>CM060942.1:470680647-475680647 GCA_030765085.1 Allium cepa
TGTGAAATAAATGAATATTTATGTTGAATTTTGAAATATAACTTAAATTGGAAATTTGTGAATTTTGTTTAACTGTGAATTTTAAGTTAAGTAAGTAAGATGAAAATAAGATATTTGAAAATTTAAACTTAAGTGTTAAGTTACAAATTTAATTTAATGAATTGAAATTTAATGCTTGAATTTAATATTTGAATTATCATTAAACTTTGATTTTTAATGAATATTTAACTTTATAAAATCATGAATATAGGGATTATTAAATGATTGTTTTAAAAGTGAAAATGTATGATTTCGTAAGTTTAAAATGATTTAAATAAAAATTTAATTGTTCATGAAAGTATAGTTAATATTTGAAATTTATTTAACATCATTTTTGGAATGCTATTATTTCTAATGTAAAGGATATTACAGCATTTGTAAATGATGTAGTTGATAGATATGTACAATGTGGCTAAAATGAACAAAGGGCTATTACAGCACTTGGTAAGTGCTGTAGTTGCTGGACTTAACAAAAGTTTTAATTGAAATCTAAACCTATTACAGCATTTTACATGCTATCTTTTGTTAAATTGAACTGCTTTTAACTTTCCGTAGCATTTTCCAAGTTCTATGGAAGTTGAATTTTCGCTGATTTAATAAATTTACGTGAATAAATGAACTTCGAAAGGGCTAAAATTTTGGGAATTAAATAATTTATTTTACATATAATGACTACAAATTTTAATGGTTTAAATGATGTAATTTGATTTGAAATATAAACGATTTTGAAATGTTACTCGGAAGGACATTCAAATTAAATAAAATGAATGTGGTTTTGGAAAGATATGATATTTTGATATTTGAAATGAATTTGAAAAGATATTGAATTTTGAAATTGATATTTGATTTAGAAGTACAAAATAGCGTTATATGAATTTCAACGGCGAGATGTATTTAATTTATAGTTTAACGGATCCTTAGAGGATGGGCAGTCCCAGGCATCCTTTAAGTTATATGTATCTTTATTACAGTTCACTTGAGTTGGTTTACATTACATAAATATATATGTCCTGACACGAGTGTTTTGTGTTTTACTTTATGCTCGGGTTAGCCTGAGTATTTACAACTTAGCTTTGGATTTCTTTTCTGGAGCTAGGAATCATTGGAGATTCTGCTTGTTTAGTTATCTATTCCTTTTCAGTTTCAGTTGTTCTATTTCAGCTCTGGTATTTATAAACGTCTATGTATTTGAGATTTCTATTGTATATGTTTTCAGAGTGGCATTATGTATTATGTTTTGAGAGTTTGTTATAGTAACTACATGAACAACTATGGTATTTTAATTTCCGTTGCGAGTTATTCTGATATTTCTATGTCTGTGATTCTGTGATTGTTTTCATTTGCTCCAAATTTAATTACAATGCGGTATTTTGAGCAATTCAAGTCCGACATGTGTAGATGCGAATGACTGAAAATATCGGGTTGTTACAGTTGGTATCTAAGTTTGGTTTTAGGCAAACCATAGCCTGCGGAGCATAAACTTATTAGAGATAGGGTAAAAATACCCTAGAATGAGTGAAATCAATCTCAGAATCCTTTCTTTGTGAGAGAACGTATTTTCAAAGTATAAAATGATTTCCAAATGATTTTTTAAGTATTTTCAAAGATTATTTTGGTACAAAAATCTTCTTATTTTGAAACCAAGATTTTCTAAGCTTTATTCCTTCTGTATCCACCTTGTTAGAATTATCTTTGTTGGGATTCTTATCGATTAGGATTCTTTGAACAATGGAACACTCCCACTTGTTCTAAAATCCAGTATTGTCTTCCCTATTTTATCCATTTTGATTTTGGAGCATTCCATAAATCCACTTTGGAATGACCTCTCTCAAGATCAGCGATTCCGCCAATCTTCGAATGATTTATAAAGGGGTGAAACTTCTTTACAATTGGCATTGATTCACCGGAATTTCTATATCCTCGGTTTACAATGCTATATATCTCCTGCTCTACCCGGATTCTATCTCTGGCGATCGAATATCGGTTTTCCTTACATTTTTGAAATGATTATATTCCTGAAGTCATGGTTGACCGGTTAAGGTCGCCGCCCATTTATATAGGCTTATCATCTTCTATTTGGTTATAAAATTATCTTATCTTCGTTCAAGCTTATCCTCGAACCAAAATTCTATTTGATTAGAGTCCTCTAAATTTGAATTTCATTTTGTTTGAAATCCATCGTTGAATCATACTTTGGGAATTTGTGTTTGGTGGTATTTTGGAATATGTGCATACATCGAAATTATTAATTTGATAAGGATGGCCTTATTTTGTATATAAAAGTTAAAGTTTACAATAAGGATTTTATATCTTTTGAAAATGGAAATTTGAAACTTCGAAAGGATTTGAAATTTTGAAAATTTTATAGGAATTTGACTTATAAAAAATTGATTTATAATTGAAGGGTTTTGAATCTGAATTTCGTGGAATCGAACTCCGGTGTTTTCAAATTGGTTTCAAGACTCTGAAAAATATATAATAATAATATGATTTAAAGATAGTTTTCGAATAAGAAATGTTTCAAATGTATTCGAATGAATTCCAATGATTTCGAAGAGATTTCAAAGAAGATTCAGGAAAATAAAAGTCCAAAAACCACTTATGTCGCTGGAAAATAATTTCGGTGGTGAATGCATGCATCATCGACATTGATTTTCACGTTTCTATGGGGGGAGAGGACGCTCTAGTAGCTTTACTATTAGAGTGATTTTGTGAAACCAAATTTTGATTTCAGATTTTGAAGTATGGTTTGATATTCGAAAGATATATGTATATATATATATATAAACGATTTAAAATAAGCTAGTGTTCAGTCGTCGAGATTCAAATTTGTTTTGATATAACCTTATCTATTGGAATTGATTTATTGATTTGTTGGTGATTTCCAACTCTTGGATTTGAAAATATTATTTCTTCGACAATTTTGAAGGTTCGAGCACTTCAAAATCAAGGTTAACTTTTCAAAGCTAAGATATTTTGAAAGGTGTAAAGTGTTTTATAAAGAATATAAGTTTAGTTTGGTATGATTAAAGTATAAAGTAATATACTGGTAGGAACTGTTTGTTAAGTGAAATAAATAAGACTGCCTTGATTTATACGGGTATGAAATATAGATTTGAAATGTTTTGAATAAAGTAAATATAGAGAACAATAATCTTTTCAATGGTAAATTGGATTTTTCATACGAAAATAAATAGTTTGAAGGTTTTAAAAAGAGATGGTTTTAAACTTTGTAACCATTTTAGATAATTTGATGATTGAAATGGTTTGGAAATGATTTAATCTTTGTTTTGATAAAGAATGTGAATTTTAAATGATAATTGATTTTGATAAATGAATATTTGAAGTTTATATTGATATGAAAGGATATTTGGTTTACTTGTAATTTGAGTTTATTTTAAAAATGATGGATTTATGAAATGAATATTTCAAAACTAAGCAATAATGAAGTAAAATTTGAGATATATGAAATTACAAAATTTAGTTTGAAATATGGTATATTTAAACATTGAAATATATTAAAGATTGAATAGTTTATTTTATGGATCAAATCTTTATTTGAAATTTGATAATATTTGAAATGGTTTTGTTGAAAACTAAATTGAATTGAAACTAATGGTTTGAATTGAATTAAAATTAGAAATTTTTATTTTCGGTTTAATTGAACAAATTTGTGAAATGTAAAGAATTAAAGGAATGTTTATGATTTCGAAATCTTATGTGTTAACTGCTCTTCATTAGCGACCTAGGACCTAAAGATATGGAGCGACACAACAACAGGAATGACTTAGCGATTTAAAGATGACTCGACCTAGGAAGGGGGGAGGCAACCTATCAGGCTTTGCGACCTAACAAGAAGCTGCGACCTAAATGAGGCTACGACCTAAGAATGAGTGCGACCTAAAGACTTAAGCACTGTCACGACCTATGATCTATGGAGAGTAGCGTCCTAACGGTTCCCAGCGACCTAAGAAAGGCCGCGACCTACTGATTCTCAGCGACCTAAGAAGGACCGCAACCTAATGATTCTCAGCGACCTAAGGAAGGCCGCTACCTAGCGGTTTAAAGACTTCACAACCTAACGACCTAAGGGATCGACTAAGGCTGCAGGAAAACACTCACGACCTAAGTTAGGTCGTTAACGACCTAAACACGTAAGTAAAGAGGCCGCCTCTACTATGTCACTAGGTGTTAGGTCGTGTGCGACCTACAACTTGTTGGAAAAAAGATGCGCTTACACATGAAGAAGGAAAGCCGGAGCTCCATAGGTCGAAGACGACCTACGACCTATGATAGGTCGCTCATGACCTAGATACATAGAGGAGAAAGCCACTTATGCCAGGCCGCTAGAAGATAGGTCGTTCACGACCTAGGACTTGTCGTATTCCGCATGCGTACTCTAGTGGAAGATGAAAGAAGAACCAGTACTCTTTAGGTCGAGGGCGACCTACGACCTACTTAGGTCGGGCACGACCTATGGCCCTAATCCAAAGTTGCCTATAAATAGAACCCTAACTCCAACAATGAAAGGACTTTTGGCACATTCTCTTCATACACCGTTACCTTGCTGCATTGAGAACTTCATCAACACTTAGAGCTTTCAAGATAAGAGGAATTCATCACAGAACTCCATGAAGAAACCACACATCTTCAACATGGATTTAAGGACTTTGAATCGACATTGAAGCTTAAGACTTGTTCCAAATCACTTGTAACTTGAAGTATATTGTACTTGAGAAGAATTGTATCAGCTTGTAACGGGATTATTAATAAAAGTACTTAGAGTGGACGTAGGCTATACCCTTAAGCCGAACCACTATAAAATTGTTGTTGTTTACTGCTTTTCTGCTATTACTTGCTTGTAATTCTTTCCCGATCTATCGGGTGGTGCTTTCACAACTACACTTTACACACCGGGGTGTTAGCGTTCACATTTTAGCGTTAACATTTTTGGTGCTTTCACTGAGAACTGAACTCAGGACAACTGTCATCATTGCTTCGCAAGGATTTGTAGAAAGAATTTCTTTAAAAACCAGAAGTCTATCTGAGATTATGGCTCCTGGAAGGAAAAGTAGATCTGTCAGATCTGGAAACATTCAAGAGGGAACCTCCGCTTCCCCTGTGCCTAATCAACCCACTCCATCTGTTGGAGTTACGAAAGCGGAGTTAGATGCTGTGATTCTAGGGCTAAACCAGCAGATAAACGCCCAAAATGCACAATTAGAGGCTCAAAGTGCCCAGAATGCTCTGATTCTGAATAAGTTGGACGACTTACTTGGGGAAAACAATCAACCGGCTGGTAATGAAAGGAACTATGCTGGCAACGTTCATGATGTTAATGAAAGGAATGCTCCTGAAAGGGCTACTAGTCCCTTTGAGCAGGCAGTACCTGAGGCCGGTGGATCTAGAATTCGGCATGATGAGGAATATCTTTCTGGAATGGTCCGGCAGATCATGAAAGGAAGTATGCAAAGGGTTGAAGATGAGAAGGAATGGGGTTTCGCCCCAAGCAAAACTCCGTTTACTGAAAGAATCTTAAAGGCAGAATTTCCAAGGATGTTTGTACCTTCGACTATCCCAGCTTATAAAGGGACAAGTGACCCGAATGAATTCTTGTATAAATATGATTGGCACATGACAGGTGCCAGAGCCTCGGACGAAATAAAGTGCCGATATTTCCCCGTATACTTGGAAGGTGTGGCTCTACTATGGTTCACCAAGTTGCCAGTCCGATCTATTGATCAGTTTTCAGACTTGACCAGAAAATTCAAGGAGAAGTTTAGACTATATGCTTCGAAGGCCAAGGACATCATGTCACTGTCAAGTTTAGAGCAGAATCCTGGTGAATCTATCAGATCTTTCTTGAACCGCTTTAATATAGCGCTGGCCGAGGTGGACAATGCTGAACCACGAATGATATTGACTTATCTGATGAGAGCTATTGATAAGTCAAGCGAATTTTGGAAATGGTTGAATATGAAAGAGCCAACCTCCCTCGAAAAGTTCTACAAAAAAGCAGATGAATTCATTCGCTTGGAAAGTCGTCCTTTGCCAGTAAAGACAGTGTTGGAGAGAGCAGAAGACAACACCGTCGCTCCACGCAAGAATGAATCGGTGGGGCAAAAAAGGGAGAATAATAATGGGAAGAAACAGGGTAATCTGAAGAAGCCCCGATCCTTCAAGCCATCAGAATATACTCCATTATCACATACGCCGGAGCACATCTACCTTGCCACTAAAGATTCCGTCGATTTCCCTAAACCTATCCCTTTGAGGACCGGGAAAAAAGCCATACAGAGTGGGAAATTCTGCCGCTTCCACAATCAACCCGGTCATGAAACTGATGAATGCCGTCAGTTGAAAAATTTGATTGAAGAGTTGCTAAGAGAGAACAAACTGCAGCAATTTGTGAAGAAGAATAGCAACAATCCTGCATCGTCAAGTCAGGGGCAACAGGTTCCTGTTCATCAGCCCAGGACGGGTGAGAAAGCTACGGGACATGAATCTGGAAGGCCCGTTATCAATGTCATTACAGGAGGGCCTCACCCAGCTGGAAAGAGCTGGGGTGAGATGGAGAGATATTCCAGGGCTTTGAAATATGCTCCAGCCGAAGAAGACGTCTTTGTTTTAGAAGACACTACGCCCCTGAAACAACATAAAACCTTCAGCGATGATATTGTTTTCAGAGCCAGAGATTCCACAGGTATAGAAGCTCCTACCCTAGATCCCTTGGTCATCTCGGCTGGTATTGGACCGGCCATTGTCAGAAGAGTCCTCATTGACTGCGGAGCATCATGTAATATCCTCTTCAAGAAGACGTTTGACCAGATGAAAATCCCTATGATCGATGTACAAGCCTCATCACAGAAGATCGCTGGCTTCACTGGGGAGCCAAAACAACCAATTAGGACCATCGATCTGCTTGTAGAACTTGGGGAAGCAGAAAGGAAAGTGGTCCGCAAGCAAACATTTGTGATTGTCGATGAGTTTTCTGCTTATAATGCTTTTCTTGGCCGTCCAACACTCGCAGCATTCAAAGCTATCCTAGCCCCGTGGTGCCTCACCATTAAATTCCCTACTGACAATGGAGTAGGAGTTTTAAAAGGGGATCAAAATGCTGCGCGAGAGTGCTATTTGACAGGGCTGCGAGAATCAAGAAAAAGAGAAATGGGGAAGGATGCGGCAACCCCAGTCCGCATCAAGGAACCAGCCTTGTAGCAATTACGGGGCGGACCCTGCACTGGCGAGCACAGCAGGGCACGGAAAGAAATGGATCCCAGAAAAGCCAGTGCAGGGGAGAATAGAGTGGTACCGGTGGAAACGACGGTTCCGGTGCCTGTTGACCCGAAGGATCCAAATAAGGTGTTAAATGTGGGTTCACAGCTTAATGTGTCAATTCAGAATATCTTGATATCTTTCCTGAAAGCAAATCTGGATGTCTTTGCTTGGACTCATGCCGATATGTGTGGAATATCTCCAGAAGTTACAGTACACGCTCTGAATATTGACCCAAAGTTTACGCCAGTTAAACAGAAAAGAAGAACTCAAGGTCCAGAAAGGTCAGCAGCATTAAAAGAAGAAGTTAATCGACTCATGGAAAATAACTTCATCAAAGAATCTACATATCCGAATTGGGTTTCAAATCCTGTGCTGGTCAAGAAAGCTAATGGAAAATGGAGAGTGTGCATCGATTTTTCTGATCTAAACAAGGCTTGCCCCAAAGATTGCTTCCCGTTACCCAGGATCGATCAACTGGTAGACGGAACTGCGGGACATGAATTGTTATCTTTCATGGATGCCTACTCCGGTTATAACCAAATCATGATGCACGAGCCGGATCAGGAGGATACAAGCTTTATCACAGATGTTGGACTTTATTGCTACAGAGTTATGCCCTTCGGATTGAAAAATGCAGGGGCAACCTACCAAAGACTTGTTAATGCTATGTTCAAACCGCAATTGGGCAAAACTATGGAAGTCTACGTCGACGACATGTTAGTGAAGTCCAGGAAAGCAGCGGATCACATTGAACACTTAGCAGAAATGTTCGCAGTCCTTCGGAAATACAGAATGAAACTTAACCCTCTGAAATGTACATTTGGGGTCGAGTCCGGAAAGTTCTTAGGTTTCATCGTCAGTGCTAGAGGCATTGAGGCTAGTCCAGCTCAAATTACTGCCTTGAAAGAAGTTAAAGCTCCTAGAACGAAGAAGGAATTGCAGAGTCTCAACGGAAAAGTCGCCGCCCTGAGTCGGTTCATTTCCAAAGCCACTGATAAATGCATCCCATTCTTTGACGCCCTGAAGAAAGGAAAGAAGAATTTTGAATAGACTTCCGAATGCCAAAAAGCCTTCGATGAGTTGATCCGTCATATGGAAACGCCTCCAATACTTTCTAGGCCAGGCAATGGTGAGGATCTTCTTATATACTTGGCAGTATCATCTCATGCTCTAAGTGCAGCGCTGATACGGGAAGACAAAAGGATTCAACATCCGGTTTACTATATCAGCAAAAGACTCACTGGGGCAGAGCTGAATTACTCCAAGTTGGAAAAACTCGCCTATTGCCTACTAGTTGCATCAAGGAAACTGAGGCAATATTTCCAAGCTCATCCTATCAAAGTACTCACTGATCAACCTCTAAAGCAGGTCCTATTTCGCCCTGAAACTTCGGGTCGCCTTCTAAAATGGAACATTGAACTCAGTCAATATGACATCACTTATCATCCCCGAAAAGCAATCAATGGACAAGCTTTAGCTGATTTCATTGCAGAATTCATAGAGAAAGATAATGGTGAGGAAGAAGCGATCAATGATTCCCCAATCCAGTGGAAGATGTATGTTGATGGCGCAAGAAATGACCACTGTTCTGGAGCCGGAGTGGTACTTGAAACTCCTGAAGGTCGATCATTAGGTTATGCACTAAGACTGGAATTTCCTTCAACAAACAATGAAGCAGAATATGAAGCTCTTATTGCAGGTCTGAAAATCGCTAAAGAGCTAAACATTCGAACATTACAAATCTTCAGTGATTCTCAGCTTATTGTATGCCAAGTCAAGAAGGAATTTCAAACAAAAGGTGGAAACTTGCCTTCCTACTTGTCAAAGGCTTGGGAACTCCTATGTGAACTCGATCATTATTCAATAAGCCATATTCCCCGGGAAGAGAATACGAAGGCAGATTCCCTCGCAAAGTATTCAAGTTCTGGTGAAGCTCAACTATTGGGATTGGTTCCCATAGAAGTCCTCTCAGCACCAAGTATAGACGAGATGGATATAGATTGGATTATGAATGTATCTCAAGAACAAGAGTCGTGGATGACCCCAATATTAGACTACCTACTCAGAAGTTCTCTGCCAGAAAATTCGAGAGAGAGACAGAAGCTACTAAGGAAAGCCTCTCGCTATGTAATCCAGGATGGCCGATTGTACAGACGGGGATTCTCAATGCCTTTACTTCGATGTGTATCCAGGAAAGAGTCCAAAACAATCCTAGCTGAGGTACATGGAGGAGAATGTGGTGATCATTCAGGTGGCCAAACATTAGCAAAGAAAATTCTCCGATACGGGTATTTTTGGCCAGAAATTAATCGAGATGCTGCAGATTACTCCCGAAAATGTGACAGATGCCAAAGATTTGCCAAAATTCCTAGAGCACCTTCTACCGAACTCACACAGATGGTCAGTCCATGGCCGTTCGCAATTTGGGGAATGGATCTCATTGGGCCGCTACCAACTGCCAAATCAGGAATTAAATATGCTATTGTTGCGGTTGATTACTTTACTAAATGGGCTGAAGCTGAACCATTGGCTACTATCACCTCTAAGAAAATGATAAGTTTTGTAACCAAGAATATCATTTGCAGATACGGTGTGCCTCAGAAAATAATTACGGACAATGGTACTCAGTTTGAAAGCGAAGAATTCCAGGATTTTTGCAAGCGATTCAAAATTCAGAAAAGCTTTTCAGCAGTGGCTCATCCGCAGGCAAACGGGCAAGTGGAAGCAGTAAACAAGATCATCAAATCAACCATCAAGAAGCAACTTGAAAGAGCAAAAGGTGGTTGGGTCGATAAGCTACCACTTGCACTATGGGCATACAGAACTACCCACAAAACTGCGACTGGGCATACTCCTTTTTCATTAGCATACGGATCGGAAGCAATGATCCCGGTTGAAACTGAGGTCCCTTCACACAGAAGAATCCATTTCAATCAAGCAGAAAATGAAAAGCTACAACTTGAAGCGCTAGATCTCCTTGATGAAAAAAGGGATGAGGCTAGTCTCAGAATTGCAGCTCATCAACAAAGGATAGCCAGACATTTCAATTCCAAAGTTCGTCAGCGAAGCTTTGAAATCGGAGATCTAGTCCTGAAAAGAATTATGACAACGACAGGTGTGTTTGGGCCAAATTGGGAAGGACCATATGTCATAGGTCATAAGCTTCTTGACGGCACATTCAAACTCACTACTGTTGAAGGAGATCAAATTCCAAGGGCATGGAACAGCAATCACTTGCGTCCATACTTTACTTGAAAATTTTGTTGAAATATTGTAAAAAGAATTGTGAATGTATGATTCTTGCAATTGAAAGCAATTGTAAAACTGATGCAAGTGATTAATGAAAGAATATAAAGTGGATGCGGGCCCAAATTCTTGGCCGAACCACTATAAATCTTGTGTTCCTTATTTTTATTACATGTTTGCTTTATTTTCGATATAAAAGTACATAAAATGTATTGCTGAAATGTCGATTTAAATTTTTGCAGACAATGGAAATAAAACTTGCGCATAATAAGACCGAGCGATTCTCACCATCATTCAACAAACAAATTTCAAGTCACAAAGACCCCGAATTCAAATCCTAGATAGGAAATACTTCAATTGAACGGCTAATGATTTCGATAGAAACGAGCCTTTGCTGATAAATTGAGATTGTTTGAACAAACAAACATCCAATTAGGAAGCTAGTGCCCGTTCTCACGAACTTTCCTGACAATGAAGTACACTTCCTTGGATTAAACAAGCTACTTGCAAGAAAAGGGGAATGAAAACTTGAAAAGAGAAAAAAAGAGGATCGGTGAAAAGGCATAAGCAAGAAGACAAGGAAACAACCAAAATCCATCATCGGCAGCACAAGTCCTCTTCAGAGGCACAACTCTTCGGAGGGTAAAAGACCTCTAATGGGTCATATGCCACAAAAAAGAAAGTTCTCTACTCAACAAAAAAGATTGGAGGAGTCATGACCCTCCAACCATGAGAGAGTAACTTCCAGGCAATGAAAACCCTTTCTGAGGCACATTTCACCAGGAGTTGAAGTGAAATAGCCGCTCTTCGGAATTTCACTTCACCAGAGTTGAAATGCAAACAAAGAAAAAGACCTCTTCGGAGGCACATTTCACCAGGAGTCGGAGTAGTTACTCTTCGGAGTTTCACTTCGCCAAAGTTGAAATGCAAACAAAATAAAAGCCCTCTTCGGAGGCCCATTTCACCAGGAGTTGAAGTGTTATGACCGCTCTTCGGATTTCACTTCACCAGAGTTGAAATGTAAACAAAATAAAGACCTCTTCGGAGGCATATTTCACCAGGAGTTGAAGTGTAACGGCCGCTCTTCGGAATTTCACTTCACCAGAGTTGAAAGACGAACAAAATAAAGACCTCTTCGGAGGTACAATCAAGAAGAAAGACCTCTTCGGAAGCCCATGTTTCGCCGAGATTGAAATAAAACTTCCAAGTGTTGAAACGTGAAAAGGCTTTCTAAGGCAAAACTCTTTGGAGGTACACGTTTCACCGAGATTGAAATAAAACTTCCGAGTGTTGAAACGTAAAAAATCCCTCCTCAGAGGTACAACTTTCTATATAAAAAAAATCCTCATCAGGGGCATACTTTAACTTCCGAAGAAAGAGTAATTTACCTATTCTGGGGAATAATCTTCCTCGAAATAAAAAAAAAGAGGAGAGAAAAAGAGAGAGAGAGAGAGTTAAAGTACCCTTCAGAGGTCCGCTTTACCGCATAAAAGAATTCACTTGGTAAAAAACGTACTTAAGCAAAAGAAAGAAGTGATTTCTTCAAAGGTCAAAGCGCAGAAACTTATACGAAGAGGGTTGTACTTTGCAAAAAATTTCTTTAAAGAATAAAATAATTATTCTTTAGCAAATATGAGTGCAAGTCCCCTCGAAGTATATAATATTGCAGCAAACTTATGGAATGGGGGCAATATAGTATAATTACACACAATATGGTATAGCCAAACCAGCAAAAGGTAACGCTCAAGTAACATGCCATAAGCTCGCTGCAATATCGTGTAAATAAACTTGTGCAAAAAATAAATAGTAAATGCATTCTCAAATTCAAACAGAAGTTTGTACAAACGAAGAATCATTTTATTCAACTATAATGCAGATACAGGTTTCAAAATAAAAGCGGGGGCCGGTACCCGCACAACTCTCGGCCAGTTCATAGAAAAGACAAAAAGCTAAAGTCTTCACTTCTTTTTACCGCCTTTGGACCCTTTACCCGACCGAATAACCAGCTTTTCAGGTCGGCCAGTGGGTATAAGGGAGGAAGGAGAGGTAGGCGCAGCCGGCCCAACTTCTGGCTCCTCTTCAGTGGCAGTGATTATCTTCCCTCTCCTCCTTGATGCTCCTTGCTTCTTTCTCCTCTTTGAGGAAGACTCACTTCCTGGAGTGACAAGTTTAGATAGAGTTATGTCGTCAGAAGGAGTCCGCTCCGGAGATATGTCGCCTCCCTCAAGTCTCTCATCTTTCTGCTCTTGCGAAGCAATGGGATCATCCAGGCCATGGAGAGCCTCTATTTGTTCCTCCTGTGATCCAGGCTGCGAAGCAGAAGGAGGAGCCACCTGAAGAGATGGAGGAGGGATTACCGGAGAAGTAGAGATTTGAGCAGTGCTTGATACTTTCTCTACAGAAGAAAAGAGGTTAAATTCAGTAAAGAGAGGAGATGAAGGTTCACCAATAAAGTCAGTAAAGAGAGGAGATGAAGGCTCATCAAGGTTGAGAAAATAGCCAAGGAGCTCATGAAACTCATGCGAAATAAATGAGTAACCCGCTTGAGCAGAATTGACAGTAGCGAGATTAACAGTGAAATTACCTGGAGAAGCTGGTTTCCTGATATCGACTTCATAAGCTTGCGCATCAGCGCTCTCGTCACCCTCGTCTCCACCTTGTATGCTTGTAATCTCAGTGGCAACTTTGGTGGGAGATGCAAGATGGGAACTGGAACCAATAATGTCGACTTCAGACGAAGAAGGTGGCTGGACTAGAGTAGTTGAAGTGGTTTTTCCCAGCCGGTCCCCTTCCGTCACTTCAGTTCTTAATTTGGCAAGTTGTTCCTTTCCCTTGGCAAGGGCAGCGCGAGCGTCATCATCAAAATAATGCCTTTCCAGGGCTGATTCGTCATAACCAGCACCTTCAGCACCAAGCATCTCAAGGGCGGCCTCCCACACTTCAGCTAAAGTGATTTCATACTTGGGACCAAGAAAAGCGAGGCTTCCACGCCCCAAGACGCTATGCAAGTAGAAGTCGAATAATGTTGAGCCGAACCTGTTTTTGGTCGCCTCATGAGATTCTTCGGCTGCGATTTTGCCGGCGACAACCTCATCACGCTCCCTTTCAGTTTTGGCAAGCTGAAGCTTAAGCATTTGTATCTCCGCCTCCTGGGAGTTGTTTTTCTTTCGAAGCTCAGCAATATCAGAGACATAGCCTTCACTGATTCTTTTTTGTGCTTCGAGCCTGTCTTCGGCATCCCTTTGGCTAGCGTGAGCGTCTCTCACTTGTTTCAGGAGCACTTTTTCTTTTTGAAAATATGAAGTAGAGGAAGCAGCAAGCTCATGTTTCAAATTCTCAACCTTTGCTTCGAGCTCCTCATTATAGGAAGCAATGCTCCTCATTTCGGTATCATGTTGCTCCAGGACCTTTTGCCATTCAGCCTTGTCATTTTCCATAGTGAGCATGGCCTCTATGTTGGCACGATTAACTCTCTGAAGCTCATCAACAAGCTTCTACCAGTTTGACATCCTCTCGATATCAAGTTTGACGGCGTCGAGATTTCGTAGCATGGCAGGCTTGTCAATAGGGACCAGGTCAAGGTCGAACCTCACACCCTTTAAGCACCACTGTGGAAAACGACTTTGTAAAGTGGCTGGGCCCGGTCCAACTTGAAATTTGGGCCTGCTTATTATTGTTTGGATGTCCGCCTTCCCGAGAGCAGGAGAATCGGAAGGAATGTCAAGGGGAGCAGGGGCAGTAGCCTTTTCGGGAGTAGTGGAAGCATGTCTCTCACCATATCGGGCTCGTTTGCCTGAATCTTCGGCTACATGACCTTTTCCTCGGTCATCGTGAGATTTCCTTTTGTGAGAGTCGTCACCTTTTTTCCAAGAATCATGGCGCTCTTCTCTCTCCCTTCTTTCACGACGCTCTTCTTCATCCCTCCTTTCACGAGCCTTTCGAGCAGCCCTCTCTTCGTCAGACTCTCTATAGGAGGTGAAGTAGCGCCCATAATTATATTGACCACGCCCCCCGTAGCGTTGGAAGTCCTGATAATATGATCCGCCGCGTGTCATTGAAGGATCTGAAATAAGAAAATACAAGCTTTAGAAATCTTTAAAGTATAAGAAGATAAGTGCATAAATGTGCTGGAAAATCCTTAGTTGTGTGTGAAGTGCAAACTACTCGCGTTGGACTAACGAACCACTCCTCAGTTGGGGGGAAGTGATAGGTTTCACTGTCGGTGATAATTCTTGAGATAAAGGAGTTGGAGTCTGTTGGAGGGCAGATGTCGCTTCAATCATCGGGGGTACAGTTTTGCCGCAGGCAGGGTCATCTTTAAAGAGCTCTTGGGAAGTGACAATTATGTCACTTAAATCCCCAAAGACGTCATCACCATCATGCCCAACCTGATTCCCTCCATCAGCTCCTTTGTCGGCACTCTTCCTGGTTTGGGAAGGGGGCTCCTCTTCTTCTTCAATTATGGGGGCAAGCGCGGGTTTTATTGATGGCCCCATGTCATCTCTTGGAACAGAACACTTTATTAGTGAAGTTTTTATAGAAATTTCTCCTTGTATGTGTTCTCCAGTAGAGACCGGGGCATCAGGAATTATCACTGGAGAGTCAGGAACTTCCGTCGGAGCTTCATGAGCTTGAATTGAACGAGAAATATGTAGAAGCCCGAACTGATGAAGAAATTCATCCGTTAATAGAAATTTAGCGCTCCTCTCTTCAGCCGGGATAGCGCTCAATCTCTCAAACATCGCCTTATGGCTTGGGTCCCTAGATGGAGGATGAAGTGCTGTAAAGATAAGAAATGGAATCAGCACTTGGCAATACGAAACATGAAAGACTTAGAGTAAAATTGAAGAATGAAGGAAAAAAGATCTCACTTCCTACTCTCCAGTCAGCGTAAAATTCTGCGGGGCAACGAACGTAGAAGTATTGATTCAGGAAGCCATGTGCACTCTCCGGCAAATCTAAAATAAGCTTGCGGTTCCTCGCACCTCTTACAAGTACAATTGAAGGGTGGTCCTTGTTCTTTGCAAAAGTACACAAGTAACAAATCTCCTCGAAACTCGGAAGACGGTCAAGAGTCCTCCTGAACAAAACGCACAATCCCATCAAAATGGCATAGCCATTGGGATGCAACTGGAAAGGAGAGATCGTCAATCGGAGAAAGGTTTGTCGAAGAAATTCATTAAAAGGAGGAATTGCTCCACTTAAGCACATTTGGCGATTTATGGCAATAAAACCATAAGGCGGTCTATCAGCGAAATCATTTGGTCCAGGAAGTAAAACTTCTGCCTCGGCAATGCCAAATTGAACGCATAATTGATTAAGTGTCCGCTGTTTCAGAAGAGTAGGAGTTCTTTTTGGAGAGTTTTCTAATGGAATAGCAATCGGGAAAGTCCCTTCGGCATATTCTATCATCTCTTCTTATTCTTGTTGAGACGTCATTCTACATAAGCAACTGGATGATTCAGATGAAAAGGTGCACGTTTCCTAAAAAGCGTGAAGTGTTGTGCAAAAAAAAAAAAATAATAAAAACAAGAGAAAGTCAAACATAACTGAAATTAAGTTGGTTGACAGTTAGTTGACTATGAGATTTCAAGACTTGTTAATATAAAGCTCAAGTATAGTGTTAATGCAAACGAATCAGCTTTAACTGGATATTTTAAGTTTTGCTTTAGCATTTCACTTGAGTTCATTGGTTCACAACATTTCATTCACACAGTTCATTTAAGTTAATTACTCTTTATCGACTAATCTGTCATTTGATGTGGGCAGTCAATGGCAGTATATTCGTCCCAGTTTTCTGCAAATATTATGTTTAACAGGTTATTAGCATTGGAGATAATCTACGACAAAGTGCAACAGAATTCGAGATCAAACAATTCAATTCGATTCAAACAAGTCTTCACAGATTTTCATAAGTCATAGGTCGTCCAGCGACCTAGCATAGGTCGAAGCCTCCTTAAGTCGCGCTGTGTGAAGTAAAGGATAAAGCGTTTCAATCTCGTCACCGTGTTAACTCGGCCGCGACCTAGAATCTATGTCGCAGGAAAGTTTGGTCGTGCAGGTCCTAACTAAGTATAACTCTCAGCTCATGGAAAGCCCTAGGTCGTTTAGCAACCTAATGTAGGTCAAGACTACTCCTTAGGTCGCAAGGGTTCTTAGATCGCAAATTGTCTTGAATCGCTCACATTCACTAGGTAGCAGACTTCTTCTCCACGCAATACTTCACCGAACCCGATAACCCACTATCCACCACACTTGGATCCACCATCTTATTCGTGAGATTCATCGTCTTTCTATACCACAATACCATTTGAAAACCAACTCAAAATACCTCCGATCTACCATAAATCAAACTCGCTACTGTTCGTTCGTGAGACACTACAACAGCAGTAACCACTGACGATCAAAAATCGATCACAACGCGGCTCAAAGAGGAGCACGACGTACAAAATTGATTTGGGGTTCGGAAGTTAGAACTTGGGATTCGATGATGATCGTGGGGTGGAAAGAAATCGAAGACACTTACGTAATTTGGTAGCAAGGATGAATCGATGAATGAGTAAACTTGAATTCGCCTTTTGAAGTTCGAAGAATCGTTGATGGCGGTAGGAGGTCAGAGCAGTGAGGAGAAGAAGAATTAAAGCGACCTAACATATTTATATGAGGTAAAAATGGGAAGGCTAATAGGCACGCATGCTGATACAAGTGTTAGGTCGCTCATGACCTAGCTAAGCCGAGTCGAAGCACGCGACCTATGTCATAGGCCCATACTTCGAGGGGCAAATGTTAACTGCTCTTCATTAGCGACCTAGGACCTAAAGATATGGAGCGACACAACAACAGGAATGACTTAGCGATTTAAAGATGACTCGACCTAGGAAGGGGGGACGCAACCTATCAGGCTTTGCGACCTAACAAGAAGCTGCGACCTAAATGAGGCTACGACCTAAGAATGAGTGCGACCTAAAGACTTAAGCACTGTCACGACCTATGATCTATGGAGAGTAGCGACCTAACGGTTCCCAGCGACCTAAGAAAGGCCGCGACCTAATGATTCTCAGCGACCTAAGAAGGACCGCAACCTAATGATTCTCAGCGACCTAAGGAAGGTCGCGACCTAGCGGTTTAAAGACTTCACAACCTAACGACCTAATGGATTGACTAAGGCTGCAGGAAAACACTCACGACCTAAACACGTAAGTAAAGAGGCCGCCTCTACTATGTCACTAGGTGTTAGGTCGTGTGCGACCTACAACTTGTTGGAAAAAAGATGCGCTTACACATGAAGAAGGAAAGCCGGAGCTCCATAGGTCGAAGACGACCTACGACCTATGATAGCTCGCTCATGACCTAGATACATAGCAGAGAAAGCCACTTATGCCAGGCCGCTAGAAGATAGGTCGTTCACGACCTAGGACTTGTCGTATTCAGCATGCGTACTCTAGTGGAAGATGAAAGAAGAACCAGTACTCTTTAGGTCGAGGGCGACCTACGACCTACTTAGGTCGGGCACGACCTATGGCCCTAATCCAAAGTTGCCTATAAATAGAACCCTAACTCCAACAATGAAAGGACTTTTGGCACATTCTCTTCATACACCGTTACCTTGCTGCATTGAGAACTTCATCAACACTTAGAGCTTTCAAGATAAGAGGAATTCATCACAGAACTACATGAAGAAACCACACATCTTCAACATGGATTTAAGGACTTTGAATCGACATTGAAGCTTAAGACTTGTTCCAAATCACTTGTAACTTGAAGTATATTGTACTTGAGAAGAATTGTATCAGCTTGTAACAGGATTATTAATAAAAGTACTTAGAGTGGACGTAGGCTATACCCTTAAGCCGAACCACTATAAAATTGTTGTTGTTTACTGCTTTTCTGCTATTACTTGCTTGTAATTCTTTCCCGATCTATCGGGTGGTGCTTTCACAACTACACTTTACACACCGGGGTGTTAGCGTTCACATTTTAGCGTTAACATTATGATTTTCAAAGTGTAATGATTTCAAGTATTTTGATTTCGAAAGATTTATAACTTTGAAAGTATTATGATTTTTGAAGGTGAATACATATTTGAAATGGAAATGAATTTGTTTAACCTAAATTTTGTTGATTTGGAAATGTGGATTATTATCTAAATCTATTGTTTTTAAGAAACTTTGAAACTGAATATATGTAACTTGGGAGAAATGATTTGGTGAAATCATATATGATTTTGAAACAGAATTGGTATTCAAATGGTTGAAACTGAGAACCTTGTTTTACTAAATACTATGATTTGGGAATTATTGAACTTATATAAAATGGATTTGTATAAGTACGAAATCGATTTGTATAAGTATGAAGTGATTTGAAACTATTAATTTGTGAAGATACTCAATTTGTAAATTGAAATCTTATATAATCGAAGTCTATATAAGTGCGATTTGATATACTATTGATTTGAAAATGGAATCTTGTATATAATGGAATTTATAAAAGTACGATCTTTGAAAGTGATTTTGAAAGGTGCTGTATGATACATATTTTCGGAGTAAAGATATGGAAAGTGCCTTCTACTTGATATCCGCTTTGTGGCCACACTGAGGATTCATTCTATCGATATTATTCTCTCTGATTTGGGTTTTCCGGATATGATACTCGAGTGCCCATCGAATTCCATGGTGATCTCCATGGTTTTTTGTTTTCGACTGCATAGCGTAGTTCTCTTAGCTGGGATGTCCTAGGGGTACGGATGTCGCCTAGGGGATCCAGGCGTAACCATTGTGTATCCTGTAATCTATGTAGGTCGCATTAGTAGCGAAACTGCCTGGCTGAGACGGCCAAGGGGTACGCATTGTTTCCTAGGGGATCCAGGCATAACCATTGTGTATCCTGCATACTACTAGTCGTTATGGCGCAACTCGCAGGGCTGAGAAAGCTTACGGATACAGATTTTTTCCTGGGGGATCCAGGCATAACCATTGTGTATCTGGATCCACGTTTAGACAAATGTTTGGTTTGGTTGATTTGTTTGGATTGTACTTTCCATATCTGTTGTTTTTAAAAGGTTTTTCAAGTATTTTCACTAGGTGTTGAAACAAGTCTACTAAGTACTTGGAGAATTATAGTTTTGCGTCCGATCAACGCATGGCCAGAGTCTGCAGCAATGAAAGTAAACTTGTTAAGACATCGAGTTATAAAAGTATTTTGATAAACTTTATTATATAAAGGAATGTTTGATCATTTATTTTACTTTCCTAAATAATTTAAAATGCTTTAAAATATTGTTTACTTCGAACTATCAAAATTTGAATCAATTGACTATTTATCATATTATATAATGTTGTAACGTAAAATTTTAAATTGAAATTTATATGGTTTTAAAATAACGGTCCATCCTTGTGTTCCAAACTATTTTTCCTTCTATCTATTCCTACCTTATTTTTCTTTGAGGGTCCTTTCCGCAATTGTGGAAAGAGTTGGTTCTTTGGGGTATCGTCCGGATTTGCAAAGAAGCTGTCTGGAATGCATGGTGTATTCCATGTCTTACATCTTCTCTAATATCTTCGTAACTTATGCCTTATTGTTCAGCCTTCTGCTTTTGATAGTTTGGATATTTAGCTAAATCTTACTGTCGAGAGTGAGCCACTTCGTATTGTCAGCAGAGGTACGATGCAGCTAAGAAGGGAATTTGTTAGTTTGATCGTGGTACGATGGGGTACTAATGATCGAGATTGTACGCGGGAAATGGAGGTGAGCATTTTTTGCTTCGAATCCGAAATTTTTTTCCTGGTCTATTTGTTGTCTGTTGTGCTTTTCCTTATTTTCCTTTTTCATCCTTTTCGACGACAAAAAGATTTGAGTGGGGGAGAGTGTAACAACCCAGTATTTAGTGATTATTTTAATTAATTATTTAAATTATTTAAATTGAAACTCCTGACTTAAAAAAACTTTATTTTATTTATTAAAATGAATGTATTTTGTTATTTTAAAAAAATATTTTGATTTTGTGTGAATTATAATTTCAAATATTTCATTTTATAAATTTCATCTTTTATTTTGAAAATATATTAAGTTTCAAGAATATTGCTTTTTATTTCTTTGAAATCTGATTTATATTGTGAAAGTTATGCTTTTTACAATATTGTATGTAAATTGATTTATTTAATAAAATTGTCTATTTTAATTTATATAAATAATATTTTTATTTGTCAAATCATGTTCTAATATTTGTCATATGACATTTTAGGCATATATTTTATTTTAAAACATTTTTAAAGCAATGTTATAATTTTTCCAAAGCTTAGTGTATTTATTTTCAATTTTTATAATCTAGTTTCTATTTTTATGCTATTTTCTTAATTTTATTATATTTATTTAAAATTTTATTTACCTATTTTATTAATTCATTATTTTTCTATGTTTTTACTTTGTTTACAATCATTTTATTTGTATTTAAAAATGCAAAAAGAATTATGAAAATATGAAGAGTTTTGACCTTTTGTATACCTTGCCTTTTCACATTTCAACTTACCTTTTCGCACCAAACATCACATGCATTCAGTTGCTGGCCGTATCTCCTTTGTTCAGCTGACTTGCTCATCATTTTTCATGAAATTTTTTGTTTCTCAGCTCAAAAAAATATTCGGCCACCTTCTTGCAAAAACTTTGGTAAAAACTTCTTCTTTCTTTTCACTTTTTATTGTTTTGTTGTGATTTTTGCACTTGCTCCATCTTCTTTGTGTTTGGCCTGCCACCTCCATCACCATGGACACTTCCACCACCACCTATTCCATCCACCGTACCCTCCTCTCCACTGTCGTTCCTGAGCCGAGCCATCCTATGTTGAAGATCCACCTAAAAATGAACAAAAACTTCACATATACAGCCATAGCCCATCACTACTTGTTGCCACCACTCCACCATCATGCTTGGCCGACCAAACACCACCACCACCACCAAAAACCTGAGCTTCAGACCTTGCCACATCTGTAGTTGACCCTGCAAAATCAGGCCGTGCCCAATCCATGCTTGGCCGAATTCATTTAGTCCTTGTAATCCACGTTTTTGCTTGTTGTTGCCTTGTTTTGTGAATTCAAGCACACATATGCCTTCATCTCCTTTGTGTTTCTTTGGCCGACCCCTACATGACCTCAAAGTAACCTCGACCTGATCTAAAACAATCCTATTACAGTGCCTTTCTAGTCCATAGCTGAAGCACAAGTGGTTGAATTCAAGTGTAAAAGTTTAGCTATGTATTGTACTTATATTTCTAGCTTTGTTTATGACAGTTTGGTTTTAAATTTACGTATTGTACTTTGTTTTGTTTGTTATGAAACAAGGCTATTAGCTTTGGCTCTCCCACACTCGAATCATTGTCGTGCTATCGTGCCTTTATGGGTCTCAGTTTGTGTAGTTCGGTTGTTGTCTTTAGCTTATACCAGTGAGTTATTCTCACCAGACAGTTTTATACTTATATGACTAGTAAACCGAACACATTTGAATCTGTAAAATGCATCACCATGTTACACCACTATGTTATGATAATATGAGGTTCTCCAATGCTTATTTACCTGTTATATCATCTATTACTATTATAAATGCTATTCTATTGTTTATATCAGCTTATCACACTATAAGATCCCTTTAGATTAGAAACACTATGGGTTGAAATGATACATACCCAAACGGACTTTAGAATAAGGAAAATTGTTATCGGCTGAAATGATAGGGTTGAGCGATTTTCATTTATTTCATTTACTTGGGATTGCAGGTTTGAAATAATCAAGCCCGGATTTTCTTTGTAAATTATGGATTGAAATGATATAATATCCGTATCACTTTACCTAGGCTAGAAAATGATATACAGACTCGTGGTTAAAATTTGTTTTTCTAATTTTTTTAAAGTATTTAGAAATGTAAATATTATAATATTTTGATTTAAACTTAATTAAAAATGATTTTCGTAAAGTATTATTGATTTTCTAAAAATTTATAAGTGAAATAAATTAATGGTCAAGTAGAAATTTGAAATATAAGTTATTTTGGAAATTTTGATTTGGTTGTAAATGGAATTCAAATTAAGTAGGAAAATATGATAAATAAATATAAATTTTGAATTGAAATGAAGTTAAAATGATTTTTTTAAAACATTAATGATTTTGGAATAATTTAAGATGTGAAACAAATGAATATTTAAGTTGAATTTTGTAATATAACTTAAATTGGAAATTTGTGAATTTTGTTTAAAACTGAATTTTAAGTTATGTAAGTAAGACGAAAAATAAGATATTTGAAAATTTAAACTTAAGTGTTAAGTTAAAAAATTAATTTAATGAATTGAAATTTAATGCTTGAATTTAATATGTGAATTACTATTAAATTTTGATTTTTGAATGAATATTTAACTTTATAAAATCGTGAATATAAGGATTATTAAATGATTGTTTTAAAAGTGCAAATGTATGATTTAATAAGTTTAAAATGATTTAAATAAAAATTTAATTGTTTATGAAAGCATAGTGAATACTTGAAATTTAATAACATCATTTTTGAAATGCTATTATTTCTAATGTAAAGGATATTACAGCATTTGTAAATGCTGTAGTTGATAGAAATGAACTAAGTGGCTAAAATGAACTAAAGGCTATTACAACACATGTTAAGCACTATTGTTGCTGGACTTAACTAAAGTTTCAATTTAAATTTAAACCTATTACAGCATTATACATGCTGCCTTTTGTTAAATTGAATTGCTTTTAAAACATAACTTTACGTAGCATTTTCTAAGTGCCATGAAAGTTTAATTTCACTATATTAATAAATTTAGGTGAACAAATGAACTTTGAAAGGGCTAAAATTTTGGTAATTAAATATTTGATTTTAAATATAATGACTTCAAATTTTAGTGGTTTAAATGAAGTAATTTGATTTCAAATATAAACCATTTTGAAATGTTACTTGGACGGATATTCAAATTAAATAAAGTGAATGTGGTTTTGGAAAGATATGATATTTTGATATTTGAAATTAATTTGAAATGATTTTGAATTTTGAAATTGATATTTGATCTAAAAGCATAAAATAGCATTTTTTGAATTTTAACCACGAGATGTATTTAATTATAGTTTAACGGATCCTTAGAGGATGGGTGGTCCTAGGCATCCTTTAAGTTACTAGTATCTTTATTACATTTCACTTGAGTTGGTTTACATTATATAATTATATATGTCCTGACTCGAGTGTTTTGTGTTCTTCTTTACGCTCGGGTCAGCCTGAGTATTTACAGCTTAGCTTTGGTATTATTTTTTAGAGCTAGGAATCGCTGGAGATTCTTCTTGTCTAGTTATCTATTCCTTTTCAGTTTCAGTTGTTCTATTTCAGCTCTTGTATTTATAAACTTCTATGTATTTAAGATTTCTATTGTATATGTTTTCAGAGTGGCATTATGTATTATGTTTTGAGAGTTTGTTATAGTAGCTACATGAACAACTATGGTATTTTAATTTCTGCTGCGAGTTATTCTGGTATTTCTATGTCTGTGATTCTGTGATTGTTTTCATTTGCTCCAAATTTAATTACAATGCGGTATTTTGAGCAATTCAAGTCCGACATGTGTAGATGAGAATGGCTGAAAATATCGGGTTGTTATAGTTGGTATCTAAGTTTGGTTTTAGGCAAACCATAGCCTACGGAGCATAAACTCATTAGATATAGGGTAAAAATACCCTAGAATGAGTGAAATCAATCTCAAAATCCTTTCTTTGTGAGAGAACGTATTTTCAAAGTATAAAATGATTTCCAAATGAATTTTATAGTATTTTCAAAGATTATTTTGGCATAAAAATCATCTTATTTTGAAACCAAGATTTTCTAAGCTTTATTCCTTCTGTATCCACCTTGTTAGAATTATCTTGGTTGGGATTCTTATCGATTAGGATTCTTTGAACATTGGAACACTCCCACTTATTCTGAAATCCAGTATTGTCTTCCCTATTTTATCCATTTTGATTTTGGAGCATTCCATAAATCCACTTTGGAATGACCTCTCTCAAGATCAGCGATTCTGCCAATCTTCGAATGATTTGTAAAGGGGTGAATCTTCTTTACAATTGGCATTGATTCACCGGAATTTCTATATCCTCAGTTTAAAATGCTATATATCTCCTGCTCTACCCGGATTCTATCTCTGGTGATCGAATATTGATTTTCCTTAGATATTTGAAATGATTATATTCCTGAAGTCATGGTTGACCGGTTAAGGTCGCCGCCGATTTGTATAGGCTTATCATCTTCTATTTGGTTATAAAATTATCTTATCTTCGTTCAAGCTTATCCTCGAACCAAAATTCTAGTTGATTAGAGTCCTCTAAATTTGAATCTCATTTTGTTTGAAATCTATCCTTGAATCATTCTTTGGGAATTTGTGTTTGGTGGTATTTTGGAATTTGTGCATACATCGAAATTATTAATTTGATAAGGATGGCCTTATTTTGTATGTAAAAGTTAAATTTTACAATAAGGATTTTATATCTTTTGAAAATGGAAATTTGAAACTTCGAAAGGATTTGAAATTTTGAAAATTTTATTGGAATTTGACTTATAAAAAATTGATTTATAATTGAAGGGTTTTGAATCTGAATTTCGTGGAATCGAACTCCGGTGTTTTCAAATTGGTTTCAAGATTCTGAAAAATATATAATAATAATATGATTTAAAGATAGTTTTCGAATAAGAAATGTTTCAAATGTATTCGAATGAATTCCAATGATTTCGAAGAGATTTCAAAGAAGTTTCAGGAAAATAAAAGCCCAGAAACCACTTATGTCGCTGGAAAATAATTTCGGTGGTGAATGCATGCATCATCGACATTGATTTTCATGTTTCTATGGGGGGAGAGGTCGCTCTAGTAGCTTTGCTATTAGAGTGATTTTGTGAAACTAAATTTTGATTTCAGATTTTGAAGTATGGTTTGATATTCGAAAGATATATGTATATATATAAAATGATTTAAAATAAGCCAGTGTTCAGTCGTCGAGATTAAAATTTGTTTTGGTATAACCTTATCTATTGGAATTGATTTACTGATTTGTTGGTGATTTCCAACTCTTGGATTTGAAAATATTATTTCTTCGACTATTTTCAAGGTTCGAGCACTTCCAAATCAAGGTTAACTTTTCAAAGCTAAGATATTTTGAAAGGTATAAAGAGTTTTATAAAGAATATAAGTTTAGATTGGTATGATTAAAGTATAAAGTAATATACTGGTTGGAACTGTTTGTTGAGTGAAATAAATAAGACTACCTTGATTTATACCGGTATGAAATATAGATTTGAAAAGTTTTGAATAAAGTTATATAGAGAACAATAATCCTTTCAATGGTAAATTGGATTTCTCGTACGAAAATAAATAGTTTGAAGGTTTTAAAAAGAGATGGTTTTAAACTTTGTAACCGTTTTAGATAATTTGATGATTGAAATGGTTTGGAAATGATTTAATCTTTGTTTTGATAAAGAATGTGAATTTTAAATGATAATTGATTTGATAAATGAATATTTGAAGTTTATATTCATATGAAAGGATATTTGGTTTACTTGTAATTTGAGTTTATTTTAAAAATGATGGATTTATGAAATGAATATTTCAAAACTAAGCAATAATGAAGTAAAATTTGAGATATATGAAATTACAAAATTTATTTTGAAATATGGTATATTTAAACATTGAAATATATTAAAGATTGAATAGTTTATTTTATGCATCAAATCTTTATTTGAAATTTGATAATATTTGAAATGGTTTTGTTGAAAACTAAATTGAATTGAAACTAATGGTTTGAATTGAATTAAAATTAGAAATTTTAGTTTTGGGTTTAATTGAACAAATTTGTGAAATGTAAAGAATGAAAGTAATGTTTATGATTTCGAAATCTTATGATTTTCAAAGTGTAATGATTTCAAGTATTTTGATTTCGAAAGATTTATAACTTTGAAAGTATTATGATTTTTGAAGGTGAATACATATTTGAAATGGAAATGAATTTGTTTAACCTAAATTTTGTTGATTTGGAAATGTGGATTATTATCTAAATCTATTGTTTTTAAGAAACTTTGAAACTGAAGATATGTAACTTGGGAGAAATGCTTTGGTGAAATCATATATGATTTTGAAACTGAATTGATATTCAAATGGTTGAAATTGAGAACCTTGTTTTACTAAATACTATGATTTGGGAATTATTGAACTTATATAAAATGGATTTGTATAAGTATGAAATTGATTTGTATAAGTATGAAGTGATTTGAAACTATTAATTTGTAAAGATACTCAATTTGTAAATTGAAATCTTATATAATCGAAGTCTATATAAGTGCGATTTGATATACTATTGATTTGGAAAAATTTTGATTTGAAAATGGAATCTTGTATACAATGGAATTTATAAAAGTACGATCTTTGAAAGTGATTTTGAAAGGTGCTATATGATACATATTTTCGGAGTAAAGATATGGAAAGTGCCTTCTACTTGATGTCCGCTTTGTGGCCACACTGAGGATTCATTCTATCGATATTATTCTCTCTGATTTGGGTTTTCCGGATATGATACTCGAGTGTCCATCGAATTCCATGGTGTTATCCATGGTTTTTTGTTTTCGACTGCATAGCGTAGTTCGCTTAGCTGAGATGGACTAGGGGTATGGATGTTGCCTAGGGGATCCAGGCCTAACCATTGTGTATCCTGTAATCTATGTAGGTCGCATTAGTAGCGAAACTGCCTGGCTGAGACAACCTAGGGGTACGCATTGTTTCCTAGGGGATCCAGGCATAACCATTTTGTATCCTGCATACTACTAGTTGTTATGGCGCAACTCGCAGGGCTGAGAATGCTTACGGATACAGATTTTTTCCTGGGGGATTCAGGCATAACCATTGTGTATCTGCGATCCATGTTTAGACAAATGTTTAGTTTGGTTGATTTGTTTGGATTGTACTTTCCATATCTGTTGTTTATAAAAGGTTTTTCAAGTATTTTCACTGGGTGTTGAAACAAGTCTACTAAGTACTTGGAGAATTCTAGTTTTGCGTCCGATCAACGCATGGCCAGAGTCTGCAGCAATGAAAGTAAACTTGTTAAGACATCGAGTTATAAAAGTATTTTGATAAATTTTATTATATAGAGGAATGTTTGATCATTTATTTTACTTTCCTAAATAATTTAAAACGCTTTAAAATATTGTTTACTACGAACTATCAAAATTTGAATCAATTGACTATTTATCATATTATATAATATTGTAACGTAAAATTTTAAATTGAAATTTATATGGTTTTAAAATAACGGTCCATCCTTGTGCTCCAACCTATTTTTCCTTCTATCTATTCCTACCTTCTTCTTCTTTGAGGGTCCTTTCCACAATTGTGGAAAGAGTTGGTTCTTTGGGGTATCGTCCGGATTTGCAAAGAAGCTGTCTGGAGTGCATGATGTATTCCATGTCTTACATCTTCTCTAATATCTTCGTAACTTATCCCTTATTGTTCAGCCTTCTGCTATTGACAGTTTGGATATTTAGCTAAATCTTGCTGTCGAGAGTGAGCCACTTCGTATTGTCAGTAGAGGTACGAAGCAGCTAAGAAGGGAATTTGTTAGTTTGATCGTGGTACGATGGGGTACTAACGATCGAGATTGTACGTGGGAAATGGAGGTAAGCATTTTTTCTTCGAATCTGAAATTTTTTTCCTGGTACTATTTGTTGTCTGTTGTGCTTTTCCTTATTTTCCTTGTTTGTCCTTTTCGACGACGAAAAGATTTGAGTGGGGAAGAGTGTAACAACCGAGTATTTTGTGATTATTTTAATTAATTATTTAAATTGAAACTCCTGACTTAAAAAAACTTTATTTTATTTATTAAAATGAATTTATTTTTTTATTTTAAAAGAATATTTTGATTTTGTGTGAATTATAATTTCAAAGCTGAATAAATAGGATATTTATAGAAAAGTGGATTTTTTGTCAATCTGGTCAAACTTTGACTTTTAAATTTAAAATTCAAATATTTGAATTTATAAATTTCATCTTTTATTTTGAAAATATATTAAATTTCAAGAATATTGCTTTTCGTTTCTTTGAAATCTAATTTATATTGTGAAAGTTATGCTTTTTACAATATTGTATGTAAATTGATTTATTTAATAAAATTGTCTATCTTAATTTATATAAATAATATTTTTATTTGTCAAATCATGTTCTAATATTTTTCATATGACATTTTAGGCATATATTTTATTTTAAAACATTTTTAAAGCAATGTTATAATTTTTCCAAAGCTTAGTGTATTTATTTTCAATTTTTCTAACCTAGTTTCTATTTTTAAGCTATTTTCTTGATTTCATTATATTTATTTAAAATTTTATTTATTTATTTTATTCATTCATTATTTTTCTATGTTTTTACTTTGTTTATAATCATTTTATTTGTATTTAAAAATGCAAAAAGAATTTTGAAAATATGAAGAGTTTTGACCTTTTGTATACCTTGCCTTTTCACATTTCAACTTACCTTTTCGCACCAAACATCACATGCATTCAGTTGTTGGCCATATCTCCTTTGTTCAGCTGACATCCTCATCATTTTTCATGAAAATTTTTGTTTCTCAAATCAAAAAAATATTCGGCCACCTTCTTGCAAAAACTTTGGTAAAAACTTCTTCTTTCTTTTCACTTTTTATTGTTTTGTTGTGATTTTTGCACTTGCTTTGTCTTCTTTGTGTTTGGCCTGCCACCTCCATCACCATGGACACTTCCACCACCACCTATTCAATTCACCGTACCCTCCTCTCCACTATCGTTCCTGAGCCGAGCCATCCTATGTTGAAGATCCACCTAAAAATGCACAAAAATTTCACATATACAGCCATAGCCCATCACTACTTGTTGCCACCAATCCACCATCATGCTTGGCCGACCAAACACCACCACCACCACCACCACAAACCTGAGCTTCAGACCATGCCACATCTATAGTTGACCTTGCAAAATCAGGCCGTGCCCAATCCATGCTTGGCCGAAGTCATTTAGTCCTTGTAATCCACGTTGTTGCTTGTTGTTGCCTTGTTTTTTGAATTCAAGCACACATATGCCTTCATCTCCTTTGTGTTGCTTTTGTCGACCCCTACATGACCTCAAAGTAACCTCAACCTGATCCAAAACTATCCTATTACAGTGCCTTTCTAGTCCATAGCTGAAGCACAAGTGGTTGAATGCAAGTGTAAAAGTTTAGCTATGTATTGCACTTATATTTCTAACTTTGTTTATGAAAGTTTGGTTTTAAATTTACGTATTGTACTTTGTTTTGTTTGTTATGAAACAAGGCTATTAGCTTTGGCTCTCCCACACTCGAATCATTGTCGTGCTATCGTGCCTTTATGGATCTCAGTTTGTGTAACGACCCGTTAAATTCGATGATATTAAATGAGTTAATTTAATATGATTTCCAATCTAATTTAGAATGAAATAAAAGTCTTAAGATTTTATTTGAGTAAATGTAGGAATTAGATATAGTAACTGTAATTTAAGGTTAACAAATTTGAATGTTTATATGGCAATAGATTGAAATAACGTAAATTGGCGTTTGTGGTTATAAGTTATAATTTGTTGATTAAATTGGTTTGTGAAATTAATACTGGAAGGTATAAATCGGAGATAGTATTAATGAAATAATAACTGAATTGAATTGCAACTATGTAAATGAAAGTAAATTTTATTTAGTGGATGTCAACATTGAATAAATTATTTAAAATAAAAAGATTTAAATGCAGGTTGGATTAAGGGGTAAGTAATTAGAATTTAATTCTATAAAATTTGGAACTAAATGTATGTAAATAATTTTGTAGGAATAAGTTAATTAACAATCTATTTGTGCATACCCGATTTAATTGAAATAACAGAAAGGACAAGATCTTGATTTGCCTAGGTTTGTATATATTGATAAACTATAACTAAGTAGGAAGTTTGGTAGTAAATAGGAAATAAGATGATAAAGGCAACTTGTAAATTAATAAATGAATTCTTAATAATAAGTAGTAATTAATGCATAAATATATTTGGCATTTGGGATAATTACAAAATTTTACCCATTCATCTAATCTATTTAATTTAATCTAAATCTATGGCAACATTGTTGAGTGAATTTGAATGTAAAAGGGTAACAATTATTTAGGTTAACCATTTATTGAGTATATTAAGTTAAGAATGTAAATCTATTGAAATAAATCTAAATTAATTATTTTGTTGTGTTAATGTGTTCTAGTTAATAAAAGGGGAATTTATAAGAAATGTAGCCTGCACTAATGAAGTGCATTATAATTCAAATATTATTTATACCCATAAAATGTCTATTTACTGAATAGAAAGATTTTAAATCAATAAACGGATTTATTGAGATTCCAATGTATAATTTATAACATTTAATGTAGATTTAATTTCAATTAATTGATTTAAATTGTGCAATTAGCGTAGATTTGGTTGGTTTAAAGTATAGTGTTAACTCATCTTTTTCAGCAAGGCCGTGACATCAAAAATCGACCGAGAAGCCAATGATAGTTCATCTCGAAGGATGGTCGATTTAACCTCCCAATAAAGCAAGTTCTGTTAAATGAATTTTCAGATAAGATCCCCTACGGAGGGGGGGCCCAGGGGGGTGCCAACCCCCCAAGGTGGGGGTGCGGGGGCAACGCCACCGCCTACGGTGTTCGACCTGACCAGTCAGGTCGCAGGGGTCCAGGGGGCAGCGCCCCCGGCGGGGTGCGGGGCAGCGCCCCGACCAAAACGGTATACGACTTAAAGAATGAAGCGACCTATCTTCTATTCGAGGCCAGCAACCTAACAACTCAATAAGTGGCGACTCAAGTGGTGGCACCGACTTAAGGAGTTAAAGGGTCAACCGACTTAATGAGATAAGCGGGTGCCGACCTAGTAACATAGCATGGAATGCCGACCTAAGGCCTGATGGGATGCCGACCTAAAGGTGCTACCGACCTAAGGCATGAAGGGATGCCGGTCTAATGAGGCTATGCCGACCTAAGGAGAGTTCCGACCTAGTATGGAAGCCGACCTAGTACTTTACAAGGTCTACGACCTAAGGCAGCTACCGATCTAGTGCCTTAGAAGGATTACCGATCTAACGAGTTAGAAGAGGTACCGATAAAACGCTCAGAAGGGGGGTTCCGACCCAGCATGTATGCTGACCTATTTACTCGAACTAATGGCCGACCTAAATGCTAAAAGTAAAGTGGTTCATACTTATCTCGGCAACGACCTAGAGCTTAACCTATCTCAGCCCCGACCTAGGACTTCAACCTAAAACCGGAGACCTCGCATTAGAAAAGGAAAGTAACCTGCGACCTAGCCTAACCCGGAGCTGACCTACGACCCAATTTTAGACCGGTCTAAAGTTGCGACCTAACTCCGAGCAGAGCCTATAAATACGCAACCACCTATAACATTGAGGGGACTTTTGGGCCATCACTTTCTTGAAGAGAACGACACCCTGCCACTTCTGAATTCAAGCAATACAACGAACTCCGAGAAAGGATCTACATCATTCATCATGAATTCAAGAGATTGCTTTTCATCGAAGTTTGAGCTATTCGTCAAAATGTGTTGTAATCGAAGTGTTTTGTAAAGAATTGTAATCAAATCAGTAATAAAGGAGATAAAGTGGATGTAGGCTTGATTATAAGCTGAACCACTATAAATATTGTGTCTTTTACTGCTTTTCTGCTAGTTTTCTGCTTGTTTCTAATTCCCGTACGAACGGGTGGTGCTTTCACAATCACATCCTATACACCAGGGTGTTAGCGTTCAAATTTTAGCGTTAACATTTTGGTGCTTTCACTGAGAATTGAACTCAGGAATACTTTCACCATTGCTTCGCGAAAGTTTGTTGAAAGAATCTCTCTAAAGACCAGAAGTTTATTGGAAATAATGGCTCCTGGGAGAAAGCGAAGTTCCGCAAGATCCGATAATGTGAATACCGCTACCTCTCCTCCTTTAAGTCAAGCAGCTCCAACTGCTGGAGTTACACGAGCAGAATTGGACGCCGTAGTTTAGGGATTGAATCAGCAATTGAATGCTCAGAATGCGCAGTTGGAAGCCCAGAATGCCCAGAATGCCTTGATTATGGATAGGTTAAACGCCCTACTTGAGGAAAATCACCAACGACAGGATAATGAAACAATCTATGCTGAAGATGCCCGTGACCCCCAAGAGAAAGGTATTCCTCAAAAAGCAGACAACGCCACTGCAAGGGGACCTTCCCAAGCTGAAGGTTCAAGGCCGCAACCAACTTTTCGCGAATATTCGCCCAGGCAAACTTCCGAAAGAAGAGCGGACGCGGACGTCTGCCCTGCAAGACCTCTGAACGATGAGGAGTACCTATCAGGGATGGTTCGCTCGATTATGAAAGAAAGCATGCAAAGGCAAGAGGATGAAAAGGATTGGGGATTTGCCCCGAGTAAGACACCGTTCACCGAAAAAATCTTAAAGGCAGAGTTTCCCAAGAAATTTGTACCTCCTACCATCCCAGCTTATCGAGGGACAAGTGACCCTAACCAATTCCTGTACAAGTACGATTGGCATATGACCGGGGCAAGAGCAACAGATGAAATCAAGTGCCGTTACTTTCCGGTATACTTAGAGGGAGTGGCCTTACTTTGGTTCACAAAGCTGCCAGTTAGATCCGTGGATCAATTCTCTGACTTAACACGAAAGTTCAAGGATCAGTTCAGGTTATATGCTACAAAAGCCAAGGATATAATGTCTCTCTCTAGTCTAGAACAAAACCCCAGAGAATCTACCAGATCATTCTTAAATCGTTTCAATATAGCCCTAGCTGAAGTCGAAAACGCAGAGCCAAGGATGGTTTTGACTTATCTAATGCGGGCTATCGATAAATCAAGTGAATTCGGTAAATGGCTAAAAATGAAGGAGCCAAACTCACTTGAGAAATTCTATAAGAAAGCTGATGAATTTATGCGTTTGGAAAGCTTTCCTGCGACATCAAGAGCAATCGAGGCCGAAATTTTGAATGTCGGTGTTACTTCTGATAAAAGAGAATCTAGAGGACAGAAGAGGAAGAACGATGGTGGAAAAAAGCAGAGAGACTTGAAGAAAGCTCGCCGCTTTAAACCTTCAGACTTTACTCTCTTAACTGATACTCTGGAGAACATCTTTCTCGCAACCAAGGATGCTTTTGATTATCCTAAGCCACCTGAGTTGAAGGTTGGGAAAAATGCTATGCATAATGGGAGGTTCTGTCAGTTCCACAACCAACCTGGTCATGACACCAACGAATGTCGTCATTTAAGGAATTTGATTGAAGAACTATTGAGACAGAATAAACTCCAGCAATATGTCAAAAGAGACAGGAATGACCCATCCTCATCCACTCAGGGGAGCCCCTCACCCGGCAGGCAGGAATCATGATAGGATGGAATGATACGCTCATGCTCTAAGAAAAGCCCCGAAGGGAGAGAATGTTCCTGTTCTCGCACCGGAGATTCGATCACGAGAAGTTTGGGACAGCATGGACTTGCATCCATGTTTTACTTTAAAGCTTTGTTACAAATTTGTAAAAGAATAATGGATTTATCATTCTCGTATTAAAAGTCGTTGTAAAAACATTGCAAATGAAATATAAGAACTATAAATCTTGTGTTTTCTATTACTATAAAAGACCTGTTTCATTTCGATATGCCAAATATCTTGAATATATTGCTAAATTGTCGATTTAATATTGCAGGCAATCAAAGCAAAGCTCACCTATTCAACACATCACGAAGCTAAGCGATTCCCATAAATCATTCAGCAAACAAATGAAGAAGCCAGAAAAGTTCCAAATTCAATTCCGGCATAAGAAGTGTTCCTTACAAATAGTCGATTCCACCAAAGGGGCACCTTCCTAACGTGAAGGTTTCAGGCCCTTGCTAACCAACAAAGATCGTTTGTGCAAACAGACATCTAGTTGAATAGTTTGGGTCTGCCCTGTGGATTCACTTAATAATGTAGAGCACTTCTCTGGAAAAGGAATGAATAACTGTCAAAGAAAAGAACATGGGCTTGGAAATGACGGCAAGGAATCGCTAAAAAGCAAATGGTGAAAAGATATCGGCAAGCAGACAGAAAACACACAAGCCCTCTTCGGAGGCACAAGTCCTCCAATGAGGCACACTTCCCAAGTTTGAAGTGCAAACTAAAGTCCTCCAATGAGGCACACTTCCCAAGTTTGAAGTGCAAACTCAAGTCCTCCAATGAGGCACGCTTCCCATGTTTGAAGCGAAAACTAAAAGTCCTCCAATGAGGCACACTTCCCAAGTTTGAAGTGCAAACTAAAGTCCTCCAATGAGGCACACTTCCCAAGCTGAAGTGCAATCTCTGTGGAGGCCCATTCCTCCAAAGTTGAAATGTCAAATCAAAGCCCTCCAACGAGGCGCAAAAAAAAAAAAAAAAAAAAAAAAAAAGGAAGAAGAAAAGGCTTCTCCAATACAAGGCGCACTCTACCAGAGCAAGAATAATATTTCCTCAAAAATGGAAAATTATTCTCTAAACAAAGAGTGCATGCCTTCTCAAAATGGAAGAGTTATTCTCTAAAGTAAGAGTACAAGTCTTCTCAAAACAGAAGAATTGTCCTCCAAAATCTCCGCAAAAATGGAGAATATTACAATAAGCTGTGGTATAGGGACAATAAAATATCGCTATATTAGTCAAAGCAATACCCAAGAAAAAGACCACAAGCTCACCGCGGTATTATGCAAAGAAAATGAAAAACTTATATGAAAATGAGCAATAATTGCATTCTCAAATACAGACAAAATTCTGTACAAGTGGGAAGAATCATCTAATTCCATACTATAAAAATTTTTCATACATTTGCAGGTCTCCTAGATGCAAGTTCCTCTGCGGAAGCTGGGGCACCTGAAGTCGCTGCTTGAAAATCAGGGGCATCATAAGGCCAAGTCAATCAAAAGAGGGAAAAAGTCCGAATTAAGTGCAAAAATTCGTCTTTCAGCAGAAATTTAACACTCCTCTCTTTAACCGCCACAACACTTAGTCTTTTAAAAATTGACTTATGACTGAAATATTCGGAAAGAGAAGGGAATGATACAAAGTAAAGAACGAAATTAGCACTCAACAACTCGAATTCTGAAAATCTCAGAGGTGAAAAAATCCAGCTTGCTCCACTAATTCTTCTTATCAAGAAGACATTCTACATAAAGAACTGAGTATTCGAAAATAAAGGTGCACGTTTCCTAAAAGCGTGTGAAGTGTTGTGCAAAGCTACTTGAATAACAAGCTAATAAAGTAATACTCGAAATAATACTGGTTGGCAAATATCTCAGTTCAGAAAAATTCGAGGCTTGTAAGTGCAGTATCAATGCAAATAGCAGTTATAACTGTGTAAATTTTTTGTTGATACTTCATTCAAGATAGTTGATTCGCAACACTTCATCAAATCCATACTAATTTACTTACCGTAAAATATTAGTTCCTTGATCTAATCCATCACTCGATATGGGCAATCAGTGATGAGTATATTCGCCCCATTTTTCCGCAAATGTTGCATTTAATAGGTTGTTAAAATAATCTATAAAGAGATGCAACAAGTTCTGGTCAAGTTCAAAAGGCTTCAGGACAAAACAAAGTAAAGTTGCCTAAGTACAAGCTCAGCAGCTCAATAAAGCACGAGTTAAGAAGAATCGAAGCACACGACCTAGTCCCTAGGCGTATACTTCGAGGGGCAAGTGTTAACTCAGCTTTTTCAGCAAGGCCGTGACATCAAAAATCGACCGAGAAGCCAATGATAGTTCATCTCGAAGGATGGTCGATTTAACCTCCCAATAAAGCAAGTTCTGTTAAATGAATTTTCAGATAAGATCCCCTACGGAGGGGGGGCCCAGGGGGGTGCCAACCCCCCAAGGTGGGGGTGCGGGGGCAACGCCACCGCCTACGGTGTTCGACCTGACCAGTCAGGTCGCAGGGGTCCAGGGGGCAGCGCCCCCGGCGGGGTGCGGGGCAGCGCCCCGACCAAAACGGTATACGACTTAAAGAATGAAGCGACCTATCTTCTATTCGAGGCCAGCAACCTAACAACTCAATAAGTGGCGACTCAAGTGGTGGCACCGACTTAAGGAGTTAAAGGGTCAACCGACTTAACGAGATAAGCGGGTGCCGACCTAGTAACATAGCATGGAATGCCGACCTAAGGCCTGATGGGATGCCGACCTAAAGGTGCTACCGACCTAAGGCATGAAGGGATGCCGGTCTAATGAGGCTATGCCGACCTAAGGAGAGTTCCGACCTAGTATGGAAGCCGACCTAGTACTTTACAAGGTCTACGACCTAAGGCAGCTACCGATCTAGTGCCTTAGAAGGATTACCGATCTAACGAGTTAGAAGAGGTACCGATAAAACGCTCAGAAGGGGGGTTCCGACCCAGCATGTATGCTGACCTATTTACTCGAACTAATGGCCGACCTAAATGCTAAAAGTAAAGTGGTTCATACTTATCTCGGCAACGACCTAGAGCTTAACCTATCTCAGCCCCGACCTAGGACTTCAACCTAAAACCGGAGACCTCGCATTAGAAAAGGAAAGTAACCTGCGACCTAGCCTAACCCGGAGCTGACCTACGACCCAATTTTAGACCGGTCTAAAGTTGCGACCTAACTCCGAGCAGAGCCTATAAATACGCAACCACCTATAACATTGAGGGGACTTTTGGGCCATCACTTTCTTGAAGAGAACGACACCCTGCCACTTCTGAATTCAAGCAATACAACGAACTCCGAGAAAGGATCTACATCATTCATCATGAATTCAAGAGATTGCTTTTCATCGAAGTTTGAGCTATTCGTCAAAATGTGTTGTAATCGAAGTGTTTTGTAAAGAATTGTAATCAAATCAGTAATAAAGGAGATAAAGTGGATGTAGGCTTGATTATAAGCTGAACCACTATAAATATTGTGTCTTTTACTGCTTTTCTGCTAGTTTTCTGCTTGTTTCTAATTCCCGTACGAACGGGTGGTGCTTTCACAATCACATCCTATACACCAGGGTGTTAGCGTTCAAATTTTAGCGTTAACATATAGAAAGCAGGATTTATAAAATTTAATTAGAGTATCAAATTCAACAATTGCATTTATTGCATAATTTGGAATTTAACGGTTAAATATTACGTTATAAAAATTTAAATGGACTTTGAGGATAATAATGTGAAATCATGAACTAATGTTAGTGGCATCCTTATTTTGGATAAAAAGGAAGAATATAAAAGTTGAAATCTAATAAATGGGTTTTGAGAATTTAATTTATAATTCCTAAATATAAGGAAGTGGAGAAATTAACACTGCAATTGACAAACTTATCAACTTATAATTCACACCTAAACTTGTTAAACCATTTAAATTGATTAAGAAATGTAATAGCGATAAAATTTGGTCAAATTTTAGAATTTAAATATAAAATTGGATTTTATGATTTATTTTAATTGATTTAACTAATGTAAAAATAGCCATTATGGCCACGGACTCGGATTTCGACGAAACCAGCTTCATCGGATCCGTATCAGTGAATTATTGTATGGTTTGAAGTTTCGTATCTATCGGACCTGTCGTTTGATCGTACGGACGCGAAACGCCTTGAAATCGATTTAATTGAAATCAATTTGAAATCAATTTGGAAATTTTGTTTTCAGCATAACATCTTCATACGATCGAATTTGGACGTGAAACTTTTTCCATCGTGTTAAGAATATTTTAAAATACCTATTTGGATATATGGGTTTAACATATTTTGTTCCGGGGTTAGAACGGGCTTTTTGGGCCATAGTTTGTTCCGTACATTCATCTGTCTCGTCTATCTACTCCAATCGAACCCTACTTATAAATAGACGATTATAAACCCTAGCCTCCATCTTCTATCATTTGTCTATACGTTCATTTTCTTCATCTCTTTCTCTTCCTCAATGGTTGCAAAACCCAGATCTATCTACAGTTCAAAATCAAAAGTGAAAATTCAAACTCTCCCGAAAATTTTCAAAAAAAATATATGTTGAAGTTCTGAGCGAGCGTAATCGTTTGGTAGAATTCGTTTTCCAATCCGATCCACCGTTTAGCCAGAAACCACGAATCAATTCCGGCCGTTCGTATGGGAATTTTGACGATTCGACGGTGGATCGTCAGCAATAACTCGATCGGAAGGCACCGTTGCGGAGGGGGTGTGGTGGAGAGTCCATCCATACGGTTGGAACTCGTCATAGTCGTCGAGATCATTGGAATTTGGAGGTTAGAAAGCCAATAAACGCCTCGGCCTGGGGAGCTTACTACAACGGCGCGTGGTTCGAGATGAAGGCCATGGGGTCGGCTCGGCGTGGGGGTGGTGAAAACGTGGTCTGATCGGCCTTAAGATGGCCGTGGGAGGTGGAAATTTTGATATGGTGGTGGCGGCCTAAACCCTAGTTGCGATTTGCTGAAGCGCTTTGGTGAGGGGGACGCGCTGAAACCAGGGGGTGACGTGGCTATTATTTGTGGTTATTTTTATTTTTATTTTATTTTGTTTCAATCGATTCGAATCGCTATAACTTTTACATATGAATCCGGATTCACACGCGATTTTTTTGTTAGGATCGAAATTTAATTCCGGATCTGTTGGCACTGGTTTGGAAAGATTTGGAGACAGTGCAATTTTTGGGTTTAAATCGAATTTAAATTAGATTTAAATTCAAAAGGTGAGTGTTTTAACCCACTCTCAACTTCTAAAAGTTTTTATGTTTGTTAAATTTATTTTAGATATGAGTAGAAATTCATTTATAACTGCTTGGCATGTTTTGTTCATCATATTTGCTAAATCGCGTTATTTAATTTAACTGTTAATTTATTTTATTTATTGCATATTAATTGACAGTTAGAATTTATTTATTTGCATAGGAACTGCTAGTAAACAGTTATAAAATTTATTACTAAATATAAACTGTTAGTTTAATAGTTATTAAATTTATTTTTGAATATAACCTCCAGTTATTACCTGATATATATTATCAGATATATATGGATATTGAATTATTATTGGATGATGATTGTGATTTTGATGTTGGATGATGTTGATGAATGGATGTTTTATTTTATATCATTAAACTGCAAGTTATCATGCATTTTTCGTTTCATTCGGGATTGTGGTTTGAAATGATATACAACCGCAAAATTTTATTTTTAAATTGCGGATTGAAATGATAAATATCCGTATCACTTGACCATAGCATAGAAAATTATACACAGGCACCGTGGTCTATATATAAATTATTTTAAAGTGATTTCTATGGTTTGGATGGGATACGGTTTATAAAAATTTGATTTTGATATTTTATAAAATATTATTCTTCGATATATATACATATGAAGTTAAAAATTTGTAAATTAAGTTGTGTATAAACCTGTTGAATAAAAATGAAAAATTGAGAAAATGGAATTTGGAAATTTATCTTATATGTTTAAGTTTGGAAATTTTAAGGTATGATATTTATAACTGGATTTTCCAAGATGAATTAAAAATGAAAATTCTAGTATAAAGTAAATTTGAGAAAATATTTAAATGCTAGAAATTGGAGTTTTATTTATGGAATTTATATGAATATTCAAGACTAAATAATAGAACATTAATTGTTGAAAGAAGAAAATCCAACTTTAGTTTTGAAATATTAATACTCCAAATATATATATATATATATATAGAAATTGAAGGGGTTTTTTGAATTTGAAGTGATATTTAAATTATGGTTTAAACTTTAAATAAAGGAATATATTTGAAAAGCCATGGAAATTATTTTTCTTTACAAAGTAACTTTAAAGTTAAACCATTTATTTTACATTCGTTGAATATCCAAACCATTCAAGTTTTAGAAGTTATGGTTTTAAAATTTTGAATTTCGAAATATTATGCTCTGAAAGTATATTTCAAATATTTGGTTTCCAGTTAGTTAAATTTTAAACCAGCATGGTTTTGGAAAAGAATTATATTTGAGATAAAATGATATCATATTGTGTTGGGTTTTAAATTGATATCGTATTCATAGTTTTGAAATGGAAATTTTATTCTGGTTTTAAAGTATAAACTCTTTTTGAATGACCGCGGTGTTATAATAACGATGGGTTGGCAAAGAGACCGGGATCGGATATGGACATACTCTCCGTCGATACCAAAAACCACTTTGACTAACCGTGTACGTGGTAGAGATTCCAGAATGAAGTAGGTGGTAGCGACGTTTCCTGTAAGGTAAATACGTGGACCCGACTCCCGTGAGTTCGCATAAGGTGGCTAAAACAGGAGTGATTCTCGGGCCAATGAGGTCATACCTCTGATCGGACGCTCCTCTTCGATATTATACTTTGACTTTGGATTTATTCAATGGCCACTTCTATTTTTGATTATTGGGGAATTTGTTCGAGGTGGGCGGTAACTGCGGCTACACGTTTCCACCAGCCCGGATAGCAATTGGTATATCTACCCTGGCATTGCCTAGTTGTGCCGTGTCACCTACCATACCGAGCCTTTACTACGAGTTTTGTTTTGTACCATACCTATGGAGTTCCCTCTGACGACGCCCAGTACGGGGGAGATTACGGTACTGTATAGACTACGGGAATATATTCTGTGTTAAGGGCTATATGGGTAACCCCTTAACGCTATTTAAAAGTAAGTTTATTTTACAATTAGACACTATTATAATAGCGCAGTATACTACATAGTAAATAGTTTAACGGATCCTTAGGAGATGTAAATCCCGAGCATCTCTTGAGTTACTACACTCATATTTATTTCTGTTAATTTAACTTGCATAAGATCTTTTAGTTCTGACTCGAGTGTTTTTGTTTTTTTTCAAATTCGCTCGGGTCAGTCCGAGCGTTTCTGGATTTGAAGTTTTAGCTCTGGAGGACGAAGAGGAAGATTGTAGTATTATTATCTACTATTTTATATTCCACTACACCGTATTCCGCTGCATTGTTATTGGTATGTGTAACTCTGATATGTATTATATAAATGGTTTTGTAAACAGATTTATAAACTGTATATTTGATTATTATATTTTATCCTTCCGCTGTGAGATTCTGTTTAGTTTTTTCTTCTCTGTTTTTCTTAATTACCCCATAACAATCCGCCCTTCCGTATAGTTTGAATCGACATGTGGGTCTGTTTAAATCGTGCGAAAAGGCTGGATGTTACAGTTGGTATCAGAGCTTTGGTTTAGCGATAAACCTTAGCTTTGTGGGAATTGACTCTTTGTTAATAGGGTAGTAATACCCTATGGGAGTCGCTGAGTGTATATATATGAGAGAGCGTATTTGTTAGTGTTATAAAAAAGATTTTAATATTTTGTTAATCTGTTCCGTTTTGTATTTATAAATTCTAGTTGGTGCATGGGACGCTATGAAATCAATAGGGATTTCTAAACAATTAATAGGACAGACCGACATAATATTTGTTTTTAATATAGGTGAATGAAATAATTTTGCCTATTATATTTCTATATATAAATATATTTTATAAAGATATATATATTTGGTTGCAATAGATTGGTTGTTAGGAATAAAATTTATAAATAATAGGTAAAATAAGATTGAAATTAGAATCAATGAAATTTGGAAATTTTAGAACTTAAGTCCGGGATTTTTGGAAATTTGCTTCCAAAGGATTTATGAAATATAATAATTTTGTTTATAAGTATTTTCTTATATAAATATTTAGTATAATTCGGAAGAATTGTTTTAAAGAAGATTTGGAGAAAATAAGTTTTGTACTTTCCTCTCTGTCGCTGGAAAATAATTTCGGTGATGGCGGCCGCATCATCGACTTTCATTTTCGAGTTTCGAAGGGGAAAGGCCACTGTAGTAAATTCTACTGCAGATTTATTTTGAAATTATCTAAAAATTTGATTGTTCTAAATATAATTAGAGATATTAAAGTGGTAAGAAATTATTTATCTATTATTTTAAAATAATTTGAAATTTGACCCGGTATTTAATTCTTAAATTTCCATTAATTAATTGTTTAAATTATTTTAGTGGAATAAAATGTAAGTAATTAATGAATTGAAATCTCTAATTTAGGCAAGAAATTTAATGCAAGGTTATAAATGGGAATTAAAGGAAATTTGAAATATGTAACATATGAAACGAAGAGTAATATTGTGGAACATTAAATTTAATCAAAAGACGAGATAAACTTGTATAAGTTCTTTTGCATTTTCTTTAACATATATAACTTACCAAGTATGAAAAGTTGAAATGTTAAATAAGTGATCGGAGTACAATATTATACAAGTAGAAATTTTGAAAATAATGAAGTATTCAATGAATTGCTATTATAAATAAGAATTAAATGGTATAAACTTAAGTTATAATTGAAATTTTACTAAAATCAAAGGTAAGTATTATTAATAGGTGATTTTAAGCTTAAGTAAATAAAACGAAATTCTTTAAATAAATAAGGATTGATGTGTAGGGCTATTAACTTAAGTATGATAGAAAGTAGGTAATATAAATAAATGACTGCAAACCCTAAGTAATAAATTAATAAAATCCTTTATTTATAAGAATGGAGGTTATAAGGTTAAGAATTTAAGTGTAATTAAAAAGGGTTACTGTAATTAAATATAATAGAATGTAAGCATTCAATGAATGATTGAAATTGAGAAGTGCATTAAATGTAATACAAATAACAGAAACTTACATAACCTGAATAGATGTAAATGGATAATTGTAAGTAATAAATAGAAATAAGGAAACAACCATTTAATGAGAAATAAAATTTGAAGTTTGATAGAAATAAATGTAAATTATAAAAAGGAAAATTTATGTGGTATGAATAAAAGAAAGGAAATCAAACAACTAGAGTATGTAAAGAATTTATATAAAGTAATTTGATTTGTTGGTTTGAATTGTTATTGTTTGATCTATAGTTGGTTGGGTAAGGAAATTTGAAGTTGTTGGATGAATAAATAATCTATTTTTGTTCCATCTAAGACTGTTGAGTAAATGATGCACTGGATAGTTATTCTTCACTCCGTACCATTTCAAGTTTTAACCCAAACAACTATTTGTTTGTTTGATTTAATGATTGTTGTTTGTGGTGTGTGCTGCTTGTTAAAATTGATGGTTGTTGTATTGTTTGTTGTTAGTGTTTGAAACCATGAAAATATTTCACTTTATATAAATAGTTAGCCCTTTTAGATCTCATAAGAGAAATGTAGGTTATGGAAGCAAGGGCTACTGCTTTTGGTTCCATAAATTAAGCGTAAATTTCCCGACAAATAGGTACATTTTAGGATTACATTTTGTAGCGCTATTTTATATAATTTTCCCGTGATGGGATATTTTATTTTGGATAATATATGTAATATATTTGTTATATTTTGATATTATATTTTTCTCCCAAACCTCTCCGTACAAAGGAGACTCTGCCAAAACTTTCCGTAAATTTTGGACTTAGAATTTTGTTGAAAATGTTTTCCAACTTTAATTATTTAAGTATAAAAGAATATAATGATTATAAAACGGGTATATTTCATTTAAGGAAATTAATTTAGTAAATTATTGTTATAAGTTAATATTTGAAATAAGATGTACTATTTTTTTTTATTATTCTTCCTTTTCCCTTCTTTTTCCTTTTCGGGGACGAAAAGTTTTGAGTGGGGGAGAGTGTAACGACCAGTTAAATTCGATGATATTAAATGAGTTAATTTAATATGATTTATAATCTAATTTAGAATGAAATAAAAGTCTTAAGATTTTATTTGAGTAAATGTAGGAATTAGATATAGTAACTGTAATTTAAGGTTAACAAATTTAAATGTTTATATGGCAATAGATTGAAATAACGTAAATTGGCGTTTGTGGTTATAAGTTATAATTTGTTGATTAAATTGGTTTGTGAAATTAATCCTGGAAGATATAAATCGGAGATAGTATTAATGAAATAATAACCGAATTGAATTGCAACTATATAAATGAAAGTAAATTTTATTTAGTGGATGTCAACATTGAATAAATTATTTAAAATAAAAAGATTTAAATGCAGGTTGGATTAAGGGGTAAGTAATTAGAATTTAATTCTACAAATTTTGGAACTGAATGTATGTAAATAATTTTGTAGGAATAAGTTAATTAACAATCTATTTGTGCTCACCCGATTTAATGGAAATAACAGAAAGGACAAGATCTTGATTTGCCTAGGTATGTATATATTGATAAACTATAGCTAAGTAGGAAGTTTGGTAGTAAATAGCAAAATAAGATGAAAAAGGCAACTTGTAAATTAATAAATGAATTCTTAATAATAAGTAGTAATTAATGCATAAATATATTTGGCATTTGGGGTAATTACAAAATTTTACCCATTCATCTAATTTATTTAATTTAATCTAAATCTATGGCAACATTGTTGTTATTAATGGTTGTAAGTGAATTTGAATGTAAAAGGGTAATAATTATTTAGGTTAACCATTTATTGAGTATATTAAGTTAAGAATGTAAATCGATTGAAATAAATCTAAATTAATTATTTTGTTGTGTTAATGTGTTCTAGTTAATAAAAGGGGAATTTATAAGAAATGAAGCCTGTAGTAATGAAGTGCATTATAATTCAAATATTATTTATACCCATAAAATGTCTATTTACTTAATAGAAAGATTTTAAATCAATAAACGGATTTATTGAGATTCCAATGTATAATTTATAACATTTAATGTAGATTTAATTTCAATTAATTGATTTAAATTGTGCAGTTAGCGTAGATTTGGTTGGTTTAAAGTATAGAAAGCAGGATTTATAAAATTTAATTAGAGTATCAAATTCAACAATTGCATTTATTGCATAATTTGGAATTTAACGGTTAAATATTACGTTATAAAAATTTAAATGGACTTTGAGGATAATAATGTGAAATCATGAACCAATGTTAGTGGCATCCTAATTTTGGATAAAAAGGAAGAATATAAAAGTTGAAATCTAATAAATGGGTTTTGAGAATTTAATTTATAATTCCTAAATATAAGGAAGTGGAGAAATTAACACTGCAATTGACAAACTTATCAACTTATAATTCACACCTAAACTTGTTAAACCATTTAAATTGATTAAGAAATATAAAAGCGATAAAATTTGGTCAAATTTTAGAATTTAAATATAAAATTGGATTTTATGATTTATTTTATTGATTTAATTAGTATAAAAATAGCCATTTTGGCCACGGACTCGGATTTCGACGAAACCAGTTTCATCGGATCCGTATCAGTGAATTATTGTAGGGTTTGAAGTTTCGTATCGATCGGACCTGTCGTTTGATCGTACGGACGCGAAACGCCTTGAAATCGATTTAATTAAAATCAATTTGAAATCAATTTGGAAATTTTGTTTTCAGCATAACTTCTTCATACGATCGAATTTGGACGTGAAACTTTTTCCATCGCGTTCAGAATATTTTAAAATACCTATTTGGATGTATGGGTTTAACATATTTCGTTCCGGGGTTAGAACTGGCTTTTTGGGCCATAGTTTGTTCCGTACGTTCATCTGTCTGGTTTATCTACTCCAATCGAACCCTACTTATAAATAGACGATTATAAACCCTAGCCTCCATCTTCTATCATTTGTCTATACGTTCATTTTCTTCATCTCTTTCTCTTCCTCAATGGTTGCAAAACCTAAATCTATCTACAGTTCAAAATCAAAAGTGAAAATTCAAACTCTCCCGAAAATTTTCAAAAAAATATATGTTGAAGTTCCGAGCGAGCGTAATCGTTTGGTAGAATTCGTTTTCCAATCCGATCCACCGTTTAGCCAGAAACCACGAATCAATTCCGGCCGTTCGTATGGGAATTTTGACGATTCGACGGTGGATCGTCAGCAATAACTCGATCGGAAGGCACCGTTGCGGAGGGGGTGTGGTGCAGAGTCCATCCATACGGTTGGAACTCGTCATAGTCGTCGAGATCATCGGAATTTGGAGGTTAGAAAGCCAATAAACGCCTCGGCCTGGGGAGCTTACTACAACGGCGCGTGGTTCGAGATGAAGGCCATGGGGTCGGCTCGGCGTGGGGGTGGTGAAAACGTGGTCTGGTCGGCCTGAAGATGGCCGTGGGAGGTGGAAATTTTGATATGGTGGCGGTGGCCTAAACCCCAGTCCCGATTTGCTGAAGCGCTTTGGTGAGGGGGACGCGCTGAAACCAGGGGGTGACGTGGCTATTATTTGTGGTTAGTTTTATTTTTATTTTATTTTGTTTCAATCGATTCGAATCGCTATAACTTTTACATATGAATCCGGATTCACACGCGATTTTTTTGTTAGGATCGAAATTTAATTCCGGATCTGTTGGCACTGGTTTGGAAAGATTTGGAGACAGTGCAATTTTTGGGTTTAAATCGAATTTAAATTAGATTTAAATTCAAAAGGTGAGTGTTTTAACCCACTCTCAACTTCTAAAAATTTTTATGTTTGTTAAATTTATTTTAGATATGAGTAGAAATTCATTTATAACTGCTTGGCATGTTTTGTTCATCATATTTGCTAAATCGCGTTATTTAATTTAACTGTTAATTTATTTTATTTATTGCATATTAATTGACAGTTAGAATTTATTTATTTGCATAGGAACTGCTAGTAAACAGTTATAAAATTTATTACTAAATATAAACTGTTAGTTTAATAGTTATTAAACTTATTTTTGAATATAACCGCCAGTTATTACCTGATATATATTATCAGATATATATGGATATTGAATTATTATTGGATGACGACTGTGATTTGGATGATGGATGATGTTGATGAATGGATGTTTTATTTTATATCATTAAACTGCAAGTTATCATGCATTTTTCGTTTCATTCGGGATTGTGGTTTGAAATGATATACAACCGCAAAATTTTATTTTTAAATTGCGGATTGAAATGATAAATATCCGTATCACTTGACCATAGGATAGAAAATTATATACAGGCACCGTGGTCTATATATAAATTATTTTAAAGTGATTTCTATGGTTTGGATGGGATACGGTTTATAAAAATTTGATTTTGATATTTTATAAAATATTATTATTCGATATATATACATATGAAGTTAAAAATTTGAAAATTAAGTTGTGTATAAACCTGTTGAATAAAAATGAAAAATTGAGAAAATGGAATTTGGAAGTTTATCTTATATATTTAAGTTTGGAAATTTTAAGGTATGATATTTATAACTGGATTTTCCAAGATGAATTAAAATTGAAAATTCTAGCATAAAGTAAATTTGAGAAAATATTTAATTGCTAGAAATTGGAGTTTTATTTATGGAATTTATAAGAATATTCAAGACTAAATAATAGAACATTAATTGTTGAAAGAAGAAAATCCAACTTTAGTTTTGAAATATTAATACTCCAAATAGATATATATATATATATAGAAATTGAAGGGGTTTCTGGAATTTGAAGTGATATTTAAATTATGGTTTAAACTTTAAATAAAGGAATATATTTGAAAAGCCATGGAAATTATTTTTCTTTACAAAGTAACTTTGAAGTTAAACCATTTATTTTACATTCGTTGAATATCCAAACCATTCAAGTTTTAGAAGTTATGGTTTTAAAATTTTGAATTTCGAAATATTATGCTTTGAAAGTATATTTCAAATATTTTGTTTCCAGATATTTAAATTTTAAACCAGCATGATTTTGGAAAAGAACTATATTTGAGATAAAATGATATCATATTGTGTTGGGTTTTAAATTGATATCGTATTCATAGTTTTGAAATGGAAATTTTATTCTGGTTTTAAAGTATAAACTCTTTTTAAATGACCGCGGTGTTATAATAACGATGGATTGGCAAAGAGACCGGGATCAGATATGGACATACTCTCTGTCGATACCGAAAACCACTTTAACTACCCGCGTACGCGGTGGAGATTCCAGAATGAAGTAGGTGGTGGCGACGTTTCCTGTAAGGTAAATACGTGGACCCGACTCCCGTGAGTTGGCATAAGTTGGCTAAAACAGGAGTGATTCTCAGGCCAATGAGGTCATACCTCTGATCTGACGCTCCTCTTCGATATTATACTTTGACTTTGGATTGCTTCAGTGACCACTTCTATTTTTTATTTTTGGGGAGTTTGTTCGAGGTGGGCGGTAACTGCGGCTATGCGTTTCCACCAGCCCGGATAGCAATTGCTATATCTACCCTGGCATTGCCTAGTTGTGCCGTGTCACCTACCATACCGAGCCTTTACTACGACTTTTGTTTTGTACCATACCTATGGAGTGCCCTCTGACGACGCCCAGTACGGGGGAGATTACGGTACTGTATAGACTATGGGAATCTATTCTGTGTTAAGGGCTATATGGGTAACCCTTAAAGCTATTTAAAAGTAAGTTTATTTTACAATTAGACACTATTATAATAGCGCAGTATACTACATAGTAAATAGTTTAACGGATCCTTAGGAGATGTAAATCCCGAGCATCTCTTGAGTTACTGCACTCATATTTATTTCTGTTAATTTAACTTACATAAGATCTTTTAGTTCTGACTCGAGTGTTTTTGGTTTTTTTCAAATTCGCTCGGGTCAGTCCGAACGTTTCAGGATTTGAAGTTTTAGCTCTGGAGGACGAAGACGAAGATTGTAGTATTATTATCTACTATTTTATATTCCACTACACCGTATTCCGCTGCATTGTCATTGGTATGTGTAACTTTGATACGTATTATATAAATGGTTTTGTAAACAGATTTATAAACTGTATATTTGATTATTTTATTTTATCCTTCCGCTGTGAGATTCTGTTTAGTTTTTTCTTCTCTGTTTTTCTTATTTACCCCATAACAATCTGACATTCCGTATGGTTTGAATCGACATGTGGGTCTGTTTAAATCATGCGAAAAGGCTGGATGTTACAGTTTGTGTAGTTCGGTTGTTGTCTTCAGCTTATACCAGTGAGTTATTCTCACCAGACAGTTTTATACTTATATGACTAGTAAACCGAACACATTTGAATCTGTAAAATGCATCACCATGTTACACCACTATGTTATTATGATATTAGGTTCTCCAACGCTTATTTACCTGTTATATCATCTATTACTATTATAAATGTTATTCTGTTGTTTATATCAGCTTATCACACTATAAGATCCCTTTAGATTAGAAACACTATGGGTTGAAATGATACATACCCAAACGGACTTTAGAATAGGGAAAATTGTTATCGGCTGAAATGATAGGGTTGAGCGATTTTCATTTATTTCATTTACTTAGGATTGCGTGTTTGAAATAATCAAGCACGGATTTTCTTTGTAAATTATGGATTGAAATGATATATTATCCGTATCACTTTACCTAGGCTTGAAAATGATATACAGACTCGTGGTTAAAATTTATTTTTCTAATTTTTTTAAAGTATTTAGATATGTAAATATTATAATATTTTGATTTAAACTTAATTAAAAATGATTTTCGTAAAGTATTATTGATTTTCCAAAAATTTATAAGTGAAATAAATTAATGGTCAAGTAGAAATTTGAAATATAAGTTATTTTGGAAATTTTGATTTGGTTATAAATGGAATTCAAATTAAGTAGGAAAATATGATAAATAAATATAAAATTTGAATTGAAATGAAGTTAAAATGGTTTTTTTTAAAACATTAATGATTTTGGAATAAATTAAGATGTGAAATAAATGAATATTTAAGTTGAATTTTGTAATATAACTTAAATTGGAAATTTGTCTAAAAATTAATATATTTTCAAGAAATCAAGTATCTCTTTTCTTTTAAAAATGGGGACCGCCCCTATCCTTCTCTCCCTTCCCGCTAATCCATCACTTCCCCTATCTTCTCTACAGCCCTGTCCTTCCTCCCCGATTCTTGTGCCACCTTCTGCTCCTCCCTTACTCCCTCTGTCGTACCTTGTACCTCCCCCTGTCTCTGTTAACCCAGCTTCTCCTTCTTCACAGTCTGGTCTTCCCCGTACCAACACTGTTTCACCCATTCCTCCTCTTCCTGTCTCTGCCACTGACAATATTCAGCTTTCCCAACCCATTTCTGTCTGTGTTTTGACCAAAACATCCCTGCCATCACCAACCCCACCTCCTTTAATCTCTTCAGCTTCTACCCTTGCTCTTGACAATCAGCCGAAAGCTTGGACCACTCTTTTCAAAGCCAGACCAACTAATGCTGGTTCCTATGTTCCACGTGAAATTCTACTTGAATTTCAAGGGGATGCAATTGTGCCACCTGCTGAAGTAGTCAGGGCAGGCAGTTCTTTGTGGAGTGATTATCTCGTTGGGTTTTTCCTAGATAAACCACTGCCATACTCTACTGTCCTGTACTATCTCAAGCGTGCGTGGAAACTTAAGGGGATGATAACTGTTAAATCAGATGGATTCCTTTTCTTATTTAAGTTCTCTAATGATGAGGATAGGAAAAAGATTTCTGAGGCAGATCCGGTAGTTATGAGAAACAAGTTATTTATTGTGAAAAAGTGGGATGAAAATATAGGAAACTCCTGTAGTAGTATAAAAGCAGTGCCAGTGTGGATTAAATTAACTAATATTCCCTTGTATGCTTGGTCACCATTGGGAATAAATTGGTTATCTGCCAGAGTTGGTAAACTCCTATGTATGGATACATCAACTGAAAAATTTGAGCGCCTATCCTATGCTAAATGTTTAGTTGAAGTTACTCCATACAAAGAACTGCCAGACAGTTTCAATGTGAAGATGCTAGATGGGGCAGAACAAGTTGTGAAAGTGGAGTATTTGTGGAAACCGGAAATTTGTTGTTTTTGTAAAGAGTTTGGGCACAATAGCAAGAACTGCAAGAAATATGAAGGTGAGAAGAATGAAGAGAAATGTGAAGAAAAAAAACAGCATAGTTATTCTGAAGATAAAATGAACAGGCTGAATAAGGGGAAAGAAAAAGAGAAACAAGATTGCATTAAGCAAGTGTGGCAGAAGGTTAACAAAAACAAAGTAAATAAAAGAAATGGGAGTGAGGAAGTGGCACGAAATATCATGATGAAGCAAGTGGAAAAAGAGGTTACTGAGAAAGATGCAAATGAGGCAAATAAAAGTCTGCAACTTGAAGTGAATAAATCTAAAAATGATGCTCAAGCTTGTTCTGTTACTACTACTAATAAGTTCCAATTGTTACAAACTGAAATTGAAGAGGTAGAAGTACTGGAAATAAATGAAGTTGAGGTTGGTGAAATAACAACTGAAGTAAATGCAGGAAAACAGTGTTCTGTTGGAAACATAGTAAGTGTTACCTCTAATGTTGTTGTTGAACATTGTGATGGAGAAGGCACAATGGAAAATAAACATAAGTCTATTGATGAGAACACATATGAAGTCTGCATTGAAGAAAATAGCTTTGAACTTGAACTAACAAATGATTCTGGAAAACAAGTTCTGCATGACACCACTGACACACATGAAACAGACATGGATAGAGAATGGTGCACCAATTTTGAGAAACAAGTAAATAATTTAATACAGCAAATGTATGTAAACTCAGTGGTTGAACCAAACACACAAACAATCCCATACAACTTTTCCATTGATCTGCCTGGATGGCCTTCAAATCCTACCTCCCACACTTCATCTTTTGCTCCTCCTCCTGTCACAAAACCAACCAATTCTTTCTCTCAGTCTCCTTCTCCATCATCTCAGCCCATTAGAACCATTGAAACGAGATCTCTATCTGCTAAGAGAAGACACAACAAAACCAAACCTCAATCTTGTTAATGTTTAAAAAAATTGCATCATGGAACCTTAGGGGTGCTCACAGCAACTTGAAGCTTGACCAAGTTAGAAACATAATCAGTGAGTACAATATTTCTCTTTTTGGTCTTCTTGAAACTAAACTAAATTCAGCTTTATCTTCCAGAGCTGTTTCTTACATCAATCCAACTTGGTCCTTTCACCACAACCTTGACAATGCATCTTATGGTAGAATATTAGTAATCTATGACCCTACTATTTTCTCTATATCCCCACTCCTTTCTACTAGGCAATACATTCACCTTCACGTCCAAGACATAAATACCCGTTCTTCATTCTATGTTACTTTTGTCTATGCTGATAACTCTGCAAATTCAAGGAAATTTTTTTTTGATGCATTGCCACCATTAAGACAATCCACCCACCCTTGGATTGTGATGGGAGACTTTAACTCCTGCTTTGATTATACTGACAAATCTGGTGGAGTTCCACTAACTGCTAATGATCTTGATCCTATCAATCAAGCCATTTATGAGTCTGACTTAATCATGGTCAATAAATCTGGTGCAAAGTTTTCTTGGAATAACAGGAGTCGTAGTGGCATTCGCACTTTCACTACTATTGATCATACATTTTGCAACCTTCAAGCTATATCTTCCTGGCCCGCATTATCTGTTTTCCTCCCCCAGCCTATCTTATCTGACCACTCCCCTCTAATATTATCTTTTGGTCAACATTTTAATAAGGAAAAGAGAAGCTTTAAATTTTACAATGCTTGGGCAAAACATGAACAATTCATTCCTTTAGTAACTAAATTAAGCTCTGATTTTAATTGTTATGGTAATAAAATGTACAAGTTTTGCAGGAAGCTCAAATTCATTAAGCTGCAGATTAAACTTTGGGCTAAATCAACTTTTGGCACTGGTGCATTATTATCTACTGATCTCAAGGAAAAGCTAAAGAAACAACAGGAGTACTTGATGGAGCACCCTCTTGATGTTCAAGCTGCTGAAGAGGAATGCAAACTTTTTAAAGAGGTTAACAATGCTCTGTACATGGAAGCAAGTATGAAGAGACAGCAGTTACACAAAAAATGGATAGCAGAAGGAGATAAAAACACAAAATTTTTCCATGATTCTATAAAGGTAAAACATGCTACTGAGAATATACATAACATATATGATGAACAAGGAACAGCATGTTCTACTGCAGATACTGTTGATAGAGCATTTATTGATTATTTCACTACATTGCTTGGTAACTCTGATGGGTTCACCCCTGACCTCGATCTTATTTCATCCCTACCTCTACCTACCATTACTTCCCTTGAAGCTGTGTCACTAATTGCTCCAGTTACTGATGAAGAAATTAAAAATAACCTTTTTGCTATGAACCAACAATCATCTGGAGGGCCTGATGGTTTGAATGTGGTTTTCTTTATAGCAACTTGGAGTATATTGGGCAGTGAGTTCTGTAATGCTGTCCACAATTTCTTTAATAAGTGTAAGATGTTGGGTGAAGTGAATTGCACTAACATTGCACTTATTCCCAAAGTCAATAATCCCTCTACTGTCACTGAATTCAGACCCATCTCTTGCTGTAATGTGGTCTACAAATGCATCACTAAAATTCTTGCTTCACGACTTGTTAAAGTCCTTCCTTCTGTAGTTTCTAGAAATCAGGCTGCCTTCATTCCTAGTAGAAGTATAATTGACAACTTACTGCTGGTCCAAGAACTCTTGAAAGGATATGGCCAAAACAAAGTAACCAAAGCGGCAGCTATCAAAATTGATATTTCTAAGGCTTATGATACCATCCACTGGTCTTCATTAGTCAGGGTTATGGCACAAATGGGATTTCCCAAAATTTTTGTTTCCTGGGTTTATGTGTGCATATCTACTCCTTCATTCTCTATAGTGATAAATGGTAGACCAGTTGGTAATTTCAGAAGTTGTAAAGGAATACGTCAGGGAGACCCCATTTCTTCTTACTTATTCTTACTAGTCATGGAAGTTTTCACTGTTATTCTACGAATTAAATATGAGCAGAAAGCTATCAAGTATCATCCAAAGTGTGCTAAACTTAATATCACCTCTATCATGTTTGCTGATGATGTGTTGTTGTTTACCAAGCCTGAGCTTCCATCATTTAATGCCATCTCTAAGGCACTACTTGATTTTTATGCTATGACTGGTCTCAAAATCAATCAACAGAAATCCTCCTTGTTAGTATCTGGTGCTAGTGACACACATGTTTCTGAATTACAAACTGCAAGTGGTTTCTCTGCAATGAGCTCTGATATGAAGTACCTTGGGTTACCATTAATAACAAAAAGAATTACTAGAGCTGACTGCTTTCCTCTCTACAACAAAATCACTTCTGTGTTGAAAGCTTGGGAAAATAGGAAGTTATCACAAAGTGGTAGGCTAGTGCTAATAAAAGCTACTGTTTTTGCCTCCCTTGTTTACTGGGCACGTGCAATGATACTTCCTTCTAGACTACTACATCAGGTCAGGTCTGCCATGAGCAGATTTTTCTGGACTGGTAGCATACATAACAAAAAAGTTTTGCCAGTTTCTTTTTCTAAATTTGAAGTTCCTAAATATTTGGGAGGACTTGGAGTTAAAAATGTCAAGACTTGGAATACAGCAGCTATGAGCAAGCATATTGATGATATAATCAGCAATAGGGAAAGTTTATGGGTACAATGGGCTAGGCAGTACAATTTAAAAGGAAAGTTTTTTTGGTGCATGGATATTCCTCAGAATAGTAGCTGGATATGGAGAAATATACTTAAGTTGAGGAATGTGGTACTAAAAATGATCAAATACCCAGTCAATCAAAATTCTACTGTCAAATTCTGGTATGATCCTTGGGTAAGTGAAGGTATTATTCTATCCAGCCTGTGTGATTATAACCAGATTGTGCAGACTGGTATACAAATGAATGCTAAGGCAAGTGATTACATACTTGATGGGAAACTGGTGCTTCCTTATAACAGTAATTTACATATAAGACAGCTGTGGGAAAAAATGATACAACTTTACAAGCCTGATGCACATCACGACTATGTGACATGGAACAAGAAGAAACATACAATTAAAGGTGTTTTCAATCAGATCACTGACACAGCCCCACTGCCTTCTGCTATTTGGAACAGTGTCATTTGGACTTCTGATACTCAACCTAACCATAACTTGATGCTTTGGAAAGTGATAAACCAAGCATTGCTTACTAGAAATGTACTGAACAAGTATGGCATGAGTTGCTCACTGAAGTGTCTGTTTTGTGATAATTTTGATGAGTCTGCTCATCACATTTATTTTGAATGCCCTGCTCTCCTATATATCATCACTGGTATTTGGAATAAAGCTGGCATTAGGATACTGCCAGTTAGTACTACTGAAGTGTGGGGAGGTTTCTTAAAATCTGGCAAGAAGAAAGATGTAAAAGGAAGGATGCTTGCTAACTGCTTGAAGATTTATATGTCTGTTATCTGGAGAGAGAGGAATACTATATTTTTTGAAAATCAGAGAAAAAATGGTGATGCTCTTTGGCAAGAGGTGAAGAATGCTATTCTTTGCCAAATAAAGAACTGTCAATCTGGTTATTCAGTTGAAATGTTACATCTCTGGGAAAGAGACTAAGTCCCTTTTTATTTTATTTTTTTAGCTCTTTGTGTTTGGTTTTGTTTTGTTCTTTCTTTTCTATGTTTATCTTTGTCCTTCATCTGTAACTTTTATTGGTTTGCAATAAACTGGTAGGGGACCAGTTAACCCCGCTGGCTTTGCCAAATAAATTGGAAATTTGTGGATTTTGTTTAAAACTGAATTTTAAGTTATGTAATTAAGATGAAAAATAAGATATTTGAAAATTTAAACTTAAGTGTTAAGTTAAAAAATTAATTTAATGAATTGAAATTTAATGCTTGAATTTAATATGTGAATTACTATTAAATTTTGATTTTTGAATGAATATTTAACTTTATAAAGTCATGAATATAAGGATTATTAAATGATTGTTTTAAAAGTGCAAATATATGATTTAATAAGTTTAAATGATTTAAATAGAAATTTAATTGTTTATGAAAGCATAGTGAATACTTGAAATTTAATAACATCATTTTTGAAATGCTATTATTTCTAATGTAAAGGATATTACAGCATTTGTAAATGCTGTAGTTGATAGAAATGAACTAAGTGGCTAAAATAAACTAAGGGCTATTATAACACATGTTAAGCGCTATAGTTGCTGGACTTAACTAAAGTTTCAATTTAAATCTAAACCTATTACAACATTATACATGCTGCCTTTTGTTAAATTGAATTGCTTTTAAAACATAACTTTACGTAGCGTTTTCTAAGTGCCGTGAAAGTTTAATTTCACTATATTAATAAATTTAGGTGAATAAATGAACTTTGAAAGGGCTAAAATTTTAGGAATTAAATATTTGATTTTAAATATAATGACTTCAAATTTAAGTGGTTTAAATGAAGTAATTTGATTTGAAATATAAACCATTTTGAAATGTTACTTGGACGGATATTCAAATTAAATAAAATGAATGTGGTTTTGGAAAGATATGATATTTTGATATTTGAAATTAATTTGAAATGACATTGAATTTTGAAATTGATATTTAATCTAGAAGTATAAAATAGCATTTTTTGAATTTTAACCACGAGATGTATTTAATTATAGTTTAACGGATCCTTAGAGGATGGGTGGTCCTAGGCATCCTTTAAGTTACTAGTATCTTTATTACATTTCACTTGAGTTGGTTTACATTATATAAGTATATATGTCCTGACTCGAGTGTTTTGTGTTCTTCTTTACGCTCGGGTCAGCCTGAGTATTTACAGCTTAGCTTTGGATTTATTTTTTAGAGCTAGGAATCACTAGAGATTCTGCTTGTCTAGTTATCTATTCCTTTTCAGTTTCAGTTGTTCTATTTCAGCTCTTGTATTTATAAACTTCTATGTATTTGAGATTTCTATTGTATATGTTTTCAGACTGACATTATGTATTATATTTTGAGATTTTGTTATAGTAGCTACATGAACAACTATGGTATTTTAATTTTCGCTGTGAGTTATTCTGATGTTTCTATGTCTGTGATTCTACGATTGTTTTCATTTGCTCCAAACTTATTTAATACGTAGTATTTTGAGCAATTCTAATCCGACATGTGTGGATGCGAATGGATGAAAATATCGGGTTGTTACTGTTGGTATCAGAGCTTTGGTTTTAGGCAAACCATAGCCTGTGGAGCATAAACTTATTAGAGATATGGTAGAAATACCCTAGAATGAGTGAAATCAATCTCAGAATCGTTTCTTTGTGAGAGAACGTATTTTTGAAGTATAAAATGATTTCCAAATCATTTTTAAAGTATTTTTCAAAGATTATTTTGGTATAAAAATCTTCTTATTTTGAAACCAAGATTTTCTAAGCTTCATTCCTTCTGTATCACCTTGTCAGAAATCTCTTGGTTAGGATTCTTATCGATTAGGATTCCTTGAACTTTGGAACACTCCCACTTGTTCTGAAATACAATCTTGTCTTACCTATTTTATCCATTTTGATATTGGTGCATTCCATAAATCCACTTTGGAATGACCTCTCTCAAGGTTAGTGATTCCGCCAATCTTCGAGTGATTTGTAATAGGGTGACACTTCTTTACAACTGGCATTGATTCACCGGAGATTTCTATATCCTCGGTTTATAATGCTATCTATCTCCTGCTCTACCCGGATTCTGTATCTGGCGATCGAATGTCTATTTGACTTAGATTTTCGAATTGATTATATTCCTGAAGTCTCGGTTGACCGGTTAAGGTCGCCCGCGATTTATATAGGCTTTTATTTGGTAATAAAATTATCTTATCTTCATTCGAGCTTATCCTCGAACCATAATTCTATTTGATTAGAGTCCTCTAAATTTGAATCTCTGTTTGTTTGAAATCTATCCTTGAGTCATTCTTCGGGAATTTGTGTTTGGTTGTATTTTGGAATTTGTGCATACATCGAAATTATTATTTTGATAAGGATGGCCTTATCTTGTATATAAAAGTAAAAGTTTTCAATAAGGATTTTATATCTTTTGAAAATGGAAATTTGAAACTTTGAAAAAATTTGAAAATTTGAAAATTTTATAAGAATTTGACTTATAAAAAAATGATTTATAATTGACGGGTTTTGAATTTGAATTTCGAGGAATCGAACTCCGGTGTTTTAAAATTGGTTTTAAGATTTTGAAAAATATATAATAATAATACGATTTAAAGATATTTTCAGAATAAGAAATGTTTCAAATGTATTCGAATGAATTCCAATGATTTCAAAGAGATTTCAAAGAAGTTTTAGGAAAATAAAAGTTTAGAACCCACTTATGTCATTGGAAAATAATTTCGAATGCATGCATCATCGTCATTGATTTTCGAGTTTCTGTGGGGGGAGAGGCCACTCTAGTAGCTTCGCTATGCGAGTGATTTTGTGAAACCAAATTTTGATTTCAGATTTTGAAGTATGGTTTAATATTCGAAATATTTATGTATATATATATTTAAATGATTTAAAGTAGGTCGGTGTTCAGTCCTCGAGATTCAGATTTGTTTTGGTATGACCTTATCTATTGGAATTGATTTACTTATTTATTGGTGATTTCCAACTCGGGGATTTGAAAATATGATTTCTTCGACTATTTTGAAGGTTCGAGCACTTCCAAATCAAGGTTAACTTTTCAAAGCTAAGAAATTTTGGAAGGTACAAGTATTTGATAAAGAATGTAAGTTTAGTTTGGTATGATTAAAGTGTAAAGTAATATACTGGGTGGAATATTTTGTTGGGTGAAATAAATAAGATTACTTTTATTTATACTGGCATGAAATATAGATTTGAAATGTTTTGAATAAAGTATATATATAGAATAACAATCTTTTCAATATTAAATTGGATTTTTCGTATGGAAATAAGTAGTTTGAAGGTTTTAAAAAGAGATGGTTTTAAACTTTGTAACCATTTAAGATATTTTGATGATTGAAATGGTTGGGAAATGATTTAATCCTTATTTTGATAAAGAATGTGAACTTGAAATGATAATTGATTTTAATAAATGAATATTTGAAGTTTGTATTTGCATGGAAGGATATTTGGTTTACTTATAATTTGAGTTTACCTTAAAAATGATGGATTTATGAAATGAATATTTCAAAATTGAATAATAATGAAGTAAAATTTGAGATATATGAAATTATAAAATTTAGTTTGAAATGTGGTATATTTAAACTTTGAAAAAGATTGAATAGTTTATTTTATGGATCAAATCTTTATTTGAAATTTAATAATATTTGGAATGGTTTTGTCAAAAAACTAAATTGAATTGAAATTGAAGGTTTGAATTGAATTAAAATTGGAAATTTTAGTTTTGGGTTTAATAGAATAAATTTGTGAAATGTAAAGAATTAAAGGAATGTTTATGATTTCGAAATGTTATGATTTTCAAAGTGTAACGATTTCAAGTATATTGTTTTTGAAAGATTTATAACTTTGAAAGTATTATGATTTTGAAGGCGAATACGTATTTGAAATGGAAATGAATTTGTTTGACCTAAATTTTATTGATTTGGAAATGTGGATTATTTTCTAAATATATTGTCTTTAAGAAACTTTGAAACTAAATATATGTAATTTGGAAGAAATGATTTGGTGAAATCATATGTGATTTTGAAACCGAATTGATATTGAAATGGTTGAAATTGATGACCTTGTTTTACTGAATATTGTGATTTGGGAGTTATTGAACTTATATAAAATGGATTTGTATAAGTACGAAATTGATTTGCATAAGTACGAAGTGATTTGAAACTATTGATTTGTAAAGATACTCAATTTGTAAATTGAAATCTTATATAATCGAATTCTATATAAGTGTGATTTGATATACTATTGATTTGGAAAGTATTTGATTTGAAAATGGAATCTTGTATGTAATGGACATTATATAAGTATGATCTTTGAAAGTGATTTTGAAAGGTGCTATATGATACATATTTTCTAAGTAAAGATATGTAAAGTGCCTTCTACTTGATATCCGCTTTGTTGCCACACTGTAGATTCATGCTATCCATATTATTCTCTCTTAGAATACGATACTCGAGTGTCCATCGAATTCCATGGCGATCTCCATGGTCTTATGTTTGCGAGTGCATAGCGTAATTCTCCTGGCTGAGATGGCCTAGGGGTACGGATGTTTCCTGGGGGATCCAGGCGTAACCATTGTGTATCCTGCAATCTATTTAGGTCGCATTAGTAGCGAAACTGCCTAGCTAAGACAACCTAGGGGTATGAATTGTTTCCAGGGGGATCCAAGCGTAACTAATTTGTATCCGGCATTCTACTAGTCATCATGGCGTAACTCGCAGGGCTGAGAAAGCTTACGGATACAGATTGTTTCCTGGGGGATCCAGGCGTAACCATTGTGTATCTGCGATCTATGGTTTGACAAATTTTTGGTATGGTTGATTTGTTTGGATTGTACTTTCCATATCTGTTGTTTTTAAAAGGTTTTTCAAGTATTTTCACTGGTTGTTGAAACGAATCTACTAAGTATTTGGAGAATTCTAGCTTTGCGCCTGATCAACGCATGACCAGAGTCTGCAGGAACGAAAGTAAACCTGTTAAGACATCGAGTTATAAAAGTATTTTGATAAAGTATATTATATAAAGGATATTTTGATCATTTGTTTTACTTTCCCAAATAATTTAGAATGCTTTAAAATATTGTTTACTTCAAGCTATCAAATTTGAATCAAATGACTATTTATCATATTATTAATTATTTAGAATGTTGTAAATATAAAATTTTAAATTGAAATTCATATGGTTTTAAAATAATGGTCCCTCCTTGTGTTCCAACCTATTTTTCCTTCTAGCTATTCCTACCTTCTTCTTCTTTGAGGGACCTTTCCGCAATTGTGGGAAGAGTTGGTTCTTTGGGTAATCGTCAGGATTTGCGAAGAAGTTGTCTGGAGTGCATGATGTATTCCATTTCTCACATCTTATCTAATATCTTCGTAACTCATCGCTTATTTTTCTGCCTTCTACTTTTGATAGTTTGGAATTTTTGCTAAATTTTACCGTCGAGAGTAGGCCACATCGTTTGTCAACAGAGGTACGAAGCAGCTAAGAAGGGAATATGTTAGTCTGATCGAGGTATGATGGGGTACTGGTAATCGAGATTGTACCCGGAAATGGAGGAGAACATTTTTGCTTCGAATCTGAAATTTTTTTCCTGGTACTATTTGTTGTCTATCGTGCTTCTCCTTATTTTCCTTGTTCATCCTTTTCGAGGACGTAAAGATTTGAGTTGGGGAGATTGTAACAACCCAATATTTTGTGATTATTTTAATTGATTATTTATATTATTTAAATTGAAACTCCTGATTTAGAAAAACTTTACTATATTTATTAAAATGAATAAATATTTTTATTTTAAAAGTATATTTTGATTTTGTGTGAATTATAATTTCAAACATGAATAAATAGGATATTTCCAAAAAAGTGGATTTTTGGTCAATCTTGTCAAACTTTGACTTTTAAATTTAAAATTTAAATATCTGAATTTCTAAATTTCATTTTTCTTATGAAAATATTTTAAATTTCAAGAATACTGCTTTTCGTTTCGTTGAAATCCGATTTATATTCTGAAATTTATGCTTTTTACAATATTGTATGTCAATTTATTTGTTTAATAAAATTATCTATTTTTATTTACATAAATAATATTTTTATTCATCAAATCATGTTCTAATATATATTATATGACATGTTAGGCATATATTTTATTTTAAAACATTATTAAAGTGATGTTACAATTTTTCCAAAGCTTAGTGTATTTATTTTGAATTTTTATAACCTAGTTTCTATTTTTAAGCTATTTTCTTAATTTAATTATATTTATTTAAAATTATATTTATTTATTTTATTCATTCATTATTTTGCTTTGTTTTTATTTTGTTTATAATCATTTTATATGTACTTAAAAATGCAAAAAGAATCTTGGAAATATGAAGAATATTGACCTTTTGTATACCTTGCCTTTTCACATTTCAACTTACCTTTTCACACCAAACATCACATGCATTCAATTGTTGGCCATATCTCCTTTGTTCAGCCGAATTCCTCATCATTTTTCATGGAATTATTTTTTCTGAATTCAAAAAAAATATTCGACCACCATCTTTGCAAAAATTTTGGTAAAAACTTCTTCTTTCTTTTCGCTTTTTATTGTTTTGTTATGATTTTTGAACTTTCTCCATCTTCTTTGTGTTAGGCCTGCCACCTCCATCACCTTGGCCACCTCCGCCACCACCTACTCTAGCCACGACACCCTCCTCTCCCCTTTCATTCCTTAGTCGAGCCATCCTATGTTGAAGATCCACCTAAAAATGCACAAAAACTTCACATATACAACCATAGCCGATCATTACTTGTTGCCACCACTCCACCATCATGCTTGGCCGACCAAACACCACCACCACAAACCTGAGCTTCAGACCTTGCCACATCTGTAGTTGACCCTCCAAGATCAGGCCCTGCCTAATCTATAGCTTTGGCTCTCCCACACTCGAATCATTGTCGTGCTATCGTGCCTTTGTGGATCTCAGTTTGTGTACTTTAGTTGTTGTCTTCAGCTTATACCAGTGAGTTATTCTCACCAGACAGTTTTATACTTATATGACTAGTAAACCGATCACATTTGAATCTAAAAATTAATCACCAAGTTACACCTGCTATGTTATGATCATATGTGGTTCGCCCAAGCTTATTAACCTGTTATATCATCTGTTACTGTTATATAATGCTATTCTGTTATTTATATCAGCTTATCACACTGCAAGTTCCCTTTAGATTAGAATCGCTATGGTTTGAAATAATATATACCCGAACGGACTTTAGAATAGGGAAAAATTATTATGGGCTGAAGTGATAGGCCTGAGCGATTTTTATTTATTTCATTTACTTGGGATTCCAAATGATCGAACACGAATTTTCTTTGTAAATTAGATATTGAAATGATATATTATCCGTATCACATTACCTAGGCTAGAAAATGTTATACAGACTCGTGGTTAAAATATATTTTTCTAAAATTTTTAAAGTATTTTAGAAATGTAAATATTATAATATTTTGATTTAAACTTAATTAAAAATTATTTTTGTGTAGTATTATTGTTTTTCTAAAAATTTACCAGTTAAATAAATTAATGGTAAAGTAGAAATTTGAAATATAAGTTATTTTGGAAATTTTAATTTGGTTATAAATGTAATTTAAATTAATTAGTAAAATATGATAAGTAAATATAAAATTTGATTTAAAAGGAAGTTAAAATGATTTTTTTAAAGTATTAATGATTTTTGAATAAATCAAGTTGTGAAATAAATGAAATTTAAGTTGAATTTTGAAATATAACTTAAATTGGAAATTTGTGAATTTTGTTTAGAAGTGAATTTTAAGTTAAAATATGTTTGCACAAAAAATGGGCAAACACCTCAAAGTCGGACGATTTAGTTGATTATATGTTGTTCTTAGCGATTTGGGTGATTTATGCAAATATGTAAAAAGCAGGGACTAAACTGTAAAAGACACACAGATTTATAGTGGTTCGACCAGAACGTGCCTACATCCACTTTATATGTTATTCCTCTTTCTCTTCAGATTACAAGTACAAAGCTTTGGTTACAAGTATATGAAAGTTGTTTGAAAGTTCCTTCCGTGCTTGAGCTCTCAAACTTGTCTGCCATTGTTGTACCCCTGCCCCTCTATTTATAGAGTGAGGTTGGGGGCAGGGGTCTTGGATGTTTATAGCTGCTGGTGGGCCTGGGCTGAAGCAATCTGGCCTGGCACATCTGGTTCGGCGTTCCTTGGTTCGGCCGTGCTTGGAGAGAAGGATGGAGAAGCTTTGGTTCGGCGGTCACCTGGTTCGGTGTAGGGTGGTCCGGTGTTGGTTCTCGTCCGGTATTGGGTTGTTGGAGTTGTGGTTCGGTGGCAGTTGGTTTGGCAAGACGGGGGAGACGAGTTGGTTCGGTATTGAAGGGGTGTACTTGGTTCGGCAGTGAGTTGGGAATGCCGAATGAACTTCTATATTTGGGAGTGCCGAATGAGCTCTTGTATTGGGAATGCCGGATGAACCAAGGCATCTTGAATGCCGAATGAGATTTCGCTCTACATTGCCGAATGAAACTTTAAACCTTTGATACCGAATAGACTTTTATACTTGAATCATGAGTGAAATCGCAGACTTATATACGCTTGCTGGCTGCCTCTTCTTGGTTCGGTCGTGGTGGAAATGCACACAACATTGATATTCCTGTTTTGACCAAAAATGGGATAACACTTTGCCCCCCAAAACATGCCTTGCGATAGGAAGGCGTGTTTTGTAATGCCATGAGCTGGATGTTCATATCCCGTTGATGTCCTTGCGGTAGGAAGGCGTGTTTTGTAATGCCATGAGTTGGATGTTCATATCCTGTTGACAACCTGTAAAGAGCTTGATATTTTATATAGCCCCAAATGACGACCGTTCGGGATCGAGCTATTTGGGATGAAGCGCGGCCGTTCATGGTCAAGCGCCTAACTTCAAATGACGACCGTTCGCGATCGATTCATTTGAGGTGAAGTGCGACCGACCGCGGTAAAGCGTCTAAATCCATGCGATGATCGTTCGAGATCGAGTCATTTGCGGTGGAATGTGATCGTTCACGTTAAAGCGCTTTACTTGAAATGACGACCGTTCGGGATCGAGGCATTCGAGGTAAAGTGCGACTGAGCCCGGTCAGAGGGCGGCAAATGGCGACCGTTCGCGATCAAGCCACTTGGGGTGAAATGTGACCATTCACGGTCGGTGCCGTTCGCGGCAAAAGATGAAATGGGACCGTTCGCGGTCAAGCGCCTTACTTCGGATGACGATCGTTTGAGATCGAGCCATTCGTGGTAAGGTGCGACTGTTGGCGGTCAGGAGGTGGACCTCAAATGGCGACCTTTCGCGACCGAGCCATTTGTGGCGAGATGAGTTGTGCCGTTCGAGGCGAGTTTGTGACTGTTTGAAGTCAGGTGCCGTTCGAGGCGAATTGCGACCGTTCGAGGTCGGGTGCCGTTCGAGGCGAGTTGTGACCGTTCGAGGTCGGGTGCCGTTCTAGGAGAGTTGTGATCGTTCACGATCGGGTGTCGTTCGAGGCGAATTGTGACTGTTCGAAGTCGGGTGCCGTTCGTGGCGAATTGTGACTGTTCGAAGTCGGGTGCCGTTCGAGGCGAATTGTGACTGTTCAAAGTCGGGTGCCGTTCGAGGCGAGAAAGTGTGCCTAGGAGGGCTTGGGGTGTTGATACCAGGTTCACGTTCGAGTGGGTCCCTGGATCGTTTGCCAGATTTCATGTTCGGGGGAGTTTCTGAATCAAATACTTTGGCGGTTCATCGACATACAAGAGGTGCTTGTGGACCGTTCGCGATCCAACGGGCATACGAGTAAATTTGTAAATATCAAAGCAATAACCATACGAATTCCACAACAGGAATATACAAGTCAAGATCAAAGCAAGAGCAAGACGAGGATGTCAAAGCGTAAGTTCTTACTATGGTGCGGTCAGTAGTCATTCAGAGCATGCCTATTGATCGTGCGCGATCGCTTACATGTGTAAATGATCTAACCGTGCTAGTGAGAGGTTTGCGACTTGTTCATCGCTTTCGACCTGCCCCCCGAGTTCAGGAGGGAATTTTACCTGCCCCCTGGATGAGCGTTCATTCCTTACCAGGTTGCTCAGAGGCCCTTATCTCTCTCTCTGGGATTGGATCAACATGCTCCAAGTGTGGTGCCCCCATGCAGGATCGATGCCTGATTAGCTTCTGAAGAAGCCTCTTGATTTTCCTCCATGTTCACATCTCTCTGGCCTTGGCCTTCTGCTTGATTGTCTTGCCATGACTCTTCCAATCTGAATCCCTAAATTCTCAAGTTCGAATTCCAAGCGGTAGAATCCTTGAGTTCAATTCTCAGTGAAAGCACCAAAAATGTTTGCACAAAAAATGGGCAAACACCTCAAAGTCGGACGATTTAGTTGATTATATGTTGTTCTTAGCGATTTGGGTGATTTATGCAAATATGTAAAAAGAAGGGACTAAACTGTAAAAGACACACAGATTTATAGTGGTTCGGCCAAAACGTGCCTACATCCACTTTATATGTTATTCTCCTCTTTCTCTTCAGATTACAAGTACAAAGCTTTGGTTACAACAATGGCAGACAAGTTTGAGAGCTCAAGCACGGAAGGAACTTTCATATACTTGTAACCAAAGCTTTGTACTTGTAATCTGAAGAGAAAGAGAAGAATAACATATAAAGTGGATGTAGGCACGTTCTGGCCGAACCACTATAAATCTGTGTGTCTTTTACAGTTTAGTCCCTGCTTTTTACATATTTGCATAAATCACCCAAATCGCTAAGAACAACATATAATCAACTAAATCGTCCGACTTTGAGGTGTTTGCCCATTTTTTGTGCAAACACACTTCGTGTGACACATTACCAAATTGGGAATGTATCACTAGTAACCATCAACTACATAACCTCTGAGCTCGTACGTCTCTGAGAAGGGTGTTAAGCTAAGAGAATAAATTCTCCACCACCAACAGAAATGTATTCGATAGAAACCAGTTTTACACCGCAAAGTGTAACGTCAGCCAAACATCCATACAAGTCCGTTGCGGCATCGAACGGAATCGAAGGCACTTCCAAAGAAGCCCATGCAAATTCGAATATTCATAAATCACGTCCGAAATCCCCATCACAAAGGTGATAAAATCTCTATACCGGAGCAACCCGGTGCAGAGACATTCAACAGGCAATCCTTTCATTTTTGAGAATACCCGGCCTTCAACACCATCTTCAAATGCAATCCCAATTCATCGTATCGTTATTTGGAATGGATTTTATGACAAAGGTCCTCTTCCGGCTAATCCGAATAATAAGCGCTTATTTTTAAAAATAAGTGTTACTTTCATATTTCAACAAAGCACAACAATTCTCACTTTGATCTTTTAAATAAAAGATCTTTCACAATCACAAAGGTTCGATTTGGGTTTCGAATACCCGTTTGGAATCCGGCCTCCGACGGCATCGAAATTCAAATGTCGTTTAAAGGCAAATATTTATAGTCGTTATTTAACTATTAATAAATATTCACCACAAACACCAAGTTTGAAATAATTTTCTTAATTATTTATATTCAAAATATCTTTGCAAGATATATTTCACACTTCAACCATTTGAATACAAATTTCAAGTTACTTTTCACAATTCAATACTTTGAAAACAATTTCAAATTACTTTTCCTTACGCGGAATACATTTCCAAATATTTATTTATTTCCATTAAAAGTCTGCCAAGTTCAAGTACTTTAAAATACTTTAAATTACTTGTCCAAGGTATATGCTTGGAAATATTTAGATAAAATTATTTCAAAACATTTATTTAAAATTAGTTATGAAAAAATTATCAAGCCTAAACTAACTTTAAAATAAAATTAGTAGGTAGGGTATAACTTTTTTAAATAACCAGTTTTTAAACAAATATCAGTTTAATCTTTAAATAAACACATCTATATTAAAATAAATCTTTACTTTAAAGATTTTCAAAATAACCCAAGTGAATATATTTTTTCCAAAATAATCTTTCCTTAAAACAATTTTTACAACTTCAATTTCATTTTTATAGACTATATTGAAAACATACTCGACTTTCCAGGAGAAGTACACCTTCCATTCTAAAATGGTTCAGTCAAATAAATTTATAAATCCTTTTGGATTTATTTTAAATTTACGTTCCAAATCCGTAAATTCCTTTCCACACTTTTAACAATAAAACAATATTTATTTTTAAACAAATTCCCCATTCCTTTATAAAATCCATTATGAATTTAAACCTCCAAATATCCCTTGATATAAGATTTTCAAATCGATTTTTAAATATTCCTTTTCAGCACCGAATTAAATTCTAAATTGATTTCCAAATTTATTTTCAAATACCAAATCAATTTCCAAAATCAATTGCTGAATTTATTTCAACACTAAGTTTATTATCTTTGGAAACAAATTCCTTCTTTTAAACCTATTCAATTTTTCTAAAGTTAATTTACTATAAATTTTCTACTAAATTTAAAAAATCCAATTTTATTTGTTTCTAGTATCCTACGATACCAAAAACATATTTGGCTAAATTATATCCTTCAACAGTTTCAGTCACAAATAGTCACACACAGATTATAAATAACCAACACACAATATTGAAATAAATTCATTTATTTGAGGAATCTAGTTGGATCCCTCCAACATTTTTTCCCTGCATCCACAGATGTTAGTACAACAATTAAATACCAATTCCACTTCGAGGTGGAATATCGTGGTATACGGGATTTATAAAATATCATCCGCTATTATGCAGCGCAATAGGGTCTAACTAATGTAACTGATAATAAATTAATCATCCAAGCACACAGTTAATCAATTTTAAATTTAACAATCACAATCCAACCATCAATCAATAACTGACATTTTCAATTATTAAAATTTTGAGTGAGAAGATCTCACCTTTACTTATGCATGCAATCCTTTCCAACCTCGACCCGATTCCCCAACTTTTGACCATATATAAACAATTATATGATTTTATTAATATTCAACAAATCGAACAATTAATTACTATTTAAATAAATTTTATTTTACTAATTTTAAATGATAATTATACTATCTTAAATTTACATGTTTTCGTCTTATAAATTTTACGTCAGGTTATGTGTATTCATATCATCCTTCATCGATAATATACTAACTCCCTAGAAGTTAATTGGTGCTCGTGTATCCATACTATTATTCTCTATAGTAGTTGATAAAGGTAAAATGTTACCTCACTGATATAAATTTCTCTTCTCATTTTCAAATAGTTTATAACAAATTTGTATAAATATTTTTGTATCAATAAAATAAGTTCGGAGCACGTAATACAAAAAAAAAATCAAATTGTACGAGTTGTTGCTCACCTCCACTTCGAGCTTGAACAGTTCCCCTTTACCAAGCCCCTGCTACTCACTCACGTGCTCACGCCGAGGATTCCATTCGTGACACAACCCTTGGCACCACACGGCTCCCCGAGTTCCACACGTGCCTCGAATGGTCGCCAAGATCCGTCTTTGCTACCCCAAACTCCCTACGGCCTCGAGTTCCTCCTCGATCTTCTCCTCGACGAATACCATCAGCCCTAACTTGCCTACGTCGTGCTGTTCGACAATGGCGTTGATTCCAATTGACTGCGACATGCCACGCCTCCCAATCTAGTTCGCGAATTCAACACCATCATCGCCTTCGACGTCACAAGCTCGAGTTGATTTAGGAGGAGACGAAGTGGATTAAATTGGTAATGAATCCGATTCGTTTGGTTCTCGTTCTTTTTTTTAGAAAGAAGAGGCTTATGATTATAATGGAAGAAAGTGGCGTACGCATGACGATACGACTTTGATTTTTTTATAATTTTATATTCAAAATATCTCGTATAACCTAACTAGAAATCCCGAACTCCTATCGAGGCGTGCCGCTAGGCGTTTATAATGTTATAACCCTATTTCAAATGCAATGGAAATGGTTTCGAATCCTAATTTGATCGTATGCATGAGTTACGGAAATAAAATATCAATTTTAAATTGAATCAATTAAAATAGTTTCCTTGCATTTTGACCTACCAGGGTTAAATGACAACTTCGATTGCTACGAAAATTGAAATCCGATAATAATACAATATTATGGATCCAGTGGAACTTGTTTCGTCGAATTCCGAGACTATTCCTCGAAAGGTTATTTTTAAATATCAATTTAAACGATAAAATTTCAAAACTGAACAAACTATTTTCAAATTCAATTCTAAAGCTTCCATTATCTTCAGTATAATCAATATAAATTTTCTAAGCCGTGAAAATATTTATTTTAATCGGCTTAAAACTGAAGATTCGAATTTTTATCCAACTTCAATTAATTAAATTCAATAAACTAAATTGCCAAATTTATATTTATATTCGAAATTCAAGTTAAACTAACCTCCAAATATTTAAAATTAATTGAATATTTCGATTTCAAATGTTAGAAATATTCGGGTCTTCACAAGACTTTTCCTTGAATACTTCCTTAACTTTCTCCGTGAGAAATCTTCTTCGAGAACTTCCATGGCTACTGCGTCTCACCATGCAACTGCTCCGTCCTGAGATGCCAAGATACCATCACTTGCTTCTGCTCATCTAATAGATCCAAAGTCTTGAAAATCCACTCGTTCGAGTGCATCCATGCTCACACTTCAATGATAGGCTCCGAATCTTGAAAAGATTTTCCTTAGAGATTGGTGAAATACTTACACCATGCTACAAAGCTTACTCGAGGCGGTATTGGGTCTACAGCCTTGGTAGAGACACTTCCAACCTCCACATATGGCCTATTCCATTAGTGGTAGTCGTGCTTCACACACCCTTACCCTATCTACCTTTAGAACTTATGTTGGAAATCCTGAACAGGCATCCCAACAGATTTAGGTGTACGTATGTGTGTGTGTGCCTGTGTGTGTGCGTGTGTATTACAAGTACGCTCTCTCAAGAAAGAAATCACTCCACGGCCTAGGTATTCACTCAACCTAGCGCTCTAATACCACTGTAATGACCCGACTTTCGTACCACAGAAAGACGCATCATTATTATGAAAGAAAGGGATAGAGAAGAGAAAAGATAGAAAAGAATGAACTAAGAATATATGAATCTCACAACGGAACGAATAAAACATATTAATCACATAAGTTATTACATAGTATACATATACGTCAGAGTCACTTAGCTTATATCACAAATTTGACAGTTATAAACACCTTTCTATCATACAGCTCAAGACATCACAGAGATAAAGACACAGTGGAACCATTATATATATGCACGCTGAAACCTCCTACTTCAAATCTCCTTCGGACTTCGTCAAAGAAAACGTGAATCTCTTGGCTATTAGTAAAAATTTGAGTACCTATGTTAACCCCGTTTTGTCAACGAGTTAAGGCCCGGGCCGACTCATCAGATAAAGTTCTCAGCGACTCAGTGGATTTACGACTCAAGGTACTTCAAGACTCAACAGGTTACCGACTCAACAAATTGAAGAGTGGCATGAGTTGAAGAATTGTGCGACTTACGACCTACCTTGAGTCGTCAGCGACTCAAGCATGCAAACCAAAAAGCCAAGTCCAGTTAACTCGTGCGCGACTCACGACTTAAGGAAGTGCACGACTCAAAGAAGTAACTCGACTTAAAAACAGGATGGCTTCGCGACTCAACAGATGGTGCGACTTAACAAGCTAACGACTTAAAGCTCTAAGCGACTTAAAAAAGCGGACCGACTTAAGGCCTCCAACGACTCAACAAGTTAAAGAGCTACGACCTAGTGACTCAAGATAGAAAAAAGGCGCAAGCGACTGCATCTAAGTCGTGACCGAACTACGACCTAGGATAAGTCGTTCACGGCCTAAATCTACAGAACATAAATTTGATGCTGCCTTATCTCGTGACCCTTGACTCGCAAACGAGTTAAGGCTTATGTCCAGGTGAACAACTCAGAACTGCCTCACCTACTCCACTGCCTGCTAACTCTTGACCCTTAAGTCGAGCGTAACCTATGACTTTCCCTGAGTCGAGCGCGACTCATGACTTGAGCGAAAAACTGCTGCCCAGAATCACACCTATAAATACACTACCACCTCCAACATTAAGAGGACTGTTGGATCATTTTCTTCAAGAGATTGAGACTTCACCATCTTCAAAGCAATCTACACTTCATCACTTCAAGCTCACGCAAGACATTTAGACCAAACTTCGCACAAAGATTCGACATATTCAATCATGGATTCAAAGAACTCTGTCACGACGAAGTTTTCTCTAGTTACTTGTCTTTTTGATTTAATTGGATTGTAATTGAAAGAGATTGTAATAAGTTGTAATTCAGTCATCAATAAAAAGAATTGAAGTGGACGTAGGCTCGATCATAAGCCGAACCACTATAAACTCTGTGCTCATTTACTGCATTTTCTGTTACTTACTGTTATCTCTTGATTCCCGTATTCACGGGTGGTGCTTTCACAATTATACTTCACACGCCGGGGTGTTATCATTCAAACTTTGGCGTTAACATTTTTGGTGCTTTTCACTGAGAGATGAACTCAGGTGAATTATCATCATTGCTCCACGAAAGTTTGTTGAAGTGATCTCTCTGAAGACTAGAAGTTTATCTGAAATCATGGCTCTAGGGAGAAGGAGTAGATCTGTTAGATCTGGAAATGTTCAAGAGGGAACCTCCGCTTCCCCAGTACCAAATCAAGCCACTCCACCTGTTGAGGTTACAAAAGCAGAGTTGGATGCTGTAATCTTAGGGCTGAACCAGCAGATAAATGCCCAAAATGCACAATTGGAGGCTCAGAATGCCCAAAATTCCCTAATTTTGAATAAGTTGAACGATTTGCTTGGGGTGAACCGTCAACCAACGGGTAATGAAAGGAACTTTGCTGGTAACGTTCATGATGCTGAAGAAAGGAACGTTCCTGAGAGGGCTGCCAGCCCCTTTGAGCAGACATTTCCTGAAGTTGGTGGATCTAAAGCTCGAAATGATGAGGGGTATCTTTCTGAAATGGTTCGACAAATCATGAAAGAGAGCATGCAAAGAGATGAAGAAGAGAAAGAATGGGGTTTCGCTCCAAGTAAAACCCTGTTTACCGAAAGGATCTTAAAGGCTGAGTTCCCGAGGAAGTTCGTCCCTCCAACTATTCCAGCTTACAAGGGGGCAAGTGATCCGAACGAATTCTTGTATAAGTATGATTGGCACATGACAGGTGCCAGAGCTTCTGATGAAATAAAGTGTCGATATTTTCCTGCATTTTTGGAAGGTGTAGCTCTGCTTTGGTTCACCAAGCTACCAATCCGGTCTATAGATCAGTTTTCTGACCTAACCCGGAAATTCAAGGAGCAGTTCAGACTATATGCTTCAAAAGCCAAAGATATCATGTCGTTGTCAAGTTTAGAACAGAATCCAGGGGAAACTATCAGATCTTTCTTGAACCTCTTTAATATAGCGCTGGCCGAGGTAGACAATGCAGAACCACAGATGATCTTGACTTATCTGATGAGGGCCATCGACAAGTCGAGCGAATTTGGAAAATGGCTAAACATGAAGGAACCAAATTCCCTTGAAAAATTCTACAAGAAAGCAGATGAGTTCATACGCCTGGAAAGCCGTCCTGTACCGGTAAAGGCAGTATTGGAAAAAGTTGAAGATAACATTGCTGCTCCACGCAAGAATGAATCTGTAGGACAGAATAGGGAAAATAACGATGGGAAGCAACAGAAAAATCTGAAGAAGCCTCATTCCTTCAAGCCATCGGAATATACTCCTTTATCAGATACGCCGGAGCGTATTTACCTCGCCATTAAAGATTCTGTTGATTATCCTAAACCTCCCGTTCTGAGAACCGGAAAAAAAACTGTAAAAAGTGGGAAGTTCTGCCGCTTCCATAATCAACCCGGTCATGATACCGATGAATGCCGCCAATTAAAAAATTTGATTGAAGAGTTGATAAGCGAAAACAAGCTGCAGCAATTTTTGGAAAAGAATAGCAGCAATCCTGCTTCGTCTAGTCAGGGGCAACAAGCTCCTGCTCATCAACCCAGGACAAGTGAGAAGGCTGCAGGGCATGAATCCGGAAGGCCTGTTATCAATGTCATTACGGGAGGACCTCACCCAGCAGGCAGGAGCTGGGGTGAGATGGAAAGGTATACCCGGGCTTTGAAATATGTACCGGCCAAAGAAGATGTCTTTGTTTTGGAAGATGCTACGCCTCTGAAACAACAAAGAACTTTCAATGATGATATTGTGTTCAGAGCCAGGGATTCCACAGGTGTTGAAGCTCCAACCTTGGATCCCTTAGTCATCTCGGCTGGTATCGGGCCAGCTATTGTCAGAAGAGTTCTCATTGATTGTGGCGCATCCTGTAATATCCTCTTCAAGAAAACATTCGACCAAATGAAGATCCCTATGGCTGATGTGCAAGCCTCGTCACAGAAAATCGCTGGCTTCGCTGGGGAGCCAAAGCAGCCGATAGGAACCATTGATTTGCTTGTAGAACTCGGAGAGGGAGAAAGAAAAGTAGTCCGCAAGCAAACTTTTGTGATTGTTGACGAATTTTCCGCTTAAAATGCTTTCCTTGGCCGTCCAACTCTTGCAGCGTTCAAAGCTGTTCTGGCCCCATGGTGCCTCACCATTAAATTCCCTACAGACAATAGAGTAGGAGTTATAAAAGGGGATCAAAATGCCGGGTGGGAGTGTTATCTGACAGAGCTGCGAGAGGCAAGGAAAAGAGAAATGGGAAAGGATGCGGCAACCCCAGTTCGCATCAAAAAGCCAACCTTGTAGCAATTACAGGACGGACCCTGCACTGGCGAGCACATCGGAGCACGAAAAGAGATGGATCCTAGAAAAGCCAGTGCAGGGGAGAATAGAGTGGTACCAGTGGAAACGACAATACCAGTACCTGTTGACCCGAAGGACCCAAATAAGGTGTTGAATGTGGGTTCACAACTTAATGTGTCAATTCAGAATATCTTAATATCTTTTTTAAAAGCAAATTTGGATGTTTTTGCTTGGACTCATGCCGATATGTGCGGAATATCCCCAGAAGTTGCAGTACACGCTCTGGATATTGATCCAAAATTTACGCCCGTGAAACAGAAAAGGAGAACCCAAGGTCCAGAAAGGTCAGCAGCATTAAAAGAAGAAGTTGATCGGCTCATGGAGAATAACTTTATCAAAGAATCTACCTATCCGAATTGGGTTTCAAATCCAGTGCTGGTTAAGAAAGCCAACGGAAAATGGAGAGTGTGCATCGATTTTTCAGATCTAAACGAGGCCTGCCCCAAAGACTGCTTCCCATTACCCAGGATCGATCAACTGGTAGATGGAACAGCAGGACATGAATTGTTATCTTTTATGGATGCCTACTTCGGATATAACCAGATCATGATGCATGAGCCAGATCAGGAGGACACGAGCTTTATCACCGATGTTGGTCTTTACTGCTACAAAGTAATGCCGTTTGGGCTGAAGAATGCGGGGGCAACCTACCAAAGACTTGTTAATGCTATGTTCAAACCACAATTGGGAAAGACTATGGAAGTCTACGTCGACGACATGTTAGTTAAGTCTAAGAAAGGAGAGGATCACATAGAACACTTAGCAGAAATGTTCGCAATCCTCCGGAAATACGGAATGAAGCTTAACCCTTTAAAATGTTCATTTGGGATGGAGTCCGGAAAGTTCTTAGGTTTCATCGTGAGCGCTAGGGGCATTGATGCTAATCCAGCTCAAATTACCGCCTTAAAAGAAGTCAAAGCTCCTAGAACGAAGAAGGAATTGCAAAGTCTCAACGGAAAAGTCGCCGCCTTGAGTCGGTTCATTTCCAAAGCTACTGATAAATGCATCCCATTCTTTGACGCTCTAAAGAAAGGAAAGAAAAACTTTGATTGGACTCCCGAATATCAAAAAGCCTTTGATGAATTGATTCGCCATATGGAAACGCCTCCAATACTTTCTAGGCCCGGCGATGGTGAGGATCTTCTTATATACTTGGCAGTATCATCCCATGCTCTAAGCGCAGCGCTGATACGAGAAGACAAGAGGATTCAACATCCGGTTTACTATATCAGCAAAAGACTCACTGGGGAAGAGATGAATTACTCCAAGTTGGAAAAACTCGCCTATTGCCTACTGATTGCATCGAGGAAGTTGAGGAAATATTTCCAAGCTCATCCTATCAGAGTCCTCACTGATCAACCTTTAAAGCAAGTCCTGTTTCGCCCTGAGACTTCGGGTCGTCTTCTAAAGTGGAACATTGAACTCAGTCAATATGACATCACTTATCACCCCCGAAAAGCAATCAACGGACAAGCTTTAGCGGATTTCATCGCAGAATTCACAGATAAGGGTAACGGTGAGGAAGAAACAATCGATAATTCCCCAATCCAGTGGAAGTTATATGTTGATGGCGCAAGAAATGACTACTGTTCTGGAGCCGGGGTTGTGCTTGAAACCCCTAAAGGTCGGTCATTATGCTATGCGCTAAGATTGGAATTTCCTTCAACGAACAATGAAGCAGAATACGAAGCTCTTATCGCTGGCTTGAGAATTGCTAAAGAGCTAAACATCCGAGCATTATAGATCTTCAGTGATTCTCAGCTTATTGTTTGCCAGGTTAAGAAGGAATTTCAAGCGAAAGGGGGAAATCTGCCTGCCTACTTGTCAAAGGCCTGGGAACTTCTATGTGACTTCGATCATTACACAATAAGCCATATTCCTCGAGAAGAAAACACGAAGGCAGATTCTCTCGCAAAGTACTCTAGCACAGGCGAAGCTCAATTTCTGGGGTTAACTCCAGTGGAAGTCCTGTCGGCTCCAAGCATTAATGAGATGGATATTGATTGGATCATGAGTGTGTCTCAAGAGCAAGAATCATGGATGACTCCAATAACAGAATATCTGCTCAATGGGTCTTTGCCGGAAAATTCAAAAGCACGACAGAAGCTACTGAGGAAAGCCTCTCGCTATACAGTCGAGGATGGCCAATTATACAGACAGGGATTCTCAATGCCATTACTTCGATGTGTATCCAGGGAGGAGTCCAAAACAATCCTAGCTGAGGTGCATGGGGGAGAATGTGGTGATCATTTAGGTGGTCAAACTTTAGCAAAGAAGATTCTCCGATACGGATATTTTTGGCAAGAAATTAATCGAGATGCAGCAGACTATTCCCGAAAATGTGACAGATGCCAAAGGTTTACCAAAATTCCTAGAGCACCTTCTACTGAACTCACACAGATGGTCAGTCCATGGCCGTTTGCAATATGGGGGATAGACCTTGTAGGACCTTTACCAACTGCCAAATCTGGAACCAAATATGCCATTGTTGCTGTAGATTATTTTACTAAATGGACAGAAGCTGAACCACTAGCTACTATCACCTCTAAAAAGATGATAAGTTTCGTGACTAAAAGTATCATTTGTAGGTATGGTGTGCCTCAAAAGATAATTACAGACAATGGTACTCAGTTCGAAAGTAAAGAATTCCAAGATTTTTGCAAACGATTCAAAATCCGAAAAAGCTTCTCAGCAGTAGCTCATCCGCAGGCAAATGGGCAGGTGGAAGCAGTAAACAAAATTATCAAGTCAACCATCAAGAAGCAACTCGAAAGAGCAAAAGGTGGTTGGGTCGATAAGCTACCACTAGCACTATGGGCATACAGAACTACCCACAAAACTGCGACTGGGCATACTCCGTTTTCATTGGCATACAGGTGAGAAGCAATGATTCCGGTAGAAACAGAGGTCCCTTCACATAGAAGAATCCATTTCAATCAAGCGGAGAATGAAAAACTACAACTTGAGGCACTAGATCTCCTTGATGAAAAAAGAGAAGAGGCTAAGCTCAGAATTGCAGCTCATTAGCAAAGGATAGCCAGACATTTCAATTATAAAGTTCGCCAACGCAGCTTTGAGATTGGAGATCTAGTCCAGAAAAGAATTATGACGGCAACAGGTGTGTTTGGGCCAAATTGGGAAGGACTATATGTCATAGGTCAGAAGCTTCTTGACGGCACATTCAAACTCACTACTGTCGAAGGAGATCAAATTCCAAGGGCTTGGAACAGCAACCACTTGCGTCCATACTTTACTTGAAAGCTTTGTTGAAATATTGTAAAAAACATAATTATGAATGTATAATTCTTGTAATTGAAAGCAATTGTAAAGCCGATGCAAGTGAATAATGAAAGACTATAAAGTGGATGTAGGCCCAAATTCTTGGCCGAACCACTATAAATCTTGTGTTCCTTATTATTATTACATGTTTGCTTTATTTTCAATATGAAAAATACATTAAATGTGTTACAGAAATGTCGATTTAAATTTTTGCAGACGATGAAAATAAAACTTGCAAGCTACAAGACCAAGTGATTCTTGTTATCATTCAACAAACAAATTTCGAGCCACAAAAGCCCCGAATTCAAATCCTAGATAGGAAGTGCTTCAATTGAACGGCCAATGATTTCGCCAAAAACGGGCCCTTGCTAATAAATTGAGATCGTTTGAACAAACAAACATCCAATTAAGAAGCTTATGCCCGTTCTCGCGAACTTGCCTGGCAATGAAGTTCACTTCTTTGGATTAAACAAACTACCTGTAAGAGAAGGGAGTGTGAGCTTGAAAATAAAAAATAGAGGATCGCTGAAAAGGCACAAGCAAGTGGACAAGGAACAACTAAAGCCCTCTTCGGAGGCACAAGCCCTCTTCGGAGGCACAACTCTTCGGAGGATAAAGACCTCTAACGAGGCATATGCCGCAAAAAAGAAAGTTCTCTACTCAACAAAAAATATTGGAGGAGTCATGATCCTCCAACCATGAGAGAGTAACTTCCAGGAAATCAAAGCCCTCTTCGGAGGCACATTTCACCAGAAGTTGAAGTGCAACAGCCGCTCTTCGGAGTTTCACTTCACCAGAGTTGAAATGCAAAACAAAGCAAAGACCTCTTCGGAGGCACATTTCACCAGGAGTTGAAGTGTAAGAGCCGCTCTTCGGAGGTCCACTTCACCAGAGTTGAAATGCAAAACAAAATAAAGACCTCTTCGAAGGCACATTTCACCAGGAGTTAAAGTGCAACAGCCGCTCTTCGGAGTTTCACTTCACCAGAGTTGAAATGCAAAACAAAGCAAAGCCCTCTTCGGAGGCACATTTCACCAGGAGTTGAAGTGCAACAGCCGCTCTTTGGAGTTTCACTTCACCAGAGTTTAAATGCAAAACAAAGCAAAGCCATCTTCGGAGGCACATTTCACCAAGAGTTGAAGTGCAACAGCCGCTCTTCGGAGTTTCACTTCACCAAAGCTGAAATGCAAAACAAAAAAAAAATATAAACATAAATAAAAGACCTCTTCCCAGAGGCAGAAATGAAAAGACCTCCTCCCGGAGGCACACGTTTCACCAAGATTGAAATAAAACTTCCAGGTGTTGAAACGTGAATAAGCCTTCCTCAGAGGTGCAACTTTTCAAAGAAATGAAAATCAAAAAGGCCCTTTACTGTGGTATATATATAAAAAAATCCTCATCAAAGGCACACTTTAACTTTCAAAGGAAGAATGATTTACCTATTCTGGAAAATAATCTTCCTCAGAAAGAAGTCAAAATACCCTTCAGAGACCCGCTTTACCACATAGAAGAATTCACTTGGTAAAATGTGTATATGCACAAAAGAAAAAGTGATATCTTCGAAGGATGAAGCGTAAAAACGAATTTGTACTCTGTTTTTTAATGAAATAATATTTCTCCAAATGTGGAATAATTATTCTCTAGAAAATAAAAGTACAATTTCCTCATAAAATAAAATATTACAATGAGCTTATGGTATAGGGGCAACATGGTATAACTACATCGGTAAAATTGCGCTCGAACAGTATACCACAAGCTCACTGCAATATCATGCAAAGAAACTTGTATAAAAGTGAATAATAACTGCATTTTCAAATTCAAACAAGAAGTTTGTACAAATAAAGAATCGTTTTATTTAATTCGGTTACAATTTCTTAAAAATACAAGTTTCGAAATAAAGAAAACGGGGGCCGGTACCCGAACAATTTCCGGTCAGTACATGCAAAAAAGGCAAAAAGCGATATGAAAGCCACAGAGCCATCATTTCTTCTTCCGTCCACCTTTTGAGCCCGCACCCGGCCGAATAACCAACTTCTTAGGCCGGCTTGTAAGAGTAGGGGATGAAGGAGAAAGGGGCTCAGTCGGACTTTCTTCCGTTTTTTCTTCGCCAGTTAAGTATCCCTTCTTCTTCTTCTTGGAAACTCCCTGCTTTCCTCTCTTCTTGGAGGAAGACCCACTCCCTGGAGAAAGAAGTTTAGTTAATGGTTCGTCATCGGAACCCATCGCTTCTGGAGTCTTCTCACTCCCTTCAGTTTCTTCTCCTTTGTGTTCTTGTGAAGCAATGGGATCGTCCAAGTCTTGAAGAGCTTCTATTTGCTCCTCTTGTGATCCCGGTTGCGAGGCGGAAGGAGTAGTCACCTGAATAGATGGAGGAGGAATAATTGGAGGTGGGGAAGCTTGAACAATGCCCGACGTTTTCTCTATAGAAGGAAAAAAGTTCAAGTCCGTAAAAAGAGGAGATAAAGGTTCGCTGAGATTCAAGAAGTAGTCAAGAAGCTCATCAAGCTTGTAAGAAACAGATGAGTAGTCTACTTGGGTAAGATTGTCAGTAGGGTTACCTGCAGAAGTCGGTTTCCTGACGTCAACTTCGTAAGCCTGTGCCTCGGCACTCTCGTCGCCTTCATCTCCACCTTGTATGCTTGTGATCTCGGTGGTAACTTTAGTAGGAGATGGGGAGTGGGAACTGGAACCGATGATATTAATTTCGGCTGAAGGAGAAGGTTGAATCGGAACAATTGAGATAATTTTTCCTGAATATTCTCCTGCCGCTGATTCGGCCCTTAATTTTGCAAGCTGTTCTCTCCCCCTGGCGAGAGCGGTGCGAGCATCGTCATCAAGATAATGCTCCTCAAGAGCTGACTCAGCATAGCCAGCGCCTTTACCGCCAAGCATATCGAGTGCGGCCTCCCAAACTTCAGCCAGAGTGATTTCATACTTGGGGCCTAGAAAGGCGAGGCTACCGCGCCCCAAGATGCTATGCAGGTAGAAATCAAATAATGTCGAGCTGATGTTGGTCCTCGTTGCCTCGTGAGATTCTTCAGCCGCAATTTTGCCGGCAACGGCCTCATCACGCTCCCTTTCAGCTTTGGAAAGTTGAAGCTTAAGCATTTGAATCTCCGCCTCTTGGGAGCTGTTTTTCTTTCGAATCTCTTCAATATCAGCAACATAGCCCTCACTAATTCTTTTCTGCACTTCAAGCCTGTCTTCGGCATCTCTTTGGCTGGCATGAGCATCTCTCACTTGTTTTAGGAGCACTTCTTCTTTTTGAGAATAGGAAGTAGAGGAAGCAACAAGCTCTTGTTTCAGTTCCTCAACTTTTGCTTCAAGCTCTTCATTGTAAGAAGCGATGCTCCTCATTTCAGTGTCATGTTGCTCAAGAACCTTTTGCCATTCGGCTTTATCATTTTCCATAGTGAGCATGGCCTCTATGTTTGCACGATTAACCCTTTGGAGCTCGTCAACAAGTTTTTGCCAGTTCGACATCCTCTCAATATCAAGCTTGATGGCATCAAGGTTTCGTAACATGGCAGACTTGTCAATGGGGACCAAGTCAAGGTCGAACCTTACTCCCTTCAGACACCACTGTGGAAATTGACTTTGCAAAGTGGCCGGGCCCGGTCTGACTTGGAATTTGGGCCTGCTAATTATTGTTTGGATGTCTGTTTTCCCGAGAGCGGGAGAGCCGGAAGGAATGTCAAGCGAGACGGGGAGAGCAACCTTTTCAGGAGTTGTAGAGGTATGCTTCTCACCATGACGGGCTCGCTTGCTTGAATCCTCAATCATATGAATTTTTCTTCGGTCATCATGGGATTTTCTTTTGTGGGAATCGTCGCCTCTCTGTGAAGAATCGTGGCGCTCCTCCCTCTCCCTTCTTTCATAACGCTCCTCTTGAGCCCTCTTCTCTTGAGCCTATCAGGCGGCTCTTTCTTCATCGGATTCCCTGTAAGAGGGGAGGTAACGCCTATAATCATATTGGCTACGCCTCCCGTAGTGCTGGAAGTCATCATAGTAGGATCCGCTGCGTCCCATTGGAGGATCTGAAATAAAAAGAGGTAAATTTTAGAATTCTTCAAAATACAAAAAGTCAGAAGCATAAAAGTGCCGAAAGATTCTAAGTGTGTGTAATGTGCAAACTACGCGCGTCGAACTACGAACCACTCTTTAATTGTGGAGTAGTTATGGGAGTAGAAGTTAACATCAACTCTTGAGTTGAGGGGTCTGTTGCAGAATAGAAGTCGCCTCGACTACTGAAGAAGAAACCCCGGTAGTAATAGGATCAACTTTAAAGATCTCTTGCGAGGTGGCAAAGAGGTCACTCAGTCCTTCGAAAGTATCGTCCCTGCTCTGCTTGACAGGGCTGGTTTTCTCAGCTTCTTCATCACCAGGCTCCTTTGAATGCAGAGAAGAATCCCGAGGCTCTTCTTCTTCAGTGACCGGGGCAAGTTTGCCAGATGACCCTGCGACATCAACAGAAGTGGAGCACTTCACTAGAGAAGCTTTGGGAGCGGGATCTTTTGGTACAGGTACGTCAGAAGAAGCCGGGGCATCTGATGCTTTAGGTGGGGAGTCTGGAACCTCGCAGGGGTGTGTGGAGCGAGAAGGGTGAAGAAGTCCGAACTGGTGAAGGAATTCGTCGTTCAGCAAAAATTTCATATCCCGCTCTTCAACCGGTACAGCTACAAGCCTCTCCAGGGTTGGCTTGTGACTGGGATCTCTACAAGGAGGGGGAAGCGCTGAAATAAAAATGAAATGATGATGAAGTTAACACTTGGCAATTCGAACTTCAAAAAAAAAAAAAAACTCAGAGTATAGAGGAGGCAAAGGTAGATGATCTTACTTCCTTCTCTCCACACAGCATAAAACCCCGGGGGGCAACGGACATAGATTAATTGAGTCAAAAACCCATGAGCGATGTCAGGAAGACCGATGATCAATTTACGATTTCGAGCACTTCTCAAGACAGTAATAGAGGGGTGATCTTTAGTCCTGGTGAAAGAACATAGGAAGCAAATCTCGTCAAAGCTTGGGAATCGATCAAGCGTCCTCCTAAACAGTACACACAACCCCATTAAAATGGCATAGCCATTGGGGTGTAATTGGGATGGGGCGATGGCCAATTGACGAAGAAGTTGTTGGAAAAATTCGTTGAAAGGAGGAACGCCCCCACTCAAGCACATTTGTCGATTGACCGTTACAAAGCCAGGGGGTACTATGTCAGCAGTGTTACTTCTCTCAGGAAAAATAGCATCTGATTCAGCAATGCCAAACTGAGCGCACAATTGGCGAAAAACTTTGTACGATAAAGTAGAAGAGGCTCTTTCAGGAGGATTGATTAATGGAACAGGAATAGGAGTGACCAACTCCAGCCTGTGCCGTTATCTCTTCTTGCTGGGAAGTCATTCTACACAGATATTCAAATGTGAAGGTGCACGTTTCCTAAAAGTGTGAAGTGTTGTGCAAAACTAATAAAAATAGCAAGTAAATATAACTGGAATTAAACTAGTCGATGATTGATCGACTACAAAATTTCAGAACTTGTTAATCTAAAGTTCAAGCATAATATTAGTGTAGGCTGGTCAGTTTCAATTGACTATTTCAGTGTTGCTTTAATATTTTACTTGAAATTAATGAAAGCACTTCGTTCACACAATTTATTTGAGTTGATTATCTGTTATTAACTAATCTGTCATTTGATGTGGGCAGTCGATGGTAGTATATTCGTCCCAATTTTCTGTAAATGTTGAATTAGACAGGTTATTAGTTTGCAAAAGTGACCTGTGAAGAAAACGCAAAAAATATTTTAACAGGTTAAAGTCCAAACAATTCAGCACTCAAGCAGTATGTTTCAGCAAATCAAATTAAAGTTCAAGGTTCAAGAAAAATTGTAAACTGCGACAACTTAAGTGTTGACTCGGCAATGACTTAAGTGTTGGCAACGATAGGAAGAATTTCTTAAGTCGTAAGTCATGGAAAGGAGGAAAAGCTCCAGTTCGAAGCAACCAGAAATTCCTCCAAGTTCTAACTCGGCCGCGACTTAAGGGGTAAGTCACAAAGGTTTTTAAGTCGGACAAGGTTTAAATTGTGAAGGTTCTTAGGTCGTTCGAAATTACTGAGTCGCGCCAAAGCTAACGTCACGACCAACCCCTTTTCAGATCCATAACCCGTCATCCTCCTAACTCCTAACCCATTAACCCATATGAGATAGTATCGTCTCCTCTAAAATTCGTGAATCAACTGACTCAAAATATGGTAACCCATCATCTTCTCCCTACGAATCATATAAAAAACTCAATCAAACCGCTCTAAGCTTGTCAACAGTTAAACCTGACGTGACTCGAGATGAAATATGGTGTGAAGATTCGGTTTGGGGTTAGAAAATTGGGAAACCATGCTCAAAGGGTAACGGTAGTCATGCAACTGGATGAGCGAGGAGTTTACTTACGTAGTGTGATGACGAAAATTGTAGGAACTTGGTTGGTATCGAGGAAAATTGATTGAATTCGTCTCTTAAAGTTTCGAAGGTCGTTAATGGCGGAAGTATGCAACTGAAGAGATAAAGTAATGAGAAGAAACGACCTAAGCCATTTATACCTCGGGGTAGTGGAAGATGAGTCGCCACGCGCGAGTCAAGATGAGTCGAAGTACACGACCTACGACTTAGGCGTGTACTTCGAGGGGCAAATGTTAACCCCATTTTGTCAACAAGTTAAGGCCCGGGCCGACTCATCAGATAAAGTTCTCAGCGACTCAGTGGATTTACGACTCAAGGTACTTCAAGAATCAACAGGTTACCGACTCAACAAATTGAAGAGTGGCACGAGTTGAAGAATTGTGCGACTTACGACCTACCTTGAGTCGTCAGCGACTCAAGCATGCAAACCAAAAAGCCAAGTCCAGTTAACTCGTGCACGACTCACGACTTAAGGAAGTGCATGACTCAAAGAAGGAACTCGACTTAAAGACAGGATGGCTTCGCGACTCAACAGATGGTGCGACTTAACAAACTAACGACTTAAAACTCTAAGTGACTTAAAAAAGAGGACCGACTTAAGGCCTCCAACAACTCAACAAGTTAAAGAGCTACGACCTAGTGACTCAAGATAGAAAAAAGGCGCAAGCGACTGCATCTAAGTCGTGACCGAACTACGACCTAGGATAAGTCGTTCACGGCCTAAAACTACAGAACATAAATTTGATGCTGCCTTATCTCGTGACCCTTGACTCGCAAACGAGTTAAGGCTTATGTCCAGGTGAACAACTCAGAACCGCCTCACCTACTCCACTGCCTGCTAACTCTTGACCCTTTAGTCGAGCGCGACCTACGACTTTCCCTGAGTCGAGCGCGACTCATGACTTGAGCGAAAAACTGCTGCCCAGAATCACACCTATAAATACACTACCACCCACAACATTAAGAGGACTTTTGGATCATTTTCTTCAAGAGATTGAGACTTCACCATCTTCAAAGCAATCTACACTTCAAGCTCACGCAAGACATTTAGACCAAACTTCGCACAAAGATTCGACATATTCAATCATGGATTCAAAGAACTCTGTCACGACGAAGTTTTCTCTAGTTACTTGTCTTTTTGAATTGAATTGGATTGTAATTGAAAGAGATTGTAATAAGTTGTAATTCAGTCAGCAATAAAAAGAATTGAAGTGGACGTAGGCTCGATCATAAGCCGAACCACTATAAACTCTGTGCTCATTTACTACATTTTCTATTACTTACTGTTATCTCTTGATTCCCGTATTCACGGATGGTGCTTTCACAATTATACTTCACACACCGGGGTGTTATCGTTCAAACTTTAGCGTTAACAACCTAAGAGTACAATAAAACAGAAAATAAACTCTGGGTCGACATGGGTCTGGTGTGACTAAACGGGTTAAAGTTGCTTGACTTTGAAAATCGTTTGAAAGAAAGGTATCTCGTAAGACTTCCCACATATAAACGTGGAAAGGTTTTTATATTACGATAACCAAACATTTGATAGGAAAACCAGTGTTATTATAACAGTGTCTAGGGTTTTCAAGTAAATATAAAATAGCTGAAATTGTTCCATGATTAAATTCCAGCATACTAGCCATAAAGTGGGTTGTACAGTCAAAATCGTAAAGGCATGTAGGGAAAATGGGTTTCCAATAATGGCAGGGCTACTGGGGTACCGCCCCTCACAGTTTGTAGCGTAGATCACTATACCAAGGATCCACACTAAATCCCCTGCAACACAAGGCCAGAAACATCCCTTACTGGATAGTCTCGTACAAGACAACCCTATAGTTGGCGCGCGATTCCAGTTGCCCATTATGCTGAAAATGAAGGGACCTCTAGACAGGGGTAAATCTCAACCTAATTGGGTGCGACCCACTTAGCCTTGCTACCCCTCCCCTGTTTTAGCCTTTATTGTTTAATGAGGCTTGAGGCTGCTTTTACCTTTATAGAACACATCTATCTTAGAGTGCTCATCAACCACCTAACGATGTTCTGAAAGCATTCAATCCATACAATTTTGTTCCGGGTTCGAATGAAACCGAAGGCACTATCTTGTTATAATCATTTTGGAATCACCCTCAAAGTTAACGACTATAGCCCTTGCACTCTGAAACACCATCTCGAACCTAAAAGTACTATCTCTGTTAAACACATCTTGGAATTACCCTCATAGTTCTAACGACGAATGGTTTTTACATTTCGAGTCTTCATCTTTACTTGAGATTTCATGACCTATCGTTATATTTGGATCGATATGGTTTTCAGATATCCAAATTTAGAAATCTGATCCCGGTCTCACCGAAATCCAAACGCCGTTTTAATGTCCAAGTTTTTAAGGGTTTTCAACAATTTAACTTATATTTATGGTATCATATTCACACATATAAATGATTCACATTATCACAGATAGACAATCCATATTTACCTCAATTCTACCAAACATCTCATACCACAAAGTAGCATATCACATATGAGAGATAACAAATAATCCATAGCATCCAATATCATCCACACATCCATAAGCAAGATACTTAAGTTTGAAAATTCCTAATTAATTTAATTTTTCATCAATTAAATTAATTACTAGCTTTTAATCCCTTGGATTGCCTTAATCCTGCTTATTTAACATTGATTAATTGCAAACCAATTAATTAGTCATCCTTTAATTGTCCATCTTAATTGATCAACCTTGATTAATTATCCTCTAATTACAATAAGCAATTAACTTTTAATTAATTACATAAATTTATTTATCCTTAATCATTTACACTATTAACCTTTAATTAATTAATCGTAATTAATTACATTTATCCTTAGTTAATTACATTGATTAATTAATCTATAGTTACCTATATTGATTAATTATCCTCTAATTAATCACATAAATCATTCTTTAATACTTCCATTAGTTACATTAATTAATGATCCTTAAATTACTTCTTTAATTAATTATTCTTATAATTAATTACATTTAATAGTTAATCTTGAATTAATCACATTCATTAATCAAACTTATTTAAACAGTAATTAACAATCTTTCAATTACATACATTAAATAATTAACTTCTTAATTGACAAATTCTTTAGTTAATTAAACTAAGTAATTAATCCTTAGTTACTCCCATTGAGTAGTTATCCTCCAATTACTTTCGCTAAGTAATTTCTCTTTATTTAATTATGTTTAGTGATTAGCACCTAATTAATCACTTTCTGTAATTGTCCATTAATTACTTTACCAAGTAATTATACTTTATAAACTACATTAAGTAATTATACTTAACCAATTCCATAAATGGTTATCCTTAATTAATTAATCTAATTAATTATCTTAATTAATCATCTCATAATCACTAGTTAGTGATTATTAAATTAATTTCCATCATTAACTATTCACTAATTACTAGTACTAGGTAATTATACTTTGATTAGTAACATCCATTAATATATCTTTATAAAAAATTATTAACTTTTAATTAATTTAACTAATTAATTATTTATAACTAATATCAACCTTAATTAAAGATAATTCTTTATCTCCATTAATTGCTTATTAAACATGATTAGAAAATATTTAGGAATAAATTCCATAATTAAGAAAGTATAATTAATTTAAAAAAAAAAACAATTTAGAATTAAATTTTATCATTTAAAATCCTTTGAAAACTTGTTCAAACTTATTTAATAGATTAAATAAGTACTTATTCCTTTAAAAACTTAATTAATTTAAATGTATCTTTAAAAACTTAGTATTCACATTTACTTATGTGAGTTTAAACTTGATTAAATCCTTTACAAATCTTAGGTAAAAAAATTCACCTTATAATATATTTTTTTCTTTAACTTATTTAAGAATTTACTTTAAAATTTGACCAAGCTTCCGTTGAAAAATGGTTTCAAAATTTACTTTTGAATCTTAAATACATTTTAAATCTTAACTAAACATCTTTTTTAAAAATTATTATTTTAAAATCTTTTAAACTTTTAAAACTTATTTATACACTTAACTTGAAATTTTAAATAATATTCTAGCTTGTACGAAAACTAAATTTTGTTTTTCTTTAACTTTAAACTTAATCTCTTTAAAATTTAGGAACCTGGATACTCTTTCCTTTTAAAATGTTGAAACCAGATTACTTCACAAAGCAACCCAAGTCGAAATACTAAAAACTCGAGCATGCTACATTAATCCTCGAGCAAATCACGAGATTACCACGACCTCATCTTCTTCGAGCCGAACACTAGACTTCTACGAACAATACCCGAGCAAACCCTTCTCCTCCACACCAAACAAAACTAGACATACAAATGGGAACATGCATGCACCATCGCCGTAACCCTCGTCAAGTCAACGACCTGCCCGTCGTCGCACACGATCACCCAGATTCGCCAATTTGCCAGCTAATCAAAATCGAACCCATCGTTCAAAAATCTGGAAGCCCCATCATCGAAAAACCGACCATCACCTTCGAACCCAACCCTGGTCAACCTCGTTGACCCCACCTGATAACCGCCTCGACCTCCAGCACCAATCCCTCCCCTTGCGATTGCCTCTGATGCCCCAAAGCCATCGTCATTGCCTCGCGAACATCATCGTCCCAAACCAACCTTTGAACCATAGTTTGGCTCTGACTCGCCACCCCGATCATCAGAAAAATCCACATCCATTTTTCCGGTGATACTCCACCCTCTAGCCACCTTTGATGTTTATCCCGATGAACCCCATCACTTCAATCTTTAGAAATCGTCGATTAACCAAAATTCGAACAACCCCAATTTCCTCAACATTTACATATCTAAAATTCACGATTCTTCTTTCTAAATTCATTAATTAGCATTACGAATCTGATTCTATAATCAACAATCGAAATATGCATGTTTGATTTTTTCTTATTTTCAGATCAACGCTGCATTTATATTTCTATTAAAAAAATTCTAAATATAGAATCTCGTAACTATTTTTAAAATTTACATTACATTGTAATGAACATCTTTCATTCAAAAATCAAGGTTTGAAACTGATTGTAAAGAGAGATACGAATTTTCAAATGAAAAAAAAGAGGCTTGTAACTCAACAGAGAAATGTATATATATGCAGATATTCACATCTATATATACACAAAGCAACTCAATCATATTCCATAAGGCAATCGAGAAAACATATTATAACATCTCAATATAGATTTATCACATGTAACAACATAAGGATATATTAAAAACTTTTTTAAATTTTTTTTTTTACCCACCGAACATGAAACAGAGACAACTTTTTTCTTTTTATTTCCCGGTTTTGATCTGGATCTTCTGATTCAATTTTTGGTCTGGATCTTTGAGTTTAAATTTGACTTGAATCTGATTCCTTGATGTTGCAGCTTGAAACTGGCGTTGATTAATTTCAGTTTGCTTATTTCATACATAGATTCAGGTTGAATAGAAATTGATTTGTTTCAATTTTCTTTTTTTTATTTCGAAAAGATGAAGAACAAAAGAGTAGAGAAGATTTGAACTGAAAATCTTAGTTTCTCATATGTTATTTAATATGAGTATTTTTTAAAAATTCTTTTGCCACTTGATGTAATGCTTAGCTTACACTTGTTATCATACATTGTTATTTTATTTACAAATGTTGAAACAATGCTACTTATGTCTACAAGTGTTTAGATTATTAATAAATATAATTTTTTCTTAATTAAATATCTAGAAGAGTCTTAATCATTATTAAATATATAATTTTACCTTAATTACAAATGCTTTAATACTTATATATATGTATATATTATGAATTATATTTTAAACTATAAATATATATATGCAAATTATTTTTGTGAATGTATGTTTTTAAGTGTCTATATATATATATGCATGTTGTACTTATTTCATAAGGTAATTAGAAAGAAAGGATGATTTTAAATCTTTAATTATATATTTAAGCATGTTTAGTTTAAGCAAAACAAAATTTTATTAAATCTTATTCAAACTAAGACTATTATCTTTTTTTAGATAAATAAACATTTACTTTTAAGTGTTTTGAAAATAAATGATAAAATTTTAAATAGATTTTGAAAGGTTCTATTTTAAATTAAATCAAAACTTCTAGATAACCATATATATATATTAAATTTGAAAGCACTTTTATTAAATTCAAACAAAATCTTCCCATTTTCAAAATATACAAATACATATGTATTTAAAATAGAAAAAATTTAATATTAGCTTCGAAAATCATTATATTGAATTATAAAACATAACTTCAAATCACAACACATCTTTTATTAAATCACAGACTTCCCATTTACCATATATATACATAAATATACATTATGAATAGGATACATTTTTAATATTAGCTTTGAAAAAATAAATTTTACCAATTAAATATTATTAGTTTTGTTAAAAGAATAAACTTGCCAGTTAAAATAATTATAAAAGAAAATTATTAATAAATATTATTAAATTGGTATTGCCTAAAATTTCGGGTCATCACATTAACTTAGCCTGATATCATCTTACTGTTATTAATAGTCTATGGAACTGTGAATTAAATTGTTTAACTGTATTAAGAAGTTGATTGAGATAATATATATCCATTACTTAAATTAATTGGAAATAAAAAAATTAAATTATTTAAAAAGGTTAAATTAATTGGAAATTAAAAATTTAAATTACTTAAATTGTTTAACTTGCAAACTAAAATTTGTTAGAATTGGTTTCAAAGTTAAATTTGGGTAATAAATTAGATTCTAAAGATTAAATTGTTTAAAAAGTTTTAAACTCCTATTTGAACTTTGAAATAATTTCGGTAAAGGTTATTTAAAATGGAATTTTGAAATTTGGACTCATAATTAAAGGGTTAAAAGATTTAATTTGTTAATTTAAAAGTAAAGGTTGATTTGATTTAGAGGATTAAATCAACATCTAAAATTTAACTCGAATTTATGTAATTTGGGATGGTTTAAAGTTGAATTTGGAATTGAAATAAATTCAAAAGGAAAATTGAATTGAATTATTTGGAAGCAAGATCGAAGTTGTATAAGTTTAAATTAAGACGTAAATTGATTTGAATTTGGGATAGGAATTGAGGTCAATTCAAGTTAAATTGAAATTAAATCAATTTAATTGGAAGTGGAAACTGGAAATTGATTAGAAACGGAGGTTAGGGAATAAAGAGTTTGACTTTGGGACTATTTTCAAATGAATTGTTTTAATATAAACTGTTTTAAATCTATCTTTTCCATTTATTTACTATACAACCTTTCTTTAAAAATCCAAACTATCATATGCTTATTTTACAACTATTTAGAAACTAATTACTATTTTAAACAATTTTACATCTGTTTACAAATTAATTTCTATTTTACAACTACTTGCAACTGTCTGACTATTCTATAACTGTTTAATTATCTTACCACTATTTTACAATTACTTAACTATTTTTCAGATATTTTATAACTAATAACTATTTTACAACTACTTATCTATTTTAAACTTTTTCAAGCTACTTTCAAAATTCGAGTTAGTCAAAGTACAAACTGTTTATAATAGAAATGATAACCCAAATGGAAATGGAGGCAATTGTGATTAAGTGAATATAAATCAAAATGAATGTGTAGTAAAAGAACATTGATTTAGTTAATAATCAATGAAGATAAATATGTAGGATGTACATATATTATTCTATTCGTATAATGATTTGATCCAGATTCGAGCACAGAATTTCGAGATAGTATGTTAACTCTGCTTTTTCAGCAAGGCCGTGACATCAAAAATCGACCGAGAAGCCAATGATAGTTCATCTCGAAGGATGGTCGATTTAACCTCCCAATAAAGCAAGTTCCGTTGAATGAATTTTCAGATAAGATCCCCTACGGAGGGGGGGTCCAGGGGGGGTGCCAACCCCCCAAGGTGGGGGTGCGGGGGCAATGCCACCGCCTACGGTGTTCGACCTGACCAAAACGGTATACGACTTACCGACTTAACAAGGTTGCCGACTTAACAAGGTTGCCGACTTAATATGGTTAACGACTCAATAAGCTTAACGACTCAAGGATTGGACGACCTAAGAAGTGCCACGACTTAACGAGTTAAGGTTCAAGGCGACTTAGAGGAATGGAACGACTCAAGAGGGTTAACGGTTCATGAGACAGGCCGACTCAGTGGATCAACGACTCAAGAACTGTGCGACTCAAGGTCTTCACGACCTAACCATTCAAGGGCTGAACGACCTACGAGTTAAGGAACTACGAGTTAAAGAATCTACGAGTTAAAAGATCTACGAGTTAAGGCCACTACGAGTTAAAGACTCTACGAGTTAAAAGGTCTACGAGATAAGGATCTACGGCTTAAGGCCTCCACGAGTTAAAGAGTCTACGAGATAACAATCTTACGAGTTAGAAGATGGCGCGACAGGAAGTCTACGGCTCAAAAGATAAGTTGTTCACGACCTAAGACTTGGAGACAAGTTCAACACCACGATGTAGTAAGAAGAATCGCTGACGACTTACGACCTATGATGAGTCGCGTACGACTCATGCTAGCATAAAGGAAACTGCATTTGGTTAACTCGTGAACGACTTAGAACTTGTATCATTCATTCAGATGGGTGCATAACTCTGGACCAAGCCATGAACCCAGTAAATCAGCCGCGACCTACCAAGAGTCGTACACGAGTTACGACTCATCATGAGTCGTACACGAGTTACGACTCATCATGAGTCGTACACAAGTTACGACCTAACTCCGAAGATGCCTATAAATACGCCCATAACTCCAACAGAAAGGGGAATTTTGGCTCATTTTCTTCAAACGCCGTTACTCTGCTGCATTCCACACCAATCCAATCCAACACTTGAAGCTCTCAAGACATTAACAACGCTACAAACAACTTCAAGAAGAGATCACATACATCCAACATGGATTCGAAAACTCTCATCTTCATCGAAGTTTAAGCTACTTGTTCTAAGTCTCTTGTAATTCAAAGTGTATTGTATTTGGGAAGAATTGTATCAGTTTGTATCGAGATTATTAATAAAAGTACTTAAAGTGGACGTAGGCTATACCTTTAAGCCGAACCACTATAAAATTGTTGTTGTTTACCGCTTTTCTGCTATTATCTGCTTGCAATCTGTTCCCGAGTCGTCGGGTGGTGCTTTCACAACTGCAACTCATACACCGGGGTGTTAGCGTTCAAATTTTAGCGTTAACATAGTATATCAATCCAAGTTAGGATTTTTGGCTTTGGAAATTCGGTATCATAGTTATGGCTATGCAAGGAGAATGACGGTTTTTGATCAAGAAACTAGATCTGAGTCCGCACTAGGAAGTCAGGTGGACGATACTAGTTCGAAAGTGAAATTGTGTGATCAAGTAAGCGATCAGATTTGATATTGCGTATGAATGGTACATGTACATCATACGTGCTTGAGTGTAACAGATATTAAAATTTTGAAAACAAATGTAAAAATGATTTTTGAAAAGAAAAATATATTTTGAGAAATATATGATGAATAAAAATTGAAGTTGGATACTTCTTTGATTAAAATCCACTTTATAAAGAGAAGTAAGATGGGAAATAGCTTTATAAAGAAATAAACTTGAATTCTTGATTTAGCATAAATGAAGTTATATATATTTGTTACATACGATAAACTTCCCCTTAATGAACCTATAGCCAGAAGAAAAGATTTTTATTTGAAGAATAAAAAGGAAAATTTTGTAAGTATGAAGTGATCCAAGGTGTTTTTTTCAACGATATATATATATATAAAAATGGTTTTATGCGAACGATTTTGGGAATTTAGAAAGCCAAGTTTGGAACTATCATTTTGAGATATCGATTTTGTGTAAAGGAGATTTATGTGAATCATAAATCGTATGAATTGAAGATACTATATGTGTATAGTGTAAAATATTTTGAGATCGGCTCTGGGGAAAAAGGCGCTACTATGGAATGAACTTCATAGGAGATCCACGAGGTGGTTCCGCCTTGAGCCCGAAGGAGGAGGCTATAAATTTGATTCTGGGAGGAAGTCTGGAAAAAATGAAGTTCTTGAGGATTATCTGTGGGTAGCGAAATTCGAGGGCGCTAATGCTTACAGAGACATTTGAGTTATGTTGTGACGACAGTGTACCTCGATGTTACTGCGATCTACTGCAGTCCCTAGCATAAATCATGTGGCTGTGAGAGCCAACAGTCTACGTTTGTTTTTGTTGTGATGGCAATGTAACATCGGTAGACTGTGATCTATGAAGACATAGCGAAAGTCATGTGGCAGTGAGTACCTACAGACTACGTTGGTACTCGAATGATGTAGTCTGCGATCTATGTAGGAGTGGTGAAGTTTCATTTGGCAGCGAAATTCGAGGGTGTTGATGCCTACAATTTCATGAATTTTTGCCATGATGGCGACATAAAACTGGGTGTAGCTACAATCTGTGGCAAGTTCCGTGGCGTAATCGAGGGGGGTGGAGTGCCTATAATTATCTATGGATTTTGCTGGGGTGGCAATGTAACCATCGGGTCAACTGCGACCATGGAGCGGGCGATGATTTCTAGAGCATTCTAACCAAAAATGTTTTCTATATTCTAAAAAAATTGTCTTCTATGTTTTAAAAAATGTTTTCTAAGTATTTTCACTGGGTGTTGAAAACGGGCTTACCAAATACTTATAGATTTTCAGTCCGACGCCTGATCAACGTATGACCGAATTTCTATGAGAACAAGGATGGACTTGTTGAGACATCGAGTTATAAAAGTATTTTTGCAAAACTATTTTGTTATATTATATATATTTTAAAGGTGTTTTAAATTTTTTTTAAAGTGAGTATAGTCAAAAATGCACAAAGAATAATTTAACTAATAATAAGCCGTTGTAATTAAAATTCTGGCTTCGTTCCTTTTTTAGGACGAAAAGATTCAAAGGGGGAAGGAAAGTGATAACTCGAATTTTGAACTTTTGATATTTGGATAATTAACTGATTATTACTATTGAGATACTAATTTTATCTTATTGAACAAATAAAATTCTGATAATTAAAATATCTGGATGTATATAAATGGATTCGAAATATAATAAAAGGTGTATAAATATCTGGAAATGATAAATCTTATAATAAATTAACAAAGATAAATAGATATATGCAAACTTTATGATGATGGAAATCTTAAATGTCTACATCTGCAAGTATATAAAAGTGAATGTGCATATAAAATAACAAATAAAAATAAAAATATGATCTGTGCATGTACACATGTGTCTGGTGTATCAGTGATCGTGGTTGTGTTGTTTGAGCTTTGAGCTTCGGGTATGTTGATTTTTTACTTCAAGTCGGTCTCGAGTTTTCATGAGGGAGAATGGATCCGGTTCAACACGGGGAAGAATAGGGTTGGCTCGGGTTCTAATTCGAGTAAGCCTTGGATTGTCCCAGGTTAATGTTAAAATATTAACAAGTTTTTAAAATTTGTCAAAAAATCATGTTTAACAATTTTCTGAACTATTTCTTCCAAATAATTTTTGGTCGTTTAAATGTTTGGTTAATTTAAAGTTGTGTAATTTATTTTAACTTTAATTAATTTAGTTAATTCTTAGGTTTATTTAAAACCTAATTAATAATGTAATTAAGTGGTAATTACGAAGATGAAGTGTTTTATCATGAATTAATCTTAAGGACTTTTGTTAATTTACAAGCAATGATAATTAATTCCAAAGGTTTATTAAATCTTAATGATAATTAAAAAGAAATTAAGATATATGGTTTATATTTTAATAAATTAAGGTTCGAATAATTAAAGATTAATTGATTAATTAACTGATTAATAATTTAAGGTTAATTAATTAAGGGATGTAATTAAAGTTAATTAATTAAGGATGATTGAATTAAGGTGGAGACATAAGGGATGATTAATTAAGGTCAATTAATCAATGTAATTAATTAAGTTTAGTTAATCAATGTAATAATTAAAGGAATGGTTTATAATTAATTAAAGTTAATTAGGCAGAATTAAAGGTAATTAATTTAATTTATATTTGGTGATTAAGTTTAATTAATTAAGAATTGTTTGACTATTAAATCTTGCTTATAGATGATAAATTTGAACTCAATACCGTGGTTTGTCTGAATATCTCTTATATATGAATTGTGATGTTCTATGATATGCAATGCCTTGAATTGAGCTGTGTTAAATATGTCTTATTTATCTTTGATGTAGTTGCTATGTGAATATAATATTCTGAATTGAACTGTCTAACCTTAAAACGATTTAGACTTTAAAAAGGCGTTTGGATTGCGAAGAGACCGGGGTCGGGTATCAGCCAATACCTAGGACCACTTCAATCGGTAATTTACAATAATTCTGTATAGATTTGATTTTTGAAGTAAGTATACTAGGATGGAATAAATTAAGTAACTTGGCAATTTAAACTAAGTAACGATAGTTAGACATTGTTTTGTGAAATAAGTCATTGACTATAACAAGTTAAGAACTCGTGGTAAGCTATGAGTTACCCTGGTTTTCAATTAAGTTTTGTAACTTAATATTTTTAAATTATAAGGGTTTACTCACATTGGTTTTCCTCCTGAACCGGGTGTTACTTTGATTTAATGCTCAGGTCAAACCCAATATTACAAAGTTTTAGGTTAAGACGTTCCGGAGCTCAAGAGGCAGGCTGGATGGGAGGAACATATGGAGTTTACCGCGGTGTATTTGACTTTGATTTGATTGTAGTTTGGGACAAGTTAATTTTAACTTTCCAGTTTATGTGTGAATGGTTGTAACTCTGATTTATTGTATATAATGTAACAGATGCGGCTTTTCTTTGTATAAATGCTATAAATTGATATTATATTTTGACCCGCTGCGAATGTGAGAATCTGTGTGTTGTTTTCTGTTTTCTTCTTCTGCCTCTTTTCTTCTTTACCCTAACAATCTGGGATTTCCGATGTTTGGATGCTCGGCACTTCTAAAGTGAACGTATTAGTCTCGAATTTTCGATGTCGAAAATTCTAGATCGTTACAATATGAATGCTATATTTCTTGAAATCAACTTCAGTCATGATGGTTTCCGATTTTCAAGTTATGTATATACATATGAATATAGATTTTATGAAAAAATAGTGTAAAAAAATAAATTTTAATTTCCCACGCCAACAAAGAATAACAAATAAAAAACAACCATCTACAAATGCATTTTCCAATAAAGTGAGTATGGGAATAAAATTTAAAAAAATGCCCATGCGTGAACCACGGACTACACGCGAGTCAACTAGGAGGAAAATAAGATAGTAGGAAGTCCATTTAGATTAAATGAGTGAGTTTGGAGATAAAATGAGTTAGTGAGTTAGAATATGTGATTTGGAATTCAACTTTCAAAATTTTTGGTAATTTTCGAAAGACATAATTTTACCGTAGTAACATAATATGGATTACGATGGAATCATGTAAGCAAAAGATACCTATTAATCAACATGTAATAAATTAATATCATCAATTAATATTAAAATTCCATTTATAAATTGCATCATGCACGTTCATTTTAATCCCTTAGTGGTTCGAATCCATGACCTCTAAAACTTGAATTTAGGGCATCGTACCACTAACCTGTTGAGCTGATGGTGCTTAACATAATTTGCATAATTTTTTATAAAAGGATTAAAATTCTATGAGGAGAAGAAAATATTTGTTGCTTTAAAAAGATAAAAATGACACAAACCTTGTAACAATTGGTACTAGATAAGTTAATTTTGGGTTTAGTATGTAATATACAGTTCATATTCTTTTAGGGTGTTGCTAAAAGCCTAAAAGCACATTGAAAAATGCTGATTAATATCATTTTTTTTATTAATCTCAAATAATTAAGTTGCTTCCTAATACCATTTTTACTTTTCCACTCAATCATTAATCATCGATCTTAATATCTTCTTTCTCTCAACGCACACACTTGCTTCTTCATCTCGTTTAAAATCTAAAACCCTACTACCCAACTTCATCATGTCGTTTATCCTCTCCTTCTTATCTTCATCCTCCGTCATCCACCATCTTTGTTATTGCTCTCTAACCCAAACCATCTAAATCTCCAAATTTCCAATCATGTTATCAAAACTGATTAAGTTTTTAATATTCGATTGCTAACCAATGAAGGGGAAAAACATTTCTAAGGAAGAAGGCGACTTAGTGAGTCTTCAATATTATAAGGAAGAAAATGAGTTGATATTTAATTAAATTAATTTTTTTTATTTTTTCATTTTCTACCGCAATGTTCATTTGTGTTTTTAGGATTTGTTTAATTTTCCTCATGGTATTCAGAAATGACATTAGTATTTTGTTGAGATGCTTGTTTTTTTTCTTGATGACTCCGATAAATTTCTTTTTGTTGCAAAGTGAGAAAACTTCTTTATTAAAAACGATGATGGAGGAGGGAAGTTAGGATATATGAAATGGTAGCCAATTTTATTTATTTGATGGTATGAAATAGCATGTATGATGATTAATTATGGTGCTCTTCAAAAACTGTATTAGTCATCACTTTTATGTGTGCTTTTAGCAATACACTTTATTATTATAGGTTCTTTATATTTATTAAAATGCATTAAAAAATGCTCGTTTAAGATTGTTACTAACTAAGTCATCACATGTTGTCCTTATATGAATAACAACTGCAGTGCCGGTCCTAGGATGTATGAGGCCCTAGTCGAAGTTTGTTTTAAGAAAAGAAAATTACGACGCCAGGCTTTGAACTACCAACCCTGCCTACCACTTCCTAATGCGTTACCACTGCACCAACTATCCTTCGTTAATTTAAGGCCCCTAAAGTGGTATCATATTTAAAATATTTTCTACATCTGAGGCCCCTCTAATCAATGGCGAGGCCTTCTCCGTATCGGAGGCCCTAGGCGGCCGCCTAGCCGGCTTATGCCTAGGGCCGGCCCTGAACAACTGTGATGCATATAATAACTACACAGATTCATGTCTGACATTCTACCACATAATCATAACATTTCATGATTAGGGCTATAAAGTTATGTCATTTTTCATGTATTTAATTTGAAGGAAAATGTAATAGTGCAAAATCAATTTGTATTAATTAAGTTCAATCAAATCTAAAATAGATTGGAGAGGTAGTACATGTGATTTGGCATTTCAAATTTTATGGTTTTGTGTGATGTTAAAAAGACTTAATTTATCATAATACGAAGTGTGATGAAAGCATGTAACCAAAAATATCTATTAATGTGGATATTTGTCGGTAAATCTTAATATTGTAAGATTTCAAAGTTTAGATTACAATATGTAATTCTTTAAACAGTCAAGTTTTGCAACTTAAGCCCACCAATTGACAAAAGAAAAACCATTTATCATACTAATATATACACTGATTTGCTGAAATCATGCCTATCAATAATATAGAAATATATTTTGAACTTAACAATAAAGCATCCCTAAATTGGTTTTAAAATTTCATTAGTAAAGAGCCTCTTGTTGCTTTCCAATTAACATACACGATGCAACTTCAATATAACAAGTTTGCCAGATTAAAAGAGAAAAAAATTACAAAATTGGAAAAAGCAAATAAATAAAAAAATAGAAAAATGGACAAATAGAAGATGTTGCAAAAAAATTAGTATCAGGACAACAAGTTTGTTTTTTAATCTGGAACACACTTTATAGTGTGAACAAAAAATGATAGTTGCTACTTCCATTCTGTGATTTATAATAAAAAGTGTCTTTCGGCCAAAAAAAATATCCAGCCCCTGAAACAAAAGTTTTGTCCAAGTTTTTCTCTAAGCCCAAAAACACGTTTGGACAATATATTATTATTTTAGTTTGCTTTTCCAACCAGATAAAAGGAAGTGGAAATTAAATACATCTCGACTTTCATTTATTGTAGAAATAACAAAAGTAATCTACCAAATAGGCAGATACATGACTTCCATGGAAATCACACAAGTACCATTAGCAGCCTCTCAATTCCTGTAAACCCACCTTCGCTCGAATCCTCACCCCATGAGTTCTTTACTGGCCAAAACTTCGTACCTGACTCCATCCCATACCCGATAACTGCAACCTCATGACCTAGATTGATTCCTCAGAGCTCTTGCCCAATGATCCCACTTATGTAATGCTGCAACCTGCTCGAGTCCGCTACCTCGGTCATGGGTTGGCTAGCCAAGGTTGCCAACATGGCCTCTTCGTCATTAGCTGGAAACCTTACAATGTTTGATATCGTAGCTGCAGGAGATAGATTTGTAGTGCATGATTCCTGAGTTTTTTTGAAGGCAAGTTTGTCTTCGAATGTGATGCCTCCGTTTGTCATGACGTATTGGTAGGATTATGGGGCATCATCGAGTTTGTAGCAGCCGAATGGGTCATTTGGGTGGATGCGTTGAGGAGCTATTGCACTGAGAGTGGGGCTAGTTTTTTGTTGTGTATGTAGTTTATTCCATCTATTGCTGCCACTACAGAAAATATCCAGCAACATTCTGCATTTTTTGGAAAAGATAATCTATATGTTGCTTGAATGTAAGTAAAATTTATTCGTGGATTACAGTAATTAAGAGAATGTTGTTTTTTATACATAACAATTTTGTTTGTGGCATAAATAACATTGTTTACTTAGCCTATTTTTAGAATGGATAAAAAAATTGCATTTTGCTTCACTATTTACTCGATTAGCAAATTTGGATATAATTTTTAATTTTGAGCACATTATTGTTTTTTTTGCATGAGTAGCATGCAAACTATAGGAAAGCAATAATAGGCAACCATGTTATAGGCAAACAATATGTAAAATTCAAGTTTTTTAGTCAAACTCATGAAAATTCAACACACTAAATTTTGGTATAAAAAGTTACCAGTTGAATACTATTTTTCATCAAGAACACAAAAGGTTATTGAAATATTTGTTATGACATAAGCTTAATTTGTACGTCTTTGACTACTATATTTTTTTATATTCTTAGTTTAATGAACTGTATTGTAAAACTATATATTTCATAATTTTCAACATTGCCTGATAAAATTAATCCTAATCTTTTTTTTATTTTTCAAAATATGATTTTTACTTCAATCTCACTCCAGAACATTATACTAGTCATCGCTCGAGCTAGTGGTCGTCGACCCATTACTCTTGGTCTTTGGATCACATCTGCGAAAATTGGCCAAACTTATTGTATGTTAATCAAGAAAGTAATTAGGGAATTTTCAAGAATTGTATTTTTATGTAATCCTAACTTTTTCCATAATTATTAATATGATACAATAAAAAAATACTTAATTGAAACTCATGGGCTTATGGCTGCCATAGGAAAAAAAGCATCGCGTCTACATACATTTACACACACACACACACACACATATATAAACATTCAAACACGTACACACACATACACATATACACATGCGTGTGCACGTGCACACAGACACATACACAAAACACAAACATACACATCAAGTTGATATTTCAAGTCTTACCATAAGGGTTTTAGTTCTTAGTCGAAGTAACTGCTCCCAGTTGATTCCAATTCATACTCGAAGGTACATTCACGTTGGATAAATCAAATCTCATGTCATTAGTTTCAGGAAACGATGAATTCCTATGTTTATAGCCCCCGCCATACAAATTGAATTCCTCGTTGGTCCTATCAGAAAACTTCGTGAGACAAAGTGTATATTTTCCATTACCAGCTTTATTCATTGACTCGATATATTCTACATTGTATTTGAATATTCTGAATCGATGTTCTTTTTTTTCTTCATCTTCGTATACCGGTTTGTACTTAGCTATCCATTCCTCGAATCTTGTCGATGATGAAAATTCTCCTTTATCGGTTAATACACGAGGTGCATTAGATAGATATTTTGAGACTGCAATCGTATAGAAAAGAAAATTTAGAATTTGAGTCATTTTTGATTACGTGATTGAAGTTTTAAGAGTGAAAGAAACTATTTGGTGTGTTAAAAGATGAAAATTGCACGATTTACATAACATTTGATGCTAAACTAGCTCAATTTGGACTCCGTATGTAATCTACAGTTGATTTTATTTTATTAAATAGTTTAAATATCGACCTTAAATGCGTTAAATGTCAGTTAAAATGGATCAATATTGTTTCCATGATTATAAGGATAATAATAATCGTGTAATAAATACATCGATTTGCATTTGAAATTGTACCAGCAAATTAAAACATTTTTCAATTTGGACTAATAAAGGTCTATCCCTTTTTAATTAACTAGTAGGAAATAAATTAGTGTCAAATCCATTTCGATCAAATGAGTTCGGGCAAAGAATGGATTAGAGAGGTAGAACATGCGATCTTGAGGTCAACTTCTATATTTTGTTGTAATTTCGAAAAGTCCTAATTTTGTCTTCATATGGATTATTATGCCGATGAAAGTATGAAAGGAAATATACCTCTTAATGTGGATGTTTGCATGGACACCTTATTAATACTAGCTATTAAATTTACACTACGATGTAATTTCTTTTATAGAAAGTAATATCAAATTTTGTAATTTCATCAGATCAATTAAAAATGAAAATACCATTTATTAGACTCTTAAATATACATTTATTGGGTTTCCATAATTTGCCGGTCCTAAATTGGTTTTAAATTTCATTAATGTACCATATGGTAAATGCCTTATTAGTGAGGCTAAAAGTCAAGAACATGGATTAGAAGGGTAGAACACGTAATCTTGAGTTAAAACTTCAATTATTTTTGGTAATGTTCAAAAGCCTTAGTTCTATCGTAATATGGATTATGATGAAAGTATGCCAGCCAAAATGTCTATTAATGTGGATGTTTGTGAGGAAATCATAATAATCTATTACATAATAGTAATGTGGAAGAATTTAAAGCTTTCTAATTAATTAAAGGAATTCCATCATCTCTCCTTAATTCCGTCCATAATTTATTGTAGTTATAATTGTTACAATATTTCTATGGGTTCTCTCTTCTATCATTAAAATCTAATACTAATTTTAGCAATTATTTATTGATTTCTTTGAGTTTTTTCTATTATTTTACGTTTAAGTTTATATATATTAAATTTAGTTAGATGAGCTTAAATTAAGCTTTTGAAACAAATGTAATTAACGTATATTCATTAATTTTAAAAATTACAATTCAATACATATACCGTATTCATGTTAGCAAAAATAATAAAATAAATTTTTCATTCAAGTACAGGTTCTATAATTATATAAAAACTATTACAATGTTATACGAATATTTTCTTCTATCATTTTCCATTTGCAGGCCACCGTTCAATAATTTTAACAATTGATTTTGGATTTCACTTAAGTTTCCTTATATTATTTTACATTCAAGTCCATATATTTGAATTTATTAATTTATCTTTGTTACCCAGTTGTTTGACCTTGTAACAAGAGGCTTGGCATAGATACCTTGGTCGGCGCAGGCCTCGTTCGGTACACCTCCTCTCGGTCGGCATAGGCCTCGTTCGGCACACCTTCCCTCGCTCGGCACGTAGCCTCATTCGGTATAGATGAGTCGCTCAGCATGAAGACTCGTTCGACGTAGATAAGTCAATCAGCATGAAGCCTCGTTCGCCATAGAAGGGTCGCTTGACATGAAGCCTCGTTCGGCATAGATGAGTTGCTCGGTACAAGGCCTCGCTCGGCACAGACGATTCGTCCAGCATAGGCCTCGATCGGCACAGATGAGTCATTCGAAATAGGCCTCGATCGGCACTGGCCTCGTTCGGCATAGGCCTCGATCAGCCTAAGTACCTCGTTCGGCACAATACCTCGTTCGACACATGTCTCGTTCGACACAGGCCTCGTTCGGCACACCTCCCATTGTTCTGCACAAGAGCCTCACTCCACTCGACTACCTCGATTGGCACGATGCCTCGTTCGGCACACGAGTGTCGTTCGACACGCATCCCTCGCTTGGCATACGAATGTCGTTCGACCTGGATGTGTAGCTCGGCATACAAGTGTCGTTCGGCATGGAGACTACGCTTGGCATCCCCGACTCTGTGCGTAGAATATACTTAGCACGGGCCGAGGTACCCTGTTCCGAGGCCCATGAGGGAAGTCCAACCCATTTTCGTTTATGAATAGAAGAGGAGGGGCATAGTGAAATGGATCTTTTTTTAGAACATAGGGGAGACTCTACTGTTTTCAAGACTCATTCTTTTTCACTTAGCATTTGCATTCGAGTAGTTGGTGTACGGATTATATCTGTAATCCATTATTTAGTAAAGCAATGATGATTAAAACCAAAGTGGATGTAGGCAGTTATGCCAAACCACTATAAATTAGAAGTTCTTTTTTTTTGCAGTTAATTTAGCATACAATCGTATATTTTAATTTATTTTCTTCATTAATCTCTCTACATAATCTTTCTCAAGGGAGTTAGTGACCAACTCTTGTGCTAACATTTTGGTGCTTTCACTAGTGACAGAATTCTCAGGCCGCTATTTGTGCTAATGTCAGTTGATTCTACTCAGAGTTTCTATTAATAACTCTACTATGGGAAGACCACGTACCAGATCAACCTCTCATAATGCGGACGTCAATGAGACCGCTAGCGTACAACAAATAGGACCTAGCAATCAACAAGCAAATTTAGGTGCAGGAACCATTACATAGAATCAAATGGAAGTTGTTACCAGAACAGAGTTCGGTGAGTTGATGAGAGAACTCATGGAATGCAGAGGACAAATTAATGATCAGATTAAAGCTAACTCTAATGTCATGACTCGGCTTACTCAGCAATAGCATTAGAATGCTAGATGTAGCCACGTTCGTTATTCTTCATCTGATAGCTCAACACCCAAGCGTTTGCGCCGCAAAAACTACATAAACAGGTGCTGTTGATTGGTCAACTAGGGATCACTTACCCCTCGACGACCACACCCAAGATGGAACAGGAAACTTAGGATCTGGAGCACGTGTGGAAAATGTACGTCAGGCTCACTAAGACCCTAATGAAGCTGGTCCCCAAGATACACGTTTGGTAGATCGCCAATAGAGGAGACATCAACCCGAACGGTCCCATCGAACAGATTCCAACCTCCCATCTTCCATACAAACCACGAACCTATCCACTATTTTTTGACAGCTGATGAGAGAAAACCAAGGCCTGAACAATGAAGATTGGGGGACATCCAGGAGTCATACTCCCTTCACAGGTACTATTCTACAAGCCGAGTACCCCAGGAAGTTTAGCATGCGAACTATCTCGGCCTAAGAAGGGAAGACTGATCCCAGACAGCACATGATGAGGTATGAATGGATGATGGATTCAGCTAGAGCGAACGATGCAACCAAGTGTAGATGCTTCCTAATCACTTTATCCGAAATTGCCACCGTGTGGTTCACTCGACTTCCCCTGCGTTCTATATCCAGCTTTGATGAATTGGCAATGAAATTTATAGAACAGTTTAGGATACATGCCACTCGTCCCAAGGATGTGATGTCCCTATCTAGTGTAATCCAGGCTCCAGTGGAGTCGTTAAAGTAGTACTTACAGAGATTTCACATTGTGGCTACTTAAGTCGACAACCCTAATGACCATGCAGTTCTGATGGTTGTAATGCAAGAGGTGGATCCGAAATCATATTTTGGAGATTGGTTGGCCAGAAAACCTTTGACTACACTAGAGCGTTTTTATTCAAAGGTTCATCATTTCATAAGAGGAGAGGAAGCTAGGTGGACTAGGCGAGATAAGGCACCAGCGCCCGAACTGTAGGTAGACTAGTCATAAACACTACATTCGATGGACCTCACCCTGCAATAAAGCAACATGGAAAAAATTCAAGCTATTTGGGTGATATAAGTGCCCAAAGCAATAAAGCAAGTACAAAGCCTGAATGGAAAAGTAGACGTGCTTAGTCGATTCATATCCAGAGCCACAGATAAGTGTATTCCGTTCTTTGAGGTAATAAAGAAGGGAAAGAGAAATTTCGAATGGACATCGACTGTGAGCACTGCACCAAATACTGAGATTTTGTGACGACCCGACTTTCTACGCCCAGAAAACCGCTTCGTCTTAAAGAAAGAAAGGGGTGAGAAAATAGAAAAGATAGAGAAGGAAGAACAACAACATCAGAATCTCACAGCGGAACGAATAAATTATAATAATCACGTAACTATTTACATAATATACAGCATAAATCAGAGTTATACAGACAATACATCACATACTAGACAGTTATAAACACCTGTCTAGTTATAGAACTCAATACACAAGTCAATACAGAGATACCAACACAGCGGAACTATAAATATATATATCTACAACGCTAAAGCCTCCTGCTCCATTGCTCCTCCAGAATTCGTCAAAGCTAACCTGAATCCCTTGGCTACCCGTAAAAAATTTGGGTACCCGAGAGTTTATGAAAAAAAAAATAAACTCCGGGTCAGACATGGGTCTGGTTTGAGCAACAGGTTAAAGTTGCTTAACTTTGAAAATCTTTTGAAAACAAAAGGTATCACGTAAGACTTCCCATACATAAACATGGAAAAGTTTTTACCTTACGCTAACCAAAACATTTGATAGGAAATTCTGTGATATTATAATAGGTCTAGGGTTTTCAAGTAAATAGAAAATAGCCGAAATTGTTACATGGTTAAATTCCAGCTACTAGCCACAAAAGTGGGTAATACAATCAAAACCGTTGGCACTTATTGGATTTTGGATTCCATACAATGGCAGGGCTACTGGGGTACCGCCCGTCACAGTACGTGGCCTAGATCAACATACCGAGGATTACTCCCTTCATCCCCTGCAACACAAGGCCGGAACCATTCCTTACTGAACAGTCCCGAACAAGATAACCCCGCAGATAGACGTCGCTACTGCCCACTAAGCCGAAATAAAAGGGACATCTAGACAGAGGAATATCCTTGTCCTGCTTGTGCATGACCCACCTAACCTTGCTGCACCTCCCCTGTTTTAGCCATTCCCGGTTGATGAGGCTTGAGGCTACGATTACCTTTATAGAATACATTTCTTAGAATGCTCATCGCCCACCTGATGATGTGTTGAAAGCATTCAATCCATACAAGTTCATTCCGGGTTCAAACGAAACCGAAGGCATTATCTCGTTACACTCATTCTGGAATCACCCTCAGAATTAACGACGATAACCCTTGCATTCTGAATCTTCATCTTCACTTCAGATTCACGACCTATCGTTAATTTGGAATCGATGTGGTTTTCGGATGTTCCTAATGCGGAAAACCCGATCCCGGTCTCATCGAAAACAAAAACGTGTCTTTTAAGGCCAAGTTGTCTATTTAGTCTTAATAGTTCAATTCAATATCATCAATATACACACATATGGATAATTCATAATATCACGATAGATAATCACATCATCATAAACAGATAATTCATATTATCATCAAAACAGATAATTAAATATTATCATACTTTAAATCAAGCATCCATATCACATAGATATTATTCATATCATATCTGAGATCAGAATCAATCAATGAAATGTTAATATCATCCATCCATAAGCAATGATTTATAAATCACAATCTATAATTAATTTAAAATGAATTAAATTAACTACGTCTATCTCTAATTAATTTAAAGTAAATCAAATTAATTACTTCATCTACAAATCTTGCTTACACAACTACTAATTTAATTTTAAACAAATTAATTAATCAATTTCTAGATATTTATCTTGATTAACTTCTTCGATTAACCACCTTCTAATTACATTAAGTAATTAGTCTTTAATTAATTCTACAAATTAATTATCCTAAATCATTTATAGTAATTAACATTTAATTACTTTATTTATAATTAAATACAATTAATTACATCATCCTTAATTTATCACCACATTATTAATTATTTCTTAATTTAAACTATTCTTAATTTCATCATTAATTTCATTAATTAATGATCTCTAATTCATATTTAAATTAAATTACTTTATTTAATTTAATTACATTAAGTGATTAATCTTTAATTAAACACAATTATTAATCACCTTGATTAATATCAACCAGTAATTAACTACCCTTAATTACTTATTCCAAATTAATTATCCCATAATTAATTATCTCTATTAATTAATCCTCTGATTAATTACAAAATTAATTATCCAAATTACCTCTTCAACACATCCTATTCACTAATTACATTCAGTAATTATATTAATTACTTCCTCAAGTAATTATGCTCCATTGAATACACTAAGTGATTACACAAATCAAATCATCAAAATGATTTCTTAAATTAATTAAACTAAATTAATTAAACTAAATTAATTAACTTAAATAAATCATTTTATCAAATTAATTACAAAAAGTAATTAATTTCTTAATTACTTTTATCAAGTAACTACATTTAAAAATTTATAATAGCTTATCTAATTAATCTGATTAATTATATTAATTAATGACATACATTAATTAATTATCTTTAGTTAATTGTCCTCATTAATTAATAACGTTTATTTGATTACTTCCTCAATTAATTTATAACTCTAAATCATTAATTTCAAATTAAATAAGTAAGTCATTCTTTAATTAACTTACTAATTAAATCACTTCAAGGTCTTAATTATCTATAGATAATCTATTTCTTTATAAATGATTTTATTATTAAAGTACATTAGAACATTACATTTCAATTTTAAATTCAAATTTAATTTTGAAATTTAAGATTCAAAAATGATTATTATTAAAACATTAACTAAATTTAAAATCAATTTATAATCATTTAAATAAATGGAAATAGCATTTGTTATTTTCATATGAAACTTATATAAGATAGGCTTTTAAATTTCTTAATTTTAGTTAAGAATTAGCTTTTAGATTACATTGTATTTTTACTTGCAAGTCAAACAATTTATTTAACTTATTCATTAAATATTTTTAACTCCTTAGTTATTCCTAAGATAATTTATTTCTTTACTAATGACTTCATTAATATCTATGTGTGTTAGAACTTTACCTTCCAAAATTTTAAATTTGAATTCCATTTGGAATTTAAGATTCAAAAGTATTATTTATTTAAACATTAATCAAGTTTAAATTCAATTTATAATCTTGTGAATAACTTTACACACACATGAAACTTAAATAAGAAAGCCTTTAAATTCAATTGTTTGAATTTTAATTTTAATTTAAATTTCCAAAGACATTCATATTTAAAACTGATTTAAACCTGCAGATTTATATTCCAAGTTTACTTTGATTTAAACTTCCCTCCAACAACTTGATTTTCCAAATCCAAATCTATTTTAAAACTTTAAAATAGTTATTCAAAATTGAGTTTAACCATAGAATTTAAATCATTGTTTAAATCAAATATTTCAGGTTTTAGTTTTGTCAGGTTTAAACCTGAAACTTTCAAAATGAATTCAGAAATACAAAATTTTAATTTAAACTTAAATCTGGATTTGACTTTCATTTAAATCTAACCTTACACTAATTCAACTTTTGGATTATGGTTAGCCTGCAAATTTTAATTTGCTTTTAAATTTTGTTAAATGTAAAACTACATGCAGTTTTATGTTTCCTGAAGCAAGTATCCTACCGGAGGCCAAAGAAAATATGCTTCGGGTCAATAATGCCCTTGCTTCGAGTCTCATGCACAAAAACTCGAGTACACCCCGAGGCCTAAAATGCCAATATCTCAACTATACAAAACATGGAAACAGTAGTGAAACAGGGTCATGCATTTGTCAAGACAGAGGCCATAGCATCCCAACAAGCTTGAAAATCAGTCCAAACAGATTACAGGTAAAGGAATGAAATACAAATCAAACTCATTAAGTGGTAGAATCACTACAGACACCAGACAACAGAGACATGCTAAACAAAATTAAGTGGTCTAACCCATATACATCTCAAGTCAGTGCAGACTACAAATGGGCATTACCAGGTTAGAGTGGCAACTGGGACAGCTCAACCAATCATGTGAGACAGCCATTACAACAAGATCAATGCTCAATCTACTACTCAATGTAAATGAAGACCACACACAAGTATACGCAGTCACAAATATATGATCAGTGGCTACACATTACACATGCAATACATAAAAGCAGTGCTTTGGTTAAATGGAACAGTGGATACAATCAATGATGCAAACAAATGAACAAACCAGATTGAATAATCTTCACAACCACACTTATCAGGTTTCACTAAGAATTGGATCAGTGGAATAGTAACCTATGTTTTACAGTGACCTGTATTTTTTATTTTTTTAGATTTGTTTTAGAAAACATAGGTCAACCTATGCCTAAAAAAAATATAAATTAAATCAGTTTCAGAGATTATGATCTAACAGTTTTAACTTAAAACATGCTTAAATATTTAGTTTAGAATATACAACTTATATTGGCTTAACACTAAGCTCACACAATTAAATATATCTTGAGGAAACTGTTTTGAAAACTAACATTTGTATTGAAGAACTCAAACAAAGGTCTTAAGCAATCAACAAACTGGAGTAACACTTCCAGTTACAATGTTCAGAGTATCATATATACCTATATATCCTATTCACAGAAATATAAATAAACAACAAACTTATATTATTATTATTTTTGTTTTAAATTTTAAGAAGATGAATTACTCTCAGAGAACAGATGCAGTATTTCATTTTTTTTTGCAAATGGCCAAAGAAAGGGTATATGTTTCACACAAATATTTTAAGCATCCAAATGTTAGCTTGCAACAGATTAACTTAAGAAATTCTTAAAAGTGTTACTCACCTGAAATGAAAACAGGGCTTCTGATTTGATTTTGAAAAAAACTTGAGAATAATGCACAGGCTCTTTATTTTGCAAAATGCACAGGCTAATGGCTTGATAAAAAATGAAGCTGTTGATCTGGTCTTGAGGAAGTTGGTCACAGATTGGAATGAAGGCAGTTTCAGGTTTTGCAAAGTTGATGGAATTTTTGTATGATGTTGTTTAAGCTTGTTGATGTATAAAACTTCAGTTGTAAAAAAAAAAGAAAAGCCTGCTATTCTTCACAAATGAACTGAGAAGATATGTATATATAGAAATAAAATATTACAGAGGAAGGTGGCATCTGAGACAAGCAAATGTTGTGCACTGTTTACTCTTGTTTTATCAGGCAGAAATTTTCAAAATGGAGGCTGAAAAGAATTTTAAACATTTTCGAATTGACTCTTGTTTGCTGAGAAATCTGAAACATTAAATGTTAATGTACTCAATGTTCCCTATTTAGCTAATTTAATCATTTCTTATGTAAAGATATTTTAGTTAGCTTACCAATTCTCCTCTCTAACCTGCATACCATATTTGTTTTGTTTTATTATCTTACTTTGCTTATTCTTGTCAGAATCTTAACCTACAAGTTACAGATCATTTTATATTTACATATTTTGTTTTTCATACTAATTATCTGAATCTTAGTCTATAAGCTTCTTGCATTTTGTATATTTTATTTCTTTTACCAGCCCATACATTTACTTTGTCTTGCATTTCTTTACAGGTTATATTCACGTATATATAAAACCTGATTTTCATTATTTATTATATATTTTTTTATATGAAGTTGTTTCAATCATTGCTATAAATTTTAACTTATATATTTATTTTACTTATAGGTTACTTTTATTTTTAACTTAAACAATTAAATGCTTATGTTAAGATTTATAAAGTAATATTTTATTTTAACACTTTTGAAAGACTTAATTTTAAATTTACATATCATAGCTGCTTTCAAAAATATACATATATTAAAATAACAACTCTATTTATATAGTAAAACCCATTTTCAAAGATATTACAATATTGATATAGTTTAAATATATCATATTATTGAATTAAAATAATTTATAAAAGAACTATTCTCTATAATATAAGTCACTTATTTTATCAAACTATAAAACAAAATTTATTATTTAAATTTAAACTCTAAGCTAAATTTTATTTCTAAACAATTTAAATTTATCTTGAGTAATTTAAGATCATATTATTATTTATTCAATATTAAATAAAAATCAAATTCCTAATTTTCCAAAAATATTAGAGTTAAAAATCATGTTTTCATTTTATTAAACTTAAAACAAAGGTTATCTATTTACAATATATACAGATATATGTATATATATATATATATATATATTATAAATAGAAAACAATTTAATTGGCTTTAAAAAGGTAAATTATCAGTTAATCATTTGTTTAAAAGAAGATTATTAAATCAATTCAAATTATTATTAACAAATATTATTAAATCAATTTAATTTTATCACAGATTATTAAATTGATATTGCCTCAAATTTCCGGGATATCACATTCTTCCCCCCTTAAAAGAATTTCGTCCCCGAAATTTAAAACAAAGGTAATTTAATAATCTAATTTAAGATTTAATTTTAAAACCCAAGCATATTTCAATCATGAGCTAACAACCATAGCAACCAATTCATCCAGTCAAACAAATTTAACTATCTAGACAGAATTCTAGATAGAGTTTTCGCGAGTTTTCCCAAGTATAAATACCGGGTTACTCGCTCTATAGAATCTAAATAAACAATACTACTAAGCTACAAAACTTCTACTCATCTAGATCTACAAACAAGACAGGATATCAAACTACAGACAAGCCTGAAATCAACAACCAAAACTCCCTGAACTGCTGGTTCTAAAATCAAGATAGATCTTATACGTACTCCCTCAGAGATACGTGAAACACTCCGAATTCCAGTTATCTAAACTGACAATCCAATCCTGAAGACTAAACACTTATCCAAAATCAAATCTCCGACTTCGGAATCCAAATTCCTCCGTCTCTTATCCATAAAACCTTTCGGACGATCTTGGCTTTCCTCATCCTTACTGATCAGCTCAACTCTTGCTGATGTCCTAGAAATAAACTGGTCTAAAATAATCTAACAAATAAATTTTTCAAGATCAACCAAAACTCAGAACACAAACTCTATTTCAAATCAGAAGACAGAACTCACTTCTCTCATCCAGAAAAGATAAAACAGGTGCACTCCAATCTGGCCTCAGATCCTGAAGAAAAAAAAATTTCCAATAGAACTCTCCAATCCAAACACTGCAACATCCAATTGCTTCCAAACTAAAACAGCTACCATCATGCTTCCACTGAGCAACTCTGACTGAGCAGATCATGAACTCAAGCATAGACTGGTCAACACATTCCAAAAATAAAGTTCACAGATCAAAAAAAAAATTATGGAGTTCCTCCAAAATCCAGGTTACTTTACCAAGCTCAAAAATTATCCTATTACTGAGTTGAACCATCGGTACCACTTCTGAAATCCCGTTGTAACATCCCGGAATTTTTAACACGGGATTTGTGAACATTTAATTCATTTTAAATGTTTATTATGGGTTTAAGATTTATTATAAACTAAAAGAATTGGTTTAAACTATATGAACAAGTTATAATTTCTAAGGTGGGGATTTAATTTGAAAATTGAACAATAATAATATAATATTCAGAATTGAAATAAAAGAAATTCTGGATGTAAATAGTGATAAAATGGTTTTAAAAATTTATCTTAGGCTATTTGAGTGTAAATAGCGTGGTGGAAATTTTAGATGAATTTAAAAGTTGATAAATTAATATTTGGAATTTTATATTAATTTAAAAATGAATTTAATATTATTAAAATTTCAGATAATCAGATTTTGGTCCGAAATGAGCCAAAATGATATTTAATGTGATTGTAAATTTTATATGAATTATTGTTAAGTTAACAAAATTTTAAAAATGGTAATTTTAAGTGTTTTTGTAAATTTCGAAAATCGCTTAATTTAATAGACGAGTTAAAATAGCCTTCCGGGGCACAGTCTCGGAATTCGACGAAACCAGTTCCATTGGATCCGTAATAGTTAGTTATTATCAGATTTCAATTTTCGTAGCAATCAGCGTTTGATCGTGGCAGCTTAAAACGCATAGAAGTCGTTTAAACCGATTTAATTTTAAATTGATTGTTTAATTCCAAAACTCACGCATACGACCGAATTAGCTTACGAAACCTGTTCCATTGTGTCCGAAACGCGGAAAACCCTTAGAACCGCCTGCCGGAACGCGTAGATTGGAGGTCGTTTGAATAAACTGTTAAATTGAGAAATTATATTAATAAAATAATGTTAAACAATATTATATAATCAATATCCTTAACTAAACCCTAATCTATTCCTCAGGCCGCCGCTATGTTTTTATTTATGGCCGAAATTCATTCATCTTCCCCCCTCAGATCTACCACAATCCATCAATTCATTGCAAAAACTTCTAACTGCATTGTTGTAGAGCGTTCCAAGCTCTTCACATCCGTACGGTGAGTTGTTTCGAAGTTCATCGGTTTGGTCAGAAGTTGGCTTGGAAGGCTGCGGGTTTGTTATCGTTTCTCGAGTTAGGGGCGCAACCGAGTGCCGCGAGAATAGGGGCGAAGGTCGAGCTCGCCTGGAGGGTCGAAGTGGTGGTGCTCGATCGTTCTTCGGTCGACCTGAAGCGAAGCGGTTTTGAACCCTAAGGGGACGGTGATGGGTTCGTGTATCTCCTGGAGGGCGTGCGTGAGAGGGAGAAGAGAGAGAGGCCGTGATTTTTGCCTTTGAGTTTGAAGCAGGCCGATGGTATTTGCTTTATAAAAATAAAATAAACGAAAGTTGTTTTCAAATCGATATTTAAACTTTAATAATAAATAACTCTTGCATATGTGAACAGAATTCAACGAATTTGATAGCGCCGGAATCGCAGAAAAGAGTACTTCGCAGTGGAACAGTTCCGGATCTATTCCGGGCAAGTAGAAATTTGGGTTAAATCGAACGTCGTTCGGTTTAATATAAATTTCGAATGCTCGCCGAAACTCAAGGTGAGTTTAACTCACTCACATCTGGATATTAGCAGATTTAAATAATAAATATTTAAATATCTTTGTGATTGGTTGCATATTATTGTTATTATCAGTATGGATTGATATTTATATATGTGATGTGCTAATATTTGTGGATGCAGGGAAAACAGGTTGGAGGGATCCAACTGGATTCCTCACCATGTAGTAATATTTTTATAGTTGATGATGATGCCTGTTTATATATTGTGATTGATAAATTTGAAATTTAACTACATTGTGATATTGTGAGATAAACTTCAAAACCAGAATGTTAATTATAAAGGAATTTGGAGTTTAATTATAAAGAAATTAAATTGGGTTTTCAAAAGGAATTAAGAAATAAGTAAGGAATTTAAAGGAATATAATTTTAGAATCTGTTGGATGGGAAAAACTGAAATAAAATTTGCATTGGGATATTGCTGGTTTAATTATAAACCCATAATTTAGTTATAAATGGATAAATTGGATTTTAAAGAAATAAAGGATATTGTTAAATAATGAATTTGAAAGAAATAAGATCTAAAATCTATTTAGAATGGAAATTGAAAATTTGTAAAATCTGGAATGATAAACAAAGAGAAATGTTATCAGTTGATAAATGTGAAAGTAAATTTATGTTATTAAACTATAAAGCTAAATTGAAATAAATTGACAGAAATCGTGAGAAGGATTTCTGTGATGTTTAAGTGGAAATGAGATTCCTTGGGAAAAACCAAGTTAGAGTTTAAACTGATTTTATAAAGAGAAAGTTTTGAAATTTAAACTAGTTTAAAGGAGTGTTTGGAATTTTTTTTTTTTAAAGTAACTAATTATAAATTATAAATAGTAAAGTAATTATCCTTTTACAAATGGATTTGTTTAAAAAGCTAGTTTTGACCTAAGTATATTGAAATAAGTATTAATCTTTTTACAACTCTATTTTTAAAATATAGTTTAACTAAAACCTTAGTTTAAATCAAGTTATATCTTATAAAATAGTTTTGCTTTAAATATTTTGAAATTATATTTTGAGTAAATAATTAGTAGTAAATTTACCTATTTTAAAGTATATTACAGAATAAAAAGTTTTAATAATTTTCAATCTAAATGTTTTGAACTTGGTAATTTCCAATGGGAATATATGGTAAAAGATTTACCTTGTAATGGAAGAAATTTGGGAATTTGTTTTCAAATGGGTTTTTGAAAATTTGAAAATATGTCTTCCAAAAATATTTGAGGCAAATAAATAATGTGGGAATTATTTATTGTGTGATGGATGCTTGTGGATGTTTATGAATATAATTGATAGTTAAATAACCGACTATCGATAATTGGACAAATGCGTTGATCGTTTCGAAGAGACCGGGATCGAGATTAATTTCTCGAAAACCACTTCGATCCGGTTTGTACGTTTTCGTGCGATAAAACGTGTTCGGAGTCGAAGATGGAGTAGTGAAGTGCAAGGGCTAGTCACTACTAATCCTGAGGATATTTCCAAAATGGATGTAGTAGGAGTAGTGCGTTCGGTTCCGTTCGAACCCGGGACGGACTTGTATGGATGAATGCTTGCGAAACATCGTCAGGTGGGCGATGGGCATTCTAAGTGAAAACGTTCTAAAGGTAATGCTTAACCTCAAGCCTCATCAACCGGGAATGACTGAAAATCAGGGGATATGCAGCAAGGTTAGGTGGGTCATGCCCAAGCAGGACAAGATATTTCCTCTGTCTAGATGTCCCTTATATATATTTCGGCTTAGTGGGTGGTTGGTCGCGCCAACCACGGGGTTTATCTTGTTCGGGACTGTTCAGTAAGGAATGGTTCCGGCCTTGTGTTGCAGGGGATGAAGGGAGTAGTCCTCGGTACGGTGATCTAGGCCCCGTACTGTGACAGGTGGTACCCCAGTGCCTAGTCATTGTTGGAAATCCATTCTCCCTACGAGCCTTGTATGAGTTTTGTTTGTATTAGCCACTTCGGTGGCTAGTAGCTGGAATTTAATGAATGTAACAATTTCGGCTATTTTATAAGTATTTGTATATAGACCCTATTATAATATCACAGGATTTCTATAAAAATTGTTTTAGCTATCGTAAGGTAAAAACCCGACATGTTTATTTGTGGCGTGGTCTTACGAGATGCTTTTGTTTTCAAAGGATTTTGAAACTCTAAAAATCAATTGGGTGTGATTTTCTCACGTTGGTATTCCAGACTGACTCGGGTGTTATTTAACTGTAATGCTCGGGTCAGACCGAGTATTATAGAATACAGGATATGATGCTGTGAAGCTCAGGAGGCGAGCCGGATGACGATACGTATTCTCGTACTTGTATATATATATTTCCGCTGTGTTGAGTTGTTGTGTATCCATTATATGACATTGATGTGAGCTGTGACTGATGTACTCTGATGATGTAATGTATGTAAACAGATATATTTGATTTAGAGTAAAGTGTATTTATTATCTATTATATTTTACTCCGCTGCGATGGTTAGATTCTGATGTTGATTTTGTTTTCTCTTCTCCTACCTCTTTTCTTAAACCCAAATGGTTCGTATTCCTGTGCAACTTGAGATGATTGTTGTAGAATAGTGTTGACTCAAGGGGTACGGATTTGCGGGTCGCCACACTTGGTATCAGAGCTTAGGTTGGCGACAACCTAGGCTTTGGTGGGGAAATTACTCATTTAATAGAGTCAATAGTACTCTATAATGAGCTGAGTGTAATAATAGATATGAGATCATACTTGTTAGTGAATAAAAATTGTTTTTATACTGTGTTGACTTATCGGTTGAGTGTTTATGAATTCTGGTCGGTGCGGGAAGTACAACCGTATCGATAGGGGTTTCTAAACTCTTAAACAAGATAAACCGACATAGTGTTGTTTTCAAAGTGGGTAAATGAAATAAATTTTACCCAAAATTATATATTGATATAAAAAGGAATAAATTTCTGAATTTATTATATATATTTTTGGATTGTTTGGATGTGAATAACTTAATCAAATGAGAATCTAAAATTTAGTCTAAAATTTGAAATGGTTATAACTAAATAAATTCCATGAGTATAAATTATACAAAAGTGAATAATTAAATTTAAATTAAACCAGAATTTAAATCCCGGGAATTTTGAAAAGGATTTTAAATGCAATGAAACCAAAGGTTTGGGAATTTAAAACATTGGAAGTGTTTGGTAATGTTTTTCCCCTGTGGTTGAAGGCAATAACGAAATGTCGATTTGGGTAATATTTTTGAATGGAAACTGTTTTGAAATAAATTTGGGAGAGTAAAGAAGCATTGAACTCACTTCAGTCGCTGGGAAATAGTCCTGATGATGCTGGCCACATCATTAGAATTCATTTTCGAGTTTCTAAAGTGATGGATTGCTTCCCTAATATTTGGTTATGGTATTGTTTGGAATAGCTGGTATAACAGTTTTTTGGACATTTCAAAAAAAAAAAAGGAAAATTGTTTTGGTATAAACAAATTGTTTTGGAAAAAAACCTGGAGATTGGGTTGATATACCAAATAGGTATATATTTGATATATTTCAAAATGGTTTTGAAATAAAAACCGGGTAAAATGAATTCTGGGAAAATTCTAATTAAATAATTTGTAAAGTTGAAATGAACTAACTATTGAACTGGTAAGTGAAGTTGATATTAATAAGAAGGAAATGAAAATTTAAATCTTGAAATCAAAATTTAACTTGAGTGGTTGAAAGTGAATTTAATATATTGAAGTAAATAGAAAATTTGAAATTTAACTTGGATAAGTAAAATGAATTGAACTTAAAATCAAGTTGAGTTGGATTAAAGTAAAATGTAAGTGATTTTGAGATTGTGGGTCATGTGTAATGGATTATACCCACAAGTTAGTAAGTGTTATGCTTTGGCTGGGATTAAGAATTTAAAATTTGCAAAGAATTAAGGTGAAAGAAGATTTGTATCCTTAAGAATTCAGATGTATATACATATGCATATGGAATTTGGGATTGCGATTATAAGATGTAGATGAATTTAAAAGAGCAATATAAGCTTTTAAATAAATAAGTTGGAGAACTTATAAATTGAAAGTGAGATTATAGTCACAAATGGAAAGAGTGAAATGGTATGGTGAATTTAAACTTATTCTCAAAAGAAATGTTAATTGAGATAAGGTAACGTGAGGTATAAAGAAAGTGAATGAACTTCAGTTGGTAAATAAGTTTTAAACCTGTATATGGAGAATTTAAATTGAGAAATTGAAATGTTATTAAACCTAAATGAATTGGAATTAATTTAAATTGGATATAAAGGTGAAATGTGAATTGCTTATAATTACCTAAAGAAATTCACATTCTTAAGTTATTAAGTGTTATAATTTAAACTTGTGAATATAAATTGGAAATGAACTTAGATAAGAAATCTAAACTCTTGAATGAAAGTGAAATTGTAAGCTATAAATGGAGAGAGTTGAATGGTGTGGCAAATTTAAAATTTGACCATAAATGAAATGTAAAGTGGGAACATAAAGGTGGATGTTCTTAAATTAGCAAATAAGACTTGAGCTTATGTATGGGGAAATGAAATTCGTTGTGATAATGAAATTGGAATTAAATTCTTACTTAAGTGGTAAGAGAAGTGGAATGAATTTAATTTGACTAAGCAAATTTTAAGTAAACTTGGAAGAAATTTGGATAAGAACCAAATGGAAGGGAAATTTAATTTAGTTGGAATGAAGTTGACTGAAGTAATTGCTACTCAATTAAATCCAAAATGATTGTTTGGAAATGAACTCTGTGTAAGCTAAATTTAATGGAATGTGTATTGGCAGGAATAAAATTTTGATAGTTGGGTCAAAATTTAGAAAGTGAATAAAGAATTCAGAGTGAATTAAGAAAGTGGTTTGAAACCTAATATGGATTAGGTAGTGGCTAAGTTGAATTACAATTAAAGGGGAGTTGTATTGAAATGAATAGAATTTTGATAATTAATCAAAATTTGGAAAGTAAATAAAAATCCAAATTTGGATTGGGATTTAATTTGTGATAATAAATATTGAAAGTGAGAATGGAAAATGAAATAATTTAAAGTGATCTCTTTGCTAATATAATAAATCTAAAATGAATTGAATAATTAAAAACAAGTGCATTAAAAATTTGTAAATAGACTGAAATTAATTGGGATGAGAATCAAATGAAAATAAAATTTGATTTATAAGAAGATAATGAAAATATTGTAAAGAATTTAAGCAAATTGAATAATAATGGTGATTAAGCTTTTTAATGTTGTGTTGAATAAGATTTGTTTGGGAAATAAAGTTGAATTGCAAGTGGAATGGTATTAATTAAGTGTTGTGATTAATTAAGGATGTATAGGATGTAAATAATCCAGGATGGAATGATATAAAATAAACTTGAATGTAAATTATTCAAGTGAAATAAAATGAAGTTAGTTTGGATGAAAGTAGAATGAGCTAAAATCTTAATAAATGGATTTGTGTGTAAATGCAAGTGAGTTATAATAGAAAGCGAATGTATCAAATTGAAATGAAATTTGCTTGATGAATCAATTCCAAAATTGGGAAAAGTATGAATTGGAATAGCTGAATTTATATGTAAATCATTTGTGTGAAATAAAATGGAATAAGAATGCTTGAATGGCGAACTATGCAGAATTGAATAAAATTAATAAAAGTCTAATCTGAAATTAATTTTAAATAGTATAAACTTAAGAATTGGTTATTTGTTTGAATAACCACAACCTGCATAGAAATTTTCTTTAAACTTAAGTAAATGAATATTTGAATAATGGTCAATGGATTGGAATCTATTTAATGGGTTTGTATGTAAATGTAGGTGAATTAAAAAGAAAAAGTAAATGAATCAAAAACTTATATTTCTTTTATTGAAATGAATGTGAATCCAACATTTGCAACTCGGATGTAAGTCATTCGAGTGAAATATAATGAAGTTTGAATTTGGAAAAGAAATACAAATAAAACAAATTGGAAGCAAATTAGATGGTGAATCAATTTGAATTGAATTGATGCAATTAAGGCTTATAAACCAATTTGTTGTGGATATGGATTAATTGGTGCAAAGATGAATTGGTTATGGAATATGAATTGGTGGTAGTAATTATAAATTGAGAATGGTAAATTTATATGAAAATCATTGTGTGAAGTAAAATGGTGCTTGGAATCAGAAAAGAAATTTTGTGCATGTTATAAAAACATGGATTTACTTATGAAATTATACAAAGTGTTGTTTGGAATATAAATGGATATGTTGGCTTGCATTTACATTGAAAGTGTTGTTTAAATACTCATATCTTTGAAAACTGATATGTTTGTTGAGTATAGCACAGGTATGCGAGGCGTTCGAGAGAGTTGGAGCGCGTATATGCGATATATTAGCTGCTTGCTATTAAAATTTGCTAAAAAGGTACGCCTACGCAAATATAATTGGGAAAATGATATATTTATTGTGTTATATTTTGGTTTCCGACCGTGTGGGTCGTTGTATATATATTTCTTTGTATCGCGATATCGCGAAAGCTCCTCCGTACAGGGGAGACTCTGCTAAAATTTTCCGTAAATTTTGGGAGTTAGAAAAAAAATTTGGGTTTTGGAAAAATTAAGTAACTTATGAAGTTATAAGTTAAAATTAAAGCTTTAGAGATAAGTAAAGCAAATAGGTTTGGGAATTGAGAAAAAGGATTTTGTGAAGTGTATATAAGCTTTTAACTAAGAAAATGGGATAAGTAAATGGGTTTGAGAGTATGTTCTACCTTATACAAATTTCGGGGACGAAATTTTTATAAGGGGGGAGGAATGTAACATCCCGGAATTTTTAACACGGGATTTGTGAACATTTAATTCATTTTAAATGTTTATTATGGGTTTAAGATTTATTATAAACTAAAAGAATTGGTTTAAACTATATTAACAAGTTAAAATTTCTAAGGTGCGGATTTAATTTGAAAATTGAACAATAATAATATAATATTCAGAATTGAAATAAAAGAAATTTTGGATGTAAATAGTGATAAAATGGTTTTAAAAATTTATCTTGGTCTATTTGAGTGTAAATAGCGTGGTGGAAATTTTAGATGAATTTAAAAGTTGATAAATTAATATTTGGAATTTTATATTAATTTAAAAATGAAATTAATATTATTAAAATTTCAGATAATCAGATTTTGGTCCGGAATGAGCCAAAATGATATTTAATGTGATTGTAAATTTTATATGAATTATTGTTAAGTTAACAAAATTTTAAAAATGGAAATTTTAAGTGTTTTTGTAAATTTCGAAAATCGCTTAATTTAATAGACGAGTTAAAATAGCCTTCCGGGGCACAGTCTCGGAATTCGACGAAACCAGTTCCATTGGATCCGTAATAGTTAGTTATTATCGGATTCAATTTTCGTAGCAATCGAAGTTGTCGTTTGATCGTGGCAGCTTAAAACGCATAGAAATCGTTCAAACCGATTTAATTTTAAATTGATTGTTTAATTCCAAAACTCGCGCATACGACCGAATTAGCTTACGAAACCAGTTCCATTGTGTCCGGAACGCGGAAAAACCTTAGAATCGCCTGCCGAAACGCGTAGATTGGAGGTCGTTTACATAAACTGTTAAATTGAGAAATTATATTAATAAAATAATGTTAAACAATATTATATAATCAATATCCTTAACTAAACCCTAATCTATTCCTCAGGCCGCCGCTATGTTTTTATTTATGGCCGAAATTCATTCATCTTCCCCCCTCAGATCTACCACAATCCATCAATTCATTGCAAAAACTTCTAACTGCATTGTTGTAGAGCGTTCCAAGCTCTTCACATCCGTACGGTGAGTTGTTTCGAAGTTCATCGGTTTGGTCAGAAGTTGGCTTGGAAGGCTGCGGGTTTGTTATCGTTTCTCGAGTTAGGGGCGCAACCGAGTGCCGCGAGAATAGGGGCGAAGGTCGAGCTCGCCTGGGGGGTCGAAGTGGTGGTGCTCGATCGTTCTTCGGTCGACCTGAAGCGATGCGGTTTTGAACCCTAAGGGGACAGTGATGGGTTCGTGTATCTCCTGGAGGGCGTGCGTGAGAGGGAGAAGAGAGAGAGGCCGTGATTTTTGCCTTTGAGTTTGAAGCAGGCCGATGGTATTTGCTTTATAAAAATAAAATAAACGAAAGTTGTTTTCAAATCGATATTTAAACTTTAATAATAAATAACTCTTGCATACGTGAACAGAATTCAACGAATTTGATAGCGCCGGAATCGCAGAAAAGAGTACTTTGCAGTGGAACAGTTCCGGATCTATTCCGGGCAAGTAGAAATTTGGGTTAAATCGAACGTCGTTCGGTTTAATTTAAATTTCGAACGCTCGTCGAAACTCAAGGTGAGTCTAACTCACTCACATCGGGATATTAGCTGATTTGAATAATAAATATTTAAATATCTGTGTGATTGGTTGCATATTATTGTTATTATCAGTCTGGATTGATATTTATATATGTGATTTGCTAATATTTGTGGATGCAGGGAAAACAGGTTGGAGGGATCCAACTGGATTCCTCACCATGTAGTAATATTTTTATAGTTGATGATGATGCCTGTTTATATATTGTGATTGATAAATTTGAAATTTAATTGCATTGTGATATTGTGAGATAAACTTCAAAACCAGAATGTTAATTATAAAGGAATTTGGAGTTTAATTATAAAGAAAGTAAATTGGGTTTTCAAAAGGAATTAAGAAATAAATAAGGAATTTAAAGGAATATAAAATTTAGAATCTGTTGGATGGGAAAAACTGAAATAAAATTTGTATTAGGATATTGCTGGTTAAATTATAAACCCATAATTTAATTATAAATGGATAAATTGGATTTTAAAGAAATAAAGGATATTGTTAAATAATGAATTTGAAAGAATTAAGATCTAAAATCTATTTAGAATGGAAATTGAAAATTTGTAAAATCTGGAATGATAAACAAAGAGAAATGTTATCAGTTGATAAATGCGAAAGTAAATTTATGTTATTAAACTATAAAGCTAAATTGAAATAAATTGACAGAAATCGTGAGAAGGATTTCTGTGATGTTTAAGTGGAAATGAGATTCCTTGGGAAAAACCAAGTTCGAGTTTAAACCGATTTTATAAAGAGAAAGTTTTGAAATTTAAACTAGTTTAAAGGAGTGTTTGGAAATTATTATTTTTAAAGTAACTAATTATAAATTAGAAATAGTAAAGTAATTATCCTTTTACAAATGGATTTGTTTAAAAAGCTAGTTTTGACCTAAGTATATTGAAATAAGTATTAATCTTTTTACAACTCTATTTTTAAAATATAGTTTAACTAAAACCTTAGTTTAAATCAAGTTATATCTTATAAAATAGTTTTGCTTTAAATATTTTGAAATTATATTTTGAGTAAATAACTAGTAGTAAATTTACCTATTTTAAAGTATATTACAGAATAAAAAGTTTTAATTATTTTAAATCTAAATGTTTTGAACTTGGTTATTTCCAATGGGAATATATGGTAAAAGATTTACCTTGTAATGGAAGAAATTTAGGAATTTGTTTTCAAATGGGTTTTTGAAAATTTGAAAATATATCTTCCAAAGATATTTGAGGCAAATAAATAATGTGGGAATTATTTATTGTGTGATGGATGCTTGTGGATGTTTATGAATACAATTGATAGTTAAATAACCGACTATCAATAATTGGACAAATGCGTCGATCGTTTCGAAGAGACCGGGATCGAGATTAATTTCTCGAAAACCACTTCGATTCGGTTTGTACGTTTTCGTGCGATAAAACGTGTTCGGAGTCGAAGATGGAGTAGTGAAGTGCAAGGGCTAGTCGCTACTAATCCTGAGGATATTTCCAAAATGGATGTAGTAGGAGTAGTGCCTTCGGTTCCGTTCGAACCCGGGACGGACTTGTATGGATGAATGCTTGCGAAACATCGTCAGGTGGGCGATGGGCATTCTAAGTGAAAACATTCTAAAGGTAACGCTTAACCTCAAGCCTCATCAACCGGGAATGACTGAAAATCAGGGGATATGCAGCAAGGTTAGGTGGGTCATGCCCAAGCAGGACAAGATATTTCCCCTGTCTAGATGCCCCTTATATATATTTCGACTTAGTGGGTGGTTGGTCGCGCCAACCACGGGGTTTATCTTGTTCGGGACTGTTCAGTAAGGAATGGTTCCGGCCTTGTGTTGCAGGGGATGAAGGGAGTAGTCCTCGGTACGGTGATCTAGGCCCCGTACTGTGACAGGTGGTACCCCAGTGCCTAGTCATTGTTGGAAATCCATTCTCCCTACGAGCCTTGTACGAGTTTTGTTTGTATTACCCACTTCGGTGGCTAGTAGCTGTAATTTAATGAATGTAACAATTTCGGCTATTTTATAAGTATTTGTATATAGACCCTATTATAACATCACAGGATTTCTATAAAAATTGTTTTAGCTATCGTAAGGTAAAAACGCGACATGTTTATCTGTGGCGTGGTCTTACGAGATGCTTTTGTTTTCAAAGGATTTTGAAACTCTTAAAATCAATTGGGTGTGATTTTCTCATGCTGGTATTCCAGACTGACTCGGGTGTTATTTAACTGTAATGCTCGGGTCAGACCGAGTATTATAGAATACAGGATATGATGCTGTGAAGCTCAGGAGGCGAGCCGGATGACGATACGTATTCTCGTACTTGTATATATATATTTTCGCTGTGTTGAGTTGTTGTGTATCCATTATATGACATTGATGTGAGCTGTGACTGATGTACTCTGATGATGTAATGTATGTAAACAGATATATTTGATTTTGAGTAAAGTGTATTTATTATCTATTATATTTTACTCCGCTGCGATGGTTAGATTCTGATGTTGATTTTGTTTTCTCTTCTCCTACCTCTTTTCTTAAACCCAAATGGTTCGTATTCCTGTGCAACTTGAGTTGATTGTTGTAGAATAGTGTTGACTCAAGGGGTACGGATTTGCGGGTCGTCACACCCGTCGATACCAAATTCAATCTTCAGAAGCTGACCAAACTCTGACTTCCTAAAGACATCCAGAAAAATTCACAAGAGAATACTCAAACCATCGCAAGTGACTTTTGCGATTAATCCAGCCTAATTCCAAAGATACTGCTCTCTCTTTACCAAGCAGAACAGCTTACGCTTATGTGGCCAACCCATCGAAGAAATGGAGCTACTCTGCTGCTTTTAAAGTTATCTCAAGAAAAGCTGCTAAGCCAGAAGACTTCCTAACCCAAAGCTCTTCGAGAAACTCGGACCTCAAAGCAAATAGAAACTTTCAACTGAACACAATCACAATACCGAGCAGACACTCTTCTTACTTGTTCCAAAGAAAACGTCTTCGGAGACATCCATAGTCACTGTGTCTCATCACACAGCTACTACACCTTGATGTATCAAATTATCATGACTTGCTTCTGTCCAATCAACAGATCTGAACTCTAGCTCATCCAAACTCACACTTCAAAAATAAACTCCGAATCTTAACAGATTTCCCTCAGAGATCGAGGATTTCCTTATACCACTCAAAGCTTACTCGAGACGGTATTAAGTCTACAGTCTCGACAAATACACTACCAACCATTGGTAGTCGTGTTACATACACTACCACCCTATCTACCTTTATAGCTCATTGGAAAACTCGAAAAGGTAACCCAACAAATAGGTAGAAATAAATATATATATATATATATATATATATATATATATATATATATATATAAATTACAAATACGCTCTCTCAAGAAAGAAATCACTCAAGAGCCAAGGTATTCACTCAACCTAGCGCTCTGATACCAACTGTGACGACCCGACTTTCTATGCCCAGAAAACCGCTTCATCTTAAAGAAAGAAAGGGGTGAGAAAATAGAAAAGATAGAGAAGGAAGAACAACAACATCAGAATCTCACATCGGAACGAATAAATTATAATAATCACGTAACTATTTACATAATATACAGCATAAATCAGAGTTATACAGACAATACATCACATCTAGACAGTTATAAATACCTGTCTAGTTATACAACTCAATACACAAGTCAATACAGAGATACCAACACAGTGGAACTATAAATATATATATATCTACAACGCTGAAGCCTCCTGCTCCATTGCTCCTCCAGAATTCGTCAAAGCTAACCTGAATCCCTTGGCTACCCGTAAAAAATTTGGGTACCCGAGAGTTTATGAAAAACAAAAATAAACTCCGGGTCAGACAAGGGTCTGGTATGAGTAACAGGTTAAAGTTGCTTAACTTTGAAAATCTTTTGAAAACAAAAGGTATCACGTAAGACTTCCCATACATAAACATGGAAAAAAATTTACCTTACGCTAACCAAAACATTTGATAGGAAATTCTGTGATATTATAATAGGTCTAGGGTTTTCAAGTAAATAGAAAATAGCCGAAATTGTTACATGATTAAATTCTAGCTACTAGCCACAAAAGTGGGTAATACAAACAAAACCGTTGGCACTTATTGGATTTTGGATTCCATACAATGGCAGGGCTACTGGGGTACCGCCTGTCACAGTACGTGGCCTAGATCAACGTACCGAGGATTACTCCCTTCATCCCCTGCAACACAAGGCCGGAACCATTCCTTACTGAACAGTCCCGAACAAGATAACCCCGCAGATAGCCGTCGCTACTGCCCACTAAGCCGAAATAAAAGGGACATCTAGACAGGGGAATATCCTTGTCCTGCTTGGGCATGACCCACCTAACCTTGCTGCACCTCCCCTGTTTTAGCCATTCCCGGTTGATGAGGCTTGAGGCTACGATTACCTTTATAGAATACATTTCTTAAAATGCTCATCGCCCATCTGACGATGTGTTGAAAGCATTCAATCCATACAAGTTCGTTCCGGGTTCGAACGAAACCGAAGGCATTATCTCGTTACACTCATTTTCGAATCACCCTCAGAGTTAACGACGATAACCCTTGCATTCTGAATCTTCATCTTCACTTCAGATTCACGACCTATCGTTAATTTGGAATCGATGTGGTTTTCGAATGTTCCTAATGCGGAAAACCCGATCCCGGTCTCATCGAAAACCAAAACGTGTCTTTAAGGCCAAGTTGTCTATTTAGTCTTAACAGTTCAATTCAATATCATCAATATACACACATATGGATAATTCATCATATCGCGATAGATAATCACATCATCATAAACAGATAATTCATATTATCATCAAAACAGATAATTAAATATTATCACACTTTAAATCAAGCATCCATATCACATAGATATTATTCATATCATATCTGAGATCAGAATCAATCAATGAAATGTTTATATCATCCATCCATAAGCAATGATTTATAAATCACAATCTATTATTAATTTAAAATGAATTAAATAAACTACGTCTATCTCTAATTAATTTAAAGTAAATCAAATTAATTACTTCATCTACAAATCTTGCTTACACAACTATTAATTTAATTTTAAACAAATTAATTAATCAATTTCTAGATATTTATCTTGATTAACTTCTTCGATTAACCACCTTCTAATTACAGTAAGTAATCAGTCTTTAATTAATTCTACAAATTAATTATCCTAAATCATTTATAGTAATTAACATTTAGTTACTTTATTTAAAATTAAATATAATTAATTACATTATCCTTAATTTATCACCACATTATTAATTATTTCTTAATTTAAACTATTCTTAATTTCATCATTAATTTCATTAATTAATGATCTCTAATTCATATTTAAATTAAATTACTTTATTTAATTTAATTACATTAAGTGATTAATCTTTAATTAAACACAATTATTAATCACCTTGATTAATATCAACCAGTAATTAACTACCCTTAATTACTTATTCCAAATTAATTATCCCATAATTAATTATCTCTATTAATTAATCCTTTGATTAATTACAAAAGTAATTATCCAAATTACCTCTTTAACACATCACCTTCACTAATTACATTCAGTAATTATTTTAATTACATCCTCAAGTAATTATGCTCCATTGAATACACTAAGTGATTACACAAATCAAATCGTCAAAATGATTTCTTAAATTAATTAAACTAAATTAATTAACTTAAATAAATCATTTTATCAAATTAATTACAAAAAGTAATTAATTTCTTAATTACTTTTATCAAGTAATTACATTTAAAAATTTATAATAGCTTATCTAATTAATCTTATTAATTATATTAATTAATGACATACATTAATTAATTACCTTTAGTTAATTATCCTCATTAATTAATGACATTTATTTCATTACTTCCTCAATTAATTTATAACTCTAAACAATTAATTTCAAATTAAATAAATAAGTCATTCTTTAATTAACTTACAAATTAAATCCCTTCAAGGTCTTAATTATCTATAGATAATCTATTTCTTTATAAATGATTTTATTATTAAAGGACATTAGAACATTACATTTCAATTTTAAATTCAAATTTCATTTTGAAATTTAAGATTCAAAAATGATTATTATTAATACATTAACTAAATTTAAAATCAATTTATAATCTTTTAAATAAATGGAAATAGCATTTGTTATTTTCATATGAAACTTATATAAGATAGGCTTTTAAATTTCTTAACTTTAGTTAAGAATTAGCTTTCATATTACATTGTATTTTTACTTGCAAGTCAAACAATTTATTTAACTTATTCATTAAATATTTTTAACTCCTTAGTTATTCCTAAGATAATTTATTTCTTTACTAATGACTTCATTAATATCTATGTGTGTTAGAACTTTACCTTCCAAAATTTTAAATTTGAATTCCATTTGGAATTTAAGATTCAAAAGTATTATTTATTTAAACAATAATCAAGTTTAAATTCAATTTATAATCTTGTGAATAACTTTACATACACATGAAACTTAAATAAGAAAGCCTTTAAATTCAATTGTATGAATTTTAAGTTAAATTTAAATTTCCAAAGACATTCATATTTAAAACTGATTTAAACCTGCTGATTTATATTCCAAGTTTACTTTGATTTAAACTCCCCTCCAACAACTTGATTTTCCAAATCCAAATCTATTTTAAAACTTTAAAATAGTTATTCAAAACTGAGTTTAACCATAGAATTTAAATCATTGTTTAAATCAAATATTTCAGGTTTTAGTTTTGTCAGGTTTAAACCTGAAACTTTCAAAATGAATTCAGAAATACAAAATTTTAATTTAAACTTAAATCTGGATTTGACTTTCATTTAAATCTAACCTTACACTAATTCAACTTTTGGATTATGGTTAGCCTGCAAATTTTAATTTTCTTTTAAATTTTGTTAAATGTAAAACTGCAGGCAGTTTTATGTTTCCTGAAGCAAGTATCCTACACGAGGCCAAAGAAAATATGCTTCGGGTCAATAATGCCCTTGCTTCGAGTCTCATGCACAAACACTCGAGTACACCCCGAGGCCTAAAATGCCAATATCTCAACTATACAAAACATGGAAACAGCAGTGAAACAGGGTCATGCATTTGTCAAGACAGAGGCCATAGCATCCCAACAAGCTTGAAAATCAGTCCCAACTGATTACAGGTAAAGGAATGAAATACAAATCAAACTCAGTAAGTGGTAGAATCACTGCAGACACCAGACAACAGAGACATGCTAAACAAAATTAAGTGGTCCAACCCATATACATCTCAGGTCAGTGCAGACTACAAATGGGCATTACCAGGTTAGAGTGGCAACTGGGACAGCTCAACCAATCATGTGAGATAGCCATTACAACAAGATCAATGCTCAATCTACTACTCAATGTAAATGAAGACCACACACAAGTATACGCAGTCACAAATATATGATCAGTGGCTACACATTACACATGCAATACATAAAAGCAGTGCTTTGGTTAAATGGAACAGTGGATACAATCAATGATGCAAACAAATGAACAAACCAGATTGAATAATCTTCCCAACCACACTTATCAGGTTTCACTAAGAATTGGATCAGTGGAATAGTAACCTATGTTTTACAGTGACCTGTATTTTTTATTTTTTTAGATTTGTTTTAGAAAACATAGGTCAACCTATGCCTAAAAAAAATATAAATTAAATCAGTTTCAGAGATTATGATCTAACAGTTTTAACTTAAGACATGTTTAATATTTAGTTTAGAATATACAACTTATATTGGCTTAACACTAAGCTCACACAATTAAATATATCTTGAGGAAACTGTTTTGAAAACTAACATTTGTATTGAAGAACTCAAACAAAGGTCTTAAGCAATCAACAAACTGGAGTAACACTTCCAGTTTCAATGTTCAGAGTATCATATATACCTATATATCCTATTCACAGAAATATAAATAAACAACAAACTTATATTATTATTATTTTTGTTTTAGTTTTAAGAAGATGAATTACTCTCAGAGAACAGATGCAGTATTTCATTTTTTTTTTGCAAATGGCAAAAGAAAGGGTATATGTAGATTCACACAAATATTTTAAGCATCCAAATGTTAGCTTGCAACAGATTAACTTAAGAAATTCTTAAAAGTGTTACTCACCTGAAAGGAAAACAGGGCTTCTGATTTGATTTTGAAAAAAACTTAAGAATAATGCACAGGCTCTTTATTTTGCAAAAAGCACAGACTAATGGCTTGATAAAAAATGAAGTTGTTGATCTGGTCTTGAGGAAGTTGGTCACTGATTGGAATGAAGGCAGTTTCAGGTTTTGCAAAGTTGATGGAATTTTTGTATGATGTTGTTTAAGCTTGTTGATGTATAAAACTTCAGTTGTAAAAAAAAGAAAAGCTTGCTATTCTTCACAAATGAACTGAGAAGATATGTATATATAGAAAGAAAATATTACAAAGGAAGGTGGCATCTGAGACAAGCAAATGCTGTGCACTGTTTACTCTTGTTTTATCAGGCAGAAATTTTCAAAATGGAGGCTGAAAAGAATTTTAAACATTTTCGAATTGACTCTTGTTTGCTGAGAAATCTGAAACATTAAATGTTAATGTACTCAATGTTCCCTATTTAGCTAATTTAATCATTTCTTATGTAAAGATATTTTAGTTAGCTTACCACTTCTCCTCTCTAACCTGCATACCATATTTGTTTTGTTTTATTATCCTACTTTGCTTCTTCTTGTCAGAATCTTAACCTACAAGTTACAGATCATTTTATATTTACATATTTTATTTTTCATACTAATTATCTGAATCTTATTCTATAAGCTTCTTGCATTTTGTATATTTTATTTCTTTTACCAGCCCATACATTTCCTTTGTCTTGCATTTCTTTACAGGTTATATTCACGTATATACAAAACCTGATTTTCATTATTTATTATATTTTTTTTATATGAAGTTGTTTCAATCATTGCTATAAATTTTAACTTATATATTTATTTTACTTATGGGTTACTTTTATTTTTAACTTAAACAATTAAATGCTTATGTTAAGATTTATAAAGTAATATTTTATTTTAACACTTTTGAAAGACTTAATTTTAAATTTACAAATCATAGCTTCTTTCAAAAATATACATATATTAAAATAACAACTCTATTTATATAGTAAAACCCATTTTCAAAGATATTACAATATTGATATAGTTTAAATATATCATATTATTGAATTAAAATAATTTATAAAATAACTATTCTCTATAATATAAGTCACTTATTTTATCAAACTATAAAACAAATTTTTTTATTTAAATTTAAACTCTAAGCTAAATTTTATTTCTAAACAATTTAAATTTATCTTGAGTAATTTAAGATCATATTATTATTTATTCAATATTAAATAAAAATCAAATTCCTAATTTTCCAAAAATATTAGAGTTAAAAATCATGTTTTCGTTTTATTAAACTTAAAACAAAGGTTATCTATTTACAATATATACAGATATATATATATATATATATATATATATATATATATGTTATAAATAGAAAACAACTTAATTGGCTTTAAAAAGGTAAATTATCAGTTAATCATTTGTTTAAAAGAAGATTATTAAATCAATTCAGATTATTATTAACAAATATTATTAAATCAATTTAATTTTATCATAGATTATTAAATTGATATTGCCTCAAATTTTCGGGATATCACAGATTTGCAACTAACCATCCGCGCATTTGGCAGCGGTTATTAACCGTTGCCATTTAGAAACGGTTAATCACCGTCTTGGTTCATTTAGCAACGGTTTTTTATCGTTGCTAATTGGGAACGCTTATTAACCGTAGCTTCTTTGGAGACAAATGATGGCGGTGAATTTCATCCTTTCGCGCCATAATTTTTAGCGCGCTTCGTTCCAGCTAGCAACGGTTTTCAACCGTGGCTAATTTGCAACGGTTTGTAACCGTCGTAAATGTTGTGGCAAATAATGGCGCTAATTTTGTGCCAAATATTCCCTGGGAGCCAAAAAGAATTACCAGGCCCGCTTATTGGGCTAGGCGGGCTAGGCTACGGAATAGGGCAACCCACCCTATGGGGGGCAACCAAAAAAAAAACCTAGTACAAATTTCACAATCGCTCACAGAGATATTGCAACACTAACTGACGACAGAACAAAAAAACCCTACGCTAACCCACCTGACCGCCTCCGTCGCCTCCGCACGGCAACGGTGCTTCACAGCTCCTCCTCCTCTGGACATCCACTCCAATCGGACCAGTTCAGCTTCAGCCTTTAGTTTCAATTCCAAGGCTGGTATAGCCTGTAGCTCAAAGATAATGACGAATTAACGATTCTAATACTGATATCTCAAAATTTTGGTTGCCGACTCTCTTAAAAGCATAAAAGAAATAATTTTTTTAGTAAATAAGACTATAAGAGATAACTGATTGTTCCAATTGAAGGCTATAACAACTTTGGATTAATGTTTATGTTTTTGTTTTTATCTGTATTTTGAGTGTGTTTTGTCATTTTTGTGAGATTAATGAACTGATGTTCATAACGTTATTACTACTATTATTGTTTTGTGAAAGGCAACAAAAAATTTCCTCGTCTAGGGCAACTTATTGTATAGAACCGGCCCTGCGTTTTACCATATAAGCTGTCATTTGAGTTCCATCATTATCTTCATCTTTTAGGATTGATGTTTCATTAAGTTTTTGGGGATTGATTAAAGTCAATATCTACTACTCTTTAACAGTTTGCCAAAGTAGAGATGCACCTTCTAATCTAAACCGTCAGAATACATATTTGATGTTTTAAGTGTAAAGTGTTAGAGAACCAAGAAACAATTGGTTATGCAAAGGATGATCTTTTTACATTTATAAATGATTTGTTTTACAAATTGTACGATGTGAGATAATCTAACACGTCCCCGTACGTGTGGTGCATCATCAGCTAAACATTGCAACATGAAGAGAAGTAGTGTTGTAGTTTGCATTCTCATATTTACTAAAGCCTAAATGTTGTACTGTACTGCATGCTAGTTAGACATAGCTGCTTATAGTGACTGCTGGGGTATAAGTTGATGCAATGAATTTTGTTTTACAAAATATGAGAACATATTTAGTAAGTGGATAAAATTGTTGTTAATGGCGCAAGTCATGTATTAGGAGAGGGGTAATGCATAGACATTACTCTGGTGCTACAAAATGGCGCCGTTGTAATGGCGAATTTTTTGGAAACAGTTTGATGCTAATGTTAAATTTTAAGTGAAATCAGAAGAATATACATCTGTTTAGTTAATATCAGAGTTGAACTTGGTGGAAAGCTTAAGATTTTGTTACCCATGATTTCTTATTAGCTCTTGTTATTTTCTTTCAGTATGTCTTTTAGTATAGACAAACAATGGATGAATTAATCTAATCGAAGAAATACAGAATATGTGGAAGGTGTGAGAAATTTCGTTAAATTTGTTCTGAAAACGGTGGCAATAAGGAAAAGTATTCGTGCCCTTGCACGCGGTGCAAAAATGAAGATACATTCAAATTAAATGACATTCATTTTCATTTGCTTAGATATGGTATTGTTCAATCATATACCGTGTGGTGTTTTCACGGGGAAAGAATACTGGAGAAGCCAAAACAACAACCGGTTAGTCATGCCACAAATATTGATGAATCCGAACATATTAGGATGGAGGTTTTGATCAATGATGCAGTTAGATTCCATCATTTTCAACCTACATGTCAGTTGCATGATAATGCTAATATTGGTGAGCAGTTTACGGATAAATCATTTTTTGATAGTGCAACTGCAACAGAGCCATTGTATCCTTCTTGTCCAAAAGAGATTACAAAGTTGTATGCCATTGTGAAACTGAATAGCTTGAAGACCCAATACGGTTTTTCAGACAATGGTGTGACTGCACTACTCGAATTCATAAAGCAGTTACTCCCCGAAGTTAACACGCTACCGTCAAAGTACCCCGACGTGAAGAAGATCATTAAGCAAGTTGGGATGAATTACATAACTTATGATGCATGCATTAATGACTGCATCTTGTACTAGAAAGATAATGCGAACAAAGTTTCATGTACAAATTGCAACACACCAAGATATAAGACATCATTCGACGAAGTGAGAAAAGCTACCACAGTACCTCAAAAGCCTTAAGACATTTTCCTTTAATTTCTAGATTGAGAAGACTGCATACTGTACCATGGATAGCAGAAGCGATGACCTGGCATGGTCATGCCAAGTACGGTACAACCGCAATGCGTCATCCGCGTGATACTTCTTAATGGAAAACTACAGATTCTTTTGATTCTTCGTTTGCTGCTGAACCACGAAATATCACGCTTGGAATAGCAACAGATAGTTTCTGTCCGAATGCTTCTTTAACTAACCCTTACAGCTGTTGGCCAGTAATTGTAGTAACACATAACCTTCCTCCGTCTTTGTGCATGAAAAGAGAGTTCTCAATGTTAAGACTGTTGATTTTTGGGCCAAAACAACCGGGGAAGGATATTGATGTTTATTTAGAACCTTTGATAGACGAGTTAAAGCAGTTATGGGTAGAAGTCGTTACATTTGATTCATTTACGAAATCTGATATCATAATGAGAGCTAGATTGTTGTGGGCAATCCATGATCATCCCGCTCTTGGGACTTTATTGGGATGTGCAACTCACAGCTACTTTGCATGTCCTATTTGTGGAGAAGAAACTACATCTGTTTATCTCCCTGAAAGTAAGAAGATTTGTTACATGGGACATCATAGATTTCTTCCGTCCGGACACAAGTTTCGATACGATAAGACAAATTTCAACAACGAGCAAGAACTTACGCGTCCTCCTAAACCACTGACTAGTTATCAAGTTGAAAAAAAGGTAGCGAATATAAAAATGAAAGTTGGTAAAAACATACCGGAAATTGGTCGAAAACGGAAAAAGACAATCGATGAAGAAGTTCCTGCATGGTATAGGATGTCGAAGTTCTTTGATTTGCCATATTGGAAAACAAATTTGACCCGACATAATATGGATGTTATGCGTACGGAGATGGATGTCACAAAACATTTGATCAGCACAATTATGAACCATAAAGACATGTCAAAAGATGGGATCAATGCACGGAAGGATTTGAAAATCGTGGGTATAAAACAAAAGTTGTGGATGATAGAAGATCTTGAAACAAGTAAAGTAACAATACCAAATGCGACTTTCACTTGGAGCAGAGAAGAAAAGATACGGTTTTGCACCGTTTTAAAAAATTTGAATGTGCCGATCAAATTCTCATCGAACTTCCATAACAATGTGAAAATCAACCCTCCTGAACTAAAACATATGAAGTCACAAGATACCACGTCATAATGCAACATTTACTTCTGGTATTGCTTCAGCATTGTTTTCCGCAACATAAGGATCTACGGAATGCTATTCACCGCATTACTCTCTTTTATAACGTTTTGTGCTCAAAGGTGATCAACAGGGAACATCTTCTAAAAGCAAAGTCTAGTTTGGTAGAAGCAATGTGTGTTATTGAAAAACATTTTCCGCCTGCATTTTTTGATATCAGTATTCACCTTATGGTTCATTTAGCCGATGAAGCATTGATTTCTGGTCCTGTTAGATATAGGTGGATGTACCCATTTGAACGGTAAATTACTAATTTTAGTTATGTACATAAGTATTCGATTTAAATAGCTATTGATGTCTACATTTTACAATTATTCATCTTCATAGGTTGATGAAAACATATAAGGATATGTGCGCAACAAAAGATATATTGAAGGGTGTATTGCAGAAGGATATATTGTACAAGAAGCTAGTCTTTACTGCATGGAGTATATACCAAAAGGAGGTGCTGGCACTCATAAACATACCCATGAAGCATTTTTAGACGAGGATGATGAGTTTGCTGATGAAATAGCACTAGATAATGGTAAAGACATAACGTTAACTCAAGTGCAATTTCAACAAGTGCGTAAATGGGTCCTTGATAAGTACGACGGATTGGATGAATGGAAGAAATAAATTCATGAATTTCTTCTGAATTCTTATTATTGTAAATCAATTCATATATATAGTATTTATTGTGTGTTTTTCGTAGGAGGTATAACTCCTATGTTCAAAGCACCAAATCTCAAACTCGAGGCGGGGGTACATCTGGGGAAGCTGTTAAAAATTTGACTTTTTGGTTACGTGAGGAGGTATATGTATTAAATATTTAACGTATTTTCAAGTTGACCATACACCTCCTTGACAATGCTTTTTTACTTATTGTGTTTGTTGTAGTTGTTGAAGACCGTCGATGTTGACTCAACTCTTTGGCGGTTAGTTAACGGGCTGAAGTTTGATGCCCATAGTTATATGAAGTACCAAGTGAAAGCGTTTTTATTTTCTCCGAAGTGTTATGAAGAGCGAAAGCTAACACAGGATAGTGGTGTATGCATGAGAGCAATTACACAATTTGGAGCGAGTAGGAAGGATAAAAATTTTAAGGAAGCAGAAACAACTTATTACGGAGTCATTCAACGGATAATTGAGTTGGATTACATTGACTTAAAACAAACAGTTTTTTATTGTGATTGGGTAAAGGTCGAAGATAAGATAAATGGTTGTAAAGTAGATTCTGTTTCAAGCTTGATCACAGTTAACTTGGGAAAATTGAAGAATAAAGATAGTGTGAACGATGAGCCATTTATTCTAGCATCGGAAGCGAGTCAAGTGTTCTAATCAAAATATTTAAAAAATAACGGATGGTTTGTGGTTTTGCATACACCAAAATGGTTGACCATAAATGTGGATGACACTGAGTTTCCCACCGTTTATCAATCAGCTTTTGAAGACAATGAAAAATTAGAAGATCTTATCAAATGCATATGTTAACTTTGTATTTCAGAGCAGTTATTGTACCTTAACAAAATATTTATTTAAAATGGTTTAAAATGTAAAATGGTGTGTTATATGATAGTAATAGATGCATTATATTTTTTATTAGTGCCATTATTATATCCTGATGGATTCATAAGGATGGATATATTGCAGGAGTTCATTTTGTGTTTGTAGTTGTAGGTACTTACATATGATAACACACACACACACATGTACACATACATACATATGATCAGCTTGACTATTCTTTCTTTCTTTGTGTTTGTAGGTAGACAGGCAGCTCAAGATACTGTATTTGCACCCTTTAGTTCAGCAGTGCTAAGGTAATATATTTTTGTATTTGCATCCTTTATTTCAGTCAGTATTTTAGATATTGTTTTGAATCCGCTTAAGTTTAAAATTCTGGTGATGCAGGAAGACTTTATCACTGCCGCATAAAAGTCAATGTTCCCCTTCCCGCCCATCCCTGTGATGCCCGATTGCTGTTAGCCAAATTATTGCACGGATTCCCCTCCATAACAAGATCAAACACATTATATGACTTAATAAAATTGCTCCAAGCGATTACTGGTAAGCTGTTGTACATCTGATATAGTAAACAACGTCCCCTTCTGATTTGTCTCATCCTACCAGTTTCTCATCACATTACGATTATTGTCAGTCGGACTGACAAAAATCGTAATATGGTGAGAAGTTGGTGGGATCAGACAAATCAATAAGGGGACGTTGGTTCATATATCAGATGTACAGCAGCTTAACAGTGATCGCTTGGAGAAAATTTTATTAAGACATATAAGGCGTTTGATATTGTTATGGAGGGGACTCCGTGCAATAATTTGGCCGACAGCAATCGGGCATCACATGGATGGGTTGGAAGGGGAAGAAATGTACGTTATAATGTTGTTAGGATTATTTTAGGATTTTAGACTTTGCAGGATATAATGTCACAAGATGCCACACCACCGTCAAATGATACAACTTCACAATCATCCACTTTAAAACGGGAGAAAATTGATATAGACAACTACGGTTCTCCAGTCGGAAAAAATGGTTCAAAGGTCGCTACGAAGATTGGTAAACTAGTAAGAAATCATGTGCCGATCTCATATCCAAGTTGGAAAAAAGTTCCGCCAAATTACAAGGAAGACGTGTGGAATCAATTGGAGGTAAGTTCTCCAATCTCATAACCATTTTTATGTACTATTTCTATTTGTAAAATATAGTCGTCTGATTGTAATATGCACCCTTTTTATGTACTGTTTCTGTTTCTGATTGTAAAATAGGCCTGAATGAGCGAGGGTTCATATGAGACCATATTTATGTACTGTTTCTGTTTCAAGATATATTTTTTTATGATATTTATAGGATATTTAGATTCATCATTTTATTCATAGAGACTGATGAAACTATATACGTTGAAATGTAAAAATCCATAAACTTTGAAATGTAAACTGTGTACATGAACTTAGATGGTTTAAATTCATTTATAATGCTTTCAATACATAAATAAAAAATGGTTTACATGCATTTTTTGTTATGCAGAAATATTATGAGCTCGATCCTCTATCAAAGGACCTTATTATGAAAAAAATGTCCGAGGCTTTTAGGAGACACAAGAATGATTTGCGCAAGAATCATTATGACATTTCATCACTGACGAAGAAAGAATGAGAAATTGTCCACCGAAAATTGCTCAAGATGATTGGGATGAGTTCATTAGAAACGAATCAAAACCCGAGGCGAAAGAAAAAAGGAAGCGAGGCAAACAAAATAGATCAATGCTCGAATATGGTCATCATTCAGGACGTAAGAGTCATGCTATGATTACTCAAGAAATGGTATGTGTCATTGAATTGGTGCATCACATTGCATATACCATTAGTTCCAAATATAATTTTAGGTCATTGTATGCACGTCGATTCAAGTAGTCCGGGAACAGAAGTATCACGTCTTCAAGTATGGGAGAAAACGCATAAGAAAAAAGATGGCAACACGTCAGATGCGACATCTTCCTACTTTGTAAGTTAAACAAATAATAACGCCTCTAAATTAAATTTTCATTATTCGTATATATGTATTTACTTTTTAGGACAAAATTGAAAAAGAAAAGGAAACGACGAGTGGTGGTGATGAAGCCGTCTTTATATCAGTGTTTGGTAAAGATGTAAAGGGAAGGAGTTGAAGTATTGGGACCAATATAGCTCCTAGCCTAGTTAAGAGTGCAGTCATTCCATGCAAACGGCTCAAACAGGCCCAAGGAGTATATGAGCAGCGACTGCAAAATGTGGAGCAAAAATTGATGAAGCTGGACAATATGGATGATAAACTGGAGAGTCTTCTCAGCATAGCCCAAGAGAATCGTCAAGTAGGCAGTGAAATCGCATCTTCTCAGTTCGCCACTCCGAACTATCAGTTAATCGACCAAAGATGTGAAATCCTGAACTTTGAGGAAGAAGTAATTGCAACAGTGTTAACTCCGCCTCAGCTTTGACTCAGCGACTTGAAACGATACCGACCTATGACTCAAAGAGATGCCGACCTAAGGCTTAACAGGGGTGCCGACCTAAGGCCTAAGGGTTATGCCGACCTAACACTTCAACAAGTATGTCGACCTAATACTTCAAAAAGGCAACCGACTCAACATAGTTACCGACCTAACAGGTTAGAGGGGCATGCCGACCTAAAGCTTTAACATGGATGCCGAATTAACGCCTTGACAAGGTTACCGACCTAAAATGCAGCCGACCTATGACCAATGTTAGGCCGGACATGAATTGAGCAAAGGAAGTCAATGCCGCTGCAGGGCACAGTGATCTCTTAGCTCGTACACGACCTTGGACTCATCAGTTGGGTCGCGACTTACGACTTACCAGACTAACTTGGCCGCGACCTAAATGCCACTGAATAAAGAACCCGATGCCGTGTTACTAGGAAGGGGAGGAGTTAGCTCGGAGGCGACTGGGGACTTGAACGAAAATGCCTCTATGAAGCCCGGGCTCGCTTTAAACCGGTTGCAACTAGTTAAGTCGTCCACGACCCAACTTAAGTCGGTGGCGACTCAGGACTTGGGAAAAATTCTTAAACAGATTTGCCTATAAATAGAAAGCCATCTCCAACATTCAGGGGACTTTTCGGCCAATCACTTCACGCGCCAATACTCTGCTGAATTCTCAACTCACCCGACACTTCAAGTTCGAAAGGCATCTCAACTAACTTCAAGGGAAAATCTAACGCAATCTACATGGATTCGAAGAATTCTTCTCTACCAAAGTTCTAGTTGTTTGTCTCATCATAATTGTAATTGAAGATTGTTGTAAAGTTGTAATCGATTTAGCAATAAAGAGAATTAAAGTGGACGTAGGCTTGCCTTGAGCCGAACCACTATAAAATCGTTGTTATTCACTGTTTTTTTTGTGATCTTCTGTTTATACTCTGTTCCCGAATCATCGGGTGGTGCTTTCACAACTACACTTTATACACCGGGGTGAGCGTTCAAATTTTAGCGTTAACATTTTTGGTGCTTTCACCGAGAACTAAACTCAGGAGTATTACCATCATTGCTCCACAAAAGTTTGTTGAAGTAACCTCTCTGAAGACTAGAAGTTTATCAGAAATCATGGCTCCGGGGAGAAGGAGTAGATCTGTTAGATCTGGAAATGTTCAAGAGGGAACCTCCGCTTCTCCAGTACCTAATCAAGCCACTCCACCTGTTGGGGTTAAAAAGCGGAGTTGGATGCTGTAATCTTAGGGCTGAACCAGCAGATAAATGCCCAAAGTGCACAATTGGAAGCTCAGAACGCCCAAAATGCCCTAATTTTGAATAAGTTGAATGACTTGCTTGGAGTAAACCGTCAACCAATGGGTAATGAAAGGAACTTTGCTGGAAACATTCATGAGGATGAAGAAAGAAACATTCCTGAGAGGGCTGCTAGCCCCTTTGAGCGGACATTTCCTGAAGTTGGTGGATCTAAAGCTCGAAATGATGAGGGGTATCTTTTTGAAATGGTTGGACAAATCATGAAAAAAAGCATGCAAAGGAATGAAGATGAGAAGGAATGGGGTTTCGCTCCAAGTAAAACCCCGTTTACCGAAAGAATCTTAAAGGCTGAGTTCCCAAGGAAGTTCGTCCCTCCAACTATCCCAGCTTACAAAGGAACAAGTGATCCGAACGAATTCTTGTATAAGTATGATTGGCACATGACAGGTGCCAGAGCTTCGGATGAAATAAAGTGCCGATATTTTCCTGTATATCTGGAAGGTGTAGCTCTGCTTTGGTTCACCAAGTTGCCAATCCGGTCTATAGATTAGTTTTCTGACTTAACCCGGAAATTCAAGGAGCAGTTCAGACTATACGCTTCAAAAGCCAAAGATATTATGTCGTTGTCAAGTTTAGAGCAGAATCCAGGTGAGACTATCAGATCTTTCTTGAATCGCTTTAATATAGCGCTGGCCGAGGTTGACAATGCAGAACCACGGATGATCTTGACCTATCTGATGAGGGCCATCGACAAGTCGAGCGAATTTGGAAAATGGCTTTACATGAAGGAACCAAATTCCCTTGAAAAATTCTACAAGAAAGCAGATGAGTTCATACGTCTGGAAAGCCGTCCTGTACCGGTAAAGGCATCATTGGAAAAAGATGAAGATAATGTTGTTGCCCCACGCAAGAATGAATCTGTAGGACAGAAAAGGGAAAATAATGATGGGAAGAGAAAGAAAAATCTGAAGAAGCCTCGTTCCTTCAAGCCATCGGAATATACCCCTTTATCAGATACGCCGGAGCGTATTTACCTTGCCACTAAAGATTCTGTTGATTATCCTAAACCTCCCGTTCTGAGAACCGGGAAAAAAGTTGTACAAAGCGGAAAGTTTTGCCGCTTCCATAATCAACCCGGTCATGATACCGATGAATGCCGCCAATTGAAAATTTTGATTGAAGAATTGATAAGGGAAAACAAACTACAGCAATTTGTGGAAAAGAATAGCAACAATCCCGCTTCGACTAGTCAGGGGCAACGAGCTCCTGCTCATCAACCCAGGACAAGTGAGAAGACTGCATGGCATGAATCCGGAAGGCCTGTCATCAATGTCATTACGGGAGGACCTCACCCAGCAGGCAGGAGCTGGGGTGAGATGGAAAGGTATACCCGAGCTTTGAAGTATATACCGACCGAGGAAGACGTATTTGTTTTGGAAGGTGCTATGCCCCTGAAGCAACAAAAAACTTTCAATGATGATATTTTGTTCAGAGCCAGGGATTTCGCAGGTATTGAAGCTCCTACCTTGGATCCCTTAGTCATCTCGGCTGGTATCGGGCCAGCTATTGTCAGAAGAGTTCTCATTGATTGTGGCGCATCCTACAATATCCTCTTCAAGAAAACATTCGACCAAATGAAGATCCCTATGGCTGATGTGCAAGCATCATCGTAGAAAATCGCTGGCTTCACTGGGGAGCCAAAACAGCCGATAGGAACCGTTGATTTGTTTGTGGAACTTGGAGAAGGAGAAAGAAAAGTGGTCCGCAAGCAAACTTTTGTGGTTGTCGACGAATTTTCTGCTTATAATGCTTTCCTTGGCCGTCCAACTCTCGCAGCATTCAAAGCTGTTCTGGTCCCATGGTGCCTCACCATTAATTTCCCACAGATAATGGAGTGGGAGTTATAAAAGGGGATCAAAATGCTGGGTGGGAGTGTTATCTGACAGAGCTACGGGAAACTAGGAAAAGAGAGATGGGAAGGATGCGGCAACCCCGGTCCGCATTAAAGAACCGGCCTTGTAGCAACTACAGGGCGGACCCTGCACTGGCGAGCACAGCGGAGCACGGAAAGAGATGGATCCTAGGAAAGCCAGTGCAGGGGAGAATAGAGTGGTACCAGTGGAAACGACTATACCAGTACCTGTTGACCCAAAGGACCCAAACAAGGTGTTGAATGTGGGTTCACAACTTAATGTGTCAATTCAGAATATCTTAATATCTTTTTTAAAGGCAAATTTGGATGTTTTTGCTTGGACTCATGCCGATATGTGCGGAATATCCCCAGAAGATGCAGTACACGCCCTGAATATTGATCCAAAATTTACACCTGTGAAGCAGAAAAGGAGAACTCAAGGACCAGAAAGGTCAGCAGCGTTAAAAGAAGAAGTTGATCGGCTCATGGAGAATAATTTTATCAAAGAATCTACCTATCCGAATTGGGTTTCAAATCCAGTGCTGGTTAAGAAAGCCAACGGAAAATGGAGAGTATGCATCGATTTTTCAGATCTAAACAAGGCCTGCCCCAAAGACTGCTTCCCATTACCCAGAATCGATCAACTGGTAGACGGAACAGCGGGACACGAATTGTTATCTTTTATGGATGCTTACTCCGGATACAACCAGATCATGATGCATGAGCCAGATCAGGAGGACACGAGCTTTATCACCGACGTTGGTCATTACTGCTACAGAGTTATGCCCTTCGGGCTGAAGAATGCAGGGGCAACATACCAAAGACTTGTTAATGCTATGTTCAAACCGCAATTGGGCAAGACTATGGAAGTCTACGTTGATGACATGTTAGTAAAGTCTAAGAAAGCAGTGGATCACATAGAACACTTAGCAGACATGTTCGCAGTCCTCCGAAAATACGGAATGAAGCTTAACCCTTTAAAATGCTCATTTGGAGTGGAATCCGGAAAGTTTTTAGGTTTCATCGTGAGCGCTAGGGGCATTGAGGCTAGTCCAGCTCAAATTACCGCCTTAAAGGAAGTCAAAGCTCCGAGAACGAAGAGGGAATTGCAAAGTCTCAATGGAAAAGTCACCGCCTTGAGTCGATTCATTTCCAAAGCCACAGATAAATGCATCCCATTCTTTGACGCCCTAAAGAAAGGAAAGAAAAACTTCGATTGGACTCCCGAATGCCAAAAAGCCTTTGATAAATTGATTCGCCATATGGAAACGCCTCCAATACTTTCTAGGCCTGGTGATGGCGAGGATCTTCTTATATACTTGGCAGTATCATCTCATGCTTTAAGTGCAGCGCTGATACGAGAAGACAAGAGGATTCAACATCCAGTTCACTATATCAGCAAAAGACTCACTGGGGCAGTGATGAATTACTCTAAGTTGGAAAAACTCACCTATTGCCTACTGATTGCGTCCAGGAAGTTGAGGCAATATTTCCAAGCTCATCCTATCAGAGTCCTCACTGATCAACCTTTAAAGCAAGTCCTGTTTCGCCCTGAGACTTCGGGTCGTCTTCTAAAGTGGAATATTGAACTCAGTCAATATGACATCACTTATCATCCCCGAAAAGCAATCAACGGACAAGCTTTAGCGGATTTCATCGCAGAATTCACAGATAAGGGTAACAGTGAGGACGAAACGATCGACGACTCCCCAATCCAATGGAAGTTATATATTTATGGCGCAAGAAACGACTATTGTTCTAGAGCCGGAGTTGTACTTGAGACCCCTGAAGGTCGATCATTATGCTATGCACTAAGATTGGAATTTCCTTCAACAAACAATGAAGCAGAATACGAAGCCCTTATCGCTGGCTTAAGGATTGCTAAAGAACTAAACATCCAAGCGTTACAGATCTTCAGTGATTCTCAGCTTATTGTATGCCAAGTCAAGAAGGAATTCCAAGCGAAAGGGGGAAATCTGCCCGCCTACTTGTCAAAGGCTTGGGAACTCCTGGGTGATTTCGATCATTACATGATAAGTCATATTCCTCGAGAAGAAAACATGAAAGCAGATTCTCTCGCAAAGTACTCTAGCACAGGTGAAGCTCAATTTCTGGGGTTGACTCCAGTAGAGGTCCTGTCGACTCCGAGCATTGATAAGGTGGATATTGATTGGATCATGAGTGTGTCTCAAGAGCAAGAATCATGGATGACTCCAATAACAGAATATCTGCTCAATGGCTCTCTACCGGAAAATTCAAAAGAACGAAAGAAGCTACTGAGGAAAGCCTCTCGCTATATAGTCCAGGATGGCCAGTTATACAGACGGGGATTCTAAATGCCGTTACTTCGATGTGTATCCAGGGAAGAGTCCAAAACAATCCTAGCTAAGGTGCATGAGGGAGAATGTGGTGATCATTTAGGTGGTCAAACTTTAGCGAAAAAGATTCTCCGATACGGATATTTTTGGCCAGAAATTAATCGAGATGCAGCAGACTATTCCCGAAAATGTGACAGACGCCAAAGATTCGCCAAAATTCCTAGAGCTCCTTCCACTGCACTCACACAGATGGTCAGTCCATGGCCGTTTGCGATATGGGGGATAGACCTTGTAGGACCGTTACCAACTGCCAAATCTGGAATTAAATATGCCATTGTTGCTGTAGATTATTTTACTAAGTGGGCAGAAGCTGAACCACTGGCTACTATCACCTCAAAAAAGATGATAAGTTTTGTGACTAAAAGTATCATTTGCAGATATGGTGTGCCTCAAAAAATAATCAGACAATGGTACTCAGTTCGAAAGTGAAGAATTCTAAGATTTTTGCAAACGATTCAAAATCCAAAAAAGCTTCTCAGCAGTAGCCCATCTGCAGGCAAACGGGCAGGTGGAAGCAGTAAATAAAATTATCAAGTCAACCATCAAGAAGCAGCTTGAAAGAGCGAAAGGTGGTTGGGTCGATAAGCTACCACTAGCACTATGGGCATACAGAACTACCCACAAAACTGCGACTGGGCATACTCCGTTTTCATTGGCATACGGATCATAGGCAATGATTCCGGTAGAAACAGAGGTCCCTTCACATAGAAGAATCCATTTCAATCAAGCGGAGAATGAAAAACTACAACTTGAGGCACTAGATCTCCTTGATGAAAAAAGAGAAGAGGCTGAGCTCAGAATCGCATCTCATCAGCAAAGGATAGCCAGACATTTCAATTCCAAAGTTCGCCAACGCAGCTTTGAAATTGGAGATCTAGTTCTAAAGAGAATTATGACAGCGACAGGTGTGTTTGGGCCAAATTGGGAAGGACCATATGTCATAGGTCGGAAGCTTCTTGACGGCACATTCAAACTCACTACTGTCGAAGGAGATCAATTTCCAAGAGCTTGGAACAGCATTCACTTGCGTCCATACTTTACTTGATTGCTTTGTTGAAATATTGTAAAAAGAATTATGAATGTATGATTCCTGTAATTGAAAGCGATTGTAAAACCGATGCAAGTGAATAATGAAAGACTATAAAGTGGATGTAGGCCCAAATTCTTGGCCGAACCACTATAAATCTTGTGTTCCTTATTATTATTACATGTTTGCTTTATTTTCGATATGAAAAGTACATTAAATGTATTACTGAAATGTCGATTTAAATTTTTGCAGGCAACAAAAACAAAACTTGCACATTACAAGACCAAGTGATTCTTGTTATCATTCAACAAACAAATTCCAAGTCACAAAATTCCCGAGCTTAAATCCTAGATAAGAAGAGCTTCAATTGAAAGGTCAATGATTTCTCCGAAAACGGGCTTTAGCTAATAAATTGAGAAGTTTGAACAAACAAACATCCGATTAAGAAGCTTATGTCCGTTCTCGTGAACTGGCCTAGCAATGAAGTACACTTCTTTGGATTAAACAAATTACTTGTAAGAGAAGGGAGTGCAAGCTTAAAAAATAGAGGATCACTGAAAAAGCATAAGCAAGTGGACAAGGAACAACTAAAGCCCTCTTCGGAGGCACAAGTCCTCTTCGGAGGCACAACTCTTCGAAGGATAAAGACCTCTAACGAAGCATATGCCGCAAAAAAGAAAGTTCTCTACTCAATCGAAAAAGATTGGAGGAGTCATGACCCTCCAACCATGAGAGAGTAACTTCCAGGCAATCTTCGGATGCCCATTTCACCAGGAGTTGAAGTGTTACAACCGCTCTTCGGAATTTCATTTCACCAGAGTTGAAATGTAAAACAATATAAAAGCCCTCTTCGGAGGCGCATTTCACCAGGAGTTGAAGTGTTACAACCGCTCTTCGGAATTTCACTTCACCAGAGTTGAAATGTAAAACAAAATAAAAGCCCTCTTCGGAGGCCCATTTCACCAGGAGTTGAAGTGTTACAAACGCTCTTCGGAATTTCACGTCACCAGAGTTGAAATGTAAAACAAAATAAAAGCCCTCTTCGGAGGCCCATTTCGCCAAGAGTTGAAGTGTAATAACCGCTCTTCGGAGTTTCACTTCACCGGAGATGAAATGCTAAAAAAAAAAAAGAGCCTCTCCCAAGGGGCAGAAACAGAAATACCTCTTCCCAGAGGCACAATAAGACAGAAAGACCTCTTCCCAGAGGCAGAAATGAAAAGACCTCCTCCCGGAGGAGCAATCAAGCAAAAAATACCTCTTCGGAGGCACACGTTTCACCAAGATTGAAGTAAAACTTCCAAGTGTTGAAACGTGAAAAAGTTTTCCTCAGAGGTGCAACTTTTCAAAGAAACAAAAATCAAGAAGCCCTTTACTGTGGCAAGTAAAAAAAAAAAAATCCTCATTAAGAGCACACTTTAACTTTCAAAGGAAGAGTGAATTACTTGTTCTAGAAAATTCTCTTCCTCAAAAAGAAGTTGAAGTACTTTACAAATACCCGCTTTACCACATAGAAGATTTCATTCAATAAAATGTGTATATGCACAAAATAAAGAGTGATATCTTCGAAAGTTAAAGCGAAGAAACTTATTTGTGCTCTATTTTTTAATGAAATCATATTCCTCCAAATGTGGAATGATTATTCTCTAAAAAATAAAAGCACAAGTTCCTCATAAAATAAAATATTACAATGGGCTTATGGTAAAGGGGCAGCATGGCGTAACTACATCGGTAAAATTGCGCTCGAACAATATATACCACAAGCTCACTGCAACATCGTACAAAGAAACTTGTACAAAAATAAATAGTAAATGCATTCTCAGATATAGACAGAAGTTTATACAAAGAAAAAGAATCATTTTATTCAACACTATTTTATATACAGGTACAGGTTCCAACAAAAGGAAAGCGGGGGGCCGGTACCCGCACAATTTCCGGTCATTGCATGCAAAAAAAGGCAAAAAAGCGATATGAAAGCTACAGAACCAGAGCCATCATTTCTTCTTCCGCCCACCTTTTGAGCACGCACCTGGCCGAATGACCAACTTTTTAGGTCGGCTTGTAAGGGTAGGGGATGAAGGAAAAAGGGGCTCGATCGGACTTTCTTCCGTCTCTTCTCCGCCAGATAAAGATTCCTTCTTATTCTTCTTCTTGGAAACTCCCTGCTTCCCTCTCTTCTTGGAGGAAGGCCCACTCCCTGGAGAAAGAAGTTTGGATAATGGTTCAGCGTCGGAGCCAGTGGGTTCTGGCGTCCTCTCGCTTCCTTCAGTTTCTTCTCCTTTCGGATCTTGAGAAGCAACGGGATCATCTAAGCCGTGAAGGGCTTTTATTTGCTCTTCCTGTGACCCGGGTTGCGAGGCAGAAGGAGGAGTGACCTTAGGAGGCGGAGAAGGAATAATTGGAGGAGGAGATGCCTGAACAATGCCCGACGTTTTCTGTGCAGAAGGAAAAAAGTTTAAGTCAGCAAAAAGCGGAGATAAAGGTTCGCTGAGATTCAAGAAGTAGTCAAAAAGCCCATCAAGTTCATAAGAAACAGATGAGCAGTCTACTTGGGCAAGATTGTCAGTAGGGTTAACTGCAGAAGTCGGTTCCCTGATGTCAACTTCGTAAGCCTGCGCCTCGGCACTCTCGCCGCCCTCGTCTCCACCTTGTATGCTTGTAATATCAGTGGTGACTTTAGTAGGAGATGGGGAATGAGAACTAGAACCGATGATGTCAATTTCGGCTGAAGGAGAAGGTTGAATAGGAGTAGTTGAGGTGATTTTTCCTGAATATTCTCCTGCCGCTGTTTCGACTCTTAATCTTGCAAGCTGTTCTCTCCCCTTAGCAAGAGCGGTGCGAGCATCATCATCAAGATAATGCTCTTCAAGAGCTGACTCAGCGTAGCCAGCGCCTTTACCACCGAGCATATCGAGTGCTGCCTCCCAAACTTCAGCTAGTGTAATTTCATACTTAGGGCCTAGAAAGGCAAGGCTACCGCGCCCCAAGATGCTATGCAGATAGAAATCAAATAATGTTTAGCTGATGTTGGCCCTCGTTGCCTCGTGAGATTCTTCAGCTGCAATTTTGCCGGCAACGGCCTCATCACGCTCCATTTCGACTTTAGAAAGTTGAAGCTTAAGCATTTGGATCTCCGCCTCTTGGGAGCTATTCTTCTCCCGAAGCTCTTCAATGTCAGCGACATAGCCCTCGCTAATTCTTTTCTGCACTTCGAGCCTGTCTTCGGCATCCCTTTGGCCAGCATGGGCATCTCTCACTTGTTTGAGGAGCACTTCTTCTTTTTGAGAATAAGAAGTAGAGGAAGCAGCAAGCTCTTGTTTCAGTTCTTCAACTTTTGCTTCAAGCTCCTCATTGTAAGAAGCAATACTTCTCATCTCGGTGTCATGTTGCTCGAGCACCTTTTGCCATTCGGCTTTATCATTTTCCATGGTGAGCATGGCCTCTATGTTTGCACGATTAACCCTCTGAAGCTCGTCAACAAGTTTCTGCCAGTTCGACATCCTCTCAGTATCAAGCTTAATGGCGTCAAGGTTTCGTAACATGGCAGACTTGTCAATGGGGACCAAGTCAAGGTCAAACCTTACTCCCTTCAGACACCACTGAGGAAATCGACTTTGCAAAGTGGCAGGACCCGGTCCAACTTGGAATTTGGGTCTGCTAATTATAGTTTGGATGTCTGACTTCCCGAGAGCGGGAGAGCCGGAAGGAATATCAAGCGAGGCATGGGCGGTAACCTTTTCAGGAGATGTAGTGGTGTGCTTCTCATCATGTCGGGCTCGCTTGCTCGAATCTTCAACCACATGACCTTTTCCTCTGTCATCATGGGTTTTTCTTTTATGGGAATCGTCACCTCTTTATGAAGAATCGTGACGCTCTTCCCTCTCTCTTCTTTCGTAGCGCTCCTCTTGAGCCCTCTTCTCTTGAGCATTTCGGGCGGCTCTTTCTTCATCAGATTCTCTGTAAGAGGGGAGGTAACGCCTATAATCATATTGGCTACGCCTCCCGTAGCGCTGGAAATCATCGTAGTATGAGCTGCTGCGCCCCATCGGAGAATCTGAAATAAAAAAAGATAAGTTTTAGAGGTCTTCAAAGTACAAAAAGTGAGAAACATAAAAGTGCCGAAAATAAATTCTAAGTGTGTGTGGCGTGCAAACTACGCGCATCAAACTACGAACCACTCTTTAATTGAGGAGTGGTTGTGGGTGTAATAGTCAGTGTCAACTCCTGAGTTGACGGAGTCTGCTGCAGGACAGAAGTTGCTTCAACTACTGAAGAAGAAACCCCAGTAGTGATGGGATCATCTTTAAAGATTTCTTGCGATGTGGCAAAAAGGTCGCTCAGCCCTTCGAAAGTATCATCCCTGCTCTGCTTGGCAAGGCTAGTTTTCTCGGCTTCTTCGCCGGATTTCTGTGAACGTCGAGGAGATCCTTGAGGCTCCTCTTCCTCAATAACCGGGGCAAGTTCGTCAGATGGCTCCGCAACATCAACAGAAGTGGAACATTTCACTAGCAAAGCCTCGGGAGCAGGTCCTTTTGGTTTGGATGTATCTGTAGAAGCCGGGGCATCCAATGCTCTAGCCGGGGAGTCTAGGATTTCATGAGGATGTGTACAACGAGAAGTATGCAAAATCCCGTATTGGTGCAATAATTCATCCCCCAACAAAAACTTGATGCTTCTCTCTGCTACAGCCACGGCACTCAATCTATCGAAAGTCTGCTTATGGACCGGATCTCTAGAGGGAAGAGGAAGTGCTAAAAAGAGCAAAGAATGAAATTAGCAATTGGTAATTCGGATCTCGAGAAAGTTTAAAAATGGAGACAAGTAATCTTACTTCCTACTCTCCAATCGGCATAAAACCCTGGGGGGCAGCGAGCAAAGAAAATTTGGTTCAGAAATCCATGAACGCTTTCGGTAAGGTCGGAAATAAGTTTGCGATTTCTAGCACTCCTCACAATTATAAGGGAAGGATGATCTCTACTCTTTGCAAACGAGCATAAATAACGGATTCCTTCAAAACTCGGTAAGCGATCAAAAGTTCTGCTGAACAAAACGCACAACCGCATCAAGATGGCATAACCATTAGGATGAAGTTGGGACGGAGAGATTGACAACCGAAGGAAAAGAATTCGGAGAAAGTCATTAAAAGGAGGAATCGCTCCGCTTAAACACATTTGACGATTGATTGCAATAAAGCCACGGGGAGGATTGTCGGCAGTATCACTTGGCCCAGGGAGCAGGACATCACTCTCTGTAAAACCAAATTGAGTGCGCAGCTGAGTAAATGCTCTCGGGGTTAGAATGGTTGGAGTTCTCTCTGGAGGGTTCTCTATAGGTAGAGCTACCGGAAAGGTCTCTTCAGCTTGAGCTACCTCTTCTTCTTCTTGGTGGGAAGTCATTCTACACAAACAACTGGATATTCAAACATGAAGGTGCACGTTTCCTAAAGTGTGTGGAGTGTTGTGTAAAATCAATCAAGCAGTAAACTAATGTAACTGGAATAAAAACTAGCAAGCATTTGTAAGTTATAAAGTCCAAGGTTCATTGTTTTAATATGCAAGTGTAATGTTGATGCAAGCAAATCAGTTCAAGTTAGCGATGCTTTGCATTAATACTTCGCTTTAGTTGATTGGTTCACAGCATTTCATACAGTGTATTTAAGTTGATTACTTTATGTCGACTAATCTGTCATTTGATGTGGGCAGTCAATGGCAATATATTCGCCTTGGTTTTTGTGATTGTTGTTTTCAGCAGGTTGTTAGCCTATGAGACAATGTGGTCTATGAAATAAAGCAACAAAGTTAAAACGATCCAGAATTTAAGAAGTTTAGTACAATAGATCAAGTTAAGAATTCAAATTGGAACTATGCTTTTAAGAGAGAATTCAAGTTGGGCATCCAAGTGTTAACTCGGCTGCGACCCAAGGAATTTCTCGCGAGTTAAGGTTAGGTTTCTGGTTCCTTAAAGCGGCAGTTCTTTTGGTCGTGGAGGATAGTAAGGAGGAAGGCTCTGGTTCAAAAAGTGCTGTGAAATTCTCTAAGGGTTAACTCGGCCACGGTGTAAGGGATAACTCGGCCACGGTTTAAGTGTTAACTCGGCTACGGTTTAAGTGTTAACTTGGCCACGATTTAGGGGTTAACTCGGCCACGGTTCAGGGTTAAATCAGTAGAAGATTAGATTGGCAGATTTCCCCAAGGGTTAATTCGGCTACGATCTAAGGGTAAAGTCGGCCAAAGGTTAGGTCACCCAAAATTACTGGGTCGCGTCCAGGTCAGTATCTCATTCCCCACAACCTGTTAACCCGCTAACCGCTCCATCCACAAAAAAAAAACCTCAATCCATTCACGCTGTCTCATTCGTGATATCGGATCATCCACTAGGACAGTTCAAAATCACCCAAATTCAATGCTTAGCCATCCTAACGCAAATCAAAATCAACTAGCCAGAAGCAGTACACCATCTCCATCATCTCGTCGATCATTTAGAGCCAAAACCAAGCAAACTCGAGCTCACAAACTGCTGGCGCAATGAGGTTCATAGTAAAGCAGCGCGCAAGAAGTGGGTTCGGTTTGAATAGAATTCGTGAATCGATAAGGGATCAAGGGAAGAACAGGTTTTACTTACGTGATAAACAACAAAGATTATCGGTGATTGTTTGGAATGGAATCGCCTTTTGGAGCTTGAGAAAGTCTTTAATGGCAGAAGCAAGAGAGCAAGTAATGAGAAGAAAGGAGAGAATATGCGACTTATAGTAGAGAGACCTAAAGCGGCGCGTGTGACCAAACTGTTAGGTCGTACACGACCTACCGACCTAAAGAGTGGACGAGTTAGAGGTATCGAAGCGCACGACCTAACCAGTAAGCGTATACTTCGATGGGCAATTGTTAACTCCGCCTCAGCTTTGACTCAGCGACTTGAAACGATACTGACCTAAGACTCAAAGAGATGCCGACCTAAGGCTTAACAGGGGTGCCGACCTAAGGCCTAAGGGTTATGCCGACCTAACACTTCAACAAGTATGTCGACCTAATACTTTAAAAAGGCTACCGACTCAACATAGTTACCGACCTAACAGGTTAGAGGGGCATGCCGACCTAAAGCTTTAACATGGATGCCGATTTAATGCCTTGACAAGGTTACCGACCTAAAATGCAGCCGACCTATGACCAATGTTAGGCCGGACATGAATTGAGCAAAGGAAGTCAATGCCGCTGCAGGGCACAGTGATCTCTTAGCTCGTACGTGACCTTGGACTCATCAGTTGGGTCGCGACTTACGACTTACCAGACTAACTCGGCCGCGACCTAAAAGCCACTGAATGAAGAACCCGATGCCGTGTTACTAGGAAGGGGAGGAGTTAGCTCGGAGGCGACTGGGGACTTGAGCGAAAATGCCTCTATGAAGCCCGGGCTCGCTTTAAACCGGTTGCAACTAGTTAAGTCGTCCACGACCCAACTTAAGTCGTTGGCGACTCAGGACTTGGGAAAAATTCTTAAACAGATTTGCCTATAAATAGAAAGCCATCTCCAACATTCAGGGGACTTTTTGGCCAATCACTTCACGCGCCAATACTCTGCTGAATTCTCAACTCACCCGACACTTCAAGTTCGAAAGGCATCTCAACTAACTTCAAGGGAAAATCTAACGCAATCTGCATGGATTCGAAGAATTCTTCTCTACCAAAGTTCTAGTTGTTTGTCTCGTTATAATTGTAATTCAAGATTGTTGTAAAGTTGTAATCGATTTAGCAATAAGAGAATTAAAGTGGACGTAGGCTTGCCTTGAGCCGAACCACTATAAAATCGTTGTTATTCACTGTTTTTTTTTGTGATCTTCTGTTTATACTCTGTTACCGTATCATCGGGTGGTGCTTTCACAACTACACTTTATACACCGGGGTGTTAGCGTTCAAATTTTAGCGTTAACAAACAGGTACTATTTTAATCGACCAATCAGTCTTTCTATGCTTCAACTGAGTTTACTGCTCTCTGTTATTGTGCATATAAACAAATTAATGAGTATTAGTGCATGTGTATTTATAGATTCCAAATTATCTTTTGTTATAGAAAAAGAGGTTAGGCAACAAAGGTTCACGTTGGACATGTACGTCATAATTAGGTTCACAAGAGGTGTATATGACATTTTCAAATCCAAATTAGCATAATCATAAGATATAAGAGAATATTTAGCAATATTTATAATGTTATAACCATAGGATAGAGCAAATTAAGTAGTTTTAAGTAGTTTTAGCAAATCAATAACAATGATCACATGGATAAGTTCTGGTGGGCACAACCTTCACTAAATTCTTGCTTGGCCGAAAGTAAAGTGTTATTTAAAAAAAGGTTGTGTTCATGATTGGATTTGAGAAACAGTGAGAGATAGCAAGAAATAATGAAGAATCACGTAAAAGTTCAAAATGTTATTGCAGAGCTGGAGTTTGAGACAGCGGATGAATGACAGAGATGAGAAGGAATTCATTCTCAATAGCGATCTAGTTTGTATACTTATACTCATCGTAGTCTTTATCTTATATCTGTTTTGGTTTCAGTTTTCATTGACACTCACAATAGCCATTATGTCCAAAAATAAATCAGTGAACTCCAAAACAAAAAAGGATATAGAAAGATCATAAAAGTTTACACCTTCCATTCCAATCTTGCATGATTTTAAAGATCGAATATCGCATACACAATGGGTCTAGGACTTGTGTAGCTCTGCACAATGGTCTTAAATGTTTGGGAGCATGTTAGTTCTGTAAATGTGATTCCATATATTCACTCCAGAAATGGTTATATAATAGGTACTATATACCGAGATTCCACAGCATTAGTAATTCATGGAAAAACCAGTACCAGCCACGTATGAAAAAGTGTTGTTGGACAAAATTTTATTGCCGGATGAGCTAACCGCAAAATATGTCAACAATTTACCGAGACCTTTGGGGATGTTGGAGCCAGAGGTTATATGAGCCATCAAAAGGGTTTGGTACGATATCTTTAGTCGGAGGTATTGATATTTCTGACTTGTTCTTTACATATATTGCTGATTTTCTTTTGTTTGCTGTATATGAAATTTGCACATGCAAATGCATGTGTATTTTGTCCTAGTTTGTCTTGTTTACAAGATAATCGACAATTTATCAAATACTAGGAAGTAAAGTCAAAATTCAAGGAAAAAATCAAAAAACAAAAAACATGATCAATGTGCCTGAACGATGAATGGAGGTCCAATAAACTAAAAATTGATTAGCTAAAAAAATTTATGTGTGTATCGTACTAATTGGGTTTAATGGGTGGTAAAATAATTTGGTTATGATGTAGGGGAGGGGAATGAAATGGTAGGGGGCTGGAATGTTTGGTAGGGAACTGGAGTGGTTACTTGAGTGTTTACTGGTGGTTGGAGTGGTTGATACTGGTGGTTTGTGGTAGAGTTGGTGAATAGGAAGTGGGAGGCAGTTTGTAATGCTGGAGTTCATTGCAGAATGTGGAGTTAGAGAGGTTGGTCGGGATAGTTGAATTATGCTGACAGTGTTATGGTTGTGATTTGGTTTGAAGAGGAAATGAAATGTGTAGTGATTGGTTTGAATAGGAAACATGGAAATGTTGTTGGAGTCCAGCACATCCTCCTCTGGACATCCACTCCAATCGGACTAGTTCAGCTTCAGCCTTTAGTTTCAATTCCAAGGCTGGTATAGCCTGTAGCTCAAAGGTAATGACGAATTAACGATTCTAATACTGATATCTCAAAATTTTGTTTGCCACCTCTCTTAAAAGCTTAAAAGAAATATATTTTTTAGTAAATAAGACTATAAGAGTTAACTGATTGTTCCAATTGAAGGCTATAACAGCTTTGGATTAACGTTTACGTTTTGTTTTTATCTGTATTTTGAGTGTGTTTTGTCATTTTTGTGAGATTAATGAACTGATGTTCATAACATTATTACTACTATTATTGTTTTGTGAAAGGCAACAAAAAATTTCCTCGTCTAGGGCAACTTATTGTATAGAACCGGCCCTGAGTGTTACCATATAAGCTGTCGTTTGAGTTCCATCATTATCTTCATCTTTTAGGATTGATGTTTCATTAAGTTTTTGGGGATGTAAATGGCGGATGAAAGGGAAGTCGAAGGCTGCGGAGCAGTCAGAAGAAGACTGTTACAGTTTTTGTGATGTGATGTGAATGTGCAGTTGACAGGGGATTGGTTTTGGAGCAGACAATGAAAGGAATTACATTTGTTAGAATGCATATAATTGATTTAAAAGTTATAACAGTTAGAATGCATATAATTAACTTGTTCAATCAATGTTGGATTACCAGCAGAAACACTCGCCGCATTCGCTGTATGATTTGAGTTTAAACCCTATTTTTACTTTTGCGTAGGAATTGGATAGAATACTGTATGCACCACAGCATGAGCCAAAGAAATATCAGCTTCGGCTAACCTGCTCAGCATCCTTTTAATGTGTTTACTATATGTAGACTTCACTGCTTGCAAAACAATGTAGTGTAATTAATGAAATTATTGTAGTGTAGTGTAATAAACAATGAAGTGTAATAAGTATGATATTCCGGCACGGTAGCATTCTGTTTGCAGAACAATGAGTGTAATTATAAGTTTGATAATTTTATATGTATGGTATATGTGCGATATGTTTATAGTGCTTGTGTACCAATATTTTGATATTCTGGCATATTTTGATATATTAATATTCTGGTTTATATACTGAGATATGCGTGTAACACAGTAGTGAGTTACAGATGTGATTTTGTAGGGGCAGGAGCAAACACTATATGCAACGGGTGTTAACCGTTGCTTTATGTGTGACTTTGGGCATAAAGCAACGGTTTTTAACCATTTTTGGCCATAAAGCAACGCTTGCACCCGTTGCTTTTTGGACAGAAAGCAACGGTTTATATCCGTTGAGTTTTTGCCCATTAAGCAACGCTTCATAACCGTTGCCTTTTGTACATTAAGCAACGGTTTATACCTGTTGCCTATTGTCCATAAAACATCGGTTTATACCCGTTGCCTTTGGCCCAATTTGTAACGGTTAATACCCGTTGCCTTTTGCCAATTTGCAACGGTTTATACCCGTTGCCTTTGGCCCACTTTGCAATGGTTAATACCCGTTGCCTTTGGCCCAGTTTGCAACGGTTTATACCCGTTGCGTTTGTCCCAATTTGCAACGGTTTATACCAAGTTGCCTTTTGGACATAACGCAACGGTTTTCTCCCGGCACAAAATTCAACCACTCCTGTGTTGAAGACGGTTTTTACCCGTTGCTTTTGGACTTAACAACGGTTTTTCCCCATTGTTAATAGCTTATAATGGTGTAGTGGAGGATACATTTAGAGCTCTGATAAGGCATTAAACAGTCCCCCAGTGCTATCTAAACTGGTAGACCATGAAACGTTGTATATGTACTTGGTTGTATCCCAGCATGCTATCAGTATGGCATTGGTTCGCGAGGAGGACCGAGTTCAAAAGTCGGTGTACTATGTATGTAAACGTTTTAAGGGGGCAGAAAGAAATTATCCTAAGATTGAGAAACTGGCCTACTGCTTGGTAATTGCATCATGAAAGCTTAGTCCGTACTTTCAGGCACACTCCATCAGCATTTATACTGATCAACCCTTACGACAGGTGCTCCAACGACCGAAAATCTCTAAAAGGATGTTAAAATGGAAAATCAAGTTGAGTCAATTCGATATTACCTACCTGCCATAAAGGGAAATACAAGGGCAAGCGCTAGCAGACTTCATCGCTGATTTCACCGTGGTAGACGAATCAAACTGTCATAATTCATGCCTCCCGTTCGTTGGAAGCTGTACACCGATGGGGCATCTAACAATTGCTGCTCTGGAGCTGGTATAGTTCTTGTGACTCCCGAAGACCGATCAATTTGTTACAGTTTGAAGCTTGAATTCCCAACAACAAATAACGAGGCCGAGTATGAAGCATTGATTGCTGGCTTGAAACTTATCTCAAAACTGGGAGAAAAATCAGTTGAAATCTTTTGTGACTCGCATCTAGTGGTATACCAAATGAGGGGGGGGGCTATCAGGCAAAGGGTTAGAGACTTGCCCATAACTTGCATGGGTTCAAGAGATGCTAGTAAATCAAGAATATTGTGATATTTCGCATGTCCCATGTGAACAAAACAGTGAAGCCGATTGATCGGCAAAATTTGCGAGTGATGGCGATGCACAACAAATGGGATTTGTTCCCGTCGAAACTTTACATGCTCCAAGTATAAATATGATGGAGATAGATTTCATGTTAGAAACAAAAATCGAGGACTCATGGATGACCCCATTCAAGCAATACTTGCTACATGGGGTCTTGCCCGAAAATAAGGGCAAAAGACGATAGGTCATTCGTAAGGCTTCACGTTATGTAATGCAGAAGGGAATAATGTATTTAACGGGATTCTCGGCCCCTTATTCCGGCGCATTGCCCATGATGACATAAAACGAGTCCTGAAGGAGAATGTGGTGACCATACTAGAGGGCATAAATTAGCAACGAAAATCCTCTACTGTGGATACTATTGGCCGATTGTAAATCAGGATGATGCAGACTGTGTAACGAGATGTGAAAAATGCCAAAAGTACGTGTAAATCCTAAGAGCTCTGTCAACGGAACTCATACAAATGGTTATTCCCTGGCTGTTAGCAAATCGGTTCTTTGCCCATATCCAAAGGTGGTGCGAAATACGCGATAGTTGCGGTCGATTACTTCACCAACTGGGTAGAAGTAGAGCGACAACCATGATCACCACCAAGAAGGTCATTAATTTCATTGTACGAAACATTATATGTCGTTTTGTCCTCCCACGGACTATCATTACAGACAACGGAACTCAGTTCGAAAGTAGGGAGTTCGAAGAATTTTGTCAAAAGTATGGATTTGAAAAAAAAATTGCAGTAGTTTCTCATCCAAAAGCCAATGGACAAGTAGAAGTTGTGAACAAAATATCTCGTCCATATTGAAAAAGCATTTGCAAAAGGCTAGAGGAAAGTGGGTGGATGAACTTCCAATTGCACTTAAGGATTACAGAACCACCTATAAGCCCACGACTGGCCATACTCCGTTCGCATTGACATATGGCACGGAAGCTGTTATACCTGTGGAACTTGAAGTGCCTTCGCATCCAATAACTCATTATGCCCTAAGATTAATCGGGTTCTTTTACTGGAATCATTGGACCTTGTTGATGAAAAATGTAAGGAAGTTGATTTAAGGGCGGCTGCATATAGACAACGAGTCGCTCGATATTATAATGAAAAGGTTCGATCGAGAAACTTCAATGCAGGTGATCTTGTTTTGAAATGAGTTTTTCCTGTCCCATTGCACATCAGTCCCACATGGGAAGGTCCATACCTCATTGAACGGAGGCTTGGTGTGGGGACTTCCATGTTAGCGACCGTTGATGGCGCGACACTCCCCCGAGCATGGTATAGCTAGCATCTGCATCATTATTATACTTACTCTATTTCTTTTGTGTCATTGTTACAATTATTTTCGGTATGCTTTTATTTCGTTGATTCGTAGTTTTCGGCATGTAATAAGACAATTCAATTTATTTTCATTAATAAAGGCTTGAAGCCATCTTTTCCATGAATTATTGATGTTTTCGTGTATGATAATTCTATAGAGAAAAACTAGAGTTATATTATTCTGCCTAACACACGAGCACTTAAAATCTCCAAGTCCTTGGAGTGTGGACTGGAGTACTCTGAGTCCCCGAGTGTGAACTAGAGTATAACGACTTGAAATCTCCAAGTCCTTAAAGTGCGGACTAGACTATAAATGACATGAAATCTTCAAGTCCTAAGATTGCGGACTGGAGTACTCTGAGTCCCAGAAGTGCGGACTAGAGTGTAAACGGCTTGAAATTTCTAAGTCCCCAGAGTGCGGACTAGAGTACTTTGAGTCCCTAGAGTACGGGCTAGACTATAAACGACTTAAAATATCCAAGTCCCCACGGTGCGGACTGGAGTACTCTGAGTCCCCAGAGTGCGGACTAGAGTATAAACGACTTGAAATCTCTAAGTCCCCAGCGTACGGACTTGAGTACTCTGAGTCCCAAGTGTGCGAACTAGAGTATAAATGACTTGAAATCTCCAAGTCCCCAGAGTGCGGACTGGAGTACTCTGAGTTCCCACAGGGCAGACTAAATTATAAAAGACTTCAAATCTCTATGTCCCTAGGGTACGGAATGGAGTACTATGAGTCCCCAGTGTGTGGACTAGATTATGAACGACCTGAAATCTCCAAGTACCCAGAGTGTGGACTGGATACACTGAGTCCCCAGAGGGTAGAATAGAGTTTAAATGACTAGAAATCTCTAAGTCCCTAAAGTGCAGGCTGGAGTACCCAGAGTGTGGACTAGGGTACAAACGACTTGAAATGTCCAAGTCCACAGAGTGTGGACTGGAGTACTCTAAGTCACCGGAGTGTGGAATCAAGTTTTCTAAGTACCTAGAATGCGGACTCAAAAATATTCTATTTACCTGGAGCGTGAAGTAGAAGATCTGCAATTCTAAAAAATCTCTGAGTTATATGGGAATTAGTTGGGGTTTTATGTAACTCACAAGAGCTTGGATTTCGACCATAGTTATATAGTAAGTTGTACGATAAAAGTCATTTGAAAGACAAAGAAACTAAATTTTATTTATCAATCCAAAATAAGGTCCTACTACAACTTGTCAAAAGCTAAGAGTTAAAATTCTATCTACATTGAATATGAAAATAAATAGAAATAATTATATAATCTAAGCCAACTCTCATTGAACGAGTGTAACAGCTACCTCTTTGGTTTCTTTTCCTCCCTCGTTTTCCCAGATAACTCCTCCGCCATGCGTTTTCGCTTGGATGTTTTGCTTGATGGGGAAGTAATATCCGAGGATGGATGAGGGGCTTCTAGTGGTCTGGATCCACTAGGAAGAATGACCTACAAAGTCCCGTTCATAGGTTCATCTAGATCCACAACTCGGGGCTCGACTTCAATTTCAACTTTCATTTTCTTCTCCTCTACAAGTTGTTCCTTCATGATGATTTTTGAAGTGTGTCCAGAGGTGCACGTAATCTCAATTTCATAGTTTTCTTTAACGGGTGACCAAGTTTCAGACTTGTCCTCGTCAAGCGCCTCAATCACATGAGCATCGGGACCAGGAGTTTCTCCTGCTTAAATAACCTCGCTCGCTTTCTACTTCTCCTCCTTGCCATCATCGCTCCTTGGAGTGGGCTCAGGGTCAGATAGGCCCACGCAAAATCACAAGAGACAAATGTTAGAACACAATAACCTCTCGTCGAAAACGACGGCTCATTGAACTCTAAGAAGAGGAGTTATTTACTTATTTCTTGCTGACTCTGAACTGTTCGAGGAGCCTCGCCCTCTGGAATGGGAGATAGAATATGAATGTTGAGGCCAGGGTCTTTCTAATCATAACCAGTGTGTTGCTCGAACGGATCAAGTACGGGACCACCAGCCGATTGAGTAGGAGGCAGAACTGGAGATTCGGTTCCAAATGGACCGACAATGTCATCCTGTCCTTTTGACGAGGAAGAACCTTTTCTGTAGGCAGCCTTCGCTGCAGACATATCTAAAGGCTCATTCACCCTACCTCCTCGTCAACCTCCTCGACGCCCAACTCAACTTTTCTTATCTTTGTCAAGGTTTCCCATGCCTCAGCTAGAGATTCGAGGTAACCCTCGCCAAGAAGAGTTAAGTCCCGATGCATGAGGACCCGGGCATTGTATTTTGTGATAAGCGAGTCGAACAAGCATTTGATCTCCTCCCTGCCAGCCTCCGTAGCAGCCTCAAGGCGAGAATCAATCTTTGTGGATGCTATTCTTTTATCCTCCTCACAGGCTTCATCCTTCAGCATCTCAACTTTAGAGAGTTCATGGTCAAGCATTGTCTTCAGGAGTCGCATGGCAACAATCTCATCCCTATATCGTTGCTACTCTTCATAAGCAGCATTTTATTCCTCTCTCCCTCTTTGAGGAGTACCTCTTCCAACTCTTTAACTCGCTAGGCAAATGTGTCCCCCTCCTACTGAATGGAATCTTTCTCTAAAGTTATGGCCCCACAACATTGGACCGCTTCGTCAATTTCTTTCTTATGTGTCACCTCTAGACGACTAACGGCCTCCCTTGTGTATTTAGCACTTTTTAGGAAGCTTTGAGCTGAGACTTTTATAAAGAGAGATCGCCATCCTGAGCTTTAATGATGTCTTTGTCATGAGTAGGTTCGAGCTTCAGGCGATCGATTTCATGTTAACGCTCAACAGAGACTTCCGAGACTTTTTTAGCTAAGTGGACAAACGCATCATATTGGACATTAACGTCGTTGTTACCAGCAATGGCAATTTGTTTGATGTGTCCCAGAATGTGATGAATCGCCGGGAGAAATTTCAAACCATCGAAGCATATTTTCAGGATTGTGGCCTTGAGCTCAGTAAGTCTTTCTGCTACTAACAGATAATATATAGGAGCGGGAGGAGTTTGCTTGGAGACTACAAATGTTTTTTGGGGATCATCGGATTGCCTGGTACTTAATGAACCAGAATGTTGATCTCGTTGGGCCAAAGGCTGGGACGCCTTATGGGTAGACTTCTCCTTGCCTTGCTCTGATTGAGAAAGAGGATCACGAGAGTAGTAGGACTGGCTGTATGTTTTTCTTCAATAAGATGATTCTTGAGGGCAGTAGTCTCGATCGCCAGTGTCATCTTTGCCTTGACATTTTATGGAGCCCAAATCCTAGCTAGAATGACAAAAAAAGTTGACTCACAAAGACGATCGAGTCCGCGAGTATGTCCCATATCACTTGCACAGAAATCGAATAACGAAATGTTAGCAAAGAGTAGAGTGATGGCTAAAATTTAAGTGCAAGATGAAGTGCATGTGTCCATGTGTGTCCTAGTATTTCCCCTCGATGGACCAGTTTCTTTATCTTTACTTATAGGAGTTTTTCTCCTTGATTTTGGGCTTGAGCACCCGAGTTTCCTCTCGTGGGCGAATGAAGCTTATGGGCATCCGAACCATCGAAGCCATAGTCAAGCAAATCATCAGGAATACTGGTTCGACAAGACTTTCAAAGAACTCTCTAAGTGTTGAGGAGAAGGCTCACTCTCCACCGGAGTGACTGTGACCGTAAAGGTTCCACCCACTGTCTTCTTCCTCAATTTGTAAGCCAATTTTATCGTTCCCTTCACAGGGGAGGCGTTACTTCAATATCGTGAACCTCAACTACGGCTTCTGAGCAGGACTAACGTCATCACTTGGTACTTCAGGCACTTTAGCATCTCTAGTTTTTCCCTCCTCGGATGCGTCGGGGGCATCACATGTTGAAGGCACCGCTTTCCTTTTGCCCTTGTCCAAGGCAGACCTTGTATAGTGACGCTGCGAGGAAGATTTATTTGGCAATCTTCCGCCAGGAGCCAAAACTTTGAGAGTGATTCGTTTGAAACAATAGCTCTTATGTCCCGGTCTCCTGTGGGGATAGCTTGGATAGCTTCAACGGCTTCAGAATACCGAGAGCCTTTGGGACGTGGGTCGATACCTGTAAAAGTAGAAAAAGAGTTAGAAAAGGTGCAATTTCCGCCAAATGCAAGTATTGATCCAGAAAAGAGGCTATACCCCTTCCATCCTTCTCCTAGCAAAGCCGGGGGGCAGCGCACGTAGAACCATTCCTGCTTATACTGGGCGAATTTGCTCCACGACCAAGTTTGAATTTGACGCACGTTATGCGGCTCAAGAAATACAAAAGATGGGCTATTAGATCGTCTCTTAAAATGATAAATGTTGCCGATATCGCCAGGAGTCGGGAGCCTGAAAAGGATGCACATGAAGAGAATGCACGTGTCGTATGCGAACGCGTCACTGTTTGGATATAACTGTGATGAAACGATCTCAATATACTGTAACCAGTCGCGGAGGAAGGAGTTGAATGGTGGCATGCTACCAACCCAGCACACAAATATGTTGCAGGTTGTATATTCAACTAGGGGCAAGTGAGGACGATCTTGTCCCGATGGAACCAGCACATCGTCAAAAGGAATCCCGTGTATTGAGCATATGCGACGAAGAGCGCTGTCGTTAATTCTCGAAGCTTGAGAATCGACCGGATTGTCTAGAAAGATCGCTGCATCCAAGGCTTTGGGAGCCAAGTTGACGGATGCGATCGTGGGGCTCGGAATGTCTTGTACAGGAATAGATGATGAATTCGAAGTACAAACTACTTCCTGTTTAGAAGTTAGCTTGGGTCTATCTGAGACTGCGGAAGAGCTAGATTTTCTTGACATCTCTAATGGATGTTGGATCTGATGAAACGCCTATTTAAACTATGATTGAAAAACAGTCAACATTTGACATAACAACAACATACTACCCCCGTGTGGTGTGTGAACTAATGCAATCGCTCGATTATAAGTGCCAAAGAATTAAAAGTCACGAAGCTGATAAAATAAAGTTAGGCTTTGAACTATCATCTTCGAAGACATTCTTTGCTGACCGTCTCCAAAAGTTTGTCGTATGATGGTTTCAGTTTCAAACTCGGCATCGACACTGCAGGTAGAAGTAATTCAATTAAATTCATGTTTATTTTTGTCAAGATAGGGGAGTTATCAGTCTAGATTGTTCGATATGCTTGATTGCTTAAGTCCATGTCCTTGTTTACTATCATATGTTCAGGCATAGGAAACAAGTTACATCAACATGCATTATGTTCGAGTTGGGATGGTTCTGGCTTTTGTAGCCTACTATCAGACTTAATGCTGAGCGACACTGTAGAGACTCGACTATTATTCCCCACTTCACTCCTGCATTCCTTCATCACCGTTCGGCATGTGGGAGTCATGTCGAGCCGTGGTCATATCGAGCCGCATCGCTCGGCACATTGCCATCAACTCTTACTTCTCTCATATCCCTTCTCCTCACCGTTCACCTTTCGGTAAGACATGCCGAGCCGCGGTCATGCCGAGCCGCATCGCTTTGTGCACTGAACCCAGCTTTTACTTTCCTCCTACACTCCCTCTCCATCGTTCGCCATGTGAAAGTCATGTCGAGCTGCATCGATCGGCACATTGCCCTTAACTCTTACTTCTCTCATATCCCTTCTCCTCATCGTTCCCATGCGGGGGGATACCAAGCCGCACTCGCTCGGCATGCTGACCAGATCACAATCACTACTCCCTTGCTCCTTGCTCCTTGCTCACCTAACAATCTCGATTGGCTGACAACTATTACTCACCATCACTCGTCGAGTCATCACAACTTCCTCCTCCCTCACTCATCGACCCAACAGGAACCTACATCTCAGCCACCTCCGATATCTTATCCCTTACTCCTTGCTCCTTGCTCACCTAACAATCTCGATTGGCTGACAACTATTACTCACCATCACTCATCGAGTCATCACAACTTCCTCCTCCCTCACTCATCGACCCAACAGGAACCTACATCTCAGCCACCTCCGGTATCATATCCCTTACTCCTCTTCATCTAATCCTAATGCACGTTTAAACCTCAGATCCATCTTCCTTATCTAAACGACTTCTATTATTCATGAGTTAAAGGAAGGTCGTGAATTCGAATCTTGTACAAAACCCATAATTGGAGAAAGTTGATCAAGTGAGATGTTCATCCCTAGAAGAATGGGTCGGAGTCTCGTGAAGTACTCAACCACGTAGGCTTGTTGTTAAGGGCAATCGAGAGGCAATGTATGGGACCCTAGAATCTAAAGGGTGGTTAAGATGTTAGCAAGAGTCTGGAAGAAGACAATTTCGTAAGGGTGTTAGAGCAGAGGTAAATGTAAAAGGGAGAAAGAGGTGAAGTGTTCGCTTTTATATTAGGAATGAAAGAAGGTGAACAAACAGTGACCAGTGGAACCGATCAAAGCATTTCGATGGTTCGGCATTCAGGCCTCGCTCAGCATTCAAGCCTCGCTCGGCATTCGAGCCTTTTTCGAGATCTCCTCCCGCTTTGCACAATGCCTCGTTCGGCATCTCCTCTCTCTTTGCACAATGCCTCGTTCGGCATCTCCCCTCGCTTAGCATAAGGCCTTGTTCGGTGTCTCCCTCGCTTGGCACAAAGCCTCGTTCACCATCAAGGCCTCGTTCGACATTCGTGCCTTGTTTGGCATTTAGGAGATCGTAAGAAATCACAATCGAGAAGATAAAGTCAGGGCTTAAAGAAAAACACGGAGTGGCCATGATTCACAGCACATCATATTCATCCACATGACACACTTTGAGGGGCAAGTGTTACCCGATTGTTTGACCATGTAATAAGAGGCTCGGCATAGATACCTTGGTCCTCATAGGACTCATTCGGCACGCCTCCCCTCGTTCAGCACAAGCCTCGTTCAGCACACCTCCCCTCCCTCAGCATGAAGCCTCGTTCGGCATAGATGAGTCGCTCGGCATGAAGCCTCGTTCGGCATAGATGTGTCGCTTGGCATGAAGCCTCATTCTGCATAGATGGGTCGCTCGGCATGAAGCTTCATTTGGCATAGACGAGTCGCATGGCACAAGGCCTCTCTTGGCACAGATGAGTCATTCGGCACAGGCTTCGATCGTCACAGGCCTCGTTTGGTACAAGAGACTCACTTGGCTCAAGTAACTCGTTCGGCACAATGCCTCGTTCGACACATATCTCCTTCGGCATAGGCCCCGTTCGTCACACCTTCCCTCGTTCGGCACAAGAGCCTCGTTCGACCTGAGTACCTCGATCTGTACAATGCATCGTTCGAAATACGAGGGTCATTCGACATGCATCCCTTGCTCGTCATACGAATGTTGTTCAACCTGGATGTGTGGCACGTCATATGAGTGTCGTTCGGCATGGAGAAATCACTCGGAATCCCCGGCTCGGTGCGTAAAAGCAATTTACCATTGTGTCGAGGTACCTTGTTCCTATGCCTATATGGGATGTCCAACCCATCTTCGTTTATAAATAGAAGGGCAGAGGCATAGTGAAATGGACCTTTTTTTAGAGAACACGTGGGAGACTTGACCGCTTTCAAGACTCATTCTTTTTTACATAGCATTTGCATTCGAGTAGTTGGTGTACGGATTGTATCGGTAATCAATTTTCTAGTAAAGCAATAAAGATTAAAACCAAAGTGGATGTAGGCGGTTATGACGAACCATTATAAATCCTGTTATCTCATTTTTTTGGTTAATTAGCATTGAATCCTTTATTTTAATTTAACATACTTCATTAATCTCTCCACGTAATCTTTTCCAAGGATGTTAGTGACGAATTCTGGTGCTAACAATTATGAATTTAATTTTTTTAACTAAATCCAATTAACAAATAATTATTAATTGTTCTAATAAATCATAAAATGTGATAATTTAATTTGTATACCGTATTTGTATAGACATAAATGGTAGAACTGTATTTTTATTAAAGTCCATTTAATTTAATATTTTCAAAACTATATACAAAACTGTCTTTGATGCTTTTACATTTTTCTACATTTAAGTTAATGAAAAAATTCCTTTCTAAAATTAGTTATTCAATACAAAGAATTTAATATATACATCGTTAACTTTAGTCAAATTTTCAAAATCTAAACGTCAATTCCATAATATATGTACATAAATATTTAGTTATGAAATTTTATAATAATATTAATTTCAAAATTTTTTAACAATACTTATTTCATTTATTTGATTGATAAATAATGAATGTTAAAAAAAATTTAACATATAACTCATTTTAATCAACCAAAATGATAATTTAATGAATTTAGTTCAATATAAAAGTATATGAATTTCATAATAAAAATACACTGTTATGAATATACTAATTTCAATTTATAACTTATTTATCCGATCAAAATTCATCAAATATTGTGTAATAAATTATATTCTTCAAAAATAGCTGTAATATTATTTTTCAACAACATACCATATGCAATGCACGGGTTGTGTACTAGTATTATAGATAACTAAATCTAGACTACAGTATGAATTTTTCTTTTTAAAAGTTAAGTTTTGGAATTTAAGCCTATCAATTAAAGATTAAAAATAAATCAGATACTAATAAATAATTTATGTGATTTGTTGAAATCGTGCAAACCTAATAAATAAATATATTTTGAATGCAATAATAAGAGGCCCTAATTGGTTCTAATGTTTTATTAATAAAGAGTCCACTGTCGCTTTCCAATTAATCTATAAGATGAAACTTGAATATAATAAGGACCGTTTAAATAATTCGAGAAAGCTGCTATAGGACCATGGTTAACCTGCAATCTTGGAGCATCATATTCCTAAAAATCGAAACCTTGCGAAAGCGTGAACCAACATTCTAGCCTTAAAACCTTCATAAAAAATCCTCTAAACCAAGCCCTTTGAACCACAAATTTTTCAAATTTGTGAAAAAAATACTATCGCATCACTTTTTATTTTTCACCTGCTCGGTTTAACAATAATTTCGTAACCTTAGCCACCAAATTACAGTATTATCTTATCAATTTCCAATGATAAGCACATTGCTGGTGTGCATTTTATTAAGTATTATTAAACGGAACCTATTTTACCTTAAAACTTTAGGAAATTTACAAATTTATGTTGGGAAGTTGTTATAGAATTTTTTAAATTAATATTAATTATTGTATTTAAAAATAACCATTCGTAAAATCCAATATACTGATAGTTTGTTAAATTTTTACATCAACTGAAATAATTTTAATTTTAATCAAAAATATAAAAATTAACGATTAACGTAGTTCTCACGATTTACCAGTATAACATTTAACCTAACATCATTATGGTTCGGTTGACGGATTGGTCTTTGAAACAATGGTATTAAGTTTGTAAGACGAAAGAAATCAAAAGAAAATTAAAAATTAAAAAAAATAAGATTAGAAAAACCAAATATTTAGGCAGCAAATAATTATTTAATTTTTTTTCAACTAGATAAAAGATGAAAACTAAATACATATAAAATTTTCAATTATTGTCGTGACAAAAGCAATTTATCAAATAGTTGGATACATGACCTCAATGGAAATCCCACAAATACCCTCAGTAGTATCGGAATTTCTCTCAATTCTTGCTAACCCACCTTCAGCCTGGGTCACCCACGAGTTCTTCCCTAGCCAAAACTTGGCACCTGACTTCGTCCCATGCCAAATAACCGTGACCTCATGAGCAAGGCTGGCACCATATAGCTCCTGCCCAAAATTCCACCCACGTAATGCTGCAGCCCACCTGAGTCCCCTACAACGGACATGGGTTGGCTGGCCATGGCAGCCAACACGGCCTCTTTGTCGTTGGCAAGTAGTTTTATGAAGTTCGATATTTTTACTGCAATGAACAAGTTGTAGAGCATGATTATTGAATTTTTATGAAGGTAAGGCGGTTTACAAATGTGACACCTCCATTTGTTATAACATATCGGTAGGATGCTTTAGCGTCACGAGATCTATAGTAGTTGAATGGATCGTTTGGATGGATGCAGTTGTGGAGTCGTTACTCTGAGATTAGGACTAGTTTTTTGATGGATGTAATTTATTCCTTCTTTTGCTGCCACGGTTTAATATATCCAACAGCATTTTGCATTTTTTGGAGAAGATAATCTTTATGTTACTTGCATGCAAGTAAAATTTACATATGGATTCTAGTAAGAGCAATTTCATGTTTGACTGTGAGCAACATACCAATTTTTTTTTAAAACCTAGGAGAAATCAACGGGCTGGTAATCTCCTGAGGAGGGTATAGCAAATCGATCCCCTGATCCAAGCCGCCACGCCACGAGTAAATTTATATAGGAAGGGGAAGCGCACGGTAGGAATCGAACCTGTGCTTTTTACCAACACCTAAGCCTCCTTTCCACTGCGCCGTAGCCGCAGACGCAACATACCACTTTGTTTGTGGTGTAAATGAATTTTTTTTGCTTAGGCTATAATTAGAGAATATGTTATGGTTCAAAAAATTACATTTCGCTTCATTACTTACTTACAATTAGAAAATGTTCCTATAATTTAAAATTCCGAGTACTTTATTATTTTATTACATAAGCAGCATGCAAATTATAGGAAAGCAGTAATAGGCAATTTTGTTATCGGTAAAAACTATGCAAAATTCAAGTTTATTTACGAAATATCTATAATCAATATATAAAGTTTATATCTTCTTAAATTTAAAATTTAATAGAAGAATACTACTTTTAATCAAGGACATAAAAGTTTATTGAAATATTTATTGTGAAGTAAACTTAATTTGTAAGCTTTTAAGAATTATATTGTTTTTCATTCTTAATGCAATGAACTAAATAGTAAAACTATATATCTCATGGGTTTCAATATTGCATGATAACATTAGTCTTGATCTTTTTTTTCGAAATTAGATACATACCTAAATCTAAATCAAGAACATTATATAACTCGTCACTAGAGTAAGTGGTTTTGACCCGTTACTCTGTGTCTTTGGATCCAATCTAAAAATTCCCTGAAGTTTCTCAAATTAGTTTATGTAGTCAACATAACTCAAACTGAGCAACATTTATGGAGACGTGTTGTATTTATTTTCTGGTCATTTCGAGATTTCTAACGCCTCAAAATCACATGTAAACACCAATAGTGGATAATATTCATTTGACCTAATAATTAAATAATATTGTGTTTTAGATAGAGTTATGAGTACCAGACCGATCTAAAGTTCAAGTAATTGATTTACCTGATACATGCATCACATCTACAGAAATTAGCAAATTTCCAACGGCTAGCGGTTGTCGCTAGCCATCGGAAATACCATCCAAATATGGACCATGAGTTGCGTCTGTTTCCAATGGCCCTGATAGCATCATAGCAATGGTGTCCAATGGCTGTTCCGACGGTTGTTCCGACGAATATTCCAACTACTCCAACGAAGTTATTTTTCTACTAAGCCTTCGGGAATCCGTCACCCACCGTCGGAATCCGTAGCTCGATGCCAGAATAAGTAACCAGTAAGCCACCGAAAGCCGCCACTTTCCATCGGATTACTTGACCCATGGGCCGTCGGTGGCCATTGGTAATCTAGGTGATTTTGTTTTTCTTTTGCGTGCTACTCTTCCATACCACAACTAGTATATAACTCGGCAAAATCAATATATAAGCCTCATATATAAATTGAAACCAATATCAATATTGACATCAATATAAAATAAAACTCAAACATCATACTATCACACGAAAACATATTATCATCCAACATCAAACTCCAATATTTACAAAACGAACATTCCATCATCACTTTCACCCATCCAACTTCAATATTTACATCCAATATTTACATCCAACGTCAAACTCCACATATCAACTCCACAAATCAACCATCAGATCAATGTCAAACACCACGAACACCACTTATTCTTAAATTAACCTTACCATCAGCCAATGCTAATATAAACAAATAACTATGTCTAAGACCACATGTCCATAAAACATTGCAAATTGTACCTCAAGACTAATCATCAGCTTCGGAAACACTGGACAAAGAGAATGCACAATGACGCTTCATATACTCTGGCAAACGCTGGTTGAGCCGCTCCATTTGCACTACTTGGAGGCGGTCCTGATCCTGTAGCTGCACAATCTACTGTCTATGCTCATTAAGCTTTGTGCTATCCGGAGCCTTTTGGTAAGCCCTTTGTGCTGTCCACACCTACAAAACAAGTAGAAATATGTTTAAGTTATTACGTAACTTTTATAAAAATTAAGAAAATTTTATAGCGTAGTTAATTTTTATAAACTACCGATTGGTAGCCATGGACGTTGCCCCTGTCTCTTTGGGTCAGGTCTATAACAGAGTCAAGTATCGCATCCTCCTCATCAGTGCTCAACTGCTCCCGTTAAGTGCTCAAGCATCTACGCACATGCCTGCATAAATTTTTCCCACAATGCAAAGTTAAATACAAATAAATATTACATGACATTATTATAATATTTATAATTAATTAAGTAAAATGATCATTATAATTGTTAACCCCGTTTCACCCACGAGTTAAAGAGCCTGCAAGTTAAAGAGCCCACGAGTTAAGGAGTCTACGAGTTAAGGAGCTAACGACCTAACAGGTTAAGACCTAAACGACTTAGGGAATGTCACGACTTAAGAAAATCCACGACTTAAAGACGTTACGACCTAACGACCTAAAGGTGTGACGACTCAAAGCACTAAAAGGAAGAGTCAACAACACTTAAGTCGCTGCTGACTTATAACTGCAGATAAGTCGTTCACGACCTAAGACTTGGAGACAAGTTCAATACCATGTTGTGATAAGATGACTCGTTGACGACTTACGACCAATGATGAGTCGTGTACGACTCATGCTAGCATAAAGGAAGTTGCATTTGGTTAACTCGTGAACGACTTAGAACTTGTATCATTCATTCAAATGGGTGCATAACTTTGGACCAAGCCGTGAGCTAAACCGAGTAGGTCGGCCGCGACCTACCATGAGTCATTTACGAGTTACGACTTATCATAAGTCGTGTATAAGTTACGACCTAACTCCGATAAATGCCTATAAATACGACCCTGGCTCCAACTAGAAGGGGACCTTTTGGCTCATTTTTTTTCAAGCACTGATACTCTGCTGCATTCCATACCGACTCTACACTCAAAGCTTTCAAGGCACGTAGAACGCTACCAACAACTTTAAGAAGGAATCTCATACATCCGACATGGATGGGAAGACTTTCACTTACATTGAAGTTTAAGCTACTTGTTCAAAGTGTTTGGTAATTCAAAGTGTATTGTACTTGGGAAGAATTATATCGACTTGTAACGAAATCATCAATAAAGATATTCAAAGTGGACGTAGGCAAATTATTAAGCCGAACCACTATAAAATTGCTGTTGTTTACTGCTTTTTCGGTGGTTTTCTGCTTATACTCTGTTCCCGAATCATAGGGTGGTGCTTTCACAACTACACTTCACACACCGGGGAGTTAGCGTCTGATTTTCACGTTAACATTTTTGGTGCTTTCACTGAGAACGATCGAACTCAGGATATTGACATCATTGCTTCACCAAACTGTGAGGAAAGAATCTCTGTTAAGACCAGAAGTTTAACAGAAATTATGGCTCCCGGAAGGAAACTTAGATCTGCCAGATCTGATGATGTTCAAGAGAACACCGCCACTTCTCCTCCTCTGAGTCAGACAGCTCCAACTGTGGGAGTTACGCGAGCGGAATTAGACGTTGTGGTTTTGGGATTGAATCAACGGTTAAATGCTCAATATGCACAATTAAGGGCTCAGAATGCTCGGAATACCTTGATATTGAATAAGCTAAATGATTTGCTCGAGGCTAATCGTCAGCCAACAAATAAAGAAGGAAACTCTGCTGATAGAGCTCAGGGGGTTAGAGGGAATACTTCTCAAAGGGCGGTAAGCCCTGTCAAAAGGCCACTTCCTCAAGACGGAGGATCGGGACCTCAAACGACCCTTCGTGAACGACTATCAAGGCAGAACTCTGAAAGAATGGCTGACCTTTTCCCCGCAGGGCCTGTGGATGATGAAGAGTACTTTTCAGGAATGGTCCGTCAAATCATGAAAGAAGTATGCGAAAGGACGAGGATGAGAAAGAGTGGGGCTTTGCTCCAAGCAAAACTCCATTCACTGAGAGGATTCTGAAAGATGAATTCCCGAAAAAATTTGCTCCGCCCACTATTCCAGCTTACAAAGGAACAAGTGATCCTAACGAATTTCTGTATAAATATGACTGGCATATGATTGGCGCCAGGGCATCCGATGAGATTAAATGCCGATACTTCCCGGTGTATTTGGAAGGAGTAGCTTTATTATAGTTTACCAAGCTGGCAGTTAGATCCATTGATCAGTTCTCGGACTTAACTAAGAAGTTCAAGTAGCAGTTTCGGTTGTACGCCTCTAAAGCAAAGGACATAATGTCATTGTCAAATCTGGAGCAAAACCCAGGGGAATCCATCAAGTCGTTCCTGAACCGATTCAACATAGCTTTGGCCGAGGTTGATAACGCTGAGCCACGCATGGTTTTGACATACTTGATGAGGGCAATTGATAAATCGAGCAAGTTTGGAGAATGGTTGAAAATGAAAGAACCAAATTCACTCGATAAATTATATAAAAAAGCCGATGAGTTCATGCGCCTGGAAAGGCTTCAAGCACCAGCTAAGGTAGCATCAGCAGAAATTAAGAATGATAGTAATGCTCCAGATAAAAAGGAATCCAATGCTCAGAAAAGGGGGAACGACGGCAGAAAGAAACAAGGGGATGCAAAGAAGGGTCGAGCTTTCAACTTCACACCTTTGACTGATACCCCTGAAAATATCTTCTTCGCAACCAAAGATAATATCAGTTATCCTACGCCACCTAAGATGAGGGTTGGAGATAAAATGGAGAAAAGTGGAAGATTCTGTCAGTTTCACAATCAGCCTGGTCATGACACTAACGAATGTCGACACTTGAAAGAAGTAATTGAGCGACTGTTGAAAGAGAACAAGCTCTAACAGTGTGTTAGAAGGGGTAGGGACACAATAACCTCATCGGTCCAAAGGCAACAAGTCCCCGCTCACCATCCAAGCTCGAGTGAGAAGGCCGTAGAACATGAGTCAGACAGGCCTGTCATTAATGTGATAACGGGAGGTCCTCACCCAGCAGGCAGGAGCTGGGGTGAGATGGAAAGGTATGCTCGAGCACTGAAGCATGCACCCGCAGAAGAAAGTGTTTTTGTATTAGAGGATGCTGCGCCATTGAAACAACAGAAAACTTTCCCTGATGACATCATATTTAGCACCAGGGACTCTATGGGTATTGAAGCCCCTACGATAGATCCTCTGGTCACATCTGCCGGTATTGGCCCGGCCACTGTGAGAAGAATTCTGGTCGATTGCGGGGCTTCGTGTAATATTCTCTTCAAGAAAGCTTTTGACCAGATGAAGATACCAATGGCTGACATTTAGGCTTCGTCATTGAAAATTGCTGGCTTCGCTGGGGAGCCAAAGCAGCCGATTGGGACTATAGACTTGATTGTAGAGCTCGGAGAGGGGCTGAAAAGGTAGCTCGAAGACAGACCTTTATAATTGTTGAAGAATTTTCTGCTTATAATGCTTTCTTGTGCCGACCGACTCTGGCTGCATTCAAAGCTGTTCTCGCCCCATGGTGTCTAACTATAAAATTTCCTACTGATAACGGAATTGGGATAATTAAAGGAGATCAGAACGTGGGACGGGAGTGCTATCTAGCAGAGCTACGTGAAACAAGGAGGAGAGAAATGGGAAAAGATGCGGCGCCTTCAGTCCGCTTCAAAGAACGAACCTTGTAGCAACTACAGGTTGGTCCCTGCACTGGCGAACATAGCGGTGCCCGGAGAGAGATGGATCCAAGAAAAGATAGTGCAGGGGAGAATAGAGTAGTGCCGGTAGAGGTGATAGTGCCGGTACCTGTTGACTTAAAGGACCCAAACAAGGTGCTGAATGTGGGTTCACAACTCAACACTACAGCTCAGGATATTCTGGTCTCATTCTTGAAGGCAAATTTAGATGTATTCGCATGGACTCATGCCGACATGTGCGGAATATCACCAGAGATTGCGGTACACGCTCTGAAGATCGATCCAAAGTTCACGCCAGTAAAATAGAAAAGAAGAACTCAAGGTCCAAAGAGGTCAGCAGCGTTGAAGGAAGAAGTCGATCGACTCATGGAGAATGGCTTCATTAGAGAATCTGTTTACCCAGATTGGGTCTCAAATCCTGTCCTGGTTAAAAAGGCTAATGGGAAGTGGAGAGTATGCATTGACTTCTCAGATCTGAATAAGGCTTGCCCCAAAGACTGTTTCCCGCTGCCTAGAATTGATCAGTTGGTGGACGGAACGGCGGGACATGAATTGTTGTCTTTTATGGATGCTTGTTCCGGGTACAATCAGATCATGATGCATGAGCCAGATCAGGAGGACACGAGCTTCATAACGGATGTTGGTCTTTACTGCTACAAAGTCATGCCCTTCGGACTCAAGAATGCGGGGGCAACCTACCAAAGGCTTGTTAACACCATGTTTAAACCACAGATCGGAAAGACAATGGAAGTCTATGTCGATGATATGTTGGTAAAGTCAAAGAAAGCAGTGGACCACATGGATCACTTGGCGGAAATGTTTGCGGTCCTACGGAAATACGGAATGAAACTTAACCCTTTGAAATGTTCATTCGGAGTGGAGTCCGGAAGGTTTTTGGGATTTATTGTGAGCGCTAGGGGCATTGAGGCTAATCCTGCTCAAACCACTGCCTTGAAGGAGGTCAAAGCTCCTAGAACAAAGAAGGAACTGCAGAGTCTTAACGGAAAAATTGCTTCTTTGAGCCGATTCATTTCTAAAGCTACTGATAAATGCATTCCATTCTTTGACGCTCTAAAGAAAGGAAGAAAAAACTTTGATTGGACTCCCGAGTGTCAGAACGCATTTGATGAACTGGTTCGTCATATGGAAGTGCCTCTAATACTCTCAAAGCCCGACAATGGTGAAGATCTCTACATCTATCTGGTAATATCATCTCACGCTCTGAGTGCAGCATTGGTTCGAGAAGATACAAGGATCCAGCGACCAGTCTATTACATTAGTAAAAGATTCACTGGGGCAGAGATGAATTACTCGAAGCTGGAGAAACATGCCTATTTCCTATTGATTGCATCACGGAAATTGAGGCCGTATTTTCAAGCTCATCCCATCAAAGTCCTCACTGATCAACCTCTGAAGCAGGTCCTGTTTCGCCCTGAAACTTCGGGCCATCTTTTAAAGTGGAATATTGAACTCGGTCAATATGACATCACTTTCCATCCCCGAAGAGCTATCAACGGACAAGCTTTAGCAGACTTCATTGCTGAATGCACAGATAAAGGTGATAGTGAGGAAGAGGAAACTAATGACGTCCCGGTGAAATGGAAATTGTACGTTGATGGCGCAAGGAATGACTACTGTTCTGGGGCAGGGGTTGTCCTTGAGACCCCTGAAGGATGATCATTGTGTTATGCAATAAGACTGGAATTTCCTTCGACTAATAATGAAGCAGAATATGAAGCTCTCATTGCAGGTTTGAGAATCGCTAAAGAGCTAAATATCAGAACATTGCAGATCTTCAGTGACTCACAGCTTATCGTATGCCAAGTCACGAAGGAATTCCAAGCTAAAGGAGGAAATTTACCCACTTATTTGTCAAAGGCCTGGGAGCTTCTTGAAGATTTTGATCATTATTCAATAAACCATATTCCCCGGGAAGAGAATATGAAGGCAGATTCCCTCGCGAAGCATTCAAGTACTGGTGAAGCTCAACTATTGGGATTAGTCCACGTAGAAGTCCTGTCAGCACCAAGTACAGACGAGATGGATGTTGACTGGATTATGAATGTATCTCAGGAACAAGAATCATGGATGACTCCAATACTGGACTACCTACTAAGAGGTTCTTTGCCAGAAAATTCGAGAGAAAGACAGAAGCTTCTAAGGAAAGCCTCCAGATATATAGTCCAAGATAGCCAATTGTACAGGCGGGGTTTCTCAATGCCATTACTCCGATGTGTAACTAAAAATGAAGCCAAGACAATTCTAGCTGAAGTACACGGAGGGGAATGTGGAGATCACATGGGTGGTCAGACATTAGCAAAGAAAATTCTCCGTTATGGGTATTTTTGGCCGGAAATTAATCAAGACGCCGCTATATATTCTCGAAAATGTGACAAGTGCCAAAGATTCGCCAAAATTCCTAGAGCACCTTCCACTGAGCTAACACAGATGGTCAGTCAGTGGCCATTTTCCATTTGGGGAATGGATCTCATTGGGCCATTACCAACTGCCAAATCAGGGATTAAATATGCTATTGTTGCAGTTGATTATTTTACTAAATGGGCTGAAGCTGAACCTTTGGCTACTATTACCTCTAAGAAAATGATAAATTTTGTGACTAAAAATATCATTTGCAGGTATGGTGTGCCGCAGAAAGTAATCACAGACAATGGTACCCAATTTGAAAGTGAGGAATTCCAGGACTTCTGCAAACGATTCAAAATCCAGAAGAGTTTCTCAGCAGTGGCCCATCCGCAGGCAAACGGGCAAGTGGAAGCAGTAAACAAAATCATCAAATCAACCATCAAAAAGCAGCTGGAAAAAGAAAAAAATGGATGGGTTGACAAGTTACCGCTTGCACTATGGGCATAAAGAACCACCCACAAAACTGCGACTGGGCATACTCCATTTTCGTTGGCATATGGATCAGAAGCAATGATTCCGGTGGAAACTGAAGTCCCCTCACATAGAAGAATCCATTTTGATAAAGATGAGAATGAAAAACTGGAATTGGAAGCACTTGACCTCCTTGATGAAAGAAGAGAAGAGGCTAGACTTAGAATTGCGGCTCATCAACAAAGAATAGCCAGGCACTTCAATTCCAAAGTTCGTCAGCGCAACTTTGAAGTTGGGGACCTAATTCTAAAAAAAATCATGACAGCCACAGGTGTGTTTGGGCCAAACTGGGAAGGGCCATATGTTATAGGCACGAAGCTTCTTGACGGCACATTCAAACTCACAACTGTCGAAGGAGAACCAATTGCAAGAGCTTGGAACAGCAATCATTTGCGTCCTTATTTTACTTGAAAGCTTTACTGAAGTATTGTAAAAAGAATTGCAAAAATATGATTCTTGTATTGAAAGCAATTGTAAAGAAAGTGAATAATGAAAAGCTATAAAGTGGATGTTGGCCCAGTTTTTGGCCGAACCACTATAAATCTTGTGTTCCCTACTATTATAAACTGCTTTGTTTTATTTCGACATATAAAATACATTAATTGTGTCATTAAAATGTCAATTTAATAATGCATGTCATGCAAGTAAAGCTTACCCATCTCAAGACCGAGCAAACACACACTAAACCATCAAAAATTTCCACACTCAAATCCTACAAAAGAAGTGCTTCAAACAAGAGTGAGCAATGTGGGTGGAATTGGGCCATCTCTAACTAACTATAAATGTTTGAACAAATAGCCAGTTAAGCAAAATGTGTCCACCACCACCAACTCACCTAACTGTGAAGTATATTTCTTTGGATAAGGGAAATTATTGGCAACTAAAAAGTGTTGACACTTGCAAAAGACAAGGAGGATCTTCAACATGAATGGATGGCGAAAGTGACATGGGAGAGCAAGCATCGATCAACAAAAGACCTCTTCGGAGGCGCAAGACCTCTACGGAGGCACAACTCTTCGGAGGAGAAAGACCTCAAGAGGGCCTAGCCAGAAAAAGAGATCTTTCTCGTTACAAAGTTGCGGAATGATCGGTCGATACACTCCCGTGAATCCGTCCAACCGAGAGGAAGAAACTCCTAACTTCCAGGCAAAAGTCCTACTCAGAGGCACACGTTTCACCAAGATTGAAATAAAACTTCCAGGTGTTGAAACTTGGAAAAAAAAAACCTCTTCGGAGGCCCATTTCACCATAGTTGAAATGCTAAAAGACCTCGGGCGGGCCAACCAGAAAAAGAGAGATCTTTCTCGATACAAAGTTGCGGAATAATCGGTCGATACACTCCCGTAAATCCGTCCAACCGAGAGAAAGAAACTCCAAACTTCCAGGCAGTAACCCAGCTGAGAGGCACACATTTCATCATCGGTCGATACACTCCCGTAAAATGAAATGTGAAAAGCCCTCTTCGGAGGCCCGCTTCCCAGCGAACAGGGAAAAATAAAAGCCTCTTTCATGGGGCAGAAACCAAAAAGACCTCTTCCCAGAGGCACAACAAAAACAAAAAGACCTCTTCCCAGAGGCAGAAATGAAAAGACCTCCTCCCAGAGGCACAAGCAAGGAAGAAAAACCTCTTCGGAGGCACACGTTTCACCAAGATTGAAATAAAACTTCCAAGTGTTGAAACGTGAGGAAGTCCCCCCCCCCCTCAGAGGTGTAATTTTTCAAAGGCACACTTTAACTCTCAAAGGAAGAATGATCCACCTATTCTGGAAAATTCTCTTCCTTAAAAAGAAGTTAAAGTACCCTTCAGATACCCGCTTTACCACATAGAAGAATTCATTCAGTAAAATGTGCATATGCACAAAAGAAAAAGTGATATCTTCGAAGGATGAAGCGTAAAAACATATTTGTACTCTGTTTTTTAACGAAATAATATTCCTCCAAGTATGGAATAATTATTCTCAAAAAAATAAAAGTACAAGTTCCTCATAAAATAAAATATTGCAATGAGCTTATGGTATAGGGGCAACATGGTATAACTACATCGGTAAAATTGCGCTCGAACGGTATACCACAAGCTCACTGCAATATCATGCAAAGAAACTTGTACAAAAGTGAATAATAAATGCATTCTCAAATTCAAACAAGAAGTTTGTACAAATAAAGGATCATTTTATTTAATTCTGTTACAATTTCTTACAGATACAAGTTTCGAAATAAAGAAAACGGGGGCCGGTACCCGCACAATTTCCGGTCATTACATGCAAAAAAGGCAAAAAGCGATATGAAAGCCACAGAACCAGAGCCATCATTTCTTCTTCCGTCCACCTTTTGAGCCCGCACCTGGCCGGATAACCAACTTCTTAGGCCGGCTTGTAAGAGTAGGGGATGAAGGAGAATGGGGCTCAGTCGGACTTTCTTCCGTTTTTTCTTCTCCAGTTGAGGATCCCTTCTTCTTCTTCTTCTTCTTGGAAACTCCCTCCTTTCGTCTCTTCTTGAAGGAAGACCCACTCCCTGGAGAAAGAAGTTTAGCTAATGGTTCATCATCGGAACCAGTTGCTTCTGGAGTCTTCTCACTCCCTTCAGTTTCTTCTCCCTTGTGTTCTTGTTAAGCAATGGGATCGTCCATGTCTTGAAGAGCTTCTATTTGCTGCTCTTGTGATCCCGGCTGCGAGGCAGAAGGAGGAGTCACCTGAATAGATGGAGGAGGAATAATTGGAGGTGGGGAAGTTTGAACGATGCTCGACGTTTTCTCTACAGAAGGAAAAAAGTTCAAGTCAGTAAAAAGCGGAGATAAAGGTTCGCTGAGGTTCAAGAAGTTGTCAAGAAGCTCATCAAGCTCGTAAGAAGCAGATGAGCAGTCTACTTGGGCAAGATTAACAGTAGGGTTACCTGCAGAAGTCGGTTTCCTGACATCAACTTCGTAAGCCTGTGCCTCGGCACTCTCGTCGCCTTCATCTCCACCTTGTATGCTTGTGATCTCGGTGGTAACTTTGGTAGGAGATAGAGAATGAGAACTAGAACCGATAATGTCAATTTCGGCCGAAGGAGAAGGCTGAATTGGAACAGTTGAAATAGTTTTTTCCGAATATTCCCTTGTCGCTGTTTCGGCCCTTAATTTTGCAAGCTGTTCTCTCCCCCTGGCGAGAGTGGCGCGAGCATCATCATCAAGAGAATGCTCCTCAAGAGCTGACTCAGCATAGCCAGCGCCTTTACCGCCAAGCATATCGAGTGCAGCCTGCCAAACTTCAGCCAGAGTAATTTCATACTTGGGTCCTAGAAAGGCGAGGCTACCGCGCCCCAAGACGCTATGCAGGTAGAAGTCAAATAATGTTGAGCTGATGTTGGTCCTCGTTGCCTCGTGAGATTCTTCAGCTGCAATTTTGCCGACAACTGCCTCATCACGCTCCCTTTCAGCGTTGGAAAGTTGAAGCTTAAGCATTTGAATCTCCGCCTCTTGGGAGCCGTTTTTCTTCTGAAGCTCTTCAATATCAGCAACATAGCCCTCGCTAATTCTTTTTTGCACTTCAAGCCTGTCTTTGGCATCTCTTTGGCTGGCATGAGCATCTCTCACTTGTTTTAGGAGCACCTCTTCTTTTTGAGTAGAGGAAGTAGCAAGCTCTTGTTTAAGTTCCTCAACTTTTGCTTCAAGCTCTTCATTGTAAGTAGCGATGCTCCTCATTTCAGTATCGTGTTGCTCAAGAACCTTTTGCCATTCGGCTTTATCATTCTCCATAGTGAGCATGGCTTCTATATTTGCACGATTAACCCTTTGGAGCTCGTCAACAAGCTTTTGCCAGTTCGACATCCTTTAAATATCAAGCTTGACGGCATCGAGATTTCGTAACATGACAGACTTGTCAATGGGGACCAAGTCAAGGTCAAACCTCACTCCCTTCAGGCACCACTGTGGAAACCGGCTATGCAAAGTGGCCGGGCCTGGTCCAACTTGGAATTTAGGCCTGGTAATTATTGTTTGAATATTTGTTTTCCCAAGAGCGGGAGAGCCAGAAGGAATATCAAGAGACAGGGGCAGTAACCTTTTCAGGAGTTGTAGAGGTGTGCTTCTCACCATGTCGGGCTCGCTTGCTCGAATCTTCAACCATATGACTTTTTCCTCGGTCATCATGGGATTTTCTTTTATGGGAATCGTCGCCTTTCTGCGAAGAATCGTGGCGTTCCTCCCTCTCTCTTCTTTCATAATGCTCCTCTTGAGCCCTCTTCTCTTGAGCCTTTCGGGTGGCTCTTTCTTCATCGTATTCTCTGTAAGAGGGGAGGTAGCGCCTATAATCATATTGGCTACGCCTCCCGTAGCGCTGGAAGTCATCATAGTAGGATCCGCTGCGTCCCATCGGAGGATCTGAAATAAAAAGAGATAAATTTTAGAATTCTTCAAAGCACAAAAAGTCAGAAGCATAAAAGTGCCGAAAGATTCTAAGTGTGTGTAATGTGCAAACTACGCGCATCGAACTACGAACCACTCTTTGATTGTGGAGTAGTTATGGGTGTAGAAGTTAGCATCAACTCTTGAGTTGACGGAGTCTGTTGCAGAATAGAGGTCGCCTCGACTACTGAAGAAGAAACCCCAGTAGTAATAGGATCATCTTTAAAGATCTCTTGCGAGGTGGCAAAGAGGTTGCTCGGTCCTTCGAAAGTGTCGTCCCTGATCTGCTTGACAGGGCTGGTTTTCTCGGTTTCTTCGTCACTAGACTTCTTTGAATGCGAAGGAGAATCCCGAGGCTCTTCTTCTTCAGTGACCGGGGCAAGTTTGCCAGATGACACCGCGACATTAACAGAAGTGGAGCACTTCACTAGAGAAGCCTCAGAAGCAGGTTCTTTTGGTATGGATGTGTCAGTAGAAACGGGGGCATCTGACGCTCTAGCCGGAGAGTCTGGGACTTCGTGGGCGTGTGTAGAGCGAGAGGTATGAAAAAGCCCGTATTGGTGCAGAAATTCATCCCTCAACAAGAATTTTACACTTCTCTCTTCCGCGGCCACGGCACTCAGTCTCTCAAAAACTTGCTTATGGCCTGGATCTCGGGATAGGGAAGGAAGTGCTGAAAAAGGAAAGAGTGAAATTAACGATTAACAACTCAAATTCGAAAAGTTTGGAAATGGAAAATAGAAGCAGGTAATCTTACTTCCTACTCTCCAGATGGCATAAAACCCTGGGGTGCAGCAAACGAAGAAAAACTGATTTAAAAATCCATGAGCACTTTCGGGTAGGTCAGTCACGAGTTTGCGATTCCTAACACTCCTTATGATAACAATGGAAGGATGGTCTTTAATCTTGGTAAAAGAACATAAGTAACAAATTTCTTCAAAGCTCGGTAACCGACCCAGGGTTCTCATGAATAAAACACACAACCCCATCAGAATGGCGTAACTATTGGGGTGCAGTTGAAACGGGGAGATAGTCAATCGAGCTAGAAATTGCTAAAGGAACTCGTTGAAGGGAGGAATAGCACCAAACAAGCACATTTGGCGGTTTACAGCGACGAAACCACGGGGAGGGCTATCAGCAAAATCATTTGGCCCAGGCAATATAGCATCCGTTTCAACGATGCCAAACTGAGCACGCAATAAGCTAAACGTCCGGTAGTTTAAAGAAGTTGAAACTCTTTCCGGTGGAGCAATCAGTGGAGCAGCTATTGGAAGAGCCTCTCCAATCTGTTCCGTTACTTCTTCTTGATGAGAGGCCATTCTACATAAGCAACTGGATATTCAAATTCGAAGGTGCGCGTTTCCTAAAAGTGTGGAGTGTTGTGCAAAAGTAATAAAAATAACAAATAAATATAACTGGAATTAAACTAGTCGACGATTGATCGACTACAAAATTTCAGAACCTATTAATCTAAAGTTCAAGCAATAATATTAGTGCAGGCTGGTCTGTTTCAATTCACTATTTCAGTGTTGCTTTAATATTTTACTTCAAATTGATGAGTTGAAAGCACTTCGTTCGCACAATTTATTATCTGTTATTAACTAATCTGTCATTTGATGCGGGCAGTCGATGGCAATATATTCGTCCCAATTTTCTGTAAATGTTGTATTGGACAAATTGTTAGCTTGCAAGTTAAAGTGATCTGTGAATGAATACAATAAAGTTCAACAGTTCAAAGTCCATGCAACGGTTCAAAGTACGAACAAAATTCATACAAGTCATGACTCGCCAATGACTCAAAGATTTTCCTTTTAATTTCTTATGGGTTAAGTCAGGCCAATGGTCTTCTGGCTAACTTGCCCACGACTTAAGGGTTAAGGGGCGAGTCAGTTTAGGTTGCCTCAATTTTAAGTCAATGATGCTCTAAGTCGGCAGTGCTTTGGGTCAAAGGTCGTGAAACAGAAGAAGGACTCCGGTGGAAAAGCAGTGGGAAATTCCCTAAGTACTAACACGGCCACGACTCAAGATTTCATGTTTTAACTCGGCTACGACCCAGGGCTTGAGTCGTGAAAGTTGCTATGTCGCAGAGAATACTTGGTCACATAAGATTGCTGAATCATACTCAAAACAACGATTCACTCCTAACCCGTTAATTTCTTCTCCTAACCCGTTAATCTTTTCTCCTAACCCACAAGCTTTTTTCTCCTGACCCATTAATCAAGTAACTTCACAGTCCTCAACCTTAATCTTATCACACTACGAAATCGTTATAAATCGCGAGTTATCCTGAATCAAATCAAATAGCCTTAAGTCCACCGATGATCCATGCAGCAGTATTTGCATGGCTCAAGGATGTAAATCGTGGGCGGAGATCGATGATGGTGATCGCCGATTGGGAAAAAGAGAAAGTTGCTTGCGTGGTGTGAAGCTAGAGATGGTTGGAAGTAAAATTGGGTCCAAATCGCCTTTGAAAGCTTGACGACGTGATAATGGCAGGAATGGATCAGGGGATAAGTAATGAGAAGAGTGAGATAGGAGGAACGACTCAAGCATTTTATATCTGGAGGTGTTGGAACTCGAATCGGCGCGCCGGGGTTATGATGAGTCGAAGCACATGACTTACGACTTAAGTGTGTGCTTCGAGGGGCAAATGTTAACCCCGTTTCAACCACGAGTTAAAGAGCCTGCAAGTTAAAGAGCCCACGAGTGAAGGAGTCTACGAGTTAAAGAGCCTGCGAGTTAAAAGCTTACGAGTTAAGGAGCTAACGACCTAACAGGTTAAGACCTAAACGACTTAGGGAATGTCACGACTTAAGAAAATCCACGACTTAAAGACGTTACGACCTAGCGACCTAAAGGAGTGACAACTCAAAGCACTAAAAGGAAGATTCAACAACACTTAAGTCGCTGCTGACTTATAACTGCAGATAAGTCGTTCACGACCTAAGACTTGGAGACAAGTTCAATACCATGTTGTGATAAGATGACTCGTTGACGACTTACGACGGATGATGAGTCGTGTACGACTCATGCTAGCATAAAGGAAGTTGCATTTGGTTAACTCGTGAACGACTTAGAACTTCTATCATTCATTCAAATGGGTGCATAACTTTGGACCAAGTCGTGAGCTAAACCCAGTAGGTCGGCCGCGACCTACCATGAGTCATCTACGAGTTACGACTTATCATAAGTCGTGTATAAGTTACGACCTAACTTCGAGAAATGCCTATAAATACGACCATAGCTCCAACTAGAAGGGGGCCTTTTGGCTTATTTTTTTTCAAGCACTGATACTCTGCTGCATTCCAAACCGACTCTACACTCAAAGCTTTCAAGGCACGTAGAACGCTACCAACAACTTTAAGAAGGAATCTCGTACATCCGACACGGATGGGAAGACTTTCACTTACGTTGAAGTTTAAGCTACTTGTTCAAAGTGTTCGGTAATTCAAAGTGTATTGTACTTGGGAAGAATTGTATCGACTTGTAACGAAATCATCAACAAAGATATTCAAACTGGACGTAGGCAAACTATTAAGCCGAACCACTATAAAATTGCTGTTGTTTACTGCTTTTTCGACGGTTTTCTGCTTATACTCTACTCCCGAATCATCGGGTGGTGCTTTCACAACTACACTTCACACACCGGGGTGTTAGCGTCTGATTTTCTCGTTAACAATAATAACTTAAACTTAAATTATTTTTAATAGTGCGACGTATGATTTATCACCTCATGCCAGACATACGACACTATTCCCTCACTTGCACTCTTTCCTACAATAATTTGTGTATATTATTGTAGTTTATACAAATATTTACTAAAAATGTTATAACTATCATAAATCAAGTTAATTATTTTACCAAGTTCTCACTATGGTGTTGGAATGATTTTGAGTCGTGGCGGCGTGTGATAGGATTTTTCTCCATGTTCACAAAGTTCATATCCAACTATGTCCGCGAAATAAAAATTAAAATTATATTTTGAAACTATTAATTATGTATTGTGTACTGAATAAATTTAGGTGATGCCTTATTGTCTTACCTTGAAATCGCCGCTACCCCACCATGCGACCCAATCATCGCAGACGATGGCACCCATTCACTATGGTTTCTTCTCGGTTTTTCTTACGCTAGACATCATATCACTACAATTCTTTGCCACTTTTGAGTTCCAATGGTGCTGGCAACAGGACACATCCTCCTCTTGCAAGTCTACTGCAACTTGTATATATGTCGAAAAAATATAAGTTATACATTTATATTTAGTCAGCAAATTGTAAAGTGATTCTATATAGTGGTGTATAATTTTGCACTTACAAGAAAGTCCTGCCATATACTATCTCATACATGGTATAGATCCTTCTCCACTTCGGCCAGCATACAAACATGCAACTCGTATACGCCTACTTGGATATGCTCACCACAATATTAGACGCTCAAGCTCAAAACCCCTGCAAAAAATACGATGTACACAAATCATGGCTAATATATCATACGAAATATTTATATTGTTGAAATAAATTTAATACTTACGAACCGTTGGCTTTCGGTAGTAATTTAACTACCAGACATGGCACATCTACTGAAGTTCTGCTGCTACTACGACCGCCGCGACTTGTCCCTCTCTGAGACCCTAAGGGAGAACTAGTATTTGAAGAACTCAAACGTCCAAAATATGACATCTGCAATACCCATGACATATATATTATTCTATTATAGCAGAATATATCAATCAATTATGAGAAAACATATCAAGATTTAACAATAATAATCGCATGTAAAAAATATAACATCAATACTCCCATAAATTACCTTTTTCAACTTGTATACTATTAAATTAGTCCTTGTCGTTTTCTAGTTTAACTTTATCTCATACTCTCTAGTATTTTCCTCTGTAGTCTCAAGTTCTTCTAATAATACATTTGATTCTTATTTAGAGGTCCTTACAAGGTTTGATCATTTATTATTGTAAATTCTCCATTTTTCTCAATCTCCGCTTGGTACGCTTATTCCTTTGAAATATTCTGTAACGAGCTAGAATTTTAGTTATTTGAAATTGGAATATTTAGTTGATTTTAAATATTTAAAATTTAATTTTGTACTTGAATTTCAAATAAATTGATTTATGGGATTATTTAATAATTGAAATTAGTAAAATAGTTGAATCTTTAGTTTTAAGCTTGTTAAAAATAATTTAAAGGCTTGTTAAATTTATATTAGAATGAAGGAAAGTATAATTTTAAAATGAATTTAAAAGTGATTTTTTGAATTTTTTTTTAAAACTCGTTAAATTAACGAGTGAAAATAGCCTTCTCGGGCAAAGTTTCGGAATTCGTCGAAACTAGTTCATTGGATCCGTAATAGTGTATTATTATGGAATTTCAAATTTCATACTGTTTACATTTAATGTTTGATCGTACGGAAAAGAAATGTTCGGAAACTAATATCGGAAATTCAAAATAGTAATTGGGTCTAAAAAGCTATCTTCTCCATACAATCGAAATAGGACTCGTAACCTTTTCCATTGCGTTCGGAAGAGGGGTATAACATTATAAACCCCTATCAGCACACCCTAATAGGTGTTCGAGATTTTAAGCTACATAATAAGGACGTTTTGAAATTTTAAATTATATATATATATATGTATGTATGTATTTATATTTATATATATTGATTGACATGACCATAATCACATCATCTTCTTTTCTCTCATTTTCAAGTCATTGTAGACAGCATCCAACATGCCATCTCCTTCTTTTTGTATCCATCCCCTCCTTCAATTTAGCACATGCAACTTATAGTGAAAAAAAAGAAAAATAATAATGAAGCTTGGAAGAAAATTCCTATCTTTAGAAATACTCAATGAAAAAACTAAAACCTCCTTTAAAATCATATTTCAACTTGGGCTTCGATCTGAAATGTAATTTGCAAGGTGCGGCTACTATTTTGATCTCAACAGTAATGGCCGAGCTTGCCAAGCAGCTAGGGTTATCAATTTAGTTTGATTGTGAGGCCGATGGGTTGTCTTGAGTGTAGATTTGGGACGAGCAGGCGAGGCACATCTTTGGTGAAGAAATGGTGAAGCTCGTTCATGGTTGGGTAGGTGCAATGATCGCGGATAGGGGAAGGGAAGCTCATTTTGCATTTTTCCTAGATATGTTGGAGGATGTGGTGGTCGTGCTAGATGATCGAGAATGGCAATGCGCATATGAGGGTAAACGCTTATTGCTCGATTGTTGTCTTTGAGAGTGTATCAGTGCATGCGTGCACGAATTGGGAGCTATAGGCAAATGAAGAGCAGGGTGAGAAGAAGTAGGCATTTGTTTTCTTGGCGGGCAGGGTTTGTATTGGTAATTTGCTTTCTTTTAAAAAAATATATTATTTATATAAATTATTGTTAAAATAAAATCGATAAATCAAAAATTCCGTATCTCATTTGTTTAGGATCGCAATCCAACGCGGTCAGTCACGTTGGGTTCGTATTAAGGAGAATTTTGCTATGGAATCAGTTTGGTTGAATTTGGAGCTTGTAGAATTTCTAGATAAATTCAAACGCGTTCGAATTTAATCGGAACCAGAATGTAAGAATGATAATAAAAATAAACGTGAGTTAATCTCACTCATTTTTGGATTACTAGTTAATTTTAAGTAGTTAAAATTAATTATTGATTGATTGGTTGAATTGATAAATTGTTATTAGTTGAATGTGATATTATATATATAGTAGTGTATATTAGTAGTAGGATTGGTTGTTCCCGCATATTTTATCGGATGAGACCCTTTGCACCCAACATAATGGTGGATGACCCTATATTATCGCGATAACCCACCTCGTAGTGGGATTGGGATTTTTATGTTGTATTAACATCTATGGATGTAGGAAAACAGGTTGGAGGAATACAACCGGATTCATCAAAAATGTTGAATTAAATTTCATATATATTGATTTATGATACTGTTAGAATAACCTGAGGTAGATTATAGTGTGATTTAAATTTCTTGGATGCTATGGTAGTTTTGGCCTTGATTTTCTTTTTTTTAAATACCAATAATATATGTTTCGAAGTTGAAAGAAATTAAAAAGAAATTTGGAAGTGATATATTTATAATGAATTTCGGATTGATTAAAAGAAATGAATTGGGTAAAATAAATAGTTTAACTTTAAATTTGTACTTGACAATTTCGGAATACGGTTAATAGAGATTTGGATTAAGAATTTTAAATAATAATTCCTTACTGATACTTGTTTTAAATATAAAAAGGCTTTAAAATGAAGATTTCAAATAGATTGGGAAACGAAATGCATTTGGAAATAAATGTGAAATTGAATATAATGGATCTTAAATAAGATTTCTTAATTACAAATGTAAATGTAATTGCTATTGGTTTGGTTGGAATATAGTTTGTATTATTTAAGAAATTAATGTATAAATGCTACTTAATTTAGAAATCGATTTATAATGGATTTAAGTGATGCGAAACCGTTATAAAGTGGAATTGAAAACTGTGAGAATTATAAACAACGTTTACAAATAAAGTGAATGATTATCAGTTGATAAATTGAAGACATAAATTCACGGTAAGAATATATGAAGTGATGTGTTAATCGGTTTAAAATAAATGATAGATTTATGATGTGCACATATTAGTGCATATATTTACATCCATATTTTATCTCTTTTTATTTAAATAATCATCATATTTGGGCATTTTAACATGTTTAAAACCAAAATTCAATTATTTCCAAACCATCATATTTTCATCATCATTCAAGGGCAAAACGGTCATTTTTGTGCATGTGTCAATGTAAGAATTTTTACTTGGACATTTTTTGATTATTTTTATAGGAATTTGGATGCATATGGAAGAGGCTTATATGAAGATACATGCATTCACAAGGAAATACAAAGAAATGAAGAGGAAATAATTCAAGTTCAAGATCATGGAGGACCCCACCCACTTACCTAACTTCCAATTAGAAGCTAAGCACATGCTAAAAGGACTTAAAGCTTCATGTACATATTAAGTGGGGGATTAGTGAATGTTAATGATTACTTGGAGGCTACACCACCTCAAGGGTATTTTGGGAAGCTCCCTAAAAAGAGAATTAGGGTTTTATGCATGTATAAATAGCCCTCTTATGTACATGAAGATCATCTTCTACTCTTTCATTTACTTAGGAAATTAAGAAATCAAGTGTAAGCTCAATGTTCTATGAAATAAAAATGGCTTTCAAGCCTCTTTCTTCACTCTTTTCTACATGTTTTTCTTTATTTTATTGTTAATGTTTATTTTTATGCTCTCTTTCTCTTTATGCTCATAGCTTAGATTTACATTTATGCAAGTAGTTAGTAGCTAATCTCTTTGCTTTCTTTGCTTATTTTCTATTCTCTTTTCTTTTTAATGTTGAAACTTACATGTGTTGCTTTAATGCCACAAATGAGTAGCTAAACTCCTTCAATTTAGGGGTGATGAAGCTCTCTAACTTTATGTAATATCAACATTTTATGATTTATGATCTCTTTTGGTCTATGCTTCATGAAGTAAGTTTTGATGCAAGTTTATACAAGTGAGTTTGATAGCTTATATTGTTTATGCAAATGAGCTATTCTTATTCAACATAAACACAATTTGCATCATCATTTGCTAATCCATTTTTGATATTGAAATGAAAGTAAAAATGAAATTTGATGATCTATGTTACTAATTACAATAGTAAATAGATCATACTTAAATTAGCTTTTGCTTTGGCTTCATTTTCATTAGAATAGATAAGTGGTTTATGTGTTGTATTATAGTTTGATGGTTTGAGTTATGATAATTAATAACATAAACAAACCATACTTATGATAAATACAACAATATTTCACTTAATGTCAAAACTAGAGATCATAAATTATTGTTTGTTGATTTACAAAAATATGGGAGTGGATTTATCCCTAAATTGTTCTCTAGTTCAATAGTTTACTAATCACATTTCAATTCTAGTTTAGCTTCATTTTAGTTCTATCCAACAATTTCACTCGACTTTGGTATAATTTGATTGAATAGAAATTTTTAAAATCATCAATTCCCTGCGGATCGACCCGTATTCGCCACGTGCTACATTTGTACACCGTGCGCTTGCGGTTATATTTTTAAAGTTAAATTCGTTCGACGGTTTTCTAAACCGATAGAATTTTCGTCGTCCGAACAAGTTTTTGGCGCCGTTGCCGGGGAATTGTTTTGATTTTAATTTTCTATTCTTCGAATTAGTTTTCTTTAATTTTTGTGTGTGTTTGCATTTTTTTTTCATTAAAAAAAAGGAAAAAAAAAATATTGTGTGTTTTGTGATTTTTGGTGACATTGTGTTGTGTGCTTGTTTTCTATTTTATTTTCCATTTGCATTGCATATCATATTCGAAAAAAAAAAACATTGCATTCATCTTCAATTTTATTCCACTTCATTTTCGATTACATTTTCCATTTACATTTTTTTTTTCTCAACAAAAAAAAAAGAAAAAAAAAACACTACTACATTGCTATGTTTCTGCTTGCATTTCTTGTTCTCTGATTTCTGTTTGCTGCTGCTAACAAACTGCAGCCTGATCACTTCACCCACCACATTCACTTCTATTTTCCATACCTGCACACTACTCATTGCTCAACAATTTCTCTGTCAAGCTTAAACTCACCATCTCCACTGCCCTCCACCACCTGTTCAACTGCAGCAACTCAACATCCACTCTCTTTCCATCTCTGACCACACCATTCACCTGAAACCATCCAAACAACACTACCAACTGCAAACATACTTCTACTTCATCCCCATTCCAAAACCTCCTCCTGAACAAACTGCTACTTCCCTCACATATCACATTACTACCTCACAAGTTAACTCACCATTTATACACCATCCATCTCATATTTCAACTCCTCTACACTCACGTAATCATCAACTTCTTACTCATCCACAACATCAACGTTCACTGCTCTACCCACGTAAACTTCAACAACTTTTCATTGAACTTCATCAAACTGTCAAACATCAACACAGTCCAACCACTGTTGCATTTCTACAACTTCACAGCAGACGATTACATACTCTAATCCCTACTTCTTCCAATCATCCTCTGCCGCAACCACTTCTGTCACTTCCATTACGTCTGTTTCAACTTCCTCCACCAAAAACAGTAATCACTTTTCATTGCAGCTAGCAACTTCACCCCTGTTCCACCAAGCAAACCACACTCGACATCGCTTTTATTCAATCATACAACAACCTCTCTGTTACACTGTGCATCACTGTGCCATTCAACCTACTGCAATACAAAACCGTGCACACAGATAACCATAACCACATCAAACTACATACTTACATTTCCTCAATATCACTTCCGCTTCCTTAACCGACAGTCAACACTATCGCTTCACCATATTCGAACACTGCAACACCACACTTCACAAAACAGTCATCATAAAACAAGGCAACTCCCCTTCTTCCCACTGCATGCTTCAAAACCCATCTACGCCTCTGACATACCTCATCACCACAAAATCACTACTTCCAGCCTACAGCAGTATCAACTACCACCTACATCAGTATCTCTTCCAAGTCACACAGTGACCAACTTCATTGCTTTGTTCAACACCCGTGATCTACTCACAGCAGCTCGACCTAAATCCACGACCTGAAATCCCTAATCGCGACCATCCTCAACATCCTAACTCCAGACATCACGAGCCACGACTCCATCAACACGACTCCATCAACACGCGTCCAATCGCTACCCGAAATCCCCAATCGCCCCTCCTCTACAGTACAAATCGCGAACACCATCACTCGAACGAACCACCACTCCATCAATCCGCAATCGATTTCAGGGACGTGGGGAAATTTGAGTTCGAATTGAGGATTTGTTTGTGAATTGAGAATTTTCTTTTACTTTGGAATCGTGAAATAATTGAATTTGCTGTTTAGATAAGTTAGAGTGTTTTCTTTTGTAAGTCGTTTGAAGTAGGATTTGTTTTCTTAGTGGGCAGGGTGTAAAACAAGTTAGTTTTTGTATTCCTCTTCATTTGGTAAAAAAAAAAAAAAAGGTGTGAATTTGTTTTTGTTCTACTTGATTTTGTTTTAAATCATTTTGAGTTTGTGCGTCTTCACTTTAGTTTTGATTTGTTTTGATTTTAGTTTTGAATTTGTGTGACTTGTTTGGCATTTTTTTTTTAATAAAAAAAAAAGATTTTAGGTTGTTTTTAATTGTTTTTAGTTTAATTTGTTTTAGTTTCTTCTTTAAATTTTTTTTTTTTTTTTTTTTTTAAGTAAAACCCTACTTTTAAATTTCCTCTCCAAAAAAAAAAAAAATCAAAAAAAAAAAATCAAAAAAAAAAAAAAACAAGTTCAAGTTGCATTGTAATTTTCATTTTTCATTTATTTTATTTTCAATTGTTTTGTTTTTCGCTTATTTTATTTTTCATCTTTGATAAACATACAAAAAAAAAAAAATAACAATAAAAATTGTTGAATATATCTTGTTTTTCATTTCAGGTTGTCAAAGCAGAAAATTACAAGGAATTGCTTGCCAAAAGGAAAAATAATTGCTTTGCTTTGCTAAAATCGCCGCTAAAAAAAAAATTTGCTAATAATCTGCACGCTCTGGTATTGTGCTTTCATCTCTAGTGCATTGTTGGTTGCTTGCATTTGCATTTATATATAAAAAAAATTCAAAAAAATCCAAAAACAAAAACAAACTTCATTTTAGTTGCATTGTAATTTCACGTTTAATTTCTGCTTTGCATTCATCTCATCTTATTTTTTTTCTAAGGGCAATACCCCAATTCACATAAGGTGAGGGATTTCATCACCCTTTCCTTAGCCCACAAACGCATTTCATCGTAGAATTTGACTAATAATAAAGGTTAGACGTTGGACCTAAGGGTGTCACGAGCTCACTTAGGGCTTAATTGTATCTTCACAATTGTTTTACTTAAACGATTTTATTTCTTGGTGTCTAGGCTACGGCAGAGTAATAACCAATTATAAAAATTACGGTGATTCGTAAATATTATACTGGTTGTTCCTCTGAAGGTACTTAAACCTTCGGTTGCATTGCTACGGTGATTCGTGGTGCACCGATAACCCCTGTCCGTTACCTGGCTGAGAAATATTTTTGTTGATTTAAGACAAAGTGTGATTATACAATTTTGGGTTAGGAGCTACTAAGGACAGAAAACTGTAATTAAGTCCTTTGCATTCATTTAGTTGCATTAGTTCATGCATATTTAAAAAAAAAACTCAAAAACAAAAATCTAAAAAAATTTGTATAATCAGTTCAAAAAAAAAAATTGAAAATTCAAAAACAAAACAAAAATCAAACTTTTCTTTTGAAATAAACTTCACTTGGTAAATAGTTTTTTTTTTTTTTTTTTCCCTTTAAAAAAAAACAAAAAAAAAACATTTTCAAATCTTCTTTCATTCTCCAAACTCGTTTCTAATTTCTTTGTCCTCTCGACTTTCACTTGTGCATGAGTACTTGGACTCGTGACACAACAACGAATACTTGGATTCGTGACCCTTCTACAAACCGTTTAACTCGAACAGACAATCCTCCCGAAATGGCGAACGAAAACGCCCCTCGAACTCTTATGGATAGAATCTTTCCCGATAGAGTTTCTATTCCATCTTGCATCACATTACCCGCCCCTACGGGTAACCATTTCGAAATCCATTCGAACCATATTGCCACGCTTCCAAAATTTGGCAATTTCGAACACGATGACCCATACATCTTTTTGACTAAATTCGAACAAGTTTGCGCAACCATTAAACTTCAACAACTTTCTGATGACGGAATCAAACTTCGATTAATCCCATTTGCTCTTACGGATTACGCTGAAAAATGGTTGTACAGCTTACCTTCGAACTCAATTAAAACGTGGGAAGAATTTGTAAAAGCTTTCTTAAAAAAATTCTACCCCTTAGAAAAAACAAGTAGAATTCGAAACGAAATTGTAAATTTTCATCAATTCAAGGGTGAACCATTTGGAAAATATTTTGAAAGATTCAAAGAGCTTTTGATAAAATGTCCACACCATAACTTTGAAAAATGGACGATTTGCCAAATCTTATATGATGGACTCGAAAACAGCTCACGAACCATGCTCGAATCAATGTGCCAAGGCAATTTTCTTGCCCAACATCATGACGATGCTTGGCAATTTCTTGAAAACCTCGCTGAAAAGTCGTCCCAATGGGAACGCTCGAACGAAAAATCAATCTACTCACGATCGAGTGCACACTCGACGGGATCTTCTTTTGCTTTGGAAGCTAAGATCGACGCAATGATTAAAAAATTCGATAACGTTTTCTCATCGAATCAAACGAACCAAGCTTCCCAACCAATGTGTTATAAATGCAACGATCCTAATCATATAGCCGATCAGTGTCCCAATTCCGTCGAACAAATCAATGCTTTCAATAAAACCAAAAACGACCCGTTTTCTCCAACGTACAATCCTGGATGGAGAAATCATCCGAATTTTGCGTGGAACCAAAACATTCCCAACACGAATACGATTCGTCCCAATTTTCAAGCATTACCGAATAATGCTTCGAATCCTCCCTTTCAGCCCAATAATTTTCAACCAAACTTTGCGGGCCCGTCTAATCAACCGCAACAACCAAATTTTCCACCAAATTCTACTCATCCTCCACAAGACGATAAACGTTTAACTTCGCTTGAGAAAACTCTTGAAACGTTGGCTAAGGCAACTACTCAAAGCCTTCAATCAAACAGCAATTTGCAAAATTTATTGACTTCATATATGCAAAACACAAACCAATCGATTGCGAAACTCGAAATGCAAATGAGTCAATTAGCCACGTCTGTAAGTGAACGTGAACGAGGAACATTCCCAAGCCAGCCCCTTCCAAATCCCAGAAATCAAAATGCAAATTCAAATCAAGCCCATGTTGTTCAAGATAGCAATGTCACCCAGTTGAATGCTATCACAACTCTCCGTTCTGGTAAACAAATCGATAATCAAGTCGTTAATCCAAATGATTCACTGGGAACTTTTCTCGATACTTCTAAAACAACGAACGACTCAGAACAGAACGTGGAGCCAAACGTTGAATCGAACGACAATCAAAATTCTTCTTCTACTACTCGAGTAGACCCGCCTACCGAGTATCATGTTCCATTTCCACATCGTCTTCGACCAAAGAAACACTCGGACCAAATGGAAAAGATGTTGGAAATTTTTAAACAAGTCAAAGTTAACATTCCTCTTCTTGACATCGTTCAGCAAGTCCCCACTTACGCGAAATTTCTTAAGGACTTGTGCACCCAAAAGCGACACACTCAAGTGCCCAAAAAAGTCTTCTTAGCCGCTAGTTTGAGTGAAGTCTTGTCCCAATCCATACCCGTTAAATACAAAGATCCTGGCTGCCCTACGATTTCGTGTACAATTGGAGAAAAGACGATTAACAAATGTTTAATAGACTTAGGCGCGAGTGTCAACTTGATTCCATACTCCGTTTACGAACAATTAGGCTTAGGTGAGCTCAAACCCACGAAAGTTACGCTTCAATTTGCCGATCGTTCCATTAAGAAGCCCGTGGGAGAAATCGAAGACGTGCTCATTCGAGTAGGGCAATTCATATTCCCCGTTGATTTTATCGTTCTCGAAACACAACCGGTGACAAACCCTGCGAGTCAAATCCCATTGATTTTAGGCCGACCATTCTTAGCCACCTCAAACGCCTTAATCAATTGTCGTAACGGTTCGATGAAAATCTCTTTTGGAAACATGACTTTGGACCTTAACATTTTCAATCTTGAAAGCCACTCGAACGAACTTTGTGACCAAACATTAGAAGTTAGTGCCATTCATGAAAACTTTGAAAATGAAACATTTGATCTTAACGATGAACGCGAGGCCGAGTACGAAAAATTGTTTCATGAAGTCCCCAACGAGATCGAACACACTCTTCCCTTTGAATCGCTTCAAGTTGAGTCCGTATCTCAACCCAATTCTGCAATCGAAAAACTCCCAAAATTGGACCTCAAACCACTTCCCGCCCACCTTAAGTATGCATACTTAGGTGAAAACGAAACTTGTCCTGTCATCATTTCTAACAATCTTTCTCTTGACCAAGAAGCTTCTCTTCTCTCTATTCTTTTGAAAAATAGAGAAGCAATTGGGTGGTCCATTACTGATATTAAGGGAATTAGCCCTGCTATTGTCCAACATCGCATTCATTTGATTGATGAAGCCAAACCCACTCGTGATGCACAACGTAGGCTTAACCCAAAAATGAAAGATGTGGTTCGTGACGAAATTCTTAAGCTCCTCGATAACGGTATCATATACCCCATCTCCGATAGCCCATGGGTTAGCCCAATTCATGTCGTGCCTAAAAAGTCCGGACTTACTGTTATAAAAAACGACGCGAATGAACTTATTCCAACTCGTACTCAAACGGGTTGGCGTGTTTGCATTGACTATCGAAAACTAAATGCCGCAACACGTAAGGATCATTTTCCTCTTCCATTTATCGACCAAATGCTCGAACGTTTAGCCGGTCACGAATTCTATTGCTTTCTTGATGGTTATTCCGGCTATAACCAAATTCCAATCGCTCCCGAAGATCAGGAGAAAACGACTTTCACGTGTCCATTCGGTACCTTCGCTTATCGACGTATGCCATTCGGACTTTGTAACGCTCCTGCGACTTTCCAACGATGCATGGTTGGAATCTTTTCTGACATGATTGAGCGCTTTCTAGAAGTCTTTATGGACGATTTCTCTATCTTCGGCGATTCTTTTTCTCAATGTTTACATCACCTCGAGTTGGTTTTGAATCGATGTAAAGAAAAACACTTGACTTTGAATTGGGAAAAATGCCACTTTATGGTCAAACAAGGCATTGTCCTTGGACATATCATCTCAAACAAAGGCATTGAGGTAGACAAAGCGAAAATCGATGTCATTGCAAGTCTACCCATTCCCAAATCTGTTAAGGACATTCGATCATTTTTAGGACACGCTGGCTTTTATCGACGCTTTGTGAAAGACTTTAGCAAAATCGCCCGTCCTTTGACGACCCTTCTTGGAAAAGACGTTCCTTTCGATTTTAACTCTGATTGTATCTCTTCTTTTGAACGTCTTAAGAGCGAACTCATTTCTGCCCCAGTCATTTGCGCACCCAATTGGGATCTTCCTTTCGAAATAATGTGCGACGCTTCAAACTTTGCCGTTGGTGCTGTCTTGGGACAACGCATCAACAAGATCCTTCATGTCATTTACTACGCGAGTATGACCTTGAACGACGCTCAACTCAACTACACAACAACTGAAAAAGAGCTTCTAGCTGTCGTTTTTGCGCTTGAAAAGTTTCGACCTTACTTGATAGGTTCACACATTACGGTCTACACTGACCATTCTGCGCTTCGATATCTCTTCGCTAAAAAGGATGCTAAATCCCGTTTGATTCGTTGGATCCTTTTACTTCAAGAATTCGACCTTACAATCAAAGACAAAAAAGGATCCGATAATGTCATAGCCGATCATTTATCTCGTCTTTCGAACGCACCATCTTCCTTGCCGATCAATGAAAACTTCCCTGATGAACAACTTCTTTCTATTTCTATCGATCCTTGGTACGCTGATATAGTGAACTACTTAGTCACTAAAGAAACTCCCTCATCTTGGTCCAAACAGGACAAATGCAAATTCATGTCCCAAGTGAAATATTTCTATTGGGACGATCCATACTTGTTCAAATATTGTCCCGACCAAATCATCCGACGTTGCATTCCGGATAATGAAATAAGGAGTGTTCTTTCGTTTTGCCACGATCAAGCGTGCGGTGGACATTTCGGTCCTCGAAAAACTGCGGAAAAAGTGCTTCAGTGTGGCTTCTATTGGCCTTCGCTTTTCAAAGACTCGTTTGAATTTTGTAAAACTTGTGATCGATGTCAAATGCTTGGACGAATTTCTCGACGAGATATGATGCCTTTAAACCCCATTCTTACGATCGAAATCTTTGATGTATGGGGTATCGACTTTATGGGACCTTTTCCCAATTCCTTTGGAAACTTGTATATCCTTCTCGCTGTCGATTACGTTTCAAAATGGGTCGAAGCCGTTCCTTGCAAAACCAATGACCACAGAATTGTTGTGAAATTTCTTAAAGAAAACATCTTTTCGAGGTTCGGCACACCTCGCACAATAATCAGTGATAACGGAACCCATTTTTGCAACCGTTCTTTTGAAACTTTAATAAAAAAATACTCGATAACCCACAAGTTATCCACTCCATATCATCCTCAGACTTGTGGCCAAGTTGAAGTTTCAAATCGACAAATAAAACAAATCTTGGAGAAAACTGTCAATAAAAATCGAAAAGATTGGTCTCAGAAATTGACCGACGCGCTTTGGGCTTACCGTACTGCTTTTAAAACTAACCTTGGGATGTCCCCTTTTCGTTTAGTTTATGGTAAAGCTTGCCATTTACCCGTTGAAATTGAACACAAAGCGTTGTGGGCAATAAAAAATTTAAACTTTGATCATGAAGAAGCTGGCGAAAATCGAAAATTACAACTCAACGAACTAGAAGAACTTAGGAACGACGCGTATGAAAACGAGAAAATTTACAAAGAAAGAACCAAAGTTTTTCATGACAAATCAATCCTAAGGAAAAAGTTTTCGCCTAACCAGAAAGTTCTTTTATATGACTCGAGACTTCATTTATTCCCTGGGAAACTTAAATCAAGGTGGACCGGACCATTTGTGATACGAACTGTTTTTCCACATGGTGTCATAGAAATAGAAAACCCAAAGGATGGATCGATTTTCAAAGTCAACGGTCATCGTTTAAAACCCTTCTTGGAATTTCCCGATAACCAAGAGGAGGAGCTCATGATCCTTCATGAGCCAAGCTACGTCTAGTAAGAATGTTAACCCTCTTTTGTAAATATGTACATATTTTTCCCCGTTACACTCATTATATCATGCATCGACTGTGGGGACACAGTCAAAATTAAGTGTGGGGGGAGTCTTATTTTTATTTTTATTTTTTTAGTTTTTCATGGCATTTTTGAATTTTCATTTTCTTCAAAAAAAAAAAAAAATCTCAAAATTCCTAAATCTCAGAAACATTTTCTTTTTACCATTTTGATTTATTTTTGAATAAACACTATGGGATAAGTATAAGTTTTGGTTAATAAATTGAAATTTTTGAAAATTTATTTGTCTTAACAAAAATAAAAATGAAGTTTGATTACAAATAACAATGGTTTTACTAGTATATAGGAAGGTTCATTTATGTTAATTGTGAAGTATGTTCTAGTTGAAAATCGTTGTTTAAAAAGTGGTAAATTTAAAATAAAGGATATAACATTTTTGTCTTCTAAGTTAAATGGTGCTAAGATGATTTTGCAAAACTCTCTCTTTTAAAAAATATATATATAAAAAAACAAAAAAAACAAAATAATAACATCCAAAGTATTCACTCTCATTTAAAAGTCCTCACGGTTATGCATGGGTGAATTACTTGAAATCTTTGATTATGTGCTTTCATACTCATTTAAAAGTCCTCACGGTTATGCATGTATGGAACACATATAAAAAAAAGAGAACAGACTTAATAAAAACCACCTACGGTCGATAGGTGTATGCACGAAAGTGTGTACACTCGCCATGCTCTGTACTCCCCTCACATAAGCCCGAAAGGCAGTGCATGGGTGGTATATCTGGCCTCAGTTTACCTGAGCTAGGTGTGTAATTTTTCTTGCAAATAATGAGAGAGCTAGCAATTGAAATCCTAGCACTATTTTAACTTGTTTGACCTAACTTGTTATTGAAAAGAAATGAAAATACCACTTTAATAAACTTTGATAATCAATTAAGGATCCATTTCATAATTACATTGTGTTATCAACCGAAACAACTAGCCAAACTATGGTCTATCTGTCATGACAACTTGATTTTGATTGGAAATTTTGACGAGTAAATGACTTAAATTTTCAAGACAATGACCAAAACTTGTATTTAACTTATTTGTGTCAATTTAAAAATAGATCCTTCATTTGTAAATATTTCCAAAAAATTTGCATTCATCTCTTTGTAAATAAATCTTGCAATTTGTAAATATTTTCATCCAGCATTTGGATTTTGTGGGTAGTATCCGCTGAAAACCCTCACGAGACAACACTCGTCCTACTGGGGACACCCAGAGGTTTAACGGCTTGTTGCATACGCTCAATGCAATCGTGCTCCCTACGAAAACGGATTTATCTTAGTTTTCCTTTATTCGAGGACGAATAAAAAGATAAGTGTGGGGGTATTTGATGTGCACATATTAGTGCATATATTTACATCCATATTTTATCTCTTTTTATTTAAATAATCATCATATTTGGGCATTTTAACATGTTTAAAACCAAAATTCAATTATTTCCAAACCATCATATTTTCATCATCATTCAAGGGCAAAACGGTCATTTTTGTGCATGTGTCAATGTAAGAATTTTTACTTGGACATTTTTTGATTATTTTTATAGGAATTTGGATGCATATGGAAGAGGCTTATATGAAGATACATGCATTCACAAGGAAATACAAAGAAATGAAGAGGAAATAATTCAAGTTCAAGATCATGGAGGACCCCACCCACTTACCTAACTTCCAATTAGAAGCTAAGCACATGCTAAAAGGACTTAAAGCTTCATGTACATATTAAGTGGGGGATTAGTGAATGTTAATGATTACTTGGAGGCTACACCACCTCAAGGGTATTTTGGGAAGCTCCCTAAAAAGAGAATTAGGGTTTTATGCATGTATAAATAGCCCTCTTATGTACATGAAGATCATCTTCTACTCTTTCATTTACTTAGGAAATTAAGAAATCAAGTGTAAGCTCAATGTTCTATGAAATAAAAATGGCTTTCAAGCCTCTTTCTTCACTCTTTTCTACATGTTTTTCTTTATTTTATTGTTAATGTTTATTTTTATGCTCTCTTTCTCTTTATGCTCATAGCTTAGATTTACATTTATGCAAGTAGTTAGTAGCTAATCTCTTTGCTTTCTTTGCTTATTTTCTATTCTCTTTTCTTTTTAATGTTGAAACTTACATGTGTTGCTTTAATGCCACAAATGAGTAGCTAAACTCCTTCAATTTAGGGGTGATGAAGCTCTCTAACTTTATGTAATATCAACATTTTATGATTTATGATCTCTTTTGGTCTATGCTTCATGAAGTAAGTTTTGATGCAAGTTTATACAAGTGAGTTTGATAGCTTATATTGTTTATGCAAATGAGCTATTCTTATTCAACATAAACACAATTTGCATCATCATTTGCTAATCCATTTTTGATATTGAAATGAAAGTAAAAATGAAATTTGATGATCTATGTTACTAATTACAATAGTAAATAGATCATACTTAAATTAGCTTTTGCTTTGGCTTCATTTTCATTAGAATAGATAAGTGGTTTATGTGTTGTATTATAGTTTGATGGTTTGAGTTATGATAATTAATAACATAAACAAACCATACTTATGATAAATACAACAATATTTCACTTAATGTCAAAACTAGAGATCATAAATTATTGTTTGTTGATTTACAAAAATATGGGAGTGGATTTATCCCTAAATTGTTCTCTAGTTCAATAGTTTACTAATCACATTTCAATTCTAGTTTAGCTTCATTTTAGTTCTATCCAACAATTTCACTCGACTTTGGTATAATTTGATTGAATAGAAATTTTTAAAATCATCAATTCCCTGCGGATCGACCCGTATTCGCCACGTGCTACATTTGTACACCGTGCGCTTGCGGTTATATTTTTAAAGTTAAATTCGTTCGACGGTTTTCTAAACCGATAGAATTTTCGTCGTCCGAACAATTTATTTTTAGATACGAGAAAAAGGGATTTATGAAATTGGGACATAAATCAATTGGCAATAAATCGAGAGAGATTTATAAATATCAGATTGGCTATACTGGGACTGGAAGAAATATGTTTATTAAGAAGTAGAGTTTTTTTTAAAAGGAGGATTTTGAATTACTAAGCTAGGTAATTTAAAAATATTTTAGTATAAGAATATTTTAGAAGTGAGTTATTTAAATATTTTTAAATTACCAAATGAATTATTCGTTTTATAAACAAGTTTTGTGAAACGATTATAATTTTATTAGTAAATCAGAATTAATCGGTATTAATATTTTGAAAGATAAATTATTCAATATTAATGTGGTTTTATATAATAACTTTAATTTAAGAGTATTCACCTAAATTAAACTCGAAATTTTATTATAGAAATTTTATAAACATTATTTTGAAATAATTATTAAATAAAGTTTTCAAAAAAAATATGCTTTCATGGCGAAGTCGGGGGCAAAGATTGCCTATAGTTAAGTTTGGATATTTCTACGACAGGGACGCAATCATTGAGCTGTGAATCTATGTTTGATACCGCGTGGTGATTTCCTTATTTATTTTAAAAGGTTTTTTAAATATTTTTGAGGGAACGGTTTGTGAATATACTTATTTCAGTGAGATAAGTATATACTTTTTAATAAGGGGATTTAATTAAGGAACCCCGGAACTTATAGAATTCACTAAAATCAAGTTAAGGAATTTACAATATAAATGGTGAAGTGTTTTGAGAAAATAGAAACAAATGGAACTTTCCTAACTATTGGGACGTAAGGATTTTAGAAAATATATTTTTAATTATTTTTCCAAGTGTTGAGATAAGAGATGGTTTGAAATATCCTGATATGGACATAAGTATTTGAGTTGTCTCAAATATTGAAAAATTGGAATTGATTTGAATAAATATCTTATAAAGACAACTTGAAAATAAAATTTGGAAAATTATAATATGGACCTAGTGACTGCTTATGGATGTCATATTGATAGTTAAATAACAAAATATCAAGTATTGGTTAATTTTGTTAGTTTTGAAAAGATCAGGATCAGATTTAATTATGTGAAAACCACTTCGATCTAATTTGAGCGTTACAAATGGATACCGTAAAAATGATAAAGACAGTGATTTGGTTTGTTTAGACCCAGGACAACTTGTATAGACGAATGCTATCAGAACATTGTCATTGGAGGACGATGAGCATTCTAAGTGAAATTGTTCTTAAAAGGTAATCGTTGCCTCAAGCCTTATCAATCGGAATGACAGAACATTTGAGGAAATGGACAAGGCTAAGTGGTTGCACTCAATTTGGGTATGTTAACACCTTTCTAGATACCCTCGGATATATTGTACATTATGGGTACGATGGTGCATGCAAAAGAGCTCTCGATAAAGGTGGGAACACTCAACGTGATAACATATTCGGTTCTATCTAGGTAAGGGATAGGGCCGGCTTTATATTGTAGGGGATCCTGAAAAGGTCCTCGGTACATTTTTCTAGACGTGTACCGTGATAGGTGGTACCTCAGTGCCTAACCATTGTATGGAATCCAATTCTCCACTAAGAGCCATATGGTTCCAATTGTGCCCAACTATGTTGAAACGTGAGATGCAAGCTATTCAGCTATTTTTTATTTACTTAGTTTACACACTATTATAATATCAGACGATTTTGATATAAAGTGTTTTGGTTATCGTAAGGTAAAAAATCATTATGTTTATGTGACACGCTGTCTTATGAGATACCTTTGTTCTTCAAAGGATTTTGATAACTTTAATAATTTAAACTGAGTCTGTTTTCTCACAATGGTTTTCCAGACTGACTCCGGCGTTATTTTATTATAATGCTCGGGTAGACCAAGCATTATAGATTCAAATTGAGATGCTATGAAGCTCAGGAGATGAGCTGGATGACAGAGGCGTATTCCATGTACTTGATAATATTCCACTATGTATTGTAGGTTGTATATTCAACACTAGTGAGGACAATTTACTGTAACTATCCAGTATTAAGTTATTGATTTTTTGTACTCTGATGATGTAATGTATATGTAGCAATTATAGTTCGTTTTGTATAAGGACGGGATATTATCTATTATATATTGTTCCGCTGTGATTGTGAGATTATGTGTTATTTTTTGTTTTCCTCTTCTAACTCTCTTCTTCTTCCTTTCCTCTAACGATTTGGTATTTTCAATACTTGATTTCTCGGAATGCTATATAGTGAACGTATTAACGTCGATTTTCAAGTGTCGAAAATCTGCATTCGTTACATGTAGTATCAGAGCTGAAGGTTAAGCGAAAACCTTGGCTTTGTTGTGGTAACTCATTAGAGATAGGTAAGTAGCACCCTTGAATGAGTTAGAGTGTATTAATAGATAAGAGCGCGTATTTGTTAGTGATTATGTAATTGTTTTATATTGTGTTGTTTGATCTATTGAGTGGCTTATGAATTCTAGTAAATAGTGTTATTGATGGGGATGTCTAAACACTTGAACAGAACAATTCAACAAGTTATTGTTTTGGAAAGGGGTAAATGAAATAATTTTACCCAGATTATTTTTATATATGAAAGAAATAATATTTCAAAATTTTATTATAGTTGTATATGGTGTGCTTGGTTATTAGTAAATGATATTATTAAACTATTATCATTTGTGTTGTGGTGATTGAATAAAAATTTGACATTATAGTCAACAGTTAAGATATAATTTCGTATAACGAAATGTGATTTTTCGAATGTAATTTATAGTTTGAAGGTTGAAAATTTTGGGAATTTAATTCCCATTGGTTTTGAAATGTTTTTCACAGTCTTGAAAAATAATAGTGATATTATTTGGAGAATAATTAAGAGTTGAAGAATTTTTAAAATGTTTTCTGAAAGGAATAAAAGCACTGAACACACTTTGGTTGCTGGAAAATAATTTAAATGATGATTACAACATCATCGATGCTCATTTACAAGTTTCCTAGGGAGGAACTGCTACCCTAATGATTTGTAATTAGAGTTTTATATGGTAAAACTACTTTTGGTTTGAAATGCAGAAGAATGATTTGACATACCAATGAATTTTTGTATTTATATATGGTTTCAAAAATGATTTGAAGTTCTTAGAACCAAAAATGTTTAAAACTTTGAAATTTTGATTTCCATGTTTATTGGAAGTATGAGAAAATAAGATTTAACTTATAAAATATGGAAGCAAAATTGAAATGAATCTTACCTTAAATAGGTTAAATATAGTGGATAAAATTGAATGTGAGAATGGGGAATGAAATTTAGCTTAAGAGAAGTTAAATGAAAGTGAGTGCGATAATGGAATAAATTAGTAAAGTAAATAAATTAAATGAATTGAATTGGAAGAAGATTTGTGAATGGAATATGAATAAGTTTGATAACTTATAACATTTGAAATTTGATTTTGGAATGGCATTAAACTTAACTTAAGTTAAGTATAAAGTGAATTCTAAAATTTAGCCTAAGTTACCTTGAATGAAGAAAATTTTGAAAATATAATTTACTAAGGTTGGAAATAATTTTGTGGATGAACTAACTAATTTAATTAGTAAGTTAAATGGAATTGGAATTGAATTGAATAGAATACACATAAACTTAAGTTATGAAATAGTTAATAAACATAAGAAGAATGTCTACAAATTTAAGTAAACTTTATGAAATGATCCACAAATGCAGTAATATGGAGCGGAAGGAGTGAACTATAGAAATTAGTGAAATAAATTCACATGTGAGACTAGTACGGAAAGAATATACTAAGTAAATATTAGAATGCAGATTAAATAAGGGATGTGAATAACGGTTTGAGAATAAGTGAGGGTAAATGGAATGAACGCGAATAAGAGAAATTGGGATAGCTAAGAATTAATCAAAATAAAGATTTAAATTGTATGTATATGTATATTATTTTATTCGCATGATGATTTGATCTAGATTTGAGCAAAGAATTTCGAGATAATTTATATCGGTTCGAGTTAGGATTTTTCGCTCGATATCGACGGCGAACACTGGATATGAATTTTTGATTGATTCTGGAACTCTCTATCATAGTATATGGCTATGCAAGAAGAATGACGGTTTCAAATTAAGAAAGCAGATCTGAGTTCGCACTAGAGAGTCGGGTGAACAATGCAAGTTCGAAAGTGAAGTTGTGTGATTGAGTAAGCGATCAGATTTGATATTGCGTACGAATGATATGTACATCGTATGGGTGTTGGTGAAATAAATATTGTAAATTAAAAATTCTGAATTGAATGATTTTGAATTTTATCGTTGGAAACTATTGGTAAATTAGATACAGGTATATAAAAGCAAGAACTAAATTGATGTCCTCGATATTAAAAGAAATTGGAATGCCCGACTAAAAGGTATGTGTTTAAATTGTCGCTGAATTTGATGGTTTTATGATTGAGCCACTTGGATTTCGTTATCTTTTGATGATTTGGGCCCGTTGTGGCGATTTGTTATTGTTTGGATCTAGCCGCGCAAAGGAGAAGCTAGCAAAAAATTTCGAAAATTTAAAGAGTTAGAAAGTTTTTAAGAAAACTTTTAATAACTAAAATTTTATTTTAGATTATCACTTGAAATAGTTGATGAAATAATATTTTTGGAATATATGGATGAATTTGGATATCAGTAAAATTGATAACGTGGATTAAATAAATGGATTTTGGAAAGTGCCTCAACTTATTAGTTTAGGGAAAGTTAATGGTTTTGGACCATTCTTCTTACCTTGGAAATTTTGCAAACGAAATTCTTTTGAGGGGGAAAGAATGTAACGATCCAGAATTTTGGTTATTTGAAATTGGAATATTTAATTGATTTTAAATATTTAAAAGTTAACATTTAACTGAAATTTAAAATAAAATGATTTATTGGTTTATTTAATAATTGGTAGTAAAATAGTCGAATCTTGAGACATAAGATTGTTAAAAATAATTTAAAGGCTAATTAAATTTATATTAATATGAATGATGTTAACTCCTATGGTCAACGACTCAATAAGCAAACGACTCAAGTTGGGCGGCGACTCAATGGACAAGCGACTCAGGGAGTCAAGAGGTTGGACGACTTAAGGGGTAAAACGACTTAACGGTTTAAGGGCTTAACAACCTAAAAAGTATAACGGTTTAGCGACTTAGCTGGCTGCACGACCTACGACTCAAGGAACGGACGACCTAACAGTTCAACGAGTTGAAGGATTTAGCGACTTACGACATAAAGAAGTCTAAGACTCAACGGTTTAGAAGGAAAGGGATGCTCCACGACCTAAGGCATCCACGACTTAAGAAAGCTCGCGACTCAAGGACAAGATGACTTAACAGTTCAAGAGAAAGCACGACTTAAGAAGGAAGCGAGCTAACGAGTTAGAGCTATCTGCGACTTACGACCTAGCATATGTCGTGAACGACTTAAGCAAATGAGGTGCTGCTCCTTGCTTAACACAGGAACCTCTTAACTCGTACGCAATTCAGGACTTGGCTTATTATCTGAAGGGAACAAGCTCATCAGTTAACTCGTATACGACTCACGACCAAGCCTGAGTCGTCCACGACCTAAAGCTACTGGATGAAGGTACAATGCCGCATCAAAAGGACCAGCTGGCTCATTTGCGACTTAGATGTTGACTCGTGGGCGACACAGGACTTGTACAAATGAGCTTTTGTGAGACCATGGGGCTAGGCCAGATAAGTCGTCCACGACTCACCTTAGACCGGTCACGACTTACGACCTAAGGGGGGGGATTTCCCCTATAAATACGACCCTAGCTCCAACTAGAAAGGGACTTTTTGCTCATTCTTTCCAAGCACCGATACTCTGCTGCATTCCTAACCGACTCGACACTCAAAGCTTTTAAGACACGTAGAACGCTATCAACAACTTCAAGAAGGAATCTCATACATCCGACATGGATTTGAAGGCTTTCTCTTACATTGAAGTTTAAGTTACTCGTTCAAAGTGTTTAGTAATTCAAAGTGTATTGTACTTGAGAAGAATTGTATCTACTTGTAACGAAATCATCAACAAAGATATTCAGAGTGGACGTAGGCTTGATCATAAGCCAAACCACTATAAAAACTGCTGTTATTTACTGTTTTTCTACAGCTTTCTGCTTATACTCTGTTCCCGAATCATCGGGTGGTGCTTTCACAACTACACTTTACACACCGGGGTGTTAGCGTTTAAATTTTAGCGTTAACAAATGAAGATAAGTATAATTTGGAAATGAATTTCAAAGTGATTTGTTTGATTTAAAAAAAAACATGTTTAAATTAACGAGTGAAAATAGCCTTCTAGGGCACAGTTTTGGAATTCTACAAAACTGGTTCCATAGAATCTATAATAGTGTATTATTATTGGATTTCAAATTTTGTAGTGTTTGGACTTATCATTTGATCGTACGGGATAGAAACTTACTGATATTAATATCAGAACTTTAGTATAATCATTGGGTCCAAAAAGATATCTTTTCCATACGATCGAATTAGAACCCGAAACCTTTTCCATTGTGTTCGAAATAGGCGTATAACATTATAAAAACCTAGTGGCACGCCTCGATAGGGGTTCGAGATTTTGAGCTGCGTAATCGGGAAGATTTGAGAATTTAAATTATACATACATACATACATATACATATACATATACATATACATATACATATATTGATTGACTTGACCACATTCACACCAGCTTCTTTTCACTCATTTTCCAATCACTATAGACAACATCCAACAAGCCATCTCCTCCTTTTTATATGCGTCCTTTCTTCAATTTAGCACACACAACTTAGAGTGAAAAAAGGACAAAAAACAATGAAGCTTGAAAGAAAATTCCTATCTTTAGATATTATCAATGAAAAAATTCAAACTCTCTTTTAAAAATCATATTCAACTTTGGGTTCAATCTGATATGTAATTTGCAAGGTACGATTGCTGTTTTGATCTCGACAGTAATGGCCAAGCTTTAAATATGCTAGGGTTAGAATTTTATCATTATTGTGAGGACGAGGGGGGTTTTGAGTGTAGATTTTGGACGAGCAGTTTGAGGCACATCTTCGGTGAAGAAATGATGAAGCTCAGTCTTGGTTGGGTTGGTGCGATGATCTTGCATAGAGGAAGGGAAGTGTATGTTGCATTTTTCCTGTATATGTTGGAGGATAGGGCGGTGGTGCCCAACGATCGAGAAGGGCGAGTGGATATGAGGGTGAGCTCGTATTAGTCGATTGTGGTCTTTGAGAGTGTATCAGTGCACGTGTGCACCGATTGGGAGCTACATGCAAATAGAAGAGCGGAGGAGGGGAGTGGGAAGGGAGGGGGAACAAGAAAAAGGCATTCTTTTTCTTAGCGGGCGGGGTTTGTATTGGTCGTGGGCTTTCTTTTTTAAAAAAAATATTACTTATATAAACTATTGTTAAAATAAAAATGATAAATTGTAAATTCCATATCTCATTCGTTTTAGATCAGAATCTAAGGCGGTTAATCGCGTTGGGTTTGTATTATGGAATTCTTTGCCGTGTAATCAGTTTGGTTGAATTTGGAACTTGTAGAATTTTCAGATAAATTCAAATCCGTTTGGATTTAATCGAAATCGAAACGCGAGAACGACAGTGAAAATAAGGTGAGTTAATCTCACTCATTTTTGGATTATGAGTTAATTTGAAATAGTTAAAATTAGTTATGGATTGATTGGTAGAATTGATAAATTTTTATTAGTTGAATATGATATTATATATAGTAGTATATATATTAGTAGTTGGACTGACTGTTCCAGCATATTTTAGCGGAAGAGACCCCATGCGGCCCGTATAATAGCGGATGACCTTATATTACTGCAATATTCCCCCTCGAAGTGGGATTGGTATTTTCTGTTGTATTAACATTTTTGGATGCAGGAAAATAGGTTAGAGGGATCCAACTAGATTCCTTAAAAATGTTGAATTTTATTTCATATATTGATATATGATCTGTTTGAATGATCTGTGGTAGATTATAGTGTGATTTAAATTTATTGGATGTTATGGCAGTTTTGGCCTAGATTTTGGTATTTTTAAATACCAATAAGATATGTTTTGAATTTTAAAGAAATAAAAAATAAATTGGAAGTGCAATATTTATAGCGAATTTTTGTTTAATTAAAAGAAATGATTTTGGGTAAAATTAATAGTTTGACTTTAAATTTGTACTTGAGGATTTCGAAATATGGTAAATAGAGATTTGGAATAAGGATTTTAAATAATAATTCCTTAGTGATACTTTTTTTAAATATAAAAAGGTTTTAAAATAAAGATTCTAAATATATTTGGAAAAGAAATGCATTTGGAAATAAATGTGAAATTAAATATAACGGATCTTAAATAAGATTTCTTAATTACAAATGGAAATATAATCGAGATTGGGTTGGGTTGGAATATAGTTTGGATTACTTGAGAAATTAATGTGTAAATGGAATTTAATTTAGAAATCGATTTATACTGGAGTTAAGTGATGTGAAACCGTTATAAACTGGAATTGAAAACTAAAATTTATTATCAATGTTTATAAATAAAGTAAAGTGATTATCAATTCATAAATTGAAGATATAAATTCAAGGTAAGAATTTATAATGAGATGGGCAAATCGATTTAAAAATAAATGATAGGTTTATTTCTAGAAATGAAAAAAAAGGACTAAAGAAATTGGGACTTAAATCAACTGGTGGTAAATCGCGAGAGATTAATAAATATTAGATTGGTAATACGAGGATTGGAAAAAAAATAAGTTTATCAAGAAGTAGAGTTTGTTTTAAAAGTAGGATTTTGAATTACTAAGCTAGGTAATTTAAAAATGTTTTAACATACGAATATTTTAGAAAGTTAGTTGTTTATATATTTTTAAATTTTTAAATGAATTATAAGTTTTATAAACAAGTGTTTTAAAATGATTAGAATTTTATTAATAATTCGGAATTAATAATTTTTATTATTATGAAAGATAAATTATTCAATATTAATATGGTTTTATATATTAACCTTTATTTATGAGCATTTTCCTAAATTAAACTTGGAAAATAATTAAAGAAAGCTTATAATCATTATTTTGAGATAATTGTTAAATAAAGCTTTCGGAAAGTAATGGTATACTTTCATGGCGAAATCCGAGGCAGAGATTGCCTATAGTTAAGTTTAGATTTCCCTTGGATAGAGACGTAATCATTCAGCTATGTATACTTGTATGATACCTCGTGTGCTTTCAATATTTATTTCAAAAGGTTTTTCAAATATTTTTGAAGGAAATGATTTGTGAATATACTTATTTCAATGTAACGACCTGGAAATTTTGATCCCGAAAATTCCAAATTGTTAGTAAAAAGAAGACAGAGAAAGAAGAAGAAACAGAAAACTCAAACTCAGAGTCTCACATTCGCAGCGGATAAAATATAATATCACATAAATAATAGTTTCACAAAGAAGAACTGTATCAATTCACTTATACATTTATACATCAGAGTTACAACATTGGACAGTTTAAAACAACATGTCCAGATATACAACTATAATATATACAACGGGGACGCTCCATATGTTCCTGCTATCCCGCTCGCCTCCTGAGCTCCAGAACGTCCTTACCTGGAAACCTGTAATACTCGGTCTGACCCAAGCATTGCACCAAAGGGGTCAGGCTGGAAACCAGCGTGAGTAAACTCATCTAACAAGAAATTCAAAAGCATACATCTTATATAAACCCGGGGTAACTTATATCAATTTACAACTCTACAAGCTGTTATAAACATTACTTACATCACACCTTAATTTCGAAGTACCAGACTTAGATTAAATTGTCCAATTTACTTTAATCATTCCATCTCAATCTATTGATTCCACACATCAAATTATAAAGAATCGAATGGTTTTGGGTTTTTACTAATACCCGACTCCGGTCTCTTCGAATCCTATGTTCTTTAACCCAAGTTATTCAAATGAAATATAATTTAAACTTTCTAGATACAAGATTCCATTATACACATCAATGCATTTTGATAGGTGACCAAACTATTTCAAACTGCTCAAATCAACAGTATCATTTATCCATACATAAGCAAGGATCCACTAATCACACTAAAAATAATTTAAAATGAATTAAATTAATTCCTTCATCAATATAAATCTTGCTTATATAACCATCAATTAATTATAAACAATTAATTAATCATTCTCTATTTAATCACCTTAATTAACCACTCTTGATTAATTATTCTTTAATTACACTAAAATAATTATCCTTTTTAAATTAAACCACAATTATTAATCATCCCTGATTAATCTCATCTATTAATTAACTACCCATAATTACTTCATTAAATTAATTGAACTCCTTAATTAATCTCTTTGATTAATCACTTGATTAATTACACAAAGTAATTAAACACAAATTACTTTCATTAACAAATCACCACTCAATTAATTACATCTAGTAATTAGTTATTAAGTACTTTCTTAAGTAATTGTACTCTATTAATTACATTAAGTAATTATACTTAATCCCATCATTAAGTAATCCACTTTAATTAATTAAACTTAATTAATTAATTAAAATTTTCCATATTAACTTAATTAATTACATAGGCTAATTAATTTCCTTTAGTTACTTCATTGAGTAATTATCCTAATCAATTTCTCAACATTAATTAATTAACCTCTTAACTACTTATTACTTATCTATTACTTAATTGATTAACCTTGATTAAATCAAATATTAATCGAGTAATGATTACACTTAATTAATTAAACAAATTAATTTATCTTAATTAAATTTCCTAAATTAATTATTTTAGTTACTTAATTAATTATACTTTATTTACTTTAATTAATAGAACATGCCCAAATTAAATTACATTAGTTCTTAACCTTTATTTTAAAAATAAATTAAATTTAAACTTGAATATGATTTATTAAATTCATCATTTTTTTATTCAACTTAAATATTTTTTTAACTTAAATCATAATTTTATTTCAACAACTTACTTAAGTTGAAACATTTAAAAACCAATTAAAACTTTATTCTAAAGCAATATTTATCAAAACCATTCTTTCTCTTTTAAATTCTGTTAAAAAAACTAACAGACAGGTTTCACTAAAACCTGTAACTAAATCAAAACTGACCCGAGGCCAAAAACAATGTTTCGAGTCAAATGTCGATTTGCTTCGAGCAAAAACCCAAAATTTACTCATAATCAACCTGGGTACCCCAAATCCTCAATCCAAAGCTTCAAAAACACAAGTGCACAGTGCACCTGCACTGGCCAAACTTCAGGCTCCGACCAACCACGATCATCTCTATGTGTCGGCGATCTCCATCACAACCTATCCAGATCATCCAAACTTCCCAAGAAATTTGAAAATAAAATTCAAGTTCCAAACCCAACCTAGAACTCAATCCTGGCACATACCCACAACCTATCAACATCTCGACTTCCCAATACCCATCACCGGATCACCAGAATCTGCTGCTACAACCCGCCAATGTCCAAGCTACCGATCCCCAAAGTTTTGTTTAACTCGATCAACTATAGACGCAATGATGACCATATTTCCGAACAAGCCAAAAATTAGGTTTGCAGCCTTCTCCGGCCAACACCCAACACCTCGGCAACTTACGCACCCATCTAACCATTTCGCCAAACAAACCTATCACTCCTTTATCACCAGATAGAACCATGGCCCTCCAGTACACAAAAATCATCAGAACTTCCCAATTACCTAATTTCTGGTTAAACAAGAAATATACCCATATTTCCTTACAAAAAAATCATGATTTAATGTTTAAAGATCATGTTCTGCTTTAAGTGTTCGATCTATATCCTTGAATCAATTAATCATGACGATTGAATTTCCACTATATTTCTTTTGCTTTGTTATTTTGTTATTTCCAGAACCGATACATAGTTATTTTATTTTGAATAAATTCTTAAACTTTACTTCATGATACAACAAACATATTCTGTTTGGAATCTTAAACACTAACATTTATTAGATCAAGTGATGATGGATTTTTATCAATTCTGGAGTCTGGAACTAAGGATATTAAAATACAAGGACACACATATGTTCACTTATATATATAAAGAAGATCTACTGATATGTATGAACATAGTATATACTTAACACAAATCTTTTCATGCAACAGATTCAATACTTATTAAAGATGATGTTACTCACCTTATATAGAGCAGAGGTTTGAAAACTAGAAATATTATATATATATTTTCATTGAAACATATTTCACACTTTACTCAACATTGGCCACATGCAAACCATTTATCACAATTTTATTTCACAATTTACTACATGCAACTGAGTTTAAAAACAGATTAAAGCTTTGATTTTTCACAGTTGTAAAGATGAACAGAGGATGTATACTGTTAAATGAAGTCATTCACACTTGTATTTATATACACAATTACATTTATTCATCCTAAATTTAGCATGCAAACATTTAGGCTAACATTCATCGGTTTCACCCTCAAACATTTACTACCTAAACCAAATTTATATTGTTAGATTTTAAATTTATTCACTATGCTAGTTTGAACATAGATTTTCCTTCCATGATCTGTCATGAACACAATTATAATCAGTTTTAAACATCATGCATAGCAGGGTTCACACTATATTACAAAAATCATCACATGCAACTTTTAAAATATACCAGAACTTTCAGAGTCGCTCACCTTGCATTAGTTGAACATAGCCGCCTGGAAGTTGCCTGATCACTTTTGTTTTTTTCTTTCTGTAGCTTGATTTAATTGGTGTTTGAGACAACTTGTTTGATTGCTAGCTTTACTCTAAGATGATGTTGCTTTCAAAATTTCAGAGGGATTTCTTTGATCTGCTTATATCTGCCAGCTAGATGATTACTTGATTGAAATTCTGTTTTGATTTGTTTACAGGCCATTTCTTTTGCATGCTGTTGTTACAGACTTTTGTTTCCCCTTCTTTTTATTTTTATTTTTTATTATTTATTTATTTATTTTTTCTGATATTTATTTACACGGAAACTTTAAATGATAATTGTTTTGCCATTTGTTACTTATGTTTACATTTGTTAAATACCTATTATACTTATTTAACACTTGTCTCAAATAGGTATTTTTATGCCAAAACCCATTTGATGAATTTATTTATACGTTATGTTTTTAAACCTTATTATTTTATAAATTACTTAACGTTATTATTATTTTACAAACCAACCTTGCGTATGTATATAATATCCAAAGATTTATTTGATGTTGATTCTATATATATGTATAAAAATTTATTTTAGCTTTGAAAAGATGATTTTTCTAAATAAATACTAATAAAAGAGGATCATTAAACAAATGTTATTAAATGAATATTTATCTAGATATAATAGTTCAAATTCACCTATATATATCCAAGTATAAATTTACTATCAGATCAATTTGCTCAATTAATAAATCAGTGTTTTAATAAATAAAATCCTGTTAATTTCAAATTAACAGCTGTTCAAAAATCCGGTTTATCACATTCCTCCCCCCTTTGAATCTTTTCGTCCTCGAAAAGGAGCGAAGCCAGAATTTATTAAATATTTTAAAATCAGTTAAAATATTATTTGATTATTTTAAAATACTTTTAAAATGTGTATAATATTTCGAAAATAGTTTTATATAAATACTTTTGTAATTCGATGTTTCAACCATTCCATCTTTGTTCTTATAGAAATTCGGTCATATGTTGATCAGGCGTAAGACCGAAAATCTATAAGTACTTGGTAGACCCGTTTTCAACATCTAGTGAAAATACTTTAGAAAATAATTTTATTAAAAATATAGAAAGTAGTTTTTGAAAATAGAGGATATATCTTTGCTGAGGATGCTCTGGAAATCATCACCCCCATCCATGGTCACAGTTACATTCCAAGGTTACGTTGCCGTCACAGCAAAAGTCCATGTAACTGCAGGCTCTCCGCAGCCTCTCGATTACGCCATGGATCCCACACAACAGATCACAGTTACACTCCAGGGTTACGTTGTCATCGCAGCAAAAGCCCATGTAACTACAGGCTCACAGCGGCCTCTGATTTTCGCTGTCGAAATGAAACTTCTCCACTCCTACATAGGTCGCAGTCTACCGATATAAAATCAAACGCAGATTGTTGCCTCTCAGCGGCACATATGACTTTCGCTATGTTATACTCTACTCATAATCTCCAGGAACTAGTTTTGTCCGGACTCCTCACAGGATCAACTTTAGAACCTCCCCTTGGAGCTCAAGGCAGCACCATCCGGTGGTACTCCTGAGAAGTTCATTTCAAGGGAGCGCCTTTTTCCCCAGAGCCATCATCAAAACATTTTATACTATACACATATAGTATCTTCAAATCATACACCTATTATGATCTCATTCAAAGCTCCTTTACACAAAATCGATTATCCCAAAATCGATAACTCTCAAACTAGGCTTTCCAAATTCAATATTGATTTTACCCAAAAATCAAAAGCCTTTCTAAATCAAAAGGTTCCCAAAACCTTTTCCAAAATCCTCATATGATCCTTTATATATATATATATACATATATATATATAATCCATAATAAAAATCTTTGGATCTTTTTAAACTTGTATAAAATTCTTTTATATTTCAAACACTTTGAAAATCCTTTCCTTCTCGCAATAGATTCATCAAGGGGAGTTTTATCTTATATAACAAAGATATATAACTTTATTTATCCAAAATCAAATATCCAAATTTTATTACTCTTTTCAATATCAATTTCATCCAAATCCGTACGATGTTCACATATCATTCGTACGCCATACTAATCTGATCGCTCACTCGATCACACAATTTCACTTCCGAACTAGTATCGTCCACCCGATTTCCTAGCGCGGACACAAATCTGGTTTCTTGATCAGAAACCGTCATTCTCCTTGCGTAGTCATAACTATAATTGAGAATATCCAGAACCAGTCAACAATCCATATCCAGGTTCGCCGTCAAAAATCGAGTGAAAAATCCCACTCGGATCGATATAACTATCTCGAAATTCTGTGCTCGAATCTGGATCGAATTATGCGAATAGAATAACATACGTACACCCTATGTATTTGTCTTATTGGTTATTAGCCAAATTAATTCCATTTCTATTCACATTCACTTTGATTTTCATTCCCTTACTCACAATTTCTTCAATCTATTTGGATTATCACCTTTATTCCTATCTCGATTGGGTATTTAACCAATAACAGTTTGAACTCCGACCAGTTTTTTAGAAAATAGCTTGAAAATTTTAAAAATAGATAAGTAGTTGGAAAATAGTTGTTACTTTGTAAAATAGTTAGAAAAAGTTAAAATAATTATAGAAATTTTAGATAATTGCAAAATGATAGTAAGATAGTAATTAGTTTTGTAAAACAGTTGGAAAATTGTTAAACAGTTTAAAAAATAAATGTAAAACTAGTATAAGATAGTTTAACTTTTAAAATAAAGGTTGTATATATAATGAATAGCTTGGAAAAATAGGTTTATATTAAAAAAATTATATTAAAAATAGTCCAGAGTCAAAACTTCTCACTTCCCAATCTCTATGCTCATCAATTCAATTTAAATTTCCTCTACCATTTAAATTGACCCATTTCCAATTTAAATAACTTAAATTTCCATTGATTCAATCCCCAGTTTTGTTAACTCCGTTTAGGCAACGAGTCAAGGTCTGGGCCGATTCACGACTTAAGGTTCTTAACGGTTCAGAAGGGACCCACTACTCAAGAAGCCTCACGACTTAAAGGGTGAACCGACTCAACAAGCAATCGACTCAACAAGCAACCGACTCAACAAGCTAACGAGTTAAAGCTTAAGGCGACTTAGAGGAGTGGAGCGACTCAAGGGATTAACGGTGTATGGGATAGACCGACTCAAGTTCTCTAACGACTCAACGACCTAAGGTGTCAAATGACCTAACTGACTAAAATCCCAAAAACAACAAAGGACCGACCTACGACCTATGGTAGGTCGTTCACGACCTAAGCAAAAGAATTCGATACCGCTTCATTTTACATCGTGGCCCATTGACTCGTACACGACTCAATAAGCAAGCTAACCGGTTAGGCCACGACTCACGACCTAGCTTGAGTCGTCCACGACTTAAAGCTACTAAGTAGAAATTCAATGCCGCCTCATTTTAGACCATGACCTTTTAACTCGCAGACGAGTTAGGACTTGTGCTATATACAGAGGACCGAAGACGCTCTGATACGAAGCCGAGGCTCAACCAGTTGAGTCGCCCACGACTGCTTGCTGACTCGTGATACTTAAGTCGGTCGCGACTTACGACTCATCCTGAGTCGGTCACGACTCATGACTTAACAATTCCAGCCCAGAAATTTGCCTATAAATACATGGCCACCTCCAACATTCAAGGGACTTTTTTTGGCTCATTCTCTTCAAGCGCCGTTACTCTGCTGCATTCCAAACCAATCCAACACTTAAAGCTCTCAAGACACGAAGAACGCTACAGACAACTTCGAGAAAAGATCACACACATCCAACATGGATTTAAAGACTCTAATCTCCATCGAAGTTTAGGCTACTTGTTCTAAGTGACTTGTAATTCAAAGTATATGGTACTTGGAAAGAATTGTATCAGCTTGTAACGAGATCATCAATAAAAGTACTTAAAGTGGACGTAGGCTATACCCTTAAGCCGAACCACTATAAAATTGTTGTTGTTTACTGCTTTTCCGCTATTATCTGCTTGTAATCTGTTCCCGAGTTATCGGGTGGTGCTTTCACAACTATAACTCATACACCGGGGTGTTAGCATTCAAATTTTAGCGTTAACATTTTTGGTGCTTTCACTGAGAACTGAACTCAGGAGAGCTATCATCATTGCTTCACAGAGGTTTGTAGAGAGAATTTCCTTGAAAACCAGAAGTCTATCCGAGATTATGGCTCCTGGAAGGAAAAGTAGATCTGTCAGATCTGGGAATATTCAAGAGGGAACCTCCGCTTCCCCTATATCGAATCAAGCCACTCCAGTTGTCGGAGTTACAAAGGCAGAGCTGGATGCTGCAATCTTAGGGCTGAACCAACAGATAAATGCCCAAAATGCACAATTCGAGGCTCAGAATGCCCAGAATGCCCTAATTCTGAATAGGTTGAACGATTTGCTTGGGGCAAACCGTCAACCGGCAGATAATGAAAGGAATTTTGCTAGCAACATTCGTGATGCTGAAGAAAGACATGCTCCTGAAAGGGCTGCCAGCCCCTTTGAACGAACGCTTCCAGAGGTTGGTGGATCTAGAACTCGACATGATGAGGAGTATCTTTCCGGAATGGTCCGACAAATTATGAAAGAGAGTATGCAGAGGGTTGAAGACGAAAAAGAATGGGGTTTTTCCCCAAGTAAAACTCCTTTTACTGAGAAAATCTTAAAGGCTGAATTCCTAAGGAAGTTTGTCCCACCAACCATTCCAGCTTACAGAGGGACGAGTGACCCGAACGAATTCTTATACAAATATGATTGGCACATGACAGGTGCCAGAGCCTCTGATGAAATAAAGTGCCGATATTTTCCTGTGTATCTCGAAGGTGTGGCTCTGCTTTGGTTCACCAAACTTCCAGTCCGATCTATCGATCAGTTTTCTGACTTAACCCGGAAGTTCAAGGAGCAGTTCAGACTATACGCCTCAAAAGCCAAGGATATCATGTCACTGTCAAGTTTGGAGCAGAATCCAGGGGAGACTATCAGATCTTTCTTAAAGCGCTTTAATATAGCGCTAGCTGAGGTGGACAATGCAGAACCGCGAATGATATTGACTTATCTGATGAAGGGTATTAACAAGTCGAGTGAATTTGGGAAATGGCTAAACATGAAGGAACCAAATTCCCTTGAAAAGTTCTATAAAAAAGCGGATGAATTCATACGCTTAGAAAGCCGTCCCGTACCGGTAAAGGCAGTGTTGGAAAAAGCCGAAGATAACACTGTTGTTCCACGCAAGAATGAATCTGTAGGGCAAAAAAGGGAAAATAACAATGGGAAGAAGTAGAGTAATCTGAAGAAACCCCGATCCTTCAAGCCATCAGAATATACTCCTTTATCAGATACGCCGGAGCGTATCTACCTTGCCACTAAAGATTCTGTTGACTTTCCTAAACCTCCTCCTCTAAGGACCGGGAAAAAGGCTATACAAAGTGGGAAATTCTACCGCTTCCATAATCAACCCGGTCATGAGACCGACGAATGCCGTCAGCTGAAAAATCTGATTGAAGAGTTGCTAAGGGAAAACAAACTACAGCAATTTGTGAAAAGGAATAGCAACAATCCTGCTTCATCTAGTCAGGGGCAACAGGCTCCTACTCATCAGCCTAGGACGATTGAGAAGGCTTCAGGGCATGAATCTGGAAGGCCCATTATCAATGTCATTACGGGAGGACCTCACCCAGCGGGCAGAAGAAGGGGTGAGATGGAAAGGTATACCCGAGCTTTAAAGTATGTACCGACCGAAGAAGATGTATTCGTTTTGGAAGGTGCTACGCCCTTGAAGCAACAAAGAACTCTTGATGATGATATTGTATTCAAAGCTAGGGATTCCGCAGGTATTGAAGCTCCTACCTTGGATCCCTTAGTCATCTCGGCTGGTATCGGGCCAGCTATTGTCAGAAGAGTTCTCATTGATTGTGGCGCATCCTGCAATATCCTCTTCAAGAAAACATTCGACCAAATGAAGATCCCTATGGCTGATGTGCAAGCTTTATCACATAAAATCGCTGGCTTCACTGGGGAGCCAAAACAGCCGGTAGGAACCATTGATTTGTTTGTGGAACTTGGGGAAGGAGAGAGAAAAATGGTCCGCAAGCAAACTTTTGTGATTGTCGACGAATTTTCTGCTTACAATGCTTTCCTTGGTCGTCCAACTCTGGCAGCATTCAAAGCTGTTCTCGCCCCGTGGTGCCTCACTATTAAATTCCCTACAGACATTGGAGTAGGAGTTATAAAAGGGGATCAAAACGCTGGGCGAGAGTGTTATCTGACAGAGCTACGAGGAACCAGAAAAAGAGAAATGGGAAAGAATGGGGCAGCCCCAGTCCGCATCAAAGAACCAGCCTTGTAGCAATTACAGGGCGGACCCTGCACTGGCGAGCACAGCGGAGCAAGGAAAGAGATGGACCCTAGAAAAGTTAGTGCAGGGGAAAATAGAGTAGTACCAGTGGAAATGACAATACCAATACCTGTTGACCCAAAGGACCCAAACAAGGTGTTGAATGTGGGTTCACAACTTAATGTGTCAATTCAGAATATCTTAATATCTTTTTTAAAGGCAAATCTGGATGTTTTTGCTTGGACTCATGCCGATATGTGCGGAATATCCCCAGAAGTTGCAGTGCATGCTCTAAATGTTGATCCAAAATTTACACCTGTGAAACAGAAGAGGAGAACTCAAGGTCCAGAAAGGTCGGCGGCATTAAAAGAAGAAGTTGATCGGCTCATGGAGAATAATTTTATCAAAGAATCCACCTACCCGAATTGGGTTTCACTCCAGTGCTGGTTAAGAAAGCCAACGGAAAATGGAGAGTATGCATCGATTTTTCAGATCTAAACAAGGCCTGCCCCAAAGACTGCTTCCCATTACCCAGAATCGATCAACTGGTAGACGGAACAGCGGGACACGAATTGTTATCTTTTATGGATGCCTACTCCGGATATAACCAGATTATGATGCATGAGCCGGACCAGGAGGATACGAGCTTTATCACCGACACTGGTCTTTACTGCTACAGAGTAATGCCCTTCGGGTTGAAGAATGCAGGGGCAACATAACAAAGACTCGTTAATGCTATGTTCAAACCACAACTGGGCAAGACTATGGAAGTCTACGTCGATGACATGATAGTAAAGTCTAAGAAAGCAGTGGATCACATAGAACACTTAGCAGATATGTTCGCAGTCCTTCGGAAGTACAGAATGAAGCTCAATCCTTTAAAATGTTCATTTGGAGTGGAATCCGGCAAGTTTTTAGGCTTCATCGTGAGCGCTAGGGGCATTGAGGCCAGTCCAGCTCAAATTACTGCATTGAAAGAAGTCAAAGCTCCTAGAACAAAGAAGGAATTGCAAAGTCTCAATGGAAAAGTCGCCGCCTTGAGTCGGTTCATTTCCAAAGCCACAGATAAATGCATCCCATTCTTTGACGCCCTAAAGAAAGGAAAGAAAAACTTCGATTGGACCCCCGAATGCCAAAAAGCCTTTGATGAATTGATTCGCCATATGGAAACGCCTCCAATACTTTCTAGGCCTGGCGATGGCGAGGATCTTCTTATATACTTGGCAGTATCATCTCATGCTTTAAGTGCAGCGCTGATACGAGAAGACAAAAGGACTCAACATCCAGTTTATTATATCAGCAAAAGACTCACTGGGGCAGAGATGAACTACTCTAAGTTGGAAAAACTCGCCTATTGCCTACTAATTGAATCTAGGAAGTTGAGGCAATATTTTCAGGCTCACCCTATCAGAGTCCTCACTGATCAACCTTTAAAGCAAGTCCTGTTTCGCCCTGAGACTTCGGGTCGTCTTCTAAAGTGGAATATTAAACTCAGTCAGTATGACATCACTTATTATCCCCGAAAAGCAATCAACGGACAAGCTTTAGCAGATTTCATTGCAGAATTCACAGATAAGGGTAACAGTGAGGAGGAAACAGTCGACGATTCCCCAATCCAATGGAAGTTATATGTCGATGGTGCGAGAAACGACTACTGTTCTGGAGCCGGAGTTGTACTAGAGACCCCTGAAGGCCGATCATTATGCTATGCACTAAGATTGGAATTTCCTTCAACAAACAATGAAGCAGAATACGAAGCCCTTATCGCTGGCTTAAGGATTGCTAAAGAATTAAACATCCGAGCGTTACAGATATTCAGTGATTCTCAGCTTATTGTATGCCAAGTCAAAAAGGAATTCCAAGCAAAAGGGGGAAATCTGCCCGCCTACTAGTCAAAGGCTTGGGAGCTCTTGGGTGATTTCGATCATTACATGATAAGTCATATTCCTCGAGAGGAAAACACGAAAGCAGATTCTCTCGCAAAGTATTCTAGCACAGGCGAAGCCCAATTTCTGGGGTTAACTCCTGTGGAGGTCCTGTCGACTCCTAGCATTGATGAGATGGATATTGATTGGATCATGAGCATGTCTCAAGAGCAAGAATCATGGATGACTCCGATAACAGAATATCTGCTCAATGGATCTTTACCAGGGAACTCAAAAGAACGACAAAAGCTACTGAAAAAAGCCTCTCGATACATAATCCAAGATGGTCGATTATACAGACGGGGATTCTCAATGCCATTACTTCGATGTGTATCCAGGGAAGAGTCTAAAGCAATCCTAGCAGAGGTACACGGAGGAGAATGTGGTGATCATTCAGGTGGCCAAACATTAGCAAAGAAAATTCTCCGATACGGATATTTTTGGCCAGAAATTGATCGAGATGCAGCAGAGTACTCCCGAAAATGTGACAGATGTCAAAGATTCGCCAAAATTCCTAGAGCTCCTTCCACTAAACTCACACAGATGGTCAGTCCATGGCCGTTTGCAATATGGGGAATAGACCTTGTAGGACCGTTGCCAACTGCCAAATCTGGAATTAAATACGCCATTGTTGCTGTAGATTATTTTACTAAGTGGGCAGAAGCTGAACCACTGGCTACTATCACCTCAAAGAAGATCATAAGTTTTGTGACTAAAAACATCATTTGCAGATACGATGTGCCTCAAAAAATAATTACAGACAACGGAACTCAGTTTGAAAGTGAAGAATTCCAAGATTTTTGCAAGCGATTCAAAATCCGGAAAAGCTTCTCAGCAGTGGCTCATCCGCAGGCAAACGGGCAAGTGGAAGCCGTGAACAAAATTATTAAGTCAACCATCAAGAAGCAACTTGAAAGAGCAAAAGGTGGTTGGGTCGATAAGCTACCACTGGCACTATGGGCATACAGAACCACTCACAAAACTGCGGCTGGGCACACCCCGTTTTCATTGGCATACGGATCAGAGGCAATGGTTCCGGTAGAAATAGAGGTCCCTTCACATAGAAGAATCCATTTCAATCAAGCAGAAAACGAAAAGCTACAGCTTGAAGCGCTAGATCTCCTTGATGAAAAAAGAGATGAGGCTAATCTCAGAATTGCAGCTCATCAGCAAAGAATAGCTAGACATTTCAATTCCAAAGTTCGCCAACGCAGCTTTGAGATTGGAGACCTAGTCCTGAAGAGAATTATGACAGCGACAGGTGTGTTTGGGCCAAATTGGGAAGGACCATGTGTCATAGGTCAGAAGCTTCTTGACGGCACATTCAAACTCACCACTGTTGAAGGAGATCAAATTCCAAGGGCATGGAACAGCAACCATTTGCGTCCATACTATACTTGAAAATTTTGTTGAAATATTGTAAAAAGAATTATGAATGTATTATTCTTGTAATTGAAGGCAATTGTAAAATTGATGCAAGTAAATAATGAAAGAATATAAAGTGGATGTAGGCCCAATTTCCTGGCCGAACCACTATAAATCTTGTGTTCCTTATTATTATTACATATTTGCTTTATTTTCGATATAAAAAGTACATAGAATGTATTGCTGAAATGTCGATTTAAATTTTTGCAGACAATGGAAGTGAAACTTGCACATAAAAAGACCAAGTGATTCTCGCCAAATTTCAAGTCACAAAAGCCCCGAATTCAAATCCTAGATAGGAAGTACTTCAATTGAACGGCCTATGATTTCGACAGAAACGGGTCTTTGCTAATAAATTGAGATCGTTTGAACAAACAAACATCCAATTAAGAAGCTAGTGCTCGTTCTCACGAAATTGCCTGACAATGAAGCACACTTCCTTGGATTAAACAAGTTACTTGTGAGAAAAGGGAATGAAAGCTAAAAAAAAAAAAAAGAAAAGAGCAGAGGATCATTGAAAAGACATAAGCAAGTGGACAGAAGAACAACCAAAGCCATCATCGGCAGCACAAGTCCTCTCCGGAGGCACAACTCTTCGGAGGATAAAGACCTCTAATGGGTCATACGCCACAAAAAAGAAAGTTCTCTACTCAACAAAAAAGATTGGAGGAATCATGACCCTCCAACCATGAGAGAGTAACTTCCAGGCGATGAAAACCCTCTCTGAGGCACATTTCACCAGGAGTTGAAGTGTAACGACCGCTCATCGGAATTTCACTTCACCAGAGTTGAAATGCAAACAAAATAAAAGACCTCTTCGGAGGCACATTTCACCAGGAGTTGAAGTGTTACGACCGCTCTTCGGAATTTCACTTCACCAGAGTTGAAATGCAAACAAAATAAAGACCTCTTCGGAGGCACATTTCACCAGGAGTTGAAGTGTAACAACCGCTCTTCTGAATTTCACTTCACCAAAGTTGTAATGCAAAGCAAAAGAAAGACCTTCCTGGAAGCCCACGTTTCACCGAGATTGAAATAAAACTTCCAAGTGTTGAAACGTGAAAAGGCTTTCTTCAAAGGCACAACTCTTTGGAGGTACACGTTTCACCAAGATTGAAATAAAACTTCCAAGTGTTGAAACGTGAAAAATCCCTCCTCAGAGGTACAACCCCCCCCCCCTCCGGAATCATAATCATGAAGAAAGACCTCTTTGTAAGCCCACGTTTCACCAAGATTGAAATAAAACTTCCAAGTGTTGAAACGTGAAAAGGCTTTCTTCAAAGGCACAACTCTTTGGAGGTACACGTTTCACCAAGATTGAAATAAAACTTCAAAGCATTGAAACGTGAAAAAATCCCTCCTCGGAGGTACAAATTGCTATTTAAAAGAAAAATCCTCATCAAGAGCATACTTTAACTTTCGAAGGAAGAGTGATTTACCTATTCTAAAAAAAAAGGGGGGGGGGAAAGAAAGTTAAAGTACATTCAGAGGTCCGCTTTACCACATAGAAGAATTCACTTGGAAAAATGTGTACATACGCAAAAGGAAAAAGTGACTTCTTCGAAGGACGAAGCGTAAAAACTTATATGAAAGGAGTTGTACTCTATGAAAAATCTTTTCACGAATGAAATAGTCATTCTACAGAAAATAAGAGTGCAAGTCCCCTCGAAGTATAGACAATTGTAGTAAGCTTATGATATGGGGGCAGCATGGTATAGTTGTATACGATATGATATAGCTACATCGGTAAAGTACGCTCAAACAACATACCATAAGCTCACTGCAATGTCATATAAATAAACTTGTGCAAAAATGAATAATAAATGCATTCTCAAATTCAAACAGGAGTTTATACAAAGAAAGAGGAATCATTTTATTCAGCATTATTTTATATACAGGTACAAGTTTCAACAAAAGAAAAGCGGGGAGCCGATACCCGCACAATTCTCGACCAATACATGCAAAAGACGAGAAGCTAAAAGCTGAAGTCTTCATTTCTTCTTGCCACCCTTGGACCCTTTGCCTGGCCGAATGATTAGTTTTTCAGGTCTATCTATAGGCATAAGGGAAGAAGGAGAGGGAGGTGCAACCGGTGCGACTTCCGGTTCCTCTTCAGTGGTGATGATTTTCTTCCCCCTCCTCTTCGATGTTCTGTGCTTCTTTCTTCTCTTCGAAGAAGACTCACTCCCTGGAGTAACAAGAGCGGACAAAACTACGTCATCATAGGGAGTCCGCTCCGGAGAGATCTCGCCTCCTTCAAGTCCCTTGTCCTTCTGCTCTTGCGAAGCGATAGGGTCATCCAAGCCATGAAGAGCCTCAATCTGTTCCTCTTGTGACATGGGTTGTGAAGCAGAAGGAGGAGTCACCTGAAGAGACGGAAGAGGGATAACCGGAGGAAGTGAAGTCTGCACAACACTTGGCGTTTCAACTACAGAAGAAGAGAAATTAAAAATATTAGTATCTCCCCGAAAGAAGGGAGATATGGGTTCGTCGAGATTCAAGAAGTAATCGAGAAGCTCATCAAACTTTTGAGGAGTAAGCAAGCGATCCACCTGAATCGGACTAATATCAAAATTACCTGAAGATGTTTGCTTCGTAAGTTCAATCTCATAATTCTGAGCCCCGATATCCTCCAAAGCCTCATCATCAGTAGGGGTGATTACCCCGATTCTTATAGGAGGCGGCGAATGAGCACTAGAGCCTGTAATGTCCACTTCGGGAGAAACTAAAGGACGTTCAGAAGTAGTAGGCGGTATTTCTTTCTCAGAACGCTCCCCTTCCGCCATTCCGGCCCGTACCTTGGCGAGTTGCTCTTTTCCCTTGGCAAGAGCGGCGCGGGCATCATCATCGAGATAATGCTCTTCAAGAGCTGTCTCGGCATAGCCAGCACCTTTGCCACCTAGCATATCAAGTGCTGCCTCCCAAACTTCAGCTAATGTAATTTCGTATTTAGGGCCTAGAAAGGCAAGGCTGCCACGCCCCAAAATGCTATGCAGATAGAAATCAAATAATGTGGAGCTAATATCAGCTTTGGTTGCTTGATGGGCCTCTTCGGCCGCGAGTTTACCAACAACAGCCTCATCACGCTCCGTTTCGGCTATAGCAAGTCGAGCTTTTAGCATCTCTATCTCCAAGCTTTGAGAACCGGCCTGTTCTCGCAGCTGTAAAGTTTCGGCACGATATTCTTCTATGACCTTCTCTTGGTGTGTAAGCTTATCTTCGACTGCCCTTTGACTGGCATGCGCATCTCGTACTTGTTGCTGAAGCATGCTCTCCTTTTGATAATGGAAAGTAGATGAAGTAGCTAATTCTTCCTTAAGCTTTTCTACTTCCGCTTCCAGCTTTTCATTATAGGAAGCAATAATTCTCATTTCGGCGTCATGCTGTTCGAGAGTCTTCTGCCACTCATCCTTATCGTTCTCCATTGTGAGCATGGCCTCGAGATTGGCTCGGTTAACCCTCTGAAGCTCGTCGACAAGTTTTTGCCAGTTCGACATTCTTTCAATATCGGTCCTGACAGTATCAAGATTTCGCAGCATAGCCGGTTTGTCGAGAGGAACCAAGTCGAGATCAAATCGAACCCCTCTCAAGCACCACTGAGGAAATCGACTTTGAAGAGTGGGAGGACCTTGCTCGACTTGGTATGCGGGTCGGTTGATGATTGCTTGAATGTCGGAGCGAACGGGAGCAGGAGATTGAGCAGGAACATGTTCAGAAGCTGTCGACATTGTTTCTTCGGTAAGTCTAGCCCGCTTGCTAGAAGAATCGTCTATGTGACCTTTACCTCTCTCATCGTGACCTTTTCTCTTTTGAGTATCATCATCTCTGTGGGGAGGGTCATGTCTTTCTTGTTCCCTTCGGTGACGTTCTTCATATGCTCGTCTCTCGTCGGCTTTCCTGATGGCCCTCTCTTCATCCGATTCTCCGTAAGAAGGGAGGTAACGCCTGTAATCATACTGGCTACGCCTCCCGTAGCGCTAGAAATCATCATAGTACGAGCCGCTGCGCCCCATAGGAGAATCTGGAATAAAAATAATAAGCTTTAGAGATCTTTAAAGTACAAGAAGATAAACGCGTAGAAGTGATGAAAAATCCTAAGTGTTGTGTAACGTGTAAACTACACGCATCAAGTTACAGACCACTCTGTGGAATAGATGTAGTGATAATTTGAGTAGGAGGAGTTGACATTTGTTGTAGAGAAGATGTCGCCTCAATTACAGAAGAGACAGTTTTGGAAACATCATCTTTGAAAAGTTCTTGAGAAGTCACAATTAAATCGCTCAACCCCTCGAAAACATCATCGCCATCATGTTTTTTGGGACTGGCTTTTTCAACCCCTTCGTCGGCAGATCTTCCGGAAGATCGTGGAGTTTCTTCCTCTTCGATAACTGGGGCAAGTGAAGACTTATCAGACGGCCCCACAACGTCCTTCGGAATTGAACATCTCACTAGTGGAGTTTCTATAGAGGTTCCTCCCTGCATGTGCTCTTTAATGGAGACCGCAGCATCAGGAGTTTCCGTCGGAGAATCGGGAATTACAGTTGGAACTTCACGAAGTTGAGTAAAGCGAGAGGAATGAAGAAGCCCGTATTGATGTAGAAATTCATCATTTAACAAAAACTTGATACTCCTCTCTTCTGCCGTCACGGCGTTCAATCTCTCGAAAATTTGTTTATAGCATGGATCTCTAGAGGGAGGAGGAAGCGCTAAAACAGGAAAAAATAAAGAAGCCAAGTTAGCATTTAGCAACTCAGATTTCGAAAAGCCCAAGAATGGAGAAATAAAAAGAGGAAAATCTTACTTCCTACTCTCCAGATGGCATAAAACCCTGGAGGGCAACGAACAAAGAAATACTGGTTTAGAAATCCATGAACACTTTCAGGAAGATCGGTGATGAGCTTGCGGTTTCGAGCACTCCTTATAACTACGATAGAGGGATGATCTTTAATTTTTGTGAATAAGAAAAGTAGCAGACTTCCTCGAAGCTCAGTAATCGGCCCAGAACTCTATTAAATAGTACACATAACCCCATCAGAATGGCATGACCATTGGGGTGCAATTGGAATGGAGAGATAGATAATCGAAGCAAGAACTGCTGAAGGAAGTCATTGAAAGGTGGTATGGCACCGCTCAAGCACATTTGGCGGTTGACAGCAATAAAGCCAGAAGGGGGCCTATCTGCAGTATCATTTGGCCCCGGCAGTAAGGCATCAGCTTCGGCAATGCCAAATTGGGTGAGCAATTGATTAAACACCCGCTGATTCAAAGTGGTGGGAGTTCTCTCCGGAGGATTATCCAACAAGTTGGCTACTGGGAAGACATCTTCAGCCTGGCCCATCGGTGCTTCTTGTTGAGATGTCATTCTACACAAGCAACTGGGTGTTCAAATGCGAAGGTGCACGTTTCCTAAAAGTGTGAAGTGTTGTGCAGAACTAATGAAAATAACAAGTAAATATAACTGGAATTAAACTGGTTGACAATTGATCGACTATGGTAATTTCAGAACTTGTTAATTTAGAGTTCAAGCATAATATTAGTGCAGGCTGGTCAGTTTCAATTGATTGTTTCAGTATTGCTTTAATATTCTACTTGAAATCGATAGCACTTCGTTCACACGATTTGTTTAAATTAATTATCTGTTATTAACTAATCTGTCATTTGATATGGGTAATCGATGACAATATATTCGTCCCAGTTTTCTGTGAATGTTGTATTGAACAGGTTGTTAGCCTGCAAGTCAAAATAACCTGTGAATGAATGCAATAAAATTCAATAGTTCAAAATTAATGCAATGGTCCAAAGTTCAAACAGAATTCGCGCAAGTCATAACTCGTCAGCGGTTCAAAAATTCTGAGTCGGCAGTGCCCTAAGTCATGTGTCGTAGAAATAAGGAGATTATCTCCAAGTCTTATCTCGGCCACGACTCAAGGGTTTTATCTCGGCCACGACTCAAGGCTTAGGTCGTGGAGCATGTTGAGTCGTATCATGGTTAAATCGCAAAGGTCGCTGGATCATACAAAAATAGCCGAGTCATGCCTATGGCAATGTTCGAATCAATCTGACCCATTAACCATCTAATCCATAACCCGATAACCCAATAACCTCGCAATGGTTAACCCTAGTTCCATCACACCACTATGTGGCCTCAAATCTCGAATCGTTACAAGTAAGATCATACCGCCTGCCTTTAATCCATCAATGTCCGATGTAATAATATTCGCAAGGATCAAGGGGGAAAAACAGAGGCGGAGATCGGCAATCATCAGCAATTGAAAAAAGATGCAAAATCTCTTACACGATGTGATGCTAAAGATGATCGAAAATAAATCAGGTTGGAATCGCCTTTGAGAGCTCGAAGATGCGTTAATGGCAGACACGGTTCAAAGGATAAGAAATGAGAAGAAGGAAGTAAGGGGAACGACTCAAGTCTTTTATAGCTTTGAGCAGTGGCAGTTGAATCGGCACACGAGTTAAGATGAGTCGAAGCACACGACCTACGACTTAGGCGTGAACTTCGAGGGGCAAATGTTAACTCCGTTTAGGCAACGAGTCAAGGTCTGGGCCGATTCACGACTTAAGGTTCTTAACGGTTCAGAAGGGACCCACTACTCAAGAAGCCTCACGACTTAAAGGGTGAACCGACTCAACAAGCAACCGACTCAACAAGCTAACGAGTTAAAGCTTAAGGCGACTTAGAGGAGTGGAGCGACTCAAGGGATTAACGGTGTATGGGATAGACCGACTCAAGTTCTCTAACGACTCAACGACCTAAGGTGTCAAATGACCTAACTGACTAAAATCCCCAAAACAACAAAGGACCGACCTACGACCTATGGTAGGTCGTTCACGACCTAAGCAAAAGAATTCGATACCGCTTCATTTTACATCGTGGCCCATTGACTCGTACACGACTCAATAAGCAAGCTAATCGGTTAGGCCACGACTCACGACCTAGCTTGAGTCGTCCACGACTTAAAGCTACTAAGTAGAAATCCGATGCCGCCTCATTTTAGACCATGACCTTTTAACTCGCAGACGAGTTAGGACTTGTGCTATATACAGAGGACCGAAGACGCTCTGATACGAAGCCGAGGCTCAACCAGTTGAGTCGCCCACGACTGCTTGCTGACTCGTGATACTTAAGTCGGTCGCGACTTACGACTCATCCTGAGTCGGTCACGACTCATGACTTAACAATTCCAGCCCAGAAATTTGCCTATAAATACATGGCCACCTCCAACATTCAACGGACTTTTTTTTGGCTCATTCTCTTCAAGCGCCGTTACTCTGCTGCATTCCAAACCAATCCAACACTTAAAGCTCTCAAGACACGAAGAACGCTACAAACAACTTCGAGAAAAGATCACACACATCCAACATGGATTTAAAGACTCTAATCTCCATCGAAGTTTAGGCTACTTGTTCTAAGTGACTTGTAATTCAAAGTATATTGTACTTGGAAAGAATTGTATCAGCTTGTAACGAGATCATCAATAAAAGTACTTAAAGTGGACGTAGGCTATACCCTTAAGCCGAACCACTATAAAATTGTTGTTGTTTACTGCTTTTCCGCTATTATCTGTTTGTAATCTATTCCCGAGTTATCGGGTGGTGCTTTCACAACTATAACTCATACACCGGGGTGTTAGCGTTCAAATTTTAGCGTTAACAAGTTTCAAACTCCATTTCCAAATCAAGTTGAATTATTCTTGAATTCTTCCCAAATTAAATTCAAATTTCATTTGAATTTAAAACTATTCAACTCTAGTTACAATTCAAAATTATTCCAATCAATCCAATTCAAATTTTCCATTTGAATCTTGTACTCATACATCTTCAATCACCATTTCAATTAATTCAAATCAAATTCAATTTGAACTAATTTCAATTCAAATTTCAAATTTAAACCATCTCGAATTATATAAATCTGAGTTAAATTAACTAAGGTTGGTTTAACCCTTTAAACCAAGTTAACCTTTATTAAAAGCTTTTAAACAATTTTAATTTCAAATTAAAGTTAGATTTTCTTTTTTCTCAATAATGGATATATCTCCACACTTCATTTCTTATTCATTTAAACAAATCCAATTTCACAATTTAAGTATTTCCAATTTCCAGATCTCAAACCCATTTTGAGATCACTCAAACTCCAAATTCCAATTAACCATTTAACTTTCCAAGTTAAATCCAAATTTTATCTTCAAATTTCCAAATCAGGTTGATCATTCCAACTTATTTAACTCTTTCCCTAGTTAAACTCAATTCACTTAATCCATTCAATCTTACCCAATTTGAATTTCCATTTCAAATTCTAAACTTCACATTAATAATCTTCCCATTTATAAGTTCAAAAAATTAGCACTTCGGGTATCACATCTTATTCAAAATTTAAACTCAACATTTAGAGTTTATCTCAAAACATCTTTGATATTATGTATATTCCTCACATTTATACACATTTTCTTCTAGGCCCACCAAGCCGAATTTTTAAAATTTAAACCACCCGTGGTTTTAATTCAAAACAAAATCTTTTAAAATTTTCAAGGCATTTCTTATTTAAAATAAGATCATATTCCAAGTAGTTTGAATAATAAAATTTCCTTTAACACTTTGAAAATAATTTCAAATGTTTAAATTTAGAATTCAGAATTTCCCAAATTTAAATCCACTTTAATTGTGACGCCCCACCTCTATACCCACGCTAGCCAAGAACACTACTGTGAATGCTGTCAACTAGCACGGAGAATAAGGCTGTTGAGGAGCGACCATCTGTATAATTGCTTTATGCGAGTACAGATATACGGGATAAAAATATAACTTTTCATCTCAAGAGGAATCCGACATACCGACACAAACTCAAAGCTACTACACAGTGGCTATAAAGGTCTTCGGAAACAAATATAGAAATAAACATAACACAAATCAGTCACAGACAATTCATATCACAAAGGCGGAAATAGATATGAATACTACACATGAAAGTGTACATCAGAGTAGTGGTCTAAAAAGATCCACAATAATACAAAGAGTAGCAACACGTGCTAGACAAAAGAATAATTATACATCATAGAGTCTGTATCTCAAATGTATACAACTAAAACTACTAAACTAAAGTAGTTAGCCAAAAATCAGAAGATGGTTCCAGGTAGGAAGCCATGAAGAAGCACCTGTGATATCTCAGTCTGACCCGAGTATTATTTAAGAAGAAAATAATAAACGGATCAGTCTAGCTATAAATATCAGATGAGGGGATATATAATAAGAGATATGACATAAACATATAATAATCACAATGCCAAGCTGTGATAAATAAGTAATTGAAAATCAACAAGAGATTAATCAATATCACAATAATCTACTCAAGCTAAAAAGGAATGTCATACTCCTAATTTCATTCACCAAGCCACAATAAATGACATATATATATCAATGCCCATCGTAAAAGTTGGTGAAACATAAATTCCAGAAATCAACACACGAAATCCAGAAATCACAAATAAAAGGAACAACGACGTCGTACCACGGGACATCCGATGAACCAAATCACAATAAAAAGGATGGCCAATCCCACAAACTGGACATCGACGCACCTAGAAAGACACGCCCCATGAACAGTCGAACATCGACGCACCTAAAAAGATACGCCCCATGCTCTAGCATCGACACACCTAGAAAGATACGCCCCATGCACAAATAAACATCGATGCACCTAGAAAGATGCATCCCATGCATAAATAAACATCGATGCACCTAGAAAGATACACCCCATGTAATGTATAACATCGGTGCACCTAGAAAGATACACCCCATGCAAAGTCGAACATCGATGCACCTAGAAAGATACGCCCCATGCATAGACGAACATCGACTCACCTAGAAAGATACGCCCCATGCCCGACTTATTGAGCCGATTGCTCCACGAAGTAAACAAACATCGATGCACCTAGAAAGGTACACCCCATGCATAAATAAACATTGACGCACCTAGAAAGGTACGACCCATGTATAAACAAACATCGATGCACCTAGAAAGGTACACCCCATGCATAATAAAACATTGACGCACCTAGAAAGGTACGACCCATGTGAGAAATGAGACGAAGCTCAATAAAATGAGGAACGGTCCTCCACATAAACAAAGAGACATCGCACATTCCTAGTCTAAACCACAAAGATGATCGTCATGATCAACGAGAAGTGTCAATTACAATAAGCTAGTAAATATATGAGCTTAGTTTCATGTCCCATAACCACTAGCTTAACTTAAATATTTACGAACAAATTGTAGATCTACACTTGAAAATTGTCACAAGAGTTTCAATCGAACAAGTCCAAGAATTAACCGACGAAGTAAATGCAAGCGTTTCATACCACTCGTTTTACTAAGTCGTTTAATTCGATTTCTCATACGAGTGAGGTAAAGGTTTGTATATACTAATAGATTGGAAATCGGTTTGAGAAAACGAGCTTTGTTATAAAATAGTGTTGAAATCATTTGAAGAAAGAGTTTTGATATTTACTACTAGTATAGAAAACCTTTATATTTTTAAAGTGACAAATCACAAAGAAGATTGTAAGAACAACCAATTACTAAATTCACATTCGAAGACGTGAATAAAATCCAAAGAAATCGATACCAAATCCATAGAAATGGATATTTCCAAAAAGATCCACAAAAAGAAGTCATCAAAGTCGATAATAAGTGATAACGATTAATAGGATCGCTAAAATCGATAAACAATGGAAATTCACACAAAACAGCCTGAATAGGCAAAAATAAAGATCTCCAGACATCTGATTTGGAATCCAGATGTCTGGATTTGTTCTCTGGAAATAACCCAGAGAACACTCAGACGTCTGAAACCTCAAGTCAGACGTCTGAGACCTATCCAGACGTCTGGTTTGATGGTTCAAACGTCTGAAAATAGTCTCTGGCTTTTTTTATAATATGCGTGCATACATTTTTCTCCAGGTTGCAAAACCAGACATCTGGCATTGGTCTCCAGACGTTTGAAAACCTGGTAAGGGCAACAATTTGCCTAGGCCAAAGTGGCCAAAACGTATCGGGAGCGATCGGACGAGCAACGACGACTAAGGATTTATGCCTAGCGACAACCCGGTCTTATAGGCTCTCTGAAACACCTCTTAAAGCATGATCAAACATCAAAGTTATGATTTTTAGAGAATTGGCTTCAAACACCAAAAATGGAAATATTCACAAAACCAATCCAAATCAAAAGCAATTTCACATGAATAAATGTTAGGGATTCATACCTAACAACAAAGATAGATATAGACATAGATGTGAGATAAAAATCTCACCTTTGAACCCAAATTAATGAAGAAGATGCTATGAAGCAATGGCAAGAACAAGCACTCTTTAATTCCAACTCAACAAGCTTGAATCTAAGCTTAAAAGAGAAACATTCCCTAAATTAGGTTTAGGAAATTTTTGAAATTGAACGGAGAAAGAGTTGGGGAAGATGAAGAGGAAGCTTACCAATGGGTTCTCTTTGATTTTGGAGCAAAAACTTGAGCTAGCAAGAGGATCTAGGGCTTGGAGTTTTAATTTCCACTCCTCTCCACCATTAATGCTAAGAAAACTGAAAAGAGAAAGAAGTGAGGGAGAATGGGGAGAGTGGTTCAGTTTTGGAGTATAAGTTAAAACATAGGGCTGAGCCCAAAACCAAACCCAAAGTGAAAAGTAGCAAAAATCAACTTTCTCCAAACATATCGAAGCTTATACTCAAAAAGGTCGCAAACGTCATTTTGACTCAATGGGGGTGGTCTCGAGTCCCAATTCGACTGTTTGCAAAAAGTAGCTTTTCGGACCAAAATTCGATGAACGGTGAAATATTTAAATAAAATATTTAAATATATAATCGATAAATATGCGGCTTGTTACAGACTCCCTTCCTTAAAGAAATTGCGTCCTCGCAATAATTAAGAATGAAATATAAGAAGTAACAACCATAGAAGCATATTAACACAAAAGAAAATTTGAATCAAGAAGTTCACCATAAAGAGCACGAAGGAGTAAATCCGAAAGTTTTTCGTTCGATGAATTCTCAAGATTTCACATGAGCAATCCTTAGGATTTGAGAACCATTGAACTTCTGTCAAAAAGAATATCTTTATATCGAAGGCGCTCAACCTCCGAAGCAATGATGCGAATGGAATGGTGCTCAAAAGTCAAATTTGGTGAAACTTCAATCCCTGAATAATACCAGGCTCAAGAATAAAAACTAGAAACATAAAAGCATTTCCATAGTTAAAAGACGTGGAAAATGTCAAAAATAGCAAAAAGTTGAGCCGGTGCAACGGCGTAGTACAAATACGGTACGCCCGAGAAATTAGAAACTCGAATAATTTGGAGCACCGACGTAGTACAAAGGCGGTACGTCCAATGAACCAAAAAGCCAAGTCATTGATGTAGTGCAAACGGTACATCCAATGAATCGAAAAACGAAGACATTGATGTAGTACAAACGGTACATCCAATGAATCAAACATCAAAGTCATTGATGTAGTACAAACGGTACATCCAATGAATCAAAGACACTGATGTAGTACAAACGGTACATCCAATGAATCCAAAAAGAAAAGACATTGATGTAGTACAAACGGTACATCCAATGAATCAAAAGCAAAGACATTGATGTAGTACAAACGGTACATCCAATGAATCAAAAGCAAAGACATTGATGTAGTACAAACGGTACATCCAATGAATCCAAAAAGAAAAGACATTGATGTAGTACAAACGGTACATCCAATGAATCAAAAACAAAGACACTGATGTAGTACAAACGGTACATCCAATGAATCAAAAGCAAAGACATTGATGTAGTACAAACGGTACATCCAATGAATCAAACTCAAATAATCCGGAACACCGACGCAGTACAAAAACGGTACGTCCAATGAACCGAACCCCGAATGATTTCGGAACACCGACGTAGTACAAAAACGGTACGTCCAATGAACCGAACACAATAAAAGAACATCGGACGCAAGTTCATAAAAGCAATGAGATGAAACTCAATAAAACGAAGTACATCAAAACGCCCGATGAACTTGATAAAAAGATAATTTCATTTAGTCATCAACAAAGAAACAACCCCTTGTTGCTTACGACTAAACGCATTGGCAACACGATTTCCCCTTCGGGAATAAAAAGAATAAGAGTATTGAAAGGAAGGGTTATTTTAAATAATCCTCTTTCCTGAAAAGCTAAAACTTTCAAAAATCAAAATTATTTCGATGTAAAAATATTTCTAGAAGAATTTACATTTTACAAGTCAATATATCGTGTCTGATTGTCACATCAAAGTGTTTAGGAAATTCCTATCGATAACGTTGATCAAGCGCATCGACCAAATTCTTAAAGCACTCAACGGGCAATACAATCACAAAATCATCTTTTATAGGATAAATAAATCTCTAAAAAAGTTTTAAGAATATTCTTTGTTCGTTTCAAGAACAAAAATCCAGTTTTACTTATAAATAAATCTTATGAAAAAGATTTGCAAAATTTTAAATTACTATTTTCATCCAAAATCAATAAATACAAGAATGGTCTCATCGAAATATTCATAGAATATTCGATTTATAAAATAGATGAAATGAGCTGGACAAATTGAATGACATAATAAGTCATTCATAAGAATCATAACAAGTGCGGAATGCGGTAAGTGGAATGCTAATTTCCGCAACTCGTAGCAAACGAAAACCGGTGATAACGTCAAACTGAAAAGACCTTAGCACCACACAAAAGATTACTTAGGTGATAATCCTAAGACAAGCTCAAAAATACCGAAAAATTTCTCAAACTACATGAATGAGAGAAATAACACTTTCCTTATACGTGGGCTTAAGGAATAAAATGATGCCATCAAATTGGAATCAAAATCACAAAGGAAAAATAGAAATCTGCTTAACAGATTGAAAATGTCGAAGATGAATAATCCACTCGAAAAAATAGGATATGGGCTTCACAATTTAGGCCAATCCTTACAGAAAAAGTCAATTCCGAAGCCAAAGTAAATATCGGCTCGGAAAGAAAAGTCACATAAAACAATCTTGACATCAAAACAAAAGCAAATTGAGTGTTGCGGATCTACCATCCTGATTCGCAATCCTCAAAGAAGTCATCAAGCCCAAAATATTCAAAGAAAAAGAATCGACAAGTTCTTTTGATATAAAAATAATGAGATGAAACTCATATCAAAAAGAACTCGAACAAGATAATCACAAAGCAAATGTCATCAAGGATTGAATGAGAAATACCTTGACCACGAGAAGAGTTGCTAGGGACTTGCAGCTTTCCTTCTCTCTTGCTTTGACGCTTGGGACACGAAGATATATAATGATCCGCACTTTTGCAATAGCGGCAAGAAATAGGCCTTGGACACCTATTTATATAGTGGTCCCTAGAGCCACAATTGTAGCATTCTTCGCGATTAGGGATAGGAGTATTTGCTATAGAAGTCTCTTGCTTCGCCCTCTTGTTAGGATTAGGACTTCCGAACCTAATAAAGGGATGCCTCTTCTTGGTGTTGTTGGAGTTCGGTTTGGCACTCCCAACCTCGACATCACTTTCTCTATCGGCCTCTTCAAGACGAAGAGCGATATCTATAAGCTGATCAAATGAAACCTCAAGTTTCAGGAGTAATGGCTTCTTAAGATTCTTATTCAAGCCATAGACAAACCTCTGGTTTTTCTTCATCGGGGTATTAATATACTTAATCCCGTATTTAGAAAGAGATTCGAAAGATGCAACATAATCTGTCACAGAAGATTCACCTTGAACAAGGTCGATAAAACGCCGGGCCAAAGTTACTTTTTCAGCCTCCGGCACAAATTTCAATTCGAATCTTTCCAGGAATTGCTCCCAAATGAGATCCGCTTCAATGATTTCAGAAATTAAAAGCTCATACCAATCTAACGCTCGTTCTTGGAGCATGCTAGAAGCCACTTGGACTCGATGTAGATCAATAAGGTTCATGCGAGAAAAGATGCGATCGCATGATTTGAGCCAAGCTTGAATTTCAATAACACTCTCGGATCCTTTGAATGGCCTTCCACCCAAATCGCTATAGTCTCTTCACAAGCATGCAAAACCGGATCTAGGATGAGTAGGATCCTGATTGGGACCCGCTGTTTGAGCGTTCTTGACAAGATCTAAAAGCTGCTGGGCAGACATAAAAACTCCATCCTGGGGAGTAGCACTAGATTGACCGGCGCTGGGACGGCCTGGTCTAACCATTTCTCTTCTTTGAGAAAGAAAGAAAGAAGAGGAAAAAGTTATTCTCAAAAAAAAAAATATCAAGCAATCTTGATAGATAAAACAAGGAATCGTAAAAGAAAGTAGGATAGAACGGTACGAAGACTCGAATAAATCCTAAGGCACAACTCCTAAGAAAGACTTAGGACATGATCCTTGCTAGATTATTCTACCTTGTTCCGAAATTTGGCTCTGATACCAAGCTATGACGCCCCACCTCTATACCCACGCTAGCCAAGAACACTACTGTGAATGCTGTCAACTAGCACGGAGAATAAGGCTGTTGAGGAGCGACCATCTGTATAATTGCTTTGTGCGAGTACCGATATACCGGATAAAAATATAACTTTTCATCTCAAGAGGAAATCCGACATACCGACACAAACTCAAAGCTACTACACAGTGGCTATAAAGGTCTTCGGAAACAAATATAGAAATAAACATAACACAAATCAGTCACAGAGAATTCATATCACAGAGGCGGAAATAGATATGAATACTACACATGAAAGTGTACATCAGAGTAGTGGTCTAAAAAGATCCACAATAATACAAAGAGTAGCAACATGTGCTAGACAAAAGAATAAGTATACATCATAAAGTCTGTATCTCAAATGTATACAACTAAAACTACTAAACTAAAGTAGTTAGCCAAAAATCAGAAGATGGTTCCAGGTAGGAAGCCATGTAGAAGCACCTGTGATATCTCAGTCTGACCCGAGTATTATTTAAGAAGAAAATAATAAACGGATCAGTCTAGCCATAAATATCAGATGAAGGGATATATAATAAGAGATATGACATAAACATATAATAATCACAATGCCAAGCTATGATAAATAAGTAATTGAAAATCAACAAGAGATTAATCAATATCACAATAATCTACTCAAGATAAAAAGGAATGTCATACTCCTAATTTCATTCACCAAGCCACAATAAATGACATATATATATATATATATATCAATGCCCATCGTAAAAGTTGGTGAAACATAAATTCCAGAAATCAACACACGAAATCCGGAAATCACAAATAAAAGGAACAACGACGTCGTACAGCGGGACATCCGATGAACAAAATCACAATAAAAAGGATGGCCAATCCCACAAACTGGACATCGACGCACATAAAAATACATGCCCCATGAACAGTCGAACATCGACGCACCTAGAAAGATACGCCCCATGCTCTAGCATCGACGCACCTAGAAAGATACGCCCCATGCACAAATAAACATCGATGCACCTAGAAAGATACATCCCATGCATAAATAAACATCGATGCACCTAGAAAGATACACCCCATGTAATGTCTAACATCGGTGCACCTAGAAAGATACACCCCATGCAAAGTCGAACATCGACGCACCTAGAAAAATATGCCCCATGCATAGACGAACATCGACGCACCTAGAAAGATACTCCCCATGCCCCGACATATTGAGCCGATTGCTCCATGAAGTAAACAAACATCGATGCACCTAGAAAGGTACACCCCATGCATAAATAAACATTGATGCACCTAGAAAGGTACGTCCCATGAATAAACAAACATCGATGCACCTAGAAAGGTACACCCCATGCATAATAAAACATTGACGCACCTAGAAAGGTACGACCCATGTGAGAAATGAGACGAAGCTCAATAAAATGAGGAACGGTCCTCCACATAAACAAAGTGACATCGCACATTGCTAGTCTAAACCACAAAGATGATCGTCATGATCAACGAGAAGTGTCAATTACAATAAGCTAGTAAATATATGAGCTTAGCTTCATGTCCCATAACCACTAGCTTAACTTAAATATTTACGAACAAATTGTAGATCTCCACTTGAAAATTGTCACAAGAGTTTCAATCGAACAAGTCCAAGAATTAACCGACGAAGTAAACGCAAGCGTTTCATACCACTCGTTTTACTAAGTCGTTTAATTAGATTTCTCATACGAGTGAGGTAAAGGTTTGTATATACTAATAGATTGGAAATCGGTTTGAGAAAACGAGCTTTGTTATAAAATAGTGTTGAAATCATTTGAAGAAAGAGTTTTGATATTTACTACTAGTATAGAAAACCTTTATATTTTTAAAGTGACAAATCACAAAGAAGATTGTAAGAACAACCAATTACTAAATTCACATTCGAAGACGTGAATAAAATCCAAAGAAATCGATACCAAATCCATAGAAATGGATATTTCCAAAAAGATCCATAAAAAGAAGTCATCAAAGTCGATAATAAGTGATAACGATTAATAGGATCGCTAAAATCGATAAACAATGGAAATTCACACAAAACAGCCTGAATAGGCAAAAATAAATATCTCCAGACGTCTGATTTGGAATCCAGACGTCTGGATTTGTTCTCTGAAAATAACCCAGAGAACACACAGACGTCTGAAACCTCAAGTCAGACGTCTAAGACCTATCCAGACGTCTGGTTTGATGGTTCAGACGTCTGAAAATAGTCTTTGGCTTTTTTTATAATATGTGTGCATACATTTTTCTCCAGGTTGCAAAACCAGACGTCTTGCATTGGTCTCCACACGTCTGAAAACCTGGTAAGGGCAACAATTTGCCTAGGCCAAAGTGGCCAAAACGTATCGGGAGCGATCGGACGAGCAACGACGACTAAGGATTTATGCCTAGCGACAACCCGGTCTTATAGGCTCTCTGAAACACCTCTTAAAGCATGATCAAACATCAAAGTTATGATTTTTAGAGAATTGGCTTCAAACACCAAAAATGAAAATATTCACAAAACCAATCCAAATCAAAAGCAATTTCACATGAATAAATGTTAGGGATTCATACCTAACAACAAAGATAGATATAGACATAGATGTGAGATAAAAATCTCACCTTTGAACCCAAATTAATGAAGAAGATGCTATGAAGCAATGGCAAGAACAAGCACTCTTTAATTCCAACTCAACAAGCTTGAATCTAAGCTTAAAAGAGAAACATTCCCTAAATTAGGTTTAGGAAATTTCTGAAATTGAATGGAGAAAGAGTTGGAGAAGATGAAGAGGAAGCTTACCAATGGGTTCTCTTTGATTTTGGTGCAAGAACTTGAGCTAGCAAGAGGAGCTAGGGCTTGGAGTTTTAATTTCCACTCCTCTACACCATTAATGCTAAGAAAATTGAAAAGAGAAAGAAGTGAGGGAGAATGGGGAGAGTGGTTCAGTTTTGGAGTATAAGTTAAAACATAGGGCTGAGCCCAAAACCAAACCCAAAGTGAAAAGTAGCAAAAATCAACTTTCTCTAAACATATCGAAGCTTATACTCAAAAAGGTCGCAAACGTCATTTTGAACTCAATGGGGGTGGTCTCGAGTCCCAATTCGACTGTTTGCAAAAAGTAGCTTTTCGGACCAAAATCCGATGAACGGTGAAATATTTAAATAAAATATTTAAATATATAATCGATAAATATGCGGGTTGTTGCATTAATTTTCATCCTTCCTAATTTACAAGTTTATTCTCCCTTTTAAATGATTACTTCCTTGAAACATTTCATTATTAAATACAACAACCATTTATGATAATATCCAAGATTATCATATCTAAAACCATCCATGATCATCTTATTCTGAAACACTTCTCCAATTCAAGATTTCAATTTTAGTTTGAATCCATTTCAAACTTGTCTATAATTTAATTTGAATTTGGTTATAATTCTATTACCACTTAATTCTTACTATTACTTTTAGTTTAATTGATACTACAACCAATTTCCTTGATATAATAGATAATCTATTTCTTATATAAGATTCATTTACATTTGAAATCATTTAAAAACCTTTATATAAGGAAATAACAAGTGCGCTCACTCATATATATATGCACTCAACTCATTCTAGGGTACCACTTACCCAATCCTTAATGAGTATTCCCACCAGAGCCAAGGTTCTTGCTTAACCTTCTGCTCTGATACCAAATGAGATAGTCTAGGCGTTGAAACCATCAACAGCGGCTCACTCGACTGGTAGGCTTTTCAATCATCCCAGCCTCGCCGTGGCTCCCAGGGGTACCTTGGGTTTGCTTTTATGGCCAGCCTCTTGACTCGCAACTGACCCCGCAAGGCCTTATACTACCCCCTGGGGCATGTAGGGGTAAGAGTCTCTTGTTCGCCACCTAACGCAAAACGAGAACCCCCTATCATGTTGTAATTTAGCAAACCTGATCCCGAAAATTCCAAATAATTAGTAAAAAGAAGAAAGAGAAAGAAGAAGAAACAGAAAACTCAAACTCAGAATCTCACATTCGCAGCGGATAAAATATAATATCACATAAATAATAGTTTCACAAAGAAGAACTGTATCAATTCACTTATACATTTATAAATCAGAGTTACAACATTGGACAGTTTAAAACAACATGTCCAAATATACAACTATAATATATACAACGGGTACGCTCCATACGTTCCTGCTATCCAGCTCGCCTCCTGAGCTCCAGAACGCCCTTACTTGGAAACCTGTAATACTCGGTCTGACCAGAGCATTACATCAAAGTAACACCCGGGTCAGGCTTGAAACCAGCATGAGTAAACTCATCTAACAAGAAATTCAAAAGCATACATCTTATATAAACCCGAGATAACTTATATCAATTTACAACTCTACAAGCTGCTATAAACATTACTTACATCACACCTTAATTTCTATGTACCAGACTTAGATTAAATTGTCTAATTTACTTTAATTATTCCATTTCAATCTATTGATTCCATACATCAAATTATAAAGAATCGAAGTGGTTTCGGGTTTTTACTATTACCCGACTCCGGTCTCTTCGAATCCAATGTTCTTTAACCCAAGTTATTCAAATGAAATACAATTCAAACTTTCCAGATACAGGATTCCATTATACACATCAATGCATTTTGATAGTGACCAAACTATTTCAAACTGCTCAAATCAACAGTATCATTTATCCATACATAAGCAAGGATCAAATAACCACACTAAAAATAATTTAAAATGAATTAAATTAATTTCTTCATCAATATAAATCTTGCTTAAATAACCATCAATTAATTATAAACAATTAATTAATCATTCTCTATTTAATCACCTTAATTAACCACTCTTGTTTAATTATTCTTTAATTACACTAAAATAATTATCCTTTTTAAATTAAACCACAATTATTAATCATCCCTGATTAATCTCATCTAGTAATTAACTACCCTTAATTACTTCATTAAATTAATTGAACTCCTTAATTAATCTCTTTGATTAATCCCGTGATTAATTACATAAAGTAATTAAACCCAAATTACTTTCATTAACAAATCACCACTAAATTAATTACATCCAGTAATTACTCATTAATTACTTTATTAAGTAATTGTACTCTATTAATTGCATTAAGTAATTATACTTAATCCCATCATTAAGTAATCCTCTTTAATTAATTAAACTTAATTAATTAATTAAAATTTTCCATGTTAACTTAATTAATTACGTAGGCTAATTAATTTCCTTTAATTACTTCATTGAGTAATTATCCTAATCAATTTCTCAACATTAAGTAATTAACCTCTTAACTACTTATTACTTATCTATTACTTAATTGATTAACCTTGATTAAATCAAATATTAATCGAGTAATGATTAACTTAATTAATTAGACTAATTAATTTATCTTAATTAAATTTCCCAAATTAATTATTTTAGTTACTTAAGTAATTATACTTTATTTACTTTAATTAATAGAACATGCCCAAATTAAATTACATTAGTTCTTAACCTTTATTTTAAAAATAAATTAAATTTAAACTTGAATACGATTTATTAAAATCGTCATTTTTTTATTCAAGTTAAATATTTTTTTTAACTTAAATCATAATTTTATTTCAACAACTTATTTAAGTTGAAGCATTTAAAAACCAATTACAACTTTATTCTAAAGTAATATTTATCAAAACCCTTCTTCCTTTTTCAAATTCCGTTAAAAAACTAACAGACGGGTTTCACTAAAACATGTAACTAAATCAAAACTGACCCGAGGCCAAAAACAATGCTACGAGTCAAATGTTGATTTCCTTCGAGCAAAAACCCAGAATTTACTCATAATCAACCTGGGTACCCCAAATCCTCAATCCAAAGCTTCAGAAACAAAGTGCACAGTGCACTGGCCAACCTCCCGGCTCCGACCAACCACGATCATCTCTATGTGTCGGCGATCTCCATCACAACCTATACAGATCATCCAAACTTCCTAAGGAATTTGAAAACAAAATTCAAGTTCCAAACCCAACCTGGAACTCAATCCTGACACATACCCACGACCTATCAACACCTCGACATCCCAATACCCATCACTGAATCACCAGAATCAGCTACTACAACCCCGCCAATGTCCAAGCTACCGCTCCCCAGAGTTCTGTTGAACTCGATCAACTATAGACACAATGATGTCCATATTTCCGAACAAGCCAAAAATTAGGTTTACAGCCTTCTCCGGCCAACACCCAACACCTCGGCAACTTACACACCCATCTGACCATTTCGCCAAACAACCTTATCACTCCTTTATCATCAGAGAGAACCATGGCCCTCCACTACACAAAAATCATCAGAACTTCCCAATTACCCAATTTCTGGTTAAACAGAAATATTCCCATATTTCCTTACAAAAAAAATCATGATTTGAGGTTTAAAGATCATGTTTTGCTTTAAGTGTTCGATCTATATCCTTGAATCAATTAATCATGATGATTGAATTTCCACTATACTTCTTTTGCTTTGTTATTTTGTTATTTCCAGAACCAATACACAGTTATTTTATTTTGAATAAATTCTTAAACTTTACTTCATGATACAACAAACATATTCTGTTTGGAATCTTAAACACTAACATTTATTAGATCAAGTGATGATGGATTTTTATCAATTCTGGAGTCTGGAACTAAGGACATTAAAATGCAGGGACACACATATGTTCACTTATATATATATACAGAAGATCGACTGATATGTATGAACATAGTATATACTTAACGCAGATCTTTTCATGCAACAGATTCAATACTTATTAAAGATGATGTTACTCACCTTATATAGAGCAGAGGTTTGAAAACTAGAAATATTATATATATGTATGTGTATATATATATATATATATTCATTAAAACATATTTCACACTTTACTCAACAATGGCCACATGCAAACCATTTATCATAATTTTATTTCACAATTTATTGGATGCAACTGAGTTTAAAAACAGAATAAAGCTTTGCTTTTTCACAGTTGTAAAGATGAATAGAGGATGTATACTACTATATGAAGTCCTTCACACATGTATTTATATACACAATTACATTTATTCATCTTAAATTTAGCATGCAAACATTTAGGATAACATTCATCAGTTTCTCCCTCAAACATTTACTACCTAAACAAATTTATATTGTTAGATTTTAAATTTATTCACTATCCTAGTTTGAACAGAGATTTTCCTTCCATGATCTGTCGTGTACACAATTATAATCAGTTTTAAACATCATGCATAATAGGGTTCACACTATATTACAAAAATCATCACATGCAACTTTTAAAATATACCAGAACTTTCAGAGTCACTCACCTTGCATTAGTTGAACATAGCAGCCTGGAAGTTGCCTGATCTCTTTTTTTTTTCTTTCTGTAGCTTGATTTAATTGGTGTTTGAGACAACTTGTTTGATTGCTTGCTTGACTCTAAGATGATGTTGCTTTCAAAATTTCAGAGGGATTTCTTTGATCTGCTTATATGTTCCAGCTAGATGATTACTTCATTGAAATTCTGTTTTGATTTGTTTACAGGCCATTTCTTTTGGTTGCTCTTGTTATAGACTTTTGTTTCCCCTTCTTTTTATTTCTATTTTTTTATTATTTATTTATTTTTTATTTCTGATATTTATTTACATGGAAACTTTAAATGATAATTATTTTTCCGTTTGTTACTTATGTTTACATTTGTTAAATACCTATTTTACTTATTTAACACTTGTCTTTAATATGTATTTTTATGCCTAAACCCATTTGATGAATTTATTTATAAGTTATGTTTTTAAACCTTATTATTTTATAAATTACTTAACCTTATTATTATTTTACAAACCAACCTTGCATATGTATATAATATCCAAAGATTTATTTGAAGTTGATTCTATATATATGTATAAAATTTTATTTTAGCTTTGAAAAGATGAATTTTCCAAATAAATACTGATAAAAGAGGATTATTAAATAAATTTTATCAAATGAATATTTATCTAGATATAATAGTTCAAATTCACCTGTATATATATCCAAATATAAATTTATTATCAGATATATTTGTTCAATTAATAAATCAGTGTTTTAATAAATCAAGTCCTGTTAATTTCAAATTAATAGCTGTTCAAAAATCTAGTTTATCACATCAATGAGATAAGTATTTACTTTGAATATGGAGATTTAATTGAGGAACCCCAAAACTTATAGAATTCATTGAAATCGAGTTAAGGATTTTACAATATAAATTGTGAAGGGTTTTGGGAAAAGAGAAATAAATGGAACTTTCCTAAGTGTTAGGAAGTAAGGGTTTAGAAAATATATTTTTAAATATTTTTCTAAGTGTTGAGATAACAGATGGTTTGAAATATCCTAATATGGATATAATTATTTGAGTTGTCTCAAATGTTGAAAATTTGGAAGGGATTTGTGTATATATCCTATAAAGGTATTTAAAAATAAATTTTGGAAATTATAATATGGGCCTGGTGACTCCTTAAGGATGTTTTATTGATCGTTAAATAACCAACTATCAAGTATTGGCAAATTTCGTTGGTCGTTTTGAAGAGACCGACATCAGATTTAATTATCCAAAAACCACTTCGATCCAATTTGAGCATTACGAATAGATATCGTGAAGATGATGAAGATGGTGATTCGATTTATGCAGACCTAGGACAATTTGCAAGGATGAATGCTATCAGAACATCATCACTGGAGGACGATGAACATTCCAAATGAATTTTTTCTTGAAAGGTAATTATAGCCTCAAGCCTCATAAACTGAAATGGCTGAAAAACAGGGGAGATGCAGCAAGACTAAGGGGGTCGCACCCTATTAGGTTATCTTATCACCTTTCTAGATACCCTCGAATATATTATATATTACGGATAAGGTGGTGCATGCAAAAGAGCTCTCTATAAGAGTGGGAACACCGAGGGTGATAATTTATTCAGATCTTTCTAGGTTAGGGAGACGGCTGAATTTGTGTTGTAGGGGATCCCGACGAGGCCTCCGATACATTTATCTAAACGTGTTTCGTGATATGTGGTACAACAGTGCCTAGTCATTGTGTGGAATCCAATTCTCTAATAAGCGTCGTATGGTTTTGACTATGCCCAACAATGATGAAACCTGAGATGAAAGCATTTCAACTATTTTATATTTACTTTTTAGACACTATTATATCATCAGACGATTTTGATATAAAGTGTTTTGGTTATCGTAAGGTAAAGACCCGTTAAGTTTCTGTGTGATGGGGTCTTACGAGATACCTTTGTTTTTCAAAGGATTTTGATAACTTTAATAATTCAAAATGAGTGTGTTTTCTCATGCTAATTTTCCAGACCGACTCGGGTGTTATTTTATTATAGTGCTCGGGTCAGATTGAGTATTACAGATTCAGGTTAGGATGTTATGGAGCTCAGGAGATGAACTGGATGATAGAGATGTATTCCACGTACTCGATTATATTCCGCCATGTATTGTAGGCTATAAATTCAGAAGAAGATAAGTTATTATAACTGTCCAGTATTGAGTTATTGATTTGTTGTACTCTGATGATGTAATGTATTAGGAACATTTAGTACTTTTCATATAATGACAGGGTTGTTATCTATTATATATTGCTCCGCTGCGATTGTATACGTCCTATTTTGCTAGTATAAACGGATCTTACTTATGATAACATGACGTACATTTTATTTCAATAATACTATGTTTTTGGTGCGCATTGATTCCAAAACTAGGAACACTACTGAACCAGTTGCATCTAAACAAATACACTTTTTCCTTAGGCCAGGTGAAATATGTTAATTGTAAAATTTGAGTTAACATGCCATAAAAATGATTTATGTGATCATTTGGAACATCAATACCTTTAACATATACACTGGTATTGTTAGTTAATTTTTCACGCAGGTATTCTTTAGTGTTGAATTTGTATCCATTGACAAAAAGTATTCGATGTGCCTTGACTTTTCTTTTTGGTCCCATCGCAAGCTGCTTCAAACTTTTTTCGACTACACAATATACTGGATCATATATGTGATTCGAAAACCAAGTAGCAAATTCTTTGCTGATATCCTCGCTTGGATATTGCGATACATAAATACTACATATATAGATAATATATTGTGTTATAATTAATTCACACAAGTATTATTCAACTAAATAATTTTAGATGTGTTATTCATCAGTACCCGGCAAATGGCGCAAATTCTGCATAGTTAAGAAGAAAATATGTATGAGCAATATGGAAATCTCTATCGTCTAACCATACTTCCAGACATCTTCCAACATGGCGTCCCTCCTATCTAAAAATAGATAGCATTGATTCAGAAGAATCTTGTTCAATGCCTTTATCATTTCGCATAGCACTTTAAAAAATTAAGTTCACATACTCACCAAAATAATGAGAGAAAAAGAACGAAGCTTCTTCTTCAGTATATATGATTTGCGTATTAAATCTTCAACCCGTTCTTTTTGACTCACTTTTTTCTTTGCCTTATTCAAGCATCTGTTAAGAATAATTATAATTAAACTTATTACATGCAGTTAAAGTAAAATTTAACAACTCAATATTAATACCTTTCTAACGGATAAATCCATCCATATTGCGAAGGACGTCGAAGATGTGCTTCAAACGGAAGATGAATAGGTAAATGCTCCATCACATTAAAGAAAGCAAGAGGAAATAATTTCTCTAGTTTGTAGAGCAGTAAAGGAATTTATTTTTCAAGTTTACGTAGATGATCAACTTTTAAGGTAGTTAAACAAAGCTTCTTATAAAACAAAATAAATTATGATAAAATCGTCCAAAATTTTATGGGTAATAGTTCTTTGAATACAATGGTGTTCCATCATTACATGACAATCGTGAATTTTCATCCCACTCAGTTTACCGTTCTTATAATTGGCATATCTATGGAGACCAGAGGAAATCCTATCAAGAAATCTAAATACTTCCACCCACTTTAATAGTATTGTAGTTTGGTTACTGTCAAGCTCGTAGCATGCTTTCGGTTTTTTGTGTAATTTGGCTTTATATGAAGCTGAGGACGATTGTATATGGCTTCTATATTACATTTTGACTTTAAATCATCTTTAGTCTTTCATATATCATACAGTGTGAAATACATTGTCAAACACGTTTTTCTTGTTATGCATCATGTCGACATAATGACCAACCGGGAGATTTTTCCAATAAGGTAACTCCAAGAATATACTTTTTTAGCACCAATTATGAATCGTCGATTTACATTGTATTTAAATTTATTCGTCAGTTTCATGTTTCTTTAGATAATCCTTACCAGGCTCATAAATATCTTCGCATAACCAAATCGTTGGTAGAATCAAGGTCTCAAGTCTATTACTTGTAAAAAAGGTTATCCTTTTTTAAAGGATGATTATTATGCAGAAAACACCAATGATAGCCAAACCACGAAAATTTCCTCCCATGCGCATTGAAAATGATCGCGTTTCTTCCATGCAATAAGGGTAAGCTAGACGACCAGTCGTGACCCAACCCAATAACATTGCATACGCAGGAAAATCACTTATAGTCCACTGTAGAGAATCGAACAAACGAATTTTTTTTGAAATGTCGTATGTTTCAACATCTTCATACCACAGTGTTTTCAACTCTTCAGTCAACAGTTTTAAATATACGTTCATTCCTTGTGTCGAATCATCAGGGACAGGGATGATAATAGTGAGAAATATATACGAAGTTTTCATACACATCGAGGAAGTTAAATTGCAAGGTGTAACGATTATAGGAAAAGATGAATATTTTGATACAAATTAAGAGAACGGTGAAAATCCGTCCATACATAAACCAAGTCTAACATTACGGCTCTGCGCTGCGAAAGCCAGCATGTCTTATCAAAATGCTTTAATGCTTCTCCATCAGCTAGGTGTGTTTACCTGCCTTCTTTCTGTGATCTCACACAGTGCCATCTCATATGATGTGCGGTCGTAGAAGATGCATATAACCTTTGAAGCCTAGAAGTAACGGGTAAGTAATGCATACGCTTGTACGAAACTTCCTTTTCCTTCTTTTAACTTGGTTTGTACCTTTCTTGATTACATATTTTAAAATTCCTAAGACCTATTTCTTCTTTCCAAAGCAACATGCAACCATTTAAACATTTATCAATTTTTTTATATAGCAAACCAAAAGCGGACATAAGTTTTTTCACTTCACAGCGATTTTCGCAAATTAAACTCTCGGGTGACAAATGTCGTTTTGCAGCTTGTACTATAGCTATAAACCCGGCTTTGGTGAAGTTGTATTTTGACTTCATTGTAATGTATTCTGCAGCTACTGATAGTTGAGTACCGCTTGTACAACCATTCTAGAGGGGTTTCTTAGTAGCATCCAACAAATCATAATTTTTTTTCTACAATACTTTGTTCTTCTTGACATCAACATCGTTGCCATCAACTTCAGTAGTAGGAAATATTGAACATGTTGCAGCTTCAACAATATATTCTATGAGATTCGTCAAAACAAGTTCATTATCCACCTCGTGCTCTAAATGTATGGGATTAGGTGCTATGTTTTCTTCATGACGATCCCACACCAAATAATTAGGCACGAAACCATATTAGCGCAAATGAACTTTTACCATATCTAGTATCAAATGCTTTAATAGTTTGCAACTACTATATGGACAATGAATTTCTTCGTCATTTCCATTATTACGTAAAGCGAATTCAATAAAGATATGAGCACCATTTTGAAAATGTTCACTTATGTTGTACATCAAGCTCCGATCGATAAAATAATTGACCATTTTCCCTACTTTAAAACATAAAAGTGCCTTTATCATTTACACCTTGACATTTTATTTTTCAAGTAAATCATATATTAAAATTTCAAAAAATATATAATATTATTATATTTTATTTTATTTTCACACTGATTTACATAAATTACTATATGATATAATCTTTAATTTTTAAGTTATTGTTTTACACTTTGATGGTTGATCATCATACCTCCCATTACAAATGTAGTAGTAATCATGTTTTGCAAGTTATTTTATTTTAAACAACTCAACCATATTTCGGCAGCACTTCGCTTTCCTTCCCTGTATCGTACTTTATGTGTGTGCACAGGGAACAAAAAGAAACTTTTGTCAAACTTTTGTGAACTGTTTAAAATAAAATGATTTGCAAAATATAGTTACTACTATGTTTGTGATTTTTCCCTATTGTCCAATACAGGGACAAATCCGACATAATTTTGTAATGGAAGAACAAAAATGTCCGTTCTATGATAAAAACGAATATCCATGCAATGATTATATATAATATTTGTCAGATGGGGCCAAAAACTCTCTAGGGGATTTACAAAAGTAAAGTGTATTAAACAAATTTTTTTACAGTAACTTATTAAAATTCTAAAAAATCCACATACTAAACCATCGTTTTCGTCATTTTGAAAACGAATACATCAAATTTTGAGCATCGACTCTATTTGGAGAAGACACACATATAGCGCTAACGTGCGTATGTAATAAATAGTCAATGTATATACACGAGTTGACACACATATACACTAAACAAATTTTCTCTCTCAGCATTTCAGTAATTAACAATTGTAATAACAAACTAATTAACATTCAATGAGCTATACCAAAAAAATCAATGGGGGTATTATAAAATTATAACAACAAAATAAACCTAATTTAAGAAATCAAACTTAAATACAGGGTTTTGTAATTTAACCTTCTTACCAAGCAATAGGCGATGGAGCTAGTTAATAATCGACGAATCCGAGGTGCTTGAGGCATGGAAGGCTGTCGATGGGATGGAGGTGCTGGAGGAGGTTTTAAAGGAGTGGAGACAAGATTTGGAGAAGAAGGAGAATGAATGAAACCGTCGGCCTCGGTTAAGGTATTCATGATTTTTCAATGGCTTTCGACGGTCACCGATGGTAACGTTATCAACGGCTACCAACGGCTATTGACTGCTATGTTATTTTAATTTCATTTTCCATGGAAATTTCTAGTCGTCACTAATTAGGCGACGAGCCATCGGCGACCGTCGAAAATGGTCGTCTTTTTTTACTATTCTTCTACTAGTAATTGTTTGCACTAGTTATAGTAGTGTAAATGTGAATAGTCTATGAAATTAGTAAGAAGTATGAGCAGAAGAATTATGGAGAACATATGCTAAATGTCCGATGTTCTTTTTTTATTGAATAAAATGGACAGCTAGCCAACATAGGCTTTAGTAAACGTCATAATAATTTCTAGAATCATTTGGACGAACTTTTGTAACGACCCGAAATTTTTGAACCCGAAAATTCCAAATAGTTATGAGAAAGAAGAAAGAGATAGAAGAAAAAGAACAGAAACATCAACAACTCACATTCGCAGCGGATAAAATATAATAATAAATAATGTCAGTTTACAAAAGAATACTATATTTGTCAATTACATTTAATATACATCAGAGTTTCACATATATAGAGTCACTAAATATACACTATTTTCATGTCTCGGATTAACAATAATATAAATACAGCGAAAAAATACTATACGCTCCTGCCATCCAGCTCGCCTCCTGAGCTCCAGTACGTCCCTACCTAAAAATCTGTAATACTCGTTCTGACCCGAGCATTACATCGAAGTAACACCCGGGTCAGGCTGGAAACTAGCGTGAGTAAACCCATCCAACATGTAATACAAAAGTATACGACTCATATAAACCCGGGGTACGTATATCAATTTACAATTTCATAGGTTGCTATAGGCATCACTTAATTCACAAAGCAATTAAGTGCCAGAACATAGATTATATGGTCCAATTTCACTTAAATCATTCCATTACACCCTCTTGATTTCACTTATCAATTTGTAAAGAATTAAAGTGGTTTGGGGTATTATCTATTATCGGACTCCGGTCTCTTTGAATTCAGTTCATCATAACACAAATTATTCAAGTGAAATGCAATTGAACTTTAAATAAAAGATGTCACCTTACTCAGCAATTCATTCTTGATAAATAACCACATTATCAATGCCCACCCAAACACATCATATCACGAACCATTTCATATCAGGGGTATCAATCAATTCAAGGCATATAAACAATCACTTATCATACATAAGCAAGATCATCAATCACACCATCTCGAATAAATCTAATTAACCATAATTGAATTAAATCAATTACCTTTAAGTCTTGCTTATTAATTACATCCCAATTGATTTACCATCCCATAAGCATTCACCTTTAATTACGTTAAGATTATCATCGTTATCTAATTGCTTCCATTATGTAATTATACTTAATCACATTTCATGAACGATTATCCTTAATTAATTGCATTCACTAATCAACCCAACTTACTCATAAACAGTAATTACTTTTCTGTAATTACTTACTTAAGTAATTAACCTCTTACTTAATTATTAATCCCTTTTTATTAATTACTCCAAGTTATGTATTCTTAATTACCTATACTAAGTAATTACTCCTTTATTTCTTCCCATTAAATAATTCCTTTTAATTTATTACATCTTATAATTAGGAATCGCTTCATCTAAATCTCATCAAGTATTTATATTTAATTAAATGTCCAAGAGTTTACCTTTAATTAATTTACAAATTAGTTTCAATCGAGTAATCCATCCCTTAATTACTCTTAAACCCAATTAATAAATCTTAATTGCAGATTATTTATTCTTTAGCCATTAATTTATAAACCTTAATTATTGATTAACACAACTTAATTACCAATTAAATATTCCTTAGTTACCAGTTAATTAATCATTAGTCATTAGTTAATTAAATTACTTAATTACTTAACTACTAATCATTCGTTAATTAACCTTAAGTAGTTAGTTACAAATTTATCTATCAATTAATCATTAATTAATCCAACTCTAATTACAAATATAATTTAATTATTCTTAATTACTTTCTAAAATAATTAATTAATATTAATTATTCAATTTAACTAACACTAATTATTTACATTTTAAAGAAAACTTCTTTACACTTTGAAAATAAATTTGTTACTAACCACAAACTTAATTGTTAATTAACTTTATATTTAACTAAAATAATTAACTTGTATTAAGGATTTAACTTAACTTGTCAAACACTTCTTAAGTTTTCAATGCTTAACAATTGTAGAAACCAAATTTACTTAACTTCATTCTTTTCTTTTCGTTTTTCTTATTTTATACTGCAGTTTGAAGAAAAACCCGAGACCTCCCCTGCTAAACTTCGACTATCACTTCGAGTTACCACACAGTTTCAATCGGGTCACTCTCGTTTCCTCTCACACTCTCCTTCTTTTCCCCTTTTTATTTTATTTCCAATAAGTATAAATTAACTTAAGTATAAATTAAACCACCGGGTAACTATCTCATGCTCTCGTCCCCCAAACTCGAAGCAACCACCCAGCAAACTCGAGGAACAACTCAAGACCGAATCCTTATCAACGACACTGACACTGTCATCATGCCATACACGTGCACGGCAGCACCACCTAGCTCCGGCGAACACCTATGCCTCAGGCACATAACAAATCACTCACACACATAACAAAACACTTCTTAAGTTTTCAGAGCAACACTCACTGACGACCGAAAAAAAAACCTACGCTAACCCAATTGACCGCCTCCGTCGCCTCCGCACGGCAACGGCGCTTCACAGCTCCTCCTCCTTTGGACATCCACTCCAATCGGACCAGTTCAGCTTCAGCCTTTAGTTTCAATTCCAAGGCTGGTATAGCCTGTAGGTCAAAGGTAATGACGAATTAACAATTCTAATACTGGTATCTCAAAATTTTGGTGGCCGACTCTCTTAAAAGCATAAAAGAAATAATTTTTTTAGTAAATAAGACTATAAGAGTTTACTGATTGTTCCAATTGAAGGCTATAACAGCTTTGGATTAATGTTTATGTTTTTGTTTTTATCTGTATTCTGAGTGTGTTTTGTCATTTTTGTGAGATTAATGAACTGATGTTCATAACGTTATTACTACTATTATTGTTTTGTGAAAGGCAAAAAAAGATTTCCTCGTCTAGGGCAACTTATAGTATAGAATCGGCCCTGAGTGTTACCATATAAGCTGTCATTTGAGTTCCATCATTATCTTCATCTTTTAGGATTGATGTTTCATTAAGTTTTTGGGGATTGATTATAGTCAGTATCTACTACTCTTTAACAGTTTGCCAAAGTAGAGATGCACCTTCTAATCTGAACCATCAGAATACATATTTGATGTTTTAAGTGTAAAGTGTTAGAGAACCAATAAACAATTGGTTATGCAAAGGATGATCTTTTTACATTTATAAATGATTTGTTTTACAAATTGTACAATGTGAGATAATCTAACACGTCCCCGTACGTGTGGTGTATCATCAGCCAAACATTGCAACATGGAAGAGAAGTAGTGTTGTAGTGTGCATTCTCATATTTACTAAAGCCTAAATGTTGTACTGTACTGCATGCTAGTTAGACACAGCTGCTTATAGTGACTGCTGGGGTATAAGTTGATGCAATGAATTTTGCTTTACAAAATATGAGACCATATTTAGTAAGTGGATAAAATTGTTGTTAATGGCGCAAGCCAAGTATCAGGAGAGGGGTAATGCATAGACATTACTCTGGTGCTACAAAATGGCGCCGTTGTAATGGCAAATATTTTGGAAACAGTTTGATGCTAATGTTATATTTCAAGTGAAATCAGAAGAATATACATCTGTTTAGCTAATATCAGAGTTGAACTTGGTGGAAAGCCATAAGATTTTGTTACCCATGATTTCTTTTTAGCTCTTTTTATTTTCTTTCAGTATGTCTTTTAGTATAGACAAACAATGGATGAATCAATCTAATTGAAGAAATATAGAATATGTGGAAGGTGTGAGAAATTTCGTTAAATTTGTTGCTGAAAACGGTGGCAAAAAGGAAAAGTATTCGTGCCCTTGCACGCGGTGCAAAAATGAAGATACATTCAAATTAAATGACATTCTTTTTCATTTGCTTAGATATGGTATTGTTCAATCATATATCGTGTGGTGTTTTCATGGGGAAAGAATACCGGAGAAGCCAAAACAACAACCGGATAGTCATGCCACAAAAACTGATGAGTCAGAACATATTAGGATGGAGGATTTGATCAATGATGCAGGTAGATTCCATCATTTTCAACCTACAAGTTAGTTGCATGATAATGCTAATATTGGTGAGCAGTTTACGGATAAATCATTTTTTGATAGTGCAAATGCAATAGAGCCATTGTATCCTTCTTGTCCAAAAGCGATTACAAAGTTGTATGCCATTGTGAACCTGAATAGCTTGAAGACCCAATACGGTTTTTCAGACAATGGTGTGACTGCACTACTCGAATTCATAAAGGAGTTACTCCCCGAAGTTAACACGCTACCGTCAAAGTACCCCGACGCGAAGAAGATCATTAAGCAAGTTGGGATGAATTACATAACTTATGATGCATGCATTAATGACTGCATCTTGTACTGGAAAGATAATATGAACAAAGTTTCATGTACAAATTGCAACGCACCAAGATATAAGACATCGTTCGACGAAGAGAGAAAAGCTACCACAGTACCTAAAAAGACCTTAAGACATTTTCCTTTAATTTCTAGATTGAGAAGATTGTATACTGTACCATGGATAGCAGAAGCGATGACCTGGCATGGTCGTGCCAAGTCCGGTACAACCGCAATGCGTCATCCGCGTGATACTTCTTAATGGAAAACTACAGATTCTTTTGATTCTTCGTTTGCCGCTGAACCATGAAATATCACGCTTGGAATAGCAACAGATGGTTTCTGTCCGAATGCTTCTTTAACTAACCCTTACAGCTGTTGGCCAGTAATTGTAGTACCACATAACCTTCCTCCGTCTTTGTGCATGAAAAGAGAGTTCTCAATGTTAACACTGTTGATTTCTGGGCCAAAACAACCGGGGAAGGATATTGATGTTTATTTAGAACCTTTGATAGAAGAGTTAAAGCAGTTATGGGTAGGAGTCGTTACATTTGATTCATTTAAGAAATCTGAGTTCATAATGAGAGCTAGATTATTGTGGGCAATCCATGATCATCCCGCTCTTGGGACTTTATCGGGATGTGCAACTCATGACTACTTTGCATGTCCTATTTGTGGAGAAGAAACTACATCTGTTTATCTCCCTGAAAGTAAGAAGATTTGTTACATGGGACATCGTAGATTTCTTCCGTCCGGATACAAGTTTCGATACGATAAGACAAATTTCAACAACGAGCAAGAACTTAAGCGTCCTCCAAAACCACTGACTGGTTATCAAGTTGAAAAAAGGTAGCGAATATAAAAATGAAAGTTGGTAAAAACATACCGGAAATTGGTCGAAAACGGAAAAAGAAAATCGATGAAGAAGTTCCTACGTGGTATAGGAGGTCGAAGTTCTTTGATTTGCCATATTGGAAAACAAATTTGACCCGACATAATATTGATGTTATGCATACGGAGATGAATGTCACGAAACATTTGATCAACACAATTATGAACCATAAAGACATATCAAAAGATGGGATCAATGCACGGAATGATTTAAAAATCATAGGTATAAAACAAAAGTTGTGGGTGATAGAAGATCCTGAAACAAGTAAAGTAACAATACCAAATGCGACTTTCACTTTGAGCAAAGAAGAAAAGATACGGTTTTGCACCGTTTTGAAAAATTTGAATGTGCCGAGCAAATTCTCTTCGAACTTCCATAAAAATGTGAGCATCAACCCTCCTGAACTAAAAAATATGAAGTCACAAGATGCCATGTCATAATGCAACATTTACTTCTGGTATTGCTTCAGCATTGTTTTCCGCAACATAAGGATCTAAGGAATGCTATTCACCGCATTACTCTCTTTTATAACATTTTGCGCTCAAAGGTGATCAACAGGGAACATCTTCTAAAAGCAAAGGCTAGTTTGGTAGAAGCAATGTGTGTTATTGAAAAACATTTTCCGCCTGCATTTTTTGATATCAGTATTCACCTTATGGTTCATTTAGCCGATGAAGCATTGATTTTGGTCCTGTTAGATATAGGTGGATGTACCCATTTGAACGGTAAATTACTAATTTTAGTTATGTACATAATTATTCGATTTAAATAGCTTTTGATGTCTACATTTTACAATTATTCATCTTCATAGGTTGATGAAAACATATAAAGGATATGTGCGGAACAAAAGATATATTGAAGGGTGTATTGCAGAAGGATATATTATACAAGAAGCTAGTCTTTACTGCATGGAGTATATACCAAAAGGAGGTGCTGGCACTCATTAACATACCCGTGAAGCATTTTTAGACGAGGATGATGAGTTTGCTGATGAAATAGCACTAGATAATGGTAAAGATATAACGTTAACTCAAATGCAATTTCAACAAGTGCGTAAATGGGTCCTTGATAAGTACGACGGATTGGATGAATGGAAGAAGTAAATTCATGAATTTCTTCTGAATTCTTATTATTGTAAATCAATTCATATATATAGTATCTATTGTGTGTTTTTCGTAGGAGGTATAACTCCTATGTTCAATGCACCAAATCTCAAACTCGAGGCGGGGGTACATCTGGGGAAGCTGTTAAAAATTTGACTTTTTGGTTACGTGAGGAGGTATATGTATTAAATATTTAACGTATTTTCAAGTTGACCATACACCTCCTTGACAATGTTTTTTTACTTATTGCGTTTGTTGTATTTGTTGAAGACCGTCGACGTTGACTCAACTCTTTGGCGGTTTGTTAACGGGCCAAAGTTTGATGCCCATAGTTATATGAAGTACCAAATGAAAGCGTTTTTATTTTCTCCGAAGAGTTATGAAGAGCGAAAGCTAACGCAGGATAGTGGTGTGTGCATGAGAGCAATTACACAATTTGGAGCGAGTAGGAAGGATAAAAATTTTAAGGAAGCAGAAACAACTTATTACGGAGTCATTCAACAGATAATTGAGCTGGATTACATTGACTTCAAACAAACAGTTTTTTATTGTGATTGGGTAAACGTTGAAGATAAGATCAATGGTTGTAAAATAGATTCTGTTTCAAGCTTGATCACAGTTAACTTGGGAAAATTAAAGAATAAAGATAGCGTGAATGATGAGCCATTTATTCTTGCATCGGAAGCGAGTCAAGTGTTCTAATCAAAATATTTAAAAAATAACGGATGGTTTGTGGTTTTGCATACACCAAAATGGTTGACCATAAATGTGGATGACACTGAGTTTCCCACCGTTTATCAATCAGCTTTTGAAGACAATGAAAAATTAAAAGATCTTATCAAATGCATATGTTAACTTTGTATTTCAGAGCAGTTATTGTACCTTAACAAAATATTTATTTAAAATGGTTTAAAATGTAAAATGGTGTGTTATATGATAGTAATAGATGCATTATATTTTTTATTAGTGCCATTACAATATCCTGATGGATCCATAAGGATGGATATATTGCAAGAGTTCATTTTGTGGTTATAGTTGTAGGTACTTACATATGATCACATACATACACACATGCACACATACATACATATGATCAGCTTGACTATTTTTTCTTTCTTTGTGTTTGTAGGTAGACAGGCAATTCAAGATATTGTATTTGCACCCTTTAGTTCAGCAGTGCTAAGGTAATATATTTTTGTATTTGCATCCTTATTTCAGTCAGTATTTTAGATATTGTTTTGAATCTGCTTAAGTTTAAAATTCTGGTGATGCAGGAAGACTTTATCACTGCCGCATAAAAGTCAATGTTCCCCTTCGCGCCCATCCCTGTGATGTCCGATTGCTGTTAGCCAAATTATTGCACGGATTCCCCTCCATAACAAGATCAAACGCATTATATGAGTTAATAAAATTGCTCCTAGCGATTACTGGTAAGCTGCTGTACATCTGATATAGTAAACAACGTCCCCTTCTGATTTGTCTGATCCTACCAGTTTCTCATCACGTTACGATTATTGTCAATCGGACTGACAAAAATCGTAATGTGGTGAGAAGTTGGTGGGATCAGACAAATCAATAAGGGGACGTTGGTTCATATATCAGATGTACAGCAGCTTAACAGTGATCGCTTGGAGCAAATTTTCTTAAGACATATAAGGCGTTTGATCTTGTTATGGAGGGGACTCCGTGCAATAATTTGGCCAATAGCAATCGGGCATCACATGGATGGGTTGGAAGGGGAAGAAATGTACGTTATAATGTTGTTAGGATTATTTTAGGATTTTAGACTTTGCAGGATATAATGTCACAAGATGCCAAACCACCGTCAAATGATACAACTTCACAATCATCCACTTTAAAACGGGAGAAAATTGATATAGACAACTACGGTTCTCCAGTCGGAAAAAATGGTTCAAAGGTCGCTACGAAGATTGGTAAACTAGTAAGAAATCATGTGCCAATCTCATATCCAAGTTGGAAAAAAGTTCCGCCAAATTACAAGGAAGACGTGTGGAATCAATTGGAGGTAAGTTCTCCAATCTCATAACCATTTTTATGTATTGTTTCTATTTGTAAAATATAGTCGTCTAATTGTAATATGCACCCTTTTATGTACTGTTTCTGTTTCTGATTGTAAAATAGGCCTAAATGAGCGAGCGTTCATATGAGACCATATATATGTACGGTTTCTTTTTCAAGATATATTCTTTTATGATATTTATAGGATATTTAGATTGATCATTTTATTCATAGAGACTGATGAAACTATATACGTTGAAATGTAAAAATCCATATACTTTGAAATGTAAACTGTGTACAGAACTTAGATGGTTTAAATTCAATTATAATGCTTTCAATACATAAATAAAAAATGGTTTACATGCATTTTTTGTTATGCAGAAATATTATGAGCTCGATCCTCTATCAAAGGACCTTATTATAAAAAAATGTCCGAGGCATTTAGGAGACACAAGAATGATTTGCGCAAGAATCATTATGACATTTCATCACTGACGAAGAAAGAATGAGAAATTGTCCATCGAAAATTTCTCAAGATGATTGGGATGTGTTCATTAGAAACGAATCAAAATCCAAGGCGAAAGAAAAAAGGAAGCGAGGAAAACAAAATAGATCAATGCTCGAATATGGTCATCATTCGGGACGTAAGAGTCACGCTATGATTACTCAAGAAATGGTATGTGTTAGTGAATTGGTGCATAACATTGCATATACCATTAGTTCCAAATATAATTTTAGGTCATTGTATGCACGTCGATTCAAGTAGTTCGGGAACAAAAGTATCACGTCTTCAAGTATGGGAGAAAACGCATAAGAAAAAAGATGGCAGCACGTCAGATGCGACATCTTCCTACTTTGTAAGTTAAACAAATAATAACGCCTCTAAATTAAATTTTCATTATTCATATATATGTATTTAATTTTTAGGACAAAATTGAAAAAGAAAAGGAAACGACGAGTGGTGGTGATGAAGCCGTCTTTATATCAGTGTTTGGTAAAGATGTAAAGGGTTGGAGCTGAAGTATTGGGACCAATATAGCTCCTAGCAAAGTTAAGAGTGCATCCATTCCATGCAAACGGCTCAAACAGGCCCAAGGAGTATATGAGCAGCGACTGCAAAATATGGAGCAAAAATTGATGAAGCTGGACAATATGGATGACAAACTGGAGCGTCTTCTCAGCATAGCTCAAGATAATCGTCAAGTATGCAGTGAAATCGCATCTTCTCAGTTCGCCACTCCGAACATTCAGTTAATGGACCAAAGATGTGAAATCCTGAACTTCGAGGACGAAGTAATTGCAATAGGTACTATTTTAATCGACCATCAGTCTTTCTGTGCTTCAACTGAGTTTACTGCTCTCTGTTACTGTGCATAAAAACAAATTAATGAGTATTAGTGCATGTGTATTTATAGATTCCAAATTATCTTTTGTTATAGAAAAAGAGGTTAGGCAACAAAGGTTCACGTTGGACATGTACGTCATAATTAGGTTCACAAGAGGTGTATATGACATTTTCAAATCCAAATTAACATAATCATAAGATATAAGAGAAAATTTAGCAATTTTATAATGTTATAACCATAGGATAGAGCAAATTAAGCAGTTTTAAGTAGTTTTCGCAAATCAATAACAATGATCACATGGATAAGTTCTGGTGGGCACAACCTTCACTAAATTCTTGCTTGGCTGAAAGTAAAGTGTTATTTAAAAAAAGGTTGTGTTCATGATTAGATTTGAGAAACAGTGAGAGATAGCAAGAAATGATGAAGAATCACGTAAAAGTTCAAAATGCTATTGCAGAGCTGGAGTTTGAGACAGCGACTGAATGACAGAGATTAGAAGGAATTCATTGTCAATAGCGATCTAGTTTGTATACTTATACTCATCGTAGTCTTTATCTTATATCTGTTTTGGTTTCAATTTTCATTGACACTCACAGTAGCCATTATGTCCAAAAATAAATCAGTAAACTCCAAAATAAAAAAGGATATAGAAAGATCATAAAAGTTTACACCTTCCATTCCAATCTTGCATGATTTTAAAGATCGAATATCACATACACAATGGGTCTAGGACTTGTGTAGCTCTGCACAATGGTCTTAAATGTTTGGGAGCTTGTTAGTTCTGTAAATGTGATTCCATATATTCACTCCAGAAATGGTTATATAACAGGTACTATATACCGAGATTCCACAGCATTAGTAATTCATGGAAAACCAGTACCACCCGCATATGAAAAAGTGTTGTTGGACAAAATTTTATTACCGGATGAGCTAACCGCCAAAATATGTCGACAATTTACCGAGACCTTTGGGGATGTTTGAGCCGGAGGTTATGTGAGCCATCAAAAGGGTTTGGTACGATATCTTTAGTCAGAGGTATTGATATTTCTGACTTGTTCTTTGCATATATTGCTGATTTTCTTTTGTTTGCTGTATATGAAATTTGCATATGCAAATGCATGTGTATTTTGTCCTAGTTTGTCTTGTTTACAAGATAATCGACAATTTATCAAATACTAGGAAGTAAAGTCAAAATTCAAGGACAAAATCAAAAAACAAAAAACATGATCAATGTGCCTGAACGATGAATGGAGGTCTAATAAACTAAAAATTAATTAGCTAAAAAAATTTATGTGTGTATCGTACTAATTTGGTTTAATGGGTTGTAAAATAATTTGGTTATGATGTAGGGGAGGGGACTGAAATGATAGGGGACTGGAATGTTTGGCAGGGAACTGGAGTGGTTACTGGAGTGTTTACTGGTGGTTGGAGTGGTTGATACTGGTGGTTTGTGGTAGAGTTGGTGAATAGGAAGTGGGAGGCAGTTTGTAATGCTGGATTTCATTGCAGAATGTGGAGTTAGAGAGGTTGGTCGGGATAGTTGAATTATGATGACAGTGTTATGGTTGTGATTTGGTTCGAAGAGGAAGTGAAATGTGTAGTGATTGGTTTGAATAGGAAACATGAAAATGTTATTGGAGTCCAGCACCTCCTCCTCTGGACATCCACTCCAATCGGACTAGTTCAGCTTCAGCCTTTAGTTGCAATTCCAAGGCTGGTATAGCCTATAGCTCAAAGGTAATGACGAATTAACGATTCTAATACTGATATCTCAAAATTTTATTTGCCGCCTCTCTTAAAAGCTTAAAAGAAATAATTTTTTTAGTAAATAAGACTATAAGAGTTAACTGATTGTTCCAATTGAAGGCTATAACAGCTTTGGATTAACGTTTACGTTTTTGTTTTTATCTGTATTTTGAGTGTGTTTTGTCATTTTTGTGAGATTAATGAACTGATGTTCATAACATTATTACTACTATTATTGTTTTGTGAAAGGCGACAAAAAATTTCCTCGTCTAGGAAACTTATTGTATAGAACCGGCCCTGAGTGTTACCATATACGCTGTCATTTGAGTTCCATCATTATCTTCATCTTTTAGGATTGATCTTTCATTAAGTTTTTGGGGATGTAAATGGTGGATGAAAGGGAAGTTGAAGGCTGCGGAGGAGACAGAAGAAGACCGTTACAGTTTTTGTGATGTGATGTGAATGTGCAGTTGACAGGGAATTGGTTTTGGAGCAGACAATAAAAGGAATTACAGTTGTTAGAATGCATATAATTGATTTAAAAGTTATAACAGTTAGAATGCATGTAATTAACTTGTTTAATCAATGTTGGATTACCAGCAGAAACACTCGCCGCATTCGCTGTATGATTTGAGTTTAAAACCTATTTTTAGTTTTGCGTAGGAATTGGATAGAATACTGTATGCACCACAGCATGAGCCAAAGAAATATCAGCTTCGTCTAACCTGCTCAGCATCCTTTTAATGTGTTTATTATATGTAGACTTCACTGCTTGCAAAACAATGTAGTGTAATTAATGAAATCTTTGTAGTGTAGTGTAATAAACAACGAAGTGTAATAAGTACGATATTACGGCACGGTAGCATTCTGTTTGCAAAACAATGAGTGTAATTATAAGTTTGATAATTTTGTATGTATGGTATATGTGCGATATGTTTATAGTGCTTGTGTACCAATATTTTGATATTCTGCCATATTTTGATATATATTGATATTCTGGTATATATACTGAGATATGCGTGTAACGCAGTAGTGAGTTACAGATGTGATTTTGTAGGAGCAGGAGCAAACACTATGTGCAACGGGTGTTAACCGTTGCTTTATGTGTGACTTTGGGCATAAAGCAACGGTTTTTAACCATTTTTTGGCCATAAAGCAATGCTTGCACCCGTTGCTTTTTGGACAGAACGCAACGGTTTATATCCGTTGAGTTTTTGCCCATTAAGCAACGCTTCATAACCGTTGCCTTTTGTACATTAAACAACGGTTTATACCGTTGCCTATTGTCCATAAAGCATCGGTTTGTACCCGTTGCCTTTGGCCCAATTTGCAACGATTAATACCCGTTGCATTTGGCCAATTCGGAATGGTTTATACCCGTTGCCTTTGGCCCACTTTGCAACGGTTAATACCCGTTCCCTTTGGCCCAGTTTGCAACGGTTTATACCCGTTGGGTTTTTCCCAATTTGCAACGGTTTATACCCGTTGCCTTTTGGACATAAAGCAACGGTTTTCTCCCCGTCACTAAATTCAACCACTCCTGTGTTGAAGACGGTTTTTACCCGTTGCTTTTGGATTTAACAACGGTTTTTACCCGTTGTTAATAGCTTATAATGGTGTAGTGAAGGAAACATTTAGAGCTCTGATAAGGCATTAAACAGTCCCCCAGTGCTATCTAAACTGGTAGACCATGAAACATTGCATATGTACTTGGTTGTATCCCAGCATGCTATCAGTATGGCATTGGTTCGCGAGGAGGACCGAGTTCAAAAGCCGGTGTACTATGTATGTAAACGTTTTAAGGGGGCAGAAAGAAATTATCCCAAGATTGAGAAACTGGCCTACATCTTGGTAATTGCATCATGAAAGCTTAGTCCGTACTTTCAGGCACACTCCATCAGCATTTATACTGATCAACCCTTACGACAGGTGCTCCAACGACCGGAAATCTCTAGAAGGATGTTAAAATGGAAAATCAAGTTGAGTCAATTCGATATTACCTACCTGCCATAAAGGGCAATACAAGGGCAAGCGCTAGCAGACTTCATCACTGATTTCACCGTAGTAGACGGAATCAAATCGTCATAATTCATGCCGCCCGTTCGTTGGAAGCTGTACACCAATGGGGCATCTAACAATCGTTGCTCTGGAGCTGGTATAGTTCTTGTGACTCCCAAAGACCGATCAATTTGTTATGGTTTGATGCTTGAATTCCCAACAACAAATAACGAGGCCGAGTATGAAGCATTGATTGCTGGCTTGAAACTTATCTCAGAACTGGGAGTAAAATCGGTTGAAATCTTTTGTGACTCGCATCTAGTGGTATACCAAATGTGGGGGGACTATCAAACAAAGGGATAAAGACTTGCCCATAACTTGCATGGTTTCAAGAGATGCTAGTAAATCTAGAATATTGTGATATTTCGCATGTCCCATGTGAACAAAACAGTGAAGTCGATTGATTGGCAAAATTTGCAAGTAATGGCGATGCACAAAAAATGGGATTTGTTCTCGTCGAAACTTTACATGCTCCAAGTATAAATATGATGGAGATAGATTTCGTGTTAGAAACAAAAATCGAGAAGGACTCATGGATGACCCCATTCAAGCAATACTTGCTACACGGGGTCTTGCCCGAAAGAAAGGGCAAAAGACGATAGGTCATTCGTAAGGCTTCACGTTATGTAATGTAGAAGGGAATAATGTATTGAAGGGGATTCTCAGCCCCTTATTCCGGCGCATTGCCCATGATGACATAAAACGAGTCCTGAAGGAAGTCAATGAAGGAGAATGTGGTGACCATATTAGAGGGCATACATTAGCAACGAAAATCCTCTGCTGTGGATACTATTGGCCGATTGTAAATCGAGATGATGCAGACTGTGTAACGAGATGTGACAAATGCCAAAAGTACGTGTAAATCCTAAGAGCTCCGTCGACGGAACTCACACAAATGGTTATTCCCTGGCTGTTAGCAATGTGGTGCATCGATATTATCGGTTCTTTACCCATATCCAAAGGTGGTGCGAAATACGCGGTAGTTGCGGTCGATTACTTCACCAACTGGGTAGAAGCAGAGCGACAGCCATGATCACCACCAAGAAGGTCATTAATTTCGTTATACGAAACATTATATGTTGGTTTGTCCTCCCACAGACTATCATTACAGACAACGGAACTCAACTCGAAAGTAGGGAGTTCGAAGAATTTTGTCAAAAGTATGGCTTTGAAAAAAAAATTGCAGTAGTTGCTCATCCAAAAGCCAATGGACAAGTAGAAGTTGTGAACAAAATATCTCGTCCATATTGAAAAAGCATTTGCAAAAGGCTAGAGGAAAGTGGGTGGATGAACTTCCAATTGCACTTCAGGCTTACAGAACCACATATAAGCCCACGACTGGCCATACTCCGTTCGCATTGACATATGGCATGGAAGCTGTTATACCCATGGAACTTGAAGCGCCTTCGCATCCAATAACTCATTATGACCCTAAGATTAATCGGGATCTTTTACTGGAATCATTGGACCTTGTTGATGAAAAATGTTAGGAAGTTGATTTAAGGGCGGCTGCACATAGACAATGAGTCGCTCGATATTATAATGAAAAGGTTCGATCGAGAAATTTCAATGTAGGTGATCTTGTTTTGAAATGAGTTTTTCCTGTCCCATTGCACATCAGTCCCACATGGGAAGGTCCATACCTCATTGAACGGAGGCTTGGTGAGGGGACTTCCATGTTAGCGACCGTTGATGGCGCGACACTCCCCCGAGCATGGTATAGCGAGCATCTGCATCATTATTATACTTAGTCTATTTCCTTTGTGTCTTTGTTGCAATTATTTTTGGTATGCTTTTATTTCGTTGATTCGTAGTTTTCGGCATGTAATAAGGCAATTCAATTTATTTTCATCAATAAAGGATTGAAGCCATCTTTTCCATGAATTATTGATGTTTTCGTGTATGATAATTCTATAGAGAAAAACTAGAGCTATATTATTATGCCTAACGCACGAGCACTTAAAATCTCCAAGTCTCTGGAGTGCGGACTGGAGTACTCTGAGTCCCCGAGTGTGAACTAGAGTATAACGACTTGAAATCTCCAAGTCCTCAAAGTGCGGACTAGACTATAAATGACATGAAATCTTCAAGTCCTAAGATTGCAGACTGGAGTACTTTAAGTCCCAGAAGTGCGGACTAGAGTGTAAACGACTTGAAATTTCTAAGTCCCCAGAGTGCGGACTAGAGTACTTTGAGTCCCCAAAGTACGGACTAGACTATAAACGACTTAAAATATCCAAGTCCCCACGGTGCGGACTGGAGTACTCTGAGTCCCCAGAGTGCGGACTAGAGTATAAACGACTTGAAATCTCTAAGTCCCCAGCGTACGGACTTGAGTACTCTGAGTCCCAAGAGTGCGGACTAGAGTATAAATGACTTGAAATCTCCAAGTCCCCAGAGTGCGGACTGGAGTACTCTGAGTTCCCACAGGGCGGACTAAATTATAAAAGACTTCAAATCTCTATGTCCCCAAGGTACGGAATGGAGTACTCTGAGTCCCCAGTGTGTGGAATAGATTATGAACGACCTGAAATCTCCAAGTACCCAGAGTGTGGACTGGATACTCTGAGTCCCCAGAGGGTAGAATAGAGTATAAACGACTAGAAATCTCTAAGTCCCTAAAGTGCAGACTGGAGTACCCAGAGTGTGGACTAGGGTATAAAAGACTTGAAATGTCCAAGTCCACAGAGTGTGGACTGGAGTACTCTAAGTCACCGGAGCGTGGACTTAAGTTTTCTAAGTACCTAGAATGCGGACTCAAAAATATTCTATTTACCTGGAGCGTGAAGTAGAAGATATGCAATTCTAAAAAATCTCTGAGTTATATGGGAATGAGTTGGGGTTTTATGTAACTCACAAGAGCTTGGATTTCGACCATAGTTATATAGTAAGCTGTACGATAAAAGTCATTTGAAAGACAAAGAAACTAAATTTTATTTATCAATCCAAAATAAGGTCCTACTACAACTCCTCCAAAGCTAAGAGTTAAAATTCTATCTACATTGAATATGAAAATAAATAGAAATAATTATATAATCTAAGCCAACTCTCATTGAACGAGTGTAACAACTACCTCTTTGGTTTCTTTTCCTCCCTCGTTTTCCCAGATAACTCCTCCCCCATGCGTTTTCGCTTGTATGTTTTGCTTGATGGGGAAGTAATATACGAGGATGGATGAGGGGCTTCTGGTGGTCTGGACCCACCAGGAAGAATGACCTTCAAAGTCCCGTTCATAGGTTCATCTAGATCCACAACTCGGGGCTCGACTTCAATTTCAACTTTCATTTTCTTCTCCTCTACAAGTTGTTCCTTCATGATCATTTTTGAAGTGTGTCCAGAGGCGCATGTAATCTCAATTTCATAGTTTTCTTTAACGGGTGACCAAGTTTCAGACTTGTCCTAGTCAAGCGCCTCAATCACATGAGCATCGGGACTAGGAGTTTCTCCTGCATAAATAACCTCGCTCGCTTTCTCCTTCTCCTCCTTGCCATCATCACTCCTTGTAGTGGGCTCAGGGTCAGATAGGCCCATGCAAAATCACAAGAGACAAATGTTAGAACAAAATAACCTCTCGTCGAAAACGACGGCTCATTGAACTCTAAGAAGAGGAGTTATTTACATATTTCTTGCTGACTCTGAACCGTTCGAGGAGCCTCGCCCTCTGGAATGGGAGATAGAATATGAATGTTGAGGCCAGGGTCTTTCTAATCATAACCAGCGTGTTGCTCGAACGCATCAAGTACGGGACCACCAGCTTATTGAGTAGGAGGCAGAACTGGAGATTCGGTTCCAGATGGACCGGCAATGCCGTCCTCTCCTTTTGACGAGGAAGAACCTTTTCTGTAGGGAGCCTTCGCTGCAGACATATCTGAAGGCTCATTCACCCTACCTCCTCATCAACCTCCTCGACGCCCAACTTAACTTTTCTCATCTTTGTCAAGGTTTCCTATGCCTCAGCTAGAGATTCAAGGTAACCCTCGCCAAGAAGAGTTAAGTCCCGATGCATGAGGACCCGGGCATTGTATTTTGCGATAAGCGAATCGAACAAGTATTTGATCTCCTCCCTGCCAGCCTCCATAGCAGCCTCAAGGCGAGAATCAATCTTTGTGGATGTTATTCTTTTATCCTCCTCACAGCCTTCATCCTTCAGCATCTCAACTTTAGAGAGTTCGTGGTCAAGCATTGTCTTCAGGAGTCGCATGGCAACAATCTCATCGCTATATCGTTTCTACTCTTCCTAAGCAGCATTTTATTCCTCTCTCTCTCTTTGAGGAGTACCTCTTCCAACTATTTAACTTGCTAGGCAAATGTGTGCCCCTCCTACTGAATGGAATCTTTCTCTAAAGTTATGACCCCACGGCATTGGACTGCTTCGTCAATTTCTTTCTTATATGTCACCTCTAGACGATTAACGGCCTCCCTTGTGTATTTAGCTCTTTTTAGGAAGCTTTGAGCTAAGACTTTTATAAAGAGAGATCTCCATCCTGAGCTTTAGTGATGTCTTTGTCATGAGTAGGTTCGAGCTTCAGGCGATCGATTTCATGTTGACGCTCAATAGAGAATTGCGAGACTTTTTTAGCTAAGTGGACAAACGCATCATGTTGGACATAAACGTCGTTGTTACCAGCAATGGCGATTTGTTTGATGTGTCCCAGAATGTGATGAATCGCCGGGAGAAATTTCAAACCATCGAAGCATATTTTCAGGATTGTGGCCTTGAGCTCAGTAAGTCTTTCTGCTGCTAACAGATAATATATAGGAGCGGGAGGACTTTGCTTGGAGACTACAGATGTTTTTTGGGGATTATTGGATTGCATGGTGCTTAATGAACCAGAATGTTGATCTCGTTGGGCTTTAGGCTGGGACGCCTTATGGGTAGACTTCTCCTTGCCTTGCTCTGATTGAGAAAGAGGATCACGAGAGTAGTAGGACTGGCTGTATGTTTTTCTTCAATAAGATGATTCTTGAGGGCAGTAGTCTCGATCGCCAGTGTCATCTTTGTATCGGCATTTTCTTGAGCCCAAATCCAAGCCAGAATGACAAAAAAAGTCGACTCACAAAGACGATCGATTCCGCAAGTACGTCCCATATCATTTGCACAGAAATCGAATAACGAAAAGTTAGCAAAGAGTAGAGTGATGGCTAAAATTTAAGTGCAAGATGAAGTGCATGTGTCCATGTGTGTCCTAGTATTTCCCCTCGATGGACCATTTTCTTTACCTTTACTTATAGGAGTTTTTTCTCCTTGATTTTGGGCTTGAGCACCAGAGTTTCCTCTCGTGGGCGAACGAAGCTTATGGGTATCCAAACGATCGAAGCCATAGTCAAGCAAATCATCAGGAATACTAGTTCGACAAGACTTTCAAAGAACTCTCTAAGTGTTGAGGAGAAGGCTCACTCTCCACCGGAGTGATTGTGACCGTAAAGGTTCCACCCACTGTCTTCTTCCTCAATTTGTAAGCCAATTTTATCGTTCCCTTCACGGGGGAGGCATTACTTCAATATCATGAACCTCAACTACGGCTTCTGAGCAGGACTAATGTCATCACTTGGTACTTCAGGCACTTTAGCATCTCTAGTTTTGCCCTCCTCCGATGCGTCGGGGGCATCACATGTTGAAGGCACCTCTTTCCTTTTGCCCTTGTCCAAGGCAGATCTGGTATAGTGACGCTGTGAGGAAGATTTATTTGGCAATCTTCCGCCAGGAGCCAAAACATCGAGAGTGATTCGTTTGAAACAATAGCTCTTATGTCCCGGTCTCCTGTGGGGATAGCTTGGATAGCTTCAACGGCTTCAGAATACCGAGAGCCTTTGGGACGTGGGTCGATACCTGTAAAAGTAGAAAAAGAGTTAGAAAAGGTGCAATTTTCGCCAAATGCAAGTATTGATCCAGAAAAGAGACTTAACCCCTTCCATCCTTCGCCTAGCGAAGCCGGGGGGCAGCGCACTTAGAACCATTCCTGCTTATACTGAGCGAATTTGCTCCACGACAAAGTTTGAATTTGACACACGTCATGCAGCTCAAGAAATACAAAAGTTGGGATGTTAGATCGTCTCTTAAAATGATGAATGTTACCTATATCGCCAGGAGTCGGGAGCCTGAAAAGGATGCACACGAAGAGAATGAACGTGTCGTATACGAACGCGTCACTATTTGGATATAACTATGATGAAACGATCTCAATATACTGTAACCAGTCGCGGAGGAAGGAGTTTAATGGTGGCATGCTACCAACCCAGCACACAAATATGTTGCAGGTTGTATATTCAACTGGGGGCAAGGGAGGACGATCTTGTCCCGATGGAACCAGCACATCGTCGAAAGTAATCCCGTGTATTGAGCATATGCGACGAAGAGCACTGTCGTTAATTCTCGAATCTTGAGAATCGACCGGATTGTCTAGAAAGATCGCTGCATCCAAGGCTTTGGGAGCCAAGTTGACGGATGCGATCGTGGGGCTCGGAATGTCTTATACAGGAATAGATGATGAATTCGAAGTTCAAACTACTTCCTGTTTAGAAGTTAGCTAGGTTCTATCTGAGATTGTGGCAGAGATGGATTTTCTTGACATCTCTAATGGATGTTGGATCTGATGAAACACCTATTTAAACTATGATTGAAAAACAATCAACATTTGACATAACAACAACATACTACCCCTGTGTGGTGTGTGAACTAATGCAATCGTTCGATTATAGGTGCCAAAGAATTAAAAGTCACGAAGCTGATAAAATAAAGTTAGGCTTTGAACTATCATCTTCGAAGACCTTCTTTGCTGACCGTCTCCAGAAGTTTGTCGCATGATGGTTTCAGTTTCAAACTCGGCATCGATACTGTAGGTAGAAGTAATTCAGTTAAATTCATGTTTATATTTGTCAAGATAGGGGAGTTATCAGTCTAGATTGTTCAATATGCTTGATTGCTTAAGTCGATTTCCTTGTTCACTATCATATGTTCAGGCATAGGAAACAAGTTACATCAACATGCATTATGTTCGAGTTGGGATGGTTCTGGCTTTTGTAGCCTACTATCAGACTTAATGCTGAGCGACACTGTAGAGACTCGACTATTATTGCCCACTTCACTCCTGCATTCCTTCACCACCGTTCGGCATGTGGGAGTCATGTCGAGCCATGGTCATACCGAGCCGCATCGTTCGGCACATTGCCATCAGCTCTTACTTCTCTCATATCCCTTCTCCTCACCGTTCACCTTTCGGTAAGACATGCCGAGCCGCGGTCATGCCCAGCCGCATCGCTTTGTGCACTGAACCCAGCTTTTACTTTCCTCCCACACTCCCTCTCCATCGCTCGCCATGTGAAAGTCATGTCGAGCTGCATCGATCGGCACATTGCCCTCAACTCTTACTTCTCTCATATCCCTTCTCCTCATCGTTCGCATGCGGGGGGATACCAAGCCGCACTCGCTCGGCATGCTGACCTGATCACAATCACTACTCCCTTGCTCCTTGCTCCTTGCTCACCTAACAATCTGTATTGGCTGACAACTATTACTCATCATCACTCGTCGAGTCATCACAACTTCCTCCTCCCTCACTCGTCGACCCAACAGGAACCTACATCTCAGCCACCTTCGGTATCTTATCCCTTACTCCTCTCCATCTAATCCTAATGCACGTTTAAACCTCAGATCCATCTTCCTTATCTAAATGACTTCTATTATTCATGAGTTAAAGGAAGGTCGTGAATTCGAATCTTGTACAAAACCCATAATTGGATAAAGTTGATCAAGTGAGATGTTCATGCCTAGAAGAATTGGTCGGAGTCTCGTGAAGTACTTGACCACGCAGGCTTGTTGTTAAGGGAAATCGAGAGGCAACGTATGGGAACCTAGAATCTAAAGGGTGGTTAAGATGTTAGCAAGAGTCTGGAAGAAGACAAGTTCGTAAGGGTGTTAGAGCAGAGGTAAATGTAAAAGGGAGAAAGAGGTGAAGTGTTCGCTTTTATATTAGGAATGAAAGAAGGTGAACAAACAGTGACCAGTGGAACCGATCAAAGCATCTCGATGGTTCGGCATTCAGGCCTCGCTCAGCATTCAAGCCTCGCTCGGCATTCAAGCCTTTTTTGGGATCTCCTCTCGCTTTGCACAATGCCTCGTTCGGCATCTCCTCTCGCTTTGCACAATTCCTCGTTCGGCATCTCCCCTCGCTTAGCATAAGGCCTCGCTCGGTGTCTCCCTCGCTTGGCACAAAGCCTCGTTCACCATCAAGGCCTCGTTCGGCATTCGTGCCTTGTTTGGCATTTAGGAGATCGTAAGAAATCACAATCGAGAAGATAGAGTCAGGGCTTAAAGAAAACACAGAGTGCTCATGATTCACAGCGCATCATATTCATCCACATGACACACTTTGAGGGGCAAGTGTTACCCGATTGTTTGACCATGAAATAAGAGGCTTGGCATAGATACCTTGGTCCTCATAGGACTCATTCGGCACGCCTCCCCTCGTTCAGCACACCTCCCCTCCCTCGGCATGAAGCCTCGTTCGGCATAGATGAGTCACTCGGCATGAGCCTCGTTCGGCATAGATGTGCCGCTTAGCATGAAGCCTCATTCTGCATAGATGGGTCGCTCGGCATGAAGCTTCGTTTGGCATAGATGAGTCGCATGGCACAAGGCCTCTCTTGGCACAGATGAGTCATTCGGCACAGGCGTCAATCGTCACAGGCCTCGTTTGGTACAAGAGCCTCGCTTGGCCCAAGTACCTCGTTCGGCACAATGTCTCGTTCGACACATATCTCCTTCGGCATAGGCCCCGTTCGACACACCTTCCCTCGTTCAGCATAAGAGCCTCGTTCGACCTGAGTACCTCGATCCGTACAATGCCTCGTTCGAAATACGAGGGTCATTCGATATGCATTTGCTCGTCATACGAATGTTGTTCAACCTGGACGTGTGGCTCGTCATACGAGTGTCGTTCGGCATGGAGAAATCACTCGGAATCCCCGGCTCGGTGCGTACAAGCAACTTACCATTGTGTCGTGGAACCTTGTTCCTATGCCCATATGGGATGTCCAACCCATCTTCGTTTATAAATAGAAGGGCAGAGGCATAGTGAAATGGACCTTTTTTTCGAGAACACGTGGGAGACTTTACCGCTTTCAAGAGTCATTCTTTTTTACATAGCATTTGCATTCGAGTAGTTGGTGTACGGATTGTATCGGTAATCAATTTTCTAGTAAAGCAATGAAGATTAAAACCAAAGTGGATGTAGGCGGTTATGCCGAACCATTATAAATCCGGTTTTCTCGTTTTTTCAGTTAATTAGCATACAATCCTTTATTTTAATTTACATACTTCTTTAATCTCTCTACATAATCTTTCCCAAGGATGTTAGTGACGAATTCTGGTGCTAACAATTATGAACTTAAATTTTTTTAACTAAATCCAATTAACAAATAATTATTAATTGTTCTCATAAATCATAAAATGTGATAATTTAATTTGTATACCGTATTTATATAGACATAAATGGTAGAACTATATTTTTATTAAAGTCCATTTAATTTAGTATTTTCAAAACTATATACAAAACTGTCTTTGATACTTTTACATTTTTCTACATTTAAGTTAATAAAAAAATTACTTTCTAAAATTAGTTATTCAATACAAAGAATTTAATTTATACATCGTTTAACTTTAGTCAAATTTTTAATATCTAAATGTCAATTCCATAATATATGTACATAAATATTTAGTTATGAAATTTTATAAAAATATTAATTTCAAAATTTTTTAACAATACTTATTTCATTTATTTGATTGATAAATAATCTATGTTAAAAAAAATTAACATATAACTCATTTTAATCAACCAAAATGATAATTTAATGAATTTAGTTAAATATAAAAGTATATGAATTTCATAATAAAAATACACTGTTATGAATATACTAATTTCAATTTATAACTTATTTATCCGAACAAAATTCATCAAATATTGTGTAATAAATTATATTCTTCAAAAATAGCTGTAATATTATTTTTCAACAACATACCGTATGCAATGCACGGGTTATGTACTAGTATTATAGATAACTAAATCTAGACTACAATATGAATTTTTCTTTTTAAAAGTTAAGTTTTGGAATTTAAGCCTATCAATTAAAGATTAAAAATAAATCAGATACTAATAAATAATTTATGTGATTTGTTGAAATAGTGCAAACCTAATAAATAAATATATTTTGAATGCAATAATAAGAGGCCCTAATTGGTTCTAATGTTTTATTAATAAAGAGTCCACTGTCGCTTTCAAATTAATCTATAAGATGAAACTTGGATATAATAAGGACCGTTTAAACAACTCGAGAAAGCTGCTATAGGAACATGGTTAACCTGCAATCTTGGAGCGTCATATTCCTAAAAATCGAAACCTTGCGAACGCGTGAACCAACATTCTAGCCTTAAAACTTTCATAAAAAATCCTCTAAACCAAGCCCTTTGAACCACAATTTTTTCAAATTTGTGAAAAAAATACTATCGCATCACTTTTTATTTTTCACCTGCTCGGTTTAACAATAATTTCGTAACCTTAGCCACCAAATTACAGTATTATCTTATCAATTTCTAATGATAAGCACATTGCTGGTGTACATTTTATTAAGTATTATTAAACGGAACCTATTTTGCCTTAAAACTTTAGGAAATTTACAAATTTATGTTGGGAAGTTGTTATAGAATTTTTTAAATTAATATTAATTATTGTATTTAAATATAACCATTAATAAAATCCAATATACTGATAGTTTGTAAATTTTTACATCAACTGAAATAATTTTAATTTTAGTCAAAATATAAAAATGAACGATTAACGTAGTTCTGACGATTTACCAATATAACATTTAACCTCACATCCTCATGGTTCAGTTGACGGATTGGTCTTCGAAACAATGGTATTAAGTTTGTAAGACGAAAGAAATCAAAAGAAAATTAAAAATTAAAAAAAATAAAATTAGAAAAACCAAATATTTAGGCAGTAAATTATGATTATTATTTTTTCAACTAGATAAAAGATGAAAACTAAATACATATAAAATTTTCAATTATTGTCGTGACAAAAGCAATTTATCAAATAGTTGGATACATGACCTCCATGGAAATCCCACAAATACCCTCAGTAGCACCGGAATTTCTCTCAATTCTTGCTAACCCACCTTCTGCCCGGTCACCCACGAGTTGTTCCCTAGCCAAAACTTGGCACCTGACTTCGTCCCATGCCAAATAACCGTGACCTCATGAGCAAGGCTGGCACCTTATAGCTCCTGCCCAAAATCCCACCCACGTAATGCTGCAGCCCACCTGAGTCCACTATAACGGGCGTGGGTTGGCTGGCCATGGCAGCCAACACGGCCTCTTTGTCGTTGGCAAGTAGTTTTATGAAGTTCGATATTTTTACTGCAATGAACTGGTTGTAGAGCATGATTATTGAATTTTTATGAAGGTAAGGCAGTTTTCAAATGTGACACCTCCATTTGTTATAACATATCGGTAGGATGCTTTAGCGTCGCGGGATCTATAGTAGTTGAATGGATCGTTTGGATGGATGCAGTTGTGGAGTCGTTACTCTGAGATTAGGACTAGTTTTTTGATAGATGTAATTTATTCCTTCTTTTGCTGCCACGGTTTAATATATCCAACAGCATTCTGCATTTTTTGGAGAAGATAATCTGTATGTTACTTGCATGCAAGTAAAATTTACATATGGATTCTAGTAAGAGCAATTTCATGTTTGACTGTGAGCAACATACCAATTTTTTTTTAAAACCTAGGAGAAATCAACGGGCTGGTAATCTCCTGAGGAGGGTATAGCAAATCGATCCCCTGATCCAAGCCGCCATGCCCCGAGTAAATTTATATAGGAAGGGGAAGCGCACGGTAGGAATCGAACCTGTGCTTTTTACCAACACCTAAGCCTCCTTTCCACTGCGCCGTAGCCGCAGACGCAACATACCACTTTGTTTGTGGTGTAAATGAATTTTTTTTGCTTAGGCTATAATTAGAGAATATGTTATGGTTCAAAAAATTACATTTCGCTTCATTACTTGCTTACAATTAGAAAATTTTCCTATAATTTAAAATTCTGAGTACTTTATTATTTTATTATATAAGCAGCATGCAAGTTATAGGAAAGCAGTAATAGGCAATTTTTTTATCGGTAAAAACTATGCAAAATTCAAGTTTATTTACGAAATATGTATAATCAATATATAAAGTTTATATCTTCTTAAATTTAAAATTTAATAGAAGAATACTACTTTTAATCAAGGACATAAAAGTTTATTGAAATATTTATTTTGAAATAAATTTAATTTGTATGCTTTTAAGAATTATATTGTTTTTCATTCTTAATGCAATGAACTAAATAGTAAAACTATATATCTCATGGGTTTCAATATTGCATGATAACATTAGTCTTTATCTTTTTTTTCGAAATTAGATACGTACCTAAATCTAAATCTAGAACATTATATAACTCGTCACTAGAGTAAGTGGTCATGACCCGTTACTCTGTGTCTTTGGATCCAATCTAAAAATTCCCTGAAGTTTCTCTAATTAGTTTATGTAGTCAACATAACTCAGACTGAGCAACATTTATGGAGACGTGTTGTATTTATTTTTTGGTCATTTTGAGATTTCTAACGCCTCAAAATCACATGTAAACACCAATCGTGGATAATATTCATTTGACCTAATAATTAAATAATATTGTGTTTTAGATAGGGTTATGAGTACCAGACCGATCTAAAGTTCAAGTAGTTGATTTACCTGATACATGAATCACATCTATAGAAATTAGCAAATTTCCAACGGCTAGCGGTTGTCGCTAGCCATCGGAAATACCATCGAAATATGGACCATGAGTTGCGTCTGTTTCCAATGGCCCTGATGGCATCATAGCAATGGTGTCCAACGGCTGTTCCGACGGTTGTTCCGACGAATATTCCAACTACTCCAACGAAGTTATTTTTCTACTAAGCCTTCGGGAATCCATCACCCACCGTCAGAATCCGTAGCTCGATGCCAGAATAAGTAACCAGTAAGACACCGAAAGCCGCCATTTTCCATCGGATTACTTGACCCATAGGCCGTCGGTGGCCACTGGTAATCTAAGTGATTTTTTTTCTTTTGCGTGCTACTCTTCCAAACCACAACTAGTATATAACTCGGCAAAATCAATATATAAGCCTCATATATAAATTGAAACCCATATCAATATTGACATCAATATAAAATAAAACTCAAACATCATACTATCACACGAAAACATATTATCATCCAACATCAAACTCCAATATTTACAAAACGAACATTCCATCATCACTTTCACCCATCCAACTTCAATATTTACATCCAATATTTACATCCAACGTCAAACTCCACATATCAACTCCACAAATCAACCATCAGATCAATGTCAAACACCACGAACACCATTTATTCTTAAATTAACCTTACCATCAGCCAATGTTAATATAAACAAATAACTATGTCTAAGACCACATGTCCATAAAACACCGCAAATTGTACCTCAAGACTGATCATCAGCTTCGGAACCACTTGACAAAGTGAATGCACAATGACGCTTCATATACTCTGCCAAACGCTGGTTGGGCTGCTCCATTTGCACTACATGGAGGCGGTCCTGATCCTACAGCTGCACAATCTACTGTCTATGCTCATTAAGCTTTGTGCTATCCGGAGCCTTTTGGTAAGCCCTTTGTGTTGTCCACGCCTACAGAACAGGTAGAAAGATGTTTAAGTTATTACATAACTTTTATAAAAATTAAGAAAATTTTATAGCGTAGTTAATTTTTGTAAACTACCGATTGGTAGCCATGGTCGTTGCCCCTGTCTCTTTGGGTCAGATCTATAACAAAGTCAAATATCGCATCCTCCTCATCGGTGCTTAACTGCTCCTGTCCAGCGCTCAAGCATCTACACACATGCCTGCATAAATTTTTCCACAATGCAAAATTAAATAGAAATAAATATTACATGACATTATTATAATATTTATAATTAATTAAGTAAAATGATCATTATGATAACTTAAACTTAAATTATTTTTAACAGTGCGACTATGATTTATCACCTCATGCCAGACATACGACACTATTCCCTCACTTGCACTCTTTCCTACAATAATTTGTGTATATTATTGTAGTTTATACAAATATTTACTAAAAATGTTATAACTATCATAACTCAAGTTAATTAATTTACCAAGTCCTCACGATGGTGTTGGAATGATTTTGAGCCATGGCGGCGTGCGGTAGGATTTTTCTCCATGTTCACAAAGTTCATTTCCAACTATGTCCGCGAAATAAAAATAAAAATTATATTTTGCAAGTATTAATTATGTATTGTGTACTGAATAAATTTAGGTGATGCCTTATTATCTTACCCTGAAATCGCCGCTACCCCACCATGCGACCCAATCATCGCAGACGTTGGCACCCATTCACTATGGTTTCTTCTCGGTTTTTATTACGCTAGACATCATATCCCTATAATTCTTTGCCACTTTTGAGTTCCAATGGTGCTGGCAACTGGACACGTCCTCCTCTTGCAAGTCTACTGCAACCTGTATATATGTCGAAAAAATATAAGTTATACATTTGTATTTAGTCAGCAAATTGTAAAGTGATTCTATATAGTGGTGTATAATTTTGCACTTACAAGAAAGTCCTGCCATATACTATCTCATACATGGTATAGATCCTTCTCCACTTCGGCCAGCATACAAACATGCAACTCATATACGCTTGCTTGGATTTGCTCACCACAATATTAGACGCTCAAGCTCAAAACCCCTGCAATAAATACGATATACACAAATCATGGCTAATATATTATACGAAATATTTATAATGTTGAAATAAATTTAATACTTACGAGCCGTTGGCTTCCGGTAGTAATTTAACTACCAGACATGGCGCATTTAGTGAAGTTCTGCTGCTACTACGACCGCCGCGACTTGTCCCTCTCTGAGACCCTAAGGGAGAACCAGTATTTGAAGAACTCAAACATCCAAAATATGACATCTGCAATACCCTTGACATACATATTATTCTATTATAGCAGAATATATCAATCAATTATGAGCAAACATATCAAGATTTAACAATAATAATCGCATGTAAAAAATATAATATCAATACTCCCATAAATTACCTTTTTCAACTTGTATACTATTAAATTAGTCCTTGTCGTTTTCTAGTTTAACTTTATCTCATACTCTCTAGTATTTTCCTCTGTAGTCTCAAATTCTTCTAATAATACATTTGATTCTTATTTAGAGGTCCTAACAAGGTTTGATCATTTATTATTGTAAATTCGCCATTTTTCTCAATCTCCGCTTGGTACGCTTATTTCTTTGAATTATTCTGTAACGAGCTAGAATTTTAGTTATTTGAAATTGGAATATTTAATTGATTTTAAATATTTAAAATTTAATTTTTTACTTGAATTTCAAATAAATTGATTTATTGGATTATTTAATAATTGAAATTAGTAAAATAGTTGAATCTTTAGTTTTAAGCTTGTTAAAAATAATTTAAAGGCTTATTAAATTTATATTAAAATGAAGGAAAGTATAATTTTAAAATGAATTTAAAAGTGATTTTTTGAATTTTTTTTTAAACTCATTAAATTAACGAGTGAAAATAGCATTCTCTGGCAAAGTTTCGGAATTCGTCGAAACTAGTTCATTGGATCTGTAATAGTGTATTATTATGGAATTTCAAATTTCATACTGTTTACATTTAATGTTTGATCGTACGTAAAAGAAATGTGCGGAAACTAATATCGGAAATTCAAAATAATAATTGGGTCTAAAAAGCTATCTTCTCCATACAATCGAAATAGGACTCATAACCTTTTCCATTGCGTTCGGAAGAGGGGTATAACATTATAAACCCCTATCAGCACACCCTAATAGGTGTTCGAGATTTTAAGCTACGTAATTAGGACATTTTGAAATTTTAAATTATATATATATATATATATATATACATATATATATATATATATATATATATATATATATATTGATTGACTTGACCATAATCACATCATCTTCTTTTCTCTCATTTTCAAGTCATTGTAGACAGGATCCAACATGCCATCTCCTTCTTTTTGTATCCATCCCCTCCTTCAATTTAGCACATGCAACTTATAGTGAAAAAAAAGAAAAAAAAATAATGAAGCTTAGAAGAAAATTCCTATCTTTAGAAATACTCAATGAAAAAACCAAAACCTCCTTTAAAATCATATTTCAACTTGGGCTTCGATCTGAAATGTAATTTGCAAGGTGCGGCTACTATTTTAATCTCAACAGTAATGGCCGAGCTTGCCAAGCAGCTAGGGTTATCATTTTATTTTGATTGTGAGGCCGATGGGTTGTCTTGAGTGTAGATTTGGGACGAGCAGGCGAGCCACATCTTTGGTGAATAAATGGTGAAGCTCGTTCATGGTTGGGTAAGTGCAATGATCGCGGATAGGGGAAGGGAAGCCTATGTTGCATTTTTCCTAGATATGTTGGAGGATGTGGTGGTCGTGCCAGATGATCGAGAATGGCAATGCGCATATGAGGGCAAGCGCTTATTGCTCGATTGTTGTCTTTGAGAGTGTATCAGTGCATGCGTGCACGAATTGGGAGCTACATGCAAATGAAGAGCAGGGTGAGAAGAAGTAGGCATTTGTTTTCTTGGCGGGCCGGGTCTGTATTGGTAATTTGCTTTCTTTTAAAAAAAAATATTAGTTATATAAATTATTGTTAAAATAAAATCGATAAATCAAAAATTCCGTATCTCATCTGTTTAGGATCGCAATCCAACGCGGTCAGTCACGTTGGGTTCGTATTAAGGAGAACTTTGCTATGGAATCAGTTTGGTTGAATTTGGAGCTTGTAGAATTTCTAGATAAATTCAAACGCGTTGGGATTTAATCGGAACCAGAATGCAAGAATGATAATAAAAATAAACGTGAGTTAATCTCACTGATTTTTGGATTACTAGTTAATTTTAAGTAGTTAAAATTAATTATTGATTGATTGGTTGAATTGATAAATTGTTATTAGCTGAATGTGATATTATATATATAGTAGTGTATATTAGTAGTAGGATTGGTTGTTCCCGCATATTTTATCGGATGAGACCCTTTGCACCCCGCATAATGGTGGATGACCCTATATTATCGCGATAGCCTACCTCGTAGTGGGATTGGGATTTTTATGTTGTATTAACATCTATGGATGTAGGAAAATAGGTTGGAGGAATACAACCGGATTCCTCAAAAATGTTGAATTAAATTTCATATATATTGATTTATGATACTGTTAGAATAACCTGAGGTAGATTATAGTGTGATTTAAATTTCTTGGATGCTATGGTAGTTTTGGCCTTGATTTTGGTTTTTTTAAATACCAATAATATATGTTTCGAAGTTGAAAGAAATTAAAAAGAAATTTGGAAGTGATATATTTATAATGAATTTTGGATTGATTAAAAGAAATGAATTGGGTAAAATAAATAGTTTAACTTTAAATTTGTACTTGACAATTTTGGAATACGGTTAATAGAGATTTGGATTAAGAATTTTAAATAATAATTCCTTACTGATACTTGTTTTAAATATAAAAAGGTTTTAAAATGAAGATTTCAAATAGACTGGGAAACGAAATGCATTTGGAAATAAATGTGAAATTGAATATAACGGATCTTAAATAAGATTTCCTAATTACAAATGTAAATATAATCGAGATTGGTTTGGTTGGAATATAGTTTGTTTTATTTAAGAAACTAATGTATAAATGGAATTTAATTTAGAAATCGATTTATAATGGATTTAAGTGATGTGAAACCGTTATAAAGTGGAATTGAAAACTGTGAGAATTATAAACAGCGTTTATAAATAAAGTGAATGATTATCAGTTGATAAATTGAAGATATAAATTCACGGTAAGAATATATGAAGTGATGGGTTAATCGGCTTAAAATAAATGATAGATTTATTTTTAGATACGAGAAAAAGGGATTTATGAAATTGGGACGTAAATCAATTGGCAATAAATCGAGAGAGATTTATAAATATCAGATTGGCTATACTGGGACTGGAAGAAATATGTTTATTAAGAAGTAGAGTTTTTTTTAAAAGGAGGATTTTGAATTACTAAGCTAGGTAATTTAAAAATGTTTTAGTATAAGAATATTTTAGAAGTGAGTTATTTAAATATTTTTAAATTACCAAATGAATTATTTGTTTTATAAACAAGTTTTGTTAAACGATTATAATTTTATTAGTAAATCAGAATTAATCGGTATTAATATTTTGAAAGATAAATTATTCAATATTAATGTGGTTTTATATAATATCATTAATTTAAGAGTATTCACCTAAATTAAACTCGGAATATTATTATAGAAATTTTATAAACATTATTTTGAAATAATTATTAAATAAAGTTTTCAAAAAAATATGCTTTCATGGCGAAGTCGGGGGCTAAGATTGGCTATAGTTAAGTTTGGATATTTCTAGGACAGGGAGCAATCATTGAGCTGTGAATCTATGTTTGATACCGCGTGGTGCTTTCCTTATTTATTTTAAAAGGTTTTTTTAAATATTTTTGAGGGAACGATTTGTGAATATACTTATTTCAGTGAGATAAGTATATACTTTTGAATAAGGGATTTAATTAAGGAACCCCGGAACTTATAGAATTCGGTAAAATCAAGTTAAGGAATTTACAATATAAATGGTGAAGTGTTTTGAGAAAAGAGAAACAAATGGAACTTTCCTAATTATTGGGACGTAAGGATTTTAGAAAATATATTTTTAATTATTTTTCTGAGTGTTGAGATGTAACGACCCAGAATTTTTATTAATTTAAATTTGAATATTTAATTAATTTTAAATGTTAATAAGTGAATTTTTAAGTCAAATAAATTTTTATTTGAATTTTTGGATTTAATTAGATAATTAAAACAATAATTTAATACGTTAAATTATGGAAATAATTGATAATTGAGTTAAATATGATTGAAAATAATTTGGAAAATTTTATTTAATCATACTGGAGTTATAGAAATATTTTAGAACTTTTAAAATCGAATTAAAAGTTAATTTGTGAAAATTGAATATTTTAATATTAAATAATCGACTGTAAAATAGCCAATTTTTGAACAGTCTCAGAATTGAACGAAACCAGTTTCATTGGATCCGTAATAGTTAGTTATTACCGGATTTCAATTTTCGTATCAATCGGAGCTATCGTTTGATCGTGGCAGCTCGAAACGCATCTATTTATTTTTAATTTAAATTTGGCGAGTCAAAATAGCCATTTTTCAAAAAGTCTCGGATTTCGACGAAACCAGTTTCATCGGATCCGTAATGTGATATTATTGTAAGGTTTCAAATTTCAAGTCAATCGGATTTACCGTTTGTCCGGTACAAATTAAAACGCCTAGAAATCGAGTTAAATCGGTTTAATTTAAATTGAGCGTTTGCAGCCATAACTCGCACATACTTCCGAATTAGCTTCCGAAACCTGTTCCATTGTGTCCGGAACGCGGGATAAACCCTAGGTACGCTGGTTACGGCGCCTAAATCGGAGTTCGGAATTCCCGGGATGAATAGTGTTTACGCTTGCTTTTCCTATAAATACAACCTCACTCTAAAAAAAAAAAAAACACTAAAACCCTAATTTTAAAACTACAGCCGCCACTTTCTATTCTAAGGCCAGAATTCAATCTCCTTTTCCCCTCAATCTCTCCCAATCTACAAAGAATTAGAAGAAGTTGTTAACTACAAAGATGAAGAGCACGAGATGAGCTTTAAATCCATACGGATATGATCGGGAATGGAGCAACGATGAGCGAGCAAAGTGGGGCCGACCTTGCTGCCGTGCGCACGAAATTCTAGGCACATGTGCAGGCCGAGCTTCATGGTGGAGGAGGTGGAGATAGCTCTCGTCAAGGGCTTCGTGTTGGTGGTAGTGTGATGAGGTATCGTCGAATATTCGCGATGCAAATGCTAACCCTAGTTGATCTATATGGGTTCGGCCTCAAATCCTAAAACCTGTAGCTTGTGCGTGATGTAGAAGATGATGAGGGACGGCCTGATGTAGCTTGTTTTGGATCCAAGGGCTGGTGTGAGTTAGGGTATAAATTATTAAAGTTTTGTTGTATTTAGTTAATTAAAAATCGTGTAATCTTATAAAATACATAACTTTTTCATACGAGGTCGAAAAAATACAAACTCAGTTGCGTTGGAATCGTGTGGACGAGCACTACGCGATGGAGTTGGTTTGGAGTCGTTTGGAGTTAGTGAGAATTTTGAGTAAAATTAAACGCGCGTTTAATTTTATTCGAAATAAAAAGCTAAAACGGAATTTAAAACCAAGGTGAGAATTTCTCACTCGATCGAATAGGTTTCGATTTTATTTTAAATAGTTAGATTTAAAATATTTGAATGCATGTTTGAATGATGATTAATATCTATTGATTGTTAAAATAGACATTATACGCCGTTAGTAAGCGAATGTTATTTAATATAAACATATACCGCGAATATTTCATAAACAGTGAAATTGGTATTATATATAATATCAATATATATATATTGGCATATGTATATATTGCAGTTGTTGATTTCCCGCATTTTTTGTTTAGCGGATGAGACCCTATTACGCCGTTATTAAGCGGATAATATTTATTAAGAACATGTACCGCGATAATTTCGTACTGGAGCGAAATTGGTATTGTGCTAATGTTTTTGGATGCAGGAAAACAGGTTGGAGGGATCCAACTGGATTCCTCAACAGTTTTTATTGATTTCAGATATTTTGATATTTGATGGATTATCATATCGATATATGATATCGTTGTAGTCGTGATTGACTATTTGGTGTGTAGCATCATTGGACCCAGATTTTGGGATTTTAAAATGATTTAAAAGTGATTTTGAAAATATACTATATTTTTGGAATTGATCCATTATAAATAAATAAAAGTTATAATTTTATAAGTTATAAAATTATGGTTTTTGTGAAATATAGTTAAAGCTGATTTTTGTGAAATATAGTTAAAAGCTGGTTTTTGAGAAATATGAACCAATGATTTTATAAAATAGTTTAAACTGGATTTTTGAGTTTATTATTAAAAGTTTGAATATAAGATTTATAAAATTTGATTATTTTATAAATCAAGAGAACGGTGAAATTTTAAAGGAATTTAAAGACGTTTAAAAGAATAATATGAATTAATTTATATTAAGAGATTTATAAATGGATATTTATAAATTGAATTATGGACATTATAAAACGAGTTTTTATAAGTGTTTGAATGTAGTGAAAATGAATTTCCTAAATGAATGAAATTTATGAAATTATAAACTGTGAAGTTATAAATGAAATTTTATAAGCAATATGTTTATAAAATTTATAAAGTTATCGAAAGAATGAATTTTGGATAAATAAACAATCTTATAAGTTAAGATTAATAATTTGGGAAGTTAAATGAACGATTTTGTAAAATAATCGTTTTATAAGTATTTAACTTATAATATAAACATTTAGTTTATAATTGAGTTATAAACTGAAATATGTTAATAAAGGAATTTATAAAGAAGGAAGTTTTTATAAATAAATAGAAACGGAATTTATAAACGTTGTTTTATAAATTCGCAAACGACTTATTTTGATAAGTTAATTGTTATAACCTATTAATGGAGTTATATTCACATTTTTGAATAGTGAATAATCCTTTAAAATAAATTGAATAAAAGGATGAAATTTGTTAACGAAGTATGTTCACGATTTTGAATAGTGAATAACATGTTAAAGGAAATGTTTTAGAATGTGATATTTTAAACAGAATTAAAACGATCTAACGATGTTTTAAATGTGTTGAGATTCGAAACCATAGATTTCAACATTTATTGTTGAAATAGACGTTTTCGAGAAATAAAAGGAAATGGTAGACTATAACACTGTTGTTATAGTAAATGATTTCCGAAAGGAAATGTTTTGGTTTAGTATTGGGATTTATATATCTATTTTAATTTCGAATCCCTATACTAGTGATTTTGGGTTGTCGTAACGATGTTTTACGTAACATTCGTTTTGGCCCAAATAAATATGTTTAAGAGAATGATTTTCTTAAAGAATGAATTATATACTTAATTCGATTTAAGTATATTGAATATTTTCCAAGGTTGAAAATAAAAAGATTTGTGAATTACTTATGAATAAATAAGTATGGAAATGTTTTCCAATAAGAAGTGAATATTAGAATTTATCTTTTTGAAGATAAATTGAAATGAATTATTGAAATCATATATGCATAGATATTTTGGAAATATAAATTCATTATGGAATTTATATGTGAAAAGTGGAATTTGTATAAAAATAAATATTGATTTATTTTTGAAGAATTGAAATTATATATCTTGTAAAGATATTTTGGAAAATAAATAATTTGGAAAATTATTTGGAATCTGGTGATGTATGCATATCAATTGATAGTTCAATAACCGACTATCAGTATTTCCCTTTAAATGGGTATTTGATGTGAATTGATTGAATGTGAATGCTACACTTATTTTTGAATAAGCGCTCACTATTCGGGTTAACCGGGAAAGGACCATGGGGTCGTATAACCCATTCCGAATATGTGATACGTCGTTGTGAATCGCATTTGAAGATCGGTGTTGAAGACCGGTATTTGCGAGAGTGATAGGATGAACTATCGATTGACTCTGCACCGAGTAGCTACGGTATTGAGTTCTCCATATGTGATGGTGAATCCGATCAGGATTGTGGATATCCGGATTGCAAGGACTTCTTTGTAAGTGCCTTCGGTTCTGTTCGAGCCCGGAACAGACTTGTATGGATTGTGTGTCTGACATTACAATTTGAGATATAAAGCCGATTTCTTTCAAATATATTTCTGTTGGTGGCGAAGAATTTATTCTTTGCTTAACACCCTTCTTTGAGACGTATGTGCTCAAAGGTTATATAGTTGAAGTTATCAGCAATATATTCCCAGTTTGGTAATGTGACATGCTGAGTGATGCTGAAATGATCATTGTGTTGATTATTTGTGATAGGATCGTTTATTTGATCGTCTATCTTAGTGATCATTGTGTTGATCATTTGTTGACCCAAAGCATGGCTTTTGTATAAAGTATGTTTTTGTGGACGTGAATTCGTCGAGCCTCACACCCCGTGAATGGTCAAAACAGGAAAGAAGCAGCAAGGTTATGAGGGGTAGCACCCTTTAGGATGTGTCCATTTCCTTCGGGAAAAGGGTGGTATCATGGTATGGAGCCCAGATACTTACTCATGTTGAAAACACTTTATGATTGTGTGAATTGATTACGAGCGCTCGGTTGATAAAGGTCCCAAAGGACCGGGGGATGGCATATTCGGTCAGTTGTTACTCAGTTAGGAGTAACCCGGCCTTGTGTTGGTAGAGATCCGGTTTGGTTCTCGGGGATGTCCATCCAGAGGCATTCTCATGTGGCAATGGGAAGTTCCTTGGCCTGACCATTTGTTGGAAATCCAAAGAAACAATACGAAACTTGTACGGTTTTAGTTGTAGAACCTGCCATGGAATGTGGCGGTAACCTGCTATTGAACATGGTAGCTATAGTAGGCATAAGGGCGAAATGTCTATGCTGGCTAAGATTTATATCTTTATTTTCGAAATGATTTTTTTCTCTACACTATGCACTAGTAATAATATCAAATGTTATTTTAAATGCGTATCAAACATCTTTGACTATCATAAGGAGAAATCTCCTCCGATTCTGCGTTTGCATGTGTGTGTGTGCGGGAGGCCTTATGGTAGTCTCATTTTTAAAAGCATTGCGAATTGAATTTAAAAATATCTCTCTATTTTGATTTTAAAAATAAATAAACTGTTTTGAGTTCTCACACCAGTCACATGACTGACTCGGAGTTTATTGTTTTCCTTCCTAAACTCTGGGTGCCCACCAATTTCTACACGGGCAGTTAAGAGTTAGGTTTATCAGGATATTCTGGATATTCTGGAGTTGCTGGAGGCAAGCTGGATGGCATGGCGTATTACTAGTTTATATAGTATTTCTTTTTCCGCTGCACTGTTTGTTGTTGTATGATGTTGTACACTCTGATGATATGATGTAATGAAATGAAATGTAATGTAATAACTGATATAGTTCTTTGTTTAAAGATTATTCATTTATTATTATATGTTGTTCCGCTGCGAATTGTGAGATTCTGTTGTTGTTCTTTTGTTTCCTGTTCTGTTCTATGTTCTTTTCTCTATTTTCCTTTTCCCTATCTTTCTCTATTCTCTTTTCCTTCTATTTTAAAATTTTCTATCTTCTGTTTTCTCTTTTCTCTCTATCTTCTACCTTCTTATCTTTTCTCTTCTCTTTTCTTAAATTCTTTTTCTTAAAACCCATAACATTCCGTGTTTCCGGCCTTCGATTTCTCGGCAGTCGATAAAGTGAGTGTCGATGTTGAATTTTCGAAAGTCGAAAATTTTCGGGGCGTTACATTTGGTATCAGAGCTGATGGTTAAGCGACAACCATGGTTCTGTAGGGTATTACTCGTTAGAGATAGAGTCAGCGGTACTCTAGAATGAGTTTGAGTGTAATAATAGCTATGAGAGCGTATTTGTTAGTGAATAAAATTGTTTTATATTGTGATGATTGGTTTATTGAGTGGCATATGAACCTTCGTCAGCACGGTCAGTCAAACTATGCCGAAGGGGTTTCTAAACACTTGAATAGAACAATTCGGCACAGTATTGTTTTAATTGGGTAAATGAAATAATTTTTGCCTTGATTATATTTTATATATAAAGAAATAATTTTTCAAAATTATTAAATTGTATGTAAGTTGATTGTTAGGTTGTTTGAATAATCTAAATAAAAGAATAATTGTATAAGCAAAAGAATTATAAGAATTGAATTATAATTAAAGTGTTTACAATTGTGAATAAACTTATATATAAGAAGTGAAACTATATGAATATGAGTTGTAAATAAAAATGAAATTCAACTTTAGTAATTGAATTGAATTAATGGATTGGACGTTAATCAATTGAATGTGAATCAAGTTGGTATGAAATAATGAATGTTAATTCATTTAAAATCTAATGTTATTAGAAGTTGAATAAAATTGAATGAAAATCAATTTAAAGCAAAGGAATTTGGTTGTAATTAATATACATTGGTTGTTATATGATTGTTGATTGATTATATGTAATTCATTAAGTGTTAAGGAAATTGAAAGCTATGAAATTGAATTCAAATTGAAAGTAAATAAATTTGAATAGAATTGAATGTGAATTGGATTTAAATTAGTAAATGATAACTAATTAAATTGAGAATGAATGTTGATAAAAAAATCCAATGTAAATAAATCAAATGTGATTTAAATTGAAAACCAATTCATTATATATGAATGAGAATATGAATGAATATTATTAGTTGGATGTAGTTGGTTGATGGTTGAATGTATATTGCTATTGTTGCATTTGCTATGTGACATATATAGTTGATATGTTGCTATATGTTGTATATTGATACTATTTACATATGTGCATGTTCTCATGTTGTTTGTTGAGTGTTTAGTAGGTGCGGATCGCGTTTGCTTCGCATTTGGAGTTCGCTTTAGCGCTATATTAGCCGTATATGCTTGCTAATAAAATATAAGGTACATATCTCGGATTAAATATCGTACTTTTACACTTTTTTCCCTGCGGGATGCCTCATTACTTGATGAGATGTATATTTGTGATATATATACTGTCATTTTTTTTTCGGATCGAGCCGCGCAAAGGAGACTATGGCGAATTTTGCCGAAAATTTAAGGCGTTAGAAAAAATTTGAGAAAATTTGGAAAATTTTGAAAACTTATAACTTTGTTTTGGAATTAAAAGTTAAACATAGTAGTTGTTTTGAAAAGAATAACTAAGTATGATTTGGAAACTTAGTAAGTTATTGCAAGAGGTTTAATTATGAATTTTGGAAAGTTAATAAATACTATAACTTTTCTTACTTGTAATTTCGAGGACGAAATTCTTTTAAGGGGGAAAGATTGTAACGACCCAGAATTTTTATTAATTTAAATTTGAATATTTAATTAATTTTAAATGTTAATAAGTGAATTTTTAAGTCAAATAAATTTTTATTTGAATTTTTGGATTTAATTAGATAATTAAAACAATAATTTAATACGTTAAATTATGGAAATAATTGATAATTGAGTTAAATATGATTGAAAATAATTTGGAAAATTTTATTTAATCATACTGGAGTTATAGAAATATTTTAGAACTTTTAAAATCGAATTAAAAGTTAATTTGTGAAAATTGAATATTTTAATATTAAATAATCGACTGTAAAATAGCCAATTTTTGAACAGTCTCAGAATTGAACGAAACCAGTTTCATTGGATCCGTAATAGTTAGTTATTACCGGATTTCAATTTTCGTATCAATCGGAGCTATCGTTTGATCGTGGCAGCTCGAAACGCATCTATTTATTTTTAATTTAAATTTGGCGAGTCAAAATAGCCATTTTTCAAAAAGTCTCGGATTTCGACGAAACCAGTTTCATCGGATCCGTAATGTGATATTATTGTAAGGTTTCAAATTTCAAGTCAATCGGATTTACCGTTTGTCCGGTACAAATTAAAACGCCTAGAAATCGAGTTAAATCGGTTTAATTTAAATTGAGCGTTTGCAGCCATAACTCGCACATACTTCCGAATTAGCTTCCGAAACCTGTTCCATTGTGTCCGGAACGCGGGATAAACCCTAGGTACGCTGGTTACGGCGCCTAAAACGGAGTTCGGAATTCCCGGGATGAATAGTGTTTACGCTTGCTTTTCCTGTAAATACAACCTCACTCTAAAAAAAAAAAAAACACTAAAACCCTAATTTTAAAACTACAGCCGCCACTTTCTATTCTAAGGCCAGAATTCAATCTCCTTTTCCCCTCAATCTCTCCCAATCTACAAAGAATTAGAAGAAGTTGTTAACTACAAAGATGAAGAGCACGAGATGAGCTTTAAATCCATACGGATATGATCGGGAATGGAGCAACGATGAGCGAGCAAAGTGGGGCCGACCTTGCTGCCGTGCGCACGAAATTCTAGGCACATGTGCAGGCCGAGCTTCATGGTGGAGGAGGTGGAGATAGCTCTCGTCAAGGGCTTCGTGTTGGTGGTAGTGTGATGAGGTATCGTCGAATATTCGCGATGCAAATGCTAACCCTAGTTGATCTATATGGGTTCGGCCTCAAATCCTAAAACCTGTAGCTTGTGCGTGATGTAGAAGATGATGAGGGACGGCCTGATGTAGCTTGTTTTGGATCCAAGGGCTGGTGTGAGTTAGGGTATAAATTATTAAAGTTTTGTTGTATTTAGTTAATTAAAAATCGTGTAATCTTATAAAATACATAACTTTTTCATACGAGGTCGAAAAAATGCAAACTCAGTTGCGTTGGAATCGTGTGGACGAGCACTACGCGATGGAGTTGGTTTGGAGTCGTTTGGAGTTAGTGAGAATTTTGAGTAAAATTAAACGCGCGTTTAATTTTATTCGAAATAAAAAGCTAAAACGGAATTTAAAACCAAGGTGAGAATTTCTCACTCAATCGAATAGGTTTCGATTTTATTTTAAATAGTTAGATTTAAAATATTTGAATGCATGTTTGAATGATGATTAATATCTATTGATTGTTAAAATAGACATTATACGCCGTTAGTAAGCGGATGTTATTTAATATAAACATATACCGCGAATATTTCATAAACAGTGAAATTGGTATTATATATAATATCAATATATATATATTGGCATATGTATATATTGCAGTTGTTGATTTCCCGCATTTTTTGTTTAGCGGATGAGACCCTATTACGCCGTTATTAAGCGGATAATATTTATTAAGAACATGTACCGCGATAATTTCGTACTGGAGCGAAATTGGTATTGTGCTAATGTTTTTGGATGCAGGAAAACAGGTTGGAGGGATCCAACTGGATTCCTCAACAGTTTTTATTGATTTCAGATATTTTGATATTTGATGGATTATCATATCGATATATGATATCGTTGTAGTCGCGATTGACTATTTGGTGTGTAGCATCATTGGACCCAGATTTTGGGATTTTAAAATGATTTTAAAAGTGATTTTGAAAATATACTATATTTTTGGAATTGATCCATTATAAATAAATAAAAGTTATAATTTTATAAGTTATAAAATTATGGTTTTTGTGAAATATAGTTAAAGCTGATTTTTGTGAAATATAGTTAAAAGCTGGTTTTTGAGAAATATGAACCAATGATTTTATAAAATAGTTTAAACTGGATTTTTGAGTTTATTATTAAAAGTTTGAATATAAGATTTATAAAATTTGATTATTTTATAAATCAAGAGAACGGTGAAATTTTAAAGGAATTTAAAGACGTTTAAAAGAATAATATGAATTAATTTATATTAAGAGATTTATAAATGGATATTTATAAATTGAATTATGGACATTATAAAACGAGTTTTTATAAGTGTTTGAATGTAGTGAAAATGAATTTCCTAAATGAATGAAATTTATGAAATTATAAACTGTGAAGTTATAAATGAAATTTTATAAGCAATAGGTTTATAAAATTTATAAAGTTATCGAAAGAATGAATTTTGGATAAATAAACAATCTTATAAGTTAAGATTAATAATTTGGGAAGTTAAATGAACGATTTTGTAAAATAATCGTTTTATAAGTATTTAACTTATAATATAAACATTTAGTTTATAATTGAGTTATAAACTGAAATATGTTAATAAAGGAATTTATAAAGAAGGAAGTTTTTATAAATAAATAGAAACGGAATTTATAAACGTTGTTTTATAAATTCGCAAACGACTTATTTTGATAAGTTAATTGTTATAACCTATTAATGGAGTTATATTCACATTTTTGAATAGTGAATAATCCTTTAAAATAAATTGAATAAAAGGATGAAATTTGTTAACGAAGTATGTTCACGATTTTGAATAGTGAATAACATGTTAAAGGAAATGTTTTAGAATGTGATATTTTAAACAGAATTAAAACGATCTAACGATGTTTTAAATGTGTTGAGATTCGAAACCATAGATTTCAACATTTATTGTTGAAATAGACGTTTTCGAGAAATAAAAGGAAATGGTAGACTATAACACTGTTGTTATAGTAAATGATTTCCGAAAGGAAATGTTTTGGTTTAGTATTGGGATTTATATATCTATTTTAATTTCGAATCCCTATACTAGTGATTTTGGGTTGTCGTAACGATGTTTTACGTAACATTCGTTTTGGCCCAAATAAATATGTTTAAGAGAATGATTTTCTTAAAGAATGAATTATATACTTAATTCGATTTAAGTATATTGAATATTTTCCAAGGTTGAAAATAAAAAGATTTGTGAATTACTTATGAATAAATAAGTATGGAAATGTTTTCCAATAAGAAGTGAATATTAGAATTTATCTTTTTGAAGATAAATTGAAATGAATTATTGAAATCATATATGCATAGATATTTTGGAAATATAAATTCATTATGGAATTTATATGTGAAAAGTGGAATTTGTATAAAAATAAATATTGATTTATTTTTGAAGAATTGAAATTATATATCTTGTAAAGATATTTTGGAAAATAAATAATTTGGACAATTATTTGGAATCTGGTGATGTATGCATATCAATTGATAGTTCAATAACCGACTATCAGTATTTCCCTTTAAATGGGTATTTGATGTGAATTGATTGAATGTGAATGCTACACTTATTTTTGAATAAGCGCTCACTATTCGGGTTAACCGGGAAAGGACCATGGGGTCGTATAACCCATTCCGAATATGTGATACATCGTTGTGAATCGCATTTGAAGATCGGTGTTGAAGACCGGTATTTGCGAGAGTGATAGGATGAACTATCGATTGACTCTGCACCGAGTAGCTACGGTATTGAGTTCTCCATATGTGATGGTGAATCCGATCAGGATTGTGGATATCCGGATTGCAAGGACTTCTTTGTAAGTGCCTTCGGTTCTGTTCGAGCCCGGAACAGACTTGTATGGATTGTGTGTCTGACATTACAATTTGAGATATAAAGCCGATTTCTTTCAAATATATTTCTGTTGGTGGCGAAGAATTTATTCTTTGCTTAACACCCTTCTTTGAGACGTATGTGCTCAAAGGTTATATAGTTGAAGTTATCAGCAATATATTCCCAGTTTGGTAATGTGACATGCTGAGTGATGCTGAAATGATCATTGTGTTGATTATTTGTGATAGGATCGTTTATTTGATCGTCTATCTTAGTGATCATTGTGTTGATCATTTGTTGACCCAAAGCATGGCTTTTGTATAAAGTATGTTTTTGTGGACGTGAATTCGTCGAGCCTCACACCCCGTGAATGGTCAAAACAGGAAAGAAGCAGCAAGGTTATGAGGGGTAGCACCCTTTAGGATGTGTCCATTTCCTTCTGGAAAAGGGTGGTATCATGGTATGGAGCCCAGATACTTACTCATGTTGAAAACACTTTATGATTGTGTGAATTGATTACGAGCGCTCGGTTGATAAAGGTCCCAAAGGACCGGGGGATGGCATATTCGGTCAGTTGTTACTCAGTTAGGAGTAACCCGGCCTTGTGTTGGTAGAGATCCAGTTTGGTTCTCGGGGATGTCCATCCAGAGGCATTCTCATGTGGCAATGGGAAGTTCCTTGGCCTGACCATTTGTTGGAAATCCAAAGAAACAATACGAAACTTGTACGGTTTTAGTTGTAGAACCTGCCATGGAATGTGGCGGTAACCTGCTATTGAACATGGTAGCTATAGTAGGCATAAGGGCGAAATGTCTATGCTGGCTAAGATTTATATCTTTATTTTCGAAATGATTTTTTTCTCTACACTATGCACTAGTAATAATATCAAATGTTATTTTAAATGCGTATCAAACATCTTTGACTATCATAAGGAGAAATCTCCTCCGATTCTGCGTTTGCATGTGTGTGTGTGCGGGAGGCCTTATGGTAGTCTCATTTTTAAAAGCATTGCGAATTGAATTTAAAAATATCTCTCTATTTTGATTTTAAAAATAAATAAACTGTTTTGAGTTCTCACACCAGTCACATGACTGACTCGGAGTTTATTGTTTTCCTTCCTAAACTCTGGGTGCCCACCAATTTCTACACGGGCAGTTAAGAGTTAGGTTTATCAGGATATTCTGGATATTCTGGAGTTGCTGGAGGCAAGCTGGATGGCATGGCGTATTACTAGTTTATATAGTATTTCTTTTTCCGCTGCACTGTTTGTTGTTGTATGATGTTGTACACTCTGATGATATGATGTAATGAAATGAAATGTAATGTAATAACTGATATAGTTCTTTGTTTAAAGATTATTCATTTATTATTATATGTTGTTCCGCTGCGAATTGTGAGATTCTGTTGTTGTTCTTTTGTTTCCTGTTCTGTTCTATGTTCTTTTCTCTATTTTCCTTTTCCCTATCTTTCTCTATTCTCTTTTCCTTCTATTTTAAAATTTTCTATCTTCTGTTTTCTCTTTTCTCTCTATCTTCTACCTTCTTATCTTTTCTCTTCTCTTTTCTTAAATTCTTTTTCTTAAAACCCATAACATTCCGTGTTTCCGGCCTTCGATTTCTCGGCAGTCGATAAAGTGAGTGTCGATGTTGAATTTTCGAAAGTCGAAAATTTTCGGGGCGTTACATGAGATAAGAGATGGTTTGAAATATCCTGATATGGACATAAGTATTTGAGTTGTCTCAAATATTGAAAAATTGGAATTGATTTGAATAAATATCTTATAAAGACAACTTGAAAATAAAATTTGGAAAATTATAATATAGACCTAGTGACTGCTTATGGATGTTATATTGATAGTTAAATAACAAAATATCAAGTATTGGTTAATTTTGTTAGTTTTGAAAAGATTAGGATCAGATTTAATTATGTGAAAACCACTTTGATCTAATTTGAGGGTTACAAATGGATACCGTAAAAATGATAAAGACAGTGATTTGGTTTGTTTAGACCCAGGACAACTTGTATAGACGAATGCTATCAGAACATCGTCATTGGAGGACGATGAGCATTCTAAGTGAAATTGTTCTTGAAAGGTAATCGTTGCCTCAAGCCTCATCAATCGAAATGACAGAACATTTGAGGAAATGGACAGGGCTAAGTGGTTGCACTCAATTAGGGTATGTTATCACCTTTCTAGATACCCTCGGATATATTGTACATTATGGGTACGATGCTGCATGCAAAAGAGCTCTCGATAAAGGTGGGAACACTCAATGTGATAACATATTCGGTTCTATCTAGGTTAGGGATAGGGCCGGCTTTATATTGTAGGGGATCCTGAAAACGTCCTCGGTACATTTTTCTAGACGTGTACTGTGATAGGTGGTACCTCAGTGCCTAACCATTGTATGGAATCCAATTCTCCACTAAGAGCCATACGGTTCCAATTGTGCCCAACTATGTTGAAACGTGAGATGCAAGCTATTCAGCTATTTTTTATTTACTTAGTTTGCACACTATTATAATATCAGACGATTTTGATATAAAGTGTTTTGGTTATTGTAAGGTAAAAAATCATTGTGTTTATGTGACACGTTGTCTTATGAGATACCTTTGTTCTTCAAAGGATTTTGATAACTTTAATAATTTAAACTGAGTGTGTTTTCTCACAATGGTTTTCCAGACTGACTCCGGCGTTATTTTATTATAATGCTCAGGTAGACCAAGCATTATAGATTCAAATTGAGATGCTATGAAGCTCAGGAGATGAGCTGGATGACAGAGGCGTATTCCATGTACTTGATAATATTCCACTATGTATTGTAGGCTGTATATTTAACACTAGTGAGGACAATTTGCTGTAACTATCCAGTATTAAGTTATTGATTTTTTGTACTCTGATGATGTAATGTATATGTAGCAATTATAGTTCGTTTTGTATAAGGACAGGATATTATCTATTATATATTGTTCCGCTGTGATTGTGAGATTATGTGTTATTTTTTGTTTTCCTCTTCTAACTCTCTTCTTCTTCCTTTCCTCTAACGATTTGGTATTTTCAATACTCGATTTCTCGGCATGCTATATAGTGAACGTATTAATGTCGATTTTCAAGTGTCGAAAATCTGCATTCGTTACATGTAGTATCAGAGCTGAAGGTTAAGCAAAAACCTTGGCTTTGTTGTGGTAACTCATTAGAGATAGGTCAGTAGCACCCTTGAATGAGTTAGAGTGTATTAATAGATAAGAGCGTGTATTTGTTAGTGAATATGTAATTGTTTTATATTGTGTTGTTTGATCTATTGAGTGGCTTATGAATTCTAGTAAATAGTGTTATTGATGGGAATCTCTAAACACTTGAACATAACAATTCAACATGTTATTGTTTTGGAAACGGGTAAATGAAATAATTTTACCCAGATTATTTTTATATATGAAAGAAATAATATTTCAAAATTTTATTATAGTTGTATATGGTGTGCTTGGTTATTAGTAAGTGATATTATTAAACTATTATCATTTGTGTTGTGGTGATTGAATAAAAATTTGACATTATAGTCAACAGTTAAGATATAATTTCGCATAACAAAATGTGATTTTTCGAATGTGATTTATAATTTGAAGGTTGAAAATTTTGGTTATTTAATTCCCATTGGTTTTGAAATGTTTTTCACAGTCTTGAAAAATAATAGTGATATTATTTGGAGAATAATTAAGAGTTGAAGAAATTTTAAAATGTTCTCTGAAAGGAATAAAAGCACTGAACACACTTTGGTTGCTGGAATATAATTTAAATGATGATTACAACATCATCGATGCTCATTTACGAGTTTCCTAGGGAGGAACTGCTACCTTAATGATTTGTAATTAGAGTTTTATATGGTAAAACTACCTTTGGTTTGAAATGCAGAAGAATGATTTGACATACCAATGAATGTGTGTATTTATATATGGTTTCAAAAATGATTTGAAGTTCTTAGAACCAAAAATGTTTAAAACTTTGAAATTTTGATTTCCATGTTTATTGCAAGTATGAGAAAATAAGATTTAACTTATAAAATCTGGAAGAAAAATTGAAATGAATCTTACCTTAAATAAGTTAAATATAGTGGATAAAATTGAATGTGAGAATGGGGAATGAAATTTAGCTTAAGAGAAGTTAAATGAAAGTGAGTGCAATAATGGAATAAATTAGTAAAGTAAATAAATTAAATGAATTGAATTGGAAGAAGATTTGTGAATGGAATATGAATAAGTTTGATAACTTGTAAAACTTGAAATTTGATTTTGGAAAGGCATTAAACTTAACTTAAGTTAAGTATAAAGCGAATTCTATATTTAGCCTAAGTTACCTTGAATGAAGAAAATTTTGAAAATATAATTTACTAAGGTTGGAAATAATTTTGTGGATGAACTAACTTATTTAATTAGTAAGTTAAATGGAATTGGAATTGAATTGAGTAGAATATATAAAAACTTAAGTTATGAAATAGTTAATAAACATAAGAAGAATGTCTACAAATTTAAGTAAACTTTATGAAATGATCCACAAATGCAGTAATATGGAGCGGAAGGAGTGAACTATAGAAATTAGTGAAATAAATTCACATGTGAGACTAGTATGGAAAGAATATACTAAGTAAATATTAGAATGCAGATTAAATAAGGGATGTGAATAACGGTTTGAGAATAAGTGAGGGTAAATGGAATGAACGCGAATAAAATAAATTGGGATGGCTAAGAATTAATCAAAATAAAGATGTAAGTTGTATGTACGTGTATATTATTATATTCGCATGATGATTTGATCTAGATTTGAGCAAAGAATTTTGAGATAATTTATATCGGTTCGAGTTAGGATTTTTCGCTCGATATCGACGGCGAACACTGGATATGAATTTTTGATTGATTCTGGAACTCTCTATCATAGTATATGGCTATGCAAGAAGAATGACGGTTTCAAATCAAGAAAGCAGATCTGAGTTCGCACTAGAGAGTCGGGTGAACAATGCAAGTTCGGAAGTGAAGTTGTGTTATCGAGTGAGCGATCAGATTTGATATTGCGTACGAATGATATGTACATCATATGGGTGTTGGTGAAATAAATATTGTAAATTAAAAATTATGAATTAAATGATTTTGAATTTTATGGTTGGAAACTATTGGTAAATTAGATACGGGTATATAAAAGCAAGAGCTAAATTGATGTCTTCGATATTAAAAGAAACTGGAATGCCCGACTAAAAGGTATGTGTTTAAATTGTTGTTGAATTTGATGGTTTTATGATTGAGCCACTTGGATTTCGTTATCTTTTGATGATTTGGGCCCATCTCGGCGATTTGTTATTGTTTGGATCTAGCCGCGCAAAGGAGAAGCTAGCAAAAAATTTTGAAAATTTAAAGAGTTAGAAAGTTTTTAAGAAAATTTTTAATAACTAAAATTTAATTTTAGATTATCACTTGAAATGGTTGATGAAATAATATTTTTGGAATATATGGATGAATTTGGATATCAGTAAAATTGATAACGTGGATTAAATAAATGGATTTTGGAAAGTGCCTCAACTGATTAGTTTAGGGAAAGTTAATGGGTTTTGGACCATTCTTCTTACCTTGGAAATTTTGCAAACGAAATTCTTTTGAGGGGGAAAGAATGTAACGATCTAGAATTTTGGTTATTTGAAATTGGAATATTTAATTGATTTTAAATATTTAAAAGTTAATATTTAACTGAAATTTCAAATAAAATGATTTATTGGTTTATTTAATAATTGGTAGTAAAATAGTTGAATCTTGAGATATAAGATTGTTAAAAATAATTTAAAGGCTTACTAAATTTATATTAATATGAATGAAGATAAGTATAATTTTGAAATGAATTTCAAAGTGATTTGTTTGATTTAAAAAAAAACATGTTTAAATTAACGAGTGAAAATAGCCTTCTAGGGCACAGTTTTGGAATTCTACGAAACTGGTTCCATAGAATCTATAATAGTTTAATATTATTGGATTTCAATTTTTGTAGTGTTTGGACTTATCGTTTGATCGTACGGGATAGAAACTTACTGATATTAATATCGGAACTTCAGTATAATAATTGGGTCCAAAAAAATATCTTCTCCATACGATCGAATTAGAACCCGAAACCTTTTCCATTGTGTTCGAAATAGGCATATAACATTATAAAAACCTAGTGGCACGCCTCGATAGGGGTTCGAGATTTTAAGCTGCGTAATCGGGAAGATTTGAGAATTTAAATTATACACACATACATACATACATATACATATACATATGTTAACCCCGCCTCGGCCGTGGGTCACCGATCCAAAATGATAGACGACCTAACATTCTGCCGACTTAGCGAGGGGGTGCCGACCTAATATCTTAGCACGGAAGACCGACCTAATTGCATAAGGTTTAAGATAGATACCGACCTAAAAGGCTTGAGAAGGAGACCGACTTAAGGCTCAAAGGAAGTTCCGACTCAATAGCCTTAGCTTGTTGCCGACCTAGCCATTCACATCGTCTGCCGACCCAACTGCTAAGAGTGTGCCGACCTAACGCTTTGAAGTAATGCCGACTCAATGACTCGACCAAGTTACCGACCTAAGGGGCCTTAGAAGATGCCGACTTAAAGTTCAAGGAGATTCTAACCTAGGACTTACAAAGGTCTACCGACCTAACACAATCACCGATCTAAACGACTCAAGTTGTTTGCCGACATAACTGTTAAGAACAAGTTGTCCACACCCAAGTCATGACCGACCTATGGCTTGTGATAAGTCGTAACCGACCTAGAGATATGAAGGAAGAAGTAGTGCAACAGTTGAACGTGCGGCACGTTACCTCGGCAACGACCTAAGACTAGTGATATGAGTTCAGAAACGCGCATGTTAACTCGCTAAGCCGACCACGACTTATGTTAAGTCGGCCACGACTTAGCCTGAGTCGGTCACGACTCAGGACTTGGGCGAAAAAACTCCTATCCAGGCTTGCCTATAAATACATAGCCACCTCCAACTTTCAGGGGACTTTTGGGCACATTCTCTTCACACACCGTTACCTTGCTGCATTGAGAACTTCATCAACACTTAGAGCTTCCAAGATTAGAGGAATACCTCAAAGAAATTCACGAAGAAACCACACATCTTCAACATGAATCTAAGAACTTTAATCGACATTGAAGCTTAAGACTTGTTCCAAATCACTTGTAACTTGAAGTGTATTGTACTTGAGAAGAATTGTATCAGTTTGTAACGGGATTATTAATAAAAGTACTTAGAGTGGATGTAGGCTATACCCTTAAGCCGAACCACTATAAAATCTTTGTTGTTTACTGCTTTTCTGCTATTACTTGCTTGTAATTCTTTCCCGATCTATCGGGTGGTGCTTTCACAACTACACTTTACACACCGAGGTGTTAGCGTTCACATTTTAGCGTTAACATTTTTGGTGCTTTCACTGAGAATTGAACTCAGGAAAACTGTCATCATTGCTTCACAGAGATTTGAAGAAAGAATTTCCTTAAAAACCAGAAGTCTATCTGAGATTATGGCTCCTGGAAGGAAAAGTAGATCTATCAGATCTGGAAACATTCAAGAGGGAACCTCCGCTTCCCCTGTACCTAATCAACCCACTCCGTCTGTTGGAGTTAGGAAAGCGGAGTTGGATGCTGTGATTCTAGGGCTAAACCAGCAGATAAACGCCCAAAATGCACAATTAGAGGCTCAAAGTGCCCAGAATGCTCTGATTCTGAATAAGTTGAACGATTTACTTGGGGCAAACAATCAACCAGCTGGTAATGAAAGGAACTATGCTGGCAACATTCATGATGTTAGTGAGAGGAATGCTCCGGAAAGGGCTACTAGTCCCTTTGAGCAGGCAGTTCCTGAGGCTGGTGGATCTAGAACTCGGCATGATGAGGAATATCTTTCTGGAATGGTCCGGCAGATCATGAAAGAAAGTTTGCAAAGGGTTGAAGATGAGAAGGAATGGGGTTTCGCCCCAAGTAAAACTCCGTTTACTGAAAAAATCTTGAAGGCGGAATTTCCAAGGAAGTTTGTCCCTCCGACTATTCCAGCTTACAAAGGGACAAGTGATCCGAATGAGTTCTTGTATAAATATGATTGGCACATGACAGGTGCCAGGGCCTCTGACGAAATAAAGTGTCGATATTTCCCTGTATACCTGGAAGGTGTGGCTCTACTATGGTTCACCAAGTTGCCAGTCCGATCTATCGATCAGTTTTCAGACTTGACCAGAAAATTCAAGGAGCAGTTTAGACTATATGCTTCGAAGGCCAAGGACATTATGTCACTATCGAGTTTAGAGCAGAATCCTGGTGAGTCTATCAGATCCTTCTTGAACCGCTTTAATATAGCGCTGGCTGAGGTGGACAATGCTGAACCACGAATGATATTGACTTATCTGATGAGGGCTATTGATAAGTCAAGCGAATTTGGGAAATGGTTAAATATGAAGGAGCCAACCTCTCTCGAAAAGTTCTACAAAAAAGCAGATGAATTCATTCGCTTGGAAAGCCGTCCTTTACCAGTAAAGACAGTGTTGGAGAAAGCAGAAGACAACACTGTCGCTCCACGCAAGAATGAATCGGTGGGGCAAAAAAAAGGGAGAATAATAATGGGAAGAAACAGGGTAATCTGAAGAAGCCCCGATCCTTCAAGCCATCAGAATATACTCCATTATCACATACACCGGAGCACATCTACCTGGCCACTAAAGATTTCGTCGATTTCCCTAAACCTATCCCTTTGAGAACCGGGAAAAAAGCCATACAGAGTGGGAAATTCTGCCGCTTCCACAATCAACCCGGTCATGAAACTGATGAATGCCGCCAGTTGAAAAATCTGATTGAAGAGTTGCTAAGAGAAAACAAACTGCAGCAATTCGTGAAGAAAAATAGCAACAATCCTGCATCGTCAAGTCAGGGGCAACAGGTTCCTGTTCATCAGCCTAGGACAGGTGAGAAAGCTACGGGACATGAATCTGGAAGGCCCGTTATCAATGTCAGTACAGGAGGGCCTCACCCAGCTGGCAAGAGCTGGGGTGAGATGGAGAGATATTCCAGGGCTTTGAAATATGCTCCAGCCGAAGAAGACGTCTTTGTTTTAGAAGACACTACGCCCCTGAAACAACAGAAAACTTTCAGCGATGATATTGTTTTCAGAGCTAGAGATTCCACAGGTATAGAAGCTCCTACCCTAGATCCCTTGGTCATCTCGGCTGGTATTGGACCGGCCATTGTCAGAAGAGTCCTCATTGACTGCGGAGCATCATGTAATATCCTCTTCAAGAAGACATTTGACCAGATGAAAATCCCTATGATTGATGTACAAGCCTCATCACAGAAGATCGCTGGCTTCACTGGGGAGCCAAAACAACCAATTGGGACCATCGATCTGCTTGTAGAACTTGGGGAAGCAGAAAGGAAAGTGGTCCGCAAGCAAACATTTGTGATTGTCGATGAGTTTTCTGCTTATAATGCTTTTCTTGGCCGTCCAACACTCTCAGCATTCAAAGCTATCCTAGCCCCGTGGTGCCTCACTATTAAATTCCATACTGACAATGGAGTAGGAGTTATAAAAGGGGATCAAAATGCTGCGCGAGAATGCTATTTGACAGAGCTGCGAGAGTCAAGAAAAAGAGAAATGGGGAAGGATGCGGCAACCCCAGTCCGCATCAAAGAACCAGCCTTGTAGCAATTACGGGGCGGACCCTGCACTGGCGAGCACAGCGGGGCACGGAAAGAAATGGATCCCAGAAAAGCCAGTGCAGGGGAGAATAGAGTGGTACCGGTGGAAACGACAGTTCCGGTACCTGTTGACCCGAAGGACCCAAATAAGGTGTTAAATGTGGGTTCACAGCTTAACGTGTCAATTCAGAATATCTTGATATCTTTCCTGAAAGCAAATCTGGATGTCTTTGCTTGGACTCATGCCGATATGTGTGGAATATCCCCAGAAGTTGCAGTACACGCTCTGAATATTGACCCAAAGTTTACGCCAGTTAAACAGAAAAGAAGAACCCAAGGTCCAGAAAGGTCAGCAGCATTAAAAGAAGAAGTTGATCGACTCATAGAAAATAACTTCATCAAAGAATCTACATATCCGAATTGGGTTTCAAATCCTGTGTTGGTCAAGAAAGCTAATGGAAAATGGAGAGTGTGCATTGATTTTTCTGATCTAAACAAGGCTTGCCCCAAAGATTGCTTCCCATTACCCAGGATCGATCAACTGGTAGACGGAACTGCGGGACATGAATTGTTATCTTTCATGGATGCCTACTCCGCTTATAACCAAATCATGATGCACGAGCCGGATCAGGAGGATACAAGCTTTATCACAGATGTTGGACTTTATTGCTACAGAGTTATGCCCTTCGGATTGAAAAATGCGGGGGCAACCTACCAAAGACTTGTTAATGCTATGTTCAAACCGCAATTGGGCAAAACTATGGAAGTCTACGTCGACGACATGTTAGTGAAGTCCAGGAAAGCAGCGGATCACATTGAACACTTAGCAGAAATGTTCGCAGTCCTCCGGAAATACAGAATGAAACTTAACCCTCTGAAATGTACATTTGGGGTCGAGTCCGGAAAGTTCTTAGGTTTCATCGTCAGTGCTAGGGGCATTGAGGCTAGTCCAGCTCAAATTACTGCCTTGAAAGAAGTCAAAGCTCCTAGAACGAAGAAGGGATTGCAGAGTCTCAACGGAAAGGTCGCCGCCCTGAGTCGGTTCATTTCCAAAGCCACTGATAAATGCATCCCATTCTTTGACGCCCTGAAGAAAGGAAAGAAGAATTTTGAATGGACTTCCGAATGCCAAAAAGCCTTCGATGAGTTGATCCGTCATATGGAAACGCCTCCAATACTTTCTAGGCCAGGCAATGGTGAGGATCTTCTTATATACTTGGCAGTATCATCTCATGCTCTAAGTGCAGCGCTGATACGGGAAGACAAAAGGATTCAACATCCGGTTTACTATATCAGCAAAAGACTCACTGGGGCAGAGCTGAATTACTCCAAGTTGGAAAAACTCGCCTATTGCCTACTAGTTGCATCAAGGAAACTGAGGCAATATTTCCAAGCTCATCCTATCAAAGTACTCACTGATCAACCTCTAAAGCAAGTCCTATTTCGCCCTGAAACTTCGGGTCGCCTTCTAAAATGGAACATTGAACTCAGTCAATATGACATCACCTATCACCCCCGAAAAGCAATCAACGGACAAGCTTTAGCTGATTTCATTGCAGAATTCACAGAGAAAGATAATGGTGAGGAAGAACGATCAATGATTCCTCAATCCAGTGGAAGATGTATGTTGATGGCGCAAGAAATGACTACTGTTCTGGAGCCGGAGTGGTACTTGAAACTCCTGAAGGTCGATCATTATGTTATGCATTAAGATTGGAATTTCCTTCAACAAACAATGAAGCAGAATATGAAGCTCTTATTGCAGGTCTGAAAATCGCTAAAGAGCTAAACATTCGAGCATTACAGATCTTCAGTGATTCTCAGCTTATTGTATGCCAAGTCAAGAAGGAATTTCAAGCAAAAGGTGGAAACCTGCCTTCCTACTTGTCAAAGGCTTGGGAACTCCTATGTGAACTTGATCACTATTCAATAAGCCACATTCCTCGGGAAGAGAATATGAAGGCAGATTCCCTCGCAAAGTATTCAAGTTCTGGTGAAGCTCAACTATTGGGATTGGTCCCTGTAGAAGTCCTTTCAGCACCGAGTATAGACGAGATGGATATAGACTGGATTATGAATGTATCTCAAGAACAAGAGTCATGGATGACTCCAATACTGGACTACCTACTCAGAGGTTCTCTGCCAGAAAATTCGATAGAAAGACGAAAGCTACTGAGGAAAGCCTCTCGCTATGTAATTCAGGATGGCCGATTGTACAGACGGGGATTCTCAATGCCATTGCTTCGATGTGTATCCCGGGAAGAGTCCAAAACAATCCTAGCTGAGGTGCATGGAGGAGAATGTGGTGATCATTCAGGTGGTCAAACATTAGCAAAGAAAATTCTCCGATACGGATATTTTTGGCCAGAAATTAATCGAGATGCTGCAGATTACTCCCGAAAATGTGACAAATGCCAAAGATTTGCCAAAATTCCTAGAGCACCTTCTACCGAACTCACACAGATGGTCAGTCCATGGACATTTGCAATTTGGGGAATGGATCTCATTGGGCCGCTACCAACTGCTAAATCAGGAATTAAATATGCTATTGTTGCAGTTGATTACTTTACTAAATGGGCTGAAGCTGAACCATTGGCTACTATCACTTCTAAGAAAATGATAAGCTTTGTGACCAAGAATATCATTTGCAGATACGGTGTGCCTCAGAAAATAATCACAGACAATGGTACTCAGTTTGAAAGCGAGGAATTCCAGGATTTTTGCAAACGATTCAAAATCCAGAAAAGCTTTTCGGCAGTAGCTCATCCGCAGGCAAACGGGCAAGTGGAAGCAGTGAACAAGATCATCAAATCAACCATCAAAAAGCAACTCGAAAGAGCAAAAGGTGGTTGGGTCGATAAACTACCACTTGCACTATGGGCATACAGAACTACTCACAAAACTGCAACTGGGCATACTCCTTTTTCGTTAGCATACGGATCGGAAGCAATGATCCCGGTTGAAACAGAGGTCCCTTCACACAGAAGAATCCATTTCAATCAAGCAGAAAATGAGAAGCTACAACTTGAAGCGCTGGATCTCCTTGATGAAAAAAGAGATGAAGCTAACCTCAGAGTTGCAGCTCATCAGCAAAGGATAGCCAGACATTTCAATTCCAAAGTTCGTCAACGCAGCTTTGAAATTGGAGATCTAGTCCTGAAAAGAATTATGACCGCGACAGGTGTGTTTGGGCCAAATTGGGAAGGACCGTATGTAATAGGTCAGAAGCTTCTTGACGGCACATTCAAGCTCACCACTGTTGATGGAGATCAAATTCCAAGGGCATGGAACAGCAACCATTTGCGTCCATACTTTACTTGAAAATTTTGTTGAAACATTGTAAAAAGAATTATGAATGTATGATTCTTGTAGTTGAAAGCAATTGTGAAACTGATGCAAGTAAATAATGAAAGAATATAAAGTGGATGTAGGCCCAATTTCATGGCCGAACCACTATAAATCTTGTGTTCCTTATTATTATTATATGTTTGCTTTGTTTTCGATATAAAAATACATAAAATGTATTGCTGAAATGTCGATTTAAATTTTTGCAGACAATGGAAATAAAACTTGCGCATAATAAGACCGAGTGATTCTCACCATCATTCAACAAACAAATTTCAAGTCATAAAGGCCCCGAATTCAAATCCTAGATAGGAAATACTTCAATTGAACGGCTTATGATTTCGATAGAAACGAGCCCTTGCTAATAAATTGAGATTGTTTGAACGAACAAACATCCAATTAGGAAGCTGGTGCCCGTTCTCACGAACTTGCCTGACAATGAAGTACGCTTCCTTGGATTAAACAAGCCACTTGCGAGAAAAGGGGAATGAAAACTTAAAAAGAAAAAAAAAAAAAAAAAAGAGGATCGCTGAAAAGGCATAAGCAAGTGAACAGAGGAACAACCAAAGCTACCATCAGCAGCACAAGTCCTCTTCGGAGGCGCAACTCTTCGGAGGATAAAAGACCTCTAATGGGTCATACGCCACAAAAAAGAAAGTTCTCTACTCAACAAAAAAGATTGGAGGAGTCATGACCCTCCAACCATGAGAGAGTAACTTCCAGGCGATGAAAACCCTCTCTGAGGCACATTTCACCAGGAGTTGAAGTGTTATGACCGCTCTTCGGGATTTCACTTCACCAGAGTTGAAATGCAAAAAAAAAAAAAAGCCCTCTTCGGAGGCCCATTTCACCAGGAGTTGAAGTGTTATGACCGCTCTTCGGGATTTCACTTCACTAGAGTTGAAATGTAAACAAAATAAAAGCCCTCTTCGGAGGCACATTTCGCCAGGAGTTGAAGTGTAACAACCGCTCTTCGGAATTTCACTTCACCAAAGTTGAAATGCAAAAACAAAATAAAGACCTTCCTGAAAGCCCACGTTTCACCGAGATTGAAATAAAACTTCCAAGTGTTGAAACGTGAAAAGGCTTTCTTCGAAGGAACAACTCTTTGGAGGTACACGTTTCACCAAGATTGAAATAAAACTTCCAAGTGTTGAAACGTGAAAAATCCCTCCATAGAGGTACAACCCCCTCCCGGGGACACAATTCAAAGGAAAGACCTCTTCGAAGGCACAATCAAGAAGAAAGACCTCTTCGGAAGCCCACGTTTCACCAAGATTGAAATAAAACTTCCAAGTGTTGAAACGTGAAAAATCCCTCCTTAGAGGTACAACCCCCTCCCGGGGACACAATTCAAAGGAAAGACCTCTTCGAAGGCACAATCAAGAAGAAAGACCTCTTCGGAAGCCCATGTTTCACCAAGATTGAAATAAAACTTCCAAGTGTTGAAACGTGAAAAGGCTTTCTTCAAAGGCACAACTCTTTGGAGGTACACGTTTCACCGAGATTGAAATAAAACTTCCAAGTGTTGAAACGTGAAAAATCCCTCCTCAGAGGTACAACTTTGTAAAAAAAAAAATCCTCATCAAAAGCGTACTTTAACTTTCAAAGGAAGAATAATTTACCTACTATGGAAAATGATCGTTAAAAAAAAAAAAAAAAGAAAAGAAAAGAAGTTAAAGTACCCTTCAGAGGTCCGCTTTACCACATAGAGGAATTCACTTGGTAAAATATGCACATAAGCAAAAGAAAAAAGTGATTTCTTCGAACGACAAAGCGTAGAAACTTATACGAAGGTAGTTGTACTCTACAAAAATTTTCTTTAAAGAATAAAATAATTATTCTTTAGCAAATAAGAGTGCAAGTCCCCTCGAAGTATAAAATATTGCAGCAAACTTAAGGTATGGGGGCAACATGGTATAATAGTATAGCTGCATCAGTAAAGTAATACTCAAACAACATACCATAAGCCCGCTGCAATATCATATAAATAAACTTGTGCAAAAATGAATAATAAATGCATACTCAAATTCAAACAGAAGTATGTACAAATAAAGAATCATTTTATTCAATTGCAGATATTGCAGATACAGGTTTCAAAATAAGAAGCAGGGGCCGGTGCCTGCACAACATCCGACCATTACACAAAAAAGGAATCAAAAAGCTCAACTCTTCATTTCTTCTTGCCGTCTTTAGACCCTTTACCCGGCCGAGTGGTTAGCTTTTCGGGTCTTCCAGGTTGGTCTGAAGGCATGAGGGAAGAAGGGGAGGGAGGTACAACTGGCGCAATTTCCGGTTCCTCTACAGTGGTGATAATTTTCTTCCCCCTCCTCTTCGATGTCCCATGCTTCTTTCTTCTCTGCGAAGAAGACTCACTCCCCGGAGTAACGAGAGCGGACAAAACTACGTCGTCAGAAGGAGTCCGCTCCGGAGAGATCTCGCCTCCTTCGAGTCCCTCATCTTTTTGCTCCTGCGAGGCAACAGGGTCATCCAAACCATGAAGAGCCTCAATTTTCTCCTCTTGTGACCCAGGTTGTGAAGCAGAAGGAGGAGTCACCTGAAGAGATGGAGGAGGAAAAACCAGAGAAGGCGAAGTCTGCACGGTGCTTGTTGTTTCAACTACAGAAGAAGAAAAATTGAAAATGTTAGTATCTTCCCGAAAGAAGGGAGATATGGGTTCATCGAGATTCAAGAGGTAATCGAGAAGCTCATCAAATTTTTGAGGAATAAGCAGGAAATCCACCTGAATCGGACCAATGTCGAAATTACCTGAAGATATTGGCTTTGTCAGTTCAATCTCATAATTCTGAGCCCCAATGTCCTCCAAAGCCTCTTCATCCGTAGGGGTGATTACCCCAGTTCTTGTAGGAGGCGGCAAATGAGAACTAGGGCCTGTAATGTCCACCTCGGGAGAAACTAGAGGACGCTCGGAGATGGTAGGCGGTACTTCTTTTTCAGAACGCTCCTCTTCCGCCATCCCGGCCCGCGCTCTGGCAAGCTGCTCCTTACCCTTGGCAAGAGCGGCACGGGCTTCGTCATCAAGATAATGCTCTTCAAGGGCTGACTCAGCATATCCAGCACCTTTACCACCGAGCATATCAAGTGCTGTCTCCCAAACTTCAGCCAGTGTGATTTCATACTTGGGGCCTAGAAAGGCAAGGCTTCCACGCCCCAAGACGCTGTGCAAGTAGAAGTCGAATAATGTTGAGCTGATGCTGTTTTTGGTCGCCTCATGAGATTCTTCAGCTGCGATTCTGCCGGCGACAGCCTCATCACGCTCCCTTTCAGTTTTGGCAAGCTGAAGTTTAAGCATTTGTATCTCCGCCTCCTGGGAGTTGTTTTTCTTTCGGAGCTCAGCAATATCAGTAGCATAGCCTTCACTGATTCTTTTTTGTACTTCGAGCCTGTCTTCGGCATCCCTTTGGCTAGCGTGAGCGTCTCTCACTTGTTTCAGGAGCACTTCTTCTTTTTGAGAATAGGAAGTAGAGGAAGCAGCAAGCTCATGTTTCAATTCCTCGACTTTTGCTTCAAGCTCCTCATTGTAAGAAGCAATGCTCCTCATTTCGGTGTCGTGTTGCTCAACGACCTTTTGCCATTCGGCCTTATCGTTTTCCATAGTAAGCATGGCCTCTATGTTGGCACGGTTAACTCTTTGAAGCTCATCGACAAGCTTCTGCCAGTTTGACATCCTCTCGATATCACGTTTGACGGCGTCAAGATTGCGCAACATGGCAGACTTGTCGATGGGGACCAAGTCTAGGTCGAACCTCACTCCCTTAAGGCACCATTGAGGAAATCGGCTCTGCAGAGTGGCAGGACCCGGTCCAACTTGAAATTTGGGCCTGCTAATTATCGTTTGAATATCTGATTTCCCAAGAGCGGGAGAGTCAGAAGGAATGTCGAGCGAGGCAGGAATAGTAACTTTCTCAGGAGTAGTAGAGGCCTGCTTTTCACTGTGACGGGCTCGTTTGCTTAAGTCTTCACTCATGTGACCTTTTCCCCGATCGTCATGAGATTTTCTCTTGTGGGAGTCATCGCCTTTTTGCCAAGAATCATGGCGCTCTTCTCTCTCCCTTCTTTCACGATGTTCTTCTTCAATCCTCCTTTCATGAGCCTTTCGGGCAGCCCTCTCTTCATCCGACTCTCTGTAAGAAGGAAGGTAACGCCTGTAATCATACTGGCTACGCCTCCCGTAGCGCTGGAAATCGTCGTAGTACGAGCCGCTGCGCCCCATAGGAGAATCTGGAATTAAAATAATAAGCTTTAGAAATCTTTAAAGTGCAAGAAGATAAGTGCATAGAAGTGATGAGAAATTCTAAGTGTGTGTGTTGTGCAAACTACGCGCATTCATCTACGAACCACTCTTTATTTGGGGAGTGGTTGTGGGTGTAATAGTTAACGTCAACTCTTGAGTTGACGACGACTGTTGCAAAATAGAAGTAGCTTCAACTACTGAAGAAGAAATCCCGGCGGTAGTAGGGTCATCTTTGAAGATCTCTTGTGAAGTAGCGAAGAGGTCGCTCAATCCTTCGAAGGTATCGTCCCTGCTTTGCTTGACAGGACTGGATTTCTTAGCCTTTTCACCAGATTCTTGTGAATGGTAAGAGGATCCCTGAGGCTCTTCTTCCTCGATAACCGGGGCAAGTTTACCAGATGGCCCCGCAACATCAACAGAAGTGGAGCACTTCACCAGCGAAGATTCAGGAGTCTTTATCGGAGAATCGGGGACTTCCGTTGGAACTTCATGAGCATGCATAGAGCGAGAAGTGTGTAGAAGCCCATGTTGATGTAAAAATTCATCCCTCAACAAGAATTTTATGCTCCTCTCTTCTGTGGCCACGGCACTCAACCTCTCAAAAACTTGCTTGTGAATTGGATCTCTAGAAGGGAGAGGAAGTGCTGAAAGGAACAAAGAATGAAATTAGCAACTGAAAGTTCGATCTCGAAAAAGTTTCAAAACGGAAAAAATAGAAACACTAATCTTACTTCCTACTCTCCAGATGGCATAAAACCCTGAGGGACAGCGGGCAAAGAAAAACTGGTTCAAAAATCCATGAACGCTTTCAGTAAGATCGGAAATGAGCTTGCGGTTTCTGGCACTTCTCACAATAATGAGGGAAGGATGGTCTTTACTCTTTGCAAACGAGCACAGATAACGAATTTCTTCAAAACTCGGTAGGCGATCAAGGGTTCTTCTAAACAAAACACATAACCCCGTCAAGATGGCATAGCCATTGGGATGAAGTTGAAACGGAGAGATTGTCAACCGAAGGAGAAGAGTTCGAAGGAAGTCGTTAAAAGGAGGAATCGCCCCACTTAAGCACATTTGGCGATTGACTGCAACAAAGCCATAGGGAGGATTGTCAGCAGCATCACTTGGCCCAGGGAGAAGAACATCACTTTCAGCAAAGCCAAATTGAGTGCGCAGCTGGACAAACGCTCTCGAAGTTAGAATAGTTGAGGTTCTCTCCGGAGGATTCTCTATGGGAACAGCTATCGGAAAAGTTTCTTCCTCTTGAGTTACCACTTCTTCTTCTCGGTGGGAAGTCATTCTACATAAACAACTGGGTATTCAAACATGAAGGTGCACGTTTCCTAAAGTGTGTGAAGTGTTGTGTAAAATCAATCAAGCAGTGAACAAATATAACTGGAATAAAAACTAGCAAGCATTTGTTAGTTATGAAATCCAGGGACTATTGTTTTAAGCCTAAATATACAAGTATGATGTTGATGCAGACAAATCAGTCCAGACTGTTGATACTTTGCATTAGTGTTTAACTTTAATTGATTGATTCACAAACATTTCATGCAATATATTTAAGTTGCTTGTCTTGTTTCGACTAATCTGTCATCTGACGTGGGCAATCAATGGCAGTATTTTCGCCTTGGTTTTCTTTGTTTGTTATTTTCAGCAGGTTAGCAGCTTATAAGTTAATGCGGCCTGTGAAATAATACAATGAGATTCAAGCAAGTTTAAAGTTGGGGCAGTTCAAAATTCAAACAATATAGTTCGGTAGCTCAAGACAAATGCTCAAAGTGGGTCTATGCTCCTAAATGATAACACGTCTAAAGCTCAAGCATTAAGTCGTCTAAAGCTCAAGTATTAAGTCGGCTACGGTTCAAAAGTTTTTCGCGAGATAAGGCTAGGTCGGTAGCGGGTCAGAGTCTAAGCATTTTAATTTGGCAACTCAGTCCTCTAGGTCGCAAGGGAGAGATAAGAATGTAAGCTCCGGTCCGAAAGACAGGAACTTTTCCAAGTATTAACTCGGTCACGATTCAGGCCTTAAAGTTTAAATCGGCAAGTGTTCTTCAAGCACTATCTCAGCCACGACTTAAGGTTGCTAAGAGCCAGGTCGGCTAAAGGATAAGCCACCCAAAATCACTGACTCGCTCCCGAACCAACATCACACTCCATCTACCCATTAACCCGATAACCATTCCATCAACAACAGCCTTCATTCATGCTATCGAATCACCCAATACAACAGTTCGAAGTTGTCACAAATCCAATTCCCTGCCATCAGAGATCATCGAGCCTAAGGTGATAAATCACCTTCGTTGTATCAGCGATCATCTGAAGCCGGATTGAGTAACCTAGGCTCCATCAGCTATAAACGTAAAGAGAGTCGTGATGGAGCGTCATATAGGGAGGCGATTCGAGTTTAGGCAACAGAATTCACGAATCAATGGTAATCTATGGTCGAAAAAAGAATGAAATCGCTTACGCAATGAATAGCAGATGTTTTCAGTAGTTGATTGGAATTAAATCGTCTTTTTTGAGCCCGGAAGATTTTTAATGGCGGAATCGAAGAAATAGGTAATGAGAAGGAAGAAGAAAATGGACGATTTATATCTCACTATGGTAGGGACTGAAGGGACATAGGCCGACCAACTGTTAGGTCGCGTACGACCTACCGATCTAAAAAGGAACGGGTTAAAGGATATCGAAGCATACGACCTAACTATTAGGCGTATGTTTCGAGGGGCAAATGTTAACCCCGCCTCGGCCGTGGGTCACCGATCCAAAATGATAGACGACCTAACATTCTGCCGACTTAGCGAGGGGGTGCCGACCTAATATCTTAGCACGGAAGACCGACCTAATTGCATAAGGTTTAAGATAGATACCGACCTAAAAGGCTTGAGAAGGAGACCGACTTAAGGCTCAAAGGAAGTTCCGACTCAATAGCCTTAGCTTGTTGCCGACCTAGCCATTCACATCGTCTGCCGACCCAACTGCTAAGAGTGTGCCGACCTAACGCTTTGAAGTAATGCCGACTCAATGACTCGACCAAGTTACCGACCTAAGGGGCCTTAGAAGATGCCGACTTAAAGTTCAAGGAGATTCTGACCTAGGACTTACAAAGGTCTACCGACCTAACACAATCACCGATCTAAACGACTCAAGTTGTTTGCCGACATAACTGTTAAGAACAAGTTGTCCACACCCAAGTCATGACCGACCTATGGCTTGTGATAAGTCGTAACCGACCTAGAGATATGAAGGATGAAGTAGTGCAACAGTTGAACGTGCGGCACGTTACCTCGGCAACGACCTAAGACTAGTGATATGAGTTCAGAAACGCGCATGTTAACTCGCTAAGCCGACCACGACTTATGTTAAGTCGGCCACGACTTAGCCTGAGTCGGTCACGACTCAGGACTTGGGCGAAAAAACTCCTATCCAGGCTTGCCTATAAATACATAGCCACCTCCAACTTTCAGGGGACTTTTGGGCACATTCTCTTCACACACCGTTACCTTGCTGCATTGAGAACTTCATTAACACTTAGAGCTTCCAAGATTAGAGGAATACCTCAAAGAAATTCACGAAGAAACCACACATCTTCAACATGAATCTAAGAACTTTAATCGACATTGAAGCTTAAGACTTGTTCCAAATCACTTGTAACTTGAAGTGTATTGTACTTGAGAAGAATTGTATCAGTTTGTAACGGGATTATTAATAAAAGTACTTAGAGTGGACGTAGGCTATACCCTTAAGCCGAACCACTATAAAATCTTTGTTGTTTACTGCTTTTCTGCTATTACTTGCTTGTAATTCTTTCCCGATCTATCGGGTGGTGCTTTCACAACTACACTTTACACACCGGGGTGTTAGCGTTCACATTTTAGCGTTAACAACATATACATATACATATACATATACATATACATATACATATACATATACATATACATATACATATACATATACATATACATATACATATACATATACATATATATATATTGATTGACTTGACCATATTCACACCAGCTTCTTTTCACTCATTTTTCAATCACTATAGACAACATCCAACATGACATCTCCTCCTTTTTATATGCGTCCCTTCCTTCAATTTAGCACACACAGCTTAGAGTGAAAAAAGGACAAAAAACAATGAAGCTTGAAAGAAAATTCCTATCTTTAGAAATTATCAATGAAAAAATTCAAACTCTCTTTTAAAAATCATATTCAACTTTGGGTTCAATATGATATGTAATTTGCAAGGTAAAATTGCTGTTTTGATCTCGACAGTAATGGCCAAGCTTGAAATATGCTAGGGTTAGCATTTTATCATTATTGTGAGGACGAGGGGGGTTTTGAGTGTAGATTTTGGACGAGCAGTTTGAGGCACATCTTCGGTGAAGAAATGATGAAGCTTAGTCTTGGTTGGGTTGGTGCGATGATCTTGCATAGAGGAAGGGAAGTGTATGTTGCATTTTTCCTGTATATGTTGGAGGATAGGGCGGTAGTGCCAAACGATCGAGAAGGGCGAGTGGATATGAGGGTGAGCTCGTATTAGTCGATTGTGGTCTTTGAGAGTGTATCAGTGCACGCGTGCACCGATTGGGAGCTACATGCAAATAGAAGAGCGGGGGAGGGGAGTGGGAAGGGAGGGGGAAGAAGAAAAAGGCATTCTTTTTCTTAGCGGGCTGGGTATGTATTGGTCGTGGGCTTTCTTTTTTTTTTTAAAAATATTACTTATATAAACTATTGTTAAAATAAAAATGATAAATTGTAAATTCAATACCTCATTCGTTTTAGATCAGAATCCAAGGCGGTTAATCGCGTTGGGTTTGTATTAAGGAATTCTTTGCCGTGTAATCAGTTTGGTTGAATTTGGAACTTGTAGAATTTTCAGATAAATTCAAATGCGTTTGGATTTAATCGAAATCGGAACGCGAGAACGACAGTGAAAATAAGGTGAGTTAATCTCACTCATTTTTGGATTATGAGTTAATTTGAAATAGTTAAAATTAATTATGGATTGATTGGTAGAATTGATAAATTATTATTAGTTGAATATGATAATATATATAGTAGTATATATATTAGTAGTTGGATTGACTGTTCCAGCATATTTTAGCGGAAGAGACCCCATGCGGCCCGCATAATAGCGGATGGCCTTATATTACTGCAATATTCCCCCTCGAAGTGGGATTGGTATTTTCTGTTGTATTAACATTTGTGGATGCAGGAAAATAGGTTGGAGGGATCCAACTGGATTCCTTAAAAATGTTGAATTTTATTTCATATTGATATATGATCTGTTTGAATGATCTGTGGTGGATTATAGTGTGATTTAAATTTATTAGATGTTATGGTATTTTTGGCCTAGATTTTGGTATTTTTAAATACCAATAAGATATGTTTTGAATTTTTAAGAAATAAAAAAGAAATTGGAAGTGCAATATTTATAGCGAATTTTTGTTTAATTAAAAGAAATGGTTTTGGGTAAAATTAATAGTTTGACTTTAAATTTGTACTTAACGATTTCGAGATATGGTAAATAGAGATTTGGAATAAGGATTTTACATAATAATTCCTTAGTGATACTTTTTTTAAATATAAAAAGGTTTAAAAATCAAGATTCTAAATATATTTGGAAAATAAATGCATTTGGAAATAAATGTGAAATTAAATATAACAGATCTTAAATAAGATTTCTTAATTACAAGTGGAAATATAATCGAGATTGGGTTGGGTTGGAATATAGTTTGGATTACTTGAGAAATTAATGTATAAATGGAATTTAATTTAGAAATCGATTTATACTGGAGTTAAGTGATGTGAAACCGTTATAAACTGGAATTGAAAACTAAAATTTATTATCAATGTTTATAAATAAAGTAAAGTGATTATCAATTGATAAATTGAAGATATAAATTCAAGGTAAGAATTTATAATGAGATGGGTAAATAGATTTAAAAATAAATGATAGGTTTATTTCTAGAATGAGAAAAAGGGATTAAAGAAATTGGGACTTAAATCAACTGGTGGTAAATCGCGAGAGATTAATAAACATTAGATTGGTTATACGAGGATTGGAAAAAAAATAAGTTTATCAAGAAGTACAGTTTGTTTTAAAAGTAGGATTTTGAATTACTAAGCTAGGTAATTTAAAAATGTTTTAACATACGAATATTTTAGAAAGTTAGTTGTTTAAATATTTTTAAATTTTTAAATGAATTATAAATTTGATAAACAAGTGTTTTAAAATGATTAGAATTTTATTAATAATTCGGAATTAATAATTTTTATTATTTTGAAAGATAAATTATTCAATATTAATATGGTTTTATATAATAACCTTTATTTATGAGCATTTTCCTAAATTAACTTGGAAAATAATTAAAGAAATCTTATAATCATTATTTTGAGATAATTTTTAAATAAAGATTTCGGAAAGTAATGGTACACTTTCATGGCGAAATCCGAGGCAGAGATTGCCCATAGTTAAGTTTAGATTTCCCTGGGATAGAGACGTAATCATTCATCTATGAATACTTGTTTGATAACTCGTGTGCTTTCCATATTTATTTTAAAAGGTTTTTCAAATATTTTTGAAGGAAATGGTTTGTGAATATACTTATTTCAATGTAACGACCTGGAAATTTCGATCCCGAAAATTCCAAATAGTTAGTAAAAAGAAGAAAGAGAAAGAAGAAGAAACAGAAAACTCAAACTCAGAATCTCACATTCGCAGCAGATAAAATATAATATCACATAAATAATAGTTTCACAAAGAAGAACTGTATCAATTCACTTATACATTTATACAACAGAGTTACAACATTGGACAGTTTAAAACAACATGTCCAGATATACAACTATAATATATACAACGGGTACGCTCCATATGTTCCTGCTATCCAGCTCGCCTCCTGAGCTCCAGAACGTCCTTACCTGGATACCTGTAATACTCGGTCTGACCCAAGCATTACATCAAAGTAACACCCGGGTCAGGCTGGAAACCAGCGTGAGTAAACTCATCTAACAAGAAATTCAAAATCATACATCTTATATAAACCAGAGGTAACTTATATCAATTTACAACTCTACAAGCTGTTATAAACATTACTTACATCACACCTTAATTTCTAAGTACCAGACTTAGATTAAATTGTCCAATTTACTTTAATCATTCCATTTCAATCTATTGATTCCACACATCAAATTCTAAAGAATCGAATGGTTTCGGGTTTTTACTAATACACGACTCCGGTCTCTTCGAATCCAATGTTCTTTAACCCAAGTTATTCAAATGAAGTATAATTTAAACTTTCTAGATACAAGATTCCATTATACACATCAATGCATTGTGATAGGTGACCAAACTATTTCAAACTGCTCAAATCAACAATATCATTTATCCATACATAAGCAAGGATCCAATAATCACACTAAAAATAATTTAAAATGAATTAAATTAATTTCTTCATCAATATAAATCTTGCTTATATAACCATCAATTAATTATAAACAATTAATTAATCATTCTCTATTTAATCACCTTAATTAACCACTCTTGATTAATTATTCTTTAATTACACTAAAATAATTATCCTTTTTAAATTAAACCACAATTATTAATCATCCCTGATTAATCTCGTCTAATAATTAACTACCCTTAATTACTTCATTAAATTAATTGAACTCCTTAATTAATCTCTTTGATTAATCACTTGATTAATTACACAAAGTAATTAAACTCAAATTACTTTCATTAACAAATCACCACTCAGTTAATTACATCCAGTAATTAGTTATTAATTACTTTCTTATGTAATTGTACTCTATTGGTTACATTAAGTAATTATACTTAATCCCATCATTAAGTAATCCACTTTAATTAATTAAACTTAATTAATTAATTAAAATTTTCCATATTAACTTAATTAATTACATAGGCTAATTAATTTCCTTTAATTACTTCATTGAGTAATTATCCTAATCAATTTCTCAACATTAAGTAATTAACCTCTTAACTACTTATTACTTATCTATTACTTAATTGATTAACCTTGATTAAATCAAATATTAATCGAGTAATGATTAAACTTAATTAATTAAACTAATTAATTTATCTTAATTAAATTTCCCAAATTAATTATTTTAGTTACTTAAGTAATTATACTTTATTTACTTTAATTAATAGAACATGCCCAAATTAAATTACATTAGTTATTAACCTTTATTTTAAAAATAAATTAAATTTAAACTTGAATACGATTTATTACAATCATCATTTTTTATTCAAGTTAAATATATTTTTTAACTTAAATCATAATTTTATTTCAATAACTTATTTAAGTTGAAGCATTTAAAAACCAATTACAACTTTATTCTAAAGTAATATTTATCAAAACCCTTCTTCCTTTTTTAAATTCTGTTAAAAAAACTAACAGATAGGTTACACTAAAACCTGTAACTAGATCAAAACTGACCCGAGGCTAGAAACAATGTTTCGAGTCAAATGTCGATTTGCTTCGAGCAAAAACCCAAAATTTACTCATAATCAAACTGGGTACCCCAAATCCTCAATCCAAAGCTTTAGAAACACAAGTGCACACTGCACCTGCACTGGCCAAGCTTCGGGCTCCGACCAACCATGATCATCTCTATATGTCGGCGATCTCCATCACAACCTATCCAGATCATCCAAACTTCCTAAGAAATTTGAAAATAAAATTCAAGTTCCAAAGCCAACCTAGAACTCAATCCTGACACATATCCATAACCTATCAACACCTCGACGTCCCAATACCCATCACCGGATCACCAGAATCTCCTGCTACAACCCCGCCAATGTCCAAGCTACCGATCCCCAGAGTTCTGTTGAACTCGATCAACTATAGACGCAATGATGACCATATTTCTGAACAAGCCAAAAATTAGGTTTACAGCCTTCTCCGGCCAACACCCAACACCTCGGCAACTTACACACCCATCTAACCATTTCGCCAAACAACCCTATCACTCCTTTATCACCAGATAGAACCATGGCCCTCCAGTACCCAAAAATCATCAGAACTTCCCAATTACCTAATTTTTGGTTAAACAAGAAATATACCCATATTTCCTTACAAAAAAATCATGATTTAAGGTTTAAAGATCGTGTTCTGCTTTAAGTGTTCGATCTATATCCTTGAATCAATTAATCATGACGATTGAATTTCCACTATATTTCTTTTTCTCTGTTATTTTGTTATTTCCAGAACCAATACACAGTTATTTTATTTTGAATAAATTCTTAAACTTTACTTCATGATACAACAAACATATTCTGTTTGGAATCTTAAACACTAACATTTATAGATCAAGTGATGATGGAATTTTATCAATTCTGGAGTCTGGAACTAAGAATATTAAAATACAGGGACACACATATGTTCACTTATATATATAAAGAAGATCTACTGATATGTATGAACATAGTATACACTTAACACAGATCTTTTCATGCAACAGATTCAATACTTATTAAAGATGATGTTACTCACCTTATATAGAGCAGAGGTTTGAAAACTAGAAATATTATATATATATTTTCACTGAAACATATTTCACACTTTACTCAACATTGGCCGCATGCAAACCATTTATCATAATTTTATTTCACAATTTACTACATGCAACTGAGTTTAAAAACAGATTATAACTTTGATTTTTCACAGTTGTAAAGATGAACAGATGATGTATACTGTTATATGAAGTCATTCACACATGTATTTATATACACAATTACATTTATTCATCTTAAATTTAGCATGCAAACATTTAGGCTAACATTCATCAGTTTCTCCCTCAAACATTTACTACCTAAACCAAATTTATATTGTTAGATTTTAAATTTATTCACTGTCCGAGTTTGAACAGAGATTTTCCGCCCATGATCTGTCATGTACACAATTATAATCAGTTTTAAACATCATGCATAACAGGGTTCACACTATATTACAAAAATCATCACATGCAACTTTTAAAATATACCAGAACTTTCAGAGTCGCTCACCTTGCATTAGTTGAACATAGCAGCCTGGAAGTTGCCTGGTCTCTTTTTTTTTCTTTCTGTAGCTTGATTTAATTGGTGTTTGAGACAACTTGTTTGATTGCTAGCTTTACTCTAAGATGATGTCGCTTTCAAAACTTCAGAGGGATTTCTTTGATCTGCTTATATCTTCCAGCTAGATGATTACTTGATTGAAATTCTGTTTTGATTTGTTTACAGGCCATTTCTTTTGGTTGCTGTTGTTACAGACTTTTGTTTCCCCTTCTTTTTATTTTTATTTTTTATTATTTATTTGTTTATTTTTTCTGATATTTATTTACATAGAAACTTTAAATGATAATTGTTTTGCCATTTGTTACTTATGTTTACATTTGTTAAATACCTATTTTACTTATTTAACACTTGTCTCTAATAGGTATTTTTATGCCTAAACCCATTTGATGAATTTATTTATAAGTTATGTTTTTAAACCTTATTATTTTATAAATTACTTAACCTTATTATTATTTTACAAACCAACCTTGTGTATGTATATAATATCCAAAGATTTATTTGAAATTGATTCTATATATATGTATAAAATTTTATTTTAGCTTTGAAAAGATGAATTTTCCAAATAAATACTAATAAAAGAGGATCATTAAACAAATTTTATCAAATGAATATTTATCTAGATATAATAGTTCAAATTCACCTATATATATCCAAATATAAATTTATTATCAGATCTATTTGCTCAATTAATAAATCAGTGTTTTAATAAATCAAATCCTGTTAATTTCAAATTAACAACTGTTCAAAAATCCGGTTTATCACATTCCTCCCCCCTTTGAATCTTTTCGTCCTCGAAAAGGAGCGAAGCCAAAATTTATTAAATATTATAAAACCAGTTAAAATATTATTTGATTATTTTAAAACACTTTTAAAATGTGTATAATATTTCGAAAATAGTTTTATATAAATACTTTTGTAATTCGATGTTTCAACCATTCCATCTTTGTTCTCATAGAAATTCGGTCATATGTTGATCAGGCGTAAGACCGAAAATCTATAACTACTTGGTAGACCCGTTTTCAACAACTAGTGAAAATACTTCAGAAAATAATTTTATTAAAAATATAGAAACTAGTTTTTGAAAATAGAGGATATATCTTTGGTGAGGATGCTCTGGAAATCATCACCCCCATCCATGGTCACAGTTACATTCTAGGGTTACGTTGCCGTCACAGCAAAAGTCCATGTAACTGCAGGCTCTCCGCAGCCTCTCGATTACGCCATGGATCCCACATAGCAGATCACAGTTACACTCCAGGGTTACGTTGCCATCACAGCAAAAGTCCATGTAACTACAGGCTCTCAACGGCCTCTGATTTTCGCTGTCGAAATGAAACTTCTCCACTCCTACATAGGTCGTAGTCTACCGATATAAAATCAAACGCAGACTGTTCGCTCTCAGCGGCACACATGACTTTCGCTATGTTATACTCTACTCATAATCCCCAGGAACTAGTTTTGTCCACACTCCTCACAGGATCAACTTTAGAACCCCCCCTGGAGCTCAAGGCAGCACCACCCGGTGGTACTCTTGAGAAGTTCATTTCAAGGGAGCGCCATTTTCCCCAGAGCCATCATCAAAACATTTTATACTATACACATATAGTATCTTCAAATCATACACCTATTATGATCTCATTCAAAGCTCCTTTACACAAAATCGATTATCCCAAAATCGATAACTCTCAAACTAGGCTTTCCAAATTCAATATTGATTTTACCCAAAAATCAAAAGCCTTTCTAAATCCAAAGGTTCCCAAAACCTTTTCCAAAATCATCATATGATCCTTTATATATAGATAAATATATATATATAATCCGTAATAAAAATCTTTGGATCTTTTTAAACTTGTATAAAATCCTTTTATATTTCAAACACTTTGAAAATCCTTTCCTTCTGGCAATAGATTCATCAAGGGGAGTTTTATCTTATATAACAAAGATATATAACTTTATTTATCCAAAATCAAATATCCAAATTTTATTACTCTTTTCAATATCAATTTCATCCAAATCCGTACGATGTTCACATATCATTCGTACGCCATACCAATCTGATCGCTCACTCGATCACACAATTTCACTTCCGAACTAGTATCGTCCACCCGATTTCCTAGCGCGAACACAGATCTGGTTTCTTGATCAGAAACCGTCATTCTCCTTGCATAGTCATAACTATGATAGAGAACATCCAGAACCATTCAACAATCCATATCCAGGTTCCCCGTCAAAAATCGAGTGAAAAATCCCACTCAGATCGATATAGCTATCTCGAAATTCTGTGCTCGAATCTGGATCAAATCACTATGCGAATAGAATAACATACGTACACCCTACGTATTTGTATTGTTGGTTATTAGCCAAATTAATTCCATTTCTATTCACATTCACTTTGATTTTCATTAACTTACTCACAATTTCTTCAATCTATTTGGATTATCACCTCTATTCCTATCTCGATTGGGTATTTAACCAATAACAGTTTGAACTCCGACCAGTTTTTTAGAAAATAGCTTGAAAATTTTAAAAATAGATAAGTAGTTGGAAAATAATTGTTAGTTTGTAAAATAGGTGTAAAATAGTTAGAAAATAGTTAAAATAATTATAGAAATTTTAGATAATTGCAAACTAATAGTAAGATAGTAATTAGTTTTGTAGTTGGAAAATTGTTAAACAGTTTCAAAAATAATTGTAAAACTAGTATAAGATAGTTTAACTTTTAAATGAAAGGTTGTATATATAATGAATAGCTTGAAAAAATAGGTTCATATTAAAATAATTTTTATTAAAAATAGTCCAGAGTCAAAACTGCTCACTTCCCAATCTCTATGCTCATCAATTCAATTTAAATTTCCTTTACCATTTAAATTGACCCAATTCCAATTTAAATAACTTAAATTTCCATTGATTCGATCCCCAATTTCAAACTCCATTTCCAAATCAAGTTGAATTATTCTTGAATTCCTCCCAAATTAAATTCAAACTTCATTTGAATTTAAAACTATTCAACTTTAATTACAATTCCAAATTATTCAAATCAATCCGATTCAAATTTTCCATTTGAATCTTATACTCATACATCTTCAATCACCATTTCAATTAATTCAAATCAAATTCATTTTGAACCAATTTCAGTTCAAATTTCAAATTTAAACCATCTCAAATTATATAAATCCGAGTTAAATTAACTAAGATTGGTTTAACCCTTTAAACCAACTTAACCTTTATTAAAAGCTTTTAAACAATTTTAATTTCAAATTAAAGTTAGATTTTCTTTTATCTCAATAATGGATATATCTCCACACTTCATTTCTTATTCATTTAAACAAATCCAATTTCACAATTTAAGTATTTCCAATTTCCAGATCTCAAACCCATTTTGAGATCACTTAAACTCCAAATTCGAATTAACCATTTAACTTTCCAAGTTAAATCCAAATTTTATCTTCAAATTTTCAAATCAGGTTGATCATTCCAACTTATTTAACTCTTTCCCCAGTTAAACTCAATTCACTTAATCCAGTCAATCTTACCCAATTTGAATTTCCATTTCAAATTCTAAACTTCACATTAATAATCTTCCCATTTATAAGTTCAAAAAATCAGCACTTCGGGTATCACATCTTATTCAAAATTTAAAACTCAACATTTAGAGTTTATCTCAAACCATCTTTGATATTATGTATATTCCTCACATATATACACATTTTCTTCTTGGCCCACCAAGCCGAATTTTTAAAATTTAAACCACCCGTGGTTTTAATTCAAAACAAATTCTTTTAAAATTTTCAAGGCATTTCTTATTTAAAATAAGATCATATTCCAAATAGTTTGAATAATAAAATTTCCTTTAACATTTTGAAAATAATTTCAAATGTTTAAATTTAGAATTCAGAATTTCCCAAATTTAAATCCACTTTAATTTTCATCCTTCCTAATTTACAAGTTTATTCTCCCTTTTAAATGATTACTTCCTCGAAATATTTCATTATTAAATACAACAACCATTTATGATAATATCCAAGATTATCATATCTAAAACCATCCATGATCATCTTATTCTGAAACACTTCTCCAATTCAAGTTTTCAATTTTAGTTTGAATCCATTTCAAACTTGTCTTTAATTTAATTTGAATTTGGTTATAATTCTATTACCACTTAATTCTTACTATTACTTTTAGTTTAATTGATACTACAACCAATTTCCTTGATATAATAGATAATCTATTTCTTATATAAGATTCATTTACTTTTGAAATCATTTAAAAACCTTTATATAAGGAAATAACAAGTACGCTCTCTCATATATATATACACTCAACTCATTCTAGGGTACCACTTACCCAATCCATAATGAGTATTTCCACCAGAGCCAAGGTTCTTGCTTAACCTTCTGCTCTGATACCAAATGAGATAGTCTAGGCTTTGCAACCATCAACAGCGGCTCACTCGACTGGTAGGCTTTTCAACCATCCCAGCCCCGTCGTGGCTCCCAGGGGTACCTTGGGTTTGCTTTTATGGCCAGCCTCTTAACTCGCAACCAACCCCGCAAGGCCTTATACTACCCCCGGGGGCATGTAGGGGTAAGAGTCTCCTGTTCGCCACCTAACGCAAAGCGAGAACACCCTATCATGTTGTAATTCAGCAAAACCGATCCCGAAAATTCCAAATAGTTAGTAAAAAGAAGAAAGAGAAAGAAGAAGAAACAGAAAACTCAAACTCAGAATCTCACATTCGCAGCGGATAAAATATAATATCACATAAATAATAGTTTCACAAAGAAGAATTGTATCAATTCACTTATATATTTATACATCAGAGTTGCAACATTGGACAGTTTAAAGCAACATGTCCAGATATACAATTATAATATATACAACGGGTACGCTCCATACGTTCCTGCTATCCAGCTCGCCTCCTGAGCTCCAGAACGTCCTTACCTGGAAACCTGTAATACTCGGTCTGACCCGAGCATTACATCAAAGTAACACTCGGGTCAGGCTTGAAACCAGCGTGAGTAAACTCATCTAACAAGAAATTCAAAAGCACACGTCTTATATAAACCCGAGGTAACTTATATCAATTTACAACTCTACAAGCTGCTATAAACATTACTTACATTACACCTTAATTTCTAAGTACCAAACTTAGATTAAATTGTCCAATTTACTTTAATCATTCCATTTCAATCTATTGATTCCATACATCAAATTATAAAGAATCGAAGTGGTTTCGGGTTTTTACTATTACCCGACTCCGGTCTCTTCGAATCCAATTTCTTTAACCCAAGTTATCCAAATGAAATACAATTCAAACTTTCCAGATACAGGATTCCATTATACACATCAACGCATTTTGATAGTGACCAAACTATTTCAAACTGCTCAAATCAATAGTATCATTTATCCATACATAAGCAAGGATCCAATAACCACACTAAAAATAATTTAAAATGAATTAAATTAATTTCTTCATCAATATAAATCTTGCTTATATAACCATCAATTAATTATAAACAATTAATTAATCATTCTCTTTTTAATCACCTTAATTAACCACTCTTGATTAATTATTCTTTAATTACACTAAAATAATTATCCTTTTTAAATTAAACCACAACTATTAATCATCCCTGATTAATCTCATCTAGTAATTAACTACCCTTAATTACTTCATTAAATTAATTGAACTCCTTAATTAATCTCTTTGATTAATCCCTTGATTAATTACACAAAGTAATTAAACCCAAATTACTTTCATTAACAAATCACCACTCAATTACTTACATCCAGTAATTACTCATTAATTACTTTATTAAGTAATTGTACTCTATTAATTACATTAAGTAATTATACTTAATTCCATCATTAAGTAATCCTCTTTAATTAATTAAACTTAATTAATTAATTAAAATTTTCCATATTAACTTAATTAATTACATAGGCTAATTAATTTCCTTTAATTACTTCATTGAGTAATTATCCTAATCAATTTCTCAACATTAAGTAATTAACCTCTTAACTACTTATTACTTATCTATTACTTAATTGATTAACCTTGACTAAATCAAATATTAATCGAGTAATGATTACACTTAATTAATTAAACTAATTAATTTATCTTAATTAAATTTCCCAAATTAATTATTTTAGTTACCTAAGTAATTACACTTTATTTACTTTAATTAATAGAACATGCCCAAATTAAATTACATTAGTTCTTAACCTTTATTTTAAAAATAAATTAAATTTAAACTTGAATACGATTTATTAAAATCATCATTTTTTATTCAAGTTAAATATATTTTTTAACTTAAATCATAATTTTATTTCAACAACTTATTTAAGTTGAAGCATTTAATAACCAGTTACAACTTTATTCTAAAGTAATATTTATCAAAACCCTTCTTCCTTTTTCAAATTCTGTTAAAAAAACTAACAGACGGGTTTCACTAAAACATGCAACTAAATCAAAACTGACCCGCGGCCAAAAACAATGCTACGAGTCAAATGTTGATTTGCTTCGAGCAAAAACCCAGAATTTACTTATAATCAACCTGGGCACCCCAAATACTCAATCCAAAGCTTCAGAAACACAAGTGCACAGTGCACCTGCACTGGCCAACCTCCGGGCTCCGACCAACCACGATCATCTCTATGTGTCGGCGATCTCCATCATAAACTATCCAGATCATCCAAACTTCCTAAGGAATTTGAAAAAAAAATTCAAGTTCCAAACCCAACCTGGAACTCAATCCTGACACATACCAACGACCTGTCAACACCTCGACTTCCCAATACCCATCACCGAATCACCAGAATCTGCTGCTACAACCCCGCCAATGTCCAAGCTACCGCTCCCCAGAGTTCTGTTGAACTCGATCAACTATAGACGCAATGATGACCATATTTCCAAACAAACCAAAAATTAGGTTTACAGCCTTCTCCGGCCAACACCCAACACCTCGGCAACTTACACACCCATCTGACCATTTCGTCAAATAACCCTATCACTCCTTTATCATCAGAGAGAACCATGGCCCACCACTACACAAAAATCATCAGAACTTCCCAATTACCCAATTTCTGGTTAAACCAGAAATATTCCCTTATTTCCTCACAAAAAAATCATGATTTAAGGTTTAAGGATCATGTTTTGCTTTAAGTGTTCGATCTATATCCTTGAATCAATTAATCATGATGATTGAATTTCCACTATACTTCTTTTGCTCTGTTATTTTGTTATTTCCAGAACCAATACACAGTTATTTTATTTTGAATAAATTCTTAAACTTTACTTCATGATACAACAAACATATTCTGTTTGGAATCTTAAACACTAACATTTATTAGATCAAGTGATGATGGATTTTTATCAATTATGGAGTCTGGAACTAAGGACATTAAAATGCAGGGACACACATATGTTCACTTATATATATACAGAAGATCTACTGATATGTATAAACATAGTATATACTTAACGCAGATCTTTTCATGCAACAGATTCAATACTTATTAAAGATGATGTTACTCACCTTATATAGAGAAGAGGTTTGAAAACTAGAAATATTATATATATATATATATATATGTATATTCATTAAAACATATTCCACACTTTACTCAATAATGGCCACATGAAATCCATTTATCACAATTTTATTTCACAATTTACTGCATGCAACTGAGTTTAAAAACAGATTAAAGCTTTTCTTTTTCACAGTTGTAAAGATGAACAGAGGATGTATACTATTATATGAAGTCCTTCACACATGTATTTATATACACAATTACATTTAATCATCGTAAATTTAGCATGCAAACATTTAGGCTAACATTCATCAGTTTCTCCCTCAAACATTTACTACCTAAACAAAATTTATATTGTTAGATTTTAAATTTATTCACTGTCCTAGTTTGAACAGAGATTTTCCTTCCATGATCTATCGTGTACACAATTATAATCAGTTTTAAACATCGTGCATAACAGGGTTCACACTATATTACAAAAATCAACACATGCAACTTTTAAAATATACCAGAACTTTCAGAGTCACTCACCTTGCATTAGTTGAACATAGCAGCCTGGAAGTTGCCTGATCTCTTTTTCTTTTCTTTCTGTAGCTTGATTTAATTGGTGTTTGAGACAACTTGTTTGATTGCTCGCTTTACTCTAAGATGATCTTGCTTTCAAAATTTCAGAGGGATTTCTTTGATCTGCTTATATGTTCCAGCTAGATGATTACTTGATTGAAATTCTGTTTTGATTTGTTTACAGGCCATTTCTTTTGGTTGCTCTTGTTACAGACTTTTGTTTCCCCTTATTTTTATTTTTATTTTTTTATTATTTATTTATTTTTTATTTTTGATATTTATTTACATGGAAACTTTAAATGATAATTGTTTTTCCGTTTGTTACTTATGCTTACATTTGTTAAATGCCTATTTTACTTATTTAACACTTGTCTCTAATACGTATTTTTATGCCTAAACTCATTTGATGAATTTATTTATAAGTTATGTTTTTAAAACTTATTATTTTATAAATTACTTAACCTTATTATTATTTTACAAACCAACCGTGCATATGTATATAATATCCAAAGATTTATTTGAAGTTGATTCTATATATATGTATAAAAATTTATTTTAGCTTTGAAAAGACAAATTTTCCAAATAAATACTTATAAAAGAGGATTATTAAATAAATGTTATCAAATGAATATTTATCTAGATATAATAGTTCAAATTCACCTATATATATCTCCAAATATAAATTTATTATCAGATCTATTTGTTCAATTAATAAATCAGTGTTTTAATAAATCAAGTCCTGTTAATTTCAAATTAACAGCTGTTCAAAAATACAGTTTATCACATCAATGAGATAAGTATTTACTTTGAATATGGAGATTTAATTGAGGAGTTATAGAATTCATTGAAATCGAGTTAAGGATTTTACAATATAAATTGTGAAGGGTTTTGGGAAAAGAGAAATAAATGGAACTTTCCTAAGTGTTAGGAAGTAAAGGGTTTAGAAAATATATTTTTAAATATTTTTCTAAGTGTTGAGATAACAGATGGTTTGAAATATCCTAATATGGATATAATTATTTGAGTTGTCTCAAATGTTGAAAATTTGGAAGGGATTTGTGTATATATCCTATAAAGGTATTTAAAAATAAATTTTGGAAATTATAATATGGGCCTGCTGACTCCTTAAGGATGTTTTATTGATCGTTAAATAACCAACTATCAAGTATTGGCCAATTTCGTTGGTCGTTTTGAAGAGACCGAGATCAGATTTAATTATCCAAAAACCACTTCGGTCCAATTTGAGCATTACGAATAGATATCGTGAAGATGATGAAGATGGTGATTCGGTTTATGCGGACCTAGGACAATTTGTAAGTACGAATGCTATCAGAACATTATCACTGGAGGACGATGAACATTCCAAATAAATTTTTTCTTGAAAGGTAATTATAGCCTCAAGCCTCATAAACCGAAATGGCTGAAAAACAAGGGAGATGCAGCAAGACTAAGGGGGTCGCACCCCATTAGGTTATCTTATCACCTTTCTAGATACCCTTGAATATATTATATATTAAGGATAAGGTGGTGCATACAAAAGAGCTCTCGATAAGGGTGGGAACACCGAGGGTGATAACTTATTCAGATCTTTCTAGGTTAGGGAGACGGCTGAATTTGTGTTGTAGGGGATCCCGACGAGGTCTCCGATACATTTTTCTAAACGTGTTTCGTGATATGTGGTACAAAAGTGCCTAGTCATTGTGTGGAATCCAATCCTCTAATAAGCGTCGTATGGTTTTGACTATGCCCAACAATGATGAAACCAGAGATGCAAGCATTTCAACTATTTCCTATTTACTTTTTAGACACTATAATATTATCAGACGATTTTGATATAAAGTATTTTGGTTATCGTAAGGTAAAGAACCGTTAAGTTTTTGTGTGATGGGGTCTTACGAGATACCTTCATTTTTCAAAGGATTTTGATAACTTTAATAATTCAAAATGAGTGTGTTTTCTCATGCTAATTCTCCAGACCGACTCGGGTGCTATTTTATTATAGTGCTCGGGTCAGATTGAGTATTACAGATTCAGGTTAGGATGCTATGGAGCTCAGGAGACGAACTGGATGATAGAGATGTATTCCACGTACTCGATTATATTCCGCCATGTATTGTAGGCTGTATATTCAGAAGAAGATAAGTTATTATAACTGTCCAGTATTGAGTTATTGATTTGTTGTACTCTGATGATGTAATTTATCAGGAACAGTTAGTACTTTCCATATAATGACAGGGTTGTTATCTATTATATATTGCTCCGCTGCGATTGTATAAGTCCTATTTTGCTAGTATAAACGGATCTTACTTATGATAACATGACGTACATTTTATTTCAATAATACTATGTTTTTGGTGCGCATTGATTCCAAAACTCGGAACACTACTGAACCAGTTGCATCTAAACAAATACACTTCTTCCTTAGGCCAAGTGAAATATGTTAATTGTAAAACATGAGTTAACATGCCATAAAAATAATTTATGTGGTCATTTGGAACATCAATACCTTTAACATATACACTGGTATTGTTAGTTTATTTTTCAGGCACGTATTCTTTAGTGCTGAATTTGTATCCATTGACAAAGAGTATTGGATGTGCCTTGACTTTTCTTTTTGGTCCCATCGCAAGCTGCTTCATACTTTTTTCGACTACAAAATATACTGGATCATATATGTGATTCGAAAACCAAGTAGCAAATTCTTTGCTGATATCCTCGCTTGGATATTGCGATACATAAATACTACATATATAGATAATATATTGTGTTATAATTAATTCACACAAGTATTATTCAACTAAATAATTTTAGATGTGTTATTCATCAGTACCCAGCAAATGGCGCAAATTCTGCATAGTTAAGAAGAAAATATGTATGAGCAATATGGAAATCTCTATTGTCTAACCATACTTCCAAACATCTTCCAACATGGCATCCCTCCTGTCTAAAAATAGATAGCATTGATTCAGAAGAATCTTGTTCAACACCATTATCATCGCATAGCACTTTAAAAAATTAAGTTCACATGCTCACTAAAATAATGAGAGAAAAAGAACGAAACTTCTTCTTCATTATATATGATTTGTGTATTAAATCTTCAACCCGTTCTTTTTGTCTCACTTTTTTCTTTGCCTAATTCAAGCATTTGTTAAGAATAATTATAATTAAACTTATTACATGCAGTTAAAGTAAAATTTAACAACTCAATATTAATACCTTTCTAACGGATAAATCCATCCATATTGCGAAGGACGTCGAAGATGTGCTTCAAACGGAAGATGAATAGGTAAATGCTCCATCACATTAAAGAAAGCAAGAGGAAATAATTTCTCTAGTTTGTAGAGCAGTAAAGGAATTTATTTCTCAAGTTTACGTAGATGATCAACTTTTAAGGTAGTTAAACAAAGCTTCTTATAAAACAAACTAAATTATGATAAAATCGTCCAAAAATTTTTGGGTAATAGTTCTTTGAATACAATGGTGTTCCATCATTACATGACAATCGTGAATTTTCATCCCACTCAGTTTATCGTTCTTATAATTGGCACATCTATGGAGACCAGAGGAAATCCTATCAAGAAATCTAAATACTTCCACCCACTTTAATAGTGTTGTAGTTTGGTTACTGTCAAGCTCGTAGCATGCTTTCGGTTTTTTGTGTAATTTGGCTTTATATGAAGCTGAGGACGATTGTATATTGCTTCTATATTACATCTTGACTTTAAATCATCTTTAGTCTTTCATATATCATACAGTGTGAAAAACATTGTCAAACACGTTTTTCTTGTTATGCATCATGTCGACATAATGACCAACCGGGAGATTTTTCCAATAAGGTAACTCCAAGAATATAATTTTTTAGCACCAATTATGAATCGTCGATTTACATTGTATTTAAGTTTATTTGTCAGTTTCATGTTTCTTTATATAATCCTTACCAGGCTCATAAATATCTTCGCATAACCAAATCGTTGGTAGAATCAAGGTTCAACTCTATTACTTGTAAAAAAAAGTTATCCTTTTTTAAAGGATGATTATTATGCAGAAAACACCAATGATAGTCAAACCACGAAAATTTCCTCCCATGTCGCATTGAAAATGATCGCGTTTCTCCATGCAATAAGGGTAAGCTAGACGACCAGTCGTGACCCAACCCAATAGCATTGCATACGCAGGAAAATCACTTATAGTCCACTGTAGAGAATCGAACAAACGAATTTTTTTTGAAATGTCGTATGTTTCAACATCTTCATACCACAGTGTTTTCAACTCTTCAATCAACAGTTTTAAATATACGTTCATTCCTTGTGTCGGATCATTAGGGACAGGGATGATAATAGTGAGAAATATATAGGAAGTTTTCATACACATCGAGGAAGGTAAATTGCAAGGTGTAACGATTATAGGAAAAGATGAATATTTTGATACAAATTAAGAGAACGGTGAAAATCCGTCCATACATAAACCAAGTCTAACATTACGGCTCTGCGCTGCGAAAGCCGGGCATGTCTTATCAAAATGCTTTAATGCTTCTCCATCAGCTAGGTGTGTTTACCTGCCTTCTTTCTGTGATCTCACACAGTGCCATCTCATATGATGTGCGGTCGAGCGCTCGATCAGTGAGCTATTACGCACTCTTTCAATGGTCGCAGCGGTACCTTGCCAAAAAAGGGGTAAGGTGCCGCCGAGTTCTTACTTTTTGATGTTAGAAGATGCATATAACCTTTGAAGCCTAGAAGTAACGGGTAAGTAATGCATACGCTTGTATGAAACTTCCTTTTCCTTCTTTTAACTTGGTTTGTACCTTTCTTGATTACATATTTTAAAATTCCTAAGACCTATTTCTTCTTTCCGAAACAACATGCAACCGATTAAACATTTATCAATTTTTTATATAGCAAACCAAAAGTGGACATAAGTTTTTTCACTTTACAATGATTTTCGCAAATTAAACTATCGGGTGAAATATGTCCTTTTGCAGCTTGTACTTGTAACATCCCGCCTTTTCGCACACTTTAAAACCGACACACATGCCAATTCAAAGCATACGCAAGGGCGGATTGTTATGGGGTAAATAAGAAAAACAAAGAAGAAATAAAACAAAATAGAATCTCACAGCGGAAGGATAAAATATAATAATCAATATACAGTTCATGAAACTGTTTACAAAATATTTATAATGAATATCAGAGTACACATACCAATACAATCAATGCAGCGGAAATTTTAGAGTGTGGTGCAATACTATAAATAATATAATACGGATTCTTCGTCTTCCTCCTCCAAAGCTAAAATCTTCGATCCTGAAACGCTCGGACTGACCCGAGCGAATTTGAAAAGACAAAAACACTCGAGTCAGAACTAAAAGATCTTATGTGAGTTAAATTAACAGAAATAAATATGAGTGCAGTAACTCAAGAGATGCTCGGGATTTACATCTCCTAAGGATCTGTTAAACTATTTACTATGTAGTATATTGCGCTATTATAATAGTGTCTATTTGTAAAGTAAACTTACTTTTAATAGCGTTAAGGGGTTACCCATATAGCCCTTAACACAAATAATGCCAATAGTCTATACAGTACCGTAATACCTCCTGATCGGGAAGCTACCAGAGGATACTCCATAGGTACGACACAAATAGAAACTCGTAGTAAAGGCTCGGTATGGTAGGTGACACGGCACAACTAGGCAATGCCAGGGTAGATATACCAATTGCTATCCAGGCTGGTGGAAACGCGTAGCCGCAGTTACCGCCCACCTCGGACTAACTCCCCAAAATCAAAATATAGAAGTGGCCACTGAATCAATCCAAAATCAAAGTATAATATCGAAGAGGAGGGTCCGATCAGAGGAATGACCTCATTGGCCTGAGAATCGCTCCTGTTTTAGCCACCTTATGCCAACTCACGGGAGTCGGGTCCACGTATTTACCTTACAGGAAACGTCACCACCACCTACTTCATTCTGGAATCTCCACCGCGTACACGGTTAGTCAAAGTGGTTTTCGGTATCGACAGAAAGTATGTCCATATCCGATCCCGGTCTCTTTGCCAACCCATCGTTATTATAACACCGCGGTCATTTAAAAATAGGTTATACTTTAAAAATCAGAATAAACATTCCATTTCATAACCATGAATACGATATCATTTCAAAACCCAAAACCATATTTTATCACTTATCCCAAATATAATTCTTTTCCAAAATCATAATGCTTTAACTTCATAACGTCTGAAAATCAAATATTTTCAAATCATAATATTTTGAAAATCATAATTTAAAACCATAACTTATATAAAAAAACTTGAATGGTTTGGACATTCAACGGTATATGAATTAAATGGTTTAACTTAAATGTTACTTTGTAAAGAAAATAGTTCTCATGGCTTTACAAATACATTTCTTTATTAAAGTCTAAACCAAAATTTATATTATCTCTCTCAAGTTCCAAAACCACTTCAATTTATTTATATATACGTATATCCATTTTGAGTAACAATATTTCAAACTAAAATTGGATTTTATTCTTTCAACAGATCAATTGTTCTATTAATTAGTCTTGAATATTCACATAAAATCCATAAATAATAAGACTTCAATTTCTAGTAATAAAATATATATATTTTCCCAATTCAAATTATACTAGAATATTCATTTCAATTTATTTTGGGAAAAATCCAATTATAAATATCATATCTTAAAATTTCCAAACTTAACATTTAAACATATGATATAAATTATTAAACTCCATTTTCTTAATTTTCTTCCATTTTTAAATAAAGATTTTTATACACCTTTTAATTTCAAAATTTTCAACTTCATATGTATATATATGGAAGAATAATATTTATACAATATAAAATTTAAGATTATTAGAAACTGTATTCCATCCAAACCATAGAAATCACATTAAAATAGTTATATATAGACCGCGGTGCCTGTATAAAATTTTCTATCCCATGGTCAAGTGATACGGATATTTATCATTTCAATCCGCAATTTAAAAAAATATAAAATTTTGCGGTTATATATCATTTCAAACCACAATCCCGAATGAAATGAAATATGCATGATAATTTGCAATTTTATGAAATACAATAAAACATCCATCAACATCACCCATCATCCAATCACAATCATTAAGCAATCAATCAATAACAATTTATATTTGATAATATATAACAGGTAATAACTGGCAATTTTATTCAGATTAAATTTAACAACTATTAATCTAACAGTTTTATATTCAGTAATAATCTATATAACTGTCAACTATCAGTTTATAGGCAAACAAATAAATTCTAACTATCAATTAATACGCAATAAATAAATTAAATTAATAGTTAAATTAAATAAATGCAATTCAACAAATATGAGTGAAATAAACATGCCAAATACTCATAAATAAATTTCTATTCATTTCTAAAATTAATTTAACAAACATAAAAGCTTCTAGTAGTTGTGAGTGGGTTAAAACACTCACCTTTTGAATTTAAATCGAATTTAAATTCGATTTAAACCCAAAAATTCGCCCGTCTCAGAATTCGTCCAAACCTACGTCAACAGATCCGGAATTTCACTAGGATCCTAACAAAAGAAATTTCGCACGAAACGGGTTACGTATGAAAAAGTTATGTCAAAAATTCTATTGAAAACAAATTTTAAAAATAAATGCAAAAAGAACACATCCTTACCCAAAACCCCACGTGCCTTTCTTCTTCCCAGAACCTAACCTACTCACGTGAAACATTCACGTGTACTGTACACGCGCTAAAACCCAACCACCGCATAGACGAACCTCCATGCTGCCGCACTCGTGGCCACGTCCTCCACGCCTAAGCAAGTCGCCGACCTCCATCTCTGCCTAAGCGGCGCTCGCGTACGTCCCAGATCGGCAAGAAGGTTTGCAGCCGCCCCTAGGGTTTTAAACCCTAACGAATTTTACCACCAATCCAACCGTCGATTCGCGGAATAAACTACATGGATCTACTCCCCTCAGTCCCCTCTCCAATACCCAGAAAGCAATTCTCGATCTGACGAAGTTCGTTACAGCGCTGATGAATGGCCACGAACTGTTTGAATTTATTCTGGGTAAACGGTAACTCCAACTGAAAAACAAATTTCACCATGGGATTACGTGTTTCGAGAAGATTAACATATATTTTTGTGGAATTTTTCTGGAGATTTTGAATTTTCATTTTGTTTTTGAACTGACTGGATCTAGGGTTAGCACCCATTGAAGAAGAAGAGGAGCTTGAAGAAAGTATACGCGCAGATGAAAAGAAATTAGGTGGAGGCTAGGGCTTGTAGCTAGGTTTATATAGAGGGTTAGAGGTAGCGTAGATAGACCGTAGAATGAACGTGCGGAACAAACTATGGCCCAAAAAGCCCGCTATGTCTCCGGAACGAAATTTCGTAAATCTTTATATCCAAATAGGTAATTTAAAATATTCTGAACGCGATGGAAAAAGTTTCACGTCCAAATTTGATCGTATGAAGAAGTTATGCTGAAAACAAAATTTCCAAATTGATTTCAAATTGATTTTATTAAAATTGATTTCAAGGCGTTTCACGTCCGTACGATCAAACGACAAGTCCGATCGATACGAAACTTGAAACCCTATAATAATTCACCGATACGGATCCGATGAAACTGGTTTCGTCGAAATCCGAGTCCGTGACAAAAATGGCTATTTTTAATATTCATTAAATAAATTAAATAAGTTATAAAAATCCAAATTTTATATTAAATTCTAAAATTGGCCAAATTTTATTTCTTATATGATTCGTAATCAATTGAAAAGATTTAACAGGCTTAGCTGTGAATTAAAAATTGACATTATATTAATTGCAATGTTAATTTCTACACTTTCTTATATTTAAGAATTTTATAAATTATATTCTCAAAACCCATACTTTAGATTTTTAAATCTTTATATTTTCAACTTTCACCTAAAATAAAGATGCCATAAACATTAGTTCCTGATTCACATCATTATTCTTTAAGTCTAATTTAAATCTCAATAACGTAGTATTTAACGTTAGAATCCATTTTATTATGCATAAATTCCAAATTTTACTGACCCAAATTTTCTTCTTTTCATTCCATATCAATTGTCAATCCTATAAGAAAATTAACATTAGGTTCATACTTATTACAAATAACTCCAATTTCTTCCAAATAATAATTACATAACTATTAAATATTAAATCCATTTAATTGTAATAAATTCAATTGATTGCAATTAATTTCCAAATAAATTTGGATCTTTATTTGGTTATACAAAAAAAAAATCCGTTATCACTTACCTAACAAAGTTACTATTACTTAAAATCTCATTGCATCCACATTTTCACATTTTCATTTCCTGGTTTCTTTACTTTATTCAACATAAATTATTATAAATGGGATTTTTCTTGGTTACATCTTATTTGTATTTAACATTACTCATTCACCAATTCATTTCACTTTAACTGCGGTAAATTGGCGGATAAATTGAATTTGATTCCCAAAATTTAAATTAACAAGCAACAAGAATAGGTAACACACAATAGTCGTTACGCTAAATTCTAGTCACCTAAATAAGCTTTAATTACTTTACAAAATGGAATAACTTTTAAACTCATAAATGTAATACCAAAACCGTTATAAATCCAATGAATTTCCAAATCGAAGTTTGTACACATTTTACACAACTATTATGATTTCTCACAGAACGTTGAATTTATTAAATGACCATTTATTATAATTTAATTCCCTTAATTGAATCAAATGCTTATAATTTTTACATTCTTACCATTCCTTCCCATTATAAATTCATTAACGGATTTACAAATCTCTATCTTCCAAATATTAAATAACCAAACTGATTACAACCACTGTTCTTATCAAATTTTCATAAACTTGTTCAAATCTATACTCTTTTTCCATATAAATAAATTTTATGTTACTACTAGATTTTTTTTATCCACTACAGCCATTAAATTTTTACTATCTACACTTATTACATCTTTGTATTAATGAATCCCATTCAAGTTAATATTTATATTAATATTCACAAATTCAACATTTATATGTTTCTTAAAATTAACTTTCAACCAAATGTGCCAATTTACATTTCATTTCTATTCAATATATATTCATTTTATTCCGTTCATTCGGGTACTGCATTGAAATATATTTATTCTCTAATACTAACGTTATTATCATTAAATTATGATTGGATTCCAAGTTTTTATTCAACACCTTGAACAATAACTTACATATTAACCAAGTCCTTCTTCTACTTAATTCAAATTGGATTATGTTCCAATTCCTATAACCTAGGTCTTGAGTCACCATTTACATAATTAAATTTATCGTTTATTTCAATCTTCGTTTATAATTTAAAGTTCTACTAAACTAAATTACAAAACTTATGAACTTTAACAAATTTAATCCACCAATTAAATTTTCCTGATGTTTATATATTGCAATTCAATTCAGTTATTATTTCATTAATACCATTTTAATCAACTAATTATGACTTATAACCACAACACAAATCTTCGTTATTCTACCTATTGCCATATAACATTTCAATTGTTAAATCTTTAATCTCAGTTACTATACCCAACTCCTACATTTATTATAAATTAGATTAAAAATTATATTAAGTTAATCCATTTAATATTATCAAATTTAACGGGTCGTTACAATCTCCCCCCCTCAAAACTTTTCATCCCCGAAAAGGAAAAAGAAGGGAGAAGGAAGAGTAAAACAGTACATCTTATTTCAAACATTAACTTATTGACAATATTACTAAATTAATTCCCTTATATAAAATATACCAGTTTTATAATCATTATATTCTTTTGTACTTAAATTATTAAAGTTGGGAAAATATTTTCACAAAATTCTAAGTCCAAAATTTTAGGAAAAATTTTGGCAGAGTCTCCTTTGTACGGAGAGAGTCTGGAGAAAATATAATATCAAAATATACAAATATATTACATATATTATCAAAATATTATATCCCAACACGGGAAAAATAGCGCTTTAAACGTAATCCGAAGACGTACCTATTTGTCGGGCAAAATACGCTTATTATTATGGAACCAAAAGCAGTAGCAGTTGCTTCCATCACCTGTATTTCACTTATATAATCTAAAAAGGTTAAATATTATATTAAAGTGGAATATTTAAGTGGATTCAATCATTAATCAATCAATCAGTACAACAACCATCAACCTTACAAACAGCATACATACACAAACAAAGCAACCATTTAATCCATCAAACAAATAGTTGTTTGGGTTCAAACTTGAAATTTGTATGAAATGAAACTAACTATCAAGTGCATCCTTTACTCAACAGTCTTAGATGGAACAAAGATAGATATTTATTCATTTAACTACTTCAAATTTCTTACCCAACAACATAAATCAAACAACACAATTCAAACCAACACCCAAATTTATTTATTATACATTTATCTCATGCTTCAATGGTTTGATTTTCTTTCTTTCATTTATGGAGTGATTTCTTTATTTCTTACAAATTTTCATTTTCCATTTATCACAAAATTCATTATATTTGTATTCCAATTTATTGACTAAAGTATATATCATCTATTTATACTACTTACCTTTACTTATATAGTAAAATTTCCAATTTATCTTAAGCTTATACAATTAATTCTCATTAACAATAGCAAATTAATAGAATACCTTTATTACCTCAAGCTTCACTTGTAAGATTTCTCCTTTCATTTTCTTAATAACATTGCAACTTTTATTATATGGTAAGTTATGTATGTTTTAAGAATGTAAGTGAAAATTTACAAGTTTCTTCTCCATTCCTTTAATTAATATATATTTGTTTTATAAATTACAATTTCGACTTACCTTTAATCTCATTCATTTATTTAATGTTGAAGTTTCCATTATATTTAATTACAGTAACCCTCTACTTACACTTAATTTATTAACCTTATAACTTGCATTCCTATAAGTGAAAGATTTTACTCATTCATTAACTATGGATTGCAGTCATTTATATTTTTCCTACTTCTATTATATTAGAATAGGGGAAAATTAAAACATACTTAAATTAATAATCCTACAATCAATTCGTATTTAGAATTTCATTTTATATAATTAAATTCATATCACCTATTAATAATACTTAACTTTATTTTCAGTAAAATTTCAATTATAACCTAAGTTTATACCATTAAATTCTTATTTATAACAGTAGTTTATTGAATACTTCATTATTTCCTAAATTCCTACTTGTAAAATATTCAATTCTAGTTTCTTATTTAACATTTCAACTTTTTATATTTGGTAAGTTATTTATGTTAAAGAAAAAGCAAAAGAACTTATGCAAGTTTAATCTTAACTCTTTTAATTCATTGATTACTTCTTTTATTTCACTAACCTAAATTTTTACAACTAATAAATGGAAATTCAAGAATTAATACCGGGTCAAATTCCAAAATTTCTTTAAAATAATAGATAATTAATTTCTTACAACCTTTATATCTCTAATTACCTTTAAACAATTAAAATTTTAAATAATTTCAAAACAAATCTGCAGTAGAATTTACTACAGTGACCTTTCCCCTTCGAGACTCGAAAATGAAAGTCGATGATGCGGCCGTCATCACCGAAATTATTTTCCAGCGACAGAGAGGAAAGTACAAAATTTATTTTCTTCAAAATCCTCTTTAAACCAATTCTTTCGAATTATACTAAATATTTATATAAGAAAATATTTATAAACCAAATCATTATATTTCATAAATCCTTTGAAAGCAAATTTTTAAAATCCCGGACTTAAGTTCTAAAATCTCCAATTTGATTTATTATAATTTCAACTTAGCTTTAATTCATTACAAATATTTTTATTACCTAACACCCAACTATAGCAACCAAAATAAATCTTTATACAAATATTTTTATATATAGAAAATATAATAGGCAAAATTATTTCATTCACCTATATTAAAAACAAATATTATGTCGGTCTGTCCTATTAAGTGTTTAGAAATCCCTATTGATGACATAGCGTCCCATGCATCAACCAGAATTTATAAATACAAAGCGGAACAGATTAACACAATATCAAAATCTTTTATTAATACTAACAAATACGCTCTCTCATATATATACACACTCCGCGACTCCCATAGGGTATTACTACCCTATTAACAAAGAGTCAAACCCCACAAAGCCAAGGTTTATCGCTAAACCAAAGCACTGATACCAACTGTAACATCCCGCCTTTTCGCACACTTTAAAACCGACACACGTGCCAATTCAAAGCATACGCAAGGGCGGATTGTTATGGGGTAAATAAGAAAAACAGAGAAGAAATAAAACAAAATAGAATCTCACAGCGGAAGGATAAAATATAATAATCAATATACAGTTCATGAAACTGTTTACAAAATATTTATAATGAATATCAGAGTACACATACCAATACAATCAATGCAGCGGAAATTTTAGAGTGTGGTGCAATACTATAAATAATATAATACGGATTCTTCGTCTTCGTCCTCCAAAGCTAAAATCTTCAATCCTGAAACGCTCGGACTGACCCGAGCGAATTTGAAAAGACAAAAACACTCGAGTCAGAACTAAAAGATCTTATGTGAGTTAAATTAACAGAAATAAATATGAGTGCAGTAACTCAAGAGATGCTCGGGATTTACATCTCCTAAGGATCCGTTAAACTATTTACTATGTAGTATATTGCGCTATTATAATAGTGTCTATTTGTAAAGTAAACTTACTTTTTAATAGCGTTAAGGGGTTACCCATATAGCCCTTAACACAAATAATGCCAATAGTCTATACAGTACCGTAATACCTCCTGATCGGGAAGCTACCAGAGGATACTCCATAGGTACGACACAAATAGAAACTCGTAGTAAAGGCTCGGTATGGTAGGTGACACGGCACAACTAGGCAATGCCAGGGTAGATATACCAATTGCTATCCAGGCTGGTGGAAACGCGTAGCCGCAGTTACCGCCCACCTCGGACTAACTCCCCAAAATCAAAATATAGAAGTGGCCACTGAATCAATCCAAAATCAAAGTATAATATCGAAGAGGAGGGTCCGATCAGAGGAATGACCTCATTGGCCTGAGAATCGCTCCTGTTTTAGCCACCTTATGCCAACTCACGGGAGTCGGGTCCACGTATTTACCTTACAGGAAACGTCACCACCACCTACTTCATTCTGGAATCTCCACCGCGTACACGGTTAGTCATAGTGGTTTTCGGTATCGACAGAGAGTATGTCCATATCCGATCCCGGTCTCTTTGCCAACCCATCGTTATTATGACACCGCGGTCATTTAAAAATAGGTTATACTTTAAAAATCAGAATAAACATTCCATTTCATAACCATGAATACGATATCATTTCAAAACCCAAAACCATATTTTATCACTTATCCCAAATATAATTCTTTTCCAAAATCATAATGCTTTAACTTCATAACGTCTGAAAATCAAATATTTTCAAATCATAATATTTTGAAAATCATAATTTAAAACCATAACTTCTATAAAAAAAACTTGAATGGTTTGGACATTCAACGGTATATGAATTAAATGGTTTAACTTAAATGTTACTTTGTAAAGAAAATAGTTCTCATGGCTTTACAAATACATTTCTTTATTAAAGTCTAAACCAAAATTTATATTATCTCTCTCAAGTTCCAAAACCACTTCAATTTATTTATATATACGTATATCCATTTTGAGTAACAATATTTCAAACTAAAATTGGATTTTATTCTTTCAACAGATCAATTGTTCTATTAATTAGTCTTGAATATTCACATAAAATCCATAAATAATAAGACTTCAATTTCTAGTAATAAAATATATATATTTTCCCAATTCAAATTATACTAGAATATTCATTTCAATTTATTTTGGGAAAAATCCAATTATAAATATCATATCTTAAAATTTCCAAACTTAACATTTAAACATATGATATAAATTATTAAACTCCATTTTCTTAATTTTCTTCCATTTTTAAATAAAGATTTTTATACACCTTTTAATTTCAAAATTTTCAACTTCATATGTATATATATGGAAGAATAATATTTATACAATATAAAATTTAAGATTATTAGAAACCGTATTCCATCCAAACCATAGAAATCACATTAAAATAGTTATATATAGACCGCGGTGCCTGTATAAAATTTTCTATCCTATGGTCAAGTGATACGGATATTTATCATTTCAATCTGCAATTTAAAAAATATAAAATTTTGCGGTTATATATCATTTCAAACCACAATCCCGAATGAAATGAAATATGCATGATAATTTGCAATTTTATGAAATACAATAAAACATCCATCAACATCACCCATCATCCAATCACAATCATCAAGCAATCAATCAATAACAATTTATATTGATAATATATAACAGGTAATAACTGGCAATTTTATTCAGATTAAATTTAACAACTATTAATCTAACAGTTTTATATTCAGTAATAATCTATATAATTGTCAACTATAAGTTTATAGGCAAATAAATAAATTCTAACTATCAATTAATACGCAATAAATAAATTAAATTAACAGTTAAATTAAATAAATGCAATTCAACAAATATGAGTGAAATAAACATGCCAAATACTCATAAATAAATTTCTATTCATTTCTAAAATTAATTTAACAAACATAAAAGCTTCTACTAGTTGTGAGTGGGTTAAAACACTCACCTTTTGAATTTAAATCAAATTTAAATTCGATTTAAACCCAAAAATTCGCCCGTCTCAGAATTCGTCCAAACCTACGTCAACAGATCCGGAATTTCACTAGGATCCTAACAAAAGAAATTTCGCGCGAAACGGGTTACGTATGAAAAAGTTATGTCAAAAATTCGATTGAAAACAAATTTTAAAAATAAATGCAAAAAGAACACATCCTTACCCAAAACCCCACGTGCCTTTCTTCTTCCCAGAACCTAACCTACTCACGTGAAACATTCACGTGTACTGTACACGCGCTAAAACCCAGCCACCGCATAGACGAACCTCCATGCTGCCGCACTCGTGGCCACGTCCTCCACGCCTAAGCAAGTCGCCGACCTCCATCTCTGCCTAAGCGGCGCTCGCGTACGTCCCAGATCGGCAAGAAGGTTTGCAGCCGCCCCTAGGGTTTTAAACCCTAACGAATTTTACCACCAATCCAACCGTCGATTCGCGGAATAAACTACATGGATCTACTCCCCTCAGTCCCCTCTCCAAAACCCAGAAAGCAATTCTCGATCTGACGAAGTTCGTTACAGCGCTGATGAATGGCCACGAACTGTTTGAATTTATTCTGGGTAAACGGTAACTCCAACTGAAAAACGAATTTCACCATGGGATTACGTGTTTCGAGAAGATTAACATATATTTTTGTGGAATTTTTCTGGAGATTTTGAATTTTCATTTTGTTTTTGAACTGACTGGATCTAGGGTTAGCACCCATTGAAGAAGAAGAGGAGCTTGAAGAAAGTATACGCGCAGATGAAAAGAAATTAGGTGGAGGCTAGGGCTTGTAGCTAGGTTTATATAGAGGGTTAGAGGTAGCGTAGATAGACCGTAGAATGAACGTGCGGAACAAACTATGGCCCAAAAAGCCCGCTATGTCTCCGGAACGAAATTTCGTAAATCTATATATCCAAATAGGTAATTTAAAATATTCTGAACGCGATGGAAAAAGTTTCACGTCCAAATTTGATCGTATGAAGAAGTTATGCTGAAAACAAAATTTCCAAATTGATTTCAAATTGATTTTATTAAAATTGATTTCAAGGCGTTTCACGCCCGTACAATCAAACGACAAGTCCGATCGATACGAAACTTGAAACCCTATAATAATTCACCGATACGGATCCGATGAAACTGGTTTCGTCGAAATCCGAGTCTGTGACAAAAATGGCTATTTTTAATATTCATTTAATAAATTAAATAAATTATAAAAATCCAAATTTTATATTAAATTCTAAAATTGGCCAAATTTTATTTCTTATATGATTCGTAATCAATTGAAAAGATTTAACAGGCCTAGTTGTGAATTAAAAATTGACATTATATTAATTGCAATGTTAATTTCTACACTTTCTTATATTTAAGAATTTTATAAATTATATTCTCAAAACCCATACTTTAGATTTTTAAATCTTTATATTCTCAACTTTCACCTAAAATAAAGATGCCATAAACATTAGTTCCTGATTCACATCATTATTCTTTAAGTCTAATTTAAATCTCAATAACGTAGTATTTAACGTTAGAATCCATTTTATTATGCATAAATTCCAAATTTTACTGACCCAAATTTTCTTCTTTTCATTCCATATCAATTGTCAATCCTATAAGAAAATTAACATTAGGTTCATACTTATTACAAATAACTCCAATTTCTTCCAAATAATAATTACATAACTATTAAATATTAAATCCATTTAATTGTAATAAATTCAATTGATTGCAATTAATTTCCAAATAAATTTGGATCTTTATTTGGTTATACAAAAAAAAAATCCGTTATCACTTACCTAACAAAGTTATTATTACTTAAAATCTCATTGCATCCACATTTTCACATTTTCATTTCCTGGTTTCTTTACTTTATTCTACATAAATTATTATAAATGGGATTTTTCTTGGTTACATCTTATTTGTATTTAACATTACTCATTCACCAATTCATTTCACTTTAACTGCGGTAAATTGGCGGATAAATTGAATTTGATTCCCAAAATTTAAATTAACAAGCAACAAGAATAGGTAACACACAATAGTCGTTATGCTAAATTCTAGTCACCTAAATAAGCTTTTATTACTTTACAAAATGGAATAACTTTTAAACTCATAAATGTAATACCAAAACCGTTATAAATCCAATGAATTTCCAAATCGAAGTTTGTACACATTTTACACAACTATTATGATTTCTCACAGAACGTTGAATTTATTAAATGACCATTTATTATAATTTAATTCCCTTAATTGAATCAAATGCTTATAATTTTTACATTCTTACCATTCCTTCCCATTATAAATTCATTAACGGATTTACAAATCTCTATCTTCCAAATATTAAATAACCAAACTGATTAAAACCACTGTTCTTATCAAATTTTCATAAATTTATTCAAATCTATACTCTTTTTCCATATAAATAAATTTTATGTTACTACTAGATTTTTTTATCCACTACAGCCATTAAATTTTTACTATCTACACTTATTACATCTTTGTATTAATGAATCCCATTCAAGTTAATATTTATATTAATATTCACAAATTCAACATTTATATGTTTCTTAAAATTAACTTTCAACCAAATGTGCCAATTTACATTTCATTTCTATTCAATATATATTCATTTTATTCCGTTCATTCGGGTACTGCATTGAAATATATTTATTCTCTAATACTAACGTTATTATAATTAAATTATGATTGGATTCCAAGTTTTTATTCAATACCTTGAACAATAACTTACATATTAACCAAGTCCTTCTTCTACTTAATTCAAATTGGATTATGTTCCAATTCCTATAACCTAGGTCTTGAGTCACCATTTACATAATTAAATTTATCGTTTATTTCAATCTTCGTTTATAATTTAAAGTTCTACTAAACTAAATTACAAAACTTATGAACTTTAACAAATTTAATCCACCAATTAAATTTTCTTGATGTTTATATATTGCAATTCAATTCAGTTATTATTTCATTAATACCATTTTAATCAACTAGTTATGACTTATAACCACAACACAAATCTTCGTTATTCTACCTATTGCCATATAACATTTCAATTGTTAAATCTTTAATCTCGGTTACTATACCCAACTCCTACATTTATTATAAATTAGATTAAAAATTATATTAAGTTAATCCATTTAATATTATCAAATTTAACGGGTCGTTACAGTACTATACCTGTAAACCCGGCTTTTGTGAAGTTGTATTTTGACTTCATTGTAATGTATTCTGCAGCTACTGATAGTTGAGTACCAGTTGCACAACCATTCTAGAGGGGTTTCTTAGTAGCATCCAACAAATCATAATTTTTTTTCTACAATACTTGGTTCTTCTTGACATCAACATCGTTGCCATCAACTTCTGTAGTAGGAAATATTGAACGTGTTGCAGCTTCAACAATATATTCTATGAGATTCGTCGAAACAAGTTCATTATCCACCTCGTGCTCTAAATGTATGGGATTAGGTGCTATGTTTTCTTCATGATGATCCCACACCAAATAATTAGGCACGAAACCATATTGGCGCAAATGAAATTTTACCATATCTAGTATCAAATGCTTTAATAGTTTACACCTACTATATGGACAATGAATTTCATCGTCATTTCCATTATTACGTAAAGCGAATTCAATAAAGATATGTGCACCATTTTGAAAATGTTCACTTATGTTGTACATCAAGCTCCGATCGATAAAATAATTGACCATTTTCCCTACTTTAAAACATAAAAGTGCCTTTATCATTTACACCTTGACATTTTATTTTTCAAGTAAACATATATTAAAATTTCAAAAAATATATAATATTATTATATTTTATTTTATTTTCAAACTGATTTACATAAATTACTATATGATATAATCTTTAATTTTTAAGTTATTGTTTTACACTTTGATGGTTGATCATCATACCTCCCATTACAAATGCAGTAGTAGTTATGTTTTGCAAGTTATTTTATTTTAAACAACTCAACCATATTTCGGCAGCACTTCGCTTTCGTTCCCTGTATCGTACACTTATGTGTGTGCACAGGGAACAAAAACAAACTTTTGTCGAACTTTTGTGAACTGTTTAAAATAAAATGATTTGCAAAATATACTTACTACTATGTTTGTGATTTTTCCCTATTGTCCAATACAGGGGCAAATCCGACATAATTTTGTAATGGAAGAATAAAAATTTCCGTTCTATGATAAAAACGATTATCCATGCAATGATTATATATAATATTTGTCAGATGGGGCCAAAAACTCTCTAGGGGATCTACAAAAGTAAAGTGTATTAAACAAAAAAATTTACAATAACTTATTAAAATTCTAAAAAATCCAGATACTAAACCATCGTTTTCGTCATTTTGAAAACAAATACATCAAATTTTGAGCATCGACTCTATTTAGTCCAAAGTAGCGCTAACGTGCGTATGTAATAAATAGTCAATGCATATACACGAATTGACGCACATAGACACTAAACAAATTTTCTCTCTCAACATTTCAGTAATTAACAATTGTAATAACAATCTAATAAGCATTCAATGAGCTATACCAAACAATCAATGGGGGTATTATAAAACTATAACAACAAAATAAACGTAATTTAACAAATCAAACTTAAATACAGGGTTTAGGAATTTAACCTTCTTACCAAGCAATAGGCGATGGAGCTAGCTAATAATCGACGAATCCGAGGTGCTTGAGGCATGGAAGGCTGTCGATGGGATGGAGGTGCTGGAGGAGGTTTTAAAGGAGTGGAGACAAGATTTGGAGAAGAAGGAGAATGAATGGAACCGTCGGCCTCGGTTAAGGTATTCATGATTTTTCAATGGCTTCCGACGGTCGCCGATGGTAGCGTTATCAACGGCTATCGACTGCTATGTTATTTTAATTTCATTTTCCATGGAAATTGCTAGTCGTCACTAATTAGGCGACGAGCCATCGGCGACCGTCGAAAATGGTCGTCTTTTTTTACTGTTCTTCTACTAGTAACGTGTTTGCACTAGTTATAGTAGTGTAAATGTGAATAGTCTATGAAATTAGGAAGAAGTATGAGCAGAAGAATTATGGAGAACATATGCTAAATGTCCGATGTTCTTTTTTTATTGAATAAAATGGACAGCTAGCCAACATAGGTTTTAGTAAATGTCATAATAATTTCTAGAATCATTTGGATGAACTTTTGTAACGACCCAAAATTTTTGAACCCGAAAATTCCAAATAGTTATGAAAAAGAAGAAAGAGATAGAAGAAGAAGAACAGAAACATTAACAACTCACATTCGCAGCGGATAAAATATAATAATAAATAATGTCAGTTTACAAAAGAGTACTATATTTGTCAATTACATTTAATATACATCAGAGTTTCACATATATACAGTCACTGAATATACACTATTTTCATGTCTCGGATTAACAATATATAAATACAGCGAAAAAATACTATACGCTCCTGCCATCCAGCTCGCCTCCTGAGCTCCAGTACGTCCCTACCTAAAAATCTGTAATACTCGATCTGACCTGAGCATTACATTGAAGTAACACCCGGGTTAGGCTGGAAACTAGCGTGAGTAAACCCATCCAAAATGTAATACAATAGTATATGACTCATATAAACCCGGGGTACGTATATCAATTTACAATTTCATAGGTTGCTATAGGCATCACTTAATTCACAAAGCAATTAAGTGCCAGAACTTAGATTATATGGTCCAATTTCACTTAAATCATTCCATTAAACCCTCTTGATTTCACGTATCAATTTGTAAAGAATTAAAGTGGTTTGGGGTATTAACTATTATCGGACTCCGGTCTCTTTGAATTCATTTCATCATAACACAAATTATTCAAGTGAAATGCAAATCAACTTTAAATAAAAGATGTCACCTTACTCAGCAATTCAACCTTGATAAATAACCACATTATCAATGCCCACCCAAACACATCATATCACGAACCATTTCATATCAGGGGTATCAATCAATTCAAGGCATATAAACAATCACTTATCATACATAAGCAAGATCATCAATCACACCATCTCGAATAAATCTAATTAACCATAATTGAATTAAATCAATTACCTTTAAGTCTTGCTTATTAATTACATCCCAATTGATTTACCATCCCATAATCATTCACCTTTAATTACGTTAAGACTATCATCATTATCTAATTGCTTCCATTAAGTAATTATACTTAATCACATTTCATGAACGATTATCCTTAATTAATTGCATTCATTAATCAACCCAAATTACTCATAAACAGTAATTACTCTTCTGCAATTACTTACTTAAGTAATTAACCTCTTACTTAATTATTAATCCTTTTTTATTAATTACTCCAAGTGATTTATTCTTAATTACCTATACTAAGTAATTACTCTTTTATTTCTTCCCATTAAATAATTCCTTTTAATTTATTACATCTTATAATTAGGAATCGCTTCATCAAAATCTCATCAAGTATTTATATTTAATTAAATCTCCAAGAGTTTACCTTTAATTAATTTACAAATTAGTTTCAATCGAGTAATCCATCCCTTAATTACTCTTAAACCCAATTAATAAATCTTAATTGCAGATTATTTATTCTTTAACCATTAATTTATAAACCTTAATTATTGATTAACACAACTTAATTACCAATTAAATATTCCTTAGTTACCAGCTAATTAATCATTAGTCATTAGTTAATTAAATTACTTAATTACTTAACTACTAATCATTCGTTAATTAACCTTAAGTAGTTACTTACAAATTTATCTATCAATTAATCATTAATTAATCCAACTCTAATTACAAATATAATTTAATTATTCTTAATTACTTTCTAAAATAATTAATTAATATTAATTATTCAATTTAACTAACATTAATTATTTACATTTTAAAGAAAACTTCTTTAAACTTTGAAAATAAATTTGTTACTAACCACAAACTTAATTGTTAATTAACTTTATATTTAACTAAAATAATTAACTTGTATTAAGGTTTTAACTTAACTTGTCAAACACTTCTTAAGTTTTCAATGCTTAACAATTGTAGAAACCAAATTTACTTAACTTCATTCTTTTTTTTTATTTTTTTTATTTTATACTACAGTTTGAAGAAAAACCCGAGACCTCCCCTGCTGAACTTCGAGTCTCACTTCGAGTTACCACACAGTTTCACTCGGGTCACTCTCGTTTCCTCTCACACTCTCCTTTTTCTCCCCTTTTTATTTTATTTCCAATAAGTATAAATTAAACCACCGGGTAACTATCTCACGCTCTCGTCCCCCAAACACGAAGCAACCACCCAGCAAACTCGAGGAACAACTCAAGACCGAATCCTTATCAACTACACTGACACTGTCATCATGCCGTACACGTGCACGGCAGCACCACCTAGCTCCGGCGAACACCTATGCCTCAGGCACATAACAAATCACTCACACACTCGAAATCCAGGTTCGAGTTGCCTATAGAAATTTCGAATCGAAATACAACAGTTCGACCAAAATGCAAAACTCAATCCAATCAACATGATCACCTCGCCACTGCCCCTCACTCCACCGGAGATGCCTAAAATTCAACCACACTACGACAACACGACAGGCTTCCACCCTCCAGAACCTCGTTACACTCGATCATGTGTAGGCGGCGAACTCATCTCGTTACTGACATGCTAAAAAAAATTGAAATGAAACCCTAAACTCGATTCAAATCGAAATTCCTGGCATTCGAAAATTTTTCAAGTATTTTTCCTATGTTCGTGGATCATCATGCTAGCTATACAACAAATTTCAGCAGCTAAAATTTGTTAATTCAACAGAAATCGATGAAATTGCATTTTGAGTTCATATAAGAACTGAACCATTTATACTCACCTAAAAATCATCTTTCTTGTTTTAAAAACCTTTCCTTTGTATACTTAATCAAGATATGAAATCAAATTAAAAATATAAAACATTCGAATTTTATCCCATGATTCCCTTCCCTGTAAACTTGAAAGTACAGTACCTATAATACACTGTAACTCCTCAAACAAAATCTCAAACCCTGTCTTTGGTTCAAACAAACTTATTTAATTTAAATTCCTAAGTTTAAATTATTTATATGAAGAAGTATTTAAGGTTTTCTATGATTCCTTTACTCAATGGCTTGAAATGCTGAAGAACATATCCGAGTATAACTTCCAGTAAACAGCAAGCAACACAGAATTTCATATTTACTAAAGTAGTAAGCAAAAGATTTCCATAAATCAATTATCAAGATTTAATCTTCGAGATGGTGTGTTTACTCACCTGCAAAAATTTTGAACAAAGAACACTTCTTGTTTTCCCTTTTCAAATCTGACATATGAAACTGTCTTGAATCTGTTTTTAGTTCTTGAATGTTTTTAGTTTGCATTAAATTTGAGTTTGCTTGCTTCTTTTTTTCTCTCTCTTTCTTATTTTTTTCTTTTCTGAACGAACCAAAGGGTTCAGATGTAAACATATAGATAAGATATTAGTATGTTTGAGGGAGGTATTATTTGGTCAATTTTCTTTTTCTTTTGATTGATCAAAATTTATTTTCTGGCCTACATTTTTTTTTTTGACTAAAGATATTTTTATGAATGGAGGCTATTTCGGCTGAGGAGATATTAGTAAGTACTTTTGTTTCTCATTTAGTTTACATATCATAATTGTGTTTGCCTGTGTATACATATGTATATTTGCAATTTGCTGCATGAAGATATTATGTTTGAAAGTATCCAATTGCAGGCAAACACTTAGCTTATATATACAGGTATCTTGTTTCTAAATATTTTTCTTTGTTGACTTCTAGCTTGAGCTTCATATATTGTTTTGCTGATATTTATTCCTTGCACAAAGATTCTTGTTTTATTATCTTTTCTAGCTTGAACAATACATATACATATGTTTGTCTTATTATTTACACACTTGCGCTTATTATCTTTTTTTTTATACTTGATCTTTACAATTTTTAAATCCATGTTGTATGCATCCCAAACCTACTTAAATCTGTTTGTATGTTAACTATCAATATTTAAATCATAATCATAAGCTTGCTTACTTATATTTATATTTTGTATTGGTAGAATTTGATGTTATTTCAAACATTATCATCCATATATTTTATACCAAATGTTAATAGTATAAAGAATTTTAATTTAATTATATAAGATCACTTTTTATTTTAAGAGATTTGTTTTCAGTTTACAAATCAAATTTCCCTTTCAAAATACAAATAAATGGAAATTATTTCCAAAAGTCATATTCATTTTAAAATGATCAGTTTACATTTTATTCAATTGAATTAGATATTTATTAAAATAATCCTACTAAAATACCGGGTCGTCAAATTCCTCTCCCCTTTTGAATCTTTTCGTCCTCGAAAAGGAACGAAGCCAGATTCATTAAAATATTTAAAATCATATAATTTTTTTATACTATTTCACAAATCTATACATTATTACCAAAATAGGTTTTATACAAATACTTTTATAACTCGGTGTTTAGACAAGTCCATCCTTGTTCTAATAGAAATTCAGTCATACGTTGATCGGGCGTAGGACTGAAAATCTATAAGTTCGTGGTAAATCCGTTTTCAACACCCAGTGAAAATACTTGGAAAATAATTTTATTGAAAACGTAGAAAACAGTTTTTGAAAATAGAGGAAATATCTTTGGTGAGAATGCTCTGGAAATCATCACCCCCATCTATGGTCACGGTTACATCCAGGGTTACGTTGTCCTTACAGTAAAAGTCCATGTAACTGCAGGCTCTCCATGGCCTTTCAATTATGCCATGGATCCCACACAACAGATCACGGTTACATCTAGGGTTACGTTGCCGTCACAGCAAAAGTCCATGTAACTGCAGGCTCTCAGCGGCCTCTGATTTTTCACTGTCAAAATGAAACCTCTCCACTCCTACATAGGTCGCAGTCTGCCGATATAAAATCAAACGCAGACTGTTGGCTCTCAACGGCACACACGACTTTCGCTATGTTATACCATAGGTCGCAGGTACATCGTGGGTTACGTTGCCATCGCAGCAAAATCCATGTAACTGTTGGCTCTCAGCGGCACACACGACTTTCGCAATGGTATACTCAACTCATAATCCTCAGGAACTAGTTTTGTCCGGACTCCTCATAGGATCAACTTTAGACCCCCTCCTTGGGGCTCAAGGCTGTACCACCCGGTGGCACGCCTGAGAAGTTCATTTCAAGGGAGCGCCTTTTTCCCCAGAGCCATCATCAAAACACTTTATACTATACATATAGTATCTTTCAAATCATACACCTAGTATGATCTCATACAAAGCTCCTTTACACAAAATCGATTATCCAAAAATCGATAATTCTCAAACTAGGCTTTCCAAATTTCAATATTGATTTTACCCAAAAATCAAAGCCTTTCCAAATTCAAAGGTTCCCAAAACCTTTTCCCAAAATCCTCATAAGATCCTTTATATATATACAGGTGTATATAATTTTTAAAACTTTGGATCATTTCATACTTGCATAAAAACTCCTTTTATACTTCAAACACTTTCAAAAATCCTTTTTCTTCCAGCAATAAATTCAACAAGGGAAGATGTATCTTATATAACAAAGATATACAACTTTTTTTATTCAAAACAAATATTCAAATTAGATTACTCTTTCCAATATCAATTTCATTCAAATCCGTACGATGCACACTATTTACCTGTACGCTATAGCAATCTGATTGCTCACTCGATCACAAAATTTCACTCCCGAACTAGTATCGTCCACCCGACTTCCTAGTGCGGACACAGATCTGGTTTCTTGATCAGAAACCGTCATTCTCCTTGCATAGCTACAACTATGATAGAGAATATCCAGAACCAATCAACAATCCATATCCAGGTTCGCCGTCGAAAATTGAGTGAAAAATCCATACTCGGATCGATAAACTATCTCGAAATTCTGTGCTCGAATCTGGATCAAATCACTATGCGAATAGAATAATATACGTACATCCTACGTATTTATTTCCATTGATTATCAACCAAATCAATTTCCTTTCTATTCACATTTCCTTAAATTCCCCTTCACTTATTTACAATTTTCTTAATCCCCATTTGGATTATCACTTCAATTCTTATCTCAGTTGGGTATTTAAATCAATAACAGTTTGAATTCCGACCAGTGTATATTTAGAAAATCGCTTGAAAATTTTAAAATAGACAAATATTTGAAAAAAATAATTATTAGTTTGCAAAATAACTATAAAATAGTTAACTAATTATAAAATAGTTCGAAAACTAGCTAAATAATTTCAGAAATTTTAGATAATTGCAAAATTGTTGTAAAATAGTAATTAATTTGTAACATAGTTGAAAAATAGTAATTAGTTTAGAAAACAGCTGAAAAATGGTTAAATAGCTCCAAAAATAATTGTAAAACAAGTATAAAATAATTTGGCTTTAAGAGAGAAAGGTTGTATATATTAAATAGCTTAGAAAAATAAGTTTATATTAAAATAATTTATATTGAAAATAGTCAAGAGTGAACAGATTACTTCCCCAACAATTCAATTTAATCCAATCCAAATTTCCCATTGAAATTTTTTTAAACTTACACACCTTCAATCTCAAATCCAATTAATTCAAATCAGATTCAGTTTTAACTAAATCAATTTCAATCTCAATTTTAAACCATCTCGAATTATATAAATTTGAGTTAAATCCTCAAAGATTGGTTTAACCCTTTAAACCAAATTAACCTTTATTAAAAGTTTTTTTTTATTTTTTTTATTTTTAAACAATTTAATTTCTCAGTCCAATTCTCAAAATTCCTTTTTAAATTATCTTAACTTATGTATTTCATGGTTCAATACAATTTTATTTTAAAATTTTGATTTGTTATTCAATTTTATCTTCCAGTTCGAAGCGAGTTTTTAAACAATTTTAATTTACAGATTCAATTATTCAAATTTTAATTCAAAGTAATTCCATATCCTTAATTTCAAATTAAAGTTAAATTTTCCTATTATCTCAATAATGGATATATTACTACACTTTATTCCCCATTCATTTAAAACAAATCCAATCCACAATTTAAAGATTTTTAACAACAATAGGATGGTATCATCCAATTTATTTTAAGATATCCATCCATTTCAATTTCCAGATCTCAAACCCATTTTGAGATGACACAAACTCCCAATTAAATTATCCATTTAACTTCCCAAGTTCAATCCCAAATTCATATTAAAATTTCGAAATCTGGTTTTCCATTCAAACTATTTAACTTCTCCTAAGTTAGATTCAATTTGCTTAATCCAGTCAACTCTACTCCAATTTGAACACTACAAATTTGAAAATCCTTTCCCTCTTATGAGTTCAAAACTTATATCACTTTGGGTTTTTTTTTACATCACATTGCAGGGAAAATCAAAACTCAACACCTTACAGTTTATTTCGAATTATCCTTGATATCATGTATATCCATATATTTATTTCTTGGCCCTCCCGGTCATGTTTTAAAATTTTAAACCACCTTTGGTTTTATATTCAAATCAAAATTTTCAAATAACTCTTGTTAAATCAAGTTCTATCATTCGAATAATTTAAAATGACATTATTTACTATTTCTTTATTACTTTGAAATAAAATTTTCAAATTCTAGATCCAGATTTAATACTCCACAATTCAGGTATTTTCAATTTTCTATGTCATACTTTACTTAAATGTTTACTTCTTTAGAATATTTCATTTTGCTTACTCAGTAATACACATCTTATTATCAAACACACAACAATCACTTATGATAATAACCAAGATTATCATATCTAAAACCACTCATTATCATCTTATTCTGAAATACTTCTCCAATTCAAGATTTCAATTTCGGTTTGAATCTATTTCAAACTTATCCTTATTTAATTTCAGTTTGGTTGTATTATATTACTCTTAATTTAATCCTAATAATTCAATAGGCAATTTTCTTATTATTTATTAGGGTGAAATATTGCTTTATATATCAAAATATAATCTTATAAAAAATCATTTAAAATCCTTATGTAAGAAAATAACAAGTACGCTCTCTCTCTCTCTCTCATATATATATATATACACATATATATATACATATATATATATATATATGTACACTCAACTCATTTTATGGTACTATTGACCCTATCCTTATGAGTAATCCCAACAGAGCCAAGGTCCTCACATAACCTTCAGCTCTGATACCAAATGTAACGACCCGAAATTTTCAAACACAAAAATTCCAAATAGTTATGAAAAAAAAAGAAAGAGATAGAAGAAGAAGAACAGAAACATCAACAACTCACATTTGCAGCGGATAAAATATAATAATAAATAATATCAGTTTACAAAAGAATACTATATTTGTCAGTTGCATTTAATATACATCAGAGTTTAAAAAAAAAAAAATAGTACGCTCCTGCCATCAAGCTCGCCTCCTGAGCTCCAGTACGTCCCTACCTGAAAATCTGTACTACTCGTTCTGACCCGAGCATTACATCGAAGTAACACCCGGGTCAGGCTGGAAACCAGCGTGAGTAAACCCATCCAACATGTAATACAAAAGTATACGACTCATATAAACTCGGTGACGTATATCAACTTACAATTTCATAGGTTGCTATAGGCATCACTTAATTCACAAAGCAATTAAGTGCCAGAACTTAGATTATATGGTCCAATTTCACTTAAATCATTCCATTACACCCTCTTGATTTCACGTATCAATTTGTAAAGAATTGAAGTGTTTTCGGGTATTAACTATTATCGGACTCCGGTCTCTTCGAATTCAGTTCATCATAACACAAATTATTCAAGTGAAATGCAATTCAACTTTAAATAAAAGATGTCACCTTACTCAGCAATTCATCCTTGATAAATAACCACATTATCAATGCCCACACAAACACATCATATCACGAACCATTTCATATCAGGGGTATCAATCAATTCACGGCATATAAACAATCACTTATCATACATAAGCAAGATCATCAATCAAACCATCTCGAATAAATCTAATTAACCATAATTGAATTAAATCAATTTCCTTTAAGTCCTGCTTATTAATTACAACCCAATTGATTTACCATCCCATAATCATTCACCTTTAATTACATTAAGATTATCATCATTATCTAATTACTTCCATTAAGTAATTATACTTAATCACATTTCATGAACGATTATCCTTAATTAATTGCATTCATTAATCAACCCAAATTACTCATAAACAGTAATTACTCTTCTGTAATTACTTACATAAGTAATTAATCTCTTACTTAATTATTAATCCCTTTTTATTAATTACTCCAAGTGATTATTCTTAATTACCTATACTAAGTAATTACACTTTTATTCCTTCTATTAAATAATCCCTTTTAATTTATTACATCTTGTAATTATGAATTACGTCACTTAAATCTCGTCAAGTATTTATATTTAATTAAATCTCCAAGAGTTTACCTTTAATTAATTTACAAATTAGTTTCAATCGAGTAATCCATCCCTTAATTACTCTTAAACCCAATTAATAAATCTTAATTGCATATTATTTATTCTTTAGCCATTAATTTATAAACCTTAATTATTGATTAACACAACTTAATTACCAATTAAGTATTCCTTAGTTACCAGTTAATTAATCATTAGTCATTAGTTAATTAAATTACTTAATTACTTAACTACTAATCATTCGTTAATTAACCTTAAGTAGTTAATTATAAATTTATCTATCAATTAATCATTAATTAATCCAACTCTAATTACAAATATAATTTAATTATTCTTAATTACTTTCTAAAATAATTAATTAATATTAATTATTCAATTTAACTAACATTAATTATTTACATTTTAAAGAAAACTTCTTTAAACTTTGAAAATAAATTTATTACTAACCACAAACTTAATTGTTAATTAACTTTATATTTAACTAAAACAATTAACTTGTATTAAGGTTTTAACTTAACTTGTCAAACAATTCTTAAGTTTTCAATGCTTAAAAATTGTAGAAACCAAATTTACTTAACTTCATTCTTTTCTTTTCTTTTTTATTTATTTTATACTGCAGTTTGAAGAAAAATCCGAGACCTCCCCTGCTAAACTTCGAGTATCACTTCGAGTTACCACACATTTTCACTCGGGTCACTCCCGTTTCCTCTCACACTCTCCTTCTTCTCCCCTTTTTATTTTATTTCCAGTAAGTATAAATTAACTTAAGTATAAATTAAACCACCAGGTAACAATCTCATGCTCTCGTCCCCCAAGCTCGAAGCAACCACCCAGCAAACCCGAGGAACAACTCGAGACCGAATCCTTATCAACAACACCGACACTGTCATCATGACGTACACGTGCACGGCAGCACCACCTAGCTCCACCGAACACCTACGCCTCAGGCACATAACAAATCACTCACACACTCGAAATCCAGGTTCGAATTGCCTACAGAAATTTCGAATCGAAATACAACAGTTGGACAGAAATGCAAAACTCAACCCAATCAACATGATCACCTCGCCACCGCCCCTCGCTCCACCGGAGACGCCTAAAATTCAACCACACCACGACAACACGATAGGCTTCCACCCTCCAGAACCTCGTTACACTCGATCGTGTGTAGGCGACGAACTCATCTCGTTACTGACATGCTAAAAAAACTTGAAATGAAACCCTAAACTCGATTCAAATCGAAATTTCTCGCATTCGAAAATTTTTCAAGTATTTTTCCTATGTTCGTGGATCATCATGCTAGCTATACAACAAATTTCAGCAGCTAAAATTTGTTAATTCAACAGACATCGATGAAATTCCATTTTGAGTTCATATAAGAACTGAACCATTTATACTCACCTAAAAATCATCGTTCTTGTTTTAAAAATCTTTCCTTTGTATACTTAATCAAGATATGAAATCAGATTCAAAATTTTAAACATTCGAATTTTATCCCATGATTCCCTTCCCTGTAAACTTGAATGTCCAGTACCTATAACACACTGAAACTCCTCAAATAAAATCTCAAACCCTTTCTTTGGTTCGAACAAATTTATTTAATTTAAATTCCTAAGTTTAAATTATTTATATGAATAAGTATTTAAGGTTTTCTCTGATTCCTTTACTCAATGGCTTGAAATGTTGAAGAACATATCAGAGTATAACTTCCAGTAAACAACAAGCAACACAGAATTTCATATTTACTAAAGTAGTAAGCAAAAGATTTCCATAAATCAATTATCAAGATTTAATCTTCGAGATGGTTTATTTACTCACCTGCAAAATTTCTGAACAAAGAACACTTCTTGTTTTCCTTTTCCAAATCTGAAATATGAAACTATCTTGAATCTGTTTTTAGTTCTTGAATGTTTTTAGTTTGCATTAAATTTGAGTTTGCTTGCTTCTTTTTTTTCTCTCTCTTTCTTATTTTTTTCTTTTCCGAACGAACCAAAGGGTTCAGATGTAAACATATATATAAGATATTAGTATGTTTGAGGGAGGTATTATCATGTCAATGTTCTTCTTCTTTTGATTGATCAAATTTTATTTTCTAGCCTACAATTTTTTTTTGACTAAAGATATTTTTATGAATGGAGGCTATTTCGGCTGAGGAGATATTAGTAAGTACTTTTGTTTCTTATTTAGTTTACATATCATAATTGTGTTTGCCTGTGTATACATATGTATATTTGCAATTTGCTGTACGAAGATATTATGTTTGAAAGTATCCACTTGCAGGCAAACACTTAGCTTATATATACAGGTATCTTGTTTGTAAATATTTGTCTTTGTTGACTTGTAGCTTGAGCTTCATATACTGTTTTGCTGATATTTATTCCTTGCACAAAGTTTCTTGTTTTATTATCTTTTCTAGCTTGAACAATACATATACATAAGTTTGTCTTATTATTTACACACTTGCGCTTATTATCATTTTTTTATACTTGTTCTTTATAATTTAAATCCATGTTGTATGCATCCCAAACCTACTTAATTCTATTTGTATGTTAACTATCAATATTTAAATCATAAGCTTGCTTACTTGTATTTATATTTTATATTGATAGAATTTGATGTTATTTCAGACATTATCATCCATATATTTTATACCAAATGTTAATAGGATAAAACATTTTAATTTAATTATATAAGATCAATTTTTATTGTAAATATTAGTAAGAGATTTATTTTCAGTTTACAAATCAAATTTCCCATTCAAAATACAAATAAATGGCAATTATTTCCAGAAGTCATATTCATTTTAAAATGATCAGTTTACATTTTATTCAATTGGAATAGATATTCATTAAAATAATCCTACTAAAATACCGGGTCGTCACAACTTTAAATCAAGACTAGCACGTAAAATGAAGGTTACACAAAAGAAGTCGGTCTAAAAAACTTATATTTTTAAAATCTGTTAAAGTATTAAATTACGTTTTTATTTTTAGCAGAAGCATTTCATTAAATACGTATGCGTAGAACAAATTTGCACTAGTTATTATAGTAGTGTAAATGTAAATAGTCTCTCAAATTGCTGGGAGGTATGCTTAGAAGAATTGTAGAGAAGGCATACTAAATGTCAAATATTCTATTTTTTATAGAATAAAATAGATAGAATAGATAAAACAGATAACTATCCCACATAAAGTTTAGTAAACCTGATGTGAAAGTAATGGGAATGAAATTTAATATTAGGATGAGGTTAAAAATGAATTTTACAATTAATAGACGAGTCACTGTGAATAACATAATTAGGGTACACTATGAAATAAGAAGGCAAAGGGACAAGCAATGATTGTTATTAACATAACTACGGGCTAGTTTGAAATGAATAGGAAACGAAATAGGCATATGTTATTTTTATTAATATGACAAACAAACAATTTGGAAAGTTATAATTTGTTTATGTGGCTTAATTATTATTTTTGAAATGTATGAGAGATAAGAATTTGAAATGGAGTTAATATGAATTAATAAGGAGAAAAATTAGTCTCATATTCTCTTTTATTCATATATTTGTATATATAATAGAATTAATTAATCAATGGAATTATAATATATATGGATTGGTTATTTTGTATGGAATTCATTAATTGATAGATTTATAATACATGGACTGGTCATTTAGTTTGAATTGACGTTCAATCAAACATGGAAAGTTGGACGTTCCAATAAGAATTGACACATATTTTTTTCAGTTTCTCTCATCGACTATTAATCTCACCACTATTTAATTACTCTCATTGTTAATCAAGTTATACTCTTATCGTTTCTTTGCTTTTTTTTAGTTATACATCCACTACTTTATTCGTTAACAATTCGAAAATATGAAAACAAAATGGTTAATAAGTTGCAGGTAATGCTTCGTTTAAACCTGATTATTAAAGAAATCACTTTTACTTGTCCAATAGTATAGTAATTAATATCTGACTAAATGTCCTAAACTGGACGTAAATCTTATAAATCTATATATTTCTTATACCATTGGAACAAAAAGAAAAAAAATTACTTTTGCTATTTTGAAAAAAATTTGGACCTAAATAGTTATAAAAAAATCGAAATGTCAATTATACCAAGGAAAATAAACTTTTTTACCCAAATTGATTTTCAAAAGATTAACTATGCCAAAATGTAAGTTATTTTTTGGTAGATACTTTTATTTATTAAAATTAATTTCGAACATCGACTTCTGAAAAACAAAAACGAAAATGAAAAAAAGCTATTTACTTGATGCAATACGGATTGAGTTTAAATTGTGGTGGTTGACATTGTTTGTGAAGAAGCTGGACAAATATTGTAATCATAATATTTCGTATGCTAGTTAGTCCAAGGCAATAAATGTAAAAAGTATTCTTCTCTTTACATCATTCAAAGAAAGTTGTTTTATTATTTCCCTCCAAAATATTCCAAGTTGATAAATAATAAAGGGATGAACTCTCCATTTAAAATACATTGTTTTAAGAATATTTGAATGGTAAGATAACTTCCAAGGTCATAATATTTTTGATATAACATTTTTTTAAATAATCAATCTGTATTATAATCATTTCCCATTTACATTGCCTAAACTTAACAGTAAATTACCATAGTTTTCCATAAGTATTGCGTAACATATATTGCATAAACTAGGCAACAAATTTAATTTAGCATAGCCATTCACTAGTGTGCAAATAATTTTTTTTTCAAATTTATGAACATATTCACCAACATTTGTTATAAAGAACTTGCCAAAAAATTGAACTTTGAGAAAATAAAAAGTAAAGACAAAGTTTTGAAAGAGGTTTTGATTGATGCATTTAACAATAAGAACTTGCCAAAAAAGTTCTTTTTGTTAAATGTACTTGTGATATTAGAAAGATATTGTTTCCCCTTATTTTCTGAAGATATTATCTAAAATGCACATTTCTAGCATATGACTAAATAAACAAGTCTCCAATATAGTTATCTTCTATTATACTATTGACGGATCTAATTCAGAAAAATGAAATATGCCAACTTATATGTACTAAAACACTGACAATGAATTATTAGTGTACATGACGCAAAATATCTTCCCGTATCTATTTTTGTGCTAAGATTGAATATATCCATATTACCTAAGTAAATAATCCATTTAACACGCATTAATTGCACATAAATTGATCAATTTCCATGCATGTTTTTTGTGTAAGATTGAATATATTCATATTACATAACTAAATAATCCATTCAATGTGCATTAATTGTACATAAATCGATCGTTTTCCATGCCAATTTTGTGCTAGGATTTAGTATATCCATATTACTTGAGTAAGTAATCTATTCATTGCGCATTAATTGCATTTGCGGGTTGATCCTGCCCTTTAAAAGTATCCATACAGCTCTATGATTAAACATATACATGCATATATTAACTAAGTAAAAAAGTATACCGATCTCTACGTCTATTTTAAAGCTACGATTGAATATGTCCACATATTTACTTGGTAAAAATATTTTAAGTACATCCATGTCTTTAATAATATATTACCTAACTGACTAAATATATATTAAATTGTTGAGTCGGTCTATCTCCTAAACTATTGCACTTTCCTCCTTATAATTATAGAACCATATTTTCTCCTCTTCCACAAAAAAAATCACATTATCCACTTCAGCCACTGCAACCATGCTACATCGTTTAAATATTCTCCAGTTCTCCTAACTAAATTGGCATGAGAAAGCTTTGCAATCGTACTATATCATTCAAATATTCTTCACTTCTTCGGACTAAAGCATCGTGAGAAAGCTTCTCAGGTACATAAACTGCTATGTCTTAGAACTATAGCCTGTACCCATAAGTTATATAATATATCATGTTACATATTGTTAACGTCCTTTAGAGTGTACTGGCTAAAATAATACAGTATGAGTTGATGAATCAGAATGAAATATTTTATCTATACGAGTGCGTATCTTGATTTATATTTTGATTTGGTATATACTTCTTTGTTGTCTTTATACTACAAATAATAACTTTAATTGTTGGAATTCTAAAAGTACTTACAGTGTATGTTGTGATTGTAAACCATTGTAGCAGTGTTGTTTTTCTAATCAACAACAAGTTGTTGCTTAATCATTTTATGCCAACTAATCCCCTAATAAATATACTTTGCCATCTTTTTCTAATTCATTAGATTTCACCATGTTAAATTATTGTTCTAGTTGGTGATAAAATTTAATTTGTAACAATTGCCAAAGCTTCTACCTTGCTGGAAAAGCACACATAGTATTTTGTTTGCAATTTTGTATCATTTAATTGCGTAAAGTACTAAATTTAACATCTTCCATCTACTGTACCATCTCTAATCAAGTTTAAAGGACATTAATTATATAAGGCCGAACAGTTTAAAGGACATTAATTATATTCATGTTGTACTCTGGTATCAAAATTATTGTAAATCTATAATTGTATATAATATATTTTTAATACAGTTGGTAAGTTATTTTTTAAGCCCAAATACCAAATCATTAATCATCGTGATTAGCCTGTATGCATATATTAATCATTTTATGCCAACTAATCCCCTAATAAATATATCCTATACCAATATATTAATTGTTTTATGCTAATAATCCCATAATAAATATAATTTATAATCCTTTTCTAATTCGTTATATTCGACAATGTTAAATTATTGTTCAACTTGGTGCTAAAATTTAATTGGTTACAATGAATGGATAATGTTTTGGTAGCGGGCTATGAAACCAATGAAACCTTCCGAAGATATCCATTTTCCATTCACACTATTGTGCAAACAATTTCTTATAAGGTAGAGTTTTGTCCCCACTATCAACAAAGCACAAGGACAAACAATTTTAAATATAGGAATTTACTTACCTTAACACGTTGGTCATGATCAACTATTTTTTGCAATATCAAGAGCGGTTTCGATGAGTAACAAATTTTTTTTTGATAAAAGATGGCTATATCCATGAAAAATCGGAAACTTATACTAAAAATGTCATTTATATAGATGTACTTATATCCGTTGAAAGACAAAATAGTTGAATATAATTTTATAAGCATAACTTTTGGATTTGTTTATACTATTTTGTTTTTCTACTTCTTTTTCTTGGAGTGAAAATTTATAAATTATGCAACATTTGTACAAACAATTTTTCCTTGCATATTTAAAATGCACAATATTGGCAGAAAAACAATTCACGTGCGAAGCGCTTGCCGTTATCATGGAGGAAGCGCGTGTCGTTACACTCATATACTAGAAATGAGTTTCCTATTGAATTTTCAATTGAATTACATATGTTAATAAATATATGCATAGATATCCCCCAAATCGAAGGAATATTACAAATCAAGATTAACATGCATACCTTATACCAGTAAATGATTCAAAATCACATGCAATATAAAGAAGGCTAAAAATTTCTTTTCCTTGTATTATGAACTTAAATATACATAATGTACAGGCGTCTAGATACGAAATGAAATGTAAAATTCAATTATCCATTAATTATATTAAACATACCTTGAAAGTCCTAGCATTTCAAATTCAAGTAAAGTGAAAATTAGGCAAGTCTCCAATCTGATGCGAGTTAATTAATGACACATACAACTATGTCATTACAATTACTTTATCTTTTTATGATTCATCAATAAGATCACAGTTAGAAAAATATCATTCAACAACAAAAATAACCAAACAAAACTAAAAACTAATGGAGGCTACAAGAATTTCTGTATCAACAAATCATTTGTGAAGGAACATTCATGTAGTATTTTAAAAGAAAATAAATTGCTAAAGTTGGAATTGAGTTATAGAGTAAAACAGCTTGAGAAAAGAAGAAAGGAACTTGATCGTCATGCTACTCTTAATGTGATCAATCTTAGAACATTTGAAGAGGAGATAAAAAAGGTATTATTGAGTCTACTTTTTTTTAAAATGAAATAATGATTGGTATTATCGCGTATTACTCACTTTATGTAATATTTATTTTTGTGCAGCATGAATTGAAAAACAATTCACTTCGAAGAGCAGTAGGCGACCGAAAAAAGCCGTTGAACAAGTCTTGTCGCTTTTAAACAAACAAGAGGTCTGTTATACAATTATATGTATATGTGTGTGTGTGTGTGTGTGTGTGTGTGCATAGGATTATTATTTTTTCCTCATGTTACTAATTGCATGTATACAGGAAGAGGGAAAAAAGGTTTTCTTACCAAATTTTCTGCTTGGAATAACAGGTTGATCAAAAGCATAAAAAAAGTACTAGAGATTCAACATATTCGAAGAAGCATTCTTATTATTCATATGAGAGGGGAAGAAGATGCATCTCTAATGGTGAGAGTCAATGAAATGAATGATGAATTGGAAGAAAATATGGAGGAGATGAAGTATCATAAAGAACTAAACCCAATGTAAGTTGTGAGCCTTGACTTACAAGATGCTTGTAAGGAGATTATCATGGTAAAAACTTTGTATCTATAAGTTTACTCAACCTTTGTTGTTGAATTTTCTGTATACAAACTTTTTACCATGATAATCTCCTTCCGACCATCTTGTAACTCATCTTTAATTGTGCATTCTTTCACAACTTACATTTGCTTTAATTCTTTAAGACACTTCATCTACAATTTTTCTTCCAATTATTCATTCATTTTATTGACTCTCACCTTTAGAGCTGCATCTTCTTCCCCTTCCATATGCTTAATCAGAACATTTCTTCGAACCTGCCGAATCATCAATTCTTTTTTTATTGCTTTTGATTGATCTGTTTTCCATGCAGAAGATTTTGTAAAATGCCTTTATTTTCCTTTGCTTGTATAAACACAGTTAGTTATAGGAGGAAGAATAATTATCTTGCACATACAAAGGTACACACACAAATAATTGTATAATAGACCGCTTGTTTGCTCAAAAGAAACAAGACGTGTTCGAAGACATGTTCTCGCTCTTCGACTGCTCTTCGAAGTGAATTGTTTTTCAATTCATGCTGTGTAAAAAATAAATATTACATAGAGTGAGGAAGATGCAATAATGTCAAATCATTATTTCAGTTCAAAAAACAAGTAGACCCAATAATACCTTTTTTTATCTCTTATTCAAATATTCGGCAATCGATCTCATTAAGAGTAGCCCAATGATCATGTTCCTTTCTTCTTTTCTCAAGCTCTTTTACTCAATAACTCAATTCTGCCTTCATTTCCTTCAAAATTCTATGTTTATGCTTTGTTTATTCACAAATGCTTGTAGCCAAAATTAATTTTTTATTATGTTTGGTTATTTTTCTTATCGAATGATATTGTTCTAGTAATGATCTTGTTGATGAATCATGCAGGCGGAAATTAATTGAAATGGCATAGATGTATATGCCTAATTTCCACTTTGTTTGAATTTGAAATGCCAGGATTATCAAGATATGTTTAATACAATTAATTGATAATTAAGATATACATTTAAATGGGTGTCTAAATGTAAGAACATTGTGTATATTTAAGTTCATAATGCAACGAAAAACCATATTTCTTATCTTGTTTATATTGCATGGGTTTTGGAATCATTTACTAGTATAAAGTATGCACCTTAATCGTGATTTGTAATTTTCCTTCGATTTGGGATATATCAATGCATATATTTATTAATATGTGTAGTTTAATTGATACTTCCATTAGTTGGTCTTCCACCAACTTGGTCCTTATTCCGAAGTGTGATAACCCTCAATCATGTGCGGAATATCGACATATCGGTTTATGTAATTTCACGAACAAAGTGATTTCTAAGGTTTTGGCCACTCGTTTAGCTCCGTTCCTTGATCGCATCATCTTCTCTTCTCAGCCGGGTTTTGTTAAAGGACGTTTAATCACTGATAACGTCTTGTTGGCTTAGGAACTGATTTCCCAGATTGACCGGAAGGTAAGAGGCTCAAATGTAATCTTCAAGCTTGACATGGCTAAGGCATATGATCGTATGTCTTGGTTTTTTGTCATTAGAGTTCTGAGGGCCTTTGGTTTTCCTGAAACCTTATCGATTTGGTTTGGCGGCTAATCTCTAACTGTTGGTTTTCCGTGCTGATTAACGGATCGGCCTACGGATTCTTTCGGGGGGGTAGAGGTCTCCGTCAAGGGGATCCTCTATCTCCATCTCTTTTCGTCATCGTGACTGAAGCACTCATTCGAGGGATTCACACCTTGACGATTTTCGGTCAGGTTCACCGTTTTGGCCTTCCGAGATGGTGCCCTCAAGTCTCTTCCTTATCTTTTGCGGACGACATTGTTATCTTCTCAAACGGCAATCGTTCGTTCATTCGCCGGCTACTTTGCTTCATACATCGGTATGAGCGATGTTCGGGTCAGCTCGTTAACTCTTCGAAGAGTTGCTTCATCCATGCGAAGGACATGATTCCTTCCCGGGTTTCATGGGTCCAATCCTTCACCGGTTTCAGGGAGGCTTCCCTTCCTCTTCCATACTTGGGTGTGGTTCTTTACAGAGGTAGGAAATTGAACGCTATTTTCGACCCTCTGACGGACAAGGTTAGGGGTAAAATTTTGCGTTGGAACGCGTCGCTTCTTTCTCGGGCAGGAAGACTTGTGCTTATCAAGTCCGTTTTAGGCTCGCTAGGTTCTCATGTCTTCGCTGCGATGGCCCCCACCGATTCTTTCTTCCTTTCTTTCTGATCCTTGGCCTCTTCCTTTTTTTGGGGTATAAAGGTTGACAACCATCGTCATCACTGGGTTTCATGGGACGTGGTCTGTCGTCCTAAGAACGAGGGCGGTCTTGGTGTGCGTAACCCCGAGGACATTTGTTCGGCTTTTGCATGCAAGTTGTGGTGCAGATTTGGGGCAAACGATTCCTTATGGGCGAAGTTCCTGCATGCCAAGTACCCAAGGCTGGCCTCCGCTGGCTACTCTGGTTCTCCAAGTTTCGCTAGTGAGACTTGGAAGTACATGCAATCGATCAAATCTTTCTCTGACTCTCACGGAGGCCATTCCGGTTGGGATGGTGGAACGTTTTCCATCTTCAAAGCGTGGAGTTCCACTCGTACGCCGGCTCCGGTGATCCCTCTATTCTCTTTCATATGGGACGCTAGAATCCCTCCTAAAGTGTCCCTGTTTATGTGGCGAACCCTTCATAAGGGGTTACCGGTTGATGAGAACCTTCAACGGATTGACATTCCTTTCGCATCTCGTTGCAGGTGCTGCGGCAACGGGGCGTCCGAATCTTCTGATCATTTACTCTTTTCGGGCTTCACAGCTACAGCCTGTTGGAATTATTTCGGTAATCTGATAGGCATCCGAGGTAGATACGGCTTGCCGGGTGACTTACAGAGCACCTGGTGGAACGGTATCTCTGGTAAATCTTTACGCTCTGTCATTTTTCGCTTGATTCCTTGTCTGGTCTGCTGGCGTCTTCGGTGTGCGCGAAATAAGGCCATATTTGACGAATCTCCCATGAATCCCGCTTCCATTATTCGTCGGGTTAGAAAAAATGTTTTTTTGGCTTTTCGTGGTAGACCTTTCAAGGGATCGGTTAGCTCCCGCTCTGGCCCTCTTGTGCCCCTACTGTCAATTTCCTGTTCTAGTCCGTCCGATAGAGCGGGAATTGGTTGACGCTAGGTTGCGAGCCAAGTGGTGCTGGCGCTTCCTTCGCCTTCCCCCCCCCCCCCCCCCCCGATTTTCCATCTTATTTCGCTGCTATTGGTTTCAGGTTTAGGTATTTCTTGTTTGGCTGGAGCTGGTTTTTCTCTCTTTCTGGTTCGGAGCGATGGATGGCTCGGATGCTTTCTTTCGGATCTCTGATCATCTGTCTTTTTTGGGTTTCGTACGGTTTTATGTCTTTCTCTGTTTGTTCCTCTGGGTTTTTTCTTTTCGGTTTATTATCTTATGGTGTATCTCTAGATCTTTTGGTTTTCTTCTGTTGTTACCCGTCAGGCTTGTTCACGGTTTTTTAGGTATGTTGGTTCTCATCCTTTGTTACCCGTCAGACTTGTTGGCGGTTTTTGAGGTATATTTATAATATTTTTTTTGTTGAAAAAAAAAAAAGATACTTCCATGGGGTACACGTTTCAAGTATATTAAAAGGAAAGATATTTTGCATCATGTACCTTACTGATTCATTGTTAGTATTTTAGTCCATGTACACTGGTACATTTCATTTTTCTGAATTAGATCTGTTAATTGTATTATACAAGGTAAATATAATGGAGACTTATTTAGCTTTCATATGCTAGAAATGTGCACTAGATAAGATATTTAAGAAATAAGGGGAAATAATATCTTTCTAATATCATGTGTGCATTTAACAATAAGAAATGTTTTAGAATAACAATGGTTAAAATTAATTTTTTATATAAAAGGTTCAAACTTGACTGATTACGAGTACTCAGTTAGTGAAAACAAAAATATTCGTACGGGTCCAAACTGATAGTTTTAAGAGATCTGGATTTCATATTCAATGGGATTAGTTTAACACACAAAAGCATATCAGGCCTCTTCAAAAATATATTGGAACTCAGTCTAATGGATAAATGAATCATTAAATTTGAATTTATCGCATCGAATTACTTTTGTTATCGGGCTACATATTTTGAGATAAGCATAAAATTTAAGGTACTCCTGATAATTCCTTTTTACATACTCAACCGACATATCGCCCATTCAAATTTAAGAGTGAATACTCTGGTCCTTTTTGGTGTTCCCTGCACTAAATAAATATGCTTTGTTAAATTCTAATTTATTTGTTAAGGTTAATTCTTTGTATTAAAGTGGCTAGTTGAATGTAGTTAACAAACTGAGTTATAACTCCTACAACACTATATTGGATACTAATTTAGAAAATGCAAGTGGCTAATAACCATAAGATTTACAGCTTATGTTCTCGTTTTTTCCAAGTTAGCAAGAAGCAGAAAATTTCTTGGACAACTTTATATCTACCAAAAATGAGTTACGTTATAGCATGCATTTTTGCAGTATCGTTTATATGCAATACATATATTTATGAACCGACATGATTATAGGTTAAGATATATCCGCCAAAAAAATGTTCAATATTTTTTTTTCTAAATATGTAGTAATTGATAGATAGGCAAGTAGAATTAAAAAATTAAGCACAGCATGAATGGAAGAATTGGCCATGAATCATTATCATAGGTATATGTAAGTATAGTTGGTAAAGTTAGGTTTCTTTCTTTTTTGTATTGTACTATCGAAGGCCAAACTTATATATATACCTAAACCTTTCGATCATGCTTAAACGTGGACCACATTTTTCTTTTTTTTCTGATCCGACAATTAACAAAAACTTACTGCCAATACTTTTCCCCAATTATACACAAGCCTATGGGTCCATTCATAGGATTGAATCTTTTATAAAATCAAATTGTAATACCTTACTATAAACGTACTATTACAAACCATTATTATCATCTTCTGTAAAAACAAATTATAAGCCTTTGCATGTATTCTTAATGGAGATCGTTAGTTTAATATTTGATCATAAAATCAAGATTCGGGAAATCATATAATACTTATCATTGTTTCTTGATTCGGGAAATCATATAACATCTTCTTGTCCATTTCAATGATGAACAGATCAAGAATTAAATCAACCATAACTTACTTCCAAATGAAACCCATTCAATTGAGAAATATTTATATTTTTCTCATAGGATAACACAACGATAAAATTGCTAAAAAACAAAAGTCGTGAAACAATCAAAACACAACTCAACCAGCAATGACCTGGTGCATACAAACAAATAGATATAAAAAAAGGGTAATAAAAAATTTAAAGTAAGATACCATACCTGCATCTGCGGCAACGGCAAGAAAATCAGAGGAAAGAGCAGAGCGCGATTTGTCGGAGAATGGCTAGTTAGGGTTCGTGGTTTTCGTCGATGGCAACGACATCGAGCAGTCTAGCTTTGTCGATGACATCGAGCTCTAGCTTTGTCGATGGCAATGGCGGCGAGCAGGTTTAGCTTCGTGGTTGGCAAGGGCTGCAAGCTCAACGCGGTGGTGTTAGTGTTTTGGTGTATGAAATTTTGACGGTGAGTTTTAGCGTACTTAGTTACTAAGTTGAGCGACCAATGAAATGAAGGGAGGGAAGTGGAAAATTTTACTGAGCGGGAAAGCTGTATTGTATCTGTTGAAAAGACAACTTGCGCGAACGATTGTTGCAATTAAATATCTACAACTGGCATAAAAAAGCAGTTGTTATAGATGTATGTTGCAACTACTGCACAAATAAAGTTGTTAAAATTATCTTTGTTACAACTGCTGGAAATAAACAGTTGTTAAAAATAACCTATAAAAACTGTCTGTTTGCGTCCAGTTGTAAAGTGAAAGTTGTAATATGGTTATTTTGTTGTAGTATGGGGTGTCTCACTGTGAGCAGGTAATGGACGCGCATGAGGAAAATTTTGTCCCGTATCGTGAAAAATAATGGAGTTGGAGTGGTATATACATGAGTTTAGTCGCACTTAACAACGAGGGATTTCTTTTGTTAAAAAGTGTTGACTAAACCATATGTTAACCCATTGAGGAATGTTGGGACAATATTTCAATATGTGTTGAAGTTTTGGAAAATTGAAACATTTCTCATTTTTGGCTAGTAAAGATCTATCCCATTTTAATTAACTACAAGGAAGTAAACGGCACCGAATCCATTTGGATTAAGTGAGTTCAGAGCTATAATGGACTAGAGAGGCATAATATGTGATGTTTTTAAATTTGTTAAAGTATTATTTTTGCAATAATATGGATTACTATGATGATATTATGTAAGCAAAAAAATCTATTAATGAGGATGTTTGTTAGGAAATCTTAATAATATTAGCTACTAAATTTAGACAACGATGTGTGGTTCCGTTTATAACAAGCAATAATCAACGTTTTGTAATTTAAGCATGCCAGTTAAAAATGAAAATCTAAATTTTATTAAGACAGTTAAATATGGTTTGCTAAAATTGTGCGAACCAATAAAATGGATTTGTATATTGAAAGTAATAACAATGAGGTCAAATTGTCAAGTAACATTGTTCAAGTGGTTAATTGATTCGGTTTTGGTGTAAGAGATCACAAGTTCGAAACTTGCTTTCGAACGTTTATTCACATGGGATTTGTTGTCCCAATGATTTGTTGTATATAAAGTAATATTTCAGAAAAAAAAAACAAGGAGGTCAAATTTCATTAGTGTACTATATGGTAATGCCTTATTGGTGAGTTTAGAAGTCAGGAACATTCCAAAGTTTTAAGAAATTCTTGCTCCTAATTTGAATGAAAGGTTTCTAAAACTGTATAATTTATGTGAAAAGAAGCATTTGTACAACAAACTTCAAAATTTTCATTTTAACATGATGACGTGTGATATTTGCTGGATTTTGAAAATTACATACATCTCGATTTAAAATATTTGCTATAAATGTCTAAAATTAATTTAAATGATAATGTGGAATTTAAATATGAACGTTCAAGTCATAATTTTGAACTAAATTGTATATAATTTTTAATATTCTCTTTGACATGCATTGTTGAAGAGATGTCTCTCCTCGTGTCTGAATATTCCAATTTTCCAATTTCTTGGGCATTTGAATGAGGTTCTAACCAGTTGTGGAAAATTAACCCATATCTTTATTTTTTCAATTTTTTTTAACTATGTTCTTACACTGGTCTTGTTATTTATGAGCACTTTATTGGTATACTTCTGCTCACTTTTTGTTGTTCTCGAAATTTGCTTTTGATGTTAAGGAGCCATGGATACATCAAATTTGTATATTTATAATAATTATTTTTTTCTAGTCCTATCTAAAGTTGATAGAGTTAGTTTGTTCTAATGAAATTTTTGTACAGTGACCTAAAATGTTAGTAATCTCAGCGTATCACTAAATTAATAAAAAGAAAACAATAAATAAACATTGAGTTCAAATCTATATTAATTTTCTCTTTTTATATATTTAGATGAATCACACAGACTCATCATTCAAGACTTCGGTTTCATGTCCATTTACTTGGTTATAACAAAAATCAATAGGAGGTGGTTCATTTGAAAGTTGGTGGCCCAATGGACCATAGCCTTATAGGGTGAAGAATATTAGTACATTTATCACTTGCAATTGCATAGCCCAAGGCCCTGTAGGATGGCCCAACAGAAGTGGACCTACAATCTTATATGTCAGAAATTAACAGGTAGGTCCAAGCTTTTTAATGTTTTTTCCGGTAGTTAAAATTTTGTTCTCCATAGTTTTCCCCCTAAAGTCTTTCCTTTCTCTCCCAACAAATCAACAAATTCATTTGTACAACGTTAGAAAGGCCTAATAGTTTTTTTTACCGTTGAGCAGGTCGGTGCGTTAGCGATGAACGATCCAAATTTTGAAGTTGAAACGTTGTTGCGTCAGACACATGAACGTGGCTACAAATTGCTACGAACGACATAGTCGTTTATTGAATATGTTATAAGATCTTACTAATATGTTATAGAAACCACATTATCATTTATTCTAACAAATATCTTAAATTATTCTTACAAAATATGTTATAAATGCATCATTATTTTCATTTTGAAATTAAATACATTCAGATTTTCAAAATCTTAAATTAATATGATGACATGTTATTTTACTTGAATTGGAAACTTAATTGCGTCTTGGTTTTCATTTATTCTAGCAGTAATAAAAGCAAATGATCAAATAGTGGGATTCATGACCTCTATTGCAATCCCACAAGCACCCTAAGTTGCACCAGAATTCCTCTCAATCCTGGCAAAGCCACCTTCACCCCAGTCCTCACCCCGCGAGTTCTTCACCATTCAATAGTTTGTACCCAACTTTGTCCCATATCTAACAACCGCGACCTCATGATTAAGGATGGTTCCAGACAGCTCGTACCTAATGATCCCACTCGTCCAATGCTGCAACTCGCTCGAGTCCACTATAGCAGACACGGGTTGGCTATCCATGCCAGCCAATGCAGCCTCTTTGTCGTTGGCCCGTAGTTTTAAGAAGTTCGATATCTTTGCTGCGACGGATAGGGTTGTGGTGCATGATTCTTGAGTATTTGTGACGGGAAGGTTGTCTTCAGATGTGATGCCTCTGTTTGTCAGGACTTATTGGTAGGACTCTCGGGCATCGCCGAGACTGTAGCAGCCGGATTGGAACGTTTGTGTGGATGAAGTTGAGAAGCTGTTGCTCTAAGAGTGGGACTAGTTTTTTTCGTTTTGGATGTAGTTTATTCCATCTATTGCTACCACTGCTGAAAGTATCAAGCAACATTCTGCATTTTTTGGAAAAGAAAGTCTATATGTTACATGCATGAAAGTAAAATGTACTTATGAATTCCAGTAAGGATAATTTCTTTTTTTATCTGTGAGCAACATACCTATTTATTTTGTGGTGTAAATAACAATTTTTGCCCAGCGAATATTCATTAAATTATGATTAAAAAACTGGCATTTTGCTTCATTATTTACTTAAAATTACAAAATTTTCCTACAATTTAAAATTTAGAGTACATATCACACTAAAACAAAGCGGGCATATTACAACTTTTACTTTACAATTAGCACAAATCAACATTTGTTATAGGTTATTTCTAACAACCGTTTATTTTAAGCAGTTGTAACAAATTTATATTTAACAACTTTATTTGTGAAGCAGCTGTAATATACATCTATAACAATTGCTTTTTTGTGCCCGTTGTAAATGTTTGATTATATCAACTGTTTGTGCCAGTTGTCTTTTCAACAGAAAAAATTCCACTTTCCACCTTCATAAAAAATTCAATTTCTCTCTCATCATTTCGTTAGCCGCCACAACACCAAACTGTTAATTTTGTAACACTTTTCCGCTTTCAATTTGTAACGGTGATAGACGTTATAAATTTATAACAGTTATTTCCGTTACAATCATTTATCACGGTTAACTGTTACTAAATCAGGTAGTTTAGTAAATAATTAAAAGCAACATGGATAAGAGTGTATTTTGTTTATTATCAATACTCATCCATTTTTCACGCTTCTAAAATCATTTCTCGCCATGCTTCCCCCTCCACGCTCGAATCATCCACTTCTTTCCTCTACCTCATTTTTGTCTCTTATGTGAACGACCAAGAACCATAAGATCAAGGCTTGATTCACTATTTCAATTGAATCTGCTTCGCAAACTAGATCTGGGCGAAAATTTTACACATCTGGTATGCCTCCTACCCCTCCAGATTCTCTCCATGACACTCTCCGTTCTTACAATCCTGAGTCGCATCTGTTCCGGGGTTCTGCAATTCCAGTTGTCGTGGATGTTTTCGAATTGTCAGACCCTATCTTGAACCTTGTTGTTGCTTTAGTTAATTCGTCGTCTACTGTTATCCCCCTGTTAGGAATTTCCAATGTCTATCCTTCATCGCCAATCTCAAAATTAGTGCAGTCTGGTGGCAACTGGGTAAACACTGAATCCAATATTCTTAATAGGGAGGCACGATCTGTTATGTTGAATCATGTTCTGAGATATCGTTGAATGATTCTGTCGCACATAAGTCTAGTGTTGGGCTTATCATGGAGGAATGTTTTACATGTGATGCCCCTGTTGATACCATGCCGAGCTTTGTCTCAGCATCAATTCCTCCATGTCCTGAATTGGGTATTACTTCAGTTTCTACAAACATTGTCACTCTCTATACTGTTGAGTTGAACGAAGGAATAGTTCCGGTGGTATATGGTACTGGTTCCACAAGAATAAGTGAAGATATTGCAGGGAAACGCAATTCACATGTCTTTGCTGTCAGCGATATTGCATCCAGGTAGCCAATTTTATCTGTTCCTATTCCTTCTATAACTGAAATAAGAAATGATAATACTAAATTGAAGCCGGTAGAACTAAATTTTCTTTCATTCATTATTTTATAGGCAATTAAATTTAAAGGAAGAAATTGAAGCCTGTAGGATTATTCTACATGCTTTTTCAACATGTTGCAAGAACTTTTCATGTTTTTACTATTTATTTTTGCATGTTTATAACTTAGATGAACATAGCTGCAGTGGATTAGCTATTGTAGATTACAACCTAACTGCTACGATGTATATAACAGGTAATTGTAGGAAAGGAAACATATGTTATCAGCTGCACATAAGAAGATATGGAGGAATTTATTAATGGTCAGTCATGTTTAATTTTTTTATTCAAAGATAAAAGTAACATTTACATTTTTATAGTAACTAGAAATAAGTCCCATGTATTATAGCCAAAGCCAACATAAGCTGGCTTCAGTTTTATAGGTATTAGAATAATCCTGATCTGGTATAAACATTTGCTTCCAACAGTCAGCATGATAGCCCTAGAATTAGTTAGAAGAATTTCCGTTCGTGCAGAATAAGGATGTTTTTGTTTTGCAATCAGTTAAAAGAATTAGTTGTTCTAGTTTCGTTAATAGATCTATGTTATTATTAAATGCAATAAACACATTTTTGTTGTTGGTTAGATTGTTTGAAACAGGTCACTTATCTAGTACTCAGCTTTATAACACATATTATTGCTGTTTAACTGTATTAACAGGTCATATATGCTAATTTAATACTGTGATTCGACATACCTCAGATTAAGATGATATTTATGCTACTTTATTGTTGTCAACACCTATTCGATTTACCTCAGCTAGAAAACTGAATGCTTACTGAAGGGGCAATGAAAACTCATATAACTAGTGATTTATTAGTCTCCGGTTGTTTACTAATTGTTACCTTACATTGCTTAAATTGCCTTGATAATACATGGGTGTAGCATGAACTACCATTTCTCACAGGCATCTATAATATCAGTTGTCATTACATTAGTTCACATAGAGGTAGTTCTTGCCATTTTTCTGTTGTCATGCATGGCTTATACATTCTTCTCAGCTCAAAGATGGCAACAGCTCAGGTTCGTAAATTTATTTTATATGCCTGTCAATATTAATGTCTAAAAGATACCAGTACATTGTGATGAGCTAATTGCTATCGTTAGTGCAATGGTCTTTTTTTACTGCTTTCTTTTTGGAATCGGTTAGACCATTATTTAAAGGAGTGTCTTGTAAGTGGTCAAATAAAGAAAGTGATAGTTACGTGCTAGAAGGATTTGCATGGTGTTTCTGGAAAACTTATACAATTTCATTACATTTTAGTAAGACAAACTTGAATGAATTTATTTATTGGCTTACCCATGCACCAAATTTACTGATTATACCGCTTGGTAGTATTTTTGAGCCAAGACATTATGGTCTTAAAATGAATTCCATCAGCATCGGTCCAATCCCTCATTAATATTCTCCTTTTGTACCTTTCTCCAATCAACCAATGTCTGGAAATAACCTATGCTTGTATATGTTATTTTAGTATTTGATACGCCAATTATTTTCTCACGTGCAGTCTGAAGAGAAAAGAAAATGGAATTTACAAGTCGACACGAATCAAGGATAGGATCTATCACTCTCTACACACTTTACAATTTTGTGAAGAAGGAACATATAAAGTTGTGGAAGCATCCTCTTTATCCAAAGGAGAAGCATCAGTGCTTTTGGGTATATTACAACTTCCATGCGCTAACTAAAGCTAGAAATATTTTGCTCTAATAGCATGACAAGTATTCTTAACTACTTACTGTGATTAGCAATAAATCCTACCATATTTATTTAATTTACTAGTTAATCCCTTTTTGGTGACTGCCTCAAATGGATACTTGGGGGATACACGCTGTACTAACCTACAATACGAATCATGAATTTTATTTTTTACGGTCCATTTGAAGTGTAATTGAAAGGAATATTAGTTTTTGAATGATTCCAAATTTCACATGTATGATTCTACTAATGAACATAATATATCTACAATAACTAACCTCAAAAAAAATTTCTATACAAAAGAAGAAAAAGGGTTTCAAGGGGAAATTTGCTACATAAATGGAGTTTGGCCCTGAATGTTTTGCTAATAAAATAAAGGTGCAATAAATTGCAAATTAATTATGGTTGCGGACCATATACAATAGTTATTATCCACTAAATTACTCCTTAAATTACAGATCCATTATATTTGTGTCTGTTCGTGCATGTATGCATACCAAGAGACTTGGAAATGAATTAGACTGGGAGCATATGTAGCTGTTGATCATAAACAGACTTCAATTACAACATGTATGCTCCTATATAAGTTTATAAAAATAATCAAGTTTATCAAATTAAACAAGTTTATAAAAATAATCAAGTTTATTAAATTTGACTAAGTTACCTTTGTTTTATGATTATTAAATTATATTATAAAAATTACAATCATAAATGCTTTTAAGTATTAATTATTGTCTTTTTGATAGTATTTTTTTTCTTTTGCAGCTGAGATAGTCATCATGGATATCACATAATTTGGCAGAGAAGTTTCAGGTATATCCACAACTACAAAGCTTTTGTATATAAGACATGACTAGTTGTGATTGTTCTGTTTATGTAGCAGAAATGTTGCTCTATGTTACCACTGAAATAGGAATCAAAATGGTCAACAACATGGCTTGCGATCACCATTTCAATAAAGCTGAAAAAAACAACCTAAATGCATTGCTCGAGGAAAAATGTAGTGGAGATTTACTGCCAGGCGTGTTAGTTGAGTGCATGATTTTCGTATAAACCTTGATTCAGAATTGTCATTTTTTGCATGAAAGTCACCCATAGTATCAAATGAAGGGACATCATGAGCAACCAATCCTATCAACGCTCCATGTCAATATTACATCAGACAGGTTTCAAGCAAGGATTTCGGTATATAGACTCAATGGATTGTGTCATCATATAGTATTTGAAATCAAATTTGCTGATCCTGCTCTTGCTTAGGAAGTAGACATTTCATTTTATATATTCTATTAAATATTTGGTATGACTGGTTTCTAATTTACATAATATATAAAAAAATTATGTACATTATCAATCTGATGTGGTGATACAATGGTTTGTTGTTATAGAAAGATATTCAATCTAAAAATTCATTCTTATCTTCCTCGTTCTTTTTGCAGCATGTTTGGTTTCCTTTAAAGAAGATAAATGAAGGTTTATCATTTTACAGCGTTAGGACTAGCCAAAATGGTAAAACTGAGCTACAAGAAACATTTCTTATTTATTTATTTTTGGAGCTTGATGATTTTATTTTTTCGGTTTGGATTATTGGTTTTTAACAGGGAAAGCTATTTTACAGTTGGCTTAAAAATGCTAGAGATTGTGCTATTTTTCGTAGTAGATTTTGGGGAACTCCTTTGCTATTGTAAGTTAGTGATGATGGCTTGGAAATAGATGTGATTCGTTCCGTTGTTGAACTTCAAATGGCTATCCGATGAAAAAGTAGCGTGACAACTGACAAACAAATTAAGTGTGCAACTAATGCATGAGCAGGAACAATGCATTGAGTAGCTGCGAGCAGGCTAAAGGCTGCATCTATGTAACTGGTGCATGTAATTGAAATACGTGCAGGAAGGAGCTAAAGCAGACACGTAGTGAAATGCTGCACCGATGAATGTACAAGCCATTTGGCAGAAGCTGGGCATGCAGAAGAAGCCTGATGAAGTTCAAGGCCGAGAGCATGATGGAGCAACTTTCAGGAAGACTAGTTGGCTTAATTTGACATGAAAAAATAGTATGTGAAGACAGAGCACAAGAAGTAGCAGCAAGTGAGAGAACGATGTGATGGTGCTGATAAACGGTGTGATGATGCCTTTAATTATGTATGATGAACTTGTGAAATTTGATTTCATACTCTTTAATTATGTATGATGAACTTGTGAAATTTCGAATCTTCCTTTAATTTGTTGTCAAATATTTGCGTAATTTAAGTTGTATGTTTGGATGCGTAATTGCTTATTGTTATGGAAATTCTATAATTTTTGATATGTATGTACCTGCTGTATTATAATAGACAATTCTGTAGTGTAAATGCTAGAAAAAATGCAGCTCTACATGGTTTGGTAGGTGTAACGAACATATTCGTTACTAAAGACGAAATTTATAACGAGCATAGTCGTTACTATTGATGAAATTTGTAACGAACAAGTGCGTTACTAAAGATGAAATTTGTAACGGACAAGGTCGTGATAATTTAGAATGACAACCTCTTCTTCTACCATGAAAGGGGAAACTAAATAACGGAAAATATCCGTTACAAACCGATGCAACTAATAACAAACTTTTTCGTTACAAAAATTTAGATTTCTAACGACAAAGTCCGTTGGTAAGTGATATATCTAATAACGGGTAGAGGCCGTTACAAATATTTGTAACAACATTCCTCATGCCTGTACCACTCACGACTATATCTGTTATAAATTTTATTTGTAACGATTATATTCGTTACAAATACACCTTTTTGGTGTAGTGCGCTCAATTTGTTAAATAAGTAAACAAAAACTCAACTGTCAAAATTTCCTAAACCTAATCCCTAACCCTACCGCGTTGTGCCCGCCCCTTTTTTAAACCCGCTCGCCGCTGATAACCAGCCACTCTCCACCAAACCACGTTGTTGTTTGCAGGACACTACCCTACCCTAACCCTCTTGCAAACGCTAACCAACGACTCTACCATCTGATTTTCTCACCGCCGCCGCCGCTGTTATAAGTATGGCATCTAAATGGTTTCCCTTTGTATTGGCTTTTCCCCGGTTGATGCAACTTTTTACCCTTTTTAATCAAATTTGAATTAGGTATGGTGTTTGTTCAGTCAGATCCAAACCCTTTCAACCTAGTAGTCAATTAATTGTAAGGTAACGTTTGGTTTAATTTGAATTTTCTAGTTTTTATGTCCATTCCCCCCGTTAGCCTTGAGGTATTTTCGTAAAGTTACAAATATGACCGGTAAAAATGATAAATGCAATAGTGATGGTATTTGAATTATCTTGTTTTATCCAGTTTTATTTAAATATTCAATACGGCGAAACAGTGATGCTAACCAAACAGTGATGATAAATGCAATAGTGATGGCATTTGAATCATACATTCCCTGCTTATTTATTTAGTTGCCCCACTAATTTAAAAAAGAATGAAGCAACGCATTAAACACTTAACCAACCCACTTAACACCATAACCTACCTTTCTTGCAATATTAGTTTTACTGATATCCTCGCCTCCAAAATCACTTTATTTAGCACAAAGAAATCCTTCCAAAATCATTTTTCTGCTAGACAACTTGCATACACACATGCATGCACGCCCACACAACACATACATATACACACAATACAATGAACTAAAATGTATGCAAAAATTGAAAAATTAGTTGTTAGCACTCGATTTGCTCACTAACACCCTTGAGTAGAGTTATGTAGAGAGATTAATGAAGAGAGTAAGTTAAAAATGGGGAGTTACATAGTAGAATGCAATAATAACTGTAAGAAACAAGAACATTAGATTTATAGTTGTGATATCCCGGAAATTTCAAGCAATATATGTGTGATAATCTTCTTTATAAATTATTTAAATTTGGCGAATTGTTATTTTCAAACAATAATAATGAGTTGTTTTTATGTATATAATATATATATATATATATATATATATATATATAAGGCTTTAAATAGAATTACTATTTTTAAATTATACACGTGTTTCTTTAAATATATATATATATATATGTATGTATGTATGTATATATGTATATGTATGAGTTATTTTTATATTGGATTTTAAATTGAATTGGAATTTAAATTTGTATTTAAATTTGAAATACAAAGGATAGATCTCTTAAAATACTTCTGATTTAAATATATTATATATGATTTTGTTAAGAATGTAGTTTTTTTCATATTATTTTCATTAAATTATTTTATATATATTAATTAAGAAACGTATTTAATTAATTAGTAAAATAAATACAAAAGCTTTATAAAACCATTTTAAAGTTAATAAACTCATGCATAATTACAAGTGTTAATCTATGAAATCTTTTCAATAACATGTTTAAGATGATAAACAAATGCAAATGACAAATGTTAACAAGTTAAACAAGTATCACTATTTTATTTTCTTTTATTTTTAATAAATCATAATTAAGTCTGCATAAACACCTATCTCTTCTCTTCATTTCTTTTTTCCTATCTTCATTTCAAAAACTCAAAATCAAAACCTATAAACATTTTACAAATCATAGAAAACCAAGAAAACCAGTAAAACATTTCAAACCAGATCAAAATCAAAGCCTGTAAAAGAAGTCAAACCAGAGAATATATCAAAGCAAGCTTCCAGCTAATCAAGCATTAATCATCTCAGTAAAACAAGTTTTCTAGTTTTTAGATCAAAAGCAATTTTCAAGTCCCTGTTTCAATAGCTCTCTGTTCATCTTCTTACTTGTGAGTAAACATCCTTTTAAAAAGCTTAAGTAAACGAAATTCTGATTGCATGTGAATTCCTGGAATAAAGTATGCTATGCATGTATGTATATAAGTATGATTCCTGTGTATATGAATGTGTTAAAGTGTGCATTTCTGTGTACTGTGTATATTTCTGTTTCATAGTTATAGAGTTTTAAATTTTGATCAAAATTCAAAATCTCTTCATCTGTTCTCTGATAGGTTCTGGTTTTCAAACAAAATATGTTTGTTTGAACATAAATTAAGATTTTAAAATGTATTTAAGTTAAAAAAGTTTGAATATCTTTGGAAATAAAGATATTACAGTAAGAATTTAAAACATGTTAAAATCAGACATTTTGATTTGCTGATTCAAGTATAGCTTGAATGGACTTTGAAGAATATGATTTTTAAAAAGAATATCATGATTTATAGTGTTGTATCGAGTGAGAATTTCGATGATGACCAGAAATTTAACTTTAGGCAATTTCTGGTGATGGGTGAACTCAGGGTGGTCGGGGTTTCGATTGGAGATAGGATGAAGTCAGGCAAGCTTGGGAAAAATGTCAGGTGGTTTATTTACCCACCATGGCGGCAATGATTGGTCGGAATAGGGTTTAAACCCTAAAATGGGTCGAGATTGGAAAACTAGTGGCTGCGACATCTCTGGTGAATCGGAGTTCATCGAACTTAGGGCGTGGAAGCGTGGATGGCTGGCGGAGCTTAGCATGGGGTTGCGTGTGTAACGACCCAGAATTTTTGTTAATTGAAATTTGAATATTAACTAATTTTAAATATTAATAAGTGAATTTATAAGTCGAATAAATTTTATTTCGAATAATTGGATTTAATTGAATAATTAAATCGATAATTTAATATGTTAAATTATAGAAATAATTGAAAATTTGGTTAAATATGATTGAAAATGATTCGTAAAATTTTATTTTATCATATTGAAGTTAGAATGATGTTATAGAACTTTTAAAATTGAATTAAAAGTTAATTTGTGAAAATTGAATATTTTAATATTTAATCGACTAGTGAAATTTGCCAATTTTCGAACAGTCTCAGAATCAGACGAAACTAGTTTCATTGGATCCGTAATAGTTAGTTATTATCGGATTTCAATTTTCATAGCAATCGGAGTTATCGTTTGACCGTGGTAGCACGAAACGCATCGAAATTGTTTTTAATATTAATTTGGCGAGTTAAAATGGCCATTTTTCAAAAAGTGTCGGATTTCTACGAAACTAGTTTCATCGGATCCGTAATGTGATATTATTGAACAGTTTAAAATTTCGTGTCAATCGGATTTACCGTTTGTCCGGTGCAAGCTAAAACGCCTAGAAAATCGTTTAATCGGTTTAATTTTAAATCGAACGTTTATTACCATAACTCGCACAGATGACCGAATTAGCTCCCGAAACATGTTCCATTATGTTCGGAACGCGGGGTAAACCTTAGAAACGCCAACCGGCACGCTTCGTTTGGAGTTCGGAAAATTCGGGATGAATAGTGTCGCGCGAATTTTCTATATAAGCCCATGTTCTTCATAAATTTGCAAAAATTATTAACCTAGGGTTTTAGAAACCAGTAGCCGCCTCCAACTGAAATGAATGGCCAGAATTTTCTTTCTTTTCTTCTTCAATTACTCTCAATCCACAAGCAATTAGAGAAAGTGTTCAACATGAAACTTGTAGATCATGAAGAGAGCTTCGAATCTATACGGAGTTGACCGAAATTGGAGCGACGTGGAGGGAGCAAGGGGGGCCGATGGCCTGCTGGTCGTGCACGCAGTACGAGGTATAGGGGGGCCGAGTGTCGAGTTCTTATGGCCGAGCGTGGCTCTCGTGTGGGCGCACGTGATGGGGGTCTCCGATCAACTTCAAGTCACTTGTGGTGGTTGCATAATGGAACCCTAGTTCGTGAATGTTGGGTTCAAGTTGCGTGATCTTCCTGTACGTGCGTGAATGTGGGAAAGAGAAGCAAGGTGGAATGGCTTGGATCTCATGGTGATGGATTGAAGGGCTGTGATGCATTGTAGGGTTTAAAATAGAAATTATGTTGTAAATTTATGAATAAAAATTCGTGTAACTTTAAAAATTGATATCTTTTTCATACGAGGTCGAAAATGCACGAAATCAGTTGCATTGGAATCGTATGGACGAGCACTACGCTATGAAATTGGATTGGAGTCGTTTGGAGCAAGCGAAAATTTTGGATAAAATTAAACGTCCGTTTAATTTTATTCGAAATAAATCGCTAAAACGAAATTTAAATCAAGGTGAGAACTTCTCACTCAATCGAATCGTTTTCGATTTTTATTTTAAATAGTTAGACTTAAAATTCTTGAATGCATGTTTGAATGATGATTGCAGTTATTGATTGTTGTTTGATGGTGATAGTATATATAGTAGGATATATCTATATATAGCAATATATATATTGGCATATGTATATATTGGAATTGATTTCCCGCATTGTATAGCGGATGAGACCCTATTGCGCCGCCTATTAAGCGGATAATATTTTATAAATCCCATACACCGCGATAATTCCGTACTGGAGCGGAATTGGTATTGTGCTAATGTTTTTGGATGCAGGGAAACAGGTTGGAGGGATCCAACTGGATTCCTTAACTGTATTGATTTATTTACAGATATTTTGATATTTGTTGATTATCATATCGATATATGATAATTGGATGTCGTGATTGACTATTTGGTGCTGTTGCATCATCGGATCCTTTTTGAAGTTTTAAAATAATGATTTTGGTTTTAAAAGGAATTTTAAAGTGATTTTCGAAAGTATACGTTTTATTAAATTTTGAATTGTTAAAAATAAATAAACGTTAAAATTTTAATGTTATAACAGTATGGTTTTTATGAAATGTAAGTGAATAGTGATTTTTGAAATAAATAGTTAATAAATTTATGAAATGGTTTAAATTTGAATTTTTGGACTATTACAAACAATTTTTATAATTTTTTTTTTATAAAATCGATATTTATAAATTAAAAATATTTGAATCATAAAACGAAGTTTCTATAAGTGTTAAAATGAAGTATAATGGATTCATAAGTGAATGAGAATTTATAGATTTATAAATTGTGAAGTTATAAAATGAATAGATTTTGTAAAATAGAAGATCTATAAGTAATTATCTTATAAATCGGATTTTGGCATTTAAATGAGACATAAATGGAATTTATTAATAATGAGATTTATGAATCAAAGCATATAAATAGAAATGGAATTTATAAACATTGTTTATGAACTCGAAATCAATTGAATTTGATAAATTGAATATTGAAGTTTATTAAAGGAAATATATTCACGATTTTGGACAGTGAATACCTTATTGAATAAAATGGTCATGTTTGGCAAAATGAATATTATAGAATGAAGTTAATTATTTTAAAGATGTTTTAAAATTTATTATGAATCGAAACCATAGATTTCAACATTTATTGTTGAAATAGATGTTTTCGAGAAAGAAGGAAATGGTGGACTATAACACTGTTGTTATAGTAAACGATTTCCGAAAGGAAATGTTTTATATAGTATTGGAATTGATATATCTATCTAAATTTCGAATCCCTATACTAGTGATTTTGGGTCGTAGTAACGATGTTTTATGCAACATTCGTTTTAGCCCAAATAAATGTGTTAAGTGAATGTTTTCCTTAAAGAATGAAATATATACTTAATTTCGATTTAAGTATATTGGATATTTTCCAAGTGTTGAAAATAAATGGGTTTGTGAATTACTTATTATTAAATAAGTATGGAAATGTTTTTCCAATGTGGAATGAAACGTTATGAGAATTTATCTTTTTGAAGACGAATTGAAAGGGAATATTTGAAATTGATTGAAAATCGTATATCATAGATATTTTGGAATTATAAATTCATTATGGAATTTATAAAAGAAAGGGGAATTTGTTTAAAAATAAATGTTGATTTATTTTTAATGTGTGGGAATAAATTTACGGATTTGGAACCTAAATATAAAGTAAATCGTTAAGGATTTATTTAATTGGTTTAAATAAACCATTTTGAAATGAAAGTATTTCCGAGAAAGGAAAATGATTGAAATTTGTTTTCAAAAATGGTAAAGGATTGAAAAATGATTTGAAAATTAGTTTCTAAATGTTTGAAGTGTGGGAAATTTTATATCTAGTAAAGATATTTTGGAAAGTAAATAATTTGGGAAATTATTTGGAATTTGGTGATGTTGAGCATGCCTATTGATAGTTAAATAATCCGACTATCAATATTCAACTTTAAATAGGTATTTGTTGTGATTGTTTGAATTTGAATGCCACACTTATTTTTGAATAAGCGCTCACTATTCGGGTTAGCCGGGAAAGGACCTTGGGGTCGTATAACCCATTTCGAATGTGATACGTCGTTATGGATTGCATTTGATGACCGATGTTGAAGACCGGATATTTGTGAAAATGGAAGGATTACCGTCGAGTTACTCTACATCGGCTGATCTCCGATATAGAGGTTTTATCACCCTTAGTGACGGGAAGTCCGGTCGTGATTAGTGAATATCCGGAATGCAAGGACTTCTTTGTAAGTGCCTTCGGTTCTGTTTGATCCCGAAACAGACTTGTATGGATTGTATGTCTGACATTACAAATTGAGATATAAAGCTGATTTCTTTCAAATATATTTCTGTTGGTGGCGGAGAATTTATTCTCTTAGCTTAATACCCTTCTCTGAGACGTACGAGCTCAGAGGTTATGTAGTTGAAGGTTATTAGTGATATACTCCCAATTTGGTAGTGTGGCTTGTTGAGTGTTGCTGGGAAATAATCATTATTTGATCATTTGTGATATGATCATTTGTTTGATCGTTTATCTTTGTGATCATTTCTATGATCATTTGATGACCCAAGGCACAACTTTTGTATAAAGCGTGGCTTTGTGGACGAGACTTCGTCGGACCTCACACCCCGGAAATGGTCAAAACAAGAAGGATGCGGTAAGGTTATTAGGGGGTAGCACCCCTTTAGTGTATGTCATTCCTTCTGGATAGAGGTGGTATCATGGTATGGAGCCCAGATATTTAACCTATGTTGTTGCTGCATATTTTGTGGTTGTTGGAAATCGAGGATCGTCGGATAGATCGGTTACAATCGGGGATGACATATTCGTGTCAGTAGTTACCCAGTTAGGGGTAACCCGACCTTGTGTTGGCAGAGATCCGGTTTGGTTCTCGGGACGTCATTCCAGAGACGTTTCCATGTGGCAATGGGAAGTTCCTTGGCCTGACCATTTGTTGGAAATCCAAAGAAACAATACGATCTTGTACGGTTTTAGTTGTAGAACCTGTCATTCACTTATGGTGGCGCCCCACTGTTTGGATGGTAGCTATAGTAGGCATAAGTGCGAAATGCCTATGCTGGCTAAGATTTATATTCTACTTTCGAAATTGTTTTCTGCACTATGCACTAGTAATAATATCAAATGTTTCTTTTTAATGCGTATCAAGCATCTTTGACTATCATAAGGAGAAATCTCCTCCGATTGTGCGTTTGCATTGTGTGTGTGTGCGGGAGGCCTTATGGTAGTCTCATTTTTAAAAAGCATTGCGAATTGACTTTAAAATTATTCCTCTATTTTGTTTTAAAGATAAACTGTTTTGAGTTCTCACACCAGTCACATGACTGACTCGGAGTTTATTGTTTTCCTTCCTAAACTCTGGGTGCCCACCAATTTCCACACGGGCAGTCAAGAGTTAAGGTTTATCAGGTTACTCTGGATTTAGGAGTGCTATGGAGCTCAGGAGGCGAGCTACATATCGAGACGTACCACTTGTATATGATATTATACTATGTCTTATTCCGCTGTGTATTCTATATGAGGACAAGTTTATATAACTGTCCATTGATGTATTGACTCTGTTGTCTATTGTTGTTGTAAACTCCGATAATGATGTAATGTATAAACGTACAGTTCTTTGTTTTAAAGATTATTCATTTATTTATTATATGTTGTTTCACTGCGAATTGTGAGATTCTGATGTTGTTCTGTTGTTTCTCTTCTGTTCTATCTTTTTCTATCTTCTTCTACCTTTTCTTCTTCTTTAACCCTAATATTTCGGTTTTTCGGCAATGAAAAATCGCAAACGTTACATTTGGTATCGGAGCTTATGGTTAAGCGACAACCATGGCTCTGTTGGGTATTACTCATTAGAGATAGAGTCAGTAGTACTCTAGAATGAGTTTGAGTGTAATAATAGATACGAGCGTGTATTTGTTAGTGAATACAAATTGTTTTATATTGTGATGATTGATTTGTTGAGTGGTATATGGATTTTGGTCAACACGAGTAATTAACGTTGTTGATAGGGATCTCTAAACACTTGTGCAGAACAAATTGACACGATATTGTTTTAAATTGGGTAAATGAAATAATTTTACTTTGATTATATTCTGTATATAAAGGAATAATTTTTCGGAATTATTAAAGTGTATATAAGTTGATTGTTTGGTTGTTGAATAAGTTGTTTGAATAAGTTAAATAAAACTTATTGTAAAAGAATAATTGTATAAGCAAATGAATTGTAAGTATGGAACTATAATTAATATGATTACAATAGTGAAATAAGTTTTGAACTTATGATACGAGTTAATAAATTTAGCTCTGGTAAAAAGTTAAATAGGATTGGAATTTGAATTGGATTTATAAGTGAAAACTTAAGTTAAATTAAACAAAAGGTGTTTGGAATGAAATATAACTTAAGTGATGTTGAATAAAAGTTGATTTTGGTGTCGAAATAAATTAATAAGTGAATTACTGAAATGAAGTCATTAATAATGTGAACTTGAGTTATATAAATGAAATTCAACTTTAAATTGTTAAAGGAATTAGCAATTGAATTAATAAATGGATTGAATGTTAATCAATTAAAAGTAAATAATTGATATGAAATAATGAATATAAGTGTTAATTCATTAAAAGCTAGTTGCATAAATTGAATGAAAGTCAATTTAATATGATCCAATTGGAATTAAAAGTGTTGAACCAAATTGAATGTAAAATAAAGAAATTTGGTTGTATCGAATAAACATTGGTTGTTATTTGATTGTTAGTTGATTGTATATAATTCATTAAGTGTTAATGAAATTGAATTAGTGAAATTGGAAGCTATGTAATTGAATTCAAATGGATAATATGTAAATTTGAATAGAATTGGATTTGATTTGGAAGTGAACTAATATAAATGCAAATTAGTGAATGCAAACTAATTAAGATTGAATATGAATGAATGTTAGTAAAATCCAATATTAATGAATCAAATGTGATTAAATTGAAAACCAATTCAATGAATATTAATGAGAATATTGATTTAATTATGGATTTGTAGGATGATAGTTGCTTGATGATTGCATTTGTTGTTTTGTTGCATTACTATGTTGGAACATATGTAGTTGCTATGTTGCCATATGTTGTATATTGATACTATTTTCATATATGCATGTTCTCATGTTGTTTGTTGAGTGTTTAGTAGGTGCGGATTGCGCTTGCTTTGCTTTTGGAGCTCGCTTTCGCGCTATATTAGCCGTATATGCTCGCAAATAAAATATAAGGTACATATCTCGGATTTAATACCGTACTTTTACACTTTTTTCCCTGCGGGATGCCTCATCACTTGATGAGATGTATATTTGTGATATATATACTGTCATTTTTTTTCGGATCGAGCCGCGCAAAGGAGACTATGGCGAATTTTTCCGAAAATTTAAGACGTTAGAATATTTTTGAGAAATATTGGAAAGTTGTGAAAACTATAACTTCGATTTGGAATTGAAAGTTAAACAATAGTAGTTGTTTTTGAAAAGATAACTAAGTATGATTTGAAAACTTAGTAAAGTTATTGTGAGAAATTTAACTATGGATTTTTGGGAAGTGAATAGGTTCTGTAACTTTTCTTACTTGATAATTTCGAGGATGAAATTCGTTTAAGGGGGGAAGTATGTAACGACCCAGAATTTCTATTAATTGAAATTTGAATATTTAATTAATTTGAAATATTAATAAGTGAATTTATAAGTCGAATAAATTTTATTTCGAATAATTGGATTTAATTGAATTATTAAATCGATAATTTAATATGTTAAATTATAGAAATAATTGAAAATTTGGTTAAATATGATTGAAAATGATTCGTAAAATTTTATTTTATCATATTGAAGTTAGAATGATGTTATAGAACTTTTAAAATCGAATTAAAAGTTAATTTGTGAAAATTGAATATTTTAATATTTAATCGACTAGTGAAATTTGCCAATTTTCGAACAGTCTTAGAATTGGACGAAACTAGTTTCATTGGATCCGTAATAGTTAGTTATTATCGGATTTCAATTTTCGTAGCAATCGCAGTTATCGTTTGACCGTTGTTAACGCTAAAATTTGAACGCTAACACCCCGGTGTGTAAAGTGTAGTTGTGAAAGCACAACCCGATGATTCGGGAACAGAGTATAAGCAGAAAACCACAGAAAAAGCAGTGAATAACAACAATTTTATAGTGGTTCGGCTCAATAGTTTGCCTACGTCCACTCTGAATATCTTTATTGATGATTTCGTTACAAGTTGATACAATTCTTCCCAAGTACAATACACTTTGAACTACTAAACACTTTGAATGAGTAGCTTAAACTTCAATGTAAGTGAAGGTCCTCAAATCCATGTCGGATGCATGAGATTTCTTCTTGAAGTTGTTGATAGCATTCCACGTGTCTTGAAAGCTTTGGGTGTTGAGTTAGTTTGGAATGTAGCAGAGTATCGGTGTTTGAAAAGAATGAGCCAAAAGTCCCTTCAATGTTGGAGGTGGTCGCGTATTTATAGGTGTGATTTTGGGCGGCAGTTTTTCACTCAAGTCATGAGTCGTGCACGACTCATGGAGAGTCGTAAGTCGCATTCGACTCAAGGTTCAAGAGTCAGCAGGCAGTGGAGTAAGTAAAGTGGTTCTGAGCTTTTCTTTGTTCATTTGGATACAAGTCCTAACTCGTTCGCGAGTTAAGAGGTCACGGTTTAAAGTGAGGCAGTACTAAAATCTTGGCTCTGCGGTTTTAGGTCGTGTACGACTTAAACTAGGTCGTAAGTCGTCTACAAGTCATCTTATTGCGGCATGGTATTGAACTTGTTCTCTGAGTCTTAGGTCGTAACGTCTTTAAGTCGTGGACTTTCTTAAGTCGTGACATTCCCTAAGTCGCTTAGGTCTTAATTCTGTTAGGTCGTTAGTTCCTTAACTCGTAAGCTTTTAACTCGCAGGCTCTTTAACTCGTGCACTTCCCCTGAGACATGACATATCTTAAGTCGCAGAGGCTTTAAGTCGTAGACTTCTTGGTCCGTTGAGTTGCTGTTTCCCTTGAGTCGTAGAAACCTTAAGTCATGGATGCCTTAAGTCGTGGATGCCTTAAGTCATGGATGCCTTAAGTCGTGGATGCCTTAAGTTGGTAAGTCGTCAGTCCCTTAAGTCGTCCATCCTCTTGACTTGTTGAGTCGTGTATCTGTTAACTCATTATGTTGATAACTCACTGAGTTGTTTGTCCATTGAGTCGTCGCCCACCTTGAGTCGTTTTCTTATTGAGTTGCGCAGTTTTTGAGTCGTAGGAATTTGAGGGTTAACATTTGCCCCTCGAAGTACGTGCCTAAGTCGTAGGTCGTGTGCTTCGACTTATCTTAACTCGTGTGCCATTTCAAATTCCTCTGCCTTGAGATATAAAAGGTCTAGGTCGCTCCTTCTTCACCTACTTGTTTCCGTGTTTACTTCCGCCATTAACGATCTTCGAAGCTTTTCAGAGACGAATTCGATCAGTTCACCTTATCACCAATTAAGTTCCAGCCACCTTCATCATTACACTATGTTAGTAAACTCATCGCTCGCCCAATTTCACAATTACTGTTACCTTTCGAACATGGATTTCCCATTTTCCAACCTCAATCCGAATCCTCACATCAGGCTTCTTGTTGAATCGCGTTATGATCGATTGCCGACAAGCTTGAAGCAGTTTGATTGAGTTTTTTAAATGACTTGCAAGGAGAAGGCGATGGGTCACCATATTTCAATTCAGTTGATTCATGAATTTAGAGGAGGCGATATTGTCCTACATGAGTTAACGGGTTAGGAGTTAGGAAGATAACGGGTTATTGGGTTGGAGAAGGATCAGTGGGTTGAGAAGAGATATCGTGAAGTTTTTTGCGACTTTGCCAATCTGCATAGTTTTCGAAGTGACTGACTTAAGATCCCCCACGACCTTAATTGCATACGACTTAACCCCTTAGGTCATGTTTGCTTCTGGACGACTCAAGACTTAGCTTCATTTGCACTTCATTTGTTCTGTCTTGATTTGAGACTTTACGACTTGGCCTCTAGGTTGTGCACGACTTAGCCTTGAGTTGCAGCCGAGCTAGGACTTTATCTTTTAATTCGTGGACGACTTAACTTTTAGGTCGTGGATGACTTATGACTTAGAGAATTCTTCGGACTGTGACTCAATGATTTGAACAAAATTTGAAAACTTAGAGATGTTGATAGAACTTAATTGTATTTCCAATTTGAATTGCCAAAATATACTGCTTGAACTTTGTTGTGTTTCTTCACAGATTATTCTAACTTTGACGCTATCAACCTGTTAAACGCAACACTTGCAGAAAAATGGGACAAATATACTGTCATCGACTGCCTACGTCAAATGACAGATTAGTTAATAACAGATAATTAACTCAAATAAATTGTGTGAATGAAGTGCTTTCATCAATTTCAAGTAAAATATTACAGCAACACTGAAATAGTCAATTGAAACTCACCAGCCTGCACTAATATTATGCTTGAACTTTATATTAACAAGTTCTGAAATTTTGTAATCGACCAATCATCGACTAGTTTAATTCCAGTTATATTTACGTGCTATTTTTATTAGTTTTGCACGACACTTCACACTTTTTTAGGAAACGTGCACCTTCACATTTGAATATCCAGTTGCTTGTGTAGAATGACTTCTCAGGAAGAAGATACAACGGTTCAGACTGGAGAGGCAACTGTAATTCCGGCTCCTCTGGTCAATCCTCCCGAAAGAGCCTCTTCTACTTTATCGTACAGAGTTTTCCGCCAATTGTGCGCTCGTTTGGCATTGCTGAATCAGATGTCATTCTTCCCGAGAGAAGTAACACTGCTGACATAGCACCCCCTGGCTTTGTAACGGTCAATCGACAAATGTGCCTGAGTGGGGGCGTTCCTCCTTTCAATGACTTTTTCCAACAACTTCTTCGTCAATTGGCCATCGCCCTGTCCCAATTACACCCCAATGGTTATGCCATTTTAATGGGGTTGTGTGTACTGTTTAGGAGGACGCTTGATCGATTCCCAAGCTTTGACGAGATTTGCTTCCTATGCTCTTTCACCAGGACTAAAGATCACCCCTCTATTACTGTTGTGAGAAGTGCTCGAAATTGTAAATTGATCATCAGTCTTCCTGATAGTGCTCATGGGTTTTTGACTCAATTTTTCTATGTCCGTTGCCCCCCGGGGTTTTATGCTGTGTGGAGAGATGGAAGTAAGATCATCTACCTCTACCTCCTTTATATTCCGAGTCTTTTGAAGTTCGAATTGCCAAGTGTTAACTTCGTCATCACTTCTTTTCTTTTATTTCAGTGCTTCCCCCTCCTTGTAGTGATCCCAATCACAAGCCAACCCTGGAGAGGCTTGTAGCAGTACCGGTTGAAGAATGGGATATGAAATTTTTGCTGAACGACGAATTCCTTCACCAGTTCGGACTTCTTCACCCTTCTCGCTCCACACACCCCTGCGAGGTTCCAGACTCCCCACCTAAAGCATCAGATGCTCTGGTTTCTACAGACACATCCATACCAAAAGGACCTGCTCCCGAGGCTTCGCTAGTGAAGTGCTCCACTTCGGTTGATGTTGCGGGGCCATCTGTCGAACTTGCCCCGGTTATTGAGGAAGAAGAGCCCCAGGAATCTCCCCGACTGTCACAGAAATCTGGTGAAGAAGCCGAAAAAACTAGCCTTGCCAAGCAGAGCAGGGACGATACTTTCGAAGGGTTGAGCGACCTCTTTGCCACCTCGCAAGAGATCTTTAAAGATGATCCTATCACTACCGGGGTTTCTTCTTCAGTAGTTGAAGCGACTTCTGTCCTGCAACAGACTCCGTCAACTCAAGAGTTGACGCTAACTATTACACCCACAACCACTCCTCAATTAAAGAGTGGTTCGTAGTTTGCTGCGCGTAGTTTGCACGGCACACACACTTAGAATTTTTTTTGGCACTTTTATGCTTCTGACTTTTTGTACTTTGAAGAATTCTAAATTCTAGCTCGTTTTATTTCAGATTCTCCGATGGGGAGCAGCGGATCCTACTATGATGATTTCCAGCGCTACGGGAGGCGTAGCCAATATGATTACAGGCGTTACCTTCCCTCTTACAGAGAATCTGATGAAGAAAGAGCCGCTCGAAAGACTCAAGAGAAGAAGGCTCAAGAGGAGCGTTACGAAAGAAGTGAGAGGGAGGAGCGCCACGATTCTTCGCAGAGAGGCGACGATTCCCATAAAAGAAAATCCCATGATGACAAAGGAAAAAGTCATATGGTTGAAGATTCGAGCAAGCGAGCCCGACATGGTGAGAAGCACACCTCTACAACTCCTGAAAAGGTTACTTCCCCTGCCTCGCTCGACATTCCTTCCGGCTCTCCCACTCTCGGGAAGACAGACATCCAAACAATAATTAGCAGGCCCAAATTCCAAGTCGGATCGGGTCCGGCCACTTTGCAAAGTCGGTTTCCACAGTGGTGTCTGAAGGGAGTAAGGTTTGACCTTGACTTGGTCCCCATTGACAAGTCTGTTATGTTACGAAACCACGATGCCGTCAAGCTTGATATTGAGAGGATGTCGAACTGGCAAAAACTTGTTGACGAGCTCCAAAGGGTTAATCGTGCAAACATAGAGGCCATGCTCACCATGGAAAATGATAAAGCCGAATGGCAAAAGGTTCTTGAGCAACATGACACTGAGATGAGGAGCATTGCTTCTTACAATGAAGAGCTTGAAGCAAAAGTTGAAGAACTGAAACAAGAGCTTGCTGCTTCCTCTACTTCCTATTCTCAAAAAGAAGAAGTGCTCCTAAAACAAGTGAGAGATGCTCATGCCAGCCAAAGGGATGCCGAAGACAGGCTCGAAGTGCAAAAAAGGATCAGTGAGGGTTATATTGCTGATGTTGCAGAGCTTCGGAAGAAAACAAGCTCCCAAGAAGCGGAGATTCAAATGCTTAAGCTTCAACTTTCTAAAGCTGAAATGGAGCGTGATGAGGCCGTTGCCGGCAAAATTGCAGCTGGAGAGTCTCACGAGGCAACGAGGGCCAACATCAGCTCAACATTATTTGATTTCTATCTGCATAGCATCTTGGGGCGCGGTAGCCTCGCCTTTCTAGGCCCCAAGTATGAAATTACACTGGCTGAAGTTTGGGAGGCCGCACTCGATATGCTCGGTGGTAGCGGCGCTGGCTATGCTGAGTCAGCTCTTGAGGAGCACTATCTTGATGATGATGCTCGTGCCGCTCTCGCTAGCGGGAGAGAACAGCTTGCAAAATTAAGGGCCGAAACAGCGGCAGGAGAATATTCAGGAAAAATCATCTCAACTGCTCCAATTCAACCTTCTCCTTCAGCCGAAATTGACATTATCGGTTCTAGTTCTCATTCTCCATCTCCTACTAAAGTTACCACTGATATCAGAAGCATACAAGGTGGAGATGAAGGCGGCGAGAGTGCCGAGGCACATGCTTACGAAGTTGACGTCAAGGAACCGACTTCTGTAGGTAACCCTACTGACAATCTTGCCCAAGTAGACTGCTCATCTGTTTCTTACGAACTTGATGAGCCTTTTGACTACTTCTTGAATCTCAGTGAACCTTTATCTCCGCTTTTTACTGACTTGAACTTTTTTCCTTCTGCAGAGAAAACGTCGGGCATTGTTCAGGCTTCTCCTCCTCCAATTATTCCTTCCCCGCCTCTTAAGGTCACTCCTCCTTCTGCCTCGCAACCCGGGTCACAAGAGGAGCAAATAGAAGCTCTTCACGGCTTAGATGATCCCGTTGCTTCTCAAGATCGTAAAGGAGAAGAAACTGAAGGAAGCGAGAGGACTCCAGAACCAACTGGCTCCGACGCTGAACCGTTATCCAAACTTCTTTCTCCAGGGAGTGGGTCTTCCTCCAAGAAGAGAGGAAAGCAGGGGGTTTCCAAGAAGAAGAAGAAGAAGAAGGGATCTTTAGCTGGCGAAGAAGAGAAGGAAGAAAGTCCGACCGAGCCCCTTTCTCCTTCATCCCCTACCCTTACAAGCCGGCCTAAAAAGTTGGTCATTCGGCCAGGTGCGGGCTCAAAAGGTGGGCGGAAGAAGAAATGATGGCTCTGGTTCTGTGGCTTTCATATCGCTTTTTGCCTTTTTTGCATGTACTGACCGGAAATTGTGCGGGTACCGGCCCCCCGCTTTTCTTTTGCTTTTTACTTTGGAACCTGTACCTGTATATAAAATAGTGTTGAATAAAATGATTCTTTTTCTTTGTACAAACTTCTGCCTGTATCTGAGAATGCATCTACTATTCATTTTTGTACAAGTTTCTTTGTACGATACTACAGTGAGCTTGTGGTATATATTGTTCGAGCGCAATTTTACCGATGTAGTTATGCCATGCTGCCCCTATACCATAAGCCCATTGTAATATTTTATTTTATGAGGAACTTGTGCTTTCATTTTTTAGAGAATAATTATTCCACATTTGGAGGAATATTATTTCATTAAAAAATAGAGCACAAATAAGTTTCTACGCTTCATCCTTCGAAGATATCACTTTATATTTTGTGCATATACACATTTTACTGAATGAAATCTTCTATGTGGTAAAGCGGGTATTTGCAAGGTACTTCAACTTCTTTTTGAGGAAGAGAATTTTCTAGAATAAGTAATTCATTCTTCCTTTGAAAGTTAAAGTGTGCTTTTGATGGGGATTTTTTTTTTACTTGCTACAATAAAGGGCTTCTTTTGATTTTTGTTTCTTTAAAAAATTGCACCTTCGGGGAAGACTTTTTCACGTTTCAACGCCTGGAAGTTTTATTTCAATCTTGGTGAAATGTGTGCCTCCGAAGAGGTCTTTCTGCTTGATTGTGCCTCTGGGAGAAGGTCTTTTCATTTCTGCCTCTGGGAAGAGGTCTTTCTGTCTTATTGTGCCTCTGGGAAGAGGTCTTTTCGAAACGGGCCTCCGAAGAGGGCTTTTATTTTGTTTTGCATTTCAAGTCTGGTGAAGTGAAACTCCGAAGAGCGGCTGTTGCACTTCAACTCCTGGCGAAATGGGCCTCCGAAGAGGGCTTTTATTTTGTTTTACATTTCAACTCCAGTGAAGTGAAACTCCGAAGAGCGGCTGTTGCACTTCAACTCCTGGTGAAATGGGCCTCCGAAGAGGGCTTTTATTTTGTTTTACATTTCAACTCTGGTGAAGTGAACCTCCGAAGAGCGGCTGTTGCACTTCAACTCATGGTGAAATGTGCCTCCGAGGATTGCCTGGAAGTTACTCTCTCATGGTTGGAGGGTCATGACTTCTCTAATCTTTTTTGGTTGAGTAGAGAACTTTCTTTTTTGCGGCATATACCTCGTTAGAGGTCTTTATCCTCCGAAGAATTGTGCCTCTGAAGAGGACTCGTGCCTCCGAAGAGGGTTTTAGTTGTTCCTTGTCCACTTGCTTATGCCTTTTCAGCGATTCTCTATTTTTTTTCTTTTCAAGCTTGCACTCCCTTCTCTTACAAGTAGTTTGTTTAATCCAAGGAAGCGTACTTCATTGCTAGGCAAGTTCACGAAAACGGGCATAAGCTTCTTAATTGCATGTTTGTTTGTTCAAACGATCTCAATTTACGAGCAATGGCCCGTTTCCGGCGAAATCATTGGCCGTTCAATTGAAGCACTTCCTATCTAGGATTTGAATTCGAGACTTTTGTGCTTTTGTGACTCGAAATTTGTTTGCTGAATGATAACCAAAATCACTTGGTCTTGTAATGTGCAAGTTTTATTTTCGTTGTCTGCAAAAATTCAAATCGACATTTCAGCAATACATTTAATGTACTTTTCATATCAAAAATAAAGCAAACATGTAATAATAATAAGAAACACAAGATTTATAGTGGTTCGGCCAAGAATTTGGGCCTACATCCACTTTATAGTCTTTCATTATTCACTTGCATCGGTTTTACAATCGCTTTCAATCACAGGAATCATACATTCATAATTCTTTTTACAATATTTCAACAAAGCTATCAAGTAAAGTATGGGCGCAAGTGATTGCTGTTCCAAGCTCTTGGAATTTGATCTCCTTCGACAGTAATGAGTTTGAATGTGCCGTCAAGAAGCTTCTGACCTATGACATATGGTCCTTCCCAATTTGGCCCAAACACACCTGTCGCTGTCATAATTCTCTTTAGGACTAGATCTCCAATCTCAAAGCTGCGTTGGCGAACTTTGGAATTGAAATGTCTGGCTATCCTTTGCTGATGAGATGCGATTCTGAGCTCAGCCTCTTCTCTTTTTTCATCAAGGAGATCTAGTGCCTCAAGCTGTAGTTTTTCATTCTCCGCTTGATTGAAATGGATTCTTCTATGTGAAGGGACCTCTGTTTCTACCGGAATCATTGCCTCTGATCCGTATGCCAATGAAAACGGAGTATGCCCAGTCGCAGTCTTGTGGGTAGTTCTGTATGCCCATAGTGCTAGCGGTAGCTTATCGACCCAACCACCTTTTGCTCTTTCAAGTTTCTTCTTGATGGTTGACTTGATAATTTTATTTACTGCATCCACCTGCCCGTTTGCCTGCGGATGAGCTACTGCTGAGAAGCTTTTTCGGATTCTGAATCGTTTGCAAAAATCTTGGAATTCTTCACTTTCGAACTGAGTACCATTGTCTGCAATTATCTTTTGAGGCACACCATACCTGCAAATGATATATTTAGTCACAAAACTTATCATCTTTTTAGAGGTGATAGTAGCCAGTGGTTCAGCTTCTGCCCATTTAGTAAAATAATCTACAGCCACAATGGCATATTTAATTCCAGATTTGGCAGTTGGTAACGGTCCTACAAGGTCTATCCCCCATATTGCAAACGGCCATGGACTGACCATCTGTGTGAGTTCAGTAGAAGGTGCTCTAGGAATTTTGGCGAATCTTTGGCATCTGTCACATTTTCGGGAATAGTCTGCTGCATCTCGATTAATTTCTGGCTAAAAATATCCGTATCGGAGAATCTTCTTTGCTAAAGTTTGACCACCTAAATGATCACCACATTCTCCCCCATGTACCTCAGCTAGGATTGTTTTGGACTCTTCCCTGGATACACACCGAAGTAACGGCATTGAGAATCCCCGTCTGTATAATTGGCCATCCTGGACCATATAGCGAGAGGCTTTCCTAAGTAGCTTCTTTCATTCTTTTGAATTTTTCGGTAAAGAGCCATTGAGCAGATATTTTGTTATTGGAGTCATCCATGATTCTTGCTCTTGAGACACGCTCATGATCCAATCAATATCCATCTCATCAGTGCTTGGAGCCGACAGGACCTCCACTGGAGTCAACCTCAGAAATTGAGCTTCGCCTGCGCTCGAGTACTTTGCGAGAGAATCTGCTTTCGTGTTTTCTTCTCGAGGAATATGACTTATCATGTAATAATCGAAATCACCCAGGAGTTCCCAAGCCTTTAACAAGTAGGCGGGCAGATTTCCCCCTTTCGCTTGGAATTCCTTCTTGACTTGGCACACAATAAGTTGAGAATCACTGAAGATCTGTAATGCTCGAATGTTTAGTTCTTTAGCAATTCTTAAGCCAGCGATAAGAGCCTCGTATTCTGCTTCATTGTTTGTTGAAGGAAATTCCAATCTCAGTGCATAGCATAATGACCGACCTTCAGGGGTCTCAAGTACAACTCCGGCTCCAGAACAGTAGTCATTTCTCGCGCCATCAACATATAACTTCCATTGGATTAGGGAATCATCGATCGTTTCCTCCTCACTGTTACCCTTATCTGTGAATTCTGCGATGAAATCCGCTAAAGCTTGTCCGTTGATTGCTTTTCGGGGATGGTAAGTGATGTCATATTGAATGAGTTCAATGTTCCACTTTAGAAGACGACCCGAAGTCTCAGTGCGAAACAGGACTTGCTTTAAAGGTTGATCAGTGAGGACTCTGATAGGATGAGCTTGGAAATATTGCCTCAACTTCCTTGATGCAATCAGTAGGCAATATGCGAGTTTTTCCAACTAGGAGTAATTCATCTCTGCCCCAGTGAGTCTTTTGCTGATATAGTAAACTGGATGTTGAATCCTCTTGTCTTCTCGTATCAGCGCTGCACTTAAAGCATGAGATGATACTGCCAAGTATATAAGAAGATCCTCACCATCGCCAGGCCTAGAAAGTATTGGAGGCGTTTCCATGTGGCGAATCAATTCATCAAAGGCTTTTTGGCATTCGGGAGTCCAATCAAAGTTTTTCTTTCCTTTCTTTACGGCGTCAAAGAATGGGATGCATTTATCAATGGCTTTGGAAATGAACCGACTCAAGGAGGCGACTTTTCCATTGAGACTCTGCAATTCCTTCTTCGTTCTAGGAGCTTTGCCTTCCTTTAAGCCGGTAATTTGAGCTGGACTAGCCTCAATGCCCCTAGCGCTCACGATGAAACCTAAGAACTTTCCGGATTCCACTCCAAATGAACATTTTAAAGGGTTAAGCTTCATTCCGTATTTTCGGAGGACTGCGAACATGTCTGCTAAGTGTTCTATGTGATCCACTGCTTTCTTAGACTTTACTAACATGTCATCGACGTAGACTTCCATAGTCTTGCCCAATTGCGGTTTGAACATAGCATTAACAAGTCTTTGGTAGGTTGCCCCCGCATTCTTCAGCCCGAAGGGCATAACTCTATAGAAGTAAAGACCAACATCGGTGATAAAGCTCGTGTCCTCCTGATCTGGCTCATGCATCATGATCTGGTTATATCCGGAGTAGGTATCCATAAAAGATAACAATTCGGGTCCCGCTGTTCCGTCTACCAGTTGATCGATCCTGGGTAACGGGAAGCAGTCTTTGGGGCAGGCCTTGTTTAGATCTGAAAAATCGATGCACACTCTCCATTTTCCATTGGCTTTCTTAACCAGCACTGGATTTGAAACCCAATTTGGATAGGTAGATTCTTTGATAAAGTTATTCTCCATGAGCCGATCAACTTCTTCTTTTAATGCTGCTGACCTTTCTGGACCTTGAGTCCTCCTTTTCTGTTTCATAGGTGTAAATTTTGGATCAATATTCAGAGCGTGTACTGCAACTTCTGGGGATATTTCGCACATATCGGCATGAGTCCAAGCAAAAACATCCAAATTTGCCTTTAAAAAAGATATTAAGATATTCTGAATTGACACATTAAGTTGTGAACCCACATTCAACACCTTGTTTTGGTCCTTTGGGTCAACAGGTACTGGTATTGTCGTTTCCACTGGTAACACTCTATTCTCCCCTGCACTGGCTTTTCTAGGATCCATCTCTTTCCGTGCTCCGCTGTGCTCGCCAGTGCAGCGTCCGCCCTGTAATTGCTACAAAGCTAGTTCTTTGATGCGGACTGGGGTTGCGGCATCCTTGCCCATTTCTCTTTTCCTTGTTTCTCGTAGCTCTGTCAGATAACACTCCTGCCCAGCATTTTGATCCCCTTTTATAACTCCCACTCCATTATCTGTGGGGAATTTAATGGTGAGGCACCATGGGGCCAGAACAGCTTTGAATGCTGCGAGAGTTGGACGGCCAAGGAAAGCACTATAAGTAGAAAATTCGTCGACAATCACAAAAGTTTGCTTGCGGACAACTTTTCTTTCTCCCTCTCCAAGTTCTACAAGCAAATAAACGGTTCCTATCGGCTGTTTTGGCTCCCCAGTGAAGCCAGCGATTTTCTGCGATGAGGCTCGCACATCAGCCATAGGGATCTTCATTTGGTCGAATGTTTTCTTGAAGAGGATATTGCAGGATGCACCACAATCAATGAGAACTCTTCTGACAATAGCTGGCCCGATACCAGCCGAGATGACTAAGGGATCCAAGGTAGGAGCTTCAATACCTGTGGAATCCCTGGCTCTGAACACAATATCATCATTGAAAGTTCTTTGTTGCTTCAGGGGCGTAGCACCTTCCAAAACAAAGACATCTTCCTCGGCCGGTACATACTTCAAAGCTCGGGTATACCTTTCCATCTCACCCCAGCTCCTGCCTGCTGGGTGAGGTCCTCCCGTAATGACATTGATAACAGGCCTTCCGGATTCATGCCCTGCAGTCTTCTCACTTGTCCTGGGTTGATGAGCAGGAGCTCGTTGCCCCTGACTAGACGAAGCGGGATTGCTGCTATTCTTTTCCACAAATTGCTGCAGCTTGTTTTCCCTTATCAATTCTTCAATCAAAATTTTCAATTGGCGGCATTCATCGGTATCATGACCGGGTTGATTATGGAAGCGGGAAAACTTCCCGCTTTGTACAGCTTTTTTCCCGGTTCTCAAAACGGGAGGTTTAGGATAATCGACAGAATCTTTAGTGGCAAGGTAAATGCTCTCTGGCATATCTGATAAAGGGGTATATTCTGATGACTTGAAGGAACGAGGCTTCTTCAGATTTTTCTGTTTCTTCCCATCGTTATTTTCCCTTTTCTGTCCTACAGATTCATTCTTGCGTGGAGCAGCAATGTTATCTTCATCTTTTTCCAATACTGCCTTTACCGGTACAGGACGGCTTTCCAGGCGTATGAACTCATCTGTTTTCTTGTAGAATTTTTCAAGGGAATTTGGTTCCTTCATGTTAACCCATTTTCCAAATTCGCTCGTCTTGTCGATGGCCCTCATCAGATAGGTCAAGATCATCCGTGGTTCTGCATTGTCTACCTCGGCCAGCGCTATATTAAAGCGATTCAAGAAAGATCTGATAGTTTCCCCTGGATTCTGTTCTAAACTTGACAACGACATGATATCTTTGGCTTTTGAAGCATATAGTCTGAACTGCTCCTTGAATTTCCGGGTTAGGTCAGAAAACTGATCTATAGACCGAATTGGTAGCTTGGTGAACCAAAGTAGAGCTACATCTTCCAAATATACAGGAAAATACCGACACTATATTTCATCAGAAGCTCTGGCACCTGTCATGTGCCAATCATACTTATACAAGAATTCGTTCGGATCACTTGTTCCCTTGTAAGCTGGGATAGTTGAAGGGACGAACTTCCTTGGGAATTCAGCCTTTAAGATCCTTTCGGTAAACGGGGTTTTACTTGGAGCGAAACCCCATTCCTTCTCGTCTTCATTGCTTTGCATGCTTTCTTTAATGATTTGTCAAACCATTTCAGAAAGATATCCCTCATCATTTCGAGCTTTAGATCCACCAACTTCAGGAAATGTCCGCTCAAAGGGGCTGGCAGCCCTCTCAGGAATGTTTCTTTCTTCAGCTTCATGAATGTCGCCAGCAAAGTTCCTTTCATTACCCGTTGGTTGACGGTTTACCCCAAGCAAATCGTTCAACTTATTCAAAATTAGGGCATTTTGGGCATTCTGAGCCTCCAATTGTGCACTTTGGGCATTTATCTGCTGGTTTAGCCCTAAGATTACAGCATCCAACTCCGCTTTTGTAACCCCAACAGGTGGAGTGGCTTGATTAGGTACTGGGGAAGCGGAGGTTCCCTCTTGAACATTTCCAGATCTAACAGATCTACTCCTTCTCCCCGGAGCCATGATTTCAGATAAACTTCTAGTCTTCAGAGAGATTACTTCAACAAACTTTCGTGGAGCAATGATGATAATTCGCCTGAGTTTGGCTCTCAGTGAAAGCACCAAAAATGTTAACGCTAAAATTTGAACGCTAACACCCCGGTGTGTAAAGTGTAGTTGTGAAAGCACCACCCGATGATTCGGGAACATAGTATAAGTAGAAAACCATAGAAAGAGGAGTGAATAACAACAATTTTATAGTGGTTCGGCTCAATAGTTTGCCTACGTCCACTCTGAATATCTTTATTGATGATTTCGTTACAAGTTGATACAATTATTCCCAAGTACAATACACTTTGAACTGCTAAACGCTTTGAATGAGTAGCTTAAACTTCAACGTAAGTGAAGGTCCTCAAATCCATGTCGGATGCATGAGATTTCTTTTTGAAGTTGTTGATAGCGTTCTACGTGTCTTGAAAGCTTTGGGTGTTGAGTTAGTTTGGAATGTAGCAGAGTATCGGTGTTTGAAAAGAATGATCCAAAAGTCCCTTCAATGTTGGAGGTGGTCACGTATTTATAGGTGTGATTCTGGGCGGCAATTTTTCACTCAAGTCATGAGTCGTGCACGACTCATGGAGAGTCGTAAGTCGCATTCGACTCAAGGTTCAAGAGTCAGCAGGCAGTGGAGTAAGTGAAGTGGTTCTGAGCTTTTCTTTGTTCATTTGGATACAAGTCCTAACTCGTTCGCGAGTTAAGAGGTCACGGTTTAAAGTGAGGCAGTACTAAAATCTTGGCTCTGCGGTTTTAGGTCGTGTACGACTTAAACTAGGTCGTAAGTCGTCTACAAGTCATCTTATTGCGGCATGGTATTGAACTTGTTCTCTGAGTCTTAGGTCGTAACGTCTTTAAGTCGTGGACTTTCTTAAGTCATGACATTCCCTAAGTCGCTTAGGTCTTAATTCTGTTAGGTCGTTAGTTCCTTAACTCGTAAGCTTTTAACTCGCAGGCTCTTTAACTCGTGCACTTCCCCTGAGACATGACATATCTTAAGTCGCAGAGGCTTTAAGTCGTAGACTTCTTGGTCCGTTGAGTTGCTGTTTCCCTTAAGTCGTAGAAACCTTAAGTCGTGGATGCCTTAAGTCGTGGATGCCTTAAGTCGTGGATGCCTTAAGTTGGTAAGTCGTCAGTCCCTTAAGTCGTCCATCCTCTTGACTTGTTGAGTCGTGTATGTGTTAACTCGTTATGTTGATAACTCACTGAGTTGTTTGTCCATTGAGTCGTCGCCCACCTTGAGTCGTTTTCTTATTGAGTCGCGCAATTTTTGAGTCGTAGGAATTTGAGGGTTAACAACCTTTGTAGCTCGAAACGCATCGAAATTGTTTTTAATATTAATTTGGCGAGTTAAAATAGCCATTTTTCAAATAGTCTCGGATTTCGACGAAACCAGTTTCATCGGATCCGTAATGTGATATTATTTTATGGTTTAAAATTTCGTGTCAATTGGATTTATCGTTTGTCCGGTGCAAGCTAAAACGCCTAGAAAATCGTTTAATCGGTTTAATTTTAAATCGAACGTTTATTGCCATAACTCGCACAGATGACCGAATTAGCTCCCGAAACATGTTCCATTGTGTTCAGAACGCGGGGTAAACCTTAGAAACGCCAAACGGCACGCTTTGTTTGGAGTTCAGAAAATTCGGGATGAATAGTGTCGTGCGAATTTTCGATATAAGCCCATGTTCTTCATAAATTTGCAAAAATTATTAACCTAGGGTTTTAGAAACCAGTAGCCGCCTAAAACTGAAATGAATGGCCAGAATTTTCTTTCTTTTCTTCTTCAATTACTCTCAATCCACAAGCAATTAGAGAAAGTGTTCAACATGAAACTTGTAGAGCATGAAGAGAGCTTCGAATCTATACGGAGTTGATAAAAATTGGAGCGACGTGGAGGGAGCAAGGGGGGGGGGGCGACGGCCTGCAGGTCGCGCACGCAGTAGGAGGTATAGGGGGGCCGTGTGTCGAGTTCTTATGGCCGAGCGTGGCTCTCGTGTGGGCGCACGAGATGGGGGTCTCCGATCAACTTCAAGTCACTTGTGGTGGTTGCAAAATGGAACCTTAGTTCGTGAATGTTGGGTTCAAGTTGCGTGATCTTCCTATACGTGCGTGAATGTGGGAAGGAGAAGCAAGGTGGAACGGCTTGGATCTGATGGTGATGGATTGAAGGGCTGTGATGCATTGTAGGGTTTAAAATAGAAATTTATGTTATAAATTTATGAATAAAAATTCGTGTAATTTTAAAAATTGATATCTTTTTCATACGAGGTCGAAAACGCACGAAACCAGTTGCGTTGGAATCGTATGGACGAGCATTACGCTATGGAATTGGATTGGAGTCGTTTGGAGCAAGCGAAAATTTTGGATAAAATTAAATGTCCGTTTAATTTTATTCGAAATAAATCGCTAAAACGAAATTGAAATCAAGGTGAGAACTTCTCACTCAATCAAATCGGTTTCGATTTTTATTTTAAATAGTTAGATTTAAAATTCTTGAATGCATGTTTGAATGATGATTGCAGTTATTGATTGTTGTTTGATGGTGATAGTATATATAGTAGGATATATCTATATATATATATATATTGGTATATGTGTATATTGGAATTGATTTCCCGCCTTGTATAGCGGATGAGACCCTATTGCACCGTCTATTAAGCGGATAATATTTTATAAATCCCATATACCGCGATAATTCCGTACTGGAGCGGAATTGGTATTGTGCTAATGTTTTTCGATGCAGGGAAACAGGTTCGAGGGATCCAACTGGATTCCTCAACTGTATTGATTTATTTATAGATATTTTGATATTTGTTGATTATCATATCGATATATGATATTTGGATGTCGTGATTGACTATTTGGTGCTGTTGCATCATCGGATCCATTTTTGAAGTTTTAAAATAATGATTTTGGTTTTAAAAGGAATTTTAAAGTGATTTTCGAAAGTATACGTTTTATTAAATTTTGAATTGTCAAAAATAAATAAGCGTTAAAATTTTATTGTAATAAAAGTATGGTTTTTATGAAATGTAAGTGAAAAGTGATTTTTGAAATAAATAGTTAATAAATTTATGAAATGTTTTAAATTGGAACAAACAATATTTATAAAATTTTTTTATAAAATGGATATTTATAAGTTAAAAATATTGGAATTATAAAACGAAGTTTTTATAAGTGTTAAAATGAAGTATAATGGATTCATAAGTGAATGAGAATTTATAGATTTGTAAATTGTGAAGTTATAAAATGAATAGATTTTGTAAAATAGAAGATTTATAAGTAATTATCTTATAAATCGGATTTTGGCATTTAAATGAGATATAAATGGAATTTGTTAATAATGAGATTTATAAATAGAAGCATATAAATAGAAATGGAATTTATAAACATTGTTTATAAACTCGAAATCAATTGAATTTGATAAATTGAATATTGAAGTTTATTAAAGGAAATATATTCACGATTTTGGACAGTGAATACCTTATTGAATAAAATGGTCATGTATGGCAAAATGAATATTATAGAATGAAGTTAATTATTTTAAAGATGTTTTAAAATGTATTATGAATCGAAACCATAGATTTCAACATTTATTGTTGAAATAGACGTTTTCGAGAAAGAAGGAAATGGTGGACTATAACACTGTTGTTATAGTAAACGATATCCGAAAGGAAATGTTTTATATAGTATTGGGATTTATATATCTATCTAAATTTCGAATCCCTATACTAGTGATTTTGGGTCGTAGTAACGATGTTTTACGCAACATTCGTTTTAGCCCAAATAAATGTGTTAAGTGAATGTTTTCCTTAAAGAATGAAATATATACTTAATTTCGATTTAAGTATATTGGATATTTTCCAAGTGTTGAAAATAAATGGGTTTGTGAATTAGTTATTATTAAATAAGTATGGAAATGTTTTTCCAATGTGAAATGAAACGTTATGAGAATTTATCTTTTTGAAGACAAATTGAAAGGGAATATTTGAAACTGATTGAAAATCGTATATCATAGATATTTTGGAATTATAAATTCATTATGGAATTTATAAAAGAAAGGGGAATTTGTTTAAAAATAAACGTTGATTTATTTTTAAAGTGTGGAAATAAATTTACGGATTTGGAACGTAAATATAAAGTAAATCGTTAAGGATTTATTTAATTGGTTTAAATAAACCATTTTGAAATGAAAGTATTTCCGAGAAAGGAAAATGATTGAAATTTGTTTTCAAAAACGGTAAAGGATTGAAAAATGATTTGAAAATTAGTTTTCAAATGTTTGAAGTGTGGGAAATTTTATATCTAGTAAAGATATTTTGGAAAGTAAATAATTTGGGAAATTATTTGGAATTTGGTGATGTTGAGCATGCCTATTGGTAGTTAAATAATCCGACTATCAATATTTACCTTTAAATAGGTATTTGTTGTGATTGTTTGAATTTGAATGCCACACTTATTTTTGAATAAGCGCGCACTATTTGGGTTAGCCGGGAAAGGACCTTGGGGTCGTATAACCCATTCCGAATATGTGATACGTCGTTATGGATTGCATTTGATGACCGGTGTTGAAGACCAGATATTTGTCAAAACGGAAGGATTACCGTCGAGTTACTCTACATCCGCTGATCTCCGATATAGAGGTTTTATCACCCTTAGTGACGGGAAGTCCGGTCGTGATTAGTGAATATCCGGAATGCAAGGACTTCTTTGTAAGTGCCTTCGGTTCTGTTCGATCCCGGAACAGACTTGTATGGATTGTATGTCTGACATTACAAATTGAGATATAAAGCTGATTTCTTTCAAATATATTTCTGTTGGTGGCGGAGAATTTATTCTCTTAGCTTAACACCCTTCTCTGAGACGTACGAGCTCAGAGGTTATGTAGTTGAAGGTTATTAGTGATATACTCCCAATTTGGTAGTGTGGCATGCTTAGTGTTGCTGGGAAATGATCATTGTTTGATCATTTGTGATATGATCATTTGTTTGATCGTTTATCTTTGTGATCATTTCTATTATCATTTGATTGACCCAAAGCACTACTTTTGTATAAAGCGTGGCTTTGTGGACGAGACTTCGTCGGACCTCACACCCCGAAAATGGTCAAAACAGGAAGGATGGGCAAGATTATTAGGAGGTAGCGCCACTTTAGTGTATGTCATTCCTTCTGGATAGAGGTGGTATCATGGTATGGAGCCCAGATATTTAACCTATGTTGTTGCTGCATATTTTGTGGTTGTTGGAAATCGAGGATCCTCGGATAGATCGGTTATGATCGGGGGATGACATATTCGTGTCAGTAGTTACCCAGTTAGGGGTAACCCGGCCTTGTGTTGGCAGAGATCCGGTTTGCTTCTCGGGACGTCATTCCAGAGGCGTTTCCATGTGGCAATGGGAAGTTCATTGGCCTGACCATTTGTTGGAAATCCAAAGAAACAATATGATCTTGTATGGTTTTAGTTGTAGAACCTATCATTCACTTATGGAGGCGCCTCACTATTTGGATGGTAGCTATAGTAGGCATAAGTGCGAAATGCCAATGTTGGCTAAGATTTATATTCTACTTTCGAAATTGTTTTCTACACTATGTGTTATCCCACTTTTTGGGTAAAAACTGGAATATCAACAAATTCGTAAGGAATGATGGATGTCGGGATTGGAAATCTATTGGGATCAAGGCTACGGTCGATATTATTAAAATTTGGTTGAGTTCCGATCGGGACGAAATTGACTGGAAATGATGATAAGGACTAGGAAAGGCTATGTTTCAATTTTCAGGATAATTGGAGTTCGTATGAAGGAGATATGATCTGCTGGGCACGTTTTTACCTATTACCGGTCCGAAACAATGCCGGTCCAAGCTCCATCTTCAAACAATGCCGGTCCAAAGCATAGCCGAACCAGCCATCTTCCCTTCCCACCGAACCAACTCCACTTCCTCTCACCACCGAACCAACTCCACTTCCCTTCCCACCGAACCAAGCTCCACCGGTCCAAGGCCTCGCCGAACCAACTCACCACCGAGTCAAACCAACCACTACCGGACCAGGGCTACCGAACCAACCCACGCTCCACACACTACCGGTCCAGTTAATACTCCACTCACCGCCAAACCAAGGAGCTACCGAACCAACTTTGCCAGGCCAGATTGCATCAGCCCAGGCCCACCAACAGCTATATAAATCCAAGACCTCTGCCCCCAGCTTCACTCTATAAATAGAGGGGCAAGGGTTCAACAATGGCGAACAAGTTCGAGAGCTCAATCCTGAAAGGAACTTTCAAACAACTTTGATATACTTGCAATCAAAGCTTTGTACTTGTAATCGGATCGAAAAAGGAGAATAACATATAAAGTAGACGTAGGCACATTCTGGCCGAACCACTATAAATCTGTGTGTCTTTTACAGTTTAGTCCATGTTTTTTACATATTTGCATAAACCACCCAAATCACTACGAACAACATAAAATCAACTAAATGATACGACTTGGAGGTGTTTGCCCATTTTTTATGCAAACATATTTGGGTTATTTGCTGAGATCTGTGATTTGTGTTTGAATATCGCTGATTTGTATTCATACACTGGTGCTTTCACGGTATTTGGGGTTTGTGGCCAATTTTGGCGCAAACACTTTGGTGCTTTCACTGAGAAGGACTAGCACCCGCTGCATCGGATAAAAGTTTGGATTTGGAAGACAATGGCTAGGCAAAATAGTAGAAGGCTAAGGGCTGAGAGAAGCCAACATGAAGGAAGTCAACAAGCATCCTCCGGAGGTAAGGAAGTACCAGCTTCGATCTACATAACCCGGAATGAAATGGAAGCCATAACAAATTCACTGCAAGAGAGGTTGTTGAAGAGTCAACAGGAGATGATGCAGACTTTCTTGGAGCAAATGAGAGCTGCAGGGACCCAGAACAAAGGAACAGCTACAGCAGCCGTGGATGCAGGACAAGGAGCTAGGGTTATGGAACCCAATGGAGGACATGATGCAGAGCCAGAGGGCAATCGACAAGGACTTGGGGGCAGGCCCGCAGGATCCAACACAGGAGGATCTTTGGAAGGAGTTCAACAGGCTAGAACTAACGTTGCTGCTAGCGAGCCACATGAAGAGTATGTACCGGAATTCCCTCGGGGGCAACCCCCGACAGACAACGCTGGATTGGTGGATATAATCAGGAAGACTGTGCGAGGTGGTTTGACCAACAGAGAATTGGAAGGAGTGAACAGTAGTCTGTTTGCTCGGGAAATAAGGATGGCTCAGAATCCACCTAATTTCAAGCTACCTAGCGTGGAGGTATACGATGGCAAGACAGACCCTACGGATCACTTGATGAGGTACACCAGACACATCGAGGTGCTGGGGGCATCGGAGGAAGTGATGGCTTGATGGTTCCCTTTGTACTTGACGGACTTAGCCGCGATGTGGTTTAGGCTGCTGGGAGAAGGATCTATCAGGACTTGGTGGAATGGTTTTTGGGACAGTTTCAGGTTCATGTCAAGAGACCGAAGAACGTGATGACATTGACATCGGTAAAGCAAAGGATCGATGAATCGCTTAGAGCCTTTCTAACTCGATTCAGTGCCGCAGTTGCTTAAGTGGATCGGCCCGATCCATCGATGGTTTTAATGGCAGCAGTATCAGGAGTCAGGGAGAACTCGGATTTCAAGGTATCTCTGATACGAGATCCCCCACGGGATCTCGACGAATTCTTTCACGAGGCAGAAAGGTTCCTTCGGCAAGAAGATGCGAGTACGGATTTAAAGTTAAAAAAGGTTAATGCAGTGGAGGTTGGAGGACCATCCAGCAAAGGTTTGGATAAAGACAAAGGAAAAAGGAAGTTGGACGATGGTTCTGGAAATGCTAGGAAGCAATGGAAGGATCCAAAGTTTTACACGTACACAGGATTGAACGAGACGCTGGAGCGGATATACCTGGATACTCGAAATCGCCTTCCCTATCGGAGGCCGGCTAGGAGAGAACCAACAGAACGGGAAAGGACATCAGGAAGGAACTGTCTCGTTCATGATTTGGATGGACACGACACCAATAGCTGCAGGCACCTAAAGGACATAATTGAGGAGCATGTAAGGAATGGACAACTGCCGCAATATGTTGGACCTCGGAATGCAACGGCGGGGCAGGAGCAACCACCGCCTACCTCAAGCTACGATGGTGGGAGGCCCAGGAATGATGATCGGTTGATCATCCATTGACTAGGTTAATATGAAATAAGTAGCGAACTATTGGCAAGCAACCAAGTCATTTACACATGTATGGGGACGGAGATAGCCCCTAGGCATGCTCTGAATGATGATAAACTACAATGCCATGGTTTGTGAAATTCGACTTTTGCTTTTGGATTGGACACTGCTTTTCTTTTTGGTTTTCGGTTTTGGAGCTTGGATTGAGCTCCTGGTTTTTCTTGCTTTTTGATTTGGATTTTCCTTTGGATTATTGTTTTCGGTTTTGGATGCTGGTTTGGATTTCTGGTTTTGATTTGGATTTTGGATGTGGATTTTGGATTGGATTTTGATTGGATTTTTATCTGATTTTTGATAAACGGTCGTCGGGTATGGATTATGCCTGGCAAGGGGTGAGTCGCTTTGCCCGAATGTGGTAAATTGACTCATTCAGGTCGTCGAGTATGGAATATGCTCGGCAAGGGTCCAGAGTGACCAGGATTCGGCCTAGGACTTAGGCCCTGTATTATCAATTGTTGTTTTCAGGTCGTTGAGTATGGACTATGCTCAACAAGGGTCCGGAGAGACTAGGATTCGGCTTAGGACTTAAGCAATGGCATTGTACAGCGTCCAGGGACACTGGACCAAGGTCGTCAAGTGTGGATTACGCTTGGCAAGAACCCGGAGAGGTTAGCTCAACGTCCAGGGACACTGGACCAAGGCCATCAAGTGTGGATTACGCTCAACAAGAACATGATGAGGCTAGCTTAACATCCAGGGACACTGGATCACGACCGTCAGGTGTAGATTGCGCTTGGCAAGAGCCCGGAGAGGTTACGGATTTGGATATCGACCCGGAGAGGTCCTGGATTCAATTATTGGCTATTGGATAAGGATGGTTTGGGACTCGGTTGTCGAGTTCGAATAGACATGGAATTGGCTCAAGCTTTGGTTATTGGATTTGGGATTGGATATCGACTCGGAGCAGTCAAGGATGATAAACTCTGGCAATATGGTTATGGACTTCAGATATTGGATTCGGAATTATTCAAAACACGCCTTGTTATCACAAGGCATGTTTTGGGGGGAAAGTGTTATCCCACTTTTTGGGTAAAAACTGGAATATCAACAAATTCGCAAGGAATGATGGATGTCGGGATTGGAAATCGATTGGGATCAAGGCTACGGTCGATATTATTAAAATTTGTTTGAGTTCCGATCGGGACGAAATTGATTGGAAATGATGATAAGGACTAGAAAAGGCTATGTTTCAATTTTCAGGATAATCGGAGTTCGTATGAAGGAGATATGATCTGCTGGGCACGTTTTTACCTAGTACCGGTCCGAAACAATGTCGGTCCAAGCTCCATCTTCAAACAATGCCGGTCCAAAGCATAGCCGAACCAGCCATCTTCCTTTCCCACCGAACCAACTACACTTCCTCTCACCACCGAACCAACTCCACTTCCCTTCCCACCGAACCAAGCTCCACCGGTCCAAGGCCTCGCCGAACCAACTCACCACCGAGTCAAACCAACCACTACCGGACCGGGGCTACCGAAACAACCCACGCTCCACACACTACCGGTCCAGTTAACACTCCACTCACCGCCAAACCAAGGAGCTATTGAACCAACTTTGCCAAGCCAGATTGCATCAGCCCAGGCCCACCAGTAGCTATATACATCCAAGACCTCTGCCCCCAGCTTCACTCTATAAATAGAGGGGCAGGGGTACAACAATGGCGAACAAGTTTGAGAGCTCAAGCCTGAAAGGAACTTTCAAACAACTTTGATATACTTGTAATCAAAGCTTTGTACTTGTAATCGATCGGAAAAGGAGAATAACATATAAAGTGGACGTAGGCACATTCTGGCCGAACCACTATAAATCTGTGTGTCTTTTACAGTTTAGTCTGCATAAACCACCCAAATCACTACGAACAACGTAAAATCAACTAAATGATACGACTTGGAGGTGTTTGCCCATTTTTTGTGCAAACATATTTGGGTTATTTGCTGAGATCTGTGATTTGTGTTTGAATATCGCTGATTTGTATTCATACACTGGTGTTTTCATGGTATTTGGGGTTTGTGGCCAATTTTGGCGCAAACACTATGCACTAGTAATAATATCAAATGTTTCTTTTTAATGCGTATCAAGCATCTTTGACTATCATAAGGAGAAATCTCCTCCGATTCTGCGTTTGCATTGTGTGTGTGTGCGGGAGGCCTTATGGTAGTCTAATTTTTAAAAAGCATTGCGAATTGACTTTAAAAATATTCCTCTATTTTGTTTTAAAGATAAACTGTTTTGAGTTCTCACACCAGTCACATGACTGACTCGGAGTTTATTGTTTTCCTTCCTAAACTCTGGGTGCCCACCAATTTCCACACGGGCAGTCAAGAGTTAAGGTTTATCAGGTTACTCTGGATTTAGGAGTTCTATGGAGCTCAGGAGGCGAGCTACATATCGAGACGTACCACTTGTATATGATATTATACTATGTGTTATTCCGCTGTGTATTTTGTATGAGGAAAAGTTTATATAACTGTCCATTAATGTATTGACTCTGTTGTCTATTGTTGTTGTAAACTCTGATAATGATGTAATGTATAAATGTACAGTTCTTTGTTTTGAAGATTATTCATTTATTTATTATATGTTGTTCAGCTGCGAATTGTGAGATTCTGATGTTGTTCTGTTGTTTCTCTTCTGTTCTATTTTTTTCTATCTTCTTCTACTTTTTCTTCTTCTTTAACCCTAACATTTCAGTTTTTCGGCAACGAAAAATCGCAAACGTTACAGCGCGATCGCTAGTGGTCGGCGTTGTGGGTTCGAGGAAGTTTTAGGCGATGGTTTCTGGTTCCAGTTGGTTCGAGTTTCCTCGATGTCGATTTTGAGTTGGTGGAGAACTTTGGTGGTCGGAAATAAAGCGGTGGGACGTCAATGACTTATCGGCGGCTGTCTTGGAGACCGGAGCTCTAGCGAGCTGGTGTGCATGTGCACCTGGTTGTCAGTGGGGTCAGTGTTTTTGGAAGGGGAGTAGGCTCGGGGAGAAACTAGGGTGTGACTCAAAGATAGGAGGGTAATATCTCAAGTAGTCTCGTGTAGGCTCGTGAGTGTAACATGTTTTTTAGATTCAAAACTAAACTAAGTTTTGAAAAAAAGGAAAGTGGGTTTTACTCAAGGCATGACTCGAGTGATTGTCGGGTTGAACCCAAGGCAGGATTTAAACAAGTTTTTAATTTTTTTTAAAAGAAAGGTTTTAAAATTTAAAATAAATTTATTTTAAAACTGTAACGACCCGTAAATTCGGTAATTAAATTTCTTAATTTAATAAGATTTTGGTAACTTAATGTTGAAGGAAATAAAAAATTTAGTGAATTATTAATGGAAATAATAACTTGGATAAGATTGGTAAGTTAATTTTTAAAAACTTGAATGTAACAATACAAGTGTAAGTTGATTGTTAACAAACTTGGATATAATTCCAAGAAGTGAAACAATGTAAATGTTAATTTTATTCTTATTGTCATAAAAAAAATGTTGCCATGATGAAATGATTAAATTGATTTAAAATCTTAATTAATTGTGCATTAATTTATAATGTGATATAAAAGGTAAATTAATAATTTAAAATGTTAGCTTACTAATGAAATAATGTATACTGAATGGAAATTGAATGAATTAGGGTATAAACTAACGGTAGCACTTGTTGTAAGCTAATAAGTAAATTGAAAACGTAACAATGCTAATTTAGGTCAATAAATTAATAGGTTGAATGAAATGACAACTAATGAATTTATTAAAATTGTAAAGTGATAATATAATAGGTGGTAATTGGTTGGTAAGAATAAAGATAACTAAATGTACTTTATTGATGATTAATATTATAACAGAAAGTGTGAATGTAAATGAAAAAGGAAAAGTAAAATTTATTTATAAGGTATTAATTAGTGTAATAGAAAGCAAGGGACCAAGTAAATAAATTTATTTAGTGAATATTAATTGTAACTAATGAATCGAAGAAATAGTAACGGTCGTAAGTTACTATTTAATTGTCCTATTAATTTGTTGTAACTGTTATATTTGGGAAAGATATTTTATTATAATTAAATAAAGGTAAGTATTGTATGAATATATGAATTAATGTATGATTTATGGTAATAGAATGTATCCGTATGATGTAAATAATTTTATAAATAGTTGAAATAATAGGCCTAAGTGAAATTTTAAGTCTATGGTAACAATCATCATAAATTACCAGAATATATCTAGTCTACCAAATTAATTGTAAAACAATTACATTTAAATGAAAATAAACGTCTCATTTATGTGGGTAAGAACTGTAATTGTAAAGTGTATATGTACTAAGCAACGGAAATGCATATTTTATTCATTAGTTAATATAAAGGAATGAAATGTGAGACAAGTATAACTGCGTTACAAAGTAATAATAGACTCAACTAAAGGGTTGGAACTGAGTCTAGTCAGTTAAATTGGAATTTATTAAAATTAATTGGATTCAATTTATAATAAAGAGATTATTTTAAGTAAATGAAATAAATACTATAATTGGTGAATTAATTTACTTTAAATTGAGATGGGAACTGGTTTTAAAGAATTATAAATTAATAAGTAATACAAGATCATATAATTTATGAATTATATAATTTGAATTTAAATAGTGATTTAATTTATTTCATTTATAATAATTGGATTAATTGCAAATGAATGAAATTACAATTTAATTATTACGTTAACATAAAATATTAAGTTGAAATTAGAGAATATTTATGTAATAGCTTTGAACCCAATGTTAATTTCCTCCATTTGACCATAATGAATTGAATAATAAGAACGAATAGTGAATTCAATGGAATTATTGAAAATTTAATTTATAATTGATGAATATAATGAAATTTGAATTTACGCTGAAATTTATTATTGAATCAATATTAAATTGACATCTAAATTTTTTTAAAATCATTGTAAATGATTAAGAAATTTTAAATGATAAGAATTGTCCATTTTAGAATTTAAATTGGAAATTTGATTTAATTAATTTATTTATTAATTTACTCGATTAGTGTAAAATAGCCATTTTTGCCACTGACTCGGATTTCGACGAAACCAATTTCATCGGATCCATAATAGTGAATTATTGTAGGATTTCATGTTTCGTAGCGATCGGGCTTGTCGTTTGATCGTACAGACTCGAAATGCCTTGAAATAAATGAAAATGAAATCAATTGAAATCAATTTGAAAATTATGGATTTTAGCATAACTTCTTCATACGATGGAATTTGGACTTAAAACTTGTTCCATCGCGTTTAAAATATTTAAAAACATCTATTTTGATATATGCTTTGACCCAATTTCATTCCGGGGTCGAAAAGGGCTTTTTGGGCCGCTTTGGCGTGAGCGTGTAAATCTATCTTATCAATCCATTCAAATGTTAACCCTGCCTATATATATCCTGCTATAAACCCTAGCAGCCTCTGTTCCTCATTTTTATACGTTCTATTCACGTCCTTACTTCAATGGCAGACAAACCCTAATTCCAATTGCAATCCCAAATCAAATCAGAAGCTGAAATTTCAAACGCCTCAAAAAAGTTCAGAAAAATTATATATCAAAGCTATCTATGTACGCATATTAGATCTACAGTTCATTTTTGTTTTGAATCATCGTTGGTTCAGAAATCGATGGTTTCTTCTTCGCCATTCATCGCGCGACGATCAACATCGATAGATCGTCAAATTGATGAGACCATCGGGTAGAGAGGGTCGTGCGCTTCCCGTCGGCATGGTTCATTCGTCATTTCACTGGCTGGATCTTACGTGTAATTCGAACTACGGTTCAAAAATCAAGGCGGCGGGTGTGGGTTTTGTGGTCGTTCGAGCACGTGAAGGAGGAGGCGAACCTGGGGGAGCAGTATGGTGCGGCGACGCGAGGACCGAGGGGCGCGACGACCAATAACGGCAAAGGAATGGATAGACTTGGTGGCGGCTAGCCTTCGAACTCGTGCATGTATGCTCGAACGAGAGGTATAGGGTTTCGCGTGATAGGGATGGGCACTCGGGTATTAACCGTGCCTTTTTGTTTTGTTTATTTAATTAATTTTTGATTTCAAATGATCGAACTCGGTTAACTTCTGCATACGTGATCCAATTCACGCGTGGTTTTCTCCGCTCGGTTCGTATTGTAATTCCGGACATTTTGGTACTGGTTTGGACGAATTTGGAGACTGTTCAAATTTTGGGTTCAAATTGGATTTAAATTCAATTTAAATTCAAAAGGTGAGTGTTTTAACCCGCTCACAATTTCTAAAATTTCTTATGTTTGTTAAATTTATTTTTGATGTTATTAGAAATTTAATTATTGTTGTTTGGTATATTTTCAATCATCATTCCAGTTAAATTTAATTTATTGAATTTAATTGTTAATAAATTTATTATTGAAAATAAACTACCACTTAAATTTATTTATTATTGTGTGACGACCCGCCCTTCAATCCCCAGAAAGTCGTATCATCTTGAAGAAAGAAAGGGATAACAAAGAGAAAATATAGAGAAGAAGGAGAAACAACATCAGAATCTCAACAGCGGAATAAATAAATTATATTAATCACATATGTATTACATAATATACAATATCAATCAGAGTTACACATATTATACATCACATATCAGACAGTTATAAACACCTATCTAGTTATTACATCTCAATACAACCAGGGGAAATAACACAGAGAAACCAACACAACGGGACACTTATATATATATCTACAACGCCAAAGCCTTCTACTCCGTTGCTCCTCCAGAATTCGTCCAAGCTAACCTGAATCCCTTAGCTACTCGTAAAAATGAGTACCCAAGAGTTTAGGAAAAACAGAAATAAACTCCGGAACAGACATGGGTCTGGTGTGAGTAACAGATAAAAGTTGCTTAACTTTGAAAAACCTTCAAAAGGTATTCCGTAAGACTTCCCACACATAAACATGGGTAAGTTTTTACCTTACGCTAACCAAAACATTTTCTAGGAAATTCAATGATATTATAATAGTGTTCAGGGTTTTCAAGTAAATAGAAAATAGCCGAAATTGTTACAAGATTAAATTCCAGCTACTAGCCACAAAAATGGGTAATACAAATCAAAACCGTAGGGTCTCATAGGGAAAATAGGTTTCCATCAATGGCAGGGCTACTGGGGTAACGCCCGTCATAGTACATGCCCTAGATCACCGTACCGAGGATCACTCCCGACCACCTACAACATAAGGCCGGAAACATCCCTTACTGGATAGTCCCGAACAAGACAACGCCGACAGTTGGATCTCAAAACTACCCACACAGCCGAAATAAAAAGGGACCTCTAGACAGCGGAAAATCTCGTCCTGCTTGGGTGCTACCCACCTAACCTTGCTGCACATCCCCTGTTTTAGCCATTCCTGCTTGGGTGCTACCACCTAAACTTAAATCTCGTCCTGCTTTAGAGAACACATCTCTTAGAATGCTCATCGCCCACCTGACGATGTTCTGAAAGCATTCAATCCATACAAGTTCGTTCTGGGTTCTAACGAAACCGAAGGCATTATCTCGTTACACTCATTTTGGAATCACCCTCACAGTTAACGACGATAGCCCTTGCACTCTGAATCTTCATCTTCACTTTAGATTCACGACCTATCATAATTTGGATCGACGCGGTTTTCGGATGTCCAAATATGGAAACCCGATCCCCGTCTCATCGAATCTAAAACACCATCTTTTAAGGTCAAGTTGTTTTAAAGTTAAAACAATTCAATACAATTATCCATATACACACAGATTGATAATCCACAATATCACAATAGATAATTTACATTGTCATTATCAATAGATAATTCATATTATCACCACAAACAGATAATCCATATTATCATCATATTTCAACCAAAGCATCCATATCACACAGCATCACTTATCTCATATTTGAGATCAGCATCACTTATCTCATATTTGAGATTTTAAACCATTCAAGGTAAATAATATCATCCATCCAAACATAAGCAATGACATCAGCTATAATTAATTTAAAATGAATTAAATTAATTACTTCACCTCTAATTAATTTAAAGTAAATTAAATTAATCACTTCACCATTGTAAATCTTCCTTATATAACTATTAATCAATTACCAGTTAATTAATAAATCATTCACTAATTATTCATTTCAATTAATCACCCTCGATTAATTAACTTTTAATTATACTCAAGTAATTATCCTTTAATTAATTTCAAAAATTAATTATCCTTCACCAAACACAGTGATGCAGCGCACAATGCTAACTCGTTTTCTTTAAGTCGCACGATAGCCTTAAGTCGTTTGCAACCTAATAAGATAGATGATGCAATAGGGGAGAATGCAGCGCAATTCACGTGTGTTTTAGGTCGTCGGCGACCAAAGGAGCTGATAAGTCGCCCAAGCGACCTAGCAAGTCAAATGGACCGACCTAGCGAGCTACGTGATCCAGCGCAGCATGCTTTAGGTCGGCTGCGACCTATTGGGATACGGCCTAGCAAGATAAGAGGTAAGGAAGAAGTAGTGCACGAGTTATGCGAGCTATCTATTTTGGTCGTTGATGAGCTAACTATTATTAGGTCGCTCCATGAGGTGTTGATCAAGTTCTTAAGTCGCGAGCTTGGTTAGGTCGCTCGCCTTTTTTCTATCTTCTTAGGTCCCTTAATGCGAAGTAGCCCAGAAGCTTATGTCGCTCAGGGGATAGGTCGTGTGTGTTTGTAATTAGGTCGTTGTATATATTGTTAACTCATGCATGTTAGGTCGTAGGACGGCACCTGATAGGTCGGCCGTGTATGTTGTTGTAATTTTCCTATAAATCACGGGTGAGTTGTATCATTTGAGGTTGGTTGATTTTGAATAAAACTTTGTTTGAGTTCTTTGTGCCTCTTTGAAATTGGAAGTTGAGCGTTGTCTCCTTTCTCCATTTTCGGTTATTCGAGTGCGCTCGAATCAAAAGATTTGAAGCCGATTCACGGAATCTCGTGCGCGAGATCAACGTAGAAGTGTCATAGATCTTTTAACACGATATCGTGCGTGTTAACTCCACCTCGGCCATGACTCAGCGACCTAAAACAGTTACCGACTTAAGACTAAACAGGGATGCCGACTTAAGACTAAAACAGTTACCGACTTAAGACTTAACAGGGATGTCGACTTAAGACTAAGAGGGATGCCGGCTTAAGACTTGACAGGGATGCCGACTTAGCAGACTTAAGAGGGATGCCGACCTAAGGTTTAAGAGTGATACGTACCTAAGGAGGATACCGATCTAAAAACCTTAGAAGGTTGACGACCTAACTGCTCGGGACAGGTTCACGGTCTACACTTAAGTCGTGACCGACTTATGGCCTATGTTAAGTCGCTCCCGACCCAGGCAACGAAGGAGAATCCGGTGCAGCTACTTAGCACGCAGCCTGTTAACTCGGCGGCGACTTGGGACTTGTGATTTGAATCCCGAAGAGCATACACTTCTCGTTTAAGCCGTAAGCCATGCATGAGAAAGAGAGGGCGACCTATGATCTATCCTGGGTCGGTGACAACCTACGACCTATTTTAAGTCGGCCACTACTTACAACTTGACACCGAAAATTCCTATAAATACCCCTCGAGCTCCAACACTTAGGGGACTTTGGAATGATTCTTCGGGGAAGCAACGACATTCTGTCGAGCTACTTCATCAACAATTACAACACTTAGGACGCTTTAATCAACTTCAACTCGAGATTCAACTTATTGGACATGGATTCAAGGGATTTTCTCGTATCGAAGTTTTAGCTACTTGTCTTTCCAAGTGATGTAATTGAAGATTGTTATAGAATTGTATTTGATCCAGCAATAAAAAAGAATTAAAGTGGACGTAGGCTCAATTGGGAGTCGAACCACTATAAACATTGTGTTCTTACTGTTTTCTCTGTAATTTATCCTGCTTAAATCTGATTCCCGTGCAAACGGGTGGTGCTTTCACACTCGCTTTATCACACTGGGGTGTTAGCGTTCGATTTTCACGTTAACATTTTTGGTGCTTTCACTGAGAACCCAACTCAGGGATACTTCCACCATTGCTCCGCGAAGGTTTGTTGAAAGGATTTCTTTTAAAACCAGAAGTTTATTGGAAATAATGGCTCCTGGGAGAAAATGAATTTCTATAAGATCCGACAATGTTCAAGAGAATACTGCTACCTCTCCTCCTTCAAGTCAAGCAGCTCCAACTGATGGAGTCACGCGAGCAGAATTGGACGCCGTAGTTTTGGGGTTGAATCAACAATTGAATGCTCAAAATGAACAGTTGGAAGCCCAGAATGCCCAGATTGCCCTGATCTTAAGTAAGTTGAATGATCTACTTAGGGCAAACTGTCAACGGGTTAATAATGATGGAAACCCTAATGTGGGAGTTCAAGATGTTGAAGGGAACATTTCTCAAAGAGCCACAGACCCTGTGGAAAGAACTCCTCCTCAAGCTGGAGGATCAGGGCCGCAGCCGACCCTCCGTGAACGATTGTCAAGACAGAATTCAGAGAGAGTAGCTGATGTTTGCCCTCCAGAGCCTCTAAATGATGAAGAATATTTTTCGGGTATGGTTCGCCAAATCATGAAGGAAAATATACGAAGAGATGAAGATGAGGAAGAGTGGGGTTTTGCTACAAGCAAAACTCCATTTACTGAAAAGATCTTGAAGGCAGAGTTCCCAGGAAATTCGTTCCCCCTACTATTCGGCCTACAAGGGGACGAGTGATCCTAACGAGTTTCTGTATAAGTACGACTGGCATATGACGGGTGCTAGAGCGTCTGATGAAATCAAATGTCGATATTTCCCAGTTTATCTGGAAGGTGTGGCTCTATTGTGGTTTACAAAGCTGCCGGTCAGGTCCATTGATCAGTTCTATGATTTGACCAGGAAATTCAAGGAGCAATTTCGATTGTATGCTTCAAAAGCAAAGGATATAATGTCGCTGTCAAGTCTAGAGCAAAATCCGGGTGAATCTATCAGGTCATTTTTGAATCGTTTTAACATAGCATTGGCGGAGGTAGATAATGCTGAGCCATGCATGGTCCTAACATACTTGATGAGGGCGATTGACAAATCGAGTGAATTTGGAAAATGGTTGAAAATGAAAGAACCAAACTCACTTGACAAATTCTACAGGAAAGCTGATGAATTCATGCGCTTGGAGAGCCTCCAAACACCGGCTAAGATGGTATCAATAGAAGCCGGGAACAATGGTGTTGCTTCGAACAAGAAAGAACCTAACACTCAGAAAAGGGGAAATGACGGTGGAAAGAAACAGGGAGATGCTAAGAAAGGCCGTCCTTTCAATTTCACACCCTTGACTGATACCCCTGAGAACATCTTCTTTGTGACCAAGGATGATGTCAATTATCCGACACCGCCTAAAATGAGAGTGGGAAATAAGATGGAGAAGAGTGTAAGGTTCTGCCGGTTCCACAACCAGCCCGGCCATGACACCAACGAGTGCCGTCAGTTGAAAGAAGTAATTTAACAACTTTTGAAAGAAAACAAGCTCCAACAGTATGTGAAAAGGAATAGAAATGCCCCAGCTTCGTCGACGCAAGGACAACAAGTTCCCACTCACCGTCCTGGCTCAAGTGAGAAGGCCGTAGAGCATGAATCGGAAAGACCTGTCATTAATATACTAACTGGAGGGCCTCACCCAACAGGCAAAAGCTGGGGCGAGATGGAAAGGTATGCCCGGGCCTTGAGGCATGTACCAGCTGAAAAGAATGTTTTTGTTTTAGAAAATGATGCGCCTTGAAAGCAACAAAAGACTTCCACAGATGATATTGTATTCAGTGCCAGAGATTCTTTGGGTATCGAGGCACCTACCATAGATCCTTAGGTCATATCCGTTGGTATTGGGCCGGCAACTGTGAGATGAGTTCTAGTTGATTGTGGAGCTTCATGCAACATCCTCTTCAAGAAGACCTTTGATCAAATGAAAATTCCAATGGCTGACGTTCAAGCTTCATCACTTAAAATTGCTGGGTTTGCTGGAGAACCCAAACAGCCGATTGGGACCATAGATTTGTTTGTAGAACTTGGAAAAGAACTAAGGAAGGTGGCTCGAAAGCAAACCTTTATAATTTTTGAAGAATTCTCTGCCTACAATGCCTTTTTAGGCCGACCAACTCTTGCTGCATTTAAAGCTGTTCTTGCCCCGTGGTGTCTGACTATAAAATTCACCACGGATAATGGAGTTGGCGTGATTAAAGGAGACCAAGATGCGGGGCGAGAATGTTATCTTACAGAGCTGCGTGAATCAAGGAAAAGAGAGATGGGAAAAGGTGCGGCGACTCCAGTCCGCACCAAAGAACAAACCTTGTAGCAATTATAGGGTGGACCCTGCACTGGTGAATGTAGTGCCGCACGAAGAGAGATGGATCCAAGGAAAGCCATTGCAGGGGAGAATAGGGTAGTACCGGTAGAGGTAACAGTGCCGGTACCCGTTGACCTAGAGGACCCAAACAAAGTGCTAAATGTGGGTTCACAACTCAACACAACAGTTCAGAATGTTCTGATTTCATTTTTGAAGGCAAATTTGGATGTATTCGCCTGGACTCATGCTGACATGTGTGGAATATCCCCGAAGATTGCAGTACGCACTCTGAACATTGATCCAAAGTTTTGAAACAGAAAAAAAGAAATCAGGGTCCTGAGAGGACGGCAGCGTTAAAAGAAGAAGTGGATCCGCTCATGGAGAACAGTTTCATCCGAGAATCTACTTATCCAAATTGGGTATCAAATCCAGTGCTGGTTAAAAAAGATAACGGAAAGTGGAGAGTATGCATTGACTTCTCAGATCTGAACAAAGCCTGCCCCAAAGACTGTTTCCCGCTACCCAGGATCGATCAGTTGGTGGATGGGACGGCAGGGCATGAATTGTTATCTTTTATGGATGCATACTCCGGATATAACCAGATTATGATGCATGAGTCAAATCAAGAGGATACAAGCTTCATCACAAATGTTGGACTCTACTGCTACATGGTCATGCCTTTCGGACTCAAGAATGCAGGGGCAACTTACCAAAGGCTTGTTAATGCCATGTTTAAACCACAGATTGGCAAGACAATGGATGTTTATGTTGATGATATGCTAGTGAAGTCTAAGAAAGAAGTGGATGACATGGATCACTTGGCAGAGATGTTCGCAGTACTCCGAAAGTACAGAATGAAGCTTAATCCCTTGAAATGTTCATTTGGAGTGGAGTCCGGAAAGTTTTTGGGTTTCATTGTGAGCGCTAGGGGCATTGAAGCTAATCCAGCTTAGATCACTGCCCTGAGAGAGGTCAAGGCTCCTAGAACGAAGAAGGAATTGCAAAGTCTCGATGGAAAAGTTGCTGCCTTGAGTCGGTTCATTTCGAAAGCCACTGACAAATGCATTCCATTCTTTGATGCTCTAAAGAAAGGAAGAAAAAACTTTGAGTGGACTCCTGAATGTCAGAAGGCATTCGATGAGTTGGTTCGTCATATGGAAGTGCCTCCGATACTTTCAAAGCCTGACAATGGTGAAGATCTCTTCGTATATTTGGCAATTTCATCTCATGCTCTCAGTGCAGTATTGGTACGGGAAGACACAAGGATTCAACGCCCAGTCTATTATATCAGCACAAGATTCACTGGGGCAGAGACGAACTATTCAAGGTTTGAAAAGCTCGCCTATTGTTTGTTGATCGCATCAAGAAAATTGAGGCCATATTTCCAAGCTCATCCCTTCAAAGTCCTCACTGATCAACCTCTAAAGCAAGTCCTATTTCGTCCTGAGACTTCGGGCCGTCATTTGAAATGGAATAGAACTCAGCCAATATGACATCACTTACCATCCCTGGAAAGCAATCAATGGACAAGCTTTAGCAGATTTCATCGCAGAATGTACGGATAAAGGTGATAGTGAGGAAGAAGCCACTGATAACATCCCAATCCAATGGAAATTGTATGTCGATGGCGCAAGGAATGATTACTATTCCGGAGCAGGGGTTGTCCTTGAAACCCCAGAAGGGCGATCGCTATGTTATGCACTAAGACTAGAATTCCCTTTGAAAAATAATGAAGCAGTATATGAAGCTCTCATCGCTGGTTTACGAATCGCTAAAGAACTAAACATCAAAGCATTACAGATCTTCAGTGATTCTCAGCTTATTGTCTGCCAAGTCAAGAAGGAATTTCAAGTTAAAGGAGGGAATCTACCCGCCTATTTATCAAAATCCTGGGAGCTTCTTCAAAATTTTGACCGTTATTCAATAAACCATATACCCCGAGAAGAGAACATGAAGGCGGATTCTCTCGCAAAGTATTCGAGTACTGGTGATGCTCAATTATTGGGATTAGTTCCCGTCGAAGTCTTGTCAGCTCCAAGCATAGATGAAATGGATGTTGATTGGATTATGAAAGTATCCCAAGAGCAAGAATCATGGATGACTCCGATACTTGAATATTTACTCAATGGTTCTTTGCCAGAGAGTTCAAAAGAACGACAAAAGATGATAAGGAAAGCCTCCAGATATATAGTTCAAGATGGTCGTTTGTACAGACGAGGATTTTCAATGCCATTACTCCGATGCGTGACAAAGGAAGAAGCTAAGACAATTCTGACTGAAGTACACGGAGGGGAATGTGGGGATCATACAGGTGGTCAAACTCTAACAAAGAAAATCCTCCGTTATGGATACTTTTGGCCAGAAATTAATCAGGATGCTGCTGACTATTCCCGAAAGTGTGATAAATGTAACGACCCATATTTTACGTGTCGATAAATTGTTTAATAGTTGCATTAAGTCGTTTGAAGCTTGAGTCATTCTAGAGATAAGTCGTGTTAAAGTTAAGTCGTGTGGAACTTAAGTCATGACCGACTTAGAGGATGGAGCGACTTAGGGTAGGTGGCCGACTCATGGGGTCAATGGTTTATAGGTTGGCTGACTTATAGGAGTGAGTGGTAGTTGCCGACTTATGGTTGTTAGCGAGTTAAGAGAGGCAGTGGCTTAAGGTTTGGACCGAGTCAAGGTAGTGAGCGACTCAAAGGATAACCGACTCATAGAGGTGACCGACTCATGTATTGGACCGACTCATAGGATGGAACGACTTAAGGAAAATGAGTTAGGTCGTTGAGTCGTATAGTGTTGTTGAGTCGCCGAGTCACTGAGTCGTGTGTTGTATAGTGTTGTTGAGTCGATGAGTCGTTAGGTCGGCCTGTGTTTTAGGACGTGTATGCTATGAGTCGTACACGAGTTAAGTTGTTAGGTCGGCTAGGTGATGAGTCGTAGGGGTTGTTGAGTCGTTAGGCCGCGTTAGTTAGGTCGTGAGTCGGCATGTGTTCTGAGTGGTTAGGTCGGATTCTTTTGAGTCGTATGCAGTTGGGTCGGCTTAGTGTGATCCTGTGTCTCCGATGAGTCGTAAGTCGTAGCCCGCGTGCGTGTTAGGTCGTTGGAGTTTTGGGTCGTGGGTCTTAGGTCGGGGGCGACTCAAGGATGGGTCGGCGACGACTTATGGATGGACGACTCAGGGGGGGATTCAGCCTATAAATAGAGGGGTTTGGCTCACTTTTTGGCACCGGTTTTTGAAGCGACGAAGTGCTGCCATTTTAAGAGCTCGACTACAACATTTCTTCATCTTCTTTTCTCCACTCTAATCTAGTTCTAACATCCATCCAAGATCGAAGATCAAGATCGAAGATCCAAGAGCCAAAGTTGAAGATCTTCATCCAACGAAGCTAGATTCCATCGTTTCAAGCGAGATTTCGACGAATCAAGCTTGAATCCTTGCTGTCCAGATCTGAAGTGATTAGTTTTTGGAGTGTTTGGGTGATTCGGTGAGTGGTGGTTATCTCTCACGCGGACCCAAAGGAGTATATTGGTTTGGTGGTTTGTTGGAGTGTTGTAGATAGTGATTTTATGCATTTTTCCTTAGATCCAAGTGTAGATCCACTACTCATGAAGATGTTTACTTATACAAGTTCATTTATCAAGTTGAAGAGACAAAACCCATGATTTATATTTGTTAGATCTATGCTAAAAACCCATGATTCATGTATGTTAGATCTATGCTCATTTATTTACGAAATTGCCATTATCATTGTAATTGTTTATTTAGATCTTGTTTGAATGATTGATTGCTTGGATTAATGTTTGATTTGATTGATTAGTTGATATATAGCTTGATTTGATCAAGTTGGTTGATGATGATTCAAAAGCTAAGGGGAAAGGCTCTTGAATAAGGAAAGCTGCTTGTGGCATATGAAGCGGATGTTGAAGCTCATATGTATGGATTAGATGATGTTGAGATGGGACTTTGCCATGAGGCGATGAGGCAAGCCATGATGTTGAGATGAGACTTTGCTATGATGCGATAAAGCGAAGCATGATGTGAGATAGCCTTGGTTTAATCCAGACGGGATCATCCCAAGCATGTTGATAACTTGATGATGCGATGCGAGTTGGTTGATAATGGTTAGCTTGAGAGGCGCTTGAGCTAGTATGGAAATAGTCGTCGAGGAGGATGACTAGGAGGCTGAGATCTCATCGTTGTTCAAGGTTCTAGCATGCTCAAAGCAAGAGTACGTTGGAACGGGCTGCTACGACGTTCCAAGCACAGGCTGCGACGATGTGCTAGTACTCTGGGTAGTTGCGAAAATTCCTAGGCACGGGCTGCGACGACGTGCGGAGTTATGTCTAGAACCGGGGTTACCATTAGCCCTTGACAGGTGGCCATTCAACTAACGGTGAAATCAAGGCAATGATAACAGTGATAGCCAGAGTCATGGATGTTTGGACATTTGGTTGTATCATCATTCGGTCTCAAGAGCGGTGTTTTCCGGGTGCTTATCTGATCTTGGTTTAGGCCTTGGGAGTTTGTATTTGGAAAACATCGACCTTGACTCGAATGATTATTGCTTTACTTTAAATTGTCTGCCATGTTATGCTTGCTTCTCCTTAGTGTGTGTGTGGGGGCTATCACTGTGGAAAGAGGCGGAGTGGGATGGTTTGGTTCCTATTCCTTTTATCCCTTATGCTCTTTTGGTATGTTTGATAGTTGATTTACTGCTCACTAAGACTTTGTCTGACTCAAGGTTTTATGTCTCCTCTTATTACCTTGGGTTGTTCATCCATGTTGGGATGGGCAGACTAGGTAGCAGGTGACAGGTGCTGTTCTTGGAGATCTACGTTGATGATGACGAAGACGAGCAGGAGGCTTTTGCATATTGTTTCATATTATGTACTGGGTGTTCCGCTGTATATACTTTGAGTGCTTTGTAGTGAGATTTTGATGTATTGACTGTTCTGATGATTGTATCAAACTTCTAAGATGCTTATTTGATGATATTCTGTTATGAAGCTTCACTATACATATATTTCTCTATTGTATTTTATCCATGCGCTGTGAGTTATGCGATAGATTCTGCAATGTTTATTCTACCCTTGACGGTCACCCATGGCTGCCTGCCATGCCTTTCTGCGCATTATTTCCTTGTTTTGGTGCGGGAGTCATGGGCGGTCGTCACATTTGGTATCAGAGCTTTGGTTAATCGATTTTAGCCAACACTCGCTGACGTAACTACGTATGATTGTATTTTGATGAATGATTACTATATATAATATATTAGTTTAGAAGGATTTGAACTCCTTATGCAGTTGTTTCTCAAGGTGTTCTAAGTCATTCCTTTTTGTAGATATTAAGGATGAGTCGAAGGGGGAGACCAGCTGCTAGGGATGGCCGTGCTGCAAGGGAAGCTGTTGATTATGCTCCTATGTTTGAGGCCATATGACTTCGATCATGAGAAGGATACCAGCCTCGGGGCCATCAGTAGATGTTGGAGTTCAAGTTCAAGCTCCAAGACCAGTGGATTTTGCTAAGCTTTGCAAGGACTATACTTCTCTTGGAGGAAAGGTTTTCTTGGGAACGGAATCAACCATTGAAGTGCAAAGATGGATTGATGCTTGTAGAAGGATCTTTGGTGACTTGGGAGTTGAGGATGCAACTAAGAGGAAGCTTGCATCAAGGCAACTTCAAGGGAGAGCTTCGGATTGGTGGAATTCTATCACCATTGATACTCCGGAGGAGGAGATTACTTGGGAGCAATTCCAAGCTAGATTTGAAGCTAAGTTCATCTCTACGGCTCAGAAATCTGTCTTGTTTAAAAAGTTTGTGGAGCTCAAGCAAGGTGGAAGACCCGTTCTTGAGTATGTTTCTGAGTTTGAAGCTTTGTCCAAGTATGCCAGATCGTATATTGATTCTCCCTATCAGAAGAATGAGAAGTTTGTGACCGGTTTGGATGCTTATCTTGGAAGACAGTTGGTGGATCATCTGGACGATCCGTTTGAGAAGCTTGTGGAGAAAGCTCTCAGGCATGAGAGTTTGTTTCCTAGGGAGAGTTCTGTTGTTGCTGTAACCAAGGAAGGGTTTAAGCCACAGAAGGGTGGAAACAAGAAGAGGAAGCAACAGCAACAGAAGATGGCCAGAAGAAGCCGAGGGGCGAAATGACTTGCTATAATTGCCAGCAGAAGGTCCGTCTCTCCAAGGATTGTAGGAATCCAAAGGCGCCGGCGAAATGCCACAACTTTGACAAGCCAGGGCATTTCAGGAAAGATTGTCCAGAACCGAGGAAGGACAGGCAGATTGTGCAAGCTTATGCTTTGGGAGCTGTGCCGTCGTTTTCAAAAGCTCTTACTGCTGAAGAGAAAGGGAAGAGTGTGGTGGTTCAAGGTACTCTTTCCATTTGTGGTGTTCCAGTTAGAGTGTTGGTTGATACTGGAGCGTCGCATTCTTTTGTTTGTGACGATCCTGTAGGCCGGTTAGGTTTGGAACCGGATATTGTTGATAGGCCATTGGTTGTGACTAATCCAGTTGGGGGTTCGTCATGTTTGTGTATGATATGCCGTGGTCTAGTTGTGTCGAGTCATGATTGCTCTTTTGTTTGTGATTGTTTTGTTCTGAACTTTGCGGGGTTCGGAATTATTTTGGGTATGGACTGGCTTAGGAAGTATGCGGCAAGGATTGATTGTGAGAGGCTGGAGGTGATAGTCGGGAATGTGGAAGGCCGAAAGGTTGTGATACGATGTAAGCATGAGGAAGGCGTCTTCATGAGCTTCATGTATTCGCTGGTTGTTCCACGGGATGGACTGTCATCGGTGCCTATTGTGAATGGATTTGAGGATGTCTTTGACGAAGTCAAAGGATTACCGCCGTATAGGGAGATCGAGTTTCGTATCGAACTAATTGAGGGAGCCAGACCTGTTGTGATGCCTCTTAGGCGGATGGCGCCTAGGGAGCAACAAGAGTTAAAGGTGCAAGTTGATGACCTTTTGCAGAAAGGATTCATTCGGCGTAGTGTGTCCGAATGGGGTGCACCAGTTGTGTTCGCAACCAAAGCGGATGGATCGTTGAGGTTGTATGTGGATTATCGTGAGCTGAATAAAGTGACTAAGAAGAACAAGTATCCATTGCCGAGAATAGATGACTTGTTTGATCAGCTTCACGATGCTAAGGTGTTTTCTCAGATGGATTTGGCAACGGGATTTCACCAGTTGAGAGTGGCAAAGGATAGTGTGCCGAAGACTGCTTTTAGGACACCATCCGGTTTTTATGAGTGGCTGGTAATGCCGTTTGGATTGACTAACGCACCAGCATATTTTGTGGATCTTATTAATAGAGTGTTCAGAAATCAGTTGAATAAGTTCGTGCTTGTGTTCGTGGATGATATTCTGATTTATTCCAGAACCGAGGAAGAGCACAAGACGCACTTGCGTATTGTTTTGGAAATCTTACGGAAACATCAGCTGAAGGCTAAGTTTTCGAAGTGTCACTTCTGGAAGAGTGAAGTGAGATTCTTAGGCCATGTTATCTCTGGAAATGGAATAGCGGTTGATCCCGCTAAGGTGGCAGCGATCCAGGATTGGGTTAGACCTAAGAATGCATCTGATGTGAGAAGTTTTCTTGGATTAGCTGGATCTTATCGACGGTTTATCAAAGACTTTTCCAAGATAGCTACACCGTTAACAGGATTGACGAAAAAGAACCATGTGTTCAGATGGGATGATAAGTGTCAGCAAGCTTTCGTAATCCTGAAAGAGCGACTGACGAGTACTCCTGTTTTGACTATTCCAAGTGGGAATGATGAGATGGTGGTTTACACCGATGCATGTGGTACTGGACTTGGAGCAGTACTAATGCAGAAGAATAAAGTTGTTGCATATGCAAGTCGACAACTGAAGCCGCATGAAAGTAATTACCCGACTCATGATTTGGAGTTAGCGGCAATTGTTTTTGCTTTGAAGATGTGGAGACATTATCTATTGGGAGTTAGATTCGAGTTGTTTACAAATCATAAGTCGTTGAAGTATCTGTTCTCTCAAAAGGATTTGAATCTTCGACAGCAACGGTGGCTAGAGTTCTTGGCATCGTATGATTTTGGTATAGCCTATACTCTGGGAAAAGGTAACGCAGTGGCTGATGCGTTAAGTCGAAGACATGTCGGATTGGGAGCCATGTTTTCGGAATGGAAGAGTCTCGAGTATTTGGCTGGATTTGATTTCAGGCCCAGATGTGAATTGGAACCTGAGATGTTGGCAAACTTATCAATAAGGCCTACTCTTGTGGAAAGGATTGGCGAGAGTCAAAAGCGAGACGATAAGCTTGTCAAGATTATCCGTGATTTGGAATCCGGATTGGACCCAGAGAAGGATAAAGGATTCGAAGTCAATCGAGAGGGTTGGCTTCGGAAGCAAGGACGATTGGTTGTTCCCGACATAGATGAATTGAGAGATGAAGTTTTGAAGGAAAGTCATCACTCGAAGTTGACAATTCATCCAGGTGGAAATAAGATGTATCGGGATATGAAGAGAACTTATTACTGGGAAGGTATGAAGAAGGATGTTGGAAATTTTATTTCCAAGTGTATGAATTGCTAGTTGGTTAAGGCAGAGCAGAAGAAGCCAAGTGGATTGCTTCATCCATTAGAAGTTCCTATGTGGAAGTGGGAACAAATATCGATGGATTTTATCGATGGTCTACCTAGAAAAAGAGCAGGAAATGAAGGGATTTGGGTCGTAGCAGATCGGTTGACCAAGAGTGCAAGATTCATTCCTGTTCGATCGACTAGGACTGCATCGAAGTTGGCTGAGTTGTATGTTAAGTGGATAGTTCGATTCTATGGTATTCCGAAGAGTATAGTGAGCGATCGAGACCCATTGTTCACTAGTGGATTTTGGAAGAGCTTCCAGGAAGTTTTGGGAACCGAGTTGTGTTTGAGTACAGCTTATCATCCCCAAACAGATGGTCAGACTGAGAGAGTCAACCGAGTTTTGGAAGATCTTCTCAGAGCTTGTGTTTTGGACTTCGGAGGATCATGGGAAGATCATCTTCATTTGGTGGAATTTGCATACAATAACAGTTATCAGTCGAGTATTGGTATGGAACCATATGAGGCATTGTATGGAAGACCGTGTAACTCTCCGACATGTTGGTTGGAAACTGGAGAAAAGCTGATACTTGGGCCAGAGATGATTCGACAGACTACGGATTGTATAGAGATCATTCGGCAACGAATGAAGGCAGCCCAAGATCGTCAGAAGAGTTATGCCGATAAGCGTCGTAAGGATTTGGAATTCGACGTGGGTGATATGGTTTTTGTGAAGATTTCTCCACTGAAGAATGTTATTAGATTCGGGAAGAAAGGAAAGTTAACTCCGAGATTTGTTGGACCATTCCCGATTATCGAGCGAATTGGAAAGCTCGCTTATAGATTGGAGTTACCGGAGAAGATGGCGGGTGTGCATAATGTCTTTCATGTTTCTTATCTACGGAAGTATGTGCATGACTCGAATACGGTGGTTTCTGCTGATAGCTGTGAAGACTTGGAGGTTGATCCAGTGGTTACGAGACCACGTAAGCCGCTTCGTGTTGTTGAAACCGACACGAAACAGCTTAGGAGGAAGACGATTACGTTGCTCAAGATACAATGGAGTGATGATGTTAACGACTGTACGTGGGAGGAGGAAGAGAGGATGAAGGCAGCTCATCCTGAACTCTTCGAGGTATGGCCCTAAGGTGTCGTGACATCTCATGAATTTGTAACTTGTTCTAATCTTAGAATTCTACATGCTAGGCTTGTAATTGGATGCATGGTTTGTTGATTGCTATGGATGGTAGGCATGCAGAATAGTTTTGATTGCTCTTGTTTGTTTGGAATTTCGGGGGCGAAATTCCTAAGGGGGAGAGAATGTAACGACCCGTATTTTACGTGTCGATAAATCGTATAATAGTTGCATTAATTCGTTTGGAGCTTGAGTCGTTCAAGAGATAAGTCGTGTTAAAGTTAAGTCGTGTGGAACTTTAGTCGTGACCGACTTAGAGGATGGAGAGACTTAGGGTAGGTGGCCGACTCATGGAGTCAACGGTTTATAGGTTGGCCGACTTATAGGAGTGAGTGGTAGTTGCCGACTTATGGTTGTTAGCAAGTTAAGAGAGGCAGCGGCTTAAGGTTTGGACCGAGTCAAGGTAGTGAGCGACTCATAGGATAACCGACTCATAGAGGTGACCGACTCATGTATTGGACCGACTCATAGGATGGAACGACATAAGGAAAATGAGTTAGGTTGTTGAGTCGTATAGTGTTGTTGAGTCGCCGAGTCGCCGAGTCGTGTGTTGTATAGTGTTTTTGAGTCGATGAGTCGTTAAGTCGGCCTGTGTTTTAGGACGTGTATGCTATGAGTCGTACACGAGTTAAGTTGTTAGGTCGGCTAGGTGATGAGTCATAGGGGTTGTTGAGTCGTTAGGCCGCGTTAGTTAGGTCGTGAGTCGGCATGTGTTCTGAGTGGTTAGGTCGGAGGCTTTTGAGTCGTATGCAGTCGGGTCGGTTTAGTGTGATCCTGTATCTCCGATGAGTCGTAAGTCATAGACCGCGTGCGTGTTAGGTCGTTGGAGTTTTGGGTCGTGGGTCTTAGGTCGGGGGCGACTCAAGGATGGGTCGGCGACGACTTATGGATGGACGACTCAGGGGGGGATTCAGCCTATAAATAGAGGGGTTTGGCTCACTTTTTGGCACCGGTTTTTGAAGCGACGAAGTGCTGCCATTTTAAGAGCTCGACTACAACATTTCTTCATCTTCTTTTCTCCACTCTAATCTAGTTCTAACATCCATCCAAGATCGAAGATCAAGATCGAAGATCCAAGAGCCAAAGTTGAAGATCTTCATCCAACGAAGCTAGATTCCATCGTTTCAAGCGAGATTTCGACGAATCAAGCTTGAATCCTTGCTGTCCAGATCTGAAGTGATTAGTTTTTGGAGTGTTTGGGTGATTCAGTGAGTGGTGGTTATCTCTCACGCGGACCCAAAGGAGTATATTGGTTTGGTGGTTTGTTGGAGTGTTGTAGATAGTGATTTTATGCATTTTTCCTTAGATCCAAGTGTAGATCCACTACTCATGAAGATGTTTACTTATACAAGTTCATTTATCAAGTTGAAGAGACAAAACCCATGATTTATATTTGTTAGATCTATGCTAAAAACCCATGATTCATGTATGTTAGATCTATGCTCATTTATTTACGAAATTGCCATTATCATTGTAATTGTTTATTTAGATCTTGTTTGAATGATTGATTGCTTGGATTAATGTTTGATTTGATTGATTAGTTGATATATAGCTTGATTTGATCAAGTTGGTTGATGATGATTCAAAAGCTAAGGGGAAAGGCTCTTGAATAAGGAAAGCTGCTTGTGGCATATGAAGCGGATGTTGAAGCTCATATGTATGGATTAGATGATGTTGAGATGGGACTTTGCCATGAGGCGATGAGGCAAGCCATGATGTTGAGATGAGACTTTGCTATGATGCGATAAAGCGAAGCATGATGTGAGATAGCCTTGGTTTAATCCAGACGGGATCATCCCAAGCATGTTGATAACTTGATGATGCGATGCGAGTTGGTTGATAATGGTTAGCTTGAGAGGCGCTTGAGCTAGTATGGAAATAGTCGTCGAGGAGGATGACTAGGAGGCTGAGATCTCATCGTTTTTGAAGGTTCTAGCATGCTCAAAGCAAGAGTACGTTGGAACGGGCTGCTACGACGTTCCAAGCACAGGCTGCGACGATGTGCTAGTACTCTGGGTAGTTGCGAAAATTCCTAGGCACGGGCTGCGACGACGTGCGGAGTTATGTCTAGAACCGGGGTTACCATTAGCCCTTGACAGGTGGCCATTCAACTAACGGTGAAATCAAGGCAATGATAACAGTGATAGCCAGAGTCATGGATGTTTGGACATTTGGTTGTATCATCATTCGGTCTCAAGAGCGGTGTTTTCCGGGTGCTTATCTGATCTTGGTTTAGGCCTTGGGAGTTTGTATTTGGAAAACATCGACCTTGACTCGAATGATTATTGCTTTACTTTAAATTGTCTGCCATGTTATGCTTGCTTCTCCTTAGTGTGTGTGTGGGGGCTATCACTGTGGAAAGAGGCGGAGTGGGATGGTTTGGTTCCTATTCCTTTTATCCCTTATGCTCTTTTGGTATGTTTGATAGTTGATTTACTGCTCACTAAGACTTTGTCTGACTCAAGGTTTTATGTCTCCTCTTATTACCTTGGGTTGTTCATCCATGTTGGGATGGGCAGACTAGGTAGCAGGTGACATGCTGTTCTTGGAGATCTACGTTGATGATGACGAAGACGAGCAGGAGGCTTTTGCATATTGTTTCATATTATGTACTGGGTGTTCCGCTGTATATACTTTGAGTGCTTTGTAGTGAGATTTTGATGTATTGACTGTTCTGATGATTGTATCAAACTTCTAAGATGCTTATTTGATGATATTCTGTTATGAAGCTTCACTATACATATATTTCTCTATTGTATTTTATCCATGCGCTGTGAGTTATGCGATAGATTCTGCAATGTTTATTCTACCCTTGACGGTCACCCATGGCTGCCTGGCATGCCTTTCTGCGCATTATTTCCTTGTTTTGGTGCGGGAGTCATGGGCGGTCGTCACATTTGGTATCAGAGCTTTGGTTAATCGATTTTAGCCAACGCTCGCTGACGTAACTACGTATGATTGTATTTTGATGAATGATTACTATATATAATATATTAGTTTAGAAGGATTTGAACTCCTTATGCAGTTGTTTCTCAAGGTGTTCTAAGTCATTCCTTTTTGTAGATATTAAGGATGAGTCGAAGGGGGAGACCAGCTGCTAGGGATGGCCGTGCTGCAAGGGAAGCTGTTGATTATGCTCCTATGTTTGAGGCCATATGACTTCGATCATGAGAAGGATACCAGCCTCGGGGCCATCAGTAGATGTTGGAGTTCAAGTTCAAGCTCCAAGACCAGTGGATTTTGCTAAGCTTTGCAAGGACTATACTTCTCTTGGAGGAAAGGTTTTCTTGGGAACGGAATCAACCATTGAAGTGCAAAGATGGATTGATGCTTGTAGAAGGATCTTTGGTGACTTGGGAGTTGAGGATGCAACTAAGAGGAAGCTTGCATCAAGGCAACTTCAAGGGAGAGCTTCGGATTGGTGGAATTCTATCACCATTGATACTCCGGAGGAGGAGATTACTTGGGAGCAATTCCAAGCTAGATTTGAAGCTAAGTTCATCTCTACGGCTCAGAAATCTGTCTTGTTTAAAAAGTTTGTGGAGCTCAAGCAAGGTGGAAGACCCGTTCTTGAGTATGTTTCTGAGTTTGAAGCTTTGTCCAAGTATGCCAGATCGTATATTGATTCTCCCTATCAGAAGAATGAGAAGTTTGTGACCGGTTTGGATGCTTATCTTGGAAGACAGTTGGTGGATCATCTGGACGATCCGTTTGAGAAGCTTGTGGAGAAAGCTCTCAGGCATGAGAGTTTGTTTCCTAGGGAGAGTTCTGTTGTTGCTGTAACCAAGGAAGGGTTTAAGCCACAGAAGGGTGGAAACAAGAAGAGGAAGCAACAGCAACAGAAGATGGCCGGAAGAAGCCGAGGGGCGAAATGACTTGCTATAATTGCCAGCAGAAGGTCCGTCTCTCCAAGGATTGTAGGAATCCAAAGGCGCCGGCGAAATGCCACAACTTTGACAAGCCAGGGCATTTCAGGAAAGATTGTCCAGAACCGAGGAAGGACAGGCAGATTGTGCAAGCTTATGCTTTGGGAGCTGTGCCGTCGTTTTCAAAAGCTCTTACTGCTGAAGAGAAAGGGAAGAGTGTGGTGGTTCAAGGTACTCTTTCCATTTGTGGTGTTCCAGTTAGAGTGTTGGTTGATACTGGAGCGTCGCATTCTTTTGTTTGTGACGATCCTGTAGGCCGGTTAGGTTTGGAACCGGATATTGTTGATAGGCCATTGGTTGTGACTAATCCAGTTGGGGGTTCGTCATGTTTGTGTATGATATGCCGTGGTCTAGTTGTGTCGAGTCATGATTGCTCTTTTGTTTGTGATTGTTTTGTTCTGAACTTTGCGGGGTTCGGAATTATTTTGGGTATGGACTGGCTTAGGAAGTATGCGGCAAGGATTGATTGTGAGAGGCTGGAGGTGATAGTCGGGAATGTGGAAGGCCGAAAGGTTGTGATACGATGTAAGCATGAGGAAGGCGTCTTCATGAGCTTCATGTATTCGCTGGTTGTTCCACGGGATGGACTGTCATCGGTGCCTATTGTGAATGGATTTGAGGATGTCTTTGACGAAGTCAAAGGATTACCGCCGTATAGGGAGATCGAGTTTCGTATCGAACTAATTGAGGGAGCCAGACCTGTTGTGATGCCTCTTAGGCGGATGGCGCCTAGGGAGCAACAAGAGTTAAAGGTGCAAGTTGATGACCTTTTGCAGAAAGGATTCATTCGGCGTAGTGTGTCCGAATGGGGTGCACCAGTTGTGTTCGCAACCAAAGCGGATGGATCGTTGAGGTTGTATGTGGATTATCGTGAGCTGAATAAAGTGACTAAGAAGAACAAGTATCCATTGCCGAGAATAGATGACTTGTTTGATCAGCTTCACGATGCTAAGGTGTTTTCTCAGATGGATTTGGCAACGGGATTTCACCAGTTGAGAGTGGCAAAGGATAGTGTGCCGAAGACTGCTTTTAGGACACCATCCGGTTTTTATGAGTGGCTGGTAATGCCGTTTGGATTGACTAACGCACCAGCATATTTTGTGGATCTTATTAATAGAGTGTTCAGAAATCAGTTGAATAAGTTCGTGCTTGTGTTCGTGGATGATATTCTGATTTATTCCAGAACCGAGGAAGAGCACAAGACGCACTTGCGTATTGTTTTGGAAATCTTACGGAAACATCAGCTGAAGGCTAAGTTTTCGAAGTGTCACTTCTGGAAGAGTGAAGTGAGATTCTTAGGCCATGTTATCTCTGGAAATGGAATAGCGGTTGATCCCGCTAAGGTGGCAGCGATCCAGGATTGGGTTAGACCTAAGAATGCATCTGATGTGAGAAGTTTTCTTGGATTAGCTGGATCTTATCGACGGTTTATCAAAGACTTTTCCAAGATAGCTACACCGTTAACAGGATTGACGAAAAAGAACCATGTGTTCAGATGGGATGATAAGTGTCAGCAAGCTTTCGTAATCCTGAAAGAGCGACTAACGAGTACTCCTGTTTTGACTATTCCAAGTGGGAATGATGAGATGGTGGTTTACACCGATGCATGTGGTACTGGACTTGGAGCAGTACTAATGCAGAAGAATAAAGTTGTTGCATATGCAAGTCGACAACTGAAGCTGCATGAAAGTAATTACCCGACTCATGATTTGGAGTTAGCGGCAATTGTTTTTGCTTTGAAGATGTGGAGACATTATCTATTGGGAGTTAGATTCGAGTTGTTTACAAATCATAAGTCGTTGAAGTATCTGTTCTCTCAAAAGGATTTGAATCTTCGACAGCAACGGTGGCTAGAGTTCTTGGCATCGTATGATTTTGGTATAGCCTATACTCTGGGAAAAGGTAACGCAGTGGCTGATGCGTTAAGTCGAAGACATGTCGGATTGGGAGCCATGTTTTCGGAATGGAAGAGTCTCGAGTATTTGGCTGGATTTGATTTCAGGCCCAGATGTGAATTGGAACCTGAGATGTTGGCAAACTTATCAATAAGGCCTACTCTTGTGGAAAGGATTGGCGAGAGTCAAAAGCGAGACGATAAGCTTGTCAAGATTATCCGTGATTTGGAATCCGGATTGGACCCAGAGAAGGATAAAGGATTCGAAGTCAATCGAGAGGGTTGGCTTCGGAAGCAAGGACGATTGGTTGTTCCCGACATAGATGAATTGAGAGATGAAGTTTTGAAGGAAAGTCATCACTCGAAGTTGACAATTCATCCAGGTGGAAATAAGATGTATCGGGATATGAAGAGAACTTATTACTGGGAAGGTATGAAGAAGGATGTTGGAAATTTTATTTCCAAGTGTATGAATTGCTAGTTGGTTAAGGCAGAGCAGAAGAAGCCAAGTGGATTGCTTCATCCATTAGAAGTTCCTATGTGGAAGTGGGAACAAATATCGATGGATTTTATCGATGGTCTACCTAGAAAAAGAGCAGGAAATGAAGGGATTTGGGTCGTAGCAGATCGGTTGACCAAGAGTGCAAGATTCATTCCTGTTCGATCGACTAGGACTGCATCGAAGTTGGCTGAGTTGTATGTTAAGTGGATAGTTCGATTCTATGGTATTCCGAAGAGTATAGTGAGCGATCGAGACCCATTGTTCACTAGTGGATTTTGGAAGAGCTTCCAGGAAGTTTTGGGAACCGAGTTGTGTTTGAGTACAGCTTATCATCCCCAAACAGATGGTCAGACTGAGAGAGTCAACCGAGTTTTGGAAGATCTTCTCAGAGCTTGTGTTTTGGACTTCGGAGGATCATGGGAAGATCATCTTCATTTGGTGGAATTTGCATACAATAACAGTTATCAGTCGAGTATTGGTATGGCACCATATGAGGCATTGTATGGAAGACCGTGTAACTCTCCGACATGTTGGTTGGAAACTGGAGAAAAGCTAATACTTGGGCCAGAGATGATTCGACAGACTACGGATTGTATAGAGATCATTCGGCAACGAATGAAGGCAGCCCAAGATCGTCAGAAGAGTTATGCCGATAAGCGTCGTAAGGATTTGGAATTCGACGTGGGTGATATGGTTTTTGTGAAGATTTCTCCACTGAAGAATGTTATTAGATTCGGGAAGAAAGGAAAGTTAACTCCGAGATTTGTTGGACCATTCCCGATTATCGAGCGAATTGGAAAGCTCGCTTATAGATTGGAGTTACCGGAGAAGATGGCGGGTGTGCATAATGTCTTTCATGTATCTTATCTACGGAAGTATGTGCATGACTCGAATACGGTGGTTTCTGCTGATAGCTGTGAAGACTTGGAGGTTGATCCAGTGGTTACAAGACCACGTAAGCCGCTTCGTGTTGTTGAAACCGACACGAAACAGCTTAGGAGGAAGACGATTACGTTGCTCAAGATACAATGGAGTGATGATGTTAACGACTGTACGTGGGAGGAGGAAGAGAGGATGAAGGCAGCTCATCCTGAACTCTTCGAGGTATGGCCCTAAGGTGTCGTGACATCTCATGAATTTGTAACTTGTTCTAATCTTAGAATTCTACATGCTAGGCTTGTAATTGGATGCATGGTTTGTTGATTGCTATGGATGGTAGGCATGCAGAATAGTTTTGATTGCTCTTGTTTGTTTGGAATTTCGGGGGCGAAATTCCTAAGGGGGAGAGAATGTAACGACCCGTATTTTACGTGTCGATAAATCGTATAATAGTTGCATTAATTCGTTTGGAGCTTGAGTCGTTCAAGAGATAAGTCGTGTTAAAGTTAAGTCGTGTGGAACTTTAGTCGTGACCGACTTAGAGGATGGAGAGACTTAGGGTAGGTGGCCGACTCATGGGGTCAACGGTTTATAGGTTGGCCGACTTATAGGAGTGAGTGGTAGTTGCCGACTTATGGTTGTTAGCAAGTTAAGAGAGGCAGCGGCTTAAGGTTTGGACCGAGTCAAGGTAGTGAGCGACTCATAGGATAACCGACTCATAGAGGTGACCGACTCATGTATTGGACCCTGACAAATGCATTCCATTCTTTGATGCTCTAAAGAAAGGAAGAAAAAACTTTGAGTGGACTCCTGAATGTCAGAAGGCATTCGATGAGTTGGTTCGTCATATGGAAGTGCCTCCGATACTTTCAAAGCCTGACAATGGTGAAGATCTCTTCGTATATTTGGAAATTTCATCTCATGCTCTCAGTGCAGTATTGGTACGGGAAGACACAAGGATTCAACGCCCAGTCTATTATATCAGCAAAAGATTCACTGGGGCAGAGACGAACTATTCAAGGTTTGAAAAGCTCGCCTATTGTTTGTTGATCGCATCAAGAAAATTGAGGCCATATTTCCAAGCTCATCCCTTCAAAGTCCTCACTGATCAACCTCTAAAGCAAGTCCTATTTCGTCCTGAGACTTCGGGCCGTCATTTGAAATGGAATAGAACTCAGCCAATATGACATCACTTACCATCCCTGGAAAGCAATCAATGGACAAGCTTTAGCAGATTTCATCGCAGAATGTACGGATAAAGGTGATAGTGAGGAAGAAGCCACTGATAACATCCCAATCCAATGGAAATTGTATGTCGATGGCGCAAGGAATGATTACTATTCCGGAGCAGGGGTTGTCCTTGAAACCCCAGAAGGGCGATCGCTATGTTATGCACTAAGACTAGAATTCCCTTTGAAAAATAATGAAGCAGTATATGAAGCTCTCATCGCTGGTTTACGAATCGCTAAAGAACTAAACATCAAAGCATTACAGATCTTCAGTGATTCTCAGCTTATTGTCTGCCAAGTCAAGAAGGAATTTCAAGTTAAAGGAGGGAATCTACCCGCCTATTTATCAAAATCCTGGGAGCTTCTTCAAAATTTTGACCGTTATTCAATTAACCATATACCCCGAGAAGAGAACATGAAGGCGGATTCTCTCGCAAAGTATTCGAGTACTGGTGAAGCTCAATTATTGGGATTAGTTCCCGTCGAAGTCTTGTCAGCTCCAAGCATAGATGAAATGGATGTTGATTGGATTATGAAAGTATCCCAAGAGCAAGAATCATGGATGACTCCGATACTTGAATATTTACTCAATGGTTCTTTGCCAGAGAGTTCAAAAGAACGACAAAAGATGATAAGGAAAGCCTCCAGATATATAGTTCAAGATGGTCGTTTGTACAGACGAGGATTTTCAATGCCATTACTCCGATGCGTGACAAAGGAAGAAGCTAAGACAATTCTGACTGAAGTACACGGAGGGGAATGTGGGGATCATACAGGTGGTCAAACTCTAACAAAGAAAATCCTCCGTTATGGATACTTTTGGCCAGAAATTAATCAGGATGCTGCTGACTATTCCCGAAAGTGTGATAAATGTAACGACCCATATTTTACGTGTCGATAAATCGTTTAATAGTTGCATTAAGTCGTTTGAAGCTTGAGTCATTCTAGAGATAAGTCGTGTTAAAGTTAAGTCGTGTGGAACTTAAGTCATGACCGACTTAGAGGATGGAGCGACTTAGGGTAGGTGGCCGACTCATGGGGTCAACGGTTTATAGGTTGGCTGACTTATAGGAGTGAGTGGTAGTTGCCGACTTATGGTTGTTAGCGAGTTAAGAGAGGCAGTGGCTTAAGGTTTGGACCGAGTCAAGGTAGTGAGCGACTCAAAGGATAACCGACTCATAGAGGTGACCGACTCATGTATTGGACCGACTCATAGAATGGAACGACTTAAGGAAAATGAGTTAGGTCGTTGAGTCGTATAGTATTGTTGAGTCGCCGAGTCGCTGAGTCGTGTGTTGTATAGTGTTGTTGAGTCGATGAGTCGTTAGGTCGGCCTGTGTTTTAGGACGTGTATGCTATGAGTCGTACACGAGTTAAGTTGTTAGGTCGGCTAGGTGATGAGTCGTAGGGGTTGTTGAGTCGTTAGGCCGCGTTAGTTAGGTCGTGAGTCGGCATGTGTTCTGAGTGGTTAGGTCGGATTCTTTTGAGTCGTATGCAGTTGGGTCGGCTTAGTGTGATCCTGTTTCTCCGATGAGTCGTAAGTCGTAGCCCGCGTGCGTGTTAGGTCGTTGGAGTTTTGGGTCGTGGGTCTTAGGTCGGGGGCGACTCAAGGATGGGTCGGCGATGACTTATGGATGGACGACTCAGGGGGGGATTCAGCCTATAAATAGAGGGGTTTGGCTCACTTTTTGGCACCGGTTTTTGAAGCGACGAAGTGCTGCCATTTTAAGAGCTCGACTACAACATTTCTTCATCTTCTTTTCTCCACTCTAATCTAGTTCTAACATCCATCCAAGATCGAAGATCAAGATCGAAGATCCAAGAGCCAAAGTTGAAGATCTTCATCCAACGAAGCTAGATTCCATCGTTTCAAGCGAGATTTCGACGAATCAAGCTTGAATCCTTGCTGTCCAGATCTGAAGTGATTAGTTTTTGGAGTGTTTGGGTGATTCGGTGAGTGGTGGTTATCTCTCACGCGGACCCAAAGGAGTATATTGGTTTGGTGGTTTGTTGGAGTGTTGTAGATAGTGATTTTATGCATTTTTCCTTAGATCCAAGTGTAGATCCACTACTCATGAAGATGTTTACTTATACAATTTCATTTATCAAGTTGAAGAGACAAAATCCATGATTTATATTTGTTATATCTATGCTAAAAACCCATGATTCATGTATGTTAGATCTATGCTCATTTATTTACGAAATTGCCATTATCATTGTAATTGTTTATTTAGATCTTGTTTGAATGATTGATTGCTTGGATTAATGTTTGATTTGATTGATTAGTTGATATATAGCTTGATTTGATCAAGTTGGTTGATGATGATTCAAAAGCTAAGTGGAAAGGCTCTTGAATAAGGAAAGCTGCTTGTGGCATATGAAGCGGATGTTGAAGCTCATATGTATGGATTAGATGATGTTGAGATGGGACTTTGCCATGATGCGATGAGGCAAGCCATGATGTTGAGATGAGACTTTGCTATGATGCGATAAAGCGAAGCATGATGTGAGATAGCCTTGGTTTAATCCAGACGGGATCATCCCAAGCATGTTGATAACTCGATGATGCGATGCGAGTTGGTTGATAATGGTTAGCTTGAGAGGCGCTTGAGCTAGTATGGAAATAATCGTCGAGGAGGATGACTAGGAGGCTGAGATCTCATCGTTGTTGAAGGTTCTAGCATGCTCAAAGCAAGAGTACGTTGGAACGGGCTGCGACGACGTTCCAAGCACGGGCTGCGACGACGTGCTAGTACTCTGGGTAGTTGCGAAAATTCCTAGGCACGGGCTGCAACGACGTGCGGAGTTATGTCTAGAACCGGGGTTACCATTAGCCCTTGACAGGTGGTCATTCAACTAATGGTGAAATCAAGGCAATGATAACAGTGATAGCCAGAGTCATGGATGTTTGGACGTTTGGTTGTATCATCATTCGGTCTCAAGAGCGGTGTTTTCCGAGTGCTTATCTGATCTTGGTTTAGGCCTTGGGGGTTTGTATTTGGAAAACATCGACCTTGACTCGAATGATTATTGCTTTACTTTAAATTGTCTGCCATGTTATGCTTGCTTCTCCTTAGTGTGTGTCTGGGGGCTATCACTGTAGAAAGAGGCGGAGTGGGATGGTTTGGTTCCTATTCCTTTTATCCCTTATGCTCTTTTGGTATGTTTGATAGTTGATTTACTGCTCACTAAGACTTTGTCTGACTCAAGGTTTTATGTCTCCTTTTATTACCTTGGGTTGTTCATCCATGTTGGGATGGGCAGACTAGGTAGCAGGTGACATGTGCTGTTCTTGGAGATCTACATTGATGATGACGAAGACGAGCCATGGCTGCCTGGCACGCCTTTCAGCGCATTATTTCGTTGTTTTGGTGCGGGAGTCATGGGCGGTCGTCATAATAAATTCCAGAGATTCGCTAAAATTCCTAGAGCACCTTCCACTGAGCTAACACAAATGGTCAGTCCATGGCCGTTTGCCATCTGGGGAATAGATCTCATTGGGCCTTTGCCGACTGCCAAATCGGGAATTAAATATGCTATCGTTGCTGTTGATTATTTCACTAAATGGGCTGAAGCCGAACCATTGGCTACTATTACCTCTAAGAAAATGATAAGTTTCATGACTAAAAATATCATTTGCAGGTATGGTGTGCCTCAGAAGATAATCACAGACAATGGTACCCAGTTTGAAAGTGAGGAGTTCCAAGATTTCTGCAAACGGTTCAAGATCCGAAAAAGCTTCTCAGCAGTGGCTCATCCGCAGGCAAACGGGCAAGTGGAAGCAGTAAATAAAATCATCAAATCAACCATCAAAAAGCACCTGGATAAAGCAAAAGGTAGTTGGGTTGATAAGTAACCGCTTTCACTATGGGCATACAGAACCACCCACAAAATTGCGACTAGGCATACTCCATTTTCATTAGCTTACGGATCAAAAGCGATGATTCCAGTGGAAGCTGAAGTCCCCTCACACAGAAGGATCCATTTTGATCAAGATGAGAATGAAAAATTGCAATTGGAAGCACTTGACCTCCTTGATGAAAGAAGAGAAGAGGCTAAGCTTAGAATTGCAGCTCATCATCAAAGAATAGCCAGGCACTTCAATTCCAAAGTTCGTCAGCGTAGCTTTGAAGTTGGGGACCTTGTCCTGAAGAGAATTATGACAGCCATAGGTGTGTTTGGGCCAAACTGGGAGGGGCCATATGTCATAGGCACGAAGCTTCTTGATGGAACATTCAAACTCACAACTGTCGAAGGAGAACCAATTCCAAGAGCTTGGAACAGCAATCATTTGCGTCCATATTTTACTTAAAAGCTTTGCTGAAATGTTGTAAAAGAATTACGAATATATGATCCTTGTATTGAAAGGAACTGTAAAGCAAGTGAATAATGAAAAGCTATAAAGTGGATGTAGGCCCAGCTTTTGGCCGAACCACTATAAATCTTGTGTTCTCTACTACTATAAACTGCTTTGTTTTATTTCGACATATAAAATACGTTAATTGTGTTGCTAAAATGTCGATTTAATAATGCAGGCCATAAAAACAAAGCTTACCCATTGCAAGACCAAGCGATCTCCGACGTCACCCAGCAAGCAAACGCTAAACCATTCAAAATTTCCATACTCAAATCCTACAAAAGAAGTGCTTCGAACAAAAGTTAGCGATGTGGATGGAAGTGGACCATTTCTAACTAACTACGAATGTTTGTACAAACAAGCATCCAGTTAAATAGCCTGTGTCTACCACCACCAACTCGCTTAACTATGAAGTATATTTCTTTGGATAAGGAAAATTATTGGAAACTAAAAAGGGATGACACTTGCAAAAGATAACGGGGATCGTCGACATGAATAGATGGCAAAGAGACATGGGCAAGCAAGCATCAAACAGCAAAAGACCTCTTCAGAGGCACAAGCCCTATTCAGAGGCACAACTCTTCGGAGGATAAAGACCTCGAGCGGGCCTCGCCAGAAAAAGAGAGTTCTTTCTCGACATAAAGTTGCGGACTGATCGGTGATAAACTCCCGTGAATCCGTCCAACTGAGAGAATGAAACTCCAAACTTCCAGGCAAAAGCCCCACTCAGAGGCATAAGTTTCACCGAGATTGAAATAAAACTTCCAAGTGTTGAAACATGAAAAGCCCTCTTCGGAGGCCCATTTCACCACAGTTGAAATGCTAAAAGACCTCGAGCGGGCCTAACTAGAAAAAGAGAGTTTTTTTTGACATAAAGTTGCGGACCGATCGGTGATACACTCCCGTGAATCCGTCCAACTGAGAGAAAGAAACTCCAAAATTCCAGGCGAAAACCCTACTCAGAGGCACACATTTCACCGTGATCGGTGATACACTCCCGTGAGTCGAAATGTGAAAAGCCCTCTTCGGAGGCCCGCTTCCCAACGAACAGGGAAAAAATAAAAGCCTCTCCCAAAAGGCAGAAACAAAAAGATCTCTTCCCAGAGGCAGAAACAAGAAGACCTCTTCCCAGAGGCACAATTAAACAAAAAGACCTCTTTCCAGAGGCACAATCAAACAGAAAGACCTCTTCGGAGGCACACGTTTCACCGAGATTGAAATAAAACTTCCAAGTGTTGAAACGTGGAAAGCCCTCCTCGGAGGCACAACTCTTCGGATGCACACGTTTCACCGAGATTGAAATAAAACTTCCAAGTGTTGAAATGTGAAAAAGCTCTCCTCAGAGTACAACTTTTCAAAGAAGCATTTCATCAGAAATGCAAAGCAAAGATCAGAAAGCCCTCCACCGAGGCGCAATATAAAAATAAAAGGAAAAAAAAGAAGCCCTCTTTAAAGGCACACTTTAGCTTTCAAAAGAAGATTGGTTCATCCATTCTTCCTCAAAAAAGTTAAAGTGCCCTTCAGAGGCCAACTTTACCACATAGGAGAATTCATTTTGTAAGAATGTATATATACAAAAGAAAAAGTGGTATCTCCAAAGGGTAGAGTGTGAAAACTCATATGAAACGAGCTGTACTCTATTGTGAGCAGAGTAATATTCCTCCAAGTATGGAATAATTATTCTCCATAAAATAAGAGTACAAGTCCCTTCAAAGTTGAAAATATTGCCACGAGCTTATGGTATAGGGGCAGCATGGTATAGCCACATTGGTAAGAATTGTGCTCGAACAACATACCACAAGCTCACTGCAATATCGTACAAAGAAACTTGTACAAAAACGAATAGTAAATGCATTCTCAAATACAGACAGAAGTTTGTACAAACAAAAAGAATCATTTTATTCAATACTGTCAAAATTTTGTACAGGTACAGGTTTCAAAATAAAAAGAAAAAGAGAAGCGGAGGCCGGTACCCGCACAATCTCCATCCAGTACATGCAAAAAGCAAAAGGTAAAAATAAATCGAAGCAGAGCCCCTTACTTCTTCTTGCCACCACCCTTAGAGCCTTCACCTCACCTAATAGGCAGCTTTTCAGGACGGCTTGGGAGAGTCGGCGATGAAGGAGAGAGGGTTACTGCTGGATCAACCTTCGCTTCCTCTTCAGAAACAAGAATGCTTTTCGTTTTCTTCTTGGAAGTGGTACGCTTCCTCCTCCTTCTTGAAGAGGACTCACTTCTCGGAGTGACAAGAGTAGCCAGTTTTATGTCATCAGAAATAGTATGCTCCAGGGATTTGTCGCCTCCTTCAGGTCCTTCGCCCTTCTGCTCCTGCGAAGCGATTGGATCATCCAACCCTTGAAGGGCTCCTATCAATTCTTCTTGTGATCCCGGCTGGGAAATAGGAGTGACTTGAGGGAATGGAGGAGAGACAGCTGGAGGAGGAGAAGTCTACGTGGCACTTGGCGTTTTTGCTATAGAAGAAGAAAAGCCAAAAATATTAGTATCTCCCGTGAAGAAAGGAGATAGCGACTCATTGAGATTTAAGAAATAGTCAAGAAGCTCATCAAACTCATAAGAAGCGAATGAGTAATCTATTTGAGCAAGATCGGCATTAGGATTACCTGGCAAAGTAGACTTTGCTACGTCAATCTCAAAACCCAGCATTTCACCGCTCTCTTGGCTTTTGTCCCCGCTATGGACAGTTGCACCTTCTGTAATAGCTTTAGTAGGGGGTGGAGAATGAGAACTGGAGCCGACAATGTCGATTTCGGCCGAAGGTGAAGGCTGAACTGGATCAGTTGAAGTAGTTTTTCCTAAACCTTCCACTTCTGCCATTTCGGCTCTTAATTTCGAAAGTTGTTCTTTTCTTCTGACGAAAGCGGCGCGAGCTTCGTCATCTAAGTAATGCTCCTCAAGAGCTGATTCGACGTAGCCAGCACCTTTAGCGCCAAGCATATCAAGTGCGGCCTCCCACACCTCAGCCAGAGTAATTTCATATTTGGGACCTAGAAAGGCGATACTACCGCGCCCCAAGACGCTATGCAGGTAGAAGTCAAATAATGTTGAGCTGATGCTGGTCTTCGTTGCCTCATGAGATTCTTCAGCTGCAATTTTACCGGCAACGGCCTCATCACGCTCTCTTTCAGCCTTGGAGAGTTGAAGCTTTAGCATTTGAATCTCCGCCTCTTGGGAGCTGGTTTTCTTCCGAAGCTCTGCAATATCAGCAATATAGCCCTCATTGATTCTTTATTGCACATCGAGTCTGTCTTCGGCGTCTCTTTGGCCGGCATGAGCATCTCTCACTTGTTTCTGAAGCACTTCTTCTTTTTGAGTGTAGGAAGTAGAAGAAGTGGCAAGCTCTTCTTTGAGCTTCTCGACTTTCGCTTCAAGCTCTTCATTATAAGTAGTGATGCTCCTCATCTCGGTGTCATGCTGCTCAAGAACCTTCTGCCATTCAGCTTTGTCATTTTCCATAGTAAGCATGGCCTCGAGATTCGCACGGTTTACCCTTTGAAGCTCGTCAACAAGCTTTTGCCAGTCCGACATTCTTTCAATATCAAGTCTGACGGCATCGAGATTTCGCAACATGGCAGGCTTGTCAATTGGAACTAAGTCGAGATCGAAGCGAACCCCCTTCAAGCACCATTGTGGAAACCGGCTTTGCAGAGTGGCTGGGCCTGGTCCAATTTGAAATTTAGGCCTGTTAACTATTGTCTGAGTGTCTGTCTTCCCGAGAGCAGGAGAGCTAGAAGCGATGTCAAATGAGACGGGGGAAGTGGCCTTTTCAGGAGTTGTAGATGCATGCTTCTCACCGTGTCGGGCACGCTTGCTTGGGTCCTCAACTATATGGCTTTTTCCCCGATCATCATGCGACTTTCTTTTGTGAGAGTCGTCACCTCTCTGGGAAGAATCATGGTGCTCCTCCCTTTCTCTTCTATCATAACGCTCTTCTTGAGCCCTCCTCTACTGAGCCTTTCGAGCGGCTCTCTCTTCGTCGGTTTCTCTGTGAACGGGAAGGTAGCGCCTATAGTCATATTGCCTACGCCTCCCGTAGCGCTGAAAGTCGTCGTAGTAAGAGCCACTGCGTCCCATCGGAGAATCTGAAATTTTAAAAAAAAAGAGACAAGTCTTAAAAGTCTTCAGAGAAAAGAAGCGTGACTTTAGAATCTTCAAAGTACAAAGAATTAGGTGCATGAAAGTTCCAAAAAGTCCTATGTGTGTGTGGTGTGCAAACTACACGCATCAGGCTACAAACCGCTCTTCGACACAGCGGTGGTAGTGACTTGAGTGGTAGGCGTCAAAATTTGTTGAAAAGTTGATGTCGCCTCGACAGCAGGAGAAAAAGCTTTAGGGACATCATCTTTAAAGAGTTCTTGTGAAGTTATCATCAGGTCACTTAGCCCCTCGAAAGTATCATCACCGCCAAGTTCGACGGGAGTATCTTTTTCGGCTTCTAGACCAGCCACATCTTCATAGCGACGAAGAAAATTTTCCTCTTCAATAACTGGGGCAAGTGCCGATTTGCCGGATGGCCCCGCAACATCGACAGTAGTAGATCACTTCACCAGAGAAGCCTCGGAGGCAGGTTCTTTTGGTACGGGTTCAACAGTGGAAACTGGGGCATCTAATGCTTAAGGCGGGGAGTCTGGAACCTCATGGGGGTGTGTAGAGCGAGAAGCGTGTAAAAGTCCATACTGATGCAAAAATTCGTCCCTCAACAAAAACTTTATACTTCTCCCTCTAGCAGTCACAGCACTTAATCTTTCAAAAACTTGCTTATGGCTTGGATCTCCAGAGGGGAGAGGAAGTGCTGAAAAGAGCAAAGAATGAAATTAGCAATTGGTAATTCGGATCTTGAAAAAGTTTGAAAATAGAGAAAATAGAAACAGGTAATCTTACTTCCTACTCTCCAGATGGCATAAAACCCTGGGGGGCAGCGAGCAAAAAAAAAATGGTTCTAAAATCCATGAACACTTTCGGTAAGATCAAAAATAAGCTTGCGGTTTCTAGCACTTCTCACAATAATAAGGGAAGGATGGTCTTTACTCTTTGCAAACGAGCATAAGTAGCGAATTTCTTCAAAACTTGGCAAGCGATCAAGAGTTCTCCTAAACAAAACACACAACCCCATCAAGATGGCATAGCCATTAGGATGAAGTTGGAACGGAGAGATTGTCAACCGAAGGAAAAGGGTTCGAAGGAAGTCGTTAAAAGGAGGAATCGCCCTGCTTAGGCACAATTGACGATTGACTGCGACGAAACCAGGGGGAGGACTGTCGGCAATATCATTTGGCCCGGGAAGTAGGGCATCGTTTTCAACAAAACCAAATTGAGTACGTAGCTGAATAAACGCTCTCGGAGTTAGGATAGTCGAAGTTCTCTTTAGAGGATTCTCTATGGGAACAACTGTCTGAAAGGTCTCTCCCGCTTGAGTTTCCACTTCTTCTTCTTTGTGGGAAGTCATTCTACACAAACAAATGGATATTCAAACATGAAGGTGCACGTTTCCTAAAATGTGTGGAGTGTTGTGTAAAATCAATCAAGCAATAAGCAAATATAACTGGAATAAAAACTAGCAAGTATTTGTCAGTTATAAAGTCCAGGGTTCGTTGTTTTAATATGAAAGTGTAATGTTGATGCAAACAAATCAGTTTAAGTTAGCGATGCTTTGCATTAATACTTCACTTTAGTTGATTGGTTCACAGCATTTCATACAGTATATTTAAGTTGATTACTCTATGTCGACTAATCTGTCATTTGATGTGGGCAGCCATGGCAGTATATTCGCCTTGGTTTTCTGTGATTGTTGTTTTCAGCAGGTTGTTAGCTTATAAGTTAGTGCGGTCTGTGAAATAAGGCAAAAAAGTTAAAACAATCTAGGATTTAAGCAATTCAGTCCAGCAGATCAAGTTAAATATTCAAATTGGAATTATGCTTTTAAGTGAGAATTCCAGTTGGGCATCCAAGTGTTAACTCGGCTGTGACCCAAGGAATCTCTCGCGAGTTAAGATTAAGTTTCTGATTCGTTAAATTAGTGGTTCTTTAGGTCGTGAGGAGTAGTAAGGAGAAAAGCTCCAGTTCAAAAAGTGGTGCAGGATTCCCCAAGTGCTAGTTCGGCCACGATCTAAGGGTTAGGTCGGCAAGATTCCCCAAGTGCTAGTTCGGCCATGATTTAAGGATTAGGTCGGCGAATTTCCCCGAGTGCTAGCTCGGCCAGGACTTAAGGTTTAGGTCGCATCAAACTAGATCGGCCAAAAGTTAGGTCACCCAAAATCACTGGGTCGCGTCCAAACCAATATCTCACTCCACTCAACCTGTTAACCCGATAGTCGCTCCATCAACAACGGCCTTCATTTCATTCATGATATCGGATCATCCAATAAAACAGTTTGAAATCATCACAAAATCAATGCTTTGCCACCCTAACGCAAATCAGAAATCAGTGAGCCTGGAGCAGTAACCCATCGACATCATCTCATCAATCATTTAAAGCCAAAACCAAGCTAACTCGGGTTCATAAACTACAGGTGTAATGAGATTCGCAATGAAGCAGTGCGCAAGGAGGTGGGTTAGGTTTGAATGGAATTCGTGAATCAATGACAATAAGGGATCAAGAAAAGAGGAGGTTCACTTACGTAATGAGTAGCAAAGATTATCTGTGATTGATTGGAATGAAATCGCCTTTTGGAGCTCGGGAAATTTTGTAATGGCAGAATCAAGCAAGAGAGTAAGTAATTAAAAGGGAGAAGAAGATGTGTGACTTATAACTTGCAGTGGAGGGACCTAAAGCGGCACATACGATCTAATTGTTAGGTCGCATACGACCTACCGACCTAAAGAGGGACGGGTTAAAGGATATCGAAGCACACGACCTAACCATTAGGCGTATACTTCGAGGGGCAAATGTTAACTCCACCTCGGCCATGACTTAGCGACCTAAAACAGTTACTGACTTAAGAATTAATAGGGATGCCGACTTAAGACTAAAACAGTTACCAACTTAAGACTTAACAGGGATGCCGACTTAAGACTAAGAGGGATGCCGGCTTAAGGCTTGACAGGGATGCCGACTTAGCAGACTTAAGAGGGATGCTGACCTAAGGTTTAAGAGTGATACCTACCTAAGGAGGATACCGATCTAAATACATAAGAAGGTTGACGACCTAACTGCTCGGGACAGGTTCACGGTCTACACTTAAGTCGTGACCGACTTATGGCCTATGTTAGGTCGCTCCCGACCCAGGCAACGAAGGAGAATCCGGTGCGGCTACTTTGCACGCATCCTGTTAACTCGGCGGCGACTTGGGACTTGTGATTTGAATCCCGAAGAGCATACACTTCCCGTTTAAGCCGTAAGCCATGCATGAGAAAGAGAGCGGGACCTATGATCTATCCTGGGTCGGTGACGACCTACGACCTATTTTAGGTCGGCCACTACTTACAACTTGACACCGAAAATTCCTATAAATACCCCTCGAGCTCCAACACTTAGGGGACTTTGGAATGATTCTTCGGGGAAGCAACAACATTCTTCCGAGCTACTTCATCAACAATTGCAACACTTAGGACACTTCAATCAACTTCAACTCGAGATTCAACTTATTGGACATGGATTCAAGGGATTTTCTCGTATCGAAGTTTTAGCTACTTGTCTTTCCAAGTGATGTAATTGAAGATTGTTATAGAATTGTATATGATCCAGCAATAAAAAAGAATTAAATTGGACGTAGGCTCAATTGGGAGCCGAACCACTATAAACATTGTGTTCTTACTATTTTCTCTGTAATTTCTCCTGCTTAAATCTGATTCCCGTGCAAACGGGTGGTACTTTCACACTCGCTTTATCACACTGGGGTATTAGCGTCCGATTTTCACGTTAACAGTGCGCGATCAACGTGTTGGAGATAGCTAGAATTCGGTATCTCACGAGATCAACGAATTTGGGCATTCGGTATTTTCAATCCATCGATTTTACTTTTCATCGTTTCATCCAATTTTCGTATATCCGCTGCATCACACAATAATTAACCTTTAATTACTTCATAAATTAATCAACTATAATAATTACATTAATCTTTTATTACACTAATTAATTACTCTTTAATCACTTATTATTGATTAATTAATCTTAATTGATCAACCCTTAATTACATCATTAATTATATTTATTAATGATTTCTAATTACTTTTAATTAATTATCCAAATTTAAATTAATTACCTTAAGTAATTAATTTGAAATTGAACCACATTTATTAATCACCCCTGATTAATACCATTCAGTAGTTAAATACCCTTAATTACTCCATCAAATAAATTAATTACTCCATTAAGTAAATTAATTACTCCTTAATTAATTTACTTTAAATTAATCCCTTGATTAATTTCATAAAGTAATTTAGATTTAAATTACTTCCACTATCAAATCTTCCTCAGTTAATTACATCCAGTAATTATCATTAATTACTTCCCTAAGTAATTATACTTATCACATCACCAAATGGTTATTTAAATTAATTAAACTTAATTAATTAACTTCAACAATTCATACTAAACTGAACTAATTACAATGAGTAATTAAGTCCTTAATTACTTCCATTAAGTAATTACACTTAAACAATTTACAAATGATTATCTTTAAATTAATTAGTCTAATTAACTATTAAAAATTAATCACATTAATTAATTATTAAATAATTCTAGATAACGACTGTCATTAACTATTAACAATTCGTTAATTACTTTTCTAATGCAATTAACTACGATTCATCATTATTAATTACGATTTAATTAATCTTTAACAACCCATTAATTAATCCATAATTATTTAATTAGTTAAGTGTTAATTGTAACTTAATTAATCCTTAATTAATAAATTAATTAATTTCTAATCATTAATTAAAAATTCAAATTTTATTTAATTAATGATCCTAAATTACTGATTTATTTATCCTAAATTAATTATCTTGAACCTTAATTAATTAATTTAAACTCTAAATTACTAAATTAATTAATCCAAATCAATAATTATCCATTTAATTAATTTAATAATTACAAATCATTAAATCTTCAATTATTTAAAGATAAAACATTTTTCTTATTAGTGATCAAATTATCATTAACAGGGTATTTAAAAACAATTTACTTTCAAATTTTACTTTTAAATTTCATTTTAAATTTAAGATTTAAAATGAAAACAAATTAACTTTAGCAAAGTTTAAAACAATTTCAAAACCCTTTTTATTTCACAAGTTAAAGAATTATTTATCTTATAATAGAAGTTTAAAAGAATTTAAAACCCAATTTCATTTTAAAATCAAATCAATTTAAAAATTCACTTTATCATTCAAACCGTTTAAAATAATTTTGAATTAAAAAACTTCTTTCATTTCAACACAAGAACTCAAATCTGTATTTGAATGCAGATTAAACACTTAGTTACAAATTTAAATATTTATCCTTAAAATTCAACCCACTTAAATATTTTAGGTGGTTAAACAAATTTAAATTTAAAAATAAACATTATTTTTCAAAACTAAGATTCAAACTAGATGTGAATCAGAATCAAACCTAGATTTAAACTTAATTAAACCTTTGCTTTTCGATTAAACTTAGCTTTTAAATTTTACTTTAAAAATTTAGAAAAATAGAACAAAAGGTTTCTGTAAAACCTGTAACATACAAATTAACCCGAGGCACCATTCTTTTGCTTCGAGTCCAAGACCCAACTTCGCTGAGCAAAACATCTACCTACTTCGAGTCAACACAATCATTAACTCGAAAACAAACAAAACCAAATTCACCAGAAATGCAGTGCACCATGCACTATGACGCTGGTCATTCCTGGCCACTGCCGATGCTCTTCCACGTCGGCCAATACTCAAACATCACTCCACGATCATCAGATCGCGCTCCGATTCTCGAAATCGAATTCGAGAACCAAAACCAAACCTCGAAACATAAACAAGATCACCACCTCAAAACCTGGAAACGCCTCGCTTTCAAAATTCCGACCATCAGACATTCTGCCACTCCGACCATGCCTGCTTCAACATCCAAGCTAACATTCCCTTGAAACCCGATACACTCGATCACCTCGAGACAAAATGTCGTTCGAAAACTCACAACCCAGCCAAAACTAGGTTTACAGAATAAATCAAACAACCACCATCACCATGGTGACCATCCACCTCTTCCACCATTTTTCCCTTAGTCACCGACCACTCTACCATGACCAGAAGAAAACTCGACCCATCCGATCATTTAGATCAATAGGGACAACACAAAATGCGCATTTCAGACAACTCTGAACTGCTCTCTGATTCCAATACTAGAATTTGTGATTTTGATTTTATAAATCATGATTTTGTATGATGATTCAGATCCTAACTCTGAAACATCAAATCATGGTATCTGAATTTAAACTTATTTAAAGTTTGCACTTTTGTTAATTTATTTCCAGAGGCCATACACATTATTTTAACTTAAACAAATTTTTAAACTAAAATTTATGCTATAACAAACATATTTGGTTTAAGACATAAGTAATAATAAAGATATGAGCAAGAGAGATTGATTCAAGATTAGATTTAGAACCTGGAAACTGAAATCAGATAAAACATCCAAACATATAGCAAATGCACACAACCAAATATTCATATATATATACAGAGATATACTTATACATATACTTATGTTTTTAAAATAATGCTACTCACTCTTTTGAGAAGATGATAGAGCACTTCTGTTTGGAAAGCTGCAAGCTTGATCCTTCTTAAAATCATCTTGTTTCTGTTTGATGAAGTTGTTTAAGTTTGTAAAAAAAAGAAAAGCTTACTTATTTTCTGGTTTGCTGTATTGTGATGAACGAATGAAACAAGGATAGATATATAGAAGGGAGTTTAACAGGGTTAGGCAAATGCTAGTACAATTTGTTATCTGTTTGTTTAGAGATTTTTCTTTACCTTTTTTTATTTATCTGGCCAGGCAAGATTTGTTATGGATGCTGAATTGATTTTTAAACATTTCGAGTTGACCAAATGTTGTACTAGCATTAAATGCAATGTCCTTTATGTTTCATACTTATCCCATTTTTATGTATGTACATAGATTTTTTTCTTTCTTACTTTGTTCTTGCCTGGTTTGTCTTATACCCTATGTACATATATATACCTTTGTCTTATTTTATTTCTAAACTTAAACTATCAAACACTTAATTTACTTATTATTTATTCTTATACTTATATTTATACCATAGTTTCTTATGTTTATGTATTTATACTTATGTTTATAACCAAATATTTGTTTTATACTTATGTCTATTTAGAAGATTTATTTTATTTTAACTATTATTCTCTAGATTACACCATAAATATATATTTAGATCAAAAGTTAATAAGGTAGAGCTTTGCTTTATATTAAATGTGAACAAGACAGATTTTAATTTAAATATTTCCGAAAGACTTTATTTTAAATTTTCAAACCGTAGTTTTATCCAAAATACATGCACACATACACACACACACAGATATATATATATATAAATTTGAAATAACAATTTCTATTTATATTCAAAATCCATTTGTAAAGACATTACGTTATTAATATTATTTAAAAACAACTCATTGTTAAATTAAAATAATTTATAAAAGAAATTATATCTTTATTAATAAATTACTTATTTTATCAAGCTATATTTAAAAAGAACAAAACAAACCTTTTTGTTTAAATTTAAACTCAAGCTTGAATCATTTTAAACAATTAAACTTTTATCTTGAGTATCTTATAGCCATATGGTTATTTATTTAATAGCTTAATATTAAATTAAATCAAATTACAAAAATATTAGAATTAGAAAACATGCCTTTATTTATTAAATTTAAAACAAAGCTTATCTATTTACAATGTATACAAATATATACACATTATAAATAGGAAACAATTTAATTAGCTTTTAAAAGATAAAATTAACCATTTAAATATTTATTTAAGAAGGTAATTAAATCAATTAAAATTTATTATTAACAATATTATCAAATCTATTTAATTTTAACATAGATTATTAAATTGATATTGGCAAAAATTCTGGGATATCACATTCCCCCCTCTAAAAGAATTTCGTCCCCGAAATTTAAAACAAAGGTGCTTTAATAATCTAATTAAAGATTTAGTTTTAAAACCCAAGCATATATCAATTCTATGCTAACAACCATAGCAACCAATTCATCCAATCAAACAAATCAAATTATCCAGACAAAATTCTAGATAGAATTTTCTCCAATTTCTCAAGTATAAATACCAGGATACTCGCTCTACAGAATCCAAACAATCAATACTACTAATCTACAGAGCTTCCACTCATCTAGATCTACAAAACAAGACAGGATATCAGACTACAGAAAAGTCTGACTCAACAACCAAAACTCCCTGAACTGCTGGTTTTACAACCAGAGATAGATCTTATACGTGCTCCCTCAGAGATACGTGAAACACATCGAATCCCAGTTATCCAAACTGGCATTTCAATTCTAAAGACCAAACCCTTATCAAATCTCCGACTTCGGAATCCAAATTCCTTCCTCTCTTATCCACAAAACTCTTCTGACGATCCTGGGCTGCCTACATCCTTCCTAATCAGCTCAATTCTTGTTGATGCTCTTAGAAAAAAACTGAACCCAAAAACAATCCAAATAAATGATCTTCCCAAGATCAACTCAAAAATCAAAACACGACTCTCTTCCAAAATCAGAAGACTGATTTCACTTCTCCCGTCCAAAAGAGACAAACAGGTGCACCTGCCAAACTGGCCTTAAGATCTTGAAAAACTTCCTGTACAAATTCTCTATCCAAAACACTGCAATTTCCACTTGTTTCCAAACTAAAACATCTGCCACCATGCTTCCACTATGCAACTCTGACTGAGCAGATAAAAATGCAGATGACGAACACAAGCACAGACTGGACAACACATCCAAAAACTATGGTTCAACAGATCCATAAAAGTAACTCAGAAGTTCCTCCAAAACCTGAGCTGCTTCACCAAATCCTCACTCTAGCAACCATCCTACTACTAAGATGAATAATCGGTACCACTCCTGAAATCCAGCCGATAGGAAAACTCAATATCTAGATTCAGACAAAACTATGATCTCCCGAAGACATCCAAAAAAGTCTCTGTCAACCCTAGAGAACACTCAACTATCGCAAGTCTCTTTTGCGATCAATCCAGCCCATTTCCAAAGGAAAAAAACTGCTCTTTCTTTACAAATCAAAACAGCTTATGCTTATCTAGCCAATCCATCGAAGAAATGGATCCACTCTGCTACTTTTGAAATTACCTCAAGAAAAACTGCTAAGCCAAAAGATCTCCTTGACGGCACACAGAACACTCCGAGCTGCACTGCTGACTCAGATGCCAAAGACTTCCTATCCAAAGTTCTTCGAGAAACTCAGGCCTCAAACCAAACAAAAACATCCTGCTGAGCTCAGCCACACTCTAAAGCAGACACACTTCCTTATTGTTCCAAAGAAACATCTTCGTAGACATCCATAGTCACCGTGTCTTATCGTACAGCTACTACATCCGGAGGTAACAAGATATTTTGACTTGCTTCGGTCCAACCGACAGGTCCAAACTCTAGCTCATCCAAACTTACACTTCAAAGATGAACACCCAACCTTAACAGGTTTCCTTCAGAGATCGATGAAATCCTTACATCACCTAAAGTTTACTCGAGATGGTATTAGGTCGACAGTATCGACACATACACATCCAACCTCAACCATTCAAACTCCGACCATTGGTAGTCGTGTTATACACACCACTACCCTATCTACCTTTATAACTTATACTGGAAAACCAGAATAGGTAACCCAGCAAATAGGTAGAAATAAATATATATAGGTATATATATCAAAATTACAAATACGCTCTCTCAAGAAAGAAATCACTCAAGAGCCTAGGCATTCGCTCAACCTAGTGCTCTGATACCAACTATGACGACCCGCCTTTCTATCCCCGGAAAGACGTATCATCTTGAAGAAAGAAAGGGATAGAAAAGAGAAAAGATAGAGAAGAAAGAAGAAACAACATCAGAATCTCAACAGCGGAACGAATAAATTATATTAATCACGTAAGTATTACATAATATACAACATCAATCAGAGTTACACTGATAATACATCACAAACCAAACAGTTATAAACACCTGTCTAGTTATTACATCTCAATACAACTCAGAGGAAATAACATAGAGAAACCAACATAGTGGAACACTATAAACACACACACACACACAAAAACGCCAAAGCCTTCTGCTCCATTGCTCCTCCATAATTCGTCAATGCTAACCTGAATCCCTTAGCTACTCGTAAAAATTTGAGTATCTAAGAGTTTAGGAGAAATAGAAATAAACTCCGGGTCAGACATGGGTCTGGTGTGAGTAACAGGTTAAAGTTGCTTAACTTTGAAAAACCTTAGAAAACAAATGGAATCACGTAAGACTTCCCGCACATAAACATGGGTAAGATTTTACCTTACGCTAACCAAAACATTTATAGGAAATTAAATGATATTATAATAGTGTCTAGGGTTTTCAAGTAAATAGAAAATAGCCGAAATTGTTACATGATGAAATTCCAGCTACTAGCCACAAAAGTGGGTAATACAAATCAAACCTTAGGGTCTCGCAGGGAAAATGGGTTTCCATCAATGGCAGGGCTACTGGAGTACCGCCCGTCACCGTACGTGGCCTAGATCACTATACCAAGGATCACTCCCGACCCCCTTCAACACAAGGAAGGAACCATCCCTTGCTGGACTGTCCCGAACAAGATAACCTCGGCAGTTGGAGCTCAAAACTGCCCACATAGCCGAAATAAAATGGAACCTCTAGACATGGAAAAATCTTGTCCTGTTTGGGTGTTACCCTCCTTACATTGCTGCACATCCCCTGTTTTAGCCGTTCCCGGTTTGAGCCATGAGGCTACGATTACCTTTAGAGAACACGTCTCTTAGAATGCTCATCGCCCAACTGACGATGTTCTGTAAGCATTCAATCCATACAAGTTCTTTCAGGGTTCGAGCGAAACCGAAGGAATTATCTCGTTACACTCATTTTGGAATCACCCACAGAGTTAACGACGATAATCCTTGCACTCTGAATCTTCATCTACACTTCAGATTCATGACCTATCGTAATTTGGGTCGATTTTGGATGTCCAAATATGGAAACCCGATCCCGGTCTCATCGAAATCCAAAAATCCATCTTTTAAGGTCAAGTTGTTTTAAAGTTAAAACAATTCAATTCAATTATTTATATACACACAGATAGATAATCCACAATATCACAATAGATAATTTACATTGTCATCATCAATAGATAATTCATATTATCACCATAAACAGATAATCCATATCGTCAGACTTCAACCAAAGCATCCATATCACACAGCATCACTTATCTCATATTTGAGATCTCAAACCATTCAAGGTAAACAATATCATCCATCCATACATAAGCAATCACATCAGCTATAATTAATTCAAAATGAATTAAATTAATTACTTCATCTCTAATTAATTTAAAGTAAATTAAATTAATTACTTCATTATTGTAAATCTTGCTTATACAACTATTAATCAATTACCAATTAATTTTAACTAATTATTCATTTCACTTAATCACCATCGATTAACTAACTTTTAATTGTACTCAAGTAATTATCCTTTAATTAATTTCACAAATTAATTGTCCTTAACCAAACACAATAATTAACCATTAATTACTTCGTAAATTAATTAACTATAATTAATTACATTAATCTTTTATTACACTAATTAATTACACTTTAATCAATTATTATTGATTAATTAATATTTATTGATCAACCCTTAATTACATCATTAATTATATTTATTAATAATTTCTAATTACTTTTAATTAATTATCCAAATTTAAATTAATTACCTTAAGTGATTTATCTTCAATTAACCACATTTATTAATCACCCCTGATTAATACCATTCAGTAATTAACTACCCTTAATTACTCCATCAAATAAATTAATTACTCCATTAAATAAATTAATTACTCCTTAATTAATTTTATTTAAATTAATCCCTTGATTAATTTCACAAAGTAATTTAGACTTAAATTACTTCCATTATTAAATCATCCTTAGTTAATTACATCCAATAATTATCATTAATTACTTCCCTAAGTAATTATACTTATCACATCATCAAATGATTATTTAAATTAATTAATTAACTTAAAAAATTCATATTAAACTGAATTAATTACAATGAGTAATTAATTCCTTAATTACTTCCATTAAGTAATTACACTTAAACAATTTACAATTGATTATCTTTAAATTAATTAATCTAATTAACTATTAAAAATTAATCACATTAATTTATTATTTAATAATTCTAGTTAATGACCATCATTAACTGTTGACAACTCTTTAATTACTTTTCTAAAGTAATTAACTAAGATTCATCATTATTAATTACAATTTAACTAATCTTTAATAACCCATTAATTAATCCATAATTATTTAATTAATTAAGTGTTAATTGTAGCTTAATTAATCCTTAATTATTTAATTAATTAATTACTAATCATTAATTAAAAATTCAAATCTCATTTAATTAATGATCCTTAATTATCGATTTATTTATCCTAAATTAGTTATCTTGAACCTTAATTAACTAATTTAAACCCCTAATTACTAAATGAATTAATCCAAATCATTAATTATCCATTTAATTAATTTAATAATTACAAATCATTAAATCTTCAATTACTTAAAGATAAAACATTTTTCTTATTAATGATCAAATTATCATTAACAAGGTATTTAAAAACAATTTACTTTCAAATTTTGCTTTTAAATTCCATTTTAAATTTATGATTTAAAATGAAAACAAATTAACTTTAACAAAGTTTAGAACAATTTCAAAAATGTTTTTATTTCACAAGTAAAAGAATTATTTATCTTATAATAGAAGCTTAAAAGAATTCAAAACCCAATTTCATTTTAAATTCAAATCAATTTAAAAATTCACTTATCATTCAAACTGTTTAAAACAATTTAAATTTAAAAACTTCTTTTATTTCAACACAAGAATTCAAATTTGTATTTGAATCCAGATTAAACTCTTACTTACAAATTTAAATCTTTATCCTTAAAATTCAACCCATTTAAATATTTTAGGTGGTTGAACAAATTTAAATTTAAAAAAAAAATTATTTTACAAAACTCAGATTCAAACTAGATTTGAACAAGAATCAAACTTAGATTTAAACTTAATTAAAACTTTGCTTTTCATTTAAACTTAGCGTTTAAATTTTATTTTAAAAATTTTAAAAAATTGAACAACAGGTTTTTGTAAAACCAGTAACATAAAAATTAACCCGAGGAACCATTCTTTTGCTTCGAGTCCAAGACCCAACTTCCCCGATTAAAACATCTACCTACATCGAGTCAACACAACCATTAACTCGTAAACAAACAAAACCAACTTCACCAGAAACGCAGTGCACCGTGCACAGTAACGCTGGTCCTTCCTGACCACCGCCGATGCTCTTCCACGTCGACCAATACTCAAACTTCACTCCACGATCATCAGATCATGCTCCAATTCTCGAAATCGAATTCGAGAACTAAAACCAAATCTGGAAACATAAACAAGACCACCACGTGAAAACCAGGAAACGCCTCGCTTGCAAAATTTCAACCATCAGATGTTCTGCCACTCCGACCACGCCTGCTTCAACATCCAAGCTAACATTCCCCTGAAACCCGATACACTCGATCACCTCGAGACAAAATGTCGATTGAAAACTCACAAACAGCCAAAACTAGGTTTACAGAATAAATCAACCAACCACCATCACCACGGTGACCATCCACCTCTTCCACCATTTTTCCCTTAGTCACTGACCACTCTACCATCACCAGAAGGAAACTCGACCCCTTCGATCATTTAGATCAATAGGGACAACCCAAAATGCACATTTCAGACAACTCTGAACTGCTCTTTGATTACAATACTAGAATTTGTGATTTTGTTTTTATAAATCATGATATTGTATGATGATTCAGATCCTAACTCTGAAACATCAAATCTTGGTATTTGAATTTTAACTTATTTAAAGTTTGCACTTTTGTTAATATACTTCCAAAGGCCATACACATTATTTTAACTTAAACAAATTTTTAAACTAAAATCTATGCTATAGAAAACATATTTGGTTTAAGACTTAAGTACTAATAGAGATTTGATCAAGAGAGATTGATTCAAAATTAGATTTAGAACCTGGAAACTGAAATCAGAAAAAGTATCCAAACATATAGCAAATGCACTCCACCAAATATTCATATATATACACAGAGATATACTTATACATATACTTAAGTTTTTAAAATAATGTTACTCACTGTTTTGAGAAGATGACCGAGCACTTCTGTTTGAAAAGATACAAGCTTGATCCTTCTTAAAATCATATTGTTTTTGTTTGATGAAGTTGTTTAAGTTTGTAAAAAAAGAAAAGCTTACTTCTTTTCTGGTTGGCTGTGTTGTGATGAACGAATGAAACAAGGAGAGATATATAGAAAGGAGTTTAACAGGGTTAGGCAAATGCTGGTACAATTTGTTATCTGTTTGTTCAGAGATTTTTCTTTACCTTTTTTATTTATCTGGCCAGGCAAGATTTGTTATAGAGGCTGAATTGATTCTTAAACATTTCGAGTTGACCAAATGTTGTGCTAGCATTAAATGCAATGTCCTTTACGTTTCATACTTACCCCATTTTTATGTATGTACATAGATTTTTTCTTTCTTACTTTATTCTTGCCTGGTTTGTTTTATACCCTATGTACATATATATACCTTTGTCTTATTTTATTTTAAAGCTTAAACTATCAAACACTTAATTTACTTATTATTTATTCTTAAACTTATGTTAATATCATAGTCTCTTATGTTTATATATTTATACTTATGTTTATAACTATATATTGTTTTATACTTATGTTTAAATATTTATAAGATTTAATTTATTTTAACTATTATTCTCTAGATTACACCATAAATATATATTTGGATCAAAAGTCAATAAGGTAGAGCTTTGCTTTAAATTAAATGTGAATAACACATATTTTAATTTAAATATCTTTGAAAGACTTTATTTTAAATTTTCAAACCATAGTTTCATCCAAAATACAAACACACACACACATATATATTTGAAATAACAATTTCTATTTACATTTAAAATCCATTTGTAAAGACATTACATTATTAATATTATTTAAAAATAACTCATTATTAAATTAAAATAATTTATAAAAGAAATTATCTCTTTATTAATAAATTACTTATTTTATCAATCTATATTTAAAAAGAACAAAACAAACCTTTTTGTTTAAATTTAAACTTAAGCTAGAATCATTTTAAACAATTAAACTTTTGCCCTGAATATCTTCAAGCCATATGGTTATTTATTTAATAGCTTAATATTAAATTAAATCAAATTTCCAAATTACCAAAACATTAGAATTTGAAAACATGCCTTTATTTATTAAATTTAAAACAATGCTTATGTATTTGCAATATATACAAATATATATACATTATAAATAGGAAACAATTTAGTTAGCTTTCAAAAGATAAAATCACCCATTTAAATATTTATTTAAGAAGGTTATTAAATCAATTCAAATTTATTATTAACAATAATATAAAATCTATTTAATTTTAACACAGATTATTAAATTGATAATGTCAAAAATTCCGAGAATCACATGTTGTATATAAACTGCCAGTAATTAATTGTTATTTATTATCTGTTCTATGTTAATGTTTTTGTATGAATTAGATGATGATTGCGATAATGTTTGATGTTTGATATTGGATGAATGAATGTTTTATTTATATTGTTATAAACTGCAAGTTATTATCAAAATTTTATTTCATTCGGGATTGCAGTTTGAAATGATATAGCCGTAATTTTAATTTTAAATTACGGATTGAAATGATAAATAACCGTATCACTTGACCATAGGATAGAAAATTATATACACACACCGTGGTCTATATATATAAAAATATTTTGAAATGATTTTCTATGGTTTGGAAAGGAATATACGGTTTAATAAATATTACATTTTAATGTTATATCAATATTATTTTATATACATAGTTAAATTCTTGAATTTAAGCTATGTATAAAATTGATTAATAAAAATGAGTTTAATAACAAAGTTTGATTATTTTATATTCTATGGTTTAGTACCTATTTAAGGTATTGTATATATAGAATTTTTAATTGAATGAAATTTAAGTTGGAAGATAAATATGAAAATGATTTAAATTGAATTATTTAAGAATTGTACTTGAATAAATTTGACTTGGAATTTAAATAAAAATCGAGATTTTAAAGGATATGATTATTATAACTATATTTGGTTTAAAGTAATTTAAATGAATGTAAAATCGAGATAAATGAATTTATCAAGTTAAATAAATTGAAAGAATATCCAGTTATTTGAAGTTAAAAGTTTTAGTTAAATTATACGAGATTTATTAAGTAAACGTTTCAAATATAAATAATAGCAATTGAATTTGATGTATATGGATCAAAGAATTAGTTTTGAAATGGTGGAATATTTAAAGCTTTGATATATATGGCAATTTGAAATGGTTTATGTGGAGGTTCAAATCGGAATTTGGAATTTACATTTGAAATTAAAGAAGCTATTTTATTATATAAATTAATTTAATATTTAAACCATTTAAGTAATTGAAGTTAGGTTTCAAAGCTATGGGTTTCAAGATATATAGATTTAATGCTATGACTTTAGGAAAAGGATATATTGGAAATAAAAATGATATTATATTGATTTGGGTTTATAAATGATATCATATTGATTCGATTTTTAAACGAAACCATAAAGTAATTTTACTTACAAAATTTCATAAATGATTATGATTAATTAATTAATTTAATTGATTGTTAAAATTATTCACATTAATTATTTATATAATCTTAGTTAATACCTTCATTAACAATTAAATTTCCTTTAATTACTTTGTTAAAGAAATTTACTTATATTAATCATTATTGATTATCAACTGATTAACCATTAAGAACTCATTAATTTATCCTAATTATTGAATTGATTAAGTGTTTGATAAATTAATCTATATCGAATGATTTGTAATTAATAAATCGGGATTGGACAATTAATTCATAAGTAATTAGGTTAATTGGAAATAGATTGAACTAATTAGGAATAAACAGTTAATAAATCCTGCTTAGAAATGATTATTAAATGCTTGACCTTACTTATGAATGATTGTATTGTATTAGATGCCTTGAATTGATTGTTCTATCTGATCTGTGATATTTTGTTGTGTGAATTGAGCTGTGTATAATTAATTCATTTACTTGTGATACATTTGTATATTATCTGTGAATCTGTATATGAAAGATAAGCGTTATACTTTATACCGCTTATCAGCTATATTTCTGTGTTTTGATCTGTGATGATTAAATGATGTTGCACTATTGTGTTAAAACCCCTGGACCACACCATACACACACAAATATGGATTTCACGAGGAAATCGATTAAGTCAAAGATTTTTGAAAATAGTTTTGAATTTGAATTTTAAAATTCAAATAGTTTGAAATGGAATCGGATTAAATGTGAAAAGTTTTTGAAATGGGATTTCAAGATAAAATTTATTTTCGAATAACTTCATTACGCGTTGAAATATAAACAATTGGACTTAAATTTGAATTCAAAATTTGGAATTGAATTCTATGATTTGAAACTAGGGATTAAAGTTGTTACACTAGTTATATATGGGTTAAACCATTTTAAAGATATTAATTTGGGAATTTGTATTTAATTCATAGGCTTTAAACTCGTGCAAATATAATTGGATTTTTCTGAAACGAAAACTATTTGTTTTCAAATAATAAAAGCTTTCACATAAGCAATGAACTTCCGATTTGTGTTAAAAGGGATTTCATGTTACAAAAGAAAATGATTTTCCAAGTTATGGAAACGGTTTGAAAGCTATAAGTTAAATCTTTGATTTAAAGATTTAACGAGTTAATCCAATTAAAATGAGAATTTTTTTGAAATCCGTAACTGGATCTTTATGAAACGTGGTGAACTTAGTGAAATGAATCTTTTTGTTTAAAAGATTGTAAATGGTAATTTGTTTAAACCATTTGGAAGAAAAGTTTTGGGTAATAAGTTGTGACTTAACTGAAACCCTAATATGCATATATTTATTGTAAATATTGCATTCACTGCTCGGTTTAGCCGGGAGAGGACCTTGGTGTCATATAGCCCATTCTGAATATGTGATTCGACGTTATGGATAGCATTTGAAGACCGGTGGTGAAGACCGGATATTTTCGAAAGCGAAAGGATAACTCGTCGAATGTCTTTGCATCGACTGGTCCCCGGTATAGAGACTCCATATGTGATAGGAAGTCCGGACGTGATTAGGGATTATCCAAATTTGCATGGGCTTCTTCGGAAGTGCCTACAGTTCTGTTCGAACCCAGAACAGACTTGTATGGATTGTATGTCCGACATTACAATTTGAGATATAAAGCAGATTTCTTTCAAATGCATTTATGTTGGTGGCAGCGAATTTATTCTCTTAGCTTAACACCCTTCTCTGAGACATACGAGCTCAGAGGTTATGTAATTGAAGGTTATCGGTATTATATTCCCAACTTTGTAATGTGGCACGCTGAGCGCTGTTGATAATTTGTTAATCAAAGCATAGCTTTTGTGAAGAGCGTAGCTTTGTGGACGAGACTTCGTCAAACCTCACAACTTGGTAATGGTCGAAATAGGAAAGATGTAGCAAGGTTATTTTGGGATAGCGCCCCCTGAGGGTATGTTCATTTCCTTCTGGATAGAAGTGGTATCATTGTATGGAGCCCAAATACTTAACTTATGTGGATATCGCATATATATATATATATATATATATATATATAATTACTTTGTAATTGTTGTTGGGGCCCCGGATAAAGGTTGGTTACGACTGGGGGATGGCATACTCATGTCAATAGCTACCCAGTAAGGGGTAACCCGGCCGTATGTTGGCAGAGATCCGGTTAGGTTCTCGGGGCTTCCTTCCAGAGGTGTACCCATGTGGCAATGGGAAGTTCCTTGGCCTGACCATTTGTTGGAAATCCAAAGAAACAATACGCACCTTGTACGGTTTTAGTTCTATAACCTGCCATTTACTTATGGTGGCGTCCACTGTTTAGATGGTAACTATAGTAGGCATAGTTTGGAATCTCTATGTTTGCTAAGATTAATATTATACTTTCGAAATATTTTCTGTACTTTGCACTTATAGTAATAATTTCCAAGAAATTTGCTTACCAAGCATGTTTAACTATCATAAGGAGAAATCTCCTCCGATTCTGCGTTTGCATTGTGTGCGCGTGCGGGAGGCCTTATGGTAGTTTCATTTTTCAAAAGCATTGCGTCTCTATTTTAAAATATTTCTTTGTTTATTTTTAAAGATAAACTATTTTTGTTACTCATACCAGTCCCACGAATGTCCTGGAGTTTATTTTCCCTTTTCTAAACTCCGGGTGCTCGCTATTTTCCACACGAGCAGTCTAGAGTTGGGTTTTTCAGAAAATCAGGTTCGGTAGCTAGTTCTGGATTAATGTTTGGAGCTAGGGAGTGCAAGCATTGGAGTTCTCTTCTGAAGACTATTCTTTCTATCGAAGATCATAGTTATTCTTTCCCCTGCTATTTTCTTGTATCATATCTCTGATGTATATTGATATTCATTATATATTGATCATTGTATCAGATATTATATCAATGTATTATTCGTTTTCTTCCGCTGTGTTATTATATTTAAATTGTGTTATAAGCTCCGGCGACTCGGATTTGACGTTTGAATTTGAGGCATTTGAATATGAGTGTCGTATTCGGTGCCCACTTTCGAAGGTCGAGTCAGGATCGTTATAAGTGGTATTAGAGATGAGGGTTAAATTTTAGCTCAGGAGTATAACACATTAAGTAACTCATTAGAGATAGGTTGAAGTAAACCCTAGAATGAGTAATCCCTAAGACATCCGTTCGTATGACTCAATAAATTCTCTTACTATCCACTGATAGTGAGTATGAGTGTAATAAGAGGACGAGACAGGGGACATGGGAGTACGACTATAAATGGTCAATACCCTGCGACAGTGGAGACAATTTTTCTCTTCTCGATATCCTTTGATTCGATTTCAATTCTTTTGATTGCTTTGTGGCAGCTCCAGAAGAAGTTTCGGTGTGATGATGGCCCTACGAATCGTTGTAGAAAATTTTTACGTCGTATCTTCATCAGTTTCTTATTAGTTTTTGATTTTAAACCTTAATGAATATGAATTGGAAATTGGGAATTTAAAATTTAAATAAATTGGAAATTTTAATTTGAATTAACTTGATTAATAGAATATGAAGCTAATTTTGAATTATATCGATAAAACGATATTGGTTAAAACCAAATTTGAAATTCTGTTGTAATTTCTTGGGTTTATCGAAGTCCGAAGAGGGACAAGTTATGTATACTTTGGAATATTCCGATTTAAATTTGGAATCCATATCTTTGTGTTTGAGAAATTGTAGAGGATTGAATCTATCTATCTATTCTCTAAGGTCCAATAAAATCTACGAATGGTTAGTTATCCCTTCGGACTAACCAATGCTCGTGCTTATTTCGTGGATCTGGATGACCCGAGCAACTTGTGAAGTGTTAAATAGATTCGTTATTGTACTTATTGTTGATATTCTGATTTGGTAAGCCAAATGCAGAGTAGAGTAGATATTCAGTTGATTTGATGAAACATTCTTTATCGATCTTTGTGTCTCCTTGGCCAATTTCGAGGACGAAATTTCTTAAGGAGGGGAATTTGTAACGATCCCGGATTTTAAATAAGTTTAAATTGATAATTAATTTAATTTTTGAACAAAAAAATTGTGAAATTAATTGATAAATTGATCCAAGTTTCTCCAAATCAAATGAAATATGTGTTAAATCAATTGAATTTAAAGTTTAAGTATATGGTTTAAATTGAATGATCTAAGTAGGAATCAATTTAAAAATGTTTAAAATAAAAACTACTTATCAATATTGAATATAAGTGTATAAAATAAAATATATGTTATAAATTTAATACTTGATAGTTAAACCATAAATAGAAATCAAATTTACAAATGTATGTTAATAATAAAAGTATAAAAAAAATAAAACTATATAAAGATAAGTATGAACAAAAGAAATTTAATTTCATTGTACACAAGAAAAGATCATCAGCCACCGAAGATAAGATTTGCAGCCACCAAACTAACTGCATAGACAATAAGTACAAACAAGGACATGTAAGTATGGAATGAGTAAGGCAAGTAGATATATGTAACGACCCGGAAATTTCAATCCTAAAACTTCCCAGATAGTTAAGAAAAGAAGGAAAGAGAAAGAAGAAGAAATAGAAACCAGTCACAGAAACCTCACATTTGCAGCGGATCAAAATATAATATAACATAAATATCGGTTTTACAAGAATAATCATCATCAGTACAATTATATTTTCATACATCAGAGTTACAACCATTACAATACACCGGACAGTTTAAAATAACATGTCCAAGCCAACTATACTACACACAACGGTAAACACTCCATACGTTCCAGCCATCCAGCTCGCCTCCTGAGCTCCAGAATGCCCTTATTTGAAAATCTGTAATACTCGGTATGACTCGAGCATTACATCAAAGTAACAGGGTCAGGCTGGAAACCAGCATGAGTAAACCCATCTAACAAGAATACAAAAGCATGCAACTTATATGAACCAGGGGTAAAGTGTATAAATTTACAAGTTCATAAGTTGTTATAGACATAACTTATCACACATAAATTTCTAAGTACCAAACTTAAATTAAGTAGTCCAGTTCACTTAAATCATTCCATTTCAGCTTATCGACTTCACATATAAATCTAATATGAATCAAAGTGGTTTTGGGTATTTTCTAATACCCGACTCCGGTCTCTTTGAATTCAAAACCATCTGAACCCATGTTATTCAAGTGATTAAATTCAAATATTGGATGTCACATTTATTCAGCTAGATAAACATCTCCCATTTATCACTGATAAAATCAATATCATATTAATATAATGTCACAGCATATCATCCAATAGATATCATTCAATTATTCAACAATAATCATCCATAAGCAAGCATTATCAATTCATATCATAATTAATCATCTAATCCTGCTTAATTAACCATTAATTAATTTAAAATTATTTAATTAATTCATTGCTCCTTGATTACCTTATCAATAAACCAATTAATCTCTAATCATAGATTAATTATTATTTAATTATTAATTTATAAACCTCAATCATTAATTAATCTCCTTTAACACGAAGTAATCAATCCTTAATTACTTTATAATCAATTAATTACCCTCTAATTAACAGATAAATTAACCATTACTATTGATTAATAACCTTAATTATTAATCAATATCTTTTAATACAAATTAATTATTCCATAATTATTCTTATAATTTATTGATTAATCATTAATTAACAATCAATTATTTCTTAATTATTAATTAATAAAACTTAATTATTAATTAATAACCTTAATTACAAATTGATTAATTCTTAATCACCATTTGATTAAACAGTTAATCAACCTATAATTAATACTGATTAAACCTTACTTACTCCTCCTAGGTGATTAACCTTTAATTACTTCCCATTAAGTAATTTCCCTTATATTAATTACAGCTCGTAATTTATCCATCAACCACCAAAATCATTTGTATAATTCCACCAAGTAATTAATCTTTAATTACTTCTACTAAGTAATTATTTTTATCAATTTTCTAATCACATAAATTAAAACATTTATCCTTTAATTAATACTTAGTTTTATTTATAAAAGTTAAGTTTAAAATTGTCTTAAAGTTTAACTTAACAACATATGTTAAACTATCAATTTCATTTCCTAATTAAAGGTTAAAGAAATCATCTTAAAACAATTTAAATTTGCAAATAAATTTAATTAACACTTTTATTAGTTTGATTAACATTTATTTTAAAACAACAAGTTTTAACTTTTGTTTCTTTTATAAACTTTTTTATAAATTAGTGCTTGATCTTATTTATTTTAACATCAAGTAGATTTTGCAACTTATCAAAACACAGTACCTAACTAAACACAACAACCAAATCACCTGAGACAAGCACGGCAACTTCACGCGTGCCACCCCGAGACACCCCAGCTCCCCTTCTTCTTCGAGTTGCCCCCGAATACAACGCGAGAACTCCCTGAGCCAAAACTTATCTACCCCAAACAAAATTCCAGTGCACACATACATACCCTTGTGCACGTGTCCTCTATGGCCGGCCACCATAGTTCGTCGTCACCATCGACGACGATCACAATATCTTAAGCGAACATGAATTCGAACCCAGATCCAAGAAATAACTCCCGAATCGAAATTTCGACCTAAAGCTCAAAAACTACAGCTGTCTTCCACAAAACCACCATCGTCACCGACCATCCAACGTCGTTGAACTACGGTGACCATACCATCAAAACGCCACAACCCAGAACATCATCCACCCTGATAGCGAACAACTCCGACACCATATCTAAGACGCGAAGTAACAACATCCAAGCCAAACAAAAATGCAAAACTTAAACGCTAGTTCACTCTAAATCGATTAATTCACACATTAAAAAAAATCATTTGCATTTTTCCTAAAATTAACCATCCACTAGCTAGCTTCGACCACAATTTCAACTCAAATCAGTGCGTAGATCGTCGGCAATTCACCAAAATCCCAATTTCAAACAAAACCCAAATTCGCATTAATTACCAAACTAAAAATTACAAATTTCATATCAAGTTTCATGATTTTTAATCATGATTACATGTAGATAATCCAAATTAAAAATTTAAGGTAATTGATTTTTACAAAAACTTAGTTTTCACTGTATTTTAAAGATTTCAACATGAATATTTATTTTAAACACCTGGAATGATTTTAGTAGTGAAGTTACATGATCTCAATCATTTATTGTTTGCAAATTAAATATTAACAATGAATAAAGAATGAGGTATTGAGTTTAAAGAGGAAAAAAATCAAAAAAACTGTTAACAACAGAACCTATTTTCTTGTTTACAGGCATTCTAAACAAAACAAGCATTCATATAAACAAATATTCATTATCAAGCAAATTTCTTTTGCATGCAACATCATTCAATCTCAGACTAAATTTAAAATTGTTTCTAAAACAAAATTTACTCACCTGTTCAATTTCCAGAGAACAAAGCAAATCAGATTTTGATTTTATTTTCCTAGGCCTTTGAACATTAAATCTGGATAATGTTTTGAGTGCTAGCTGTTGAAATCCCTTTGCATGCTTCAATTGATGTTTTTAAACTTGCAGTTGAACTTGATTTTTTGAATTCGGGTTTGTAAATTGATGTTGCAGGTGGATTTGAAGTTGCATCGAAAAAAATGCAGATTTCAATTTGAATTTATATTTGATTTTTGCTTTTGATTCAAATTTCAGGTTTACTTATTTTTTTCTTTTCAGCTGAGAATAGAAAATGATTGGAGAAAGAAGAAAGAAATGCCAAGCTTATTTTGTTATGTTTATAAAAATTAAAGAAAATAAGTTTTAAATGAAGACACTTGTAAAACTTTAACTAACACTTCTCACAAATAAAATTTAATTGCTTTACCAATGTTATGAAGATAACATAAGATAACAACACATGTTTCTCTTAAGTGTTTTAATAAAATTTTCATTTAATTTAAAGATAATATAAGCTTACTTATTTAATTCTTTTAATTAATAAATATTTACATATGTAAATATAAGTTTAAATCCTTTAAAGAAAATATTAGAAAACTAATTATAAAATATAAATATATTCTTATATATGTAATTTAAAAATATAAAACATTTATATATTTACACACTTATAACCATTTTATTTTAATCACTTTTAAAGAAATAAACAAAACTTCATTTAAACTATCATATTTAAAAATAAATAACTATCTTATATTTTGCAAACAATTGAATTAAACTTTAAATTATCCTTTGAAAAATATTCAGTTTAAAACAAAGCTTCAAATTACATTTTCATGCATATACAAATTATCAATAGATTGAACTAAATTTCAAAACAACATCAATTTATAACATATATATACATATATATTACAATTTGAAAATTCAATCTTTTATTTAAAACATAAGATATTTCAATTCACAATATATCAAATATAAATATTAAAAATTAAAAATTTATTAGCCTTGAACAATAAATCTTATCAATTTTTGCTAGATTAAATATTTATTAACCTTTAATAGATAAATTTACCAATTTAAATTAAAATTATAAAGAAGAATTATCAAATCAATTAAATTATTAGGACGGATTATAAATTGATGTTGCCTAAAATTCTGGGTCGTTACATTTCATTTTTCATTTTTTTTACAACACGTTATCTTTTGTTTTTAATTAACCCAATTATCATATCAATTATAGATGTCCAGAAATTCGGCTTATTACATTCCTCCCCCTGGAATCTTTTCGTCCTCGAAAAGGAACGAAACCAGAATTTATTTAATACTTATATTCAAAATAGTTTTATAATAATACCATTTTATAACTCGATGTTTCAACCAGTCCATCCTTGTTCTCACAGAAATTCGGTCATACGTTGATCAGGCGTACGACTAAAGATCTTTAAGTACTTAGCAGACCCGTTTTCAACACCCAGTGAAAATACTTGAAAAAATAATTTTATTGAAAATATAGAAAACATTTTGAAATAGAGGAAATTTCTTTCGTGAGAATGCTCTGGAAATCATCACCCCCATCCATGGTCGGAGTTACATTCCATGGTTACGTTGGCATCACAGCAAAAGTCCATGTAACTGCACGCTCTCCGCGGCCTTTCGATTACGCCATGGAACCCACAACTGATCACAGCTACATTCCAGGGTTACGTTGCCATCACAGCAAAAGTCCATGTAACTGCAAGCTCTCTACGACCTTTGATTTTCGCTGTCAAAATGAAACTTCTCCACTCCAACATAGGTAGCAGTCCACCGATATAAAATCAAACGCAGACTGTTGGCTCTTTGCCGCACGTATGACTTTCGCTATGTTACCATAGGTCGCAGTCTACCAATATAAAATCAAACGCAGACTGTTGGCTCTCAGCGGCACACATGACTTTCGGTGTGGTATACTCTACACATAATCCCCAGGAACTGATTTTGTCCGGACTCCTCACAGGATCAACATTAGAACCCCCCTTTGGGGCTCAAGGCAGCACCACCCAGTGGCACTTCTGAGAAGTTCATTTCGATGGAGCGCCTTTTTCCCCAGAGTCATTCATCAAAACATTTTATACTATACACATATAGTATCTTCAAGTCGTACACCTAGTATGATCCCATACAAAGCTCCTTTAAACAAAACCGGTTATTCAACAATCGATAATTCTCAAACTAGGCTTCCCAAATTCTCATATTGATTTTTCCTAAAAATCAAAAGCCTTTCCAAATCCAAAGGTTTCCAAAACCTCTTCCAAAATTCTCATATGATCCTTTATATATATATATATATAATCTTTAAAACTTTGGATCATTTCAGACTTGTATAAAACTCCTTTTATACTTCAAAACACCTTCCAAAATCCTTTTCTTCTGGCAATAGATTCAACAAGGGGAGATTTATCTTATATAACAAAGCTATATAACTTTATTTACTCAAAATCAAATATTCAAATTTGATTACTCTTTTCAATATCATTTTCATTCAAATCCTTATGATGTACACATATCATTTGTATGTTATACCAATCTGATCGCTCACTCGATCACACAATTTCACTTCCAAACTAGTATCGTCCACCCAACTTCCTAGTGAGGACTCAGATCTGGTTTCTTGATCAGAAACCGTCATTCTCCTTGCATAGTTATATATATGATAGAGAATATCCAGAACCAATCAACAATCCATATCCAGGTTCGCCGTCGAAAATCGAGTGAAAAATCCCAACCCGGATCGACATACTATCTCGAAATTCATTGCTCGAATCTGGATCAAATCATTATGCGAATAGAATAACATACGTACACCCTGCGTATTTATCTTTATTGGTTATTATCTAAATCATTTCCATTTCTATTCACATTCACTTTGATTTTCATTCACTTACTCACAATTGATATAATCCATTTGCATTATCACCTCTATTCTTATCTCGATTGGGTATTTAACATATAACAGTTTGAACTCGGACTAGTTATTTAGAAAATAGCTTGAAAAAATTAAAAATAGATAAGTAGTTGGAAAATAATTACTAGTTTGTAAAATAGGTATAATATAGTTAGAAAATAGTTAAAATAACTATAGAATTTTAGATAATTGCAAAATAACAGTAAGATAGTAATTAGTTTTGTAAAACAGTTGAAATATAGTAATTAGTTTATAAAACAGTTGGAAAATTGTTAAACAAGTATAAGATTGTTTGGCTTTTTAAAGAAAGGTTGTATATATAAAGAATATCTTGTAAAATAGTTTAATATTAAAACTATTTATATTAAAAATAGTCCAGAGTCAAAACTGCTCACTTCTAATTTAATTCATATTCCATTTGAATTTAAAACTATTCAACTTAATTACAATTCCAAACTATTCAAATCAATCCAATTCAAATTTTCCATTTGAATCTTATACTCATACATCTTTAATCACAATTTCAATTAATTCAAATCAAATTCAATTTGAACTAATTCAAATTTCAAATTTAAACCATCTCGAATTATATAAATTCGAGTTAATACTTCAAATGTTGATTTAATTCCTTTAAATCAATTTACCTTTAAAGTTTTTAAACAATTCAATTCTGAATCCAAATTTCAAAATTCCATTTTAAATTATCTTTACTTAACTTTTTCCAGAGTTCAAATAAGAGTTCAAAACAATTTTATCTTAAGAATTTAATTTATTACTCAATTTTATCATCCAGTTTAAAACTAGTTCCTTAAACAATTTTAGTTTACAAGCGTAGTTATTCAAATTTTCAGCTCAAGTAATTCCTTATCCTTAATTTCAAATTTAAGTGTGATTTTCCTTTTATCCCAATAATGGACATATTATCACACTTCATTTCTTATTTATTAAAACAAATCCAATTCACAACTTAAAGATTATTAATAACAACGGGATGGTATCATTCAAATTATTTTAAAACATCCTTCCATTTCCAATTTTCGAATCTCAAACCCATTTTGTGATCACTCAAACTTCCCAATTCAAATCAACCATTTAACCTTCCAAATTAAATCCCAATTTCATCTTGAAATTTCCAAATCAAGTTGATCATTCCAACCTATTTAACTTTTTCCCAAGTTAAACTCAATTCACTTAATCTAGCCAACCTCATCCAGTTTGAACTTCCATTTCAAATTTTGAACTTCTCATAAATAATCTTCCCACTTATCAAGTTCAAAAACTTATCACTTTGGGTATCATATCGCATTCCAGATTTAAAACTCAATATTTAGAGTTTATTTCAAATTATCCTTGATATCATGTATATCCATACATATATACATAATTACTTCTTGGCTCACCAAGCCAAATTTAGAAATTTAAACTACCCTTGGTTTTAATTCAAACAAATTCTTTTAAAGTTTACAAATAACTTCTTATTCTAGAATAAGATTACAATCAAGATAGTTTGAATAATATCATTTCCTTTAATACTTTGAAAATAATTTTCAAATGTTTAAATTTAGAATTTCAGAACTTCACAGTTTGAAACCCACTTTAGTTTACATCCATTCTAATTGACAAGTTATTCTCATTAAACGGTTACTTCCTTAAAACATTTCATTTTTGCTTACTCGTTTATACACATTTTAATATTAAACACAATAATTATTTATGATAATAACCCAGGTTATCATACCTGAAAACCAATTTATTATTACCTAATTATGAAACTCTTTTCTAAATTTAAGATTTTAATTTCAGTTTGAATCCATTTCAAACTTATCTTTAATTTAATTTAAATTTGGTTATATTTTTATTACTACTTAATTTAATCCCAATACTCAACATCCAATTACCTTAATTTTTATTAGAAAGAAATATTTCTTTATATATCAAAATATATTTTTATAAAAATCATTTAAAGTCTTTATATAAGGACATAACAAGTACGCTCTCATATATGTATATACTCCACTCATTCTAGGGTACTACTTACCCTATCCCTAATGAGTAATACCACCAGAGCCAAGGTTCTTGCTTAACCTTCAGCTCTGATACCAAATGTAACGACCTGGAAATTTCAATCCCGAAACTTCCCAGATAGTTAAGAAAAGAAGGAAAGAGAAAGAAGAAGAAACAGAAACCAGTCACAGAAACCTAATATTCGTAGTGGATCAAAATATAATATAACATAAATATCGGTTTTACAAGAAGAATCATCATCAGTACAATTATATTTTCATACATCAGAGTTACAACCATTACAATACACCAGATAGTTTAAAACAACATGTCCAAGCCAACTATATTATACACAGCGGTAAACACTCCATACGTTCCAGCCATCTAGCTCGCCTCCTGAGCTCTAGAATGTCCTTACCTGAAAATATGTAATACTCAGTCTGACCCGAGCATTGCATCGAAGTAACACCCGGGTCAGCCTGGAAACCAGCATGAGTAAACCCATCTAACAAGAATACAAAAGCATGCAACTTATATGAACTCGGGGTAAATTGTATAAATTTACAAGTTCACAAGTTGTTATAGACATCATTTATCACACACAAATTTCTAAGTATCAAACTTAGATTAAATAGTCCAATTCACTTAAATCATTCCATTTCAGCTTAATGACTTCACATATGAATCTAACATGAATCGAAGTGGTTTCGGGTATTTTCTAATACCCGACTCCGGTCTCTTCGAATTCAAAACCATCTGAACTGTGACGACCCAGATTTTTTAACAATTTAAATTGGAATAGTTAATTGATTTTAAAATATTTAAAAGTTAATTTTAACTTGAAATCAAGATATCAATATTTACTTGGTAATTAAATCATTGAATTATATAGTTAAAATATTGAATTTAATAATTGAAAATTGGGTAAATTGTTGAATCTGAAATTTCTAAGCCTGTTAAAAAAATTGAAGGCTTATAAAATTTATAATGATGATATTGAAGATAATAGAATGGTTGAAATTCAATTTAAAAGTAATTTGCTCAATTTTAAAAATATATCGTTTAAATTGAATTTAAAAATAGCCTTCCGAGGCACAGTCTCGAAATTCGATGAAACTAGTTCCATTGGATCCGTAATAGTTAGTTAATGTTGGATTTCAATTTTCGTAGCCATCGGAGTTGTCATTTGACCCTGGCAGCTCGAAGCGCATAGAAATATTTTAATCGATTTAATTTAAAATTGATCTTTTACTTCCGTAACTCGCGCATACAATCAAATTAGCCTCCAAAACACATTCCATCGTGTTCGGAATGCGGGTAAAACCTTATAAATGTCGGTTGGCATGTCTGACTCGGGGTTCAGAATTTCACGTTATGCAACGAGATATTTTCAATATTAAATTATTTTATAAAAGCATACTCAAGAAGCTAATCCTCCAAATCAATATTTTATTTCCGTCCTCTCTTCTTTCAACAGATATGAAACCGAGCCTCCCTCTTTCCTTCATTTTCCAAAACCGATTCGTTTATAAATAAAAAACAAAAAAAGAGAAAAAAGGGAGGCGATTTGAACTCGAGAGGGGAAGAGACGGGGTCGCGAGAGAAAAGGGGAGGCCGAGGGAATTTTGCGTGCTCGTTTTCGAGCTACCACGAATTGCGGCGCGAATTGATGGAGGTGGGGTGCGTTCGCGATCATGAGGCAAAGGGAAGCACTATTGCAAGCACGGGAAAGCGATCGAGCTTGGTACAAGAAGGAACGCGAGTGAGCGCGTAGGGTGGAGGTTCATTGCAGGCGGCGGTGACTCTCGAATAGAGTTGGGGTATTGGCTGTTGACGAGGTGAAGGTGGGTCGTGAGTGTGTTTGTGCTTGGGCAGATGAGTTTCTTTCGAGATTGCAGGTATTGTTAGTAATAAATTCAATTAAATTACATATTTGAATTTCTGTTGTAAAAGAAAAAAAAATTATCACAGTAAGTTGCAAACTGTTCTGTTCTTCATTCAATTTAAACATTTATATATATGAATTAGAAAGAAAATTTTATACAGAAGGGTAATATTCTGTCAATTGCTATACATTTAGTTTGATAGTTAAAATTGTTAAATTAAGGATTAGTAGGTATAAACTTTAAATTTAATTGTTTATCAAAATCTAATAGTAAAGTTAAATTTGGAGTTTTGTTATTTCAATAGATTTCATTTCAAAATGAGAACCATTATTTAAAACTAGTTAATTAAAATTTATTTAATGTAAAAAAATAAATTGTTAAATTAGATCAAATTTATTAATAAATTATGAAATGTTTATACAAGGTCATAAACTGAAAGAAGCGAGCCGGGTTGGAAGTGGTTGCAAAACAGGAATCAAAGATGAGTAAATCTCACTATGTTGGATTTTAATTTAAATTGACATGGATAAATTTTAATAGTCGGTTGAATGATTAAATTGATTTGATGTGCACTAATGATGATGTGATTTTGGTTTTGATTGGTTCTCGAGTTAACTGTGGTTTGACTCGAAGTATGTGGGTTTTTAAATTGTTTTAAAACTTAAATCATAAATAAGAAGCTTAATGATTTGTGATTCATCGAAATAGTAGGGTAATTGAAATGGATAATTTATTAATGAAATTAATTAATAAATCAAGTTAATTAATTAGTAAGTAAAAGGTTTGAATTCATTAAGATTTAAGTTAATCTAGTCGAATTAATTTTGAAAAACCAATGGATGGTTTGATAGAAATTACTTAATGGTATTAATAAAATATAATTACTTGGTGAAATTAATCAAGAGATTGATTAAGATGATTAATAAAGGAGTAATTGATTTATTTAATGAAGTAAATAAAGGATAGTTAATTACAGTTTGAAATTAATCGAAATGATTAATATTGTGGCTTAATTAAGACAAATAAATTTGATTAGGATAAATTAAAAACAATTGAAAATCCTTGGGTTTTATAATTAATAGTGTAATCAAAGATTGTTTAACCCATAATAAGTGTCTTATGAGAATTAAATCATATAAGCAACTAAGAATAAATGAAATCAATATAGTCAACAAATTTATGGGGTAATTAAAGAATACTTATTGATTTTGGATAAGAATAATTAATATCGTGTAATTAAAAAAAGATAATTATATGAATGTAACTGAAAATATATTTAAACCAAGGTGATTAATTAAGATGAAAAATGAAGGATTGATTGGTTAATTGATTTGCAAATTAATTAATGACAAGTGAAGAATTCTAAAGGTGGAGGTTAGAAATTCAATCGGAATTAATTTAATTAATATCAGTAGCAAACAAGCTTTGCTTATGGACGATTTAATGATATTGGATGCTTTGAATGGGTTGTTATCTCTGATATGAAATGAATGTGTTTTTTTTGTGTGTATAACATGGGTTAGGATGACATGAGACTCGAAGAGGCCGGGATCGGGTATTGGAAGATACCCGAAACCATTTCGAATTTCTTATAAATTAATATAAGAAATTGATAGGTTGGAATGATTGGATTTAAATGATTTGGATTATTAAATCTAAATTTTGGACACTTAGAAAACTTAATTTGAAAATAAGTTATGTCTACGACAATTTATGACTTGTAAAATTAGTTTGAAATACCCGGGTTTTGATATGAGTTATTGCTGTGGTATTCCATGTTAGTTTGGTTTACTCACGCGGGTTTCCAGCCTGACCCGGGTGTTACTTTGGTGTAATGCTCTGGTCAGACCGAGTATTACAGATTTCCAGGTTAGGACGTTCTAGAGATCAGGAGGCGAGCTGGATAGCAATATCGTATAGAGTATTTCCGCTGTATTTATACTATTGTTAATCTGAGACATGATAATTGTAAATATTCAGTGATTGTATATAATGTGAAACTCTGAACTCTGATGTATTAGAATGTAATCGACAGATATAGTATTCTTTTGCAACTGTTATTATTTATTATTATATTTTATCCGCTGCGAATGTGAGATGTTTGGTGTTTTTGTTCTTCTTCTTCTATCTTTTTCTTCTTTTTCATAACTATCTGTAATTTTTGGGATCGAAAATTACAGGTTGTTACTGTGATGACCCAACTTCAATATCTCCAAGAAGTCGTATCGCTAATAAGAAAGAAAGGGATAGAAAGAGAAAGAAAGAGAAGAAGAAGAAGAAACAATGCATCAGAATCTAAACAGCGGAATGAATAAATTATAATAAAAATATTACATAGTTTACAACCATTATCAGAGTACACAGATATACAACACATACTAGACAGTTATAAACACCTGTCTAGTTATTACAACTCAATACAACTCAGAGACAACACAGAACACACAGCGGAATACTATATATCTAACGCAGAAGCCTCCTGCTCCATTGCTCCTCCAATATTCCTCAAAGCTGACCTAAATCCCTTAGCTACTCGTAAAAATTTGAGTACCCAAGAGTTTATGAAAACAAAAGATAATCTCCGGGTCAGACATGCGTCTGGTGTGAGTAACAGGTTAAAGTTGTTTAATTTTCAAAAACCTTTAGAAAGAAAGGTATCACGTAAGACTTCCCACACATAAACATGGAAAAGTTTTTACCTTACGCTAACCCAAACATTTGATAGGAAATCCAGTGATATTATAATAGGTCTAGGGTTTTCAAGTAAATATGAATAGCCGAAATTGTTACGTTCATTAAATTCCAGCTACTAGCCACAAAAGTGGATAATACAATCAAAACCGTTGGCACTTATTGGATTTTTGATTCCATACAATGGCTGGGCTACTTGGGTACCGCCCGTCACAGTACATGGCCTAGATCAACGTACTGAGGAGTACGCCCGCTCCCCTGCAACACAAGGCCGGACCCATTCCTTACTGAACAGTTCTGAACAAGACAACCCCGTAGTTGGCGCGCGATTCCAACTTCCCACACAGCCGAATGAAAAGGGACCTCTAGTCAGGGGAAAATCTTGCTCTCCAGTGGGAGCTACCCACGAAGCCTTGCTACACCTCCCTTGTTTTAGCCATTCCCCATTGATGAGGCTTGAGGCTACGATTACCTTTAGAGAACACATTATCTTAGAATGCTCATCGTCCACCTGACGATGTGCTAAAAGCATTCAATCCATACAAGTTCGTTCCGGGTTCGAACGAAACCGAAGGCATTATCTCGTTACACTCGTTTTGGAATCACCCTCAGAGTTAATGACGATAACCGTTGCACTCTAAATCTCCAACTCGAATCTATAAGTACTATTCCGTCAAACTCATTACGGAATCACCCACAGAGTTATACTGACGTATAGCCCTTACACCTCGAGTCTTCACTCTTCACATAGGATTCATGACCCATCGTTAATTTGGATCGATGTGGTTTTCAGGTATCCAATTATGGAAACCTGATCCCGGTCTCATCGAAATCCAAAGCGTGTCCTTTAGGTCCAAGTTGTTTTAGAGTTTAAAACAATTCAATTACATTATCTATATACACACATATAGATAATTCAAAGATTCACAACAGATAATTATCATTATCATAACCACAGATAATCCATATTATCATTATCAAAATCTATCCATATCATCATCCCAATGCAACTAATGCATCCATATCTCTCAACATTATTAATCTCATAGCTGAGATTCAAAACCATTCAAAGCAACCAATAACAACCATTCATAAGCAATGACTTATAATCATACCATCTATAATTAATTTAAATTGAATTAAATTAATTACATCATCTTTAATTAATTTAAAATGAATTAAATTAATTACTTACACAATATAAATCTTGCTTACATCATCATGAATTAATTACAAATTAGTTAGTTAATTAACCTTTAATTTATCATCTTAATTAATCAATCCTGATTAATTATACTTTAATTAATTTCTCAAATTAATTACTCTAAACCAAATACAGTAATTAACCTTTAATTACTTCATTAATTAATTAACTATAATTAATTACATTTAATCTTAATTAATTACAATTAATTAATCAACCTTAATTACTTATTATTGATTAATTAATATTAATTAATCAATCTTAATTACATCATTAATTATATTAATTAATGACTCTTAATTATATTTAATTAATTTCTCTATTAAATTAATTATCTTCAGTAATTAGTCTCACTTAATCCATAATTATTAATCACCTTTGATTATTCTCAATTTGTAATTAACCACCCTTAATTACTTTTCAAATTAATTAGCCCTGAATTAATTCCTTTAATTAATCTCTTGATTAATTATACAAAATAATTGAATCCAAATTACATTCTCAATTTAACATCATCCATTAATTACATCCAGTAATTATCTCTAATTACTTTACTGAGTAATTTCACTTCATTAATTACATCAGGTAAATATTATCAAATCCAATGTTTAAAATTAATTTAACTTAATTAATTAATTTAAACCAATCATATTTAACTCCATCAATTACATTAAGTAATTAATTCCTTAATTAGTTCCTTTAAGTAATTAACTTAAAGGATCTTCAATTGATTATTATTTAATTAATTAATCTAATTAATTTTTTAAAATTAATCACATTAATTAATTGTTAAATAATCTTAAGTTAATGACCATCATTAACCATTAACCATTCTTAAATTACTTTTCTTAAGTACTTAACCTTCATTAATCATTATTAATTCCAAAATTAACTAATCTTAAATATCTAATTAATTATTAATAAAAATCTAATTAATAATTCTTAACTACAAAATTAATTATTCCTAATTAATTAATCTTAACCATTAATTAATTAGTTTAAACCTTTAATTACTTATTTAATTAATCCAAATGATTAATTAATCAAATAAATTAATTATCCATAAATTTCCTTATAATTTAATGAATTACAAACCCTTAATTTCTAATTTACTTAAGATCAAACTTTGTTAATATTCAAGTTACCATTTATAAAGTACTAAACAATTTACTTAAGTTTTACTTTCATATTTCATTTTAAATTCAAGGTTTAAAAATGAATTCAAAATATCTTTAGCAGAGTTTTTAAAACACATTTTTAAACCTTTTATTTCACAAGTTAATCATACACTCATTTAAATAAGATGTTCAAAAGGCTTAAATCCAAATTCATATTTAAATTCAAATCAATTTGAATTATACTTCAAACATTACAAATAGTTTAAATCATTTTAAATTTTCTTACATTTAAAAACTGAAATACTTATTTAAAATTTAATTCCAAATTATTCTACAGATTTTAAAACATTACTTACCCTTTTAAACTTTATTTAAAATTCAATCTACTTAATCATTTTTAAAGTATTTAACTATTCAAGGTTAAAGTCTTAATTTAATTTAAACTGAGTTTTAAACTTAAAATTTGAATTCCAGAATCCAAACTTGGATTTACAATTCTGTTTACCTTTGCTTTCCATTTTTACATTTCAATTTAAACAAAATTTATAACACATTACAAGTTTTACAGTTTAAAACCTTATGCTATACTAACCCGAGCTAACTAAATTCCAGCTTCGAGTCATCTAGCCCCCTCCTTCGAGTAAAACACAGTACCTACTCGAGTTATTCTCGAGTTTCCTCCTGCACATACCCATGCAACCATTTGAAACTAAAAAGTACACTGTGCACATGCATCGTGCCTCCGGCAATCACCAGCCAACTCCGGTGGCTTCCCTACACCTGCGACCACCTCCCTAATCCACTCCGATCATCCCACAATTCACATACAGCTCGAATTTGAAATTCGAGTTCCCATCCTAAACCTGGAACAGAAAGACCACAACCCCATCGAAACCTGTCAACACATCATCTACGGTGCTCCGACCCCCTGAGGACCTCCACCACCGGCCACAGCTTCGTCTATGACCGAACTATCAACACTTAAAACCGAGTTGAACTCGATCATCCATATATCCATACCGACCCAATCAATATGCCCAGTTAAAACTAGGGCTACAGAAACTAGATCACTACCGCTGCTTCCCTGTTGATTTTCATCAACAGTAATAATTTTTCCCTGAATCCATGCTCAATTCCAAATCAATGCCGAAGATTACAACACCTAAAATTTTAGAGATTACCAAAAATCTCTTATTTTTCCTTTTCTGTTCATTACAGAACTCCACCTAACCCTTATTCCTAAAAGTCTGCATTTTAATGCTAAAAATCATGATTTGATTTATAGATTCATTCTTTAATACCGAATCTTTAAATTCATAGTTTGAAAATTTGTGTTTTTAAAACATGCACTGTTATTTAAAGATATACAGAGATACTAAAACTTTTAAGTAAATTAAATTAAATTTTAAACCTTATTCTATGATAATTCAACATTTAGTTTGTAAAATAGATCCTAATAAAAATTGTTTATAGGAAGAATTGAACTCAATTCAAAAACATGGATCAGTAAATATTGAACAGAGTAAATTCTGTTGAACAGAAACATATGTCTCACATATATATACATAGCAGGTTCACACAACACATTCATCTAATCATCACAAACATTCAACCAGAAATTTTATACTAAATTTTTATTTCAAAAATAAAGTTACTCACCTTTTTAAATTGGAAGACAGAGCCCCAGATTGAAAGTTTTTAAAACTGGAAATATGCAGTCCCCCTCTTTTTTCAAAACTTGAATTACTCCTTACTTAAAAATGTATGCATGCTGCAAATTTGCTTTGTAACTGACTTGCTTTAGTTGAAAAGACGCTGGCTTGCTGATTTCCAGATTTTGAAATAATGCACGTATGCTTTTAATTGGTTTGAAGACAAATGGTTTGCATGCAGGCTAATTCCAGAAATGCAGGTGATTTTTCATTTGAAAAATATGTAGGATTGAATTCCAGAGATGTAGGCTTCAGATAGTATGCAGAGAATAATTTCCAGATTTTGAAATAATGCATGCTTCAGAACTTTTGCATGTTTGATTAAATTTTGAAAATGGTTTTGATTTCATGGATTTGAAAAGATTATAGGAATTTGACTTTATAAATTGGGTTTTAGTGGAGGTGTTTTCAGATTTAAGTTTTTAAGGGGATTTGTTTAAATTTTCTTCTCGTCTTTGAATTTAGAAAAATAGAAAAGAAAGGGAAGAAGATTTGTAAATAAATGGGCTGAAATTTAATTTTATGAAAGAAAATCTAAAATAAATGACACTTGTCCCTACATATTACATTTGTCAAGTGAGTATGTTAATTAATTAACACATGCTCATTTAATTTGTAAGATGTTTACTTTTGTCCCAAATGTTAATTAGTTATTTATTTAGATGTTAATACATGATAAATGTAAACCTATGTTTATATAAATTAGTTAATCATGTATTTATTCATATGTATATAGATTTTAAAAAGAATAAATCAAGCTATATTTATAAAATTAAATTTATACAAATATTTCAAAATCAAAAAAAATTAAAAACAATTATACTTTAAATTTTAAAAACTTTGAATTCAAGTACAAAATAAATTTTGAAATCTAGTTTATATACAAATATAACTGCACAATTTAAATTTTTGTAAAACAATTATTTTTATTTGTTGAAATAATGTATTATTATATTTTTAGAAATAACAATATTTAATAACCATAAATATTAAAAGAAATTGTCTTCTTATTGATAAGTTATTTATTTTATCACATTATATTTAAAAGAAAATAAACCTTATTGTCATTTATTTAAATTTTAGACTTGAGTTAAACAATTTTTTTTAAAATCCTTTAATATTTATCTTAGGTATTTAAAACCTTATTTATTTATGAATTTTTTTTTAAAAATTTAACTTTTAAATAAAATCATAATTCACAATTTCACCAAAGATACATATTTTATAGAAAACATGATTTATTTATTAATTAAAGTTAAAACAATACCTATTTATAATATATACAATATTCTGTATATATTATAAATATAAAACAATTATTAGATTTTTTTTAAAATAAAATCTATAAATTAACTATTTATTTTATAGAATTATTAAATTAATTCAAATCTTGTTACAAAGATTATCAAATCAATTTAATTTTTAATTCAGATTATTAAATTGATATTGCTTTTAAAATTCCGGGTCATCACGGTTACATTTGGTATCAGAGCTGAAAGGTAAGCGAGAACCTTGGATCTGGTGGAGATTACTCATTTAATAGAGTTTATAGTACTCTAGAATGAGTTGAGAATATATATATATATATATGAGCACGTATTTGTTATTTTCTTATATAAAGATTTTAAATGACATTATATAAAATATATTTTGATATATAAAGCAATATTTCCTTCTAATAAATAATTAAGGTGATTGGTTGTTAGATTATTGGAAATTAAAATTAAGAAGTAATATAATACAACCAAATTGAAGTCTTGAATTGGAATTAAATTAAATAGAAATAGAAATACAACCAAATTAAAATTTAATGGATTGGAAATTTTGTTTCAAAATAATGAAAAATAATAAATAAGTATTATTTGGATAACTGGGACTTGTTGCAAAAGATGGGTTGTTTGAAGTTCGATTTGAATTTAAAACCAAGGGTGGTTTAAAATTTTAAAACATGGCTGGGAGGGCCAAGAAATAAATATGTATATATGTATGGATATATATATGATATCAAAGATAATTTGAAATAAACTCTAAGAGGTTGAGTTTTGATTTTTTCCCTGAAGTGTGATGTAAAAACCCAAAGTGATATAAGTTTTGAACTTATAAGAGGGCAAGAATTTTGAAGTTTGAAGCGGAAATTCAAATTGAGTAAGGTTGATTGGATTAAGTAAATTGGAATTTAACTTTGGGAAGTTAAATAAGTGTAGAAAAAACAACCAGAATTGGAAATTTCAAGATGAAATTAGAATTTAACTTGGAAAGTTAAATGGCTGATTTGAATTGGGAATTTGTGTGATCTCAAAACGGGTTTGAGATTCGAAAATTGAAAATGGGTGGACGTTTTAAGATAAATTGGATGATATCATCCCATTGTTAATAAATAATCTTTAAATTGAGAATGGTATTGTATAAATAAAATAAATTTGAACAATTGAATTGTAAAATAAACTTGTTTAAGAACTGGCTTCAAACTGGAAGATAAAATTGAATAATAAATTAAATTTTGAAAACAAATAAAATTGTATTTAACTCTTATTTGAACCTTGAAATATATGAGTAAAGATAATTTAAAGTGGAATTCAATTTAATTTGGGAAAGGAATCAAGATTGATTTAACTTGAATTGGGGTTAAATAAATTGCAATAAAAATTGAAGTTATTCAAATTGAAATTGAGTCAATTTAAACGGAAGTGGGAATTAAGATGGAATTGTTGGGAATGTGAACAGTTTGACTCTAGACTATTTTTCAACATAAATTGTTTTCATATTAATAAATTTTTTCCAAGCTATTTAATATGTACAACCTTTCTTATTAAACCCAAAATTATTTTATACTTATTTTATAACTACTTTTGGAGTTATTTAACTATTTTGTCGTGTTTTATAAACTAATTACTATTTTTCAACTATTCCACAAACTAATTACTATTTTCCAACTATTTTGCAAATATCTAAAATTTCTAAAACTATTTAGCTATTTTCCAACTATTTTACGTTTATTAACTATTTTATAGATATTTTTCAAACTAATAATTATTTTTCAACTACTTATCTATTTTTAAAATTTTCATGCTATTTTCTAAATATAAACTGGTCGTAGTTTAAACTGTTATTGGTTTAAATACCCAACTGAGATAAGAATTGAAGTGATAATTCAATGAGAATTTAAGGCAATTGCAAATAAGTGAAAGGGAATTAATGGAAATGTGAATAGAAAGGAAATTGATTTGGCTAATAATCAATGAAGTTAAATACGTAGGATATACGTATATTATTCTATTCGCATAGTGATTTGATCCAGATTCGAGCACAGAATTTCGGGATAGTTTATCGATCGGAGTTGGGATTTTTCGCTCGATTTTTGACGGCGAACTTGGATATGGATTGTTGATTGATTCTGGATATTCTCTATCATAGTCATGGCTATGCAAGGAGAATGATGGTTTCTAATCAAGAAACAAGATCAGTGTCCGCCCTAGGAAGTCGGGTGGACGATGCTAGTTCGGAAGTGAAATTGTGTGATCGAGTGAGCGATCAGATTGGTATAGCGTACGGATGATATGTGTACAACGTACGGATTTGAATGAAATTGATATTGAAAAGAGTAATCGAATTGAAATATTTGATTTCAAATAAACAAAGTTATGTATCTTTGTTATATGTAAGATGAAACTCCCCTTGTTAAATCTATTGCTGGAAGAAAAGGATTTTTGAAGGTGTTTGAAGTATTAAAGGAATTTTATACAAGTTTGAAAGGATCCAACGTCTTTAATTTTTTTTTATATATCTGCATTTATATATAAAGAATCTTATGAGGATTTTGGAAAAGGTTTTGGGAACCTTTGAATTCGGAATGATTTTTGGGTAAAACCAATATTGAATTTGAAAAGCCTAGCCTAAGAATTATCGATTTTGGAATAATCGATTTTTTCTAAATGAGTTTTGTATGAGATCATAGTAGGTGTGTGATTTGAATGATACTATATATGTATAGTATAAAGTGTTTTGATAATGACTCTGGGGAAAAGGCGCTCCCTTATAATGAACTTCTCAAGAGTGTCACCGGGTGGTACTGCCTTGAGCCCTAAGAAGGGGTTCTAAAGTAGATCCTGTGAGGAGTCCGGACAAAACTAGTTCCTGGGGATTATGAGTAGTGTATACCATAGCGGAAGTCGTGTGTGCCGCTTAGAGCCAACAGTCTGCGTTCGATTTTATATCAGTAGACTGCGACCTACGTAGGAGTGGAGATGTTTCATTTTGACAGCGAAAATCAGAGGCCGCAGAGAGCCTGCAGTTACATGGACTTTTGCTGTGATGGAAACGTAACCCTAGAATGTAACTGCGATCTGTTGTGGGTTCCATGGCGTAATCGAGAGGCTGCGGAGAGCCTGTAGTTACATGGATTTTTGCTGCGATGGCAACGTAACCCTGGAATGTGGCTACGACCGTGGATGGGGGTGATGATTTCCAGAGCATTCTCACCAAAGATATTTCCTCGATTTCAAAATTCTTTCAATATTTTCAAAAAAATTATTTTCAAAAGTATTTTCACTAGACGTTGAAAACGGGTCTATCAATTACCTATAGATTTTCAGTCCTACGACTGATCAACGTATGACTGAATTTCTAAAAGAACAAGGATGGACTGGTTGAGACATCTAATTATAAAAAGTATTTTTTTATAAAGAGTTATTTTAATAGTATGAGGTTGTGACGACCCAGAATTTTTAAGCATTTGAATTTGGAATATTTAATTGATTTTAAATATTCAAAAGTTAATTTTTAACTTGAATTCAAATATCACCATTTATTCGGTAATTTAATTATTAAATTAAATTATTTGAAGATGGGAAAATGTTAAATCTGGAATTTTAAGCCTGTTGAAAATAATTTGAAGGCTTATAAAAGTTGTATTGATAATACTAAAAAGAATAGAAGTGTTAAAATTGAATTTTACAGTGATTTGTTCAGTTTTGAAATTTTAAAGTTTAAATTGAATTTAAAAATAGCATTTCGAGGCGCAATCTCGGAATTAGACGAAACCAGTTCCATTGGGTCCGTAATATTAAGTTATTATTGGATTTCAAATTTCGTATTGATCGGAGTTGTTTCGTGAGCGTACGATAAGTAAACGCGTTGAAAATAAATGAACTTTAATTGATCAAATCAATGTCATCGGTGCCTTCTTAAACACGCTTCCCTTTTAATATTCAGCCGACTTCCTTTCAGATTCATGTTCCCTCTTTAAATAACATCAAGCCGACCAATTCTGAAGCAAAGCCGACCTAGCATAGCAACCTTTTTCCTTGTACGATCACACAACTCTCTTTTGCTTTAAAATTTGAATTCAAACCCTTCTGTTGTTTGCGCCAAAGTTGGTCACAAACCCAAAATACCGTGAAAGCACCAGTGTATGAACACGAACCAATGATATTCAAGCACAAATATTAGATCTCAACAAATATCAAATAGCAATTTAGAAATAATGCACAAAGACACAAGATCTATAGTGGTTCGGCTATCAATGGCCTACGTCCACTCCAAAGTTTTATCCTTTTATTGATAATCCTTGCTGGTTACAGATGATTACAGCAGTAATAATGAAAAATTTCGAGTACAATAGTTGTATTGAGGTATAGAAACGAATCTGGCAGAGTCTGGACGTCTAATAGCCAAAAGATCCCTCTTCTGTAGGCTCTGAGGCTCTATTTATAGGCGTAGGAGGCTGAGATCGCGCTCAAATTTCGGGAGACTTCTTCTGGCACGTGAGTGGGCCCACGCGACCGACCCTACCAAGTTTCGACTCGATCTGTGATGGGTATAAAGTGACTTCGTATCCATCAGAAAAAGATCCAATTGAGCTGAAACTTGGCAGGAACATTCCTTACCTTGTGTGTAAGCTGCTGTGAAAATTTCATTGCATTTGGATCATCGGTGTAGGAGTATGATCGATTCGAATTTCAGTTTTTCACTGGCTGTCGTCTTCGAATCCGCCAGTTCGAATCCATCACCTTCGACTCCATCTAATGCACGCGTGCGCAATGACATGGCGCTATCCTCCCGGGTCGATTCGAATTATGCGGCGTGTTGACTCCACTTGGCGCGCCGAGTTGAACGCTTCCTTCCTAGAGACGCGCACGTATCCACGCTTCATGCTTGCATGTGTCCATCACTCCTTCTTGCACTCAACCGTTCGCTTTCGTAACGATCGCAAGGGGAGTATTTCGTATCGATCCGGTTGATACGAAAATGTTGAATGCTATCGATACGAATGGAAGGCAAACAGATGGGTACGAAACCATGCACGATGATGGACACGAACGAAGCCTTACCTGATGGATACGAGCGAGATTTTACCTGAAGGATACGAGCCTGCACAGCTTCCCATGGATACAAAAATGCCAAAGTCCATCTGCTATCGATAAGAGAGTATCAATTCGAAGCATGCCATCTCTTCCTATCCTCTGCACGCTTGCCTACCAATCTGAGTGTGTTGCCATCGAGCCGAAGTCCACCTAACCTTCTCTTTCGATCGATACGAAATAATCGAGCCTTGTCCATGCCGATCGATACGAAGTCCTCACTTCCTGATCGATACGAAGTGTATCGATTCGAAACATCCTTGCGCCATGTCTTCGGTCGATGCGAACCTGATGGAGTCGAATTGAACAAAACCTGATGGGTTCGAATCTGATGGATTCGAAATGAGCATCACCTAGACCCATTAATGGATTTGGACAGTATGCCCTTCCTACCTTGTATCGATCATATCTCCTCCATCCGAACTCCGATTGGCCTGAAACTTGAAACGTAGCCTCTCCTAATCCTTATCATCATCTCCAATCGATTCCGTCCCGATCGGAGCTCAACCAAATTTTGACGTCATCGATTGTGGCCTTGTTTCCAATCAATCTCTAATCCCGATATCCATCATTCCTTGCCATTTTGTTGATATTCCAGCTTTGACCAAAAGGTGGGATAACATTTTGCCCCCCAAAACATGCCTTGTGATAAGAAGACGTGTTTTGAATGGGTCCCAATTCCAATATCCAAAGTCCATAGCCATACTACCAGAGTATGTCATCCTTGATTTCTCCGAGTCGATGACCAATTCCAAATCTAATAACCAAAGCCTTAGCCAATTCCATATCCATCCGAACTCAAAAACCGAATCCAAATCCATCCTTATCCAATAGCTAATAACCGAATCCAGGACCTCTTCGGGTCGATATCCGAATCCATAACCTCTCAGGGCTCTTGCCAAGCGCAATCCACACTTGACGACCGTGGTCCAGTGTCCCTAGACGTTGAGCTAACCTCTCCGGGTTCTTGCCAAGCGCAATCCACACCTGACGATCGTGGTCCAGTGTCCCTGGACGTTGTACAAAGCCATGGCTTATGTCCTAAGCCGAATCCTGGTTTCTCCAGACCCTTGTTGAGCATAGTCCATACTCAATGACCTGAAACAATAATCGATAATATAGGGCCTAAGTCCTATGCCGAATCCTGGTCACTTCGGAACCTTGCCGAGCATAGTCCATACTCGACGACCCGAATGAGTCAATTTACCACGTTCGGGCAAAGTGACTCACCCATTGCAAGGCATAATCCATACCCGACGACCGTTTATCAAAAACGAGATAAAAATCCAATCAAAATCCAATCCAAAATCCAAATCCAAAATCCAAATCCAAAATCCAAATAAAAACTAGAAAAACAGAAATCCAAACCAGCATCCAAAACCGAAAACAATCATCCAAAGAAAAATCCAATTCAAAAAGCAAGCAAAACCAGGAGCTCAATCCAAACTCCAAAACCAAAATCCAAAAAGAAAAGCAGTGTCCAATCCAAAAGCAAAAGATAAATTTCACAAACCATAGCATCGCAGTTTATCATCATTCAGAGCATGCCTAGGGGCTATCTCCGTCCCCATACATGTGTAAATGACTTGGTTGCTTGCAGTAGTTCGCTACTTATTTCATATTATCCTGGTCAATGGATGATTAATCGACCATCATTCCTAGGCCTCCCACAATCGTGGCTTGAAGTATGCGGTGGTTGCTCCTGCTCCGCCGTTGCATTCCGAGTTCTGACATATTGCGGCAACAGTCCCTTCCTGACATGCTCCTCGATTATATCCTTTAAATGCCTGCAGCTATTGGTGTCGTGTCCATCCAAATCATGGAAGAGACAATGCCTTCCTGATGTCCTCTCCCGTGCTGATGGTTCTCTCCTAGCCGGCATTCCGTAGGGAAGGCGATTCCGAGTATCTAGGTATATCCGCTCCAGCGTCTCGTTCAATCCTGTGTATGTAGGAAACTTTGGATCCTTCCATTGCTTGCAGAATCATCGTCCAACTTCCTTTTTCGTTTGTCTTTGTCCGTACCTTTGTTGTATGGTCCTCCACCATCAGTTGCATTAACCTTTTTCAATTTTAAATCGGTACTCGCATCTTCCTGGCGAAGGAACCTCTCTGCCTCGTGAAAGAATTCGTCAAGATCGTGTAGGGGATCTCGTATTAGAGATACCTTGAAATCCGAATCCTCCGTGACTCCTGGTACTGCTGCCATTAAAACCATCGATGGATCAGGCCGATCCACCGAAGCAACTGCCGCACTGAATCGAGTTAGAAAAGCTCTAAGCGATTCGTCCATCCTTTTCTTTACCGATGTCAATGGCATCACATTCTTCGGCCTCTTGACGTGAACCCGAAACTGTCCTAAATTTTTTTCCACCAATTCCCCCCAAGTCCTGATAGATCCTTCTCCCAGCTGCCTAAACCACATTGCAGCTAAGTCCATCAAGTACAAAGGGAAGCATCGTGTCATTACTTCCTGCGATGCCCCCAACACCTCCATGTGCCTGGTGTACCTCATCAAGTGATCAGTTGGGTCTGCCTTACCATCATATACATCCATGCTAGGTAGCTTGAACTTAGGTGGATTCTAAGCCATCCTTATTTCCCGAGCGAACGGACTCATGTTCACTCCTTCCAAGTCTCTGTTGGTCAAACCACCTCGCACAGTTTTTCTAATGATCTCCACTAATCCAGTATTTTCTGTTAGGGGTTGTCCCCCATGCCCCTGAGGGAACTCTAACACATACTCTTCATGTGGCTCACTAGCAGCAATGTTAGCCTTGGCCTGTTGAACTCCTTCCAAAGGTCCTCCTGTGTTAGATCCTGTGGGCCTGCCCCCAAGCCCTTGTTGATCGCCTTCTGGCTCCGTACCCTGTCCTCCATTGGGTTCCACAACCCTAGTCCCCTGTCCTACATCCACAGCTGCTGTAGCTGTTCCTATGTTCTGCGTCCCTACGGCTCTCATCTGTTCAAAGAAAGTCTGCATCATTTCCTGTTGACTTTTCAACAATCTCTCCTGCAATGAATTTGCTATAGCTTCCATCTCATCTCGGGTTATGTAGATCGAAGCATGTCCTGCCCAACTCCGGAGGATTCTTGTTGACTTCCTTCATGTTGTCTTCTCTCATCCCTTTGCCTTCTACTATTTTGCCTAGTCATTGTCCTCAAATCCAAATTCCTCAAACTTCTTCAAATCTGAACTTCGAATCCGATATAGCGGGTGCTAGTCCTTCTCAGTGAAAGCACCAAAGTGTTTGCGCCAAAATTGGTCACAAACCTCAAATACCGTGAAAGCACCAGTGTATGAACACAAACCAACGATATTCAAGCACAAATATCAGATCTCAACAAATAACAAACAGAAATTTAGAAATAATGCACAAAGATACAAGATTTATAGTGGTTCGGCTATCTCCGGCCTACGTCCACTCCAAAGTTTTATCCTTTTATTGATAATCCTTGCTGGTTATAGATGATTACAGCAGTAATAATGAAGAATTTTGAGTACAATAGTTGTATTGAAGTATAGAAATGAATCCGGCAGAGTCTGGACGCCCAATAGCCAAAAGATCCCTCTTCTGTAGGCTTTGGGGCTCTATTTATAGGCGTAGGAGGCTGAGATCGCGCTCATACTTTGAGAGACTTCTTCTGGCATGTGAGTGGGCCCACGCGACCGACCCCACCAAGTTTCGACTTGATCTGTGATGGGTACGAAGTGACTTCGTATCCATCAGAAAATAGTCCAATCGAGCTGAAACTTGGCAGGAACATTCCTTACCTTGTGTGTAAGCTTCTGTGAAAATTCCATTGCATTTGGATAATTGGTATAGAGATAATGATCGATTCGAATTTGGGTTTTTCACTGGCTGTCGTCTTCGAATCCGCCAGTTCGAATCCATCACCTTCGACTCGATCTGATGCACGCGCGCGCAATGACGTGGCGCTATCCTCCCGGGTCGATTCGAATTATACGGCGTGTTGACACCACTTGGCGCGCCGAGTTGAACACTTCCTTCCTAGTGACGCGCACGTATCCACGCTTCATGCTTGCACGTGTCCATCACTCCTTCTTGTACTCAACCGTTCGCTCTCTTATCGATCGCAAGGGGAGTATTTCGTATCGATCCGGTCGATACGAAAATGTTGAATGCTATCGATACGAATGAAAGGCAAATAGATGGGTACGAAACCATGCACGATGATGGATACGAATGAAGCCTTACCTGATGGATACGAGCGAGATTTTACCATATGGATACGAGCCTGCATAGCCTCCCATGGATACGAAAATGCCAAAGTCCATCTTCTATCGATACGAGAGTATCGATTTGAAGCTTCCATCTCTTCCTATCCTCTGCACGCTTTCCTACCAATCTGAGTGTGTTGCCATCGATCCGATTACCACCTAACCTTCTCTTCCGATCGATGCGAAATAACCGAGCCTTGTCCATGCCGATCGATACGAATGGTATTGATACGTAGTCCTCACTTCCTGATCGATACGAAGTGTATCGATTCGAACCATCCTTGCGCTGTGCCTTCGATCGATGCGAACTGATGTAGTCGAACCGAACAAAACCTAATGGGTTCGAATCTGATGGATTCGAAGTGAGCATCACCTTGACCCCTTGATGGATTCGATCAGTATGCCCTTCCTAACTTGTATCGATCATATCTCCTCCATCCGAACTCCGATTGACCTGAAACTTTAAACTTAGCCTCTCCTAATCCTTATCATCATCTGCTATTGATTCCGTCCCGATCGGAGCTCAACCAAATTTTGACGTCATCGATTGTGGCCTTGTTTCTTATCGATCTCTAATCCTGATATCCATTATTCCTTGCCATTTTGTTGATATTCCAGCTTTGACCAAAAGGTGGGATAACATCCGTCAAACAAAAATCATATCATTCTAGAAAGAAAATGGAGGAATCATATAAAAAAATATGGGGAAACGACGAATCACTTGGCATAGAACCACGCTCGACTTCGTGGTTGGGGCAGCGCGTGCGATTTTCGGTAAGGCGAGAGACGTGTGGTGTCGTGCCATCAGAAGCAGCAACCTAGGGTTTGGGAGTATCGCGAAATCGCATGCGTGGAAGCAAGAGGTATCTATCGAGACGTGCGGCGGTGCTAGTGGGACTCGCGAACTCGCACATGTTGATGGGGAGGGGCTGGAGCGGCGTTGAGCGTGGTGGAGGGCGGCGGCGGTTGCTGGCGTACGAGCGAAGTAGTGAGGTAATCCTTGTTCCGGTTAATTTAATTAAATAAAAAAATATAATTTTTTTATTCAGTTTATATTCACAGGAAAGTAAACTTCTATTTGATATTTACAGAAAGGAAAATTTTCACAGAGAATAAATATATTTATACAAATGCAAATTTCAAAAAAAAAATCAACTAAATATTCAATTGAGTAATTTTATAAGGTTATCAGAAATATATATATATATATATATATATATATATATATATATATATATATAAGGCATAGGCAGAGCATGATGTGTAATTTAGATATAAACTGCATTTTTTGAATTTATTTAAATAACTCATTTAATTATTTTAGAGATTGTTAAAGTGAATTAGTTTAAAATTAAATCACCAAATTTAGGGCTAAATCACTAGTTAATTTAATTATCAATTAAATTTATTAAATGGAAATTAATTATTCGATTGGTTCAAATATTAATGAAATCATCTAATGTGACAAGGTCAAAAATGCGGAAAACAAGTTGGGATGGATTGGATTTGCAAACAAAAATCAAAGGTGAGTTAGTCTCACTCAGTTTAAATTTAAATTTAAATGATTAATTTTAAATAATTGTTTGAATGGTTGGTTTGATTGCTGTGCTATAATGTGGTATAACGTTGAATTGGTGTTTTATATTGTGCTAACGTCTGTTGTTAACCCCGCCTCGGCCATGACTCGACGACTTAAGAAAGATACCGACCTAACTACCAAAAACAGGAATGCCAACCTAAGACTTAAAGGATACCGACCTAAGATAGCTACCGACCTAACATGGGTACCGGCCTAATGCCTTAAAGGTTGCCGACTTAACAAGGATGCCGACTTAAGATTTGAGGGGATACCGACTTAAGGCTTAGGTAGGTTACCGATCTAACATTGATGCTGGCCTAAGATAGATGCCGATCTAACTATCCAAGGAGGTTGCCGCCCTAACTGCTCAGGACAGGGACAAGATCACGAACTACACTACACTTGAGTCGCGACCGAATTACGGCCTATGCTAGGTCATTCACGACCCTGGCAAAGGAAGGCAAATCCGATGCAGCAACTTAGCACGCGTCCTCTTAACTCGTACACAGTTCATGACTTATGATATATCCAGAGTTCAGCAAGGATGCCTTTCCGAAGTCACGACCCAGCAGTTAGGTCGCAGCCGACCCACGACTTAGTTTAAGTCGTCCGCAACCTAACTTAGGCCGGTTACGATTTAGGACTTTGTAATGTTTCCTGCCCATAATTCTCTATAAATACATTGCCATCTCCAAATTTCAAGGGACATTTTGGGACAATCTCTTCAAGCGCCGACACTCTGCCAGTTTCTAAACCAACTTTACACTTCAAGTTTCAAAGAACACTACAAGCTACTTTTGAAGACTTTCACACATCCGACATGGATTCGAGGACTTTCATCTACATCGAAGCTTAAGCAACTTGCTCAAAGTGTTTTGTAACCAAAGAGATTTGTACTTGAAGAGCATTGTATTGTTTTGTAACAAGATCAGTAATAAAGACACTTAAAGTGGACGTAGGATACTCCTTAAGCCGAACCACTACAAAATCGCCGTCTCCTACTGTATTGTCTGTTGTTTTTGCTGATATTCTGTTCCCGAACCATCGGGTGGTGCTTTCACATGCATACTTCACACACCGGGGTGTTAGCGTTCGATTTTAAGCGTTAACATTTTTGGTGCTTTCACTGAGAACCCAGCTCGGGATACTTCCATCATTGCTACGCAAAAGTTCGTGGAAAGGATTTCTTTTAAAACTAGAAGTTTATTGGAAATAATGGCTCTTGGGAGAAAACGAAGTTCTGTAAGATCCGACGATGTTCAAGAGAGTACTGCTACCTCTCCTCCTTCAAGTCAAGCAGCTCCAACAGTTGGAGTTACGCGAGCAGAATTGGACGCCGTAGTTTTTGGGTTGAATCAACAATTGAATGCTTAAAATGCACAGTTGGAAGCCCAGAATGCCCTGATCTTAAGTAAGTTGAATGATCTACTTGGGGCAAACCGTCAACCAGGTAATAATGATGGAAACCCTACTGTGGGAGTTCAGGATGTTAAAGGGAACATTTCTCAAAGAGCCGCAGACCATGTGGAAAGGACACCTCCCCAATCTGGAGGATCAGGGCCGCAGCCGACCCTCCGTGAACGATTGTCAAGACAGAATTCAGAGAGAGTGGCTGATGTTTTCCCCCCAGAGCCTCTAAATGATGAAGAATATTTTTCGGGTATGGTTCGTCAAATCATGAAGGAAAATATGCGAAGAGATGAAGATGAGAAAGAGTGGGGTTTTGCTCCAAGCAAAACTCCATTTACTGAAAAGATCTTGAAGGCAGAGTTCCCAAGGAAATTCGTTCCCCCTACTATTCCGGCTTATAAGGGGATGAGTGATCCTAACGAGTTTCTGTATAAGTACGACTGCCATATGACGGGTGCCAGAGCGTCTAATGAAATAAAATGTCGATATTTCCCGGTATATCTGGAAGGTGTGGCTCTATTGTGGTTTACAAAGCTGCCGGTCAGGTCCATTGATCAGTTCTTCGATTTGACCAGGAAATTCAAGGAGCAATTTCGATTGTATGCTTCAAAAGAAAAGGATATAATGTCGCTGTCAAGACTAGAGCAAGATCCAGGAGAATCCATCAGATCATTTTTGAATCGTTTTGACATAGCATTGGCTGAAGTAGATAATGCTGAGCCACGCATGGTCCTAACATACTCGATGAGGGCGATTGACAAATCAAGCGAATTTGGAAAGTGGTTGAAAATGAAAGAACCAAACTCGCTCGACAAATTTTACAAGAAAGCGGATGAATTCATGCACTTGGAGAGCCTCCAAACACCAGCTAAGGCAGTATTAGTGGAAGCCGGGAACAATGGTGCTGCTTCGAACAAGAAAGAACCTAAACACTCAAAAAAGGGGAAATGATGGTGGAAAGAAACAGGGAGATGCTAAGAAAGGCCGTCCTTTCAATTTCACGCCCTTGATCGATACCCTTGAGAACATCTTCTTTGTAACCAAGGATGATGTCAATTATCCGACACCGCCTAAAATGAGAGTGGGAAATAAGATGGAGAAGAGTGGAAGGTTCTACCGGTTCCACAACCAACCCGGCCATGACACCAACGAATGCCGTCAGTTGAAAGAGGTAATTGAACAACTTTTGAAAGAGAACAAGCTCCAACAGTATGTGAAAAGGAATAGAAATGCCCCAGCTTCGTCGACTCAAGGACAACAAGTGCTCACTCACCGTCCTGGCTCAAGTGAGAAGGCCGTAGAGCATGAATCGGAAAGACCTGTCATCAATATAATAACTAGAGGGCCTCACCCAGCAGGCAAAAGCTAGGGCGAGATGGAAAGGTATGCCCGGGCCTTGAGGCATGTACCAGCCGAAAAGAATGTTTTTGTTTTAGAAAATGATGCGCCTTTAAAGCAACAAATGACTTCCACATATGATATTGTATTCAGTGCCAGAGATTCTTTGGGTATCGAGTCTCCTACCATAGATCCTTTGGTCATATCCGTTGGTATTGGGCCGGCTACTGTGAGAAGAGTTCTAGTTGATTGTGGAGCTTCATGCAACATTCTCTTCAAGAAGACCTTTGATCAAATGAAAATTCCAATGGCTGACATTCAAGCTTCATCACTTAAGATTGCGGGGTTTGCTGGAGAACCCAAACAGCCGATTGGGACCATAGATTTGCTTGTAGAACTTGGAAACACTAGTACAAAAAGTGCATATTGCTTCGCCTCATTTGCATCGGTTGAAGTAAAAAAGATGCAAATAGAACTATTTGTATCAGTTCTATCTTAATAACCGATGCAATTGTTACGTGAAAAACAGTAGGTAATAAAAAAAAATCAAATTTACATCAGTTCTCACCAACAACCGATGCAAATAGTTTTAGTCGCATCGGTTTTAAAGTCAACCGATGCAACTATATGTTGATGGCAATATGAAATTTAGGCGGAAAATAATGAAAATTTGGCTCCAAAGTTAGTACTTCCTTCCTCCACGATAACCCACTGCCAGAAAAAAAATTCTTCTTTTCTTATAATAGAACGCTTTCCAGCCCTTCATCCTCATCCTCATCAATCCAAACTCCCAAACCCTAAATTCAATAGAGCAAAATAGAAGCCGCTTAAAATGCCTAAAAAGATGGGAACAAACTCCAAAGCGGAAGCCGCCTGTGAACGAAAAGCCGCATTAGAGTCCGAAAAGAAAGAAAAAACTCTCTGCCAAAAAGAAGAACAGTACTGGAAAGAGGCGGAGGGTACCAAAACCCGTGCTGCTCAGAAACGAGAGGAAGAAGCCGCCAAATGAGCAAAAGCCGCTGCTCGGAAAGCAGAAATCAAGAAATTGGCGGAGTTGGAAGCATTAGAGATCGAGAAAGCTATTAGAAAACCTGATAAGAAGGCGATTCGAACTTCCGTGCCTGTTTCGAAAGTGATAGGGGCGGAGCTGGCGAGAAGGAAGGAGGAAGAGAGGGAGAGGTTGGCGATGAATGCAGAAGAAGCTAAGAAGAAAGAGAAAAGGATGGTGGATGAGGAAGAATACGAGAAGGTATGCTTGTGAGTAATACAAATCAGGATGATTCATTGATTGAAGCTAGGTCAGTTGAGGAGGCAATTGCAAAGATTTGGATTGCAGAAGGAAGTTTGCCACCCGACCGTCATCCTGAAAGAAGACTTAAGGCTTCTTTTAAGGTATGGATTGTTATAACTAGTCTTCTAATTAACTGTTGGGTTTGAACTTTTTATTTGAATATTACTTGCATGCATGCAAACAAGTTTGACAACTTACTTGAATTAAAAATGTTAAAAGATGACTGCCATGGCTACTAGTTCATTAGTTTGCCATGACGACCAATGGATGAGGCCTTTTGTGTTTGCCTTCTTATAATGGAAATAAAAAAGATTAGAACGTTTGATAATTATGATTTGATATATGTATACTAGTAAATTAGATGCACATTGTGTTTAAATATGCACAATGTGTTTAAATGTGTTTAAATATGCAGTGGTCAACAATAGTATGCATACTTGTGTGTAAAAACATCCGTCTAAGACATTCATCATTTCACTAAATGTATTTTGTTCCAACAAGCGATTCAATTATGCTTACCCCCCAATGCACTGCGTCCCGTTGTATGTAATGTTTTACGTTTTTGTTTTCGTTCCACGTACCTTATTTATTTGCACAACATGTAACTTAAGTCCATGTTAAATATAATTTTTGATATTTCAGATTAATACACATGAGTTTTACTCATTCTGTCTGTGTTCTCTTATGATATCATGTGTGAAATTCTTGCTTTGCAACGAGATCAAAATCCAAGAATTAAAATTGTACTTGCACTTATAATATGCATGTAGATATGGTAAAATAATAGTTCTAATTTTGTTTATAGCTGAAAAACATAGCTGATGTACTTCAAATAGTTTGTATGTTAATTTATATGTTCAACGTTACTTCGGTATATATGTATATGCATGACAATATGTTGGCTTCATTGAAGTTGAATGCATGCAATGTAGGTTTTTGAAGAGGCGGAGCTTACAAAATTGAAAGAAGAGAAACTAGGATTGACACTTAATCAATATAGGGATTTGATATGGAAGATGTGGAAGAAATCTCCTGACAACCCTCTCAACCAGGTATCTTCTTTTTGAAGAGGCGTGCTAAATTGCTCGATGTACATTCATATTTTTTGTAACACATGCATATTTACTTGCAATTGTTCTATACTAAAATAAATAGGCCAAATTTACGTTACTCTTGTGGAAAGAGAACTTAGTATCTTGGTTGTTTATATGATTTGAGGCTGTCTTTATATTGATCAAGCTGCAAGTGTACACTGGTCAAGCATATCAATGCAGATCTTGGCATGATAATATTAGCGTTTACTTCTCATGGAACTAGCGTGGGCCATACTTCGCATATTTTATCTATAATTGATTTGAGTTGTTCAATGATTATTATTTTCCAAAACTATTGTGATGCCTAGAATATGATTACATTGGAATATAGATTGTCAGATTCCTGGGTCCTCAGAGAACTGTAGGATGATGTACAATTTTCATATTGGTTTATGCAGATAACTTATATTTTATTCTTAGCCGATCTACTTTTTAGTTGTACGTAATTTTTGTTGTTTGGAATGCATAAGTAAATGCCTTATTTAGGTAAATGGTTAACTTATTCAGGTTACATAACATATTTAAAAAAAAAAATTCCTTGATAAAAAATAATAATAATAAGAAAAAAAGATCAAACTAGTAATCCTGATACTATGCCAGAGCAGTTTTACTGAAATTATCAATAACATAAATATGAAGCTAAATTTGGATAAATTTATTGATTGATTTTACAAAATTGAAAATGTTTTTTCTACAATGAAAATTATCTAAGATTTCACTACATAATCCATTAGAAGGTAAGATCATGAATGGTTGTAAGTTGCTTGTATAGATTATAGCAAATTGCCCTTGAAACCGACAAAATTATTCAAAGCTGCCCTAAGGGGTGCTATTGTAAGAGAAAATGTATGCTATGTTGTGATATTTTTGAAAATTTATGCTTTGCGATGATATTTTGTAAGCTGGCATTAAATGTTAAAATTTCAAAGGTGTTAAATATTGCTGTCAGTACCGTTGGAAAACATTAAAACCATAAAGCACAACATTATATAAAGCTAGTATTGCAAGGAAAATGTTATTAACAGTAGCTGCGATACATTTCTCTTTTTCTAAATTGATTTGCTGGTTCAGAATGGCATTTACTCAAGAATTTATTGTCCACCTAAGCCAGTAGTTAGCTCTCGAATGTTCTTCCTTGTTCTGCCACCAAAAATAATAGTTAGTTATATTCACTGTTATGATTAACAATGGGGGTTTACAGTATATATTAAAACACATATAATTGGAACTAGCTGATATTAAAATTTCAATTTGCTATGCTAATAGCAGCAGATTTTCGTATTCGCGTTCTGTTTCTCAAAACCAGACGTTTACAATGAAACCCTTGGTGATATGTATATATAACCATAGAACGAAGAAGTATGAAATATGTGGAAAAACAATAACGGCAATGCGTTTCAAGTTCATGTACCTTGATGGTTAGATTTGAATCCACAAGTAGTTAAATGGCTTGCAAGTATTTGTGCCAACTCTTGCTGCCAATTACCTGTGGCTTTTGCTTCTGGAACAACCCAAATAACCGCTTGTTCCTTCTCAAAGCTTACTGTTGCTTGTGATACTTGAGGTTGTACAAAATAAATAATTGCAATCACATGAAAGCGTAGATGCTTACGCTGTTTTTCTTATGTCATCATATAGTAATTTCCACTTCAATGTTACTGAATTGCAGCTGAGTTTCACACAGCGAAGCACAAAACCGAAAGCAGCTAACAGATTTTGAGCCATCATATGTTAACTCTCTGTTATTATTTAGTCAAACTTAGACCCCGCGCTGTGGGTAACTTTATTATCTTCTTTCTTTTTTCTGGCTTCAAATGTTTAAACAGTAGATTTAAAGAAGGTTCAGTAACTCATTACAAGTTAGCCAAAAGTACTTGAAAGCAACCCATTCCAACTTGATGTTCGTATACTCCTTTTTACACTTACAGTCTTTCTTCAGTTTATCTTCAGTTTTATTATTTCATAAAAAACTGTAAACGAACCTAATTACATTTGCATATTAAAGTATTCAAATGTAGTACTACGGAATGGAGTATTTAATACTCAAAAGAGACACTCATCCACATATTTTCGCTTAGCATGCAGTATCAGTCATTTAAAAAACAGTAGCAGCTAACTCTATATTGTCTTAATGTAAGAAATATCATTGTACTGTTTTTCAGTTAACCTACAAGCACACAAAAATAAACATAAATATGTCTGCACGTTAATTTAATAGCAAATTACTTGTTACGACATGCATACTTCTTACTGTATTCATATAATATATGATTAGGGTCTTATTTGGATACTAATGAAGTACAGAAGTAGTACTACCTAATTATCGTATGTTTAATTTATGTCGTATTTATGTGATGTAATGTTGATTTAGGGCACGTCTCAACCATGCCGATGATGGTGGTATCAAGTGCTGTATTACTGACGCACTAATACATTTGCCTTCGAGAAATGCTTCAAGGATTAATATGCCGATGTTGTTGGGGTTTGTTGTTTTAGGTGGGATGCTAATGATTGCATTGGAGGTGGTCGCGATGGTTGGTGGAGTTCATAGTTGTTCGCAAAGTCTTGAATTGATGAGGATGCAGGTTGGTGTGCTTCGTGTCTGATTTCGTGGAAGGAAGTTCAACTGCATTTTTTTAATTTGTGATGGATTCGATTTGTTTTTGAGGTGCGGTTTTGAGGTGCAGTCTGGACAAAATGGTTGTTTTGTATGGGGTTGAGGGGGTATTGGTGAATTTGATATGGTGGTGGATGGGAGTGGTATGCACTATGGTTTTTTGATGGTGGCCATTCAGTGTATCGTTGAAGCAGCAGTTTTGGGGTAGAGGATCAGCAGGTATTTGACTATGTTGTATTCGAAGTGGATAACAGAGTTGTTTGTGGATAGCAGTTTTAAGGGTAATGAAAACTTGTTTGTGGATGATCAGTGATGATGAAAGAATGACTGGTGGTAGATGATGTTATGAAGGTTTGTGGTTGTACCACTGTGCACAGGCTGTTGCAGATTGAATTGCAGTAGTGGTATTTGATGCAGAGGAGGTGACTGGAAGTGTAGCAGTAGTTTGATGATGTGGAGTGGAAACAGGGGGAATGTAGCAAGAGAGTAAGCAATTGAAACTGTTTGTATAGTGGTCTTGAATGGATGGTGGGTGAGTGTTTTGTGAAGTATGTTGCAGTTTGAGATTGCTCTATGAAGTGTACAACAGTGTATTTCAGGAGTTGGTATGAATGTTGTCAGTTATGTGTGTGCATGAGGTAAGTGCACGTGTTTGAAGAAGCAAGGAGATGAAGTGGTTGAACAAGTAGAGTGTGGAAGTAGAGTATTGTAGGAAGTAGAGTGAGGAAGTATGCAGGTCGATGAGCAGTTGTTGCAGTTGAAACGTGGAGGAGGAGGTTGTGTTGTTGGGGTATGGGCAGTAATGGACAAAGGGGTAGGAAGGCAGTGGAAATATGGCAGTGACAGGTATGGTTTTGGGGATAGCAATATGTGCACTGTGCTGGTTTGAAATGCGATTGATGATTGGTTAATGGAGATGGCGCTGGTATGTATAGATTATTAACATTATAATAATGTGTTGCCAACAAGAGATAGATGAATGTACAACTTAATGATTATACTAAAAATTTGAATTATGCTGCTAAAATGAATGTATGAACCATTATTTTGTATAGATTATTAACACTATAATTGATGATATATGTTTATTTTGGTATTATGTTATTCAGTTTGTATTTGTCAAATTCAGTTTTGAATGATTGTAATATTGCATGCAATAATTGTTTGTTATAATTAATAATATGTGTGTGTGTGTGTATAGAGTCTATTTGAGTATTGTAATAATGGTTTCTTAGAATTGCTTTTTTGCATCAGGTATAAATAGCTGATGCAATAGAGGGATTAGTTTGCATCGGTTGTTATGAAAAACTGATGCAATAGAGGAATTTGTTTGCATCGATTGTTATAAAAAACCGATGCAATAGAGGGATTAGTTTGCATCGGTTTTCAACAACAACTGATGCAAAAAGGACCTTTTTACATCGGTTTCAGAACTGATGCAAAAGTGTTAAGCCTGTTGCATCGGTTGCATATGAATCAGTTGCTGAACTGATGCAAATGGGGGGTAAACAACCGATGCAAATGGCCTGTTTTGTAGTAGTGAAAAGGACCGAGGAAGGTGGCTCGAAAGCAAATCTTTATAATTGTTGAAGAATTCTCTGCCTACAATGCCTTTTTAGGCCGACCAACTCTTGCTGCATTCAAAGCTGTTCTTGCTCCATGGTGTCTGATATAAAATTCCCCACGGATAATGGAGTTGGCATGATTAAAGGAGACCAAGATGCGAGGCGAGAATGTTATCTTATAAAGCTGCGTGAATCAAGAAAAAGAGAGATGGGAAAAGGTGCGGGGGCTCCAGTCCGCACCAAAGAACCAACCTTGTAGCAATTACAGGGTGGACCCTGCACTGGTGAATATAGTGGCGCACGAAGAGAGATGGATCCAAGGAAAGTCAGTGCGGGGGAGAATAGGGTAGTAACGGTAGAGGTAACGGTGCCGATACTCGTTGACCCGAAGGACCTAAACAAAGTGTTGAATGTGGGTTCACAACTCAACACAACAGTTCAGAATGTTCTGATTTCATTTTTGAAGGCTAATTTGGATGTATTCGCTTGGACTCATGCTGACATGTGTGGAATATCCCCAGAGATTACAGTACACACTCTGAACATTGATCCAAAGTTTACACCCGTGAAACAGAAAAGAAGAACTCAGGGTCCTGAGAGGACGGCAGCATTAAAAGAAGAAGTGGATCGGCTCATGGAGAACGGTTTCATCAGAGAATCTACTTATCCAAATTGGGTATCAAATCCAGTGCTATTTAAAAAAGTTAACGGAAAATGGAGAGTATGCATTGACTTTTCAGATCTGAACAAAGCCTGCCCCAAAGACTATTTCCCGCTGCCCAGAATCGATCAGTTGGTGGATGGGACGGCAGGGCATGAATTGTTATCTTTTATGGATACATACTCCGGATATAACCAGATAATGATGCATGAGCCAGATCAAGAGGACACAAGCTTCATCACAGATATTGGACTCTACTGCTACATGGTCATGCCTTTCAGACTCAAGAATGCAGGGGCAACTTACCAAAGGCTGGTCAATGCCATGTTTAAACCGCAGATTGGCAAGACAATGAAAGTTTATGTTGATGATATGCTAGTGAAATCTAAGAAAGAAGTGGACCACATGGATCACTTGGCAGAGATGTTCGCAATACTCCGAAAGTACAGAATGAAGCTTAATCCCTTCAAATGTTCATTTGGAGTGGAGTCCGGAAAGTTTTTGGGTTTCATTGTGAGCGCTAGGGGCATTGAAGCTAATCCTGCCCAGATTACTGCCCTAAGAGAGGTCAAAGCTCCTAGAACGAGGAAGGAGTTGCAAAGTCTCAATGGAAAGGTTGCTGCCTTCAGTCGGTTCATTTCAAAAGCTACTGACAAATGCATTCCATCCTTTGACTCTGAAGAAAGGAAGAAAACACTTTGAGTGTACTCCTGAATGTCAGAAAGCATTTGATGAGCTAGTTCGTCAAATGGAAGTGCCTCCGATACTTTCAAAGCCTGTCAATGGTGAACATCTCTTCATATATTTGGCAATTTCATCTCATGCTCTCAGTGCAGTGTTGATATGGGATGACGCAATTATTCAACGCCCAGTCTATTATATCAGCAAAAGATTCACTGGGGTAGAGATGAACTATTCAAGGTTGGAAAAGCTCGCCTATTGTTTGTTGATCGCATCAAGAAAATTGAGGCCGTATTTCCAAGCTCATCTCATCAAAGTCCTCACTGATCAACCTCTAAAGCAAGTCCTATTCCATCCTGAGACTTCGGGCCGTCTTTTGAAATGGAATATTTAACTCAGCCAATATGACATTACTTATCATCCCCGGAAAGCAATCAATGGACAAGCTTTAGCAGATTTCATCGCAGAATGTATGGATAAAGGTGATAGTGAGGAAGAAGCCAATGATGACATCCCAATCCAATGGAAATTGTATGTCGATGGCGCAAGGAATGATTACTGTTCTGGAGCAGGGGTTGTCCTAGAAACCCCAAAAGGGCGATCACTATGTTATGCACTGAGGCTATAATTTCCTTCGACAAATAATGAAGCAGAATATGAAGCTCTCATTGCTGGTTTAAGGATCGCTAAAGAACTAAACATCAAGGCATTGTAGATCTTCAGTGATTCTCAACTTATTGTCTGCCAGGTCAAGAAGGAATTTCAAGCTAAAGTAGGGAATCTACCCTCCTATTTATCAAAAGCCTGGGAGCTTCTTCAAGATTTTGACCGTTATTCAATAAACCATATAGCCCGAGAAGAGAATATGAAGGCGGATTCTCTCGCAAAGTATTCAAGTACCGGTAAAGCTCAACTATTGGGATTAGTTCCCATCGAAGTCTTGTCAGCTCCAAGCACAGATGAAATGGATGTTGATTGGATTATGAATGTATCCCAAGAGCAAGAATCATGGATGACTCCGATATTTGAATATTTGCTCAATGGTTCTTTGCCAGAAAGTTCAAAAGAATGACAGAAACTGATAAGGAAAGCCTCCATATATATAATTCAAGATGGTCGTTTGTACAGACGAGGATTTTCAATGCCACTACTCTGCTGTGTAACTAAAGAAGAAGCCAAGACAATTCTGACTGAAGTACACGGAGGGGAATGTGGGGATCATACAGGTGGTCAAACTTTAGCAAATAAAATCCTCCGTTATGGATACTTTTGGCCAGAAATTAATCCAGATGCTGCTGACTACTCCCAAAAGTGTGATAAATGCTAAAGATTTGCCAAAATTCGTAGAGCACCTTCCACTAAACAAACACAAATGGTCAGTCCATGGCCGTTTGCCATCTGCGGAATAGATCTCATTGGGCCTTTGCCGACTGCCAAATCGGGGATTAAATTTGCTATCATTGCTGTTGATTATTTCACTAAATGGGCTGAAGCTGAACCATTGGTGTTAACCCTCAATTTCCTACGACTCAAAAACTACACGACTCAATAAGAAAACGACTCAAGGTGGGCGACGACTCAATGGACAAACAACTCAGTGAGTTATCAACATAACGAGTTAACAGATGCACGACTCAACGAGTCAAGAGGATGGACGACTTAAGGGACTGACGACTTACCAACTTAAGGAAGCTACGACCTAACGGCCTAAGAGAATAGACCAACTCAATACCTTAAAGAAGTTGCCGACTCAGAGTACTTTACGACCTAAGGCATCCACGACTTAAGGTTTCTACGACTCAAGGGAAACAACAACTCAACAGACCAAGAAGTCTACGACTTAAGGAAACCTACGACTTAAGAGATGGCCCGACTCAAGAGGGAAATAAGTTAACGACCTAAAGCTGTCTATGACTTACGACCTAGCATGAGTCGTAAACGACTTAGGCAAACAAAGCGACTCACAACTCAGAGAAATCTGCGACTTAAGGCCTCTGCGACTTAAGATATGTCATGTCTCAGGGGAGGTACACGAGTTAAAGAGCCTGCGAGTTAAAAGCTTACGAGTTAAGGAACTAACGACCTAACAGGATTAAGACCTAAGCGACTTAGGGAATGTCACGACTTAAGAAAGTCCATGACTTAAAGACGTTACGACCTAAGACTTAGAGAACAAGTTCAATACCATGCCGTAATAAGATGACTCGTAGACGACTTACGACCTAGTTTAAGTCGTACACGACTTAAAACCGCAGAGCCAAGATTTTAGTACTGCCTCACTTCAAACCGTGACCTCTTAACTCGCGAACGAGTTAGGACTTGTATCCAAATGAACGAAGAAAAGCTCAGAACCACTTCACGTACTCCACTGCCTGCTGACTCTTGAACCTTGAGTCGAGCGCGACTTACGACTCTCCATGAGTCGTGCACGACTCATGACTTGAGTGAAAAACTACCGCCCAGAATCACACCTATAAATACGCGGCCACCTCCAACGTTCAAAGGACTTTTGGCTCATTCTTTCCAAGCACCGATACTCTGCTACATTCCAAACTGACTCGACACTCAAAGCTTTCAAGACACGTAGAACGCCATGAACAACTTCAAGAAGGAATCTCATACATCCGACATGGATTTGAAGACCTTCACTTACATTGAAGTTTAAGCTAAACGTTCAAAGTGTTTAGTAGTTCAAAGTGTATTGTACTTGGAAAGAATTGTATTGACTTGTAACGAAATCATCAATAAAGATATTCAGAGTGGACGTAGGCAAACTATTGAGCCGAACCACAATAAAACCGCTGTTATTTACTGCTTTTTCTGTGGTTTTCTGCTTATACTCTGTTCCCGAATCATCGGGTGGTGCTTTCACAACTACACTTTACACACCGGGGTGTTAGCGTTCAAATTTTAGCGTTAACATTTTTGGTGCTTTTACTGAGAATTGAACTCAGGCGAATTATCATCATTGATCCACGAAAGTTTGTTGAAGTAATCTCTCTGAAGACTAGAAGTTTATCTGAAATCATGGATCCGGGGAGAAGGAGTAGATCTGTTAGATCTGGAAATGTTCAAGAGGGAACCTCCGCTTCCCCAGTACCTAATCAAGCCACTCCACCTGTTCGGGTTACAAAAGCGGAGTTGGATGCTGTAATCTTAGGGCTGAACCAGCAGATAAATGCCCAAAGTGCACAATTGGAGGCCCAGAATGCCCAAAATGCCCTAATTTTGAATAAGTTGAACGATTTGCTTGGGGTAAACCGTCAACCAACGGGTAATGAAAGGAACTTTGCTGGCAACATTCATGATGCTGAAGAAAGAAACATTCCTGAGAGGGCTGCCAGCCCCTTTGGTCAGACATTTCCTGAAGTTGGTGGATCTAAAGCTCGAAATGATGAGGGGTATCTTTCTGAAATGGTTCGACAAATCATGAAAGAAAGCATGCAAAGGAATGAAGACGAGAAGGAATGGGGTTTCGCTCCAAGTAAAACCCCGTTTACCGAATGGATCTTAAAGGTTGAGTTCCCAAGGAAGTTCGTCCCTCCAACTATTCCATCTTACAAGGGAACAAGCGATCCGAACGAATTCTTGTATAAGTATGATTGGCACATGACAGGTTCCAGAGCTTCTGATGAAATAATGTGTCGATATTTTCCTGTATATTTGGAAGGTGTAGCTCTGCTTTGGTTCACCAAGCTACCAATTTGTTCTATATATCAGTTTTCTGACCTAATCCGGAAATTCAAGGAGCAGTTCAGACTATATGCTTCAAAAGCCAAAGATATCATGTCATTGTCAAGTTTAGAACAGAATCCAGGGGAAACTATCAGATCTTTCTTGAATCGCTTTAATATAGCGCTGGCCGAGGTAGACAATGCAGAACCACGGATAATCTTGACCTATCTGATGAGGGCCATCGACAAGTCGAGCGAATTTTGAAAATGGCTTAACATGAAGGAACCAAATTCCCTTGAAAAATTCTACAAGAAAGCAGATGAGTTCATACGTCTGGAAAGCCATCCTGTACCGGTAAAGGCAGTATTGGAAAAAGCTGAAGATAACGTTGCTGCCCCACGCAAGAATGAATCTGTAGGACAGAAAAGGGAAAATAACGATGGGAAGAAACAGAAAAATCTGAAGAAGCCTCGTTCCTTCAAGCCATCGGAATATACTCCTTTATCAGATACGCCGGAGCGTATTTACCTTGCCACTAAAGATTCTGCTGATTATCCTAAACCTCCCGTCCTGAGAACCGGGAAAAAAGCTGTACAAAGCGGGGAGTTTTGCCGCTTCCATAATCAACCCGGTCATGATACCGATGAATGCCGCCAATTGAAAAATTTGATTGAAGAATTGATAAGGGAGAACAAGCTGCAACAATTTGTGGAAAAGAATAGCAGCAATCCTGCTTCGTCTAGTCAGGGACAACGAGCTCCTATTCATCAACCCAGGACAAGTGAGAAGGCTGCAGGGCATGAATCCGGAAGGCCTGTTATCAATGTCGTTACGGGAGGACCTCACCCGGCAGGCAAGAGCTGGGGTGAGATGGAAAGGTACACCCGGGCTTTGAAATATGCACCGGCCGAAGAAGATGTCTTTGTTTTGGAAGATACTACGCCCCTGAAACAACAAAGAACTTTCAATGATGATATTGTGTTCAGAGCCAGGGATTCCACAAGTGTGGAAGCACCTACCTTGGATCCCTTAGTCATCTCGGCTGGTATCGGGCCAGCTATTGTCAGAAGAGTTCTTATTGATTGTGGCGCATCCTGCAATATCCTCCTTAAGAAAACATTCGACCAAATGAAGATCCCTTTGGCTGATGTGCAAGCCTCGTCGCAGAAAATCGCCGGCTTCACTGGGGAGCCAAAACAGCCGATAGGAACCGTTGATTTGCTTGTAGAACTTGGAGAGGGAGAAAGAAAAGTAGTCCGCAAGCAAACTTTTGTGATTATCGACGAATTTTCCGCTTATAATGCTTTCCTTGGCCGTCCAACTCTTGCAGCGTTCAAAGCTGATCTGGCCCCATGGTGCCTCACCATTAAATTCCCCACAGACAATGGAGTAGGAGTTATAAAAGGGGATCAAAATGCTGGGCGGGAGTGTTATCTGACAGAGCTGCGAGAAGCAAGGAAAAGAGAAATGGGAAAGGATGCGGCAACCCCAGTCCGCATCAAAGAACCAGCCTTGTAGCAATTACAAGGCGGACCCTGCACTGGCGAGCACAGCGGAGCACGAAAAGAGATGGATCCTAGAAAAGCCAGTGCAGGGGAGAATAGAGTAGTACCAGTGGAAACGACAGTACTAGTACCTGTTGACCCAAAGGACCCAAACAAGGTGTTGAATGTGGGTTCTCAACTTAATGTGTCAATTCAGAATATCTTAATATCTTTTTTAAAAGCAAATTTGGATGTTTTTGCTTGGACTCATGCCGATATGTGCGGAATATCCCCAGAAGTTGCAGTACACGCTCTGAATATTGATCCAAAATTTACACCTGTGAAACAGAAAAGGAGGACTCAAGGTCCAGAAAGGTCGACAACATTAAAAGAAGAAGTTGATCGGCTCATGGAGAATAATTTTATCAAAGAATCTACCTATCCGAATTGGGTTTCAAATCCAGTGCTGGTTAAGAAAGCCAACGGAAAATGGAGAGTGTGCATCGATTTTTCAGATCTAAACAAGGCCTGCCCCAAAGACTATTTCCCGTTACCCAGGATCGATCAACTGGTAAACGGAACAGCGGGACATGAATTGTTAATGGATGCCTACTCCGGATATAACCAGATCATGATGCATGAGCCAGATCAGGAGGACACGATCTTTATCACCGACGTTGGTCTTTACTGCTACAGAGTTATGCCCTTCGGGCTGAAGAATGCGAGGCCAACCTACCAAAGACTTGCTAATGCTATGTTCAAACCGCAATTGGGCAAGACTATGGAAGTCTACGTCGACGACATGTTAGTAAAGTCTAAGAAAGCAGTGGATCACATAGAACACTTAGCAGAAATGTCCGCAGTCCTCCGTAAATACGAAATGAAGCTTAACCCTTTAAAATGTTCATTTGGGGTGGAGTCCGGAAAGTTCCTAGGTTTCATCGTAAGCGCTAGGGGCATTGAAGCTAGTCCAGCACAAATTACTGCCTTAAAAGAAGTCAAAGCTCCTAGAACGAAGAAGGAATTGCAAAGTCTCAACGGAAAGGTCGCCGCCTTGAGTCGGTTCATTTCCAAAGCTACTGATAAATGCATCCCATTCTTTGACGCTCTAAAGAAAGGAAAGAAAAGCTTTGATTGGACTCCCGAATGCCAAAAAGCCTTTGATGAATTGATTCGCCATATGGAAACGCCTCCAATACTTTCTAGGCCTGGTGATGGTGAGGATCTTCTTATATACTTGGCAGTATCATCTCATGCTTTAAGTGCAGCGCTGATACGAGAAGGCAAGAGGATTCAACATCCAGTTTACTCTATCAGCAAAAGACTCACTGGGGCAGAGATGAATTACTCCAAGTTGGAAAAACTCGCCTATTGCCTACTGATTGCATCAAGGAAGTTGAGGCAATATTTCCAAGCTCATCCTATCAGAGTCCTCACTGATCAACCTTTAAAGCAAGTCCTGTTTCGCCCTGAGACTTCGGGTCGTCTTCTAAAATGGAACATTGAACTCAGTCAATATGACATCACTTATCATCCCCGAAAGGCAATCAACGGACAAGCTTTAGCGGATTTCAACGCAGAATTCACACATAAGGGTAATAGTGAGGAGGAAACGATCGATGATTCCCCAATCCAATGGAAGTTATATGTTGATGGTGCGAGAAATGACTACTGTTCTGGAGCCGGAGTTGTACTTGAGACCCCTGAAGGTCGGTCATTATGCTATGCACTGAGATTGGAATTTCCTTCAACGAACAATGAAGCAGAATATGAAGCCCTTATCGCTGGCTTGAGAATTGCTAAAGAACTAAACATCCGAGCATTACAGATCTTCAGTGATTCTCAGCTTATTGTATGCCAAGTCAAGAAGGAGTTCCAAGCGAAAGGGGGAAATCTGCCTGCCTACTTGTTAAAGGCTTGGGAACTCCTGTGTGACTTCGATCATTACACGATAAGTCATATTCCTCTAGAAGAAAACACGAAAGCAGATTCTCTCGCAAAGTACTCTAGCACAGGCGAAGCTCAATTTCTGGGGTTGACTCCAGTGGAAGTCCTGTCGGCTCCAAGAATTGATGAGATGGATATTGATTGGATCATGAGCGTGTCTCAAGGGCAAGAATCATGGATGACTTCAATAACAGAATATCTGCTCAATGGGTCTTTACCGGAAAACTCAAAAGAACGACAGAAGCTACTGAGGAAAGCCTCTCGCTATATAGTCCAGGATGGCCAATTATACAGACGGGGATTCTCAATGCCGTTACTTCGATGTGTATCCAGGGAAGAGTCCAAAACAATCCTAGCTGAGGTGCATGGGGGAGAATGTGGTGATCATTTAGGTGGTCAAACTTTAGCAAAGAAGATTCTCCGATACGGATATTTTTGGCCAGAAATTAATCGAGATGCAGCAGACTATTCCCGAAAATGTGACAGATGCCAAAGATTCGCCAAAATTCCTAGAGCACCTTCAACTGAACTCACACAGATGGTCAGTCCATGGCCGTTTGCAATATGGGGGATAGACCTTGTAGGACCATTACCAACTGCCAAATCTGGAATCAAATATGCCATTGTTGCTGTAGATTATTTTACTAAATGGGCAGAAGCTGAACCACTGGCTACTATCACCTCTAAAAAGATGATAAGTTTTGTGACTAAAAGTATCATTTGCAGGCATGGTGTGCCTCAAAAGATAATTACAAACAATGGTACTCAGTTCGAAAGTGAAGAATTCCAAGATTTTTGCAAACGATTCAAAATCCGAAAAAGCTTCTCAGCAGTAGCTCATCTGCAGGCAAACGGGCAGGTGGAAGCAATAAATAAAATTATCAAGTCAACCATCAAGAAGCAACTCGAAAGAGCAAAAGGTGGTTGGGTCGATAAGCTACCACTAGCACTATGGGCATACAGAACTACCCACAAAACTGCGACTGGGCATACTCCGTTTTCATTGGCATACGGGTCAGAAGCAATGATTCCGGTAGAAACAGAGATCCCTTCACATAGAAGAATTCATTTCAATCAAGCGGAGAATGAAAAACTACAGCTTGAGGCACTAGATCACCTTAATGAAAAAAGAGAAGAGGCTGAGCTCAGAATCGCAGCTCATCAGCAAAGGATAGCCAGACATTTCAATTCCAAGGTTCGCCAACGCAGCTTTGAGATTGGGGATCTAGTCTTGAAGAGAATTATGACGGAGACAGGTGTGTTTGGGCCAAATTGGGAAGGACCATATGTCATAGGTCAGAAGCTTCTTGACGGCACATTCAAACTCACTACTGTCGAAGGAGATCAAAATCCAAGAGCTTGGAACAGCGATCACTTGCGTCCATACTTTACTTGAAAGCTTTGTTGAAATATTGTAAAAAAAAAAATTTATGAATGTATGATTCTTGTAATTGAAAGCAATTGTAAAACCGATGCAAGTGAATAATGATAGACTATAAAGTGGATGTAGGCCCAAATTCTTGGCCGAACCACTATAAATCTTGTGTTCCTTATTATTATTACATGTTTGCTTTATTTTCGATATGAAAAGTACATTAAATGTATTGCTGAAATGTCGATTTATATTTTTGCAGGCAACGAAAATAAAACTTGCACATTACAAGACCAAGTGATTCTTGTTATCATTCAACAAACAAATTCCAAGTCATAAAAGCCCCGAATTTAAATCCTAGATAAGAAGTGCTTCAATTGAACGGCCAATGATTTCGCCAAAAACGGGCTCTAGCTAATAAATTGAGAAGTTTAAACAAACAAACATCCAATTAAGAAGCCTATGCCCATTCTCGCGAACTGGCCTAGCAATGAAGTACACTTCTTTGGATTAAACAAACTACTTGTAAGAGAAGGGAGTGCGAGCTTGAAAAGAAAAAATAGAGGATCGCTGAAAAGGCATAAGCAAGTGGACAAGGAACAACTAAAGCCCTCTTCGGAGGCACAAGTCCTCTTCGGAGGCACAACTCTTCGGAGGATAAAGACCTCTAACGAGGTATATGCCGCAAAAAAGAAAGTTCTCTACTCAACCAAAAAAGATTGGAGGAGTCATGACCCTCCAACCATGAGAGAGTAACATCCAGGCAATCCTCGGAGGCACATTTCACCAGGAGTTGAAGTGCAACAGCCGCTCTTCGGAGCTTCACTTCACCAGAGTTGAAATGCAAAACAAAATAAAAGCCCTCTTCGGAGGCACATTTCACCAGGAGTTGAAGTGCGACATCCGCTCTTCGGAGTTTCACTTCACTAGAGTTGAAATGCAAAACAAAATAAAAGCCCTCTTAGGAGGCCCATTTCACCAGGAGTTGAAGTGCAACAGCCGCTCTTCGGAGTTTCACTTCACCAGAGTTGAAATGCAAAACAAAATAAAAAGCCCTCTTCGGAGGCCCATTTCACCAGGAGTTGAAGTGCAACAACCGCTCTTTGGAGTTTCACTTCACCAGAGTTGAAATACAAAACAAAATAAAAGCCCTCTTCCGAGGCCCATTTCACCAGGAGTTGAAGTGCGACAGTCGCTCTTTGGAATTTCACTTCACCAGAGTTGAAATGAAAAACAGAATAAAAGCCCTCTTCGGAGGCCCGTTTCAAAAAGACCTCTTCCCAGAGGCACAATAAGAAAGAAAGACCTCTTCCCAGAGGTAGAAATGAAAAGAGCTCCTCCCGGAGGCACAATCAAGCAGAAAGACCTCTTTGGAGGCACACGTTTCACCAAGATTGAAATAAAACTTCCAGGCGTTGAAATGTGAAAAAATCCTCATCAAAGGCACACTTTAACTTTCAAAGGAAGAATGAATTACTTATTCTAGAAAATTCTCTTCCTCAAAAAGAAGTTGAAGTACCATGCAAATACCCGCTTTACCACATAGAAGATTTCATTCAGTAAAATGTGTATATGCACAAAATAAAAAGTGATATCTTCGAAGGATGAAGCGTAGAAACTTATTTGTACTATGTTTTTTAATGAAATAATATTCCTCCAAATGTGGAATAATTATTCTCTAAATAATAAAAGAACAAGTTCCTCATAAAAAATAATATTACAATGAGCTTATGGTATAGGGGCAGCATGGTATAACTACATCGGTAAAATTGCGCTCGAACAATATATACCACAAGCTCACTGCAATATCGTACAAAGAAACTTGTACAAAAATGAATAATAAATGCATTCTCAGATACAGACAGAGTTTGTACAAAGAAAAAGAATCATTTTATTCAACACTATTAGAATTTTATACAGGTACAGGTTCCAAAGTAAAAGAAAAGCGGGGGGCCGGTACCCGCACAATTTCCGGTCAGTACATGCAAAAAAGGCAAAAAGCGATATGAAAGCCACAGAACCAGAGCCATCATTTCTTCTTCCGTCCACCCTTTGAGCCCGCACCCGGCCGAATAACCAACTTTTTAGGCCGGCTTGTAACAATAGGGGATGAAGGAGAAAGGGGCTCAGTCGGACTTTCTTCCGTCTCTTCTTCGCCAGTTAAAGATCCCTTCTTCTTCTTCTTCTTCTTGGAAACTCCCTGCTTTCCTCTCTTCTTGGAGGAAGACCCACTCCCTGGAGAAAAAAGTTTAGCTAATGGTTCATCATCGGAACCAGTTGCTTCTGGGGTCTTCTCACTCCCCTCAGTTTCATCTCCTTTTTGTTCTTGTGAGGCAATGGTGTTGGGCGAATTCTCACCCAGAGGATCTCAAGACCAAAGAGCGTCAGTCTCACTCATGTTCACATCCTGCACTTCATTCAGCAAGGCCACAGTTCACTCGGCATTCGCAAATAGAGCATGGCAACCTCCATTCGGCAAAACCCCTCCTATGTGTCATTCGGCAATAGCTCATTCGGCTATACCTCATTCGGCATCTCCATATACCCATGTCCATTCGGCACAAGGGCATCCGGACGAGCTCCGCCGAACCACACATCCCCAACTACCGAATGAGACCATGCCGAACCATGCTCCTCTCACGAACTCCGCCGAACCACGCTTTAGCCGGTCCAAGCCCCGCCGAATACCACCACCGGACCACACTATTGCCGAACCACCTTCTCATCACATCTCCACCGAACCAATGCAACATCTCCTGCTCCATACCGGTCCAACTTATGACCGGACCAACACATACCCTACTCAATACCGATCCACACCCTACCAGACCAACGCCACTCCAAATTCCATGCCGAATGAAGCTCCGCCGAACCAGAACGCTGCCAGGCCAGATTGCTCCAGCCCGGGCCCACCAACAGCTATATACCTCCAAGACCCCTTGCCCCCTACCTCATTCTATAAATAGAGGGGCAGGGGTACAACAATGGCAGACAAGTTTGAGAGCTCAAGCAAGGAAGGAACTTTCAAACTACTTTCATATACTGATATACGAAGCATTGTACCTGTAATCTGAAAGAAAGAAGATAATAACATATAAAGTGGACGTAGGCACATTCTGGCCGAACCACTATAAATCTGGGTGTCTTTTACATTTCAGCCCCTACTTCTTTCATATTTACATACTCATCTAAAATCACTGAAAATCACATATAATCAACTAAATAATACGACTTGGAGGTGTTTGTCCATTTTTTGTGCAAACATTTTTGGTGCTTTCACTGAGAGCTGAACTCAAACTTCATCTTCTCCCACTCAACCTTTTTCCTAACGACATCACTCGTTGCTTAGAAATCATGCCTTCCAAACAGAGAAGGGATGTTAACAAAGGAAAGAACATCGCAACTAGCAGCCTTCCAGATCCAGCAATCACAGATCAGCCCACTTCAACAGCAGTACCAGATGAAAATCAGGAAAATCCAACTGGTCCCGCAACGGAACAACCAATCACTAGGGCAGATCTGGACAGGGTTGTGGCTGAAGTAACTAACCGCTTCACATCCCAACAAGAAACTTTGGTGGACCAACTCATGACACGCTTAAGGGACGCTGAAGAGTCCAACCGCAACACTGAATCATGGGGTGAATCCCAATCCGGAGGATCCCGGAGGCAACAAAGGTCTTCACTCTTCGAACAAGCTATCAACAGGAAAAACGATGATAGGGGCCGCGCCCGGACTCAGCCCGAATTCCGACTCGAGGAAGCCCTTGGAACCGAACCTAGCGGGGGAGGCACCAGGCGAGGGTCGGATGTAGCTGAGCCAGTCATGCCACCTAATCATAGAAACCCCGCTGAACGGAGCCGAGCTAGAACCCAGCCCGAAGTTGACCCCATGGATGTGCTCGAAACAGAACCCCACAGGGGAAGATCAAGGCAGGGGGCAACTGTAGCTGGTCCTAGCGTGCATCCAAGCAGCCAAAGACAACCACTGGATAATGCTAGAGGTGATAGACTGTACCATCCCTACAGGTCATCTGGGCGAGATAGATCCCGCAGGGAAGAACCGAGCTCATTTTTGTCCGCTCCAAGTTCTGACGAGCGGATGGCACGATTATTCAGAGAATGTGTCCAACGGGAGCAAAGGGACCGGGGAATAGGCGCTAGGGTCACCAGTCCCTTTACCCGAAATATCGAAACTGCCATCACTCCCCGGGAATGGAAAATGCCAACCATGGAACCTTACAAAGGAACTTCCGACCCCATCGTACACCTGCAGAGATACACCCAGCATATGCTCATGAGTGGAGCAACAGAAGGAGTATTATGTAAATGCTTTCCGCTATTCCTATCAGATCTAGCTACCTCCTGGTTCTGCCATCTACCCCAAGGATCCATCAGCTCATGGGAGATGTTAAAAGAAAGGTTTATTAGCCAGTTCCGCATCCATGTGGAACAACCCAGGGATGCTTATTCTCTATCCAATGTCAAACAGAAAACCGGAGAGACGCTACAACAATATCTAACACGGTTCAACGCCGCAGCGGCAGCAGTTCAAGATGCCGATGAAAAACTCACTCTAATGGCCCTCTGTAGTGGTGTGCATCCAGACACCAAGTTTGCCAGAAGATTAACTAAGGAAAAACCAGTTACCTTGCCTGATTTCTTCCATGAAGCTGGAAAGTATATGAGACTTGAAGACGCTGCTACGGAGAGGCAGCCAGGGCAACAAGGCAAGATAATTCAGGACAAGGTTCCCACTGCAGCTAAGGACGCTCGAAGAAATGAATCTAGAGACAATGCTGGGGGCAGAAAGGGTGAGAAGCGCCAATATCGACCAGGGCCAAGATTTGACTCCTACACTCCTTTGAATGAAACAATCGAAAACATCTACCTAGCCACTCAGGGCGAACTCGGATACAAGCGCCCCCCGCACAAGAAAGAATCAGATAACGCACTCAAGTCCGGAAAGTTCTGTCGCTTCCACGAATCCCACGGACATGACACCAATGAATGCCACCATCTTCGGGACTTGATCGAAGAACACATTAGAAGAAGAAGACTGGAACGTTATGTGAAAAGTCAGAACAGGACTCCAACTCCTGCCAATGAGAACTCAAAGCAACCCCTCCCAGAAGTAGGCGGAGGGAGTCGCAACAATCACAACACCAGTGGCTCTAGTCAAGAGAAGATAGTAGTCCTTACCATCTCAGGAGGACCACACATTGCCGACAGAAGTTGGGCAGAGATGGAAAGGTACGGCAAGTCGCTTAGAAATGCCGAAGGATATGTTAACTCCATTACGGAGGAACGCCACCCGAAACGAAAAGAAAACGACGACATCATATTCAGTAGGCGTGATTTGGAAGGAAGACAGTACCCACATATGGATCCTATGGTCATCTCTGCCTGGTTCGGCCCTGCTAAAGTTTTTCGGATTCTAATAGACACGGGAAGCTCCGTAAACATCTTGTTCAAACATGCTTTCGACAAAATGAAGTTATCAATGAAGGATGTGTCTCCCTGCGACAAACCACTGCACGGTTTCACTGGAGATGCAAAAATGCCCCTCGGGCAACTTGACCTCTTCGTCGAAATAGGAAGTCATCCCCGCTCCGTGGTGCGAAAACAAACGTTCGTGCTAATAGAGAACCACTCGGCTTACAACGCCTTCTTGGGGAGACCAGCCTTGTCTGACTTCCAAATTGTCCTAGCCCCCTGGTGCCTGAAGATGAAATTCCCGACAGACAACGGAATAGGAGAAGTAGAAGGAGATCAAGACGCTGCCCGAGACTGCTATGTAACTGAGCTTCGCAACAACCGCAGAAAGAATAAAGGAAAAGATGCAGAGACTACTCTCTGCATGAAAAGCTTGGAGGCATAGCAACTAAAGAAAGCCCCTCCTCTTCGATACACAAGCGATCCCTTCAATGAACTAGACCCCCGGGATAAAGAGGAGGAGGCTACCGCCGAGCCTGCAGAGGCTATGGAATTCGTATCTGTAGATAAGCACGATTCAAGTAAACTATTAAAAATCGGATCTCAGCTGAAAACGGAATTAAAGGGTCAACTCATTGACTTTCTCCGCCACAACTTAGATGTATTTGCGTGGACCCACGCCGATATGACAGGAATCTCTCCAGACGTAGCGTGCCACATGTTGAACATCGATCCCACCAAGGTACCAGTAAAGCAGAAAAAGAGGAGCATGGGGGCAGAGCGATCAGCAGCCCTTGATGAGGAAGTAAAAAATCTACTTGCTAATGACTTCATACGGGAAGCCATCTACCCAGAATGGATCGCTAACCCAGTGCTAGTAAAAAAGGCCAATGGAAAGTGGCGAACATGTATTGACTTCTCCAATCTGAATGACGCTTGCCCGAAAGACTGCTTCCCACTTCCCCGAATTGACCAACTCGTGGACAGCACAGCTGGGCACGAACTCCTATCTTTTATGGATGCATACTCCGGATATAACCAGATCCCCATGCACGCTCCCGATCAGGACCACACTAGCTTCATCACCGACCGCGGATTATATTGTTACAAAGTCATGCCTTTTGGACTCAAAAATGCTGGAGCTACCTATCAACGCCTCGTCAACAAAATGTTCGCAGAACTGATAGGACGTACTATGGAAGTATATGTGGATGACATGTTGGTGAAGTCCAGGAAAGCCAACGACCATGTAAGCCATCTGGACGATATGTTTCGGGTACTTCGCCGATATGGAATGAAGCTGAATCCTCTAAAATGCTCCTTCGGAGTATCATCGGGAAAATTCTTAGGATTCATCGTCCACGCCAGAGGAATCGAAGCAAACCCTGAACAAATCCGAGCTTTAAAAGAAATAAGGATACCTTCCACTCGGAAAGAAATGCAGAGCCTAAACGGAAAGGTGGCCGCCCTAAGCAGATTCATTTCCAAGGCAACTGACAAGTGTGTCCCTTTCTTCGAAGCACTCAAGAAAGACAAAGGGAGGTTCGAGTGGACCAACGAATGCTTAAAAGCCTTCCTCAACCTAATCGAACACCTTCAGAGACCACCAGTACTCTCAACTCCAAATGAAGGTGAAGTGTTATACCTATACCTCGCTGTATCATCTCATGCTCTAAGCGCCGCCTTGGTAAGAGAAGAAGACCGCACACAACGTCCGGTTTACTTTGTAAGCAAGAGATTTACGGGGGCAGAAGCCAGATATCCTAAACTTGAGAAGTTAGCATATTGTTTATTGATCGCGTCACGGAAACTGCGACACTACTTCCAGTCTCACTCCATCAGGGTTCTAACCGATCAACCACTAAGACAAGTGCTCCATCGTCCTGACACTTCTGGGCGACTCCTCAAATGGTGCATCGAACTAAGTCAGTATGATATCACCTACCATCCCCGCACCGCTATCAAAGGACAAGCCATGGCTGATTTCATTGCCGAATTCACTACCAACGAAGGCAAGGAACAATCCGAAGTAGCAAAAAACATCAAGTGGAACCTCTTTGTAGACGGAGCATCGAACGAACAAGGCTCGGGGGCAGGTATTGTGATCGTCACCCCCAGGGGAAGAAAGTTGTACTATGCATTAAGATTGGAGTTCACGGCCACTAACAACGATGCTGAATATGAAGCAGTAATAGCGGGATTGGAACTGGCCCTAGAAATTGGGATCAATTCCTTATGTATTCATAGTGATTCTCAGCTTATCGTAAACCAGGTACTAGGAGAATTCCAGACTCGAGGAGAACGGCTCACAGCATACCTAAAGAAAGCCAGACTGCTGCTCGATCGATTGGACCATTATCTAATCAAACACATTCCTCGAGAAGAAAACCAAGAGGCAGATGAACTTGCAAAGCAAGCTAGTATGAAGGACAGCACCATTCCCGGAGCACTAGTAATCTCAAGGCAGCTAGCCCCGAGTTTCGAACAAGCGAATCTGATAACTGCAATCGAAGAAGGAACCTGGATGACTCCTATCCGGAAATATTTGCAAGATGGCATACTACCCGACAGGCGTGACGAAGCCAAGAAGATCTTGAGGAAAGTTCCCCACTACACAATGCAAGAAGGCATCCTCTACCGGCGTGGTTTCTCTAGCCCCCTATTAAGATGCGTCGCCGGAAGGGAAGCCAAGGAGATATTAACAAACATCCATCAGGGAGGATGCGGAGATCACACTGGAGGACAGACTTTGGCAAGAAAGATACTCCGATATGGATATTACTGGCCCACACTAAACAAAGATGCCCTAGACTTCGTTAAGAAATGCGACAGATGTCAGAAGTTCGCCAAGATCCCTCGACTACCCACAAACGAAATTACTCAAATGACCAGCCCTTGGCCCTTTGCCGTATGGGGAATTGACTTAATTGGCGAACTGCCAACGGGCCGAGGCGGAGCCAAATATGCTATAGTGGCAGTCGATTATTTCACCAAATGGGTGGAAGCGGAACCTTTAAATAAAATATCTTCAGCAAAAGTTATCAACTTCTTGATCAAAAACATTCTGTGCAGGTATGGAGTCCCCCTCAAGATCGTATCAGACAACGGACTCCAATTTGACAGCGAAGAATTTGCCGACTGGTGCCAAGAGCATGGAATTCATAAAAGCTTCTCATCAGTAGCTTACCCTCAGGCAAACGGACAAGTTGAAGCTGTCAACAAAATTCTCAAAACCCTAATCAAGAAGAAACTTGAAAAGTCAAAAGGCGCTTGGGTGGACGAACTTCCTACGGCACTATGGGCATACCGCACATCTTTCAGAACATCAACGGGACATACTCCTTTCTCTTTGGCATATGGATCGGAGGCAATGCTCCCAGTTGAGACTATTGTGCCTTCCCACCGTAGGATCCACTACAACCCAGATGAAAACGAAGAACTCCTCCTCATGTCTTTGGATCTGATTGAGGAAAGGAGAAACGATGCAGCACTCAAAGCAGCAGCTCACAAACAAAAAGTGGCAGCACTATACAATTCCAAAGTCAAGCATCGCAGCTTACAAGAAGGAGATCTTGTCCTCAGGCGAATCTTTCCGCGCCCCGGGGCACTGGACCCCATCTGGGACGGACCATATGTAATTCACAAAGATCTCCACAACGGAGCTTACATTTTGTCAACAGTGGACGGAGAGGTGTTCCAGAGGGCATGGAACATCCGACACCTCCGTCGATACTTTTCTTAACTTGTACTGCCCATATGAAGTGAATTAACAAAGAGAATCAGTGGACGTAGGCATTTTCGTGCCGAACCACTTTAAAAAATCTTGTCTCTTTTTAACTTGTTCCTTTATGTCTTGGCTACTTGTTAAGCGTTATCCCTTTCTGTTGAACAAAATTCTATGGCATCTCCACTCAAGACGCACCGCGGCCTCATCTGGACTAGGCCTAACAGGTACGCTACGATTCTATGCACTCGCCAATGAGACTCTTTTGCCCCGGCATCCCTCTGCTGCGGGTTAACTCATTGCGCGCCTGCCCTCAAAGCCAACTGTAATGAGCCGATTATAAGTCATCATAAAGGCCGACTATAGCCGATGGCAGCTCATTACGGCGTTCGGCTCGTCGGTAACTGTGAACCTACTTTAAGCCCCAACATAAGGTGTGGCCAGCCAGGGGTAGTTCACGGCCAACGGCACCCACGCTAGCCGGCCACGGTAAATCGAATAATACCCACGATTACGGACCATAATGGTTCGGGTAGTTACCGTGCGCGATCTCGGCTCCGATGTGTCTTAAGTGCGGCTGTGGTAAAAAAGAAAACTTCCCGCGGAGGCGTAAGATGGGTGACAAATGTCTCCAAGACCCACAGCTAGGGAAAGTGACTACAAAACCCGTTTGCCACGAACTTAAGCACATCGACGGCCTTCCGTGACTGGAAGTTTTACTTTTACTATATTTCCATTTCATTTAAATATTTTTCTCCTATCCTGTATAACAAACTCTAAAGTACAGGAAACCAAATAGGAAGCATTCACTCATGAGGCTCTAAGCCTGCGTGCTGGGTAGCAGGGCGCTCTGCTATACCCGTGAACAGTTACACAAGACACTCAAAGCTACCGCCTGCGAATAAAACATAAAGGGCGGTACTCTCTTCTCTTGTACATAAATGCGTAACTATAACTTATTCATACATTGACATTGCAAAACGTGAAATTATATTTCAAGCAAAAACTTAACATCAAACACAAGTGGAATCACAGGCATATACATAATTATACTTCTCACACAGCACATAAAGATAGCAACAACATTTAAACACGACAAAATCAGCTTATATTATAAGATCACACGAAGTTATTCTTTGCAAATAATTTTATTACAGTTGCATATCAAAGACTAACATGAACAGTGATAAAAAAGAAACAAAAAGATGGCAGATGCATCCACACTCCATCACCAACTCCCCCAGCCTACTTAGCCGCAGGATCGGAGCCCCCAGCATGTGGATCTGAAGTCCCACCTGTCCAGATCAGAAGAGGAATTCATTAAACGAACGATCAAGTTATGAAAACACGAAAAGAAAAGAAAGGGAAAAGAATAACTCACCAGCATCCGCCGCTTGATCCTCATCATCCAACTGCACGCCCGCTTCCTCTGCAGCGAGTAGCCGCATCCCCTCCTTCACCGCCGCTTGCTCCTCCTTTGAGAACTGAGCAGTAACCGCACTCAAGTTGAAAGCCTCTCCGCCTTCCTTACCCGCATTCACCCTGGCCTCCTCTAAAGCCTGGAGATACACCTTGGCCATGACCCGAGGGTAATCGTCCATCCAAGACAAGCCGCCCTCCTTCCAAGTGTGGAAGTACATATCCTGCAACATCTCATCCATCATCCCCTCGTTTTCCTCAAACTCCCTCACCCGGGCCTCGGAAGCTTGCAACTTGGTGATGGCGACGTCCCTCTCTGATTGGTATCTCAAGCAGTCAGCCTGGAGTGACCTCCTCATTTCCTCCTCCTTCAACTTGAGGGACCTCCTCATCTCCTCCATCTCCTCCTTCAACTCGGCCTGGGCCATCTCCGCAGCCTCGAGCCTCCCGGACAACTCCTCTACCCGCTCGAGATCCGCATTTCGAACCTCATCCACCGTTGTAATAGCCATGTTAATCCGCTCCCTGCAGGTGACCTCCATTTTCCGTAACTCCGCCCTACTTGCCTTCTCCATGGTCTCTTTCAGACGCTGGGAAGCTTCCTCATGCTGGGAGATCTGGATGGCTTGGTCGGCAAGCTGCTTGGCCTGATCGGCAACCTTTAGCCTTAACCGAATGTTAGCACTCCCAATCTCCTCCCCGGCCTTGACCAATCGAGCATGATGCTCCATTAACTTCTTAGTCTCTTCGGCCACCCGATCAATATTAGCCTTGGCCTCGTCCCCCATAGTAACTACTCGGGTAGTAAGCAGATCAAGATCTAGGGACTTGGCCTCATCCAGCACTCTTACCATGGGGTTGCGGGGAAGAAGGTGCTCGCCCGTGGTCTCATCGAATGAAATGTCCCGAAAACTTGGGTCTAAATCAGGATGGCCGGCAAAAGGGTCACGAGGCACGGGGCGAGGCACATCGGGACGCCTTATATGAATGACAGTAGAACTCTTGGAAGGAGGAGGAGGGGGGCAGGGCTCCGTGCTCTCCTCCGTAGTATCACGAGGAGGCTGAGTAGGGGGAGACAGAGCAGGAAGCTGCGAAGCAGAAGAAGACTCAAATAAGGAACGGCTCCGCTTCCTTTTCTGAATGCCCTCTTCGATGACCCCAAGAAGAGGGCGGTACTTGACTACGTCCCCAGTGCGATCAGTAGAAGGTTTCGCGGAAGCTCTCCTCGACTTAAATTGTTCAAGGCGGTGTCGAACATCCGACGTTTTACCCGCCTGGCCTGCCCCTGGAATAAAGAACAAGTGTTACGAACATACAATAATCCGCAGTTCATGAAAATGTGCTAAGTTAAAAAGAAAGAAAAGTGAGAAGACACATCTATTATACAAACCCGGCGGAGGAGTGGGAAACTGCAATAAGTCCTGGATCTCATCCCAGGACGGAAGTGAACCGTAAAAAATTTCTAAGTCCCTATCGAAAATGGAATCGGCAGAAGACAAAAGTTCACCTTGCGTCGCCGGAGTCACCCTAGCTGAAGCCACAGCTTTGCCGGTTTCCTTTGCTTTCTCCGTTTCTTTCTCCTTTTCCTTCTCCGTTTCCGACTCTCCCTCTGACTCCCCGAAGGCCCGACGGAGAGCCTCATCCAGTTCGAGGTCCTGCTCAGAGGTTAGAGCAGCAACACCGCTACCACCCTGACCATCGCCATCTCCTCCACCCTCCGACCCTTCTCCAACTTCACCTCCTTCCTCCTCTTCTACACCTTCCTCCTCCGGGACATCCGGGCAAGTACTTGGAGAAGGGCCATCGGACTCCTTGAGCTTCTTGCCTCCTACGACTGGACGTTGTGCAAAGGGCTTCCTCTTGCCACCCTTCGCTGTCACCCCACCTTTAGGCTGGGCAGCCTTCTCTTCTGCCGTGTCCCTCTGTTTGACTACGGACTGATGTGGGAGGATCAAATTATACGACAAGAGCCTGGCATTCCTAATCAGATAAGCAGCCGATCTGTCTCTCCCGGAAATAGCTTCAATTTCTGCTGCCATCCGAACCAAGCGATCATCTTCCACAACCGCAAAACCACCTGTCGCTAGCAAGAAATAAAAGCGCATAAGAGAGTGAATTACAGCCAAGACAGGAATTATGAGTAGAGTTTTTACTTACATCCGGAGGTAAATCGGCGAATAGAGACGGAGTCATCCCTGACAAAGAACCATTCCTTCTTGAACATGCTATACTTCGAGTATAAATCCAAAACAGGCTTGAAGGAAACGGCTGACTCCAAGCTAATATATGGGGACCCCTTCCTGTACCCCCTCAGATTGTACAGATATCGTATTTCCCGGTTGGAGGGGGCGCGCCCATATCTCTTCTGGAAGATAGCATATAAGCATACCAGAATGGCATAAGAGTTGGGCTGAAGCTGGAATGGAGCCACCTTCAGATAAGTGACGAAGCTTAGTATCCAGGCGTTGATTGGAGGAATAGCCCCGCACATGCAATGGTACCGGCTATAAGCGAAGTACCCCTCAGGGGGATCATATGGCATGACCCCTTCCCCCGGTAACAACATAAGAGCCATGTCTATCCCAAAGGAACGGGATATAACGTCAAGTTGCTCCTCCTTTAAGGAGCTTGGGAAGCAGTCAGGGGGAGAGTTCAAAAGTTCCTGTGGACCACATCCGTCCACTAGAGACTTCGGAATAGGTCGGTGTTGCCCGGATCCTGATTGGACTGGGGGCGAGGAAGAAGAAGGCTCTCCTGTGCCTCTAGACTTCTTTCTGTCTGATCGTGTTTCCGCTTTGCGAGACATTTTCTGCAGCACAAGAAAAACCTAATATTAGAACAAGGAAAATAGAAAAGTAAACAAACAAGTGCGTGCAAGTGTGGAATTTCATTCGCAAGCTGAAGTCTTCCAGATCACAAGTTCATTCGGTTTCCATGTTCATTCGGCTTCCAAGTTCATTCGGTTTCCAAGTTCATTCGGTTTCCAAGTTCATTCGGTTTCAACCCCATTCGGTTTTCATCTCATTCGGCTCCAAGGCAGTAGTCCCATTCGGTGAAGCAAGGACATACGTGTGTATTCGGTAATAAGTATATACCTGGTTCGGTATAAGGTTGGTTCGGCAAACACTTGATTCGGCAATGGAGTGATTCGGCTCTACTCGTTCGGTAAAGAAAAACAAGGGGGGTACGGCCTCTATATATAGGCAAACTCACAACCACCGAACCAGATGTCTCGCCCAACCGGACCAATGATACCGGACCACCAGAAGCCGGATGAGAATAGCCGGACCAACCAAGAACCGAATGGAACCCTCTATCTACCGTCCAAGACCAGGAACAGGGGGCACGCAGGCGCTTCACTCAGATAAGTACCGAACTCCAGAATAACTAATAAAATAAGATTATGATAACGGTGAATAAGTCGTAAAATCCTCACCGACGTGGATTAAATCGTTTACACGTGTACGCGACCTCGAATGGTCCATAGGCACGCTCTGAATGGTTATTAACCCTACCATCGTGGGAATTTACACTTTGACACGCATTCTTAAGCCCAGCGGTCATATGGATATTTGATAATTATGAAATGGCTAAGCTACTTACACATGTACGGGGTTGCGAACGATCCCTAGGCATGCTCTGAGCTGGCAATAAACCATCTTCACAAACATAAACCGGGCATCGACGATGCCAAGCCCCTTCGGGGCTCACTCTCTCGTCCTGAACGGCACAGTTCACTTCATCTCGAATATTTCGATCATGAACGGTCGTTATTTGAAATCATACTGAAACTGTAAATTCCTTTGCAGGACATCAACATGATATGAACATCCAACCCATGGCATTACAAAAACAAGCCTCCCTACAACAAGGAAACAAAGCGCAACACATGCAAGCACGTGCCCCACTTTGGGGGGCAAATGTTGGGCGAATTCTCACCCAGAGGATCTCAAGACCAAAGAGCGTCAGTCTCACTCATGTTCACATCCTGCACTTCATTCAGCAAGGCCACAGTTCACTCGGCATTCGCAAATAGAGCATGGCAACCTCCATTCGGCAAAACCCCTCCTATGTGTCATTCGGCAATAGCTCATTCGGCTATACCTCATTCGGCATCTCCATATACCCATGTCCATTCGGCACAAGGGCATCCGGACGAGCTCCGCCGAACCACACATCCCCAACTACCGAATGAGACCATGCCGAACCATGCTCCTCTCACGAACTCCGCCGAACCACGCTTTAGCCGGTCCAAGCCCCGCCGAATACCACCACCGGACCACACTATTGCCGAACCACCTTCTCATCACATCTCCACCGAACCAATGCAACATCTCCTGCTCCATACCGGTCCAACTTATGACCGGACCAACACATACCCTACTCAATACCGATCCACACCCTACCAGACCAACGCCACTCCAAATTCCATGCCGAATGAAGCTCCGCCGAACCAGAACGCTGCCAGGCCAGATTGCTCCAGCCCGGGCCCACCAACAGCTATATACCTCCAAGACCCCTTGCCCCCTACCTCATTCTATAAATAGAGGGGCAGGGGTACAACAATGGCAGACAAGTTTGAGAGCTCAAGCAAGGAAGGAACTTTCAAACTACTTTCATATACTGATATACGAAGCATTGTACCTGTAATCTGAAAGAAAGAAGATAATAACATATAAAGTGGACGTAGGCACATTCTGGCCGAACCACTATAAATCTGGGTGTCTTTTACATTTCAGCCCCTACTTCTTTCATATTTACATACTCATCTAAAATCACTGAAAATCACATATAATCAACTAAATAATACGACTTGGAGGTGTTTGTCCATTTTTTGTGCAAACAAATGGGATCGTCCAAGTCTTGAAGAGCTTCTATTTGCTCCTCTTGTGATCCCGGTTGCGAGGCGGAAGGAGGAGTCACCTGAATAAATGGAGGAGGAATAATTGGAGGTGGGGAAGCTTGAACAATGCCCGACGTTTTCTCTATAGAAGGAAAAAAGTTCAAGTCGGTAAAAAGAGGAGATAAAGGTTCGCCAAGATTCAAGAAGTAGTCAAAAAGCCCATCAAGCTCGTAAGAAACAGATGAGCAGTCTACTTGGGCAAGATTGTCAGTAAGGTTACCTGCAGAAGTCGGTTCCCTGACGTCAACTTCGTAAGCCTGTGCCCCGGCACTCTCGCCGCCTTCATCTCCACCTTGTATGCTTGTGATCTCAATGGTAACTTTAGTAGGAGATGGGGAATGAGAACTAGAACCGCTAATGTCAATTTCGGCTGAAGGAGAAGGTTGAATTGGAGCGGTTGAGATGATTTTTCCTGAATATTCTCCTGCCGCTATTTCGGCCCTTAATTTTGCAAGCTGTTCTCTCCCCCTGGCAAGAGTGGCACGAGCATCATCATCAAGATAATGCTCCTCAAGAGCTGACTCAGTATAGCCAGCGCCCTTACCGCCAAGCATATCGAGTGCGGCCTCCCAAACTTCAGCCAGAGTAATTTCATACTTGGGGCCTAGAAAGGCGAGGCTACCACACCCCAAAATGCTATTCAGTTAGAAATCAAATAATGTTGAGCTAATGTTGGCCCTCGTTGCCTCGTGAGATTCTTCAGCTGCAATTTTGCCGGCAACGGCCTCATCACGCTCCATTTCAGCTTTAGAAAGTTGAAGCTTAAGCATTTGAATCTCCGCCTCGTGGGAGCTGTTCTTCTTCCAAAGCTCTTTGATATCAGCAACATAGCCCTCACTAATCCTTTTCTGCACTTCAAGCATGTCTTCGGCATCTCTTTGGCTGGCATGAGCGTCTCTCACTTGTTTTAGGAGCACTTCTTCTTTTTGAGAATAAGAAGTAGAGGAAGAAGCAAGCTCTTGTTTCAGTTCCGCAACTTTTGCTTCAAGCTCTTCATTGTAAGAAGAGATGCTCCTCATTTCAGTGTCGTGTTGCTCAAGAACCTTTTGCCATTCGGCTTTATCATTTTCCATAGTGAGCATGGCCTCTATGTTTGCACGATTAACCCTTTGAACCTCGTCGACAAGTTTTTGCCAGTTTGACATCCTCTCAATACCAAGCTTCACGGCGTCGAGATTTCGTAACAAGGCAGACTTGTCAATGGGAACCAAGTCAAGGTCGAACCTCACTCCCTTCAGACACCACTGTGGAAACCGACTTTGCAAAGTGGCCGGGCCCGGTCCAACTTGGAATTTGGGTCTGCTAATTATTGTTTGGATGTCTGTCTTCCCGAGAGCGGGAGAGCCAGAAGGAATGTCAAGCGAGGCAGGGGCATTAACCTTTTCAGGAGTTGTAGAGGTGTGCTTCTCACCATGTTGGGCTCGCTTTCTCGAATCTTCAACCATATGACTTTTTCCTCTGTCGTCATGGGATTTTCTTTTATGAGAATCGTCGCCTCTCTGCGAAGAATCGTGGCGCTCCTCCCTCTCTCTTCTTTCATAACACTACTCTTGAGCCCTCTTCTCTTGAGCCTTTCAGGCGGCTCTTTCTTCATCAGATTCTCTGTAAAAAGGGAGGTAACGCCTGTAATCATATTGGATACGCCTCCCGTAGCACTGGAAATCATCATAGTAGGATCCGCTGCGCCCCATCGGAGGATCTGAAATAAAAAAGAGCTAAATTTTAGAATTCTTCAAAGTACAAAAAGTCATAAGCATAAAAGTGCCGATAAAATTCTAAGTGTGTGTAATGTGCAAACTACGCGCATCAAACTACGAACCACTCTTTAATTGAGGAGTAGTTGTGGGTGTAATAGTTAGCGTCAACTCTTGAGTTGACGGAGTCTGTTGCAGGGTAGAAGTCGCTTCGACTACTGAAGAAGAAACCCCGGTAGTGATAGGATCATCTTTAAAGATCTCTTGTGAGGTGGCAAAGAGGTCGCTCAGCCCTTCGAAAGTATCGTCCCTGCTCTGCTTGACAAGGCTAGTTTTCTCGGCTTCTTCGCCAGACTTCTGTGAACGTCGGGGAGATCCCTGAGGCTCTTCTTCCTCAATAACCGGGGCAATTTCGTCAGATGGCCCCGCAATATCAACAGAGGTGGAGCACTTCACTAGCGAAGCCTCGAGAGCAGGTCCTTTTGGTATAGATGTGTCAGTAGAAGCTGGGGCATCCGACGCTCTGGCTGGGGAGTCTGGGATTTCATGAGGATGAGTAGAACGAGAAGTATGCAAAAGTCAGTACTGATGCAAAAACTCATCTTTCAACAGAAATTGAATGTCTCTCTCCTCAACTAGCACGACCTTGAGCCTTTCGAAAGTTGGCTTATGACTGGGATCCCTAGAAGGAGGGGGGAGCGCTGAAAAAAAAAAGAGAAGCGGAGTTAACACTTAACAATTCAGTCTCACAAAAGTCAGATAAAAAACATAGTAAGAATGGTTAATCTTACTTCCTTCCGTCCATACAGCATAAAACCCCGGGGGACAGCGGACATAGAAAAATTGAGTCAAAAACCCATGAGCGCTGTCAGGAAAACCGATGATTAATTTACGATTTCGAGCACTTCTCACGACAGTAATAGAGGGGTGATCTTTAGTCCTGGTGAAAGAACATAGGAAGCAAATCTCGTCAAAGCTTGGGAATCGATCAAACGTCCTCCTAAACAGTACACACAACCCCATTAAAATGGCATAACCATTAGGGTGTAATTGGGATGGGGCGATGGCCAATTGACGAAGAAGTTGTTGGAAAAAGTCATTGAAAGGAGGAACGCCCCCACTCAGGCACATTTGTCGATTGACCGTCACAAAGCTAGGGGGTGCTATGTCAGCAGTGTTACTTCTCTCGGGAAGAATGGCATCTGATTCAGCAATGCCAAACTGAGCGCACAATTGGCGAAAAACTCTGTACGATAAAGTAGAAGAGGCTCTTTCCGGAGGATTGACTAGTGAAACCGGAATAACAGCTGCCTCTCCAGCTTGAACTGTTGTATCTTCTTCCTGAGAAGTCATTCTACACAAGCAACCGGATATTCAAATGTGAAGGTGCACGTTTCCTAAAAGTGTGAAGTGTCGTGTAAAACCAATAAAAATAGCAAGTAAATATAACTGGAATTAAACTAGTCGATGATTGATCGATTACAAAATTTCAGAACTTGTTAATATAAAGTTCAAGACTAATACTAGTGCAGGCTGGTCAGTTTCAATTGACTATTTTAGTGTTGCTGTAATATTTTACTTGAAATTGGTGAAAGCACTTCGTTCACACAATTTATTTGAGTTAATTATTTGTTATTAACTAATCTGTCATTTGACGTGGGCAGTCGATGGAAGTATATTTGTCCCATTTTTCTACAAATGTTGTGTTTAACAGGTTGATATCGTCAAAGTTAGATAATCTGTAAAGAAACACAACAAAGTTCAAGCAGTATATTCTGGCAATTCAAACTGGAAATACAATTAAGTTCTATCAACATCTCTAAGTTTTCAAATTTTGTTCAAATCATTGAGTCACAGTCCGAAGAGTTCCCTAAGTCATAAGTCGTCCACGACCTAAAAGTTATGTCGTCCACGAATTATAAGATAATTCTTTAAGTCTTAGCTCGGCTGCAACCCAAGGCTAAGTCGTGCACAACCTAGAGGCCAAGTCATAAAGTCTCAAATCAAGACAGAACAAATGAAGTGCAAATGAAGCTAAGTCTTGAGTCGTCCAGAAGCAAACATAACCTAAGGGGTTAAGTCGTATGCAACTAAGGTCATGGGGGATCTTAAGTCAGTCACTTCGAAAACTATGCAAATTGGCAAAGTCGCAAAAACTTCACGATATCTCTTCTCAACCCACTGATCCTTCTCCAACCCAATAACTGGCTATCTTCCTAACTCCTAACCCGTTAACCCATGTAGGACGATATCGCCTCCTCTAAATTCATGGATCAACTGAATCGAAATATGGTGACCCATCGCCTTCTCCTTGCAAGTCATCTAAAAACTCAATCAAACTGCTTCAAGCTTGTCAGCAATCGATCATAACGCGATTCAAGAAGAAGCCTGATGTGAGGATTCGGATTGAGGTTGGAAAATGGGAAATCCATGTTCGGAAGGTAACAGTAATTGTGAAATTGAGCGAGCGATGAGTTTACTTACACAGTGTAATGATGAAGGTGGTAGGAACTTAATTGGTGATAAGGTGAACTGATCGAATTCGTCTCTGAAAAGCTTCAAAGGTCGTTAATGGCGGAAGTAAACACGAAAACAAGTAGGTGAAGAAGGAGCGACTTAAACCTTTTATATCTCGAGGCAGAGGAATTTAAAATGGCACACGAGTTAAGATAAGTCGAAGCACACGACCTACGACTTAGGCGTGTACTTCGAGGGGCAAATGTTAACCCTCAATTTCCTACGACTCAAAAACTGCACGACTCAATAAGAAAACGACTCAAGGTGGGCGACGACTCAATGGACAAACAACTCAGTGAGTTATCAACATAACGAGTTAACAGATGCACGACTCAACGAGTCAAGAGGATAGACGACTTAAGGGACTGACGACTTACCAACTTAAGGAAGCTACGACCTAACGGCCTAAGAGAATAGACCAACTCAATACCTTAAAGAAGTTGCCGACTCAGAGTACTTTACGACCTAAGGCATCCACGACTTAAGGTTTCTACGACTCAAGGGAAACAGCAACTCAACGGACCAAGAAGTCTACGACTTAAGGAAACCTACGACTTAAGAGATGGCCTGACTCAAGAGCGAAATAAGTTAACGACCTAAAGCGGTCTATGACTTACGACCTAGCATGAGTCGTAAACGACTTAGGCAAACAAAGCGACTCACAACTCAGAGAAATCTGCGACTTAAGGCCTCTGCGACTTAAGATATGTCATGTCTCAGGGGAGGTACACGAGTTAAAGAGCCTGCGAGTTAAAAGCTTACGAGTTAAGGAACTAACGACCTAACAGGATTAAGACCTAAGAGACTTAGGGAATGTCACGACTTAAGAAAGTCCACGACTTAAAGACGTTACGACCTAAGACTTAGAGAACAAGTTCAATACCATGCCGTAATAAGATGACTCGTAGACGACTTACGACCTAGTTTAAGTCGTACACGACTTAAAACCGCAGAGCCAAGATTTTAGTACTGCCTCACTTTAAACCGTGACCTCTTAACTCGCGAACGAGTTAGGACTTTTATCCAAATGAACGAAGAAAATCTCAGAACCACTTCACTTACTCCACTGCCTGCTGACTCTTGAACCTTGAGTCGAGTGCGAGTTACGACTCTCCATGAGTCGTGCACGACTCATGACTTGAGTGAAAAACTACTGCCCAGAATCACACCTATAAATACGCGGCCACCTCCAACGTTCAGAGGACTTTTGGCTCATTCTTTCCAAGCACCGATACTCTGCTACATTCCAAACTGACTCGACACTCAAAGCTTTCAAGACACGTAGAACGCCATGAAGAACTTCAAGAAGGAATCTCATACATCCGACATGGATTTGAAGACCTTCACTTACATTGAAGTTTAAGCTAAACGTTCAAAATGTTTAGTAGTTCAAAGTGTATTGTACTTGGAAAGAATTGTATTGACTTGTAACGAAATCATCAATAAAGATATTCAGAGTGGACGTAGGCAAACTATTGAGCTGAACCACTATAAAACCGCTGTTATTTACTGCTTTTTCTGTGTTTTTCTGCTTATACTCTGTTCTCGAATCATCAGGTGGTGCTTTCACAACTACACGTTACACACCGGGGTGTTAGCGTTCAAATTTTAGCGTTAACAATTGGCTACTATTACCTCTAAGAAAATGATAAGTTTTGTGACTAAAAATATCATTTGCAGGTATGGTGTGCCTCAGAAGATAATCCCAGACAATGGTACTCAGTTTGAAAGTGAGGAGTTCCAAGATTTCTGCAAACGATTCAAGATCCGAAAAAGCTTCTCAGCAGTGGCTCATCCGCAGGCAAACGGGCAAGTGGAAGCAATAAACAAAATCATCAAATAGATAAAAGTGCTATGCTACGGAACCTTGATGTAGTCAGAACCGATATTGAGAGGATGTCATCTTGGCAGAAACTCGTTGATGAGCTCCAAAGGGTGAATAGGGCCAATCTCGAAGCTATGCTTACCATGGAGAACGACAAAACTGAATGGCAAAAGATCCTTAAACAGCATGACGCAGAAATGAGGAGTATCGCCGATTATAATGAGAAACTTGAGGCATAAGTTGGGAAACTTAAAGAGGAGCTTGCTACTTCTTCCACTTCTTATTCTCAAAGGGAGAGTGTGCTTCTTCAACAGGTGCGGGATGCTCATGCCGCGCAAAGGGATGCTGAGGCCAAGGCTGATGAGTTGGAGCAGATTATAGAGGGCAACCGTACTGATATTACTCAGTTACGAGGACAAACTGGCCTTCAGGCTGCAGAGATTGAAAAATTGAAAGCCCGGTTATCCAAAGTCGAGAGAGAGCGGGATGAGGCTGTTGCGGGTAGAATTACAGCTGAAGAGGCCCATGAAGCTACCAAAGCTGATATTGGCTCGACACTATTTGATTTCTACTTGCAATGTATATTAGGGCGTGGCAGTCTTGCATTCCTGGGCCCCAAGTATGAAATTACTCTGGCCGAAGTGTGGGAGGCCGCACTAGATATGTTTAAAGGGGCCGGGTACACTGAAGAGGAGTTGGAGGTGCACTACTTAGACTTTGAGGCTCGCGCAGCCCTTGCCAGAGGGAAGGAGCAACTCGCCAGATCGCGGGTTGAAATAGTGGGGGAAGAGCATCAAGAAAAAGAAACAAATTTGACTGTTCCAGTCCCTCCTTCAACTTCGGCCGATGCTGGCATTATTGGCTCTAGCTCTTATGTACCGATCCCTGCTCAAACTGATACCGGGGCCAAAATTACTCAAGTTACAGATGAATCGCAAGAGAGTGCTGAAGCCCCGGACTATGAAATTGACGTAATAAAGACAACTTCTGCAGGTAATTCCACTGTAAATTTCGCTCAAGTGGATTGCTCATTTATTTCACATGGGTTTAATGAGCTTCTTGACTATTTTCTCAACCTTGATGAGCCTTCATCTCCTCTCTTTACTGACTTTAACCTCTTTTCTTCTACAGAGAAAGTATCAAGCACCGCTCAGATTTCTCCTCCTCCGGTTATCCCTCCTCCGTCTCTCCAGGTGGCTCCTCCTTCTGCTTCTCAGCCCGGGTCGCAAGAGGAACAAATAGAAGCCCTTCACGGTTTAGACGATCCCATCGCTTCGCAAGAGCATAGAGACGAGGGACTTGAGGGGGGTGAGATATCTCCAGAGCGGACCCCTTCTGATGACATAACTTTGTCTAAACTTGCCACTCTGGGAAGTGAGTCTTCCTCAAAGAGGAGGAAAAAGCACGGAACGTCAAAGAGGAGGGGGAAGAAAATCACTGTTACTGAAGGGGAGCCAGAAGTTGGACCAGCTGCGCCTACCCCTCCTTCTTCCCTCGTGCCAACTGACCGGCCTGAAAAGCTAATCATTCGGCCGGGAAAAGGGTCCAAAGGTAGTAAAAAGAAGTGAACATTTTAGCTTTTTGCCTTTTGTATGTACTGGTCGAGAATTGTGAGGGTACCGGCCCCCGCTTTTCTTTATTTTGAAACATGTACCTGCATTTCAATTGAATAAAATGATCCTTTGTTTGTACAGACTCCTGTTTGAATTTGAGAATGCATTTATTATTCATTTTTGCACAAGTTTATTTATATGATATTGCAGCGGGCTTATGGTATGTTGTTTGAGTATTACTTTACTGATGCAGCTATACCATTATACCATGTTGCCCCCATACCTTAAGCTTGCTGCAATATTTTATACTTCGAGGGGACTTGCACTCTTATTTGCTAAAGAATAATTATTTTATTCTTTTTAAAGAAATTTTTTGTAGAGTACAACTCCCTTCGTATAAGTTTCTACGCTTTGTCGTTCGAAGAAATCACTTTTTCCTTTTGCTTACGTGCATATTTTACCAAGTGAATTCTTCTATGTGGTAAAGCGGACCTCTGAAGGGCACTTTAACTTCTTTTTTTTTATATACAAAATTGTACCTCTGAGGAGGGATTTTTCACGTTTCAACACTTGGAAGTTTTATTTCAATCTCGGTGAAACGTGTACCTCCAAAGAGTTGTGCCTTTGAAGAAAGCCTTTTCACGTTTCAACACTTGGAAGTTTTATTTCAATCTTGGTGAAACGTGGGCTTCCGAAGAGGTCTTTCTTCTTGATTGTGCCCTTGAAGAGGTCTTTCCTTTGAACTGTGTCCCCGGGAGGGGGTTGTACCTCTAAGGAGGGATTTTTCACGTTTCAACACCTGGAAGTTTTATTTCAATCTTGGTGAAGCGTGTACCTCCAAAGAGTTGTGCCTTCGAAGAAAGCCTTTTCACGTTTCAACACTTGGAAGTTTTATTTCAATCTCGGTGAAACGTGGGCTTTCAGGAAGGTCTTTATTTTGTCTTTGCATTTCAACTTTGGTGAAGTGAAATTCCGAAGAGCGGTTGTTACACTTCAACTCCTGGCGAAATGTGCCTCCGAAGAGGGCTTTTATTTTGTTTACATTTCAACTCTGGTGAAGTGAAATCTCGAAGAGCGGTCATAACACTTCAACTCCTGGTGAAATGGGCCTCCGAAGAGGGCTTTTATTTCGTTTGCATTTCAACTCTGGTGAAGTGAATTCTCTAAGAGCGGTCATAACACTTCAACTCCTGGTGAAATGGGCCTCCGAAGAGGGCTTTTATTTCGTTTGCATTTCAACTCTGGTGAAGTGAAATCCCGAAGAGGGGTCATAACACTTCAACTCCTGGTGAAATGTGCCTCAGAGAGGGTTTTCATCGCCTGGAAGTTACTCTCTCATGGTTGGAGGGTCATGACTCCTCCAATCTTTTTTTGTTGAGTAGATAACTTTCTTTTTTGTGGCGTATGACCCATTAGAGGTCTTTATCCTCCGAAGAGTTGTGTGTCCGAAGAGGACTTGTGATGCCGATGATGGCTTTGGTTGTTCCTCTGTTCACTTGCTTATGCCTTTTCAATGATCCTCTGCCTCCTCTTTCTTTTTTAAGTGACTCGTTTAATCCAAGGAAGTGCGCTTCATTGTCAGGCAATTTCGTGAGAACGAGCACTAGCTTCTTAATTGGACGTTTGTTTGTTCAAACGATCTCAATTTATTAGCAAAGACCCGTTTCTGTCGAAATCATAGGCCGTTCAATTGAAGTACTTCCTATCTAGGATTTGAATTCGGGGCTTTTGTGACTTGAAACTTGGCGAGAATCACTCGGTCTTTTTATGTGCAAGTTTCACTTCCACTGTCTGCAAAAATTTAAATCGACATTTCAGCAATACATTCTATGTAATTTTCATATCGCAAATAAAGCAAACATGTAATAATAATAAGGAACACAAGATTTATAGTGGTTCTGCCAGGAAATTGGGCCTACATCCACTTTATATTCTTTCATTATTTACTTGCATCAGTTTTACAATTGCTTTCAATTACAAGAATCATACATTCATAACTCTTTTTACAATATTTCAACAAAATTTTCAAGTAAAGTATGGACGCAAATGGTTGCTGTTCCATGCCCTTGGAATTTGATCTCCATCAACAGTGGTGAGTTTGAATGTGCCGTCAAGAAGCTTCTGACCTATTACATACGGTCCTTCCCAATTTGGCCCAAACACACCTGTCGCTGTCATAATTCTCTTCAGGACTAGGTCTCCAATCTCAAAGCTGCGTTGGCGAACTTTGGAATTAAAATGTCTGGCTATTCTTTGCTGATGAGCTGCAATTCTGAGATTAGCCTCATCTCTTTTTTCATCAAGGAAGTCCAGCGCTTCAAGCTGTAGCCTTTCGTTCTCTGCTTGGTTGAAATGGATCCTTCTGTGTGAAGGAACCTCTGTTTCTACCGGGATCATTGCTTCCGACCCGTATGCTAATGAGAAAGGAGTGTGTCCAGTCGCAGTTTTGTGAGTGGTTCTGTATGCCCATAGTGCAAGTGGTAGCTTATCGACCCAACCACCTTTTGCTCTTTCAAGTTGCTTTTTGATGGTTGATTTGATGATCTTGTTTACTGCTTCCACTTGCCCGTTTGCCTGCGGATGAGCAACTGCTGAAAAGCTTTTCTGGATTTTGAATCGCCTACAAAAATCTTGGAATTCCTCGCTTTCAAACTGAGTACCATTGTCTGTGATTATTTTCTGAGGCACTCCATACCTGCAAATGATATTCTTGGTCACGAAACTTATCATCTTCTTAGAGGTGATAGTAGCCAATGGTTCAGCTTCAGCCCATTTAGTAAAATAATCAACTGCAACAATAGCATATTTAATCCCTGATTTGGCAGTCGGTAGCGGCCCAATGAGATCCATTCCCCAAATTGCAAATGGCCATGGACTGACCATTTGTGTGAGTTCAGTTGAAGGTCCTCTAGGAATTTTGGCAAATCTTTGGCATCTGTCACACTTTCGGGAATAGCTTGCAGCATCATGATTAATTTCTGGCCAAAAATATCCGTATCGGAGAATTTTCTTTGCTAATGTTTGACCACCTGAATGATCACCACATTCTCCTCCATGTACCTCAGCTAGGATTGTTTTGGACTCTTCCCTGGATATACATCGAAGCAATGGCATTGAGAATCCCCGTCTATATAATCGGCCATCCTGAATTACATAGCGAGAGGCTTTCCTTAGTAGCTTCCGTCTCTCTATCGAATTTTCTGGCAGAGAACCTCTGAGTAGGTAGTCCAGTATTGGAGTCATCCATGACTCTTGTTTTTGAGATACATTCATAATCCAGTCAATATCCATCTCGTCTATACTTGGTGCTGAAAGGACTTCTACGGGGACCAATCCCAATAGTTGAGCTTCACCAGAACTTGAATACTTTGCGAGGGAATTTGCCTTCATATTCTCTTCCCGAGGAATGTGGCTTATTGAATAGTGATCGAGCTCACATAGAAGTTCCCAAGCCTTTGACAAGTAAGCGGGCAGGTTTCCCCCTTTCGTTTGAAATTCCTTCTTGACTTGGCATACAATAAGCTGAGAATCGCTAAAGATCTGTAATGCTCGTATGTTTAGTTCTTTAGCGATTTTCAGTCCTGCGATAAGAGCTTCATATTCGGCTTCATTGTTTGTTGAAGGAAATTCCAATCTTAGTGCATAGCATAATGACCGACCTTCAGGAGTCTCAAGTACAACTCCGGCTCCAGAACAGTAATCATTTCTTGCACCATCGACATATAACTTCCATTGGATAGGGGAACTGTCGAACGTTTCTTCCTCACTGTTACCCTTATCTGTAAATTCTGCAATGAAATCCGCTAAAGCTTGTCCATTGATTGCTTTCCGGGGATGATAAGTGATGTCATACTGACTGAGTTCAATATTCCACTTTAGAAGACGACCCGAAGTTTCATGGCGAAACAGGACTTGCTTTAAAGGTTGATCAGTGAGGACTCTGATAGGATGAGCTTGAAAATATTGCCTCAATTTTCTAGACGCAATTAGTAAGCAATAGGCGAGTTTTTCCAACTTAGAGTAATTCATCTCTGCCCCAGTGAGTCTTTTGCTGATATAGTAAACTGGATGTTGAATCCTTTTGTCTTCCCGTATCAGCGCTGCACTTAAAGCGTGTGATGATACTGCCAAGTATATAAGAAGATCCTCGCCATCGCCAGGCCTAGAAAGTATTGGAGGCGTCTCCATATGGCGAATCAATTCATCAAAGGCTTTTTGGCATTCGGGAGTCCAATTGAAGTTTTTCTTTCCTTTCTTTAGGGCGTCAAAGAATGGGATGCATTTATCTGTGGCTTTGGAAATGAACCGACTCAAGGCGGCAACTTTTCCATTGAGACTTTGCAATTCCTTCTTTGTTCTAGGAGCTTTGACTTCTTTCAAGGCAGTAATTTGAGCTGGACTAGCCTCAATGCCCCTACCGCTGACGATAAACCCTAAGAACTTTCCGGACTCGACCCCAAACATGCATTTCAGAGGGTTAAGCTTCATTCTGTATTTCCGGAGGACTGCGAACATTTCTGCCAAGTGTTCAATGTGATCCGCTGCTTTCTTAGACTTTACTAACATGTCGTCGACGTAGACTTCCATAGTTTTGCCCAATTGCGGTTTGAACATAGCATTAACAAGTCTTTGGTAGGTTGCCCCTGCATTCTTCAATCCGAAGGGCATAACTCTGTAGCAATAAAGACCAACATCGGTGATAAAGCTCGTGTCCTCCTGATCCGGTTCATGCATCATGATCTGGTTATATCCGGAGTAGGCATCCATGAAAGACAACAATTCATGTCCCGCTGTTCCATCTACCAGTTGATCAATCCTGGGTAAAGGAAAGCAATCTTTGGGGCAGGCCTTGTTCAGATCTGAAAAATCGATGCACACTCTCCATTTTCCATTAGCTTTCTTAACCAACACAGGATTTGAAACCCAATTCGGATATGTAGATTCTTTGATGAAGTTATTTTCCATGAGTCGGTCAATTTCCTCTTTTAATGCTGCTGACCTTTCTGGACCTTGGGTTCTTCTTTTCTGTTTTACTGGTGTAAACTTTGGGTCAATATTCAGAGCGTGTACAGCAACTTCTGGAGATATTCCACACATATCAGCATGAGTCTAAGCGAAGACATCCAGATTTGCTTTCAGGAATGATATCAAGATATTCTGAATTGACACATTAAGTTGTGAACCCACATTCAACACCTTATTTGGGTCCTTCGGGTCAACAGGTACCGGTACCGTCGTTTCAACCGGCACTACTCTATTCTCCCCTGCACTGGCTTTTCTGGGATCCATCTCTTTCCGTGCCCCGCTATGCTCGCCAGTGCAGGGTCCGCCCCGTAATTGCTACAAGGCTGGCTCTTTGATGCGGACCGGGGTAGCCGCATCCTTTCCCATTTCCCTTTTTCTTGACTCTCGCAACTCTGTCAGATAGCACTCTCGCGCAGCATTTTGATCCCCTTTTATAACTCCTACTCCATTGTCTGTAGGGAATTTAATAGTGAGGCACCACGGGGCTAGGATAGCTTTGAACGCTGCGAGCGTTGGACGGCCAAGGAAAGCATTATAAGCAGAAAATTCATCGACAATCACAAATGTTTGCTTGCGGACTACTTTCCTTTCTCCTTCCCCAAGTTCTACTAGCAGATCGATGGTTCCTATTGGTTGCTTTGGCTCCCCGGTGAAGCCAGCGATCTTCTGCGATGAGGCTTGTACATCGACCATAGGGATTTTCATTTGGTCGAATGTCTTCTTGAAGAGGATATTACATGATGCTCCGCAGTCAATGAGAACTCTTCTGACAATGGCTGGTCCGATACCAGCTGAGATGACCAAGGGATCTAGGGTAGGAGCTTCGATACCTGAGGAATCTCTGGCTCTGAAAATAATATCATCACTGAAAGTTTTCTGTTGTTTCAAGGGCGTAGTGTCTTCTAAAACAAAGACGTCTTCTTCGGCTGGAACATATTTCAAAGCCCTGGTATATCTCTCCATCTCTCCCCAGCTCTTGCCAGCTGGGTGAGGCCCTCCTGTAATGACATTGATAATGGGCCTTCCAGATTCATGCCCCGTAGCTTTCTCACCTATCCTAGGCTGATGAACAGGAGCCTGTTGCCCCTGACTTGACGATGCAGGATTGTTGCTATTCTTTTTCACGAATTGCTGCAGCTTGTTTTCTCTTAGCAATTCTTCAATCAGATTTTTCAACTGGCGGCATTCATCGGTCTCATGACCGGGTTGATTATGGAAGCGGCAGAACTTCCCACTTTGTATAGCCTTTTTTCGGTCCTCAAAGGGATAGGTTTAGGGAGGTCAACAGAATCTTTAATGGCAAGGTAGATATGCTCCGGCGTGTCTGATAAAGGAGTATCCTCTGATGGCTTGAAGGATCGGGGCTTCTTCAGATTACTCTGTTTCTTCCCATTGTTATTTTCCCTTTTTTGCCCTACAGATTCATTCTTGCGTGGAGCAACAGTGTTATCTTCAGCTTTTTCCGACACTGCCTTCACCGGTACAGGACGGCTTTCCAGGCGTATGAATTCATCTGCCTTTTTGTAGAACTTTTCGAGGGAGGTTGGCTCCTTCATGTTTAGCCATTTCCCAAATTCGCTCGACTTATCAATAGCCCTCATCAGATAAGTCAATATCATTCGCGGTTCAGCATTGTCCACCTCTGCCAGTGCTATATTAAAGCGGTTCAAGAAAGATCTGATAGATTCACCAGGATTCTGTTCTATACTTGACAACGACATGATGTCCTTGGCCTTTGAAGCGTATAGTCTAAACTGTTCCTTGAACTTTCGGGTCAAGTCTGAAAACTGATCAATAGATCGGACTGGCAACTTGGTGAACCACAGTAGAGCCACACCTTCAAGGTATACGGGAAAATATCGGCACTTTATCTCGTCTGAGGCTCTGGCACCTGTCATGTGCCAATCATATTTATACAAGAATTCATTCGGATCACTTGTCCCTTTGTAAGCTGGGATAGTTGGAGGGACAAACTTCCTTGGAAATTCCGCCTTTAAGATTTTCTCAGTAAATGGAGTTTTACTTGGGGCGAAACCCCATTCTTTCTCATCTTCAACCCTTTGCATACTTTCTCTCATGATTTGTCGGACCATTCCAGAAAGATACTCCTCATCATGTCGAGTTCTAGATCCACCAACCTCAGGAAGCGTTTGCTCAAAGGGACTGGCAGCCCTTTCTGGAGCATTCCTTTCATTAGCATCATGAATGTTGCCAGCATAATTCCTTCCATTACCAGCCGGCTGATTGTTTGCCCCGAGCAAATCATTCAACTTATTCAGAATTAGAGCATTTTGGGCACTCTGAGCCTCTAATTGTGCATTCTGGGCGTTTATCTGCTGGTTCAGCCCTAATATTACAGCATCCAACTCCGCTTTCGTAACCCCAGCAGGCGGAGTGGGTTGATTAGGTACAGGAGAAGCGGAGGTTCCCTCTTGAATATTCCCAGATCTGATAGATTTATCCTTCCTTCCAGGAGCCATTATCTCGGATAGACTTCTAGTTTTCAAGGAAATTCTCTCTACAAACCTCTGTGAAGCAATGATGATAACTTGCCTGAGTTCAATTCTCAGTGAAAGCACCAAAAATGTTAACGCTAAAATTTGAACGCTAACACCCCGGTGTATGAGTTGTAGTTGTGAAAGCACCACCCGACGACTCGGGAACAGATTACAAGCAGATAATAGCAGAAAAGCGGTAAACAACAACAATTTTATAGTGGTTCGGCTTAAGGGTATAGCCTACGTCCACTTTAAGTACTTTTATTAATAATCTCGTTACAAGCTGATACAATTCTTCCCAAATACAATACACTTTGAATTACAAGAGACTTAGAACAAGTAGCTTAAACTTTGATGAAAATGAGAGTTTTCGAATCCATGTTGGATGTATGTGATCTCTTCTTGAAGTTGTTTGTAGCGTTCTTAATGTCTTGAGAGCGTCAAGTGTTGGATTGGATTGGTTTGGAACGCAGCAGAGTAACGGCGTTTGAAGGAAATGAGCCAAAAGTCCTTTGAAAGTTGGATATGGCAATATATTTATAGAGAATTCTAGGAAGGAAACATTACCAAGTCCTACGTCGTAACCGACCTAAGTTGGGTCGTGGACGACTTAAACTAAGTCGTGGGTCAGTTGCCACTTAAATGTTGGGTCGAGACTTCTTAAAGGCATCCTTGCTGAACCCTGGATATATCACAAGTCCTAAGTCGCAAATGAGTCAACTGGTCCTCTCATAAGCGATGCGGCATTGAACCTTAACTTCGTAGTCTTAAGTCGTGTACGACTTACCATATGTCGTAGGTCGTGACCGACCTAAACTGATTCTCGGCTTGTGGCTTAACTGGAGTTAACGAGTCATGGTGCAGTATTGAATTTGCCTCTGTAGCCTTAGGTCGTGAACGATCTAGCAAAGGTCGTAAGTCCGTCACGACTTAGGTGTAGTCGTCTTAACTCCTCGTCCCTTGAGTCGTTAAGTCATAGTCCCTTTAGGTTGTTGGACCGTTACTCCCTTGGGTCATTTAGGTTGTAATTTCTTAAGTCGTAAACTTCCTTAAGTCGTGCCATCCTTAACTAGTAAGATTGTGCAGATCTTAGGTCGTTAGGCCGTAATGTTCTTAGGTTGTGAAGGCCTTAAGTCGTAGATCCTTATCTCGTAGACTCCTTAAGTCGTAGAGGCCTTAAGTCGTAGATCCCTTAACTCGTAGAGGCCTTAAGTCATAGATCCTTATCTCGTAGACTCCTTAACTCGTAGAGGAAACTGGGTTAACATCGTAATAGTTATTTAAAGAATGATTTGGTATTTTGTTTAAAGAAGAAAATCTAGTTATATTTATAAAGTAAACTTATTTTAATTATTTCTAAAGTATTATTTTAAATTTAGTACTAAAGTGTTAACGCTAAAATTTGAACGCTAACACCCCGGTGTGTAAAGTGTAGTTGTGAAAGCACCACCCGATGATTCGGGAACAGAGTATATGCAGAAAACCACAGAAAAAGCAGTAAATAACAGCGATTTTATAGTGGTTCGGCTCAATGGTTTGCCTACGTCCACTCTGAATATCTTTATTGATGATTTCGTTACAAGTCGATACAATTCTTCCCAAGTACAATACACTTTGAATTACTAAACACTTTGAACGAGTAGCTTAAACTTCAATGTAAGTGAAAGTCTTCAAATCCATGTCGGGTGTATGAGATTCCTTCTTGAAGTTGTTGATAGCGTTCTACGTGTCTTGAAAGCTTTGAGTGTCGAGTTGGTTTGGAATGTAGCAGAGTATCGGTGCTTGGAAAGAATGAGCCAAAAGTCCTTTGAACGTTGGAGGTGGCCGCGTATTTATAGGTGTGATTCTGGGCAGCAGTTTTTCACTCAAGTCATGAGTCGTGCACGACTCATGGAGAGTCGTAAGTCGCACTCGACTCAAGGTTCAAGAGTCAGCAGGCAGTGGAGTAAGTGAAGTGGTTCTGAGCTTTTCTTCGTTCATTTGGATACAAGTCCTAACTCGTTCGCGAGTTAAGAGGTCACGGTTTAAAGTGAGGCAACACTAAAATCCTGGCTCTGCGGTTCTAGGTCGTGTACGACTTAAACTAGGTCGTAAGTCGTCAACGAGCCATCTTATTACGGCATGGTATTGAACTTGTTCTCTAAGTCTTAGGTCGCAACGTCTTTAAGTCGTGGACTTTCTTAAGTCGTGACATTCCCTAAGTCGCTTAGGTCTTAATCCTGTTAGGTCGTTAGCTCCTTAACTAGTAAGCTTTTAACTCGCAGGCTCTTTAGCTCGTAGACTCCCCTGAGACATGACATATCTTAAGTCGCAGAGGCCTTAAGTCGCAGATTTCTCTGAGTTGTGAGTCGCTTTGTTTGCCTAAGTCGTTTACGACTCATGCTAGGTCGTAAGTCGTGGACAACTTTAGGTCGTTAACTTATTTCCCTCCTGAGTCAGGCCATCCCTTAAGTCGTAGATTTCCTTAAGTCGTAGACTTCTTGGTCCGTTGAGTTGCTGTTTCCCTCGAGTCGTTGAGTCGGCCATTTCTTTAACACGTTAAACCGTTAAGTCGTACCATTCATAAGTCGTAGATCGTCCATAACTTGAGTCCTTAACTTGTTAAGTCGCAGAGTGCTTTTAACTGTTAGATCATGGTGGCCTCAAGTCATAAGTCGTTGTCTTAACGGGGTTAACATTTGCCCCTCGAAGCACACGCCTAAGTCGTAGGTCGTGTTCTTCGACTCATCTTGACTCGCACGTGCCGACTCATCTTCCACTACACCGAGGTATAAATGGCTTAGGTCGTTTCTTCTCATTACTTTATCTCTTCAGTTGCATACTTCCGCCATTAACAAGTTTCTGAGCTTCTCGAAGAAAATTCTCATCATTCGATGATCAATCATCTCCACCATTATATTGCGTAAGTAAATTTCATCAAAAATTTAACCATGTTCATCATCAAATCGCAAATTCCCAACTTGTCGTCTGTAACCCAGCTTTGTACACCACGCTTCGCCATGAATCATGTCACAACCGATCCTCGTCCGCCTTCAGTTGCAACATTATTGTAGCAGCATACTGGATCCATGAAGAATCTGAGGTGGTTTGAGTCGATTTTGGGTGATTTGGTGGCGGGAAGATGGATTTTGTGGTAGAGGTGATAGTATGTTTTTGGGTTAACGGGTTTGTTCGTTAGGTCGTTTGCTGAGTGGAGAGGAGCAAAGGGAGTTAAGAAATAATTGGTTGAGGAGCTTCGGCCGACCTTAGGTTTATCGGCTTGATCATAAAACACGCGACTCAACTTACTTGCGACCTAGCTTGCTTACGACCTAACCCGCTTGCGGCCTAATTTGTTTACGATCTATCTTGCCTGAATAACATAAAGCAGAGCGACTTAACGACCTAACTTTCTACGGCAGAGGTTTTAGGTCGCGGCCGAGTTAAGACTTGGATAATTTTTGACTGTGTGGCCTTGAACAATGCGACTTAAGAAGTTCAACTTATGTTAAGTCGTTTGACTTGATCTGGACGACCTAAATAATCCCCGTGCTAGCTTAAGTCGTTCCTGCGATCTAAGGATTTGAATACCCTTCATCTTGAATGAACATGACATTGTTGAATTGTACTCTCAACTCGAACTGCCGAGATAACATTTCTGAACTTGTTGCACTTATTTACAGATCTCATTAACTTTAATGCTAATAACCTGTCTAATTCAACATTTACAGAATAATGGGACGAATATACTGCCATCGACTGCCCACATCAAATGACGGATTAGTTAATAACAGATAATTAACTCAAATAAATTGTGTGAATGAAGTGCTTTCATGAATTTCAAGTAAAATATTAAAGCAACACTGAAATAGTCAATTGAAACTGACCAGCCTGCACTAATATTATGCTTGAACTTTATATTAACAAGTTCTGAAATTTTGTAGCCGATCAATCATCGACTAGTTTAGTTCCAGTTATATTTACTTGCTATTTTTATTAGTTTTGCACGACACTTCACACTTTTAGGAAACGTGCACCTTCACATTTGAATATCCAGTTGCTTGTGTAGAATGACTTCTCAGGAAGAAGATACAACGGTTCAGACTGGAGAGGCAACTGTAATTCCGGCTCCTCTGGTCAATCCTCCCGAAAGAGCCTCTTCTACTTTATCGTACAGAGTTTTTTGCCAATTGTGCGCTCAGTTTGGCATTGCTGAATCAGATGCCATTCTTCCCGAGAGAAGTAACACTGCTAACATAGCACCCCCTGGCTTTGTAACGGTCAATCAACAAATGTGCTTGAGTGGGGGCGTTCCTCCTTTCAATGACTTTTTCCAACAACTTCTTCGTCAATTGGCCATCGCCCCATCCTAATTACACCCCAATGGTTATGCCATTTTAATGGGGTTGTGTGTACTGTTTAGGAGGACGCTTGATCGATTCCCAAGCTTTGACGAGATTTGCTTCCTATGCTCTTTCACCAGGACTAGAGATCACCCCTCTATTACTGTCGTGAGAAGTGCTCGAAATCGTAAATTGATCATCGGTCTTCCTGACAGCGCTCATGGGTTTTTGACTCAATTTTTCTATGTCCGCTGTCCCCCGGGGTTTTACGCTGTATGGAGGGAAGGAAGTAAGATTAACCATTCTTACTATGTTTGTTATCCGACTTTTGTGAGACTGAATTGTTAAGCATTAACTCCGCTTCTCTTTTTTTATTTTCAGCGCTCCCCCCTCCTTCTAGGGATCCCAGTCATAAGCCAACTTTCGAAAGGGTCAAGGCCGTGCCAGTTAAGGAGAGAGACATTCAATTTCTGTTGAAAGACGAGTTTTTGCATCAGTACGGACTTTTGCATACTTCTCGCTCTACTCATCCTCATGAAATCCCAGACTCCCCAGCCAGAGCGTCGGATGCCCCAGCTTCTACTGACACATCTATACCAAAAGGACCTGCTCCCGAGGCTTCGCTAGTGAAGTGCTCCACCTCTGTTGATATTTCGGGGCCATCTGACGAATTCGCCTCGGTTATTGAGGAAGAAGAGCCTCAGGGATCTCCCCGACGTTCACAGAAATCTGGCGAAGAAGCCGAGAAAACTAGCCTTGTCAAGCAGAGCAGGGACGATACTTTCGAAGGGCTGAGCGACCTCTTTGCCACCTCGCAAGAGATCTTTAAAGATGATCCTATCACTACCGGGGTTTCTTCTTCAGTAGTCGAAGCGACTTCTGTCCTGCAACAGACTCCGTCAACTCAAGAGTTGATGCTAACTATTACCCCCACAACTACTCCTCAATTAAAGAGTGGTTCGTAGTTTGATGCGCGTAGTTTGCACATCACACACACTTAGAATTTTTTCGGCACTTTTATGCTTCTGACTTTTTGTACTTTTAAGAATTCTAAAATTTAGCTCTTTTTTATTTTAGATCCTCCGCTGGGGCGCAGCGGATCCTACTACGATGATTTCCAGCGCTACGGGAGGCATAGCCAATATGATTACAGGCGTTACCTCCCTTCTTACAGAGAATCTGATGAAGTAAGAGCCGCCCGAAAGGCTCAAGAGAAGTGGGCTCAAGAGGAGCGTTATGAAAGAAGAGAGAGGGAGGAGCGCCACGATTCTTCGCAGAAAGGCGACGATTCTCATAAAAGAAAATCCCATGATGATAGAGGAAAAAGTCATATGGTTGAAGATTCTAGCAAGCGAGCCCGACATGGTGAGAAGCACACCTCTACAACTCCTGAAAAGGTTATTGCCGCTGCCTCGCTTGACATTCCTTCCGGCTCTCCCGCTCTCGGGAAGACAGACATCCAAACAATAATTAGCAGACCAAATTCCAAGTTGGACCGGGCCCGGCCACTTTGCAAAGTCGGTTTCCATAGTGGTGTTTGAAGGGAGTGAGGTTCGACCTTGACTTGGTTCCCATTGACAAGTCTGCCATGTTACGAAATCTCGACGCCGTCAAGCTTGATATTGAGAGGATGTCAAACTGGCAAAAACTTGTCGACGAGCTTCAAAGGGTTAATCGTGCAAACATAGAGGCCATGCTGACCATGGAAAATGATAAAACCGAATGGCAAAAGGTTCTTGAGCCACACGACACTGAAATGAGGAGCATTGCTTCTTAAAATGAAGAGCTTGAAGCAAAATTTGCGGAACTGAAACAAGAGCTTGCTGCTTCCTCTACTTCTTATTCTCAAAAAGAAGAAGTTCTCCTAAAACAAGTGAGAGACGCTCATGCCAGCCAAAGAGATGCCGAAGACAGGCTTGAAGTGCAGAAAAAAATTAGCGAGGGCTATGTTGCTGATATTGCAGAGCTTCGGAAGAAAAACAGCTCCCAAGAGGCGGAGATTCAAATGCTTAAGCTTCAACTTTCCAAAGCTGAAAGGGAGCGTGATGAGGCCGTTGCCGGCAAAATTGCAGCTGAAGAATCTCACGAGGCAACGAGGACCAACATCAGCTCAACATTATTTGATTTCTACCTGCATAGCATCTTGGGGCGCGGTTGCCTCGCCTTTCTAGGCCCCAAGTATGAAATTACTCTGGCTGAAGTTTGGGAGGCCGCACTCGATATGCTCGACGGTAAAGGCGCTGGTTATGCCGAGTCAGCCCTTGAGGAGCATTATCTTGATGATGATGCTCGTGCCGCTCTCGCCAGGGGGAGAGAACAGCTTGCAAAATTAAGGGCCGAAACAGCGGCAGGAGAATGTTCAGGAAAAATCATCTCAACTGCTCCAATTCAACCTTCTCCTTTAGCCGAAATTGACATTATCGGTTCTAGTTCTCATTCCCCATCTCCTACTAAAGTTACCACCGAGATCACAAGCATACAAGGTGGAGATGAAGGCGGCGAGAGTGCCGAGGCACAGGCTTACGAAGTTGACGTCAGGGAACCGACTTCTGCAGGTAACCCTACTAACAATCTTGCCCAAGTAGACTGCTCATCTGTTTCTTACGAGCTTGTGGGCTTTTTGACTACTTCTTGAATCTTAGCGAACCTTTATCTCCTCTTTTTACTGACTTGAACTTTTTTCCTTCTATAGAGAAAACGTCGGGCATTGTTCAAGCTTCCCCACCTCCAATTATTCCTCCTCCGGCTATTCAGGTGACTCCTCCTTCCGCCTCTCAACCGGGATCACAAGAGGAGCAAATAGAAGCTCTTCAAGACTTGGATGAGCCCATTGCTTCACAAGAACACAAAGGAGAAGAAACTGAAGGGAGTGAGAAGACTCCAGAAGCAACTGGTTCCGATGATGAACCATTAGCTAAACTTCTTTCTCCAGGGAGTGGGTCTTCCTCCAAGAAGAGAGGAAAGCAGGGAGTCTCCAAGAAGAAGAAGAAGAAGGGATCTTTAACTGGCGAAGAAGAGACGAAAGAAAGTCCGACTGAGCCCCTTTCTCCTTCATCCCCTACCCTTACAACCCGGCCTAAAAAGTTGGTTATTCGGCCAGGTGCGGGCTCAAAAGGTGGGCGGAAGAAGAAATGATGGCTCTGGTTCTGTGGCTTTCATATCGCTTTTTGCTTTTTTTGCATGTACTGACCGGAAATTGTGCGGGTACCGGCCCCTCGCTTTTCTTTTGCTTTTTACTTTGGAACCTGTACCTGTATAAAATTCTAATAGTGTTGAATAAAATGATTCTTTTTCTTTGTACAAACTTCTGTCTGTATCTAAGAATGCAGTTATTATTCATTGTCGTATAAGTTTCTTTGTACGATATTGCAGTGAGCTTGTGGTATATATTGTTCGAGCGCAGTTTTATTTGATTTCGTTATACCATGTTGCCCCTATACCATAAGCTCATTGTAATATTTTATTTTATGAGGAACTTGTACTTTTTTTTTTAAAGAATAATAATTCCACATTTAGAGGAATATTATTTCGTTTAAAAAAAAAATAGGGTACAAATAAGTTTCTACGCTTCATTCTTCGAAGATATCACTTTTTATTTTGTGCATATACACATTTTACTGAATGAAATCTTCTATGTGGTAAAGCAGGTATGTAAAAGGTACTTCAACTTCTTTTTGAGGAAGAGAATTTTCTAGAATAAGTAATTCATTCTTCCTTTGAAAGTTGAAGTGTGCCTTTGATGAGGATTTTTTTTTTTTGCTTGCCACAGTAAAGGGCTTCTTGATTTTTATTTCTTTGAAAAGTTGCACCTCTGTGGAAGACTTTTTCACGTTTCAACACTTGGAAGTTTTATTTCAATCTTGGTGAAACGTGTGCCTCCGAAGAGGTCTTTCTGCTTGATTGTGCTTCCGGGAGGAGGTCTTTTCATTTCTGCCTCTGGGAAGAGGTCTTTCTGTCTTATTGTGCCTCTGGGAAGAGGTCTTTTTGAAACGGCTCTTCGAAGAGGGCTTTTATTTTGTTTTTCATTTCAACTCTGGTGAAGTGAAACTCTGAAGAGCGGCTGTCGCACTTCAACTCCTGGTGAAATGGGCCTCCGAAGAGGGCTTTTATTTTGTTTTGCATTTCAACTCTGGTGAAGTGAAACTCCGAAGAGCGGTTGTCGCACTTCAACTCCTGGTGAAATGGGCCTCCGAAGAGGGCTTTTATTTTGTTTTGCATTTCAACTCTGGTGAAGTGAAACTCTGAAGAGCGGCTGTCGCACTTCAACTCCTAGTGAAATGGGCCTCCGAAGAGGGCTTTTTGCCTGGAAGTTACTCTCTCATTGTTGGAGGGTCATGACTCCTCCAATCTTTTTTGTTGAGTAGAGAACTTTCTTTTTTGCGGCGTATGCCTCATTAGAGGTTTTTATCCTCCGAAGAGTTGTGCCTCTGAAGAGGGTTTGTGCCTCCGAAGAGGGCTTTAGTTGTTCCTTGTCTACTTGCTTATGCCTTTTCAGCGATCCTCTGTTTTTCTTTTCAAGCTCACACTCCCTTCTCTTACAAGTAGTTTGTTTAATCCAAAGAAGTGTACTTCATTGTTAGGAAAGTTCACGAGAACGGGCATAAGCTTCTTAATTGGATGTTTGTTTGTTCAAACGATCTCAATTTATGAGCAATGGCCCGTTTCCGGCGAAATCATTGGCCGTTCAATTGAAGCACTTCCTATCTAGGATTTGAATTCGGGACTTTTGTGCTTTTGTGACTCGAAATTTGTTTGCTGAATGATAACCAGAATCACTTGGTCTTGTAATGTGCAAGTTTTATTTTCATTGTCTGCAAAAATTTAAATTGACATTTCAGCAATACATTTAATGTACTTTTCATATCGAAAATAAAGCAAACATGTAATAATAATAAGAAACACAAAATTTATAGTGGTTCGGCCAAGAATTTGGGCCTACATCCACTTTATAGTCTTTCATTATTCACTTGCATTGGTTTTACAATTGCTTTCAATTACAAGAATCTTACATTCATAATTCTTTTTACAATATTTCAACAAAGCTATCACGTAAAGTATGGACGCAAGTGATTGCTGTTCCAAGCCCTTGGAATTTGATCTCCTTCGACAGTAGTGAGTTTGAATGTTCCGTCAAGAAGCTTCTGACCTATGACATATGGTCCTTCCCAATTTGGCCCAAACACACCTGTCGCCGTCATAATTCTCTTCAGGACTAGATCTCCAATCTCAAAGCTGCGTTGGCGAACTTTGAAATTGAAATGTCTGGCTATCCTTTGCTGATGAGCTGCGATTCTGAGCTCAGCCTCTTCTCTTTTTTCATCAAGGAGATCTAGTGCCTCAAGCTGTAGTTTTTTATTCTCCGCTTGATTGAAATGGATTCTTCTATGTGAAGGGACCTCTGTTTCTACCGAAATCATTGCTTCTGACCCGTATGCCAATGAAAATGGAGTATGCCCAATCGCAGTTTTGTGGGTAGTTCTGTATGCCCATAGTGCTAGTGGTAGCTTATCGACCCAACCACCTTTTTCTCTTTCGAGTTGCTTCTTGATGGTTGACTTGATAATTTTATTTACTGCTTCCACCTGCCCGTTTGCCTGCGGATGAGCTACTGCTGAGAAGCTTTTTCAGATTTTGAATCGTTTGCAAAAATCTTGGAATTCTTCACTTTCGAACTGAGTACCATTGTCTGTAATTATCTTTTGAGGCACACCATACCTGCAAATGATACTTTTAGTCACAAAACTTATCATCTTTTTAGAGGTGATAGTAGCCAGTGGTTCAGCTTCTGCCCATTTAGTAAAATAATCTACAGCAACAATGGCATATTTGATCCCAGACTTGGCAGTTGGTAACGGGCCTACAAGGTCTATCCCCCATATTGCAAACGGCCATGAACTGACCATCTGTGTGAGTTCAGTAGAAGGTGCTCAGGGAATTTTGGCGAATCTTTGGCATCTGTCACATTTTCGGGAATAGTCTGCCGCATCTCGATTAATTTCTGGCCAAAAATATCCGTATCGGAGAATCTTCTTTGCTCAAGTTTGACCACCTAAATGATCACCACATTCTCCCCCATGCACCTCAGCTAGGATTGTTTTGGACTCTTCCCTGGATACACATCGAAGTAACGGCATTGAGAATCCCCGTCTGTATAATTGGCCATTCTAGACTATATAGCGAGAGGCTTTCCTCAGTAGCTTCTGTCGTTCTTTTGAATTTTCCGGTAAAGAGCCATTGAGCAGATATTCTATTATTGGAGTCATCCATGATTCTTGCTCTTGAGACACACTCACGATCCAATCAATATCCATCTCATTAATGCTTGGATCCGACAGGACTTCCACTGGAGTTAACCCCAGAAATTGAGCTTCGCCTGTGCTAGAGTACTTTGCGAGAGAATCTGCCTTCGTGTTTTCTTCTCGAGGAATATGGCTTATTGTGTAATGATCGAAGTCACATAGAAGTACCCAGGCCTTTGACAAGTAGGCAGGCAGATTTCCCCCTTTCGCTTGAAATTCCTTCTTGACCTGGCAAACAATAAGCTGAGAATCACTAAAGATCTGTAATGCTCGGATGTTTAGTTCTTTAGCAATTCTCAAGCCAGCGATAAGAGCTTCGTATTCTGCTTCATTGTTCGTTGAAGGAAATTCCAATCTTAGCGCATAGCATAATGACCGACCTTCATGGGTTTCAAGTACAATCCCGGCTCCAGAACCGTAGTCATTTCTTGCACCATCAACATATAACTTCCATTGGATTGGGGAATCATCGATCGTTTCCTCCTCACTGTTACCCTTATCTGTGAATTCTGCGATGAAATCCGCTAAAGCTTGTCCGTTGATTGCTTTTCGGGGATAATAAGTGATGTAATATTGACTGAGTTCAATGTTCCACTTTAGAAGACGACCCGAAGTCTCAGGGCGAAATAGGACTTGCTTTAAAGGCTGATCAGTGAGGCCTCTAATAGGATGAGCTTGGAAATATTGCCTCAACTTCCTTGATGCAATTAGTAGGCAATAGGCGAGTTTTTCCAACTTGGAGTAATTCATCTCTGCCCCAGTGAGTCTTTTGCTGATATAGTAAACCGGATGTTGAATCCTCTTGTCTTCTCGTATCAGCGCTGCACTTAAAGCATGAGATGATACTGCCAAGTATATAAGAAGATCCTCACCATCGCCGGGCCTAGAAAGTATTGGAGGCGCTTCCATATGGCGAATCAATTCATCAAAGGCTTTTTGGCATTCAGGAGTCCAATCAAAGTTTTTCTTTCCTTTCTTTAGAGCGTCAAAGAATGGGATGCATTTATCAGTAGCTTTGGAAATGAACTGACTCAAGGCGGCGACTTTTCCGTTGGTACTTTGCAATTCCTTCTTCGTTCTAGGAGCTTTGACTTCTTTTAAGGCCGTAATTTGAGCTGGACTAGCTTCAATGCCCCTAGCGCTCACGATGAAACCTAAGAACTTTCCGGACTCCACCCTAAATGAACATTTTAAAGGGTTAAGCTTCATTCCATATTTCTGGAGGACTGCGAACATTTCTGCTAAGTGTTCTATGTGATCCACTGCTTTCTTAGACTTTACTAACATGTCGTCGACATAGACTTCCATAGTCTTGCCCAATTGCGGTTTGAACATAGCATTAACAAGTCTTTGGTAGGTTGCCCCCGCATTCTTCAGCCCGAAGGGCATAACTCTGTAGCAGTAAAGACCAACATCGGTGATAAAGCTCGTGTCCTCCTGATCTGGCTCATGCATCATGATCTGGTTATATCCGAAGTAGGCATCCATAAAAGATAACAATTCATGTCCCGCTGTTCCATCTACCAGTTGATCGATCCTGGGTAACGGGAAACAGTCTTTGGGGCAGGCCTTATTTAGATCTGAAAAATCGATGCACACTCTCCATTTTCCGTTGGCTTTCTTAACCAGCACTGGATTTGAAACCCAATTCGGATAGGTAGAATCTTTGATAAAGTTATTCTCCATGAGCCGATCAACTACTTCTTTTAATGCTGCCGACCTTTCTGGACCTTGAGTCCTCCTTTTCTGTTTCACAGGTGTAAATTTTGGATCAATATTCAGAGCGTGTACTGCAACTTCTGGGGATATTCCGCACATATCGGCATGAGTCCAAGCAAAAACTTCCAAATTCGCTTTTAAAAAAGATATTAAGATATTCTGAATCGACACATGAAGTTGTGAACCCACATTCAACACCTTATTTGGGTCCTTCGGGTCAACAGGTACTGGTACTGTCGTTTCCACTGGTACCACTCTATTCTCCCCTGCACTGGCTTTTCTAGGATCCATCTCTTTTCGTGCTCCGCTGTGCTCGCCAGTGCAGGGTCCGCCCTGTAATTGCTACAAGGCTGGTTCTTCGACGCAGACTGGGGTTGCCGCATCCTTTCCCATTTCTCTTTTCCTTGCTTCTCGCAGCTATGTCAGATAACACTCCCGCCCAGCATTTTGATCCCCTTTTATAACTCCCACTCCATTGTCTGTGGGGAATTTAATGGTGTGGCACCATGGGGCCAGAACAGCTTTGAACGCTGCAAGAGTTGGACGTCCAAGGAAAGCATTATAAGCAGAAAATTCGTCGACAATCACAAAAGTTTGCTTGCGGACTACTTTTCTTTCTCCCTCTCCAAGTTCTACAAGCAAATCAACGGTTCCTATCGGCTGTTTTGGCTCCCCAGTGAAGCCAGCGATTTTCTACGACAAGGCTTGCACATCAGCCATAGGGATCTTCATTTGGTCGAATGTTTTCTTGAAGAGGATATTGCAGGATGCGCCACAATCAATGAGAATTCTTCTGACAATAGCTGGCCTGATACCAGCCGAGATGACTAAGGGATCCAAGGTAGGAGCTTCAACACCTGTGGAATCCCTGGCTCTGAAAACAATATCATCATTGAAAGTTCTTTGTTGTTTCAGGGGTGTAGCATCTTCCAAAACAAAGACATCTTCTTCGCCCGGTACATACTTCAAAGCCCGGGTATACCTTTCCATCTCACCCCAGCTCCTGCCTGCTGGGTGAGGTCCTCCCGTAATGACATTGATAACAGGCCTTTCGGATTCATGCCCTGCAGCCTTCTCACTTGTCCTAAGTTGATGAGCAGGAGCTCGTTGTCCCTGACTAGACGAAGCAGGATTGCTGCTATTCTTTTCCACAAATTGAAAATTTTCAATTGGCTGCATTCATCGGTATCATGATTGGGTTGATTATGGAAGCGACAAAACTTCCCGCTTTGTACAGCTTTTTTCCCGGTTCTCAGGACGGGAGGTTTAGGATAATCAACAGAATCTTTAGTGGCAAGGTAAACACGCTCCGGCGTATCTGATAAAGGAGTATATTCCGATGGCTTGAAGGAACGAGGCTTCTTCAGATTTTTCTGTTTCTTCCCATCGTTATTTTCCCTTTTCTGTCCTACAGATTCATTCTTGCGTGGAGCAGTAACGTTATCTTCAGCTTTTTCCAATACTGCCTTTACCGGTACAGGACGGCTTTCCAGGCGTATGAACTCATCTGCTTTCTTGTAGAATATTTCAAGGGAATTTGGTTCCTTCATATTAAGCCATCTTCCAAATTCGATTGACTTGTCGATGGCCCTCATCAGATAAGTCAAGATCATCCGTGGTTCTGCATTGTCTACCTCAGCCAGCGCTATATTAAAGCGATTCAAGAAAGATCTGATAGTTTCCCCTGGATTCTGTTCTAAACTTGATAACGACATGATATCTTTGGCTTTTGAAGTATATAGTCTAAACTGCTCCTTGAATTTTCGGGTTAGGTCAGATAACTAATATATAGACCGAATTGGTAGCTTGGTGAACCAAAGCAGAGCTACACCTTCCAAATATACAGGATAATATCGACACTTTATTTCATCAGAAGCTCTGGCACCTGTCATGTGCTAATCGTACTTATACAAGAATTCGTTCGGATCACTTGTTCCCTTGTAAGCTGGAATAGTTGGAGGGACGAACTTCCTTGGGAATTCAGCCTTTAGGATCCTTTCAGTAAACAGGGTTTTACTTGGAGCGAAACGCCATTCCTTCTCGTCTTCATTCCTTTGCATGCTCTCTTTCATGATTTGTCGAACCATTTCAGAAAGATACCCCTCATCATTTCGAGCTTTAGATCCACCAACTTCAGGAAATGTCTGCTCAAAGGGGCTGGCAGCCCTCTCAGGAATGTTTCTTTCTTCAGCATCATGAACATTGCCAGCAAAGTTCCTTTCATTACCCGTTGGTTGACGGTTTGCCCCAAGCAAATCGTTCAACTTATTCAAAATTAGGGCATTTTGGGCGTTCTGAGCTTCCAATTGTGCACTTTGGGCATTTATCTGCTGGTTCAGCCCTAAGATTACAGCATCCAACTCAGCTTTTGTAACCCCAACAAGTGGAGTGGCTTGATTAGGTACTGGGGAAGCGGAGGTTCCCTCTTGAACATTTCCAGATCAAACAGATCTACTCCTTCTCCCCGGAGCGATGATTTCAGATAAACTTCTAGTCTTCAGAGAGATTCCTCCAACAAACTTTCGTGGAGCAATGATGATAATTCTCCTGAGTTCAGCCTTCTCAGTGAAAGCACCAAAAATGTTAACGCTAAAATTTGAACGCTAACACCCCGGTGTGTAAAGTGTAGTTGTGAAAGCACCACCCGATGATTCGGGAACAGAGTATATGTAGAAAACCACAGAAAAAAGCAGTAAATAACAGCGATTTTATAGTGGTTCGGCTCAATAGTGTGCCTACGTCCACTCTGAATATCTTTATTGATGATTTCTTTACAAGTCGATACAATTCTTCCCAAGTACAATACACTTTGAATTACTAAACACTTTGAACGAGTAGCTTAAACTTCAATGTAAGTGAAAGTCTTCAAATCCATGTTGGATGTATGAGATTCCTTCTTGAAGTTGTTGATAGCGTTCTACGTGTCTTGAAAGCTTTGAGTGTCGGGTTGGTTTGGAATGTAGCAGAGTATCGGTGCTTGGAAAGAAAGAGCCAAAAGTCCTTTGAACGTTGGAGGTGGCCGCGTATTTATAGGTGTGATTCTGGGCAGCAGTTTTTCACTCAAGTCATGAGTCGTGCACGACTCATGGAGAGTCGTAAGTCGCACTCGACTCAAGGTTCAAGAGTCAGCAGGCAGTGGAGTAAGTGAAGTGGTTCTGAGCTTTTCTTCGTTCATTTGGATACAAGTCCTAACTCGTTCGCGAGTTAAGAGGTCACGGTTTAAAGTGAGGCAGCACTAAACTCCTGGCTCTGCGGTTTTAGGTCGTGTACGACTTAAACTAGGTCGTAAGTCGTCAACGAGTCATCTTATTACGGCATGGTATTGAACTTGTTCTCTAAGTCTTAGGTCGTAACGTCTTTAAGTCGTGGACTTTCTTAAGTCGTGACATTCCCTAAGTCGCTTAGGTCTTAATCCTGTTAGGTCGTTAGCTCCTTAACTCGTAAGCTTTTAACTCGCAGGCTCTTTAGCTCGTAGACTTCCCTGAGACATGACATATCTTAAGTCGCAGAGGCTTTAAGTCGCAGATTTCTCTGAGTTGTGAGTCGCTTTATTTGCCTAAGTCGTTTACGACTCATGCTAGGTCGTAAGTCATGGACAGCTTTAGGTCGTTAACTTTTTTCCCTCTTGAGTCAGGCCATCTCTTAAGTCGTAGATTTCCTTAAGTCGTAGACTTCTTGGTCCGTTGAGTTGTTGTTTCCCTCGAGTCCTTAACTTGAGTCCATAACTTGAGTCCTTAACTTGTTAAGTCGCAGATCGTCCATAATTTGAGTCCTTAACTTGTTAAGTCGCAGAGTGCTTTTAACTGTTAGATCATGGTGGCCTCAAGTCATAAGTCGTTGTCTTAACGGGGTTAACATAAAGTAAATTTTCTAAATTAAATGTTAAACATATTTTACAATAAAGTGTTTTGAAATTATTTTAAAAATCCAAAATCTTGTGCTTGGTGATTTCAGTAGAAACAGAAATACTTGGAATTTATTTTGAGAAAGGTAGATAGTTTTGAAAACTGTTTTCAAAGGGGTTTGAAAAGTGAAATTATATCTTGTGAAGTTATTTTTGAGATAAATAAATAATTTGGGGAAATTATTTATTGTTTGACGGATGTTGTAAATATTAATTAACAGTTAAATCACCAACTATCAATACTGGACAAATGCGTTGATTGTTTCGAAGTGACCGGGATCGAGATTTATTTCTCGAAAACCACTTCGATCCGGTTTGTACGTTTCGTGGAAAACGAGTTTGGATTTAGAGATGGATCAATGAAGTGCAAGGGCTAGTCGCTAATATTCTTGAGGATATTTCCAAAATGGATGTAGTAGGAGTAGTGCTTTTGGTTCCGTTCGAACTCGGGACGGACTTGTATGGATGAATGCTTGCGAAACATCGTCAGGTGGACGATGGACATTCGAAGGGATATGTTCTTTAAAGGTAACGCTTAGCCTCAAGCCTCATCAAATGGGAATGATTGAAAATCAGGGGTTATGCAGCAAGGCTTGGTTGGTAGCACCCAAGCAGGGTGAGGTCATTCCTGTCTAGATGTCCCTTTTTATTTCGGCTTAGTTGGCGGTTGCTAATCCCAACCGCGGGGTGATCTCACTCGGGATTATCCAGTAAGGGTTAGTCCCGGCCTTGTGTTGCAGGGGAGCGGGCGTACTCCTCGGTACGGTGATCTAGGCCCCGTACTATGACAGGTGGTACCCCAGTGCCTAGTCATTAGTTGGAAATCCATTCTCCCTACGAGTTTTGTTTGTATTACCCACTTTGTGGCTAGTAGCTGGAATTTAATGAATGTAACAATTTCGGCTATTTTATAAGTATTTGTAAATAGACCCTATTATAATCATAGGATTACTATAAAAAAATTGTTTTAGCCATCGTAAGGTAAAAACCAGACATGTTTATTCGTGGCGTTGTCTCACGAGATGCTTTTGTTTTCAAAGGAGTTTTGAAACTTTAATAGTCAATTGAGTGTGATTTTCTAACGCTGGTATTCCAGACTGACTCAGGTGTTATTTAACTATAATGCTCGGGGCAGATCCAGTACTATAGGATACAGGATATGATGCAGTGGAGCTCAGGAGACGAGCTGGATGACGATACTTACTTCCGTACTTGTTTATATATATATTACGCTGTGTTGAGTTGCCGTTTATCCATTTGTATGTTGTTGTTATTGAACTGTGATTGATGTACTCTGATGATGATGTAATATATATAAACAGAGATATTTGATTTTTAAGTAAAGAGTGTTTATCATCTATTATATTTTATTCCGCTGCGATGGTTAGATTCTGTTTTTGCTTTCTATTTTCTTCTTCTACCTCTTCTTCATTAACCCAAATGGTTCGTATTTCTGTACAACTTGAGTTGATTTAGGTTGAATAGTGTTAACTCAAAGGGTACGGATTTGCGGGTCGTTACACTTGGTATCAGAGCTTAAGTTTGTGAAAACCTTGTCTCTGGTGGGAACTACGCATTAAATAGAGTGCGTAGTATTCTAGAATGAGTTTGAGAGTACTAATAGATATGAGTGCTTATTTGTTAGTGAATATAAAATTGTTTTTATATTGTGATGATTTATCGATTGAGTGTTTATGGATTCTGGTCGTTATATGGGACGCCATGTCATCGATAGGGATTTCTAAACTCTTAAACAAGATAAATCGACACAGTATTGTTTCATCGATGTTTATTTTTGAGTTTTCAAAAGAGGAATTGCTACAAGGATGTTTTGGATTAATGTTTGTTGGAGGAATTTGGTTGATTATGAGAATGCAAAGGAATAATTTGGTGATATATATATATATATATATATATATATATATGTTTTCAAAATTGAATGTTGAACTTAAGTTTGGAAAAGAAAATTTAGTCAGGTTGGATTAAATAAACAATGTTTTAAGATTAAAATTTATAAGTAACTGATCAACTAATATGGTATGCAAATGAAATGAAATGAAATTGGATATTGGATGATGTTGATTGAAATGTGTAAAATAAGGAGCAGAATAAGTTCAAATGAACTAAAATTAATTAATGTTTTAAAACAAAATTCATTGGTTGGAAATGAATTTGTGAATGAGTAAATGAGTCAACTATTGAACTGATAAAGTAAAGTTGATATTAATAAGAAGGAATTGAAAATTTTAATCCGACATTTAAAATTTAACTTAAGTGAATGAAAATGAAGAAAATATATTTGAATTTAACTTGAGACAAGCTAAATAAAATTGAAACTTAAATTGAATTAAATTAGATTATAATTGGAGTGTTGTTGAATGAATTAGATTAAATGGGTATGTTGTGAAATATAAACAAATCCAATTCAAGCATAAATTGAATGGCCTTATTATTAATAAATCCAACAATGAATTGTTAATGTAATTAAAATTTAAAATGGATAAAAGAAGAAACTAATCAAATTAATTAGTGAAATGGTTGGGGATTTGATCAAAGGAAAATCAAATCAAAGATTGTGAATATGTAATAGAGTTTGGGAATAAAGCTTGAGTTGTATAGAATTAGATTAAAATAAAAATGATTTGTGATGAAATAAATCCAATTCAAGTATGAATAAATTCAAACGAGAATGAAATTAAGTATGAAGTTGAAGTAAATTAACTCAAGATTAAAATTTATGGAAGGGTGATTTCGAGGTAAGTGGAAAATTTATTAAATAAAAGCCTGAATAATTTAAGTTGAATAAAATAAAATCCTTATTCGAATAGAAATAGTTGGATAAGGATTAAATTGAATAAATAAACTTCGATTGCTTATCAAAAGAAATTTAAATGCTTGAAATGAAAGTATGTTTGGCTTAACAAAGGTAAGGTCTTGAGTTAACGGTGAAAGATAAATGTGACTGGGTGTAGATGAATAGAAGCGAGGGGAAAATAAATGAGTGTGTGACTTATAAAATTTTAAAAGTGGAATAAATAAGTCAAAATAAAATATTTTTTTTCTTGGAAATGAAATAGAAATCCAAACTTGAATTATAAAATTAGAATTGAAATCAAAATAATAATATAATGAAGTGATTTTGTGATAAAGTTCAATATTTAATTGAAAATGGAAGTAAACTAATTTGGGATAACTTAATGAGTTGAATTGAGAGTTCATAAACTTTGATTATGACATAGAATGGAGTTATAAATAATATTCAATGCATATTGTCAGTAAACTAAATTGAAGTAGTGTCGAATGAAAGAGTTAGATTATGGATTGAATTACAAATAAATTCAAGAGAGTGGAAATAAAATTTTGAATGGTCCTTATAATTAAATAAATAGATGCAGAAAAGAACTATGAATGCGAACTAAAATTTTTCAAATGAATACATGAATAAGCAAAGTGAGTTAAGTTAGTAAGTGAAATGGGTTTATTAAATAAAAATCATATCAAGAATATAAATTGGAGATTGTTTATAAAAAATAATAAGAAATAAATAAATAAATATAAACTTGGGTTATAAAGCTGAAAAATAAATAAATAACTTAAGCAAATAATTGAATGGAAGTTCGGCTTAAATAAATATGTTGAATGGTTGCTTAAGGGAGTGTTTCTAAGCCGAATAAAATGGTTTGAATGAAACCAAGGTAAACATGGAATAAAATGCAAATGTATAGTTTGTAAATAGAAATCGGAATGGAATTAAATATAAATTGAGTAGGAATCAATTTTAAAATAATTATAAAATTAAAGAAATTGTTTATTTAAATAAATATCGTCGAGATTGGTTAACTTGGCCGTTCGATGTAAACGAAGGAAATAAAATTCCATGGATTAATAAAAGTAAATAAAATTTGATTTTTGAATCAATTATAATAAATATGAGTTGTTTAGACACAAATATGAATTGAAGAAAAGTAAATGAGTTGTAACTCACTTGTGATGAATGAAAATGGTATATGAATCGGTTAAAAGCAAATTAAACTAGTTTGGAAACTATACATATTGCTTATTGAAGTATTTATAATGCATTACTTATGTTGTTGATATGTTGTAGCAGTTTAAATGAATGAAATGTTATAAATCTCATAGATATGTTACTTATGTGTTTAAATTGAGTAAGTACATGTACCGGGAAGCCCTTTGGCTGGATTTTGGTTCCGCTAGATGCTAAGAATATAAGTTGTTTGCTTAAAAATGCTAAATAAGGTACGCCTACGCAATAAAAATAGGAAATATGAAATATTTTTGGTTCTTTCGACCGTGTGGGTCGATGTATATATATTTATATCTTTTGTCAAATTGCTAAAGCTCCTCAGTACCTCCCTCTGCCAAAAATTTTTAGAAATTTTGGGAGTTAGAAAAATTTGGAAAATTTTGTTAACGACAAAATGATTTCAAATTGGAAATTAAAATAAATTAGTGAACGAAACTAATTTAAAATAATGACATGAATCGGTATAAATGAAAAATAAAATTTAAATATTCAAAGTTAAAGATAAATTGAATTCATATGGAAATGAAGGAATCAATTTAAATAGAAATAAACATAAACTAAAGTGGTAAGATGAAAATAAATATAAGAAACATATAAAATGCTTATACTAACTTAAGAAAGAATGTTGAATTCTTAAATGAAAGATTGATACTACAAATATAATCTAAGATAATATTTGGGATGAATGAATATTGACATTTCGTAAGGAAGTCGATAAAATGTTTTTGGAAAATTGTGATTGGATATTGGTGTTAAGCAGGATATGCAGGTATTATAATGGGAAAGGAGAATTGGTTTTGATTTCAAAAGATAAATTTGATTTACTCAACAAAAAGGTATGTGTTTAAATTTCTGTATGAAATTTGATTGGGTTTTTGATCGAGCCACTTGGCCTTTTTGTTTTCTTTTGGCATTTGGGAGCCCGTAGAAGCCTTTTGTAGTTGTACCGAGCTAGCCGCGCAAAGGAGACGCTGGCGAAATTTTTCGAAAATTTAGAGAGTTAGAAAATTTTTGAGAAAATTTTGATACTTCCAAATTTGGTTTTAAATTGAAACTTGAATGGTTAAACAAATAATATAGTTTGAAACTACGGGAGAGTTGAGAAGTTAATAAGAGTGATAATGGATCTTTTATAAAATGATAGTTGGTTAGATGTTGAATTGATGGTTTTGGGGAGAAAGTAAACGGGTATTGGACCATTCTTCCTAATTAGTAATTTCAGGGATGAAATTCTTTTAAGGGGGGAGGAATGTGACGACCCGGAATTTTTAAGCATTTGAAATTGGAATATTTAATTGATTTTGAATATTTAAAAGTTAATTTTTAACTTGAATTCAAATATCACCATTTATTCGGTAATTTAATTGATAAATTAAATTATTTGAAGATGGGAAAATGTTAAATCTGGAATTTTAAGCCTGTTGAAAATAATTTGAAGGCTTATAAAAGTTATATTGATAATACTAAAAAGAATAAAAGTGTTAAAATTGAATTTTACAGTAATTTTTTCGGTTTTGAAAGTTTATAGTTTAAATTGAATTTAAAAATAGCATTTCGAGGCGCAATCTCAGAATTAGACGAAACCAGTTCCATTGGGTCCGTAATATTGAGTTATTATCGGATTTCAAATTTCGTACTGATCGGAGTTGTTGCATGAGCGTACGATAAGTAAACGCGTTGAAAATAAATAAACTTTAATTGATCAAATCAATGTCATCGGTGCCTTCTTAAACACGCTCCCCTTTTAATATTCAGCCGACTTCCTTTCAGATTCGTGTTCCCGCTTTAAATAACATTAAGCCGACCAATTCTGAAGCAAAGCCGACCTAGCATAGCAACCTTTTTCCTTGTACGATCACGCAACCCTCCTTTTCCTTAAAATTTGAATCCAAACCCTTATGTCAAACGGAAATCATATCGTTCTAGAAAGAAAATGGCAGAATCATATAAAAAATATATGGGGAAGCGACGAATCACTCGGCATAGAACCACGCTCGACTTCGTGGTGGGGGCAGCGCGTGCGATTTTGGGTAAGGCGAGAGACGTGTGGTGTCATGCGATCAGAAGCAGCGACCTAGGGTTTGGGAGTATCGTGAATTCGTACGCGTGGAAGCAAGAGGTATCGACCGAGACGTGCGGCGGTGCTAGGGTGACTCGCGAATTCACGCATGCGGATGGGGAGGGGTTGGAGCGGCGGTGAGCGTGGTGGAGGGCGGCGGCGGTTGCTGGCGTACGAGCGAAGCAGTTATGTAATCCCTGTTCTGGTTAATTTAATTAAATAAAAAATATAATTCTTTTATTCAGTTTATATTCACAGGAAAGTAAACTTCTATTTGATATTTACAGAAAGGAAAATTTTCACGGAGAATAAGTATATTTATACAAATGCAGATTTCAAAAAAAAATCAATTAAATATTCAATTGAGTAATTTTATAAGGTTATCAGAAATATATGTATGTATGTATGTATGTATGTATGTATGTATGTATGTATGTATGTGTGTATGTATGTATGTATATATGCATATAAGGCATAGGCAGAGCATGATGTTTAATTTAGATTTAAATTGCATTTTTGGAATTTATTTAGATAACTCATTTAATTATTTTAGAGATTGTTAAAGTGAATTAGTTTAAAATTAAATCACCAAATTTAGGACTAAATCACTAGTTATTTTAATTATCAATTAAATTTATTAAATGGAAATTAATTATTCGATTGGTTCAAATATTAATGAAATCATCCAATGTGACAAGGTCATAAATGCGGAAAACAAGTTGTGATGGATTGGATTTGCAAACAAAAATCAAAGGTGAGTTAGTCTCACTCAGTTTAAATTTAAATTGAAATGATTAAATTTAAATAATTGTTTGAATGGTTGGTTTGATTGTTGTGCTATAATGTGGTATAATGTGGAATTGGTGTTTTATATTGTTCTAACGTCTATGGATGCAGGGAAAACAGGTTGGAGGGATACAACTATATTCCTCAACATTTATTTAAATTATTTAATACCCTCTGTTGTGATTATTTTATATTCTGTGATGAATATTACTGACAATTGGAATATTGAATGTTATGGTTTACCTGAATATGTTCCGGTGCACTAATTTATCAAGATATATAGAATTGGATTTTGGAAATAAAATGAAGAGAATTTGTAAGTGAAATAATTATAGAGAATTTAAATAAATTAGGAATGAATTGGGTAAGAATAATAATAGTTTTAAATTCTAATAAATAAATTCCGTATATGGAAGGAAAATTTTGAATAAACAGAATATTAATGAATTTTTAAAATCCAGTATGATTAAAACATTTATTTAAAATTCAAGGTTTAAATTATTTAAGAAGAATGAAGAAGAAATTCGAAAATCTGAAATTGGTATATTTCAGTTAAAAGATTTTAAATCAAACGGAAAATAATAACAATGATAATAAGTCCATAACTAATGAATTATGAAATGAATTGAGTAATTAAAGAAACATATTTCAAATAAAATAAATTGAAAATCAATTTGGGGAAATTGATTTAAATGATTGAAGTTGGAATTTTCTCTGGATAGCCAAGTACATGTTTTTTTAAAAGTAAATTTTAAATATAAATTAAATGTTTCAAAGTTGTTTTTAAGAAAGAAAGTTTGTAAAATTTATTATTTCTAATATTTATAGTCAAAAGTAGGTATTTTACTTTAGTCTATTTTAGCAGTAACTATTAAGAAGTAACTTAGTATTTTGTTTAAAAAAAAATAGAAACCCAGTTTTATATTTCGTTAAGTAACTTTATTTTTAAATGTTTATACAGTATGTATTTTTAGTAAATTATTAAAGTAGTTTTAACTTAAATGTTTTAAAGTAAATTTCCAAAGTAAGTGCTTTGTTTAATCTATTATCGTAATAATTATTTAAAGAATGATTAGGTATTTTGTTTAAAGAAGAAAATCTAGTTATATTTATAAAGTAAACTTATTTTAATTATTTCTAAAGTATTATTTTAAATTTAGTACTAAAGTAAATTTTCTAAATTAAATGTTAAACATATTTTGCAATAAAGTGTTTTGAAATTATTTTAAAAATCCAAAATCTCGTGCATGGTGATTTACGTAGAAATAGAAATACTCGGAATTCATTCTGAGAAAGGCAGACAGTTTTGAAAACTGTTTTCAAAGGGGTTTGAAAAGTGAAATTATATCCTGTGAAGATATTTTTGAGATAAATAAATAATTTGGGGAAATTATTTATTGTTTGATGGATGTTGTAAATATTAATTGATAGTTAAATCACCAACTATCAATATTGGACAAATGCGTTGATCGTTTCGAAGAGACCGAGATCGAGATTTATTTCTCGAAAACCACTTCGATCCGGTTTGTACGTTTTGTGGAAAACGAGCTTGGATTCAGAGATGGAGCAATGAAGTGCAAGGGCTAGTCGCTACTAAACCTGAGGATATTTCCAAAATGGATGTAGTAGGAGTAGTGCTTTCGGTTCCGTTCGAACCCAGGATGGACTTGTATGGATGAATGCTTGCGAAACATCGTCAGGTGGACGATGGGCATTCTGAGGGATATGTTCTTTAAAGGTAACGCTTAGCCTCAAGCCTCACAAAATGGGAATGACTGAAAATCAGGGGTTACGCAGCAAGGCTAGGTGGGTGGCACCCAAGCAGGGTGAGGTCTTTCCTGTCTAGATGTCCCATTTTATTTCGGCTTAGTGGGCGGTTGCTGATCCCAACCGCGGGGTGATCTCACTCGGGATTATGCAATAAGGGGTAGTCCCGGCCTTGTGTTGCAGGGGAGCGGGCGTACTCCTCGGTACAGTGATCTAGGCCCCGTAATGTGACAGGTGGTACCCCGGTGCCTAGTCATTAGTTGGAAATCCATTCTCCCTACAAGCCTTGTATGAGTCTTGTTTGTATTACCCACTTTGTGGATAGTAGTTGGAATTTAATGAATGTAACAATTTCGGCTATTTTATAAGTATTTGTAAATAGACCCTATTATTATATCAGAGGATTTCTATAAAAAAATTGCTTTAGCTATCGTAAGGTAAAAACCCGACATGTTTATTTTTGGCGTGGTCTTGCGGGATTCTTTTGTTTTCAAAGGAGTTTTGAAACTTTGATAATCGATTGAGTGTGATTTTCTCACGCTTGTATTCCAGACTGACTCGGGTGCTATTTAACTATAATGCTCGGGTCAAACCGAGTATTACAGGATACAGGATATGATGTAGTGGAGCTCAAGAGACGAGCTGGATGACGATACGTACTTCCGTACTTGTTTATATATATATTCCATTGTGTTGAGTTGATGTGTATCCATTTGTATGTTGTTGTTATTGAACTGTGATTGATGTACTCTGATGATGATGTAATATATATAAACAGAGATATTTGATTTTGAAGTAAAGAGTGTTTATCATCTATTATATTTTATTCCGCTGCGATGGTTAGATTCTGCTGTTGCTTTCTATTTTCTTCTTCTACCTCTTCTTCTTTAACCCAAATTGTTCGTATTTCTGTACAACTTGAGTTGATTTAGGTAGAATAGTGTTAACTCAAGGGGTACGGATTTGCGGGTCGTTACAGAGGTGGATTTAAAAGCCTTTCTAATTTTTCTAAAAATAAAAGTGTTAGAATTTTGGGAAATGAAAGAAATCCAAACTGGAACTATAAATAAGATTTAACTCAGGGAAATTTAAATGAAGTGATTTTTTAATTAAATGTTAGATGTAAGTTAATAAATAATTATTTGATAGAGTAAGTTAATGGAAATTTAACTTGGTTAAACAAATGGATTGTAAATTAATAATAGAGTTTGGAAATGAATTCGAATTGTAAATAGAATTCGACTTGGATTTGATAATGAATTATATAAGTAAAGGAGCTATACAAATAAAAATAAAATAGAGTTGGATCAAATAGTAGTGGTTTGAATTACAAATAAAATTCAAGTGTGGTATGAATAATATTTAACGGAAGTTAGAAATAAATTAGATATAAGAGAAGTGTCGTCATATGAAATTTATTTATAATAGACATGGTTTGAATTGCAACAAAACCCAAGTGAATAGAAATAAATTGAGAATGGCTTTTTATTAATAAAATAAATTCGATAATGAATTAAGTAACTAAATTAAAAATTCATAATGGGTTAATCGAATTAAATAATAGATGGATGAAGTCTGATTAAAAAAAAAATCAAAATCAAAGTTGTGATTGGAATTGGATTATCAGACTAAATTTAAGTTCGGTGGCATATTAATTTGAAGTATAAATGTGTTAAATATGTGCTTGGATATTATTTAGGAAATTGATAATTTAAAATTAAAATTTAAAATGAATGGGCTAACTAAATTTAATGGAAGTTGATTAAATGAGGATCAAATAGAAGTAAATTTAAGTTTGATGTTGGAATAAATTAAAGTAAATTCACTTAAGTTTAAAATTTATGGAAGCTAGGCTTCGAATAAGAGTGAAAGCCCATTAAATAAAAGCTTGGATTGAATTAATTTGGGAATGGCTAGAAGTATACAAGAATGGAATGTGTCGAGCTAAATAAATGGTTAGTGAATGTTAACGCTAAAATGTGAACGCTAACACCCCGGTGTGTGAAGTGTAGTTGTGAAAGCACCACCCGATAGATCGGGAAAGAATTACAAGCAAGTAATAGCAGAAAAGCAGTAAACAACAACAATTTTATAGTGGTTCGGCTTAAGGGTATAGCCTACGTCCACTCTAAGTACTTTTATTAATAATCCCGTTACAAGCTGATACAATTCTTCTCAAGTACAATATACTTCAAATTACAAGTGATTTGGAACAAGTCTTAAGCTTCAATGTCGATTAAAGTCCTTAAATCCATGTTGAAGATGTGTGGTTTCTTCGTGGAGTTCTTTGATGAATTCCTCTAATCTTGAAAGCTCTAAGTGTTGATGAAGTTCTCAATGCAGCAAGGTAACGGTGTATGAAGAGAATGTGCCCAAAAGTCCTTTGAATGTTGGAGGTGGTTGTCTATTTATAGAAAGTTCCGGTCTGGAATTATTGCCAAGTCCTAAGTCGTGGCCGACTTACGTTAAGTCGTAGCCGACTTAATATGAGTCGTGGCCGGTCCATCTGGCCCCTTCATGGCTTCACAAGAGTTCACTTGCACAAGTCCTAGGTCGCCTCCGAGTCAACACCACCCCTTCTTAGTAATATGGCCTCGGGTTTGCATTTAATAGCTTTAAGTCGTTCACGACTCAAATTAGGTCGTGAGTCGTGACCGAGATGACTGGGAGTTGAATCGTGCACGAGTTAAGAGGCTGCTGTGCTGAGTAGCTGCATTGAACTCATCTTCCTTTTCTTGAGTCGGCATCTCTTTTAGGCCTTAGGTCGGCCTTCCTATTAAGTCGGCATCCTCTGAGTCTTAAGCCAGTACCCACGTTAGGTCGTCCACTGTTTTAGCCTTAACTCGGTATTTCTTAAGTCGGTATGCCTCTCAAACCTACTAAGTCGGTAACCCTTTGAGCCTTAAGTCGGTCTCCCTGATAAGGCAGTTAGGTCGGTATCTATGTTGAGTGTTAGGCCGGCATACCCCTTAGGCTTTAGGTCGGCACCCCTGTTAAGCCTTAAGTCGGCATGCTTCTAACTGTTAGGTCGGAACCTCTTGATGCACTAGATCGGTAAGTCATGTTCGAGGCGGAGTTAACATTTGCCCCTCGAAGTATACGCCTACTGGTTAGGTCGTGTGCTTCGATAGTCCTTAACCCGTCCCCTTTTAGGTCGGTAGGTCGTACGCGAGCTAATAGTTAAGTCGCTTGCGCCGCTCCAGATCCCTTCATTGCAAGATATAAATCGCAACCTCTTCTTCTCTCTCATTACTTGCTCTCTTGATCCCGCCATTAAAAAATTTCTCCAAGCTTAAAAAAGGCGATTTTGCTCCATCAACCACCGATAATTATTACGTAAGTGAATTTTCCTCAATCATAGGTTATTGTTGGTCCACGAACTCCATTATTCACACCTAAACCACCACCTCGCATAATGCTTCATCATGAATTCCATTGCACCCATGGCCGATGGAGTTTATGTTGTTTGGTTCGATTTTAACTGACCGATGATGAAGATGATTCAAGCTAGTTGAATTTGATTCGTGCTAGGGTTGTAAGGTGTTGATCTCGCGGCAGTTTCGAACTACTTGGTGGGATGATCCGATAGCTTGAATGAAACGAAGATTGTGGTTGATGGAATAGTTATTGGGTTATCGGGTCGATGGCCGTGGGATGTTGATTCGGGTACGAGTCAGTGAAATTGGATGAACTAGTCTTCGGCCGACCTAGCCCTTAAGTGAAGTGGTCTAAACTCTAAGTCGCGGCCGAGTTGAACCTTGGGGGAAATCTGCCGATTTAACCTTCTACTGATTTAACCTTGAACCGCGGCCGAATTAACCCCTAAGTCGTGGCCGAGTTAATCCCTTAAACCGTGACCGAGTTGGCTCTTAAACCACTGCCGAGTTAACAATTAAGCTTTGGGCATGCTGACTTTTTGAGAGCATAGATCCACTTTGAGTTTCTGACTTGAACTGTCAAACTAAGTTGCCTAAATTTTGAACTGCCCCAACTTTTAAATTTGCTTGAATCTCATTGTATTATTTCACAGATCGCATTAACTTATAAGCTGCTAACCTGCTGAAAATAACAAACAAAGAAAACCAAGGCGAAAATACTGCCATTGACTGCCCACGTCAGATGACAGATTAGTTAAAACAAGACAGGCAACTTAATTATATTGCATGAAATGTTTGTGAATCAATCAATTAGAGTTAAACATTAATGCAAAGTATCAATAATCTGAACTGATTTATCCGCATCAACATCTTTCTTGCGTATTTAGGCTTAAAACAATAGTCCCCGAATTTCATAACTAACAAATGCTTGCTAGTTTTCATTCCAGTTATATTTGTTTGCTGCTTGATTGATTTTACACAACACTTCACACACTTTAGGAAACGTGCACCTTCATGTTTGAATACCTTGTTGTTTATGTAGAATGACTTCCCACCGAGAAGAAGAAGTGGTGACTCAAGAGGAAGAAACTTTCCCGATAGCTGTTCCCATAGAGAATCCTCCGGAGAGAACCTCGACTATTCTATCTTTGAGAGAGTTTATTCAGCTGCGCACTCAATTTGGCTTTGCCGAAAGTGATGTCCAACTCCCTGGGCCAAGTGATACTGCTGACAATCCTCCCTATGGTTTTGTTGCAGTCAACCGCCAAATGTGCTTAAGTGGGGCGATTCCTCCTTTTAACGACTTCCTTCGAATTCTTCTCCTTCGGTTGACGATTTCTCCGTTCCAATTTCATCCTAATGGCTATGCCATCTTGATGGGGTTGTGTGTTTTGTTCAGAAGAACTCTCGATCGCCTACCGAGTTTTGAAGAAATCCATTATCTGTGCTCGTTTTCAAAGAGTAAAGATCATCCTTCCCTTATTATTGTGAGAAGTGCTAGAAACCGCAAGCTCATCTCCGATCTTACTGAAAGCGTTCATGGATTTTTGAACCAGTTTTTCTTTGCCCGCTGTCCCCCAGGGTTTTACGCCATCTGGAGAGTAGGAAGTAAGATTAGTGTTTTATTTCTTCCGTTTTGAAACCTTTTCGAGATCCGAACTTTCAGTTGCTAATTTCATTCTTTGTTCCTTTCAGCACTTCCTCTCCCTTCTAGAGATCCAATTCATAAGCAAGTTTTTGAGAGGTTGAGTGCCGTGGCCGCAGAAGAGAGGAGCATAAAATTTCTATTGAGGGATGAATTTTTACATCAACATGGGCTTCTACACGCTTCTCGCTCTATGCATGCTCATGAAGTTCCAACGGAAGTCCCTGATTCTCCGATAAAGACTCCTGAGTCTTCGCTAGTGAAGTGCTCCACTTCTGTTGATGTTGCGGGGCCATCTGATAAACTTGCCCCGGTTATCGAAGAAGAAGAGCCTCTGGGATCTTCCCATCATTCACAAGATTCTGGTGAAAAGGCTAAGAAATCCAGTCCTGTCAAGCAAAGCAGGGACGATACCTTCGAAGGATTGAGCGACCTCTTCGCTACTTCACAAGAGATCTTCAAAGATGACCCTACTACTGCCGGGATTTCTTCTTCAGTAGTTGAAGCTACTTCTATTTTGCAACAGTTGCCGTCGACTCAAGAGTTGACGTTAACTATTACACCCACAACCACTCCCCAAATAAAGAGTGGTTCGTAGATTGATGCGCGTAGTTTGCACATCACACACACTTAGAATTCCTGGCACTTTTATGCTCTCTATTTTTCTGAACTTTGTATACTACTAAAGCTTGTTTTTTTTTATTTCAGATCCTCCGATGGGACGTAGTGGATCTTACTACGATGATTTCCAGCGCTTCGGGGGGCGCGGCCAATATGATTATAGGCGTTACTTTTCCTCCTACAGAGAATCTGATGAAGAAAGGGCTGCCCGAAAGGCTCATGAAAGGAGGACTGAAGAAGAACGTCGTGAAAGAAGGGAGAGAGAAGAGCGCCATGATTCTTGGCAAAAAGGCGATGACTCCCACAAGAGAAAATCTCATGACGATCGAGGAAAAGGTCACATGGGTGAAGACTTAAGAAAACGAGCCCGTCACAGTGAAAAGCAGGCCTCTACTACTCCTGAGAAAGTTACTACTCCTGCCTCGCTCGACATTCCTTCTGACTCTCCCGCTCTTGGGAAATCAGACATTCAAACGATAATTAGCAGGCCCAAATTTCAAGTTGGACTGGGTCCTGCCACTCTGCAGAGCCGGTTTCCTCAATGGTGCCTTAAGGGAGCGAGGTTTGACCTAGACTTGGTCCCCACTGACAAGTCTGCCATGTTGCGCAATCTTGATGCCGTCAAGCTCGATATTGAGAGGATGTCGAACTGGCAAAAACTTGTTGATGAGCTTCAAAGGGTTAACCGTGCCAACATAGAGGCCATGCTTACTATGGAAAGCGATAAGGCCGAATGGCAAAAGGTCGTTGAGCACCACGACACCGAAATGAGGAGCATTGCTTCTTACAATGAGGAGCTTGAAGCAAAAGTCGAGGAATTGAAACATGAGCTTGCTGCTTCCTCTACTTCCTATTCTCAAAAAGAAGAAGTGCTCCTGAAACAAGTGAGAGACGCTCACGCTAGCCAAAGGAATGCCGAAGACAGGCTCGAAGTACAAAAAAGAATCAGTGAAGGCTATGCTACTGATATTGCTGAGCTCCGAAAGAAAAACAACTCCCAGAAGGCGGAGATACAAATGCTTAAGCTTCAGCTTGCCAAAACTGAAAGGGAGCGTGATGAGGCTGTCGCCGGCAGAATTGCAGCTGAAGAATCTCATGAGGCGACCAAAAACAGCATCAGCTCAACATTATTCGACTTCTACTTGCACAGCGTCTTGGGGCGTGGAAGCCTCGCTTTTCTAGGTCCCAAGTATGAAATCACTTTAGTTGAGGTGTGGGAGGCCGCCCTTAATATGCTTGGTGCTGAAGGTGCTGGTTATGACGAATCAGCCCTGGAAAGGCATTACTTTGATGATGACGCTCGCGCTGCCCTTGCCAAAGGAAAGGAACAACTTGCCAAATTAAGAACTGAAGTGACGGAAGGGGACCGGCTGGGAAAAACCACTTCAACTACTTTAGTCCATCCACCTTCTTCGTCTGAAATCAACATTATTGGTTCCAGTTCCCATTTTGCACCTCCTACCAAAGTTACCACTGAGATTACAAGCGTACAGGGTGGAGATGAGGGTGATGAGAGTGCCGACGTGCAAGCCTATGGAGTCGATATCAGGAAACCAGCTTCTCCAGGTAACTTCACTGTTAATCTCGCTACTGTAAATCTCACTCAAGTAGACTGCTCACTTGTTTCTCATGGATTCAATGAGCTTCTTGATTATTTTCTGAATCTTGATGAGCCTCCATCTCCTCTCTTTACTGACTTTAACCTCTTTTCTTCTGTAGAGAAAATACCTTCTCCGGTTATCCCTCCTCCGTCTCTTCAAGCGATTCCTCCTTCTGCTTCACAGCCCGGATCACAAGAGGAGCAAATAGAGGCTCTTCATGGCTTAGATGATCCTATTGCTTCACAAGAGCAGAAGGACGAGGGGCTTGAGGGAGGTGAAATATCCCCGGAGCGGACTCCCTCTGATGAGATAACTTTGTCCAAACTCATTACTCCAGGGATCGAGTCTTCCTCAAAGAGGAGAAGGAAGCAAGGAACATCAAGGAGGAGAGGGAAGAAAATCGTTGCTACCGAGGAGGAACCAGAAGTTGGGCCAGCTGCACCTCCCTCTCCTTCTTCCCTTATGCCCACAGACCGACCTGAAAAGCTAACTATTCGGCCGGGTAAAGGGTCTAAAGGTAGCAAAAGGAAGTGAAGATTTTAGCTTGTTGTCTTTTGTATGTACTGGTCGAGAACTGTGCGAGTACCGGCCCCCGCTTTTCTTTATTTTGAAACCTGTACCTGCATTATAGTTGAATAAAATGATTCTTTGTTTGTACCGACTTTTGTTTGAATTTGAGAATGCATTTATTATTCATTTTGCACAAGTTTACTTATGATATTGCAACGGGCTTGTGGTATGTTGCTTGAGTATTATCTTACCGTCGTAGCTATACCGTTTCGTATGTAACTATACCATGTTGCCCCCATACTATAAGCTTGTTGCAATATTTTATATTTCGTGGGGACTTGCACTCTTATTTGCTGAAGAGTAATTATTTTATTCTTGAAGAAATTTTTTGTAGAGTACAATTCCCTTGGTATAAATTTTTACGCTTTGTCCTTTGAAGAAATCACTTTTGCTTATGTACATATTTTACCAAGTGAATTCCTTTTTGCGGTAAAGCGGACCTCTTGAAGGGTACTTTAACTTTTTTTTTTTTTTTTTTTGAGGAAGATCATTCTCCAGAATAGGTAGATTTCTCTTCCTTTGGAAGTTAAAGTATGTTTTTGATGAGGATTTTTTTTTATATATAGAAAGTTGTACCTCTGGGGAGGGATTTTTTCACGTTTCAACACTTGGAAGTTTTACTTCGATCTCGGTGAAACGTGTACCTCCAAAGAGTTGTGCCTTTAAGGAAAGCCTTTTCACGTTTCAACACTTGGAAGTTTTATTTCAATCTCGGTGAAACGTGGGCTTCCGAAGAGGTCTTTCTTCTTGCTTGCATTTCAACTCTGGTGAAGTGAAATTCCGAAGAGCGGCTGTTACACTTCAACTCTTGGTGAAATGTGCCTCCGAAGAGGTCTTTATTTTGTTTGCATTTCAACTCTGGTGAAGTGAAATTCCGAAGAGCGGCTGTTACACTTCAACTCCTGGTGAAATGTGCCTCCGAAGAGGTCTTTATTTTGTTTGCATTTCAACTCTGGTGAAGTGAAATTCCGAAGAGCGGCTGTTACACTTCAACTCCTGGTGAAATGTGCCTCCGAAGAGGTCTTTATTTTGTTTGCATTTCAACTCTGGTGAAGTGAAATTCCGAAGAGCGGCTGTTACACTTCAACTCTTGGTGAAATGTGCCTCCGAAGAGGTCTTTATTTTGTTTGCATTTCAACTCTGGTGAAGTGAAATTCCGAAGAGCGGCTGTTACACTTCAACTCCTGGTGAAATGTGCCTCCGAAGAGGTCTTTATTTTGTTTGCATTTCAACTCTGGTGAAGTGAAATTCCGAAGAGCGGCTGTTACACTTCAACTCCTGGTGAAATGTGCCTCCGAAGAGGTCTTTATTTTGTTTGCATTTCAACTCTGGTGAAGTGAAATTCCGAAGAGCGGCTGTTACACTTCAACTCCTGGTGAAATGTGCCCCAGAGAGGGTTTGCATTGCCTGGAAGTTACTCTCTCATGGTTGGAGGGTCATGACTCCTCCAATCTTTTTTGTTGAGTAGAGAACTTTCTTTTTTGTGGCATATGTCCCATTAGAGGTCTTTGTCCTCCGAAGAGTTGTGCCTCCGAAGAGGAGCATTTGTCCTCTGAAGAGGGCTTTGGTCTCTGAGGAGAAGCATGCGGCCTCCGTTAGAGAAGCATTTTGCCTCCGAAGAGGGCTTCGGTCTCTGAGGAGAAGCATTCGGTCTCCGTAGAGAAGCTTTTTGCCTCCGAAGAGGGCTTCGGTCTCTGCGGAGAAGCATTCGGTCTCCCTAGAGAAGCACTTTGCCTCCGAAGAGGGCTTTGGTCTCTGAGGAGAAGCATTTGGTCTCCGTAGAGAAGCATTTCGCCTCCAAAGAGGGCTCTGGTCTCTGAGGAGAAGCATTCGGTCTCCGTAGAGAAGCACTTTGCCTCCGAAGAGGGCTTTGGTCTCTGAGGAGAAGCATTTGGTCTCCGTAGAGAAGTATGTTGACCGATTGTGGTGAAATGCGTGCCCCTAAGTAGGGTTATTGTGAGGAAGTTTGGAGTTTCCTTTTCTCGGTTGGATGGATTCTCGGGAGTATGTCGACCGATAACTCCATGACTTTGTAACAAGAAAGACGCCCCCCCGTTTTTTTTTTTTGGTGAAGCCCGCTTGAGGTCTTTATCCTCTGAGGAGTTATGCCTTCAAAGAGGGCTTGTGCTTCTGAAATACTCTTTTTGCTGGCTGACGCTTACTCTCGCGTGTCTCTTTGTCGTTGATTCATGTTGACAATCCCCATTGCTTTGCAAGTGTCACCACTTTCAGCTGCCAAGCCTCTCCCTTACCCAAAGGAGTATATTTTATAGTTAAGCAAATTGGTGGTGGCAGATATAGGTTCTTTAACTTGATGTTTGTTTGTTCAAGCATTTGTAGTTAGCTATATATGACCTGCTTCTATCCACCTTGCTTACTTTCGTCTGAAGTTCTCCTTTTGTGGGATTTGAATATGGGAATTTTGAATGGCTCAGTGCTTGACTGCTGGATGTTGTCGCGGATCACTTGGTCTTGTGACTGGTAAGCTTTGTTTTTATGGCCTGCATTATTAAATCATTTTTTTTTAGTAACACGATTAACGTATTTCATATGCCGAAATAAAACAAAGCAGTTTATAGTAGTATGGAACACAAGAATTATAGCGGTTTAGCCGAAACTGGGCCTATATCCACTTTATAGCTTTTGTTATTCGCCTGCCTTGCAATTGCCCTTAACAAGAGAATCATATATTTGTAAATTCTTTGCAATATTTCAGCAAAGTTTTCATGTAAAATATGGATGTAAATGGTTGCTGTTCCAAGTTCTTGGAATTGGTTCTCTTTTGACAGTTGTGAATTTGATTGATTATATTAGCAATTCCTTAGTGCCGTCTTTAAGTGTGCATCATCTTCTTCTGTTGGCGGGTGGTTTTAACTGAAGAAACATACTCTAGCCAAATCTTATTTGCTTGCTTAGAGTACTTCTTATTCAGGATTTGACCCTGGAATCCTGTTGTTTAAGGCTTGCTTTTGAATGCTACCAAGGGTTGCTTGATATTGCAATGAATCAGCTTGATATTGATTGCCTGCAAATTTAGATCGATAATCTTAGTGATATTCTCAGAGTATTTCACATATCGAAATAAAATAAGCCAGTTGTAATAATAGGGAAAGCAAGACTTATAGTTTTTATTATTTATTGGCATTGCTTTTACAACAGATTTTGATACAAGAATCATTGGATCAGCACTCTTTTACAAATTTGAAACAGAGTGTTCAAGTAAGGTATGGAAGCAATTGCTGCCCCAGGCTTTAGGGATTGAATCTTTTGGCATAAGAGGACTGGATGGCAACATCTTTCAGAATCGAAACTTCCTTTCACTTTGAAGGTCTCCTTGGAGCGTGAGCACGTCTTCCCGCCTCATCCAATTTTTCCTTGCCTGGTGAGGGCTTGCTGTGATGATACTGATGATAGGACCTTCATCTCCCTGTGCCACGGTTCTTTTATTTGAGCTACATTGTTGAGCGGGAACCAGCTGCACCTTAGAGGATGAGGAGTAGTTAATTCCATCTTTTTTCACATACTGTTGCAGTTCATTCTGCTTGATCAATTCTTCAATCTCCTTCCTTAGATGGCGACATTGGTTAGTTTCATGGCCAGGTTGATTGTGGAATTGACAGAATTTCCCATTGTCTGTCGCGCTTCTCCTCATCGGAGATGGTTTGGGGTACACAACAACATCCTTTGTTGCCAAGAAGATGTTTTCCGGAGTGTCGGTCAAGGGAGCGAAGTCGGAGGGTATGAAGCGTCGAGCTTTTTTCAAGAGTTTCTGCTTTCTCCTTCCCCCATTCTTCTCTTTCTGTTCAATCATTTCCGGTATGTATTCTTCATCGTTACCAGGACTCAATGGGTAATCGTCAACTATTCTTTCAAAAGTTCGCCTTGACAAACGTTCGTGGATAGTTGGTCGTGGCCACGAATTCTCTGTTTGGGGGAATGTTCCAATAGTAATGCCAGTTACTCGTTGAGGAGTATTCCATTCTTCTGAAACCTGGGCCTCTTTGGCAATGGTTTTTATATCACTTTCTAGTCGATGGACTTCTTCCTGCAATGCGTTCATCTTATCCAGCATCCTATTGCTTTGAACTTCCATGTGTTGATATATTCCATATATCACGGCGTTTAATTCAGCCCTTGTGACTCCAATGCTTGAAGCTGTTTCACTTAGCGTGGAAAGAGCAATGGCGTTGCTGCAAGTACCTTCAAACCTCAAAAACTTTCGTTTCCTTTCTGAAGCCATGATTTCTGTTAGAATTTTGTTGAATAATGGTTGAAGTTTGTCCTGAGTTCAATTCTCAGTGAAAGCACCAAAAATGTTAACGCTAAAATGTGAACGCTAACACCCCTGTGTGTGAAGTGTAGTTGTGAAAGCACCACCCGATAGATCGGGAAAGAATTACAAGCAAGTAATAGCAGAAAAGCAGTAAACAACAACAATTTTATAGTGGTTCGGCTTAAGGGTATAGCCTACGTCCACTCTAAGTACTTTTATTAATAATCCCGTTACAAGCTGATACAATTCTTCTCAAGTACAATATACTTCAAATTACAAGTGATTTGGAACAAGTCTTAAGCTTCAATGTCGATTAAAGTCCTTAAATCCATGTTGAAGATGTGTGATTTCTTCGTGGAGTTCTTTGATGAATTCCTCTAATCTTGAAAGCTCTAAGTGTTGATGAAGTTCTCAATGCAGCAAGGTAACGGTGTATGAAGAGAATGTGCGCAAAAGTCCTTTGAATGTTGGAGGTGGTTGTCTATTTATAGAAAGTTCCGGTCTGGAATTATTGCCAAGTCCTAAGTCGTGGCCGACTTACGTTAAGTCGTAGCCGACTTAATATGAGTCGTGGCCGGTCCATCTGGCCCCTTCATGGCTTCACAAGAGTTCACTTGCACAAGTCCTAGGTCGCCTCCGAGTCAACACCACCCCTTCTTAGTTATATGGCCTCGGGTTTGCATTTAATAGCTTTAAGTCGTTCACGACTCAAATTAGGTCGTGAGTCGTGACCGAGATGACTGGGAGTTGAATCGTGCACGAGTTAAGAGGCTGCTGTGCTGAGTAGCTGCATTGAACTCATCTTCCTTTTCTTGAGTCGTGAACGAGCTAACATTGGTCCTAAATCGGTTGTGACTTGGGTCGGCAACTATTCTAGGTCGCCAGCTTGGTAAAACATTAGATCGGTAACTCGGTCAAGTCACTGAGTCGGCATCTCTTTTAGGCCTTAGGTCGGCCTTCCTATTAAGTCGGCATCCTCTGAGTCTTAAGCCAGTACCCACGTTAGGTCGTCCACTGTTTTAGCCTTAACTCGGTATTTCTTAAGTCGGTATGCCTCTCAAACCTACTAAGTCGGTAACCCTTTGAGCCTTAAGTCGGTCTCCCTGATAAGGCAGTTAGATCGGTATCTATGTTGAGTGTTAGGCCGGCATACCCCTTAGGCTTTAGGTCGGCACCCCTGTTAAGCCTTAAGTTGGCATGCTTCTAACTGTTAGGTCGGAACCTCTTGATGCACTAGATCGGTAAGTCATGGTCGAGGCGGAGTTAACATTTGCCCCTCGAAGTATACGCCTACTGGTTAGGTCGTGTGCTTCGATAGTCCTTAACCCGTCCCCTTTTAGGTCGGTAGGTCGTACGCGAGCTAATAGTTAAGTCGCTTGCGCCGCTCCAGATCCCTTCATTGCATGATATAAATCGCAACCTCTTCTTCTCTCTCATTACTTGCTCTCTTGATCCCGCCATTAAAAAATTTCTCCAAGCTTAAAAAAGGCTATTTTGCTCCATCAACCACCGATAATTATTACGTAAGTGAATTTTCCTCAATCATAGGTTATTGTTGGTCCACGAACTCCATTATTCACACCTAAACCACCACCTCGCATAATGCTTCATCATGAATTCCATTGCACCCATGGCCGATGGAGTTTATGTTGTTTGGTTCGATTTTAACTGACCGATGATGAAGATGATTCAAGCTAGTTGAATTTGATTCGTGCTAGGGTTGTAAGGTGTTGATCTCGCGGCAGTTTCGAACTACTTGGTGGGTTGATCCGATAGCTTGAATGAAACGAAGATTGTGGTTGATGGAATAGTTATTGGGTTATCGGGTCGATGGCCGTGGGATGTTGATTCGGGTACGAGTCAGTGAAATTGGATGAACTAGTCTTCGGCCGACCTAGCCCTTAAGTGAAGTGGTCTTAACTCTAAGTCGCGGCCGAGTTGAACCTTGGGGGAAATCTGCCGATTTAACCTTCTACTGATTTAACCTTGAACCGCAGCCGAATTAACCCCTAAGTCGTGGCCGAGTTAATCCCTTAAACCGTGACCGAGTTGGCTCTTAAACCGCTGCCGAGTTAACACTTAAGCTTTGGGCATGCTGACTTTTTGAGAGCATAGATCCACTTTGAGTTTCTGACTTGAACTGTCAAACTAAGTTGCCTAAATTTTGAACTGCCCCAACTTTTAAATTTGCTTGAATCTCATTGTATTATTTCACAGATTGCATTAACTTATAAGCTGCTAACCTGTTGAAAATAACAAACAAAGAAAACCAAGGCGAAAATACTGCAATTGACTGCCCACGTCAGATGACAGATTAGTTAAAACAAGACAGGCAACTTAATTATATTGCATGAAATGTTTGTGAATCAATCAATTAGAGTTAAACATTAATGCAAAGTATCAATAATCTGAACTGATTTATCTGCATCAACATCTTTCTTGCATATTTAGGCTTAAAACAATAGTCCTCGAATTTCATAACTAACAAATGCTTGCTAGTTTTCATTCCAGTTATATTTGTTTGCTGCTTGATTGATTTTACACAACACTTCACACACTTTAGGAAACGTGCACCTTCATGTTTGAATACCCTGTTGTTTATGTAGAATGACTTCCCACCGAGAAGAAGAAGTGGTGACTCTAGAGGAAGAAACTTTCCCGATAGCTATTCCCATAGAGAATCCTCCGGAGAGAACCTCGACTATTCTATCTTTGAGAGCGTTTATTCAGCTGCGCACTCAATTTGGCTTTGCCGAAAGTGATGTCCAACTCCCTGGGCCAAGTGATACTGCTGACAATCCTCCCTATGGTTTTGTTGCAGTCAACCGCCAAATGTGCTTAAGTGGGGCGATTCCTCCTTTTAACGACTTCCTTCGAATTCTTCTCCTTCGGTTGACGATTTCTCCGTTCCAATTTCATCCTAATGGCTATGCCATCTTGATGGGGTTGTATGTTTTGTTCAGAAGAACTCTCGATCGCCTACCGAGTTTTGAAGAAATCCGTTATCTGTGCTCGTTTGCAAAGAGTAAAGATCATCCTTCCCTTATTATTGTGAGAAGTGCTAGAAACCGCAAGCTCATCTCCGATCTTACTGAAAGCGTTCATGGATTTTTGAACCAGTTTTTCTTTGCCCGCTGTCCCCCAGGGTTTTACGCCATCTGGAGAGTAGGAAGTAAGATTAGTGTTTTATTTCTTCCGTTTTGAAACCTTTTCGAGATCCGAACTTTAAGTTGCTAATTTCATTCTTTGTTCCTTTCAGCACTTCCTCTCCCTTCTAGAGATCCAATTCATAAGCAAGTTTTTGAGAGGTTGAGTGCCGTGGCCGCAGAAGAGAGGAGCATAAAATTTCTATTGAGGGATGAATTTTTACATCAACATGGGCTTCTACACGCTTCTCGCTCTATGCATGCTCATGAAGTTCCAACGGAAGTCCCTGATTCTCCGATAAAGACTCCTGAGTCTTCGCTAGTGAAGTGCTCCACTTCTGTTGATGTTGCGGGGCCATCTGATAAACTTGCCCCGGTTATCGAAGAAGAAGAGCCTCTGGGATCTTCCCATCATTCACAAGATTCTGGTGAAAAGGCTAAGAAATCCAGTCCTGTCAAGCAAAGCAGGGACGATACCTTCGAAGGATTGAGCGACCTCTTCGCTACTTCACAAGAGATCTTCAAAGATGACCCTACTACTGCCGGGATTTCTTCTTCAGTAGTTGAAGCTACTTCTATTTTGCAACAGTTGCCGTCGACTCAAGAGTTGACGTTAACTATTACACCCACAACCACTCCCCAAATAAAGAGTGGTTCGTAGATTGATGCGCGTAGTTTGCACATCACACACACTTAGAATTCCTGGCACTTTTATGCTCTCTATTTTTCTGAACTTTGTATACTGCTAAAGCTTGTTTTTTTTTATTTCAGATCCTCCGACGGGACGTAGTGGATCTTACTACGATGATTTCCAGCGCTTCGGGGGGCGCGGCCAATATGATTATAGGCATTACTTTTCCTCCTACAGAGAATCTGATGAAGAAAGGGCTGCCCGAAAGGCTCATGAAAGGAGGACTGAAGAAAAACGTCGTGAAAGAAGGGAGAGAGAAGAGCGCCATGATTCTTGGCAAAAAGGCGATGACTCCCACAAGAGAAAATCTCATGACGATCGAGGAAAAGGTCACATGGGTGAAGACTTAAGCAAACGAGCCCGTCACAGTGAAAAGCAGGCCTCTACTACTCCTGAGAAAGTTACTACTCCTGCCTCGCTCGACATTCCTTCTGACTCTCCCGCTCTTGGGAAATCAGACATTCAAACGATAATTAGCAGGCCCAAATTTCAAGTTAGACCGGGTCCTGCCACTCTGCAGAGCCGGTTTCCTCAATGGTGCCTTAAGGGAGTGAGGTTCGACCTAGACTTGGTCCCCATTGACAAGTCTGCCATGTTGCGCAATCTTGATGCCGTCAAGCTCGATATTGAGAGGATGTCGAACTGGCAAAAACTTGTTGACGAGCTTCAAAGGGTTAACCGTGCCAACATAGAGGCCATGCTTACTATGGAAAGCGATAAGGCCGAATGGCAAAAGGTCGTTGAGCAACACGACACCGAAATGAGGAGCATTGCTTCTTACAATGAGGAGCTTGAAGCAAAAGTCGAGGAATTGAAACATGAGCTTGCTGCTTCCTCTACTTCCTATTCTCAAAAAGAAGAAGTGCTCCTGAAACAAGTGAGAGACGCTCACGCTAGCCAAAGGAATGCCGAAGACAGGCTCGAAGTACAAAAAAGAATCAGTGAAGGCTATGCTACTGATATTGCTGAGCTCCGAAAGAAAAACAACTCCCAGGAGGCGGAGATACAAATGCTTAAGCTTCAGCTTGCCAAAACTGAAAGGGAGCGTGATGAGGCTGTCGCCGGCAGAATTGCAGCTGAAGAATCTCATGAGGCGACCAAAAACAGCATCAGCTCAACATTATTCGACTTCTACTTGCACAGCGTCTTGGGGCGTGGAAGCCTCGCTTTTCTAGGTCCCAAGTATGAAATCACTTTAGCTGAGGTGTGGGAGGCCGCCCTTAATATGCTTGGTGCTGAAGGTGCTGGTTATGACGAATCAGCCCTGGAAAGGCATTACTTTGATGATGACGCTCGCGCTGCCCTTGCCAAAGGAAAGGAACAACTTGCCAAATTAAGAACTGAAGTGACGGAAGGGGACCGGCTGGGAAAAACCACTTCAACTACTTTAGTCCAGCCACCTTCTTCGTCTGAAATCAACATTATTGGTTCCAGTTCCCATTTTGCACCTCCTACCAAAGTTACCACTGAGATTACAAGCGTACAGGGTGGAGATGAGGGTGATGAGAGTGTCGACGTGCAAGCCTATGAAGTCGATATCAGGAAACCAGCTTCTCTAGGTAACTTCACTGTTAATCTCGCTACTGTAAATCTCACTCAAGTAGACTGCTCACTTGTTTCTCATGGATTCAATGAGCTTCTTGATTATTTTCTGAATCTTGATGAGCCTCCATCTCCTCTCTTTACTGACTTTAACCTCTTTTCTTCTGTAGAGAAAATACCTTCTCCGGTTATCCCTCCTCCGTCTCTTCAAGCGATTCCTCCTTCTGCTTCACAGCCCGGATCACAAGAGGAGCAAATAGAGGCTCTTCATGGCTTAGATGATCCTATTGCTTCACAAGAGCAGAAGGACGAGGGACTTGAGGGAGGTGAAATATCCCCGGAGCGGACTCCCTCTGATGAGATAACTTTGTCCAAACTCATTACTCCAGGGAGCGAGTCTTCCTCAAAGAGGAGAAGGAAGCAAGGAACATCAAGGAGGAGAGGGAAGAAAATCGTTGCTACCGAGGAGGAACCAGAAGTTGGGCCAGCTGCACCTCCCTCTCCTTCTTCCCTTATGCCCACAGACCGACCTGAAAAGCTAACTATTCGGCCGGGTAAAGGGTCTAAAGGTAGCAAAAGGAAGTGAAGATTTTAGCTTGTTGTCTTTTGTATGTACTGGTCGAGAACTGTGCGAGTACCGGCCCCCTCTTTTCTTTATTTTGAAACCTGTACCTGCATTATAGTTGAATAAAATGATTCTTTGTTTGTACAGACTTTTGTTTGAATTTGAGAATGCATTTATTATTCATTTTGCACAAGTTTACTTATGATATTGCAACGGGCTTGTGGTATGTTGCTTGAGTATTATCTTACCGTCGTAGCTATACCGTTTCGTATGTAACTATACCATGTTGCCCCCATACTATAAGCTTGTTGCAATATTTTATATTTCGTGGGGACTTGCACTCTTATTTGCTGAAGAGTAATTATTTATTCTTGAAGAAATTTTTTGTAGAGTACAATTCCCTTGGTATAAATTTTTACGCTTTGTCCTTTGAAGAAATCACTTTTGCTTATGTACATATTTACCAAGTGAATTCCTTTTTGCGGTAAAGCGGACCTCTTGAAGGGTACTTTAACTTTTTTTTTTTTTTTTTTGAGGAAGATCATTCTCCAGAATAGGTAGATTTCTCTTCCTTTGGAAGTTAAAGTATGTTTTTGATGAGGATTTTTTTTTTATATATAGAAAGTTGTACCTCTGGGGAGGGATTTTTTCACGTTTCAACACTTGGAAGTTTTACTTCGATCTCGGTGAAACGTGTACCTCCAAAGAGTTGTGCCTTTAAGGAAAGCCTTTTCACGTTTCAACACTTGGAAGTTTTATTTCAATCTCGGTGAAACGTGGGCTTCCGAAGAGGTCTTTCTTCTTGCTTGCATTTCAACTCTGGTGAAGTGAAATTCCGAAGAGCGGCTGTTACACTTCAACTCTTGGTGAAATGTGCCTCCGAAGAGGTCTTTATTTTGTTTGCATTTCAACTCTGGTGAAGTGAAATTCCGAAGAGCGGCTGTTACACTTCAACTCCTGGTGAAATGTGCCTCCGAAGAGGTCTTTATTTTGTTTGCATTTCAACTCTGGTGAAGTGAAATTCCGAAGAGCGGCTGTTACACTTCAACTCCTGGTGAAATGTGCCTCCGAAGAGGTCTTTATTTTGTTTGCATTTCAACTCCGGTGAAGTGAAATTCCGAAGAGCGGCTGTTACACTTCAACTCCTGGTGAAATGTGCCTCCGAAGAGGTCTTTATTTTGTTTGCATTTCAACTCTGGTGAAGTGAAATTCCGAAGAGCGGCTGTTACACTTCAACTCCTGGTGAAATGTGCCCCAGAGAGGGTTTGCATTGCTTGGAAGTTACTCTCTCATGGTTGGAGGGTCATGACTCCTCCAATCTTTTTTGTTGAGTAGAGAACTTTCTTTTTTGTGGCATATGTCCCATTAGAGGTCTTTGTCCTCCGAAGAGTTGTGCCTCCGAAGAGGAGCATTTTGCCTCTGAAGAGGGCTTTGGTCTCTGAGGAGAAGCATGCGGCCTCCGTTAGAGAAGCATTTTGCCTCCGAAGAGGGCTTCGGTCTCTGAGGAGAAGCATTCGGTCTCCGTAGAGAAGCTTTTTGCCTCCGAAGAGGGCTTCGGTCTCTGCGGAGAAGCATTCGGTCTCCCTAGAGAAGCACTTTGCCTCCGAAGAGGGCTTTGGTCTCTGAGGAGAAGCATTTGGTCTCCGTAGAGAAGCATTTCGCCTCCCAAGAGGGCTCTGGTCTCTGAGGAGAAGCATTCGGTCTCCGTAGAGAAGCACTTTGCCTCCGAAGAGGGCTTTGGTCTCTGAGGAGAAGCATTTGGTCTCCGTAGAGAAGTATATTGACTGTTTGTGGTGAAATGCGTGCCCCTAAGTAGGGTTATTGTCAGGAAGTTTGGAGTTTCCTTTTCTCGGTTGGATGGATTCTCGGGAGTATGTCGACCGATAACTCCATGACTTTGTAACAAGAAAGACGCCCCTTTTTTTTTTTTGGTGAAGCCCGCTTGAGGTCTTTATCCTCTGAGGAGTTATGCCTTCAAAGAGGGCTTGTGCTTCTGAAATACTCTTTTTGCTGGCTGACGCTTACTCTCGCATGTCTCTCTGTCGTTGATTCATGTTGACAATCCCCATTGCTTTGCAAGTGTCACCACTTTCAGCTGCTAAGCCTCTCCCTTACCCAAAGGAGTATATTTTATAGTTAAGCAAATTGGTGGTGGCAGATATAGGTTCTTTAACTTGCTGTTTGTTTGTTCAAGCATTTGTAGTTAGCTATATATGACCTGCTTCTATCCACCTTGCTTACTTTCGTCTGAAGTTCTCCTTTTGTGGGATTTGAATATGGGAATTTTGAATGGCTCAGTGCTTGACTGCTGGATGTTGTCGCGGATCACTTGGTCTTGTGACTGGTAAGCTTTGTTTTTATGGCCTGCATTATTAAATCATTTTTTTTAGTAACACGATTAACGTATTTCATATGCCGAAATAAAACAAAGCAGTTTATAGTAGTATGGAACACAAGAATTATAGCGGTTTAGCCGAAACTGGGCCTATATCCACTTTATAGCTTTTGTTATTCGCCTGCCTTGCAATTGCCCTTAACAAGAGAATCATATATTTGTAAATTCTTTGCAATATTTCAGCAAAGTTTTCATGTAAAATATGGATGTAAATGGTTGCTGTTCCAAGTTCTTGGAATTGGTTCTCTTTTGACAGTTGTGAATTTGATTGATTATATTAACAATTCCTTAGTGCCGTCTTTAAGTGTGCATCATCTTCTTCTGTTGGCGGGTGGTTTTAACTGAAGAAACATACTCTAGCCAAATCTTATTTGCTTGCTTAGAGTACTTCTTATTCAGGATTTGACCCTGGAATCCTGTTGTTTAAGGCTTGCTTTTGAATGCTACCAAGGGTTGCTTGATATTGCAATGAATCAGCTTGATATTGATTGCCTGCAAATTTAGATCGATAATCTTAGTGATATTCTCAGAGTATTTCACATATCGAAATAAAATAAGCCAGTTGTAATAATAGGGAAAGCAAGACTTATAGTTTTTATTATTTATTGGCATTGCTTTTACAACAGATTTTGATACAAGAATCATTGGATCAGCACTCTTTTACAAATTTGAAACAGAGTGTTCAAGTAAGGTATGGAAGCAATTGCTGCCCCAGGCTTTAGGGATTGAATCTTTTGGCATAAGAGGACTGGATGGCAACATCTTTCAGAATCGAAACTTCCTTTCACTTTGAAGGTCTCCTTGGAGCGTGAGCACGTCTTCCCGCCTCATCCAATTTTTCCTTGCCTGGTGAGGGCTTGCTGTGATGATACTGATGATAGGACCTTCATCTCCCTGTGCCACGGTTCTTTTATTTGAGCTACATTGTTGAGCGGGAACCAGCTGCACCTTAGAGGATGAGGAGTAGTTAATTCCATCTTTTTTCACATACTGTTGCAGTTCATTCTGCTTGATCAATTCTTCAATCTCCTTCCTTAGATGGCGACATTGGTTAGTTTCATGGCCAGGTTGATTGTGGAATTGACAGAATTTCCCATTGTCTGTCGCGCTTCTCCTCATCGGAGATGGTTTGGGGTACACAACAACATCCTTTGTTGCCAAGAAGATGTTTTCCGGAGTGTCGGTCAAGGGAGCGAAGTCGGAGGGTATGAAGCGTCGAGCTTTTTTCAAGAGTTTCTGCTTTCTCCTTCCCCCATTCTTCTCTTTCTGTTCAATCATTTCCGGTATGTATTCTTCATCGTTACCAGGACTCAATGGGTAATCGTCAACTATTCTTTCAAAAGTTCGCCTTGACAAACGTTCGTGGATAGTTGGTCGTGGCCACGAATTCTCTGTTTGGGGGAATGTTCCAATAGTAATGCCAGTTACTCGTTGAGGAGTATTCCATTCTTCTGAAACCTGGGCCTCTTTGGCAATGGTTTTTATATCACTTTCTAGTCGATGGACTTCTTCCTGCAATGCGTTCATCTTATCCAGTATCCTATTGCTTTGAACTTCCATGTGTTGATATATTCCATATATCACGGCGTTTAATTCAGCCCTTGTGACTCCAATGCTTGAAGCTGTTTCACTTAGCGTGGGAAGAGCAATGGCGTTGCTGCAAGTACCTTCAAACCTCAAAAACTTTCGTTTCCTTTCTGAAGCCATGATTTCTGTTAGAATTTTGTTGAATAATGGTTGAAGTTTGTCCTGAGTTCAATTCTCAGTGAAAGCACCAAAAATGTTAACGCTAAAATGTGAACGCTAACACCCCGGTGTGTGAAGTGTAGTTGTGAAAGCACCACCCGATAGATCGGGAAAGAATTACAAGCAAGTAATAGCAGAAAAGCAGTAAACAACAACAATTTATAGTGGTTCGGCTTAAGGGTATAGCCTACGTCCACTCTAAGTACTTTTATTAATAATCCCGTTACAAGCTGATACAATTCTTCTCAAGTACAATATACTTCAAATTACAAGTGATTTGGAACAAGTCTTAAGCTTCAATGTCGATTAAAGTCCTTAAATCCATGTTGAAGATGTGTGGTTTCTTCGTGGAGTTCTTTGATGAATTCCTCTAATCTTGAAAGCTCTAAGTGTTGATGAAGTTCTCAATGCAGCAAGGTAACGGTGTATGAAGAGAATGTGCCCAAAAGTCCTTTGAATGTTGGAGGTGGTTGTCTATTTATAGAAAGTTCCGGTCTGGAATTATTGCCAAGTCCTAAGTCGTGGCCGACTTACGTTAAGTCGTAGCCGACTTAATATGAGTCGTGGCCGGTGCATCTGGCCCCTTCATGGCTTCACAAGAGTTCACTTGCACAAGTCCTAGGTCGCCTCCGAGTCAACACCACCCCTTCTTAGTAATATGGCCTCGGGTTTGCATTTAATAGCTTTAAGTCGTTCACGACTCAAATTAGGTCGTGAGTCGTGACCGAGATGACTGGGAGTTGAATCGTGCACGAGTTAAGAGGCTGCTGTGCTGAGTAGCTGCATTGAACTCATCTTCCTTTTCTTGAGTCGTGAACGAGCTAACATTGGTCCTAAATCGGTTGTGACTTGGGTCGGCAACTATTCTAGGTCGCCAGCTTGGTAAAACATTAGATCGGTAACTCGGTCAAGTCACTGAGTCGGCATCTCTTTTAGGCCTTAGGTCGGCCTTCCTATTAAGTCGGCATCCTCTGAGTCTTAAGCCAGTACCCACGTTAGGTCGTCCACTGTTTTAGCCTTAACTCGGTATTTCTTAAGTCGGTATGCCTCTCAAACCTACTAAGTCGGTAACCCTTTGAGCCTTAAGTCGGTCTCCCTGATAAGGCAGTTAGGTCGGTATCTATGTTGAGTGTTAGGCCGGCATACCCCTTAGGCTTTAGGTCGGCACCCCTGTTAAGCCTTAAGTCGGCATGCTTCTAACTGTTAGGTCGGAACCTCTTGATGCACTAGATCGGTAAGTCATGGTCGAGGCGGAGTTAACAGTGAATAAATTAGAAATGAAATGGAATTAAATACAGAATGAGTTGAAATTAATTTAAAGTAGTTATAAACTAAAATAGATACTTTATTAAGCAAATATCGTCGAAATTGCATAACTATAATTGTCATTTGGCGTAAACAAAAGTAATTAAATTTCTGTGAGTTGATAGAGATTAAATAAATTGGTTTTAGAATTAATTGAATTGAATATAAGCACTTGAGTTGTAACCCAATAAAATTGAACGAAATGGCATATGAGTTGGTTGAAAACGATTGAATTAGGTTTGAAAACATATAAATTGCTTGTGGAAGTTATTTTGAATGCATTTCTTTTAAAATTGAACTGTTGTAGTTGTTTATGTAAGAGAAATGTTGTAAACTTCATATATACAGTGCTTATATGTTTAAATTGAGTAAGTACAGGTACCTGAAGGCCGTTTGGCTGGGTTTGGATGGCACTAAATGCTAAAATAAATAAGCTGCTTGCTTAAAATGCTAAATAAAGGTACGCCTACGAAATAAAAATAGTAAATATGAACTGTTTTTGCTTTTTTCGACCAGGTGGTCGATGTATATATATTTATCTCTCTTGTCAAATTGCAAAAGCTCCTCCGTACAAAGAAGACTCTGGCAAAAAATTTCCAAAATTTTGGGAGTTAGAAAACTTTTGACATTTTTTGGGAAAATTTTTGTTAACGACAAAATGATTTCAAACTAAAAACTAATGTAAATTAGAAGATGAAACTAATATGAATCGGTTATAAATGGAAGATAAATTCAATAGTTCAAAATTGAAAGTAAATTGAATTCATATGAAAATGGAAAAACTAAATTGAATAGAAGTAGATGTGAAAACTTATGTAAAAAAATGTATAAAATGATTAGAAAGTCATGATTGGATATTATTGCTAGGAAAGATATGCAGGTAATATAAGGAGAAAGGAAAATTTGGATTTGATATTGGAAGATAAATTTGAATTGCCTGACAAAAAGGTATGTATTTAAATTTCTGTATGAAATTGGATTGGGTTTTGGATCAAGCCACTTGGCTTTTGTTTTCTTTTTGGAATTTGGGAGCCCGTAGAGGCCTTTTGTAGTTGTACCGAGATAGCCGTGCAAAGGAAATGCTGGCGAAAAATTTCGAAAATTTAGAGAGTTAGAAAAGTTTTGAGAAAATATTGAGAATTCAAAAGTTGGTTTTAAATTTAAATTTAAATGATTGAACAAAAGGGTAGTATTTGAAACTATAAAAGATTTTGGGAGGTTATTAAGGTGATAGTGAATCATTAATAAAAGATAGTTAGTAGGTTGTTGAATTGTGAGTTTTGGATAAAAGGTAAACGGGTATTGGTCCATTCTTCCTAACTAGTAATTTCGGGGACGAAATTCTTTTAAGGGGGAAGGAATGTGACGACCTAGAATTTTTAACAATTTAAATTGGAATAGTTAATTGATTTTAAAATATTTAAAAGTTAATTTTAACTTGAATTCAAGATATCAATATTTGCTTGGTAATTAAATCACTGAATTATATAGTTTAAATATTGAATTTAATAATTGGAAATTCGGTAAAATTGTTCAATCTGAAATTTCTAAGCCTGTTAAAAAAATTTGAAGGCTTATAAAATTTATAATGATGATACTGAAGATAATAGAATGGTTGAAATTCAATTTAAAGGTAATTTGTTAATTTTAAAAATATATCGTTTAAATTGAATTTAAAAATAGCCTTCAAAGGCACGGTCTTGAAATATGACGAAACCCATTCCATTGGATCCGTAATGATTAGTTATTATTGGATCTCAATTTTCGTAGCCATCGGAGTTGTCGTTTGACCCTGGCAGCTCGAAACGCGTACAACTATTTTAATCGATTTAATTTAAAATTGATCATTTATATCCATAACTCGCTTATACAATAAAATTATCCTCCGAAACACGTTCCATCGTGTTCGGAATGCGGGTAAAACCTTATAAACGTCTGTCGGCGTGTCTGATTCAGGTTCGGAATTTCGCGTTATGCAACGAGATATTTTCAACATTAATTTATTTTATAAAAGCGTACTCAAGAAGCTAATCCTCCAAATCAATATTTTATTTCCATCCTCTCTTCTTTCAACAGATATGAAACCGAGCCTCCCTCTTTCCTTCATTTTCCAAAACCGATTCGTTTATAAAAAAAGAGAAAAAATGGCGATGACTCGAACTCGATTGGGGAAGAGACGGGGTCGCGAGAGAAAAGAGGATGCCGAGGGAATTTTGCGTGCTCGTATTCGAGCCACCACGAATTGCGGCGCGAATTGATGGAGGTGGGGTGCATTCGCGATCATGAGGTGAAGGGAAGCACTATTGCAAGCATGGGAAAGCGATCGAGCTTGGTACAAGAAGGAACGCGAGTGAGCACGTAGGGTGGAGGTTCATTGCAGGCGGCTGTGACTCTCGAATCGGGTTGGGGTATTGGCTATTGACGAGGTGAAGGCGGGTCGCAAGTGTGTTTGTGCTTGGGTAGATGAGTTTCTTTTGAGATTGCAGGTATTGTTAGTGATAAATTCAATTAAATTAAATATTTGAATTTGTGTTGTAAAAGAATTTTTTTTTTATCATAGTAAGTTGCAAACAGTTCTGTTCTTCATTCAATTTAAACATTTATATATATGAAATAGAAAGAAGATTTTATGCAGAAGGGTATAATTCTGTAAATTGCTATACATTTAGTTTGATAGTTAAAACTGTTAAATTAAAGATTAGTAGGTATAAACTTGTAAATATAATTGTTTATCAAAATCTAATAGTAAAGTTAAATTTAGCGTTTTGTTATTTCAATATATTTCATTTCAAAATGAGAACCATTATTTAAAACTAGTTAATTAAAATTTATTTAATGTAAAAAAATAAATTGTTAAATTAGATCAAATTTATTAATAAATTATGAAATGTTTATACAAGGTCATAAACTGAAAGAAGCGAGCCGGGTTGGAAGTGGTTGCAAAACAAGAATCAAAGGTGAGTAAATCTCACTATGTTGGATTTTAATTTAAATTGAAATGGATAAATTTTAATAGTTGGTTGAATGATTAAACTGATTTGATGTGCACTGCTGATGATGTGATTTTGGTTTCGATTGGTTCTCGAGTTAACTGTGGTTTGACTCGAAGTATGTGGGTTTTTAAATTGTTTTAAATCTTAAATCATAAATAACAAGCTTAATGATTTGTGATTCATCGAAATAGTAGGGTAATTGAAATGGATAATTTATTAATTAAATTAATTAATAAATCAAGTTGATTAATTAGTAAGTAAAGGTTTGAATTCATTAAGGTTTAAGTTAATTTAATCGAATTAATTTAGAAAAACCAATGGATGGTTTGATAGAAACTACCTAAATGGTATTAATAAAATATAATTACTTGGTGAAATTAATCAAGAGATCGATTAAGATGATTAATAAAGGTGTAATTGATTTATTTAATGAAGTAAATAAAGGATAGTTAATTACAGTTTGGAATTAATCGAAATGATTAATATTGTGGCTTAATTAAGAGAAATAAATTTTATTAGGATAAATTAAATATAATTGACAATCCTTGGGTTTTATAATTAATAGTGTAATCAAAGATTGATTAACCCATAATAAGTGTCTTTTGAAAATTAATTCATATAAGCAATTATGAATAAATGAAATTAATATAGTCAACGAATTTATGGGGTAATTAAAGAATACTTATTGATTTTGGATAAGAATAATTAATATTGTGTAATTAAACAAAGATAATTATATGAATGTAACTGAAAATATATTTAAACCAAGGTGATTAATTAAGATGAAAAATGAAGGATTGATTGGTTAATTGATTTGGAAATTAATTAATGACAAGTGAAGAATTCTAAATGGTTGAGGTTAGAAATTCAATCAAAATTAATTTAATTAATGTCGGTAGCAAACAAGCTTTGCTTATGGACGATTGAATGATATTGGATGCTTTGAATGAGTTGTTATCTCTGATATGAAATGAATGTGTTTTTTGTGTGTATAACTTGGGTTAGGATGACATGAGACTCGAAGAGGTCGGGAACGGGTATTGGGAGATACCCGTAACCACTTCGAATTTCTTACAAATTAATATGAGAAATTGATAGGTTGGAATGATTGGATTTAAATGATTTGGGTTATTAAATCTAAATTTTGGACACTTAGAAAACTTAATTTGAAAATAAGTTATGTCTATGACAATTTATGACTAGTAAAATTAGTTTGAATTACCCGGATTTTTATATGAGTTATTGCTGTGACAACCACCCATGACTCCCGCACCATACAAGGAAATAGTGCGCTGTAAAGTGTGCCAGGCAGCCACGGATGATCGTTAGGATAAGGTAAACACAGAATAGTCTATCGTATGACTCATAGCGCGTGGATAAAATACAATAGAAAGTATACATAGTGAAGCTCTAACAGAAGTCTCATCATATAAGCTCATAACAATTTGATACAAACATCTGAATAGCCAATACATCAAGCCTCACTACATAACACTCAGAGAATCATACAAACAGCGGAATACCCAGTACATATAGTAAGAAAACAATATGCAAAAGCCTCCTGCTCGTCTTCGTCATCAACAACGTTAGTCACTAAGAACAGCACCTGTTACCTGCTACCTAGTCTGCCTATCCCAACATGGATGAACAGCCCAAGGTAATAAGAGTTAAACATAAAACCTTGAGTCAGACAAAAGTCTTAGTGAGCAGTAAATCAACTATCAAACATACCAAAAGAGTATAAAGGGTACAAAGGAATAGGAACCCAACCATCCCACTCCACCTCTTTCTACGGTGATAGCCGCCAGACACACTAGGCAGAACAAACATAGCAAAGCAAACAATTAAAGTAAAGCAATTATCACTTGAGTCAAGGTCGATGTTTTCCAAGTACAAACCACCAAGGCCTAAACCAAGATCAGATAAGCACCCACAAAACATCGCTCTTGAGACCGAATGACAATACAACCAAACATCCATGACCCTGGCTATCATTGTTATCATTGCCTTGATACCATCGTTAATTGAATGACCGGCACATTCTTTCAGCCGTCAGTCAAGGGCTAATGGCAACCCCGATTCTAGACACAACTCCGCACATCATCGCAGCCCGTGCCTAGGAATTTTCGCAACTACCCAGAGTACTAGCACGTCGTCACAGCCCGTGTTTAGGACTATCGAATCTGCCCAACGTACTCTTGCTTTGAGCATGCTAGAACCTTCAACAACGATGAAATCTCAGCCTCCTAGTCATCCTCCTCAACGACTATTCTCATACTAGCCCAAGCGCCTCTCGAGCCCACCATTATCAACCAACTCGAACGGCATCATCGAGTTATCAACATGCTTGGGATGATCCCGTCTGGATTAAATCAAGGCTATCTCACATCATGCTTTGCTTCATCGCATCATAGCAAAGTCCATCATCATCGAATCTATCCATATGAGCTTTAACATCCGCTTTATATGCCACAAGCTGCTTTCACCACTCAAGAGCCTCTCCACTTAGCTTTTGAATCATCTTCGACCAACTTGTCCAAATCAACTATTAGCTAATTTGCAACAATATATCAATCAAATCAATCATTAATCCAAGCAGTCAAACATTCAAACAAGATCTAATAAGCAATTATACAAGAATGGCAATTTCGTAATTAAAATGTCCAAATCTAACAAGTATGAATTACAAGCAAATATCTCTAAAACTTGATGAATAAACTTATATAAGTTAACATGTAGCAAAATGGGTATCCAAAACTTCATAGACAATGGATCTACATGCAGACTTAAGGAAAATGCAAGAAATCTCTATCTTTAACACATAAACAAGCCACCGATCCAATATACTCCTTTGGGTCCGTGTGAGAGATAACTACCACTCACCGAATCACCTAAACACCTCAAAAGATAACAACTTCAGATCTGGACAGCAAAGGATCTAGCTTGATCCGACAAGATTTCCCTTCAAACGATGAAATCTCTCTTCGATGGATGTAGACCTTCAACTTTGACTCTTGGATCTTCGATTTGATCTTCAATCTAGATGAATGGAAGCACAAGATTAAAGTGGAGAAAAGAAGTAAAGAAGTTTTGTAGTCGAGCTCTCAAAATGGCAGCACTTCGTCGCTTCAAAATCCAGATTCCAAAAATGAAGATAGGCACTCCTATTTATAGGCTGAAATCCTTAACTTGTATGCCCCCTTAAGTTGGTCACGACTCATCAAGACCCACGACTTACGACCCACGACTTACGACCTAAGACTTACGACCTAAGGCTTACGACTTAAGGCTTACGACTTAAGGCTTACGACGTAAGGCTTACGACTTAAGGCTTACGACTTAAGGCTTACGACTTAAGGCTTACGACATAAGGCTTACGACTTAAGGCTTTCGACATAAGGCTTTCGACTTAAGGCTTACGACTTAAGGCTTACGACTTAAGGCTTACGACTTAAGGCTTACGACTTAAGGCTTACAACTTAAGGCTTTCGACTTAAGGCTTTCGGCTTAAGGCTTACGACTTAAGGCTTACGACTTAAGGCTTACGACTTAATGCTTACGACTTAAGGCTTATGACTTAAGACTTTAGACTTAAGACTTTCGACTTAAGACTTTCGACTTAAGACTTACGAACAACAATTCTATGATCCTTCGATCCGTAAAAATATGGGTCGTTACATTCTCTCCCCTTTAGGAATTACGCCCCCGAAATTCCAAACAAACAAGAGCAATCAAAACTATTCTGCATGCCTACCATCCATAGCAATCAACAAACCATGCATCCAATTACTAGCCTAGCATACAGAATTCTAAGACTAGAACAAGTTACAAATTCATGAGATGTCACGACACCTTAGGGCCATACCTCGAAGAGTTCAGGATGAGCTGCCTTCATCCTCTCTTCCTCCTCCCATGTACAGTCGTTAACATCATCACTCCATTGTACCTTGAGCAACTTGACTACCTTCCTCCTAAGCTGTTTCGTGTCAGTTTCCACAACACGAAGCGGCTTACGAGGTCTTCTAATAACTGGATCAACTTCCAAATCTTCACAGCTATCAGCAGCAACCACTGTATTTGGGTCATGCACATACTTCCGTAGATACGACACGTGAAAAACATTGTGCACACCCGACATCTTTTCTGGTAACTCCAACTTATAAGCGAGCTTTCCAATTCGCTCGACGATCGGGAATGGTCCAACAAATCTCGGAGTCAATTTTCCTTTCTTCCCGAATCGAATAACATTCTTTAGTGGGGAAATCTTCACAAAAACCATATCTCCTACGTCGAATTCCAGATCTTTTCGACGCTTATCGGCATAACTTTTCTGACGATCTTGGGCTGCCTTCATTCGTCGCTGAATGGTCTCTATACAATCTGAAGTCTGTCGAATCATTTCGGGCCCAAGTATCAGCTTTTCTCCAGTTTCCAACCAACATGTCGGAGAGTTACACGGTCTTCCATACAATGCCTCATATGGTGCCATACCAATACTTGACTGGTAACTGTTATTATATGAAAATTCCACCAAATGAAGATGATCTTCCCATGATCCTCCGAAGTCCAAAACACATGCTCGGAGAAGATCTTCCAAAACTCAGTTGACTCTCTCGGTCTGACCATCTGTTTGGGGGTGATAAGGTGTACTCAAACACAATTCAGTTCCCAAAACTTCCTGGAAGCTCTTCCAGAATCCACTAGTGAACAATGGGTCTCGATCGCTCACTATACTCTTTGGAATACCATGGAATCGAACTATCCACTTAACATACAACTCAGCCAAGTTCGATGCAGTCCTAGTTGATCGAACAGGAATAAATCTTGCACACTTAGTCAAACGATCTATGATGACCCAAATCCCTTCATTTCCTGCTCTGGTTCTAGGTAGTCCATCGATAAAATCCATCGATATTTGCTCCCACTTCCATATAGGAACTTCTAATGGCTGAAGCAATCCACTTGGCTTCTTCTGTTCGGCTTTTACCAACTGGCAGTTCATACACTTGGAAATAAAATTTCCAACATCCTTCTTCATACCTTCCCAGTAATAGGTTCTCTTCATATCCCGATACATCTTATTTCCACCTGGATGAATTGTCAACTTTGAGTGATGACTTTCCTTCAAAACTTCATTTCTCAATTCATCTATATCTGGAACAACCAGTCGTCCTTGTTTCCGAAGCCAACCCTCTTGATCGACCTCGAATCCTTTATCCTTCTCTGGGTCCAATCCAGATTCCAAATCACGGATAATCTTGACAAGCTTATCGTCTCGCTTTTGGCTCTCGCCAATTCTTTCCACTAGAGTAGGTCTTATCGATAAGTTTGTCAACATCTCAGGTTCCAATTCACTTATAGGCCTGAAGTCAAATCCAACCAAATGCTCAAGACTCTTCCATTCCTAAAACATGGCTCCCAAACCTGCATGTCTTCGACTTAACGCATCTGCCACTGCGTTACCTTTTCCCGGAGTATAGGCTACGCCAAAATCATATGATGCTAAAAACTCTAACCATCGCTGCTGTCGAAGATTCAAATCCTTTTGGGAGAAAAGATACTTCAATGACTTATGATCTGTAAACAACTCAAATCGAACTCCCAATAGGTAATGTCTCCACATCTTCAAAGCAAATACAATCGCCGCTAACTCCAAATCATGAGTCGGATAATTCCTTTCATGCGGCTTAAGTTGTCGACTTGCATATGCAACAACTTTATCCTTCTGCATTAGCACTGCTCCAAGTCCAGTACCACATGCATCGGTGTAAACCACCATCTCATCATTTCCACTTGGAATAGCCAAAACAGGAGCACTTTTCAATCACTCTTTCAGGATTCTGAAAGCTTGCTCACACTTAGCATCCCATCTGAACACTTGGTTTTTTTCGTCAACCCTGTTAATGGTGCAGCTATCTTGGAAAAGTCTTTGATAAACCGACGATAATATCCTGCTAATCCAAGAAAACTTCTCACATCAGATACATTCTTAGGTCTAACCCAATCCTGGATTGCTGCCACCTTAGCGGGATCAACCGCTATTCCATTTCCAGAGATAACATGGCCTAAGAACCTCACTTCATTCTTCCAGAAGTGACACTTCGAAAACTTAGCCCTCAGCTGATGTTTTCGCAAGATTTCCAAAACAATACGCAAGTGCGTCTTGTGCTCTTCTTCAGTCTTGGAATAAATCAAAATATCATCCACAAACACAAGTACCAACTTGTTCAACTGATCCCTGAACACTCTATTCATAAGATCCACAAAATATGCTGGTGCATTGGTCAATCCAAACGGCATTACCAGCCACTCATAGAAACCGGGTGGTGTCCTAAAAGCAGTCTTCGACACACTATCCTTTGCCACTCTCAACTGGTGAAATCCCGTTGCCAAATCCATCTGAGAAAACACCTTAGCTCCCTGAAGCTGATCAAACAAGTCATCTATTCTCGGCAATGGATACTTGTTCTTCTTAGTCACTTTATTCAGCTCACGATAGTCCACACACAACCTCAACGATCCATCCGCTTTGGTTGCGAACACAACTGGTGCACCCCATTCGGACACACTACGCCGAATGAATCCTTTCTGTAAAAGGTCATCAACTTGCACCTTCAACTCTTGCTGTTCCCTAGGCGCCATTCGCCTAAGCGGCATCACAACAGGTCTGGCTCCTTCAACTAGATCGATACGAAACTCGATCTCTCTATGCGGCGGTAACCCTTTGACCTCGTCAAAGACATCCTCAAATCCATTCACGATAGGCACCGATGACAGTCCATCCCATGGAACAACCAGCGAATACATGAAGCTCATGAAGACGCCTTCTTCATGCTTACATCGTATCACAACCTTTCGACCCTCCACATTCTCGACTGTCACCTCCAGCCTCTTGCAATCAACCCTTGCCGCATACTTCCTAAGCCAGTCCATACCCAAAATAATTCCGAACCCCGCAAAGTTCAGAACAAAACAATCACAAACAAAAGAGCAATCATGACTCGATACAACTAGACCATGGCATATCATACACAAACATGACGAACCCCCAACTGGATTAGTCACAACCAATGGTCTATCAACAATATCCGGTTCCAAACCCAACCGGCCTACAAGTTCACTACAAACAAAGGAATGCAACGCCCCAGTATCAAACAACGCTCTAACTGGAACACCACAAATGGAAAGAGTACCTTGAACCACCACACTCTTCCCCTTCTCTTCTGCAGTAGGAGCTTTCGAAGATGATGGAACAGCCCCCAAAGCATAAGCTTGCACAATCTGCTTGTCCTTCCTCGGTTCTGGACAATTCTTCCTGAAATGCCCCGGCTTATCACAGTTGTGGCACTTCGCCGGCGCCTTCTGATTCTTACAATCCCTGGAGAGATGGCCCTTTTGCTGGCAATTGTAGCAGGTCACTTCACCCTTCGGCTTCTTTTGACCATTCTTACCCTTCTGCTGCTGCTGCTTCCTCTTCTTGCTTCCACCTTGCTCCTTGGTCACAACAACAACAGATCCTTCCTTAGGAAACAGATTCTCATGCCTGAGAGCCTTCTCCACAAGCTTCTCAAACGGATCGTCCAAATGATCCACCAACTGCCTCCCAAGATAACTGTCCAGGCCTGTCATAAACTTCTCATTCTTCTGATAAGGGGATTCAATATATGACCGAGCATACTTGGACAAAGCTTCAAACTCAGAAACATACTCAAGAACTGGTCTTCCACCTTGCTTGAGCTCCACAAACTTCTTAAACAAAACAGATTTCTGAGCTGTAGAAATGAACTTAGCTTCAAATCTGACTTGGAATTGCTCCCAAGTGATCTCTTCCTCTGGAGTATCAATGGTGATAGAGTTCCACCAATCAGAAGCTCTTCCCTGAAGCTGTCTTGATGCAAGCTTCCTCTTAGTCACATCCTCAATTCCCAAGTCACCAAAGATCCTTCAACAAGCATCTATCCATCTCGTGACTTCTATGGTTGATTCTGTTCCCAAGAAAACCTTCCCTCCAAGAGCAGTATAGTTCTTACAAAGCTTAGCAAAATCCACTGGTCTTGGGGCTTGAACCTGAACTCCAACATCTACCGATGGCCCCGGAGCTGGCATCCTTCTCATGATCGAAGTCATCATAGCCTCGAACATAGAAGCATAATCGGCAGCCCCCTCAACAGCATGGCCTCCCCTAGCAGCTGGTCTCCCTCTTCGACTCATTCCTAATGTTAACGCTAAAATGTGAACGCTAACACCCTGGTGTGTAAAGTGTAGTTGTGAAAGCACCACCCGATAGATCGGGAAAGAATTACAAGCAAGTAATAGCAGAAAAGCAGTAAACAACAACGATTTTATAGTGGTTCGGCTTAAGGGTATAGCCTACGTCCACTCAAAGTATTTTTGTTAATAATCCCGTTACAAACTGATACAATTCTTCTCAAGTACAATACACTTCAAGTTACAAGTGATTTGGAACAAGTCTTAAGCTTCAATGTCGATTAAAGTTCTTAGATTCATGTTGAAGATGCGTGGTTTCTTCGTGAATTTCTTTGAGGTATTCCTCTAATCTTGGAAGCTCTAAGTGTTGATGAAGTTCTCAATGCAGCAAGGTAACGGTGTGTGAAGAGAATGTGCCAAAAGTCGTTTGAATGTTGGAGATGGGTGCCTATTTATAGAGAGTTCTGATTCTGAAATTTGCCAAGTCCTAAACCGCGGCCGACTCAAGTTAAGACGCAGCCGACTTAAGGTGAGTCGTGACCGGTCTAAGGTCGCCTCCGAGTCAACACCACCTCTTCTCAGTAACATGGCATCGGGCTTATATTAGGTCGTGGACGAGTTAACTTGGTAAGTCGCAAGTCACGGTCTGAACGAGATAACTGGGGAGCTGGATCGGTTGTGACTTGGGTCGGCAACTGTTCTAGGTCGCCAGCTTGGTAGGGCCTTAGATCGGTAACTCGGTCAAGTCACTGAGTCGGTATCTTCTGAGTCTTAAGCCAGTACCCACGTTAGGTCGGTAACTGTTTTAGCTTTGACTCGGTATTTCTCATGTCGGTATGCCTCTCAATCCTACTAGGTCGGTAACCCTTTGAATCTTAAGTCGGCCTCCCTTGAGTCGCTGTCCCTTCTGAGTCATTAAGTCGGTAACCATTGAGTCACCATTCATCTTAGGTCGGCAATGAGCTAAGGCTGTTGGGTCGGTATTTATGTTGAGTCGGTAGCCTTGTTGAAGTGTTAAGTCGGCATAACCCTTAGGCCTTAGGTCGGCACCCCCTGTTGAGCCTTAGGTCGGCAAGCTTCTAACTGTTAGGTCGGAACCTCTTGATGCACTAGATCGGTGAGTCATGGTCAAGGAGGAGTTAACATTTGCCCCTCGAAGTATACGCCTAAATATTAGGTCGTGTGCTTCGATAGCCCTTGACCCGTCCCCTCTTAGGTCGGTAGGTCGTATGCGACCTAACAGTTAGACCGTACGTGTCGCTCCAAATTTTCCACTGCAGGGTATAAGACATCCATCTTCTTCTTCCTTTTCATTACTTACTCCCTTGCTCAATTCTGCCATTAAAATTTCCCAGAGCTCCTAAAGGCGCTTTCACTCTAGTCAATCACTGATAACCTTTGCCATCCATCGTAAGTAAACTTGCTTCCTCCTCAATCCAAGATTACCGTTGATTCATGAATTTTACCAATCAAATTTAAACCGCCTCTTTGTACGATGCTTTATCACGAATCCCGTTATATCTATAGTTGATGATCCTTAGTTAGTTTGATCTGGCTTTAGGCTATCGATGAAATGATGCCGATGGGTTACTGCTTTAGGCGTGGCCAATTTTGATTCGCGTTAGGATTGTAAGGCGTTGGATTCGTGGTGGTTTTGAACCAGTTTATGGGATGATCCGGTAGTATGAACGAGATGAAGGTTTTTTGGTTGAGGGAGTGGCTAACGGGTTAACGGGTTGAGTGGGGCGAGGTATTGATTTGGATGCGACCCGGTGATTTGAAGTGACTTAGCTTTTGGCCGACCCAATCCTTAAATCGTGGCCGTGTTAGCACTTGGGGGAAATCTGCCAACCTATTCTTCTGCCGATCTAAGCCTTATACCGTGGCCGAGTTAATCCTTGGGGAAATCTGCCGATTTAACCTTCTACTGATTTAACCTTGAACCGCAGCCAAGTTAACCCCTAAGTCGTGACCGAGCTAAGCCCTTAAACCGTGACCGAGTTGGCTCTTAAACCGCTGCCGAGTTAACACTTAAGCTTTGGGCATGCTGACTTTTTGAGAGCATAGATCCACTTTGAGTTTCTAACTTGAACTGCCAAACTAAGTTGCCTAAATTTTGAACTGCCCCAACTTTAAATTTGCTTGAATCTCAGTGTATTATTTCACAGATCGCATTAACTTATAAGCTGCTAACCTGCTGAAAATAACAAACAAAGAAAACCAAGGCGAAAATACTGCCATTGACTGCCCATGTCAGATGACAGATTAGTCAAGACAGGACAAGCAACTTAATTACACTGCATGAAATGTTTGTGAATCAATCAATTAAAGTTAAACATTAATGCAAAGTATCAATAATCTGAACTGATTTATCCGCATTAACATCTTACTTGCATATTTAGGCTTAAAACAATAGTCCCTGAATTTCATAACTAACAAATGCTTGCTAGTTTTCATTCCAGTTATATTTGTTCACTGCTTGATTGATTTTACACAACACTTCACACACTTTAGGAAACGTGCACCTTCATGTTTGAATACCCAGTTGTTTATGTAGAATGACTTCCCACCGAGAAGAAGAAGTGGTAACTCAAGAGGAAGAAACTTTTCCGATAGCTGTTCCCATAGAGAATCCTCCGGAGAGAACCTCGACTATTCTAACTTCGAGAGCGTTTGTCCAGCTGCGCACTCAATTTGGCTTTGCTGAAAGTGATGTTCTTCTCCCTGGGCCAAGTGATACTGCTGACAATCCTCCCTATGGTTTTGTTGCAGTCAATCGCCAAATGTGCTTAAGTGGGGCGATTCCTCCTTTTAACGACTTCCTTCGAACACTTCTCCTTCGGTTGACAATCTCTCCGTTTCAACTTCATCCCAATGGCTATGCCATCTTGACGGGGTTATGTGTTTTGTTTAGAAGAACCCTTGATCGCCTACCGAGTTTTGAAGAGATTCGTTATCTGTGCTCGTTTGCAAAGAGTAAAGATCATCCTTCCCTCATTATTGTGAGAAGTGCCAGAAACCGCAAGCTCATTTCCGATCTTACTGAAAGCGTTCATGGATTTTTGAACCAGTTTTTCTTTGCCCGCTGTCCCTCAGGGTTTTATGCCATCTGGAGAGTAGGAAGTAAGATTAGTTTTTTTATTTTTTCTGTTTTGAAACTTTTCCGAGATCCGAACTTTCAGTTGCTAATTTCATTCTTTGTTCCTTTCAGCACTTCCTCTCCCTTCTAGAGACCCAATTCACAAGCAAGTTTTTGAGAGGTTGAGTGCCGTGGCCACAGAAGAGAGGAGCATAAAATTTCTGTTGAGGGATGAATTTTTACATCAACATGGGCTTCTACACACTTCTCGCTCTATGCATGCTCATGAAGTTCCAACGGAAGTCCCCGATTCTCCGATAAAGACTCCTGAATCTTCGCTGGTGAAGTGCTCCACTTCTGTTGATGTTGCGGGGCCATCTGGTAAACTTGCCCCGGTTATTGAGGAAGAAGAGCCTCAGGGATCCTCTCACCATTCACAAGAATCTGGTGAAAAGGCTAAGAAATCCAGTCCTGTCAAGCAAAGCAGGGACGATACCTTCGAAGGATTAAGCGACCTCTTCGCTACTTCACAAGAGATCTTCAAAGATGACCCTACTACTGCCGGGATTTCTTCTTCAGTAGTTGAAGCTACTTCTATTTTGCAACAGCCGTCGTCGACTCAAGAGTTGACGTTAACTATTACACCCACAACCACTCCCCAAATAAAGAGTGGTTCGTAGATTAATGCGCGTAGTTTGCACAACACACACACTTAGAATTTCTCATCACTTCTATGCACTTATCTTCTTGCACTTTAAAGATTTCTAAAGCTTATTATTTTAATTCCAGATTGTCCTATGGGGCGCAGCGGCTCGTACTATGACGATTTCCAGCGCTACGGGAGGCGTAGCCAGTATGATTACAGGCGTTACCTTCCTTCTTACAGAGAGTCGGATGAAGAGAGGGCTGCCCGAAAGGCTCATGAAAGGAGGACTGAAGAAGAACATCGTGAAAGAAGGGAGAGAGAAGAGCGCCATGATTCTTGGCAAAAAGGCGATGACTCTCACAAGAGAAAATCTCATGACGATCGAGGAAAAGGTCACATGAGTGAAGACTTAAGCAAACGAGCCCGTCACAGTGAAAAGCAGGCCTCTACTACTCCTGAGAAAGTTACTATTCCTGCCTCACTCGACATTCCTTCTGACTCTCCCGCTCTTGGGAAATCAGATATTCAAACGATAATTAGCAGGCCCAAATTTCAAGTTGGACCGGGTCCTGCCACTCTGCAGAGCCGATTTCCTCAATGGTGCCTTAAGGGGGTGAGGTTCGACCTAGACTTGGTCCCCATCGACAAGTCTGCTATGTTGCGCAATCTTGATGCTGTCAAGCTCGATATCGAGAGGATGTCAAACTGGCAGAAGCTTGTCGATGAGCTTCAAAGAGTTAACCGTGCCAACATAGAGGCCATGCTTACTATGGAAAACGATAAGGCCGAATGGCAAAAGGTCGTTGAGCAACACGACACCGAGATGAGGAACATTGCTTCTTACAATGAGGAGCTTGAAGCAAAAGTCGAGGAATTGAAACATGAGCTTGCTGCTTCCTCTACTTCCTATTCTCAAAAAGAAGAAGTGCTTCTGAAACAAGTGAGAGACGCTCACGCTAGCCAAAGGGATGCCGAAGACAGGCTAGAAGTACAAAAAAGAATCAGTGAAGGCTATGCTACTGATATTGCTGAGCTCCGAAAGAAAAACAACTCCCAGGAGGCGGAGATACAAATGCTTAAGCTTCAGCTTGCCAAAACTGAAAGGGAGCGTGATGAGGCTGTCGCCGGCAGAATCGCAGCTGAAGAATCTCATGAGGCGACTAAAAACAGCATCAGCTCAACATTATTCGACTTCTACTTGCACAGCGTCTTGGGGCGTGGAAGCCTTGCCTTTCTAGGCCCCAAGTATGAAATCACACTGGCTGAAGTTTGGGAGACAGCACTTGATATGCTCGGTGGTAAAGGTGCTGGATATGCTGAGTCAGCCCTTGAAGAGCATTATCTTGATGACGAAGCCCGTGCCGCTCTTGCCAAGGGTAAGGAGCAGCTTGCTAGAGCGCGGGCCGGGATGGCGGAAGAAGAGCGTTCTGAAAAAGAAGTACCGCCTACCATCTCCGAACGTCCTCTAGTTTCTCCCGAGGTGGACATTACAGGCCCTAGTTCTCATTTGCCGCCTCCTACAAGAACTGGGGTAATCACCCCTACTGATGAAGAGGCTTTGGAGGACATTGGGGCTCAGAATTATGAGATTGAACTGACAAAGCCAATATCTTCAGGTAATTTCGACATTGGTCCGATTCAGGTGGATTGCCTGCTTATTCCTCAAAAATTTGATGAGCTTCTCGATTACCTCCTGAATCTCGATGAACCCATATCTCCCTTCTTTCGGGAAGATACTAACATTTTCAATTTTTCTTCTTCTGCAGTTGAAACAACAAGTGCCGTGCAGACTTCGCCTTCTCTGGTTATTCCTCCTCCATCTCTTCAGGTGACTCCTCCTTCTGCTTCACAACCTGGGTCACAAGAGGAGAAAATTGAGGCTCTTCATGGTTTGGATGACCCTGTTGCCTCGCAGGAGCAAAAAGATGAGGGACTCGAAGGAGGCGAGATCTCTCCGGAGCGGACTCCTTCTGACGACGTAGTTTTGTCCGCTCTCGTTACTCCGGGGAGTGAGTCTTCTTCGCAGAGAAGAAAGAAGCTTGGGACATCGAAGAGGAGGGGGAAGAAAATTATCACCACTGAAGAGGAACCGGAAATTGCGCCAGTTGTACCTCCCTCCCCTTCTTCCCTCATGCCTTCAGACCAACCTGGAAGACCCGAAAAGCTAACCACTCGGCCGGGTAAAGGGTCTAAAGACGGCAAGAAGAAATGAAGAGTTGAGCTTTTTGATTCCTTTTTTGTGTAATGGTCGGATGTTGTGCAGGCACCGGCCCCTGCTTCTTATTTTGAAACCTGTATCTGCAATATCTGCAATTGAATAAAATGATTCTTTATTTGTACATACTTCTGTTTGAATTTGAGTATGCATTTATTATTCATTTTTGCACAAGTTTATTTATATGATATTGCAGCGGGCTTATGGTATGTTGTTTGAGTATTACTTTACTGATGCAGCTATACTATTATACCATGTTGCCCCCATACCTTAAGTTTGCTGCAATATTTTATACTTCGAGGGGACTTGCACTCTTATTTGCTAAAGAATAATTATTTTATTCTTTAAAGAAAATTTTTGTAGAGTACAACTACCTTCGTATAAGTTTCTACGCTTTGTCGTTCGAAGAAATCACTTTTTTCTTTTGCTTATGTGCATATTTTACCAAGTGAATTCCTCTATGTGGTAAAGCGGACCTCTGAAGGGTACTTTAACTTCTTTTCTTTTTCTTTTTTCTTTTTTTTTCTTTTTTTGACGATCATTTTCCATAGTAGGTAAATTACTCTTCCTTTGAAAGTTAAAGTACGCTTTTGATGAGGATTTTTTTTTTATACAAAGTTGTACCTCTGAGGAGGGATTTTTCACGTTTCAACACTTGGAAGTTTTATTTCAATCTCGGTGAAACGTGTACCTCCAAAGAGTTGTGCCTTTGAAGAAAGCCTTTTCACGTTTCAACACTTGGAAGTTTTATTTCAATCTTGGTGAAACGTGGGCTTCCGAAGAGGTCTTTCTTCTTGATTGTGCCTTCGAAGAGGTCTTTCCTTTGAATTGTGTCCCCGGGAGGGGGTTGTACCTCTAAGGAGGGATTTTTCACGTTTCAACACTTGGAAGTTTTATTTCAATCTTGGTGAAACGTGTACCTCCAAAGAGTTGTGCCTTTCTAGAAAGCCTTTTCACGTTTCAACACTTGGAAGTTTTATTTCAATCTCGGTGAAACGTGGGCTTTCAGGAAGGTCTTTATTTTGTTTTTGCATTTCAACTTTGGTGAAGTGAAATTCCGAAGAGCGGTTGTTACACTTCAACTCCTGGCGAAATGTGCCTCCGAAGAGGGCTTTTATTTTGTTTACATTTCAACTCTGGTGAAGTGAAATCCCGAAGAGCGGTCATAACACTTCAACTCCTGGTGAAATGGGCCTCCGAAGAGGGCTTTTATTTTTTTTGCATTTCAACTCTGGTGAAGTGAAATCCCGAAGAGCGGTCATAACACTTCAACTCCTAGTGAAATGTGCCTCAGAGAGGGTTTTCATCGCCTGGAAGTTACTCTCTCATGGTTGGAGGGTCATGACTCCTCCAATCTTTTTTTGTTGAGTAGAGAACTTTCTTTTTTGTGGCGTATGACCCATTAGAGGTCTTTTATCCTCCGAAGAGTTGCGCCTCCGAAGAGGACTTGTGCTGCTGATGGTAGCTTTGGTTGTTCCTCTGTTCACTTGCTTATGCCTTTTCAGCGATCCTCTTTTTTTTTTTTTTTTTCTTTTCAAGTTTTCATTCCCCTTTTCTCGCAAGTGGCTTGTTTAATCCAAGGAAGCGTACTTCATTGTCAGGCAAGTTCGTGAGAACGGGAACTAGCTTCCTAATTGGATGTTTGTTCGTTCAAACAATCTCAATTTATTAGCAAGGGCTCGTTTCTATCGAAATCATAAGCCGTTCAATTGAAGTATTTCCTATCTAGGATTTGAATTCGGGGCCTTTATGACTTGAAATTTGTTTGTTGAATGATGGTGAGAATCACTCGGTCTTATTATGCGCAAGTTTTATTTCCATTGTCTGCAAAAATTTAAATCGACATTTCAGCAATACATTTTATGTATTTTTATATCGAAAACAAAGCAAACATATAATAATAATAAGGAACACAAGATTTATAGTGGTTCGGCCATGAAATTGGGCCTACATCCACTTTATATTCTTTCATTATTTACTTGCATCAGTTTCACAATTGCTTTGAATTACAAGAATCATACATTCATAATTCTTTTTACAGTGTTTCAACAAAATTTTCAAGTAAAGTATGGACGCAAATGGTTGCTGTTCCATGCCCTTGGAATTTGATCTCCATCAACAGTGGTGAGCTTGAATGTGCCGTCAAGAAGCTTCTGACCTATTACATACGGTCCTTCCCAATTTGGCCCAAACACACCTGTCGCGGTCATAATTCTTTTCAGGACTAGATCTCCAATTTCAAAGCTGCGTTGACGAACTTTGGAATTGAAATGTCTGGCTATCCTTTGCTGATGAGCTGCAACTCTGAGGTTAGCTTCATCTCTTTTTTCATTAAGGAGATCCAGCGCTTCAAGTTGTAGCTTCTCATTTTCTGCTTGATTGAAATGGATTCTTCTGTGTGAAGGGACCTCTGTTTCAACCGGGATCATTGCTTCCGATCCGTATGCTAACGAAAAAGGAGTATGCCCAGTTGCAGTTTTGTGAGTAGTTCTGTATGCCCATGGTGCAAGTGGTAGTTTATCGACCCAACCACCTTTTGCTCTTTCGAGTTGCTTTTTGATGGTTGATTTGATGATCTTGTTCACTGCTTCCACTTGCCCGTTTGCCTGCGGATGAGCTACTGCCGAAAAGCTTTTCTGGATTTTGAATCGTTTGCAAAAATCCTGGAATTCCTCGCTTTCAAACTGAGTACCATTGTCTGTGATTATTTTCTGAGGCACACCGTATCTGCAAATGATATTCTTGGTCACAAAGCTTATCATTTTCTTAGAAGTGATAGTAGCCAATGGTTCAGCTTCAGCCCATTTAGTAAAGTAATCAACTGCAACAATAGCATATTTAATCCCTGATTTAGCAGTTGGTAGCGGCCCAATGAGATCCATTCCCCAAATTGCAAATGGCCATGGACTGACCATCTGTGTGAGTTCGGTAGAAGGTGCTCTAGGAATTTTGGCAAATCTTTGGCATTTGTCACATTTTCGGGAGTAATCTGCAGCATCTCGATTAATTTCTGGCCAAAAATATCCGTATCGGAGAATTTTCTTTGCTAATGTTTGACCACCTGAATGATCACCACATTCTCCTCCATGCACCTCAGCTAGGATTGTTTTGGACTCTTCCCGGGATACACATTGAAGCAATGGCATTGAGAATCCCCGTCTGTACAATCGGCCATCCTGAATTACATAGCGAGAGGCTTTCCTTAGTAGCTTTCGTCTTTCTATCGAATTTTCTGGCAGAGAACCTCTGAGTAGGTAGTCCAGTATTGGAGTCATCCATGACTCTTGTTCTTGAGATACATTCATAATCCATTCTATATCCATCTCGTCTATACTCGGTGCTGAAAGGACTTCTACAGGGACCAATCCCAATAGTTGAGCTTCACCAGAACTTGAATACTTTGCGAGGGAATCTGCCTTCATATTCTCTTCCCGAGGAATGTGGCTTATTGAATAGTGATCAAGTTCACATTGGAGTTCCCAAGCCTTTGACAAGTAGGAAGGCAGGTTTCCACCTTTTGCTTGAAATTCCTTCTTGACTTGGCATACAATAAGCTGAGAATCACTGAAGATCTGTAATGCTCGAATGTTTAGCTCTTTAGCGATTTTCAGACCTGCAATAAGAGCTTCATATTCTGCTTCATTGTTTGTTGAAGGAAATTCCAATCTTAATGCATAACATAATGATCGACCTTCAGGAGTTTCAAGTACCACTCCGGCTCCAGAACAGTAGTCATTTCTTGCGCCATCAACATACATCTTCCACTGGATTGGGGAATCATTGATCGTTTCTTCCTCACCATTATCTTTCTCTGTGAATTCTGCAATGAAATCAGCTAAAGCTTGTCCGTTGATTGCTTTTCGGGGGTGATAGGTGATGTCATATTGACTGAGTTCAATGTTCCATTTTAGAAGGCGACCCGAAGTTTCAGGGCGAGATAGGACTTGCTTTAGAGGTTGATCAGTGAGTACTTTGATAGGATGAGCTTGGAAATATTGCCTCAGTTTCCTTGATGCAACTAGTAGGCAATAGGCGAGTTTTTCCAACTTGGAGTAATTCAGCTCTGCCCCAGTGAGTCTTTTGCTGATATAGTAAACCGGATGTTGAATCCTTTTGTCTTCCCATATCAGCGCTGCACTTAGAGCATGAGATGATACTGCCAAGTATATAAGAAGATCCTCACCATTGCCTGGCCTAGAAAGTATTGGAGGCGTTTCCATATGACGGATCAACTCATCGAAGGCTTTTTGGCATTCGGAAGTCCATTCAAAATTCTTCTTTCCTTTCTTCAGGGCGTCAAAGAATGGGATGCATTTATCAGTGGCTTTGGAAATGAACCGACTCAGGGCGGCGACCTTTCCGTTGAGACTCTGCAATTCCTTCTTCGTTCTAGGAGCTTTAACTTCTTTCAAGGCAGTAATTTGAGCTGGACTAGCCTCAATGCCCCTAGCACTGACGATGAAACCTAAGAACTTTCCGGACTCGACCCCAAATGTACATTTCAGAGGGTTAAGTTTCATTCTGTATTTCCGGAGGACTACGAACATTTCTGCTAAGTGTTCAATGTGATCCGCTGCTTTCCTGGACTTCACTAACATGTCGTCGACGTAGACTTCCATAGTTTTGCCCAATTGCGGTTTGAACATAGCATTAACAAGTCTTTGGTAGGTTGCCCCTGCATTTTTCAATCCGAAGGGCATAACTCTGTAGCAATAAAGTCCAACATCTGTGATAAAGCTTGTATCCTCCTGATCCGGCTCGTGCATCATGATTTGGTTATAACCGGAGTAGGCATCCATGAAAGATAACAATTCATGTCCCGCAGTTCCGTCTACCAGTTGATCGATCCTGGGTAATGGGAAGCAATTTTTGGGGCAAGCCTTCTTTAGATCAGAAAAATCAATGCACACTCTCCATTTTCCATTAGCTTTCTTGACCAACACAGGATTTGAAACCCAATTCGGATATGTAGATTCTTTGATGAAGTTATTTTCTATGAGTCGATCAACTTCTTCTTTTAATGCTGCTGACCTTTCTGGACCTTGGGTTCTTCTTTTCTGTTTAACTGGCGTAAACTTTGGGTCAATATTCAGAGCGTGTACTGCAACTTCTGGGGATATTCCACACATATCGGCATGAGTCCAAGCAAAGACATCCAGATTTGCTTTCAGGAAAGATATCAAGATATTCTGAATTGACACATTAAGCTGTGAACCCACATTTAACACCTTATTTGGGTCCTTCGGGTCAACAGGTACCGGAACTGTCGTTTCCACCGGTACCACTCTATTCTCCCCTGCACTGGCTTTTCTGGGATCCATTTCTTTCCGTGCCCCGCTGTGCTCGCCAGTGCAGGGTCCGCCCCGTAATTGCTACAAGGCTGGTTCTTTGATGCGGACTGGGGTTGCCGCATCCTTCCCCATTTCTCTTTTTCTTGACTCTCGCAGCTCTGTCAAATAGCATTCTCGCGCAGCATTTTGATCCCCTTTTATAACTCCTACTCCATTGTCAGTAGGGAATTTAATAGTGAGGCACCACGGGGCTAGGATAGCTTTGAATGCTGCGAGTGTTGGACGGCCAAGAAAAGCATTATAAGAAGAAAACTCATCGACAATCACAAATGTTTGCTTGCGGACCACTTTCCTTTCTGCTTCCCCAAGTTCTACAAGCAGATCGATGGTCCCAATTGGTTGCTTTGGCTCCCCAGTGAAGCCAGCGATCTTCTGTGATGAGGCTTGTACATCAATCATAGGGATTTTCATCTGGTCAAATGTCTTCTTGAAGAGGATATTACATGATGCTCCGCAGTCAATGAGGACTCTTCTGACAATGGCCGGTCCAATACCAGCCGAGATGACCAAGGGATCTAGGGTAGGAGCTTCTATACCTGTGGAATCTCTAGCTCTGAAAACAATATCATCGCTGAAAGTTTTCTGTTGTTTCAGGGGCGTAGTGTCTTCTAAAACAAAGACGTCTTCTTCGGCTGGAGCATATTTCAAAGCCCTGGAATATCTCTCCATCTCACCCCATCTCTTGCCAGCTGGGTGACGCCCTCCTGTAATGACATTGATAACGGGCCTTCCAGATTCATCTCCCGTAGCTTTCTCACATGTCCTAGGCTGATGAACAGGAACCTGTTGCCCCTGACTTGACGATGCAGGATTGTTGCTATTTTTCTTCACGAATTGCTGCAGTTTGTTTTCTCTTAGCAACTCTTCAATCAGATTTTTCAACTGGCGGCATTCATCAGTTTCATGACCGGGTTGATTGTGGAAGCGGCAGAATTTCCCACTCTGTATGGCTTTTTTCCCGGTTCTCAAAGGGATAGGTTTAGGGAAATCGACGGAATCTTTAGTGGCCAGGTAGATGTGCTCCGGTGTATGTGATAATGGAGTATATTCTGATGGCTTGAAGGATCGGGGCTTCTTCAGATTACCCTGTTTCTTCCCATTATTATTCTCCCTTTTTTGCCCCACCGATTCATTCTTGCGTGGAGCGACAGTGTTGTCTTCTGCTTTCTCCAACACTGTCTTTACTGGTAAAGGACGGCTTTCCAAGCGAATGAATTCATCTGCTTTTTTGTAGAACTTTTCGAGAGAGGTTGGCTCCTTCATATTTAACCATTTCCCAAATTCGCTTGACTTATCAATAGCCCTCATCAGATAAGTCAATATCATTCGTGGTTCAGCATTGTCCACCTCAGCCAGCGCTATATTAAAGCGGTTCAAGAAGGATCTGATAGACTCACCAGGATTCTGCTCTAAACTCGATAGTGACATAATGTCCTTGGCCTTCGAAGCATATAGTCTAAACTGCTCCTTGAATTTTCTGGTCAAGTCTGAAAACTGATCGATAGATCGGACTGGCAACTTGGTGAACCATAGTAGAGCCACACCTTCCAGGTATACAGGGAAATATCGACACTTTATTTCGTCAGAGGCCCTGGCACCTGTCATGTGGCAATCATATTTATACAAGAACTCATTCGGATCACTTGTCCCTTTGTAAGCTGGAATAGTCGGAGGGACAAACTTCCTTGGAAATTCCGCCTTCAAGATTTTTTCAGTAAACGGAGTTTTACTTGGGGCGAAACCCCATTCCTTCTCATCTTCAACCCTCTGCATACTTTCTTTCATGATCTGCCGGACCATTCCAGAAAGATATTCCTCATCATGCCGAGTTCTAGATCCACCAGCCTCAGGAACTGCCTACTCAAAGGGACTAGTAGCCCTTTCCGGAGCATTCCTCTCACTAACATCATGAATGTTGCCAGCATAGTTCCTTTCATTACCAGCTGGTTGATTGTTTGCCCCAAGTAAATCGTTCAACTTATTCAGAATCAGAGCATTCTGGGCACTTTGAGCCTCTAATTGTGCATTTTGGGCGTTTATCTGCTGGTTTAGCCCTAGAATCACAGCATCCAACTCCGCTTTCGTAACTCCAACAGACGGAGTGGGTTGATTAGGTACAGGGGAAGCGTAGGTTCCATCTTGAATGTTTCCAGATCTGATAGATCTACTTTTCCTTCCAGGAGCCATAATCTCAGATAGACTTCTGGTTTTTAAGGAAATTCTTTCTTCAAATCTCTGTGAAGCAATGATGACAGTTTTCCTGAGTTCAATTCTCAGTGAAAGCACCAAAAATGTTAACGCTAAAATGTGAACGCTAACACCCCGGTGTGTAAAGTGTAGTTGTGAAAGCACCACCCGGTAGATCGGGAAAGAATTACAAGCAAGTAATAGCAGAAAAGCAGTAAACAACAACGATTTTATAGTGGTTCGGCTTAAGGGTATAGCCTACGTCCACTCTAAGTATTTTTATTAATAATCCCGTTACAAACTGATACAATTCTTCTCAAGTACAATACACTTCAAGTTACAAGTGATTTGGAACAAGTCTTAAGCTTCAATGTCGATTAAAGTTCTTAGATTCATGTTGAAGATGTGTGGTTTCTTCGTGAATTTCTTTGAGGTATTCCTCTAATCTTGGAAGCTCTAAGTGTTGATGAAGTTCTCAATGCAGCAAGGTAACGGTGTGTGAAGAGAATGTGCCAAAAGTCCTTTGAATGTTGGAGATGGGTGCCTATTTATAGAGAGTTCTGATTCTGAAATTTGCCAAGTCCTAAACCGCGGCCGACTCAAGTTAAGACGCAGCCGACTTAAGGTGAGTCGTGACCGGTCTAAGGTCGCCTCCGAGTCAACACCACCTCTTCTCAGTAACATGGCATCGGGCTTATATTAGGTCGTGGACGAGTTAACTTGGTAAGTCGCAAGTCACGGTCTGAACGAGATAACTGGGGAGCTGGATCGGTTGTGACTTGGGTCGGCAACTGTTCTAGGTCGCCAGCTTGGTAGGGCCTTAGATCGGTAACTGGGTAAAGTCACTGAGTCGGTATCTTCTGAGTCTTAAGCCAGTACCCACGTTAGGTCGGTAACTGTTTTAGCTTTGACTCGGTATTTCTCAAGTCGGTATGCCTCTCAATCCTACTAGGTCGGTAACCCTTTGAATCTTAAGTCGGCCTCCCTTGAGTCGCTGTCCCTTCTGAGTCATTAAGTCAGTAACCATTGAGTCACCATTCATCTTAGGTCGGCAATGAGCTAAGGCTGTTGGGTCGGTATTTATGTTGAGTCGGTAGCCTTGTTAAAGTGTTAAGTCGGCATAACCCTTAGGCCTTAGGTCGGCACCCCCTGTTGAGCCTTAGGTCGGCAAGCTTCTAACTGTTAGGTCGGAACCTCTTGATGCACTAGATCGGTGAGTCATGGTCAAGGCGGAGTTAACACCTAATATCGAAAAGAAATGATTAATATACCCTGAGAAACAACTGCATAAGAAGTTCAAATCCTTCTAAGCTACTATATTATATATATAGTAATCATACATCAAAATTACAATTACGTCTCTCATACGTAGTTACGTCAGCGAGCGTTAGCTAAAATCGATTAACCAAAGCTCTGATACCAAATGTGACGACCACCCATGACTCCCGCACCATACAAGGAAATAGTGCGCTGTAAAGTGTGCCAGGCAGCCACGGATGATTGTTAGGATAAGGTAAACACATAATAGTCTATCGTATGACTCATAGCGCATGGATAAAATACAATAGAAAGTATACATAGTGAAGCTCTAACAGCAGTCTCATCATATAAGCTCATAACAATTTGATACAAACATCTGAATAGCCAATACATCAAGCCTCACTACATAACACTCAGAGATTCATACAAACAGCGGAATACCTAGTACATATAGTAAGAAAACAATATGCAAAAGCCTCCTGCTCGTCTTCGTCATCAACAGCGTTAGTCACTAAGAACAGCACCTGTTACCTGCTACCTAGTCTGCCCATCCCAACATGGATGAACAGCCCAAGGTAATAAGAGTTAAACATAAAACCTTGAGTCAGACAAAAGTCTTAGTGAGCAGTAAATCAACTATCAAACATACCAAAAGAGTATAAAGGGTACAAAGGAATAGGAACCCAACCATCCCACTCCACCTCTTTCTACGGTGATAGCTGCCAGACACACTAAGCAGAACAAACATAGCAAAGCAGACAATTAAAGTAAAGCAATTATCACTCGAGTCAAGGTCGATGTTTTCCAAGTACAAACCACCAAGGCCTAAACCAAGATCAGATAAGCACCCACAAAACATCGCTCTTGAGACCGAGTGACAATACAACCAAACATCCATGACCCTGGCTGTCATTGTTATCATTGCCTTGATACCATCGTTAATTGAATGACCGGCACATTCTTTCAGCCGTCAGTCAAGGGCTAATGGCAACCCCGGTTCTAGACACAACTCCGCACGTCATCGCAGCCCGTGCCTAGGAATTTTCGCAACTACCCAGAGTACCAGCACGTCGTCGCAGCCCGTGTTTGGGACTATCGAATCTACCCAACGTACTCTTGCTTTGAGCATGCTAGAACCTTCAACAACGATGAAATCTCAGCCTCCTAGTCATCCTCCTCAACGACTATTCTCATACTAGCCCAAGCGCCTCTCGAGCCCACCATTATCAACCAACTCGAACCGCATCATCGAGTTATCAACATGCTTGGGATGATCCCGTCTGGATTAAATCAAGGCTATCTCACATCATGCTTTGCTTCATCGCATCATAGCAAAGTCCATCATCATCGAATCTATCCATATGAGCTTTAACATCCGCTTCGTATGCCACAAGCTGCTTTCACCACTCAAGAGCCTCTCCACTTAGCTTTTGAATCATCTTCGACCAACTTGTCCAAATAAACTATTAGCTAATTTGCAACAATCTATCAATCAAATCAATCACTAATCCAAGCAGTCAAACATTCAAACAAGATCTAATAAGCAATTATACAAGAATGGCAATTTCGTAATTAAAATGTCCAAATCTAACAAGCATGAATTACAAGCAAATATCTCTAAAACTTGATGAATAAACTTATATAAGTTAACATGTAGCAAAATGGGTATCCAAAACTTCATAGACAATGGATCTACATGCAGACTTAAGGAAAATGCAAGAAATCTCTATCTTTAACACATAAACAAGCCACCGATCCAATATACTCCTTTGGGTCCGTGTGAGAGATAACTGCCACTCACCGAATCACCTAAACACCTCAAAAGATAACAACTTCAGATCTGGACAGTAAAGGATCTAGCTTGATCCGACAAGATTTCCCTTCAAACGATGAAATCTCTCTTCGATGGATGTAGACCTTCAACTTTGACTCTTGGGTCTTCGATTTGATCTTCAATCTAGATGAATGGAAGCACAAGATTAAAGTGGAGAAAAGAAGTGAAGAAGTGTTGTAGTCGAGCTCTCAAAATGGCAGCACTTCGTCGCTTCAAAATCCGGATTCCAAAAATGAAGACAGGCACTCCTATTTATAGGCTGAAATCGTTAACTTGTATGCCCCATTAAGTTGGTCACGACTCATCAAGACCCACGACTTACGACCCACGACTTACCACTTAAGACTTACGACTTAAGACTTACGACTTAAGACTTTCGACTTAAGACTTACGACTTAAGGCTTACGACTTAAGGCTTACGACTTAAGGCTTACGACTTAAGGCTTACGACTTAAGGCTTACGACTTAAGGCTTTCGACTTAAGGCTTTCGACTTAAGGCTTACGACTTAAGGCTTTCGACTTAAGGCTTACGACTTAAGGCTTTCGACTTAAGGCTTACGACTTAAGGCTTACGACTTAAGGCTTACGAATTAAGGCTTACGACTTAAGGCTTACGACTTAAGGCTTACGACTTAAGACTTACGAATTAAGCCTTTCGACTTAAGACTTTCGAATTAAGACTTTCGACTTAAGACTTACGAACAACAATTCTACGATCCTTCGATCCGTAAAAATATGGGTCGTTACAATTGCTGTGGTATTCCATGTTAGTTGGGTTTACTCACGCTGGTTTCCAGCATGACCCGGGTGTTACTTTGGTGTAATGCTCGGGTAAGACTGAGTATTACAAATTTCCTGGTTAGGACGTTCTGGAGCTCAGGAGGCGAGCTGGATAGCGATATCGTATAGTGTATTTCCACTGTATTTATATTATTGTTAATCTGAGACATGATAATTGTAAATATTCAGTGACTGTATATAATGTGAAAATCTGATGTATTAGAATGTTATCGACAGATATAGTATTCTTTTGCAACTTTTATTATTTATTATTATATTTTATCCGCTGTGAATGTGAGATGTTTGGTGTTTCTGTTCTTCTTCTTCTACCACTTTCTTCTTTTTCATAACTATCTGGAATTTTTGGGATCGAAAATTACGGGTCGTTACATGAACCCATGTTATTCCAGTGATAAAATTCAAATATTGGATGTCACATTTACTCAGCTAGATAAACATCTCCCATTTATCACTGATAAAATCAATATCATATCAATATAATGTCACAGCATATCATCCAATGGATATCATTCAATTTATTCAACAACAACCATCCACAAGCAAGCATTATCAATTCATATCATAATTAATCATTTAATCCTGCTTAATTAAACATTAATTAATTTACAATTAATTAATTAATTCATTGCTCCTTGATTACCTTGTCAATCAACCAATTAATCTCTAGTCATAGATTAATTATCCTTTAATTATTAATTTATGAACCTCGGTTATTAATTAATCTCCTTTAACACAAAGTAATCAATCCTTTATTACTTTATAATCAATTAATTACCCTCTAATTAACTGATAAATTAACCATCAACTATTGATTAATAACCTTAATTATTAATCAATATCTTTTAATACAAATTAATTATTCCATAATTATTCTTATAATTTATTGATTAATCGTTAATTAACAATCAATTATATCTTAATTATTAATTAATAAAACTTAATTATTAATTAAAACCTTAATTACAAATTAATTAATTCTTAATCACAGTTGATTAAACAGTTAATCAACCTATAATTGATACTGATTAATCCTTACTTACTCCTCCTAGGTGATTAATCTTTAATTACTTCCCATTAAGTAATTTCCCTTATATTAATTACAATTCGTAATTTATCCAACAATCACCAAAATCATTTGTATAATTCCACTAAATAATTAAGCTTTAATTACTTCTACTAAGTAATTATTCTTTATCAATTTTCTAATCACATAAATTAAAACATTTATCCTTTAATTAATACTTAACTTTATTTATAAAAATTAAGTTTAAAATTGTCTTAAAGTTTAACTTAACAACATATGTTAACCGATCAATTTCATTTCCTAATTAAGGTTAAAGAAATCGATTTAAAACAATTTAAATTTGCAAATAAATTTAATTAACACTTTTATTAGTCTAATTAACATTTATTTTAAAACAACAAGTTTTAACTTTTGTTTCTTTTATAAAACTTGTTTATAAATTAGTGCTTGATCTTATTTATTTCAACATCAAGTAGATTTTGCAACTTATCAAAACACAGTACCTAACTAAACACGACAACCAAATTACCCGAGACAAGCATGGGAACTTCACGAGTGCTACCCTGAGACACCCTAGCTCCCCTTCTTCTTCGAGTCGCCCCCGAATACGACGCGAGAACTCCCCGAGTAAAACCTCATCTTCCCCAAAGAAAATTCCAGTGCACACATACATACCATTGTGCACGTGTCCCTCTATCGCCGGCCACCATAGTTCGTCGTCACCATCGACGACGATCACAATATCTCATGCGAACATGAATTTGAACCCAGATCCAAGAGATAACTCACGAATCGAAATTTCGACCTAAAGCTCGAAAACTGCAGATGTCTTCCACAAAATCACCATCGTCACCGACCACCCAACGTCGTTGAACTACGGCGACCATACCATCTAAACGCCACGACCCAGAACATCATCCACCCCGAAAGAAAACAACTCCGACACCATATCCAAGACGTGAAGTAACAACATCCAAGCCGTACAAAAATGTAAAAATTAAACCCTATTTCACTCGAAATCGAACAATTCACACATTAAAAAATATCACTTGCATTTTCCCCAAAATCAACCATCCACTAGCTAGCTTCGACCACAATTTCAACTCAAATCAATGCGTAGATTGTCGGCAATTCACCAAAATCCCAATTTCAAACAAAACCCAAATTCGCATAAATTACCAAACTAAAAAAAACAAATTTCATATCAAAATTCATGATTTTTAATCATGATTCCATATAGGTAATCCAAATTAAAAATTCAAGGTAATTGATTTTTACAAAAACTTAGTTTTCACTGTTATTTTAAAGATTTCAACATGAATATTTATTTTAAACACCTGGAATGATTTCAGTAGTGAATTTACATGATCTCAATCATTTATTGTTTGCAACTTACAGATTAACAATGAATAAAGAATGAGTATTGAGTTTAAAGAGGAAAAAAACAAAAAAAATCTGTTAACAACAGAACCTATTTTCTTGTTTACAAGTATTCTAAACAAGACATGCATTCATATAAAAAAATATTCATTATCAAGCAAATTTCTTTTGCATGCAACATTATTCAATCTCATATTAAATTTAAAACTGTTTTTAAAACAAAATTTAATCAACTGTTCAATTTCCAGAGAACAAAGCAGGTTAGATTTTGATTTTATTTTCCCAGGCCTTTGAACATTAAATCTGGATAATGTTTTGAGTGCTAGCTGTTAAATCCCTTTGCATGCTTTAATTGATGTTTTTAAACTTGCAGTTGAGCTTGATTCTTTGAAATGTAGGTTTATAAATAATGTTGCAGGTTGATTTGAAGTTGCAGATTAGAAAAAAATGCAGATTTTAATTTGAATTTATATTTGATTTTTGCTTTTGATTTAAATTTCAGGTTTACTAATTTTTTTTCTTTTCAGCTGAGAATAGAAAATGATTGAAGAAAGAAGAAAGAGATGCCAAGCTTATTTTGTTATGTTTATAAAAATTAAAGAAAATAAGTTTTAAATGAAGGCACTTGTAAAACTTTAACTAACACTTGTCACAAATAAAATTTAATTGCTTTACAAATGTTATCAAGATAACATAAGATAACAACACATGTTTCTTTTAAGTGTTTTAATTAAATTTCCGTTTAATTTAAAGATAATATAAGCTTACTTATTTAATTCGTTTAATTAATAAATATTTACATATGTAAATATAAGTTTAAATCCTTTAAACAAAATATTAGAAAACTAATTAAAATACAAATATATTCTTATATATGTAATTTAAAAATCTAAAACATTTATGTATTTATACACTTATAAACATTTTATTTTAATCACTTTTAAAGAAATAAACAAAACTTTATTTAAACTATCATATTTAAAAATAAATAACTATCTTATATTTTGCAAATAATTGAATTAAACTTTATATTATCCTTTGAAAACTATTAAGTTTAAAACAAAGCTTCAAATTACATTTTCATACATATACAAATTATCAATAGATTAAATTAAATTTCAAAAAACATCAATTTATAACATATATACGCACATGTATATTACAATTTGAAAATTCAATCTTTTATTTAAAACATAAGATATTTCTATTCACAATATATCAATTATATATATTATAAATAGAACAAAATTTATTAGCTTTGAAAAATAAATCTTATCAATTTTTGCCAGAATAAATATTTTTTAACCTTTAATAGATAAATTTACCAATTTAAATTAAAATTATAAAGAAGAATTATCAAATCAATTAAATTATTAAGAGAGATTATTAAATTGATATTGCCTAAAATTCCGGGTTGTTACATTTCATTTTTTCATTTTTTTACAACACATTATCATTAGTTTTTAATTAACCCAATTATCATATCAATTATAGATGTCCAGAAATTCGGGTTATCATAATATGTATGTCTAGTATTATGCAAGACAAATAAATTAATGCAGCCCATAACTTTAGTACAAAGAAAAGATAACATCACCCTGTACAAAATATTGTAAACCCTGTCACCTTCTTTCCTATATATCCTCATTTCAGTTCAATCATTTTGTAAAATCTGAGCAACCTCTAAAATGAACATCATTTCAAACTTAAATAAATTCAACTTAAACAAAGATACCACAAATCAATCAGAGAATAAAAGTAGAAGGCTTTCAACAACAAAATTCAATCTGTGTCAAAAGGGGGTTCAGCTAACAGTTTTCAAAACCAAAACATTCTTTGTTCAAAAACTTTTACGGTGAGTAACATTTTGGATGATGCTTTGTTTATGTATATATAAGTGATAACTCTGTGTATATAAATATATGTAAATATGCATATTTGATATGTATATCTATGGCATTGAACATCTCTGTTCTTGTTCAAAGCTTAAAAGTTTTGATCAAAATTTCAAAACATTTTTTTTATGTTCAATGTAAATCCTTGGATTTCAAACAATGTAAGTTTGTTGTAAGGATCCGATTCTTCGACTTCCGAAAATCGACATCAATACGTCCACTGTATCAACTGCCGCGCAATCGAATGCCGAAAAATCGAACACTTAGGGTTTAAGAAGAAGAAAAAGGTAGGAGAAGAAAGAAAGAAAAAGTAGAACGGAACAATATCAGAATCTCACAATCGCAGCGGAACAACATATAATAGATAAATGAATAATCATTAAACAAAAGAACTGTACATTTTATACATTACATCACATTACATTCATTATCAGAGTTTACAACAACAAATAGCGGAAAAGAAATACTATATACTTAGTAATATGTTACGCCATCTAGCTTGCCTCCAGATTTCTACAGCAACTCCTGAATCCAGAATAACCCGATAACCTAACTCTAGACTGCTAGTGTGGAAATTGGTGTGCACCCAGAATTTAGGAAGGGAAACAATAAACTCCAGGTCAGTCATGTGACTGGTGTGAGAACTTAAAACAGTTATTTATCTTTAAAACAAAGAACAGGATAATTTTAAAATAGATTCGCAATGCTTTTTGAAAAATGAGACTACCATAAAGCCTCCCGCACACACACACAATGCATACGCAAAATCGGAGGAGATTTCTCCTTAGGATAGTAAAAGATGATAGATACGCATTAAAAAGAAACATTTGATATTATTACTAGTGCATAGTGTAGGAAAAATCATTTCAAAAGTAAAGATATAAATTTTAGCCAACATACGACCATTATTGTATGCTTACTATAGCTACCATCTAAATAGTGGTGACCACCATAAATGGCAGGTTCTACAACTAAAACCGTACAAGGTGTGAATTGAATTTTGGATTTCCAACAAATGGTTAGGCCAAGGAACTTCCCATTGCCACATGGGTACGCCTCTAGAAAGACGACCCGAGAACCTAACCTGATCTCTGCCAACACAAGGCGGGTTACCCTTCAAACTGGGTAACTACTGACAAAAATATGTCATTCCCAGATCGTAACCGATCTATATCCGAAGATCCTCGATTCCAATAACCACAAAGTAATAAATTTGCAGCAACAACATAGGTCAAGTATCTGGGCACCATACCATGATAGCACCTCTATCCAGAAGGACTGACATACACTAATGGGGTGCTACACCCTAATAACCTTGTTGCATCCTTCCTTCTTTTGACCATTTCCGAGGTGTGAGGTCCGACGAAGTCTCGTCCACAAAGCTACGCTTTATACAAAGCCATGCTTCGATCAACAAATCCTCAACAGCACTTCGTATGCCACATTACCGATTTGGGAATGTATCACTAGTTACCATCAACTACATAACCTCTAAGGGTGTTAAGCTAAGAGAATAAATTCTCCGTCACCAACGGAAATATATTTGATAGAAACCAGCTTTACATCACAAATTATAATGTCAGACACACATCCATACAAATCCATTCCGGGATCGATGGGAACCGAAGGCACTTACAAAAAAGTCCTTGCAATCCGGATATTCACTAATCACGACCGGACTTCCCATCACAAAAGGTAATAAATTCCCATATCGGGGATCAGCCGATGCAGAAACATTCGACGGTAATCCTTCCGTTTTCATAAATACCCGGTCTTCAACACCGGTGATCAATGCTATCCATTACGACGTATCACATATTCGGACTGGGTTATACGACCCCAAGGTCCTTTCCCGGCTAACCCGAATAGTGAGCGCTTATTTTAAAAATAAGTGTAGCATTCAAATCCAAGCAATCACAAAAAATACCTATTTAAAGGTAAATACTAATAGTCGGTTATTTAACTATCAACTGGTAGCACAACATCACCAGATTCCAAATTATTTAATTTCCAAAAATATCTTTACAATATATATATATATATATATATGTAATTTCCATACTTCAAAAATAAATCGATATTTATTTCTAAACCAATTTTCCCAATTTCATTTATAAATTCCATATAGAATTTACATTTCCAAAATATCTGTGAATATACGATTTTCAAATCGGTTACAAATATTCACTTTCAATTTATCTTTAAAAAGATAATTCTCAAAACGTTCATTTCATATTGGAAAAACATTTCCCTACTTATTTAATAATAAATATTTCACAGATCTATTTATTTTCAACATTTGGAAAATATTCGATATACTTAAATCAATATTAAGTATATATTTCATTTCTTAAGGAAAACATTCTATTAAACCCATTATTTGGGTCAAAACGAATGTTTCGTAAAACATCGTTACGACGACCCAAAATCACTAGTATAGGGATTCTAATTTAAGATGGATATATAAATCCCAATACTATATAAAGCAATTCCTTTCAGAAATCATTTACAATAACAATAGTGTTATAGTCCACCATTTCCTTCTTTATTGAAAACGTCTATTTCAACAATGAATGTTGAAATCTATGGTTTCGATATTTAATATATTTTAAAACATCTCTAATCGTTTTAATTCTATTTAAAATATCATTTTCCCAGAACATTTCCTTAATATATTATTCACTACCCAAAATCGTGAATATACTTCGTCAATCCAAATTTAACATTCATTTTATTTAAAAGGTTATCCCCTGTCCAAAATCATGGATACATCTCCTTTAATAAACCTCTATGTTTAATCTATCGAATTCAATTAATTTCGGATTTGTAAAGTAACGTTTATAAGTTCACGTCTATATATTTTATAAAAATTTCAACTTATAAAATCCCTTAATTAACAAATTCTATTTATATCTTATTTAAATGCTAAAACCCAATTATAAGTAAATTATTTATAGTTCTCTTATTTTACAAAATTCATTTCCTTTTATAACTTCACAATTTTATAATTTCATTCACTTATGAATTCTTTTATAATTCATTTTAACGCTTTATAAAAACTCGTTTTATAATTCCAGTACTTTTATTTATAAATATCCATTTTGTAAGTCTTTTTATATAAACCATTTACAATAATTCAAATATCCAAATTCAAACCATTTTACAAATTTATCTACTACTTATTTCAAAAATAAAATTTTATTTATTTCCGTTATCTAATGATTGCACAATTTTATTCGGCTAAATTTTAGCCTTCAACGATTTCAATCATAAAGATAATCACACAGGTATTATAATAAAAAGAAATCAACACACAATATTGAAACCAATTCAATTATTTGAGTAATCCAGTTAGATCCCTCCAACCTGTTTCCCTGCATCCACAGATGTTAGCACAATACCAATCCCGTCTCAAGACGGGATATCACAGTATATGGGATTATAAAATATTACCCGCTATTATACAGCGCAATAGGGTCTCATCCGCTATATAATGCGGGAAATCAACTCCAAGTACATATATAATACCAATTCCACTTAAAGGTGGAATATCGCGGTATATGGGTTTAATAAATAACCTCTGCTTAATAGGCGGCGTATAGGGTCTATTTCAATGCAATAGATAATACTATATTATCCAAACAAACAATCAACCCAATCAACCATTTTAAATCTAACTATTTAAAATTTAAAAAACCCTTTTGAGTGAGAAGTTCTCACCTTAGCTCTTTATTTTGCAATCCATTTTCCATTTCGAATTGTTTTCTTCGCGATTTTTCACCTTATATAACATTTTTATACAACAGATTAATTTCAAAATAAATCGAAGAATAAATTTCCATTTTCTAGATTTATTTAATTTAAACGAATAATTAAATTTCTTAAACCCATTTTCCTTTAATAATTTTAATTAACTAACTATTTTCACTTTAAGCTAATACTTTTAATTTTGAACAAATTCCTTTTTAATAAATTATTTTTAGTACTTAAAATGACTGAGTAGATTAATAAAATAAACTAACCACCAACATTTATTTTTCTTTATCTATACATGTATATATACATCTTTATGTAAATGACAAAACAAAATTTTCTTACTGTAAAAATTTAAATACTGGGATTTCTATATTATTTTTTTATAAAATAAAACAATACCTCACTGTTTAATCTTCTAAACAGATTCCTCTTTTAAAACTTTACTGTAAATAAATTTATTCCGTATGAACAAATTAAAATGTTAATGAGTTAACAACTTTAATAAATCAACTCAGGGCTTAAGTTTACCAATTTCTCATTGACCACTAAAAATCCTATTTTTTAAACTTTACTGTTTTGCTTCTTAAAAAGAACCTTACTTACTGTTAATCCCCTACATAAACATATTTATATCTATATATAGTAAATTCAAATAAAATAGAATTAGCTAATACCTTACTGCAAATCTGGAACCTCGGCTGCCAAACACTGCAACCCTTCCTTCGATCGCCGTAACTACACCATCTACCTCGGCCTACGCGCGTGCACCATCGAAATCGCGCGCATGAAGTCACCACCCCCGTCAAATTCGAACTCGGGTTCGAGGCCCCTTGTCGCCGCCGCCTGCAATTGCTTCGCCCTCGAAATCGCGAGCTCGATCGAACCCCTCTATCGATTCATCATCATTAAATTTATTTTATTTTAGAATTTTGGAATGAGGGGGAATGGAATCGAACAGAAAATGGAGGAACGAGAGGAACAATTTTTTTTTCTTCTTTTGATTTCTGCGCTTCGGCTATTTGATTTTGAGGAGAGCGGCCATTGTTATTATTTTTTTCGTTAGAACTGATTTGAGCAAGGGGCGTGATTTAAAATGATGGGCAGAAGTATCGGCATTATAAAATAAAGAACGACGTAATTTTGCAGAGAAAACGTGTTTGGATTACTTAGCCACAGTATTTTGAGTTGAGGCCAAAAGTGCGGATGTTGACCAATTATAAATTTAAATTCAAATTGAATTCGATTTAATTTCAACGCATTTATATGTCGTATGCTCACACAACAACTCCAAACGCTACGAAATTTGAAATACAGTAATAATTCAATATTCCGGATCCAATGGAACTAGTTTCGTCGAATTCCGAGACTCTGCCTCGGAAGGCTATTTTTCAAATATCGATTCAAACGATATAATTTCAAAAATAAAAAAATAATTTTCAAATTCAATTCTGAAGCTTCTATTATCTTTAGTATTATCAATGTGAATTTTCTAAGCCTTTGAAATATTTTTAATCTGCTTAAAACTGAAGATTCAAATTTTTATTCAACTTCCAATAGATTAAATTTTATAATTTAATCGCCAAATTCATAGTTATATTAGGAATTCAAGTCAAACCATCATTCAAATATTTAAAATTAAATAAATATTTTCAATTTAAATTGTCCAAAATTTTGGGTCGTTACAATCTTCCCCCCTTAAAAGAATTTCGCCCCGTAATTACAAGTTAGGAATAATGATTCTTAACTCGTCTACTATTTGTGACAATCCAAATAGTTTTATCAACTTACTAACCTAAATCTTTTTATTTGAAATTCATTATCATTTCAACTAGCTTCCCAACTAAAATTATAAGTTTCAAACAACATTGTTTTCTTAACAATTCAAATTTAAATTTAAATTCAAATTTTAAACTTCCAAATTTTCTCAAAAATTTTCTAACACTCTAAATTTTCGAAAAATTTCACCAGCGTCTCCTTTGAGCGGCTAGCTTGGTACCACTAAAAAATGTTACATCGGGCCCCCAAATTTCAAAAAGAAAAGAAAAAGCCAAGCGGCTAGGCAAGAAAATCATCAAATCTCATACTGAAATTGAAATACGTACCTTTTTGTCGAGCAATTCAATTTTATCTTTGAAATCAAAATCCCAATTCCATTTCTTTTAATACACCTGTATATCCTGCTAGCCATAATATCCAATTACAATATTCAAACCATTTTGCCAATTCCATTACAAAATCTCGATACTTACTTCTTATACATTTTCACTTCACTATTGAAGCTACATATCCATCTTCACTCATTTTCATTTGAATTCAATTCACAATTTTAATTCTATTTTAATTCAATTTATCTTCTATTCTGAATATTGAATTTTATCTTTCAATTACAACTGATTCATATTAATTTAAATTAGTTTCATTCACTAATTTACTACAATTTCCAATTTGGAATCGTTTGTCGTTAACTAAATATTTTTTCCAAAATTTTCAAAAATTTTCTAACTCCCAAAATTTTCAAAAATTTTTGGCAGAGTCTCCTTCGTACGGAGGAGTTTTTGCAATTCGACAAAAGATATAAATATATATACATCGACCCACACGGTCGAAAAAACTAAAAACAGTTCATATTTCCTATTTTTATTGTGTAGGCGTACCTTTTTTAGCATTTTAAAGCAAGCGGCATAATTATTAGCTTATTAGCACGATCAAATTCAGCCATATGGCTCCCCTGTACTTGTACATACTAAATTCAAACACATAAGCAACATATTTATGAAGTTCATAACATTTCATTCATTTATACAACTACAACAATCAATAACATAAGTAATGCATTATAAATACTTCCATAAACAAATTTATATAGTTTCCAAACTAGTTCTGTTTGTTTTTAACCGATTCACATACTATTTGCATTGGACAATACCGAAATTTAGTTTATTAACTCAAATTCTATTTCACAATCAATTTATTAACTCAAAACTTCAATTTATATTTAACCAATTTAATTTTCATTAACATATTCACTTTACTATTTTATTCCACATTGGTTTACTTCCTCTTTCAATTCAATATTTTATTTTTTTATTACAAAAATCACTACATTATATTTCTTGAGTTTAATTCTAGTTTGGATTTCTATTTCATTTATCTTTCAATCATCCCTCTATAAAGTTTAATCAATCTTAAGTTAATTTACTTATTTCAAATTCACACTTAATTTCATTTTAATTTTTTTGTTCCATTCTCAATTTCTTAAGATTATATCCAAAACCATATTTAATTCATTCATTCTCAAGTTGGACTCATTTGCCAATTCAAACTATCTTTGTTTTAATCCAATTCCGTAACAATTTTAATTCATATTACTTCACTTACAAGTCCAGGTGAATTTCTATTTATAACTCGGGTTCTATTCTCACATTCCATTTTTAACTCCAATTCAACTTTATTTAAATACAACTGAATTCTTTTATCTTCATTTTAATTCAACCTACTTCCATCCACATAGCTTAAATGAATTTTAATCCATTTTAATTCCTATCTTCCCATTTCAATCACATTTAAAATTTACTAATATTTTTTTAGTCATTAATTAAATTTCAAATTTTAATCTTAGTTAAAATTTCATTTTTAATTCCTCACTTTAAATTTTAATTTCAAAAATTTCAAATCTAATGCTTTCCTTGGTTATATAAGTTATTTCAGATTTTATAATCTTATTTGACTATAATGTTATCAATCAAAACATCCAAGTTATATAACAATTTCAGAAAACATTTCTTTTCTTTCTTTTTTTTATATCAAAATATAATTTGGATGAAATTATTTCATTCATCCCCTTTTGAAAACAACATTGTATCGAATTGTTCTATTCAAGTGTTTAGAAACCACTTCGGCATAGTTGTGCAGACCGTGCTGACGAAGGTTCATATGCCACTCAATAAATCAATCAACACAATATAAAATCATTTTATATTTACTAACAAATACGCACTCATATCTTTTATTACACTCAAACTCATTCTAGAGTATTACTGACTCTATCTCTAATGAGTAACACCCAACAGAGCCATGGTTGCCGCTTGACCATATGCTCTGATAACAAATTATAAGGACCCGATTCTTTGACTTTCGAAAATCGACATCAATACGTCCACTGTATCAACTGCCGAGCAATCGAATGCTGGAAAACCGAACACTTAGGGTTTAAGTAGAAGAAAAAGGTAGGAGAAGAAAGAAAGAAAAAGATAGAACAGAACAATATCAGAATCTCACAATCGCAGCAGAACAATATATAATAGATAAATGAACAATCATTAAACAAAAGACCTGTACATTTTATACATTACATCACATTACATTCATTATCAGAGTTTACAACAACAAACAGCGGAAAAGAAATACAATATACTTAGTAATATGCTACGCCATCTAGCTTGCCTCCAGATTTCTATAGCAACTTCTGAATCCAGAATGACCTGATAACCTAACTCTAGACTGCCCATGTGGAAATTTGTAGGCACCCAGAGTTTAGGAAGGGAAACAATAAGCTCCAGGTCAGTCATGTGACTGGTGTGAGAACTTAAAACAGTTATTTATCTTTAAAACAAAGAACAGGATAATTTTCAAATAGATTCGCAATGCTTTTTGGAAAATGAGACTACCATAAGGCATCTCGCACACACACACAATGCAAACGCAGAATCGGAGGAGATTTCTCCTTACGATAGTCAAAGATGCTTGATAGACATTAAAAAGAAATATTTGATATTATTACTAGTGCATAGTGTAGGAAAAATCATTTCAAATGTAAAGATATAAATCTTAGCCAACATACGACCATTATCGTATGCCTACTATAGCTACCATCTAAACAATGGTGACCGCCATAAGTAAATGGCAGGTTCTACAACTAAAACCGTACAAGGTGTGAATTGAAGTTTGGATTTCCAACAAATGGTCAGGCCAAGGAACTTCCCATTGCCACATGGGTACTGTTAACACCATTATTCAACGACCTAATGAGATACGGGATAACGACCTAAAGAGTTAGGGGGTGAGCAAGCTGAAGTTCTACTGCAAGCCAAGGGAATAGGTGACCTAGTGACCTAAATTGCGAAGTGACCCAGCGATTCAACTAGTCAGCGACCTACCAAGCTCAATGATCTAGCGACCTAAGGTTTGCGACCTAGTAACTAAATGGAGACAGAGCGACCTGAAAAGATTTTCAAAGCTGAATTTCCAAGAAAGTTTGTTCCTCCTACCATTCCAGCTTATAAGGGAACAAGCGACCCTAATCAATTTCTGTATAAGTATGACAGGCACATGACCGGTACTAGGGCATCTGATGAGATTAAAGTCGTTACTTTCTGGTATACTTGAAAGGGGTGGCTCTACTCTTGTTCACAAATCTTCCGGTCCGATCCATAGACCAGTTTGCCGATTTGACATGGAGGTTTAGAAAGCAATTCAGGTTGTACGCTTCAAAGGCAAAGGATATTATGTCACTGTCAAGCCTAGAACAGAATCCTGGGGAATCTATTAGATCTTTCTTAAATTGATTCAACATAGCTTTGGCTGAAGTGGACAATGCAGAGCCGCGGATGGTCTTGACATACTTGATGAGGTCAATCGACAAATCAAGTGAATTTGGGAAGTGGCTGAAGATGAAAGAATCGAATTCGCTTGAGAAATTCTATAAGAAAGCCGATGAATTCATGCGCTTGGAAAGCCTTCAAGCACCGGTTATAGCGGCACTGACAGAGGTTAAGGATAATACTGCTGCTCCTACCAAAAAGGAATCCGAAAATCAGAAAAGGGAGAATAATGGTGGGAAGAAACAGAAAGATATGAAGAAACCACGCTTCTCAAAACCTTCAGATTTCACTCCTTTGACTGACACCCCGGAGAATATCTTTTTTGCTACCAATGACGCGGTAGAATATCCTAAACCGCCTGAGATGAGAGTTGGGAGAAAAGCTGCTCAGAGTGGGAGATTCTATCGGTTTCATAATCAACCCGGTCATGATACCAACGAATGCCGCCATATGAAAAGTTTGACTGAAGAACTACTGAGAGAGAACAACTTGCAGCAATATGTTAAGAGAAGTAGAAATGACCCAACTTCATCTACTAAGGGCCAACAACTTCCTGCTCATCCATCTGGCTCGGGTGAGAGGAAAACTGCGCATGAATCAGAAAGGCTTGTTATTAATGTGATTACAGGAGGTCCTCACCCAGCAGGCAGAAGCTGGGGCGAGATGGAAAGATATGCCCGTGCCTTGAAGTATGCACCAACAGAAGAGAGTGTTTTTGTGCTAGAAGATGCTGCACCTTTGAAGCAGTAGAAAACTTTTAATGAAGATATTGTGTTCAGAGCCGGGGACTCTATGGGCATTGAAGCTCCAACCATGGATCCCATGGTCATCTCTGCAGGCATTGGGACGGCTATTGTGAGAAGAGTGCTTGTAGATTGCGGTGCTTCTTGCAACGTTTTTTCAAAAAGACATTCGATCAAATGAAAATTCCAATGGCTGATGTTCAAGCCTCATCTCAAAAGATTGTTGGGTTCACTGGGGAACCGAAGCAGCCAATTGGAATTATTAACTTGTTCGTCAAGCTTGGAGAGGGGCAGAAAAAGGTGGTTCGAAAACAGACTTTTGTAATTGTTGATGAATTTTCTGCCTACAACGCCTTCCTAGGCCGATCAACTCTTGCGGCTTTCAAGGCAATTCTCGCCCCGTGGTGCCTTACTATGAAATTCCCTACGGATAATGGAGTTGGAGTTATTAAAGGGGATCAGAATGCTGGGCGAGAATGTTATCTAATAGAGTTGCGCGAAGCGAGGAAGAGAGAAAGTGGAAAAGATGCGGCAGCCCCAGTCCGCGTCAAAGAACCAACCTTGTAGCAATTATAGGGTAGACCCTGCACTGGCGAGCATAGCGGGGCACGAAGAGAAATGGATCCCAGAAAAGCTAGTGCAGGGGAGATAGAGTGGTGCTAGTTGAAGTAACGGTGCCAGTACCTGTTGACCCGAAAGATCCGAACAAAGTGGTGAATGTGGGTTCGCAACTTAGTGTGACATTTCAAAATTCCTTGGTAACATTCTGGAAAGCAAATATGGAAGTATTCGCTTGGACTCATGCTGATATGTGTGGAATATCCCCAGAAATTGTAGTACATACTCTGAATATTGATCTGAAGTTTACACCGGTAAAACAGAAAAGAAGAACCCAGGGTCCTGAAAAGTCAGCAACATTGAAAGAAGAGGTAGATCGGCTTATGGAGAATGGTTTCATCAGGGAATCTATTTATCCGAATTGGGTTTCAAATCCAGTACTGGTTAAGAAAGTTAATGGGAAGTGGAGAGTATGCATTGACTTCTCAGATTTAAACAAAGCCTGCCCCGAAGACTGCTTCCCGTTACCCAGGATAGATCAGTTGGTGGATGGAACAGCGGGGCATGAATTGTTATCTTTCATGGATGCTTACTCCGGATATAACCAGATTACGATGCATGAGCCGGATCACGAGGACACAAGCTTCATCACCGATGTTGGTCTCTACTGCTATAGAGTCATGCCCTTCGGACTTAAGAATGTAGGGGCAACTTATCAAAGACTCGTCAATGCTATGTTCAAACCGCAGAATGGCAAAACTATGGAAGTTTATGTTGACGATATGTTGGTTAAAGCAAAGAAAGCGGTAGACCATATGGATCACTTGGCGGAAATGTTTGCAATCCTCCGAAAGTACGGAATGAAGCTTAATCCTTTGAAATGTTCGTTTGGGGTGGAGTCCGAAAAGTTCTTGGGTTTCATTGTGAGTGCTAGGGGCATTGAAGCTAATCCTGCTCAAATTGCTGCCTTAAGAGAAGTCAAAGCCCCTAGAACGAAGAAGGAACTGCAAAGTCTTAATGGAAAAGTCTCTGCCTTGAGTCGATTCATTTCAAAAGCTACTAATAAATGCATTCCATTCTTTGATGCCCTAAAGAAAGGAACGAAATTTTTTGACTGGACTCCTGAATGCCAGAAAGCTTTCGATGAGTTGATTCATCATATGGAAATGCCTCCAATACTTTCTAATTCGGACAATGGTGAAGATCTTTTTGTATATTTGGCAATCTCATTTCATGCTCTCACTGTAGCGTTGGTACAGGAAGATGCAAAAATTCAACGCGCGGCCTATCATATCAGCAAAAGAGCAGAGATGAATTATTCAAAGTTGGAAAAGCTCACGTATTGTCTACTAATCTATCTATTACTTAAATAGGAAAGTAGAAACCAACATCTTCCGATTCTAACACGTGTCCTCCATCTTCCTTTTCTTACGTGTTGCATTCAAATGGCTCCTGTTTCTCTGTCGTTTGGAAATAAAGCATTTTCTCCATTTTCATTTAAACAACGATAATTTTTCACGTCTTTTTAAACCGTTTAATTAACTACTCCCTTTTCTCTCTTCGTTCCCATTCCATGTTTTCCATCTTCCTCCTCCTCGGATCTAATTAGTTAACTCTGTTTGTGCTGAATAATTCATGCCCTTCTCCCGTTCAATCATTAACATCCGCCATACTGTTTCCTTCATAAATTTCTCCTCTCCTTCTGACTGATGTTTTTCATTTACTTGCCGTTTTGTCTTCCCTTCCTTTCTCTCTTATCAATTTTGGACGTAATTCATCTTTGTATGCTCCACAAGAAGAGGAAAAAGCAGCCTTCGACTCTGCTGTGCATTTATGTTAACATCCCCCTTTTTCCACCAGAAATTTGGAAACCCTAACATTAGTTCTTCAAGACCATTCAACAACCAGTTTTGGTCCTTTCTTGGATTTATTCGTTTCCCTACTTTACCACAATTTACTACAACCCGTTTCTTTACGAGAAAATGGTTCGCCCTTTCTTCTTCCATTCTTGGATGCGTTATATAGGGTTAAGCAACGGATGCTATTACGAGTTTCATCACTAATTAATAGGGCGTCACTTTCTATGTAACAACACTTCTATTTTCATTCGTTTCATCTTTAGGGGAGCACAATAAAAGGAGCAGCATCGCCTTCCATTAAAAAGACTATGATTGGTATGAAGGTTTGTAATGCAAAAGATAAAAGTAATTTTCACTTTGAATGTTGATTTTTTTTATGCAGCTTATATGTGGAGGGCATGAAAATATAGTGGTTTAGTGACGCAGTTACATCCATTACTATCAGCATGTTGTTTTACATGTCAATTTCTAACTTGAAATTGCCACATTTTGAAGGTAAAATGTCAATTTCTCCTTTATTTTGTTTATATATTGTTCTTGGCATAAATCATGCTCACGAAATAGCCTATATAGTAAGTACATTCATACAAACAGATATATCTGGGATTAACCAAAGCCGGATTTTTTTCCGTAATTTATCATTTATGTTCAAAGTTGGATTGAGTTTGCACCCATGAATTTTTTATATGTACCTGCATAAGCATACATGTCAAAGTCCTAATTCTCGAATGAATGTAATCGCTTACCCCTTTTATCCTGGTCTTTACATACAATTTCAAATAATAAACTGGGCAATATCCTTGAATATTTTACAAGGAGCTAGGTAATGGGCATAAACATGTGTTGTTACAATAAAATGTTAAACTTGTGCCACTGTAGTTTGAAAATGATAGGGCCACTTGAGTTGTCGTGTAGTTGAGAAATTAATAGCAAGATTGAAAAACTAATTATCTTTACCGAGCAAAAATTATTAAAGTTGGGAAAGTACATTCTGCTTTTTGAATTTAACTTATATACATGTGCTCTTTATAAAGTTTTTTGCAACGATATTGCATGTCTTTGAAACTTATGGATGTAATCAATAGCTCTTTGAGTGTTAAGTGAATTGCAACACATCAAACACATGAGCAAGTTATTCCACATCCCTTGGGTGCAACTTGGTAAAACAACATCTTATCATCACTCACACATGGAAAATTAGCATGTAAATCCTTTGTGCTACAAGTATTTCAAATTCATGTTCAAAACAGAAGAAAAAAATATGTAGGTTCTTGTATATCAAAAATCTAAGTGTACAAAACACGGTGGAAGAATTTAATTTTAGATTTTCATCCTGTTTTTTTATAAGATAGCACTTTGTTTAAGTACCACACGCAATTTGTAACTTCTATTTTGTTTGTGCATGCTCCATAAATAGAATCTATTTTTTAAATATAATAAAATCACTGGATAAATAATTAAAATCCGGTGGAAGTATAAATAAAAAAATAAGCACTTGGTTAGAAGTATTCAAGCTACATAAACTATGGTGTTAACTCCTCTTCGTTAGCGACCTAAAACCTAAAGATATGGAGCGACCTAACTACAGGAATGGCCTAGCGACCTATAGAAAGTCGCAACCTAACGGCTCAATTGGTAGGCGACCTATCAAACTCAGTGGTCTAGTTCACGACCTAACCAGATGAGCGAGCAAGCGACCTAACGAGTCAAAGGATTTAACGACCTAAAGTCTTTATGCGACCTAGTACCTTCAGTCCTTAGCGACCTAAGAGATGGAGCGGCCTAGCGACTTAACTGATCAAGTGACCTAAAAGTAGCTGCGACCTAAGGGAAGCTGCGACCTACAGAACTCTGCGACCTAAGGGAAGCTGCGACTTATGGAATTCTGCGACCTAAAGGCTCTAGCTATGGCTACAGGAAGGTGTTCACGACCTATGATAGGTCGCTCACGATCTATGATAGGTCGCTAACGACCTAAATACATATATGAAGAAGCCGCTTTCGTTGGGCCGTTGTGTATTAGGTCGCGCACGACCTAGAACTTGGAGAAAGCACGCATATACTTACAGAAGTGGAGCCAGGGCTTCCTAGGTCGGTGACGACTTACGACCTTACTTAGGTCGGTCACGACCTACGACCTTACTCCGAAAAATGCCTATAAATACGACCCTATTTCCAACTAGCAGGGGACTTTTCTGGCTCATTCATTTCAAGCATCGTTAGTCTGTTGCATTCCGAACTACTTCAACACTTAAAGCTTTTGAGATACGAAGAACGCTTCAAGGAACTTCACGAAGAAATCATACATGTTCAACATGAATCCAAAGATTTTGATCGACATTGAAGTTGAGGCTACTTGTTCTAAATGACTTCAAACTCAAAGTGTGTTGTAATCGATGAATCTTGTAAAGGGTTATAATAATATCAGCAATAAAGGAGTTTAAAGTGGACGTAGGCTCTCTCTTAAGCCGAACCACTATAAATATCGTGTCTTTTAATACTTTTCTGTGATTCTTACTTTTTTCTGGTTCCCGTACCAACGGGTGGTGCTTTCACAACTACACTCTACACACCGGGTATTAGCATTCAATTTTTAGCGTTAACATTTTTGGTGCTTTCACTGAGAATTGAACTCAGGCAAATCGTCATCATTGCTCCACGAAAGTTTGTTGAAGTAACCTCTCTGAAGACTAGAAGTTTATCCGAAATCATGGCTCCGGGTAGAAAGAGTAGATCTGTAAGATCTGGAAATGCTCAAGAGGGAACCTCCGCTTCCCCTGTATCGAATCAAGCAACTCCAGCTGTCGGAGTTACAAAGGCAGAGCTGGATGCTGCAATCTTAGGGCTGAACCAGCAGATAAATGCCCAAAATGCACAATTCGAGGCTCAGAATGCCCAAAACGCCCAAATTCTGAATAGGTTGAACGATTTGCTTGGGGCAAACAGTCAACCGGCAGGTAATGAAAGGAACTTTGCTGGTAACATTCATGATGCTGACAAAGGGAATGCTCCTGAAAGGGCTGCTAGCCCCTTTGAACAAACACTTCCTGAGGTTGGTGGATCTAGAACTCGACATGATGAGGAGTATCTTTCTGGGATGGTCCGACAAATCATGAAAGAGAGTATGCAGAGGGTTGAAGACGAGAAAGAATGGGGTTTTGCCCCAAGTAAAACTCCATTTACTGAGAAAATCTTAAAGGCTGAATTCCCAAGGAAGTTTGTCCCTCCAACCATTCCAGCTTACAAAGGAACAAGTGATCCGAACGAATTCTTGTATAATTATGATTGGCACATGGCAGGTGCCAGGGCTTCTGATGAAATAAAGTGCCGATATTTTCCTGTATACCTCGAAGGTGTAGCTCTGCTTTGGTTCACCGAGCTGCCAGTCCGATCTATCGATCAGTTTTCTGACTTAACCCGGAAGTTCAAGGAGCAGTTCAGACTATACGCTTCAAAAGCCAAGGATATTATTTCGTTGTCAAGTTTAGAACAGAATCCGGGTGAAACTATCAGATCTTTCTTGAATCGCTTTAATATAGCGCTGGCCGAGGTAGACAATGCAGAACTACGGATGATCTTGACCTATCTGATGAGGGCCATCGACAAGTCGAGTGAATTTGGAAAATGGCTTAACATGAAGGAACCAAATTCCCTTGAAAAATTCTACAAGAAAGCAGATGAGTTCATACGCCTGGAAAACCGTCCTGTACCGGTAAAGGCAGTGTTAGAAAAAGCTGAAGATAACATTGCTGCTCCACGCAAGAGTGAATCTGCTGGAGAGAAAAGGGAAAATAACGATGGAAAGAAACAGAAAAATCTGAAGAGGCCTCGTTCCTTCAAACCATCGGAATATACTCCTTTATCAGATACACCAGAGCATATATACCTTGCCACTAAAGATTCTGTTGAATATCCTAAACCTCCTGTTCTGAGAACCGGGAGGAAAGCTATGCAAAGTGGGAAATTCTGTCGCTTTCATAATCAACCTGGTCATGATACCGACGAATGCCGCCAATTGAAAAATCTGATTGAAGAGTTGCTAAGGGAAAACAAGCTGCAGCAATTTGTGAAAAAGAATAGCAACAATCCTGCTTCGTCTAGTCAGGGGCAGCAAGCTCATGCTCATCAGCCTGGGATAGGTGAGAAGGCAGCAGGGCATGAATCTGGAAGGCCCATTATCAATGTCATTACAGGAGGACCTCACCCAGCAGGCAGAAGCTGGGGTGAGATGGAAAGGTATACCCGAGCTTTGAAATACGTACCTACCGAAGAAGATGTATTCATTTTGGAAGGTGCTATGCCCCTGAAGCAGCAAAGAACCTTCAATGATGATATTGTGTTCAGAGCCAGGGATTCCGCAGGTATTGAAGCTCCTACCTTGGATCCCTTAGTCATCTCGGCTGGTATCGGGCCAGCTATTGTCAGAAGAGTTCTCATTGATTTTGGCGCATCCTGCAACATCCTCTTCAAGAAAACATTCGACCATATGAGGATCCCTATGGCTGATGTGCAAGCCTTATCGCAGAAAATCGCTGGCTTCACTGGGGAGCCAAAACAGCCGATAGGAACCGTTGATCTATTTGTGGAACTTAGAGAAGGAGAGAGAAAAGTGGTCCGCAAGCAAACTTTAGTGATTGTCGACGAATTTTTTGCTTACAATGCTTTCCTTGGCCGTCCAACTCTCGCAGCATTCAAAGTTGTTCTGGCCCCATGGTGCCTCACCATTAAATTTCCCACAGATAATGGAGTGGGAGTTATAAAAGGGGATCAAAATGCGGGGCGGGAATGTTATCTAACAGAGCTACGAGAAACCAGAAAAAGAGAAATGGGAAAGGATGCGGCAGCCCCAGTCCGCATCAAAGAACCAGCCTTGTAGCATTTACAGGGCGGACCCTGCACTGGCGAGCACAGCGGAGCAAGGAAAGAAATGGATCCTAGAAAAGTCAGTGCAGGGGAGAATAGAGTGGTACCAGTGGAAACGACAATACCAGTACCTGTTGACCCAAAGGACTCAAACAAGGTGTTGAATGTGGGTTCACAACTTAATGTGTCAATTCAGAATATCTTAATATCTTTTTTAAAGGCAAATTTGGATGTTTTTGCTTGGACTCATGCCGATATGTGCGGAATATCCCCAGAAGTTGCAGTACACGCTCTAAATATTGATCCAAATTTCACACCTGTGAAGCAGAAAAGGAGAACTCAAGGTCCAGAAAGGTCAGCAGCATTAAAAGAAGAAGTTGATCGGCTCATGGAGAATAATTTTATTAAAGAATCTACCTATCCGAATTGGGTTTCGAATCCAGTGCTGGTTAAGAAAGCCAACGGAAAATGGAGAGTATGCATCGATTTTTCAGATCTAAACAAGGCCTGCCCCAACTGCTTCCCATTACCCAGAATCGATCAACTGGTAGACGGAACAGCGGGACACGAATTGTTATCTTTCATGGATGCTTACTCTGGATACAACCAGATCATGATGCATGAGCCAGATCAGGAGAACACAAGCTTTATCACTGACATTGGTCTTTACTGCTACAGAGTTATGCCCTTCGGGTTGAAGAATGCAGGGGTAATATACCAAAGACTTGTTAATGCTATGTTCAAACCGCAATTAGGCAAGACTATGGAAGTCTACGTCGATGACATGTTAGTAAAGTCTAAAAAAGCAGTGGATCACATAGAACACTTAGCGGACATGTTCGCAGTCCTCCGAAAATACGGAATGAAGCTCAATCCTTTGAAATGTTCATTTGGAGTGGAATCCGGCAAGTTTTTAGGTTTCATCGTGAGGGCAAGGGGCATCGAGGCTAGTCCAGCTCAAATTACCGCCTTAAAGGAAATCAAAGCTCCTAGAACAAAGAAGGAATTGCAAAGTCTCAATGGAAAAGTCGCCGCCTTGAGTCAGTTCATTTCCAAAGCCACAGATAAATGCATCCCATTCTTTGACGCCCTAAAGAAAGGAAAGAAAAACTTCGATTGGACTCCCGAATGCCAAAAAGCCTTTGATGAATTGATTCGCCATATGGAAACGCCTCCAATACTTTCTAGGCCTGGCGATGGCGAGGATCTTCTTATATACTTAGCAGTATCATCTCATGCTTTAAGTGCAGCGCTGATACGGGAAGACAAGAGGATTCAACATCCAGTTTACTATATCAGCAAAAGACTCACTGGGGCAGAGATGAATTACTCTAAGTTGGAAAAACCCGCCTATTGCCTACTAATTGCATCTAGAAAGTTGAGGCAATATTTCGAAGCTCATCCTATCAGAGTCCTCACTGATCAACCTTTAAAGCAAGTCCTGTTTCGCCCTGAGGCTTCGGGTCGTCTTCTAAAGTGGAATATTGAACTCAGTCAATATGACATCACTTATCATCCTCGAAAAGCAATCAATGGACAAGCTTTAGCGGATTTCATCGCAGAATTCACAGATAAGGGTAACAGTGAGGAGGAAACAATCGACGATTCCCCGATCCAATGGAAGTTATATGTCGATGGCGCGAGAAACGACTACTGTTCTGGAGCCGGAGTTGTACTCGAGACCCCTGAAGGTCGATCATTATGCTATGCACTAAGATTGGAATTTCCTTCAACAAACAATGAAGCAGAATACGAAGCCCTTATCGCTGGCCTAAGGATTGCTAAAGAACTAAACATCCGAGCATTACAGATCTTCAGTGATTCTCAACTTATTGTATGCCAAGTCAAGAAGGAATTCCAAGCGAAAGGAGGAAATCTGCCCGCCTACTTGTCAAAGGCTTGGGAACTTCTGTGTGACTTCGATCACCACACGATAAACCATATTCCTCGAGAACAAAACATGAAAGCAGATTCTCTCGCAAAGTACTCTAGCACCGGCGAAGCTCAATTTCTGGGGTTAGTCCCAGTAGAAGTTCTGTCGGCACCGAGCATTAATGAGATGGACATTGATTGGATCATGAGTATGTCTCAAGAGCAAGAATCATGGATGACTCCAATAACAGAATATCTGCTCAATGGCTCTCTGCCAGGGAACTCAAAAGAACGACAAAAGCTACTGAGAAAAGCCTCTCGATATATAATCCAGGATGGCCGATTATACAGACGGGGATTCTCAATGCCATTACTTCGATGTGTATCCAGGGAAGAGTCCAAAACAATCCTAGCGGAGGTACATGGAGGAGAATGTGGTGATCATTCAGGTGGCCAAACATTAGCAAAGAAAATTCTCCGATACGGATATTTTTGGCCAGAAATTAATCGAGATGCTGCAAGCTATTCCCGAAAGTGTGACAGATGCCAAAGATTTGCTAAAATTCCTAGAGCACCTTGTACTGAACTCACACAGATGGTCAGTCCATGGCCATTTGTAATTTGGGGAATGGATCTCATTGGGCCGCTACCAATTGCCAAATCTGGAATCAAATGCCATTGTTGTTGTAGATTATTTCACTAAATGGGCTGAAGCTGAACCATTGGCTACTATCACCTCCAAAAAGATGATAAACTTTGTGACTAAAAATATCATTTGCAGATATGGTGTGCCTCAAAAAATAATTACAGATAATGGTACTCAATTTGAAAGTGAAGAATTCCAAGATTTTTGCAAGCGATTCAAAATCCGGAAAAGCTTCTCAGTAGTGGCTCATCCGCAGGCAAACGGGCAAGTGGAAGCCGTGAACAAAATTATTAAGTCAACCATCAAGAAGCAACTTGAAAGAGAAAAAGGTGGTTGGGTCGATAAGCTACCACTGGCACTATGGGCATACAGAACCACTCACAAAACTACGACTGGACACACCCCGTTTTCATTGGCATACGGGTCAGAGGCAATGATTCCGGTAGAAATAGAGGTCCCTTCACATGGAAGAATCAATTTCAATCTAGCAGAAAATGAAAAGCTACAGCTTGAGGCACTAGATCTCCTTGATGAAAAAAGAGATGAGGCTAATCTCAGAATTGCAGCTCATCAGCAAAGGATAGCTAGACATTTCAATTCCAAAGTTCGCCAACGCAGCTTTGAGATTGGAGATCTAGTCCTGAAGAGAATTATGACAGCCACCGGTGTGTTTGGGCCAAATTCGGAAGGACCATATGTCATAGGTCAGAAGCTTCTTGACGGCACATTCAAACTCACTACTGTTGAAGGAGATCAAATTCCAAGGGCATGGAACAACAATCACTTGCGTCCATACTTTACTTGAAAATTTTGTTGAAATATTGTAAAAAGAGTTATGAATGTATGATTCTTGTAATTAAAGGCAATTGTAAAACTGATGCAAGTAAATAATGAAAGAATATAAAGTGGATGTAGGCCCAATTTCCTGGCCGAACCACTATAAATCTTGTGTTCCTTATTATTGTTACATGTTTGCTTTATTTTCGATATAAAAAGTACATAGAATGTATTGCTGAAATGTCGATTTAAATTTTTGCAGACCATGGAAGTGAAACTTGCACATAATAAGACCAAGTGATTCTCGCCAAATTTCGAGTCACAAAAGCCCCGAATTCAAATCCTAGATAGGAAGTACTTCAATTGAACGGCCTATGATTTCGACAGAAACGGGCCTTTGCTAATAAATTGAGATCGTTTGAACAAACAAACATCCAATTAAGAAGCTAATGCCCGTTCTCACGAACTTGCCTGACAATGAAGTACACTTACTTGGATTAAACAAATTACTTGTAAGAAAAGGGAATGAAAGCTTGAAAAGAAAAAAAAAACAGAGGATCGCTGAAAAGGCATAAGCAAGTGGACAAGGGAACAACCAAAGCCATCATCGGCAGCACAAGTCCTCTTCGGAGGCACAACTCTTCGGAGGATAAAGACCTCTAATGGGTCATACGCCACAAAAAAGAAAGTTCTCTACTCAACAAAAAAGATTGGAGGAGTCATGACCCTCCAACCATGAGAGAGTAACTTCCAGGCGATGAAAACCCTCTCTGAGGCCCATTTCACCAGGATTTGAAGTGTAACAACCACTCTTCGGAATTTCACTTCACCAGAGTTGAAATGCGAACAAAATAAAGACCTCTTCGGAGGCACATTTCACCAGGAGTTGAAGTGTTACGACCGCTCTTCGGAATTTCACTTCACCAGAGTTGAAATGCAAACAAAATAAAGACCTCTTCGGAGGCACATTTCACCAGGAGTTGAAGTGTAACAGCCGCTCTTCGGAATTTCACTTCACCAAAGTTGAAATGCAGAACAAAATAAAGAACTTTCTGGAAGTCCACGTTTCACCGAGATTGAAATAAAACTTCCAAGTGCTGAAACGTGAAAAGGCTTTCTTCGAAGGCACAACTCTTTGGAGGTACACGTTTCACCAAGATTGAAATAAAACTTCCAAGTGTTGAAACGTGAAAAATCCCTCCTCAGAGGTACAACCCCCTCCCGGAGACACAATCAAGAAGAAAGACCTCTTCGGAAGCCCACGTTTCACCGAGATTCAAATAAAACTTCCAAGTGTTGAAACGTGAAAAGGCTTTCTTCAATGGCACAACTCTTTGGAGGTACACGTTTCACCAAGATTGAAATAAAACTTCCAAGTGTTGAAACGTGAAAAATCCCTCCTCAGAGGTACAAATTTCTATTTTAAAAAAAAAAATCCTCATCAAGAGCATACTTGAACTTTCAAAGGAAGAGTGATTTACCTATTCTAGAAAATAACCTTCCTCAAAAAAAAAAGGAAGAAAGTTAAAGTACCCTTCAGAGGCCAGCTTTACCACATAGAATAATTCACTTGGCAAAATGCGTACATAAGCAAAAGAAAAAAAGTGATTTCTTCGAAGGACAAAGCGTAAAAACTTATATGAAGGAAGTTGTACTCTACGAAAAATTTCTTCAAGAATGAAGTAATTATTCTTTAGAAAATAAGAGTGCAAGTCCCCTCAAAGTATAAAATATTGCAGCAAGCTTATGGTATGGGGGCAACATGGTATAGTTACATACAAAATGGTATAGCTACATTGGTAAAGTACGCTCAAACAACATACCACAAGCTCACCGCAATATCATATAAATAAACTTGTGCAAAAATGAATAATAAATGCATTCTCAAATTCAAACAAGAGTCTGTACAAATAAAGGATCATTTTATTCAATTGTATTGCAGATACAGGTTTCAAAATAAAAAAGCAGGGGCCGGTGCCTGCACAACATCCGACCATTACACAAAAAAGGAATCAAAAAGCCCGAAGCCCGACTCTTCACTTCTTCTTACCACCTTTGGACCATTTGCCCGGCCGAATGATTAGCTTTTCAGGTCTATCTATAGGCATAAGGGAAGAATGAGAGGGAGGTGCAACCGGTGCAACTTCCGGTTCATCTTCAGTAGCAATGATTTTCTTCCCCCTCCTCTTCGACGTTCCGTGCTTCTTTCTCCTCTTCGACGAAGACTCACTCCCTGGAGTAGCAAGAGCAGACAAAATTATGTCATCAGAAGGAGTCCGCTCCGGAGATATCTCACCTCCCTCAAGTCCCTCGTCTTTCTGCTCTTGCGAAGCGATAGGGTCATCTAAGCCATGAAGAGCCTCTATTTGCTCCTCTTGTGACCCGAGCTGTGAAGCAGAAGGAGGAGTCACCTGAAAAGATGGAAGAGGGATCACCGGAGAAGGCGAAGTCTGAACGATGCTCGATGCTTTCTCTACAGGAGAAAAGAGGTTAAAGTCAGTAAAAAGAGGAGATAAAGGCTCATTAAGATTCAGGAGATAGTCAAAAAATTCATCAAGGTCGTGGGAAGTGAACAAGCAATCAGTTTGAAATGGTCCAGCAATAAAGTTACCTGCGGCGGTTGTCTTTATCATTTCAATCTCATAATCCTGGGCTTCGGTGCTCTCCTGAGGCTTCTCTACAACATGGGGAGTTGTAACTCCGAGATCGGTTTTATCTTGAGGAGTAGAAGATGAGCTAGGGCCAGCTATATCAACATCAGCTGAAACCAAAGGAGGAACAGGGGCATTTACAAGCGCTTCCTTCTTTGAGCACCCCTCCCCTGTCATTTCAGCTCGAAATTTAGCAAGCTGATCTTTTCCCCTAGCTAGTGCTTCCCGAGTTGCCTCATCAAAATAATATTCTTGAAGGTGGTCTTCGGAGTAACCAGCGCCTCCAAACATATCTACGGCAGCCTCCCATACTTCAGCCAATGTAATCTCATATTTGGGACCCAGAAATGAAAGACTGCCGCGCCCCAAGATACATTGAAGATAAAAATCAAATAATGTGGAGCCAATGTCAGCTTTGGTTGCTTGATGGGCCTCTTCGGCCGCGAGTTTACCAGCAACAGCCTCGTCACGCTCCTTTTCGGCCATAGCAAGTCGAGTTTTTAACAACTCTATCTCCAAGCTTTGAGAGCCGGTCTGTTCTCGCAGCTGTAAAGTTTCAGCGCGATATTCTTCTATGACCTTCTCTTTGTGTGTAAGCTTATCTTCGACTGCCCTTTGACTGGCATGCGCATCTCGTACTTGTTGCTGAAGCATGCTCTCCTTTTGAGAATAGAAAGTAGACGAAGTAGCTAATTCTTCCTTAAGCTTTTCTACTTCCGCTTCCAGCTTTTCATTATAGGAAGCAATACTTCTCATTTCGGCGTCATGCTGCTCGAGAGTCTTCTGCCACTCAGTCTTATCGTTCTCCATTGTGAGCGTGGCCTCAAGATTGGCTCGGTTAACCCTCTGAAGCTCGTCGACAAGTTTTTGCCAGTTCGACATTCTTTCAATATCGGTCCTGACAGTATCAAGATTTCGCAGCATAGCCGATTTGTCGAGAGGAACCAAGTCGAGATCAAATCGAACCCCTTTCAGGCACCACTGAGGGAATCGACTTTGAAGAGTGGGAGGACCTTGCCCAACTTGGTATGCGGGCCGGTTGATGATTGTTTGAATGTCGGAACGAACGGGGGCAGGTGATTGAGCAGGAACATTTTCAAAAACTGTCGGCATTGTTTCTTCAGTAAGTTTAGCCCGCTTGCTAGAAGAATCGTCCATGTGACCTTTACCTCTATCATCGTGAGTCTTTCTTTTTTGGATATCATCATCTCTGTGAGGAGGGTCATGTATTTCTTGTTCTCTTCGGTGACGTTCTTCATATGCTCGTCTCTCGTCTGCTTTTCTGATGGCCCTCTCTTCATCGGTTTCTCTTCGAGGGGGGAGATGACGTCTATAGTCGAATCGGCTACGTCTCCCGTATTGTTTAAAGTCGTCATAATAAGAGCCGCTCCGCCCCATTGGAGAACCTGAAATTAAAGAAAAAAACAAGGTTTGAGAATCTACCAGGAATAAGAAAGTCAAGTGCATCCTAAGTGCGTGTGACGTGTAAAGCTACTCGCGGCAAACTAGACTACAAACCAGTCATCGACTGAGGGGTAGTGGTAGTTATTGTGGAAAATTGCACTTCCGGGGCTGTGGAAGTGTGCTTGAGAGTAGAAGTTGCTTCAATCGCTGGAGATGTGACTTTGGCAATGGCAGGATCATCCCTAAAAAGTTCTTGAGAAGTGACTATTATGTCACTTAAACTCCCAAAAATATCAACTCCAAGATCAACGTTCTTATCAGTATGAGGAAGGGGCTCCTCTTCTTCAGTTATGGGGCGAAGTGCAGGCTTTTCGGACGGCTCCGCATCATCCCTAGGAGTGGAACATTTTACTAGTGAAGTTTCTATAGAGGTTCCTCCCCGCATGTGCTCTTTAATAGAGACCGGGGCATCAGGAGTTTTCATCGGAGAATCAGGAACTTCAGTTGGAACTTCATGAGGTTGAGTAGAACGAGAAGAATGTAAGAGCTCAAACCGATGAAGAAGTTAATTTGTCAATAGAAATTTTGCGCTCCTCTCTTCAGCAGCCACAATGCTTAGCCTTTCAAAGACTGGCTTATGACTGGAATCTCTAGAAGGAGGAGGAAGTGCTGTAAAAATAAGGAATGGAATCAGCATCTAGCAATACGAACCATGAAAAACTTAGAATAAAATTGAAGAAAGAAGGGAAAGAAGATCTCACTTCCTATTCTCCAGTCTGCGTAAAATCCTGCGGGGCAACGAATATAGAAGAATTGATTCAAAAAACCATGTGCACTCTCCGGCAAATCCAAAATTAGTTTACGGTTCCTCGCACCTCTTACAAGTACAATTGAAGGGTGGTCCTTGTTCTTCGCAAAAGTGCACAAGTAACAGATTTCCTCAAAACTCGGAAGACGGTCAAGAGTTCTCCTGAACAGAACGCACAATCCCATCAAAATGGCATAGCCATTGGGATGCAGTTGGAAAGGAGAGATCGTTAGTCGAAGAAGGATTTGTTGAAGAAATTCATTAAAGGGAGGAATTACTCCACTTAAGCACATTTGGCGATTAATGGCAACAAAACCGTAAGGTGGTCTATCAGCAAAATCATTTGGTCCAGGGAGTAAAACTTCTGCCTCGGCAATGCCAAATTGAACGCATAATTGATTAAGCACCCGCTGTTTCAGAAGGGTAGGAGTTCTTTCCGGAGGGTTCTCTAGTGGAATAGCAATCGGGAAAGCCCCTTCGACGTGTTCTATCATCTCTTCTTGTTGAGACGTCATTCTACATGAGTAACTGGATGTTCAAATGTGAAGGTGCACGTTTCCTAAAAGTGTGAAGTGTTGTGCAAAACTAATAAAAATAACAAGCAAAATAACTGGAATTAAACTAGTTAGCAACTGATCGATTGTGAGATTTCAGGACTTGTTAATTTAAAACTCAAGTGCAGTGTTAATTAAAACAAAATTCTAGCTTTGCTTTAACACTTCATTTGAGTCGGTTGAGTTACAGCATTTCACTCACACAATTCATTTAAGTTGATTATTCTTTATAGACTAATCTGTCATTCGATGTGGGCGGTCAGTGACAGTATATTCGTCCCATTTTTCTACAAATGTCATATTTAGCAGGTTGACAACTTTAAAGGGATCTACAAAGAAGTGCAACAAAATTCAAGTCCAAACAACTCAATCGATTTTTTTCAGAAAAAATTTCACAAGTCCTAGGTCGTCCAACGACCTAGTATAGGTCAGAGCTCCTTTAGGTCGCACTGTGCAAATTAAAGAGGTCCAAAGCAATGAAAATTTATTCAAGTTCTAACTCGGCCGCGACCTAAAAACCTATGCTGCAGAAATTAGGTCGTGCAAGTTTTAAGCCGTTCAGCTATCAGTGGGTCGTATGACATTTTTGTTATGCAAGCTTTAGGTCGTTCAGCGACCTAGCGTAGGTCGAAAATTTTCTTTAGGTCTCAAGGGCCCTAAGGTCGTGAAGCATCTTTCGTCACTCAAATTCGTTAGGTCGCCTAACTTCCTCTCTGCACCAGACCCGATAACCCGCCATCAACTACCCGAAGGGATTCATCGTCCTCTCCATGAAATTTACCATCTCTTCATACCCCCAGATCATTCCAAAAACTAATCAAAAAATCCCCGATCCATCATAGATTCAACGCATTGCCATGACTTCCTAAATCAGTCAAATGACGACCGAAAATCGATTGCAACAATCACTCGAAATAAAGCGTGATACATGGAGTTGAACTAAGGTCAGAGAGTGGGAATTCATTATTCAACGGCGATTATGGTGGGATGACGACCAGATTCACTTACAAGATGTAATGATAAAGATGAATCGGTGACTGGATGGGTTGAATTCGCCTTTGGAAGCTCAGAGAATCGTTAATGGCGGTAGGAGATTAGAGCAATGGAATGAGGAAGAGTTAGCGACCTAACAGATTCATATGAGGCAAAAATGGGAAGACAAATAGGCATGCGTATTGGCACAAGTGTTAGGTTGCTCGCGACCTAGCTAAGTCAGGTCGAAGCACGCGACCTATGTCATAGGCCCGTACTTCGAGGGGCAAATGTTAACTCCTCTTCGTTAGCGACCTAAAACCTAAAGATATGGAGCGACCTAACTACAGGAATGGCCTAGCGACCTATAGAAAGTCGCAACCTAACGACTCAATTGGTAGGCGACCTATCAAACTCAATGGTCTAGTTCACGACCTAACCAGATGAGCGAGCAAGCGACCTAACGAGTCAAAGGATTTAATGACCTAAAGTCTTTATGCGACCTAGTACCTTCAGCCCTTAGCGACCTAAGAGATGGAGCGGCCTAGCGACTTAACTGATCAAGTGACCTAAAAGTAGCTGCGACCTAAGGGAAGCTGCGACCTACAGAACTCTGCGACCTAAGGGAAGCTGCGACCTATGGAATTCTGCGACCTAAAGGCTCTAGCTATGGCTACAGGAAGGTGTTCACGACCTATGATAGGCCGCTCACGATCTATGATAGGTCGCTAACGACCTAAATACATAGATGAAGAAGTCGCTTTCGTTGGGCCGTTGTGTATTAGGTCGCGCACGACCTAGAACTTGGAGAAAGCACGCATATACTTACAGAAGTGGAGCCAGGGCTTCCTAGGTCGGTGACGACTTACGACCTTACATAGGTCGGTCACGACCTACGACCTTACTCCGAAAAATGCCTATAATACGACCCTATTTCCAACTAGCAGGGGACTTTTCTGGCTCATTCATTTCAAGCATCGTTACTCTGCTGCATTCCGAACTACTTCAACACTTAAAGCTTTTGAGATACGAAGAACGCTTCAAGGAACTTCACGAAGAAATCATACATGTTCAACATGAATCAAAAGATTTTGATCGACATTGAAGTTGAGGCTACTTGTTCTAAATGACTTCAAACTCAAAGTGTGTTGTAATCGATGAATCTTGTAAAGGGTTATAATAATATCAGCAATAAAGGAGTTTAAAGTGGACGTAGGCTCTCTCTTAAGCCGAACCACTATAAATATCGTGTCTTTTAATACTTTTCTGTGATTCTTACTTTTTTCTTGTTCCCGTACCAATGGGTGGTGCTTTCACAACTACACTCTACACACCGGGGTGTTAGCGTTCAATTTTTAGCGTTAACATATGGGGTATTCAATGGTATTATATGAAATTATTAGAAATTAAGAAAAAATAAAAAAATTATTGATATTAATATACGCAGTTTGTTTAAACAAGAACGTCACTTTGTTAAAATGAAAAAAATTAATACATAGCCTACCGACTTATCGGTCTTATTAATAGTCATTGAAACGTGTTTCTCATATATTTTTCTTTTATCTCAACTTCTATAGTTAAAAAATAGGGTTCAGTTACGTAGAACGATTGGTAATCGTTGCAAAATTAAAATGGTCAAGTGGGTCCATAATTGAACTTCTAAGTTGTCACAAAACTGTTATGTTAAATCACTAAAGGATCATTGTGACATTGGATTAATTTAATAAACATGCATTTATAAATTATTAATCCCAAACTCATCAATCCCTATACAGTAGTAGTTAGTAAAAATTTAACAGTAACCTCATCAATCTACACATACAAGCAGGTCGGTAAAAATGTCAATGTGACCTCATTAGTCTTCATATACATTAGGTTAGTAAAAATGTAAGTGTAGGTCACAGTAACTCTCCTGGGCAATAAGGTATCTACATTACCTTCACATATTGTTTTTATTGTAAATATGGTTATACTATTTGTGAAAATGCTACTAAATATTTTGGAATATTTATGTTTGTTGATTGATTATCTGTTTACATCATTTTTTTTATTTTCAACTAATAATAGGTGATGATCTTTTTCTTAAAGAGCTAGGAGACAACTAGGAGGAAGAGAAATAATGCTGGTTGGAAGAGTTCATAGTCACTCACGAACTAGGTTGAAAGTAAGATTCAGCTGTGGTAAAAATTATTATCGACCTATTTAGATTATGTATGCTTTACTTTTATGTTTATTCTTTATTTTAAGAAAATATAGTACAAAAGGCTTATTCATTAAATAAATAGGAAAACAAATTTTGTAACCTGAATTAACTCATCACAATAACTTTTTTTAATGATAAAGACTCTTATTTTTTTCGGATGATGGTCTTCTCCATTACTTCTTCATTTATTACGAATCCTAATATTTTTTCCCATTCAATTATTTCATTTAGCGAATATTTTTGGCCATATGGTACATGGTGTAAAAATTGTATGCTGCTATTACTGCTACTATCTCTTAATTTTTATATTTACTGAGTTTATTGTAACCATCGTCATGTTGGAATAAACGATGGGCAGTTAAGACTTTGATAACTCAATTTGTCAACTGCAGAAATATATAAGCCAAAATTTACTGAGTTTATTGCCATTGTTTATAAACAATTGTCACTGTCGAATTTGAACAATTTGTTGCTGCCGAATTTGAACAATTTGTTGTTGTCATATTTAGGATGAACGCAACTGCTTAGGAAAGCATAATCTCATTCATAACCCATCTGTCAATATCGTGATTGTAAATTCCGAAGTGTTGATGTCCTAATTTTTTTTTGTTACTGGTAGGTATTGGTTGCTTTGAAACTACTAATGGGTATTTGGTACATGATCGGCTTCCTTTATAAGGTCTGTTATGCCCAAAGAATATCTGTTGATGGTAAATTCTACTTATAAATCATTGTGTTTGAAATTAAATTTGGAGATGGATATTATTATATTTTTAATTTAATAATATGTATTACTTTGGTTGAATAACTTACCAGGTGAAGCTGGAGATAAAGGTATCCTTGCTTAAACTAAGTTTAAATTGATTTTCATGACTCTTTTTTCCAATTGAATATAAAAGTGCCTTGGTAAGCTTTTTTATTATACGTGTGAAAACGTTTCCATGTTTTCTTATCTTTGATTTTTGAGTTTCTATTTGTAGTTATAAAAACTGTTATATCATGTACCAACTGCAGAACCGAGAGTAGTAATACGTGTTAAGAGGAAAAGTGGCATAACCGAAAGCCTTATGAAAGATCACAGTACAGTTTTGAAGATTCAACTTCTATATTTTATGTTTAGATACCATTATATGTTTCACCCATATTAAGCATTCACTGAGTTATTTGGATATATATTTTCTTTTTATTTGAGTCAATAGAAAAAAGAAATGGCTTTACAGTTAGGCGTCTTTTGAACTTAATAAATTATGAAGCTGGGCTGGTTCGGAATTAATAGCGAGTAACATGCTATGATTGTTGGATGTGTATGACCGAATATAATGGCATACATAGAAGAAAGGTCAATGTGTATGAGTGAGGCTTTGTGATATTATTATCATTTCATATCTAAGAATGGACTTTACTATCTTCCTTGCTATATTTCTGTTCAATCTATGTTTGTAGTATTAATTTTTACAACTAACTGTTATATCATGTAGCAACTGCAGAAATATACAGGCCAAAATTCACCTCATTTTCTTTTCTGTATACATGCGATTACCCTTTGCAATTTTGTTATAACAGCAAAAGTTACATTTGAGATCTAGATCCAAAAGCTTCTCTGTTAAAGAAGACATGGCTAAGCACTATTTGGATGGACATTTGTGCTTTGAAAAGCATTTAGTACTGTGAGTTCTTTTGTGAAATTTGCTATTTTTATTTTTTGTCTGATAGCGACCACTTACCAGCTTCTTTTTACATGCCTTAAGTTATGAAATAGTAAGATTTTCCTTTTGCAGTCCAATAGTTTGATGAAATGACTAACAGTTATAAAAAGATAATGTATTACAATGAATAATTCGATGATTTAGAGAGTATTAACAAGGGAACAATATATATCAGAGCTAATTGGCTTTGATTTTGTATCAATTTGATAGTGTATCCATTTCTTTGTTTCTTTAAGATCTAAACAATAAAATTTCTCACTGAAAGCGATCACATTCTCTTTCATTACATGCCTCAATTACCTCTCTGCTGTTTGAAATTGAATCCTTGATATCATTTTTGGAAACTGAGTGCATATTTGATGATCATGTTCTATATTGATTTAGCTATTCAGATCATCTTATATTTGAACTGCAACTAATTAAACTTTTAAACTTCTCTATCTACAAAAACCGATATGCATGTATTTCTTCCTCCCTCGCGTTCCTTATTTTTTCTGTTTTATTAACTTGCGTTGATGTTAGTATTTTTATATTGGCACGTACAAAACTCGGATACAACAATATTTCCTGTCATATTCAAATCACGCGCAGAGTTATACGGTTGTGCACACACACCTATATACTAAGACAAACACATACTGACATACACTCATATACGCACACACGCACTCACACCTGTCCCTCGCGCACACTGTAAAAAATAACACACGCAGCTCTCTACACATAGAAAATATAACACTATGAAAAATTCTCAACCTATTTCATCCCCTTATAGATTAACTCGCATACACTGCAGGGTGCATGGACCTGGTGTTACATTTCTGTACGTCTTATCCTTCAATCTGAGAACAAGTTTACATATCATTTGTATACATACATACATGTATGTATATGTGTGTGTGTGTATATATATGTATATGTATATGTCTGTGTATATATATGTATATGTCTGTGTGTACACACACATATATAAATACACATACATATGTATGTATGTACACACACACACACACACAGATATATATATATAAGAAGGAAAATATTCATATACTCATATCCCCTCCGATTCTTCTTTTATTTAATATGTTACCATATATTGGTTTCCAGTTCAATGCAGAAGTAAACTTGCAATATACCATGCGTAACAAATTCTCATCGACTCACAGCAGCTCACTCTAGCCCCCAAGTTGCACTACACATAAACCAGAATTTAGGCATGCCAGTTTACAAGGTCTCACACACACACACAAGCAGCTCACTCTAGCCCCTAAGTTGCACTAGCATAAACCTGAATTTATGCATGCCAGTTTACAAGGTGCAAAATACAGTACGCTAATTCCAGTAAGCACTAGCCGTTAATGAATATCTACAGTCCAGAATTCTTGGATCTTTACCATTTCAATTGTTGGGTGTGTTTCCACCCATGAGTTTCCATCCTTCGTCGAACCAAGCCCATCGAGCAAAACAACCCTCCTTGCCGAACAAAAGGTCATCCGGTCAAGCTCCATCCGGTCGCAGACCTCACCGGACCAACACATATACACTCCCCCAACGAACCACCCATCACCGGTCCAAGCTCCATGCCGAACCAACACCGCCTTCATGCCGAACCAACACCTCTAAATCCACTACCGAATGAACCTCCAAACCAACTAACACCGATCCACATCTCATCACCACCGAACCAACTGCCTTACACCTCTATGCCGAACCAACCTACCACCGGACCACATCCCTACCGAGCCCAAACATCTCTTCTCTACCGAGCCCAAACATCTCTTCCCTACCTGACCAAACCCCAACCTTCTCCAAGCACGGCCGAACCAAAGCTTCGCCGAACCAGAACGCTGCCAGGCCAGATTGCTTCAGTCCAGGCCCACCAGCAGCTATATACATCCAAGAACCCTGCCCCCCGCCTCACACTATAAATAGAGGGGCAGGGGTACGACAATGGCAGACAAGTTTGAGAGCTCAAGCACGGAAGGAACTTTCAAACAACTTTCACATACTTGTATACAAAGCTTTGAACTTGTAATCTGAAAGAAAAGTGAGAATAACATATCAAGTGGACGTAGGCACGTTCTGGCCGAACCACTATAAATCTGCGTGTCTTTTTGCAATTTAGCCCTCTTTTTTACTTATTTGCATAACTCACCCAAATTACTAAGAACAACATAAAATCAACTAAATCATACGACTTTGAGGTGTTTGTCCATTTTTTGTGCAAACATTTTTGGTGCTTTCACTGAGAACTTGGAACTCGAAGCTTCAGCTTCCCTCATTCAACCTTCTTTCCCAATAGCACTCTTTATTGCCTAGGAAACATGACTTCTAGGCCGAGAAAAGACGCCAACAAGGGAAAGAACGTTGCAACCAGCAATGCTCCAGATCCAGTGGATCCAGATCAAGAGAACCATCCCACTATAACAGCAATGCCAAATGTAGATCAGGCAATTCTGACAGCCCCTGCCGCGGAACAACCGGCAGCAATCACTAGGGCAGACCTAGACAGAGTTGTGGTTGAAGTGAATAACCGCTTCGCATCCCAACAAGAAGCTTTGGTGAACCAACTCATGTCACTCTTGAGGGATGCCGAAGAATCCAACCGCAACACCGAATCATGGGGTGAGTCTCAATCTGGAGGATCTCGGAGACAACAAAGGTCCTCCCTCTTCGAAGAAGCTATCAACAGGAACAACAATGATAGGGGCCGCGCCCGGACTCAGCCCGAACTCCGACTCGAGGAAGCGCTTGGAACCGAAACCAATGGGGGAGGCACCAGGCGAGGGTCGGATGTAGCTGAGCCAGTCATGCCGCCTAATCATAGAAACCCCACTGAACGGAGCCGAGCTAGAACCCAGCCCGAAGTTGACCCCATGGAAATGCTCGGAACAGAACCCCATAGGGGAAGATCAAGGCAGGGGCCAACTGTAGCTGGTCCTAGCATGCATCCGAGCAGCCAAAGACAGCCACTGGATAACGTCAGAAGTGATAGACTATACCATCCCTACAGGTCATCTGGACGATATCGATCCCGTAGGGAAGAACCAAGCTCATTTTTGTCCGCTCCGAATTCTGATGAAAGAATGGCACGATTATTCAGGGAATGCGTCCGACGGGAGCAAAGGGATCGAGGGATAGGCGCTAGGGTAACCGGCCCTTTCAACCGCGACATCGAAACCGCCATCACCCCTCGAGAATGGAAAATGCCGACGATGGAACCATACAAGGGAACTTCCGACCCCGTTGTACACTTGCAGAGATACACACAGCATATGCTCATGAGTGGAGCAACGGAAGGAGTGTTGTGTAAATGCTTTCCGCTATTCCTAGCAGGCCTAGGTACCTCCTGGTTCTGCCATCTACCCCAAGGATCTATCAGCTCATGGGAGATGTTGAAAGAAAAGTTCATTAGCCAGTTCCGCATTCATGTGGAACAACCGAAGGATGCTTATTCTCTATCTACTGTCAAACAGAAATCTGGAGAGACACTGCAACAATATCTAACCCGGTTCAACGCCGCAGTGGCCGCAGTCCAAGATGCCGATGAGAAACTCACCCTAATGGCCCTCTGTAGTGGTGTGCACCCAGATACCAAGTTTGCTAGAAGACTAACTAAAGAAAAACCAGCTACCTTGCCTGATTTCTTCCATGAAGCTGGGAAGTACATGAGACTCGAAGAGGCTGCCACTGAAAGGCAGACAGGACCACAAGCTAAGACGGCTCATGGAAACGCCCCCGCCGTAGCGAAGGACATTCGTAGAAACGACTCCAGAGACAATGCAGGGGCAAGAAGGGAGAAAAGCACTTGTACCGAGCAGAACCGAGATTTGACGCTTACACTCCCTTGAATGAAACAGTCGAGAACATCTTCCTGGCCACCCAGGACGAGCTTACATACAAGCGCCCCCCGTACAAGAAAGAGTCAGATCACGCAATCCAGTCCGGAAAATTCTTCTATTTCCACGAGTCTCATGGGCACGATACCAATGAATGATGCCATCTCCGAGACCTAATTGAAGAAAACATCAGGAGAAGGAGGCTGGAACACTATGTAAAGGGCCAGGACAGGACTCCATCTCCCGCCAAGGAAAACCCAGGGCAGCTCCACCCAGAGACAGGCGGAGGAAATCGCAACACCAGCGGTTCCAGCCAAGAGAAGATAGTGGTCCATACAATATCAGGAGGGCCACACATCGCCGACAAGAGCTGGGCCGAAATGGAAAGATATGAAAACTCGCTCAGAAGCGAGGGAGACTGCGTCAATTCTGTTATGGAAGAACGCCACCCTAAGCGGAAGGAAAATAATGACATCACATTCAGTGGGCGCGACCTAGAAGGAAGGCAGTACCCTCATATAGATCCTATGGTCATCTCTGCCTGGTTCGGCCCACCTGAAGTTTTTCGAATCCTAGTAGACACTGGCAGCTCCTGTTCAAGCATGCTTTCGATAAAATGAATTTGTCAATGAAGGGCGTGTCTCCCTGCAACAAACCGCTACACGGTTTCACTGGAGAAGCAAAGATGCTCCTCGGACAATTGGATCTCTTTGTTGAATTGGGAAGTCATCCCCGCTCCGCCGTTCGGAAACAAACATTCGTGCTAATAGACAACCACTCGACCTACAATGCCTTTTTAGGAAGACCAACCTTGTCCGACTTCCAAATTGTCCTTGCCCCATGGTGCCTGAAGATGAAGTTCCCAACGGATAATGGAGTGGGAGAAGTAGAAGGGGATCAAGACGCCGCTCGGGACTGCTATGTAACTGAACTTCGCAATAATTACAGGAGAGATAAAGGGAAAAATGCAGAGACTATTCTCTGCAAGAAAAGCTTGGAAGCATAGCAACTAAAGAAAGCCCCTCCTCTTCGCTATACCAGTGATCCTTTCAATGAATTAGACCCCAGGGACAAAGAGGAGGAGGCCACCGCCGAGCCTGCAGAGGCTATGGAATTCGTATCTGTAGACAAACGCGACCCAAGTAAACTGCTGAGAGTCGGATCTTAGTTAAAAAGAGAATTAAAGAATCAACTCATTGATTTTCTTCGCCACAACATGGATGTATTTGCATGGACGCACGCTGATATGACTGGAATCTCCCCGGACATAGCATGTCACGCACTAAACATCGATCCTACCAAGGTACCGGTAAAGCAAAAGAAGAGAAGTATGAGGGCAGAACGATCAGCAGCCCTCGAGGAAGAAGTAAAGAACTTACTTGCCAATGACTTCATACGTGAAGCCATCTACCCGGAATGGATCGCCAACCCGGTACTGGTAAAGAAAGCTAATGGGAAGTGGCGAACATGCATCGATTTCTCCAACTTAAATGACGCTTGCCCGAAAGACCGCTTCCCACTCCCCCGAATCGACCAACTCGTGGACAGCACTGCCGGACACGAACTTTTATCCTTTATGGACGCATACTCAGGATATAACCAGATCCCTATGCACGCCGCCGATCCAGACCACACTAGCTTCATCACTGACCGAGGATTGAACTGCTACAAGGTAATGTCATTTGGACTTAAAAACGCCGGAGCTACTTATCAGCGCCCCGTCAACAAGATGTTTGCAGAACTGATAGGACGAACTATGGAAGTTTATGTGGATGACATGCTGGTAAAATCGAGGAAAGCCAACGACCATATAAACCACTTGGACGAGATGTTTCAAGTACTTCGCCAATATGGAATGAAGCTGAACCCTCTAAAGTGCTCCTTCGGAGTATCATCGGGAAAGTTCTTGGGATTCATCGTTCATGCCAGGGGGATTGAAGCAAACCCCGAACAAGTCCGAGCTTGACAAGATATCAAGACACCATCTACTCGAAGAGAGATGCAAAGCCTAAACGGGAAAGTGGCCGCCCAGAGCAGGTTCATTTCTAAAGCAACCGACAAATGCATCCCTTTCTTCGAAGCTCTAAAGAAAGACAAAGGAAAGTTCGAATGGACTGACGAATGCTCGACGGCCTTCCTTAACTTAATCAGACACCTCCAGAGACCACCGGTACTTTCAACCCCAAACGAAGGCGAGGAACTATACCTATACCTTGTTGTGTCACCACATGCCCTAAGTGCCGCGCTGGTGAGAGAAGACAACCGCACGCAACGGCCCGTATACTTCGTAAGCACGAGATTCACAGGGGCAGAAGTCAGATACCCTAAACTTGAAAAGCTAGCATACTGTTTGCTTATCACGTCGCGGAAACTGCGACACTATTTCCAGTCTCATTCCATCAGAGTTTTAACCGATCAACCGCTAAGGCAAGTGCTCCATCGCCCCGACACTTCTGGGCGATTACTTAAGTGGTGCATCGAACTAAGTCAATATGATATCACTAACCATCCTCGCACCGCTATCAAGGGGCAAGCCATAGTTGATTTCATTTCCGAATTCACTACTAGAGAAGGTAAGGACCAATCTGAAATAGCAGAAGATATCAAGTGGAATCTCTTCGTAGATGGAGCGTCGAACGAGCAAGGCTCGGGGGCAGGTGTTGTGATAATCACACCCAGGGGAAAGAAGCTGCACTACGCCCTAAGATTGGAATTCTCTGCCACCAACAATGACGCAGAATACGAAGCAGTGATAGCCGGATTAGAACTTGCACTGGAAATTGGAGTCAGTTCTTTATGTCTCTATAGTGATTCTCAACTTATTGTAAATCAAATACTGGGAGAATTCCAGACTCGAGGAGAATGACTCACATCATATTTAAAGAAGACCAGGCTACTTCTTAATCAATTAGATCACTATTTAATCAAAGACATTCTCCGAGAAGAGAATCAAGAGGCCGACGAACTAGCAAAACAAGCTAGCATGAAGAACATCACTATTTTCGGAGCATTAACCATCTCAAAACAGCTGGCACCAAGTTTCGAGCAAGTAAATCTGATAGCTGCAACTGAAGAAGAAACATGGATGACCCCTATTCGAGAATACTTACAAAACGGCACCCTACCCGACGGGCGAAGTGAAATTAAGAAAATTCTAAGGAAAGCTTCCCGCTACACAATGCAAGAAGGCATCCTCTATCGGCGCGGCTTCTCTAACCCCTTATTGAGGTGCGTTGCTGGAAGGGAAGCCAAGGAAATTCTATCCAATATCCATCAGGGAAGTTGTGGAGACCACACTGGAGGGCAGACCCTAGCAAAAAAGATACTCCGATATGGGTATTTCTGGCCCACTTTAAACAAAGATGCCTTAGACTTCGTCAGAAGATGTGACAGATGTCAGAGATTTGCTAAGATTCCTTGACTGCCAACGAATGAAATTACTCAGATGACCAGCCCTTGGCCCTTCGCAATATGGGGAATTAACTTAATTGGCGAACTGCCGATGGGCCGAGGCGGAGCCAGACATGCTATAGTGGAAGTTGACTATTTCACCAAATGGGTGGAAGCGGAGCCTCTGAATAAAATATCTTCAACTAAAGTTATCAACTTCTTAATCAGAAACGTTCTGTGCAGGTACGGGGTTCCACTCAGAATCATATCAGACAACGGGCTTCAATTTGACAGCGAGGAATTTGCCGACTGGTGCCAAGAGCACGAAATTCATAAGGGCTTCTCATCCGTAGCTTATCCCCAGGAAAATGGACAAGTCGAAGCTGTCAACAAGATTCTCAAGACTCTAATCAAGAAGAAGCTTGAAAAGTCAAAAGGCGCTTGGGTGGACGAACTTCCTACAGCACTATGGGCCTACCGCACTTCTTTCAGAACATCAACAGGGCATACTCCGTTCTCTTTGGCATACGGATCAGAGGCCATGCTCCCAGTTGAAACTATTGTACCTTCCCATCGTAGGATCCACTACAACCTCGAAGAAAACGAAGAACTCCTCCACATGTCTTTGGATCTAATTGAGGAGAGAAGAAATGATGCAGCACTCAAGGCAACAACTCACTGACAAAAAGTGGCAGCACTATACAACTCCAAAGTCAAACATCGCAGCTTGCAAGAAGGAGATCTTGTCCTCAAGCGAATCTTTCCGCGTCCAGGAGCATTGGATCCAATCTGGGACGGACCATATGTAATTCTTAAAGATCTCCACAACGGATCTTATATTTTGTCAACAGTGGACGGAGAGGTGTTCCAGAGGGCATGGAACATCCGACACCTCCGTCGATACTTTTCTTAACTTGTACTGCCCATACGAAGTGAATTAACAAAGAGAATCAGTGGAGGTAGGCATTTTCGTGCCGAACCACTTTTAAAACTTGGCTCTTGTTAACTTGTTCCTTTATATCTTGGCTACTTGTTAAGCTTTATCCTTTGCTGTTGAACAAAATCCTTTGCAGATGACATTTCAATTCAGAGCTTCACAACACAACTCCACCTGGACAAAGTCTAGCAGGTACGCTATGATCCTATGCCCTCTTCAATGAGACACTTTGCTCCGGTATCCCTCTACCGCGAGTTAACTCATTGTTTGCCTCGGCCCTTAAAGCCGACTGTAATAAGCCGAGTATAAGCCACCGAGAAGGCCGATTATGCCATGGCAGCTCATTACAGCGATTCGGATCGCCGACAACTGTGAACCGATCATAAGCCCCAACATAAGGTGTGGCCAGCCAGGGGCAGTTCATAGTTGACGATCGGCCCCCGTGCTAGCCGGCTACAGTAAATCGAATAATACCCGCGATTACGGGCCATAATGGCCCGGGTAGTTACTGTGCGCGATCGGCTCCGATGTGTCTTAAGTGCGGCTGTGGTAAAAAAGAAAACTCCCCGCAGAGGCGTAAGATGGGTGACAAATGTCTCCAAGACCCACAGCTAGGGAAAGTGACTACAAAACCCATTTGCCACGAACTTAAGCACATCGACGGCCTTCCGTGACTGGAAGTTTTACTTTTCCTATATTTCCATTTCATTTAAAACTTTTCTTCTATTCTCCGTAACGGTGCTTGAACGTACAGGACATGAAATAGGGAACGCTCGCTAATGGGAACAGAAACTTACAATCGGATGACGGGACACTCAACAGCATTCCGTGCTTAGTCTTACAGGGCGCACAAAGTTGCCGTCCACAGCCGAAACATGAAGGGCGTACCTTCTACTTTTATACATTAATGCATAGCTGCAGTTCATATTCACACATCACATTTACGTTGCAAAATGATAAAATTATACTTTAAGCAAAAAACTTGGCATCATGCACAGTCAAGCTACTAGTAACATGCATAGTTACATCACTTACACAGCACAACAAAATAGCGATAACATTCCAACATAAAGGAATCAGCTTATGTTATGAAATTACATAAAGTCATTCATCACAAACAATATTATTACAGTCACATCAATGTTTTGGACTATCATAAACAGCAATAAAAAAAATCAAAAGGTGGCCGAATCCAGACAAGGAACCAGCTGCGTCCACGGTTCGCCCTCATCCTACCAACTCTCCAAGCCTACTTAGCCGCAGGGTCGGAGCTCCCAGCATGTTGATCGGAAGTCCCACCTGTCCAATTCAGAAGAGGAATTCATTAAACAAACAACGAACGATCAAGTTATGAAAAGCTAAAAAGGGAAAACTCACCAACACCCGCTTCTTGGTCCTCATCCCCCAACTGCACACCGGCTTCCTCCGCAGCAAGTAGCCCCATCCCCTCCTTCACCGCTACCTTCTCCTCCTTTGAGAAGTGGGCGGTAACCATATCCATCCTGAATGCCGCTCCACCTTCCTTATCCGCATCGGCCTTGGCCTCCTCCAAAGCCCGAAGATATATCCTAGCCATGATCCGGGGATAGTCATCCATTCAGAATAGATTAACCTGCTTCCAGGTACGGAAGTACATATCATGCAACATCTCATCCATCATCCCCTCGTTCTCCTCAAACTCCCTCACCCGGGCCTCGGAGGACAGCAACTTAGCAACGGCAACATCCCTCTCCGATCGATATCTCAAGCGGTCAGCCTGGAGAGACCTCCTCATTTCCTCCATCTCTTCCTTTAGCCTGGCCTGGGCAAGCTCTGAGGCCTCAAGCCTCTCGGATAACTCCTATACTTGCTCGAGATCCGCCCTCCGAACCTCGTCCACCTTAGCAATAGGTATATCAATCCGCTCCTTGCAGGCGGCCTCCATCTTTCGCAACTCAGCCTTGCTAGCCTCCTCCATGGTTTTCTTTAGTCGTCGGGAGGCCGCCTCGTGCTGGGATATCTGGATAGCCTGATCGGAAAGCTGTTTGGCCTGATCAGAAACATGTACCCGCAACCGGATGTTAGCACTTCCGATTTCCTCCCCAGCCCTGGCCAGTCGAGCATGATGCTCCATTAACCTCTTGGTTTAGTCAGCCACCCGATCGATGCTTGCCTTGACCTCATTCCCCATGGTCACAATCCGAGTAGTAAGCAAATCGAGGTCTAGCGACTTAGCCTCGTCAAGCACCCGTACGATGGGGTTGCGGGGAAGAAGATGCTCACCCGTGACCTCGTCAAAAGAGATATCCTGAAAACTCGGGTCCAGATCCGGGTGGCCGGCAAATGGGTTGCGATCCAAACCAGGACGGTCTATCGGAGTGACGGTTGGATTTTCGGACGGATGGGAGGAAGGCATAAACTTAGTATCCTCTTCAGTAATATCATGGATGGGCTGGACTGGAGGCTGAGGGCCAAGTGAAGGTTCAAACGAAGATCGGCCCCTCTTCCTCCTCTGCATATCTTCTTCAATAACTCCAAGAAGAGGGCGATATCTAACTTCATCCCCAGGACGGATGGTTGGCGGCTCTGGTTTGGCAGAAGCTTTGAGTAGCTTATACTGTTCGAGGCGGTGTCGGATATCTGATGACTTGGTCGTCTTACCTGCTCCTGGAATAAAAACCAAGTGTTACGAACATGCAATGATCCATAATTCAAGAAATATGTTAAGTTAAAAAGAATGAGAAGGCACGTCTGTTATACAAACCCTGCGGAGGAGTAAGATACTGCAATAAGTCCTGAATCTCAGTCCAGGACGGAAGCGAACCATAAAATATTCCTAAGTCCCTATCATAAATGGAGTCTGCAGAAGTCAAAAGTTCACCTTAAATCGCTGGAATCGCCTTAGCTGAAGAACTCTCAGAAAATGGATCGGCGCCAGCCCCAGTCTTGTCAACCCCCTTTGCCTTCTCAACCAAAGCCGATCCTTCCTCTGACTCCCCAAAAGCATGACGGAAAGCATCATCCGTCCACTCATGAATCTCTACCGCTTGCCCAGAGGTTAAGGCACCAACGCCACTACCGCTCTGTCCATCTCCTCCTTCACCTTCACCTCTATCTTCCTCCACATCTTCCTCTCCCGGAGAAACTGTGAAAGTACTAGGGGAGGGACCGTCGGACTTCTTAAGTTTCTTACCTCCAACAACGGGAGGCTTTGTAAAAGATTCCCTCTTGCCACTCTTCACCGTGGCCCCTTCCTTGGCTTTGGCAGCCTTCTCCTCAGCCGTGTCTTTCTGCTTAACCACGGACTGGTGTGTGGCAGGATCAAGTTGTGCTCCAGGAGAGTAGCATTCCTGATCAGGAAAGAAGCCGACCTGTCCCGTCCCGAAATGGCCTTTATTTCCGCAGCCATTTGGACCAGGGAATCACTCTCTACGACTGCAAAGCCACCTGTTGCTAGCAAGAAATAGACGCATATCAGAAGGAGCACTGCAATCGGAACAAAGAAACTGTAAATAAAGTCCAACTTACAGCCAGAAGTGAAGAGGCGGAAGGAGACAGAATCGTCCCTGATAAAAACCATTCTTTCTCAAACATGGTGAACTTTGAGTATAAGTCCAAGACCGGTTTGAAGGGCACGACCGCTTCTAAACTAACATACGGAGACCCCTTCTTGTAGCCTCTCAGATTATACAAGTATCGAATTTCCCGGTTAGAAGGAGGGCGCCCATACCTCCTCCGGAAGATAACGAATAAGCACACCAGAATAGCGTAGGAATTGGGCTGGAGCTGGAGAGGGGCCACCTTCAGATAGGTAAGGAAGCTGACTATCCATGCATTGATCAGAGGAATGGCCCCACACATACAGTGGTATCTGCTGTAAGCAAAATATCCTTCAGGAGGGTCATATGGCATAACCCCCTCTCCCGGCAACAGCATGCGAGCCCTGCCAATCCCGAAGGAACGAGAGATGACATCAAGCTGCTCCTCCCTTAGGGAGCTAGGAAAACAATCGGGCGGGGAATTCAAGAGCTCCTGGGGGCCACACCCATCTACTAGCGATCTCGGAACAGGCCCGGGACGTTCGGCCCGAACTGGGGGCACTATGGAGGACTCTGCTCTGTCCTTGGACTTTCGTTTATCTGATCGGGTTTCCACTTTGTGAGACATTTATTTACAAACACAAAAGCAAAAGCACGTTATTAAAACAAGAAGTATGGAAATATAAGCAAGCAAGTGCATAAAGCGAGCAGGTGAATATAGGTCTAGTGTTCCACTCAAGATTCAAATATGAAAGCTCAATCGTCGTAGCCTATTCGGCATAAAGTCCATCCGGTATTAAAGGTTTAAAATTTCATTCGGCATTCTCAACCCAAAGTTCATTAGGCGCTAGAGACTTAAGCTCATTCGGCGACAAAAAGTGTACCTGATTCGGCACAAGGTCGATTCGGCACTCAATCAATTCATTTCTCTCTGAATTGGTAAGGAGTAACTAAGGGGGTGTAGCCCCTATATATAGACGAGCGTAGAAGCAACAGACCAACCGGTTCGGCACACCGGACCAACAAGTTCGGCACCTCAAACCGAATAAAGCTATACCAGGTATCCAACTTAAAGCAAAGTGCGACACATGCAAGCACGTGCCCCACTTTGGGGGGCAAATGTTGGGTGTGTTTCCACCCATGAGTTTCCATCCTTCGTCGAACCAAGCCCATCGAGCAAAACAACACCTCCTTGCCGAACCAAAGGCCATCCGGTCAAGTTCCATCCGGTCGCAGGCCTCACCGGACCAACACATATACACTCCCCCACCGAACCACCCATCACCGGTCCAAGCTCCATGCCGAACCAACACCGCCTTCATGCCGAACCAACACCTCTAAATCCACTACCGAATGAACCTCCAAACCAACTAACACCGATCCACATCTCATCACCACCGAACCAACTGCCTTACACCCCTATGCCGAACCAACCTACCACCGGACCACATCCCTACCGAGCCCAAACATCTCTTCCCTACCGAGCCCAAACATCTCTTCCCTACCGGACCAAACCCCAACCTTCTCCAAGCACGGCCGAACTAAAGCTTCGCCGAACCAGAACGCGGCCAGGCCAGATTGCTTCAGCCCAGGCCCACCAGCAGCTATATACATCCAAGACCCCTGCCCCCAGCCTCACTCTATAAATAGAGGGGCAGGGGTACAACAATGGCAGACAAGTTTGAGAGCTCAAGAACGGAAGGAACATTCAAACAACTTTCACATACTTGTATACAAAGCGTTGAACTTGTAATCTGAAAGAAAAGAGAGAATAACATATAAAGTGGACGTAGGCACGTTCTGGCCGAACCACTATAAATCTGCGTGTCATTTTACAATTTAGCCCTTTTTTTTACTTATTTGCATAACTCACTCAAATTACTAAGAACAACATAAAATCAACTAAATCATACGACTTTGAGGTGTTTGTCCATTTTTTGTGCAAACATCAATAACGTACACATACACAAATTTATGAAACTGCATCAAATTATCTAACCTGTACTTTATCTACGTCTCTACTACTAATAATGATAATTCAATGAACACATAATCAACCGTGTCTTTTTGAAATTCCCGTAATACCCTTTCTGCATCTTCCGTTTGTTTCTCGCGTCTACTTTTGATTGCCTTCCCAAAACAGAAAAGCCCTAAATATCATTTCTTCCTCACTTCGTGACAACTTCCCATTCATTTTGCCTTGACTTGAATCTTCCCAATATAACATAAAAACCCTAATCCATCAAATTCGTACTCTTCCTTCTTGAATTTATTTTTCTGTAGCCCAGTCTTTCGCCTTTAGCATTGGCGAATCTCCTAAACAACTACCTATACTATCATCGGTTATATCCAGTCACAATTCTAAATTTTTGAAAGTTGAAATTACAAGGTTTGGGGATCATCTGGTAGTTATGCTCGATCGAACATCAAAATAGGTACTTATTAGTTTTTGTTATAAATTATGTACTTTAGATGTGCTTTGTTAATAGTACTGTAGTTGTAATTAAGAAATTGCTCTATTGTATGTAATTGACTAAAAATTGTAGATTATTATTAGGATGAATTTCCACTTTTAAATTGCTTTACTTTGTTTGAAATCTGTTAGATGTTTGTTCATTTTAATGATATGTTTTAAACATAAAACTGAAGTAACTTTAATGCTCAATATATTTATAAGAGATTTGATGTTCATCTTTTTTACCATATGTGTGAAACAACTTATATTACTTCTCACAAAAAAATTCAAATGTAACTGCCAAAGTGTTTTACTCAAGTGGAATAAATTCAATAAATAAAGTGTGATTTATTATAACTTTAAGCTCGAACATTAGAAACATAACATGATCTGAATGGATTATAGATAACTATGTTCCTACATTATTTATGAAAAATGTTATTCATTTGCGCTCTCAAACGATAGCTTTGTGTCTTAATGGTCAATACCGTATAGGATATGAAATGAAGAAGAAAAAATAGATTTGCGTCCAATTGAGCAGCAGCTCAATCTGGTGCTATATGCAACATCATAGGTTGATGCTGAGTAGTAGCTCCATCTCCTGCTATATGTGACATCTTATGCCAGTGCTGAGCTGCAGCTTGGGCTCAAAGCAGCAGCTCGATCTGCTTCTATATGCAACATCATAGGTTGATGCTGAGTAGTAGCTTCATCTCCTGCTATATGTGACATCCTAGGCCAGTGTCGAGCTGCAGCTTAGGCTTTCATTGAGCAGCAACATGACTACTGCATACGTAGTAACTCAATCCACTCTAAAAACATTTTCACTTCTTTGTTTTTGGGATTTCGACATTTAATTTTTTTTTATTTTGTCTTCCTTGCAAATAACCCTTCAGTCACATTTAAAATTTCACTTTTTCCTACTTTAGCTTATCTATCTTTCATTTTCTTTATTTTTTTAGAGTGAAAGATGAAGAAAAATTGGTGTTAGGATAAGAGTTTGGAAAATTATGTTCTATATGGGTTGAGATTCCAAGACATAGAATCAATTATATGCAATTTTCTAAAGTTGAATAATCAAGGTTTTCCTATATGGGTAGTAACTACATTTAGTATTTTGTTGTTTATTAAGGTTTTTTATTACAGCAAGGTTAATAATGGTTTGCATTGGTGTTATTGATAAATGTAAAAAATACTTAATTTTCATATTTCGTCTAAGTGTAGAAGTTTATAAAAATGACATTATTACATTTATTTAACTATATATATATATATATATATATATATAATATAGTGTTCTGTAGTTGACCATTTTACGAACATACCTAAAATATAACATAACTAGGAATAAACATTGGCTATGTTAATAATTATTTCATCATTCATGTTTAGTTTTCGACCATTAAGATTTCCTGTTATTTTCCATGCATGTGGAGGTTATATTTTATTTCTATTTACATACATGAGTAATTGTGATGACTGATTCTAGCAATTTCCATTTGATATTCATACTGAATGCTGGAAATATTTATGAGTTTTATATGAAGGTATAAGTAACTTAGCAATAAAAATACTGCATATGTATGAGCTTATTTAATACAAACATAAATATTATTTAGCAGCACAAGGATAAAGTAGAAATCCAGAATACCTCATAGAATTATCTAAAATAGCCTAAGTATGAATACAAAAGATGAATGCATAATAATAAACAATTATTACAAGTGACAAACAAAAGTAAAATGTTCAGTAATCTTTGCAGCGCATAGCAATCACGTAATGAACTTATCACTTGAACTTCCAATAAAAATTGTTTTAGTTCCCAAATATCGCTGTTGCGTTTCTTCATAGAATTGTAAAAGAGTTCTTTAGGAGCATTAGATCAACGAATTAGCTGTATGCGAGTGGATCTGCTTTTGTTTGTTTGTTTATTTTTTATTTCTTTAAGAAAAAGAAAATTATAGATGAATCCTTGGGATAAATTATGAGAACATCTAACATATGCCTCATTTGTCTATACTATTAAATCTGACAACTGCCGAACTTATTTTTGAACCTTGCTTAAATTGGTGCATTGACGTTTTATATAAGCTAATATATCTTTAAATGTAATTCTACACAGTTCACATTGCATACCTTTTACGAAGGTATGCGTTCATAGCTATGTCATCTTTGGCGTCTAAGAGTATACCATTTAATTCATATTAACTTATCATATAATTTTGTCTTGATACAAATATATCATGAAATGTGGAAGATAAAGGGAAACATGATTTGTTTCTATAATTTTGCAGATCTGATGAAGCAGATATGGCACCTTTGAAGATTGATCTGATGCCAGCATTTATGATTTTGAATTGTACACGTGGCTAGACATGCCTGTATGGATGTGGGACAGTGAAGAAACTGTACAGTGCGATTGCCAATGAGAACCGATGGTCTTAATGTACCATGCATGCTTTGACTGAGATCGAAGAAAGTGGAAATCAAATGGGATGTCGTCAAAGGACTTGATGGTTTTTACAATTTTCATCTCCTTGGAAAAAGCCCAATATTTTATATTGACAAAGTTAAAAAAAATTGCCAGCTTAATCTTTGTCCTTTTCATTATGTTCTTCCTTCTACCATGTTTACTGCTTGAAAGTTTTCTAATGTAGAGTGAAATTGTATATTGACAAACATATTTGTGTTTACGGATGATATTTTAGATATTTGGATATTAAGACAATATCGATGAGAAATTGTATGAGTTCTGCGTCATATATATGGATAGAAAAGTGGTTTATTAATGAGCACATTTTACGTTTTTGCAGTATTTTTATTTATATATAATAGGTGCTGCCCATGCATAAGTTTACATAATGTATGTTTAACAAAGTTTACATAATGTATGTTTAACAAAGATGAAGTCATTTTATTTAAAATGGAATTCTAAACCCACAGCTACATAAATATCCGAAAGTAGGTTTCGTTGAATTTTCAAAAGCAAACAACTCCATGTTTCCATGTTTCCCAGGTGAGATCTTAATTCAAGATCAAGCTTAATCTAACATTGTTAGTTTTTCTAATATGTTTATTTTTGATAGTTATTCACTAAAAAAATCATAAAATGAAGTGTGCTTGCCTTTATACTTCTTCAATAACGAACATTTTTTTTACAGGGAAGTGGTGGGTTGACGATATATATTGAAGCTCATTCAAAATTCAGAGATATATACATTTGCACTTACATGACTTATGAAAAGTATGTGTTATGGATACTTTTCTGTTTAATCTTATCTGTTGGTATATTATTTTGTTAAGGCTGTGTATGCATTAAGTTCATGATATATTTCATTCAACGTTATATCGAGGAAGACATTGGCTATTATAATTTTGTTTGGAATTAGAAAGGAAAGTAAGTATTGTGTGATACTACCATGTCTTTCTTATTTTGAATATATATAACAGTAGAACAATAGCAATATGCTTCTTGGATTTGTTATACGTATAACCTCAAGAACGATAGGGCTTATTTTTGGTCCTATCTGAATACTAGGTTTGCATATACAAAACAATAATTCTTTTATACTTATTTTTATCATTCTATTCATGTTTATTCTTTAAGGTTCATGTTTCCTTTCTAAATTGCCATAAAAATGAAGAAAAAAAAATCAATAAAACAGAAACAAAATATAAAGATTTTGCTTGGGTAATTAACCACATTAAAATAGGAAGTACATATTTGAGAAATATAAAAATGAAATTACTGGTTTCCAAAAGAAAAATAGATGAAATTACTGGTTTCCAAAAGAAAAATAGTGATTTGAAAGCATAAAAAACAAAAGAATGGTAAACAAAAAATTAATTTTTGATGTATTTAGATGCATTTTTGCACATAGTCCACATTAGCTGAAAGAGCATATGCGTAATTTCCATAGTATGAAATAAACTAAAGCAAAAGAAACGAATGATAAAACTATGACTACTTTCAAGTTAATGGTTCTATAAATATTCTTCAGTAATCTCGATCTTCTCGGACATTACTTCAAGTTAGTTTAAGAAGCAACGATATTGTCAAATCTATTTCCATATGTGCATAACTATAAATGCATTCCATTTTGATTAAATGCAGGCCCACGTAGGCGTGCATATATACTCGTATACATAATAGTCACTACACTGTCCTTTCACTTTTTTGCTTTATTATCCTTTACACGTTTGCCATATTCTTCTGCAGCTCCCTCGCAACTAAGTCAAATACCTTTATCATTATTCATTCTGTCTTCACTTTATATACAATATTCAATGGAACAACAAAGAGAAAGACCGCGGCTTAGTCAGCATGCTAGACGTGCACAAGTAAGAGAAATAACTAATAGGAATAGAAGAACACGTGTGAATGAAGACTCATGTATTCAAAGCTTATCCGATAAATATTTCCCATAACTTACCTTTATCAAGTTAGGTTCTGTGAGTGTATTCAACTTTGTCATCCCCTCATGCCACATGCCAACTGAGATAGCATAAACATTTGTATATTTATTGTGAAAATTAAATATTAGCAGTATATGTACGATGAAGGCAAGTGCACATACGTTCCTATAACAAGTATTAAGAGAGTGACTCAAATACCATGTTCATGTGACGACCGCCCATGACTCCCGCACAAAACAAGGGAATAGTGCACTGAAAGGTGTGCCAGGCAGCCATGGACGATAGTCAGGGATAAAGTGAAAACAGAATAGTCTATCGTATTAATCACAGCGCATGGATAGAATACAATAGAAAGTATACATAGTGAAGCTTCATAGAACAGAATCTCATCATATAAACTCATAATAGTTTGGTACAACAATCTGAAAAGTCAGTACAGCAAGCCTCACTACATATCACTCAGAGAATCATACAACAGCAGGACATCCAGTACATATAGTAAGAAAACAATATGCAAAAGCCTCTAGCTCGTCTTCGTCATCAACAACGTTGGTCACTAAGAACAGCACCTGTCACCTGCTACCTAGTCTGCCCATCCCAAACCGGATGAATAGCCCAAGGTAATAAGGGTTGAACATAAAACCTTGAGTCAGACAAAAGTCCTAGTGAGCAGTAAATCAACTATCAAACATACCAAAAGTGCATAAAGGGTAAAAAGGAATAGGAACCCAGTCATCCCACTCCACCTCTTTCTAGAGTGATAGCCCCCAGACCCACTAAGCAGAAACAACATAGCAAAACAGACAGTTAAAGTAAAGCAATTATCACTCGAGTCAAGGTCGATGTTTTCCAAGTACAAACCCCCAAGGCCTAAACCAAGATCAGATAAGCACCCACAAAAACATCGTTCTTGAGACCGAATGACGATACAACCAAAGCATCCAAGCATCCATGACTCTGGCTATCACTGTTATCATTGCCTCGATATCACCGTGAATTGAATGACCGGCACATTCTTTCAGCCGTAAGTCAAGGACTAATGGTAACCCCGGTTCTAGACATAACTCCGCATGTTGTCGCAGCCCGTGCGTAGGACTATCGAATCTGCCCAGAGTACTCGACCACCTACCTGTAGTCTTTTGGGTGTCCCGACCACCTACCTGTAGTCGTTTGGGCACCCATGTACTCTTGCTTTGAGTTTGCTAGAACCTTCAATAACGATGTAATCCAAGCCTTCTAGTCATCCTCCTTGACGACTATTCTCAAACTTGCCCAAGCTACCTCTCGAGCCCACATTATCAACGAACTCGAAACATATCACCGAGTTATCCACATGCTTGGGATGATTCCGTCTGGATTATACCAAGGCTATCTCACATCATGCTTTGCTTCTTCGTATCATAGCAAAGTCCCTTCTCAACATCATTATCAAATCTATCCATATGAGCTTTCTCATCCGCTTCATTTGCCACAAGCAGCTTTCCTTATTCAAGAGCCTTTCCACTTAGCTTTTGAATCAACTTCGACCAACTCGTCCAAATCAAATCATCAATTAACTAATTTATAGCAATCAATCAAATCAATCATTAATCCAAGTAATCAATCATTCAAATATGATCTAAATAAACTTTTATAACAATAATGGAAATTTCGTAAATAAAGATTCTAAATCTAACAAGCACTCTAACAAGCATGAATCATGAGCAATCATCTCTACAACTTGGTGAATACACTTGCATGTAGTAAACTAGATATTAAAACTTTATGAACGATGGATCTACATGCGGACTTAAGGAAAATGCATAAAACCACGATCTTTAACACACAAACAAACCACCGATCCAATATACTCCTTTGGGTCCGTGTGATAGACAACCACCACTCACCGAATCACCTAAACACTTCAAAAGCAACTAACTCCAAATCTGGACAGCAAAGGATCTTGCTCGATCCGACAAGATTTCCCCTCAAACGATGAAATCTCTCTTTGAAGAATGTAGATCTTCAACTTTAGCTCTTGGATCTTCGATCTTAGATAGATGTAAGCACTATATTATAGTAGAGAAAAGAAGTGAAGAAGTATTGTAGTCGAGCTCTAAAAATGGCAGCACTTCGTCGCTTCAAAATCCGATGCCAAAAAGTGAACCAAACCCCTCTATTTGTAGGCAGATTTTTAAGACTTCCGCCCTCTTAAGTCGTTGCCGACCTAACGATCTAATCCTATGGCCGACCTAACACCTAGCCGACCTAACGACTCAAGTACCCACGCGACTCAACAGCTTACAATTGTAACCGACCTAACTGCCTAACGAATCAACACTGCTGCCGACCTTACACTCATACGACCTAATCACTAAGTCGTTCGCGACCTAACCTTACACTAAGTTATTCCCTTAGTCACTCGAATGAACTACTCTCCTATACCACTAACCCTTAGGTCGCAAACTCCTTTGGTCGGTCAATTCCCATAGGTTGCTTACTTCTATAGGTCGGTCCACCTCCATACCTCTAACTCTGCTAAGCCGCTTATTCCCCTAAACCGTTAGCTCTTAGGTCGGCCCATCTCCTTAACCCGCTAACCACCTTAAGTCGGCAACTACCACAAATTCGCTCCACCGACCCAAACCACAACATGACCTAAGCTCCCACACGAGCTAACTCTGGTAGACTCAAACAATGCAAATGACCTAATGGCGACTATTTTTACGATTTGTCGACACGTAAAATACGGGTCGTTACATTCTCTCCCCCTTAGGAATTTCGCCCCCGAATTTCCAAACAAACAAGAACAATCAAAACTATTCTGCATGCCTACCATCCATAGCAATCAACAATCCACGCATCCAATTACTAGCCTAGCATGCAGAATTCTAGGTTTAGAAAAAGTTACAAATTCATGAGATGCCACGACACCTTAGGGCCATACCTCGAAGAGTTCAGGATAAGCTTCCTTCATCCTCTCTTCCTCCTCCCATGTATAGTCGTTAACATCATCACTCCATTGTATCTTGAGCAACGTAATCGTCTTCCTCCTAAGCTGTTTCGTGTCGGTTTCAACAACACGAAGAGGCTTACGAGGTCTCGTAACAACTGGATCAACCTCTAAATCTTCATAGCTATCAGCAGAAACCACTGTATTCGAGTCGTGCACATACTTTCGTAGATACGATATATGAAAAACATTGTGCACACTCGACATCTTTTCCAGTAACTTCAATCTATAAGCGAGCTTTCCAATTCGCTCGATTATCGGGAATGGTCCAACAAACCTCGGAGTCAATTTCCCTTTCTTCCCGAATCGAATAACATTCTTCCGAGGAGAAATCTTTACAAAAACCATATCACCCACGTCGAATTCCAAATCCTTACGACGCTTATCGGCATAACTTTTCTGACGGTCTTGAGCTGCCTTCATTCGTTGCCGAATGATCTCTATGCAATCCGAAGTCTGTCGAATCATTTCGGGCCCAAGTATCAGCTTTTCTCCAGTTTCTAACCAACATGTCGGAGAGTTACACGGTCTTCCATACAATGCTTCATACGATGCCATACCAATACTTGACTGGTAACTGTTATTATATGCAAATTCCACCAAATGAAGATGATCTTCCCATGATCCTCCAAAATCTAAAACACATGCTCTAAGGAGATCCTCCAAAACTCTGTTGACTCTCTCGGTCTGACCATCTATTTGGGGGTGATAAGCTGTACTCAAACTCAACTCGGTTCCCAAAACTTCCTGGAAGCTCTTCCAAAATTCACTAGTGAACAATGAGTCTCGATCGCCCACTATACTTTACGAAATACCATGGAATCGAACTATCCACTTAACATACAACTCAGCCAATTTCGATGCAGTCCTAGTTGATCGAACAAGAATGAATTTTGCACTCTTAGTCAAACGATCTACGATTACCCAAATCCCTTCATTTCCTGCTCTGGTTCTAGGTAAACCATCGATAAAATCCATCGATATTTGCTCCCACTTCCATGTAGGAACTTCTAATGGCTGAAGCAATCCACTTGGCTTCTTCTGCTCGGCTTTTACCAACTGGCAGTTCATGCACTTGGAAATAAAATTTCCAACATCCTTCTTCGTACCTTCCTAGTAATAGGTTCTCTTCATATCCCGATACATCTTATTTCCACCTGGATGAATTGTCAACTTTGAGTGATGACTTTCCTTCAAAACTTCATTCCTCAATTCATCTATATCGGGAACAACCAGTCGTCCTTGTTTCCGAAGCCAACCCTCCCGATCGACCTCGAATCCTTTATCCATCTCTGGATCCAATCCAGATTCCAAATCACGGATAATTTTGACAAGCTTATCGTCTCGCTTTTGGCTCTTGCCATTTCTTTCCACAAGAGAAAGTCTTATCGATAAGTTTTCCAACATTTCAAGTTCCAATTCACATCTAGGCCTGAAGTCAAATCCAGCCAAATACTCAAGACTCTTCCATTCTGAAAACATGGCTCCCAACCCAGCATGTCTTCGACTTAACGCATCTGCCACTGCGTTACCCTTTCCCGGAGTATAGGCTATACCAAAATCATATGATGCTAAAAACTCTAGCCATCGTTGTTGCCGAAAATTCTAATCCTTTTGGGAGAAAAGATACTTTAATGACTTATGATCTGTAAACAACTCAAATCAGACTCCCAATAGGTAATGTCTCCACATCTTCAGAGCAAATACAATCACCGCTAACTCCAAATCATGAGTCGGATAATTCCTTTCATGCGGCTTCAGTAGTCGACTTGCATACGCAACAACTTTATACTTTTGCATCAGCACTACTCCAAGTCCAGTACCACATGCATCGGTGTAAACCACCATCTCATCATTCCCACTTGGAATAGTCAAAACTGGAGCACTTGTCAATTGCTCTTTCAGGATTCCGAAAGCTTGCTCGCACTTAGCATCCCATCTGAATACTTGGTTCTTTTTCGTCAATCCTGTTAACGGTGCAGCTATCTTGGAAAAGCCTTTGATAAACCGACGATAGTATCCTGCTAATCCAAGAAAACTTCTCACATCAGATGCATTCTTAGGTCTAACCCAATCCTGGATTGCTACCACCTTGGAGGGATCAACCGCTATTCCATTTCCAGAGATAATATGACCTAAGAACCTCACTACACTCTTCCAGAAGTGGCACTTCGAAAACTTAGCCTTCAGCTGATGTTTCCGCAAGATTTCCAAAACAACACGTAAGTGCGTCTTGTGCTCTTCTTCAGTTCTGGAATAAATCAGAATATCATCCACGAACACAAGTACGAACTTGTTCAACTGATCTCTGAACAATCTATTCATAAGATCCACAAAGTATGCTGGTGCATTGGTCAATCCAAACGGCATTACCTGCCATTCATAGAAACCGGATGGTGTCCTAAAAGTAGTCTTCGGCACACTATCCTTAGCCACTCTTAACTGGTGAAATCCCGTTGCCAAATCCATCTGAGAAAACACCTTAGCTTCGTGAAGCTGATCAAACAAGTCATCTATTCTCGGCAATGGATACTTGTTCTTCTTAGTCACTTTATTCAGCTCACGATAATCTACACACAACCTCAACAATCCGTCCGCTTTAGTTGCCAACACAACTGGTGCACCCCATTCGGACACACTACGCCGAATGAATCCTTTCTATAAAAGGTCATCAACTTGCACCTTCAACTCTTGCTGTTCCCTAGGCGCCATCCGCCTAACAGGCATCACAACAGGTCTGGCTCCTTCAACTAGATCGATACGAAACTCAGTCTCTCTATGCGGCGGTAACCCTTTGACCTCGTCAAAGACATCCTCAAATCCATTCACAATAGGCACCGATGACAGTCCATCCCGTGGAACAACCAGCGAATACATGAAGCTCTTGAAGACGCCTTCTTCATGATTACATCGTATCACAACCTTTCGCCCCTCCACATTCTCGACTGTCACCTCCAGCCTCTTACAATCAACCCTTGCCGCATACTTCCAAAGCCAGTCCATACCCAAAATAATTCCGAACCCCGCAAAGTTCAGAACAAAACAATCATAAATAAAAGAGCAATCATGACTAGATACAACTAGACCACGACATACCATACACAAACAAGACGAACCCCCAACTGGATTAGTCACAACCAATGGTCTATCAACAATATCCGGTTCCAAACCCAACCGGCCTACCAGTTCACTACAAACAAAGGAGTGCGATGCTCCAGTATCAAACAACACTCTAACAGGAACACCACATATAGAAAGAGTACCTTGAACCACCACACTCTTTCCTTTCTCTTTGGCAGTAGGAGCTCTCAAAGACGATGGCACAGCCCCCAAAGCATAAGCTTGCACAATCTGCTTGTCCTTCCTCGGTTCCGGATAATTCATCTTGATATGCCCCGGCTTATCACAGTTGTAGCACTTCCCTGGGACCTTAGAATTCTTGCTGTCTTTGGAGAGATGACCCTTCTGCTGACAATTATAGCAGGTCACTTCACCCCTCAGCTTCTTTTTTCGACCATCCTTACCCTGTTGCTGTTTCCTCTTCTTGTTTCCACCTTGCTGTGGTTTAGACTCTTCCTTTCTTACAGCAACAACAGATTCTCCTTTAGGAAACAAACTCTCATGCCTGAGCGCTTTCTCCACAAGCTTCTCAAATGGATCGTCCAGATGATCCACTAACTGCCTCCCAAGATTAGTGTCCAAGCCTGTCACAAACTTCTCATTCTTCTGATATGGAGGTTCAATATATGACCGAGCATACTTGGACAAGGCTTCAAACTCAGAAACATACTCAAGAACTGCTCTCCCACCTTGTTTGAGCTCTACAAACTTCTTGAACAAAACAGACTTCTGAGCTGTAGAAATGAACTTAGCTTCAAATCTGACTTGGAATTGCTCCCAAGTAATCTCTTCCTCTAGAGTATCAATGGTGATAGAATTCCACCAATCAGAAGCTCCTCCTTGAAGCTGTCTTAATGCAAGCTTTCTCTTAGTTGCATCCTCAATTCCCAAATTACCAAAAATCCTTCTACAAGCATCAATCCATCTCTGAACTTCAATAGTTGATTCAGTTCCCAAGAAAGCCTTTCCTCCAAGAGCAGTATAGTCCTTACACAACTTAGCAAAATCAACTGGTCTTGGGGCTTGAACTTGAACTCCAACATCTACTGATGGCCCTGGGCTGGCATCCTTTTCATGATCGAAGTCATCATGGCCTCGAACATAGAAGCATAATCAGCAGCCCCCTCAACAGTACGGTCTCCCCTAGCAGCTGGTCTCCCTCTTCGATTCATTCCTAATATCTCAAAGAAATGATTAATATACCCTGAGAAACAACTACATAAGGAGTTCCAATCCTTTTAGGCTACTATATTATATATATTAATCATCCACAAAAATACAATTACGTCTCTCATACGTAGTTACGTCAGCGAGCGTTGCCTAAAATCGATTAACCTAGCTCTGATACCAAATGTGACGACCGCCCATGACTAACGCACTAAACAAGGGAATAGTGCACTAAAAGGTGTGCCAGGCAGCCATGGACGATAGTCAGGGATAAAGTGAAAACAGAATAGTCTATCGTATTACTCACAGCGCATGGATAGAATACAATAGAAAGTATACATAGTGAAGCTCCATAGAACAGAATCTCATCATATAAACTCATAATAGTTTGGTACAACAATCTAAAAAGTCAATACAACAAGCCTCACTACATATCACTCAGAGAATCATACAACAGCAGAACATCCAGTACATATAGTAAGAAAATAATATGCAAAAGCCTCTAGCTCGTCTTCGTCATCAACAGCGTTGGTCACTAAGAACAGCACCTGTCACCTGCTACCTAGTCTGCCCATCACAACACGGATGAACAGCCTAAGGTAATAAGGGTTGAACATTAAACCTTGAGTCAGACAAAAGTCCTAGTGAGCAGAAAATCAACTATCAAACATACCAAAAGAGCATAAAGGGTAAAAAGGAATAGGAACCCAGTCATCCCACTCCACCTCTTTCTAGAGTGATAGCCCCCAGACCCACTAAGCAGAAACAACATAGCAAAACAGACAGTTAAAGTAAAGCAATTATCACTCGAGTCAAGGTCGATGTTCTCCAAGTACAAACCCCCAAGGCCTAAACCAAGATCAGATAAGCACCCACAAAACATCGTTCTTGAGACCGAATGACGATACAACCAAAGCATCCAAGCATCCACGACTCTGGCTATCACTGTTATCATTGCCTCGATATCACTGTTAATTGAATGACCGACACATTCTTTCAGCCGTAAGTCAAGGACTAATGGTAACCCCGGTTCTAGACATAACTATGCATGTCGTCGCAGCCCGTGCCTAGGACTATCGAATCTACCCAGAGTACTCGACCACCTACCTGTAGTCTTTTGGGTGTCCCGACCACCTACCTGTAGTCGTTTGGGCACCCATGTACTCTTGCTTTTAGTTTTCTAGAACCTTCAATAACGATGAAATCCAAGCCTTCTAGTCATCCTCCTTGACGACTATTCTCAAACTTTCCCAAGCTACCTCTCGAGCCCACCATTATCAACGAACTCGAACCATATCGCCGAGTTATCCACATGCTTGGGATGATCCCGTCTGGATTAAACCAAGGCTATCTCACATCATGCTTTGCTTCTTCATATCATAGCAAAGTCCCATCTCAACATCATCATCAAATCTATCCATATGAGCTTTCTCATCCGCTTCATATGCCACAAGCAGCTTTCCTTATTCAAGAGCCTTTCCACTTAGCTTTTGAATCAACTTCGACCAACTTGTCCAAATCAAATCATCAATTAACTAATTTATAGCAATCAATCAAATCAATCATTAATCCAAGTAATCAATCATTCAAATATGATCTAAATAAACTTTTATAACAATAATGGAAATTTTGTAAATAAAGAGTCCAAATCTAACAAGCACTCTAACAAGCATGAATCATGAGCAATCATCTCTACAACTTGGTGAATGCACTTGCATGTAGTAAACTAGATATTAAAACTTTATGAACGATGGATCTACATGCAGACTTAAGGAAAATGCATAAAACCACTATCTTTAACACACAAACAAACCACCGATCCAATATACTCCTTTGGGTCCGTGTGAGAGATAACCACCACTCACCGAATCACCTAAACACTTCAAAAGCAACTAACTCCAAATCTGGACAGCATAGGATCTAGCTCGATCCGACGAGATTTCCCCTCAAAGGATGAAATCTCTCTTTGAAGAATGTAGATCTTCAACTTTAGCTCTTGGATCTTGGATCTTAGATGGATGTAAGCATTAGATTATAGTAGATAAAAGATGTGAAGAAGTATTGTAGTCGAGCTATAAAATGGCAGCACTTCGTCGCTTCAAAATCCGATGCCTAAAAGTGAACCAAACCCCTCTATTTATAGGCAGATTTTTAAGTCGTCCGCCCCCTTAAGTCGTTGTCGACCTAACGACCTAACGATCAAACCCTATGGCTGACCTAACACCTAGCCGATCTAACGACTCAAGTACCCACGCGACTCAACAGCTTACAACTGTAACCGATCTAACTACCTAACAACTCAACACTGCTGCCGACCTAACACTCATACGACCTAATCACTAAGTCGTTCGCGACCTAACCTTACACTAAGTTATTCCCTGAGTCACTCGAATGACCTACTCTCATATACCACTAACCCTTAGGTCGCAAACTCCTTCGGTCGGTCAATTCCCATAGGTTGCTTACTTTTATAGGTTGGTCCACCTCCATACCTCTAACTCTGCTAAGCCGCTTATTCCCCTAAACCGTTAGCTCTTAGGTCGGCCCATCTCCTTAACCCGCTAACCACCTTAAGTCGGCAACTACCACAAACTCGCTCCACCGACCCAAACCACAACATGACCTAAGCTCCCACACGTGCTAACTCTGGTAGACTCAAACAATGCAAATGACCTAATGGCGACCATTTTTACGATTTGTCGACACGTAAAATACGGGTCGTTACAGTTCATCTGTATTATAGCCACAAAACAGTTTGAAATGTTTTTGAGCGAACTATATTTTTCTATAATTTTCTCAGCAAGTGGGTATAATGTGCAAATAAAACAACTAAAGTACATGCACCCTTGCTTTCTACATGTGCACTGTCACTCACGCATACGCTCAACACATTCACAAATTCATAAAACTAGACATACCCAGTCACAGGCTTAAACACATTTACACCCTCTCTCGCAATAACATTACACGCACATTAACACATATATGCATAGACAAATATACAACTGTACGAACAAAAATTTCCACCATTACTACTGCAACTCATTTTCGATTAACATAAAATGTCCATATAAATTGTTCTTAACTCCGCCATCAACTTATTACTGATGTCGGTCTCAAGCCTGGAACAAGGAGGAGAGAAAACGATTACGACAACTACACTTAGCACTTACAATTTACTGTCAAATAGTTTGTGAACTACAATATGCAATTTTGTTTCCTTCTCATCACAAAATGCTACCATATCTGTTTCTAATTACCCACTACATGCATCGAAGAACGTATTCTATTTCCGTTACGAATCAAAGATGTTGCCTATGGTTTGCATGAGCATTCAAGGATAATTTCGTACGTTTATTACTTTTCTTTTTGTTCACATAAGCCAGGTCTAATATAAAGCTTCTTTTCATGTTTTATACAAACGTTCCATTTAGATGTCCATCGGCCGTGAATGCATTCTGAAAATCAGTATCCAAAACATGTAACATTACATGTACGTCGAAGTCATTTTATACAATTCGACACACCTCACACACATGGATTTTTAATATCAATTCCTCCTGCGCACGTGCATCGCACCACCTATCCCCTTCGTCCTCTCATCCGTCTTTTTTTCATCCCTTCCGTCGTCCCTCCATTCTACTCATATTTGATATATATATATATATATATATATATATATATATATATATATAAAACCAAAAACATAGAATTCATTTTTAAACCAAACACTACCTAATATTTTTAAAGCAACTAACAATAGTTATATACATGCTATATTTAGTTTCCACCGAGTCTCAACAAAAAATATGTGCCATAAAAAATCCAAATTAAAACATTTGTAAGGATTCAAGTGAAATGGGACACATTCATTTCAATTACATCCGTATAATTTTTTTTATATGAATTCCAACATATAAAATCCAGATTTAATAATATAAGGATGCAATCCAAATTAAAAAAATATAAGGATGCAATTGAAATGTGTCTCTACACTACACACACATACATACAAAGACAATTATTACACACACGCATACATATATATCTTTGCGCAACGTTCAGTGGCACCTAAACAGCACAACACCCCATTTGCCCTTCGATTTCCACCATGTTGGGCGAATTCTCACCCAGAAGATCTAGGGACCAGGAAGTCACAATGTCACCCGGGCTTGCAGCCTCCACTTCGTTCGACAGCCAAGAAGCTCAATACTAACCTAGATGTCCATCCAACGTTCAACCATCACCTCATTCGGCTCCACCACATTCGGCTCCAACTCATTCGGCTCCACTTCATTCGGCTCCATCACATTCGGTCCCCACCTCGTTCGGCTCCACCTCATTCGGCGTCCTTTATACCACCAAACCACCGGACAAGACCCTTGCCGGTCCAAAGCCCACACCTCGCTACTGCCGAACCACAATCGCCACCGGACCAACCATACTACCGAACCACCACACCTCGCTACTACCGAACCACAATCGCCACCGGACCAACCATACTACCGAACCACCACAACACCTACATGCCGAACTACCCAACACCGGTCCAAGCCTCCATATCCACGCAACACCGAATGAGCCTCGCCGAACCACATAGTTGCCAGTCCAGATCGCTTCAGCCCGGGCCCGCCAGTAGTTATATACTTCCAAGACCCCTGCCCCCTACCTCATTCTATAAATAGAGGGGCAGGGGTACAACAATGGCAGACAAGTTTGAGAGCTCAAGCAAGGAAGGAACTTTCAAACTACTTTCATACACTTGTATACAACGCATTGTACTTGTAACCTGAAAGAAAGAAGATAATAACATATAAAGTGGACGTAGGCACATTCTGGCCGAACCACTATAAATCTGTGTGTCTTTTACATTTCAGCCCCTACTTTTCTCATATTTACATACTCATCTAAAATCATTGAAAATTACATATAATCAACTAAATAACACGACTTGGAGGTGTTTGTCCATTTTTTGTGCAAACATTTTTGGTGCTTTCACTGAGAACTGAACTCAGACTTCATCTTCTCCCACTCAACCTTCTTCCTAACAACATCACTAGTTGCTTAGAAATCATGCCTTCCAAACAGAGAAGGGATGTTAACAAAGGAAAGAACATCGCAACTAGCAGCCTTCCAGATCCAGCAATCAAAGATCAGCCCACTTCAACAGCAGTACCAGATGAAAATCAGGAGAATCCAACTGGTCCCGCAACGGAACAACCAATCACTAGGGCAGATCTGGACAGGGTTGTGGCTGAAGTAACTAACCGCTTCACATCCCAACAAGAAACTTTGGTGGACCAACTCATGTCACGCTTAAGGGATGCTGAAGAGTCCAACCGCAACACGGAATCATGGGGTGAATCCCAATCCGGAGGATCCCGGAGGCAACAAAGGTCTTCACTCTTCGAACAAGCTACCAACAGGAAAAACGATGATAGGGGCCGCGCCCGGACTCAGCCCGAATTTCGACTCGAGGAAGCCCTGGGAACCGAACCTAACGGGGGAGGCACCAGGCGGGGGTCGGATGTAGCTGAGCCAGTCATGCCACCTAATCATAGAAACCCCGCTGAACGGAGCCGAGCTAGAACCCAGCCCGAAGTTGACCCCATGGATGTGCTCGAAACAGAACCCCACAGGGGAAGATCAAGGCAGGGGGCAACTGTAGCTGGTCCTAGCGTGCATCCAAGCAGCCAAAGACAACCACTGGATAATGCTAGAGGTGATAGACTGTACCATCCCTACAGGGCATCTGGACGAGATAGATCCCGCAGGGAAGAACCGAGCTCATTTTTGTCCGCTCCAAGTTCTGACGAACGAATGGCACGATTATTCAGAGAATGTGTCCAACGGGAGCAAAGGGACCGGGGAATAGGCGCTAGGGTCACCAGTCCCTTTACCCGAAATATCGAAACTGCCATCACTCCCCGGGAATGGAAAATGCCAACCATGGAACCTTACAAAGGAACTTCCGACCCCATCGTACACCTGCAGAGGTACACCCAGCATATGCTCATGAGTGGAGCAACAGAAGGAGTATTATGTAAATGCTTTCCGCTATTCCTATCAGATCTAGCTACCTCCTGGTTCTGCCATCTACCCCAAGGATCCATCAGCTCATGGGAGATGTTAAAAGAAAGGTTTATTAGCCAGTTCCGCATCCATGTGGAACAACCCAAGGATGCTTATTCTCTATCCAATGTCAAACAGAAATCCGGAGAGACGCTGCAACAATATCTAACACGGTTCAACGCCGCAGCGGCAGCAGTTCAAGATGCCGATGAAAAACTCACTCTGATGGCCCTCTGTAGTGGTGTACATCCAGACACCAAGTTTGCCAGAAGATTAACTAAGGAAAAACCAGCTACCTTGCCTGATTTCTTCCATGAAGCTGGAAAGTATATGAGACTTGAAGACGCTGCTACGGAGAGGCAGTCAGGGCAACAAGGCAAGATAGTTCAGGACAAGGTTCCCACTGCAGCTAAGGACGCTCGAAGAAATGAATCTAGAGACAATGCTGGGGGCAGAAAGGTTGAGAAGGGCCAATATCGACCAGGGCCAAGATTTGACTCCTACACTCCTTTGAATGAAACAATCGAAAACATCTACCTAGCCACTCAGGGCGAACTCGGATACAAGCGCCCCCCGCACAAGAAAGAATCAGATAACGCACTCAAGTCCAGAAAGTTCTGTCGCTTCCACGAATCCCACGGACATGACACCAATGAATGCCACCATCTTCGGGACTTGATCGAAGAACACATTAGAAGAAGAAGACTGGAACGTTATGTGAAAGGTCAGAACAGGACTCCAACTCCTGCCAACGAGAACTCAAAGCAACCCCTCCCAGAAGTAGGCGGAGGGAATCGCAACAATCACAACACCAGTGGCTCTAGTCAAGAGAAGATAGTGGTCCTTACCATCTCAGGAGGACCACACATCGCCGACAGAAGTTGGGCAGAGATGGAAAGGTACGGCAAGTCGCTTAGAAATGCCGAAGGATATGTTAACTCCATTACGGAGGAACGCCACCCGAAACGAAAAGAAAACAATGACATTGTATTCAGTAGGCATGATTTGGAAGGAAGACAGTACCCACATATGGATCCCATGGTCATCTCTGCCTGGTTTGGTCCAGCTAAAGTTTTTCGGATTCTAATAGACACGGGAAGCTCCGTTAATATCCTGTTCAAACATGCTTTCGACAAAATGAAGTTATCAATGAAGGATGTATCCCCCTGTGACAAACCACTGCACGGTTTCACTGGAGATGCAAAGATGCCTCTCGGGCAACTTGACCTCTTCGTCGAAATAGGAAGTCATCCCCGCTCCGTTGTGCGAAAACAAACGTTCGTACTAATAGAAAACCACTCGGCTTACAACGCTTTCTTGGGAAGACCAGCCTTGTCTGACTTTCAGATTGTATTAGCCCCCTGGTGCCTGAAAATGAAATTTCCAACAGACAACGGAGTAGGAGAAGTAGAAGGAGATCAAGATGCTGCCCGAGACTGCTACGTAACTGAACTTCGCAATAACCGCAGAAAGAATAAAGGAAAAGATGCAGAGACTACTCTCTGCATGAAAAGCTTGGAGGCATAGCAACTAAAGAAAGCCCCTCCTCTTCGATACACAAGCGATCCCTTCAACGAACTAGACCCCAGGGATAAAGAGGAGGAGGCTACCGCCGAGCCTGCAGAGGCTATGGAATTCGTATCGGTAGATAAGCATGATTCAAGTAGACTATTAAAAATCGGATCTCAGCTGAAAACGGGATTGAAGGATCAACTCATTGACTTCCTCCGCCATAACTTAGATGTATTTGCGTGGACCCATGCCGATATGACAGGAATCTCCCCAGACATAGCATGCCACATGTTGAACATCGATCCCACCAAGGTACCAGTAAAGCAGAAAAAGAGGAGCATGGGGGCAGAGCGATCAGCAGCCCTTGATGAGGAAGTAAAAAATCTACTTGCTAATGGCTTCATACGGGAAGCCATCTACCCAGAATGGATCGCTAACCCGGTGCTAGTAAAAAAGACCAATGGAAAGTGGCGAACATGTATTGACTTCTCCAATCTGAATGACGCTTGCCCGAAAGACTGCTTCCCACTTCCCCGAATTGACCAACTCGTAGACAGCACAGCTGGGCACGAACTCCTATCTTTTATGGATGCATACTCCGGATATAACCAGATCCCCATGCACGCTCCCGATCAGGACCACACTAGCTTCATCACCGACCGCGGATTATATTGTTACAAAGTCATGCCTTTTGGACTCAAAAATGCTGGAGCTACCTATCAACGCCTCGTCAACAAAATGTTCGCAGGACTGATAGGACGAACTATGGAAGTATATGTGGATGACATGTTGGTAAAGTCCAGGAAAGCCAACGACCATGTAAGCCATCTGGACGATATGTTTCAGGTACTTCGCCGGTATGGAATGAAGCTGAATCCTCTAAAGTGCTCCTTCGGAGTTTCATCGGGAAAATTCTTAGGATTCATCGTCCACGCCAGAGGAATCGAAGCAAACCCTGAACAAGTCCGGGCTTTAAAAGAAATAAGGATACCTTCCACTCGAAAAGAAATGCAGAGCCTAAACGGGAAGGTGGCCGCCCTAAGCAGATTCATTTCCAAGGCAACTGACAAGTGTGTCCCTTTCTTCGAAGCACTCAAGAAAGACAAAGGGAGGTTCGAGTGGACCGACGAATGCTTAAAAGCCTTCCTCAACCTAATCGAACACCTTCAGAGACCACCAGTACTCTTAACTCCAAATGAAGGTGAAGTGTTATACCTATACCTCGCTGTATCATCTCATGCTCTAAGCGCCGCCTTGGTAAGAGAAGAAGACCGCACACAACGCCCGGTTTACTTTGTAAGCAAGAGATTTACCGGGGCAGAAGCCAGATATCCTAAACTTGAGAAGTTAGCATATTGTTTATTGATCGCGTCACGGAAACTGCGACACTACTTCCAGTCTCACTCCATCAGGGTTCTAACCGATCAACCACTAAGACAAGTGCTCCATCGTCCTGACACTTCTGGGCGACTCCTCAAATGGTGCATCGAACTAAGTCAGTATGATATCACCTACCATCCCCGCACCGCTATCAAAGGACAAGCCATGGCTGATTTCATTGCCGAATTCACTACCAACGAAGGCAAGGAACAATCCGAAGTGGCAAAAAACATCAAGTGGAACCTCTTTGTAGACGGAGCATCGAACGAACAAGGCTCGGGAGCAGGTATTGTGATCGTCACCCCCAGGGGAAGAAAGTTGTACTATGCATTAAGATTGGAGTTCACGGCCACTAACAACGATGCTGAATATGAAGCAGTAATAGCGGGATTGGAACTGGCCCTAGAAATTGGGATCAATTCCTTATGTATTCATAGTGATTCTCAGCTTATCGTAAACCAGGTACTAGGAGAATTCCAGACTCGAGGAGAACGGCTCACAGCATACCTAAAGAAAACCAGACTGCTGCTCGATCGATTGGACCATTATCTAATCAAACACATTCCTCGAGAAGAAAACCAAGATGCAGATGAACTTGCAAAGCAAGCTAGTATGAAGGACAGCACCATTCCCGGAGCACTAGCAATCTCAAGGCAGCTAGCCCCGAGTTTCGAACAAGCGAATCTGATAACTGCAATCGAAGAAGGAACCTGGATGACTCCTATCCGGAAATATTTGCAAGATGGCATACTACCCGACAGGCGTGACGAAGCCAAGAAGATCTTGAGGAAAGTTCCCCACTACACAATACAAGAAGGCATCCTCTACCGGCGTGGTTTCTCTAGCCCCCTATTAAGATGCGTCGCCGGAAGGGAAGCCAAGGAGATATTAACAAACATCCATCAGGGAGGATGCGGAGATCACACTGGAGGACAGACTTTGGCAAGAAAGATACTCCGATATGGATATTACTGGCCCACACTAAATAAAGATGCCCTAGACTTCGTTAAGAAATGCGACAGATGTCAGAAGTTCGCCAAGATCCCTCGACTACCCACAAACGAAATTACTCAAATGACCAGCCCTTGGCCCTTTGCTGTATGGGGAATTGACTTAATTGGCGAACTGCCAACGGGCCGAGGCGGAGCCAAATATGCTATAGTGGCAGTCGATTATTTCACCAAATGGGTGGAAGCGGAACCTTTAAATAAAATATCTTCAGCAAAAGTTATCAACTTCTTGATCAAAAACATTCTGTGCAGGTATGGAGTCCCCCTCAAGATCGTATCAGACAACGGACTCCAATTTGACAGCGAAGAATTTGCCGACTGGTGCCAAGAGCATGCAATTCATAAAAGCTTCTCATCAGTGGCTTACCCTCAGGCAAACGGACAAGTTGAAGCTGTCAACAAAATTCTCAAAACTCTAATCAAGAAGAAACTTGAAAAGTCAAAAGGCGCTTGGGTGGACGAACTTCCTACGGCACTATGGGCATACCGCACATCTTTCAGAACATCAACGGGACATACTCCTTTCCCTTTGGCATATGGATCGGAGGCAATGCTCCCAGTTGAGACTATTGTGCCTTCCCACCGTAGGATCCACTACAACCCAGAAGAAAACGAAGAACTCCTCCTCATGTCTTTGGATCTGATTGAGGAAAGGAGAAACGATGCAGCACTCAAAGCAGCAGCTCACAAACAAAAAGTGGCAGCACTATACAATTCCAAAGTCAAGCATCGCAGCTTACAAGAAGGAGATCTTGTCCTCAGGCGAATCTTTCCGCGCCCCGGGGCACTGGACCCCATCTGGGACGGACCATATGTAATTCACAAAGATCTCCACAACGGAGCTTACATTTTGTCAACAGTGGACGGAGAGGTGTTCCAGAGGGCATGGAACATCCGACACCTCCGTCGATACTTTTCTTAACTTGTACTGCCCATATGAAGTGAATTAACAAAGAGAATCAGTGGACGTAGGCATTTTCGTGCCGAACCACTTTAAAAAATCTTGTCTCTTTTTAACTTGTTCCTTTATGTCTTGGCTACCTGTTAAGCGTTATCCCTTTCTGTTGAACAAAATTCTATGGCATCTCCACTCAAGACGCACCGCGGCCTCATCTGGACTAGGCCTAACAGGTACGCTACGATTCTATGCACTCGCCAATGAGACTCTTTTGCCCCAGCATCCCTCTGCTGCGGGTTAACTCATTGCGCGCCTGCCCTCAAAGCCAACTGTAATGAGCCGATTATAAGTCATCATAAAGGCCGACTATAGCCGATGGCAGCTCATTACGGCGTTCGGCTCGTCGGTAACTGTGAACCTACTTTAAGCCCCAACATAAGGTGTGGCCAGCCAGGGGTAGTTCACGGCCAACGGCACCCACGCTAGCCGGCCACGGTAAATCGAATAATACCCACGATTACGGACCATAATGGTTCGGGTAGTTACCGTGCGCGATCTCGGCTCCGATGTGTCTTAAGTGCGGCTGTGGTAAAAAAGAAAACTCCCCGCGGAGGCGTAAGATGGGTGACAAATGTCTCCAAGACCCACAGCTAGGGAAAGTGACTACAAAACCCGTTTGCCACGAACTTAAGCACATCGACGGCCTTCCGTGACTGGAAGTTTTACTTTTACTATATTTCCATTTCATTTAAATATTTTTCTCCTATCCTGTATAACAAACTCTAAAGTACAGGAAACCAAATAGGAAGCATTCACTCATGAGGCTCTAAGCCTGCGTGTTGGGTAGCAGGACGCTCGGCTATACCCGTGAACAGTTACACAAGACACTCAAAGCTACCGCCTGCGAATAAAACATAAAGGGCGGTACTCTCTTCTCTTGTACATAAATGCGTAACTATAACTTATTCATGCACTGACATTGCAAAACGTGAAATTATATTTCAAGCAAAAACTTAACATCAAACACAAGTGGAATCACAGGCATATACATAATTATACTTCTCACACAGCACATAAAGATAGCAACAACATTTAAACATGACAAAATCAGCTTATATTATAAGATCACACGAAGTTATTCTTTGCAAATAATTTTATTACAGTTGCATATCAAAGACTAACATGAACAGTGATAAAAAAGAAACAAAAAGATGGCAGATGCATCCACACTCCATCACCAACTCCCCCAGCCTACTTAGCCGCAGGATCGGAGCCCCCAGCATGTGGATCTGAAGTCCCACCTGTCCAGATCAGAAGAGGAATTCATTAAACGAACGATCAAGTTATGAAAACACGAAAAGAAAAGAAAGGGAAAAGAATAACTCACCAGCATCCGCCGCTTGATCCTCATCATCCAACTTCACGCCCGCTTCCTCTGCAGCGAGTAGCCGCATCCCCTCCTTCACCGCCGCTTGCTCCTCCTTTGAGAACTGAGCAGTAACCGCACTCAAGTTGAAAGCCTCTCCGCCTTCCTTACCCGCATTCACCCTGGCCTCCTCTAAAGCCTGGAGATACACCTTGGCCATGACCCGAGGGTAATCGTCCATCCAAGACAAGCCGCCCTCCTTCCAAGTGTGGAAGTACATATCCTGCAACATCTCATCCATCATCCCCTCGTTTTCCTCAAACTCCCTCACCCGGGCCTCGGAAGCTTGCAACTTGGTGATGGCGACGTCCCTCTCTGATTGGTATCTCAAGCAGTCAGCCTGGAGTGACCTCCTCATTTCCTCTTCCTTCAACTTGAGGGACCTCCTCATCTCCTCCATCTCCTCCTTCAACTCGGCCTGAGCCATCTCCGCAGCCTCGAGCCTCCCTGACAACTCCTCTACCCGCTCGAGATCCGCATTTCGAACCTCATCCACCGTTGCGATAGCTATGTTAATCCGTTCCCTGCAAGCGACCTCCATCTTCCGTAATTCCGCCCTACTGGCCTTCTCCATGGTCTCTTTCAGACGCTTGGAGGCTTCCTCATGCTGGGAAATCTGGATGGCTTGGTCGGCGAGTTGCTTGGCCTGATCGGCAACCTTTAACCTCAACCGAATGTTAGCACTCCCGATCTCTTCCCCGGCCTTGACCAACTTAGCATGATGCTCCATTAACTTCTTGGTCTCTGCGGCCACCCGGTCGATATTAGCCTTGGCCTCATCCCCCATGGTGACTACCCGTGTAGTAAGTAAATCAAGATCTAAAGATTTGGCCTCGTCCAGCACTCTTACCATGGGGTTGCGGGGAAGTAGGTGCTCGCCCGTGGTCTCATCGAATGAAATGTCCCGAAAACTTGGGTCTAAATCAGGATGGCCGGCAAAAGGGTCACGAGGCACGGGGCGAGGCACATCGGGACGCCTTATATGAATGACAATAGAACTCTTGGAAGGAGGAGGAGGGGGGCAGGGCTCCGTGCTCTCCTCCGTAGTATCACGAGGAGGCTGAGTAGGGGGAGGCAGAGTAGGAAGCTGCGAAGCAGAAGAAGACTCAAATAAGGAACGGCTCCGCTTCCTTTTCTGAATGCCCTCTTCGATGACCCCAAGAAGAGGGCGGTACTTGACTACGTCCCCAGTGCGATCAGTAGAAGGTTTCGCGGAAGCTCTCCTCGACTTAAATTGTTCAAGGCGGTGTCGGACATCCGACGTTTTACCCGCCTGGCCTGCCCCTGGAATAAAGAACAAGTGTTACGAACATACAATAATCCGCAATTCAAAAAATGTGCTAAGTTAAAAAGAAAGAAAAGTGAGGAGACACATCTATTATACAAACCCGGCGGAGGAGTGGGATACTGCAATAAGTCCTGGATCTCATTCCAGGACGGAAGTGAACCGTAAAAAATTTCTAAGTCCTTATCGAAAATAGAATCGGCAGAAGACAAAAGTTCACCTTGCATCGCCGGAATCACCCTAGCTGAGGAACCCTTAGAGGATGGGTCAGTGCCAGCCACAGCTTTGCCGGTTTCCTTTGCCTTCTCCGTTCCCTTCTCCGTTTCCGACTCTCCCTCCGACTCCCCGAAGGCCCGACGGAGAGCCTCATCCAGTTCGAGGTCTTGTTCAGAGGTTAGAGCAGCAACACCACTACCACCTTGACCGTCGCCATCTCCTCCACCCTCCGACCCTTCTCCAACTTCGCCTCCTTCCTCCTCTTCTACACCTTCCTCCTCCGGGACAATCGGGCAAGTACTTGGAGAAGGGCCATCGGACTTCCTCAGTTTCTTCCCCCCGACCACGGGACGCTCTGCGAAAGGCTCCCTCTTACCGCTCTTTACATTATCCCCCTCCTTAGCTTTAGCAGCCTTCTCCTCAGCCGTGTCTCTTTGCTTAACCACGGACTGGTGCGGTAAGATCAAATTATACTCCAAGAGGGTTGCGTTCCTGATCAAGAAGGAGGCCGACCGGTCCCGTGCCGGAATAGCCTTTAGTTCAGCAGCCATTCGCACCAAGGAATCATCCTCCACAACTGCAATACCACCTGTCGCTAGTCAGAAATAGAAGCATGTCAGAAAAAACACTACAGTCAAAACATGGAAAATATAAATGAAATCCATCTTACAGCCAGAAGTGAAAAGGCGGAAAGAAACAGCATCGTCCTTGATGAAGAACCACTCTTTCTTGAACATGGTAAACTTGGAATATAAGTCCAGAACTGGTTTGAAGGGTACGGCCGCCTCCAGACTAATATACGGAGACCCCTTCTTATAGCCTCTCAGGTTGTACAAGTATCGGATTTCCCGGTTAGAAGGAGGACGCCCGTACCTCCTCTGGAAGATGACAAAGAGGCTCACCAGGATAGCATATGAGTTAGGCTGAAGCTGGAAGGGAGCCACCTTCAAATATGTGGTGAAGCTTACTATCCAAGCGTTGATAGGGGGGATAGCGCCGCACATGCAATGGTACCTGCTAAAAGCGAAGTAGCCCTCGGGAGGATTATATGGCATCACTCCATCTCCCGGCAGCAGCATAAGAGCCCTATCTATCCCGAAGGAACGGGATATGACGTCAAGTTGCTCCTCCTTTAGGGAGCTAGGAAAGCAATCCGGGGGAGAGACCAAAAGTTCCTGTGGACCATATCCGTCCACTAGAGACCTCGGAATAGGTCGGTGTTGCCCGGATCCTGGTTGGACTGGGGGCAAGGAAGAAGAAGGCTCTCCTGTGCCTCTAGACTTCTTTCTATCCGATCGTGTTTCCGCTTTGCGAGACATTTTCTGCAACACAAGGAAAGCAAGGCATTAGAACAGGGAACATAGAAAAGTAAACAAACAAGTGCGTGCAAGTGTGGGATTTCATTCGCAAACTAAAGTTTTCAAGGCCATCGTGTTCATTCGGTTTCCATCTCATTCGGTCATCAAGTTCATTCCGTCATCATGTCCATTCGGTTTCCATCTCATTCGGTCACCAAGTTCATTCGGTCATCATGTTCATTCGGTGGTACTGTATCAGGGGCATTCGGTATGCAAGGCATTCGGCCCCAAGGCCGTAATCTCATTCGGTGAAACGAAGACGTACGTGTGTATTCGGCAATAAGTGTATACCTGGTCCGGTATAAGGTTGGTTCGGCAAAACACTTGGTTCGGCAATAGATTGATTCGGCGCTTGCTGGTTCGGTGAAGAAGAACAAGGGGGGTACGGCCTCTATATATAGGCGAACTCACAACCACCGAACCAAACGACTCGCCCAACCGGACCAATAATACCGGACCACCAGAAGCCGAATGTAAATAGCCGGACCAACCAAAAACCGAATGAAATTCTCTCTCTACCGATCAAGACCAGGAACTAGTGGCGTGCAAAGCGCCTCCCTCAGATAAGTACCGAACCCCAGAACTAACTAATAAAATAAGATTAAGATAACGATGAATAAGTCGTAAAATCCTCACCGACGTGGATTAAATCGTTTACACGTGTACGCGACCTCGAATGGTCCCTAGGCACGCTCTGAATGGTTGTTAACCCTACCATCGTGGGAATTTACACTTTGACACGCATTCTTAAGCCCATCGGTCATATGGATATTTGATAATTATTATGAAATGGCTAAGCTACTTACACATGTACGGGGTTGCGAACGATCCCTAGGCATGCTCTGAGCTGGCAATAAACCATCTTCACAAACATAAACCGGGCATCGACGATGCCAAGCCCCTTCGGGGCTCACTCTATCATCCTTAACGGCACAGTTCACTTCAACTCGAATATTTCGATCATGAACGGTCGTTATTCGAAATCACGCTAAAACTGTAAATTTCTTTGCAGGACATTAACGGAATACGAACGTCCGATCACCGGCATTACAAAGCCAATCTCCCCGCCACAAGAAAAACAAAGCGCGACACATGCAAGCACGTGCCCCACTTTGGGGGGCAAATGTTGGGCGAATTCTCACCCAGAAGATCTAGGGACCAGGAAGTCACAATGTCACCCGGGCTTGCAGCCTCCACTTCGTTCGACAGCCAAGAAGCTCAATACTAACCTAGATGTCCTTCCAACGTTCAACCATCACCTCATTCGGCTCCACCACATTCGGCTCCAACTCATTCGGCTCCACTTCATTCGGCTCCATCACATTCGGTCCCCACCTCGTTCGGCTCCACCTCATTCGGCGTCCTTTATACCACCAAACCACCGGACAAGACCCTTGCCGGTCCAAAGCCCACACCTCGCTACTGCCGAACCACAATCGCCACCGGACCAACCATACTACCGAACCACCACACCTCGCTACTGCCGAACCACAATCGCCACCGGACCAACCATACTACCGAACCACCACAACACCTACATGCCGAACTACCCAACACCGGTCCAAGCCTCCATATCCACGCAACACCGAATGAGCCTCGCCGAACCACATAGTTGCCAGTCCAGATCGCTTCAGCCCGGGCCCGCCAGCAGTTATATACTTCCAAGACCCCTGCCCCCTACCTCATTCTATAAATAGAGGGGCAGGGGTACAACAATGGCAGACAAGTTTGAGAGCTCAAGCAAGGAAGGAACTTTCAAACTACTTTCATACACTTGTATACAACGCATTGTACTTGTAACCTGAAAGAAAGAAGATAATAACATATAAAGTGGACGTAGGCACATTCTGGCCGAACCACTATAAATCTGTGTGTCTTTTACATTTCAGCCCCTACTTTTCTCATATTTACATACTCATCTAAAATCATTGAAAATTACATATAATCAACTAAATAACACGACTTGGAGGTGTTTGTCCATTTTTTGTGCAAACACACCACAAGCTCCGAATTAAATAATAATGATTTTTCTCTCTTTCTACTAACTCTATTATTTAATTCGGGGCCTGTGGTGGAAATCAAGGAGCAAATGAGGTGCTTACTATTTCGGGTGCCATTAATGCTGCTCATATATGTATATGTATACGTATACGTATACATTTACGTATATGTATACGTATATGTATATGTATATGTATATGTTACACTACACTACTTTTGGGCTAAATTATTTTTATTGACCATGTTGTAGCAGAAACGTTGAATAGAATAAACTGTAATGATATAATTGGTCACTTATTGCATTTTGGATAGTATTTTCATTATACGATCACAATTAATAATACAAAATTGATAGGCTTACTCATGCAACTCTTTTTTGTAATGTGTTAATTGATTGAAGAATATTTTTTAGTGTGTATTAAATCAATGTAATAAGTTTTCGATTGAGGTTAATTTATAAAAATACTTTGGTTGAATAGAGATACTTACCTATGATATTCTCATAGTTATGACAAATCTGATCACATGATTTGATTCATTGACATGCTTTAGGCTAGATGACTGATCTCAGATTCCTTAAAGAACTGGAAATTTTCCATTTAAAGCATGAAATATTATGCATCTAATGTCAATTCCATGGACCAGAGTACTTTATTAACTTAGGTAATAATTGGAACACTAGAAAAGCTATTGAGGAAGTGAAAGCATTCATCTTAGAATCAATAAGTGATACAGTAATTAATTTGACTCTTATATTCATTCTTATGGTTATTTTTTGTATATAATTTTTTAGCTATTTTTGGTGTACCATCTAGAATTTTATATCCATATGCAAATACATCACTTGTAGAATTCTAAGTAATATTATTATGTTGTATCATGCAAAGGCTGCCGTGACACAAGAATCACGGTAAGGACAAAGATAAAGATAGAAGATGTGCGAAACTAAAGCATAAAAAGCTCAACAGCTGGCTGCAATTGCAAGATAATTTTACATTCACTTCGTGTATTGTATACATCACTATTGTTTGACCAAAACAATCACTACATAAGCTGTATAGAAGCTTACTGATCATGACTTAGAGGTAAGGTAAATTTGTATTAAGATTGTGGGTTTTCAATACTGAATTTTAAAGGGTTAAATCTCTATCATCTATGAAGAATTTTTTGATGATGCATGTTTTAAATTTCTCCTTACATTATTACGGTGTAGTATGGAGACCAAGTTTGGTAGTCTATCCATACTGTCATATATTGCATTATTGATATTGTAAAGCTGACTGAGTGATGACTACTATCTCCTCTGGCTTTATTTTTTATTAAAAAATTATCACATGCTTTATACTTAAATTGTGATGAAATACCGAAAAGTTTTTATTCATGTTGTATCTGACCCAAAAACAATAAACAGAATTTTACTTATTGACATCTTTCCAAATATTTCCAAACCATTTTGCTCTAAACTCGGTTTTCATTTTACATGCATCTATATGCTTAAACTCATCATTTTTGGAAACTATTTCCAAATCTTTACAAGCTCTTTTTTTTTAAGTAGCAGAAAGAAAGCAGTTATAACAAAGAATAACAAATACAAATGTACTACACAGGCATTAACAAATAAATGAAATATTTCAACAATAGCACACCAACGAACAAAACTCATTTTTCTTCTGGTTGGCTTTTGTAGTTATAAAACTCATTTTGCTTTTTCTGTTAATGTAACAAAGATTCAGTTGGGGGTGTTGACTACATATTCTGATACACAATAGTACTTGAATACTGTATGTATTTTAACTCTTCTTTTCCCTTTGAATTACATATCTGTGACGTAGTCCTACTTTATATTCATTATTTATATAGGTGAAACAACTGTTGTTAACGCTAAAATTTGAACGCTAACACCCCGGTGTGTAAAGTGTAGTTGTGAAAGCACCACCCGTGAATACGGGAATCAAGAGATAACAGAAAATGCAGTAAATGAGCACAGAGTTTATAGTGGTTCGGCTTATGATCAAGCCTACGTCCACTTCAATTCTTTTTATTGCTGACTGAGTTACAACTTATTACAATCTCTTTCAATTACAATCCAATTCAATTCAAAAAGACAGGTAGCTAGAGAAGACTTCGTCGTGACAGAGTTCTCTGAATCCATGATTGAATATGTCGAATTTTTGTGCGAAGTTCGGTCTAAATGTCTTGCGTGAGTTTGAAGTGAGCAAGTGTAGATTGCTTTGAAGATTCTCTTGAAGAAAATGATCTCCCAAAAAAGTCCCCTTCATGTTGGAGTTAGCCCTCTATTTATAGAGAATTCTAGGTAGAGGTTTTCGCAAGTCATGAGTCGTGTACGACTCATGGAGAGTCGTAAGTCGCACTCGACTCAAGGTTCAAGAGTCAGCAGGCAGTGGAGTAAGTGAAGTGGTTCTAAGCTTTTCCTCGTTCATCTGGATACAAGTCCTAACTCGTTCGCGAGTTAAGAGGTCACGGTTTAAAGTGAGGCAGCACTAAAATCTTGGCTCTGTGGTTTTAAGTCGTGTGCGACTTAAACTAGGTCGTAAGTCCTCAACGAGTCATCTTATTACGGCATGGTATTGAACTTTCTCTCTAAGTCTTAGGTCGTAACGTCTTTAAGTCGTGGACTTTCTTAAGTCGTGACATTCCCTAAGTCGCTTAGGTCTTAATCCTGTTAGGTTGTTAACTCCTTAACTCGTAAGCTTTTAACTCGTAGGCTCTTTAGCTCGTAGACTCCTTAACTCGTGTACCTCCCCTGAGACATGACATATCATAAGTCGCAGAGGCCTTAGGTCGCAGATTTCTCTGAGTTGTGAGTCGCTTAGTCTGTCAACTCATTAAGTCGTTCTATCCTTAAGCCGTAAACCGTTTACCTCCTTAAGTCGTAAGCCATTCACCTCCTTAAGTCGTAAGCCGTTCACCTCCTTAAGTCGTAAGTTGCACAATTCTTTAACTCGTGCATCTCCTCAACTCGTTGAGTCGGCAATCAGTTGAGTCTTGAAGTACCTTGAGTCGTAGATCCACTGAGTCGCTGAGAACTTTATTTGATGAGCCGGCCCAGGCCTTAACTCGTTGACAAAACGGGGTTAACAACTGTGGTTTATTAGACTGTGTTATGGTAGAGTCTCATATTTAAATTGAGGAAAACGATGGCTCAGAGGGTTACCGAACAAAATTAAGGGTGCGAGCAAAGTTTGATATATGGAGGAATATTTACAATGAAATTCGGTGGCCTATTTTTCTTCATTTAATCTAGGTCTAAAAATTAGTTCCAATTTCAAATTTTTGTTATATGCTGTTAAGAAAAATGATTTTGTGGTAATGAAGCACTAAAAAGTATTATAAATAAAAGAGTTTGGTGCAGTACGGAATTAAGTTATTCAGTTAAAGTGAGGATCTTTAGTAAGGAATTATTATTTGCTCTTTTTGAAGTTTAAGGTAAGCCGCATCAGTTTTCTTTAAAGTCATAACTATTTTAATTTTATTGCAGTTTCCTTTAGCCAATGCTTGAAAGTATATTATTTCATTGTACTACTGCAACTTAATTAAAATAAATTAGTAATATAACATATTGTGCATCATTTTCACTGCTGTTGTCGAAGAATTTTATGTCACGACATGGATAATATATTATGAGTGTTATTTAAAATTGCACATTGGAAATATCCATGTTTGCAAAAATCAATCAGCAGGATATAGCCATGTTTGCAAAAATAAGTAAATTAAAAGTATTTTTCTGAATTACCAGATATAGGTATCATGAATATGCTTATAAGTGCAAAAGAAGTAAGAAAGAAACATATTGCTTACTCAGTACTTTACATGTACTAATTTTAGAAATAAATTTATAAATCAGCTTACATATACTTAAGTCGTGATATAACGTTGATTTACTCTAATTTAGTTTGACTTGCTGTCATGAACCCTACCACATCTCCATTTATTGGTTACGACTAAAGATGTTTTAAAAACTATATTGTTACTGCTATTATCGTCGTCATCATTATTATTATCTAAAACATTTATATGAAGATTTAGTGATGTAAGGCATATATAGTTATCAAAGTTTTATCCGAATAAGATATTACAAGCTGAAGTCGGATAATGTGGTCAGTTTGTTATCTTTTTGTTGTTTTATGTATGTTTGTAAAAATGCAAAAGTAATTCATAAGGTTTTCCCATAATCCTTTCTGTTGTACTTTACAAATCAACAGCATTATTGGATGTTGATGGTGCATATGTTGTTGGAAATGTTAACTCGGTAGATTAGCTAACATAAGTTTAGTTTCATTTCTTTTAAATTCCCAGTTGTCAGTTTTGGACTTCTTATACGCCATTTTATTTTCCATCATAACGTATAACAGAAACGGGACATGCGTAGAAACCAATTGTACATATCAAACTGTTATTTTCTTATGCAATATGACTAATCCATTAAATTGTTTTCACTTTGTAATGATTAAAGTGCTTGCATAATTAAGTTGGATCCATATCCTTATGTATATAACACTTTATATAAAACATTTCCCAAATATTTGTACCAAAATATTTCTGTCTTCCTTTAAATTGGAATCAGTTTAGTAAAAAGTATAAATTCCCCTTTTTGTTTAAAATAAACATCCATTATTATAATAACCTTTCTATAAAATAAATTCTTCCCAAAATACTTTTAAAATCATTTCCCAAAAGGTTGGTGCAATATATAGAAGCTCAAAAACCATTTTTGAATAAAATGTCACTTAACTACCACTTATTCATCACATAACCGCTGCTTAATTTTCTTAGCATAAATTATTCATATCAATATAATCGTATTCAAATAGAGTATATTAACTGTAGATTTGTAGGATATTTTGATAGTCAATTTGCTTAATTTCTAAAATAATTTGCTTAATTGGTAGTCAAATCCCTTTACGTTTACACATTATATTCTAAAATAACTTTTACTACCAATTTGACTACCAACACTGCCCGTGTGCGTAGCACGGGTCATGTACTAGTTGCATCAAGAAGATTGAGGCCATATTTTCAAGCTCATCCTACAAAGTCCTCACTGATCAACCTCTGAAGCAAGTCCTATTTCGCCCTGAGACTTCGGGTCTCCTTTTGAAGTGGAATATTGAACTTAGCCAATACGACATCACTTATCATCCCCGAAGAGCGATTAATGGACAAGCTTTGGCAGATTTCATCGCAGAATGTACAAATAAAGGTGATTGTGAAGAAGAAGTGACCGATAACACCCCAATTCGATGGAAATTATATGTTGATGGTGCAAGAAACGATTACTGTTCCGGGGCTGGGGTTGTGCTTGAAACCCCTGAAGGGCGGTCATTGTGCTATGAATTGAGATTGGAATTCCCTTCGACAAACAATGAAGCAGAATATGAAGCTCTTATTGCCGGCTTGATAATTCCTAAAGAATTGAATGTCAAAGTTTTGCAGATCTTCAGTGATTCACAGCTTATTGTATGTCAAGTCAAGAAAGAATTTCAAACTAAAGGAGGAAATCTGCCTGCTTACTTATCAAGAGCATGGGAACTTCTTGATGATCATGACCATTATACGATAAATCGTATACCCCGGGAAGAGAACATGAAGGAAGATTCTCTCACAAAGTACGCAAGCACTGGTGAAGCTCCATTATTGGGATTAGTTCCTGTGGAAGTCCTGTCCGCTCCAAGCACTGATGAGATGGATATTGACTGGATCATGACTATATCTCAGGAGCAAGAATCGTGGATGACTCCGATAATGGAATATCTGCTCAACGGTTCTCTATCAGAAAATTCAAAAGAACGACAGAAGTTGCTAAGGAAAGCTTCTAGATATATAATTCAAGATGGCCGATTGTATAGGCGGGAATTCTCAATGCCATTACTCCGATGTGTGACAAAGGAAGAAGCTAAGACAATTCTAGCTGAAGTACACGGAGGAGAGTGTGGAGACCATTCAGGTGGTCAAACTCTAGCAAAGAAAATTCTTCGTTATGGGTATTTTTGGCCAGATATTAATCGTGATGCTGCAAGCTATGCCCGAAAATGTGACCGATGCCAGAAATTTGCAAAAATCCCAAGAGCACCTTCCATCGAGATAACACAGATGGTCAGCCCGTGGCCATTTGCTATTTGGGGAATAGATCTCATCGGGCCTTGCCCACCGCCAAATCCGGAATCAGATATGCTATTGTTGCTGTTGATTATTTTACTAAATGGGCTGAATCTGAACCATTAGCTACTACTACCTCTAAAAAGGTGATAAACTTTGTAACTAAGAATATCATTTGCAGGTATGATGTGCCTCAAAAGGCAATCACAGATAACAGAACCCAATTCGAAAGTGAAGAGTTCCAAGATTTTTGCAAGCGATTCAAGATTCAAAAAAGCTTCTCAGCAATGGCTCATCCGCAGGCAAACAGGCAAGTGGAGGTAGTATACAAAATTATCAAATCAACCATCAAAAAACAGCTGGGAAAAGAGAAAGGTGGTTGGGTCAATAAGCTTCCACTAGCACTATGGGCATATAGAACTACCCACAAAACTGCGACTGGGCACACTCCATTTTCATTGGCATATGGATGAGAAGAAATGATTCCGGTGGAAATGGAAGTCCCTTCACATAAAAGAATTCATTTCAACCAAGCAGAAAACGAAGATTTGCAACTTGAAGCACTCGACTTCCTTGATGAAAAAAGCGAAGAGGCTCAGCTCAGAATTACAGCCCATCAGCAAAGAATTGCCAGGCACTTCAATTCCAAAGTTCGCCAACGCAACTTTGAGATTGGAGATCTAGTCTTGAAAAGGGTCATGACAACAACAGGAGTGTTTGCGCCAAACTAGAAAGGGCCATATGCCATAGGCAAAAAACTTTGTAATGGCACTTTCAAACTAACAACTATCGAAGGAGATCCAGTTCCAAGAGCTTGGAACAGCAATCACTTGCGCCTATATTTTACTTAAAGGGCTTTACTGAAATACTGTAAAAGAATTATGGATGTATGATTCTTGTATTGAAATCCATTATAAAGCGAGTGCAAGTGAATAATAAGAACTATAAAGTGGATGTAGGCCCAGTTCTTGGCCGAACCACTATAAATCTTGTGTTCTCTAGTATTATAAACTGCTTGTTTTATTTCGATATATAAAGTGTTAACCCCTCTGCTCAAGCGACTCAAACCAGGCTCGCGACTCACAATGATTACCGACTCAACAGCTTTAACTCATTGCCAACCTAAAATGAACGACGACTCAACAAGATACCAACTCAACAATTGAGGGGTTGCACGAGTTAAAGAATTGTGCGACTCATGACTTAAGGAGGTGAACGGTTTACGACATAAGGATTAAATGACTTAATGAGTTGGCAGGCTAAGCGACTCACAACTCAGAGAAATCTACGACTTAAAGCCTCTGCGACTTAAGATACGTCATGACTCAGGGGAGGTACACAAGTTAAGGAGTCTACGAGCTAAAGAACCTGCGAGTTAAAAGCTTACGAGTTAAGGAGCTAACGACCTAACAGGATTAAGACCTAAGCGACTTAGGGAATGACACGACTTAAGAAAGTCGACGACTTAAAGACGTTATGACCTAAGACTTAGAGAGCAAGTTCAATACCGTGCCGTATTAAGATGACTCGTGGACGACTTACGACTTAGTTTAAGTCATACACGAGCTAAAACCACAGAGCCAAGAATTTAGTGCTGCCTCACTTTAAACCGTGACCTCTCAACTCGCGAACGAGTTAGGACTTGTGTCCAGATGAATGAAGAAAAGCTCAGAACCACTTCACTTACTCCACTGCCTGCTGACTCTTGAACCTTGAGTCGAGTGCGACTTACGACTCTCCATGAGTCGTACACGACTCATGACTTGCGAAAACCTCTACCTAGAATTCTCTATAAATAGAGGGCTAACTCCAACATGAAGGGGACTTTTTAGGAGATCATTTTCTTCAAGAGAATCTTCAAAGCAATCTACACTTCCTCACTTCAAACTCATGCAAGACATTTAGACCGAACTTCGCACAAAGATTCGACATATTCAATCATGGATTCAAAGAACTCTATCACGACGAAGTCTTCTCTAGCTACCTGTCTTTTTGAATTGAATTGGATTGTAATTGAAAGAGATTGTAATAAGTTGTAATCCAGTCAGCAATAAAAAGAATTGAAGTGGACGTAGGCTTGATCATAAGCCGAACCACTATAAACTCTATGCTCATTTACTGCATTTTCTGTTACTTACTGTTATCTCTTGATTCCCGTATTCACGGGTGGTGCTTTCACAACTACACTTTACACACCGGGGTGTTAGCGTCCAAATTTTAGCGTTAACATTTTTGGTGCTTTCACTGAGAACCGAAATCAGGAATATTGACATCATTGCTTCACTGAACTGTGAGGAAAGAATCTCTGTTAGGACCATAAGTTTAACAGAAATTATGGCTCTCAGAAGGAAACGTAGATCTGTCAGATCTGAAGATTTTCAAGAGAACATCGCCACTTCTCCCTTCTGAGTCAGACAACTCCTACTGTGGGAGTTACACGGGCGGAATTAGACGCTGTGGTTTTGGGATTGAATCAACAGTTAAATGCTCAAAATGCACAATTAGAGGCCCAGAATGCCCAGAATGCCTTGATTATGGATAGGTTAAACGCCCTGCTTGAGGCAGGTCACCAACGACAGGATAATGAAACAATCCGTGCTGAAGATGGCAATGACCACCAAGGGAAAGATATTCCTCAAAGACCAGACAACATCGCTGCAGGGGCACCTTCCCAAGCTGAAGGGTCAAGGCCACAACCAACCTTTCAAACTTTCGAAAAGGCAGCTAACTTCTTACAGGCAAAGTCTCAAAACGACGAGGAGAATCTATCAGGAATGGTTCGGTCAATCATGAGAGAAAGCATGCGGAGGCATGAGGATGAAAGCGATTGGGGATTCGCTCCGAGCAAAACTCCGTTCAATGAAAGGATTTTAAAGGCGGAATTTCCCAGGAAATTTGTACCTCCTACTATCCCGGCTTATCGAGGGACAAGTGACCCTAACCAATTTCTATACAGATACGATTGGCATATGACCGGGGCACGAGCATCGGATGAGATTAAATGTCGGTATTTTCCAGTATATTTGGAAGGGGTGGCTTTGCTTTGGTTCACCAAGCTACCGGTTCGATCCATAAATCAATTCTCCGATTTAACCCGGAAATTTAAAGAACAATTCAGATTGTATGCGTCAAAGACAAAAGATATAATGTCATTGTCTAGCCTAGAACAAGCACCCGGAGAACCCATCAAGTCTTTTTTGAACCGTTTTAATATAGCTTTAGCCGAGGTGGACAACGCGGAACCCCGAATGATCTTAACATACTTAGTCCGGGCCATCGACAAGTCGAGTGAATTTGGGACGTGGCTCAAAATGAAGGAACCAAACTCACTCGAAAAGTTTTATAAAAAGGCCGACGAATTCATACGCCTAGAAAGCCTCTCGATGCCAATAAAAGCAGTGGTAGCCGAAATCAAGAATAACGATGACATCACCAACAAGAAAGGATATAGAAACCAGAAAAGGGAGAGTGATGAAAGGGAATGGCAGTTAGATAAGAAAAAACCTCGACGTTTTAACCCTTCAAATTTCACCCCCTTAACTGATACACCGGAAAAGATCTTCTTGGCAACAAAAGATGTTGTCAAATACCCTAAACCACCTGTAATGAGGAGAGGTGCAGTGCAAAATGGGAAATTCTGTCGATTTCACAACCAACCCGGTCACGATACTGATCAATTTCGCCAGTTAAGGAATGTGATTGAAGAATTGCTGAAACAGAATAAACTTCAACAGTATGCGAAGAAAGACTGAATTGACCCAACCTCGTCCACTCAGGGGCAGCCATGTCTTGCTTATCGATCCAGCTCAGGCAACAGAACTACAGAGCAGGAATCCGAGAAGCTGGTCTTTGACTATCATATGAATCACAAAATCATGGAATAGCATTCATTTACATCCATATTTTACTTAATAGCATTGCTTAACTTTGTAAAATGATCATGGAAGTATAACTCCTGTGCTGTTAACCACTGTGAATTTGATGTGAATCAATAATGAGCAATTATAAACCTTGTATTCTTTAATACCATTGAAATGCCAATATCATTTTGATATGCAAATATTACTAAAAAAATATCGATTTAGTATTGCAGGTTATCAGGATAAAGCTTGCTCATCCAACATACCACAGAGCGAAGTGATCCCTACAAATCACAGAGTAAATAAATGACAAGTGACAAATGTTCCGAATTCAAGTATTTCGAAAGGAGTGCAATTTCCAAACTTTTGAGGATTCCATCAAAGAGGGAACCTTCCTAATGGGGAGGTTTTGAGCCTTTGCTAACCGACCACGATCGTTTGTGTAAACGAACATCTGGTGGAGCAACATGCTTCTGCCCCATGGGCCCACTCAGTAACAAGGCACCTTTCTCTAGCAAAGAACAAATGAAAAGAATGGGACATGTGCTTGATGTTATGGTGAGAGATTGCTAAAAAGCGCAGGAAATAAAAAACACAAGTGCCAACGCTACTCTTCGGAGTCCAATGCTACTCTTTAGAGTCCATCGCTACTCTTCGGAGTCCAATGCTACTCTTCGGAGTCCAACGCTACTCTTCGGAGTCCAACGCTACTCTTCGGAGTCCAATGATACTCTTAGGAGTCCAACGCTACTCTTCGGAGTCCAATGCTACTCTTCGGAGTCCAAAGCTACTCTTCCGAGTCCAACGCTACTCTTCCGAGTCCAAAGCTACTCTTTGGATTCCAACGCTACTCTTCAGAGTCCAACGCTACTCTTTGGAGTCCAACGCTACTCTTCAGAGTCCAATGCTACTCTTTGGGGTCCAACGCTACTCTTTGGAGTCCAACGCTACTCTTCGGAGTCCAATGCTACTCTTTAGAGTCCAACGCTACTCTTCAGAGTCCAATGCTACTCTTTGGAGTCCAATGCTACTCTTCAGAGTCCAATGCTACTCTTTGGAGTCCAAGCTACTCTTCAGAGTCCAAATCAGAGGCCTTGAGCGGGTCCAACCATAAAAAGAGAGATCTTTCTTGATACAAAGTTGCGGAATGATCGGTCGATACACTCCCGTCAATCCGTCCAACCGAGAGAAAGAAACTCCAAACTTCTAGGCAGTAACCCAGCTCAGAGGCGCACATTTCATCATCGGTCGATACACTCCCGTAAAATGAAATGTGAAAAGCCGTCTTCGGAGGCACATTTCACCAAGAGTTCAAGTGCAACAGCCGCTCTTTGGAGTTTCACTTCACCAAAACCGAAATACAGAAATGAAAAGACCTCCTCCCAGAGGCACAATCAAGCAGAAAGACCTCTTCGGAGGCACACGTTTCACCGAGATTGAAATAAAACTTCCAAGTGTTGAAACGTGAAAAAGCCTTCCCCAGAGGTGCAACTTTTCAAAGAAACAAAAATCAAAAAGCTCTTTACTGTGGCGTAACAAAAAAGAAGCCCTCATCAAAGGCACACTTTAACTTCCAAAGGAAGAATAATTCACCTATTCTGGAAAGTACTCTTCCTCAAAAAGAAGTTAAAGTATCCTTTAGAGGCCCGCTTTACCACATAGAAGAATTCATTTGGTAATGTGTAAATGCACAAAAGAAAAGGTGATATCTTCGAAGGATGAAGTGTAAAATTTACTTGGAGGGAGTTGTACTCTGATTTTTAACAAAATATAATTCTTCCAAGCATGGAATAATTATTCTCGGGAAAATAAAAGTACAAGTCCCCTCAAAATATAAAATATTGCAACAAGCTTATGGTATAGGGGCAACATGGTATAACTACATCGGTAAAATTACGCTCGAACAAGTATACCACAAGCTCACTGCAATATCGTGTGAAGAAACTTGTACAAAAACTTGTACAAAAATAAAAAATAAAAATGCATTCTCAAATTCAAACAAGAGTTTGTACAAATAAAGGATCATTTTATTCAATTCTATTACAATTTCTTACAGATACAAGTTTCGAGATAAAAAAAAGGCTAAAAACTGGAAGCTTCATTTCTTCTTGCCACCTTTGGACCCTTCACCCGGCCGGATGGTTAGCTTTTGGGGCCGATTTATAGGCATGAGGGAAGAAGGAGAGGGAGGTACAACTGGTTCAACTTCCGGTTCCTCTTCAGTGGCAATGATGCTCTTCCTTCTCCTCTTTGATGTTCCGCGCTTCTTTCTCCTCTTTGAAGAAGATTCACTTCCGGGAGTAACAAGTTTAGACAAAATTATGTCATCAGAAGGAGTCCGCTCCGGAGATATCTCACCTCCCTCAAGTCCTTCGTCTTTTTTCTCCTGCGAAGCAGCTGGGTCATCTAAGCCCCGAAGGGCACCTATTGTTTCTTCCTGTGATCCCGAATGAGGGGAAGGAGTGATTGGGGGAGGCAGATAAACAGTAGCTGGAGGCGGATCGATTTGAGTGGCGCTCGGCGCTTTCTCTACAAAGGAAAAGATAAAAGTGTCAGTATTTCTCGCAAAAAGAGGAGAAAATGGCTCGTCGAGATTCAAGAGATAATCAAGAAGCTCGCCAAATCCGTAAGAAACTGGCAAGTTGTCCCCCTGAGCATTATTAGGGTTACCTGGAGAAGTTGGTGGTATCACATCAATTTCGTAGTCTACAGCTTCAGCACTCTCTTGTGGTTCAACTACGGCTCGTGTAATTATGGCTTCGGTGGTAACTTTAGTAGGAGATGGGGAGTGGGAACTGGAACTGATGATATCAATTTTGGCTGTAGGAGAAGGTTGAATCGGAGCAGTTGAGATAATTTTTCCTGAATATTCTCCTGCCGCTGTTCCGGCCCTTAATTTTGCAAGCTGTTCCCTCCCCCGGCGAGAGCGGCGCGAGCATCATCATCAAGATAATGCTCCTCAAGAGCTGACTCAGCATAACCAGCGCCTTTACCGCCAACATATCGAGTGCGGCCTCCCAAACTTTAGCCAGAGTAATTTCATACTTGGGGACTAGAAAGGCGAGGCTACCGCGCCCCAAGATGCTATGCAGGTAGAAATCAAATAATGTTGAGCTGATGTTGGTCCTCGTTGCCTCGTGAGATTCTTCAGCTGCAATTTTGCCGGCAACGGCCTCATCACGCTCCATTTCAGCTTTAGAAAGTTGAAGCTTAAGCATTTGAATCTCCGCCTCTTGGGAGCTATTTTTCTTCCGAAGCTCTTCAATATCAGCAACATAGCCCTCACTAATTCTTTTCTGCACTTCAAGCCTGTCTTCGGCATCTCTTTGGCTGGCATGAGCATCTCTCACTTGTTTTAGGAGCATTTCTTCTTTTTGAGAATAGGAAGTAGAGGAAGTAGCAAGCTCTTGTTTCAGTTCCTCAAATTTTGCTTCAAGCTCTTCATTGTAAGAAGCGATGCTCCTCATTTCAGTGTCATGTTACTTAAGAACCTTTTGCCATTCAGCTTTGTCATTTTCTATAGTGAGCATGGCCTCTATGTTTGCACGATTAACCCTTTGGAGCTCGTCAACAAGTTTTTGCCAGTTTGACATCCTCTCAATATCAAGCTTGACAGCATCGAGGTTTCGTAACATGGAAGACTTGTCAATGGGGACCAAGTCAAGGTCGAACCTTACTCCCTTCAGACACCACTGTGGAAACCGACTTTGCAAAGTGGCGAGGCCCGGTCCGACTTGGAATTTGGGCCTGCTAATTATTGTTTGGATGTCTGTTTTCCCGAGAGCGGGAGAGCCAGAAGGAATGTCGAGCGAGGCGGGGCAGTAACCTTTTCAGGAGTTGTAGAGGTGTGCCTCTCACCATGTCGGGCTCGCTTGCTCGAAGCTTCAACCATATGACTTTTTCCTCTGTCATCATGGGATTTTCTTTTATGGGAATCGTCGCCTCTCTGCGAAGAATCATGGCGCTCCTCCCTCTCTCTTCTTTCGTAACGCTCCTCTTGAGCCCTCTTATCTTGAGCCTTTCGGGCGGCTCTTTCTTCATCGGATTCTCTTTAAGAGGGGAGGTAATGCCTGTAATCATATTGGCTACGCCTCCCGTAGCGCTGGAAATCATCATAGTAGGATCCGCTGCGCCCCATCGGAGGATCTGAAATAAAAAAGAGCTAAATTTTAGAATTCTTCAAAGTACAAAAAGTCAGAAGCATAAAAGTGCCTAAAAAATTCTAAGTGTATGTGACGTGCAAACTACGCGCATCGAACTACGAACCACTCTTTAATTGTGGAGTAGTTATGGGAGTAGAAGTTAACATCAACTCTTGAGTTGACGGGGTCTGTTGCATAATAGAAGTCGCCTCGACTACTGAAGAAGAAGCCCCGGTAGTAATAGGATCATCTTTAAAGATCTCTTGCGAGGTGGCGAAGTGGTCACTCAGTCCTTCGAAAGTGTCGTCCCTGCTCTGCTTGACAGGGCTGGTTTTCTCAGCCTCTTCGTCACTGGGTTCCTTTAAATGCAGAGGAGAATCCCGAGGCTCTTCTTCTTCAGTGACCGGGGAAAGTTTGCCAGATGACCCCGCGACATCAACAGAAGTGGTGCACTTCACTAAAGAAGCTTCGAGAGCGGGATCTTTTGGTACAGGTACGTCAGAAGAAACCGGGGCATCTGATGCTCTAGGTGGGGAGTCTGGAACCTCGCAGGGGTGTATGGAGCGAGAAGGGTGAAGAAGTCCGAACTAGTGAAGGAATTCATCGTTCAGCAAAAATTTCATATCCCGCTCTTCAACTGGTACGGCTACAAGCCTCTCCAGAGTTGGCTTGTGACTGGGATCTCTACAAGGAGGGGGAAGCGCTGAAATAAAAAAAAATATAATAAATGATGATGAAGTTAACACTTGGCAATTCGAACTTCAAAAAACTCAGAGTATAGAGGAGGGAAAGGTAGATGATCTTACTTCCTTCTCTCCACACAGCATAAAACCCCGGGGGGCAACGGACATAGAAGAATTAAGTTAAAAACCCATGAGCGCTGTCAGGAAGACCGATGATCAATTTACGATTTCGAGCACTTCTCACGACAGTAATAGAAGGATGATCTTTGGTCCGGGTAAAGGAACATAGGTAACAGATTTCATCAAAGCTCGAAAGTCGATCAAGCGTTCTCCTAAATAGCACACCCAATCCCATTAGAATGGCATAACCGTTGGGGTGTAGCTGGGATGGAGCGATGGCCAGTTGACGAAGAAGATGCTGGAGAAAGTTGTTGAAAGGAGGGATGGCCCCGCTCAGGCACATTTGTCGGTTAACTGTCACAAAGCCAAGGGGTGCTATGTCAGCAGTGTTACTTTTCTCGGGGAGAATGGCATCTGATTCAGCAATGCCAAACTGAGCGCACAACTGGTGAAAAACTTTGTATGATAGCGTAGTAGGGGCTCTTTCGGGAGGATTGACTAGTGAAGCCGGAATAATAGTTGCCTCTCCAGCCTGAACTGTTGTATCTTCTTCCTGAGAATTCATTCTACACAAGCAACTGGATATTCAAATGTGAAGGTGCACGTTTCCTAAAAAGTGTGAAGTGTTGTGCAAAACTAATAATGACAAGTAAATATAAATGAAGTTAAACTAATCGACAATTGATCGATTACTAAACTTCAGGACTTGTTAATTTCAAAAAAGATTCAAGTGCAGTATTGGTGCAAACCGGTCGGTTTCAATCGACTGTCTCGATGTTGCTCTAATACTTTACTTGAATTCGTTGAATTGAAGCACTTCATTCACACAATCCATTTAAGTTAATTACCTTCTGTCAACTAATCTGTCATTTGATGTGGGCAGTCAATGATAGTATATTCGCCTTGGTTTTCTGTAGTTGTTATTTTCAATAGGTAATTAGCTTATGAGTTAACAGGATCTGTGGAATAATGCAACAAAGTTCAAACAATTTAAAGTTTGGGCAATTCATAGTTTAGGCAATTCAATCCGGTAATACAAGTTAAATAATCAAGTTAGGGTTAAACTTTTAAGTGACAACTCATTCACGACCTAAGGGGTGTGCGGCGAGTTAAGTTAAGTTCTGTAAGTCGTAATGCGCATGAAGGAAAAAGCCTCAAATCAAAACAAAGCAAATTTCTCAAAGTCCTGTCTCGGCCGCGACTCAAAGCCTAGGTTCCTCCTACTTGGGTCGGTCAAGGGTTTAGCCACAAGAAACAACTCGGAATGGAAAATAGCCCAAGTGCTGAGTCATTCACGACTTATGGCTTGAGACATTCACGGTCTAAAGAATAAGTTGTGGTAAGGATCTAAAGGGCCGAATCACTCATACGACCTAAGTCCTAAATTGCTAGGAAATCAACACGACCCAAAAATTAGGTCGTGGACGGATGAGATTGCAAGGCATTCCTAAGTCGGTAGATCCAGAAAACCAACTAAATCGTGAGAATTCTAAGTCATCTCCTCAACCAATTAACTCCTTTCTAACCCATTAGCCCGCTAAGGACCTTCTCATCTCCTCCAAAATCACAAGCCAGTTAATTCGAGATACTGTAACTCATCATCTTCTCCTCACATGGATAGAAATCACCCAAAAACCAATTCGAATCGCTTTAAGTTTGCAGCAAATCTGGTGCACCACTATGTTATCGTGAATGATAAAAACAATACGACCAATGGAAGTCGCATATCAATCAGAAACGTTGTTCGCGGTGGAACACGGCACAGAAATGAATTGGAGTCAAAAAATGGGGAGTCCAGATTCGTGAGTCAATGGTGATCATGGATTGAACAGAAGGTGAATTCACTTACGCAATATAAAGATGAAGATGAGTTGATATCTGATTATCTTGGATTCGTCTATGGAAGCTTGAAGGATCGTTAATGGTAGGATCAAATAAAACAGATAAGCAGTAAAGTGAGGAGGAAGGACCGACTCAACGGCTTATATGCGAAACAGGGGGGAAGATGAAAGGACTAACGAGTCATGAGTCATGAGCCTCTTTGAGTCGTTTACGACTCATGAACTGGGTCGAAGCACATGACTTATGGTTTAAGCGCGTACTTCGAGGGGAAATTGTTAACCCTTCTGCTCAAGCGACTCAAACCAGGCTCGCGACTCACAATGATTACCGACTCAACAGCTTTAACTCGTTGCCAACCTAAAATGAACGACGACTCAACAAGATACGGACTCAACAATTGAGGGGTTGCACGAGTTAAAGAATTGTGCGACTCACGACTTAAGGAGGTGAACGTTTTACGGCTTAAGGATTAAACGACTTAATGAGTTGGCAGGATAAGCGACTCACAACTTAGAGAAATCTGCGACTTAAAGCCTCTGCGACTTAAGATATGTCATGACTCAGGGGAGGTACACGAGTTAAGGAGTCTACGAGCTAAAGAGCCTACAAGTTAAAAGATTACGAGTTAAGGAGCTAACGACCTAACAGGATTAAGACCTAAGCGACTTAGGGAATGACACAACTTAAGAAATTCCACGACTTAAAGACGTTATGACCTAAGACTTAGAGAGCAAGTTCAATACCGTGCCATATTAAGATGACTCGTGGATGACTTGCGACTTAGTTTAAGTCGTACACGAGCTAAAACCACAGAGCCAAGACTTTAGTGCTGCCTCACTTTAAACCGTGACCTCTTAACTCGCGAACGAGTTAGGACTTGTATCCAGATGAATGAAGAAAAGCTCAGAACCACTTCACTTACTCCACTGCCTGCTGACTCTTGAACCCGAGTATCATCTTTTCTCCAGTTTCCAACCAGCATGTCGGAGAGTTACATGGTCTTCCATACAGCGCTTCATACGGTGCCATACCAATACTTGACTGGTAACTGTTATTATATGCAAATTCCACCAAATGAAGATGATCTTCCCATGATCCCCAGAAGTCCAAAACACATGCTCTTAGGAGATTTTCCAAAACTCGGTTGACTCTCTCAGTCCGACCATCTGTTTGGGGGCGATAAGCCGTACTCAAACACAACTCGGTTGCCAAAAATTCTTGGAATCTCTTTCAAAATCCACTAGTGAACAATGGGTCTCGATCGCTCACTATACTCTTCGGAATACCATGGAATCGAACTATCCACTTAACATACAACTCAGCCAACTTCGATGCAGTCCTGGTAGATCGAACAGGAATGAATCTTGCACTCTTAGTCAAACGATCTACGATGACCCAAATCCCTTCATTTCCTGCCCTGGTTCTAGGTAGACCATCGATAAAATCCATCGATATCTGCTCCCACTTCCATGTAGGAACTTCTAACGGCTGAAGCAACCCACTTGGCTTCTATTGCTCGGCTTTCACTAACTGGCAATTCATACATTTGGGAATAAAATTTCCAACATCCTTCTTCATACCTTCCCAGTAGTAAGTCCTCTTCATATCCTGATACATCTTATTTCCACCTGGATGAATTGTCAACTTCGAGTGATGACTTTCCCTCAGAACTTCATCTCTCAATCCATCTATATCAGGAACAACCAGTCGTCCTTTCTTCCGAAGCCAACCCTCTCGATCGACTTCAAATCCTTTATCCTTTTCTGGATTCAATCCGGATTCCAAATCGCGGATAATCTTGACAAGCTTATCATCTCGCTTTTGGCTCTCGCCAATTTTTTCCACAAGAGTAGGTCTTATTGATAAGTTTGCCAACATCTCAGGTTCCAATTCACATCTAGACCTGAAGTCAAATCCAGCTAAATACTCAAGGCTCTTCCATTCCGAAAACATGGCTCCCAATTCTGCATGTCTTTGACTTAACGCATCTTCCACTGCGTTACCTTTTCCCGGAGTATAGGCTATACCAAAATCATATGATGCTAAAAACTATAGCCACCGTTGCTGTCGAAGATTCAAATCCTTTTGGGAGAACAGATACTTCAACGACTTATGATCTGTAAACAACTCGAATCGAACTCCCAATAGGTAATGTCTCCACATCTTCAAAGAAAATACAATTGCCGCTAACTCCAAATCATAAGTCGGATAATTCCTTTCATGCAGCTTCAATTGTCGATTCGCATACGCAACAACCTTATCCTTTTGCATTAGCACTGCTCCAAATCCAGTACCACATGCATCGGTGTAAACCACCATCTCATCATTCCCACTTGTAATAGTCAAAATAGGAGCACTTGTCAGTCGCTTTTTCTGAATTACGAAAGCTTGCTCACACTTATCATCCCATTTGAACACTTGGTTCTTTTTCGTCAATCCTGTTAACGGTGTAGCTATCTTGGAAAAGTTTTTGATAAACCGACGATAATATCCTGCTAATCCAAGAAAACTTCTCACATCAGATGCATTCTTAGGTCTAACCCAATCCTGGATTGCTGCTACCTTAGCGGGATCAACCGCTATTCCATTTCCAGAAATAACATGGCCTAAGAACCTCACTTCACTCTTCCAGAAGTGACACTTCGAAAACTTAGCCTTTAGCTCATGTTTCTGCAAGATTTCCAAAACAATCCGCAAGTGCGTCTTGTGCTTTTCTTCATTTCTAGAGTAAACCAAAATATCATCCACGAACCCAAGTACGAACTTGTTCAACTGATCTCTGAATACTCTATTCATAAGATCCACAAAATATGCTGGTGCATTGGTCAAACCAAACGGCATTACCAGCCACTCATAAAAACCGGATGGTGTCCTAAAAGCAGTCTTCGGCACACTTTCCTTAGCCACTCTCAACTGGTGAAATCCCGTTGCCAAATCCATTGGAGAAAACACCTTAGCTTCGTGAAGCTGATCGAACAAGTCATCTATTCATGGCAATGGATACTTGTTCTTCTTAGTCACTTTATTCAGCTCACGATAATCCACACACAACCTCAACGATCCATCCGCTTTGGTTGCGAACACAACCGGTGCACCCCATTCGGACACGCTACGCCGAATGAATCCTTTCCGTAAAAGGTCATCAACCTGCACCTTCAACTCTTGCTGCTCCCTAGGCGCCATCCGCCTAAGAGGCATCACAATAGGTCTGTCTCCCTCAACTAGATCGATACGAAACTCGATCTCCCTATGCGGCGGTAACCCTTTGACCTCGTCAAAGACGTTCTCAAATCCATTCACAATAGGCACCGATGACAGTCCATCCCGTGGAACAACCAGCGAATACATGAAGCTCATGAAGACGCCTTCTTCATGCTTACATCGTATCACAACCTTTCGTCCCTCCGCATTCTCGACTGTCACCTCCAGCCTCTCACAATCAACCCTTGCCGCATATTTCCTAAGCCAGTCCATCCCCAAAATAATTCCGAACCACGCAAAGTTCAGAACAAAACAATCACAAACAAAAGAGCAATCATGACTCGACACAACTAGCCCACGGCATACCATATACAAACGAGACGAACCCCCAACTGGATTAGTCACAACCAAAGGTCTATCAACAATATCTGGTTCCAAACCCAACCGGCCTACAAGTTCACTACAAACAAAAGAATGCGACGCTCCAGTATCAAACAACAATCTAACCGGAACACCACAAATGGAAAGAGTACCTTGAACCACCACACTCTTTCCTTTCTCATCTATAGTAGGAGCTTTCAAAGATGATGGAACAGCCCCCAAAGCATAAGCTTGCACAATCTGCTTATCTTTCCTCGGTTCTGGACAGTCCTTCCTGATATGCCCCAGCTTATCACAGTTGTGGCACTTCAACTGCACCTTTGGATTCTTGCAATCCCTAGATAAATAACCCTTCTGCCGACAATTGTAGCAGATCACTTCGCCCTTCGGCTTCTTCTGGCCATACTTACCCTTCTGTTGTTGCTGCTTCCTCTTCTTGTTCCCACCCTGCTGTGGTTTGGACTCTTCCTTGGTCACAGCAACAACAGACCCTTCCTTAGGAAACAAACTCTCGTGCCTGAGAGCTTTCTCCACAAGCTTCTCAAACGGATCGTCCAGATGATCCACCAACTGCCTCCTAAGATAACTATCCAAGCCGGTCACAAACTTCTCATTCTTCTGATAGGGAGAATCAATATACAACCAAGCATACTTGGACAAAGCTTCAAACTCAGAAACATACTCAAGAACTGGTCTTCCACCTTGCGTGAGTTCCACAAACTTCTTAAACAAAACAGATTTCTGAGCCGTAGAAATGAACTTAGCTTCAAATCTAACTTGGAATTGCTCCCAAGTAATCTCTTCCTCTGGAGTATCAATGGTGATAGAATTCCACCAATCCGAAGCTCTCCCTTGAAGCTGTCTTGATGCAAGCTTCCTCTTAGTTGCATCCTCAATTCCCAAATCACCAAAGATCCTTCTACAAGCAGCAATCCATCTCTGCACTTCTATGGTTGATTCTTTTCCCAAGAAAACCTTTCCTCCAAGAGCAGTATAGTCCTTGCACAACTTAGCAAAATCCACTGGTTTGGGAGCTTGAACTTGAACTCCAACATCTACTGACTGTCCTGAAGTTGGCATTCTTCTCATGATCGAAGTCATCATAGCTTCGAACATTGCAGCATAGTCAGTAGTTTCCCCAACAGCACGACTTTCCCTAGCAGCTTGTCTCTCACTTCGACTCATCCTTAATATCTACAAAAAGGAATGATTTAGAACACCTTGAGAAACAACTACATAAGGAGCTCAAATCCTTCTAAACTACTATATTATATATAGTAATCATCCATCAACATTACAATTACGTCTCTCATACGTAGTTACATCAGCGAGCGTTGGCTAAAATCGACTAACCAAAGCTCTGATACCAAATGTGACGACCGCCCATGACTCCCGCACGAAACAAGGGAATGGTTCGCTGAAAAGTGTGCCAGGAGGCCATGGACGATAGTCAGGGTAAGATAAAACTGAATAGTCTATCGTATTACACACAGCGTATGGATAAAATACAATAGAAAATATACATAGTGAAGCCCTATAGAACAGAAGTCTCATCATATAAACTCATAATAGTTTTATACAATCATCTGAATAGTCAATACATCAAGCCTCACTACATAACACTCAGAGTATCAAACAAACAGCGGAACATCCAGTACATATAGTAAGAAAACAATATGCAAAAGCCACCAGCTCGTCTTCATCATCAACATCGTTGGTAGCCAAGAACAGCACCTGCCACCTGCTACCTAGTCTGCCCATCCCAACATGGATGAACAGCCCAAGGTAATAAGAGTTGAACATAAAACCTTGAGTCAGACAACAGTCTTAGTGAGCAGTAAATCAACTATCAAACATACCAAAAGAGCATAAAGGGTAAAAGGAATAGGAACTCAACCATCCCACTCCACCTCATCCTACAGTGATAGCCCCCAGACACACTAAGCAGAAACAAGCATAACAAAGCAGACATTTAAAGTAAAGTAATTAGCACTCGAGTCAAGGTCGATGTTTTACAAGTACAAACCCCCAAGGCCTAAACCAAGATCAGATAAGCACCCGAAAAACATCGCTCTTGAGTCCGAATGACGATACAACCAAACATCCATGACTCTGGCTATCACTGTTATCATTGCCTCGATATTATCGTTAATTGAATGACCGGCACCTTCTTTCAACCGTCCGTCAAGGGCTAATGGCAACCCCGGTTCCAGACATAACTCTGCACGTCATCATGTCCCATGCCTAGGACTATCGCATCTGCCCAAAGTACTAACACGTCATCATGACCCGTGTCTGGAACGTCATCGTTACCCGTTCCAACATACTCTTGCTTTGAGCATGCTAGAACCTTCAATAACGATAAGATTCAAGCCCCCTAGTCATCCTCCTCGATGACTATTCTCACACTAGCTCAAGCGCCTCTCGAGCCCACCATTATCCACAAACCCGGACCGCATCACCGAGTTATCAACATGCTTGGGATGATCCCGTCTGGACTAAACCAAGGCTTTCACACATTGTGCTTTGCTTCAACGCATCATAGCAAAGCCCCATCTCAACATCATGGTTTGCCTCATCGCATCATGGCAAAGTCCATCATCATCAAATCTATCCATATGAGCTTCCACATCCGCTTCATATGCCACAAGCAGCTTTCACCATTCAAAAGCCTTTCCTCTTAGCTTTTGAATCATCTTCGACCAACTTGTCCAAATCAAGTTATCGATCAACTAATCAATCAAATCAAACATCAATCCAAGCAATCAATCATCCAAACAAGATCTAATAAGCAATTACAACAATAATGGCAATTTCGTAAATAAAGAGTTCAAATCTAACATGCATTCTAACAAGCATGAATTATGAACAATATCTCTACAACTTAATGAACGAACTTCCATAAGTGAACATGTAGTAAAATAGGTATCAAAACTTCATAAATGATAGATCTACATGCAGACTTAAGGAAAATGCAAGAAATCACTATCTTTAGCACATAAACAAACCACCGATCCAATATACTCCTTTGGGTCCGTGTGAGAGATAACCACCACTCACCGAATAACCTAAACACCTCAAAAACAACCAACTCCAGATCTGGACAGCAAAGAATCAAGCTTGATCCTCCAAAGCTCCACTTCAGATGATGAAATCTCTCTTCAATGGATGGAGATCTTCAACTTTGGCTCTTGGATCTTCGATTTGATCTTCAATTTAGATGGAAGGAATCACTAGATTAGATTGGAGAAAAGTAGTGAAGAAGTGTTGTAATTGAGCAATCAAAATGGCAGTACTTCGTTGCTTCAAAATTCGTTGCCAAAAAGTGAGCCAAACCCTTCTATTTATAGGCAGATTTCCCCATCAATCGGCCGCCCCCATGAGTCGTCCACGAACTAAGACTCGCGACTCAAGCCCCTAACGACTCAACACAACAGCCGACCAATCCAAACACAGGGCCTCACGACTTAACCTTAACACGGCATACGACTCAACCTCAAGGCTTCAACGACTCAACACACACGCGGCCTATCGTCCTAACGACTCAACAGGGACACGACTCAACGTCCTAACACTAAGCCTAAGTCCCCAACGACTCAACATCCCACCGACTCATCAACTCCAACCTCTACGTGACTTATCACAGGAGACGACTCACGACTCAACACTAAGTCCTAAGTCGTTTGGACGACTCAACGACTCATCAACCTACCGACTCATCAACACACACGGCTAAGCCTTAAGTCGGTCACTACTATGAGTCGGTTTCATCCTATAAGCCATCTAATCTCTTAAGTCGCTAACCCTTGAGTCGTTCCATTCTATAAGTCAGTCAAGCCCTATAGGTCGCTCAACCCCACTAAGTTGCTCCAACTCTTAACTCGCCCACTGCCTAAGTCGGTAGCCTTCTTGGGTCGTACCAATCCCTTAAGTCGGTCGACCTATGGGTCGGCCAAACCTGAACTCGGTCATACCTATGAGTCGGCCACACCTCTAAGTCGTACAATACACTTATCTCCTACACAACTCAAGCTCCAAACGACTTAAACTTTGGTCGACTCATACTCTAAACGACTAACAACATCAACGACTTAATGTCGACAGTTCTACGATCTTTTCGATCCGTAAAAATACGGGTCGTTACACATTTTCTCGATAGTAGCCCCACGCTCAAAGGCCAATGATGACGCTCTCTCGACCGCCTTGTACCACGCCCTGTATTGGGCATAAAAGTCATGCACATAATCGTGCGCCGTCTGCTCAGCCTCTGGCGGAATTCTTTTCAAGTGAAGAGGAAAGATATAGTTATTGAAGCAAATATTCGGAAAGTCCTTCAACTGAGCAAGCCTGATTGCTCCTTCTCCCGAAATTTCAGTGATAGGTTGTTCCGCAACTACTGGAGGTATTGCCTCAGATCTGGGGTGGAGAGATTCATACTTGGAAGATTGAGAGGCCGACTGGTAGTGCGAGGAATCAGAAGGACGAGAAACATGGACAGGAGACTGTATAGGAGCTCTTGGAGGAGGAGTGCGCGATAGAGAGCGATGTCTATAATCCCTATCTCTCCGTTCTTGGCTAGAATACCCGGAGTACCTGCGATCGTAACCCCTGTCTCCTTCTCTCCTTTGTGACTCGTAGTATGAGGAAGATTTGCGAGCGTGTCGTAGGCTCCCTAGCATCGAACCACGTCCAGTCATGATATCTACAAAGCGAAATGAGAATAAAGTTAGTGGTTTCTCGAAACCGATAACCTAAGACTCGGGACTATGTAGTGTCGTGAAATGTGTATGAATATGTATTTCCCCCGACCAACCAGAAGTGTCGACTGAGCTAGTAATAAAAGGCTCGATCGATTCTAGAGTACAATGAAACTCCTCCAACCCGACGTCATGCTGAAAAGACATATCATCCGGGATTGGAAGGTCGGTAAGCCCTTCGTAAAGACTTTCGGTTCGCGGAGGAGACATCCCGAAAATTCTAACTCCGGGAGAGGATCGGGCCGTGACAACTGACTTCCATCTCCCCTTCTTAGTTGACGTGACGACGGCTGCCTTGCCTTTTCTTTGCTCTTCAACATCCTTAACCACGTCTGTAGGCTCCATCAACGGCTCGTCGTCAGTGTGAGTTCTTTCAGAATCAGCCTCCTCGGCCGTGATAACTTTGGGTTTCTTGCGTTTGACTCGTTTCTTCGAAACAATCCTTAGCGCCCCGTCAAACAGTATGCTCTGCCCTCGTTCAATCAGCCCATAGGTCCGGAGATTTCTATCGGTCAAAAGCGACTCGATATCCCTGTCCTCGCTCGGGACTCCCCGGAGTACACGCACCATCTCTTTAAAGCGCTCGCCTTCAGGTCGCTGAATCGTCGCTGTGAAAAGAGAAAGAACATAAGTTTCGCTTCGACCGCATTTGTCTTAGAAATAACTTAATAACTCGGCTACACTCACGTCTGAATAACCATCGTCGGGCAAACCCCGGAGGACACCTGACATAGAACCATTCCGTCCTATAGTTACTCAACCTGGTCCAGGACCCAGTGACCACTTGGCAGTTTCTCACCGCTTCCAGAAATGTGAAGGAAGGATAATCACCTCGGGTCTTGAAATTAAATAGATATCCAATCTCGATCGGGATCGGTGGTCTATGAAGATGCCCCATGAAGACGATGAATAAACTGTTCACGGATGCATGTCCGTTTGGGTGTAATTGAGACGGAGCGATCCTCAAAAAAGACAACACTTCCCTTATATACTCGTTGAACGGAGGAAGTGTCCCGGTCGTGCATGCGTGGCGGTTAAACGCTGTATATCTCTCCGGCGGGTTGTGTGGTCTATCATTCGGCCCTGGCAATAACACGTCATCCAGTGACAGACCGTGCCTCAAGCATATTCTCCCTAACATGTCCTCAGAAATATTTGATTGAACGGAATCCAACGGATTGGCAATGAAGGACGCATTGGGAAGTTCGTCCGGGGCCAGACCAATGATCTCAGGTCAATATCTGGAACCTCTAGTCTCGGAGCAGCTTCCTCCTGCTGTTGCGAACTTGACGGTTCCATAACTAGCTAACTCATGAGAAACCATCGTTAGACGACAAAGAACCCGTGCATTCCCCAGTGTAAAGTGTATGAATGTATGTTGTGAAGTGCCATGCATTACTTGAATAAATATCGCGGAGTTAAAGAAAATATGCAAACGACAAAGCTATGGAGTCCAGTTACAATGACCGTCATCGCTGGCCGTCATCGTTGAACCGTTTGTATGATGGAAAGTTGATTTGAATAGAAGTCGTTATTGTTCCATCGACGAGCTTCATAAGGTAGTCAAGTATGCAGTTTAATATGTCCAAATATGCAAGGATGAAACTCGTCGGAATTATGCTTAGAAAATGTCAAACTTTGGTATCCATCATAGAGGGTTCGAACCAAACAAAGGGAGCTCATTCGAACCCATGCCAACGTCACTTCGAATCGATGCCGAAAGGCGCACTCGAATCGATCGATGAAAGAGGACTACGAATCCAACCTTGATTAACTGGCTCGAACCGATAAGCAAACCCACAACTTCACATCAATCACGTTCGAACCGATGCCCTTCGTATCGATGTAAAGTCGAGGACTTCGAACCGATGGCTGATGGGTTCGAAACCATCGATTCGAATGGACCCATCAAAGATGGTTTATCGATGTGAACTGCGTAACCCCATAAAGTCCTTCCAGAGATCAAGGCGAAACCAAGGGGAAGTGACGCCGCCATCATCGATTCGAACTCGAGCCTACGTATCGGTTTGAAGTCCCCACAAACCAGATCTGGTTTTGCCAATCTCAAGAATAAGCAATCGATAAAGATGAGATAGGTTCGAAATAACTTTGCCGTTTGGATTCGAGGCTAGTTACCTAGTTTGAATGATGGATTCGAGAGATTGAAGACTTGAATCTTGGTTGGTTCGATAACGCGACACGGTGTTTTCTCCTTTAAAGCTTCGAAACGATGCAATGCACAATGATAGCAAGGCGAGAGTAAAAAGTAAAAAAAAGAAAAAAGTAAAACCCCCTGCTATTTACATGAAGCCCGGGACATGACCGAGTCGCTTCGTATCCCAGTAAACCCAACGGGTCATAACCGGTCAAGACCCAGGTCGATTCGAAGTCAGCTTTCGAATCCACCAGCCTAAGGCCCTATCGATTCGAAGTTCACCCCATATTCCACCGTTGCGAAGCACACAGCAGAGTGACAGGTTGCATCGATGTGAAACGCACAGTGGGCGCATCATTTCGAAGCCTCTGTTCGCGACTCCATCCACAACCTACCGAAACGAACTGCTTGTTCGAATCCATCCTTTCGCAACGGTTTTAATGTCAGTTTCGAACCCATCACAACACAAGTACACTCCATCCATACGAATGTAAAATTCGAATCGATCGATGCTCCAGCACATCGGTTCGAAATGTCACATTCACGCAACGCATAGTCGTTTCCTTCAACCTTCTACATCGGTTCAGGAGAGGATCGATACGAAGGAGCTTTTCAAAACAACCATCGAGCATTGTCTCAACTTAAATTTCAAAATCGGTTCAGGAGAGAATCGATACGAAATTAAATAGCAAACCAAACTAACAACGACTTGTAGACGCACGACGTTAACAAAGATCAAACTAGCGTATGTGCATATATATCGAACTAACACTCGATTTTAAGCATTTGCAGGGACCAAACACTTATCTTGTCACAAATGCAACAGCCAACGGATAAGCGCTATTATACAGCAATCAATCATGCCAACGCAAGGTTGCAGCGATACAGAGTACGAGTCTCAACCAAAAGAGAGCAATGATTGTTCAGAGATAAGTTGTGGCTATTCAAAGCACGTCATGTTCCCACAAGACGTACTTTGGGGGGCAAAATGTTATCCCGCTTTTTGGCAAAGCCGCGATACCAAAAGATCGATCGAAAAATGGAGAATAGTTCGTATCAGAGATTGGTCATGCTTCGTTTTGCTATGGATATCGCTGAATTTTGTCCAAGTCCAGATCGAGCTACAATTGATAGGACTCGACAAGAAAGACCATAGAAGTCAGCATCTCAAATTTTAGGTCAATCCGAGTTCATATGCTCAAGTTATGATCGATTCAATGTGGAGGGGAAAACCACAACTTCGAACCGATGGCTGATCAATGGTTCGAATCGATCACCTTCGAATCCATCTACTTCGAACCCATCAACGTGCCTTGGGGTCGACTCCATCACCTTCGAATCCATCGAGCGTCAGTTGTTCGAACCCATCACAGAGACCTCATTCGAACCCATCCACGAAACCTTGTTCGAACCCATCACAGAAGCCTTGTTAGAACCCATCATAGAGACCTTGTTCGAACCCACCTGTGAAGCTTCATTCGAACCTACTGGGTCAACCAACCATGATGACGTGTCTTTCATCGATTCGAGTGCGCCGAGATTTATGGAGTCGAAGCGGTCAACACGACGTGAAGACCGGATCGATTCTAAGTTTGCGCTCCACGTCAACACGAAGCCACGCGCCACCATGGTTTCGAAACCATCGGTTCGAATGCATGGTTTCGAACCAAACAACCACGCCATGAACCCTATTTTGAATCCATCATATCTCTCAATCCACTGATCCAAATTCCATGAAATTTGCACGGAAGTTTGCGTTCATGTCGAAGAGTCTCCACGCCAAATTTCACCTCGATTGGACGAATTCTTGATCGGTTCGAATGGAGTTCGAACCGATGCCAAAGTGGGCCCAAACTTCCTGAGACCGGGCGTGTGGGCGCCCTCACGTGCGGGTAGTAGTCTCCCGAGTTTTCAGCGAAATATCAGCAGCCTACGCCTATAAATAGAGCCCCAGGGCCAATGGGAAAGGGATCTTTCAACACTCAAGCGCCCAGATATTGCCGGATCGAGATCTCCTTCATCCTACATCATAATTTTACTGTTGATTTCGAATTTACAGTTGTAATTTGCTGTTGATTGCTGTAAAAACTTGTAATCATTGAAAGAAAAGCAATAAAACATCAAAACACTTCACAGTGGGCGTAGGCAACACGCCGAACCACTATAAATCGCTTGTCTACGCATTTTCTTTACTATTGATTGGAGTTTTTGTTAGATAATATCTGTTTTGAACTTACATTCTTGACTATTATCTCTTCAACGACTCCCGAAGAGTGTTGTGCTCAATTTTGACACAAACACCTATAAAGTACAGGTGCAAACCTCCTTAAAATGGAAAAGTTGTTCTCTAAAGAAAGAATACAACTCTTCTCGAAATAAAAGAGTTGTTCTCCAAAATTTTGCCACTGTGAAAGAGGTTGCAATAAACCATGATATGGGGTTAATATAATATAGTTACAAAAATAAAAACAATGCTCAAGCAACATACCATAGGTTTACTGCAACATCACACAGTGGAAATAAAGAAACTTGTGTGAAAAAGAAGAATAAATGCATTCTCAAATACAGACAGAATTTTGTACAAGTAAAAGAATCATTTTATTCCATACTATAAATTTTTTATACATGTGCATGTTTCAAAACAAAAGAGGGCGGGGACCGGTACCCGCACAATCTCCAATCAACACAAGTCTTTATATATAGAAGGAGAAAAAAAAAGCAAGATAAAAGCATAGGAATAAAGCCATCATTTCTTCTTCTTTCCACCTTTCGAGCCTACGCCTGGCCGGATGATCAACTTTTTGGGCCGGCTTGTAAGAGTAGGGGAAGAAGGAGAAAGGGGCATAATTGGACTTTCTTCTGTTTTTCTTCACTGGCAGAAGCTTCCTTCTTTTTCTTTGAGACCCCACGCTTCCCCCTCTTCTTAGAAGAAGATTCACTTCCCGGAGTGAAAAGAAGGGATAATTTTATGTCATCAGAAGCAGTCTGTTCCGGAGTTCTCTCGCCTTCTTCAGGTTCTTCGGCCTTCTGTTACTGAGAAGCAACAGGATCGTCTAAGTCACGAAAAGCTTCTATCTTCTCTTCTTGCGATCCCGGTTGAGAGACAGAAGGAGGAGTAATCTGAAGAGATGGAGGGGGAACATCTGGAGGAGGGGAAGTCTGAACAATACATGGTGCTTTCTCTACAGGAAAAGAAAAGTTAAAGTCAGTATTCCTCATAAAAAGAGGGGATAATGGCTCATCGACACTTAAGACATAAGCAAGAAGCTCATCGAACTCGGTCGAAGCGAACGAGCAGTCCACTTGAGCGAGATCGACATTGAGGTTACCTGGAGAAGTAGGCTTTACTATGTCAACTTCGAAGTCCTGTGCTTCAGCGCTTTCTTGAGTCTCATCTCCAGTGTGGGCGGTGGCACTTTCAATAACAACTTTAGCAAGAGGAGGAGAATGGGAACTGGAGCCAGCAATATCGATATCGGCCGAAACTGAAGGTAGAACTGGGTCGGTTGAGATTGTCTTTCCTAAATGTTCTCCTTCTGTCATTTTGGCTCTCTCTTTGGCGAGTTACTCCTTTCCCCTGGCAAGAGTGGCACATGCGTCATCATCTACATTGCGTGCCATTAAATCTACTTCGGCATATCCGGCTCCTCTAAGCATATCAAGTATGGCCTCCTACACTTTGGCCAAAGTGATTTCATACTCCGGTGCCAAAAATTTAAGGATACCGCACCCCAGAACACTATGAATGTAAAACTCAAATAGAGTGGAGCTGACGTCGGCTTTAGTTGCCATATGAGATTCTTCGGCTGCAGTTTTGCCGGCAATAGCTTCATCGCGCTCTTTTTCAGCTTTAGAAAGTCGAGCTTTTAGGAGTTCAATTTCCAAGTTCTGGGAGTTGGTCTTTTCTTGTAGACGAGCAACATCGGCTCGGTAGCTGTCCACAACTTGTTGCTGTGCTTCAAATTTAGCTACAGCATCTCCCTGTGCCGCGTGAGCATCTCTCACTTGTTTTTGAAGAACTTCTTCTCTCTGAGAATAGGAAGTGGAAGAAGTGACGAGCTCTTCCTTAAGTTTTTCAACTTCCGCTTCAAGCTTTTCTCATAAGCGGCAATACTCTTCATTTCGGCATCATGCTGATCGAGTATTTTCTGCCGCACGGATTTTTCATTCTCCATAGTAAGCATGGCTTTAAGATTTGCATGATTTACCCTTTAAAGCTCATCAAAGAGTTTCTGCCAACCAGACATTCTCTCGATATCAAGTTTAACGACATCAAGATTTTGCAACATGGCTTGCTTATCAATCGGGACCAAGTCAAGATCAAAACGCACTCCCTTTAAGCACCAGTGCGGAAATCGGCTTTGAAGAGTAGCCGGACCCTGTCCAACTTGATAGGGGGCCTACTTATGATTGTTTGAATATCGGTTCTTTGAAGGGGGGAAAGCCGGAAGGAATTTCTAAAGAGACGGGAGTAGCAGGCTTTTCGGAGAGTTCAGATGTCAGTTTTTCACCAAGTTTGGCCCGTTTACTCGGTCCTCAGTGACATGGCTTTTTCCCTTGTCATCACGGGATTTTCGCTTGTGCGAATCATCCTCTCTATTAGAAGAATCATGTCGTTCGTCTCGTCTCCCGTTGCGTTCTTCATAAGCACGCTTTTCACGAGCCTTCCTCGCTGCTCTTTCTTCGTCACTTTCCCAAGAGGCGGGAAGATACCTCTTGGGGTCGTAAGAGCTGGGCCTCCCATAACGCTGGAAATCGTCATAGTAAGAGCCACTTCGTCCCATTGGAGAATCTGAAAAAAAAATACAAACTCAGAAATCTTCAAAACAAGGAAGTTGAATGCATATAAATGCTGAAAAGTCCTAAGTGTGTGTAACGTGCAAACTATGCGAATCGAACTACGAACCACTCCTGGGTTGGGAGGTGATGATGGATTTTACAAGCAGTGTTAACTCTTAGGCTGATGGAGTTTGTTGCAGAACGGATGTCGCTTCAACTACTGGAGAAGTAACTTTAGCAGTGGTAGGATCATCTTTAAAAAGCTCCTGTGATGTAATCATCAGATCGCTCAACCCCTCAAAAGCATCATCACTGCTGTGCCTGGCAGGACTTGCTCTCTTAGTTCCTTCATCACCAGATTTCCTGGATTGTCGGGGAGGTACCTCTTCTTCAATGACTGGGGCAAGTTCAAGTTTGTCGGATGACCCGACAACATCAATTGAAGTAGAACACTTTACCAATGAAGCCTCAACAGTATGTTCTTTCGGCGTAAGTTCTCCGATGGAAACTAGGGCATCCGATGTCTCTACTGGAGAGTCGGGGACTTCATGAGGTTGAGTAGAACGAGAAGGGTGCATATGCCCGCGTTGGTGAAGAAGCTCATCTTTCAGCAAAAACTTAATACTTCTTTCCTCAACCGACACGGCGCTTAATCTTTCAAAAGTTGTCTTGTGACTGGGATTTCTAGAGAGAGGAGGAAGTGTTGTAAAAGAGAAGAATGAAATTAGCACTTAGCAATTCGGATCTTGAAAAACACAGAAAATGGAAAGAACAGGGATGAGCAATCTTACTTCCTATTCTCCAGATGGCATAAAACCCTGGGGGGCAGGGAACAAAAAAGAATTGATTCAGAAAACCGTGAGCACTTTCGGAAAGATCGGTGATAAGTTTACTTTTTCTGGCACTTCTCACGAGTATGATGGAGGGGTGTTCTTTATTCTTTGCGAATGTGCATAAGTAGCAAATTTCTTCGAAGCTCGAAAGACGGTTAAGTGTCCTCCTGAATAGAATGCACAATCCCATCATGATGGCATAGCCATTGGGATGTCATTGAAAGGGAGAGATGGTTAGTCGGAGAAGGAGTTGTTGAAGAAATTCAATGAAAGGAGGAATGGCACCACATAGGCACATCTGGCGGTTAACAGTGACAAAACCGAGCGGTGGCCTGTCAGCAGTATCATTTGGCCCAGGATGTATAGCATCCGCTTCGGCAATCCCAAATTGAATACGTAATTGGTTGAATGCCCGCTGACTCAGGGTAGTTGGAGTTCTTTCCGGAGGATTATCCAATGGAATGGCTATCGGGAAGACTCCTTCAGATTGCTCTACTACCTCTTCTTGAGAAGACATTCTACACAAGGAACTGGATATTCAAATATGAAGGTGCACGTTTCCTAAATGTGTGAAGTGTTGTGCAAAACTAATAAAATTACAAGAAAATGCAACTGAAATTAAACTAGTTAATAGTTGTCAGTTAAAAAGCTTCAGGACTTGTTGTTTTAAGTTCAAGTACACTGTTCAAGCAAACAGATTAGCTTTGGTTGATTAATTCAGCATTGCTTTAATACTTCACTTGAGTTTGTTGATTCATAGCATTTCACATAATTTCTTTAAGATGATTATCTTTTATCGACTAATCTGTCATTCGATGTGGGCAGTCAATGGCAGTATATTCGCCCTAGTTTTCTGCAAATGTTGTTTTCAGCAGGTTGTTAGCTTATAAGTGAATATAATCTGTAAAGAAGTGCAGCAAAGTTCAAACAGTTTAAAGTCCAGACAGTTCAAAGTTCAAACAATTCCAAGTTCAGGCAGTTCAAGACATGCAAAGCATTTTTTAACTAAGTTTTGGCTCGTCCATGACCTAAAAGCTATGTCGCGGGTTAACTTAGGTCGTTAATTCTTTAAGTCATGATGAATATAAGAGAATAAAGCTTCAGGTTAGAATGACGCAAAATTGTTAAGTCCAAGCTCGGCCACGACCTAAAGATTACGTCGCAAAAAGTTAGGTCGTTAGCTTTTAAGGTCGTTCTGCTTTTAACTTCATGTTATTCCAGCGACCTATCATAGGTCGAACGTCCTTAAGTCGTTCTGATGAAAATTCGTATGGTATTTTGACAAATTAGGTCGCAAAACTGTTGGGTCGTTAAGCCAATTAGATAGTGCAAATCACATCCTGTTTAACGCCTATTTCTGAAGCGACCTAAAACTTACGCGACTCAACGACCGAAAACTTACGCGACTCAATGACCTAAGAGGTACTAACGACCTAAGAGTGCTAATGACCTAAAAGTGAGCGACCTAACTACAGCAACGACCGACGACCTATAGGAAGTTGCAACCTAACGACTCAATTAGTAAGCGACCTATCAAGCTCAACGGTTTAGTTCACGACCTAACAGTTCATAACAGGCTATGACCTAACGAGACAAACAGGCGAACGACCTAGCGATGGAAAGGTTCTAGCGACCTAACTGCCTACCGACCTAAGTGGAAAAATGACCTAACGACTTAAGGAGTTAACGACCTAATGACTTAAGGAGCTAGCGACCTAACGACTTAAGGAGTTAGCGACCTAACGACTTAAGGAGTCAGCGATCTAACGACCTCAAGCATATGCAACCTAAGCAATGCCACAGCCTACCGACCTAAGAGCGAAGTGGTATCAGCGACCTAAATCTCAGTTGACTCACGACCTATGATAGGTCGCACGCGACCTATTAATTTGCTCAGAAGAGAACCAAATGCAATCAAGATAAGTCAGACCCCATCTCTTAGGTCGCTGCCGACCTAATAACTTATTCAGGGCAAGTTCCAATATAGCTGGTACAGGTGATCCCCTATGTCGTCGCCGACCTATGACCTACGACCTACCTTAGGTCGTATGCGACCTAGCACTTGGTGATAAAATTCTGCCCAGAGTATTCCCTATAAATACAGCCCTAACTCCAACTAGCAAAGTACTTTTGGCCGATCACTTCAAGCGCCGATACTCTACTGAATTCTCAACTCACTCAACACTTCAAGTACTCCAAACACCAAGGACACTACTACGATCTCGAAGAGAAAATCTACATCATTCAACATGAATTCTGAAGATTATTCTCCATCAAAGTTATAGTTGTTTGTCTCATCAGAATTGTAATCGAAGATTGTTGTAAAGTTGTAATCAAATTCGATAATAAAGAGAGTTAAAGTGGACATAGGCTTACCCTAAGCCGAACCATTATAAAAACTGTTGTCTTTTCTGCTTTTTCTGTGATTTCTCTACTTGTTCTTTAGTTCCCGTGTTCACGGGTGGTGCTTTCGCTCAACTTCAATCTTCACCGGGGTGTTAGCGTCTGATTTTTATGTTAACATTTTTGGTGCTTTCATTAAGAATTGAACTCAGGAAATTTCCACTATTGCTCCGCAAAGGATTGTTGAAAGAATTTCTTTTAAAACCATAAGTTTATTGGAAATAATGGCTCCTGGGAGAAAACGAAGTTATGTAAGATCCGAAAATGTTCAAGAGAATACTGCTACCTCTCCTCCTTCAAGTCAAGCAGCTCCAACTGTTGGACTTACACGAGCAGAATTGGACGCGTAGTTTTGGGATTGAATCAGCAATTAAATGCTCAGAATGCGCAATTGGAGGCCCAGATTTCCCAGAATGCCCTGATCTTGAGTAAACTAAATGATCTACTTGGGGCAAACCGTCAACCGAATAATAATGATGGGAACCCTAATGCGGGAGTTCAGGATGTTGAAGGAAACATTTCTCAAAGAGCCGCAGACCCTGTAGAAAGAACTGCTCTTCAAGATGGAGGATCAGGGCCACAGCCGACTCTCTGTGAACGGTTGTCCAAACAGAATTCAGAAAGAGTGGCTGATGTGTGCCCTCCAGAGCCTCTAAATGACGAAGAGTAATTTTCGGGCATGGTTCGTCAAATCACGAAAGAAAGTATGTGAAGAGATGAAGACGAGAAGGAGTGGGGTTTTGCTCCAAGCAAAACTCCATTTGCTGAAAAGATCTTGAAGTCGGAGTTCCCAAGGAAATTCGTTCCTCCTACTATTCCGTCTTACAAAGGGACGAGTGATCCTAACGAGTTTCTGTATAAGTACGACTGGCATATGACTGGTGCCAGGGCGTCTGATGAAATTAAATGCTGATACTTCCCGGTTTATCTAGAAGGTGTTGCTATATTATGGTTTACAAAGCTGCCGGTAAGGTCCATCGATCAATTCTCCGATTTGACCAGGAAGTTCAAGGAGCAATTTCGATTATATGCTTCTAATGCAAAGGATATAATGTCGCTATCAAGTCAAGAGCAAAATCCGAGAGAATCCATCAGATCATTTTTGAATCGCATTAACATAGCATTGGCTGAGGTGGATAATGCTGAGCCACGCATGGTCTTGACATACTTGATGAGGGCAATTGATAAGTCAAGCGAATTTGGAAAATGGTTGAAAATGAAAGAACCAAACTCACTTGACAAATTCTACAAGAAAGCAGATGAATTCATGCTCTTGGAGAGCCTCCAAACACCGGCTAAGGTGGTATCAGTGGAAGCCGGGAACAATGGCACTGCTTTGAATAAGAAAGAACCTAACACTTAGAAAAGGTGAAACGATGGTGGGAAGAAACAGGGACACCCTAAGAGAGGCCGTTCTTTCAATTTCACACCCTTGATCGATACCCCTGAAAACATCTTCTTTGCGACCAAAGATGATATCGATTATCCGGCACCACCTAAAATGAGAGTTGCGATTAAGATGGAAAAAAGTGGAAGGTTCTGTCGGTTCCACAACCAGCCCGGCCACGACACCAACAAATGCCGTCAGTTGAAAGTGGTAATTGAACAACTCTTGAAGGAAAACAAACTCCAGCAGTATGTGAAAAGGAACAGAAATGCCCCAGCTTCTTCGACTCGAGGACAACAAGTTCCCGCACACCGTCCTGCCTCAAGTGAGAAGGTCGTAGAGCAGGAATCGGAAAGACCTGTTACCAATATAATAACTGGAGGACCTCACCCAACAGGAAGAAGCTGGGGAGAGATGGAAAGGTATGCCCGGGCCTTGAGGCATGTACCAGCTGAAGAGAATGTTTTTGTCTTAGGGAATGATGCGCCTTTAAAGCAACAAAAGACTTCCACAGATGATATCGTGTTCAGTGCCAGGGATTCTTTGGGTATTGAGGCTCCGACCATAGAACCTTTGGTCATATCCGCTGGTATTGGGCCGGTAACTGTGAGAAGAGTTCTAGTTGATTGTGGAGCTTCATGCAACATCCTCTTCAAGAAGACCTTCGATCAAATGAAAATCCCGATGGCCGACGTTCAAGCTTCATCACTTAAGATCGCTGGGTTCGCTGGAGAACCCAAATAGCCGATTGGGACCATTGATTTGTTTGTAGAACTTGGAAAGGGACCAAGGAAGGTGGCTCGAAAGCAAACGTTTATAATTGTTGAAGAATTCTCTGCCTACAATGCCTTTTTGGGCCGACCAACTCTTGCTGCGTTCAAAGCAGTTCTTGCCCCACGGTGTCTGACTCTAAAATTCCCCACAGATAATGGAGTTGGTGTGATTAAGGGAGACCAAGATGCGGGGAGAGAATGTTACTTTGCAGAGTTACGAGAATCAAGGAAAAGAGAAATGGGAAAAGGTGCGGCGGCTCCAGTCCGCACCAAGGAACCGACCTTGTAGCAATTACAGGATGGACCCTACACTAGCGAATGTAGTGGCGCACGAAGAGAAATAGATCCAAGGAAAGCCAGTGCAGGGGAGAATAGGGTAGTACCGGTAGAGGTAACAGTACCGGTGCCTGTTGACCCAAAAGACCCAAACAAAGTGCTTAATGTGGGTTCACAACTCAACCCGACAACTCAGAATGTTCTGATTTCATTTTTGAAGGCTAATTTGGATGTATTCGCTTGGACTCATGCTGACATGTGTGGAATATCCCCAGAGATTGCAGTACACACTCGAAATATTGATCAAAAGATTACACCTGTGAAACAGAAAAGAAAAACTCAGGGTCCTGAGAGGACGGCAGCATTGAAAGAAGAAGTTGATCGGCTCATGGAGAACGATTTCGTTAGAGAATCTACTTATCCAAATTGGGTCTCAAATCCAGTGCTGGTTAAGAAAGCTAACGGAAAGTGGAGAATGTGCATTGATTTTTCAGATCTGAACAAAGCCTGCCCCAAAGACTGTTTCCCGCTGCCCGGGATCGATCAGTTGGTGGATGGGACTGTAGGATCTAGATTAACCCTAGAGGGGGGGGTTGAATAGGGTTATAGCTAATTTTCTCGAATTAAACACAGAAATATAATAGCAGAAATAAATATGCTGAAAAGTAAATCACACACAAAATTTACCCAGCTTCGGCAACCCCTGCCTACTGCTGCATTCACAGATTTCTATTAGAATTAAACAGTATCACGCTTACAAACACTCTACTAGACTCGCAGACCCTTTTGCTCCCGCTCACAAACACTCTACTAGACTCGTACACCCTGCTCCCGCCTATAGAGTTTCGCTCACTCGCAAACACTGCTCCCGCCTATAGAGCTTTGCAAACTCGCACTCCCTGCTCACTGAACTAATTCTAAATAGACAATCTGACACTACCTAATCCCTAGGTGGTGATTTACAGATTCTTCAACTCGAAAAGAAAAAACAACTTCAAAAATAACACCGGAGCAAAAAATTAAACTACAACTTGAATGCGTGATTTTTGCTCAAAATAAATAAATAAAAAACCCCTTTTTTAATTGAAACCTAAATAAAAACTTAACCCTTTTATAAAAAACAAGGCCGGCCCCTTGTTTTTATTAACCCGATCCACTTTCTTTTGAGAAGAAAAAATGGCGGCCTCTTTCTGATTAGGCCTTCGTTCCCTTTTGTTCCAGTTAGGGCTTCGGCTCTTTGTTGGCTTCGGTTTCTTCAATTGATCTGTGATATGTTTCCCTAGCTCGCTGCTTCTCTGATGGTTGACTATTGCTTGTTTGCAGTTGCTCGATCGAGTTCGTTGCATGTGAATTCGGTATGTACTGTCTCCTTTTGCTTTTCTAAATTGATACTTGAACTCGATAATTTTTTGCCGATGATGATTAGGGCATTTATATAGGTTGAATTCCTATATTTGCGTTCGTATAAATTTGATTGAATTTGTCAAATTCTTTATCTCGGCCACTTGATGATGTTTGAATGATTGAGATCGATTCTGACTTTTTCATATGCGTATAATTTTAATTCTTGCGTCCCACGGCTTTGATGTTAACTTGTTCATATTTCTTGCTTGGTTGGTCACGGCTTTAATTCATTTTCGTGATGACCATGATGTTGATTTCTACTGCTTTGGCCTTGACTCGTTCATCTTGTAGTCTTTAACCTTTTTCTCTGGTACTTAAATTTTCAATCATGATGTTGTTTGGTTATTTGTTCATGTGATTCCCTGTTGCTCGGTTACTGATGCATTAGTTGTTGGCATATTTGCTTTGTACTTCATTTGAGGTTGTAGCTTTGGTCTTTGTTGCTCTGGTCCTGTTGCCTTCAGTTGCTTGTTGAAGATATTGCACTGCATCACCACTGTTCTTTGCATTTGTACATATGAATGCTCATTGTTGTTTGTACCTGTACATATGTGTATACTAGTTTGGTGTCATGTTTGCTTTGAGTCTGCAACTTGGAGTCTGCAACTAGTAACTGGACTTGATTTGTGCCTTGTCCATTCTCATGTGTTCATCCCTGTTGTTGTTCATCGGAGTTTAAGCATTTGCATATTTGAAGCCATGTATCATGATGCAGTCTTCATTATGTTCTGGTGACATCTGCATTGCTTCATGTTGCCTATGTATCACTGCAGTTGCACATTGTTTGTACTTGTGTTCTTTATTCATATGTTCTTCAAATCAGTGGTGCACTGTGCTATTTGATCTTGTTTTTGTTGTGATGCACTTGATTTCTTCTGATTCATTTTTGAGGCAGTTTGCATGTATGGGCATTATTTCTTGTGTGCTGGTTGAAGTTCTGATGCCTTTGGTTTGAACCATGCTTTGATTCATTGTCAACCTGTATCATTTACTGATTTAGTTGATTTCATGGTTCACCTTTCTTTGTTCACTGTGTACTTGATGGTTGCCGTGCACTTTTGTGCATTGAGACAGTTTCATTGTTTTAGTATTCCATGTTGCATGCAGTAGTCTTGGCCTGTACTGTGACTCGAGTTTTCACTGTGTTCTGACTTGATGCTGCATACATGCTTGAGTTTCACCTCTGACCTGTTGGTTCATTGTGATGTTCATTTGCATTGTTGCCTTGTTGACTGTGTTGTTGCATTGTATTCTGGTCAGTGTAGTTGTTTATTTGAGTCAGTGCTTCACCATACTTGTTGTTGCAGCTGTCTTGACTTATGCTGTATCAATGCTGCTTCACCATATTGCATTGTCATATTTTATTCCTGTTTTCACTTGTGTACATTTTCGAGTTGCACACTGCTGCTTGTACTTGTAGTCTTGGCCAGTTGACTGTTGCTTTGAGTTATTCATTGCTTGGTCTCTGTTGCCTTGAATTTCTGGTTGGAGCTGTGCACACGAGTTGGCGAGGCAATGCACACGTGTATGAATGTACACGTGTGTATTGCAGCCACTTATGATTACCTGTCCCTGTAATATCTATGTGCACGACTTTGTGATGAATTCAAGTGCGAATGATGACGAACAACCCAAATAACTGAGGCAAACGATATTTTCAAAAATCGTATTTCATTTTAAATTTCAAAAATATTTCTCTTTCAATTTTACTGCGTTTGAAAATATTTTTGCAGATTATTCAGATGCTGGATTCAAACCGGAATGCAGTTGAAGACAAAGTACGAGTGTGAGTGATATGTAGTGAGGTTAACTGTAAATGTGATGTGATTGTAATCAAAAATGTATATGTATAGTGAGAGCATGAAATTGTACTATTTAAAATTGTAATAAATATTTGTTTGAATAAAAAATTTCTGTTTGAATTCAAAATCTGTTTAACTTGTTCTGTTTGAATTCAAATTCGAATTCTGTGTAATTTAATTTTATTCAACAGATATTTATCTAACCAAATACATACTATTCAAAATATTTGTTTGAATAAAATTTCTGTTTGAATTCAAAATCTGTTTAACTTGTTCTGTTTGAATTCAAATTCGAATTCTGTGTAATTTAATTTTATTCAACAAATATTTATTTAAACTATGAAAAACAAAATAGTACATTACCAAATACATTTGTATATATGTTTATTATCATCAAACAAGAATCATATAGCGCAAAGCGCATATTCAACAGGGACGACAGGGCGTGAATTGTTATCTTTTATGGATGCATACTCCGGATATAACCAGATTATGATGCATGAGCCGGATCAAGAGGATACAAGCTTCATCACAGATGTTGGACTCTACTGCTACAAGGTCATGCCTTTCGGACTCAAGAATGCAGGGGCAACTTACCAGAGGCTTGTTAACACCATGTTTAAACCACAGATTGGCAAGACAATGGAAGTTTATGTTGATGATATGCTAGTAAAATCTAAGAAAGCAGTGGACCACATGGATCACTTGGCAGAGATGTTTGCAGTACTCCGAAAGTATAGAATGAAGCTTAATCCCTTGAAATGTTCATTTGGAGTGGATTCCGGAAAGTTTTTTGGTTTCATTGTGAGCGCTAGGGGCATTGAAGCCAATCCAGCTCAAATCACTGCACTAAGAGAGGTCAAGGCTCCTAGAACGAAGAAGGAATTGCAAAGTCTCAATGGAAAGGTTGCTGCTCTGAGTCGGTTCATTTCCAAAGCCACTGACAAACGCATTCCATTCTTTGATGCTCTGAAGAAAGGAAAGAAAAACTTTGAGTGGACTCCTGAATGTCAGAAAGCATTTGCTGAGTTGATTCGTCATATGGAAGTGCCTCCGATACTTTCAAAGCCTGATAGTGGTGAAGATCTCTTCATATATATGGCAATTTCGTCTCATGCTCTCAGTACAGTGTTGGTATGGAAAGACGCAAGGATTCAACGCCCAGTTTATTATATCAGCAAAAGATTCACTGGGGCAGAGATGAACTATTCAAGGTTGGAAAAGCTCACTTATTGTTTGTTGATCGCATCAAGAAAATTGAGGCCGTATTTCCAAGCTCATCCCATCAAAGTCCTCATTGATCAGCCTCTAAAGCAAGTCCTATTCCGTCCTGAGGCTTCGGGCCGTCTTTTGAAATATAATATTGAACTCAGTCAATATGACATCACTTACCATCCCCGAAAAGCAATCAATAGACAAGCTTTGGCAGATTTCATTGCGGAATGCACGGATAAGGGTGATAGTGAGGAGGAAGCTACTAATAGCGTTCCAATCCAATGGAAATTGTACGTCGATGGCGCAAGGAATGATTACTATTCTGGAGTAGGGGTTGTCCTTGAAACCCCAGAGGGGCGATCACTGTGTTATGTGTTGAGACTAGAATTCCCTTCGACAAACAATGAAGCTGAATATGAAGCTCTCATCGCTGGTTTAAGGATCGCTAAAGAACTAAACATCAAGGCATTGCATATCTTCAGTGATTCTCAACTTATTGTTTGTCAAGTCAAGAACGAATTTCAAGCTAAAGGAGGGAATTTACCAGCCTATTTATCTAAAGCCTGGGAGCTCCTTCAAGGTTTGGACCGTTATTCAATAAACCGTATCCCCCGAGAAGAAAATATGAAGGCGGATTCTCTTGTGAAGTATTCAAGTACTGGTGAAGCTCAACTATTGGGTTTAGTTCCCGTCGAAGTCTTGTCAGCTCCAAGCACAGATGAAATGGATGTTGATTGGATTATGAATGTATCCCAAGAGCAAAAATCATCGGTGACTCCGATACTTGAAAATCTACTCAATGGTTCTCTGCTAGAAAATTCAGAAGAGAGACAAAAGCTGATGAGGAAAGCCTCCAGATATATAGTTCAAGATGGTCGTTTATACAGACGAGGATTTTCAATGCCATTACTCCGATGTGTGACAAAGGAAGAAGCTAAGACAATTCTAACTGAAGTAGACAGAGGGGAATGTGGGGATCATACAGGTGGTCAAACTTTAGCAAAGGAAATCCTCCGTTATGGATACTTTTGGCCAAAAATTAATCAGGATGCTGCTGACTATTCCCGAAAGTTTGGTAAATGCCAGAGATTCGCTAAAATTCCTAGAGCACCTGCCACTGAGCTAACACAAATGGTCAGTCCATGGCCGTTTGCCATCTAGGGAATAGATCTCATTGGGCCTTTGCCGACTGCCAAATCAGGGATTAAATATGCTATCGTTGCTATTGATTATTTTACTAAATGGGCTGAGGCCGAACCATTGGCCACTATTACCTCTAAGAAAATGATAAGTTTTGTGACTAAAAATATCATTTGCAGGTACGGTGTGCCTCAGAAGATAATCACAGACAATGGTACTCAGTTTGAAAGTAAGGAGTTCCAAGATTTTTGCAAACGATTCAAGATCCAAAAAGCTTCTCAGCAGTGGCTCATCCGTAGGCAAACGGGCAAGTGGAAGCAGTAAACAAAATCATCAAATACACCATCAAAAGGCAACTGGAAAAAGCTAAAGGTGGTTGGGTCGATAAGTTACCACTTGCACTATGGGCATACAGGACAACTCACAAAACTGCGACAGGGAATACCCCATTTTCATTGGCATATGGATCAAAAGCGATGATTCCAGTGGAAACTGAAGTCCCCTCACACAGAAGGATCCATTTTGATCAAAGTGAGAATGAAAAATTGCAACTGGAAGCACTTGACCTTCTCGATGAAAGAAGATAAGAGGCAAGGCTTAGAATTGCAGCTCACCAGCAAAGAATAGCCAGGGACTTCAATTCCAAAGTTCGTCAGCGTAGCTTTGAAGTTAGAGACTTAGTCCTGAAGAGAATTATGACATCCATAGGTGTGTTTGGGCCAAACTGGGAAGGACGGTATGTTATTGGCGCAAAGCTTCTTGATGGCACATTCAAACTCACAACTGCCGAAGGAGAACCAATCCCAAGAGCTTGGAACAGCAATCATTTGCGTCCCTATTTTACTTGAAAACATTGCTGAAATGTTGTAAAAGAATTATGAATATATGATTTTTGTATTGAAAGCAGTTGTAAAGCAAGTGAATAATGAAAAGCTATAAAGTGGATGTAGGCCCAACTTTTGGCCGAACCATTTTAAATCTTGTGTTCTCTACTATTATAAACTGCTTTGTTTTATTTTGACATATAAAATACATTAATTGTGTCATTAAAATGTCGATTTAATAATGCAGGTCATAAAAGCAAAGCTTACCCATCGCAAGACCAAGTGATCCCCGACATCATTCAGCAAGCAAACACTAAACCATTCAAAATTTCCATACTCAAATCCTACAAAAGAAGTGCTTCAAACAGAAGTTAGCAATGTGGATGGAAGTGGGCCATTTCTAACTAACTACTAGTTAAATAGACTGTGTCTACCACCACCAACTCACTTAACTATGAAGTATATTTCTTCGGATAAGTGAAATTATTGGCAACTAAAAAGTGAAAACACTTGCAAAAGACAACGGGGATCGCGAACATGAATCGATGGCAAAGAGACAAGGGCGAGCAAGCATCAATCAGCAAAAGACCTCTTCAGAGGCACAAGCCCTCTTCAGAGGCACAACTCTTCGGAGGATAAAGACCTCGAGCGGGCCTAGCCAGAAAAAGGGAGATCTTTCTCGATACAAAGTTGCGGAATGATCGGTCGGTACACTCCCGTGAATCCATCCAACCGAGAAAAAAAAATCCAAACTTCCAAGCAAAAGCCCTACTCAGAGGCACACATTTCACCGAGATTGAAATAAAACTTCCACGTGTTGAAATGTGAAAAGCCCTCTTCGGAGGCCCATTTCACCACAGTCGAAATGATAAAAGACCTCGAGCGGGCCAACCAGAAAAAGAGAGATCTTTCTCGATACAAAGTTGCGGAATGATCGGTCGATACACTCCCGTGAATCCGTCCAACCGAGAGAAAGAAACTCCAAACTTCCTGGCAGTAATCCTACTCAGAGGCACACATTTCATCATGATCGGTCGATACACTCCCGTGAAATGAAATGTGAAAAGCCCTGTTCGGAGGCCCGCTTCCCAGCGAACAGGGAAAAATAAAAGCCTCTCCCAAGGGGCAGAAACAAAAAAGACCTCTTCCCAGAGGCACAACAAAACAAAAAGACCTCTTCCTAGAGGTAGAGACAAAAAAGACCTCTTCCCAGAGGCAGAAATGAAAAGACCTCCTCCCGGAGGCACAATCGAACAGAAAGATCTCTTCGGAGGCACACGTTTCACCGAGATTGAAATAAAACATCCAAATGTTGAAACGTGAAAAAGCCCTCCTCAGAGGTGCAACTTTTCAAAGAAGCAAAAATCAGAAAGCCCTTTACTGTGGCGTAATAAAAAAAAAGAAGCCCTCTTCAAAGGCACACTTTAACTCTCAAAGGAAGAATGATTCACCTATTCTGGAAAATACTCTTCCTCAAAAAGAAGTTAAAGTACCCTTCAGAGGCCCGCTTTACCACATAGAAGAATTCACTTGGTAAAATGTGTATATGCACAAAAGAAAAGGTGATATCTTCGAAGGATGAAGCGTAAAAACTTATATGGAGGGAGTTGTACTCTATTTTTAACGAAATAATATTCCTCCAAGTATGGAATAATTATTCTCCAGAAAATAAAAGTACAAGTCCCCTCAAAATATAAAATATTGCAACAATCTTATAGTATAGGGGCAACATGGTATAGCTACATACAACATGGTATAACTATATTGGTAAAATTACGCTCGAACAACATACCACAAGCTCGCTGCAATATCATGTAAAGAAACTTGTACGAAAATGAATAATAATGCATTCTCAGATACAGACAGAAGTTTGTACAAAGAAAAAGTATCATTCTATTCAACACTGTTAAAATTTTGTACAGGTATAGGTTTCAAAATAAAAAGAAAAAGAAAAGCGGAGGCCGGTACCCGCACAATCTTCGGCCAGTACATGCAAAAAGCAAAAAAGTGATATAAAAAGCACAGAACCAAAGCCATCATTTCTTCTTCCTTCCGCCTTTTGAGCCTGCGCCTAGCCGAATGGTTAACTTCTTAGGCCGGCTTGTAAGAGTAGGAGAGGAAGGGGATAGGGATACAATTGGTTCTTCTCCCGCTTGTGTCTTGCAAGCAGAAGCCTCCTTCTTCTTCTTAGAAACTCCATGCTTCCCTCTCATCCTGGAAGAAGACCCACTACCTGGAGAGAAAAGTGTAATTAATGGTTCATCATCGGAACCAGTTGTTTCTGGAGTCTTCTCACTTCCTTCAGTTTCTTCTCCCATGTGTTCTTGTGAAGCAATGGGATTGTCCAAGTCTTGGAGAGCTTCTATTTGCTCCTCTTGTGATCCTGGTTGCGAGGCAGAAGGAGGAGTGACCTGAAGAGACGGAGGAGGAATAATTAGAGGAGGGGAAGTTTGGACAATGCTCGATGCTTTCTCTACAGAAGAAAAGAAGTTAAAGTCAGTAAAGAGAGGAGATAAAGGCTCGCTGAGGTTCAGGAAATAGTCAAGAAGCTCATCAAGCTCGTAAGAAACAGATGAGCGGTCTACTTGGGCAAGATTAACAGTAGAGTTACCTGGAGAAGTCGGCTTCCTGATATCAACCTCATAAGCCTGTGCTTCGGCACTCTCTTCACCTTCATCTCCGCCCTGTATACTTGTGATCTCAGTTGTAGCTTTGGCCAGGGATGGAGAATGAGAGCTGGAGCCAATAATGTCGATTTCGGCCGAAGGAGAAGGCTGGATTGGAATAGTTGAAGTAGTTTTTCCTAACTGTTCTCCTTCTGCCATTTCAGCTCTTAATTTTGCAAGTTGTTCCTTTCCTTTGGCAAGAGCAGCGCGAGCATCATCATCCAAGTAATGCTCCTCAAGAGCTGATTCGGCATAGCCAGCGCCTTTACCGCCAAGCATGTGAAGTGCAGCCTCCCACACTTCAGCCAGTGTAACTTCATATTTGGGGCCTAGGAAGGCGAGACTACCTTGCCCCAAGATGCTGTGTAGGTAAAAGTCAAATAGTGTCGAGCTGATGTTGGTCTTCGTTGCCTCGTGAGATTCTTCAGCTGCAATTTTACCGGCAACGGCCTCATCGTGCTCTCTTTCAGTCTTGGAAAGTTGAAGCTTTAGCATTTGAATTTCCGCCTCCTGAGAGTTGAATTTCTCCTGTAACTCTGTAACCTCAGCACGATACCTTCCCGCTGTTTTCTGCTCAGCTTCAAGTTGTGCCTCGGCATGTCGCTGAGCTGCGTGAGCATCGGGAACTTGCTTCTGAAGTACTTCTTCTTTTTGAGTGTATGTAGTAGAAGAAGTAGCAAGCTCTTGTTTAAGTTCCTCAACTTTCGCCTCAAGCTCCTCATTGTAAGTAGTGATGCTCCTCATTTCGGTATCGTGCTGCTCGAGAACCTTCTGCCATTCGACATTATCATTCTCCATAGTAAGCATGGCCTCTATATTCGCATGGTTGACCCTTTGAAGCTCGTCAACAAGCTTTTGCCAGTTCGACATCCTTTCAATATCAAGCCTGATGGCGTCGAGATTTCGCAGCATGGCAGGCTTTTCGATAGGGATCAAGTCAAGATCGAACCACACTCCCTTCAGGCACCAGTGCGGGAACCGGCTTTGCAGAGTAGTCGGGCCTGATCCAACTTGGAATTTAGGCCTGCTGATTATAGTTTGAATATATGTCTTCCCGAGAGCGGGAGAGCCAGAAGGAATGTCAAGTGAGACGGGGGCAGTGACCTTTTCAGGAGTTGTAGAAGTATGCTTCTCACCGTGTCGAGCACGCTTACTTGGGTCCTCAACCATATGACTTTTTCCCCGGTCATCATGGGATTTTCTCTTGTGGGAATCGTCACCTTTATGGAAAGAATCATGGTGCTCCTCCCTTTCTTTTATCTCATAACGCTCTTCTTGAGCCCTTCTCCCCTGAGCCTTTCGAGCGGCTCTCTCTTCATCGGTTTCTCTGTGAGCGGGAAGGTAGCGCCTATAATCACATTGACTACGCCTCCCGTAGCGCTGAAAGTCATCATAGTAGGAGCTGCTATGTCCCATCGGAGAATCTGAAATAAAAAAGAAGAGACAAGTCTTAAAAATTTTCAGAGAAAAGAAGTGTAACTTTAGAATCTTCAAAGTACAGAGAGTTAGGAGTATAAAAGTGCCGAAAGATTCTAAGTGTGTGTGATGTGCGAGCTACGCGCATCAAACTACGAACCGCTCTTTGATTGCGGAGTAATCGTAGGAGTAGTAGTTAACGTCAACTCTTGAGTTGACGGAGTCTGTTGCAGAGTAGAAGTCGCCTCGACTACTGAAGAAGAAACCCTGGTGGTGACGGGGTCGTCTTTAAAGAGCTCCTGTGAAGTGACAAACAGGTCGCTCAACCCTTCGAAAGTGTCGTCTCCACTCTGTTTGACAGGGCTTGTTTTCCCAGCTTCTTCGTCACCAGACATCTTCGAATGTGGACGAGATTCCTGAAGCCCTTTTTCTTCAGTGACTGGGGCAAGTTTGTCGGATGACTCCGCGACATCAACAGAAGTGGAGCACTTCACGAGAAGCCTCAGAGGCAGGTTCTTTCGGTATGGGTGCATCGGTAGAAACTAGGGCATCCAATGCTTGGGTTGGGGAGTCTGGGACTTCATGAGGGTGTGTAGAGCGAGAGGTATGCAAAAGTCTGTATTGATGCAAAAATTCGTCTTTCAACAGAAATTGAATGCTTCTCTCCTCAACTGGCACGACCATAAGCCTCTCAAAAGTTGGTTTATGACTAGAATCCCTAGAAGGAGGAGGAAGAACTGAAAAGTAAAAGGCGAAGTTAACACTTGACAACTCAGGCTATGAAAAGCTCAGAGAAAAACATCAGGAACAAAGATAAATTCTCTTACTTCCTACTCTCCAGGTAGCATAGAATCCCGGAGGACAGCGAACGAAGAAAAATTAACTTAGAAAACCGTGAGCACTTGCGGGAAGACCGATTATTAGTTTACGGTTCCTAGCGCTTATCACAAGAATGATGGAGGGATGGTCTTTAATTTTGGCAAACGTGCACAAATAGCAAACTTCATCAAAACTCGGAAGGCGATCTAGCGTCCTTCCGAATAGCACACATAACCCCATCAGAATAGCATAGCCATTGGGGTGCAGCTGGAAGGGGGAGATATCTAGTCGGAGAAGAAGCCGTTGAAGAAAGTCGTTAAAAGGAGGGATAGCTCCACTCGTGCACATTTGACGATTAACTGCTACAAAACCAGAAGGTGGTATATCGGCAGTATCGCTTCTCTCAGGAAGAATGGCATCTGCTTCAGCAATGCCAAACAGAGCGCACAGTTGGCGGAAAACTTTGTACGTTAGTGTGGTTGAAATTCTCTCTGGAGGATTAACCAATGGAGTAGAAATTGGGAAAGTCTCTTCAGCCAATTCTGTTTCTCCTTGTTGTGAAGTCATTCTATACAAGGAACTAGACATTCAAATAAGAAGGTGCACGTTTCCTAAAAAGTGTGAAGTGTTGTGCAGAACTAACAAAAACAGAAAGCAAACATAACTGAAATTAAGCTAGTTGACAATTCGTCGACTATGAGATTTCAGGACTTGTTAATATAAAATTCAAGTGTAGTGTTAATGCAAACGAATCGGCTTCAATTGGATATTTTAGTTTTGCTTTAATACTTCGCTTGAATTCTTTAGTTCGCAGCATTTCGTTCACACAGTTCATTAAAGTTGATTATTCTTTGTCGACTAATCTGTCATTCGACGTGGGCGGTCAATGACAGTATATTCGTCCCATTTTTCTGCAAATGTTGTATTTAACAAGTTGACAGCTTTAAAAGTTAAAGTAATCTGCAAAGGAGTACAAAAAAATTCAAGTTCAAACAATTCAGCCAAGTCTTCTCAGAATTTCACAAGTCTTAGGTCGTCCAGTGACCTAGCATTGATCAGAGCTTCCTTAGGTCGCACTGTGCAAGTTAAAAGGTTCAAGGCAATGTAGATTTGTCAAAGTCCTAACTCGGCCGCGACCTACAGCCTATGCCGCCAAAAAGATTAGGTCGTTAATTTGTTAAGTCATCCTGCTTGGAATTCATGTGCAAATTAGTTAAGTCCTAGGTCGTTTGAATCCCAGCGCGACCTAAAAGTTAAGTCGCAGATTCGAAGGATCCTTAGGTCGCGATAATTTGTTAGGTCGGCCAGGTTTCTTAGGTCGTGAGTTATCTTGGAATGCTCAGATCCACTAAGTCGCTGACTTCCTATCCACGCAAAAACTCACCAGACCCGATAACCCGTTAACGGCGACACCACGAAATCCATCATCCTCTTCGTGAATTTAATCATCTCCGCATACCACCAAATCACCCAAAAAATCGATTCCAAATACCTTCGATTCATTATAGATATTACCGTGCCTTCTTGAATCACAACAGCGACATATCAAATGGTGATCAAAAGTCGATCATAATAATCATTCAAAATAAAGCACGACACATGAATTGGACTTGATTCGGAAAACATGGATTCACGATTGGATGGCAATTATGGTGGGAAAGAGGTTGAATTTACTTACGTAGTATGTTGGTAAAGATGAATCGACAACTAAATGAGTTGAATTTGCCTTTGGAAGCTTGAAGATCTGTCAATGGCAGTGGGAGATCGGAGCAGTAGAGTGAGGAAGGGTTAGCGACCTAACAAATTTATATGGGACAAAAAGGGGAAGACGAATAGGCACGCGACTTAATATAAGTTTTAAGTCTCTCACGACCTAGCTAAGTCAGATCGAAGCACACGACCTATGGCATAGGCCCGAACTTCGAGGGGCAAGTGTTTAACCCCTATTTCTGAAGCGACCTAAAACTTACGCGACTCAACGACCTAAAACTTACGCGACTCAACGACCTAAGAGGTACTAACGACCAAAGAGTGCTAATGACCTAAAATTGAGCGACCTAACTACAGCAGGGACCCACGACCTATAGGAAGTTGCAACCTAACGACTCAATTAGTAAGCGACCTATCAAGCTCAACGGTCTAGTTCACGACTTAACAGTTCATAACAGGCTATGACCTAACGAGACAAACAGGCGAACGACCTAGCTATGGAAAGGTTCTAGCGTCCTAACTGCTTGCCGACCTAAGTGGAAAAATGACCTAACGACTTAAGGAGTTAGCGACCTTACGACTTAAGGTGTTAGCGACCTGACGACTTAAGGAGTTAGCGACCTAACGACTTAAGGAGTCAGCGATCTAAGGACCTCAAGCATATGCGACCTAAGCAATTGTTGGGCGAATTCTCACCCAAAAGATCTCGAGACCAAGGAGTCACAGTTTCACCTGGGCTCGCAACCTCCACTTCGTTCGACAAGCACCAGGCTCAATACAAGCATAGAAGTCCATCCAGCCCAAAGCCCGTTCGGCATTCCCACATGAAGCCTCATTCGGCAATACAAGCACATGGTCATTCGGTAAAACTCATTCGGTAGCCAACGTGCCACCAGACCAAGGCCTCTTCCACACAATCGGTCCAAAGGCTCCCCCAGGCATTGCCGAACCAAGCACGCACCTACCGGACCAACCCTACTACCGGACCAGCCACACCGGTCCATCACAAGACTCCTACCACCGGACCAGATTGGTACCGGACCAAGGTCCTACCGGTCCAAACGCCACCGGTCCAACTGCCGAGGCGACCAAGACCGAACCAAAGCTTCGCCGAACCAGATATCTGCCAGTCCAGATTGCTTAAGCCCGGGCCCACCAGCAGCTATATACATCCAAGACCCCTGCCCCCTACCTCACTCTATAAATAGAGGGGTAGGGGTACAACAATGGCAGACAAGTTTGAGAGCTCTAGCATGGAAGGAACTTTCAAACTACTTTCATATACTTGTACACAAAGCATTGTACTTGTAATCTGAAAGAAAGAAGATAATAACATATAAAGTGGACGTAGGCGTGTTCTGGCCGAACCACTATAAATCTGTGTGTCTTTTACATTTCTGCCCCTGCTTTTTTCATATTTGCATAACTCATCTAAATCATTAAGAATCACATAAAACCAATTAAATCTCACGAATTGGAGGTGTTTGCCCACTTTTCGCGCAAACATTTTTGGTGCTTTCACTGAGAGACTTCGAACTCGAAGCTTCAGCTTCCCTCATTCAACCTTCTTTCCCAATAGCACCCTTCATTGCCTAGGAAACATGACTTCCAGGCCAAGGAAAGACGCCAACAAGGGAAAGAACGCTGCAACTAGCAGCGCTCCAAATCCAGTGGATCCAGATCAAGAGAACCATCCCACTACAGCAGCAGTGCCACATGTAGATCAGGCAATTCCAACTTCCCCTGTCGCGGAACAACCGGCAGTAATCACTAGAGCAGACCTAGACAGAGTTGTGGTGGAAGTGACTAACCGCTTCGCATCCCAACAAGAAGCTTTGGTGAACCAACTCATGTCACGCTTGAGAGATGTCGAAGAATCCAACCGCAACACTGAATCATGGGATGAATCTTAATCTGGAGGATCTCGGAGACAGCAAAGGTCTTCCCTCTTCGAGGAAGCCATCAACAGGAACAACAATGATAGGGGCCGCGCCCGGACTCAGCCCGAACTCCGACTCGATGAAGCGCTTGGAACCGAACCCAGTTGGGGAGGCGCCAGGCGAGGGTCGGATGTAGCTGAGCCAGTCATGCCACCTAATCATAGAAACCCCGCTGAACGGAGCCGAGCTAGAACCCAGCTCGAAGTTGACCCCATGGAAATGCTCGAAACAGAACCCCGCAGGGGAAGATCAAGGCAGGGGGCAACTGTAGCTGGTCCTAGCATGCATCCGAGCAGCCAGAGGCAACCACTGGATAACGTCAGAAGTGATAGACTATACCATCCCTACAGGTCATCTGGACGAGATCGATCCCGCAGGGAAGAACCAAGTTCATTTCTATCCGCTCCAAATTCTGATGAAAAAATGGCACGACTATTCAGAGAATGCGTCCAACGGGAGCAAAGGGACCGAGGAATAGGCGCTAGGGTCACCAGCCCCTTCACCCGCAATATCGAAACTGCCATCACCCCCCGGGAATGGAAAATGCCAACCATGGAACCTTACAAGGGAACTTCCGACCCCATCGTACACTTACAAAGATACACCCAGCATATGCTCATGAGCGGAGCAACAGAAGGGGTGCTGTGTAAATGCTTTCCTCTATTCCTAGCAGATCTAGCTACCTCCTAGTTCTGCCATCTACCCCAAGGATCTATCAGCTCATGGGAGATGTTGAAAGAAAGGTTCATTAGCCAGTTCCGCATCCATGTAGAACAACCCAAGGATGCTTATTCTCTATCCAATGTCAAACAGAAATCCGGAGAGACACTGCAACAATATCTAACCCGGTTCAACGCCGCAGCGGCCGCAGTCCAAGATGTCGATGAGAAGCTCACCCTAATGGCCCTCTGTAGTGGTGTACACCCAGATACCAAGTTCGCTAGAAGACTAACTAAGGAAAAACCAGCTACTTTACCTGATTTCTTCCATGAAGCTGGAAAGTATATGAGACTTGAAGACGCCGCCACTGAGAGGCAGTCAGGGCAACAAGGTAAGACAACTTCGGACAAGGTTCCCGCTGTAGCCAAGGACACTCGAAGAAATGAATCTAGAGACAATGTTGGGGGCAGGAAGCTTGAAAAACGCCAATATCGACCAGGACCGAGATTTGACTCCTACACTCCTTTGAATGAAACAATCGAAAACATCTTTCTAGCCACTCAGGGCAAGCTCGGATACAAGCGCCCCCCGCACAAGAAAGAATCTGATAACGCACTCAAGTCTGGAAAGTTCTGCCGCTTCCACGAATCCCACGGACATGACACCAATGAATGCCACCATCTCCGGGACTTGATCGAAGAACACATCAGAAGAAGAAGGCTGGAACGCTATGTGAAAGGTCAGAACAGGACTCCAACTCCTGCCAAGGAGAACTCAAAGCGACCCGTCCCAGAAGTAGGCGGAGGGAACCGCAACACCATTGGCTCTATTTAAGAGAAGATAGTGGTCCATACCATCTCGGGAGGACCACACATCGCCGACAGAAGCTGGTCAGAGATGGAAAGATACGGCAAGTCACTTAGAAATGCTGAAGACTATGTTAACTCCATTATGGAAGAACACCACCCGAAACGGAAAGAGAGTGACGACATCGTATTCAGTAGGCGTGATTTAGAAGGAAGACAGTATCCGCATATGGATCCCATGGTCATCTCTGCCTGGTTCGGTCCAGCTAAAGTTTTTCGAATTCTAATAGACACGGGAAGCTCCGTAAATATCCTATTCAAGCATGCTTTCGACAAAATGAAGCTGTCAATGAAGGATGTGTCTCCCTGCAACAAACCCCTGCACGGTTTCACTGGAGATGCGAAAATGCCACTCGGGCAACTTGACCTCTTCGTCGAAATAGGAAGTCATCCCCGCTCCGTTGTGCGAAAACAAACGTTCGTACTAATAGAAAACCACTCGGCCTACAACGCCTTCTTGGGAAGAACAGCCTTGTCTGACTTCCAAATTGTCCTAGCCCCGTGGTGCCTAAAGATGAAATTCCCAACAGATAACTGAATAGGAGAAGTTGAAGGAGATCAAGACGCCGCTCGAGATTGCTATGTAACTGAACTTCGCAATAACCGTAGAAAGAATAAAGGGAAAGATGCAGAGACTACTCTCTGCATGAGAAGCTTGGAAGCATAGCAACTAAAGAAAGCCCCTCCTCTTCGATACACCAGCGATCCTTTCAATGAACTAGACCCCAGGGATAAGGAGGAGGAGGCTACCGCTGAGCCTGCGGAGGCCATGGAATTCGTATCTGTAGACAAACATGATTCAAATAGACTATTAATAATAGGATCTCGGCTAAAAACAGAATTGAAGGATCAACTCATTGACTTTCTCCGCCACAACTTAGATGTATTTGCGTGGACACATGCCGATATGACAGGAATCTCCCCAGACATAGCATGCCACATGCTGAACGTCGATCCCACCAAGGTACCGATAAAGCAGAAAAAGAGAAGCATGGGAGCAGAACGATCAGCAGCCCTCGATGAGGAAGTAAAGAACCTACTTGCTAATGACTTCATACAAGAAGCCATCTACCCAGAATGGATCGCTAACCCAGTACTAGTAAAGAAAGCTAATGGGAAGTGGCAAACATGCATTGATTTCTCCAACTTAAATGACGCTTGCCCGAAAGACTGCTTCCCGCTCCCCCGAATCGATCAGCTTGTGGACAGCACTGCCGGGCACGAACTTTTATCTTTTATGAATGCATACTCCGGATACAACCAGATTCCCATGCACGCTCCCGATCAAGACCACACTAGCTTCATCACTGACCGGGGATTATATTGTTACAAAGTCATGCCTTTTGGACTCAAAAATACCGGAGCTACCTATCAGCGCCTCGTCAACAAGATGTTCGCGGAATTAATAGGAGGAACTATGGAAGTATATGTGGATGACATGTTGGTAAAGTCCAGGAGAGCCGACGATCATGTAAGCCACCTGAGCTAGATGTTTCAGGTACTTCGCCAATATGGAATGAAGCTGAATCCTCTAAAGTGCTCCTTCGGAGTGTCATCGGGAAAATTCTTAGGATTCATCGTCCATGCCAGAGGAATTGAAGCAAACCCTGAACAAATCCGGCTCTAAAAGAAATAAGGATACCTTCCACTCGAAAAGAAATGCAGAGCCTAAACGGAAAAGTGGCCGCCCTAAGCGGATTCATTTCCAAAGCAAATGACAAGTGCGTCCCTTTCTTCGAAGCTCTCAAGAAAGACAAAGGAAAATTCGAGTGGACCGATGAATGCTTAAAAGCCTTCCTTAACCTGATCGAACACCTTCAGAAACCACCAGTACTCTCAACTCCAAACGAAGGCGAAGAGCTATACCTATACCTCGCTGTATCATCTCATGCTCTAAGCGCTGCCCTGGTAAGAGAAGAAGACCGCACACAACGCCCGTTGTACTTTATAAGTAAGAGATTTATAGGGGCAGAAGCCAGATATCCTAAACTTGAGAAATTGGCATATTGTTTATTGATCGCGTCACGAAAACTGCGACACTACTTCCAATCTCACTCCATCAGAGTTCTAACCGATCAGCCACTAAGACAGGTGCTCCATCGTCCCGACACTTCTGGACGACTCCTCAAATGGTGCATTGAACTAAGTCAGTATGACGTCACCTACCATCCTCGCACCGCTATCAAGGGGCAAGCCATGGCCGATTTCATTGCCGAATTCACTACCAACGAAGGCAAGGATCAGTTTGAAGTAGCAAAAAACATCAAGTGGATCCTCTTTGTAGATGGAGCATCAAACGAACAAGGCTCGGGGGCAGGTATTGTGATAATCACCCCCAGGGGAAGAAAGTTGTACTATGCATTAAGGTTGGAATTCGCGGCCACTAACAACGATGCAGAGTATGAGGCAGTAATAGCGGGATTGGAGCTTGCCTTAGAAATTGGAGTCAATTCTTTATGTCTTCATAGTGATTCTCAACTTATCGTAAACCAAGTACTAGGAGAATTCCAGACACGAGGAGAACGACTCACAGCATATCTAAAGAAAACCAAACTGCTGCTCGACCAATTGGACCATTATCTAATCAAACGCATTCCTCGAGAAGATAACCAAGAGGCCGATGAACTAGCAAAGCAAGCTAGTATGAAGAATAGCACCATTTCCGGAGCACTAGCCATCTCAAGGCAGCTAGCCCCAAGTTTCAAAAAAGTGAATCGGATAACTGCAATTGAAGAAGCAACTTGGACGACTCCTATCCGGAAATATTTGCAGGACGGCACACTACCAGACAAACGTGATGAAGTCAGGAGAATTTTGAGGAAAGCTCCCCACTACACAATACAAGAAAGCTCCCACTATTCAGATGCGTCGCTGGAAGGGAAGCCAAGGAAATCTTATTCAACATCCATCAAGGAAGTTGCGCAGATCACACTGGAGGGCAGACTCTGGCGAAAAGATACTCCGATATGGATATTACTGGCCCACACTAAACAAAGATGCCTTAGACTTCGTCAAGAGATGCGACAGATGTCAGAAATTTGCCAAGATTCCTCGACTACCCACAAATGAGATTACTCAAATGACCAGCCCTTGGCCCTTTGCTGTATGGGGAATTGATTTAATTGGCGAACTGCCAACGGGCAGGGGCGGAGCCAAATATGCTATAGTGGCAGTCGATTATTTCACCAAATGGGTGGAAGCGGAACCCCTAAATAAAATATCTTCAGCAAAAGTTATCAACTTCTTGATCAAAAATATTCTGTGCAGGTACGGAGTACCACTCAAGATCATATCGGACAACGGACTCCAATTTGATAGCGAAGAATTCGCCGACTGGTGCCAAGAGCATGGAATTCATAAAAGCTTCTCATCAGTAGCTTATCCTCAGGAAAACGGGCAAGTCGAAGCTGTCAACAAAATTCTCAAAACCCTAATCAAGAAGAAACTTGAAAAGTCAAAAGGCGCTTGGGTGGACGAACTTCCCACGGCACTTTGGGCCTACCGCACATCTTTCAGAGCATCAACGGGACATACTCCTTTCTCTTTGGCATACGGATCGGAGGCAATGCTCCCTGTTGAGACTATTGTTCCTTCCCACCGTAGGATCCACTACAATCCAGAAGAAAACGAAGAACTCGTCCTCATGTCTTTGGATCTGATTGAGGAAAGGAGAAACGATGCAGCACTCAAAGCAGCAGCTCACAAACAAAAAGTGGCAGCACTATACAACTCCAAAGTCAAACATTGCATCTTACAAGAAGGAGATCTTGTCCTCAGGCGAATCTTTCCGCGCCCCGGGGCACTGGACCCCATCTGGGACGGACCATATGTAATTCATAAAGATCTCCACAACGGAGCTTATATTTTGTCAACAGTGGACGGAGAGGTGTTCCAGAGGGCATGGAACATCCGACACCTCCGTCGATACTTTTCTTAACTTGTACTGCCCATATGAAGTGAATTAACAAAGAGAATCAGTGGACGTAGGCGTTTTCATGCCGAACCACTTTAAAAATCGTGTCTCTTTTTAACTTGTTCCTTTATATCTTGGCTGCTTGTTAAGCTTTATCCTTTTCTGTTGAACAAAATCTTATGGCATCTCCACTCAAGACGCACCACGGCCTCATCTGGACAAGGCCTAACAGGTACGCTACGATTCTATGCACTCGCCAATGAGACTCTTTTGCTCCAGCATCCCTCTGCTGCGGGTTAACTCATTGCTCGCGCCTGCCCTCAAAGCCAACTATAATGAGCCGATTATAAGTCATCGTAAAGGCCGACTATAGCCGATGGCAGCTCATTACGGCGTTCGGCTCGCCGGCAATTGTGAACCTACTTTAAGCCCCAACATAAGGTGCAGCCAGCCAGGGGTAGTTCACGGCCAACGGCACCCACGCTAGCCGGCCACGGCAAATCGAATAATACCCACGATTACGGACCATAATGGTTCGGGTAGTTACCGTGCGCGATCTCGGCTCCGATGTGTCTTAAGTGCGGCTGTGGTAAAAAAGAAAACTCCCCGCGGAGGCGTAAGATGGGTGACAAATGTCTCCAAGACCCACAGCTAGGGAAAGTGACTACAAAACCCGTTTGCCACGAACTTAAGCACATCTACGGCCTTCCGTGACTGGAAGTTTTACTTTTTCTATATTTCCATTTCATTTAAATACTTTTCTCCTATCCTGTATAACAAACTCTAAAGTACAGGAAATCAAATAGGGAGCATTCACTCATGAGAATCTAAGCCTGCGTACTGGGTGGCAAGGTACTCAGATATATCCATGATCAGTTACACAAGAAGCTCAAAGCTACCGCCTGCAAATAAAACATGAAGGGCGGTACTCTCTTCTCTTGTACATAAATACATAACTATAGCTTATTCATATGTCACACTAACATTGCAAAACATGAAATTATATTTCAAGCAAAGGCTTAACGTCAAACACAACTAAAATCATAGGCATATACATAGTTATACTTCTCACGCAGCACATCAAAATGACAACAACGTTTAAACATAACAAAATCAGCTTATATTATAAAATCACACCAAGTTATTCTCTGCAAATAATATTATTACAGTCACATCAATGTTCTGGACTAACGTAAACAACAGTAAAAAGAAATAAAAAGCGGCCGAATCCGGACAAGTAACCAGCTGCGTCCACACTCCATCACTAACTTCCCAAGCCTACTTGGCCGCAGAGCCGGAACCCCCAGCATGTTGATCGGAAGTTCCACCTGTCCAATTCAGAAGAGGAATCCATTAAACAAACGATAAACGATCAAGTTATGGAAACCCAGAAAGAAAAGGAAAAGAGAAGAATAACTCACCAGCGTCCGCCACTTGATCCTCATCCTCCAGTTGCACACCCGCTTCCTCCGCAGCAAGCAACCGCATCCCCTCCTTCACCGCCGCTTGCTCCTCTTTCGAGAACTGAGCAGTGACCACATCCAGGCTAAAAGCCACTCCACCTTCCTTACCCGCATTGACCCTGGCCTCCTCTAAAGCCCGAAGATATATCTTGGCCATGACCCGGGGATAGTCATCCATCCAAGACAAGCTGCCCTCCTTCCAAGTGCGGAAGTACATATCCTGCAGCATCTCATCCATCATCCCCTCATTCTCCTCGAACTCGCTCACCCGGGCCTCGGAAGCCTGCAACTTGGAGACGGCGACATCCCTCTCTGATCGGTATCTCAAGCAGTCAGCCTGGAGAGACCTCCTCATCTCCTCCATCTCCCCCTTTAGCTTGACTTGAGCCATCTCCGCGGCCTCAAGCCTTCCAGACAACTACTCTACCTGCTCGAGATCCGCATTCCGAACCTCATCCACTGTCGCAATGGCCATGTCAATCCGCTCCTTACAGGAGGCCTCCATCTTCCGTAATTCTGCCCTACTAGCCTTTTCCATGGTCTCTTTCAGCCGCCTGGAGGCTTCCTCGTGCTGAGAAATCTGAACGGCTTGACCGGCAAGCTGTTCGGCCTGATCAGCAACCTTCAGCCGTAACCGAATATTAGCACTCCCAATCTCCTCCCCGGCCTTGACCAATTGAGCATGATAGTTCATTAACTTCTTGGTCTCTTCAGCCACCCGATCGATATTAGCTTTGGCCTCGTCTCCCATGGTAACTACCCGAGTGGTAAGCAGATCAAGATCTAGGGACTTAGCCTCGTCTAACACTCGTACCATGGGGTTGCAGGGAAGGAGGTGTTCACCCGTGGCCTCATCAAATGAAATATCCCGAGAGCTTGGATCTAAATCAGGATGACCGGCAAAGGGGTCACGAGGCACGTCAGGACGACTTATACGGATAACAGTGGGATTCTTAGAAGGAGGAGGAGGGGGGATAAACTCCGTGCTCTCCTCCGTGGTATCACGAGGAGGCGGAACGGGAAGCTGCGGACCAGGGGAAGGCTCAAATAAGGAACGACTCCCCTTCTTTTTCTGAATGCTCTCTTCAATGACCCCAAGAAGAGGACGGTATTTGACCACGTCCCCAGGACGACCAGTAAGAGGCTTCGGCTTATCAGAAGCTCTCATCAACTTGAATTGTTCAAGGCGGTGTCGAACGTCTGACGTTTTAACCACCTGGCATGCCCCTGGAATAAAAGATAAGTGTTACGAACATACAATGGTGCACAATTCAAGAAACATGTTAAGTTAAAAAGAAAGAAAAGTGAGAAGGCACGTCTATTATACAAACCCTGCGGAGGAGTGGGATACTGCAATAAGTCCTGAATCTCATTCCTGGACGGAAGTGAACCATAAAATATTCCTAAGTCCTTATCGAAAATGGAATCGGCGGAAGTCAAAAGTTCACCTTGCACCGCCGAATTTACCCTAGCTAAGGAGCCTTTAGGGGATGGATCGGCACCAGCCACAGCCTTGCCCGCCTCCTTTGCCTTTTCCGCTTCCGATTCTTCCTCCCATTCCCCGAGGGCCTGATGGAGAGCCTCATCCAGTTCAGGGCCTTGCCCAGAGGTTAAGGCACCAGCATCACCATCACCATCTCCATCGCCATCTCCTCCGCCTCCTGACTCTCCCCCCATATCGCCTCCTTCGCCCTCTTCCACACCTTCCTCCTCCGGGATGATCGGGCGAGTACTAGGAGAGGGGCCATCAGACTCCTTAAGCTTCTTACCTCCCACGATTGGGTGTTGTGCAAAGGGCTTCCTCTTGCCACTCTTCACCATGGCCCCCTCCTTAGCTTTAGCGGCCTTCTCCTCAACCGTGTCCCTCTGCTTAACCACGGACTGGTGCGGCAGGATCAAATTGTACTCCAGGAGGGTAGCGTTCCTGATCAGGAAAGAAGCTGACCTGTCCCGTGCCGGAATGGCCTTTATTTCAGCAGCCATCCGCGTCAAAGAATCATCTTCCACGACTGCAATGCCACCTGTCGCTAGCAAGAAACAGAAGCGTGTCAGAAGAAGCACTATAGTTAGAACATGGAAAATATAAATGAAATTCATCTTACAGCCGGAAGTGAAAAGGCGGAAAGAGACAGAATCGTCCTTGATAAAAAACCATTCTTTCTTGAACATGGTAAACTTTGGATATAAGTCCAAGACCGGTTTGAAGGGCACGGCCGCCTCTAGACTAATATACGGAGACCCCTTCTTATAGCCTCTCAGGTTATATAAATATCGAATTTCCCGGTTAGAAGGAGGGCGCCCGTACCTCCTCTGGAAGATAACGAAAAGGCTCACTAGAATGGCATAAGAGTTCGGCTGGAGCTGGAATGGAGCCACCTTCAAATATGTGGTAAAACTAACTATCCAGGCATTGATAGGACGGATAGCACCACACATGCAATGATATCTGCTGTAAGCAAAGTAGCCTTCGGGGGGATTATACGGCATCACTCCATCTCCCGGCAATAGCATGCGAGCCCTGTCTATCCCGAAGGAGCGGGATATAACATCAAGTTGCTCCTCTTTTAGGGAGCTAGGAAAGCAATCGGGAGGGGAGACCAGAAGTTCCTGGGGACCGTACCCATCCACTAACGACCTCGGAACAGGTCGATGTTGCCCGGATCCTGGTTGGGCTGGGGCCACGGAAGAAGACTCTCCTTCATCCTTGGATTTCCGTCTGTCTGATCGTGTTTCCGCCTTGCAAGACATTTATCTGCATACACAAAAGTGAAAAGACAGGTTGTTAGAACAAAGAATACAGAGATGTAAGCAAGCAAGCATACATAAGTCCAGGGTTCCACTCAGAGTCCGAATACAAAGTACATTCGGCACTGGAAGTTTAAGACCATTCGGTAGTACAAGTTCAAGTTCATTCGGTAGTACAAGTTCAAGTTCATTCGGTAGTATAAGTTCATGTTCATTCGGTAGTACAAGTTCATGTTCATTCGGCACCGGTATCTCAAGTTCATTCGGTACACAGCACCATTCGGCATTGAAAACCTTACGCGTATATTCGGCAATCAGATCCATTCGATGGTAAAGACCATTCGGTGAAAGAGTATATACCTGATTCGGTATAAGCTAGGTTCGGCAGAAGGTTGAATCGGCTAAGAATTGGCTCGGCTCTCTCTGGTTCGGTAAGAAGAAGCTAAGGGGGGTGTAGCCTCTATATATAGGCGAGCTCGGGATTGCCGAACCAACTGGTTCGGCCTACCGGACCAGAATACCGGACCAACACTCAAAAACCGGACCAATCAAAAGCCGAATGAGACCGTCTCTACCAACCAAAAGCCGAACGAAACTGTCTCTACCAACAAAGACCAGGAACTGGGGGCATGCAGAGTGCCTCACTCAGATAAGTACCGAACTCTAGGACCTACTAATAAAATAGGGAATATGATAACAATGAACAAGTCATAAATCTCTCACTAACATGGGTTAATCATTTACACGTGTACGCGACCACGAACGGTCCATAGGCATGCTCTGAGTGGCTATTAACCCTGTAATCGTGAGAATTTACAATTTGACATTCCTTTTTAAGCTCATCGGTTAAATGGATATTTGATTCTGATAATTAGGAAATGGCTAAGCCACTTACACATGTACAGGGTCACGAACGATCCTTAGGCATGCTCTGAGCTGGCGATAAACCACCTTGACAAACGATCCAGGGACTCACTCTAGCGTGAACCTGGCATCGATAATGCTAAGCCCCCTCGGGGCACACTCTCTCGCCTCGAACGGCGCGATTCACTTCATCTCAAATATTTCGATCCTGAACGGTCATCATTTGAAATCACACTAAAACTGTAAATTCCTTTGCAGGGCAGCAACAGGATATGAACATCCAGCCCATGGCACTACAAAACAAGCCTTCATACCACAAGGAAACAAAGCGCGACACATGCAAGCACGTGCCCCACTTTAGGGGGCAAATGTTGGGCGAATTCTCACCCAGAAGATCTCGAGACCAAGGAGTCACAGTTTCACCCGGGCTCGCAACCTCCACTTCGTTCGACAAGCACCAGGCTCAATACAAGCATAGAAGTCCATCCAGCCCAAAGCCCATTCGGCATTCCCACATGAAGCCTCATTCGGCAATACAAGCACATGGTCATTCGGTAAAACTCATTCGATAGCCAATGTGCCACCAGACCAAGGCCTCTTCCACACAACCGGTCCAAAGGCTCCCCCAGGCATTGTCGAACCAAGCACGCACCTACCGGATCAACCCTACTACCGGACCAGCCACACCGGTCCATCACAACACTCCTACCACCGGACCAGATTGGTACCGGACCAAGGTCCTACCGGTCCAAACGCCACCGGTCCAACTGCCGAGGCGACCAAGACCGAACCAGAGCTTCGCCGAACCAGATATCTGCCAGTCCAGATTGCTTCAGCCCGAGCCCACCAGCAGCTATATACATCCAAGACCCCTACCCCCTACCTCACTTTATAAATAGAGGGGCAGGGGTACAACAATGGCAGACAAGTTTGAGAGCTCAAGCACGGAAGGAACTTTCAAACTACTTTCATATACTTCTACACAAAGCATTGTACTTGTAATCTGAAAGAAAGAAGATAATAACATACAAAGTGGACGTAGGCACGTTCTGGCCGAACCACTATAAATCTGTGTGTCTTTTACATTTCAGCCCCTGCTTTTTTCATATTTACATAACTCATCTAAATCATTAAGAATCACATAAAACCAATTAAATCTCACTACTTGGAGGTGTTTGCCCACTTTTCGCGCAAACAGCAATGCCACAGCCTACCGACCTATGAGCGAAGTGGTCTTAGCGACCTAAATCTTAGTTGACTCACGACCTATGATAGGTCACACGCGACCTATTAATTTTCTCAGAAGAGAACCAAATGCAATCAAGATAAGTCAGATCCCATCTCTTAGGTCGCTGACGACCTAATAACTTATTCAGCGCAAGTTCCAATATAGCTGGTACAGGTGATCCCCTATGTCGTCGCCGACCTATGACCTACGACCTACCTTAGGTCGTATGCGACCTAGCACTTGGTGATAAATTTCTGCCTAGAGTATTCCCTATAAATACAGCCCTAACTCCAACTAGCAAAGGACTTTTGGCCGATCACTTCTAGCGCCGATACTCTGCTGAATTCTCAACTCACTCAACACTTCAAGTACTCCAAACACCAAGGACACTACTACGATCTCCAAGAGAAAATCTACATCATTCAACATGAATTCGGAAGATTATTCTCCATCAAAGTTCTAGTTGTTTGTCTCATCAGAATTGTAATTGAAGATTGTTGTAAAGTTGTAATCAAATTCAGTAATAAAGAGAGTTAAAGTGGACGTAGGCTTAACCTAAGCCGAACCACTATAAAAACTGTTGTCTTTTCTGGTTTTTCTGTGATTTCTCTACTTGTTCTTTAGTTCCCATGTTCACGGGTGGTGCTTTCGCTCAACTTCAATCTTCACCGGGGTGTTAGCGTCTGATTTTTATGTTAACACATCCAATTCTCCTTAGCCCGTCGGCTCCTCTCCACTTACCGAACCATCTAACTTCCAAACCCAATAACCCGTTAACTCCAAGCGACAAAATCCACTACTTTGTCAAAGAAATCCATCACCTATCTATGCCACCAAATCACCCAACGCGGATTCAAATTATTTCTGATCCATCGTAGATCCAGCACGCTGCAAGATCGCAATGACAACATGGATAATGGCGACCAAAATCGATTGCAGCCTGATTTGAAAGTAAAGCGAGACGTATGAAGTTGGTCTAGGGTCAGAGGATTGGAATTTGCGGTTCGACGGTGATTATGGATTGGAAAAGGATCAATTTTACTTACGCAGTGTGATGGTAGTGTTGAATTGATGACAGGATGGACCGAATTCGTCTCTGGAAGCTCTGAAGATCGTTAATGGCGGAAAAGATCGGTGAAGCAATTAGGTGAGGAGGAAGAAGCGAGTTAGCGTTTTATATGGGGCAAAGAAAGGGAGACGAATAGGCATGCGAGATAGGAAGAAACATGGGTCACTCACGACCTATCAAGACTAGATCGAAGCACACGAACTATAGCATAGGTGTGTAATTCGAGGGGCAAATGTTAACTCCATTATTCTACGACCTAACGAGATACGGGATAATGACCTAATGAGTTAAGGAATGAGCAAGCTGAAGTTCTACTGCAAGCCAAGTGAATAGGTGACCTAGCGACCTAAAGTGTGAAGTAACCCAGCGACTCAACTAGTCAGGGACCTACCGAGCTCAATGATCTAACGACCTAAGGATCGCGACTTAACAATCTATAATAGGCTGCGACGTAAAGAGTTAAAGAAGCAGCGACCTAGTAACTAAATGAAGACAGAGCGACCTAAGAATGGAGAGGTCTTAACGACCTAAAGAGCTTACGACCTAAGGGCTCCTACAACACAGCGACCTAATGGATTGAGCGACATAGCAAGTTAACGACCTAGTCTAGGTTGCTACATTAGATTTCTCAACATTGCTAAGTCACCAACTACTCACCTAGGTCGCCCACGACCTAAGACTTGCCAGAATGTACAAATGATCAAATAAGCCTTTGTTAAGCCGTAAACCATGACCTATGACCTACCCAAGGTCGCCCATGACCTACCGACTCACTCGGAAGAAACCAAGTGCTACCCTGTTGAGCCGTGTGCCGTGTCTTCTAGGTCGCTCGCGACCTACGACCTACAATTAGGTCATTCGCCGCCTGTGATCCAGTCCAGAATCTCCCCTATAAATACAACATTAGCTCCAATTGAAAGAGGACCTTTTGGCTTATTTTTGGAACGCCGATACTCTGCTGTTTTCTCAACTCACCAAACACTTCAAACTCACAACGCATATCATTGAACTTCAAGGAGAAATCAAACACATTCGACATGGATTCAGAGAGTTCTCTTGCATCGAAGTTCTAACAACTTGACTTTGTAGTGTTGTAATTGAAGAGTGTTGTAAAGTTGTAATCGATCCAGCAAAAAAGAAGTATAAAGTGGACGCAGGCTTAACTTGAAGCCGAACCACAATAAAAATGTTGTTTCATTACTATTTTCCTACAATTTTCTACTTGTTTAGGATTCCCGTATCGGCGGGTGGTGCTTTCATATCCACTCTACATACATCGGGGTGTTAGCGTCTGATTTTTACGTTAACATGCATGCCTCTGGAAAGACGACCCGAGAACCTAACCGGATCTCTGCCAACACAAGGCCGGGTTACCCTTCAAACTGGGTAACTACTGACACAAATATGTCATTCCCCGATCGTAACTGATCTATATCCGAGGATCCTCGATTCCAACAACCACAAAGTAATAAATTTGCAGCAACAACATAGGTAAAGTATCTGGGCTCTATACCATGATACCACCTCTAACCAAAAGGAATGACATACACTAAAGGGGCGCTACCCCTTAATAACCTTGCTGCATCCTTCCTGTTTTGACCATTTCCGGGGTGTGAGGTCCGACGAAGTCTTGTTCACAAAGCTTGTAACCATTTGGGAATGTATCACTAGTAACCATTGACTACATAACCTCCAAGGGGGTTAAGCTAAGAGAATAAATTCTCCGCCACCAACAGAAATATATTTGATAGAAATTAGCTTTACATCTGAAATTGTAACGTCAAACACACATCCATACAAGTCCATTTCGGGATCGAATGGAACCGAGGGCACTTACAAAGAAGTCTTTGCAATCCGGATATTCACTAATCACGACCGGACTTCCCATCACAAAGGGTAATAAATTTTTATATCGGGGATCAGCCAATGCAGAAATATTCGACGGTAATCCTTCCGTTTTCATTAATATTCAACACCGGTCATCAATGCTATCCATTACGACGTATCACATATTCGGAATGGGTTATACGAACCCAAGGTCCTTTCCTGGCTAACCCGAATAGTGAGCGCTTATTTTAAAAATAAGTGTAGCATTAAAATCCAAGCAATCACAACAAATACCTATTTAAAGGTAAATATTGATAGTCGGTTATTTAACTATCAACAGGTATGCACAACATCACCAGATTCCAAATTATTTATTTTCCAAAAATATGTTTACAAGATATATATATATATATATATATATATATATATAATTTCCATACTTAAAAAATAAATCGATATTTATTTTTAAACCAATTTTCCCAATTTCATTTATAAATTCCATATCGAATTTACATTTCCAAAATATATGTGAATATAGATTTTCAAATCGATTTCAAACATTCACTTTCAATTTATCTTTAAAAAGATAATTCTCAAAACGTTCATTTCATATTGGAAAAACATTTCCCTGCTTATTTAATAATAAGCATTTCACAAATCTATTTATTTTCAACATTTGGAAAATATTCGATATACTTAAATAAATATTAAGCACATATTTCATTTCTTAAGGAAAACATTCTATTACACCCATTATTTGGGTCAAAAGGAATGTTTCATAAAACATCGTTACGACAACCCAAAATCACTAGTATAGGGATTCGAATTTAAGACAGATATATAAATCCCAATACTATATAAAGCAATTCCTTTCAGAAATCATTTATTATAACAATAGTGTTATAGTCCACCATTTCCTTCTTTCTCGAAAACGTCTATTCCGACAATGAATGTTGAAATCTATGGTTTCGATATTTAATATATTTTAAAACATCTATAATCGTTTTAATTCTATTTAAAATATCATTTTCCCAGAACATTTCTTTAATATATTATTCACTATCCAAAATCGTGAATATACTTCATTAATCCAAATCCAACATTTTCCACACATTTTATTTAAAAGGTTATCTCCTGTCCAAAATTGTGGATACATCCCCTTTAATAAACCTCTATGTTTAATCTATCGAATTCAATTGATTTTGGATTTATAAAGTAACGTTTATAAATTCACATCTATATATTTTATAAAAATTTCAACTTATTGTTAAAGCTAAAATTTGAACGCTAACACCCCGGTGTATGAGTTATAGTTGTGAAAGCACCACCCGATAGCTCGGGAACAGATTACAAGCAGATAATAGCAGAAAAGCAGTAAACAACAACAATTTTATAGTGGTTCGGCTTAAAGGTATAGCCTACGTCCACTTTAAGTACTTTTATTAATGATCTCGTTACAAGCTGATACAATTCTTCCCAAGTACAATACACTTTGAATTACAAGAGATTTAGAACAAGTAGCCTAAACTTCGATGAAGATGAGAGTTTTCCAATCCATGTTGGATGCATGTGATCTCTTCTTGAAGTTGTTTGTAGCGTTCTTAGTGTCTTGAGAGTTTCAAGTGTTAGATTGGTTCGGAATGCAGCAGAGTATCGGCGCTTGAAGAGAGTGAGCCCCCCTAAAAGTCCTTTTCTAGTTGGAATTAGGGGTGTATTTATAGGCTTTGCTCGGACTTAGGTCGTAGGTCGTGACCGACCTAAGTAAGGTCGTAGGTCGTCTCCGACCTATGAAGCTCCGGTTTTCCTTTTTCATGAGTAGGCGCATGCTTTTTTCAACAAGTTCTAGGTCGTGCGCGACCTAACACTCAGCGGCATAGTAGAGGCGGCCTCTTTATTTACGTGTTTAGGTCGTTAGCGACCTACTCTAGGTCGTGAGTACTTTCCTGTAGCCATAGCTGATCTTAGGTCGCTGAATCCCTTAGGTCGCGACCTTCCTTAGGTCGAAGCACTCCGCTAGGTCATGTGAATTCTATAGGTCGCGGTCTTCCTTAGGTCGCGGAACTTCATAGGTCGGTGGACAGTTAGGTTGCATAAAGTCTTTAGGTTGCTTGCTTGCTTATCTGGTTAGGTCGCAAAGCTTGATAGGTCGCTCCATATCTTCAGGAATTAAGTCGCTACTCCCTATAGGTCGTAGGTCGTGACAATGCTTAAGTCTTTAGGTCGCATAGCTGCTTCGTGGAGTTAGGTCGCTAATACAATTATGCCGTTAGGTCATTGAGACCATTAAGTCGTCAGGTACTCTTAGGTCGTTGGGCTGCTGAGTTATAGGTCGTGGAGTTTTAGGTCGTGGTAGAAATAGGAGTTAACATTTGCCCCTCGAAGTACAGGCCTATGTCATAGGTCGTGTGCTTCGACTTAACTTTGCTAGGTCGTAAGCGACCTAAAACATACGCTAACTTGCGTGTCTACTCGCCTTCTTCTTTCAGTTCCATATAAATTGCTAGGTCGTTTCTTCTCCATTACCTAACTGCTTCAATTTCTTGCTCTGCCATTAACAGAATTCTGCGATCTTAAAGACGAATTCAACCAAATCATTCATCAATTCATTCTTGCTATCAAATTACGTAAGCATCTTCGATCTCTATTCATTCCATAATCACCATCGAACCACGAACTCCAACCTCTGAACCTCAAATCGATTTTGCGCGTCGCGCTTCACTTTGAGTTGCGCTGTGACCGATTTTTGATCGTCACTGGTTATTGTGGTTGTTGCGATTCACGAACGCACAGTAGTGAGTTAGATTTATGATAGATCGGAGATACTTTGAATCGGTTTTCGAATGGTTTGGTGGTATGAAAAGATGATGAACTTCACGAATAGGATGATGGATTTCGGTGTAGTTGATAGCGGGTTATCAGGTCCGGTGAAGCATTGCGTGGAGAGGAAGTTAGCGACCTAGTGAATTTGAGCAACTTAAGATAATTCGTGATCTAAGAACCCTTGCGACCTAAGGAATAGTTTCGACCCATACTAGGTCGCTGAACGACCTAATATTTGCGCGACCTAAGACTTTTCATGAGCTAAGAGTTACTCGAGCTAGGAACCGCACGACCTAACTTTCTTGCGACATAGACTCTAGGTCGCGGCCGAGCTAACACTATGACGGGATTGAAATGCCTTATCCTTTACTTTGCACGGCGCGACCTAAGAAGGTTCCGACCTATGCTAGGTCGCCGGACGACCTTGGACTTGTGACATTTTGAGACAACTTTGATTGAACTGTTTGAACTTGGATTTTGTTGTACTTCCTTGCATATTATCTCTAATGCTAATAACCTGTTAAACATAATATTTGCAGAAAACTGGGACGAATATACTGCCATTGACTGGCCACATCGAATGACAGATTAGTCGATAAAGAGTAATTAACTTAAATGAATTGTGTGAACGAAATGCTGTGAACCAATGAATTCAAGTGAAGTGTTAAAGCAAAACTAAAATATCCAGTTAAAGTTGATTCGTTCGCATTAACACTTCACTTGAGCTTTATATTAACAAGTCCTGAAATCTCATAGTCGACTAATTGTCAACTAGTTTAACTTCAGTTATGTTTGCTTTTTTTTTTTTTAAAGTTCTGCACAACACTTCACACTTTTTAGGAAACGCGCACATTCTCATCTGAACATCCAGTCGCTTATGTAGAATGATGTCTCAACAAGAAGAGATGATAGAACACGCTTGTTAACTCTGCTTTTTCAGCAAGGCTGTGATATCAAAAATCGACCGAAAGGCCAATGATAGTTCATCTCGAAGGATGGTCGACTTAACCTCCCAATAAAGCAAGTTCTGTTGAATGAATTTTCAGATAAGATCCCCTACGGAGGGGGGGTCCAGGGGGGGTGCCAACCCCCCTAGGTGGGGGTGCGGGGGCAACGCCACCGCCTACGGTGTTCGACCTGACCGGTCAGGTCGCAGGGGTCCAGGGGGCAGCGCCCCCGGCGGGGTGCGGGGCAGCGCCCCGACCAAAACGGTATACGACTTAAAGAGTGAAGTAAGCCAGCGACTCAACTTATCTGGTTGCCGACTCAACAGCCTTGAGGAGTTACCGACTCAACAGCCTTGAGGAGTTACCGACTTAACGGCCTTGAAGGGTTACGACTCAACGACTCAGGAGGGATAACGACTCATCGGGTTATAACCTTAGCGACTTAAAGGTGCCGGCCGACTCAACGGGTTAACGACTCATGGAGTTAGCGACTCATGGGGCAGACCGACCTAAGGATTTCAACGACTCAGAGCTTACAACGACTCAGTGGATCAACGACTCAACAAGTTCGCGACTTATCATATGAGACGACTCAGTGGATCAACGACTCAACAAGTTCGCGACTTATCATATGAGACGACTCAGGGGAAGTAATGACATAAGAAGGTGGATCCTTGTGCCGCTTCATTTATGTACCGCTACCTGATAAGTCGTTAACGACTTAGCGACTCATGACTCACCATGACTCGTCTACGACCTAAAGACACTGAGTCGTAGTACGCTATCACGATACTTATATCAAAGAGGAATGACTCGTAGACGACTTAAGACTTGTGCTATATTCAGAAGATCGAAGGCGCTCTGGTGCGAAGCTGGGGTTCAACCTGTTGAGTCGTCCACGACCCAACCTGACTCGGCCACGAGTTAACGATGAGTCGGGTACGACTCACGACTCACGGCCGAAAACTCCTATAAATACATGACCACTTTCAACATGAGGGGGACTTTTTTTGGCTCACTTCCTGGACGCCATTACTCTGCCATTGTCTCGACTTCAAGCAACGTTCAAGCAACACTTCTATCACTCCAATCACCAAAGACATTTCAACAAATCTCAAGAGGAAATCTAACTCATTCGCCATGCATTCGAAGGATTCTTCTACATCGGGGTTTGAGCTATTTGTCTAAGTGTGTTGTAATCGGAGTTGATTGTAAAGAATTGTAACCAAATCAGCAATAAAGAGCTTTAAAGTGGACGTAGGCTAGATCTTAAGCCGAACCACTATAAATATTCTGTCTTTTATAGCTTTTCTGTGATTTCTTTGCTTATACTTTGTTCCCGTACCAACGGGTGGTGCTTTCACAATTACCTTCTACACACCGGGGTGTTAGCGTTCAATTTTTAGCGTTAACATTTTTGGTGCTTTCACTGAGAACCCAACTCAGGAATACTTTCACCATTGCTTCACGAAAGTTTGTTGAAAGAATCTCTCTAAAGACCAGAAGTTTATTGGAAATAATGGCTCCTGGGAGAAAGCGAAGTTCCGCAAGATCCGATAATGTGAATACTGCTACCTCTCCTCCTTCAAGTCAAGCAGCTCCAACTGCTGGAGTTACACGAGCAGAATTGGACGCCGTAGTTTTGGGATTGAATCAGCAATTGAATGCTCAGAATGCGCAGTTGGAAGCCCAGAATGCCTTGATTATGGATAGGTTAAACGTCCTACTTGAGGAAAATCACCAACGACAGGATAATGAAACAATCTATGCTGAAGATGCCCGTGACCCCCAAGAGAAAGGTATTCCTCAAAAAGCAGACAACGCCACTGCAAGGGGTCCTTCCCAAGCTGAAGGTTCAAGGCCGCAACCAACTTTTCGCGAATATTCGCCCAGGCAAACTTCCGAAAGAACAGCGGACGCGGACGTCTGCCCGGCAAGACCTCTGAACGATGAGGAGTACCTATCAGGGATGAGGATGATTGGGGATTTGCCCCGAGTAAGACACCGTTCACCGAAAAAATCTTAAAGGCAGAGTTTCCCAAGAAATTTGTACCACCTACCATCCCAGCTTATCGAGGGACAAGTGACCCTAACCAATTCCTGTACAAGTACGATTGGCATATGACCGGGGCAAGAGCAACAGATGAGATCAAGTGTCGTTACTTTCCCGTATACTTAGAGGGAGTGGCCTTACTTTGGTTCACAAAGCTGCCAGTTAGATCCGTGGATCAATTCTCTGACTTAACACGAAAGTTCAAGGATCAGTTCAGGCTATATGCGACAAAAGCCAAGGATATAATGTCTCTCTCTAATCTAGAACAAAACCCCGGAGAATCTACCAGATCATTCTTAAATCATTTCAATATAGCCCTAGCTGAAGTCGAGAACGCAGAGCCAAGGATGGTTTTGACTTATCTAATGCGGGCTATCGATAAATCGAGTGAATTCGGTAAATGGCTAAAAATGAAGGAGCCAAACTCGCTTGAGAAATTCTATAAGAAGGCTGATGAATTTATGCGTTTGGAAAGCTTTCCTGCGACATCAAGAGCAATCGAGGCCGAAATTTTGAATATCGGTGTTACTTCTGATAAAAGAGAATCTAGAGGACAGAAGAGGAAGAACGATGGTGGAAAAAAGCAGAGAGACTTGAAGAAAGCTCGCCGCTTTAAACCTTCAGACTTTACTCTCTTAACTGATACTCTGGAGAACATCTTTCTCGCAACCAAGGATGCTTTTGATTATCCTAAGCCGCCTGAGTTGAAGGTTGGGAAAAATGCTATGCATAATGGGAGGTTCTGTCAGTTCCACAACCAACCTGGTCATGACACCAACGAATGTCGTCATTTAAGGAATTTGATTGAAGAACTATTGAGACAGAATAAACTCCAGCAATATGTCAAAAGAGACAGGAATGACCCATCCTCAACCACTCAGGGGAGGCCCTCACCGGCAGGCAGGAATCATGATAGGATGGGAGGATACGCTCATGCTCTAAGAAAAGCCCCGAAGGGAGAGAATGTTCCTGTTCTCACACCCGAGATTCGATCCCGAAAAGCTTGGGACAGCATGGACTTGCATCCATGTTTTACTTTAAGGCTTTGTTACAAATTTGTAAAAGAATAATGGATTTATCATTCTCATATTAAAAGTCGTTGTAAAAACATTGCAAATGAAATATAGGAACTATAAATCTTGTGTTTTCTATTACTATAAAAGACCTGTTTCATTTCGATATGCCAAATATCTTGAATATATTGCTAAAATGTCGATTTAATATTGCAGGCAATCAAAGAAAAGCTTACCTAGTCAGCACATCGCAAAGCAAAGCGATTCCTATAAGTCATTGAGCAAATAAATGTCAAGCCAAAAAAGGTTCCAAATTGAATTCCTGCATAAGAAATGTTCCTCACGAACAGTTGATACAACCAAAAGGGCACCTTCCCAACGCGAAGGTTTCAGGCCCTCGCTAACCGACAAAGATCGTTTGTGCAAACAGACATCTAGTCGGGTAGTTTGGGTCTGCCCTATGGATTCACTTAACAATGAGGAGCATTTCTCTGGAAAAGAGACAAATAACTGGCAAAGAAAAGAACATGGCTGTGGAAATGATAACAAGGAATCACTAAGGAGCAGATGGTGAAGAGGCATGGGCAAGCAGACAGAAAACACACAAGCCCTCTTCAGAGGCACAAGTCCTCCAATGAGGCACGCTTCCCATGTTTGAAGCGAAAACTAAAGTCCTCCAATGAGGCACACTTCCCAAGTTTGAAGTGCAAACTAAAGTCCTCCAATGAGGCACGCTTCCCATGTTTGAAGCGAAAACTAAAGTCCTCCAATGAGGCACACTTCCCAAGTTTGAAGTGCAAACTAAAGTCCTCCAATGAGGCACGCTTCCCATGTTTGAAGCGCAAACTAAAGTCCTCCAATGAGGCACACTTCCCAAGTTTGAAGGGCAAACTAAAGTCCTCCAATGAGGCACGCTTCCCATGTTTGAAGCGCAAACTAAAGTCCTCCAATGAGGCACGCTTCCCAAGTTTGAAGAGCAAACTAAAGTCCTCCAATGAGGCACGCTTCCCAAGTTTGAAGTGCAAACTAAAGTCCTCCAATGAGGCACGCTTCCCAAGTTTGAAGTGCAAACTAAAGTCCTCCAATGAGGCACACTTCCCAAGTTTGAAGTGCAAACTAAAGTCCTCTAATGAGGCACGCTTCCCATGTTTGAAGCACAAACTAAAGTCCTCCAATGAGGCACGCTTCCCATGTTTGAAGCTTAAACTAAAGCCCTACTCAAAGGCACAACCCTTCAGAGGATAAAGACCTCTTCGGGGGAACATTTCACCGGAGCTGAAGTGCAATCTCTGTGGAGGCCCACTCCTCCAGAGTTGAAATGTCAAAGCAAAGCCCTCCAGCGAGGCGCAACAAAAAAAAAAGGAGAAAAGGCTTCTCCAATACAAGGCGCACTCTACCAGAGCAAGAATAATATTTCCTCAAAAATGGAAAATTATTCTCTAAAGAAAGAGTGCATGCCTTCTCAAAATGGAAGAGTTATTCTCTTAAGTAAGAGTACAAGTCTTCTCAAAACAGAAGAATTGTCCTCCAAAATCTCCGCAAAAATGGAGAATATTACAATAAGCTGTGGTATAGGGACAATAAAATATCGCTATATTAGTCAAAGCAATACCCAAGCAAAAGACCACAAGCTCACCGCAGTATTATGCAAAGAAAATGAAAAACTTATATGAAAATGAGCAATAATTGCATTCTCAAATACAGACAAAATTCTGTACAAGTAGGAAGAATCATCTCATTCCATACTATAAAAAAAAATTCATACATTTGCAGGTCTCCTAGATGCAAGTTCCTCTGCGAAAGCTGGGGCACCTGAAGTCTCTGCTTGAAAATCAGGGGCATCATAAGGCCAAGTCAATCAAAAGAGGGAAAAAGGTCCGAATTAAGTGCAAAAATTCGTCTTTCAGCAGAAATTTAACACTCCTCTCTTTAACCGCCACAACATTTAGTCTTTTAAAAATTGACTTATGACTGAAATATTCGGAAAGAGAAGGGAATGCTACAAAGTAAAGAACGAAATTAGCACTCAACAACTCGAATTCTGAAAATCTCAGATGTGAAAAAATCCAGCTTGCTCCACTATTTCTTCTTATCAAGAAGACATTCTACATAAAGAACCGAGTATTCGAAAATAAAGGTGCACGTTTCCTAAAAGCGTGTGAAGTGTTGTGCAAAGCTACTTGAATAATAAGCTAATAAAGTAATACTCGAAATAATACTGGTTGGCAAATATCTCAATTCAGAAAAATTCGAGGCTTGTTATTTGAAAATAAGTGCAGTATCAATGCAAATAGCAGTTATAACTGTGTAAATTTTTTGTTGATACTTCATTCAAGATAGTTGATTCGCAACACTTCATCAAATCCATACTAATTTACTTACCGTAAAATATCAGTTCTTTGATCTAATCCATCACTCGATATGGGCAATCGGTGATGAGTATATTCGCCCCATTTTTCCGCAAATATTGCATTTAATAGGTTGTTAAAATGATCTATAAAGAGATGCAACAAGTTCTGGTCAAGTTCAAAAGGCTTCAGGACAAAACAAAGTAAAGTTGCCTAAGTACAAGCTCAGCAGCTCAATAAAGCACGAGTTAAGAAGAATCGAAGCACACGACCTAGTCCCTAGGCGTATACTTCGAGGGGCAAGTGAACTATCATTGGCCTTTCGGTCGATTTTTGATATCACAGCCTTGCTGAAAAAGCAGAGTTAACAACGCTGAAGGGGTTTTCCCGATTGCTATTCCACTAGAGAATCCTCCGGAAAGAACTCCTACCCTTTTGAAACAGCGGGCGCTTAATCAATTATGCGTTCAATTTGGCATTGCCGAGGCAGAAGTTTTACTCCGTGGACCAAATGACTCTGCTGATAGACCACCTTACGGTTTTGTTGCCATTAATCGACAAATGTGCTTGAGTGGAGCAATTCCTCCTTTTAATGAATTTCTCCGGCAAATCCTACTTCGACTGACGATCTCTCCTTTTCAGCTGCACCCCAATGGCTATGCTATTTTGATGGGATTGTGTGTTCTGTTCAGGAGGACTCTTGATCGTCTTTCGAGTTTTGAGGAAATCTGTTACTTGTGCACTTTTGCGAAGAATAAGGACCATCCTTCAATTGTACTTGTAAGAGGTGCGAGGAACCGCAAACTTATTTTGGATTTGCCGGAGAGTGCACATGGATTCCTGAATCAATACTTCTACATTCGTTGCCCCGCAGAATTTTACGCAGACTGGAGAGTAGGAAGTGAGATCTTTTTTCTCTTTAATTTTATTCTAAGTTTTACCTGGTTCGTATTGCTAGATGCTGATTCCATTCCTTAATTTTCCAGCACTTCCTCCTCCTTCTAGAGATTCCAGCCATAAGTCAGTTTTTGAAAGGCTAAGCACTGTGGCTGCTGAAGAAAGAAGCGCAAAATTTCTATTGACAGAAGAACTTCTTCATCAGTTTGAGCTTCTACATCCTTCTCGTTCCACTCAAATACATGAAGTTCCAACGGAGGTTCCTGATTCTCCGACGAGCACTCCTGATGCCCCAGTCTCCACTAAAGAGCACTTGCAGGGAGGAACCTCTATAGAAACTTCACTAGTTAAGTGTTCAATTCCGAAAGATGTTGCGGAGCCATCTGACAAGTCTGTACTTGCCGCAGTTACTGAAGAGGAAGAACCCCCTCGATCTACTAGTGAAGGAGTTAAGAAAGCAAGCTCCAAAAAACAAGATGGCGATGATGTTTTTGAGGGGTTGAGCGATTTAATTGTGACATCTCAAGAACTTTTCAAAGATGATGTTTCTAAAACTGTCTCGTCTGTAATCGAGGCGACATCTTCTTTTCAACAAATGTCAACTCCTCCTACTCAAGTTATCACTACCTCTATTCCACAGAGTGGTTTGTAACTCGATGCGCGTAGTTTACACGTTACACGACACTTTGGATTTCTCATCACTTCTATGCACTTATCTTCTTGTACTTTAAAGATTTCTAAAGCTTATTATTTTAATTCCAGATTCTCCTATGGGGCGCAGTGGCTCGTATTATGATGATTTCCAGCGCTACGGGAGGCGTAGCCAGTATGATTACAGGCGTTACCTTCCTTCTTACAGAGAGTCGGATGAAGAGAGGGCCATCAGGAAAGCCGACGAGACACGAGCATATGAAGAACGTCGCCGAAGGGAACAAGAAAGACATGATCTTCCCCACAGAGATGATGATACCCAAAAGAGAAAAGCTCATTATGAGAGAGGAAAGAGTCACATAGACGATTCTTCTAGCAAGCGGGCTAGACTTACTGAAGAAACAACTCCTTCAGCTTCTGAACATGTCCCTGCTCAATCTCCTGCTCCCGTTCGCTCCGACATTCAAGCAATCATCAACCGGCCCGCATACCAAGTCGGGCAAGGTCCTCCCACTCTTCAAAGTCGATTTCCTCAGTGGTGCCTAAGAGGGGTTCGATTTGATCTCGACTTGGTTCCTCTCGACAAACCGGCTATGCTGCGAAATCTTGATACTGTCAGGACCGATATCGAAAGAATGTCGAACTGGCAAAAACTCGTCGACGAACTTCAGAGGGTTAACCGAGCCAATCTCGAGGCCATGCTGTTAACGCTTAAATTTGAACGCTAACACCCCGGTGTGTGAAGTATAGTTGTGAAAGCACCACCCGATAGATCGGGAAAGAATTATAAGCAAGTAATAGCGGAAAAGCAGTAAACAACAGCAATTTTATAGTGGTTCGGCTTATGGGTATAGCCTACGTCCACTTTATGTACTTTTATTGATGATCACGTTACAAGTTGATACAAATCTTCTCAAGTACAACACACTTTGAATTACAAAAGACTTAGAACAAGTAGCTCAAATTTCGATGTTGACAAAAATCTTCAAATCCATGGTGGATGTAGATGATTTCTTCATGAAGTTCTTTTAGACGTTCTTTGAATCTCAAAAGCTTTAAGTGTTGAAGTAGTCTGGAATTCGGCAGAGTAATGGTGCTTGAAATTGATTGACCAAAAGTCCTTTGAACGTTGGAGGTGGCTACGTATTTATAGGCAGGCCTGGACATGAATTCTGCGTACAAGTCATGAGTCGCAACCGACTCAAGCTGAGTCGTCCCCGAGTCAAGTTAGGTCGTGGCCGAGTCAGGTTGAGTTGTGACCGACTCATCTGTAAGAGTCTTGAGTCGCTGGCGAGTCAACCCTTACTAGGACATGCATTGTTGTAACAGAATACGACTCAGTGGCTTTGAGTCGCGGACGAGTCATCCCGGGTTATGAGTCGTCAATCATCTTGAGTCGTTTCTTATGATGAGTCGTGGATCTGTTGAGTCGCTGAGGCCATCCCTTTCAATGAGTCGTTAATGCTTTAACCCGTTAGGCTCCTTAAGTCGTGAGTCGATAGTCTTGATGAGTCGGCAACTTACTGAGTCGGCTTTCTTTATGAACCGTTAACCCTTTGAGCCGTCAGCTGACTGAGTCGCTATCAAATGAGTCGGTACCTTCCTTAAGTAGATGAGTCGGTAATCTACTGAGTCGCTGCCAGCTTTGAGTCGTTGGTCTATTGAGTTGCTTATCTCTATGAGTCGTGAGTCCTTCGTGAGTAGGTGAGTCGCTATCAGTTGAGTCGGTGCTTTCCTAGACCGTTCAACCGTAGCCATTGTTAGGTCGCAACATGTTTTAGGTCGTAGGTCGTTCATTTCCTTAAGTCGTGCCATCCTTAACTCGTAAAAGCCTTAAATCGTGGAGGCCTTAAGTCGGAGACTGCTTAACTCGTAAGTCCTTCTGGAACTGTTTGCGGCCTTAAGTCGTAGGTCGTAAGCTTCCTGAGTCGTAGTTCTTAGGTCGTGGGCTCCTCAACTCATAGATCTTATCTTGTGGGCTCTTTAACTCGTTGGTGAAACGGGATTAACACTTGCCCCTCGAAGCACACGTCTTAAGCCGTAAGTCGTGCGCTTCGACTCATCATAACCCGTGCCGATTCAAGTTCCAGTGTCTCTAGGTATAAAAACGCTTGAGTCGTTTCTCCTCTCCCACTTCTTATCTCGCAGCCGCATCCGCCATTAGAGACTCTCCAACCTCTCAAAAGCAAATCTGAGCTTACTGATCATTAATTCATCCTTTCCTCCACATCGCGTAAGTCATTTTGAACTTCAATCCAACCACGACCATCGCTAAGGCATAAATTTTTGCTCCCTGTTCCCAAATCACCGCCGTATGTCGTACTCGGGCTTTGAATTGAGTTGTGAACGATTCTGACCATTGTTGGCTACGTTGTTGTTGTGATCCTTTAGATTATAACATTGCGCTTGATTCGCCGTACACTTGAAGCGATTCGAGTTGGTTTTTGGGTGCTTTCTGATGATGTGAGGAGAAGATGATGAATTACAATATCTCGATTTGACCGGCCCGTGGGTTCGGAGGAGATGAGGAAGTTCTTAACGGGTTAACGGGTTAGAAAGGAGTTGACTGGTTGAGGAAATGACTTAGGATCTCACGACTTAGTTGGTTTTGCTTTTCGGCCACTGATTCTGAAATACCTTGCAATCACAACCGTACACGACTTAATGCTTTTAGCCATAAACCACAGACGACTCAAGCTATAAGTCGTGAACGACTTAAGCCATAGGCCGTGAATGATTCAAACCATGAGCTGTGAACGACTCAGTACTTGCTACTTTCCCGTGACTTATCCTTTAAACCGTGCACGACTTAAACCATAAGCCGTGTACGACTCAGTGGCTTCCATGCGACCCAGTAGCCTTTACTATCGACTTTAATCCGACTTAGCAAGTTTTTCGACAAAATCCATGAGTCGTAACCGGGTTAGAACTTAGAAGGTTTCTTATTGCTTTGATCTAGAGCCTTCCTCCTGTTCTTTGACTTACGACTCATAGTACTGCCGACTTATAACATCAGTGGTTTAGAGTTGGAGTAACCTAACTTAACTCGCCTCACTTTCCTTAGGTCGTAGTCGAGTCACCTAAATAGCCAACGACTTAGCTTAACCCGTACAAAGAATCCTTGAGTCGTTTACGACTTAGTACTTGTAAATTTTGTTTGAACTCCGAATTATTGCATGGACTCTGAACTGCTATACTGCTGCATTCTTTTACAGATTACTTCAACTTGTAAGCTAATAATCTGTTAATACAACATTCACAGAAAACTGGGACGAATATACTGTCATTGATTGTCCACATCGAACGACAGATTAGTTAATGATAGATGATTAACTTAAATAAATCGTGTGAACGAAGTGCTACCGATTTCAAGTGGAATATTAAAGCAGCATTGGATTAGTCAATTGAAACTGACCAGCCCGCATTAATATTATGCTTGAGCTTTAAATAACAAGTTCCGAAATTACCATAGTCAATCAATCGTCAACCAGTTTAATTCCAGTTATCTTTACTTGTTATTATTATTATTTTTATTAGCTTTGCACGACACTTCACACTTTTTAGGAAACGTGCACCTTCGCATTTGAACATCCAGTTGCTTGTGTAGAATGACCTCTCATCAAGAAGAGCCGATGGGTCAGGCTGAAGATGTCTTTCCAGTAGCCATCCCTATAGACAACCCTCCGGAGAGAACACCCACAACTTTGAATCAGCGGGTGTTTAACCAACTGCGCGTCCAGTTTGGCATTGATGATGCTGACACCTTATTTCCGGGGCCAAATGACACTGCTGACAATCCTCCCTACGGCTTTGTTGCAGTCAATCGCCAAATGTGCTTAAGTGGGGCGATTCCTCCTTTTAACGACTTTCTCCAACAGTTCCTGCTTCAGTTGTCTATCTCTCCATTCCAATTACACCCCAATGGCTACGCCATTTTGATGGGGTTATGTGTTCTATTCAGGAGAGTTTTGGATCGGTTACCAAGCTTCGAGGAGATCTGCTATTTTTGCTCATTCACGAAAACTAAAGACCATCCCTCCATCGTGGTTGTAAGAAGCGCTCGAAATCGCAAACTTATTACTGATCTCTCCGAAAGCGCTCACGGATTTTTGAATCAGTTTTTCTTCGTTCGCTGCCCTCCAGGGTTTTATGCCATCTGGAGAGTGGGAAGTAAGATTTCCTGTCTCTACTTTTTCCGTTTTGAAACTTTCTCGAGATCTGAACTCTCAGCTGCTAATTTCATTCTTTTCCTGTTTTTAGCACTTCCACCCCCTGCTAGGGACCCAAGTCTTAAGCAAATTTTTGAAAGATTAAATGCCGTGCCGGTAGAAGAGAGGAGCATAAAGTTTCTGCTAAACGATGAACTTTTACATCAATACGGACTCCTCCATCTCTCTCGCTTTACTCGGCCTCGTGAAGCTCCAACGGAGGTTCCTGACTCTCCGGTGAAAACTCCTGATCTTCCGATCTCCACTAAAGAGCACATACGAGGAGAAATTTCTGTAGAAACCTTATTAGTAAAGTGCTCTACTCCCAGAGACGATACGGGACCCTCCGAAAAGCCCGCACTTGCTCCCATTATTGAAGAAGAAGAGGAGCCCCTTTCCCAAACCAGGGAGAGTGCTGACAAAGGAGATGATGGAGGGAATCAGGTTGGGCATGCCGGTGATGACGTCTTTGGGGATTTAAGTGACATAATTATTACTTCCCAAGAGCTCTTTAAAGAAGACCCTGCTCATGGTAAAGCTATACCTCCGACGATTGAAGCAACATCTGCCCTCCAACAGACTCTAACTCCTTCATCTCAAGAATTGTCATCAACAGTGAAATCTATCACTTCCCCCCAACAGAGGAGTGGTTCGTTAGTCCAACGCGAGTAGCTTGCACTTCACACACAACTAAGGATTTTCCAGCACATTTATGCACTTATCTTCTTATACTTTAGAGATTTCTAAAGCTTATCTTTTCTTATTTCAGATTCTTCAATGACACGCGGCGGATCGTATTATCAGGATTTCCAACGCTACGGGGGGCGTGGTCAATATGATTATCGGCGTTACTTTCCCTCTTATAGAGAGTCTGACGAAGAGAGGGCTGCTCGAAAGGCTCGTGAAAGGAGGGATGCAGAAGAGCGTTATGACAGAAGGGATAGGGATGAGCACCATGATTCTCTGCAAAGGAGTGACGACTCTCACAAAAGGAAATCTTACGACGACCGAGGAAAAGGTCATGTAACTGAAGATTCAGGCAAACGAGCCCGACATGGTGAGAGACATACTTCCACTATTCCCGAAAAGCCTACTGCCCCTGCCCCTCTTGACATTACTTCCGACTCTCCCGCTCTTGGGAAGGAGGACATCCAGACAATAATAAGCAGGCCTAAATTTCAAGTGGGACCTGGCCCAGCCACTTCACAAAGCCGTTTTCCACAATGGTGCTTAAAGGGCGTGAGATTCGACCTAGACTTGGTCCCCATTGACAAGTCTGCTATGTTGCGCAATCTTGATGCAGTCAAGCTCGATATCGAGAGGATGTTAAACTGGCAGAAGCTTGTTGATGAGCTTCAAAGAGTTAATCGTGCCAACTTAGAGGCCATGCTCACCATGGAAAATGATAAGGCTGAGTGGCAAAAGGTCCTTGAGCAGCACGACACTGAAATGAGGAGCATTACTTCCTACAACGAGGAGCTCGAAGCAAAGGTTGAGAAGTTGAAAGATGAGCTTGCTGCTTCCTCTACTTCATACTCTCAAAAAGAAGAAGTGCTTCTCAGACAAGTTAGAGATGCTCATGCCAGTCAGAGGGATGCCGAAGATAGGCTCGAGGCACAAAAAAGAATCAGTGAAGGCTATGTCTCTGATATTGCTGAGCTTCGAAAGAAAAACAACTCCCAGGAGGCGGAGATACAAATGCTTAAGCTTCAGCTTGCCAGAACTGAAAGGGAGCGCGATGAGGCTGTCGCCGGCAAAATCGCAGCCGAAGAATCTCATGAGGCGACCAAAAACAGCTTCGGCTCAACATTATTCTACTTCTACTTGCATAGCGTCTTGGGGCGTGGAAGCCTCGCCTTTCTTGGTCCCAAGTATGAGATCACTTTAGCTGAAGTGTGGGAGGCCGCCCTCGATATGCTTGGTGCTGAAGGTGCTGGTTATGACGAGCCAGCCCTGGAAAGGCATTATTTTGATGAAGACGCTCGCGCTGCTCTTGCCAGGGGAAAGGAACAACTTGCCAAACTAAGAACCGAAGTGACGGAAGGGGACCAGCTGGGGAAAACCACTTCAACTACTCTAGTCCAGCCACCTTCTTCGTCTGAAGTCGACATTATTGGTTCCAGTTCCCATCTCGCATCTCCCACCAAAGTTACCGCTGATATTACAAGCACACAAGGTGGAGACGAGGGTGAAGAGAGCGCTGATGCGCAAGCTTATGAAGTCGATATCAGGAAACCAGCTTCTCCAGGTAACTTCACTGTTAATCTCGCTACTGTCAATTCTGCTCAAGCTGATTACTCGTTTATTTCACATGAGTTTCACGAGCTCCTTGGCTATTTTCTCAACCTTGACGAGCCTTCATCTCCTCTCTTTACTGACTTCATTGGTGAACCCTCATCTCCTCTTTTTACTGACTTTAACCTTTTTTCTTCTGTAGAGAAAGTACCAAGCACTGCTCAAACTTCTACTCCTCCGGTCATCCTTCCTTTATCTCCTCAGGCGGTGCCTCCTTCTGCCTCGCAACCTGGATCACAGGAGGAACAAATAGAGGCTCTTCACGGCTTGGATGATCCCATCGCTTCGCAAGAGCAGAAAGATGAGAGACCCGAGGGAGGTGACATTTCCCCGGAACGGACTCCTTCTGACGACATTGTTCTATCAAAACTTGTCACTCCGGGGAGTGAGTCTTCCTTACAAAGGAGAGAGAAGCGTGGGACATCAAAGAGGAGGGGGAAGAAAATCACCGCCACTGAAGAGGAGCCGGAAGTTGAACCGGTTACACCTGCCTCTCCTACTTCCCTTATACCCACTGGCCGACCTGAAAAGATGGTTATTCGACCGAGTAAAGGGTCCAAAGGAGGGAAGAAGAAGTGAAGATTTTAGCTTTTTGCCTTTTGTATGAACTGGCCGAGAGTTGTGCGGGTACCGGCCCCCGCTTTTATTTTGAAACCTGTATCTGCATTATAGTTGAATAAAATGATTCTTCGTTTGTACAAACTTCTGTTTGAATTTGAGAATGCATTTACTATTTATTTTTGCACAAGTTTGTTTATATAGTATTGCAGCGGGCTTATGGTATGTTGCTTGAGTATTACTTTACTGAGGCAGCTATACTACTATACCATGTTGCCCCCATACCTTAAGCTTGTTGCAATATTTTATACTTCGAGGGGACTTGCACTCTTATTTGTTAAAGAATAATTATTTTATTTTTTAAAGAAAATTTTTATTGAGTACAACTCCCTTCGTATAAGTTTTTACGCTTTGTCGTTCGAAGAAATCACTTTTCTCTTTTGCTTATGTGCATATTTTACCAAGTGGATTCCTCTATGTGGTAAAGCGGACCTCTGAAGGGTACTTTAACTTCTTTTCTTTTTACAATCATTTTCCATTTGAAAGTTAAAGTACGCTTTTTGATGAGGAATTTTTTTATACAAAATTGTACCTCTGAGGAGGGATTTTTCACGTTTCAACACTTGGAAGTTTTATTTCAATCTCGGTGAAACGTGTACCCCCAAAGAGTTGTGCCTTCGAAGAAAGCCTTTTCACGTTTCAACACTTGGAAGTTTTATTTCAATCTCGGTGAAACGTGTGCTTCCAAAGAGGTCTTTTTTTCTTGATTGTGTCCCCGGGAGGGGGTCGTACCTCTAAGGAGGGATTTTTTTACGTTTCAACACTTGGAAGTTTTATTTCAATCTCGGTGAAACGTATACCCCCAAAGAGTTGTGCCTTCGAAGAAAGCCTTTTCACGTTTCAACACTTGGAAGTTTTATTTCAATCTCGGTGAAACGTGTGCTTTCAAGAAGGTCTTTGTTTTTGCATTTCAACTTTGGTGAAGTGAAATTCCGAAGAGCGGTTGTTACACTTCAACTCCTGGCGAAATGTGCCTCCGAAGAGGGCTTTTATTTTGTTTACATTTCAACTCTGGTGAAGTGAAATTCCGAAAAGCGGTCACAACACTTCAACTCCTGGTGAAATGGGCCTCCGAAGAGGGCTTTTATTTTGTTTGCATTTCAACTCTGGTGAAGTGAAATTCCGAAGAGCGGTCATAACACTTCAACTCCTGGTGAAATGTGCCTCATAGAGGGTTTTCATCGCCTGGAAGTTACTCTCTCATGGTTGGAGGGTCATGACTTCTCCAATCTTTTTTGTTGAGTAGAGAACTTTCTTTTTTGTGGCGTATGACCCATTAGAGGTCTTTTTTCCTCCGAAGAGTTGCGCCTCCGAAGAGGACTTGTGTCGCTGATGGTAGCTTTGGTTGCTCCTCTGTTCACTTGCTTATGCCTTTTCAGCGATCCTCTTTTCTCTTCTTTTTTTTTTTTTTCTTCCTTTCAAGTCTTCATTCCCCTTTTCTCACAAGTGGCTTGTTTAATCCAAGGAAGTGTACTTTATTGCCAGGCAAGTTCGTGAGAACGGGCACTAGCTTCCTAATTGGATGTTTGTTTGTTCAAACAATCTCAATTTATCAGCAAGGGCTCGTTTCTATCGAAATCATTAGCCGTTCAATTGAAGTATTTCCTATCTAGGATTTGAATTCGGGGTCTTTGTGACTTGAAATTTGTTTGTTGAATGATGGTGAGAATCGCTCGGTTTTATTATGCGCAAGTTTTATTTCCATTGTCTGCAAAAATTTAAATCGACATTTCAGCAATACCTTTTATGTATTTTTATATCGAAAACAAAGCAAACATATAATAATAATAAGGAACACAAGATTTATAGTGGTTCGGCCATGAAATTGGGCCTACATCCACTTTATATTCTTTCATTATTTACTTGCATCAGTTTCACAGTTGCTTTCAATTACAGGAATCATACATTCATAATTCTTTTTACAATGTTTCAACAAAATTTTCAAGTAAAGTATGGACGCAAGTGGTTGCTGTTCCATGCCCTTGGAATTTGATCTCCATCAACAGTGGTGAGCTTGAATGTGCCGTCGAGAAGCTTCTGACCTATTACATATGGTCCTTCCCAATTTGGCCCAAACACACCTGTCGCGGTCATAATTCTTTTCAGAACTAGATCTCCAATTTCAAAGCTGCGTTGACGAACTTTGGAATTGAAATGTCTGGCTATCCTTTGCTGATGAGCTGCAACTCTGAGGTTAGCTTCATCTCTTTTTTCATCAAGGAGATCCAGCGCTTCCAGTTGTAGCTTTTCATTTTCTGCTTGATTGAAATGGATTCTTCTGTGTGAAGGGACCTCTGTTTCAACCGGGATCATTGCTTCCGATCCGTATGCTAACGAAAAAGGAGTATGCCCAGTTGCAGTTTTGTGAGTAGTTCTGTATGCCCATAGTGCAAGTGGTAGTTTATCGACCCAACCACCTTTTGCTCTTTCGAGTTGCTTTTTGATGGTTGATTTGATGATCTTGTTCACTGCTTCCACTTGCCCGTTTGCCTGCGGATGAGCTACTGCCGAAAAGCTTTTCTGGATTTTGAATCGCTTGCAAAAATCCTGGAATTCCTCGCTTTCAAACTGAGTACCATTGTCTGTGATTATTTTCTGAGGCACACCGTATCTGCAAATGATATTCTTGGTCACGAAGCTTATCACTTTCTTAGAAGTGATAGTAGCCAATGGTTCAGCTTCAGCCCACTTAGTAAAATAATCAACTGCAACAATAGCATATTTAATCCCTGATTTAGCAGTTGGTAGCGGCCCAATGAGATCCATTCCCCAAATTGCAAATGGCCATGGACTGACCATCTGTGTGAGTTCGGTAGAAGGTGCTCTAGGAATTTTGGCATATCTTTGGCACTTGTCACATTTTCGGGAGTAATCTGCGGCATCCCGGTTAATTTCGGGCCAAAAATATTCGTATCGGAGAATTTTCTTTGCTAATGTTTGACCACCTGAATGATCACCACATTCTCCTCCATGCACTTCCGCTAGGATTGTTTTGGACTCTTCCCGGGATACACATCGAAGCAATGGCATTGAGAATCCCCGTCTGTACAATCGGCCATCCTGAATTACATAGCGAGAGGCCTTCCTTAGTAGCTTTCGTCTTTCTATCGAGTTTTCCGGCAGAGAACCTCTGAGTGGGTAATCCAGTATTGGAGCCATCCATGACTCTTGTTCTTGAGATACATTCATAATCCAGTCTATATCCATCTCGTCTATACTTGGCGCTGAAAGGACTTCTACAGGGACCAATCCCAATAGTTGAGCTTCACCAGAACTTGAATATTTTGCGAGGGAATCGGCCTTCATATTCTCTTCCCGAGGAATGTGGCTTATTGAATAGTGATCGAGTTCACATAGGAGTTCCCAAGCCTTTGACAAGTAGGAAGGCAGATTTCCACCTTTTGCTTGAAATTCCTTCTTGACTTGGCATACAATAAGCTGAGAATCACTGAAAATTTTGTAATGCTCGAATGTTCAGCTCTTTAGCGATTTTCAGACCTGCAACAAGAGATTCATATTCTGCTTCATTGTTTGTTGAAGGAAATTCCAGTCTTAGTGCATAACATAATGATCGACCTTCAGGAGTTTCAAGTACCACTCCGGCTCCAGAACAGTAGTCATTTCTTGCGCCATCAACATACATCTTCCACTGGATTGGAGAATCATTGATCGCTTTTTCCTCACCATTATCTTTCTCTGTGAATTCTGCAATGAAATCAGCTAAAGCTTGTCCGTTGATTGCTTTTCGGGGGTGATAGGTGATGTCATATTGACTAAGTTCAATGTTCCATTTTAGAAGACGACCCGAAGTTTCAGGGCGAAATAGGACTTGCTTTAGAGGCTGATCAGTGAGTACTTTGATAGGATGAGCTTGGAAATATTGCCTCAGTTTCCTCGATGCAACTAGTAGGCAATAGGCGAGTTTTTCCAACTTGGAGTAATTCAGCTCTGCCCCAGTGAGTCTTTTGCTGATATAGTAAACTGGATGTTGAATCCTTTTGTCTTCCCGTATCAGCGCTGCACTTAGAGCATGAGATGATACTGCCAAGTATATAAGAAGATCCTCACCATTGCCTGGCCTAGAAAGTATCGGAGGCGTTTCCATATGACGGATCAACTCTTCAAAGGCTTTTTGGCATTCGGGAGTCCATTCAAAGTTCTTCTTTCCTTTTTTCAGGGCATCGAAGAATGGGATGCATTTATCAGTAGCTTTGGAAATGAACCGACTCAAAGCGGCGACCTTTCCGTTGAGACTTTGCAATTCCTTCTTCGTTCTAGGAGCTTTAACTTCTTTTAAGGCGGTAATTTGAGCTGGACTGGCCTCAATGCCCCTAGCACTGACGATAAAACCTAAGAACTTTCCGGATTCGACCCCAAATGTACATTTCAGAGGGTTAAGTTTCATTCTGTATTTCCGGAGGACTGCGAACATTTCTGCTAAGTGTTCAATGTGATCCACTGCTTTCCTGGACTTCACTAACATGTCGTCGACGTAGACTTCCATAGTTTTGCCCAATTGCGGTTTGAACATAGCATTAACAAGTCTTTGGTAGGTTGCCCCTGCGTTTTTCAATCCGAAGGGCATAACTCTGTAGCAATAAAGTCCAACATCTGTGATAAAGCTTGTATCCTCCTGATCCGGCTCATGCATCATGATTTGGTTATAACCGGAGTAGGCATCCATGAAGGATAACAATTCATGTCCCGCAGTTCCGTCTACCAGTTGATTGATCCTGGGTAATGGGAAGCAATCTTTGGGGCAAGCCTTGTTTAGATCAGAAAAATCGATGCATACTCTCCATTTTCCATTAGCTTTCTTGACCAACACAGGATTTGAAACCCAATTCGGATACGTAGATTCTTTGATGAAGTTATTTTCCATGAGTCGATCAACTTCTTCTTTTAATGCTGCTGACCTTTCTGGACCTTGGGTTCTTCTTTTCTGTTTAACTGGCGTAAACTTTGGGTCAATATTCAGAGCGTGTACTGCAACTTCTGGGGATATCCCACACATATCGGCATGAGTCCAAGCAAAGACATCCAGATTTGCTTTCAGGAAAGATATCAAGACATTCTGAATTGACACATTAAGCTGCGAACCCACATTCAACACCTTATTTGGGTCCTTCGGGTCAACAGGTACCGGAATTGTCGTTTCCACCGGTACTACTCTATTCTCCCCTGTACTGGCTTTTCTGGGATCCATTTCTTTCCGTGCCCCGCTGTGCTCGCCAGTGCAGGGTCCGCTCTGTAATTGCTACAAAGCTGGTTCCTTGATGCGGACTGGAGTTGCCGCATCCTTTCCCATTTCTCTTTTTCTTGACTCTCGCAGCTCTGTCCAATAACATTCTCGCGCAGCATTTTGATCCCCTTTTATAACTCCTACTCCATTGTCAGTAGGAAATTTAATAGTGAGGCACCACGGGGCTAGGATAGCTTTGAATGCTGCGAGTGTTGGACGGCCAAGAAAAGCATTATAAGCAGAATATTCATCGACGATCACAAAGGTTTGCTTTCGGACCACTTTCCTTTCTCCTTCCCCAAGTTCTACAAACAGATCGATGGTTCCTACTGGTTGCTTTGGCTCCCCAGTGAAGCCAACGATTTTCTGTGATGAGGCTTGCACATCGATCATAGGGATTTTCATCTGGTCAAATGTCTTCTTGAAGAGAATATTACATGATGCTCCGCAGTCAATGAGGACTCTTCTGACAATGGCTGGTCCAATACCAGCCGAGATGACCAAGGGATCTAAATTAGGAGCTTCAATACCTGTAGAATCTCTGGCTCTGAAAATAATATCATCACTGAAAGTTTTCTGTTGTTTAAGGGGCGTAGTGTCTTCTAGAACAAAGACGTTTTCTTCGGCTGGAGCATATTTCAAAGCCCTGGAATATCTCTCCATCTCACCCCAACTTTTACCAGCTGGGTGAGGTCCTCCTGAAATGACATTGATAACGGGCCTTCCAGATTCATGCCCCGTAGCTTTCTCTCCTGCCCCAGGCTGATGAACAGGGGCCCGCTGCCCCTGACTCGACGATGCAGGATTGTTGCTATTCTTTTTTACGAATTGCTGCAACTTGTTTTCTCTTAGCAACTCTTCAATCAGATTTTTCAGCTGGCGGCATTCATCAGTTTCATGACCTGGTTGATTGTGGAAGCGGCAGAATTTCCCACTTTGTATGGCTTTTCTCCCAGTTCTCAAAGGGATAGGTTTAGGGAAATCGACGGAATCTTTAGTGGCGAGGTAGATGTGCTCCGGTGTATGTGATAATGGAGTATATTCTGATGGCTTGAAGGATCGGGGCTTCTTCAGATTACCCTGTTTCTTCCCATTACTATTCTCCCTTTTTTGCCCCACCGATTCATTCTTGCGTGGAGCGACAGTGTTGTCTTCTGCTTTTTCCAACACTGTCTTTACTGGTAAAGGACGGCTTTCCAAGCGAATGAATTCGTCTGCTTTTTTGTAGAACTTTTCGAGAGAGGTTGGCTCCTTCATATTTAACCATTTCCCAAATTCGCTTGACTTATCGATAGCCCTCATCAGATAAGTCAATATCATTCGTGGTTCAGCATTGTCCACCTCAGCCAGTGCTATATTGAAGCGGTTCAAGAAGGATCTGATAGACTCACCAGGATTCTGCTCTAAACTCGATAGTGACATAATATCCTTGGCCTTCGAAGCATATAGTCTAAACTGCTCCTTGAATTTTCTGGTCAAGTCTGAAAACTGATCGATAGATCAGACTGGTAACTTGGTGAACCACAGTAAAGCCACGCCTTCCAGGTATACGGGGAAATATCGGCACTTTATTTCGTCGGAGGCCCTGGCACCTGTCATGTGCCAGTCATATTTATACAGGAACTCATTCGGATCACTCGTCCCTTTGTAAGCTGGAATAGTCGGAGGGACAAACTTCCTTGGAAATTCCGCCTTCAAGATTTTTTCAGTAAACGGAGTTTTACTTGGAGCGAAACCCCATTCCTTCTCATCTTCAACCCTTTGCATACTTTCTTTCATGATCTGCCGGACCATTCCAGAAAGATATTCCTCATCATGCCGAGTTCTAGATCCACCGGCGTCAGGTACTGCCTGCTCAAAGGGACTAGTAGGCCTTTCAGGAGCATTCCTTTCATTAACATCATGAATGTTGCCAGCATAGTTCCTTTCATTACCAGCCGGTTGATTGTTTGCCCCAAGTAAGTCGTTCAACTTATTCAGAATCAGAGCATTCTGGGCACTTTGAGCCTCTAGTTGTGCATTTTGGGCGTTTATCTGCTGGTTTAGCCCTAGAATCACAGCATCCAATTCCGCTTTTGTAACTCCAACAGACGGAGTGGGTAGATTAGGCACAGGGGAAGCGGAGGTTCCCTCTTGAATGTTCCCAGATCTGATAGATCTACTTTTCCTTCCAGGAGCCATAATCTCAGATATACTTCTGGTTTTTAAGGAAATTCTTTCTTCAAATCTCTGCGAAGCAATGATGACAGCTGTCCTGAGTTCAATTCTCAGTGAAAGCACCAAAAATGTTAACGCTTAAATTTGAACGCTAACACCCCGGTGTGTGAAGTATAGTTGTGAAAGCACCACCCGATAGATCGGGAAAGAATTATAAGCAAGTAATAGCGGAAAAGCAGTAAACAACAGCAATTTTATAGTGGTTCGGCTTATGGGTATAGCCTACGTCCACTTTATGTACTTTTATTGATGATCACGTTACAAGTTGATACAAATCTTCTCAAGTACAACACACTTTGAATTACAAAAGACTTAGAACAAGTAGCTCAAATTTCGATGTTGACAAAAATCTTCAAATCCATGGTGGATGTAGATGATTTCTTCATGAAGTTCTTTTAGACGTTCTTTGAATCTCAAAAGCTTTAAGTCTTGAAGTAGTCTGGAATTCGGCAGAGTAATGGTGCTTGAAATTGATTAACCAAAAGTCCTTTGAACGTTGGAGGTGGCTACGTATTTATAGGCAGGCCTGGACATGAATTCTACGTACAAGTCATGAGTCGCAACCGACTCAAGCTGAGTCGTCCCCGAGTCAAGTTAGGTCGTGGCCGAGTCAGGTTGAGTTGTGACCGACTCATCTGTAAGAGTCTTGAGTCGCTGGCGAGTCAACCCTTACTAGGACATGCATTGTTGTAACAGAATACGACTCAGTGGCTTTGAGTCGCGGACGAGTCATCCCGGGTTATGAGTCGTCAATCATCTTGAGTCGTTTCTTATGATGAGTCGTGGATCTGTTGAGTCGCTGAGGCCATCCCTTTCAATGAGTCGTTAATGCTTTAACCCGTTAGGCTCCTTAAGTCGTGAGTCGATAGTCTTGATGAGTCGGCAACTTACTGAGTCGGCTTTCTTTATGAACCGTTAACCCTTTGAGCCGTCAGCTGACTGAGTCGCTATCAAATGAGTCGGTACCTTCCTTAAGTAGATGAGTCGGTAATCTACTGAGTCGCTGCCAGCTTTGAGTCGTTGGTCTATTGAGTTGCTTATCTCTATGAGTCGTGAGTCCTTCTTGAGTAGGTGAGTCGCTATCAGTTGAGTCGGTGCTTTCCTAGACCGTTCAACCGTAGCCATTGTTAGGTCGCAACATGTTTTAGGTCGTAGGTCGTTCATTTCCTTAAGTCGTGCCATCCTTAACTCGTAAAAGCCTTAAATCGTGGAGGCCTTAAGTCGGAGACTGCTTAACTCGTAAGTCCTTCTGGAACTGTTTGCGGCCTTAAGTCGTAGGTCGTAAGCTTCCTGAGTCGTAGTTCTTAGGTCGTGGGCTCCTCAACTCATAGATCTTATCTTGTGGGCTCTTTAACTCGTTGGTGAAACGGGATTAACACATGCTAACAATGGAGAATGATAAGGCTGAGTGGCAGAAGGCTCCCGAAATGAGAAGTATTGCTTCCTACAATGAAAAGCTGGAAGTAGAAGTAGAAAAACTTAAGGAAGAATTAGCTACTTCATCTACTTTCCATTCTCAAAATGAGAGCATGCTTCAGCAACAAGTACGAAATGCGCATGCCAGTCAAAGAGCAGTCGAAGATAAGCTTGCACACAAGGAAAAGGTCATGGAAGAATATCGTGCTGAAACTGTACAACTGCGAGTGCAGACCGGCTCTCAAAGCTTGGAGATAGAGTTGTTAAAAACTCGAATTGCTATGGCCGAAAAGGAGCGCGACGAGGCTGTTGCTGGTAAACTTGCGGCCGAAGAGGCTCATCAAGCAAGCAAAGCTGATATTAGCTCCACATTATTCGATTTTTATCTGCACAACATTTTGGGACGTGGCAGCCTTGCCTTTCTAGGCCCCAAGTATGAAATCACACTGGCTGAAGTTTGGGAGGCAGCACTTGATATGCTCGGTGGTAAAGGTACTGGATATGCTGAGTCAGCCCTTGAAGAGCATTATCTTGATGATGAAGCCCGCGCCGCTCTTGCCAAGGGAAAAAAGCAGCTTGCCAGAGCGCGGGCCGGGACGGCGGAAGAGGAGCGTTCTGAGAAAGAAGTACCGCCTACTACCTCTGAACGTCCTCTAGTTTCTCCCGAGGTGGACATTACAGGCTCTAGTGCTCATTCGCCGCCTCCTACAAGAACCGGGGTAATTACCCCTACTGATGAAGAGGCTTAGGAGGACATTGGGGCTCAGAATTATGAGATTGAACTGACGAAGCCAACATCTTCAGGTAATTTCGACATTGGTCCGATTCAGGTGGATTACCTGCTTATTCCTCAAAAATTTGATGAGCTTCTCGATTACCTCTTGAATCTCGATGAACCCATATCTCCCTTCTTTCGGGAAGATACTAACATTTTCAATTTTTCTTCTTCTGCAGTTGAAACAACAAGTGTCGTGCAGACTTCGCCTTCTCTGGTTATTCCTCCTCCGTCTCTTCAGGTGACTCCTCCTTCTGCTTCACAACCTGGGTCACAAGATGAGAAAATTGAGGCTCTTCATGGCTTGGATGACCCTATTGCTTCGCAGGAGCAAAAAGATGAGGGACTCGAAGGAGGCGAGATCTCTCCGGAGCGGACTCCTTCTGACGATGTAGTTTTGTCCGCTCTCGTTACTCCGGGGAGTGAGTCTTCTTCGAAGAGAAGAAAGAAGCATGGGACATCGAAGAGGAGGGGGAAGAAAATTATCACCACTGAAGAGGAACCGGAAATTGCACCAGTTGCACCTCCTTCCCCTTCTTCCCTTATGCCTTCAGACCAACCTGAAAGACCTGAAAAGCTAACCACTCGGCCGGGTAAAGGGTCTAAAGGCGGCAAGAAGAAATGAAGAGTTGAGCTTTTTGATTCCTTTTTTGTGTAATGGTCGGATGTTGTGCAGGCACCGGCCCCTGCTTTTTATTTTGAAACCTGTATCTGCAGTATCTGCAATTGAATAAAATGATTCTTTTTTGTACAGACTTTTGTTTGAATTTGAGAATGCATTTATTATTCATTTTTGTACAAGTTTATTTATACGATGTTGCGGTGAGCTTGTGGTATGTTGTTTGAGCGTACTTTACCGACATAGTTATACCACTTTGTATGTAACTATACCATGTAGCCCCTATACCATGAGCTTACTGCAATATCTTATACTTTGAGGGGACTTGCACTCTCGTTTTCTAAAGAATAATTACTTCATTCTCGAAGAGAATTTTCGTAGAGTGCAACTTCCTTCATATAAGTTTCTACGCTTTGTCCTTCGAAGAAATCACTTTTTCCTTTTGCGTATGTATATATTTTGCCAAGTGAATTCTTCTATGTGGTAAAGCGGACCTCTGAATGTACTTTAACTTTCTTCCCCCTTCTTTTTTTTTTAGAATAGGTAAATCGCTCTTCCTTTGAAAGTTAAAGTACGCTCTTGATGAGGATTTTTCTCTTTTTTTTTAATAAAAATTTGTGCCTCTGAGGAGAGATTTTTTCACGTTTCAACACTTGGAAGTTTTATTTCAATCTCGGTGAAACGTGGGCTTCTGAAGAGGTCTTTCTTTTTAATTGTGTCCCCGGGAGGGGGTTGTACCTCTGAGGAGGGATTTCTCACGTTTCAACACTTGGAAGTTTTATTTCAATCTTGGGGAAACGTGTACCTCCAAAGAGTTGTGCCTTCGAGGAAAGCCTTTTCACGTTTCGACACTTGGAAGTTTTATTTCAATCTCGGTGAAACATGGGCTTCCAGGAAGGTCTTTATCTTGTTTTGCATTTCAACTTTGGTGAAGTGAAATTCCGAAGAGCGGTTGTTACACTTCAACTCCTGGCGAAATGTGCCTCCGAAGAGGGCTTTTATTTTGTTTGCATTTCAACTTTGGTGAAGTGAAATCCCGAAGAGCGGTCATGACACTTCAACTCCTGGTGAAATGGGCCTCCGAAGAGGGCTTTTATTTTGTTTGCATTTCAACTCTGGTGAAGTGTAATTCCGAAGAGCGATCATAACACTTCAACTCCTGGTGAAATACGCCTCAGAGAGGGTTTTCCTCGCCTGGAAGTTACTCTCTCATGGTTGGAGGGTCATGACTCCTCCAATCTTTTTTGTTGAGTAGAGAACTTTCTTTTTTGTGGCGTATGACCCATTAGAGGTCTTTATCCTCCGAAGAGTTGTGCCTCCGAAGAGGACTTGTGCTGCCGATGATGGCTTTGGTTGTTCCTCTGTTCACTTGCTTATGCCTTTTCAATGATCCTCTGCCCCTTTTTTTTTCTTTTTTTTTTTTTTTTACAAGTAACTTGTTTAATCCAAGGAAGTGTGCTTCATTGTCAGGCAATTTAGTGAGAACGAGCACTAGCTTTTTAATTGGATGTTTGTTTGTTCAAATGATCTTAATTTATTAGCAAAGACCCGTTTCTGTCGAAATCATAGGCCGTTCAATTGAAGTACTTCCTATCTAGGATTTGAATTCAGGGCTCCTGTGACTTGAAATTTGGCGAGAATCACTTGGTCTTTTTATGTGCAAGTTTCACTTCCATTGTCTGCAAAAATTCAAATCGACATTTCAGCAATACGTTTTATGTACTTTTATATCGAAAATAAAGCAAACATGTAATAATAATAAGGAACACAAGATTTATAGTGGTTCGGCCAGGAATTTGGGCCTACATCCACTTTATATTTTTTTTCATTATTCACCTGCATCAGTTTTACAATTGCTTTCAATTACAAGAATCATACATTCGCAACTCTTTTTACAATATTTCAACAAAATTTTCAAGTAAAGTATGGACGCAAGTGATTGCTGTTTCATGCCCTTGGAATTTGATCTCCTTCAACAGTAGTGAGTTTGAATGTGCCGTCAAGAAGCTTCTGACCTATGACATATGGTCCTTCCCAATTTGGCCCCAACACACCTGTTGCTGTCATAATTCTCTTAAGGACTAGATCTCCAATCTCAAAGCTGCGTTGGCGAACTTTGGAATTGAAATGTCTGGATATCCTTTGCTGATGAGCTGCAATTCTGAGATTAGCTTCATCTCTTTTTTCATCAAGGAAGTCTAGCACTTCAAGCTGTAGCCTTTCATTTTCTGCTTGATTGAAATGGATCCTTCTGTGTGAAGGAACCTCTGTTTCTACCGGGATCATTGCTTCCGATCCGTATGCTAGTGAGAAAGGAGTGTGCCCAGTCGCAGTTTTGTGAGTGGTTCTGTATGCCCATAGTGCAAGTGGTAGCTTATCGACCCAACCACCTTTTGCTCTTTCAAGTTGCTTTTTGATGGTTGATTTGATGATCTTGTTTACTGCTTCCACTTGCCCGTTTGCCTGCGGATGAGCAACTGCTGAAAAGCTTTTCTGGATTTTGAATCACTTGCAAAAATCTTGGAATTCCTCGCTTTCAAACTGAGTACCATTGTCAGTGATTATTTTCTGAGGCACACCATACCTGCAAATGATATTCTTGGTCACGAAACTTATCATCTTCTTAGAGGTGATAGTAGCCAATGGTTCAGCTTCAGCCCATTTAGTAAAATAATCAACTGCAACAATAGCATATTTAATCCCTGATTTGGCAGTCGGTAGCGGCCCAATGAGATCCATTCCCCAAATTGCAAACGGCCATGGACTGACCATTTGTGTGAGTTCAGTTGAAGGCGCTCTAGGAATTTTGGCAAATCTTTGGCATCTGTCACACTTTCGGGAATAGCTTGCAGCATCATAATTAATTTCTGGCCAAAAATATCCGTATCGGAGAATTTTCTTTGCTAATGTTTGGCCACCTGAATGATCACCACATTCTCCCCCATGTACCTCAGCTAGGATTGTTTTGGACTCTTCCCTGGATACACATCGAAGCAATGGCATTGAGAATCCCCGTCTGTATAATCGGCCATCCTGAATTACATAGCGAGAGGCTTTCCTTAGTAGCTTCTGTCTCTCTATCGAATTTTCTGGCAGAGAACCTCTGAGTAGGTAGTCCAGTATTGGAGTCATCCATGACTCTTGTTCTTGAGATACATTCATAATCCAGTCAATATCCATCTCGTCTATACTTGGTGCTGAAAGGACTTCTACGGGGACTAATCCCAATAGTTGAGCTTCACCAGAACTTGAATACTTTGCGAGGGAATCTGCCTACATATTCTCTTCCCGAGGAATGTGGCTTATTGAATAGTGATCGAGCTCACACAGAAGTTCCCAAGCCTTTGACAAGTAAGCGGGCAGGTTTCCCCCTTTCGTTTGAAATTCCTTCTTGACTTGGCATACAATAAGCTGAGAATCACTAAAGATCTGTAATGCTCAGATGTCTAGTTCTTTAGCGATTTTCAGTCCTGCGATAAGAGCTTCATATTCTGCTTCATTGTTTGTTGAAGGAAATTCCAATCTTAGTGCATAGCATAATGACCGACCTTCAGGAGTTTCAAGTACCACCTCTGCTCCAGAACAGTAATCATTTCTTGCACCATCAACATATAACTTCCACTGGATTGGGGAATCATTGATCGCTTCTTCCTCACCATTACTTTTCTCTGTGAATTCTGCAATGAAATCAGCTAAAGCTTGTCCGTTGATTGCTTTTCGGGGGTGATAAGTGATGTCATATTGACTGAGTTCAATGTTCCACTTTAGAAGGCAACCCGAAGTTTCAGGGCGAAACAGGACTTGCTTTAGAGGTTGATCGGTGAGTACTCTGATAGGATGAGCTTGGAAATATTGCCTCAACTTCCTTGATGCAACTAGTAGACAATAGGCGAGTTTTTCAAACTTGGAGTAATTCAGCTCTGCCCCAGTGAGTCTTTTGCTGATATAGTAAACCGGATGTTGAATCCTTTTGTCTTCCCGAATTAACGCTGCACTTAGAGCATGAGATGATACTGCCAAGTATATAAGAAGATCCTCACCATTGCCTGGCCTAGAAAGTATTGGAGGCGTTTCCATATGACGGATCAATTCATCAAAGGCTTTTTGGCATTCGGGAGTCCATTCAAAGTTCTTCTTTCCTTTCTTCAGAGCGTCAAAGAATGGGATGCATTTATCAGTAGCTTTGGAAATGAACCGACTCAGGGCGGCGACCTTTCCGTTCAGACTTTGCAATTCCTTCTTCGTTCTAGGAGCTTTAACTTCTTTTAAGGCAGTAATTTGAGCTGGACTAGCCTCAATGCCCCTAGCGCTGACGATAAACCCTAAGAACTTCCCGGACTCGACCCCAAACGTGCATTTCAGAGGGTTAAGCTTCATTCTGTATTTCCGGAGGACTGCGAACATTTCTGCTAAGTGTTCAATGTGATCCGCTGCTTTCTTAGACTTTACTAACATGTCGTCGACGTAGACTTCCATAGTTTTGCCCAATTGCGGTTTGAACATAGCATTAACAAGTCTTTGGTAGGTTGCCCCTGCATTTTTCAATCCGAAGGGCATAACTCTGTAGCAATAAAGACCAACATCGGTGATAAAGCTCGTGTCCTCCTGATCCGGTTCATGCATCATGATCTGGTTATATCCGGAGTAGGCATCCATGAAAGATAACAATTCATGCCCCGCTGTTCCATCTACTAGTTGATCGATCCTGGGTAAAGGGAAGCAATCTTTGGGGCAGGCCTTGTTCAGATCTGAAAAATCGATGCACACTCTCCATTTTCCATTAGCTTTCTTAACCAGCACAGGATTTGAAACCCAATTCGGATATGTAGATTCTTTGATGAATTTATTTTCCATGAGTCGATCAATTTCCTCTTTTAATGCTGCTGACCTTTCTGGACCTTGGGTTCTTCTTTTCTGTTTTACTGGTGTAAACTTTGGGTCAATATTCAGAGCGTGTACTGCAACTTCTGGAGATATTCCACACATATCAGCATGAGTCCAAGCGAAGACATCCAGATTTGCTTTCAGGAAAGATATCAAGATATTCTGAATTGACACATTAAGCTGTGAACCCACATTCAACACCTTATTTGGGTCCTTCGGGTCAACAGGTACCGGTACTGTCGTTTCCACCGGCACTACTCTATTCTCCCCTGCACTGGCTTTTCTGGGATCCATCTCTTTCCGTGCCCCGCTATGCTCGCCAGTTCAGGGTCCGCCCCGTAATTGCTACAAGGCTGGCTCTTTGATGCGGACCGGGGCTGCCGCATCCTTTCCCATTTCCCTTTTTCTTGACTCTCGCAACTCTGTCAAATAGCGCTCTCGCGCAGCATTTTGATCCCCTTTTATAACTCCTACTCCATTGTCTGTAGGGAAATTAATAGTGAGGCACCACGGGGCTAGGATAGCTTTGAACGCTGCGAGCGTTGGACGGCCAAGGAAAGCATTATAAGCAGAAAATTCATCGACAATCACAAATGTTTGCTTGCGGACTACTTTCCTTTCTCCTTCCCCAAGTTCTACAAGCAGATCGATGGTTCCTATTGGTTGCTTTGGCTCCCCAGTGAAGCCAGCGATCTTCTGCGATGAGGCTTGCACATCGACCATAGGGATTTTCATTTGGTCGAATGTCTTCTTGAAGAGGATATTACATGATGCTCCGCAGTCAATGAGAACTCTTTTGACAATGGCCGGTCCGATACCGGCTGAGATGACCAAGGGATCTAGGGTAGGAGCTTCGATACCTGTGGAATCTCTGGCTCTGAAAATAATATCATCACTGAAAGTTTTCTGTTGTTTCAGGGGCGTAGTGTCTTCTAAAACAAAGACGTCTTCTTCGGCTGGAACATATTTCAAAGCCCTGGTATATCTCTCCATCTCACCCCAGCTTTTGCCAGCTGGGTGAGGTCCTCCTGTAATGACATTGATAATGGGCCTTCCAGATTCATGCCCCGTAGCTTTCTCACCTATCCTAGGCTGATGAACAGGAGCCTGTTGCCCCTGACTTGACGATGCAGGATTGTTGCTATTCTTTTTCACAAATTGCTGCAGCTTGTTTTCTCTTAGCAACTCTTCAATCAGATTTTTCAACTGGCGGCATTCATCGGTCTCATGACCGGGTTGATTATGGAAGCGGCAGAACTTCCCACTCTGTATAGCCTTTTTCCCGGTCCTCAAAGGGATAGGTTTAGGAAAATCAACAGAATCTTTAGTGGCAAGGTAGATGTGCTCCGGCGTATGTGATAATGGAGTATACTCTGATGGCTTGAAGGATCGGGGCTTCTTCAGATTACCCTGTTTCTTCCCATTATTACTCTCCCTTTTTTGTCCCACCGATTCATTCTTGTGTGGAGCGACAGTGTTATCTTCAACTTTCTCCAACACTGCCTTTACTGGTAAAGGACGGCTTTCCAGGCGTATGAATTCATCTGCCTTTTTGTATAACTTTTCGAGGGAGGTTGGCTCCTTCATGTTTATCCATTTCCCAAATTCGCTTGACTTATCAATAGCCCTCATCAGATAAGTCAATATCATTCGCGGTTCAGCATTGTCCACCTCTGCCAGTGCTATATTAAAGCGGTTCAAGAAAGATTTGATAGATTCACCAGGATTCTGTTCTATACTCGACAACGACATGATGTCCTTGGCCTTTGAAGCATATAGTCTGAACTGCTCCTTGAATTTTCGGGTCAAGTCTGAAAACTGATCAATAGATCGGACTGGCAACTTGGTGAACCACAGTAGAGCCACACCCTCAAGGTATACGGGGAAATATCGGCACTTTATCTCGTCAGAGGCTCTGGCACCTGTCATGTGCCAATCATATTTATACAAGAATTCATTCGGATCACTTGTCCCTTTGTAAGCTGGGATAGCTGGAGGGACAAACTTCCTTGGAAATTCCGCCTTTAAGATTTTCTCAGTAAATGGAGTTTTACTTGGGGCGAAACCCCATTCTTTCTCATCTTCAACCCTCTGCATATTCTCTTTCATAATTTGTCGGACCATTCCAGAAAGATACTCCTCATCATGTCGAGTTCTAGATCCACCAACCTCTGGAAGTGTTTGTTCAAAGGGGCTAGCAGCCCTTTCAGGAGCATTTCTTTCTTCAGCATCATGAAGGTTGCCAGCAAAATTCCTCTCACTACCCGCTGGTTGACGGTTTGCCCCAAGCAGATCGTTCAACCTATTTAGAATTAGGGCATTCTGGGCATTTTGAGCCTCGAGTTGTGCATTTTGGGCATTGATCTGTTGGTTCAGCCCTAAAATTGCAGCATCCAGCTCTGCCTTTGTAACTCCGACAGCTGGAGTGGCTTAATTCGATATAGGGGAAGCGGAGGTTCCCTCTTGAATATTCCCAGATCTGACAGATCTACTTTTCCTTCCAGGAGCCATAATCTCGGATAGACTTCTGGTTTTCAAGGAAATTCTCTCCACAAATCTCTGTGAAGCAATGATGACAACTCACCTGAGTTCAATTCTCAGTGAAAGCACCAAAAATGTTAACGCTAAAATTTGAACGCTAACACCCCGGTGTATGAGTTATAGTTGTGAAAGCACCACCCGATAGCTCGGGAACAGATTACAAGCAGATAATAGCAGAAAAGCAGTAAACAACAACAATTTTATAGTGGTTCGGCTTAAGGGTATAGCCTACGTCCACTTTAAGTACTTTTATTAATGATCTCGTTACAAGCTGATACAATTCTTCCCAAGTACAATACACTTTGAATTACAAGAGATTTAGAACAAGTAGCCTAAACTTCGATGAAGATGAGAGTTTTTCCAATCCATGTTGGATGCATGTGATCTCTTCTTGAAGTTGTTTGTACGTTCTTAGTGTCTTGAGAGTTTCAAGTGTTAGATTGGTTCGGAATGCAGCAGAGTATCGGCGCTTGAAGAGAGTGAGCCCCCCCAAAAGTCCTTTTCTAGTTGGAATTAGGGGTGTATTTATAGGCTTTGCTCGGACTTAGGTCGTAGGTCGTGACCGACCTAAGTAAGTTCGTAGGTCGTCTCCGACCTATGAAGCTCCGGTTTTCCTTTTTCATGAGTAGGCGCATGCTTTTTTCAACAAGTTCTAGGTCGTGCGCGACCTAACACTCAGCGGCATAGTAGAGGCGGCCTCTTTATTTACGTGTTTAGGTCGTTAGCGACCTACTCTAGGTCGTGAGTACTTTCCTGTAGCCATAGCTGATCTTAGGTCGTTGAATCCCTTAGGTCGCGACCTTCCTTAGGTCGAAGCACTCCGCTAGGTCGTGTGAATTCTATAGGTCGCGGTCTTCCTTAGGTCGCGGAACTTCATAGGTCGGTGGACAGTTAGGTCGCATAAAGTCTTTAGGTTGCTTGCTTGCTTATCTGGTTAGGTCGCAAAGCTTGATAGGTCGCTCCATATCTTCAGGAATTAAGTCGCTACTCCCCATAGGTCGTAGGTCGTGACAATGCTTAAGTCTTTAGGTCGCATAGCTGCTTCGTGGAGTTAGGTCGCTAATACAATTATGCCGTTAGGTCGTTGAGAACATTAAGTCGTCAGGTACTCTTAGGTCGTTGGGCTGCTGAGTTATAGGTCGCGGAGTTTTAGGTCGTGGTAGAAATAGGAGTTAACACTTATAAAATCCCTTAATTAACAAATTCTATTTATATCAAATGCTAAAACCCAATTTATAAGTAAATTATTTATAGTTCTCTTATTTTACAAAAATCATTTCCTTTTATAACTTCACAATTTTATAATTTCATTCACTTATGAATTCATTTATAATTCATTTTAACGCTTTATAAAAACTCGTTTTATAATTCCAGTACTTTTATTTATAAATATCCATTTTATAAATCTTTTTATATAAAACATTTATAATAGTTCAAATATCCCAAGTCAAACCATTTTACAAATTTATCTACTACTTATTTCAAAAATCAAATTTTATTTATTTCCGGTATCTAATGATACCAGAATTTTATTCGGCGAAATTTTAGCCTTCAACTATTTCAATCATAATGATAATCACACAGGGATTATAATAAAAAGAAATCAACACACAATATTGAAATCAATTCAATTACTCGAGGAATCCAGTTGAATCCCTCAAACCTGTTTCCCTTTATCCACAGATGTTAGCACAATACCAATCCCGTTTCAAGACGGGATATTGCGCTATATGGGATTTATAAAATTTTATCCGCTATTATGTGGCGCAATAGGGTCTCATCAGCTATATAATGTGGGAAATCAACTCCAAGTACATATATAATACCAATTCCACTTCAAGGTGGAATATCGCGGTATATGGGTTTAATAAATAACCTCCGCTTAATAGGCGGCGTATAGGATCTATTTCAAAACAATAGATAATACTATATTATCCAAACAAACAATCAACACAATCAACCATTTTAAATCTAACTATTCAAAATTTAAACGAAAAGCTTTTGAGTGAGAAGTTCTCATCTTACCTCTTTATTTTGCAATCCATTTTCCATTCCAAATTGTATTCTTCGTGATTTTTGACCTTGTATAACATTTTTATACAACTGATTAATATTCGAAATAAATCGAATAATAAATTTCCATTTACTAGATTTATTTAATTTAAACAAATAATTAAATTTCTTAAACCCATTTTCCACTAATAAATTTAATTAACTAAAAATTTTCACTTTAAGCTAATACTTTTAATTTTAAACAAATTCCTTTTTAATAAATTATTTTTAGTAGTTAAAATGACTGAATAGATTAATAAAATAAACTAACCACCAACATTTATTTTTTCTTTATCTATACATGTATATATACATCTTTATGTAAATGACAAAACAAAATTTTCTTACTGTAAAAATTTAAATACTGGGATTTCTATAATTTTTTTTATAAAATAAAACAATACCTCACTATTTAATCTTTTAAACAGATTCCTCTTTTAAAACTTTATTGTAAATAAATTTATTCCGTATGAACAAATTAAAATGTTAATGAGCTAACTTTAATAAATCAACTCAGGGCTTAAGTTAACCAATTTCTCACTGACTACTAAAAATCCTATTTTTTAAACTTTACTGTTTTGCTTCTTAAAAAAATAAACCTTACTTACTGTTAATCCCCTACATAAACATATTTATATCTATATATAGTAAATTCAAATAAAATAGAATTAGCTAATACCTTACTGTAAATCTGAAATCTCGGCTACCAAACACTACAGCCTTTCCTTCGATCGCCGCAACTCCACCATCTACCTCAGCCTATGCATGCGCACGCCATCGAAATCGCGCGCATGAAGTCACCACCCCCATCAAATTCGAACTCGGGTTCGAGTCCCCTTGTCGCCGCCGCCTGCAATTTCGCCCTCGAAATCGCGAGCTCGATTGAACACCTCTATCGATTCGTCGTCATTAAATTTTTTTTTTAGAATTTTGGAACAAGGGGGAAAGGAATCGAACAGAAAATGGAGGAACGAGAGGAACAATTTTTTTTTCTTCTTTTCTTTTTGGACTTCGGCTATTTGATTTTGAGGAGAGCGGCCATTGTTGTTATTTGTTTTCGTTATAACTTATTTGAGCAAGGGGCGTGATTTAAAACGGTGGGCATAAGTATGGGCATTATAAAATAAAGAACGACGTGATTTTGCAGAGAAAACGTGTTTGCATTACCTAGCCACAGTATTTTGAGTTGAGGCCAAAAGTGCTGATGTTGACCAATTATAAATTTGAATTTAAATTGAATTTTATTTAATTTCAACGCGTTTATATGTCGTATGCTCACATAAGGACTCCAAACGCTACGAAATTTGAAATCTCGTAATAGTTCAATATTCCAGATCCAATGGTACTAGATTCGTCGAATTCCGAGGTTGTGCCTCGAAGGCTATTTTTTAGATATCGATTCAAACGATATAATTTCAAAACTGAACAAATAATTTTCAAATTCATTTCTGAAGCTTCTACTATCTTCAGTATTATCAATGTGAATTTTCTAAGCCTTTGAAATATTTTTAACCAGCCTAAAACTGAAGATTCAAAGTTTTATTCAACTTCCAATAGATTAAATTTTATAATTTAATCGCCAGATTCATAGTTATATTAGGAATTCAAGTCAAATAGTCATTCAAATATTTAAAATTAATTAAATATTTGCAATTTAAATTGTCCAAAATTTTGGGTCATTGCATTTTCTTAAACATAAGTCTAGGTTCAAATTTCATCTAAATATTTTATATTTGAAATCCCCCAAAAGTAGGAAAATACTGTAGGAATTATAACATCATGTTAATCCAAATGATGCAGTTAGATGAATCTATTTTATAAACTGAATTGTCTTTGGTAGATATGAATTTTAAAAAAAGAAAATCAGATTTTTTTAATAATGTTTTGTGTATGAAATTTGGTGATGACTGGACTATAGGCTTTGAGCATTTTCAGATAATCAAAGAATCTTTGTGGTCGAGCTTCCTCCTGGAGGAGGAGGAGGGATCAGGAGTTTGGAGAAAAATAGGGGATGGAGGTGCAGACGGGTGTGGCGGCGGCGGTGAACACTTGAAATTTTTAAACCTAATTTTGGCAAAACCAAGGTCTTCGATTCATACGCCACCAATAGTTGATCGAGTTCGGCCAAACTCGAGGTAAGGGAAGTGTACAAGTTGGCAAAGTGTTGACCGAAGTTCCACGTTTTCAGATGGTCGGCGCTGCGTGAATGAAGTGATGACAAATTTGAGGACGTGATGGCTTTTACGTTTCTAGGTTTCGAGTTTATACTCGAATTCAAATTTGCGAGGGTGATGGAGTTCCTGATGGTCAGGGGTTGATGCGTGGATGATCGTCGATGTGCTCGTCGTCGTGGTATCGCCTGGAGTTAGTGGGCGGCGATGTACACGTGCACGAGCACTGTGCTATGATGATCTGAATACTTTGGAGTCTAGGTTTTGTTTTGTTCGTGGGTTTGTCTCCGGTATTCGCTCGAGCATTTTTTTGTTTGGCTCGAAGTAAGAACGAAAGGAGCTCGGGTAGTTATGTTGTCCAGCCTTCTTAAAACCTGTTTTTGTTTGGAATTCTAAAATTTAATTTTTAAAGCAAGATCTAAGATAAGTTTTAAATCAAAAGCTGAATATAAATTCAAGTTAGTTTTAAACTTAGTTCGAAAATAAACAAAGTTTTGAATTTAATTGTTGTAATAATTAAAAAGTGATTAAGTACTTAAGTGAAACAAAAAGAATTTGTATTTAAAATGGAAATTTGAATTGTAAGGAAGGATTGAAACAAAATTTAAACCTGGACCAGAACCTAAATTGAATTCCATATTTTGAAAATAAAATAGAGTTTTGTAAATCTAAATGTTTCAATAAGTAAAGCATAATTTAAATATGCGAATTTAAAAAGGAATTTGATCTAACTCTTTTAAATTCCTTTATAAAAAAAAGTATTATTTAACATGTGAATTTAAAGTTTTTAAAAATTTAATTATAGACTTCATTAATGATAAACCGGTATTTCATTCTAAATCTTGAATTTAAAATGAAATTTAAAAGTAAATTTGAAAAAAAATTTATTATGAATCATATTTGTAAGTGAAAATTTAACCATTAATAAGAATGAGTTTCACTTTAAAGTTAATGAAAATTTAAGGATTATAATTCATTAATTATTGAGTTAATTAGAATAGATAATATATGTTTTGTATTAATTGAATTAGTAATTCCAAGTTAAATTTATTAATGAAAGTTAAGTAAATTTAATTAAGGAACAATTAAATCGTAATTAAGACACTAATTAATTCATAATTATCATTTAATTATTCCATAATTAAATATACTTAACTTTCATTAATAAATTTAACTTGGAATTTCTAATTCAATTAATACAAAACATAAATATCTATTCTAATTAACTCAATAATTAATGAATTATATATCCTTAAATTTTCATTAACTTTAAAGTGAAACTCATTCTTACTAATGGTTAAATTTTCACTTACAAATATGTTTAATAATAAAAAAAATTCAAATTTACTATTAAATTTCATTTTAGATTCAAGATTTAAAATGAAATACTGGTTTATCTATAATAAAGTCTATAATTAAATTTTTAAAACCTTTAAATTCACATGTTAAATAATACTTTTGTTATAAAGAAATTTAAAAGACTTAGGTCAAATTCCTTTTTAAATTACAAATTTAAATTATGCTTTACTTATTTAAACATTTAGATTTACAAAACTCTATTTTACTTTCAAAATCTGGAATTCAATTTAGGTTCAGGTCTTGGTATAAATTTTGTTTCAATCCTTCCTTACAATTCAAATTTCCATTTTAAATACAAATTCTTTTTGTTTCACTTAAGTACTTAATCACTTTTTAATTATTAAAACAATTTAAATTCAAAAAAAAAATTATTTCCGAACTAAGTTTAAAACTAACTTGAATTTAGATTCAACTTTTGATTTAAAACTTATCTCGGATCTTGCTTTAAAAATTAAATTTCTGAATTCCAAACAAAAACAGGTTTTAAGAAGGCTGGGCAACATAAGTACCCGAGCTCCTTTCGTTCTTACTTCGAGCCAAACAAAAAAATGCTCGAGCGAATACCCGAGACAAACCCGCGAACAAAACAAAACGCAGACTACCAAGTGTTCAGATCATCAGAGCACAGTGCATGTGCATGTGTACATCACCGCCGACCAACTCCAGGCGACACCACGACGTCGAGCACATCGACGATCATCCACGCATCAACCCCCGACCATCAGGAACTCCATCACCCTCGCAAATTCGAATTTGAGTACAAACTCGAAACCTAGAAGCGCAAAAGCCATCACCTCCTCAAACCTATCATCACTTCGTTCATGCAGCGCCGACCATCTGTAAACGCGATACTTCGGTCAACACTTCGCCAACTTGTACACTTCCCTTACCTCGAGTTTGGCTGAACTCGATCAACTATTGGTGGCGTACGAATCGAAGACCTTAGTTTTGCAAAAATTAGGTTTGAAAATTTCAAGTGTTCACCGCCTACGCCATAGCCGTCTACACCTCCATCCCCTATTTTTCTCTAAACTCCCGATCCCTCCTTCTCCTCCATGAGGAAGCTCGACTACCAAAGATTCTCGGATTACCCGAAAATGCTCAAAGTCTATATTCCAATCATTACCAAATTTCATACACAAAGAATTATTAAAAAATTTGATTTTCTTTTTTTAAAATTCATATCTTCCAGTGACAATTCAATTTATAAAATAGATTCATCTAACTACATCATTTGGATTAACATGATGTTATAGTTCCTACTGTACTTTCTTACTTTCAGGGGATTTTCAAACATAAAATATTTAGATGAAATTTGAACCTAAACTTATGTTTAAACAAACTTACATTGTTTGAAATCCAAGGATTTATATTGAACATAAAAAAAATGTTTTTAAATTTTGATCAATACTTTTAAGCTTTGAACAAGAATAGAGGTGTTCAATACCACAGATATACATATCAAATATGCATACTTACATATATTTATAAACACAGAGTTATCACTTATATATGCATAAACAAAGCATCATCCAAAATGTTACTCACCGTAAAAAAATTTGAGCAGAGAATGTTTTGCTTTTGAAAACTGTTAGCTGAACCCCGTTTTGACACAGATTGAATTTTGCTGTCAAAAGCCTTCTACTTTTATTCTCTGGTTGATACCTTTGTTTAAGTTGAATTTATTTAAGTTTGAAATGGTGTTCATTTTAGACGTTGCTCTGATTTTATAAAATGATTGAACTGAAATGAGGATATATAGGAAAGAAGGTGATAGGGTTTACAATATTTTGTACAGGGTGATGTTATCTTTTCTTTGTACCAAAGTTATGGGCTGCATTAATTTCTTTGTCTGGCATACTACTACACATACATATCTACTTGCCTTACTTCTTCAATACTTACCTGTCCTTGTTTTTACTTATTGAATATGCAGTTTGTTTGGTGGTTGCGAATCTTATCTTTGGAGGCTAATGATATTTCTTGTGTACAATGACATTAAATTTCTTTTGTTCATATTTATCTTTATATATTTTGCCCTTTTTATACTTTTATTATTAACATACATTTGTAAATTTGATTTCTATTTATGGTTTAACTATCAAGTATTAAATTTATAACATATATTTTATTCCATACACTTATATTCAATAATTATAAGTAATTTTTATTTTAAACATTTTTAAATTGATTCCTACTTATATCATTAAATTTAAATGATTTACTTAAAATTTAAATTCAATTGATTTAACACATATTTCATTTGATTTGGAGAAACTCGGATCAATTTATCAATTAATTTCATAATTTTTTTATTCAAAAATTAAATTATTTATCTATTTAAACTTAATTAAAATCCGGGATCATTACAAAAATGATCTCGTAAATTTATAGTTTTGAAATGAATATTTATTCTGGTTGAAGTATAATTATTTTAAAAAGACCGCAGTGTTATAATAACGTTTGTTTGTTGAAGAGACCGGGATCGAAAGTTGTCATGCTCTCTGCTATCTCCGAAAACCACTTTAACAACCATGTACGCGGTGGAGATTCCAGAATGTAGTAGGATGGTGGCCGCGTTTCCTTTATGGTAAATACGTGGACCCAACTCAGGTGAATGGGCATAAGTTGGCAAAAACAGGAGCGATCGACGGGTTAATGAGGTAGCACTTTTGATCGAACACATCCCTTCGATATTACACTTTGACTTTTGGTATGATTTTGTGGCCACTTTTGATTCTTTTATTAGGGGGTGTGGCTCGACGTGGGCGGTAATTGCGCGCTACGTGTTACCACCGACCCGGAAGCTTAATTGGTATATCTACCCTGCTATTGACTAGTTATGCCGTGTCACCTACCCTATCGCACCTTGTACGAGTTTCTATTTGTGTCGTACTTATGATATCCTCTGGTAGCCTCCCGACCAGGAGGTATTACGGTACTGTATAGACTATTGGCATTATTACGTGTTAAGGTAGAAAATGTAAAGCGTTAATGCTATTTAAAAGTAAGTTTATTTTACTAATAAACACTATTATAATAGCGAAATATTACTACATAGTAAATAGTTTAACTGATCCTCAGGAGATGTGAATCTTGGGCATCTTTTGAGTTACTGCACTCACGTTGGACACTGGTTAGGAGATGTAAAATCCCGTAAACATCTCTGACGCCGTTCCACTCATATTGTTTATTGTTGATTTAACTTACATAAGATATTTTAGTTTTGACACGAGTGTTTTGTCTTTTCAATTCGCTCAAGTCAGCTTGAGCGTTTCAGGATTTGAAGATTATATTCGGGAGGACAAAGACGAAGATTTGTAGTTCTATTATCTATTATACTATTCCACTACACCATTTAATTCTGCTGCATTAATTATTTTTCTTAGGTATGTGTACTCTGATATGTATTTTATAAGTATAATCGAATATTTTGTAAACATCTTCATGAACTGTATACTTGATTATTATATTTTATCGTTCCTCTACAAGATTCTATTTTGTTTTTTTTCTTTCTCTGTTTTCTTATTTACCCCATAACAATCCACCCTTCTGTATGTTTTAAGTCTGACATGTGTGGTTTATCGTCGATTTAACGCTTATAGAAAGGTGGGATGTTACATCTGGTATTAGGGCTTTGGTTTAGCGATAAATCTTAGCTTTGTGGGGTCTAACTCTTTATTAATATGGTAGTAATACACTATGGTGAGTCGTTGAGTGTATATATATGAGAGAGCGTATTTTTTAGTGTCATAAAAAGGTTTCAATATTGTGTTAATCTGTTTCGTTTTGTATTTATAAATTCTGGTTGGTGCATGGTACGCTATGACATCAATAGGGATTTCAAAACACTTAATAGGACAGACCGATACAATATTTGTTTTAGTATAGGTGAAAATAATTTTGCCTATTATATTTTCTATATATAAAATAAAACTTTATAAATGATATATATTTGGTTGCAATATATTGGTTTTTAGGTAACGAAATTTTGAAATAATAGTTGAAATAAGATTGAAAATAAAAATAAATGAAAATTGGAAATTTAGAACTTAAGTTCCTGTGTTTTGGAAAATTCTTTTGAATGATTTTTAAATATAATAATATTATTTTTGAAGTATTTTCTGATATAAATATTTAACATATTTGAAAGAATTACTTTAAAGAAACTCTGGAAAGAAATAAGTCCGTACCTCCCTCTCTGTTGTTGGAAAATAATTTCGGTGATGAGTGCACGCACAATCGACCTCATTTTTGAGTTCCAAAGTGGGAAGGCCACTGTAGTAGTTTTACTGCAAAGTAGTTTCGATAAACAAATGTAAATTTTAAATTGTTTTAAATATAATTTGATATATAAATTGTAAGTATATATTTATCTGTTATTTTAAAATGATTGAAATTAAACCCGGTATTTAGTTCTTAACTTCCATTAATTGATAGCTTCAATTAGTGTAGAGAAATGAAATTCAACTAACAAATTGGAACCCCTAAAGGAAATAAGAAATTAAATGATAGGTTATAAATGAAATTTCCAAAAATTTGAAATTTGTAACTTATAAAACAATGGATATTATTATTGAGCATTTAATTAATTAAAAGAATTGGGAAAATCTCGTATAGCTTTCAATTACATTCTTAAAGGCGTATATACAACTTCCCAAAAGATATAAAAAGTTGCAATGTTAATAAGAAAATGTAACAGATATTATACAAGTAATAAACTGGAGGAAATGAAGGTAATTAATGAAATTCTTTAATAAATAAGAATTTAGTGATGGAGTTGTTGTAAACTTAAGTACAATTGAGATACTATTAATTAAATATAGTAGAAGGCAGGTATTGTAAGTAAGAAATTTTAAACTTAAGTAAATAAGTTGAAGTTATATTCTAAATAAAATTGTAAGAAATAAATGTAAATTAAAAAGATAAAGCATTATATGAATGAAAAGTAAATCAAACAACAAATGAATGAAACGAAATTTATGATAAGTAAATTTGATTTTTTTTGTTTGAAATTGATGTTTGTTTGGTTTATGGTTGTTTGGGCAAGGATACTTTAAATTTGTTTGGATGTATGAATAATTTATTTAGTTTCGCCTAAGACTGTTGAGTAAATGGTGCACTTAGTAGTTATTTTCCACTCTGTACAATTTAAAGTTTTTTAACCCGAACAACTATTTGTTTTGTTTAATATGAATGAATGACTGATCTATATTGATTCTACGTGATGGTTGTATGCTGTTTGTTGAAATTGGTTGTTGTTGTATTGATTTGGTTGTTTGTGATTAAAACAACTTTAACATTTCATTTGATATAATTATTAACTCTTTCGGATTATATAAGTGAAATACAGGTTATGGAAGCAATTATTGCTGCTTTTGGTTTCATAATTAAAGTGTAAATCGCCCGACAAATAGGTACGTTTTCGGATTACGGTTTATAACGTCATTATATTGTTTTCCCATGTTATGATATATTATTTTGGAAAATATATGTTGTATATTGGTATATTTGATATTATATTTTCTCTCGAGCCTCTCCGTACAAAGGAGACTCTGCCGAAATTTTTCGAAAATTTTGGACATAGAAAATATTTTGAAAAATGTTTTCCAAACTTTATTAATTTGAGTATAAAAGATTTAATGGTTATAATTTGGTATATTTTATTTAAAGTAAATGAGTTTTTAAACTTATTTGTTTATAAATTTAATATTTTGAATAAGATATACTGATTTCTTAATTCTTCTTTCCCATCCTTCTCCTTTTCGGGGACGAAAAGTTTTGAGTGGGGGACAGTGTAACGACCCGTAAAATTCGGTAACTAAGTTTCTTAATTTAATAAGATTTGGGAAACTTAATGTTGAAGGAAATAAAAATTTTAGTAAATTATTAATGGAAATAACAACTTGGATAAGATTGGTAAGTTAATTTTTAATAACTTGAATGTAACAGTATAAGTGTAAGTTAATTGTTAATGAACTTGGATATAATTCTAAGAAGTGAAACAATGTGAATGTTAATTTTATTCTTATTGTAATAAAAAAATGTTGCCAGGATGAAATGATTAAATTGATTTAAAATCTTAATAAATGTGCGCATTAATTTATAATGGGATGTAAAAGGTAAATTAATAATTTAAAATGTTAACTTACTAATAAAATAATGTATAATGAATGGAAATGGAATGAATTAGGGCATAAACTAAGGGTAGCACTTGTTGTAAGCTAATAAGTAAATTAAAAATGTAAGAATGCTAATTTAGGTTAATAAATTAATAGGTTGAATGAAACGACAATTAATGAATTTATTAAAATTGTAAAGTTATAATATAATAGGTTGTAATTGGTTGGGAAGAATAAAGACAACTAAATGTACTTTATTGATAATTAATATTATAACGGAAAGTGTGAATGTAAATTAAAAAGGAAACGTGAAATTTATTTATAAGGTAGTATTGGTGTAATAGAAAGCATGGGACCAAGTAAATAAATTTATTAGAGAAGATTGATGGTAATTAATGAGTCAAAGAAATAGTAACGGTCGTAAGTCACTATTTAATTGTCCTAATAATTTGCTTTAACTGTTATATTTGGAAATGAGATTTTATTATAAGTAAATAAAGGTAATTATTGTATGAATTTATGAATTAATGTATGATTTATGGTAATAGAATGAATCTGTATGATGCAAGTAATTTTATAAATAGTTGAATAATAAGCCTAAGCGAAATTTTAAGGCTATGGTAACAATCATCATAAATTAGCAGAATATATCTAGTCTACCAAATTAATTCTAAAACAATTACATTTAAATGAAAATAAATGTCTCATTTATGTCGGTAAGAACTGTAATTGTAAAGTGTGTATGTAATAAGCAACGGAAATGCATATTTTATTCATAAGTTAATAAAAGGAATTAAATGTGAGACAAGTATAATTGCATTACAAAGTAATAATTGACTCAACTAAAGGGTTGTTGAATCTAATCAGTTAAATTGGAATTTATTAAAATTAATTGGGTTCAATTTATAATAAAGAGATTATTTTAAGTAAATCAAATAAATACTATAATTGGTGAATTAATTTACTTTAAATTGAGATGGGATTTGGTTTTAAAGAATTATTAATATCAGATGATAAAATTTATGAATTATAGAATTTGAATTTGAATAGTGATTTAATTTATTTAATTTATAATAATTGGATTAATTATAAATGAATGAAATCAAATATTTAATTATTACTTTAATTTAAAAAATTAAGTTTAAATTGGAGAATATTTATGTAGTGGCTTTGAACCCAATGTAAATTTCCTACATTTGACCATAATGAATTGAATAATAAGAATGAATAGTGAATTCAATGGAATTATTGAAAATTTAATTTATAATTGATGAATGTAATGAAATTTGAAGTTACGCTGAAGTTTATGATTGAATCAACATTAAATTGACATCTAAATTTGTTTAAAATCATTGTAAATTTTTAAGAAATTTTAAATGATAAGAATTGTCAATTTTATAATTTAAATTGGAAATTTGATTTAATTAATTAATTTATTTATTTATTTAATTGGTGTAAAAATAGCCATTTTTGCCACTGACTCGGATTTCGACGAAACAAGTTTCAACGGATCTGTAGCAGTGTATTATTGTAGGATTTCAAGTTTCGTAGCGATCGGACTTGTCGTTTGATTGTACGGACTCGAAACGCCTTGAAATAAATGAAATTGAAATCAATTTGAAAAATATTGATTTTAGCATAACATCTTCCTACGATGGAATTTGGACTTGAAACTTGTTCCATTGCGTTTAAAATATTTAAAAACATCTATTTTGATATATGCGTTAACCCATTACATTCCGGGGTCGAAACAGGCTTTTTGGGCCACTTTGGCGTTAGCGCGTATATCTATCTTATCCATCCATTCAAATGTCAACCCTGCCTGTATATATCCTGCTATAAACCCTAGCAGCCTCTGTTCCTTATTTCTATATGTTCTATTCACCTCCTTACTTCAATAGCAGACAAACCCTAATTCCAATTGGAATTCCAAATTAAATCCAAAGCTGAAATTTCAAACGCCTCAAAAAAACTCAGAAAAATTATATATCGAATCTCCCTATGTAAGCATCTCTGATCTGCTGTTCGTTTTTGGTTTTGAATCACCGGTGGTTCAGAAATTGATGGTTACTTCTCGGTCGTTCATCGCGCGACGACCAACATCGATGGATCGTCAAATTAATGATACCATCGGGTGGAGAAGGTCGTGCGCTTCCCATCGGCGTGGTTCGTTCGTCATTTCGCTGGCTAGATCTTGTGTGTAATACGAACTAGGGTTCGAAAATCAAGGCAGCTGCTGTGGGTTTTGGCTGCGTTCGAGCACGTGAAGGAGGAGGCGAACCTGAGGGAGGAGTGTGGTGCGGCGGCGCGAGGACTGGGGGGCGACAACCAACGGCAAAGGAATCGATCGACCTGGTGGCGGCTATTCTTCGAACGTGTGCGTGTATGCTCGAACGAGAGGTACAGGGTTTCGCATGATAGGGGTGAACGACGTGGCACTCTGGTATTGGCCATCCCGTTTTGTTTTGTTTATTTAATTAGTTTTTTATTTCAAACGATCTAACTTGAATAACTTCTGCATGCTTGATCCAATTCATGCGCGGTCTTCACCGCTAGGTTCTTATTGGAATTCCGGACATTTTGGTGCTGGTTTGGAAGAATTTGGAAACTGTTCAATTTTTGGTTTAAATTCAATTTAAATTCAAAAGGTGAGTGTTTTAACCCACTCACAAGTTTTAAAATTTTTTATGTTTGTTAAATTTATTTTTGATGTGAATAGAAATTTATTTATTGTTGTTTGGTATATTTTTGATCATCATTCCAATTAAATTTAATTTGTTGAATTTAATTGTTATTCAATTTATTATTGCAAATAAACTGCCAGTTAAATTTATTTATTATTGTATATAAACTGCCAGTAATTAATAGTTATTTATTATCTGTTCTATGTTAATATTTTTGTTTGAATTGGATGATGATTGTGATGATGTTTGATGTTTGATATTGGATGAATGAATGTTTTATTTATATTGTTGTAAACTACAAGTTGTTATCAAAATTTAATTTCATTCGGGATTGCGGTTTGAAATGAAATAACCGTAATTTTTATTTTAAATTGCGGATTGAAATGATAAATATCCATATCACTTGACCATATGATAGAAAATCATATACAGACGCTGTGGTCTACATATATTAAGATATTTTGAAATGAAATTCTACGGTTTGGAAAGGTATATACGGTTTAATAAATATTACATTTTCAGGCTATATCAATATTATTTTATATATATAGTTAAATTCTTGAATTTAAGCTATGTATAAAATTGATTAATAAAAATGAGTTTAATAATGGAGTTTGATTGTTTTATATTCCATGGTTTAGTACCTATTTAAAATATTGTACATGTCGGATTTTTAATTGACTTGAATGAAATTTAAGTTGGAAGATAAATATGAAATTGGTTTAAATTGAACTATTTAAGAATTGTACTTGAATAAATTTTATTAGGAATTTAAATAAAAATGCAGATTTTAAAGTATATGATTCTTATAACTTGATTTGGTTTGAAGTAATTTAAATGAATATAAAGTTGAGATAAATGAATTTATCAAGTTAAATAAATTGAAAGAATATCCAGTTGTTTGAAGTTAAAAGTTTTACTTAAATTATACGTGATTTATTAAGGAAGCGTTTCAAATCTAAATAATAGCAATTGAATTTTTATATATGGAATTATCAAAGAATTAGTTTATAAATGGTGGAACATTTAAAGCTTTGAAATATATGGAAATTTGAAATGGTTTATTTGGAGGTTCAAATTGAAATTTGGAATTTATTTACGAAATTAAAGATGCTATTTTATTATATAAAGTAATTTAATATTTAAACCATTTATGTAGTTGAAGTTATGTTTCAAAGCTATGGGTTTCAAGTTATATAGATTTAATGCTATGATTTTGGGAAAAGGATACATTGGAAATAAAAATGGTATTATATTGATTTGGGTTTATAAATTATATCATATTGATTCGGTTTTTAAACGAAAACGATATCATAAATTTATGGTTTTGAAATGAATATTTGTTCTGGTTGAAGTATAATTATTTTAAAAAGACCGCGATGTTATAATAACGTTTGGATTTTGAAGAGACCGTGATCGGAAGTTGTCATACTCTCTGCCAACTTCAAAAACAACTTTAACAACCGTGTACGTGATGGAGATTCCAGAATGAAGTAAATACGTGGACCCAACTCCCATGAGTTGGCACAAGGTGGCTAAAACAGAGGCGATCGACGGGTTAATGAGGTAGCACCTTTGATCGGACACATCCCTTCGATATTATACTTTGACTTTTGGTTTGATTCGGTGGCCACTTTTGATCCTTTTATTTGGGGGCGTGGCTTGAGGTGGGCAGCAGCTGCGCGCTACGCGTTACCACCGTCCTGGAAGCATAATTGTCATATATACCCTGGCATTGCCTAGTTGTGCTGTGTCACCTACCCTATAGCGCCTTGTACGAGTTTCTATTTGTGTCGTGCCTATGGAGTATCCTCTGGTAGCCTCCCGATCAGGAGGTATTACGGTACTTTATAGACTAATGACATTATTACGTGTTAAGCTGGAAAATGTAAAGCCCTAACGCTATTTAAAAGTAAGTTTATTTTACTAATAGACACTAATATAATAGCGAAATATTACTACATAGTAAATAGCTTAACGGACATCAGGAGATGTGAATCCCGAGCATCTTTTGAGCTACTACACTCACTTTAGACACTGGATAGGAAATGTCAAATCCCGTAAACATCTCCAACGCCGTTCCATTTATATTGTTTATTGTTGATTTAACATACATAAGATTTTTAGTTCTGACTCGAGTATTTTGTCTTCTCAATTCGCTTGGATCAGCCTGAGCGTTTCAGGATTTGAAGATTTTATTCGGGAGGACGAAGACGAAGATTTGTAGTACTATTATTTATTATATTATTCCACTACACCATTTAATTCCGCTGCATTAATTATTATTCTCCGGTATGCGTACTCTGATATGTATTGTATAAGTATAATCGAATATTTTGTGAACAGCTTCATGGACTGTATTTTGATTATTATATTTTATCGTTCCACTACAAGATTCTATTTTGTTTTTTTCTTTCTCTGTTTTTCTTATTTACCCCATAACAATCCACCCTTCTTTATGGTTTAAGTCTGACGTGTGTGGCTTATCGTCGATTTAAAGCGTATAGAAAGGCGGGAAGTTTCAAAAAAAAATCTTATACAAATTTTATTTAACATTTGATTAGGAAGTGAAATAATTTGTTAACTTTAAATTTTAAATGTTTATTTTATTTTAAAACTTAAATTAAATGTTTCAAATACATCAATGATAGTTAAGTAATTAATAAAGGATAATTGTTTATCTTAAAGTTAATTAAGGTTTTGATAATTAATGAAGTAATTAGAGAGTAATTAATTACTTTCATCAATTAATGACTAAGGATTAATTAATTTGTAACTGAGAGTTATAAGTTAATTAATTAGTGGTTAATTAATTTGTAATTAAGGATTATTAATAAGATAATTAGAGATCATTAATTAATGATAAGAGATTAATTAATTAATAATTAAGTTGTAACTAAGCATTAATTAATTAAGTAATTAAGTATTGATTAAGTGGTAATTATGTATTACTTCATTTGTAATTAAGTTTTATTAATTAATAATTAAAGAATAATTAATCAGTAATTCATGATTAATTAGTTGATTTATGAGGTAATTAAAGAATGATTAATTAATTAAATGGTTTGTAATTAACTAATGATTGATCAAGCAGGGATAGTGATTAATTCTTATGTAATTAATTTAATTTAAGTTAATTAAATTAATTATAATATGGATTAATAATTCATTTTTGTGGATGATTGTTTGAGTAGAATGTCTTGATCGATTGATATTTATAATATGATAATCTATGATGTTCTATATGTGATATACTATGGATATAGCGATGACTAAATGTGTGATATTTATCAGTGATAAATGCTGTGTGGATTCAAAGTATTGAATTGATTGTAAATTGGTTAAACCTTAAACAACTTAACCTTGATTGCAAATCGTTAACTCTAAGGGTTATTCCAAAATGAGTGTAACGAGATAATGCCTACGGTTTCGTTAGAACTTGGAACGAACTTGCATGGATGAATGCTATCAGACCATTGTCAATGGAGGACGATGGGCATTCCAAGATGTGTTCTATAAAGGTAATTGTAGCCCAAGCATCATCAACCAGGAACGACTAAAATCGGATAGGTGCACACAAGGCTAAGTGAGTAGCACCAAAGTAGGATAAGATTTTCCCCTATCTGTAGGTCGCTTTTTATTCTGCTGTATGGCGGTTGTTTCGCCACAACATCGAGGTTGTCTTATTCGGACTATCCATTAAGGGTAGCTCCGGCTTTGTGATGCAGGGGATCAGGGTGGATCCCCGGTACGGTGATGTAGGCCACGTACTATGACGGGCAGTACCCCAGTAGCCCTACCACTGTATGGAATTCAATTTCCAATAAGTGATCTCGGACATGATTGTAAACCTATGTATTCTAGAATTTAATGAATGTACAATTTCGGCTATGTGAATATTTACTCAAAAACCCTAGACACTATTATAATATAATTGGATTTCCTATCAAACGTTTTAGTTATCATAAGGGAAAAACTTGTCCGTATTTATTGGTGGAGAGTCTTACGAGATACCTTTTATTTAAAAAGGTTATTCAAGTTAAACAACTTAACCGTTTACTGAGACCAGACCCATGTCTGACCCGGAGTTTATTCCCGTTTTTGATAAACTCTTGGGTACTCAAATTTTCATGATTAGCCAAGTGATCAGGTTTTGCTTGACGAATATTGGAAGCATGGTACAGGAGTCTGGGCGTAGCTATATCTGTCTATTTCCGCTGTGTTAAAAACTTTTTGACTATTGTATTTTGAAATGTAATGGACAGATAGCTCTTTCCAACTGTCTAATGTGATGATGTTGTGTAACTCTAAAGTAATGACTATGTAATATCTATGTGATATGTTATATTTTTTTCCGTTTCCACTGTGAGATTCTGATAATTGTCGTTCTTTCTTCTATCTATTATTTTCTATCTATTTCTTTCTTAATATGATACGTCTTTCTATGGAATGAAAGGCGGGTCGTAACAATGGTGGTTTGGCGTAACTGCCTACGTCCACTTTGAGTTTAATCTTTGCCCCTTTCTCAATCAATTGAATAAAGATAAAACCGTAAATAAATCACTTGAATACTGATACAATCCGTCAATAAATCACTTGAATACAAGTTTGAATCAAAATGGGGAGAATATAAACAATGGCAGAGTCTCCCTCGTATTCCCGGAAAAAGGTCCCTTTTCACTGCGTCCATGCACCTCTATTTATAGACGAAGATAGGCTGGACTTCCTTCGTGGGCTCAAGGCCTAGGTGACTCAGCCCATATAGGGCAATCTCGAGCTAGCCGGTCTATTCTTACCGAACGACATTTATTGTTCCTCTCGGACTGAGCTGCTTTTGAATAGGACTCCCTGAAACCGAACGAGAAATCCCGACCCGTCTCAACCGAACGACGACATTTCGAATAATTCGGACCGAACGAGGTGTCCCTTCCTTTGACCGAGCCATGTGTTACTCCTCTTCGTTTGGCCGAGCGGTACATGCCCGACGACGATGACTCAACTGACCGAATGAGACATGCCGAGCCATCTGGGCCGAGTGAAATGTGCCGAACCGTACATGCCAAACCGTACCTAAATGCCAAAACATGTCAACTACATCAAACCTGTATACCTTTAGGCTCTTCTTGGTCAGAATTTTGCCTAGTGCTAATGAAAATATCTTCAACTGTCGTTTTATAACCGGCCAAGATGCCGGGTAACATTTGCCCCCAAAGTGCATCATGTGAAGCAACATAATACGCTTTGAATTAGCGAGTATTCCTTGTTACTAGATAGAAATCCATCATGTTTCCTTAATAGTCATTATCCTTCAATTTTATCCTCCCAAGGTATCTTATCCTTCTTTGGTCATCATGATTCTTGGTCGATTACCAATATTATAAATCCAGGGTTGTAGCTCATCAGTGGCCATCCTTGTCCGATTCCATAGAGCTAGTAAGCTTCGGTTATCTAATCTAGTCTTTTCTTAATGACCTTAAGTGAGAATTCAATTTCTGTCCATTTAAAGAAGTTGAACTTTTCCGGATGTACACATGCATGTTTGGGTACATGTTCTTGCCATTAGCTCTCGGATGCGTTTTATTTGCTCATAACTCGTCACCAATTCCATCAAGTTTAATTGCAATGCAATTGCGATTCCTTGTTTCTATTTTTTGTGAAATAAGGGTTGTAATCAACCACTTGATGAGAGGGGACTTCATGTTTTACATGGATGATGATATCGGAGCGGTGAGCAAGGGCGAATGGAGTATGGATGGCCGTAGACTCATGGGTAGTTCTATAAGCCCATAATGTTGTTGGGAGTTCATCCACCCATTTACCTCTAGCCTTTTCCAAACCTCTCTTCAGAACAGACTTTATGATTTTGTTTACAGCTTCATCCTGTCCATTTGTAGTTATAATGGATCATGGAAGGTCATAAGGACAGATGACGTTACGGACAATGAAGTTGACTATTTTCTCCATTTTGGTCGTGGTTAAAAGTTCTTTATCTTCCCATTCGGTGAAGTACTCAACTGTTTTGATGGCGTATTTCGCACCACCTTTAGGAACGGTATGAAGATGATGTCAATGCCCCTAAGTGGCAAATGACTATGGAACAACCACTTGAGTAATTTCCATCGGCGGGGCTCACAGATTTTTCGCAAACACCTTGCACTTATCACATTGTCTAGCATGATCAACCGCATCTGGATTGATAGTTGCCCCGTAATACTCGTAGTAGATTATTTTCTTTATCATGATTTTCCCCTTGATGCAACCACCACATTCTTCTTTATAGACTTCACTCAAACTCATTTGATGTCAACATGGGTGATACACCGAAGCATGGGAATGGATAAACTCCTTTCTACACATGACTTCTTCTTGGACGATTTGGCGTGAAGCTTTGAGGATGATCTGTCACTTTCCATTCCCCTATTCAATAAAAATTCCTCATTGCAGATAGTCTTTGATAGGAGTCAACCATGACCCCCTTTTTTGCTCTGTTTTCGAGATCTAGCTGATCTACGTCCGTCAATGCTTGAAATAATAAGTATTTTGATAGAAACAACATATGTCAGTTGCGCGTCCGTAAAACTGGCCAATTTGGCTAGCGACTTAACTCTTTTCATCTTTTTTGCTGAGTATGTGTGTAATGGTGTAATACGTGAAGTCGGCTACTAGCTCTTGGACCCGACCGAGATCGAGAGCAAGACAATGCACCATAACAAGATCAACTTCCTTAACTTTTCATACTACCAATCATGAATCACAAAAGATATGTAAAGTTTCCACTCCAAATCCACTAGCAGGATTGATGCTGGCGGTCGAGGCTTCAAACATGGCATCGTTGTTTGCTATAGGTAAATCGTGTTTGAGGACGTAGGAGATAGATCATTCCTCAGCAGTCATTAACATGACACCTGCGCCATAACACTAATCACTGGAAGATCCATCCGCATACATTTTCCATCTATTAGTTGGTACTCTACTACTCTTCGAGTGGTCATCTGCTGTAGTGAATTCAGTTATGAGGTCTCTTGATTTCCATCCTCAGATAGCACTTCGAGGGAAATAAGTGATATCTGGCTTAGTTTGATATTCTATTTAAGTAGTCTTTCAGACATCTCAGGTTATTGTATGCCCTATTGCAATGGACGGTAGGTATAGACATTGATGTGGTGAGCCTAAAAGTAAGAGTGGAGCTTTCATGATGAAAGCAACAAACATTGCACTAGCTTTAGTAATTTCGGGTCGATATTCAATGCATTGCTCGTGGTAGTTGGTGAAATAACACATGCATGTGTCAGAATGGGTCCAAGGGAACATATCATCATTGCACTGAGCTGCGATCCGATATTCAGCACCCGAAAAGGGTTGCCATGGCTGGTTGTAATATCGACCGTCAACTTAGCTGGTGCAATCCTTGATTCTTTGAGTTCTGATGTAACTATTTTGTATAACATTGAATGTGAAATATGGTTGGGACGATAAATATTGATGTTTACTCCGGTCGAATCCAAGAGTCTTGTCATCAGTTATTAAGTCTAATAGTGAAGGTCTTTGAATGCTCTAATCGATTATCTACAAATGGCCAAAGATAAGGCTTAAAAGGACGGTGATGAAAATTTCGAGTAGGGGTCAGCCTTGAGTTATGTGAAGCTACATAGCTGGATCTTGCTACGAGTTTGAATTTTCCACTATATTCGAGTAACGCACTTACTATTCAATGCATTCATGATCCTTTACCCATCCTTCGGATTAGAGTGATAGTGAGTTGCCCCGACCTCAGGCACTGATTAAATGATTCTATCTTTAGGCATTCTTTCAGTCATAGCCTTGAGTAATTGTAAGCACTATATATAATTTTCAATATTGAGCTATCGTGGCCAGTCTTTGGTTGATCACGCTCCTGCTCCTAGTCTCAGGTTGAAAAATGTGCTACGTGGATGGTTGAGTCTCATCCTAGCTATGTTTATAATCCCACCAAAACTCCAAAGACATAGATTTGATCAGTGAATAATCGGTTAGCATTCATCCTACTTCTCACTCGTGCCCCCAAGCCCGGGGTATATGCTGATAAGTAGGAAGGCCAACGATGCCCTCTTTAGCTTCGCTCTCATTCCCGTTGAATCATCGGATCGGGTCAGTTGACAGGAAGCTGCGTCTCGCATATGCTGGATTGTATTATGGTTTTTCATTCCGGGGGAATACTCTGATGGGGGGCTCAAAGTACACAAGTCCACACAGTGGGGACTTAGAGATTTTTGTCAAGTCGTTTATACTCTGGTCCATACTCTGGGGACTCGGAGTACTCTAGTCCGCACTCTGGGGACATAGAGATTTTCAAGTCGTTTGTACTCTAATCCGCTCTCTTGGGACTTAGAGTACACTAGTCCGCTTCAGGGACCTAGAAATTTTTTAGTCTTTTATTCTCTGGTCTGCTCTCTTGGGATTCATAGTACTCTTGTCCGCTTTAGGCACTTAGAGATTTTTAGTTGATAGCAGTCGTATTTCCAACTGTTTAATTTGTATTTCATTTGTGGTATCGAGGCTAATGTCGTTGAATGAACGGTCGAAACTCGTTTGCACATGGAATGGGACTTTGCCTCGGGCATCGGCGATGAAACTTGAAAAATAGAAGATCGATTATCGTCCACTTGGTGATCATAGCTCTTCCAATCAAGTCAAGGAAGTAGGTATATGATATATGGTAGGATCACATCCACGCTGGGGTTGGACAATCAAGTCTTGCACAATTCACATCGTATCTCTTTCTAGAAAACTAGGACAATGGACCACTAAGTGGACAAAGTAAGTTACATATGTTTAAAGGTGTAGTCGTGTCCATGTATTGAGAGTGATGGTTAACGTGTAGGAAGTCCACCACAGCTACTTCAAGTCAGGCTTTCGAACAACCTTTTGTGTTCAGAGTAGGATTTGACGTGTAGATGATCCAATCACATCCACTTTAGACAGATATCGATGACATAGAGCTTCATGAGAGGCATCTGTATTTTTTCGAACTTTTTTCTATGATTCGATTGGAGTGGATGATCAGGCAATATTCATTCAAAGCCTTGTTTGGTTCTCCAAGTCAAATATGGATGTCGATGGATGGATAGTCGATCATGTTATCTTTGTATTGGGCCCTAACCGCGATGAGCTTCTCAATCTCTAGTCCTTGGCCCCAAATCGAAGGCTCATGGTTAATGATGAGTGATGGAATCATGCTGCTCGTCTTGATGAAACTCCACAAATTCGATTAAGGTCTGCATGGATTGGTTGCAAGCCAACTTTGAGTACTTGGTCACCTGCATTGTTTTGGAAGAAGTTTAGTCTAAGTCGGCTGCAATTCAAAGTACATTTCAAATTGAAATAGAAAATAATCCAAAGAAGACTGGGATAAATATCATTGATAAGTGGAGCAGCATTGTGTGCTCGCTATTCAACTCTGCCCCTAGCCCCTTCTAGTGGGATGTCGACTACCACCGGTTCAATTATGAATTAGAATTCTTTATTGATGGGCATCCCATTTCCTGGCTCCCCTTTCTACAAGGCTTGGACGTACAGTTGAAGCTTTCCTTTCCGAAAAAGATTTTCAATCACACCTTGGAGGTATTTGTAATTGCCAGTGTTCGGATCAGTGTGCATCTTGGAATATACAACATTCCCCTGATTTTTTCTAGACTTTAGTTGACTCTCTCAGGTTTGATTTTCATTACCACTCTGACTCATGAGCTTCCAAGTAGAGGCTATCGTTTGAATCTATCAAAGAGCATATGAGTTGAATTTTGATATCTCGTTTTATCTACTATAATAAGTGTCCTTAGCCAACTGGGCTGCATCTTTATTTTTCCTAGTCTACTCAACTCTTCCTCACTTTAGTCCTGATTCATTTTGTAAAAGAAGCAATACATAGTCGTAGGAGGCTCTTCAGCTAACTAGTTGCCAAAATATATCTGGCGATCGACTCTCCTCAAGCGTGATCAGTATGATATCCTTGTTAGTGTTTGGAATAAATTTTTAGAGCCAAACATTGGTTTGCTTGAAGTCACTAAATTCGAAGTGCTGGGTCAGTAAAGAATGGTGCTTGGAGTCACTTTGGCATTTTCTATAGTCATATCATCTATCTTCTCTAACCTTTAAGAGTACAGTTTGAGTAGCGGTAGCTTGTCCGTTCCCTTGTTGCCGTTCAGAATCTGGCGTAAGATCCGGTATGACCTGATAGATCATGGAATGTCAAGGAGGTGGATTGAATATTCCTTTATTAAGTTGAGTTCTGAATTCATGATCCGAAGGCATTGTGCTGCGGCTAGGGTTCCTTAAATTTGGGTCGTACCCGATTTTTATTATAGGGACCGACGATATTGTTTTTCAAGAGAGGGATCAGTATGTAGTGCACGGCTCGGTATGCACGCGATCAGTATACACTGGGTCGGTCGGTGTACTCTCACTCAGTATACAATCTTGGTCATTCAGTGTAATCTTGCTCGACATACACTCTCGCCCGGCATAGACTCTCGCTCGGCAAACAATTTGGGTCCGTCGGTATGCCCTACCTCGGCATACACTGTCCCTCGGCATACACTCTGGGTCGGTCCATGCACCTTCGCTCGGCGTACACTCTCGCTCGGCATGCACTCTCCCTCGGCATACAATCTAGGTCAGTCGGTGTACCTTCGCTCGGCATACACTCTCGGTCGGCATATAATCTGGGTCGGCCGGTGTACCTCGCTTGGCATAGACTATCGCTCTGCATATACTCTAGGTTGGTCGATGTACCCTCGCTCAGCATGCACTCTCGCTCGGCATACAATCTGGGTCAGTCGGTGTACCCTCGCTCGACATACGTTGTCGCTCGGCATACACTCTAGGTCGATCGGTATACACTCGCTCGTCATACTCTCTCGCTCCACTTACAATCTGGGTCAATCGGCGTACACTCTGGGTCGGTTGGTGTATGTATGTTTGCCTTGGTGAAGGTTCGACCATATGAGAGATCAGATGAATTGCCTTCAGTGGGGTTGGGGTCGACCTTCATTCGACTTAAGTGCAAACTTCAACATCCAATCTCCAAATCTGGCGTGCATTAGTGAATCCAATCCTTCCAACATAAGCAATTGATTAACTCTGAATATGAAACATAGCATAATCAAATCTTCCAAAAACAGGGGCAGTAGACTTAGTTTCTCTAACTATGGCTATCGACTTCCTTTAGATTTCTTTCAAAGCTGAGTAGAATAGGAAATTTTCCCGTAAACAACTGGATCTATCTCGCAAATAGGGAAATCCACTAGTAAACGACGAGATCCAATCAAGCTGAGAATTCAACTCTCAATGAAAGCAACAAAATGTTTGCACCAGATTTGGTCACCAACACCCTTGAATAGAGTTATATAGAGAGATTAATGAAGAGAGTAAGTTAAAACTGGGGAATTACATAGTATAATGAAATAATAACTGTAAGAAACAAGAACACTAGAATACAGATACAATCCGTAAATAAATCAATTGTATACAGAAACAATCCGTAAATAAATCACTGGAATTTAGATGCAATTCGTCGATAAATCACTTGAATACAAGTTTGAATCAAAAAGGGGGGAGTATAAAAAATTGCAAAGTCTCTTATTTTCTCGAAAGTAGGACCCTTTTCACTACGTCCTCGCTTCTCTATTTATAGACGAAGATAGGCTGGACTTCCTTCGCGCGCTTAAGCCCGAGGTGACTCGGCCCATATAGGGCAATCTAGAGCTGGCCGGTCCATTCTCGCCGAACGACATTTACTGGTCCTCCTAGACTGAGCTGCTTTTGAATAGGAATCTTGAGACCAAATGAGAAATGCCGACCCATTTCGACCGAACGTGGCATCTCGTATAATTCAGACTGAACGAGGCGTCCCTTCCTTTGATCGAGCCATGTGTTACTCCACTTCGTTTGGCCGAGCGGTACATGTCGGGCAACGATAACTCAAATGACCGAATGAGACTTGTCGAGCCATCTGGACCGAGAGACGTGTGTCGAACCGTACTTGCCGAACCGTGCCTAAATGCCAAAACATGTCGACTGCATCAAACCCGTATATCTTCAGGCTCTTCTTGGTCAGAATCTTGCCTAGTGCTAGCGATAATATCTTCAACTGTCGTTTTATAGCTGGGCCAAGGTGTCGGGTCACATTAGTGTTCTACTTTTATTTCTGTTTTGAAAATATATAACATTGAATGAAAAATTAGGCTCAATTACGAGAGTATTTTCAATTAGTTAAATTTGCTAGGAATAAGCTGAAATTTGCTTGAATTTTGTTGTAATTTTAGTTAAATCATCTTCAAATAAAATGCATAAGCTATGGATATGTATTGACAAAGTATATCAGATAATTAAACATAGAACTAGTGATGTCTTTCCTCTCTATATTAAAGTCTTTTGTTACTTGTCTAAATAATGGACATCATCTGAATAATTACAAAAATAGGTTTGTTTTTCCTTTTATACATGCATATTTTGAAATGGGCATGTATAAAGTCAGGATAAAAACATATTTTTACAATATCATTCTGATAATATTTATTTGTCAAATAAGTTTTACATTGAGGTTTAGTTATGCAACTTACTCTTTTTAAAAGGTTAGGTTTTGCAGCAGCTTGTGTAAGGTGAAAGACGAGGTTTCAATAGAATTCTTCGGTATAAAAATGCTATTTCAAAAATGTAACACCATTGTCATAACAACAAATACTCATGTGTTAATGTAGTGATTGTTGCACTATTAAGAATTTTTCAATCTTCTAATGTTGCTCGCTCTTGTAGACAATGTCAATTATCGGAAGCACGAAGTTATTTTCTTATTTTAGCAAATGCAACACGAGTAAAAGTGAGTGTCTAACGATTTGGATGCACAATATAGTCTCAGTTTAGTAAATGCACTGAACTTTCTTGAAAATAATCTCCTCCATTTGCATTAGGCGATTCTATGATTTTTAATAGAAACTCAAATTCAGTATGCTCGCATCAAATCAACGTAGAGAAACAGATATGAATTTTCCAAAAGAAAGAAAGACCGGTAAACCATCAATATGTGATAAATAGATATTTGTCTACCCTTTTTGGTTACGGCTTTTACTAGAATTAATTGGTATAAGTCATATACCTAAGTTAGAGTACAAAATAGCAAAAAAATCAATCCTTTAGTTAAACTTGATGTAAATAGCTCACACTAATAAACGAAAGCTGTTGAAGTGTGGTAGGGATGAAAATTATGTCAAATGATGATGAATAGTAATTTAATCTTATACAAAAAGGAACATAGAACACTACCACATTTCCGCATTACTATTTTATACTTCCTCGTTGATGAATTAAAATGTGCAAGCGTGTGTGCGTATTGTAATTCGACCTCTAATTAGTCCATTTACTAATTGAAAAAAATACCGGTAAAGAAAATAGGAACTAAAGTGAGATAATTAGTTGTTTTTCTTTTACTTGGAAAGCTATTTTATTAATTTTTAGTTTTACTTACTGGTGCTTTTACCTAGAATTATTGATCGGCTTAATTCAGACATATAAGTTAGAGTACAAAATAGTTTTTAAATTCAAGCCTTTACCAACTTAACTTGATATAAATAGCTGAAACAACAAAAACTAATTGCCAAACTAGGCTTGGTTTCAGTTCGTACTGGTGCAAATTTGGTGTGTGGAAGTATTAAATTTTTTTAAACTAAAGCTTGCGCATTCCTTAATTGTGCAAGCTATATTTAAGGCTTGCACAATTATGGAATGCACAAGCTCATTTTCGAGCTTCAAATAGGCAGATAGCACAGATTTGACATTATTTTACCCATTTCATATTTTCTCCCCAAAAACCTCCCCATTTTCCATTACAAACTCATTGAAAACCCAGTTTTCTTACATATCCAAGTCCTCAATCACCTTATAAACCAAAAGTTGCTAAAGTATATATTGAATCATCTTCTTCATCATTACAAAACAAAGGTAATAATTAGTGTTTTTGGAAATTTTGATCAAATTTTGCTATTGTTGATGGTGTTGAAAAGGAAGAGTTATTGGTGTTAGAAATGTTAATTACAGGGCAATTTCGTTGTTATTGTTGAATTATTTGTTAATGTTTAATGACCTATGAAACTCTATTTGAGCATTAGTAAATTGAAAACCGTAACTTATATGTTAATGGTTTATTGTTTATTTTGATGGTAGACATGAATGTTTGGGAGATAGACGATGAAACGTTGATGAAACATTGTGCCGTACCTAAAATGAAGATCGGTGTTGCAAGCTCAAGTCATATTGACTTTGATGATGATCATGTTTCAAAAACGCAGTTCGAAACAATACCGCGTAAATTCCATTTTGGACCATCAACCTTACACACCCATTTACGTGAAGTTGTTTTGCAAAAATACTTGGTCATCAAATTATAGTTGACGGAAATTTCCCAACGCCTATACATCTCGTCTATCCATCCATGTCAAGGCGATAATGATTATATCCAAATTGTTATTGTGGTGATATGTGTTTATTGATTATTTGCAGAAAGGAAAAGAATGTCGGACTAAGATTTTTCAGTTGTACTTCGTACAACGAATTTAGACTGAATCCTCATGAAGTTGATCGTTGCAATTATTTTAAATGAACTGTTCAAACCTTGTGTGAAAGGGAACTTAAGTATGCCCACGAATTGCAAGCCAAAATCAGTATTCTAAAAAAGTTGAATGAAGAACTAAGGGAAAATAGTGGGAGGCCTAGATTTTGGTAGACATTTGGGACCAGGTTAATGTTGTCAATTTGGTTTTTAGGTTGAAATGTTGTATTTTTACTATTATGTATCGAAAATGTTTGCTTTTGCTGCAACCTGTACTCTGTGCTAGCTAAGCAGTTTATTTAGTTGGTTAAATACACTAGGTAGTGTTGACTATATTGTTGAAATATATTGGTTATGTTATCATATTGATTTTCTTGTTTGGATTTTTTTTAAAGAATGATTAGACTGCTTTTGGTTGTAGATTGCCTACGGAAGAAAATTCTACTTGGGAAAGTATTGTACTAATTCATCAAATTTATGTTTAGAATTATGTCATAAAATCAAGATTTTGAATGTGGTATTTCAACCGATTTTGTGGATAATGTCAAAGGTTTCGACTATATTTTACTTTAATGGGGAATTGTTGGTTGATGATGAAGGTAAACTTAGATACTTTGGCGGGAAGTGAAAAGGATCAACAATAAAAAATTATTATGGTTCGAAGAGCTTAAACAAAGGGCAATTGAAGTGATAAAAGTAAATCCTATGATATACGATTTCAAATTAGCGGTGAAATGGGTTCTGGATGATGGTGCATCCGTTATTGATTTGGATGATGATGATGATTTGAAATCTACCTTTTCGGTTGGAATGAAAGTGACAGAAATATATGTTGCGAATGTGGAACATGATAATATGGTTGGAACACAAGCGCCAATAAGCTCTGCGGATGAGTATGTACTTACCACACAATTACAAGAAACACAATGGTCGGCGTATTTTGCATCTTTCTAGTCATCTAGGTAGAGAGTTTACAAACATACTTCACAGGTACAGTGGAATGGTTGGAGCCTCTTTAAGTCAGGAACAAAATATGATGTAGAACTTTACACATCCAAATCAGTTGCAAGTGGTTGAAAATTGAGTACTATTATACTTTGGCACTAGTATTTTGAATTACCTGAGTGCAAAATATCTTAACTTTTTTTTCGTATTCATGGTTAACGACCCTGACTCGACCGTCGAAAATCGGCACTGAAAACGACACTCGTATTCAAATGCCGCAGATCCAAACGTCGAATCTGGTTCACCAGAGCCTATAGCACATTAAGTACAACACAGCGGAAGAAAAAGAATATGTCAATATATAACATTGATACAATATCTGATACAACTGAATGATCCAACGAATATCAGTATACATCAGAGATATGATACAAGACAATAGCAGTGGAAAGAAAAAGATAAAACCAGCAGCGGAACAATATCTCCAATAGAGCAAGTAGTATTCAAGAGAGAACTCCTGTATCGGTAATCTCCGTCTCCATGGCACCATTCCAGAAATAGCTCGAACTCCAAATCAGGATAAAGTGAAGCAACTCGATCCAAATGCGATTGCCAAATCCTATAGCTGAAAGCTACCGAATCTACACCTAATATTCGATTATCTGAAAAACCCAACTCTAGACTGCCCATATGGGAAAATTGTGGGCACTCACACTATAGGAAGGAAACAATAAACTCCAGGTCAGTCATGGGACTGGTATGAGCTAACAAAACAGTTTTTTCTTTAAAACAAACAGGAAAAGAATTTAAAATAAATTCGCAATGCTTTTGGAAAATGAAACTACCATAAGGGCTTTCAGCACACACACAATGCAATCGCACACCTAGGGGAGATTTCCTCTTGTGATAGTCAAATATGCTTAATACGAGAAAAATTCTTTGATATTATTACTAGTGCATAATGGAAAACCTTTTCAAGTATAATATTAATCATAGCCAACATAGGTATCATGATATTATGCCAGCTATAGCTACCTCCTGAGGTGGCAGGTTATACAATTGCACTCGTAAAGGGCTCGTATTGTTTTGTTTAGATTTCCAACAAATGGTTAGGCTAAGGAACTTTCTACTGTCCATGGGTACGCCTGTGGAAGGATATCCCGAGTGCTTAACCAGCTCTTTGCCAACATAAGGCCGGGTTACCTCTGTAGCTAGGTAACTACTACACGAGCGTGCCGTCCCCCAGTCCTTTGGGACCTTTATCCAAGGCGCCTCTCAACCACAAAGCAATCACAAATTAATAGATCTGCAGCTTCCCCATGGGTTAAGTATCTGGGCTCCATACCATGATACCACCCTTTTCCAGAAGGGAATGACACACCCTAAAGGGCGTGACCTTCATAACCTTGCCGCATCTTTCCCGTTTCGACCATTTTCGGGGTGTGAGGTCCTGATGTAGTCTCGTCCACAAAGCTGCGCTTTCTACAAAAGCCATATGTAACAACCCGCATATTTATCGATTGTATATTTAAATATTTTATTTAAATATTTCACCGTTCGTCCGATTTCAGTCCGAAAAACCTACTTTTTGCAAACGGTTGAATTAGGACTTGAGACCACTCCCATTGAGTTCAAAATGACGTTTGCGACCTTTTTGAGTATAAGCTTCGATAAGTTTGGAGTAAGTCGAATTTTGCTACTTTTTCTATTGGGTTTTGTGTTTGGGTTCAGCCCACTAGCTAACTTAATACCCTAACTCAGCCCTCTCCTCTCCATTCACTCATTCCCACTCCTCAAAATCAAGCTAAAACTAAAAATGGGGGAAAGGAAGAGGAATTAGAAATCCAAGCCCTAGTTTCTTCTTGCAAACTTGAATTCTTGTTCCAAAATCAAATAGAAGCTATTAGTAAGCCTCCTCTTCATCTTCTCTATCTCTTTCTCTCTTCAATCTCAGAAATTCCTAAACCTAAATTTAGGAAATACTTTTTTTGATCTTAGGTTGAAGCTTGTTAAGTTAAAGTGGAGATTGGTTGGTCTTCGCCTTGCAAATTGAGCTCCTTCTTCTTTGTTTTTGGGTTAAAGGTGAGACTTTTATCTAACATCTATGTCTATATCTATCTTTGTTGTTAGGTATGAATTCCTAACACTTATTTATGTTCATTTGCTTTTGATTTGGATTGAATTGGTGAATATTCCAATTTTTGGTGTTTTGTAGTCAAATCTTTAAAAATCCAATCTTTGATGTTTGAACCTGTTTTTGGTGATGCATCGAAGAGCCTATAGGGCTACGTTGCCGATTGGCATAAATCCTTAGTATCTATCGCTCGTTCGATTGCAATTTGGTTTGGATTAGCCTTTTTTGGTCAATGCTGCTTTTTTTGCCTAGCAGAAAATTTCAGACGTCTGAAATTAATTTCAGACATCTGAAACCAAATCCAGACGTCTGGTTGGAAAATCCAGACGTCTGGAAAGGGGTCTGGAAAAGGCATAGACTAAATCCAGACCTCTGAAACAAAATCCAAACGTCTGAAATCAAATTCCGACGTCTGGTTGAAAATTTCAGACGTCTGAAATGGCCCAGGAATCAAAAATAGAAGGGAGAAAACAAATATACTTCCAGATACTAGGGCCAGACGTCTGCGAACACTTACCAGACATTTGGAACTATTTAATTTCCGTATTTTTGAGTAAATTTCCAAGTTTTATCGATTTTTGTTGATCCGGTTAGTTGTTATCACTTATTATCGACTTTGATGACTTCTTTTTATGGATCTTTGGAAATATCCATTTTGATGGATTTGGTATCGATTTCTTTGGATTTGATTCACGTCTTCATATGTGAATTTTGATGATTGATTATTTCTACAATCATTTTTAGTAATTTGTCACTTTAAAATATAAAGGTTTTCTGTATCAGTAGTAAATATCAAAACTCTTTCATCAGAACTATTTCAACACTATTTTTTTACAAAGCTCGTTTCTTAAACCATTTTTCAATCTATTAGTATATACAAACCTTTACCTCATTCGTATGAGAAATCTAATTAAACGACTTAGTAAAACAAGTGGTATGAAACGCTTGCGTTTACTTCATCGGTTAATTTTTGGACTTGTTCGATTGAATCTCTTGTGACAAACTTTCTAGTGGAGATCTACAATTTGGTTGTAAATTTTAACTTAAGCTAGTGGTTATGGGACATGTGGCTAAACTCATATATTTACTAGCTTACTGTAATTGACACTTCTCGATGATCGATGATGATTATTTTATGGTTTAGACTAACAATGTGCGATGTCTTGTTGTTCCTGTGGATGAATGTTCCTCGTTTTATTGAGCTTCGTCTCATTTCTTCCATGGGTCATACCTATTTAGGTGCGTCGATGTTTTTTTATACATGGGTCGTACCTATCTAGGTGCTTCGATGTTTATTTACGCATGGGGTGTACCTTTCTAGGTGCATCGATGTTAGACTTCGTGGAGTAATCGGCTCAATAAGTTGGGGCATGGGGCGTTTCTTTCTAGGTGTGTCGATGTTCGTCTATGCATGGTGCGTATCTATCTAGGTGCGTCAATGTTCGACTTTGCATGGGGTGTATCTTTTTAGGTGCATCGATGTTAGACACTACATGGGGAGTATCTTTTTAGGTGCGTCGATGTTTGACTGTGCTTGGGGCGTCTCTATTTAGGTGCGTCGATGTTCGCTCGATGGAATATCATTCCGTTTGGGATTGGCCATCCTTTTCTTGTGATTTCTGGATTTCTAACTATTGATTTCTGGAATTTATGTTTCACCAACTTTTACAATTGGCATTGATATGTATGTCATTTTTTGTGGCTTAGTGAATTAAATAAAGAATATGACATTCTTTTTTATGCTATGAGATTCTTGAGATATTGTATGACTTTTGTGGATTTTCTGATGTATACTTGTCGTAGTATGACATTTTTGGATATCATACGTTTTATTATTATATATCTTCTTATATCTCATTTTATCTGATAATTATAGCTAGGCTGATCTGTCTGTTATTTTCTTCTTAAATAATACTTGGGTCAGACTGAGATTTTACAGGTGCTTCTGCTTAACTCCTTATCGGACCATCATCTGACTTTTGGCTAACTACTTTAGATTAGTAGTCTTTTGTTGTATACACTTGAGATATGGACTCCTTGACGTATACTTATCCTTTTGTCTTACACATGTATCTATTCTTTTGTGATATTGTGGATCTTATTCGACCACTACTCTGATGTACACTTTTATATGTAATATTCATATCTGTTTCCGCTTTTGAGATATAAGCTTTTGTGACTGATTTATGTTATGCTTATTTCTATATTTGTTTCTGAAGATATTATAGCCACTGTGTAGTAGTCTTGTGTTTGTATGGTATGTCGGATTTCCTCTTGAGATGAAATGAAAAGTTATTATTTTATCTGACATATCGATGTTCGCACAAAGCCATTACACGAATAGTTGCTCCTCAACAGCCTTATTCTCCGGGATAGTTGACGGCATTATACCGTAGTTTCCTTGGATAGCGTGGGTATAGAAGTTGGGCGTCACACAATGCTTTGTTCAACAAGTGATACACAATAGCACTCGGCATGCCACACTACCAAATTTGGAGTATATCACTGATAAATATCAACTACATAACCTCTGTGCTCGTATGTCTGAGAGAAGGGTGTTAAGCCAAGAGAATAAATTCTCCGCCACCAAGCGGAAATGTATTTGATAGAGATCAGTTTATATCTCAAAGTGTAATGTCGAACATACAACCATACAAGTCTATTACGGGTTCGAAAAGAACCGAAGGCACTTTGTCCAATAAAGGAAGAAGCCCATGCAATCCGGGTATCCACAATCACGATCGGACTCCCCAACACATATGAGAACTCTAAACCAGAGAAACTCAGTGCAGAGTCAATCGACAGGTTATCCTATCGTTCTCGCAAATACCCTGTCTTCAACACCGGTCTTCAAATGCAATCCATAACGTCGTATCATTAATCAGAATGGATTATATGACACAAGGTCCTCTACTGGCTAAACCGAATAATGAGCGCAATATTTAAATAATATGGATATTAGGATTTCAGTAAAGTCACGACTTTTAAAATCCAAAACTTTCCTTTCAAATGGTTTAAACCAATTACCATTTCAAATCTTTAAACAAAAAGATTTATTTCACAAAGTTCACACAGTTTCACAAAGATCAATTCATAGATTTCAAAACAATTTCCATTTCAATTGGATTAACTCATTAAATCTTTAAATCGGAGATTTAACTTATAGTTTTCAAACCCATTTCCAAATATTTATTCATAACTTGGAAGATCATTTCCATTTTAGACTTGAAACCCTTTTAACACGAATTCGAAGATCATTTCTTATGTGAAAACTTTTTGTTATTTGAAAACAAATAGTTTTCGTTTGAAAAAAATCCGATTTCATTTATACAAGTTAAAATCTAGGGTTAAATTTAAATTCCCAAAACAACACTTTTAAAAATGGTTTAAAACCCATATAAACTTGTATAACCCTTTTTAAAATCATGAATAGGATATAATTTCAAATTTTTGAATTCAAATTTAAATCAAATTATCTAAACATCAAAACTTAATCAAGTTATTCAAAAATAAATTTTATATATGAAATTCCTTTCGAAAAGCTTTTCACTTAAATCCTAATCCATTTCCAAAACCATTTGGTTTCAAAAACACAATTTTAAAACTATTTCAAAAATCTTTGGCTTAACCCATTTCCACGTGCAATCCATATTTGTGTGTGCATAAGTGTAGTCCAGGGGTTTTACACAATAGAAGTGCAACATCATTAATCAATACAGATTCAAATATTTCAATATATTTGGTAAGCGGTATAAACTATAACGCTTTTCTTTCATTCACACATCATAGCTATATACCACAAATAATAAATTACATTAAACACAGCTCAAATCAAAACAGAGCCTCACAATCAGGGATATCAAACAATTCAAAGCATCCAATTCAATCCAAACATTCATAAGTAAAATCAGTTAATTGTCTGATTAATTCAAATCAGATTAATTACTTATGAATTACTAATCCTGGTTAACGTTAATTTATTACAAATCATTTTGATTAATTATTCTTTAATCATTTATTAATTAACCTTTAGTAATGATTTAATTAACCTTTAATTACCATTCATCAACTTTGAATTATTAAAGAATTTACCTTTAATTATTTAATTAACCATTTAATTAATTATCTTTAATTAATGATTACTTAATTACCATTAATCCTCAATTATCATTCTTCATTAATTAATTAAACTTCAAATTAATTAATTATCCTTAAATTAAACACCTTAATTAATCACCATTTGATTAATTATCATTTAATTAATTAACCTGTAATAATAATTATTGATTATCCCTAATCACATAATTTAATTATCAATTGATTAATTGACTTTGATCAATAATTAATTACTTTTAATTAAATAATTATCTTTTAAGTAATTAATTATCTTTAATTACTTTCATTAATTTATTATTCTTTAATTACTTTTATTCGATAATAAATCTTTATTTACCCAAATCTTAATTTAATTTAAAGACTAATCATTATCTTTATCAATCACTTAATTATAATAAAGTTATTTAATAACCCGTTTAAATTGATTATCATTAACAAATTAGTCCCTTAATTATTTTCACTTAAGCAATTATACATTAATTGATTTCACCAAGCAATTATCCTCTCATAAATCCAGACTTCGATTAAAGATATACTTTTATTTCACTTAATCAAAGCATTTAAATCATATTTAAACTTAATTCTTGAAATCATTTTATACAAATCATTAATTTAGTTTAAGCTTAGATTACATCATCACATTTACAAAAACACTTGTTAATTTCAATTAAATAACTTATATGTAAAATCATTTAATTTCTAAACATTATATTTAACCCTTTAAAAATGAATCTTTAAAACTTAAACGTTTTAATATTCTTTAAAGCTTTATCTTAATTGCTTAAAAACTTAATCTTTTAATCTAATTACACAAGTAAATTAGCTCCCAAATAAATTACACAAAGGGACTAGCTTTAATTTATTTACACAAAGTAATTATCTATCAATTGTTATTTTTTTAAATATTTACTTTTAAAACCTTGTCAATTATGTTTGGAAACTTTTAAAACTTTGTCTATTATCATTGCTTTTGAAATTAGTCGCTTTTATTGTTTCTTTAAAACTTGTAATACCCTGTTTTAAGTTTAAACCCATTACTATTTAAAAACTGGGTATATAGCTAAATAAACTCGAGACATAATTGATCCCCTCTCGAGTAAGGCTCTGACTAAACATCGATCCACTCCCGAGCGAATCCTCACATCCACAACTTCGAGTCAATCATTGATTTTTTCGAGCCCAGACCCGTGAGCAACTTCGTCTTCTCCAATCTAAACATGCCTGAGAACAGATATGCACGTGTGAACGTGCACACGTGATCGGAGTGTCTCCGATCATTGTCGATGATACCCATCAATCATCGAAGATCCCCCCATCTCGCCTGTGCACCCAAACCACCCAATAACGTCGTTGATCAAAATCGAGCTCTTCGACCTAACTGGGACCAAAATTTGCCAACGAAAAACTTCTTTGCCCCAACAACCTTGCTTATCTGAGCCTCCACAATTTCGTCTAAAGCAACATCACATCACCGTGCCTCCATCCCGCTAGGTCCGGATAACCCAGATCAACTCTCGGTGATGAAGCGATCCTTCTTTCCCACCTTAACGAAAACTGAACTTAAACCCTAATTGAACTTCGACTAACTTCATTAGCGATCCGTAAAATCATTCACTAATTTTCTGATGATCATGAGCTCCTAAGCTACCTTCAACATCGAACTCGAGCTTCAATTTGACATTGATCGACGGCAGTTGACCATAATATGAATTCTGTTCAACTCAGGATAACACGATAATTCCAAGCTTAAAAATTTTGATTTTGTCTTTAAAATTCATGTTTTGTGAAGGCAAATAGGATCATGAAATCAAATTCAAGTTCTTTATCAACTAAGTTTTGAACAATTTCTTCATTTCTTTATGTCTTTAAGGTTTCTAGCAAATCCATTTTCCTTAATACTTAAAATTATTTTAAATAATTAAATCTTGATTTTTTTTAAATTCTATTTTTGTTCAAAAATCAAACTCTAAAAGAGACCTAGGAGCAAGATTTGAGTTTTGAAATTGGCTTATGCTTGTAAGTTTAAGAACATGGCAAACTTCACCGTACACAAACATGCATACCTATTTTCATGTATATATATAGGCACACACACACATACAGGAACATTCACAAAATTATACAAACACATAACTCAAATATAAATCAAAGCATCAAAAGAGATATCGAGGTCAAGTTGTTCGCTCGCTAATTTTTTTCTTGCAAACAAAAAACCCTTGATGGTTTTCTTATTTATATTGAATTTTTTTACTGTAAATTTCTTATTTTGAAATAATTATCTCATATAAAAACTTGAAACTACTTTTAAAAATCATATTATCTATATACATACATTTTTCATTTAAAGTTTCTAACCTAAAATGGTTCAAGGAAAGGTGTTAACGCTAAAAATTGAAAGCTAACACCTCGGCGTATGTAGAGGTTAAGTGAAAGCACCACCCGTGAACACGGAAATTAGAAACAAGTAAGAAAGTCCAGAGAAAGCATTAAAAGACAACAATTTTATAGTGGTTCGGCTTAATCTAGGCTTTAGATTAAGCCTACGTCCGCTTTAATCCTCTTTATTACTGAATCAATTACAACTTTACAACAATCTTCAATTACAATACTGATCAGAGAAACAACTAGAACTCCGATGTATAAGAATTCTTTGAATCCATGTTGACTGTGTTAAATTTCCTCTTGAAGTTAGTTGAGATGCCTTTCGTGTTTGAAGTGTCGAGTGAGTCGAGAATTCAACAGAGTATCGGTGTTCCAGGAATGAGCCAAAAAGATCCCCTTGGAGTTGGAGTAGGTGGGGTATTTATAGGAGATTTCTGGACTAGGTTGTAGGTCGCGAACGACCTTGGATGGGTCGTAGGTCGCCAGTGACCTAGGGGATGTGGTTTACGACTTAATAAGGTCGTAATAGGTCATCTGAGCGAGTTAGTAGGTAGTAGCGACCTATGGGAGGTCGGTCCTGAAGTAACTTAAGTCGTACACGACCTACTGAAGCTCCTTTTCAACCACGTACTGGCTGTGAGCGACTTAGCACTTAAAGCATAAATATTATATCGGCTTGGTTAGGTCGCAAGCGACCTAATGAGAGAGTATACATGCAGCTTTGTTCTGGAGCTCGCTAGGTCGCTTCCTTTTTTGGCTCGCTAGGTCATTGGATACTTAAGTCGCTAGGTTGTTGGATACTTAAGTCGCTAGGTCGTTGGGTACTTAAGTCGCTAGTCGTACATTCTTCAGATAGTAACACTCGTTAGCTCGCTGAGTGGCTTAACTCGTTTAGTACTATAGGTCGCTAGATCGCAGTTGGTCTCGCATCCATGTTAGGTCGCTTGGGCTGTTAGGTCGTTAAGTCGCGTCTAAGTTTACTCGTTCATACTCTAGGTCGTTAGATCGCTGCCATATCTAGCTTGTTACATCGCTGATTCGTGAAAAAGAGGAGTTAACACTTGCCCCTCGAAGCATATGCCGAGGTTATAGGTCGTATGCTTCGATATAACTCTGCTAGGTCATAAGCGACTCAAGAAGATTGCTAACCCGCGCACCCAATCACCTTCTTCCTCTATTTCCTTTATAAACTGTAAGTCGCTTCATTTCCCTCACTTTATCACCTATCCCTTTACCGCCATTGTTGTCATTCAAGCTTAGAAGCTAATCGCAAAATCTCCTCTTTTTCCTCCCCAATTTTTGATTCCAATAACAAACAAAGGTAATTTCGATCATTTTCGCCACCATGCTGTAAGATTATGTCCTGATTCGCCTTCCGATTATTGTTGAATCGTTGGCGATTGCTTTAAAAAGTGAATCAGCCTAGGGTTTCATGGAGTTATCTTGGTGAATGTAAAGCTTTTAGAATCGATTAGGGGCTTATGAGGATGTTTTAGGAGTTTGGAGGAGACACGAAGATAGTTATCGGGTTAGTAGGTTTTAGGCTTTGCAGTGATACTTCGGTGAGGTAAGGGAGATGAATACGTGGCAGCATGCGAGTGGAGGATAAGACAGGATTTCTTGATGGAAGAAAGCTAGGCATATTCCTAAAATACTCTCAGAGCGACCTAAGGAGTCAGACGACCTAAGGGCCTTGCGACCTATGATGCATGACCCATTACTCTAGACGAATCATCCTCTTTAACGACCTACCTCTAGGTCGCATCATGACTTGAGCGAGCTAGCCTTTGCATCACAACTTTTAAGTCGCAGACGAGCTAACCTTTAGAACACAACTTTTAAGTCGCAAACGAGCTAACCTTTAGAACACAACTTTTAAGTCGCAGACAAGCTAACACTTGGACGCTTGTTGTGGCTTAACTTCCTGCGACTTAAGCTTTTTTCATTGCCTTGCCCTGAAGTTCTATGCATTGAACTCTTTAACTTGAACAATGCGACTTAAGAAAGTTCGCCTTGGACATTTGTAAAGCTTTGACAGAACTTGACTGAATTTCCAACTTGAACTGCTAGAATGAACTGCTTGAACTCATCGTACTTTTTTACAGATTATTTTAACTTTAATTCTATTAACTGTTAAATACAACATTTGCAGAAAATGGGACGAATATACTGCCATTGACAGCCCACATCAAATGACAGATTAGTCGATAAAAGATAATCAACTTAAAGAAATTATATGAAATGTTGTGAATCAATAAACTCAAGTGAAGTATTAAAGCAATGTTAAATTAACCAAACAAATCTAATTTGTTTGCTTCAACACTGTACTTGATCTTAAAACAACAAGCCCTGAAGCTTTTTAACTGACACCTATTAATTAGTTTAATTTCAATTATGTTTTCTTGTTATTTTATTAATTCTGCACAGCACTTCACACATTTACAAAACGTGCACCTTCACATTTGAATATCCAGTTCCTTGTGTAGAATGTCTTCTCAAGAAGAGATAATCGAGCAATCCTTAGGAGTCTTCCCGATAGCTGACCCATTGGTCGATCCTTCGGAGAGAACTCCAACTACCCTTAGTCAGCGGGCATTCCATCAATTACGTATTCAATTTGGGATTGCCGAAGTGGATGCCATACTTCCTGGCCCAAATGATACTGCTGACAGGCTACCTCTCGGTTTTGTCGCCGTCAACCGTCAGATGTGCCTTTGTGTGCCATTCCTCCTTTCGATGAATTTCTTCATCAACTCCTTTTCCGGTTAACCATCTCTCCCTTTCAACTACATCCTCATGGCTATGCCATCCTGATGGGATTGTGTGTTTTATTCAGGAGGACGCTTAACCGTCTTCCGAGCTTTGAAGAAATTTGTTACTTATGCACGTTCGCAAAGAATAAAGACCACCCCTCCTTTATACTCGTGAGAAGTGCCAGAAATCGTAAACTTATCACAGATCCTTCCGAAAGTGCTTACGACTTTCTGAATCAATTCTTCTTCGTCCGCTGCCCCCTAGGGTTTTATGCCATCAGGAGAAAAGGAAGTAAGATTGCTCATTCCCGTTCTTTCCGTTTCAGCTTTTCAAGATCCGAATTGCTGAGTGCTAACTTCATTCTTTTCTTTTACAGCACTTTCTCCTCCCTCTAGAAATCCCAGTCACAAGACGACTTTTGATAGATTAAGTGTCGTGCCGGCTGAAGAAATAAGTATTAAGTTTTTGCTGAAAGATAAACTTCTGCACCAATACGGGCTTTTGCACCCTTCTCGTTCTATCCAACCTCATGAAGTTCCCGACTCTCCAGTAAAAATATCGGATGCCCCAGTTCCCGTTGGAGAACTTGCACCGAAAGAACATACTGTTGAGGCTTCCTTGGTAAAGTGTTCTACTTCAATTGATGTTGCGGGGTCATCCGTCAAACATGCACTTGCCCCGGTCATCGAAGAAGAGGAGCCTCCTCAACAACCCGGGAATTCTGGTGACGTAGGAGCTGAGAGAACGAGTCTTGCTAGGCACAACGGTGATGATACTTATAGGGGTTGAGCGACTTGATGATTACTTAACAGGAGCTTTTTAAAGATGATCCTATCACTGCTAAAGTTACTTCTTTAGCAGTCGAAGCGACATCCATTCTTTAACAAACTCCATCAGCCCAAGAGTTGACACTAGATGTTAGATCCATCATCACCCCCCAAACCAGGAGCGGTTCGTGATTCGACGCACGTAGTTTGCACGTTACACACACTTAGGACTTTTCAGCACTTATATGCGTTCAACTCTCTTTCTTTCAAAATTTCTGAGTTTATCTATTCTTCATTTTCAGATTCTCCAATGGGAAGAAGTGGCTCCTACTACGACGATTTCCAGCGCTATGGGAAGCGCGGTGCTTATGACCGCAGGCGGTATCTTCCTGCCTCTTGGGAAACTGACGAAGAAAGAGCTGCGAGGAAAGCTCGTGAAAGGCGCGCCTATGAAGAACGCCACGAAAGACGAGATGAGCGACATGAATCTTCCCAGAGGGAAGATGATTCTCATAAACGGAAATCCCATGACGATAAGGGGAAAAGCCACATCCCTAAAGATGCTAGTAAAAGGGCCAAACATGGCGAAAAGCCGGCATCCGAACTTCCTAAAAGGCCCGCTGCTCTTACACCTTCTCAATCTCCTGCCCTTACTCGTAATGATATTCAAACTATTATCGGCAGACCCTCATATCAAGTCGGACCAGGCCCGGCCACTCTTCAAACTCGGTTTCCGCATTGGTGCTGGAAGGGAGTTCGCTTTGACCTTGACTTGGTCCCAATTGACAAGCAGGCTATGTTGCGCAATCTTGATGCTGTGAAACTTGATATTGAGAGAATGTCAGGTTGGCAGAAGCTTGTCGACGAGCTTCAGAGGGTAAATCGTGCAAATCTTGAGGCCATGCTAACAATGGAAAACGACAAATCTGAATGGCAGAAAACTCTTGAGCAGCATGACACGGAATGAGGAGAATAGCCGCTTATAATGAGAAGCTTGAAGCAGAAGTTGAAAAATTTAAGGAAGAGCTCGCCACTTCTTCCACTTCCTACTCTCAGAGAGAGGAAGTGCTTCAAAAACAAGTAAGAGATGCTCATGCGGCGCAGAGAGATGTTGAAGCAAAATTTGAAGCGCAGCAGCAAGCTGTAGAAAACTACCGGGCTGATGTTCTCAACTTCGAGAGAAAACCAACGGCCAGAACTTAGAGATTGAACTGCTCAAAACTCAACTTTCTAAAGTTGAGAAGGAGCGTGACGAAGCTATTGGCGGCAAAGCTGCAGCCGAAGAGTCTCATATGGCAACTAAAGCTGAAGTCAGCTCCACTCTATTCGAGTTTTACATCCATAACGTTTTGGGGCGTGGTAACCTTAAGTTTTTGGGACCGGCATATGAAATCACTTTGGCAAAAGTGTGGGAGGCCATAATTGATATGTTTGGAGGAGCCGGATATGCCGAAGTAGATTTAATGGCGCACTACCTAGATGATGATGCATGTGCCGTTCTTGCTAGGGGAAAGGAGCAACTTGCCAAAGAGAAAGCTGAAACGACCGAAGGAGAACATGAAGGAAAGACAATTTCAACCGACCCTGTTCTACCTTTAGTTTCAGCCGATATCGATATTGCTGGCTCCAGTTCCCATTCTCCTCCTCCTACTAAAGCCGTTATTGAAAGCACCACCGCCCACACTGGAGATGAGGCTCAAGAAAGCGCTGAAGCATAGGACTTCGAAGTTGACATAGTGAAGTCTACTTCTCCAGGTAACCTCAATGTTGATCTCGCTTAAGTGGACTGCTTGTTCGCTTCGATTGAGTTCAATGAGCTTCTTGCTTATTTCTTAAGTGTCGATGAGCCATTATCCCCTCTTTTTATGAGGAATACTGACTTTAACTTTTCTTCTCCTGTAGATAAAGTCCCAAGTATTGTTCAGACTTCCCCTCCTCCAGCTGTTTCCTCTCCGCCTCTTCAGATTACTCCCCCTTCTATCTCTCAACCGGGGTCGTAAGAAGAGAAGATAGAAACTCTTCGTGACTCGGACGATCCTGTTGCTTCTCAAGAACAAAAGGTCGAAGAACCTGAAGAAGGGGAGAGAACTCCAGAGCAGACTGCTTCTGATGACATAACATTATCCACTCTTTTCTCTCCGGGTAGTGAATCTTCATCTAAGAAGAGGGGGGAACACGGAGTCTCAAAGAAAAGGAAAGAAGTTTCTGCCGACGAGGAAAAAACAGAAGAACGTCCAATTGCGCCTCTTCCTCTTTCTTCCCCTACTCTCACAAGCCGGCCTAAAAAACTGATCATCCGGCCAGGCATAGGCTCGAAAGGTTGTAGGAAGAAGAAGTGATCGGTTTAGGACTTATGCTTTTCACCTTGATTTTTTCTTTTTTGCTTGTACATACAAAGACTTATGTTGACCGGCAATAGTGCGGGTACCGGTCCCCGCCTTCTTTTGTTTTGAAACCTGCGCATGTATAAAAAAATTTATGGTATGGAATAAAATAATTCTTTTACTTGTACAAACTTATGTCTGTATTTGAGAATGCATTTGTTCCTTTTTTTATACAAGTGTCTTCATTTTCCCTGTATGATGTTGCAGTAAACCTATTGTAAATGCTTGGGCATTGTTTTTATTTTTGTGACTATATTATATTGCCCCCATACCATGGTTTATTGCAATTTCTTTCGCATTGGAAGAATTTTGGAGAACAGCTCTTCTGTTTCGAGAAGACTTATGCTCTTTCTTTAGAGGACAACTTTTCCACTTGAAGGAGGTTTGCATCTGTACTTTATTGGATAATATTTCCGTTTTAAGGAAATATTTTTCTGATTTAGTAGAATGCGCCTCATATTGGAGAAGTTTTCTCTTTCTTTCTTTTTTTTTTTTGCGAAGTTTTACACTTCACTTTTATTTTTTTGCGAAGTGAATTTTCCTTCGTGGAACATTTGGCCTCCGAAAAAGGGCTTTGAACTGCTTGTGACTCTGAAGTAGGCTTTTGTTTGATTGTGCCTCTGGGAAGAGGGCTTTTTATTTGATTGTGCCTCTGGGAAGAGAGCTTTTTGTTTGTGCCTATGGGGAGAGGGCTTCTTGTTTGTGCCTCTGGGGAGAGGGCTTTTTGTTTCTGCCTCTGGGGAGAGGCTTTTATTTTTTCCCTCTCCGTTGGGGAGCGGGCCTCCGAAGAGGGCTTTTCACATTTCGAATCGTGTGAAGTTTTATTTCAGATCACGGTGAAATGTGCGCCTCTGAGTAGGGCTTTTGCCTGGAAGTTAGGAGTTTCCTTCTCTCGGTTGGATGGATTAACCGGGCGGACACAAGTTACTTGGATTGTTTGTTTGCACAAACGTTCTCAGCTAGTTAACGAGTGTCTTGTGCCACCGATCAGTCCACAACTTTCTGTCGAGAAAGAGAACTCTCGTTTTCTAAATAGTCCCATTAAAGATATTTTAGCATTTCAACTATGCTGAAATGGGCCCCCGAAGAGGGCTTTTCACATTCCAACACTTGTGATGTTTAATTTCAAATCTCGGTGGAATGCGTGCCTTCTAGTAGGGCTGTTGCCTGGAAGTTTGGAGTTTCCTTCTCTCTGTTGGATGGATTCACGGGGCGGACACAAGTTACTTGGATTGTTTGTTTGCACAAACGTTCTCAACTAGTTAACGAGTGTCCTGTGCCACCGATCATTCCACAACTTTCTATCGAGAAGGAGGACTCTCTTTTTCTGGCACGTCCCATTAGAGGTCTTTATTCTCCGAAGAGTTGTGCCTCCAAAGAGGGCTTGTGCCTCCGAGGAGGTCTTTTGCTGTTTGCTGCCTGCTCGCCCATGTCTTTTCGCCATTTGCTCATATCAGCAGTTTCCTGTTATCATTTCCAAGCGCACATTCCTTTTTTTGCAAGTAGCCTATTTTATCCAAAGGAGTATACTTCATTGTTAAATGAGTTCGCAGGGATAGGCACAAGCTAATTAATCGAATGTTTGTTTGCACAAACGATCATAACTAGTTAGCAAGGGTCTACTTCTGGCGGAACCACTAACTGTTTACTTGAAGCACTTCTCATATTGGATTTGAATCTAGAATTTTTATGGCTAGATATTCGTTTGTTGAGTGATGTTAGGGATCGCTTGGTCTTACGATGGGTAAGCTTTGTTTTAACAGCCCGCAATATTGAATCGACATTTTAGCAATACAATTGAAGTACTTTATATATCGAAATAAAACAAGCAGTAGAGAACACAATATTTATAGTGGTTCAGCCAAGAACTGGGCCTACATCCACTTTATAGTTCTTATTATTCACTTGCACTTGATTTACAATGGCTTTCAATACAAGAATCATACATTCATAATTCTTTTTACAGACTTAAGCAAAGCTTTTATGTAAAATATGGACGCAAATGATTGCTGTTCCAAGCTCTTGGAATTGGATATCCTTCGACAGTTATCAGTTTGAAAGTGCCATCAAGAAGTTTTTGGCCTATGACATATAGCCCTTCCCATTTTGGCGCAAACACTCCTGTTGCTGTCATGACCCTTTTCAAGACTAGATCTCCAATCTCAAAGCTGCGTTGGCGAACTTTGGAATTGAAATGCCTGGCAATTCTTTGTTGATGAGCTGCAATTCTGAGCTGAGCTCTTTCCTTTTTTCATCAAGGAAGTCAAGTGCTTCAAGTTGCAACTCTTCGTTTTCAGCTTGATTGAAATGAATTCTTCTATGTGAAGGGACTACTATTTCCACCGGAATCATTGCTTCCGATCCATATGCTAATGAAAATGGAGTGTGCCCGGTCGCAGTTTTGTGGGTAGTTCTATATGCCCATAGTGCTAGTGGAAGCTTATCGACCCAACCACCTTTCGATTTTTCCAACTGTTTTTTGATGGTTGATTTGATAATTTTGTTTACTGCTTCCACTTTCTCGTTTTCCTGCGGATGAGCCACTACTGAGAAGCTTTTCTGGATCTTGAATCGCTTGCAAAAATCTTGGAACTCTTAACTTTCGAATTGGGTTCCATTGTCTGTGATTATCATTTGAGGCACACCATACTTGCAATGATATTCTTAGTTACAAAGTTTATCATCTTTTTAGAGGTAATAGTAGCTAGTGGTTCAGATTCAGCCCATTTAGCAAAATAATCAACAGCAACAATAGCATATCTGATTCCGGATTTAGCGGTTGGCAAAGGCCCGATGAGATCTATTCCCCAAATAGCAAATGGCCACGGACTGACCATCTGTGTTATCTCAGTGGAAGGTGCTCTTGGGATCTTTGCGAATATCTGGCATCGGTTCCATTTTCAGGCATAGCTTGCAGCATCACGATTAATGTCTGGCCAAAAATACCCATAACGGAGGATTTTCTTTGCTAGAGTTTGACCACCTGAATGGTCTCCACACTCTCCTCCCTATACTTCAGCTAGAATTGTTTTAGCTTCTTCCTTGGTCACACATCGGAGTAATGGCATTGAGAATCCCCGCCTGTACAATCGGCCATCTTGAATTATGTATTTGGAGGCTTTTCTTAGCAACTTCTATCGTTCTTTTGAACTTTCTGGTAGAGAACCGTTGAGCAGATATTCCATTATCGGAGTCATCCATGATTCTTGCTCTTTGAGATATAGTCATGATCCAGTCAATATCCATCTCATCAATGCTTGGGGATGACAGGACTTCCACAGGAACTAATCCCAATAATTGAGCTTCACCAGTGCTTGCGTACTTTGCGAGAGAATTTGCCTTCATGTTCTCTTCCCGAGGTATATGATTTATCGTATAATGATCAAGATCATCGAGAAGTTCCCAAGCTCTTGACAAATAAGTAGGCAGATTTCCTCCTTTAGTCTGAAACTCTTTCTTGACTTTACATACAATAAGTTGTGAATCACTGAAGATCTGCAACACTTTGACATTCATCCCTTTAGCAATTCTCATACCGGCAATAAGGGCTTCATCTTCTGCTTCATTGTTTGTCGAAGGGAATTCCAATCTCAATGCACAGCACAACAGCCGCCCTTCAGGGGTTTCAAGCACAACCCCAGCTCCGGAATAGTAATCGTTTCTTGCACCATCAACATATAATTTCCATTGAATTGGGGGATTATCTGTCACTTCTTCCTCACTATCACCTTTATCTGTACATTCTGCGACAAAATCTGCCAAAGCTTGTCCAATGATTGCTCTTCGGGGAAGATAAGTGATATCATATTGGCTGAGTTCAATATTCCACTTCAGAAGACGATCCGAAGTCTCAAGACGAAACAGGACTTGCTTTAGAGGCTGATTAGTGAGGACTTTGATAGGATGAGCTTGGAAATACAGCCTCAATTTCCTTGACGCTATGAGTAGACAATAGGCGAGCTTTTCCAATTTTGAATAATTCATCTCTGCCCGGTGAATCTCTTGCTGATATAATAGACCGGGCGCTGAATTCTTGCGCCTTCCTGTACCAACGCTGCACTGAGAGCATGAGATGAGGTTGCCAAAAATACAAAAAGATCTTCACCATTGTTCGGCTTAGAAAGTATTAGAGGCGCTTCCATGTGACGAATCAATTCATCGAAAGCTTTCTGGCATTTAGGATTCCAGTCAAAAAATTTCCTTCCTTTCTTCAGTGCATCAAACAATGGAATGCATTTATTAGTAGCTTTGGAAATGAATTGACTCAAGGCAGCGACTTTTCCATTAAGACTTTGCAATTCCTTCTTTGTTCTGGGCGCTTGTACTTCTTTTAAGGCAGCAATCAGAGTAGGGTTAGCTTCGATGCCCCTAACACTCACAATAAACCCAGAAACTTTTCGGACTCCACCCCAAACGAACATTTCAAAGGATTAAGTTTCATTCCATACTTTTAAAGGATTGCAAACATTTCCGCCAAGTGGTCCATATGGTCTACCGCTTTCTTTAACTTCACTAACATATCGTCGACATAAACTTCCATAGTTTTGCCAATCTGCGGTTTGAACATAGCATTGACGAGTCTTTGGTAAGTTGCCCCTGCATTCTTAAGTCCGAAAGGCATGACTCTATAGCAGTAGAGACGAACATCGTTGATGAAGCTTGTATCCTCCTGATCCGGCTCATGCATCATAATCTGGTTGTATCCGGAGTAAGCATCCATGAAAGATAACAATTCGTGCCACGCTGTTCCATCCACCAACTGATCTATCCTGGGTAACGGGAAGCGGTCTTTGGGGAAGGCTTTGTTTAAATCTGAGAAGTCAATGCAAACTCTCCATTTCCCATTAGCTTTCTTAACCAGTACTGGATTTGAAACCTAATTCGGATAAGCAGATTCCCTGATGAAACCATTCTCCATAAGCCGGTCAACCTCTTCTTTCAACGCTGCTGACCTTTCAGGACCCTAGGTTCTTCTTTTCTGTTTTACTGGTGTAAACTTCGGATCAATATTAAGAGTATGTACTGCAATTTCTGGGGATATTCCGCACATATCAGCATGAGTCCAAGCGAATACGTCCAGATTTGCCTTCAAGAATGATATTAAGGAATTTTGAACCGTCACATTAAATTGCGAACCCACATTCACCACTTTGATCGGATCTTTCGGGTCAACAGGTACTGGCACTGTTACTTCTACTTGCACCACTCTATTCTCCCCTGCACTAGCTTTTCTGGGATCCATTTCTCTTCGTGCCCCGCTATGCTCGCCAGTGCAGGGTCCACCCTATAACTGCTACAAGGTTGGTTCTTTGATGCGGACTGGGGCTGCCGCATCTTTTCCCATCTCTCTTTTCCTTGCTTCACGCAGCTCTATTAGGTAACATTCTCGCCCAGCGTTCTGATCCCCTTTAATAATTCCAACTCCATTATCCGTAGGTAATTTCATAGTGAGGCACCACGTGGCGAGAATTGCTTTAAAAGCCGCAAGTGTTGGTCGGCCTAAAAAGGCGTTGTAGGCAGAAAATTCATCAATAATTACAAAAGTCTGTTTTCGAACTACATTCTTCTGCCCCTCTCCAAGCTCTACGAACAAGTCGATAGTTCCAATGGGCTGCTTCAGTTCCCTAGTGAATCCAACAATCTTCTGAGATGAGCCGGAACATCAGCCATTGGGATTTTCATTTGATCGAATGTCTTTTTGAAGAGAATGTTGCAAGAAGCGCCACAATCTACAAGCACTCTTCTCACAATAGCTGGCCCAATGCCTGCATAGATGACCAAGGGATCCATGGTCGGAGCTTCAGTGCCCACAGAGTCCCTGGCTCTGAAAACAATACAACATTAAAATTTTCTGCTGCTTCGAAGGTGCAGCATCTTCTAGCACAAAAACACTTTCTTCTGTTGGTGCATATTTCAAGGCACGGGCATATCTTTCCATCTCGCCCTAGCTTCTGCCTGCTGGGTGAGAACCTCCTGTAATCACATTAATAACAGGCCTTTCTAATTCATGCACAGCATTCCTCTCACCCGAGCCAGATGGATGAGCAGGAAGTTGTTGACCCTTAGTAGACGAATTTGGGTCATTTCTATTTCTCTTAACATAATGCTACAACTTGTTTTCTCCCAATAGTTCTTCAATCAAATTTATCAGATGACGACATTTGCTGGTATCATGATCGGGTTGATTATGAAACCGACAGAATCTCCCACTTTGAGCAGCTTTTTTGTTAACTCTCATCTCAGGCGGTTTAGGATATTCTACCGCATCTTTGGTGGCATAGAAGATATTCTCCGGAGTGTCAGTCAAAGGAGTGAAATCTGAAGATTTTAAAAAGCGAGGTTTCTTCATATCTTTCTGTTTCTTCCCACCGTTATTCTCCTTTGTTTGACTTCCGGATTCCTTTTTGATAGGGGCAGTAGTATTATCCTTAACCTCTGTCAATGCCACTTTGACTTGTGCCCGAAGGCTTTCCAAGCGCACGAATTCATCATCTTTCTTATGGAATTTCTCAAGTGAATTCGGTTCTTTCATCTTCAGCCACTTCCCAAATTCGCTTGATTTGTCAATTGCCCACATCAGGTATGTCAAGACCATTCGTGGCTCTGCGTTGTCCACTTCAGCCAAAGCTATGTTGAAGCGGTTCAAGAAAGACCTGATAGATTCCCCAGGATTCTGTTCCAAGCTTGATAGCGACATAATATCCTTTGCCTTCAAAGCATACAACCTGAATTACTCTTTGAACTTCCAAGTCAAATCGGCGAACTGATCTATGGATCGGACCGGAAGTTTTGTGAACCAGAGCAGAGCCACTCCTCCCAAGTATACCGATAAGTACCAGTATTTGATCTCATCAGACGCTCTAGCACCAGTCATGTGCCGATCATATTTATACAGAAATTGATTGGGGTCGCTTGTTCCCTCATAAGCCGGGATGGTCGGAGAAACAAACTTCCTTGGGAATTCTACCTTTAGAATCTTCCCAGTGAATGGAGTTTTGCTCGGAGCGAATCCCCATTCCTTCTCATCTTCATCTCTCTGCATGCTTTCTTTCAGGATTTGTCGCACCATGCCCAAAAGATATTCTTCATCATTTAAAGGATCTGTAGACAGACTTCGGCCATTTTCTCGGAAGTTTATCGCGACAAACGTTCGCGGAGAGTTGGCTGTGGTCTCGATCCTCCATCTTGAGGAGGTGTTTGTTTGGCGGGGCTAGCTGCTTTTTGTGGAATATTCCTTTCCTCAGGATCATGAATATCATCTGCAAGATATTCTCCGTTATTCACTGGTTGACGGTTTGCTCTGAGCAACGCATTTATCCTATCAAGCATTAAAGCATTCTGAGTTTCCATCTGCTGGTATAATCCAGATACTGCAGCATCTAACTCTGCTCGTGTAATTCCGGCACTAGGTGCTACTTGACTTGACGAAGGAGAAGTGGCGGTATTTTCATGGACATTACTAGGTCTTGCATATCCACGCTTTCTTCTAGGAGCCATTATTTCGGATAGACTTCTGGTTTTGAAAGAGACTCTTTCAACAAACTTTTGCGAAGCAATGACGAAGATAGCCTTGAGTTGGCTTCACAGTGAAAGCACCAAAAATGTTAACGCTAAAAATTGAACGCTAACACCCCGGTGTATGTAGAGGTTAAGTGAAAGCACCACCCGTGAACACGGGAATTAGAAACAAGTAAGAAAGTCCAATGAAAGCAGTAAAAGACAATAATTTTATATTGGTTCGGCTTTAGATTAAGCCTACGTCCACTTTAATCCTCTTTATTACTGAATCAATTACAACTTTACAACAATCTTCAATTACAATACTGATGAGACAAACAACTAGAACTTCGATGTATAAGAATTCTCTGAATCCATGTTGATTGTGTTAGATTACCTCTTGAAGTTAGTTGAGATGCCTTTCGTGTTTGAAGTGTCGAGTGAGTCGAGAATTCAGTAGAGTATCGGTGTTCCAGGAAAGAGCCAAAAAGATCCCCTTGGAGTTTGAGTAGGTGGGGTATTTATAGGAGATTTCTGGACTAGGTCGTAGGTCGAGAATGACCTTGGATGGGTCGTAGGTCACCAGCGACCTAGGGGATGTGGTTTACGACTTAATAAGGTCGTAATAGGTCATCTGAGCGAGTTAGTAGGTAGTAGCGACCTATGGGAGGTCGGTCCTGAAGTAACTTAAGTCGTACATGACCCAATGAAGCTCTTTTTCAACCACGTACTGGCTGTCAACGACTTAGCACTTAAAGCATAAATGTTATATCGGCTTGCTTAGGTCGCAAGAGACCTAATGAGAGAGTATACATGCGGCTTTGTTCTGGAGCTCGCTAGGTCGCTTCCTTTTTTGGCTCGCTAGGTCGTTGGATACTTAAGTCGCTAGGTCGTTGGATACTTATGTCGCTAGGCTGTTGGGTACTTAAGTCGCTAGGTCGTACATTCTTCAGATAGTTAAACTCATTAGCTCGCTGAGTGGCTTAACTCGTTTAGTACTATAGGTTGCTAGCTCGCAGTTGGACTCGCATCCATGCTAGGTCGCTTTGGCTGTTAGGTCGTTAAGTCGCGTCTAAGTTAACTCGTTCATACTCTACGTCGTTAGGTCACTGCCATATCTAGCTCGTTACATCGCTGATTCGTGAAAAAGAGGAGTTAACAAAAGGGATCTTCAATTTTTTTTTATACAGGTTGAAACATGTAGCATATGAATCGAGGCAAATTACGCCTATTCTCCAAACATGCACAAGTATGTGTATATCTATTCTTATACATGTAATAGATTAACAACTTTTCATCAAACATTAATCACATATTAGGTCCTAAATCAAATCAAGAGGTAAGATTGCTCACCTGGAGTTGCAGCAAAGAACATAGAACAGGAACTTGTTTTGAATCTGGAGAATGGTTTGGAATTTGTTGTTTAAATATGAGATTTGGGTTGATCGACTTCTTTGGTTTTGTTTTGATTACTTGTATTAATCTGCCTTTTTATCCGAACTTTGATTTGCTCACTTAATTTAAAATGCTTTGCTTTATCCTTGGCCTAGTTTCTTTTGATTCAGTTCTGTCTTCCAGGTTGAAGACTTTACATTTGAACTTGATTTTCCTTCTACTTGTTGTTTGCCTTGATCAATTTTGAGATGTATTCAGGCTTCAAGTTGTTTGCCTTTGAATTTTCTTGGTTTCCAGATTTGAGACTTGACAAGGTTGAAGATTTTGAAACTGCTGTTTCAAACTTTGTTTCTGATTTGAGAAGAGAAGATGATGGCAGTTTTAAGATTTTTTTTGTTTTTCTGATTTTTGTAAGTTTGATTGCCTTTGATATTGAGATGTGTGACTCTCAATCTTTTTTAATGTTCTTTTTTATATGTTCTAAGACTAAATAACTGCATATGGGGAGATGAAAAGTTTTTGTAATTTTTAAATCTTATTATTTAATTCAATTAATTATATTGGATGCCATTTGTAAAAAAATGATCATGAGATCTCAATGCTTGTTGATTGCTTTACTTCATCTCTTTTGTATATGTTTAACATTTATAATTTTATTTTAAACCCTAATAAATGGAGTACTTATGTCGATATATACATTTATGTTTATATCCTTATATGTTCAATGTATATACAAATCATATTTTATAAAAAGATAAGTGTTTTAAACCTTTAATTGATTTTAAGCAAATTGTACTTAGTTCATATATAATTTCAAAAGAAAGAACATTGTTCCTTTATTAATATTTTATTCAAATATTATTAATTTTTAAGAGATATGGGTATTTTAAACTTTTATTTCTTATTTTATATTTGCATTCATACATTATATTTTATACTCTTATAAATTTTTAAATAATCTTAAGAAATAAAATTTGAAATCAAATTATATGCTTTTCAAAATTTAACTTTCAAATAATTATATATAAGAATTTAACTTAGGCTAACCATTTAAAAAAACTAATTTCAAATTATAACTTCCAAAAGTTTAAAATATATTATTAATTTTAATTGATGAATTTTGGGATGTTACTTTCTATTTATAAGATATTAGATATCCAATTTCAAAGCCCCAATTAAATTTAAAAATCAATGTCCAAATAAACCGATATCCTACTTAATTTGAAAAATTCAAATTAATTTACAATTTTATTCAAAAATTTATTTTAATTATCAATTTAAATTTAGTTGAAAATAGGGATCGTTATAGTTTCTCCTCCTTAAAAAAAATTTCGTCCCCAAAATTTGCAAGGGAGACAACAAAGAAGAGATGAAAGATAGAGAAATGATTGATCAGATCAGATCGAAATATTTATTCTGCATTCGGTTTACCAAATCAGAATATCAACAATAGATACAAGAACAAAACTATTTAACACTTCACAAGATACTCGGGTCATCCAAATCTACGATTATGCAAGGGCATTGATTAGTTCGAAGGGATAACTAATCATTCGTAGAACATATCGGATCCCAGAGAATAGATAGATGGATTTAATCTTCCATAATCCTCAAACACTAGATATGGATTCCCACTTAGGCCAGAACACCCCAAATTATGTACCAACTTGTCCCTCTTCGGACTTCAGTGGATACAAGAAACTACAATAGAATTTCAAATTTGGTTTTAACCGATATTGTTTTATTGATACAATTCAAATTTAGCCTTATATTTGTTAACCAATTTAGCCCAATTTCAAATTTCCAATTTATTTACAATTTTCAATTTCAAATTTCAAATTCATCAAGGTTTTAAGACGAAAAGCTGATAAGAAACCGATGAAGATACGAAATAAGAATTTTCTATAACGATTCGTAGGGCCATCATCACGCCGAAAACTTCTTTCTAGTGCTGTGACTAAGCCGTCAAAAGAGTTTGAAATCGAATCAAACGAGATTGAGAAGAAAGTTGTTTCCGTTATTGCAGGGTATTAAGCATTCGTAGTAGTACTTCCCTGCCTCCTATCTCGTCCTCTTCTTATACTCAAACTTACTATCGGTGGATAGTAAGAGAATTTACTAAGGCATTCGAACAGATATCTTAGGGATTACTCATTCTAGGGTATATTTCACCCTATCTCTAATGAGTTACTTAATGTGTTATACTCCTGAGCTAAAGTTTTAACCTTCTGCTATGATACAATTCTAACGACCCTGACTCGACCTTCGAAAATCGACACCAAATACGACACTCGTATTCAAATGCTGCAGATGCAAATGTCGAATCTAGTTCGCCTGAGCTTATAACACATTAAGTACAAAACAAAAGGAAGAAAAAGAATGTATCAATATATAACATTGATACAATATATGATACAACTGAATGATACAATGAATATCAATATACATCAGAGATATGATACAAGACAATAGCAGTGGAAAGAAAAAGATAACACCGGTAGCGGAACAATATCTCCAATAGAGATAGTAGTCTTCAAGAGAGAGCTGCAGTATCGGTGATCTCCATCTTCAAGGCACCAATCCAGAAATAGCTCGAACTCCAAATTAGGATGAAACGATGCAACTTGATCCCAATGCGACTGCCAAATCCTAGGCCTGAAAGCTACCGAATCTACCCCTACTATTCGATTATCTGAAAAACCCAACTCTAGACTGCCCGTGTGGGAAAATTGTGGGCACCCGAGTTTAGGAAGAGAACAATAAACTCCAGGTCAGTCATGGGACTGGTATGAGCAAACAAAACAGTTTTTATCTTTAAAACAAACAACCAAAGTATTTAAAATAAATCCGCAATGCTTTTGGAAAATAAAACTAACATAAGGCCTCCCGGCAGAAACACACAATGCAATCACACAATTGGGGGAAATTTCCCCTTGTGATAGTCAAATATGCTTAATACGAGAAAAATTCTTTGATATTATTACTTGTGCATAGTGGAAAATCTTTCGAAAGTATAATAATAATCGTAGCCAACATACGTACCTTCATATTATGCCACCTATAGCTACAACCTGAGGTGGTAGGTTATACAATTGCAATCGTAAAGGGCTCGTAATGTTTTGTTTGAATTTCCAACAAATGGTAAGGCTAAGGAACTTCCTATTGTCCATGGGCACGCCTCTGGCGGGACTTCCCGAGAGCTTAACCAGCTCTCTGCCAATACAAGGTCGGGTTACCTATGTAACTAGGTAACTACTACACGAGCGTGGCATCCCCCAGTCCTTTGGGACCTTTATCCGAGGCGCCTCTCAACCACAAAGCAATCAAAAAGTAATAGATCTGCAGTGTCCACATGGGTCAAGTATCTGGATTCCATACCATGATACCACCCGTTGCAAGAAGGTAATGACACAACCTAAAGGGCGCGACCCTCATAATCTTGCCGCATCTTTCCTGTTTCAACCATTTCCGAGGTGTGAGGTCCTGATGCAGTCTCGTCCACACTATGCTTTCTACAAAAGACATTCTTTGATCAAAAAATGATACATAGCAGCACTCAGCATGCCACACTACCAAATTGGGAGTATATCACTGATAAATATCAACTACATAACCTCTGAGCTTGTACGTCTCAGAGAAGGGTGTTAAGCTAAGAGAATAAATTCTTCGCCACCAAGAAAAAATGTATTTGATAGAGATCAATTTATATCTCAAAGAGTAGTGTCGGACATGCAACCATACAAGTCTGTTCCGGGTTCGAACAGAACCGAAGGCACTTCGTCCAATAAAGGAAGAAGCCCTTGCAATCCGGGTATCCACAATCCCGATCGGACTCCCCATCACATATGGCGAACTCTATACCGGAGCAACTCAGTGCAGAGTCAATCGACAGGTTATCCTATCGTTCTCGCAAATACCCGGTCTTCAACGCCAGTCTTCAAATGCAATCCATAACGTCATATCATTAATTGGATTGGGTTATATGACCCAAGGTCCTCTCCCGGCTAAACCGAATAATGAGCGTAATATTTAAAATATATGGATATTGGGATTTCAGTTAAGTCACAACTTTTAGAATCCAAAACTTTCCTTTTAAATGTTTTAAACCAATTACTATTTCAAATCTTTAAACAAAAAGATTTAGTTCATAAAGTTCACCCAGTTTCACAAAGATCAATTCATAGATTTCAAAACAATTTCCATTTCAATTGGATTAACTCATTAAATCTTTAAATCAGAGATTTAGCTTATAGTTTTCAAACCCGTTTCCATAGATTTATTCATAACTTGGAAGACCATTTCCATTTTAGACTTGAAAACCTTTTAACATGAATTGGAAGTTCATTTCTTATGTGAAAGCTTTTATTATTTGAAAACTATTAGTTTTCATTTCACAAAATCCGTTTTCATTTGTACAAGTTAAAATCTTGGATTAAATTTAAATTCCCCAAACAACACTTTTAAAACGGTTTAAAACCCATATAAACTTGTATAACCCTTTTTTAAACCATAAATAGGTTTTGATTTCAAATTTTTGAATTCAAATTTAAATCAAATTATTTAAATTTCAAAACGTAATCAAGTTATTCAAAAAATAAATTTTATATTAGAAATTCCTTTTCAAAAGTTTTTACTTAAATCCTAATCCATTTCCAAAACCATTTGGATTCAAAAATTCAATCTTAATACTATTTCAAAAATCGGTGACTTAACCCATTTCCGCATGCAATCCATATTTGTGTGTGCATAAGTGTGGTCCAGGGGTTTTACTCAATAGAAGTGCAACATCATCAATCGGTACAGATTCAAATATGGCAACATATTTGGTAAGCGGTATAAACTATAACGCTTATCTTTCATTCACAGGTCATAAATATATATCACAGATAATAAATTGCATTAAACACAGTTCAAATCAAAATAGAGCCTCGCAATCAGGGATATCAAATAATTCATAGCATCCTATTCAATCCAAACATTCATAAGTAAAATCAGTTAATTTTCTGATTAATTCAAATTAGATTAACTACTTATGAATTACTAATCCTGGCTAATTAACATTAATTTATTACAAATCATTTTGATTAATTTTCTTTAATCATATACTAATTAACCTTTAGTAATGTATTAATTAACCTTTAATTATAATTCATCAACTTTTAATTATTAAAGAATTTACCTTTAATTATTCATTTAACCATTTAACTAATTATCTTTAATTAATTAATTTAACGCTTGATTAATTAATTACCATTAACCTCAATTATCATTCTTCATTAATTAATTAAACTGTAAGTTAATTAGTTATCCTTAAATTAATTACCTTAATTAATCACCATTTGATTAATTACCATTTAATTGGTTACCCTTTAAAAATAATTATTGATTATCCCTAATCACATTATTTAATTATCGCTTGATTAATTAAATTTGATCAATAACTAATTACTTTTAATTAAGTAATTATCTTTTAAGTAATTAATTATCTTTAATTACTTTCATTAATTTATTATTCTTTAGTTACTTTTATTCAACAATAAATCTTTAATTACCCAAATCCTAATTTAATTTAAAGACTAATCATTATCTCTATTAATCAGTTAATTATAAAAAACTATTTAATAACCCATTTAAATTAATTACCATTAACAAATTAGTCCCTTAATTACTTTCACTTAAGCAATTATACTTTAATTGATTTCACCAAATAATTATCCTCTCATAAATCTAGACTTTAATTAAAGATATCCTTTTATTTCACTTAGTTAAAGCATTTAAATCATATTTAAACTTAATGCTTGAAATCATTTTATACAAATCATTAATTTAGTTTAATCTTAGATTACTTCATCACATTTACAAAAACACTAGTTAATTTCAATTAACTAACTTATATATAAAATCATTTAATTTCTAAACACTATATTTTATCCTTTAAAAATAAATCCTTAAAACGTAAACGTTTTAATATTCTTTTAAGCTTTATTTAAATTGCTTGAAAACTTAATCTTTTAATCTAATTTCACCCAGAAATTAGCTCTCAAATCAATTACACAAGTGACTAGGTTTAATTTAATTACACAAAGTAATTATTTATCAGTTATTTTTTTTTTGAAATATTTACTTTTAAAACCTTGTCAATTATGTTTGGAAACTTTTAAAACTTTGTCAATTATCATTGCTTTTAAAACTAGTCGTTTTTATTGTTTCTTTAAAACTTGTAATACCTTGTTTTAAGTTTAAACCTGTTATTATTTAAAAACTGGGTATATAGCTAAATAAACTCGAGACATAATCGATCCCCTCTCGAGTAAGACTCCGAGTAAACATCAATCCACTCCCGAACGAACCCTCACAACTACAACTTCGACTCAATCGTTGATTTTTTCGAGCCCATTCCCGAGAGCAACTTCGTCTTCTCCAACCTAAATTTTCCTGATTACAGATATGCACGTGTGAACGTGAACCCGTGATCGGAGTGTCTCCGATCATTGTCCACGATACCCATCAATCACCGAAGATCCCTTCATTTCGCTTGAGCACCCAAACCACCCAATAACGTCGTTGATCAAAATCGAGCTCTTCGACCTGACAGGAACCTAAATTTGCTGACGAAAAACTTCTTCGCCCTAATAACCTAGCTCACCAGATCCTCCATAATTTCGTCCAAAGCAACGTCACACCATAGTGCCTCCATCCCCCTAGGTCCGGATAACCCCGATCAACTCTCGGTGATGCAGCGATCCTTCTTTCCGACCTTAACAAAAACTAAACCCTGAATGAACTTCGAATAACTTCATTAGCGATCTGTAAAATCATTCACAAATTTTCCGATGATCACGAGATCCTAAGCTACCTTCAACATCGAGCTCGAGCTTCAATTTGACATTGATCGATGGCAGTTGACCACAATATGAATTTTGTTCAACTCAGGATAACACGATAATTCCAAGCTCAAAAATTTTGATTTCATCTTTAAAATTCATGTTTTGTGAAAGCAATTAGGATCATGAAATCAAATTCAAGTTTTTGATCAACTAAGTTTTGAACAATTTCTTCATTTCACTGCGTCTTTAAGGTTTTCAGTAAATCCATTTGTCCTTAATGCTTAAAAGTATTTTTAATATTTAAATCTTGATTTTTTAAAATTCTATTTTTGTTAAAAAATCAAACTCTAGCGGAGATTGAGGAGCAATATTTGAGTTTTGAAATTAGCTTATGTCTGTTAGTTTACGAACAGGGCAAACTTCCCTGTACACAAACATGGATACCTATTTTCATGTGTGTGTGTGTGTATACATACATGCATATTCACAAAATTATATAAATATATAACTCAAATACAAATACAAGCACCAAAGGAGATATCGGGGTCAAGTGGCTTGCTCACAATTTATTTTTTCTTGCAGACAGAAAACTCCTAATGGTTTTCTGACTTATATCGACTTTTTTACTGTAAATTTCTTATTTTGAAATAAATATCACATATAAAAACCTGAAACTATTTTTAAAAATCATATTATCTATATACATACATTTTTCATTTAACGTTTCTAACCTAAAAAGGTTCAAGGAAAGGGATCTTTAAATTTTTTTGTTTATACAGGTTGAAACCTGTAGCATATCAAAAGAGGCAAATTATGCCCATTCTCTAGACATGCACAAGTATATGTATACGTATACATGCAACAGACTAACAACTTTTCATCAAACATTAATCACATATCAGGTCCTGAATCAAATCAAGAGGTAAGATTTCTCACCTGGAGTTGCAGTAGAGAACGTAAAATAGGAACTTGTTTTGAGTCTGGAAAATGGTTTGGACTTTATTGTTTAAATATGAGATTTGGGTTGATCTACTTCTTTGTGTTTGTTTTGAATACTTGTATTAATCTACCTTTGTATCTGAACTTTGATTTGCTCAATTAATTTGAAATGCATTGCTTTATCCTTGGCCTAGTTTTTTTTGATTTAGTTCTGCCTTCCAGATCGAAGACTTTACATTTGAACTTGATTTTCCTACTAGTTGTTGTTTTCCTTGATCAATTTTGAGATGTATTCAGGCTTCAAGTTGTTTGCCTTTGAATTTTCTTGGTTTCCAGATTTGAGACTTGACTAGGTTGAAGATTTTGAAACTGTTGTTTTAAACTTTGTTTTAGATTTGAGAAGAGAAGATGATGGCAGTTTTCAGATATTTTTTTTGTTTTTCTGGTTTTTGTAAGTTTGATTGCCTTTGATATTGAGACGTATGCTTCTCAATATTCTTTACTGTTCTTTTCCAGATTTGCTAAGACTAAATAATTGCATATGAGGAGATGAAAAGTTTTTGTAATTTTTAAATCTTATTATTTAATTCAATTAATTATATTTGATGCCATTTGTAAAAAATGTTCGTGAGATCTCAATGCATGTTGATTGCTTTACTCACCTCTTTTGTATATGTTTAACATTTATAATTTCATTTAAACCATATTAAATTGAGTACTTATTTCTACATATACATTTATGTTTATATCCTTATACGTTCAATGTATATACAAATCATATTTTATAAAAAAAGATAAGTGTTTTATACCTTTTATTAATTTTAAGCAAATTTTACTTAGTTCATATATAATTTCAAAAGAAAGAACATTATTCCTTTATTAATATTTTATTCAAATCTTATTAATTTTCAAGAGATATGTGTATTTTAAACTTTTACTTCTTATTTTAAATTTGCATTCATACATTATATTTTATACTCTTATAAATTTTTAAATAATCTTACGAAATAAAATTTGAAATCAAATTATATACTTATACAAAATTTAACATTCAAATAATTGTATATAATAATTTAACTTAGGATAACCTTTTAAAAAAATCAATTTCAAATTATAACTTTCAAAAGATAAAAATATATTATTAATTTTAATTGATAAATTTTGGGATGTTACTTTCTATTTTTAAGACATCAAATATCCAATTTCAAAGCCCCAATAAATTTTAAAATCAATGTCCAAATAAACAAATATCCTATTTAATTTGAAAAATTCAAATTAATTTACAATTTTATTCAAAAATTTATTTTAATTATAAATTTAAATTTAATTAAAAATGGGGATCGTCACATATAGTGTGGAAGACGCATTGACTGGTTGTGATGACGACGATGGTAATGATTATGTTGATACTCCACATGAAATCGGTGGGTAATAGGATAGCACGGAAGTAGCTTGTGCAGACGACGAGGATAGAACTCGAATCTATAAAATTAAAGTTAAAAATTATGCAATCATATATGCAGTCATTGAGGAGGTTGATGATGTAAAAGAAAAAGAAGAAAAAATTACAAGTAAAGAGGATCTAACTGATGATTTATGCACAACATCAATGATGGTGAAATCGACAATGGAAAATTATCAACAGGACGTAAAAGTATTTGGAAGAGAATGTGCTGAGAAAGGACCACAAGTTGGGTTAATTTTTGAAAGTAAGCGGAAGCTTGTTGAACAGTTATGTAAATATGCGATTAAATGTTCAGTCTCATTTCAAGTTTTGAAATCCCATGCGAATCAGTACATAGTCCGTTGTGATGTGGATGAAACATGTCCTTGAAAGTTCATGCAAGCTTTTCGGTTTGAAAAAATTCAAATTGGAGGAAGATAACTACATGTGATGGCGATCACAATTGTTCAAATGCTGTAATCAACTCGAAACATCTATAGTTAACTGCAAAGTTTATATGCAGCAAAATACTCCCGTTGATTAAAGCAGAAATAGGCATGAGCGCAAGAACTGTTCAAGAGACAATGTCCAATATGTTTCATAATAAAGCGAGTTATTCTCGAGCCTGGCATGGACTGCAGAAAGCTGTTGCAATGATTTATGGAGATTGGGAATCGTCACATGCGGAATTGCCAAAATATCATAGAGCCCTATAATGTACCAACCCCAAGACCGTATTTGATGTTTTACATAGTCGTGGTGTTTTTGACGGTGCTTTTTGGGCTCTCAGACCTCCTATTCGTGGCTTCAACCACTGTCAACCTGTACTGTCTATTGATGCCACATATTTATACTGGAAGTTTCTGGGTACATTACTGATAGCTACTCGGGTGGATGCAACCCAAGGCCTATTTTTGTTAGCTTTTGCTATTGAACAAACAGAGTCATGGCAAATGTAGAGTTGGTTTATTCGTTGCAAATGGAATTATATTCCATCCATACGTACTACATATATCACCTTTATCTCAGATCGTTATATTAAAGCAAATTTCATGAAAGCGAGGTTTGGCACGGATGAGCTACAAAGTTTTTTAGATGCATGTGTCATGGCATTGGAGGTTGTAAAATATAATGAACTTCGAAAACAATTGAAGGATGTAAATCGAGTCAATGCGTGGATTGAAAGACGTTTGATAAAACAAGAATCAAGCTGGACTCTTTCTCACAACGGCAGAGTAAGATTCAATATTATGATGACCAATGTTTCTGAAAGCTTTAATGGTGTGCTGAAAGGAACTAAGAATTACTTGTTAGACCATTGGTTGAACGTATGTTTCATCGATTGAACCATTATTTTATCGAACATAGAACTTAATGAGAAGAGTGGACATCGCATCTCGCACCTAGGTGGGAAGCATTAGCATGGAGAAGAATGGAAGAATCAAGGCTCATGTCTATAGAGGGTTATAGCTTCGCTGAATGGCCGGTGAAAGATGTGCATATGTTTGATTACACGATGAATATCGATGATAATGTTGCTAAATGTTCATGCAACATTCCAATGCTAGATCACTTTCCTCGCTCCCATGTATTAGTAGCTTGTTCATGTGATTCGGCTAGTGCCAATAGAGCATTTTTTGACTTAACCTCCACATGGTACACGACGGCTATGCATGTCGTAGCTTATGCTCCTTTATTCCACCCGGTACTAGATAGTTGACATTGGGATGTCTACGATGGTTCAATTATACAAACACCGGCAATGCGTAGAAATTCAAGATGTCCATAGTCTACTCTAATCGAAGGTTTCATGGATCCTCCATATCCGGCCGTAATAGATGTAGCAAATGTGGTTCTCTTGGCCATAAGAAAAAACATGTCCACGTTAAATTATGTGAGTCGTAAAACGTCTATGTTATTAAATATTTTAACGTATTTGTAATCGAAGCAGTGTGTTAACTTGCTAATGCATATGTTTGTTTTTTGCTTACCCTGTTTTTTTAATAGCAAATCGTTATGTCTATGCATATGTTGCTATATTTGTTGTTGATTGAAGTGAATGTTGGAATGTTTGTGGGATGGAAGTTGTCGCAGTAGCTCTGTGTCATTGATAGAGGCAAAATAACGCTTGTGCACTTGTAGAATGCGCATGCATTATTTAACAATACAGGTTGCGCATTCCACAAATGCGCAAGCTATATTGCTAAAAATAGCTTGCGCATTTCAAAAGTGCGTAAGCGTTATTTTTTGGCGTGTTGCAGCAGCTCTAGGCCTTGGATAGCTAAAAATTAACACTTGCACACTTATGGAATGCGCAAGCTATTTTTAGCAATATTGCTTGCGCATTTGTGAAATGCACAACCTATATTGCTAAATAATGCTTGCGCATTCCACTAGTGCGCTAGTGTTAATTTTCCTCTGTCAAAGACAAAGAGCTCCTGTGAGAACTTCCACCACACAATTGAAAACAAAAACTATGCACAACACTAAATATAGCACGCAAACTATAATCGAATAGTAACACCATACAAAACATCGTCAACAACACACAATAACATCCAAATCGTAATTCAAAATCATCGAAACAAGGTTCAACAAGACATACAATCAACCAGCAACATATAAATCAACAACCTCCTACCCAACCAAAGGAAATATAAAAACAACACCACCAAAACCCTCAATAGCAAATTCGTTTAAGCTCAAGAGGTGTGTCTCTCTCTTCTTCTTCTTCCTGATCCTTGGACTTCTTCAAATGTAGGAGCAGGTGCTGAAAGGGGGATTTCTTGTTCTTGACTCGACCCGAAAATTAGTTCTCTTGTTGTATTTCCCACTGCGGCCGCTCTTCCAAACACTTGTATGTCTACTGTCCAACACATCTGAAGTGTTGTTTTCCTTTGTGCAAAACAGGCCATTGAGCCTGATTGTCTCCACCGAAATTGTTTTCCTTCGTGCAAAACAGGCCGTCTTAGCTTGTTTTTACCCAAAATTGTGTTAAGTATACGTTGTAGGTCGAGACACTTGCTTTCCACCATGTCCGACTCTATACGACTATCTTTTATTTCGTCGACCACATCCAAAAAGCTGTATATTCCGCTTACATAAACCTTAAGTCATAACAATGTAACAATGAATTTGCGCTAAAAAAATTCAACTATCAAAAATTAGAAATTACAATACTTACCACATCGAGCTGGAATGGTGCACGGGAATGTAAGCAACCAACTTGCTTGCCAATTTTTTTAGAATATAACGGCGAGTAATTTACCAATACCAGTACTCGTACTCAATCAAAGGTGTCGGGGGCTCACGTGCTCGTTCGACGCGATCAATTCTTGTTTGCCAAATAACAATACTTTCCAACAAAAATGTCATCCATCTAGTCGGTAGTGGGTCTAAGGGCACGACAGGATCAGAAATGTGCTGGCAATCAAAAGCAAACTGTTTCATAACTCGATCGGGTTCATAAAATTCGAAGTCTAAAAATTGAATCAGTCGGCTCTTAGCAATCCACCGACGAACGAATACTCAATGTCCATATGCCTGAATTTGTTCACTAAGAATATGGTTCCCATGTAACTGCGTCATCCACCACAAGTCCAACTCATTACCGTAAAACTATATATTTTTTGGCGTCTCACACCAGCTCCTAGCACAATTCCATTTACACCAAATGGAAGATACGGATCTAAGTCATTGGAATTCAAAGAGAGGGCGGTCCAATAGCAATATGCGACCATAACCTATTTGCAACAATGTTGTAGTACCCCCTAAAACATTTCTTCGTTACAAGGCAACGTTTGACAACACGCTTTACAAATGGTATACTACATCATTGCCCCAAGAATGGTAACCATAGTTTGCCGTATCATCCAAAAATGTTAAAAACTTCAAATTTAATCTACCTTTCGAATTATCGAGAAATAGTCGGCAACTCAAAAAGTACAATATCACGGCACGATTGTGAAAAAAATATCTAAATCAGTTTCCCCTTCAAGTAGTGGTTTAGAAAATTCGCTTTTAAACAACGTAATTGATAGTTCACTTCTAGACTTAACCGCCTCTCTAGTTGGAAAAAGGCCCAGTAAGTCATGAGCCACTTCCATATAATCGATATTCAAATTTTGAGAACATATCGGGCAACCGTCTGCTTTAAGACCGAAACAAAATGTACATACGCTAAATTAACTGTCATTTCCTCGAGTCTCATACGAACGTATTTGTTTTCGGCTTCCATCTATTGCATAAAGTCGTAATAAGATGATGATCGAGCTGACTGTAGTCGAATTGCATAGCTTTCCAAAATCCAGTGATTCCTAGGTTCTACTCCAATCATGGATCTTTAAAATAATTTCCTTAAGCTTGCTCGAATAATTGCATAGCTTAACTATTTCCACATCCTGAAAATTATAAACGAATTAAAATTGGTATTTCATACTTGCATTTTGGTTTACCAAAACATATCGTGCATAGAAAAATTATCTCCATTATCGCATCGTTTTGGCTTCTATGGTGTTCTTGAAGATAGAGAACACTTCTATCTTCGGGTTCGGGAGCAATTCCACAAACATCAACAACCAATTATCAATCAAACATCTATTTCAAAATTTAGGGTTTTGGTTTTAAGAATACTTCAATTTTTTTTTTCATATTCAACAAAGGAACCAGCCATATGACTAAATTGACATCGACATCATCAAGACTATTTCCTCCATTAGCAATAACAATCAATTCTAAAGTAGTAATCAAATTATAATCAAATTATTATTACCTTTAATCAACTTAGATGAAGAGCTTGCTTTAATTTTATGCGTTATCGAGTTGTTGTTTAAATGAATAGATGAAGAATAATTTTTTCCAGCCTTTTGTTTTGGATTAGGAATGGGTTTGAAGTTGGGAACGGGGAGGGTATTGAGAAGAAAGTAGAAAGGTTACAAAGTAAGATCAGATCTGGCTCTTTGGCTATTTAGTACTCGAAAATGAGCTTGCGCATTCGTAAGTGTGAAAGTGTTAAATATAAAGCTTACACACTAATGGAATACACAAGCTTTAAATGTTCAGCTTTCTTATTTATGGATTGCGCAAGCTTTACGTATATTTTTTCACAACTTGCGCAGTCCATAAATATGCATGTTTTAACCAAAACGAGGTCTAGTTTGGCGATTATTTTTCTGTGAGGCCTATTTCTATTGTTTGTTTTTTTGCGGTGCCTTGTTTGAAAAATTGTCCTCCATATAAATGTTTGCTACTAGTTCTTGCATTGCTACACATATTAGAACTCTCAAGCTTAGGATTACTCAATCAAAGCTATGAGACCAACATGCCTACCCCTTCCTCTTATATGTTGCTTTTGAATCCATTAAAACAGTCTAGTTAAATGTAAACAATTAACATGTTCCCATAATAATAACATAATGCAAAGCAACTAGGATCAAGAGCAATAAATCTAGGATACTTCTAAGCCTACACAAATGTCGGTTCGCACAAATGAGGTTGAGATGGATAGGGTTAAACAATGTTGGACCAGGTTACAAAAATCTTGTATAGAAAAGTAAAACATGCTAATTAATTTATAATATTTTAACATAATGATCTGTTTTGAAATGGAATTTTCATGTCATAGTTAGCACATTATAGTATTACGTCATATAAACTTGATTCACTACGTGTACATATTTCATAAGTGTTTTGTTACATTATTTACTACCATTATTTAACAATGCATGTGAAGCGATACCTATGATGTTAGAAAGGTGAAAGTGGCAGTGATGACACTGTCCCTTAAATGACTATACTGAATTTTGAGGTGATTAATACGTCTTTGAACAAAGAGTGAAAAATTTCTGTCTTTAATTTTCAGTCTTTAAATGAATATTTGTTTTAGTGGGTGAAATCTAAGATAGGGTAAGAAGACTAAAAATAGACTAAGCAGGAATCAGTTTGTAGCTTATCTTAAATAGAAAAGTGTGAAAAACTAATTGGCCAAGTTTAATTTATCAGGCTATATAATCTAGGATCACTGCCAGATCCTTAACAAAAAGCAATCCACATGATGATGCAAGTTTATAGAGGAAGATTTTTTATTATTAATTTGTTTGGTATGCTGTTTAAAGAGAGGAATGATCATATCTGTCGGAATATAATAGTACATTCTTACATAATTAATATTTGAAATTTACTCGTTTTTGTTCGGATTAGAGAGGTATCAAATCTCGTAAGTTATGACTAAACCTTTTATTTTAATTAGTGTGTTGTGTTTTTTTTGCTTTTTATATATAGTCAAGCTTGTTTCTTCATTTGCATACAGCCTTAGCTTACGGGGGCTTGCTGCATATGTTTTCACCTATGTTTCTTTCGCATGTTTGTACAATTGATCACGTGAATTGCTTACTTTGTATACGCCTGTATTTTCCTTGTTTTGGTCTTGTCATATTCAAACTTATTGGATGTTGCAAACTACATTAGTGCATAAATATATTTAAACATATGCAAGTTTTTGTTGATGTACGCACACACAATTATATATCTAGAATATGAGCTTCACTTGTTATTAGTGTGATATTTGGAAATGGGTACTTGTGTTGCATGAGTGTAGTGTGTGTGTGTGTGTGTGCAATGGTTATGCGTGAGTTGTTGTAGAGTGTTCACGCATTTATACTACATAGTATTAATGTTTTTAGTGTGTATTTGCTCATCTTTGTGTTAATTTGATTTAATAATGCCTCAACATTGTTATGTTAGTGTTTTTTTGACCAGGAATTGATATTTATTTCTTTAGTCTATATTGGAGAAGAAATTTATTTCATATGGGATAACATATTAGAAAACAATTCTAAATCAGGTACTTTGTTTCTTTTATTCTAATTCCATATTTCATTGATTTTCATCCTCTTTGTTTTAATACTCCATCTTTCGGCTAAGCTTTTTCTACAATTAAGTGACAAGTTAGCTTCCTTCATATATTTAAGTATCAGCTCACTTAAATGCGTTTTTTATAGGAGATTAAGAGTTACCAGCACTTATAAAGGATACAGCTATTTTCCCTTATGGTTTACTTACTTATATCTTTACATTTTTTGCACTGATATATGTTTTAGACTAATTAGCAGAATGATTATCCTTCATCATTTATAGGAGCAATATTTTGTCAATTTTATTTATTAAATTTATTTTTAACAAAACGATGATTGTTCGGTTTTGAGTTGGATTGCCCTTAATTGTGAGATGCTGTGTTGCTGTAGAAAATTTTATAATACAGGTCTGCTAAAATTTTAAGAATTTAAATTTTAACAACTTTTTTCAATTTGTAAAACTTATTTGTTTTTTATTAGTAAAGATTTCATGTTGGCCTGCTAGCTTTTTGTTTGTGGATATTGTATCTAGGTATGAATTATAAACAAAGCGACGCTATGCTATCAGCTCTGCATGTTTTTTGCTCTATTTGTTTGAATTAGCCAATTTCATAATTAATATGTTGTGAAAATTCACATCTTGTACATTCGCCGCAACACATCTGAGTTTTCACCTGTCCTAAACCGACTGTCGCATCCATTATTTTGAGCCATTTTACTACAGACGCTGAAAACAATACACATAAGTGCACAAATTGAAAAATCCCAAGTCATCGGTTATTGACATTAAATGACATGTATTTGAAGAATATGCATGGCTAGTTTAATTTAACGTAGTTGATATTATGAATTGTTTGCTATTTTGAAATGGTTTCTACTACCAATTTGCGATAGTTCATTAGATTTTTGATCCACTACTCTGTCGTGAACTTTGGTCTATGTTGTGTGCATTTCCACCACCGAACCAGTGAGCACAGGGACACCACCGAACCAATGCCTCTCCCCCTACATGCCGAACCAGCTCCTCTACCATCCCCTACCGAGCCAAACCTTGCTCTACTACATGCCGATCCAACCTTCTCCCTACGCCTAGCCGAACCAACCTCCACCATCCACTACCGGACCAGGATCCAACGAAGCCACCACCGGACCAACCATACCGGACCAGACACGACCGGACCAATCCCCTTCACACACCATCGTTCCAAGACCACGCCGAATCAACCTCCTTTCCTCTACCACCGAATCAAGCTACGCTCCCACCACCGAGTCAACGCTTCCAACAAATACCGAACCAAGCTCTGCCGAACCAGATGTGTCAGGCCAGATTGCTTCAGCCCAGGCCCACCAACAACTATATACCTCCAAGACCCCTGCACCCAGCCTCATTTTATAAATATAGAGGCAGGGGTACAACAATGGCAGACAAGTTTGAGAGCTCAAGCACGGAAGGAACTTTCAAACAACCTTCATATACTTGTATACAAAGCTTTGTACTTGTAATCTGAAAGAAAAGAAAGAATAACATATAAAGTGGACGTAGGCACGTTCTGGCCGAACCACTATAAATCTGCGTGTCTTTTACAGTTTAGCCCCTGTTTTTTGTATATTCGCATAAATCACCCAAACCGCTAAGAACAACATAAAATCCACTAAATCATATGACTTTGAAGTGTTTGTCCATTTATTGTGCAAACATTTTTGGTGCTTTCACTGAGAACTTGGGACTCGAAGCTTCAGCTTCCCTCATTCAACCTTTTTTCCCAAATAGCACCTTTCATTGCCTAGGAAACATGACATCCAGGCCGAGAAAAGACACTAACAAGGGAAAGAACATCGCAACTAGCAGGATTCCGGATCCAGTAATCACAGATCAAGAGAATCATCCCATTCCAACAGCAGTACCGAACGAGGATCAGACAAACACGACCGCCCTTGCCACAGAACAACCAGCAGCAATTACTAGGGCAGATCTAGACAGAGTTGTGGCTGAAGTAACTAACCGCTTCATCTCCCAACAAGAAGCTTTGGTGGACCAACTCATGTCACGCTTAAGGGATGCCGAAGAATCCAACCGCAACACTGAATCATGGGGTGAGTCTCAATCTGGAGGATCTCGGAGACAACAAAGGTCTTCCCTCTTCAAGGAAGCTATCAACAGGAACAACAATGATAGGGGCCGCGCCCGGACTCAGCCCGAACTCCGACTCGAGGAAGCGCTTGGAACCGAACCCGATGGGGGAGGGACCAGGCGAGGGTCGGATTAGCTGAGCCAGTCATGCCGCCTAATCGTAGAAACCCCACTGAACGGAGCCGAGCTAGAACCCAGCCCGAAGTTGACCCCATGGAAATGCTCGAAACAGAAACCCCTGGGGAAGATCAAGGCAGGGGCCAACTGTAGCTGGTCCTAGCATGCATCCGAGCAGCCAAAGACAGCCATTGGATAACGTCCGAAGTGATAGACTATACCATCCCTACAGGTCATCTGGACGAGATCGATCCCGTAGGGAAGAACCAAGCTCATTTTTCCGCTCCAAATTCTGATGAAAGAATGGCACGATTATTCAGGGAATGCGTCCGATGGGAGCAAAGGGATCGAGGGATAGGCGCTAGGGTAACCAGCCCTTCCACCCGCGACATCGAAACCACCATCACCCCTCGAGAATGGAAAATGCCGACGATGGAACCGTACAAGGGAACTTCCGATCCCGTTGTACACTTGCAGAGATACACACACCATATGCTCATGAGCGGAGCAACGGAAGGAGTGTTGTGTAAATGCTTTCCGCTATTCCTAGCAGACCTAGCTACCTCTTGGTTCTGCCATCTACCCCAAGGATCTATCAGCTCATGGGAGATGTTGAAAGAAAAGTTCATTAGCCAGTTCCGCATTCATGTGGAACAACCCAAGGATGCTTATTCTCTATCTACTATCAAACAGAAATTCGGAGAGACACTGCAACAATATCTAACCCGGTTCAACGCCGTAGTGGCCGCAGTCCAAGATGCCGATGAGAAACTCACCCTAATGGCCCTCTATAGTGGTGTGCACCCAGATACCAAGTTTGCCAGAAGACTAACTAAAGAAAAACCAGCTACCTTGCCCGATTTCTTCCATGAAGCTGGGAAGTACATGAGACTCGAAGAGGCTGCCAATGAAAGGCAGACAGGACCACAGGCTAAGACGGCTCATGGAAACGCCCCCGCCGCAGCGAAGGACATTCGGAGAAACGACTCCAGAGACAATGCAGGGGGCAAGAATGGAGAAAAGCGCTTGAACCGACCAGGACCGAGATTTGACGCTTACACTCCCTTGAATGAAACAGTCGAGAACATCTTCCTGGCCACGCAGGACGAGCTTACATACAAGCGCCCCCCGTACAAGAAAGAGTCAGATCGCGCAATCCAGTCCGGAAAATTCTGCCGTTTCCACGAGTCTCATGGGCACGATACCAATGAATGCCGCCATCTCCGATACCTAATTGAAGAACATATCAGGAGAAGGAGGCTGGAACGCTATGTAAAGGGCCAGGATAGGACTCCAGCTCTCGCCAAGGAAAACTCAGGGCAGCTCCACCCAGAGACAGGCGGAGGGAATCGCAACACCAGCGTTTCCAGCCAAGAGAAGATAGTGGTCCGTACAATATCTGGAGGGCCACACATCTCCGACAAGAGCTGGGAAGAAGTGGAAAAATATGGAAACTCACTCAGAAGCGAGGGAGACTGCGTCAATTCTATTATGGAAGAACGCCACCCTAAGCGGAGGGAAAATAATGACATCACATTCAGTGGGCGCGACCTAGAAGGAAGGCAATACCCTCATATGGATCCTATGGTCATCTCTGCCTGGTTCGGCCCAGTTGAAGTTTTTCGAATCCTAGTAGACACTGGAAGCTCGGTGAATATTCTGTTCAACCATGCTTTCGACAAAATGAAGCTGTCAATGAAGGACGTGTCTCCCTGCAACAAACCGCTACATGGTTTCACTGGAGAAGCAAAGATGCCCCTCGGACAATTGAATCTCTTTGTTGAATTGGGAAGTCATCCCCGCTCCGCCGTTCGGAAAGAAACATTGGTGCTAATAGACAACCACTCGGCCTACAATGCCTTTTTGGGAAGACCAGCCTTGTCCGACTTCCAAATCGTCCTCGCCCCATGGTGCCTGAAGATGAAGTTCCCAATGGATAATGGAGTGGGAGAAGTAGAAGGGGATCAAGACGCTGCTCGGGACTGCTATGTAACCGAACATCGCAATAATCGCAGGAGAGATAAAGGGAAAAATGCAGAGACTATTCTCTGCATGAAAAGCTTGGAAGCATAGCAACTAAAGAAAGCCCCTCCTCTTCGGTATACCAGTGATCCTTTCAATGAATTAGACCCCAGGGACAAAGAGGAGGAGGCCACCGCCGAGCCTGCAGAGGCTATGGAATTCGTATCTGTAGACAAACGCTATCCAAGTAAACTACTGAGAGTTGGATCTCAGTTAAAAAGAGAATTAAAGAATCAACTCATTGATTTTCTTCGCCACAACATGGATATATTTGCATGGACACACGCTGATATGACTGGAATCTCCCCGGACATAGCACGCCACCACTAAACATCGATCCTACCAAGGTACCGGTAAAGCAAAAGAAGAGAAGTATGGGGGCGGAACGATCAGCAGCCCTCGAGGAAGAAGTAAAGAACTTACTTGCCAATGACTTCATACGTGAAGCCATCTACCCGAAATGGATCGCCAACCCGGTACTGGTAAAGAAAGCTAATGGGAAGTGGTGAACATGCATCGATTTCTCCAACTTAAATGACGCTTGCCCGAAAGGCTGCTTCCTGCTCCCCTGAATCGACCAACTCGTGGACAGCACTGCCGGGCACGAACTTCTATCCTTTATGGACGCATACTCAGGATATAACCAGATCCCTATGCACGTCCCCGACCAAGACCACACTAGCTTCATCACTGACCGAGGATTGTACTGCTACAAGGTAATGCCATTTGGACTTAAAAACGCCGTAGCTACTTATCAGCGCCTCGTCAACAAGATGTTTGCAGAACTGATAGGACGAACTATGGAAGTTTATGTGGATGACATGCTGGTAAAATCGAGGAAAGCCAACGACCATATAAACCACCTGGACGAGATGTTTCAAATACTTCGCCAATATGGAATGAAGCTGAACCCTCTAAAGTGCTCCTTCGGAGTATCATCGGGAAAGTTCTTGGGATTCATCGTTCATGCCAGGGGGATTGAAGCAAACCACGAACAAGTCCGAGCTTTACAAGATATCAAGACACCATCTACTCGAAGAGAGATGCGAAGCCTAAACGGGAAAGTGGCCGCCCTGAGTAGGTTCATCTCTAAAGCAACCGACAAATGCATCCCTTTCTTCGAAGCTCTAAAGAAAGACAAAGGAATGTTCGAATGGACTGACGAATGCTCAACAGCCTACTTAAACTTAATCGGACACCTCCAGAGACCACCGGTACTTTCAACTCCAAATGAAGGCGAGGAACTATTCCTATACCTTGCTGTATCATCCCACGCTTTGAGCGCCTCTTTGGTGAGAGAAGACAACCGGGCGCAGCGACCCGTATACTTTGTAAGAAAGAGATTCACAGGGGAAGAAGTCAGATACCCTAAGCTTGAAAAGCTAGCATACTGTTTGCCTTTCACGTCGCGGAAGCTGCGACACTATTTCCAGTCTCATTCCATCAGAGTTTTAACCGATCAACCGCTAAGGAAAGTGCTCCATCGCCCCGACACTTCTGGGCGATTATTTAAGTGGTGCATCGAACTAAGTCAATATGATATCACTTACCATCCTCGCACCACTATCAAGGGACAAGCCATAGCTGATTTAATTGCCGAATTCAATACTAGCGAAGGTAAGGACTAATCTGAAATAGCAGAAGATATCAAGTGGAATCTCTTCGTAGATGGAGCGTCGAACGAGCAAGGCTCTGGGGCAGGTGTTGTGATATTCACCCCCAGGGGAAAGAAGCTGCACTATGCCCTAAGATTGGAATTCGCTGCCACCAACAACGACGCAGAATACGAAGCAGTGATAGCCGGATTAGAACTTGCACTAGAAATTGGAGTCAGTTCTTTATGTCTCCATACTGATTCTCAACTTATTGTAAATCAAATACTGGGAGAATTCCAGACTCGGGGAGAACGACTCACAGCGTATCTAAAGAAGACCATGCTACTTCTTAATCAATTAGATCACTATTTAATCAAACACAGTCCCCGAGAAGAGAATCAAGAGGCCGACTAACTAGCAAAACAAGCTATCATGAAGAACATCACTATTTTCGGAGCATTAACCATCTCAAAACAGCTGGCACCAAGTTTCGAGCAAGTAAATCTGATAGCTGCAACCGAAGAAGAAACATGGATGACCCCTATCCGAGAATACTTACAAAACGGCACCCTACCCGATGGGCAAAATGAAATTAAGAAAATCCTAAGGAAAGCTTCCTGCTGCACAATGCAAGAAGGCATCCTCTATCGGCACGGCTTCTCTAACCCCTTATTGAGGTGCGTTGCTGGAAGAGAAGCCAAGGAAATTCTATCCAATATCCATCAGGGAAGTTGTGGAGACCATACTGGAGGGCATACCCTAGCAAAAAAGATACTCCGATATGGGTATTTCTAGCCCACTTTAAACTAAGATGCCTTAGACTTCGTCAGAAGATGCGACAGATGTCAGAAATTTGCTAAGATTCCTCGACTACCAACCAATGAAATTACTCAGATGACCAGCCCTTGGCCCTTTGCAATATGGGGAATTGACTTAATTGGCAAACTGCCGATGGGCCGAGGCGGGGCCAGACATGCTATAGTGGTAGTTGACTACTTCACCAAATGGGTGGAAGCGGAGCCTCTGAATAAAATATCTTCAACTAAAGTTATCAACTTCTTGATCAAAAACGTTCTGTGCAGGTACGGGGTTCCACTCAGAATCATATCAGACAACGGGCTTCAATTTGACAGCGAGGAATTTGCCGACTGGTACCAGGAGCACGGAATTCATAAGGGCTTCTCATCCGTAGCTTATCCCCAGGCAAATGGACAAGTCGAAGTTGTCAACAAGATTCTCAAGACTCTAATCAAGAAGAAGCTTGAAAAGTCAAAAGGCGCTTGGGTGGACGAACTTCCTACAGCACTATGGGCCTACCGCACTTCTTTTAGAACATCAACAGGGTATACTCCGTTCTCTTTGGCATACGGATCAGAGGCCATGTTCCCAATTGAAACTATTGTACCTTCCCATCGTAGGATCCACTACAACCCCGAAGAAAACGAAGAACTCCTCCACATGTCTTTGGATCTAATTGAGGAGAGAAGAAATGATGCAGCACTCAAAGCAGCAGCTCACAGACAAAAAGTGGCAGTACTATACAACTCCAAAGTCAAACATCGCAGCTTACAAGAAGGAGATCTTGTCCTCAAGCGAATCTTTCCGCGCCCAGGAGCGGTGGATCCAATTTGGGACGGACCATATGTAATTCATAAAGATCTCCACAATGGAGCTTATATTTTGTCAACAGTAGACAGAGAGGTTTTCCAGAGGGCATGGAACATCCGACACCTCCATCGATACTTTTCTTAACTTGTACTTCCCATATGAAGTGAATTAACAAAGAGAATCAGTGGACGTAGGCATTTTCGTGCTGAACCACTTTAAAAAACTTGGCTCTTGTTAACATGTTCCTTTATATCTTGGCTACTTGTTAAGCTTTATCCTTTGCTGTTGAACAATATCCTTTGCAGATGACATTTCAATTCAGAGCTTCGCAACACAACTCCACCTGGACAAAACCTAACAGGTACGCTACGATCCTATGCCCTCGCCAATGAGACACTTTGCTCCAGTATGCCTCTAACGCGATTTAACTCATTGTTTGCCTCGGCCCTTAAAGCCGACTGTAATGTGCCGAGTATAAGCCACCGAGAAGGCCGATTATGCCATGGCAGCTCATTACAGCGATTCGGCTCGCCGGCAACTGTGAACCGATCATAAGGCCCAACATAAGGTGTGGCCAGCTAGGGGCAGTTCACAGTTGACGATCGGCCCCCACGCTAGCCGGCCACAATAAATCGAATAATACCCATGGTTACGGGCCATAATGGCCCGGGTAGTTACTGTGCGCGATCGGCTCCGGTGTGTCTTAAGTGCGGCTGTGGTAAAAAAGAAAATTCCCCGCAGAGGCGTAAGATGGGTGACAAATGTCTCCAAGACCCACAGCTAGGGAAAGTGACTACAAAACCCGTTTGCCATGAACTTAAGCACATCGACGGCCTTCCGTGACTGGAAGTTTTACTTTTCCTATATTTCCATTTCATTTAAAACTTTTCTCCGATTCTCCGTAACGGTGCTTGAAAGTACAAGACATGAGATAGGGAACGCTCGCTAATAGGAACAGAAACTTACAATCGGATGACGAGACACTCAACAGCATTCCGTGCTTAGTCTTACAGAGCGCACGAAGTTGCCGTCCACAGCCGAAACATGAAGGGCGGTACCTTCTACTTTTAACATTAATGCATAGCTGCAGTTCATATTCACACATCACATTTACGTTGCAAAATGAGAAAATTATACGTTAAGCAAAAAACTTGGCATCAGGCACAGTCAAGCCACTAGTAACATGATAGTTACATCACTAACACATCAAAACAAAATAGCGATAACATTCCAACATAAAGGAATCAGCTTATGTTATGAAATTACATAAAGTCGTATTATTACAGTCACATCAATGTTTTGAACTAGCATATACAGGAATGTCAAGTAGACCAAACAAATAACTAGCTGCATTAGTGCTAACCGCTACACCTAAGAACCAGCTCTCCGAATCTACTTAGCTGCAGGATCGGAGCTCCCAGCATGATGACCAGAGGTCCCACCTGTCCAATTCAGAAAAAGAATCCATTAAACCGGCAATGAACGATCAAGTTATGAAAAGCTAAAAAGGGAAAACTCACCAACACCCGCTTCATGGTCCACATCCCCCAACTGCACACCGGCTTTCTCTGCAGCAAGTAGCCGCATCCCCTCCTTCGCCGCTACCTTCTCCTCCTTTGAGAACTGGGCGGTAACCATGTCCATCCTGAATGCCGCTCCACCTTCCTTAACCGCATCGGCCCTGGCCTCCTCCAAAGCCCGAAGATAGATCCTAGCCATGATCCGGGGATAATCATCCATCCAGGATAGATTACCCTGCTTCAAGGTACGGAAGTACATATCCTACAACATCTCATCCATCATCCCCTCATTCTCCTCAAACTCCCTCACCCGGGCCTCGGAGGACAGCAACTTAGCAACGACAACATCACTCTCCGATCGATATCTCAAGCAGTCAGCCTGGAGAGTCCTCCTCATTTCCTCCATTTCTTCCTTTAGCCTGGCCTGAGCAAGCTCTGCGGCCTCAAGCCTCCCAGATAACTCCTATACCTGCTCGAGATCCGCCCTCCGAACCTCGTCCACCATAGCAATAACTATGTCAATCCGCTCCTTGCAGGCGTCCTCCATCTTTCGCAACTCAGCCTTGCTAGCCTCCTCCATGGTTTTCTTTAGTCGTCGGGAGGCCGCCTCGTGCTGGGATATCTGGATAGCCTGATCGGCAAGCTGTTTGGCCTGGTCAGAAACCTGTAGCCGCAACCGGATGTTAGCACTTCCAATTTCCTCCCCAGCCCTGGCCAGTCGAGCGTGATGCTCCATTAGCCTCTTGGTTTCCTCAGCCACCCGATCGATGATTGCCTTGGCCTCATTCCCCATGGTCACAATCCGAGTAGTAAGCAAATCGAGGTCTAACGGCTTAGCCTCATCAAGCACCCGTACCATAGGATTGCAGGGGAGAAGATGTTCACCAGTAACCTCGTCAAAGGAAATATCTTGAGCACTGGAACCCAAATCCGGATGACCCGCAAATGGATTAGGAGCCAAGCCGGGGCGATCGATACGAGTAACGGAAGGATTTTCAGACGGATGCGGGGAGGGAATATATTCAGTGCCCTCCTCCGTGATATCATGGATAGGTTGAGGTGGAAGCTGCGGACCAAGCGAAGATTCAAATAAGGAGCGACTCCTCTTCTTTTTCTGAATACTCTCTTCGATGACCCCAAGAAGAGGACGTTAGCTAACTACGTCTCCTGGACGACTAGTGGGAGGCTTAGACTTGGCAGAGGCTCTGAGTAACTTGTATTGTTCAAGGCGGTGTCGAACGTCTGAAGTTTTGGCCACCTCGCCTGACCCTGTAATAAAGAACAAGTGTTACGAACATACAAGGGTCCATAATTCAAGAAATATGTTAACTTAAAAAGAATGAGAAGGCACGTCTGTTATACAAACCCTTCGGAGGAGTAGAATACTACAATAAGTCCTGAATCTCAGTCCAGAACGGAAGCGAACCATAAAATATTCCTAAGTCCCTATCATAAATGGAGTCTGCAGAAGTCAAAAGTTCACCTTGAATCGCTGGAGTCGCATTAGCTGAAGAACTCTTAGAGAATGGATCGGCACCAGCCCCAGACCTCCTTTGCCTTCTCCACCGAGGCTAATTCTTCCACCAACCCCTCAAAAGCCTGGCAGAAGGCATCATCCGTCCACTCCTGGATCTCCCCTGCTTGCTCAGAAGACAAAGCCCCGGCACCACTACCACCCTGTTCTTCACCTTCTCCATCTTCTCCGCTCTCCTCCTCGCCTCTTTCCTCCCCTCCACCTTCCTCCTCCGGAATGTCTGGACATGTGCTGGGAGAGGGTCCATCGGACTTCTTAAGCTTCTTTCCCTCAACGACCGGAGGTATCGAGAAAGGTCTCCTCTTGCTACTCTTCGCAGTAGCCCCATCCTTGGCTTTAGCAGCCCTCTCCTCGGCTGTATCTCTCTGTTTAACCACAGATTGACGTGGCAGAATCAGGTTATACTCCAGGAGAGTGGCATTCCTGATCAGGTAAGAAGCCGACCTATCCCTTCCCGAAATGACCGTTATTTCAGCAGCCATCCGCGCCAAGGAATCATTCTCCACGACCGCAAAGCCACCTGTTGCTAGCAAGAAATAAAAGAATATAAGAAGAAGCGTTGTGATCGGGACGAGGAAAATATAAATGAAGTTCAACTTACAGCCGGAAGTGAAAAGGCGGAAAGGAACAGAGTCATCCTTAATGAAAAACCATTCTTTCTTGAACGTACTAAACTTCGAGTACAAATCCAGAATAGGCTTGAAGGGCACGGCCTCTTCCAAGCTGATATATGGAGAACCCTTCTTATAGCCTCTCAAGTTGTACAGATACCGGATCTCCCGGTTGGAAGGGGGACGCCCATATTTCCTCTGAAAGATGACGAAAAGACTCACCAGAATGGCGTAGGAGTTAGGCTGAAGCTGGAATGGAGCCACCTTCAGATATGTGATAAAGCTAACTATCCAAGCGTTAAGAGGCGGGATAGCACCACACATGCAATGATATCTGTTGTAAGCGAAGTAGCCTTCGGGGAGGTCGTACGGCATCACCCCGTCCCTCGGCAACCGCATAAGCGCTCTATCTATCCCGAAGGAACGAGACATAACATCAAGTTGCTCCTCCTTTAGGGAGCTAGGAAAGAAATCGGGAGGGGAGACCAGAAGTTCCTGGGGACCATACCCATCCACTAACGACCTCGGGGTAGGTCCATGTTTTGCCGGTCTTGGCTGGGCTAGGGGCACGGAGGAGGACTCTCCTTCGCCCTTAGACTTTCGTTTATCGGATCGGGTTTCCACTCTTTGAGACATTTGTCTACAAACATAAAAGCGAAAGACGTGTTGTTAGAACAAGAAGTGCAGAAATATAAACAAACAAGCGTATACAAGTCGAAAATTTCACTCATAACCCATGCATAAAAGTCCACTCGGTATTAAAAAAGTTTTCATTCGGCAATACGAAGCAAAATCTCATTCGGCATTACCAATACACATGTTCATTTGGAAATTCAGGTGTATGAGTTCATTCGGCAGCTCACCTGGTTCGGCAGTTAGGAGAGCTACGGTACTCGTTCGATCCGGCTGTTTGGTACAGTTATGGTTGATTCGGCACTCGGTTGATTCGGATATCACACTCGGTAAGAAATAACGAAGGCGCGACTCCCCTACTTATAGGCGAGCCCAAGATAACCGGACCAGATGGTTCGACTCTCGAAGCCGAATGAAGCTATTACAACTATAGGAAAACAAAGCACGCCATGTGCATACACATGCCCTACTTTGGGGGGCAAGTGTCATTTGCATTTCCACCATCGAACCAGCGAGCACAGGGACACCATCGAACCAATGCCTCTCCCCTTACATGCCGAACCAGCTCCTCTACCATCCCCTACCGAGCCAAACCTTGCTCTACTACATGCCGATCCAACCTTCTCCCCACGCCTAGCCGAACCAACCTCCACCCTCCACTACCGGACCAGGATCCAACGAAGCCACCACCGGACCAACCATACCGGATTAGACACGACCGGACCAATCCCCTTCACACACCACCGGTCCAAGACCACGCCGAACCAACCTCCTTTCTTCTACCACCGAATCAAGCTACGCTCCCACCACCGAGTCAACGCTTCCAACAAATACCGAACCAAGCTCTGCCGAACCAGATGTGTCAGGCCAGATTGCTTCAGCCCAGGCCTACCAGCAGCTATATACCTCCAAGACCCCTGCCCCCAGCCTCATTCTATAAATAGAGGGGCAGGGATACAACAATGGCAGACAAGTTTGAGCGCTCAAGCACGGAAGGAACTTTCAAACAACCTTCATATACTTGTATACAAAACTTTGTACTTGTAATTTGAAAGAAAAGAGAGAATAACATATAAAGTGGACGTAGGCATGTTCTGGCCGAACCACTATAAATCTTCGTGTCTTTTACAGTTTATCCCCTGTTTTTTATATATTCGCATAAATCACCCAAACCTCTAAGAACAACATAAAATCCACTAAATCATATGACTTTGAGGTGTTTGTCCATTTTTTGTGCAAACAGTCTACCTAATCTCCTTCGACTCATGACATATCCCTGTAAAAAATTGAAGTAAATATCAACTTATTTTTTCATACAATTGAAACTTATTTCTTTCCTACGCTACTTTCTAATATGATTTTCATAGGGATGAATGTTTGACACAACTCGCAAATTCTTTTTTATACCTTAATCAGTACCGCCATGTTTTACACATATTGCAAATATTTTTAGGTGTCATCTTTTAAGGCACAACAAAATATTTCTATATTTTCACATTTGTGATAATATAATTGCATGATAACAAGTTCTTCCATTTATAGAATTGTCCACTCTCCATTTTTCCCATTCCTACATGGGAATTTAGCTGTACTTTTCTTTTAATGCCATAAACTACACCATTTCTATAAAACGTATTATATACCATATGAACCATCGACTTTTATGATAACAAATTATGTTTCTAGAGTGGATTAAAGTGCTTATATTGAATGATAATATATTTTATTTGTTAACCCCGTTAAGACAACGAGTTAAGGCCTGGGACGATTTACGACATAAGATACTTAACGGATCAAGGGAAATCTACGGCTTAGCAAACCTCACGACTTAAGATGCGTGACGATTTAACAAGACAAAGCATGAACGACTTATGAATGGTACGACCTAACAGTTTAACGTGTTAAAGAAATTGCCAACTCAACGACTCAAGGGAGACAGCGACTCAATGGATCAAGGAGGGTACACGACATAGGGTCTCCACGACCTAACGAGCTAAGGTCCAGACGACTTAAGGAAGTCTACGGCTTAAGAGATGGCACGACTCAAGAAGGAAATAAGTTAACGACCTAAAGCTGTCTATGACTTACGACCTAGCATGAGTCGTAAACGACTTAGGAAAACAAAGCGACTCACATCTCAGAGAAACCCGCGACTTAAAGCCTCTGCGACTTAAGATATGTCATGTCTCAGGGAAAGCTTACGAGTTAAGGAGCTAACGACCTAACAGGATTAAGACCTAAGCGACTTAGGGAATGTCACGACTTAAGAAAGTCCACGACTTAAAGACGTTACAACCTAAAACCCCAGAGCCAAGATTTAAGTGCTGCCTCACTTTAAACCGTGACCTCTTAACTCGCGAACGAGTTAGGACTTGTATCCAGATGAACGAAGAAAAGCTCAGAACCACTTCACTTACCCCACTGCCTGCTGACTCTTGGACCATGAGTCGAGTGCGACTTACGACTCTACATGAGTCGTGCACGACTCATGACTTGAAAGAAAAATTACTGCCCAGGATCACACCTATAAATACGCAACCACCTCCAACGTTCAAAGGACTTTTGGATCATTCTCTTTGTGACATCAAGGCTCTACTATCTTCAAGACAATCTAAACTCCATCACTTCAAACTCACGCAAGATTTTTTAGACCATACTTCGCATAAAGATTCGACATATCCAATCATGGATTCAAAGAACTCTGTCACGACGAAGTCTTCTCTAGCTACTTGTCTTTTTGAATTGAGTTGGATTGTAATTGAAAGAGATTGTAATAAGTTGTAATCCAGTCAACAATTAAAAGGATTAAATTGGACGTAGGCTTGATCATAAGCCGAACCACTATAAAACTGCTGTTGTTTACTGTTTTTTCTACAGTTTTCTGCTTATACTCTATTCCTGAATCATCGGGTGGTGCTTTCACAACTACACTTTACACACTGGGGTGTTAGCGTTCAAATTTTAGCGTTAACATTTTTGGTGCTTTCACTGAGAATTGAACTCAGGCGAATTATCATCATTGCTCCACGAAAGTTTGTTGAAGTAATCTCTCTGAAGACTAGAAGTTTATCTGAAATCATGGCTCCGAGGAGAAGGAGTAGATCTGTTAGATCTGGAAATGTTCAAGAGGGAACCTCCGCTTCCCCAGTACCTAATCAAGCCACTCCACCTGTTGGGGTTACAAAAGCGGAGTTGGATGCTGTAATCTTAGGGCTAAACCAGCAGATAAATGCCCAAAGTGCACAATTGGAGGCTCAGAATGCCCAAAATGCCCTAATTTTGAATAAGTTGAACGATTTGCTTGGGCTAAACCGTCAACCAACGGGTAATGAAAGGAACTTTGCTGGCAACATTCATGAAGCTGAAGAAAGAAACATTCCTGAGAGGGCTGCCAGCCCCTTTGAGCGGACATTTCCTGAAGTTGGTGGATCTAAAGCTCGAAATGATGAGGGGTATCTTTATGAAATGGTTCGACAAATCATGAAAGAAAGCATGCAAAGGAATGAAGACGAGAAGGAATGGGGTTTCGCTCCAAGTAAAACCCCGTTTACCGAAAGGATCTTAAAGGCTGAATTCCCAAGGAAGTTCGTCCCTCCAACTATCCCAGCTTACAAGGGAACAAGTGATCCGAACGAATTCTTGTATAAGTATGATTGGCACATGACAGGTGCCATAGCTTCTGATGAAATAAAGTGTCGATATTTTCCTGTATACTTGGAAGGTGTAGCTCTGCTTTGGTTCACCAAGCTACCAATTCGGTCTATAGATCAGTTTTCTGACCTAACCCGGAAATTCAAGGAGCAGTTCAGACTATATGCTTCAAAAGCCAAAGATATCATGTCGTTGTCAAGTTTAGAACAGAATCCAGGGGAAACTATCAGATCTTTCTTGAATCGTTTTAATATAGCGCTGGCCGAGGTAGACAATGCAGAACCACGAATGATCTTGACCTATCTGATGAGGGCCATCGACAAGACGAGCGAATTTGGAAAATGGCTTAACATGAGGGAACCGAATTCCCTTGAAAAATTCTACAAGAAAGCAGACGAGTTCATACGCCTGGAAAGCCGTCCTGTACCGGTAAAGGCAGTATTGGAAAAAGATGAAGATAACATTGCTGCTCCACGTAAGAATGAATCTGTAGGACAGAAAAGGGAAAATAACGATGGGAAGAAACAGAAAAATCTGAAGAAGCCTCGTTCCTTCAAGTCATCAGAATATACCCCTTTATCAGATACGCCAGAGCGCATTTACGTTGCCACTAAAGATTCTGTCGATTATCCTAAACCTCCCGTTTTGAGAACTGGGAAAAAAGCTGTACAAAGCGGGAAGTTTTGCCGCTTCCATAATCAACCCGGTCATAACACCGATGAATGCCGCCAATTGAAAAAATTGATTGAAGAATTGATAAGAGAAAACAAGCTGCAGCAATTTGTGGAAAAGAATAGCAGCAATCCCGCTTCGTCTAGTCAGGGGCAACGAGCTCCTGCTCATCAACCCAGGACAAGTGAGAAGACTGCAGGGCATGAATCCGGAAGGCCTGTTATCAATGTCATTACGGGAGGACCTCACCCAGCAAGCAGGAGCTGGGGTGAGATGGAAAGGTATACCCGAGCTTTGAAGTATGTACCGGCCGAGGAAGATGTCTTTGTTTTGGAAGGTGCTACGCACCTGAAGCAACAAAGAACTTTCAATGATGATATTATGTTCAGAGCCAGGGATTCCACAGGTATTGAAGCTCCTACCTTGGATCCCTTAGTCATCTCGGCTGGTATCGGGCCAGCTCTTGTCAGAAGAGTTCTCATTGATTGTGGCGCATCCTGCAATATCCTCTTCAAGGAAACATTCGACCAAATGGAGATCCCTATGGCTGATGTGCAAGCCTCATCGCAGAAAATCGCTGGCTTCACTGGGGAGCCAAAACAGCCGATAGGAACCGTTGATTTGCTTGTAGAACTTGGAGAGGGAGAAAGAAAAGTAGTCCGCAAGCAAACTTTTGTGATTGTCGACGAATTTTCTGCTTATAATGCTTTCCTTGGCCGTCCAACTCTCGCAGCATTCAAAGCTGTTCTGGCCCCATGGTGCCTCACCATTAAATTCCCCACAGATAATGGAGTGGGAGTTATAAAAGGGGATCAAAATGCTGGGCGGGAGTGTTATCTGACAGAGCTACGAGAAACAAGGAAAAGAGAAATGGGATAGGATGCGGCAACCCCAGTCTGCATCAAAGAACCAGCTTTGTAGCGATTACAGGGCGGACCCTGCACTGGCGAGCACAGCGGAGCACGGAAAGAGATGGATTCTAGAAAAGCCAATGCAGGGGAGAATAGAGTGGTACCAGTGGAAACGACAATACCAGTACCTGTTGACCCAAAGGACCCAAACAAGGTGTTGAATGTGGGTTCACAACTTAATGTGTCAATTCAGAATATCTTAATATCTTTTTTAAAGGCAAATTTAGATGTTTTTGCTTGGACTCATGCTGATATGTGCGGAATATCCCCAGAAGTTGCAGTACACGCTCTGATTATTGATCCAAAATTTACACCTGTGAAACAGAAAAGGAGGACTCAAGGTCCAGAAAGGTCAGCAGCATTAAAAGAAGAAGTTGATCGGCTCATGGAGAATAACTTTATCAAAGAATCTACCTATCCGAATTGGGTTTCAAATCTAGTGCTGGTTAAGAAAGCCAACGGAAAATGTAGAGTGTGCATCGATTTTTTAGATCTAAACAAGGCCTGCCCCAAAGACTGCTTCTTGTTACCCAGGATCGATCAACTGGTAGACGGAACAGCGGGACACGAATTGTTATCTTTTATGGATGCCTACTCCGGATATAACCAGATCATGATGCATGAGCCAGATCAGGAGGACACGAGCTTTATCACCGATGTTGGTCTTTACTGCTACAGAGTTATGACCTTCGGGCTGAAGAATGCGGGGGCAACCTACCAAAGACTTGTTAATGCTATGTTCAAACCGCAATTGGGCAAGACTATGGAAGTCTACGTCGATGACATGTTAGTAAAGTCTAAGAAAGCAGTGGATCACATAGAACACTTAGCAGACATGTTCGCAGTCCTCCGAAAATACGGAATGAAGCATAACCCTTTAAAATGTTCATTTGGAGTGGAATCCGGAAAATTCTTAGGTTTCATCGTGAGCGCTAGGGGCATTGAGGCTAGTCCAGCTCAGATTACCGCCTTAAAGGAAGTCAAAGCTCCTAGAACGAAGAAGGAATTGCAGAGTCTCAATGGAAAAGTCGCCGCCTTGAGTCGGTTCATTTCCAAAGCCACTGATAAATGCATCCCATTCTTTGAGCCCTAAAGAAAGGAAAGAAAAACTTTGATTGGACTCCCGAATGCCAAAAAGCCTTTGATGAATTGATTCGCCACATGGAAACGCCTCCAATACTTTCTAGGCCTGGCGATGGTGAGGATCTTCTTATATACTTGGCAGTATCATCTCATGCTTTAAGTGCAGCGCTGATACGAGAAGACAAGAGGATTCAACATCCAGTTTACTATATCAGCAAAAGACTCACTGGGGCAGAGATGAATTACTCCAAGTTGGAAAAACTCGCCTATTGCCTACTGATTACATCAAGGAAGTTGAGGCAATATTTCCAAGCTCATCCTATCTGAGTCCTCACTGATCAACCTTTAAAGCAAGTCCTACTTCGCCCTGAGACTTCGGGTCGTCTTCTAAAGTGGAACATTGAACTCGGTCAATATGACATCACTTATCATCCCCGAAAAGCAATCAACGGACAAGCTTTAGCGGATTTCATCGCAGAATTCACAGATAAGGGTAACAGTGAGGAGGAAACGATCGATGATTCCCCAATCCAATGGAAGTTATATGTTGATGGCAAGAGAAATGACTACTGTTCTGGAGCCGGAGTTGTACTTGAGACCCCTGAAGGTCGGTCATTATGCTATGCACTGAGATTGGAATTTCCTTCAACAAACAATGAAGCAGAATACGAGGCTCTTATCGCTGGCTTAAGAATTGCTAAAGAACTAAACATCCGAGCATTACAGATCTTCAGTGATTCTCAGCTTATTGTATGCCAAGTCAAGAAGGAATTCCAAGCGAAAGGTGGAAATATGCCCGCCTACTTGTTAAAGGCTTGGGAACTCCTGGGTGATTTCGATCATTACATGATAAGTCATATTCCTCGAGAAGAAAACACGAAAGCAGATTCTCTCGCAAAGTACTCGAGCACAGGCGAAGCTCAATTTCGGGGGTTGACTCCAGTGGAAGTCCTATCGGCTCCAAGCATTGATGAAATGGATATTGATTGGATCATGAGCGTGTCCCAAGAGCGAGAATCATGGATGACTCCAATAACAGAATACCTTATCAATGGCTCTTTACCGGAAAATTCAAAAGAACGACAGAAGCTACTGAGGAAAGCTTCTCGCTATATAGTCCAGGATGGTCAATTATACAGACGGGGATTCTCAATGCCGTTACTTCGATGTGTATCCAGGGAAGAGTCCAAAACAATCCTAGCTGAGGTGCATGGGGGAGAATGTGGTGATCATTTAGGTGGTCAAACTTTGGCAAAGAAGATTCTCCGATACAGATATTTTTGGCCAGAAATTAATCGAGATGCAGCAGACTATTCCCGAAAATGTGACAGATGCCAAAGATTCTCTAAAATTCCTAGAGCACCTTCTACTGAACTCACACAGATGGTCAGTCCATGGCCGTTTGCAATATGGGGGATAGACCTTGTAGGACCGTTACCAACTGCCAAATCTGGAATTAAATATGCCATTGTGGCTGTAGATTATTTTACTAAATGGGCAGAAGCTGAACCACTGGCTACTATCACCTCTAAAAAGATGATAAGTTTTGTGACTAAAAATATCATTAGCAGGTATGGTGTGCCTCAAAAGATAATTACAGAAAATGGTACTCAGTTCGAAAGTGAAGAATTCCAAGATTTTTGCAAACGATTCTGAATCCGAAAAAGCTTCTCAGCAGTAGCTCATCCGCAGGCAAACGGGCAGGTGGAAGCAGTAAATAAAATTATCAAGTCAACCATCAAGAAGCAACTTGAAAGAGCAAAAGGTGGTTTGGTCGATAAGCTACCGCTAGCACTATGGGCATACAGAACTACCCACAAGACTGCAACTGGGCATACTCCGTTTTCATTGGCATACGGATCAGAGGCAATGATTCCGGTAGAAAGAGAGGTCCCTTCACATAGAAGAATCCATTTCAATCAAGCGGAGAATGAAAAACTACAGCTTGAGGCACTAGATCTCCTTGATGAAAAAAGAGAAGAGGCTGAGTTCAGAATCGCATCTCATCAGCAAAGGATAGCCAGACATTTCAATTCCAAAGTTCGCCAACGCAGCTTTGAGATTGGAGATCTAATCCTAAAGAGAATTATGACAGCGACAGGTGTGTTTGGGCCAAATTGGGAAGGGCCATATGTCATAGGTCAGAAGCTTCTTGACGGCACATTCAAACTCATTACTGTCGAAGGAGATCAAATTCCAAGAGCTTGGAACAGCAATCACTTGCGCCCATACTTTACTTGATAGCTTTGTTGAAATATTGTAAAAAAAATTACGAATGTATGATTCCTGTGATTGAAAGCGATTGTAAAACCGATGCAAGTGAATAATGAAAGACTATAAAGTGGATGTAGGCCCAAATTCTTGGCCGAACCACTATAAATCTTGTGTTTCTTATTATTATTATATGTTTGCTTTATTTTCGATATGAAAAGTACATTAAATGTATTGCTGAAATGTCGATTTGAATTTTTGCACACAACGAAAATAAAACTTGCACATTACAAGACCAAGTGATTCTGGTTATCATTCAGCAAACAAATTTCGAGTCACAAAAGCACAAAAGTCCCGAATTCAAATCCTAGATAGGAAGTGCTTCAATTGAACGGCCAATGATTTTGTCAGAAACGGGCCATTGCTCGTAAATTGAGATCGTTTGAACAAACAAACATCCAATTAAGAAGCTTATGCCCGTTTTCGTGAACTTGCCTAACAATGAAGTACGCTTCCTTGGATTAAACAAAATACTTGTAAGAGAAGGGAGTGCAAGCTTGAAAAGAAAAAATAGAGAATCGCTGAAAAGGCTTAAGCAAGTGGACAAGGAACAACTAAAGCCCTCTTCGGAGGCACGAGTCCTCTTCAGAGGCACAATTCTTCGGAGGATAAAGATCTCTAACGAGGCATATGCCGCAAAAAAGAAAGTTCTCTACTCAACCAAAAAAGATTGGAGAAGTCATGACCCTCCAACCATGAGAGAGTAACTTCCAGGCAATCCTCGGAGGCACATTTCACAAGGAGTTGAAGTGTAACAGCCGCTCTTCGGAGTTTCACTTCACCAGAGTTGAAATGTAAAACAAAATAAAAGCCCTCTTCGGAGGCCCATTTCACCGGGAGTTGAAGTGTAACAGCCGCTCTTCGGTGTTTCACTTCACCAGAGTTGAAATGTAAAACAAAATAAAAGCCCTCTTCGGAGGCCCATTTCACCAGGAGTTGAAGTGCAACAGCCGCTCTTCGGAGTTTCACTTCACCGGAGTTGAAATGTAAAACAAAATAAAAGCCCTCTTCAGAGGCCCATTTCGCCAGGAGTTGAAGTGCAGCAGCCGCTCTTCGGAGTTTCACTTCACCAGAGTTGAAATGCAAAACAAAATAAAAGCCCTCTTCGGAGGCCCGTTTCGAAAAGACATCTTCCCAGAGGCACAATAAGACAGAAAGACCTCTTCCCAGAGGCAGAAATGAAAAGACCTTCTCCCGGAGGCACAATCAAGCAGAAAGACCTCTTCGGAGGCACACGTTTCACCAAGATTGAAATAAAACTTCCAGGTGTTGAAACGTGAAAAAGTCTTCCCCGAAGGTGCAATTTTTTAAAGAAACAAAAATCAAGAAGCCCTTTATTGTGGCAAGTAAAAAAAAAATTCCCCATCAAAAGCACACTTTAACTTTCAAAGGAAGAATGAATTACTTATTCTAGAAAATTCTCTTCCTCAAAAAGAAGTTGAAGTACCTTGCAAATACCCGCTTTACCACATAGAAGATTTCATTCAGTAAAATGTGTATATGCACAAAATAAAAAGTGATATCTTCGAAGGATGAAGGGTAGAAACTTATTTGTGCTCTATTTTTTAATGAGATAATATTCCTCCAAATGTGGAATAATTATTCTCTAAAGAATAAAAGCACAAGTTCCTCATAAAACAAAATATTACAATGGGCTTATGGTATAGGGGCAGCATGGCATAACTACATCGGTAAAATTGCGCTCGAACAATATATACCACAAGCTCACTGCAATATCGTACAAAGAAACTTGTACAAAAATGAATAGTAGATGCATTCTCAGATACAGATAGAAGTTTGTACAAAGAAAAAGAATCATTTTGTTCAACACTATTTTATATAAAGGTACAGGTTCCAAAGTAAAAAAGCAAAAGAAAAGCGGGGGGCCGGTACCCGCACAATTTCCGGTCAGTACATGCAAAAAAGGCAAAAAGCGATATGAAAGCCACAGAACCAGAGCCTTCATTTCTTCTTCCGCCTACTTTTGAGCCCGCACCTGGCCGAATGACCAACTTTTTAGGCCGGCTTGTAAGGGTAGGGGATGAAGGAGAAAGGGGCTCGATCGGACTTTCTTCCGTCTCTTCTTCGCCAGTTAAAGATCCCTTCTTCTTCTTCTTCTTGGAAACTCCCTGCTTTCCTCTCTTCTTGGAGGAAGACCCACTCCCTGGAGAAAGAAGTTTGGATAACGGTTCAGCGTCGGAGCCATTTGGTTCTGGAGTCCTCTCGCTTCCTTCAGTTTCTTCTCCTTTCGGATCTTGAGAAGCAACGGGATCATCTAAGCCGTGAAGAGATTCTATTTGCTCCTCTTGTGACCCGGGTTGCGAGGCAGAAGGAGGAGTGACCTTAAGAGGCGGGGAAGGAATAATTGGAGGAGGAGAAGCCTGAACAATGCCCGACGTTTTCTCTGCAGAAGGAAAAAAGTTCAAGTCAGTAAAAAGCGGAGATAAAGGTTCGCTGAGATTCAAGAAGTAGTCAAAAAGCTCATCAAGTTCGTAAGAAACAGATGAGCAATCTACTTGGGCAAGATTGTCAGTAGGGTTACCTGCAGAAGTCGGTTCCCTGACGTCAACTTCGTAAGCCTGTGCCTCGGCACTCTCGCCGCCTTCATCTCCACCTTGTACGCTTGTGATATCAGTGGTAACTTTAGTAGGAGATGGAGAATGAGAAATAGAACCGATAATGTCAATTTCGGCTGAAGGAGAAGGTTGAATTGGAGCAGTTGAGATGATTTTTCCTGAATATTCTCCTACCGCTGTTTCTACCCTTAATTTTGCAAGCTGTTCTCTCCCACTAGCGAGAGCGGCACGAGCATCATCATCAAGATAGTGCTCCTCAAGAGCTGACTCAGCATAGCCAGCGCCGCTACCACCGAGCATATCGAGTGCGGCCTCCCAAACTTCAGCCAGTGTAATTTCATGCTTGGGGCCTAGAAAGGCGAGGCTACCGCGCCCCAAGATGCTATGCAGATAGAAATCAAATAATGTTGAGCTGATGTTGGCCCTCGTTGCCTCGTGAGATTCTTCAGCTGCAATTTTGCCGGCAATGGCCTCATCACGCTCCATTTCAGCTTTAGAAAGTTGAAGCTTAAGAATTTGAATCTCCGCCTCTTGGGAGCTGTTCTTCTTCTGAAGCTCTTCAATATCAGCGACATAGCCCTCACTAATTCTTTTCTGCACTTCAAGCCTGTCTTCGGCATCCCTTTGGCTGGCATGAGCATCTCTCACTTGTTTTAGGAGAACTTCTTCTTTTTGAGAATAGGAAGTAGAGGAAGCAGCAAGCTCTTGTTTCAATTCTTCAACTTTTGCTTCAAGCTCTTCATTATAAGAAGCAATGCTCCTCATCTCAGTGTCGTGTTGCTCAAGAACTTTTTGCCACTCGGCTTTACCGTTTTCCATAGTGAGCATGGCCTCTATGTCCGCACGATTAACCCTTTGGAGTTTGTCAACAAGTTTTTGCCAGTTCGACATCCTCTCAATATCAAGCTTGACGGCATCGAGGTTTCGTAACATAGTAGACTTGTCAATGGGGACCAAGTCAAGATCAAACCTTACTCCCTTCAGACACCACTGTGGAAACCGACTCTGCAAAGTGGCTGGACCCGATCCGACTTGGAATTTGGGCCTACTAATTATTGTTTGGATGTCTGTCTTCCCGAGAGTGGGAGAGCCGGAAGGAATATCAAGCGAGGAAGGGGCAGTAACCTTTTTAGGAGTTGTAGAGGTGTGCTTCTCACCATGTCGTGCTCGCTTGCTCGAATCTTCAACCATATGACTTTTTCCTCTGTCATCATGGGATTTTCTTTTATGGGAATCGTCGCCTCTCAGCGAAGAATCGTGGCGCTCTTCCCTCTCTCTTCTTTCATAACGCTCCTCTTGAGCCCTCTTTTCTTGAGCCTTTCGAGCGGCTCTTTCTTCATCAGATTCTCTGTAAGAGGGGAGGTAACGCCTGTAATCATACTGGCTACACCTCCCGTAGCGCTGGAAATCATCATAGTAGGATCCGCTGCGCCCCATCGGAGGATCTGAAATAAAGAAGAGCTAAATCTTAGAATTCTTCAAAGTACAAAAAGTCAGAAGCATAAAAGTGCCAAAAAAATTCTAAGTGTGTGTGGCGTGCAAACTACGCGCATCAAACTACGAACCACTCTTTAATTGAGGAGTGGTTGTGGGTGTAATAGTTAGCGTCAACTCTTGAGTCGACGGAGTCTGTTGCAGGACAGAAGTCGCTTCAACTACTGAAGAAGAAACCCCGGTAGTGATAGGATCATCTTTAAAGATCTCTTGCGAGGTGGCAAAAAGGTCGCTCAACCCTTCGAAAGTATCGTCCCTGCTCTGCTTAGCAAGGCTAGTTTTTTCGGCTTCTTCGCCAGATTTCTATGACAGTCGGGGAGATCCCTGGGGCTCTTCTTCCTAAGTAACCGGGGCAAGTTCGACAGATGGCCCCGCAACATCAACAGAAGTGGAGCACTTCACTAGCGAAGCCTCAGGAGCAGGTCCTTTTGGTATGGATGTGTCTGTAGAAACCAGGGCATCTGATGCTTTAGGTGGGGAGTCTGGAACCTCGCAGGGGTGTGTGGACCGAGAAGGGTGAAGAAGTCCGAATTGGTGAAGGAATTCGTCGTTCAGCAAAAATTTCATATCTCGCTCTTCAACCGGAACAGCTACAAGCCTCTCCAGAGTTGGCTTGTGACTGGGATCTTTACAAGGAGGGGGCAGCACGGAAATAAAAAAAAATGATGATGAAGTTAACACTTGGCAATTTGAACTTCAAAAAATAGAAGAGCAAAAGGTAGATGGTCCTACTTCCTTCTCTCCACACAGCATAAAACCCCGGGGGGCAACGGACATAGAAAAATTGAGTCAAAAACCCATGAGCGCTATCAGGAAGACCGATGATCAATTTACGATTTCGAGCACTTCTCACGACAGTAATAGAGGGGTGATCTTTAGTCCTGGTGAAAGAGCATAGGAAGCAAATCTCGTCAAAGCTTGGGAATCGATCAAGCATCCTCCTGAATAGTACACACAACCCCATTAAAATGGCATAACCATTGGGGTGTAATTGGGATGGGGCGATGGCCAATTGACGAAGAAGTTGTTGGAGAAAATCATTGAAAGGAGGAACACCCCCACTCAAGCACATTTGTCGATTGACCGTTACAAAGCCAAGGGGTGCTATGTCAGCAGTGTTACTTCTCTCGGGAAGAATGGCATCTGATTCAGCAATGCTGAACTGAGCGCCCAATTGGCGAAAAACTCTGTACGATAAAGTAGAAGAGGCTCTTTCGGGAGGATTGACTAGTGGAGCTGGAATAACAGTTGCCTCTCCAGTCTGAACCGTTGTATCTTCTTCCTGAGAAGTCATTCTACACAAGCAACTGGATATTCAAATGTGAAGATGCACGTTTCCTAAAAGTGTGAAGTTTCATGCAAAACTAATAAAAATAACAAGTAAATATAACTGGAATTAAACTAGTCGATGATTGATCGATTACAAAATTTCAGAACTTGTTAATATAAAGTTCAAGCATAATATTAGTGCAGGCTGGTCAGTTTCAATTGACTATTTCAGTGTTGCTTTAATATTTTACTTGAAATTGATGAAAGCACTTCGTTCACACAATTTATTTGAGTTAATTATCTGTTATTAACTAATCTGTCATTTGACGTGGGCAGTCGATGGCAGTATATTTGTCCCATTTTTCTGCAAGTGTTGTGTTCAACAGGTTGATAGCATTAAAGTTAGAATAATCTATAAATAAACGCAACAAAGTTCGAGCAGTATATTCTGGCAATTCAAATTGGAAGTACAATCAAGTTTTGTCGACATCTTGAAGTTTACAAGTTTTTGTTCAAGCCATTTAGTCACAGTCCAAAAATCCATTAAACCTTAAGTCGTTCACAACCAAACAGAGGTATGAAATTTGCTTAGGAAACAATTCGGCAGTAAAAGATTGTCCATGTGCTGAGTCGTCCACGACCAAAGGGATAAGTCGTCCACGACCTAAAGGTTAAGTCGCCCATGACTTAAAGATTTCCTGCAAGTTAAGTCGTTGGCTCCTTAAAATCATTGGTCCTATAAGTCGTAAAGCATGGTAAGGAGGAAGGGATTCAGTTCAAAGAAATGGGAATTTCTCTAAGTTCTAGATCGGCCGCAACTCAAAGCTCATGTCGTATCTCGTTAAGTCGCGGAAGGTTATAACTTGCACAAAAATGTTGGGTCGTATCCAATTTAGTATCTCACTTCACCCAATCGACAGACCCCCCATCCAATCAGAAACTCCTCATCCTCTTGACCCGTTAGCCCAATAACCTCTCAATCAACAACAACCCCATTTCTGCCACACCACCGAATCGCCACAAATCACGAGTCGTCTTAAGTCAAATCAAACAAACTTTGAGTTCTTCGATGACCAATGCAACAATACTCGCATGGTTAAAGGGGGGAATCAGAGATGGAAGACAGAGGTCAAGAATTGACAATGATGATCAGCAATTAGAAAATGGGAAAATTGCTTATGTGATGTGAAGCTAAAGGTGGTTGAAAGAGAATCAAGTCAGGATCGCCGCAGGAAGCTCGGAGATATGCTAATGGCGGATACGACTTAGGAGATTGATAATGAGCAGAAAGAAATAAGAGAAAAGATTCAAGTCTTTTATACACCAAGATAGCGGAACTTGAAGCGGCACAAGCGAGTTAAGGTAAGTCGAAGCACACGACCTACGACTTAGGCGTGTGCTTCGAGGGGCAAATGTTAACCCCGTTAAGACAACGAGTTAAGGCCTGGGACGATTTACGACATAAGATACTTAACGGATCAAGGGAAATCTACGGCTTAGCAAACCTCACGACTTAAGATGCGTGACGATTTAACAAGACAAAGCACGAACGACTTATGAATTGTACGACCTAACAGTTTAACGTGTTAAAGAAATGGCCAACTCAACGACTAAAGGGAGACAGCGACTCAATGGATCAAGGAGGGTACACGACTTAGGGTCTCCACGACCTAACGAGCTAAGGTCCAGACGACTTAAGGAAGTCTACGGCTTAAGAGATGGCACGACTCAAGAAGGAAATAAGTTAACGACCTAAAGCTGTCTATGACTTACGACCTAGCATGATTCGTAAACGACTTAGGAAAACAAAGCGACTCACATCTTAGAGAAACCCGCGACTTAAAGCCTCTGCGACTTAAGATATATCATGTCTCAGGGAAAGCTTACGAGTTAAGGAGCTAACGACCTAACAGGATTAAGACCTAAGCAACTTAGGGAATGTCACGACTTAAGAAAGTCCACGACTTAAAGACGTTACGACCTAAAACCTCAGAGCCAAGATTTAAGTGCTGCCTCACTTTAAACCGTGACCTCTTAACTCGCGAACGAGTTAGGACTTGTATCCAGATGAACGAAGAAAAGCTCAGAACCACTTCACTTACCCCACTTCCTGCTGACTCTTGGACCTTGAGTCGAGTGCGACTTACGACTCTACATGAGTCGTGCACGACTCATGACTTGAAGAAAAATTACTGCCCAGGATCACACCTATAAATACGCAACCACCTCCAACGTTCAAAGGATTTTTGGATCATTCTCTTCGTGACATCAAGGCTCTACTATCTTCAAGACAATCTAAACACCATCACTTCAAACTCACGCAAGATTTTTTAGACCATACATCGCATAAAGATTCGACATATCCAGTCATGGATTCAAAGAACTCTGTCACGACGAAGTCTTCTCTAGCTACTTGTCTTTTTGAATTGAGTTGGATTGTAATTGAAAGAGATTGTAATAAGTTGTAATCCAGTCAACAATAAAAAGGATTAAAGTGAACGTAGGCTTGATCATAAGCCGAACCACTATAAAACTGCTGTTGTTTACTGTTTTTTCTGCAGTTTTCTGCTTATACTCTGTTCCCGAATCATCGGGTGGTGCTTTCACAACTACACTTTACACACCGGGGTGTTAGCGTTCAAATTTTAGCGTTAACATTATTCAACTTTTCTTATAAGTAAGGGATTATGCTATCATAATGCTTTTTTCAACCTTAATGCTTTATTTTTGCTGTCTCATCGGAGTAGCAACGTCACAACTAGTGTTAATATACAATTTCAGCAATAGCTTAGAAAGTGAAAATTATTGAGTGGGTAAGGGAATGTTGTCGCAGAAGCAACTATTGCATCTACCGACCCTTCTCTGCCTTATGCCATAGATGGCATGTTGCAACGAAAATATAAGATGTTGCTAGCTACAATGTAACGATAGCTATGCTGATTTTTGTCTATTATAACCTTAGCTTCAGGAATTTAGCATAGACATCAACACTATGTTGCAGTAGCTATAGACTTATAAAAATATTATAAAAAATGAGTGCGGGCTGAAAAAAAAGCGGGCTGAAATAATTTTTATCGCGGAATGCAAAAGCCAAGCGGCAAAAGTTAACATAGTTCGTCGTCTTCATTTCACGGTAATTTTCATTTCTCGCCGCCACTTTTCCTCATCCTAAATTCCAAATCCCAGAAAGAAAGATCAAACTATTCCCTTTCTCCACTTTCTCCTCCAAGTTACATAGTTTGGATCCCCTTTCTCCGTATCCGACTACAATCTCCTTTCTCCACATGTCGAAGTGTCGATCATCATAACCAGCGACTCTGACACTTTATCCGCGCTCAAGCCGCATACTCTCGAGATTCCCAATCACCACGATGTCATCCGCTCCCTCCAGGACTTCTCTCGTCAAAACAACCTCGGCCTCTGCATTCTCGCCGCACTATGATTGCTTATCGTGTTCCTCTTGTAATTAGTGCCCTTCAAAATATATATTTAATCATATTTAATCAACTTATATTCTTTAGATTTTTGGCCGAATTTCATTGGAAACGCACCAAAATTTTTAATCACATTTGAGTTTTTTTCTATATTGATGAAATCATCTGTATAATATGTTTCTCTTCCAAAAATTTTGGTATTTGAGGATATACTAATAGCTATATTGGAAAGAAAATGGGTCATTTTCTAATCTTCTAAAGTGGTACTAATTGTTTTTGGGAATTCCTACAGATACATATAGTTAACAAATAAAAACTATTCTATTAAATTAGATTAATACTTGCTGTTTGTTACAAATAATACTTGCTATATATTATTCCATATTGTGTAATGTTAAGTATATAAACTGGTTTTACTTAAACTCATCGTAGATCTGGCACAGGCGAACACATTGTTTACATTATATGTGAACAAATGAATTTGAATTGAAGTGGCCTTGATTATATGTAAGAAATGTTGATTTTATGTTGCTCCCACTGTTTTTTGTACATGATGAAAATATGTTGTTAGTGCGTATAATTTTTCGTTTGTAGTCCTGAATAAAATGTTGTGCATTGCCTTTTGTAGTGTTCGGGCTTTCTAAAAGTAAAGAAACTACTCAAAATCAGGTCTTGATTGGATTGGTTTAATGGCTGGTTCCACCGTCATGCTTTTGACAATATTATGGGGTTCAGTATTGTTGTTGCCAAAACCGATCTTTCTGAAAATTTAACTACTATAGATTTGCAAGACACCAAGAGATTAAGCCTTTTAGGTACGTTTTAGTGTCATTTTGCTTTTATTTTTACATCCAAATACTGTTTTCGAATTTAATAATGTACTTAAGTTGACTGTTACAATAATCTAAAGGTTATATTACGAAGTCATACTTCCTTCCGTTTACTTGTATGATTTCTAATATACTGCCAATTTAATAACTGCTTTCCAATATACTTCATATGAATTAGAAAAAAATATGTTACTCAATACTGGCTTTTCAATCTGAATCAAATTAATTTCACTTCTCTATTTTGTCATTTATATCAAATATATATGGGGATGAAATCTTTTAATTTGAATACCATCATGATGCTAGGCCCTTTGTTAAGTTGATCTCAGCGAGGAGACTAATAATTTTCGAATAACAAGGACCACATTTTCATTATTTTTCTCATTTTGTAGCTATGCAACATAAGGTTGCAATATGTTGATACTGTGCTATTTTATATCTATCTTTTTTATTAATTTTTTCAGTTTTGTACAGTTTGACATCAACTCTTCATCTTTCTTGTTACTTCTTTTGTTCATTCTTTTAACAAATGATGGTATCACTCACTTATATGAAAGATCTGGTGTCACAACCGATATCCAAACTAGCTATGCTATAAGGATCATGGCTTTATCTGTTCTTCCTTTCGTGATTGTGCAGCTCTCACGTGTTTTCATATTTCCATTAGGAAAGTGCTTAATGGTGTTGGTTGCTTTTATTGCTTCAGTTTTACAAGTCATATCCTACTGTTTGTACCAGGTAACTACTCTTAGTGATTACTTACTCAGCATTTTGTCTTTGCTTAGCATGAATGTGCTATTCAAAATAAATAAAAAAGAATATTTTATCACTTTTGAGTAATTCCCAATATAATGTGGTTGGTTTAGGAAAAGCTAACATATTGTACCTTTGAGTTTGGTAAGTCAACATGCCTTGAATTGTCAGTCATAATATATTTTGGTTACATAAAAATATTTTAAGATTAAAATTAATTATTACAATCAAGGACCACTAGCTCGATCGATGAGTGGTAGAGCGCTCTAGACTATGTTATAGTGGTCAAGGGTTCAACCCCCAGAGACATCAAAATGAATGTTGTAACAGTCTTATTCGAAGAAAAAGGTAACACTCATATTCTAAGGAAAAAAACCCTCTTTTTTCTAAGTTCTGCTATGCAATTCTATAGTGATGGCCTGATTATATTTAGTTTACTGTAATTATGTTCAATTACAAACTTTGTAAAGAGAGTCGGTTTTATTACTATTACAATCAAGACAGTTAGTATACAAGTAAGCTTTTCAAAATTGATTTCAAAAATGCTACTAGCATATGTGAAACACAGACATGTGTGTCATGAATATGAAGATGCACAAATTCCTTGTAATACCTTTTATAGTCATGATGTTGACTTGCTGAACTTTGAAGGGGGTTGGCTTTATTACTTTACATTTTAACATGGTATATAAATTGGTTTTGTAACCATGGATTCAAAAAATAATACTAGCATATGCAAAACATAGGCATGTACCAAGAAGCCAAGTTTTATCTTTTCGCTTTCACTTATCATGTCAGCCCATAATTATTTTGTATTTGAATAATGGTTAATATACATATAACTTCTTAATATATCTAATGCATTCTTGCATACATCATACGATTACTGCATCATAATTCCTTTCTTTTGCATGTTAAAGACCAACTTAATCATAGTTCCCAGTACACTTCTGTTATTAACTATGTTTAGTTTTGAAAATTACAAATGATGATCCAATCACAACCAATCAGATGCATTCGTAGAACTATATAGTTAAATAAAGCATTAGGTTTTAATTTAAATAATAGGTCAGCCAAAGAGGCACCTTGTTACAACAGGATGGACTGTGGTTTTCAACGCTAAGAGACTTGTAGCTGGAGATTCTGTCCTCTTTATCTGGTATTAATCCTGATTTATACTACTATAACATTACAGAATTCAGATATATGAAGTATTCAAAAAGTACTCTGGAATATAGGCTTAAAAACCATGGTAACATCAACTATCATTAATACTTGTTCTTTTATTACCCATGTTTACATCTTTCTTCCCTAGGAATGATAACAATCAAATGCTTTTGGGTATAAGGTGTGCAAGTCGTCCACAGACAGTCGTGCCTTCATCAGTTTTGTCAAGTGATACCATGTATATTGGACTTCTAGCTGCTGCAGGTCATGCAGTTACCACAAACAGCCGTTTTACAATAATTTATAATCCAAGGCAGCTGCCTTTACATATTCAATACAATGTCTAAAACCTATTGTTATTTTTGACGTTTAAATATGATGATTTTAGGGCAGCCCTTCCGAATTTGCGATACCACTAGCCAAGTACACAAAGGCAGTTTATCACACGTGTTTCAGTTGGAATGCGTTTCATAATGCTCTTTGAAACCGAAGAATCTAGTGTACGTCGGTGAATGATAACATAAATATACAAAAAATGCATATAATTACATAAGTTTTGATGCCATACTTTACAGTTTATATTAACTAATTTGATTTTTTCTAGTTTTTCAATTACATGGGAACAGTAACAGGGATTGGAGATCTAGATCCTATACGATGGCCGTATTTGCATTGGTGTTCTGTGAAGGTAAAAGTTTATCTGTTCAAATGTAGGGTTTAGAACAAGCAACACATCTTTTGGTTAGGTCTAAATAATTAAGAAAATTATATTACATTTTGTTTTTGAAGTAGAAGTGTAAGTTAGCTTTGCATCAACCACGCTATGGCAGCAACTTGCATGAAGCCTCATTTTTTTCAAATTATATTTGCATAAATTTTCGTTATAACTCTTCCACTTTTGTTATTTTTTCCATCTCTTATTTAAGCACTTGGTTTTTAAAGCTTAACTCACAAATCACATGAATGCATGTTCTTGTATTTTATTGCATGAATGTTTTACCGCCTAATTGAATTGTATATATTCATACCGAGTTATATACGTTAGGAAGGTATTACAAATGATAATTTTTTTGGTTGCTATGCTTTGCTTGATGTTAAGTGTAATATAAACACTAACTTACAAAATTATTAAGAGTGATATCAACAGTCGCTGCCTTATCTTTTGATCCATTATAACTAAACCCTTTTGTTGCTTACTTGGTTAAACCTCCGTTGAACCTATCTAACCCTGAATCTAGTGCTATGGATGGCGTTAAGTCAACTAAGAATGATAAGCTGGACCGCTTTTATACTCTAAGTAACTTCTTATTATTAGTGAAACCGAGGGAAGATGATGAATACATGGGTGGCACTCAAGGATTGGGCTAGCATGGGTGATAAAAACACAAATGGGTACGCATTTATCTATTTGGTTAAGAGATGCCAAATGTACAACAACAATGGGTATGCATTTAGCTATTTGGTTAAGAGATGCCAAATGTACAACACAAATGGGTATGCATTTAGCTATTTAGCAACTAATGTACCAAATTTAAGTAAGAAAATGTTGTTTCTGCCTTGATTAAATGTTGTAACTGATGTATCATGTTTGCGCCAAAAATTTGGGAATCTTTGTGCGACCGTCTGCAGTGATGTCATTGGAGGCACTGGAGGCACCAGAGGCACTGATGACACTGGAGGCTCGCAAATATAAATGTACTGTTAATAAGTAAAATTTAGTATGTATTGGCTGTAACTATGAATACACTGGCTATGTTTTTAAGTATGTTTGTTATTTTGTAGTTGACTAAGTAAAACTTGTGTTGCTGGTTATTATGAAACAAAAAGTTCTTTGTTGCAGTGTAATGTTGCCATTAAATATGATATAATGTTGTAGTATAATGTTGCCATAGATATGATATAATGTTGCAGTAGTATAATGTTGCAGTACATTTCCAATTTAAATCGCAAAAGGTGCTGCCATAGATATGATATAATGTTGCATAGAGTGAGATTATTGCATTATAACAATAATCTTATCCTTTTTTTTCAAACTAAGATTTGTGCTTGAATCTCACTCTAGAACATTATACCATGCACTCGTCGCTCGAGCAAGTTTTCCTTGGTCCATTACTCTTAGTCTTTGAATCACATCTATAAAAATTGAATAGATTAATTGTTTTCTGTCAAAGAAAGTAATTATGAAAATTTTAAAGATTGTATGTGTACGTAATCCAATTATTAATATAGTAGAAGTAAAAAATATATTTAATTGAGACCCATGGGCTTATGGATGACGTAGGAAAATAAACAAAAAAGCATCACGTCTATACACATTCACACATACGCATATATACACATTCACACATATATACATACATATACACATAGGCACGCACGAACACACACACACACACATATATATATATATGTACGCATGCACAAACACACACTTAAAATTGATGTTTCAAGTTTTACCACAAGAGCTTTGATTCTTAATCGAGATAACTGCTCCCAACTGATTCCAGTCCATACTCGAAAGTACGTTCGCGTTGGTCAAATAAAATTTCAAAGCATTAGTTTCAAGCAATGATGAATCCCTACGTTTGTAACCTCCACCATACAATTTGAATACCTCTTTAGTCCTATCAGAAAACTTCGTGAGACAAAACATATGTTTTCCATTTCCAGCTTATTCGTCAACTCGATATATTCTACATTGTATTTAAATATTCTGAATCAATTTTCTTTTTCTGCTTATCTTTTCATACCGGTATGTACTTAGTTATCCATTCCTCAAATCACGTTGATAATGAAAAGCCTTCTTCATTGGTTAAAACAAGAGATGCATTACATTTGTATATTGAAATTGCAATCATATGGAATAGGAAAAATAGAATTTGAGTCATTTTTGATGACTTGATTGAAGTTTTATCAGTGAAATAAACTATTTGGTGTACTAAAAGGATGAAAATTGCATGACTTATGTAACAGTAAATTAGTTCGGTTTGGATTTAGTACGCAATCTACAGTTGATATTATTTTATTAAATGCCTTAAATACTAGCTTAAATGCATTAAATATTAGTTAAAATGGCCAATATTATTTCCAAGATTATATAGATAATAATTATCATGTAATAAACTCATGGACTTGCAATTGACATTTTACCAGAAAAATAAAACATTTCTCAATTTGGACCATTAAAGATGTATCCTTTTCTAATTGACTAGAAGGAAATAAAATAGCATCGAACCAATTTGGATTAAGTTAGTTTAGAGCTAAAATGGATTAGAGAGGTAGAATACGTGTATTAAGTGAGTTCAGAGCAAAAATGGATTAGAGAGGTAGAATATGTCATAAGGAGTTCAACTTCTATATTTTTTTCTAATTTCGGAAAGGCTTAATTTAGTCGTAGAATGGATTGTTATGATAAAAGTTTGTAAGGAAAAATATCTATTAATATGGATGTTTGGATGGAAATCTTAATACTATTAGCAACTAAATTTAGAGTACGGTGTGATTTCTTTCATAAAAAGCAATAACCTAGTTTTGTAATTTAAAGCGCACTAATTAAAAACAAAAACAAAATACCATTTATTACACTCTAAAATACACCTTTATATGGTTTGCCAAAATTGTGCCAACCACTAAAATGGATATATATTTTGAACGTATTAACAACGGGGGTCGTAAATTGGTTTTAATTTTTATTACTGTACCATATGGCCAATGCCTTATTGGTTAGTTTAAAAGCTTGAAACATTCCAAAAGCTTTAAGAAATTCTTCCTTACATTTTATGTGAAACGATGCATTTGTACAAAATTTTACTTTTAAGTTTCAATTTTCATATGATGAAGAGGGATATTCTACTCAAGAAAAGAGCCATATGTCCCTTTTTTTATGCCGCTATAGGAAATGTGTCTAGAGAAATGAATATATAAATTTGGTCCCAAATTTTGAAAAATAAAAAATGTAACAACCCGGGATTTTGGAGATTACTATTAATATTAAATTATGAAGAAAATTATAATTTAATATTGTTTTTAAAAATTAACTGGATAATAAAATAGGGGATTATATTGTTTATATTATATAAACAATATCTTGATGAATATAATATGGGATTCGAAATTTAAATAAGTCGTATTATTTTACTTGACGCTTATTTGAACATTTGATGGTTGAAATAAGTGCAAACGAATGAAAATAAAGTTTTGAAAACTTTATTTATGGATTTGTGTTGTAAATAAATAATTGTGATGGTTTAATTTGAGTTAATTAGTAATATCGAAAATTTATTCCAATGTTAGCCTTTTATTGTAAAATAAAGGAATAATATGAAGAAAATAAAATTTAGAAGTGTAAAGAGGCTTGGAATGATGTTTTAATGTTATAAAAATGTTAAAAATAAATTTTATTTGGTTGAAATATATGAAAATAGTGATTTTTCACTAAAAATGAGAATATTGAAAAATATTGATAAAGATGGATGAAAAATATACATTACTTAGAATTTCACTAAGTATAATTGCCTTTGCTCTTATTGGGTAAGGTTTTAGAGCCAAAATCCTAAATCTAGAAGCATCTAGTGAGAAGGAATTGCTTCTGTTCCTCTATTCATTCCTTCTTTTCAAAAAAATAAAATACAACTTACAATAAACCTAAAACAATGGCCTCCATATGAGGAAAAGTCAAAATTCAATCATTCTCTTGCAAATTCAAGGTTCAATTCAAGTTGCACACATAAGATAAGGTAATCTCCTACCTATTTAGTCTCAAATTCATATCAATTCTCAGATTTGGTTCACTATAATTGAGTTTTGAAATTTTTCCATGCTTGCATGTTGTTTCTATGGCTTCTATAGGTTTCTAATTACTAATCCAAGGCTAAACCTCCTTTCTTTGCAAGCAAAATCATTTAATTCGCTGAAAACAAACCCTAAGATGAGTAACCTCACTCACGCTTGCTGTATACAATCTTGTTTATTCATATTTAGTGTAAAATTGAATGCTTGGAGCTATAAAAATCAAGTTTTGATTATATTTTGTGCTTAATCCAAAAACTGAATTCTGTCCATCTTTGAAGCTGAAACGAAATTGACTATAACTTTTTCGTTTCTTAACCGATTTTGATAATTTTAGATGTCTCGAAAATCTTAATTCTTGTGCTACAACTTTCATGTTTTGTGTTTTCTATAATTTTGAGGTTAGTTGTGTCACAATTGAATTTTTCTACTGTAATCCCGAGAGCAAAACCAATATTTGCTCTGTGCTTAAGGGTGAAACTAAATTGGCCATAACTTCTTGTTTCTTAACCAATTTCGATAATTTTAGATGTTCCGGAAAGCATAGAAACTAAGCTACAACTTTTTCTTCATTGGTTTTCCAGATTTTGAAGTTATCTATGATATAATTGCAATTGTATGTCGTTGTCCAGCAAATACATAGATTCAGGCTGAATTTGATATTTTGTGTAAAATGATCATAACTTTTGAAACAATGATCGGAATTTAAAGATCTTGGTCATTCTGGAAATCATAGAAGCTAAACTACAACTTTTTTTTCATTTATTTTTCCTGATTTTGAGGTTACCTATGTTATAATTGCAATTGTTTGTCGCTATCCTGCAAATTTATAAGTTCATGCCGAATTTTATGTTTTGAGTAAAACGATCATAACTTTTGAATCACTGATCCGAATTGACTGACCTTGGTCATTCTGGAAATCTTGAATCATACGCAACAACTTTCATTCAGAATGTTTTTAAATATTTCAATGTTTGCTAGCTCAAAACAGCGGATTTTATCAGCTGTCCCGTGTTTTGTTCCATGTTGTTAGTGCACTTATTGTCTTCAAACCACTTAAAAATTGTTTTGCATCCATGAACACGTATATGCATGCTCCGTCTTGGTAATTATGGTGTTAAATATTTTATTTTAAATATTTTTAAGAGTATTTCTAAATAATAAAAGTCGATATACTATATTTATTTTATATAAAAAAGTAGAATTTTAATAAAAGAATTTCTTTGGGTTTCGAAAAATTTATTTTAAAACCCGGCTACCTTAGTAAATTATTGCGCAAAGATCATAAACTATTATTTTTCCCTTTCGGATGCATAAGAATGAAAATTAAACGATTTAGTAAGGATATATGGTATGAGACATATGTTCTTGCTTTATCGCTTAATATCTGACTTCTACGACCAAAACTAATTTGAATTATTATTTTGAGATGATTTAGAAGTTGCCAAATTTTAACGAACATTATTGGTTGGAGAATTACTCTTTTTGAGTACGTTTGATGACGAACCAATCTAGATGTTTTTACAATCGCTGATGAGATGAGGCGACCAAGACGAGAATTTTCCGTTTGGAGAATTAAGATTAGAAATAACCGTCATGATGTTGTTTTACCTACCGATGAGACGAGGTAAGTCTATTTATGAAGTATTCATGAAGTTAAGATGTTTATGATGATTTAAGAAGTTAAGATGGTATTGATGACTTTTACTTGTCGATGAAATGAGACAAGTCCCGATGGAACCATTACTCGTCGATGAGAAGAGATGAGTATGATATATATTAAATTGCCGATGAAATGAGGCAATATTGATGTTATGTTTTAATTTGAAAATATGGTTAGAAATAACCATCATGAGTTCTTTTACTTTCCTAGGAGATGAGGCAAGTTGTTATGATGGATTGATGATGATTTCGATATTTATGATGAATTTTTACTTGTCAATGAAATGAGACAAGTCTCGATGTCACTTAAAACTCGTCCAAGTAGGAGATAAGACGAGTTAGGTATCTTACACTCGCCGATGAGATGAGGCAGTGTTTATTTGATGATGTTTTATGATGGTTTTCTAATGTGGCATCGACTAACGATTAGTAAACCAGTAGGTATGAACGTATGGTATGGGACATACGTTGACGCCTATTGGGTTTCTATTCGAGAAGTTGAGACACATTCACGATGTTACTAGTGCTACAGACCGAGTACTCGATTGGAGTCATCACGATGTTCATGAAGTTATTACTCGACTCCAATCATCACGATGTTATTACTCGGGTTCTTGTCAAGATGTTTCCAACTATAGTCAATCAAGATGACCACGATGTTATGATGTTATGTGACCCCAAGTCATCACGATGAATGGTACCAAATAATGGTAGTACTAGTCAGGATGTAAATGCGCGTGCTGTTTCCATGAGGTTTTAGGTGTTTCGATTTAACTATTTTGATGATGATGCTTTAGTATAGCCTTATGTATGAAAAAGGCTTATTGACATACATGGTTTTATTTGTGATTTCGAATATGATGTTTTGGATTCTTTCCCGGCTCTATCAAGATGGATTTGAGACATTATATATATTTATACCAATGAAATGAGGTATAAATTATGGTAACGCTTTTATGATGAGTGTTCATAATAGATCTAAGATATATTTATATTTATACCGATGAGATGAGGTATAATAAATAAGAAGTTTCTATTAGATGAGTTTTATTTATGATGGATTCTTGAAGTTTTAGTTATCTTATGAAGATTTACTCTATGGTCTATATCCTCACCCATTTCGTTCGGTTATATATATATATATATATATAATTAGGTGAACCATGTCAATATAATATGCATATTGCATTCCTCTACGCAGTCATGACGAACCATTGATGTATCACTCTAGAGATAACTTGATGACTTATATCATTCCGTTGGTAACGATGGAATTTTTTTCCCTTATCTCTTATCATCACCTGTACTAATGATAAGTTCTAGCTAGCCTGACCCGTGTGTTTTCACTCGGGTCAGACCGAGTTGTTTTAGGTATCATCTATTGGACTTAGCTTGAAGTTGATGTTGGATATCAGCTCTTCTTTCTCTTGAGTTGTTTTTGTTCTTTCGCATACTCTGATGTAGTTATATTTGATTCGATAGTTATGATGTGGTCGAGTACCACCTTTATCTGTATTCATATTGTATTGTACTAAACATGTATCAGTATATATATAAATATGATGTTGATTACTGTTCTGTTATGTGCTTTACATTTAGTTATTGTATTTTGTTTTGATAGATCCGTTAACCACCTATAGTTTTGGATTAAGCATTTACTGTGTATGTCGATCCATTGAGATAGAAAAGAAAAAAAAATTATATTGCATTTATCGACGTATTCAGTAGATGTTTAAGACAAAGTTATAGATGGTCGCCCTTAACCATCCCTATTCTCCGCTTTATGAGACGGAATTACTTGTTAATTCTCTTTAATAAGGTGGGTCTCGGGGTGGGGCGTTACAAAAAATGCAACGTGCCTTGCAATTTTTTGATAGAAAATGCAAGGTAACTTGCACTTTTTTGTTTTTGAATTTTTTTTTTCAAACTTTTTAAATTTTTAAAAAATGCAACTTAACTTGCACTTTCTATTAGGAAAGCCCATGCTAGTTTGCGCTTTTTGATTTTGAAATTTTTTTTGAAAATTATAAAATTTTTGAAAACTCTTATCAGGAAAGCATAAGCTGTTTTGCGCTATTTAATTTTGAAATTTTTCTGAAAATTTTGAAAAGCGCAAGGTAAATTACACTTTCTATCAGGAAATTGTAAGCAAGTTTATGCTTTTTGGTTTTAAAATTATTTTCAAAATTTTCATATTTTTTAAATTTTTTAAAAAGTTCAAGCTAACTTATGATTTCTGATTTAGAAAAAACAGGGACCAAATTTAAATACTAATTTCTACATGGACTTTTTTTGCAACAACATCAGAAATAGAGACTTTTCGTGCAAAGCCCTATATTTTGGTAGAAGACTTTAAAGGGCACACCAATGATATTTATATTAGACGATTACAAAAAATCAAGTTTCTTAATTCAAGCGCACTAATTAAAATTGAAAAATAAAAATACCCTATATTAGTCACTGGAATACACATTTGTATGGTTTTCTAAAACTGTGCCAACCAATAAAATGGATATTTTGAATGTAATAAATATGGGGTCCTAAATTGGTTTTAAAATTAAATGGTGCACAAAATGGTAAATGACTTATTGTTGAGTTTAAAAGTCTGGAAAATACCAAAGGTTTAAGAAACTCCTAACTAGAAAGGTATCTAAAACTGTATGTATATTTTATGTGGAAAGAGGCATTTGCATGAACTTTTACTTTTTAATTTTTGATTCTAATACAAAGACATAGGATATTTTAGTTGATGTGTTTCAAAAGCCCATTAATAGTAAGTTTCAAGGCTTTAATATATTTTAGTATGAAGTACTTTTCCTATTTCAAATAGAAAAACCTAAAAATGGGGGACGCATAACTAAAATTTAATAATATTGGCAATTAGAAAATGCTTTTACTACCAATAAAATATTATTACCTACCAATTATTTTCATATTCTTTTGACCACCAAAATCAATTTCCTAATTAATCCTAAATAATCGTAGCCTCTTCACTGTAACGACCCAGAATTTTTAATAATTAAAATTTTAATATTTAATTAATTTTAAATATTTATAAGTGAATTTATAAGTCAAATAAATTTTTATTTGAATTATTGAATTTAATTGGATAATTAAATCGATAATTTAATATGTTAAATTATGGAAATAATTGAAAATAGGGTTAAATATGATTGAAAATGATTTGTAAAATTTTATTTTATCATATGGGAGTTAGAACGATATTTTAGAACTTTTAAAATCGAACTAAAAGTAAATTTGTGAAAATTGAATATTTTAATATTAAAATCGACTGGTGAAAATAGTCAATTTTTGAACAGTCTCAGAATTGAACGAAACCAGTTCCATTGGATCCATAATAGTTAGTTATTACCGGATTTCAAATTTCGTGTCAATCGGAGTTATCGTTTGATCGTGGCAGCTCGAAACGCATCGATTTATTTTTAATTTAAATTTGGCGAGTCAAAATAGCCATTTTTCAAAAAGTCTCGGATTTCGACAAAACCAGTTTCATCGGATCCGTAATGTGATATTATTGCAAGGTTTCAAATTTCAAGTCAATTGGATTTACCGTTTGTCCGGTACAAATTAAAACGCCTAGAAAATCGCTTAAATCGGTTTAATTCAAATTGAGCGTTTATAGCCATAACTCGCACATACTTCCGAATTAGCTTCCGAAACCTGTTCCATTGTGTCCGAAACGCGGGGTAAACCCTAGAAACGCTAGTTACGGCGCCTAAATCGGAGTTCGGAATTTCCGGGATGAATAGTGTTTCGTCGGTTCCTTATAAATAGCCCACTATCTCAAAAAAAAGAAAAAAAAAGAAAAAAACCCTAGTTTTGAACTGCAGCCGGCCCTAACCCATGAATGGCCAGAAATCATTCTCACTTCTCCCTCAATCTCTCTCAATCTACAAAGATTTAGCCAAGGAGTTCAACACGAAAGTCGTAGAGATCGACGAGAGCTTCGATTCCATACGGTGATGATCGGAAATGGTGCAACGTAGGAGGAGCTATGTTGGGCCGTTTGCTACAGGTTTGGCACGTTTTCCTAGGCACATGATGAGGCCGAGTTCTATGGCCTTGAGGCCGTGCATGGGTGGTGGAAGGAGCTTCGGGATGGCGGTGGTTTGATGTGATTTCGTTGAGGAATGAGGGTGTATTATCAAACCCTAGTTCTATGGCTTCATGGGTTTGTTCGGCCATGTGTTCCTGTAGAAGATACGTGATGTAGAAGAAGAAGGGGATGGTGGAGATGAGGAGATGTAGGATCCTGTGGCTGAAAATGGTTGTATGTTAAAATTGTAAAAGTATGTTGTAATTTAGTTAATTTAAATTCGTGTAAACTTCAAAAATTCATAACTTTTTCATACGAGGTCGAAAAAATGCAAACTCAGTTGCGTTGGAATCGTATGGACGAGCACTACGTGATGGAGTTAGTTTGGAGTCGTTTGGAGTTAGTGAGAATTTTGGATAAAATTAAACGTCAGTTTAATTTTATTCGAAATAAATCGCTAAAACGGAAATAAAATCAAGGTGAGAACTTCTCACTCAATCGAATCAGTTTCGATTTTATTTTAAATAGTTAGATTTAAAATATTTGAATGCATGTTTGAATGATGACTGTTATCTATTGATTGTTAAAATAGACATTATACGCCGTTAGTAAGCGGATGTTATTTATTAAAAACATATACCGCGAATATTTCATAAACAGTGAAATTGGTATTATATATATAATAGCAATATATATATATTGGCATATGTATATATTGGAGTTATTGATTTCCCGCATTTTTTGTTTAGCGGATGAGACCCTATTACGCCGTTATTAAGCGGATAATATTTAATAAGAACATATACCGCGATAATTTCGTACTGGAGCGAAATTGGTATTGTGCTAATGTTTTTGGATGCAGGAAAACAGGTTGGAGGGATCCAACTGGATTCCTCAACAGTTTTTATTTGATTTCAGATATTTTGATATTTGATGGATTTTCATATTGATATATGATATCGTTGTAGTCGTGACTGACTATTTGGTGTGTAGCATCATTGGACCCAGATTTTGGAATTTTAAAATGATTTTAAAGTGATTTTAGAAAGTATACGTTTTATAAAATAATTTTGGAATTAATCCATTTTAAATAAATAAACGTTATAATTTTTAATGTTATAAAAATTATGATTTTTGTGAAATATAGTTAAAAGCTGATTTTTGAGAAATATGAACTATTGATTTTATAAAATAGTTTAATCGGGATTTTAGAATTCATTGTGAAAAGTCTAAATATAGGATTTATAAAATTTAATTATTTTATGAATCAAAATGGTGAAATAATAAAGGCGATTAAAGACGTTTTAAAAGGATAATATAAATTGATTTATATTAAGAGATTTATAAATGGATATTTATAAATTGAAATATGGACGTTATAAAACGAGTTTTTATAAGTGTTTGAATGAAGTGAAAATGAATTTCATAATTGAATGGAATTTATAGAATTTTATACGGTGAAGTTATAAATGGAATTTTATAAGCAGTAGGTTTATAAAATTTATTAAGTTATTAAAATAATGATTTTGGATAAATGAATGAATCTTATAAGTTATAAGATTTATAATTTGGGAAGTTAAAAAGAAAGATTTTGTAAAATAATCGTTTTATAAGCATTTGACTTAAAATATGAACTTTTAGTTTATAATTGAGTTATAAACTGGAATAGATTAATAAAAGAATTTATAAAAAGGAAGTTTTTATAAATAAATAGAAATGGAATTTATAAACGTTGTTTTATAAATTTGCAAATGATTTATTTTGACAAGAAAATTTGTTGAAACCTATAAATGGAGTTATATTCACGTTTTTGAATAGTGAATAATCCTTTGAATTAAAATGAATAAAAGGATGAAATTTGTTAACAAAGTATATTCACGTTTTTGAATAGTGAATAACACGTTAAAGAAATTGTTTTGGATTTGGATGTTTTAAATAGAATTAAAACGATCTAACGATGTTTTAAAATGTGTTGAGATTCGAAACCATAGATTTCAACATTTATTGTTGAAATAGACGTTTTCGAGAAATAGAAGGAAATAGTGGACTATAACACTGTTGTTATAGTAAATGATTTCCGAAAGGAAATGTTTTGTATAGTATTGGGATTTATATATCTATTTTAATTTCGAATCCCTATACTAGTGATTTTGGGTTGTTGTAACGATGTTTTACGCAACATTCGTTTTGGCCCAAATAAATATGTTTAAGAGAATGATTTCCTTAATAGAATGAAATATATACTTAATTTCGATTGAAGTATATTGAATATTTTCCAAGTGTTGAAAATAAATAAAAATTGTGAATTACTTATGAATAAATAAGTATGGAGATGTTTTCCAATATAAAGTGAATATCTTAAGAATTTATCTTTTTGAAGATAAATTGAAATGAATGATTGAAATCGAATATTCATTGATATTTTGGAATTATAAATTCACTATTGAATTTATAAAAGAAAGTGGAATTGGTTTAAAAATAAATATTGATTTATTTTTGAAGTGTTGAAATAATATATCTAGTGAAGATATTTTTGGAAAATAAATAAATTGGAAAATTATTTGGAATCTGGTGATGTGTGCATGTCCAGTGATAGTTAAATAGTCGACTATCAATATTTCCCTTTGAATGGGTAATTGATGTGATTTGTTGAATGTGAAGGCCACACTTATTTTTGAATAAGCGCTCACTATTCGGGTTAACCGAGAAAGGACCATGGGGTCGTATAACCCATTCCGAATATGTGATACGTCGTTATAATTGCATTGAAGATCGGTGTTGAAGACCCGGTATTTGCGAGAGCGATAGGATGACCTGTCGATTTACTCTGCGCCGAGTAGCTACGGTATAGAGTTCTCCATATGTGATGGTGAATCCGATCAGGATTGTGAATATCCGGATTGCAAGGACTTCTTTGTATGTGCCTTCGGTTTTGTTCGAGCCCGAAACAGACTTGTATGGATTGTGTGTCTGACATTACAAGTTGAGATATAAAGCCGATTTCTTTCAAATATATTTCTGTTGGTGGCGGAGAATTTATTCTTTTAGCTTAACACCCTTCTCTGAGACGTACGAGCTCAGAGGTTATATAGTTGAAGTTATCAGCGATATATTCCCAATTTGGTAATGTGACATGCTGAGTGTTGCTGAAATGTTCATTGTGTTGATTATTGTGATAGGATCGTTTATTTGATCGTCTATCTTGGTGATCATTGTGTTGATCATTTGTTGACCCAAAGCATGGCTTTTGTATAAAGTATGTTTTTGTGGACGTGACTTCGTCGAACCTCACACCCCGGAAATGATCAAAACAGGAAAGATGCGGCAAGGTTATGAGGGGTAGCACCCTTTAGGGTATGTACGTTTCCTTCTGGATAGAGGTGGTACCATGGTATGGAGCCCAGATATTTAACCTATGTGGTTACTACGAATTTATTACTTTGTGGTTGTTGGTTTTCGGGATCCCGTGAGAAAGGTCGTTTACGATCGGGGAATGGCGTGCTCGTGTCAGTAGTTACCCAGTTAGGGGTAACCCGGCCTTGTGTTGGCAGAGTTCCGGTTTGGTTCTCGGGGATGTCTTTCCAGAGGCATTCTCATGTGGCAATGGGAAGTTCCTTGGCCTGACCATTTGTTGGAAATCCAAAGAAACAATACAAGACTTGTACGGTTTTAGTTGTATAACCTGCTATGGAATGTGGCGGTAACCTGCTATTGAACATAGTTAGCTATAGTAGGCATAGTTCGGAATGTCTATGCTGGCTAAGATTTATATTCTACTTTCGAAATAAATTTTTCCTACACTATGCACTAATAATAATATGAAATGTTCATTTAAATGCGTATCAAGCATCTTTGACTATCATAAGGAGAAATCTCCTCCGATTCTGCGTTTGCATTGTGTGTGTGCGGGAGGCCTTATGGTAGTCTCATTTTTAAAAGCATTGCGAATTGAAATAAAAATATTCCTCTATTTTGATTTTAAAGATAAACAAACTGTTTTGAGTTCTCACACCAGTCACATGACTGACTTGGAGTTTATTGTTTTCCTTCCTAAACTCTGGGTGCCCACCAATTTCAACACGGGCAGTCAAGAGTTAGATTTATCAGGATATTCTGGATATTCTGGAGTTGCTGGAAACAAGCTGGATGACATGGCATATTACTTATATAGTATTTCTTTTTCCGCTGCACTGTTTGTTGTTGTACACTCTGATGATATGATGTAATGAAATGTAATGTATAAAATGTAATAACTGATAGTTCTTTGTTTAAAGATTATTCATTTATTATTATATGTTGTTCCGCTGCGAATTGTGAGATTCTGATGTTGTTCTGTTTTCTTTCTGTTCCGTCCTATTTCGTTCTATTTTTCTTTTTCCTCTATTCTCTTTTTCTTCTATTTTAAAATTTTCTATCTTCTTTTCCCTATCCCTATTTTCTTTTCTCTCTTTTTCTTTTTCTTTTCTTAAAATCTTTTTTTAAAACCCCTAAGGGTTCGTATTTTCGTTCATCTTGAATTAAACAAAGGAGATTAGTGTCTATTCAAGGAGTACGGATTTACGGGTCTTTACATTCACCTTACTAAGAAAAACTCATGTATATTATCTTAAAACATCATTAGAAAACAGAATTTTCAATCTCCAAATCCATTAAAAACATGATCTTCTTATCTAATCACAACTAGAAATATAGGGATTTAACGACACCCCTATGTGGTAAACTCTTTACCAACAACTTACCAACAACTATTTCTTCGTTTGTATAAGCCCAATGACAAAATATATTTCGATGACTTGCCGACAACATGCGTCATCACATTACTGACAACCCAACAGAGACTGAATATTCGACGACTTGCCAATGAAAATTCTTTCAACGACTATTTGAAGACATTAATTAGATTCCTTACACAAAATATAAAATCTGGATATTACCGATGATTGGCGATGACTTTTTTTCGATGTGTTAATGCAGAATATTAACTTAACACTCAAGTTTCAAGAGTTCAAGTCACATGTTTAGGGGAAGAATATGCAAGTCATGTGAATATGCAATAAACCTTTATTCACATGTCAATGGAAAAAATGGGCATTTCATATGAATATATAAAAGTCCTTTGCTCATATAATAGGCAATATGTAGGGTAAACATCAATTTAAATAAGGGCTTAAGTGGCCTTGTACAAATTAAAAATACGCAAGTCCAATTTCAAGTCCAAGTCTAAAGTTAAAGTAACATGCATGTCCATTATTCAATAATAGTCAAGTATGCACATTTGAGGCAAATATGCTATGCAAAAATAAATGTCAAAGTCCTTATGTGCAGAAAGTTCTAAAGTTACAATTGGCGTGAAAATCCCAAAAGTGGTTTAGGGTTTCCAACATTACATTGAGAAATGGAGAAAGAAAAATGATCCCCTTCTTAAGTGATGGTTGGGGTCTATTTACAAGTTTGCCAATCATGCGTGGTGATTGACACGTGTCTTGGATTGAAATACCACGGATCCGCTAACTCCAATTTAGTGAAATTTTGACATCATTGTAAATACTCGACGATACAAGTTCTTCATCACTTACTTGTTAATTTTCATGAATCGTACGTGACATACCCTCTTTGTAGAGACTACGCATCGCTTAATTATACAAGTTTGACAATACAATCCTCCTTGTAGGAACTCAACATTCTTTCTAACTTACATGATTGATAACACCTCAAGTTTTTGAAGTTTGGCACCCCGTTTTACATCTTTGACTTCCCTGCAATCTCCAAGTCCAATAACTTTGAGTTGTAGAAGCATGATATCTCTTATTTTTCCAAGTTTCCAATGGCACAATATCTTCAATTATTTTTTAATTTGACATCTCCCTCACTTTACAGGTTTCACATGTTCTCTTTATTGGTAGATGCTAGTCATACCTTCTGCTTACAGTTGCTCGACAACACTTACTTTTGTGGAAGCTGGTCATCTTTTAGAGACTCGCCACCTCTTAGGTCTTTGTAGAATTTTGTTATCTATTTAAATGTTCAACATCCCTTTGGATACATAGGATCGGCAGTTATCTACTGTTAGGCACTCCATACTACCTTTGGATACAAGCTTAACATATCCATGCTAATTAAGTCCATTATTTGCATGCTCGACATGCCTTTTGTTACAAGCTTAGCAGCTTCATTATCTTGTAGATTTCACATCTTTTTTATTTACAAGCTCGAGATTATCTTAGGACCAAGATACTTCTTCTTAGGTGCCATATTACATTAATTATGCATGCTCGGCACTGTTTCCTATATTTATGCTTAATTGATTTTGTTTGAACCAAAAAAGGGCACAACACTAGTCGGATTTAATTCAAGAGATTAGCATGATGGAATTAAATGGAAAATGAGGCTAATCTAACAATCACACTAAGAAAAGTAATCAATAATAGAAAACGACAAGAATTTATAGTGGTTCGGCGTTGTAGCCTACGTCCACTTTGAGAAGTTTGATGTTTATTGCCAATTCTCAAATAAATTACAACAGTTCAGTGACTAGCACCAAAGTTAACAATGGAGTTTTAACAGAGCCACAATATAAAAGTTCCAAAAGTCCACCTTTAGATGGCGTGTAGGTGCTATTTATAGGCATAGAGCTGGAAATATCCACCACAAAACACATAATACCCTTTACCATGCGTAGATGGGCCCACAGGATTGATCTGATGTCGCTTGAGATCGATCTTGATTGATCCATGAGCATTTTGTATCGATTAAGAATGGCTCCATTTGAGCTGCGGTCGATCATTGAAGATCCTCATTTGATATGCAAGCTTTTGTGAAAATTTTGCGGCATTTGGGCTTGTAGTTTGAGAGATATGAACGATTCAAGATTGGGTTTGCTAGGAAGGCCGAACATTTCGTATCGATCGACTATGCATCGATCATCTTTGTACCTATACAATTTGTATTGATGACGTGGCATGAGTATTTTATGGAGATCCATATTTCATGGTTAGAGACCGTTTCCCCATGGTTGGCTGTGCTTTTCTTATCCATCTAATTCCAAGTCTTTTTTACCGAAGCTGAACACTTTCCTTCGTTTCGATGCTATGCCTTTGTCTTCATATCGATCAAGTGGGTGATCGATACGAAGCAAGTTTCTATTGGAAGAATGAAACGTGATCGGTCCATGGGATGTTGAAGTCTATTAAAATCATGATGGATACAAAATGGATGGATGCTGAGGGATGGGGAAATGCTCATTTCGTATCGATGCCGATGGACACGAAATGAAGGATCTTGATGGATGGGTACGAAATGGATGTGTCTTACATGGATTTTGACCGATCCATAACTCGAGCATACGTACTTCGATTGACCTGAAATTTGAAACGTTACCTTCCATAGCTTTGCTAGTTCTACCATGCTAGTTGTAGCTCGATTCGGATTTGAACCAATTTTTCCTGTATCCATCATGGACCTATGGATAATCGATCTCCATGTGGATTGTCTTTTGTCCCTAGTCATGTCCTTGGTGTCATGGCCTGAAGAAAAGGATAAAATTTGCCCTCCAAATTACGTCCTATGTGAACACGACGTGCTTTGAAAACTGCAATCTTTATTCTGAAATTTTTTCATCTGACTTGTTGAACAATTATTGTTCTTTAATCAAGTGATGTGACCTTGGGTACAATTCCTGTAGTTAAAATATCGAGTTATAGACTACTAATGATCACGTGGTTTTTATTGTAACTGAAGGTTAAGTGCTAGTAATTTGGTGTTTATCGTTCTGATTATCAGCAGGAAAGCATTCAATTCCTATTAATTTTGAAAATCAAATGTTAATATGGCATACATGAATGCATGTTAACATGTCTCCCGTTCTAGTTTGCACCTTCACAGGTCGTTGTCAAGTTCCTTTTTTATTTGGATCGAATTTCGTATCGATCCTCTCCTGGATCGATGTGAAATTCAAGTTGCAACAATGATCGAGGGTTGCTTTGATCCATTTCTTCATATCGATCCTCTACTAGATCGATCTAGGATGTACAAAGGTAGGCTTCGAATTGATGGACATGAAACATTGGATCTCGAATAGATGGATACTAAAGTGATGCTTCGTATTGATGGAGTTGAACGGTTCAAACGTAATCATGCAGTGATCTTAATATTGATGAATACAAATTATTGGGCCTCGGATCGATTCAGATCGATGGATACGAAGCACTAGGCTCCGTATTGCCTCGTCTTGTTGGATATGAAAGTCTTTCATATTGATAGTTGTTGACCGCTTCACTTGGTTATGTGACTAGGATACAAAACATTTTTCTTTGGATACAAAGGCATATAAATAGATTTTGGACTTGGAAATTTTTTAACCCCTTTTGTTCTTATTACTTTTATCGATTGGAAGAGAAAAGAAACTGCTATAGTCTCGTCTTTAAACAATTAATCCATTAAACCTTAACCCAACTCCTTTAAGCTAGGTAAATACTTGGTAGACTCACGTTTCTAATGACAAGAATCGAGCTTCATGCCTTTCCGTTCATGGTGATGGCCAACTTTGGCGTTGTCGATGCCGGAGTGGGGCTAGGGCTAGGTCGTGGATGTAGTTTAATGGTTATTTGGAGAAGAAGAAGGTGAAGAGCATTGGAAGGAGCTGATGGAGTCGCTGACTTTAAGTTTTTTCTAGAACTCATATCGATGGATCGATTAGATTTCTTGGGAGATGGTGCGTGCAGTCCTCACGATCGATCTGAGAAGTTTGGAGAATGTTTCGTATTAATGGACGAGGCATGTCACAATCGATATGAAACCTAACTCCTTAGATCGATATGAAGCAGCTGAAACCTGGGATGATCGATATGAACAGATGATCGATATGGAATGTATCGATATGAAAAGGTTATCGATCATCCTCTTGGATCGATAGGAACATAGGCTTTAGGGGAACGTTCCAAATTGAACCTTGATGGATATGAAATTCACTAACTTTCACAAACTCGAACACTTAATTTCCACGTGCTTTACCCTTGCATATTCGGACTTCATTGTAAAATTGCATGTATGATTATCCTTCAATGCTCATCAATGAACTGTCACTTGGTAAACATAACCAATTTTAACATGGATTGTTCCTCAAAGTCAGGATGGCACAGTTGTGAAGATCAAAGATGACAGTCACTCTGGTCGAACCTCAAAGTCTTGCTGCTTTTTAATCTGTCAAATATGCAGAAATTTGAAGTATTGCATAGCACTTCACAACACAACATGATCGCTCACTCTGCACCAGGGGAACATAGGTTTCTTCCCACCTAATAATGGTTTTTACTGAGTTCAATTGCTATGGATCCTCGACTCCTAGAGCAACAAGAAGTTCAAATTCCTCTGATTCCTAGAACTGAAGTGCTGGATGTCGTGTCAGATATAGTAAATCTTGCACCTAATGTACTATCGGATGTAGTAGTGATTATGAAACGGGAAGACTATGTAACGACCCGGATTTTTCAGCATTCCATCTGGAATATTTAAGTGGTTTTAAATATAGAAATTGAATTACAAATTGGTTTTGAATATGAAAACATGGATTTATCCATTCAGAATGTAGAAACAACAATTTGTTGAATAATATAATTATTCAACTCAATAATTGAAGATTGAGTAAAATGTTTAATCTTGTGTTTCAAGCTTGTTAAAAATATTTTAAAGGCTTGGAAAATTTATATTGATAGTACTGAAGATAGTAAATTGTTAAAATTGAATTTGGAAGTGTTTTGTTAAGTTTTGAAAATATATCGTTTATTGATATTTAAAAATAGCCTTCCGATGCATAGTCCTGGATTTCAACGAAATTAGTTCCATTCGATCCGTAATATTGTATTATTATTCAATTTCAATTTTCAAAATGTTAGGAGTTGTTGTGTGAGCGTATGATATGTAAACGCGCTAAAATTTATATCAAAAATTCAATACGATAGCTGATCCAAAAGCTATCTTCTCCATACGATTGAATTGGGATTCAGAACCTTTTCCATTGCATTTGAAATAGGGGTATAACATTATAAACGTCTAGCGGCATGCCTCGATAGGAGGTCAAAATTTCATGTTGCGTAAATCGGGACGATTTCAATTTAAATTTAAGTATAAAATATCCTTTGTTTGACTAGTCAACTTCAGCAGAGATTCCTTTCCCATCAACCTTTCATCTCGGCCTCCACCATATAGTTGTGCAAGCCATCCTAGCCGACCTAGGAAACGTGCTCCTTACACTTGCTCCCTTTCAGCCCGACATCGCCCTTTTTCATCGATTAAATCGCGCGACCTTCTCCTTTCTTTTTCATCGTTCAAAATCAATAGCTGAAAGTAAAAATGACCGACTGTAACGAGCCAAAAAATTTCGAACCCGAAAATTCTAGATAGTTAGGAAAAGAAGACAGAGATAGAAGAAGAAGAACAGAAACAACAACATCTCACATTAGCAGCGGATAAAATATACTAATAAATAATAATAGTTTACAAAACAATACTATATCTATCAATTACATTTTAATACACCAGAGTTGGACATTTATACGAACACTGGATATACACCATTTACAATGCCTCAGATATGAAATAATATAATAGAGCGGAAACATTCCATACGTTCTTGCCATCCAGCTCGCCTCCTGAGCTCCAGAACGTCCTTACCTGAAAATATGTAATACTCGGTCTGACTCCAGCATTACATTAAAGTAACACCCTGGTAAGGCTGGAAACCAGCGTGAGTAAACGCATCTAACATGGAATGCAAAGCATACAACTTATATGTTGCCCAGGTAACTCAAGCAAATCACAAAGCCACATTTTATAATAGACATCACTTATTTCACATATAAGTTTTCTAAATACCAAGATTTAGATTTAAAATAATCCAATTCCTACAAATCACTTCAATCCAGCATAAATATTTCACATATCAATCTATAAAAATTTGAAGTGGTTTCGATTATTTCCTGATACCCGACCTCGGTCTCTTCGAGTCTCGTGTCATCCTAACCCAAGCTATCCAAATGAAATACACAGCATTTCGTATCAAAGATATCAACTCACTCAAAACATCCAATACCATTCAATCATTCATAAGCAAAACTCTATCGTTACCAAAATTAATTTAATTAATTCTAATTGAAATTCAAACCTCAATCACTTAGATTCCTTCACTTGCCATTAATTAATTTCAATTCAATTAATCAATCATCCCTTCATTATTCGTCTTAATTAATCAACTTGGATTAATTATCCTTCAATTTCATTCAAGAAATTATCATTAATTAACTTCACACTATTTATTTTTCTTAACCAAAATCAATAAGTAATCTTAGTTGCTTCATAAATTAATTAATTATATTAATTACATTAATTCTTAATTACTTATATTAGTTAATTTCTCATAAGTCATTTTTTATTGAATTGATTTAATCTTAATTAATCAATTTTTAATTACATCAATAATTATATAAATTAATGATTTTCAATTAGAATTTAGTTCTTCTAATCTAAATCAATTACTTTAATTCAACCACAATATCAATCATTCTTGATTTATCTCAACCTGTAGTTATCTACCTTTTTATTTACTTCACTAAATAAATAAATTATTCCTTAATTAACTATCTAAATTAATCTCTTGGTTAATTTCACAAAGTAATTATGTTTTATTAATTACATTAAATAATTCCCTATCAAACCATCCATTGTATATTCTATATTGATTAAACTTAATAAATGAACTTAAACCTTCATTAATTAATTAATTCAAGCCTTTAGTTACTAAATTAATCAACTCAAATCATTAATTAATTGAATTAATTAATTATTCATTTTAATTACCCTTCTAATTTGATGAATCTGAAATCATTAAGCCCATTACAACATTAGAATGAAAACATTCTCTTATTTATAACTTTAAATCTAAAACAATTTAAAAACCCAAATACTTCGAGGCAACCCATAATTAACTCGAGAACCAGTAACCAAAGTCACATCATCATCAGTACACATCTAATCAATTTATTCATCCAACCAATTATTTAAATTCAACCATTTAAATTTAAATAAAAATTCAACAGAGTGAGATTTACTCACCTTTGCTGTTAATTGCAATCCCCTTCAATCTTGACTTTGGTTTCATCAAAATTTTGACCTTGTAAAAACATTTACAGTTTATTATCATTTCAGCTAATCAATTACCACTAAATAAATTAATTAACCAATAATGAAATTTTAAAAACTTCCTTTTTAATAAGAATATTTTAGCTACCACAAAAATTGAATCGGTTTATTGAACAGATCTATCTACATAAAACAATATTTAAAGCTAAGCTAGTAAGTGAAAATATGCATATATATTTTGACTCCTTATATATATTTAAATTAAATTAAAAACAACATAAAATTAAAAACTGCTTAACTATTTAAGATTTTATTTACTGTAAATAATTTCTGTATATATATAAATCAATTATTTACAAAACTTACTACTATATATTATTCATTTATTTGTTTATTTTTTTAAACAGTATGTACAGATGTATAAGCAGACCTTATTTAATTAAATAAAGCAAAAAAATAAGGTAGTAATACCTCACTGCCAACGCCTCCACCATCGCAGATCTAAACTCCAACAATTCGACTTCGACGTACTCCCCAAAACCGAGCCGCCTCGTGCCTCCCTCCTCGCGGTAGCCGCTTCGATCGCGTTAAGCCTGCCTGCCTACCGCTGCGCCAACCCGCACCTGTGTTGCCGTGAATCGAGCTCCAGATCGCAACGCCTCTGCTCGATTCAACAGTCAATACCCCCATAGTCGATTCATCTCCCCTCCCTAAGAATGTCGCCGAGCTTGCTGGAAAAACGTTCGCCTCCCTCTTTTATCTTTTTTTTACGGGAACTGGAATTCGCGATTTAGGGCTAAGAATGAAGCGTGAGTTACAAAGAGGAAGGAAAGATTGTTTTGGGGGTTTTCATCTGAAGATGGATTTCGAAAAACGTTGATGTACAGGAGAAGAAGGGTGCTTGGCCCCCTTTCTTTATATATTTTTCTCTCGTTCGTTTGATTTTCGTCCGGAACTTTAGGGAGACGAAGAAAAGATATATATTTAGGGAAGCTTCTTGCGTACGCGTTGATTATTATATAATTTAATATTGAAAATATCTCTTATTGCATACCATAAAATTTCGAACTACTAATTAGACATGCTGCCAGGAATTTATAAGGCTTTACTCGTATTCCGAACACAATGTAACGTGTTTCGGAGGCTAATTTGATCGTATGTGGAAGTTAGCTTTATAAATCGATTTAAAATACTAAATTATCAGTTTTAAATTAACCGCGTTTCTCACTCGTACGAGCAAACGGTAAATCCAAACGCTACGAAAATTGAAATCCGATAATAACTAACTATTGTGGATCCAATGGAACTGGTTTCGTCGAATTCCGAGACTGTGCCTATGAAGGCAATTTTTGATTATCAATTTAAATGATATATCATTAAAATTGAACAAATCACCTTTAAATTTAATTTCAACCATTCTATTGTCTTTAGTATCATCGTTATAAATTTTATAAGCCTTCAAATTATTTTAAACAGGCTTAGAAATTTCAAATTCAACAATTTACCCAATTTTAATTGTTAAATTCAATATTTAAACTATATAGTTCAATGATTTAATTATCAAGCAAATACTGTTATCTTGAATTCAAGTTAAAAATTAACTTTTAAATATTTTAAAATCAATTACCTATTCAAATTTCAAATTATTAGAAATTCCGGGTCGTCACATTCCTCCCCCCTTAAAAAAATTTCGTCCCCGAAATTACTAGTTATGAAGAATGATCTCATACCCATTACTATTTTTTTCCAAAACCCTTGTTTTATTGACTTACCATAACTTGCTATTTTATTAAAGACCCACTATCACCTCAACCAACTTCCCAAAACCTTCTATAGTTTTCAAACAATACCCTTTTGCTCAATCATTTAAATTTCAATTTAAAACCAAATTTTGAATTATCAAAATTTTCTCAAAATTTTTCTAACTCGCTAAATTTCCGAAATTTTTTGCCAGCGTCTCCTTTGCGTGGCTAGCTGGGTACAACTACAAAAGGCCTCTACGTGCTCCCAAATTCCAAAAAGAAAATAGAAAGCCAAGTGGCTAGATCAAAAACCCAATCCAATTTCATACAAAAATTTAAATACATACCTTTTAGTCGGGCAATTCATTATCTCCTGAAATCAAAACCAATTTTCCTTTCCCTTTATAACACCTGCATATCCCACTTAGCAACAATATCCAAACGCAACCTTTCAAATCATTTTGTACATTTCCTCACATAAGTTTCATACCTACTTCTATTTAAATTAGTTTTTCCATTTCCATATGAATTCAATTTATCTTCGAATCTAAATACTGAATTTTATTTTTCATTTATAACAGATTCATATCATTGTTTAAATTAGTTTCATTCGCTAATTTATTTCTGTTTCATATATAAAATCGTTTTTTACTAACAAAAAGTTTGAGAAAAAAATTTCAAAAATTTTCTAACTCCCAAAATTTTGAAATTTTTTTGGCAGAGTCTCCTTTGTACGGAGGAGCTTTTGCAATTTGACAGGAGATATAAATATATATACATCGACCCACACGGTTGGAAAGAGTAAAACACTTCATATTTCCTATTTTTATTGCGTAGGCGTACCTTTATTTAGCATTTAAGCAAGCGCCTTATTTATTTTAGCAAATAGCGCAACCAAATCCACCCAAACGGCTTCCCGGTACTTGTACTTACTCAATAGAAACATGTAAGTGCCATATATAGAAAATCTATTTGCATTTCACTTACTTTTAATGGCTAAAAACAAGCATTTTAAAAGCAACAAACACCAAACGCTTGCCATAAGTGATTTATATGTTTTAAAGCTAATTCTGATCGCTTCCATCCAAATTTATATGCTATTTCATTCAATTTTAATGGTTTTCAACTCAATTTCTTACATTCAATTCATTTTTAAGCCAAACAAACTCATATTTACTTCAAATGATTAAAAACTTATTTTTATTTGCTTCTATTAATTCATAGAATTTCTTTACCTTTGTTTACGTCAAACGTCAACTATTTTTATGTAAATTCGGCGATACTCGCTTAATAGAGTATCTACTTTAGTTTATAACTACTAAAATCAATTTCAACCCATTTTGTAATTAATTCCATTTCATTTCAAATTTATTCACCAAACATACATTTGCATTTCATTTCATCTCCGCATTGGATTCATTCAAAACAATTTACTAAGCTTGGCACATTCAATACTTATAAATTAATAACCATTTCCAATTTAATTTAACCCAGACTTTTATGATCTTTCACTTTTGCTTGAAGCCAAACTTCTATTAATTTTAAACTTAAGTTAATTTACTTTCGTCAAATTATTTCAACTTCATAACTTAAGCTCACATCATTTGCAAATAAATTTTCTTTTTCACCTTAACTTGATTTTATTTCAATCAAATCTCATTTCAACCTACAAATTCATTTGATTAGTTATTATAAATTAAATTTCCAAAATCAATTCATTCACGACTCATTTAACTAATTACAAGGCCATTTTCAATTTTTTCTACCTACTTGGGTTTTTTTTGCAACTCAAACCATTTTTATTATAATTCACTTTCATTTTATTCGACAACACTTCTCTTATTTCTATTTTACATGCAAATTTCATTACATATTATTCAAATCACACTCGAATTTTATTTGTAATTCAAACCATCACTATTTCGATCCAACTCTATTTTATTTTTATTTTTACAACATCTCTTCTTATTTAATTCATTATCATATCCAATTCGAATTTTATTTACAATTCGAATTCATTTCCAAACTCCATTATTAACATACAATTAATTTTATTCAACCGAGTTAAATTTTATTAACATACTCAGTCAAATTATTTTTTAGCTAATTAGCTTACTTACAATTTTAAAATCAATATTCGATTTTATTACAAAATATCACTTCATTAAATTTTCCTGAGTTAAATTTTATTTATAATTCCAGTTTCGAATTCTTTTTATTTTTCCCGAAATTCCAACACTTCTATTTTAAAAAAATAGAAATAATTTTAAATTCACATCATACTATTAAAATAGCTTTTTATAAAAATACTTCTTATAACTCGATGTCTCAACCAGTCTATCCTTGTTCTCACAGAAATTCAGTCATACGTTGATCAGCCGTAGGGCTGAAAATCTATAAGTGCTTGGTAAACCCGTTTCCAACATCCAATAAAAATACTTGGAAAATAATTTTATTGAAAATATATAAAACAGTTTTTGAAAATAGAGGATATATCTTTAGTGAGAATGCTCTGTAAATCATCACTCCCATCCGTGGTCGCAGTTACATCCTGGGTTACGTTGTCATCGCAACAAAAGTCCATGTAACTGCAGGCACTCTGGGCCCCTCGATTATGCCATGGATCCCACAACAGATCGCAGTTACATTCCAGGGTTACGTTGCCATCACAGCAAAAGTCCATGTAACTGTTGGCTCTCAGCGGCACACATGACTATCGCTTTCAAAATGAAACTTCTCCACTCCGACATAGGTTGTAGTCTACCGATATAAATTCAAACACAGACTGTTGGCTCTCAGCGGCACACACAACTTTCGCTATGTTACCATAGGTCGCAGTCTACCGATATAAAATCAAACGCAGACTGTTGGCTCTCAGCGGCACACACGACTTTCGCTATGGTATACTCTACTCATAATCCTCAGGAACTAGTTTTGCCCGTACTCCTCACAGGATAAACTTTAGAACCCCCCCTTGGGGCTTAAGGAAGCACCACCCGGTGGCACTCCTGAGAAGTTCATTTCAAGGGAGTGCCTTTTTCCCCAGAGCCATCATCAAAAACCTTTGTATTATATACATATAGTATCTTTCAAATCATACACCTAGTATGATCTCATACAAAGCTCCTTTACACAAAATCGATTATTCCAAAATCGGTAATTCTCAAACTAGGCTTTCCAAATTTCAATATTGATTTTACCCAAAAATCAAAAGCCATTCCAAATCCAAAGGTTCCCAAAACCTTTTTCAAAATTCCTCCTAAAATCCTTTTTATATATAAAGATATATATAATTTTTAAAACTTTGAATCATTTCAGACTTGTATAAAACTCCTTTTATACTTCAAACACTTTCAAAAATTCTTTCCTTCTGGTAATAGATTCAACAATAGGAGATTTATCTTATATAACAAAGATATATAGCTTTGTTTATTTAAAATCAAATATTACAATTTTGATTACTCTTTTAAATATCATTTTCATTCAAATCCATACGATGTACACATATTATCCGTATGCTATACCAATCTGATCGCTTACTTGATCACACAATTTCACTTCCGAACTAGGATCGTCCACTCGACTTCCTAGTGCGGACTTAGATCTGGTTTCTTGATTAGAAACTGTCATTCTGCTTGCATAGCCATAACTATTATAGAAAATATCCAGAACTAATCAAAAATCCATATCCAGGTTCGCCGTCGAAAATCGAGTGAAAAATCCCACTCGGATTGATATAACTATCTCGAAATTCTGTGCTTGAATCTGGATCAAATCACTTTGCAAATAGAATAATATACGTACATCCTACGTATTTGTTTTCATTGATTATTAGCCAAATCGACTTCCTTTTTATTCACATTCACCTAAATTTTCATTCACTTATTTACAATTGCCTCAATTCCATTGAATTATCACTTCAATCCTTATCTCAGTTGGGTATTTAATCAATAACAGTTTGAACTCCGACCAGTTTATACTTAGAAAATAGCTTGAAAATTTTAAAAATAGATAAGTGGTTGAAAAATAATTATTAGTTTGCAAAATAGCAATAAAAAAGTTAACTAACTATAAAATAGTTGGAGAATAGTTAAATGTTTTCAAAACTTTTAGTTAATTGCAAAATAGTTGTAAAATAGTAATTAATTTGTAACATAGTTGAAAAATAGTAATTAGTTTAGAAAACAGTTGAAAAATGGTTAAATATCTCCAAAAATAATTGTAAAACAAGTAAAAAATAATTCGGCTTTGAAAAAATGAAAGGTTGTATATATTTAATAGCTTGGAAAAATAAGTTTATATTAAAACAATTTATATTCAAAATAGTCCAGTGTTAAAACTGTTCACTTTTCCGTCAATTCAATTTAAATTTCCACTCCCATTTTAATTGACCCAATTCCAATTTAAATAACTCCAATTTCCATTGGACTAGATTTATTCCCAATTCAAGTTGAATCAATCTTGATTTCTTTCCTAATCCAAATCAACTTCCATTTGAATTTAATCATGTTCCAACTTTAATTATAATTTCGAATTATTCCAATCAATTTGGACTATTATCAATTAAACCTGCTTCAAATTCAAATCATTTCAATTTAATCTAATCCAAATTTTCCATTTAAATTTTAAACCTTCAGATTAATAACCTTTCCACTTAAGTTTAAAACTTGCTTCACTTTGGGTTTCACATCACATTCCAAGGAAAATTCAAAACTCAACCTTAGAGTTTATTTTCACATTTATTTCCTTTACACGCCAGGTTACTTTTAAATTCTAAACCACCCTTGGTTTTAATTTCAAAACAAATCCCTTAAAAATCTTCCAAACATTTCTTGTTTTAAAATAAGACTATATTTGAAATAGTCTGAATTATATTATTTTTATTTTCTTTAACTCTTTGAAACAATTGATTGTTTCTAGACTTACATTTTTAAAACTTCACAATTTTAAAACCTACTTTAATTTAGAAGTTAAACTCATCTTATAAATTTACTTCATTTGGCTTAACAAATAACAAATGTATCATTATTAAACACAATAACACTTTATGATAATACCCAAGGTAATCATATCTAGATACCAATTCCTTTTTATATTACTCCTGCTTCTATAAATTCAAGATCAAATATCAGTTTGAATATAATTCAAAATCACCTTTATTTAATTTCAATTTGGTTGTATTTCTGTTTTTACTTAGTTTAATTCCACTTCAAGATCTCAGTTTGGTTTTATTACATTACTTCTTAATTTAATTCGAATAATTTAACAACCACTCACCTTAATATTTATTAGAAGGAAATATTGTTTTATATATCAAAATATATTTTATATAAAATCATTTAAAACCTTTATATAAGAAAATAACAAGTACGCTCTCATACGTACATATATACACACACACACTCAACTCATTATAGAGTACTAGGGACTGTATTTAATGAGTAATCCCCACCAGACCCAAGGTTCTCGCTTAACCTTTCAGCTCTGGTACCAATTGTAATGACTCGAAAGTGTTCGAACCCGAAAATTCCAGATAGTTAGGAAAAGAAGAAAGAGATAAAAGAAGAAGAACAGAAACAACAACATCTCACATTCACAGTGGATAAAATATAGTAAAAAATAATAATAGTTTACAAAAGAATAATAAATCTGTCGATTACATTTTAATACATCAGAGTTGCACATTTATACAGACACTGGATATACACCATTTACCATGCCTCGGATATCCAATAATATAATACGACGTAAACATTCCGTACGTTCTTGCCATCCTGCTCGCCTTCTGAGCTCCAGAAAGTCCTTACCTGAAAATCTATAATACTCGGTCTGACCAGAGCAATACATTAAAGTAACACCCGGGTCAGGCTGAAAACCAGCTTTTGTAAACCCATCTAACATGGAATGCAAAGCATACAACTTATATATAACCCGAGCAACTCAAGCAAATCACAAAGCCACAATTTATTATAGACATCACTTATTTCACATATAAGTTTTCTAAATACCCACCACGATGTTATCTGCTTGCTTTTGAATTTTAATGGCGTCTGATCTTGCTTCTTCTTCTTTCTCTCTTGATTCTGCTTCTTTTCCCTCACTCTCTACCTTACCTTTTACATCTTTAGATTCCTCATCTACCTCCTCTATCTCTGTTTCATCATTTTCTTCTCTTCCCAAATCTGTTAATCCTGATTCTTTGGCTTCCTCCAATTCCAATGATTCTCGTTCTTTGAAATCGAACTGGTCATCGCTCTTCAAATCTCTTCCAAGGAATGCTGGTTCTTATAAACCGATCCATTTTAATATCTCTCGTGACAAACCATCCACTGTTTTACCTGATTTAGTAAGAGAAGAAGGAATAAAGTACTGGAATGATCACTTAGTTAGATTCTTTTTGGATGGTACGCTCTCTTTTTTGACTGTTGTTAATTTCTTGAAAAGATTCTGGAAACTTAAAGGTGAAGTTGAGTTTAAATCGGATGGTTTCAATTTCTACTTCAAGTTCTCTAATCAAGAAGATAGGGATCATGTTCTTGATTCCGATCCTATCTTCATTAGGGGTAGAATGTTCATTATTACAAAATGGGATCCATCTATTGGTTTATCTCAAGCTCAGATTAGGAGAGTACCTATTTGGATTCATTTTCATAAGATTCCCATTATACTTTGGACCTTAGTAGGCATTAATTGGCTGGCTTGTCACGTAGGCAGATTGATTTGTTTTGACAGTAGCACTGAGAAATTGCAAAGATTTAAGTATGCAAAAGCACTAGTAGAGATTTCACCTGATTGTGAATTACCAGATTCTATTCATATTCCACAATTGGGTAGTAATTGCCCGGATGTTCAACTGTCTTATGACTGGAAGCCTAGTATTTGTACTCATTGCAAAAATTTTGGACATGACACAGCATCCTGTGAATTTGTAAACAAGCAATGTGATGGGGGTGATACCGAGGGAAATAAAAACCTGGTGGTGGGAGTGAATGCAAATAAGAATCAAAGTAGTGATAAAGATGTTATTACAGTTGATCATTCTTGGAGAGTTGTTAATAAAAGAAATAAAGGGGTATGGAAACAGAAGCAATCAGTGGTCAAGGAGAATAATAATTCAAATGTTAATTCAGTCAGTGAGATGGAGGTTGGTTAGGCAATTGAAGCTGTAGTTCATCATGACATTGGTTCAAGTATCACAGAAAATCATAATTCCTTTGCAGTTTTAAATGACTCTTCTCTTGTTACAAATAAGCATAGTGTCAGTGAGGTTTCCACTTTAAATCTTTCCATGCATTCATCTGAATCTGATTCTAAAGTAGTATCAGTTGTTAATGTTTCAGATCCTTCTGATACTTTCTTAGTAGCTGGAAAATTATCAAATCATTCATCTATATCTCCAAACATAGTTGCCTCAATTGTTCTCCCTTGTGCAACCACATCTTCTTCAGCCTCTTGTTCCTCTCAATTTAGTACCAAATCTCCTATTCCTAATTCTTCCTCACCTTATTTGCATTTGTCTCCACCAAATCATATTTTGTTACCTCCTTCAGTCTCTAATGAGGTTTCTGATGTCCTATCAAATTCAGGCAAAATCAATGTTGTTATTACTGATGATCTTAACAAAGGTAGGAATTTTAAACCTCATGAAGTCTTACCATTTTCCTCGTCTAAAAATAACTCCCATCATAGACATACTAGGAAAAATCCTTCACCATTGATTCCTCCACTCCCTCTCAAATGAATAATATTGCTTTTTGGAATATAAGAGGAGCTAATTTATCATCTAAGCAATTTGAGATCAAAAATCTTATTCATGAAAAGAATATTCATTTAATGTGTGTATCTGAAACTAAGCTTGATAAACAATCTACTATAAAGGCTATGCGCTTGATAGCTCCATCCTGGTTATATGATGATAATTTTCTTGAAGCCAATTATGGCAGATTGCTCACTTTATGGAATCCAAACTTATTCAAACTTTCTAGGTTAAATGCTTCGGATCAATATATTCACTACCTTTGTATTCATTTGCCTTCCAATGTTTCATTTCATCTTACTTCTGTTTATGCTCAAAACTCATTATCTTTAAGACAGGTTTTTCTGGATTTTCTTCCATCTTTACAATCATCTTTCACTCCTTGGCTAATTGGTGGTGATTTTAATTGTATGTTTGCAAGGAATCAAAAATGTGGTGGCTGTCCATTATCTCTTAAAGATATTTCTCCTTTAAATAGTGCCATAATTCAATCAAATCTTATCTCTGCTAAATATATTGGTTTAGATTTACTTGGTCTAATAGTAATAGGAGTGGAAATTCTACTTTATGTAAGCTTGATCACATTTTCTTAAACATTCCTTTTCTTCAACTTTGGCCAAAATCTTTTTATAATATCTTACAACCTTCTCTATCTGATCATTGTCCATTATTATTTCACTGTGGAGCTGATGATTTTCGTGGTGGGAAGCATTCTTTTAAATTTTTTAATTTCTGGACTAAACAAGTTGATTATCATGTTATTTTAAAGCAGGTGTGGAAAATGCTATATGGCAAGGATCCTCTATCAAATATTATTTTCAAAATGAATGCACTAAAGTTTCAACTTATGAAGTGGTCTGCTGTTAACTTTGGTATGGATTCTAAACTATCTACTCAGATTAGGAATGAGCTCCTTAAAATTCAAGTTATGCTGAGTGATAGACCATCTGATACTTCTTTACTTCATATTGAAATGCAATTAAAAAATGCTCTGGATCAAGTTATACAAAAAGAAGTTTCTTCAATCAAACAGAAAATTCACTTGAGAATGGAAAGAGAGGCTGATAGGAATACCAAGTACTATCATAATTTTCTAAAAGTAAAAAGAAATCATGAATGCATTTATCAGATTAGGGATATGTATGGAAACATAGTGAATACCTTTGATGGAATAAATGAGGCTTTTGTTCAGTATTTCAAATCTATTTTAGCTCCATCCAATTTATTCATTCCTGATATCAATTCTCTTTTTGACATTAACCTTCCTACAATTACTGTCTCTCTATCAAATACTTTGATTAGTGCAATATCGAGGAATGAAATTGAATCTGCAGTCTTTAGTCTAGATAGTGATAGTTGTGGTGGTCCAGATGGATTTAATGCACATTTTATTCAGAAGAGTTGGATGATGATTGGATCAGATATTGTTAAGTCCATTCAACATTTTTTTCTTCATAATAAGCTCCCTGCTTGTCTTGCTGCAACTGCTATTGCTTTGATTCCCAAAATAAATAATCCATCTTCAGTTGCTGATTTTAGGCCTATATCTTGTTGTAATATTATTTACAAAATTATATCAAAAGTTTTGGCAAATAGATTACAAATAGTTTTACCATCTATCATTACAAACAATCAAGCTGCATATATCTCTGGTAGATCAATAAGTGATAATATCCTCTTGACTCAAGAATTGTTGTATGGATATGAGAGAGCAAATATTTCTCCAAGGTGCATGCTAAAACTAGACATTAAAAAGGCATTTGATTCCATTGCATGGCCTTCTATTTTAGCTATAATGTCTAGAATGAATTTCCCAAAACCTTTTTTAGCTCGGATCTACACATGTATATCATCACCTATGTATTCAATTACCAGAGAGGGTGGATTGTATGGTTATTTTAAAGGTAATCAAGGTGTTAGACACGGTGACCCAATCTCGGCTTATTTGTTCATAATAGTCATGGAGCTTCTGAATTCCATCTTGAAGGATCTTGTAGTTAAAAAAAAAATTTAGCTTCATCCCAAATGTAAAAATCCAATTATCACTCATCTCCTTTTTGCTGATGATCTTATAATCTTTACAAAGCTTTCTTTTCATAATATTCAATGTATTACTTCATCCCTAAAATTCTTCCATTCAATCACTGGCTTGCAAATTAATCTACAGAAATCAAATATTATGGTTGCTGGTTTAAACTCATTTCAAAAGAAGGATATCATAGAATTTTCAGGTCTTAAGGAGTTAACTAAGTACTCTTACTATTTGGGTTTACCTATCTTGAGTTCTAGAATTACTAAACATAATTGCTTGCCTCTCTTTGAGAAGATCATTGAAAGACTTCGAATATGGCCTATTGATAAGCTATCACAAGCAGGAAGGCTTACTATCATTCAATCCATTGCTGTAGCTATGACCAATTATTGGACAAGACATTACATACTCCCTGTAAAGTTGATAAACATGATTTCTAGTGCTCTAAACAAATTTCTCTGGCATGGTGATCCTTTTTCTAGTAAACTCATTCCAATTTCATTTTATAAACTATTTGAATCTAAGAAGAATAGTGGTCTTGGTATAACTAATATTTTTCTTTGGAACAAGGCAGCCATGTCAGTTTACTTCAATAAGATTTTTGAATCTGATGGAAATTTATGGACACAATGGGTTAATCATAATTTGATTGGTCATAAAAAAAATTGGACTATGCAAATTCCACAGAACTGCAGTTGGAGTTGGAGAAGTATTCTTAAGCTTAGGCAAACTTTAATCCCTCTCATACAATGTAACTATGCTCTAATTAAAGGTTTATCATTTTGGCATTCTCCATGGGCTAGACAAGGTTTGATTTTAAGTTCTGTTGTTGATTATAATCTCAGAAACAACTCTGGTATACCTGATTTGGCTACTGTTGATGAATTTATACAGGGTGATAGTATTGTTTTACCATATTCTAGTTCTTTTCAGCTTAGGAATCTTTGGAATGTTATTAGCAGTAATCCCATCAAGAACAATGGAAATGTTTTGATCTGGTCAGACAAAGGTAAGCCTCATTCTATTAGGTATGTGTATAAATCACTCTGTGGAGTTGGTTTATATTTCCCATGGCATTCAAGAATTTGGAATATTGGTGGAAGTGCTAAAGAAAATTTACTGCTGTGGAAAGTGATGGAAAATGCATTAAATACTAAAGATAAGCTATGTAGATTGGGTGTTATATCAGAGGATATTTGTGTTTTCTGCAGATCAGAACCAGAAACAAATACACATTTATTTTTTGAATGCACGTTTGTATATCAGATTTGGTATAGGCTTTTGTTAAATGGTGGATTTTATAAGCCTTCACCAGTTAGTGCTATTGAATGGTTTAATGTGTTTAAAGCAACTAGATGGAAAACCAGAATGACCAAACTGCTCCTTAAGCTACTAAAGAGGTTGATATATGCAGTTTGGACAGAAAGAAATAATAGAGTGTTTGGTATTGCTACTAAAAATTCTTCACAACTCTATAATTTGATTCGTGGTAGTATTCTTAAAGATTTGAAAACAGACAGTAATTGAAGCTTGCTTGTATTTCTTAGTAGAGCTGCAGATGGTTATACTCTTAGATTGTATATTATTAACTGCCTGGATACTCACTTGTCAATATGTTGTCATTACTTGAAGTATGAAGTATCTATCACTGCTGGCATGAGAGCAACTGGATAGCCTGTTACTGAGCATGAATCTGTATAACAGATTGTTGTATCACTAGTTTGTTTCAGTTCATTTTGAGTTAGTTGTCACTTTGTGTATTTTGTGTCTGCATTATTGTTATTGAATGTAGTCAAGTGCGGGTTTGTAACTGATTGTATCTTGTAGCATTGTAATGGTGTGTTGTAATTCTGATTAAGTCAATAAAATGGGCTTAATGCTCTTTGCTGTTCAAAAAAAAGTTTTCTAAATACCAAGATTTAGATTTATAATAATCCAATTCCTCCAAATCACTTCACTCCAGCATAAAGATTTCACATATCAATCTATAAAAATTCGAAGTGGTTTCGGGTATTTCCTAGTACCCGATCCTAGTCTCTTCGAGTCTCGTGTCATCCTAACCCAAGTTATCCAAATGAAATGCACAACATTTCATATCAATGATATCAACTCACTCAAAACATCCAATACCATTCAATCATCCATAAGAAAAACTCGATCGTTACCAAAATTAATTTAATTAGTTCTAATTGAATTTCAAACCTCAATTACTTAGATTCCTTCACTTGTCATTAATTAATTTCAAATCAATTAATCAATCATCCCTTCATTATTCATCTTAATTAATCCACTTGGATTAATTATCCTTCAATTTCATTCAAGAAATTATCATTAATTAACTTCACACTATTTATTATTCTTAACCAAAATCAATAGGTAATCTTAATTGCTTCATTAATTAATTAACTATATTAATTACATTAATTCTTAATTACTTATATTAATTAATTTCTCATAAGTCATTTTCTGTTGAATTGATTTAATCTTAATTAATCAATTTTTAATTACATCAATAATTATATAAATTAATGATTTCCAATTATATTTTAATTTGTTCAAATCTAAATCAATTACATTAATTCAACCACAATATCAATCGTTCTCGATTTATCTCAACCTGTAATTATCTACCTTTTTATTTACTTCATTAAATAAATAAATTATTCCTTAATTAACTATAGAATTTTATCTTTTGGTTAATTTCACAAAGTAATTATATTTTACTAATTACATTAAATAATTACCTATCAAACTATTCATTGATTATTCTACATGGATTAAACATAATAAATGAACTTAAAACTTCATTAATTAGTTAAATCAAGCCTTTAATTACTAAATTAATCAACCTAAATCGTTAATTAATTGAATTAATTAGTTTTTCATTTTAATTACCCTTCAAATTTGACGAATCAGAAATCATTAAGCCCTTAACAACATTAGAATGAAAACATTCTCTTATTTATAACTTTAAATCTAAAACAATTTAAAAACCCGAATACTTCGAGTCAACCCACAATTAACTCGAGAACCACCGTAACCAAAGTCACATCATCATCAGTACACATCCAATCAATTTATTCATCCAACCAATTATTTAAATTTAACCATTTAAATTTAAATAAAAATCCAACAGAGTGAGATTTACTCACCTTTGTTGTTAATTGCAATCAACTTCAATCTTGACTTTGGTTTCATCAAAATTTTGACCTTTTAAAAACATTTACAGTTTGTTATCGTTTGAACTAATCAATTTCCAATAAATAAATTAATTAACCAATAATGAAATATAAACTATTTCCTTTTTAATAAAAATATTTTATCTACCATAAAAATTGAATCGGTTTATTAAATGGATCTATCTCCATAAAACAATATTTTAAGCTAAACTAGTAATTCAAAATATGTATATATATTTTGATTCCTTGTGTATATTTAAATTAAATTAAAAACAACTTAAAATTCAAAACTTCTTAACCATTTAAGATTTTATTTACTGTAAATAATTTCTGTATATATATAAATCAATTATTTACAAAACTTACTACTATATATTATTCATTTATTTGTTTATTTTTTTTAAACTATATGTATAGATGTATAAACAGACTTTATTTAATTAAATAAAGCAAAAACTAAGGTAGTTATACCTCACTACCGACGCCTCCTCCATCGCAGATCCAAACTCCAACAATTTGACTTCGACGAACTCCCCAGAACCGAGCCGCCTCGTGCCTCCCTCCTCGCGGTCACCGCTTCGATCGCGTTGAGCCTCCCTGCCTACAGGTGTGTAAAACCGTACCTATGTTGCCGTGACTCGAGCTCCAGATCGCAACGCTTCCGCTCGATTCAACAGTCAATTCCCCCAAACTCGATCAATCTCCCCTCCCCTAGAATGTCACCGAGCTTGCTAGCAAAATGCCCGCCTCCCTCTCTTCTCTTTTTTTGTTACGGGAACTGGAATTCGCAGTTTAGTGCTAAGGAATGGAGCGTGAGTTGCAAAGAGGAAGGGAGTTCGGCCCCCTTTTCTTTATAATTGATGTACAGGAGAAGAAAGGAGTTCGGCTCCTTTTACTTTATAATTTTTTTTCTCGTTCATTTGATTTCAGTCTGGGAGTTGAGGGAGATGAAGATAAGTTATATATTTGTGGAAGCTTATTGCATATGCGTTGATTATTGTATAATTGAATATTGAAAATATCTCGTGTTACATGCCGTAAAATTTCGAACTCCTAATTGGACATGCCGCCAGGCGTTTATAAGGCTTTACCCATATTCCGAACACAATGGAATGAGTTTTAGAGGCTAATTTGATCGTATGTGGAAGTTAGTTTTATAAATCGGTTTAAAATATTAAATTATCGGTTTTAATTTCAACGCGTTTCTCACTCGTACGAGCAAACAGTGAATCCAAATGCTACGAAAATTTAAATCCGATAATAACTAACTATTACGGATCCAATGGAACTGGTTTCGTCGAATTCCAGGACTGTGCCTCAGAAGGCTATTTTTAGTTATCGATTTAAACGATATATTATTAAAATTGAATAAATCACCTTTAAATTTAATTTCAACCATTCTATTATCTTCAGTATCATCATTATAAATTTTATAAGCCTTCAAATTATTTTAAACGGGCTTAGAAATTTCAGATTCAACAATTTACCCAGTTTCAATTATTAAATTACATATTTAAACTATATAATTCAATGATTTAATAATCAAGTAAATATTGATATCTTGAATTCAAGTTAAAATTAACTTATAAATATTTTAAAATCAAATACCTATTCAATGATTAAATTATTAGAAATTCCGGGTCGTCACACCGACACCCCTTTATTCCCTTCTTTCATTTAAAAATCCACACTTCTTTTCCCCTCTTTCTTTTCCAATTAAACGAAATCGATTTATATTAAAAAAATTCAAAATCCCGCATTCGTTCTTCTTTCCCTCTTTCATAAATCATGAGATCCACTTCTCGTTTCGAATGGTGGGGGATGAAATTCAATGAGCAGAGGAAATATGGGGGCGCTCGTGGGGCTCGAGACTGGCGACGGTGCGAATGTGGTCGAAGGGTGAGCAGTAGGCGCGCTCGCGTGAAGGGAGGCGATGGCTTGGGGATCGAGCTCGTGAACGAGAAAGCGATGAAAGGTGGAGGGTGGCATGGGTCACGTGTGGCACGAGCATGACAGCGGTGGTTCGAGTGGAGTCGCGATGCTCGGTAGTGTTGACATGATTTCTAAATCGATTTGGAGTGGCGATGCCAATGCGATCGGCAAGTTAGGTATAGTTGCAGTAAGCTATAAGCTAGTTTTGTTTTATTGAAGTTTAATAAGTAATATATATATATATATACACACGTGTATATTTGTTAGAATATATATATATATATATATATATATATATATATATTTACGGTAAGGTTTAAAAAGAAAATTCTGTTAAATTTATATATGTGTAAATATATATACACACACACACACACACACACACACATTGAAAATATAAGTACAGGGAAGTTTTTGCGTATATATAAGTACATTTTAATTTTATAGAGGATATGGAATGGATTTTTAGTTTCAACTTCAATTTGGCATGTGTATAAATATTTGTGGATAAGCACAAAAATATGGATAAGTAAGGAGAAAACAGGGAAACTATATAGACTATTTCATAAATCTGTTTGTAATCTCTGAAAAATATATAATAATAAATATATATATCCATATTTTAATCTACTGGTTATTTCAAAATAATATAGTAATAGAGATTAATTTGTTTAAAAAACTTATTTAATTATTTTGTTCCTAAAAATATTTATTAAAGGAAAAATTGGTTTTAAAACTACTAGTTAGAATTTAATTATTAGTAAATTAAATTTGTGAAATGGAAATAAGTTGTTTTGGTTAATTCAAATATAAATAAATCCTGAATTGTTTGTTCAAGGTGTAAAATCATGGAGTAACAAGACGAGGGGGATTGGATTTGCAAACAAAAATCAAAGGTGAGTTAATCTCACTCTTCTGGATTGCTATTTAAATTTAAATGGTTAAATTTAAGTAATTAGTTGAATGGTTGAATTGATTTGATGTGCTATATTATAGTATATAGTATATATTTTAGTGATTGATTTCCCACATTATATAGCGGATGAGACCATATGCGCCGCATAATAGCGGATGATATTATATAAACCCATATACCACGATATTGCACCTCGAAGTGGAATTGGTATTTTATACTGTGTTAACATCTGTGGATGCAGGGAAATAGGTTAGACGGATCCAACTAGATTCTTCAAATTTATTTAGATTATATAATACTCTGTGATATGGTTTATGTGATAATTAGTGATAGATTATGTTGGAAATTCAAATGTTGGGTGATATGGTTTGATTGAATATAATTGGATATATCTAGTTATGAAATTGTATAGATTTGGATTTTTGGAAGAAAAAAAATGAGAATTTTAAGTAAACAATTATAGGAATTTGAATAAATTAAAGAATGAATTGGAAAAGAATAAAAGTTGATTTTTGAATTCTAATAAATAAAATTTCAAGTATGGAAAAATGAGATTTTGAATAATGGGAATAAATAAATTTTCTTAAAACCTCAAGTGTTATTATTCAAAGGAATAATAGTGATTTTTGAATCCTAATCAATTACGGGTATGATAAAGGGATTTTGAATAAACAGAGAAATGATGAATTTTGAACTTAAGTGATGTTATATCAAGATATAATGGATTTATTATTAAAATTAAAGGTTAAATTTATTTAAAAGGATATAGAAGGAATTTGGGAAATCTGAAATTGGTGTTTTTAGTTAAAAAGATTTTAAATCAAAATTAAGGAATAAAATCTAAAGTTAATAGATTTTGAAATAAACTGAGTAAGGAATTTTTTTTCAAAATGGAGTAAATTGGGAATCAATTTGGAAATTGATCTAAGTGTTTGGAATCAGAATTTTAAAAGGAAGTTGAGTCTATGAAACTTATAAACTTGGTTTATAAAAGTGAAGCAATATATCAGTGGATATTTGGAAGAATAAATTCATGGTAGGAATTTATTAAAGGAATGGGTAAATTTGTTTAAAAATAAATAGTGATTTATTTCTAAAAGATGTGAAAGAGAAGCGTATTTCCCTGGATAGCCAAGTATGTTTGAAAGCAAATTTTTAAGCATAAGTCAAAATTATTAAGAGCATGATTTAGAAATTTATTATTTAAATTTTAAAGTAAGTATTTTTTTTCAAATTTATCTTAGTAGTAATTATTTAAAGGTGACTTGGTATTATGTTTCAAAAAGAGGAAATTCAGTAAAGTAGCTTTATTTTAAAAATTATTAAAGTATATCTCTTGAATAAAGTATTAAAGTAGTTTTTAACTTTAAATGTTTAAAGTGTATTTTACAATAAAGTGTTTTTAAATTATTTTTAAAATCTAAAATATTTGTACTTAGTGTTTTCAGTGGAAATAAATATTTGGGATTCATTCCATGAGAAAGTGTGGTTTGAAAACGGTTTTCAAAGGGTCGAAAAGTGGAAATATATCTTGTGAAGATATTTTGAGATTAATAAATAATTTGGTGAAATTATTAATGTTGGATGGTTGTTTGTTAATGTTAATTGATAGTTAAATAACCGACTATCAATATTGGCTAATGCGTTGATCGTTTCGAAGAGACCGAGATCAGGATTTATTTCCTGAAAACCACTTCGATCCGGTTTGTATGTTTTCGTATGGAAAACAAGAGTTTGGATGCGAAGGTTGAGCAGTGAAATGCAAGGGCTAGTCGCTACTAATCTGAGGTGATTCCGAAAGGGATGTAGTAGGAGTAGCGCCTTAGGTTCCGTTCGAACCTGGAATGAATTTTTATGGATGAATGCTTTCAGAACATCGTCACGTGGAGGGTGAGCATTCTTGTTCTAAAAAGTAATGCTTTGCCTCGATCCTCATCAACTGGGAATAACAGAAAATCAGTGGCTATGGAGCAAGGCTAAGTGGGTAGCACCCATTAGGGTAAGGTCATCCTATCTAGATGCCCCTTTTTTATTCGGCTTAATGGGTGGTTGCTGATCCCAACCGCGGGGTGATCTTACTCGAGATTATTCAGCAAGGGGTAGTACCGGTCTTGTGTTGCAGGGGATCGGGAGGGATCCTCGGTACGGCGATCTAGGCTACGTACTGTGATAGGTGGTACCAAAGTGCCTAGTCATTAGTTGGAAATCCATTCTCCCTACGTGCCTTTTACAGTTTTGATTGTACAACCCACTTTGTGGCTTGTATGCTGAAATTTTATAGATGTAACTGTAGGATCTAGATTAACCCTAGAGGGGGGGTGAATAAGGTTATAGCAAATTTTCTCGAATTAAACACAGAGATATAATAGCAGAAATAAATATGCTGAAAAGTAAATCACACACAAAATTTACCCAGCTTCGGCAACCCCTGCCTACTGCTGCATTCACAGATTTTTATTAGAATTAAACAGTATCACGCTTACAAACACTCTACTAGACTCGCAGACATTTGCTCCCGCTCACAAACACTCTACTAGACTCGCACACCCTGCTCGTAAACATTTGCTCCCGCTCACAAACACTCGACTAGACTCGCACACCCTGCTCCCGCCTATAGAGTTTCGTTTACTCGCAAACTTTGCCTCCCGCCTATAGGGCTTCGTTTACTCGCAAACTCTGCTCCCGCCTACAATAGAACTTTGCAAACTCGCACACTCTGCTCACTGAACAAATTCAAAAATAGACAATCTGACACTACCTAACCCCTAGGTGGTGATTTACTAATTCTTTGATTCGTAAAATAAAAAACAATAATTTAAAAAAAAACAATAGAAAATAACCCTAAAACTAATTAACAATATAAAGCCTTATTAAAAAAACAAAACCCCCTTTTTTTTTTAATAAGGCCAGCCCACTTCCTTTTTTCACCCGATCCTTTTGTTCGTGAGAATGATGGCGGCTTCGTTCTGTTTAGGGCTTCGTTCCCTTTGTTCTAGTTAGGGCTTCGTCTCTTTGTTCCAATCAGGGCTTCGGTTTCTTCAATCGATCTGAGATATGTTGCCCTAGCTCACTACTTCTCTCATGCTTGACTATCGCTCGTTTGCAGTTGCTCGATCGAGTTCGTTGTTTGTGGATTCGGTATGTACTGTCTCCTTTTGCTTTACTAAGTTGATACTTGAACTCGATAGATTAATTTGCCAGTGATGATTGGGTTATATATGCGTTCGAACTCCTTGAATTATGTTCGTCTAAATATATTTGAATTTGTCAATAGTCGTTCGATCTTGCATTGATGCTTGGGATTGATCTAACTTTGTCAATTTCGTATTTTTGGTAGCTTGATTCACACGGTATTGATTTGATTTCGTGATCAATTTTGCATGGCTACCACGGTGAACACTTGTTTGACTTTGACAATACTGATTTCGTGAATTTTCACTTTGTTGACTTGTTCATCATTGAATTTGCGATTCACTGTCACTTCGGCCTTGATACTGAGTGTTTACTTCGGCCATTTGATTTTCTAAACTTCTGGATATTGTGGGATGCCGTCTCCATTTGGTTGTTGCAGTATTCATTGTTGTTGTGTTCCTCACTGATGCATTGTTGTAACTCCATCTTGACTTGGGCTTTTTCACTGTAACAGATGCTACACTTGTTCATGTATATATTACTTTGTTTCACTGGTGGCCTATGTGCATGCTTCACTGTTCTTTGCATTTGTTCATATGAGTGTGCTCACTGTTGTTTGTACCTGTGCATATATGTATACTGAGTTTGCATTTGATCTTGATCATACTTCGGCCTTGGTTTTATTGCTATAGCATGCACTCGACTCTGTAGTTGTAACTGGACATTTGAGTTTGTTGCATTTAGTTGCTGTTGTCTGCACTTGCTTGAGTTTCACTGCCATAAGTCGTGTTGTTACATTGTACTTGCCTGTTGCACTCTGGTCTGTCCACTGCAGTTTGTGTCTTGCCACTGACTTGCTGTTTGGAGATGAGTCCACTGTGCTTGGCCTTGGTTATATTGATTTTGGCCCATATCTGTTCATCTGCACTTGTGTATATTATTGCTGTTGTCTTTGATTTGAATTGTGCATTTGAGGCAGGTTGTGTCCATATTGTATTTGATACTGTTGCACACTACTGTCTTGGTTTTGGGGCTGCTGTTCTTTAATGCATCTGTGTGTGTTACTGTGTTTATGACCATAAGTTCATCGTGAAGCATGGTTTACTGTTGTTGCATACTTGTATCACTTGATGTCTTGAGCTTCAACTGTGCTCGAGCTCGTATCACAGCAAACTGCATGTTATGTTTGTTTGGTAGTTGCTTCAGTCACTTTGTTGTATACTTGTGCTTTGAACATTTTCAACCTGATGCATCTGGACTTGAGCATATTTGATGAAATTGTTGTCTGGTCTTTGCATTGCTGTGTTGATCATGTTTCTGGTTCAATCCACCGTTTCATGTTTCATGCATGCTCGACATTGAGTTTTGTTGCACTGTTTTTGGCTTGTGACCTGCCTTGTGTTGAATCCAGTTTTTCAAAAAAAACTCGGGTTTGACCTTGTGCTCGTGTCGTGATTTTCAATGTTATTGCACGTGAGTTGAACCCGGTTTTTCATTTGGGTTTGACCTGTGCTCGTCTGTCCCTGTAAATCAATCAAGTGTATATATCGACGTGCACGGCCTAGTGGCATATACAGTAATACACTGTGTATGTCACAAGTTGTTCATGTATGATGAATTCAAATTTAAATTATGACGAACAACCCAAATAACTGAGGCAAATCATATTTTCAAAAATTTTTTTTTTTATTTTTGAATTGCAAAAATATTTCTTTTTCAATTTTACTGCGTTAGTGAATATTTTTGCAGATTTCTCAGATGCTGGATTTAAACTGGAATGCAGTTGAAGACAAGATACGAGTGTGAGTGTATGTAGTGAGGTTATCAATGTAAAAATATTTGTGATGTAATCGTGATGTAATCAAAAATGTATATGTATAGTGAGAGATTGAAATTGTACTATTCAAAAATTGTAATAAATATTTGTTTGAATAAAAATTTCTGTTTGAATTCAAAATCTGTTTAACTTGTTCTGTTTGAATTTAAATTCGAATTCTGTGTAATTTAATTTTATTCAACAAATATTTATCTAACAAAATAGTACATTACCAAATACATACTATTCAAAATTGTAATAAATATTTGTTTGAATAAAATTTCTGTTTGAATTCAAAATCTGTTTAACTTGTTCTGTTTGAATTCAAATTCGAATTCTGTGTAATTTAATTTTATTCAACAAATATTTATTTAAACTATGAAAAACAAAATAGTACATTACCAAATACATTTAAATGAATATATATGTTTATTATCATCAAACAAAAACATATAAGCGCATATTCAACAATCTCCCCCTTTTGATGATAACAAACATATATTTAAGATTTTGACCATGTTAAATGTATTTGATCAATTATATACTTTAATTGCTCCCCCTATTTAAATGCTCCTCTCTACATAATACTCCCCCTACATATATGCATACAAATAGAAAAATATAAATGAGCCTATATGCAAAGTGAAAATTATTTGACCTTTGCTTGATTCTATTTGACAAAATCTTAACTTTTCTCTCCCCCTTTTGTTATCAGCAAAAGAATAACAGTGTTATAAAAATAGGGATGAAGTGATAGACATGAATCAAACATTTAACTCAATTGAATATAAATATTAAATTTCAATAAAACTCAAACAAAAATCATAATTACCCTTGTCAAGCGCATATTCCACTTTCAGAAGTGATGGAGATAAAATCATCAAATATCATACAATTCTGTCTATTTGTGGTATATTTATTTCAGGAAATTTGAATATCTACTAACCATGCATAACCGTTAGGACTTTTAAATGAGATTAGTAGTATTCACAATTTCTATTTTAAAAAAAATGAAATCAAGTATCTTCTAACCACGCATGACCGTGAGGACTTTTAAATGGGATTAGAATCAACTTGTCTATTTGAATCAATTAATTTTCATATGCGTTCCATACATGCATAACCGTGAGGACTTTTAAATGAGCATGGAAGCACATAATCAAAAATCCAAGTAATTCACCCATGCATAACCGTGAGGACTTTTAAATGAGAGTGAGTACTTTGGATATTTATTTTTATTGCTGAATATAATAAGTTGAAGCACAAATAATTTCCTTCACAGATTTAAAGATATTGAAGAACAAATGATTTCCTTTGTAAACTACCACAAATTTACATACTAAATATGATCTTGAGGAGTGATGGTCGATAGAAAGATGATAGAAATAGAAGTGATCATGGAATTTTTACCCAACAAAAAGTTTTTATAACTCTTGTTATGAAATTCTAAAGAAATTTTCTAATTATACTTTCTCGAGTTATAATATATGATAAATATCAACACTCATCTCTTTTTCAATCACTATTCATCTTTTCGATAATCAAAGGGAGTCAGATTAGTCAAAATTTGTCATTTAAAATCAATTTTTCAAAAATGATTAATCTGTAAATATGGTCAAACATGATTTTCTCGAGGGGGTTTTATAAGAAAATTTTCTGCTATTTGAAATTATTTCAAGTGAAAAATATGCAGATATTTTCTTTGGAAAAAAACGATGCAACAAATGAATGTTAAAAATTAATCACGTTCCACTAGTAATTTTTCTATCAACTGTATTACCAGCGTAATCTGCATCTGAATTTAAATTTCACTCAATACTCACTCGTTGGATATCAAAGACCAGATTGTGAAATTTCAACAAACTATCTCAGAATTGTTTTCAACAATTTTAAATGAAATTTGTAATGAAGCCATGTTCACACTCAAACAAATATCATGATGTTCATTTCAGAAACCATAGGATAAACAAGTCCATGAGTAATCAACAGTCAATCAACATCATAATTATTTCAAAAACAATTTCTTAAGGTTTCAATAATTTTTAAAATCCTTTTTCACATGAATTTGAAATCGTGCAAATTTACAAGCAGTGACCAAAATATCAAAACAAATATATCTACGTGTAGCATGAGTAACCAGCATTTGACCGAACAAATTTATATAAATTAGTTCAAAATTGAAAATATGATTGGACATCAATTAAGCACAAATTAATGTCATAAATAAGAACAAGTCAAAAAATTTCTTAAAATCCTTTTTACATTTTTTTTAAATAGAATTCATTAGGATTTTAAGTTGAAGCCATGTAAATAGAAGAAACCATGAATATAGATTTAGCCAAAAATATTATCGTCAATCAATAAAAACACCATCAGCTATCCAAATTAATCGATATAAAGTATTTCAAGGATTGTAGTGTTTTTGGCATAAATGCATAATTGGCCAACCATTTTGTAAAAATCAGAATCAAAATTATCATCTTTTATTCATCTCAATATTGGCTGATTTTAATTCAGAATATGGTGCAGATTATCACATTTGATATATCGTTCAAAAATAAATTTACCTGTTTTACCTTTACGATAATTTTTCGTCATTGTCCATTGTGATTCTGTCTCCTTTGTACTAGGCTAAGGAACTTTGCTTTGTCGCCCGTTGTGTTTCTGGAACAGCCGAAATCCAGAGAACACTGTTGTTGTTCCTTAGCCTGCCACCACACCTACACGATAAAAGATTTTTGTGACCTATTTGTTTTTATAGGTCCATTGTTGTTAGTGGCAGAATATGAAAAATATGTTTTTGGAGACCCAAAACTATTTTTATATGTTCCTTTTGGCACCCAAATTTGTTTGACTTTCAAAGATTTTATATTTGTGCCTTTTGGAAACCAAATCGGTATAGTTTTTACATGTTTGGGTCTATACCAACAATTATTTTGATTATGTCCAAATTTTTCGCAAATAGAGCACATTAAGTTGACTTGATTAAATTTTGTGTTCCTATGACTATGATGTCCAATTATTTAAGATCGAGCAACACTTTTACCTTTATCATCATCTTGTGATTTTCCAAAACCTAGTCCTTTTCTATTGTTAGAAAAAATTTGATTTCCCAATAACATTTTGAAAGATTTTTCTCCTTTTGAAAAGTTATTCAGGGATTTCTCAAGATTTTGGACTTTGGTTTTTAATGTTGAGTTTTCAGTGACAAGTGAGGTGCATCGATTAATAAAATCCTTTCTCCTAGTGTCGATGGTTTCCTTAAGATTCAAGTTTTCATTTTCAAGACTTTCAAAGTTATTCCTCAGTTTTGATAATTCTGAATCTAAAATCTTACATTTTTTACATTCTAGGTTTTGAATATTTTCAAGTTCAGTTTCTAACCTGAAATTTTCACGAGCAAATTCTCTCCTATCAGATTTCAGTTTTTCAATCTTAGATTCAAGAGTATCCACTGCCTTAGTAAGATCAGAACACATAAAAACAAGTTCTTTATAAGAAAACTCACCTGCCTCACTAGATTCGTCGGAGGTTGCTTCTGATTCTGATTTTGCCATGCAACACAAGTTAGCCTCCTCTGAGCTGCTATCCGAAGCTTCCTCTCCTTCTTCATCATCCCAAGTCGCTGCAAATACCTTCTTCGCCTTTTCCTTTTCTTTGTTGTTTTTGAGAAGTGGACATTTTGGTTTGATGTGGCCAGGCTTGTTGCAGTTATAACACGTCAGTTCATTATCAGAATTTTCGGAATCTTTTGACCTATTTCCCTTTGTTTTCTTCTTGCGTGGCTTGAATCTAGACCATCTTCTAAGATTATTGACAGCCATTGCAAGCTCTTCAATTGGATCTTCTTCATCGCTTTCTTCTTTGCTCTTTAAGGCAATCGTCTTCTTCTTTGGTTCAGAGTTGTTGCGTTCTTCCTTTGCTTTTAACTCAAGCTCATATGTCATCAAGTTGCCAATCAACTCTTCCATGCTTAGTTTGCTCAGATCTTTTGATTCTTGGATTGCTGTGACTTTTGCCTCAAAGTTCATTGGTAAAATTCGTAGTATCTTCCGCACAAGCTCTACCTCAGTGAATACCTTCCCAAGTGCTCTAGCGTTGTACACCAAAGTTGAAAAGCGTCCAAACATGTCCTTTATGCTCTCGCCTTTGTCCATCACAAAGTTCTCGTATTCATTGCTGAATAGGGCTAGACGAGACTCCTTGACTTGAGAAGTTCCTTCGTGTGTCACCTCCAAAGTGTGCCAAATTTCCTGTGCTGTTGTACAATGAGAAATTCTATTAAATTCATTTTTATCAAGAGCACATATCAAAGCATTCATGGCTTTAGCATGTGTCGTTTTCAATTTCTTATCGTTAGCATCCCACCTATCCTTAGGTTTAGGAATCTCAGTATCGCCAACGATTATAGTGGGAGGTTTATAGCCAGTTTCAATAATATCCCAAACATTATAATCAACAGAACTAAGATAGATACCCATCCTAACTTTCCAATAAGCATAATCGTTCCCGTTAAACATGGGTGGCCTAGCAATAGATTGCCCCTCAGAAAATGCATTATTTTGTAGACTCATGACTCTAGAGTTAAATATACCGGGCTCTGATACCACTTGTAGGATCTAGATTAACCCTAGAGGGGGGGTGAATAGGGTTATAGCAAATTTTCTCGAATTAAACACAGAGATATAATAGCAGAAATAAATATGCTGAAAAGTAAATCACACACAAAATTTACCCAGCTTCGGCAACCCCTGCCTACTGCTGCATTCACAGATTTCTATTAGAATTAAACAGTATCACGCTTACAAACACTCTACTAGACTCGCAGACATTTGCTCCCGCTCACAAACACTCTACTAGACTCGCACACCCTGCTCACAAACATTTGCTCCCGCTCACAAACACTCTACTAGACTCGCACACCCTGCTCCCGCCTATAGAGTTTCGTTTACTCGCAAACTTTGCCTCCCGCCTATAGAGCTTCGTTTACTCGCAAACTCTGCTCCCGCCTACAATAGAACTTTGCAAACTCGCACACCCTGCTCACTGAACTAATTCAAAAATAGACAATCTGACACTACCTAACCCCTAGGCGGTGATTTACTAATTCTTTGATTCGTAAAATAAAAAACAATAATTTAAAAAAAAACAATAGAAAATAACCCTAAAAATAATTAACAATATAGAGCCTTATTAAAAAAAACAAAAACCCCTTTTTCTTTTAATAAGGCCAGCCCACTTCCTTTTTTCACCCGATCCTTTTGTTCGTGAGAATGATGGCGGCTTCGTTCTGTTTAGGGCTTCGTTCCCTTTGTTCCAGTTAGGGCTTCGGCTCTTTGTTCCAATCAGGGCTTCGGTTTCTTCAATCGATCTGAGATATGTTGCCCTAGCTCACTGCTTCTCTGATGGTTGACTATCGCTCGTTTGCAGTTGCTCGATCGAGTTCGTTGTTTGTGGATTTGGTATGTACTGTCTCCTTTTGCTTTACTAAGTTGATACTTGAACTCGATAGATTAATTTGCCAGTGATGATTGGGTTATATATGCGTTCGAACTCCTTGAATTATGTTCGTCTAAATATATTTGAATTTGTCAATAGTCGTTCGATCTTGCATTGATGCTTGGGATTGATCTGACTTTGTCAATTTCGTATTTTTGATAGATTCACACGGTATTGATTTGATTTCATGATCAATTTTGCTTGGCTACCACGGTGAACACTTGTTTGACTTTGACAATACTGATTTCATGAATTTTCACTTTGTTGACTTGTTCATCATTGAATTTGCGATTCACTGTCACTTCGGCCTTGATATTGAGTGTTTACTTCGGCCATTTGATTTTCTAAACTTCTGGATATTGTGGGATGCCGTCTCCATTTGGTTGTTGCAGTATTCATTGATGTTGTGTTCCTCACTGATGCATTGTTGTAACTCCATCTTGACTTGGGCTTTTTCACTGTAACAGATGCTACACTTGTTCATGTATATATTACTTTGTTTCACTGGTGGCCTATGTGCATGCTTCACTGTTCTTTGCATTTGTTCATATGAGTGTGCTCACTGTTGTTTGTACCTGGGCATATATGTATACTGAGTTTGCATTTGATCTTGATCATACTTCGGCCTTGGTTTTATTACTATAGCATGCACTCGACTCTGTAGTTGTAATTGGACATTTGAGTTTGTTGCATTTAGTTGCTGTTGTCTGCACTTGCTTGAGTTTCACTGCCATAAGTCGTGTTGTTGCATTGTACTTGCCTGTTGTACTCTGGTCTGTCCACTGCAGTTTGTGTCTTGCCACTGACTTGCTGTTTGGACATGAGTACACTGTGCTTGGCCTTGGTTATATTGATTTTGGCCCATATCTGTTCATCTGCACTTGTGTATATTATTGTTGTTGTCTTTGATTTGAATTGTGCATTTGAGGCAGGTTGTGTTCATATTGTATTTGATACTGTTGCACACTACTGTCTTGGTTTTGGGGCTGCTGTTCTTTAATGCATCTGTGTGTGTTACTGTGTTTATGACCATAAGTTCATCGTGAAGCATGGTTTACTGTTGTTGCATACTTGTATCACTTGATGTCTTGAGCTTCAACTGTGCTCGAGCTCGTATCACAACAAACTACATGTTATGTTTGTTTGGTAGTTGCTTCAGTCACTTTGTTGTATACTTGTGCTTTGAATATTTTCAACCTGATGCATCTGGACTTGAGCATATTTGATGAAATTGTTGTCTGGTCTTTGCATTGCTGTGTTGATCATGTTTCTGGTTCAATCCACTGTTTCATGTTTCATGCATGCTCGACATTGAGTTTTGTTGCACTGTTTTTGGCTTGTGACCTGCCCTGTGTTGAATCCAGTTTTTCAAAAAAAACTCGGGTTTGACCTTGTGCTCGTGTCGTGATTTTCAATGTTATTACACGTGAGTTGAACCCGGTTTTTCATTTGGGTTTAACCTGTGTTCGTCTGTCCCTGTAAATCAATCAAGTGTATATATTGACGTGCACGGCCTAGTGACATATACAATAATACACCGTGTATGTCACAAGTTGTTCGTGTATGATGAATTCAAATTTAAATTATGACGAACAACCCAAATAACTGAGGCAAATCATATTTTCAAAAATTATTTTTTTTTATTTTTGAATTGCAAAAACATTTCTTTTTCAATTTTACTGCGTTAGTGAATATTTTTGCAGATTTCTCAGATGCTGGATTTAAACTGGAATGCAGTTGAAGACAAGATACGAGTGTGAGTGATATGTAGTGAGGTTATCAATGTAAAAATATTTGTGATGTAATCGTGATGTAATCAAAAATGTATATGTATAGTGAGAGATTGAAATTGTACTATTCAAAAATTGTAATAAATATTTGTTTGAATAAAAATTTCTGTTTGAATTCAAAATCTGTTTAACTTGTTCTGTTTGAATTCAAATTCGAATTCTGTGTAATTTAATTTTATTCAACAAATATTTATCTAACAAAATAGCACATTACCAAATACATACTATTCAAAATTGTAATAAATATTTGTTTGAATAAAATTTCTGTTTGAATTCAAAATCTGTTTAACTTGTTCTGTTTGAATTCAAATTCGAATTCTGTGTAATTTAATTTTATTCAACAAATATTTATTTAAACTATGAAAAACAAAATAGTACATTACCAAATACATTTAAATGAATATATATGTTTATTATCATCAAACAAAAACATATAAGCGCATATTCAACAGTAACAATTTCTGCTATTTGAATAAGTGTTTGTATGTAGACCCTATTATAATATCAGATGATTTTGATAATAAATGTTTTAGCTATCGTAAGGTAAAAATCCGACATGTTTATTTGTGACGTGGTGTTACTAGATGTTTTTGATTTTCAAAGGATTTTGAAATTTCAATAATCCAATTGAGTGTGTTTTTCTCACACTAGTATTCCAGACTGACTTGTGTGTTATTTAACTATGATGCTCGGGTCAAACCGAGTATTATAGAATACAGGAAAGGATGCTGTGGAGCTCAGGAGACGAGTTGGATGGCGATACGTACTTCCGTATTTGTGTTAAATATTCCATTGTTTATTCAGATTGTGAGGACAGGTTATGATTACTGTCCAGTTGTGTGTTATGTATACTCTGATGTTGTAATGTATAAACAGATTTTTTTTATGTAAAGATCATTTATTATCCATTATATTTTATTCCGCTACGATGGTTAGATTCTGATGTTGTTTTCTGTTTCCATCTTCTACATCTTCTTCTCTAACCCTAACGGTTTGTATTTCTGTTCACCTTGAGTTGATGTGTTGGAAAATAGTGTTGACTTAAGGGGTACGGGTTTGTGGGTTGTTTCACTTTGTATCAAACTCTGTTGGGAATTACTCACTTGGGATAGAGTTTGTAGTAGTCTAGAATGAGTTTGAGTGTATTAATAGTTACGAGCACGTATTTATTAGTGGGTATAAAAATGGTTTTATATTGTGTTGATTGATTTATTGAATGGCATATGAACCATCATCGGCATAGTCTGGACGTCTACATCGAAGGGGTTTCTAAACACTTGAATAGAAAAATTCGACACAATATTATTTTCGAAAGCGGGTAAATGGAATAATTTTACGCAAAAATATATTTTGACATAAAAGAGATATTTTCTTAAATTGTTATATAACTTGGATGTTTGGATGATAATATCTTAAACAAGTAAGATTATAAAAAATTGGAATGACATGTATAATCGAGTGGAAAAAATTGTATAAGCACAAATTATGTAAATGGATTGTTAACGCTAAAATTTGAACGCTAACACCCCGGTGTATGAAGTGAGATTGTGAAAGCACCACCCGATAGCTCGGGAACAGATTATAAGCAGATAACAGTGAAAAAGTAGTAAACAACAGCAATTTTATAGTGGTTCGGCTTAAGAGAGAGCCTACGTCCACTTTGAATATCTTTATTGACGATTCGATTACAAATCAATGCAGTTACACTTTGGTTACAACACACTTTGAATTTCAAGTGACTCAGAACAAGTAGTCTAAACTTCAATGTTGATCCGAATCTTCGAACATAGGTTAGACATGTTTGATTTCTTCGTGAAGTTCCTTGAAGGTGTTGAAGTAGTTCAGAATGCGGCAGAGTAACGGCGCTTGAAATGAATGAGCAGCAAAATTCCCTTGAATGTTGGATGTGGCCATGTATTTATAGGCAAATTTATGGGCTGGAATTGTTAAGTCATGAGTCGTGACCGACTCAGGCTATGCCGTGGCCGAGTCAAGTTGAGTCGCGGCTGGCTTATCTGCATTTGGTCTTCTCACTAGCTCATTCTCTCGCTGGATTCTAAGCCAAGTCCTGATTCGTTGGCGAGTCAACTCTCACTGGGACATGCATTGTTGTAACAGAATACGACTCAGTGGCTTTACGTCGCGGACGAGTCGTCCTGAGTTATGAGTCGTCAAGTCACTTCTTAGGTCGTCAATCCTCTTGAGTCATTTCTTATGATGAGTCGGTCCAGTCCTTGAGTCGTCTCATACGAGCCGTGAACTTCGTTGAGTCGGTAACTCAATGAGTTGGCCTGTATCATGAACCGCTAACCTCCATGAGCCATTCCATTCCTCTGAGCTGCCTTGAGCCTTAACTCGTCAGCTAATTGAGTCGCTACCAGTTGAGTCGTTGAAGCAATTCCTTTGATGACTCGGTAATGCTTTGAGTCGGTCTATCCCATACACCGTTAATCCCTTGAGTCGCTTCACTCCTCTAAGTCGCCTTAAGCTTTAACTCGTTAGCTTGTTGAGTCGGTAGCTTGTTGAGTCGGTTGCTTGCTGAGTCGGTTGCTTGTTGAGTCGGTTCACCCTTTAAGTCGTGAGGCTTCTTGAGTAGTGGGTCCCTCCTGAACCGTTAAGAACCTTAAGTCGTGAATCGGCCCAGACCTTAACTCATTGCCTAAACGGAGTTAACATTTGCCCCTCGAAGTTCACGCCTAAGTCGTAGGTCGTGTGCTTCGACTCATTTTAACTCGTGTGCCGATTCAACTGCCACTGCTCAAAGCTATAAAAGACTTGAGTCGTTCCCCTTACTTCCTTCTTCTCATTTCTTATCCTTTGAACCGTGTCTGCCATTAACGCATCTTCGAGCTCTCAAAGGCGATTCCAACCTGATTTATTTTCGATCATCTTTAGCATCACACCGTGTAAGAGATTTTGCATCTTTTTTCAATTGTTGATGATTGCCGATCTCCGCCTCTGTTTTTCCCCCTTGATCCTTGCGAATATTATTACATCGGACATTGATGGATTAAAGGCAGGCGGTTTGATCTTACTTGTAACGATTCGAGATTTGAGGCGACCTAGTGGTGTGATGGAACTGGGGTTAACCATTGCGAGGTTATTGGGTTATCGGGTTAGGGATTAGATGGTTAATGGGTTAGGAGTTAGGAGACTAGTCGGTCAGATTGATTCGAATATTGCCGTAGGTACGACTCGGTCATTTTTGTATGATCCAACAACCATGATCCAACCCGCATCTCCATGGCCTAAACCTTGAGTCATGGCCGAGATACGACTTACGACTCACGTCTTACGACTTACGACTTACGGCCTAAGCCTTGAGTTGAACCAGAGCTTCTCCCTTTTATACGACTTAGGGCACTGCCGACTCAAGCTTTACTGCCGACTCAAGATTTTTGAGCCGTTGACGAGTCAGGACTTGCGTGAATTCTGCTCGAACTTCGAACCATTGCATAAACTTTGAACTGTTGACTTTTATTGCATTCATTCACAGGTTACTTTGACTTGCAGGCTAACAATCTGTTCAACACAACATTCACAGAAAACTGGGACGAATATACTGTCATCGACCGCCCATATCAAATGACAGATTAGTTTATAACAGATAATTAACTTAAACAAATCGTGTGAACGAATTGCTATCGATTTCAAGTAGAATATTAAAGCAACACTGACACAGTCAATCGAAACTGACCAGCCTGCACTAATATTATGCTTGAATTTTAAATTAACAAGCTCTGAAATTACCTTAGTCGATCAATCGTCAACCAGTTTAATTCCAGTTATATTTACTTGTTATTTTCATTAGTTCTGCACAACACTTCACACTTTTAGGAAACGTGCACTTTCTCATTTGAACACCCAGTTGCTTGTGTAGAATGACATCTCAACCAGAAGAACCGATGGGCCAGGCTGAAGATGTCTTCCCAGTAGCCAACTTGTTGGATAATCCTCCGGAGAGAACTCCTACCACTCTAAATCAACGGGTGTTTAATCAATTGCTCACCCAATTTGGCATTGCCGAAGCTGATGCCTTACTGCCGGGGCCAAATGATACTGCAGATAGGCCCCCTTCTGGCTTTATTGCTGTCAACCGCCAAATGTGCTTGAGCGGTGCCATACCACCTTTCAATGACTTCCTTCAGCAGTTCTTGCTTCGATTATCTATCTCTCCATTCCAATTGCACCCAATGGTCATGCCATTCTGATGGGGTTATGTGTACTACTTAATAGAGTTCTGGGCCGATTACCGAGCTTTGAGGAAGTCTGCTACTTTTGCTCATTCACAAAAATTAAAGATCATCCCTCTATCGTAGTTATAAGGAGTGCTCGAAACCGCAAGCTCATCACCGATCTTCCTGAAAGTGTTCATGGATTTCTAAACCAGTATTTCTTTGTTCGTTGCCCTCTAGGGTTTTATGCCATCTGGAGAGTAGGAAGTAAGATTTTCCTGTTTTTATTTCTCCATTCTTGGGCTTTTCGAAATCTGAGTTGCTAAATGTTAACTTGGCTTCTTTATTTTTTTCCTGTTTTAGCGCTTCCTCCTCCCTCTAGAGATCCATGCTATAAACAAATTTTCGAGAGATTGAACGCCGTGGCGGCAGAAGAGAGGAGTATAAAGTTTTTGTTAAATGATGGATTTCTACATCAATACGGGCTTCTTCATTCCTCTCGCTTTACTCAACTTCGTGAAGTCCCAACTGAAATTCCCGATTCTCCGGCGGAAACCCCTGATGCCCCGGTCTCTATTAAAGAGCACATGCAGGGAGGAACCTCTATAGAAACTCCACTAGTGAGGTGTTCAATTCCGAAGGACGTTGCGGGGCCGTCTGATAAGTCTGCACTTGCCCCAGTCATCGAAGAGGAAGAAACTCCACGATCTTCCGGAAGATCTGCCGACGAAGGAGTTGAAAAAGCCAGTCCCAAAAAACATGATGGTGATGATGTTTTCGAGGGGTTGAGCGATTTAATTGTGACTTCTCAAGAACTTTTCAAAGATGATGTTTCCAAAACTATCTCTTCTGTAATTGAGGCGACATCTTCTCTACAACAAATGTCAACTCCTCCTACTCAAGTTATCACTACCTCTATTCCACAGAGTGGTCTGTAACTTGATGCGTGTAGTTTACACGTTACACAATACTTAGCATTTTTCATCACTTCTACGCGTTTATCTTCTTGTACTTTAAAGATTTCTAAAGCTTATTATTTTTATTCCAGATTCTCCTATGGGGCACAGCGGCTCGTACTATGATGATTTCCAGCGCTACGGGAGGCGTAGCCAGTATGATTATAGGCGTTACCTCCCTTCTTATAGAGAATCCGATGAGGAGAGGGCCATCAGGAAAGCAGACGAGAGACGAGCATATGAAGAACGTCACCGAAGAGAACAAGAAAGACATGACCCTCCCCACAGAGATGATGATACCCAGAAAAGAAAGACTCACGATGAGAGAGGTAAAGGTCACTTGGACGATTCTTCTAGCAAGCGGGCTAGACTTACTGAAGAAACAATGCCGACAGCTTCTGAACATGTTCCTGCTCAATCTCCCGCTCCCGTTCGCTCCGACATTCAAGCAATCATCAACCAGCCCGCATACCAAGTCGGGCAAGGTCCTCCCACTCTTCAAAGTCGATTTCCTCAGTGGTGCTTGAGAGGGGTTCGATTTGATCTCGACTTGGTTCCTCTCGACAAATCGACTATGCTGCGAAATCTTGATACTGTCAGGACCGATATTGAAAGAATGTCGAACTGGCAAAAACTTGTCGACGAGCTTCAGGGGGTTAACCGAGCCAATCTCGAGGCAATGCTCACAATGGAGAATGATAAGGCTGAGTGGCAGAAGACTCTCGAACAGCATGACGCCGAAATGAGAAGTATTGCTTCCTATAATGAAAAGTTGGAAGCGGAAGTAGAAAAGCTTAAGGAAGAATTAGCTACTTCATCTACTTCCTATTCCCAAAAGGAGAGCATGCTTCAGCAACAAGTACGAGATGCGCATGCCAGTCAAAGGGCAATCGAAGATAAGCTTACACACCGGGAGAAGGTCATAGAAGAATATCGCGCTGAAACTTTACAGCTGCGAGAACAGACCGGCTCTCAAAGCTTGGAGATAGAGATGCTAAAAGCTCGACTTGCTATGGCCGAAAAGGAGCGTGACGAGGCTGTTGCTGGTAAACTCGCGGCCGAAGAGGCCCATCAAGCAACCAAAGCTGACATTAGCTCCACATTATTTGATTTCTATCTGCACAGCATTTTGGGGCGTGGCAGCCTTGCCTTTCTAGGCCCTAAATATGAAATTACGCTAGCTGAAGTTTGGGAGGCAGCACTTGATATGCTCGGTGGTAAAGGTGCTGGCTACGCTGAGTATGCTCTTGAAGAGCATTATCTTGATGATGATGCCCGCGCCGCTCTTGCAAGGGAAAAGAGCAACTCGCCAGGGTACGGGCCGGAATGGCAGAAGGGGAACGTTCTGAGAAAGAAATACCACCTACCGCTTCTGAACGTCCTTTAGTTTCTTCCGAAGTGGACATTACAGGTTCCAGTGGTCATTCGCTGCCTCCTACAAGAACCGGGGTAATCACCCCTACTGATGATGAAGCTTTGGAGGATATCGGGGCTCAGAATTATGAGATTGAACTAACGAAGCAAACATCTTCAGGTAATTTTGATACTAGTCTGATTCAAGTGGATTGCCTGTTTACTCCTCAAAAGTTTGATGAGCTTCCGGATTACTTCTTGAATCTCGACGAACCCATATCCCCCTTCTTTTGGGGAGATACTAATATTTTTAATTTCTTCTTCTGCAGTTGAAACACCAAGTGCTGTGCAGACTTCACTTCCTCCGGTTATCCCTCCTCCATCTCTTCAGGTGACTCCTCCTTCTGCTTCACAACCCGGGTCACAAGAGGAACAGATTGAGGCTCTTCATGGCTTGGATGACCCTATCGCTTCGCAAGAGCAGAAGGACGAGGGACTTGAAGGAGGCGAGATCTCTCCGGAGCGGACTCCCTCTGATGACGTAGTTTTGTCCGCTCTTGCTACTCCAGGGAGTGAGTCTTCTTCGAAGAGAAGAAAGAAGCACGGAACATCGAAGAGGAGGGGGAAGAAAATCATCACTACTGAAGAGGAACCGGAAGTTGCACCGGTTGCACCTCCCTCTCCTTCTTCCCTTATGCCTATAGGTAGACCTGAAAAATTAATCATTCGGCCAAGCAAAGGGTCCAAAGGTGGCAAGAAGAAGTGAAGAGTCGGACTTCGGGCTTTTTGACTCCTTTTTTGTGTAATGGTCGGATGATGTGCACGCACCGGCCCCTGCTTCTCTTCTTTTTTTTTTGAAACCTGTATCTGCAATTGAATAAAATGATCCTTTATTCGTACAGACTCTTGTTTGAATTTGAGAATGCATTTATTATTCATTTTTGCACAAGTTTATTTATATGATATTGCGGTGAGCTTGTGGTATGTTGTTTGAGCGTACTTTACCGATGTAGCTATACCATTTTGTATGTAACTATACCGTGTTGCCCCCATACCATAAGCTTGCTGCAATTTTCTATACTTCGAGGGGACTTGCACTCTTATTTTCTGTAGAATGACTATTTCATTCGTGAAGAAATTTTTCATAGAGTACAACTCCTTTCATATAAGTTTTTACGCTTTGTCCTTCGAAGAAATCACTTTTTCCTTTTGCGTATGTACACATTTTGCCAAGTGAATTCTTCTATGTGGTAAAGCGAACCTCTGAATGTACTTTAACTTTCTTCCGTCTTTTTTTTTTAGAATAGGTAAATCACTCTTCCTTTGAAAGTTAAAGTATGCTCTTGATGAGGATTTTTCTTTTAAATAGAAATTTGTACCTCTGAGGAGGGATTTTTTCACGTTTCAACACTTGGAAGTTTTATTTCAATCTTGGTGAAGCGTGTACCTCCAAAGAGTTGTGCCTTTGAAGAAAGCCTTTTCACGTTTCAACACTTGGATGTTTTATTTCAATCTCGGTGAAACGTGGGCTTCCGAAGAGGTCTTTCTTCTTGATTATGCTTCCGGAGGGGGGGTTGTACCTTTGAGGAGGGATTTTTCACGTTTCACACTTGGAAGTTTTATTTCAATCTCGGCGAAACGTGTACCTCCAAAGAGTTGTGCCTTTGAAGAAAGCCTTTTCACATTTCAACACTTGGAAGTTTTATTTCGATCTCGGTGAAACGTGGACTTCCAGAAAGGTCTTTATTTTGTTTTGCATTTCAACTTTGGTGAAGTGAAATTCCGAAGAGCGGCTGTTACACTTCAACTCCTGGTGAAATGTGCCTCCGAAGAGGTCTTTATTTTGTTTGCATTTCAACTCTGGTGAAGTGAAATCTCGAAGAGCGGTCGTAACACTTCAACTCCTGGTGAAATGTGCCTCCGAAGAGGTCTTTATTTTGTTTGCATTTCAACTCTGGTGAAGTGAAATCCCGAAGAGCGGTCGTAACACTTCAACTCCTGGTGAAATATGCCTCAGAGAGGGTTTTCATCGCCTGGAAGTTACACTCTCATGGTTGGAGGGTCATGACTCCTCCAATCTTTTTTGTTGAGTAGAGAACTTTCTTTTTTGTGGCGTATGACCCATTAGAGGTCTTTATCCTCCGAAGAGTTGCGCCTCCGAAGAGGACTTATGCTGCCGATGACGGCTTTTGGTTGTTCCCTTGTCCACTTGATTATGCCTTCTCAGTGATCCTCTTTTTTTTTTTTTTTTTTTTTTTAAGCTTTCATTCCCTTTTCTTACAAGTAATTTGTTTAATCCAAGGAAGTGTGCTTCATTGTCAAGCAAGTTCGTGAGAACGAGCATTAGCTTCTTAATTGGATGTTTGTTTGTTCAAACGATCTCAATTTATTAGCAAAGACCCGTTTCTGTCGAAATCATAGGCCGTTCAGTTGAAGTACTTCCTATCTAGGATTTGAATTCGGGGCTTTTGTGACTTGAAATTTGGCGAGAATCACTTGGTCTTTTTATGTGCAAGTTTCACTTCCATTGTCTGCAAAAATTTAAATTAACATTTCAGCAATACATTCTATGTACTTTTTATATCGAAAATAAAGCAAACATGTAATAATAATAAGGAACACAAGATTTATATTGGTTCGGCCAGGAAATTGGGCCTACATCCACTTTATATTTTTTCATTATTTACTTGCATCAGTTTTACAATTGCCTTCAATTACAAGAATCATACATTCATAATTCTTTTTACAATATTTCAACAAAATTTTCAAGTAAAATATGGACGCAAATGGTTGCTGTTCCATGCCCTTGGAATTTGATCTCCTTCAACAGTGGTGAGTTTGAATGTGCCATCAAGAAGCTTCTGACCTATGACATATGGTCCTTCCCAATTTGGCCCAAACACACCCGTCGCTATCATAATTCTCTTCAGGACTAGGTCTCCAATCTCAAAGCTGCGTTGGCGAACCTTGGAATTGAAATGTCTGGCTATCCTTTGCTGATGAGCTGCAATTCTGAGATTAGCCTCATCTCTTTTTTCATCAAGGAGATCTAGCGCTTCGAGCTGTAGCTTTTCGTTTTCTGCTTGATTGAAATGGATTCTTCTGTGTGAAGGGACCTCTATTTCTACCGGAATCATTGCTTCTGACCCGTATGCTAATGAAAACGGGGTGTGCCCAGTCGCAGTTTTGTGAGTGGTTCTGTATGCCCATAGTGCCAGTGGTAGCTTATCGACCCAACCACCTTTTGCTTTTTCAAGTTGCTTCTTGATGGTTGACTTAATAATTTTGTTCACGGCTTCCACTTGCCCGTTTGCCTGCGGATGAGCCACTGCTGAAAAGCTTTTCCGGATTTTGAATTGCTTGCAAAAATCTTGGAATTCTTCACTTTCAAACTGAGTACCATTGTCTGTAATTATTTTTTGAGGCACACCGTATCTGCAAACGATGTTTTTAGTCACAAAACTTATCATCTTCTTTGAGGTGATAGTAGCCAGTGGTTCAGCTTCTGCCCACTTAGTAAAATAATCTACAGCAACAATGGCATATTTAATTCCAGATTTGGCAGTTGGTAACGATCCTACAAGGTCTATTCCCCATATTGCAAACGGCCATGGACTGACCATCTGTGTGAGTTCAGTGGAAGGAGCTCTAGGAATTTTGGCGAATCTTTGACATCTGTCACATTTTCGGGAATACTCTGCTGCATCTCGATTAATTTCTGGCCAAAAGTATCCATATCGGAGAATTTTCTTTGCTAATGTTTGGCCACCTGAATGATCACCACATTCTCCTCCATGCACCTCCGCTAGGATTGCTTTGGACTCTTCCCTGGATACACATCGAAGTAATGGCGTTGAGAATCCCCGTCTGTATAATCGGCCATCCTGGATTATATATGGAGAGGCTTTTCTTAGTAGCTTTTGTCGTTCTTTTGAGTTCCCTGGTAAAGATCCATTGAGCAGATATTCCGTTATCGGAGTCATCCATGATTCTTGCTCTTGAGACATGTTCATGATCCAATTAATGTCCATCTCATCAATGCTAGGAGTCGACAGGACCTCCACTGGAGTTAGCCCCAGAAATTGAGCTTCGCCTGTGCTAGAATACTTTGCAAGAGAATCTGCTTTCATGTTTTCTTCTCGAGGAATGTGACTTATCATGTAATGATCGAAATCACCCAGGAGTTCCCAAGCCTTTGACAAGTAGGCGGGCAGATTCCCCCCTTTTGCTTGGAATTCCTTTTTGACTTGGCATACAATAAGCTGAGAATCACTGAAGATCTGTAACGCTCGGATGTTTAATTCTTTAGCAATCCTTAAGCCAGCGATAAGGGCTTCGTATTCTGCTTCATTGTTTGTTGAAGGAAATTCCAATCTTAGTGCATAGCATAATGATCGACCTTCAGGGGTCTCAAGTACAACTCCGGCTCCAGAACAGTAGTCGTTTCGCGCACCATCGACATATAACTTCCATTGGATTGGGGAATCGTCGACTGTTTCCTCCTCACTGTTACCCTTATCTGTGAATTCTACAATGAAATCTGCTAAAGCTTGTCCATTGATTGCTTTTCGGGGATGATAAGTGATGTCATACTGACTGAGTTCAATATTCCACTTTAGGAGACGACCCGAAGTCTCAGGGCGAAACAGGACTTGCTTTAAAGGTTGATCAGTGAGGACTCTGATAGGATGAGCTTGAAAATATTGCCTCAACTTCCTAGACGCAATTAGTAGGCAATAGGCGAGTTTTTCCAACTTAGAGTAATTCATCTCTGCCCCAGTGAGTCTTTTGCTGATATAGTAAACTGGACGTTGAATCCTTTTGTCTTCTCGTATGAGCGCTGCACTTAAAGCATGAGATGATACTGCCAAGTATATAAGAAGATCCTCGCCATCGCCAGGTCTAGAAAGTATTGGAGGCGTTTCCATATGGCGAATCAATTCATCAAAGGCTTTTTGGCATTCGGGAGTCCAATCGAAGTTTTTCTTTCCTTTCTTTAGAGCGTCAAAGAACGGGATGCATTTATCTGTGGCTTTGGAAATGAACCGACTTAAGGCGGCGACTTTTCCATTGAGACTTTGCAATTCCTTCTTTGTTCTAGGAGCTTTGACTTCTTTCAATGCAGTAATTTGAGCTGGACTGGCCTCAATGCCCCTAGCGCTCACGATGAAGCCTAAAAACTTGCCGGATTCCACTCCAAATGAACATTTTAAAGGATTGAGCTTCATTCTGTATTTCCGGAGGATTGCGAACATGTCTGCTAAGTGTTCTATGTGATCCACTGCTTTTTTAGACTTTACTAACATGTCATCGACGTAGACTTCCATAGTTTTGCCCAGTTGCAGTTTGAACATAGCATTAACAAGTCTTTGGTATGTTGCCCCTGCATTCTTCAACCCGAAGGGCATAACTCTGTAGCAGTAAAGATCGGTGTTGGTGATAAAGCTCGTATCCTCCTAATCCGGCTCATGCATCATGATCTGGTTATATCCGGAGTAAGCATCCATAAAAGATAACAATTCGTGTCCCGCTGTTCCGTCTACCAATTGGTCAATTCTGGGTAATGGGAAGCAGTCTTTGGGGCAGGCCTTGTTTAGATCTGAAAAATCGATGCATACTCTCCATTTTCCGTTGGCTTTCTTAACCAGCACTGGATTTGAAACCCAATTCGGATAGGTGGATTCTTTGATAAAATTATTCTCCATGAGCCGATCAACTTCTTCTTTTAATGCCGCCGACCTTTCTGGACCTTGAGTTCTCCTCTTTTGTTTCACAGGTGTAAATTTTGGATCAATATTCAGAGCATGCACTGCGACTTCTGGGGATATTCCGCACATATCGGCATGAGTCCAAGCAAAAACATCCAGATTTGCCTTTAAAAAAGATATTAAGATATTCTGAATTGACACATTAAGTTGTGAACCCACATTCAACACCTTGTTTGGGTCCTTTGGGTCAACTGGTATTGGTATTGTCGTTTCCACTGGTACCACTCTATTTTCCCCTGCACTGACTTTTCTAGGGTCCGTCTCTCTCCTTGCTCCGCTGTGCTCGCCAGTGCAGGGTCTGCCCTGTAATTGCTACAAGGCTGGTTCTTTGATGCGGACTGGGGCTGCCGCATTCTTTCCCATTTCTCTTTTTCTGGTTTCTCGTAGCTCTGTCAGATAACACTCTCGCCCAGCATTTTGATCCCCTTTTATAACTCCTACTCCATTGTCTGTAGGGAATTTAATGGTGAGGCACCACGGGGCAAGAACAGCTTTGAACGCTGCCAGAGTTGGACGTCCAAGGAAAGCATTGTAAGCAGAAAATTCGTCGACAATCACAAAAGTTTGCTTGCGGACCATTTTTCTCTCTCCTTCTCCAAGTTCCACAAACAAATCAATGGTCCCTACCGGCTGTTTTGGCTCCCCAGTGAAGCTAGCGATTTTATGCGATGAAGCTTGCACATCAGCCATAGGGATCTTCATTTGGTCGAATGTTTTCTTGAAGAGGATATTGCAGGATGCGCCACAATCAATGAGAACTCTTCTGACAATAGCTGGCCCGATACCAGCCGAGATGACTAAGGGATCCAAGGTAGGAGCTTCAATACCTGCAGAATCCCTAGCTTTGAATACAATATCATCATCAAGAGTTCTTTGTTGCTTCAAGGGCGTAGCACCTTCCAAAACGAATACATCTTCCTCGGTCGGTACATACTTTAAAGCTCGAGTATACCTTTCCATCTCACTCCAGCTTCTGCCCGCTGGGTGAGGTCCTCCTGTAATGACATTGATAATGGGCCTTCCAGATTCATGCCCTGACGCCTTCTCAATTGTCCTAGGCTGATGAGTAGGAGCCTGTTGCCCCTGACTAGATGAAGCAGGATTGTTGCTATTCTTTTTCACAAATTGCTGCAGTTTGTTTTCCCTTAGCAACTCTTCAATCAGATTTTTCAACTGTCGGCATTCGTCGGTTTCGTGACCGGGTTGATTATGGAAGCGGCAGAACTTCCCACTCTGTATAGCCTTTTTTCCGGTCCTTAGAGGAGGAGGTTTAGGAAAGTCAACAGAATCTTTAGTAGCAAGGTAGATATGCTCTAGCGTATCTGATAAAGGAGTATATTCTGATGGCTTGAAGGATCGGGGCTTCTTCAGATTACTCTGCTTCTTCCCATTGTTATTTTCCCTTTTTTGCCCGACAGATTCATTCTTGCGTGGAACAACAGTGTTATCTTCATCTTTTTGCAACACTGCCTTTACCGGTACAGGACGGCTTTCTAAGCGTATGAATTCATCTGCTTTTTTATAGAACTTTTCAAGGGAATTTGGTTCCTTCATGTTTAGCCATTTCCCAAACTCGCTCGACTTGTCAATACCCTTCATCACATAAGTCAATATCATTCGCGGTTCTGCATTGTCCACCTCAGCTAGCGCTATATTAAAGCGGTTTAAGAAAGATCTGATAGTCTCCCCTGGATTCTGTTCCAAACTTGACAGTGACATGATATCCTTGGCTTTTGAGGCGTATAGTCTGAACTGCTCCTTGAACTTCCGGGTTAAGTCAGAAAACTGATCGATAGATCGGACTGGAAGTTTGGTGAACCAAAGCAGAGCTACACCTTCGAGATACACAGGAAAATATCGGCACTTTATTTCATCAGAGGCTCTGGCACCTGTCATGTGCCAATCATACTTGTATAAGAATTCGTTCGGATCACTCGTCCCCCTGTAAGCTGGAATGGTTGGTGGGACAAACTTCCTTGGAAATTCAGCCTTTAAGATTTTCTCAGTAAAAGGATTTTTACTTGGGGCGAAACCCCATTCTTTCTCGTCTTCAACCCTTTGCATACTCTCTTTCATAATTTGTCGGACCATTCCAGAAAGATACTCCTCATCATGTCGAGTTCTCGATCCACCAACCTCTGGAAGTGTTTGTTCAAAGGGGCTAGCAACCCTTTCAGGAGCATTTCTTTCTTCAGCATCATGAATGTTGCCAGCAAAATTCCTTTCATTATCTGTCGGTTGGCGGTTTGCCCCAAGCAAATCGTTCAACCTATTCAGAATTAGGGCATTCTGGGCATTCTGAGCCTCGAATTGTGCATTTTGGGCATTTATCTGTTGGTTCAGCCCTAAGATTGCAGCATCCAGCTCTGCCTTTGTAACTCCAACAGCTGGAGTGGCTTGATTCGATATAGGGGAAGCGGAGGTTCCCTCTTGAATATTCCCAGATCTGACAGATCTACTTTTCCTTCCAGGAGCCATAATCTCGGATAGACTTCTGGTTTTCAAGGAAATTCTCTCTACAAACCTTTGTGAAGCAATGATGATAACTCTCCTGAGTTCAATTCTCAGTGAAAAGCACCAAAAATGTTAACACTAAAATTTGAACGCTAACACCCCGGTGTATGAAGTGAGATTGTGAAAGCACCACCCGATAGCTCGGGAACAGATTATAAGCAGATAACAGTGAAAAAGTAGTAAACAACAGCAATTTTATAGTGGTTCGGCTTAAGAGAGAGCCTACGTCCACTTTGAATATCTTTATTGACGATTTGATTACAGATCAATGAAGTTACACTTTGGTTACAACACACTTTGAATTTCAAGTGACTCAGAACAAGTAGTCTAAACTTCAATGTTGATCCGAATCTTCGAACACAGGTTAGACATGTTTGATTTCTTCGTGAAGTTCCTTGAAGGTGTTGAAGTAGTTCAGAATGCGGCAGAGTAACGGCGCTTGAAATGAATGAGCAGCAAAAGTCCCTTGAATGTTGGATGTGGCCATGTATTTATAGGCAAATTTCTGGGCTGGAATTGTTAAGTCATGAGTCGTGACCGACTCAGGCTATGCCGTGGCCGAGTCAAGTTGAGTCGTGGCCGGCTTATCTGCATTTGGTCTTCTCACTAGCTCATTCTCTCGCTGGATTCTAAGCCAAGTCCTGAGTCGTTGGCGAGTCAACTCTCACTGGGACATGCATTGTTGTAACAGAATACGACTCAGTGGCTATAAGTCGCGGACGAGTCGTCCTGAGTTATGAGTCGTCAAGTCACTTCTTAGGTCGTCAATCCTCTTGAGTCGTTTCTTATGATGAGTCGGTCCAGTCCTTGAGTCGTCTCATACGAGCCGTGAACTTCGTTGAGTCGGTAACTCAATGAGTCGGCCTGTATCATGAACCGCTAACCTCCATGAGCCGTTCCATTCCTCTAAGATGCCTTGAGCCTTAACTCGTCAGCAAATTGAGTCACTACCAGTTGAGTCGTTGAAGCAATTCCTTTGATGAGTCGGTAATGCTTTGAGTCGGTCTATCCCATACACCGTTAATCCCTTGAGTCGCTTCACTCCTCTAAGTCGCCTTAAGCTTTAACTCGTTAGCTTGTTGAGTCGGTAGCTTGTTGAGTCGGTTGCTTGCTGAGTCGGTTGCTTGTTGAGTCGGTTCACCCTTTAAGTCGTGAGGCTTCTTGAGTAGTGGGTCCCTCCTGAACCGTTAAGAACCTTAAGTCGTGAATCGGCCCAGACCTTAACTCGTTGCCTAAACGGAGTTAACATGGATTATAGTTAGAATTGGATTCAAACTAAATTTGGAAATTTAAATCCCAGAAATTTTGGAAGCGTTTTTTTGAAATGTTTTGAAGACAATTAATAACATTATTATTTTAGAGGTATTTCTGAAAGGAAATTGTTTCAAATAAATTTTGGGAAGGGATATAGCACTGAACTCACTTCAGTCGTTGGAAAATAATTCTGATAATGACGGCCGCATCGTCAGTATTCATTTTCGAGTTTCTAAGTGACGGACTGCCGCAAAAATTTGATTTGTTAAGAAGAACAAGTTTTTTTTTAAATTTCAAAAGAAATTTTTTGGGGATAAAAACCAGGATTGGTTTAAAAATTTGAGAAATGTGATTTTGAGATATTGGTGATTTCAAAATGATTTTAAACAAAAGCCGGGTGTTTAAAAATCCTGAAATCCTTAATCAAATAATTTAGAGGTCATCAGGGGATAAGTTATAAACTTATAAATGGTGAATGATTTTGATGAGGAATATGGGGATTGGATTTTTGGAATTAAAATTAAAGGTGAGAGTTAAAAATGAGAATTTAACTTAGATTAAGACTAAACTTTGGAACTTAATTGATGGCGATTTGAAAGAAATGAAATTTAATTGAATTAGAATTAACTTTAGCTAAATAGATGGAGGAGTGTTGAATTAAAGTTAACTTAAAGTAAGTTTAATGATATTCGGTTGGATTTAAATCAAGTGAACATAAAATTGAATTGAAATAAAATTCAGTTAAGTATAGATAATATTTAATGGAATGAAATTCTTAAATAAATAATTGTAAACAAAGTAAGCATTGAATTGGAATAAATAAACTCTGATAGCTATAAAAGTAGTGAAAATGATTAAATAAAATTAGTAAGTAAACTAATTAATTTGAATAGGTAAGCAAATGAATATTGGAAGGTTAATTAATTTATATTGTGTTAAGTAAAGGTTTGGAAATAAACTTTTATTTGAGATTTAGAATAAATTAGTAAATGCAACTAATTAAAAATAAGTATGGAAACGAAATAAGTTAGAAAAGTAAGTCGAATTTAATGAATTTAGGCTAAGTTAACACTATTGTGATTGGATTTGAATTAAAGTTGAAATATAATTGAAATGGAATTGTATCACATGGTGGATACATTTAATGAAATTAAGTTTTTACTTAGTAAAATTTAAATGGATTGTGAAGTCAAAAGAATAGTATGAGTTTAAATTTAACTGAAGTTTGGTTAAATAAGATTGAATGGGAAAAAAAATAAAAAATAAATTGTTTTGTATTTTGGGAAATGATTAAAAATCCAAAACTTGAATTATAAAATAGATTAAACTCAAGAAAATTAAGTGAAGTGATTTTTGAAGGTAAAAATCAAATATTGAATTAAAAGTGGGAAACGAACTAATTTGAATAAATAAGTTAAGTGAGTGTGTTAATGGAATTTTGATTGGTTGGACAAAAAATTGAATTATGAGTTAAAAATGGATTTCGTGAAGTTAAACTTGAGTTATAAATAAAATTCAACTTGGAAGCATTAAGTGAATTGAGTTGGACTGAAATATGGTGAAATGAAAATGTAAAACAAAGCTTAAAATAGATTGAATGTGTACGCTAGTTAAATTTAATAGAATGGAATCTAATTTAAAATGGAGACGAACTTATGTTGTTAACTTAAGTAAATTGTTAAATGGTTGTTAGTGAGCTTTACGGAATGGTTTTGAATGGAACCTATTTGAATAATGAAATGGAATGTAGGAAAATAGATAAAATTAAAAAAGTAGTGAAAATGAGAATGCATGGATTGTGAATAAAATAGAAATGGAATGAAATTTATATTTGAGTTGGAATCAATTTAAAATAGTCATTGGCTTAAGCGGTTATTTACTCGGATGAATATCGCCAATTTGCATGAGAATAATTGGTCGCTCGACGAAAGCGGAAGAAAATAAAATTCTATGAATCATTGGAAGTAAATAAAATTGATTTTTGAATCAATTGGATAAATATGAGTTTGTTTTGCTTATAATGAATTGAATGAAGGGAAGTGAATTGTAAATCGCTTGAAAATTGAAAATAATAGCTTAAGAATTGGTTGTAAGCAATTGAAATTTGTGTCGGAATCTTAGAAATTGCATTCGGGTATTGTTTGGTGTATATTGCTTATGAAATGCATGTGTCTAACTATTGAAAGTAAGTAATTGTTAGTGAGTTGCATATATTTTATACTTACACATTTAAATTGAGTAAGTACAAGTTCAGGGATGCCATTTGGTTGGATTTTATTGCGCAAATTGCTAATTAAATAAGTCGCTTGCTTAAAAAGGTTAAATAGAGGTACGCCTACGCAATAAGAGTTAGGAAATACGAACTATTGTTTGTTTTTTTGTTTTCTGACCGTGTGGGTCGATGTATATATATTTATAACTCTTGTCAAATTGCAAAATCTCCTCCGTACAAAGGAGACTCTACAAAAAAGAATTCGAAAATTTTGGGAGTTAGAAAATTTTTGAAACTTTTTTGAATTTTTTCTTAGCGCCAAAACAATTTTAAATTGGAATTGAAATAAGGGATTATGGAAATAGAAATTTAAGCTAATTGTTTGGTTGGAACTAAAGGATTATAAAATTGAATATGGGATTTTAACTAAATGGGTTTTAGCAAGTTAATGGGTTAAGGCATTCGTCTGCCTTAGTAATTTAAGGGACGAAATTATTTTAAGGGGTGAGGAATGTAATGACGCGAATTTTTCAGCGTTGAATCTGGACTTAAGTTGTTTTAAATATAGAAGTTGAAATATAAATTGGTTTTGAATACAAAAACTTGGGTTTGTCCATTCAGAATGTAGATACATCAATTTGTTGAATAATATAACTATTCAATTCAATAATTGAAGATTGAGTAAAATATTTAATCTTGAGTTTTGAGCTTGTTAAAAATATTTTAAAGGCTTGTAAAATTTATATTGATAGTACTGAAGATGGCAAAACTGTTAAAATTGAATTTGGAAGCGTTTTGTTAAGTTTTGAAAATACATCGTTTAAATTGATATTTAAAAATAGCCTTCTGAAGCATAGTACCGGATTTCGACGAAATCAGTGCCATTGGATCCATAATATTGTATTATTATTGGACTTCAATTTTCGTACTGTTAGGAGTTTTTGTGTGAGCGTACGATATATAAACACGCTGAAATTTATATCGAAAATTCAATACAATAACTGATCCAAAAAGCTATCTTCTCCATGCGATCGAATTATGACTCGAAACCTTTTCCATTGCATTCGAAGTAGGGGTATAACATTATAGACGTCTAGTAGCATGCCTCGATAGGAGGTCAAAATTTAGTGTGGCGTAAATCGAGACGATTTGAATTTAAATTCAAATATAAAATATCCTTTGTTTGACTAGTCAACCTCAGCAGAGATTCCTTTCCCATCGGCCTTTCATCTCTGCCTCCATCCTATACCTGTGCAAGCCATCCTAACCGACCTAGGAAACGTGCTCCGTACACTTGCTCCCTTTCAGTCCGATATCGCCCTTTTTCTTTGTTTAAATCATACGACCTTCTCCTTTCTTTTTCATCATTCAAAATCAATAGCCGAAAGTAAAAAGGCCGACAACCCTTTATTCCCTCCTTTCATTTAAAAATCCACTCTTCTTTTCCCCTCTTTCCCTTCAAGTTAAACGAATTCGATTTGTATAAAAAAAAAACAAAATCCCGCATTCGTCCTTCTTTCCCCCTTTCATAAATCATGATATCCCTCTTCTGGTTTCGAATGGAGGGGGACGAAATTCAACAAGCGGAGGAAATATGGGGGCGCTCGTGGGGATCGGGACTGGCGATGGTGCGAATGAGGTTGAAGGGTGAGGAGTAGGAACGCTCGCGCGAGGGGAGGCGATGGCTAGGGGATCGAGCTCGTGAACGAGCAAGCGATGGAAGGTGGAGGGTGGCATGGGTCGTGTGTGGCTTGAGCATGGCAGTGGTGGTTCGAGTGGAGTCGGCGACGCTCGGCAGTGTCGACAAGATTTCTGGATGGATTTGGAGTGGCGATGCGGATACAGTCGGCATGTTAGGGCGGGAGGCAGTAAGGTATAAGCTAGTTTTGTTTTATTTAAGTTTAATAAGTAATATATATATGTGTATATTTGTTAGTAAATATACATACATACATACATATATATATATATATATATATATATATATATATATATACAGTCAGGTTTAAAAGAAAATTCTGTTAAATTTATAAATGTGTAAATATATATACAGAGAAAATATAAGACAGTGAAGTTTTTATATATATAAGTATACTTTAGTTTTGCAGAGGATATGGAATGGAATTTTAGTTTCAACGTAAATTTGGTATGTGTATAAATATTTGTAGGTAGACAGAAAAATATGGATAAGGAGAAAACAGGGAAACTATATAGACTATTTCATAAATCTGTATGTAATTTCTAAAAAATATATAATCATAAATATTTATATCCATATTTTAATCTACTGCTTATTTCAAAATAATACAGTAATAGAGGTTAATAAGTTTGACAAATTTATTTAATTATTTTGTTGCTAAAAATATTTATTAAAAGAAAATTTTGTTTTAAAACTACTAGTTAGAATTTAATTATTAGTAAATTAAATTTGTTAAATGGAAAAAAGTTGTTTTGGTTAATTCAAATATAAATAAATCCTGAATTGTTTGTTCCAGGTCTAAATCATGGAGTATCAAGACGAGAGGGATTAGATTTGCAAACAGAAATCAAAGATGAGTCAATCTCACTCTTCTGGATTGCTATTTAAATTTTAATGGTTAAATTTAAATAGTTGGTTGAATGGTTGAATTAATTTGATGTGCTTATTATAGTATATAGTATATATTGGAGTGATTGATTTCCCGCATTATATAGCAGATGAGACCTTATGCGCCGCATAATAGCGGATGATATTATATAAACCCATATACCGTGATATTCCACCTCGAAGTGGAATCGGTATTTTATATTGTGCTAACATCTGTGGATGCAGGGAAACAGGTAGGAGGAATCCAACTAGATTCCTTAAATTTATTTAGATTGTTTAATACTCTGCGATATGGTTTCTGTGATAACCGGTGATAGATTATGTTGGAAACTCAAATGTTGGATGTTATGGTTGATTGAATATAGTTGGATATATTGAGTTATCAAATTGTATAGATTTGGATTTTTGGAAGAAAATAAAAGTGAGAATTTTAAGTATACAATTATAAGAATTTGAATAAATTAAAGAATGAATTGGAAAAGAATAAAAGTTGATTTTTGAAGTCTAATAAATAAAATTCCATGTATGGAAAAATGAGATTTTGAATAAATGGGAAAAGGTGATTTTTCTTAAAAACTCAAGTGTTATTGTTTGATGCAATAAAAGTGATTTTTAAATCCTTATAAATTCTGGGTATGAAAAAGGGGTTGTGAATAAATAGAGAAATAATGAATTTTAAACTTAAGTGATGTTATATCAAGAAATAAAGGATTTAGTTTTAAAATTCAAGGTTGAATTTATTTTAAATGATATAAAAGGATATTGGGAAATCTGAAATTGGTATTTTCGGTTAAAAAGGTTTTAAATCGTAATAAAGGAATAAAATCTAAAGTTAATGGATTTCGAAATAAAAAGAGTAAGTAAGGAAATTTATTTCAAAATGGAGTAAACTGGAAATCAATTTGAAATTAATCTAAGTGTTTGGAATCGAAAAAAGGAAGTTAAGTCTATGAAACTTATAAACTTGGTTTATAAAATTAAAGCAATATATCAGTGGATATTTGAAAGAATAAATTAACGGTGGGAATTTATTAAGGGAATGGGTGAATTTTTTTAAAAAAAATAGTGATCTATTTTTAAAAGATGTGAAAGAGAAGCGTATTTTCCTGGATAGCAAAGTACGTTTCAAAGCAAATTTTTAAGCATAAGTCAAAAGTTTTAAAAGCATGATTTAGAAATTTATTATTTAAATTTTAAAGTAAGTATTTTTTTAAATTTATCCTACTGGTAATTATTTGAAGGTGACTTGGTATTATGTTTTAAAAAGAGGAAATTTAGTAAAGTAGCTTTATTTAAATATTCTTAAAGTATATATCTTGAATAAAGTATTAAAGTAGTTTTTAAATTTAAATGTTTTAAGTGTATTTTATAATAAAGTGTTTTTAAATTATTTTAAAAATCTAAAGTATTTGTACTTGGTGTTTTCAGTGGAAATATATATTTGGGAATTCATTCCATGAGAAAGTGTGGTTTGAAAACTATTTTCATAGGGTTGAAAAGTGGAAATATAACTTGTGAAGATATTTTGAGATTAATAAATAATTTGGTGAAATTATTTATGTTGGATGGTTGTTTGCGAAAGTTAATTGATAGTTAAATAACCGACTATCAATATTGGCCAATGCGTTGATCGTTTCGAAGTGATCCGGATAGGGATTTATTTCCTGAAAACCACTTCGACCTGGTTTTTACGTTTTCTTGCGGAAAACGAGAGTTTGGATGCGAAGGTGGAGCAGCAAAGTGCAAGGGCTAGTCACTACTAATCCTGAGGTGATTCCAAAAGGGATGTAGCAGGAGTAGTGCCAGCGGTTCCGTTCGAACCCCGAACGGACTTGTATGGATGAATGCTTTCAGAACATCGTCAGGTGGATGGTGAGGATTCTAAGTGATATGTTCTAAAAAGGTAACACTTGGCCTCGAGTCTCATCAACCGGGAATGACTAAAAATCAGGGGATATGCAGCAGGGCTAAGTGGGTTGCACCAATTAGGGTAAGGTCATCCCTGTCTGGATGTCCCTTTTTTATCCAGCTTAGTGGGCGGTTGCTGATCCCAACCGCGGGGTGATCTTATTCGAGATTATCCAGTAAGGGGCATCCTGGTCTTGTGTTACAGGGGATCGGGAGGGATCCTCGCTACGGTGATCTAGCCATTTACTGTGATAGGTGGTACCCCACTGCCTAGTCATTAGTTGGAAATCCATTCTCCCTATGTGCCTTGTACGGTTTTGAATATGTAACCTACTTTCTGGCTAGTATACTGGAATTTTATAAATGTAACAGTTTCTGCCGTTTGAATAAGTATTTGTATGTAGACCCTATTATAATATCAGAGGATTTTGATAAGAAATGTTTTAGCTATCGTAAGTATTTGTGACGTGGTCTTGTAAGATGCTCTTGATTTTAAAAGGATTTTGAAACTTTAATAATCCAATTGAGTGCATATTTCTCACGCCGATATTCCAGACCGATTCGGGTGTTATTTAACTATAATGCTCGGGTCAGACCGAGTACTATAGAATACAGGAAAGGATGTTGTGTAGCTCAGGAGACGAGCTGGATGGCGATAGGTACTTCCGTATTTGTGTTAAATATTCCACTGTGTATTCAGATTGTGAGGACAAGTTATGATTACTGTCCAGTTGTGTATTATGTATACCCTGATGATGTAATGTATAAATAAATTTGTTTTTGTGTAAAGATCATTTATTATCCATTATATTTTATTCCGCTGCGATGGTTAGATTATGATGTTGTTTTCTATTTTCTTCTTCTACCTCTCCTTCTTTAACCCTAACGGTTCGTATTTCCGTTCACCTTGATTTGATGTGTTGGAAAATAGTGTGGACTTAAGGGTATGGGTTTGCGGGTCGTTTCAGACTATGTCCAATCCAAGATTTTGAAAGATATGATAGGTAGAATTTGACTTAGGCATGGACAATCTTTGGAAGAAGTTCAATTACCGAGCCCAGAAGATAGGGCACATAATCCCCCGGATGGTTGCACTACATGTAATAGATTCATGTGTGTGGCTGGAACATTGCCCCGTTCAATCAACTCATTCATGACAAGCTATTTTACTTGAGGAATGCACCTTCTCAGCTTCACCCTAATGGATACACGCTTCTCAACAGCTTATATATCATATTTATAGAGCATCTCATTCAGCCCCCGATCTTCGATGAAATCAAATAGTTTTTCATGTGTTAAGAGTCAGGGAGATAATTCAACCTTCACTTTTCTAGAAGTGGTTAGGAATTGCAAAGGGGGGGCAGTTGCACGGACTAAACTGAGCTACTTCAAAATAGATTGGTTCCACGTGAGATGCCCGCCGGGGTTCGACGGACGATGGTTGGTTAAATGTAAGTACTGTAACTTGTTTGTCAATTAGCTAAGTAATATAAAACAATGCTAAACTCACTTTGGTATCTCTTTCACACCTTCCATTCCACGACCTGAAGGGGCACACTTCAAAAAAATAGTGAGGACACTTCAGGCTGTGCGGGCCGAAATTAGGGAATTGATAAGGTCCTTATAGATGATAACTTGACTGCTGTTGGGCTCATAGAAAGTCGTTAGAGTATTCGGCTGACGGGGGTTCCTAGAGTGGTCCTGGTAAGACTGAGTGGAAGACAGGTCCCTATCGTGCCCCTGGTCGAGGGAGCTTAGGCTACACCCGAACTAATACTCATTGAACCTTGCAACGACGAGGGCAATAAAGCAGGTCAGGGGCTCGCGGTCGCGCCTCTGCAAGGGCCTCAATCATCTACGCCAAAGAGAAAAGGCAAAACTCCTACCCATAAAGCTAAGAGGCAGAAGACTATTGAAGCAGCTCAGCTCGTTGCAACTTCCGTAGACGAGGAGACCTCTTCTTCGCAGATGAAAAATTCAATGAAAAGGTTATCTGACATCCCTATTCTGGATGATGCATTGACATTCCTTAATCCAGGGCTAGAGGGGCTCAACTCCCCTTTAAGAACTGGTGCATACGTACCTTCAATAGATATAAGGGAGATAACTCCAATAAGAAGGGCTGCTACAACCGGTAGGTTTGGGGTTTTCCACATGCATACACACACTTCATAGCACCACACGACATCCCTACATGTGCCTCTTAATGTTTGACGATGGTTAACTTTATTCCTCCTTTCGTTTTATAGATACGGTGGTGAAACAAGGCTCAATGCTTAACAAACTTCGCTCTTGGTGACATTCTTCTGGTTCGCACTTTGAATCGCATTGCCATGTAAGCTGAAGAGACTATGGTCACGATTATCATTCTAGCCATAAGCGCGCGCTCCATGATGGAGAAAAGGAACGATCTTATCAAAGCAGGTGCCATTCTAGGTCGCGATCCCCGCCAACAAAAGGACCTTCAAAACAATCTGTCTTTGGTAGGCCTCCTTCAGAATCTTCACGTCATGTAGTGCAGTATGGCGCGTCAAAACCCGATGATCAGTGCCGCAAAATCGAAATAGAAGCACCTATTGTCACAAAACAAACTTTCATAGAGCCCATAGGGGATGAAGCCTTTCACCTCACCAAGATGAAGAAAGATTTTCCGACCATATGTTTCGATGGCTTCTACTTCCCTCCTAACTTGAAGTAAATTCCAAAAGACATAGAGAAGTTAGTACAAGATTATCTGCATGATGCATACAACTAGTATTGGAAATGGGTTAATATGGTAGAGAAGGTTTCGGCAGTGTTTTTAGAGCGAGCTAAAACGATCGAGAAACTGGAGGGCGACCTTTCTCAAAAGGGCAGAATAATAGTGGAGCTCACCAATGAGTTCGAATCGTCAAGGAAAACAGAGAAGGAGGCTGGCGAAAGAGCCAAGGAAGACTGGAAGTCTATGAAAGGCACGAGGAAAAACCATATGACTTATTGTAGGAAATGGGGTATCACAACACTGTTGTTACACAAGAAAGAGATGCTGAACTGAAAGAGATCGATGAGTTAAAGGCAAAACTAGTTGAGGCCAGTAGGGTAAAAAGACTGGGACAAAAAAGTCTCCCAGAAGGCATGTGAATAGGCAGCGAGATTTAGGGAAGAGAGAGATGCTGAGAATCTAAAGGCCAAGGAAGTCGATGCTTGGGTTGAAAGGGAGATAAAGGCTGTATAGGTCAAGACAAAAAGCGAATTTGAACAACATCTGGTCACCTACAACGCTAACATCTTGAGAAGCTGCAATTTGAAATTTCTTAGCAATAACTATCCTTTTCAATTATATAAGCCTAGAATCGCTGGCTTGAGGACGAGAAGGTGATCTGTAAGGTTGCAATTATCGACGAGTTTAAACCAGAATCTCAAGTGCCGATCGAAGACTTTGAAGACCAGCCTAAAGTCCTTCATGAGACAACCATCGCTCTTGAGAAAGAAAGATTGGCCTCTAAGTTTCTAGAAGCTGGGGAAGGATACAGGAACAAATATCACAAAAAAGCTTCCAAAATTCCTCCAGCATCTCTATTTGAGCCTACATCCTCTGTCGATCCCCAAGTCATGCCTGGTTGTGATCTTGGAAGGCCACATCTCTCCCCAATAATCGTGTGCGGCTTGGAAAGCACGTCGGCTCAACCTAGGAGCAAAATTGAGGAAGTTATTATGGACACTTCTCCTATTCCTCTAAAGTGTAGGAACACTATCGGAAGATATTACTAATATATTCTCCTATCTTCATTCATTCTTGGCTTCAGCACTGGCCGACCCTCTTGTAACTCAAGAAGCTCATCATGAGTAGGAGGCACTAACAATAGAGGCCACAACCATGATGGTCACCACTTCGGCTCAGGAGATGCATGGCAGCAGCTGCATACTTAATGAACAATTAATGGAAGCTCTCCTCCGCCAGTAGAGCGACCTGAGTATCGAAGTGCCTTTCAATGTAGATGAAGATGTAATTTTCATGGGCTCCGTAGGTCCAAATGGTAGCATTCCAATAAGTACGTACATTGACCAAGAGGAATAGATAATAGAAGTGATCAAAGCCGAAATCGAGCAAGCTGGGTAGGCTCGTAGAACCGGCGGAGGTGTGGCCAGTCCTGGCCCCACCTCGACCGTTATGCCTTCTCTAGGCGGCACCATAATTACATTTGGAGTGCTTCATTCTTTTGGTGTCGAGATTGCCAGCATTCCACCAGTTTCGCATATAGAGGATACTCTAGGAGATGTGAGTTCTCAAGAGGAGACCGTGTAATGATTACGTCTGTCAGAGACAAACCAGCTAGAACATGCCGTGGATGCAAGAGTTCAAAAGGTGGTCTGGGCGGTAGCTCAAGTGGGTCTATGCCAAATAATGTTAGGAAAGAAAAAGAACCGAAGGCGTAGATCAACATTTTGATTCCCTCTTTTTTAGATGGTTAGAATAATTTTTTCTTTTGCTTTTCTACAGGTCATGTACAGACGTGGGCTTAGCCCCTGCTTATATAAATTCTTTGAATAGATTTTATACTTCCTTTCTCAAAGAATTGTGTGAATAAAACATCTTCTATTTTTCAACATAACTTTGTGTTTATTTAAGTACTTTAGCACTCGCATTTTCATTCAATGTACTCTTGAGGCATTAATCTCTGATTCGAAATTGGGTTCGTTCTTTAAATCTAAAATTCATGGCCTTGGTTCGTAATCAAATGTTGAGTCGAGTCATAATGTTGAATTTTCTTGGTCCGCGGCTAGTACTAGAGTTATGCCCCCAGTTTTGGGGTGAATTGAAGTATTCGATTGGCCGTTTCCCTCTGCCTTTACTAACTTTAATTTAACTTAGTCGGAAAAATGTTAAAGTGACATGTGTATGAGTGGTCGGATCACAATCACTCATTTGCTAGCATTTGCATCCATACTCGGGGGATTAGACTTGTATGCTGGCGATCGTACCTGCTTGTTGTTTTAGGATTACATCGAATCTTCAAGGACATAAGTTATTTTATGGGAGGTCGCTCATGCCCGTTTAACATTTATACTCTAGCTCACACTTTAGGAACCTAGAGTCGGTTGACAGGCGGTCATGCAAATCTATTTAAATATTACGATCTTATTTACGCTTTCGGAATAAGGAGTTGATCAAGTTCATGGATGGTCGTATCACCTTCTTCTTAATCTGGTAAGGAAGTCATAGATGGGCGCACCCTTCCTCTTTGAGCTTGGAAAGAAGCTAGGTCGTGGATGGATGGATCCATCCTCATCGAGGTTGAAAAGAAGAGAGGTCGTGGATGGACGGATCCATCCTCATCGAGCTTTTGGAAATAAGAGAGGGAGTGGATGGACGAATCCATCCTCATTGAGCTTTTGGAAATAAGAGAGGGCGTGGATGGACGAATCCATCCTTCTCAATCTTTTGGAAAGAAGCGAGGTCATGGATAGACTGACCCATCCTCCTCAAGATTTTTGAAATGAAAAAGGTCATGGATGGACGGATCCATCCTCCTTGAGCTTTTTGAAACAAGCAAGGTCGTTGATGAATGGATCGAACCTCCTTGAGCTTTTTTAAACAAGTAAGGTTGTGGATGAAGGGATCCATCCAACTCAAACTATTTGAAATAGGCGAGGTTGTGGATGGAGGGATCCATCCTCGTTGAGATTTTTAAAAGAAGCAAAGTCATGGATGGACGGATCAATCCTCCTAGATGTTTTGGAGTTTGTAATTCAGCTCGCACCTTAGGAGCTGGTGTCGATTGGAGAATAGTCATATTTAAATGCTCTATTAATTAGTTATTGTTTTCCCCCGAGCTCGGTATTTCATTTAGCGAGTGACTGGTCCGGTCACGATCACTCTCTATTTGATCGAATCCCACTATAAGATGGAGCTAAGCTCTTTGTATATCACGACGGTTGCATGATGCATTTAGGAATCACCACTTTCTCTTTATGAGTTTGCACTTCATACCTAGACATTGTATAATCGAGTGACTCAATTGCGATGTGTTGCTGCCCTCAAATCAGCCTCTTCACGCGTCTCCTTTAATAAATCCAAAGATTCTACAAGTAGGACGGCATTCCTCTTTGGATCATAATAAGTCACACGGTGAGGTGGTTCTTCTAGCTCAACTGGAATACCGATTTCAGATCCATAGGAAAGTGCAAAGGGAGTATGGCTAGACCCGGACTTGTGGGTGGTTCGATAAGCCTATAAGGCCATGGGATGCTCATCGATCCGCTTACCTCTAGCCTTCTCCAATCGTTTCTTCAAAATGGACTTGAAAACTTTGTTGACAGCTTCGACTTGTCCATTCGCTTGATGGTGAGTACTGTAGAGAATTTCTTTTGTACGCGATAGCGTTGGCAAAAGTTCCTAAACTCGACACTATCGAATTGGTCTCCGTTATCAGTTATAATTGTTCGACGAAGGCCAAAGCAACAGAAGACGTTGCACACAAAAAAATTGATCACTTTCTTCATTGTGATAGCATCAAGGGGTCAGTTTCTGCCCATTTAGTAAATCAACCGCAATGATGGCGTACTTCACACGACCCTTGGCTAGAGGGAAAGTGTAATGACCTGGTTTTTGGGTGCTTAATTATGGATATTTAAATGGTTTAAATATTCGATTTGGAGCTTTAATTAGGTTAATAATTTTTTAAAACTAAAAATTTAAATGATTTCGGAATTTTCGAAATCATCGATTTAATCAACGCGTTGAATTAACTATCTAGGGCATGGTCGTAGAATTCGATGAAACAAGTTCCATTAGGTCCATAATATTGTATTATTATCAGATTTCAAATTTCGTAGTGTTAGGAGTTATCATTTTGTCGTATGGGATAGAAATGCATTAAAATTAATACCGAAATCTATTATAATAATTGGGTCAAAAAATCAATCTTCTCCACACGATCGAATATGGAATCGAAACCTTCTCCATTTCGTTCGGAATAATGATATAACATTATAAATTCCTAGTGGCATGCCTCGTTAGGGATTGTACATATTTTAGTTACAGATAACGAGATATTGCAATAATATATATATATATATATGTATATATATATATATATAAATAAATAAATTGGATCAAAAATCAAATTAGCCCTTCTCCATTCAAACATGCAACATTTCCTTTCCCCTTCAAATCACGTCTCTACACCCCATTTTCTTTTCAGATAAAAGTCATACAAAAAAAGAATGAAATAAATTCAGAGATACTTGATTTTTAAACTTCGTTCAGTTTTAAAACCCAGTCTCCATTATCCATTTCCCTTTTAGTTGAAAACGAAAAAAAGGGTGGAAAAAGAATCAAGATAGATTTGAAATTGCGATGAGAATCCATGAAACCAAGCACAAAGGTCTCGAAGTCGAAAGAGCTTTAATCTACGACGATCTCGTAGGGTCCTTTGGATGTTTGTGAGGTTTGACAGAGGATGTTGCAAGTCAACTTAAGTCGAGATTGGTAGTTTGGTGACGTATTCGCCTTGACAAGGAGTTGAGCTTCGATTCTAGGTGGAGTATGAAAGATGTGATGCCTCTTTGGAAAACTTGACAGTGACGATGTTAGTTAAGGGAAGATAGCGTTTTGCTGTTTGAGGTTGAGAAGGGTACGCCTTCGCTTGTGCTGAACGTAGAGGGTGGAGGGGAATAGTCCACAGAGTCGAGCATGTTGACGATGATTAGGAGGCATATAGGTTTCAATTTGGGGATTTTTCGATCATATGTGAAGTTTATAAAGGAGGTGTTGGCACTTGCAGTTTCAATGGAGGTAGGGAAGTTATCGGTAGAGAATGGAAGTAAGGTATAAGTCATTTGTTTAACAGCATTTAATTTTGGAAATTAACCAATAAATGAGGGGTTAGTGAGATAAAAATTAATTAAGTTCGTAAATCTTATAAATGCTATTATAAATTTATACGACATCAAAATTTCATGAAGCGGGTAGGTTTGCAAAGAGAGAGGCTAGAAGCTGGGATTTCTATTTTAAATAGGATGTTATTCGATTTAATAAAAATTCAAGGTGAGTAAAATCTAACTCATTTGGATTGCCAGAGTAATTTAAAAATGATGAATTTAAATTATTGGTTGTTGGTTATTTTATAAATTATTATCTATTGAATGTTGAATATATATATATATAGTAGTAGTATATATATATATATATCACTATTTGGAGTGATATTCCCGCACGTTATAGCAGATGAGGCCGGATGCATCTCATGTAATAGCGGATGACCTATGTACCGTGATGTCCCCCTCGAAGTGGAATTGGTATTTTGATGTTGTATTAAAATCTTTGGATGCAGGGAAACATGTTGGAGGGATCCAACTAGATTCCTCAAAATGTTGAATTTAATTTCATATATTGTGATATATGGATTATGTAGAATAATCTATATAGTTTATTGAGGTGTTTGGAACTTATTGGATGCTATTGCAGCACTGGCTGGGATTTCGATAATTTAAATAACATAACCATATTTTTTATAATTTAGGGGATAAAGGGAAATTTTGATATAAAAATGCTATATTGGACTTGGGGTTATTTTAAAGAAATTGAGTAAGAAAAATATATAGATTTTTGGGTAACACTTAACTATTGAGAATTATTAAATGGAGATTTTTAAAATGAACTATTTAAAAGGAATTTTAAAATGATATTAGGAAAACATAGAAAGTAGTTGAAGTCGATATTAAAATGGATTAGAAGTTGAAAATGGACTTTTTAAAGTAATGGATTTATAAAAGTGGAATTTTATAAACAAGATTTTTTTATAAACAAGAAGTAAAAAATCAAAGGAGTTATGAAAATTTCTAAACGATGTTAACAAACAAATGAAATCGATATCAGGATGATAAATTGGAAATATAAAATTCATAGGTGAGATTAAAGGGTGAGAAAAATAGTGGATCTCTATTTTTGAGAAGTGAATATGGTTAAGGAAATCGGATTGGAAGCAATGTGATGGAAATCGTAAGGAATTTATAAGCTGATTGGGTTATTGAGATTTTAAAAAATAATAATTTAAAAACTAAGTTTGTTTTGAAAGGAAAATTTTATTATTTAAAAACTATGGAATTTTAAAATAGTTGAGATTGAAATACTTCGGCAAGTAGATTTTCTAATGTTAAGTATTTATTTAATAAATCCTAACTTTTAAATTCAGCTTTGGAAATTTATTCGTTCATTTAAAATGAGTTATAGATGTTATAAAAGTGTTTTCAATATTTAAATAATAACTTAAACTTATTATAAGTAAATTACTATTCTTTAAAGAAAATACTCGTTATATATATGTATATATTGAAATGATTGCAAATTTATTTATAGATTCTCACGAGATGGGTAGACGAGGTTTATTAAAGGATGAGATTTTATAAGAGAAATCTTATCAATGGAATGTTAGAGACTTAAGAAAATTTTCGATGCCTTGATGAGATAACATCGAGAAGACTTTGAATTCATCTAAAGGAGTTATAAAAGGTTGGTTGGGATTACAAATATGTATAATCAGTTTGGAAATCGTAGAACGAATTTATTAAAATTCCGCGGACTTATGAGATAAGTTATGAAAATATTACCAAGTTTAATCTAAAAAGGATTTTTTAGAAAATTATACATATAAATATTTTCCTAAGTATTGGAAAGAAGGTTTTGGAAAATAATTTTAGTGGGCAAAGATTTGGAATAGAAATATTTTCTAAGTGTTATAGAATGGAAGTTGGAAATATTTCTAGGTATTGAAAATGGGGAATGTCCGCTTATGGATCTAAGTGTTGCAATTTTTTTAAACATAGAAATATTGAAAGAGATTGAATATATATCTTGGTGAAGATGTTTTGAAAATAAACATTTTATAGATTATAAAATAAGGCCTAGTTTCTACTTATCGTTGTTTTATTGATAGTAAAATAACTGACTATCAATATTGGCCAATTTAGTAAATCATTTCTGTAACAGCCCGCAAATTTGTACCTCGTGAGTCATCGCTATTCCAACTAAATCAATTCAAGTTGTACAGAAAAACGAACCATTTGGGTTAAAGAAGAAGAGGTAGAAGAAGAAAATAGAAAATAACATCAGAATCTAACCATCGCAGCGAAATAAAATATAATAGATAATAATGATCTTTACTCAAAAATCAAATATATCTATTTATACATTACATCATCAGAGTACCTTAATCAATCTCAACATCAATATCATACAAATGGATACACAAACAACTCAACAGCGGAATATATATATATATAAACAAGTACGGGAGTACGTATCGTCATCCTTCTCATCTCCTGGGCTCCACAATGTCAAATCCTGTATCTATAATACTCGGTCTGACCCGAGCACTGTAGTTAAATAACACCCGAGTCAGTCTAGAATACATCGTGAGAAAATCACACCCAATTGATTAGTAAATTTTCAAAAATCCTTTGAAAACAAAAGCATCTCGTAAGACCACACCACAAATAAACATGTCGGGTTTTTACCTTATGATGCTAAAACAATTTTATAGAAATCCTCTGATATTATAATAGGGTCTATATACAAATACTTATAAAATAGACGAAATTGTTACATTATTAAATTCCATCCACTAGCCACAAAGTGGGTAATACAAACAAAACTCGTACAAGGCTCTTAGGGAGAATGGATTTCCAACTAATGACTAGGCACTGGGGTACCACCTATTGTAGTACGTGGCCTAGATCACAATACAGAGGAGTACGCCCACTCCCCTGCAACACAAGACCGGGACTACCCCTTACTGGATAATCCCAAGTGAGATCACCCCGCGGTTGGGATCAGCAACCGCCTACTAAGCCGAAATAAAAAGGGACATCTAGACAGGATGACCTCGCCCTGCTTGGGTGGTACCCACCTAGCCTTGCTGCATAACCCCTGATTTTCAGTCCTTCCCATTCGATGAGGCTTGAGGCTAAGCATTACCTTTATAGAACATATCCCTTAAAATGCCCATCATCCTTTTGACGATGTTTCGCAAGCATTCATGTACACAAGTCCGTCCCGGGTTCGAACGGAACCGAAGGCACTATTCCTACTACATCCATTTTGGAAATATCCTCAGGATTAGTAGCGACTAGCCCTTGCACTTCACTGCACCATCTTCGAATCCAAAATCGTTTTCCACGAAACGTACAAACCAAATCGAAGTGGTTTTCGAGAAATTAATCTCGATCCCAGTCTCTTCGAAACGATCAACATATTTGGCAATATTTATAGTCGGTGATTTAACCGTCAATTAATGTTCACAAACAACCATCAACCAATAAATAATTCCCCAAATTATTTATTTATCTCAAAATATCTTTACAAGATATAATTTCACTTTCAAACACTTTTGAAAACAGTTTTCAAACTATCTTCCTTTCCTTAGAATAAATTCCGAGTATTTCCATTTCCACTGGAATCACCAAGCACAAAACTTTAGATTTTTAAAATCATTTAGATCACTTTATTGAAAAATATATTTAACATTTAATTTAGAAAATATTACTTTTGTACTTAATTTAAAATAATACTCTACAAATAACTAAAATAAGGTTACCTTATAACCATACATTAGATTTTCTACTTTAAAATACCAAATCATTCTTTAAATAATTATTACGATATTAGATTAAAATAAAATACATACTTTGGAATTAGTTTAGAACATTTAAGTTAAGACTACTTCAATAATTGGCTAAAAATATATACTATATGAATATTTAAAAATAAGGTTATTTTATAAAATATAAAACTAGGTTTTCACTTTTAAAAACAACATACTAAGTTACTTCTTAAATATTTACTGCCAAAATAGATTAAAAGAAAATACTTACTTTAGACTTTAAATATTAGAAATAATAAATTTGACAAAACTTTCTTTCTTTAAAAACAACTTTAAAACATTTAATTTATATTTAAAAATTTACTTTTTAAAAAAAAACATGTGCTTGGCTATCCAGAGAAAATCCCAACTTCAATCACTTAAATCAATTTTTTTCCAAATTGATTTCCAATTTGTTTTATTTGTAATAAATTTCTTTACTCACATAGTTCACTTCAAAATCCGTTAGTCAAGAACTTATTATTATTATTTTCCTGTTTGATTTAAATCTTTCGACTGAAATATACAAATTTTAGATTTTCCCAATTTCTTTATTCGTTTCAATAATTTAAATCTTAAATTTCAAATAAATGTAATATTCTTTCAATTAATATCACTGAAGATTTTAAAATTCATTAACTTTCTGTTTACGCAAATTTCCCTTTCCACACCCAAGATTTATTTATTAGAATTTTAGTGTCACTTATTTCTTTTTCAAATACATTCTTGAATTTATTCAATAATTATTTTACTTACCATGCACTTCTTTTATTATCTTTCCAAAATTCAATTTATATATTTTTATGGTAACTCATTATACCCAATTATATCCAATCAAATCATAACGTTCAATATTCAAACATAATTCATCATAGAACATCAAATAATCACAACGGAGGGTATTAAATAATTTAAATACATGTTGAGGTGTCCAGTTGGATCCCTCCAACCCGTTTTCCCTGCATTCACAGACATTAGCACGATATAGAATATCTTCACTCTAAAATGAGGGAAATCAATCATTTCAAGGTGTAGTTTATACTACTATATAACACAAAAATCAATTCAACCATGCAAACAATTATTTAAATTTAATCATTTAAATTTAAATTTAATTGAGTGAGATTAATTCTGCTTTAATTATGCGCGCAAACCATCCATTTCGACCATTTCTTCGAGACTTTGGACCTTGAATACACAATTCATAATCTTTATTAATATTTGAACAAAACTAATAATCGAATTCCCTTTTTTAATTAATTAATCAACTAATAATTTAGCTTAAACAAATTTTCCCCCTTTTTACTTTATGTTTATTATATATATATGTATATGTATATGTATATGTATATATATATGTATATGTATATATATATGTATATGTATATGTATATGTATATGTATATATATATATATATTATTTTTTACCTAGATTTCCTTTTTAAACCCTACTGTAAATAAATTTAAAATCTATACCAGTATTCAACTTTCTTAACTATATGCTAATATACATATAAACCTTCAAACTGAAATAAAAATTTGTTTTATACCTTACTGCCGAGAAAACAACTCCCACCACAAAACCCAATTCCAGAGCACGAAATGAAAAACATGGCTGAGCACGCTAGAGGCGATACCGAGATCCATCACCCCAAGTTTCCATCTGACAACGCCGTTGCCAACCCCATGTCGACCTCGAATATGACTCCGCACGCTCGAGTTCTCTAACACGAAGCGGTCGCGATTTCCTCCTACTTCCGGCCCTCGCGTGCCTCTCCACAAGAAATCGACTTCGATAAAAACATGTGCGCGAGACCTTCTGAAATCGAACACCCACACTAAGTTCCTAACACAAAAAGTTTGCGATTACCTTCAGGCATCAGCCGTTGGTTGCTTTCGAATCCGGATCTATGATTGTGATGTGAAGTAGAAGTAGTGTTGAGCTTATGAAGTCGCTCGGCCATTTGATTTTCTTTTGAACGAGTTTTCTTTTTACTAAGCTTTACCATTTCTTTTGAATGCTTCTGTACTTTTAATGAAAGATTAGGGAACAGGAAAAAAATGTAAGCGTGCAAATTGTTTCTACGTGTCGGCTACAAAAGAGATAGGTCGGCTAAAGGAAAAACAGCGTGACGGCTGATTTGATTTTTTTTAGATAAGGATATTTTAATTAGATCGATAATTATCGTCTAAGCGTTTTTACCCCGTACGATTACACGTTAATTCCAAAGCTACAAAATTTGAAATCCAGTAATAATTCAATACTAGGGTCCAATGGAACTGGTTTCTTCGAATTCCGAGACTGTGCCTCGAAAGGATATTATTTAAATCCAATTTAAACGATCAAAATTTTAAAACTGAACAAACCTCTGTTGATTTCAATTTTACAACTTCTATTACCTTCAGTGTTATCAATATAAATTTTGCAAGCCTTCAAATTATTTTTAACAGGCTTAAAATCTCGAATTTCATATTTTACCCAATTTTAAATTATTCAATTCAAAATTTTAATTAACAATTGATTAGTGATATTTGAATTCAAGTTAAAAGTTAACTTTTAAATATTTAAAATCAATTAAATATTTTGATTTCAAATACCTGAAAATTCCAGGTCGTCACATTCCTCCCACATAAAAGAACTTCATCCCCGAAATTACTTGTGAGGAAGAATGGTCTAATACCCGTTTACTTTTCCCAAAACCAATCTGTTTAATATATAAGCAACTATCTTTTATAAAGACTCATTTCCATTCCTACTAAATTCACAAACTTTCCCATAGTTTCGAACTGTATTACTTACTCAATCATTCAAATTTCAATTTTAAATCGAATTTAAAATTATCAGAATTTTATCAAAATTTTTCTAACTCTCTAAATTTCCAAAAATTTCGCCAGCGTCTCCTTTGCGCGGCTAGTTCGATACAACTACAAAATGGCACGGACCTCCCAAATCCCAAAAGAAAACAAAAGGCCAAGTGGCTAGATCCAAAAATCCAATCAAATTCTATACGAGAATTTAAACACATACCTTTTTGACGAGCAATTCTAATTTATTATCTGAAATCAAAACCAATTTTCCTTTCCCTTTTTCATACCTACATACCCTGTTTAACAATAATATCCAATCACAACATTCAAAAACATTTTATTGACTCCTTTTTCACATTTTCAATATTTGTTTTACTTAAGCCCGTACGATGCACATATATCATCCGTACGCAATATCAAATCCGATCGCTCACTCGATCACACAATTTCACTTCCGAACTAGTATCGTCCGCCCGACTTCCTAGTGCGGACTCATATCTGGTTTCTTGATTCGAAACCGTCATTCTCCTTGCACAGTCATAACTATGATAGAGAATTTCCAAAATCAGTCAAAATTCCATATCCAGGCTCGCCGTTGAAAATCGAGTGAAAAATCCTGACTCGGATCGATATAACTATCTCGAAATTCTGTGCTCGATTCTGCATCAAATAGTTATGCGAATAAAATAATATACATACATCCTACGTATTTGCCCTAATTGATTATCAACTATATAAATTTCTTTTTTATTCACATTTATATTGATTGTCATTCACTTATTCTCACTTTCCCTTGCCAGAACTTCCAGTTTTAATCTTTTTGTGTTCCAATTCAAATAAAATCAATTTTCTTAAATTTGCAAATTAACTTCAAACCTCAATATTTTTATTCTCATCTTTTATCCAAATTTCATTTTCAATTTTACTTGAGTTTAATTCACTTTCCAAATTAAAATATAGAGTTCAATTCATCTCGTTTCAAACGATATTCGATTAATCATTCCTTAAATTAATTCCACTTACCAATTTATTTCCATATCTCAATTAAAAGTTGTTTGCAAACCTTTTCTATCTTTAATTTCTTTGAACAATATCTTCAATTTACCTTACTTCACTAATACAATTTGAAATTAAATTTCAATATTCAGTTGTAATTCTATTTGCTTACAAATTTTAATTCATTTTTCGTTAGTAAAGTATATATATATTTCATTGTCTCCTTTGTAACTCCCAAAATTTTCGATTTTTTTGGCAAAGTCTCCTTTGTACGGAGGAGCTTTTGCAATTTGACAAGAGATATAAATATATATACATCGACCCACACGATCGGAAAACAGAAAAATAGTTCATATTTCCTATTTGTATTGCGTAGGCCCACCTTATTTAGAATTTTAAGAAAACAGCTTATTTATTTTAGCTGTTAGCATGGGCAAAACCAGTCAACGGCTTCCAAAAACCTGTACTTACTCAATTTAAACAGGTAAGTGACAAATATACAGAGTTTATTAACATTTCACTAAAATTGCAATAGCTAAACACATGTAAAACATAAGCAATATACCCAAAAAAACATTTCATAAGCAATTTATATGGTTTCAACACCTATTTCAATTGTATATTTGCATAATTTCATTGAAAAACATTTTATTTAGGCTCGACCACCTTTCTTGCTTGCATATTGATAACCCTTTCCTAAGTAATTGAACTCAAACTTTTATTTAATGGATTTCATTTACATCCGAAGCCAAGCTTCTATAAATTCAAACTTAAGTTAATTTACTTCAAATCATTTCAATTTCATAACTTGAGTTCATTTCCATTTTATTTGATTCTCATCAAATTCCATCCAATTCATTTTGTCCATTCTCTTTAATTGGTTTATTCAAAATCGTTTTATAAAACTTGACATAACCATTTCACAATTTTACTTAAATCAAGCTTTTATTCAAATATTACTTAAGTTATTTTATTTTTCGCCAAGTTATTTCAACTTTAAAACTTAAGTTATATATATTTTATAAGCACTTTCCAATTTAAATCCTTAATTTGATTTCAGTTATCAACCAATTTCATCTACTAACTAATTTAAATTGGTTTATTCAGTCAACCAATTTGAATTTCATACATCCAATTGTATTAAATTCACTGACAATCCATGCTGGATTCATTTACACTTCATTGCTTTCATTCAATTTATTTTTCATCCAAACAAGCTCATATTTATTTCAATTGATAAAAAAACCATTTTTATTGGCTTCTGTTAATCCATAGAATTTATATAATCTCGTTTATGTCAAACCACAATTATTATCTTTTTGTGCAAGTTCGAAAATATTTACTTAAAAGAATATTCATTCCAGTTTATAACTATTTTGAATTCATACCAGTTTAATCTATGCTTAATTCGATTTAATTTTAATCGATTCCGTTCAATTTATTTCGCATTCCATATCATCATTCTATTTATTTAAATCCATTTATTAGTGTTGGCACATGTCATATTGGTTACATCAATTACTCATTTCATAATTTATTTGCAAACTAAACATTTGCCACGTTAAATTGGTATTCGACTTTCATTTAACCAATTCAAGTTCCATCTCCATATTTCATTACCAATTAATTATTAATTTGTTTATTCTAGGTTTATTCCCGATATTTGATTTTTATCTCAAAACCACTTTAACTATTTTACTGGAGGTCAATTTATTTCATAATTTAAGTTTTGAATTTTCATTCACTTCTCAAAATTCAAATCAATTTTATTTTAGCTTATTTATTCCACATTTAGATTTTATAAGTCACAAACTTATTTATCTCCGTACTTCATCTATTTACATTCAATCTCATTCACATTTTACTTTTAAACTCGAAATAATACCTTTTATTTAGCCAATATATTTTTATTATTCCATAAAAATTTTAAAAAAGATTCCAGAGTTTAAACAATTTTCCAAAATTTCAAAATCATTTTTGAAATCAACTACATCCAAATGCTTTGGCAAATTTAATTATTCCTTAGAATTTCAAAACCTAACCCAGTTCACAAACAATTCCAATTTAAAACAATTTGGTAGCAATTTCTCTTCTAGAAACTCGAAAATGAACATCGATGATGCTGCAGTCATCACCGAAATTATTTTCCAACGACCGAAAGAGAACTAGGTGCCTTTATCTCTTTAAAATCCCTTTCAAATATTTTTAAATTCCAAATGTCTCCATATTCAATTCCAATTCAAAAATATTCCCAAAATAATACCACTGTTGTTTCTCCAAAACTTTTGAAAACCATTTCCAAATCCAAAGGAATTTAAATTTTCCCAAAAATTCCAAATTGCAATTCCTTTAAATCTATATTCAAACATTCTCTAGAATTTTATCTCATTTTTAATTTCACATGTTTCTCTGGAATTCAATTTTCAAAAATTATATTCACCTTTACAATTTACATTTACATATCACATTTGTATATGACGTTTATTTAAATTTATAAATTACATTTACAATCCATATTTCAAATTCCATTTTGTTATATAAATTTATTCTTCAACTTTGGTTATAGGTTTTCAATTTCTTATTCAATTTCTATACAATAGTGTTAATAATATAATATTATCATTCCTTAACAGTCAAGCATCCAAATACTATAATACTTTACAAAAATTATATCTTTTATATACAAAAATAATTTAGGTAAAATTACTTCATTTACCCTACTTTAAAACAAAATTCTGTCGACTTGTTCTATTCAAGTGTTTAGAGATCCCTATCAATAACGTTAATTACTCGTATTGACCAGAATCCATAAACTACTCAATAAACCAATCAATACAATATAAAATCATTTTATATTCACTAAAAAATACGCGCTCATATCTATTAATACGCTCAAACTCATTCTAGAGTACTATTGACTCTATTTCAATGAATAATTCCCACCAGAGCCAAGGTTATCGCTAACCTAAGCTCTGATACCAAGTGTAACAGCCCGCAAATCCGTACCCCTTGAGTCATCACCATTCTAACTAAATCAACTCAAGTTGTACAGAAATACGAACCATTTGGGTTAAAGATGAAGAGGTAGAAGAAGAAAATAGAAAATAACATCAAAATCTAACCATTGCAGCGGAATAAAATATATTAGATAATAATGATCTTTACTCAAAAATCAAATATATCTTTTATACATTACATCATCAGAGTACATCAATCAATCTCAACATCAATATCATACAAATGGATACACAACAACTCAATACAGCGGAATATATATATATAAACAAGTAAGGGAGTATGTATTGTCATCCTGCTCGTCTCCTGAGCTCCACAGCGTCAAATCCTGTATCTATAATACTCGGTCTGACCCGAGCACTACAGTTAAATAACACCCGAGTTAGTCTAGAATACCAGCGTGAGAAAATCACACCTAATTGATTATTAAGGTTTCAAAAATCCTTTGAAAACAAAAGCATCTCGTAAGACCACGCCACAAATAAACAAGTCGGATTTTTACCTTACGATAGCTAAAACAATTTTATAGAAATCATCTGATATTATAATAGGGCCTATATACAAATACTTATAAAATAGCCGAAATTGTTGCATTATTAAATTCCAACTACTAGCCACAAAGTGGGTGATACAAACAAAACTCGTACAAGGCTCGTAGGGAGAATGGATTTCCAACTAATGACTAGGCACTGGGGACCACCTGTCACAGTACGTAGCCTAGATCACAGTACCGAGGATTACGCCCGCTCCCCTGCAACACAAAACCGGGACTACCCCTTACTAGATAATCCCGAGTGAGATCACCCCACGGTTGGGATCAGCAACCGCCCACTAAGCCAAAATAAAATGGGACATCTAGACAGGGATGACCTCACCCTTCTTGGGTGCTACCCACCTAGCCTTGTTGCATAACCCCTGATTTTTAGTCATTCCCATTTAATGAGGCTTGAGGCTAAGCGTTACCTTTATATAACATATCCCTTAGAATGCCCATCGTCCACTTGACGATGTTTCACAAGCATTCATCTATACAAGTCCGTCCCGGGTTCGAAAGGAACTGAAGGCACTATTCCTACTACATCCATTTTGGAAATATCCTCAGGATTAGTAGCGACTAGCCCTTGCACTTCACTGCTCCATCTTCGAATCCAAAATCATTTTCCACGAAACATACAAACCGGATCGAAGCGGTTTTCGAGAAATTAATCTCGATCCCAGTCTCTTCAAAACGATCAACGTATTTGGCCAATATTGATAGTCGGTGATTTAGCTATCAATTAATGTTCACAAACAACCATCAACCAATAAATAATTTCCCAAATTATTTATTTATCCCAAAATATCTTTACAAGATATAATTTCACTTTCAAACCCTTTTGAAAACAGTTTTCAAACTATCTTCCTTTCCTCAGAATAAATCCGAGTATTTCTATTTCCACTGGAATCACCAAGCACAAAACTTTAGATTTTTAAAATCATTTAGAACACTTTATTGAAAAGTATATTTAACATTTAATTTAGAAAAAATTACTTTAGTATTTAATTTAAAATAATACTCTAGAAATAACTAAAATAAGGTTACCTTATAACCATACATTAGATTTTCTTCTTTAAAATACCAAATCATTCTTTAAATAATTATTACGATAATAGATTAAAATAAAATGATTACTTTGGAATTACTTTAGAACATTTAAGTTAAGACTACTGTAACATCCCGCCTTTTTGACCGACCCCAGTCGGTAATTAAACCAACTTGAAACATTCAAAATGACGGAGTGTTATTTTGCTTATAGAGTTTAAAACAGAATCAGCCACAGAATCACAGAATAATAATATTATTTCACAAGAATGAATTTTTATACATATATCAGAGTTTATACAATGCATTAAATTTTATACAGCGGAACATTTCTTTTAAGTACAAAAATCCTGAAAAGATAAAGTGTACGTTTCCTCCTCTCCCTCTTACTTCGCTGCCTGAAAATCTTCAAGCTGTAAAATACTCAGTCTGACCCGAGTATTACCTTCAAAAGAAAATAATACACGGGTTAGTCTAATTCAAACTCAGTTATTAGTGCATAGAGGCAATAATAATTAAATAGAAATTAGACGACAATCAAAGATAAATTCACCTATCCGACCCTTTTAACAAAGAAGTCGGATAACGGTAAACATAACACTTAATAGTGTTAAACAACAATTCAGCAAACTCAAATTTTCAAACAAGATAGATGACAGAGTTTTTTTTTTTTTTTAAGAATAATGTTTGCCTAAGATATATGGGTTATTGTCATCACTTTTGATTGTGTAATATCTGTGCATATCAGTATTTCTATCAGGGACAGGTAATCATGAGTGGCTGCAGTACACACGTGTACATTTATACACGTGTGCACTGCCTCGCCAACTCGTGTGCGCCAATCTAAAGGCACCACTAAAAAATCAAAGTTCAAGTTATACAATGCACAAGAAACATGCAAGCACAGCTCTAAACCAAGCTTAGGAGACAACAAGTGTACAACAGTGTCAAGATGACTACTCCATGAAAATAAACATGAATGCACCAAGTAAATGCAAACAAACATGCAACAACAAGCATGCAACAGAGACCAAGAACAAGCCATACACGGAAGTGAGACAGGCCAAGCAATGAAGTATACCAAATGCAACAGGGACAGACCAACATCAGTTCAACAGGTTTACTACATAGAAGTAAAGACAAGCAATGGAGTATCAAAATGATGATTAACAACTTAAAATCAATAAGGCAAAGACTTAAGCATATCAATACAAAGCTTCTACAAATCAGAACAAAACAAAGCCAATGGCAAGCAATGTATACAGTTCAGATAAACAAGCCAGAGCCACCAAAGTGCAGAGCAACTACAAAGTGGCAGCAGTTCAGATGACATAACAGAGACCAAAGACAATCATACATGAAGGCCACATACTTGAAACAGTGGTAACTACACCGAGCTCAGTGCAACTGAATGGAATGCAATTACAAATAATTGCAGAGACAAAGCACACAAGATATCGACATAAACAACAACAGGTTGTATGTGCAACACGTAAGGGACGAAGCACTGTTGTTATATTTTTTTTTTAAATGGTCTGGCCATAGCATATAAACGAGAAACATGGACAGAGCAGCAAACAAATCAACTTGAACATGAACTAGGCCTTAAGGCTAAGCACAAGTGCACAAGCACAGTCCAATATGAATGGATACAATACATGCACAGTACAACTCAATACCCACAAACACATGTTGAGTATAAATATTTAAAGATGGAATGTTGAAATTTCACAAAGGCAATGGATCAGCAAAATAAGTAACTTAAGTATAACAGTGCCTTATATATAATTAAAACTTTGTTTTAGAAAACTCGGGGAAGATCTGGGTTTAAAGTTGAAGAACTGAATTTTTACAAAGTCCAAAATCAAATCTTAAAGTATGAACTAGATCAGGTTGTATACTAGTTGTAATGTTTAAGTTTTATAAAATTATTAATGCCAGAATCGACAAGATAAACAAACTCAAAGTCAAACCATTAACAACTACACTTAACATTTAAATTTTCCTAGATACTTTCATTTTATTTTTATTTTTTTTATTTTTTTGAAAATCCTATTTGATTTTGAACTAGGATACAAAGTTAATTTGAATCTCTGTTTAAAACTTGACTCAAAACCATGTTAATTTTGGCTTTACATTTAAACTCAGTTTTTTTTCTTTCCTTTTCAGGTCTGGACAACATGGATGAGCAATCAAACATGAATGGCTTCATGTTTGAAACCACAAAGGGACATACAATGACAATATGCAAAAATGACCCTACATTTCAACTGCAGCATATATACAACAAAGATGAATATCAAACTTGCAACAGTACCATGGCAATGAAAAAAGAAACCCAAGTGCAAAACCAACAAATCAGTAAAGGTTCATTGTGGACAGAATCAACAGAGTTTCCAACTCGAAGTCAAATGATAAAAATCAGGTGTACAGCACTGTCAAATGAAGACTCAAATTACAATTTCACTGCCTCAACGGTCAGAGTATCATCGACAAAGTGAAACTACTCATATACATAAACCAGTGCAAACTTCAGTTACAAAATCCATATCTGAAATTTCAAATTGAACAAGTCAACATAATTAAACACTGTACTCAAGTGGAAAGCAATGCAAACTACTGAAGTTCAATAATGAACAGCAGTCAAATGTACATGCCAATGGAAAACCAAGTCAAGGCCAGAAGTTCAACCATAGTTCAAGTGACAAAAGTCGACAACGTGCCAGCAAAAATGAAGTTTCAAATCAAGGCCGAATCCAAAATACTTTCCCAAAAATCAAGGTGAACAAAGTTTAACTTCAATTCTGAGCCGACAGGAAAAAAACACGAAAGTACAAGTTCAAAATTGCTAAAATCTTGAATTAGATGTGAGTGATAATTAATCACTCACCTTTGCCTGAAACAGTCGCGAGCGCAACCCGAAAAGACAAGCAATGATCGAACTCGATCATCGAAGGAGCCGCCTTTGAATTTGAAAAGCCCTAATTGTGAAAAGAGGGACGAAGAAGAAACTTGTGGCTGCCATTATATCGTTTCCTCGTTTGATTTTTAGATTTAGGATTCTTTTCTTTTTTTTCTTCTAGCTTCGAACGAATATAAAACAAAAGAAGGTCGCGTGATGGCCGAGCGTACAGGGTATAGGGTGGCTAAAATCAGAGAGAGTGTGGCTGCATTTATTAGTTTGTACCATGCTTCATAATTAATAATTTTTTTATTAATTTGTATGCTTAAGTTTATTTCTTTGCTTTATACAATATTCATATTATTTTTTCTTTTTTTTTTCCAATTTGTTTTGTAGATATTTTCTTTGACACGTTTATATGTCGTATACTCACATATGAACTCAGAATGCCACGAAAATTGAAATCCGGTAATAATTCAACATTGCGGACCCAATGGAACTGGTTTCGTCGAATTCCGAGACCGTGGAAGACTATTTTTAAATTCAATTTAAACAATAAAATTCCAAAACTGGACGAATCACTTTCAAATTCAATTCTGAAGCTTCTATTATCTTCAGTATAATCAATGTGAATTTTCTAAGTTTTTAAATTATTTTTAATCAGCTTAAAATTGAAGATTCAAATTTTTATTCAACTTTCAATGGATTAAATTCTAAAATTTAATCGCCAATTTCATAGTTATATTGGGAATTCAAACCAAACTGTTAACTCCACTTTTTCAGCAAGGCCGTGATATCAAAAATCGACCGAGAAGCCAATGATAGTTCATCTCGAAGGATGGTCAATTTAACCTCCCAATAAAGCAAGTTCTGTTGAATGAATTTTCAGATAAGATCCCCTACGGAGGGGGGGTCCAGGGGGGGTGCCAACCCCCCAAGGTGGGGGTGCGGGGGCAACGCCACCGCCTACGGTGTTCGACCTGACCGGTCAGGTCGCAGGGGTCCAGGGGGCAGCGCCCCCGGCGGGGTGCGGGGCAGCGCCCCGACCAAAACGGTATACGACTTAAAGAGTGAAGTAAGCTAGCGACTTAACTAGTCAGCGACCTAACCAATGAAGCGACCTACCGGCTCAAGAAAGACACGACTCAACTTATCTGGTTGCCGACTCAACGGCCTTGAAGGGTTACGACTTAACGACTCAGGAGGGATAACGACTCACCGGGTTATAACCTTAGCGACTTGAAGGTGCTGGCCGACTCAACGGGTTAACGACTCATGGAGTTAGCGACTCATGGGGCTGACCGACCTAAGGATTTCAACGACTCAAGGTTTGTAACGACTCAGTGGATCAACGACTCAACTGCTATGCGACTTATGGGTGTTACCGACTCAGCGACTCAGAGCTTACAACGACTCATGGTTCAACGACTCAACAGGTTCGCGACTCATCTTATGAAACGACTCAGGGGAAGTGACGACATAAGAAAGTGGATCCCTGTGCCGCTTCGTTTATATACCGTCACCTGATAAGTCGTTAACGGCTTAACGACTCACAACTAATGACTCGTTCAAGACTCAGAGCCATTGAGTCGTAATCCATTGCCATAGTGCCTGTGCCAAGGGAGGTTGACTCGTAAGCGACTCAGGACTTGGCGTATAATCCAGCAGAAGAATGAACCGTGGAGCAATCAAGGGTTGGTTCAATGAGTCGGCCACGACCTAATTTGACTCGGCCACGAGTCAAGCATGAGTCGGGTACGACTCACGACTAAAGGCTGAAAAATCCTATAAATACACGGCCACCTCCAACATTCAGGGGACTTTTGGCTCATTTTCTTCAAGCACCGATACTCTGCTGCATTCCAAACCAATCCAACACTCGAAGCTCTCAAGACACAAAGAACGCTACAAACAACTTCAAGAAGAGATCACATACATCCAACATGGATTCGAAGACTCTCATCTCCATTGAAGTTTAAGCTACTCGTTCTAAGTCTCTTGTAATTCAAAGTGTATTATACTTGGAAAGAATTGTATCAGCTTGTAACGAGATCATCAATGAAAGTACTTAAAGTGGACGTAGGCTATACCCTTAAGCCGAACCACTATAAAACTGCTGTTGTTTACTGCTTTTCTGCTATTATCTGCTTATAATCTGTTCCCGAGTAATCGGTGGTGCTTTCACAACTACACTTCACGCACCGGGGTGTTAGCGTTCAAATTTAAGCGTTAACACAAACCATCATTCAAATATTTAAAATTAATTAAATATTCTCAATTTAAATTGTTCAAAATTCAGGGTTTTTACAATCTTCTCTCCTTAAAAGAATTTCGTCCTGAAATTATAAGTTAGAGAAAAAAAAACCATTGTTAAAATCTCGCCGATATTTATACCCCACACAATTTTACCAAGTTCTAAATTTATAAATAAATATAGGATTCATTCCATTTATTTTATCTCACTAGCTTTGTTCATTGATTTCTATAATCAAGAGACAAAAGTCTTTTACCAAAAATTTTGACTTACTAAACTCAAATTTAAACTTGAAAACTCTTCATGCTAGAGATTTGCATATCATATAATTTTTTTTTTCAAAGCTGTGGACTTTGAAGGTATTTTAAAGATCTTCTTCCTTAATTCAATTAGGTTGGAATTATGTAATTATAATTTCAGACTATTGATTTGCTATCTAAAGTTTTGAAAATACTTGCTAACTCGAAGTTTAACAAGTCCATCGTCGTTCTCACAGACATTAGGCATACGCTGGCCAGGCACGGACTAAAAATCTCCAAGTACTAAATATACTTGCTTCAACTCCCAGTGAAAATACTTCTAAAAATTCTTTTAAAAATGGATATGGAAAGCACGTTCCCCCATGGATCACAGTTTACCCGACGGTTACGCTACTATCCCAGTAGAAACGCTTGTAACTATAGATTTCTCATCTCTCTTGAATTTCGCCAAGGTTGGTGCCATAGATCGCGGTTCACACGGCGGTTTCGCTACTATCCCAGTAGAAACGCTTGTGACCGTAGGCATCTCGCCCCTCAAATTACGCTTTGGCCTCTAGATCGCAGTTTACGCGGCGGTTGCGCCACTATCCCAGTGGAATCGCTTGTAACTGTAGGCATCACGCCCCACGAATTACGCCAGCATACATCATCAATTCACATGATCCCAACACGATGATCCATCGTAGAGGATTCCAGTCCAAATGGACATTCCACTAATGGAAATTCTATGTAGCTACGATTTTCAAATGGACACTCACACCGAGTTCCAATCACCTTCACAAATTTTACATGGAACGTACTTTTCCATATCCTCAGTTTTAGAAAACATATGTCATATACATATAGTACTTCATTTCACATTTCGTACATATCATACCTATGTAAACTTGCATAGGATTTTCATAATAATGACTTTCCAAACTGATGGTTTTCGAATTATTACATTCACATATATAAGTTACGAAAACCACAATATCCCATACACATAAGAAATAGAGGATTCCAAAATTTTCCATTTCGTTTAAAATTTTCCTCTAAATCGATTTGAAAATTTACGGTTATCTCAAACCCAATTCACATTCATAATCCAATTCATTATCGACTTCACATTCGATTTGGATTTCACGTTACATCGTCAATTATCAACACATAATTGATGTCTATCGATATATAATCTCTAAGCTCGTACGTCTCAGAGAAAGATGTTAAGCTAAAAGAATAAATTCTCCGCCACCGCAGATATATATTTAATAGAGATCAATTACTATGTCATCAATTCACAATGTTAGACATACAATCCAAATCGACTATCCGAAATTCAAAGCTCAACTTATATTGTTTTTGGTGTCGAAGTTAAACTCAATTTAACTCAAGATTCAGTCTTTTTTGAAAAAATTCCAGTTGAACTAATTGTTCAAATTTCCCATAAATATCTTTACAAGATATATATAATTTTCCACACTTAAACATTTGAAACAAATTTCAAATATTCATTTTTTTCAATTTATCTTTAAAAGATAGGATTTCAAACTTTTCATTTCATATTGGAAAATATTTCCATACTTATTTAATAATAAGTAATTCACAAATCCATTCATTTTCAACACTTGAAAAATATTCAATATACTTAAATCATAATTAAGTATATATCCCATTCTTTAAGGAAAGCGTTCTATTAAACACATTTATTTGAGTCAAAACGAATGTTACGTAAAACATTGTTACGACAACTCAAAATCTCTAGTATAGGGGTTCGAATTTAAGATAGATATATAAATCCCAATGCTATATAAAACATTTCCTTTCAGAAACCATTTACTATAACAACAGTGTTATAGTCCACCATTTCCTTATTTCTCGAAAACGCCTATTTCAACAATGAATGTTGAAATCTGTAGTTTCGATACTTAATGCATTTTAAAACATCTTTAAAACCATTAACTTCATTTCATAATATCACTTCCCTAAAACATATTTGTTTTATTCAATAATATATTCACTGTCCAAAATCGTGAATAAACTTCTTTAACCAATTTCACCATTTCTACACATTTTATTTAGAAGATTATCCACTGTCCAAAATCGTGGATAAAATTCCCAACCAACATTTACTATCACAATATTTAACTTAAAGGATAATTCGCTGTCCAAAATCACGAATATATCTCCTTTAATAACTCAATGTTTTATTTATCAAATTCAATTGGTTCCAAATTTATAAACAATCTTTACAAATTCCATTTTATCTATAAAACTTCGGTTTATAAATCTCCTTTATTAATTCAATTCAATTTATATAACTCAATTATATACCCAAAGTCCATATTATAAGTTAAATACTTATAATCCATTTATTTACTAAATCGTTCTTCATAACATTTGAAATCAATTTTTCAAAAGAATTCAGAATCAAATTTCCAAGTTATAGTTTAATGATCCCGCTTGGCTATAACTAAATTGACATGTCATTTTATCTCCCAATTATTACTTTGGAGATATTCAAAATATTGGATTTAAACCAATTCATCAATTCACTTAACTTATACTTTATTTTTCATAAATCTTAGCAAATCGATAATGGGTTTTTCCGAAGAGAAACTATCGCAAACCTAAAATTAGAGAGGGGAATTTCCGAAAAAGATTTGAATTTTCAAAATACCTTTTATTTACGAAAAACAATTTTATACTTCATTAGATTTGAAAAACGTTTTCTTTAAAATGATTCTAGTAACTATTCATATTAAACATCATAAGCTGAGATTTGTATAAACCAATGCTCCGATACCACTTTTTTGTAACGACCCGCCTTTTTGACCGCCCCCAGTCGGTAATTAAACCAACTTGAAACGTTCTAAATGACGGAGTGTTATTTAGTTTATAGAGTTTAAAACAAAATCAGCCACAGAATCACAGAATAATAATATTATTTCACAAGAATGAATTTTTATACATATATCAGAGTTTATACAATGCATTAAATTTTATACAGCGGAACATTTCTTTTAAGTACAAAAATCCTGAAAAGATAAAGTGAAGTGTTTCCCCCTCTCTCTCTAACTTCGCTGCCTGAAAATCTTCAAGCTGTAAAATACTCGGTCTGACCCGAGTATTACATTCAAAAGAAAATAATACACGGGTCAGTCTAATTCAAACTCAGTTATTAGTTCATAGAGGCAATAATAATTAAATAGAAATTAGACGACAGTCAAAGATAAATTCACCTACCCAACCCTTTTAACAAAGAAATCGTATAACAGTAAACATAACACTTAATTGTGTTAAACAACAATTCAGCAAACTCAAATTTTCAAAGAAGATAGATGACAAATTTTTTTTTTAAAATAATGTTTGCCTCAGATATATGGGTTATTGTCATCACTTTTGATTGTATAATAACTGTGCATATCAGTATTTCTATCAGGGACAGGTAATCATGAGTGGCTGCAGTACACACGTATACATTTATACACGTGTACACTGCCTCACCAACTCGTGTGCGCCAATCAAAAGGCACCACTAACAAATCAAAGTTCAAGTTATACAATGCACAAGAAACATGCAAGCACAACTCTAAACCAAGCTTAAGAGACAAGTGTACAACAGTGTCAAGATGACTACTCCATTAAAATAAACATGAATGCACCAAGTAAATGCAAACAAACATGCAACAGCAAGCATGCAACAGAGACCAAGAACAAGCCATACATGGAAGTGAGACAGGCCAAACAATGAAGTATACCAAATGCAACAGGGACAGACCAACATCAGTTCAACAGGTTTACTACATAGAAGTAAAGACAAGCAATGGAGTATCAAAATGATGATTAACAACTTGAAATAAATAAGGCAAAGACTTAAGCATATCAATACAAAGCTTCTACAAATCAGGAAAAAACAAAGCCAATGGCAAGCAATGTATACAGTTCAGATAAACAAGCCAGAGCCACCAAAGTGCAGAGCAACTACAAAGTGGCAGCAGTTCAGACGACATAACAGAGACCAAAGACAATCATACATGAAGGCCACATACTTGAAACAGTGGTAACTACACCGAGCTCAGTGCAACTGAATGGAATGCAATTACAAATAAATGCAGAGACAAAGCACCCAAGATATCAACATAAACAACATCAGGTTGTATGTGCAACACGTAAGGGACGAAGCACTGTTGTTATTATTTTTTTTTAAATGGTCTGGCTATAGCATATAAACGAAAAACATGGACAGAGTAGCAAACAAATCAACTTGAACATGAACTAGGCCTTAAGGCTAAGCACAAGTGCACAAGCACAGTCCAATATGAATGGATACAATACATGCACAGTACAACTCAATACCCACAAACACATGTTGAGTATAAATATTTAAAGATGGAATGTTGAGATTTCACAAAGGCAATGAATCAGCAAAATAAGCAACTTAAGTATAACAGTGCCTTATATATATTTAAAACTTTGTTTTAGAAAACTCGGGGAAGATCTGGGTTTAAAGTTGAAGAACTAAATTTTTACAAAGTTCAAAATCAAATCTTAAAGTATGAACTAGATCAGGTTGTATACTAGTAATGTTTAAGTTTTATAAAATTATTAATGCCAGAATCGACAAGATAACCAAACTCAAAGCCAAACCATTAACAACTACAATTAACATTTAAATTTTCCTAGATACTTTCATTTTATTTTTATTTTATTTTATTTTTTTGAAAATCATATTTGATTTTGAAATAGGATACAAAGTTAATTTGAATCTCTGTTTAAAACTGGACTCAAAACCATGCTAATTCTGGCTTTACATTTAAACTCAGTTTTTTTTTCCTTTCCTTTTCAGGTCTGGACAACATGGATGAACAATCAAACATGAATGGCTTCAGGTTAGAAACCACAAAGGGACATACAATGACAATATGCAAAAATGACCCTACATTTCAACTGCAGCATATATACAACAAAGATGAATATCAAACTTGCAACAATACCGTGGCAATGAACAAAGAAACCCAAGTGCAAAACCAACAAATCAGTAAAGGTTCATTGTGGACAGAATCAACAGAGTTTCCAACTCGAAGTCAAATGATAAAAATCAGGTGTACAGCACTGTCAAATGAAGACTCAAATTACAATTTCACTGCCTCAACGGTCAGAGCATCATCGACAAAGTGAAACTACTCATATATATAAACTAGTGCAAACTTCAGTTACAAAATCCATATCTGAAATTTCAAATTGAACAAGTCAACATAATTAAACACTGTATTCAAATGGAAACCAATGCAAACTACTGAAGTTCAATAATGAACAGCGGTCAAATGTGCATGCCAATGGAAAACCAAGTCAAGGCCAGAAGTTCAACCACAGTTCAAGTGACAAAAGTCGACAACGTGCCAGCACAAATGAAGTTTCAAATCAAGGCCGAAGCCAAAATACTTTCCTAAAAATCAAGGTGAACAAAGTTTAACTTGAATTCAGAGCCGAGAGGGAAAAAAACACGAAAGTACAAGTTCAAAATTGCTAAAATCTTGAATTAGATGTGAGTGACAATTAATCACTCACCTTTGCCTGAAACAGTCGCGTGCGCAACCCGAAAAGACAAGCAACGATCGAACTCGATCATCGAAGGAGCCGCCTTTGATTTTGAAAAGCCCAAATTGTGAAAAAAGGGACGAAGAAGAAACTCGTGGCCGCCATTATATCGTTTCCTCGTTTGATTTTTAGATTTAGGTTTCTTTTCTTTTTTTTCTTCTGGCTTCGAACGAATATAAAACAAAAGAAGGTCGCGTGATGGCCGAGCGTATAGTGCATAGGGTGGCTAAAATCAGAGAGTGGGTGGTTGCATTTATTAGTTTGTACCATGCTTCATAATTAATAATTTTTTTTATTACTTTTGTATGCTTAAGTTTATTTCTTTGCTTTATACAATATTCATATTATTATTATTTTTCCAATTTGTTTTGTAGATATTTTCTTTGACACATTTATATGTCGTATACTCACATATCAACTCAGAACGCCACGAAAATTGAAATCCGGTAATAATTCAACATTGCAGACCCAATGGAACTGGTTTCGTCGAATTCCGAGACCGTGCCTCGGAAGACTATTTTTAAATTCAATTTAAACAATAAAATTCCAAAACTGGACGAATCACTTTCAAATTCAATTCTGAAGCTTCTATTATCTTCAGTATAATCAATGTGAATTTTCTAAGTTTTTAAATTATTTTTAATCAGCTTAAAATTGAAGATTCAAATTTTTATTCAACTTTCAATATATTAAATTCTAAAATTTAATAGCCAATTTCATAGTTATATTGGGAATTCAAACCAAACCATCATTCAAATATTTAAAATTAATTAAATATTCTCAATTTAAATTGTTCAAAATTCCGGGTTGTTACAACTACTTCAATAATTGGCTAACAGTAAATGCAGTAAATGTACACGTGGTTTATAGTGGTTCGGCTTATGATCAAGCCTACGTCCACTTCAATCCTTTTTATTGCTGATCGGATTACAATCTTTTTCAATTACAATCCAATTCAATTCAGAAAACAAGTGGCTAAGGAAAACTTCGTCGTGACAGAGTTCTTCGAATCCATGATTGAATGTGTTAAATTCCTGTGCGAAGTTGATCTACGCGTCTTGCGTGTGCTTGAAGCGATGGAGTGTAGATTGCTTTGACGATAGTGAAGTCTCAATACCTTGAAGAAAATGATCCAAAAAAAAGTCCTTTGAATGTTGGAGGTGCCGCTGTATTTATAGTGAATTCCCATGCTGGGTCGTAGGTCGTGACTGACCTAAGATAGGTCGCAAGTCGTGGACGACCTACAAGACATGGGTTGCGACTCAATAGGGGTGTGCTTGTTCGTTTGGACACACTGGCAAGCAAGTCCTAGGTCGTGAACGACCCAACTGGTGGCTGCATAAATGAAGCAGTATTGAGATTTATCTTCGTAGTGATAGGTCGCGAGCGACCTATCATAGGTCGTAGGTCGCAAGATTTTTCCTGAAGATGGTTGGATAGCATTGCACTTAACTCTGGAACGAGCTAGTAAGCAGTAGGTCGTGGTCAACTTAGCAGATCATGGTATAAGTGAAGCGGCATAGGGAGTTTACTTCATCTGCTTAGGTCGCAAGCGACCTATTATAGGTCGTTAAGTCGTTATCCTTTTTAAGTCGCCCCATACTTTAGATCGGTACATGTCCTTAGGTCGTGTTGAACTTTCTGTAGTTAGGTCGTCCCACCTTTAGGTCGTTAGGTCCCTAAGATAATTATGTCATTAGGTCGTTGAGACTATTAGGTCATCAAGTACTCCTAGGTCGTTGGGCTGCTGAGTTATAGGTCGTGGAGTTTTAGGTCGCGGCAGAAATAGGAGTTAACATTTGCCCCTCGAAGTACAGGCCTATGTCATAGGTCATGTGCTTCGACCTAATTTTGCTAGGTCGTGAGCGACCTAAAACATATACTAACTCGCGCGTCTACTCGTCTTCTTCTTTCAGCCCCATATAAATTTGTTAGGTCGCTACTCCCTCCTTACTCACCTGCTTCAATTTCCTACGCCGTCATTAACAGAATTCTACGATTTTAAAGACGAATTCAAGTTAATCATTTAGCGATTCGTCCTTACTATCAAATTACGTAAGTATCTTCGATCTTTATCCATTCCATGATCACCATCGAATCACGAACTCTAACCTCCGATCCCCAGACCGATTTTGTGCGTTGTGCTTCACTTTGAGTCATGTTGCAATCGATTTTTGATCGCCTCTGGTTACTGTTGTTGTGATTCACGAACGCACAGTAGTGAGTTAGATTTATGATAGATCGGAGATATGTTGAATTGGTTTCCGAGTGATTTGGTGGTATGAGAAGATGACGAACTTCATGAATAGGATGATGGACTTCTGTGTAGTTGATAGCGGGTTATCGGGTCTGGTGAAGCATTGCGTGGAGAGGAAGTTAGCGACCTGGTGAATTTGAGCAACTTAAGATAATTCGCGATCTAAGGACCCTTGCGACTTAAGGAATAGTTTCGACCTACACTAGGTCGCTGAACGACCTAATATTCGCGCGTCTTAGGACTTTGCATGAGCTAGGAATTACTCGAGCTAAGAACTGCATGACCTAATCTTTCTTGCGACATAGGCTTTAGGTCGCGGCCGAGTTTACATCAGGACGAGTTTAAAATGCCTTATCCTTTACTTTGCACAGCGCGACCTAAGGAGGTTCTGACCTATGCTAGGTCGCTGGACGACCTAGGACTTGTGAAATCCTGAGACAACTTTGATTGAGCTGTTTGAACTTTGAACTATTTGGACTTGAATTTTGTTGTATTTCTTTGCAGATCATCTCTAACGCTAATTACATGTTAAACACAATATTTGCAGAAAATTGGGACGAATATACTGCCATCGACTGCCCACACCAAATGACAGATTAATTAATAACAGATAATTAACTTAAATAAATTGTGTGAACGAAGTGCTTTCAACTCATCAATTTCAAGTAAAATATTAAAGCAACACTGAAATAGTAAATTGAAACTGACCAGCCTGCATTAATATTATGCTTGAACTTTAGATTAACAAGTTCTGAAATTTTGTAGTCGATCAATCGTCGACTAGTTTAATTCTAGTTATATTTATTTGTTATTTTTATTAGTTCTGCATGACACTTCACACTTTTAGGAAACGTGCATCTTCACATTTGAATATCCAGTTGCTTGTGTAGAATGACTTCTCAGGAAGAAGATACAACAGTTCAGACTGGAGAGGCAACTGTTATTCCGGCTCCACTAGTCAATCCTCCCCAAAGAGCCCCTACCACGCTATCATACAAAGTTTTTCGCCAGTTGTGTGCTCAGTTTGGCATTGCTGAATCAGATGCCATTCTTCCCGAGAGAAGTAACACTGCTGACATAGCACCCCCTGGCTTTGTGACGGTCAATCGACAAATGTGCTTGAGTGGGGGCGTTCCTCCTTTCAATGACTTTTTCAAACAACTTCTTCGTCAATTGGCCATCGCCCCATCCCAATTACACCCCAATGGCTATGCCATTTTAATGGGGTTGTGTGTACTGTTTAGGAGGACGCTTGATCGATTCCCAAGCTTTGACGAGATTTGCTTCCTATGCACTTTCACCAGGACTAAAGATCATCCCTCTATTACTGTCGTGAGAAGTGCTCAAAATCGTAGATTGATCATCGGTCTTCCTAACAGCGCTCATGGGTTTTTGACTCAATTTTTCTATGTTCGTTGCCCCCCGGGGTTTTATGCTGTGTGGAGAGAAGGAAGTAAGATCATCTACCTTTCCCTCCTCTATACTCTGAGTTTTTTGAAGTTCGAATTGCCAAGTGTTAACTTCATCATTTTTTTTATTTCAGCGCTACCCCCTCCTTATAGAGATCCCAGTCACAAGCCAACTCTGGAGAGGCTTGTAGCTGTACCGGTTGAAGAGCGGGATATGAAATTTTTGCTGAACGACGAATTCCTTCACCAGTTCGGACTTCTTCACCCTTCTCGCTCCACACACCCCTGCGAGGTTCCAAACTCCCCACCTAAAGCATCGGATGCCTCGGTTTCTTCTGACGTACTTGTACCAAAAGATCCCGCTCCCGAAGCTTCTCTAGTGAAGTGCTCCACTTCGGTTGATGTCGCGGGGTCATCTGGCAAACTTGCCCCGGTCACTAAAGAAGAAGAGCCTCGGGATTCTCCTCTGCATTCAAAGGAGTCTGGTGACGAAGAAGCTGAGAAAACCAGCCCTGTCAAGCAGAGCAGGGACGACACTTTCGAAGGACTGAGCGACCTCTTTGCCACCTCGCAAGAGATCTTTAAAGATGATCCTATTACTACCGGGATTTCTTCTTCAGTAGTCGAGGCGACTTCTATTCTGCAACAGACCCCGTCAACTCAAGAGTTGATGTTAACTTCTACTCCCATAACTATTCCACAATTAAAGAGTGGTTCGTAGTTCGATGCGTGTAGTTTGCACATTACACACACTTAGAATCTTTCGGCACTTTTATGCTTCTGACTTTTTGTACTTTGAAGAATTCTAAAATTTAGCTCTTTTTATTTCAGATCCTCCGATGGGACGCAGCGGATCCTACTGTGATGACTTCCAGCGCTACGGGAGGGGTAGCCAATATGATTATAGGCGTTACCTCCCCTCTTACAGAGAATCCGATGAAGAAAGAGCCGCCCGAAAGGCTCAAGAGAAGAGGGCTAAAGAGGAGCGTTATGAAAGAAGAGAGAGGGAGGAGCGCCACAATTCTTCACAGAGAGGCGACGATTCCCACAAAAGAAAATCCCATGATGACCGAGGAAAAAGTCATATGGTTGAGGATTCAAGCAAACGAGCCCGACATGGTGAGAAGCATACCTCTACAATTCCTGAAAAGGTTACTGTCCCCGTCTCGCTTGACATTCCTTCTGGCTCTCCCGCTCTCGGGATAACAGACATCCAAACAATAATTAGCAGGCCCAAATTCCAAGTTGGACCGGGCCCCGCCAATTTGCAAAGTCGGTTTCCACAGTGGTGTCTGAAGGGAGTAAGGTTCGACCTTGGCTTGGTCCCCATTGACAAGTCTGCCATGTTACGAAACCTTGATGCCGTCAAGCTTGATATTGAGAGGATGTCGAACTGGCAAAAACTTGTTGACGAGCTCCAAAGGGTTAATCGTGCAAATATAGAGGCCATGCTCACTATGGAAAATGATAAACCCGAATGGAAAAAGGTTCTTGAGCAACATGATACTGAAATAAAGAGCATCGCTTCTTACAATGAAGAGCTTGAAGCAAAAGTCGAGGAACTGAAACAAGAGCTTGCTACTTCCTCTACTTCCTATTCTCAAAAAGAAGAAATGCTCCTAAAACAAGTGAGAGATGCTCATGCCCACCAAAGAGATGCAGAAGACAGGCTTGAAGTGCAAAAAAGAATTAGTGAGGGCTATGTTGCTGATATTGAAGAGATTCGGAAGAAAAACAGCTCCCAAGAGGCGGAGATTCAAATGCTTAAGCTTCAACTTTCCAAAGCTGAAAGGGAGCGTGATGAGGCCGTTGCCGGCAAAATTGCAGCTGAAGAATCTCACGAGGCAACGAGGACCAACATCAGCTCAACATTATTTGACTTCTACCTGCATAGCATCTTGGGGCGTGGTAGCCTCGCTTTTCTAGGCCCCAAGTATGAAATTACTCTGGCTGAAGTTTGGGAGGCCGCACTCGATATGCTCGGCGGTAAAGGCGCTGGCTATGCTGATTCAGCTCTTGAGGAGCATTATCTTGATGATGATGCTCGCGCCGCTCTCGCCGGGGGAGAGAACAGCTTGCAAAATTAAGGGCCGAAACAGCGGCAGGAGAATATTCAGGAAAAACTGTCTCAACTGTTCCAATTCAGCCTTCTCCTTCGGCCGAGATTGACATTATCGGTTCCAGTTCTCATTCTCTATCTCCTACGAAAGTTACCACCGAGATCACAAGCATACAAGGTGGGGATGAAGGCGACGAGAGTGCCGAGGCACAGGCTTACGAAGTTGATGTCAGGAAACCGGCTTCTGCAGGTAATCCTACTGTTAATCTTGCCCAAGTAGACTGCTCATCTGTTTCTTACGAGCTTGATGAGCTTCTTGACTACTTCTTGAACCTCAGGGAACCTTTATCTCCGCTTTTTACTGACTTGAACTTTTTTCCTTCTGTAGAGAAAACGTCGAGCATCGTTCAAACTTCCCCACCTCCAATTATTCCTCCTCCATCTATTCAGGCGACTCCTCCTTTTGCCTCGCAGCCGGGATCACAAGAGGAGCAAATAGAAGCTCTTCAAGACTTGGACGATCCCATTGCTTCACAAGAACACAAGGGAGAAGAAATTGAAGGGAGTGAGAAGACTCCAGAAGCAACTAGTTCCGATGATGAACCATTAGCTAAACTTTTTTCTCCAGGGAGTGGGTCTTCCTCCAAGAAGAGAGGAAAGCAGGGAGTTTCCAAGAAGAAGAAGAAGGGATCCTTAACTGGCAAAGAAAAAACGGAAGAAAGTCCGACTGAGCCCCTTTCTCCTTCATCCCCTACTCTTACAAGCCGGCCTAAGAAGTTGGTTATCCGGCCGGGTGCGGGCTCAAAAGGTGGACGGACGAAGAAATGATGGCTCTGGTTCTGTGGCTTTCATATCGCTTTTTTGCCTTTATTGCATGTACTGACCGAAAATTGTGCGGGTACCGGCCCCCGTTCTCTCTATTTCGAAACTTGTATCTGTAAGAAATTGTAACAGAATTAAATAAAATGATTCTTTATTTGTACAAACTTCTTGTTTGAATTTGAGAATGCAGTTATTATTCACTTTTATACAAGTTTCTTTGCATGATATTGCAGTGAGCTTGTGGTATACTGTTCGAGGGCAATTTTACCGATGTAGTTATACCATGTTGCCCCTATACCATAAGCTCATTGTAATATTTTATTTTATGAGGAACTTGTACTTTTATTTTTTAAAGAATAATTATTCCACATTTGGAGGAATATTATTTCGTTAAAAAGCAGAGTACAAATAAGTTTTTACGCTTCATCCTTCGAAGATATCACTTTTTCTTTTGTGCATATACACATTTTACTGAATGAATTCTTCTATGTGGTAAAGCGGGTATTTGAAAGGTACTTTAACTTCTTTTTGAGGAAGAGAATTTTCCAGAATAGGTAATTCATTCTTCCTTTGAAAGTTAAAGTGTGCCTTTGATGAGGATTTTTTTTTATATATACCACAGTAAAGGGCTTTTTGATTTTTGTTTCTTCGAAAAGTTGCACCTCTGAGGAAGGCTTTTTCACGTTTCAACACCTGGAAGTTTTATTTCAATCTTGGTGAAACGTGTGCCTCCGAAGAGGTCTTTCTGCTTGATTGTGCCTCCGGGAGGAGGTCTTTTCATTTCTGCCTCTAGGAAGAGGTCTTTTATTTTTTTTATTTTTTTTTTGTTTTGTATTTTAGCTTTGGTGAAGTGAAACTCGGAAGAGCGGCTGTTGCACTTCAACTCTTAGTGAAATGTGCCTCCGAAGAGGGCTTTGCTTTGTTTTGCATTTCAACTCTGGTGAAGTGGACCTCCGAAGAGCGGCTCTTACACTTCAACTCCTGGTGAAATGTGCCTTCGAAGAGGGCTTTATTTTGTTTGGCATTTCAACTTTGGTGAAGTGGGCCTCCGAAGAGGGGCTCTTACACTTCAACTCCTGGTGAAATGTGCCTCCAAAGAGGGCTTTGATTGCCTGGAAGTTACTCTCTCATGGTTGGAGGGTCATGACTCCTCCAATCTTTTTTGTTGAGTAGAGAACTTTCTTTTTTGCGGCATATGCCTCATTAGAGGTCTTTATCCTCCGAAGAGTTGTGCCTCTGAAGAGGGCTTTAGTTGTTCCTTGTCCACTTGCTTATGCCTTTCCAGCGATCCTCTATTTTTCTTTTCAAGCTCACACTCCCTTCTCTTACAAGTAGTTTGTTTAATCCAAAGAAGTGTACTTCATTGCTAGGCAAGTTCGCGAGAATGGGCATAAGCTTCTTAATTGGATGTTTGCTTGTTCAAACGATCTCAATTTACTAGCAAGGGCCCGTTTTCGACGAAATCATTGGCTGTTCAATTGAAGCACTTCCTATGTAGGATTTGAATTCGGGGCTTTTGTGGCTCGAAATTTGTTTGTTGAATGATAACAAGAATCACTTGGTCTTGTAACGTGCAAGTTTTATTTTCATTGCCTGCAAAAATTTAAATCGACATTTCTGCAATACATTTAATGTACTTTTCATATCGAAAATAAAGCAAACATGTAATAATAATAAGGAACACAAGATTTATAGTGGTTCGGCCAAGAATTTGGGCCTACATCCACTTTATAGTCTTTCATTATTCACTTGCGTCGGCTTTACAATTGCTTTCAATTACAAGAATCATACATTCATAATTTTTTTTTTTTACAATATTTCAACAAAGCTTTCAAGTAAAGTATGGACACAAGTGATTGCTGTTCCAAGCCCTTGGGATTTGATCTCCTTCGACAGTAGTGAGTTTGAATGTGCCGTCAAGAAGCTTCTGACCTATGACATATGGTCCTTCCCAATTTGGCCCAAACACACCTGTTGCCATCATAATTCTCTTCAGGACTAGATCTCCAATCTCAAAGCTGCGTTGGCGAACTTTGGAATTGAAATGTCTGGTTATCCTTTGCTGATGAGCTGCAATCCTGAGCTTAGCCTCTTTTCTTTTTTCATCAAGGAGATCTAGTGCCTCAGGCTGTAGTTTTTCATTCTCCGCTTGATTGAAATTGATTCTTCTATGTGAAGGGACCTCTGTTTCTACCGGAATCATTGCTTCTGACCCGTATGCCAATGAAAACGGAGTATGCCCAGTCGCAGTTTTGTGGGTAGTTCTGTACGCCCATAGTGCTAGTGGTAGCTTATCGATCCAACCACCTTTTGCTCTTTCGAGTTGCTTCTTGATGGTTGACTTGATAATTTTGTTTACTGCTTCCACCTGCCCGTTTGCCTGTGGATGAGCCACTGCTGAGAAGCTTTTTCGGATTTTGAATCGCTTGCAAAAATCTTGGAATTCTTCACTTTCGAATTGAGTACCATTGTCTGTAATTATCTTTTGAGGCACACCATATCTGCAAATGATACTTTTAGTCACAAGATTTATCATCTTTTTAGAGGTGATAGTAGCCAATGGTTCAGCTTCAGCCCATTTAGTAAAATAATCTACAGCAACAATGGCATATTTGATTCCAGATTTGGCATTTGGTAAAGGTCCTATAAGGTCTGTCCCCCAGATTGCAAATGGCCAAGGACTGACCATCTGTGTGAGTTCAGTGGAAGGTGCTCTAGGAATTTTGGCAAATCTCTGGCACTTGTCACATTTTCGGGAATAGTCTGTAGCATCTCGATTAATTTCTGGCCAAAAATATCCGTATCGGAGAACCTTTTTTGCTAAAGTTTGACCAACTAAATGATCACCACATTCTCCTCCATGTACCTCAGCTAGGATTGTTTTGGACTCTTCCCTGGATACACATCGAAGTAATGGCATTGAGAATCCCCGTCTGTATAATTGGCCATCCTGGACTATATAGCGAGAGGCTTTCCTCAGTAGCTTCTGTCGTTCTTTTGAATTTTCCGGTAAAGAGCCATTAAGCAGATATTCTATTATTGGAGTCATCCATGATTCTTGCTCTTGAGACACACTCATGATCCAATCAATATCCATCTCATTAATGCTTGGAGCCGACAGGACTTCCACTGGAGCTAACCCCAGAAATTGAGCTTCGCCTGTGCTAGAGTACTTTGCGAGAGAATCTGCTTTCGTTTTTTCTTCTCGAAGAATATGGCTTATCGTGTAATGATCGAAGTCACATAGAAGTTCCCAGGCCTTTGACAAGTTGGCAGGCAGATTTCCTCCTTTCGCTTGAAATTCCTTCTTGACCTGGCATACAATAAGCTGAGAATCACTGAAGATCTATAATGCTCGGATGTTTAGTTCTTTAGCAATTCTCAAGCCAGCGATAAGAGCTTCGTATTCTGCTTCATTGTTCGTTGAAGGTAATTCCAATCTTAGAGCATAACATAATGACCGACCTTCAGGGGTTTCAAGTACAACCCCGGCTCCAGAACAGTAGTCGTTTCTTGCGCCATCAACATATAACTTCCACTGGATTGGGGAATTGTCGATCGTTTCTTCCTCACCGTTACCCTTATCTATGAATTCTGCGATGAAATCTGCTAAAGCTTGTCCGTTGATTGCTTTTCGGGGGTGATAAGTGATGTCATATTGACTGAGTTCAATGTTCCACTTTAGAAGACGACCCGAAGTCTCAGGGCGAAACAGGACTTGCTTTAGAGGTTGATCAGTGAGGACTCTGATAGGATGAGCTTGGAAATATTACCTCAACTTCCTCGATGCAATCAGTAGACAATATGCGAGTTTTTCCAACTTGGAGTAATTCATCTCTGCCCCAGTGAGTCTTTTGCTGATATAGTAAACCGGATGTTGAATCCTCTTGTCTTCTCGTATCAGCGCTGCGCTTAGAGCATGAGATGATACTGCCAAGTATATAAGAAGATCCTCACCATCGTCGGGCCTAGAAGGTATTGGAGGCGTTTCCATATGACGAATCAATTCATCAAAGGGTTTTTGGCATTCGGGAGTCCAATCAAAGTTTTTCTTTCCTTTCTTTAGAGCGTCAAAGAATGGGATGCATTTATCAGTAGCTTTGGAAATGAACTGACTCAAGGCGGTAACTTTTCCGTTGAGACTTTGCAATTCCTTCTTCGTTCTAGGAGGTTTGACTTCTTTTAAGGCGGTAATTTGAGCTGGACTAGCTTCAATGCCCCTAGCGCTCACAATGAAACCTAAGAACTTTCCGGACTCCACCCCAAACGAACATTTTAAAGGGTTAAGCTTCATTCCGTATTTCCGGAGGACTGCGAACATTTCTGCTAAGTGTTCTATGTGATCCACTGCTTTCTTAGACTTTACTAACATGTCGTCGACGTAGACTTCCATAGTCTTGCCCAATTACGGTTTGAACATAGCATTAACAAGTCTTTGGTAGGTTGCCCCCGCATTCTTCAGCCCGAAGGGCATAACTTTGTGGCAGTAAAGACCAACATCGGTGATAAAGCTCGTGTCCTCCTGATCTGGCTCATGCATCATGATCTGGTTATATCCGGAGTAGGCATCCATAAAAGATAACAATTCATATCCAGCTGTTCCATCTACCAGTTGATCGATCCTGGGTAATGGAAAGTAGTCTTTGGGGCAGGCCTTGTTTAGATCTGAAAAATCGATGCACACTCTCCATTTTCCGTTGGCTTTCTTAACCAGCACTGGATTTGAAACCCAATTCGGATAGGTAGATTCTTTGATAAAGTCATTCTCCATGAGCCGATCAACTTCTTCTTTTAATGCGGCTGACCTTTCTGGACCTTGGATTCTTCTTTTCTGTTTCACAGGCGTAAACTTTGGATCAATATTCAGAGCGTGTACTGCAACTTCTGGGGATATTCCGCACATATCGGCATGAGTCCAAGCGAAAACATCCAAATTTGCTTTCAAAAAAGATATTAAGATATTCTGAATTGACATATTAAGTTGTGAACCCACATTTAACACCTTATTTGGGTCCTTCGGGTCAACAGGTACCGGTACTGTCGTTTACACCGGTACCACTCTATTCTCCCCTGCACTGGCTTTTTTAGGATCCATCTCTTTTCGTGCCCCGCCATGCTCGCCAGTGCAGGGTCCGCCCTGTAATTGCTACAAGGTTGGTTCTTTGATGTGGACTGGGTTGCCTCATCCTTTCCCATTTCTCTTTTTCTTGCCTCTCGCAGCTCTGTCAGATAACACTCCCGCCCAGCATTTTGATCCCCTTTTATAACTCCTACTCCATTGTCTGTGGGGAATTTAATGGTGAAGCACCATGGGGCCAGAAAAGCTTTGAACGCTGCAAGAGTTGGACGGCCAAGGAAAGCATTATAAGCGGAAAATTCGTCGACAATCACAAAAGTTTGCTTGCGGACTACTTTTCTTTCTCCCTCTCCAAGTTCTACAAGCAAATCAACGGTTCCTATCGGCTGCTTTGGCTCTCCAATGAAGCCAGCGATTTTCTGCGACGAGGCTTGCACATCAGCCATAGGGATCTTCATTTGGTCGAATGTTTTCTTGAAGAGGATATTGCAGGATGCGCCACAATCAATGAGAACTCTTCTAACAATAGCTGGCCCGATACCAGCCGAGATGACTAAGGGATCCAAGGTAGGAGCTTCAACACCTGTGGAATCCCTGGCTCTGAACACAATATCATCATTGAAAGTTCTTTGTTGTTTCAGGGGCGTAGCGTCCTCCAAAACAAAGACATCATCTTCTTCGGCCGGTACATATTTCAAAGCCCGGGTATACCTTTCCATCTCACCCCAGCTCCTGCCTGTTGGGTGAGGTCCTCCCGTAATGACATTGATAACAGGCCTTCCGGATTCATGCCCTGCAGTCTTCTCACTTGTCCTAGGTTGATGAGCAGGAGCTTGTTGCCCCTGACTAGACGAAGCAGGATTGCTGCTATTCTTTTCCACAAATTGCTGCAGCTTGTTTTCCCTTATCAACTCTTCAATCAAATTCTTCAATTGACGGCATTCGTCGGTGTCATGACCGGGTTGATTATGGAAGCGACAGAACTTCCCGCTTTGTATAGCTCTTTTCCCGGTTCTCAGAACAGGAGGTTTAGGATAGTCAACAGAATCTTTAGTGGCAAAGTAAATATGCTCCGGCGTATCTGATAAAGGAGTATATTCTGATGGCTTGAAGGAACGAGGCTTCTTCAGATTTCTCTGCTTCTTTCCATCGTTATTTTCCCTTTTCTGTCCTACAGGTTCATTCTTGCGTGGAGCAGCAATGTTATCTTCATCTTTTTCCAATACTGCCTTTACCGGTACAGGACGGCTTTCCAGGCGTGTGAATTCATCTGCTTTCTTGTAAAAAATTTCAAGGGAATTTGGTTCCTTCATGTTCAACCATTTTCCAAATTCGCTCGACTTGTCAATGGCCCTCATCAGATAAGTCAAGATCATCCGTGGTTCTGCATTGTCTACCTCGGCCAGCGCTATATTAAAGCGATTCAAGAAAGATCTGATAGTTTCCCCTGGATTCTGTTCTAAACTTGACAACGACATGATATCTTTGGCTTTTGAAGCATATAGCCTGAACTGCTCCTTGAATTTCCAGGTTAGGTCAGAAAACTGATCTATAGACCGGATTGGTAGCTTGGTGAACCAAAGCAGAGCTACACCTTCCAGACATACAGGAAAATATCGGCACTTTATTTCATCAGAAGCTCTGGCACCTGTCATGTGCCAATCATACTTATACAAGAATTCGTTCGGATCACTTGTCCCCTTGTAAGCTGGAATGGTTGGAGGGACGAACTTCCTCGAAAACTCAGCCTTTAAGATCCTTTCGGTAAACGGGGTTTTACTTGGAGCGAAACCCCATTCTTTCTCATCTTCATCCCTTTGCATGCTCTCTTTCATGATTTGTCGAACCATTTCAGAAAGATACCCCTCATCATTTCGAGCTTTAGATCCGCCAACTTCAGGAAGTGTCTGCTCAAAGGGGCTGGCAGCCCTCTCAGGACCGTTCCTTTCTTCAGCATCATGAACGTTGCCAGCAAAGTTCCTTTCATTACTCGTTGGTTGACGGTTTGCCCCAAGCAAATCGTTCAACCTATTCAAAATTAGAGCATTTTGGGCATTCTGAACCTCCAATTGTGTATTTTGGGCATTTATCTGCTGGTTCAGCCCTAAGATTACAGCATCCAACTCTGCTTTTGTAACCCCAACAGGTGGAGTGGCTTGATTAGGTACTGGGGAAGCGGAGGTTCCCTCTTGAACATTTCCAGATCTAACAGATCTACTCCTTCTCCCTGGTGCCATGATTTCCGATAAACTTCTAGTCTTCAGAGAGATTACTTCAACAAACTTTCGTGGAGCAATGATGATAATTCACCTGAGTTCAGCTCTCAATGAAAGCACCAAAAATGTTAACGTGAAAATCTGACGCTAACACCCCGGTGTGTGTGAAAACGATGTGAAAGCACCACCCGTAATACGGGAATCAAGAAATAACAGTAAGTAACAGAAAATGCAGTAAATGTACACGTGGTTTATAGTGGTTCGGCTTATGATCAAGCCTACGTCAACTTCAATCCTTTTTATTGCAGATCGGATTACAACTTATTACAATCTTTTTCAATTACAATCCAATTCAATTCAGAAAACAAGTGGCTAAGGAAAACTTCGTCGTGACAGAGTTCTTCGAATCCATGATTGAATGTGTTAAATTCCTGTGCGAAGTTGATCTAAGCGTCTTGCGTGTGCTTGAAGCGATGGAGTGTAGATTGCTTTGAAGATAGTGAAGACTCAATACCTTGAAGAAAATGATCCAAAAAAAAAGTCCTTTGAAAGTTGGAGGTGCCGCTGTATTTATAGTGAATTCCCATGTTGGGTCGTAGGTCGTGACTGGCCTAAGATAGGTCGCAAGTCGTGGCCGACCTACAAGACATGGGTTGCGACTCAATAGGGGTGTGCTTGTTCGTTTGGACACACTGGCACGCAAGTCCTAGGTCATGAACGACCCAACTGGTGGCTGCGTAAATGAAGCAGTATTGAGATTTATCTTCGTAATGATAGGTCGCGAGCGACCTATCATAGGTCGTAGGTCGCAAGCTTTTTCCTGAAGATGGTTGGATAGCATTGCACTTAATTCTGGAACGAGCTAGTAAGCAGTAGGTCGTGGTCGACTTAGAAGATCATGGTTTAAGTGAAGCGGCATAGGGATTTTACTTCATCTGCTTAGGTCGCAAGCGACCTATTATAGGTCGTTAAGTCGTTATCCTTTTTAAGTCGCTCCATACTTTAGATCGGTACATGTCCTTAGGTCGTGTTGAACTTTCTGTAGTTAGGTCGTCCCACCTTTAGGTCGTTAGGTCGCTAAGATAATTATGTCATTAGGTCGTTGAGACTATTAGGTCGTCAAGTACTCTTAGGTCGTTGGGCTGCTGAGTTATAGGTCGCGGAGTTTTAGGTCGCGGCAGAAATAGGAGTTAACATTACACAATTCATAATCTTTATTAATATTTAAACAAAACGAATAATTGAATTCCCTTTTTAAATTAATTGATCAACTAATAATTTAGCTTAAACAAAACTTCCCCCTTTTTACTTTATGTTTATATATATATATATATATATATATATATATATATATATATATTATTTTACCTAGATTTCCTTTTTTAACCCTACTGTAAATAAATTTAAAATCTATACCAGTATTCAACTTTCTAAACTATATGATAATATTCATATAAACCTTTAAACTGAAATAAAAAAAAAATTTATACCTTACTGCCCAGAAAACAACTCCCACCACAAAACCCATTTCCAAAGCGCGAAATGAATAACACGGCTAAGCACGCTAGAGGCGATGCCCAGCTCCATCACTCCAAGTTGCCATGTGACAGCGCCGTCGCCACATCCACGTCGACATCGAATATGACTCCGCATGCTCGAGTTCTCTAACATGAAGCGGTCGCGGTTTCCTCCTCTTTCCTGCCTTCACGTGCCTCTCCACAAGAAATCGACTTCGATAAAAATATGCGTGCGAGCCCTTCTGAAGTCGAACAGAAATACTAAGTTCATGACACCAAAAGTTTGCGATTACCTTCAGGCATCGGCCGTTGGTTGCTTTCGAATCCAGATCTGTGATTGTGATGTGAAGTAGAAGTAGTGTTGAGCTTATAGAGTCGCTCGGCCATTTGATTTTCTTTTGAACGAGTTTTCTTTTTATTAAGCTTTACCATTTCTTTTGAATGCGTTTGTACTTTTAATGAAAGATTGGGGAACAGGAAAAAAATGTAAGCGTGCAAATTGTTTTGCGTGTCGGCTGCAACAGAGATAGGTCGGCTAAAGGAAAAATAGGGTGATAGCCGATTTGATTTTTTTTTTAGATAAGGATATTTTAATTAGATTGATAATTATCGTCTAAGCGTTTATACCCCGTACGATTACACGTTAATTCCAAAAGCTACGAAATTTGAAATCCGGTAATAGTTCAATATTATGGATCCAATGGAACTGGTTTCGTCGAATTCCGAGACTGTGCCTCGAAAGGCTATTTTTAAATCCAATTTAAACGATCAAAATTTAGAACTGAATAAACCACTGTTAATTTCAATTTTACAACTTCTATTACCTTCAGTGTTATCAATATAAATTTTGCAAGCCTTCAAATTATTTTTAACAGGCTTAAATTCCTAGATTTCATATTTTACCCGATTTTAAATTATTTAATTCAAAAATTTAATTAACAATTGATTAGTGATATTTGAATTCAAGTTAAAAATTAACTTTTAAATATTTAAAATCAATTAAATATTCTGGTTTCAAATACTTGAAAATTCCAGGTCGTCACAGTTTCGAAGAGACCGGGATCAGATTTAATTATCTAAAAACCACTTCAATCCGGTTTGGACGTTACGAATGAATACCGTGAAGACGATGAAGTCGGTGATTCGGTTTGCCTAGACTTAGGGAAACTTGTATGGACGAATGCTATCGGAACATCGTCATTGGAGGATGATGAGCATTCGAAGTGGAATTGTTTCTTGAAACGTAAAGTTTGGCCTCGAGCCTCATCAACTGGGTATGACTAAAACAGGGGATATGCAGCAAGGATAAGTGGGTCGCAACTAATTAAGGTTTGTTATCACTTTTCTAGATGTCCTTGGAAACCTATTTATTATGGATATGCTTGTGCATGAAAGAAGGAGCGCCCGATGGTAAGGGTGGGAACACCCAGGGCGATAAGATATTTGGTTTATCCAGGCTAGGGGTAGGCCGGTCTTGTGTAGCATGGGACCCCAACGTGGTCCTCTTTACATTATTCTGGAGGTGTACTGTGATGGGCGGTAACCTAGTAGCCCAGTCAATCGTTGGAATCCATTCTCCAATGCAAACTTATGATATTGTTTGTTGAGCCTTTTATGCTGGAATTTAATTAATGTAACAATTTCGGCTATTTAAATAAGTATTTGTATATAGCCACTATCATAATATCACTAGATTTCCACAAGATGTTTTAGTTATCGTATGGAAAACACCAGTCGTGTTTATGTGTGATGCGGTCTTACAAGACACCTTTGTTTTTTAAAGGATTTTGATAACTCTAATAATTCAAATTGAGTGTTTTTTGCTCACGCTGGTTTTCCAGACCAATTCGGGAGTTATTTTATTATAATGCTCGGGTCAGACGGAGTATTACAGATTCAGGATAGGATGTTATGGAGCTCGGGAGACGAGCTGGATGGAAAGACGTACTTGCATAGATTTTGTATTTCCACTGTGTGAGGACAAGTTATCAAACTGTCCAGATTGATTGTTGTATATTGTGCTTTGATTGTAAGTATAAAACAATTAGAGATTTCTTGTATAAAAATCTGTTATTATATATTATATTTTGTTCTGCTGCGATTATGAGATTTTGTGTGGTTGTTTATTTTTCTTCTATCTTTTTCTTCTTCTTTGCCCTAGTTATTCTCCCTTTCGTGCACTTTGGATTGAGCGAGGAAGAATTATTATCAACTCAAGTGGTAGTGAACTATGGGTCGCTGCACAACGACTATTATATCAATACCCCATGTGGCAAATGGGGATCGGCTAACCATTTGAGTAATCTAGGTTGGTGGGGCTCTCGGGATTCTAGCATGTTTCTGGCACCTATCACATCTCTTGGCATAATCCCATGCGTCCCAATTCAAGGTTGGTTAGTGATACCCATACCTGAGTGTCTTCTTTATAGGGGCTTGTCCCAAGTGTGATCGCCACACTCTCCCTCGTGCGCATCATGTAACACTTGTTTGATCTCAACGTGGCCGATACACTGGAGTAAAGGAATAGAATATCCCCTCATGTACAGGACTCCATTCTGGATAATAAACCACGAAGCCTTTCAGAGAACTTGTCTTTTCTCACTTCTACGTTCGGGTAATTCTTCTATGCTCAAGATAGTTACTGAACGGAGTCATCCATTCCTCCTTCTCCGGTGCTGCCGTGTGCACCCAGTCTATCTTCATCTGATCGATAATTAGAGCAACGAGTGTCCTAACGGCTACGAGTCCCATCTGCTGTGCTTCGCCGGTACTGGCCAGTTTCACTAAAGATTCAACTTTCTGGTTGTTCTCTCGGGGTATGCAATGGATATCATAATTGTTGAATTGATTTAAAACTTCTTAAACCCAAGTAAGATAGGTGGCTAGTCTTCGGCCTCTGTCTTGATACTCTCCCTGAACCTAGCATACCATTTGTTGCGAATCATAATATATCTCTACACCAATGACACCTATGTCTCTGGCAAGCATGAGTCCGGCAAGCAAAGCTTCGTACGTGGCTTTGTTGTTAAGCGTGCAAAAGAAAAACTTCAAAGCTTAGCAGATGGATCGACCTTCTAGGGTTTCATGTACAATTCCAACACCTGAGCATCCGTTGTTTGATGCATCATTATAGTATATCTTTCATGTATACTTGGGAGATTCACTGGCATTGGGCAAATGCTCCGGTATCGTAAACTCGGCTATAAAGTCCGCAAGAACTTGTCCTTAAATAGCTTGCCTTGATGTATAAGTGATATCAAATTGACTCGGCTCGATGTTACACTAAGCCATCTACTAGACGTCTCAACTCATGTCAGGATCTGTCGTAATGGCTTGTTGGTGTAAACAGTGATTGGATAAGCCTGGAAATATGGATGGAGCTTCCTCGAGGATATGACAAGACAATAAGCCAACTTCTCCACCTTTATGTAGTTTCTTTCTGCCATTGTTAACCTTTTTCTAATACAATAGACCGTCGCTGGATCCGATCTTCTTCTCAAATTAACGTAGCACTGATTGCATTTGCTAAAACTGCGTGCTAGATTTATACTCTTTCATGATCAACTGGCTTTAGTAAGATAGGAGGTGTTGCTAGACGCTAAACTAGTGCCTGGAATGCGCCATTGCACTCATTTGTCCACTCGAAGTTCCGTTTTCCTTTCCTGATTAGATTAAAGAGGGGAATGCACTTTGTCCGTAGATCTAGAGATGAATCTGCTTAAGGATTTCGCCCTCCCATTGAGGCTTTGCACCTATTTTATGGTCCTGGGTGTTTCAAGATTACGAATTGCCTAAATTTTATCAAGATTGGCCTCAATTCTCTGGCTTTGACGATAACCCGAGGAATTTTCCTACTGCAACTCCAAAGTGGCACTTCAACCGATTGAGCTTCATCCTATATTGTTGAATTGTGTTGAACATTGTTTCCAAATCACTGACGTGGTCGTTGGACAGCCGACTTCATGAGCATGTCGACCACATACATCTCCATGGTCTTTTCGATTTGCTTTACAAACATTTAGTTCACGAGCCTCTAGTAAGTTGCTCTAGCGGTTTTAGGCCCAAATGGTATCACCTTGTAGCAATAGAGTCTTTTAATAGTGACGAAGAAAGTACGTTCTGGGTGGGTGAGGTGCATCAGTATATGATTGTAGCTGGAGTACGCGTCAATGAAACATAAGAGCTCATGTCCGACGGTTGAATCTACAAGTTGATCAATCTTGGGAAGTGGGAAGTTATCTTTAGGGCAGACTTTGCTCGGATCTAAGTAGTCCACTTATGTTCGCCATTTCCCATTCGACTTGCTGACAAGCACTGATTCGATACCTGTTAACTCCTATGTTCAACGACTCAAAAAGGCTCACGACTTAAGGAGACTCAGCGACTTAAAAGGATGCCGACCTAACAGCTTGCCGACTTAACTGCCCTAAGAGAATAGGCCGACTCAACTGCCTTGAAGGGTTACCGACTCAATACCTTAAGGTAGTTACCGACTCAACAACTCAAGGGAGACAGCAACTCAAAGGATAAGCGACTCATCCAGTTATCAACTTAGCGACTTAAGCAATGACGCAACTCATCGAGTCAGGAGGTTGGACGACTTAACAATTTAAGGGGGGCAAACGACTCAAGAGATGGCCGACCTAACGACTCAAGAGACGAAAGGCCCAAAGCAACTTCACTTAAGCCATGCCCGACTTACAAATTATGCTAGGTCGCTCACGACCTAAGCACAAAGGCAAATCCAATGTTGTGTTACTTAAACCGGTGCCTGTTAACTCGTTCGTGACTCAGGACTTGTACTCAGTAGACACAGCAACCCAGTTAAACCTTATCTCAGAAACGCGACTTATGACCTATCCCTAAGTCGCTGCCGGCCTATAACCCGGCTTAAGTCGGTAACGACCTTGTACTTATAGGTTTTGACCGTGTTACTTTCCTTAAGTCGCTAGTACCTATCAGTTAGTACTAAAGGACCTAAGCGACCCAGCTAAGTCATAACTCCTGATGCCTTAACCCGCCAACGACCCACGACTTATCCTACACTGTAACTCACGACTTACGACTCACTTTAAGTCTAAAATGACTTAAGACCCATGAAAGCTCCTCTATAAATAGAGCATTAACTCCAACGTGGAAGGGACATTTTGGATCATTTTCTTCAAGGCATCGAGACTCTGTTATCTTCAAGCCAATCTACACTCCAACATTCCAAGCACACACAAGACGCTTAGATCAACTTCAAACAGAAATTCAAGACATTCAATCATGAATTCGAAGAACCTTCTCGCATCGAAGTTTTTCTAGCTACTTGTCTTTTGAAGTAAATTGTACTTGAAAGAGATTGTAACAAGTTGTTATCAAATCAGCAATAAGAAAGGGTTGAAGTGGACGTAGGCTTGATTATAGGTCGAACCACTATAAACTCTGTGTTCGTTACTGCATTTTTTATGAACTACTGTTTCTCTCTGATTCCCGTATTAACGGGCGGTGCTTTCACATCCACTACACTAACACTGAGGTGTTAGCGTCTGATTTTCGCGTTAACATTTTTGGTGCTTTCACTGAGAATTGAACTCAGGAAACTCTCATCATTGCTTCTCGAAAAGTTGTTGGAAGGATTTCTTTAAAAACCAGAAGTTTATATGAAATAATGGCTCCAGGAAGAAAGCGAAGTTCTGTGAGATCCGACAATGTTCTAGAGAATACCGTTACTTCTCCTCCTTCAAGTCAAGCAGCTCCTACTGTTGGAGTTACGCGAGCAGAATTGGACGCCGTAGTTTTGGGATTGAATCAGCAATTGAATGCCCAGAATGCACAGTTGGAGGCTCAGTATTCCCAGAACGCCTTGATCTTGAGTAAGTTGAATGATTTGCGTCGGGCTAACTAGCAACCGGTTAATAATGATCGAAACCCTACTGCGTGAGTTCAGGATGTTGAAGGAGGGAACGTCTCTCGAAGAGCCGCAAACCTTGTGGAGAAGACAGCTCCCCAGGTTGGAGGATCAGGGCCACAGCCGACCCTCCATGAACGATTGTCAAGACAGAATTCAGAGAGAATGGCTGATGTTTGCCCTCCAGAGCCTTTAGATGATGAGTATTTCTCAGGCATGGTTCGTCAGATCATGAAGGAAAGTATGCGAAGGGATGAAGATGAGAAAGAATGGGGTTTTGCTCCAAGAAAAACTCCGTTTACTGAGAAAATCTTGAAGGCAGAATTCCGAAGAAAATTCATTCCTCCAACTATTCCGGCATACAAAGGGACAAGCGATCCTAATGAGTTTCTGTATAAATATGACTGGCATATGACAGGTGCCAGGGCATCTGACGAGATCAAGTGCCGATATTTCCCGGTGTATTTGGAGGGAGTGTCCTTACTTTGGTTCACCAAGTTGCCGGTTCGATCCATAGATCAATTTTCTGACTTGACCCGGAAATTCAAGGAGCAATTTTGGTTATATGCTTCGAAGGAAAAAGATATAATGTCGCTGTCAAGTCTAGAGAAAAATCCGGTAGAATCCATCAAATCATTCTTGAATCGTTTTAACATAGCTTTGGCTGAGTTAGATAACGCTGAGCCACGCATGATCCTGACATTTCTGCTGAGGGCGATTGATAAGTCAAGTGAATTTGGAAAGTGGCTGAAAATGAAAGAACCAAACTCGCTTGACAAATTTTACAAGAAAGAGGATGAATTCATGCGCTTGGAGAGCCTCCAAGCACGGGTTAAGGTAGTATCAGCAGAGGTCGGGAACAATGGTGTTGCTTCAAACAAGAAAGAACCTAACACTCAGAAAAGGTGAAATGATGGTGTAAAGAAACAGGGAGATGCAAAGAAAGGCCATCCTTTCAACTTCACACCCTTAACTGATACCCCTGAAAACATCTTCTTTACAACCAAAGATGATGTCAATTATCCGACACCAGCCAAACTGAGGGTTGGAAGTAAGATGGAGAAAAGTGGAAGGTTCTGCCGATTCCACAACCAACCCGGCCATGACACCAACGAATGCCGTCACTGGAAAGAGGTAATTGAACAACTATTGAAAGAGAATAAGCTCCAACAGTATGTGAAAAGGAATATAAACGGCCCAACCTCGTCGACTTAAGGACAACAAGTTCCCGCTCACCATCCTGGCTCAAGTGAGAAGGCCGAAGATCATGAATCGGAAAGACCCATCATCAATGTAATAACTGGAGGTCCTCACCCAGCAAGCAGAAGCTGGTGCGAGATGGAAAGGTATGCCCAGGCCTTGAGGCATGCACCGATGGAAGAGAATGTTTTTGTATTAGAAAATGATGCACCTTCGAAGCAATAAAAGACTTCTACTGACGATATTGTATTTAGTGCCAGAGATTCTTTGGGTATCGAGGCTCCTACCATAGATCCTTTGGTCATTTTCTGCTGGTATTGGGTCGGCTACTGTGAGAAGAGTTCTAGTTGACTGTGGAGCTTCATGCAACATTCTCTTCAAGATGACTTTCGATCAGATGAAAATTCAAATGGCTGACGTTCAAGCTTCATCACTTAAGATTGCTGGGTTTACTGGGGGAACCCAAACAGCCGCTTGGGACTATAGATTTGTTCATGGAACTTGGAAAAGGGCCGAGAAAAGTAGCTCGAAAGCAGACCTTTATAATTGTTGAAGAATTTTCCGCTTACAATGCCTTTTTAGGCCGACCCACTCTTGCTGCATTCAGAGCTGTTCTTACCCCATGGTGTCTGACTATAAAGTTCCCCATGGAAAATGGAGTCGGGGTGATTAAGGGGGACCAAGATGCAGGGCGGGAATGTTATCTCACAGAGTTGCGTGAGGCGAGGAAAAGAGAAACGGGAAAAGGTGCGGCAGCCCCAGTCCGCATCAAAGAATCAACCTTGTAGCGACTATAGGGTGGACCCTGCACAGGCGAACATAGTGGTGCGCGGAAAGAGATGGATCCGAGAAAAGCCAGTGCAGGGGAGAATAGAGTGGTGCCGATGGAAGTAACGGTGCCGGTTCCTATTGACTCAAAAGATCCTGACAAGGTGTTAAATGTAGGCTCACAACTCAATGCAACAACTCGGAATATTTTGATATCATTCTTAAAAGCAAATCTGGATGTATTCGCTTGGACTCATGCTGATATGTGTGGGATATCTCCAGAGATTGCAGTGCACACTCTAAACATTGACCCGAAATTTGCACCGGTAAAACAGAAGAGAAGAATTCAGGGTCCAGAAAGGTCAGCAGCATTGAAAGAAGAAGTTGACCGGCTCATGGAGAATGGTTTTATCAGGGAGTCTACTTATCCAAATTGGGTCTCAAATCTAGTACTAGTTAAAAAGGCTAATGGGAAGTGGAGAGTGTGCATTGACTTTTCAGATCTAAACAAATCTTGCCCCAAAGACTGCTTCCCATTACCCAGAATTGACCAGTTGGTGGATGGAACAATGGGACATGAATCACTATCTTTTATGGATGCCTGCTCCGGATATAACCAGATCATGATGCATGAGCCGGATCAGGAGGACACGAGCTTTATCACCGATGTTGGTCTCTACTGCTATAAAGTGATGCCTTTCGGACTTAAGAATGCGGGGGCAACTTACCAAAGGCTTGTTAATGCCATGTTTAAACCGCAGATTGGCAAGACAATGGAAGTTTATGTCGATGATATGCTGGTAAAGTCTAAGAAAGCAGTAGACCATATGGATCACCTGGCAGAAATGTTTTCAGTTCTCCGAAAGTACGAAATGGAGCTTAATCACTTGAAATATTCATATGGGGTGGAGTCCGGAAAGTTTTTGGGTTTCATTGTAAGTGCTAGGGGCATCGAAGCTAACCCTGCTCAGATCACTGCTTTAAGAGAAGTCAAAGCTCCTAGAACAAAGAAGGAATTGCAAAGTCTCAATGGAAAAGTTGCCGCCTTGAGTCGTTTCATTTCCAAAGCCACTGATAAATGCATTCCATTCTTTGATGCTCTAAAGAAAGGAAGAAAAAACTTTGAGTGGACTCCTGAATGCCAGAAAGCTTTTGATGAGTTGATTCGTCATATGGAAGTGCCTCCAATACTTTCAAAGCCCGACAATGGTGAAGATCTTTTCATATACTTGGCAGCTTCGTCTCATGCTCTCAGCGCAGCATTAGTTCGCGAGGATGCAAGAATTCAGCGTCCAGTTTACTACATTAATAAAAGATTCACTGGGGCAGAAACGAACTATTCAAAGCTGGAAAAACTTGCCTATTATCTACTGATAGCATCAAGAAAACTGAGGCCATACTTTCAAGCTCATCCCATCAAAGTCCTCACTGATCAGCGTGTAAAGCAAGTCCTTTTTCGTCCTGAAACTTTGGGCTGTCTTCTGAAATGGAATGTTGAACTCAGCCAGTACGACATCACTTATCACCCCTGAAGAGCGATTAATAGACAAGCTTTAGCGGATTTCATTGCAGAATGTACAGACAAAGGTGATAGTGAGGCAGAGGTGACCGATAATGCCCTGATTCGATGGAAGTTATATGTTGATGGTGTAAGGAATGATTACTGTACCGGAGCAGGGGTTATCCTCGAAACTCCTGAAGGGCGATCACTGTTTTATGCACTGAGATTAGAATTTCCTTCGACAAATAATGAAGCAGAATATGAAGCTCTTATCGCTAGCTTGAGGATTGCTAAAGAACTAAATATCAAAGCATTACAAATCTTCAGCGATTCTCAACTTATCGTATGCAAAGTCAAGAGGGAACTTCAAGCTAGAGGGGGAAATCTTCCCACTTATTTGTCAAAGGCCTGGGAACTTCTTGATGAGTTTGATCATTATTCAACAAGTCACATACCCCGGGAAGAGAACATGAAGGCGGATTCTCTTTCAAAGTATTCAAGTACTAGCGAAGCACAACTATTGGGATTAGTTCCCGTGGAAGTCTTGTCAACTCCGAGCACAGATGAGATGGATGTTGATTGGATTATGAGTGTATCTCAAGAGAAAGAATCTTGGATGACTCCAATATTGGAATATTTACTCAATGGATCTTTGCCAGAAAGTTCAAAAGAAAGACAGAAGCTGATGAGGAAAGCCTCCCGATATATAGTTCAAGATAGTCATTTGTACAGACGAGGATTTTCAATGCCATTACTCTGATGCATGACAAAGGAAGAAGCTAAGACAATTCTGACTGAAGTACACGGAGGGGAATGTGGGGATCATATAGGTGGTCAAACTTTAGCAAAAAAACTCCTCCGTTATGGATACTTTTGGCCAGAAATTAATCGAGATGCTGCTGACTATTCCCGAAAGTGTGATAAATATCAGAGATTTGCCAAAATTCCTAGAGCACCTTCCATTGAACTAACACAAATGATCAGTCCATGGCCATTTGCCATCTGGGGAATAGATCTCATTAGACCTTTACCAACAGCCAAGTCCGGGATCAAATATGTTATTGCTGCTGTAGATTATTTCACTAAATGGGCAGAAGTTGAACCATTGGCTACTATTACCTCTAAAAAGATGATAAATTTTGTGACTAAAAATATCATTTGCAGGTATGGTGTGCCTCAGAAGATAATCACAGGCAATGGTACACAATTTGAAAGTGAGGAATTCCAGGAATTTTGCAAACGATTCAAGATCCGAAAAAGCTTCTCGGCAGTGGCTCATCCGCAGGCAAATGGGCAAGTGGAAGCAGTAAACAAAATCATCAAGTCAACCATCAAAAAGAAGCTAGAAAAAGCACAAGGTGGTTGGGTCGATAAGCTTCCATTAGCACTATGGGCATACAGAACTACCCATAAAACTGCGACTGGACACACTTCATTTTCATTGGCATACGGATCAGAGGCAATGATTCCAGTGGAAACGGAAGTTCCCTCACACAGAAGGATCCATTACGATCAAGTGAGAATGAAAAACTGCAACTGGAAGCACTTGACCTCCTTGATGAAAGAAGAGCAGAGGCTAAGCTCATAATTGCAGCCCATCAGCAAAGGATAGCCAGGCACTTCAATTCCAAAGTTCGCCAACTCAGCTTTGAAGTTGGGGACCTAGTCCTGAAAAGAATTATGACATTCACAGGTGTATTTGGGCCAAACTGGGAAGGGCCATATGCCATAGGCACAAAGCTTCTTGATGGCACAATTCAAACTCACAACTTTCGAAGGAGAACCAATTCCAAGAGCTTGGAACAGTAATCACTTACGGCCATACTTTACTTGAAAAAAATTGTTGAAATGATGTAAAAGAATCACGAATATATGATTCTTGTACTCAAAGCAATTGTAAAAGCCAGTGCAAGTGAATAATGAAAAGCTATAAAGTGGATGTAGGCCCAGCTTTTGGCCGAACAACTATAAATCTTGTGTTCTTTACTATTGCAAGTCGCTCATTTTATTTCGATATGTAAAGTACTCTGAATGTATTGCTAAAATGTCGACTTAAATTTGCAGGTAGCTAAGATAAAGCTTACCCATCATAGTACCAAGCAATCCTTGGCATCACCCAAAAGCTAGATTTAAGCAACCGAAAATTCTAGGGTCGGTTCCTATATAAGGAGTACTCCAAGCAAACATAGAGCTGGATTACATTTCTTTGGATAAAGTGACCCGCTAGCAAAAGAAGATGATGTGTGCTTAAAAATAATAACAGGAGATTGCTAATATGGACAACCAGCAAAAAGATATGGGCAAACAGACTAGCAACTGCAAATGACCTCTTCAGAGGCCCACGTTTCACCAATATTGAAATAAAACTTCCAAGTGTTGAAACGTGGAAAAGCCCTCTTCGGAGGCACAACTCTTCGGAGGATAAAGACCCCTGATGGCTCATGCCAGAAAATGAGAGTTTTCTTCCTCTATGGGTGAGACGATCGGAGGCACCTTCCCAATGGGAAGGCAAGGCGCTTGTTCACTAGCTGAGACAGTTTGTGCAACGAACGTCCAAGTAACTCGTGTCCGCCCCGGGAATCCATAAGACGACTGGAGGCACCTTCTTCCCTATGGGGAGGTAAGGCACTTGTTCACTAGTTGAGACAGTTTGCACAACGAACGTCCAAGTAACTCGCGTCCGCCCCGTGAATCCATCCATCCAGGAGAAAGTAACACCCAGGCAAAAGCCCCACTCAGAGGCACACGTTTCACCAAGATTGAAATAAAACTTCCAAGGGTTGAAACGTGGAAAGCCCTCTTCGGAGGCCCATTTCACCAGGAGCTGAAGTGTAAGAGTCGCTCTTCGGAGGTCCACTTCACCAGGAGATGAAATGATAAAAAGACCTCTTCGGAGGCACACGTTTCACCGAGATTGAAATAAAACTTCCAAGTGTTGAAACGTGAAAAGCCCTCTTCGGAGGCCCATTTCACCAGGAGTTGAAGTGTAAGAGTCGCTCCTCGGAGGTCCACTTCACCAGAAGCTGAAATGATAAAAAGACATCTTCGGAGGCACACGTTTCACCGAGATCGAAATAAAACTTCCAAGTGTTGAAACGTGGAAAGCCCTCTTCGGAGGCACAACTCTTCGGAGGCACACGTTTCACTGAGATTGAAATAAAACTTCCAAGTGTTGAAACGTGAAAAAGCCCTCCTCAAAGGTACAACTTTTCAAAGAAGCATTTCATCAGAAATGCAAAACAAGGATCAAAAATCCCTCCACCCGAGGCACAATATAAAAAAAAGGGTCCCCTTCAAAGGTACACTTTAGCTCTCAATGGAAGATTGGTTCATCTATTTTGAGAAGGCCCTTCCTCAAAAGACTAAAGTGCCCTTCAAAGGCCCGCTCTACCACATAGGAGAATTCGCTTTGTAAAAATGTATATATGCACAAAAGAAAAAGTGATATCTCCGAAGGTTGAAGCGTAAAAACTTATACGAAACAAGGTGTACTCTAGTTAAGGTAAAATGATATTTCCACAAATATGGAATAATTATTCTCCAAAAATAGGAGTACAAGTCCCCTCGAGATTGGAAATATTACGATGAGCTTATGGTATGGGGGCAAAACGGTATGGCTGCATTGGTAAAAGCAACGCCCGAACAACATACCACAAGCTCACTGTAATATTATATAAAGAAACTTGCATATATATATATATAAAAGAATAGATGTATTCTCAAACACAGACAGAAGTTTGTACAAGCAAGAGAATCATTTTATTCAACGTTATGAAAATTATGTACATTTATTCAACGTTATGAAAATTATGTACATATGCAGGCTTCAAAATAAAATAAAAGCGGGGGCCGGTACTCTTACAACGTCCGGTCAGTACAAACAAAAAGCTAAAAGCAAAAAGTAAAATCAAGGAAGGGGAAGCAGGGCTCATCACTTCTTCTTCTTACCACCACCTTTGGAGCCTTCACCTGACCTAATAGGTAGTTTTTCAAGACGGCTTGGGAGAGTTGGGGAAGAAGGAGAGAGGGCTACTGCCGGATCAACCTCCGCTTCCTTTGCAGTAACGGAAATGCTTTTCCTTTTCTTCTTAGAAGTAGTACACTTCCTCCTCGTCTTCGAAGAAGACTCGTTTCCCGGAGTAAAAAGAGCAGACAATTTTATATCATCGGAAATGGTTCGCTCCGGGGACTCATTGCCATCTCCAAGCCCTTCTCCCCCGTGTTCCTGTGAAGCATTAGGATCATCTATGTCTCGGAGAGCCTCTATTTTCTACTCTTGCGACCCGGGTTGAGAGGCGGATGGAGGGGTGACCTGTAGAGGCGGGGGAGGAATAACTAAAGGAGGGGGAGTCTGAACGATGCTCGGCACTTTCTCTACACAAGAAAAGAAGTTAAAGTCTGTAAGGAGAGGAGATAAAGGCTCGTTGAGATTCAAGAAGTAGTCAAGAAGCTCATCAAACTCATAGGAAGCAGATGAGCAGTCTATTTGAGCAAGATCAGCATTAGGATTACCTGGCGAAGTAGGCTTCGCTACGTCAATCTCAAAACCTAGCGGTTCACCGCTCTGTTGGCTTTCGTCTCCGTTATGGACAGTAACACCTTCTGTGATAGCGTTGGTGGGGGTGGAGAATGAGAACTGGAGCCGAAAATGTCGATTTCGGCTGAAGGTGAAGGCTGAACTGGATCAGTTGAAGTAGTTTTTCCTAAATGTTCCCCTTCTGCCATTTCGGCTCTTAATTTCGCAAGTTGTTCTTTTCCCCTGATAAGAGCGGCGCGAGCTTCGTCATCCAAGTAATGCTCCTCAAGAGCTGATTCGGCATAGCCAGCACCATTACCGCCAAGCATGTCAAGTGCGGCCTCCCACACTTCAGCCAGATTAACTTCATATTTGGGGCCTAGAAAGTCGAGACTACTGCGCCCCAAGACGCTGTGTAGATAGAAGTCAAATAATGTCGAGCTGATGCTGGTCTTCGTTGCCTCATGAGATTCTTCAGCTGCAATTTTACCGGCAACGGCCTCATCACGCTCTCTTTCAGCTTTGGAGAGTTGAAGCTTTAGTATTTCGATCTCCGCCTATCGAGAGCCGGTTTTCTTCCGAAGCTCTGCAATTTCAGCGATATAGCCCTCATTGATTCTTTTTTGCACATCGAGCCTATCTTCGGCATCTCTTTGGCCGGCATGGGCATCTCTCACTTGTTTTTGAAGCACTTCTTCTTTTTGAGTGTAGGAAGTGGAAGTAGTGGCGAGCTCTTCTTTTAGTTTCTCAACTTCTGCTTCAAGTTTTTCGTTGTAGGCAGTGATGCTCCTCATCTCTGCAACATGTTGATCAATAATTTTTTACCATTCAGATTTATCATTCTCCATGGTCAACATAGCTTCAAGGTTCGCACGGTTCACTCTCTGGAGTTCGTCAACAAGTTTTTTCCAGCTCGACATTCTCTCAGTATCAAGTCTGATGGCATCAAGATTTTGCAACATGGCAGGCTTGTCAATTGGAACTAAGTCGAGATCAAAGCGAACCCCCTTCAAGCACCATTGTGGAAACCGGCTTTGGAGAGTAGCTGGACCTGGTCCAACTTGATATAAAGGCCTGTTGATGATTGTCTCGATATCGGTACGGGAAGGGGCAGGAGATTGAGAAGGAATGGGAGCAGTGGTCTTCTCAAAAATTGCTGGCACTGATTGCTCACTAACTTTAGCCTGTTTGCTTGGGTCATCAGCCATGTGGCTCTTCCCTCTATCATCATGGGATTTACGTTTATGGGAATCACCCGCTCTATGGGAAGAATCATACCGCTCATCCCCTCTTCCATAGCGTTCTTCATAAGAACGTCTCTCCTGAGCCTTTCGAGCAGCCCTCTCTTCATCAGTTTCCCTATAAGTGGGAAGATAGCGCCTATAGTCATACTGACCACGCTTTCCGTATTGCTTGAAGTCGTCATAGTATGAACCACTTTGCCTCATTGGAGAACCTGAAAATGAAAAAGAAGCGTAACTTTAGAATCTTCAAAGTACAAAGAGCTAAGTGCATGAAAGTGCCGAAAAGTTCTAAGTGTGTGTGATGTGCAAACTACGCGCGTCAAACTACGGACCACTCTTCGATCGTGGAGGAATGGTGGGGGTAGTAGTCAACGTTAACTCTTGAGTCGATGGAACTTGTTGCAAAGTAGAAGTCGCTTCAACTACTGAAGAAGAAACCATAGTAGTAATAGGGTCGTCTTTCAAGAGCTCCTGTGAAGTGACAAACAGGTCGCTCAACCCTTCAAAAGTGTCTTCCCCGCTCTGCTTGACAGAGCTTGTTTTCCCGGCTTCTTCATCACCAGACTTCTTTCAATATTGGGGAGATCCCTGAGGCTCTTCTTCTTCAATGATCGGGGCAAGTGCAAATTTGCCAGATAACCCCGCAACATCAATAGAAGTAGAGCACTTCACTAGAGAAGCCTCAGAAGCAGGTTCTTTTGGTGTGGGTGCGTCAGTAGAAACTGGGGCATCTAATGCTTTAGGTGGGGATTCTGGGACCTCATGGGGGTGTGTAGAGCGAGAAGTGTGTAAAAGTCCATACTGATGCAAAAGTTCGTCCCTCAACAAAAACTTTATACATCTCTCTTCAGCGGTCACAACATTCAATCTTTCAAAAACTTGCTTATGACCTGGATCTCTAGAGGGGGGAGGAAGTGCTGAAAAAGGAAAAGAGTGAAATTAGTAATTAGAGACTCAGATCTCGAAAAGCTCAGGAATGGAAAATAGAAGCAGGTAATCTTACTTCCTACTCTCCAGATGGCGTAAAACCCTGGGGGGCAACGAACAAAGAAAAACTGATTTAAGAAGCCATGAACGCTTTCGGAAAGATCAGTGATGAGTTTGTGATTCCTAGCGCTTCTTATAACAACAATGGAGGGATGATCTTTAGTCTTTGTGAAAGAACATAAATAACAAATTTCCTCGAAACTCGACAGTCGATCCAGAGTTCTCATGAATAAAACACACAACCCCATCAGAATGGCATAACCATTGGGGTGCAGTTGGAACAGAGAGATGGTCAATCGAAGTAGAAACTGTTGAAGAAAGTCATTGAAGGGAGGAATAGCACCGCACAAGCACATTTGGCGGTTGACAGCAACGAAGCTGCGAGGAGGTCTATCAGCAAAATCATTTGGCCCGGGTAATATAGCATCTGTTTCAACAATGCCAAATTGGGCGCGTAATAGATTAAACGCTCGTTGACTCAAGGAAGTTGAGACTCTTTCCGGTGGAGTGGTCAGCGGAGCAGCTATTAGAAGAGCCTCTCCCGTTTGTTCCGTTACTTCTTCTTGATGTGAGGCCATTCTACATAAACAACTGGATATTCAAACGAGAAGGTGCATGTTTCCTAAATGTGTGAAGTGCTGTGTAAAGCTAATAAAGCAATAAGCGGATATAACTGAAATTGAACTAACATACATTTGTCAACTGTAAAGTTTCAAAGTTTGTTGTTTTAAATCTAAGTACAAGTGCAGTGTTGATGCAAACAAATCAGTTTCAGTCAAACAATGCTTTGCTTTAATACTTCATTTGAGTTGGATTCACAACATTACATACAATCTCTTTAAAGTTGATTATGTTTTATCGACTAATCTGTCATTTGATGTGGGCAGTCAATGGCAATATATTCGCCCTGGTTTTCTACAATTGTTGTCGTTACGCAGGTTGTTAGCTTATAAGTTGATATGATCTGTGAAAAAGTACAACGAAGTTCAAGCAGTCCAGAATTCAAGCAATTAAATCCAAGTAGTTTGTTATAGCAATTCAACCCAGAAATTCTCCAAGTCCTAAGTCGTCTACGACCTAAGAGTTTCCCTGCGAGTTAATTTAACTCGTTGGTCTTTTAAGTCATAAGGAATAATAAGGAGGAAAGGCTTCAGTTCAAAATGGCGTGAATTTCTCTAAGTCCTGGCTCGGCTGCGACTCAAAGCCTGTAGCGCACTAGTTGAGTCGGTCAAAAGTTAGGTCGTAAGGTTTCTAAGTCGCCCAAAAGTACTCGGTCGTGTCCAAGCTAAATGCTCCACTTTACTCAACCAGCAAACCCCCCATCTAATCAGAAACTCCTCATCCTATTAACCCATTAACCTGTTAACCCGTTAGCCGCTCCATCAACAAAGAACCCTCATTTTATTCATGCTATCGAATCATCCGTAAAAAACTAGCTCGGGATCACCCCAAATTCAATGCTTAGCTACCCTAATGCAAATCAAAGATCAGTGAGCCTGAAGCAGTAACCCATCGACATCGTCTCATCAATCGTTTAAAGCCAAATCAAGCTAACTCAGGTCCATCAATCATTGGTGTAACGAGATTCACGACGAATCATTGCACAAGTAGGTGATTTAAGATTGAAAGGTGAAATTCACGAATCAGTGATAATAAAGGATCGAGAAAGGAGCAAGATCACTTACGTAATGTAATCTCAGGTTAATCGGTAACTGATCGAATCGAAATCGCCTTTGGGAGCTCCGAAGAATGTTAATGGCAGAACCGAATGAGCAGGTAAGTGATGAGTGAGAAGGAAGAAGCGACTTGGAACTTATGTAGGAGGCAGGGGAGAAGATGGGAGGACGAGCGAGTTAACGAGCCTCTTTGAGCCGTTCACGACTTAGGAACTAGGTCGAAGCACACGACTCATGACTTAAGCGTGTACTTCGAGGGGCAAATGTTAACTCCTATGTTCAACGACTCAAAAAGGCTCACGACTTAAGGAGACTCAGCGACTTAAAAGGACGCCGACCTAACAGCTTGCCGACTTAACTGCCCTAAGAGAATAGACCGACTCAACTGCCTTGAAGGGTTACCGACTCAATACCTTGAGGTAGTTACCGACTCAACAACTCAAGGGAGACAGCGACTCAAAGGATAAGCGACTCATCGAGTTATCAACTTAGCGACTTAAGCAATGATGCAACTCAGCGAGTCAAGAGGTTGGACGACTTAACAGTTTAAGGGGGGTAAACGACTCAAGAGATGGCCGACCTAACGACTCAAGACACAAAAGGCCCAAAGCAACTTCACTTAAGCCATGGCCGACTTACAACTTATGCTAGGTCACTCACAACCTAAGCACAAAGGCAAATCCAATGTTGTGTTACTTAAACCGGTGCCTGTTAACTCGTTCGTGACTCAGTACTTGTACTTAGTAGACACAGCAACCCAGTTAAACCTTATCTCGGAAACGCGACTTATGACCTATCCCTAAGTCGCTGCCGGCCTATAACCTGGCTTAAGTCAGTAACGACCTTGTACTTAGAGGTTTTGACCGTGCCGCTTTCCTTAAGTCGCGAGTACCTATCAGTTAGTACTAAAGGACATAAGCGAGCCAGCTAAGTCATAACTCCTGATGCCTTAACCCGCCAACGACCCACGACTTATCCTATACCGTAACTCACGGCTTACGACTCACTTTAAGTCGTAAATGACTTAAGAACCATGAAAGCTCCTCTATAAATAGAGCATTAACTCCAACGTGGAAGGGACTTTTTGGATCATTTTCTTCAAGGCATCGAGACTCTGCTATCTTCAAGCCAATCTACACTCCAACATTCCAAGCACACACAAGACGCTTAGAACAACTTCAAACCGAAATTCAAGGCATTCAATCATGAATTCGAAGAACTTTCTCGCATCGAAGTTTTTCTAGCTACTTGACTTTTGAAGTAAATTGTACTTGAAAGAGATTGTAACAAGTTGTAATCAAATCAGCAATAAGAAAGGATTGAAGTGGATGTAGGCTTGATTATAGGCCGAACCACTATAAACTCTGTGTTCTTTACTGCATTTTTTGTGAATTACTGTTTCTCTCTGATTCCCTTATTAACGGGTGGTGCTTTCACATCCATTACACTTACACTGAGGTGTTAGCGTCTGATTTTCGCGTTAACAATACCCACTCTGTGTATAAAGCATCATGGGTAAACCCGTTAGACTTGAGTTTATTCATTTCTTCTTTCAGGGTGGCAGATCTCTCTGGATACATACCGTGCCTTATCAGTTTCACCGGAACGTGTCGTTGGTCGATATTTAATTCATGGCCCGCGATGTTCTGCTAGATACCACACATATCTGAATGAGTCCAAGCGAACACATCAAGGTTTTCTTAGAGAAACCAACATGTTCTTGTCTCATCTGGGGGCCAAGTTGAGATCCAACCTTTATCATTCTGGAATTGTCATCGTCGTGGATCGGAACAACAATCGTCACTTGTACCAGAGAAGCTTGGTATTCTTTGACTTCCTCTTCATCATTATTTTCCCTAGGATCAAGATCCTTAAGAAACTAGTTCGTAACAACCAGGTATTTTCAACCATTCGCATCCATTATAAGTCTATAGGTAGACACTCATGTCGGAATCTAATAGCTCAAAATGCCGCGTTGTAAATATAATTTGGCAAATCTCAGAGTATACAGTAAATAATAATCACAGATCACAAACACAGAGTATTTAATAATGCAGCGGAAGTAAAAGAAATAGTAGTTCACGAAGCTACTATATAAATATGTCAGAGTTAAATAAGATACAACAGAAGAAATAAAGTACAACAGAAGTATCAATATGATAAGTAAGTACAAATTGAATACAACAACAGAACTGAAATAGATAAGACTAGATAAGCAGATAATCTCCAGCGTTTCCAATCTCCAGAAAGTGGAATCCAATCTGTGAATAACTCAGGCTGACCCGAGCGTTAATAAATAAATAAATACAAACACTCGATTCAGGACATACATACTTATACAATGTAAACCAACTCAAGTGAATTGTAGCAAAAGTACAAGTAACTTAAAGGAAGCTTGGGACCGCCCATCCTCTAAGGATCCGTTAAACTATTTACAATATAGTAATATTGCGCTATTATAATAATGTCTAATAATAAAATAAACTTACTTTTAAATAGAGTTAAGAAGTGGCCCAATATTCCCCTTAAAATAGATAATGGCGATAGTCTATACAATACCAGTATATCTCTTAATCGGGAGACTACGAGAAGATACTGCATAGGTACGACACAAATAGAAACTCGTAGTAAAGGCTCGATATGGTAGGTGACACGGCACACAAGGCAATGCCAGGGTAGATATACCGATTACGACACTCGGGATTGTGGTAACGCAGCAGCCACATACGCCCACCGCGGAACACACTCCCACAAAATCGGAGGGGCGCCCAAACAATCACAAGTAATAGTATGGTATCGAAGAAATGCATCCGCTACGAGGTGCGACCTCAACTGGCTCGAGACCGCTCCTGTTTCTGCCACCTTATGCCAACTCACGGGAGTCGGGTCCACGTATCATACCATAAGAACGTCGCCACCATCCTACTTCATTCTGAAATCTCCACCGCGTACACGGTTAGTCAAAGTGGTTTTCGGTATTGACAGAGAGTATGCTAGATATCCGATCCCGGTCTCTTTGCCAACCAATCGTTATTATAACCCATGGTTATAACTTTTCAAATAATATTTATACTTCAAAATAGAATATTATTTCAAATCCAAATCTTTATCAAAATAAAGATTAAATTGTTTCCAAACCATTTCAATATGTCAACATACCATATCTTTCAAATTCAAATATTTACAAAAATAAATATCACGTCATTTCAAATCATTTCAATATATATATCCTTTCAAAACATCCTTTCAAACCATTTTTAATACATAAATATCATATCTTTTCAAAACTTCCATTTTCAAAGCATTTTAATATCAAAATATCATATCTTTCAAACTTCATTTTTAAATTATTTTAATATCAAAATATCATATCTTCCAAAACTTCACTTCAAACATTTAATATATATAAAATATCATATCTTTCAAAACTTCACTTCAAAACATTTAATATATGTCAAATATCATATCTTTCAAAACTTCATTTCAAAACAATTAATATATATAAAATATCATATCTTTCCAAGCTTCATTTCAAAACATTTTTGATATCAAAATATCATATCTTTAAAAAACTTCATTTCAAAACATTTAATATATATATCAAAATATCATATCTTTCCAAAGCTTCAATTTCAAATCATAATATACATTCCAATCTAAATATTCAACTTTAAATACCTTTTAAATTCAAAGATATCATTCATTTATTTTCATTCCAAATCACCTATTAAATAGCTTATATTTTAATCAAAACAGTTCATTTAAACCATTTAAAATTTAAGTTTATATACTTCCAAATCAAGTATTCAATTTCCAAAGTTTTAAACATTCTGAGTTCATTTACTGAGTTAAAACCATCAACATCGAAAATTTCAGCCTTTCACAGCATCCAGAAAAAGCTGATGTAAGTTATAGTTGAAAACATTTCAATTTAAACCATTTAAACATTATAAAAATCATATTTTAACATTCAACAATGTTCATTAAAATACTCTTTTAATTAACGATTTTTATAAAGCATCATTTTATAATTAAATCAGATTTCACAAATCACCTTAATAAATTCAAGTGTAAACTTTCCCATTTTTACATTTAACACTTTATTAACATTTACATTTTCAAATCATCATCTCACAAATTAGAATAAATTTCCAGCATATTTAATTAACTTAAACCCTTAATTAAAACCAAATTCACATTTCCAGGTCAAGTTCATTTTAAGATTAAGCATTCATTCATTTAACCATTTTAACACATAGAAAAATCAATAATACATTATTAATTCATTTAAACTCAAATTTAATCAAATAATCATATTTACCATTTTCCAAATATAATTAAATTTCATTTTATTTATATAACTTAAATATCATTTTTAACCAAATTTCCAAATTTCCAAACTTAAGTTATATTCCAAATATCCAATTTGACCATTCATTAATTTCATTTTTAACTCATACAAAAATCATAATTTCTTTATTTTAAAACATTTAGAAATATATTTAAATTAAATTTCATAAATTTACATTTAAACCACTTAAAATTTTATTTATATAACTTAAATATCAATTTAAAAAGCCAAAGTTCAAATTTTCGAATTTAAGTTATATTTCAAAAATACACTTGTACCATTCATTTGAATTACATTTTAACTTCTAGAAAAATCCAAAATTTCTTTATTTAAACATTAAAAATCCAATTTAAATCAAATTTCATAAATTTTCACTTTTAAAAATATATATATAATATTCAAAATACTTTATAAAATATAACCACGGGCCTGTATATAGTTTTCTAACCTAGGTCAAGTGATATGGATATATATCATTTCAATCCGCAGTTTAAAAAGAAAAATCCGGGTTCTATCATTTCAAACCTGCAGTCCTAAGTAAAATGAATGAATTGAAAACCGTTCAGGCCCATCATTTCAGCCCATAATGATTTTGCCTTATTCTAATGTCCGTTCGGGTATGTATCATTTCAACCCATAGTGATTCTAGTCTACAGGGAACTTGCAATGGTGATAACTGATATAAAATAACAGAGTAGCATAAAATAATAGTAACATATGATATAACAGGTGTAATAATAGGTGTGAATATCATGTGTTAACAATATAGCAGTTACAACAGGATGATATGCATATACAAATTCAGGTGATGTCAGTTTATCAACTATATAAGTACATATTAGTCTGGTGAGATTAACTCACACGTTCAGAGCTGGAGATATCCACCAAAGCACACAACCCTGACACAACAAAGGCACGACGACACGGATACGACTTGAGAGTGGAGAGACAAAGCTAATAGCCTTGCATGCATTTGCACAAAAAAAATAGAGTACATGTAAGATTTCAACACAAACTATCACTAAACAATGCAAGGAACCAAAGCCCAAAACAAAGTCAAATTCATTGCACTTGCTCTCGACTTCATATGGATTAGTTATAGGTTGGATAAGTTCATCCAGGGCAGGGACTAAGGGATGGGTTCAGGTCCAAACAGGTCGCCCTTTATGGTTCAAAATTGTGGAGAAGATATAGGTGCAAAACAATACAACAACAAGGCAATATACAACATCACAAGGCAAAAATAGATTCGGCCATTGGCTCTAGGTTCTCGGACAGTGGTGCAGATGGTGGTGGGTGAGGGTGGAGGTCAGGTCGGAGGTGGTGGTGGTGGAGTTAGTGGCGGCTAGTGGTGGTAGAGGTAGTTGGTGTACAACTAGGCTTGGTTTATGTAGACAGGTGATCGTTTTGTGAACTTTTGGTTATGATGCTTGCCATATGGTTGCTCGGCCTGGCCATGGTAGTGATCTAGGGAGGTAGGTGAACGGGCTAGGAGGTGGTGGAGGTTGGCCAAGGGGTGGAGATGGGAGGAGCCGAGCCTAGAAGAAGAGAACAAGTGCAAAAATTATTGTAAACAAGGAAGAAGAATAAGAAAAGTTGAAAAATCATTACCCAAACTTTTCTCAATAGCTATGGACGAAATTATTTTGTTTCAGAAATGAAAATGAGTGTACGTGAATAAGAAATAGAGTATGTAGTTGATGAAAAGATAAGTTACAAATGTGAAAGTTTGGAAGATAAAAGGCCTTAGGCAAATCAAAAGTCATAACCTTTCAAATTACCTTTCATTTATTTGTATAAGTTTATATTACTAAAAATAAAAATAATTTCAGTCACAATTTCGAAAATATAACCAAATATAAAATATATATAAATATTTATAATTATATAAGGTTAAAATAAGAAAATAGCACAAAATTGCAAACTAGTCTAGAAAAATGGAAAATAAACAGAATGAACTTTGGAAAATTTATATAGACTTGTAAAAATATTTATAACAAATATAATAACATAAAAATAAAAATTCATTCACAAATAAATATATAAATTTTAATTTAAATATAATTTAAATAAAGAAAATAGCAGAAAAATGGAAACTAGGCTTTAAAATTTGGAAATAAATTCAATAAACTTTAGAAAAATAATATTCTCACTTTAAAAATATAAAAGAAAAAATATACATAAAATAAAATATTAACATGAATTAAAATAAAATAAGAAAAAGAAAATATAATTTATATAATTTAAAATAGACAAAATTGCAAAATAAAACAAATTATACTCAAAATTGAAATGTACATAACTTTTGCAGTTTAACTCTGTTTTCAACGAAACGAAAAGCATTATTCAAGTTATTTCATATATTTTCATAATAAAAGAAAAAATTTAAGATTTAAAATAATTTAAATTTGAAGTTTAAAAGTCGAAGTTTGAACATTTTGACCAGAAATTCACTTTACAGTAAAATATTCAAATTGTACTAGTTTGAACTATAAATCACTTAATAATCAACATTTATATTTAAAAATGAAATGTTTGAAATAAAAAAGTTTAAATCAATTTAAAAAATAAAATAAAGTCAAATTTAAATTATATGCAAAAATCTAGGGTTGTTACGCTCTCCCCCACTCAAAGCTTTTCATCCCCGAAAAGGAATGAGGAAAGGGAAAGCACAGAAAAATAGAGTGAAATAAGATTAAGACAAGATGACAAGGAGATTGAAATTATACCTAATAACTATTGTTATAGGTAAGTTACACAAGGTTGAGATGATCTTCCCAAGATTCTCCAGAATCAGGAACACAAGCACGAAAAGATCCTTTAGAATCTGATTCACTCTTCCCGCTTGACCGACGGTCTGTGGTGGAAAGTAGTGCTCAGATTCAAAATGAGTACCAAAGATTATTAAAGATTATAGAAAGATTTATAAACAGAAAGATTATAGAAAGATGCCTATACCAGTCTATAGTAAGATGAGGAAAATAAGGACAACTAAAGACAGTTTGAAAACAAAATAGGATAATAAGTTTGAAAAACAAAATAAGATAATAGGTTTGAAATTTCCATGGTTTCAACTTAATATTGATAATTATTTTTTTACACAAGTTACATGAATGTTAAACATATCTAATTTCACTATCTTATCATCTAATCATCTTAAACTAAAAATTTCAAAATCATAAATTTGAAAAAAATTGTTATTATACTCAAAATGTACTTAATAAAATTAATTCCTCTTTATTCCTAATTAAAATTAAATTTATTCCTCTCAATATATTTTATCACTTATGTTAAATATACTTACACTTATTATAACTATTTTAATTTATCTTAATTCCTTTAATATCATTTATATTGTAAATTATTCAATTAACCTTTTATTCTATTTACCTCCGTTAATCTTTTTTTTAACTAAAATTTAAGTGTATAACATTTATCATAACCACTCAAATTTTATTTATAAAATCCTTCTATATTGTATATTATCGAATTACATTATTAACTTCTGAAATTAAGGTAAGTTATATTTGAATGCAATTGTATTATGCAAATAAAACTTTCTAATTAAACCATTTCATGCTTGAATATTCATCCAAAATTTTGGTTTTCTTTTTATAATTGAAATTACTCTTTAAAATAAAATTTAAGAATTAAATTTCCGATTTCTTCAAACCTTTTAGGGATAAATAAATGTATGTACATAATTTATCAAATCAAATTCAAATCATTTATCTATATATATTACAAATCAAGTCATATTTCAGAAATTCAAATCAGTTTGATTTCTCAAAAAAAAGCTGTAGCAAGACTACAGAGCAGTCTCTTCACTTCGAAACTCAAAAATGAATGTCGATGATACTGCAGTCGTCACCGAAATTATTTCCCAGCGACAAAGAGAAGAGCACTAATTTTTAAACTTAAAATTTCGTTGAAAAAAAATTTCTATTCGAAAATACTTTAAATAATATATACGTTTAAAACTCTAAACACAAAGTTTGAAACCATCAGAAAGTAAATTCTCAAATTCCTTGTTTTAAATTTATTTCAGTTCCCAAATAAGTTTATAAACAACTATTTATAAACTCATTTATAGAACAATAAATGATAAATCAAGTATTATCATTTCAAATAATCAATTTAGATCAATTTATTAAGTTCCACAAATTTACTTATACATCAAAATTTATTTAATTAACCAAATTTAAAAATAATATTGTGTCAGTTTGTTCTGTCAAAGTGTTTTAGAAATCCTATCGATAGCGTTGATAAGACGAATCGATCGGAAACCCAAATCAACATCAACAACTCAAACAACACAACATATAAAACAAAATATAGATTTACAAGTACAATTCAAATATTTTTGGAAGGTTGGAATCAAAAGACAAGATGATTGAATAACAAAATTGGGAGGCAGATAAGCTTAAACAAATCGCGGACAACCTTAACAGGGTCAACCGTGACTTAAAGAATAAGATCAATGTGGATTTATCTAGGGTAAATCTACATTCGATCTCAAGAGATAGAGTTTGGACTAACAAATGATATTAGCATCTAAACCATGGATAGATAAAAATCTCTGGTGAATCGATGCTAATTGTAAAGGAGTTTCCCCCTTTTCAAATCATTTTGAAATTGGCGAGATCGCCGACTCACAAAAAAGGACTTTCGGAGCGGAGTTATGGGATACTCCAGAATCAAAAGAAGATGAGTAGTGAGGGACGCGAATGGATTTTGGAACTGTAGGGAACGTTCCAAAAATTTAAATGAAATTTTAATCAAAGAGGAAGAGATTCAAGTTTGGATGAAAGTGATTCTGTAACTAAATTTACCAAACATTCTAAGCTTTGCCTCAAAGCCAAAGATCTAATACCAAATGTAACAACCAAGTTTTTCAACCATTCACATCCATTATAAGTGTATAGGTAGACACTCATGCCAGAATCGAATTGCTCAAAATACCACGTTGTAAATAAAATTTGGCAAATCTCAGAATATACAGTAAATAATAATCACAGACACGGAGTATTTAATAATGCGGCGGAATTAAAAGAAATAGTAGTTCATGAAGCTACTATATAAATATATCAGAGTTAAATAAGATACAACCGAAGAAATAAAGTACAACAGAAGCCTCAATATGATAACTAAGTACAAACTGAATACAACAACATAATTGAAATAGCTAAGAGTAGATAAGAAGATAATCTCCACCGATTCCAACCTCCAGAAAGTGGAATCCAATCTGTGAATAACTCAGGCTGACCCTAGCGTTAATAAAAAAAATTACGAACGCTCGATTCAGGAGATACATACTTATACAATGTAAACCAACTCAAGTGAACTGTAGTAAAAGTACAAGTAACTTAAAAGATGCTTGGGATCGCCCATCCTCTAAGGATCCGTTAAACTATTTACTATGTAGTAATATTGCGTTGTTATAATAATGTCTAATAGTAAAATAAAATTACTTTTAAATAGCGTTAAGGAGTGACCCAATATTCCCCTTAACGCAAATAATGCCAATAGTCTATACAATACCTGCATATCTCCTGATCGGGCGACTACGAGAAGATACTGCATAGGTACCACACAAATAGAAACTCGTAGTAAAGGCTCGATATGGTAGGTGACACGGCACACAAGGCAATGCCAGGGTAGATATACCGATTACGGCACTCGGGCTGGTGGTAACGCAGCAACCACATACGTCCACCGCGGAACACACTTCTACAAAATCGGAGGGGCGCCCAAACAATCACAAGTAATAGTATGGTATCGAAGAAATGCGTCCGCTGCGAAGTGCGACCTCAACTAGCACGAGACCGATCATTTTTCTGCCATCTTATGCCAACTCATGGGAGTTGGGTCCACATAACATACCATAAGAACGTCACCACCATCCTACTTCATTCTGGAATCTCCACCGCATACACGGTTAGGCAAAGTGGTTTTTGGTATCGAAAGAGAGTATGTCAGATATCCGATCCCGGTCTCTTTGCCAACCAATCATTATTATAACCCGTGGTTATAACTTTTAAAATAATATTTACGCTTCAAAATAGAATATTATTTCAAATCTAAATCTTTATCAAAATAAAGATTAAATTAATACCAAACCATTCCAATATATCAACATACCATATCTTTCAAATTCAAATATTTACCAAGATAAATATCAAGTCATTTCAAATCATTTCAATATTTATATCCTTTTGAAACATCCTTTCAAACCATTTTTAATACATAAATATCATATCTTTTCAAAACTTCCTTTTTCAAATCATTTTAATATCAAAATATCATATCTTTCAAACTTCATTTTTAAATTATTTTAATATCAAAATATCATATCTTCCAAAACTTCATTTCAAACGTTTAATATATATAAAATATCATATGTTTAAAAACTTCATTTCAAAACATTTAATATATGTCAAATATCATATCTTTCAAAACTTCATTTCAAAACATTTATCATATATAAAATATCATATCTTTCAAAACTTCATTACAAAACATTTTTGATATCAAAATATCACATCTTTAAAAAACTTCATTTCAAAACATTTAATATATATATCAAAATATCATTTATTTCCAAAGATTCAATTTCAAATCATAATATAAGTTCCAGTCCAAATATTCAACTTTGAATACCTTTTAAATACAAAGATATCATTCATTTATTTTCATTCTAAATCATCTTTTAAATAGCTTATATTTTAATCAAAATAGTTCATTTAAACCATTTAAAATTTAAGTTTATATACTTCAAAATCAAGTATTCAATTTCCAAAGTTTTAATCCATTCTGAGTTCATTTACTCAGTTAAAATCATAAACATTGAAAATTTCAGCCTTTCACAGCATCCAGAAAAAGCTGCTGTAAGTTATACTTGAAAACATTTCAGTTTAAACCATTTAAACATTATAAAAATCATATTTTAACATTCAAAAATGTTCACTAAAATACTCTTTTAATTACTGATTTTTATAAAGCAACATTTTATAATTAAATCAGATCTCACAAATCACATTAATAAATTCAAGTGTAAACTTTCCCATTTTTACATTTAACACTTTATTAACATTTACATTTTCCAATTATCATTTCACAAATTAAACTAAATTTCCAATTTATTTAAGTAACTTAAACCCTTAATTAAAACCAAATTCACATTACCAGGTCAAGTTCATTTTCAGATTACACTTTTACGCATTCATTCATTCAACCATTTTAATACGTAGAAAAATCAATAATACTTTATTAATTCATTTAATCTCAAATTTAATCAAATAATCATATTTACCATTTTCCAAATATAATTAAATTTCAATTTTATTTATATAACTTTAATATCATTTTTAACCAAAATTCCAAATTTCCAAACTTAAGTTATATTCCAAAAATCCAATTTAACCATTCATTAATTACATTTTTAACTCATACAAATATCATAATTTCTTTATTTTAAAACATTTAAAAATCTATTTAAATAAAATTTCATAAATTTACATTTAAACCACTTAAAATTTTATTTATATAACTTAAATGTCAATTTAAAAAGGCAAAGTCCAAATTTCCAAATTTAAGCTATATTTCAAAAATACACTTTTACCATTAATTTGAATTACATTTTAACTTCAAGAAAAATCCAAAATATCTTTATTTAAACATTAAAAATCCAATTTAAATCAAATTTCATAAATTTTCACTTTTAAAAAATATTTAAAATATTTAAAATACTTTATAAAATATAACCACGGGCCTGTATATAGTTTTCTAACCTAGGACAAGTGATACAGATATATATCATTTCAATCCGCAATTTAAAAAGAAAAATCTGGGTTCTATCATTTCGAACCTACAGTCCCAAGTAAAATGAATGAATTGAAAACCGCTCAGGCCTATCATTTCAGCCCATAATGATTTTCCCTTATTCTAATGTCTGTTCGGATATGTATCATTTCAACCCATAGTGATTCTAGTCTACATGGAATTTGCAATGGTGATAACTGATATAAATAATAGAATAGCATAAAATAACAGTAACATATGATATAACAGGTTAATAACAGGTGTGAATATTAGGTGTTAATAATATAGCAGTTATAACAGGATGATATGCATATACAAATTCAGTTGATGTCAGTTTATCAACTATATAAGAACATATTAGTCTGGTGAGATTAACTCACATGTTCTGAGCTGGAGATATCCACCAAAGCACACAACCCTGACACAACAAAGGCACGATGACACGGATATGACTTGAGAGTGGAGCGACAAAGATAAAAGCCTTGCATGCATTTACACAAAACAATAGAGTACATGTAAGATTTCAACACAAATTATCACTAAACAATGCAAGGAATCAAAGCCCAAAACAAAGTCAAATTCATTGCACTTGCTCTTGACTTCATATAGATCAGTTATAGGTTGGATATGCTCAGCCAAGGCAGGGACTAAGGGCTAGGTTCAGGTCTAAACAGGTCGGCCTTTATGGTTCAAAAGTGGGGAGAAGATATAGGTGCAAAACAATACAACAACAAGGCAATATACAACATCACAAGGCACAATAGATTCCGCCATTGGCTCTAGGGGCTCGAACAGTGGTGCATATGGTAGTGGGTGATGTGAAGAGGGTGGAGGTCAGATCAGAGGTGGTGGTTGTGGAGGTATTGGCGGCTAGTGGTGGTGGAGGTAGTTGGTGTACAACTAGGCTTGGTTTATGTATATAGGTGATGGTTTTGTGAACTTTTGGTGATGATTCTTGCCATATGGTTGCTCGGCTTGGCCATGATAGTGATCTAGGGAGGTAGGTGAATGGGCTAGGAGGTGGTGGAGGTCGGCCAAGAGGTGGAGATGGGAGGAGCCGAGCCTAGTAGAAGAGAGCAAGTGCAAAAATCAATGTAAACAAGGAAGAAGAATAAGAAAAGTTGAAAAATCATTACGCAAACTTTTCTCAATAGCCATGGCCGAAACTTTTTTGTTTCAGAAATGAAAATGAGTGTACGTGAATAGGAAATAGAGTATGTAGCTGAAAGATGTGGATAGCAAAGGCTAATTGGTGAAAAGATAAGTTACAAATGTGAAAGGTTGGAAGATAAAAGGCCTTAGGGAAATCAAAAGTCATAACCTTTCAAATTACCTTTAATTTATTTATATAAGTTTATATTACTGAAAATAAAAATAGTTTCAGTCACAATTTATAAAATATAACCCAATATAAATTATATACGAATATTTATTAATTATATAAGGTTAAAATAAGAAAATAGCACAAAATTGCAAACTAGTCTAGAAAAATGGAAAATAAACATAATGAACTTTAGAAAATTTATATGGACTTGTAAAAATATTTATAACAAAGATAATAACATAAAAATTAAAATGTATTCACAAATAAATATATAAATTTTAATTTAAATATAATTTAAAAAAAGAAAATAGCAGAAAAATGGAAGCTAGGCTTTAAAATTTGGACATAAATTCAATAAACTTTAGAAAAACTATATTATCACTTTAAAAATAATAAAAGACAAAAATGTACATAAAATAACATATTAAAACAAATTAAAATAAAATATGACAAAGAAAATATAATTTATATAATTTAAAGTAGACAAAATCGCAAAATAAAACAAATTATACTCAAAATTGAAATGTACATAACTTTTATAGTTTAACTCCGTTTTCAATGAAACGAAAAGTAGTGTTCATGTTATTTCATATATTTTCATAATAAAAAATAAAATTTAAGATTTCAAATAATTTAAATTTGAAGTTTAAAAGTCAAAGTTTGAACAGTTTGACCAGAAATTCATTTTACAGTAAAATATTCAAATTATACTAGTTTAAACTATAAATCACTTAATAATCAACATTCATATTTAAAAATGAAATGTTTGAAACAAAACAAATTTAAATTAATTTAAAAAAATAAAATAAAGTCAAATTTAAATTATATGCAAAAAATCTAGGGTTGTTACATAGTTGTAGTGCTTAAGCCTATGCCCTGGTATTAGTTGTCAATTCTCCAAAAGGCGGATGTATAGAGATTCCTCCAGGCCCTTTCCTTTCTCTTTCCGCTTTGCATCCCGAAGCTCTGCAACATAACAGGCATATCCAACCGCCTGATCACTATATATCACTTCGACTCCATTATCATTAGGAAATTTCAGAGTCAAACACCAAGGAGCAATCGTTGTCCTGAAATATGCGAGGGCGGTCGGCCCAAGAAAGCGTTGTAAGGGGAATGTATGTCCAGCATATCAAACTACAACATCCGAACTCTGCGGCGATCTCCTACACATCATTCATCGGGTAATTCCACATGCCAGTAGGTACGATTACACTTCCATTAAAACCGTGTATATGTGGCTAGCACGGTTTAAAGTCTTTCGCTTCCATCATCGTTTGGTTATAAGCGTGCTTGAAAAGTATGTTCATAGAACTTCCATTGTCAACTAAGATCCTCTTCATCTAAGCAGTACCTATTTGGGCAGAAACCATTGATCAATAATGAGGCCCTTGACCCTGTCAACATCATAATTTCTAAAAATGATGTCGTCTTTCATCATCCTCAGTAGCTTTGCCCGAGCCCCATCATTAGTACTACTACAACATTGGAAGTCCACATGCCTAATAAAACTGTCGTATGACTCTATTTCTTCCAACTTCGATCGGCCGGATGAGGACTACCACTTACAGTATTAATCATTAACCTTCCGCCTATACGTGTAGTTTCTTCAAGCCGAGCCTGTCCTTGACCGTGATTGGGATTAGACGGGCCCGCTCCGCCATTCTGCGGAGTCCAAACAAATTGCTCTAACTTTCTCTCTCAAATCAGTCTCTCGATGATATCTTGCAAATGATGGAACCGATTATTGTTATGGCCGTAATAATCATGGAACCTATAGAACTTCTCGGTCTTAATCTATTTCTTGGATGACGATTTGGGAGCTTACTTTTTGTACTGCCTAATATTACAAGTCTGAAGGTAAAAAATTTCCAACGACATGTTTCAGGGAGTGTACCGATCGGACACAGGGCCTGAGTCTCCCACGACATGGGTCTCTCTTCTTTCCTGGACCTTCATTACCCTTCCGCTGACCTTGTTTGTTCTGAATGTTCAACTATCTTTACTGGAAATTTCACCAGTCTGCTTCACAGCAACATTACTCTAGATACCATTACCACTATGCCTCGCAGTGTCCTACTTCCTAGACCCTCTAGCGTCTTCTATCCTCAAGAACTGGGCCGCCTTTGCATAGAAACGGTCATACGAAGCAGGGGTTTTCCCAACCAATCAATCACCAAATTTGTAATCAGGGTCAATCCCTTTAGTCAATGCCATCAAAATACAGTTGTTGTGGGGATTGCTGACCTCCGCACAAGCAGCGTGGAACCTTTCCTGATAGCGCCTAAGAGTCTCTACTGGAGCTTAAGTAACATTGATAATATTCTAACATCCTTCGTTTTAGTAGTATTACAGAACTGCTCGAAAAACATAGTAGCCAACTGATTAAAACATGAGATAGATCTGGGTGGTAAACAGGTGAACCATATAGTTGTAACGCCTTCCAAGGAGATACGGAAGCTTCTACACTTAACCGCATGTCAGCTCGGGCGGCATTCATAAGCCATTCATATTTCAAGATGTGTTGGTTGGGATCCGAATTTCCTTCGTACACTGGCAAGGTCAGCGTCCTGAATCGACGGGGTAGCTCTACGTAGAGAATGTTATTGGCGAATGAGGTATGACTTCTGGAGATTCCCAAATCATCGTTTGTAAGGCCTTCGCTTTTTCTAATCATTTGGCATATCATGGTTGGAATGTCAAGCACCTGGATTTTCGAGGCCAAATCATGGCCGGGTTCCATGTCACGAGGATGGTCCGGTTGGTGTTTGTGGTCCGTTCCACATCTCCTTGGCTCCCAATCTACATGGAAGTAAGGGTCTTGCGCATTAATACTGTGATAGGGGCTAGATCTAGTTGATTCTGGATCTCGATTTCTTGATTGATAGCAGCAACAGCTGCATGGTCTTGAATTTGTGTGGTACGGAAGTGCTCCTCTTTGGGAGGAGGGTCCAACTTGATATCCTGTGGAAGGACCAATCCCAACCTTTCTAGGACTTGTAGTTTACGGGTGCCTGGATGTAGTTTCCAACCAATCGAAGTCATGTTGATATGTGGTATGAGTAAAGTGACGTCGAGCTTTCACACAAGGAATAAGAAGCATGCTCCTTTCTAGATCTTACTCACCTTGCTTCGTTTAGCTGCTTCACAAGCTCTATGTTGGCATAGATCTGTTGGGTGAGCTCTTGATGGCTTTGAGTGGGCTCATGCATGACGGCCTGGAATTCCTCTCTAGTTACTGGGTTGGGCATATCTGGAGCTCCAATTGATGTTTTTCCTATAGTAGTCAGTTGCATGGGACTTTGACAATCCCTTCCTCTTGGATTAGCAACATTTGAAGCAGTTCTGGTATTGTGCACCATGGTGAATGCAACTCTTCCTAGATATGGAAAATTATTTATAGAAAGGAAGGAACGACTGGAAGATTGATCTGGATTTCCTCATTAGATTTTAGCAATCCAACAACGGAAAGGGAACCAAGAAATCAAAGAAAATCCGAGTTCCCTCAGTGCAAGCACCAAAAATGGGCATAACACTCGTCGGATGTAACTAAAGAGATTAGAATGAAGAAATTAAATGGAAAATAAGGTTAATCTAATAATCACAGCAAGAAAAGTATGCAGCAATAGAAAAGGACAATAATTTATAGTGGTTTGGCATTGTAGTCTACGTCCACTTTGAAGAGTTTGATGTTTATTATTGATTCTCAACTATAGAGAAGTTGCAAGTTCATAAAATTGGGAATTTAACCAAAATCTTATCAGGATCTGATAAATAAATCATTAGAAATTCATTCAATATTAAAGTTAGAAATCTATCAAGCCATAATAAATTTAGTAAGTTCAAACAACAAACTCCTAGACCTAGGGTTAGTAGAGGTTTTGATATATTGGGGTAGGGATGTATCCACAAAGCCTTGTAATTAATTTGAATATCGCTTCCTTATATGCTATTAGAGCTTCCTTTGGTCCATGGAATCTCCCTATTTCTTGGGACCTAGTTGTAGTTTACTCAATTTGTTCTTAGAGTATAGTCTCTACTATCATAGTGGTAACTCGTTGCATATACCATTCTTGTGGCTTTGGCAGCGATTTTGGTTTTTGGTATCTCTTTAGCAATCTCTTTTATACATTTTCCAATCTCATGCCCTCTTTTGGGATATGAATCTCTTAATCCTTTTCAAACAATGGATGTTTTTAGAATTGCTAACATGATTTTGAACTCTTTGTATGTTTCTGACTATAGTATTGGACATCTTTGTCCTGTCACCTCTATATTCATCCCTCTTCAGGATTCCTACTTTGTCTCAATTGATAGATTAATTTATTCCTTTAACCCTTTATTCTCTTGGGCCTTGGATTTTGCCCTGAGTTATAGTCATCTTTCTCCATGTTCTTTTGTTTTGGGCCCCCATCGGGCTTGGACATCTCAGTCCACTCATTGATTAGCCTCTCTCTTGGCTTGGACATCTTAGTCCATTGTTTGACGAGTCTCTCTTTGGGCTTCCCTTGTCTCAAAGAGTTGTACGCTTAGATGACCTTTCTCCAAAAGGCCATTGATGAATGGCACCATGACCCATTCGCTAAGAGCTGGCTTTGACTTTAGGGGTTCTGTCTCTCCCTCTAGGAGATGCTATGTATAACATCATAGGCTTATGTCCCTCCATCTAAGAGGTGCTACGGAATAACGTCGTGGGCATATGTCCCAACCTCTAAGAGGTGATATGGAATAACATCGTGGGCTTGAGTATTTGTATGTAAAAATTATTTTTTTGAACAATTAAAATGGAGTCTCCTTCGAGGAAAAGTATTTTGTAATTATACCCTTCTAGTATATTTATGAGCTAACTTTTGAAAAATAGTTGGACTCAATAATCCTTTTGATAGAAGAATTTTTATCAATCTAGTCTTTTGCAAGAACTTTCCGGATATTCTCAGAATGGAGACACATATTTCAAATAGGAGAATAGGAGGTCAAGATTCATTAACCAATAGTCCTTAGATGAGAATAGGATTCTCTATTTTGAGTTCTAATAAACTTTTTTTGCATTCAAAATCTTTCTTGAAAAGGTATGAATAGGCCTTCCTTCCCCATAAGACCTTCCTCCCCCATAATTTTAGTAAAGTACGAAATATTGAAATTGCTCGGTTTGAAATCTTTTATGTGAATTCATTAATGCTATATAATATCTCAAATTAGCTGCGTAAATCTGCTTTTGTAATAAATAGGTATTTGTTTTCTCCCTAGCCGTAGGGTAGCTGAAAATGATTTTCCTAAAAGGATATACTGAGAAATTTCTTTGAAAATCATTTGCTAAAAATAAGGTTGGTATATATGGACTTTCTCCTAAATCGTTGTTTAGTTTGGCAGCTATCCGTTATTTCCAGGAGATGAGCCTTTGTATTACGTTGATTGAAATGTTAATAATTATCATGTGTTAGGCATTCGAATTCTCTTCATTAAGTGGTCCATAATTTGTTATGCTCTCAAATTACCTTGTGTGTCGTGGTTTGATTTTGTTTTACCTGTAACAACACTCGAATTTTAATCGGTATATGATCAATGCACAATACAAATTTATATGTGAATGGAAGTACAAACATGGTTTAAAAGCTATGAAAAGAGGGGGAGGGAGAGAGTTCATAGTTGAATTGATGGGGCGATTCCTCATTTTTTGCCAGGAATCCACATTTTAGAGTAGCTGATCTAGTTTCCTCTCGGCTTGAATAAGGTGTCTTTTATGTTTATTTGATGAATTCTTACAAGAACCCTACGTTGATCGTTCCTTGAATTTTCTCTGACAGGACACGACATTCATTGGTTTAATGTCAATTTGCTTTATGGTACTTGTAGTTACTTCCTCCTTTATTTGAGTCTGCGGGTGCTCCGAACCTTATGACGTGTAGTAAAATTCTCAATTCCTTTCATCTTGGCGAATATGTAGGAGATGATTTTGTTCAAGACTGCATAATTTATTTTGGAACTCTTACTTTTACTTCCCTTTGGATCTTCACTTTCCCTTGGTCTCTTTTCAAGATGCTCAAAATCAGATTTCTCTTCCTTGGGTTCTTGGTGGAATTCTTTCTTAGCATGGTACATCTCATCAAATCGAATAAACTTCTAATCTTGGAGAAAGAAATACTGTAGATCTTTACATGCATTAATATAAAGGTCTTTATAGAATGGTGTTTGTTCAATTAGTCCTGATCGAACTGCCATAAGCTTTTCTCTATCAACTGTACTATTTGCTCTTAATGCTTCTATGCAGAGTCTATTCAAATATTCACCAAGCAGTTCCTCTTGCCTTTGTCTGATGGTTGCTAGCAAGCTAAAGTCCATAGTTGTATCTCTGAAAATTGAACACTAGGCCAGAAAGTCACAAGTAAATTATTCTCAAGAATAGACGGTTTCCATTTTGTAACTCCTATACCATTGGATAGCTGCTCCCCGAAAAGTAATGGGAAAGAGTTTACAACGTGTTGCCTCTAGGGCATTATATAAGTTTATCCAATTTTCAAAGGCGACAAGATGGCCATCCACATCAATTATACCATCATACTTTAGCGAAGGTTTGATATCCCAGAATTTCAAGGAATTTAAAATGTGACAATCTCCTAATTAATTATTTAAAATTGGTAATAATTTAAATTTTAAACAACAATAAAATAATTTGTTGTTTTTAAATATAGTTAAAAATAGATTTTAAATGGAATAATAATTTACAAATTTAAATTATATAGATTTTAAATAGACTTATTATTTCAAATTTAATAAGTGTTATTTAAATATGTGTGTACATATATTTATATGTGTGTGTGTGTGTATTTAAATTAATTTTAAATTGGATTTTAAATTGAAATTGAATTTGGATTTAAAAATTGAATTTAGAGGAATATATATATATCTTTAAAATGGAAATAATAATATGGTTTGGATATAAAATATGGATAAAGTTTTATTTAAAATAAGACTGTTTCTATTATTTTCTTTTAAAGGAAATTTATTTATATAAATTTGGAAAATTATTTATTTAATAATAAGATAAAACAAAAGTTTTATATTTACGTTTAAAAACGAGTTTAAAATATTTTGTATGATTTTATTTAAAATATGATTGTTTTATTTTATTTTCTTTTAAAAAGTTTTATTTATATAAAATTAGAAAGGCATTTACAAAATAAGAAACATACTTATTAATTAAGAGATTATTATAAAAAGCTTTTAAAATCCTTTTAAACATAAATATATATAAATAATGACAAGTGTTAAAATTATAAACATCTTAAGTAACATGTGTTAGCATATTAATTAAGGAAGAGACAAGTGTCACACATTTTATTTATATTTTCTTTAATTTTAAATAAACCATAAATTAGTTTATATAATCATTCATCTTCCTCTTCATTTTCGTTTTCTAATTTCATTTTCAAAAACCAGAATACTCCTTAGATCAAACCTGAAAAAAACATTTCTCAGTTCAAACATCTTAAAATCTGGAAAAAAACAGTGATCTTCTCTGGCAAAAACCTTGTAAGATATTCCTCAAACCAAACCTGAAATACTCCTCATCTCAAATGAAAAACCCTGTCATTCAAGCCTGAATCCACTTCTGTTTCAAATATCCTCAAAAACAAATGCAATCCAGAAATGAATTAAAAGCCTGTAACCTCCTCAACTACTTTGTCTTCAATCCTATAACCATTATGCTCAAGCCTGTAACATCATGTTTTCAAAGGATCAAGCAAGAAAACCTGAAGTGAATTAGAGCTTTCAAACGTTCCAGTTTCAAAGCAATTTTGTTTACAATCAAAGCCATTTCAAAGATCTAAGCATTAAAAGTTACCCGAAAAGCAAGAATTTTCATCAAATTCCAGTTTACTAAAGTTTCAACCCAGTTTTAAGCTCAGCATTTTCTAAGGTGAGTAAACTTTTTAATTAAAATTTAAGTAGGAAAATAAAGTTGCCTGTATTCTATGCTGAAGATGCTCTTCATGATTATGTATATATAAGTGTAGCATTAGTATTTATTTGATTGCGTTCAGGAGTGTGCATGTTTGTGTTATATTGTCCTCCCTGTTCTAGCACAGAATCTCAGGTTTAAACAAATAAATTCATCTTTCCCTTCCTCTAATTTCATATAGAATTTGGTCTTCAAACATTAAATGTTTGTTTTGGCCTAAATTTAATATTAAAAATAAATTTAAGTAAAAATATTTAGCAGCTTAACTGGGGAATGGAATTTAGTAGAATTTCTTTTGAACATGACAAATTCAGTCACTTGAATTTACTATTTCAAGCTTATAACTTGAATCCATTTGAAAAGTTAGGATTTTTAAAATCAAAATCAAAATTTTAAATGAGGTAATGAATGAGAATTTTAGAATTTTTTGGAATTGGGATTTTGGATGATATCTGATGATCACGAGGTCTATGGGCATGGTATCTTGGGTGGAGGTAGAGGAAGTATCGGGGAGTACGACAAAAATGGAAAAGAAGGTGATAGTTCACTGTGGCGTCGGTTGCGTGGTGATCTTGTCTTAAACCCTAGTTTGGTTTGAAGTTGAATTTGCGGTCCTTGCATTGTCTCGGAGTGATCGAGTTACTCGTGGCTTTGGGGAGTGGCAGCGTGGGCTGTTGGCATGGTGCGGCTAGAGTTGCAGCAACTTCGATGGTCGGTAACGTGGCTGCGAGACAGATTTTCTGGTAATGTTCTATTTTACAGTTTGGACTGGGAAAGCTTGAATTTGATTTGCGCTTTGTGCTATGGAATCGATGATTGGAATCAATTGTCGAATCGATCGGTGGTTTGTTGGAGGCGAGAAGGTTCGTTAGGGCGCCGCCATGGCATTGTGCATGTGCACGGCGAGTATTTGAGTATCTGGTGGTTTTGGGTTGTGACTCAAAGAAGAGACCATGTTTTTGAGTTGATAACTCGAGTGAAGTACAGTATTGTGCGATTTGTGGCTCGAGTGGATACTCGAGACCCCTGAAGTGTGGAACTTGGTTAACAGTTCTAATGGTTATAGGTTTATAAATTTAAATTTAAATTAAATTTTGTGGATTAAAGAAAGAGAATGGTCTTGGAATGACTTGAGTGATACTCTGGTTAATTCTGAAGCAGATAATTAAAGGAATTTTTTTTTAAAAAAAATTTTAAAAGTTTTTTATGAAACAAGTTTTAAATTTAAGTAAAGGAGTTGTAAATTTTTGAAATGAATCTTGTTTCTAAAATCTTATTCTTTATAAAAATAAACGTTTTCTTTAATATTTTATTAAGAAGATTGAAAATTTGTTTAATTTAAATTTTGTTAAAGTTATTTTAAAACTTAAGTAGAAATGAATTTTAAAGACAAGTTTTTGAATTGAAATTCCAATAGTTTTAAAACTATTACTTGTTAATGGTTAAAGCATTTAAAAGATGTTATGTTTTGTTAACCTTAATTTACCAAGTTAAATGAGTATTTTAAAACTTAATTAAAGATTTAATTAAGAAAGGTTAATTATTAAGATAAATGTTTTAATTAATCGTTAGTAAGATAATGTTTTATCATAAATATAATTAAAGTTTAACCTTTGGATATTAATTAAATTAATTAGAAATTAGATATGATTAATTAATTTAATTAGTAATTATTAAGGATCAATTAAGGAATTAATTAAAAGTAATTAATTTATTTAATTAGTTTATTTAAAATTAATAATAAAGGGTTATAAGTTAATTAATTAGAGCTTAATTATTTTATAGTTAAGAACTATTAATTAGATAATTAGTGATTATTAATTAATGATTAAAGATTAATTAATTAAGAAATTAAGGTTAATTAATTAGTAATTAAAAAATACTTAATTTGTAATTAAGTCTTATTAATTAATAATTAGACTTTATCAATTAATAATTAATTTAAAACTAAAGTTAATTAAGAAGTAATTAACTAATATTTAAGGTTTATTAATTATTATTAAGGATGGATTAACTGATTAATTAGGGATTTACTAATCTGTTATTAAGTCTTATTAATTGATAATTACGGTTTATTGATTAATAATTGAGGATTAATTTGTAATTAAAGATTAATTAATTTGTTTAAAGGTTAATTAAGGAATGAATTACCCAATTGTAATTAACCAAATGAATGTGATTAATTAATTGGATGACTAATTATAGTTAACCTTGATGATTGATAAAGTATGGCACTTAATGAAATTAATAGTGTAATTACTTAGTGAAGTAATTAATGTATAATTACTAGATGTAATTAATTTAAGGGAAATTATGTAACAACCCGAGATTTCGCAATTATTTAATTATCGTCAAATGACGATTAGATTGGTTTGTTAAGTGCTATTTAGAGTTTTGATTCGGGTTATAATTATTTTCAAAAATTTGTTTAAGAGTTTACGGGCTTTAAATAATTCATTAGGCCCATTTCCTTTTTGGGTAGAAAATGGTAATAACCGGTTCCCCTCTTCTTTTCTTTTAGCATACCTGATCCCCTTATTCATTCGTTCGCATGCCCTAATTCAAAAACCAAATAAACGAAAATGGCGGCTCTCTTTATTCACTTGCTCGAGCTAGGGCTTCAAAAATAATGGCTGCTCGTTGATTTCTTTCGATCATTCCTCTATTCGATAGCTAGGGCTTTGGAAAATCGAGGGTGTCGACTTCAATTAGATCGATCGAATGATGTTTTTCTTTGTTGCTTGCTCCGTCGATCGTTCGTGCTCTTCGCTTCGACAAAGGTAAGTGAACTTTTTCACTCACATCTAATTTAACTCATGCTTCGACAGTTTAATTTTTTTGTTTTAATGTCGATGATTTTGATGGTTTTAATTCACTCGAGTTTGAACGCTTGATTGGTTTATGATTTTGGTTTTGATGTTGATGACTTCACTAACTCATTAAATTCGCCCTTTTCGTGTTACTTGGTTAACATCGGTCACTTGATTAATTATGGTGATTTTTCAACATCACCAGACTTCGGCTTGCATTAGTCATTTCTATATTGCATTGTACAAGAAGTATTTGTCGACTTTGCTTACTGCCTGGTTGACATGTATGGACCGTCTATTCTTGGTCACTAGCTTGTTTCAACTGCATTTTCATTGTGCAGTTGTTTCTTGATTCATTTTAATACTTGCAGTTCACCGGACTTGACACTTTTGTTGATATTATCTGAAACTGCTATATATTTAAATTCCTATCACTTGTTAATTTGGCCACTTGATCGCTGTCACTGATTACTGTTTTGTAAATATATATGCCCTTGTTTTGGTTGCTGCATTTCAACCAGTAATTGAACTAGGTGTTGCATTGTACTCGTAATCTACACGGCACAATATCTTGAATTCGTGTTGCGTTGCATTTTTGAGTCAGGTCTTTGATGACAAGGCTGTTGCACTATTGTTTGTTCCATTAAGTGGTAGCTGTCTTCATGTTCTTGTCTGCATCAGGTAGTTGTTCTTTTCTGCATCATGTAGTTGGTTTTGTCGATGTGCACTGACTTGAGTTTGCATTGAGTTGCACTGCACTAGTATGTTTGTTCACCGATTATTACTGCATATTGCATGTCGCCATTTCGGCTATTGCAGTTCCATCCGGGTCATTTTGTTTTGAGTTGCATCTTTATTTGTCGCACTTGAGTTATTGGATTGCATTGAGTACTGTATTGTATTCATTCGTATACATATATGCACTGCATGTATGTATCTAGTTTCATTTGTTTGAATGAAGCTCATTTGGCATTCATTGTCTTGCCACCTCTGCTTGCATTACTGTTGAGTTTGCATTTTGTACCACTAGTGTTCATGTAGCTCATTTTGCATTCACTGTTCTCTTTTGGTTGTACCTTTGTGGTTACTGTTTCGGCTTGAGTTTGATCATTGATGCGTTATTATATCTTGAGCTCGAGCTCTGTCCGTACTTGCTAACTGATTCACTGTTCTCTGTACAGAACCTAGACTTTATTATGTGTACACTATGTCGAGTCTGATTTTTGCATTTGACATTGTGCATTTCTGCACCTTGTTGGGTCTGTGTTATGCTCCATTAATTATGTTGGCTATTTGGTCTGCATCTCTGGGCTGGAAGTTATGAATTGGCATTCTGATTCATTTATTCTTCATTCTGGTCTGGATTTATGTTTTGGAATTTGATTTTTTGTCTAACATGATTTTCTGGCCTTGTCTTTGATTGTTGAATGAGTTGATGATTTGGTCTTACTCATTTGGCTGTTTGTGTGTATCATGATCATCTAGTTGAGACTGCATTGACCTCTGCAGTTTCGTCTTGCTGTTAGTATTCGGAGTTGTGGTGACTTTATATGCTGTTGTGGCGAGGCAGTGCATGCAAGCGTGAACTGCAGCCACACCGTATTAATTATATTGGTATTTCTTTTGATTTTGGTTCTTTGATCTTTTGTGTACATCATCACTGTAGTGGCAAGGCAGTGCACGCAAGCGTGAACTGCAGCCACACGGTATTGCTTTTATTGATATTCTAATTGCTTTTGATTTATGGATCTTTTGCGTATTTCCGTATGATGTAGTGGCGAGGCAGTACACGCGTGCGTGTACTGCAGCCCTACCCGTGTTGACCTTTTAATTGATGTTTCAATTGTTTAGAATTGATTCATGTTTCCAATTCAATAATTTGAATTTGTTGATTTGTTGTTTAAACACTGTTATGTGTTATATTTACCGTTATTCGATTTCCGTATTTATGAATCGGATAGGTAAATTTATTGTGACTGTCGTCTAATTTTTATTTAATTATTATTGCGTCTGTGCACTAGTAACTGAGTTTGAATTAGACTGACTCGTGTATTATTTTCTTTTGAATACTCGGGTCAAACCCGAGTTATTTCAGGTTGTAAGTTTTTAGCTTCGGGTTGCTGCTTGAGCTATGAAGACTTTTCATATCTTTTGGAGTTGTCGTGTCATAGTATAGGTCGGTATGTATTCATGTATATTAGTCGATAATGTACTTGTATATATAATTTCTGAGTCGACCGTTGTAGTTGTATCATATGTATTGTATCACATGTATTGTAACTGACATCAGTTATTATATATATGAGACTTTTCGTTTATCTATATTCCGCATTTAGATTATCTGTGTTATTATTATATATCTTGTCCTAAACTATTATGAACCATCGTAGTTCGTTTTATACTGGAATTGAATATGTCGTTGGGAGTAAATAAACAGAGATGAAAGTTTTAAAAATATACCCCGCTCCTATCGAGTTAATCAACACTAGTGTAAGGCCTAACTATGGATGGCCGCTCCTATCCAGCCTTATTCTTGGTGATAACAGACGGTATTTTCTTTAATACTCTTTGTTTTTGTGAGCATGGAGGTGGTGCGTCATAAATTACTTAATGTGAAGTAATTAAAGGATAATTCCTTAGTAGAAGTAATTAAGTATTAATTACTTAGTGCAATTAATAAAAGGAATAATATAATTAATTAAGTAGTTAATTAATTAAGGTAAGTAATTACAGGATGATAATTACTGTTTATGATTAATTTAAGTTGATTAATGGAAGTATAATTAAGGATCATTAATTAATATAATTAATGAAACTAATTAAGGATTGATTAATTAAGAATAATTAATCAATAATAAGTGATTATAAGGTGATTAATTAAGGATTAATGTAATTAATTATAATTAATTAAGTAATTAAGGTTAATTACTTTAAGGATTAAGAATAATTAATTTGGGTAATTAATCAAGGGTTGATTACTTAATGTAAATAAGAGGTAATTAATCAAGGGTGATTTATTAAGATGATGATTAATTAATTGGTTTAGTTAATGATTAAGTAAGCAAGATTTATTGTGATGAAAGTATTCAATTTAATTTATTTTTAATTAATTAGGGGTGAATTAATTAATTTAATTCATTTTAAATTAATTATAGATGTGTGATTAATCATTACTTATGGATGGTTAATTGATATTGAATGCCTGGATTGTTCGATATCTTTGATGAGATATGTGTGATATGTGATATGAGATGATTTGGTTGAACTGTGATGATATGGATTATCTATCTGTATATATATGAATTATCAATCTATGTGAATATAGATAATGATTTGAGTCGAATTGTTTTTACTTTAAAACAACTTAGAACTGATAATGGCGTTTTGGATTTCGATGAGACCAGGATCGGTTTCTAGATTTGGATATCCAAAATCCACATCGATCCAAATAAACGATAGGTCGTGAATCTCAAGTGAAGATTAAGTTTCAAAGTGCAAGGGTTATTGTCGTTAACTCTGAGGGTGATTCTAAATTGAGTGTAACAAGATAATGCCTTCGATTTCGTTCGAACCCGGAAAAGAACTTGTATGGATTGAGTGCTTTCAAAACATCGTCAAGTGGACGATGAGCATTCTAAGATAGATGTGTTCTATAAAGGTAATCATAGCCTCAAGCCTCATCAATGGGGAATGGCTAAAACAAGGGAAGTGCAGCAAGGATAAGTGGGTCATGCCCAAGTAGGACGAGATTTAACCCTGTCTAGAGTTCCTTTTTATTCGGCTGTGTGGGTGGTTGCTAAGTACAACCTGGGGTTGTCTTGTTCGAAATTGTTCAGTAAGGAATGGTTCTGGCTTTATGTTGCAAGGGATTGGAAATAATCCTCGGTACGGTGATCTATGCCCCATACCGTGACGGGCACCACCCTAGTAGCCCTGCCATTGATGAAAATCCATTCTTCCTACATGCCCTTACGGTTTGATTATATTACCCACTTTTGTGGCTAGTAGCTGGAATTTAATGAATGTAACAATTTTGACTATTTTCTATTTATTTGAAAACCCTAGACCGTATTATAATATAATAGAATTTCCTATCAAAAGTTTTGGGTAGCGTAAGGTAAAAGCTTACCCTTGTTCATTTGTGGGGAGTCTTACGTGATACCTTTTCTTTCGAAAGGTTTTTAAAGTTAAGCAACTTTAACCCGTTTACACACACCAGACCCATGTCTGACCCGGATTTTATTCTGTTCTTCTTAAACTCTTGGGTACTCAAATTTTTACGAGTAGCCAAGGGATTCAGGTTAGGTTTGACGAATTCTGGAGGAGCAACGAAGTAGGAGGCTTCAGCGTTTGTAGATATATAGGTGGTTCCGCTGTGGTGTTCTCTGAGCCATTGTCTATATTGTATACTGAGTTGTATAACTAGACAGTTGTTTATAACTATCTAGTATATGTTGTATAAGTTGTGTAACTCTGATGTATATGATACTATGTAATATACTATGTGATTAATGTAATTTATTCATTCCGCTGTTGAGATTCTGATGTCGTTTCTTTCTTTCTTCTCCATCTTTTCTTTTTTCTATCCCTTTCTTTCTTAATAATGATGCGTCTTTCTATGGAGAGAAAGGCGGGTCCTTTGATTTGTTATTAGAGCGATAGGTTGAGTAAATAGCTAGGCTCTGGAGTGGTGTCCATCTTGAGAGAGCGTACTTGTAATATGTGTGTGTGTGTATATATATATATTTCTACCTATTTGTCGGATTACATGTTTGGGTTTTCAACATAAGTTATAAAGGTAGATAGGGTAGTGGTGTGTGTAGCACGGCTACCAATGGAAAGAGTCCGAGTGTTGAGGTTGGAAGTGTATCTGTCGAGATTATAGAGCCAATACCGCCTTGAGTGAGCTTTACAGTATGGTGTAAGGATTTCATTAATCTATGAAAGAAATCTATTAAGGTTCGGAGTCCATCTTTGAAGTCTAAGTTTTATCACGCTTATGTGAGCGGATGTTTGAGAGTTTGGATCTGTTCTGTTGAGCAGAAATGTGTGATGGTATATTTCCAGCTTCTAAAAGGAGCAACTGCATGGTGAGAAGTAATGACTATGGATGTTTCTGAAGATGTTTTCTTTTGAGCAAATATAAGGAAGTGTGATGGCATCAATGCCGAGGCTGGGCTCAGCAGGGTGTTTGTGTTTGGGTTGAAGCCTGAGTTTCTTGAGGAGATATTTGGCCATCTCAAAGTTCGGTGTGGAATTGGTTGATCTGACTTTGAGGATCGAGGAGCTTTGGATAAGGAGTCTTTGGCATCTGTAGCAGCACTAAAGCGCGAAAGTGTTTTGTGTGCCAGTAGGAAGATTTTTTTGCTTTGAAGTATCCTAGAGGTGGAGTTCAGAAGCAGTAGAGTGGACCCGTTTCTTCGATGGATTAGTCGATGATAAGCTGCTCTGATTTGTAGAGAGAGAACAATATCTGTAGATATTGGATTGGATAGGATCGCAAAAGTGACTTGCGATAGTTTGAGTGTTCTCTTGAGTTATAGAAGTTTTCAAAGATTTTTCGGAATGTTTTCAAGGAAGTCAGAGTTTGTTTTCATCAGAGATTAAGTTCTATATCGACTTGGTTCAGCTAGGTAGTAGGATGTCCCCTAGGATGAGGTTTTAGTGAAGCAGCTCAGTATTTCTTAGAACTTCTGAGTTTTCTCTTTTCGGATCCATTGAACCATATTTCTGGGATGTGCTGTCTAGTTTGTGCTCGTATTCATTGTCGCCATTCTCATCTGCTCCAGATCAGAGTTGTGCAGTGTAAGCAAGGTGGCAGCCATTCGAGAGTGGAAGCAACCGGAAGTTGCAGTGTTTGGATTAAAGGGTTTCTATAGGAAATTTTTCAGGATCTGAAGGTCGGATTGGTCAGTGCTCCTGTTTTTTCTTTTCTGATAGGTGAAGAAAGTTTAGAGTCTTTTGATAATTATGGAATAGAGTTTGTATTTTTGATTTTGGTTGATCGTAAGGGGATCATTCTGTTGAGTTGTTTTGATCCAGTTTGTTTTAGAAGCATCAGCGAAGGTTGAGCTGATCAGAAAGGATGTAGGCAGCTAAGGATCATCAAAAAAGTTTTGCTGTTCTAAGACGGAAGAATTTGGAATCCAATGTTGGAGACTTCGTTGTTGTTGAGGTTTTTTCCGGTCGAAGGAGCAATAAGATTGGGTAAGACTGGGAAGTTAGCTCCGTAGTATATTGGATTCTTCTTAGTTTTTGTGTTTGGCTTATAAAGGTTGAATTGCCAGTTTGGAAGAATGGGATTCAATGTATTTGATGTATCTCTGCGGGAGTACGTGTATGATCCATTTCTGGTTGTGTAACCAAAAGTTCAAGAGGATTTGGTTGTTGAGTCGGTCTTGACTATGGTCAGATCTCTTGTATGGATTGAAGATCTAGATAAATAAGAGCTTAGTAGCTTAGCAGCATAGCTAGTTTGGATTCAGTGGATGAGTATTCCAGAATTTGTACGTGGGATATTCGAGATAATTTAAGGAAGCTTACCTAGATCTGTGTCTGAATAGCTAGTATTATTTATTTGGATTGAATTGTTTGTTTGGATAGTTGATTCTTTTATTGATTGTGTATGGTTGATATGTATGCTTTAATTGGTTGTAATAAAATTAAATTTTTGGATTATCTTTAGTTTTAAATTTCGAGGACGAAATTCTTCTAAGTGGGAGTAATGTGATGTCCCGAAATTTCAAGGAATTTAAAATGTGATAATCTCTTAATTAATTATTTGAAATTGGTAAAAATTATTATTTTAAACAACAATAAATATAATGTGTTGTTTTTAATATAGTCATAAATATATTTTAAATGGAATAATAATTTACAAATTTGAATTGTACAGATTTTAAATAGACTTATTATTTCAAATTTAATAAGTGTTATATAAATATGTATATATATGTGTGTGTATTTAAATTAATTTTAAATTGGATTCTAAATTAAAATTGAAATTGAATTTGGATTTAAAAATTGAATTTAAAGGAATATATATCTTTAAAATGGAAATAATAATATGATTTGGATATAAAATATGGATAAAGTTTTTATTTAAAATAAGATTGTTTTCTATTATTTTCTTTTAAAAGAAATTTATTTATATAAATTTGGAAAATTATTTATTTAATAATAAGATAAAAACAAAAATTTTGTATTTACATTTATAAACAAGTTTAAAATATTTTATATGATTTTATTTAAAATATGATTGCTTTTATTTTATTTTCTTTTAAAACGTTTTATTTATATAAAAATTAGAAAAGCATTTATAAAATGAGAAACATACTTCTTAATTAAGATATTATTATAAAAAGCTTTTAAAATCCTTTTAAAAATAAATATATATAAATAATGACAAATGTTGAAATTATAAACCTCTTAAGTAACTTGTGTTAGCATATTAATTAAGGTAGAGACAAGTGTCACACATTTTATTTATATTTTCTTTAATTTTAAATGAACCATAAATTAGTTTATATAATCATTCATCTTCCTCTTCATTTTCATTTTCTAATTTCAATTTCCAAAAACCTGAATACTCCTTAGATCAAACCCCAAAAAAACATTTCCCGGTTCAAACATCTTAAAATCGGAAGAAAAAAATTATGATCTTCTCAAGCAAAAACCCTGTAGGATATTCCTCAAACCAAACAAGAAATACTCCTCATCTCAAGTGCCAAACCCTGTCATTCAAGCCTGAAATCACTTCTGTTTCGAATATCCCCAAAAACAACTGCAATCCAGATATGAACTAAAAGACTGTAACCTCCTCAACTACTTTGTCTTCAATCGTGTAGCCATTTTGCTCAAGCCTGCAACATCACGTTTTCAAAGGTTTAAGTAAGAAAGCCTGAAGTGAATCAGATCTTTCAAATGTTCCAGTTTCAAAGCAATTTTGTTTTCAATCAAAGCCATTTCAAAGATCTAAGCATTCAAAGTTTCCAGCAAAGCAAGCATTTTCATCAAATTCCAGTTTTCAAAAGTTTCAACCTAGTTTTAAGCTCTGCATTTTCTAAGGTGAGTAAACTTTTTAATTAAAAGTTAAGTAGGAAAATAAAGTTGCTTGTAAAATTCTGTGGTGAAAATTCTCTGCATGATTATGTATATATAAATGTAGCATCAGTACTTATTTGATTGTGTTTAGGAGTGTGCATGTTTGTGTTATATTGCCATCCCTGTTCTAACACAGGATCTCAGGTTTAAACAAAAAAATTCATCATTCCCTTCCTCTGATTTCATATAGAATTTGGTCTTCAAACATTAAATTTTTGTTTGGGCCTAAATTCAATATTAAAAATAAATTTAAGTAAAAATATTTTGCATCTTATCCAAGAAATGGATTTTAGTAGAAATTCTTTTAAACATGATAAATTCAGTCACTTGAATTTAATGTTTCAGGCTTATAACTTGAATCCATTTGAAAAGTTAGGATTTTTAAAATGAAAATCAAAATTTTAAACGAGGTGATGAATGAGAATTTGGGAATTTTCTAAAATTGGGATTTTGAGTGATATCTGATGATCATTGTTAACCCCATTGAAGCTTGGGCCGACTCATTAGATAAAGCATTAAGCGACTCAGAAGATTTACTACTCACCATGAGTCGTTAGCGGTTCAAGTGTGCAAATCAGAAAGCCAAGTACAATTAACTCGCGTACGACTCAATGACCGAAGAGGGAACTCACCGACTCATATGATCTAGGTCCGACTCACCAAAGACCGACTCAGCTAGTCTCTGACTCAATTGTTGTGCGACTTATGGAAGTTTCTGACTCAGCGACTCATGACTCAGCGACTCATGACTCAGTGACTCATGACTCAACGACTCATGGTTCAACGACTCAACAGGTTCGCGACTCATCCTAAGGAACGACCTAAGGAATGTCACGACTTATGGATACCTACGACTTATGATAAGTCGAGTACGACACATGCTAATATGAGAGGAGTTATGATAAGTTGGCTCGGGAATGACTTATCTCTTGGGACCAAGCCAGCAGTTCGACCTTGAGTTAACATGGGGCGACTCACCATGACTCGTCCACGACTCAAAATCGTTGAGTCGTAACCCATCGCCACAATGCCTAGGAAAATTGACTCGGACACGACTCAAGACTTGTCATGAAATCCAGCAGAGGAATAAGCCATGAAGAGGGGAAAAGTTGGTTTTATAAGTCAACCACGACTTATCCTGACTCGGGGACGACTTAGCTTGAGTCGGTCGCGACTCAGGACTTATGCGCAGAATTCATGTCCAAGCTTGCCTATAAATACATAGCCACCTCCAACATTCAAAGGACTTTTGGCACATTCTCTTCATACACCGTTACCTTGCTGCATTGAGAACTTCATCAACACTTAGAGCTTTCAAGATTAGAGGAATACATCAAAGAAATTCACGAAGGAACCACACATCTTCAACATGAATTTAAGGACTTTAATCGACATTGAAGCTTAAGACTTGTTCCAAATCACTTGTAATTTGAAGTATATCGTACTTGAGAATTATTGTATCAGCTTGTAACGGGATTATTAATAAAAGTACTTGGAGTGGACGTAGGCTATACCCTTAAGCCGAACCACTATAAAATTGTTGTTATTTACTGCTTTTCTGCTATTACTTGCTTGCAATTCTTTCCCGATCTATCGGGTGGTGCTTTCACAACTACACTTCACACACCGGGGTGTTAGCGTTCACATTTTAGCGTTAACATTTTTGGTGCTTTCACTGAGAATTGAACTCAGGGCAAACTTCAACCATTGTTCAACAAAATTCTAACAGAAATCATGGCTTCAGAAAAGAAACGGAAGTTTTTGAGGTTTGAAGGTACTTGCAGCAATGCCATTGCTCTTCCCACGCTAAGTGAAACAGCTTCAAGTATTGGAGTCACAAGGGCTGAATTAAACGCCGTGATATATGGAATATATCAACACATGGAAGTTCAAAGCAATAGGATACTGGATAAGATGAACGCATTGCAGGAAGAAGTCCATCGACTAGAAAGTGATATAAAAACCATTGCCAAAGAGGCCCAGGTTTCAGAAGAATGGAATACTCCTCAACGAGCAACTGGCATTACTACTGGAACATTCCCCCAAACAGAGAATTCATGGCCACGACCAACTATCCACGAACGTTTGTCAAGGCAAACTTTTGAAAGAATAGTTGACGATTACCCATTGAGTCCTGGTAACGATGAAGAATACATACCGGAAATGATTGAACAGAAAGAGAAGAATGGGGGAAGGAGAAAGCAGAAACTCTTGAAAAAAGCCCGACGCTTCATACCCTCCAACTTCACTCCCTTGAACGACACTCCGGAAAGAATCTTCTTGGCAACAAAGGATGTTGTTGTGTACCCCAAACCATCTCTGATGAGGAGAAGCGCGACAGACAATGGGAAATTCTGTCAATTTCACAATCAACCTGGCCATGAAACTAACCAATGTCGCCATCTAAGGAAGGAGATTGAAGAATTGATCAAGCAGAATGAACTGCAACAGTATGTGAAAAAAGATGGAATTAACTACTCCTCATCCTCTAAGGTGCAGCTGGTTCCCGCTCAACAATGTAGCTCAAATAAAAGAACCGTGGCACAGGGAGATGAAGGTCCTATCATTAGTGTCATCACAGCAAGCCCTCACCAGGCAGGGAAAAATTGGATGAGGCGGGAAGACGTGCTCACGCTCCAAGGAGACCTTCAAAGTGAAAGGAAGTTTCGATTCTGAAAGATGTTGCCATCCAGTCCTCTTATGCCAAAAGATTCAATTCCTAAAGCCTGGGGCAGCAATTGCTTCCATACCTTACTTGAACACTTTGTTTCAAATTTGTAAAAGAGTGCTGATCCAATGATTCTTGTATCAGAATCTGTAGTAAAAACAATGCCAATAAATAATAAAAACTATAAGTCTTGCTTTCCCTATTATTACAAGTCGCTTATTTTATTTCGATATGTGAAATATTCTGAGAATATCACTAAGATTATCGATCTAAATTTGCAGGCAATCAATACCAAGCTGATTCATTGCAATATCAAGCAACCCTTGGTAGCATTCAAAAGCAACCCTTAAACAACAGAATTCCAGGGTCAAATCCTGAATAAGAAGTACTCTAAGCAAACAAATAAGATTTGGCTAGAGTATGTTTCTTCAGTTAAAACCACCCGCCAACAGAAGAAGATGATGCACACTTAAAGACGGCACTAAGGAATTGCTAATATAATCAATCAAATTCGCAACTGTCAAAAGAGAACCAATTCCAAGAACTTGGAACAGCAACCATTTACATCCATATTTTACATGAAAACTTTGCTGAAATATTGCAAAGAATTTACAAATATATGATTCTCTTGTTAAGGGCAATTGCAAGGCAGGCGAATAACAAAAGCTATAAAGTGGATATAGGCCCAGTTTCGGCTAAACCACTATAATTCTTATGTTCCCTACTATTATAAACTGCTTTGTTTTATTTCGGCATATGAAATACGTTAATCGTGTTACTAAAAAAAACAATTTAATAATGCAGGCCATAAAAACAAAGCTTACCAGTCACGAGACCAAGCGATCCGCAACATCATCCGGCAGTCAAGCACTGGGCCATTCAAAATTCCCATATCCAAATCCTACAAAAGGAGAACTTCAAACGAAAGTAAGCAAGGTGGATAGGAGCAGATCATATATAGCTAACTACAAATGTTTGAACAAACAAACAGCAAGTTAAAGAACCTAAATCTGCCACCACCAATTCGCTTAACTATAAAATATACTCCTTTGGGTAAGGGAGAGGCCTGGTAGCTGAAAGTGGTGACACTTGCGAAGCAATGGGGATTGTCAACATGAATCAACGACAAAGAGACATGCGAGAGTAAGCGTCAGCCAGCAAAAAGAATATTTCAGAAGCACAAGCCCTCTTTGAAGGCATAACTCCTCAGAGGATAAAGACCTCAAGCGGGCTTCACCAAAAAAAAAGGGCGTCTTTCTTGTTACAAAGTCATGGAGTTATCGGTCGACATACTCCCGAGAATCCATCCAACCGAGAAAAGGAAACTCCAAACTTCCTGACAATAACCCTACTCAGGGGCACGCATTTCACCACAACCGGTCAACATACTCCCGTGAGATGAAATGTGAAGAGCCCTCTTCGGAGGCGAAATGCTTCTCTACGGAGACCAAATGCTTCTCCTCAGAGACCAAAGCCCTCTTCGGAGGCAAAGTGCTTCTCTATGGAGACCGAATGCTTCTCCTCAGAGACCAAAGCCCTCTTCGGAGACGAAATGCTTCTCTACGGAGACCGAATGCTTCTCCTCAGAGACCGAAGCCCTCTTCGGAGGCAAAAAGCTTCTCTACGGAGACCGAATGCTTCTCCTCAGAGACCAAAGCCCTCTTCGGAGGCGAAATGCATCTCTACGGAGACCGAATGCTTCTCCTCAGAGACCGAAGCCCTCTTCGGAGGCAAAAAGCTTCTCTACGGAGACCGAATGCTTCTCCTCAGAGACCAAAGCCCTCTTCGGAGGCGAAATGCTTCTCTACGGAGACCAAATGCTTCTCCTCAGAGACCAAAGCCCTCTTCGGAGGAAAAGTGCTTCTCTACGGAGACCGAATGCTTCTCCTCAGAGACCAAAGCCCTCTTCGGAGACGAAATGCTTCTCTACGGAGACCGAATGCTTCTCCTCAGAGACCGAAGCCCTCTTCGGAGGCAAAAAGCTTCTCTACGGAGACCGAATGCTTCTCCTCAGAGACCAAAGCCCTCTTCGGAGGCGAAATGCATCTCTACGGAGACCGAATGCTTCTCCTCAGAGACCGAAGCCCTCTTCGGAGGCAAAATGCTTCTCTACGGAGACCGAATGCTTCTCCTCAGAGACCGAAGCCCTCTTCGGAGGCAAAATGCTTCTCTACGGAGACCGAATGCTTCTCCTCAGAGACCGAAGCCCTCTTCGGAGGCGAAATGCTTCTCTACGGAGACCAAATGCTTCTCCTCAGAGACCAAAGCCCTCTTCGGAGGCAAAGTGCTTCTCTACGGAGACCGAATGCTTCTCCTCAGAGACCAAAGCCCTCTTTGGAGGTGAAATGCTTCTCTACGGAGACCGAACGCTTCTCCTCAGAGACCGAAGCCCTCTTCGGAGGCAAAAAGCTTCTCTACGGAGACCGAATGCTTCTCCTCAGAGACCGAAGCCCTCTTCGGAGGCAAAATGCTTCTCTACGGAGACCGAATGCTTCTCCTCAGAGACCGAAGCCCTCTTCGGAGGCGAAATGCTTCTCTACGGAGACCAAATGCTTCTCCTCAGAGACCAAAGCCCTCTTCGGAGGCAAAGTGCTTCTCTACGGAGACCGAATGCTTCTCCTCAGAGACCAAAGCCCTCTTTGGAGGTGAAATGCTTCTCTACGGAGACCGAACGCTTCTCCTCAGAGACCGAAGCCCTCTTCGGAGGCAAAAAGCTTCTCTACGGAGACCGAATGCTTCTCCTCAGAGACCGAAGCCCTCTTTGGAGGCAGGATGCTTCTCTACGGAGACCGAATGCTTCTCCTCAGAGACCGAAGCCCTCTTCGGAGGCAAAATGCTTCTCTAACGGAGGCCGCATGCTTCTCCTCAGAGACCAAAGCCCTCTTCAGAGGCAAAATGCTCCTCTTCGGAGGCACAACTCTTCGGAGGACAAAGACCTCTAATGGGACATATGCCACAAAAAAGAAAGTTCTCTACTCAACAAAAAAGATTGGAGGAGTCATGACCCTCCAACCATGAGAGAGTAACTTCCAGGCAATGCAAACCCTCTCTGGGGCACATTTCGCCAGGAGTTGAAGTGTAACAGCCGCTCTTCGGAATTTCACTTCACCAGAGTTGAAATGCAAACAAAATAAAGACCTCTTCGGAGGCACATTTCACCAGGAGTTGAAGTGTAACAGCCGCTCTTCGGAATTTCACTTCACCAGAGTTGAAATGCAAACAAAATAAAGACCTCTTCGGAGGCACATTTCACCAGGAGTTGAAGTGTAACAGCCGCTCTTCGGAATTTCACTTCACCAGAGTTGAAATGCAAACAAAATAAAGACCTCTTCGGAGGCACATTTCACCAGGAGTTGAAGTGTAACAGCCGCTCTTCGGAATTTCACTTCACCAGAGTTGGAATGCAAACAAAATAAAGACCTCTTCGGAGGCACATTTCACCAAGAGTTGAAGTGTAACAGCCGCTCTTCGGAATTTCACTTCACCAGAGTTGAAATGCAAGCAAGAAGAAAGACCTCTTCGGAAGCCCACGTTTCACCGAGATTGAAATAAAACTTCCAAGTGTTGAAACGTGAAAAGGCTTTCCTTAAAGGCACAACTCTTTGGAGGTACACGTTTCACCGAGATCGAAATAAAACTTCCAAGTGTTGAAACGTGAAAAAAAAATCCCTCCTCAGAGGTACAACTTTCTATAAAAAAAAAATCCTCATCAAAAACATACTTTAACTTCCAAAGGAAGAGAAATCTACCTATTCTGGAGAATGATCTTCCTCAAAAAAAAAAAAAAAAAAAAAAAAGAAGTTAAAGTACCCTTCAAGAGGTCCGCTTTACCACAAAAAGGAATTCACTTGGTAAAATATGTACATAAGCAAAAGTGATTTCTTCAAAGGACAAAGCGTAAAAATTTATACCAAGGGAATTGTACTCTACAAAAAATTTCTTCAAGAATAAAATAATTACTCTTCAGCAAATAAGAGTGCAAGTCCCCACGAAATATAAAATATTGCAACAAGCTTATAGTATGGGGGCAACATGGTATAGTTACATACGAAACGGTATAGCTACGACGGTAAGATAATACTCAAGCAGCATACCACAAGCCCGTTGCAATATCATAAGTAAACTTGTGCAAAATGAATAATAAATGCATTCTCAAATTCAAACAAAAGTCTGTACAAACAAAGAATCATTTTATTCAACTATAATGCAGGTACAGGTTTCAAAATAAAGAAAAGCGGGGGCCGGTACTCGCACAGTTCTCGACCAGTACATACAAAAGACAACAAGCTAAAATCTTCACTTCCTTTTGCTACCTTTAGACCCTTTACCCGGCCGAATAGTTAGCTTTTCAGGTCGGTCTGTGGGCATAAGGGAAGAAGGAGAGGGAGGTGCAGCTGGCCCAACTTCTGGTTCCTCCTCGGTAGCAATGATTTTCTTCCCTCTCCTCCTTGATGTTCCTTGCTTCATTCTCCTTTTTAAGGAAGACGCGCTCCCTGGAGTAATGAGTTTGGACAAAGTTATCTCATCAGAGGGAGTCCGCTCCGGGGATATTTCACCTCCCTCAAGTCCCTCGTCCTTCTGCTCTTGTGAAGCAATGGGATCATCTAAGCCATGAAGAGCCTCTATTTGTTCCTCCTGTGATCCAGGTTGCGAGGCAGAAGGAGGCGCCACCTGAAGAGATGGAGGAAGGATAACCGGAGAAGTAGAAGTTTGAGCAGTGCTTGGTACTTTCTCTACAGAAGAAAAGAGGTTAAAGTCAGTAAAGAGAGGCGATGAAGTCTCACCAATAAAGTTAGTAGAGAGAGGAGATGAAGGCTCATCAAGGTTGAGAAAATAGCTAAGGAGCTCATGAAACTCATGCAAAATAAATGAGTAACCCGCTTGAGCAGAATTGACAGTAGCAAGATTAACAGTGAAGTTACCTGGAGAAGCTGGTTTCCTGATATCGACTTCATAAGCTTGCGCGTCAGCGCTCTCATCACCCTCGTCTCCACCCTGTACGCTTGTAATCTCAGTGGTAACTTTGGTAGGAGATGCAAAATGGGAACTGGAACCAACAATGTTGACTTCAGACGAAGAAGGTGGCTGGATTAGAGTAGTTGAAGCGGTTTTTTCCAGCTGGCCCCCTTCCATCACTTCAGTTCTTAATTTGGCAAGTTGTTCCTTTCCCTTGGCAAGGGCAGCGCGAGCATCATCATCAAAATAATGCCTTTCCAGGGCTGATTCGTCATAACCAGCACCTTCAGCACCAAGCATATCAAGGGCAGCCTCCCACACTTCAGCTAAAGTGATTTCATACTTGGGACCAAGAAAAGCGAGGCTTCCACGCCCCAAGACGCTATGCAAGTAGAAGTCGAATAATGTTGAGCTGAAGCTGTTTTTGGTCGCCTCATGAGATTCTTCAGCTGCGATTCTGCCGGCAACGGCCTCATCACGTTCCCTCTCAGTTTTGGAAAGCTGAAGCTTAAGCATTTGTATCTCTGCCTCTTGGGACTTGTTTTTATTTTGAAGCTCAGCAATATCAGAGACATAGCCTTCACTGATTCTTTTTTGTGCTTCGAGCCTGTCTTCGGCATCCCTTTGGCTAGCGTGAGCGTCTCTCACTTGTTTCAGGAGCACTTCTTCTTTTTGAGAATATGAAGTAGAGGAAGCAGCAAGCTCATGTTTCAAATTCTCAACCTTTGCTTCGAGCTCCTCATTGTAGGAAGCAATGCTCCTCATTTCGGTATCATGTTGCTCAAGGACCTTTTGCCATTCAGCCTTGTCATTTTCCATAGTGAGCATGGCCTCTATGTTGGCACGATTAACTCTCTGAAGCTCATCAACAAGCTTCTGCCAGTTTGACATCCTCTCGATATCAAGTTTGACGGCGTCGAGATTTCGTAGCATGGCAGGCTTGTCAATAGGGACCAGGTCAAGGTCGAACCTCACACCCTTTAAGCACCACTGTGGAAAACGACTTTGTAAAGTGGCTGGGCCCGGTCCAACTTGAAATTTGGGCCTGCTTATTATTGTTTGGATGTCCGCCTTCCCGAGAGCAGGAGAATCGGAAGGAATGCCAAGAGGAGCAGGGGCAGTAGCCTTTTTGGGAGTAGTGGAAGCATGTCTCTCACCATATCGGGCTCGTTTGCCTGAATCTTCGGCTACATGACCTTTTCCTCGGTCATCGTGAGATTTCCTTTTGTGAGAATCCTCACTTCTCTGCAAAGAATCGTGGTGCTCATCCCTATCCCTTCTGTCATAACGCTCTTCTTCATCCCTCCTTTCACGAGCCTTTCGAGCAGCCCTCTCTTCGTCAGACTCTCTATAGGAGGTGAAGTAGCGCCCATAATTATATTGACCACGCCCCCCGTAGCGTTGGAAATCCTGATAATATGATCCGCCGCGTGTCATTGAAGGATCTGAAATAAGAAAAGATAAGCTTTAGAAATCTTTAAAGTATAAGAAGATAAGTGCATAAATGTGCTGGAAAATCCTTAGTTGTGTGTGAAGTGCAAACTACTCGCGTTGGACTAACGAACCACTCCTCAGTTGGGGGGCAGTAATAGGTCCCACTGTCGGTGACAATTCTTGGGATAAAGGAGTTGGAGTCTGTTGGAGGGCAGATGTCGCTTCAATCATCGGGGGTACAGTTTTACCACAGGTAGGGTCATCTTTAAAGAGCTCTTGGGAAGTGACGATTATGTCACTTAAATCCCCAAAGACGTCATCACCATCATGCCCAACCTGATTCCCTCCATCAGCTCCTTTGTCGGCACTCTTCCTGGTTTGGGAAAGGGGCTCCTCTTCTTCTTCAATTATGGGAGCAAGTGCGGGCTTTTCGGAGGGTCCCGCATCATCTCTTGGAGTAGAGCACTTTACTAGTAAGGTTTCTGCAGAAATTTCTCCTCGCATGTGCTCTTTAGTGGAGATCGGAAGATCAGGAGTTTTCACCGGAGAATCAGGAACCTCCGTTGGAGCTTCATGAGGCTGAGTAAAGAGAGAGGGATGGAGGAGTCCGTATTGATGTAAAAATTCATCGTTTAGCAGATCTCCCCGAAGCTTGGTAATCGATCCAAAACTCTCCTAAACAGAACACATAACCCCATCAGAATGGCGTAGCCATTGGGGTGTAATTGGAATGGAGAGATAGACAACCGAAGCAGGAACTGTTGAAGAAAGTCATTAAAAGGAGGAATAGCGCCGTTCAAGCACATTTGGCAATTAACAGCAACAAAGCCAAGAGAGGGCCTATCCGCGGTGTCATTTGGCCCCGGAAGTAAGACGTCAGCATCATCAATGCCAAACTGGACGCGCAGTTGGTTAAACACCCGCTGATTCAAAGTTGTGGATGTTCTCTCCGGAGGGTTGTCTACAGGGATAGCTACTGGGAAGACATCTTCAGCCTGGCCCATCGGCTCTTCTTGATGAGAGGTCATTCTACACAAGCAACTGGATGTTCAAATGCGAAGGTGCGCGTTTCCTAAAAAGTGTGAAGTGTTGTGCAAGACTAATAAAAAGTGACAAGTATATTTAACTGGAATTATATTGATCGATGCTTGATCGATTGTAAACATTTCAGAACTTGTTAATCTAAAGCTCAAGCATAATATTAGTGCAAGCGGGTCGATTTCAATTGACTATTTCAGCATTGCTTTGGTATTTTGTTTGAAATTGATAAGTTAAAGGCACTTCATACACACAATTTATTCAAGTTAATCATCTATTGTTAACTAATCTGTCATTCGATGTGGGCAGTCAATGACAAGTATATTCGTCCCAGTTTTCTGTGAATGTTGTATTGAACAGGTTATTAGCCTGCAAGTCAAAATAACCTGTGAATGAGTGCAATAAAATTCAATAGTTCGAAGTTAATGCAATGGTCCAATGTTCAAACAGAATTTACACAAGTCATAACCCATCAACGGTTCAAAAGTTCTGAGTCGGCAGTGCCCTAAGCCATGAGTCGTGGAGATAAGGAGATTATCTCCAAGTCTTATCTCGGCAACGACTCAAGGCTAAGTCTTATCTCGGCAACGACTCAGGGCTTAGGTCGTGGAGTATGTTAAAGGAGCTCTGGGTCAAAATAATAAGGAAATCTCTAAGTTTTATCTCGGCCGCGACTCAAAGGTTTTATCTCGGCCACAATTCAGGGGTTCTGTCTCGGTCGCGACTCAAGGCTCAAGTCGAGGAGCATGATGAGCCGTACCATGATTAAATCATGAGGGTCACTGGGTCATACGAAAGGAGCCGAGTCAAACCTACAGCAGCATTCGAATCAACCATCTGACCCATTAACCCAATAAACCCTCATTCTACAACCCTAGTCTTATCGCGTCAAGTAGATCACCTCGAGTCGCAGATCATTGGATCAGACAATCCTCAATCCATCAATGATTAGGGCAACCTAACTCGCAAAGCTCAAGGGGATAAATTGAAGATAAGGACGGTGCGCACAGGGAAATGATGATCGACAATCAGAAAGGAGGCGAAATTGCTTACGCGGTGTGATGTCAGAGATGATCGGAGGAGATTTTGAGTTGAAATTGCTTTTGGGAGCTTGGAGATGTGTTAATGGCGGAAAACGACTCACGAGATTGGTAAAAGAAGAAGAAGATAAGAATGACGATTCATGCCATTTATATACCAAGGTAGTAGGATATGAGTCGGCACACGCGGGGTAAGATAAGTCGAAGCACGCGACCTACGACTTAGGCGTGTGCTTCGAGGGGCAAATGTTAACCCCACTGAAGCTTGGGCCGACTCATCAGATAAAGCATTAAGCGACTCAGAAGATTTACGACTCACCATGAGTCGTTAGCGGTTCAAGTGTGCAAATCAGAAAGCCAAGTACAATTAACTCGCGTACGACTCAATGACCGAAGAGGGAACTCACCGACTCATATGATCTAGGTCCGACTCACCAAAGACCGACTCAGCTAGTCTCTGACTCAATTGTTGTGCAACTTATGGAAGTTTCTGACTCAGCGACTCATGACTCAGCGACTCATGACTCAGCGACTCATGACTCAACGACTCATGGTTCAACGACTCAACAGGTTCGCGACTCATCCTAAGGAACGACCTAAGGAATGTCCCGACTTATGGATACCTACGACTTATGATAAGTCGAGTACGACACATGCTAATATGAGAGGAGTTATGATAAGTTGGCTCGGGAACGACTTATCTCTTGGGACCAAGCCAGCAGTTCGACCTTGAGTTAACATGGGGCGACTCACCATGACTCGTCCACGACTCAAAATCGTTGAGTCGTAACCCATCGCCACAATGCCTAGGAAAATTGACTCGGACACGACTCAAGACTTGTCATGAAATCCAGCAGAGGAATAAGCCATGAAGAGGGGAAAGGTTGGTTTTATAAGTCAACCACGACTTATCCTGACTCGGGGACGACTTAGCTTGAGTCGGTCGCGACTCAGGACTTATGCGCAGAATTCATGTCCAAGCTTGCCTATAAATACATAGCCACCTCCAACATTCAAAGGACTTTTGGCACATTCTCTTCATACACCGTTACCTTGCTGCATTGAGAACTTCATCAACACTTGGAGCTTTCAAGATTAGAGGAATACATCAAAGAAATTCACTAAGGAACCACACATCTTCAACATGAATTTAAGGACTTTAATCGACATTGAAGCTTAAGACTTGTTCCAAATCACTTGTAACTTGAAGTATATCGTACTTGAGAATTATTGTATCAGCTTGTAACGGGATTATTAATAAAAGTACTTGGAGTGGACGTAGGCTATACCCTTAAGCCGAACCACTATAAAATTGTTGTTATTTACTGCTTTTCTGCTATTACTTGCTTGCAATTCTTTCCCGATCTATCGGGTGGTGCTTTCACAACTACACTTCACACACCGGGGTGTTAGCGTTCACATTTTAGCGTTAACAATCATGAGGTCATTGGGGAACGGGATCTTGGGTGGAGGTAGAGGAAGTATCGGGAAGTACGGGAAAAATGGCAAAGAGGATGATAGTTCACTATGGCGTCGGCTGCGTGGTGATCTTGTTCTAGACCTTAGTTTGGTTTGAGGTTGAATTTCGGGTCTCCGCATTGTCTCGGAATGATTGAGTGACTCATGGCTTTGGGGAATGGCAGCGTGGGATGTTGGCATGGTGCGATCGGAGTTGCATCAACTTCGAAGGTCGGTAACGTGGTTGCGAGATAGATTTTCTAGTGATGTTTTGTTTTCCAGTTTTGACTGGGAAAGCTCGGATTTGATTTGAACTTTGTGCTATGGAATCGATGATTGGAATCGATTGTCGAATCAATAGGTGGTTTGCTGGAGGCGAGAAGGTTTGCCGAAGCGCCGTCGTGGCACTGTGCACGTGCATGGAAGATTTGAGTGTCTGGTGATTTTGGCTTGTGACTTGAAGTAGAGACCATGTTTCTGAGTTGATAACTCGAATGAAGTATCGTGTTGTGGGGTTTGTGGCTCGAGTGGAGACTCGAGTACCTCTGAAGTGTGAAACATGTTAACAGTTTTAATGGTTACAGGTTTTTAAATTTATATTTAAATTAAATTTTGAAGATTAAAGAAAAAATGGAACTTGGAATGACTCGAGTGGTACTTGGGTTAAATCTGAAGCAGATAATTAAAGGAATTTTTTTCAAAAAAGAAGAGTTTTTGAAAAGGTTTTTATGAAACAAGTTTTGAATTTAAGTAAATAAGCTGTAAATTTTTGAAACGAATCTTGTATTTAAAATTCTATACTTTATAAAAATATTCTTTTTTTAACATTTTATTAAGAAGATAAAATTTTGTTTAATTTAAATTTTGTTAAAGTTATTTTAAAACTTAAGTAGAAATGAATTCTAAAGACAAGTTTTTGAATTTAAATTGAAATAGTTTTAAAACTATTAATTGTTAATGGTAAAAGCATTTAAAAGATGTTATGTTTTGTTAAGCTTAATTTACCAAGTTAAATATGTATTTTAAAACTTAATTAAGGATTTAATTACGAAAGGTTAATTATTAAGATAAATGTTTTAATTAAGTCATTTGTAAAATATTGTTTTATCTTAAAGATTATTAAAGTTTAATGTCTGGATATTAAGGAAATTAATTAGAAATTAGGTATGATTAGTTAATTTAATTAATAACGATTAAGGATTAATTAAGGAATTAACTAAAAGCAATTAATTGATTTAATTAATTTAAAATTAATAATTAAGGGTTACAAGTTAATTAATTAGAGGTTAATTAATTTATAATTAAGAATTATTAATTAGATAATTAGAGATTATTAATTAATGATTAAAGATTAACTATTTAAGTAATTAAGGTTAATTAATTAGTAATTCAAAAGGTTCTAAATTTGTAAATAAGTTTTATTAATTAATAATTAGGCTTTATTAATTAATAATTAAGAAATTATTAATCTAAATTTTAATTTAACTAAGGATTAATTAAGTAATATTTAGGGTTAATTAATTGTTATTAACGATTGATTAACTGATTAATTAAGGATTAATTAATTTGTTATTATGTTTTATTAATTGATCATTAAGGTTTATTGATTAATAATTGAGCATTAATCTGTAATTAAAGATTAATTAATTTGTTTAAAGGGTAATTAAGGAATGAATTATCCAATTGTAATTAATCAAATGAATGTGATTAATTAATTGGATGATTAATTATAGTTAACCTTGATGATTGATTAAGTATGGTTCTTAATGAAATTAATAGTGTAATTACTTAGTGAAGTAATTAATGTATAATTACTAGATGTAATTAATTTAAGGGAAATTACTTAATTGGAAGTAATTAAAGGATAATTACTTAGTAGAAGTAATTAAGGATTAATTACTTGTTGTACTTAATCAATGGAATAATATAATTAATTAAGTAGTTAATTAACTAAGGTAAGTAATTACAGGATGCTAATTACTGTTTATGATTAATCTAAGTTGATTAATGGAAGTAATTAATTAAGGATCATTAATTAATGTAATTAATGAAAGCAATTAAGGATTCATTAATTAATAATAATTAATCAATAATAAGTCATTATAAGGTAATTAATTAATTGTAATTAATTAATTAAGGGTAAATAACTTAATGTAAATAAAAGTAATTAATCAAGGGTGATTAATTATGATGATGATTAATTAATTGGTTCAATTAATGATTAAGTAAACAAAATTTATTGTGATGAAAGTAATTAATTTAATTTATTTTAAATTAATTAGGGATGAAGTTATTAATTTAATTCATTTTAAGTTAATTATAGATGTGTGATTAGTCATTGCTTATGGATGGTTGATTGTTATTGAATGCCTTGATTGTTTGATATCTCTAATGAGATATGTGTGATATGTGATATGAGATGATTTGGTTGAACTATGATGATATCGATTATCTATCTGTATATACATATGAACTATCTATCTGTGTGAATATAGATAATGATTTGAATGGAATTGTTTTAAATTTAAAACAACTTGGACCTAAAAATGGCGTTTTGGATTTCGATGAGACCGGGATCGGATTTTCAGATTTGGATATCCGAAAACCACATCGATCCAAATTAACGATAGGTCGTGAATCTCAAGTGAAGATGAAGAATTCAGAGTGCAAGGGTTATTTTCGTTAACTATGAGGGTGATTCCAAAATGAATGAGATAATGCCTTCGGTTTTGTTCGAACCCGAAACGAACTTGTATGGATTGAATGCTTTCAAAACTTCGTCAGGTGGATGATGAGCATTCTAAGATAGATGTGTTCTATAAAGGTAATCATACCCTCAAGCTTCATCAACTACGAATGGCTAAAATAGGGGAGGTGCAGCGAGGCTAAGTGGGTCATGCCCAAGTAGGACGAGATTTACCTCTATCTAGAGTCCCTTTTTATTCGGCTGTGTGGGCGGTTGCTAGCTACAACCACGGGGTTGTCTTGTTCGGAACTGTTTTATTAAGAAACGGTTCCAGCTTTGTGTTGCAGGGGATTGGGAGTAATCCTCAGTACGGTGATCTAGGCCCGTACTATGACGGGCGGTACCCAGTAGCCCTGCCATTGATGGAAACCCATTCTTCCTACGTGCCCTTACGGTTTGGATTGTATTACCCAATTCTGTGGCTAGTAGCTGGAATTTAATGAATGTTTCAATTTCGGCTATTTTCTATTTATTTGAAAACCCTTCCTATTATAATATCATAGAATTTCCTATCAAACGTTTTGGTTAGCGTAAGGTAAAAATTTACCAATGTTTATTTGTGGGGAGTCTTACATGATTCCTTTTCTTTCAAAAAGGTTTTTAAAGTTAAGCAAATTTAATCGTTTATTCACACCAGACCCATGTCAGACCCGGAGTTTATTCTGTTCTTCTTAAACTCTTAGGTACTTAAATTTTTATGAGTAACCAAGGGATTCAGGCTAGGTTTGAAGAATTCTGGAGGAGCAGCGGAGCAGAAGGCTTCGGCGTTTGTAGATATATAGGTGGTTCCGCTGTGTTGTTCTCTGAGTCGTTGTCTGTATTGTATACTGAGTTGTATAACTAGACAGGTGTTTATAACTGTCTAGTATGTGTTATATAAGCTGTTTAACTCTGATGTATATGATACTATGTAATATAGTATGTGATTAATATAATTTATTTGTTCCGCTGTTGAGATTCTGATGTTGTTTCTTTCTTTCTTCTCTATCTTTTCTATTTTCTATCCCTTTCTTTCTTAATAATGATGCGTCTTTCTAGGGAGAGAAAGGCGGGTCGTTTCAGAAGGAATTTGGATTAGTGGGAGGAGATTTATGGCCATTATTTCTTTGGAAAAGGGTACCTTTTGCAGCATAACATATTATTTTGTACCAAAAGTTTTCGTTTCTCCAAGCACTTTCATTATTACTTGGAGTGGGAAGTTTTCTTGGTCAGTTACATTTCTGTTACTACTCATACATTTTCCTTGGACAGGGTTATTTGATCACTCAAGGGACCCTTTTATCCGCCTTTCTCGAATTAACTCTTGATTCTTTACCTCATTTGGAAGTCGTACTTCATCTTCTATTTCCATAATTCTTGTGGTTTCTGGAGATGGAGCTTTTTTAGGATATTCTTGTATTGCTACCATTTGTGGTCGTTGATTCTGGACCATGGTTACATTATTTTCCAAATTTGTTAGGGATGAGGGTTGGCCAATTCCTATATTTCCTAAATTATAGTTTTAAACCATGTGATCTTTCAAAGTTGAGTGCGAAGTAGCCTCTTCGCTTGTATTGCAGTTATTTCTCCTTGCTCTCGCTATTTTTCTTCTTTCAAATGACTGACTTTATGCAATCAATCGGAGATGAATGTGGTCAGGGATCGAAGGTTCATGTCCTCCTTTTAGCGCCAAAAACGTTAACAAAATTTATTGTCAACGCCCTAAAGTTATTCCATGAAGAGTGGATAGACTTGTTTGAATGAAGGATGTAATACCCTTAAGAGTTGCCTTTAAATTTAGCTTCTCTTGTTAATTCTTGGGTTAGACCTTTCGATGTCGTCGGAAGGTTTAGTCTTTGAATTAGATAACCTTTCGTCTCAGTTGAATTGGTATATGGTTTCTTACTAATGTTCTTTTCTCGACAAGGATGAAAATCCCTAAGTGTCCTTTGGATGTCAGTCTTAATCTCGTCGAAAGGTAAAGGTGATAGCCTTCCTTAGGTTCAAGCATAGTATGATATACTTTTGGTGGTTATGAAGCAGGTTTCGACGTTGTCGAAAGGTTCAGATTGTATGGTTAAAGGCTTCGAAAGGTTTCGGTAAACATTGAACCAATTAAGTTGTTGGCCTTGTCGAAGTGTATAGATTGTGGAGTTGTAGGCTTCGAAAGGTTGCAGTATTTGTTTATACAAGATTGTTGTCGAGCTTGAGGACAAGAACCATTCGATGAGGTTGAACCTTAAAAAAGGAGTTAATCAAGCAAAGGTTTAAGTAAAGTAATTAATAAAGCATAGGACTTCCCTCTTTATCCAAGAAAAAGCTTTATTTTATTAAACTCCCCAAATCAACACCCAATTAGGGTTATAATGCTTTGACTAAGAAGTTACACGATTAGAATGAGAGAAATCGAATCCCCTAAAACATGGCCTCTTAGGTCTTATTTATAGATGCAGGCGGCCCCTCTTTCAACTCCATGCTCTCGACCGAGACGAAAAGTTTCCCTTTTATATGCAGCTGTTAACCTTTCGACTTTGTCGAAAGATTTGCTCCTCATATGCCATTATGGATCTGTCGATATTGTCGAAAGGTATGCTTTTCCTTGTGCCTGCAACCTTTTGACTTTGTCGAAGGGTTTGATTTCTACATTTTTTGTGAACCCTTCGACCTTGTCAGAAGGTTTCTCTTCACTTGAACATTGTCGAGAGTTATGCTTCCCTCCAATGTTGTTGAAAGGTTATTTTCCATTCTTTGCTCACTTCTGAGTGTTGCCTTCTTCATAGAGCCTTTCGACTTTATCAAAAGATATCTTAAAGAGTCTTAACCGGTTTGAATAGCTTGCTATGCTTCCAAAAAGGTCACCATGGGTTGCTAACACTTGCTTTGAATTCTTTATTTTTCTTCGAATGTAAGAACATCATGGACGTTGTGAGATGGAACCTTCCGACCCCTTTGAAAGGAAAGAGGCTGTTAAACTCTGATAGTTGCATCCCTTTGACTCCTTTGAAGGTGGATTTTTGAAGTAACACCCGCATCGCTAAATACTATTGGTTTTTTAAGGGACTCAAGGACCTCTGCTCATGGGTTCATCATTTGATACCGTTGTATCTTTCATCTCCCAAACAAGCCAGAGTTGAGGCACTTCCTCATTTGCACGTTGTATGACATGAAACCACTACTGCTTCACTCATAAGTTTTATCTACTACACTTGTCGGCTACCACTTTGAGCACTCAACAAATGTCCGACCCTATAAACAGCATTGTCTTCACCGTCAACATCCGCAACCAACGTCCTATAGAAACCCTTCTTCATGCTAAAATCGACATCATTAACAAACCATTTTCATCAATTTCTGCAAATACCATCACAACAACTGCCTTTCTTCAAAGCAGTTCATCGTATCATCAAACTTCTCAACTAATAACATCTATCCAAATATGGAAGCCGTTTCATAATTCCATAAGAAAACTCTTACTTCATCTAAAAGAAAGTGCAGCACTGTCTAACTCAGACAATAATAATGAACATGCTGCAACAATTCTAGCAACCTTAGTACACAAAATTATCAACTCGATCCCAGAACTATAAGACTCCTCTCCTAACAAAGAAGTAATCAAAATAGCACTCCTCTAAACAGAAGACATAAACTTTATTTCATGTGAATATTTCCCTTACACTCCAAGATATAGAATGGAAATGAAGTATAATCTCGATAGTAGTTATCTGGCATATATCAAATACTTGCATATAAGATACTAGACCCGATCCGCATTTGAATTTAAAGTGGGCTGGCTTCATAAGGCCTAGCATAAATATTTGCTGTATTCATATTTTTTGATCGCAAGATTGTAGTGAGTATTTCAAAATCAATAAAACTTTCTCAATCATCTTCAAATCTTTACATGGTGTTAGAGCAATATAAAGCTTAACAGCTTTCACAAAAAAAATTATACCAGAGAGAGAATACATCATCAGAATCATTTTCATCATTTGATGCTTCAATAACCCATCAAAATAGCCTTCATTATTTGGGTTATTTCAGAATTTTCCGCTGAAAAACAGTACCGTGCCAAGAAATTACTCAAATTTATGGCTGCTTAAAATTTTCAAGAGAAAAGCAAGAAAAATTCTTACAAGTAATTGGAAAATCCACAAAATTACAAATCAGAAATCAAGAAAACGTATCAAAACAACAAGAAAAGCAGTACCATGCCAAGTAAATTGTCAGAATAACTTCATCATTCAATTTTTGGCTACAACATACCCGTTTTTCCCATTATAGACAACATTTCATGTTCTGATAAGGAAGATTATAAACCCTCAAGGCTATTCTTGCACCAAGAATTATCATTATGGTAGAAGGAAGTTCTGCCACTTCATCAAACCCATCCCTCTAATATCAAGATGCCAAAAAAAACCTCATTCAAATCATCATTACCCCTAAGAGTTAGTTAATTTACATCCTAACTTGAAGAAGATGTAGGAACGATTTCACCCTAGAGGAGGTGAATATGGTGATACTATCAATTATAAAATTATGCCAGAAGTATATAAAATAATTTCATCACAGATAATACCAGAATAATAGCAGCACAGATAATAGCAGAATAATAAAAAGTAGAAAATAGAACACACAGGCTTACCCAGCTTCGGCAAAACCCTGCTAACGTGCTGCATAAGGTTTCTACTAGAAATTAGGTATCAGACGCTTACACACGTAAACTCGCGGCACCCGCTCCAACTAACCTTAACTCTATGCTCAAAACCCTACCACAACTCAACCACTAAGTTGCGAATTCTCGAACTATACTGTTATCCCACTTTTGGTCAAAACTGGAATAACAATATTGTGTGCATTTCCACCACGACCGAACCAAGAAGAAGCAGCTAGCAAGCGTATATAAGTCTGGGATTTCACTCATGATTCAAGTATAAAAGTACATTCGGTATCAAAGGTTTAAAGTTTCATTCGGCAATGTAGAGCGAAATCTCATTCGGCATTCAAGATGCCTTGGTTCATCCGGCGTTCCCAATACAAGAGCTCATTTGGCACTCCCAAATATAGAAGTTCATTCGGCATTCCCAACTCACTACCGAACTAAGTACACACCTTCAATACCGAACTAACTCCACTTCCCTTCCTAGCCGAATAAACCACACTTCCATGTATCACCGAACGAGCTCCACCAAATCACCTCCACCGGACCAAGCTCCACCGGTCCAAGGCCACACCTAACCAACTCACCACCGAGTCAGCCTCCACCAAACCAACTACTACCGGACTGGAGCTGCCGAACCAACCCACGCTCCACGCACTACCGGTCCAATCAACACACCACTCACCGCCGAACCATGGTGTTGCCGAACCAATGTTGCCAGACCAGATTGCTTCGGCTCAGGTCCACCGGCAGCTATATACATCCAAGACCTCTACCCCCAGCCTCACTCTATAAATAAAGGGACAAGGGTACAACAATGGGGGACAAGTTTGAGAGCTCAAGCATGGAAGGAACTTTCAAACAACTTTCATATACTTGTAACCAAAGCTTTGTATTTGTAATCTGAAGAGAAAGAGGAGAATAACATATAAAGTGGATGTAGGCACGTTCTGGCCGAACCACTATAAATCTGTGTGACTTTTACAGTTTAGTCCCTGCTTTTTACATATTTGCATAAATCACCCAAATCGCTAAGAACAACTTAAAATCAACTAAATCGTACGACTTGGAGGTGTTCGCCCATTTTTTGCGCAAACATTTTTGGTGCTTTCACTAAGAATTGAACTCAAGGATTCTACCGCTTGGAATTCGAACTTGAGAGTTTAGAGATTCAGATTGGAAGAGTCATGGCAAGACAATCAAGCAGAAGGCCAAGGCCAGAGAGATGTCAACATGGAGGAAAATCAAAAGGCTTCTTCAGAAGCTAATCAGGCATCGATCCTGCATGGGGGCACCACACTTGGAGCATGTTGATCCAATCCCAGAGAGAGAGATAGGGGCCTCTGAGCAACCTGGTAAGGAATGAACGCTCATCCAGGAGGCAGGTAAAATTCCCTCCTGAACTCGGGGGGCAGGTCGAAAGCGATGAACAAGTCGCAAACCTCTCACTAGCATGGTTAGATCATTTACTCATGTAAGCGATCGCGCACGATCCATAGGCATGCTCTGAATGACTACTGACCGCACCATAGTAAGAATTTACGCTTTGACATCCTCGTCTTGCTCTTGCTTTGATCTTGACTTGAACATTCCTGTTGTGGAATTCGTATGGTTATTGCTTTGATATTTGCAAATTTACTTGTATGCCCATTGGATCGCGAACGGTCCACAAGCACCTCTTGTATGGCGATGAACTGCCAAAGTATTTGATTCAGAAACTCCCCCGAACATGAAATCTGGCAAACGATCCAGGGACCCACTCGAACGTGAACCTGGTAACAACAATACCAAGCCCCCCCGGCACACTTACTCGCCTCCAATAGGCACACAAACGATCCAAGGACCCACTCGAACGTGAGCCTGGCATCAGTAATACCAAGCCCTCCTGGGCACACTTTCTCGCCTCGAACGGCACCCCAAGCCCTCCTAGGCACACTTTCTCGCCTCGAACGGCACCCGACTTCGAACAGTCACAATTCACCTCGAACGGCACCCGACTTCGAACAGTCACAATTCGCCTCGAACGGCACCCGACTTCGAACAGTCACAATTCGCCTCGAACGGCACTCGATCGCGAACGATCACAACTCGGCTAGAACGGCACCCGACCTCGAACGGTCACAACTCGCCTCGAACGGCACCCGACCTCGAACGGTCACAATTTGCCTCGAACGGCACCCGGCTTCGAACGGTCACAAACTCGCCTCGAACGGCACAACTTATCTCGCCACAAATGGCTCGATCGCGAAAGGTCACCATTTGAGGTCCACCCCCTGACCGCCAACAGTCGCACCTTACCACGAATGGCTCGATCTCGAATGATCGTCATCCGAAGTAAGGCGCTTGACCGCGAACGGTCCCATTTTATTTTTGCCGCGAACGGCACCGGCCGTGAACGGTCACATTTCACCTCAAGTGGCTTGATCGCGAACGGTCGCCATTTGAGGTCTGCCCTCTGACAGGGCTCAGTCGCACTTTACCTTGAATGGCTCGATCCTGAACGGTCGTCATTTGAAGTAAAGCGCTTGACCATGAACGATCACATTCCACCGCAAATGACTCGATCTCGAACGATCGTCGCATGGATTTAGACGCTTGACCGCGAACGCTCGCACTTCACCTCAAATGACTCGATCGCGAACGGTCGTCATTTGAAGTTAGGCGCTTGACCATGAACGGCCGCGCTTCATCCCAAATAGCTCGATCCCGAACGGTCGTCATTTGGGGCCATATAAAATATCAAGCACTTTACAAGTTGTCAGCAGGATATGAACATCCAGCTCATTGCATTACAAAACACGCCTTCCTACCGCAAGGACATCAACAGGATATGAACATCCAGCTCATGGCATTACAAAACACGCCTTCCTATCGCAAGGCATGTTTTAGGGGGCAAAGTGTTATCCCATTTTTGGTCAAAACTGGAATATCAATGCTGTGTGCATTTCCACCACGACCGAACCAAGAAGAAGCAGCCAGCAAGCGTATATAAGTCGGGGATTTCACTCATGATTCAAGTATAAAAGTCCATTCGGTATCAAAGGTTTAAAGTTTCATTCGGCGATGTAGAGCGAAATCTCATTCGGCATTCAAGATGCCTTGGTTCATCCGGCGTTCCCAATACAAGAGCTCATTTGGCACTCCCAAATATAGAAGTTCATTCGGCATTCCCAACTCACTGCTGAACTAAGTACACCCCTTCAATACCGAACCAACTCCACTTCCCTTCCTAGCCGAACCAACCACACTTCCATGTACCACCGAACGAGCTCCACCGAATCACCTCCACCGGACCAAGCTCCACCAGTCCAAGGCCACACCGAACCAACTCACCACCGAGTCAACCTCCACCAAACCAACTACTACCGGACCGGAGCTGCCGAACCAACCCACGCTCCACACACTACCGGTCCAATCAACACTCCACTCACCGCCGAACCAGGGTGTTGCCGAACCAACGTTGCCAGACCAGATTGCTTTGGCCCAGGTCCACCAGCAGCTATATACATCCAAGACCTCTACCCCCAACCTCACTCTATAAATAAAGGGGTAGGGGTACAACAATGGGGGACAAGTTTGAGAGCTCAAGCACAGGAGGAACTTTCAAACAACTTTCATATACTTGTAACCAAAGCTTTGTATTTGTAATCTGAAGAGAAAGAGGAGAATAACATATAAAGTGGATGTATGAACGTTCTGGCCGAACCACTATAAATCTGTGTGTCTTTTACAGTTTAGTCCCTGCTTTTTACATATTTGCATAAATCACCCAAATCGCTAAGAACAACTTAAAATCAACTAAATCGTACGACTTGGAGGTGTTTTCCCATTTTTTGCGCAGACATATACCACCATAGTTCGTCCCTTAGTCACACGACTAGAAATTACAAGAGTTTAAAAGAAAAATAAAAATTAAAAACAAATTAAAACCAAAACCCTAATCTTTAAATACTAAAGGCCATATATAATAATTATAAACCCAAAAAGAATAAAAGAGGCCAACCCAAATGAAGTAATCAACAATTTAACCCCTTTTTCTTTTATCTTTAATTGGCCGTTTCTTTTTCCATGTAAAAAAAATAGTGTTCGTTCCTCTTTTCCTTTTGCTCGAAAATTATGGCTTTTAATTAGAAGCTGCCGACTTTGATTGAACGTTCAGATGAATGTTGTCTTGAATGCTTTGATGGTCATTTATTTCTTTGTTGCTTAACATTAGCTACTACGGTCGAGTTCGATTTTGTCTTCGGTATGTAAGTTAGGCCTTTTTCTTTACTCATTACTTTTGCTTGAACTCAACGCCTATTGTTGATGATGTTTTAGGGCTTTTATATAGGGTTCGAACCCCTAAAATTTTGTTCATCTGATAACTTGCTCGAATTCATCTCGGCCTCATGATTATGATTGAACGTTGTGATTTGTATTGACTTTTTCATTTCGCATATTATTGCTTGCTTAATTATCTTAGTTATCACGCTTTGGCTTTGGCTTTACTATGTCATCACTGCTTTGTTTTTGTGGCATTTGAACTTGCTCAATTTTAGCCTTGGTAGCCATGGCTCTGATTTGATGGTGCAAATTGACTTCGGCCATTTCTTAACTTTTGATAATCTGGAGTTCGTCATAGGTGTTTTGATTTCGCTTTAATCCTAATTTGTTTGAACTTGCTATATATCATTATTTTGAAACTTTTACCTGATTCTTTGTTCAGAACTACTATTACATTTGACTTCGGTCATTTTTGAAACTTCCTGCTTGATTTTGTCCCGGCCTATACTTGTGCATTGCATACATGTGTGCATGTTTTCAGGTTGCTTCGAGTTTCATTCCACATATATGTTTATGTTATACTGCTCTATATATATAGTTTACAGATGTATGTTTGTAGACTTGGCAGTTTGGTTGTGCTGCACTGCTCTATGTCTTGAACTTGCATTTTGAACTTTTGTTTGTATTTGCAACTTGAACTCTGTAGCTTGTATTCATTTTTTTTTCAACTATGCTTTGGATTCTGGTCTGATGGGATGTTTTGCATTCATGACTTCACTGTCTTGACTTGTGACTCCACCCGATGCTTGTAGTTGTTTAGCTAGGTTGGTCTGCACCTGATTTTTGTAACTATAATTTATCATTACTGGTTTTATTTGAGCTTGTGAGTCTTAGTTTGCATGGAGTTGCACTTGTTCATGATTTAATTTGAGCTCGTATGTGAACTGATCTATGATGTACTTGTTTGTTTGGTCTCTGGACATCTGATTTTACATCTGCTTGTATACTTCACGTAGAGGCTGCTCCACCATGTATTTTGTGCTTGCATATATGTGTCTGTGTTGCATTTTCTTGTAGTATTTTTGAAATGGCGCATTTGTTCTTCGTTTCACTGGTGCATATGCCTATGCCTTCATTTCCAGTTGAATTTGAACTTATATTATAATTGCACCTACGTTGAATCCATCTTATAGCTCAAGTTTGACCTTGTGCTCTTATCATGACTTTATTTCTATTTCACATAAGTTGAACCCGACTTTTAACTTAGGTTTGACCTCGTGCTCACCTGTCCCTGCATTTTTATCAAGTGTATGTCGGTATGTACGACCTTATGGCATGTACATGGTACACTGTGCATGTCACAAGTTGTTTGTGTATAATGAATTCAAAATTAAATGATGATGAACAATCCAAATAACCGAGGAAAATAATATTTTCAAAAATCATTTTATTTTACACTACAAAAAATATTTTCATTTCACTTTTACTATGTCGGTGTTTATTTTTTTCAGATTGCTCAGATGTAGTTTTCAATCTGGAATGGAGTTGAAGATAAATATGAGTGAATTAGTGATATATAGTGAGGTGCAAATGTAAATGATCAATTGTGATGCAATCGAATTTGTATTATAATTGAATTTGTGTATATATACTAAGAGCTCAAATCTGTACTATTCAAAATTGAAATAAATATTTGTTTGAATAAAATATATGTTTGAATTTAAATTCCATGTTATTTTTTTTAGCAAATAGTTATTTAATTATGTAAAAGTAAAATAGCACATTAACAAATACACTTAAATGTGTGTGTGTGTGTGTGTCTATATATATATACATATGTGTGTGTGTGTGTGTATTATCATCAAACAAAAATCATATATTAGCATATTCAACAATCTTCCCATTTTCACGATAACAAACACTTATTTAAGATTTTGAATTTATTTAATGTATTTGATTATTCAATTTTCTCCCCCTATTTGAGTGTTCCCTCTCTACACAAAGCTCCCCCTTTATATATGCATGGAAGTAAATAAAATTATGCTAATGAGCCTAAATGCAAATACAAAATATTTGACCTTTATTTTCCAAAATCTTAACTTTTCTTTCCCTTTGTTATCAGAAAAAGAGTAATAGTGTTACAAAAATAGAGATAAATTGTTAGACATTAATACAACATCAAAACTCAATAGAGTATAAATACTAAGTTTCAATAAAAATCAAACAAAAATCATAAATATTCTGTTTGAAGCATGTTCCACTTTAGAATGATAGGGATGATGTTCATATAAAACCATATAGTTGTGTCCATTTGTAGTATATTTATAAAAGGAATTTGAATATCTACTAACTATGCATAACCGTTAGGACATTTAAATAAGATTAGTAGTATTCTAAAAAAAAAATTAAAATGAATTCAATTATCTTCTTACCACGCATAATCGTGAGGACTTTTAAATGAGAGTAGAATCAACCTATCTATTTAATCAATCAATTTTTATATGCGTTCCATACATGCATAAACATGAGTACTTTTAAATGAGCATGGAAGCATATAATCAAAAATCCCATGTAATTTACCCATGCATAACCGTGAGGACTTTTAAATGAAAGTGAGAACTTTAGATGTTATTTATTTCTAAAAAATATAATAAAATGAAGAACGAATAATTTCCCATTTAAAATACCACATATTGACATACCATATTAGATTATGATGAGTGATGGTCGATAGAAATATGATAGAAATAGAAATGGTCATGGAATATTTACGAATAAAAGGTTTTTATAAATCTTGTTTAAATTTCTAAAGAAATTTACTAATTACACTGTCTGAAGTTATAATATATGATTAATATAAAAATGATCATTTTTTCAATCACTATTTATCTTTCGATAATAAGTAGCGTGTCCGATTAGTCAATGTGGTCATTTAAGATCAAATCAAAAAATAATTATAAAATCAAATTTTCTAAGATGAATAATATGTAACAAAGTCAACAAAAATGATTTTCTTGAAGGGGTTTTGTAAGAAAAATTTCTACTAATTGAAAATTATTTGAAGTGAAAAATATGTAGATATTTTCTTCGAAAAATTGATGCAGCTAATGAATGTCAACATAAATCACGTTTCAGTAGTAATTTTTCTACCAACTAGATTACCAGTGCAATCTACATCTGAATTTTCCTTTCACTCGAGATTATCATTAGTTGGATTAGATATACCAGATCGTAAAGTGTGCAACACAATATCTTACAACATCTTTTAATTGAATTGAAACCATTCAAATAAACCAATAGTGAATAATGAATATATCCACATGTATCAAGAATATCATCAACCTATAAAACACCACCATTATTCCAAACATATCCATATAAACTAATTCAAAGTCTCTAGACTTCTCAGCATAAAATAATAATTGGCCAACTATTTTGAAAAATTCAGAATCATAATCAACATTTTTAAAATCAAAATCAACATTTATTTTATTGTCACAATACTAGCTAATTAAGGTGTAGATTTTCACATTTAATAACTCATTCAAGATGAATATACTGTTACATGTTTTACCTTTATCGATAATATTTCATTGTTGCCCACTCTGAATCTGTCACCTTTGTACTAGGCTAAGGAACTTTGATTTGTCGACCATTGTGTGTCAGGAACAGCCAGAATCTAGATAACACTATTTAGTTCCTTAGCAAACCACCATACCTACACGATAAGATATATTTGTGACCTATTCGTTCTTATAGGTCCAAGGTTGTTAGTGGCAAATGATTTTGAAAAATGTTTTTGTGGAGACCCAAAACTATTTATATATGTTCCTTTTGGCACCCAGATTTGTTTGACTTTGAGGATTCTATATTTGTGCAATTTGGAACACAACTTGGAATTGTTTTCACATGTTTGGGTCTATACCAACAATAGTTTTGATTGTGTCCAATTTTTCTACAAATTGTGCACAAGGAATTGACTTTATTAATTTCGTTTCTAACATTTTCTAACTGATTATATGCAAGTCCTTATCTAATTGTATTAACATTTTTTTTCCCAGTAGCATATTCATCGATCTTTCACTTTTGGAAAATTTTCCTAAAGTTGTAGACAATTGTTGGACTTGAGTTTTCAGAGATTCATTTTCATCCAATAATTGTGTGCACTTTTTAATATAATTTTCTCTTACGATATTTTTACTTTCTTTCAAAACCAAAATTTACATTCAAGCTATTTAATTTTGATTTTTGATTTTTTAAACTCCTCTTCGAATGTTGGATGCTTATTATACTTAGAGCTCATAGTTTGGTTGTTTTTATCCAATTGATTAACCTGTTTATTTCATTCTATCAAACTATCTCTTTGTGATTCAATTTTGGCATATTTCTCCCTAAGTCGTTCAAAACAGCCATTTACGTCATGGAAATATATAAGTGATTCTGAGCGAGTGAATTTGATACCTCTCTTGGCTCGTTGTCATTGCTATCAGTTATATCACCTCGAAGGCATAGCCCTCCTCTCTCACTCTTATTGCTAGTGCTTATATAATCATCATCATTTTTATTTCACATAGTTGCAAAACTTCTCCTTTTTGATCGCTTTTCTAGGCCATGTTGGTTCTGAGGACAATTGGTCTTGATGCGTCTGGGTTTGTTGCACTTATGGTAGATGATCTCCCGTTCTTCTGGGTTGTTTAGTGGTTTGAATATTCTACTTTTCAATTTCTGATTTACAGCTTGATTTCTGTATTTGTTGTTCCACTTTTTGAATCTCCTCATTGGTAATGGCAGCTCGGCTACTCCATCATCATTATCATCACACTACTGCTTTTTACCAATCTTGTTAAGCACGTTTCTTAAATCGAGTCGATTATGGAGGATCTCTCACGGTTGTTGACTTTTGCACCATATATTGCATTAACAATTTTCCAAATTTCATGTGCGTTTTCACAATGAGAGATAAAATTAAAATTGTCTTGATTAATCTGAGAATATATTATATACATAGCAAGAGCATTAATCAAAGTATTTTTTCATCTATTATATCACACCCATTTTCTATATTATCCTAACATTTAACATTAACAGATTTTAAATAAAACTCCATTTTTAATTTTCAATTCAAAAAATCTATTCCATCAAAAACAGGAGGAATAATATTGAACTGACCCTCAACAAAAACATTATTTGAAGAAGCCATTTTAAAATTAAATTTTTTTAAAACAAATATCGGCCATTGAAAAGTCAAATTTTTTAAAACAAAAAGGGCTTTCGAACCTAGCTTTGATACCACTTATAGGATCGACCTTAGAGGTTGTAGAAACTTATTGCGGAAGTATATAAAATCATTTCAACATAGATAACACCAGAAAAATAGCAGCATAGATAATAGCAGAACAATAAAAAGCAAAAAATAAAACACACAGATTTACCCAGCTTCGGTGAAACCCAGCCTACATGCTACCTCCAAGGTTTCTACTAGAAATTAACTAGTCAAACTCTTACACACACAAACTCATGACACCCGCTACTGACTAAACTTAACTCTATGCTCAAAACCTTGCCACAACTCAGCCATTGAGTTGTGTATTCTCGAACTACACCACCAACTCTAGTCACAGGACTAAAAATTACAAGATTCTAAAGAAAAATACAAATTAAAAACAAAATAGAATGAAAACCCTAATCTTTAAATACTGAAGACCATATGTAATAATTATAAACCAAAAAAGAATAAAAGTGTTTGGCCGAAATGAAGTGATTAACAATTTATCCCCTTTTTCTTTTATCTCTAATCTGCCGTTTCTTTTTCCTTGTAAAAAAATGGTGCTTTCTCCTCTTTTCTTTTTGCTCGAAAATTAGGGCTTTTGATTAGAAGCTGCCGACTTTAATTGATCATTCAGGTGGATGTTGTCGTGATTGGTTTGACGATCATTTATTTCTTCATTACTTAACTTCGATTGCTTCCATCGAGTTCAATTTTGACTTCGGTGTGTAAGTTATGCCTTTTGCATTACTCGTAAGTTTTTCTTCAACTCGATGCCTATTGTCGATGATGTTTTATGGTTTCATATAGGGTTCGAACCCCTAAAATTTCGTTCGTATGATAATTTGCTTGAATTCTTCTCGGCCACTTGATTATGATTGAATGGTGTGATTTGTATTGACTTTTTCAATTTGTATATCATTGCTTGCTTGATTATCTTAGTTATCACGGCTTTGACTTTGGCTTTTCTTGTTCATTACAGCTTTAATTTTGTGGAATTTGAACTTGCTCGTTTTAACATTGGTCCCCACAGCTCTGATTTGATGGTACAAATTGACTTCGACCACTTCTTAATTTTTGATAATCTGGACTCGGTCATTGGCGTTTTCATTCGGCTTTAATCCTAATTTGTTCGAACTTGCTGTATATCATTACTTTGAAACTGCTACCTGACACTTTGTTCAAAACTACTATTACATTTGACTTCGTATATTTTTGAACTTCCCGGTTGATTTTGTCCTGGCTTGTACTTGTGCTTTGCATACATGTGTGCATATTGTCTAGTTTCCTCGAGTTTCACCGCACATATGTTTATGTTATGCTACTCTATATGTGTGTGTGTGTAGTTTACTGATGTATGTTTGTAGCATTGGCAGTTTGGTTGTGCTGCACTGCTCTCTATCTTGGGCTTGCATTTTGAGCTTTGGATTGTATTTGAAACTTTAATTCTGTAGATTGTATTCATTATGTGTTTATCTATGCTTATGGTTCTGGTCCGGTGGGAAGTTTTGCATTCATGACTCCACTGTCTTGACTTGTGACCCCACCTGATGCTTGCAGTTGTTTAGCTATATTGGTCTGCACTTGATTTTTATAACTATACTTTTATCATTACTGGTTTTATTTGAGCTTATGAGTCTTGGTTTGCATTGAGTTGCACTTGTTCATAATTCAATTTGAGCTTGTATGTGAACTGATCTATGATGTACTTGTTTTTTTGGTCTCTTGGCATATGATTTTTCAATTTCTTTATACTTCATGTAGAGGATGCTGCACCATGTAGTCTTTGTTTCATATATGTGTCAGTGTTGCATTTTCTCGTAATATTTGTGAAATGGTGCTTCTGTTCTTCGTTTCACTGGTTCATGTGCTTATTCCTTCGTTTCCGGTTGAATTTTAACTTACATTTGAATTGCACCTGCATTGAATCTAGCTTATTGCTTGGGTTTGACCTTGTGCTTGTATCGTGAGTTTATTTGTATTCCACTTGAGTAGAACCCGGCTTTTAATTTGGATTTGACCTTGTGCTCACCTGTCCCTGCGTTTTTATCAAGTGTATATCGATGTGCAAGGCCTTGTGGCATGTACAGTTGTACACTGTGCATGTCACAATCTGTTCGTGTATAATGAATTCAAAATTAAATTTTGACGAACAACCCAAATAACTGAGCAAATAATATTTTAAAAAGTCATTTTATTTTACAATACAAAAAATATTTTCTTTTGACTTTTACCGCGTTAGTGTTTATTTTTGTAGATTGCTCAGATGTTGGATTCAATCTTGATTAAAGTTGAAGATGAATATGAGTGAATGAGTGATATGTAGTGAGGTGCAAATGTAAATGATAAATTATGATATAATTGTTGTATTGTAATTGAATTTTTGTATATATAGTGAGAGTTCAAATTTGTACTATTCAAAATTATAGTAAATATTTGTTTGAATAAAATATCTGTTTGGATTTAAATTCTGTGTTATTAATTTTATTCAGTAAATATTTATTTAATTATGTGAAAATAAAATAGTACGTTAACAAAATACATTTAAATGGATATATATGTATGTGTTTGTGTGTGTGTGTTTATTATCATCAAACAAAAATCATATACTAGCATATTCAACAGAAGATAACTATCTTCTTTGGAAAATCCAAGTAGAAACAACTATCAGAGGCTATGGCTTTGAAGGATTTCTCCTTGGTATATTCCCATCCCATCAGTGTTCATAACTGATCAAGAAAACAAGACAACTAGCAATTAAGATTATATGAGGTGCCAAAGGAAAGATAGTTTAATATGTTCATGGCTATTATCTTCCACAACATGAAACTTCTACCTCAAGTAATAGGAAGTAAAACTGCTAAAGGGATATGGACAACAGTTGAAAGGATATTTTATTCTCAATCTGCTGCCAAGCTATTGCATTATAAATGGCAACTGCACAGTTTCAAAAAGGAAAATCTATCCATGGTTGAATACTTAGCAAAAATCAAAACAACATGTGATTTACTTAAGCTAGTTGGGCACAAAATATCAGATGTAGAACAAGTCTTGATAATATTACGTGGCCTAAATGATTTATGTGAGGCAGTTGTTGCAGTCATATCATCTCATAGAACTGCACCATCTATAGACGATCTGCACTCTATACTTCTTGCACATGAAGGAAGAATATATTTCAAGAAACCCATTGTTTCAGACATGTCTATTAACTATACAACAAACTACAGAAGTAAAACACAATACAATAACAAGACTGAGCAACAGAATCAAAAAGGTAATCAGTCAGCTAAAGGCAGGGGCAGAGGAAGGTGGAATAAAAACAATAGACCAAAATGTCAAATATTTGAAAATTTTGGTCACACTGCCCCAAAGTGCTTCTTCAAGCTTATACTTGAATTACGTTCAAGGGAAGACTTCATGCAATCAAAGAAATAACAATTATATTGCAAATTTGGCACAAGTGCAATCAGAGACAAATAAACAAACAGAAATCAAATTACAAGGCTGGAACACATTCTAGATGAAGTGTGATACCCTGACTCTAGGAAAACAAAACATATAAAAAGTAATCTTGACAACTTGAATATTGGGTTTAAAGAGTATAAAAGTACACAATCAATTTTCATGGGAAATAGTGAGTCACTTAATATCACTCATTATGAAAAAGCCCATATTAGATGTGTAGGACAGTTGTTTTTGAGTAATTTATTGAGAGTGCTAAAAATAGAGAAAAATCTCAGTAGTGTTTCTCAATTTGATAAAGACAATGATGTTTATTTTGAATTCTTTCCTAAGTTATGTTTAGTTAAAAACATACTACCTAAAGAAATTTTATTGCAGGATGATGTAGATAGAGGATTACATAGTTTCAAATTAGTTAACTACATCAATCATAGGAAAGAACAAAAAAATTGTAATTTGTCTGAAGCCACTTAGATAGAAAATCATAAAAGTATTTTAGATCTATGGCACTACAAGCTTGGACATCCAAATATGAATATCGTTAAATAGGTATTTAGTGATAATTATTTTGATGATATTCCACTACCATATCTTTGTACTTACTGTCAATTTGATAAACGCCACAAGCTAACATTTAACGCTTCACACACTATATATTCAAATCCTTTAGACTTAGTTGTGATAGGCCTACAGGGTCCATCCCCAATATATTTAGATTATAGCTATAAGTATTATATATCTTTTATTAATGCATATTCAAGATATACTTGGATCAATTTCTCAAAGACTAAATTCAAAATATATAATGTAGTAGTACATTTTATATCTACGGTTGAAAAGAAAACTGAGTGTTAAGTAAAAAATATTCAATCTAACGGTGGTAGTGATTCTAAAACACTCAGCAATTATTTTAACAAAAAGGGAATAATTCATAGGATTACATGTCCCTATACTCTTGAGCAAAATGGCTTAACTGAGAAAAACATAGATATATTGTTGAGACAGGGCTTACTCTCTTAGCTCAGGCATCTCAACCCTTAAAATTCTGGCTTAACTCATTTGACATAGTAGTTCATTTAATTAACATATTACCAACAAAATTTTTAAAAGGAGTTAGTCCCATGAAAAATTAAATGGTATAAACTTGACTATCAAAGCCTAAGGAACTTTGGATGTTCATGTTTTCCCTATCTAAGACCATACAATAAAAAAAAATTAGACTTTACATCAAAACAATGTACTTTTATAAGATATGGAGTGAATCAGAAGAGATATAAATGTCTAGATGCCAAAGGAAAAGATTACATAAGCGGACTTATTGTATTTAATAAGCATATATTTCCTTTTAGCAATACGGATATGAAAACAAAAAGGAAGATTTTTAGTCCAAGCGCATCAACACCTAACCTACCTGTCTACTCAGACAGTTGGCAACATGAAGAGACTAAAAGGATTGTAGGAGCTTCTGATGCACAACTGTAATCAGATCATAAACCAGTGGAAACACCCAGCTATCTCGGTCATTCTCCTTCTCAACCTATCAATCAAGATCAACAAGTCAGTTAAGAAAGTGCAAGTACTCAGCAAGATATACCAAGATATGATACTGATCAATCAAATAGAGTAGAATCACATGTAAGATCAAGTCACCCTATGATACCAATGGCAAAAGGCCAATGCTTTACATGGCAACCACAATAATTGAGGAACCATGAAATTTGATCAAGCTGCAAAAGAAAAGGCTGGAAAGTAGCCATGGATGAGGAGTATATTGCTCTTACAAGAAATAAAACATGGGACCTAGTTTATCCACTAGATAACAAAAATATAGTGGGATGCAAGTGGACTTATAAATTAAAAAGGAATCCAGATGAAGCCGTGGCCTTATATAAAAAAAGCCTTGTTGCTAAAGGTTACACTCAAAAATATGAGTTTGACTTCATTGAGACATCTCTCCAGTAGTGAAACGAGCAACTATTAGAATTATTCTGACTACTGCTTTACATAAAAAGTGGAGCAATAGATAACTTGATGTTAATAATGCCTTCTTGAACGACATTCTATAGGAGGAGATTTATATGGAGAAGCCATATGGATACAATCAAAATACAAATTTTGTGTGCAAATTAAATAAGGGAACATAAGGCCTTAAACATGCACAAAGGGTCTGGTTTGATAGACTGAAAATCACCTAAATGAGACTGGGTTATCGGTCCACCAAATCAGACAATTCACTTTTCATTAAAGATAACAAAGAATACATGATATACATTCTAGTATATGTTAATGATCTTATTATTACAGGCGACAATGATGCGAATATCAACAATCTCATTCAATATCTAGATAAAAAAATTTCTATCAAGGAGCTTGGAGACCTAAGATACTTTTTAGGCATAGAAATGATAAGAAAGTCAAATTCAGAAATGATGCTAAGTCAGAATAAGTACATTACTAAATTATTACAAAAACCAAAAATGAATGATGCAAATCCTTAACCAACGCCACGAGTAAGAAACCATAATCTCTCTAAGAACATGGGAGAACCAATATTTAATATTAAATAATACAGAAGCGTTGTTGGAGCTTTACAATATACAATCATAACTAGACCTGACATATAATTCAGCGTTAACAAAGTGTCTCGATTTATGCATGAACCATTGAATGATTACTGGAGAGTTGTAATGAGGACATTAAGATATCTTAAAGGAATAGTAAACTTTGGACTGTCTGTCAAAAAATGCAGTAGTCCCAATGTGGTTGGCTGCACAAATGATGATTGGGCAACAAATCGAAATGATAGAAAATTTGTTTATGGATATTGCATTTATATTGAAGAAAATCTCATATCATGGTGTTGTAAAATGCAGATTACAATTTCTCGATCTAGTATCGAGGCTAAGTAAAGCAGTCTATCTAGGGCCACAGCAGAAATTTTATGGATACAATCTTTATTAAGTGAACTAAAATATCAAACTAGATATCAAGTTGTTATATGGTGTGATAATCTATGTAAAGTGCACATGTTTGCAAATCAAGTCTACATTCAAGGACAAAACATATTGAAATTGATCAATAATTAATTGGTACGAGAGTAAACGCTGAGTGGAAAGTTATAAGTTAACCATATACCTACTACTTATTAGAGAGCTAATGTCCTTACTAAAGCTCTATCAGTGAGGAACTTCACAAGGTTTAGAGACGAGTTTAGAGTGAAGTCAAGTTCCAACTGACAGCAAAAGACCAGATTTACGTCACGCATGTGCTGAAAATTTGACGGCGAAGAGATTCTAGCCATAGATTCAAAGAAAATCTTTAGATTTGAAACTCAAAACCTCGCGAGTTCTCAAATCTGATGATTAAATGTTTTGGAGACAAAATCAGGCATGTAGATGTGGTTTGCTAAATCTGTCAATAATATCTCACTAACTATTAAGTATAATAGTAGATCTAGAAGGATTTGGTGAAATTAAAAAAAATCGCATCATACCCTAATCTCGGTTTTGAAGGGGGGAGATAAAGAATAGAAATGAAGTATAACCTCGATAACGACTATCCGGCATATATCAAATACTTACATATCAGATGCCAAACTCAATCCACATTTCAATTTAAGGTGGGCTGGCTTCATTAGGCCCAACAAAAACATTTGCTGTACATATATTGTTTGTAATGGTATTGCAATATTGTAAGTATTTCAAAATCAATAAAACTTTCTCAGTCATCTTCAAATCTTTACACTCCACCAATAGTCCAAACACATCCATGCATATCGAAACATATGTCCACTTTCCTAGTTTACCAACTGCACTTTTCCCTGCTTAGATTTTGCTTTAACAACTTATCTGGGTTTGAATCTTTATAAAATTTCAAAGTGACAAAGCATCCTTCATTCTATTCAATTCTTTATCTTGCAAGCCACTCCACCTTCGACTTATATAGCTTGTTTCAACTTTATGTTCCAACGAATCAAACACACTTATGATATCCTTTTATATTTAAATATTGCTTTTAAATATGAACCCAACATTTGCACATATTTGGCCCTGTTAAATTTAAATAATCAAGTACAAAGTAGTCACCTATACATGGACACCTTGCATGCATAGTGCTTTTGAAATCAAAAAATTTCTGACCAGAACCGATCACAGCGAAAGAAAAAGCAAAGCATCGCCATGAAAACAAGGTAACATCAACATTGGTTAACTTAATAAAATCCAACGGCAATACCGCCCATCTCAGCACTGAGGCAGTCTCTCATCCATTTCCAAACAGTGCTTTCTCCATTTTTAACAAAGATAATCTCAGCTCAAGTTCATCTCTAACATCAGAAAAAGCTTCAACATCCATAGCAATACGCACACACTTCAACATCGAAATCCAATCTCATATTTTCAGATGTTGTGACCTCATCCACACCCAGTTGCCAATTGCAACTCTAAACGATGAAGAAGAGACATAACAGCATTCTACTTTTACGACAGAAAGCACTATACATGACAACAAAAGAGCAGCGTAAAACGTTGCTCCTCCAGCACAAGTTGTGTTTAGGTAAACGACAACTCAGACCCACCAATCTCAAGGCCGCATGGTGCTTCAGATTTTAAGTGGAGGCATGACACTCGGTCTATGGCCATGCAAGCATCAAGGACGAGGAAGACGGAGGCGGTTATCTCGGGAAGCAGGCGAAGTGTGGGGTTAGGCATTATGAAGGTGGTGAACTTTTTTGATCAGGATTTGTATTGATTTTGCAAAGGAAGAGGAGCACATTGATTAGATTTTTTTGTTTTTTAATGTTCTTCCATTAGCATTGAAACCGTATTAGTGATGTGCACGTAAATGTGCATAATTTTACCGCCATATTTATTCTATTTAAGTCAAATAAATGATCATAATAGGTATTTTAACTAGTTTAACCAGAATCCATATTAATTCCAAATTGTCACATATCCATCTTCATCCAAGGGAAAAATAGTGAATTTTGTGCGTAAATTAACTTAAGAAAATTTAATTAGAAATTTCCATACTATTTTGTAGGAATTTTATTCCAATTACAAGATGTTTCATGAAGAAGATATGCATGCAAAAAAAGAATACAAAGGAATGAAGATGGAAATAATTCCAAGTGAAGATCATGGAGGACCCCACCTACCCACCACCTTAATGTACAAATTAGATGCCAATGCACATGCTTATTGAATTAATGGCTTCATGTACGCTTAAATGATGATTAGTATAAGCTAATCATTATATGGCCTCCACACATTCTCAAGGGTATTTTGGGCATTCCCAAAAAAAATGAATTAGAGTTTAACACATGTATATATACCACTTATGTTTCATGTAATCCTTACTCTTAGTCTCAATTAGTTTTAGGCTCAAAATAAAAGAAAGCTCCTCTTTTCTTTTCAAGGCTACTTAGCCATTTTTACTTCACGTAACTTTCAATTTTTTATGCAATGTTAATTAGTGCTCTCTTTCTTTTACATGTTCTTTTTTTTATTTGCTTTCATGTTAGTAGTGTATATTTATTTTTCATGCAAGTAGAATAGTTTTTTTATTTTCTTTACTTTTGTCTCTTCTTCCTTTTCTTTTTCTTTCATGTTGCAAGCTATATTTGTTGTTTTGATAACAAATATGAGAGGCTAATCCCCTCAATTTAGGGGTAATGAAGCCTCTAATCATGTAGCTTCAACATTTTGATAATTATAGCTCTCGTTTTGTGCTTAATGAATATGTTTGAAGTGGTTTAATTTGTTGTTTTTGTTTTGAATTTGAAAGCCTATATTGTTGACAACAAATAGGCTATGCTTAAACAATCACTAACACAAATACCTCTTCATCAAAATATGATTATTGCATAAGAAAGTGATTTAAAATTCAAATCTGATGGTCTGTGTTTCTAATTAATAGTTAATAGGCCATACTTAAAATAGATTTCATATGCAACTTTGTTATCATTTTCATGAGAGTTAGTAAGTGGTTTAAAGGTCGTGTTATAGTTTGATGGCATATGTTGAGCTAATTAATAGCGCAAATGAGCCAAACATATGATAAACACGTCATTTAAACTCACTTATGACCAAAAAAGAGATCATAATTTCACTAATTATTGAATTATATGATCTAGAGAGTGGATTTATCTCTAAATTGTCATTTAACCCTCATATTTTTTTATCTATTTATCTTTTTCTAGTTTTTGTTAGTTTCTTACATTTCTAGCTATTCACCTCGAATTGGGTATAATTTGATTGAATAGAATTTTAAAATCATCAATTCCCTACGGATCGACCCGTATTCGCCAAGCGCTACATTCGCACACCGTGTGCTTGCAGTTATTTTTATTTCTAACTTTTTCGACGGTTTTCTAACTGTATAGAAATTCCGCCGTTAAACAAGTTTTGTCGCCGTTGCGGGGGAGTTGTTTTGATTTTAAATTTTTATTCTTTGAATTATTTTTGTTTGATTTTATTGTGTATTTTTTTATGTGTTTGCATTTTTATTTATAATAATATTGTGTGTTTATTTGATTTCTGTGTGCAATTGTTTGTGTGCTTGTTTTCTATTTTCCTTCTGCATTTGTATATTATTCAAAAAAAATATTACACAATTTCAAAAACAAATTTTCTATTTCATTTGAAATTTTTATTTACATTTTACTTTTCCTTTTACATTGCTTTTCGCTTTAATGCAAAAAAAGAACATTTTTTTGCCCTCTACAAGACCACCATCTCTTCATTGCCTTACAATTTTTCCTCTCTGCCTGACTCTCTCTGTTTTTACCAAACTTCCCACAGTTCTACACTACAACTCCACATACCATACCAATCTCAACATTTTCCCCCTTCACCTTCCAACATCAAAGGCCATGTGCTGCAAAAAAACCACAAACATTCACAATCATCAACTTCATTCAACCAAATAGCAACCTCTGTGCATCGCTTAACAACTGTAACTGAAGCCACACAGTCAACGACAACAAACCTTCTACACCAACTGACCATATTACTACCTCCCCTCTTTCCACTCCACGTTTTTCAAACTACATTCATCACACTGTCAAACAGACCACACTTCCTACCATATTGCTAATTCCACTGTAACCCCATAGCTTCCTCCAGTCTCCCCCACAAAACAATTACCATCCATCAGCAACAAAAATTACAGTTCCACTGCACTCTCCCATTTCACCACAAAACCTCTTCACAACTAACCATCATCCTCCACTTCTCCAACGTCAACAGTGACCACCCCTCTTTTCTACCATCAATACCACGCATCACTGCTGAAATTCAGTCAAACTACAGCTTCCACTTCTATCTCCACAAACATGAAATTGCTTCATCACCACCACCATTCGTACGTACAAACATACCCCAACAAACCCCCTTGCCAGAAATCTCCAAACCAATACAATATCACCTTCACTACAAACATCATCCAGTGCCGTAATTGCCTACAAGTTAACCACCACCTCCTCAAATCATCTCCGACCATCAGCTTTCTACCAAAAACACTTCCAGTTCACCACTGTTACATTCCATTGCCACTATCTCATTTCCTCATCATTCACCACAATTGCATATATTCACTTCTGCATAACCACACTAGAACCACCCCGGCCCCATCTTCATCACTGCATCACATACTTCATATCAGTCATAACATCATCATTCACCCTCAGTTGACATCAGTTCATCTCCACCTCCAGCAACCCTGCCTTCGACCACTACTCCGACCTTATAACCAAAACCGACTTCGTAACCTAGACCATCTCACCAGAGAACCCTCTCATCGCAACAGCCAAGTTCACTTCTACCTCCGTCGGAATCATCAAATTCGATCGCCTCAAACTCACGAACAATCTCCAACAATCCCAAAACACCGCGACAACAATTCGACCCTCAACCGCCTCATAATTCGACAAACACAAGCTTGCATTTCTTGCCTTCGAACAAGTGTTTGGCTGCGAGATTTAATTTTGAATTTGATTTTGTGAATTGAGAAGTTAATTAGGAAAATTAAGAATGAGATTTTGGATGATTGACCATGTAATTTAGCATGCTGGTTTCGTTTTTTAAAGTGGGATTAGTTTTGTTTTTAAATGTGGGCTGGACCGTGTGATTAAAAAAAAGCGTATTTGGTTTCAGCTAGTTAGTGGGCCGGGCTATAGGATTGGTCCAATTTTTTTTGTTTATTTCAATTTAGTATTCCATATTTCTAAGAAAAAAATTTCAATAATCTTGTTTACAATTATCTTTTATTTGGAGTTTAGTTGTATTGTGATTTGTTGGCTTTTGTTATCCTCTATTTTGTGTTAGAAAAAAGATTGTATATATCGTGCTTTTAGTTTCAGGTTTCCAAAGCAGAAGGAATTAGCTTGCTGAAAATTGAAGAACTGCTGCCAAAAATAAACTGCTTACCTGCTTAGAAAAATAATTGCTGCTTTTATCTCTAATGTTATTTGAATTGTGTTGTTGATTGGCTGCATTAAAAAAATCCAAAATTTTTTTATTCGTAGTTGCATTGTTAGTACACGTTTATTTTCTACTTTGCATTTCATCTCAGAATTTGATTAATAACAACGTTTGAACATCAATAACACTTAATTGTATATTGAAAAGTTGTCTTCTTTGAATAATTTAAATTCTTGGTGTCAAGGCTACGGTGTTTGCACCAAAATTGGGCAACACCCTTTGGGAGTTTTTGAAGAGGTAATAAATAAAAAACTGGAAGTGGAAATAAGTACTATATAACAAAAACTCCAAGTCACAGAAAAGTAAATTGCACAGAAGACAAGGATTTAGAGTGGTTCGGCTATGCGCCTACGTCCACTATGAAGCTTTATCACTTTATTCCTTAATACTTGAAGATTACAAGTGTTTTTAAGCAAATTACAATAGTAGATGGACTTAAATTCGAAATTAGCAGCCGAGGAGGTGGTATGGAGTGATTCTGGCAGCGTTTAGGCTTATCCTTCTTCTCTAAATTCTCCCACCCCCTTTTCTGAATGACCAAAGGCTCTATTTATAGGTGTGGAAGGCGAAAATCCCGCCTAAAACTCAGGGAGGTTGCCTGGCACGTGGGGGGGGCCCATAAGCCCGCGTTCTCGGAGTCCGTGCCCAGTTTGGGATCGATTCGAAGTGAACTTCGAATCGATCAAAAATGCATCCAATCGAGGCGAAATTTGGTGTGGACATTCTTCAACATGTATGTAAGCTACTGTGAAAATCTCATGGCATTTAGATCATGGGATTGAGAGATATGATCGATTTAAGATTGCGTCTTCGTGTACCCTGTTTGCTTCGACTCCGCTCATTGATTCATTCGAATCCATATGGTTCGAATCCATATGGTTCGAATCCACAGGTTCGAATCCATACGGTTCGAATCCATATGGTTCGAATCCATGCTTTTGTATGCGAAGGCAGTGACGTGGTGTACTGTGTGGATGGATTCGAAGCCGATGGATGCGAGGCCGATGGATTCGAAGTTGATGGGTTCGAAGTATGTATGGCTGATGGATACGAGGTTAGGTGAAGTCGTCGATTCGAAGCGTATTCACCTCCGATGGATTCGAAGGGAGGCACGCCCCTGATGGACTCGAAGTAGGGAGTGCTTTAGATGGATTCGAAGTGAAGGCTTTATTGATGGACTCGAAGCAAATGCACTTCTCATGGGTTCGAGGCGACATGCGTCTTGATGGATTCGAAGGAAGGTTAGGGGATGGTTTCGAATTACGTGGGTTCGAACTGGACGAACTCGAATCAACGTGGAGGTGATGGGTTTGAACCAAGCAACATTCCTCTCTTTCAATCTTGAAGCCATCATAACTTGAGCATACGACCTCGGATTGAATTGAAACTTGAAATGCCGGTTCCTATGACTTTGCTCATCATGTCTTGTCGATTTTGGCCCAATCTGGGCTCGGACAATATTCATCGTTATCCATAGCGAAGGGGAGTGCGATCAATCTCTGAGGTGAACTGTCTTCTGTTTTTGACCAGTCTTTTGATATCACGGCTTTGCCAAAAAGCGGGATAACATTTTGCCCCCCAAAGTATGTCTTGTGGGAACATGACGTGCTTTGAATAGTCGCCATCTCTTTCAGAAAAACCATTGCTCTCTTTTCGCTGAGGCTCATACGCCGTATTGTTGTAACTTTGCCTTGATAGGATTGGTTGCTGTATAATTGCTCTTAGTCGTTGGCTGTTGTAGTCGTAACAGGATGAGTGTTTGATCCCTGTAAATGTTTAAAATCGAATGTTAGTTCGATATGTGTGCATATGTATTAGTTTGATCCCTATTAACGTCGTGCGTTCACGAGTTATGTTGGTTTTTGTTTGCTGCTGAATTCTTAAGATTCAAGTCAAAGTATTGCTTTTATGGTTGTCTATGATTATCCTTTTGTATCGATCCTCTCCTGAATCGTTATACGGGGTAGACGAGTAGTTTTTTACATTTGAGGCGATCCCGTCTGTTTTTGTCAGTGGCCTTCGATGGATTCGAAGTTATGTTTGCGTAAATAGGTGGCTTTTGAATCGATGGCCCGATGGACCTCATGCTTCGAATCGATTGGACCTTCGATCCAGCCCTTGCTCATGTGTTTCTTCGAATCGATGATGCCTCGTATCGATGCTGCCTTGCCGGATTCGGAGCTTAGGGGGGGAGTCAGAGCTGTGATTGATTCAAAGCTGCAATGGATTCGATGCAGTGATGGACTCGAAGCTGTGATGGATTCGAAGCAGTGATGGACTCGAAGCTTAGAAAGGATTCGAAAGTAGTCGTTCGAATCGATGAGGTTGTGACCTGTGGTAAGCGGTCAAAATGACCGAGAGTTGAAGCGCCACTAATCCCCCTTTGGAATCCATATAAATACACGAGGCCGACTCCATTTATCTCTTTTTACCTTTTTACCATTGCTTTAGCTGCTTCTTTGAATCGATCTCAAAGCCAAATCAAATGTTCATTTCCACGAATCGATCAAATTCCTCCAAGCTTCTATTTGCAATCGAACCAAGCCAGGTAACCAAGGGATTGATTCGAGTTGAAAATGATAACACTGCAATTTTTTGGCATTGATTCAACGCTTTCCTCTGGAAATCTTGAAGTGTGATAAGATATGAACAAAGTGGGTCGACTCGATGGAACTGAGGAATGAAAACATTCGAGTCGTATCATTCAGAGTATTGTCTTTCACTGTTTTGTATCGATCCAGGGGTGAGCGATTCGAGTTGGCTTCGAATGTGTGGCTTCGAATCGATGATTGCAGGTGAACAAGAAAAAGGCTTGCGGTGATCGATTCGAAACAGCAATATTCCGATCGATTCGAAGCGATGATACGTTGATCGATTCGAAGGAGTTTAACTTCGATCGATTCGAAGTCAGGTGGAGTTCCATGGATTCGAACTGCTCTTGATGGATTCGAAGGAGTTCGACTTCGATCGGTCCGAAGTCAGGTGGGGCTCCATGGATTCGAACTGCCTCTCTGTTCCCATGTCTCATCGAGTCGAACTACGTGGCATTGGGGCGCGCCGATTCGAAGTTTATCGATTCGACTCGTGTCGAATCGAGTCGATCGATTCGAACGTTCTCGCTTCTGGAACTTCCATTCCTTTGATTTGTTCCAATATCTGAACTACGACCAACTTTAAGTTGAACTCTGACGAACTCACTAAATTTTTAGCATATTTGATTCCGACGAGCTTCGGCCTTGCATGATCAAAGTTGACCTGACCTGTCTTTTGAAGCTCGTCGATGGCACCATGACTTAAACACATATAACGAATTCATACTTGAAATTGTCAGTAGCATCTGAGTGGCATGAAAGTGACGGTCAACGATGACAGTCGTTTTCGTTTTCCAATTCCAATGTTTCGTCGTTCGGACACCGTGTTCCAATCTTGTGAAATTTGCTTTAGTTATGCACTTGCACTGCACGGCATATTCATATACTTCACACTGGGGAATATACGGGCTTTCCTTGTATTTTAACGCTGCTTTCTCGTGAGTTAGTTAATTATGGAGTCTTCGGGTTCTGAACAACAAGAGTTACAATGCTTGCCTCCTCCAGTGCTAGAAATTCCAGAGATCCTTCCTGAAGTAATAGATCCTGCTCCGGACGAATTGCCGGAGGCCTTACTTATCGAAGATCCAATAAACTCCGTTCGATCCAATATTTCTGGAGCATTATTGGGTCGGATATGTTCGAAACATAACTTATCTCCGGATGACGTTTTGCTACCGGGAATTGGTGATAGACCTCACAATCCACCCGAAGGCTACATTGCTTTTTATCGCCATGCCTGTGCGGCTGGAACTCTCCCCCCGTTTAACCAATATATCAGGGAGATGCTATCATTCATTGGAATTGCTCCCGCACAACTTCATCCCAACAGGCACGCGTTGCTGAACAGTGTTTTCATTTTATTCATGGATCGCCTTTTTCGTCCGCCTAGGGCAGCTGAGATTAGACATATATTCAATTTCAAGAGCAAGGGTGATAGTCCGTCTTTCACCTTTCTAGAGGCAGTTAGAAACTGCCAGATTGTGACGGGAGCCTGGACCAGACTTAGTTACTTTAAGAATGAATGGTTTTTTGTCCGATGCCCCCCAGGATTCGCTAGGCGATGGCTGTCCAGACGTGAGTGCCGTAAAACAAGTAAGCCTTCTTTAATAGCCGTTGTTGACACTCGAACTGACGTCAGGCATTTTTCTTACAGCTATCATATCATGGCCAGATGGTGGTCGATACAGAAACGTCATCCGAAGTTTACAAGTGATCCCACGTGATTTGCGGAACATTGACTTGGTCTTAACTGATGATAACTTAAGGATGCTGGGTTTAATCGAGACGAACCAGAGTATTGTCATTGAGGGATTGGCGAAATCGGCTCCGAAGGCAAAGAGGAAAACCGGTGTAGTGATAAGAGAAATGAGCGATGATGAGAGGACGCCTACTGACACCGGGCTAGCGGCTGACCTTCTCCGAGCAGGAAAAAAGCGGAAAGGCAAGGCTGTTGTTCCTAAATTTAAGAGACGGAAGTCTGTAGTCATGTCTCGCTTGATCCCTAGAATTAATTCTTCTGACTCCGCTCTTTGTCAACCAGGAAACATTTTCGTAGGACTGGATGACGTTCCCATCCCGGAATGCGTTTCTCTTTATCACAAGTCCGGGTTGGTTGAGCTCCGGGAAGCGTTAGACATAAGTGAGCTTTTACCTGTTAGTGCAGTCGATACTTCCGGTTGGTCGGGGGCTTTGCGCATTTGCATACACTTTCATAACACTACATGACTGCTTCTCATGCCATATCGATTTTGCCTGGTACTTAACTGAATCGCATCTCTTTTCCAGGTAGTATGGCTGGCCGTCAGTCTACATTGGACAAACTCCGGAGAGTGCATCATCCATCAGCTTATTACGAATCTCGACGTGGAGACCCCGATCGTGATCGCGACCGGAGGCATCATGGCCAGGAGTATCATGCAAAGGATCATCACCGCGGTTACTCTAGCCAGGAACGATCGGACAGGGATCGTAGGCATCGCTCCCCCTCTCGATCTCCTCCGCCATCCTGAAGTCATGTCCAGGTATCCGAGCCTATGCGACATCAACCGTCTTCGCAAGTTTCGAGGCTCGAGCCACATCGTCCTCAAACTGAGGTTGCAACGTCCACGTCCGCGGAGGAGACCCTTATTGAGTCTTCTGGTGAAGGGGCTATCAGGCTTGCTCAACTGAGGAAGGATTTTCCAGAGATTTGCTTTGACGCTTGTATTTTTCCTCCCAATCTTAAAAGAATTCCCGAGGATGCTACGACCACGGCGCTCAGCTATACCCGTGACTTTTATGCTCAGTACAAAGAATGGTACAGGGCGGCTGTTAAGGCTTCCAAAGCTGCCTTCGACCGGGCCCAAACCATCGAGAAGCTGGAAGCCGACTTGGCTCAAAAGAGTCGCATCGTCGACATACTCCAATCTGAGGCGGAATCTTCCCGCAAGGCCGAGGTCGAGTCGTTAAAAAAGGTTGATGAGACATTAGTTGAGATGGCAAAGATGTAACAGGCACATTGTACTTTAGTTGAAGACTTAGGCCATCGATACAAGAATGTTGAAGCTGAGCGGGATGCGGCAGTCAAGGAACTAGAGGAGTTAAAGGCTAAGTTTGCTGACATGAATAAAGAAAAAGATGATGCGAACGTGGCCGCGCAAGAAGCGTGTGAGCAAGCTGTATCTTTTCGAGCTGAGCGTGATGCAGCAATCGCAAAGGTTAAGGAGGTTGAATCAGAGGTGGAGGAGAGAGTCCAAGCGGAGAGGTTCAAGATGGAGGCCGAATTCGACAATCTCTTGGACACATATAATGCCAATGTATTAGAACATAGAAATCTCTCCTGGCTAGGGGATTACTCGATGCCTCTCTACAATGCTTGGAAGAAATTAGTGGAATACAAGAGGATGTCTTGTCCGGATGGGGTATTAGATGAGTTTGAGCTTGAGTCACGTCTGCTCAGCGAGGATGAGAGGAGAACCCTTCATGAAGCAGTAATTTTTGTTGAAAAAGAAAGACTTGGTGTCCATCAAACGGAGGTCGGCGAAGGTTCGGGTATTATGCATCATAGCGAGAATACTGAAGTCCCTGTTTCGACTTCGTCCGCAGCTGTTGCTGCGGTCGATCCACAAGCCATTCCAGCCTACAATCCGGACCAACCGGAACTGTCTTCGGGCAAGACTCTCGTCCCCGAGCTTGTTCAAGCTCCAAGGCAAGGTAAAGTAGGTATTTTGATTACTCTTCTTACGTCTTAAAACATTGATTTTCGATGGAACTTCTTGGTCTGATAGCTCTAATTTTTGTTGTTTAGTGACCGAGAGTGTCGCACCCGTGCTCCCTGTTTCTTCAGCTTTATATCCTACGCGTGGAGTTATTGTCACCGAGGCGATTTCAACTGCCGCCATGGTTGGTGATATGGGAGAGGGAGGCTCAATGTCATTCGATGTTCAAATGTTTGAAGAGCTATTTGGTCACCCTCTTGACCCCATTCCCGATCTTCCTTTTGCGACGAGTGGAGCTGCACCAGTTTCTAGCTCGATTGTGATGACCACTAGAGTATCTAGTGCGGCCCAACTGTCTCGAGAGGAAGAGATTTTAGCCGAGATAAGTGCCGAGATGGCTACGACAGTGACAGTTGGTCCCGGTTGTGACGCTGCTCCCTCAAGCTTATCTTCTCTAATGATGATTTCTCCTGGTGGCACGGCAACCGTCTCGAGTGTTGCTGAACAAGTACATGTTACCGCTCCCATGCCCTCGTCTCACCCCCACAGAAGGATCTCTATCCGTTCTAGTTCTGAGGAAGACGTCGATATTATGCCAGACCCGGAGGATGTTCCCAAGAAAGGCAAAAAGTCTCGCAGGAAGCCAGGCAGTGGGTCTAGCGGCTCGACTCCGAGGAAGAAGCACCGGAGGAAGAAAGAGTGAGCCCTTCGCTTCGTCATGTGATTACGGATAACAATTCTTTTATCTTTTCTCTTGTTCTTTTTGGGTCGTGTATATGTGTGGATCCGACCTCTACTTAATCGAAACATCTTTACTTGCCCTGTAACCAAACCTTTTTTGTTGGCTGATGAAATGGGAAATTATTCTTTTCTTTTACCTAAATGCCTTGCAGCATTTGTCTTCTATCCGCTTAATATTTTAAATATAGCTTCGTGTCGTGATTTAATGAATTAGTTGGACTCCGATTACATTATCGCTTAGGCCAGTGATTAACACTCAGCTTTTTGCCCCTTAGTTGCGGGGAATAATATTCATATTCTGGCGGCTGATTGCGTTTATTGCAAGTCTTGGGCATATGCCCCCTTTCTGGGGAATTATGACAATTTGAGATCGATAATCTGTCCTGCATTCCAGGAATCTGAGAGTTATCGATGTTTGGAACACGGTTCGCGCTCTGGGAACTTGGAATTGATGTTCATACTCCACTTCACGCTATGGGAATTGAAAGTTGATGTTGACATCTCGGCCCGTATTTCGGGGACTTCGAATTGTTGTTCGTGTTTTGATTCGCACTCCGGGAATCTGGACTAGATGTGTACACTCCAATTCGCACTCTGGGAAGTTGGAGTCCGTTCGCATTCCGGGGACGAATTATGGAATGTTTATACTCCAATTTACGCTGTGGGAAGTTGGAGTTAGCCGATAGGTGGTCAGTCACACCTATTTGGGCTTTATTAGGAATTCGTTCGCACTCTGGGAACGACGGATTTGATGTTTATACTCCAATTTACGATGTGGGAAGTTGGAGTTAGCCGATAGGTGGTTAGTCACACCTATTTGGGCTTTTTAGGAATTCGTTCCCACTCTGGGAACGACGGATTTGATGTTTATACTCCAATTTACGATGTGGGAAGTTGGAGTTAGCCGATAGGTGGTTAGTCACACCTATTTGGGCTTTTTAGGAATTCGTTCACACTGTGGGAATGACGGATTTGATGTTTGTACTCCAATTCGCACTCTGGGAAGTTGGAGTCCTTTTGCACTCCGGGAATGAATTATGGAATGTTTATACTCCAATTTACGTTGTGGGAAGTTGGAGTTAGAAAAAGGACTGTCGTGTATCAATCCCTGTGAATGCTGGTATTGTGTTTTGTCCCCGAGCTCGGGTTTCATTTAGCGAGCGACTGGTCGTATCACAGTTACTCCCTATTTGAATAAATCCCACCGTGCGATGGAATTTAGCACTTCGTGCAACGTGATATTATGTGTTATTTTCAGTGAATCACAACTTTTGGCTCGAAGAGATGGCATTTTATGCTGAAACTAAAGAAACATGGCAAAATCAGTTGCCTTATTACAAGTTCAAATTTCAAAATGCAAAAACAAAATGCTAAGGAAGAAATTGGTAAAAGATAGATAAATAAAGCCTGTCAGATGTAGTAGCGACGGAGGCTTCCGCTATTCCAGGCTCTTGGTAAAGTGAGACCATTAATGGTTGATAACTTGAATGTGCCATCTCTGAGCTTTTGTGAAATCATATACGGCCCTTCCCAATTTGGGTTTATGTGCGAAGGGACCGGGTAAACCCTCTTGAGTACCAGGTCGCCGGGTTCAAAAGTTCTTGGGCGGACCTTGGCGTTGTATATTCGAGCGACTCGTCCTCGATATGCAGCTGCCCTCACATCGGCTTCTTCACGCTTCTCATCAAGCAGATCTAGGGATTCAGCATGTAATATAGCGTTCGTTTTCGGGTTGTAGTATGTCACACGGTGAGAGTGAACTTCCATTTCGACTAGAATAACTGCTTCAGAGCCATAGGATAGAGAAAAAGGAGTGTGTCCGGTCGCAGTTTTGTGAGTCGTTCTGTACGCCCACAGAGCCATTGGTAGTTCATCAACCCACTTGCCCCCGGCTTTCTCCAGTCTTTTCTTCAATATAGACTTGATAACCTTATTGACGGCCTCGACCTGACCATTCGCTTGTGGGTGCGCTACTGCTGAGAATCTCTTATGGATGTGAAATCGCTGACAGAAGTCCCTAAATTCAGCACTGTCGAATTGGGCTCCATTGTCGGTGATAATAGTATGCGGGAGACCAAACCGGCAGATGATGTTGCGTACCACGAAGTTGATTACCTTCTTTGTTGTAATTGTTGCAAGAGGCTCAGCCTCAGCCCAATTGGTGAAGTAATCAACCGCAACTATGGCGTACTTTGCACCCCCCTTGGCTAAAGGCAATGCACCGATTATATCCATCCCCCACATTGTAAATGGCCACGGACTGACCATTTGGGTTATTTCAGAAGGCGGGGCTCTAGGGATCCGAGCGTGTCTCTGGCATTTATCACATCTTTTGGCATAATCCATAGCATCGCGGTTAACGGTAGGCCAATAATATCCGTATCGAAGTATTTTCTTGGCAAGTGCTTGCCCCCCAGTGTGATCGCCATATTCTCCTTCGTGCACCTCACGCAACACTCTCTTGATTTCGTCATGTGCGATACACCGGAGAAGAGGAACAGAGTATCCCCTTCGAAACATAACTCCGTTTTGAATGACAAATCGTGAAACCTTTCGAAGAATCTGTCTTCTTTCACTTTGCCGTTCCGGCAGTGTGCCATGCTCAATGTAGTCTCGGTAGGGGGTCATCCATGATTCCCTCTCGGAGGTAGCTTCAAATACGAGTTCATTCTCCGTTCGATCAATGCTTGGAGAGGATAAAGTCTCGACGGGAACGAGTCCCAAGTGTTGAGTTTCGCCTGTGTTTGCCAACTTTGCCAACGAATCGGCTTTCTGATTGCGCTCTCGTGGTATGTAGAAAATGGTATAATAATCAAACTGACCCAGTATTTCTCGGACCCGGGCAAGATAAGCGGCTAGTCTTCGATCCTTGGCCTGATATTCACCCCGAACTTGGCATACCACCAACTGGGAATCGCAGTAAATCTCCACAGCGATAATTCTCAGGTCACGGGCCAACTTCAACCCGTTGAGCAAGGCTTCGTATTCAGCTTCGTTGTTGGTTGCCCGGAAATCAAACTTTAAGGCGTAGCAGATGGATCGGCCTTCGGGAGTCTCAAGCACTATCCCTGCGCCCGAGCACCGATCGTTGGATGCTCCATCAGTGTATATCTTCCATACATATTCGGGGGAGTTACTAGTTTCAGGTAAGTCTTCAGGAACAGTGAATTCGGCAATAAAATCTGCTAGGACTTGACCGCGTATGGCTCTCCTCGGAACATATGTGATGTCGAATTGACTCAGTTCAATGTTCCACTTTAGTAACCTGCCAGACGTCTCAGGTCGTGCGAGGACCTGTCGTAACGGTTGGTCGGTGTACACAATGATAGGGTGAGCCTGAAAATATGGACGGAGCTTCCTCGAGGCGATGACTAGGCAGTATTCCAATTTTTCTAGCCTTGGATAATTTCTCTCGGCCCCGGTTAATCGTTTACTGACATAATAGACTGGTTTCTGTGTTCGGTCTTCCTCTCGAACTAATTCAGCGCTAATAGCGTTTTCAGATACAGCCAGATAAAGGTATAATTGTTCGTGATCAACAGGTTTTGAAAGAATCGGTGGTGTGGAAAGATGCTGAACTAGCGATTGAAACGCGCCCTCACATTCCGTAGTCCATTCGAAGTTTCTTTTCCCCTTTCGGATCAGATCGAAGAAGGGTATGCATTTATCCGTTGATTTCGAGATGAACCTGCTCAGCGCTGCAACCTTCTCATTGAGACTCTGAACCTGTTTTATGGTCCTTGGGGTTTGAAGATTCCTGATCGCGCAGATCTTCTCGGGGTTGGCCTCTATTCCCCGGGCGTTGACGATAAACCCAAGGAACTTTCCGGAAGCGACCCCGATGACATTTTAGCGGATTAAGCTTCATCCCATATCTCCGGAGGACATTGAACATTGACTCTAAGTCTTTGACATGATCAGTGGAGTATCGTGATTTTACTAACATGTCATCCAAATAGACCTCCATGGTTTTCCCGATCTGGTCGACAAACATTCGGTTGACTAAGCGTTGGTAAGTTGCTCCGGCATTTTTTAAACCAAAAGGCATGACCTTGTAGCAGTATAGTCCCAGGTCAGTTACGAAGCTTGTATGTTCTTGATCGGGCACATGCATGGGTATCTGATTGTACCCAGAGTAAGCGTCCATGAAAGATAATAATTCATGTCCGGCCGTCGAATCCACAAGTTGATCGATTCGAGGAAGTGGAAAACTGTCTTTCGGACAAGCCTTATTTAAGTCAGAGTAGTCGATGCACGTTCTCCATTTTCCATTTGGTTTGCGGACAAGTATAGGATGGGATACCCACTCCGGGTACAAAACATCTCGGATAAACCCATTCGTCTTCAACTTATCGACTTCTTCTTTGAGGGCGGCAGATCTCTCTGGATCCATACCGCGTCTCTTTTGCTTGACCGGGATGTACCGCGGGTCAATATTTAAAGTGTGGCTCGCGATGTCCGACGAGATTCCACACATATCGGAGTGCGTCCAGGCGTATACGTCTAGATTCGCTTGGAGAAATTCGACCAATTCCTGTTGTGCTTGCAGGTTTAGATGAGACCCAATTTTTAATATTTTCGAATCATTACTGTCATCAATTGGAACATCGATCGTCAGCTCGGCTGGGGAAGCTTGAATTTCTTTGGATTCATCATTATCTTCAGTGTCTCGAGGGTCAAGATCCTTCTGGAATTGGTCGTGGTGCCCGGGCAGAGGCCCAGGCGCTAATTGTCAATCATCGGCAAAGCGGACGCAGAGAGATTCCTCTACGCCCTTTCCTTTCTCCCTCCTTTGTGCTTCTCGTAGTTCAGCAACATAACAGGCTCTCCCGGCAGCCTGGTCCCCTTGAATGACCCCAACCCCGTGGTCAGTAGGGAACTTTAGAGTCAAACACCACGGGCCAATTGCTGCCCTAAATTCGGCAAGGGTTGGTCGGCCCAAAAAGGCATTATAGGGTGAATGGATATCCAGGACAACAAATTGTAACATTCAGCCTCTGCGGCGTTCTCCGTTTCCCAATTCTACTGGCAATTCTACCATCCCGGTGGGTATATTAGCACTTCCATCGAAGCCGTGGATCCTATATTGACAAGGCCTTAGATCTTTAGCTTCCATCTTCATCTGATCATATGCCCTTTTAAATAAGATGTTTACTGAGCTTCCACTATCTACCAGGATCCTCTTCATCCAAGCAGGACCAACCTGGGCGGATATGACTAGTGGGTCTATAGTCGGGGCTTCGATTTTATCAGCATCTCGATTTCTAAAAACGATATCATCCGCCATCGTCCTCTGTTGCTTAGCCGGAGCCCCTTCATCAAGTGTACTGCAGCTTTCAAAACTCACGTGCCAGATCGAATTGGCGTATGATTCCATTTCCTTCCAACTTCGATTTGCTGGATGAGGGCCACCACTGACTGTATTTATGACCAACCTTCCACTTGTACGAGCGGGCTCCTCCTGTCTTTCTTGGTTCTGTGCACGATTTTGGTTTGACGGGCCCACACCACCGGCTTGCGGTGCCCGCACAAATTGGTCCAACTTCCTTTCTCTGATCAGCTTTTCAATAAGGTCTTGCAAATGCCTGCAGTCATCGGTGTTGTGCCCATAGCTTTCGTGAAATCTACAAAACTTCCCCGTTTGAATCTGTTTCTCTGATGATGGCTTCGGAGTCGGCTTCTTATACTGCATCGCATTACAGGTTTGTAGATATACGTTTTCCAGTGTCGTATTCAGCGGTGTATAGCTTTCAAACATTTGCGCCCTACGTCGCGTGCCACGATTCTGATCCTGCTTCTTACTCCTATTATTGCCGTTCCTTGGCTGGGTTTTCTTGTTCTGAATATTCAGCTGCACTCTTCCTGAGCCTTCCCCTGACTGTCTAACCGCCATATTGCTTTGAACCCCTTCATTGCTAGGCCTCGCATCGTCCTGCTTCCTAGATTGTTTCGCATCCTCACGCCTCAAAAATTAGGCAGCTTTGGAATAGAAATGATCCAACGACGCGGGGGTTTTTCCAGCTAGCCAGTTTCCAAAATCAGAGTCGGGGTCAGTCCCCTTAGTCAGAGCCATCAAGACTGAATTATCATTGGGGTTAGTGATTTCTGTGCAGGCGGCGTTGAATCTTTCCAGGTATCGCCTGAGTGTCTCCCCGGGGGCTTGAGTGACACTAGATAAAGTATTTACGTCTTTAGGCCTGGCGATGTGCATACGGAATTGTTCAATAAATTTGGTAGCCAATTGGTCAAACGAGGAGATAGACCGTGGTGGTAAACGTGTAAACCACATTGTCGCAATTCCCCCTAAGGAAATAGGAAAGCTACGGCACTTTACTGCATCATCAGCTCTGGCAGCAGTCATTGACCATTCGTATTTCAGAATATGCTGGCTAGGGTCGGAGTTTCCTTCATACATGGGCAAAGATGGCATCCTGAATCGCCGGGGAGGCTCAGCATATAATATGTCATTAGTGAACGGGGTGTGACTTCGAGAGATCCCCCAATCGTCATTTGTTAAGCCTTGACTTTCGCGAACCATTTGGCGGACCATAGCTGAGAGATCAGGCGTTGCCATATTCGAAGGGTGCCGAGCCAAAGTGTGGTCGGGTTCTACAGTGCGAGGTGGGATCGAGCGCCGTCGACGATCCGAATCTCGCCCCCTTGGCTCGATGTCTTCTGGGACATTCGGTTCGGGGACACGTTCCTGTTGGCGGTAGTTCGGACTGGAGTGATTTCGGGTGTCAACTCCTGTGTCAACTGCGGTGGCTTGGTTATCCGCAGTGTGCTGTGGAACAGTGCCTCCTCGAGAGGAAAGTCCCGTATGAAAACTGGCAGAGGGGCCAACCCTTATTTGTCCAACAGTTAACGTTTACCGGAGACCAGAAGCATGCGCATGACTTCCATCTAACCTGGGGCGCGTAGATCTGCCGTCATAGTCGGATGAGGCAGAGCTTTCCGTGGAAGAATGCGAAGCGTGGTCCCTCTTGAATCTTCTTTGCCCCTGACGGTTTAGTTGGTTAGTCAATTCAGCATTGACACGTAACTGCTCAGTCAGCTGTTGTCGGCGTTGAGTTAATTCCTGGAGTAACGTTTGGAACTCCTGTCTTGTAACCGGACCTGACTGATCTGTTTGCCCAGCGGTATCCTGATTGGCTGACTGTAGCTGTGCGGGATTTTGCCTATCACGGCCTTCTTGATTACCAACGTTGGAAGTGGTTCTTGTACTAACCATCCTGAAGGTTGGATTCCTGTCCTAGATTTTTAGCTAATCTGAAAAGAATGGAAGGAATCTGAATTTGAGGTCTGGATCCCCCTCTTAGATTTATGCAATCCGGTATTGAAGATAGATCCACGGAGCAGGAGAAAGAGCTGGTTTTTTTTTCCTCTCAGTGAAAGCACCAAAATGTTTGCACCAAAATTGGGCAACAACCTTTGGGAGTTTTTGAAGAGGTAATAAATAAAAAACTGGAAGTGGAAATAAGTACTATCTAACAAAAACTCCAAGTCACAGAAAAGTAAATTGCACAGAAGACAAGGATTTAGAGTGGTTCGGCTATGCGCCTACGTCCACTATGAAGCTTTATCACTTTATTCCTTAATACTTGAAGATTACAAGTGTTTTTAAGCAAATTACAACAGTAGATGGACTTAAATTCGAAATTAGCAGCCGATGACGTGGTATGGAGTGATTCTGGCAGCGTTTAGGCTTATCCTTCTTCTCTAAATTCTCCCACCCCCTTTTCTGAATGACCAGAGGCTCTATTTATAGGTGTGGAAGGCCAAAATCCCACCTAAAACTCAGGGAGGTTGCCTGGCACGTGAGAGGGGCCCATAAGCCCGCGTTCTCGGAGTCCGTGCCCAATTTGGGATCGATTCGAAGTGAACTTCGAATCGATCAAAAATGCATCCAATCGAGGCGAAATTTGGTGTGGACATTCTTCAACATGTATGTAAGCTACTGTGAAAATCTCATGGCATTTGGATCATGGGATTGAGAGATATGATCGATTTAAGATTGCGTCTTCGTGTACACTGTTTGCTTCGACTCCGCTTATTGATTCATTCGAATCCATATGGTTCGAATCCATATGGTTCGAATCCACGGGTTCAAATCCATACGGTTTGAATCCATATGGTTCGAATCCATGCTTTTGTATGCGAAGGCAGTGACGTGGTGTACTGTGTGGATGGATTCGAAGCCGATGGATGCGAGGCCGATGGAGTCGAAGTTGATGGGTTCGAAGTATGTACTGGCTGATGGATACGAGGTTAGGTGAAGTCGTCGATTCGAAGCGTATTCACCTCCGATGGATACGAAGGGAGGAACGCCCCTGATGGATTCAAAGTAGGGAGTGCTTTAGATGGATTCGAAGTGAAGGCTTGCTTGATGGACTCGAAGCAAATGCACTTCTCATGGGTTCGAGGCGACATGCGTCTTGATGGATTCGAAGGAAGGTCAGGGGATGGTTTCGAATTACATGGGTTCGAACTGGACGAACTCGAATCAACGTGGAGGTGATGTGTTCGAACCAAGCAACATTCCTCTCTTTCAATCTTGAAGCCATCATAACTTGAGCATACGACCTCGGATTGACTTGAAACTTGAAATTCCGGTTCCTATGACTTTGCTCATCATGTCTTGTCGATTTTGGCCCAATCTGGGCTCGGACAATATTCATCGTTATCCATAGCGAAGGGGAGTGCGATCAATCTCTGAGGTGAACTGTCTTCTGTTTTTGACCAGTCTTTTGATATCACGGCTTTGCCAAAAAGCGGGATAACATACGGCATAGCAATATCCATTTATAAATATTACGGTGATTCGTAAATATTATAGTGGTTGTTTCTCTGAAGGTACTTAAACCTTCAGCTGCATTGCTACAGTGATTCGTGGTGCACCGATAAATCATGTCCGTTACTTGGCTGAGAACTATCTTGTTTATCTAAGACAATTTGTGATTATACAATTTTGGGTTAACTTAGGATAAATCATTCGTAATTAAAACTTGCATTCATTTAGTTGCATTAGTTCATCCATATTTTAAAAAAAATTCAAAATCCAAAACAAACAAAAAATTGTAAATATTTCTTAACTTAGTTTTTTTCCTTTTCTTTTGAAAATTTTCAACTGAAAATTCTAAAAAATACAAAAAAAAATTTACTTAGTTTTTTTAGAAAATCCAAAATCCAAAAAAATATATAAAATCTTTTCAAAAAAAAAAAAATTGAAAAAAAACGAAAACCAATTTCCCTTTTGAAAAATAAATTCTATTTGTAAATATTTTTCTTTATAAAAAAAATTCTTGAAAATGTCCGAGTTTCCCCACTTACGTGAATTTTACAATAGTTGTGAAAATCAGTATAATCAATATAATTTCACTCAAAATTCCTATAGAGATTTTAACGACAACTACTTTGTAAATATTTCAAATTTTGAACAACAAAATTTTCAAAAAGACGATCAACCCTCGAATCTCGAAAATAGCATTTTATCTTTGTTTGAACTCTCTACACAATAAAATCAAAATATAAACGATTTGTGTAACTCATATTTGTGTAATAATTCAAGTGAAAATAATCAAAATTTGAATTCGCTTCAAAATTCAAATGATTTCAAGTATAACCCATGACAATTCAATTTCGAGCTTCAAAATAAATTTCAAAATCAAGGTGAAAATGTGAAGCAATTTTCAAATAATTTTGGCAATGGGAATAGTTTCAATAACGATACGATTGAAATTTTTGGTTATCAACAAATTCAAAACGAAAATTTTCAAATCAATAATCATGAATTTGATTTTGTTGACCAAATGGAAAAAGATAACCGGGATTTATTACTTGAAAAATATAAAAAATTTCGTGAAAACCATAATCAAATCTCAACTTGCAAAGAATCAAATAATAATCTACCGTGTATCGAAATTGACAATTCTTGTTCTCAACAAGTCCAAATCGAAAATTTTCTAGTTAATAATTACAAATTTGATTTTGTTGAACAAATGAATGAAATTTACGATGATCACACGGATTTTTTGTTTGAAACATATATGAAACAGCGTGAAAAACAAAATCAAAATTCAATGTGTGACGAGTCAAGTGATAATCCATCTTTTACCACAATTGATGATTTTCAAATAACAAATTTCGAAACTGAAAATGATGATCTTAATAAAGTTGTTGAAAACACGGTAATTCAGTTGGATTTCAATTCTTTTAAGGGTGTGGAACCAAACTTAAAATTCGATCTTCCTTTTCTCGATTTCGAAAATTTGAGTACAACAACATTGAATTTTGAACTTGAGGCATGTAATAAAGTTGTTCATAATCCAACAAAGTAAGGCGAATTTAATGAACATGAATTTTTTGGACTTTTGGATGACAAGTTGTTAAATTCCGACGGGGAAGATGAAGATCACCATTTTGATTTTGAAATCAATAACTCTGAAAATGTTTTCAATGAAAAGCTTGAATTTCAAATTGGTGAAAATAAACTTGAACTTCAATCAATTGTTTTATCGACTCCAAAAATCATTGAAAATAATACATGTATAATTTTCAATAAAACAACATTCGTTTTTCCAAATCAATGTTCAACTTCGAAATCTTTTACGGTTTGGTTTTCTGCGCTTGAGCTGTGTCTGGCATACTTGGTGAGACAAATGAAACGGTTCTTGGAAGACAGGTTCATTTACTCTTTAACGGCATACTTTCTGATGACTTGTAAATAATCATCTTTTCATTTTTATTTAAATAAAGGTTATGTTTTTATATTTTCTCCTTCCACTTGGGTTGACTATGGGGAGACAGTCAAAATCAAGTGTGGGGGGGGGGGAGACTCATCTTTATTTTTCCAAGGTTTATTTTTGCTTAAAATCACAAAAAAATGAAAATGGAAAAAAATACCAAAAATAAATTTTCTTTTGATTTATTTTTAAAAGAAACATTATAAGATAAATATATGGTTTTGGTTTATTAAATTGAAATTCTTGAAAGTTTATTGTCTTAAAAAAACTAAAAATGAAGTTTTATTACATATAATAATGGATTAACTAGTATATAGGGAGATTCATACGTGTTAATTCTGAAGTACATCCTAATTGAAAATCTTTGTTTTAAAAAGTGGTTAATTTAAAGTAAAGGATATAATATTTTTTTGTCTTCTAAGTTAAATGGTGTTAAGATGATTTCGCAAAACTTTCTCTCTCTCTCTCTCTTAAAAAAATATAAAAATAATAAATAATAATATCCAAGTATTCACTCTCATTTAAAAGTCCTCACGGTTATGCGTGGGTGAATTAATTAAAAATTTTGATTATGTGCTTTCATACCCACTAAAAGTCCTCGCGGTTATGCATGTATGGAACACATGTAAAAAAACAAACATAATAAAAACCACCTACGGTTGATAGGTGTATGCAAGAAAGTGTGTGCACTCGTCATGCTTTGTACTCCTCTCACATAAGCCCGAAAGGTAGTGCATGGGTGGTATATCTGGCCTCAGTTTACCTGAGCTAGGTGTGTAATTTTTCTTGCAAACAATGAGAGAGAAAGCAATTGAAATCCTAGCATTACTTTTACTTAGTTGATTTGATTTTTTGTTGAAAAGAAATGAAAATTCCACTTTTATAAACTTTGATAATCAACTAAGGATCCATTTTATAGTTACAATGCGTTATTAACAATAATAACGATTTAAACTATAGTCTATTTGTTATGATAATTTCGTTTTTATTGGAAATATTGACGGGTAAATAACTTAAATTTCAAGATAATGATCAAAACCTATATTTAACTTATTGGTGTTAACTTAAAAATAAATCCTTCATTTGTAAATATTCTCAAAAACTTTCATTCATCTCTTTGAAATAATTCTGGCATTTTGTAAATATTTTCATCCTGCATTTGGATTTTGTAGGTAGTATCCGCTGAAAACCCTCACGAGACAACACTCGTCCTACTGGGGACACCCATAGGTTTAACGGCTTTTTGTATATACTCAATGCAATTGTGCTCCCTACGAAAATGGATTTATCTCGGTTTTTCTTTATTCGAGGACGAATAAAAAGATAAGTGTGGGGGTATTTGATGTGCACGTAAATGTGCATATTTTTACCACCATATTTATTCTATTTAAATCAAATAAATGATCATATTGGGTATTTGAACTTGTTTTAACCAGAATCCATGTTAATTCCAAATTGCAACATATTCATCTTTATCCAAGGGCAAAAAAGTCATTTTTGTGCATAAATTATCTTGAGAAAATTTAATTAGAAATTTCCATACTATTTTGTAGGAATTTGATTTCAATTACAAGATGTTTCATGAAGAAGATATGCATGCACAAAAAGAATACAAAGGAATGAAGATGGAAATAATTCCAAGTGAAGATCATGGAGGACACCACCCACCCACCACCTTAATGTACAAATTAGAGCCTATTGCACATGCTTATGGAATTAATGGCTTCATGTACACTTAAATGATGATTAGTATAAGCTAATGATTACTTGTCCTCCACATATTCTCATGGGTACTTTGGGCATTCCTTAAAAATATGAATTAGGGTTTAACACATGTATATATACCCCTTATGTTTCATGTAATCCTTCCTCTTAGTCTCAATTAGTTTTAGGCTCAAAATAAAAGAAAGCTCCTCTTTTCTTTTCATGGCTACTTAACCATTTTTACTTCATGTAAATTGCATTTTTTATGCGATGTTAATTAGTGCTCTCTTTCTTTTACATGCTTCTTTTTTTAACTGCATTCATGTTAGTAGTGTAGATTTATTTTTCATGCAAGTAGAATAGTTTTGTTTCTTTCCTTCACTTTTGTGTCTTTTTCCTTTTCTTTTTCTTTCATGTTGCAAGCTATATTTGTTGTGTTGATAACAAATATGAGAGGCTAATCCCTTCAATTTAGAGGTAATGAAGCCTCTAATCATGTAGCTTCAACATTTTGATAAATATAGCTCTCTTTTTGTGCTTAATGACAATGCTTGAAGTGGTCTAATTTGTTGTTTTTGTTTTTAATTTGAAAGCCTATATTGTTGACACCAAATAGGCTATGCTTAAACAATCACTAACACAAAAGCCTCTTCATCAAAATATGATTATGGCATAAGAAAGTGATTTGAAATTCAAATTTGATGGTCTATATTTCTAATTAATAGTTAATAGGCCATACTTAAAATAGATTTTATTTGCAACTTTTTTGTCATTTTCATGAGAGTTGGTAAGTGGTTTAAAGGTTGTGTTATAGTTTGATGACATCTGTTCAGCTAATTAATAGCACAAATGAGTCATGCTTATGATAAACTCATTATTTATACTCACTTATGACCAAAAAAGAGATCATAATTCATTAATTGTTGAATTATATGATCTAGAGAGTGGATTTATCTCTAAATTGTCATTTAACTCTCATATTTTTATCTATTTTTCTTTTGCTAATATTTGTTAGTTTCTTACATTTCTAACTATTCACTCTCGACTTGGGTATAATTTGATTGAATATAATTTTAAAATCATCAATTCCCAGTGGATCGACCCGTATTCGCCATGTGCTACAATCGTACACCGTGCGCTTGCGGTTATTTTTATTTCAAAATTTTTCGACGGTTTTCTAACTCTATAGAAATTCCACTGTTAAACAATTAGAATTTAAGACATAGAAAATGATGATGGAGATTTAACGCTAAGCATAAAGTGCTACATTATTATTAATTTGATTGAACAATTTCATACCATCAACTTCGAATAAGAACAGAATACCCTACTATTTTTTAAACAAAACCCACTAAGATAGCCATAAAACCACTTTTGATACTTAAGTAGTGCGCATGTTTTGACTTACTACACACAACACTATACCTAAATTTAGCGCAGTATCCGATGAAATGTTTTCTAAATAACAAAAAATTACGGCTTACTAACCTATAGCTCACAATAATTTCGTACCGAAGAACACAATGAATGTTTTCTATTTATTAGTCAACTTCATAGGTGATGAGATATAGAATGAAAACATGACATAGGCGAGAAAATATAACATTTTAGATGATGGTGGAAGTACCATGAAGTTGCTATTTTGTAATAGGAAGTGCGATGTGAGAGTTCTGTGAGTGCCTTCATGTGTTTACCTATGTGCACCTAGATTGCATAAAGTCATCACACTAGTTGATGTAGTTCATTATTCTTTTACAAAAATGTACATCCTTAGGTAAAAATTTGAAATATGACTTTGTTCAATTTAGTTCATACGTTCAGTCGCTATAGTTTATATCAATGCTACATTGCTTCAAAATCAACTTCAATCATGATGGTTTCCAATTTTCAAGTTATGTATATACATATGAATATAGATTTTAGGAAAAAAAGTGTACAATACCTAATATTGTTTTTCCATGCCAACAAAGAATAACAAATAAAAAACAACTATCTACAAACGTATTTTCCAATACAATAATTACGGGCATAAAATTTAAAAAAACCAGTATGCGAAGCATGGACTACACGCTAGTCAACTAGGAGGAAAATAAGATAGTAGGAAGTCCATTTAGATTACCTGAGTAAGTTTGGAGATAAAATAAATTAGTGGGTTAGAATATGTGATTTTGAATTTAACTTTCATAATTTTTGGCAATTTCAAAAGACATAATTTTACCATAGTAACATAATATGGATTACGATGGAAGCGTGTAAGCAAAAGATATCTATCAATTTGGATGTTTATGAGAAAACCTTAACTAGACTTGACTATGTTGTGTAATTTCTTGAAAAAGTCAGGTATGTAATTAATTAAGATCGCTAATCAAAATGAAAATGCCATTTATAATTTGCATCATGCGCATTCATTATAGTATCTTAGTGGTTCGAATGTATGACCTCTAGAACTTGAATTTAGGGCATTGTACTACTAACTAATTGAGCTGATGGTGCTTAGTATAATTTGCATCATTTTTTATAACATGATTAAAATTATACGAGGAGAAGCTAATATTTGGTGCTTTAAAAAGATGAAAATGACAGTACCCGATGTAACGATTCGTACTAAATAAGTTAATTTTGGGTTTAGTATGAAATATACTGTTCATATTCTTTTAGGGTGTTGCTAAATGCCTCAGCACACGGAAAAATGCCGACTAATACCATAACTTTTTTGATTAACCTCAACTAATTAAGTTGCTTCCTAATACCATTTTTTACTTTTCCACTAAATCATTAATCATCGAGCTTAATATCTTCTTTCTCTCAACGCACATGCTTACTTCTTCATCTCTTTTAAAACCTAAAACCCTACTGCCCAACTTCATCATGTCGTTTATCCTCTCCTTCTTTTCTTCTTCCTCCAACATCCAACATCATTGTTATTGCTCTCTAACCTGAACCACCTAAAATCTCCAAATTTCAAAATCATGTTATCAAAATCGATTAAAATTTTCAATTTCGATAATGAAGGGAAAAACCCTTTCTAAGGAAGAAGGCGACTTGGTGAATTGTCAATATTCTAAGAAAGAAAATGAGGTGACTTTGAGTTAAATTTGTTCTTTAGTTTTTTATCTTCTGCTGCGCTGTTCATTTGTATTTTTAGGATTTGTTCAATTTTTCTCGTGGTACATAGAAATGACATTAGTGTTTTGTTGAAATGCTTTGTTTTTTCTTGATGACTCTGTCTCACTTTCTTATTGTTGCGAGGTGAGAAAACTTGTTTATTAAAGACGATGATGAAGGAGGGAAGTTAGGTTATATGAAAAGGTAGCCAATATTATTTATTTAATAGTATGAAATAACACGTATGATGATTAATTATGGTACTTTAGTCATCACTTTTCTATGTGATTTTAGCCATATACTTCTTTTATTATAAGTTCTTTATATTGTTTAAAATGCCTTAAAAATCGCTTAATATTGTTTCTAACTAAGTCGTCACCTATCGTCCTTATATGAGTAAAATTGTGCAGTATATAGTAACTATACAAATTCACGTTTGACATTCTACCATAAAATCATAACATTTTAAGATTAGGGCTATAATTTTTTTCATTTTTCATATATTTAATTTGAAGGAAAATAAAATAGTGCAAAATCAATTTGTGTTAATTATGTCCGATCAAAGCTAAAATAGACTGGAGAGGTAGCATATGTTATTTGGTGTTTCAAATTTTATATTTTTGTATGATGTTCAAAAGACTTAGTTTTACCATAAGACGAATTATGATGAAAGCATGTAACCAAAAATATCTATTAATGTGGATATTTGTAGGGAAATCTTAATACTATAAGCTATCAAAGTTCAGGTTACATCATGTAATTTCCTTAAACAGTCAAGTTTTATAACTTAAGCCCACCAATTAAAAAAAGGAAAGCCATTTATAATACAAATATATACACTGATTTGTTGAAATCATTCCAACCAATAATATAGAAATATATTTTGAACTTAACAACAAAGCAGTTGTAAATTGGTTTTAAAATTTCATTAATAAAGAGTCTCCTATTGCTTTCCAATTAATTTACGGGGTGCAACTTCAGTATAACAAGTTTGCAAGACAAAAGAGCAAAAAAATTACAAAATTAGAAAAACCAAATATATAGCACAAGAAAATGGACACACAGAAGAATTGCAAAATAAATTAATTTCATGTCCTATAATCTAACTTTTTTTCAAAATTTGACCTTTTCCCTAATTCTCTCTTAAATCTAATAGAAAATAAAAGAGATTTGAATCCAAAGCAAAAATATTTTTGAAACCTTACTGAATATGTTATAAAAACCAAATTATCATTTATTCTAGCTAATATCTTAGATTATTCTTGCTGAATAAGTTATAAATACATTTCCATTCTCATTTTGAAAATTAAATACATCTCGATTTTCAAAATCTTAAATTAATATGATGATGTGTTATTTTACTCAGACTGGAAAACTAATTGCATCTCGTTTTCCATTTATTCTACGCATAATAAAAACAAACTATCAAATAGTTGGATACATGACCTCCATGGCAATCCCACAAGTACCCTCAGCAGCACTAGAACTCCTCTCAATTCTTGCGAACCCACTTTCACCCCAGTCCTCACCCCATGAGTTCTTCACCAGCCAAAACTTCATACCTGACTCAATCCCATATCCAATCACCGCGACCTCATGATCAAGACTGATTCCACAAAGCTCGTGCCCAATGATCCCACTCACGTAATGCTGCAACCCGCTCGAGTCCACTGCAGCGGACACGGGTTGGCTGGCCACGGCAGCCAACATAGCCTTTTCGTCATTGGCAGGCAACCTTACAAAGTTTGATATCTTAGCTGTAGAAGATAGGTTTTTAGTGCACGATTCTTGTGTTTTTTTAAAGGGAAGGTTGTCTTCGGATGTGATGCCTCCATTTTTCATGACGTATTGGTAGGACTCTTGGGCATCGCCAAGTCTGTAGCAGCCGGATGGGTCGTTTGGGTAGACACAGTTGAGGAGTTGTTGCTCTGAAAGTGGGACTAGTTTTTTGTTTTGGATGTAGTTTAATCCTTCTATTGCTGCCACTGCTGAAAAAATCCAACAACATTCTGCGTTTTTTTTTTTTGAAGAAGATAATATATATATTACTTGAATGTAAGTAGTATTTATCCATGGATTATAGAATTTAAGAGAAAGTTCCTTTTTATACATAACATTTTTTGTGGTATAAATAACAATGTTTACTTAGCCTATAATTTGAGTGAATAACCAAATTTTGCCCTTCGCTTCACTATTTACTCACGGTTAGCAAATTTGCGTATAATTTTTAATTTTGAACACATTATTGTTTTATTGAGTGAGTAGCACGCAAATTATAGGAAAGCAATAATAGGCAATCATGTTATAGGCAAACAATATGTAAAATTCAATTTTTTTATATTAAAACTCATGAACATTCAAAAAACTAATTTTTGTTTAAAAAGTTACTAGTTGAATACTATTTTTAATCCAAAACATAAAAGGTTATTGAAACATTAATTACGAAATAAGCTTAATTTGTACGTCTTTGAGAACTATATTGTTTTTTATTCTTAATGTAATGAACTGAATAGCAAAACTATATATCTCATGGTTTTCAACATTGCATGATAACACTAATCTTAATCTTTTTTCATTTTTATTTTTCAAAATAACATTTTTACTTCAATCTCATTCTAGAACATTATACTACTCGTAGCTCGAGCTAGTGGACCTTGACCTATTACTCTTAGTCTTTGGATCACATCTTCAAAAATTGACCAAACTTTTTACTTTTTACTTAATTAGGGAATTTTCAAGAATTGTACGTACACTTAATGCTAACTTTTTACTTAATTATTAATATGATACAATAAAAAGAAAATATTTAATTGAATCTCACGGGCGTATGGATGCCTTAGGGGAAAAAAGCATCACCTCTACACACATTCACAAGCACATGTATATAAACATTCAAACACATATACACATATACACATACGCACACGCGTTTGCACGTGCGCACAAACACATACACAGAAACACAAACGCACACTTGAAGTTGATATTTCAAGTCTTACCACAAGGGTTTTGATTCTTAATCGAGGTAACCGCTCCCAGTTGATTCCAGTCCATACTGGAATGTACGTTCACGTTGGATAAATCAAATCTCACATCATTAGTTTCAGGCAATGATGAATCCCTACGTTTATAGCCCCCACCATACAATTTGAATTCCTCTTTAGTCCTATCAGAAAACTTCGTGAGACCAAGTGTATATTTTCCATTTCCAGCATTATTCATTGACTCGATATATTCCACATTGTCTTTGAATATTCTGAATCGATGTTCTTCTTCGGCTTCATCTTTGTATACCCGTTTGTACTTAGCTATCCATTCCTCGAATCTTATCGATAATGATAATTCTTCTTGGTTGGTAAATACACGAGATGCATTAGATACATATGTTGAAATTGCAATCGTATGGAAAATAAAAATTAGAATTTGAGTCATTTTCGATGATGTGATTGAAGTTTTATGAGTGAAAGAAACTATTTGGTGTGTTTTAAGGAAGAAAATTGCACGACTTATATAACTAAATTAGCTCACTTTGGACTTAGTATGTAATCTACAGTTAATATTATTTTATTAAATGGTTTAAATATCGACCTTAAATGCATTAAATATCAGTTAAAATGGATCAATATTATTTCCAAGATTATATGAATAATATAAGTCGTGTAATAAATACATGGATTTGCAATTGACATTCTACCGGAAAATTAAAACTTTTTCCAATTTGGACAAATAAAGGTCTATCCCTTTTTAATTAACTAGTACGAAATGAAATAGTGTCAAATCCATTTGGATTAAATGAGTTCAAAAATAGAATGGATTAGAGCGGTAGAATATGTGATCTGGAGATCAACGTCTATATTTTGTTGTAATTTCGAAAAGTCCTAATTTTGATGTTATATGGATTATTACGATGATGAAAGTACGCAAGGAAAAATAACTCTTAATGTGAATGTTTGCATGGAACTTCAATAATATTAGCTGCTAAATTTAGACTATGATGTAATTTCTTCTATATAAAGTAATAGTCAAATTTTGTAATTTCTACGCAATAATTAAAAATGAAAATACAATTTATTAGACTCTTAAATATACATTTATAGGGTTTGGCAAAATTGTGCCAGTCCTAAGTTGGTTTTAAAATTTCATTAATGTACCATATGGTAAATGCCTTATTAGTGAGATTAAAAGTCAAGAACATAGACTAGAAGGATAGAACACGTTATTTAGAGTTAAAACTTCAATTATTTTTGGTAATGTTCAAAAGACTTAATTCTATCGTAATATGGATTATGATGAAAGTATGCCGGCAAAATTGTCTATTAATGTGGATGTTTGTGGGGAAATCATAAAAATCTATTAAATAGCAGTGAAGTAGAACAATTTAAGGCTCTCTCATTAATTTTAGGAATTCCATCCTATCTCCTTAATTCTCTCCACAATTTACTGTTGTGATAATTGTTACAATGTTTTTATTGGTTCTCTCTTTTATAATTAAAATCTAATACTAATTTTAACAATTATTTATATGGGTTTTTTTCTGTTATTTTACATTTAATTATGTATATATTAAATTTAGTTAGCTGATCTTAAATTAAGCTTTTAAAACAAATATAATTAATGAATATTCATTAATTTTAAAAATGAAAATTCAATATGTACACAGCATTCACATTGAAAAAAATAATAAAACAAAATTTTCATTATAGTCAGATACTATAATTATATACAAACTATTACAATGTATACTAATATTTTCTTCTATCATTTATAGGCCACCATTCCATAATTATAACAATTGTTTATGGATTTCTCTTAAGTTTTCTTATATTATTTTACATTCAAGTCAACATATTTGAATTTAGTAATTGATCTTAAATTTAATTTTAACTAAATTTAATTTATTAATTGATCTTAAATTGATTATGTTTGAATTTATTAATTGATCTTGAATTTATTAATTGATCTTGAATTTATTAATTGATCTTAAATTTAATTGCTTTTGGAGTCGTAGCAGGACAGCTTATCAATTTTTCTTTTAAAATACGACTTCCAAAATATTCATTTTATTTAAAATATTATTCACTGTCCAAAATCATGAATATAATTCCTAACAAATTTCAATACGTCTACATGTTTATTAAAGGATTATCCACTATCCAAAATCGTGGATATAATACCTTTAATAAACTTCTATATTTAGCTTATCAAATAAGTTGACTTCGGATTTATAAAAAAAAGTTTATAAATTCACATTTCTATTTTATAAAAACTTCAATTTATAAAATTCCTTTATTAACCAATTCCATTTATATCTCGTTTACACACCAAAAACCAAGTTATAAGTTTATTCACTTAAAATTCTCTTATTTACAAAATAATTCTTTTTTATAACATCATTAATTCATAAATCTGTAAATCTTATTTACTTATAAAACCCATTTATAACTTCATTTTAACAATTACAAAACTCATTAATAATTCCATTATTTTGATTTATAAAAATTCAATTTTATAATCTTATAAATAATCCATTTATAATAATTCAAAATCTCAATTTCAACTATTTTACCAATAGTTCGCTTCATTTTTCAAAAACCACATTCTAATTATATTTTGCAAAAATCACAATTTTTATAACTCAACAATCATGACATTTATTTATTTAAAATAAAGTGGAAATTAGGTTGAAGGGCTTCTATTTGCGGGGTAATATGTTTTAATGACACTACTTTTGAATAATTAGTTTTAAGAATAATTTACGGCATAATGATAAATTCATCTAACTTTTCAAGTTATACAGGAAAATGATAAATCCTTTTATCTTTATTTCTGTATAACCGAAAATGATAATTTCTTTTATCTTTTTCCTGTAAAATATCCTTAAACTAGTTTTTTCAGAAATAGTGTCCCTAAAACTTATTACCCTGCACAAATATGCCCTTGAAGTGAAAATCCCCTAAAATAAATCCATTTACTTATCCATTCAAAAATTAATAAAACTTGTATTTCCAAAACACTTGAAAATCCTTTTTAATTTGTAAATCATCACTTTAATACTTCTGGATTACCAAAAATAGGCCAAATGCTGCAACAACATTAAATACATCAATCAGAGCATCGAAAACATCATATTTCACCTGATAACAGCATATATATCAATATCTATAAATGAACCAATACTGGTGAGGAATCTAGTTGGATCCCGCCAACCTGTCACCTGCAACAAATATACATATTAAAATATGTGTACAATGTCTGTTTCGAGGCAACCGAGCGTGCGAGGGTCATTCGCCCATACACGGGAGCGTGGGTGGTCCATTCCAATAAGTAGGAATATATTCAAATACCAATCAATATACAGACAATATATCATATATCATCCAAACAATCATCAATCAACATAAAATAGATTTATTCTCACTTACACAAAAATATCGGTGAGTCAGAAATAGCGAGTTGTACTCACTTTGGTTCCAATAGCAGTTGTAGTGTTTTATTTCGAATAAAATTAAACAGGTGTTTAATTTTACCCAAAATTTTCGCTAGCTTCAATCAACTCCAAATAGCTCTAAAATGTAGCGCTCATCAATACGGACCCAACGCAACTTGTTTCATCAAAAAAGGACCTCGTATGAAGAAGTTATGCAATTTCAAACTTCATACGAATTAAAAGATAATTAAGTTACACTTTTTTCTTTTATTTTCACACACTTTTATATTGTCCCTTTCATTTTTCTTCCATCAAATCTAGCCCAATACTTTCATCTTCTTCTCCCCAGGCATATTCACGCACGCATAACCCATTGGCCATTTGAAAATTTCGATGGTCGCACCTCTATCGTCGCCATCGACGACGATCAAACAACGCCGATCGATACTCCTCATGCACCACCGCCGCAAGAACCATGAACCCCGGTTGCATGATGGCCTCGAAAATCATCAATGGATGTCGGTCGAATACGAGCATTTCATCGATGATCGCCATCGCATGAAATCCAATCTCGACCGTTGATCGTGTAGTACTCACCGCCCTCTACAATTTTCTAGGTGATAATTTTTTGAAATAATGCGTGGATTTGAGGAGATCGAGGAAAGAATGAGGTGAATTTTTGGCCGTGCAAAAGTTAATGGCGGCTAGCTCGAGCTCTATTAGGGTTTTGGAAAATAGAATAAAATTATGGCCTTTTATTGGATATTTTTGTGCGCTATTCATCTGGAAATTTTCCAAACTCCAAACGAAGCGTACCGCCTGGCATTTATAATATTTTATCCCTATACCGAACACAATGGAACATATATCGGGAGCCAATTTGTTCGTACTTGGAAGATTGGTTTTCGAATGGACTTATTCAAATTAAAATTTACATAAACAAATTTCAACGCGTTTTAGCTTGCCACGAACTGAACCGTGAATCCAGTTGGCATAAAATATGAAATCTTACAATAATATAACATTGTGGATTTAATGAAACTGGTTTCATCGAAATCCGAGATGTTTCAAAAATGACTATTTTTACACCTTAATTAGATATTAAAATATTCAGTTTCTTGAAATTAACTTTTAATTAAAATTTAAAAGTTCACTAACATCATTCTAATTCAAATAGAATTTAATTTAACTTTATAAATCATTTTCATTCACATTAAATCAAATTTTCAATTATTTTAGCAATTTAAAATATTAAATTAACAATTTAATTATCCAATTAAATCTTTAAATAGGTTATTCAGCTTATAAAACTAACTTGTGAATATTTAAAATCAATTAAATATTCCAATTTCAAATGACTGAAATTCTGGATCGTTGCATATGCCGTATTTGTACTGACATAAATGGTAAAACTATATTTTCATTAAAATCTATATAATTTAATATTTTCAAAATTATATACCAAATTGTCTTTCATACTTTTACTTTTTTCCACATTTAAGTTAACAAAAAAGTTTCCTTTCTATAATTAGTTATTTAATACAAAGAATTTAATATATACATCATTTAGCTTTAGTCAAATTATCAAAATCTAAATGCCAATTTCATACTATATGTACATAAATATATTTTTTTACAAAATTTTATTGTTAATTTTAAAATTTACTAAGAGTACTTGTTTTTGTTTATTTGATTCATAAATAATGAATCCTTAAATGTAATAAATCGATATATAACTCATTTTAGTCAACAAAAAAGATAATTTAACGAATTTTTATTTAAATATAAAAATATATGAATTTCATTACAAAAATACACAGTTCTAAATATAGTAATTTCAATTTATAACTCATCTATCCTAACAAAATTCATCAAATATTTCATAATAAATTATGTTCTTCAAAAATAGTTATAATATTATTTTTCTACAACATACCGTATGCAACACATGAGTTACACGGTAGTATTACGGATAACTAAATCCATACTATAGTATGTACTTTCCCTTAAGTTTTGTAATTTAAGCCCACCAATTAAAGATCAAAAAAATAAATATGATATTAGTAAATAAATTTATGCGATTTGCTGAGATCGTGCAAACTTAATAAATAAATATATTTTGAACATAATAATAAGGGGCCTTAATTGGTTTTAATGTTTGATTAATAAAGAGTCTACTATAGCTTTCCAATTAATCTATAAGATGCAACATTAATATAAAAAGGACCATTTAAACAACTCGAGAAAGCTGCGATAAGACCACGGTTAACCTGCAATCTTGGAGCGTCACATTCCTAAGAATCGAATAACCTTACGAATGCATGAATCAAAATTCTAGCCTCAAAACCTTTTAAAAAAACCCTCTAAACCAACAACTTTGAACCACACACTTTTCAAATTTGGGAAAAAAAATACTATCACATCACTTTTCATTTTTCACATGCTCAGTTTAAAAATAATGTAACAGCCCGCGAATCCATACCTCTTGAGTCAGCACTATTCTACAACAATCAACTCAAGTTGTACAGAAATACGAACCATTTGGGATGAGAAGAAGAGGTAGAAGAAGAAAATAGAAAACAACAACAGAATCTAACCATCACAGCGGAATAAAATATAATAGATACTAAATAATTTTACTCAAAAATCTAATATCTTTGTATATATATTACATCATTAGAGTACATCACCATAGATCAACATCAATATCATACAATGGATACACAACAACTCAAGGTATACAACAACTCAAACACAGCGGAATAAATATATAGAAAAAATACGGATATACGTATCGTCATCCAGCTCGTCTCCTGAGCTCCACATCATCATCTCCTGTATCCTATAATACTCGGTCTGACCCGAGCATTACGGTTAAATAACACCCGAGTCAGTCTGGATTACCAGCGTGAGAAAAATCACACTCAATTGATTATTAAAGTCTCAAGATCCTTTTGAAAATAAAAGCATCTCGTAAGACCACGCCACAAATAAACATGTTGGGTTTTTACCTTACGATAGCTAAAACAATTTCTATAGAAATCCTCTGATATTATAATAGGGTCTATATACAAATACTTATAAAATAGCCGAAATTGTTACATGACTAAATTCCAGCTACTAGCCACAGAGTGGGTAATACAAACAAAACTCGTATAAGGCTCGTAGGGAGAATGGATTTCCAACTAATGACTAGGCACTAGGGTACCACCTGTCACAATACGGGGCCTAGATGACCGTACCGAGGAGTACGCCTGCTCCTCTGCAACACAAGGCCGGGACCACCCCTTACTGGATAATCTCGAGTGAGATCACCCCGCGGTTGGGATCAGCAACCGCCCACTAAGCCGAAATAAAAAGGGACATCTAGACTGGAATGACCTCACCCTGCTTGGGTGCTACCCACCTAGCCTTACTGCATAACCCCTGATTTTCAGTCATTCCCATTTAATGAGGCTTGAGGCTAAGCGTTACCTTTTTAGAACATATCCCTTAGAATGCCCATCGTCCACCTGACGATGTTTCGCAAGCATTCATCCATACAAGTCCGTCCCGGGTTCGAACGGAGCCGAAGGCACTATTCCTACTACATCCATTTTGGAAATATCCTCAGGATTAGTAGCGACTAGCCCTTGCACTTCACTGCTCCATCTTCGAATCCAAAATCATTTTCACGAAACGTACAAACTGGATCGAAGTGGTTTTCGAGAAATAAATCTCGATCCCGGTCTCTTCGAAACGATCAATGCATTTGGCCAATATTGATAGTCGGTTATTTAACTATCAATTAATATTCACAAACATCCATCACACAATAAATAATTTTCCACATTATTTATTTATCTCAAAGATATCTTCCCAAGATATGTGTTTACTTTTCAAATTCCTTTGAAAACAGTTTCAAGGCTATCTGCCTTCTCAGAATAAATTTCAAGTATTTTTATTTCTTCCGGAATCACCAAGCACAAAACTAGATATTTCTAAATTAATTTAAAACACTTTACTTTTAAAAATATAATTTAAAACATTCAAGTTAAAATTACTTTAATAATTTGTTAAAAACACATACTATATGAATATTTGAAAATAAGGTTACTTAATAAAATATAAAACTAGGTTTATACCTTTAAAACAAAATACCGAGTCACTTTTATATAATTACTACTATAATACATTAAGAGAAAATACTTACCTTATAATTTAAATATTAGAAATAATAAATTTTTCAAAACATACCTTTTAAAACAATTTCAAAACTATTAACTTTTAAAAATTTACTTGAAAACGTACTTAGTTATCCAGGAAGAATTCCAACTTCAATCACTTAAACCAATTTTCCAAATTGATTCCCAATTTATTCCATTTGAAATAAGTTTCTTTAATTACTCAATTCATTTCAAATTTCATTAATTATTCACTTAATTATTATTGTTATTATTTTCCATTTGATTTTAAATCTTTTAACTGAAATATACAAATTTCAGCTTTTCCCAACTTCTTCTTTATTTTTTTTCTCAAAAATTTAAATCTTACATTTTAAATAAATGTTTTTTCTTTTAATTAATATCATTGAAGATTAAAATTCATTAACTTCCTGTTTATTCAAATTTCCATTCTATACCAGGATCTATTTAGTAGAATTTTAAAGTCACTTTATTTTTTTCCAATTCATTTAAAAATTTATTCAAATTTCTATAATTATTTCACTTACGATTTCACTTCTTATATTATCTTACCAAAATCCAATTTCTATATTTTTGGTAATTCGTCATACCCAATGATATCCAATCTAACCATGGCATTCAATATTCCAATAAAGATCATCATAGGATATCAAATAAATCACAACAGTGAATTTTAAATAATTTAAATAAATATTGGGGGATCCAGTTAGATCCCTCTAACCTGTTTTTCCCTGCATCCACAAACGTCAACACAGTATAATATATCAATTCCAAAATATCATACTATATCACATCAATTCATTCAACCATTCAAACAATTATTTGAATTTAATAATTTTAAATTTAAATTTAAACGGTGTGAGATTAACTCACCTTTGACTCTTGTTTTGCAACCCACTTCATTCTCGATTTGATTCCACGATTTTAGACCTTGAATAGCATTATATTGTCTATTAATATTTGAGGTAATCGAACAACTTGTTACCAATTAAATAAGTTTAAATTTAATTTAGTTTAAACAAGTAATTAAATTTAAACTAATTCCCCTTTTGAAAATCTTTTAGTAACTAAAATAATCTAAATAAGTTAGTTAAGCATTTTTTTTAAAATGATATCTAGTAAGTTAAAATATGTATGTATATATTTTATCTTCAAAATAAACTATATAAAGTTTAAAAATCTAACTTTACATATCTATATATATGCTGTATACATTCATAAAAATCTTCTATATATTAATGTTATCTGTTTACTGTCAACTATTTAAATAAAAATCTTAACCCTAAAAAAAAAAGAAAATTCTATTGAGTTGTGCTGTTTCAATATCCATTATTTAAACTAAAATAAAAATCGAAATACCTCACTATAAATTCTCCTTAATTTAAATTAATTTAAATTAAGCTTTAAAATTTTTACCTTACTGTCGAACTCCAATCGAATCGAGCCCTCATCATGACTTGCCTGCATCGCCGACTTCGGCCACCAGTCACGCGTCCTCTAGCTTCTACGCCTGCACCTCAACATCACGGCGAGGCCACACTTACGTCCATGCCCTAGCCTCCACTACTGTCGCAAGTGATCTCGTGAAGATCCTAAAACCCAGAAGACGTACGAACCATCACGGCTACAAGTTGAAGTCGCCTCCCAATCTCGATTCACGCGAGTGCGTCCTCAGTCACATGCGGCGAAACCCTAGCAATCTGAACCAATTTGTTTCCTCCTCTCTTACCCCTCTCGCACGAGCTTACGGAATCCCCCAATTCGCGACGTTACCAAATCTCTCATCACCAATCTCGAGCTAGGGTTGCAGGCTTCGGTTGCGATAAGAGGTCGTGTGAAGATGCCGACCTGATTCGGTCCTCCCCAATTTTTATATACACTCGTTCGCCAATTTTTTTAGATCAAAATTGGCTTCGGCCATTAATTATTGTTTTTTTTTCGAATTGTTATGCGAAATGAAAGGATAAGGGTCTCGCGTTCGAAAATAAACAGGAATAGGTATGGTGTGTTCAAGAAGGCAAAGGAAGCGTGTCGAAGACGCCTTGCTACAGTGTTCACTTATTTTGAATTCAAATTCGGATCGATTATTATTAATTAAATTTTCAGCGCGTTTATATATCATACACACAAACACACTAACTCCGATCAATACGAAATTTGAAATCCGGTAATAATTCAATATTACGGACCCAATGGAACTGGTTTCGTCAAATTCCGAGACTGTGCCTCGGAAGGCTATTCTTAAATTCAATTTAAACGATTAAATTTCAGAACTGACCGATTCAGTGTTAGATTCCATTTTAACACTTCTATTATATTCAATGTTATCAATATAAATTTTTATAAGCTTTCAAATTATATTTTTAACAGGCTTAAAATCTCAGGTTTCATATTTCTCCAATTCAGATTATTTAATTCAACAATCTAATTGTCAAATAAATTATGATATTCGTAATTTAAGTTGATAATTAACCTTTAAATAATTAAAATCCATTAAATATTCCGATTTTAAATGCTCGAAAATTCCGGGTCGTCACATTCCTTCTCCCTTAAAAGAATTTCGTCCCTGAAATTACTAGTTAGGAAGAATGGTCCAATACCCGTTTTCCTCAAAACTAACAATTCAACATTTTACTAACTATCTTTTTATAAAAGACCCATTATTCTTAGTAACTTTCTAAACTTTTCCAAAACCTTCTATAGTTTTCAAATAACTTACTTGTTCAACTATTCAAATTATAATTCAAAACTAATTTTTGAATTATCAAAATTTTCTCAAAAATTTTCTAACTCTTTAAATTTTCGAAAAATTTCGCCAGCGTCTCCTTTGCGCGGCTAGCTCGGTACAACTACAAAATGGCTCTACGGCTTCCCAAATCCAAAAAGAAAACAAAACGCCAAGTGACTCAATCAAAAAACCAATCAAATTTCATAGAAATTTAAACACATACCTTTTTGTCGAGCATTTCAAATTTATCTTTCAGAAATCAAAATCAATTCTTCTTTTTCCTTTATATTACCTGCATATCTTACATAGCAATATGTTCAATCACAATACTCAAAACATCATATCAACTTTCTTACAAAATGTCAGCATTTAGTCATTTCAATACTATTTTAGATTATATTTGTAGTATCAATTTCCAATTAAGAAAAGTTTGGTATAAGTATTTAATATGCTTCTTTCATTTATTTTCATGTTACCACCTTAGTTTATATCTGTTTCCATTCAAATTGATTTATCTCCATTTCCATATGAATTCAATTTATTCTTCAACTCTAAACTTTAAATTTTATTTTTCATTTATACTGATTCATGTCATTATTTTAAATTAGTTTCATTTACTAACTTATTTTAATTTTCAATTCGAAACCGTTTTGTCGTTAACAAAATTTTCCAAAAATTTTCTAACTCCCAAAATTTCTGAAATTTTTTGGAAGAGTCCCCTTTGTACGGAGAAGCTTTTGCAATTTGACAAAAGAGATAAATATATATACATCGACCCACACGGTCGGAAAAACAAAAAACTGTAGGATCTAGATTTAACCCTAGAGGGGGGGGGTGAATAGGGTTATAGCAAATTTTATCGATTTTATACATAGAAAAATAAATATGCAGAAAAGAAAATCACACACAAAATTTACCCAGCTTCGGCAAAACCTGCCTACTGCTGCATTCACAGATTTCTATTAGAATTAAACAGTATCACGCTTACAAACACTCTACTAGACTCGCAGACATTTGCTCCACGCTCACAAACACTCTACTAGACTCGCACACCCTGCTCGCAAACATTTGCTCCACGCTCACAAACACTCTACTAGACTCGCACACCCTGCTCCGCCTATAGAGTTTCGCTTACTCGCAAACTTTGCCTCCCGCCTATAGAGCTTTGCTTACTCGCAAACTCTGCTCCCGCCTATATAGCTTTGCAAACTCGCACACCCTGCTCACTGTACTAATTCTAACTAGACAATCTGACACTACCTAACCCTAGGTGGTGATTTACCAGTTCTTGATTTTAAAAGTAAAAACAATTTAAACAATAATTAAAAGATAAACAACCCTAATTAATTAAAGCCTAAAAACAAAACCCCCTTTTAACATAAACAAGGTCGGCCCCGTTCACTATATGTTAGCCCGTTCCTTTATCTCCTTGTGAAAAATGGCGGTCGTTCTTCTCTTTCATTCCTCTCAGTTCTGAATTTAGGGCTTCGTCCCTGATTTCCAAATTAGGGTTTGTGTAAATTGAAGTCGCCGCTTGATACAGATAGTTGTAGACTTCGTTTCTCTTCTATTAGCTCACGGCTCTTCGATTTGGATCGAGTTCGTATGTGATTTTCTGGTATGTGTTTTATTCCTTTTGCTCTGTTGATTTTGGCTTTCTCGAACTCGATGCTTTATGCCGATGATGATTTTGGGTATTTATAGGAGTTCGATATCCTTTATTTTCGTTCGTATAATCATGTTTGAATTTGTCATTTTCGTTTCTCTGCCGCTTGATTATGCTTGAACGATTGATGATTAATCTGACTTTGTCAAATTCGTATACTTGATGCTTGGCACACACGGTTTTGATTTTTGACTGGTTCACAATTGGCTTCGGCCTTTGAATTTGTGTTGATTGACTATGGCCGTGAATCTCTCTGTTGACCCGATTGCAATATGCTTTGAATTCGAGACATTTGTTTACCATGTGCTTTGAGATGATTGACTTGCTTTGAAAATTGTCTGTTCCGTTGATTTCGTGATGAATTTCTCGGCTATGTTCTTGACTTTTGGTAGCACTGGTTTTTGACTACGATATTGAACTCCCCTGTGACTTGTTCAATTTGCTTGGTCAATACGGTGTTGATCTTGTCTTGGTTCGATTTGCTTGGCTGTTTGATTATTTCTTGTTGTACTCGGCTTTGACTTGATTTTTTAAAACTACTGTCACATTTGGCTTTGGTCATTTTTGAAATTTTGATCAGCCTGTACTTGTGCATTTGCATCATGTATATATATATGTGTTAGCTTTAAATTTGGTCACTTGATCATCTCTGTTGATTGCCCTGTAAAATTTCATGCTGACTTCGGTAACTTCGACACGAGCTTGTACTTGGAACATGTGCTTGCTGTCTGGATATCTGCAGTGCATCACCATTGTTCTTTACATTTGTATATAATGTCATTACATGCTGCTTCACCATATCACTTGAGGTCTTGTAGTTGGTGATTTGCACTTGCACTGCTTCATAAGTTCATTTCTATCTGTTTCTTGTGTTGCACTTGTATGCTCTTGTGTATTGCCTTGTATCACTGACCCTTCCATATACTCTCTGATAAATGTTTGAACTAGTGCATACTGTTGCGGCCTGTACTTGTGTGATATTTGAACTTGACGGCTCTGGCTTGATGTTGTTATTCCATTTATGACCACTGTCTTGCATTATGTTAGTCTGACTTGTATGTTGTCACTGAGTTTGACTGAATGTTCATTGGTACTGTTTCATCAGTTCATATTGAACTGTTTCCTGTCATGTTCACTTGCACACTCGAGTTTGTAATCTCTGATTCATAGTGTATAAGTTGGCTGCAGTGTTGTGTTTGTTCTCCTGCATGTAGTCAGTTGTAATTGTATTGGACTTCATTCTGGTTAGCACTTGCATCACCACTGTAACACATATTCAACAATGCATGCTGTGCATTTCATTCAGTCTTCATGCATGTTCTCTGATCATTGCTTTGATTCATTTCATATTTCTGTTGGGGCTGTTGGTCTTCGTTGCATTCATGTCATGTTGCCTTGTGTTGAATCCAGTTTTAAAAACTCGGGTTTGACCTTGTGCTAAGAGTTGTGTCATTTATATTATTGCACGTGAGTTGAACCCGGTTTTTCATTTGGGTTTGACCTGTGCTCACCTGTCCCTGTAAATCACTCAAGTGTATATATCGGTGTGCACGGCCTTGTGGCATATACAGTAATACACTGTGTATGTCACAAGTTGTTCGTGTATGATGAATTCAAATTTAAATTATGACGAACAACCCAAATAACTGAGGCAAATCATATTTTCAAAATCATCTTTTATTTTTGAATTTCAAATTTTCGATTTTACTGCGTTAGTGAATATTTTTGCAGATTGCTCAGTTGCTGGATTCAAACTAGAATGGAGTTGAAGATAAATACGAGTGTGAGTGATATGTAGTGAGGACATTTGTAAATGTGAAATGTGATGTAATTGTAATCAAAGTTGTATAGTTATAGTGAGAGCTTGAAATTGTACTATTCAAAGATGTAATAAATATTTATTTGAATAAAATATTCGTTTGAATTCAAATTTCGTGTTATTTATTTTATTCAGCAAATATTTATTTAATCTGTGAAAATAAATAGTATATTATCAAATACATTTAAACGAATGTATATATGTTTATTATCATCAAACAAAAAAATCATATAAGCGCAAAGCGCATATTCAACAATCTCCCCTTTTGATGATCACAAACATATATTTAAGATTTTGAATGTATTAAATGTATTTGATCGTTCAATTTGCTCCCCCTATTTGAATGCTCCTCTCTACACAATACCCCTCCTACATATATGCATACAAATAAAAATATGTAAATGAGCCTATATGCAAATTGAAAATTATTTGACCTTTGCTTGATTCTATTTGACAAAATCTTAACTTTTCTCTCCCCCTTTTGTTATCAGCAAAAGAATAACAGTGTTATAAAAATAGGGATGAAGTGATAGACATGAATTAAACATTTAACTCAATTAAATATAAATATCAAATTTCAATAAAACTCAAACAAAAATCATAATTACCCTTGTCAAGCGCATATTCCACTTTCAGAAGTAATGGGGATAAAATCATCAAAAAATCATACAATTCTGTCTATTTGTGGTATATTTATTTCAGGAAATTTGAATATCTACTAACCATGCATAACCGTTAGGACTTTTAAATGAGATTAGTAGTATTCCAATTTAATTTAAAAAATGAAATCAAGTATCTTCTAACCACGCATGACCATGAGGACTTCTAAATGGGATTAGAATCAACTTGTCTATTTGAATCAATTAATTTTGATATGCGTTCCATACATGCATAACCGTGAGGACTTTTAAATGAGCATGGAAGCACATAATCAAAAATCCAAGTAATTCACCCATGCATAATCGTGAGGACTTTTAAATGAGAGTGAATACTTTGGATATTTATTTTTATTGCTAAATATAATAAGTTGAAGCACAAATAATTTCCTTCACAGATTTAAAAAATATTGAAGAACAAATGATTTCCTTTGTAAACTACCACAAATTTACATACTAAATATGATCTTGATGAGTGATGGTCGATAGAAAGATGATAGAAATAGAAATGATCACGGAATTTTTTTACCCAACAAAAAGTTTTTATAATTCTTGTTATGAGATTCTAAAGAAATTTTCTAATATACTTTCTCGAGTTATAATATATGATAAATATCAACACTCATCACTTTTTCAATCACTATTCATCTTTTCGATAATCATTAGGGAGTTAGATTAGTCAAAAATTTGTCATTTAGAGTCAAATTCAAAAATCAAATTTAAAAAAAAAATGATTAGTCAATCTCTATAATTCCCAAATCTAAACGTAATTTGGAAAATCTGTCTTCGGGGAGAGGTTTTGTGAAAATATCAGCAAGTTGAGTTTCAGTTGAAATATATTCAATGCAAATGTCTTCTTTAGCAATGTGATCTCTAAGAAAGTGGTGTCTCACATCAATGTGTTTTGTGCGAGAATGATGAACAGGATTATTTGACAAATCTATAGCACTCCTACTATCACATTTTAATGGAACTTGTTTATAGACTAAGCCAAAATCAGAAAGAGTTTGCATCATCCATAGAATTTGAGCACAACAACTTCCCAAAGCAATATATTCTGCTTCAGTGGTGGATAATGCAACACAATTCTGTTTCCGACTTGACCATGAGACTAATGAATGTCCTAGCATGAAACATGTCCCACTAGTGCTTTTTCTGTCAACTAATGAACCAGCATAATCGGCATCGGAATAACCTACTAAATCAAAATTTTCACAAGAAGGGTACCATAGTCCAAATTTGTGTGTTTGTGAAAGATATCTCAAAATTCGTTTAGTAGCTTTTAAATGAGATTCTTTGGGATTAGCTTGAAAACGTGCACACAAGCACACAGAAAACATAATATCAGGTCTAGAAGCAGTAAGATAGAGAAGTGAACCGATTATCCCTCGATATTTCTTTTGATCAATTGCAATTCCTTTCTCATCTTTGTCCAACTTTGTTAATGGGCTCATAGGAGTTCTCAATGGTTTGGAATTTTCGATTCCAAATTTCTTTAATAGCTCCAACACATATTTGGATTGTGAAATGAAAATACCATCACTGCTTTGCTTAATTTGAAATCTAAGAAAGTATTTCAATTCACCAACCAAACTCATCTCAAATTTAGCCTGCATGACTTGTTCAAAATTCTCACACAAGAGCTCATTAGTAGCACCATAAATAATATCATCCACATAAATCTGAACAATCAAAAAATCACTTTCTTTATGTAGTAGAAACAGTGTCGTGTCAGCACTACCCTTTTTAAAACCATTTTCCAAAAGATATGTACAGAGGCAGTCATACCAAGCTCTTGGAGCTTGCTTAAGACCATATAATGCTTTTTCTAGCTTATACACATGATTTGGAAATTCATGATTTTCAAAACCGGGTGGTTGTTCAACAAAAACTACTTCTTTTAAATCGCCATTCAAAAAGGCACTTTTTACATCCATTTGTTTAAGTTTGAAACCCTTGTAACATGCAAAACTTAGCAACATTCTAATGGCTTCTAACCTAGCAACTGGAGCAAATGTTTCATCAAAGTCTAAGCCTTCTATTTGGTTATAACCTTTTGCAACCAACCTAGCCTTGTTTCTAATTACATTTCCTGATTCATCAAGTTTATTTTTAAACACCCATTTAGTCCCTACAATTGGATAGTCATTAGGCCTAGGAACTAATTTCCAAACTTTGTTTCTCTCAAATTGATTAAGTTCATCTTGCATTGCTAAAATCCAATTTTCATCATTAAGAGCCATTTCAACAGAATCAGGTTCAATCTCAGAAATAAAACCACCATGACAACAAAACGCACACAAATTTTTATTAAATGAAGAGCGAGTACGTATACCTTCCGTAGGATCACCAATAATTAATTCAGGAGGATGATTAGGTTTGAACCTTAATTTATCAGCATCAACAGTCCTTCTTTCAGTTTTCTCACTAAATGTCCCTTCTTCAGTGCCTTCAGGATCTACCCCATCGTCAACCATCTTTTCAATCGTTCTATATTGGTCAGATTCATCAAATTTCACATTGATTGATTCAACAATTGTTTTTGTTCATTTGTTGTATATTCTGTAAGCCTTGCTCCTTGTTGAGTATCCCATGAAAATTCCCTCATCAGCCTTGGATTCAAATTTTCCAAGTTGATCACCTGTGTTAAGAATGAAACAAGGACATCCAAATACACGAAAATAAGAAATGTTAGGTTTTCTTTCATGCCACAATTCATAAGATGTTTTGCCAAGTATTGGTCTAACCATTACTCTATTCATTACATAGTATGACGTATTTACTGCCTCTGCCCAAAAGGTTAGAGGCAGTTTATACTCACTCAACATGGATCTTGCCAATTCTTGCAATGTACGATTTTTTCTTTCAACCACCCCATTTTGTTGAGGTGTTCGTGGAGCAGAAAATTCATGTTTTAAACCATTTTCTTCACAAAAACTTTTGAATTCCAAATTTTCAAATTCGCCTCCATGATCACTTCTCAAGTTTTTAATTGAAACTCCTTTTTCATTTTGAACAAGTTTTGCAAATTTTGAAAAATATTCAAAAGATTCAGACTTTTTGGCTAAGAAATAAACCCATGTAAATCTAGAGTAATCATCAACCAATACATAACAATAACGTTTTCCATTTAAGCTTGCAATTTCATTTGGTCCAAATAAATCCATGTGAATTAATTCAAGAACCCTTGATGTGCTAACAATGTTTTTAGGACGAAATGATGATCGACTAAGCTTGCCCAAGGAACATGCTTTACACACTTTGTTATTTTTAAATTTCTGATGTGGTAACCCCCTGACTTATTCTTTTGTTTCAAGTTTTTCTAAGAGGCTCATGCTAGCATGACCAAGTCTTCTATGCCATAAAAATGCTTCTTCATCTGTGACTACCAAACATCTAGACAGATTTAGATTATCAAATGAAAGTGAGTAAACATTTCCTTTTCTTTTGCCCATAAAAACAATGTTATTAGAACCTTTATCAATGATTTTGCAAGTATCACTATCGAAGACAACATTCATACCTTTGTCACATAGTTGGCTAATAGAAATGAGATTGTGATGCAAATTCTCAACATATAAAACATTAGTTAAAGAAAAATTACCGTTACCTACTTCACCTTTACCAATGATCTTACACTTACTGTTGTCTCCCATGATCACATTTCCGCCTTTAAAATTCTCTAGACTAAGGAACTTCGATTTGTCACCTGTCATATGTCTAGAACAGCCTGAATCTAGAAACCATTCTTGTTGCTCCTTAGCCCGCCAACAAATCTCACTAGTTTCCTCTGAGCTGGCTTCTGAATCTGATTTTGCCATCAAACACATATTAGCTTCCTCTCCTTCTTCACCATCCCAAGTTGCTGCAAAGACTTTGTATACAAAAGTTAAAAAGCGTTTAAACATATCTCTAGAGTTAAAGTAAAAAATATACCGGGCTTTGATACCACTTGTAGGATCTAGATTTAACCCTAGAGGGGGGGGGTGAATAGGGTTATAGCAAATTTTATCGATTTTATACACAGAAAAATAAATATGCAGAAAAGAAAATCACACACAAAATTTACCCAGCTTCGGCAAAACCTGCCTGCTGCTGCATTCACAGATTTCTATTAGAATTAAACAGTATCACGCTTACAAACACTCTACTAGACTCGCAGATATTTGCTCCACGCTCACAAACACTCTACAAGACTCGCACACCCTGCTCGCAAACATTTGCTCCACGCTCACAAACACTCTACTAGACTCGCACACCCTGCTCCGCCTATAGAGTTTCGCTTACTCGCAAACTTTGCCTCCCGCCTATAGAGCTTCGCTTACTCGCAAACTCTGCTCCCGCCTATACAGCTTTGCAAACTCGCACACCCTACTCACTGAACTAATTCTAACTAGACAATCTGACACTACCTAACCCTAGGTGGTGATTTACCAGTTCTTGATTTTAAAAGTAAAAACAATTTAAACAATAATTAAAAGATAGACAACCCTAATTAATTAAAGCCTAAAAACAAAACCACCTTTTAACATAAACAAGGCCGGCCCCCTTCACTATCTGTTAGCCCGTTTGTTGGGCGAATTCTCACCCAGGAGACCATCAGTTCCTGACTGAAAGGGAATGCTTTTGGGCTTTCGAAGTGCCGATAATATGTTGATTGATTCGATGATTATTCGCGTGTACCCAAGACCAATAGGCGTCAGTTCCATCTTGGATCGCAGTCTCCATCCTCGTTCGGCGATACCCCACAAGCTCCATTCGGCACCTCCGTGGACACAGCCCCATTCGGCACCTCCATGTACCCAAGTCATTCGGCGTCTCCATGTGCCATGATCCATCCGGCAGTCCCATGCTCCTTCACCCATTCGGTATAGCCGGTCCAAGCCCCGCCGAATACCACCACCGGACCACGCTATTGCCGAACCACCTTCCCATCACATCTCCACCGGACCAACCTCTCCAATATCCACCCATCACCGGACCACCATAGCCGGACCAGGCACCACCGGTCCAAACTCCAACATCTCCCTACCGAACGAGGCTACCACCGGTCCAACCTCACCACCGAACGAACCTCGCCGAACCAGACAACTGCCAGTCCAGATCGCTTCAGCCCGGGCCCACCAGCAGTTATATACTTCCAAGACCCCTGCCCCCTACCTCATTCTATAAATAGAGGGGCAGGGGTACAACAATGGCAGACATGTTTGAGAGCTCAAGCAAGGAAGGAACTTTCAAACTACTTTCATATACTGATATACGAAGCATTGTACCTGTAATCTGAAAGAAAGAAGATAATAACATATAAAGTGGACGTAGGCACATTCTGGCCGAACCACTATAAATCTGTGTGTCTTTTACATTTCAGCCCCTACTTCTTTCATATTTACTTACTCATCTAAAATCATTGAAAATCACATATAATCAACTAAATAATACGACTTGGAGGTGTTTGTCCATTTTTTGTGCAAACATTTTTGGTGCTTTCACTGAGAACTGAACTCCGGCTTCATCTTCTCCCAATCAACCTTCTTCTTAACAACATCACTCGTTGCTTAGAAATCATGCCTTCCAAACAGAGAAGGGATGTTAACAAAGGAAAGAACATCGCAACTAGCAGCCTTCCAGATCCAGCAATCACAGATCAGCCCACTTCAACAGCAGTACCAGATGAAAATCAGGAGAATCCAACTGGTCCCGCAACGGAACAACCAATCACTAGGGCAGATCTGGACAGGGTTGTGGCTGAAGTAACTAACCGCTTCACATCCCAACAAGAAACTTTGGTGGACCAACTCATGTCACGCTTAAGGGATGCTGAAGAGTCCAACCGCAACACGGAATCATGGGGTGAATCCCAATCCGGAGGATCCCGGAGGCAACAAAGGTCTTCACTCTTCGAAGAAGCTATCAACAGAAACAACAATGATAGGGGCCGCGCCCGGACTCAGCCCGAATCCCGACTCGAGGAAGCCCTTGGTGCCGAGCCCAGCGGGGGAGGCACCAGGCGAGGGTCGGATGTAGCTGAGCCAGTCATGCCACCTAATCATAGAAACCCCGCTGAACGGAGCCGAGCTAGGACCCGGCCCGAAGTTGACCCCATGGATGTGCTCGAAACAGAACCCCACAGGGGAAGATCAAGGCAGGGGGCAACTGTAGCTGGTCCTAGCGTGCATCCAAGCAGCCAAAGACAACCACTGGATAATGCTAGAAGTGATAGATTGTACCATCCCTACAGGTCATCTGGACGAGATAGATCCCGCAGGGAAGAGCCAAGCTCATTTTTGTCCGCTCCAAATTCTGACGAACGAATGGCACGATTATTCAGAGAATGTGTCCAACGGGAGCAAAGGGACCGGGGAATAGGCGCTAGGGTCACCAGCCCCTTTACCCGAAATATCGAAACTGCCATTACTCCCCGGGAATGGAAAATGCCAACCATGGAACCTTACAAAGGAACTTCCGACCCCATCGTACATTTACAGAGATACACCCAGCATATGCTCATGAGTGGAGCAACAGAAGGAGTATTATGCAAGTGCTTTCCACTGTTCCTAGCAGATCTAGCTACCTCCTGGTTCTGCCATCTACCCCAAGGATCCATCAACTCATGGGAGACTTTGAAAGAAAGGTTTATCAGCCAGTTCCGCATCCATGTGGAACAGCCCAAGGACGCTTATTCTCTATCCAATGTCAAACAGAAATCCGGAGAGACGCTGCAACAATATCTAACACGGTTCAACGCCGCAGCGGCAGCAGTTCAAGATGCCGATGAAAAACTCACTCTGATGGCCCTCTGTAGTGGTGTACATCCAGACACCAAATTTGCCAGAAGATTAACTAAGGAAAAACCAGCTACCTTGCCTGATTTCTTCCATGAAGCTGGAAAGTATATGAGACTTGAAGACGCCGCTACTGAGAGGCAGTCAGGGCAACAAAGCAAGATAGTTCAGGACAAGGTTCCCACTGCAGCTAAGGACGCTCGAAGAAATGAATCTAGAGACAATGCTGGAGGCAGAAAGGTTGAGAAGCGCCAATATCGACCAGGGCCAAGATTTGACTCCTATACTCCTTTGAATGAAACAATCGAAAACATCTACCTAGCCACTCAGGGCGAACTCGGATACAAGCGCCCCCCGCACAAGAAAGAATCAGATAACGCACTCAAGTCCGGAAAGTTCTGTCGCTTCCACGAATCCCACGGACATGACACCAATGAATGCCACCATCTTCGGGACTTGATCGAAGAACACATTAGAAGAAGAAGACTGGAACGTTATGTGAAAAGTCAGAACAGGACTCCAACTCCTGCCAATGAGAACTCAAAGCAACCCCTCCCAGAAGTAGGCGGAGGGAATCGCAACAATCACAACACCAGTGGCTCTAGTCAGGAGAAGATAGTGGTCCTTACCATCTCAGGAGGACCACACATCGCCGACAGAAGTTGGGCAGAGATGGAAAGGTACGGCAAGTCGCTTAGAAATGCAGAAGGCTATGTTAACTCCATCACGGAAGAACGCCACCCGAAACGAAAAGAGAGCGACGACATCATATTCAGTAGGCGTGATTTGGAGGGAAGACAGTACCCACATATGGATCCTATGGTCATCTCTGCCTGGTTCGGTCCAGCTAAAGTTTTTCGGATTCTAATAGACACAGGAAGCTCCGTAAATATCCTATTCAGACATGCTTTCGACAAAATGAAGTTATCAATGAAGGATGTATCCCCCTGTGACAAACCACTGCACGGTTTCACTGGAGATGCAAAAATGCCCCTCGGGCAACTTGACCTCTTCGTCGAAATAGGAAGTCATCCCCGCTCCGTTGTGCGAAAACAAACGTTCGTACTAATAGAAAACCACTCGGCTTACAACGCTTTCTTGGGAAGACCAGCCTTGTCTGACTTTCAGATTGTATTAGCCCCCTGGTGCCTGAAAATGAAATTTCCAACAGACAACGGAGTAGGAGAAGTAGAAGGAGATCAAGGTGCTGCCCGAGACTGCTACGTAACTGAACTTCGCAATAACCGCAGAAAGAATAAAGGAAAAGATGCAGAGACTACTCTCTGCATGAAAAGCTTGGAGGCATAGCAACTAAAGAAAGCCCCTCCTCTTCGATACACAAGCGATCCCTTCAATGAACTAGACCCCAGGGATAATGAGGAGGAGGCTACCGCCGAGCCTGCAGAGGCTATGGAATTCGTATCGGTAGATAAGCATGATTCAAGTAGACTATTAAAAATCGGATCTCAGCTGAAAACGGAATTGAAGGATCAACTCATTGACTTTCTCCGCCACAACTTAGATGTATTTGCGTGGACCCATGCCGATATGACAGGAATCTCCCCAGACGTAGCATGCCACATGTTGAACATCGATCCCACCAAGGTACCAGGAAAGCAGAAAAAGAGGAGCATGGGGGCAGAGCGATCAGCAGCCCTTGATGAGGAAGTAAAAAATCTACTTGCTAATGGCTTCATACGGGAAGCCATCTACCCAGAATGGATCGCTAACCCAGTGCTAGTAAAAAAGGCCAATGGAAAGTGGCGAACATGTATTGACTTCTCCAATCTGAATGACGCTTGCCCGAAAGACTGCTTCCCACTTCCCCGAATTGACCAACTCGTGGACAGCACAGCTGGGCACGAACTCCTATCTTTTATGGATGCATACTCCGGAGATAACCAGATCCCCATGCACGCTCCCGATCAGGACCACACTAGCTTCATCACCGACCGCGGATTATATTGTTACAAAGTCATGCCTTTTGGACTCAAAAATGCTGGAGCTACCTATCAACGCCTCGTCAACAAAATGTTCGCAGAATTAATAGGGCGAACTATGGAGGTATATGTGGATGACATGTTGGTAAAGTCCAGGAAAGCCAACGACCATGTAAGCCATCTGGACGATATGTTTCAGGTACTTCGCCGATATGGAATGAAGCTGAATCCTCTAAAGTGCTCCTTCGGAGTGTCATCGGGAAAATTCTTAGGATTCATCGTCCACGCCAGAGGAATCGAAGCAAACCCTGAACAAATCCGGGCTTTAAAAGAAATAAGGATACCTTCCACTCGAAAAGAAATGCAAAGCCTAAACGGAAAGGTGGCCGCCCTAAGCAGATTCATTTCCAAGGCAACTGACAAGTGTGTCCCCTTCTTCGAAGCTCTCAAGAAAGACAAAGGGAAGTTCGAGTGGACCGATGAATGCTTAAGAGCCTTCCTCAACCTAATCGAACACCTTCAGAGACCACCAGTACTCTCAACTCCAAATGAAGGTGATGTGTTATACCTATACCTCGCTGTATCATCTCACGCTCTAAGCGCCGCCTTGGTAAGAGAAGAAGACCGCACACAACGCCCGGTTTACTTTGTAAGTAAGAGATTTACAGGGGCAGAGGCCAGATATCCTAAACTTGAGAAATTAGCATATTGTTTATTGATCGCGTCACGAAAACTGCGACACTACTTCCAGTCTCACTCCATCAGGGTTCTAACCGATCAACCACTAAGACAGGTGCTCCATCGTCCTGACACTTCTGGGCGACTCCTCAAATGGTGCATCGAACTAAGTCAGTATGATATCACCTACCATCCTCGTACCGCTATCAAAGGACAAGCCATGGCTGATTTCATTGCCGAATTCACTATCAACGAAGGCAAGGAACAATCCGAAGTAGCAAAAAACATCAAGTGGAACCTCTTTGTAGACGGAGCATCGAACGAACAAGGCTCGGGGGCAGGTATTGTGATCATCACCCCCAGGGGAAGAAAGTTGTACTATGCATTGAGATTGGAGTTCACGGCCACTAACAACGACGCTGAATATGAAGCAGTAATAGCAGGATTGGAACTGGCCCTAGAAATCGGAGTCAATTCCCTATGTATTCATAGTGATTCTCAGCTTATCGTAAACCAGGTACTAGGAGAATTCCAGACTCGGGGAGAACGGCTCACAGCATACCTAAAGAAAACCAAACTGCTGCTCGATCAATTGGACCATTATCTAATCAAACACATTCCTCGAGAAGAAAACCAAGAGGCAGATGAACTTGCGAAACAAGCTAGCATGATAAACAGCACCATTTCCGAGGCACTAGCAATCTCAAGGCAGCTAGCCCCAAGTTTCGAACAAGTGAATCTGATAACTACAATCGAAGAAGGAACCTGGATGACTCCTATCCGGAAATATTTGCAAGATGGCATACTACCCGACAGGCGAGACGAAGCCAAGAAGATTTTGAGGAAAGTTCCTCACTACACAATACAAGAAGGCATCCTCTACCGGCGTGGCTTCTCTAGCCCCTTATTGAGATGCGTCGCAGGAAGGGAAGCCAAGGAGATATTAACAGACATCCATCAGGGAGGATGCGGAGATCACACTGGAGGACAGACTTTGGCAAGAAAGATACTCCGATATGGATATTACTGGCCCACACTAAACAAAGATGCCCTAGACTTCGTTAAGAAATGCGACAGATGTCAGAAGTTCGCCAAGATCCCTCGTCTGCCCACAAACGAAATTACTCAAATGACCAGCCCTTGGCCCTTCGCTGTATGGGGAATTGACTTAATTGGCGAACTGCCAACGGGCCGAGGCGGAGCCAAATATGCTATAGTGGCAGTCGATTATTTCACCAAATGGGTGGAAGCGGAACCTTTAAATAAAATATCTTCAGCAAAAGTTATCAACTTCTTGATCAAAAACATTCTGTGCAGGTATGGAGTCCCCCTCAAGATCGTATCAGACAACGGACTCCAATTTGACAGCGAAGAATTTGCCGACTGGTGCCAAGAGCATGGAATTCATAAAAGCTTCTCATCAGTAGCTTACCCTCAGGCAAACGGACAAGTTGAAGCTGTCAACAAAATTCTCAAAACCCTAATCAAGAAGAAACTTGAAAAGTCAAAAGGCGCTTGGGTGGACGAACTTCCTACGGCACTATGGGCATACCGCACATCTTTCAGAACATCAACGGGTCATACTCCTTTCTCTTTGGCATATGGATCGGAGGCAATGCTCCCAGTTGAGACTATTGTGCCTTCCCACCGTAGGATCCACTACAACCCAGAAGAAAACGAAGAACTCCTCCTCATGTCTTTGGAACTGATTGAGGAAAGGAGAAACGATGCAGCACTCAAAGCAGCAGCTCACAAACAAAAAGTGGCAGCACTATACAATTCCAAAGTCAAGCATCGCAGCTTACAAGAAGGAGATCTTGTCCTCAGGCGAATCTTTCCGCGCCCCGGGGCACTGGACCCCATCTGGGACGGACCATATGTAATTCACAAAGATCTCCACAACGGAGCTTACATTTTGTCAACAGTGGACGGAGAGGTGTTCCAGAGGGCATGGAACATCCGACACCTCCGTCGATACTTTTCTTAACTTGTACTTCCCATATGAAGTGAATTAACAAAGAGAATCAGTGGACGTAGGCATTTTCGTGCCGAACCACTTTAAAAAATCTTGTCTCTTTTTAACTTGTTCCTTTATGTCTTGGCTACTTGTTAAGTTTTATCCCTTTCTGTTGAACAAAATCCTATGGCATCTCCACTCAAGACGCACCGCGGCCTCATCTGGACTAGGCCTAACAGGTACGCTACGATTCTATGCACTCGCCAATGAGACTCTTTTGCTCCAGCATCCCTCTGCTGCGGGTTAACTCATTGCGCGCCTGCCCTCAAAGCCAACTGTAATGAGCCGATTATAAGTCATCATAAAGGCCGACTATAGCCGATGGCAGCTCATTACGGCGTTCGGCTCGCCGGTAACTGTGAACCTACTTTAAGCCCCAACATAAGGTGTGGCCAGCCAGGGGTAGTTCACGGCCAACGGCACCCACGCTAGCCGGCCACGGTAAATCGAATAATACCCACGATTACGGACCATAATGGTTCGGGTAGTTACCGTGCGCGATCTCGGCTCCGATGTGTCTTAAGTGCGGCTGTGGTAAAAAAGAAAACTCCCCGCGGAGGCGTAAGATGGGTGACAAATGTCTCCAAGACCCACAGCTAGGGAAAGTGACTACAAAACCCGTTTGCCACGAACTTAAGCACATCGACGGCCTTCCGTGACTGGAAGTTTTACTTTTACTATATTTCCATTTCACTTAAATATTTTTCTCCTATCCTGTATAACAAACTCTAAAGTGCAGGAAACCAAATAGGAAGCATTCACTCATGAGGCTCCAAGCCTGCGTGCTGGGTGGCAGGGCGCTCAGCTATACCCGTGAACAATTACACAAGACACTCACAGCTACCGCCTGCGAATAAAGCATAAAGGGCGGTACTCTCTTCTCTTGTACATAAATGCGTAACTATAGCTTATTCATACACTGACATTGCAAAACGTGAAATTATATTTCAAGCAAAAACTTAACATCAAACACAACTGGAATCACAGGCATATACATAATTATACTTCTCACACAGCACATAAAGATAGCAACAACATTTAAACATGACAAAATCAGCTTATATTATAAGATCACACGAAGTTATTCTTTGCAAATAATTTTATTACAGTTGCATATCAAAGACTAACATGAACAGTGATAAAAAAGAAACAAAAAGATGGCAGATGCATCCACACTCCATCACCAACTCCCCCAGCCTACTTAGCCGCAGGATCAGAGCCCCCAGCATGTGGATCTGAAGTCCCACCTGTCCAGATCAGAAGAGGAATTCATTAAACGAACGATCAAGTTATGAAAACACGAAAAGAAAAGAAAGGGAAAAGAATAACTCACCAGCATCCGCCGCTTGATCCTCATCATCCAACTGCACGCCCGCTTCCTCTGCAGCGAGTAGCCGCATCCCCTCCTTCACCGCCGCTTGCTCCTCCTTTGAGAACTGAGCAGTAACCGCACTCAAGTTGAAAGCCTCTCCGCCTTCCTTACCCGCATTCACCCTGGCCTCCTCTAAAGCCTGGAGATACACCTTGGCCATGACCCGAGGGTAATCGTCCATCCAAGACAAGCCGCCCTCCTTCCAAGTGTGGAAGTACATATCCTGCAACATCTCATCCATCATCCCCTCGTTTTCCTCAAACTCCCTCACCCGGGCCTCGGAAGCTTGCGACTTGGCGATGGCGACGTCCCTCTCTGATTGGTATCTCAAGCAGTCAGCCTGGAGTGACCTCCTCATTTCCTCTTCCTTCAACTTGAGGGACCTCCTCATCTCCTCCATCTCCTCCTTCAACTCGGCCTGAGCCATCTCCGCAGCCTCGAGCCTCCCTGACAACTCCTCTACCCGCTCGAGATCCGCATTTCGAACCTCATCCACCGTTGCGATAGCTATGTTAATCCGTTCCCTGCAAGCGACCTCCATCTTCCGTAATTCCGCCCTACTGGCCTTCTCCATGGTCTCTTTCAGACGCTTGGAGGCTTCCTCATGCTGGAAAATCTGGATGGCTTGGTCGGCGAGTTGCTTGGCCTGATCGGCAACCTTTAACCTCAACCGAATGTTAGCACTCCCGATCTCTTCCCCGGCCTTGACCAACTTAGCATGATGCTCCATTAACTTCTTGGTCTCTGCGGCCACCCGGTCGATATTAGCTTTGGCCTCATCCCCCATGGTGACTACCCGTGTAGTAAGTAAATCAAGATCTAAAGATTTGGCCTCGTCCAGCACTCTTACCATGGGGTTGCGGGGAAGGAGGTGCTCGCCCGTGGTCTCATCGAATGAAATGTCCCGAAAACTTGGGTCTAAATCAGGATGGCCGGCAAAAGGGTCACGAGGCACGGGGCGAGGCACATCGGGACGCCTTATATGAATGACATTAGAACTCTTGGAAGGAGGAGGAGGGGGGCAGGGCTCCGTGCTCTCCTCCGTAGTATCACAAGGAGGCTGAGTAGGGGGAGGCAGAGTAGGAAGCTGCGAAGCAGAAGAAGACTCAAATAAGGAACGGCTCCGCTTCCTTTTCTGAATGCCCTCTTCGATGACCCCAAGAAGAGGGCGGTACTTGACTACGTCCCCAGTGCGATCAGTAGAAGGTTTCGCGGAAGCTCTCCTCGACTTAAATTGTTCAAGGCGGTGTCGAACATCCGACGTTTTACCCGCCTGGCCTGCCCCTGGAATAAAGAACAAGTGTTACGAACATACAATAATCCGCAATTCAAAAAATGTGCTAAGTTAAAAAGAAAGAAAAGTGAGGAGACACATCTATTATACAAACCCCGCGGAGGAGTGGGATACTGCAATAAGTCCTGGATCTCATCCCAGGACGGAAGTGAACCGTAAAAAATTTCTAAGTCCTTATCGAAATTAGAATCGGCAGAAGACAAAAGTTCACCTTGCATCGCCGGAATCACCCTAGCTGAGGAACCCTTAGAGGATGGGTCAGTGCCAGCCACAGCTTTGCCGGTTTCCTTTGCCTTCTCCGTTCCCTTCTCCGTTTCCGACTCTCCCTCCGACTCCCCGAAGGCCCGACGGAGAGCCTCATCCAGTTCGAGGTCTTGTTCAGAGGTTAGAGCAGCAACACCACTACCACCTTGACCGTCGCCATCTCCTCCACCCTCCGACCCTTCTCCAACTTCGCCTCCTTCCTCCTCTTCCACACCTTCCTCCTCCGGGACAGTCGGGCAAGTACTTGGAGAAGGGCCATCGGACTTCTTCAGTTTCTTCCCCCCAACCGCAGGACGCGCTGCGAAAGGCTCCCTCTTACCGCTCTTTACCGTAGCCCCCTCCTTAGCTTTAGCAGCCCTCTCCTCAGCCGTATCCCTTTGCTTAACCACGGACTGGCGCGGTGAGATCAAATTATACTCCAAGAGGGTTGCGTTCCTGATCAAGAAAGAGGCCGACCGGTCCCGTGCCGGAATAGCCTTTAGTTCAGCAGCCATTCGCACTAAGGAATCGTCCTCCACGACTGCAATACCACCTGTCGCTAGCCAGAAATAGAAGCATGTCAGAAAAAACACTACAGTCAAAACACATGAAAAATATAAATGAAATCAATCTTACAGCCGAAAGTGAAAAGGCGGAAAGAAACAGCATCGTCCTTGACGAAGAACCACTCTTTCTTGAACATGGTGAACTTGGAATACAAGTCCAGAACTGGTTTGAAGGGCACGGCCGCCTCCAGACTAATATACGGAGACCCCTTCTTATAGCCTCTCAGGTTGTACAAGTATCGGATTTCCCGGTTAGAAGGAGGACGCCCGTACCTCCTCTGGAAGATAACAAAGAGGCTCACCAGGATGGCATATGAGTTAGGCTGGAGCTGGAAAGGAGCCACCTTCAAATAGGTGGTGAAGCTTACTATCCAAGCGTTGATAGGGGGGATAGCGCCGCACATGCAATGGTATCTGCTAAAAGCGAAGTAGCCCTCGGGAGGATTATATGGCATCACCCCATCTCCTGGCAGCAGCATAAGAGCCCTATCTATCCCAAAGGAACGGGATATGACGTCAAGTTGCTCCTCCTTTAAGGAGCTAGGAAAGCAATCAGGAGGAGAGACGAGAAGCTCCTGGGGACCATACCCATCGACTAGTGACCTCGGAGCGGGTCCGTGCTGTGCTGGATCTGGCTGAGCTGGGGGCACGGCAGAAGTTTCTCCGCTATCCCTGGATTTCTTCTTGCCCGATCGAGTTTCAACTTTGCGAGACATTTATCTGCATACACAAAAGTAAAAAGCATGATGTTAGAACGACAATATAAACAAACAAGCATACATAAGTCCGGAGTTCCACTCAAAGTCCAGACACAAAGTTCGTTCGGCACTGGAGGTTCAAGACCATTCGGCACTAGGGTCTTACGTTCATTCGGCAGTACAAGTTCATTCGGCAATGGAATCTGAGGTTCATTCGGCAAAGCAAAGCTTCCGTGCCCATTCGGCATAAGCCCATCCGGTTATAGAGTTCATTCGGTAAAAGAGTATATACCTGGTTCGGCGAATATTTGATTCGGCAAATACTTGGTTCGGTGGGCTTTTGATTCGGCTTCCTCTTGTTCGGTAGAGAAAAACTAAGGGGGGTGTAGCCTCTATATATAGGCGAGCTCTGGAATACCGAACGAGAACCTATCACCGGACCAACAACAACCGGACCAACCCCATGCCGAACGAGAACCTATCACCGGACCAACAACAACCGGACCAACCCCATGCCGAACGAGAACCTATCACCGGACCAACAACAACCGGACCAACAACAACCGGACCAACTATGTACCAAATGAAACCTTCCATACCAAACCAACCTCCAAACGAATAAGAATATATGCCTACTCGAAACCGAATGAAACTGTCTCTACCAGCAGAAGCCAGAAACAGGGGGCACGCAGGCGCTTCACTCAGATAAGTACCGAACTCTAGAACTAACTAATAAAATAAGATTATGCTAACGATGAATAAGTCGTAAAACTCTCACCGACATGGATTAAATCGTTTGCGCGTGTACGCGACCACGAATGGCCCGTAGGCACGCTCTGAATAGTTATTAACCCTATCGTCGTGGGAGTTTACACTTTGACACGCCTTTTTAAAACTCATAGGTGAAACGGATATTTGATTCTGATAATTATGAAATGGCTAAGCTACTTACACATGTACGGGGATGCGAACGATCCCTAGGCATGCTCTGAGCTGGCAATAAACCATCTTCACAAACATAAACCGGGCATCGACGATGCCAAGCCCCTTCGGGGCTCACTCTCTCGTCCTGAACGGCACAGTTCACTTCATCTCGAATATTTCGATCATGAACGGTCGTTATTTGAAATCATACTGAAACTGTAAGTCCCTTTGCAGGACATCAACAAGATACGAACATCTAGCCCATGGCGTTACAAAACGAGCCTTCCCACCACAGAAAAACAAAGCGCGGCACATGCAAGCACGTACCCCACTTTGGGGGGCAAATGTTGGGCGAATTCTCACCCAGGAGACCATCAGTTCCTGACTGAAAGGGAATGCTTTTGGGCTTTCGAAGTGCCGATAATATGTTGATTGATTCGATGATTATTCGCGTGTACCCAAGACCAATAGGCGTCAGTTCCATCTTGGATCGCAGTCTCCATCCTCGTTCGGCGATACCCCACAAGCTCCATTCGGCACCTCCGTGGACACAGCCCCATTCGGCACCTCCATGTACCCAAGTCATTCGGCGTCTCCATGTGCCATGATCCATCCGGCAGTCCCATGCTCCTTCACCCATTCGGTATAGCCGGTCCAAGCCCCGCCGAATACCACCACCGGACCACGCTATTGCCGAACCACCTTCCCATCACATCTCCACCGGACCAACCTCTCCAATATCCACCCATCACCGGACCACCATAGCCGGACCAGGCACCACCGGTCCAAACTCCAACATCTCCCTACCGAACGAGGCTACCACCGGTCCAACCTCACCACCGAACGAACCTCGCCGAACCAGACAACTGCCAGTCCAGATCGCTTCAGCCCGGGCCCACCAGCAGTTATATACTTCCAAGACCCCTGCCCCCTACCTCATTCTATAAATAGAGGGGCAGGGGTACAACAATGGCAGATAAGTTTGAGAGCTCAAGCAAGGAAGGAACTTTCAAACTACTTTCATATACTGATATACGAAGCATTGTACCTGTAATCTGAAAGAAAGAAGATAATAACATATAAAGTGGACGTAGGCACATTCTGGCCGAACCACTATAAATCTGTGTGTCTTTTACATTTCAGCCCCTACTTCTTTCATATTTACTTACTCATCTAAAATCATTGAAAATCACATATAATCAACTAAATAATACGACTTGGAGGTGTTTGTCCATTTTTTGTGCAAACACCGTTCCTTTATCTCCTTGTGAAAAATGGCGGCCGTTCTTCTCTTTCATTCCTCTCAGTTCTGAATTTAGGGCTTCGTCCCTGATTTCCAAATTAGGGTTTGTGTAAATTGAAGTCGCCGCTTGATACAGATAGTTGTAGACTTCGTTTCTCTTCTATTAGCTCACGGCTCTTCGATTTGGATCGAGTTCGTATGTGATTTAATGGTATGTGTTTTATTCCTTTTGCTCTGCTGATTTTGGCTTTCTCAAACTCGATGCTTTATGCCGATGATGATTTTGAGTATTTATAGGAGTTCGATCTCCTTTATTTTCGTTCGTATAATCATGTTTGAATTTGTCATTTTCGTTTCTCTGCCGCTTGATTATGCTTGAACGATTGATGATTAATCTGACTTTGTCAAATTCGTATACTTGATGCTTGGCACACACGGTTTTGATTTTTGACTGGTTCACAATTGGCTTCGGCCTTTGAATTTGTGTTGATTGATGTTAACTCCGCCTCGACCATGACTTACTGATCTAGTGCATCAAGAGGTTCCGACCTAACAGTTAGAAGCATGCCGACCTAAGGCCTAAGGGGTATGCCGACCTAACATTCAATGTAGATACCGACCCAACTGCCTTATCAGGGAGACCGACTTAAGGCTAAAAGGGTTACCGACTTAAGGAATACCGAGTTAAAGCTAAAACAGCGGACGTCCTAACGTGGGTACTGGCTTAAGACTCAGAGGATGCCGACTTAATAGGAAGGCCGACCTAAGGCCTAAAAGAGATGCCAACTCAGTGACTTGACCGAGTTACCGATCTAATGTTTTACCAAGTTGGCGACCTAGAATAGTTACCGACCCAAGTCACAACCGATTTAGGACCAATGTTAGCTCGTTCACGACTCAAGAAAAGGAAGATGAGTTCAATGCAGCTACTCAGCACAGCAGCCTCTTAACTCGTGCACGATTCAGCTCCCAGTTATCTCGGTCACGACTCACGACCTAATTTGAGTCGTGAACGACTTAAAGCTATTAAATGCAAACCCGAGGCCGTATTACTAAGAAGGAGTAGTGTTGACTCGGAGGCGACCTAGGACTTGTGCAAGTGAACTCCTGTGAAGCCAGGAAGGGGCCAGATGGACCGGCCACGACTCATATTAAGTCGGCTACGACTTAACTTAAATCGGCCACGACTCAGGACTTGGCAATAATTCCAGACCGAAACTCTCTATAAATAGGCAACTACCTCCAACATTCAAAGGACTTTTTGGCACATTCTCTTCATACACCGTTGCCTTGCTGCATTGAGAACTTCATCAACACTTAGAGCTTTCAAGATTAGAGGAATTCATCAAAGAACTCCACGAAGAAACCACACATCTTCAACATGGATTTAAGGACTTTAATCGACATTGAAACTGAAGACTTGTTTCAAACCACTTGTAATTTGAAGTATATTGTACTTGAGAAGAGTTGTATCAGCTTGTAACGGGATTATTAATAAAAGTACTTAGAGTGGACGTAGGCTATACCCTTAAGCCGAACCACTATAAAATTGTTGTTGTTTACTGCTTTTCTGCTATTACTTGCTTGTAATTCTTTCCCGATCTATCGTGTGGTGCTTTCACAACTATAACTCATACACCGGGGTGTTAGCGTTCACATTTTAGCGTTAACATTTTTGGTGCTTTCACTGAGAATTGAACTCAGGAAAACTGTCATCATTGCTTCACAGAGATTTGAAGAGAGAATTTCCTTAAAAACCAGAAGTCTATCTGAGATTATGGCTCCTGGAAGGAAAAGTAGATCTGTCAGATCTGGAAACATTCAAGAGGGAACCTCCGCTTCCCCTGTACCTAATCAACCCACTCCGTCTGTTGGAGTTACGAAAGCAGAGTTGGATGCTGTGATTCTAGGGCTAAACCAGCTGATAAACGCCCAAAATGCACAATTAGTGGTTCAAAGTGCCCAGAATGCTCTGATTCTGAATAAGTTGAACGACTTACTTGGGGCAAACAATCAACCGGCTGGTAATGAAAGGAACTATGCTGGCAACGTTCATGATGTTAATGAAAGGAATGCTCCTGAAAGGGCTACTAGTCCCTTTGAGCAGGCAGTACCTGAGGCCGGTGGATCTAGAATTCGGCATGATGAGGAATATCTTTCTGGAATGGTCCGGCAGATCATGAAAGAAAGTATGCAAAGGGTTGAAGATGAGAAGGAATGGGGTTTTGCCCCAAGCAAAACTCCGTTTACTGAAAGAATCTTAAAGGCAGAATTTCCAAGGAAGTTTGTACCTCCGACTATCCCAGCTTATAAAGGGACAAGTGACCCGAATGAATTCTTGTATAAATACGATTGGCACATGACAGGTGCCAGAGCCTCGGACGAAATAAAGTGCCGATATTTCCCCGTATACCTGGAAGGTGTGGCTCTACTATGGTTCACCAAGTTGCCAGTCCGATCTATTGATTGGTTTTCAGACTTGACCAGAAAATTCAAGGAGCAGTTTAGACTATATGCTTCGAAGGCCAAGGACATCATGTCACTGTCAAGTTTAGAGCAGAATCCTGGTGAATCTATCAGATCTTTCTTGAACCGCTTTAATATAGCGCTGGCCGAGGTGGACAATGCTGAACCACGAATGATATTGACTTATCTGATGAGAGCTATTGATAAGTCAAGCGAGTTTGGGAAATGGTTGAATATGAAAGAGCCAACCTCCCCCGAAAAGTTCTACAAAATGGCAGATGAATTCATTCGCTTGGAAAGTCGTCCTTTGCCAGTAAAGACAGTGTTGGAGAAAGCAGAAGACAACACCGTCGCTCCACGCAAGAATGAATCGGTGGGGCAAAAAAGGGAGAATAATAATGGGAAGAAACAGGGTAATCTGAAGAAGCCCCGATCCTTCAAGCCATCAGAATATACTCCATTATCACATACGCCGGAGCGCATCTACCTTGCCACTAAAGATTCCGTCGATTTTCCTAAACCTATCCCTTTGAGAACCGGGAAAAAAGCCATACAGAGTGGGAAATTCTGCCGCTTCCACAATCAACCCGGTCATGAGACTGATGAATGCCGCCAGTTGAAAAATCTGATTGAAGAGTTGCTAAGAGAAAACAAACTGCAGCAATTTGTGAAAAAGAATAGCAACAATCCTGCATCGTCAAGTCAGGGGCAACAGGTTCCTGTTCATCAGCCTAGGACAGGTGAGAAAGCTACGGGACGTGAATCTGGAAGGCCCATTATCAATGTCATTACAGGAGGGCCTCACCCAGCTGGCAAGAGCTGGGGTGAGATGGAGAGATATTCCAGGGCTTTGAAATATGCTCCAGCCGAAGAAGACGTCTTTGTTTTAGAAGACACTACGCCCCTGAAACAACAGAAAACTTTCAGCGATGATATTGTTTTCAGAGCCAGAGATTCCACAGGTATAGAAGCTCCTACCCTAGATCCCTTGGTCATCTCGGCTGGTATTGGACCGGCCATTGTCAGAAGAGTCCTCATTGACTGCGGAGCATCATGTAATATCCTCTTCAAGAAGACATTTGACCAGATGAAAATCCCTATGATTGATGTACAAGCCTCATCACAAAAGATCGCTGGCTTCACTGGGGAGCCAAAACAACCAATTGGGACCATCGATCTGCTTGTAGAACTTGGGGAAGCAGAAAGGAAAGTGGTCCGCAAGCAAACATTTGTGATTGTCGATGAGTTTTCTGCTTATAATGCTTTTCTTGGCCGTCCAACACTCGCAGCATTCAAAGCTATCCTAGCCCCGTGGTGCCTCACTATTAAATTCCCTACTGACAATGGAGTAGGAGTTATAAAAGGGGATCAAAATGCTGCGCGAGAGTGCTATTTGACAGAGCTGCGAGAGTCAAGAAAAAGAGAAATGGGGAAGGATGCGGCAACCCCGGTCCGCATCAAAGAACCAGCCTTGTAGCAATTACGGGGCGGACCCTGCACTGGCGAGCACAGCGGGGCACGGAAAGAAATGGATCCCAGAAAAGCCAGTGCAGGGGAGAATAGAGTGGTACCGGTGGAAACGACAGTCCCGGTACCTGTTGACCCGAAGGACCCAAATAAGGTGTTAAATGTGGGTTCACAGCTTAATGTGTCAATTCAGAATATCTTGATATCTTTCCTGAAAGCAAATCTGGATGTCTTTGCTTGGACTCATGCCGATATGGGTGGAATATCTCCAGAAGTTGCAGTACACGCTCTGAATATTGACCCAAAGTTTACGCCAGTTAAACAGAAAAGAAGAACCCAAGGTCCAGAAAGGTCAGCAGCATTAAAAGAAGAAGTTGATCGACTCATGGAAAATAACTTCATCAAAGAATCTACATATCCGAATTGGGTTTCAAATCCTGTGCTGGTCAAGAAAGCTAATGGAAAATGGAGACTGTGCATCGATTTTTCTGATCTAAACAAGGCTTGCCCCAAAGATTGCTTCCCGTTACCCAGGATCGATCAACTGGTAGACGGAACTGCGGGACATGAATTGTTATCTTTCATGGATGCCTACTCCGGTTATAACCAAATCATGATGCACGAGCCGGATCAGGAGGATACAAGCTTTATCACAGATGTTGGACTTTATTGCTACAGAGTTATGCCCTTCGGATTGAAAAATGCAGGGGAAACCTACCAAAGACTTGTTAATGCTATGTTCAAACCGCAATTGGGCAAAACTATGGAAGTCTACGTCGACGACATGTTAGTGAAGTCCAGGAAAGCAGCAGATCACATTGAACACTTAGCAGAAATGTTTGCAGTCCTTCGGAAATACAGAATGAAACTTAACCCTCTGAAATGTACATTTGGGGTCGAGTCCGGAAAGTTCTTAGTTTTCATCATCAGTGCTAGGGGCATTGAGGCTAGTCCAGCTCAAATTACTGCCTTGAAAAAAGTTAAAGCTCCTAGAACGAAGAAGGAATTGCAGAGTCTCAACGGAAAGGTCGCCGCCCTGAGTCGGTTCATTTCCAAAGCCACTGATAAATGCATCCCATTCTTTGATGCCCTGAAGAAAGGAAAGAAGAATTTTGAATGGACTTCCGAATGCCAAAAAGCCTTCGATGAGTTGATCCGTCATATGGAAACGCCTCCAATACTTTCTAGGCCAGGCAATGGTGAGGATCTTCTTATATACTTAGCAGTATCATCTCATGCTCTAAGTGCAGCGCTGATGCGGGAAGACAAAAGGATTCAACATCCGGTTTACTATATCAGCAAAAGACTCACTGGGGCAGAGCTGAATTACTCCAAGTTGGAAAAACTCGCCTATTGCCTACTAGTTGCATCAAGGAAACTGAGGCAATATTTCCAAGCTCATCCTATCAGGGTACTTACTGATCAACCTCTAAAGCAAGTCCTGTTTCGCCCTGAAACTTCGGGTCGCCTTCTAAAATGGAACATTGAACTCAGTCAATATGACATCACTTATCACCCCCGAAAAGCAATCAACGGACAAGCTTTAGCTGATTTCATTGCAGAATTCACAGAGAAGGATAATGGTGAGGATGAAGCGATCAGTGATTCCCCAATCCAGTGGAAGATGTATGTTGATGGCGCAAGAAATGACTACTGTTCTGGAGCCGGAGTGGTACTTGAAACTCCTGAAGGTCGATCATTATGTTATGCACTAAGATTGGAATTTCCTTCAACAAACAATGAAGCAGAATATGAAGCTCTTATTGCAGGTCTGAAAATCGCTAAAGAGCTAAACATTTGAGCATTACAAATCTTCAGTGATTCTCAGCTTATTGTATGCCAAGTCAAGAAGGAATTTCAAACAAAAGGTGGAAACCTGCCTTCCTACTTGTCAAAGGCTTGGGAATTCCTATGTGAACTCGATCACTATTCAATAAGCCACATTCCTCGGGAAGAGAATATGAAGGCAGATTCCCTCGCAAAGTATTCAAGTTCTGGTGAAGCTCAACTATTGGGATTGGTCCCTGTAGAAGTCCTTTCAGCACCAAGTATAGACGAGATGGATATAGACTGGATTATGAATGTATCTCAAGAACAAGAGTCATGGATGACTCCAATACTGGACTACCTACTCAGAGGTTCTCTGCCAGAAAATTCGATAGAAAGACGAAAGCTACTAAGGAAAGCCTCTCGCTATGTAATTCAGGGTGGCCGATTGTAAAGATGGGGATTCTCAATGCCATTGCTTCGATGTGTATCCCGGGAAGAGTCCAAAACAATCCTAGCTGAGGTGCATGGAGGAGAATGTGGTGATCATTCAGGTGGTCAAACATTAGCAAAGAAAATTCTCCGATACGGATATTTTTGGCCAGAAATTAATCGAGATGCTGCAGATTACTCCCGAAAATGTGACAGATGCCAAAGATTTGCCAAAATTCCTAGAGCACCTTCTACCGAACTCACACAGATGGTCAGTCCATGGCCGTTTGCGATTTGGGGAATGGATCTCATTGGGCCGCTACCAACTGCCAAATCAGGGATTAAATACGCTATTGTTGCAGTTGATTACTTTACTAAATGGGCTGAAGCTGAACCATTGGCTACTATCACTTCTAAGAAAATGATAAGCTTTGTGACCAAGAATATCATTTGCAGATACGGTGCGCCTCAGAAAATAATCACAGACAATGGTACTCAGTTTGAAAGCGAGGAATTCTAGGATTTTTGCAAACGATTCAAAATCCAGAAAAGCTTTTCGGCAGTAGCTCATCCGCAGGCAAACGGGCAAGTGGAAGCAGTGAACAAGATCATCAAATCAACCATCAAAAAGCAACTCGAAAGAGCAAAAGGTGGTTGGGTCGATAAACTACCACTTGCACTATGGGCATACAGAACTACTCACAAAACTGCAACTGGGCATACTCCTTTTTCGTTAGCATACGGATCGGAAGCAATGATCCCGGTTGAAACAGAGGTCCCTTCACACAGAAGAATCCATTTCAATCAAGCAGAAAATGAAAAGCTACAACTTGAAGCGCTGGATCTCCTTGATGAAAAAAGAGATGAAGCTAACCTCAGAGTTGCAGCTCATCAGCAAAGGATAGCCAGACATTTCAATTCCAAAGTTCGTCAACGCAGCTTTGAAATTGGAGATCTAGTCCTGAAAAGAATTATGACCGCGACAGGTGTGTTTGGGCCAAATTGGGAAGGACCGTATGTAATAGGTCAGAAGCTTCTTGACGGCACATTCAAGCTCACCACTGTTGATGGAGATCAAATTCCAAGGGCATGGAACAGCAACCATTTGCGTCCATACTTTACTTGAAAATTTTGTTGAAACATTGTAAAAAGAATTATGAATGTATGATTCTTGTAATTGAAAGCAATTGTGAAACTGATGCAAGTAAATAATGAAAGAATATAAAGTGGATGTAGGCCCAATTTCATGGCCGAACCACTATAAATCTTGTGTTCCTTATTATTATTATATGTTTGCTTTGTTTTCGATATAAAAATACATAAAATGTATTGCTGAAATGTCGATTTAAATTTTTGCAGACAATGGAAATAAAACTTACGCATAATAAGACCGAGTGATTCTCACCATCATTCAACAAACAAATTTCAAGTCATAAAGGCCCCGAATTCAAATCCTAGATAGGAAATACTTCAATTGAACGGCTTATGATTTCGATAGAAACGAGCCCTTGCTAATAAATTGAGATTGTTTGAACGAACAAACATCCAATTAGGAAGCTAGTGCCCGTTCTCACGAACTTGCCTGACAATGAAGTACGCTTCCTTGGATTAAACAAGCCACTTGCGAGAAAAGGGGAATGAAAACTTGAAAAGAAAAAAAAAGGGGATCGCTGAAAAGGCATAAGCAAGTGAACAGAGGAACAACCAAAGCTACCATCAGCAGCACAAGTCCTCTTCGGAGGCACAACTCTTCGGAGGATAAAAGACCTCTAATGGGTCATACGCCACAAAAAAGAAAGTTCTCTACTCAACAAAAAAGATTGGAGGAGTCATGACCCTCCAACCATGAGAGAGTAACTTCCAGGCGATGAAAACCCTTTCTGAGGCACATTTCACCAGGAGTTGAAGTGTTATAGCCGCTCTTCGGAATTTCACTTCACCAGAGTTGAAATGCAAACAAAAGAAAGACCTCTTCGGAGGCACATTTCACCAGGAGTTGAAGTGTTATAGCCGCTCTTCGGAATTTCACTTCACCAGAGTTGAAATGCAAACAAAAGAAAGACCTCTTCGGAGGCACATTTCACCAGGAGTTGAAGTGTTATAGCCGCTCTTCGGAATTTCACTTCACCAGAGTTGAAATGCAAACAAAATAAAGACCTCTTCGGAGGCGCAATTAAGAAGAAAGACCTCTTCGGAAACCTACGTTTCACCGAGATTGAAATAAAACTTCCAAGTGTTGAAACGTGAAAAGGATTTCTAAGGCATAACTCTTTGGAGGTACACGTTTCACCGAGATTGAAATAAAACTTCCAAGTGTTGAAACGTGAAAAATCCCTCCTCAGAGGTCCAACTTTCTATATACATAAAAAAAAAAACCTCATCAAGAGCATACTTTAACTTCCAAAGGAAGAGTAATTTACCTATTACGGAGAATGATCTTCCTCAAAAAAAAGGGGGTTAAAGTACATTCAGAGGTCCGCTTTGCCACATAGAAGAACTCACTTGGCAAAATATATACAAACGCAAAAGGAGAAAGTGATTTCTTCGAAGGACAAAGCGCAGAAACTTATATGAAGGAAGTTGCACTCTACGAAAATTCTTCTCGAGAATGAAGTAATTATTCTTTAGAAAACGAGAGTGCAAGTCCCCTTAAAGTATACGATATTGCAGTAAGCTCATGGTATAGGGGCAACATGGTATAGTTGCATACAAAGCGGTATAACTATGTCGGTAAAGTACGCTCAAACAACATACCACAAGCTCACCGCAACATCGTATAAATAAAACTTGTGCAAAAAAAAAAAAAAAGAACTTGTGCAAAAATGAATAATAAATGCATTCTCAAATTCAAACAAAAGTCTGTACAAATAAAGAATCATTTTATTCAATTGCAGATATTGCAGATACAGGTTTCAAAATAAGAAGCAGGGGCCGGTGCCTGCACAACATCCGACCATTACACAAAAAAAGGAATCAAAAAGATCAACTCTTCATTTCTTCTTGCCGCCTTTAGACCCTTTACCCGGCCGAGTAGTTAGCTTTTCGGGTCTTCCAGGTTGGTCTGAAGGCATAAGGGAAGAAGGGGAGGGAGGTACAACTGGCGCAATTTCCGGTTCCTATTCAGTGGTGATAATTTTCTTCCCCCTCCTCTTCGATGTCCCATGCTTCTTTCTTCTCTGCGAAGAAGACTCACTCCCCGGAGTAACGAGAGCGGACAAAACTACGTCGTCAGAAGGAGTCCGCTCCGGAGAGATCTCGCCTCCTTCGAGTCCCTCATCTTTTTGCTCCTGCGAGGCAACAGGGTCATCCAAACCATAAAGAGCCTCAATTTTCTCCTCTTGTGACCCAGGTTGTGAAGCAGAAGGAGGAGTCACCTGAAGAGATGGAGGAGGAATAACCAGAGAAGGCGAAGTCTGCACGGCACTTGTTGTTTCAACTGCAGAAGAAGAAAAATTGAAAATGTTAGTATCTTCCCGAAAGAAGGGAGATATGGGTTCATCGAGATTCAAGAGGTAATCGAGAAGCTCATCAAATTTTTGAGGAATAAGTAGGCAATCCACCTGAATCGGACCAATGTCGAAATTACCTGAAGATATTGGCTTTGTCAGTTCAATCTCATAATTCTGAGCCCCAATGTCCTCCAAAACCTCTTCATCAGTAGGGGTGATTACCCCAGTTCTTGTAGGAGGCGGCAAATGAGCACTAGGGCCTGTAATGTCCACCTCGGGAGAAACTAGAGGACGTTCGGAGATGGTAGGCAGTACTTCTTTTTCAGAACGCTCCTCTTCCGCCATCCCGGCCCGCGCTCTGGCAAGTTGCTCCTTACCCTTGGCAAGAGCGGCACGGGCTTCGTCATCAAGATAATGCTCTTCAAGGGCTGACTCAGCATATCCAGCACCTTTACCACCGAGCATATCAAGTGCTGTCTCCCAAACTTCAGCCAGTGTGATTTCATACTTGGGGCCTAGAAAGGCAAGGCTTCCACGCCCCAAGACGCTGTGCAAGTAGAAGTCGAATAATGTTGAGCTGATGCTGTTTTTGGTCGCCTCATGAGATTCTTCAGCTGCGATTCTGCCGGCGACAGCCTCATCACGCTCCCTTTCAGTTTTGGCAAGCTGAAGCTTAAGCATTTGTATCTCCGCCTCCTGGGAGTTGTTTTTCTTTCGGAGCTCAGCAATATCAGTAGCATAGCCTTCACTGATTCTTTTTTGTACTTCTAGCCTGTCTTCGGCATCCCTTTGGCTAGCGTGAGCGTCTCTCACTTGTTTCAGGAGCACTTCTTCTTTTTGAGAATAGGAAGTAGAGGAAGCAGCAAGCTCATGTTTCAATTCCTCGACTTTTGCTTCAAGCTCCTCATTGTAAGAAGCAATGTTCCTCATCTCGGTGTCGTGTTGCTCAACGACCTTTTGCCATTCGGCCTTATCGTTTTCCATAGTAAGCATGGCCTCTATGTTGGCACGGTTAACTCTTTGAAGCTCATCGACAAGCTTCTGCCAGTTTGACATCCTCTCGATATCAAGTTTGACGGCGTCAAGATTGCGCAACATGGCAGACTTGTCGATGGGGACCAAGTCTAGGTCGAACCTCACTCTCTTAAGGCACCATTGAGGAAACCGGCTCTGCAGAGTAGCAGGACCCGGTCCAACTTGAAATTTGGGCCTGCTAATTATCGTTTGAATATCTGATTTCCCAAGGGCGGGAGAGTCAGAAGGAATGTCGAGCGAAGCAGGAGTAGTAACTTTCTCAGGAGTAGTAGAGGCCTGCTTTTCACTGTGACGGGCTCGTTTGCTTAAGTCTTCACCCATGTGACCTTTTCCTCGATCGTCATGAGATTTTCTCTTGTGGGAGTCATCGCCTTTTTGCCAAGAATCATGGCGCTCTTCTCTCTCCTTTCTTTCACGACGTTCTTCTTCAGTCCTCCTTTCAAGAGCCTTTCGGGCAGCCCTCTCTTCATCCGACTCTCTGTAAGAAGGAAGGTAACGCCTGTAATCATACTGGCTACGCCTCCCGTAGCGCTGGAAATCGTCATAGTACGAGCCGCTGCGCCCCATAGGAGAATCTGGAATTAAAATAATAAGCTTTAGGAATCTTTAAAGTGCAAGAAGATAAGTGCATAGAAGTGATGAGAAATTCTAAGTGTGTGTGTTGTGTAAACTACGCGCATTAATCTACGAACCACTCTTTGTTTGGGGAGTGGTTGTGGGTGTAATAGTTAACGTCAACTCTTGAGTCGACAACGGCTGTTGCAAAATAGAAGTAGCTTCAACTACTGAAGAAGAAATCCCGGTAGTAGTAGGGTCATCTTTGAAGATCTCTTGTGAAGTAGCGAAGAGGTCGCTCAATCCTTCGAAGGTATCGTCCCTGCTTTGCTTGACAGGACTGGATTTCTTAGCCTTTTCACCAGATTCTTGTGAATGGTGAGAGGATCCCTGAGGCTCTTCTTCCTCGATAACCGGGGCAAGTTTACCAGATGGCCCCGCAACATCAACAGAAGTGGAGCACTTCACCAGCGAAGATTCAGGAGTCTTTATCGGAGAATCGGGGACTTCCGTTGGAACTTCATGAGCATGCATAGAGCGAGAAGTGTGTAGAAGCCCATGTTGATGTAAAAATTCATCCCTCAACAGAAATTTTATGCTCCTCTCTTCTGTGGCCACGGCAATCAACCTCTCAAAAACTTGCTTATGAATTGGGTCTCTAGAAGGGAGAGGAAGTGCTGAAAGGAACAAAGAATGAAATTAGCAACTGAAAGTTCGGATCTCGAAAAAGTTTCAAAACGGAAAAAATAGAAACACTAATCTTACTTCCTACTCTCCAGATGGCATAAAACCCTGGGGGACAGCGGGCAAAGAAAAACTGGTTCAAAAACCCATGAACGCTTTCAGTAAGATCGGAAATGAGCTTGCGGTTTCTGGCACTTCTCACAATAATGAGGGAAGGATGATCTTTACTCTTTGCAAATGAGCACAGATAACGAATTTCTTCAAAACTCGGTAGGCGATCAAGGGTTCTTCTAAACAAAACACATAACCCCGTCAAGATGGCATAGCCATTGGGATGAAGTTGAAACGGAGAGATTGTCAACCGAAGGAGAAGAGTTCGAAGAAAGTCGTTAAAAGGAGGAATCGCCCCACTTAAGCACATTTGGCGATTGACTGCAACAAAGCCATAGGGAGGATTGTCAGCAGTATCACTTGGCCCAGGTAGAAGAACGTCACTTTCAGCAAAGCCAAATTGAGTGCGCAGCTGGACAAACGCTCTCGAAGTTAGAATAGTCGAGGTTCTCTCCGGAGGATTCTCTATGGGAACAACTATCGGAAAAGTTTCTTCCTCTTGAGTTACCACTTCTTCTTCTCGGTGGGAAGTCATTCTACATAAACAACTGGGTATTCAAACATGAAGGTGCACGTTTCCTAAAGTGTGTGAAGTGTTGTGTAAAATCAATCAAGCAGTGAACAAATATAACTGGAATGAAAACTAGCAAGCATTCGTTAGTTATGAAATTCAGGGACTATTGTTTTAAGCCTAAATATGCAAGTAAGATGTTGATGCAGATAAATCAGTTCAGATTATTGATACTTTGCATTAATGTTTAACTTTAATTGATTGATTCACAAACATTTCATGCAGTGTAATTAAGTTGCTTGTCTTGTCTTGACTAATCTGTCATCTGACATGGGCAGTCAATGGCAGTATTTTCGCCTTGGTTTTCTTTGTTTGTTGTTTTCAGCAGGTTAGCAGCTTATAAGTTAATGCGATTTGTGAAATAATACACTGAGATTCAAGCAAATTTAAAGTTGGGGCAGTTCAAAATTTAGGCAACTTAGTTTGGCAGTTCAAGTTAGAAACTCAAAGTGGATCTATGCTCTCAAAAAGTCAGCATGCCCAAAGCTTAAGTGTCAACTCGGTCACGGTTTAAGGGCTTAGCTCGGTCACGACTTAGGGGTTAACTTGGCTGCGGTTCAAGGTTAAATCAGTAGAAGGTTAAATCGGCAGATTTCCCCAAGGATTAACTCGGCCACGGTATAAGGCTTAGATCGGCAGAAGAATAGGTTGGCAGATTTCCCCCAAGTGCTAACACGGCCACGATTTAAGGATTGGGCCGGCCAAAAGCTAAGTCACTTCAAATCACCGGGTCGCATCTAAATCAATACCTCGCCCCACTCAACCCGTTAACCCGTTAGCCACTCCCTCAACCAAGAAACCCTCATTTGATTTATGCTATTTCATGCTATCAGATCATCCAATACACCATTTCGAAACCACTGCAAATTTAACGCCTGACAATCCTAGCGCGAATCAAAATCAACTAGCCTGAATCAGTAAATCTTCTTTATCGTCTCATCGATCAGTTAAAGCCAAACCGAGCAATCTAAGCTCCACCAGCCATGAGTGTAATAGGATTCGCGATGAAGGATCATGCAAGGAAGTGGTTTAAGTGACGGAATTCATGAGCCAACAGTGATCGAAGAAGAGGGTTTACTTACGCAATGAATAGCAGAGGTTGTTAGTAGTTGATTGGAGTTAAATCGCCTTTTGGAGCTCGGGAAAATTTTAATGGCAGAATCAAAGGAGTAGGTAATGAGAAGGAAGGAGGAGATGTGACTTATACCCTGCAGTGGAAAATTTGGAGCAACACATAGGGTCTAACTGTTAGGTCGCATACGACCCACCGACCTAAGAAGGGATGGGTTAAGGACTATCGAAGCACACGACCTAACATTTAGGCGTATACTTCGAGGGGCAAATGTTAACTCCGCCTCGACCATGACTTACCGATCTAGTGCATCAAGAGGTTCCGACCTAACAGTTAGAAGCATGCCGACCTAAGGCCTAAGGGGTATGCCGACCTAACATTCAATGTAGATACCGACCCAACTGCCTTATCAGGGAGACCGACTTAAGGCTAAAAGGGTTACCGACTTAAGGAATACCGAGTTAAAGCTAAAACAGTGGACGACCTAACGTGGGTACTGGCTTAAGACTCAGAGGATGCCGACTTAATAGGAAGGCCGACCTAAGGCCTAAAAGAGATGCCAACTCAGTGACTTGACCGAGTTACCGATCTAATGTTTTACCAAGTTGGCGACATAGAATAGTTACCGACCCAAGTCACAACCGATTTAGGACCAATGTTAGCTCATTCACGACTCAAGAAAAGGAAGATGAGTTCAATGCAGCTACTCAGCACAGCAGCCTCTTAACTCGTGCACGATTCAGCTCCCAGTTATCTCGGTCATGACTCACGACCTAATTTGAGTCGTGAACGACTTAAAGCTATTAAATGCAAACCCGAGGCCGTATTACTAAGAAGGAGTAGTGTTGACTCGGAGGCGACCTAGGACTTGTGCAAATGAACACCTGTGAAGCCAGGAAGGGGCCAGATGGACCGGCCACGACTCATATTAAGTCGGCTACGACTTAACTTAAATCGGCCACGACTTAGGACTTGGCAATAATTCCAGACCGAAACTCTCTATAAATAGGCAACTACCTCCAACATTCAAAGGACTTTTTGGCACATTCTCTTCATACACCGTTGCCTTGCTGCATTGAGAACTTCATCAACACTTAGAGCTTTCAAGATTAGAGGAATTCATCAAAGAACTCCACGAAGAAACCACACATCTTCAACATGGATTTAAGGACTTTAATCGACATTGAAACTGAAGACTTGTTTCAAACCACTTGTAATTTGAAGTATATTGTACTTGAGAAGAGTTGTATCAGCTTGTAATGGGATTATTAATAAAAGTACTTAGAGTGGACGTAGGCTATACCCTTAAGCCGAACCACTATAAAATTGTTGTTGTTTACTGCTTTTCTGCTATTACTTGCTTGTAATTCTTTCCCGATCTATCGGGTGGTGCTTTCACAACTATAACTCATACACCGGGGTGTTAGCGTTCACATTTTAGCGTTAACAATTGACTATGGCCGTGAATCTCTCTGTTGACCCGATTGCAATATGCTTTGAATTCGAGACATTTGTTTACCATGTGCTTTGAGATGATTGACTTGCTTTGAAAATTCTCTGTTCTGTTGATTTCGTGATGAATTTCTCGGCTATGTCCTTGACTTTTGGTAGCACTGGTTTTTGACTACGATATTGAACTCCCCTGTGACTTGTTCAATTTGCTTGGTCAATACGGTGTTGATCTTGACTTGGTTCGATTTGCTTGGCTGTTTGATTATTTCTTGTTGTACTCGGCTTTGACTTGATTTTTTAAAACTACTGTCACATTTGGCTTTTGTCATTTTTGAAATTTTGATCAGCCTGTACTTGTGCATTTGCATCATGTGTATATATATATATATATATATGTGTGTTAGCTTTAAATTTGGTCACTTGATCATATCTGTTGATTGCCCTGTAAAATTTCATGCTGACTTCGGTAACTTCGACACGAGCTTGTACTTGGATACATGTGCTTGCTGTTTGGATATCTGCAGTGCATCACCATTGTTCTTTACATTTGTATATAATGTCATTACATGCTGCTTCACCATATCACTTGAGGTCTTGTAGTTGGTGATTTGCACTTGCACTGCTTCATAAGTTCATTTCTATCTGTTTCTTGTGTATTGCCTTGTATCACTGACCCTTCCATATACTCTCTGATAAATGTTTGAACCGGTGCATACTGTTGCGGCCTGTACTTGTGTGATATTTGAACTTGACGGCTCTGGCTCGATGTTGTTATTCCATTTATGACCACTGTCTTGCATTATGTTAGTCTGACTTGTATGTTGTCACTGAGTTTGATTGAATGTTCATTGGTACTGTTTCATCAGTTCATATTGAACTGTTTCCTGTCATGTTCACTTGCACACTCGAGTTTGTAATCTCTGATTCATAGTGTATAAGTTGGCTGCAGTGTTGTGTTTGTTCTCCTGCATGTAGTCAGTTGTAATTGTACTGGACTTCATTCTGGTTAGCACTTGCATCACCACTGTAACACATATTCAACAATGCATGCTGTGCATTTCATTCAGTATTCATGCATGTTCTCTGATCATTGCTTTGATTCATTTCATATTTCTGTTGGGCTGTTGGTCTTCGTTGCATTCATGTCATGTTGCCTTGTGTTGAATCCAGTTTTAAAAACTCGGGTTTGACCTTGTGCTGAGAGTTGTGTCATTTATATTATTGCACGTGAGTTGAACCCGGTTTTTCATTTGGGTTTGACCTGTGCTCACCTGTCCCTGTAAATCACTCAAGTGTATATATCGGTGTGCACGGCCTTGTGGCATATACAGTAATACACTGTGTATGTCACAAGTTGTTCGTGTATGATGAATTCAAATTTAAATTATGACGAACAACCCAAATAACTGAGGCAAATCATATTTTCAAAATCATCTTTTATTTTTGATTTCAAAAATATTTCTTTTTCGATTTTACTGCGTTAGTGAATATTTTTGCAGATTGCTCAGTTGCTGGATTCAAACTGGAATGGAGTTGAAGATAAATACGATTGTGAGTGATATGTAGTGAGGACATTTGTAAATGTGAAATGTGATGTAATTGTAATCAAAGTTGTATAGTTATAGTGAGAGCTTGAAATTGTACTATTCAAAGATGTAATAAATATTTATTTGAATAAAATATTCGTTTGAATTCAAATTTCGTGTTATTTATTTTATTCAGCAAATATTTATTTAATCTGTGAAAATAAATAGTATATTATCAAATACATTTAAACGAATGTATATATGTTTATTATCATCAAACAAAAAATCATATAAGCGCAAAGCGCATATTCAAACAAAACAGTTCATATTTCTTATTTTTATTGCGTAGGCGTACCTTATTTAGCATTTTAAACAAGCAGCTTATTATTTTTCGCAAATAGCACAACCAAATCCAGCCACACGGCTTCCAGGTACCTGTACTTACTCAATTTAAACATGTAAGTGCCAAATATATGAAGTTTAACAGCATATCACTTATTTGCAATAGTTAAAACATATAAATTCTAAAACAAACTCATACCAAACATTTTCCGTAAGCAATTTATATAGTTTCCAAGCTAATTCAACTGTTTCAACTTATTTACAAACCATTTTCATTCAATTTGAATGGTTTTCAATCCATTCGTACACAACTTCATCAATTTGAATAATTTAAAACTCAATTGCTTATATTTAATTTATTCTTAAGCAAACCGAACTCATATTTAATTCAGTTGCTTTCAAAATCAATTTATTTTACTCTTATCAATTCATAGCATCTTAATTACTTCCATTTACATCAAATGACAATTAATTCTATGCAATTTGACGATATTTATGTGAATAAATAAGTCTTATGTTTTATAACCAATTTAAATTGATTTCAACTCAATTTATACTTAATTCTATTCCATTTTCAATTTATTCACAATCCATATATTCTCATTTTCATTGCATTTCAGATTTGAATCCATTCACTTGCATTTCATTTTATTAACCAAACTAGTTTATTCAAAACCATTAACAATTTAGGTTCATCTTCCTTACCAATTAAATTTTATTCACAGTCCATTCATTTTTACTTTATTTCTTATCCACATTCATTTAAATCCATTCTATTAAACTTGAAACATCCTATTTCTTATTATCTCAAGTTAATTCAATTCCTTAATAATTTTAAATGGTTTACAATTACTTATTCTAGAATTTCATTCCATTAGTATTATTTATAACTCACTGAATTTTATTTCGATTAAAAATTTATTTTCACTTGATTTAAAACCAATCCAATATTATTAAACTTTGTTTAAGTTGAATTCAATTCAATTCTCCTTTACTCATTTAGCTTAAGTCAATTTTACTTCAATTTATTCAAATTTTATACTTAAGCTCATTCTCATTTTGCAAACAAAGTTCTCTTTTCAATTTAACTTGATTCTATTACAATCCAATCTCCTTTCAAACTACAAATTTATTTGATTAGTTATTATAAATTTCAAATTTCCAAGTTCGATTCATTCTTCAATTTATTTCTACGTATTTGGATTTTATTTGCAAACCATGCCATTTTCAATTTACCATTCACTTTTATGAACTCACAATTCAGTTACATTTACTTATTGACAACTCAAGTCGAATTCAACTTATAACTTGAGTTTTATTTTCCAAACTTCTTTATTATCTCACAATTCAGCTTTTTATTTAACTGCATTGGGTTCTCATTACATATTTCATTATCTAATTATTATCTAAATAGTCTTTCCCCAACTTATAATCCAAAACTTGATTCTAATCACAACATCTCTTCATTTAAATTTTCTTAAGTTCAAATTTATTTTATGATTCAAGTTTGGATTTTATTTTATTTTTCAATTTATCCAACAATATTTATTTTGGATTTGTATTCCATTTTCAATTTTACAAATCACAACTTATTATTTATGCAATTCCATTCATTCTAGACTTGAATATATTCATCTTTTATTTTTAACTCAAGGCTTATCCTTATTTATATTCCAGGCATATTTTATTTCATGCATTTCAATTCTTTTATAAGTTATTCTGGTTTATTTATTTTAATCTAATTCTTATCCAATTTATTTCCTATCCAACTTATTTTCTAGTTATCTAGGTAAGAATTCAATTCCAATTCATTTTTATTCTAACTCAGATTTATTTAACTCAATCCGATTTTTAACTTAATTCGAATACAACTGGATATTATTTTCAACCTATTCAATTAATTTCAATCCGGTCAAATTTTTACTTCCCATCCAAGTTAATTTCATGTTAACTTTTCTCTTTAAATTCAAATTCTCAACATTCAAAGCTTATATTCCTTTCCTGATTTAAAAATCATCTCAATTTATAAGCCTACAAATTATCTCAACAGGATTTTTTTAAACACCCGGCCTTTGGTTTCAAATTATTTTGAATTCCCCAACATCTCAAATCACATTTCTCAAAAATCTTAAACCAGTCCTGGTTTTATTCCCAACAAATTTCTTTTGAAATTTTCATAAACAAATAGATTTCGTTGAACAAATCGATTTGGCAGCAATTCATCACTTAGAAACTCGAAAATGAACAACGATGATGCTGCAGTCATCACCAAAGTTATTTTCCAGTGACTGAAGTGAATTCAATGCTATCTCACTTCCAAAATCCATTTTGTTGGGCGAATTTTCACCCAGAAGATCTCGAGACCAAGAAGCCACAGTTTCACGCGGGTTCGCAATCTCCACTTCATTCAGCACGACCAGTCACCTTCCCATTCGGCCTCCTCCTCATTCGGCCTCCTTCCCATCCGGCCTCTCCATGTCATACCGGACCAGAATTCATTCGGTCAGCCCCATTCGGCCACAGAGCCAACATTCCTCCATCCCCATTCGGCATACCGAACCAGGGGCACCACCGAACCAAACCTCTTCCCCACAACCGGTCCAAGAAGCATCGAACTACCTCACCACCGGTCCACACCTATCACCGGTCCACACTCACTGCCGGTCCACATCCACACCGCTACCACCGGACAACACCTACCACCGGTCCAAGCTCCATGCCGAATGAGACCTCCCTGAACCAAACAACTGCCAGTCCAGATTGCTTCAGCCCGGGCCCACCAGCAGCTATATACATCCAAGACCCCTGCCCCCTACCTCACTCTATAAATAGAGGGGCAAGGGTACAACAATGGGGGACAAGTTTGAGAGCTCAAGCAAGGAAGGAACTTTCAAACTACTTTCATATACTTATATACGAAGCATTGTACTTGTAATCTGAAAGAAAGAAGATAATAACATATAAAGTGGACGTAGGCACATTCTGGCCGAACCACTATAAATCCGCGTGTCTTTTACATTTCAGCCCCTACTTCTTTTATATTTACATACTCATCTAAAATCATTGAAAATCACATATAATCAACTAAATAATACGACTTGGAGGTGTTTGTCCATTTTTTGTGCAAACATTTTTGGTGCTTTCACTTAGAAGGCGAACTCAGGGCTTCATCTTCTCCCACTCAACCTTCTTCCTAACAACATCGCTCGTTGCTTAGAAATCATGCCTTCCAAACAGAGAAGGGATGTTAACAAAGGAAAGAACATCGCAACTAGCAGCCTTCCAGATCCAGCAATCGCAGATCAGCCCACTTCAACAGCAGTACCAGATGAAAATCAGGAAAATCCAACCGGTCCCGCAACGGAACAACCAATCACTAGGGCAGATCTGGATAGGGTTGTGGCTGAAGTAACTAACCGCTTCACATCCCAACAAGAAGCTTTGGTGGACCAACTCATGTCACGCTTAAGGGATGCTGAAGAGTCCAACCACAACACTGAATCATGGGGTGAGTCCCAATCCGTAGGATCTCGGAGGCAACAAAGGTCTTCCCTCTTCGAAGAAGCTATCAACAGGAACAACAATGATAGGGGCCGCGCCCGGACTCAGCCCGAATTCCGACTCGAGGAAGCCCTTGGAACCGAACCCAGCGGGGGAGGCACCAGGCGAGGGTCGGATGTAGCTGAGCCAGTCATGCCACCTAATCATAGAAACCCCGCTGAACGGAGCCGAGCTAGAACCCAGCCCGAGGTTGACCCCATGGATGTGCTCGAAACAGAACCCCACAGGAGAAGATCAAGGCAGGGGGCAACTGTAGCTGGTCCTAGCGTGCATTTGAGCAGCCAAAGACAACCACTGGATAATGCTAGAAGTGATAGACTGTACCATCCCTACAGGTCATCTGGACGAGATAGATCCCGCAGGGAAGAACCAAGCTCATTTTTGTCCGCTCCAAGTTCTGACGAACGAATGGCACGATTATTCAGAGAATGTGTCCAACGGGAGCAAAGGGACCGGGGAATAGGCGCTAGGGTCACCAGTCCCTTTACCCGAAATATCGAAACTGCCATCACTCCCCGGGAATGGAAAATGCCAACCATGGAACCTTACAAAGGAACTTCCGACCCCATCGTACACTTGCAGAGATACACCCAGCATATGCTCATGAGTGGAGCAACAGAAGGAGTGTTGTGTAAATGCTTTCCGCTATTCCTAGCCGATTTAGCTACCTCCTGGTTCTGCCATCTACCCCAAGGATCCATCAGCTCATGGGAGATGTTGAAAGAAAGGTTTATTAGCCAGTTCCGCATCCATGTGGAACAACCCAAGGATGCTTATTCTCTATCCAATGTCAAACAGAAAACCGGAGAGACGCTGCAACAATATCTAACGCGGTTCAACGCCGCAGCGGCAGCAGTTCAAGATGCCGATGAAAAACTCACTCTAATGGCCCTCTGTAGTGGTGTACATCCAGACACCAAGTTTGCCAGAAGATTAACTAAGGAAAAACCAGCTACCTTGCCTGATTTCTTCCATGAAGCTGGAAAGTATATGAGACTTGAAGACGCTGCTACAGAGAGGCAATCAGGACAACAAGGTAAGACAGTTCAGGACAAGGTTCCCACTGCAGCTAAGGACGCTCGAAGAAATGAATCTAGAGACAATGTTGGGGGCAGAAAGGTCGAAAAGCGCCAATATCGACCAGGACCGAGATTTGACTCCTACACTCCTTTGAACGACACAATCGAAAATATCTTCCTAGCCACTTAGGGCGAACTAGGATACAAGCGCCCACCGCACAAGAAAGAATCAGATAACGCACACAAGTCCGGAAAGTTCTGTCGCTTCCACGAATCCCACGGACATGACACCAATGAATGCCACCATCTTCGGGACTTGATCGAAGAACACATTAGAAGAAGAAGACTGGAACGCTATGTGAAGGGTCAGAACAGGACTCCAACTCCAGCCAATGAGAACTCAAAGCAACCCCTCCCAGAGGTAGGCGGAGGGAATCGCAACAATCACAACACCAGTGGCTCTAGTCAAGAGAAGATAGTGGTCCTTACCATCTCAGGAGGACCACACATCGCCGACAGAAGTTGGGCAGAGATGGAAAGGTACGGCAAGTCGCTTAAAAATGCAGAAGGCTATGTTAACTCCATCACGGAAGAATGCCACCCGAAACGAAAAGAGAACGACGACATCATATTCAGTAGGCGTGATTTGGAAGGAAGACAGTATCCACATATGGATCCTATGGTCATCTCTGCCTGGTTCGGTCCAGCTAAAGTTTTTCGGATTCTAATAGACACAGGAAGCTCCGTAAATATCCTATTCAAACATGCTTTCGACAAAATGAAGTTATCAATGAAGGATGTATCCCCCTGTGACAAACCACTGCACGGTTTCACTGGAGATGCAAAAATGCCCCTCGGGCAACTTGACCTCTTCGTCGAAATAGGAAGTCATCCCCGCTCCGTTGTGCGAAAACAAACGTTCGTACTAATAGAAAACCACTCGGCTTACAACGCATTCTTGGGAAGACCAGCCTTGTCTGACTTCCAGATTGTATTAGCCCCCTGGTGCCTGAAAATGAAATTTCCAACAGACAACGGAGTAGGAGAAGTAGAAGGAGATCAAGATGCTGCCCGAGGCTGCTACGTAACTGAACTTCGCAATAACCGTAGAAAGAATAAAGGAAAAGATGCAGAGACTACTCTCTGCATGAAAAGCTTGGAGGCATAGCAACTAAAGAAAGCCCCTCCTCTTCGATACACAAGTGATCCCTTCAATGAACTAGACCCCAGGGATAAAGAGGAGGAGGCTACCGCTGAGCCTGCAGAGGCTATGGAATTCGTATCTGTAGATAAGCACGATTCAAGTGAACTATTAAAAATCGGATCTCAGCTAAAAACGGAGTTGAAAGATCAACTCATTGACTTTCTCCGCCACAACTTAGATGTATTTGCGTGGACCCATGCCGATATGACAGGAATCTCCCCCGACATAGCATGCCACATGCTGAACATCGATCCCACCAAGGTGCCAGTAAAACAGAAAAAGAGGAGCATGGGGGCAGAGCGATCAGCAGCCCTTGATGAGGAAGTAAAGAATCTACTTGCTAATGGCTTCATACGGGAAGCCATCTACCCAGAATGGATCGCTAACCCAGTGCTAGTAAAAAAGGCCAATGGAAAGTGGCGAACATGTATTGACTTCTCCAATCTGAATGACGCTTGCCCAAAAGATTGCTTCCCACTTCCCCGAATTGACCAACTTGTGGACAGCACAGCTGGACACGAACTCCTATCTTTTATGGATGCATACTCCGGATATAACCAAATTCCCATGCACGCTCCTGATCAAGACCACACTAGCTTCATCACCGACCGCGGACTATATTGTTACAAAGTCATGCCTTTTGGACTCAAAAATGCTGGAGCTACCTATCAGCGCCTCGTCAACAAGATGTTCGCGGAACTAATAGGACGAACTATGGAAGTGTATGTGGATGACATGTTGGTAAAGTCCAGGAAAGCCGACGACCATGTAAGCCACCTGGGCGAGATGTTTCAAGTACTTCGCCGATATGGAATGAAGCTGAATCCTCTAAAGTGCTCCTTCGGAGTATCTTCGGGAAAATTCTTAGGATTTATCGTCCACGCCAGAGGAATCGAAGCAAACCCTGAACAAATCCGGGCTCTAAAAGAAATAAGGATACCCTCCACTCGAAAAGAAATGCAGAGCCTAAACGGAAAGGTGGCCGCCCTAAGCAGATTCATTTCCAAGGCAACTGACAAGTGTGTCCCTTTCTTCGAAGCTCTCAAGAAAGACAAGGGGAGATTCGAGTGGACCGATGAATGCTTAAAAGCCTTCCTCAACCTAATCGAACACCTTCAGAGACCACCAGTACTCTCAACTCCAAATGAAGGTGAAGTGTTATACCTATACCTCGCTGTATCATATCATGCTCTAAGCGCCGCCTTTGTAAGAGAAGAAGACCGCACACAACGCCCGGTTTACTTTGTAAGTAAGAGATTTACAGGGGCAGAGGCCAGATATCCTAAACTAGAGAAATTAGCATATTGTTTATTGATCGCGTCACGAAAACTGCGACACTACTTCCAGTCTCACTCCATCAGGGTTCTAACCGATCAACCGCTAAGACAAGTGCTCCATCGTCCTGACACTTCTGGGCGACTCCTCAAATGGTGCATCGAACTAAGTCAGTATGATATCACCTACCATCCTCGCACCGCTATCAAAGGACAAGCCATGGCCGATTTCGTTGCCGAATTCACTACCAACGAAGGCAAGGAACAATCCGAAGTAGCAAAAAACATCAAGTGGAACCTCTTTGTAGATGGAGCAGCGAACGAACAAGGCTCGGGGGCAGGAATTGTGATCATCACCCCCAGGGGAAGAAAGTTGTACTATGCATTAAGGTTGGAGTTCACGGCCACTAACAACGATGCTGAATATGAAGCAGTAATAGCGGGATTGGAGCTTGCCCTGGAAATTGGAATCAATTCCTTATGTCTTCATAGTGATTCTCAGCTTATCGTAAACCAGGTACTAGGAGAATTCCAGACTCGAGGAGAACGACTCACAGCATACCTAAAGAAAACCAAACTGCTGCTCGATCAATTGGACCACTATCTAATCAAACATATTCCTCGAGAAGAGAACCAAGAGGCAGATGAACTTGCAAAGCAAGCTAGTATGAAGAATAGCACCATTTTCGGAACACTAGCCATCTCAAGGCAGCTAGCCCCAAGTTTCAAACCAGTAAATCTGGTAACTGCAATCGAAGAAGGAACCTGGATGACTCCCATCCAAAAATATTTGCAAGATGGCACACTGCCCGACAGGCGTGAGGAAGCCAAGAGGATCTTGAGGAAAGTTCCCCACTACACGATACAAGAAGGCATCCTCTATCGGCGTGGCTTCTCTGGCCCCTTATTGAGATGCGTCGCTGGAAGGGAAGCCAAGGAGATCTTATCAAACATCCATCAGGGAGGATGCGGAGATCACAATGGGGGGCAGACTTTGGCAAGGAAGATACTCCGATATGGATATTACTGGCCCACGCTAAACAAAGACGCTCTAGACTTCGTCAAGAAATGCGACAGATGTCAGAAATTTGCCAAGATTCCTCGACTGCCCACAAATGAAATTACTCAAATGACCAGCCCTTGGCCCTTTGCTGTATGGGGAATTGACTTAATTGGCGAACTGCCAACGGGCCGAGGCGGAGCCAAATATGCTGTAGTGGCAGTCGATTATTTCACCAAATGGGTGGAAGCAGAACCTCTAAATAAAATATCTTCAACAAAAGTTATAAACTTCTTGATCAAAAATATTCTGTGCAGGTACGGAGTCCCACTAAAGATCATATCAGACAACGGACTCCAGTTTGACAGCGAAGAATTTGCCGACTGGTGCCAAGAGCATGGAATTCATAAAAGCTTCTCATCAGTGGCTTATCCTCAGGCAAACGGACAAGTTGAAGCTGTCAACAAAATTCTCAAAACCCTAATCAAGAAGAAACTTGAAAAGTCAAAAGGCGCTTGGGTGGACGAACTTCCTACGACACTATGGGCATACCGCACGTCTTTCAGAACATCAACGGGACATACTCCTTTCTCCTTGGCATATGGATCGGAGGCAATACTCCCAGTTGAGACTATTGTGCCTTCCCACCGTAGGATCCACTACAACCCAGAAGAAAACGAAGAACTCCTCCTCGTGTCTTTGGATCTGATTGAGGAAAGGAGAAACGATGCAGCACTTAAAGCAGCAGCTCACAAACAAAAGGTGGCAGCGCTATACAATTCCAAAGTCAAGCATCACAGCTTACAAGAAGGAGATCTTGTCCTCAGGCGAATCTTTCCGCGCCCCGGGGCACTAGACCCCATCTGGGACCGACCGTATGTAATTCATAAAGATCTCCACAACGGAGCTTATATTTTGTCAACAGTGGACGGAGAGGTGTTCCAGAGGGCATGGAACATCCGACACCTCCGTCGATACTTTTCTTAACTTGTACTGCCCATATGAAGTGAATTAACAAAGAGAATCAGTGGACGTAGGCATTTTCATGCCGAACCACTTTAAAAAATCTTGTCTCTTTTTAACTTGTTCCTTTATGTCTTGGCTACTTGTTAAGTTTTATCCCTTTCTGTTGAACAAAATCCTATGGCATCCTCACTCAAGACGCACCGCGGCCTCATCTGGACTAGGCCTAATAGGTACGCTACGATTCTATGCACTCGCCAATGAGACACTTTTGCTCCAGCATCCCTCTGCTGCGGGTTAACTCATTGCGCGCCTGCCCTCAAAGCCAACTGTAATGAGCCGATCATAAGTCATCATAAATGCCGACTATAGCCGATGGCAGCTCATTACGGCGTTCGGCTCGCCGGCAACTGTGAACCTACTTTAAGCCCCAACATAAGGTGTGGCCAGCCAGGGGTAGTTCACGGCCAACGGCACCCATGCTAGCCGGCCACGGTAAATCGAATAATACCCACGATTACGGACCATAATGGTTCGGGTAGTTACCGTGCGCGATCTCGGCTCCGATGTGTCTTAAGTGCGGCTGTGGTAAAAAAGAAAACTCCCCGCGGAGGCGTAAGATGGGTGACAAATGTCTCCAAGACCCACAGCTAGGGAAAGTGACTACAAAACCCGTTTGCCACGAACTTAAGCACATCGACGGCCTTCCGTGACTGGAAGTTTTACTTTTACTATATTTCCATTTCATTTAAATACTTTTCTCCTATCCTGTATAACAAACTCTAAAGTACAGGAAACCAAATAGGAAGCATTCGCTCATGAGAAACTAAGTCTGCATACTGGGTGGCAGGGTACTCAGCTATATCCGTGAACAGTTACATAAGACACTCTAAGCTACCGCCTGCGAATGAAACATAAAGGGCGGTACTCTCTTTTCTTGTACATAAATACGTAACTATAGCTTGTTCGTACAATAACATTGCAACACATGAAATTATATTTCTAGCAAAAAACTTAGCATCAAACACAACTAGAATCACAGGCATATACATAGTTATATTTCTCACGCAGCACATCAAGATGACAACAACATTTAAACATAACAACATCAGCTTATATTATAAAATCACACGAAGTTATTCTTTGCAAATAATATTATTATAGTTACATGTCAATGACTAACGTAAACAGTGATAAAAAGAAATAAAAAGGTGGCAGCCGCGTCCACACTCCATCGCCAACTTCCCCAGTCTATTTAGCCGCAGGATCAGAGCCCCCAGCATGTGGATCAGGAGTCCCACCTGTCCAGTTCAGAAGAGGAATTCATTAAACGAACAATCAAGTTATGAAAACACGGAAAGGAAAGAAAGGGAAAAGAATAACTCACCAGCATCCGCCGCTCGATCCTCATCATCCAACTGCACGCCCGCTTCCTCTGCAGCAAGCAGCCGCATCCCCTCCTTCACCGCCGCTTGCTCCTCCTTCGAGAACTGGGCAGTAACCGCATCCAAATTGAAGGCCTCTCCGCCTTCCTTACCCGCGTTCACCCTGGCCTCCTCTAAAGCCTAGAGATACACCTTGGCCATCACCCGAGGGTAATCGTCCATCTAAGACAAGCCGCCCTCCTTCCAAGTGTGGAAGTACATGTCCTGCAGCATCTCATCCATCATCCCCTCATTCTCCTCAAACTCCCTCACCCGGGCCTCGGAAGCTTGCAACTTGGCGACGGCAATGTCCCTCTCTGATTGGTATCTCAAGCAGTCCGCCTGAAGAGACCTCCTCATTTCCTCCTCCTTTAACTTGAGGGACCTCCTCATCTCCTCCATCTCCTCCTTCAACTCGGCCTGAGCCATCTCCGCAGCCTCGAGCCTCCCAGACAACTCCTCTACCCGCTCAAGATCCGCATTTCGAACCTCGTCCACCGTCGTAATGGCCATGTTAATCCGTTCCCTGCAGGCGACCTCCATCTTCCGTAATTCCGCCCTACTGGCCTTCTCCATCGTCTCTTTCAGCCGCTTGGAGGCTTCCTCATGCTGAGAAATCTGGATGGCTTGATCGGCGAGCTGCTTGGCCTGATCGGCAACTTTTAACCTCAACCGAATATTAGCACTCCCGATCTCTTCCCCGGCCTTGGCCAATCTAGCATGATGCTCCATTAACTTCTTAGTCTCTGCGGCCACCCGATCGATGTTAGCCTTGGCTTCGTCCCCCATGGTGACTACCCGTGTAGTAAGTAAATCAAGATCTAAAGACTTGGCCTCGTCCAGCACTCTTACCATGGGGTTGCGGGGAAGGAGGTGCTCGCCCGTGGCCTCATCAAATGAGATATCCTGAAAGCTCGGATCTAAATCAGGATGACCGGCAAAAGGGTCACGAGGCACGGGGCGAGGCACATCAGGACGCCTTATACGAATAACGGTTGGGCTCTTGAAAGGAGGATGAGGGGGGCCGGATTCCATGCTCTCCTCCGTAGTATCACGAGGAGGCTGAGTAGGAAGCTGCGAACCAGGGGAAGACTCAAATAAGGAACGGCTCCGCTTCTTTTTCCGAATGCCCTCTTCAATGACCCCAAGAAGAGGGCGATAACTGACTACATCCCCAGTGCGACCAGTAGAGGGTTTCGCAGAAGCTCTCCTCGACTTAAACTGCTCAAGGCGGTGCCGAACGTCCGACGTTTTAACCACCTGGCCTGCCCCTGGAATAAAGAACAAGTGTTACGAACATACAATAATCCACAGTTCGAAAAATGTGTTAAGTTAAAAGGAAAGAAAAGTGAGAAGACACATCTATTATACAAACCCGGCGGAGGAGTGGGATACTGCAATAAGTCCTGGATCTCATTCCAGGACGGAAGTGAACCGTAAAAAATTTCTAAGTCCCTATCGAAAATGGAATCGGCAGAGAACAAAAGTTCACCTTGCATCGCCGGAGTCGCCTTAGCTGAGGAACCCTTAGAGGATGGGTCAGTACCAGCCACAGCTTTGCCGGTTTCCTTTGCCTTCTCCGTTTCCGACTCTCCCTCCGACTCCCCGAAGGCCCGACGGAGAGCCTCATCCAGTTCAAGGTCTTGCTCAGAGGTTAGGGCACCGACGCCACTACCACCTTGACCGTCGCCATCACCTCCACCCTCCGACCCTTCTCCAACCTCGCCTCCTTCCTCCTCTTCTACACCTTCCTCCTCCGGGACAGTCGGAAAAGTACTTGGAGAAGGGCCATCAGACTTCTTCAGTTTCTTCCCCCCGACAACGGGACGCTCTGTAAAAGGCTCCCTCTTACCGCTCTTTACCATAGCCCCCTCCTTAGCTTTGGCAGCCTTCTCCTCAGCCGTGTCTCTTTGCTTAACCACGGACTGGTGCGGTAAGATCAAATTATACTCCAAGAGGGTTGCATTCCTGATCAAGAAGGAGGCCGACCGGTCCCGTGCCGGAATAGCCTTTAGTTCAGCAGCCATTCGCACCAAGGAATCATCCTCCACGACTGCAATACCACCTGTCGCTAGCCAGAAATAGAAGCATGTCAGAAAAAACACTACAGTCAAAACATGAAAAATATAAATGAAATCCATCTTACAGCCGGAAGTGAAAAGGCGGAAAGAAACAGCATCGTCCTTGATAAAGAACCACTCTTTCTTGAACATGGTAAACTTGGAATATAAGTCCAGGACTGGTTTGAAGGGCACGGCCGCTTCCAGACTGATATACGGAGACCCCTTCTTATAGCCTCTCAGGTTGTACAAGTATCGAATTTCCCGGTTAGAAGGAGGACGCCTGTACCTCCTTTGGAAGATAACAAAGAGGCTCACTAGGATGGCATAAGAGTTAGGCTGAAGTTGGAAAGGAGCCACCTTCAAATATGTGGTGAAACTTACTATCCAAGCGTTGATAGGAGGGATAGCACCGCACATACAATGGTATCTGCTATAAGCAAAATAGCCTTCGGGAGGATTATATGGCATCACTCCATCTCCCGGCAGCAGCATAAGAGCCCTGTCTATCCCGAAGGAACGGGATATGACGTCAAGTTGCTCCTCCTTTAGGGAGCTAGGAAAGCAATCAGGGGGGGAGATCAGAAGTTCCTGTGGACCATATCCATCCACTAATGACCTCGGAACAGGTCGATGTTGCCCGAATCCTGGTTGGGCTGGGGGCACAGAAGAAGGCTCTCCCCCATCCTTGGATTTCCGTCTGTCTGATCGTGTTTCTGCCTTACGAGTCATTTATCTGCATGCACAAAAGTGAAAAACATGACGTTAAAACGAAAGTATAAGCAAGCAAGCATACATAAGTCCAGAATACGAGGTTCATTCGGCACTGGGGTCCTAAGTCCATTCGGTAGTACAAGTCTTAAGTTCATTCGGTGGTACATGTCCATGTTCATTCGGCGCTAAAATCCCATGCTCATTCGGCATACATACAATTCGGTCCTAAGTCTCATTCGGCATACATATCATTCGGTCCTAAGTCTCATTCGGCTATCCAATACACACCGTATACATTCGGCAAACAGGACCATTCGGCAATAGGGTACATACCTGATTCGGTAGGAGATTGATTCGGTAGAAGATTGGTTCGGCAGAAGATTGATTCGGCAGAAGACTTGGTTCGGTAAGGAAAAACCAAAGGGGGGTGTAGCCTCTAAATATAGGCGAGCTCAGGACCGCCGAACCAGCTGGTTCAGCCCACCTGATAGAAACACCGGACCAATACCAAACATACTGAACCAAACGAATACCGAATGGACCCATCCATGCCGGACCAACCAAAGGACCGAATGAAGCTATCTCTACCAGCGAAAACCAGGAACAGGGGGCACGCAGGCTCCTCACTCAGATAAGTACCGAACTCTAGAACCTACTAACAAAGTAAAGAATATGATAACGATGGATGAGTCGTAAATCTCTCACCAATGTGGGTTAATCATTTACACGTGTACACGACCACGAACGGTCCATAGGCACGCTCTGAATGGCTATTAACCCGATCGTCGTGAGAATTTGCACTTTGACATCCTTTTTAAACTCGTAGGTTAAACGGACATTTGATTCTGATAATTATGAAATGGCTAAGCTACTTACACATGTATGGGGTCGCGAACGATCCCTAGGCATGCTCTGAGCTGGCGATAAACCATCTTGACAAACGATCCAAGGATCCACTCTGACATGAACCTGGCATCGATGATGCTAAGCCCCCTCGGGGCTCACTCTCTCGTCCCAAACGACACAGTTCACTTCATCTCGAATATTTCAATCACGAACGGTCGCTATTTGAAGTAACACTAAAACTGTAAATTCCTTTGCAGGACACCAACAGGATATGAACATCCAGCCCGTGGCACTACAAAACAAACCTTCCTACCACAGGGAAACAAAGCGCGACACATGCAAGCACGTGCCCCACTTTGGGGGGCAAATGTTGGGCGAATTTTCACCCAGAAGATCTCGAGACCAAGAAGCCACAGTTTCACGCGGGTTCGCAATCTCCACTTCATTCAGCACGACCAGTCACCTTCCCATTCAGCCTCCTCCTCATTCGGCCTCCTTCCCATCCGGCCTCTCCATGTCATACCGGACCAGAATTCATTCGGTCAGCCCTATTCGGCCACAGAGCCAACATTCCTCCATCCCCATTCGGCATACCGAACCAGGGGCACCACCGAACCAAACCTCTTCCCCACAACCGGTCCAAGAAGCATCGAACTACCTCACCACCGGTCCACACCTATCACCGGTCCACACTCACTGCCGGTCCACATCCACACCGCTACCACCGGACAACACCTACCACCGGTCCAAGCTCCATGCCGAATGAGACCTCCCTGAACCAAACAACTGCCAGTCCAGATTGCTTCAGCCCGGGCCCACCAGCAGCTATATACATCCAAGACCCCTGCCCCCTACCTCACTCTATAAATAGAGGGGCAAGGGTACAACAATGGGGGACAAGTTTGAGAGCTCAAGCAAGGAAGGAACTTTCAAACTACTTTCATATACTTATATACGAAGCATTGTACTTGTAATCTGAAAGAAAGAAGATAATAACATATAAGGTGGACGTAGGCACATTCTGGCCGAACCACTATAAATCCGCGTGTCTTTTACATTTCAGCCCCTACTTCTTTTATATTTACATACTCATCTAAAATCATTGAAAATCACATATAATCAACTAAATAATACGACTTGGAGGTGTTTGTCCATTTTTTGTGCAAACACATTTTAAAATAGATTTCCATTCAGAATTATCTCCAAAACAATAATGCTATCGTTTATCATTAAAACACTTCGATAAACATTTCCAAATCTCCGGGATTTTAAATTTCTAAAGCCTTCTTAAATAAATTTTAACTATAATTCTTTTGCACACTTTATTTATACAAATTGTCATTTGATTGTATTTCAATGCATAAATTACATTTATAATTCATATTTATAAATTTCATTTCATAATTGAATTTATCTTCTCAATCTTTGATTTTATTTACAATTTCTAGTTAAATTTTTCACTTAACAATGATAATACTTTAATATCATCATTTCTAACATCCAAGCAACCATATATTAGCTAAATAGCTTTCAAAAACTTTTTTTTTATATCAAAATATATTTTGGGTAAAATTATTTCATTTACCCGCATTTAAAACATTACCGTGTCGATTTTTCTGTTCAAGTGTTTAGAAACCCTTTTAATACATTTGCGCAGACTGTGTCGACGAAGGTTCATATGCCACTCAATAAACCAATCGACACAATATTAAAATAATTTATATTCACTAACAAATACGCGCTCATATCTATTAATATGATCAAACTCATTATAGAGTACTACGGACTCTATTTTAAATGAGTAATTCCCACCAGAGCCAAGGTTATCTCCAACCTAAGCTCTGATACCAAGTGTAACAGCCCACGAATCCGTACCCCTTGAGTCAACACTATTCTACAACAATCAACTCAAGTTGTACAGTGTTAACGTAAAAAGTTAGACGCTAACACCTCGATGCAAATAGAGATTGAATGAAAGCACCACCCGTTAACACGGGAAAGAGAAAACGCAGTAATTCACTGAAAAAGCAGTAAGAGACACGGATTTTATAGTGGTTCGGCTTATAATTAAGCCTACGTCCACTTCAATCCTTCTTTATTGCTTATATGATTACAATCCTTTACAATTTCCTTCAATTACAATTCACTTCAAAAGACAAGTAGCTAGAAAAACTTCGATGCAAGAGAATTCTCTGAATTCATGATTGAATATGTTGAATCCCTGCTTGAAGTTGATTGAAGCTTCTTGTGAGTTTTGAATGTTGGAGTAAGGCTCGACTTGAAGATGGCACAGTCTCAACGCTAATGTTTGTTGGAGCACACGCCGTATTTATAGAGAGTCCTCTACTGACCTTAAGTCCTTTGTGACTTAAAGTAAGTCGTAAGTCGCGGGTTATGACTTAGGATGGGCCGTAGGTCGCCACCGGGTTAAGGGGTGAGTAGTTACGACTTTACTGGTTCGTACATGACCCTTTGTACTAACTAATGGGCTACTCGCGACTTATAGAAGGCGGGATAGTTCAATCACCAAGTATAAGGTCGTGAACGACTCATCGTAGGCCGTGAAAGCTTTAATTCCTGGGGTTGTCAAACCCTTAAGTCACTAGGTCGTGGACCTCTTAAGTCGTAAGGTCGATAACTCGGTGAGTCATTTACCAGTTAAGCCGCTGCTCTCCTTAAGTCGCTTACCCATTGAGTCGCTGACCTCCTTAAGTCGTTGCTTCACTTCAGAAGTTAAGTCGCTCGGCCCGCCTCATGTGTTAAGTCGCCAGTTCCTTTGCCTTGTTAACTGTAGGTCGCTTTTGTCCTTAAGTCGCTAAGTCGCGATGCAGGGCTTCGTTTTAGTTGCTACGCTATTGCCTTGAGTCGCTTGCCTCCTTGGGTCGCTAAGTCGCTTAGCCTAGGAGTTAACATTTTCCCCTCGAAGTACGGCCTAAGTCGTAGGTCTTGTGCTTCGATTTAGTTTCCTTTGGTCGTGGGCGACCCAAGAGGTAACTCGTATGGCTATTCGCATCCCTCTTTCTGTCCTATTTAAACCACTGACTCGCTCTTTCCTCTTTGCTGAATCGTCTTGATAACTCTTTCCGCCATTAACGATCTCTCGAGCTCCCAAAGGTGAAACCGATCCATTCTTCCATCAATCCATCCTTTCTTTTGCATTGTGTAAGTGAATTTGATCTCCATTCAACCCAAAATCACCGTCGAACCATGAATTTTCACTTTCTGCTCCCAGTTCACTATCCATACGTCGCATTCCCTTTCCGAGCTATGTTGTGATCGGTTTTAGATTGCGATTAACTACACTGTGGTTGTGGCTCACGAGGGTCCAACGGTGTATTGGAATTGCGATGGGTCTATAATGATTTGGACTGGCGTTAGGTGATTTTGTGGTATCGATAGACAATGGGTTTCGTCGCTCAGGTGATAACGGGTTATTGGGTTGTAGGTTGACGAGTTACCGATTAGATAGGAGGTTTGTCGGTTGAGACACAAGCTTGGACACGACCCAGCAATTTTGGGCGACCTATGAACCTTCGCGACTTATCTTTTGACCGACTTAACTAGATGCGACATGAGCCTTGAGTCGTGGCCGAGTTAGGACTTGGAGAAATTCTTATCACTTTGAACTGAAGCCTTTTCCCCTTACTATGCCCCACGACCTAAAGGACCAATGATTTAAAGAACCAACAACTTAACTCGCAGGAAATCTTTTAAGTCGTGGACGAGTTAGTACTTGGATGCTCAACTCGAGTTCACACTTAGAAGCATAATCTCAACTTGAGTGCTTAACTTGAAATGCCGGATTGAATTGCCTAAATTCTGGATTGCTCGAACTTTGTTGCACTTTTTCACGGATCACATTAACTTATAAGCTAACAACCTGCTGAAAACAACAATTACAGAAAACCAGGGTGAATATACTGCCATTGACTGCCCACATCAAATGACAGATTAGTTGACATAGAATAATCAACTTAAAGAAACTATATGAAATGCTATGCACCAATCAACTAAAGCGAAGTATTAATGCAAAGCATCGTTAACTTGAACTGATTTGTTTGCATCAACATTACACTTGCATATTTGGACTTAAAACAACAAGCCCTGAAACTTTATAACTGACAAATGCTTGCTAGTCTTAATTCCAGTTATATTTGCTTGTTGCTTTGTTGATTTTACACAACACTTCACACATTTTAGGAAACGTGCACCTTCACGTTTGAATATCCAGTTGTTTATGTAGAATGGCTTATCAAGAAGAAGTAACAGAACAAACTGGAGAGGCCCTTTCGATAGCTGTTCCACTGAACAATCCTCCAGAAAGAGTTTCAACTTCCTTGAGTCAACGGGTGTTTATTCAATTACGCATCCAATTTGGCATTGCTGAAATGGATGCTTTACTACCTGCACCAAATGATTTTACTGATAGGCCACCTCGTGGCTTTTTTGCTGTTAACCGCCAAATGTGCATGTGCGGTGCCATTCCTCCCTTCAATGACTTTCTTCAACAGCTCCTACTTCGATTGACCATCTCTCCGTTCCAATTGCACCCCAATGGCTACGCCATCTTAATGGGGTTGTGTGTTTTATTCAGGAGAACTTTGGATCGACTGCCACGTCTCAAGGAAATTTGTTACTTATGTTCATTCACAAAAACTAAAGATCATCCCTCGATTACTGTTGTAAGAAGCGCTAGGAATCGCAAACTCATTACCGATCTTTCCGAAAGCGCACATGGCTTGTTAAATCAGTTTTTCTTTGTTCGCTGCCCCCAAGGGTTTTATGCTATTTGGAGAGTAGGAAGTAAGATTACCTGCTTCTATTTTTTCCATTCCTGAGCTTTTCGAGATCTGTGTTGCTAAGTGCTAATTTCACTCTTTCCATTTTTAGCACTTCCTCCCCCCTATAGAGATCCAGGCCACAAGCAAATTTTTGAAAGACTGAATGCTGTGGCCGTAGAGGAAAAAGTATAAAGTTTTTGTTGAGGGACGAATTTTTACATCAGTTTGGACTTTTGCATTCTTCTTGCTCTACACATCTCCTTAAGTTCCCAGACTCCCCCAGCTAAAGCATTAGATGCCCCTGTTTCTACTGACGAACCCACACTAAAAGAACCTGCTTCTGAGGCTTCTCTAGTGAAGTGCTCTACTTCTACTGACGTTGCGGGCTCATCTGGCAAAATTGCACTTGCCCCGGTCATTGAAGAAGAAGAAGAGCCTCAGGGATCTCCCCAACATTCGCAGAAGTCTGGTGATGAAGGAGCCGGGAAAACAAGTCCTGTCAAGCAGAGCGGGGATGACACTTTTTAAGGGTTGAGCGACCTGTTTATCACCTCACAGGAGCTCTTTAAAGATGATCCTGTTAGTACTAGGGTTTCCTCTTCAGTAGTTGAAGCAACTTCTATTTTGCGACAAACTTAATCAACTCAAGAGTTGACGCTAGCATAATTAAAGGATGATTAATTAATGGGTTGTAATTAATTGAATTAAGTAAAGGTAATCTAAGTGATTAAAGTTAGTTATTAACTTAATTAGAGATGAATTAAATTAATTGGGAAGTGATCAATCTTGTTTATGAATGATTGAATGATCATAAATGCCTTGAATTTGTTGATATCTCCAATATGAAATGATTTTGATATAATATGTTTGGTTTGAACTATGATAATGTGGTTATCTATCGATGATGAATTACCATGTAAAAGTTGGCATCTTATGCTTAAAATTGAATTGTATTCACTTGAATAACTTGGGTTAAGGTTTCATAGGATTCGAAGAGACCGGGGTCGGGTATTCGTAAATACCCGAAGCCACCTTGATTTGGGATACAATAATTCTTTATAAATTTGATATGTGAAAACAATAGGCTGTGATAGAATAAAATGGACCTTTGAAACTAAGTAAGAATGCTTAGAATTTGATTTGTGCAAAATAGGTGTTGACTATTACAAGTTATGAACTCGTAGTAAGGTACGAGTTACCTGGGTTTAAATGAGTTCTATGTATCTGTATTTCTTGATAGATGGGTTTACTCACGCTGGTTTCCAGTAAGACCCGCGTGTTACTTTGATGTAATGCTCGGGTCAGACCGAGTATTACAGATTTTCAAGTAAGGACGTTCTGGAGCTCAGGAGGTGAGCTGGATGGTGGGAAGGTATGAAGTGTTTTTCCACTGTGATATATATTATTATTTATTTGGGACAAGTTATTTTAACTGTCCGATGATTGTGTAAATGTTGTAACTCTGATGTATTAAAATGTAATCGTGTGAAGTAGTTTTTTCATTGTAAACTGTTATTTTATGTGATATTATATTTTGATCCGCTGCGAATGTGAGAATCTGTGTTTCTTTTAAGTTTCTTCTTCTATCTCTTTTCCTTCTTTACTAACTATTTGGAATTTTCATGATCGAAATTTTCAGGTCGTTACAATCCTACTGAATTTAATTAAATTTGAAGCAGCAAGGAAAAAGGTATTTTTAGGCCCAATTCAGTCATCTGAATGAACCCATTTAGTTGGCTGAAATTTCAAACTAAATTATGCTTTGTTTCAGCATTTAGCCGTTTGAATAGTATGATTCGGTTGGCAGAATTTTGTCGATAAACAAAAATTATCACAACCGATTTGCTTAGAGCAATTGTCTTCTAAACTAGAGACCCGGATCCAAGCCTTGCTTTAATTTTTCATTTAAAATATGATTGTATATGTGTGTATACTATTTTGAGAAGATTTTAACATATGTAAACTCTAGACTTGACACTCTATGACTAATAATATTTTGTTTATCACCTTCATCTTTTCTCTATCGTGCATATCTCTTCTTGTATCTCCATTTACATATTTCTATCCCCTTTTGTACGTGTATCTTCATGCTGAACGTATTTGTTTGTCTCTTTTCATACTCGTGAACTTACAATTTAGCATGGAGATTCTTTTGCGTAATTGTATAGTTGTTGTCATTAAAATACAACAATAGAGGTTCTAATAGCTTTGGGTTTTTTTTTGTGTCTGGGTTCCATATGAAGCTGAGGACATTTGTATATTGCTTCTACAACATGTTTTGATTTCAAATTGTCTTTAGTATTTCCTTTAACATTCAACGTTAAATACATTGTGGAACACGTTTTCTTGTTGTGCATTATGTCGATATTATGACGAATTAGGTCATTTTTCCAATAAGGCAACCCCCATAACGTACTTTGTTTGCACCAATTACTATTCGTCGGTTTACCTTGTATTTCAGTTTTTTCACCGGTTTCATGTTTCTTTGGATAATACTTTACAAGCTCATAAATATCTACACTTGACCTAATCGAGGGTTATCGTAAGGTCTCAACTCTATTGCCTGTAAAAAAAATTATCTAAAAGGATGACTAATATGGAGAAAACGTCGATGAAATTCAAACCATGAAATTTTCCTCCCATGCCGCATTGAAAATGCTCATGTTTCATCCATGCAATAAGGGCAAGCTAGACTACCATCCGTAATCCAACATACTAGCATTGCATACGTAGGAAAATCGGTTATTGCCCACAGTAGAGAAGTAAACATACGATTTTTTTTGAAATGTATTATGTTTCAACACCTTCATACCACAGCGTTTTGAACTCATTAATCAACAGTTTTAAATATATGTTGATTCCTCATGTCGAATCATCAGGGCCAGGGATGAAAATAGCGAGAAATATATACGATGTTTTGATACACATCCAGGAAGGTAAATTGGAAGGTGTAACGATTATAGGCGAAGATGAATATTTTGAACCAAATAGAGAAAAGGATGAAAATCCATCCATACATAAACCAAGTCTAACATTATTGCTCTCTGCTGTGAAAGTTGGGTATGTCTTATCGAAATGTTTCCAAACATCTCCATCGGCTGGTTCTGTTAACATACCCGCTTCGTATGTTCTCACATTGTGTTATTTCATATGATGTGCGGTTGCGGAAGATGCATATAGCCTTTGAAGGATAGAAGTGATGTGTAAGTAAAGCATAAGCGTTTACGTAACTTCATTTCGCTTCTTTTTTCTAGGTTTGTACCTTTCTTGACTACATATTTTACAATTCCTAAGACCGATAATTTCTTTCCAAAACAACATGCAACCATTTAAGCATGTTTCTATTTTTTGATACAGAAAACCAAAAGTGGACATGAGTTTTTTCACATCATAATGATTTTTGCACATTAAATAATCCGGTGGCATATGCCGTTTTGGGGCTTGTACTATAGCCGTAAATCGGGCTCTATGAAGTTCTATTTTGATTTCAACGCATTGTATTTTACAATTACTAATAGTTGAGTACCACTTGTACAACCATCCCGGAGGGGTTTCTTAGCAGCATCCAATATATCGTAATTTTTTTGCATCAATACTTAGTTCTTCTTCGGCATTAGCATCATTGCCATCAACTTCAGCAGTAAAGAACATTGAACACGCTACATCATCAACCAAATCTTCTATGAAATTCCTCGGAACAAGTTCATGATTCACCTTGTCATTCGAATGTACGGGATTAGGTGCTGTATGTTCTCTATGACAATACCACACCAAATAATTCGGCATGAAACCTTATTGGCGCAAATGAACATTTGCCATATTCGGTATCAAATGTTTCAATAGTGTACACCTACTACATGGACAATGAATTTCTTCACCGTTTCCGTTATTGCACAAAGCGAATCAATAAATATGTATGCACCATTTTGAAAATGTTCACTTATGGAGCCACCTAATTCTCTTCTTTGTTGGTACATCCAGCTCAGATTGATAAAATAATTGACTATTTTCCCTAGTTTAAAACATAAAAGCGCATTTATCATTTACGTCTTGACATTTTATTTTTCAAATGAATCATATATTTAAATTTCGCAAATGTATAATATTATTCTATTTAATTTTATTTTCAAACTAATTTACATAAATTATTATAGGAATATAATCTACAATTTTTTTGTTTTTTTAACACTTTGATGGTTGATCATCCTACGTTCCATTACAAATACAGTAGTAATTATGTTTTGAAAATTATTTTATTTTAAAGGATTCAACAAAATTTCGGCAGCACTTCCACTTTGTTCCATGTATTGCACGCTTATGTGTGTACACGAGAAACATAAAGAAAGCATTGTCGAAATTTTGCGAACCATTTAAAATAAAATGATTTGAAAAATGTAGTTACGCCTGTGTTTGTGACTTGTCCAATACGGGGGAAAATCTAAAAAATGTTGTATCGGATGAATAAAAATTTCCACTCTATGATAAAAACAAATATTCATATAACGATCATAAACAACGTTTGTCAAATGGGGCCAAAAACTCTCTAAGGGATTCACAAAAGTAGAGATTATTATACAATAATTTATTTACATTCTAAAAAATACATACACTAAATCATTGTTGTCTTCATTTTGAAAACTAGTACATCAAATTTTGATCATTGACTCTACTTAATCCAAAGGAGCCCTAACGCGCATATGCAGTGATTAGTCAATGCATATACACAAATTAATGCACATATACACTAAATAAATTTTCTCTCTCGACATTTAAGTAACTAACAATTGTAATAACAACCTAAGTAGTATTCAATGGGGGTATACCAAACAATCAATGTGGTATTATACAACTATAACAACGAAATAAACCTAATTTTACAAATCAAATTTAAATACTGGATTTAACAATTTAACCTTCTTACCAAGCAATATGCGATGACGTTAGCCAAAAATTGAAGAATCCATGGTATTGGAGGTGTGGAACGCCGTCGGCGACACGGAGTAGGCGTTGGAGGAGGGTTTGGAGGAGCGGAGGTCTGATTTGGGGAAGAAGGAGAATGAATGGAACTGTCAGCTTGGGTTTAGGTATTCGTGATTTTCGATGGCTTTCGATGGTCGTCAACGGAAACATTATCGACGACTTTCAATGGCTATCGACTGATATGTTATTTTAAATTTCAATTATGCTATGGATATTGCTAGCCGTCGCTAATTAGGCGAAGAGCCATCGATGGCCATGGGAAATGGTCGTCGCTTTTTACTGTTGTTGTAGTAGTAAGTGTAATTATGGATTAATTAACTTATATTGAGGGATATTAATTAATAATTATGGTTTATTAATTAATAGTTAAAGGGAAATTAATCAGTGATTAGAGATTAATTAATAGATTGTTAAGGTAATTAACGAATGATTCATTAATTAAATGGTTTGTAATTAATTAATGATGGATTAAGCAGGATTAGGTGATTAATTCTTAAGTAATTAATTTCATTTAAGTTAACAAAATTAACTATAATATGGATTAATAATTTCTATTGTGGATGATTGTTTGTAGAATATCTGGACTAGTTGATATCTATTGGATGATATTATGTGATATGCAGTGATGTGATATTGGACATGTCTGTGATAAATGTGTGATATTTTTCTATAAATGATGATGTGTGAATTCAAAGTATTGAATTGAATTAAATTGTTTAAACTTTAAAACAACTTGGCCTTTAAGAAACGTTTGAATTTCGATGAGATCGGGATTGGAAATCAAATTTGGTTATCCGAAATCCACATCGATCCAAGTAAAACGTTAGGTCGTGAATTCAAGTGAAGATCAAGTTGAAGGCTCGAAGTGTAAGAACTATTTGTCGTTAAAACTTTGAGAGTGATTCCAATACGAGTATAATGGAGAGAGTACATTCAGGTTCGAGATGGAGTTTCAGAGTGCAAGGATTATCGTCGTTGACTCTAAGGGTGATTCCAAAATGAATGTAAAGAAATAATGCCTTCGGTTTCGTTCGAACCCAAAACGAACTTATATGAATTGAATACTTTCAGAACATTGGCAGGAGGGCAATTCTGGCAGGAGGGTAATGAGCATTCTAAGATAGATGTGTTCTATAAAGGTAATCGTGGCCTCATGCCTCATCTACTGGGAATGGCTAAAACAAGGGAGGTGCAGCAAGGCTAAGTGAGTTGCGCTCAAGTAGGATAAGGTCTTCCCCTGCCTAGAGTACCTTTTTATTCGTTTGTGTGGGCGGTTGCTAGCTACAACCACGGGGTTGACTTATTCGGGAGTATCCAGTAAGCGATGGTTCCGGCCTTATGTTGTAGGGAATTTAGGGTGGATCCCCGGTACGGTGAACTAGACCACGTATTGTGACTGGCGGTACCCAGTAGCCCTGCCATTGATGAAAACTCATTATCCCTACATGCCTTTACTGTTTTGATTGTATAACCCACTGTGGCTAGTATGTTGGCATTTAATCATGTAACAATTTCAGCTATGTGAATATTTATTTGAAAACCCTAGATCCTATTATAATATCACCTGATTTCCTATCAAATGTTATGGTTAGCTAAGGTAAAAACCTACCCATGTTTATGTGTAGGGTGTCTTACATGATAGCATTGTTTCCAAATGAATTTTAAAGTTAAAACAACTTTAACCCATTTACTCACATCAGACCCATGTCCGACCAGGAGTTTATTTCTGATTTTCTTAAATTCTTGGGTACTCAAATTTTTATGAGTAGCCAAGTGATCAGGTTTGGTTTGACGAATATTGGATAGCTTGGAGCAGGAGTCCAAACGTAGCTATATCTATCTATTTCCCCCGTTTGGTGTCTTTTTCTATTGTTATTTGGAATGTAGTGGATAGATAAATCTTTATAACTGCCTACTGTGATGATGATGTTGTTGTATTTGTGTAACTCTGATATAATGACTCTGTAATATATATGTGATATATTATATTTTGTTCCGTTTCCGTTGTAAGATTATGATATTGTTTAGTTCTTTCTTCTATCTATTCTATTTCTACCTCTTTCTTTCTTATAGATGATACGTCTTTCTACGGAATGAAAGGCGTTTCGTCACACAAAACAACATTTCTAAATTCCGAGAATCCTAAATTATTTATGTAATAAACCACAGTACTTATATTCCAATTCCTTAATCACTTTTACGTAAAATTTGAATAGATTTGTATTTCTAAAGTCATATTTCCAGATTCATAAATATTATTATTAAACATGCTTAATATATAATATAACTTGCTAAAAAAAGACACTTTTAATATTTATTAACATAAATTAGAAACAATTCTAAGATTTGAAAATTTTTAAACAATTCTCTTTCATTGATAGAGTAGCGACAAAGAAATGAATTTTTGACCATTTAAACTTCAAAATTATGCAAGACGAAAAACATGATAGTTATCAAACACAAAGTATGCTTTCCAGATAATTAAAATTTATCAAAATCAGATAAAAAACGAGAGAGATATGCCTAATTTACCAACTGTTTAATTTACAGAATGTAATTATCACAGTGAAAGAGCTGAGAGTTTGCAACAGGATTTCGATCAACCTATGTTCCAAATTTGCAACTATATTAAATACGAATGTTGTCACACATAAAAAAGTCTTTTCGAAACATTAAAAATCATCTAAATGTGATAATAAATGAGAAAGATATGCCTAAAACAATTTCTGTGTATCAAAGCTAAGACTAAAACATAGGACAATGAGGTCACATCTTCTTCAAACACAAATTACTCTTCGTAAACTGCTTAGTGACAAAATGTAATGAACATAAAAGTTGTTCCTTATAAAAATACCTTTCAATTGAAAACCTCACTTAATTTTGTTCTACCAATCAAAAGTTATGTTGATTTTAATAACAGGTTTTGGCGTAAAACAAATTGCACAGGCCAGAGCTAGACCATCAGATTCATACTCGATTTTGACCCTCTAAACTATAGAATTTTGTAAAGAAATTAAAACAGAACTTGTAGCTAACAGAATTTTCTTTCAATTGCAAAAATATTGAGGTAATTCAGATAAATTTTCGCTAAGATATCCCAGTTTTACTAAATTAGTTTTTCACAAACAATTTTTAGCGATTAATCAAATAATCACCAAATTCAAACAACAAATTCACAATCAAATTGAAAGCAATTTAATAAGAAAGCTAATTAATTTAATCTAAAACGTAATTAGCAATTATTCTTATGGGTTAGAGATAATAGTGTGAGTGATTAGCTGACCTATTATTTTCCAATAGCGTGCTAAATCCTCTTTTAAGCCTTGCTAACCTTTTAGCTTCTTCAAAATCACCTAAAAACTCAAAAAAAAATTGGGATCAGAAAAGGGGATAAAAATTATTCTTTTACGGTTCTAAAGGATATAAATAGAGTTTAAAGCACTTACTTTTGATTTAAGATTTGAATTTGGAAATTACGAAGTAGGGTTTTAAAGCTTTAAGAAGGAGGAGTTTAGTGTTTGGTTTTCTCTTTTCTAACTTAAGAATGAACAAGAATGAATACTAAGGAGAGATACTTTCTCTTATTTGTACTAATGGGTCAAGAGAGTTGAAATGATGATCCACTAGCAAGGTGTTTCTAATTCACCTATGTGTTACTAATATTTGTTTAGTTCTATCACTAGTAAACCAAAAAAAATTCTAATAGTGTTTTAACAAAATTATTCGCTAATCTCTCAAATTTGGCAAAACCAATTAACGATTTAAAAGTTGCATTTTAACAAAAAATCCCAATATTAACACTTTACTCTAAAAACCAAATTCAAATAATTTATATAATAATATTTCAAAATTTTAATTTGAAATTCAATTTAAGAAATGAAACTCATTCCTTTAAATCTAATCAATTATTCTCAACACTAAATTTACTTCCACAATTAAATTTCACAAATTACAATTATAAATTAATTATCCATAACTAATTTTAATTAGTTGGGTAATTAACAACAGATTTGTTACAGACTTCCCCCTTAAATAAATTACATCCTCGCAATTTACTTAACGAAAGAAATATAAAATACAAATTTTCATTTGAGAAAAATGATTTTGTTACCTAGTTTCTAATTTCCAAAGCATTCGATAAATATCACTCCAAATTATAACACTAAACTCAAATTTTTAGTTGTCAAATTTTCTCAAAATTCTCAAAAATATTTTAATGCCTTAAATTTGCAGAAAATTTTGCTCGCGTCTCCTTTGCGTGGCTAGCATTTCAAAAATTTACAATATGAATATAATTATATAATATACATCTCACCTTAATGATGAGGCATCCCGTAGGGAAAAACATAAAAATGCAATATGTAACCCAAGATACATACCTCGTATTTGAAATATTAGCGAGTCCGATAATATTCCTTATGCAAACAATTTATAATCATTTAATGGATATCTATTTAACTTCGGATACCTGCACCTAACTCAAAAATTCATACTAGTATTTGATATCAAATTCATTTCATATAGGAGGAATTAAAAATTAGTGATTACACTTTAATTAGAACAACATCATAATATTCTACAACGAAAGAAGTCCATACTCATATTTCCAACTTTTAATTATTACTTATGTCAAAATTTTATGTTCGATGTTTATGAACCCCTATCGATAACATGTCATCCCACATATCGATCAGAATCCTTAAACAACGTTCGGATAAGTCAACCAATAGAAAATCTCAAATTTAGATGCATTTATTTTATTATCACTAGCATCCATGCATCCAATTTTAAATAAATGCAACCAACCAATCAATTTCAAGCAACCAATCAACAAAAACATACATAATCAATTATAGCAGAACAATTCAATATTTGAAATTCCACTATGCAGCTTTTATTATTCCTAGATCATTTAACTCATAAACTTACTTACTCAATTTTCTCTATTTCTTTTATATAAAAGTATAATTATTTACTTTAAAATTGATTCATTCCAGTTTAGTTCTAAATTTTTCTAAATTCTATAAGGTTTTACTCAATAATTTCCAAAAGTTTTAATGCCACAAATTCCAATTTATCAATTTAAATTTTATAAATCAATTATTCCCTAAATTATTATCCTAATAATCATTTTATATTCCAATCTCTAGTTAGATGATTAATATAACTATCTATAATACACCCCAGGTGACAGAGCTCTAAGTCATCTAGGTCCCGGATCCATAATATTATATGCTATTGTTTGCGTAAAAAATGGCCGCAAACACCCAAAGTCGTATGAGTTGGTTGATTTTATGTTGTATTTAGTGATTTGGGTGATTTATGCAAATATATAAAAAGGAGGGACTAAACGGTAAAAGACACACAGATTTATAGTGGTTCGGCCAGAACGTGCCTACATCCACTTTATATGTTATTCTCCTTTTTTCTTTAGAGTACAAAGCTTTGATTACAAGTATCTAAAGTTGTTTGAGAGTTCCTTCCAGGCTTGAGCTCTCAAACTTGTCTTCCATTGTTGTACCCCTGCCCCTCTATTTATAGAGTGAGGCTGGGGGCAGGGGTCTTGGATGTTTATAGCTGCTGGTGGGCTTGGGCTGAAGCAATCTGGACTGGCAACTTTGGTTCGGCATTCCTTGGTTCGGCTATGCTTGGAGAGAAGGATGGAGAAGCTTCGGTTCGGTGGTCACCTGGTTCGGTGGTAGGAAAGGAGTGGACCGGTGGAGCTTGGTTCGGTGGTGACCGAATGAGATCCGGAACTCTAAATGCCGAATGAGGCTCTGCTTCATACTGCCGAATGAATGAATACCGAATGTACTTTGGCACTGGGAATGCCGGATGACGCTGCCGAATGAAGCCTTATTCTAGATATGCCGAATGACTCTGGTGATGATTACCGAATGAACCATATGTTGTAGACGCCGAATGGGCTTGAGTGTTGGAGCGCCGAATGAACTTTTATATGTGAACTTTGAGTGAAACCCTTGACTTATGTATGCTTGCTTACTTCTTTTTGCTCCGGTCGTGGTGGAAACGCGCACAACATGGATATCCTAGTTTTGACCAAAAATGGGATAACACTTTGCCCCCCAAAATATGCCTTGCGGTAGGAAGGCGTGTTTTGTAATGCCATGAGATGGATGTTCGTATCCTGTTGACAACCTGTAAAGAGCTTGATATTTTATATGGCCCCAAATGACGACCGTTCGGGATCGAGCTATTTGGGATGAAGCGCGGCCGTTCATGGTCAAGCGCCTAACTTCAAATGACGATCGTTCGTGATCAAGTCATTTGAGGTGAAGTGCGACCGTGCGCGGTCAAGCGCATAAATCCGTGCGTCGATCGTTCGGGATCGAGTCATCTGCAGTGAAATGTGACCGTTCAAGGTCAAGCGCTTTACTTCAAATGACGACCGTTCGGGATCGAGTCATTCGAGGTAAAGTGCGACAGTGCGCGGTCGAGTGGGGACCGTTCAAGGTCAAGCGCTTAACTTCAAATGACGATCGTTCGTGATCGAGTCATTCGAGGTAAATTGCGACAGTGCGCGGTCAAGTGGTGGTCCTCAAATGACGACCGTACGCGATCAAGCCATTTGAGGTAAGGCGTAATAGTCAGTGATCAGGTGGCGGACCTAAAATGATGACCGTTCGCGATCGAGCCATTTGAGGTAAGGTGAGTTGTGCCGTTCGAGGCGAGTTGTGCCGTTCGAGGCGAGTTGTGCCGTTCGAGGCGAGTTTGTGACCGTTCGCGGTCGGGTGCCGTTCGAGGCGAGTTGTGACTGTTCGAAGTCGGGTGCCTTTCGAGGCGAATTGTGACTGTTCGAAGTCGAGTGCCGTTCGAGGCGAATGAGTGTGCCCGGGGGGGGACTTAATATTATTAGTGTTGGAGTCATTGTTTGGGGGAATTTTTCGAATCAAAGACTTCGACAGTTCGTTGCCATGCAATAGGTGCTCGTGGACCGTTCGCGATCCAACGGGCATACAAGTAAATGATTTTTTCATAGAATTGTAAATGTTAAAGCAATAGTACCTTTCAACAGAAATGTCCAAACAGGAAGAATTCAAATGTTCAAATCGAAACAAAAGCAAAGCAAGGATGTCAAAGTGTAAGGTCCCACTCCGAAGCAGTCAATGATCATTCAGAGCATGCCTGGAGATCGTTCGCGATCTCGTACATGTGTAAACGATTTAATTGCGTTAGTGGAAGCTTACGACCTGTTCATCGTTATTTTAATCAAGCAATCAATGGATAATCAAATGGTGCCTTGATCCAGGGTCACCTTTAGCTGACGTAGAGGGCGGTCGCTCTGGCTCCACCCCTGGAGTTCGCCTCCTCACATACTGAAGGAGCATACCGTTCCTGATATGCCCTTCTACCTCGTCCTTCAAATGCCTACAATCATTAGTGTTATGACCATTCAATTCATGAAATACACAAAACTTATCTGATTTTCTTTGGTCAGAGGTTGGATCCCTTCGCATTGGTCTACGATACGGAACCTGCCCCTTGGTATCCTGATAAATCCGTTCCAAACTCTCATTCAGCTCTGAATAGGTGGTGAAGCGTGGTTCTCTTCGTATCCACTTTTTCCTGTCATCATTATCCTCAGCCTTTCTTTTTCCTTTGCTAGTGTCCGCACCCTTTCCAGGTGGGTTTCCGCTCTTGATTACGTAAACGTCATCTTCTTCTTCTCTTTCTGCACTAGCATCTTCCAAACGCAGAAACTTTTCAGCCTCATGATAGAACTCTCCCAGATTCATAGGCGGGTCCTTGGTTAATGAATTCTTGAACTCTGTATTACCAGCTATTCCAGATACAGCCGCCATCATGACCATAGATGGATCTGGTCGATCCACGGATGCTGCCGCCGCATTAAATCGCGTTAGAAAGCTCCTCAAAGTCTCTCCAGTTTTCTGTTTCAAGGTTGCCAAAGTCATCACATTCTTGGGTCTCGCAATATGAACCATGAATTGCCTCATGAATCTCTCAGTAAAATCTCCCCATGTTCTTATGGAGCTTCTCTCCAGTTGCCTAAACCATAACGCTGCAATGTCCGTCAAATATAGTGGAAAGCTGTGACAGCCCTGGTTAATCAAGCATGTAGAAATTTAGGTCATTTGAATTTTTATTTTTTAAAATAAAAATAAAAATAAATAAACTAATATATAAAAACAGTTTTCTGAAATATATGTTTATACTGTGAAGATGTATGTAGTGGTGCATGTGCACATTGTTGCAGTGTACAGAGTATAGCAAGCAATTCAGTAAGAATCTTGCAAGAGAAAAAAAAATATATATACAATAATATAAATGAATACATAAATAAATCAGTGCATGACCATCAGGTATGTATGCATCATAGCTGAATGAAATGCATGAATATCCTGAGAAAATTTTAGCTCTAACTTTCATAGCATGAGTGCAAACACAGCAGTTTGTGTGGGTAGAGAAAATATACACACATAGGGATACACATGCATATACCCAGTAGTTAGCAGAAACACACACCTAGCTGGCCGTTCAAATAAAAATTATATGCATAAATAACACCCAGAAAAGACAAGGAATGCCTGAGCCAAAGAATTCATGCATGAAATGTGTGAAAGAACTTTGCCAAAAAGGGTTAAGACAGGGAAAAAGGAGAACTGCAGGGAGAGGGTAAACTGTTGGGTGAAATTAGGGAATAATGATGGAATTTCTGATGAAAATAAATTACCTAACTAACCTTAAAACCCTAACAACTCCACTATATACCATACTATCTCCTACGGGTGCACATTGGAAGGCCAGAAATCAGAACACAGAAAAGGGAAGTAAGCAACAGATTAAGGAGAAACAATGGCGAACTTGAATCAAGACCTAGGAAGAAGAAACATGGTGAGTAAATCCTCACTTGGCAAGGCAGTAAGACCTATGAAAGGCAGCCATAAAACCTTTAGCTTATCTTGATTTTCCTGTGATGTTTATATGCATTTTATTTGACAATTTCCTGTTGTTTCTGGACTTTGTGTTTTGCAGTGCTTTGTTACTATTTAAATTATGACTTGATTATACATGTTAATTTAATGATAGTATGATAATAACTGACTTACTGGTGTAATTCTAAGTTTGAGAAAATATTTTTGGTTTAAGTATATACTAGCAAGAAAAGTAGGGTGCAAGGCAGTAAGGGGAAGGGAATCCTCTGGCTTATGTCTTGCATTTGAAAAGATGATTGAGATACAGTGGAAGTTCCACATGTCAAATCTTGATGCATCATAGGGTACCCTCTGGAAATAAGGTTATTGAGAAAATGCATTATAAAACATGGGATGGCTACAAGGACCTTATTGCTAGAGAACCCTAGTAGCATTCCATTTGGAAATGCTCTGAGTTATGCTTCAACCAAAAATATGTTTCTGCAGGAAATTAACTTGAAATGACTTTCAAATATGAGTGAAGGTTGAATACACGGGTTACTGAATGGTTGATGGATGTATAAAACTGCTTGTATGCATTGATTAGGGGTACAACAGGGTGGGGCATGACACTGCATAGGTAATAGGGGGTCATGGGAAAGAATTTAGTAATTTAACTCAAGGCATGGGTCACCTCTATCAGGTTGGATATGAGGGAAGGGGGTATGACATGGTAGTTGGCTTGCATCAAGGTTGGGGTGTAAGTTTGCACATGACATGTTTATGTCCAAAAGCTAGTAGTGCACTGGAAAATCAAACAGTAGCTTCCAGGCAGTGTGCACCAGTGCAACTACAAAATGTGATACTGGACTCTTAAAAAAAAAAATGTGTTATGGATTGATAAGCAAAGATGTATATGCTAAGAGTATGGTGAGTACTGGTATGCAGACCAGTTTTGATGCTTTAGCTAAATGGTAGGAGTTTTGCTTGTTCAATGGTTATGAAATGCCTGTGTGATTTGTATGATGGCTGCTATGAATGCTTGAAATAAGAATTTCTGCTAAGGAATTGGTTTAAGCACTTATACATGCATTTAACAATCAACTCATTTCATTGTATAGACATAACAAAAATGTGTACCTGATGAAAGGGGTTAACAATTTGGGTAAAACAGTTAGTATCTGAAATTAAGGTGATATGGAATCAGTTTCATAAATCTTATGTACTTGTCAATTGAACTTACTCATACCAGATTTCAGTCTGACCTGTTTGTTGCCTGCATCAAGTGGGTGTTTCACTTGCTTTGTGAAGCAGACCCTGAGATGGTTGCAGAGAGAAAGGATGCTAAATAGTAAGATGCAGACATATGATGCTTGAAGGAATTGCAAACTAACTAAGCTAGGATTTTGTTGGAGAATGGTTCTTCTATTTTGTTTTCAGTAAAAGCTTTATGTAATGATGTTTCAAATTGTGCAAGAAAAACTTTATTACTATGTAAAGGATGATTGGGAAAAGTATGTTGTAATGAACATTATTTTCAGTAAAAGATGATAAGGCCTTTAGCTTCATGTTAGAAACTGTGAACATACCTATTTCTTGAAAATTAGATAAGGAAATTGGTAGTGGGTCTGAAGCATAAGTAAACTAGTATGCTTATGTATTAATTTGTTTAGGAAAAAAAAACTAGAACCTGTTCATCTAGTCACTGCTAACATCATGAGATAAGAAATACCATGGACAGAAAAGAAAAGAATAACATAGAAGGGGTAACTCAGAAGTAAAATTGCATTTGGTAATTATTGGTATAAGTGAAATTTGTAGATTCAGTTAATTCATTTCAGAATCATACCTAAACGAAATTAGTCCACTTAAGGACCAAAGAGGAAGTAAACTGCAGCTGTGCGTGATTATGTGCAAACAGTTGCACAGAAACATGCACAGTCTCAATTTGGTCATTGAAAGGGAAAGTTTTGGTAAGTTGAAATGCTATGAGTTAGTTCCCATATTTCACTTAATACACCAATGATAAACACAAGGAAACAAGTAGGAATTAGTTGAATGAATGGCGCAGAGATTCAAATGGAAGGGATCTTCTTGGTTGTTTTTGTTGTGAATGACTCAGTTTGATTTTGTTTAAAAATGGGCTGAGTTACTCAAAACAAAAATATAAATAAAAAAACATACTCTGGTATAAAAACTATGTGAATACTCAAATAGTTTTTTTCAATGAAGTGTATCAATATTTTTATATTGATTGGAGTGGATCTTGGGAAATAAAAAAAAAACAATAAGAAAATAGTTGGTCAGAAAAGAAGGCAACCCTAATTAGCCCAAACTAAATTGTGTCAAAAAAAAAATGACTAGTACGAAGGGGTTCTCTTAGTTGGTATCAGAGCTATGTTAATAAATACATAGCCGAAATAAATATTTGTTTGAATCTGTATGCCTTGTTTGCATTGTTTGCTGCATGTTTGAGTTAGTTTGCCTGTTATAAACAAATAAGTTCATTGTTAGTTTTAAAAAGCAAAAGTAGTGAATAAGAATCAGAACTAACTACATTAGAAATGTTCAATAGAGGCCCAGAGGAGTTAGAATCAATCCCCAAGCCACAGGAGAAAGAGAAAATGGTCAATCTTCTAATACTACTGAGCAAGCAACTAGAATGGCTGCTGGTCCCCCAATGATTAACATGCAAGATTTTGTTCAAATACTAAGGGATGGAATGGCACCTAGGGTAGATAACCCATATGAGGAGCTGTCCAAATTGCTTCAAACATATACAAATCTGGGAGGCAGTAGCTTTGATGGCACAGAAAATGCCATAGGGGTCCAGGCATGGTTAAGAACAGTGGAAAGGATTTTTGGAGATATGCAAGTCAATGATCAGAGAAGAAGGCAAATAGCTTCAAGACAGCTGAAAGGCATAGCTTTGGACTGGTGGGAAGTGATTATTGCAGGCAGACAAGAACAAGAAATCACATGGAATCAGTTCAAAAAGATGTTAGAAGCCAGATTTGTCCCAGCATCAACAAAAGCTTCATTGCTTGAGGAATTTATCAAGTTGAGACAAGGATCTATGAGTGTTACTGAACACACTCAGAAGTTTGAAGGGTTGTCTAAATATGGGACAGTGTTAATTCCAGATGAAACATCAAGGAATGCTAGGTACATTCAGGGGTTGAATGCTGGATTGAGTAGAGCCATGTTGCCATATAAAGATAGAACATTTGACCAAGTCATGGATTTGACACTGTCATTTGAGCAAAATGACAATGCCAGAGAAAAGTTCAAGAACTTCAGGAATAACAAGAAAGGAAAGAATAGAGCACATCCATATGAGAGGAAGAAGGGAGAAGCAATGCACAAGGAAGGAAGTAAAGTGGCAAACTCTGACAACAAGAAATCTAAAGTGATTTGTTACAATTGTGGAAGGGAAGGCCATATTAAAACCAAATGCCAAGCACCCAAGTCAACTGTTCTTAGATGCTACAACTATGGAAAAGAGGGGCACATGAAGAAGCAGTGTCCAGAGATGGCAAGAGTAGCTGTACTTGAGGGAAAAGGCAAGGCAATGGATGCACCAAGCCAAGTGGAAGGTATGTTATTTATAAAAGGCATACCCATATCAGTTGTTTTTGACACAGGAGCCACACATTCTTTTATTTCATATGATATAGTTCAGAAATTAGGGTTAATATGTATTCTTGTTGATAAGCCACTGCATATTGATAGTCCTTTAGGTAGCTCCTGCATTACCCACATGAAATGCATGCAAGTAGAAATAAGCATGGGTGGTCACACCTTTATCTCAGAATTATATGTGTTGAATTACCCCAAGCTGGGTGTCATATTGGGAATGGATTGGTTAAAAAGCTTTTGTGCTATTATAAATTTAGGAAATTCTACCCTTTCACTACAACTTCCTGATGGAAAGAGGGTTGTGGTTATGTATGATGCAGCCAAGGATAGGGGTATGGGAAAGGTATTCAACTTGAACAGTGGTGAAGTTGAATTAAGTTTAAATAAGATACCCATAGTTAACGAATACCCTGATGTGTTTGGTGAAGTGAATGGCATTCCTCACAACAGACCAGTAGAATTTCAAATAAGACTTAAACCAGGAACAAGCCCTGTCATCAAGAGACCAAATAGGATGAGTCCTAAAGAACTGAGTGAGTTGAAGAAACAACTAGATGAATTAGAACAAAAAGGTTTTATTAGGCCTAGCAGTTCAAATTGGGGATCACCGGTAGTGTTTGTTAAGAAACATGATGGTTCCTTAAGAATGTGTATAGACTATAGGGGACTGAACTCAGTCACTATCAAAAACAAATACCCTCTACCTAGGATTGATGATCTCTTTGATCAACTAAACGGTGCTAAAGTATTTTCTAGACTTGATTTAGCAACTGGTTTCCACCAAATGAAAGTAGAAGAGGAAAGCATCAAATATACAGCTTTCAACACTAGGTATGGCTTGTATGAATACTTAGTAATGCCATTTGGTTTGACAAATGCACCATCCTATTTTGTATATTTGATGAATAGAATTTTCAGAGATTATTTGGATAAATTTGTGCTGATTTTCATTGATGATATATTAGTGTATTCCAAGACAGATAATGAACATGAAGAGCATTTTCATATGGTACTGAGTAGACTAAGGTAACAAAACCTTAAAGCCAAGTTTGAAAAATGTTCTTTTTGGAAGAATGAAATAAAATTTTTGGGCCACATAACTTCTCAAGAAGGAATCTCAGTAGATCCAAGTAAAGTCATGGCAGTGCAAGCATGGAAAAGACCCAGCAATGTCACTAAAATCAGTTCATTCATGGGTATGGCTGGATACTACAGGAGATTCATAAAGAATTTTGCTAAAAAGGCAATTCCACTGACCAAGTTAACAAGGAAGGGCCAGCCTTTTATGTGGACTGAGAAATGTGAAGAGGCATTTAACCAATTAAAGGAGGCATTGATGGAAGCACCAGTGCTAAAAATCCCAGAGGGCAATGATAATTTAGTGGTATATACTGATGCATGTGGATCAGGTATAGGAGCTGTCCTTATGCAAGATGGTAGGGTAATAGCTTATGCATCAAGACAATTGAAACCCAGTGAAACCAAGTATGCAACACATGACTTGGAATTGGCAGCAGTGGTATATGCACTAAAGCTTTGGAGACACTACCTGTTAGGAGCAAAGTTTGAACTTTATACTGATCACAAGGCTTTAAAGTATTTATTTTCTCAAAAAGATTTAAACATGAGACAACATAGGTGGGTGGAATTTCTTGCTGCCTATGATTTGGACATTATGTACACTCCAGGAAAAGCAAATAAAGTGGCAGATGCATTAAGTGGACAACATGCCAAGTTGGCTACACTGTTGATACAGGAGTTTAAAGGGTTGTTAACACTGACAGATGTAGAGATAGAATACATGGGAGAACAAGCAATGGAGGAGGGTAAGGATGTGGAGCATTATGGTAAGCTCAGCCTTATCACAATAAGGTCAGATTTAGTGGAAGAAGTGAACCAGTCACAAGACACTGATGTGTTCTTGAGAGAAAAGAAGGAGTTGTTAAAAAGGGGTGTAAAGCTTGACAAGTTTGAACTGGATGAAAAAGGATGTGTGAGACATAAAGGAAGGTTATGTGTACCTGATACAGAAGCACTTAAAAGGAAAATCATGGATGTTCATCACAAATTAAAGTACACCATACATCCAGGTGGCACAAAAATGTATCATGACCTAAAAAGAAGCTATTGGTGGAAAGGAATGAAGAGAAGTGTGGGTGAATATGTGGCAAAATGTATGACTTGTCAACAAGTCAAGGCTGAGTATCAAAGACCCAGTGGACTGCTGCAACCCTTGGAAGTTCCAAGATGGAAATGGGAAAGCATATCAATGGATTTCATTGATGGCTTGCCAAAATCAAAGAAAGGAAATGACAGTATTTGGGTGGTGGTGGACAGACTAACCAAATCATCACACTTCATACCAGTAAAGAGTGATAGAAATGCACCAAAACTAGCACAAGTCTTCATGAAAGAGATAGTAAGGTTACATGGGGTACCTACCACCATTATTAGTGACAGAGATACTATATTTACATCTAAGTTCTGGAGTAGCTTTCAACAGGCAATGGGGGTTGAGTTGTGCTTGAGCACAGCCTACCATCCCCAAACTGATGGTCAAACAGAGGTAGTAAATAAATTCTTGGAGGATCTGCTTAGAGCTTGTGTGCTGGATCATGGTGGGAATTGGGAAGACTACCTACATTTGGCAGAATTTGCCTACAACAACAGCTACCAAAGTAGTATAGGAATGGCACCCTATGAGGCTTTGTATGGAAGGCCTTGTTTGTCACCTGCTTGCTGGTTAGAGGTGGGTGATAGAGTAATGTTGGGACCAGATCATGTAAAAGAGACAAATGATAAAGTTTCACCGATCAGACAGAGAATGAAGGCAGCACAAGACAGAATGAAATCATATGCAGATAGGAGAAGGAAGCCACTTGAATTTGAGATAGGAGAATGTGTGTACTTAAAGGTTTCACCAATGAGGAAAGTGTTGAGATTTGGCAAGGCAGGGAAACTAACCCCAAGGTATATAGGACCATATGAGATTATTGCAAGGATAGGGAAGATGGCCTACAAGTTGAAATTGCCAGAAGAGATGAGTGGAATACACAATGTATTTCATGTATCATAATTGAGAAAATATGTGCATGATGAAGCTTCAGTAGTTCAGCCACCAAGTAAAGTGGAAGTTAGACCTGACCTGGTATATGAGAAGAAGCCAGTGGGAATTACAGCTAAGGAAGATAAGAGATTGAGAAACAAAATAATTAAACTGGTAAAGGTGTAGTGGAGTTTGGACCCTAATGACTGCACATGGGAGGTTGAAGACAAGATAAAGGCTCGATACCCTCAATTATTTGCAGTAGCTAGTTAAGGCAGAGGTATTTTTAATATTCATGCTTAAATTTTCTTAGTTGAACATGACATCCAATATTATGTGTGCTGGTTTGTTTTGGTTGAATTAAGAATATGTATTTATGTTTGACCCTTGATTTACATGGCAAGAAGTGTTAAATTGTGGGACACAATTTCTTAAAGAAGGGGTGTATGTGACAGCCCTGGTTAATCAAGCATGTAGAAATTTAGGTCATTTGAATTTTTATTTTTAAAAAAATAAATAAATAAATAAATAAACTAATATATAAAAGCAGTTTTCTGAAATATGTGTTTATACTGTGAAGATGTATGTAGTGGTGCATGTGCACATTGTTGCAGTGTACAGAGTAGAGCAAGCAATTCAGTAAGAATCTTGCAAGAGAAAAAAATATATATATACAATAATATAAATGAATACATAAATAAATCAGTGCATGACCATCAGGTATGTATGCATCATAGCTGAATGAAATGCATGAATATCCTGAGAAAATTTTAGCTCTAACTTTCATAGCATGAGTGCAAACACAGCAGTTTGTGTGGGTAGAGAAAATATACACACATAGGGATACACATGCATATACCCAGTAGTTAGCAGAAACACACACCTAGCTGGCCGTTCAAATAAAAATTATATGCATAAATAACACCCAGAAAAGACAAGGAATGCCTGAGCCAAAGAATTCATGCATGAAATGTGTGAAAGAACTTTGCCAAAAAGGGTTAAGACAGGGAAAAAGGAGAACTGCAGGGAGAGGGTAAACTGTTGGGTGAAATTAGGGAATAATGATGGAATTTCTGATGAAAATAAATTACCTAACTAACCTTAAAACCCTAACAACTCCACTATATACCATACTATCTCCTACGGGTGCACATTGGAAGGCCAGAAATCAAAACACAGAAAAGGGAAGTAAGCAACAGATTAAGGAGAAACAATGGCAAACTTGAATCAATACCTAGGAAGAAGAAACATGGTGAGTAAATCCTCACTTGGCAAGGCAGTAAGACCTATGAAAGGCAGCCATAAAACCTTTAGCTTATCTTGATTTTCCTGTGATGTTTATATGCATTTTAGTTGACAATTTCCTGTTGTTTCTGGACTTTGTGTTTTGCAGTGCTTTGTTACTATTTAAATTATGACTTGATTGTACATGTTAATTTAATGATAGTATGATAATAACTGACTTACTGGTGGAATTCTAAGTTTGAGAAAATATTTTTGGTTTAAGTATATACTAGCAAGAAAAGTAGGGTGCAAGGCAGTAAGGGGAAGGGAATCCTCCGGCTTATGTCTTGCATTTGAAAAGATGATTGAGATACAGTGGAAGTTCCACATGTTAAATCTTGATGCATCATAGGGTACCCTCTAGAAATAAGGTTATTGAGAAAATGCATTATAAAACATGGGATGGCTACAAGGACCTTATTGCTAGAGAACCCTAGTAGCATTCCATTTGGAAATGCTCTGAGTTATGCTTCAACCAAAAATATGTTTCTGCAGGAAATTAACTTGAAATGACTTTCAAATATGAGTGATGGTTGAATACACGGGTTACTGAATGGTTGATGGATGTATAAAACTGCTTGTATGCATTGATTAGGGGTACAACAGGGTGGGGCATGACACTGCATAGGTAATAGGGGGTCATGGGAAAGAATTTAGTAATTTAACTCAAGGCATGGGTCACCTCTATCAGGTTGGATATGAGGGAAGTGGGTATGACATGGTAGTTGGCTTGCATCAAGGTTGGGGTGTAAGTTTGCACATGACATGTTTATGTCCAAAAGCTAGTAGTGCACTGGAAAATCAAACAGTAGCTTCCAGGCAGTGTGCACCAGTGCAACTACAAAATGTGATACTGGACTCTTAAAAAAAATGTGTTATGGATTGATAAGCAAAGATGTATATGCTAAGAGTATGGTGAGTACTGGTATGCAGACCAGTTTTGATGCTTTAGCTAAATGGTAGGAGTTTTGCTTGTTCAATGGTTATGAAATGCCTGTGTGATTTGTATGATGGCTGTTATGAATGCTTGAAATAAGAATTTCTGCTAAGGAATTGGTTTAAGCACTTATACATGCATTTAACAATTCACTCATTTCACTGTAAAGACACAACAAAAATGTGTACCTGATGAAAGGGGTTAACAATTTGGGTAAAACAGTTAGTATCTGAAATTAAGGTGATATGGAATCAGTTTCATAAATCTTATGTACTTGTCAATTGAACTTACTCATACCAGATTTCAATCTGACCTGTTTGTTGCTTGCATCAAATGGGTGTTTCACTTGCTTTGTGAAGCAGACCCTGAGATGGTTGCAGGGAGAAAGGATGCTAAATAGTAAGATGCAGACATATGATGCTTGAAGGAATTGCAAACTAACTAAGCTAGGATTTTGTAGGAGAATGGTTCTTCTGTTTTGTTTTCAGTAAAAGCTTTATGTAATGATGTTTCAAATTGTGCAAGAAAAACTTTATTACTATGTAAAGGATGATTGGGAAAAGTATGTTGTAATGAACATTATTTTCAGTAAAAGATGATAAGGCCTTTAGCTTCATGTTAGAAACTGTGAACATACCTATTTCTTGAAAATTAGATAAGGAAATTGGTAGTGGGTCTGAAGCATAAGTAAACTAGTATGCTTATGTATTAATTTGTTTAGGAAAAAAAAATTAGAACCTGTTCATCTAGTCACTACTAACATCATGAGATAAGAAATACCATGGACAGAAAAGAAAAGAATAACATAGAAGGGGTAACTCAGAAGTAAAATTGCATTTGGTAATTATTGGTATAAGTGAAATTTGTAGATTCAGTTAATTCATTTCAGAATCATACCTAAACGAAATTAGTCCACTTAAGGACCAAAGAGGAAGTAAACTGCAGCTGTGCATGATTATGTGCAAACAGTTGCACAGAAACATGCACAGTCTCAATTTGGTCATTGAAAGGGAAAGTTTTGGTAAGTTGAAATGCTATGAGTTAGTTCCCATATTTCACTTAATACACCAATGATAAACACAAGGAAACAAGTAGGAATTAGTTGAATGAATGGCGCAGAGATTCAAATGGAAGGGATCTTCTTGGTTGTTTTTGTTGTGAATGACTCAGTTTGATTTTGTTTAAAAATGGGCTGAGTTACTCAAAACAAAAATATAAATAAAAAAAAACATACTCTGGTATAAAAACTATGTGAATACTCAAATAGTTTTTTTCAATGAAGTATATCAATATTTTTATATTGATTGGAGTGGATCTTGGGAAATAAAAATAAAAAAAAACAATAAGAAAATAGTTGGTCAGAAAAGAAGGCAACCCTAATTAGCCCAAACTAAATTGTGTCAAAAAAAAAATGACAAGTACGAAGGGGTTGTCTGAAAAGCACCGGGCCATAACCTCCTCTGATGCCCCCAGCACTTCCATATGTCTCACATACTTCGTAAGATGGACCGTGGGGTCCGTTTTCCCGTTGTACATGTCCAATGATGGTAGCTTGAATTCTGGTGGGTTCCCAGCCATCCTAATCGCAGAAGAAAAAGGACTCATGTTTGCATCTTCCAAGTCTCTGTTTACTAAACCGCCTCTCATAGCTCTTCTAACCATCTCTGCTAATCTGTCATTGTCTCCAAGCTGTAGTTCTCGTTCACTGTCTTCGACCTGCCCCCCAAGTCCGCGGGAGTTTTCATGTGTATGCCTCCCTGGCTGAACGTTCATTCCTCTATTGCTACCAGGTGGTTCGGATGCCCCCATCTCACTTCCCGGGGTCAGATCAACATGCTCTGCGTGAGTGCCCCCTAGCTCTGGTGCTGCGCCAGATGGTCCTGCCCCGTTCTGAACCCCAGTTGGTCCTTGGATTTGTGCTCCAATTTTCCCAATTTGTTGAAGTAAGTTCTGGATCATCTCTTCTTGTCTTCTCATCATGGCCTCCATCTCATCCCTAGTGATGAAGATCGACGTTAGATTCCCTCCTGAGGAAGCCTCTTGACTTCCTTGGTGTTCACTTCTCTCTGGCCTTTGCCTTCTACTTGTTTGTCTCGTCATAACCCTTAGATCTGAACTCTTAGATTTTCAAATTCAACTTCTATCCGATGTAGCGGGAGCTGGTTCCTCTCAATGAAAGCACCAAAATGTTTGCGTAAAAAATGGCCGCAAACACCCAAAGTCGTATGAATTGGTTGATTTTATGTTGTATTTAGTGATTTGGGTGATTTATGCAAATATATAAAAAGAAGGGACTAAACTGTAAAAGACACACAGATTTATAGTGGTTCGGCCAGAACGTGCCTACGTCCACTTTATATGTTATTCTCCTTTTTTCTTTAGAGCGCAAAGCTTTGATTACAAGTATCTAAAGTTGTTTGAGAGTTCCTTCCAGGCTTGAGCTCTCAAACTTGTCTGCCATTGTTGTACCCCTGCCCCTCTATTTATAGAGTGAGGCTGGGGGCAGGGGTCTTGGATGTTTATAGCTGCTGGTGGGCTTGGGCTGAAGCAATCTGGACTGGCAACTTTGGTTCGGCATTCCTTGGTTCGGCTATGCTTGGAGAGAAGGATGGAGAAGCTTCGGTTCGGTGGTCACCTGGTTCGGTGGTAGGAAAGGAGTGGACCGGTGGAGCTTGGTTCGGTGGTGACCGAATGAGATCCGGAACTCTAAATGCCGAATGAGGCTCTGCTTCATACTGCCGAATGAATGAATACCGAATGTACTTTGGCACTGGGAATGCCGGATGACGCTGCCGAATGAAGCCTTATTCTAGATATGCCGAATGACTCTGGTGATGATTACCGAATGAACCATATGTTGTAGACGCCGAATGGGCTTGAGTGTTGGAGCGCCGAATGAACTTTTATATGTGAACTTTGAGTGAAACCCTTGACTTATGTATGCTTGCTTGCTTCTTTTTGCTCCGGTCGTGGTGGAAACGCGCACAACATGGATATCCTAGTTTTGACCAAAAAATGGGATAACAGCTATAATGTTCTGACACAGCTTTGACACCAGACAGTAATGACTACACCGCGATGCCCAGTTTAGAAAAGAACATTACAAGTAATGTCGTCTGCTAATCCGGAGAATACAGCTTGTTAAGGACTATGGAATGTGAATATATCTTTATACTAATGCTAACACGTCATTTATACCTTTTTAGTTAATATCTGAATTGAATTTGATATGTACAATACTAATACAAAGTAATAGTCACAGTGATTCCTCAGAATTAGCAAAATATATCATGTAAATAACAGTCATAGATCACAGTGGAATAAATCTCAACTTATACATATACATATTACTTAGTTTACAAAATGAAATATAAACTCGATTGTTATTCAAATTTAACAGTTCTATAATCTGAATTATACATTTTATTTACAAGGTCTGAATTCCTAAGTGGTATAAACTAAGAGTCCAAACTTTTATCTCCTTATTGGCACAACCATTCAAAGGTCAATCTAGCCTGTAACCTGAAAAGTCTCGATCTGACCCGAGCAAAATAACACCCAGTTCAGACTACCTCTAAATATCCAAAAGGGTGATAACAAGATAAAGCACATGAACAAACAACATATAAGTAAATATAGATGTTCAGGATTGAATTCACAGAACAAACACAAAATTCCTTGCCATGCAAATATCAACGATTAACTCGGTACAGGGTGTCACAAACATGAACTAGTCAATAAACACAAAATCACTGAATTAACTCAACATCCATCACAAGAAACAAAAACATATATTTATTTCACGAACACACGACACAAGAATATTTGTTCATTTCACAAATACAAGACATAAGAATATATATTTATCTCACGAATACACAACAGTCACAGAATCTAAATATCCAAAATGCAAGAGATCTTATCCAAACTGATTGTAATGATCATCCAAAAAATACAATGATTGTACTCAAAACCCATGGCAAACAAACAAACAAATTGGTATCACTTGAACCAATCCGATACCAAGGATCATACTCAGATCGGGAATACAGAGTCACAGAATGATCTCAAGGACAGTCTATACAGATTAAGGTGATCGTAAAAACCATGACTTGATAATTCCACATTTATTAAATATTATTACATTATTATGTTTGAAAAGAAATCCAGGAATAAACTTCTTAAGGATCTAGCAGCCACTTGTCGTGCACCAAAAGAGAGTAAACTCTAAAGTGCCAAATACTGTCACCTTCAGTAATCACTAGAATTTAACCAATACGTCTCATAACATATGGTGAAACTCAAGTATTTACTAAAAACTAGTGAATATCACTTATTAAGGATGTCACTGGAAAACCTGAACAATATTCTCTTAAGGATCCATCAACCACTTGTCGCACACCAGAAGAGAACACAACTCTAAAGTGCTAAGTACTTTCCCAAATACGATCATAAGAATTCAACGAAGGCATCCCATACTACCCATTAAAAATCGAGTATTTGTTAATAGGCTATAAATTCCACTCAAATATTTTATTCAATGAGTTATACCATATTTGATGAAGAGTTATTCGAAAGCATTTAAACCAATCTACGAAACTAAGTCGATTATTAGTACTCCTCAAATTATAGAATTGAGATTCTCAAAACATTTTTCTCTTTTGAGTTTACTATTTAAAACACTTATTATAATTTGCCATAAATCCGTTTATTATTCAACTTTGTCAAAAACTTCACAGGCTTGTTAAAACATGCCATAACTCTAAATTTTTCAAGATTTATTTATATACACAAAGTTGTCTCAAATTTACATATGGTTGTATTATTCAAAAAACTATATTTAAAACCATATTTTATTACTATTCTAATTCCATATTAAAATATAACCATTTTTTTTAAAAATAAATTAAGTTTATACTTTTCAAAACAATGTTTCTAAATTCCGAGAATCCTAAACTATTTATGCAATAAAACCGTAATACTTATATTCCAATTCCATAATCATTTTTATGTAAAAATTGATTAGATTTATATTTCTAAAGTCATGTTTCCAAATTCATGAATATTTTTACAAAACATGCGTAATATATAAAATAACTTACTAAAAAAAGTCATTTTTAATATTTAATATCATAATTTAGAAACAATTCTAAGATTTGAAAATTTAAAAACAATTCTCTTGCATTGACAATGTAGCGACAAAGAAATCAATTTTTGACCATTTAAACTTCAAAATTGTGCAAAACTCAAAACGTAAAAGTTGTTAAACAAAAAGTAAGCTTTGTAGAGCGTTAAAAATTATTAAAATATGATAAGAAACGAGAGAGATATACCTGCTTTACTAACTATTTAGTTTAGAGAATGTAATTATCACAATGATAGAGCTGAGAGTTTGAAACAGGATTTCGATCAAACTATGTTTAAAATTCGTATATATTTTCATCATGAAAGATGTCCCTTATAAAATAAGCTTTTTGAAATATTATAAATAATCTAATTCCGATAAGAAATGAGAAAGATATGCCTAAAACAGTTAGTGTGTTTTGAAGCTAAGATTAAAACACAGGACAGAGAGGTTACATCTTCTTCAAGCCCAAATTACTCTTTGTAAACTGCTTTGTGACAAAAAGGGATGAATATAAAAGTTCTTACATAAAAAATACCTTTCAACTGAAATAACCTCACTTAAGTTTGTTGTAACGACCCGCCCTTCTCGACCCTTAAAAACCGACATAAAATACTCCGCAGTATAATACGTCGACGATCAAGTGCCAGAAAAGACTAATTTTTGAGGAAAAAGAATGAAGACAGAAGAAAGAACAAAATAAACAATAACAGAACCTCGCAATCGTAGTGGAACAAAATATAATAGTCAATAACAGATCTTTACACAAAATGAAAACTATATCTGTTTTATATATTACATCATAAGAGTATCACAGACAAACAACAATTACCAACCTGACAATTTCAGACAATCGCAGAAGAGGATACAACAAATGCGGATAATACATCTCGTACTCCAGCTCCTCTCCTTAGCTTCATAGCATCCTATCATGAACATATAATGCTCGATCTGACCCAAGCATTATAACGAAATAACACCCGAGTCAGTCTGGAATACCAACTGATAAAAATACACCCAGATTGATTATTAAAGTTCAAAATTCCTTTGAAAATAAACGCATCTCGTAAGACCATGCCGCAAATAAACATGTCGGGTTTTTACCTTACGATAGCTAAAACATTTCTGATAAAATCCTCTGATATTATAGCAGTGTCTATATGAAAATACTTATTAAAATAGACAAAATTGTAACATTTATTAAACTCCAGCTACTAGCAACAAAGTGGGTAATACAAACAAAACTCGTAAAAGGCGTGAGGGAGAATGGATTTCCAACTAATGACTAGGCATTGGGGTACGACCTTTCACAGTATGTGGCCTAGATTAGCTACCGAGCACCACTCCCGATCCCCTGCAACAGAAGACCGGGACTAACCCTTACTGGATAATCCCGAGTAAGATCACCCCACGGTTGGGATCAGCAACCGCACCACTAAGCCGAATAAAAAGGGACGTCTAAACAGGGATGACCTTACCCTAATGGGTGCTGCCCACATAGCCTTGCTGCATATCCCCTGATTTTCAGCCATTCCTGGTAAATGAGGCATGATTCTAAGCGTTAGCTTTTAGAATGTTTCACATAGAATGCCCATCGTCCACCTGACGATGTTCCAAAAGCATTCGTGCATACAAGTCCATCCCGGGTTCGAACGGAACTGAAGGCACTACTCATACTACATCCATTTTTGAAACATCCTCAGGATTAGTAGCGACTAGCCCTTTCACTTCACTCCTCCATCTTTGACTCCGAGCTCGTCTTCCTCACAAAAACATACAAAACGGATCGAAGTGGTTTTCGAGAAATAAATCCTGATCTTGGTCTCTTCGAAACGATCAACGCATTGGCCAATATTGATTGTCAATGATTTAACTATCAATTAATATACACAAAAATCCATCAAGCATAAATAATTTCCCAAATTATTTATCATCCTTAAAATATCCTTGCAAGATATATTTCCATTGTCAATCTCTTGAAAACAGTTTCAAACCGCACGCTCCTGATGGAATAAATTCCCAATATTGATTTCCATTGAAACATCCAAGCCAAATACTTCAAATTTATAATAATTTGAATTAAATCTATTTACTTACTTTATTTGAAAAATACATACTTATTAAATGTTTCAATTAAAACTGCTTTATGAAATATAAACTACTTTCTTCAAAATAAAGTTAAGTCACACTAAATTATAAAATAAATCTAAGAAATCCTACAAAAGTTTTTCAATAAAAATTTAACCAAACTATCTTTAAAATAAATCCATTTTAGAAATATAAATATTAATAATATTCGCTTAAAACTAAATACCAATCAACCCTTTAAATAATTGTTACTATAACTAGTTTAGTAAATATTTGCTTTTGAAATCATTACAACTTAAATAAGTGTTTTCTTAAAAACTATCTTTTAAAATCAAATTTTAAACTTTTAACTTTTGTTTAAAAATTTGCTTTAAAACGTACTTGGCTTTTCAGGGAACTACACTTCTGTTTTCAGGATAAACCAAAGAATCCTTTATAAATCCTACATATTTTACCTCAATTCAAATTTAAGTTTAAATCCCGTAAATTCCACCAACACTATAAAAATAAACATTCTTTTTATTTTTAACACACTTCTATTTCCTGAAATATCACTTTCAAAGTATATGCTTAAAATATTTTAAATAAAGCTTCTAGAAATTTCTTATTTTAAAATAATACTGAAGGAAATATATAGAGGTTTTCTAAGTAATTTTAGCCAATTTAACTTTTAAAATAAGGTTATTAAATAAAATATATATATATTGTAATTTCCTTTTGAAAACTTAATAATACTTTTATTTTTAAAATAATTAAATACCGTAATTACTTAAATAAATGTTTCTTATACTTTAAACAATTAAAATAATATATATTTTTCTAAAATATTCTAAAAACACAATTTGAACTGCCAACTTATAATTTGAAAGCTTTTCTTTGAAATATACCAAATTTCCAGGAAAAATGCGCTTTCCATCCATTAAAGATAATCTCATCTTTACTTTTAAAACAATTATACCTTTCTTATAGAGTTTCCCACCGGAAATCAATATTTCCAAATTTATCCATTGATAAATATACCAATTTTATTTATAAACCCAATTTATAAATTTCTGTTTCTCATTTCCATTCCAATCTCAGTTTCGAAACCATTTACAAATTTCAACCCAATTTTTCGAATTTAATCCCCTTAAATTCATTACTTAAAAATTCCTTTCATTTTCCTTTAATCCCAATTTATTTATTGATATTTTCTTTAAAATACCAAATTATATTTATCCAACCATAACACAGCATAACAAGATCCAAATCAATTTATCACAGGATATCAATGAGATATATCATAGAATATAAATAAAATTTCTATTTGTGAGGAATCCAGTTGGATCCCTGCAACCTGTTTCCCTGCATCCGCAGATACTTGCACAACCAATAAATATCGATTCAATCTGATAATAATTATCATATTCAGCTAAACAACCAATCAAACATTTAAATATTAGCTATTTAAATTAACTGGTATCCAGATGTGAATGAGATTAACTCACCTTGATTTTTCGACAAGCGTTCAAATGTTAAATTAAATCGAACTCCATTCGATTTAACCTAATTTTTTACTTGCTCTGAATGATTCCTGAATTACTCCATTGTGTAATACTCATCGTTGCGATTCCGGCTTTTCTTGTTTCGTTTGAATCTGATAATGAACTCATGAGATATGAATTTTATAAGGTTTCTATATAAAATTTAAAACAAAATTTCCCTTTTTTTTTTTTAATAATATACCATCGTCCGAACTAGCTTCTTCCTCAGCGTACATCTACAGGGTTAAATGAACCCACTACCGCCATCATCCTCCCCAATTCGCGACCACCATGTCGATCGACACGTCGATCCTCCACCATCATCTTTAGCGCCTACCGAGCTCCCATAACGCCCAAAGCCAAGCCAAAACGACTCACGAACGCTGTAACAACCCGAAACTTTCGAAGCCGAAAATTCTAGATAGTTATGAAAAAGAAGAAAGAGATAGAAGAAGAAGAAGAAGAACAGAAACATCCACATCTCACATTCGTAGCGGGTAAAATATAATAATAAATACTATCAGTCTACAAAACAATATTATATCTATCGATTACATTTAATATACATCAAAGTTTCACATACATTCAGTCACTGAATATTTACAATTATCATGTCACAGATTACAATAATATAACACAACCGAAATACTATACACGTTCCTGCCATCCGGCTCGCCTCCTGAGCTCCAGGATGTTCCTAATTGAAAATCTGTAATACTCGGTCTGAACCGAGCATTACATCAAAGTAACACCCGGGTCAGGCTGGAAACCAGCATGAGTAAACCCATCTATTATAAAATACACCAAAACAATAACCAATTTCTAACCCAGGTAACTCATAACAATTTTACAAATCCATACGTTTGGTATGGACAATACTTATTATACTCATCAATTTCTAAGTGTCAGAACTTAGATTTTATGATCCAAATCACTTAAATCATTCCACATTAGTTTATTGATTTCACAGATCAGTTTATAAAGAATCGAAGTGGGTTCGGGTGTTTACTAATACCCGACTCCGGTCTCTTCGAACCAATGTCATCTAAACCCAAATTATCCAATTAAATACAGTCCAACTTTAATTACCAGATAACATTATAACACATCAATTCATAATTGATAGATAATCACATTATTCACCATTCATCCAACATATAATATCACAAAGCAATTCATATCAGGAATATCTACTAGTCCCAAGCACTCATCATCATTCAATGATTAATAAGCAAGATTGATTACTTCATTAATTATGTTAATTAATGACCCTCAAATTACTTTCATTAGTTAATTATTCTTAAATTTCATATAATAATTAACCTTTTAACTTAATTACATTCATTAATCAATCTTGATAAATCACAATCAGAAATTAACTTTCCTTAATTACCTCATCAATTAAACCAACTCCTTAATTAATTATATAAATTAATCCTACGATTACACTGAATAATCATTACTTAATTTTCTTTCATCAAGTAATTATCCTTTAGTTAAATTACATCCAGAAATAAATTACTTTACTTAAGAAATTTCACCTTATTAATTACTTAAGTAATTATACTTAACCCAACATCAAATGACTAACTTAAATTAATTAAACCGAATTAATTAACCAAAATTTACCACATTCAATCAATTAATCATACTGAGTAATAAATTCCTTTAATTATTTCATTAAGTAATTACTCATAATAATTCTTCTTCATTAAGTAATTAATCTCTTAATTACTTCTTACTTAATTATTTCTAAATTAGTTAACCTTGATTAATCAATCATTAATTATCACCTTTAAGTACATTAAGTAATTAGCCTTTAATTAATGATACAAATTAATATTCTATACCTATCCACTTTAACTTCACTTACCCTCTTTTATTATCCTATAAGCTCTTACATTGAGTAATTAATCATCAAATAATCCACACGATTTAATTGTTAATTACTTAATCTTTAATAATTAATTAATTACTTAATTACTTAACGATTAATCCTGGATTATTAAATTTATCCACAGAAATCAACCCTTAATCATTCTTGATTAACCCTTGTTAATTAAGTAACTTCAACAATTAACAAATAATTCTATTTAATTAACCAAACACTTAAACAATACTTTAACATCACAGAATAATTAAGTATAATATTAAAACTTCATTATGTTGATTTAAACATTATGTTACTGTTTATTTCTCCCGAGACAAAACCCATGAATACTCAAGCTAACTTGAGTTCCAACCTTTCTTCCCTCTATTCTTTCTTCTTGTCTAATTCTAACTGCTGCACTAAGTAATACACGCCAACAACACATCAAATACCCGAGACAATCCATAATTTCCCCGAGATTTCCACTATGCTTTCCCTTCTTCATCATCACGTAACAATCGATGGTGCAAAGCGACCTCGTGCATATGCACCAGACGAAGGCGGGGCTTCAGCATCCTCAATAATCTCCGGCAAGTCACTCTTTCCAAGCTTGATCATCGAACACTAGCTAGATTTACTCTAAATTCCCAAAATCAAAATCGAGCTGCCTGGACGACAACTGGAACTCCACACCGATACTAACATCACCACCGGCCTTGATTCTGATCACCGGAGTTCGTGCTAACCTAACTAGAGTTACATTATTTACCTCTACGTCGTTTCCCACACTCGCGACTACTTCCAGATCGCCAACGGCCATGCAACAAACTGCGTTCCATCCCTGATACAAACTAGACGTCAAACCCTAAATCCCCTTCGCAAAACTTCCCTGGCAAACAGAAAAATCACCGAGTATTTTTCTTGTGTTCTCCATCATTCATACCTCCTATGACCTCGATCCCGAGACACCCAACCATTTAGATCACCAGAAATTGACCCATTACCCAATTCCGTGTATCACACAAATTCTCATGAATTTCCTAAGTAAAAATCATGATTTAAATTTTAAAACTCTTAAGTTTTGATTATGTTTTATAATATATACATGAAACGTTAAATTGTTGAAATCATGTTTTGATCAAATTTAAATTTAACTAGAAAATTTTGAATTCCAGAAGCATATCATAGACTACATTAAGAGATTTAAGGTTTTGATCAAAAATCTAAACTCTGTATTTTTAAACAGAGAAGATCACTGATCCTTTAATACATGGACCTCGTTCCACTCATATATACACAATACATCAGCATGCAATCAAGCTTATTAGATTAAGGCATTCAGACCTAAAATAAAGTTGGGATCACTCACTTGTTGATGCGCAGAGCTTGATTTTGAAAACTGATTCGCAGAAGAAAAGGCATTGTTGAACTGGAACTTCATTCACTTAGATCATCGCTGACCTTGAATCTTCTTGTTATGCTCGTTCAATCCGAGTGTTTTGAAGTACCTTGATTTTAGTTTGAATTTTCTGTTTTTGAACAATTCTCCCAGACTATTAATTACAGGTTTATAATTTTTTCACAAATTCCTTTAGTTATATCTTTTTCCAATTTTAGTTTTATTTGAGAGGAGCAAGGAAATTCAGTAGTATGCATTTTCTAGATTTCTTGTTTTAAAACAAAGATGAGAGAGAGGAACATGAAGATGTACATGTTTTATTTATGTTCATTGGTTATTTATTATTATTTTATTTTATTTATTTTTTAAAAAAAATGACACTTGTCTATACATGTTATGCCTATCTTACACATGTTAAACTAAGTTTACAAATGTTTTTATGTTGTTTTCTTATAGGCTTAGATCATTAGTAGTTAAATTAATACCTACATATTTATATCTATATATCTATTGTTAAAAATGTAGAGTTTAAATATGAATTATTATATATATATTTTTTTAATAATTGACACTTGTTTCAAATGTATTATCTATATATCTATTGTTAAAAATGTAGAGTTTAAATATGAATTATTATATATATATATATATTTTTAATAAGTGACACTTGTTTCAAATGTATTATAATTGTTACACTTGTCATTTTTGTTTTATATATTGTTTATATGTTGTTACGCTTCAACATTTTGATGACGATTAGCTCTCCTTGGTGGCATGATTGAATCAACACAAACACTTCAAAACTTCACAAATCTTCTACAAATCAAACTTCAACTAGCTCGCACAAGCTCCTTAGCTCGGTTCAACTCAAGTCGGCAATAGACAATGACCTAAGGCTTAGGTCGGCTCAGCTTCAACAAAGCACGATTTCAATATCAAACTTTGGCGCGCAAACTCTCACGGCCAAATTCAAACAACTTCCACACTTTGATCCAAAGTGGAATGGATCAAAAGTTCCCCTCTTGTTGCAACAAACTATGAACACGATGAACACCAACTTCAAACTCCTTGGCTACAAGACTCGGCTTAGCTATGATTGGTTAAGTCTAGCTCTGATACCAAAAACTGACGCAGCGGATAATAACAAATCGATATAGATCGATGAAAGTAGCAAACGGTGGATTGAAGATACTGAAATGCCCAAATTCGTTGATTACAAAGATACCAATTCTAGCTATCTTCGACATGAAAGAAGATCTACAATTCTTCAAACGTTGATCAAGCGCACTTGATAGCATGAATTGGCTTCAACAATCGTTGAATCGAGCCCACTCGATTAACCGAAAGTGGAGATAGGAGATCACACTCAACTACCAATTTAGATGAAAGCACACAGCAATCAAACAATGTTTTTATTCAACAATCAACCACCCTACAAATGACCCGACCATGCCTATTTATAGGCTACATCAAAACACGGTTCAACTAAAAGTTTCACCGACCTATCTTAAGTCGTCCGCGACTCATCACATAAAACCACACGACTCATGACTCAGCTTAAGTCGCTAATGACTTAGGTGTGAATGACTCAACTCACACGACCAAAATACACTCACATGGTTTACGGCCTACATAGCCCAACGACTTACCATCATACCAATTACAACATGTAACGACACAACACAACTCAACATATACAACACGACATACGGCTTAAAGAAAAAAATACAACTTCAACGCAGTATATACATGACTCAAGACCCTCGCGACCTGACGACTTAAAATGATACGACTTAACGACCTAAACAAGGTCACGACTTAAAACCTCAGCGACTTAAGAGAAAAAATGCTGCATCACTTCACGCGACCTAGTTAGATCGTAGGCCGTATGACTTATTTTAGGTTGTGAGCTCCCTTCTTCAGCACACTCGTTAGGTCGTAGATGACCTAAAACACTTCCCTTAGGCCGTTGCCCTTTTAGGTCGTGACTCGCAAACTCGTTAAGTCGCGAACTCAATACAACTTCCCCCTCTGGTTTCCAGTTAGGTCGTGAGCGACCTTCCTTGACTTCCACTATGCCATCCATACTTTCTAGCTCGTCATCCTTCACTCCTTTAAGTCGTTAACGACCTAAAGCTTCCGCATTAGGTCGTGAGCGACCTATAACTTCTTCCTTAGTTCGTGAGCGACCTAAGTCTTGTGACTTTGCAGGTTGCGCTGCATCATCCTCCCATGGTTGATAAAAATTCGACCTCGAATTTTCACTATCCTTTTCCACCACAAGTCCGTTTCCGTAATACGGAATTAGGTATTTGACTTAGAAAACATCAGAAGTATGAACATCATCTGGTAATTTCAATTGATACACATTCTCATTGATTTTTGTCAAAATTTCCACAGGACCAATTTTCCGTGCCTTTAATTTATTGTACGTTCCCACCGGAAAACGATCTTTTGTCAACACTGCATAAACCAAATCACCTCCTCCGAATTTCACACTTCTCCGCTTCTTATTCTCTAGTTGTTTATACCTTTTATTTGATGCAAGCAACCGTTCACGCATAGTTCTGTGGCACTTCTGCAACTCACTTACGAAGTCACTAGCCCGCTTAACAACTCCCTTCTGATATGGCACTGTTGTTAGATCCAACGTTCCCTTTGGAATTGTTGAATAAACAACCTGAAATGGACTGAACCCTGTGCTTCGATTAACCGTATGGTTGTGAGCAAACTCCGCTTGACACAATTTCAAATCCTAACTTTTCAAATTATCCTTCACAAGACATCGCAACAAATTTCCCAACGATCTATTTACCACTTCTGTTTGTCCGTCTGTTTGCGGATGATAAGCGCTACTAAAGTTCAACTTTGTTCCCACCATCTTCCACAAGCTTAGCCAAAAATGACTCAGAAAACGAGTATCTCTATCCGAAACAATAGACTTTGGTAACCCATGTAAACGATAGAGCTCTTTAAAGAACAATTGTGCCACATGGACTACATTCGCCGTCTTCTTACAAGCAACAAAATGTACCATCTTCGAAAAACGATCTACCACAACATATATAGAGTCATTCCCCCTTTGAGTTCTCGGCAAACCCAACACGAAATCCATGCTAATGTCTACCCACGGTCTTGTGGGAAACAGGTAATGGCATATACAATCCCGCATTTGTAGCTGTCCCTTTCGAAACCTGACAAACATGACATCTACGCACAAACCTTTCAACTTCCCATCTCATTGACGGCCAATAATAAGACTGAGAAATCAACTGCAATGTTCGATCTCTACCCACATGGCCTTCTTCATGTAGCTCCTTTATAATCTTCATTCTCAAACTACAATCCGGTACGCATAAACGATTTCCTTTAAACAGAAAACCATCCACCAGTACAAACTCATCAGCATTCCCCTCCTTGACCTTTTCAACAAAGTTCGTAAAGTAAGGATCTTCTTAAATCAGTTCTGGCAACAATTCAAACCCTGTCACCTCAACCTTCATTGTAGTTAACAAGTGATCCCTTTTGCTCAATGCATCTGCTACACGATTCGTAATTCTCGAATTATGTTTCACAACAAACGTAAATTGCTGCAGATAAGCAATCCACGATGCATGCCTTGCTGAAATCTTATCCTGCCCTTGTAAGTGCTTCAACGCTTCATGATCTGTGTAAAGAACAAACTCCTTCTGAAACAGATAATGTCTCCAGTGCTTCATAGCTTGAATAACTGCATAAAACTGAACATCATAAGTGCTATATCTCAACTTAGCTCCAGACAACTTCTCGCTGAAATAAGCAACTGGTCTTCCTTTCTGACTCAAAACTCCACCAACACCAACCTTCGATGCATCAGTATGTAATTCAAACAACAACTGAAAATCCGGTAAAACTAGAATTGGTGCTGTCGTCAATAGTATTTTGATCTTCTCAAAAGCAATCCTTGCTTCCTCTGACCACTCAAACTTCTTTCGCTTCATGCAATCGGTTATAGGTGCCATCACACTACTAAAATGTGGAATGAACCTTCGATAGAAAGATACCAACCCATGAAAACTTCTCACTTTAGTAATTGTCTTGGGTTGTGGCCAACTCCTGACAGCTTCTACTTTACTTTCATCCACTTGAATTCCTTCTTTCGATAGAACGTATCCCAGAAACAAAACATTGTGCATCATGAACACACACTTCTTTGTTGTAGCATAAAATTTCTCTTGTCGTAGAATCAACAGTACTTCACGCAAATGCTGGACATTCTTTTCCATACTTCCATTGTAGATCAAAATATCATCAAAGTAAACTACCACAAAATTTCCAATGTATGGTCTGAAAATCTAGTTCATCACTCTCATAAAAGTACTCGGAGCATTTGATAAGCCAAACGGCATAACCAACCATTCGTATAGACCTTCCCTGGTCTTAAAAGCAGTCTTCCACTCATCACCCGGTCTAATACGAATCTGATGGTTTCCACTCTTCAAGTCAATCTTTGAAAACACAACAGCTCCACTCAACTGGTCAATCAAATCATCAAACCGCGGCATAGCAAATCTGTATCTCACAGTGATCTTATTCAACGCCCGACTATGGGTACACATCCTCCACGTTCCATCCTTCTTGGGTACCAATAAGGCTGGCACGGCACAAGGACTCAAGCTCTCCTGAACACGCCCCTGTTCTAACAACTCCTTACCCTGCCTTCTCAGTTCCTCATGCTCTTTAGGACTCATCCTGTAATGTGGTCTGTGTGGTAATACTGCTCCTCGCACAAGATCAATTTGATGTTGAATATCCCTCAACGGTGGCAACTCCGTTGGTAACTCTTCAGGAAACACATCACTGAATTCTTTCAATACTAGCTTTACTTCTTCAGGAACTTCAACATATTTAGTAGCTTCACGTCCAATCAAAAAAAACACCCCTGGACTTTCCTCTACTTCTTCAATAAATTTCTTCAAAGTCAATAAAGTCTTCAACTCCTCAATCTCTTCTGATTTGCTTTCTCCTTGTTGTCTCTTCTTCGGAACTAAAATGATCTTAACACCTTCAAACATAAAACTGTAACTATTGGTCCGACCGTCATGTTGTACTGCTCGATCAAACTGCCATGGTCGTCCCAAAAGTAAGTGAAAAACATCCATTTCCACAACATCACACCAAGTCTCGTCTTTATACTTCTTTCCAATAGAGAATGGAACTCGAACTCGTCTGTCCACCTTCACCTCTCCTCCTTTTCTTAGCCACGCTAACTTGTAAGGATTTGGATGCTTCTCCATCTTCAGTTTCAACTTTCTCACGGCTTCAGTAGAAAGAATATTGTCACAACTTCCTGCATCAATCACAAACTTACAAACCTTTCCTAGAATAGTGCATGTTGACTGAAAGATGTTACTCCTCAACCAACTAGCTTCTTCTTCTTGCTTCGGTATTAAACAAGACCTCCTCATCATTAGATTACATCCTTCATCTCCTGATGCAATATCCGGTCTATCCTCCTCAACTGCACTAGAATAACCTTCACCAACATCCTCACCTTCAACTTCGACAATCATAGTTCGTTTCTTCGGCTTCGGACATTCATTACTCCTGTGACTCACTTCCTGGCAATTATAACATTTGAAACTGTTGTTGACCTTTTCCTTCGCAACTTCATTCACAACTGGTTTACTGACAGATTTAGAAACATTGGAACTCCCACTAACACCCTTCACTTGATAGTTCGAATTAGGAAACACACCACCTCCTCGTCTTCCCTGCTTCTCCCAAGCCAACGCTTTCTGATGTGCTTCTGCTACAGATATAGGATCAATCATATTTACTATGTCTTGAATCAGCATTCTCAACCCTCCAACAAATCTAGCAGTCAGTTGTTCCTCTGTCTCCATAATGTCATTTCGAGTAATCAGTTGATAAAATTCATCAGCATAATCATTAACAGTCTTCGTCCCTTGCCTCAGATTCTACAACCTCTGATACATGAGTGATCGATAATTGTAAGGCAAGAACTTAGCCTTCATTAACTTCTTCATCTTCTCCCATGTGACAATCTTTGTGTTAACGCTAAAATGTGAACGCTAACACCCCGGTGTGTGAAGTGTAGTTGTGAAAGCACCACCCGATAGATCGGGAAAGAATTACAAGCAAGTAATAGCAGAAAAGCAGTAAACAACAACAATTTTATAGTGGTTCGGCTTAAGGGTATAGCCTACGTCCACTCTAAGTACTTTTATTAATAATCTCGTTACAAGCTGATACAATTCTTCTCAAGTACAATATACTTCAAGTTACAAGTGATTTGGAACAAGTCTTAAGCTTCAATGTCGATTAAAGTCCTTAAATTCATGTTGAAGATGTGTGGTTTCTTCGTGAAGTTCTTTGATGTATTCCTCTAATCTTGAAAGCTCTAAGTGTTGATGAAGTTCTCAATGCAGCAAGGTAACGGTGTATGAAGAGAATGTGCCAAAAGTCCTTTGAATGTTGGAGGTGGTCGCCTATTTATAGAGAGTTCTGGTCTGGAATTATTGCCAAGTCCTAAGTCGTGGCCGACTTAAGATAAGTCGTAGCCGGTTTAAGGTGAGTCGTGGCCGGTTTAAGGTGAGTCGTGGCTGATTCATCCGGCCCCTTCACGGCTTCACGAGAGTTCATTTGTACAAGTCCTAGGTCGCCTCCGAGTCAACACACCTCTCCTCAATAATATGGCATCGGACTTATATTCAGTGGCCTTGGGTCGTGAACGACTTAACATAGGTCATAGGTCGGTCGCGACTTAGGTGTAGTTCATGATCTTGTCCCTGTTCTAAGTGGTTAGATCGGTAAATTCTCTGGATGGTTAGGTCGTCTTCTGTCTTAGGTCGGTAGCCATCTTGTTAAGTTTTAGGTCGGCAACTGTTTAGCCCTAAGTCGGTATCCATTTGGGCCTTAAGTCGGCATCTCCTTAGCCTGTTAGGTCGGCACCTCTTCGAGTCTTAAGTCGGCATGCTACTCAAGCTCCTTAGATCGGTATCCCTTCGTGCCTTAGGTCGGTCTCCCTGATAAGGCAGTTAGGTCGGCAACCAGTTGAGTCGGTAGCCTTGTTAAAGTATTAGGTCGTCACACTTGTTGAACTGTTAGGTCGGCAACCCCCTTTTAAGCTGTAGGTCGGCATCCTTCAGAGTTGCTAAGTCGACACCGGGGCAGAGTTAACAATTGCCCCTCGAAGTATACGCCTACCGGTTAGGTCGTGTGCTTCGATATCCTCTAACTCGGCCATTCTTTAAGTTGGTAGGTCGTACGCGACCTAACAGTTGAGTCGTAACATACCGCTTCATATCCCTTTACTGCAAGGTATAAATCACATCTCCTTCTTCCTTCTCACTACCTATTTCTCTGATTCTGCCATTAAAAATCTTCCGAGCTCAAAAAGGCGATTTAATTCCAATTATCCACCGACAACCTCTGCTATTCATTGCGTAAGTAAACCCTCTTCTTCGATTATAGATCATTCGTTGGCTCATGAATTCTGTTACTTAAACTGTTTGCTTGCGCGATGTTCCATCGCAAATCTTATTACACCAATGGCTGATGGAGTTTAGGTTGCTCGGTTCGATTTCGACTGATCGATGGGACGATGAAGATGGTTTACTGATTTAGGCTAGCTGATTTTGATTCGTGCTAGGATTGCAAGGCGCTGACTTTGCAGAGGTTTCGAATTGATGTCTTGGATGATCCGAATGCATGAAATAGGATAAATGAAGTGAGAATTTTTTGGTTGAGGGAGTAGCTAACCGGTTAACAGGTTGAGCGGGGCGAGGTATTGATTTAGATACGACCTGGTGATTTTAGGGGCTTGGCTTTTGGCTGACCCAATCCTTAAATCGTGGCCGTGCTAGCACTTGAGGGAGATCTACCGACCTAACCTTCTGCCGATCTAAGCCTTAAACTGTGGTCGAGTTAATCCTTGGGGAAATCTTCCGATTTAACCTTCTACTGATTTAACCTTGAACCGCGGCCAAATTAACCCCTAAGTCGCGGCCGAGTTAAGCCCTTAAACCGTGACCGAGTTGGCTCTTAAACCGCTGCCGAGTTAACACTTAAGCTTTGGGCATGCTGACTTTTTGAGAGCATAGATCCACTTTGAGCTTCTGACTTGAACTGCTAAACTAAGTTGCCTAAATTTTGAACTGCCCCAACTTTTAAATTTGCTTGAATCTCATTGTATTATTTCACAGATCGCATTAACTTATAAGCTGCTAACCTGCTGAAAATAACAAACAAAGAAAACCAAGGCGAAAATACTGCCATTGACTGCCCACGTCAGATGACAGATTAGTCAAAATAAGTCAGGCAACTTAATTATATTGCATGAAATGTTTGTGAATCAATCAATTAGAGTTAAACATTAATGCAAAGTATCAATAATCTGAACTGATTTATCTGCATCAACATCTTACTTGCATATTTAGGCTTAAAACAATAGTCCCTGAATTTCATAACTATCAAATGCTTGCTAGTTTTCATTCCAGTTATATTCGTTTACTGCTTGATTGATTTTACACAACACTTCACACACTTTAGGAAACGTGCACCTTCATGTTTGAATACCCAGTTGTTTATGTAGAATGACTTCCCACCGAGAAGAAGAAGTGGTGACTCAAGAGGAAGAAACTTTCCCGATAGCTGTTCCCATAGAGAATCCTCCAGAGAGAACCTCGACTATTCTATCTTTGAGAGCGTTTATTCAGCTGCGCACTCAATTTGGCTTTGCTGAAAGTGATGTCCAACTCCCTGGGCCAAGTGATACTGCTGACAATCCTCCCCATGGTTTTGTTGCAGTCAACCGCCAAATGTGCTTAAGTGGGGCGATTCCTCCTTTTAACGACTTCCTTCGAATTCTTCTCCTTCGGTTGACGATCTCTCCGTTCCAACTTCATCCTAATGGCTATGCCATCTTGATGGGGTTGTGTGTTTTGTTCAGAAGAACTCTCGATCGCCTACCGAGTTTTGAAGAAATCCGTTATCTGTGCTCGTCTGCAAAGAGTAAAGATCATCCTTCCCTTATTATTGTGAGAAGTGCTAGAAACCGCAAGCTCATCTCCGATCTTACTGAAAGCGTTCATGGATTTTTGAACCAGTTTTTCTTTGCCCGCTGTCCCCTAGGGTTTTACGCCATCTGGAGAGTAGGAAGTAAGATTAGTGTTTTATTTCTTCCGTTTTGAAACCTTTTCGAGATCCGAACTTTCAGTTGCTAATTTCATTCTTTGTTCCTTTCAGCACTTCCTCTCCCTTCTAGAGATCCAATTCATAAGCAAGTTTTTGAGAGGTTGAGTGCCGTGGCCGCAGAAGAGAGGAGCATAAAATTTCTATTGAGGGATGAATTTTTACATCAACATGGGCTTCTACACGCTTCTCGCTCTATGCATGCTCATGAAGTTCCAACGGAAGTCCCTGATTCTCCGATAAAGACTCCTGAGTCTTCGCTAGTGAAGTGCTCCACTTCTGTTGATGTTGCGGGGCCATCTGATAAACTTGCCCCGGTTATCGAAGAAGAAGAGCCTCTGGGATCTTCCCATCATTCACAAGATTCTGGTGAAAAGGCTAAGAAATCCAGTCCTGTCAAGCAAAGCGGGGACGATACCTTCGAAGGATTGAGCGACCTCTTCGCTACTTCACAAGAGATCTTCAAAGATGACCCTACTACTGCCGGGATTTCTTCTTCAGTAGTTGAAGCTACTTCTATTTTGCAACAGTCGCCGTCGACTCAAGAGTTGACGTTAACTATTACACCCACAACCACTCCCCAAATAAAGAGTGGTTCGTAGATTGATGCGCGTAGTTTGCACATCACACACACTTAGAATTCCTGGCACTTTTATGCTCTTTTTTATTTGAAAAGTTCTCAAGTTTTGTTTCTTCTTTTTAAATTTTAGGTTTACCAATGAGGCGAGGCAGCTCGTACTATGATGACTTTAAGCGATATGGGAAACGCAGCCAGTATGGCTATCAATCCTATCCTCCTATTCATAGGGAGACTGATGAAGAAAGGGCAGCCCGGAAGGCTCGGGAAAGGCGTGATTATGAAGAACGCTTTGGAAGACCAGATAGTCGACATGATTCCTCCCACAGAGAGAGTGACTCCCTTAAACGCAAATCTCATGATGATAGAGGGAAGAGTCACACAACTGATGACTCGAGCAAACGAGCCAAAGTTATTGAGGAGCCAATGCCTGTGCCTTCAGAGAAGATTACTGCTCCTACTTCTTCTCAATCTCCTGCCCCTTCCCCTACTGATATCCAAGCAATCACTAATAGGCCATCTTACCAAGTTGGACCAGGTCCAGCCACTCTTCAACGCCGATTTCCTAATTAGTGTTTAAAAGGAGTTCGCTTCGACCTCGATCTGGTTCCGATAGATAAAAATGCTATGCTACGGAACCTTGATGCAGTCAGAACCGATATTGAGAGGATGTCATCTTGGCAGAAACTCGTTGATGAGCTCCAAAGGGTGAATAGGGCCAATCTTGAAGCTATGCTTACCATGGAGAACGACAAAACTGAATGGCAAAAGATCCTCAAGCAGCATGATGCAGAAATGAGGAGTATTGCTGATTACAATGAGAAACTCGAGGCAGAAGTTGGGAAACTTAAAGAAGAGCTCACTACTTCTTCCACCTCTTATTCTCAAAGGGAGAGTGTGCTTCTTCAACAGGTGCGGGATGCTCATGCCGCGCAAAGGGATGCTGAGGCTAAGGCTGATGGGTTGGAGCAGATTATAGAGAGCAACCGTACTGAAATCACTCAGTTGCGAGGACAAACTGGCCTTCAGGCTGCAGAGATTGAAAAATTGAAAGCCCAGTTATCCAAAGTCGAGAGAGAGCGGGATGAGGCTGTTGCGAGTAGAATTGCAGCTGAAGAGGCCCATGAAGCTACCAAAGCTGATATTGGCTCGACACTATTTGATTTCTACTTGCAATGTATATTAGGGCGTGGCAGTCTTGCATTCCTGGGCCCCAAGTATGAGATTACCCTGGCCGAAGTGTAGGAGGCCGCACTAGATATGTTTAAAGGGGCCGGGTACACTGAAGAGGAGTTGGAGGTGCACTACTTAGACTTTGAGGCTCGTGTAGCCCTTGCCAGAGGGAAAGAGCAACTCGCCAGATCGCGGGTTGAAATAGTGGGGGAAGAGCATCAAGAAAAAGAAACAAATTTGACTGTTCCTGTCCCTCCTTCAACTTCGGTCGATGTTGGCATTATTGGCTCTAGCTCTTATGTACCGATCCCTGCTCAAACTGATACCGGGGCCAAAATTATTCAAGTTACAGATGAATCGCAAGAGAGTGCTGAAGCCCCGGACTATGAAATTGATGTAATAAAGACAACTTCTGCAGGTAACTCCACTGTAAATTTCGCTCAAGTGGATTGCTCATTTACTTCACATGGGTTTAATGAGCTCCTTGACTATTTTCTCAACCTTGATGAGCCTTCATCTCCTCTCTTTACTGACTTTAACCTCTTTTCTTCTACAGAGAAAGTATCAAGCACCGCTCAGATTTCTCCTCCTCCAGTTATCCCTCCTTCGTCTCTCCAGGTGGCTCCTCCTTCTGCTTCTCAGCCCGGGTCGCAAGAGGAACAAATAGAAGCCCTCCATGGTTTAGACGATCCCATCGCTTCGCAGGAGCATAGAGACGAGGGACTTGTGGGAGGTGAGATATCCCCGGAGCGGACCCCTTCTGATGACATAACTTTGTCTAAACTTGCCACTCCGGGAAGTGAGTCTTCCTCAAAGAAAAGAAAGAAGCATGGAACATCGAAGAGGAGGGGGAAGAAAATTATCACCACTGAAGAGGAACCGGAAATTGCACCGGTTGCACCTCCCTCTCCTTCTTCCCTTATGCCTTCAGACCAACCTGAAAGACCTGAAAGGCTAACCACTCGGCCGGGTAAAGGGTCTAAAGGCGGCAAGAAGAAATGAAGAGTTGAGCTTTTTGATTCCTTTTTTGTGTAATGGTCGGATGTTGTGCAGGCACCGGCCCCTGCTTTTTATTTTGGAACCTGTATCTGCAATATCTGCAATTGAATAAAATGATTCTTTATTTGTACAGACTTTTGTTTGAATTTTAGAATGCATTTATTATTCATTTTTGCACAAGTTTATTTATATGATATTGCAGCGGGCTTATGGTATGTCGTTTGAGTATTACTTTACTGATGCAGCTATACCATTTTGCATGTAATTATACCATGTTGCCCCCATACTTTGAGCTTGCTGCAACATTTCATACTTCGAGGGGACTTGCACTCTTATTTGCTAAAGAATAATTATTTTATTCTTTTACAGAAAATTTTTGTAGAGTACAACTCCCTTCGTATAAGTGTTTACGCTTTGTCCTTTGAAGAAATCACTTCTTTCTTTTGCTTACGTACATATTTTACCAAGTGAATTCTTTTATGCGGTAAAGCGGACCTCTGAAGGGTACTTTAACCCCCCCCCCTTTTTTTTTGAGGAAGATCATTCTCCATAATAGGTAAATTACTCTTCCTTTGGAAGTTAAAGTATGCTCTTGATGAGGATCTTTTTTTTATATATATAGAAAGTTGTACCTCTGAGGAGGGATTTTTCACGTTTCAACACTTGGAAGTTTTATTTCAATCTCGGTGAAACGTGTACCTCCAAAGAGTTATGCCTTAGAAATCCTTTTCACGTTTCAACACTTGGAAGTTTTATTTCAATCTCGGTGAAATGTAGGTTTCCGAAGAGGTCTTTCTTCTTAATTGCGCCTCCGAAGAGGTCTTTATTTTGTTTGCATTTCAACTCTGGTGAAGTGAAATTCCGAAGAGCGGCTGTTACACTTCAACTCCTGGTGAAATGTGCCTCCGAAGAGGTCTTTCTTCTGTTTGCATTTCAACTCTGGTGAAGTGAAATTCCGAAGAGCGGCTGTTACACTTCAACTCCTGGTGAAATGTGCCTCCGAAGAGGTCTTTCTTTTGTTTGCATTTCAACTCTGGTGAAGTGAAATTCCGAAGAGAGGCTGTTACACTTCAACTCCTGGTGAAATGTGCCTCCGAAGAGGTCTTTCTTTTGTTTGCATTTCAACTCTGGTGAAGTAAAATTCCGAAGAGCGGCTGTTACACTTCAACTCCTGGTGAAATGTGCCTCAAAGAGGGTTTTCATTGCCTGGAAGTTACTCTCTCATGGTTGGAGGGTCATGACTCCTCCAATCTTTTTTGTTGAGTAGAGAACTTTCTTTTTTGTGGCATATGACCCATTAGAGGTCTTTATCCTCCGAAGAGTTGTGCCTCAGAAGAGGACTTGTGCCGCCAATGATGGTTTTTGGTTGTATTCTTGTCTTCTTGCTTATGCCTTTTCAGCGATCCTTTTTTTTTTCTTTTCAACTTTTCATTCCCCTTTTCTCGCAAGTAGCTTGTTTAATCCAAGGAAGTGTACTTCATTGTCAGGCAAGTTCGTGAGAACGGGCACTAGCTTCCTAATTGGATGTTTGTTCGTTCAAACAATCTCAATTTATTAGCAAGGGCTCGTTTCTATCGAAATCATAAGCCGTTCAATTGAAGTATTTCCTATCTAGGATTTGAATTTGGGGCCTTTATGACTTGAAATTTGTTTGTTGAATGATGGTGAGAATCACTCGGTCTTATTATGCGCAAGTTTTATTTCCATTGTCTGCAAAAATTTAAATCGACATTTCAGCAATACATTTTATGTACTTTTATATCGAAAATAAAGCAAACATGTAATAATAATAAGGAACACAAGATTTATAGTGGTTCGGCCAGAAATTTGGGCCTACATCCACTTTATATTCATTCATTATTCACTTGCATTAGTTTTACAATTGCTCTTAATTACAAGAATCATGCATCCACAACTCTTTTACATTATTTCAACAAAATTTTCAAGTAAAATATGGACGCAAGTGATTGCTGTTCCATGCCCTTGGAATTTGAACTCCTTCAACAGTAGTGAGTTTGAATGTGCCGTCAAGAAGCTTCTGACCTATCACATATGGTCCTTCCCAATTGGGCCCAAACACACCTGTCGCGGTCATAATTCTTTTCAGGACTAGATCTCCAATTTCAAAGCTGCGTTGACGAACTTTGGAATTGAAATGTCTGGCTATCCTTTGCTGATGAGCTGCAACTCTGAGGTTAGCTTCATCTCTTTTTTCATCAAGGAGATCCAGCGCTTCAAGTTGTAGCTTTTCATTTTCTGCTTGATTGAAATGGATTCTTCTGTGTGAAGGGACCTCTGTTTCAACCGGGATCATTGCTTCCGATCCGTATGCTAACGAAAAAGGAGTATGCCCAGTCGCAGTTTTGTGAGTAGTTCTGTATGCCCATAGTGCAAGTGGTAGTTTATCGACCCAACCACCTTTCGCTCTTTCGAGTTGCTTTTTGATGGTTGATTTGATGATCTTGTTCACTGCTTCCACTTGCCCGTTTGCCTGCGGATGAGCTACTGCCGAAAAGCTTTTCTGGATTTTGAATCGTTTGCAAAAATCTTGGAATTCCTCGCTTTCAAACTGAGTACCATTGTCTGTGATTATTTTCTGAGGCACACCGTATCTGCAAATGATATTCTTGGTCACAAAGCTTATCATTTTCTTAGAAGTGATAGTAGCCAATGGTTCAGCTTCAGCCCATTTAGTAAAGTAATCAACTGCAACAATAGCATATTTAATCCCTGATTTGGCAGTTGGTAGCGGCCCAATGAGATCCATTCCCCAAATCGCAAACGGCCATGGACTGACCATCTGTGTGAGTTCGGTAGAAGGTGCTCTAGGAATTTTGGCAAATCTTTGGCATCTGTCACATTTTCGGGAGTAATCTGCAGCATCTCGATTAATTTCTGGCCAAAAATATCCGTATCGGAGAATTTTCTTTGCTAATGTTTGGCCACCCGAATGATCACCACATTCGCCTCCATGTACCTCAGCTAGGATTGTTTTGGACTCTTCCCTGGATACACATCGAAGTAAAGGCATTAAGAATCCCCGTCTGTACAATCGGCCATCCTGAATTACATAGCGAGAGGTTTTCCTTAGTAGCTTTTGTCTCTCTCTCGCATTTTCTGGCAGAGAGCCGTTGAGTAGGTAATCTAATATTGGAGTCATCCACGATTCTTGTTCTTGAGATACATTCATAATCCAGTCTATATCCATCTCGTCTATACTTGGTGCTGAGAGGACTTCTACGGGAACCAATCCTAATAGTTGAGCTTCACCAGAACTTGAATACTTTGCGAGGGAATCTGCCTTCGTATTCTCTTCCCGGGGAATATGGCTTATTGAATAATGATCGAGTTCACACAGAAGTTCCCAAGCTTTTGACAAGTAGGAAGGCAAGTTTCCACCTTTTGTTTGAAATTCCTTCTTGACTTGGCATACAATAAGCTGAGAATCACTGAAGATCTGTAATGCTCGAATGTTTAGCTCTTTAGCGATTTTCAGACCTGCAATAAGAGCTTCATATTCTGCTTTATTGTTTGTTGAAGGAAATTCCAATCTTAGTGCATAACATAATGATCGACCTTTAGGAGTTTCAAGTACCACTCCGGCTCCAGAACAGTAGTCATTTCTTGCACCATCAACATACATCTTCCACTGGATTGGGGAATCATTGATCGTTTCTTCCTCATCATTATCTTTCTCTGTGAATTCTGCAATGAAATCAGCTAAAGCTTGTCCGTTGATTGCTTTTCGGGGGTGATAAGTGATGTCATATTGACTGAGTTCAATGTTCCATATTAGAAGGCGACCCGAAATTTCAGGGCGAAATAGGACTTGCTTTAGAGGTTGATCAGTGAGTACTCTGATAGGATGAGCTTGGAAATATTGCCTCAGTTTCCTTGATGCAACTAGTAGGCAATAGGCGAGTTTTTCCAACTTGGAGTAATTCAGCTCTGCCCCAGTGAGTCTTTTGCTGATATAGTAAACCGGATGTTGAATCCTTTTGTCTTCCCGTATCAGCGCTGCACTTAGAGCATGAGATGATACTGCCAAGTATATAAGAAGATCCTCACCATTGCCTGGCCTAGAAAGTATTGGAGGCGTTTCCATATGACGGACCAACTCATCGAAGGCTTTTTGGCATTCGGAAGTCCATTCAAAATTCTTCTTTCCTTTCTTCAGGGCGTCAAAGAATGGGATGCATTTATCAGTGGCTTTGGAAATGAACCGGCTCAGGGCGGCGACCTTTCCGTTGAGACTCTGCAATTCCTTCTTCGTTCTAGGAGCTTTAACTTCTTTTAAGGCAGTAATTTGAGCTGGACTAGCCTCAATGCCCCTAGCACTAACAATGAAACCTAAGAACTTTCCGGACTCGACCCCAAATGTACATTTCAGAGGGTTAAGCTTCATTCTGTATTTCCGGAGGACTGCGAACATTTCTGCTAAGTGTTCAATGTGATCCGCTGCTTTCTTAGACTTCACTAACATGTCGTCGACGTAGACTTCCATAGTTTTGCCCAATTGCGGTTTGAACATAGCATTAACAAGTCTTTGGTAGGTTGCCCCTGCATTTTTCAATCCGAAGGGCATAACTCTGTAGCAATAAAGACCAACATCGGTGATAAAGCTCGTGTCCTCCTGATCAGGTTCATGCATCATGATCTGGTTGTATCCGGAGTAGGCATCCATGAAAGACAACAACTCATGCCCCGCTGTTCCATCTACCAGTTGGTCGATCCTGGGTAAAGGGAAGCAATCTTTGGGGCAAGCCTTGTTTAGATCAGAAAAATCGATGCACACTCTCCATTTTCCATTAGCTTTCTTGACCAGCACAGGATTTGAAACCCAATTCGGATATGTAGATTCTTTGATGAAGTTATTTTCCATGAGTCGATCAACTTCTTCTTTTAATGCTGCTGACCTTTCTGGACCTTGGGTTCTTCTTTTCTGTTTAACTGGCGTAAACTTTGGGTCAATATTCAGAGCGTGTACTGCAACTTCTGGAGATATTCCACACATATCGGCATGAGTCCAAGCAAAGACATCAAGATTTGCTTTCAGGAAAGATATCAAGATATTCTGAATTGACACATTAAGCTGTGAACCCACATTCAACACCTTATTTGGGTCCTTCGGGTCAACATGTACCGGAACTGTCGTTTCCACCGGTACCACTCTATTCTCCCCTGCACTGGCTTTTCTGGGATCCATTTCTTTCCGTGCCCCGCTGTGCTCGCCAGTGCAGGGTCCGCCCCGTAATTGCTACAAGGCTGGTTCCTTGATGCGGACTGGGGTTGCCGCATCCTTTCCCATTTCTCTTTTTCTTGACTCTCGCAGTTCTGTCAAATAGCACTCTCGCGCAGCATTTTGATCCCCTTTTATAACTCCTACTCCATTGTCAGTAGGGAATTTAATAGTGAGGCACCACGGGTCTAGGATAGCTTTGAATGCTGCGAGTGTTGGACGGCCAAGAAAAGCATTATAAGCAGAAAACTCATCGACAATCACAAATGTTTGCTTGCGGACCACTTTCCTTTCTGCTTCCCCAAGTTCTACAAGCAGATCGATGGTCCCTATTGGTTGCTTTGGCTCCCCAGTGAAGCCAGCGATCTTCTGTGATGAGGCTTGTACATCGATCATAGGGATTTTCATCTGGTCAAATGTCTTCTTGAAGAGGATATTACATGATGCTCCGCAGTCAATGAGGACTCTTCTGATAATGGCCGGTCCAATACCAGCCGAGATGACCAAGGGATCTAGGGTAGGAGCTTCTATACCTGTGGAATCTCTGGCTCTGAAAACAATATCATCGCTGAAAGTTTTCTGTTGTTTCCGGGGCATAGTGTCTTCTAAAACAAAGACGTCTTCTTCGGCTGGAGCATATTTCAAAGCCCTGGAATATCTCTCCATCTCACCCCAGCTCTTGCCAGCTGGGTGAGGCCCTCCTGTAATGACATTGATAACGGGCCTTCCAGATTCATGTCCCGTAGCTTTCTCACCTGTCCTAGGCTGATGAACAGGAACCTGTTGCTCCTGACTTGACGATGCAGGATTGTTGCTATTCTTCTTCACAAATTGCTGCAGTTTGTTTTCTCTTAGCAACTCTTCAATCAGATTTTTCAACTGGCGGCATTCATCAGTCTCATGACCGGGTTGATTGTGGAAGCGGCAGAATTTCCCACTCTGTATGGCTTTTTTCCCGGTTCTCAAAGGGATAGGTTTAGGGAAATCGACGGAATCTTTAGTGGCAAGGTAGATGTGCTCCGGCGTATGTGATAATGGAGTATATTCTGATGGCTTGAAGGATCGGGGCTTCTTCAGATTACCCTGTTTCTTCCCATTATTATTCTCCCTTTTTTGCCCCACCGATTCATTCTTGCGTGGAGCGACAGTGTTGTCTTCTGCTTTCTCCAACACTGTCTTTACTGGTAAAGGACGGCTTTCCAAGCGAATGAATTCATCTGCTTTTTTGTAGAACTTTTCGAGAGAGGTTGGCTCCTTCATATTTAACCATTTCCCAAATTCGCTTGACTTATCAATAGCCCTCATCAGATAAGTCAAGATCATTCGTGGTTCAGCATTGTCCACCTCAGCCAGCGCTATATTAAAGCGGTTCAAGAAAGATCTGATAGACTCACCAGGATTCTGCTCTAAACTCGACAGTGACATGATGTCCTTGGCCTTCGAAGCATATAGTCTAAACTACTCCTTGAATTTTCTGGTCAAGTCTGAAAACTGATCGATAGATCGGACTGGCAACTTGGTGAACCATAGTAGAGCCACACCTTCCAGGTATACGGGGAAATATCGACACTTTATTTCGTCAGAGGCTCTGGCACCTGTCATGTGCCAATCATATTTATACAAGAATTCATTCGGATCACTTGTCCCTTTGTAAGCTGGGATAGTTGGAGGGACAAACTTCCTTGGAAACTCCGCCTTTAAGATTTTCTCAGTAAATGGAGTTTTACTTGGGGAGAAACCCCATTCTTTCTCATCTTCAACCCTTTACATACTTTCTCTCATGATTTGCCGGACCATTCCAGAAAGATATTCCTCATCATGTCGAGTTCCAGATCCACCAACCTCAGGAAGCGTTTGCTCAAAGGGACTAGCAGCCCTTTCAGGAGCATTCCTTTCGTTAGCATTATGAATGTTTCCAGCATAATTCCTTTCATTACCAGCCGGTTGATTGTTTGCCCCGAGCAAATCATTCAACTTATTCAGAATTAGAGCATTTTGGGCACTCAGAGCCTCTAATTGTGCGTTTTGGGCGTTTATTTGCTGGTTTAGCCCTAGAATCACAGCATCCAACTCCGCTTTCGTAACTCCAACTGACGGAGTGGGTTGATTAGGTACAGGGGAAGCGGAGGTTCCCTCTTGAATGTTTCCAGATCTGACAGATCTACTTTTCCTTCCAGGAGCCATAATCTCAGATAGACTTCTGGTTTTTAAGGAAATTCTTTCTACAAATCTCTGTGAAGCAATGATGATAGTTTTCCTGAGTTCAGTTCTCAGTGAAAGCACCAAAAATGTTAACGCTAAAATGTGAACGCTAACACCCCGGTGTGTGAAGTGTAGTTGTGAAAGCACCACCCGATAGATCGGGAAAGAATTACAAGCAAGTAATAGCAGAAAAGCAGTAAACAACAATAATTTTATAGTGGTTCGGCTTAAGGGTATAGCCTACGTCCACTCTAAGTACTTTTATTAATAATCTCGTTACAAGCTGATACAATTCTTCTCAAGTACAATATACTTCAAGTTACAAGTGATTTGGAACAAGTCTTAAGCTTCAATGTCGATTAAAGTCCTTAAATTCATGTTGAAGATGTGTGGTTTCTTCGTGAAGTTCTTTGATGTATTCCTCTAATCTTGTAAGCTCTAAGTGTTGATGAAGTTCTCAATGCAGCAAGGTAACGGTGTATGAAGAGAATGTGCCAAAAGTCCTTTGAATGTTGGAGGTGGTCGCCTATTTATAGAGAGTTCTGGTCTGGAATTATTGCCAAGTTCTAAGTCGTGGCCGACTTAAGATAAGTCGTAGCCGGTTTAAGGTGAGTCGTGGCCGGTTTAAGGTGAGTCGTGGTTGATTCATCCGGCCCCTTCACGGCTTCACGAGAGTTCATTTGTACAAGTCCTAGGTCGCCTCCGAGTCAACACACCTCTCCTCAATAATATGGCATCGGACTTATATTCAGTTGCCTTGGGTCGTGAACGACTTAACATAGGTCATAGGTCGGTCGCGACTTAGGTGTAGTTCATGATCTTGTCCCTGTTCTAAGTGGTTAGATCGGTAAATTCTCTGGATGGTTAGGTCGTCTTCTGTCTTAGGTCGGTAGCCATCTTGTTAAGTTTTAGGTCGGCAACTGTTTAGCCCTAAGTCGGTATCCATTTGGGCCTTAAGTCGGCATCTCCTTAGCCTGTTAGATCGGCACCTCTTCGAGTCTTAAGTCGGCATGCTACTCAAGCTCCTTAGATCGGTATCCCTTCGTGCCTTAGGTCGGTCTCCCTGTTAAGGCAGTTAGGTCGGCAACCAGTTGAGTCGGTAGCCTTGTTAAAGTATTAGGTCGTCACACTTGTTGAACTGTTAGGTCGGCAACCCCCTTTTAAGCTGTAGGTCGGCATCCTTCAGAGTTGCTAAGTCGACACCGGGGCAGAGTTAACACTTTGACTTCCCTATTCTCTCCCGCGTAAGTTTAGTCTGCTGCCACCATGCTAAAGCACTACCTCTCAATCTAGTAGCAACCAACTTCACTCGACGATTCTCCGGAACCTCTTTGAAATCAAAGATCTCTTCAACATTAGACAACCAATCCAAAAATTCCTCTGCAACCGTTCCACCCTTGAATTCTGGAATTTCCATTTTCATACCTGATTCCCATCGTCCATCATCCTCAACATCCCGATATACATTTCGTACCTGGTCTCGATCTCGATAATGAATGCTAGCTCTATCACCCTCTTCATTAAGATCAAATATATGTCTATATCGATCTCAACCACCAACATCCCTTCGATCACGCATGTCTCTTCTACTATGTCTCTCTTCATCTCGATATGGCTCATCTTCAAACTCACGTGGAGTTCTTCTCTCTTCATGTCCATAGTCATGGTGATCTATTCTCGATAAAATTTATGTTTCTCTTCTCTCTTTAAAATATTGCGGTGATACCCTTCTCGCTTCCGTAACCGATGGCGAAACTCGGTTTCCTCCATGGTTTGAGATTGGCGATCTCCTCCTTTGACTTTGATTTAAATCATTCATCAATTTCTCTAACTTCCCAATACCTTCATCAAATTTCTCATTAATGCGTTGTTCCATTTGCTCGGCTTCTTCTCTTCTATACAACGCTTCAACATTTTGATGACGATTAGCTCTCCTTGGTGGCATGATTGAATCAACACAAGCACTTAAAAACTTCAAAAATCTTCGACAAATCAAACTTCAACTAGCTCGCACAAGCTCCTTAGCTCGGTTCAACTCAAGTCGGCAAAAGACAACGGCCTAAGGCTTAGGTCGGCTCGGCTTCAACAAAGCACGATTTCAATATCAAACTTTGGCCCGCAAACTCTCATGGCCAAATTCAAACAACTTCCACAATTTGATCCAATGTGGAATGGATCGAAAGTTCTCCTCTTGTTGCAACAAACTATGAAAACGATGAATACCAACTTCAAACTCCTTGGCTCCAAGACTCGGCTTAGCTATGATTGGCTAAGTCTAGCTCTGACACCAAAAACTGACGCAGCGGATAATAACAAATCGATATAGATCGATGAAAGTACCAAACAGTGGATTGAAGATACTGAAATGCCCAAATTCGTTGATCACAAAGATACTGAATTCTAGCTATCTTCGACACGTTGATCGCGCACGATACCGTGAAAGAAGATCTACAATTCTTCAAACGTTGATCAAGCGCACTTGATACCGTGAATTGGCTTCAACAATCGTTGAATCGAGCACACTCGATTAACCGAAAGTGGAGATAGGAGATCACACTCAACTACCAATTTAGATGAAAGCACACAGCAATCAATCAAAGTTTTTATTCAACAATCAACCACCCTACAAATGACCCGACCATGCTTATTTATAGGCTACAACAAAACATGGTTCAACTAAAAGTATCACCGACCTATCTTAAGTCGTCCGCGATTCATCACATAAAACCACACGACTCACGACTCAGCTTAAGTCTCTAACGACTTAGCTGTGAACGACTAACCTCACACGACCTAAATACACTCACACGGTTTACGGCCTACATAGCCCAACGACTTATCATCATACCAGTTACAATATGTAATGACACAACACAACTCAACATATACAACACGACATACGGCTTAAAGAAAAAAATACAACTTCAACAAAGTATATACACGACTCAAGACCCTCGCGACCTAACGACTTAAAATGATACGACTTAACGACCTAAACAAGGTCACGACTTAAAACCTCAGCGACTCGAGAGAAACATTGCTGCATCACTTCACGCGATCTAACTAGATCGTAGGCCATATGCGACTTATCTTAGGTTGTGAGCTCCCTTCTTCAGCACACTCGTTAGGTCGTAGACGACCTAAAATACTTCCCTTAGGTCGTAGCCCTTTTAGGTAGTGACTCGCAAACTTGTTAAGTCGCGAACTCAATACAACTTCCCCCTCGGTTTCCAGTTAGGTCGTGAGCGAGCTTCCTTGACTTCCACTGTGCCATCCATACTTTCTAGCTCGTCATCCTTCACTCCGTTAGGTCGTGAACGGCCTAAAGCTTCCTCATTAGGTCGTGAGCGACCTATAGCTTCTTCCTTAGGTCGTGAGCGACCTAAGTCTTGTGACTTTGCAGGTTGCGCTGCATCACAAATCATTCTGATTCATTTCGAATCAAAATCTGATTATTTACATTATTATAATATTAAATTCTATTATTAAATTAACATAAAATTCTAAATTTAACCTATACACTTTTAATTCAATCGAACAGTCTAATATTATAATTCAAATCCAAATAGACTTAAAATGAATTTTAGAAATCATATTTTACATCTATTTGCCCAAGATTCACTAATTATCTCAATTCCAAAAGTTTAATTATTATTATTCAATTTCAATTGAATTGCCATATTTGAAATTATAACTCACTTCATTGATTGACCCAAAATCTTCTTATTTCAAATCAAATTAAAATTCCACTTCAACGTTTAAAATGATTTAAATGTTCAAAATTAACGACTAGAAATTTTGGGTCGTTACATTCCTCCCCCCTTACAAAATTCCATCCCCGAAATTTTCTAAGTTACAAAAATGCTACTAAACTCATTTACTTACCCTAACTTACATTTGCTTCACCAAAACTTTCATCTCAACTCCAAAATCATTTGCTTATTTTAACCTAAAAGCTTTGTTTTCACTATCCTTTCGAAAACAACTTTGCTAGTTAATCAAAATTTTAAAAATCCCCAAAAATTTTCGAATTCCCAAAATTTTAGAATTTTTTTGACAGTGTCTCCTTTGTACGTAGAGAGTTTTAGAATATCACAAGATATATATCATTTTCCAATTATATTGCGTAGGCGTACCTTGTAATTAGCATTTTAAAAGCAAGCGACTAATTATATTGCATATACGCACTTCAACTCTATCGATCGCTTCACGTACCTGTGCTTACTTAAACAAACACATGAGTTTCCATTAATATGAAAATTTATCAACATTCAATTCATTAAACTAGCCAAACGCATCAATTACATAGCTTAAACAAATAAACCTCATAATATAACATGTTAACAATATTTTACCAGCAATCCAAAGATTTCAATCACCATATTAATTTCCTGACAAATCCAAACTTCATTTTTAATCTCCTCAAATGATTTAAATTCAAGTTTACCTTTTAGAATTCATATATACTACAACCAATTCATTTTCACTTCAATATGATTAATATATGCTTTACTAACATCAATTTATTTCAATTCAATTAAAAATTGATTCACAACCGAATTTTATTTGCAATTTGATATATTTGCAATTCTTTAATGATTCACTTTCATTTATATGCAAATCCATTTAATAAAATTTCAATCCATTCCAATTGATTCAAAAACCAATTCTATTTACTTCTTTAAACCAATTCATTTCCGTTTATAACAAAACGACCCATTTCTATGTAAATATGATGTTATTCAAGCAAATAACAATTATTTATGTTTATAACAATTTTAAATTAATTCCAACTCAATCAATATTAATTTTATTCCAACTCAATTTATATTAATTTCATACCATTTTGAATTATTTACAACTCATACATCCTTATTTCAGTGGAATTATTAAATTAAATCCCTATTCTTACATTTAATTTCATTATCCATACAGATTCATTCAAAACCATTTTATAAGCTCGACAACAACCATTTCAAAAAAAATTATAAGTTGTCCCAACTCTATTACATCCCATTCCTTTCATTCTATTAATTTGATTTCCTTTTAGTTTGAATCTCATTAAATCAAATTCCAATCTGTTACAAATTTTAAATCAACTAGTTTACTTGAAATTCATTTACTTCTATTTCACCTTCTCTATTTATTCTGAATTTATTTTATTAACAAAGTGACCACCTTAAATCTTTTCACTCATTTGAATTTAATTACAATTCAAACCATCACTATGATAATCTAATTCCATTATTCATTCACACTCTCAATTTTTTATTGCCAAAATTGAATCCTATACCAGAACTGGGTTTTCATTTTACTTTTCAAAATTTTAACAAACTACCAAATTTTCATCCATGCCAATAAAAATTCCATTTGATTTAGTTTACTCTAAATTCATCTTCAAACTTCTCTTTATTTAATTTAGCTTACGCTAAATTCATTCTCAAACAATTCCTTTGGATTTAGTTGAGTTCAAATTTTATTCATACAACATCCTTTCAACTTAATTAAATTTACTTTGAATTCAATTCTTTTCCAATTCTAATTCAAGATCAACCAAATTTTATTCAGCCAACATAAATTCATACTATTTTCTTCACTATTTAAAATAAGAATTTAATTCTATTCAAGATTATTTATAACCCAACTGAGTTTTGATTTCAATTCAATCCAAATTCAACTCAATTCCCTTTAATCTTAAATTAAATCCAATTCAATCCAAATTTATTTCTCCATTCAATTTAATTTTTTACTTTCTAATATATAAGTTTTAAAACTTATTTACTAAATTAAGTCCATTCACATCTTATATTTTCCTTTTCCTTATCACATTTAACATCCACTTAGGATTTAAGTTTTTGAGTTACCGTAAAATTCCAACCATTTTATTTTGGTTTTACAATTTCATTTCCTATCCATAAGCTCACAACTTATTTACTTAATAGCTTATATTGCTCATTTTAATCAATTTACATCTTATAATCACAATTCTAAATTTTATTTATATGTATAACACTTAATAGCATATGGATATAATTTCCATTACACAATTGTAACTCTCAATTACAAAGTCATTTTACATTTCAACTTTATATTCAATTTAATTCTATTTCAAAGTTTATTTAACTTATCCTGAGTTAAATTCAATTATATTTTATTTACCTTCGTTCACTCAAATCAAATTTTAATTCCAGGATTAAAATTACTCTTTTTCATTTCTTATTTAAATCAACTTCACATCATAAGTTCAATAGTTGATTTATCTTGACCCTCACTTTAATATTTTTAAATAGTATTCCCAAAATTCAATTGCCCGGGTATATTCCAAAACCATTTGAAATGATAATTAACACATACCCACTTGGTATATCAAATCAAATCTCCGAATTCCAAAACAATTTGTTTTACCAAAACAAATTTCCCTTTCGAAATTTCTAAAACCACTTTTATATCCAACAAGTCCAAACAAATATTATAACCAATCACCACGGAAGCAATGGAAGCAATCCATCGCTTAAGAAACTCGAAAATGGATTCTGATGATGTGGCCATCATCAACAGGATTATTTCCCAGTGACTGAAGTGAGTTCAATGCTTCTTTACTTCCACAAATTCTTTTCAAAACAATTTACATTCAAAAATATTTCCCAAAACAATACACCATCATTGCCTTCAAACACTTTGGAAACATTTTCAAACATTTCCAAGATTTTAGATTCCTAAATCCTTTGTTTTAAAATCCACTTAAAACACTTTTCGAAATTTCCAGGATTTAAATTATGGTTTAAATCAAATTTTAGATATACTTCATTTTATTTGAACCATACTTAGATAATTCTATTTGGTTATAAACCATTTCAAATTTTAGATTCTTATGTTTGATTATAATATTAACAACCAAACATCCAAATATATATATTAATTTCAGAAAATTATTTCTTTAATGTAAAAATATAATTTCGGCTTAAATTATTTCATTTACCCATTTTAAAAATAATACTATGTCTGCTTATCTTGTTTAAGAGTTTCGAAACCCCCTATCGATAAGGTTGTAGTTCCCGTACCGACCAGAATTCAAAACACTCAACCGAAAAGTCAAAAAAGTATAAAAACAATTTTTATATTCACTAACAAGTACGCACTCATGGCTAATAATACAGTCAACGCATCATAGAGTACTATTGACTCAATTAAATGAGTAATTTCCCTACCAAAGCCTAGGTTGTCGCCAACCTAAGATCTGATACCAAATGTCATGAACCACCCTTCTTGACACTCGAAAATCGACACAAAATACTCCTCAGTATAATATACCGACGATCGAGTGTCGAAAAAGACCGATCGTCGAGGAAAAGAAAGAAGATAGAAGAAAGAAGGAACTAAACAATAACAGAATCTCACAATCCCAGCGGAACAAAATATAATAGTCAATAACAGATCTTTACACAAAATGAAAACTATATATGTTTTATATATGACATCATCAGAGTATCACAAAAAACAACAATTACCAACCTGATAATTTCAAACAATCATAACAGTGGATATAACAAATACGGATAATACGTCTCGGACTTCAGCTCCTCTCCCGAGCTCCATAGCATCCTATCCTAAACATATAATACGCTGTCTGACCCGAGCATTACAATGAAATAACACCTGAGTCAGTCTGGAACACCGGATGATAAAAATACACCCATATTGATTACTAAAGTTCAAAATTCGTTTGAAAAAAAAGAACATCTCGTAAGACCACGCCACAAATAAACATGTCGGATTTTTACCATACGATAGCTAAAACATTTCTTCTAAAATCCTCTGATATTATAATAGTGTCTATATACAAATACTTATTAAAATAGCCGAAATTGTTACATTTATTAAATTCCGGCTACTAGCCACAAAGTGGGTAATACAAACAAAATTCGTAACAGGCGTGTAGGGAGAATGGATTTCCAATTGATGATTAGGCATTAGGGTACAACCTGTCACAGTACGTGGCCTAGATCAGCGTGTCGAGGACCACTCCCGATCACCTGCAACACTAGACCGGGAATACCCCCTACTGGATAATCCCGAGTAAGATTACCCTACGGTGGGGATCAGCAACCGCACAACTAAGCCGAATAAAAAGGGACATCTTGACAGGGATGACCTTGCCCTAATGGGTGCTACCCACATAGCCTTGCTGCATATCCCCTGATTTTCAGTCATTCACGGTTGATAAGCCTTGAGGCTAAGCGTTACCTTTTAGAATATTTCACTTAGAATGCCCATCGTCCACCTGACGATGTTACGAAAGCATTCATCCATACAGGTCCGTCCTGGGTTCGAACGAAACCGAAGGCACTACTCCTACTACATCCATTTTGGAAATATCCTTAGGAATAGTAGAGACTAGCCCTTTGACTTCACTGCTCCATCTTCAACTCCAAACTCTTCTTTCTCATGGAAACGTACTAACCGGATCGAAGTGGTTTTCGAGAAATAAATCCCGATCCCGGTCTCTTCGAAGCGATCAATGCATTGGCCAATATTGGTAGTAGGTGATTTAACTATCAATTAATATTCAAAAAAATCCATCAAACATAAATAATTTCCTAAATTATTTATCATCCTTAAAATATCCTTGCAAGATATATTTCCATTTTCAATCCCTTGAAAATAGTTTCAAACCACACACTCCTGATGGAATAAATTCCCTATATTGATTTCCACTGAAACATCCAAGCCAAATACTTTTAATTTATAATAATTTAAATTAAATCTATTTACATACTTTATTTGAAAATATACATAATTTTTAAATGATTCAATTAACACTGCTTTATGAAATATAAACTTCTTCCTTCAAAATAAAGTTAAGTGATAATAAATTTTAAAATAAAGTTATGAAATCCTACACAAATTTTAAAAAAAAAACTTTAACCAAACTATCTTTAAAATAAATCCATTTTAGAAATATAAATATTAATAATATTCCTTTAAAACATAATATCAATTAACCCTTTAAATAATTACTACTATAACTAATTTAATAAATATTTACTTTTGAAATCTTTACAACTTAAATAAGAGTTTACTTAAAAACATTCTTTTAAAATCAAAATTTTAAACTTTTAACTTTTACTTAAAAATCTGCTTTAAAAAGCACTTGGCTTTTTTGGGAACTACACTTCTGTTTTCAGGGTAAACCAAAGAATCCTTTTATAAATCCTTCAAAATTTACCTCGATTCGAATTTACGTTTAAATCCCATAAATTCCTCCAACACTATAAAAATAAACTCTCTTTTTTTTTAAACACACTTCTATTTCCTGAAATATCTCTTTCAAAGTATATGCTTAAAATATTATAAATAAAGCTTCTAGAAATTTCTTAATTGAAAATAATACTTAAGGAAATATATAGTGGTTTTCTAAGAAATTTAAGCCAGTTTAACTTTTAAAATAAAGTTATTAAATCAAATATTTATATTATAATTTCCTTTTGAAAACTCAATACTACTTTACTTTCTAATATAATTAAATACCATAATTACTTAAATAAATGTTTACTTATACATTAAATAATTTAAATAATATTTTTTTTCTAAAACTTTCTAAAACACAATTTAAACTGCCAACTTATAATTTGAAAGCTTTTCTTTGAAACATACCAAATTTCCAGGAAAAATGCGCTTTCCATCCTTTAAAGATAATCTCATATTTACTTGTAAATAATTATACCTTTCTTATAGAATTTCCCAACGGAAATCAATATTTCCAAATTTATCCACCGATAAATATACCAATTTTATTTATAAATTTACGTTTCTTATTTCTATTGCAATCTTAGTTTCAAAACCATTTACAAATTTCAACCCAATTTCTCGAATTTAATCCCCTTAAATTCATTACTTAAAAATTCCTTTCATTTTCCTTTAATCCCAAATTATTTATTGATATTTTTTTAAAATACCAAATTATATTTATTCAACCATAACACAGCATAACAAGATCCAAATCAATTTATCATAGGATATCAATGCGATATATCTCAGAATATAAATAAAATTTCTATTTGTGAGGAATCCAGTAGGATCCCTCCAACCCGTTTCCCTACATCCACAGATATTAGCACAACCAATAAATATCGATTCAATCTAATAATAATTATCATATTCAGCTAAACAACTAGTCAAACATTTAAATATTAGGTATTTACATTAACTAGTATCCAGATGTGAGTGAGATTAACTCACCTTGAATTTTCAACGAGCGTTCAAATTTGAAATTAAATCGAACGGCTTTCGATTTGACCTAAATTTTTACTTTGCTCAGAATGATTCCATAATTGCTCCAGTGTGTAGTACACGTCGCTGCGATTCTCGGGCTTCTTGTTTCGTTTGAATATGATAATGAATGCACGAGATATGAATTTTATATGGTTTGTATATATAATTTAAAACAAAATTTCCCTTATTTTAAATAATATACCATCGGCTGAACTAGTTTCTTCCTCACGCGTACATCTACATGGTTGAATGAACCCACTACCGCTATCATCTTCCCTAATTCGCAACCACCACACTGATCGAGGCGTCGATCCTAAACCATCATCTGGAGCGCCTACATGAGCTCCCATAACGCCCAAGGCCACGCCAAGCTCAGTGCTTCCCCATCTCGAAATACGCGCCTAAACGACTCACGAACGCTGCCCTATTTCACCTTCCAATGATGAAGATAACAAAATTCTACCATCGGATGCCTATATCTCTGGGTCCTCATCGATTTCCTAGTTGAGAATTTTTGATAAAAGTGAATTGATTTGAAGGAAATTTAAAGGGAAAGAATGGAAATTCTCGATCATTGAACTAAACGAATGGTGGCTTGCTAGAGAAGACTAGGGTTTCGGCCTTATATGTAAATATATGTTTAGAATATTATTTTAATATTATATCCAATTTTTAACAAGCTTTTACAAACCAACTCCAAATCTCACGTGCCGATAGGCGATTATAATGTTTTACCTACATTCCGAACACATCGAAACGTGTTTCGGAAGATAATTTGGTCGTATGCGCGAGTTACGGAAATAAACGATCAATTTTAAATTAAATCGATTAAAATAGTTTCTATGCGTGTTGAGCTGCAATGGTCAAACGACAACTCCGATTGCTGCGAAAATTGAAAACCAATAATAACTAGCTATCACGGATCCAATGGAACTGGTTTCGTCGAATTCTAAGACTGTGTCCCGGAAGGCTGTTTGAACTCGTCGATTAATTCGAGCGATTTTAAAATTCGTCAAAATCACTTAAAATTTCACTTTTAAAACTTTAGTGGCTTAATTATAAATCATACAGATATTCACATTACAAATCATTATGATTCATTTCGAATCAAAATCTGATTATTTATATTATTATAATATTAAATTATTTTATTAAATTAATATAAAATTCCAAATTTAACAAATCGACTTTTAATTCCTTCCAGTAGTCCAATATTATAATTCGAATCCAAGTACACTTAAAATAAATTTTAGAAACCATATTTTACATCTATTTACCCCAGATTCACTAATCGTCCCAATTCTAAATGTTTAATTATTATTATTCAATTTCAATTGAATTGCTATATTTGAAATTATAACTCGCTTTACCGATTGACCCAAAATTTTCTTATTTCAAATCTAATTAAAATTCACATTCAACATTTAAAATGAATTAAATGTTCAAAATTAATGACTAGAAATTCTGGGTCGTTACATTCCTCCCTCTTTATAAAAATTTCGTCCCCGAAATTTGCTAAGGTAAAAAATGCTACTAAACTCATTTGTTTACCCAAACTTACATTTACTTTACCAAAACTTTCAGGTCAATTCCAAAATCATTTGCTTATTTTAAGCTAAAAGCTTTGTTTTCACTATCCTTTCAAAAACAACTTTACTAGTTAATCAAAATTTTCAAAGTCCCCAAAAATTTTCGAACTCCCAAAATTTTAGACAAATTTTGACAGCGTCTCCTTTGTACGGAGAGCATTTTACAATATCACAATAGATATAAATATATTTACATCGACCCACACGGTCGGAAAAAAATATATCAAAATATATATATATATATCATTTTCAAATTATATTGAGTAGGCGTACATTTTTATTAGCATTTTAAAAGCAAGCGGCTAATTATATTGCATATACACGCTTCAAAACTATCGATCGCTTTCTGTACCTGTACTTACTTAAACAAACACATGAGTTTCCAATAATATGAAAATTTATCAACATTCTATTCATTAAACTAGCCAAACACATCAATTACATAGTTTAAACAAATAAACCTCATAATCTAACATGTTAACCATGTTTTATCATCAATCCAAAGATTTCAATCACCATTTTAATTTCTTGACAAATCCAAACTTCATTTTTAATCTCCTCGAATGATTTAAATTCAAGTTTACTTTTACATTTCGTATTTACTACAACCAATTCATTTTCACTTCAATATGATTAACATATGCTTTACTAGCATCAAGTTATTTCAATTGAATTCCAAATTGATTCACAATCGAATTTTATTTGCAATTTGACATATTTGCAATTCTTTAATGATCCACTTCCATTTATATGCAAATCCACTTAATAAAATTTCAATCCATTCCAATTGATTCGAAAACCAATTCTATTTACTTCTTTAAACCAATTCAATTTCGTTTACAAAAAAACTACCCATTTCTATGTAAATTTGATGTTATTAAAGCAAATAACAATTATTTAAGTTTATAACAATTTTAAATTAATTCCAACTCAATCTATATTAATTTTAATCCAACTCAATTTATGTCAATTTCATACTATTTTGAATTATTTACAAATCATACGTCCTTACTTCATTGGAATTATTAAATCAGATCCCTATTCTTACAATTAATTTCGTTATCCATATAGATTCATTCAAAACCATTTTATAAACTCGACAGCGACCATTTCAAAAAAAAATTAAGTTGTCTCAACTCTATTACATCCCATTTCTTTCATCCAATCAATTTTATTTTATTTCATTTTAATTTGATTCTCATTAAATCAAATTCCAATCTATTGCAAATTTAAATCAAATAGTTTACTTGCAATTCATTTACTTCTATTTCCCCTTCTCAATTTATTCTGAATTTATTTTATTAACAATGAGGCCACCTCAAATCATTTCACTCATTTTGATTTATTTACAACTCAAACCATCACTGTTATGATCTAATTCCATTATTCATTCACACCAGAACTGGATTTTTATTTTACTTTTCAAAATTTTAACAGACAACTAAATTTTCATCCATGCCAATACAAATTCCAATTGATTTAGTTTACTCAAGATTCATCTTCAAACATCTCTTAAATTAATTTAGCTCAAGCTAAATTCATACTCAAACAATTCCTTTGGATTTAGTTGAGTTCAATTATATTCATACAATATCATTTCAACTTAATTAATTCAATTCTTTTCCAATTCTAATTCAAGTTCAACCAAATTTTATTTAGCCAACTTTAATTCGTACCATTTTCTTCACTATTTTAAATAATAATTTAATTCTATTCAAGATTATTTATATCCCAACCGAATTTTTATTTCAATTCAGTCCAAATTCAACTCAATTCCCTTTAATCTTAAATTAAATCCAATTAAATCCAAATTTATTTCTCCATTCAATTTAAAATTTTACTTTCTAATATATAAGTTTTAAAACTTATTTACTAACTTAAGTCCATTCACATCTTATATTTTTCTTTACCTTATCACGTTTAACATCTATTTAGGATTTAAGTTTTGACTTTACCATAATATTCCAACAATTTTATTTTGGTTTTACAATTTCATTCCTATCCATAAGCTCACAACTTATTTACTTAAAAGATTATATTGCTCATTTTAATCCATTTACATGTTATAATCACAATTGTAAATTTTATATATATGTACAACACTTAACAGCTTAAGGATATAAGTTTTCATTACATAATTATAACTCTCAACTACAAAGTCATTTTACATTTCAACTTCATATTCAATTTAATTCAATTTCAATTTCAAATTTTATTTAACTTATCCTGAGTTAAATTCAAATACATTTTATTTACCTTCATTCACACAAATCAAATTTTAATTCTAGGATTAAAATTTGTCTATTTCCCTTCTTATGTAAATCAACTTCACTTCATAAGTTCAATTTTTGATTTATCTTGACCTTCTCATTTATATTTTTAAGTAGGATTCCCAAAATTCAATTGACCGGTTTTATTCCAAAACCATTTGAAATGATAATTAAAACATACCCACACGGTATATCAAATCAAATCTCCGAATTCCAAAACAATCTTTTTTTACCAAAACAAATTTCCCTTCCGAAATTTATAAAACCACTTTTATACCCAATAAGTCCAAACGAATATTATAACCAATCACCATGGAAGCAATCCATCACTTATGAAACTCGAAAATGAGTTCTGATGAAGATTCCATCATCATCGGGATTATTTCCCTGCTACTGAAGTGAGTTCAATGCTTCGTTACTTCCACAAATTCCTTTCAAAACAATTTCCATTCAAAAATATTTCCCAAAATAATACACCATCATTGCCTTCAAACAATTGGAAACATTTTCAAACATTTCTGGGATTTTAGATTCCGAAATCCTTTGTTTTAAAATTCATTTAAAACACTCAAAATTTTCGAGATTTAATCTCTGGTTTAAATCAAACTTTAGTTATATTTCATTTTATTTAAACCATACTTAGAAAATTCTATTTGGTTATAAACCATTTCAAATTTTAGATTCTTATATTTGATTATAATATTAACAACCAAACATCCAAATATATATAATAATTTCAGAAAATATTTATTTTATATCTAAATATAATTTCGGGTAAAATTATTTCATTTTCCAATTTTAGAAACAATACTATGTCGGTTTATCTTGTTTAAGAGTTTAGAATCCCCCTATCGATACGGTTGTGCTTCCCGTTTCGACTAGAATTCATAAACACTCAACCGATAAGTCAACACAGTATAAAAACAAATTTTATATTCACTAACAAGTACGCGCTTGTTAACGCTAAAATTTGAACGCTAACATCCCGGTGTATAAAGTGTAGTTGTGAAAGCACCACCCGATGATTCGGGAACAGAGTATAAGCAGAAAGTCATAGAAAAAGCAGTGAATAACAACGATTTTATAGTGGTTCGGCTCAAAGCAAGCCTACGTCCACTTTAATTCTCTTTATTGCTAAACCGATTACAACTTTACAACAATCTTCAATTAAAATTATGACGAGACAAACAACTAGAAATTTGGTAGAGAGGAATTCTTCGAATCCATGTAGATTGCGTTAGATTTTCCCTTGAAGTTAGTTGAGATGTCCTTCGAACTTGAAGTGTCGGGTAAGTTGAGAATTCGGCAGAGTATTGGCGCTTGAAATGATTGGCCAAAAGTCCCCCCAAATGTTGGAAGTGGTCATGTATTTATAGGAGTTTTCGGCCTTGAGTCGTGAGTCGTACCCGACTCATCGTTAACTCGTAGCCGAGTCAGGTTGGGTGGTGGACGACTCAACAGGTTGAACCCCAGCTTCGTACCAGAGTGCCTTCGATCCTCTGAATATAGCACAAGTCTTAAGTCGTCCCCGAGTCATTCCTCTTCGATATAAGTATCATGATAGCGGGCTGCGACTTAGTAACTTTAGGTCGTGGACGAGTCATGGTGAGTCGTCTCATGTTAACACGCGACCGACCTACTGGGTTAGCTCACGGCTTGGTCCAAAGTGATAAGTCGTTCACGAGTTAACCAAACGCAACTTTCTTGATGCTAGCATGAGTCGTACATGACTCATCATTGGTCGTAACTCGTCAACGAGTTATCTCATTTAAGCATGGTATTGAACTTGTCCCTGAAGTCTTAGGTCGTTCAACCGTAGCTGTAAGTAGGTCGTATCATATTTAAAGTCGCACAACCTTTAAGTCGTAGGCCGTTCATTTTCTTAAGTCATATAGGCCTTAACTCGTTAGGTTTCTTAACTCGTAACATTCCTTCAGTTGCAGATCTTAGGTCGTAGGCTTCTTGAGTCGTAGAGGCTTTTAGTCGTACATAACCTTAACTCGTTAAGTCTGAACTCGTACCAGCTCCTTGGGTCGTAGTTTCTTAGGTCGTAGAGAATTAATAGTTAACATTTTCCCCTCGAAGTACATGCCTATGTCATAGGTCGTGTGCTTCGACTCATCCTAACTCGTACGTACCGACTCAAGTTTTACTGTCTCGAACTATAAAATGCTTGAGTCGTTTCTCCTTCTCATCACTTTATCCTTAAGCCATTTCTGCCATTACCACATTCTCTAAACCTTTAAAGACGATCTCGACCCAATTTACACCCAATCCTCTCTAGCAACACACAATCGTAAGCGATTTCTTCTCTCTCTTCGATCGTTGATCATTATCACCTTACGCGCTTAATTCTCCGCCTCCGGTTCGCCCCTTCGAGCCCTATGAGTTTTGTTGGATTGATCGCTGATGAACTTAGGTCTGTCTGATTTGACTTATGGCGATTCGCCATTCGAGGCGATCCTGTAGTGTGATAGTGTTAAGGTTGTTGCTGTTGGAGAGGCCATTGGATTAACGGGTTAAGTGTTAGAGGGGGAAGCGATTTGGCCGAATAGAGTGGGAGATTGCCCCATGTACGACTTAGCAACTTCCATGCGACCCAGTGGCCTTTGCAATTAACTTTAATCCGACGTAGCAAGTTTTGCGACTTAAGTCATGAGTCGTGACCGAGTTAGAACTTAGAAGATTTCTTGTTGTTTTTGAACCGGAGCCCTCCTTCTGTTCATTGACTTACGACTTAGAGCATAGCCGGCCTAATGCATTGATGACTTAAGATTGAAACGGCTTAACTTTATTCGACTCATAATCCCAAGGTTGTAGGCGAGTTAGTGCTTAAGTCGTCGCCGAGTTAGTACTTGAGTTGTCTACGACTTAGCACTTGGACTGTTGTATGGATTTTGAACTGTTGAACTTCGCTGCATTCTTTTACAGAATACTTTAACTTGTAAGCTAACAATCTGTTTGATACAACATTTACAGAAAATTGGGACGAATATACTGTCGTTGACTGCCCACATCAAATGACAGATTAGTTAACAACAGATGATTAACTTAAATAAATTGTGTGAATGAAGTGCTTTCAACTTATCAATTTCAAGCAAAATATTAAAGCAACACTGAAATAGTCAATTAAAATCAACCAGGTTGCACTAATATTATGCTTGAACTTTAGATCAACAAGTTCTGAAATTTTTACAATCGATCAATGATCGACTAGTTTAATTCCAGTTATATTTACTTGTCATTTTTATTAGTTCTGCACGACACTCCACACTTTTAGGAAACGTGCACCTTCACATTTGAATATCCAGTTGCTTGTGTAGAATGGCCTCTCAGCAGGAGGATACAACGGTTCAGACTGGGGAGGCAACTGTTATTCCAGCTTCACTAGCCAATCCTCCCGAAAGAGCCCCTACCACACTATCATACAAAGTTTTTCGCCAGTTGTGTGGTCAGTTTGGCATTGCTGAATCAGATGCTATTCTTCCCGAAAGAAGTAATACTGCCGATGTAGCACCTCCCGGCTTTGTGACAGTTAATCGACAAATGTGCCTGAACGGGGCCATCCCTCCTTTCAACAACTTTCTCGAGCATCTTCTTCGTCGACTGGCCATTTCTCCATCCCAGCTACACCCCAATGGCTATGCCATCCTAATGGGGTTGTGCGTGTTATTTGGGAGAATGTTTAATCGACTTTCGGGCTTTGACGAAATCTGTTACTTATGCTCCTTTACCCGGACCAAAGATCATCCTTCCATTACCGTTATGAGAAGTGTCCGAAACCGCAAATTAATCGTTGGCCTTCCCGACACTGCTCATGGGTTCCTGACCCAGTTCTTCTTTGTTCGATGCCCCCCGGGGTTCTATGCTGTGTGGAGGAAAGGAAGTGAGATCGTCTATCTCTACTTCTTCTATTCTTTGAGTTTTGCGAATTCTGAATTATCAAGTGCTAACTTTGTTATTCCATTTCAGCGCTCCCCCCTTCATCTAAAGATCCCAGCCACAAGCCAACTTTAGAGAGGCTCATGGCTATCCCAATTGAAGAGCGGGACATAAAATTTCTGTTGAATGACGAATTCCTTCATCAGTATGGACTCCTTCACCCTCCTCGTTCCACTCAGCCTTGTGAAGTTCCCGATTCTCCAGCGGAGGCTGAAAAGCTTATGCCAAAAGATCCCTCCACTGAAACTTTACTGGTGAAGTGCCCCACTCTCACTGATGTTGCGGGGCCGTCTAGCAAGTCGACACTTGCCCTAGTTATCGAAGAGGAAGAACCTCCACGATCTTCCGGGAGATCTGCTGACGAAGGAGTTGAGAAAGCAAGTCCCAAAAAGCATGATGGTGATGATGTTTTTGAGGGGTTGAGCGACCTAATTGTGACTTCACAAGAACTTTTTAAAGTTGATGTTTCCAAAACTATCTCTCCTGTAATCGAGGCGACATCTTCTCTACAACAAATGCCAACTCCTCCTACTCAAGTTATCACCACCTCTACTCCACAGAGTGGTCTGTAGCTTGATGCATGTAGTTTACACATTACACAACACTTAGGATTTTTCAGCACTTGTTTGAGTTTGACTTCTTTTCTCTAAAGGCTTTTAAGACTTGTCTTTTTGCCTTTCAGATCCTTCAATGGGGAGTAGCGGCAGCGGCTCTTACTATAAAGACTTTCAGTGCTATGGAGGGCGTGGCAACTATGATTATAGACGCTACCTTACTGGTCCCAGAGAAACCGATGAGCAGAGAGCTGCTCGAAAAGCTAGAGAGAGGAGAGAATATGAAGAACTTCATGAGAGGATAGATGTGCGACATGAGTCTCCTTCAAGAGGCGATGACTCTCACAAACGTAAAACACATGATGTTCGGGGGAAGAGCCACATTGTTGAGGACCCGAGCAAGCGGGCCAAACCTAGTGAGAAGCACGCATCTGCAATATTTGAAAAGTTTGACGCTCCCATCTCTATCGACATTCCTTCCAAATCCCCTGCTCTTGAAGGAAGCGCTATTCAAACACTTCTTAATAGGCCTTCATATCGTGTTGAAAGGGGCCCACCGACCCTACAGAGTCGATTCTCGAATTGGTGCTTGAAGGGGGTGCGCTTCAATCTTGATTTAGTCCCCATTGATAAAGAAGCCATGTACCAAAATCTTGATGCGGTCAGACTTGATATTGAAAGAATGTATGGATGGCAAAAGCTTGTTGATGAACTCCAAAGGGTCAATCGGGCCAATATCGAGGCGATGCTAACTATGGAGAACGATAAGTCGGAATGGCAGAAGATTCTTGACCTGCGCAGCATCGAGATGAAAAACATAAACGAGTATAACGAGAAACTTGAAGCTGAAGTCAAGCAGCTTAAAGACGATCTTACCTCCTCTTCTAACACTTACACTCAAAGAGAAGAGGTGCTACAAAAACAAGTGCGGGATGCACATGCTGGCCAAAGAGATGCCGGTAAAGTTGAGAGGCTAGAAGAGGTCGTAGAGAATTACCGCACTGATGCCGCTCAGTTGCGGAGTAAAATGAGCGCCCAAGACATGGAGATTGAAGCGTTAAAAGCTCAACTTGCTAAAACTGAAAAAGAACGAGATGAGGCCATGGCTGGTAAAATCGCAGCTGAAGAATCTATTCATGCCATGGAAGCCAACGTCAGTTCAAATCTATTCGACTTTTACTGGCACAACATCTTGGGGCATGGCAGTCTCTCTTTTCTCGGTCCAAAATACGAAATCACCTTGGCTGAAGTGTGGGAAGCCGCTCTCGACATGTTCAGAGGCGCCGGGTATACCGAGGAAGAGCTTGAGGCGCGCTATCTAGATGAGGAGACTCGTGCTGCTCTTGCGAAGGGAAAAGAGCAACTTGCCAGAGTGCGGACTGGGATGGTGGAAGAGGAACGTTCTGGAAAAGAATTACCACCTACTACCTCTGTTCGTCCTTTAGTTTCTCCTGGGGTTGACATCACAGGTTCCAGTGCTCATTCCCCGCCTCCTACAAGAACCGGGGTAATTACCCCTACTGATGATGAGGCTTTGGAGGATATTGGAGCTAAATATTATGAGATTGAACTAGCGAAGCAAATATCTTCAGGTAACTTTGACATTGGTCCGATTCAGGTGGATTGCCTGCTTGCTCCTCAAAAGTTTGATGAGCTTCTCGATTACTTCTTGAATCTTGATGAACCCATATCTCCCTTCTTTTCGGGAGATACTAATATTTTTAACTTCTCTTCTTCTGCAGTTGAAACACCAAGTGATGTGCAAACTTCGCCTCCTGCAGCTATTATTCCTCCGTCTTCTCAAGTTACTCCCCTTCCTACTTCTCAACCAGGATCACAGGAAGAAAATATAGGAGCTCTTCCGGGTCTGGACGATCCTGCTATTTCTCAAAAAGGAGAAGAACTCGAGACAGGCGAAGTCTCTCCGGATCGAACTACTTCTGACGATACAAAACTATCTGCATTCATTACTCCGGAAAGTGAGTCTTCAAAGAGGAGAGCGAAGCGCACATCTTCGAAGAAGAAGAGGAAGAGTATTTTGATCACAGAAACAGATTTGGAAGTTACTCCGGAGGCTCCTCTTTCTCCTTCTTCCTCAACTCTTTTAAGCCGGCGCGAGAAGCTACCAATTAAACCAGGCGAAGGCTCAAAAGGTGGTGGGAGAAAGAAGAAGTGATGAACCTTGCTTTTCCTTCCTTGTTTAGTTTTTGCCTTTTGCATGTATTGAAGCTTGTAATGACCGGATATTATGCGGGTACCGGCCCCCCGCTTTTCTTTTGTTGGAACCTGTACCTGTATATAGAATAGTGTTGAATAAAATGATTCTTTTTCTTTGTATAAATTTCCGTCTATATCTGAGAATGCATTTACTATTTTTGTACAAGTTTCTTTGTACGATACTGCAGTGAGCTTGTGGTATATATTGTTCGAGCGCAATTTTACCGATGTAGTTACGCCATGCTGCCCTATACCATAAGCCCATTGTAATATTTTATTTTATGAGGAACTTGTGCTTTTATTTTTTAGAGAATAATTATTCCACATTTGGAGGAATATGATTTCATTAAAAAATAGAGCACAAATAAGTTTCTATGCTTCAACTTTCGAAGATATCACTCTTTATTTTGTGCATATACACATTTTATTGAATGAAATCTTCTATGTGGTAAAGCGGGTATTTGTAAAGCACTTCAACTTCTTTTTGAGGAAGAGAATTTTCTAGAACAAGTAATTCACACTTCCTTTGAAAGTTAAAGTGTGCGCTTAATGAGGATTTTTTTTTACTTGCCATAGTAAAGGGCTTCTTGATTTTTGTTTCTTTGAAAAGTTGCACCTCCGAGGAAGACTTTTTCACGTTTCAACACTTGGAAGTTTTACTTCAATCTTGGTGAAACGTGTGCCTCCGAAGAGGTCTTTTCTGCTTGATTGTGCCTCCGGGAGGAGGTCTTTTCATTTCTGCCTCTGGGAAGTGGTCTTTCTGTCTTATTGTGCCTCTGGGAAGAGGTCTTTCTGTTTCTGCCCCTTGGGAGAGGCTCTTTTTTTTTTTTGCATTTCATCTCCGGTGAAGTGAAACTCCAAAGAGCGGTTGTTACACTTCAACTCCTGGCGAAATGGGCCTCCGAAGAAGGCTTTTATTTTGTTTTACATTTCAACTCTGGTGAAGTGAAATTCCGAAGAGCGGTTGTAACACTTCAACTCCTGGTGAAATGGGCCTCCGAAGAGGGCTTTTCTTTTTATTTTATTTTTACATTTCAACTCTGGTGAACTGAAATTCCGAAGAGCGGTTGCAACACTTCAACTCCTGGTGAAATGGGCCTCCGAAGAGGGCTTTTATTTTGTTTTACATTTCAACTCTGGTGAAGTGAAATTCCGAAGAGCGGTTGTAACACTTCAACTCCTGGTGAAATGGGCCTCCGAAGAGGGCTTTTAGTTTGTTTTACATTTCAACTCTGGTGAAGTGAAATTCCGAAGAGCGGTTGTAACACTTCAACTCTTGGTGAAATGGGCCTCCGAAGATTGCCTAGAAGTTACTCTCTCATGGTTGGAGGGTCATGACTCCTCCAATCTTTTTTGGTTGAGTAGAGAACTTTCTTTTTTGCAGCATATGCTTCGCTAGAGGTGACTTGTGCCTCCGAAGAGGGCTTTAGTTGTTCCTTGTCCACTTGCTTATTGCCTTTTCAGTGATCCTCTATATTTTATTTTTTTAAGCCTGCACTCCCTTCTCTTACAAGTAATTTGTTTAATCCAAAGAAGTGTACTTCATTGCTGGGCCAGTTCACGAGAACGGACATAAGCTTCTTAATCGGATGTTTGTTTGTTCAAACTTCTCAATTTATTAGCTAAAGCCCGTTTTCGGCGAAATCATTGACCGTTCAATTGAAGCTCTTCTTATCTAGGATTTAAGCTCGAGAATTTTTTGACTTGGAATTTGTTTGTTGAATGATAACAAGAATCACTTGGTCTTGTAATGTGCAAGTTTTGTTTTCGTTGCCTGCAAAAATTTAAATCGACATTTCAGTAATACATTTAATGTACTTTTTATATCGAAAATAAAGCAAACATGTAATAATAATAAGGAACACAAGATTTATAGTGGTTCGGCCAAGAATTTGGGCCTACATCCACTTTATAGTCTTTCATTATTCACTTGCATCGGTTTTACAATCGCTTTCAATTACAGGAATCATGCATTCATAATTCTTTTTACAATGTTTCAACAAAGCTATCAAGTAAAGTATGGACGCAAGTGATTGCTGTTCCAAGCTCTTGGAATTTGATCTCCTTCGACAGTAGTGAGTTTGAAAGTGCCGTCAAGAAGCTTCTGACCTATGACATATGGTCCTTCCCAATTTGGCCCAAACACACCTGTCGCTGTCATAATTCTCTTTAGGACTAGATCTCCAATTTCAAAGCTGCGTTGGCGAACTTTGGAATTGAAATGTCTGGCTATCCTTTGCTGATGAGATGTGATTCTGAGCTCAGCCTCTTCTCTTTTTTCATCAAGGAGATCTAGTGCCTCAAGCAGTAGTTTTTCATTCTCCGCTTGATTGAAATGGATTCTTCTATGTGAAGGGACCTCTGTTTCTACTGGAATCATTGCCTCTGATCCGTACGCCAATGAAAACGGAGTATGCCCAGTCACAGTTTTGTGGGTAGTTCTGTATGCCCATAGTGCTAGTGGTAGCTTATCGACCCAATCACCTTTCGCTCTTTCAAGCTGCTTCTTGATGGTTGACTTGATAATTTTATTTACTGCTTCCACCTGCCCGTTTGCCTGCGGATGAGCTACTACTGAGAAGTTTTTTTGGATTTTGAATCGTTTGCAAAAATCTTGGAATTCTTCACTTTCGAACTGAGTACCATTGTCTGTAATTATTTTTTGAGGCACACCATATCTGCAAATGATACTTTTAGTCACAAAACTTATCATCTTTTTTGAGGTGATAGTAGCCAGTGGTTCAGCTTCTGCCCACTTAGTAAAATAATCTACAGCAACAATGGCATATTTAATTCCAGATTTGGCAGTTGGTAACGGTCCTATAAGGTCTATCCCCCATATTGCAAACGGCCATGGACTGACCATCTGTGTGAGTTCAGTGGAAGGAGCTCTAGGAATTTTGGCGAATCCTTGGCATCTGTCACATTTTCGGGAATAGTCTGCTGCATCTCGATTAATTTCTGGCCAAAAATATCCATATCGGAGAATCTTTTTCGCTAAAGTTTGACCACCTAAATGATCACCACATTCTCCCCCATGCACTTCAGCTAGGATTGTTTTGGACTCTTCCCTGGATACACATCGAAGTAACAGCATTGAGAATCCCCGTCTGTATAACTGGCCATCCTGGACTATATAGCGAGAGGCTTTCCTCGGTAACTTCTTTCGTTCTTTTGAATTTTCCGGTAAAGAGCCATTGAGCAGATATTCTGTTATTGGAGTCATCCATGATTCTTGCTCTTGAGACACGCTTATGATCCAATCAATATCCATCTCATCAATGCTCGGAGCCGACAGGACCTCCACTGGAGTCAACCCCAAAAATTGAGCTTCGCCTGTGCTAGAGTACTTTGCGAGAGAATCTGCTTTCATGTTTTCTTCTCGAGGAATGTGACTTATCATGTAATGATCGAAATCACCCAGGAATTCCAAAGCCTTTGACAAGTAGGCGGGCAGATTTCCCCCTTTCGCTTGGAATTCCTTCTTGACTTGGCATACAATAAGCTGAGAATCACTGAAGATCTGTAACGCTTGGATGTTTAGTTATTTAGCAATCCTTACGCCAGCGATAAGGGCTTCGTATTCTGCTTCATTGTTTGTTGAAGGAAATTCCAATCTTAGTGCATAGCATAATGATCGACCTTCAGGGGTCTCAAGTACAACTACGGCTCCGGAACAATAGTCGTTTCTCGCGCCATCGACAAATAACTTCCATTGGATTGGGGAATCGTCGATCGTTTCGTCCTCACTGTTACCCTTATCTGTGAATTCTGTGATGAAATCCGCTAAAGCTTGTCCGTTGATTGCTTTTCGGGGATGATAAGTGATGTCATATTGACTGAGTTCAATATTACACTTTAGAAGACGATCCGCAGTCTCAGGGCGAAACAGGACTTGCTTTAAAGGTTGATCAGTGAGGACTCTGATAGGATGAGCTTGGAAATATTGCCTCAACTTCCTAGATGCAATCAGTAGGCAATAGGAGAGTTTTTCCAACTTAGAGTAATTCATCTCTGCCCCAGTGAGTCTTTTGCTGATATAGTAAACTGGATGTTGAATCCTCTTGTCTTCTCGTATCAGCGCTGCACTTAAAGCATGAGATGATACTGCCAAGTATATAAGAAGATCCTCGCCATCACCAGGCCTAGAAAGTATTGGAGGCGTTTCCATATGGCGAATCAATTCATCAAAGGCTTTTTGGCATTCGGGAGTCCAATCGAAGTTTTTCTTTCCTTTCTTTAAGGCGTCAAAGAATGGGATGCATTTATCTGTGGCTTTGGAAATGAACCGACTCAGGGCGGCGACTTTTCCATTGAGACTTTGCAGTTCCTTCTTCGTTCTAGGAGCTTTGACTTCCTTTAAAGTGGTAATTTGAGCTGGACTAGCCTCAATGCCCCTAGCGCTCATGATGAAACCTAAAAACTTTCCGGATTCCACTCCGAATGAACATTTTAAAGGGTTGAGCTTCATTCCGTACTTTCGGAGGACTGCGAACATGTCTGCTAAGTGTTCTATGTGATCCACTGCTTTCTTAGACTTCACTAACATGTCATCGACGTAGACTTCCATAGTCTTGCATTGACTTCCATAGTCTTTCCCAATTGCGGTTTGAACATAGCATTAACAAGTCTTTGGTATGTTGCCCCTGCATTCTTCAGCCCGAAGGGCATAACTCTGTAGCAGTACAGACCAACGTCGGTGATAAAGCTCGTGTCCTCCTGATCTGGCTCATGCATCATGATCTGGTTATATCCAGAGTAGGCATCCATAAAAGATAACAATTTGTGTCCCGCTGTTCCGTCTACCAGTTGATCGAACCTGGGTAATGGGAAGCAGTCTTTGGGGCAGGCCTTGTTTAGATCTGAAAAATCGATGCACACTCTCCATTTTCCGTTGGCTTTCTTAACCAGCACTGGATTTGAAACCCAATTCGGATAGGTAGATTCTTTGATGAAGTTATTCTCCATGAGCCAATCAACTTCTTCTTTTAATGCTGCTGACCTTTCTGGACCTTGAGTTCTCCTTTTCTGCTTCACAGGTGTAAATTTTGGATCAATATTCAGAGCGTGTACTGCAACTTCTGGGGATATTCCGCACATATCGGCGTGAGTCCAAGAAAAAACATCCAAATTTGCCTTTAAAAAAGATACTGGTACTGGTATTGTCGTTTCCACTAGTACCACTCTATTCTCTCCTGCACTGACTTTTCTAGGATCCATCTCTTTCCGTGCTCCGCTGTGCTCGCCAGTGCAGGGTCCGCCCTGTAATTGCTACAAGACTGGTTCTTTGATGCGAACTGGGGTTGCCGCATCCTTTCCCATTTCTCTTTTCCTTGTTTCTCGTAGCTCTGTCAGATAACACTCCCGCCCAGCATTTTGATCCCCTTTTATAACTCCCACCCCATTATATGTGGGAAATTTAATGGTGAGGCACCATGGGGCCAGAACAGCTTTGAATGCTGCAAGAGTTGGACGGCCAAGGAAAGCATTATAAGCAGAAAATTCGTCGACAATCACAAAAGTTTGCTTGCAGACCACTTTTCTTTCTCCTTCTCCAAGTTCCACAAACAAATCAACGGTTCCTATTGGCTGTTTTGGCTCCCCAGTGAAGCCAGCGATTTTCTGCGATGATGCTTGCACATCAGCCATAGGGATCTTCATTTGGTCGAATGTTTTCTTGAAGAGGATATTGCAGGATGCGCCACAATCAATGAGAACTCTTCTGACAATAGCTGGCCCGATACCCGCCGAGATGACTAAGGGATCCAAGGTAGGAGCTTCAATACCTGCGGAATCCCTGGCTCTGAACACAATATCATCATTGAAAGTTTCTTGTTGCTTCAGGGGCATAGCACTTTCCAAAACAAATACGTCTTCCTCGGTCGGTATATACTTCAAAGCTCGGGTATACCTTTCCATCTCACCCCAGCTCCTGCCTGCTGGGTGAGGTCCTCCCGTAATGACATTGATGACAGGCCTTCCGGATTCATGCCCTGCAGTCTTCTCACTTGTCCTGGGTTGATGAGCAGGAGCTCGTTGCCCCGGACTAGTCGAAGCGCGATTGTTGCTATTCTTTTCCACAAATTGCTGCAGCTTGTTTTCCCGTATCAATTCTTCAATTAAAATTTTCAATTGGCGGCATTCATCGGTATCATGACCGGGTTGATTATGGAAGCGGCAAAACTTTCCGCTTTGTACAACTTTTTTCCCGGTTCTCAGAACGGGAGGTTTAGGATAATCAACATAATCTTTAGTTGCAAGGTAAATACGCTCCGACGTATCTGATAAAGGGGTATATTCCGATGGCTTGAAGGAACGAGGCTTCTTCAGATTTTTCTGTCTCTTCCCATCATTATTTTCCCTTTTCTGTCCTACAGATTCATTCTTGCGTGGGGCAACAACATTATCTTCATCTTTTTCCATTGCTGCCTTTACCGGTACAGGATGGCTTTCTAGACGTACGAACTCATCTGCTTTCTTATAGAATTTTTCAAGGGAATTTGGTTCCTTCATGTTAAGCCATTTTCCAAATTCGCTTGACTTGTCGATGGCCCTCATCAAATAGGTCAAGATCATCCGTGGTTCTGCATTGTCTACCTCGGCCAGCGCTATATTAAAGCGATTCAAGAAAGATCTGATAGTTTCACCTGGATTCTGCTCTAAACTTGACAACGACATAATATCTTTGGCTTTTGAAGCGTATAGTCTGAACTGCTCCTTGAATTTCCGGGTTAAGTCAGAGAACTGATCTATAGACCGGATTGGCAACTTTGTGAACCAAAGCAGAGCTACACCTTCCAGATATACAGGAAAATATCGGCACTTTATTTCATCAGAAGCTGTGGCACCTGTCATGTGCCAATCATACTTATACAAGAATTCGTTCGGATCACTTGTTCCTTTGTAAGCTGGGATAGTTGGAGGGATGAACTTCCTTGGGAACTCAGCCTTTAAGATTCTTTCGGTAAACGGGGTTTTACTTGGAGCGAAACCCCATTCCTTCTCATCTCCATTCCTTTGCATGCTTTCCTTCATGATTTGTCGAACCATTTCAGAAAGATATCCCTCATCATTTCGAGCTTTAGATCCACCAATTTCAGGAAATGTCCGCTCAAAGGGGCTAGCATCCCTCTCAGGAATGTTTCTTTCTTCATCCTCATGAATGTTGCCAGCAAATTTCCTTTCATTACCCGTTGGTTGACGTTTTACCCCAAGCAAGTCATTCAACTTATTCAAAATTCGGGCATTTTGGGCGTTTTGAGCTTCCAATTGCGCACTTTGGGCATTTATCTGCTGGTTCAGCCCTAAGATTACAGCATCCAACTCCGCTTTTGTAACTCCAACGGGTGGAGTGGCTTGATTAGGTACTGGGGAAGAGGAGGTTCCCTCTTGAACATTTACAGATCTAACAGGTCTACTCTTTCTCCCCGGAGGCATGATTTCAGATAAACTTCTAGTCTTCAGAGAGGTTACTTCAACAAACTTCCGTGGAGCAATGATGACGATTTGCCTGAGTTCAGCTCTCAATGAAAGCACCAAAAATGTTAACGCTAAAATTTGAACGCTAACACCCCGGTGTATAAAGTGTAGTTGTGAAAGCACCACCCGATGATTCGGAAATAGAGTATAAGCAGAAAGTCACAGAAAAAGCAGTGAATAACAACGATTTTATAGTGGTTCGGCTCAAAGCAAGCCTACGTCCACTTTAATTCTCTTTATTGCTAAACCGATTACAACTTTACAACAATCTTCAATTACAATTATGACGAGACAAACAACTAGAACTTTGGTAGAGAAGAATTCTTCGAATCCATGTAGATTGCGTTAGATTTTCCCTTGAAGTTAGTTGAGATGTCCTTCGAACTTGAAGTGTCGGGTAAGTTGAGAATTCGGCAGAGTATTGGCGCTTGAAATGATTGGCCAAAAGTCCCCCCAAATGTTGGAAGTGGTCATGTATTTATAGGAGTTTTCGGCCTTGAGTCGTGAGTCGTACCCGACTCATCGTTAACTCGTAGCCGAGTCAGGTTGGGTCGTGGACGACTCAACAGGTTGAACCCCAGCTTTGTACTAGAGCGCCTTCGATCCTCTGAATATAGCACAAGTCTTAAGTCGTCCCCGAGTCATTCCTCTTTGATATAAGTATCATGATAGCGGGCTGCGACTTAGTAACTTTAGGTCGTGGACGAGTCATGGTGAGTCGTCTCATGTTAACACGCGGCCGACCTACTGGGTTAGCTCACGGCTTGGTCCAAAGTGATAAGTCGTTCACGAGTTAACCAAACGCAACTTTCTTGATGCTAGCATGAGTCGTACACGACTCATCATTGGTCGTAACTCGTCAATGAGTTATCTCATTTCAGCATGGTATTGAACTTGTCCCTGAAGTCTTAGGTCGTTCAACCGTAGCTGTAATTAGGTCGTATCATATTTAAAGTCGCACAACCTTTAAGTCGTAGGCCGTTCATTTTCTTAAGTCATATAGGCCTTAACTCGTTAGGTTTCTTAACTCGTAACATTCCTTCAGTTGCAGATCTTAGGTTGTAGGCTTCTTGAGTCGTAGAGGCATTAAGTCGTACATATCCTTAACTCGTTAAGTCTTAACTCGTACCAGCTCCTTGGGTCGTACGTTTCTTAGGTCGTAGAGAATTAAGGGTTAACAGCACTCATGGCTATTAATACACTCAACTCATTATAGAGTACTATTGACTCTATTAATTGAGTAATTTCCCCACCAAAGCCTAGGTTGTCACCAACCTAAGCTCTGATACCACATGTCACGACCCGCCCTTCTCGACCCTCGAAAATCGGCACAAAATACTCCACAGTATAATATGCTGACGATCAAGTGCTGGAAAAGACAGATTGTTGAGGAAAAAGAAATAAGATAGAAGAAAGAAGGAACTAAACAATAACAGAATCTCACAATCGCGGCGGAATAAAATATAATAGTCAACAACTGATATTTACACAAAATGAAAACTATATCTGTTTTATATATTACATCATCAGAGTATCACAAACAAACAACAATTACCAACCTAACAATTTCAAACAATCACATCGACAGATATAACAAATACGGATAATACGTCTCGGACTCCAGCTCCTCTCCTGAGCTCCATAACATCCTATCCTGAACATATAATACTCGGTCTGACCCGAGCATTACAATGAAATAACACCTGAGTCAGTCTGGAATGCCAGCTGATAAAAATACACCCAAATTGATTATTAAAGTTCAAAATTCCTTTGAAAACAAAAGCATCTCGTAAGACCACGCCACAAATAAACATGTCGGGTTTTTACCTTACGATCGGTAAAACATTTCTTATAAAATCCTCTAATATTATAATAGTGTCTATATACAAAATACATATTAAAATAGCCGAAATTGTTACATTTATTAAATTCTAGATACTAGCCACAAAGTGGGCAATACGAACAAAACTCGTAAAAGGTGAGTAGGGAGAATGGATTTCCAACTAATGATCAGGCATTGGGGTAGCACCTGTCACAGTACTTGGCTTAGATCAGTGTACCGAGGACCACTCCCGATCCCCTGCAACACAAGACCGGGGCTCCCCCTTATTGTATAATCCCGAGTAAGATCACCCCACGGTTGGGATCAGCAACCGCACCACTAAGCCGAATAAAAAGGGACATCTAGACAGGGATGACCTTACCCTAATGGGCGCTACCCACATAGCCTTGCTGTATATCCTCTGATATTCAGTCATTCCTGGTTGATGAGGCTTGAGGCTAAGCGTTACCTTTTAGAACATTTCACTTAAAATGCCCATCGTGCACCTGACGATGTTCTGAAAGCATTCATCCATACAAGTCAGTCCCGGGTTTGAACGGAACCAAAGGCACTACTCCTACTACATCCATTTTGGAAATATCCTCAGGATTAGTAGCGAATAGCCTTGCACTTCACAGCTCCATCTTCAACTCCGAACTCGTCTTCTGCAAGAAAACATACAAACTGTATCAAAATGGTTTTCAAGAAATAAATCCCGATCTGGGTCTCTTTGAAATAATCAATGCATTGGCCAATATTGATAGTCGGTGATTTAACTGTCAATTAATATTCACAAAAATCCACCAAACATAAATAATTTCCCAAATTATTTATCATCCTTTAAATATCTTTGCATGATATATTTCCATTTTCCATCCCTTGAAAATGGTTTCAAACCACACACTCCTGAAGGAATAAATTGCCAATATTGATTTGCACTGAAACATCCAAGGCAAATACTTTAAATTTATAATAATTTAAATTAAAGCTATTTACATACTTTATTTGAAAATATACATACTTTTTAAATGTTTCAATTAAAACCGCTTTAAGAAATATAAACTACTTTATATGAAATAAAGTTAAGTCATACTAAATTTTAAAATAGTTATGAAATCCTACACAAGTTTTTAAATAAAACTTTTGCCAAACTATCTTTAAAATAAATCCATTTTAGAAATATAAATATTAATAATATTCCTTTAAAACATAATACCAATTAACCCTTTAAAAAATTATTACTATAATTATTTTAGTGAATATTTACTTTTGAAATCTTTACAACTTAAATAAGATTTTTCTTAAAAATATTCTTTTGAAATCAAATTTTAAACCTTCAACTTTTAATTAAAAATTTGCTCTAAAACGTACTTGGCTTTTCAGGGAACTACACTTCTGTTTTTAGGATAAATCAAAGAATCCTTTTATAAATCCTACACAATTTACGTCAATTCAAATTTAAGTTTAAATCCCGTAAATTCCTCCAACACTATTAAAATAAACCCTCGTTTTATTTTTAAACACACTTCTATTTCCTGAAATATCACTTTCAAAGTATACGCTTAAAATATTTTAAATAAAGCTTCTAGAAATTTCCAAATTGAAAATAATACTTAAGGAAATATATAGAGGTTTTCAAAGTAATTTAAGCCAATTTAAATTTTAAAATAAAGTTATTAAATCAAATATTTATATTATAATTTGCTTTTTAAAACTTAATACTACTTTACTTTCTAAAATAATTAAATACCGTAATTACTTAAATAAATGTTTACTTATACTTTAAACAATTAAAATAATATATTTTTCTAAAAACATTCTAAAACACAATTTAAAGTGCCAACATATAATTTGAAAGCTTTTCTTTGAAACATACCAAATTTCCAGGAAAAATCCACTTTCCACCCTTTAAAGATAATTTCATCTTTACTTATAAACAATTATACCATTCTTATAGAATTTCCCACCGGAAATCAATATTTCCAAATTTATCCACTGATAAATATACCAATTTTATTTGTAAGCCCAATTTATAAATTTTCGTTTCTCATTTCGTTTCCAATCTCAGTTTCGAAACCACTTACAAATTTCAACCCAATTTCTCGAACTTAATCCCCTTAAATTCACTACTTAAAAATTCGTTTCATTTTCCTTTAGTCCCAACTTATTTATTGATATTTTTAAAAAAATACCAAATTATATTTATCCAACGATAACACAGCATAACAAGATGTAAATAAATTTATCAAAGGACATCAATGAGATATATCAATGAATATAAATAAAATTTCTATTTGTGATCAATACGGTTGGATCCCTCCAACCTATTTCCCTACATCCGTATATATTAGCACAACCAATAAGTATCGATTCAATTTGATAATAATTATCATATTCAGCTAAACAACCAATCAAACATTTAATATTAGCTATTTAAATTAAATAGTATCCATATGTGAGTGTGATTAACTCATCTTGAATTTTCGACGAGCGTTGAAATTTTAACTTAACTCGAAAGGCGTTCGATTTAACCTAAATTTTTACTTACTCAGAATGGTTCCAGAAATGCTTCATAGCGTAGTTCTCGTCACTACGATTTCGGCGCTTCTTGTGTCGTTTGAATCTGATAATGAATGCACGAGATATGAATTTTATAAGGTTTGTATATAAAATTTAAGAAAAAATTTCCCTTTTTTATTTTTTTAATAATATACCATAGGACGTACTAGCTTCTTCCTCATGCGTATATCTATAGGGTTGAACGAACCCACTACCACCATCATCTTCTCTAATTCGCGACCACTACATCGATCAAGGCGTCGATCTTCCACGATCATCTGGAGCGCCTACGCGAGCCTCCATAATTCCCAAAGCCATGCCAAGCTCGGCGCTTCCACCATCTCGTAATGCACGCCCAAATGACTCACGAATGCTGCCCTATTTCACCTTCCAACGATGAAGATAACAAAATTCTACTGCCAAATGCATAGATCTCTGGGTCCTCATCGATTTCCTAGATGGGAATTTTTGATAAAAGCGAATAGATTTAGGTCCGAAATGTTACTTTTTGCAAACGGTCGAATGGAGACTCGAAACCAGTTCCATTGAGTTCACAATGGCGTTTGCGATCTTTTTTAGTATAAGCTTTTGTATGTTTGGAGTAAGTAGAATTTTACTACCTTTTCTGTTTGGGTATTTGGTTTGGGTTCAGCCCAGGCTTAACTTAATAGCCTAACTCAGCCCCTCTCTTCTCTCCATGCATTCGTTTTCCTTTCTCAAGCTCAACTCAACTAAAAATGGGGGAAGAGAATGGGAAATAGAAATTCCAAGCCCTAGTTTCCTCTTGCAAACTCAAATTCTTGTTCTATAATCCAAGCGAAGCGATTGGTAAACCCTCTCTTCATCTTCTCCAACTCTTTTCCTCTTCAATTTCAGAAATTTCCTAAACCTAATTTAGGAAATATTTGCTTTGATCTTAGATTGAAGCATGTAGAGTAGAAGTGAAGAGTGGTTGGTCTTTTCTTTGCATTTGAGCTTCCCAACTTTATTTAGAGTTAAAAAGGTGAGTTTTTTTGGAACTCACATCTAAGTTATTGCTTTTACTGTGGTTGGTTGTGCATTCTAACCTCTATTCATGTTCACTGCTTTTGATTTGGATTGACTTGTTCCGATATGTTTTGGCCACTTTGGCATAGGCAAATTGTTGCCCAAACTAGGTGACCAGACGTCTGGCAGCCAAGCTCGGACGTCTGGTTTAGACCTGGAGCGAAAAATAAGCATACGGCAGAAAGATGGAAAAGTCATAAACCAATCCCAGACATCTGATTTTTAAGTTCAGACGTTTGAATGGTTTTAGATGTCTGATTTGCCGAACTAGACGTCTGGTTTGTTTTTCTAGAATATTTCCAAAGGCCAAAACCTGACGTCTGAATTGACCCCACAGACGTCTGGGATCACCCTGTTTTGCCAATTTGCCTACTTGTGGTTGAATTTCCATTGTTTATTGACTTTAGTCGATCCAACTTGTTGTTATCATCTATTATTGACTTTGAAGACCTCCTTTTTGATTTCATACACGAATTTTTATAAAATAATCTTCTAAATTATATTAAAAGCTAGTTTCTCCAACTTATTAGTTCTATTTAAAACACTCACGATTTCGCATTCCGAGCGAAGTGGGAGGAGAATTAAACGATTAAATAAAACGTGTGCAATGAAAAAGTGTGTTCATCTTCTCAGTTAATTCCCAATCTATTCGTTTGAACATTTTGACCTTAGGGTCTGCTTTACTGATGAGATGAGGTAAACTTTGTACTGCTTTGAGTGTGAAATTGACTAACGGATAAGAAACCGTTTAGTGCGAACGGGTGGTTATGGGACTCACGTTAATGCTTTTTCGGTTCCTTTTCGAGAGTTGTGACACATTCCGCCAATTAGTGGTGCCCAGTACCGGGCCTTCGAACCTTCACCACTAGGGTTTGTTGCCTTTGGGATAGTGTCTTTGGACTGTGTCCTTCAGGTTTGTTGCCTTCGGGTATGTTGTCTTTGGGTATGTTGCCTTCGGATTTGTGCCTTCGGGTTTGTGCCTTTGAGTTTGTTGCCCTATTGTATCGCTTTTGGTGTTGGTCATTCATCACCGCTCGAGTGGTATTGGGTTTGGAGCCTTCAGGCTCATGGATCCTTGTTTATACAGCACTGAGCATGTGTAATTTTCTATTGTTTCATTGATATGTATATTCCCATGGTATCGCCCTTCGGTGTTGGTCTTTTTAAGCCACACGTTGTATAGCGGTTACCTTGTGGAACTTGTGTTACCTTCATTGGTATTTGTTATTGCCTTTTTTGCTTGTTTTGGGATATCCATATCCTTTGTTTATTTGAGTTGCCGATGATATGAGGCTTGTCTTGCTATGATACATCTTTTGTTAGATGATTGTGTTATCTCTTTTAGAGATATTTGTTATACTTTATGACCTTGCAAGTTTATTGTTGTTTAGTTTATCTAACTGATATGTTTAGCTAGACTGACCCATGTTTTATGCTCGGGTCAGACCGAAATGTTTCTGGTTAGGTACTTTTGGACTTAGCCTATTTTGCTTCCGCATGGACTATTCAGTTTGCTCTTTTTTGTTATAGCTTTTGCGTAGACCTTTTTGTTGTAACTCTGATATGTATTATTTAGGATTCTCCTGCATATTATTGTTTGCTATGCCACTTGACATGTATCAGTTTGTATACTCTGTTGTGTATCTGTATATGTGTATGTGATGATTTACTGTTCTGTGATGCATATTACATTTGAGTTGTTATATTCTGTTTTGATAGATCCTCCAGCCACATATGGTTTTGTATTACGTATTCATTGGATATGTCGATTTTCTTGTGACAATTGTCGATGTATTCAATTGATAGTTAAAGCAAGGCTATAGATGGTCGGTCCTAACCAGCTCTATTCTCCACATTAGCAGACGGTGTCATCTTTTAATACTTTTTGCTAATGTGGGTCTCGGAGTGGGGCGTCACAGCTTGGTATCAGAGCCGAGTTCAAAACAAAATATGATAAACACAAGATAGAAGCACATATTACGGTACATCAACGTGTATAAGTGTTACAAATCTTTGAACCATCATGCCTCTATATTACTTCTGTGCCTTGGTGGTAGATAGACTGTGGGAATACGTCCATGAATGCATTTTGTTCCGTAGTATGCCACATTTGAATTACCGATGTCTACCTTAGGAATAATCTTGTCCTATCTTAACTTTCAGCGTATGGCTGGAAGAGGCAGGGGACGATGCTCGGGTGCTGGGCTGTGACGCCCCACCTCTATACCTACAATAGCCAAGGTCACGACGGAGTAATGCCATCAACTAGCGTGGAGAATAAGGCTGTTAAGGAGCGACCGTCCGTGTAATGGCTTTGTGCAAGCACCGATATGTCGGATAAAACAATATGCTTTTCATTTCATCTCAAGAGGAAATTCAACATACCGATACAAACTCAATGCTACTACACATTGGCTATAATATCTTTGGAAACAAATATAGAAATAAACATAACATAAAACAGTCACAGATATCCATACCACAAAGGCGGAAAAGGATATGAATACAACACATAAAAGTGTATATGAGAGTAGTGGTCAAACAGGATCACAATACCACAAAAGAATGGTTACAAGAGCTACACAAAAGAATACGTATACATCATGGAATCTATATCTCAAATGTATACAACCAAAAACTATTAATCTAAGTATTTTGCCAAAAATCAGGATAATAATCCTAGAGGAGGAGTCAAGTAGAAGCACCTTTAACATCTCGTTCTGACCCGAGTATTTTTTAATAAGATAATAATAAACGGATTAATCTAGCTATAATTATCAGATAAAATGATATAAAATAAGAGACATGACAAAAAAAAGTATGATAACCATAAAGCCATACTGTAATAAGTAAGAAATTGAAAATCAATCTGAGATTGATCAATATCACAACAATCTTCTCAAAGATCAAATGAATGTCATACTCTTTATTTTTGTTCACCAAACCATAAATATTGACAATTATATCAATGCCAACCATAAAAGTTAATGACATAAAAATTCACCAATGCACAAATATTGATAAAACTTATCAATGTAAATCACGAAAATTAGTATCAACACAAATTATAAAAATCATCAATGGAAATCCCAAAATCATGAAAAGAGGGAGGCCTATCACAAAACAGGAGCATGAAAACCAACGAACACGTGTATCACAAACAATTCGGAACATCGATGCAGTACAAACGGTACAAGAGATGAATCAAAAAGCCGTGACATCGATGTAGTACAAACGGTACATCAGATGAATCGAAACACAAAACAATTCAGAACATCGACGCAGTACAAACGGTACATCAGATGAATCGAAAAGCCGATACATCGATGTAGTACAAACGGTACATCAGATGAATCGAAAAGCCGAGACATCCATGAAGTACAAACGGTACATCAGATGAATCGAAACACAAAACAATTCAGAACACCGGTGCAGTATAAACGGTACATCAGATGAATTGAAAAGCCGAGACATCGATGTAGTACAAACGGTACATCGGATGAATCGAAAAGCCGAGACATCAATGTAGTACAAACGGTACATTAGATGAACCGAAACACAAAACTATTCAAAACATCGACGCAGTACAAACGGTACATCAGATGAACCAAAAAGCCTAGACATCGACGTAGTACAAATAGTACATCAGATGAATCAAAAATCGAGACATCGATGTAGTACAAACGGTACATCAGATGAATCAAAACACACAACAATTCGGAACATCGACGCAGTATAAACGGTACATCAGATGAATCGAAAGGCCGTGACATCGATGTAGTACAAACGGTACATTAGATGAATCAAAATGCCGAGACATCGATGTAGTACAAACGGTACATCAGATGAATCGAAACACAAAACAATTCAGAACATCGACGCGGTACAAACAGTTCATCAGATGAATCGAAACGCCGATACATCTATGTCGTACAAATGGTACATAAGATGAAGTGAAACACGATAAAAGTACATGGGTCGCCAGCCCACAAAGAAATGAGACGAAGCTCAATTAAATGAGGTACAGTCCTCCACGTCGACAAAGATACATCGCACATTGCTAGTCTAAACCATAAAATGATCATCGTCGATCATCAAGAAGCGTCAATTACACTAAGCTAGTAAATAAATGAGTTTAACTTCATGTCCCATAACCACTTGCTTAACTTAAATATTTACGAACAAATTATAGATCTCCACTAGAAAATCTTTCATAAGAAATTCAATCGAACAAGTCCAAGAATTAATGGACGAAGTAAACGCAAGCGTTTCATACAACTTGTTTTACTAAGTCGTTTAATTAGATTTCTCATACGAGTGAGGTAAAGGTTTGTATATGCTAATAGATTGGAAAACGGTTTTATAAATGAGCTTTGTATTAAAAATAGAGTTTGAAATCATCTTTGTAAAGAAGTTTGATTATTTACTACTAGTATAGAAACCTTCGTATTTTAAGGTGACAAATCATAAAGTTGATTGTAGAACAATAAATCACCAAAATTCCACGTTCGAAGACGTGAATTAATTCCAAAGAAATCGATTGAAACCTAGAAAATTGGATATACCCAAAAATTCCATAATAGAAGTCAACAAGGTTGACAATAAATGGTAACAACAAATCGAAAAACTACGAATCGATTAAAATTGGAAATCAACAACAAAATAGCCTAAATAGGCAAATAGAAGTAGGTCAGTCGACTGGCTCACTGAGTTCAGACGAATGAAATCAGTCACAGAAAATCTGAGGGATGCTGGTTAGTCGACTGGACTCAGTATGCCAGTCGACTGGACATGAGCCAGGGAAGTGTTCTGGTAGCAGGTCAGTCGACTGGACCAAAGTTCCAGTCGATTGGAACCTGATTCCAGCACTTCCAAGCCTATCAACATGAAGGCCAATCTCTACCAAATTGTAATCATTTGAGCAACGACACTAGGAGTTTACGTGAATCATCTACATACCCCAATAGGCTCTTCGATGCTTCACCAAAAGCATAATCAAACAACAAAGCTATGATTTTTAAAGATTTGACTTCAAAACGCCAAAAATTGGAATATTCACATAACCAATTCAAATCATAATTTAATGCACATGAATAAGTGTTAGGAATTCATACCTAACAATCAAAGATAATCATAGACTTGGATGTGGGATAAAAATCTCACCTTTAAACCCAAAACTATGATGAAGAAGCTATAGAGCAATGAAAAGAACAATCACTCTCCAATTCCAACCAATAAGCTTGACTCTAAGCTTAAAAGAGAAACATTTCCTAAGTTAGGTTTAGGAATTTCCAAAATTAACGAAAGAATGAGTGGGAGAAGAAGATGACGCTTACCAATAGCTTCTCTTTAGGTTTGGAGCTAAAACTTGGATTTTGAAAATGAACTAGGGCTTGGATTTTCTATTTCACATTCCATTCCCTCATTTTTGATAAAGCTTGAGTATTAGGAAAGGTTACGAAGTAATGAAGAGGAGAGGGGGTGGAACTAGGGTCTTAAGATAGAACATTGGGCTAAAACCCAAACCCAAACCTAAAGTGAAAAGGTAGCAAAATTCTACCAACTCCAAACATATCAAAGTTTATACTCAAAAAGGACGCAAATGGCATTTTAAACTCAATGGAAGTGGTCTCGAGTTCTAACAACTGTTTGCAAAAAGTAGCTTTTGAAAAATACTTAAGAAGAAAATAAAGAGTAACAACCTTAAAAGGATATCACACAAAAGAAATTTGAAAAAAAAATTCACCATAAAGAGCGCGAGAGAGTAAGTCCGGATGTGTTCGCTCAATGAATTCTCTAGATTCCCAAGTGCAATCCTTAGGATTTGAGGACAATTGAACTTTCACAGGCGGGACATCTTTATTTCGAAGGCGTTTAACCTCCATAACAATAATGCGAATAGGATGTTGCTCATAAGTCAAATTAGGCGAAACTTCAATTTCTTCAATAACACCGGGCTCCAGAATAAAATTGGAATCCCAAAGGCATTTCCGTAGTTGAAAGACGTGGGAAACGTCATGAATAGCAGAAAATTGAGCTGGTAATAAAAGGAGATAAGCCACGGAACTAGTGCGTTCGGTGATGGGAAAGGGGCCAATATATCGAGGTGCTAACTTTCCTGATCGACTGAAATGCACAACATGTTTAATAGGTGAAACACGAATAAACACCAAATCTCCCACAGAAAATTCCATTTTCCTTCTTTTGTTATCGACATAGGATTTTTGTCTACTCTGAGCTTCTTTCATCCTATGATGAATAAGGTCAATCTTTTTGGTGGAATCTCGAATAAATCTGGATCAAAAACCAGCTTCTCGGCGGCCTAAAGCCAACAGAAGGAGATCGGCATGGCCTTCCACAGAATGCCTCAAAAGGTGCCATACCAATACTAGATTGGAAGCTATTATTATAGGAAAACTCAACAAGAGAAATATGATCTTCCCAACTTCCACCAAAATGAAGAATACATGCGCGAAAAAGGTGTTCAAGAGTTTGATTCACACGCTCGGTTTGTCCATTGGACTGAGGATAACAAGTGGTGCTAATAATTAAGCTTCATTCCCAAAGCTTTTTGAAGACTCTTCCAGAATCCACTAGCAAACGACGGATCACGATCACTAACAATAGAAGCAGGGACTCCATGCAATTTCACAATTTCTTTGATAAAGAGTTTGGCCAAAAGAGATACGGTCCGATTAGACCGAACGGGAATAAAATGGGCGGATTTAGAAAGTCTATCAACTATCACCCATAGTCTATCGTGACCCGAACGAGAACAGGGAAGGCCATCAATAAAATCCATGGAAATTTGGTCCCACTTCCAAATTAGAATGTCCAAAGGTTGCAATAATCCATCGGGCCATTGATGCTCGGCCATAACGAGTTGGCAAGTCATGTAACGCTTAACAAAGTTAGCAATATCAGATTTCATCCCATCCCAATAATAAAGTCGCTTCATATCCGCATGCATTTTACTACTACCGGGATGAATGATAAATTTAGAATGATGAGAATCTTCTAAATTGTCTTGATGAAGATCACTAATATTTGGCACGATAAGTCTAACAAATTTTTGAATACCACAACGAGAATTAATATCAAAGTCTTCCAAACCTTCAATATCAAATTTATCCCTTAAATTTTGACTAAGAAAAGCCAATTAGGGATCTAGCTTTTGAGCTCCAAGGATGCGGTCTAAAAGAGATGGATGAGCCTCAAGGCTACATAAAACAAGAGATGCACATAAATCGGATTCACGATCTCGAATCTCACAGGTGGACAAGGTCTCGAGATCATTCGATCGGATATCATCATAGAAACAACTGCCCGTTGCTTACGACTAAGTGCTACGGCAATACGATTTCCCTTTCCGAGAGTATAAAGAATATGAAGATCATAAGATGTAAGAAATTCGAGCCAACGTTGTTGATCCAAGTTAAGTTCATTTTTGGAAAATAAATATTTCAAAGATTTATGATTGGTATAGAGAATAAATTTCTCTCCTAAAAATAATGATGCCAAATTCTAAAAGCGAAAACAATTGCCGCGAACACTAGATCATGAGTGGGATACCTAGTCTCGATAGGCTTAGATTGTATAGAAGCATAAATCATTGAACATTCTCTTTCGTAAGAGAACGGCACTAAACCAATACGGCTAGCACTGGTATAAACAGTGAAGTCTTGGTTCCCTCCGAGAATCCCAACAATAGAAGTATCGAAAAGAAAGAGTTCTTTTAATTGATCCTCTTTCCTGAAAAAGCTAAAACTTTCAAAATTACAGTCACTATAACAAAAATAACCTATTACAACGTCCTTTTTACAACGGGCATTGGTTGCCCGTTGTAATAGAAGACTATTACAACGGTCCGTTTGCATTCGTTGTAAAAGATGCCATATACAACTCCCTTTTTACAACGGGCATTGGTTGCCCATTATAATAGAAGGCTATTACAACGTTCCATTCAGACCCGTTGTAATAGATGCCAACTTTACAACGGTCACATGCCCGTTGTAATAAAATTTTAGCCGGCCCAACATCAAATAATAAAACACAGTCCCTTTTTTTATTTCTTCGGTCGCATCTTGTGAAAAATGGCGTTTGTCCTCTTTGCTAAAACTAGGGTTTTTTGGGAAAAATGGCATTCGTCCTCTTCGATTTCGCTCTGCCTCCTCATTATTCAGGTACGAATCTTCTTTTTTTATAACCCTGCTTTCAAATAATTTTAATTTGTGTGTTTTCTTCTTACTTTTTAACTTTTCAGGATTTGGATTTCACGATTTCATTTTGTATTTTGTTCATCCGTAAAAAGCTAGGGATTGTACTTGAGAACAGTACAATGAAGAGAGCATCGATGATCGTAATTTCTATTGCCACTTTTTTCTACTTTTGTTGTGGAGGTTTCAGGTATGCTGCTTTTGGTGATAAGACTCCCTGTAATTTGCTTACTAGATTCAAAGAGCCATTTTGGTTAGTCGATTTGGCCAACGTTTTCTTTATTCTTCACCCCCTGGGAGCATATCAGGTGATATTGATTTTTCGTTTCCCTTACACATTAAATTTTATTTTTTTCTATATAATAATTAAATGTAGTGAAAGAAATACAAATCTGTGATATAGCACAAAACATTTAAAAGAAATTTGACCCGAATATCCTTGGTTCCTAGCATGATTTTTTCTCAATTTTTATTTTGTGTTTCTTTTGTATTTTAAGACAATGAACACTGTTCTATGATCTAATAGATGTGCAACCAACTGATATTTTCATTTATTTAGAGATAATCAAGATATCTCCAAACCAAAGATTCATAAATCATTTTTACATGATCAAAATGCAAGATTTACAATCTTATAGCTACTAAGATTATGCTACTGAACACTTTTTGTTGCATCAACTACATGCAATTCCTGCTATGAATGTGTAAATGGGTTATGGAATTCATCTTTTCTTTCTTATATACAAGAAAGAACCTTTTTTCAAGATAAAAATATCAACGATGATATAATGTTGCAATTATTTTCCTGTTATTAGAGCTAATCATTCCCAAGGCAGTAGCAAAAGTTGGATTTATTTTAATCATTTCAACAAGAACAGCTAATTTTATTCATTTATATTTATATTCTCAGGTTAGGATGAGCTTAGGAATGGAATGGTAGGAGGAAGCATATCAAGTTGTAGGATCCACATGGTATGCGCAAATGGAAGTCAGAGGCAGAATTTAATTACAACTCCCTAAGGAGGAATAATATTCAATGGTATTTGTGGTTTCTCATAAGGAGTTTTATATATGGTTTTGTTTTGTTTAATGTAATATGCTTTTTGAAGCACAATCTACCATAGTTCCTTAGTTATGGGCCTTTGTGTAGAGATCTGAATCTTAGAACGTTTTCGAGGGTGGTAAGCTTTCAACTGTTCTATTTCGGAATCGGATTGCCATTTTGTAAGATATAAAAGAAGAGGAGGCTGTAGTTGATGAAATCAGTACAAACGTTGATGACACTCCTACTTTGTGTCAGTACGCTTTAGGAGCTTTGCATCTTGTAGAATCTAAATTCTTGAAAACCAACGGTTTGTTATATCCACTGTTAAATTCTTCTTCTTCATGCTGGAATAGTTTCCAAACACTTATTTCTCCTTTCTTCCCCTCACCTTTTAATTTGCTTAGAGGTTGTGGGTTCCAAGCAAACTGGATTTCTCAAGGATGCATGAACATTTCAACCCGCTCCGATTTCGACAAGGTACAATTGTTAATTTCCAGTCTATCTGTTTAAGTTTTGATTTGAACTATGTATGTTTGATGTTGCAGTTAATATTTGTTAAAGGGCACTTAACCATAAAATATTTTAACCCAGGGGTTGTTTTTTTTTGCCTAATGTTTATTATGCATTTGGGATGTCTGTAAGTACTCAGTAATGGCACTTGACATAGACAGCACAATAGTTTGGTCCAATTTTATCTGCCGAACAGAATATATATTTCCTATACTAGGAGTGGAGGTTCACATATTTCACTACTTACACGCAGTGTCCAAAAGGTTAAACCATTTAGCTGCTAAAGATCAAGTCAAAAAATGGAAATCATGGTTAAGTTGACTTTATTGAAAGCACATGCCTAAATTGTTATCATTTGTTTCTTGTCTTTAACCTGCTCTCTTGGTGTGTATGTAGAATAATGGCAACCTATTATATCATTCTTATAAAAAGAATCAGGTAGAAGCTGAGACACATGTAGGTACCTTGTGCTTCTATATACACTCCTAACTTATTGCAAGCATATTACAGAAAAAACATCATAGTATAATCATAATTCTATCTTTGAAGTAGACATGTAAACTACTTAACCTGCACTTACACTTATGCAATATTAAAATTTGCCTTTTCCTAATCAACTACTTTTGGTAACTTTCACAGATTGTACCACAATCTGCAATACAAGACATGAACCGAAACTGCAACCAATCACTAGGAAGCTCAACATTTTCATCACAGTGCACTGCATGTTCTAGAACCTTAATTCGTTCCAAGTCTTATCTTCCTGGCCCTGATATTCGTAATGTCACTCAATGCACAAACTATCCTTATATGTATGATGCTGGATTACTCAATCGATTTTATATGCTTATATTTCATATGATCTTATCAAATTTGCAATTTAGGTTACTGTTGTTGGACATGCTGCGATGTTGGCTGCCATTCGAAGATATGCAACTTCTCTGGTATTTTTTTCCTTCTCATATTCTAATGTGGTAAATTGTCCGTACCACTTTTTTTTCTCCCCATTTCTTAGACACGAGTCTCTTTATTTATCTAAGATTTGTTAATTCTTGTTCATTTTGTCTGTGACATTATGCAATTTGCAAATTATCTAAAATTAGACAATTTAACAACTTGTATCTTACGTTTCCTACATCCGATTGTATCGCCATTTATGGGAGAATCAAGATCTAGTCTGCTTAGATCGACCTAGTTAAATAAATTTTTTGGTTTATGAGTAAAGCAATAATATGTGCGCCATATGATATTGTGATGCTTTTGTTCTTTCAGCTTGATATTTACATTTCTTAACATAAAACAACACACAACTCGCTGTTCTTGTAAAACAGACTATTTGTTGTTTATTATCTTGATTTTAAATCCAACTTATGTAACATTTGATATATACCATCTACTTATGGTCCAGAAAGGCTGGATCTCTTGAGGCAACTTGAGAAAGTAAATAAGACGGAAATTGTCGAGATGAGTTCTGATGAAATACATATCTTAGCTGCCACATTTTAATTTGATTTTAAGATTATTGTCTCGCAACTGATTCAATTATGTGTTAATGCTTATGAATTTAGCTGTTATGTAACTAGTTGTCATGTGTATGTTAGAACTATGTCAATGTAAATTTATCTAACTTTTTGCAATGTGTTGGAGTTTTATGACTCTAGCTTTATTTAGGCTTTTGGTATGCGATTTTGGTTATTTTATGACAATATTTAATACTCGTTAAATTATTCATTATTGGTATGGATGTACTGTACGGATGCTGCTGTAATTTTTTTAAAATTTGCATTTATTTTGCAACGGTCGGAAACCCTTGCAATATAATGTATCACAACGGGCATTGCCCGTTGTGAAATCCATATTACAATGGGCATTGCCCGTTGTAAAATACGGCCGACCTATTACAACGAGGCCTAATACAACGGGCGCACGCCCGTTGCGAAATCCATATTACAAGGGCATTGCCCATTGTAAAATGGTTGTTTTGTTGTAGTGAATTAACTTTATGTAATCATCTTTCTAGAAAAATTTACTTGTTCCGTGTCAATTTAATGTGTCTGATTGTCTCATCAAAGCGTTTAGGAGATTCCTATCGATAACGTTGATCAAGTGCATCGACCAAAATTCTTGAAGCTCTCAATGGCCAATACAATCATAAAATCATATTTTATATGATAAAAATATCTCTTAAAAACTTTACGAATATTCTTTGTACGTTTTAAGAACAAAATATAATTATACTCGTAAATAAATCTTATGAAAAAGATTTGCAAAATTTTAAACTTTGTTTTCATCCAAAACCAATAAATACAAGAAATGAGTCATCGAGATATTTGTAGAATACTCGAAATATAAAATGGATGAAATAAGCTGGAAAAACTGAATGACGTAACAAGTCATTTATAAGAATCATAACGAGGGCGGAATGCGGTGGGTGGAATGCTAACTCCCGCAACTCGTAGCCAAACGAAAATCGATGGCAAGGTCGAGCTGAAAAGACCTTAACACCAATCAAAAGATTTCTTAGGGGATAATCCTAAGACAAGTTCAACAATTCCGAAAAATTCACAAACTACACGAATGAGAGAAATAATACTTTCCTCATCAAGTGGGATTAAAGAATAAAATGATGGCATCAAATTGGAATCGAAATCACAAATAAAAATAGATATCTGCTTAACAGATCAAGAATGTCGAAGATGAATAGTCCACTCGAAAAATAGGATATGGGCTTCATCATGACTAAGCCATTCCTTTCACACAAATCAATTCCGAAGCCTGTAACGCATAACATGCAAATCGGCTCGGAAAGAAAAAATCACATAAAATAATCTCGACATCAAAACAAAGAAAATTGAGCGTTGCGGATCCACCAACCGGATTCGAAATTCTCAAGGAAGTCATCAAGCCCAAAATGTTTTAAAGAAAAAGAATCAACAAGTTCTTTTGATATAAAATAGTGAGATGAACCCATATCAACAAGAACTCAAAAGGATAATCACGAAACAAATTAATCAAAGATTGAATAAGAAATACCTTGATCAAGAGAAGTGTCAAAAGGGGCTTGCACAACTTTCAACTTTCCCTCCCACCTACTTTGAAGTTTGGGGCAAGAAGATAAATAATGACCCGAACCTTTGCAATAACGACAAAAGAGACGTCTCGGACACCTATTAGCATAATGGTTTGTGGAACCACAATTGTAGCATTGTCCTCGACTACAGGTAGGAGTCTTTGCTACAAAAGTTTGTTGCTTCCCTTTCTTGTTGGGAGAGGGGCCTTTGAATTTGAATGGCCTCTTCATGTTATTGTTGAAGTTCTATTGGGCACACACAACTTCAACATCACCCTCATTATCGGCCTCTTCAAGTCGAAGAGCGATATCAATAAGCTAATCAAAAGAAACTTCTAGTTTCAAAAGCAAAGGCATTTTGATATTCTTCTTCAAGACATAGACGAATCTCTGATTTTTCTTCAATGGGTTATTAATGTATTCAACCCCTTATTTAGAAAGAGATTCGAATGATGCGACATAGTCTGCCATGGAGGATTCACCTTGAATAAGGTCTATGAAACGACGAGCCAATGTCACCTTCTCAGCTTCTGGCACAAACTTTGATTCGAATCTTTCCCAGAATTGACTCCCAAGTAAGATCTGCTTCATTCATTTCAGAAATCAGAAGCTCGTACCAGTCTAATGCTCTTTCTTGGAGCATACTAGAGGCCACCTGAACTCGGTGAAGATCAATAAGATTCATGCGAGAAAAAATTCGGTCGCATGTTCTTGGCCATGCTTGGACTTCAATAATAGTTTCAGAACCTCTGAATGGCTTCCCACCTAAGTTGGTATAATCGCTACACAAACGTGAAAATCCCGACATAGGGTGAGTAGGCTCTGGATTGGGTCTGGTAGCTTGTGCATTCTACATGAGATCTAAAAGCTGCTGGGCAGACATAAATACTCCATCTTGGGGAGTAGCACTAGATTGACCGGCGCTGGGACGGCTAGGTCTAACCATTTCTCTTCTTTAAGAAAGAAAGAAAGAAGAAGAAAAAGTTATTCTCAGAATGAATGTAAACAAACACGATTGATAAAACAAGGAATAACAAAAGGAAATCGGACAGAACGGGTCCAATAACTCGGATAAATCCTGAGGCACGACTCCTAAGGAAGACTTAGGACAATGATTCTTGCTAGATTATTCTATATTGTTTCGAAATTTGGCTCTGATACCAAGCTATGACGCCCCACCTCTATACCCAAGCTAGCCAAGGAAACTACAAGGTAATGCCGTCAGCTAGCACGGAGAATAAGGCTGTTGAGGAGCGACCATCCATGTAATGGCTTTATGCAAGCTCCGATATGTCGGATAAAATAATATGCTTTTCATTTCATCTCAATAGGAAATCCGACATGCCGATACAAACTCAATGCTACTACACAGTGGCTATAATATCTTCGGAAACAAATATAGAAATAAACATAACATAAATTAGTCACAGATATCCATATCACAAAGGCGGAAAAAGATATGAATACAACACCTAAAAGTGCATATCAGAGTAGTGGTCAAACAAGATCACAATACCACAAAAGAATGGTTAGAAGAGCTACACAAAAAATATGTATACATCATGGAGTCTATATCTCAAATGTATACAACCAAAAACTACTAATCTAAGTATTTTGCCAAAATTCAGTATAATAATCCCAGAGGAGGAGTCAAGTAGAAGCACCTGTAACATCTCGGTCTAACCCAAGTTTATTTAATAAGAAAATAATAAACGGATAGTCTAGCTATAATTATCAGATAAAATGATATATAATAAGAGAGATGACAACAAAAAGTATGATAACCATAAAGCCATACTGTAACAAGTAAGCAGCTGAAAATCAATCAGAGATTAATCAATATCACAAGAATCTTCTCAAAGATCAAATGAATGTCATACTCTTTATTTTTATTCACCAAATCATAAATATTGACAATTATATCAATTCCAACCACAAAAGTTAATGACACACAAATTCACCAATGCACAAATATTGATAAAACTTAACAATGTAAAACACGAAAATTGGTGTAAACACAAATTCTAGAAATCATCAATGGAAATCCAGAAATCAAGAAAAGGGGGAGGCCTATCACAAAACGGGAGCATGAAAACTCACCAACACATGTGTTACAAACAATTCGGAACATCGATGCAGTACAAACAGTACATCAGATTAATCAAAAAGTGGACACATCGATGTAGTACAAACGGTACATCAGATTAATCGAAACACAAAACAATTCAGAACATCGAGTAGTACAAACGGTACATCGGATGAATCGAAAAGCCGAGACATCGATGTAGTACAAACGGTACATCAGATGAATTGAAAAGCTGGGACATCGATGTAGTACAAACGGTACATCAGATGAATCGAAAAACAAAACAATTCAGAGCATCGACGCAGTAGAAACAGTACATCAGATGTATCGAAAAGCAGAGACATTGATGTAGTACAAACGGTACATCAGATGAATCGAAAAGCCGAGAGATCGATGTTGTACGAAAGGTACATCAGATGAATCGAAACACAAAACAATTCAGAATATCGACGCATTACAAACGGTACATCAGATGAATTGAAATGCCTAGACGTCGATGTAGTACAAAGGGTACAGAAGATGAATCAAGAAGCCGAGACATCGATGTAGTACAATTGGTACATCATATGAATCGAAACACAAAACAATTAAGAACATCGACGCGGTACAAACGGTACATCTCATGAATCGAAAGGCCGAGACATCGATGTAGTACAAACGGTACATTAAATGAATCGAAACACATTAAAAGTACATGGGTCGCTAGCCCACAAGGAAATGAGACGAAGCTCAATAAAATGAGGTACAGTCCTCCACGGGGACAAAGAGACATCGCACATTGCTAGTCTAAACGATAAAATGATCATCATCGATCATCAAGAAGGGTCAATTACACTAAGGTAGTAAATATATGAGTTTAGCTTCATGTTCCATAACCACTAGCTTAACTTAAATATTTACGAACAAATTGTAGAGCTGCACTAGACAATCTGTCACAACAGATTTAATCGAACAACTCCAGGAATTAACCGACGAAGTAAACGCAAGCATTTCACCCCACTTGTTCTACTAAGTTGTTTAATTATATTTCTCATACGAGTGAGGTAAAGGTTTGTATATACTAATAGATTGGAAAACGGTTTTATAAACGAGCATTGTATTAAAAATAGAGTATGAAATCATCTTTGTAAATGAGTTTGATTATTTACTACTAGTATAGAAACCTTTGTATTTTAAAGTGACAAATCATAAAGTTGATTGTAGAACAATAAATCACCAAAATTCCACGTTTGAAGACGTGAATTAATTCCAATGAAATCGATTCCAAACCCAGCAAATTGGATATACCCAAAACTTAAAAAATAGAAGTCATCAAGGTCGACAATAAATGATAACAACAAATCGAAAAACCACGAATCGATTAAAAATTGGAAATCAAGAAAAAAATAGGTTAAATAGGCAAATAGAAGCAGGTCAGTCGACTTGCTCATTGAGTTCAGTCGACTGAACTCAGTCCCAAAAAGCCACAGGATGCTGGTCAGTCGACTGGACTCAGTATGCCAATCGACTGGACAAGAGCCAGGGAAGTGTTCTGGTAGCAGGTCAGTCGACTAGACTAAAGTTCCAGTCGACAGGAACCTGATTCCAGCATTTCCAAGCCTATCAACATGAAGGCCAATCTCTACCAAATTGCAATCTTTCGAGCAACGACACTAGGAATTTACGCGAATGAGCTACCTAGCCCAATAGGCGCTTCGATGCTTCACCAAAAGCATGATCAAACAAGAAAGCTACAAATTTTAAAGATTTGACTTCAAAACGCCAGAAATTGGAATATTCACATAACCAATCCAAATCAAAATCAAATGTACATGTATAAGTGTTAGGAATTCATACCTAACAATCAAAGATTATCATAGACTTGGATGTGAGATAAAATTCTCACCTTTAAACCAAAAACTATGAAGAAGAAGCTATAAAGCAATGGCAAGAACAATCACTCTTCAATTTCGACCCAAGAAGCTTGAATCTAAGCTTAAAAGAGAAACATTTCCTAAGTTAGGTTTAGGAATTTCTGAAATTAAAGAGAGAATGAGTTGGAGAAGAAAAAGAGGATGCTTACCAATAGCATCCCTTTGGGTTTGGAGCAAAAACTGGGATTTTGCAAATGAACTAGGACTTGGAGTTTCTATTTCCCATTCCATTCCCCCATTTTCGATAAATCTTGAGTATTAGGAAAGGTTATGAAGTAATGAAGAGGAGAAAGGGTGGAACTAGGGTCTTAAGATAGAACATTGGGCTGAAACCCAAACCCAATGTGAAAAGGTAGCAAAATTCTACTAATTCCGAACATATCGAAGTTCATACTCACAAAGGTCGCAAACGGCATTTTGAACTCAACGGAAGTGGTCTCAATGTGGCGGCCCGTCTCCCTATCTCCAGGAAGACGCGTCACCAATTAAGAAAGAAAGGGATAGAAGAAGAAAAGAAAGAGAAAGAAGAAACACAAAAACATCAGAGAACTCACAGCGGAACGAATGAGATATAATATATCACATAAAATATTACATAGTATCATATTACATCAGAGTACACAACTTACTCAACACATATTAGAAAGTTATAAACATCTGTCTATACAATTCAAGAATAGAAGATACAACTACCATATAAACACAGCGGAACCATAATATATCTACACGTGGTAGCCTCCTGCTCCATATCTCCTCCAGAGTTCGTCAAGCTAACCTGAATCACTTGACTACTCATACTTAATATGAGTATCCATGATTTTAATAAAACAGAAAATAAACACTCGGGTCAGACAGGGGTCTGGTGTGAGTAAACGGGTTAAAATTGCTTAACTTTAGAAAAACCATTGAAACGAAAAGGTATCACGTAAGACTTCCCACACATAAACATGGAAAAGTTTTTACCTTACGCTAACCAAAACATTTGATAGGAAATCCAGTGATATTGTAATAGTGTCTAGAGTTTTAAAGTAAATGAGAAATAGCCGAAATTGTTACGTTATTAAATTCCAGCTACTGCCGCAAAAGTGGGTAATACAAACAAAACCGTAGGTTCTCGTAGGAAGAATGGGTTTCCATCAATGGCAGGGCTTCTGGGGTACCGCCCGTCACAGTACGTGGCTTAGATCACTGTACCGAGGAGTACGCCTGCTCCCCTGCAACACAAGGTCGGAACCATTCCTTACTGGAGAATCCCAAACAAGACAACCCCGGCAGTTCTCGCGAATCAACCGCCCCACACAGCTGAATAAAAAGAGACTTCTAGACAAGGGAAAATCTTGTCCAGAAATGGGCGCTACCCACCTAGCTTGTTGCACCTCCCCTGTTTTACCCATTCCCGGGTGATGAGACTTGAGGCTGCGATTACCTTTATAGAACACATCTATCTTAGAATGCTCACCATCCACTTGACGATGTTTTGAAAGCATCCAATCCATACAAGTTCATTCCAGGCTCGAACGAAACCGAAGGCACTATCTCGTTGTACTCATTTTGGAATCACCCTCAGAGTCAGCGACCATAGCCCTTGCACTCTGAATCACCATCTCGAATTTATAAGCATTATCCCGTCAAACTCATCATGGAATCACCATCAGAGATATACGGACGAATAGTCCTTACACCTCGAGTCTTCACTAAGCTCCACTTGGATTCACGACCTAACGTTTAACTGGAATCGATATGGTTTTCAGATATCTAAATATGAAAACCCGATCCCGGTCTCACCGAAACCAAACGCTATTTTCATGTCCAAGTTGTTTTAAGGGTTTAAACAATTAGCTTATATTCAGGATGATATAAATAGATAAATGAATCACATTATCACAACAGATAATTCACAACAACCATTCATCTCACAAGCAGCATATCACATAACAATGATATCCAAATCATCTAGTATTAACCAATCACCCAATTTCAATCAATCATCCACAAGCAGAATTGATTAACTCTAATCAATTGGATTACTCAAATCCTTCTTCACTAATTTATTACAAATAAATAAATTAATCATCTCTTAATGACTTCCTTAATCAATATTCCTTGATTAATTATACTTTAATTACGTTCAAGTAATTAGCCTTAACCATGTAAAGTATTTTACATTTAATTACTATCATTAATTACAATAATTAACGATCCTTTATTTACTTCCATTTATTAATCAATTATAATTAATTACATTAAACCTCAATTAATTAGAATTAATTAATCACACTTTAATTAATTACTTTTATTAATCAACTTTGATTAATTCATTAATTAACTAATGATCCTTATTATTTAGTTATTAACTTGTAATTAATCATCTCATTAATCATAAACAGTCGTTAACAACTTGTAATTACTCATCTTAATTAATTAACTTCTTAATTAATTATATTAACCCTTGTGATTAATTAATCTAATTAATTAATCTTTAATTACTTCATTAAGTGATTATTAATAAATTTTATTAATAAATAATCCTTAATTAATTATACTTTTAATTAATTACTCTTAGTAATTAATCTTAAATTAATCACATTAATTAATTAATTAATCACATTAATTAATTAACTAAAATTAACTAAGTAATAAACCCTTAATTACTTAACAACTAATTATCTTCTAATTACTTCATTAATAAATCTAGATTACCCTCTTAATTAATTACTTAACAAATAATTACTTCCTTCATTAAATATTTCTTAATTCATTAATTAATTAATTATTCCATAATTAATTAACTTTAAAACAATTATATTAATCAATTTCTTAAATTAATATCATCTAGTGATTATGCATTAATCATTTCCACTAATTACTCCCATGAGTAATTTTCATTAATTACTTCCAAAGGTAATTACTATTCTTAATTACTTTTAAAAATTCATCATTAATTACTTCATTAACTAATTACACTTAATTAATCCATAATTAAGTGATTATTAAAATTAAATAAAAAATTAACTAATTATTCAAAATTAATTAAATAATTAATTAATTGACTTCTTATATTTTAAGAAAATCCATAATTAATTAAGAAAACATAAATCTTAATTAAATCTTTACTTATTAATGAATCCCATAAGAATTAACATTAATTATCTTCATAAATCAATTAATTGAAATTAATCAAAATTTTAATATATTAAAAACAAATTATTCTATTTGGTTTTCAAAATTATAACTTTAACTTTATTTGAAAATAAGCATTTAGAAATCAATTTCAAATCCTAAAACCCTTTAAATTATCTAATTTAAACTTATTTAATTTCAAAATAAATTTGAAAACTTAGTTATTAAACATTACTTTAAGATTTACTTTAAAACTTTTGATTCACTATTTAAATTCAAAATATTCTTTTAAATTGAAATTCAAAATTTAATTAAGATTATTACTTACAAAAGAAATCAGCTCAAAACATTTGAATTTGATAGTACATTCATTTTACATTTTTAAAAGTTTGATTTATGCTTATTTTAAAACAACAAGTTTAACCTTTACAAATTTATTTTCTTTTATAAGCTTGTTTTATAATTCAAACACAAGTTAACAATTGTAACTTACATCATTACAGTAGACCAGAAAGCACAAAACAAAGTACTCGAGACACATACTAAAAAAACATGAGTCGAAACACAGAAACTCCCGTGCCTTCCCCGAAGCAGACCCAGCTTCCACCCTCTTCGAGTCATACACGATGAAAACACGGAAACTGCTCCGGGTCAAAACCCTTCTTCTCTAACACTTCAAAATCCAAATGCATACGAACTTGCATGGTGCACGTGCCCAAACTCTTTCGGCCACCAATGTTCGTCGCGATCGTCGTCGATGATCTCTCGATCACACCGAGCAACAAAATGAACCCAGATCCATCAATACGTACGCTAATCAAAATTTCGACCTTCAGCTCGAAACTCATAAATAACACAACCCCTAAAATCCAACACCACCGTCCAAACCAATCACCGATGAACTCACCGACCATACCCTTGAAACGCCACGACCACGAGCTTCCTCCCCCCAAAAGCGATAACCTCCGGCTCAACCTTTACTTCGCAATTTCTTCGACAGTAAAGCCGAGCCAAAACCAAAATAAAACCCTAGTTCACTCGAAATCGAATAATTCACACATTGGAAAAATTCTTCAACAATTTTCCCATAATCATCAACCCACAAACAAGCTTCAACCAAGATTTCAACCCCTATTATCACGTCGATCAACGACATTCCACCAAATCTCCCAATTCGAATGAACTCCAAACCCTCAAGAAATAGCCAACTAAAAATTATGAAATGCATGTCTAAATTCATGATTTCTAACACGTAATCCAACTATACAACCAAGAACAAGAATTAAGAATATAAATTTTTGACATGCAATAGTTACTTACTGTAATTTCTATTTTATAAGTTATTTGTAAATTTAACTTTATAGATACTATTTTTAAAATTACCAAAAAATAATAACAAACAACTTTTATTTAAACATCGAAATCAAATAATGATGTTAGAGGGAAGATGCGAATTAAATTGAATCATTCAAACTATAAATACAGAACATATTTATAATGTCACTATCTAGCTTCTTTGTATTCAAACATCCAATCAGCATCACATCATATTTGTAACTAAACCACTGTAAAATTCATCACACATATGTAGTTTAAATATTGAATTCAAATCTATTTTTAAAATTGAAGATTTACTCACCCAATTAAGCAGAGCTGTGTAGGTTTATGATTTACTCCAGGCACTTGAATCTTTAATTTGAAAAAGACTTTGATGCTTGCTATTGAAATTGAATGCTTTTGCATGCTTACAATTTGTTGTTTTAAAATTTGAAACTGCCGATGCTCTTGATCTTCATCCTATTTGAAATGCAGTTTGTAAATTTGCAGTTTGAAGTTGCAGTTTTGAAGAATGCAGGTTTTATTTAACTTTAGATTTGTCTTTCTTTTGAATCTGCGGATTGACATTTGCTTTTGGATTTTCCAGTTTAAGGTTTGCTTTTGAATTTGGAATTCAAGTTTCAGGTTTACTGATTATTTTTCTCTCAGCTGAAATAGAAAATAGTTTGAAGAAAGAAGAAAGATATGTTTTAAATTTCAAAATGAAGGCCACTAGTTTCAAAAACATACATTTGTCATTCACTTTGTTTGATTGTTTTACAAGTGTTATTAAAATAACTAATACGGTTACGCATGTTCTTGTATTGTAATAAAATTCTGTTTAATTTAAAAATGTAATATAAACTTACTTATTTAAATTACTTAATTAATAGATATTTACATATGTATATATAAATTTAATCCTTTAAAGAAAATATTAGAAAACTAGTTATAATACAAATAATCTTACACATGTATTTTAAAAATCTAAAACATTTATATTTATAACCATTTAAAATTAAACATTTTAAAAGAAAACAAAACAAAACTTTTTTTAAAACCTTTTTAAACTATTTTATTTAAAACAAACAATTATCTTATATTTTGAAAATTATTGAATTAAGCTTTAAATTATTTTTTTGAAAAATATTAACTCCAAAACAAAGCTTTAAATTACAATTCATTCATACATATGTAAATTATCAACAGATAGAATTAAATTTCCAAACAACTCAAATTATAACATATACATACATATATATTACAATATGGAAATACAAATTTTTTTATTTAAAACACAAGATCTTCTATTCACAATATATATCAAATATATATATTACAAATAGAATAAATTTTTATTAGCTTTTGAAAAATAATTCTTATCAAATTTTAAATTGTTAAAAAGACATTGATCAAAATTACTAGAATAAATATTTATTAACCTTTAAAATATTAAATTTACCAATTTAAATTAAAATTACAAAGAAAAATTATCAAATTAAATTAATTATTAATACATATTATTAAATTACTATTGCCTAAAAATCCGAGTCGTTCCAATCCTCCCCCCATAAAAGAATTTCGTCCCCGTAATTTAAAAGCAAAGGTAATTTAATAACCCAGCAAAGATTTTAATTTCAAACAGCAAAGCATACCTATGAACCAGTTACTGACAATCATAGCAATCAATCAAACAAACAAACCTAAATAATTATCCTGACACAAATCAAAATAAATCTTACTAATACTATCTAGAGTTTCCCAAGTAAAAATCACTGGGAGACTCGCCCTACAGAAGCTAAACAAACTACACTACCGAAATGCAGAGCTCCTCTCATCTCTAGATCCATCAATCTAAACAGAACCTCAGACTAAACTCAAGTCTAGCACAACTTCCAAACCCATCTGGACTACAGATTCAACAACCAATGATGAATCATACATGTACTTCCTCAGAGATACGTGAAATACACTGAATTCCAACTATCCAAACTGGCAATTCAATTTCATCCTATTCAAAACAAACATAAGAAATCCAAATGCCTCAAAACTAGCAATCCAATCTTACCCAATTTCTGCTCTCTTAACCAGAGAAATCTTAACAACAATGGAGTCTTCAACTTCGAATTCCAAACTCCTCATCTCATATCAGCATAACACAACAGACAATCTTGGGCTGCCAGTCTTCTTCCTAATCAGCTCAACCTATGCTGATGCTTCCAGAAATAACTAGACCAAAACAAACCAGCTTCTGGACCTTATTCGACAGAAAAGTATTCTAAGACCCATCAAAATCCAAAACACAAGCTCTACTTCCCAAGCAACAGTAAACTGAACTTACTTCCTTCCTCGTACAACTGCCACCTCGCTTCCGCTGCACCACTCTGATTCTGAAATAGATCAGAATACTATTGATGTACACGAATACAAACTTATCCAATATATCCGGGAAAACTTTGTTAAACAAATCCATAAAATTTGAGTGACCCATCAGACTCAGTCACACAACCTTACTACAGAATCCTAACTCAAAAACTAGATCTGACCAATCCAAATTCCAAAAAAATTTCTATGCTGCTAAACCAACTCTACCTTCTCCAAGAACCATCCTACTACCAGGAAAACTACCAAAATCACTTCAGGAACCAATTCAATATGGAACTCAATTCCAGATGCAGACAAATTTCTAATTGCATTAGTAGCTCCTACTTCCATATGAGAACCCTTGGCCTCAAACAAAAGATTGCTCAAGAAAAATTCCCAAACTAATCGCAAGTCACTTTTGCGATCCAGCCTAATTCGGACTCCAAAGAAACTGCCCTCTCTTTGCCAATTAGAACAGACTTAAGCTTTTCCAAAAAAGGCTAACATTTCAAGAAAACATTCACCAACTGCCCGGGCTACAGATAGATGAACCACCAAGATTCTAGAACCATCGGAGAAACGACCACACTACTACATCCAAACTCTACCTTGAAAATACTTCAAAGCTAAAATGCCTTCTTGACAGCACACCGAACACTTTGAGATGCACTGCTACCACAACTAACCAAAAACTTCTAATCCAAAGGCTCCTCGAGAACCAAAACCATCAACAAGCCACACAACCAACCTTCAAGATGGCAGACAACCTCTCAAGAGATTCGGGCTCTAAACCAAGCATCGACATCTCGCTCTCCTTGAGAAATGACAAATGAGACCATGCCGAAGTGAAACAACCATAAACCTTAGTCTCATATTCCGAAACAGCCAACCTCCATGCTAAAGATCTAGATAACTTCTACACAGACGAATCTTCCCTGCGATACGTAAAAAAAATGCTCCTCAACTACTTCTAAAACTGCTTCAAGGGAAAACATATTCGGAAATATCGGATACTACATCTCATCGCGCAGTTATCAAGATACCATCTCTTACTTCTGCACTTCCGACAGATCCAAACTTACACTTCCAAGATAAACTCTGTATCTTTAAAAAGATTTCCTTCAAAGATCAAAGAAATCCTTACTTCAAACTACAAATCTCACTCGAGACGGTATTAGGTCTACAGTCTCGACAAATACACATCCAACCTCAAACATATAGACCTCTTCCATTAGTGGTAGTCGTGTTATACATACACCACTACTCCATCTACCTCTAAAACTTATGTAGGAAAATGAGAACAGATAACCCGGCAAATTAGGTAGATATTGATATATATATAGTTGTATAAAAATTACAAATACGCTCTCTCAAGAAAGACACCACTCCAAAGCCTTGGTATTCACTCAACCTAATGCTCTAATACCAACTGTGGCAGCCCGTCTCCCTATCTCCAGGAAGACGCGTCACCAATTAAGAAGGAAAGGGATAGAAGTAGAAAAGAAAGACAAAGAAGAAACACAAAATCATCAGAGAACTCATAGCGGAACGAATGAAATATAATGTATCACATAAAATATTACATAGTATCATATTACATCAGAGTACACAACTTATTCAACACATATTAGACAGTTATAATCATCTGTCTAACTATAAAACTCAAGAATATAAGATACAGCTACCATACAAACACAGCGGAACCATAATATATCTACACTTGGAAGCCTCCTGCTCCATATATCCTCCAGAGTTCATCAAGCCAACCTGAATCACTTGACTACTCATACATAATATGAGTACACAAGAGTTCAATAAAACAGAAAATAAACATTTGGGTCAAACAGGGGTTCGGTGTGAGTAAATGGGTTAAAATTGCCTAACTTTAGAAAAACCTTTGAAAAGAAAAGGTATCACGTAAGACTTCCCACACATAAACATGGAAAAGTTTTAACCTTATGCTAACCAAAACATTTGATAGGAAATCCAGTGATATTATAATAGTGTCTACGGTTTTCAAGTAAATAAGAAATAGCCAAAATTGTTACAATATTAAATTCCAGCTACTAGCCACAAAAGTGGGTAATACAAACAAAACCGTAGGGTCTCGTAGGAAGAATGGGTTTCCATCAATGGCAGGGCTACTGGGGTAACGCCCATCACAGTACGTGGCCTAGATCACCGTACCGAGGAGTACGCCCGCTCCCCTGCAACACAAGGCCGGAACCATCCCTTACTGGACAGTCCCAAATAAGACAACCCCGGCAGTTGTCGCGAATCAACCGCCCCACATAGCCGAATAAAAAGGGACTTCTAGACAGGGGAAAATCTTGTCATGCAATCGGCGCTACCCACCTAGCCTTGCTTCACCTCCCCTGTTTTAGCCATACCCAGGCGATGAGGCTTGAGGCTGCGTTTACCATTGTAGAACAGATCTATCTTAGAATGCTCATCGTCCACCTGACGATGTTCAGAAAGCATTCAATCCATACAAGTTCGTTCCGGGTTCGAACGAAACCGAAAGCACTATCTCATTGCACTCATTTTGGAATCACCCTCATAGTCAACGACCAAAGCCCTTGTACTCTGAATCACCATCTCGAATCTATAAGTAATATCCCATCAAACTAATCATGGAATAACCCCTAGAGTTATACAGACGAATAGTCGTTACACCTCGAGTCTTCACTAAGCTCCACTTGGATTCATGACCTAACGTTTAATTAGAATCGATGTGGTTTTCGGATATCCAAATACGGAAACACAATCCCAGTCTCACCAAAACCAAACGCCATTTTAATGTCCAAGTTATTTTAAGGGTTTAAATAATTAACTTATATTCAGGATGATATAATGGATAGATGAATCACATTATCACAACAGATAATTCATAACAACCTCTCATCTCACAAAGCAGCATATCATATAACAGAGATATCCAAATCATCCAGTATTAACCAATCACTTAGTATCAATCAATTATCCAATATCAATCAATCATCCATAAGCAGAATTGATTAACTCTAATCAATTGGATTACACAAATCCATCTTCATTAATTTATTCCAAATAAATAAATTAATCATCTCTTAATGATCTTCCTTAATCAATCTTCCTTGATTAATTTTACTTTAATTACATCCATGTAATTATCCTTAACCGTATATAGTAATTAACCTTTAATTACTATCATTAATTGCAACAATTAATGATCCTTTATTTACTTCCATTAATTAATCAATCATAATTAATTACATTAAACCTTAATTAATTAAAATTAATTAATAACACTTTAATCCATTACTTTTATTAATCAACTTTGATTAATTTATTAATCAACTAATGGTCCTTATTAATTAATTATTAACCTGTAATTAATCATCTCATTAATCATAAACAGTTATTAACAACTGGTAATTACACATCTTAATTAATTATCTTCTTAATTAATTATATTAACCCTTGTGATTAATTAATCTAATTAATTAATCTTTAATTACTTCATTAAGTGATTATTGATCAATTTTATTAATAAATAATTTTTAATTAATTACTTTATTAATTAATTATGCTTTTAATTAATTACACTTAGTAATTAATCATAAATTAATCACATTCATTAATTAATTAATCACATTAATTAATTAACTAAAATTAACTAAGTAATTGACCCTTAATCACTTAACAAGTAATTATCTTCTAATTACTTCATTAATAAATCATGATTACCCTCTTAATTAATTACTTAACAAATAATTACTGCCATCATTAAATAACTTAATTCATTCATTAATTAATTATTCCATAATTAATTAACTTTAAAACAATTATATTAATCAATTTCTTAATTTAATATCATCTATTGATTATCCATTAATCACTTCCACTAATTACTCCCATGAGTAATTTTCACTAACTACTTCCATAGCTAATTACTATTCTTAATTACTTTCAAAAATTCATCATTAATTACTTCATTAAGTAATTACACTTAATTAATCCATAATTAAGTGATTATTAAAAATTAAATAAACAATTAACTAATTATTTAAAATTAATTACATAATTAATTAATTGACTTCTTATATTTTAAGAAAATCCTTAATTAATTAAGAAAACATAAATGTTAATTTAATCTTTACATGTTAATGAATCATATTACTTAAGTATTCTTAAATTCAAATCCATAATAAATTAACCTTATTTATCTTCATAAATCAATTAATTGAAATTAATCAAATTTTTAATAACTAAAAAACAAATTATTCTATTTGGTTTTCAAAATTATAACTTTAAATTTATTTGAAAGTAAGCGTTTAGAAATCAATTTCAAATGCAAAAACCCTCTAAATTATCTAATTTAAACTTATTTATTTTCAAAATAAATTTGAAAACTTAGTTATCAAACATTACTTTAAGATTTACTTTAAAACTTTTGACTCACTCTTTAAATTCAAAATATTCTTTTAAATTGAAATTCAAAATTTAATTAAGATTATTACTTACAAAAGAAATCACCTCAAAACATTTAAATTTGAGAGTATATTCAATTTACGTTTTTTAAAGTTTGATTTATGTTTATTTTAAAACAACAAGTTTAACCTTTATAAATTTGTTTTCTTTTATAAGCCTGTTTTGTAATTCAAACACAAGTTAACAATTGTAACTTATATCATTACAGTAGACCAGAAAGCACACAACAAAGTACTCGAGACAAACACTAAAAAAAAATATGAGTCGAAACACAGAAACTCCCGTGCCTTCCCCGAAGCAGACCCAGCTTCCACCCTCTTCGAGTCGTACACGATGAAAACACGAAAACTGCTCCGGGTCAAAACCCTTCTTCCCCAACACTTCAAAATCCTAGTGCACACGTACTTGCACGGTGCACGTGCCTACACACTTCTGGCCAACAACGTTCGTTGCGATCGTCGCCGATGATCTCTCGCTCACACGCGAGCAACAAAATGAACCTAGATCCATCAATACGTACGCGAATCGAAATTTCGACCTTAAGCTCGAAACAAAGAAACAACACAACCCCTAAAACCCAACACCACCGACCAAACCAATCGCTGATGAACTGACCGACCATACCCTTGAAACGCCACGACCACGAGCTTCCTACACCCCAAAAGCGATCACCTCCGGCTCAACCTTCACTTTGTAATTTCTTCGGCATTAAAGCGAAGCCAAAACCAAAATAAAACCCTAGTTCACTCGAAATCGAACAATTCACACATTGGAAAAATTCTTGAACAATTTTCACATAATAAACAACCCACAAACAAGCTTAAACCAAGATTACAACCCATATTATCACGCCGATCAACGACAATCCACCAAATCCCCCAATTCGAACAAACCCCAAACCCTCAACAAATACCCAACTAAAAATTATGAAATGCATGTCTAAATTCATGATTTCTAACATGTAATCCAACTATACAACCAAAAACAAGAATTAAGAATATAAATTTTTGACATGCAATAGTTACTTACTGTAATTTCTATTTTAAAAGTTATTTGTAAACATAAATCTACAAATACTATTTTTAAAATTACCAACAAACAATAACAAACAACTTTTATTTAAACATCGAAATCAAATAATGATGTTAGGGGAAGATTCGAATTAAATTGAATCGTTCTAACTGTAAATACAGAACATATTTATACAGTCACTATCTAGCTTCTTTGTATACAAACATGCAATCAACTTCACATCATATTTGTAACTAAACCACTGTAAAATTCATCACACATATGTAGTTTAAATGTCAAGTTCAAACCTGTTTTTAAAAATGAAGATTTACTCACCCAATTAAGCTGAGCAGTGCAGGTTTATAATTTATTCCAGGCTCTTGAATCATTAATTTGAAAAAGACTTTGATGCTTGTTGTTAAAATTGAATGCATTTTCATGCTTACAATTTGTTGTTTTAAAAGTTGAAACTGCTGATGCTCTTGATCTGCATCCCATTTGAAATGCAATTTGTAAATTTGCAGGTTGAAGTTTGAAGTTGCAGTTTTGAGGAATGCAGGTTTTATTTAACTTCAGATTTGTCTTTCATTTTAATTTGCAGATTGACATTAGCTTTTGGATTTTCCAGTTTCAGGTTTGCTTTTGATTTTGGAATTCAAGTTTCATGTTTACTGAATATTTTTTTCTCAACTGAAATAGAAAATAGTTTAAAGAAAGAAGAAAGATATGTTTTGAATTTTGAAATGAAGGCCACTTGTTTCGAAAACATACATTTGTCATTCGCTTTGTTAGATTTTTTTACAAGCGTTATTAAAATAACTAATATGGTTACACATGTTCTTGTATATTAATAAATTTCTATTTAATTTAAAAATGTAATATAAACCTACTTATTTAAATTACTTAATTAATAGATATTTACATATGTATATATAAATTTAATCCTTTAAAGAAAATATTAGAAAACTAATTATAATACAAATAAATCTTATACATGTATTTTAAAAATCTAAAAATTTTATTTTTATAACCATTTAAAATTAATCATTTTAAAAGAAAACAAAACAAAACTTTGTTTAAAACCTTTTTAACTATCTTATTTAAAAACAAACAATTATCTTATATTTTGAAAATAATTGAATTAAACTTTAAATTATTTTTTGAAAAATATTAACTCTAAAACAAAAGCTTTAAACTACAATTAATTCGTACATATGTAAATTATCAGTAGATTGAATTAAATTTCAAAACAACTCAAATTATAACATATATATACATATATATTACAATTTGAAAATACAAATTTTTTATTTAAAACACATGATCTTCTATTCACAATATATATCAAATATATATATTATAAATAGAACAAAATCTTATTAGCTTTTGAAAATTAATTATTGTCAAATTTTAAATTGTTAAAAAGATATTGATCAAAATTACTAGATTAAATATTTATGAACCTTTAAAAGAATAAATTTACTAATTTAAATTAAAATTATAAAGACAAATTATCAAATCAAATTAATTATTAAATTGATATTGCCTAAAATTCCGGGTTGTTGCACTCAAGTTCTAGTTCGACTGTTTGCAAAAAGTAGCTTTTCGGACTATAATCCGACTAACGATGTTATATTTAAATAAAATATTTAAATATACAATCACAAAATGTGCGGGTCATTACATGGCAATTCAGTGGCTCACGTTTGGACGTCATTTATATTTCTGCCGATCAGTTTATGGAGTTGTTTAGGAGCACTCATCCTACAGCTCCTACTCGGGTATCTTCACCTCTCAAGTCTTCCATTGCACGCCTGTGTGGTGATTTTTCTCATCTTGGTGGAAAGCCGTTCAAAGGCTCCAAGTCTGTTCTTGATGTCCAAGCTTGGATTCTCACGTGCGCGTGTATCTTCTCTCACATGGATCTTTCTGATCATGATAGAATTCTTGTAACTTCTAGCTTATTGCAAGTGCGTCCCCTTGATAGGTACATGCTTCTTATTGCCGAAATTGTTGAGTCTACTCTTTCTTGGACTAGGTTTCAGGAGCGATTCGAACTCAAGTTCGTTCCATAATCTGAGAAAGTTTTATTGACTTGTCGCTTCCTTGAGTTGAAGCAAGGGAAATCTTTTGTTTCTGAGTATGTTGCATCATTGAGGCTTTATCTAAGTATGGTCTTGAATTCATTAGTACCTCTTATAAGAAGAATCTGAAGTTTGTCTCTAGTCTTAAGAAATATCTTAAGAAGTCTTTATTGCTCCAGCTTAAGCTTTCTTTTGAGGAGTTGGTTGATTCGGCACTTCATCTCGAAGCGATCGAGAAGGAGTGTGATAGTGGTGACGATGTTGAGGTTCCCAACAACCCCAACAAGAAGCAGTTTCAATTTCAGAAGTCCAGGTCTTTTCCTTCCAAGAAGAAGAAAACTGGTGGTTCTAGCTCTCGTCTCAGTCTGTATGAACACCTTCCATTCGGAAGTGTTTCAATTGTGGTTCTCCTGATCATATGATTCGAGCTTGTCCTAAGCCTCTCTTCTACCGCTTTTGCAAGAAGGAAGATCATCATGTTTCCACCTGCCCTACCGTTCCTGCTGGTGCCAAGTCTTGCAAGCTTTATGATGCTAAGGCTTCTGAAGGTTCTTCTCATCCCAAAGGTATATCTCCGTCAATTTTGGAAGGTTCTATTTTATTTCTTTACCATAGTATTCGAGTTCTTTTTGATACGTGTGCTTCACATTCCTTCGTATTAAAGAAGCTCGTCGACGATTTATCTTTGGATGTTTCTTGTTTGGTTACTTCATTAAGGATTGTGAATCCTATTGGAGGATCCCTGACCCTTAGCTTGTTTTGTGATGATGTTGAGATTGTTTCGTGTGGCTTTTCTTTTCGTGCGAATCTGCACGTTATTTCTTATCTGAGATTTTACATGTTTTTGTGTATAGACTGGCTAGTGAGGTACGGTGCCAGGATAATTTGTTCTAAGTGGATTTTATATCTTTGACATCCAGATTCGTTTATTCTAAGTCTAAAGCTGAGCATGCTAATTGCTTGAGAATTATCTTGAGTACTCTCCATCACCATCAGCTTAGAGCCAAATTCTCCAAGTGCCATTTTTGGGAGAATAGGGTTAAGTTCTTAGGCCATATTGTATCTTCTGACGGCATTTCAGTCGATCCTTCAAAGATCGAAGCCATTCAGAATAGGAAAAGGCTTGAGAATGTTCATGAGATTCGTAATTTTCTTGGATTGGCGGGTTATTACCATCGGTTAATTAAGAATTTTTCCAATGTTGTGCTTCCTCTCATCTACCTTACTCAGAAGGGCATTTGTTATATTTGGTCCGACAAGTGTGAAGCTTCCTTTCTTACATTAAAGGAACTTCTCACTAATGCTCCTATTCTTGTGGTTCACGAGGGGAATCATGATCTTGTTGTCTACACTGATGCTTGTGGTAGTGGTGTCGGTGTTGTTCTTATGCAGAAGGATCGGGTAGTTGCTTATGCTTCTAGGCAACTGCGTCTGAATGAAGTTCGCTATGCCACTCATGATCTTGAGTTAGATGCCATTGTCTTCGCCTTGAAGATTTGGGGACACTATTTATTGGGCGAGCGCTTCATTCTCTATACCGATCATAAATCCTTGAAGTATTTGTTCACTCAAAAGGAACTCAATATGAGACAACAACGTTGGCTCGAGTTTCTTGATTTCTATGACTTTGATATCCAGCATACCCCTGGTAAGGGTAATCATGCTGCTGATGCGCTTAGTCACAAACATTCGGCTGTTGTTTCTATGATGCTTACTGAATGGAATATTCTTGAGACTCTATCTTTTTGTGAAATTCGTGATCGAGCTTCATCTTCTGTTTCTCCTATTCTATTATTTAGTTTGGAGGCTCGGCCTATTTTGTTGGATCGCATTGCCAATTCTCAACGGCGTGATCCAAAGTTGTTGCATCTTATTCAGCCTTGTGAGTCTGGATCCTATGACGAGGTGTTGCGAGATTTCAGCATTGATTCTCATGGGTGTCTTCGCAAGAAGAACCGTCTTTTTGTGCATTCTGATATTGCACTTAGGCACGACATTCTATATGGCTGTCATCGTTCTAAGTATACTATTCATCCCGAAAGTAGTAAGATGTATGCCGATATGCATCTCTTTTATTATTGGGAAGGCATGAAGCACTATGTGGTGAGTTATGTGAGTAATTGCATGACTTGTCAGCGTATTAAGCCGAACATCAGCTTCCTTCGGGTCTTCTTCAGCCTCTTGAGATACCATTGTGGAAATGGGATCAGATTCCTATGGATTTCATTGATGGCCTACCTAGTTCGAAATCGGACCATTCTAGCATCTGGGTTATTGTTGATCGCCTCACAAAGTCTACTCATTTTATTCCTATTAAGTCTAATCGGACTGCTTAACATTTGGCTAAGTTAAATGTCAAGGAAATCGTGAGACTTCACGGTGTTCCAAGTTCTATTGTGAGTGACCGTGATCCTTTATTCACAAGTCATTTTTGGAAAAGTCTTCAGCAAGCTTTGGGGACAAAGCTTAATTTTAGCCCAACTTATCATCCATAGTCTGTCGGACAGACCGAACGGGTGAATCATATCTTGGAAGATCTTCTTCGTATTTGTATTTTTGATTTCGGTGGTAGTTGGGAGGATCACCTACCTCTTGTAGAGTTCTCCTACAATAATAGTTTTCAGTCCAGTATCGGTATGGCTCCTTTCGAAGCTTTATACGGAAGGCCATGTCGATCACCTTCTTGTCGGTTGGAATCGGGAGAGAAACTTATTCTTGGCCCAGATTTTGTTTGTGATTCTTCTGAGATTCTTATTCTCCTGAGAGTGAAGGTGGCACAAAGCCGCCAGAAATCCTACGCGGATAACCATAGGAAGCCTCTCGAGTTATCGATTGGTGATGTTTTTTTTATTCGTGTTTCTCCTTTGAAAGAGGTTATGCACATCATTATGTCTGGAAAATTGGCTCCTCTCTTTATAGGACCATTTTCTATTACTGAACGTATTGGCCCTATGCCTTATAGAGTTTCACTTCCTGCTCATTTATCTGGCATTCACGACGTGTTTCATGTCTCTCAACTTTGGAAGTGTCTTCGAGAATAGGATTCTGTTATTAATTCGCCTGATTTGCAAGAGCTTGAGATCTCACCAGCCTTATCTACTGTATCGCAGCCTATTCACATACTTGCTACGGAGGTGCGACACCTTCGAAACAAATACATGCCGCTCATTAAAGTTCAATGGTCAACTAATCCCAATGACTGTACTTAGGAGACCAGAGAGTTTATCGAGCGATCCTATCCAGATTTTCTATCTTTTCTTTGCAATGGTTGGAATATCTCTTCATCTCAAGCTTATTTCCTTTTCTTTTTGGATGATGTATGTATATAGTTGTTACAAATATCGTCTCTAGGAATTGCGTGGACACAATTTTGTAAGGAGGGGAGATCTGTAACAACCCGCACATTTAACAATTATATATTAAATGTTTTATTTAAATATAGCGTCGATGGTCGGATTTAGGTCGGAAATGTTACATTTTGCAAAAGGCCGAATGGGGACTCGAAACCACATCCATTGAGTTCAAAATGGTGTTTGCGATCTATTTGAGTATAAGCTTTGGTATGTTTGGAGTAAGTAGAATTTTGCTACTTTTTCTATTTGGGTTTTGGGTTCGGGTTCAGCCCACTAGCTTAACTTAATACCCTAACTCAGCCCCTCTCTTCTCTCCAATCACTCATTTTCCTTACTCAAGCTCAACTCAACTGAAAGTGGGGGAAGAGAATGGGAAATAGAAATTCCAAGCCCTAGATTCCTCTTGCAAACTCAAATTCTTGTTCTATAATCGAAGAGAAGCTATTGGTAAGCCCTCTCTTCATCTACTCCAACTCTTTTCCTCTTCAATTTCAGAAATTTCCTAAGCCTCGTTTAGGAAATATTTGCTTTGATCTTAGATTGAAGCTTGTAGAGTAGAAGTGAAGAGTGGTTGCCTTTTCTTTGCATTTGAGCTTCCGGTCTTTGTTTAGAGTTAAAAGGGTGAGTTTTTTTGAGAACTCACATCTAAGTTATTGCTTTTGTTGCGGTTGGGTATGGATTCTTAAACTTTATTCATGTTCATTGCTTTTGATTTGGATTGACTCGTTTCGATATGTTTTGGCCACTTTGGCCTAGGCAATTGTTGCCCATACCAGGCGACCAGACGTCTGGTAGCCAAGCTCAAACATTTGGTTTAGACCTGGAGCGAAAAATAAGCATACGACAGAAAGGTGGAAAAGTCATAAACCAATGCCAGACGTCTGATTTCTAAGTTCAGACGTCTAAATGGTTTCAGATGTCTGGTTTGCCGAACCAAATGTCTGGTTGGTTTTTTTTGAATATTTCAGAGGCCAAAACCGGACGTATGGATTGACCCCTCAGACGTCTGGAATCAACCGGTTTTGCCTCTTTGCCTATTTTTGGTTGAATTTCCATTGTTTATCGACTTTAGTAGATCCAACTTATTGTTGTCATTTATTATTGACTTTGATGACCTCCTTTTTGATTTCATACACGGGTTTTTGTAGAATAATTTTCTAAATTGTATTAAAAGCTCGTTTCTCCAACTTATAAGTTCTATTTAAAAAACACACAATTTCGCACTCCAAGCGAAGTGGTAGGAGAATTAAACGATTACATAAAATGTTTGCAATGAACACGTGCGTTCATCTTCTCAGTTAATTCCCAATCTATTCGTTTGAACGTTTTGACTTTCGTGTCTTATTTACAGATGAGATGAGGTAAACTTTGTACTGGTCTGAGTGTGAAATTGACTAACGGATAGTAAACTGTTTAGTGCGAACGGGTGGTTATGGCACTCACGTTAATGCTTTTCGGGTTCCTTTTCGAGAGTTGTGACACATTCCGCCAGTTAGTGGTGTCCAGTACTGGGCCTTCGGACCTTCACCACTATGGTTAGTTGCCTTTGGGATGGTGTCTTCGGATTATCTCCTTCAGGTTTGTTGCCTTCGGGTATGTTGCCTTCTGGTATGTTGCCTTTGGGTTTGTACCTTCGGGTTTGTGCCTTCGGGTTTGTTGCCCTATTGTATTGCTTTTCGAGTTGGTCATTCATCACCGCTCGAGTAATATTAGGTTTGGAGCCTTCGGGCTCATGGATCCTTGTTTATATAGTACTAAGCAAGTGTAATTTTCTGTTGTTTCATTGATATGTATATTCCATATGTATCGCCCTTGGGTGTTGGTCTTTTTGAGCCACACGTTGTATAGTGGTTACCTTATCGAACTTGTGTTACCTTCATTGGTATTTGCTGTTGCCTTTTTGGCTTGTCTTGGGATATTCATATCCTTTGTTTATTTGATTTGCCAATGATATGAGGCTTGCCTTGCTATGATACATCTTTTGTTAGATGATTGTGTTTTCTCTTTTAGAGATATTTGTTACACTTTATGACCTTGTAGGTTTATTGTTGTTCAGTTTATCTAACTGATTTGTTTAGCTAGACTGACCCATGTATTTTATACTCGGGTCAGACTGAGATGTTTCAGGTTAGGTACTTTTGGACTTAGCCTATTTTGCTTCCACATGGACTATTCAGCTTGCTCCTTTTCGTTATAGCTTTTATGTAGTCCTTTTTGTTGTAACTCTGATATTTATTCTTTTGGATTCGCCTGTATATTTTGGTTTGCTATACCACTTGACATGTATCAGTTTTTATACACTGTTGTGTATCCATATATGTGTACATGATGATCTACTGTTCTGTGATGCATATTACATTTGAGTTGTTATATTCTGTTTTGATAGATTCTCCAGCCACATATGGTTTTGTATTACGTATTCATTGGATATGTCGATTTTCTTGAGACAATTGTTGATGTATTCAATTGATAGTTAAAGCAAGGCTATAGATGGTCGGTCCTAACCAGCTCTATTCTCCGTATTAGCAGACGGGGTCATCTTTTAGTACTCTTTGGTAATGTGGGTCTCGGAGTGGGGCGTCACAAGACTAGGGTTTCGGCACTGTATGTAAATATACATTTACAATATATTTTTAATATTATCTCCAATTTTTAACAAGCTTTTACAAACGAAATCCAAATCTCACGTGTCGACAGGCGATTGTAATGTCTTACCCGCATTTCGAATACTACGGAACGTCTTTCGGAAGCTAATTTGGTCGTATGCCCGAGTTACGGAAAAAAATGTTCAATTTTAAATTAATCTATTAAAATAGTTTCTATGCGTTTTGACCTGCCAGGGTCAAACGACAACTCCAATTGGTACGAAAATTGAAATTCGATGGATCCAATGGAACTGGTTTCGTCGATTGCTGAGACTGTGCCCCGAAGGCTATTTTTACTCGTCGATTAATTCGAGCGATTTTCAAAATCGTCGAAATCACTTAAAATTTCATTTTTAAAACTTTACTAGCTTAATTATAAATCATACGTAATTTATATTCACATTAGAAATCATTCTGATTCATTTCGAATCAAAATCTGATTATTTACATTATAATAATACTAAATTCTATTATTAAATTAATATAAAATTCCAAATTTAACCTATCAACTTTTAATTCCATCCAATTGTCCAATATTATATTTCAAATCCAAATAGACTTAAAATAAATTTTAGAAACCATATTTTACATCTATTTTACCCCAGATTCACTAATTATCCCAATTCCAAATGTTTAATTATTATTATTCAATTTCAATTTAATTGTCATATTTGAAATTATAACTCACTTCATTGATTGACCCAAAATTCCCTTATTTCAAATCAAATTAAAATTCACATTCAACATTTAAAATGAATTAAATGCTCAAAAATAAGGACTGGAAATTAAGGGTCGTTACATTTGTTCTACCAATCAAAAGTTATGGTGATTTTAATACCAGGTTTCGACTTAAAACAAGTTGCACAGGCCCTAGCTAAACCATCAGATTCAAACTCGATTTTGACCTTCTAGACAATAGAATTTTGTAAATTAATTAAAAGAGACCTTGTAGCTAATAGAATTTTCTTTCAACTACAAAAAGATTGGGCTAATTCGAATAATTTTGCACTAAGATATCATTGTTTTACTACAGCAATTTTTCACAAACTATTTTCAATAAACAATCAAATAATCACCAAATTCAAACAACCAATTCAGAATCCAATTTAAAGCAATTTAATCAGCAAACTAAGCAATTTAATACAAACAGTAATTAAAATTATTCTTATGTGTTAGAGATAGTAGTGTTAGTGATTAACTCAACTATTATTTTCCTATAGTTGCTAAATCCACTTTTAAGCCTTGCTAACCTCTTGGCTTCTTCAAAATCGCCTGAAAACTCAAGAACAAAATTTGGACAGCAAGCTCTTTGATCAAAAAGGGGATCAAATCATTCTTTTAGAGAACTAAAGGATAGAGGTAGAGTTTGAAACACTTATTCTACATTATTGGAAAAAATCCCTCTGATTTGACCTTTGAATTTGGAAATTAGGAACTAGGGTTTTAAAGCTTTGAGAAGGAGGACTTTAGTTTTTGGTACTCTTTTCTTACCTTAGAATGAATGTGAATGAATACTAAGGAGAGAAACTTTCTTTTGTTTGCACTAATGGGTCAAGAGAGTCGAGATGAGCATCCACTAATAAGATGTTGCTAGTTCTCCTATGTGTTACAAATATTTGTTTAGTTCTATCATTGATAAACTAAAAAAAAATCTAAGAATGTTTTAACAAAATTACTCACTAATTTCACAAATTTGACAAAACCAATTAACGAATTAAAAATTGCAACTCAACAGAAATTATCAATTTTAACACTTTACGCTAAATGCCAATTTCAAATTATTGATTTAATTATATTTCAAAATTTTAAATCAAAATCCTATTTAAGAAATGAAACTCATTCCTTAATTAAATATAATGAATTATTCCCAACACTAAATTTACTTCCATAATTAAATTTCACAAATTACAAATATAAATTAGTTATCGGTAATTAATTTTAATTAATTAGATAACTAACAACATGGTTGTTACAAAAACCTTCTAAAACACCCCGCTTTGAACTGCACGTTTTTCAAATTTGGGAAAAAAACTATCGCAACACTTTTCATTTTTCACATACTCGGTTTAATAATAATTTAATAATCTTAGCAACCAAATTATTATATTATCTTATCAATTTGTAATGATAAGTACTTTACAAGTGTGCATTTTATTAAGCATTATTAAACATAACCTATTTTACCTTAAAATATTAGGAAATTTTAAAATTTATGCTGGGAAATTGTAATAGAATTTTTTAAATTAATATTAGTTATTATATTCAAAAATAATCATTTTTAAAATTAAATAAACCAATATTTCGTTAAAATTTTACATTAACTGAAATGATTTCGATTTTAATAAAAAATATAAAAATAAACGATTAACGTAGTTCTCATGATTTAACTGGTTAAACCACTATAACATTTAACATCACATCAACATGGTTCTGTTGATGGACCGGTCTTCGAAACTATATTAATAAGTTTGCAGGAAAAAATAAATCAAAATAAATTAAATAACTAAAAAAAACAAAATTTGAAAAACCAAATATTTGGACGGCAAATTATTATTTTACATTTTTTTTCACCTAGATAAAAGAAAGTAGAAAATTAAATACATCTAAATTTTCATTTATTGTTGCGACGAAAGCTATCAATCAAATAGTTGGATACATGACGTCCATGGCAATCCTACAAGTACCCTCAGAAGCACTAGAATTTCTATCAATCCTTGTTAGTCCACCTTCAGCCCTGTCCTCATCCCACGAGTTCTTCCCTAGCCAAAACATGGTACCCCACTCCATCCAATATCCATTAACCGTGATGTGACGACCCAAAATTTTCGAGCATTTAAAATCTGAATATTAAATTTGTTTTAAATATTCAATAGAATAATTTTAACTTGAATTACGAATATCACAATTTATTTGATAGTTAAATTATTGAATTAAATAATTTGAAGTTGAATACAATGTTGAATCTGAAATTTTAGGCATATTAAAAATAATTTGAAAGCTTATGAAATTTTTACTAAAATACTGAAGAGAACAGAAGTGATGAAATCAAATTTTACGGTGGTTTGTTAAGTTTTGGAATTTATGTCGTTTAAATTGAATTTAAAAATAGCCTTCCGTGGCACAGACTCGGAATTCGACGAAATCAGTTCCATTGGATCCGTAATATTGTATTATTGTCGGATTTAAATTTTCGTGGTGTTTGGAGTGTTGTGCGAGCGTATGTTATATAAACGCGTTGAAAATCTGTGTCGAATCCAATTAATAACTGGGTATCTAAACAAGATATTTTTGAATATAGTAATACAAATTTTAAGTCAGTTGTTGCTCTGTTATTCTTTTAGCCGACATGTTTCTTCTGAAGTCGACTATCCTGTCCCTTTGTCTATCAGCACGCAACTTTCCTTTCGAAATTTCATTTGCTTTTATAAATCACACCGTTCCTTTATTTAATATCTGGTTCCTCTCCTTTAATTATGAATCGAATTGTGTTTAATGGGAGCAAATCTTCTGATGGCATACTTGCCGTCACCTTCTTCTTTCATCTCCCTTTCCCCAAAATCAGATTCGATTGCAGTTATAAAAAAAAATTAAGCGGAAGGAAAAAGGGGGACTCGCGTGCTCGAACACGCGAGGATATTGCATCGTCATCAGCGAACGAGGGGAGGTGGTGCCTGGATACGCGACTTCGACCTGGGATAAATCACGTGTTGGCGATTTGAGTTTTCACAATTTCACACACCTCAAGTCAAGAAAGTCGCGTCGGCATGGTCGAGCAAGGGGAGTTAGGGTTTCGCGAGGCAGAGGGTCTGTAATGGGGGTTTCTTGTTCGAGTTGAGATAGTTTAATTCGAAGCATTTTTAATTTAATGTGATTTAGGTTTAAAAACTTATCAGTGATGGTTAATTATTATTTTACTTAACAGGATATTAGCAGCTAGGTATTAGTAGTTTTGTTAATTTAATTTAATTAGTAAATATATATATGGTTAAAGAAGATAATGAAATCGTATATACACTTTCAGAAAATATATATATATTGAAAATGGAAATCTAGTAATTCTAATTTCAGTTACAAGATTTTTTTTAAAATCTATATGTTATTTTATCACATATAAATATAGACAGTTTCAAAAGGGAATGATAAAGATATATACATGCTAAAACCTTCTCGCTATTTCAAATTAGTGGATAAAGTGATTAGCTTGTTCAAATTTACTTATTTATGCTAAAACTATTAAAAAAAAGAGAGAGAGAGAGAGAGACATTAGTTGAGAATTTAATTATTAGTTAAAATGAAATCATTAGTAACGTAAATTTAAGATGGAGATTGAATTGTTCGTTTTGTTAGAATATTAATTAATCTAATTTATCAAATGGAGGTTAATTATTCGAATATTTAAAATTTTAATAAACTATAAATTGTTTATCCAAGGTCAAAATTGGGATAACCAAAGCAATGCGGAAGTGGACTACAAAACGAATCAAAGGTGAGTTAATCTCACTTAGTTAAATTTAAATTTAAGTGATTGAATTTAAATAATTGTTTGAATGGCTGAATTGATTGATGTGATATAGTAGGATATTTTGGAATTGGCATATTATATTGTGCTAACATTTGTGGATGCAGGAAAAACAGGTTGGAGGGGTCCAACAGGACCCCTTACATTTATTTAAATTATTCAATATTCTCTGTTGTGATTATTTGATATCTTATGATGAGTTATATTGGAATATTGAATGTTATGGTTTGATTAGATATTTGGATATAATGAATTACCAAAATATATGAATTGAATTATGGGAAAGAAATTAAGAGGAAGTAAATTTGTAAGCGAAATAATTGTAGAAAGTTTGAATAAATTAAGAATGAATTGAAAAGAAATAGAAGTAATATGAAAATAATAAATAACTTCGAGTATGAAGAGAAATGGAATTTTGAATAAAATGAAATTGATGAATTGTAAACTTAAGTCCTATCAATTAAAGAAATAAAGAATTATTTTAAAATTCAAGGTTTAAATTTATTTAAAAGGATAGAGAAGTAATTGAGAAATCTAAAAATTTGGAATTTTTAGCTGAAGTGTTTTTAAAATCATAATCAAGAAATGAGGTCTGAAATTAATAGATTGTGAATTAAAAGGAAATAAATTGGAAATAAATTTGGGAAATTGATTTAAGTGATTGAAGTTGGGATTTTTCTCTGGATAACCAAGTACATTTCTAAAATAAATTCTTAAATAATTTTAAAGGTTTTAAAGTTGTTGTAAAAAAAGCAAGTTTTAGAAAATTTATTATTTCTAATATTTAAATTCAATTGTAAGTATTTTCCCAAATCTATTATAGTAGTAGCAATTACTTAAAAAGTAACTTAGTATGTTGTTTCCAAAAGTGAAAATCTAGTTTTATATTCTATTAAGTAACTTTATTTTCAAATACTCATAAAGTATGTATTTGTACAAAATATTGAAGTAATTTAACGTAAATGTTTAAAAGTATATTTTCAAAATAAAGTGTTTTAAATTATTTTAAAATATATTTTTGTGCTTGGTGATTTCAGAGGAAATATAAAATATTTGGGAAAGTTGATTCTGAGAAGAATGAGAGTTTTGAAACTGTTTTCAAAGGATTGAAAATAGAAATACATCTTGTGAAGATATTTTTGATATTAATAAATAATTTGGAAAATTATTTATTGGTTGATGGTTGTTTTGTGAATATAATTGATAGTTAAATAACCGACTATCAATATTGGACAAATGTGTTAATCGTTTCGAAGAGACCGGGATCGAGATTTATTTCTCGAAAACCACTTTGATCTGGTTTGTACGTTTCCTGTAAACGATTTTGGATTCGAAGATAGAGCAGTGAAGTGCAAGGGCTAGTCGCTACTAATCCTGAGGATATTTCCAAAATGGATGTAGTAGGAATAGTGCCTTCGGTTACGTTCGAACCCGGGACGGACTTGTATGGATGAATGCTTGCGAAAACATCGTCAGGTGGACGATGGGCATTCTAAAGGATCATGTTCTAAAAAGGTAACGCTTTGCCTCAAGCCTCATCAAATGGGAATGACTGAAAATCAGGGGTTATGCAGCAAGGCTAGGTGGGTAGCACCCAAGCAGGGTGAGGTCATTCCAGTCTAGATGTCCCTTTTTATTTCGGCTTAGTGGGCGGTTGCTGATCCCAACCGTGGGGTGATCTCACTCGGGACTGTCCAGTAAGGTATGGCCCCGTCCTTGTGTTGCAGGGGAGCAGGCGTACTCCTCGGTACGGTGATCTAGGCCCCGTACTGTGACAGGTGGTACTCCAGTGCCTAGTCATTAGTTGGAAATCCATACTCCCTACAAGCCTTGTACGAGTTTTGTTTGTATTACCCACCCTGTAGCTAGTAGCTGGAATTTAATAATGTAACAATTTCGGCTATTTTATAAGTATTTGTATATAGACCTTATTATAATATCAGAGGATTTCTATGAAAATTGTTTTAGCTATCGTAAGGTAAAAACCCGACATGTTTATTTGTGGCGTGGTCTTACGAGATGCTTTTGTTTTCAAAGGATTTTAAAACTTTAATAATCAATTGGGTGTGATTTTCTCACGCTGGTAATACAGACTGACTCGGGTATTATTTAACTGTCATGCTTGGGTCAGACCTAGTATTATAGGATACAGGATATGATGCTATGGAGCTTAGGGAACGAGCTTGATTGACGATACGTACATTCGTACTTGTGTATATATATATATATATATATATATATATATATATTCCGCTGTTGAGTTGTTGTGTATCCATTGTATGTTATTGATGTGAGCTGTGACTGATGTACTCTGATGATGTAATGTATGTAAACAGATATATTTGACTTTGAGTAAAGATTATTTACTATCTATTATATTTTATTCCGCTGCGATGGTTAGATTCAAATGTTGTTTTCTATTTTCTTCTTCTACCTTTTCTTCTTTAACCCAAATGGTTCGTATTTCTGTACAACTTGAGTTGATTTAGGTAGAATAGTGTTGACTCAAGGGGTACGGATTTGTGGGTCGTTACACGTGACCTCTTGATCAAGGCTAGCTCCACACAACTCCTGCCCAACAATCCCACCCACGAAATGCTACAGCCCACCTAAGTCCACTACAATGGACATGGGTTGCTGGCCATGGCAGCCAACATGGCCTCAACGTCGTGCGCCAATAATTTTACGAAATTTGATATTTCTACTGCGGCGAATAATTTGTGGCGCTTGATTGTTGAATTTTTATCAAGGAAAGGTTGTCTTCGGATGTGGTACCACCGTCTGTTATGACGTACTGGTAAGACGCCTTAGCGTCGTGGAGTCTATAGTAGCCGGATGGATCGTTTGGATGGATGCAATTGAGGATTTGTTGCTCTAAGAGTGGGACTAGTTTTTCTCGAATGTAATTTATTCCTTCTATTAAGGCAATGCTGAATATACCCAACAACATTCTGCATTTTTGGAAGGGATAATCTGTAAGTTACTAGCATCTAATTAAAAGTTACTTATGGATTCTAGTAAGAGTAATTTTTGTTTTAACTGTGAGCAACATGCCAAATTTTTTTTAAAACCCAAGAGAACCCAGCTGGCCGGTAAACTTCTAAGGAGGGTACAGTAAAGTCGTCCGCTGATCCAAGCCCCCATACCCCAAGTAAATTTATATAGGATGGGAAAACCCACGGTATGAGTCGAACATGTGTCTTTAAACAAGAACCTAAGCCTTCTTTCAACTGCGTCGCACCCACGGATGCAACATACCACTTTGTTTATGGTGTAAATAATAATTTTTGCTCAGCCTATAATTAGGATGTATATTACGATTCAAAAAAATTGCATTTTTCTTCATTACTTACTTAAAATTAGCAAATTTTCCTATAATTTAAAATTCAGAGTACTTTATTATTTTATTAAGCGAGCATCATGCAAATTATAGGAAAGCAATAATAGGCAATCTTATTATAGGAAAAAACTATGCAAAATTCAAGTTTATTTACAAAAAATCTAGAATATGTATATAAAGTTCATATCTTCTTAAAATATGCAAGGACTTAATATTTGAATACTACTTTTAATCAAGGACATAAATGGTTATTGAAATATTGATTACAACATACACTTAATTTGTTTGTTTTTGAGAATTATATTGTTTTTCATCCTTAACGAAATGAACAGAATAATACAACTATATATCTCATGGGTTTCGATATTGCAAGATAACATTAGTCTTGATCTTTTTTTTCACAGTAAAATTGGTACCTAAGTCTCAATGTTGAACATTATACTACTTGTCATCAGAGTTAGTGGTCTTGACCCATTACTCTTAGTCTTTGGATTCAATCTAACAATTCCCTGAAGTTTTTCCCATTAGTTTAATCAACATAATTCAGATTGAGCTATTTTGGTGGAAACATGGTGTATTTATTTTCTGGTCATTTTGATTTCTAACTCCTCAGAATCTCACGTAAATCCCAGAATGGATAATATACATTTGAACAATTAATTAATTAATATTGTGGTTTAGATAGGGTTATGAGTACCGGACCGATGTAAAGTTCAAGTGGTTGATTTAACTGATACAACCATCACATCTGCAAAAATTACCAAAATTTTCGACGGCTAGCAGCCGTCGGTAGCCGTCAAAAATGCCATCGGAATATGGACCATGAATTGCGCCCGTTTCGGTGTCCCCAGTGGCATCATAGCGACGACGTCCGGTGGCTGTTTCGATGGTTATTTCGATAAATATCAGACGGCCTCGACGAAGTTATTTTTCCATTAAGCCTTTCTGAATCCATAACCTACCGTCAGAATCCGTAGACCAGCGTTGGAATATGTGGCCAGTAAGTCGCTGAAAGCTGTCGATTTTCGTCGGATTTCTTAAACCATAGGCCATCGGTAATCTGGGTGATTTTTTCTTTTGCTTGCTTCGCTTCCATACCACATCAATATATAACTCAGAAAAGTCATTATATAAGCCTCATATATAAACTTAAATCAGTTTCAATATTAACATCAATATAAAATAAAACTCAAATCATAATATCACACACAAACATATTAAATTCCAGCATCAAACTCCAATATTTACAAAATAAATCTTCCATCATCACTTTCACTCATCTAACTTCAATATTTACATCTAACGCCAAAGTTCGCATATCAACTCCGCAAATCAACCACCAAATTAATGTCAAATACCACGAAAACCACATGTCCTTAAATTAACCACACAATCACTCAATGTTGATATATACACAAAACTACATCCAACACCATGTGTCCATAAAAAACTGCAAATCGTAGCTCAAGACTCATTATCGGCTTTGGAACCTTCGGACGAAGGAAAAGCACCATGACGCTCCATGTACGCGGTCAACGCTGGTTTAGCTGCTCCATTTGCACTGCTTGGACGCGGTACTGCTCTTCCAGCTGCACAATCTACAATCTAAGCTCATTAATCTCCACACTGTCCTAAGCCTTTTAGTATGCCCTTTGAATTGTCCGAGCCTACATTTAGAAATATGTTTATTACTTAAATTTTATAAAAATTAAGCAAATTTTACAAAGTAGTTAATTTTTGTAAATTATCGATCGGTTATCGAGGCACCTATTTCTCTGGGTTGGGTCCATAACAGTCAAAGATTATGTCCTTCTCCTCAGTGGTCAATTGCTCCTATCCAGAATGCTCAAGCATCTGCACACGTGCCTGCATAAATATTTCCTGCAATGCGAAATTAATTACAAATAAATATTATATGACATTATTATAATATTTTATAATTAATTAAGTAAGATGATCAATATTAATAACTTGTAACTTAAAATATACTTAATTGTGCGGCGAATTCTCTATCATCCTCATGCGAGGCATACGACACCATTCCCTCAATATCTGTCTACCTAATGACATGTGCGTGCTCAAACACCTTCATATACCAGATCGGCCCGCCACAATCTTTTCCGCAATAATTGGTGTACATTATTGTTGTTTATAAAATTTATACTAGAAATGTAATAACTATTTGTAATTCCAATTAATTAATTTACCAAGTCCTCACGATGGTGATTGAATGATTTTGAGCCACCGTGGTGTGTGAAAGGTTTTTCTCCATATTCACGGAGTTTATATCTGACTTCGTCTACGAATTAAAAATTAAGATTGTATTTTATAGGCATTAATTATGTATTCTGTATTGAATAAATTAAGGTGATATCTTATTACTCTTACCTTGAACTCATCACAGCCTACCATGCGATCCAACTTGTCACGGCCCGAAGTTCAGCGTTCAAAAATCAACATCAAATACCTCACTTGTATTCGACTGCCGGAGATTCGAACGTCGAATTTCAGTTCGGATGGAGCTTATAACAACATTAGATGAATATAAATAGTGGAAATAAAACTGCCAATATCAAAATCCCAGTTACAACATCACAATATCATTAAAATAACAACACCAAAATACGTATACAACACAACTTCAAAATAGACCATCATGACAAAACCACAAGTGATTGCATTTCAAGAAAGTCTTTGAAAATATTAGGCAATAACGAACTTCCAAAATGAGAACCTTTGAGATCCAAAAGCTTTCAAAATATTTCCAAGTTAAAAACATTCAAAAACCAGTATCCTCCAAACCATACGACTTCAAAATTCCAGCTAGCTCCAAAACACGGAAGACCTGCTACTAGGCTGACCGTGTGCAAATTATGGGCACCTAGACTTTAGAAAGGAAACAATAAACTCCAGGTCATGGGACTGGTATGAGTAAACAAAACAGTTATTTGAAATAAAATCAGTTTATTTAAATCAAAAGCAATAAAAGATTTTGAAAGAAATTCGCGATGCTTTTTGAAAATGAAACTTCCATAAGGCCTCCCGGCACATACACAATGCAAACGCAGACTTGGAGGAGATTTCTCCTTATGACAGTCAAAAATGTTTAATACGAGGAAACATTTTAAATATTATTATTAGTGCATAGTGTGAAAACATTTTCGAAATTATAATATTAATATTAGCCAGCATAGACATTCTGAACTATGCCTACTATAACTGCCATCTAAATAGTGGTGACCACCAAAAGTAAATGGCAGGTAATACAACTAAGGCCGTACCGGGTTCGTATTGGTAATTGAATTTCCAGCAAATGGTCAGGCTTAGGAACTTCCTGGGCAACATGGGTACCCCTCTGGAGGGACGTCCCGAGAACCTAACCGGATCTCTTCCAACACAAGGTCGGGTTACCTCTATAACTAGATAACTACTACACGAGTATGCCATCCCCCAGTTATAACCAACTTTATCCAGGGCCCCAACAACAATAATCACAAAGTAATATATATATATTTGCAATATCCACATAAGTTAAGTATCTCGGCTCCATACCATGATACCACTTCTGTCCAGAAGGAAATGCACATATCCTAAAGGGCGCTACCTCCAATAACCTTGCCGCATCTTTCATGTTTCGACCATTACCACTTTGTAAGGTTCGACGAATTCTTGTCCATAAAGCTACACTTTACATAAAAAAGCCATGCTTTGATCAACAAATGATCGGTAAATGATCATCAATACACGGCAACACTTAGCGTGCCACACTACCAAATTGTGAGTATATCGCTGATAACCTTCAACTACATAACCTCTGAGCTCGTACGTCTCAGAGAAGGGTGTTAAGCTAAGAGAATAAATCATCCGCCACCAACAGATATGTATTTGAAAGAAATCGGCTTTAGATCTCAAAGTGCAGTGTCAGACACAAGACCATACAAGTCTGCTCGGGTTCGAACAGAACGGAAGGCACTTCGTCCAATGAAGGAAGAAGCCCTTGCAAATCCGACCGACCACAATCCCGATCGAATTTCACATTACTTAGGGAATCCCTATACCGGAACAACTCGGTGTAGAGACAATCGATAGGTTATTCTTTCGTTTTCGAAGACACCCGGTCTTCACCACCGGCCTTCAATTGCTCTCCACTCACCGAATTATATGACACAACGGTCCTCTCCCGGCTAATCCGAATAGTGAGCGTCAATTATAAAAACATGTGGATATGTCATTCACAAAGACTCACAAGTTCGATGTGGGTTTCGGATAACATTCTGAAATCCGACTCCCTGTCGCACCGAAATTTAAATGCCGTGTACGGCAAAAAGGGGTTTCATATTCATATAGAAAATACAGGATCACCGCTCAGCACAAAACAATTCATGGCATCACAATTACAATTAGGGATATCAATCAATACCCATCATACAATAGTTATCAATCATATACAGCTACGATGAATCAATCGTGTGAATTAAACTAATTATTCATAAAATTAATTTTCATTAATCATTATTAATCAATGATTAGTTGTCTTTAATTAAAATTTATTAGGTCTTTAATCATCTTCATAATTTAATCATTCTTAATTAAATTTTTTTATTAATTAATTCCAAATAAATCAATCTTAGTTATTAATTAATTAAATCTTAATTATTTTTATTTATTAATAATTTCTTAATTAATAATTAATTACAAATTTATAAATCTAAATTGTTTATTAAATTAATTATTAATTAAGTAATTCCCTTTAAAATAATTGATTTAATAAAATCATTAATTATTTAATGAATCAAAAGATAAATTAATTTTCTTGATTATCTTTATAAATCTTGTTCAACAACTTTCTTTTATCGCATTAGGTACCTTGAAAGGTTAAGATTTAGTTTCAAACAACCTTTATTTTAATTTTCATTATTATAAATGACTTTAGTAGATGATGTACAAAAATTAAACAAATTAAAATTTAATTGCTTAAAAACAACTCACTTAAATCCTTAATTTATCAAACTTAAGTCTAAGGTATAAATTTGAAATATGGTAAAAATTGTTTAAAAGTTTGAAAACTTTTAAAGGAAAAAGGAAAGAAAAAAACTGTTTTCCATATAAATCACGAGACTCGCTTCGGGTCACACCAGAGAGCTTTTCTCCTTTGCTTCGGGTTTATCAGGAATTCAACCCGAGTGCCCCCTGTTCCAACTTAAAAATTTCTTAAGTACTTTAACCCGGCGCACCTCAAAATTTACTCGAGATCAAACACGATCCACAACATGATTATCCTAAAGCCTCCTTCGAGTCGAACCCTACTTTTTCATTTATCAACTACTGATACCCATTCCTGTGTCGTGCACCTACATCGATCGACGTCACCCTTCTGGCCCCCAAGACCACCACCAGCAGACGTCCTTCACCCACACATGCTACCTAAACACTAAAAAGCACATATGAAACTCGAAGAAAAAAAAATCGAGTTATCTCGATCAACATGGGTACAGTAGCCATCAACAGAGAATCACTTCATACGCCCCACGTCGACCACCGGACTGCCTAAGATTCCGGCCACAGCTAGCTAACCTTCCCCAATACAATTTCCTAAAACCTTGTACAACTTGATCAAACAGAGACTCGGCACGGCAACAATTTCTATCACAACCTATTTTAGGTCTTAAACCCTTGTTCATTGATCTGCAGACACCACGATGATTTAAAAATCATTCAACAATTTTCGTGATGACCCCAGACCTTCATGTTATCATCTGCCATTGTCGTGAGACAAACTTTGTCTTTGATCATCAGTGTTTCACTAAAACGCACGCCACGTTCAACTTCAAGTTTCACATTGAATACGTAATTTAAAATCTTGATTTTAATCTTTAAAATTAATATTTTCAATGACGATTTAGATCATATAATCAAATTGAAAAATCAGGGAAATCAAATTTTAACTTTAGATTGAGCTTGTTGTCCTACTTCTTGTTCCAGGCATGTATTATTTGTTTTAATTTATAATCTTTTCTAATTTAGTTTTGGTGAATCTGAACACTTTTTTTCTCTGATCTCACAAAAACTAGAGGTAAAGAATTTTGTTTTTGATAGTTTTTTTCTAATATCCTGGAACTGGAACAGGATTTACAACCCTGTACATCAACATGCACAGGTCAGATGCATATACATATTCACATACAATTATACACTTATTTGCAAGCATTTTTTTTTACTTACATTCAGACATGATCTCAAACAAATTGCTCACCTTTTTTTCTTCATATGTCCTGACAGTGTTCAAACAGAGATGAACCTGAACTCCTTCTTCTTCTTTTTCTTACTTTAATTCTTTTTGAACTTAGATTTGCAAATTGATGGTTACAGACCAATAATTACTCTTGTTATATTCATGCATTTAACCAATTCATGACCAAAATTTTAGATTACTTACTGTAACTTCCTAGTTTTGAACAGGGGAAAGAAAAGCTCTGACCTGTACTTTAATTAGTATTTGCTAATTTTTATTTTCTTTTTTGGGTTGAGTCTTGAATCTCCCCTTTAATCTTTGAAGTTCCAGCTTGATTTTGTAGCATTTGTTGAAGATTGGAATTATCCTTGCATTCTTCTTCTACCTTGAGAAAAGGGAAATTTGCTACATATTTTTTTTCCTTTTCTGGCATGTGTTTTCTTGATTTAATTATTGAGGGAAAGTAGGTTGTTTTTGATGAATAAATTTTTTCTTTTCTGACAAAATTTTTTTACAGTTTTTTTTCCTTTGAAATGAATAAGAGGAGAAGAGTTGTATAAGTTTATTTTTTTTCCTTTTCTAAAAAAATGATACAATGCCACTTGTAATTTTCTCTCTCTCATGATTTACTCATGTCACCTTAGTTATCATTAGTTTAACACTTGTAAGAATTTTTTTTCTTTATTTATATTATATAAATTGTATTTAGACTTATATTTTCCCATTAACAAATATTAACCTTATATTAATGCATATTATCAAAAGAAAGTGTTTTGAATTTTTAAATACATATTACATAAATTGCATAGATATACATTTATAAATCAAATTATTTCACAAAATATTTATTTTAAAATTTAAATTCAAATTAAAAATCAAATTCAATATATGAATTTCAAATTTACCCACATATGCACTAATACATATATATTCACATATATGAATAAAAAATTAGATTTAAATGATTTTAAAACTTTTAGTATTTCCAAATTTCAAACTCAAAAGAAATTTGAAATTCTTATTCATTTAATTTATCACTTATTAATTATTTTGTAACTTTTTAGATTATGTTAAAAAACGTTTAACATTTACCAATCTGAATTGGTAAATTTTGGAATGTTACACAGACGCTGGCACCCATCCACTGTGGCTTCTTCTCGGTTTTCTTATGCTAGACATCATATCCCTGTAATTCTTTATCACTTTTGTGTTCCAGTGGCACTGGCAAAGGGACACATCCTCCTCTTGCAAGTCTACTGCAACCTGTAAATATGTTGAAAAAATATATGTTATACAATTATACATAGTTGGAAAATTGTTAAGTAATTATATATAATGGTGTATAATTTTACACTTACCAGGAATTCCTACCATATACTCTCCCGCACATGGCGTAGGATCCTGCTCCACTTCGACCATTATGTTGACATGCGACTCATATACACCTGCTTGGATATGCTGAGCATAATATTAGAATGTTCAATCTCAAAACCCTTGCAATAAATACGATATAGACAAATCATAACTAATATATCATACAAAATATTTACATTGCTGAAGTGAATTTAGTAGTTACGAGCCATAGACATTCGGTAATAATTTAACTACCGGACGTGGCGCCTCTAGTGAAGGTCCGCTGCCATTACCGCCACCGCGGCATGTCCCTCTCTGAGACCATGAGGGAGAACCAGTCTGTGAAGAACTCAAATGTCTGAAAAATGACATCTCCTTTACCTATGACACATATATATGGCAGAATATACCAATCAATTAGGAGTAAACATGTCAAGATTTAACAGCAATAATCGCATGTAACATAATAAATATAACATCGATACTTCCATAAATTACCTTTATCAACTTGTATACTATTAAATAAGTCCTCATCGTTTTCTAATTCAGACTCTGTCTTGTACTCTATATTGTTTTCCTCGGTGGCCTCAAACGCTTCTACTAATACATTTAATTCGTCATTTAGAAGTGCTAACTCGATTTGATCATCTGTTATTACAATTTCTCCATTTTCCTCGATATCCACTTGGTACGCTTGGTCTTCAGAATATTCTTTCCGTCAAACGTAAATCTTGCATTGGTTTTAAAAATCGCCGATCAATCTGCATTATCTCTTCTTAGAGATGGATAAGGAGCATAATAAAATTTTAGGGCCAGTTTTTCTAGTATAAACGGATTGTACTTATGACAATGTGATGTATGCTTTATTTCAATAATATTTTATTTTTTTGCACGTTGATTCCAGAACCTAGAACACTACTGAACTAGTTGCATCTACACAACTTCTACTAACCTAGTGAAATATTTAATTGCAAAACTTGAGTTAACACACCATACAAATCATTTTTGGGATCATTTGGGTCATTGCTGCTTTTAACATATACACCGGTATTTTTAGTTAATTTTTCAGCCCCGCACTCTTTGATGTTGATGATGTATCCACTGACAAAGAAAGTTGGATATGTGTTGGCTTTTCCTTTTAGTCCCATCGCAAGTTGTTTCAACCTTCATCAACCACATAATATACTGGATCATATACGTGATTCGAAAACTAAGTAGCAACTTTTTTTCATATCTCCGCTTGGATGCTGTGATACGTAAATACCGCATATACATAATATATTACTTTATAATTAATACACACATGTATTATTCAAGTAAATAATTTTACATGTGTTATTCATTAGTACTGGGAAAATGGCCCAACTTTAGAACAGTTAAGAAGAACATATGTATCGGAAACTTGGTAATCTCTATCGTCTAACCATACTCCTACTCATCTTCCAGCAGGGCGTCCCTGCTTTCTAAAAATAAAGAGCACTGATTCAGAAGAATCTAGTTCAATGCCGTCATCATTTCGCGTTGCACTTTCAAAAGATAAGTTCACATGGTCACCAAAGTAATGAGAGAAAAAGAACGAAGCTTCTTCTTCGGTATATGGTTTGCATATCGAACCTTCAACTCGTGCTTTTTATCTCACTTTTTTCTTTAGATGATTCAAGTTTCTGTTAAGAATAATCATAATTAAATTTTATTACATATTGTTAAACTAAAATTTAACAGCTCAATGTTAAGACCCTTCGAATGGATACATCCATCCATATTGCACAGGACATCGAAGATTTGCTTCAAAGGGTATATGAATAGGTAAATGCTCCATTACAGTAAAGAAACCAGGAGAAAATATTTTCGCCAGTTTGCAGAGCAATATAGGAATTTATTGCTCAAGTTTACGTAGACGATCAAATTTTAATGTAGTTGAAAAAAGCTCCTTATATAACAAACTAAATTCTATTAAAACCATCCAAATTTTTTTGGGCAATAGTTCTTTGAACGCAACTAGCATTCCAACATTACATGGCAGTGATAACTCGGATTTTAAACATTTGGTAATTGGGTAATTTACTGATTTATTGAATAAATAAATGGAATTCCGATAAATATAAAAATTAAATTAAATTTCTAGAAATGATAAACCTTATGATAAATTAAAAATATGTTAGTAGACATAGGCAAACTTTATTGAAAATTTAAGTGTGTTTATGTACAAGTGTATATGAAGCTATTGTTTAACTGAGCCCTTGAATATAAATTCAAAAATAAAATGTCTTAAAAATAAATTGGACTAAAATAATATATATAAGATTTTTATTTATGTATAGTTAGTTTCAAATTATTTTCTTTAAAATTTTATCAATATTTTGTTAAGGGAAAAGTATGAATATAAATTTGATAACACACACATATATATATATATAAACATAATAAAAAACATAAAAAAGGGTTTGAATACACATATATTACAGGAATAAGACTTACAAATACAAAAATAAATGATAAATATAATATAAAATTAATATAAAACACATAAAAAACATAAGACATGCATATTTACATGTGTGAGTTAATTTTATCATCAATTTAACAATTGTAAGAATAATAACTTGCATAATAAACAAGTGTCATTAGTTCTCCTATTTTTAAAAAGAAAATAATAAAAAAATTATTATTTAAAACATGTTATATATATATATATATATATATCACAATTCCCCTCTATTCTCATTTTCTCATATTACAACTAAAATATAGCAAACTACAGAAACTTAAAACCTGAAACGAAAACCAAAACAAACTTGATCAAGCAACTGATCAAATTCTTCAACCTGAAGCAAACATATCTAGAAAGCAAACCAGTTTAAAAAAAAGTAGAATCAAATACAAACCTGGAAACTAGAACCAGAGAAAGGAAGAAAATCAACAACACTTTTGAGTTTCAAGAACCTGAAGCAAAACAAGATCAACTTCAAAATCAAACATCTGAAAATCTCAAACAAAACAAATCAAGGTTCTACATCCAGATAACTTCCAGTTTTTCAGAGTGAATTTTCTCCTCTGATTTAATCCAGACAGGTGAGTAAATCAACTATGTTTCATATAAACTGGATAAATGTGATGATCATTGGATTGTATGGAATAAATGATGCTTGCTTATATGTATAATGTGATCTCCCTATAGATTTAGAATGTTGTATAATTGGACATGATCAGAAAATTAGCAAATTTTTTCGGTTCTGGCTTTACAGACTTCAAAAATCTTTCCAAAATCAAGACATCATTCTCTTTTTTTAGATTGGATTGTTCAAACAAAAAGTGTTTAAATAGTAAGATTTTAAATTTAAAAATAATTTTAAGTATACGTCGTTATAGATCTCTGGAAAATTAGGGAAGATAGTGAAAACTCTAAAATGCATTAAATTCCATGATCACAATTCTCTGATCCACAAATGTAATTTAACTCGACTTCCAAATTTATAAATTTTAGTGGTTAAATCAGGATTTGTAGTTTTGAGCTTGTATGAGTAATTCATGGTTGATCAGAAGGGAAATTTAACCAAATTCTGGTGATTTAAGGAACACTAAGCGGTGGAATTTGATCAAAAGGTGGCCGAGGCAGACGGAAGCGGGGGAAAAATAGTGTCTGGATTTAAAAGCCGTTGTGGTGGAGCGACAAAGGTGGAGTAGGGTTTAAGGTTCTTCAGAATCGACTCTGGGTTTTCAGGTTGCTGTGACGTCGAAGGAGCATCGAAATGGTTCGGGTATAGTGGAAAGGGAAAAAGGGCGTCGAGCAAAGCTATGGACTTGAAGGCAAGGTGGCCGATGGTCAGAGGTGTGGATACGAGGCTGGTTTCTGGTGAATAGTTCTCGTTCCAGTGGTTTGTTTAACTTGATTTTTGATTCAGCAAAATTTTGGCAAATCAGGTGATTGAAACCGGGTAAGGTAGTCAGGAGGGATTTGTTAGCGAGGATGAGGTTGGACGGAGTTTCTCCAATAGGAGGTGCCTATGACTCCTCACCTCTATACTCACGCTAGCCAAAGACACTGCGAGTAATGTCGTCAACTAGCACGAAGAATAAGGTTTTTGAGGAGCGACCATCCATGTAATTTCTTTGTGCGAGCACCGATATGTCAGATAGTATAACACGGATTTAATTTCAAGAGGAAATCCGACATATCAAATACAAACTCAAAGCTACTGCATAGTGGCTATGTGCTCTTCGAAAAAAATATAGAAATAAACAAAACATAAATCAGTCATAGATATTCATATCACAAAGGCAGAAATAGATATGAATACTCCACATAGAAGTGTACATCAGAGTAGTGGTCAAATATGATCCACAATATCACAAAAGAATAGATACAAGTGCTAGACAAAGAATAATTATACATCAAGAAGTCTCTTTCTGGAATGCATACAAAACAAAAAATACCAATCTAACGTAGTGAGTCAAAAATCAGGCGATGGTCCATAATAAGAAGTCAAGTAGAAGCACCTGTAATATCTCGTTCTAACCCGAGTATTACGTAAGAAGAAACTAATAAATGGATTAGTCTAGCTATAAATATCATATAAAACGAGATAGAATAAGAGATATGATAAAAACGTATGATAACAAAAATTTCATACTATGACAATTATACATTAAATAACAACAAAAATCGTACAATATCTCAAGAAATCTCGAAGCACTAGAAAGAATGTCGGGTTCTTTGTTTTTGTTCACTAAACCATAAATATTGACAAACTTATCAATGCCAATCATAAAAGTTGTTGAATCACAAATTCACAGAAGTTAGCGAAACACAAATTCACCAATGCTTAAATATTGATAGAGCTTATCAATGTAAATCACGAAATTTGGTGAAACACAAATTCTAGAAATCATCAATTGAAATCCAGAAATCACAAAAAGGGGGAGGCCTATCACAAACGGGAGCATGAAAACTAACCCACATGTGTATCACAAACGGAACGCTATTCCATGGTTGCTAACAATCAATTTGAGCCGAAGCTCCACAAACGGTCCGAAGACCTTTGAGCCGAAGCTCCACAAACGGCCCGAAGACCATTGAGCCAAAGCTCCACAAATGGCCCAAAGACCAATGAGCCGAAGCTCCACAAAAGGCCCGAAGACCATAGGACGCTGTCCCACCAATTTGAGCCAAAACTCCACAAAAACGGGGTTTAGTCTCCCTCACAGACAAAGACATCGCACATTACTAGTCTAAATCACAAAATGATCATCATTGATCGATAAATGTAAATTACACTAAACTAGTAAATAAATGAGTTTAGCTTCATGTCCCATTACCACTGGCTTAACTTAAATATTTACGAACAATTTATAGACATCCACTCGAGAATAAGTGTCAATTACACTAAGCTAGTAAATATATGAGTTTTGCTCCATGTCCCATAACCACTATCTTAACTTAAATATTTGCGAACAAAATGTAAATCTCCACTCGAAAATTGTCATAAGAGATTCAATCGAACAAGTCCAAGAATTAACCGACAAAAGTAAACGCAAGTGTTTCATACGACTTGCTTTACTAAGCCATTTAATTAGATTTCTCATACGAATGAGGTAAAGGTTTGTATATACTAATAGATTGGAAAACAGTTTTATAAATGAGCTTTGTATTAAAAATTGAGTTTGAAATCATCTTTGTAAAAGAGTTTGATTATTCTCTACCAGTATAGAAACCTTTGTATTTCAAAGTGACAAATTACAAAAAATGATTGTAGAAACAATCAATCATCGAAATTCACATACGAAGACGTGAACAAATCCATAGAAATCAATACCGAATCCATCAAGTTGGATATTCCAAAAAATCCCGAAAAAGAATTCATCAAAGTCGATAATAAATGATAACAACGAATCGGACAATCACGAATCGATAAAAATTGGAATCGCAAGCAAAATAGGCATGTTAGGCAAAATAGGCAATGTAGGAACAGGTCAGTCGACTGGCGCTCTGAGAACAGTCGACTGGACCAGACCCTGGAAAACTCTCGGGTTACAGGTCAGTCGACTGGACTCAGAGTGCCAGTGGACTGACGCATGTTTGCAAGGATTTCCAGCCTTTTACAAATGAAGGGAAAACTCTTTCAGTTTGCGATTGGACGAGCAACGTGCGCTAAGGGTTTACGCCAATCGGCAACCCAACACAATAGGCTCTTTGATACACCGCCAAAAGCATGATCAAACATCAAAGTTAGTATTTGTAATGATTTGACTTCAAAACACCAAAAATTGGAATATTGACCAATTCAATCCAAACCAAAAGCAAATGCACATGAATAAGTGTTAGGAATTCATACCCAACAATCAAAGATAGTTATAGACATAGATGTGAGATAAAAATTTCACCTTTCGCACAAAACATGGATGGAGAAGCTATAGAGAAAAGCAAGAACAATCACTCTTCAATTCCAACCTAAGAAGCTTAAATAAAAGCTTAAAAGAAGAACATTTCCTAAATTAGGAATAGGGATTTCTGAAATTGAAGGTAGAATGAGTTGGAGAAGAAGAAGAGGATGCTTACCAATAGTTTTTCAATGAATTTGGAGTTGGAGCTTGGATTTGCAATGGAACTAGGGCTGAGGAATTCTAATTCTTTTTCTCTTCCCCCATTTTTATGAAAGCTTGAAGGTATTAGGAAATGAAAGTGAATGAAGAGAAGTTGGGGTTGAGCTAGAGTTAATAGTTTAGGCTAACCCAAACCCAAAGTCTAAAGTGCAAAGGTCAAATTTTTAGCTAGCTCCAAACATATCAAAGTTTATTCTCAGAAAGGTCGCAAATGGCATTTTGAACTCATTGGAAGTGGTCCCGAGTCCTAATTCGGTCAAATGCAAAAAGTAGCATTTGAAGTAAAAAGTTCACCTCAATGTGCACGAGAAAGTAAGTCCGGATGTGTTCGCTCGATGAATTCTCTAGATTCCCAAGAACAATCCTTCGGATTTGGGGACCATTGAACCTTCACAAGAGGAACATCCTTATTTCGAAGGCGTTTAACTCTGATGCAATAATACGAATAGGATGTTGCTCATAAGTTAAATTTGGCGAAACTTCAATTTCTTCCACAACACTGGGCTCAAGAATAGAATCAGAATCTCAAAGGCATTTCCGTAATTGAGAAACGTGAAACACATCATGAATAGCAGAAAACTGAGCCGGTAATAAAAAGCGATAAGCCACGGAACCAATACGTTCCGTGATGGGAAATGGACCAATATATCGAGGTGCTAATTTACCCGATCGACTGAAACGCACAACACCCTTCATAGGTGAAACACGAATAAACACAAAATCTCCCATAGAAAAATTCTAATTTCCTTCTTCGTTTATCGGCATAGGATTTTTGTCTACTCTGAGCATCTTATCATCCTATGACGAATAAGGTCAATCTTTTCGATGGAATCTCGAATAAAATTTGGACCAAAAAGCAGCTTCTCACCAGCCTCAAGCCAACAAGAAGGAGATCATCATGGCCTTCCATAGAGTGCCTCAAAAGGTGTCATACCAACACTAGATTGGAAGCTATTGTTATAGGAAAACTCAACAAGAGAAATATGATCTTCCCAACTTCCACCAAAATCAAGAACACATCACGAAGAAGATCTACAAGAGTTTGATTCACATGCTCGGTTTTTCCATCGGACTGTGGATGATAAGCGGTGCTAAAATTAAGCTTTGTTCCCAAAGCTTTTTGAACACCCTTCCAAAATCCACTAGTAAACAACGGATCACGATCGCTAACAATAGAAGAAGGAACTCCATGCAGTTTAACAATTTCTTTAATAAAGAGTTTGGCCAAAGAGGTACGGTCCGATTAGACCAAACGGAAATAAAAGGGGCGGATTTTGTAATTCTATCTACTATCAACCATAGGCTATCATGACCAGAATGAGAACGGGGAAGACCGTCAATAAAATCCACGGAAATTTTGTCCTACTTCCAAATTGGAATGTCCAAATGTTGCAATAACCCACTGGGCCTTTGATGATCGGCCTTGACAAGTTGGTAAGTCATGCAACGCTTAACAAAGTTCGCAATATCAGATATATTCCATCCCAATAATAAAGTCGCTTCATATCCACGTACATTTTACTATTACCGGGATGAAGGGTAAATTTAGAACGATGGGAATCTTCTAAAATGAGGTTTTGTCTCTCTCGCTGACAAAGACACATTGCACATTGCTAGTCTAAATCACAAAATGATCATCATTGATCGATAAGTGTAAATTACACTAAGCTAGTAAATAAATGAGTTTAGCTTCATGCCCCATAACCACTGGCTTGACTTAAATATTTACGAACAAATTGTAGACTTCCACTCGAGAATAAGTGTCAATTACACTAAGCTGGTAAACATATGAGTTTACATTCATGTCCCATGTGACGCCCAACCTCTATACCCACGCTAGCCAAGGACACTACGGTGTAATGCCGTCAACTAGCATGGAGAATAAGGCTGTTAAGGAGCGGCCATCCGTGTGATGGCTTTGTGCGAGCAACGATATGTCAGATAGGAGAACATTCATTTCAATTCAAGAGGAAATCCGACGTACCGCTACAAACTCAAAGTTACTGCACAGTGGCTATGTGGTCTTCGAAAAGAAATATAGAAATAAACATAACACAAATCAGTCATAGATATCCATATCACAAAGGCGGAAACAGATATGAATATAACACATGAAAGTGTACATCAGAGCAGTGGTCAAACAAGATCCACAATAACACAAAAGAATAGATACAAGTGCAAGACAAAAGAATATGTATACATCAAGGAGTCAATATCTCAAATGTATACAACCAAAAACTACTAATCAAAAGTAGTTAGCCAAAAGTCAGATGATGGTCCGATAAGGAGTCAAGCAGAAGCACCTGTAAATCTCAGTCCGACCCGAGTATTATTTAAGAAGAAAATAATAAATGGACCAGTTTAGCTATAATTATCAGATAAAATGTGATATAAGAAGAGATATAATAATAAAACGTATGATAACAAAAATTGTCATACTACGACAAGTATACATTAGAAAATCCACAAGAGTCATACAATATCTCAAGAATCTCATAGCATCAAAAAGAATGTCATATTCTTTATTTAATTCACCAAGCCACAGAAAATGACATACATATCAATGCCAATTGTAAATGTTTGTGAAACATAAATTCCAGAAATCAATAATTATAAATCCATAAATCACAAGAAAAGGATGGCCAATCCCAAGCGGGAGCATGAAAACTCACTAACACGTGTATCACAAATAATTCGGAGCATCGACGCAGTACAAATGGTATGTCCAATGAATCAAAAAGCCGAGACATTGATGTAGTACAAACGGTACATCCAATGAATCGAAACATAAAACAATTCGGAGCATCGACATAATACAAACGGTAGGTCAGATGAATCGAAAAGCTGAGACATCGATGTAGTACAAATGGTACATCCAATGAATCGAAACACAAAACAATTCGGAAGATCGACGCAGTACAAACGGTTCGTCAGATGAATCGAAAAGCCAAGACATTGATGTAGTACAAACGGTACATCCAATGAATCGAAACACAAAACAATTCGGAACATCGACGCAGTACAAATGGTACGTCAGATGAATCGAAAAGCCGAGACATCAATGTAGTACAAACGGTACGTCCAATGAATCGAAACACAAAACAATTTGGAACATCAATGCAGTACAAATGGTGCGTCAGATGAATCGAAAAGCCGAGATATCGATGCGGTACAACCGGTACATCAGATGAATCGAAACAAATTAAAAGTACATGGATTGCTAGCCCACAAAGAAATGAGACGAAGCTCAATAAAATGAGGTACAGTCCTCAACGTGGACAAAGAGACATTGCACATTTCTAGTCTAAACTATAAAATGATCATCATCGATCATCAAGAAGTGTCAATTACAGTAATCTAGTAAATATATGAGTTTAGCTTCATGTCCCATAACCATTAGCTTAACTTAAATATTTACGAACAAATTGTAGATCTCCACTAGAAAATTTTTCACAAGAGATTCAATCGAACAAGTCCAAGAATTAACCGATGAAGTAAACGCAAGCGTTTCATACCACTTGTTTTACTAAATCATTTAATTAGATTTCTTATACGAATAAGGTAAAGGTTTGTATATACTAATAGATTGGAAATCAGTTTTAGAAAACGAGCCTTGTATTAAAATAGTGTTGAAATCGTTTTGATGAAAGAGTTTTGATATTTACTACTAGTATTGAAACCTTTGCATTTTAAAGTGAAAAACCATAAAAATGATCGTAAAAACAATCAATCGCTAAAAATTCACATTCGAAGATGTGAATTAAATCCAAAGAAATCAATACCAGATCCATCAAAAAGGATATTCCTAAAAATCAATAAAAGAAGTCATCAAAGTGATAATAAGTGATAACAACTAACTGGATCAACAAAAATTGATAAACCATCGAAATTTACTCAAAAATAGCCAAAATAGGCAAAACTGCACATTTCAGACGTTTGAAATTCAAACCAGACGTCTGCCAGACGTCTTGTTGGATTTCTAGACGTCTGGATTTCTTCTCTTCCTTTTTACGTTTTCCAGGGACCAATTCCAGAAGTCTGGATTTTTCAACCAGACGTCTGAATTTGAAACCAGACGTTTGAAAATGAAACTAGACGTCTGAAATTTCTAGGTAGGCAAAAATCATCCTAGCTCAAAAGGGGCGAAAATCCAAACCGGAAGCGATCGGACGAGCGACGAAGAATAGGGATTTGTGCCAAGCGACATCCCAGCCTTACAAGCTATTCGGCACACCACCAAAACAAGTCCAAACATCCAAGATAGCATTTTTAACGATTTTGACTTCAAAACACCAAAATTGGAAAATTCACAAAATCAACTCAAACCAAAAGCAAATAAACATCAATAAGAGTTAGGAATTCATACCTAACAACAAAGATAGATATAGACATAGATGTGAGATAAAAATCTCACCTTTTACACAACAACAATAAAGAAGAAGCTTGAAAACAAAGGAGGATCAACTACTCTTCAATCCCAACTCAAGAAGCTTGAATCTAAGCTTAAAATAGAAACATTTCCTAAGTTTGGTTAAGGAATTTTCTGAAATTGAAAAGAGAATGAGTTGGAGAAGATGAAGAGGAGGCTTACCAATAGCTTCTCTTTGATTTTGGAGCAAGAATTAGAGTTTGGAAAAGGAACTAGGACTTGGAGTTTCTAATTCTTCTACCTTTCCCCCATTTTCAGTTTTAGCTTGAGTTTTAGAAATGAAAATGAGTGAATGGAAGGAGTCGGATTGAGTTAGGGTATTAAGTTAGCTAGTGGGCTGAACCCAAACCCAAAACCCAATACCAAAAGTAGCAAAATTTGACTTACTCCAAACATATCGAAGTTTATACTCAAAAAGGTCACAAACGTCATTTTGAACTCAACGGAAGTGGTCTCGAGTCCTAATTCGACCGTTTGCAAAAAGTAGGTTTTTGGACTAAAATCCGACGAATGATGAAATATTTAAATAAAATATTTAAATATTCAATCGTAAAATATATGGGTTGTTACAGACTCCCCACCTTTAAGAAATTGCGTTCTCGCAGTACTTAAGAAGAAAATAAATAGTAACAACCATTAAAGCATATCAATACAAAAGAAAGTTTGAAATAAGAAGTTCACCATAGAGAGCACGAAAGAGTAAGTCCGAACATGTTCGCTCGATGAATTTTCTGGATTCCTAAGAGCGAACCTTAGGATTTGAGAACCATTGAACTCTCATAAAAAGAACATCTTTATTTCGAAGGCGCTCAATGATACGAATAAAATGTTGCACAAAAGTAAAATAGGTGAAACTCCAGTTTCTTCAATAATACCGGGCTCAAGAATAACAATTCGGAATCCCTAAGACATTTCTGTTGTTGACAGACGTGGGAAACGTCATGAATAGCAGAAAATTGAGCTGGCGCAATGGCGTAGTACAATAATGGTTCGCCCGAGAAACTTGAAACTAGAAAAATTTGGAACAACGGCATAGTACAATAACGGTACGCCAAATGAACCAAAGCTCAAACAATTCGGAACACCGACGCAGTACAAAAACGGTACGTCCAATGAACCGAAAAGTCGGGACACCGATGTAGTACAATAACGGTACATCCGATGAACTGAACACAATAAAAGAACATCTGATGCTAGTCCGTAAAAGAAATGAGACGAAGCTCAATAAAATGAGATACATTGAAACGTCTGACGAACTTGGTAAAAAGATCATTCCATTCGGACATCATTAAAGAAACAACCACTTGTTGCTTACATCTAAGGGCATTGGAAACATGATTTCCCCTTCCGGGAGTATAAAGAATATCAAGATCATAAGATGCAAGGAACAGGAGCCAACATTTAGTTCCTTATGAGAAAATAAATACTCCAAAGATTCATGATAGGAGTAGTGAACAAATTTCTCTCCCAAAATAAATGATGATGCCAAACTCTAAAAGTGAAATTTTTAGCCGCGAGCACTAGATCATGAATGGCATATCTAGTCTCGATAGGCTTTAATGATTTAGAAACATAAATGATAGCACGTTCTCTACTGCAAGAGAACGACATTCAAACCAATACGATTAGCATCGGTACAAAAGAAAAAGTCTTGATTCCCTTCGGGAATCACAAGAATAAGAGTATCGAAAAAGAGTTCTTTTAAATAATCTTCTTTCCCAAAAAGCTAAAACTTTCAAAATTTTAGTTATCTCAATGTAAAAATCTTTCTAGAAAAATTTACTTTTTACAAGTCAATTTATTGTGTCTAATTGTCTCATCAAAGCGTTTAGGAGATTCCTATCGATAACGTTGATCAAGCGCGTCAACCAGAATTCTTAAAGCACCCAATGGGCAATAAAATCACAAAATCATCTTTTATATGACAAAAATGTCTGTTAAAAAGTTTTAAGAATTTTCTTTGCTCGTTTAAGAACAAAATCCAACTATACTTATAAATTAAACTTATGAAAAAGATTTGTAAAATTTTTAAATTTCTATTTTCATCCCAAAACCAATAAATACAAAAATGTTCTCATTAAAATATTAACAGAATACTCGATTTATAAAAAGGATGAAATAAGCTGGACAAACTGAATGGCATAATAAGTCTTACACAAGAATCATAACGAGTGCGGAATGCGGTAATTGGAATGCTAACTTCCGCGACTCGTAGCAAATGAAAACTGGTGGCAAGTCGAGCTGAAAAAACTTTAACACCACTCAAAAGATTTCCTACGTCATAATCCTAAGACAAACTCAGAACACAGGAAAATTCACAACTACCCAAATGAGGGAAATAACACTTTACTCAACATGTGGGCTTAAAGAATACAATAATGCCATCAAATTGGAATCGAAATCACAAAGAAATATAGAAATCTACTTAACAGATTGAAAATGTTGAAGATGAATAGTCCACTCGGGACATAGGATATGGCTTCATAATAATTAAGCCAATCCGTACAAAATTCAATTCCGAAGCATAAGAAAACAAATCGGCTCGGAAAGAAAAATCTCATAAAATAATTTTGACATCAATACAAAAAACCAACTGAGCGTTGCGGATCCACCAATAGGATTCGCCATTAAAAAAGGAGTCAGCAGGCCCAAAAATGTTTAGAGAAAAAGGATCAACAAGTTCTTTTGATATAAAAATAACCATTTCAAAGAGAACTAAAGTAAGAAGATCGCGAAATAAAACAATGTCATCAAGGATTGAATAAAAAGTACCTTGACCAAGAGAAGTGCCACTAGGCGTTTGCACAACATTAAGCCTTTCCCTCCCTCTTGCTTGGATGTTTGGGACATGTAGATGAAAGATGACCCGAACTTTTGCAATAACGAAAAAAGAGAGGTTTCAGACACCTATTAGCATAATGGTCTGTGGAACCACAATTGTGGCACTGTCTTCGACTAGAGGTAGGAGTCTTTGCTATCAGAGTTTGTTGCTTCCCCTTCTTGTTGGGGGTGTGGCCTTTGAATTTGATAGGCCTCTTCATGTTATTGTTGAAGTTCTGTTGGGCACCCGCAACTTCAACATCACACTCATTATCGGCCTCTTCAAGTCGAAGAGCGATATAAATAAGCTGATCAAAAGAAACTTCTAGTTTCAGGAGCAAAGGCTTTTTGAGATTCTTATTCAAGCCATAAACAAATCCCTTGTTTTTCTTCAATGGGGTATTAATGTAATCAACACCGTATTTTGAAAGAGATTCAAAAGATGTGACATATTCTGCCATAGAAGATTCACCTCGAACAAGGTCAATAAAACGTCGGGCCAAAGTTACCTTTTCAGCCTCCGACACAAATTTTGATTCAAATTTTTCCCGGAATTGCTCTCAAGTAAGATCTGCTTCGATAATCTCCAATGTCAAGAGCTCATACCAATCTACCACTCTTTCTTGGTGCATGCTAGAAGCCACTTCGACTCGATGTAGATCAATAAGGAACATGCGAGAAAAGATGTGGTCGCACGATTTGGGCCAAGCTTGAATTTCTATAACACTCTCGGATCCCATGAATGGCCTTCCATCCAAATCGGTATAGTCTCTACATAAGCATGCAAAACCAGATCTAGGATGAGTAGGCTCTGGAATGTGTCCGGATGCTTGATCGTTCTTTACTAGATCAAGAAGCTGTTGGGCAGACATAAATACTCCTTCCTGGGGAGTAGCACTAGATTGTCCGGCACTGGGACGATTTGATCTAACCATTTCTCTTCTTTAAGAAAGAAAGAAGATGAAAAGTTACACTCAAAATAAATATCAAGCAATCTTGATAGATAAAACAAGGAATCATAAAGAAAATAGGATGAATCGTTACGAAGGCTCGAATTAAATCCTAAAGTACGACTCCTAAGAAGGACTTAGGATGATGATCCTTGCTAGATTATTCTACACAGTTCCGAAGTTTGGCTTTGATACCAAGCTGTGACGCCACACCTCTATACCCACGCTAGCCAAGGACACTACGGTGTAATGCCATCAAATAGCATAGAGAATAAGGCTGTCGAGGAGTGACCATCCGTGTAATGGCTTTGTGCGAGCACCGATATGTCAGATAGGAGAACATTCCTTTCAATTCAAGAGGAAATCCGTCATACCGCTACAAACTCAAAGCTACTACACAGTGGCTATTGTGGTCTTCGGAAAAAATATATAAATAAACATAACACAAATCAGTCACAGATATCCATATCACAAAGGCGGAAACAGATATGAATATAACACATAAAAGTGTACATCAGAGTAGTGGTCAAACAAGATCCACAATAACACAAAAGAATAGATACAAGTGCAAGATAAAAGAATATGTATACATCAAGGAGTCAATATCTCAAATTTATACAACCAAAAACTACTAATCTAAAGTAGTTAGCCAAAAGTCAGATGATGATTCGATAAGGAGCCAAGCAGAAGCACCTGTAAAATCTCAGTCTGACCCGATTATTATTTATGAAGAAGATAATAAACGGATCAGTCTAGCAATAATTATCATATATAATGAGATATAATAATAAAACATATGATAACCAAAAATGTCATACTACGACAAGTATACGTTATAAAATCCACAAGAGTCATACAATATCTCAAGAATCTCATAGGATCAAAAAGAATGTCATATTCTTTGTTTAATTCACCAAGCCACAAAAAATGTCATACATATCAATGCCAATTGTAAACGTAGGTGAAACATAAATTCCAGAAATCAATAATTAGAAATACAGAAATCACAAGAAAAGGATGGCCAATCCCATGCGGAGCATGAAAACTCACCAACACGTGTATCACAAACAATTCGGAGAATCGACGCAGTACAAACGGTACGTCCAATAAATCGAAAAGCCAAGACATTGATGTAGTACAAACGGTACATCCAATGAATCAAAGCACAAAACAATTCGGAACATCGACGCAGTACAAATGGTACGTCAGATGAATGTAAAGCCGAGACATCGATGTAGTACAAATGGTACATCCAATGAATCGAAACACAGAACAATTCGGAACATCGACGCAGTACAAACGGTACGTCGGATGAATTGAAAAGTCGAGACATCGATGTAGTACAAACGGTACATCCAATGAATCGAAACACAAAACAATTCGGAACATCGACGCAGTACAACCGTACGTCGGATGAATCGAAAACCCGAGACATCGATGTAGTACAACCGGTACATTAGATGAATCGAAACACATTAAAAGTACATGGGTTGCTAGCCCACAAAGAAATGAGATGAAGCTCAATAAAATGAGGTACAGTCCTCCATGTGGACAAAGAGACATTTCACATTGCTAGTCTAAACCATAAAATGATCATCATCGATCATCAAGAAGTGTCAATTACAGTAAGCTAGTAAATATATGAGTTTAGCTTCATGTCCCATAACCACTAGCTTAACTTAAATATTTACGAACAAATTGTAGATCTCCACTAGAAAATTTGTCACAGGAGATTCAATCGAACAAGTCCAAAAACTAACCGACGAAGTAAACGCAAGCGTTTCATACTACTTATTTTACTAAATCGTTTAATCAGATTTCTCATACGAATGAGGTAAAGGTTTGTATATACTAATAGATTGGAAATCGATTTTAGAAAACGAGCCTTGTTATAAAATAGTGTTGAAATCGTTTTGATGAAAGGTTTTGATATTTACTACTAGTATTTAAACCATTGCATTTCAAAGTGACAAACCATAAAAATGATCGTAAAAACAATCAATCACTAAAATTTCACATTCGGAGACGTGAATTAAATCCAAAGAAATCGATGCCAAATCCATCAAAATGGATATTCCTAAAAGTACATAAAAGAAGTCATCAAAGTCGATAATAAGTGATAACAACTTACCATATCAACAAAAATCGATAAACCATGGAAATTTACCCAAAAATAGCCAAAAAAGGAAAAACTGCACATTTCGGACATCTGAAATTCAATCCGGACATCTGCCAGACGTCTGGTTGGATTCCAGACGTCTAGATTTCTTTTCTGCCTTTTTACGTTTTCCAGGGACCAATTCCATATGTCTAGATTTTTCAACCAGACGTCTGAATTTGAAACCAGACGTCTGAAATTGAAACCAAACGACTGAAATTTCCTGGTAGGCAAAAATCAGCCTAGCCCAAAAGAGGCAAAAATCCAAACCGGAAGTGATCGGACAAGCGATGAAGACTAAGGATTTATGCCAAGCGACAACCCAGCCTTACAAGCCCTTCGATGCACCACCAAAATAAGTCCAAACATCCAAGATAGCATTTTTAACGATTTTGACTTCAAAACGCCAAAATTGGAAAATTCACAAAATCAACTCAAATCAAAAGCAAATAAGCATCAATAAGAGTTAGGAATTCATACCTAACAACAAAGATAGATATAGACATAGATGTGAGATAAAAATCTCACGTTTTACACAACAACAATAAAGAAGAAGCCAAAAAACAAAGGAGGATCAACTACTCTTCAATCCCAACTCAAGAAGCTTGAATCTAAGCTCTAAAAGAAAAATTTCCTTAGTTAGGTTAAGGAATTTTCTGAAATTGAAAAGAGCATGAGTTGGAGAACATGAAGAAGAGGCTTAGCAATAGCTTCTCTTTGATTTTGGAGCTAGAATTAGAGTTTGCAAAAGGAACTAGGGCTTGGAGTTTCTAATTCTTCTTCCTCTCCCTAATTTTCAGTTTTAGCTTGAGTTTTAGAAATGAAAATGAGTGAATGGAAGGAGAGGAACGGAGTTAGGGTATTAATTTAGCTAGTAGGCAGAACCCAAACCCAAAACCCAATAGAAAAAGTAGCAAAATTCGACCCACGCCCAACATATCAAAGTTTATACTCAAAAAGGTCACAAACGTCATTTTGAACTTAATGAAAGTGGTCTCGTGTCCTAATTCGACCGTTTGCAAAAAGTAGGTTTTCGAACTAAAATCCGACGAACGATGAAATATTTAAATATTCAATCGCAAAAAGTAGGTTTTCAGTCGTAAAATAACCACTAGCTTGACTTAAATATTTACGAACAAATTGTAAATTACCACTCGAAAATTGTCACAAGAGATACAATCGAACAAGTACAAGAATTAACCAACTATATAAACGCGAGCGTTTCATACCACTTGTTTTACTAAGCCGTTTAATTAGATTTCTCATACGAATGAGGTACTGGTTTGTATATACTAATAGATTGGAAAATGATTTTATAAACGAGCTTTGTATTAAAAATAGAGTTTGAAATCATCTTTGTAAAAGAGTTTGATTATTCACTACTAGTATAGAAACCTATGTATTTCAAAGTGACATATTACAAAAATGATTGTAGAAACAATCAAACATCAAAATTCACATACGAAGACGTGAAGCAAATCCATAGAAATCAATACCGAATCCATCAAGTTGGATATTCCCAAAAATCCTAAAAAGAAGTCATCAAAGTAATAATAAATGATAACAAAAAATCGGATAAATACAAATCGATAAAAATTGGTATCGCAAGCAAAATAGACGTAATAGGCAAAATAGGCAAAGTAGGAGCAGGTCAGTAGACTGGCACTCTGAGAACAGTCGACTGGACCAGACCCTGGAAAACTCTCATGTTACAGGTCAATTGACTGGACTTAGAGTGCCAGTCGACTTATGCCTGTTTCCCAGCATTTCCAGCCTTTCACAAATAAAGGGCAAACTCTTTCAATTTGCGATCGGAGGAGCAACGGGCGCTAAGGGTTTACGCTAATTGGCAACCCAGCGCAATAGGCTCTTCAATACACTGCCAAAAGCATGATCAAACATCAAAGTTAGGATTTTTAAGGATTTGACTTCAAAACACCAAAAATTGGAATATTCACCAATTCAATCCAAACCAAAAGCAAATGCACATGAGTAAGTGTTAGGAATTCATACCCAACAATCAAAGACAGCTATAGACATAGATGTGAGATAAAAATCTCACCTTTTGCAGAAAAACAAGGATGGAGAATCTACAGGGCAAGGCAAGAACAATCACTTCTCAATTCCAACCTAAGAAGCTTGAATCTAAGCTTAAAAGAAGAACATTTCCTAAATTAGGTTTAGGGATTTCTGAAATTGAAGGTAGAATGAGTTGGAGAAGAAGAAGATGATGCTTACCAATAGCTTCTCATTGAATTTGAAGTTGGAGCTTGGATTTGCAATGGAACTAGGGCTTACGAATTCTAATTCTTTTTCTCCTCCTCCATTTTTATGAAAGCTTCAAGGTATTAGGAGATGAAAGTGAATGAAGAAAAGTGGGGGTTGAGCTAGAGTTAATAGTTTAGGCTAACCCAAACCCAAAGCCTAAAGTGCAAAGGTCAAATTTTTAGCTAGCTCCAAACATATCGAAGTTCATAATCAAAAAGGTCGCAAACGACATTTTGAACTAATTGGAAATGGTCCTGAGTCAGCCGTATGCAAAATGTAGCATTTCGGATTAAAAACCGACTAACGATGTTATATTTAAATAAAATATTTAAATATACAACCGTAAAATATGCGGGTTGTTACAGTGCATGTACACGGTGTCGGTGTGTATCAGTGATTTGGGTTTTGCTGTTGATTTTGGGGGAAGATGAGTGTCTCAAGTGAAGCCCCAAGAAAATGTTTGGGTGACTCGAGATCGTTTTCGAGTTTGCTTATAGATTTGCGTAACTGGTTTTCTGTTTAAATTAAAACCAAGTTTAAAATTTGAAAGAGAAAAGAAAAAAGGCAGCGGTCTCAGGTAAAGGATCGATGTTATTCGGGTTTGACCCGAAGTAAATTTATGCTCTATTATTTTAAGTTTAAAAATAAATAAGTTTTAAATTTAAACGAATCTAGTTTTGAACCCCTTCTTAAAATTTATTCCTTTATATTATAAATGCTCAAATAATTGTTTAAGGAAATTATAAAATTTGTTTAACTTAAATTTTTTAAGTTAAAATGTTTAAGTTGTTTTAAACCCGAAATTAAAAGGTTTAATTAAGTAGGATAATCATAAGATAAATGTTAAAAATATGATTTTGATAATTAAGAAATTAATTAAGGATAAATGGTTATCTTATGATTAATGAAGACCTTGGATGATTATGGACTGATTAAATTAATAAATAATTTAAAAAGTAATTAAATTATTTAAATAATAAATCATTTTTAGGGTATTTAATTAAATACGAGTTAATTAGTTTGAGATTAGTTAATTTGTACTTAAGGATAAATCAATTAAGTAATTAGAGATTATTTATTTAAATGTTGATTACATAATGTATGTGATTATAGGATTAATTACTTTAGAGTTAACTAATTTAATTAGCATTTAAAGGTTAATTAAGGGAGGTTAATTAACCAATGTGATAATTACTTGATTAAAGGTTAATTACTAAGAGGTGCAATTAAGGATTAATTACTTAGTGTAATTAATTAAGAGATTAACTAACTAAGGGAATTAGGTATGAGTCAGATTAATTAAGGGTAATTAATAAAAGAAGTGATTATAGAATAATAAAATTTTAAGGGATAGATGTAATTAACGTGAATGGGTGAAGGTTAATTAATTTATGGCTAATTACTTAATGTAATTAGAGAAAATAATTGAGGCATGATTAATTAATGGTTTCCAATTCATTAATATTAAGAAGGCAAGATTGGAATTAATTTAATTTATTTAAATTAATTGAAAGGGTATGACTAATTAACCTTGCTTATGAATGATTAAATGATATTGAATGACTTGGAGTATTTGATATTTCTAATATGAAATGTTTTGTGATTAGATTTAATAGTGATAAAATGGATTTCTTTCAAGATGAATTGTTGTGTAAAGTGACACCCCATATTTAAAAGTTTGGATTTTTTTTCACTCAAATAACTTGGGTTAAGACGGTATTGAATTCGAAGAGAACGGGGTCGGTTATCAGTAAATACCCGAACCCACTTCGATTTGTAACCTACTATGATTCTTTATAGATTGATATGTGAAATCAGTAGGTTGGAATGGAATAATATGGACCTTGAAAAAAAGGGATTGATTTGTGAAATAAGCATTTACTAACAAAATGTGAACTTGTAAAACAGTATGAGTTATCCTGGTTTTAAATAGTCTATATGCATTGGTATGTCTTGTTAGATGAGTTTACTCACGCTGGTTTCCAGCCTGACCCGGGTGTTACTTTATGTAATGCTCGGGTCAGACCGAGTATTACAAATTTCCAGGTAAGGACATTCTGGAGCATAGGAGTCGAGCTAGTTGCCAGGAACTATGAAGAGTATTTCCGTTGTGATATTGTTATTTATTTGGGAAAGGTTATTTTAACAGTCCAGTGATTGTGAAATGTTGTAACTCTGATGTAATAAAACGTACTTGATTGATACAGTCTCCTTTGTGTAAAGAATATTATTTGATATTATATTTTATCCGCTGCGAATGTGAGATTTTGAGATGTTGGTGTTTCTATTTCTTCTTTTCTCCTATCTCTTTTCTTCTTTCCCTAACTACCTGGAATTTTCGGGATCGAAATTTCCAGGTCATTACATCCGATATCTGAGCGAAGGTTAAGTGAGAACTTTGGTTCTGGTGGGTTTACTAATTAAGGATAGGGTCAGTGTTACCCTAGAATGAGTTAAGAGTATATGTGTGTGTATATATATGAGAGCGTGCTTGTTATTTTCCTATATAATGATTTTAAATGGATTTAAAAATAAATGATTTTTTTATATAACTTTATATAAAAAGCAATGATTCTTCTAACCACTATATATTAAGGTAATTGGTTGTTATATTTTTTGAAATAAAATAATGAGGATTTAGTGGTTATATTAATACAACCAAATTTAAATTGAATAAAGATAAGTTTGAATTGGGTTCAAACTGAAATTAAAAATCTTGAATTTGGGAAAGAATTTCAGAATAAAGTAACAGTGAATTGGTTTCCAGATATGATAATCTTAGTTATTATCATAAATGACTGTTGTGTTTAATAATAAAAATTTGTATTAATGAATAAGCAAAATGAAATGTTTTAGGGAAGTAAAACATTTAGGTAAGTATAACTTATAAATTGGAATTGAAGATGATCTAAATTGTGAAGTTTTAAATTTGGGTCCAGAATTTGAAAATTGTTTTAAGGTAATTGAGAAATAATAAATATTTTTATTTAACGTATTTGAATGAAGGGTCTTGTTTCAGACAAGAGTTGTTTGAAAATTTATAGGAATTTGCTTTGAATTAAAAACTAAGGGTGGTTTAAAATTTACGGATAACTTGGTGTGTAATGGAAATAAATATGTACAAGGGATATACATTATGTCGAAGGTGATTTGAAATAAACACTAAAGTGTTGAGTTTTGATTTTCCTTGAAGTGTGATAACCCAAAGTGATATAAATTTGAACTTATAAGTGGGAAAGAATATTAACAAGGAGTTTTAAAACTTTGAAATTTGAAGTGGGAATTCAAAATTGAGTAAGATTAACAGGATTTAATTGAATTTGACTTTAGAGGAAGTTAAATAAGTTTAGAACAAACAACCTGAATGGGAAATTTCAAGATAAAAATTGAAATTTAACTTAACTTGTGAAGTTAAATGGTTGATTTAAATTGGGAGTTTGTGTGATCTCAAAAGTGGGTTTGAGATCTGGAATGGGTAGTGGATGATGAATGTTTTTTTGGATGTTTATTTATCTTAATATCATCCTGTTATTATCAGTAAATGAAAATATGACTTAAATTTGTAATTATTTAAGTGATGTTGACTTTAAAGACAAAATTGAACTTGTGAAAGCGTAGTCACTTTGAATATTAGATGTGAATGTTTAAGATAAATTGCAACCAAAATTTGCTGAAATTTGATTTCATAGTTGAAATTGGGTAGTAAATTGGATCTAGAAGATTAAATTGTTTAAAAGGGATTTGGCCTATGATGTAAACTTAGAAATAGGTTTATATGGAAGTAAAGACAATTTAAAATGGAATTTTTAAATTTGGACCCAGAATTAAATTAAAGACTTGAAAATAAAGGTTAATTTGATTTAAGGGAACTAAATCAATATTTGAAAGTTTAACTTGAATTTATATAATTCGAGATGATTTAAAGGGAAACTGAATTTGAAATTTGTTTAAATTGGAATTCGATTTAAATAATTTGGATTTGTGATTAAAGTTGAATAGTTTTAAATTCCAAATGGGATTTGATTTGAATTTGGAAAAAATCAAGGTTAATTCAACTTGAATTGGGGTTAAATTAATTTCAATGGAAATTGAAGCTATTTAAATTGGAACTGAGTCAATTTAAATGAAAGTGGAAATTTAAATTGAATTGATGGGGATGGAGATTAGGAAGACGAACAGTTTGGCTCTGACTATTTTCAAAATAAATTGTTTTAATATAAATCTATTTTTCCAAGCTATTTACTATATATACAACCTTTCTTTTAACCCCCAAACTATTTTATACTTATTTTATAACCACTTTGGGAACTATTTTACTATTGCACAAGTATTTTACAACTGTTTTATAACTAATTACTATTTTACAACTATTTTGCAATTATTAAACTATTCTATAACTATTTGACTATTTTTCGATAATTTTACAACTACTTAACTACTTTACAGCTAATTTGCAACCTAATAATTATTTTTCAACTGCTTACCTATTTTTAAACTTTTGAAGCTATTTTATAAATTTAAGCAGGACAAAGTTCAAACTGTTTATGATTAAATTACCAATTGAGATAATGATTAAAGTGGTAATCCAAATAAGGATTTAAGCAATTGTGAGTAAGTGAATAAAAACAAAGTGAGGGTGAATAGAAAGAGAATTGATTTGGCTAATAACCAATAAAGATAAATACGTAGGACGTACATATATTATTCTATTCGCATAGTGATTAGATCCAGATTACAGCCCAGAATTTCAAGATAGTTATATAGATCCGAGATGGGATTTTTCACTCAATTTTCGACATCGAACCTGGATATGGATTGTTGATTGATTCTGGATATTCTCTATCATAGTTATGGCTATGCAAGGAGAATGACGGTTTCTGATCGAGAAACCAGATCTGAGTCCGCACTAGGAAATCGGGTGGACGATACTAGTTCGGAAGTGAAATTGTGTGATCGAATGAGCGATCAGATTGATATAGCATACGGATGATATGTGTACATCGTAAAGGAATTTTGGATAATACGCAATATAAAAAGGATTTTTGTAAATAAAAATTTGAGTGGTCATAATAAACATTATACACTTAAATTTTAGTTATAAAAAGATTAATAGAGGTAAATAGAATGAAGGGTTAATTGAATAATATACAGTATAAATGGTGTTAAAAGAATTTTTAAATAAAGTGGTATATTTTATTTAAATTAATTAATTTTATAAATTAATCTGTTTATAAAGTTAGTGTTTTTGAATAAGATGTATTGTTTACTTAATTCCTTCTTTGCCCTTCTTTTTCCTTTTCGGGGACGAAAAGTTTTGAGTGGGGCAGAGTGTAACAATCCGTAAATTTTGGATAATTAAAAATAGTTTACTTAATAAGAATATGTAATTAAAATATTAAAAGAAATAGAAATTGGTTATTTAATATGGATGTAATTACTGATTTGAATGGTAAAAAAAAGGTAATTAAAGCTAAATTTTTGATAAATTGAAGGAGATTTAAGAATGTGGTATAATATAATGAATGGAAATTTGAGTAAGACCATGGTCCTGTAAGTAATTGTAATTTTGGTCTGTAGGCAATAAACTTATAAATGTAGTTAAAAGTAAACAGTGAAAATTATTATGAGTTACATGTTTATTTATTCTATTAAATTAAAATGAGAAGTCAATTTTTAATAAATATAAACAAAATTTACATTTATGTGAAATGTAATACAATGTTTAAAAGTTGTTAAATTGGATTATATTAAGGAATGAATGGTTAATTAGATTTGTAAAGTAGTAATGGACTTAATAAAAATGAATTTTAGAATTTTTCCACTGTAAGTTTGGAGTTTGTTTGTAATTTATTTTTCAAATACAATACATAAACAATTTCTGAAAATTTAATATTTTGGTCAAAAATTGAATTTTCAGTTTAAATTAAAAAATTGAATTTTTAATTTTAATCATTTTCTTTGTAAATGTATTTTATTTTAATATTTACCTTGCTTTTCGTTTCATGAAATTCTGATTACTTTTAGATTTGGATAAATTATAGCATTTTACGCGCAATAAATTTATGTGTTTTCATTTTATATACATACATACATACATACATATATATATATATTTCATATTTTGTTTCCCTATGTTTATTTCTTTAATTTTTATTTTATTTTTATTTTAATTGTATAAACTTAGATTATATTTCTTTGATTTATCTATTTTAATTGGCATACGTTACATTTGTTTTATTTCCTGCCTCTTTATTTGCCTATCTTTTATTTCCCACCTCCTTAATTAATTTCTAGCCATGCCTACCTAAAACTTTAGCTATTCATACCCTATCAATTCACATGAAAAAGCAAGCAGCTTACCCCATTTTGTTCCATTGTTTCTTTTTATTTAATAGGAAATAAATCCCTTTAAATCATTAGCCATTTAAGTGCTTAATTACTTGCCAATTTGTTGAACTTGATTTGGCGTGCATAACTCCCCTATAAAATTTTAATTCACGTGCGAAAACTCTTAACCACATCTCATTTTCATTTGCATCTTCACGTGAGAAATTTTCTTGTAAGTAATGGCTTCATTTTCTTTTGTTTTCTATTTTTTTCTCTTCTATTTTTTTTTATTTTCTTTGTCATTCTTCAAATAGGCTCGGCCTTCATCTTCTTATTTACTTCTATGGTGTATATAAACTTTATTTATTTAATTAAGGTTTCTTTTGTGTATATACATCTATATTTATTGGATAAATAACAAATCAATTAAGATATGTTTTAAATGTAGGCATACGTTTCTTAATTTATTTCTTGCCTTTATATATTTCCCACCTTTTAGTCTTCTACCATATCTATTCATAAATGCATAGGCGTGATTTTCGCCTTTTCAGTCACGTACAATGTTATCAAACTCCTCTTTTTATTTGTTAAAGATAAATATATACATGATCTTTTCCCTACTTAAATTGTGCCTTTTTAAATTTCCTTGCCTTTTTATTTTCTAACTATTCCTAAACTTGAGCCATTCAAATTTTTTTTAAACCTAGCCGCCTCTTATCATTCACGTGAAATAAAAAAAAGTTTCTCATTGAATCATTTCAGTGAGGAAGGAAAAGTGTAGATCCATGGCTTCCTTCTCTCTTCTTTTTCCACTTTTTTCTCCTTCTCTTTTTCTTTTTGTTTTCTCCTTTCATAGCTCGGCCGCCGCCACTACAACATCACCTCCTCCTCACTATTAGACCATGGCCAAGCCCACTTGATGGTTGAAAGCAAGGTTATGTTCTTTGATTCGAAATTGCATAGTTTAATCCATCTTTTGTTGTATTGAATCTTATTCTTATGATTTGTGTATTTATTACATACAAGATATGGTTCTTGACTCTACATCTACTCAAAAGTTTGGTCGTGCCTTGTCATGCTTTGTTGAGTTTCAATTATGTATTGTGAATTTGATTCTACCTTTTAAAAGGTGTGTTTCTATCACTCTAGACATATGTACTTATATTATTGTGGAATAATGACAAGTGGATCTAAATAAATTCATATGTCATTCATACATGCCTAAGATATGTTGTATGATGTTAAATGTTGTTTATATATTTATTGCATCATCTAATATGTATTAAATGTTATACTATTCATTTATTATACTGTATCTCTCACTGCAAGTTCTGTATCACTATGGGCTGAAATGATAGGCTCAAATGATTTTTACTGCATTTATTTACTTTAGATTGTGGGTTTGAGATGATAGAACCCGGATTTTTCTTTTTAAACTACGGATTGAAATGATACATATCTGTATCACTTGACCTAGGTTAGAAAATTTTATACAGGCCCATGGTTAAAAAATTTATAATAGTTTCCTAAAATTATTAAGTATTTTGAATTTATAAATATATGTAAATTTAAAAAAAATTGATTCAAAGATTTAGAATATAAAGAGATATAGGTTTTCTATAAGTTATGATTTTATAAGTTGATTTTGGTTTTTAATTGTAATGAAAAAAAATCTTTATTCGGTTTTAAATTGTAATTAAAAGATTTGGAATATAATAAACAACTTAATAATGAAATTTGATTTAATGTGGAATTCTAAGTCTAGTCTAGTAGTTGGAATGAATTTTATTCCATGAAGCAGATATGTTTGTATAAATAGGTTTATAGTGATTTTCTAAGTTAAGTTGTATAAGTTAATGTATAAAATGTAATTTATATATATATGACTTAACTTAATGATTGGAAATTGGTTTCCAAATGGAGATTTTAAGTTAAGAAAGTAAGGTATTTTAAATTGAAGAAACTTGTAAAGTTTAATTACCGAAAGAAAAGTGTAAAGTTTTTAATTAATGAAAGAAATGTGTAAAGTCCTAATTAATGAGAGAACATATAAAGTTTTAATTAATGCAAGAAACATGTAAAGTTCTAATTAATAAAAGAAACATGTAAATTCTTAATTAATGAAAGAAAAGTGTAAGTTTTAATTAATGAAAGAAACATGTAAAGTTTTTAATTAATGCAAGAAACATGTAAAGTTTTAGTTAATGAAAGAAAAGTGTATGTTTTAATTAATGAAAGAAAAGTATAAGTTTAATTAATGTAAGAAACATATAAAGTTTTTAATTAATGCAAGAAACAAAACTTTTAATTAATGAAAGAAAAGTGTAAGTTTTAATTAATGAAAGAAACGTGTAAGTTTTTAATTAATGAAAGAAACGTGTAAAGTCCTAATTAATGAGAGAACATGTAAAGTTTTTAATTAATGCAAGAAAAACATGTAAAGTTTTTAATTAATGCAAGAAATATGTAAAGTTTTAATTAATGAAAGAAACATGTAAAGTTTTAATTAGTGTAGTATTAATTAAATTAATAAATGCTCTTTACTTTAATAGGAATGTAAATTTAGAACGTACATTTGATAATGTAAGATGTAATTAGTGTAATATTGAAAAATGATAAATGCTCTTTATTATAATAAATGTAAGTTAAAAAGTACATTTGAGATGTAAGATTTAATCGATGTAATGGCGTATTTTAAATTGATTAAAATGATAAATGTTACTTACTGTGATAATAAAATGTAAGTTGATAATGTACATTTGATATGCCAGTTTTAATTTATGTAAATGGCATACTATAAATGATTAAAATAATAAAGTTTCTTTATTGTAATAAAAATGTAAGTTAATAAGGTACTTTTAACTTAACATAAGAATTTCAGCTTTAAATTGGATATTACAGTAACAAAGTTTATTTAACTATAAGACTATGATAAAATGACCATGTTAAATTTGTAAGCATATAAATACTTTTATTTTATAAAATGTTAAAGTGGAAAGTATTACATTCCAAAAATGCTATGATTCCTTAATGTAACATTTCCAAAATGCCATGATAAATTAAAGGAATATTTCAGGTTTAAATAAATTGAAGGAAATATTCAGTGATTTGGAAATTTGGGTTTTGTTTAAATGATATATTATTGAATTGGTTTTGAAATGGAAATGATACTACTGTGATATGGTTTTGAAATGAGTATGATATTTTTTTGAAGATATATACTATTTTGAAAGAAATGGTATGATTTTGAAATGGATATGCTAGTTTGGTTTGAAAGTATAAATGATTTTGAAATAAATAACCATGGGTTATAATAACGTTTGGTTGTTAAAGAGACTAGGATCGGAAGTTGTCATACTCTCTGCCAACTCAGAAAACCACTTTAACAACCGTATAAGCGGCGGAGACTCCAGAATGAAGTAGGATGGTGGCAGCGTTTCCTTTGAGGTAAATACGTTGACCCAACTCCTGTGAGTTGGCATAAGGTGGCTAAAACAGGAGCGATCGACGGGTTAATGAGGTAGCACCATTGATCAGACACATCCCTTCGATATTATACTTCGAACTTTGGATTGATTCGGTTGCCACTTTTGATTTTTTATTTGGGTGTGGCTCGACGTGGGCGGTAGCTGCGCGCTACGCGTTACCACCGACCTGAAAACGTAATTGGTATATCTACCCTGGCATTGCCTAGTTGTGCCATGTCACCTACCCTATCGTGCCTTGTACGAGTTTAGATTTCTCCCGTAGCCCTTGTGGTATCCTCTGGTGGCTTCCCGATCAGGAGGGACTATGATATTTGATGGACTACTGGGACTATTACGTGTTAAGGTGGTAAATGTAAAGCCTTAATGCTATTTAAAAGTAAGTTTATTTTACTATAGACATTATTATAATAGCGAAATATTACTACATAGTAATAGTTTAACGGATCCTTAAAGGGTGGGCTGTCCCAAGCATCCTTTAAGTTACTTGTATCTTATATTACAGTTCACTTGAGTTGGTTTACATTGTATAAGTATGTATGTCCTGACTTGAGCGTTTTGTATTTTGCTTTACGCTCGGGTCAGACTGAGTGAGACAGCATTAGAGACTCACCTTTGGAGCTGGAGCCTTGCTTGAAGATCTAGCCATCTATTTCAATTTCAGTATTCTATTGATTCCAGTTATTCATTTGATTCCGGTGATGCATTCAGCTTGTGCTTGTTTATCATATAAAACTTATGTTGTATCTTGTATAACTCTAATGTCTTTATATAGTAGCTTCATGAACTACTATTTATTTACTCCCGCTGCATTTATTACTCTATGTCTGTGATCTGTGATTTATTTGTTTACTGTTTATGTTGTGTTTTGCCAAATTTATTTTACAATTCAGTATTTTGAGCAATTCAAGTCCGACATGTGCGGATGCGAATGGTTGAAAATATCGGGGTCGTTACACTATATGCATTGGTATTTCTTGTTAGATGAGTTTACTCACGCTAGTTTCCAGCCTCACCCGGGTGTTACTTTAATTAATGCTCGGGTCAGACCGAGTATTACAAGTTTCCAAGTAAGGACGTTCTGGAGCTCAGGAGGCGAGCTAGACGGCAGGAACATTTGGAGAGTATTTTCGTTGTGATATTGTTATTTATCTGGGATAGGTTATTTTAACTATCCAGTGATTGTGAAATGTTGTAACTCTGATGTAATAAAATGTAATTGACTGATGTAGTTTCCTTTGTGTAAAGAATATTATTTGATTTTAATTTTATCCGCTGTGAATGTGATATTTTGAGTTGTTGGTGTTTCTGTATCTTCTTTTCTCCTATCTCTTTTCTTCTTTCCCTAACTATCTGTAATTTTCAGGATCAAAATTTCCAGGTCGTTACAATGAAAATCATGACTTTTCATCCCACTCATTTTACCATTCCTATAGTTGACATATTTGCGAAGATCAGAAGAAATCCCATCAGGATATCTTACTCCTTCCACCCAATTTAATAATACTTTAATTTGGTTACTGTCTAGCTCGTAGCTTGCTCTCGAAAGTGATTGGGCGATAGGATCGTGTAATATGGATAAACTACTTGTGTAGAATAATGATTAAGGAAATAATTAAAGCAGTAAAGCAAATGACATCTAAGATTTTTTTACTGATTCGAACTACTATTGTACGTCCAATCCCAGAATCCTTCTGAAATTAGACAAGCAACCCTCACTTAACTCAAAGGAATAGTTTTACACCACATGTGCAACTAAATAGGACTTCTACGGCCTAATTAAGCGAATAGGACTTCTGCCGCTTGAAAAACCGATCAGGACTTCTTTACAAGTAAACGAAAGTATCTGACTATAATATGCTCTATAAATAGCACCGATTAGTCAATTAAATAGAGTCTTCCTATAATCTTCCTCGTTATGATATATAGTGCAATGTGCTTGAGAAATATGGAAGATATAGTGATCTACGATCTGAGATGGTACGCAGTTTGAGTGCAAATTGAAAATAGAATAAAAGATAAGAATTCAAGAACGCTAAAATCAGTTAGGTGAATTGATTATTGAATTCTAAACTCTATTTATGTAGATTAAAAGCTACAATCTTTCATGAAAGAGAAAGATGAAAGGAAATGGATGCAACTGTTAGATTTGTGGTGTTTCTCTTCGTTGAAGAGAAGTGTCTTTTCATAAAAACTATCTGCTATAGATACTCAGCCGGCTAAAATTACAATTTAGCCTTCTGAATTTAATTAAATTTGAAACACCAAGGAAACTTGTATTTTTAGGCCTAATTCAGCCGTCTGAATGAAACCATTCAGGTGACAGAAACTTAATACTAAACTTTGCTTTATTTCAGCATTTAACCATCTGAATTGTTGATTCAGCCGGCATAATTCTATTGATAAAAAAATTATCCGAACCCATTTGGTTAGAGCACTTGCCTTCTAAACTAGTGAGCGAGCCTTGGTCCATGAAATTTTTGAAAACATGATTATTAATTTAAAATATGAATGTATATGTGTCCATATCATTTTGAGAAGATTTTAACATTTGTAAACTCTTGACAAGACGCTCTATGACTAATAATACTTTTTTGTCACCTTCATCTTGTCTCTATTGTGTATATCTCCTCTTGTATCTCCATGTACATACTCTTATCCTCTTTTGTACTGTTTATCTTCATGTTGAACGTATTTGTTTGTCTCTTTTTGATACTCAAGAACCTGCAAGTTAGCTTAGATATTCTTTTTCATAATTGTATAGTTATTATCATTAAAATCCAACAATAGAGGTTCTAACAGCTTTGGGTGTTTTTTGTGTCATTTGTTACCATATGAAGTTGAGGACGATTGTATATTGCTTCTATATCACGTCTTGATCTCAAATCATATTTACTCTTTCCTTTAACATTCAGTGTTAAATACATTGTGGAACATGTTTCTCTTATTGTGCATCACGTCGATATAATGAAGAATTAGGAGATTTTTCCAATAAGGCAACACCCAGAATATACTTTGTTTACACCAATTATGAATCATCCATTTACCTTGTATTTTAATTTGTTCGCAAGTTTCATTTTTCTTTTGATAATCCTTTACAAGCTCATACATATCTTCGCTTGAACGAATCATTGGCGGTCGCTAGGTATCAATGCTATTACTTGTAAAAAAATGATTTTTTTCCAAAAGGATGATAATATAGAGAAAACATTGATGACTGGCAAACCACAAAAATTTCCCCTATGCCGTATTGAATGTGCTCGTGTTTCTTCCATGCAATAAGGGCAAGCTAGACGACCAGCCGTAATCGAACCCAATAGCATTGCATACGTAAAAAATCGCTTATAGTCCATAGTAGAGATGTGAAAATACGATTTCTTTATGAAATGTCACATGTTTCAACACCTTCATACCACAGTGTTTTCAACTCTTCAATCAGCGGTTTTAAATATACGTTGATTCTTTGTGTCGGATCATCAGGGTCATGGATGGCAATAATGAGAAATATATACAGAGTTTACACATCCAGGAAGGTAAATTGTAAGCTGTAACAATTATTTGCCAAGATGAATATTATGAACCAAATTGAGAGAATAGTGAAATCCATCCATACATAAACCAAGTCTAACATTACGGCTCTCCGCTGCGAAAGCGGGGTATGTTTTTATCAAAATGCTTCCATGCTTCTCCATCAGTTGGGTGTGTTAACGCACCTTCTTCCTATGTTCTCACATTGTGTCATCTTATTTGATGCGAGGTTATAGAAGATGAATATAACCTTTGAAGCCTAGAGGTGATGGATATGTAAAGTATACGCTTGTACGTAACTTCATTTGCCTTCTTTTTTCTTGTTTTGTACCTTTCTTGATTACATATTTTAAAATTCCGAAGACTGCTGTCTTCTTTCTAAAACAACATGCAACCATTTAACCACATATATATTTTTTGATACAGAAAACCAAAAGTTGACATACGTATTTTTACTTCATAATGATTTTCGCATACTAAATTATCGAGTGACATATGCCATTTTGCAGCTTGTACTATAGTTGTAAATTTGGCTTCTTTGAAGTTGTATTTTGATTTCATCGCAATGTACTCTTTATTTACTGATGGTTGAGAACCGCTTGTACAACTGTCCAAGAGGAGTTTCTTAGCAGCATCAAATAAATCATGATTTTTTTGCTCTTCGACATTTACATCGTTACCATCAACTTCATCAGTAGGGAACATCATACATGCTGCACCTTCAACCATATCTTCTATGATATTCGTCGATACACATTCATTATCCACCTCGTTCTCCTAATGTTCGGGATTAGGTGCCATATGTTCCCCATGACGATCCCGCACAAAATTAATACTGTACGAAACCATATTGGCACAAATGAACTTTTACCATATCCAGTATCAAACGCTTCAATAGTTTACACCTACTACATGGACAACCAAATTCTTCGTCGTTTCCATTATTACGTAAAGCAAATTTAATAAAGATGTGTACACCATTTTGAAAGTGTTCACTTATGGAGTCTCCTATTTCTCTTCTTTATTGGTACATCCAGCTCCGGTAGATAAAATAATTGACCATTTTCCCTACTTTAAAACATAAAAGCGCATTTAACATTTATGTCTTGACACTTTATTTGAAATAAATCATATATTAAAATGTCGAAAATATATAATATTATTCAATTTAATTTTATTTCATACTGATTTACACAAATTTAATAATGAATATAATCCCTAACTTTAAGTTATTGTTTTGCACTTTGATGGTTGATCATCCTACTTCCCATTAAAAATATAGTGATAATTATGTCTTGCAAATTATTTTATTTTAAACATTTAGACAAAATTTCGACAGCACTTCCCCTTTGTTCCCAGTATCATACACTTATATGTTGCACAGGGAACATAAAGAAAGTGTTTTCCAAATTTTATGAACCGTTTAAAATAAAATGATTTGCAAAAAAATTACTATTATGTTTGTAACTTGTCCAGTACAGGGAAAAATCCACCACATATTGTTTCTGATGAATAAAAATGTCCGTTCTATGGTAAAAACGAATATTCATACAACGATCATATACAATATTTATCAGACGTGGTCAAAAACTCTCCAAGAGATTCACAAAATTAAAGCTTATTATACAACAATTTTTACAATAATTTATTTACATTCTAAAAATGCATACACTAAATCGATGTTTTCGTCATTTTGAAAAAAAATACATCAAATTTTAAGCATCGACTCTACTTAATCAAAGTAGCCTTTACACACATATGAAGTAATTAGTCAATGTATATACATGAATTAACGCACGTATACGTTAAACAAATTTTGTCTCTCAACATTTCAGTAATTAACAATTGTAATAACAACCTAATTAATATTCAATGGGGTATACCAAACAATCAATGAGGTATTATACAACTATAACAACAAAATAAACCTAATTTAACAAATCAAACTTAAATATAGAGTTTAGGAATTTAACCTTCTTATCAAGCAATATGCGATGGAGCAAGCTAAAAATCGAAGAATCCAAGGTGCTGGAGGTGTGGAAGGCCTTTGCCGGCATGGAGGAGGTGCTGGAGGTGGGCTTGAAGGAGTCGAGGCAAGATTTGGGGAAGAAGGGGAATGATTGGAACTGTCGGCCTGGTTTCACGTATTCTTGATTTTCCAATGGCTTCCGACGACCGTCAAAGAAAACATTATCGACGACTTCCAATGATTATCTACTGATATGTTATTTTAATTTCAATTATGCCATGGAAATTGCTGGACGTTGCTTATTAGGCGACGAGCCATCGACGGCCATCGGAAATGGTCGTCGCTTTTTACTGTTCCTCTTATAGTGAACGTGTTTGCACTGGTTATAATAGTGTAAATGTAAATAGTCTATGAAATTGTTAAGAAGTAAGCGGAGAAGAATTTTGGAGAATGTATACTAAATGTCAGATGTTCTATTTTTTTATTGAATAAAATAGATAACTACCCTACATGGAGTTTAGTAAATGTCATAATAATTTCTAGAATCATTTGGTTGAACTTTAAATCATGATTAGCACGTAAAATGAAGGTTACACAAAAGTAGTCGGTCAATAAACTCATATTTGTACAATCTGTTAAAGTATTAAATTACGTTTTTATTTTAGTGGAACCATTTCATTAAATATGATGTACAGAATAGGTTTGCATTGGTTATTAAAGTAGTGTAAATGTGAACAGTCTCTTTAATGGCTGGGAGGTATGCTTAAAAGAATTGTAGAGAAGGCTTGCCAAATGCCAAATATTCTATTTTTTATAGAATAAAATAGATAGAATAGATAAAACAGATAACTAGTCCATATAACTTTTAGTAAACCTGATGGGAATGTAAAAGGAATGAAATTTAATATTAAATTAGGTCAAAATGAAGCTTACAATTAATAAGGGAGGCATTGAATAGCAAAACTAGGGTCTAGTTTGAAATAAGAAGGCAAAGGAACATCCTATGATTGGTTTTTTTTTTTTTTGGTAAGGCCAGCCGGTTTTATAGTGGATCGTCCACTTTTTATTACGAACGCAATAAAATTGAAGTAAAGGAGTAAAATAAAGCACCTTAACTACTAGGAAAAATAGAAAATACAGTACAGGAGTAAGGTACTAACATCCTGTGATTGTTATTAGCAATTAATGTTTATAAGAGAAAGTAACAAACGATTAATTCGATAAAATATAATTTGTTCTAATATATTAAGTGGGTAATTTTTATGAAAATTTTAGGGATAAGAATTTGAGATAAGAATTATAGAAATAAACAAAAAGACTTACTCATAATCTATTTTATATCAGATAATAGGTAAGGAAATAGATAATTAGCATGCTTAGGGTTTAGATAGAAATGAAAGGGAAAACAACTATAGCAATATTAATCAGCACGATTAGGTTAAATGAAATTTGGAAGTTACAGAGAGGCATTAAATAACATAACTACAGGCTAGTTTGAAATGAATAGGAAAAGAAACTGGCATATGCTATTTTTAGTAATATGACAAACAACCAATTTGGTAAATTATAATTTGTTTATATGGCTTAATTTTTTTTTGTTTAAATGTGTGAGAGATAAGAATTTGAAATGGGAGTTAATATGAATTAATAAAGAGAAAGATTTGTGTCATATCCTCGTTTACTCATATATTTTATGTATAATAGAATTAATTAATCAATGGATTTATAATATGTATGGATTAGTCATTTAGTATGAGTTGATATTTAATCAAACAAGGAATGTTGGACGTTCCAATAAGAATTAACATATACCTTTTCAGTTTCTCTCATCGACTATTAATCTCACCTTCATTTAATTACTCTCATTGTTAATTAAGTTGTATTCTTATCGTTTATTTGCTTTTTTTTATGAGTTATACATCCACTAATTTATTCATTAACAATTTGAAAGTATTAAAATGAAATGGTAAATAAGTTGCAGGTAAAGCTTCATCTAAACCAGATTATTAAAGAAACTACTTTTACTTCTCCAGTGGTATAGTATTTAATAATTAACTAAATGTTCTAAGTAGGACGTAAATCTTGTAAAACTATATATTTATTATACCATTGGAACTAAAATAAATTTATTTTTGCAATTATGAAAAAAAATTAGACCTATATAGTTATAAAAATATCGAAACGTCAATTATAAGCAATAAAATAAACCTTTTTACCCAAATTGATTTTTAAAAGTTTATTTATGCCAAAACGTATGATATTTTTAGGAAGGTACTTTTATTTATCCAAATTAATTCCCAACTTCGACTTCTAAAAAACAAAAACAAAAAAAACTATTTACTTGATGCAATATAAAGAACCCCAAGTCGGATAAGGTTTAACTTGTGGTGGTTGACACTGTTTGTGAAGAAGCCGAACAAATACTATAACCATAATATTTCGTATGCAAGTTAATTCAATGTATTAAATCTACAAAGTATTCTTCTCTTCACATAACTCAAAGGAAGATGTTTTATTATTTTAATTCAAAAAATTGAGAGCAGTCAGGCATAACAGTAAATTCATGGTAATACAAGTAAATTTTTACGTGGATTTCCCTCCTAAGTATTCTAATTTGATAAATAATACATGGGTAAAATCTCTGTTTGAAATATGATGTTTTAAGAATATTTAAATAGTAAGATAATTTCCTAAAATCATAATATTTTTGATATAACATTTTGTTAAATAACCAATCTGTACTATAATCATTTTCCGTTTACATTGCCTAAACTGGACCGTAAATTACCATTGGTTTTGCATAAATATTGTAAAGATTCTGGTTTTTAAGCCAAGATTAATTTGGTAATTAATTTATTAAATAGTAAATTAAATTGGAATTTTCAGAAAAAATAAAGATATTTATTTGTTTACATATATAAATTGATTAGGAATTGAAATTTGGATTTGAAATTCAAATATAAATGTATTGAAAATAAAATTGGATTCATTAACTTATTTATTTAGGAACTAATATATATAAATATTTATTAGAAATGTATAATTTGGATTTCAAATCATTTTCTTTAAAGTTGTATAAATATAAATGATAGGAAAGTGTATGGATATATTGAGATTAAATTATGAAAAACAATTAAGATAAATTTAATTAAAATAAGATTTAAGAACTTTACAAACTAATAGAAAATTGTTTTCTGTAACATCCCGGAATTTTTAACAATATCAATTTAATAATCTGTAATTGAAATAAAATTGATATTGATATTCTGATAATAATTATTCAAATAGATTTAATAATCTTCTTCAATAAATATTTAAATTGGTTATTTTATCTTTTAAAAATAATAGTTGATTTCTATTTACAATATAAATATATGGTTTATATTTTAAATAGATTGGCATTTGTTTTAATTTTAACAAGTAAAGCATATTTTCTAGTTGTAGTAATTTGGAAATTTGGTTTATTTAATATTTAAGCTTTTCAAAATTAAATAAATGATTTTGGTTTAAAATTTATAAATGAATCATGTTTTAAAATTCTAATATATATATATAACAATAATTTGGGAAGTTTGATTAATTTATTTAAGTTTTCAAAGCCATTAAATAAATAAGTATATGATTTTAAAATTGTTAAGAAAGGTGTTTTAATGTTTAAAATGATGTGTGGCTTAAGTTTTAAAATATAAATGAATTAACGAAAAGAGTTGTTTTGTTTTCTTTTAAAATATAGCTTAATAAAATATGTAATTTAATAATTTCTTTTATAATGATTTTAATTTAATAATAAGTGATTTATAAAAACAATATTTATAGTGTATTGTCTTTATAAATAAGTTTGAATAGAATTTGTAATTTTTATTTCAAATTGAATTTATGTATATAACTTGATTTGAAAATAATTGATTTTGAATTAGTTTGAATATAAATTCAAAAGTATAAAATCTTAATTGTTTTAATTTCTGTAAGTTTTATTTTGTAAGCATTATTTGTTTTCTTTTATAAATTTATATACATATTTAAATTCTAATTAATTTATCAATTAAGCTTAATACATATTTATTAACATGTTAATTAATATACAAATTACTTTTAAAAGACAAGTGTATGAAGATTAAGCATCATTTAACAAGTGTTCAAGAATTAAACATTTAACTTGACAAATGTAGATAACAGGTACAAGTGGCCTCTTTCAAATTTATTTTTCTTTTACTTAATAAAATCTGAAAATTTACTTATATAAGTGAACATTTTTCACTCTTGTTCTTTTTCTCATTTCTTAATCAAAGTTAAGAAATTTAAAGGATAATCTCAACACAAATGTGAGAATACATAAGAACTACTTTCGGATTCAAGATCAAATCTGCAAATCCCTTAACTCATCAAAGATCAAGCTGCATATCCAAAACTATGTTATAATCTGCATCTTCCACCTGCATGCATGCATTTTAAATCAGTGGAAACAATTAGGCAAACCTGTGTATTAATTCAAAACTCAGAGAAGCCTGCATATCCTATTTTCTGCAAATTCAAGGGATCAAAACAGCTCTGCATTTATTAACAAGTGAGTAACTCTTAAAATTTAAGGTTTAAATTTAAAATGGTTGCATGCTTGTATACTGAAGTAACTTAGTATTGCATGTGTGAATGTTGATGTGAAGTTGTATTTGTAAGCATGATATTTGAATGTTCTCTGTTATGTTTTCCAGTAAACCTGTACTGTTTTAAATACATACTCTTTTTGATTCAATCTCTGCAGGAATTAGATTACAGACAATAAGTGTATGTTTAAGTTATTAAGTAAATTAAAATTTAATTAAGTAAGTAATAAACTGGGATGGATACTGGAAAACCAAATAAGTGAACAAGTTCAAAGATAATTGAAATTTAATCATCATATTTTCTGGATTCATAAATATAGGATGAATACATAAATCAAAATATGATTTTTAAAGCAAAAACTAAATTTTTTAGTAAAGAGGCTTAGGAGCAGTTAAGAGTTGAACTAAAAATGAACTTTGGGTTTTCTCTAGTGATGCATGAATTTGGAGGGGATGGGATTCTGCATGATGTTGGAGGGTTGACCTGAGAAGCTAGGAAAAATATTGGTTGGTGCTAAATTACATTGTGGAAGATGCAGTTTTGAATTTTATTTTTAAACCCTAGTCTGTAAATGGTTTGAAGAATTGGCAATGTCGGGGTGTAGTGATGATCGAGTGTTGAGATATTTTGGGAATCGATAGATTGGCTGTATTTGAGTTCGAGGCCGGAGAGGTTAGTTGTCAAGTGGCCAGAGAGGTAGGTTATCGTCGTTGACAGGTTAGAGGGTGAAACCTGTTTCTGCTTCCAGGTTTTGATATTGGGTATCATCTTCGATTTCTGGTGATGGTAGCTCGAATTGATGGTTATAGTGGGCAGTTATGAGGGTTTCTGATGGGATGCGATGGTTGTTGGCGATCATCAATGGCCGGAGGCTCCGTGCATATGCACAGTGGAGTAGGGTACAAGTGATATGTTGGTTAGTTGAGGGAGGACTCGGGTAAACTCTAATTTGACTCGAAGTGGAGTAGTGTTTTCCTCGGGGATGTAGGGCTGTAGACTCGAAGTAATTTTTGTGGGGGTTCGAGTGTTTTTGTTTTACAGGTTTTATAAAACCTGTAACCTCTTGGGTTTAAAAACTTGTAAAAGCCTGAATCATTTTAATGATCAAGAAAATTTAAATCATATTTGAATTCAAGTTTGAATTTATTTGAATTCAAGCTAAATTAACATCTCAGTTTAAATGAAATAAGTTTAAGGGAAAAGAATTTTTTTTACAGGTTTTAATAAACCTGAACCTGTTTTGTCAAAACTGTTTAAAAACCTGAAAGTATTTTAGTTTTTAAATTTTAAAACTGAATTTAAAAAGTATAGGGCAAGTCTTAAACAAAGTTTTAAAATAAGTTTAAAATCTTAATTCAAAATGAGTTTGAATTATAGTTTTAAAAGTATATAAGTTTTATAAAGATAGAAGGTTTTAACAACTTTGAATTTGTTAAAGTAGTTTATAAAATGTTTTAAAATCTGAAGTTTAGTGTTTAAACAGAGTTTAAAATTTAAATTTAAATCTGGATTCAAACCTAATTTAAATCTTAAGTTTAAATCTGGAATCAAAGTGGAATGTGTACTTCAGTTTTTGAAATTGAAAGAAAACTTGAAGTTGAAAGATTTAAACTTAATATAAATTGAAGTTATTGAAAGGTTAAAAGTTATAAATTGTTTAACTTTGTTAAGTTGTAATTATTTTCATTTTAAAACTTGTATTTAAAATGAAATTGGGAAACAGTTTCAAAAGTACTTTGTTTAAAATAAAATTTGTTTTAAACATAATTTAGAATATTTTATTAAGCGAAGAATTTATGTTTGAAATTAATTTATTAAAAGGGTAATTAAGAAATAATTTATTTATTTATTTAATTAATTATTTAGGGTTTAATGTAAATTGATTTAGGGTTAATCAATTTGAAATTTAGATCATTAATTAGATTATTAATTAATGATTAATAAATTGTTAATTAAGTAATTAAGTTTTTAATCAAGGTTAATTTATTTAAATAATTAGACTTTAAATTATAGATAATTAAAGATGATTAAATTTGTAATTAATTTAAGTTAATTAGTTTATGAAATAATTAGAGAAGGGTTAATGATGGTCATTAACCAGGATTATTTAAATAATTAATTAATGTGATTAATTTTTATAATTAATTAGATTAATTAATTTATTAATAATCAATTGGAAATGGTTTGAGTATAATTACTTAATAAAGTAATTAGGAAATTAATTACTTAATGTAATTAATTTAATTTAATTTAATGTGATTGTTTATTTTAATTAATTAAATTTAATTAATTTTAAACACTTGGGTTTTATAAATAATTACTTTATGTAATTAATGATTTGGGTATTTACTTAGTTAAGTAATTAATTAATAATTACATGGTTGTAATTAAGGGGAGATGTTTAAGTGTAAAGTAATTTGGTTTAAATTACATATTAATTAATCAAGGAATTAATTAAGAGATTAATTAAGGATAATTAATTTGTTTTAATATGGTAATTAAGTTAATTAATAAAAGGGAATCATTAATTATTTTAATGATGTAATAAACTTGATTAATTAAGATTAATTAATCAATGATAAATAATTAAAGGTAATTAATTAATGTAATTAATTAAGGATAAATGTAGTTAATTATGATTAAGTAATTAATTGAAGTAATTAAAGGTTAATTACTGTTTGTTTGAGGATAATTAATTTGCGAAATTAATTAAGTATATTAACATGAATGTCATTAAGGGTAATTAATCAAGAGTGATTAATTAGGATGATTTATTTATGATTAATTGATTGTAATCAATTAAATAGGGGGATAAGCAAGTCATAATTTGGTGAAGCAATTAATTTAATTCATTTTAAATTAATTAAAGATGAAGTAATTAATTTAATTTATTTTTAATTAATTAAAGTTGGGGTAATTAATTTAATTCATTCTAAATTAATTAGAGATAGTTAATTTAATTCATTTTAAATTAATTATATTGTGATGAGTGAATCTTTGCTTATGTATAAATGGATGTCATTGTTTGATTTGGATGCTTTGTGATCTCAGTAATGAGATAAATGATATTATGTGGTATGGATGTTTGATTGTGTTGTGATGATAACATAGGTTATCTATGGTGATGATAGTATATGGAATATCTATTTGATATTGATGATTGTAGATTACCTGTTATGTGATAATGTTGATTATCAGTTATGATTTATAAGTTATCTATCTGTGTGTATATAGATACTGTATTGAATTGTTTTAAACCTTTAAAACAACTTGGACCTTAAAAGACACGCTTTGGTTTTCGATGAGACCGGGATCGGGTTTCCATATTTGGATATCCGAAAACCACTTCTATTCCAAATAACTTTAGGTCGTGAATCCAAGTGGAGCGAGTGAAGACTCGAGGTGTAAGGGCTATACGTCAGAATAACTCTGTGGGTGATTCCGTAATGAGTTTGACGGAATAGTACTTATAGATTCGAGATGGTGGTTTAGAATGCAAGGGTTATCGTCATTAACTCTGAGGATGATTCCAAAATGATTGTAACGAGATAATGCCTTCGGTTTAGTTCGAACCCGGAACAAACTTGTATGGATTGAATGCTTTCAGAACATCGTCAGGCGGACGATGAGCATTCTAGGATGTTATGTCCTATAAAGGTAATCGTAGCCTCAAACCTCATGAACCGGGAATGGCTAAAACATGAGAGGTGCAGCAAGGCTTCGTGGGTCGCACCCACTGGAGAGCAAGATTGATCCCTGTCTAGAGGTCCCTTTATATTTCGGCTGTGTGCACGGTTTTGAGCTCCAACCGTCGGGGTTGTCTTGTTTGGAACTATTCAGTAAGGAATGGGTCCGGCTTTGTATTGCAGGGGAGTGGGAGTACTCCTCGGTACGGTGATCTAGGCCACGTACTGTGACGGGCGGTACCCCAGTAGCCCTGCCATTGTATGGAATCAAATATCCAATAAGTGCCAACGGTTTTGATTGTATTACCCACTTTTGTGGCTAGTAGATGGAATTTAATGAATGTAACAATTTCGGCTATTTCTTATTTATTTGGAAACCCTAGACACTATTATAATATCATCGGATTTCCTATCAAATGTTTTGGTTAGCGTAAGGTAAAAACTTTTCCATGTTTATGTGTGGGAAGTCTTATGTGATACCTTTCTTTTCAAAAGGTTTTTGAAAGTTAAGCAACTTTAACCTGTTACTCACACCAGACCCATGTCTGACCCGGAGTTTATTTTTGTTTTACATAAACTCTTGGGTACTCAAATTTTTAAGAGTAGACAAGGGATTCAGGTTAGGATTCTGGTTAACTTTGACGAATTGTGGAGGTGCATTGGAGCAGAAGGCTTCTGCATGTAGATATATATAGTATTCCGCTATATGTTCTCTGTGTTGTTGTATTGAGTTGTAAATACTAGACAGGTGTTTATAATTGTCTAGTATATGTGATGTGTATGCTGGTGATTGGTATTGTATATTATGTAAATACTTATGTTATTAATATAATTTATTCATTCCGCTGTTGAGATTCTTGTGTTGTTTCTTCTTTCTTTTCTTCTTCTATCCCTTTCTTTCTTAATTCATGATGCGATTTTCTGCGAGTAGAAAGTCGGGTCATGACAGTTGGTATCAGAGCATTAGGTTGAGTGAATACCTAGGCTCTGTAGTGGTGTCTTTCTTGAGAGAGCGTATTTGTAATTTTTTTAATATAATATATATTTATTTCTACCTATCTGTTGGGTTACCTGTTCAGGTTTTCCAATATAAGTTATAAAGGTAGATGGGGTAGTAGTGTGTGTATCACGATTACTACCATTGGTTGGAGTTGAATGTTTGAGGTTGGGAGTGTTTTGTCGAGATTGTAGACCTAATACCGTCTCGAGTGAGTTCTGTAGCAATGAAGGATTTCATTGATCTCTGAAGGAAACCTGTGAAGGTTCGAAGTTCATTTCTGAAGTTGGATGAGTAGTGTTTGGATCTGTTGGTTGGCTGAAGTGAGTCATGGTATTTTAATACCTTAAGGAATAGTAGCTACATGATGAGATGCAGTGATTATGGATGTTCCCGAAGATGTTTTCTTTGGAACAAGTTAAGGAGGTGAGTCCGCCTCGGTGTTGTGGTTGTGTTCAGTTGAAGTTTTTGTTTGCTTTGTGGTCCGAGTTTTTCGGAGAGCTTTGGATTAGAATTCTTTGGCATCTGTGGCAGCAGTGTAACTTGGAGTGGTACCAGTAGTTCATCTTTATAGGAGAAAGGTTCCAAGAGATTGAGTTGGTGTAGCAGCTCGGAGTTTTGGAGGAACTTCTGAATTTCTTATGGATTTGTTGAATCATATCTTTGGGGTGTGTTGTCCAGTTTGTGCTTGTGTTCTTCTTCAGCATTCTCTTCTTTGTCGGATCAGAGTTGAGCAGCGGAAGCAGTTTGGAAGTGTATCTACTTTTCTTTTCTGGACAGAAGAAGTTGTTGTCTTCTGATGTTGAAGAGTTGAGTTTGAGTTCTTGGTTTTGGTTGATCTTGAGGAGATCATTTTGTTGTGTTGATTAGACTAGTTTGTTTCTAGAAGCATCAGCGTAGGTTGAGCTGATTAGTGAAGTTGAAGACAGCCCAGGATTTGTCCGAAGAGTTTTGTGAATAAGAGTCGAAGGATTTGGACTCTAAAGTCGGAGATTTAATTTGGAAAAGTTTTCTCCGATCAAAGGTGAGCTATTGGTTTGGGTAGGTCTGTGAAGCTAGCTCTGAAGTGTTTTGGATCTTTTCTGTGATCTTGGAGAATAAGTGATTGATCTACAGGATTGAATTGCCAGTGTGGATAACTGGGATTCGATGAGTTTCATGTATCTCTGAGGGAGTACGTGTATGATCTATTTCTGGTTATGGAACCAGCAGTTTTGGAATTTTGGTTGTTGAGTCAGACTCGTTTGTAGTCTGATATCTTGTCTAGTGTTTTAGATATAGTTGTATAGGAGCTTTGTAGCTTCATAGTATTGTTTGTTTAGATTTTCTAAAGCGAGTATCCCGGTATATATATACCTGGGGAAACTCGAAGGAATTATCCAGAATTTGTCTGGATAATTAGATTTGTTTGATTGGTTGTTTTTGATTGTTAGCATAGGTTTGATATATGTTTGTGTTTTTAAAATTGAAATTTAATGAGATTATTAAATTACCTTTGTTTTAAATTTCGGGGACGAAATTCTTTTAAGGGGAAGGATTGTAACATCCCGGAATTTTTAACAATATCTATTTAATAATCTGTAATTAAAATTAAATTGATATTGATATTCTGATAATAATTATTCAAATAGATTTAATAATCTTCTTCAATAAATATTTAAATTGGTTATTTTATCTTTTAAAAATAATAATTGATTTCTATTTACAATATAAATATATGGTTTATATTTTAAATAGATTGGCATTTGTTTTAATTTTAATAAGTAAAGCATATTTTCTAGTTGTAGTAATTTGGAAATTTGTTTTATTTAATATTTAAGCTTTTCAAAATTAAATAAATGATTTTGGTTTAAAATTTATAAATGAATCATGTTTTAAAATTCCACTATATATATAACAATAATTTGGGAAGTTTGATTCATGTAATATTAAGTTTTCAAAGCCATTAAATAAATAAGTATATGATTTTAAAATTGTTAAGAAAGGTGATTTAATGTTTAAAATGATGTGTGGCTTAAGTTTTAAAATATAAATGAATTAAAAAAATGAGTTGTTTTGTTTCTTTTAAAATATAGCTTAATAAAATAAGTTATTTAATAATTTCTTCTATAACGAATTTAATTTAATAATAAGTGATTTATAAAAACAATATTGATAGTGTATTGTCTTTATAAATAAGTTTGAATGGAATTTGTAATTTTTATTTCAAATTGAATTTATGTATATAACTTGATTTGAAAATAATTGATTTTGAATTTAGTTTGAATATAAATTCGAAAGTATAAAATCTTAATTGTTTTAATTTCTATAAGTTTTATTTTATAAGCATGATTTGTTTTCTTTTATAAATTTATATACATATTTAAATTCTAATTAATTTATCAATTAAGCTTAATACATATTTATTAACATGTTAATTAATATACAAATTACTTTTAAAAGACAAGTGTATGAAGATTAAGCATCATTTAACAAGTGTTCAAGAATTAAACATTTAACTTGACAAATGTAGATAATAGGTATAAGTGGCCTCTTTCAAATTTATTTTTCTTTTACTTAATAAAATCTGAAAATTTACTTATATAAGTGAACATTTTTCACTCTTGTTCTTTTTCTCATTTCTTAATCAAAGTTAAGCAATTTAAAGCATAATCTCAACACAAATCTGAGAATACATAAGAACTACTTTCAGATTCAGGATCAAATCTGCAAATCCCTTAACTCATCAAAGATCAAGCTGCATATCCAAAACAATGTTCTAATCTGCATCTTCCACCTGCATGCAAGCATTTTAAATCAGTGGAAACAATTAGGCAAACCAGTGTATTAATTCAAAAATCAGAGTTCAACAGAGGTCAAGCCTGCATATCCTATTTTCTGCAAATTCAAGGGATCAAAACAGCTCTGCATTTATTAACAAGTGAGTAACTCTTAAAATTTAAGGTTTAAATTTAAAATGGTTGCATGCTTGTATACTGAAGTAACTTAGTATTGCATGTGTGAATGTTGATGTGAAGTTGTATTTGTAAGCATGATATTTGAATGTTCTCTGTTATGTTTTCCAGTAAACCTGTACTGTTTTAAATACATACTCTTTTTGATTCAATCTCTGCAGTAATTAGATTACAGACAATAAATGTTTGTTTAAGTTATTAAGTAAATTAAAATTTAATTAAGTTAGTAATAAACTGGGATGGATACTGGAAAACCAAATAAGTGAACAAGTTCAAAGATAATTGAAATTTAATCATCATATTTTCTGGATTCATCAATATAGGATGAATACATAAATCAAAATATGATTTTTAAAGAAAAAATGTGACGCCCCACCTCTATACCCATGCTAGCCAAGAACACTCCGGAGTAGTGCTGTCAACTAGCACGGAGAATAAGGCTGTTGAGGAGCGACCATCCATGTAATTGCTTATCACACGGTGGCTATAAATAATCTTCGGAAACAAACATAGAAATAATCATATCACAAATCAGTCACAGATATCCATATCACAAAGGCGGAAGAAGATATGAATATATAACTAACACATGAAAGTGTACATCAGAGTAGTGGTCAATAAGATCCACGATAATACAAAAGAATAGCAACACGTGCTATACAAAAGAATACAACTATGAGTCTATATCTCAAGTGTATACAACAAAAACTGCTAATCTAAACAGTTAGCCAAAAGTTAGAGTGATGAATCCCTGGGAAGAAGTCAAGCAGAAGCACCTGTAACATCTCGGTCTGACCCGAGTATTATTTAAGAAAATAATAAACGGATCAGTCTAGCTATAAATATCAGATGACATGATATAACATAAAAGATATGGCATAAACATAAACATCCATAACGACATACCACTATAAGTATGTAAATAATGATCAACAGAAGATCAATCAATAAGAGATAATCAATATCACAAGAATCTTCTCAAAGATTCGAAGAGGGCATCATACCCTAAACTTGTACTCATAACAAGTCAATGACATAAATTCCAGAAATCAACACGAGAAATCCAGAAATCATAAAAAGGGAAAGAGGCCTATCACATGACGGTCCGAAGACCAAGGGGAGCTACCCCGCATATGTGAATGGAATCACACAGATTGAGGTCAAGACTAACCAAAAAGCAGGAAGGTATGTGTGAATGGAATCACACAAGTGGTGTCTAGTCTAACCTTGCATTGAAAGAGACATCGCGCAATTGCTAGTCTAATTCATAAAGCGATCATCAAGATCAACGAGAAGTGTCAATTACACTAAGCTAGTAAATATAGAAGTTTAGCTTCATGTCCCATAACCACTTGCTTAACTTAAATATTTACGAACAAACTGTAAATCTTCACTAATAAAATTGTCACAAGAGGTTCAATCGAACAAGTCCAAGAATTAACCGACGAAGTGAACGCAAGCGTTTCATACCACTTGTTTTACTAAGTCGTTTAATTACATTTCTCATCCGAGTGAGGTAAAGGCTTGTATATACTAATAGATTGGAAAACGGTTTAAGAAAAGAGCTTTGTTATTAAAAATAAAGTTGAAATTGTTTGTTAAAAGAGTTTTGATATTTAATACTAGTATTGAAACCTTTATATTATAAAGTGACAAAACACATAAGCAAGTGTAGAAACAATCAGTCACAAAGATCGCATACGGAGATGCGAATAAAATCCAAGAAAATCAGCTCAATGTTTTTCAGAAAAGATCCCCTACGGAGGGGGGGTCCAGGGGGGTGGCAACCCCCCAAGGTGGGGGTGCGGGGGCAACGCCACCGCTTACGGGGTACGACCTAGTGAAGACAAAATGAGGTCTAACGACCTAAAGGGATAGGGTCGAGCGACCTAGCATTCGAACGACCTAAAAGAGGCGTGGCCTAAAGGAGACGCGACCTAAAGGAGACGCGACCTAAAAGAACATAAGGTCAAACGACCTAACTGTATTGGGTCACGCAACCTAAAGAGAGGCGGCCTAGCGACCTAGAGTGCACACGTCCAAAAGTGGGAACGACCTATCGAGGTAAGGTCCAACGACCTACGACCTAAACAAATAGGCCAAGCGACCTATAGGGTTAACGGTCTAACGACCTAACAGTTATGGGGTCACGCGACCTAACTAAGTACGCGACCTAGTGGGTAAGGGAGTCGAGCGACCTAACTGCATCCAGTGACGAGCGACCTAATGGAGTCAAGTAGCGAGCGACTTAACTAGTTAACGACTCAAGGGGGTTAACGACCTAAAGGTCCAACGACCTAATGGTCCAACGACCTAAACCCAAACACACGAAAAGTGGCCAGAACGACCTAGGGGTTAACTCACATGCGACCTACGACCTAAGGCCCATGCGACCTACGACCTAACTCCGATACGAGCTAATAAGGCCAGAACGACCTAGGAGCAGAAAATCCACCAAAACGCTAAAAATCGGAGTTTTTCGCCAACCCAATCCAAACCAAATGCAAATATACATGCAAACACGATAGGGATTCATTCCCAACAGTCCAATATTGATATAGACTAGATTTGTGAGATAAAAATCTCACCTTTGCACTAAAGTTTATGAAGATGAAGCTTGAAAGCAAGGAGAAGCAATCCAAAGCTTGAATCCAATATCTTCTACTTGAATTTGGAGTTGAATATTGGATTTGCAATTGAATTTGTGCTTGGAGTTTTAATTTCCCATTCCCTCCACCATTAATGCCAAAGCTTGATTAGTTAGGAAATTTATGAAGAGTGAGGAGAAGAGGGTTGGAACTTGGGCTTAATAGGTTAAACTAACCCAAAGTCCAAAGCGGGAAAAGTTAGTGAAATTTCACTAACTCCAAACCTATCGATGTTTATACTTAAAAAGTTGTAAACGACATTTCGAACTCAATGGAAGTGGTCTCGAGTCCTAATTTGACCGTTTGCAAAAAGTAGCTTTTCGGACCAAAACCCGATTAACGAGTTAATATTTAAATAAAATAATTAAATACAAACTCGATAAATATGCGGGTTGTTACAAAAAACTAAAAATTTTAGTAAAGAGGCTTAGGAGCAGTTAACAGTTGAACTAAAAATGAACTTTGGGGTTTCTCTGGTGATGCATGAATTTGGAGGGGATGGGATTCTACATGATGGTGGAGGGTTGATCTGAGAAGCTAGTAAAAATATTAGTTGGTGCTAAATTCCATTGTGGAAGATGTAGTTTTGAATTTTATTTTTAAACCCTAGTCTGTAAATGGTTTGAAGAATTGGCAATGTCGGGGTGTAGTGATGATCGAGTGTTGAGATATTTTGGGAATCGATAGATTGGCCGTAGTTGAGTTCGAGGCCGGTGAGGTTAGTTGTCAGGTGGCCAAAGAGGTAGGTTATCGTCGTTGACAGGTTAGAGGGTGAAACCTGTTTCTGCTTCCAGGTTTTGATATTGGGTATCATCTTCGATTTGTGGTGATGGTAGCTCGAATTGATGGTTATAGTGGGTAGTTATGAGGGTTTCTGATGAGATGCGATGGTTGTTGGTGATCATCAATGGCCGGAGGCGCCACGCATATGCACAGTGGAGTAGGGTACAGGTGATATGTTGGTCAGTTGAGGGAGGACTCGGGTAAACTCTGATTTGAATCGAAGTGGAGTAGTGTTTTCCTCGGGGATGTGGGGTTGCAGACTCGAAGTAATTTTTGTGGGGGTTCGAGTGTTTTTGTTTTACAGGTTTTATAAAACCTGTATCCTCTGGGTTTAAAAACTTGTAAAGCCTGAACCATTTTAATGATCAAGAAAATTTAAATCATATTTGAATTCAAGTTTGAATTTATTTGAATTCAGGTTAAATTAACATCTCAGTTTAAATGAAATAAGTTTAGGGGAAAAGAATTTTTTTTACAGGTTTTAATAAACCTGAACCTGTTTTGTCAAAACTGTTTACAAACCTGAAAGTATTTAAGTTTTAAAAATTTAAAACTGAATTTAAAAAGTATAGAACAATTCTTAAATAAAGTTTTAAAATAAGTTTAAAATCTTAATTCAAAATGAGTTTGAATTATAGTTTTAAAAATTTATAAGTTTTATAAAGATAGAAGGTTTCAACAACTTTGAATTTGTTAAAGTATTTTATAAAATGTTTTAAAATCTGAAGTTTAAGGTTTAAACAGAGTTTAAAATTTAAATTTAAATCTGGATTCAAAGCTAATTTAAATCTTAAGTTTAGATCTGGAATCAAAGTGGAATGTGTATTTCAGTTTTTGAAATTGAAGAAAACTTGAAGTTGAAAGGTTTAAACTTAATATAAATTGAAGTTATTGAAAGGTTAAAAGTTATAAATTGTTTAACTTTGATAAGTTGTAATTATTTTCATTTTAAAACTTTTTTTTAAAATGAAATTGGGAAACAGTTTCAAAAGTACTTTGTTTGAAATAAAATTTGTTTTAAACATAATTTAGAATATTTTATTAAGTGAAGAATTTATGTTTGAAATTAATTTATTAAAAGGGTAATTAAGAAATAATTAATTTATTTATTTATTTAATTATTTAGGGTTTAATGCATATTGATTTAGGGTTAATCAATTTGAAATTTAGATCATTAATTAGATTATTAATTAATGATTAATGAATGATTAATTAAGTAATTAAGTTTTTAATCAAGGTTAAATTATTTAAATAATTAGACTTTAAATTATAGATAATTAAAGATGATTAAATTTGTAATTAATTTAAGTTAATTACTTTATGAAATAATTAGAGAAGGGTTAATGATGGTCATTAACCAGGATTACTTAAATAATTAATTAATGTGATTAATTTTTATAATTAATTAGATTAATTAATTTAATAATAATGAACTGGAAATGGTTTGAGTATAATTACTTAATAAAGTAATTAGGAAATTAATTACTTAATGTAATTAATCTAATTTAATGTGAATGTTTATTTTAATTAATTAAGTTTAATTAATTTTAAACACTTTCGTTTTATAAATAATTACTTTATGTAATTAATGATTTGGGTATTTACTTAGTTAAGTAATTAATAAACAATTACATGGTTGTAATTAAGTGGAGATGTTTAAGTGTAAAGTAATTTGGTTTAAATTACTTATTAATTAATCAAGGAATTAATTAAGAGATTAATTAAGGATAACTAATTTGTTTTAATATGGTAATTAAGTTAATTAATTACTTAAGGTAATTAATAAAAGGAAATCATTATTTATTTTAATGATGTAATAAAGTTGATTAATTAACATTAATTAATCAATGATAAATAATTAAAGGTAATTAATTAATGTAATTAATTAAGGATAAATGTAATTAATTATGATTAAGTAATTAATTGAAGTAATTAAAGGTTAATTACTGTTTGTTTGAGGATAATTAATTTGTGAAATTTAGTTAAGTATAATTACATGAATGTCATTAAGGGTAATTAATCAAGAGTGATTAATTAGGATGATTTATTTATGATTAATTGATTGTAATCAATTAAATAGGGTGATAAGCAAGTCATAATTTGGTGAAGTAATTAATTTAATTCATTTTAAATTAATTAAAGATGAGGTAATTAATTTAATTTATTTTTAATTAATTAAAGTTGAGGTAATTAATTTAATTCATTTTAAATTAATTAGAGATAGAGATAGTTAATTTAATTCATTTTAAATTAATTATATCATGATGAGTGAATCTTTGCTTATGTATAAATGGATGTCATTGTTTGACTTGGATGCTTTGTGATCTCAGTAATGAGATAAATGATATTATGTGGTATGGATGTTTGATTGTGTTGTGATGATAACATAGGTTATCTATGGTGATGATAGTATATGGAATATCTATTTGATATTGATGATTGTAGATTACCTGTTATGTGATAATGTTGATTATCAGTTATGATTTATAAGTTATCTATTTGTGTGTATATAGGTACTGTATTGAATTGTTTTAAACCTTTAAAACAACTTGGACCTTAAAAGACACGCTTTGGTTTTCGATGAGACCGGGATCGGGTTTCCATATTTGGATATCCGAAAACCACATCGATTCCAAATAACGTTAGGTCGTGAATCCAAGTGGAGCGAGTGAAGACTCGAGGTGTAAGGGCTATACGTCAGAATAACTCTATGGGTGATTCCGTAATGAGTTTGACGGAATAGTACTTATAGATTCGAGATGGTGGTTTAGAATGCAAGGGTTATCGTCGTTCACTCTGAGGGTGATTCCAAAATGAGTGTAACGAGATAATGTCCTTTGGTTTCGTTCGAACCCGGAACGAACTTGTATGGATTGAATGCTTTCAAAACATCGTCAGGCGGACGATGAGCATTCTAAGATGTTATGTCCTATAAAGGTAATCGTAGCCTCAAGCCTCATCAACCAGAAATGGCTAAAACAGGGGAGGTGCAGCAAGGCTTCGTGGGTCGCACCCACTGGAGAGCAAGATTGATCCCTGTCTAGAGGTCCCTTTATATTTCGGCTGTGTGGACGGTTTTCAGCTCCAACCGTCGGGGTTGTCTTGTTCGGAACTATTCAGTAAGGAATGGGTCCGGCTTTGTGTTGCAGGGGAGTGGGAGTACTCCTCGGTACGTTGATCTAGGCCACGTACCGTGATGGGCGGTACCCCAGTAGCCCTGCCATTGTATGGAATCCAAAATCCAATAAGTGCCAACGGTTTTGATTGTATTACCCACTTTTGTGGCTAGTAGCTGGAATTTAATGAATGTAACAATTTCGGCCATTTCTTATTTATTTGAAAACCCTAGACACTATTATAATATCATCGGATTTCCTATCAAATGTTTTGGTTAGCGTTAGGTAAAAACTTTTCCATGTTTATGTGTGGGAAGTCTTACGTGATACCTTTCTTTTCAAAAGGTTTTTGAAAGTTAAGCAACTTTAACCTGTTACTCACACCAGACCCATGTCTGACCCGGAGTTTATTTTTGTTTTTCATAAACACTTGGGTACTCAAATTTTTATGAGTAGTCAATGGATTCAGGTTAGGATTCTGGTTAACTTTGACGAATTGTGGAGGAGCATTAGAGCAGGAGGCTTCTACGTGTAAATATATATAGTATTCCGCTGTGTGTTCTCTGTGTTGTTGTATTGAGTTGTAAATACTAGACGGGTGTTTATAATTGTCTAGTATATGTGATGTGTATGCTGTTGATTGGTATTGTATATTATGTAAATACTTATGTTATTAATATAATTTATTCATTCCGCTGTTGAGATTCTTGTGTTGTTTCTTCTTTCTCTTCTTTCTTTTCTTCTTCTATCCCTTTCTTTCTTAATTCATGATGCGATTTTCTGGGAGTAGAAAGTCGGGTCTTGACATTTTCTATTTTATATATATATTTGTGTGTGTGTGTGTATTTTAGTGATTTGAAAAGTAATGATTCGAAATTAATTTTTTTTAAAAGGTTAATCTAATTTAAATTCTTGTATATATATGTATATATAATCAATATAATTATTATGTTGTGTAATTGGTTTTAAAATCATTTTCCTAAAGGTTATAAAAGAATATTACATTAAAAAACATTATAAATATAAATTTGAAAATATGAACAAATGTAAATATAAAAGGGTTACGTAATTTTTTTTTAAAATGAATAAGGTTTAAAACAAAATTTATAAATTTAAATGAGTGAGGTATTTAAACATAAAAATTATTTTAAATCACAATTGTAAGAAGGAAAATAAACACATAAGCAAATGTAAGCATAATATGATTTGTACTTACAAGTGGCAAGATTTCTTTTTTTTCATTTTGAATTTATTAAGTAAACAAACATCAAAAAAATAACAAGGCCGAGCCATTCTCCTCTCAGATTCTTTGTCCACAAAACAAAATAGAACCTGATCAATGTAAAATCATCTTCAATCTGATCCAAGAACAAACAATCAAGCCCGAGAAGAATTCAAAATCATCTCAAACAAATCAAGAGCAAAGTCTATGATCAAAATCAACATTAGGGTCTTAGATCAACAAATTAAAATCAAAATGCAGAATCAAAGCATGATAATTCAACAAATTAAAGATCAAAACAAAACGCAGATCAAAATCTGGCTCTAGGTTTTTAAAACCTTGCCTTTGTTCTTCCAGCAATCACATAAGCAAACCGACTCATATCGGCCTATACTTTTGATATTGTGATTTATATTTGAAGTATGTTTGGGAAACGTTGGTGTAATATGCATTTACTTTTTTGAATACATATATATATATAGGTTAGTATGGGTGTGAATGTATGTGTATGAACATACACAGACCTCTGTTGTATTCCCAGACCCAAGAAAAACAAATGAAAAATTCATATCTTTCTTCTCAGGCTAGATTAGGTTTGATTTCTAAAAAGAAATTGTTTGTAACATTATAATTTAAATTTTAAAATAATTCTAAGTAGAAATATTTATGTAATATTCATAAATTTGGGTATTATAGCAAGATCTCCTTAAACTTGAAATTCAATGATTTTATTTTCAATTTTTGGTTATATAATTAGATTTGTGTTTACAAACCACGATTTTTAAAATAGAAATCAGGATTTCTAGCTTTGGTTCGAGATAGAAATCTAAAGATGAACGAAAAACACCTTTCCATCGCTTGCCGACGATCGGCAAGGCAATCGTGGTCGTGCTTGATGTTGAAGATAGATTGGAGGTCAGAGATCAATGGAAAAATGGTGATGGAATTTAAACGTCGTCGTAGCGTTGTCACATTTTTGAACTAGGGTTCAACGAGCCCTTTTTTCAACAAGGTTGTGTGGTCACTGCGACGTCGAGGATTTTGGGTCGATCGCAACTAGGGGAAAAGAAGGGTGGCCTCGTGGCAAAATCAATAGTCGAGGGGGCGACGACTCAAATGGCCGGAGGTAGTTCCACGGCGAAGGTTTTGGTGACAAGGTTGGGTTCCAAGAAGTTGTCATAGAGCTCGATTTTGATTTTGAGTTCGATTCCAAGTTTTAGGTTATTGGACTGTTTAAAGGGTATGTTGGGGACCTTTAGTCGTCACTGATGATGATCAGATCACTGGCAAACTCCTGTGCATGTGCACGCGTAAATACGTGTATCTGGATGATAATGTGATTGGGAAAGAAGCTTTTGCTTCCGGTCGGTTTAAGTGATAATCTTGTGCTAGGCTCGAAGTAGTGGAACATGGGAGGTTGCTTGAGTTTTGTCTTGTTTCCTTGGGCTTGAGCTCGGGTTTGAAGATAAATGTAAAAAAACAGTTTTTAAACTTTTTAACAAAATCAAGTTTACTTAATACAATTTTATTAAAACTACTACTTTTGTATAAGTTTTAAATTTTTAAAAGAATTAAAAATAAATGATTTCAAATTTATTAAGTTAAATATGTTTTAATCTATATAACTTTTTGTTTTAAAGTTTATAAACTTAATTTTTTTATAATTAAGTGAATAATTTAGAAAATGAAAGAATTTTTAATCCTTAATCTAACTTAAACATTTTAAGTTAATCAATTTATCTATGATGGTCTATTTCCAAAGGATTATTAAATAAGGATTAAATGATTATAGAAAGCAATAGAGTCAAATGGCTTATCTTTTAATTGATTAAATCTCGAGTAATTAAAGAATTATTAATTACTAAAAATAATGATTACTTAGTGGAAATATTTAAAGATTAATTACTTTGTGTAATTAATTAAGGTGATTTATTAATGTATAATTATTAAATGTAATTAAAGTGACTAATTAATCAAATGTTAATTAATTTGGATAATTTATTTAAAAGATTGATTTATTAATGTGATTAACTAAAAGTTAATTAATGTAAGTAATTATGGGAAGTTAATTACTTAAAAGATAAATTACTTAATTAAAGTAATTTAAAAGGATAATTACCAAGGTATTTAAAGGAATTAATTTTTTAATTACTTAAAGATTTGTTAATCGTGGTGTTTAATTTATTTATGTGGATAATTTAAGGCTAATCAACCAATGATAATTAATTAATTAAATGGTAATTAATTAAGAGTTAATTAATTAATTAATGATTTAAAGGTTGATTTATTTATTAATTAAGGTTGATTAATTAATGTTTGAAGGCTAATTAATTTATTATTAAAGATTAATTAATAAAAAATATTATTTGTAATTAATTAATATTAATTAATTTGGATTAGTGATTAATCTGGTTTCAATCAATCAGATAATTTATTAACCTTACTTATGGATGTTTGGATTGTATGGAATGCTTTGAATTGTTTGATATCCCTGATATGTGATGCTTTGTGATATAGATTATTTTGATTTGAGCTATGATGAATGTAATTTAATTATCTGCGATGAATTTATATTATTTATCTGCGAATATATAAATGAAGATAAGCGTTATAAGATTGTAGCACTTATCGATATTGCTGTGTTTGGATTGAGATGATTAATGAATGTCGCACTATTGTGTAAAACCCCTAGGCTACACCATACACACACAACTATGGATTTCACGAGGAAATCGGTTAAGTCACAGATATTTTGAAATCTAAATATTATTTTGTTTAAATGTTGAGGTTTGAATCCAAATGGTTTTGGAAGTGGAATTGAATTCAATATGAAAAGCCTTTGAAAGGGATGTTTTGAAATTAAGATTTGGGTTTGAATATACTATATCTTGCTAAATATTATCTGAAATTATTTTGGAAACTAAGTTTTGAAAAGGGTATACAAGTTATACAATTTTATATATAGATCTAAAACTATTGTTTTGGGAATTTGAATTTAATTTAAAATAGAACTTGTCGATGATACGGCATTTCACTGATTTTCCAGTTTATGCTTTTAAAGGCTACAATTGTTTATATTTGACCAGATTTTGCCGAAACAAAATGCATTTGTTTTCAAATGATTATAGCTTTCAAATAAAGAAAGGGTTTCTAGTTTTTGTTGAATGGGGTTTGAAATTTGAAATGGAATAGTTTTGAAAGCGAATCTTTGTTAAATATTGGCGAACCTTGCTTTCAAATTGAAGAGGATCTTAAAGGTGTATCTTTTGTATAAATGATTTGAATTGTAAATAGTTTTCAAATCTATGAATTGATCTTTGTGAAAGATTGGTAAACTTTATGAAGCGAATCTATTTGTTTAAAGATTTGAAAATGTTATTTTGTTTAAACCATCTGATGAAAGGTTTTGGGTTTTAAGTTGTGACTTAACTAAGATCCCACTATATCCATATGGTTTTGAAAATTAAGCGCTCATTATTCGGTTTAGTCGAGAGAGGACTTTGTGTAATATAACCCATTTCGAATAATGATAGGACGTAATGGATAGCAGTTCAAGACCGGTGGTGAAGATCGGGTATTTTTAAGAACGAAAGGATTACCTATCGAATGAATAAACACTGAGTAGCTATGATATAGAGATCTCCATATGTGATGGGGAGTCCGATTGGGATTGTGAATATTCGGATTGCAAGGGCTTCTTTGTTAAGTGCCTTTAGTTCTATTTTGAACCCGAAATAGACTTGTATGGATGTGCGTCTGACGTTACACTTTGAGATGTAAAGCTAGTTTCTATCAAATACATTTTTATTTGGTGATGAAGAATTTATTCTCTTAGCTTAACATCCTTCTCCGAGACGTATGAGCTCAGAGGTTATGTGGTTGATATTTACTAGTGACACATTCCCAAGTTGGTAACGTGGCATACGAAGTGCTGTTGATCATGTGTTGATCGAAGCATGGCTTTTGTGTAAAGCGTGGTTTTATGGACGTGACCTCGCCAGACCTCAGAACCCGAAATTTGTCGAAAAAGGAAACATGCGGCAAGGTTATTTGGGGGTAGCGCCCCCTGAGGTTATGTCCAATTCCTTCTGGATAGAGGTGGTATCATGGTATGGAGCCTAGATATTAACCTATGTGATAACTGAAAATTTATTACTTTGTGTTTGTTTTATTGAGCACTCGATTAAGGATTGGTAACGACCAAGGGATGGCATGCACGTGTAGTAGTTACCTAGTTTAAGAGGTAACCCTGCCTGGTGTTGGTAGAGATTCGGTTAGGTTCTCGGGACGTCCCTCCAGAGGTGTGTCCATGTGGCCCAGGAAGTTCCTTTGCCTGACCATTTATAGGAAATACAATCACCAATACGCGCCCTTTACGATTGCAGTTGTTTAACCTGCCATTTTAAATGGTAGCTATAGTAGGCATAATATAATGGTACCTATGCTAGCTAAGATTAATATTATACTTTTGAAATGTTTTCTGCACTATGCACTAATAATAATAATATCAAAAAGGATTTTGCATATCGAGCATGTTTGACATCATAGGGAGAAGTTTGCCCTTTGTGTGCGATTGCATTGTGTGTGTGCCGGAAGGCCTTATGGTAGTTTCATTTTCCAAAAAGCATTGTCGATTTCAATTTTAAATTCTTTTGTTGCTTTTATTCAAGGTAAACTATTTTTGTTCGCTCACACCAGTCTCATGACTGACCTAGAGTTTATTGTTCCATTCCTAAACTCTGGGTGCCCAAAATTTTTCAGACGGAGAGCATAGAGTCGGTGGTCAGATTGTAAATGTAGATTCGCTTTATTTGGAGTCTTTGGATTTTGGCTATCACTTTGTGCTTCTTTTCAATATTCGGGATTGTAGTTACTTAGTACAACATGATGGTAATTCGAGCTATCTTTGCTTGGAGTTTGGAGTTTAGGCAGTTGAGAATCTGTCCTTTCACTGCTATTGATTTATTCTTCTGCTGTGGTCTTGTGAATCTGCATATCTATCTCTGATATTGATATCATTTGTATCAGAATGTTGTATCATTGTTGTAATCAGTTGTTGTATCAATGATATATATACATTTTTCTTCTGCTGTTTGTTGTACTTAATGTGTTATAAGCTCCGGCGAACCAGGTTCGACATTTGGATCTACGACATTCGAATATGAGTATTGTATTCGGTGCCGATTTTCGAAGGTCGAGTCAGGGTCATTACAATGGTATCAGAGCTGAAGGTTGAACTTTAGCTCAGGAGTATAACACATTAGGTAACTCATTGGAGATAGGGATATAAGTTCCCTAGAATGAGTATATCCCTAAAATATCCGTTAGTATTGCCTCAGTAAATTCTCTTACTATCCACTGATAGTGAGTACGAGTGCAAGAAGAGGACAAGGTAGGGGACAAGAGAATACCACTACAAATGGTCAATACCCTGCAACAACGAAAACAATCTTTCTCTATCAATCTATTTGATCATCATCCAATTTCCATTCTTTGATGATTTCCTGGCAGATAAGGAAAGAAGCTTTAGTGTGATGGTGCCTCTATGAATAATTGAAGATAAGTTTATATTTCATATTCTCTATATCCGTTTCTTATCAGCTTTTCATTTTTTTAACCTTAATAAATTTAAAATTCTATTTGAAATAAATTGATTAACAAATATAAAGTTAAATTGGATGGTATCAATAAGGCCATTTCAATCAAAACCGAAGTTTGAAATTTTTGTTCTAATTTTTTGTGAGGTTCAAAGTCCGAAGAGGGACAAGCTGGTGTAAACTTTGGGATATTCCAACCTGAATTGAGTATCCATTGTTTGTTCTGTTGGGTCCAGATGCATTCTAGAGTGGTTAGTTATCCCTCAGACTAACCAATGCCCTGCATATTTCGTAGACCTGGTGACATGAATATATTGTGAAGTGTTGAACAAGATTTTCTCATATCTATTGTTGATATTCTGATTTGGTAAGCCAAATGCAGGATAAATATTTAGCTTGATCTGATGAGTTGATTCTCTATCTTTGTGTATTCATCTTTGGTTGACTCCCTGTCTAGCAAATTTCGGGGACGAAATTTTCTTAAGGTGGGAATCTGTAACGATCTCAATTTTTAAGCCAAGATTAATTTGGTAATTAGTTTAATTAATTAAATTGGGGTTTTCAGAATAAATAAAATATTTGTTTGTTTACACGTATAAATTGATTACGAATTGAAATTTGGATTTGAGATTCGAATATAAATGTATTGAAAATAAAATTGGATTTATTAACTTATTTTTTTTGGAACTAATATATATAAATATTTATTAGAAATGCATAATTTGGATTTCAAATCATTTTCTTTAAAGTTGTATAAATATAAATGATAGCAAAATTTACGGATATATTGAGATTATATTATGAAAAGAAATTGAGATAAACTTAATTAAAATAAAATTTAAGAACTTTACAAACTAATAGAAATTTGTTTCCTATTTATATATATTTTTGTGTGTGTGTGTGTGTGTGTGTGTGTTTGTGTGTGTGTGTGTGTATTAGTGATTTGAAAAAGTTATGATTTGAAATTAATTTTTTGAAAAAGGTTAATCTAAGTTAAATTCTTATATATATAATCAATACCTTTACTTATTTATGTATAATTGGTTTTAAAATCATTTTCCTAAAGGTTATAAAAGTATGTTACATTTAAAAACATGATAAACATAAATTTGAAAATATAATCATATGTAAATATAAAAGAGTTAAGTCATTTTTTTAAAATGAAAAAGGTTTAAAAGAAATTATAAATTTAAATAAGTGAGGTATTTGAACATAAAAATTATTTTAAATGACATTTGTAAGAGGGAAAATAAACACATAAACAAATGTAAGCATAATATGATTTGTAACTACTAGTGGCAAGATGTCTTTGTTTTTATTTTTGAATTTATTAAGTAAACAAACATCAAAATAAATAGCCTGGCTCAGCCATTCTCCTCTCAAATTCTTTATGTACAGAGAAAAAATAAAACCTGATCAATGTAAGATCATCTTCAATCTGGTCCAAGATCAAACAATCAAACCTGAGAAGAATTCAAAATCAACTCAAACAAATCAAGAGCAAAGTCTCAGATCAAATTGAACATTAGGGTTTCAGATCAAAAAATTAAAATCAAAATGCAGAATCAAAGTAAGATAATTCAACAAATTAAAGATCAAAACCAAACATAGATAAAATCTGGCTCCAGATCTTCAAAACGTTGCCTCTGTTCTTCAAGAAACCAGGTGAGAAAAACCACTCATATCGGCCTATATCTTTTGATATTATGATTGATGTTTGAAGTATGTTACGGAAATGTTTGTGTAATATGCCTTTATTTTTTTTGAATATATATAGATTAGTATGAGGGTGCATGTCTGCGTATAAACATACACAGACCTCCGTTGTATTCCTAGACCCAAGAAAAACAAATGAAAAATTCATATCTTTCTTCTCAAGCTAGATTAAGTTTTGATTTCTAAAAAGAAATTTTTTGTAACATTATAATTTAAATTTTAAAAATAATCCTAAGTAGAAATATTTATGCAATATTTAGAAAATTGGGTATTACAGTAAGATCTCTTCAAACTTGAATTTTGGAAACTATGATTTGTAAAGGGTATACAAGCTATACGATTTATATATATATATATATATATATATATATCTAAAAATATGGTTTTGGGAATTTGAATTTAATTTAAAATAGAACTTGCCGATGATACGGTTGTTCGATGATTTTCTAGTTTGTACTTTTAAAGGCTATAACTTGTGTGTATTTGACTAGAATTTTCCGAAAAAAAATGTATTTTTTTTCAAATGATAATTGCTTTCAAATAAAGAAAGGGTTTCCAGTTTTTGTTGGAAGGGGTTTCAAATTTGAAATGTAATAGTCTTGTAAGCTACGAATGAATCTTTGTTAAAGATTGGTGAACCTTGTTTTCATATTGAGGAGAATCTTAAAGATGTTTCTTTTGTATAAAAGATCTGAATTATAAATAGTTTTGAAAGCTATGAATCGATCTTCGTGAATGATTGGGAAAATTTGTGAAGTGAATCTATTTGTTTAAAGATTTGAAAATAGTAATTTGTTTAAACCATTTGAAGAAAGGTTTTGGGCTTTAAGTTGTGACTTAACTAAGATCCCACTATATCCATATGATTTTAAAAATTAAGAGCTTATTATTTGCTTTAGCCGAGAGAGGACATTGTGTTATATAACCCATTACGAATAATGATATGACATCACGGATAGAATTTGAAGACCGGTGGTGAAGACCGAGTATTTTCGAGAGCGAAAGAATTATCCATCGAATGACTCTGCACCGAGTAGCTACGGTATAGAGGTCTCCATATGTGATGGGAAGTCCGATCGGGATTGTGAATACTCGTATTGTAAGGGCTTCTTTGTGAAGTGCCTTCGGTTCTGTTCGAACCTGGAACAGACTTGTATGGATATGTATCTACGTTACACTTTGGGATGTAAAGCTAGTTTCTATCAAATACATTCTGGTTGGTGGAAAAGAATTTATTCTCTTAGCTTAACACCCTTCTCTAAGTATTACGAGCTCAGAGGTTATGTAGTTGATATTTACTAGTGATACATTCCTAATTTGGTAATATGGCATACAAAGTGCTGCTGATCATGTGTTGATCGAAGCATGGCTTTTGTGTAAAGCGTAGCTTTATGGACGTGACCTCATCGGACCTCACAACCCGAAAATGGTCGAAACAGGAAAGATGCGGCAAGGTTATTTGAGGGTAGCGCTTCTTGAGGGTATGTCCATTACCTTCTGGATAGAGGTGGTATAATGGTATGGAGCCTAGATATTTGACCTACGTGGTTAATGCAAATTTATTACATTGTGGTTGGCATCGAGAGCTCAAATAAAGGTTGGTAATGACCGAGGGATGGCATGCTCGTGTAGTAGTTACCTAGTTATATAGGTAACTCGGCCTTATGTTGGCAGAGATCCAGTTAGGTTCTCAAGGCTTCCCTCAAGAAGCATACCTATATGGCCCAGGAAGTTCCTTTACGTGACCATTTGTTGGAAATCCAATCATCAATGCGCACCCTTTACGATTGCACTTGTATAACCTACCGTTCTTAAATGGTAGCTATAACAGACATAATATAATGTTACCAATGCTGGCTAAGATTAATATTATACTTTGGAATGGTTTTCCACACTATGCACTAATAATAATAATAACAAAAAGGATTTTATGTATAAGGCATGCTTGACTATCATAAGGAGAAATCTCACCCAAGTGTGCGATTGCATGGTGTGTGTGCTGGGAAGCCTTATGGTAGTTTCATTTTCCAAAAAGCATTGTGGATTTCAATTTTAAATTCTTTGTTGTTTTTATTCAAGATAAACTGTTTTTGTTTGCTCATGCCAGTCCCATGACTGACCTTGAGTTGGTTGTTCCCTTTCTAAACTCTGGATACCTACAATTTTCCACACGGGCAACCTAGAGTCAGGTAGTCTGATTGTAAATGTAGATTCGATATCTTTCGAGTCTTTGGATTTTGGCTATCGCTTTTTGCTTCTTTTCAACATTCGGGATTGGAGTTGCTTAATACAGCATGATGGTAATTCGAGCTATCTTTTCTTGGAGTCTGGAGTTTTGGCATTTAAGATTCTGTCCTTCCTCTGCTGATGTTGTTTTTATTCAGAATGTTGTATCATTATTGTAATCAGTTGTTGTATGAATGATATATATCATTTTTCTTCCGCTGTGTTATACTTAATGTGTTATAAGCTCCGGCAAACCAAGTTCGGCATTTGGATTTATGGCATTCAAATACCAGTGATACATTCGGTGCCGATTTTCGAAGGTCGAGTCAGGTTCGTTACAAATATTGTGCAACATATATTGCATAAAGTAGGCACCAAATTTAATTTAGCATAACCATTCACTAGTGTGCAATTTTTTTTAATTGAGGAACATATTCGCCAATATTTTATAAAGAACTTACCAAAAAATTGAACTTTCAAAAAATAAAAAATAAAGAAAAAGTTTTGAAAGATGTTTTGACTGATGCATTTATATATAGAATTAATGTTAACCATTGTTATTCGAAAAAAGTTCTTATTGTTAAATGCACTTGTGATATTAGAAAGATATTGTTTCCTCTTATTTTCCAAATATATCGTCTAAATTGCATATTTCTAGCATATGACTAACTAAACAAGTCTCCAATATAGTTAGCTTGTATTATACTACCGACGGATCTAATTCAGAAAATTGAAATGTACAAACATATATCATACTTTTTTGAATCCATATATTAATTGAGTACATATACTAATCAATTTCCATGTCTATTTTTGTGCTAAGATTGAATATCCATATTACTTGAGTAAACAATCCATTTAACACGCATTAATTGCACAAAAATTAATTTTTTTCCATCCCTATGTTTGTGCTAAGATCGAATATATTCTTACCTGAGCAAAGAATCCATTCAATACGCATTAATTGTACTTAAATTGATCAATTTCCATGCCTATTTTGTGCTATGATCGAATAATCCATATTATCTAAATAAATAATCCATTCAATGTGCATTAATTGGTCTTGCCCTTTGAAATTATCCACACAACTCTACGGTTAAACATATCCATGCATATATTAACTAAGTAAATAAGAAGACCAATTTCTACATCTATTTTAAAGCTACGATTGACTATATCCATGTACTAACTTGGTAAACTATTTTAAGTACATCCATATCTTTAATAATATATTACCTAACCGACTAAATATACATTAAATTGATGAGTCGATCTATCTCCTAAACTACTGCACTTTCCTCCCTACAATTATAGAACCATATTTTCCCCTCCCTATAATTATAGAACCATATTTTCTTCTCTTCCAAATAAAAACAATTATCACATTATCCTCTTTAGCCACTGCAATCATCCTACATCATTTAAATATTCTCCAGTTCTCCAGACTAAAGTGGCGCAAGAAAGCTTTGCAATCGTATTATATCATTAAAATTATTCACTTCTACAGACTAAAGTATGAGAAAGTATTTAGATACATAAACTGCTATGTCTTACAACTATAGCATGTACCCATATATTATATAACGTATCATGATATGCATTATTAACGTCCTTTAAACTGTACTGGCTAAAATAATATAGTACGAATTGATGAATCAAAATCAAATATCTAATCTATACGAGTACTTATCTTGATTTATACTTTGACTTGGTTTATACTTCTTTGCTAACTTTTTACTACAAATAATAACCTTAATTGTTGCAATTCTTAAAGTACTTCAAGTGTTTGGTGTGATCATAAACTATTATAGCAGTGTTGTTTTCCTAATCAACAACAAGTTGTTGCTTAATCATTTAGTGCCAACTAATCCACTAGTATATATTCTTCACAATCCTTTTCTAATTCGTTAGATTTCATAATGTCAAATTATTGTCCAACTTGATGATAAAATTTAATCTGTAATAATTGTCAAAGCTTCTGATTTGCTGGAAAAGCACACCAGTGTTTTGTTTGCAATTTTGTATTATTTAATTGTGTGAAGTAGTAAATTTAACATCTTCTACCATCTCTAATCAAGTTTAAAGTACATTAATTATATAAGTTCGTACAGCTTAAAGGACGTTAATTATATTCATGTTCTACCCAGGTATCAAAATTATTGTGTATCTATAACCATATATAATATATTTTTAATACAGTTGGTAAGTTATTTTTGAAGCCCAAATACCAAATCATTTAATCATCCATATTGACCTGTATGCATATATTAATCATTTTATGCTAGCTAATCCCCTGACAAATATATCCTGTACCAATATATTAATCGTTTTATGACAACTAATCCCTTGATAATTATAACTTACAATCCTTTTCTAGTTCATTAGATTCCACATTGATAAATTATTGTTCAACTTGGTGCTAAAATTTAATTTATATCATTGAATGGATAATGTAATGGTATCAGACTCATATGACATGAATTTTACGAAAACCTTATAGATGTAGAAATTGCCACTGTGCAATTTGCTGGAGATCAAGTTTTCCTACCAAGAATACCTATGAAACCTTTCGAAGATATCCATTTTCCATTCACATTATTTCGCAACAATTTCCTATAAGGTGGAGTTCTTCCCTCACTATCAACAAAGTATATGGACAAACAATTCCAAATATAGGAATTTACTTGCCTTAACACGTCGGTCATGGTCAACTTTATGTTGCATTATCAAAAGAAGTTTCAACGAGTAATGATGTGCACGTAAATGTGCATATTTTTACCACCATATTTATTCTATTTAAATTAAATAAATGATCATATTGGTATTTTAACTTGTTTTAACCAAAATTCACATTAATTCCAAATTGTCACACATTCATCTTCATACAAGGGTGAAATGGTCATTTTTGTGCATTTATTAAATTGTGAAAATTTACTTAGAATTTTCTATGTTTTTTGTAGGAAATTTGGTGACTTTCACAAGTGGTTTCATGAAGATATGCATGCACAAAATTAATACAAAGGAATGAAGATGGAAATAATTCAAAGTGAAGAACATGGAGGACCCCACCTACCCACCTACCTTAATGTACAAATTAAAGGCTAATGCACATGCTTTTGGACTTAATGGTTTCATGTACACTTAATGGGGGATTAAGACATGTTAATGGTTACTTGGCCTCCACACTTCCTAAGGGGCAATTTGGGTATTCCCCAAAAATATGAATTAGGGTTTCATACATGTATAAATACCCATATGTTTCATGTAACATAATCTCCTCTCTTAGTCTCTCTTAGGCCTCCTTCTCTTTAGTTTTAGTTTAGAAAATAAATCAAATCTCTCTTTCTTTCCATGGCTACTTAGCCATTTCTTCTCTTATGTAATTCTTTTCTTTTATGCAATGTTAATTATTGTTTCTTTTTAATTACATGTTCGTTTACTTTCATGTTGTAGTGTAGATCTCTTCTCTTTTATGCAAGTAGACTAGTTTTCTTTTCATTTGCTTTCTTTTTTCTTTCCTTTTTGCTTTCATGTTGTTGCTACATTTGTTCATATGATGACAAATATGAGAGGCTAAACCCCTTCAATTTAGGGGTAATGAAGCTCTCTAATCATGTAGCTTCAACTTAATTTGATGTTTGTGCTCTCTTTTTATGCTTAATGAGAATGATTGAAGTGGTTTAATGATGTTGTTTAGCTTTGAATTTGATAGTCTATGTCGTTCATAACAAATAGGCTATGCTTAAACAAACAAAACACAAATTGCCTCTTCATCTACATATGATTATGGCAAAGAAGTGATTGTTGAAATTGAAATTTGATGGCTTATATTTCTAATTAATGGTTAATAGGCCATGCTTAAAATAAATTTTGCTTTCTACTTTGTTGTCATATTTTATGAGATTTAAAAGTGTATTAGTGGTTGTGTTATAGTTTGATGGTTTATATTGAGCTAATTAATAGCACAAATATACCATACTTATGATAAGCACATCAACTAATTCACTAATGACAAGAAAAGAGAGATCATAACTTCATTTTGTTGATATATGTGATCTAGAGAGTGGAAATTGCCTCTAAATTGTCTTAACACTCTCATATTTTTATCTATTTTCTTTTCTCATTTTTCTACATTTTTTTTAGTTAATCACTCTTTCAACTTCGGTTAATTTGATTGAATAGAATTTTTAAAATCATCAATTCCCTGTGGATCCACCCGTACTCGCCGCGTGCTACATTCGTACACCGTGCGCTTGCGGTTATTTTTAATTCAAATTCGTTCGACGATTTTCTAAACCGATAGAATTTCCGTCGACGAACAAGTTTTTGGCGCCGTTGCCGGGGAATTGTTTTGATTTTGATTTTTTATTCTTCAAATTATTTTTGTTTGATTTTCGTGTGTTTGTTTTGTGTGCTTGTACATAAAAAAAAAAGTTTGTGTTTGTGTGCATTTTGATTTTCGTTGTTTGTAGGTTGCTAGTTTCTTTTTCATTAGCATTTGCTCTTCTATTACAAAAAAAAACAAAAACAAAAAAAACATTCACAATTACAAAACAAAAACAAAAACATTTTATTTCTGTTTCAATTTGCATTTCATTTTTACAACCATCATTGTATTTACAACCTGCACTGTTACATTGCATATTTCACTGATTCACATTTTCAATTTGCAATTTCTGTTCACTGTCTGTTCACAGTGCCTTCATACCATCTCACCAGAGAACCCACTTGCCTACTCATTCCACAACACAGCAACATCACAACCTTCCTGCACCATCAACCTCAATTTCCCCAATCACCACCTGAAACAGTGCTACAAACACTACCATTCACCTCACCATCTCCACTGCTTCAAACAACTGCAGCTTCACAGCCTCAACAGTCTCCCCACATCACAGTTTTCAACCACTCCCCACAATTTTCACCACTCCTCCAATACAATACAAACTAACATCAACCATTGCATTCATCACTTCAACCCAAACCTCACATACCATTACACTTTCACCATCACAAACTGCCCCTCTGAACAACTGCATTCCACCAGTCTACTTCACTTCACTTCCACCAATCTACATTCCTCCAACTACAAGAACCACCTCCTCCAGCGAACTGTGCACTTCAGTTCAAACCACAACCTATAACATTGCAAAACATCCACAACTTCACTGCAATTCTCCTTTAGACAGACATCAACATCAAACTTGCCTCCTACACCCATCTCTGTACAAACACATTCATCTACTTCAGCAACTTCTCAACCAATTTACTGCCTTCCTCCTCACAATTCATACATCTCTTCCACTCACAAACCATCTACACTCAACACCACAACTCCTCCATCAACCGTAGATACTTCCTTCAACTACTACTCAAACCCCACAGCTACTTCCACTTCACCACTCAAGGTTCATCACCATAACAGTCCATCACCCTTCAACTCTGTTTCACTGCTCTTCATCACACCCGTACAACCGATACTACCTTTGAACCACCTGCAACACTTGCTTATTCAACTGCATACTTACTGTCACTTGCTGTTGTTACTGCCTCCAAAACCTAGCTGCAGTTCTTGAACCTCTAATTGCTACAAACAAACCATCTCGACTTCAAAAATTCCAAAAAAAAGGAATAAACCACTGAGTCACGAGTTCCTCGAAGCCAAATCAAAGATTCAAAGCCACATCTTCCTTAATCCCCAATCGCGAGCGACGATCAACCAGCACCACCATCGCCACCCAAACCTCACCGCAACCTATCCCCAAATTCCATTCCATTCGAAACCCAATTCGCGAAACAATCTCGTAAGCAAGCATCGCGATTTAGTTTTGAGAATTGAACACTCGAGAAATCGAACCTGATTTTGATTTTTGATTTTGATTTTGGTTTTGAGAAATTTTCTGTTAGAAGAATTCATGAATTGTATTGTGAATTTGGTCAGGCTTGATTTTAAATTGTGAAGGGGTTTTAATTGGGCCGGTTTGCTTTCTTTCTATGTTGGGTAATATTATTTAGGCTGAGTAATTCTTTGTTAAAAAAAAGAAGGGGAATTTGTTTTGTTTTGTCCTGTTTTATTTTGTTTTCAAGCCGTTTTATTTTAGTTTCTCTTTGTAAAAAAAAACAAGCTTTTTTTTTTTTTAAGTAAAAAGTAACCAAAAAAAGTTTTGATAAAAGATGACTATATCCATGGAAAATTGGAAACTTATACTAAAAATTTCATTTATAGAGATGTACTTATATTTGCTAAAAGGCAAAATAGTTGAATATAATTTTATAAGCATTACTTTTGAATTTGTTTATACTATTTAGTTTTTCTACTTCCTTTTCTTGGAGTGACAATTTATAAATTATGGAACACTTTTACAATTAATTTTTCCTTGCACATTTAAAATACACAATAATTGCAGAACAAAAATTAACGTGGGAAGCATGTGCCATTATCATGGGCAAAGCTCATGCCATTACGCTCATATACTAGAAACGAGTTTCCTACCGAATTTTCAATTGAATTACATATGTTAATAAATATATGCATTGATATCTCCCAAATCGAAGGAAAGTTTCAAATCAAGATTAACTTTCATACTTTATGCCAACAAATGATTCCAAAGCCCATGCAATATAAACAAGGTAAGAAATTTGTTTTCCTTGTATAGCGAACTTAAATATACGCAATGTACGTACACTTAGACACTAAATTAAATATAACATTTACTTACCCATTGATTATATTAAACGTACCTTGATAGTCCTAGCATTTCAAATTCAAACAAAGTGGAAATTAGGCAAGTCATCAATCAGATACGAGCTAATTAACGACATATACATCTATGTCATTTCAATTACTTTCTCTCTATATGATTCATCAATAAGATCATAGCTAGAACAATATCATTTAACAATAAAAATAACCAAACAATACTAAAAACTAATGGAGGCTACAAGCATTTTTGAATCAACAAATCATAAAAGAACATTCACGTAGAATTCTAAATGAAAATAGATTGCCGAAGTCGGAATTGAGTTATCATTTAAAATATCTTGAGAAAAGAAGAAAGGAATTTTATCGTCGGGCTATTCCTAATGTAACAACCCATATATTTTACGGTTTAGTATTTAAATATTTTATTTAAACGTTTCATCGTTAGTCGGATTTTAGTCCGAAAAGCTAATTTTTGCAAACAGTCGAATTAGGACTTGAGACCAACCCCATTGAGTTTAAAATGACGTTTACGACCTTTTTGAGTATAAACTTTGATATGTTTGGAGTTAGTGGAATTTTGCTACATTTTCACTTAGGGCTTTGGTTTTGTTTCAGCCCATTAAACCCAAGCTTCACCTCTCTCTCTTCATTACTTCATTTCTATTTCCTAATACTCAAGCTTTAGTAACAATGGAGAGAGGATTGGGAAATTAAAACTCCAAGCCCTAGTTTTCATTTGCAAATCAAGTTCTAGCTCCAAATCCAAAGAGAAGCTATTGGTAAGCATCGTCTTCTTCTTCTCCAACTCATTCTCCTTTCAATTTCAGAAATTCCTAAACCTAACTTTGGTAATGTTCTTCTTTTGACCTTAGATTCAAGCTCATTTGGGTTGTGTTGAAGTGTGGTCGATTCTTCCTTTGCTTTCAAGCTTCTCCTTCCTTATTTTTGTGAAAAGATGAGATTTTTATCTCACATCTAAGTCTATGATTATCTTTGATTGTAAGGTATGAATTCCTAAAACTTATTCATGTGCATTTGCTTTTGGTTTGGATTTGATTGGTATATTCCAACTTTTGGTGTTTTGAAAGCAAAATCTATGAAAATCCTTTTATGGATGTTTGAACATGTTTTGGTGATGCGACGAAGAGCCTATAGGGCCAGGTTGCCGATTGGCATAAATCTCCAGCGCCATTGCTCGTTCGGTCGCGAATTGGATGAGATTGCACCTCAATTATATAGGCTAGAAAACTGCCTAAGCATCAGTCAGTCGACTGACCATTGCAGTCAGTCGACTGGCTGTAGCTAATAAGCATTTGGAAGGCTGTCTGCAAAGGCTTAGGGGCTCTGTTTCCCATAAACAGTCGACTGAACTCATTGAGCCAATCGATTGACCTGCTCCTAATTGCCTATTATGCCTATTTTTGCCCATTTTTGTTTATGATTCCAATTTTTATCGATTTGTTTTGATTCCTAGATGATGCTATCAATTATTCGACTTTGATGACTTCTAATATGGGATTTTTGGAAATATCCATTTTGATGGATTTGATATCGATTTCATTGCAATTAATTCACGTCTTTGTATTTGAATTTTAGTGATTGATTGTTTCTACAATCATTTTTGGTGCTTTGTCACTTTAAAAGTATAAAGGTTTCGGTACTAGTAATAAATAACGAAACTCTTTCATCAAAACGATTTCAACTCTATTTTAAATATCAAGCTTGTTTTCAAACCGTTTTCCAATCTACTAGTATATACAAACCTTTACCTCACTCGTATGAGAAATCTAATTAAACGACTTAGTAAAACAAGTGGTATGAAACACTTGTGTTTACATCGTTGGTTAATTCTTGGACTCATTCGATTGAATCTCTTGTGACAATTTTCTAGTGGAGATCTACAATTTGCTCGTAAATATTTAAGTTAAGCTAGTGGTTATGGGACATGAGGCTAAGCTTATATATTTACTAGCTTAGTGTAATTGACACTTCTTGGTGATTGATGATGATCATTTTTGTGATTTAGAGTAGCGATATGCTATGTTTCTTTGTCTACGTAGGGGACGGTACCTCGTTTTATTGAGTTTCGTCTCATTTCTTTTATAGGCTAACGACTTATGTATTATTTGGAGTTCGACTCAATTTTTGTGGGCTAGTGACCCATGTTCTTCTACGGAGTTCGGCCATCGGACATAGCTTTGTACTATGTTGTTGCACCAGCTTATCCGGATCATCGGGCGTACCATTATACTACGTGATTTTCCGAATTATTCGAGTTTCAAGTTCCTTGGGCGTACCGATATTGTACAATCGTTGCACCGGCTCTATGGTTAGCGACCATGGGATAGCATCCCGTTCGTGATACACGTGTTGGTGAGTTTTCATGCTCCTGTTTTGTGATAGGCCTCCCCCATTTTTGTGATTTCTGGATTTCTATTGATGATTTCTAGAATTTGTGATCCACCAGCTTTTATGATTGGCATCGATATGACGTCGATATTTGTGACTTGGTGAATAAAACTAAAGAGTATGACATTCTTTTGATCTTTGATAAGATTCTTGTGATATTGATTAATCTCTGGTTGATTTTCAATTACATACTTATCATAATATGCCTTTATGGTTATCTTACGTTTCTGTCATATCTCTTATTCTATACCATTTCATCTGATATTTATAGTTAGACTGATCCATTTTTATTTTCTTATTAAATAATACTCGGGTCAGACCGAGATGTTACAGGTGCTTCTGCTTGGCTTCTCATCTGGGATTATTATCCCGACTTTTGGCTAACTACATAGATTAGTAGTTTTTGGTTGTATACATTTGAGATATAGACTCATTGATGTATACTTATTATTTTGTGTTGCACTTGTAACTATTCTTTTGTGATATTGTGGATCTTTTTTGACCACTACTCTGATATACACTTTCATATGTAATATTCATACCTGTTTTCGCCTTTGAGATATGAACTTCTATGACTGATTTGTGTTATGGTATTTCTATTTTTTTTCGATGAAATTATGGACACTATGTAGTAGCTTTGAGTTTGCATCGGTATGTCGGATTCCCTATTGAAACGCAGGTTATATTTTCATATGGCATATCGGTGCTCGCACAAAGCAATTACACTGATGGTCGCTCCTCAAAGCCTTATTCTCGGTGCTAGTTGACGGCGTTACCCTGTAGTGTCCTTGGCAAGCATGGGTATAGAGGTGGGGCGTCACAACTTGGTATCAGGGCTAAACTTTGGAACAATGTAGAATAGTTTAACAAGGATCATCGTCCTAAGTCCATCTTAGGAGTCGTGCCTTAAGATTTTATTCCGGTCTTCGAACAATCCTATCCTATTTTCTTTTGTGATTCCTTGTTTTATCAATCATTATTGCTTGATATTCATTTTGTGATTAACCTTTTTCTTCTTCTTCTTTCTTTCTTAATGAAGATAAATGGTTAGACCTGGTCTTCCCAGCGCCGGTCAATTTAATGCTACTCCCCAAGATGGAGTATTTATGTCCGCCCTGCAGCTTCTTGATCTAGTAAAGAATGCTCAAGCAGCCGGTTCTAATCCGGAGCCTACTCACCCTAAGTCTGGATTTTCATGTTTGTGTAGTGACTATACCAACTTGGGTGGGAAGCCATTTAGGGGTTCCGAAAGCGTCATTCAAGTCCAAGCTTGGCTCAAAACATGCGATCGATCTTTTCTCGCATGAATCTTATTGATCTTCACCGAGTTCAGGTAGCCTCTAGTATGCTCCAAGATAGAGCATTAGATTGGTATGAGCTTCTTATTTCTGAATTTATTGAAGTGGATCTTACTTGGGAGAAATTCCGGGAACGATTCGAATTAAAGTTTGTGCCAGAAGCTGAGAAAGTAACATTGGCTCGTCGTTTCATTAACCTTGTTCAAGGCGAATCCTCCGTGGAAGATTATGTCGCATCCTTCGAGTCACTTTCTAAACACGGGGTCGAATACATAAACACCCATTGAAGAAGAACCAAAGATTTGTCTATGGCTTGAACAAAAATCTCAAGAAGCCATTACTTCTAAAATTAGAAGTTTCTTTTGATCAACTCATTGATATCGCTCTTCGACTTGAAGAGGCTGATAGAGTAAGTGATGTTGAGGTTGGGAGTGCTAAACTGAACTTCAACAACAAGAAAAGGCCTATTAAATTCAAAGGTCCTTATCCCAATAAGATAGGGAAGCTAGCAACTCCGGTGGTAAAGATTTCTGCCCCTAGTAGCGGGCAATGCTACAATTGTGGTTCTAAAGACTATTATGCCAATATATGTCTGAAACCTCTCTTTTGTCGCTATTGCTAGAGTTCGGGTCATTATTTATTTTCATGTCCTAAACTTCAAGGCAAAAAGGAGGGAAAGTTAAATGTTGCACAAGCCCCTAGCAACACATCTCGTGATCAAGGTATTTCCCATTCAATCCTTGGTGGCATTATTTTATTTCGTGATCAACCCATTCGAGTTCTTTTTGATATGGGTGCGTCCCATTCTTTTATATCAAAGGAACTTGTTGATACTTTTTCTTTAAATATTGTTGCTTCAATGACTTCTTTGAGAATTGCGAATCGGGTTGGTGGATCCGCAACAATCAGTTTATTGTGTAAAGATGTTGAAATTATTTTGTGTGATTACTCTTTCCGTGCCAATTTGCATGTTATGCGTTACCTTGGCTTCGTAATGATTTTGGGAATGGATTGGCTTAACCGTTATGAAGCTCAAACCCTATGTCCTGAGTGGACTATTCATCTTCGACATCCTCCATCTGTTAAGCAGATTTCTATTGATCTTAAATATTCGGATTCCATCTTGGTAGCATCTTTATATTCCTTAAATCCTCATGATGATGATGATGATGATGATGAGGAAGATGTCATTTCTCTTATTCACGTTGTTCGTGAATTTTCCGACATGTTTGAGCCCGTTTTAGGATTACCACCTAAGCGAGCAATTGAGTTCAAAATTGATCTCATTCCTGAAGCTCAACCTATCGCTCGTCCTCCTTACCTTATGTCCAATAATGAAAATGAGGAGATGCGCAAACAATTATCTGAATTGGAGATGAAGCAATTTATTCACTCTAGTTCCTCGCCTTGGGGAGCTTCAGCTGTTTTCGTGAAGAACCGATGGTACACTTAGGCTTTGCATTGACTATCGCAACCTTAATGATCTTACTATCAAGAATAAATATCCTTTACCTCGGATTGATGATCGATTCGATCAACTTGGTGGTGCTAGAGTCTTTTCGCAATAAGACTTAGCAACTGGTTTTCATCAGCTTCGTATTGCAGAGCATAGCATTCCTTTGACATCGTTTCGTACTCGCTATGGATCATATGAATGGCTTGTTATGCCATTTGGTTTAACGAATGCTCCGGCTAATTTCGTTGACCTTATGAATACAGTTTTCAAAGACTTCCTCGATCGATTTGTTCTCATCTTTATTGATGATATTCTGGTGTATTGTAAAACCAAGGAGGAACATGAAAAGCATCTTCAAATTGTGTTGGAAACTCTTAGGAGAAATCAATTGAAGGCAAACTTTTCTAAATTCCATTTTTGGCAATCTCGTGTGAAATTTTTTGGTCATATTACTTCCGAATCCAGAATTTTCGTGGATCCTTCAAAGATTGAAGCGATTCAAAATTGGAAGAGACCGGAGAGTGTGACGGAAATTCGTAATTTCCTTGGATAGGCGGGTTATTACCGTTGTTTTATTAAAGACTTTTCTAAAATTGTCGTGCCTCTTACTAGCTGAACAAAGAAAGGTGTTGAATACACTTGGTCGGAAAAATGTGAAGCTTCTTTTCATAAATTAAAAGAACTCCTTTCTGATGATCCTATTCTTTTATTCCCGAGGGAATCCAGATTTTATTGTTTATGCTGATGCTAGTCGCGTTGGTTTGGGTGTCGTTCTTATGCAAAGAGAACGTTTTATTGCTTATGCTTCTAGGCAATTGCGGCCAGCCGAGTCTAGGTATGCCACTCACGATTTAGAACTCGCGACTGTTGTTTTCGTTCTTAAAATTTGGCGTCGTTATCTTTTGGGAGAGAAATTTATTCTCTGTACCGATCATAAACCATTGAAGTATTTATTTTCCCCGAAGGAACTTAATTTGCGTCAACAACGTTGGCACGAATACCTTGCATCTTATGATCTTGATATTCTTTATACTCCTGGAAAGGGAAATCGTGTTACCGACGCACTTAGTCGCAAGCAACACACGGTTGTTTCTACGATGATATCCGAATGGAATGATCTCGGGGTTTTATCCACTTGTAAGATTCGAGATTGTGTTTCCGATTTATGTTCATCTCTTGTTTTATGTAGCTTTGAGGCTCATCCTTCTCTTTTAGACCGCATTCATGAAGCCTAAAGGTTAGATCCCGAATTGGCTCTTCTTGGCCAAAATTTTAGAAATAAAATTGAGATTGAAGGTTTGAAAGACTTTGATATTGATTCTCGTGGCCGCATTCGAAAATTTGGTAGACTTATCGTGCCAAATATTAGTGATCTTCGTAAAGACGTTTTAGAAGATTCTCATCGTTCTAAATTTACCATTTATCCCAGTAGTAGTAAAATGTAAGAGGATATGAAGCGACTTTATTATTGGGAATGAATGAAATCAGATATTACTAACTTTGTTAAGTGTTGCATGATTTGCCAACTTGTCAAGGCCGGGCACCAAAGGCCCGGTGGGTTATTGCAACCTTTAGAAATTCCAATTTGGATGTGGGACCAAATTTCCAAGGATTTTATAGACGGCCTTCCTCGTTCTCATTCGGGTCATGATAGCTTATGGGTGAAGTTGATAGTCTTACTAAATCTGCTCATTTTATTCCCGTTCGGTCTAACCGGACCGTTCCTTTCTTGGCCAAACTCTTTATTAATGAAATTGTAAAATTGCACGGAGTTCCTACTTCTATTGTTAGTGATCGTGATCCAATGTTTACTAGTGGATTTTGGAAGAGTCTTCAAAAAGCTTTGGAAACAGAGCTTAATTTTAGCTCCGCTTATCATCCTCAGTCCGATGGACAAACCGAGCGTGTGAATCAAACTCTTGAAGATCTTCTTCGTGCATGTGTTCTTGAATTTGGTGGAAGTTGGGAAGATCATATTGTTCTCATTGAATTTTCCTATAATAATAGCTTCCAATCTAGTATTGGTATGGCACCTTTTGAGGCACTCTATGGAAGGCCAGGCCGATCTCCTTCTTGTTGGCTTGAGGCCGGTGAGAAGCTGGTATTAGATCCAGATTTTATTCGTGATTCCATAGAAAAGATTGACCTTATTCGTCACAGGATGGAAGACGCCCAAAGTAGACAAAAATCCTATGCCGATAACCGAAGAAGGAAATTAGAATTTTTTGTAGGAGATTTTGTGTTTGTTCACGTTTCACCTATGAAGGGTGTTGTGCATTTCAGTCGATCGGGAAAGTTAGCACCTCGTTATATTGGTCCATTTCCTTTCACCGAACCTATTGCTTCTGTGGCTTATCGCCTCTTTTTAGCGGCTCAATTTTCTGCTATTCATGACGTGTTTCACGTTTCTCAATTACGAAAATGCCTTCGAGATTCCGATTTTATTCTTGAGCCCAGTGTTGTGGAAGAAATTGAAGTTTCGCCTAATTTAACTTATGAGCAACGTCCTATTCGTATTATTTCTTCGGAGGTCAAACGCCTTCGAAATAAAGATGTTCCACTTGTGAAAGTTCAATGGCCCTCAAATCCTAAGGACTTCTCTTGAGAATCTAGAGAATTCATCGAGCGAACACATCCGGACTTACTTTCTCGTGCTCTTTGAGATGAACTTTTTGTTTCAATTTCTTTTGTGTTGAAAATGCTTTTATGGTTGTTACTTTATATTTTCTTCTTAAATATTGCGAGGACGCAATTCCTTTAAGGAGGAGAGTCTGTAACAACCCGCATATTTTACAATTGAGTATTTAAATATATCATCGTTAGTCGGATTTTAGTCTGAAAAGCTACTTTTTGCAAATAGTCGAATTAGTACTCGAGACCACCCCCATTGAGTTCAAAATGACGTTGGCGACCTTTTTGAGTAGAAATTTTGATATGTTTGGAGTTAGTGGAATTTTGCTACATTTCACTTAGGGCTTTGGTTTTATTTCAGCCCATTAGACCCAAGCTTCACCCCTCTCTCTTCATTACTTCATTTCTATTTCCTAATACTCAAGAGATAGTAACAATGGAGAGAGGAATGAGAAATTAAAACTACAAGCCCTAGTTTTCATTTGCAAATCAAGTTCTAGGTCCAAATCCAAAGAGAAGCTATTGGTAAGCATCATCTTCTTCTTCTCCAACTCATTCTCCTTTCAATTTCAGAAATTCCTAAACCTAACTTTCGAAATGTTCTTCTTTTGAGCTTAGATTCAAGCTCATTTAGGTTGTGTTGAAGTGTGGTTGATTCTTCCTTTGCTTTCAAGCTTCTTCTTCCTTATTTTTGTGAAAAGGTGAGATTTTTATCTCACATCTAAGTCTATGATTACCTTTGATTGTTGGGTATGAATTCCTAACACTTATTCATGTGCATTTTCTGTTTTGAAAGCAAAAGCTATGAAAATTCTTTTTATGGATGATTGAACATGTTTTTGGTGATGCGTCGAAGAGCTTATAGGGCTGGGTTGCCGATTGGCATAAATTCCCAGCGACATTGCTCGTTCGGTCGCGAATTGGATAAGATTACACCTCAATTATATAGGCTAGAAAACTGCCTAAGCATCAGTCAGTCGACTGACCTTTGCAGTCAGCCGACTGGCTGTAGCTAATAAGCATTTCGAAGGCTGTCTGCAGAGGCTTGGGGGCTCTGTTTCCTGCTGTCAGTCGACTGAACTCATTGAGCCAGTCGACTGACCTGCCCCTAATTTCCTATTATGCCTATTTTTGCCTTTTTGTTTATGATTCCAATTTTTATTGATTCGTTTTGATTCCTAGATGATGTTATCAATTATTCAACTTTGATGACTTCTAATATGGGATTTTTGGAAATATCAATTTTGATGGATTTGATATCGATTTCTTTGGAACTAATTTACGTCTTCGTATGTGAATTTCGGTGATTGATTGTTTCTACAATCATTTTTGGTGCTTTGTCATTTTAAAAATATAAAGGTTTCGATACTAGTAGTAAATATCAAAACTCTTTCATCAAAACGATTTCAACTCTATTTTAAATATCAAGCTTGTTTATAAAACCGTTTTCCAATCTACTAGTATATACAAACCATTACCCCACTCATATGAGAAATCTAATTAAACGACTTAATAAAACAAGTGGTATGAAACTCTTGTGTTTACTTCGTTGCTTAATTCTTGGACTCGTTCGATTGAATCTCTTGTGACAATTTTCTAGTGGAGATCTACAATTTGCTCGTATATATTTAAGTTAAGCAAGTAATTATGGTACATGAGGCTAAGCTCATATATTTACTCGCTTAGTGTAATTTCCACTTCTTGGTGATTGTTGATGATCATTTTTGTGATTTAGACTAGCGATATGCTATGTTTCTTTGTCCGCGTAGGGGACGGTACCTCGTTTTATTGAGTTTCGTCTCATTTCTTTTATAGGCTAACGACATATGTATTATTTGGAGTTCAAATCAATTTTTGTGGGCTAGCGACCCTTGTTCTTTTATGGAGTTCGGTCCATCGGACGTACCTTTGTACTACATTGTTGCACCAGCTTATCAGGATCATCGGGCGTACCTTTGTACTACGTCGTTGTTTCAAATTATTCGAGTTTCAGGTTCTCGAGCATACCGATATTATGCTACGTCGTTGCACCGGCTCCATGGTTAGCGACCGTGGGATAGCGTCCCATTTGTGATACACGTGTTGGTGAGTTTTCATGCTTCCATTTTGCGATAGGCCTCCCCCTTTTCGTGATTTCTGGATTTCTATTGATGATTTCTTGAATTTGTGATCCACCAGCTTTTATGATTGGCATCGATATGATGTCGACATATGTGACTTGGTGAATAAAACTAAAGAGTATGACATTCTTTTGAACTTTGAGAAGATTCTTGTCATATTGATTAATCTCTCGTTGATTTTCAATTACATACTTATCATAGTATGGCTTTATGGTTATCTTATGTTTTTGTCATATCTCTTATTCTATATCATTTCATCTGATATTTTTAGTTAGACTGATCCGTTTATTATTTTCTTATTAAATAATACTCGAGTCAAACCAAGATGTTACAGGTTCTTCTGCTTGACTTCTCATCTGGGATTATTATCCTGACTTTTAGCTAAGTACTTAGATTAGTAGTTTTTGGTTGTATACATTTGAAATATAGACTCATTGATATATACTTATTCTTTTGTGTTGCACTTGTAACTATTATATTGTGACATTGTGGATCTTGTTTGACCAATACTCTGATATACACTTTCATGTGTAATATTCATATCAGTTTCCGCCTTTAAGATATGAACTTCTGTGACCGATTTTTGTTATGATATTTCTATGTTTGTTTCTGATGAAATTATAGCCACTGTGTAGTAGCTTTGAGTTTGAATCGGTATGTCGGATTCCCTCTTGAAATGCAGGTTATATTTTCATCTGGCATAATGATACTCGCACAAAGCAGTAACATTAATGGTCGCTCCTCAACAGCCTTATTCTCCACGATAGTTGAAGGCGTTACCCTGTAGTGTCCTTGGCTAGCGTGGGTATAGAGGTGGGGCGTCACACCTAATGAGGTCGATCGTAGAATATTTGAAGAAGAGATAAAAAAAGGTATTATCGGGTTTACTTGTTTTTTAAAATGAATAATGATTTGGTACTATTACGTCTTCCTCAATCTATGTAATATTTATTTTTACACAGCATGAATTGAAAAACAATTCACTTCGAAGAGCAGTTGAAGTGCGAGAAAAGCCGTCAAACATGTCTTGCCTCTTTTAAACAAACAAGCGATCAGTTATACAATTATATATACATATATATCTGTGTGTGTGTGCGCGCGCGTGTGTAGGATTATTTATTTTCTCTCATCTAACTAATTGCTTGTATACAGGAAGAGGAAAAAAGGTTTTCGTACCAAATTTTCTGCTTGGAATAACAGCTAGATAAAAAGTTTAAAAAAAGAATTAGAGATTCAGCAGATTCGAAGAAACATTTTGATTAATCATATGGGAGCAGAAGAAGATGCAACTCTAATGGTGAGAGTCAATCAAACGAATGAAGAATTGCAAAAAAAAATTAGAGGAGATGAACTCTTTTAAAGAATTAAACCAAATATAGTTTGTGCAAGAATGCATAATTAACAATGACTTACAAGATGCTTGGAAGGTGATTATCATTGTAAAAGTTTTTATCAATTTGTTTACCCAACATTCACTGTTGGTGTTTTACTTTTCATTATAAACTGATTTAGGAGTTGAAGAAAATTCAAGAAACTCATATACTTGTGTGGGAGTCAAAATAATCAGGGAAGTGGATGTTGAACCATTTGTTGCATCACATAGGAATAAATTTCAGGCTGGAGTGGCATACGTAAAAGCAATAGAATATTATACAACATATCTAGTAGAGCTTGCAAAACATAATGTATCCTTTAAAAATGATCGTAGTCAATAGGAAACATACAAACACACTCTTGGTGCATATTAAAGCGTAGAGTAGAATAATTTTTTTGTCGAAAAAATGATTACAAAACTTTATTGTATCTAATTCAATGCTAGATTGAGAAATATGGAACCATGATACATGGTTCATCTTAAAGTTTGATGTAGAATAATTTTCAAGAGTTCCATAGAACCATGATACAAATGTGGAATTTGGATAGGTGTTATAAGAGAACTATCTCTAGATTAAAATCTAGAATGTTTACCATATATAATGTGTCACTATGAATTTATAGGAAAGATAATGATGTCGCAACTTGTTGGAAAATTACTTCATAAACTCAGACTTGTACCTATTAATAAAATTTTATAAGTGCAAAGAATTAATTTGGTTTGACAAAATATAGGTGAAACTGTGCGTAAAACATTTGATAAGGTGAAACTGAACGTAAAACGCTTGGGAAACAACAAATATTTTATTGCTCTACACATAGTTTCACCTATGTATTTTCCAACCAAACCAATTCTTTGCAGTTTTAAAACCTTATCGGTAGATACAAATCTGAATTTGCAAAGTAATTTTCCAACATGTTGCGTCACAATTGTATTCGCTGTAAATTAACAATGATACATTATATATGGTAAACTTTCTAGATGTTATGCTAGAGATGTTCGTATTATTATATATGTTCAAAATGCACAGTGGTACCAAGGTTCCGTAGTTCTCTTGAAAATTATCCTACACCAGGCTTTAAAATGTACCATGGGACCATAATTTCATCATTCTCAATCTTGCATTGATTAGATGCAATAAAAAAATTATTCATCTTTTCGCCTAAATACTATTCTAATTAGGCTTCAAAAATGCACCAAAAGTGGGTGTGTTTGTTTCCCATTGATTGTGATCATTTTGAAAGCATACGCTCTGTGTTTCTAAAGTCTACTAGATAGGTTGTACGATGCTCTATCGCTTTAACGTGTACCACTACAGTTGGAAATTAATTCTTGTATGTTGCAATAAGTGGTTCAACATGCACTTGCCTGATTATTTTAACTCCCACATGAGTACGCGAGTTTCTTGGAATTTTCTTCAACTCCTAAATTAGTTTATAAAGAAAAGTAAATGAAAAACAACTAAGGTTGAGTAAACGTGTAGATACAAACTTTTTACCATGATAATCTCCTCCCGAGCATCTTGCAACTCATCTTAATTGTAAGTTCTTTCAAATCTTACGTTTGATTTAATTCATTAAGACACTTCATCTCCAATTTTTCTTTCGATTCTATAATAATTTCATTGATTCATAGTTTGAACTGCATCGTTATCTCCTTCCATATGCAGAATGTTTCTTCGAATCTACTGAATCTCTAATTCTGTTTTTATTGCTTTTGATCAAGCTGTTTTTCCATGCATATAAGATTTTGTGAAAAGCCATTTTTCCCTCTACCTGTATAAACACAATTTGTTGCAGGTGGAAAAATAATAATCCTACATACATACACATACACAGATATATATATATATATATATATATATATATATACATACATACATATGTATATAGGAATTATTGTACAACAGGCCTCTTGTTTGTTTAAGCGATAAGACTTGTTCGACGACTTTTTACTGCTCTTCGAAGAGAATTACTTTACAATTCATGCTGCGTAAAAATAAACAATACATTGAGTGAGGAATACATAACAAAACAAATCGTTATTTTAGTTCACAAAACAAGTTAACCTAATATTACCTCTTTTCTCTTGTTCAAATATTCTGTGATCGATCTCATTAAGAATAGCCTGACGATCATGTTCCTTTTTTCTTTTCTCCAGCTCTTTTACTCGATAACTCAATTCTGACTTCATTTCTTTCGAAATTGTACTTAAATGTCCGTTTATGCTTTGTTGATTCAGAAATTCTTGTAGTTTCCATTAGTTTTTAGTTTCGTTTGGTTATTTTTTGGTTGAATGTTATTGTTCTAGCTGTGATTTTATTGATGAATCATGTAGAGGGAAACTAATTGAAATGGCATGGATGTGTATGCCTAATTTCCACATTGTTTGAATTTTAGAATGTTGGGATTATCAAGGTATATTTAATACAATTAATGGATAATTATATTTTATGTTCAAGTTGGTCTCCAAATGTAAGTACACTCTGTATATTTAAGTTCATAATACGAGGAAAACAACATTAATTACCCTCTTTATATTGCATGGGCATTGGAATCATTTACTAGTATAAAGTACGCACCTTAATCATGATTTGAAATTTTTCTTCGATTTGGGAGGTATCAATGCGTATATTTATTAATATGTGTAATTTAATTGAAAATTTGATGTGGAACTCGTTTCTATTATATTAAAAGGAAAGGTATTTTGCATCATGTACAATACTAATTCATTGTTAGTATTTTAGTACACGTAAGCTGGAATATTTCATTTTTATGAATTAGATCCATTAATAATATGATACAAGGTAACTAAAGTGGAGGCTTGTTTAGCTGTTATATGCTAGAATGTGCACTTTAGACATGATATTTAGAAATAATGGGAAACAATATATTTCTAATATCACAAATGCATTTGACAACAATAATAATTTTTGGATAACGATGGTTAAAATTAATTCTATATTTAAAAGATTCAATCTCGACAGATTATGGGTACAAGGTCAGTGAAATCTAAAATATTCTTATGGGTCCAAACCGATAGTTTTGAGGGTAATTGATTTCAGATTCATTGAACCTGAAATAAAATTTCTTAGTTAATGGGATTAGTTAACTCAAAATAGATATCGGGCCTCTTCGAAAATTCATTGGAACTTAGTATAATGGATAAAGGGGTCATTAAATTGAATTTATCGCATCTCTACTGTTGTTATCAGGCTTAGGTAAGCATAAAATTTAGAGTACTCCAGATAAGTCCTATTTACATACTCGACCAACATATCATCCATTCAAATTTAAGAGTGAACGTTCTAGTCCTTTTTGGTGTTGCCCTGCACTAATTAAATATGCTTTTGTTAATTTCTAATTTATTTGTTTAAGTGGTTAGTAGAATGTAGTTAGTAAACAATGTTATAACTCATATAATACTATATTGGATACTAATTTACAAAATGCCAATGGCTACTAAACATAAGATTTACAAAGTATGTGCTGATTTTTTTCCAAGTTAATATCTTGGACAACTTTATGTCCACCAAAAATGAGTTACATTATAGCATGTATTTTTGCATTATCGTATATATAAAAAACATATATTTATAAACTGATATGATTATAGGTTAAGTTATATCCATTGAAAATAATTTCAATACTTTTTTTTCTAAATATGCAGTAATTGATACATAGGCATGTAGAATTAAAAAATTAAGCACGGTATGAATGAGCCATTTGGCCATGAATCATAATCATAGGTATATGTATGTATAGTTCATAAAGTTAGGTTTCTTTCTTTCTTGTATTGTACTATCAAAGGGCAATCTTTTACCTACCTAAGCTTTTCGATCTTGCTTAAATGTGGACCACTTCTTTTCTTCTAATCCGATAATGATCGAAAACTAATTGCTAATACTTCTCCCCAATTGTACACAAGCTAAAATAAAATTATAAGCCCTCACTATAAAAGTACTTTTACAAACCGTTATTATCATCTTCTATAAAATCAAATTATAAGCCCTTCCATGTATTTGTAATGATGATCATTAGTTTAATATTTGATAATAAAATTGAGATTCGGGAAATCATATAATGCTTACCATTATTTCTTGATTTGGGAAATCATGTAATATCTTCTTGTCCCTTTCAAAGATGACCAAATCAAGAATTAGATCGAACATAACTTAGTGCCAAATGAAACACAATCAATAGAGTATTATTCCTAGTTTTCTTATAGGTTCACACAACAATAAAATAGCTAAAAAACAAAAGTAGTGAAACATTCAAAACACAACTCAAACAGCAATGACATGGCATATACAAATAAGTAGATATAAAAAATGATAGTAAAAAATATGAAGTAAGATATTGTTAACCCCGCTGAAACTTGGACCAACTCATTTACTCAACTAATCCCGACTCATCCATGTAGAGGGAAGGACGACTCATCACGACCCCGGCTCAACAACCTCACGACTCTGCAAGTCCTTGAGTTAACAGCCCACGACTTAAGGTGCTTAACGTTTCAGGAAGAATCTGCGACTCAACGACCCAAGGAGAGACTGTACGAGTTAAGGAACCCTACGAGTTAAGGAACCTTACGACTTAAGGAATCTTACGGGTTAAGGAAGGCTTGCGAGTTAAGACATTAACGACCTGAGGAATGTCACGACTTATGGAAGTCTACGACTCAAGAGGTATGCGACATAAAGGTGATACGACCTAAGACTTCAGAGACAAGTTCAATACCGTGCTATAATGAGATAACTCGTTGACGACATACGACTTATGACGACATACGACTTATAATGAGATAACCCTACGACTCATACTAACATCAAGGAAGGTTGCACTGGTTAACTCGTGAACGACTCAGGACTTGTGTTATTCATTTAAATGGGAGCCTAGCTTTGGACCAAGTAGTGAGCTAATCCGGTAGGTCGGCCGCAACCTACTATGAGTCGTGAACGGGTTATGGCTCATCATGAGTCGTGTACGAGTCATGACCTAATTCCGAGAAATGCCTATAAATACGACCCTAGCTCCAACTAGAAAAGGACTTTTTGGCTCATTTTCTTCAAACGCCGTTACTCTGCTGCATTCCAAACCAATCCAATCCAACACTTGAAGCTCTCAAGACATTAAGAACGCTACAAACAACTTCAAGAAGAGATCACATACATCCAACATGGATTCGAAAACTCTCATCTTCATCGAAGTTTAAGCTACTTGTTCTAAGTCTCTTGTAATTCAAAGTGTATTGTATTTGGGAAGAATTGTATCAGCTTGTAACGAGATTATTAATAAAAGTACTTAAAGTGGACGTAGGCTATACCCTTAAGCCGAACCACTATAAAATTGTTGTTGTTTACCGCTTTTCTGCTATTATCTGCTTGTAATCTGTTCCCGAGTCGTCGGGTGGTGCTTTCACAACTACAACTCATACACCGGGGTGTTAGCGTTCAAATTTTAGCGTTAACATTTTTGGTGCTTTCACTGAGAATTAAACTCAGGCAAGTTATCATCATTGCTTCACAGAGGTTTGTAGAGAGAATTTCCCTGAAAACCAGAAGTCTATCCGAGATAATGGCTCCTGGAAGGAAGAGTAGATCTGTCAGATCTGGGAATATTCAAGAGGGAACCTCCGCTTCTCCTGTACCTAATCAACCCACTACGTCTGCTGGGGTTACGAAAGCGGAGTTGGATGCTGTAATATTAGGGCTGAACCAGCAGATAAACGCCCAGAATGCACAATTAGAGGCTCAGAGTGCCCAAAATGCTCTAATTCTGAATAAGTTGAATGATTTGCTCGGGGCAAACAATCAACCGGCTGGTAATGGAAGGAATTATGCTGGCAACATTAATGATGCTAATGAAAGGAATGCTCCAGAAAGGGCTTCCAGTCCCTTTGAGCAAACGCTTCGTGAAGTTGGTGGATCTGGAACTCGACATGATGAGGAGTATCTTTCTGGAATGGTCCGGCAAATCATGAAAGAAAGTATGCAAAGGGTTGAAGATGAGAAAGAATGGGGTTTCGCCCCAAGTAAAACTCCATTTACTGAGAAAATCTTAAAGGCGGAATTTCCAAGGAAGTTTGTCCCTCCAACTATCCCAGCTTACAAAGGGACAAGTGATCCGAATGAATTCTTGTATAAATATGATTGGCACATGACAGGTGCCAGAGCCTCTGACGAGATAAAGTGCCGATATTTCCCCGTGTACCTTGAGGGTGTGGCTCTACTGTGGTTCACCAAGTTGCCAGTCCGATCTATTGATCAGTTTTCAGACTTGACCCGAAAATTCAAGGAGCAGTTCAGACTATATGCTTCAAAGGCCAAGGACATCATGTCATTGTCAAGTATAGAACAGAATCCCGGTGAGTCTATCAGATCTTTCTTGAACCGCTTTAATATAGCGCTGGCAGAGGTGGACAATGCTGAACCGCGAATGATATTGACTTATCTGATGAGGGCTGTTGATAAGTCGAGCGAATTTGGGAAATGGCTAAACATGAAGGAGCCAACCTCCCTCGAAAAGTTCTACAAAAAGGCAGATGAATTCGTACGCCTGGAAAGCCGTCCTGTACCGGTGAAGGCAGTGTCGGAAAAAGCTGAAGATAACACTGTTGCTCCACGCAAGAATGAATCTGTAGGGAAAAAAAGGGAAAATAACAATGGGAAGAAACAGAGTAATCTGAAGAAGCCCCGATCCTTCAAGCCATCAGAGTATACTCCTTTATCAGATACGCCAGAGCATATCTACCTTGCCATTAAAGATTCTGTTGACCTCCCTAAACCTATCCCTTTGAGGACCGGAAAAAAGGCTATACAAAGTGGGAAGTTCTGCCGCTTCCATATTCAACCCGGTCATGAGACCGATGAATGCCGCCAGTTGAAAAATCTGATTGAAGAATTGCTAAGAGAAAACAAGCTGCAGCAATTCGTGAAAAAGAATAGCAACAATCCTGCATCGTCAAGTCAGGGGCAACAGGCTCCTGTTCATCAGCCTAGGATAGGTGAGAAAGCTACGGGGCATGAATCTGGAAGGCCCATTATCAATGTCATTACAGGAGGACCTCACCCAGCTGGCAAGAGCTGGGGTGAGATGGAGAGATATACCAGGGCTTTGAAATATGTTCCAGCCGAAGAAGACGTCTTTGTTTTAGAAGACACTACGCCCTTGAAACAACAGAAAACTTTCAGTGATGATATTATTTTCAGAGCCAGAGATTCCTCAGGTATCGAAGCTCCTACCCTAGATCCCTTGGTCACCTCAGCTGGTATCGGACCGGCCATTGTCAGAAGAGTTCTCATTGACTGCGGAGCATCATGTAATATCCTCTTCAAGAAGACATTCGACCAAATGAAAATCCCTATGGTCGATGTACAAGCCTCATCGCAGAAGATCGCTGGCTTCACCGGGGAGCCAAAGCAACCAATAGGAACCATCGATCTGCTTGTAGAACTTGGGGAAGGAGAAAGGAAAGTAGTCCGCAAGCAAACATTTGTGATTGTCGATGAATTTTCTGCTTATAATGCTTTCCTTGGCCGTCCAACGCTCGCAGCGTTCAAAGCTATCCTAGCCCCGTGGTGCCTCACTATTAAATTCCCTACAGACAATGGAGTAGGAGTTATAAAAGGGGATCAAAATGCTGCGCGAGAGTGCTATTTGACAGAGTTGCGAGAGTCAAGAAAAAGGGAAATGGGAAAGGATGCGGCCACCCCGGTCCGCATCAAAGAGCCAGCCTTGTAGCAATTACGGGGCGGACCCTGCACTGGCGAGCATAGCGGGGCACAGAAAGAGATGGATCCCAGAAAAGCCAGTGCAGGGGAGAATAGAGTAGTGCCGGTTGAAACGACGGTACCGGTACCTGTTGACCCGAAGGACCCAAATAGGGTGTTGAATGTGGGTTCGCAGCTTAATGTGTCAATTCAGAATATCTTGATATCTTTCCTGAAAGCAAATCTGGATGTCTTCGCTTGGACTCATGCTGATATGTGTGGAATATCTCCAGAAGTTGCAGTACACGCTCTGAATATTGACCCAAAGTTTACACCAGTAAAACAGAAAAGAAGAACCCAAGGTCCAGAAAGGTCAGCAGCATTAAAAGAGGAAATTGATCGACTCATGGAAAATAACTTCATCAAAGAATCTACATATCCGAATTGGGTTTCAAATCCTGTGCTGGTTAAGAAAGCTAATGGAAAATGGAGAGTGTGCATCGATTTTTCAGATCTGAACAAGGCCTGCCCCAAAGATTGCTTTCCTTTACCCAGGATCGATCAACTGGTAGATGGAACAGCGGGACAGGAATTGTTATCTTTCATGGATGCCTACTCCGGATATAACCAGATCATGATGCATGAACCGGATCAGGAGGACACGAGCTTTATCGCCGATGTTGGTCTTTATCGCTACAGAGTTATGCCCTTCGGATTGAAGAATGCAGGGGCAACCTACCAAAGACTTGTTAATGCTATGTTCAAACCGCAATTGGGCAAAACTATGGAAGTCTACGTCGACGACATGTTAGTAAAGTCTAAGAAAGCAGCGGATCACATTGAACACTTGGCAGAAATGTTCGCAGTCCTCCGGAAATACAGAATGAAGCTTAACCCTCTGAAATGCACGTTTGGGGTCGAGTCCTGAAAGTTCTTAGGGTTTATCGTCAGCGCTAGGGGCATTGAGGCTAGTCCAGCTCAAATTACTGCCTTGAAAGATGTCAAAGCTCCTAGAACAAAGAAGGAATTGCAAAGTCTCAATGGAAAAGTTTCCGCCTTGAGTCGGTTCATTTCCAAAGCCACAGATAAATGCATCCCATTCTTTGACGCCCTAAAGAAAGGAAAGAAAAACTTCGATTGGACTCCCGAATGCCAAAAAGCCTTTGATGAATTGATTCGCCATATGGAGACGCCTCCAATACTTTCTAGGCCTGGCGATGGCGAGGATCTTCTTATATACTTGGCAGTATCATCTCACGCTTTAAGTGCAGCGCTGATACGGGAAGACAAAAGGATTCAACATCCAGTTTACTATATCAGCAAAAGACTCACTGGGGCAGAGATGAATTACTCTAAGTTGGAAAAACTCGCCTATTGCTTACTAATTGCGTCTAGGAAATTGAGGCAATATTTTCAAGCTCATCCTATCAGAGTCCTCACTGATCAACCTTTAAAGCAAGTCCTGTTTCGCCCTGAAACTTCGGGTCGTCTTCTAAAGTGGAATATTGAACTCAGTCAGTATGACATCACTTATCATCCCCGGAAAGCAATCAATGGACAAGCTTTAGAGGATTTCATTGCAGAATTTACAGATAAGGGTAACAGTGAGGAAGAAACGTTCGACAATTCCCCTATCCAGTGGAAGTTATATGTCGATGGTGCAAGAAATGATTACTGTTCTGGAGTCGGAGTTGTACTTGAGACTCCTGAAGGTCGGTCATTATGCTATGCACTAAGATTGGAATTTCCTTCAACAAAAAATGAAGCAGAATATGAAGCTCTTATCGCAGGACTGAAAATCGCTAAAGAACTAAACATACGAGCATTACAGATCTTTAGTGATTCTCAGCTTATTGTATGCCAAGTCAAGAAGGAATTTCAAATGAAAGGGGGGAACCTGCCCGCTTACTTGTCAAAGGCTTGGGAACTTCTGTGTGAGCTCGATCACTATTCAATAAGCCACATTCCTCGGGAAGAGAATATGAAGGCAGATTCCCTCGTAAAGTATTCAAGTTCTGGTGAAGCTCAACTATTGGGATTGGTCCCCGTAGAAGTCCTTTCAGCACCAAGTATAGACGAGATGGATATTGACTGGATTATGAATGTATCTCAAGAACAAGAGTCATGGATGACTCCAATACTGGACTACCTACTCAGAGGTTCTCTGCCAGAAAATTCGATAGAGAGACGGAAGCTACTAAGGAAAGCCTCTCGCTATGTAATTCAGGATGGCCGATTATACAAACGGGGATTCTCAATGCCATTGCTTCGATGTATATCCAGGGAAGAGTCCAAAACAATCCTTGCTGAGGTACATGGAGGAGAATGTGGTGATCATTCAGGTGGTCAAACATTAGCAAAGAAAATTCTCCGATACTGATATTTTTGGCCAGAAATTAATCATGATGCTGCAAGCTATTCCCGAAAGTGTGACAGATGCCAAAGATTCGCCAAAATTCCTAGAGCACCTTCAACTGAACTCACACAAATGGTCAGTCCATGGCCATTTGCAATTTGGGGAATGGATCTCATTGGGCCGCTACCGACTGCCAAATCAGGAATTAAATATGCTATTGTTGCAGTTGATTATTTTACTAAATGGGCTGAAGCTGAACCATTGGCTACTATCACCTCTAAGAAGATGATAAGTTTCGTGACCAAGAATATCATTTGCAGGTATGGTGTGCCTCAGAAAATAATCACAGACAATGGTACTCAGTTTGAAAGCGAGGAATTCCAAGATTTTTGCAAGCGATTCAAAATCCAGAAAAGCTTTTCAGCAGTTGCTCATCCGCAGGCAAACGGGCAAGTGGAAGCAGTAAACAAGATCATCAAATCAACCATCAAAAAGCAACTTGAAAGAGCAAAAGGTGGTTGGTTCGATAAGCTACCACTTGCACTATGGGCATACAGAACCACTCACAAAACTGCGACTGGGCACACTCCTTTCTCATTAGCATACGGGTCGGAAGCAATGATCCCGGTAGAAACAGAGGTTCCTTCACACAGAAGGATCCATTTCAACCAAGCAGAGAATGAAAGGCTACAGCTTGAAGCGCTAGACTTCCTTGATGAAAAAAGAGATGAGGCTAATCTCAGAATTGCAGCTCATCAGCAAAGAATAGCCAGACATTTTAATTCCAAAGTTCGCCAACGCAGCTTTGAGATTGGAGACCTAGTCCTGAAGAGAATTATGACAGCGACAGGTGTGTTTGGGCCAAATTGGGAAGGACCATATGTAATAGGTCAGAAGCTTCTTGACGGCACATTCAAACTCACCACTATTGAAGGAGATCAAATTCCAAGGGCATGGAACAGCAACCATTTGCGTCCATACTTTACTTTAAAATTTTGTTGAAATATTGTAAAAAGAATTATGAATGTATGATTTTTGTAATTGAAAGCAATTGTAAAACTGATGCAAGTAAATAATGAAAGAATATAAAGTGGATGTAGGCCCAATTTCCTGGCCGAACCACTATAAATCTTGTGTTCCTTATTATTATTACATGTTTGCTTTATTTTCGATATGAAAAGTACATAGAATGTATTGCTGAAATGTCGATTTAAATTTTTGCAGACAGTGGAAGTGAAACTTGCACATAAAAAGACCGAGTGATTCTCGCCAAATTTCAAGTCACAAAAGCCCCGAATTCAAATCCTAGATAGGAAGTACTTCAATTGAACGGCCTATGATTTCGACAGAAACGGGTCTTTGCTAATAAATTGAGATCGTTTGAACAAACAAACGTCCAATTAAGAAGCTAGTGCTCGTTCTCACGAAATTGCCTGACAATGAAGCGCACTTCCTTGGATTAAACAAGTTACTTAAAAAAAAAAAAGGAGGAGGCAGAGGATCATTGAAAAGGCATAAGCAAGTGAACAGAGGAACAACCAAAGCCATCATCGGCAGCACAAGTCCTCTTCGGAGACACAACTCTTCGGAGGATAAAGACCTCTAATGGGTCATACGCCAAAAAAAAGAAAGTTCTCTACTCAACAAAAAAGGTTGGAGGAGTCATGACCCTCCAACCATGAGAGAGTAACTTCCAGGCGATGAAAACCCTCTCTGAGGCACATTTCACCAGGAGTTGAAGTGTTATGACCGCTCTTCGGGATTTCACTTCACCAGAGTTGAAATGCAAACGAAATAAAAGCCCTCTTCGGAGGCACATTTCGCCAGGAGTTGAAGTGTAACAACCGCTCTTCGGAATTTCACTTCACCAAAGTTGAAATGAAAAGACAAAATAAAGACCTTCCTGAAAGCCCACGTTTCACCGAGATTGAAATAAAACTTCCAAGTGTTGAAACGTGAAAAGGCTTTCTTCGAAGGCACAACTCTTTGGAGGTACACGTTTCACCAAGATTGAAATAAAACTTCCAGGTGTTGAAACGTGAAAAATCCCTCCTTAGAGGTACAACCCCCTCCCGGGGACACAATTCAAAGGAAAGACCTCTTCAAGGGCACAATCAAGAAGAAAGACCTCTTCGGAAGCCCACGTTTCACCAAGATTGAAATAAAACTTCCAAGTGTTGAAACGTGAAAAGGCTTTCTTCAAAGGCACAACTCTTTGGAGGTACACGTTTCACCGAGATTGAAATAAAACTTCCAAGTGTTGAAACGTGAAAAATCCCTCCTCAGAGGTACAACTTTGTATATATATAAAAAAAAAAGAAGTTAAAGTGCCCTTCAGAGGTCCGCTTTACCACATAGAAGAATTCACTTGGTAAAATATGCACATAAGCAAAAGAAAAAAGTGATTTCTTCGAACGACAAAGCGTAGAAACTTATACGAAGGGAGTTGTACTCTACAAAAAAAATTTCTTTAAAAAGAATAAAATAATTATTCTTTAGCAAATAAGAGTGCAAGTCCCCTCGAAGTATAAAATATTGCAGCAAGCTTAAGGTATGGGGGCAACATGGTATAATGGTATAGCTGCATCAGTAAAGTAATACTCAAACAACATACCATAAGCCCGCTGCAATATCATATAAATAAACTTGTGCAAAAATGAATAATAATGCATTCTCAAATTCAAACAGAAGTCTGTACAAACAAAGGATCAATTTATTCAATTGAAATGCAGGTACAGGTTTCAAAATAAAGAAAAGCGGGGGCCGGTACCCGAACAATTCTCGACCAGTACATACAAAAGGCAAAAAGCTAAAATGTTCACTTCTTTTTACTACCTTTGGACCCTTTTCCCGGCCGAATGATTAGCTTTTCAGGCCGGTCAGTTGGCACAAGGGAAGAAGGAGGGGTAGGCGCAGCTGGTCCAACTTCTGGCTCCCCTTCAGTAACAGTGATTATCTTCCCCCTCCTCTTTGACGTTCCGTGCTTTTTCCTCCTCTTTGAGGAAGACTCACTTCCCGGAGTGGCAAGTTTAGACAAAGTTATGTCATCAGAAGGGGTCCGCTCCGGAGATATCTCACCTCCCTCAAGTCCCTCGTCTCTATGCTCTTGTGAAGCGATGGGATCGTCTAAACCGTGAAGGGCTTCTATTTGTTCCACTTGCGACCCGGGCTGAGAAGCAGAAGGAGGAGCCACCTGGAGAGACGGAGGAGGGATAACCGGAGGAGGAGAAATCTGAGCGGAGCTTGATACTTTCTCTGTAGAAGAAAAGAGGTTAAAGTCAGTAAAGAGAGGAGATGAAGGCTCATCAAGGTTGAGAAAATAGTCAAGGAGCTCATTAAACCCATGTGAAATAAATGAGCAATCCACTTGAGCGAAATTTACAGTGGAATTACCTGCAGAAGTTGTCTTTATCACGTCAATTTCATAGTCCGGGGCTTCAGCACTCTCTTGTGATTCATCTGTGACTTGAGTAATTTTGGCCCCGGTATCAGTTTGAGCAGGGATCGGTACATAAGAGCTAGAGCCAATAATGCCAGCATCGGCCGAAGTTGAAGGAGGGACAGGAACAGTCAAATTTGTTTCTTTTTCTTGATGCTCTTCCCCCACTATTTCAACCCGCGATCTGGCGAGTTGCTCCTTCCCTCTGGCAAGGGCTGCGCGAGCCTCAAAGTCTAAGTAGTGCACCTCCAACTCCTCTTCAGTGTATCCGGCCCCTTTAAACATATCTAGTGCGGCCTCCCACACTTCGGCCAGGGTAATCTCATACTTGGGGCCCAGGAATGCAAGACTGCCACGCCCTAATATACATTGCAAGTAGAAATCAAATAGTGTCGAGCCAATATCAGCTTTGGTGGCTTCATGGGCCTCTTCAACTGTAATTCTACCCGCAACAGCCTCATCCCGCTCTCTCTCGACTTTGGATAACTGGGCTTTCAATTTTTCAATCTCTGCAGCCTGAAGGCCAGTTTGTCCTCGTAACTGAGTAATATCAGTACGGTTGCCCTCTATAATCTGCTCCAACCCATCAGCCTTGGCCTCAGCATCCCTTTGCGTGGCATGAGCATCCCGCACCTGTTGAAGAAGCACACTCTCCCTTTGAGAATAAGAAGTGGAAGAAGTAGCAAGCTCCTCTTTAAGTTTCCCAACTTCTGCCTCAAGTTTCTCATTATAATCAGCAATACTCCTCATTTCTGCATCATGCTGTTTAAGGATCTTTTGCCATTCAGTTTTGTCGTTCTCCATGGTAAGCATAGCTTCGAGATTGGCCCTATTCACCCTTTGGAGCTCATCAACGAGTTTCTGCCAAGATGACATCCTCTCGATATCGGTTCTGACTGCATCAAGGTTCCGTAACATAGCACTTTTATCTATGGGAACCAGATCGAGGTCAAAGCGAACTCCTTTTAAACACCAATTAGGAAATCGGCGTTGAAGAGTGGCTGGACCTGGTCCAACTTGGTAAGATGGCCTATTGATGATTGCTTGGATATCAGTAGGGGAAGGGGCAGGAGATTGAGAAGAAGTAGGAGCAGTAATCTTCTCTGAAGGCGCAGGCATTGGCCCCTCAATAACTTTGGCTCGTTTGCTCGACTCATCAGTTGTGTGACTCTTCCCTCTATCATTATGAGATTTGCGTTTAAGGGAGTCACTCTCTCTGTGAGAGGAATCATGTCGACTATCTGGTCTTCCAAAGCGTTCTTCATAATCACGTCTTTCCCGAGCCTTCCGGGCTGCCCTTTCTTCATCAGTCTCTCTATGAACAGGAGGATAGGATTGATAGCCATACTGGCTGCGTTTCCCATATCGCTGAAAGTCATCATAGTACGAGCTGCCTCGCCTCATTGGAAAACCTAAAATTTAAAAAAAAAGAAAAAAACTTGAGAATCCTTCAAACGTTAAAAAAAAAAAGAGCATAAAAGTGCCAGGAATTCTAAGTGTGTGTGATGTGCAAACTACGCGCATCAATCTACGAACCACTCTTTAATTGGGGAGTAGTTGTGGGTGTAATAGATAGCGTCAACTCTTGAGTCGACGGCGACTGTTGCAAAGTAGAAGTAGCTTCAGCTACTGAAGAAGAAATCCCGGCAGTGATAGGATCTTCTTTAAAGATCTCTTGTGAAGTAGCAAAAAGGTCGCTCAGTCCTTCGAAAGTATCGTCCCTGCTCTGCTTAACAGGACTGGATTTCTCAACTTTTTCACCAGATTCTTGTGAATGATGGGAAGATCCCTGAGGCTCTTCTTCCTCGATAACCGGGGCAAGTTTGTCAGATGGCCCCGCAGCATCAACAGAAGTGGAACACTTCACTAGCGAAACCTCAGGAGCAGGTCCTTTAGATATGGATGTGCTAGTAGAAACTGAGGCATCCAACACTCTAGCTGGGGAGTCTGGAATTTCATGAGGACGCGTAGAACGAGAAGTATGCAAAAGTCCGTACTGATGCAAAAATTCATCTTTCAACAGAAATTGAATATCTCTCTCCTCAACCGGCACGGCCTTAAGCCTCTCAAAAGTCGACTTGTGACTGGGATTCCTAGAGGGAGGAGGCAGCGCTGAAAATAAAAAGAAGCAGAGTTAACACTTAGCAGGTCAGTCTCACAAAGGCCAGATAACAAACGAAGCAAGGATGGGTGATCTTACTTCCTTCCCTCCACAGAGCATAAAACCCCGGGGGGCAACGAACGAAGAAGAACTGGGTTAGAAACCCGTGAGCAGTGTCAGGAAGGCCAACAATTAATTTGCGGTTTCGGGCGCTTCTCACAACAGTAATAGAAGGATGATCTTTGGTCCGGGTAAAGGAGCATAAGTAACAAATTTCATCAAAGCTCGGAAGTCGATCAAGTGTTCTCCTAAATAGCACACACAACCCCATTAGAATGGCGTAGCCATTGGGGTGTAGTTGGGATGGAGCAATGGCCAATTGATGAAGAAGTTGTTGGAAAAAGTCATTGAAAGGAGGAACGCCCCCACTTAGGCACATTTGTCGGTTAACTGTCACAAAGCCAGAAGGTGCTATGTCAGCAGTGTTACTTCTCTCAGGAAGAATGGCATCTGATTCAGCAATGCCAAACTGAGCACACAGCTGGCGAAAAACTTTGTATGATAGTGTAGTAGGAACCCTTTCGGGAGGATTAACTAGTGGAGCTGGAAGAACAGTTGCCTCTCCCGTCTGAACTGTTGCATCTTCTTCCTGAGAAGTCATTCTACACAAGCAACTGGATATTCAAATATGAAGGTGCACGTTTCCTAAAAGTGTGAAGTGTCGTGCAAAACTGATAAAAATAACAAGTAAATATAACTGGAATTAAACTGGTCGACGATTGATCGACTACGGTAATTTCAGAACTTGTTAATTTAAAGTTCAAGCATAATATTAGTGCAGGCTGGTCAGTTTCAATTGACTATTTCAGTGTTGCTTTAATATTCTACTTGAAATCGATAGCACTTCATTCACACAATTTATTTAAGTTAATTATCGGTTATTAACTAATCTGTCATTTGATGTGGGCGGTCGATGGCAGTATATTCGTCCCAATTTTCTGTAAATATCATATTAAACAGATTGTTAACCTACAAGTCAAAGTAATCTGTAAAAGAATGCAGCAGAGTTCAACAGTTTGAAATTCGAGCAGCAGTTCAAAGTTCAAGCAGAGTTTAGGAGTGCAAGTGCTAAGTCATAGACGACTTAAGTGCTAAGTCGTAGACGACTCAAGTGCTAGGTCGTAAACGACTCAAGTGCTAGGTCGTAAACGACTCAAGAGCTAAATTATACACAACTCGAATGCTAACTCGGCAGCGCCTTAAGTGCTAACTCGCCAACAACTCAAGAGTTTTTCCTACGGGTCAAGACAAATCATCGGTTCTCTCGCTAGCTCGTCCACGACCTAAGGATTGGGGAGCAAGCTAGGATGAGTCGAGTTAATTTTGGGTCGTTGGTGTTTTGAGCCGGCAGCGCTCTGAATCGTGAGTCGTGGTGAAAAGAAAAAAAAACTCTAGTTCTAAGCAGCAAGAGGATCTCCAAATCCTAACCCATAACCCGTTAACCCAATGGCATCTCCAAAAAAAACAACTTTAATCCTATCACGATATAGAATCGCCTCAAATGACGAATCGCCACAAGACAAATCAGGCAAGCCCAAATTCATCGGCGATCAATCCAACCAAACTCGTAAAGATCGAAGGAACGAACCGGGAGTGGAAAATTAAATGAATGAGCCAGTGATGATCGACAATCAGGATTGCTTACGTAGTATGATGCCCGAAAAAATTGAAGGTGGATTGAGTTGAAATCGTCTTGGGAAGCTCGAGGAAGTGTTAATGGAAGAAACGATTTAGGAGATTGGTATAAGAAGAAGGAGATGGAAGTAACGATTCATGCCTTTTGTACTAAGGTAGTAGGACATGAGTCGGCACATGCGGGTTAAGATAAGTCGAAGCACGCGACCTACGACTTAGGCGCGTGCTTCGAGGGGCAAATGTTAACCCCGCTGAAACTTGGACCGACTCATTTACTCAACTAATCCCGACTCATCCGTGTAGAGGGAAGGACGACTCATCACGACCCCGGCTCAACAACCTCACGACTCTGCAAGTCCTTGAGTTAACAGCCCACGACTTAAGGTGCTTAACGTTTCAGGAAGAATCTAAGACTCAACGACCCAAGGAGAGACTGTACGAGTTAAGGAACCCTACGAGTTAAGGAACCTTACGACTTAAGGAATCTTACGGGTTAAGGAAGGCTTGCGAGTTAAGACATTAACGACCTGAGGAATGTCACGACTTATGGAAGTCTACGACTCAAGAGGTATGCGACATAAAGGTGATACGACCTAAGACTTCAGAGACAAGTTCAATACCGTGCTATAATGAGATAACTCGTTGACGACATACGACTTATGACGACATACGACTTATAATGAGATAACCCTACGACTCATACTAACATCAAGGAAGGTTGCACTGGTTAACTCGTGAACGGCTCAGGACTTGTGTTATTCATCTAAATGGGAGCCTAGCTTTGGACCAAGCAGTGAGCTAATCCAGTAGGTCGGCCGCAACCTACTATGAGTCGTGAACGGGTTATGGCTCATCATGAGTCGTGTACGAGTCATGACCTAATTCCGAGAAATGCCTATAAATACGACCCTAGCTCCAACTAGAAAGGGACTTTTTGGCTCATTTTCTTCAAACGCCGTTACTCTGCTGCATTCCAAACCAATCCAATCCAACACTTGAAGCTCTCAAGACATTAAGAACGCTACAAACAACTTCAAGAAGAGATCACATACATCCAACATGGATTCGAAAACTCTCATCTTCATCGAAGTTTAAGCTACTTGTTCTAAGTCTCTTGTAATTCAAAGTGTATTGTATTTGGGAAGAATTGTATCAGCTTGTAACGAGATTATTAATAAAAGTACTTAAAGTGGACGTAGGCTATACCCTTAAGCCGAACCACTATAAAATTGTTGTTGTTTACCGCTTTTCTGCTATTATCTGCTTGTAATCTGTTCCCGAGTCGTCGGGTGGTGCTTTCACAACTACAACTCATACACCGGGGTGTTAGCGTTCAAATTTTAGCGTTAACAGATATTGTACCTATATCAAAGGAAACGAGAAGCAAAATCAGATGGTAGAGTAGAGCGCCGTTTGGCAGAGTGTGGCTAGCTAGGGTTCGTGGGTTTCATCGATGGCAATGACAGCAAGTAGACTTGCTTTTTTGATGGCAGTGGTGGCGAGTGGGTTTAGCTTCATGAATGGTAAGCGCGGCAAACTCAACGTGGCGGGTTAGGGTTTAAGTGTATGAAATTTTGACAGTGAGTTTTAGCGCACTCAGTTAATAAATTAAGAAGCCAATGAAACTGTGAGGAACCCGTTCTTCGACGCACGAAGGTCGACATCAATACGTCCACTGTATCAACTGCCGGGAAATCGAAGGACGGAAAACTGTGCCCTTAAGGTTAAAGAAGAGGTAGAAGATAGAAGAAGAAAGAAAGAAAACGCAACATAAACAATATAAGAATCTCACAATCGCGGCGGAACATCATATAATAGATAAATGAATATCTTTACATTATCATTATCAGAGTTTACAACAGCAAACAGCGGAAAAGAAATACTATATACTAGTTGATAGGCCAAGCCATCCAGCTTGCTCCTGATCTCCACAGCAACTCCTGAATTCTAGAATATCCTGATAACCTGACTCCAGACTGCCCGTGTAGAAACTGGTGGGCACCTAGAGTTTAGGAAGAGAATAATAAACTCCAAGTCAGTCATGGGATTGGTGTGAGAACTTAAAACACTTTATCTTTTAAAAATAAACAAAGAAATATTTTAAATTAGATTTGCAATGCTTTTAGAAAATGAGACTACCATAAGGCCTCCCGCATACACACACAATGCAAACGCAGAATCGGAGGAGATTTTTCCTTATGATAGTTAAACATGTTTGATACGAGAAATTTTCTTTGATATTATTATTATAAGTGAAAAGTGGAAAACTTTTAGAACGTAATGATATAAATCTTAGCCAACATACGAACAGTATCGTATGCGTACTATAGCTATCATCTAAACAGTGGGGCGCCACCATAAGTAAACGGCAGGTTCTACAAATAAAACTGTATAAGGCTCGTATTGTTTCTTTGGATTTCCAACAAATGGTCATGCCAAGATCCCATTGCTACATGGAAACGCCTCTGGAAAGACGACCTGAGAACCTAACCGGATCTTCGCCAACTCAAGGTCGGGTTACCCCTAACTGGATAACTACTGACATGAGTACGCCTCCCCTTTCGCAAATGACCTTTCCCGGGATCCCGATAACCAACAACCACAAAGTAATAAATCCACAGTAACCACATAGGCTAAATATCTGGGCTCCATAACATGATACCACCTCTATCCAGAAGGAAATGCACGTACCCTAAAGTGTGCTACCCCCAATAACCTTGCCACATCCTTCCTGTTTCGACCATTTTGGGGTGTGAGGTTCGACAAAATCTCGTCCACAAATCTACGCTTTTCACAAAATCCACGCTTTGATCAACAAATGATCAGCAGCACTCAGCATGCCACAATACCAAATTGGGAGTATATCACTGATAACCTTCAACTACAAAACCTCTGAGCTCGTACGTCTCGAAGAAGGGTGTTAAGCTAAAAGAACAATTTCTCCGCCACCAACAGAAATGTTTTTGAAAGAAATCTTCTTTATATATCAATTTGTAATGTCAGACATACAATCCATTTAAGTCTATTCTGGATTCGAACAGAACCGAAGGCACTTCCAAAGAAGCTCTTGCAATCCGGGTATTCACAATCCCGATCAAACATCCCATCACTCAGGGAATCTCTATACCGGCGCGACTCTATGCAGAGACAATCAATGAGTTATCCTTTCGTTCTCGAAAATACCCGGTCTTCAACACCGGTCTTCAAATGTTATCCACAATGACATATCACTATTCGGAATGGGTTATATGACGCAAAGGTCCTCTCCCGGCTAAACCGAATAACGAGCGCTTATTTTAAAATAAGTGTAGCTTTCCAAATTCAAGTAAATCACATCAAATAGCCATTTAAAGGTAAATATCGATGGTCGGTTATTTAACTATCAAAGCAAACCAACAAATATTCAGCACCATAACAATAACTAGGCCCTTGTTATTAATCTCCCATCAATTAAATAATTTGCTAAATATTCACTTTAATTTATCTTTAAAAAGATATATTCTCTAAACCATTTCAATTTCTACATTGGAAAACATTTCCATACTTATTTAATAATAAGTAATCTCACAAATCTATTTATTTTCAACATTTGGAAAATATTCAATATACTTAAATCATAATTAAGTATATATTTTATCCTTTTAAGGAAAGCATTCTCTTTAACACAATTATTTGAGTCAAAACGAATGTTGCGTAAAACACCGTTACGACAACTCAAAATCACTTAGTATAGGGATTCGAAATTAATATAGATACATAAATCCCAATAGTACATAAAACATTTCCTTTCGAAAATCATTTACTATAACAACAATGTTATAGTCCACCATTTCCTTTTATTCTTCGAAAACGTCTATTTCAATAATGAATGTTGAAATCTATGGTTTCAACACTTAATACATTTTAAAACACTTCAAATCGTTTTAAAATTCTATTTAAATATCATTTCGCCAAAACATTTCTTTAATATATTATTCACCGTCCAGAAACGTGAATATAAATCGTTTACCAAATTCAATACTTCTATATAATTAATTTGAAGGATTATCCACTGTCCAAAATCGTTAATATATTTCCTTTAATAAGCTTTCCTATTTACTTATCAAATTCGATCAATTTTGAATTTATAAATGAATGTTTATTAATTCACATTTGTATATTATAAAACTTCAAGTTATAAAAAATCCCTCAATTAACAAATTCTATTTATATCTCATTTAAATGCCAAATCCAATTTATAAGTTAATTTCTTATAAATCTTTTATTTTACAAAATCTATTCATTTTATAACTTCTCAATTTATAGATCTACAAATTTCATTCACTTATGAATCCATTTATACTTCATTTTTAACACTTACAAAAACTTGTTTTATAATCCTAATATTTTAATTTATAAATATCAATTTTACAAATCTTTTATATAAACCGTTTATAATAATTCAAAAATCCCAATTTAATCTATTTTATAAAACCATTAACTCCATATTTTCAAAAATCACACTTTAACTATATTTCTCAAAAATCATAAATTTTATAACATAAAAATTATAATGTTTATTTATCTGAAATGATCAATTCCAAAGTTCAATAAAACGTGTACTTTCGAAAATCACTTTAAAAATCCTTTTAAATTTGAAATCTTTTCTTTCACATTTTCAAAACTCCAAAAATAGGCCTAATGCTGTAACAGCACTAAATATAACAATCATGGCATCCAAAACATCATATATCACATGATAATAGAATATATCACAATATCTGTAAATAAATCAATACGGGTGAGGAATCCAGTTGGATCCTTCCAACCCGTTTCCCTACATCCACACATGTTAGCACAATACCAATTCCATTTCAATACAGAATATCACGGTATATAGGATTTATAAAATATTATCCGCTATTATGCAGCGCAATAAGGTCTCATCCGCTATATAATGTGGGAAAATCAACTCCAAGTACATATATAATACCAATTCCACTCAAGATGGAATATCGCGGTATATGTGTTTAATAAACAACATCCGCTTAATATACAGCGTATAGGGTCTATTTCAACAGATAATAATTTATCATTCAATCACAAATCAATAAATTTTAAATTTAACTATTAAAATTTAAATCGATACAGATTCGATTGAGTGAGAAGTTCTCACCTTGGTTTCAATAACAGTTTCAGTGTTTATTTCGAATAAAATTAAACATGCATTTAATTTTACTCAAAATTTTCACTAGCTCCAATCAATTCCAATCCAGCTCCATCGCGTAGTTTTCGTCAATACGAAGCGAACGCAAATTGTTTCATGCGAAACGGACCTCCTATGAAAGAGTTATAGCATTTTAAAATTTACACAAATTTAAATATAAATGATTTACAATTTTTTATTATTTTTATAACCTAAGCTCATCATAGCCGTAAGATTTCACTGCATAGATCTAGGCAGCATGCGACCTTCCTCTTCTCTCCAGTATTTTCCATGCGACCGAACCCAAATGCTGTCGCCAAACCCTAATTCACGCGACTAAACGACTCAACTACACGATGATCAACTACCACCAAGACGTGCGCCTCCATCTCCTACACTCTCGGCTCGAGTGCCTTGAAGCTCGGCCTCATCCGTGCCTCATATTTCATGCGTTACTTCTGGGTATTCAAGCTCGATTTGTCGTTGATCCTCCGCTTTGATATTGATCACAACCATTGGATTTGTAGAGGAGGATGTGATCTATGATTTTGAAGTTGAGAGTTTTTGATGATTGTTGATGGATTTGAAGAAATCAGAGGAAGAACGAAATGGATCTTCAGACGGCAGCTAGGGTTTCATTCTAGGGTTTGGATGCAAATGGGAATAATGAATATGGAAAATTTTAGTGCACTATTCACCCGAAATTTTTCCGAACTCCAAACGAAGCGTGCCGCCTGGTGTTTATAATGTTTTACCCCTATCCAAACGCAATGGAGTATATATCGCGAGCTATTTCGATCAAATTTGAAAATTTAGTTTTTGAATCGACTATTTAAATTTAAATTCACTCGAATCGATTTCTATGCTTTTTACCTTTCCCCAGACAAACCGTAAGTCCGATTGTCACAAAATTTCAAACCATACAATAATATAACATTACAGATCTGATGAAACTAGTTTCGTCGAAATCTGAGACCGTTTGAAAAATAGCTATTTTTAGCTCGTCAATTAAATATTCAAATATTCAAATTTCTGCAAATTAACTTTTAATTCAATTTTAATAGTTCTATATCATCGTTCTAACTCCAATATGATTAATACAACTTTACAAATCATTTTTAATCCTTTTAAACCAAATTTCCAATTATTTCTGAAATTTCGAAAAATAATTTGTCGATTTAGTTATCCAATTAAATCCAGATATTCGAAATAAAACTTACTCGACTTACAAATTTTACTTGTTAATATTTAAAATCAATTAAATATATGAATTTCAATTGACAGAAATTCTGTGTCGTTACAAACTTCCCCCCTTAAAAGAATTTCGTCCTCGAAATTACCGAGTAAGAAAAAGTTACAAAATCCACTAAATTTTCAAAAACTAATCGTTCAAATTTAAAATTCAAATTCATTTAAATATTTTAACTTTCCAAAAATCCAATAGTTAAACTTCTTACAATAACTTTACTAAGTTTTCAAATCATACTTTGTTATCTTTTCAAAAAATTTCAATTTTCTCAAAATATTCTAACACCTTAACTTTTCAGAAAAATTCGCCAGTCTCCTTTGCACGGTTCAATCCCAAAAAAATGACAATATGTATCACAAATATACATCTCATCAAGTAATGAGGCATCCCGTAGGGAAAAAAGTGTAAAAGTATGATATGTAATCCGAGATATGTACCTTATATGTTATTAGCGAGCATATACCTCTAATATAGCGTGAAAGCGAGCTCCAAACACGAAGCAATGCGCAATCCGCGCCTACTAAACACTTAACAAGCAAATGAGAACATGTATATATGAAAGTAATATCAATATACAACACATACCACTACACAACTACATATGTCGATATAGCAAATGCAACAAAAGCAATAAATTCAACCATCAACCAACTAGCATTCAACTAACATCCATAATCAAATCAATACTCATGCACTTCTCATTAATATTTGATTTACATTTAAAATCACAATTGATTCATTAATATTTGATGGTTTTACTAACATTCATTTATTCATATTCAAATAGTTTACATTCACTAATTCATATTCAAGTTGGTTCACTTCCACGTTCAAATTCAATTTCATATGGATTTTTATACAATCAACTAACAATCAATCTAACAACCAATGTATATCTAATACAACCAAATTCATTTTAGTTTACTTTACATTCATTCAATTTGGTTCATCGCTTTTAATTAGCTCTAATGAATAAACACTTACATCCATTATTTCATCTCAATTTATTTACATTTAATTGATCTACGTTCAATTTATTCCTTAATTCTATTGCCAATTCATTTAACCATAAAAGTTGAATTTCATTACATAACGCAAGTTCATATTCATCATTTCAGTTTATTAATTTACTTCGTTACCAAAATCAACTTCATTCAACATTCCTTAAGTTATATTCCATTTAAACATCATTTGTTTAACTTAACTTAAATTTCCAAATCCAATTCAGATTCCGATTCTAAAGTAAATTCTATTTTACTTTTATTTACAACTCGTATTTATACATATATTCATATAGTTTCATTTCTTATATATAAGATTATTTCACAATTGCAAATCATAATAATTAAAATTCCATAAGTATAATTCTTCGCTTATACAATTTATTCTTTTTCAATTGTTTTTATTTAACTTATTCAAACATCCTTTAATTAACTTATATATATTCTTACATTTTCAACGATCAAATAATCAATTTATATACACTTTAATAATTTCTGGAAAATTATTCCTTTTATATATAAAATGTAATCAAGGTAAAATTATTTCATTTACACGCTTTTAAAACAATACCATTTTTATATTCACTAAAAAATACGCTCTCATAGATATTATTGCACCCACAATCATCCTAGAGTACTACTGACTCTATCTCTAATGAGTAATTCCCAACAGAGCCAAGGTTGTCGCTTAACTAAATGCTCTGATAACAAATGTGAGGGACGGGTTCTTCGATGCACGAAGGTCGACATCAATACGTCCACTGTATCAACTTTCGAGCAATCGAAGGCCGAAAAATTATGCCCTTAGGGTTAAAGAAGAGGTAAAAGATAGAAGAAGAAAGAAAGAAAAAGCAACAAAAACCATATCAGAATCTCACAATCGCAGCGGAACAACATATAATAGATAAATGAATACCTTTAAAACAAAGAACTATATCAGTTATTACATTACATCACATTATCATTACATTATCAAAGTTTACAACAACAAACAGCGGAAATGAAATACTATATACTAGTTGATACGCCAAGCCATCCAGCTTGCTTCTGATCTCCACAGCAAATCCTGAATTCTAGAAATCCCGATAACCGGACTCCAGACTGCCCGTGTAGAAATTGGTGGGCACCCAGAGTTTAGGAAGAAAATAATAAACTCCAAGTCAGTCATGAGACTGGTGTGAGAACTTAAAACCGTTTATCTTTCAAAAATACACAAAGAAATATTTTAAATTAGATTCGCAATGCTTTTAGAAAATGAGACTACCATAAGGCCTCCCGCACACACACACATAATGCAAACGCAGTATCGGAGGAGATTTCTCCTTATGATAGCCAAACATGCTTGATACGAGAAATTTTCTTTGATATTATTACTATAAGTGCAAAGTGGAAAACCTTTCGAAAGTAATGATATAAATCTTAGCCAACATACGACCAGTATCATATGCCTACTATAGCTACCATCTAAACAATACGGCGCCACCATAAGTAAATGGCAGGTTCTATAACTAAAACTGTACAATGCTCATATTGTTTCTTTGGATTTCCAACAAATGGTCAGGCCTAGGAAATTCCCACTGCCACATGGAAACGCCTCTGGAAAGACGCCTCGAGAACCTAACCGAATCTCTGCCAACTCAAGGCCGGGTTACCCCTAACTGGGTAACTACTGACATAAGTATGCCATCCCCCGGTCGTAAACGACCTTTCCCGGGATCCCGATAACCAACAACCACAAAGTAATAAATTCGCAGTAACCACATAGGTTAAATATCTAGGCTCCATACCATGATACCACCTCTATCCAGAAGGAGATGCACATTCTCTAAAGGGCTCTACCCCCAATAACCTTGCCGCATCCTTCCTGTTTCGACCATTTCGGGGTGTAAGGTTCAACGAAGTCTCGTCCACAAAGCTACGCTTTTCACAAAAGCCACCCTTTGATCAACAAATGATCAGCAGCACTCAGCATGCCGCACTACCAATTGGGAGTATGTCACTGATAACCTTCAACTACAAAACGTCTGAGCTCGTACTTCTCGCAGAAGGGTGTTAAGTTAAAAGAACAATTTCTCCACCACCAACAGAAATGTATTTGAAAGAAATCTGCTTTATATCTCAATTTGTAATGTCAGACATACAATCCATTCAAGTCTATCCTAGGTTCGAACAGAACCGAAGGAACTTCCAAAGAAGCCCTTGCAATCCGGATATCCACAATCCCAATCGGACTTCCCATCACTTAGGGAATCTCTATACCGGCGCGACTCAGTGCAGAGACAATCAACGAGTTATCCTTTCGTTCTCGAAAATACCTGTCTTCAAATGATATCCATAATGACATATCACTATTCGGAATGGGTTATGTGACACAAAGGTCCTCTCCCGGCTAAATCGAATAATGAGGCTTATTTTAAAGTAAGTGTAGCATTCAAATTCAAGTAAGTCACATCAAATACCCACTTAAAGGTAAATATCGATAGTCGGTTATTTAACTATCAAAGCAAACCAACAAATATTCAGCACCATAACAATCACTAGGCCCTTGTTATTAATCTTCCATCAATTAAATAACTTTCCAAATATTCACTTCATTTTATCTTAAAAATGATATATTCTCTTAACCATTTCAATTCTACATTGGATATCATTTCCGTACTTATTTAATAATAAGTAATCTCATAAGTCTATTTATTTTCAACATTTGGAAAATATTTAATACACTTAAATCACAATTAAGTATACATTTTATCCTTTTAAGGAAAACATTCTCTTCAACACATTTATTTGAGTCAAAACGAATGTTGCGTAAAACACTGTTACGTATAGGGATTCGAAATTAAGATAGATATATAAATCCCAATACTACATAAAACATTTCCTTTCTAAAACCATTTACTATAATACAGTGTTATAGTCCACCATTTCCTTTTATTCCTCGAAAACGTCTATTTCAACAATAAATGTTGAAATCTATGGTTTCGACACTTAATACATTTTAAAACACTTCAAATCTTTTTAAAATTCTATTTAAATATCACTTCCCAAAAACATTTCTTTAATATATTATTCACCGTCCAAAAACGTGAATATAAATCGTTTACCAAATTCAACACTTCTACATATTTAATTTGAAGGATAATCCACTGTCCAAATCGTGAATATATTTCCTTTAATAAGCTTTCCTATTTACTTATCAAATTCGATCAATTTTGAATTTATATATCAATGTTTATAAATTCACATTTATATATTATAAAACTTCAAGTTATAAAAAATCCTTAATTAACAAATCCTATTTATATCCCATTTAAATCCCAAAATCCAATTTATAAGTTAATCTTATAAATCTTTTATTTTACAAAATCTATTCATTTTATAACTTCTTAATTTATAAATCTATAAATTTCATTCACTTATGAATCCGTTTATACTTCATTTTTAACACTTATAAAAACTTGTTTTATAATCCCAATATTTTAATTTATAAATATCAATTTTATAAATCTTTTATATAAACCATTTGTAATAATTCAAAAATCCCAATTTAATCTATTTTATAAAATCATTAACTCCATATTTTTAAAAATCACATTTTAACTATGTTTCTCAAAAATTATAAAATTTATAACACAAAAATTATAACGTTCATTTATCTAAAATCGATCAATTCCAAAATTCAATAAAACGTATACTTTCAAAAATCACTTTAAAAATCCTTTTAAATTTGAAATCTTTTCTTTAACATTTTTTAAAACTCCAAAAATAGGTCCAATGCTGCAACAACACTAAATATAACAATCACGGCATCCAAAACATCATGTATCACATGATAACAGAATATATCACAATATCTGAAAATAAATCAATACGGGTGAGGAATCCAGTTGGATCCCTCTAACCTGTTTCCCTGCATCCATAGATGTTAGCACAATACCAGTTCCATTTCAATACAGAATATCATGGTATATAGGATTTATAAAATATTATCCGTTATTATGCGGCGCAATAGGGTCTCATCCGCTATATAATGCGCGAAAATCAACTCCAAGTACATATATAACACCAATTCCAATCAAGATGGAATATCGCGGTATATGTGTTTAATAAATAACATCCGCTTAACATGCGGCGTATAGGGTCTATTTCAATACAACAGATAATAATTTATCATTCAATCACGCAATCAAGAAATTTTAAATTTAACTATTAAAATTTAAATCGAAGCAGATTCGATTGAGTGAGAAGTTCTCACCTTGGTTTCAATAATAGTTTCGGTGTTTATTTAGAATCAAATTATACGCCTGTTTAATTTTACTCAAAATTTTCACTAGCTCCAATCAATTCCAATCTAGCTCCATCATGTAGTATTCTTCAATACGAAGCCAACGCAATTCGTTTCGTGCGAAACGGACCTCGTATGAAAGAGTTATAGCATTTTCAAATTTACACGAATTTAAATATAAATAATTTACAATTTCCTTTTATTATTTTATAACCTAAGCTCATCATAGCCATTAGATTTCACTGCAAAGATCCAAGCCGCACGCGACCTTCCTCTTCTATCCAGTATTTTCCACGCGACCGAACCCCGAATGCCATCGCCAAACCCTAATTCACGCGACCAAACGACTCAACTACACGACGATCAACTACCACCAAGACGTGCACCTCCATCTCCTAGACTCTTGGGTCGAATCGCTTGAAGCTCGGCCTCATCTGTTCCTCGTATTTCGTGTGCGACTTTCGGGTATTCAAGCTCGATTTTTCGTTGATCCGCCGCTTTGATTTTGATCACAACCGTTGGATTTTTAGAGGAGGATGTGATCTACGATTTTGTAGTTGAGAGTTTTTGATGATTGTTGATGGATTTGAAGAAATCAGAGGAAGAACGAAATGAATTTTCGGCCATTAATTTTCGAACGGCGGCTAGGGTTTCATTCTACGGTTTGGATGCAAATGGGAATAATGAAGGTCCTTATATAGAAAATTTCCGTGCACTATTCACCCAAAAATTTTCCGAACTCCAAACGAAGCGTGCCGCCTGGCTTTTATAATATTTCACCCCTATTCCGAACGCAATGGAATATATCTTGGGAGCCAATTCGGTCAAATTTGAAAAATAAGTTTTTGAATCGACTATTTAAATTTAAAATTCACTCAATTCGATTTCTACGCGTTTTAACTTACCCCGGACAAACTGTAAGTCCGATTGTCACAAAATTTTTAACCATACAATAATATAACATTACGGATCCGATGAAACTGATTTCGTCAAAATATGAGATCGTTTGAAAAATGGCTATTTTTAACTCGTCAATTAAATATTAAAATATTCAATTTTCTGCAAATTAACTTTTAATTCAATTTTAATAGTTCTATATCATCGTTCTAACTCCAATATAATTTAATACAACTTTACAAATCATTTTTAATCATTTTAAACCAAATTTCCAATTATTTCTGAAATTCCTAATACTAATTTTTTCGATTTAATTATCCAATTAAATCCAGATATTCGAAATAAAACTTATTCGACTTACAAATTTTACTTTTTAATATTTAAAATCAATTAAATATATGAATTTCAATTGACAGAAATACTGGGACGTTACAGAAATGAAGGGTGGGAAGTGGAAAATTTTATTGAGCTGGAAAGCGGTATTATATCCGTTGGAAAGACAACTGGCATTGCTAAAATTAAACAATTACAACTGGCGACAAAAGCAGTTGTTATAGACGTATACTGTAACTGCTGCACAAATAAAGTTGTTAAAAGTACCTTCGCTGCAACCGTTGAAAACCTATAAACTGTTCGTTGTGTCTAATTGTAAAGTAAAAGTTGTAATATGGTTGTTTTGTTGTACTGTGGGGTGTCTCGCATTGTGTGCATGTAATGGACGCACATGAGGAAAAAATTGTACCATATCGTGAAAAATAATGACGGTGGAGTGGTATATATATGAGTTTGGTTGCATTTAACTACAAGGAATTCCATTTGTTAAAAGGTTTTTACTAAACTATATGCCAACCCATCGAGGAATTTGCAGAAAAGATTTCAACATGTATTGAAGTTCTAAAAAATTATAACATTTTTTAATTTTGGCTATTAAAAATTACCCCTTTTTAATTAACAAGAAGGGAGTAAAATAGCACCGAATCCATTTGGATTAAGTGAGCTATAATGGATTAAGTGAGCTATAATGGATTAGAGAAGTAGAACATATGATCTGGAGTTCGGCCTCTATAACTTTTTTTCTAATTTCTAAAAGTATTATTTTTGCAGTAATATGGATTACTATGACGAAAGTATGTAAGAAAAAAAATCTATTAATGAGGATGTATGCTAGGAAATCTTAATAATATAAGTTACTAAATTTATACTGCGATATGTAGTTCCTTTTACAACAAGCAATAATCAAAGGTTTGTAATTTAAGCGCACAAGTTAAAAATGAAAAACTAAATACCATTTAGACAGTGAAATATACATTTTTATGGTTTGCTATAATAGTGCCAACCAATAAAATGGATATGTATTTTGAAAGTGTTATCCCGCTTTTTGGCAAAGCCGTGATATCACAAGACTGGTCAAAAACAGAAGACAGTTCACCTCAGAAATCGGTCGTACTTCACTTTACTATGGATATCGATGAATTTTGTCCGAGTCCGAAACAGGCCACAATTGATAGGACACGACAAGAAAGATCATAGAAGTCTGCATTTCAAATTTCAAGGCAATCCGAGGTCGTATGCTCAAGTTATGATGGATTCGAGTTAAGAGGGATAGGCACTGCTCGGTTCGAACCCATCACCTTGTCTAAGATCGAACCCATCATTTTCGAACCCAACTAGTTCGAACCCATACAAAGAGGTGACGTTCGAATCCATCAGCCAACATCTTCCTTCGACTCCATCACCTTCGACTCCATCACCTTCGACTCCATCACCTTCGACTCCATCCAAATAGCCGTACTTCGAATCCATCAACCACGCGATAGTTCGAATCCATCGGCGACCTTTGGAGCGTTCCCACCTTCGAATCCATGCAGCGGAAGGAACTCCAACTCCATGCCATAGTTACCTTCGAACCCCCATGATAAAGCCAACTTCGAATCGATCTGGGGTGACGTGTTAAGATCGATTCGAACGAATGCCACTCCATCGATTCGAGGAAAGCCTTCGAATCCAACACACGAAGCCATCCAGTGAACACAGCGACAAACACGGATCGATTCGAAGAATGCTGCTCACGTCACGGAAGGATCGATTCGACCCTATGGGTTCGAAGTAATCGATTCGAACGAACCCATAGGATCGATTCGAACCATGCAACATACCGAAAAGTGCCATTTCGAATCGATGATAACTCCCAATCTACTGATCCAAATCCCATGAAATTTTTACAGAAGTTTGTCTACATGATAAAGAACGTCCACGCCAAGTTTCATCGCAATTGGACAATTTTTTGATCGATTCGAAGTTCACTTCGAATCGATCCCAAACTGGGCACGGACTCCGAGAACGCGGGCTTATGGGCCCCCCTCACGTGCCAGGCAACCTCCCTGAGCTTTAGGCGGGATTTTGGCCTTCCACACCTATAAATAGAGCCCCTGGTCATTCAGAAAAGGGGTCGGAGTATTTGGAGAAGAAGAATAAGCCTAAACGCTGCCAGAATCACTCCATACTATCTCCTTTGCTGTTAATTTCGAATTTAAGTCCATTTCCTGCTGTAATTTGCTTAAAAACACTTGTAATCTTCAAGTATTAAGAAATAAAGTGATAAAGCTTCATAGTGGACGTAGGCGCATAGCCGAACCACTCAAAATCCTTGTCTTCTGTGCAATTTACTTTTCTGTGACTTGGAGTTTTTGTTAGATAGTCCCTATTTCCAATTCAAGTTCTTCATTTACTATCTCTTCAAAAACTTCCGAAGGGTGTTTTCCCAATTTTGGTGCAAACATTTTGGTGCTTTCACTGAGAGAACCCAGATTTTCTCCTGCTCGTTGGATCTGTCATCGATACCGGATTGAATAAATCTAAGAGAGAGATCCAGATCTATCGTTCATGGGTTCCTTCTATTCTATTCAGATTGCTCTAAAATCTAAGAAGAACCATATTCATCATGCAGTCCATACCCCTATTTTCGAATCCAGAAAAAATGCTGTTTTTCGTACCCATATATTCGAACCCATAAAATATGGTGAATTTCGTAGCCATATGTTCGAATCCATGAAAATATGATCATTTTCGAACCCATGTTTTCGAATCCAGAAAATATGCGGTTCTCCGTAGCCATATGTTCGAATCCATGAAAATATGATCATTTTCGAACCCATGTTTTCGAATCCAGAAAATATGCGGTTCTCCGTAGCCATATGTTCGAATCCATGAAAATATGATCATTTTCGAACCCATGTTTTCGAATCCAGAAAATATGCGGTTCTCCGTAGCCATATGTTCGAATCCATGAAAATATGATCATTTTCGAACCCATGTTTTCGAATCCAGAAAATATGCGGTTCTCCGTAGCCATATGTTCGAATCCATGAAAATATGATCATTTTCGAACCCGTATTTTCGAATCTAGAAAATGTGGTGAATTTCGTATCCATTGCTTCGAATCCAGGAAATGTGGTGAAGTTCGTATCCATAGGTTCGAATCCAGAAAATGTGGTGAATTTCGTATCCATAACTTCGTATCCTGGAAATGTGGTGAAGTTCGTATCCATAGGTTCGAATCCAGAAAATGTGGTGAATTTCGTATCCATAGTTTCGAATCCAGGAAATATGGTGAATTTCGAATCCATAACTTCGTATCCAGGAAATGTGATGAAGTTCGTATCCATAGGTTCGAATCCAGAAAATGTGGTGAATTTCGTATCCATAGTTTCGAATCCAGGAAATATAGTGAATTTCGAATCCATAGTTTCGAATCCAGGAATGTGGTGAACTTCGTATCCATCACGAAGCGCTACTTCGTATCCATCATGGAGCGCTACTTCGTATCCATCCATCTGCCTCCAATTCGAATCGATACTCACATGTACTTCGTATCCATCCATCTGCCTCCATTTCGCATCGATACGCACATGCAGTTCGTATCCATCCATCTGCCTCCAATTCGAATCGATACTCACATGTACTTCGTATCCATCCATCTGCCTCCATTTCGCATCGATACGCACATGCAGTTCGTATCCATCCATCTGCCTCCAATTCGAATCGATACTCACATGTACTTTGTATCCATCTATCTGCCTTTAATTCGATCCATCATTTAAGCGCTCGAACCATCGGTGCGAATGAACATTTCGCATAGTTAATCCAAACCTCAACTTAAATAAAGGAACATTCAGATCGTTCCATGACTGGACGAGAAGTAGGCGATTACAATAGCAATTTTTGAGTTGCAATCAAGGAGTGGGTATTGAAATACTATTCAACTGGTGCTCCTAGAGGCTGTAGAACCTAGCTAATATGCCAAGAACTAGAGTTGATTAATGTATCATGCTTCTAAAGTGGACTACAACTTCCTCCAATTGACCAGCTTTTAAAACTCCTAAACTGACAATTATGGTGCGATGGCTAGTATTACGACTACCCTGCCTTGTCTACTCTGCCAACTCAGAACATAGTTGTTCACCACTGAACCATCTTCATATGCCCGCATCTTAATCATTCCACGTCCATATGACTAAAAGCATGACATACAACTCTAAGAGGACTTCCTAACTATCCTATGCGAGCCTCCTTCATGGTGAAAATTAGAAATAATCACCAATCTATGAGCCCATATTAATCTACTCACCATCCAATCGACATTACCAACCACTCGAACATTAGGCAATCAGGCATGCATCATTCACTAGTATTACAAGACCATGTAGCCAAAAAATGGCTTGATAATATTGATTGGAGTATCTTTCCCAATCGGGGCCTATTCATCGAAATCATCCTACATACAAAATTTCTAGCAAAAATTCAGCATGGTGACTATGTCAGTGTACTATGGAAATTCAACCTCCGCCGCTATCTCATGAAATGAGGATGGTGGATGGAGTCCATGAAAAGTGACGAATGCCATCAAATGCATTGTATCCCCTATTCCTCAAAGAAGACTGTCAATCGTGGTTAGGCATACCATTTCTACTTCTCATATTGCTAAAGGGAATAAAGAAGCTGGCGGCCAACGAATTGATCAAAATCCACAGCTCGTTGCTGCCAACACTTATAAATGAAATCAGCACAAAAAGCTTATTTCCAGAGTTTGATAATAGAACTGGTGGATAGTCGCCGACGACTACACCAACATGTCCAGGCCAACATTACGTTGATAAATCAGACGAAGGATCAACTTGGCGACATAAAAGGGAACCTGCTCCATACTCTAAATCGGGAAGCTCCTCTTCTTTATATGACTATCATGGATGCCAACGCCATAAGGTTGCTCCAGAAAGGATAGCTCTAGCAATATGTTCAAGCCCCATAAAATGAAGAGCCGGGAACCCCCGACCTCAATCGGAATTTTGATCAAACTAAACCGTTTGCGTTAGACTCCCAACTGTGAAAGGCTGGACCGAAGTGCAATAGCGAGCATATGACGCCGCTTCACTTATCAATGAGATTTTATCCGATCTCTTTTGAATTATTTTTATTTCTATTTCATTTATATTGCAAAATATAATCGACTTGAATTAAACTACTTGCAAATGATGCAGGTAACCGAGTACTTGAGGATGGGTGCAAAACAACCTCCATGGACTATGATAAAGTCATTTAGGTATCATCATGATGAGCACGATTCAACCACTCGCTGGCTGCTCTATGCACCTGACTTGGGGGCAGGCCATCAAAGTGGTAGAGACAGACAAGTTCAGGGCTCCAGTACGAAGTTGATGCAACCGACCATCCACTCACATGCCTATGCAATTTAATTAGGAGATTTGAGAAAGACTTGGAGTTATATGTCCCAACCATGCACTCTCCATCTCTTACTTGAAGCTCGCCAAAATACTTATGTTTCTTCTGATGCCCAGTAAAATCGAAATCACACCAAAGATGGACGTGACGTGACCGTCCATGCATCCAATCCTGCATTGGACACTTGGGGTTTTTTAAGAGCACATATTTATAGCGGATATGGTTTGACCATTCACTCCCCAGTTTGCATCAATGATTCGACAAAACAATCATGCCTCAAACCGACTTTATCAGGGGCCAACCCTCAATTTATAGTCATCAACAACCGACTGCTTACTCACTAATCATCATGAGCCATCATTCCAACTCTCTTCCTCAACTCGACTGAAAGAGCGCAAAGCGTAAAGTGGACGTGGCTCGACCGTCCACTCTCCAACTCTTGCCTCCAACCTAAGAAGCGGGATCCAAATGAACACGGATGTGATTCATCCGTCCATAAACTAAGTCTCCTCCTACGTTGATGGAAGATAAGTGGAAAGTAATCGAGATCCCACCGATCATTTGCTAAGCGAAACCCACCTCTCGGGGGAAAGCCATCGCATCAATGGCCGAACTGGACCGACACACGACAGTCCTGCAATCAACTCTAGGTTCCCAGAGTGCGAACCGGAGTATAAACACTAACTCCACTTTCCCAGAGTGCGAATTGGAGTATAAACATCAAATCCATCGTTCCCAGAGTGTGAACGGACTCCAAATTCCCAGAGTATGAATTGGAGTATAAACATCCAATAAATCGTTCCCAGAGTACGAGCGGACTCCAACTTCCCAGAGTGTGAATTGGAGTATAAACATCCAATAAATCGTTCCCAGAGTGCGAACGGACTCCAACTTCCCAGAGTATGAATTGGAGTATAAACATCCAATAAATCGTTCCCAGAGTGCGAACGGACTCCAACTTCCCAGAGTGTGAATTGGAGTATAAACATCCAATAAATCGTTCCCAGAATACGAACGGACTCCAACTTCCCAGAGTGTGAATTGGAGTATAAACATCCAATAAATCGTTCCCAGATGCGAACGGACTCCAACTTCCCAGAGTGTGAATTGGAGTATAAACATCCAATAAATCGTTCCCAGAGTGCGAACGGACTCCAACTTCCCAGAGTGTGAATTGGAGTATAAACATCCAATAAATCGTTACCAGAGTGTGAACGGACTCCAAATTCCCAGAGTGTGAATTGGAGTATAAACATTAGATCCATCGTTCCCAGAGTGCGAACGAATTCCTAAAAAGCCCAAATAGGTGTGACTGACCATCTATTGGATGACTCCAACTTCCCAGAGTGTGAATTGGAGTATAAACATCTGTTCCAGGTTCTCAGAGTGCGAACCAAAAACACAAATGCTAAATCCAGGCTCCCAGAGCGTGAATCGGAGCATTAACATCAATTCCAGGTTCCCGGAGGGCGAACCGGAAAATACAAATGTCAACTCCAATTCCCCAGAGCGCGAAGTGGAGTATAAACATCAATTCTTGGTTCCCGGAGCGCGGACCAAAATACAAATGTCAACTCCAAATTCCCAGAGAGTGAATTAGAGTGCGAATGCCAAGTCAAAGTTGCGAACTGGAGTATAAACACTTAATAACTCTAAGTCCCCAGAGTGCGGACTGGAGTATAAACACTAAAATGGGTGTGATCGACCATACATCAACTGACTCCAGATTCCCATAGTGCGAACTGGAGTACAAACATAATTAAACTCCAGATTCCCAAAGGATGAATTGGAATATAAAGCAACGACTCACTCAAGTCCCGAGAGCCTGGACTGGAGCACGAATGCCAAATGGGTGTGACTAACCACCCATCAACTAATTCCAGATTCCTAGAGTGTGAACTGGATTGTAAACATCAACTAACTCTGGTCCCGAAAGCACAAAATGAAGTATAAAGACCTAGTGGGCGTGACATACCACCCATCAACCAACTCCAATCCTCGAAGCATGGATTGGAATATAAATACCAGAAGGGATGCGATTTTATTGTCCATTTATCAATTCTAATTCCGCAGCAAGTTCTGTAGTACAAAAAGCGGATGTGGTTAGACTTTCTTCTTTCCAAGTCTTCCCCTGACATGGGGGCACACTTATCATAAAAAATCGGTTGTGATCCGACTATCTAGCACTAAGCGGGCACGACATGACCGTTCATGCATCAGCACTTATTCCCGGCACGGGACCTATAACATAATCTTTTAGGAATACACTCCAACCCAGCAAGACAAGATTTCTTCCTCGATCAGACAGGGAGATGTAGATTCGCAAAACGGACCTAGCTGAACGTCTTATTCTAAATGGATGTGACTACCCATCCTACCGCAAATGAACATGACACGACCGTTCATCCGCTAACTCTAGCTAATGATCTGGTGGGTTGTGCATGCAACGTGGCCGGATATGACCCAACCATCCGCCAGTTAGCTCCTTTCTCCAAATCAGAAGGAGGAACATCAAATTAATGTTGTTGCAATGTGACCGACTACACTTCGACTTTCGCCATTGACTAGCGCCAGAGGAATTAATCGAGGAAAATGTGGTTAGACCATTTTCTGCTAAAATTCTTAGTCCCCAGAGTGTGGACATGGGTATGAACATCAATTAGGTGTGACTAATGGCCCTTCAACTGCCTCTAGTCCCCAGAGTGCGACTGCGACCATAGACAGATGAAGAATGTGATTCGACCATTCATTCACCAACTCCGACCTAAAGTCGACGAGAGGAGTATAAACTCGCTACAGACGCAATTGGACCGTCCACAAACTAACTCTGCTAACCCAAGGCTGGGGGCAGAAGAACAAATCATTGAAAGAAGAGAAATGAGACTCGCTACATTGCTAGCTATTCAGATTCCTTTACAATTTAAGGCAACGACTGCAAGGAGGCCTTAATGCTAGCCAACCAGAATGATGCTCGAAGTTACGAGAAGCCAATTATAGCGTACCGCCAGATCGACGGGAAATATCGATCTGCACCTTTCATGTCATACCAAAGGATCGATAGGCAATGAGGTCCGTACATTCTACATTGTGTCGCTAAATCAACGGCCAATATCGATCCTCTTCGACTACAATTCAATGTGACCTGAGCACCCATCGAATACCTTCGACCACCAGAGCATGGATAGAACCGCGAATGAGTGTGACTTGACCGTTCGTCCTCCGTCACCTTCCATCGATCCGCCAGGAAGTGCATGAGACTGGATGAGCGTGACCTGACTGAATTTGAGCTGACTTTGTCCCTAGATCTGACGGGAGAACGTAAATCGAAACGGACGTAGTTGATCACCTAACTCCAAAAGAATGCAATGCGACCATTCATTCTTTGGCTCTTAACCAAATCTGACAAAACGAGCAATTCAAAACAAGTATAACCTAACTGTCCACGCACCGATTCTTTCCCTCGATTCGACAAGGGAAGCATCAATCCTACATTGGATCTTACTGGACGATTCACTCTTCAGTTTTTATGCCCAGAGTATGACGACATAAGAAGCAAAATGAATGTCGACGAGGCAATGAAGTATTCTGCCTAGAGGAGAGAACTAGGATAGAATGCAGGATGAGGCACAACTCAGCTTTCCATTGATTAACTCGATCCTATGGTTCAATGGGACGTAATGCGAAATTGAAGCGAACATTATCTACCTTGATGCTTATCGAGATATTCCCCCAACTTGGGGGCATGCATGAGAAATAAGATGAATATAATTCGATCATTTATCAAACAACTCTAGCTCTTACAGCTTGGACTGCAATATAAATATAGCAGAAGCCAAGCTTAATCGTTCGCACAATACATCCATCAACCCAAGACTGGGGGCATGAGTGTGATCATTTAAGAGCTGGATATGACAAATCAATCCCATAGCTCGTGCCTAGTATTCATAACAACTTGAAGTTACGACCGAAAGGATGCTTAGAGATAGAATCATCAGATCGACGCCTGGACTTATGGGAAACTAATCATCATTCTGACCCTTCCGATGAGCAATGGATTGCAAGTACATTGAATGGAAAGCGCACTGCTCGAAAACACAAGTAGATTCCAACTCATAGCCGGAACCAGCTATGTTGCAGCATGCGACACAGGGCTAAACTCTACTATGCCTTTAATTCCACATCCCTACGAGCCTGATCATTTACCATTGCAAATAAGCTCATGAAGTGCCTACAACCCATCACAGGTATTGTAGATCAAATCACAACTCTTCACAAGGATGATGCAAGAGTCAACTGCATTGCTCCAGGTGAATTTGGTATGTCCGCTTGGACTCAATCTCCTATATACATATGGACCCCCACCAACTATTGAGAACCATGCATTAAATGTCAACCCGAAGCATGTCTCGGTGAATAAAAACGAAGCGACACAGATCTAGAAAGATTTGCTGCACTAAAGGAGGAGGCGAATCTACTCAAAACCAATAGGTTTATCCACGATGCCCTCTACCCAAAATGAGTATCCAATCCTTTACTTACGAAAGAAACAAATGGAGAGTGGCGGATGTACGTCGGCTACTCAGATTTGCATGAGGCATGGCGAAGCATAGCTTTCCATATCCAATGATCGACCAACTAATTGACTCGATCATTTAGACATGAATTACTCTCATCCATGTACGCAAAACAACAAATAAAATCAGATATTGAAACATGTCCCAGACAAGGAATACAACTGTTTCGCTACTGACCCGAGCCTATAGTGCTATGCTGCAATCCATGGATTCAAACTTGAGAATGCTTATGCTACTTACCAAAAGACGATTGATAGATCATTCGAAAATCAGATCGGCCGATCAATGAAAGTGTATGTGGTTAATATGCTCGTGAGATCACGACCATCAAGCGACCGCATCGATCACTTGGCAAAGATATTCAGTGCTATCCAACAACCGTAGAATGAAATTTAATCCTTTGAAAGGCTCTTTTCAGCGTTGTATAAAACGAATTCTCGGGTTTCGTCATCAATTCCCGTGGGATTGAGGCTAATGTCAGAAAATGCTGAAGATTAGAGTCATCCGTATATGGAGGAAACCAAGCAGCTCTGATAGATCTCTCAGAGAGGCTTCCCATTTTGCCCAAGATCTTGGATCGTGAAGATCTACACTTCAATTGGGTCATGTCAACACACGCCAACCGTTACGATAGGACCAATAGCAACCTTAAATGTCTGAAAGTTTACTCAAATGGAATAATAAAGCTAAGTATGAAGCCTTGGTCGCCAAGCTAAGACTTACAAAAAAAAAATAGGAATGGAAGCTTTACATATCTTATACGATTTCTTCTTAATGTGCCAAGTCAGGGAGGACTATCTAACTAGGGGGCAACGTCTTGCTCCTTATCTCAATTGTATCCTAGAGATACTAGCCAACTTCTAGTATTACGCCACTATCCCAATCGTTAGAGAACAAAACGAAAAGGCCGAATCATTGGCTGAGCTAGCCAACTCCGGGGATGCGCAACAAACAGACTTTATCCCAGTAGAAATATTTACTATTCCAAGCGCTGAAAGATGAAGATCGACTAGATTTTAGAGATGGATCCAAGAAAGGGGTCATGGATGACTCCTATCAAAGGCTATCTACCGTGGGGAATTATTCTTGAATAGACGAATGAGAGATGGCATATCCTCCGCAAACAATCACTGCACAATTATGTCTGGATCGTTCAACTCCATTAACACAAAACATTACGCTTGTATCCATCAATCCAACATCCAATATTACAAATCCATCGATACGAAGCATACATTCTAACATCCCAAATCGATCCAGGAGAGGATCGATACAAAAGGAAGGACTTAAAACAACCATTGAACGTCGCTACAACTCAAATTTCACTTCGAATCCATTGCCTTCCTACCTTTACACGATCGAATCCATCCCAACTTTATCGATGCGAGGCGTCATCGATTCAAGGAATCACTAAGCAAAGGCTGGATTAAAAAAAAAAAAAAAAAAAAAAAAAAAAAAAAAAAAAACATCAACTCGAAGACGATCAATTCGAACAGACGTGACTTCGAATCCATCAAAGGACGTCGATGAGAGCGAACGAATCGCTATGATTTGAAAAATTACTTGTCTACCTTGTGTACCGATTCAGGAGAGGATCGATACAAGAGGATAATCATAGACAACCGTAAAAACAATGCTTTGACTTGAATCTAAAATCGATTCAGGAGAGAATCGATACAGAATTCAGCAGCAAACAGGAACCAACATAACTCGTGAACGCACGACATTAATAGGGGTCAAACTAGTACATATGCACACATATCAAACTAACATTCGATTTTAAACATTTACAGGAATCAAACACTCATCCTGTTACAACTACAACAGCCAACGACTAAGCGCAATTATACAGCAATCAATCATATCAAGGCAAAGTTACAACAATACGGCGTATGAGTCTCAGCGAAAAGAGAGCAACGATTTTTCAGAAAGAGATGGCAACTATTCAAAGCACGTCGTGTTCCCACAAGACGTACTTTGGGGGGCAAAATGTTATCCCGCTTTTTGGCAAAGCCGTGATATCACAAGACTGGTCAAAAACAGAAGACAGTTCACCTCAGAAATCGGTCGTACTTCACTTTACTATGGATATCGATGAATTTTGTCCGAGTCCGAAACAGGCCACAATTGATAGGACACGACAAGAAAGATCATAGAAGTCTGCATTTCAAATTTCAAGGCAATCCGAGGTCGTATGCTCAAGTTATGATGGATTCGAGTTAAGAGGGATAGGCACTGCTCGGTTCGAACCCATCACCTTGTCTAAGATCGAACCCATCATTTTCGAACCCAACTAGTTCGAACCCATACAAAGAGGTGACGTTCGAATCCATCAGCCAACATCTTCCTTCGACTCCATCACCTTCGACTCCATCACCTTCGACTCCATCACCTTCGACTCCATCCAAATAGCCGTACTTCGAATCCATCAACCACGCGATAGTTCGAATCCATCGGCGACCTTTGGAGCGTTCCCACCTTCGAATCCATGCAGCGGAAGGAACTCCAACTCCATGCCATAGTTACCTTCGAACCCCCATGATAAAGCCAACTTCGAATCGATCTGGGGTGACGTGTTAAGATCGATTCGAACGAATGCCACTCCATCGATTCGAGGAAAGCCTTCGAATCCAACACACGAAGCCATCCAGTGAACACAGCGACAAACACGGATCGATTCGAAGAATGCTGCTCACGTCACGGAAGGATCGATTCGACCCTATGGGTTCGAAGTAATCGATTCGAACGAACCCATAGGATCGATTCGAACCATGCAACATACCGAAAAGTGCCATTTCGAATCGATGATAACTCCCAATCTACTGATCCAAATCCCATGAAATTTTTACAGAAGTTTGTCTACATGATAAAGAACGTCCACGCCAAGTTTCATCGCAATTGGACAATTTTTTGATCGATTCGAAGTTCACTTCGAATCGATCCCAAACTGGGCACGGACTCCGAGAACGCGGGCTTATGGGCCCCCCTCACGTGCCAGGCAACCTCCCTGAGCTTTAGGCGGGATTTTGGCCTTCCACACCTATAAATAGAGCCCCTGGTCATTCAGAAAAGGGGTCGGAGTATTTGGAGAAGAAGAATAAGCCTAAACGCTGCCAGAATCACTCCATACTATCTCCTTTGCTGTTAATTTCGAATTTAAGTCCATTTCCTGCTGTAATTTGCTTAAAAACACTTGTAATCTTCAAGTATTAAGAAATAAAGTGATAAAGCTTCATAGTGGACGTAGGCGCATAGCCGAACCACTCAAAATCCTTGTCTTCTGTGCAATTTACTTTTCTGTGACTTGGAGTTTTTGTTAGATAGTCCCTATTTCCAATTCAAGTTCTTCATTTACTATCTCTTCAAAAACTTCCGAAGGGTGTTTTCCCAATTTTGGTGCAAACAGAAAGTAATAACCGTGAGGTCAAATTTCATTAATGTTCCATATGGTAATACCTTATTGGTGAGTTCAAAGGTCTGGAACATTCCAATGGTTTAAGAAATTCTTGCTCCAAATTTGAATGAAAGGTTTCTAAAACTGTACATTTTATGTGAAAAGAAGTATTCGTACAAAATTTTAATTTTTCATTTTTCATTTTAATATGATGACTATGCGATATTTGCTGCATTTCGAAAACTAAATACATCTCGATATTAAAATATTTTCTATAAATGACTTAAATTAATTTTAAACGATAATGTGGAATTTAAATATGAACGTTTAAATCACAATTTTGAACTGAAAATTGAATGTTATTTTTAATATTCTCTTTGACATTCTTTTTTGAAGCAATGTCTCTCCTCCTATCTGAATATTCAGTTTTTCCCATTTCTTGTGCATTTGAATGAGGTTCTAACCAGTAGTGGAAAATTAACTCATATCTTTATTTTTGCAATTTTCTTTAACTATACTCTTACGCTGGTCTTGTTCTTCATGAACACTTATTGGTATACTTCTGTTCACTTTTTATCATTCTAAAAATTTGTTTTTGATGTTAAGGAGCCATGGATACGTCAAACTTGTATATTTATAATAATTACCTTTTTCTAGGCCCTTCTAAAGTTGATAGAGATAGTTCATTCTAATGAATTTTTTTTACAGTGACTGAAATGTCAGTAATCTCAGGGCATCACTAAATTAATAAAAAAAAAACAACAAATAAACATTGTGCTCAAATCTATTACTTAAACTTAAAAGCGCAATACTAAAACTGCTCACGTGGCATTTCAAAAACCTAAGATTTCAAATTCCTCTGCTCTCCTGCGTTTTCTGCTTTTTACTTCAATTAGCAGAAATAAAAAAACTAAGAAAAAACCCTCTGTTACTCTTCCCACGTCTCCATTCGTTTCCCCAATTTCTAACTTACTCTCCAATCTAACCCTATACCCTCATATTGGCGTCCTATTTTTCCTCTTCCCACGTCTCCATTCGTTTCCCCAATTTCTAACTTACTTGCCAATCAAACCCTATACCCTCATAATGGCGTCCTATTTTTTTTTTAAATAATACCATTTCCGACTATTCATCATCATTCACGTCTCCAAGTTACGTACGACCCCAACTTTTGAACAACCACTCCCGACTAAAACCCTAAAACCTAAAACTGGCCTCCATTTTGCAAAATCGTACTCCTTGCCCCCTTTTCTTCCACATCCACATCCCCGCCGTACGTTAGCTTTCCTCTATTTTCGTCCTTCTCCGCCATACCCAAGCCCCAAAACCTAAATTTCCTCTAAATGGTCGCAATCGGTTTCCAGCTTCCTTGATGGTGCGGGACAGTGATAGGTACTCTCTATCTTCCTTGACGGTGCGGAACAGTGACAGGTATTCTCTAAACTCTGAGCTTTACAACTTAGTTGTATTTATTGGCAGATTTTCAGATTGCGTCCATATTTACGTGGATATCCTTTTGAAATATGTCTTGGTGTGCATACGAAAACTATACTTGAAGTTCTGTGCGACACTCTACCTTTCGATATTTTCTCTTTTTTTCCCTTAAAACAGGGAAAAGATATGTTTTAAATATGTCACTACTTATTTTGATTATCTTTACAACCTGCTGATGTGATGAAGAGCCAAACAACCTTTAACAAATATGGGAGAACCTATATGAAACTTTTAAGGAGGTAGTTGTAGTGGACAGGCACCCGACATTGTACTGTTTTCTAACAAGCCAACGACCTGAAAAAACATATAAGCGAAGATTACCTGAGTGATAAAACACAAAAATACCTTTCTTGCGGGTGAACGATAAATCCATCAATAACAGTTGGGCGGTAGTTCTACCGCACTATTAACTTATGCATAGATTTAGGCACGATAACTGTTAACATTTTACCACTGATAACAATGTTTATAAGTCAGCCTGAAGATGAATCTACTATTTATTTCACCACCCATAACTTTTGTTGAATTGATAGGTTGATGTTTCTCATTTGTAAATATGGTAAATCTTAGTGTCAACAAAAGAAAATATATGGTACATTTATAGTTCAATATCATAAATGATTGTAAGGTGATCCTAGCATTGTTTGTACAAAGAGTGATAACAGAATATCTGTTGTAATTCTAAGAACACACATAAATATAAATGATATAAATAAATAATCGGAATTAATGTTACATGATTGAATTTTCCTCAAATCCTTTTTCTCATCTTTTCATTAACTGGCAGAGAAAGCGTTCAGAAATTAACAGGAGTGAATTAAGCGATTTCAAAACAAAAAAATTCACAGATTAACAAATTTAGTCCAGATCAGCACATCATGACCACACAACACCTGTTGTATTTAGCTAATCTAATCATTTTAAAATAAAAAAATAACCTTCATTACCAGAATTATTTCACTTCATCAGCAGATGTCCAAAAAAATGATGGTAGGCTAATATTTGTACGTGTTCCCTAGAAATTGATTTTTTACAAGTTTATTAGTTAACCATCACCATATTGCATGCTATAAGCAACAATCTTTGCACACCGTCAATTGCCTGTGTTCGATATTTTTTTTGCTAAATCAGTTCAAACATATTTTTTTCCAACGTTGTCTAATATTTTACAGATCTAAATATTTATGCATACTCAATGTTATAAAATCAATTTGTTCACACATTTGTTAGCCTGCAAACAGTTTGCTACAATTGGCATGCATGTATTATATATCCTTCTAACGTTGTCTCATTGTTTTTTAAATTTGCTCTGAAGAGTGATCATAAGAGTTGTGTGACGACTGCTGGTGATGGAGATGCTCGACTGTGAAATGGACAAGGCGGATGGTAGGTGAGTTACGGCAATTTCTGGGCAGAGGTGAGATGCGTATGATTGTGATGGGATTTTCGTTCTGGATGGCTGACGTGAGCAGGCTAATAGGAGTGGAGGGCTAGCTTTGCTGATGGGTTGAGTTTTAGTTTTGTAAAATAATGGGGATGAGATGGGAAGGAAAGAGGCACCTGAAGCTTTGCAAAATAATGGAGGCGGTGAACAGCGGGTTTTTGGTTTTGAAACAAATGGAGGTGGAAGATATACGAAATGGTGCAGGTGAAATGAATTGAGTATGAACAGCTTTCATATGAATGGTAGCCTACTTGAATTTGAAACATTAATGAATAAAAAGAAAGGACGGAGAATATGTAGTTGCCAAAATACTGGGTAACGTATGATCAGACCAATTCTGACTTAAATGTACACGAACATACACACGGCCCTATTCCATATTATAGCGTGTTCTATAATCTATAGTTCAAGCCACTCTACATTACACCTTGGGTGTCCAAACATAAAAATAAAAATACCGTTTTATTCAGCGTGCAGATACAGATGTAATAGCATACTGAATTTTGGTTGAAGATATATTATGTGTTACCACTTGATGCATCGTTAATAAATTTTGAAAACTGAATTTGTGTTATGGCGCATATTATATAACCTATCTCCATCACATGAAGACGAAACTCCAAATAGAATTATGTTAATATGATGGTATTTTGCTAAATATTTGTGTTATGGCATAGGCACCTGTAAACTTTTCATAACTTTGAAGTTCAATATTCAATATCAAGTTTTTTATGAATTTTTTTTCCCTTTTAAGCCCAACAGTAGTACCACAAAACTATAATATGAATATGCTTTAATTTATCAGATTGTACAAACGCGATGTTTTACTTTGCCTAAACCGTGTATTAATGAATTAATTGTTATTTTTTAGCTTAAGAATATGAGTACTTGAAAAAGTATTGCAGCCATGTTACCAAGCTCTTTTAAAAAAACTTCAACCATTTTACTAAGTTATTAAATAGTTCCATTAAACCTAATCTTCACACTGATTATTGTGAATTCTTCTTTTCTTTCAATATTAAAAATTCACCAAATATTATTATATATGTCACGAGAAAAAGATATAACTTTTTTTCATACTATTGCCATTATAATTTGAAAGTCGTTTGCAGTAAAATATATGAGAAAAACTCAATATTTATCACCTTTATCCTATTAATAAATTGTATTATTACACTAAAAATTTTCCTTTTCATCAACATACAATTTCGAAATCAGTTACAATTCAGAGGCAATTTGGAACGTCAATTTTGAACAACAATTTTTGTAAAGCTTTAAATGCAAAGCGGATGCAATATAGAGCACTACTAGGATGGATTTTTTTCTAAAACTAAAATATTTCATACAAGATACACTTTATTTCTTCTAATCCTTTATATTCTTTGTTTGAAGACGAATTGCATTCTTAAGGATATGTAGATTACTATAAAAAAATGGTTGAGCTATTTAACCAATGCAAGATTAAAGGTGCGGTAAATAGTTGTTTTAAGTTACATATGTGTGTCTTGTGTATTTAAACACAAATAAATGTCATAATTGGTGACATAATAGATGCTAACAATTAGATCTCCCTCTGATTTCAACATCATATGTAAACCTAATGAAATCCGACTTAGCAACATACATAGTGTCTCATTTTGTATTTTACATTGTGCTCAAAAAGTCACCGTATATATATGTATATGTGTGCGGGTGTCTATACACATACATACACACATACATGTACACAAATATATATGCACACACACCCACACACATATATGTATATGTATGTCTATGTATGTATGCAACTTCTGTTTGTCAAGATATTATAAACCAAGTGGATTATATTTATGGTTCATGCCAGTTTCCGTTCATATCTCTAGCACTCTTATAAAGTAGCAAAAAGATATTTGGATCTTTTGTTTATGCTAATTGGCCAATCGTCTACAATCAGTAGAACTCCATTATACAATATTCCAGGGAAAGTACCCGCATTACATACAAAATAAAAACATGTACGAAAACCACTCCTTGCTACATTTACATACTTAACACAAAATATCGTGCATATAGTAATCATTACTCATTTTTGTTTAGCAACGAATGAAGATATGCATTGTGAGAGTAGTTTGGCATGCAATAGCGGTGCTACGTTGGCTTGATCAGAAATTTGCACTTCTGTTCATTTAATTTTCGTGAAAATTTTCCATAAACTATATAATACAAGATTTCTTCCAACGATGAGATAAACTATATAAAAAAAAGATTTCTTCCAATAATGAGTATATTATTTACATGGTGGTTAAACATATGCACTTATTTTTAATTTTTACTGAAACAAGTTTTAATTTTTCATTTCATGTAATTTTTCTTTTAGATGTTTAAATGCATTGCTACCAATTGTGTGGACCTGTATTTAACATTGACTGTTTTTGTATATGGAATAGTTGTACTTGATGCTAGGAGTCAGTAAATCTATGTGGATGTGGAAAGAAGAATGGGAATTGAAGCAGATGGTAAGTTACTGGTAAAAAGAAATTCCTCTTTTACCACCTTTTCCTCGAAACCTTTGTGAAAATGGCATGCAAGTAAGGAGGCATTGTTCTACTGCTGCTATAGTGACATATAAAGCATAGTATTTTTTACTGCTAAATTCTTTATTTTAACTTCTAGCACACTTTAAATTCTAACATTTCCCTAAGCTGTAAGGCTGCCCTCCATGGTAGTGTTTTGGGATTATCATTCATTATTGCGGCGACATTATTGCGGCGACAGTGGAGTTTGAACTGCTTGGGTTTGGGACAACTGGTGGCATGACTATGTAGATGAAGGAAATTGCTGCTTTTCTTGGTGAAGTTGGTGCTAAGACTTCATGTGGTCATGGTGTTGCAACTGGTGGTACACTTGCATGGGGTCTATGTTATAACCGTGAGATGAGTCCAAGCCAGTCCCAATATGCTAAGCACATTGATTATCCATGCACACCGGGAGTTGAGTACTACGGCCGTGGAGCCTTTCCTGTACACTGGAAATTCAATTATGGATTAATCGGCGACGGAATCAAAATCAATCTCTTGAACCACCCTAAACTGTTGGGAAAAAATGCAACCATAGCTTTCCAATCAGCAATGTGGAGATAGAAGAACCCAATGAAGAAGAAGCAACCTTCTGCACATAATGTTTTTGTCGACAAATGGAAACCCACTAAAAATGATACTGACTCTAAAAGGTTACCGGATTTTGAGGCTACCATGAACATTCTGTATGTTGATCAAATCTACAGTCTGGGCTTCATGGATGATATGAATGTTATCATCTCGCATTATCAGTATTATCTTGATTTAGTGGGAGTTGGGGGTGAGCTATCTAAATATTACTTGGGTCGTGCTGAGAAAGTTGCCTTTGACCCAATGGTTAACATGGATTCTTAGAGTTCTTGAATTGTTGCATAAAAGATGCGATGTTTATTTGTAATTTATTTGTGTGATCAACACATGCGAAATATGTTGTCTTTATATATGCTGGATGTTACTGCCACTTGCGGCAACGTATTTATTTGTTACTTGGATTCACTTGCGCTTGTATGTTTACCTGTTATTGCTTATGTATGATCCCAACTTATACTGTAAATAAAATGAAATAAACATGCATTATTACCACTTTGTACTTAAAGTATGCATGCGTATGACCATTTTGTTTACTACAATTTGATTTATCCAATGTACTAAGCTAATTAGGGTTACTGATGTATTGTGTATAGTCCGTGAATTCAGTTTCTTCTTATGTTTGATAAACGTGAATTCAGTTTCTATTTATGTTTGATAAAAGCGATGTTATCTTGGACAACGTTATTGATTATGACCACAATATCGTTATGTACAACAATTCCAAATTATCAACTAAGTTAACTAAATGGCTCAACCAACTACAATTTTTTTGGTAAAAGATCCTAATTTAATTCCATGCCCGCGTGCGAAGCACGGGTTCCATCCTAGTCTATAAACATTGAGTATTTAATTTCATAAAATAAGCACATGCTTATTCAGAAATAGATATATACACTACTATATATTCCTAGTTTTCTGACATCATCCAAGACAATAACTTACACAATACGAAAGCAACACAAATATTTTTGTGAATTAAAATAGGATGCCAGCAATCTAAAAAAAAAGAAGTTAAAAATTGAAATGTCATCAATCCTGATAAATAAAATGAGAAACAAAAGTCATGTTACTTCATATCACTTCGAACACAAAATGTGTCCGCAGATGCGGCGGAGTGGAAAGGAGATTTGGGTAATGGTAAAAAAATCATGCTCGTTATAACTAGCATTTTGTATAGTGCAAAAGTGAATATAATGATACTTATAACTAGCATTTTTTATAACATAAAAGTTTAATATTATGCTAAATATAACTTATATTTTTTCTTCAGTCTAAAAATAAAACTTCATGTTCTACAGCTTAACTTTTTTACAAAATTTTTTCTTTTTCCTAATTCTCACTTAACTGTAATAGAAAATAAAAGAGATTTGAATCCAAATCAAAAATATTTTTGAAATCTTACAGAATATGTTATAAAAAGAACATTACAATTTATTCTAGCAAATATCTTAGAATAATCTTGTTGAATACGTTATAAATACATCTCCATTTTCATTTTGAAAATTAAACACATCTCGATTTTCAAATGTTAAATTAGTATGATGATGTGTTATTTTATTCAAACTGGAAAATTAATTACATCTCGGTTTCCATTTATTCTACCTATAATAAAAAAACTATCACATAGTTGGATACATGACCTCCATGGCAATCCCACAAGTACCCTCTGCAGCACCAAAACTCATCTCAATTCTTGTGAACCCACCTTCGCCCAAGTCCTCGCTGCACGAGTTCTTCACCCGCCAAAACTTCATACCCAACCCCATCCCTTATCCAATAACCGTGACCTCATGATCAAGATTGGTTCCAAACAGCTTGTGCCTAACGATCCCACTTACGTAATGCTGCAACCCGCTTGAGTGCACTGCAGCGGACACTAGTGGGCTAGCCATAGCCGCCACCATGGCCTCTTTATCGTTGGCTGGCATCCTTACAAAGTTTGATATCATAGCCGTAGCAGATAGGTATGTAGTGCACGATTCTTGAGTTTTTATGAAGAGAAGGTTGTCTTTGAATGTGATGCCTCCTCTTGTCATGACGTACTGGTAGGACTCTTGGGCATCGCCGAGTCTGTAGTAGCCGGATGGTCATTTAGGTGGATATTATTGAGGAGCTGTTGCTCTAAGAGTGGGACTAGTTTTTTGTTTCAGATGTAGTTAATTCCTTCTAGTGCTGCCACTGCTGAAAATATCCAGCAACATTCTACATTTTTCTGGAAAAGATAATTTATACGTTACTTGCATGTGAGTAAAATTTATTCATGGATTCTAGTAATTAATTTAGAGCATGTTCTTTTTTGTTATACATAACAGTTTTGGTTGTGGTGTAAATATCAATGTTTATTTAGCCTTAATTAGAACGACATTTTGCTTCACAATTTACTCACGGTTAGTAAATTGGCATATAATTTCTAATTTAGAGTACATTATTGTTTTATTAAGTGAGTAGCATGCAAATTATAGGAAAGCAATAATAGGCAATCATGTTATAGGCAAACAATATGTAAATGATCAAAACTAAGGAAAATTCAACAAACTAAATTTTGTATAAAAAGCCAACAACTTCTTAAAATCTGCAAACATTTACTAGTTGAATATATTTTTAATCATGAACATGAAACATTTTTGAAATATTTGTTTCGAAATAAACTTAATTTGTATGTCTTTGAGAATCATATTGTTTTTATTCTTAATGTAATGAACTGAATAGTAAAACTATATGTCTCATGGTTTTCAACATTGCATGATTACATTAATCTTAACACTACTTCAGAAGGCTAATATTCCTACAGCATGTAGCGATGACTTCCAACAACTAATTCCTGATGGCTTTCGATGGACCGTCGGCGGCCATCGGAAGCCATCGATAATTCGAGAATTACAAGGCTCGGCCGAGTTTTCTTCTTTCTCATTCTCAGCATGAAAGTTTTCATCAAAAAACACTCAAATCCCTCCACCAACCTTCCGATCTCTAATTTCGAGCTTTCGGATCATCCACAAAAAATGGCTTATTCGATAAAATGCGCTGAACAAATGTTGCAAACTAAGTTTTTTTTGAAATGGATAAAATTAGAATTTTTTTTAACAAACTACTTTTTTATGGCTCTTAGAGAGTTTTTTGCCCCGTCCGACCGGTGTTGTACATGATCGTTATATAAATACTCGTTTTTGTCATAAACGGCCATTTATATTCATCTGGTATAATACTTGTTAGATCTGTCCATGTATTGGACAAGTTATAAGCACAATAAACAATTACATTTCGCATATTATTTCGTTTCAAATGGTTCACAAAGTTTCGACCTCACTTTTCTTTTTTGTTTTCTACGTACACGTATTTGTGTACAATGCAAGAAACAAAAAGGAAGTGCAGCCGAATTTTTGTTGAATCGTTTAGAACGAAATAATGTATGAAATGTAAGTATTTACTGTGTTTATAATGCGAAGTAGGATGACTAATCAGAAAAGTGGTATAAAATTGATGCGTATAAGTTTTTCTATCGATACATTGAAATATAAAATGTGAATTCGTAATATGACCAATATTTATTTTTACATTTGTGAAATATTTTTTTAAATAGGAAAATGATCGATTTTTCGTTGATCGCAGAAGATGGATGTATCAAAGAAGGGGATTGAGAGGCTTAATAAAAGATGATTTTTATAATGGTATAAATGTATTTGTTGAATTTTCCCTAAATAATAACGGAAATGGTATAGAAATTTGTTTTCCGTATAGTAGGTGTAAACAGTTGAAGTATTTGTTTTCCGATATTGTGAAAGTCCATTTGTGCAAAAACGTTTTCGTGTTGGAATATTATGTTTGGGATTATCATGGAGATGTTATAACAAATACTTCTGTAGAGTCTGAATTAGACATTACTGGCAATGAAATTGTTATGATGAACCGCATAAAAAATATGATTGAAGATGTAGCACAATCAATGTTCTCTACAGTAGAAGTTGATGATGATGATGAAAATGTTGAAGAACCAAATATTGAATCACATTTTGTTCATGATCTATTGGATGCCGCAAATAAACCCCTTTGCGATGGTTGTAAAAGTGCCACCCAGCTATCAGTAATCGCAGACTACATTGTGATGAAGTCAAAATGCAAAATCACCGAAGCCGAATTTATAGCCATTGTACGAGCTGCAAAAAGACATATGTTGCCCGATAATTTAATATGCGAAAATCACTATGAATTTAAAAAACTTATGTCCCCTTTTGGTTTTCCTTATCAGAAAATAGTTACATATTTAAATGGTTGCATGTTGTTTGGAAAGAGGATGCCACTCTTAGAAAATGTATAATATGTAACGAGAAAAGGTAGAAACCAAGGAAAAAGAAGGGAAATGAAGTTCCATACAAACTTTTGCATTATTTTCCCATCACTTTTAGGCTTCAAAGATTATATGTGTCTCATATGCAATGACATATTGTGAGAATAGAGGAAGAGGTTACATTGACACATCCAGCCGATGGAGAAGAATTGAAGCATTACGACAAAACTTCATCCAATTTTACAACGGAGAGTCGTAATGTTAGACTTGGATTATGTAAGAACGGTTTTGTCACCATTTTCCAAATTTGATGCTAAATATTCATCTTGGTCCATTATCCTCGCACCTTATAATTTACCTCCGTGGATGTATACAAAAATGCAATATGTGTTTTTAGACAACATGGTCGACCTTTTGGGAAATGTGTAGAAGTATGGTTTGATAATAGAGATCATCATGCAACACACACTTATATTCTTCTAAATTGTGCTGAGGTTGCACCGTTTGTTATGTAATCTGAAATAATAATTTATGACTTATTCATTTCCATAATGCATGCGCATGTAGAATTTAATGCAATAGTTTAGTCATATATAAAGTTTTTATCAAAGTGAACATCTACACGGAGATCTTAGTAAAGAATTTCTGATTGGCTTTCAAAGTACGTTTATGAACGTAGAAATTTTATGGTTGACGAAGGTCTAAATCATCTTACATTGGAACTAAAAAGAAATGTCAAGATATGTCTAATATATTTCTTCAATGGATACAAATTTAACACTAAAGAATATAATGCAGAACAATTAACTAATAATACAAGTATATTTGTTAAAGGCAATGGTGATCCAGAAAATCACTTAAATGATTTTTATAGCGTTTTAATACCAATTTTGCAACTGGCATATTTCTCACGACCCACGAAGTAGATGTTTAGTTTAGATGCAAATGGTTTAGCAATGTTACAGGTTTTGGAATTAATGTGCACATGGATTATAATGTTATTGAAATAAAGCACACATTGCATTTTAACAAGTACGATCCTTTTGTACTTGCCAAACAAGCAGTGCAAGTTTATTACACTTTTTATCCATCTCTAAAAATTGATAAAATGGTTTGGTCGGCAGTTTTAAAACAAAGACAAGATTTACATTGATGGGAAGAATATTCCAGACAAACAAGTTTATTAGGAAGATCTTGAGCAAAGCAACAAAATAATAATTACAGGTTATCGTACTGATTTTGGACCTTTGAATGGTAAATCAAAAGTTTTGGTTGAAGCACTCTAGAGTATGGTTGAAAATAACGTAAATATAAGACCGAATTTGAATAAGAAGATCGTGAGGATTGATGTAAATGGTGAGTTTTATTTTACTAGTTATGTAATTATGCAATTGACGTAATTGATGAGATTATGCAATTGATGTAATTATGCAGTTGATGTACTTATGCCGAATTCTTAGTGTATTGCGAAATTAATATAATTGATGAGATTTATTTTGCTACTTTTGTAATTTATATCATTTATGGAACCGAATCTGCTTATCATCATTTACATCTTTTATGTCATTACCATTTCTGTCATTTATTTAGCATTATGTTAAAAATGCAATGTATTCTTCTTATCCTCGGAATATGAGGCCCAATCCGAATCAGGTATAATTTGCACTTTATGTATTTTATATCATTTCTGTCATTTAACTGTAAAATATATTTCATTATCATGTTATTGTTCTCTTTTAAAATGATGTGTTTGTGATATGTATCATATCGTCCAGAAGGAGGAGTTCTTCTCATTCTTCCAGAGGCGATGGCACGAGTCCATCGCAACCGGTACAGTGACCTACTATATCTCTAGTACCTAGAGACAGGGGTATGTATTAAACCTTTTTCAACATATTAAATATTTTTCTACAATATTCTAATCTGTATCATATTTAACACAGGCGGCTTCAACAACAGCCATCCGCTGTAGTTCTATCAGTTTTGAGAGAGTCATACAAGAGTAGGATGTCGGCTTATTGGTCGAAGTGGGATAATATCCCTCCCAACATCCTGGAGTGTACCTGGAAGGATTTCATTGCATATACAATCTTCTATTTTCCATTCTTAATTTTTCTAATCGCCCATCTATTATTCACCTTTTATTATTTAATTTTGGGGTGCTTGTCTATCATGAAACGTTGGTTGCAGTGGACATATAATCAGTTGATCTGTAGCTCGTACGACATTACTGAATGTAGAAGATAAGGAAGAACTATGGTGATCCCATGTCTACTGTGAAGCATAAAGGGTATAAGCCAAAAGGATGAGGACAAGTGTGTGGTAAGGGTAGCTGGCACAATAGGATAGCGACGATGCAAAGGTAAGTGTACTAAACATTTATTAATTATTTGATTGATACGTAAATATCAAAAAATATTTGGTAAGTAAATAATATACTAAATTTAAATGTATGGGTAAAGTCGGAAAGAAACTACATAAATAGAACAAAAATCCCGTCACTCATCGAGGTGGGTCAAAGTCATTCTAGCAATATCATCAGGAGTTGGTAAATTTATTAAATATGAATTGTAAATAGTTACTGTGGTATATAATTTTGAATACACAATACAATACATAATAATCAATTTCTGGAAGCTAAGGCACAAGATCCCATGTCGTATATGGACGCGTTTACCCGTACCGATGTCGTCAAGCATGTAAATTCGGACGAGACAATTTCATATACATGTCACGACGATAAATCAAGAAAGAGCCATATAAGCATATTATAATTTATGTACTATTAGCAATTGTTATAATTGTTAAAGTATAATGATTTAAGATATCATGATATTAATTTTAACTGTATTTTATTTGTTCATGCATGCAAGGTTTATGAAACAACATTAGAAACACCAAGAGGATACCGGTCAAGAGTAGAAGATGATAGATGAGGAGGATGTTATTTTTGAGTCATTCATGGATCCATCGTCACGAAGCAGGCGCTATGGCTTTGGCAACAAAGTTATAATCAATAGTATATTAAGATATAACAATTTTGGAATCTTTTAGCTCTAAAGAACATAACATCGGTTTAGTTTTAGTAATAAGTTTATAAACATAACAATTAACACATTTTGTTATAACTTTGATAGTAAGATTATAAACTAAATTAAATAAGTGTTGCAGGCCAGTGACAGATGAAAGGCAAAAATGGCCAGAGCTGATATCGATCTAGCAAAGATCAAAGATTCGAGAGCTAGGACGGCGTAGTAAGAAGAGAAAAACTGTCGCCAGATCATCGTGATGAAACAGCTGTAGGATCGGCGTATTGCTAAGTACATGCAGCAGTATGGTGGCAGCTTTCCATCCCCTACCGGGTCGAGAGGTTCCGAAGCTGATTGACCGGAGGTGTGATAACCCGAATTTTGGATTAAGCTGTTAATTGATAATTAACTGCGTTAATTATTAGAAATACTGATTTGTAAATCAACCAAATAAATCTGATAATAAATATTCATATCTGGATAAGTATTTATTTGATAACCACCTAATATAATTATTTAAAATTCAACGATTATTCTTTTACAACAACTAATAATAATAGTTCATATATATGGATATAAGTAGATTTTAAATAGAAAAACTTTCTTTATTTTCAAACAAATTAAATATAGGTATGTTTAAGTGTATATATCTATATATGTGTTGATTTTAAATCAAATTTGAATTGGAAATTCAATGAATAAATATTTTAAACAAATTGGATATAAAATATATATGTATATGATTTTATTAGTATATAGTTTGTTATTTTCTTTTAAAGATCATATTATATAAATTAAGGAAAGTAGTTTCTATATAAAAATTTAATATAAAAGTTTATGGAAACATTTAAAAATATAAATAAAGTGTGTATATATATATATAATTTAAGTACATAAAAGAGTTAATAAAGAAATTTAATACATTATAATATGCAAATTACAAATGTAAACAAGATAAAATACTTTTAAACAAGTGTGATAGAAATATAAATTGTTAATTACAAAAATATAAGTATAAAACCCAAAATTTATATAGAAAATTTATTTTGAGGAATTGACATTTGTAAGCCTTGAAAATTTTTGCACTTTCTACAGAAAGAAAGGTTTGAAACATAATACGTAAACTAGTAAATATATTTACAATTACTAAATAGGAATAAGATATAATATTTTATACAAATGTTAAACATGCATATGAACATTTGTGAGCATGGTGATCTTATATTTAAACATTCATATGTTTAATATGACTTAAAATTAACAAATGGCAAGCATAAATTTTTTCTGATATGAATTTTTTTAAGAAAAGAGAAATACAGCTTAAACATTTCTTTTCCTTAATACTTTCTTTTTTTGGAAACAAAACTCAAGAAGATAATCAAACAACAACTCCAAGCAAACAACTATTTCAACTCAGTTAGAAATGGGAAAATTCAACGATTAAACTCAAGAATTTCAAATCTCAGAACATCAATCAATTCAAATCAAGTGTAGTTGCAAATTTCCGAACCTGATCTCCTCTGCTCAGCTTATACTTTGCGTAAACTACCCCTTTTAGTGGAGTCTATTTATGCTTTGATCAATGTGATGAACTTTACTAATGAATTTGACAAATTTTTTTACCTGAACGTATAAATGTGTCAATCTGCCATATATGAATTAAAATACTATACACAACTGAGTGAATGCATACAACCTCTGTTCTTAAATAAATGTGCGCAAACTTTTATTTTAGCCTTGAAATTGCTTTTATAACTGGATATTTTGTTTTGTATTTAAGTAAAGTAATGATAGATGTTTGAATGAGTGCAAATAGGTTTGTATATACATCTAAATATGCAAAGGCTGAATACATTTGCCTGAGAACAGGTATACTGTCATCTGCTCTTGGTCTATAGGTCATTGAAGTCAAGAAAATTCTTTATCTTCTTGTTTCAACAAATTCAAGTCGTGAATCTTGAAGACAAAATGTTTATAACAACATAAAGTTATTTTTAAAAATAATCTTTAGTAAAAATACTTGGTAAAAAATTCAAAAATTTTGAAATTACAGAGAAAACATATAAAACAGGAATATTCAAGGAACTTAATTCCAAATTCTGATCATTTGATCAGATTCATTTTACTACAAGATGATTTTCGAAAGTAATTTTGCGATTTTTTTGGTTCGTAAATGTTAAGAATGATTGAGTTGATCGAATTTCGAGTTTTTGCCAAATTTCGGTGATCGGCGGGGAAAGGATGGTCGGGGCTCATGCTGGACAAAGATGGTGGTTAGGCAATTCGGGGAAAAATTATGGAAGCTTGTTTACTTGATCATAGCGATGGGTTGACGTTGAACTAGGGTTTGAGCAGCAGTTTCATTGGCTAGGTTTGAGGAGCTATTGCATTACTGTGAGTGGATCGGAACCCACCTGTGGTAGCTGAATCAATGAGTGGTGTCGAGCGGTTGCTTTGGAAGGATGGACGCATTTTATGGTGGTCGGAATTAATGTGGCGAGGCAAATTTTGATGATCTATGTCGTTCCAATTAAGAGTCCGGTGGTTCGTTTTCGTTTTTAAGATGATCTCGTGGTTCTGGGTGTTTGAGTTGGTCAGCGAGGTCAATGATGACTTGTTGGGGTGGCGTGGATGATCAGAGCGACTCCGATGAACTGTGGACGTGCACGTGATAGGTTGTTGTATCTGGAAAAGAGGTTGATTTGGGAAGAAGAAGTTTCCAGAGAAAAGTCTCGAGGAAATTTTAGTATGACTTGAAGAAAGGATTGTGTGGTTCATCTCGAATATTAGCCTGGGAATTTCGAATAAAAACTTGGGTTTATAGATTTGAAGGATGTAGTTTTTTTTTCTTTCTACTTTTTGTGGCAATGATGAACCAGATTTTTGTTACGTTTGATAACCAGACTTTGATTTTAAAGGGAAGCTTTTTTCCATGATTCCAAAGCTTATATAAAAATAAATGAATTGTTTTTTTTTACAAAGGTTTGAAATTTAAGGTGTTTGAAAGGTTAAGAATTCGGATAATTACTTAAAGTAATTAATTAAATAATGATAAGTTAATTTATAATTTCTTCATTGAAGATCGATTAATTTACTTAAGTAATTAAATGATAACTAATTTAATAAAAGGATCGTTAATTAGTGTGATTAATTAAAGAGTCTTTACTTACTAAGTGTAACTTGTTAAAGTTTAATTAATTATTGAATGTGATTGAATAAAGTTAATTAATGAATATGGTTGATTAAAAATTGATTAATTTATGTAAATAATTAATGCAATTAATTATAGTTAATCAATTAATGAGAATAATTAAAGATTAAGTAATGTAAATGGTTAAGAATAATTAATCTATGGCCAATTACTTAATGAAATTTAGGAATAATTAATTAAGAAAGATTAATTAAGATAGATAGTTAAAGGTTGAGTTATTTATTGGTTTGAAATTAACTAATGTTGAGTAAGCAAGATTTATAGGTAATAAAAATTTAAAAAATATTAATCAAGTTAATGGTTCAACCCATAAATCTTGCTTATGAATGAATGAGTTGTATTGGATGATTTTATTAATATCTGTCCGATAATTTGTAATATTGTGGTATGCTATGATGAGTTAAACTGTAATATGGTGCGTTATCTATTGATAATTGATCTGCTAATATGAGAACCTGCATTTCAAAAATAGATTTGTATCCACTTAAATAGCTAGAATTAGGAATGACATTGAAATCGAAGAAACTAGGACTGGGTATCAACAAATACCCGAAACCACTTCGTTTAGTAATCTAAATTCTCTATAAATTTGATTTCGGAAGTAAACAGGCTGGAATGAAAAGTTTAAGAATCACGGATATTTAAACTAAACGGCGATTCTTATCTTTTGTTTGAAATGAGAAATTGACTTAAATAAGTTGAGAACTCATAGGAGGAACGAGTTACCCTGGTTTGCAAATAAGTTTTATAGCTCGGTATTTCATATTTTATGGGTTTACTCACGCTGGTTTCCAGCCTGATTCGGGTGTTACTTTGATGTAATGCTCGGGTCAAACCGAGTATTACAGATTTTTAGGTAAGGATGTTTCTAGAATTCAGGAGGCGAGCTACAAGGAAGGAACGTATGGAGAGTAACCCCTATGTATTATTGATTGTATCTGGAATTATGTTGCTTTTGTGTCCAATGATTATGAAAATGTTGCAACTATGATGTACTAAAATGTAAATTTACTGATACAACTTCTTCGTATTAAAGTTCTTTTAGGATATTTTGTTTTGATCCGCTGCGAATGTGAGGTTCTGTGTCTTGTTTTCTTTCTTCTTCTTTTATCTCATCTTTTCTTTTCGTAACTGTCTGGAGTTTTGAGGATCGAGAATTTCGGGTCATTACATTTGGTATCAGAACAGAAGCTTAAGAAAGAACCTTGGATCTGGTGGGATTACTCATTAAGGAGCGGGTCAATGATACCCTAGGATGAGTTGAGTGTCTATAAATTTATGAGAGCGTACTTGTTATTTTCTTGTATAAAGATTTTAAATGATTTTATATAAGAATATATTTTGATATATAAAGCAATATTTCTTTCTAATAAATATTAAGGTAATTGGTTGTTAAATTATTGGAATTAAATTAAGTGGTAATAGAAATACAACCAAATTGAAATTAAATAAAGATAAGTTTGAAATGGATTCAAACTGAAATTAATATCTTGAATTAGGGAAGAGTTTCAAAATAAGATAATAATCAATTATTTTCAAATATGATAATCTTGGTTATTATCATAAATGGTTGTTGTATTTAATAAAGAAATGTTTTAAGGAAGTAAAACATATGGGTAAGTATGACTTATAAATTGGAACTGAAGATGATCCAAATTGTGAAGTTTTAAATCTAGGTCCAGAAATTTGAAAATTGTTTCATAGTCATAAAGAAATAATAAATAATATTATTTGAATGAACGAGCTTGATTCAAACAAGAGTTGTTTGAAAATTTAAAAGAAATTTGTTTGAATTAAAAACCAAAGGTGGTTTAAAATTTAAAAATAACCTGGCGTGTAAAGGAAATAAATATGAAATAAACTCTAAGGTTGAGTTTTGAATTTTCCGTGGAATGTGATGTAAAACCCAAAGTGAAGCAAGTTTTAAACTTATGTGGGTTTGTTATTAATCTGGAGTATAAAATTTGAATGCGAATTCAAATTGTGTAAATTTGACTGGATTAAGTAAATTGAATTTAACTTGGAAGAAGTTAAATAATTTTGAATGATCAACCTGAATTGGAAATTTCAAGATGAAATTGGAATTTAACTTGGAAAATTAAATGGTTAATTTGAATAGGGAGTTTGTGTGATCTCAAAATGATTTTGAGATCTGGAAATTGGAAATGGATGGGTGTTTTAAAATAATTTCAATGATACCATCCTGTTGTTATTAATAATCTTTAAGCTGAAACTGGATTTGTTTAAATAAACGAAGAAATGGGGTGTCATAATATATCCATTATTAAGATGAAATGGAATCATTTTGGACTTAAAATTTGAATGTTCAAGATAACACTTCAAAAAATTTATTCACAATTTGAAATTTGGTGATAAATTGAAGTTCAAAATTTAAGATTTTAAAAGGGATTTGAATTTTTATTTGAACTTATAAATAAGTTTATGAAGAAGTAAAGGGTAATTTAAAATGGAATATATGAAATTTGGACTAAGAATTAAATTGTTCAAAGACTTTAAAAATAAAGGTTAATTTGGTTTAAGAGGTCAAACCATTATTTGAAAATTATAACTCGAATGTATATAATTCGAGATGGTTTTAAGTTGAAATTTGAATAGAACTAATTCAAATTGAATTTGATTGGAATTAATTGGACTTGTGATTGAAGATGTATAAGTTTAAAAATTTAGATCGAAAATTGGGATTGGATTAATTTGAAATGAAATTGAAGTTGAATGAGTTCAAATTCAAATGGGAATTGGGATTAATTCAAATTGGTACTCATATGTATTGAAATTGGTTCAATTTGAAATTTATTTGAATTAATTAAAAATGTGATTAAAGTTTAATAAGTAAATTCAAATCGAATTTTATTTCAATTTAGCAAAGAAATTAAGGATTAATTCATCTTGAATTGGGGTTAAATCAATTTCAATGGAAATTGAAGTTATTTAAATTGGTATTGAGTCAATGTAAATGGAAGTGGAAATTCGAATTGAACTGATTGGAAATGGAGATTGGGAATTCAACGGTTTGGCTCTGAAATATTTTTCCAAATAAATTATTTTAATATAAATTGTTTTAAATCTATTTTCCTATCTATTTACTATACAACTTTTCTTTTTAAACCCAAACTATCTTATACTTGTTTTGCAACTACTTTTGGAACTATTTAACTATTTCACAATTGTTTTATAAACTAATTACTGTTTTTCGACTACTTTATAACTCATTACCATTTTACAATTATTTTGCAATTATTTAAAATTTCTATAACTGTTTTACTATTTACCAGCTATTTTACAATTGCTTGACTATTTTGCAGCTATTTTACAAATTAATAATTATTTTTCAATTACTTATCTATTTTTACCTTTCAAATTGTTTTCTGAATTTAAATTGGACAGAGTTCAAATTGTTTATGATCGAATATCCATTTGAGATTAGGATTAAAGTGATAATCAAAATGAAATTGAGGCAAATGTGAATAAGTAAATAGAAATCAGAAGTGGATGTGAATAGAAATGGAGATTGATTTGGCTAATAACCAATAAAGATAAATACGTATGGTGTACGTATTCTATTTACAAAGTGATTTGATCCAGATTCGAGCATATAATTTTGAGATAGTATGTCGATTGGAGTTGGGATTTTTCACTCGATTTTCGACGGCAAACTTGGATATGAATTGTTGATTGGTTCTGGATATTCTCTATCATAGCTATGCCTATGCAAGGAGAATGACAGTTTCTGATCCAGAAACCAGATCTGAGTCTGCACTAGGAAGTCGGATGGACGATACTAGTTCGGAAGTGAAATTGTGTGATCTAGTGAGCGATCAGATTGATATAGCATACGAATGATATGTGTACATCATATGGTTTGGGATGAAATTGATATTGAAAGTTTGTGGATAAGTACTTTAAAATGGTTTTTAAAGAGGAAAATATATTTTGTGAAATATATGATGAAATAAGATAGAAAATTGATATTTCTATGGTAGAAAGTTACTTTATGGAAGTAAGTAACTAGTAAGTGACTTTTTAGAGTAATCAAATTTGAATATTTGATTTGGAATAAACAAAGTTATATATCTTTGTTATATAAAATAAATTTCCCTTGTTGAATCCTTTGCCAGAAGAAAAGGGTTTTGAAAATATTTAAAGTATAAAAGGGATTTTATACAAGTTTGAGATGATCCAATGATTTTTTTAAAGTTATATATATGTATGTATGTATATGTAAAGGATCTTATGAGAATGATTTTGGAGGAAAGGTTTTTGGAACCTTTGGATTTGGAAAGGCTTTTTGATTTTTGGGTAAAATCAGTATTGGAAATTGGAAAGCCTAGTTTGAGAATTATCGATTTTGGGATAATCGATTTTGAGCAAGGAGATATATACGAGATTCATAATAGGTGTATGATTTGGAATATATTGAATGTGTACAGTATAAAGTGTTTTGAAAACGGCTCTGGAACAAAAGGCGCTCCCTTGAAATGAGCTTCTCAGGAGTACCATAGGTTGGTACTGCCTTGAGCATCAAAGGGGGAGGTTCTAAAGTTTATCCTGTGAGGAGTCCGGACAAAACTAGTTCCAGAGGATTATGTGGAGTGTGTAGCGAAAGTCGAGGGCGTTGATGCCTACAGAGGCATTTGGGTTATGCTATGACGACAGTTTAACTCGATGTCACTGCGATCTACTGCAGACCATAGCGAAAGTCAAGTGTGCCGCTGAGAGCCAACAGGCTGCGTTTGATTTTACATCGGTGGGCATCGACCTATGTGGGAGTGGAGAAGTTACATTTTTGGCAGCGAAAATCGAGGGCGTTAATGCCTACTGTTATATGGACTTTTGCTGTGATGGCAACGTATCCCTGGAATGTAACTGTGATCTGTTGTGGGTTCCTTGGCGTAATCGAGGGGCGCAGAGTGCCTATATTTACATGGACTTTTGCTCCGATGGCAACCCAACCCAGGATGTAACTGCGACCATGGATGGGGGTGATGATTTCCATAGCATTCTCACCAAATACATTTCCTCTATTTTCAAAAATATTTTCTATATCTTCAATAAAATTATTTTCCAAATATTTTCACTGGGTGTGGAAAACGGGTTTACTAAGTGCTTATAGATTTTCAGTCCTGCGCCTGATCAACATATGACCGAATTTCAATGAGAACAAGGATGGACTTGTTGAAACATCGAGTTATAAAAGTATTTTTATAAAACTAATTTGGTAATATTATATAGATTTTAAAGAAGTATTTTAAAAATGATCAAAGAATAATTTATCTGATATAAGTATTTTTATAAATTCTGGCTTCATTCATTTTCGGGGACCAAAAGGTTCAAGGGGGGAGGAATTTGATAACCCGAATTTTGGAGTAAGCTGTTAGTTGATAATTAACTGGGTTAATTATTAGAAATACTGATTTATAAATTAAAAAAATAAATCTGATAATAAATATTCATATCTGGATAAATATTTATTTGATAATCACCTAACGTAATTATTTAAAACTTAATAAATTATTCTTTCACAACAAATAATAGTGATGGAGATATATATGGATATAAGTAGATTTTAAATAGAAATTTTTTCTTTATTTTCAAACAAATTAAATATGGGTATGTTTAAGTGTATATATCAATATATTAGTTTGTTTTTAATTAATTTTGAATTGAAAATTCAAAGAATAAATAATTTAAACAAATTGGATATAAAATATATATATGTATATGATTTTATTAGTATATAGTTTTTTTTTAAAGATCATATTATATGAATTAAGGAAAGTAGTTACTTAATAACAATTTAATATAAAAGTTTATGGAAACATTTAAAAATATAAATAAAGTATATATATATATATATTTTAAGTACATAAAAGAGTTAATAAAGAAATTTAATACATTATAATATGCAAATTACAAATGTAAACAAGATAAAATACTTTTAAACAAGTGTGAGAGAAATATAAATTAGTAAATATAAAAATATAAGTATAAAACCCAAAATTTATATAGAATATATTTTGAGGAATTGACATTTGTAAGCCTTGAAATTTTTTGCACTTTGCATAGAAAGAAAGGTTTGAAACATATTACATAAACTAGTAAATATATATAATTACTAAATAGAAATAAGATATAATATTTTATACAAATGTTAAACATGCATGCGAACATTTGTGAACTTGGTAATGTTATATTTAAACATTTGTAAGTTCAATATGACTTAAAATTAATAAGTGGCAAGTATTGATTTTTTTTATATGAATTTTTTTAAGAAAGGAGAAATACAGGTTAAACATTTCTTTTCCTTAATCCTTTCTTTTTTTTGTAAACAAAACTCAAGAAGATAATCAAACAAAAAGTCCAACTAAACAACTATTTCAACTAAGTTAGCAATGGGAAAATTCAAGGATTAAACTCAAGAAATTCAAATCTCATAACATCAATCAATTCAAATCAAGTGCAGTTGCAAATTTCCCAACCTGATCTCCTCTTCTTAGCTTATACTGTGAGTAAACTACCCCTTTTAGTTGAGTCTGTTTATGCTTTGATGAATGTGATGAACTTTAGTAATGAAGTCGAGAAATTTTTTACCTGAATGTATAAATGTGTCAATCTGGCATATATGAATTGAAAATACTATATACACATCTGAGTGAATGCACGCAATCTCTGTTCTAAAATAAATGTGAGCAAACTTTTATTTTAACCTTGAACGTGCTTTTATAACTTGATATTATGTTTTGTATTGAAGTAAAGTCATGATAGATGTTTGAATGAGTGTAAATAGGTTTCTATTTACATCTAAATATGCAAAGGCTGAATACATTTGTCTTTTAACAGGTATACTGTCGTCTGCTCTTGGTTTACAGGTCTTTGAAGTCAAGAAAATTGTTTATCTTCTTGTTTAAACAAATTCAGACGTGAATCTTGGAGAGAAAATGTTTATAACAACATAGAGTTATTTTTAAAAATAATCTTTAGTAAAAATGTTTGGTAAATTTTGAAATTACAGAGAAAACATATAAAACAGGAAAATTCAAGGAACTTAATTCCAAATTCTGATCATTTGATCAGATTCGATTTACTACAAGATGATTTTTGAAAGTAATTTTGTTATTTTTAGGTTCACAAATGTTGAGAATGATTGAGTTATCAAATGTCGAGTTTTCGCCAAATTTCAACGATCGGCGAGGAAAGGATGGTCGGGGCTCGCGCTGGGGGAAGATGGAGGTTAGGCAATTCAGCGAAAAATAGTGGAAGCATGTTTAGTTGATCATGGCGATGGGTTGGCATTAAACTAGGGTTTGAGCATTAGTTTCATCGGCTAGGTTTGAGGAGCTATTGCATTAATGTGAGTGGATCGGAACCCACCGGTGGTAGCTGAATCAATGAGTGGTGTCGAGGGGTTGCTTTGGAAGGATGGACGCATTTTCAGTTGTCGGAATTAACGAGGCGAGGCAAATTTTGATGATCTATGTCATTCCAGTTAAGAGTCTAGGGGTTCGTTTTTGTTTTTCAGATAATCTCGTGTTACTGGGTGTTTGAGTTGGTCAGCAAGGTCAATGATGACTTTTTGGGGCGGCGTGGATGATCAGAGCGACTCCGATGAACTGTGCACGTGCACGCGATAGGTTGTTGTATTTGGAAACGAGGTTGATTTGGGAAGAAGAAGTCTGCAGGGAAAAGTCTCGAGGAAATTTTAGCATGACTCGAAGAAAGGATTGTGTGGTTCGCCTCGAAGATTAGCTCAGGAATTTCGAATAAAAACTCAAATTTATTGATTTGAAGGATGCAGTTTTCTTTCTTTTTACTTTTTGTGACAATGATGAACCAAATTTTTGTTATGTCTAAATAACCAGATTTTGATTTTAAAGGGATGCTTGATTCCAAGTTTCCAAAGCTTATATAAAAATATGTAAAAAAAATTTGACAAAGGTTTGAAATTTAAGGTGTTTGAATTGTTTTGAATTAGGATAATTACTTAAAGTAATTAATTTATTAATGATTAGTTAATTAATAATTTATTCATTGATGATAAGTTAATTTACTTAAGTAATTAAATGATAATTAATTTAATTAAAGGATCATTAATTAGTGTGATTAATTAAAGAGTTTTTAGTTACTAAGTGTAACTTGTTTAAGTTTAATTAATTATTGTATCTGATTGAATAAAGTTAATTAATGAATATGGTTGATTAAAAATTAATTAATTTATGCAAATAATTAATGTAATTAATTATAGTTAATTAATTAATGAGAATAATTAAAGATTAATTAATGTAAATGGTTAAGGATAATTAATCTATGGCCAATTACTTAATGAAATTAAGGAATAATTAATTAAGAAAGATTACTTAAGATGGATAGTTAAAGGTTGAGTTATTTATTGGTTTGAAATTAACTAATGTTGAGTAAACAAGATTTTGATGTAAAAATATTAAAAAAATTTAATTAAATTAATGGTTCAACCCATAAATCTTGCTTATGAATGGATGAGTTGTATCGGATGATTTTATTAATATCTGTCCAATAATTTGTAATATTGTGGTATGCGATGATGAGTTAACCTGTAATATGGTGCGTTATCTTTTGATAATTGATTTGCTATGAGAATATGAGAACCTGCATTTGAAAAATTGATTTGTATCGGCTAGAATTAGCAATGACATCGAAATTGAAGAGACTATGATTGGGTATCAACAAATACCCGGAACCACTTCGTTTAGTTATCTAAATTCTCTATAAATTTGATTTTGGAAGTAAACAGGCTAGATGAAAAGGTTTAGAATCATGGAGATTTAAACGAAGCATTGATTCTTAGCTTTTGTTTGAAATGTGAAATTGACTTAAATAAGTTGAGAACTCAAAGGAGGAACGAGTTACCTTGGTTTAAAAATAAATTTTATAGCTCGGTATTTCATATTTTATAGGTTTACTCACGTTGGTTTCCATCCTCACCCGGGTGTTACTTTGACGTAATGCTCGGGTCAGACCGAGTATTACAGATTTTCAGGTAAGGACGTTTCTGGAGTTCAGGAGGCGAGCTGGAAGGCAGGAACGTATGAAGAGTAACCGCTGTGTATTATTGATTTGTATCTTAAACATGTTGCTTTTATGTCCAGTGATTGTGAAAATGTTGTAACCCTGATGTATTAAAATGTAAATTTACTGATACAGCTTCTTTGTATTAAAGTTATTTTATGATATTATATTTTGATCCGCTGCGAGTGTGATGTTCTTTGCCTTGTTTTCTTTTTTCTTCTTCTATCTCATCTTTTCTTTACCTATCTGTCTATAATTTTTGGGATTGAGAATTCCTGGTCATTACAGGAGGTATGTTTTTGTGTCATTGTTTAGTAAGTTTGGATGATACATTGAGTTGGTGGACTGGGATTTGAAATGTTGTGTATATTGTTTGATGATACATTCGGTGGTACTAATTCTGACATTTTGGAGTTGATGGTGAGGAGTCAGTGAAGGATTGATGTATATATTATACAATTAGTGTATGTAAATTATGCTAGTGAAGTTTGGTTTAATTTTAATTTTATATGAATTATGCTTGATTTATTTCTTTAGGATATTTGATTATCTTTCTATGGTTCGATTTCATATTGCATATCTGGGTTAGTTATATTGTGTTAGATGGAATATATTGTGTTTATGTATTTTGGATGGAAGGCAAAAGCTTAGCAGAAATTTGGAAAAATAGACCCTGGTTATCCTACGGCTTCCGATGGTTACCGACGTCCTATAGGCTAAAAGTTACCAACGGTTTCTGACGGATCGGGGCGACATTTTCCGACGGCTCCAAACCGCTTTCACCACACAATGTGATCATCCATGTGTCTTTGACGGTTGTTGGATGTCCGACTAGCCGTTACGACAGGTCCTTACGCGACCTGAGATGTCTGGCAGATTGCTCAGGTGGAACACCGTGTTGAGTCAATTCCATATTGCTTATATGCCAAGGCGAATCATTAAAGGACAAGTTCTGGCGGACCTTCTAACTAAATTCACCATACCAGAGGGCTTGCCCAAAACTAGTGAATCTCCCAAATATATTTGGAAGTTATACACTGACGGTGCAGCAAACGACCATTGCTCCGGTGTAGTAGTCATGCTTGAAACTCCATAGGGTTGGTCCCTATGCTATGCTTTGAAGTTTGACTTTTGCGTGACTAGCAACGAGGTCGAGTACGAAGCTTTACTCGCCAGACTTTGGCTTGCCAGAGACTTGATAATTATTGTTGGTCAGATTCATTGTGACACGCAATTGGTCATATGCTATGTTCGGGGAGAATACCCACCTAGAGACTGGAGGTCGGCTACTTTTCTTACCCGGGCTCAGAAGTGTTGAATTAGTTCGATTACAATGTAATCCACTCTGTACTCCTGGGGAACAATCAGAAAGTCGTTTCTTTAGCAAAGTTGGCCAGCATTGGTGAAACACAAGAAATGAGGCTCGTCCCCGTTGAAACACTTGCCACTCTAAGTATCAATCAGACGGAGACAGACTGGGAGCATCTGGCAACACCCAAGAAGGAGTCATGGACTACCCTGTTCAATAATTATCTTGAGCACGAAGCTTTGCCTGAGCACTAAAGTGAGAGAAGATAGGTTCTTCGAAAAGCTTCATGATTCATCATCTATAATGAAGTCATGTACAGGAGAAGATACTCTATTACTTTTCTCCAGTGTATCGCCAATAGTGAAATCAAACGTGTGTTACATGATGTGTAGGAGGGAGAATGTTGCGCTCACAGTGGGACGGCAAGCTCTTACTAAGAAGATACTCCGATACAGATATTGGCTGTCTTTGAATCGAGACGCATTGGAGTATGGCAAGAAATGTGAAAAATGCCAGAAGCATGCTAGAATTCCGGTAGCCCCGCCGACATAAATCGTCGAGATGTTCAGCCCATGTGCATTCGCCGCAATGGCATCGATATAATTGGATCTTTACCTATGGCTAAAGGTGGCACGAAGTACGCCTTCGTTGCAGTTGACTACTTTACCAAATGGGCAGAAGTAGAGCCCCTTGCTACCATCGCAATGAAGTAAGTAATCAACTATGTTATACGCAACATTATCTATCGTTACGGCCTACCACGTACAATCATAACTGAAAATGGAGCCCAATTCGATAACGTCGAGTTCAAGAATTTCTTTCAACGTTTATGCATCCAAAAGAAATTCTCGGCAGTTGCTCACCCTAAAGAAAATGGTCAGGTTGAAGATGCTAACAAAGTTATTAAGTCCATCCTATAGAAATGACTGAAGAAGGCCGAGGGCAGATGGGTCGATGAACTTTCTATGGCCCTATGGGCATATAAAACTACCCACAAGTCCGCCACCTACTCGTACTCTATTTTCACTATCCTATGGCCCTGAAGCTGTCATTGCATTTGAATTAGAAGTACCTTCTCACCGTGTGACATATTATGATCCCAAGACGAATGCCATATTACTTGCCGAATCTCTGGATTTATTGGATGAGAGGCGTGAATAGGCTAATTTAAGGGCAGCCGCATACCTCGGTCGAGTAGCCCAATTATACAATGCTAAGGTCTGACCAAGAACCTTTGAACTTGGTAATCTCATACTCAAGCGAATCTATCCGGCCCCTTCACATATGAAACCGACATGGGAAGGACTGCATGTTATCAAGCGGAAACATGGATACGGTACATTTAAAATATTCAACTATTGATGGTCCACTTTGCTAAGTGCTTGGAATAGCGAGAGTCTCCTTCGCTACTACAAATAACAGGCTTTATTTATTCATTTAGTCTTCTTTTCCTTTGAATTTTTTTATGCATTTCGAAATTTGAACTCGTAATAAGGCAACTGACTTTGCTGTACTTTCTTATTTCAGATATGAAATGAAAAATTATCAAGGCATAGTGGCGATTCTTAAAATGTGTCATGCGGTCGTCACAATACATACAGAGCTAACTTCCATCTTACGGTGGGACTTATTCAAATAGGGAGGGATTTTGATTTGGCCGGTCACTCGCTAAGTGAAACCCCGAGCTCGGGGGCAAGCAACCATGCTAAAGCTAAAAGGATTAATAAATAACAACCCTCTAACGAACTCGGGCTCCCAAAGTGTGTACCGGATAACAAACTCCAAAACATGAGCTCGAGGGGGATAGATCCATTCATCCACTACCTCATCTTCATTTTTTACAAGCTCGAGGAGGATGGATCCATCCATCTACAAGTTCGCTTGCCTACATAGGGTGGATGTGATCCAACCTTCCACAACCCTGATCAACCTCTCGTTCGTAGAGTGTAACAAAATCCTAATACTTAAATAGATGTGACAGATCACCACAGTTCAATCAACTCTAGGTTTTTGAAGTGCGAACTAGAGTATAAACATTAAACACGTGTGATCGACCACCCATCAACTAGCTCTAGTCCTAAGAGAGTGGGCCAGAGTATAAACATCAAACAGGTGTAACCTACTGCCTATCTACTGAATCTAGTCCGTGGAGCATAGATTGGAGTGTAAACACAAAACAGGTGTGACTGACCACCCGTTGATTAACTTATGTCCCAAGAGTGAGGATATTATTCTATGTATTAAACGGGTGTGACTGACCGCCCATAAATAACTTAAGTCCCCGTTGTAACGACCCAGAATTTTTAGAAATTAAAGTATGAATATTTAATTAATTTTAAATATTTAAAAGTGAATTTATAAGTCAAATAAATTTTTATTTGAATTATTGAATTTAATTGAATAATTAAATCGATAATTTAATACGTTAAATTTTGGAAATAATTGAAAATTGAGTTAAATATGATTGAAAATGATTTGTAAAATTTTATTTTATCATATGGAAGTTAGAACGATATTTTAGAACTTTTAAAATCGAATTAAAAGTTAATTTGTGAAAATTGAATATTTTAATATTTAAATCGACTAGTGAAAATAGTCAATTTTTGAACAGTCTCAGAATTGGACGAAACTAGTTCCGTTGGATCCGTAATAGTTAGTTATTACCGGATTTCAAATTTCGTGTCAATCGGAGTTATCGTTTGATCGTGGCAGCTCGAAACGCATCGATTTATTTTTAATTTAAATTTGACGAGCTAAAATAGCCATTTTTCAAAAAGTCTCGGATTTCGACGAAACCAGTTTCATCGGATCCGTAATGTGATATTATTGTAAGGTTTCAAATTTCTAGTCAATTTGATTTACCGTTTGTCCGTTACAAATAAAAACGCCTAGAAATCGACTTAAATCGGTTTAATTCAAATTGAGCGTTTACAGCCATAACTCGCACATACTTCCGAATTAGCTTTCGAAACCTGTTCCATTGTGTCCGGAACGCGGGGTAAACCCTAGAAACGCTGGTTACGGCGCATAAATCGGAGTTTGGAATTTCCGGGATGAATAGTGTCGCTCGTTCCTTATAAATAGCCCTACCCCTTCACAAAAAAAAAAAAAAAAAAAAGAAACAAAACCCTAGCCGCCGCCACCCCCCCCTGAACGGCCAGCAGTTCACCTTCTTCCTCCACGTTTTCCTCCCAATCTAGGTGAAATTAGATGAAGGCTCCAACTAACAAAACGTAGAGCATATCGAGACGGAGATATTCAACGGTTATGATCGGAAACGGAGTCGTGTGGAGGAAGCTACAGGGGGCCGACGCACGCAGGTTTGGCACGCCTTTCGAGGCTCATCACGAGGCCGAGCTTGCTGGGGTTAAGGCCGAACATGGCTCTTGCGTAGGGGGTCGAAATGGTGGTACTTGATCGAGCTAGAACGCGACGAGGAAGAAGAATAATTCAACCCTAGTTTCATTGATGGGTTCGGCCTCAATATGTACAACCTGTAGAAGTTGCGTGCAAATGAGAAGAAGAGGAGGATGTTGGGGACGGCCAGGATGGAAAGAAAGGGGATCTAAGGGCTGAAGTGAGATAGTGTTGAAAATAATTAAGTTATGTTGAAATTTGTTTATTAAAATCGTGTTCAAACTTCAAAAATTCATAACTTTTTCATACGAGGTCGAAAACGCGCGAAACCAGTTGCGTTGGAATCGTATGGACGAGCACTACGCAATGGAGTTGGTTTGGTGTCGTTTGGAGTTAGTGAGAATTTTGGGTAAAATTAAACGTCCGTTTAATTTTATTCGAAATAAATCGCTGAAACGAAAATTTAAACCAAGGTGAGAACTTCTCACTCAATCGAATCAGTTTCGATTTTATTTTAATAGTTAGATTTAAAATATTTGAATGCATGTTTGAATGTTGATTAATATCTATTGATTGTTAAAATAGACATTATACGCCGTTATTAAGCGGATGTTATTTATTAAAAACATATACCGCGAATATTTCATAAACAGTGAAATTGGTATTATAAATAATATCAATATATATATATATTGGCATATGTATATATTGCAGTTATTGATTTCCCGCATTTTTTGTTTAGCGGATGAGACCCTATTGCGCCGTTATTAAGCGGGTAATATTTAATAAGAACATGTACCGCGATAATTTCGTACTGGAGCGAAATTGGTATTGTGCTAATGTTTTTGGATGCAGGAAAACAGGTTGGAGGGATCCAACTGGATTCCTCAACAGTATTTATTTGATTTCAGATATTTTGATATTTGACGGATTTTCATATCGATATATGATATCGTTGTAGTCGTGATTGACTATTTGGTATGTAGCATCATTGGACCAAATTTGGAACTTTAAAAATGATTTTTAAAGTTGATTTTTAAGAATATACTATATTTTGGAATTGATCCATTTTAAATAAATAAATGCTATAATTTTTAATGTTATAAAAATTATGTTTTTTGTGAAATACAGTTAAAAGCTGATTTTTGAGAATATGATGCTATTGATTTTATAAAAGAGTTTAATCGAGATGTTTTTGAATTTATTATGAAAAGTTTAAATATAGGATTTATAAAATTTAATTATTTTATGAATCAAAATGGTGAAATAATAAAGGAGATTAAAGACGTTTTAAAGAATAATATAAATTGAATTATATTAAGAGATTTATAAATGGATATTTATAAATTGAGATATTGAAATTATAAAACGAGTTTTTATAAGTGTTTGAATGGAGTGAAAATGAATTTCATTAAAGAATGAAATTTATAGAACTATAAACGGTGAAGTTATAAATGAGATTTATAATTAGTAAGATTTATAAATTATGAAGTTATTAAAAGAATAGTTTTGAATAAATCATTGAATCTTATAAGTTATAAGATTTATAATTATGAAGTTCAAAGAACGATTTGTAAAATAATCGTTTTATAAGCATTTAACTTATAATGTGAATTTTTAGTTTATAATTGAGTTATAAACAGGAATAGGTTAATAAAAGAATTTATAAAAAGGAAGTTTTTATAAATAAATAGAAATGGAATTTATAAAAGTTGTTTTATAAATTCGAAATGACTTATTTTGATAAGTAAATTGTTGAAACTTATTAATGGAGCTATATTCACATTTTTGACTATGAATAATCCTTTGAATTAAAATGAATAAAAGGATGAAATTGTTAATGAAGTATATTCACGTTTTTGAATGGTGAATAACACGTTAAAGAAATTGTTTTGGATTTGGATGTTTCAAATAGAATTAAAACGATCTAACGATGTTTTAAAATGTGTTGAGATTCGAAACCATAGATTTCAACATTTATTGTTGAAATAGGCGTTTTCGAGAAAATAAAAGGGAATGGTGGACTATAACACTGTTGTTATAGTAAATGATTTCCGAAAGGAAATGTTTTGTATAGTATTGGGATTTATATATCTATTTTAATTTCGAATCCCTATACTAGTGATTTTGGGACGTCGTAACGATGTTTTACGTAACATTCGTTTTGGCCCAAATAAATATGTTTAAGAGAATGATTTCCTTAAAGAATGAAATATATACTTAATTTCGATTTAAGTATATTGAATATTTTCCAAGTGTTGAAAATAAATAAAATTTGTGAATTACTTATTTAATAAGCATGGAATTGTTTTCCAATATGAAGTGATATTTAGAATTTATCTTTTTGAAGATAAATTGAAAATGAATAATTGAGATCGAATATTCATTGATATTTTGGAATTATAAATTCACTAAGGAATTTATAAAGGAAGTGGAATTTGTCTAAAAATAAATATTGATTTATTTTTAAAGTGTGAAATTATATATATCTAGTGAAGATATTTTGGAAAATAAATAATTTAGAAAATTATTTGGAATCTGGTGATGTGTGCATATCCAGTGATAGTTCAATAACCGACTATCAATATTTCCCTTTGAATGGGTAATGGATGTGATTTGTTTGAATGTGAATGCTACACTTATTTTTGAATAAGCGCTCACTATTCGGGTTAACCGGGAAAGGACCATGGGGTCGTATAACCCATTCCGAATATGTGATACGTCGTTATAATTGCATTGAAGATCGGTGTTGAAGACCCGGTATTTGCGAGAGCGATAGGATGACCTGTCGATTTACTCTGCACCGAGTTGCTCCGGTATAGAGTTCTCCATATGTGATGGTGAATCCGATCAGGATTGTGAATATCCGGATTGCAAGGACTTCTTTGTAAGTGCCTTCGGTTTTGTTCGATCCCGGAACAAACTTGTATGGATTGTATGTCTGACGTTACAAGTTGAGATATAAAGCCGATTTCTTTCAAATATATTTCTATTGGTGGCGAAGAATTTATTCTTTTAGCTTAACACCCTTCTCTGAGACGTACGAGCTCAGAGGTTATATAGTCGAAGTTATCAGCGATATATTCCCAATTTGGTAATGTGACATGCTGAGTGTTGCTGAAATGATCATTGTGTTGATTATTGTGATAGGATCGTTTATTTGATCGTCTATCTTGGTGATCATTGTGTTGATCATTTGTTGACCCAAAGCATGGCTTTTGTATAAAGTATGTTTTTGTGGACGTGACTTCGTCGAACCTCACACCCCGGAAATGGTCAAAACAGGAAAGATGCAGCAAGGTTATGAGGGGTAGCACCCTTTAGGGTATGTACATTTCCTTCTGGATAGAGGTGGTATCATGGTATGGAGCCCAGATATTTAACCTATGTGGTTACTACGAATTTATTACTTTGTGGTTGTTGGTTTTCGGGATCCCGTGAGAAAGGTCGTTTACGATCGGGGAATGGCGTGCTCGTGTCAGTAGTTACCCAGTTAGGGGTAACCCGACCTTGTGTTGGCAGAGTTCCGGTTTGGTTCTCGGGGATGTCATTCCAGAGGCATTCTCATGTGGCAATGGGAAGTTCCTTGGCCTGACCATTTGTTGGAAATCCAAAGAAACAATACGTGACTTGTACGGTTTTAGTTGTATAACCTGCTATGGAATGTGGCGGTAACCTGCTATTGAACATAGTTAGCTATAGTAGGCATACGATAATGGTCGTATGTTGACTAAGATTTATATTCTACTTTCGAAATAAATTTTTCCTACACTATGCACTAATAATAATATGAAATGTTATTTTAAATGCGTATCAAGCATCTTTGACTATCATAAGGAGAAATCTCCTCCGATTATGCGTTTGCATTGTGTGTGCGTGCGGGAGGCCTTATGGTAGTCTCATTTTTAAAAGCATTGCGAATTGAATTTAAAAATATTCCTCTATTTTGATTTTAAAGATAAATAAACTTTTTTGAGTTCTCACACCAGTCACATGACTGACTTGGAGTTTATTGTTTTCCTTCCTAAACTCTGGGTGCCCACCAATTTCCACACGGGCAGTCAAGAGTAAGGTTTATCAGGATATTCTGGATATTCTAAAGTTGTTGGAGGCAAGCTGGATGGCATGGCATATTACCTATATAGTATTTCTTTTTCCGCTGCACTGTTTGTTGTTGTTATACACTCTGATGATATGATGTAATGAAATGAAATGTAATAACTGATGTAGTTCTTTGTTTAAAGATTATTCATTTATTATTATATGTTGTTCCGCTGCGAATTGTGAGATTCTGATGATGTTCTGTTGTTTTCTGTTCCGTCCTATTTTCTTCTGTTTTTCTTTTTCCTCTATTCTTCATTTTCTCTATTTTCTTTCTGTTCTATGTCTCTTTTTCTTTCTATTTTAAAATTTTCTACCTTCTGTCTTCTCTCCTCCCTAATTTCTATCTTTTTCTCTTTTCTTTTTCTAAATTTCTTTTTCTTAAAAACCCTCAGTGTTCGGTTTTCCGTCGTTCGATTTCTCGACAGTCGATAAAGTGAGTGTCGATGTTGAATTTTCGGAAGACGAAGAATCGTGTCCTGACAATGTGGTATCAGAGCTTATGGTTAAGCGACAACCATGGTTCTGTTGGGTATAACTCATTAGAGATAGAGTCAGCAGTACTCTAGATTGAGTTTGAATGTAATAATAGATATGAGAGCGTATTTGTTAGTGAATAAAAAAAAATTGTTTTATATTGTGATGATTGGTTTGTGGAGTGGCATATGAACCTTCGTCGGCGCAGCTTTGAAACTGAATCGAAGGGGTTTCTAAACACTTGAATAGAACAATTCGACACAATATGGTTTTAAAATTTGGTAAATGAAATAATTTTACCTTGATTATATTTTATATATGAAGAAATAATTTTTCAGAATTATTAAAGTGTATATAAGTTGATTGTTTAGTTGTTTGAATAATCTAAATTGAAGAATAATTGTATAAGTAAAGAATTATAAGAATTGAATTATAATTAAAGTAATTTACAATTGTGAAATAAAACTTATATATATAAGAAGTGAAACTATATGGATATATTTAGGAATTTAAGTTATGTGAAAACAAGTGATGTTTGTAAATGGAATATAACTTAAGTGTTGTTGAATGAAATTGATATTAGTATCAAAGTAAATTAGTAAAGTGAAGTGATAAATGTGAACTTAAGTTATAAAAGTGAAATTCAACTTTAGTAATTGAATTGAGTTAATGGATTAAATGTTAATCAATTGAATGAAAATAATTGATAAGAAATAATGAATATAAGTGTTAATTCATTAAAATCTAATGTTATTAGAAAGTTGAATAATTGAATGAAAATCAATTAATTAAACCAATTGAAAGCAAAGGAATTTGGTTGTAATTGATATACATTGGTTGTTATATGATTGTTAGATGATTGTATATAATTCGTTAAGAGTTAATGAAATTGAAAGCTAAAGTAATTAAAATTCAATTGGAAGTTAAATGAATCTTAAATAAAATTGAATTTGAATTGGAAGTAAACCAACTTGAATATGAATTAGTGAATATAAACTAATTGAGAATGAATGTTAGTAAAAACATCCAATGTAAATAAATCAAATGTGATTAAATTGAAAACCCAATTCATTGAATATTAATGAGAATATGAATGAATATTTATTGGTTATGAATGTTAGTTGAATGCTAGTTGGTTGATGTTTGAATATGTTGCATTTGCTATGTTAGCATATATAGTTGTTATGTTGCTATATGTTGTATATTGAGATTATTATCTATATGCATGATTCTCATGTTGTTTGTTGAGTGATTAGTAGGTGCGGATCGCGTTTGCTTCGCATTTGGAGCTCGCTTTTGCGCTATATTAGCCGTATATGCTCGCTAATAAAAATATAAGGTACATATCTCGGATTAAATATCGTACTTTTATACTTTTTTCCCTGCGGGATGCCTCATTACTTGATGAGATGTATATTTGTGATATATATACTGTCATTTTTTTTTCGGATCGAGCCGCGCAAAGGAGACTATGGCGAATTTTTCCGAAAATTTAAGGCGTTAGAAAAAATTTAAGAAAATGGGAAATTTTTTGAAAACTTTAACTTTGATTTGAAGTTGAAAGTTAAATGATATAGATTGTTTTTGAAAAGATAACTAAGTAAGATTTGAAAACTTAGTAAGTATTGTAAGAAGTTTAACTATGAATTTTGGAAAGTTAATAAATTCTGTAACTTTTCTTACTTAATAATTTCGAGGACGAAATTCTTTTAAGTGGGGAAGATTGTAACGACCCAGAATTTTTAGAAATTAAAGTATGAATATTTAATTAATTTTAAATATTTAAAAGTGAATTTATAAGTCAAATAAATTTTTATTTGAATTATTGAATTTAATTGAATAATTAAATCGATAATTTAATACGTTAAATTTTGGAAATAATTGAAAATTGAGTTAAATATGATTGAAAATGATTTGTAAAATTTTATTTTATCATATGGAAGTTAGAACGATATTTTAGAACTTTTAAAATCGAATTAAAAGTTAATTTGTGAAAATTGAATATTTTAATATTTAAATCGACTAGTGAAAATAGTCAATTTTTGAACAGTCTCAGAATTGGACGAAACCAGTTCCGTTGGATCCGTAATAGTTAGTTATTATCGGATTTCAAATTTCGTGTCAATCGGAGTTATCGTTTGATCGTGGCAGCTCGAAACGCATCGATTTATTTTTAATTTAAATTTGACGAGCTAAAATAGCCATTTTTCAAAAAGTCTCGGATTTCGACGAAACCAGTTTCATCGGATCCATAATGTGATATTATTGTAAGGTTTCAAATTTCAAGTCAATTGGATTTACCGTTTGTCCGTTACAAATTAAAACGCCTAGAAATCGACTTAAATCGGTTTAATTCAAATTGAGCGTTTACAGCCATAACTCGCACATACTTCCGAATTAGCTTTTGAAACCTGTTCCATTGTGTCCGGAACGCGGGGTAAACCCTAGAAACGCTGGTTACGGCGCGTAAATCGGAGTTCGGAATTTCCGGGATGAATAGTGTCGCTCGTTCCTTATAAATAGCCCTACCCCTTCACAAAAATTTAAAAAAAATAAAAAAAAAAAGAAACAAAACCCTAGCCGCCACCCCCCCCTGAACGGCCAGCAGTTCACCTTCTTCCTCCACGTTTTCCTCCCATTCTAGGCGAAATTAGATGAAGGCTCCAACTAACAAAACGTAGAGCATATCGAGACGGAGAGATTCAACGGTTATGATCGGAAACGGAGTCGTGTGGAGGAAGCTACAGGGGGCCGACGCACGCAGGTTTGGCACGCCTTTCGAGGCTCATCATGAGGCCGAGCTTGCTGGGGTTAAGGCCGAACATGGCTCTTGCGTAGGGGGTCGAAATGGTGGTACTTGATCGAGCTAGAACGCGACGAGGAAGAAGAATAATTCAACCCTAGTTTCATTGATGGGTTCGGCCTCAATATGTACAACCTGTAGAAGTTGCGTGCAAATGAGAAGAAGAGGAGGATGTTGGGGACGGCCAGGATGGAAAGAAAGGGGATCTAAGGGCTGAAGTGAGATAGTGTTGAAAATAATTAAGTTATGTTGAAATTTGTTTATTAAAATCGTGTTCAAACTTCAAAAATTCATAACTTTTTCATACGAGGTCGAAAACGCGCAAAACCAGTTGCGTTGGAATCATATGGACGAACACTACGCAATGGAGTTGGTTTGGTGTCGTTTGGAGTTAGTGAGAATTTTGGGTAAAATTAAACGTCCGTTTAATTTTATTCGAAATAAATCGCTGAAACGGAAATTTAAACCAAGGTGAGAACTTATCACTCAATCGAATCAGTTTCGATTTTATTTTAATAGTTAGATTTAAAATATTTGAATGCATGTTTGAATGTTGATTAATATCTATTGATTGTTAAAATAGACATTATACGCCGTTATTAAGCGGATGTTATTTATTAAAAACATATACCGCGAATATTTCATAAACAGTGAAATTGGTATTATAAATAATATCAATATATATATATTGGCATATGTATATATTGCAGTTATTGATTTCCCGCATTTTTTGTTTAGCGGATGAGACCCTATTGCGCCGTTATTAAGCGGATAATATTTAATGAGAACATGTACCGCGATAATTTCGTACTGGAGCGAAATTGGTATTGTGCTAATGTTTTTGGATGCAGGAAAACAGGTTGGAGGGATCCAACTGGATTCCTCAACAGTATTTATTTGATTTCAGATATTTTGATATTTGACGGATTTTCATATCGATATATGATATCGTTGTAGTCGTGATTGACTATTTGGTATGTAGCATCATTGGACCAAATTTGGAACTTTAAAAATGATTTTTAAAGTTGATTTTTAAGAATATACTATATTTTGGAATTGATCCATTTTAAATAAATAAATGCTATAATTTTTAATGTTATAAAAATTATGTTTTTTGTGAAATACAGTTAAAAGCTGATTTTTGAGAATCTGATGCTATTGATTTTATAAAAGAGTTTAATCGAGATGTTTTTGAATTTATTATGAAAAGTTTAAATATAGGATTTATAAAATTTAATTATTTTATGAATCAAAATGGTGACATAATAAAGGAGATTAAAGACGTTTTAAAGAATAATATAAATTGAATTATATTAAGAGATTTATAAATGGATATTTATAAATTGAGATATTGAAATTATAAAACGAGTTTTTATAAGTGTTTGAATGGAGTGAAAATGAATTTCATTAAAGAATGAAATTTATAGAACTATAAACGGTGAAGTTATAAATGAGATTTATAAATAGTAAGATTTATAAATTATGAAGTTATTAAAAGAATAGTTTTGAATAAATCATTGAATCTTATAAGTTATAAGATTTATAATTATGAAGTTCAAAGAACGATTTTGTAAAATAATCGTTTTATAAGCATTTAACTTATAATGTGAATTTTTAGTTTATAATTGAGTTATAAACAGGAATAGGTTAATAAAAGAATTTATAAAAAGGAAGTTTTTATAAATAAATAGAAATGGAATTTATAAATGTTGTTTTATAAATTCGAAATGACTTATTTTGATAAGTAAATTATTGAAACTTATTAATGGAGTTATATTCACATTTTTGACTATGAATAATCCTTTGAATTAAAATGAATAAAAGGATGAAATTGTTAATGAAGTATATTCACGTTTTTGAATAGTGAATAACACGTTAAAGAAATTGTTTTGGATTTGGATGTTTCAAATAGAATTAAAACGATCTAACGATGTTTTAAAATGTGTTGAGATTCGAAACCATAGATTTCAACATTTATTGTTGAAATAGGCGTTTTCGAGAAAATAAAAGGGAATGGTGGACTATAACACTGTTGTTATAGTAAATGATTTCCGAAAGGAAATGTTTTGTATAGTATTGGGATTTATATATCTATTTTAATTTCAAATCCCTATACTAGTGATTTTGGGACGTCGTAACGATGTTTTACGTAACATTCGTTTTGGCCCAAATAAATATGTTTAAGAGAATGATTTCCTTAAAGAATGAAATATATACTTAATTTCGATTTAAGTATATTGAATATTTTCCAAGTGTTGAAAATAAATAAAATTTGTGAATTACTTATTTAATAAGCATGGAATTGTTTTCCAATATGAAGTGATATTTAGAATTTATCTTTTTGAAGATAAATTGAAAATGAATAATTGAGATCGAATATTCATTGATATTTTGGAATTATAAATTCACTAAGGAATTTATAAAGGAAGTGGAATTTGTCTAAAAATAAATATTGATTTATTTTTAAAGTGCGAAATTATATATATCTAGTGAAGATATTTTGGAAAATAAATAATTTAGAAAATTATTTGGAATCTGGTGATGTGTGCATATCCAGTGATAGTTCAATAACCGACTATCAATATTTCCCTTTGAATGGGTAATGGATGTGATTTGTTTGAATGTGAATGCTACACTTATTTTTGAATAAGCGCTCACTATTCGGGTTAACCGGGAAAGGACCATGGGGTCGTATAACCCATTCCGAATATGTGATACGTCGTTATAATTGCATTGAAGATCGGTGTTGAAGACCCGGTATTTGCGAGAGCGATAGGATGACCTGTCGATTTACTCTGCACCGAGTTGCTCCGGTATAGAGTTCTCCATATGTGATGGTGAATCCGATCAGGATTGTGAATATCTGGATTGCAAGGACTTCTTTGTAAGTGCCTTCGGTTTTTTTCGATCCCGGAACAGACTTGTATGGATTGTATGTCTGACGTTACAAGTTGAGATATAAAGCCGATTTCTTTCAAATATATTTCTGTTGGTGGCGAAGAATTTATTCTTTTAGCTTAACACCCTTCTCTGAGACGTACGAGCTCAGAGGTTATATAGTTGAAGTTATCAGCGATATATTCCCAATTTGGTAATGTGACATGCTGAGTGTTGCTGAAATGATCATTGTGTTGATTATTGTGATAGGATCGTTTATTTGATCGTCTATCTTGGTGATCATTGTGTTGATCATTTGTTGACCCAAAGCATGGCTTTTGTATAAAGTATGTTTTTGTGGACGTGACTTCGTCGAACCTCACACCCCGGAAATGGTCAAAACAGGAAAGATGCAGCAAGGTTATGAGGGGTAGCACCCTTTAGGGTATGTACATTTCCTTCTGGATAGAGGTGGTATCATGGTATGGAGCCCAGATATTTAACCTATGTGGTTACTACGAATTTATTACTTTGTGGTTGTTGGTTTTCGGGATCCCGTGAGAAAGGTCGTTTACGATCGGGGAATGGCGTACTCGTGTCAGTAGTTACCCAGTTAGGGGTAACCCGGCCTTGTGTTGGCAGAGTTCCGGTTTGGTTCTCGGGGATGTCTTTCCAGAGGCATTCTCATGTGGCAATGGGAAGTTCCTTGGCCTGACCATTTGTTGGAAATCCAAAGAAACAATACGTGACTTGTACGGTTTTAGTTGTATAACCTGCTATGGAATGTGGCGGTAACCTGCTATTGAACATAGTTAGCTATAGTAGGCATACGATAATGGTCGTATGTTGACTAAGATTTATATTCTACTTTCGAAATAAATTTTTCCTACACTATGCACTAATAATAATATGAAATGTTATTTTAAATGCGTATCAAGCATCTTTGACTATCATAAGGAGAAATCTCCTCCGATTATGCGTTTGCATTGTATGTGTGTGCGGGAGGCCTTATGGTAGTCTCATTTTTAAAAGCATTGCGAATTGAATTTAAAAATATTCCTCTATTTTGATTTTAAAGATAAATAAACTTTTTTGAGTTCTCACACCAGTCACATGACTGACTTGGAGTTTATTGTTTTCCTTCCTAAACTCTGGGTACCCACCAATTTCCACACGAGCAGTCAAGAGTAAGGTTTATCAGGATATTCTGGATATTCTAGAGTTGCTGGAGGCAAGCTGGATGGCATGGCATATTACCTATATAGTATTTCTTTTTCCGCTGCACTGTTTGTTGTTGTTATACACTCTGATGATATGATGTAATGAAATGAAATGTAATAACTGATGTAGTTCTTTGTTTAAAGATTATTCATTTATTATTATATGTTGTTCCGCTGCGAATTGTGAGATTCTGATGATGTTCTGTTGTTTTCTGTTCCGTCCTATTTTCTTCTGTTTTTCTTTTTCCTCTATTCTTCATTTTCTCTATTTTCTTTCTGTTCTATGTCTCTTTTTCTTTCTATTTTAAAATTTTCTACCTTCTGTCTTCTCTCCTCCCTAATTTCTATCTTTTTCTCTTTTCTTTTTCTAAATTTCTTTTTCTTAAAAACCCTCAGTGTTCGGTTTTCCGTCGTTCGATTTCTCGGCAGTCGATAAAGTGAGTGTCGATGTTGAATTTTCGGAAGACGAAGAATCGTGTCCTGACACCCGTAGTGTGGATATGACTTTAAACGTTAATTAAGCATGCTCGAAGACCGACGTACTAGTTCAATCCCAAAGTGAGGATGCAATTACCAACCAAAAAGCGAGCGTGATCCGATCGCTTAAACTCATTTCACTTTATCTATCTTCTTACTAAGTTAAAATTATTGAATGCATTAGCCAACCAACTAGTTCAATTATCTCCTGAATTAGGGCCATAACTCAAGTACAAGCCGCCATCCTAGACAGGGCAATGTTGACATTCAACTTAAAGTTTACTTATGACCTAAAGCCATGATTTTAGTACTTAACAACCAGACTCAAGTCCGACCCATAGACTAAAGCCCACATTTACATTTAATGGAAATTCGAGTGCTAAAGCACTTAACAAATAAACACAGATTTATGCTGAAGACAAAAGGAAAATTTATTTCTAATATTCTTTGGAAAAAAGACAAGTACAAAAATTTATTCAAGAAAGCCTACAAGCATGGGCCGAACCCACATCTACACACGGCCTGCAAAAAAGCAAAATAAAATCCTATCTCGCCTATCTACCAAAAGAGGGAATAAAAGGACACATCCACTCCTTCGACTTCTTCTTCTTCCTCGGTGTTGACCTACTAGAACTACCGCTTGGATGCCTCTTCGAGCCTTTGCCTTCGCGGTCTCCTTTTATTGGTTTGTTTTCAGTCGGGGGAGTTATAGTGGTTTCTTCCTTCGAACTTATAGGGGTCAGGATACTTTTTAAATGCGAATCAAGAAATATGGTAGCACTTCCAGATAGGAAGACGGAGGAGGCACGCCAGTATCGATGATTGTGCCACCAGGAGAAATCATATGCATAAGGAGCGGGACAAAACCAGCCATACCAGCTCCAACACTGCTGATCCACTGGTCTTTCTCAATTTCAGCTGTGATTTCTTCCATTATCTCAATAGCCCTTTGTGCACTAACGCCCACTGGAATGCGTCTAGTCCGACCCAAGGAGCTAGTTGCAAACACGTCTTCACCTATATCAAAAAGCAGATCGGTGATTACGTAGCTTTGCTGGCCGAGGAGTTCTTCCATCATTTGTTCATCAAGAATGAAACTGCCCCCATGAACCTCCCCATTTGATATAGTGGTCATTGTGGTCGTTGCCTCCATCATAATGCCTCCTGCACATGATGCAATTCTTCGGTTTTAGGAGGAATGGCTGGTGCGTCATCCATAGCTGAATAAAGATAAGAGAAGATATTAGATACATCTTCAGACAACTCTCCTGCATTTAGGTGAATGGAAAGAGTGTTTAGAGTACATTCCTCAGATTGGCTCACATGCTAAGCCTATGCTCCTTCAAAAGCATGTTCAAGTATCGGAGATATTTACGGCCGGCCTGTTAGTCGCTATGCACTGGATCGATGATGGCCAAATATATAGATACAGAGTTGACGTGTAGTAATCACAGTAGCAGCAATATAAATATAATAGCAGCGCGAATAAAAAGTAAAGCAAGAAGCAATCACAAAAAAAATTTTATACTGGTTCGGACCTCCAGTCCTACTTCCACTCCCAGACTCCTTCTGGAATTTCAACTAACTATCACCCTCACTTCGCCAGGAGGAATAGGTACATGAGCAGTAGAACAGGATTTCAGTACACTTGCCCGAGTAGCCGAACGGAACTTCAATATTTTCTTTTACAAAGAAATAACTTGACTATATATTGTGCCTTCAATACACTAAGTAGTCGAACTTGAGTACAACTTCTGTAACCTGTAAAAATGATGTAGAATGAGCGTGCAGAGGTTAGGAAGTGGATTAGAACCGGATTTGTATGTTATGGAGTGAAATAGCACTGGTCTAAATTTGCTTTTAGAATGGATAGGGAAGTTGGAGCGTTTGAAATCAGTATGAGAATGATTTAAGAGAATATAATTGTTGTCGTTGATTTGGGGATGATAGAAGACTTATATATGAGTGATAAGATGTCTTTGAACAGCAGCAATCCTTCAGCATTTCAGTTTGGAAGAGATGCATCCGTTGGAAGTTGGCAATTGTTTGAAAAGGCACTTGAATAGCCACTTGACTATTCGCTTTGGTATACTAATGTAAAGTAGCCGTTACCATTGTTATCAAAATAATGTGCAGCTCATTTGGTCAGGCATGCGCCTGGTTCCCATGCATCCAGGGTTCGATGTCTGTTGTAGCCTATTTTAAATTTTCATTTCTGTTCTTTTGTGAACTAGAAGCTGGTAGCAAACTTTAATATAAGTTGTAGTGGTCTAGTGGTAAGGAATGCACATTCCATCTTGATTATGTTGGGTTCAAGTCCTTCTTATTCCTTTTTATTTTTCCATTAGTTTCGTTTATCTCAGATAACAAAACACGACAATTGTTAACAAATGTGCTTGTACAGCAGTGGTTGGCATGCGTGTTCTTATGCAAGCATGTAGGTTCAAATCCCACTTTGTTCAATTTTTGAGAGATTTCATTTTGCTTATTTTTCTCCGGACAATGAATAACCTCAAATCACTTAATAAACATTTTAGTACCATTTTCATATAGTTGTTATCATCAAAAGCACTAAAACTACGTTTTTAACATGGCCAGGGTCATACGCTGGAACAACCGGAGGATCAACTGCAGAAATAAGCTCAAGCTTAGTTGCTGCAGGCATTTTGGAACTAACTTTATGGTGTTCAACTCTGGACCCCTCTCCGATGTCCGAGAACTTGGTGAATTGTCTTTCCTTTTCAAAGTGATGATGGCGTCATGAAGAAGCGTTGGATCATCTCCAACAAATATCCAGTTTTTAAGCTCGAAGGCGTCGATGGCTGAAGTGCGACGTCTACCTTCTCATCCTCTACCATGCCGCACCATGCATTGTGTAGATGGAATGGGTAGTCTTCGAGCCAGCCTTGGTTGTAGTGTTTAAGACATTGACATTATATGTGACCATGAGATCTTCTATATCATTTTCCATCCTTGCCTCTGCCACTTTAACCTTAGTTTCAATTCTGGCTTCACCTTCTTGTGACTTTAAGACTATAGTATCCATTTTGCTCTTAAGAGGCACTACTTGCTCACACGCTTCTTAGGCATCTTTATCAGGGTCATCTTTTTATTTGAAGGCCTGAGTATGCTAGCTTCTCAAGTTCTTTGAGTGTAGCATACCGTTCCGCCATGATAATAGTGGTCTTTTAACCCATCTCTTCAACCAAGGCCTAATGCTCCTGGCGCATATTTTCCATAGACTTATTCATCTCGTCGGCTCTCTTATTGGCCTCTATTTTCTAGTTTATTAAAATTTCATTTTCGTTGGTAAGAAATTGCACTATGTGGTCCTTCTAGGCGAGATCCTTCTCTCATTTCTCAGTTTTTTTGCCCGATCAAAGGCCACCACTGATGCTTTCTCTTCCATCTTCACCCATTCTCGGTACTGATTGTAGGCATCATATACATAATCATGTACAATCTGTTCTACCTCATTGGGGATTCACTTTAAGTTCGTAGGGAAATGGATGCCATCGTAGTAGATGTTCGAGAAATCCATCTTTAACTTAGTTATTCTGATGTGCCCTTCTCCAATGGGATCCATAACAATCGATGTGGTTACAACAGGAGTTTCTACATCAGATCTATGACATGGCTTACCAAGCCTTGATTTTAGGGAGGCACTATGCGACGTTAAGTTTCAGCATTTTGTTTTCTAGAGCCCAAGGGTTTCGAAGGACCTCTTGGTGGTGAAGAACACGACTGGGAATGGTGCCTACTTTGATACTACCTCTCTCTATCCCTTTTTATTTAAAAATGCTCCCGTTCTTGGTTGGATCGGCTGCGATCAAAGTCTCTTTCGGACTCACGCCTATGAGATTTTGAATATGAACAGATGGGTGGCGCGCGGAATGGAGACTACCGAGCATAGATCCTCGCTTTGACATTGTGTTGTAAAATGAAAGTAGAAACAGTGTTAGTCATCTTTGAAGATCAAGAAACGCATGATTAAAAGTTGTGTGGTACCGTGAAGTGTATGTATGCATGTGCAAACCCCTAACCAACCGGTTATAGCAGCCATACGTGTAGGAGTTGGCACCCCTATATCGAAGGCAATTTGAAGCCCCTCTAGTCTGATATCTTGATGTAAAGACAAGTCATCCGGAATGGAAATGTCTGCCAGTTCCTCAAAAGAACTCTCCATTTGCGGAGGAGAAGTCTCCACGCTTACACAAGTTATAGTGGGCAGGGATAACACAATGATTTTGAATCTCGTGGATTTTTAGGCAATAAACTTGCCTCTTCTTTTCAGCTCTAAAGATCGAAGACTTTTCCATGGGCAACTTTAGGCTCATCTCTAGTGGGCACATTCTCATCGCCGCCCTGTTTTGTAATCGCAACACTAAGAGCTCTTATCCCTTCAAGCGTCGTGGGGGCAATTCTGAGAACTCCCGTCGATTCGATGCCCTGGTCTCTATCTATCAGTCCCACGACGATCTAGTTTTCATTTGTAAGGAATTCTTCGATTTCTTAGTTTGCAGCTAGGACCGCTTGAAGAACCCTTACTGTTTCTTTAAACCGAGCTCCTTCGGGTTATGCAATTGAAGCTGTGTAAGAAATATAGTGCTAAACTAGGCATCAGTTGATATTGCCCTATTAATCAACAAAGTGCTTGGTGGACTTACGTCTGACTAACCACCATATGGCGAATCCCGATGGACACCGAACGAAGAACCATTCAGTCTTAAAGTAGCTTAGCTTGCTCCAAGCTCCTACAACTACTTGGAAATTTCAAACCACTTCCAAAAAAGTGAAAGAAGGGTTGTCCGCATGATTTTTATGTTGAATATATATCTGATGTCTTCCACGGTCGGAGGTCGGAAGAGGTGCTCCTTGAAGATAACAAATAGACTGTTGAGCAAGGCATACTCGTTCGGATGCAACTGGGATGGAGTGATCCTCAAAAAGTGTAGCATTTCTTGAACGAATTGATTAAAAGGAGGTGGTGTTCCGGCAATGCACACGAAGCTGTTATAAGTAGTATTCCCTTCTGCGGGATTAGGGGTTCTATCTTCCGTGCTCGGCACCAAGACATCTTCCATATATAGCCCATCCCTAAGGAAAATCTTGCCCAACACGTCTTTAGAAATTTTTGAATGACAGAATCCTATGGGTTCATAATAAAAGCAGCACCCGGCATCTCATCCATAACGAGACCTGCTACTTCAGCTATAATGGCATTTAGATTAATGAGAGAGAAGGACTTTGGACATCTTGCAGCTTAGAACTTCAGGGTTCCATGGCTATTGAACTCGGTGAAAATTGTCATTAGATGGCAATAAACCCGTGTTCTCTTCGATGTGAAGTTTGTGTGTGTGTTGTGCAGTGCAGTGCAGTGCTACATAATGATTAAAATTCTACATAGAGAGATGTTCAAATGACAAGGCTTCGAGATTCAACAGAGCGACCGTTATCGCAGACCATCAAAATCATGCTATCCTGACTTCAGAGAACGATCCAAGTTAAAATTTCATGAAATTTGCCAAGTTAGCATTCCATCGACGAGCTTCATAGGGTAGTTAGATATGCAATCAAACAGTTGAGTCCAGTTATGCAATGCAGAAGCTCGTCGGATCAAATGTTCAAGCATGCAAAATTTCCGTCAAAGTTCAAACTTGGATCGATCATCGGAAGCCCAATTCATATCAATCGAAGAAGGGCATGCTTCGTAAAGATCGGAGAATCTCACTATCGTATCGATTGCCTACAAAGAATTCATATCGACCATTGGTTCCTTAACTTCATTTCAATCACACTGCCAAATATTTCATATCGATCACTTCAGATCGATACGAATTTCCACCACTCCAGACTAATACAAAGCTCCCTCTTCCACAAATTGGTTGAAAATCGATATAAGCTGCTTGTCCTTGATAGATACGGAAGGTTTTCCTTCTTTTCTCAATCGATACGATGTCAAATCCGCCGATTATTTTGTATCCGTCATCACTTCTTCTTCTCCGAACAGGTTGATTGCCATTCTCTCCCCCCTAAACCATGCTCTGACCCTACTCCGGCCTCAACATCATAAGAATCGGCCATGATTATGAACAAATTGTTAAAGAACTCGAGTCTCATCGTTCTGAGATGAATTATTTCCACTAACTACCTTATTTATACAGTTGGTTCGAAGGATGAAAGGTCTAAATGGTTCGAGGGCAAGCATGGTTTCTCTTTCTTAATTTTTTGATAGATACGAAAGCAGCATGGAGAAATGAAGGCATTTGAAAATTTGGCTAAGTTAAAAATGAATCTATATGGGTGTAAAATCTAAGGGAGGAAAAGATTCATCTCCCAGTAGCATAGACCGGTCGAAGCGGTTAAAGCCAGATCGATACGACGTTCACTCTGCAAATCAACCTGAAGCGGTCTCCCATATCATCAATACGAAGAAGATCATTCGTATCCATTAATCCAAAATGGTCTGAATAACAACATTTCATATTCATCAGCTATCGTGATCATGTGTCATGTGTCATCGATATGAATGTCGCTGCCAAGCCCTGTTTAGACTGTTTGCCTTCCATCGATATGAAATACCGATTTCCTATCCATCTATTCAAAAACTGCAAGGGCTTATATCCATCGATACGAATCATCTCAAAAGGCCAACTACTTCGTATCGATGGCCATCGATATGAAGCATACATCCTAATTTCCCAAATCAATCTAGGATAGGATCGATACGAAGGAAGGATTTAAAACAACCATCAAACGTGGTTACAACTCGAATTTCACATCGATCCGAGAGAGGATTGATATGAAATTCGATCCAAACCAAAACTGAAGAATTTGATAACGACCCATGAACGTGCAAAGGTGAATGGGAGTCAAATTAATATAAGTGCATGAATGATGGACGGACATTTAATTTTCAAAATTAATAGGAATTGAATGCTCATCGGATGACAATCAAACCATTGAACAATGAATTGCTAGCACTCGACACTCACTTACGACAAAACACTTCATAATCATTGGCAGTCAACAATTCAGCCATTATATTACTGGAAATCGATCAAAGGTTACATCTTTCGATGACAAGGAAAGGACTATTCAACGAGTCGTATAGAACTTTTTCGAAACAAAGAGTGATGCTTTTCAAAGCACGTCATGTTCACACGGGACGTCCTTTGGAGGGAAAATGTTATCCATTCTTTTGGCAAGGCCATAACACCAAGGACTTGACTTGGAATAAAAAAATTCGACTCGAAGATCGGCTATACAAAGGTTCACTATGGATACCGAGAAATTTTGCCCAAGTCCAGATAGAGCTATAATTAACATAGTATAATAAACGAAGCTATGAAAGGCAACGTTCCAAATTTCTAGTCAATTGGAGTTCATATGCTCAAGTTACTGATCGATCAAAATCGATGAAGGAAGAGTTAGTTCGTATCCATCGACTTCTGCTCTCCTTCATATCCATCCATGGCGCTCGTATCCATCAAGTGTTGTCATCAATCAGATTTCATCTACTTCGCTCTAAATAATCTTCCTATCGATCCTCCCAAGCACACAATTCGTATCGATCGGCTAATTATCGATGCGAAACTTCCTACCAAATAATTGATATGAAGAGCACGTAACAAAGCGATATGAATGCCTCCATTCCCGATCGATACGAAGCGGCCCACAGTTATCGAATGTCTCGGATTGACAATAATATAAATACAGCAGAAATACCCTATACGCTCTTGCCATCCAGCTCGCCTCCTAAGCTCCAGAACGTACCTACCTGAAAATCTGTAATACTCAGTAGTTATCGATAAGAATCTAGAAGTAGACATCGATACGAAATGAAGTCTAAGGATCGATACAAAAGGAATTATGATTGATCGATATGAAATGGCTTGGTCAACCAGAGTAAACGTTCACTTGGCACTAAAAGTGGATCTTTACGTGATTGCCGCTCCATGTCATCGCAGCATGACCGATCGAAACGCATAGCATCGATAGAAAGTGTAATCGATCCGAACATGGATCGATACGAACGCAATAGCCTATTGCAAAACCAAACTTGGATCAATCATAACTCAAAATCCACAAGTATAAATGCCACCAAATTTTCAAAGGAGCTTACGTATCACCTCAACAATGTCCTTGATCGACTCAACAATGTCCTTGATCGACCTTAGTCCAAAAAGAGCTAATCTTCATTGATACGAATGGAGTTGGGATCAATCCCAAATGACCTCAGATCGATCAAGTGTGCCCACCCACATGGGAGAAGGGATGTTCTGAGATCTATGTCAGATATTTCCAGACTACAGCTATAAATAGCAAACCTATGCCTCCAAAATATGGACTTTTGGAGGCTATTACGCCCTTAATCTGCTAGAGAGCCATTGTAACTCAAGTGTTTGAGTTATTCTCTGTTGTAATCAGTTAGCAATCAGCAATGATAATCAAACCATTCAAAGTGGACATAGGGCTACAAGGCTGAACGACTATAAATCTCTTTTTTTTCTCTATTTTCATTTGCTTGAATTGGCATGTTTGTTAGATTATCCTCTTTTTACATTTAAATTCTTTATTTTAATCTCTTCAAATACGTTCGAAGAGTTTTTTGCCCAATTTTGGTACAAACATAATCTATCAAATAATAGTTAAGCAGGAGAATTTTAAGCTTTCTCATTAATATTAGGACTTGTCTATATTCTCCTTAATTCTCCTCAAGTTTAAATATTTATTTTTAAAATCCTATGATTTCCACTTTATAATTGTGCTACTAAACTTCTTGCATTATTTTACACTAAACTACATTCTTTTTAACATTCTGCAACTATTTACTAGTTTTTTGGATACTCTCCTAATATTTTACTTCGAAGCCCACACATTCAAATTAATTACAATATCCAAATTTTAAACTAATTAATAAACTTAGTCAACTAATATTTATTAATTAATCCTAAAAAACAGAAGTTTCGATATGTATACTATAGACACATCAACAAATTAGTTAAAAAGAGTTCATTTAATACAAATATATATAAATCAGATAACATATATTATATGGACTAACGATAACAAAAAATTATTTTATAATCCGTTCAATGAATGAATTTATCATACACTATAATGTAAAATTCTATTAACTTCAAACATCTAAATTTTAATTTTTTAATAATTACTTAAAATTAAACCCTTCTGAATTCATTTCTAATATTTTGAATTCAAGTCCGTATATCTAACTATGTCCATATATCTAAATAATTGTGTAAATCTTAAATTTAACGCATTTAAATATTTGATTAAGTGACATTCATTATCCATCTAATAAGTCGTAATAATATGATAATTTCAATTCGTATGTATGTGAAAAAAGTATTAAAACTATTTATTTTATCGAATACAATATGTTAATATAATAACTCTTCTAATTCCTAACTTGTTTATCTGAAGAAGAAAAACTATCATAAATCATATAAGATAATTTTATTTTTTACAACCTTTAATTTATAAATTCATACTTTACAATATTAAGATGTGAGCACACTGAGTACACTGACGAAAATTAGAATATAGAAACATTCTCACCTTCAACAAGTTATCAAAACATATCAAACTTATAACTCACATAAATGCCAGCTGACATTCTTTTGCACTTATCAAAGTTGTAAGCTTGATTATCCTACACGTTTAACTTCAAAGGTAATATTGTTCAAAAGTAAAAACTAAATAATACATAAATGCTCACATGTAGACTAATTGACCATGAGACACTCTTCTCAATTTCAAATACGTACAAAGCTCTTCGCGGTTTTTTAAACTTTTTTACATTCAACTCATTATATTTAATTAGTTATGTTAACTACTACTTTAAATTATTTAAATAAACTAAATTATTTTACATGCTTTAATCTATTTATATTGTAATGACCCAGAATTTCCGTCATTTGAAATTCGTATATTTAATTGATTTTAAATATTAACAAGTAAAATTTGTAAGTCGAATAAATATTTATTTTGAATATCTAGATTTAATTGGGTAACTAAATCGATAATTTAATATTCAAAATTACAGAAATAATTGGAAATTGGGTTTAAGTTTATTAAAATTGATTTGTAAAGTAGTATTAAATCATATTAGAGTTAGAATGATATTATAGAACTTTTAAAATTGAATTAAAAGTTAATTTCTAGAAATTGAATATTTTAATATTTAATTGACGAGTAAAAATAGCTATTTTTCAAACAGTCTTGGGTTTAGACGAAACCAGCTTCATCGGATCCATACTGTTAAATTATTTGTATGGTTTCAAATTTCGTGTCAATCAGATTTACGGTTTGTCCAGAGCAAGCTAATACGCACTGAAATCGGTTTGAGTGAATTTTGAATTTAAATAGTCGATTTGAAAACCTATCTTCCAAATACGATCGAATTGGCTCCCAATATATATTCCATTGTGTTCGGAATGGCGGTAAAACATTATGAATGCCAGGCGGCATGCTTCGTTTCAAGTTCAGAAAAAATTCGGGTGAATAGTGTCGCGTAGTTTTCTATATAAGGACCTCATTTATTTAATTTTCCATCAAAACCATGGCTAGGGTTACAGCCGCCGCCTCTATATTATCAATGGTCGAAAAACTCTCTTCTTTCTCCTCGTTTTTCTTTAAATCCACACATCGATTCGTAAAACTACCAACTGCAAACTGGTAGAGCTCGGCACGATCGACATATCCAACGGTCGAGATTGGATTTCTAGCTGTAGATTGATAACTATGGTGCCACGTTCATCTGATGTACTAGCACGAAATTCGAGAGGTATAGGAGGCCAAGCTCATCCTCGTTCAAGGCATTGGTGACACATGTGGAGGGCTTCGATATGGCGGTGTTCGATCGTCTTCAAGTTGCTCGAGTTGGTCGCGGTTAGCTGGGATTTTGATCGGTATATGGGTTTGGACGCGTACGAAGAACTGGGGAAGAAGAAGCTCAAGGGTGCGGCCGAGAATTCATTAACTGAAAAGAGTGGCCTACATCGATCTAAGGTCAAAAAATATAAAAGAATTCGTGAAACTTAATTATATTAAAATTCATGTAGTCTTTGTAACATCATAACTCGTTCATACGAGGTTCGTTTTGGATGAAACGAACTGCGTTGGGTTCGTATTCACGAGCACTACGCAATGGAGCTGGATTGGAATCGACTGGAGCTAGTGATAATTTTGGATAAAATTAAATGCGCGTTTAATTTTATTTGAAATAAAACACTACAGCTGTTTTTTGGAACAAGGTGAGAACTTCTCACTCAATCGAATTGTGTTTCGATTTAATGTTTAAATAGTTAAATTTAAAGTTTCTTGATTGTATGCTTGGATGATAAATTGCTATTTGTATGGAAATAGACCCTATACGTCGTATATTAAGCAGAGGTTATATATTAAACACATATACCGCGTTATTTCACTTTGAAGTGGAATTGGTATTATATATGTACTTGGAGTTGATTTCCCACATTATATAGCAAATGAGACCCTATTGCGTCGCATAATAGCGGATAATATTTTATATAAACCGATGTACCATGATATTCCTTCTTGAAACACGATTGGTATTGTGCTAACATCTGTGGATGCAGGGAAACAGGTTAGAGGGATCCAACTGGATTCCTCAACAGTATTCACTTATTTACAGATATTTGAGATATATTCTTTTATCATATTGATATATGATGTTTAAATGTCGTGGTTGATGTATTGGTGCTGTTGCAGCATTGGGCCTATTTTTGGAGTTTTAAAAATGTTAAAGTAACGGTTTTGAATTTAAAAAGATTTTCAAGTGATTTTTGAAAGTATACATTTTATTGAATTTTGGAATTGATTTATTTTAAATAAATAAACGTTATAATTTTTATGTTATAAATTTTTTTACTTTTATGAAATATAACCGAAATGTAATTTTTTGAAATAAGTAGTTTATTATTTTGTAAAATGGTTTAAATTGAGTTCTTTGAATTATTATAAACGGTTTATATAAAAGATTTATAAAATTGATATTTTATAAATTAAAAATATTGGAATTATAAAACGAGTTTTCACAAGCATTAAAATGAAGTATAAGTGGATTACATAAGTGAAGGAAATTTATAGATTTATAAATTGTGAAGTTATAAAGTGCATAGATTTTTGTCAAATAAAAGATCTATAAGAAATTAACTTTGTTTTATAAGTTGAAGTTTTTATCAAATATATAAATGTGAATTTATAAACGTTGTTTTATAAATCCAAAATCGACTTATTTTGATAAGTTGATTATTATAGTTATTAAAGGAGATTATCCATGATTTTGGACAGTGGATAATCCTTTAAAATAAAATGTGTAGAAATGATGAATTCGGTCAACGAAGTATATTCATGATTTTGGACAGTGAATAATATATTAAAGAAATGTTTTAGGGAAGTGATTTTTTAAATAGAATTAAAACGATTTGAAGTTGTTCTAAAATGTGTAAAGGATCGAAACCATAGATTTCAACGTTCGTTGTTGAAATAGATGTTTTCGAAAAAAAGGAAAAGATGGACAATAACACTGTTGTTATAGTGAATGATTTTCGAAAGGAAATGTTTTTGTGTAGTATTGGGATTTATATATCTATCTAAATTTTGAATCCCCATACTATTGATTTTGGGTTGTCGTAACGATGTTATGCAACATTCGTTTTGACTCAAATGAATGTGTTTAAGAGGATGTTTTCCTTAAAGAATAAAATACATACTTAATTTTTATTTAAGTATATTGATTATTTTCCAAAATGTTGAAATTAAATGGATTTGTGAATTACTTATTATTAAATAAATATGGAAATGTTTTCTAATATGAAGTGAAATGTTTTGAGATTTATATCTTTTAAAGATAAATTGAAAATGAATATTTGAAATCGATTTGAAAATCGTATCAGTGGATATTTGGAAATTTAAATTCACCATGGAATTTATAAAGGAATGGGAAATTTGTTTAAAAATAAACATTGATTTATTTTTTAAGTGTGACAAAAAATATCTTGTAAAGATATTTTTGAAAAATAAATAATTTGGGAAATTATTAGGAATCTAGTGATGCTGTGCATATTTATTGATATTAAAAAACCGACTATCAATATTTACCTTTAAATGGGTATTCGTTGTGATTTGCTTGAGTTTGAATGCTACACTTATTTTAAAATAAGCGCCCGTTATTCGGTTTAGCCGGGAGAGGACCTTTGGGTCATGAATCCCATTCCAAATAGTGATACGTCGTAATGGATAGGATTTAAAGATTGGTGTTGAAGACCGGCGTTGAAGACCGGATATTTTCGAAAACGGAAGGATTACCGTCGAATGTCTCTGCATTGGCTAATCTCCGATATAGAGATTTTATCACCTTTTGTGATGGGAAGTCCAGTCGTGATTAGTGAATATCCGGATTTCAAGGGCTTCTTTGGACATGCCTTAGGTTCCGTTCGATCCCGGAACGGACTTGTATGGATGTGTGTCTGACGTTACAATTTGAGATGTAACGCTGGTTTCTATCAAATACATTTCTGTTAGTGGCGGAAAATTTATCCTCTTATCTTAACACCCTTCTCTGAGACATATGAGCTCAGAGGTTATGTAGTTGATGGTTACTAGTGATACATTCCCAATGTGGTAATGTGGCATACGAAGTGCTGCTGATCATTTGTTGATCAAAGCATAGCTTTTGTGAAAAGCGTAGCTTTGTGGACGAGACTTCTTCGGACCTCACACACCGAAAATGGCCAAAACAAGAAGAATGCAGCAAGGTATTAGGGAATAGCGCCCCTTAGGGTATGTGCATTTCCTTCTGGATAGAAGTGGTATCATGGTATGAAGCCCAGATGCTTAACTTATGTGGATGCCGCAAATATATATGATTTTGTGATTGATGTTGGTTGAAGATCCTCGAATGATGGTTGTTTACAACCGGGGGTTGACATACTCGTGTCAGTAGTTACCTAATTTTGCAGAGGTAACCCGGCCTTGTGTTGGCAGAGATCCGGTTAGGTTCTCGGGGCGTCTCTCCAGAGGCGTACCCATGTGGCAATGGAAAGTTCCTTGGCCTGACCATTTGTCGGAAAATCCAAAGAAACAATATGATCCCTGTACGGTTTTAGTTGTATAACCTGCCATGGAATGTGGCGGCAACCTGCTATTGAACATGGTAGCTATAGTAGGCATAAGTGTGGAATGTCTATGCTGGCTAAGATTTATATTGTACTTTCGAAATGTTTTTTTGCACTTCGCACTTATAATAATAATATCAAAGAAATTTGCGTATCAAGTATGTTGGACTATCATAAGGAGAAATCTCCTCCGATTCTGCGTTTGCATTGTATGTGTGTGTGTGCGGGAGGCCTTATGTTAGTTTCATTTTCCAAAAGCATTGCGGATCTATTTTAAAATATCTCTATGTTTATTTTAAAAGATAAACTGTTTTAAGTTCTCACACCAGTCACATGACTGACCTGGAGTTTATTGTTCCCTTCCTAAACTCTAGGTGCCCACCAATTTCCACACGGGCAGTCTAGAGTCAGGTTATTGAGTTATTCTGGAATTCAGGAGTTGCTATAGAGATCTGAAGGCAAGCTGGATGGCATGGCGTATCTATAGTATATAGTATTTCTTTTCCGCTGTTTGTTGTTGTAAACTATGATAATGTAATATAATGTGATGTAATGAAATAAAATGATACGGTTCTTTTAATTTAAAGATTATTCATTTATCTATTATATGTTGTTCCCCTGCGATTGTGAGATTCTGATATTGTTCTACTGCTTCTTCTTTCTTTCCTCTTCTACCTTTTCTTCTTTAACCCTAACAATTCGGTTTTTCGACCTTCGATTGATCAGCAGTTGATACAGTGGACGTATTAATGTCAACTTTCGTGGGTCAAAAATCATAGTCGTCATATTTGGTAGCAGAGCATTTGGTTAAGCGACAACCTAGGCTCTGTTGGGTGTTACTCATTAGAGATAGAGTCAATAGTACTCTAAAATGAGTGTGAGTCTAATAATAGAAATGAATGCGTGTTTGTCAGTGAATATAAAAATTGTTTTATATTGTGTTGATTGGTTTGTTGAGTGGTATATGGATTCTGGTCAGTACGAGTAATTAACGTTATTGATAGGAATCTCTAAACACTTGTACAGAACAAATTAGACACGATATCGTTTTAAAATAGGGTAAATGAAATAATTTTACCTGAATTATTTTCGTATATTAGAGAGAAATTTTTTTTCTGTGAATTATTATAATATATGATTGTTTGGTTGCTCGAAAGTGATGATATTAAATTATTATCATTAATGTTGAAAAAGAAATTGAAATCGTAACTCCAAAGTTAAGAAATAAATTCACATACAAATAGAATTGAAGAATATAAATTGTAAATGTGATTTGTAATTTGAAGTAACACTCTAGAGGAATATTTGGAAATGTTTTGAAAGGGTTTGCAATTTGGAAAAGATAAAATTCCTTTTTGAGTTTGAAAATAGTTTTCAAGCATTTGGAAAAATATTTTTGGAGGGATAAAAGCTCTAAACTCTATTCGGTCGCTGGAAAATAATTCCGATGATGATCGCGACATCATCGGTATTCATTTTCGGGTTTCCAAAAGAGGTATTGCTGCCAAGTTATTTTAAATGGAAGTTGATTGGAAAATTTGGGTTTGAGTTTTGAAATTCAAAGGACAGTTTGAATTGGTTTCAAAAATGGTTTTGAAATGTTGGAAAGACTCTGTAATCTGATAAAAATAGTTATGGAATAAAATTCATTAAGTTGAAAATAAATTCAAGGTAGAAACAAATGAATTGAAATTGAGTTTGAATTATGGAAATAAATTTATGAATGAATGAATTTACAATTGCGAGTAAATGAAATTGGAAACTAAATGTTGAAATTCATCTTGAAATTGCATGTAAATTGAAATTTGTCAAGTTGGATCAAATGAAGTTAAGTATTAAAAATAAAATTAGTAAGTAAAACAAATTGAAGAAATGACAAATTTAATATGGGTTGAAATGAATTGAATTCAACATTTATAAATAAAGGGTAAATTAAATTCATATGGAATTTGAAGTCCAGTTTAAATATAAGTGGTTATAAACCGAAATAGTGAATTAAATTTTGTTTGGGAACGAACAAAAGAATAAAAACTGAAATTGAAAACTGAATATCGAAAATCAATTTGAATTGTGCGAGATGAAATGAGTTAGAACTTGTAATGAATTAGTAAAAGAAACTAATTTAAAATAGCAAGATGAATCAGTTGTGAATGAAGAAGAATTGATAAAATTCAATATTCAGAAGGTAAATTGAATCCATATAGAATTGAAATGGAAAATTGAATTCAAATGAAATTGATAATGTGAGATTGAATGAAAATGGATATCATGGTTAGCAGGATATACAAGTGTATTAAAGGAAATGGAATTTGGATTTTGATTTCGAAGATAAAAATTGAATTGCTCGACAAAAGGTATGTATTTGAATTTCAGTATGAAATTTGATGATTTTCTTTTCCAGCCACTTGTCCTTTTCTTTTCCTTTTGAAATCTGGGGGCCATGGTGCCATTTGTGTAGTCGTACCGAGCTAGCCGCGCGAAGGAGACGCTGGCGAATATTTTTTGAAAATTTAAGACGTTAGAATATTTTTGAGAAAATTGAAAAATTTTAGAAATAACTTTGATTTTGCAGTGAAAAGTTAAACGATATAGTTGGTTTTGAAAAGATAACTAAGTATGATTTGAAAACTTAGTAAAGTTATTTTAAGAAGTTTAACTATGGATTTTGGAAAAGTTAAAATGTTTAAATGAATTTGAAATTTAGTTTGAACAAATGGTTTTGAAAAGTTAATGGATTTTGTAACTTTTTCTTAGTTGGGAATTTCGAGGACGAAATTGCCTTTAAGGGGGAAGTTTGTAACGACCCAGAATTTCCGTTATTTGAAATTCGTATATTTTAATTGATTTTAAATATTAACAAGTAAAATTTGTAAGTCGAATAAATTTTTATTTCGAATATCTAGATTTAATTGAGTAATTAAATCGATAATTTAATATTTGAAATTACAAAAATAATTGGCAACTGGGTTTAAGGTGATTAAAATTGATTTGTAAAGTAGTATTAAATCATATTGGAGTTAGAATGATATTATAGAAATTTTAAAATTGAATTAAAAGTTAATTTGTAGAAACTGAACATTTTAATATTTAATTGACGAGTAAAATAGCCATTTTTCAAACAGTCTCGGATTTCGATGAAACTACTTTCATCGGATCCGTAATGTTAAATTATTTGTATGGTTTTAAATTTAGTGTCAATCGGATTTACGGTTTGTCCGAGGCAAGCTAAAACGCACTGAAATCGGTTTGAGTGAATTTTGAATTTAAATAGTCGATTTGAAAACCTATCTTCCAAGTACGATCGAATTGGCTCTCGATATATATTCCATTGCGTTCGGAATGGAGGTAAAACATTATGAACACCAGGCGGCACGCTTCGTTTCGAGTTCGGAAAAAATTCGGGTGAATAGTGTCGCGTAATTTTCTATATAAGGACCTCATTTATTTCATTTTGCATCAAAACCCTGGCTAGGGTACAGCCGCCGCCTCTATATTATCAATGGCCGAAAAACTCTCTTCTTCCCTCTCGTTTATCTTCAAATCCACACATCGATTCGTAAAACTTCCAACTGCAAACTGGTAGAGCTCGGCACGATCGACATATCCAACGGTCGAGATTGGATTTCGAGCTGTAGATTGATAGCTATGGTGTCGCGTTCGTCTGATGTTCGAGCATGAAATTCGAGAGGTATAGGAGGCCGAGCTCGCCTTCGTTCAAGGCTTTGGTGGCACACGTGGAGGGCTTCGATATGGCGGTGTTCGATCGTCTTCAAGTTGCTCGAGTTGGTCGCAGCTAGCTAGGGTTTTGATCGGCATATGGGTTTGGACGTGCACGAAGACCTGGGGAAGAAGAAGCTCAAGGGTGCGACCGAGATTTCATCAACTTAAACGAGCGGCCCAGATCGATCTAAGGTTAAAAAATATAAAAGAATTTGTGAAAATTAATTATATTAAAATTCGTGTAATCTTTGTAACATCATAACTCTTTCATACGAGGTCCGTTTTAGACGAAACGAACTGCGTTGGGTTCGTAATCGCGAGCACTACGCAATGGAGCTAGATTGGAATCGAATGGAGCTAGTGATACTTTTGGGTAAAATTAAACGCACGTTTAATTTTATTTGAAATAAAACACTACAACTGTTATTTGGAACAAGGTGAGAACTTCTCACTCAATCGAATTGTGTTTCGATTTAAATTTGAAATAGTTAAATTTAAAATTGCTTGATTGTATGCTTGGATCATAGATTGCTATCTGTTGTATTGAAATAGACCCTATACGCCGTATATTAAGCGGGGATTATTATATTAAACACATATACCGCGATATTCCACCTTGAAGTGGAATTAGTATTATATATGTACTTGGAGTTGATTTCACGCATTATATAGCAGATGAGACCCTATTGCGCCGCATAATAGCGGATAATATTTTATATAAACCCATGTACCACAATATTCTGCCTTGAAACACGATTGGTATTGTGCTAATATCTATGGATGCAGGGAAACAGGTTGGTGGGATCCAACTGGATTCCTCAACAGTATTGATTTATTTATAGATATTTGAGATGTATTCTATTATCATATTGATATATGATGTTTGAATGCCATGGTTGATATATTGATGCTGTTGCAGCATTGGGCCTATTTTTGGAGTTTTAAAATGTTATAGTAACGATTTCGAATTTAAAAGGATTTTCAAGTGATTTTTGAAAGTATACATTTTATTAAATTTTGGAATTGATCCATTTTAAATAAATAAACGTTATAATTTTTGTGTTATGAAGATTATGATTTTTGTGAAATATAAACGAAATGTGATTTTTGATATAAGTAGTTGATTATTTTTTAAAATGGTTTAAATTGAGATTTTTGAATTATTATAAATGGTTTATATAAAAGATTTATAAATTTGATATTTTATAAATTAAAAATATTGGAATTATAAAACGAGCTTTTATAAGCGTTAAAATGAAGTATAAATGGATTTCATAAGTGAAGGAAATTTATAGATTTATAAATTGTGAAGTTATAAAGTGAATAGATTTTTGTGAAATAAAAGATTTATAAGAAATTAACTTATAAATTGGATTTTGGAATTTAAATGAGATATAAATAGAATTTGTTAATTAAGGGATTTTATAAGTTGAAGTTTTTATAAAATATATAAATGTGAATTTATAAACGTTGTTATATAAATCCGAAATCGACTTATTTTGATAAGTCGATTATTATAGATTATTAAAGGAGATTATCCAGGATTTTGGACTGTGGATAATCCTTTAAAATAAAATGTGTAGAAATGATGAATTTGGTTAACAAAGTATATTCACGATTTTGGACAGTGAATAATATATTAAAGAAATGCTTTGGGGAAGTGATATTTTAAGAAGAATTAAAATGATTTGAAGTCGTTTTAAAATGTGTTAAGGATCAAAACCATAGATTTCAACATTCATTGTTGAAATAGACATATTCGAGAAATAAGGAAAAGATGGACTATAACACTGTTGTTATAGTAAACGATTTTCGAAAGGAAATGTTTTAGCATAGTATTGGGATTTATATATTTATCTAAATTTCGAATTCCTATACTAGTGATTTTGGGTAGTCGTAACGATGTTTTTCGCAACATTCGTTTTGACTCAAATGAATGTGTTTAAGAGGATGTTTTCCTTAAAGAATAAAATACATACTTAATTATGATTTAAGTATATTGAATATTTTCCAAGATGTTGAAAATGAATAGATTTGTGAATTACTTATCATTAAATAAGTATGGAAATGTTTTCCAACATGAAGTGAAATGTTTTGAGATTTATATCTTTTAAAGATAAACTGAAAGCTAATATTTGAAATCGATTTGAAAATCGTATATCGGTGGACATTTGGAAATTTAAATTCACAATGGAATTTATAAAGGAAAGGGAAATTTATTTAAAAATAAACATTGATTTATTTTTGAAGTGTGAAAAATATATTTTGTAAAGATATTTTTGGAAAATAAATAATTTGGGAAATTATTTGGAATCTAGTGATGTTGTGCATATCTATTGATAGTTAAATAACCGACTATCAATATTTACTTTTAAATGGGTATTTGTTGTGATTTGCTTGAATTTGAATGCTACACTTATTTTATAATAAGCGCTCGTTATTCGGTTTACCCGGGAGAGGACCTTTTGGTCATGAATCCCATTCCATATAGTGATACGTCGTAATGGATAACGTTTGAAGATCGGTGTTGAAGATCAGAGATTTTCGAAAACGGAAGGATTATCGTCGAATGTCTCTACATCGGCTGATATCCGATATAGAGATTTTATCACCCTTTGTGATGGGAAGTCCGGTCGTGATTAGTGAATATACGGATTTCAAGGGCTTCTTTGGAAATGCCTTCGGTTCCATGCGATCCCGGAATGGACTTGTATGGATGTGTGTATGACGTTACAATTTGAGATGTAAAGATGGTTTCTATCAATTACATTCCTATTGGTGGCGGAAAATTTATTCTCTTAGCTTAACACCCTTCCCTGAGACATATGAGCTCAAAGGTTATGTAGTTGATGGTTACTAGTGATACATTCCCAATTTGGTAATGTGGCAAACGAAGTGTTGCTGATCATTTGTTGATCAAAGCATAGCTTGTGTGAAAAGCATAGCTTTGTGGACGATACTTCGTCGTACCTCACACATCAAAAATGGTCAAAACAGGAAGAATGCAGCAAGGTTTTCGGGAGTAGCGCCTCTTAGGGTATGTGCATTTCCTTCTGGATAGAAGTGGTATCATGGTATGGAGCCTAGATACTTAACTTATGTGTATGTCGCAAATATATATGACTTTGTGATTGATGTTGGTTGAGGATCCTTGGACAAAGGTTGTTTACAACCGGGGATGACATACTCGTGTTAGTAGTTACCTACTTTTGCAGAGGTAACCCGGCCTTATGTTGGTAGAGATCTGGTTAGGTTCTCGGGGCGTCCCTCCAGAGGCAAACCCATGTGGCAATGGGAAGTTCCTTGGCCTGATCTTTTGTTGGAAAATCCAAAGAAACAATACAAGACATGTACGGTTTTAGTTGTATAACCTGTCATGGAATGTGGCGGTAACCTACTATTGAACATGGTAGCTATAGTAGGCATAAGTGCGGAATGTCTATGCTGGCTAAGATTTATATTATACTTTCGAAATATTTTCTCTGCACTTTGGACTAATAGTAGTAATATGAACGAAATTTGCGTATCAAGCATGTTTGAATATCATAAGGAGAAATCTCCTCCAATTCTGCGTTGCATTGCGTGTGTGGCGGGAGGCCTTATGGTAGTTTCATTTTCCAAAAGCATTGCGGATCTATTTTAAAATAACTCTTTGTTTATTTTTAAAGATAAACTATTTTTAAGTTCTAACACCAGTCAGATGACTGACCTAGAGTTTATTTTTCCCTTCCTAAACTCTGGGTGCCCACCAATTTCCATACGGGCAGTCTAGAGTCAGATTATCAGATTATTCTGGAATTCAGCAGTTGCTGTAGAGATCTGGAGGCAAGCCGGACGGCATGGCGTATCTACTATTATATAGTATTTCTTTCCGCTATTTATTGTTGTAAACTCTGATAATGTAGTATAATGTGATGTAATGAAATAAAATGATACAGTTCTTTTAATTTAAAGATTATTCATTTATCTATTATTTGTTGTTCCGCTGCGATTGTGAGATTATGATATTGTTCTGTTGCTTCTTCTTTCTTTCTTCTTCTACCTCTTCCTCTTTAACCCTAATAATTCGGTTCTCCGGCCTTTGATTGCTCGGAAGTTGATACAATGGACGTATTAATGTCGACTTTCGTGAGCCGAAAATCGTAATCGTCACATATATATCCTTAAGAAAAATGCGAGCTGAATGTGTACACAATAATCAAATTAATAAAAATGGTAATGTTATTTATTCATTTATACGTAAAAAAAATTATATATCTCTTAAAATAAATTATTTAAATATACAATTTTAAAAAATATGCATTATAATTATTGTGATATCCTAGAAATTTCTAGGTAATAAACAATGTAATAATCATTTACAACAATATAAGATTTACACTTTTCCCTAGATAAATAAAACTTGTATTAATTTGAACATATATATATAAGAAGTTTTTAAAAGATAATTTTAATTTGAAATTCAAATTATAAACATTTTAAAAATAAATTGAGTTTAAAAATAATATATATACGATTTGTTTGATAACATTCTCTATAAAGGATTTTATAAAAGATAAATGAAGAAGAAGTTTAAATATTTATACACTTTAGACATTTATAAATATAAAACTAAATTGGAAATATTTTATAAGTACTTATAAAGAATATATTAACACATGCATATAACAAATTAAATACTTGCATAAAAACATAACACATATAGATAATACATAAGAAAAAGAAAATAATAAATATTTATATATAAACTTTTTCTTATGCAAAATTACAAGTATTAGATATTTAATATATCAATTAACAAGTATAAGTGTTTTATTAAGTGTAAACCATGTAGCATGGGATTTTACAAGTGTCGTTACTTTATTTATATTTGTCTTTTATTTTTAACAAATCCTAGTTAAACCTATATAAACTTATATCTTTTCTCTTCATATCTTTTTCCTATCTTCTTTCAAACAAAGATCTATAACAATCCAGTAAAAAAATAGTCTGTAACAAAATACTCAAATCAGTAACAATTTCCTCTCCACAATTCCAAAATCTGAAGCTCTTCAAAATTCAAATACAACTCAGTTTTAAATCAAGCTTTTCAAACTCAGGTTTAACTTAGATAAACGGCAAGTTACGCAACCTATCTCAGATCAACTTCAGTTTCAGTTCAAAACTCTCTGTTCAAACATCCTATACTTGGGAGTAAACTTAAAAAAAACAGTTTGATTTGGATGCATGTGATGATATTGATTTGTATGGAAGTTTTGCAGTTTGAATTCATTTGGAATTTGATATATATGTTATGTTAGCAGGTCTGTGTATATATATTTACATAGAAATTCTGACCTCTGTTGTATCATAGTTCTGTTTTGCTTTCAAAAATTAAACATCTCAATCAAATCCATATTAGCCTTTGTTATTCGAATGAAAATTATTTGTTGAAGTCAGCAGACGATTAAAAAAATAATTTTAGGGATTTAAATTCAATGAATAATTTTTAAATTGGGAATAATGGTAAAAATACATATGTATGTTAAAAATCAACCAATTTAATTTCTTTTTTGAACTGCATGAATGGACTCGTGAACGAAAATCATGATTTTTAATAAACATTTCGTGATTTTTAATTTGATATTCTAATAGAATTTTTGTGATGAACGTTTTCGGCATTTGGGTCGATTACCGTTGATTTGCACGGTGGATGGAGGCGAGGTTGTAGTCGAAGATGGTTTGAGGGATGAGGGTCTCAAGAAAAATGCTGGCGGAATTTTTCGTCCTCCGTGGCGATCGAAAGTGGGTGAAGTTGGGTTTGGTGATGGGTTTTTGTCGATGAGAACATCTTGGTGTTTGCGCCGCCGTGAGATTATCGGACTTGATCGCGTCAGGGAAGTAGCTACTGGAGGACGAGGTGCCTCCATTGGGTGGGCCGGCGGAGTTCAACGTTGGTTACTTCGTCTACGATGGTCGAATTTCCTATGGGTTAGGTTTCAGACTTTGGAACAGAGTGTTTGATTTTGTTTGGTTTGCGTGTTCACCGATCAGGGCTCACAAGAGGGTTAACGTGAGTATGGAGGGTTTGTCACGAGCTGCGGTGGTGACCTCCGATGGTCAGCATAAGGATGTACGTGCACCACAAGCACGTTGTTTTGGGATCGAATGAAGTTGGGAAATATGTTTATTTTCTCGGTGCGATGCTCGAGTAATCTGTTGTTCGACTCGAGGAAGATGGTCTTGGCGATGACTCGAGACTGGCTCGAGCTTTTGGTGTGGTCGGCTCGGGTTTGACCAGAGATGTTTTTTTTTTTAATCTAAAGCTTAATTTTTGTAAAGAAATCAAGTTTTAAAACTTAAACAAGATAAGTCAATTTTTTTTTAAGTTATGGAAGTAATTCGATTTCAAAGATGAATGTTTAATAAGTTTTAAAATATATATTGTGGATAAGTTATGAAAGGTAGAATAAGTGGCTTTTAAAAAATTAATCATGTATTAAAGTTTATTAAATATATCTGAAAGGTTTTCGAAGATTTAAAGGTTAAAATTTAATGTCTAAATTTCTTTTAATTATAATGGATTTTTAAATGCTTTATTTTTAAAATAATGTTCGATGATATAATTGTGTAAATCAATTACAATAAAGTGTTTATCTTTAAGAAATTAAGATTTTGATTATTCTAAGATAATTAATTTGTGAATATAATAAAGTTTAATTAATTATTCTTATCGATTTAATAATAGTTAAATGATGTAAGTGATTTATTAATAAGCAAAAGTTTAATTAAGATAAATGTTTTTCTTAATTAATTAAGGATTTTTAAATATATGAAGTTAACTAATTATTTATTTAATGATTAGTTGATTAGTTTGGTTAATTTGAAATAATCACTTAATTATGAATTAATTAATTATAATTACTTGGTAGAGTAATTAGTGGATAATTACAGGATGTAATGAATAAAAGGGGAATTACTTAATGAAGTAATTAGAGGATAATTACTTAATGGAAGCAATTAAGGGTCAATTACTTAGTGTAGTTAATTTAGTCAAATAATTAATGTGATTAATTAATAATGAATGTGATTAATTGAATATCAATTACTAAGTGTAATTAATTAAAAGTGTGATTAATTAATAGAATGGTGATAAATTATTTTCAAAATTTATTTAGTAAAGATTTATAGGATAATCAAAATGATTTTTAAAGATAAATGGTTTATATTTTAAATCAGTTAAGATCTTTAGTAATTAATGATTTATTAATTGATGTTAGAAATTAAGGGATGATTAATTATCGAATGAGGTTAATTAATGGATGTAATTAATTAAAGATTACTAAATAGAATAATTAATTATTGAAGTGTTTAGAGGATCATTAATGAATGACACTAATAAATTAAAGATAATGGTTAAGGCTAATTAATCTAAGTGATTAATTAAAAGAAAATTACTAATGTAATTACAAGTAATTAATCAAGGTGGATTAATTAAGATGGATCGTTAATTGGGTTGGACTAATTAATGTTAAGTAAGAAGGATTAAGGTAATCCAAGTAATTAAAGTTGGTAACTAATTTAAATGGAGATAATTAAATTAATTAGAAATTATATATCTAACAAATCTTACATATGGATGGTTGTATGATATTGGATGTCTTGGATTTGTTGATGTCTCTAATTAGCGATTGAGATGTACTGCGATACGAATGGATTGAACTGTGATAATGTGGGCTATCCTTTTGAGATAAATTGATGAATGGTATGATATCCTAAATATGAATGGTGTGATTTTAAAACTTAACAACTATGATTTGAGAAGACATTGGATTCAAAGAGACCGGGGTCGGGTATCAGAAAAATACCGGAAACCACTTTGAATAGTAGTCTAAATTTCCTTAAATTGGATATATGAAATAAAACAGGCTTGATGAAATAAGTTAAGTATCATGGATATTTAAATTGGATAATGAATCTTGGATATTATTGTGAGACAAAGGGATAGACATAAGTAAGGATATAACTCGTAGAAAATTACGAGTTACCCTGGTAATTCATTTAAGTTATATAGCTTGGTATTTCATATTATATGGGTTTACTCATGCTAGTTTCCATCCTGACCCGGGTGTTACTTTGATGTAATGCTCGGGTCAGACCGAGTATTAAAGATTTTCACGTAAGGACGATCTGGAGCTCAGGAGGCGAGTTGGATGGCAGGAACGTATGGAGTGTATTCTGCTATTGTAGTTATCTGGGACATGATTGTACCGGTTCAGTATTTGTGTATATATGTAACTCTGATGTATTGATGTAAATTAACCGATACAGTTTTCCTTTCTATAATTGTTAATATTTATTATTATATTTTATCCGCTGCGAATGTGAGATGTTGGTGTTTCTGTTTCTTTTTTTTCTATCTCTTTCTTTTTTCCCTAACTATCTGGAATCTTCGGGATCGAAAATTCCAGGTCGTTACATTTGGTATTAGAGCCAGGTTAAGCGAGAACCTTGGCTCTGGTGGGATTACTCATTAAGGATAGGGTAAGTGGAACCCTAAAATGAGTTAGGTGTATATATATATGAGAGATATGTAATGTCCCGCCTTTTTGCATGCTTCAAATCAACGATAAAACCACACACGTCAGACTTAAATCATACAAAAGGGCAGATTGTTATGGGGTTAATAAGAAGAAGTAGAAAAAGAATAGAACAAAATAGAATCTTGCAGCGGAACGATAAAATATAATAATCAAATACATAGTTCATGAAACTATTTTACAAAATATTCGATTATACTTCTATAATACATATCAGAGTAACACATACTAGAGAATATTAATAATGCAGCGGAAATAGTATGAATATGGTGGAATACTATAATAAATAATAATATAAATCTTCATCTTCTCCCTTTAGAGCTAAAGTCTTCGAATCCTGAAATGCTCAGGCTGACTTGAGCGAACTGAAAGGACAAAACACTCGAGTAAGAACTAAAAGATCTTATGTAAGTTTAATCACCAGTAATAAATATGAGTGCAGTAGCTTAGAGAAGCTCGGGATTCACATCTCCTAAGGATCCGTTAAACTATTTAATATGTAGTAATATTTCGCTATTATAATAATGTCTAATAGTAAAATAAACTTACTTTTAAATAGCATTAAGGGGTTACCCATATAACCTTTTTCACAAATAATGCTAATAGCCTATACAGTATCGTAATACCTCTTGATTGGGAGGCTACCAGAGGATACTACATAGGTATGATACAAATAGAAACTCGTGCAAGGCACGCTAGGGTAGGTGACATGGCACAACTATACCAATTATTCTTCCGGGCCGATGCTAACGCATTGTCGCAGCTATCGCCCACCTCGAGCCATACCCCCAAATCAAAGAAATCAAAAGTGGCCACCGAATAAATCCAAAAGACAAAGTATAATATCGAAGGGATGTGTCCGATCAAAGGTGCTACCTCATTAGCCCGTCGATCGCTCCTGTTTTTGCCACCTTATGCCAACTCACGGGAGTTGGGTCCACGTATTTACCTCAAAGGAAATGCCGCCGCCATCCTACTTCATTCTGGAATCTCCATCGCGTACACGGTTGTTAAAGTGGTTTTCGGATTTGGCAGAGAGTGTAACAACTTGTGATCCCGGTCTCTTCAACAACCAAACATTATTATAACACCGTGGTCTATTCAAAATAGTTTGTACTTTATAACTAGAATATAATATCCATTTCAAAGCCGTATAAATACGATATCATTTCTATTTTAAACCCAAATCAATATGATATCATTTTTTTATTTCAAACATATCATTTTCCAAATTATAGCACTTTCAATCTAAATACCTTGAAACCCATAGCCTTGAAACATAACCTCTAATACTTATGGTTCAAATATTAATTTACTTTATATAATAAAATAGTTTCTTTAATTTCATAGTAAATTCCAAATACCGATTCGAACCTCCAAATAAACCATTTCAATTCATATATTTCAAAGCTTTAAATATTCCACCATTTCAAAACTAGTTCTTTGATAATTCCATATATATCAAATTCTATTGCTATTATTTAGGTTTGAAATGTTTACTTAATAAATCAAATATAATTTAAGTAAAACCTTTAACTTCAAATAACTGGATATTCATTAAACTTGGTTAACATGATATATTCATTTAAATCAACTCGATATTTATTTAAATCACTCTACACCAATTTAAGTTATAAGAATCACAACCTTTAAAATCTCAATTTTATTTAAATTTCAAATAAAATTTATTCGAGTATAATTCTTAAATAATTTAATTCAAATCAATTTCATATTATCTTCCCACCTTATTCTCATTTAAGTTATTATAAACTCTAGAAATATAATTTAAATAAATACTTAACCATATTATATCTTAATAAAATCGAACTTTATTTTTAACTTTTTTGTTAATTTAAATCAATTTATACATAGCTTAAAACCGAGAATTCAACTATATATAAAATACATCCATACAATATCCAAATCCATACCTTATAAAACTGTATATTTCTTCACAAAACCATAGAAAATCATTTTGAAATATTTTTATATATAGACCGCGGTGCTTGTATATAATTTTCTATCCTATGGTCAAGTGATTCAGATGTTTATCATTTCAATCCATAATTTAAAATAAAATTACAGTTATATACCATTTCAAACTACAGTCCCGTGCAGTTTATAATAATATATAATACAACATCCATTCATCCATCAACCGATCACACATCCATCACAATCGTCATCCAAAACAATCAATCAATATCAATAGATAACTGATAATATATATAACAGGTATTTAACTGGCAGTTATATTCAAAAATAAATAAAATAACGATTTTGGTTTAAATAAATACAATTAACTGAGATGATGCTTAAAAATATACGGAAAAAAGTCATAAATAAATGCATAATCATAAAAAAAAATTAATTTAACAAATATAAGAAATTTTAGAAGTTGTGAGTGGGTTAAAACAATCACTGTTTCAATTTAAACTGAATTTGAATCCAATTTAAACCCAAAATATCAATAGCCACAGAATTCGTCCAAAACAACGCCAAACTGTCCGAAATTCTAATACGAACCTAGCGGCAAAAACCGTGCGTGAATTTGAATTCGTATGTAAAAGTTATTGCATTAAAAAGATTTAAATTTAAATTAAAAATAAAAGAAAACAAAACACTCACTCATTCCCTCAGGTGCCACGTCACCCTACTTTAACACGCAACAAATCCAAACCCTCCTCCATAAACCCTAAACGCATTCGATAAGGAGCTGCCACTTCGCCCATCACTTTGCGCCGCCCACGTCCTTGCCGCTGTCGCCTGTACTCGGCCACCCACGCGCGACTACCCAAAACACGCACCAGGCGTCGAACACCAAGTAGCCGCCACCTATTTTATTAAACCCTAATCGAAAAGTCCTCCATATCCAACCGTCAAATCGACAAAATAATCACCTAGATGCGATCCCCTCGGCCTCCTCTTCAAAACCTTGAAAAGGTTCGTCGATCAGTCGATGTTCATCGATGCGCGGTCAACGGCCAAAAATGGTTCTGCGATTTTTGGAAAAACAGTGATTCAAAACCAAAAATGAAACTGTAGATCTGAGATGTGTACATCGAGAACTTGTATATATAATTTTTCTGTATTTTTTTGAGGAGTTACAAATTTCACTTTGATTTTTGAATTGCAATTGGATTTGGGATTGTCTGCCGTTGAAATGAGGAGGTGAAGAGGAATTGTATGCAGAAACAAATGAGAATAGAGTTAGGCTAGGGTTTATAACGGGGTATATATAGGTAGGGTTGAAATAGAATGGATCGGATCGATTGGATGTATGCGTTGGACGATATATTGCCCAAAAAGCCTGTTTCGATTACGGAACGAAATTGGGTCAACCCGTATATCAAAATAGATGTTTTAAAATATTTTAAACGCAATGGAATAGATTTCAAGTCCAAATTCCATCGTATGAAAAAGTTATGCTAAACTCAATAATTTTCAAATTGATTTCAGTTGATTTTAATTTCATCGATTTAAGGCGTTTTGAGTCTGTACGATCTAACGACAAGTCCGATCGTACGAAACTTGATACCCACAATAATTCGCTGTTACAGATCTGATGAAACTGGTTTCGTCAAAATCCGAGTCAGTGGCCAAAATGGCTATTTTTACATTAATTAAATAATTGATAAATTAAATCACTTTTCAAATTTCAATTCCACACTTAACTAATCCTATCAATTTTGATCTCTTGAAAAATTACAGTCATTTAAGAAAATTTAGATGTTAATTTAACGTTGATTCATCAATCAATTTCAGCATTAAGTTTCAATTTCATTTTATTGAAAAATTACAAATATAATTTCCATTAGTCCCATTTACTTAAATAAATTTATAATTATTCAATTTATTATTGTCAAATAAACGGATTTATCATTGGATTCAAAACTATTGCATTAATATCCTCACATTCCATCTAAATCTCAAATAACGTAATAATTTTAGTATTTAACTCCACTCATTCGCAATTAATCTGATTATTTAACTTTAAAATTCCAATAAATTAATAAATTCTGCCTTCTATTCTTTTAATTCAACAAATTTTCATATTATGAATAAAATTTATGTGATTCCCACTTATTACTCTAAATTACATTAATGTAACATTTAATTCAGATTTATTGCAATTGATTACCCGTTTTAATTTAATTGACTAAATAAATAATTACTTTATAATGATTGTTGCCACTAACCCTAAATCATATTTATAGAAGTTATCATTTCCAAACAATTACATACAGAACATTGATTTTATTCAATCACTATTTATTCATTATTAATTCATCGATTAATTAAATATTTACATTTATTTTTCCTATAATAATTTGTTACCAAATATTCCTATTTACAATCAATTATAACCAAATAGTTGTTTCAATCAATTGGGTTTTCATTGAATTAATTATTTATTAGCTTACATTTACATTCTTACCATTCATTTCCATTATAAATTCATCAAAGGATTACAAATTTTTATTCCTTCAAATATTAAATAACAAGATTGATTACAAAATAATGTTCCTATCCAATTATCATTAAATTTATACTAATTCATCAATTTGTTCAATATATCTCTTGTTTCCTTAAGATAAATTTATATTTCTATTAAATTTTCATTCATACTTCCATTACTATATTAATAATCATTAAAGTAAAGTTTATTATCAACAACAACATTGTAATTACTTTTCTAACATTGATTGTATAAATTCCCTATTTATTATGCATCACTTCATCAGTAAATATAACTTTGAATTCGTTTCCCCATTTACTAATTTCAATCAATTATAACTTACAATCAGTTTCAATTTTTCAATTCATTGCAATTTCATTTTTAACATTTACTTCAGTATAAATTATAATTTTTTTATTTCTTCCTAAATGTAATTACAAAATTTTATAAATTCAACCAAATTAAAATTATCGAATTTTACGGGTCGTTACACTCTCCCCCCCTCAAAACTTTTTGTCCCCGAAAAGGAAAAGAAGGGAAAAGAGGAACTTATAAATCAATATATTATTCAAAACATTATATTCATAACAATAAATTTACATAATAGGATAATTTAAATAAAATATATAGATTTATAACAACTAAATCCTTTATATTAAAATTAATAATGTTTGAAAAAAATTTATAAAAATATTTTCTATGTCCAAAATTTACAGAAAATTTCGGTAGAGTCTCCTTTGTACAGGAAGGCTCGAGAGAAAATATAATATCAAATATAACAATATATACATATATTTTCCAAAATAATATATCCTAACATGGGAAAAATAATATAATAACGCTATAAATCATAATCAGAAAACGTACCTATTTGTCGAGCAATTTATGCTTATATTATGAAACCAAATGTAGTAGCAATTGCTTCCATAACCTGTATTTCACTTATGTAATCCAAAAAGGTTACCAATTATATAAAATGAAATATTTAAGGTGGTTTCAACCATAAACAAACAAATCAATACAAACATCAATCACTTGCAACAAGGCATACAACCATCATATGAAGTCAATAAAATCAACCATCCATATATCCATAGCAAACAAAAAAATAGTTGTTCGGGTTTAAAACTTTAAATTGTACAGAATGTAAAATAAACTACTAAACGCACCATTTCCTCAACAGTCTTAGATGAAACCAAATAGACTAATCATACATCCAAACAATTTTAAAATATCCTTACCCAAACAACCCTAAACCAACACCAACATCAAATCCCAACAATTAATTAAATTCATTCTTATTCATTTCATTTCATACAATTTGTTGTTCGATTTCTCTTTTTCATTCATATAATAATTTATCTATTCAATTTACATTTTATTTCTTTCAAATTTCCCTTTTTGTTGCGTTACATTCGTTTATTCATTTACTTAAGTTTAAAGTCTTATACCCACAATACTTACTTCCTATTACCATTATTACAGTAATATTTCAATTTTAACTTAACTTCACAAAATTCCAACATCAAATTCTTATTTACTAAAGAATTTCATTAATTACTTTCATTACCTCAAGTTTTGTTACTTGTATAATATCTATTACATTTTCTTATCAACATTTTAGCTTTTTATATCTTTTGGTAAGTTATATATATGCCTTTAAGAATGCAATTGAAAGTTATACAAGTTTATCTTATTTCCTTTAACTTAATTAATTGTTCAATAATTATATCTTTTGTTTAATAAGTTACAAATTCAACTTTCATTTAATCCCATCGATAACTTAGCCTTAAATCTCTTATTTCCTTTAGAGGTTTCAATTTGTTAGTTGAATTTCATTTCACTATACTAATTGAAATTATTGATTATCAGAAACTTAAGAACTAAATACCGGGTTTAATTTCAAATAATTTTAAAATAATAGATAAATGTATATACTTACACTTTATCCATCCACTTATATTTAAAACAATTTAAAATTTATATTTAATTATAAAAATAAATCCGTAGTAAAACTACTACAGCGGCATTCCCACTTGAAACTCAAAAATGAATGTCGATGATGCGTGCACTCATCACCGAAATTATTTTCCAGTGACAGAGAGGGGAGTACATACTTATTTCTTTTCCAAATTTTCTTTTAAAAAATTTCTTTCAAATTATATTGAAATGTTTATATCAGAAAATACTTCTAAAATATTATTACTATATTCCAAAATAATTCAAAAGAAATTTTTGAAAATCCCGAAACTTATGTTCTAAAATTTCCAATTTCCATTTATTTTGTTTTCAATCTCATTTCAACTATTATTTATAAATTTCATTACCTAACAAACAATATAATACAACCAATATAACCTTTATAAAATTTTACTTTATATATATAGAAAATATAATAGGCAAAATTATTTCATTCACCGATATGAAAACCAAATATTACGTTGGTATGTTCTATTAAGTGTTTACAAATCCCTATTGATTACATAGCATCCCATACATCAACCAGAATTTATAAATACAAAACGGAACAAATTATCATAATATTAAAACCTGACGCAGCGGATTAATCAAAACAAACTTCGATCGATGGAATGTAGCAATCGGTGAGTTGAGAATACTGCAAGGCCCAAATCCGTTGATCCAAAGATACCGGATTCTAGCTATCTTCGTCTCGTTGATCGCGCACGATGCCGAGAAAGAAGATCTACGATTCTTCGTACGTTGATCTAGCGCACTAGATACCGTGAATCGGCTTCAACAAACGTGGATTCGAGCGCACTCGAATGACGTAAGTGGAGATAGGAGATTACACTCAACTACCAATTGGAGAAGAAAGCACAAAGCAATCAACTAGAAATTTTATTTCAAAATCAACAACCCCCCAATGTACAACGCACCCCCCCTATTTATAGAGTTTTGACCCTGACCCTTAAGTCGCATACGACTTACGACTCACTATAAGTCGGTGGAGACTCAATGCACACGGTTTAACACTTACAACACCATGTCGGCTCAATGACTCACGACTCAACACCAGTGTTTACATACCAGCAACATATACGACTCAACATAGGTCGTGAACGACTCACGACTCAACTAAGGACCGACTCAAGACCCACACGACTCAAGCTTCCAAGTTCTTTGCGGCATGCCTCTTCGAACGACTTAGCTAGGTCGTGTTCCGCCTCCGACTCAAGGCCCTTAATTGCTGAAACCTTCCCTTTCTTCGTGTTAAGTCGTAAACGACTTATGTATGGGTCGTTGAGTCGTGTACGACTCATCGGACTCGAACACCCCAAGTTCCGGTTGAGTCGTAGCCCTGTTTCATTAACCCGTATACGACTCAAGTGTCTGTTATCTCGTGCCTCTTCTTCGTTAGGTCGTACCTCCCCTTCACTCGACCAGTTAGGTCGTTCACGACTCATAGTTGCTTGACTCGTGAACGACTTAAGACCTAAAAACAAAGCTTCCTTAACTCGAGAACGATCTTCCTCTTTAGGTTGCATACGACTTATCCCCTGAGCTGCATCATCCTCCCCTGGTTGAGAAAAATTCGTCCTCGAATTTGTAAATTCCTCCACATCAATCTCACCTCCATGATATGGAATTAAAAACTTGACGTTAAAAACATCAGAAGTATAAACATCATCTGGTAACTTTAATTGATAAGCATTCTCATTGATTTTCTTCAAAACTTCAACTGGACCAATTTTTCGCGCCTTCAACTTGTTATAACCACCCACCGGAAAACGATCCTTCGTCAATACAACATAAACCAAATCACCTTTCTTAAATTCAACACTCCGTCGTCTCAAATCAGCAGCCCACTTATACTTCTCATTTGACTTTTCTAATCGTTCTTGAACAATTTTATGACATCCAGTCAACTCATCAACAAAATAAGCAGCTCGTTTAGCTCTTCCCTTTGACTGCGGTACTACTGCCAAATCTAACGGTCCCCTGGGTAAATTTGAATATACAATCTGAAATGGACTGTAACCCGTACTACGATTCATGGCATGATTATGAGCAAACTCTGCTTGGCATAGCTTCATGTCCCAACTTCTCAAATTATCCTGTACAAGACATCGCAACAAATTTCCCAATGACCTGTTAACAACTTCTGTCTGTCCATCAGTTTGCGGATGATAAGCACTACTAAATTTCAACTTCGTTCCCACCATCTTCCACAAACTCAACCAAAAGTGACTCAGAAAACGAGTATCTCGATCGGAAACAATAGATTCCGGTAAACCATGCAATCGATACACCTCCTTAAAGAATAATTGTGCCACTCGAACTGCATCCGTTGTCTTCTTGCAGGCAATAAAATGTGCCATCTTCGAAAATCTGTCCACTACAACAAATATTGAATCATTTCCCCTTTGAGTTTTAGGCAAACCCAAAACGAAATCCATGCTGATATCAACCCATGGCTTAGACGATACTGGTAATGGCAAATACAACCCTGCATTTGTCGCTGTTCCCTTTGAAACTTGGCAAATATGGCATCTCTCCACAAGTCTTTCGACTTCTTTCCTCATCGACGGCCAAAAGTAAGATTGAGAAATCAACTGCAATGTACGATCTCTACCCACATGGCCTTCTTCATGCAACTCCTTGATAATTTTCATTCTCAAACTGCCCTCTGGAATACATAACTGATTTCCTTTAAACAAGAATCCATCAACTAACATAAATTCATCGGTACTCCCTTCCTTGACTTTCTCAATATATTTCACAAAGTAAGGATCTTCTTCAATCGTCTCTGGCAATACTTCAAATCCCGTCACTTCAACCTTCAATGTTGTTAACAAATGACTCCTCCTACTCAAAGCATCAGCCACACGATTCGTCACCCCGGATTTGTGTTTAACAACAAAGGTAAACTGCTATAAATACGCGATCCATGACGCATGTCGCGCTGAAATCTTCTCCTGCCCCTGCAAATGCTTCAACGCCTCATGATCAGTGTACAGAACAAACTCCTTCTGAAATAGATAATGTCTCCAATGTTTAATCATTTGCACAACAGCATAGAATTCAACGTCATATGTACTGTATCTCATCTTTGCCCCTGACAACTTCTCACTGAAATATGCAACGGGTTTCCCATTCTGACTCAAGACTCCTCCAATTCCCACCTTCGAAGCATCAGTATGCAATTCAAACAACAACTGAAAATTCGGTAAAACAAGAATTGGTGCTGTCGTCAACAGTTATTTGATTCGTTCAAAAGCAACTCCCGCTTCCTCTGACCATACAAACTGTTTTCCTTTCATGCAATCAGTAACTGGTGTCATCACGCTACTGAAGTGTGGAATGAACCTTCGGTAGAATGATGCCAATCCATGAAAACTTCTAACTTCAGTGATAGTTCTCGGCTGTGGCCAATTTCTGACTGCCTCCACTTTACTCTGATCAACTTGAATACCTTCTCCTGAAACAACATAACCCAGAAATAAAACACTTCTTGTCATAAACACACATTTCTTCGTAGCAGCATAAAATTGTTCTTCATGAAGGATAATCAACACTTCCCTCAAATGTAGAACATGCTCCTCCATACTCCTGCTATATATCAGAATATCATCGAAATAAACCACCACGAACTTCCCAATGAATGGTCTAAAGATTTGATTCATCACCCGCATGAATGTACTAGGGGCATTTGACAAACCAAATGGCATAACCAACCATTCGTATAACCCCTCTCTTGTCTTGAAAGCTGTCTTCCATTCGTCACCTGGTCTAATTCGAATCTGGTGATAACCACTCTTCAAATCAATCTTTGAAAATATAGTAGCCCCACTCAACTGATCCAGCAAGTCATCCAACCTCGGCATAGGAAATCTGTAACGAACAGTAATCTTGTTCAAAGCTCTACTATCTGTACACATTCTCCATGTTCCATCCTTCTTGGGCACCAACAAAGCTGGTACTGCACAAGGACTCAAGCTTTCCTGAACACGTCCCTGCTTAAGTAACTCTTCCATCGGCCTTCGTAACTCTTCATGTTCCTTCGGACTCATTCGGTAATGTGGTCGATGTGGTAATACTGCTCCTGGAACAAGATCAATTTGATGTTGAATGTCCCTCAATGGTGGTAACTCCTTAGGCAACTCCTCTGGAAACACATCCTCAAATTCTTTCAAACAGGCTTTGCTTCTTCAGGAATTTCAACCTCTTCACTACAATCCCGTCCAATCAACAAAAATACTTCCGGCTCCTCTTCAACCTCCTTAACGAACTCCTTTAATGATAGCAACGTTTTCAGTTCTTCAATTTCTTCCAACTTGCTTTCTTCTGGTTGTCGCTTCTTAGGAACCAAAGTGATCTTTGTACCCTCGAACATGAAACTATAACTGTTAGAACGACCATCATGTTGCACTGCTCTATCAAACTGCTATGGTCTGCCCAACAACAGATGACACACATCCATGTCTACAACGTCACACCAAATTTCATCTTTGTACTTCTTCCCAATAGAAAAATTAACACAAGCCCTTCGACACACCTTCACTTCACCACCCTTCCTTAACCATGCTAGCTTGTACGGTTTAGGATGTTTCTCAGTTTTCAAGTTCAACTTCCTTACTACTTCTGTAGAAATAATATTGTCACAGCTTCCAGCATCAATAACGAACTTGCAAACTTTCCCTAGAATAGTGCATGTCGACTGAAAAATATTGCTTCTCAACCAACTACAATCCTCCTCTTGCTTTGGTGTAAGACATGTCCTCCTCATCATAAGATTACAACCTTCATCTCCAGACAATTCTTCTTCCTCCTCAACATAAGGTGTATTTGAACATTCTTCCTCCTCATCGTCATCCTCCTCAACTTCTGCAACCATTGCTCTCTTCTTCGGCTTCGGACATTCATTGCTTTTATGACCCAACTCCTGACAATTATAACATTTGAAACCACTCTTAACCTTCGCCTTCTCAGCCTCCTTCGCAACTGGTTTGGAAACGGCTTTAGGAACATTAGAACTTCCTCCGACACCCTTCGCTTGATTGTTGGAATTAGTAAACACACCACCTCCACGCCTTCCTTGCTTTTCCCAAGCTAACGCCTTTTGATGTGCCTCTGCTACAGATCTGGGATCGAACACATTAACCATGTCCTGGATCTGCATTCTCAATCCTCCAACAAACCTAGCAGTCAGCTGTTCTTCTGTCTCCATTATATCGTTCCTGGCAATGAGTTGGTAAAATTCATCTTCATAGTCATTTACTGATTTCGTCCCCTGCCTTAGATTCTGCAATCTCTGGTACATAAGCGATTGTTAGTTGTATGGCAAAAATGTAGCCCTCATCAATTTCTTCATCTTCTCCCAAGATTCTATCTTTGACTTCCCCATTCGTTCACGAGTAAGTTTAGTTTGCTGCCACCATGCCAAAGCTCTTCCCCTCAGCCTTGTAGCAACTAACTTCACCCTTCGATTCTCCGGAACCTCCTTGAAATCAAAGATTTCCTCCACATTAGATAACCAATCTAAGAATTCTTCAGCTACCATTCCTCCTTTAAACTCCGGAATCTCCATCTTCATTCCCGATTCCCATCGACGATCATCATCTATATCTCGATACTGACGTCGTGTTTGTTCTCTATCTCGATGCATACTTCCTCTGTCACCAACAAATTCCTCATCAAAATCTGAAGTATATCGTTGTCTTTCACACCCTCCAGCATCTCTACCACCACTCCTACTACCAACATCCCGTCTATCATGATCATCAACATTCCTCCTACTTTGATTATCAACACTCCTAGGCTCTTGACTTTCTCTCTTCTCCCGTTCTGAATGTGATGACACTCTACTACCCCCACGGATGGATTCAGGTGAATTTCTTCTTCTACTTTGATTCATATCAATCATAAGCCACTCCAACCTACCAATGCCTTCATCAATCTTCTCATGCATAAGTTGTTCCATTTGATCGGCCTCTTCTCTCCGATATAAAGCTTCAACATTTTGATGGCGGTTACCTCTCCTTGGCGGCATGATTGAAATTCACAAAATTTCAACAAATCGATACCAAAGTGATACTTCACAAGCACACCACGGCTTCACAAGCTTCTACACAACTTCACAAGGCTCGGCCTTAACTCCTTAGCTAGAAACAAGCTTCCAATGATCCTTCCTAGGCTCGGCTACTTCACAAGTATACACGGCCTACTTCAAATTCAAACACTTTCAACACTTTGATCCAAAATGGAATGGATCGAAAGTTCTCCCTCTTGTTGCAACTTCAATATGAACACGATGAACAACTTCAAACTTCAACACTTGGCTCCAAGACCCGATTTAGCTATGATTGGCTAAATATGGCTCTGATACCAAAAACTGACGCAGCGGATTAATCAAAACAAACTTCAATCGATGGAATGTAGCAATCAGTGAGTTGAGAATACTGCAATGCCCAAATCCGTTGATCCAAAGATACCGGATTCTAGCTATCTTCGTCTCGTTGATCGCGCACGATGCCGAGAAAGAAGATCTACGATTCTTCGTACGTTGATCTAGCGCACTAGATACCGTGAATCGGCTTCAACAAACGTGGATTCGAGCGCACTCGAATGACGTAAGTGGAGATAGGAGATTACACTCAACTACCAATTGGAGAAGAAAGCACAAAGCAATCAACTAGAAATTTTATTTCACAATCAACAACCCCCCAATGTACAATGCACCCCCCCTATTTATAGAGTTCTGACCCTGACCCTTAAGTCGCATACAACTTACGACTCACTATAAGTCGGTGGCGACTCAATGCACACGGTTTAACACTTACAACACCATGTCGGCTCAATGACTCACGACTCAACACCAGTGTTTACATACCAGCTCGTAATACAACATATACGACTCAACATAGGTCGTGAACGACTCACGACTCAACTAAGGACCGACTCAAGACCCACACGGCTCAAGCTTCCAAGTTCTTTGCGGCATGCCTCTTCGAACGACTTAGCTAGGTCGTGTTCCGCCTCCGACTCAAGGCCCTTAATTGCTGAAACCTTCCCTTTCTTCGTGTTAAGTCGTAAACGACTTATGTATGGGTCGTTGAGTCGTGTACGACTCATCGGACTCGAACACCCCAAGTTCCGGTTGAGTCGTAGCCCTGTTTCATTAACCCGTATACGACTCAAGTGTCTGTTATCTCGTGCCTCTTCTTCGTTAGGTCGTACCTCCCCTTCACTCGACCAGTTAGGTCGTTCACGACTCATAGTTGCTTGACTCGTGAACGACTTAAGACCTAAAAACAAAGCTTCCTTAACTCGAGAACGATCTTCCTCTTTAGGTTGCATACGACTTATCCCCTGAGCTGCATCAAAACCTTTTATAATACTAACAAATACGCTCTCTCATATATATACACTCAGCGACTGCCATCGGGTATTTCTACCCTATTAGTAAAGAGTCAGACCCCACAAAGCTAAGGTTTATCGCTAAACCAAAGCTATGATACCAGATGTAACATCCCGACTTTTTACACACTTTAAATCGACGATAAAACCGCACAGGTCGGACTTAAATCATACAAAAGGGCAAATTGTTATGGGGTAAATAAGAAGAAGTAGAGAAAGAAAAGAACAAAACAGAATCTTGCAGCGGAACGATAGAATATAATAATCAAATATATGGTTCATGAAACTGTTTTACAAAATATTCGACTATACTTATACAATACATATCAGAGTTACACATGCCAGAGAATATTTATAATGCAGCGGAAACAGTATGAATGTGGTGGAATACTATAATAAATAATAATATAAATCTTCGTCTTCGTCCTCCAGAGCTAAAGTCTTCGAATCCTGAAATGCTCAGATTGACCCGAGCTAATTGAAAAGACAAAACACTCGAGTCGGAACTAAAAGATCTTATGTAAGTTTAATCAACACTAATAAATATGAGTGTAGTAACTTAGATATTCTCGGGATTCACATCTCCTAAGGATCCTTTAAACTATTTACTATGTAGTAATATTTCGCTATTATAATAATGTCTAATAGTAAAATAAACTTACTTTTAAATAGCGTTAAGCGGTTACCCATATAGCCCTTAACACAGATAATGCCAATAGTCTATACAGTACCGTAATACCTCCTGATCGGGAGGCTACTAGAGGATACTCCATAAGTACGACACAAATAGAAACTCGTACAAGGCGTGCTAGGGTAGGTGACACGGCAAAACTAGGCAATGCCAGGGTAGATATACCAATTATGCTTCCGGGCCGGTGGTAACCCATTGCCGCAGCTACCACCCACCTCGAGCCACACCCCAAAACAAAGAAATCAACAGTGGCCACCAAATAAATTCAAAAGTCAAAGTATAGTATCAAAGGGATGTGTCCGATCAAAGGTGCTACCTCATTGGCCCGTCGATCGCTCCTGTTTTTTCCACTTTATGCCAACTCACGGGAGTCGGGTCCACGTATTTTCCTCAAAGGAAAAGCCGCCACCATCTTACTTCATTCTGGAATCTCCACCGCGTACACGGCTGTTGAAGTGGTTTTCGGAGTTGGCAGATACTATGACAACTTCCGATCCCAGCCTCTTCAACAACCAAACGTTATTATAACACCGTGGTCTATCCAAAATAGTTTATACTTTAAAACCAGAATATAATATCCATTTCAAAACCATATAAATCCGATATCATTTCTATTTTAAACCCAAATCAATATGATATCATTTTTTTATTTCAAATATATTGTTTTCAACTCATAGCACTTTCAATCTAAATACCTTGAAACCCATAGCTTTGAAACATAACCTCTAATACTTATGGTTGAAATATTAAATTACTTTATGTAATGAAATAGCTTCTTTAATTTCATAATAAATTCCAAACTCTGATTCCAACATCCAAATAAACCATTTCAATTCATACATTTCGAAGCTTTAAATATTCCAGCATTTCAAAACTAGTTCTTTGATAATTCCATATATGTCAAATTCAATTGCTATTATTTAGGTTTGACATGTTTACTTAATAAATAAAATGTCATTTAAGTAAAACCTTTCACTTCAAATAATTGGATATACTTTAAACATGGTTAACATTTATATTCATTTAAATCAACTCGATATTTATTTAAATCACTCTACACCAATTTAAGTTATAAGAATCATGCCTTTAAAATCTCAATTTTATCTAAATTTCAAATCAAATTTATTTGAGTATAATTCTTAAATAATTTAATTCAAATCAATTTCATATTATCTTCCCACCTTATTCTCATTTAAGTTATTATAAACTCTAGAAATATAATTTAAATAAATACTTAACAATATTATATCTTAATAAAATTGAATTTTATTTTTAACTTTGTTTATACTTTAAATCAATTTATACATAGCTTAAAACTGAGAATTCAACCATATATAAAATACATCTATACAATATCCAAATCCATACCTCATAGAACCGTTTATTTCTTTACAAAATCATAGAAAATCATTTCAAAATATTTTTATATATAGACCGCGGTGCCTGTATATAATTTTCTGTCCTATGGTCGAGTGATATGAATGTTTATCATTTCAATCCGTAATTTAAAATAAAATTACGGTTATATATCATTTCAAACCGCAATCTCGAATAAAATAAAAATGCATAACAACTTGCAGTTTATAATAATATATAATGTAACATCCATTCATCCATCAACATATCACACATCCATCACAATCATCATCCAAAACAATCAACCAATATCAATAGATAGCTGATAATATATTTAACTGGTATTTAACTGGCAGTTATATTCAAAAATAAATTAAATAACGATTTAATTTAAATAAATACAATTAACTGAGAAGATGATTAAAAATATATGGGAAAAAATCATAAATCAATGCATAATCACAACAAAAATTTAACTTAACAAACAAAAAAAATTTTAGAAGTTGTAGTGGTTAAAACACTCCCCTTTTGGATTTAAATCCAATTTATACCCAAAAGTCCAACAACCTCAGAATTCATCCTAACTAGCGACAAAATGTCTGAAATTCCAATACGAACCTAGCGGCGAAAACCACGCGTGAGTGTGAGTTCGTATGTAAAAGTTATTGCACTAAAACGAATGAAATTTAAATTAAAAATAAAAGGAAAAAAACGCTCATTCTCCCAGGTGCCACGTCACCCTCCTTCAACACGCAACAGGTCAGAACCCTCCTCCAGAAACCCTAAACGCGTTCGATAAGGAGCCGCCACTTCGCCCATCACTTCGCGCCGCCCACGTCCTTGCCGCGGTCGCCTGAACTCCGCCTCCCACACACCACCACCCAAAACATGCAGTAGGCATCGAACACCAAGTAGCCGTCACCTATTTTCTTAAACCCTAATCGAAAAATCCTTCACATCCAACCGTCAAATTGACAAACTAATCACCTAGATGCGATCTCCTCCACCTCCTCTTCAAAACCCAGAAACGGTTCGTCGATCAGTCGATGTTCATCGACGCGCGATGAACGGTCGAAAATGCTTCTACAATTTTCGAAAAAACGGTAATTCTAAACTAAAAACGAAGTGCAGATCTGAGATGCGTACATTGAGAGCTTCGATATATAATTTTTCTTAATTTTTTTGAGGAGTTTGAAATTTCACTTTTATTTTTGAATTGCAATTGGATTTGGGATTGTCTGCCATTGAAATGAAGTGGTGAAGAGGAATTGTACGCACAAAGAAAGGAGAATAAAGGTAGGCAACGGTTTATAATAGGGTATATATAGGTCGGGTAGAAATAGAATGGATCGGATCGATTGGATGTACGCACTGGACAATGTATGGCCCGAAAAGCCCGTTTCGACTTCAGAACGAAATTGGGTCAACCCGTATATCAAAATAGATGTTTTAAAATATTTTAAATGCAATGGAAAAGGTTTCAAGTCCAAATTCCATACTATGAAAAAGTTATGCTAAAAACAATATTTTTCAAATTGATTTCAATCGATTTTAATTCATTGATTTCAAGACGTTTCGAGTCTGTACGATCAAACGCGAAGTCCGATCGCTACGAAACTTGAAACCTTAAAATAATTCACCGTTATGAATCTAACGAAACTGGTTTTGTCGAAATCCGAGTCAGTGATCAAAATGGCTGTTTTTACATTATTTAAATAATTTAATAATTAATAAATTAATTCACCTTTCAAATTTCAATTCCATACTTAACCAATCCTATCATTTTTGATCACTTAAACAATTACAGTGATTTAAACAAATTTAGATGTTAATTTAACGTTGATTCATCCATCAACTTCATCGTTAGGTTTCAATTTCATTTTACTCATCAACTATAAATATAATTTCCAACAGTCCCATTTATTGTAAATTAATAATTATTCCATTTATTATTGTCTAATAAAAGGATTTAACATTGGATTCAAAACTATTACATTAATATACTCACATTATATCTAAATCTCAGATAACGTAATAATTTTAATATTTAACTCCACTCATTTGCAATTAATCTAATTATTTAACTTTAAAATTCTAATAAATTAATAAACTCAGCCTTCTATTCTTTTAATTCAACTAATTTTCATATTATGAATAAAACCTACTTTATTCCCACTTATTATCCTAAATTACATTAATGTAACATTTAATTCAGATTTATTGCGATTGATCTCCCGTTTTAGTTTAGTAGACTAAATAAATGATTACATTATAATGATTGTTGTCACTAACCCTAAATCATATTTATACAAGTTATCATTTCCAAACAATTACATACAGAACATTGATTTTATTCAATCACCATTTATTCATTATGAATTCATTGAATAATTGTAAGGGTAGGGATTTTTCGTCCACGAACGTCGACATTAATACGTCCACAGCATCAACTGCCGAGCAATCGAAGGCTGGAAAACCGAACCATTAGGGTTAAAGAATAGGTAAAAGATAGAAGAAGAAAGAAAAAGCAACAAAAGCAATATCAGAATCTCACAATCGCAGCGGAACAACATATAATAGATAAATGAATATTCTTTAAAACAAAGAACTATATCAGTTATTACATTGCATCACATTACATTATCAGAGTGTACAACAACAAACAATGGAAAAGAAATACTATATACTAGTTGATACGCCATGCCATCCAGCTTGCTCCTGATCTCCACAGCAACTCCTGAATTCCAGAATGACCTAATAACCTGACCCTAGACTGCCCATGTTAAAATTGGTGGGCACACATAGTTTAGGAAGAGAGCAATAAACTCAGGCCAGTCATGAGACTGGTGTGAGAACTTAAAACAGTTTATCTTTAAAAATCAATAAAGAAATATTTTAAAATTAGATTCGCAATTCTTTTTAGAAAATGAAACTGCCATAAGGCCTCCTGCACACACATACAATGCAAACGCAGAATCGGAGGAGATTTCTCCTTATGATAGTCAAATATGCTTGATACGTAGAATGATTTATTTGATATTATTACTATAAGCGCAAAGTGTTGGAAAACATTTCAAAAGTAATGATATAAATCATAGCCAACATACGACCATTATCGTATGCCTACTATAGCTACCATTTTCAATAGTAGGTTACCGCCGCATTCCATGGCAGGTTATATAACTAAAACTATACAAGGCTCGTATTGTTTCTTTGGATTTCCAACAAATGGTCAGGCCAAGGAACTTTCCATTGCCACATAGGTACGCCTCTAGAAAGTCGCCCTAAGAACCTAACCGGATCTCGGCCAAAACAGGGCCGGGTTACCCCTAGTTAGGTAACTACTAACACGAATATGCCATCCCCCGGTCGTAACCGACGTAAATCCCAGGATCCACCAAAAACCACGAAGTAATAAGTTTGCGGCAACAACATAGGTTAAGTACCAGGGCTCCATACCATAATACCACCTCTATCCAGAAGGAAATGACATACGCTAAGGGGGCGTGATCCCCTAATAACCTTGCTGCATCTTTCCTGTTTTGACCATTTTCTGGGTGTGAGGTCCGACGATGTCTCGTCCACAAAGCTACGCTTTATACAAAAGCCACGCTTTGATCAACAAATGCTCAACGGCACTATGTATGCCACATTACCAATTTGGGAATATATCACTAGCAACCATCAACTACATAACCTTTGAGCTCGTACGTCTCAAAGAAGGGTGTTAAGCTAAGATGATGAATTCTTCGCCACCAACAGAAATATATTTGATAGAAACCAGCTTTACATCTCAAACTATAATGTCAGACACACATCCATACAAGTCCATTCTGGGTTCGAATAGAACCGAAGCACTTCCAAGGAAGCCCTTGCAATCCGGATATTCACTAATAACGACCGGACTTCCCATCACAATGGGAGATAAAATCTCTATATCGGAGATCGGCCGATGGAGAAACATTCGACAGTAATCCTTCCATTTTCATAAATATCCAATCTTCAACACCGGTCTTCAAATGCTAACCATTACGACATATCATTATTCGAAATAGGATATATGACACAAAGGTCCTCGTCCGACTAAACCGAATAACGAGCGCTTATTTTAAAAATAAGTGTAGCATTCAAATTCTAGCAAATCACATCAAATACCCATTTAAAGGTAAATATTGATAGTCAGTTATTTAACTATCAAGGCAGACAAACAAATAACCAGCACCATAACAATCACTAGGCCCTTTTTATTAATCTTCCGTAAATTAATAACTTGCCAGATATTCACTTCAATCTATCTTTAAAAAGATATATTCTCTAAACCATTTCAAATTCAACATAGGAAAACATTTCCAAATACTTATCCATTTTCAATTTATTATCCAAAACATTTCACTACATATTCGAAAACATTTCTATACTTATTTAACAATAAGTAATTCACAAATCCATTTAATTTCAATACTTAGAAAATATTCAATATACTTAAAACACGGTTAAGTATATATTTTATTCTTTAAAGAAAACAATCTCTTAAAAACATTCATTTGAGCTAAAATAAATGTTGCGTAAAACATCGTTACGATAACCCAAAATAACTAGTATAGGCATTCGAAATTAAGATAGATATATAAATCCCAATACTATGTAAATATTCCCTTTGGGAAATCATTTACTATAACATCAGTGTTATAGTCCATCTTTTCCTTATTCCTCGAAAACGTCTATTTCAACAATGAATGTTGAAATCTATGATTTAGACACTTAATACATTTTAAAACAACTTCAAATCATTTTAATTCCATTTAAAATATCAATTCACTAAAACATTTCTTTAATATATTATTCACTATCCAAAATCGTGAATATACTTCGTTAACCAAATTCATCATTTCTACACATTTTATTTTAAAGGATTATCCATGTCCGAAATTGTGGATAATCACCTTTAAAATTCTAAAATAATTGACTAATCAAAATGAGTCGATTTCGGATTTATAAAACAACGTTTATAAATTCTATTTATATTTTATAACAACTTCAACTTATAAAATCCCTTTATTAACAAATTCTATCTATATCTCATTTGAATGCCAAAATCCAATTTATAAGTTAATTACTTATAAATATTTTATTTTACAAAATCTATTCAATTTATTACTTCACAATTCATAAATCTATGAATTTCATTTACTTACGAAATCCATTTGTATTTCATTTTAACACTTATAAAAACTCGTTTTAAAAGTCCAATATTTTAATTTACAAATATCAATTTTATAAACCTTTTATATAAACCGTTTATAATAATTCAAAAATCCCAATTTAAACTATTTTATAAAATTCATTAACTCCATATTTCAGAAATTACCTTTCGGTTATATTTCAAAAAAATCATAATTTTTGTAACATTAAAATTATAACGTTTATTTATTTAAAATCAATAAATTCCAAAAAATTTAAATAAAACGTATACTTTCAAAAATAACTTTAAAAAATCCTTTTAAATTTAGAAACGTTACTTTAACATTTTTAAAACTCCAAAAATAGGCCCAATGCTGCAACAAGACTAAATATAACAATCACGTCATCCAAACATCATATATCAATATGATAACAGAATATATCACAATATCTGCAGATAAATCAATACGGGTGAGGAATCCAGTTGGATCCCTCCAACCTGTTTCCCTGCATCTGCAGATGTTAGCACAATACCAATTTCCGTTCCAATATGGATAATCACGATACATGGGTTTATATAAATATTATCCGTATTATGCGGCGCAATAGGGTCTCATCAGCTATATAATGCGGGAAATCAACTCCAAGTACATATATAATACCAATTCCATATCAGGATGGAATTATCGCGGTATATGTTTTTAATAAATAACATCCGCTTAATATATGGCGCATAGGGTCTATTTCAAAACAATAGATAACAATTTATCATTCAATCACACAATCAAGAAATTTTAAATCTAACTATTTAAAATTTAAATCGAAACAATTTCGATTGAGTGAGAAGTTCTCACATTGCTTCCAATAATAGTTTCAGCGTTTTGTTTTGAATAAAATAAACGCGCGTTTAAGTTTACCCAAAATTCAACTAGCTCCTAACGACTCCAATCCTTTTCCATGGCGTAGTGCTCGTCAAAACGAAGCCAACGCAATTCGTTTCGTCGAATTTTGACCTCGTAGAAAAATGTTATGATATTTTTAAACATTACTCGATTTATAACAAAATTAATTCACAAATTTTATTTACTTTTAAAACCCAATATAAATCCTCGGCCGTTGATTTCAATCCAGATCTGGCACATGCTATCCTTCTTCTCCCTCCAGTTTTCTCATGCGCACGTCCCCCTTTCGTTTGAGAAACCCACGGCCTCCAAAGCTCCACCCATTTACGTGACTTCACCACACATCTTCACGTCGATCGGGGAGTGCCAAACGAAAGCCCATCACGAACTCCCCCACTGTCTGCAACCACGTCGAGCTCGGTCGCCTGTGTCTCACGAAAAACATGATTGAATGCGCGGCCTTCACAAGCAATTTCCCGACGATTGGCTCCACCATTTTCGATCACCACTATTGAAGTCGTAGTCTCGAGACGATCTACAACATTGCAGTTGGAACTTTCTTGAATAGACTGATGGATCGAGAGATCTTGAGGGAAGAATGAAAGAGATTTTTGGCCACTGGAATTTTGATTAACCGACGGTTAGGGTTTTGGAGGATTGGGTTGCAAATGAAATGAGGAAGGGTTCCTTTTATAGAAATTTCAACGAAAACACTATTCACTCGATTTCCCGAAATCCAAATCTCGCGCGGTGACCGGAGTTTCTACGGTTTAACCCGCGTTCTGGACACAATGGAACGTGTTTCGGAGGCTATTTCGATCATATGTCCGAGTTACTGAAATAAACGATCAAATTTAAATTAAATCGGGTAAACTAATTTCTATGCGTTTTGGCTTGCCCCGGACAAATGGTAAATCCGATTGACACGAAATTTGAAATCTTACAATAATATAACATTACGGATTCGGTGAAATAGGTTTCGTCGAAATCCGAGACTGTTTGAAAAATGGCTATTTTAACTCGTTAATTAAATATTAAAATATTCAATTTCTGTAAATTAACTTTTAATTCAATTTTAAAAGTTCACAAACATTGTTCTAACTCTAATATAATTTAATATAACTTTATAAATCATTATTAATCTCACTAAACCAAATTTCCAATTATTTCTGTAATTTCAAATATTAAATTATCGATTTAATTATCTAATTAAATTTAAATATTCGAAATATAATTCATTCGACTTACAAATTTTACCTGTTGACATTTAAAATCAATTAAATATCTGAATTTCAAATGACAGAAATTCTGGGTCGTTACAATCTTCCTACCTTAAAAGAATTTCGTCCTCGAAATTAACAAGTAAGAAAAAGTTTTGAAATCCATTAACTTTTCAAAACAAACCGTTCAAAATTGATTTACAAATCTCTTAAGTGTTTAAAATTTTCAAAATCCATAGTTAAACCTCTTACAAAATATTTACTAAGTTTTCAAATCCATATATAATTATCTTTTCAAAATCAACTATATCGTTTTACCTTTAACTTCAAACCAAATCTTAGTGCTCATAAAAAAAAAATTCCTAAATTTCCCGAAAATTTTCTAACGCCTTAAATTTTCAGAAAATTTCGCCATAACCTCCTTTGTATGGAGGAACTTTTACAATATCACAATAGATATAAATATATATACATCGACCTACATGGTCGGAAAATAGAAAAACAGTTCATATTTCCTATTTTTATTGCGTAGGCGTACCTTTTTAGCAATTTTAAGCGAAGCAGTTATTTATTTAGCATTTTTCGCAACCAAATCCTGCTAACGGTAGCCACGGTACCTATACTTACTCAATATAAACACCTAAGTGACATATGCAAGAAATTATTAACATTTTACTCTTCTAAACAACTACAACACATGCATATTTAAAAGAAATGCATACTAAGCAAGGTTTATAAGCAACTTATATGATTTCGACATTACTTGTAATTGTTTACAACCAATTTACATAAAATGACATTCAATTGTTCATTCTCAATTAGTTTACATTCACTAATTTACATTCATATTTGTTCACTTTCAATTCCAATCAATTTCTATTCAATTTAAATTTACTTAACTTCCAATTTGAGTTTAATTGCTTTAGCTTTCAATTTTATTCATTCAGTTGCATGTGAATTTATATTCAATCAATTAACAATAATCTAACAACCAATGTATATCCAATACAACCGAATTTATTCTCTTTACATTCAACATTCATATTCACTTTGTTTACGTTCAATTTGGTTTAACATTCAATTAGTCTTAAATGAATCAACACTTATATCCATTATTTCATATCAATTCATTACATTCGATTGATTAATATTCAATTCATTAGTTCAATTACCAATTTATTTTACAAATAAAGTTGAATCTCCTTTTCATAATTCTAGTTTATATTCATTTAATGACTTCATTTCATTAATTCATTTTGATACCAAAATCAACCTTATTCAACATTACTTAAGTCGTATTCCTTTTAAACATCATTTGTTTAACTTAACTTAAATTTCCATTTCAACAACATATCTAGTCCAGTTAAAATCAAATTCAAATTCCAACTCAAAAGTAAATTCTATTTAACTTTTACCAAAGTCAATTCTATCACTTATTCAAATTCATACCTCGTTTTGCTTAACAAAGTTGTTTAACCATTTTAATAATTTGTTTTACTTACATCTTCTCATTTAATAAGTTATACAACTTATTATTCGACTTCCAAATATGATTTAATTTATTTAACTTCCTATTGTTAAATTTCACATCATATATTTTATCATACTAATTCAAATTTATTTAAACTTTACCAAAGTTAAATCTTTATTATCTCATATTATAAGTTCAAAACTTGATAACTTATATTCATCAACTCCAACATGGATTTTAATTTCAAATTTGTTTATCACTACAAAATTCAATTTCAATTTAATATGGTAGCAAATCCATCACACAGAAACTCAAAAATGATACTGATGATGCTGCAGTCATCACCCCTATTATTCCCCAGCAACAGTAGTGAATTCAGTGCTTTAAATCCTTTCAAAAAATTTCCTTTTATTTATAAATCCCATTATAAATCATGCTTATAGAATTTCACTATTTCCCTTTACTTATACAAGACTATACCACTGTTAAATCATTTCAATTATAATTACATCTTTATAATTCATTTGCTTAAATAATTTCTTCTTTCACAATTGTTGTTTTTATTCAGATTATTCGAACAACTCTGATTCACTTATATATTTTCTTACATTTTCAACAATTCAAACAACTTAATTTTCCATAAACTCTGATAATTTCTGAAAAATTATTCCTTTACATATAAAATATAATCGAGGTAAAATTATTTCATTTACCCAATTTAAAACAATACTATGTCAGTTTATCTCGTTTAAGAGTTTAGAAACCCTTATTGAAACAGTTGTCCAGACTGCACCGACCAGAATCTATAAACAACCAACCGATAAGTCAACACATTACAAAACAATTTTTATATTCACTAAAAAATATGCGCTCATAGCTATTATTACACTCAAAGTCAATCTAGAGTACTACTGACTCTATCTCTAATGAGTAATTCCCAACAGATCCAAGGTTGTCACTTAACCATAAGCTTTAATACAAAATGCAACGGATGCGATTTTACGTCCACGAACGTCGACATTAATACGTCCACTGTAAAAACTGCCGAGCAATCGAAGGCCGGAATACCCAATATTAGGGTTAAAGAAGAGGTAAAAGATAGAAGAAGAAAGAAAACGCAACAAAAGCAATATCAGAATCTCACAATCGCAGCGGAACAGCATATAATAGATAAACGAATATTCTTTAAAATAAAGAACTATATCAGTTATTACATTACATCACATTACATTACATTATGAGATTGTACAGCAACAAACAGCGGAAAAGAAATACTATATACTATTTGATACGCCATGCCATCCAGCTTGCTCCTGATCTCCACAGCAACTCCTGAATTCCAGAATGACCTGATAAACTGACTCTAGACCGCCCGTGTTAAAATTGGTGGGCACCCAGAGTTTAGGAAGAGAACAATAAACTCCAGGTCTATCATGGGACTGGTGTGAGAGCTTAAAATTGTTTATCTTTAAAAATCAACAAAGAAACATTTTAAAATTAGATTCGCAATGCTTTTTAGAAAATGAGATTACCATAAGGCCTCCTACACACACAAAATGCAATTGTAGAATCAGAGGATATTTCTCTTTATGATAGTCAAATATGCTTGATACATAGAAAGATTTATTTGATATTATTACTATAAGTGCAAAGTGTAGGAAAACATTTCGAAAGTAATGATATAAATCATAGCCAACATACGACCATTATTGTATGCCTACTATAGCTACCATGTTCAACAGCAGGTTACCGTCACATTCGATGGCAGGTTATACAACTAAAACCGTACAAGGCTCGTATTATTTCTTTGGATTTTGCAATAAATGGTCAGGCCAAGGAACTTTCCATTGCCACATAGGTACGCCTCTGGAAAGACGCCCCGAGAACCTAATGGGATCTTTGCCAACACAAGGCCGGGTTACCCCTAGCAGGGTAACTACTGACACGAATATGCCATCCCCCGGTCGTAACCAACCTAAATCCCGGGATTCACCAACAACCACAAAGTAATAAGTTTGCAGCAACAACATAGGTTAAGTATTAGGGCCCCATACCATAATACCACCTCTATCCATAAGGAAATTACATACACTAAGGGGGCACGATCCCTTAATATCCTTGCTCCATCTTTCCTGTTTTGACCATTTTCTGGGTGTGAGGTCCGACGAAGTCTCGTCCACAAAGCCACGTTTTATACAAAAGCCACGCTTTGATCAACAAATACTTAACAGCACTTCGTATGCCACATTACCAATTTTGGAATATATCACTAGTAACCATTAACTACATAACCTCTGAGCTCGGACGTCTCAGAGAAGGGTGTTAAGCTAAGAGAATAAATTCTCCTCCACCAATAGAAATATATTTGATAGGAACCAGCTTTATATCTCAAATTGTAACGTCAGACACACATCCATACAAGTCCATTCTCAGTTCGAACAGAACCGAAGACACTTCCGAGGAAGCCCTTGCAATTCGGATATTCATTAATCACGATCGGACTTCCCATCACAAAGGGTGATAAAATCTCTATATCGGAGATCGGCCGATGGAGAAACATTCGACGGTAATCCTTCCATTTTCATAAATATCCGGTCTTCAACACCGGTCTTCAAATGTTATCCATTACGATATATCATTATTTGAAATGGGATATATGACACAAAGGTCCTCTCCCGACTAAACCAAATAACGAGCGCTTATTTTAAAAATAAGTGTAGCATTCAAATTTAAGAAAATCACATCAAATACCCATTTAAAGGTAAACATTGATGGTCGGTTATTTAACTATCAAAGCCAACAAACAAATATCTAGCACCACAACAATCGCTAGGCCCTTTTTATTAATCTTCCATAAATTAATAACTTGCCAGATATCCACTTCAATCTATCTTTAAAAAGATATATTCTCTAAACCATTTCCAATTCAACATTGGAAAACATTTCCAAATACTTATCCATTTTCAATTTATCTTTTAAAAGATAAAAACCCAAAACATTTCACTTCATATTGGAAAACATTTCCATACTTATTTAACAATAAGTAATTCACAAATCCATTTATTTTCAATACTTAGAAAATATTCAATATACTTAAAACACGATTAAGTATATATTTTATTCTTTTAAGGAAAACATTCATTTGAGCCAAAATGAATGTTGCGTAAAACATCGTTACGACAACCCAAAATCACTAGTATAGGGTTTCAAAATTAAGATAGATATATAAATTCCAATATTATATAAAATATTCCCTTACGGAAATCATTTACTATAACAACAGTGTTATAGTCCGTCTTTTCCTTATTTCTCGAAAATGTCTATTTCAACAACGAATGTTGAAATCTATGATTTCGACACTTAATACACTTTAAAACCACTTCAAATCGTTTTAATTCCATCAAAAATATCACTTCCCCAAAAAATTTCTTTAATATATAGTTCACTATCCAAAATCGTGAATATACTTCGTTAACCAAATTCATCATTTCTACACATTTTATTTTAAAAGATTATCCATGTCCAAAATCATGGATAATCACCTTTAAAAATCTAAAATAATTGACTTATCAAATAAGTCGATTTCGGATTTATAAAACAACGTTTATAAATTCCATTTATATTTTATAACAACTTCAACTTATAAAATCCCTTTATTAACAAATTCTATCTATATCTCATTTGAATGCCAAAATCCAATTTATAAGTTAATTACTTATAAATATTTTATTTTACAAAATCTATTCAATTTATTACTTCACAATTCATAAATCTATGAATTTCATTTACTTACGAAATCCATTTGTATTTCATTTTAACACTTATAAAAACTCGTTTTAAAAGTCCAATATTTTAATTTACAAATATCAATTTTATAAACCTTTTATATAAACCGTTTATAATAATTCAAAAATCCCAATTTAAACTATTTTATAAAATTCATTAACTCCATATTTCAGAAATCAACTTTCCGTTATATTTCACAAAAATCATAACTTTTATAACATTTAAATTATAACATTTATTTATTTAAAATAAATAAATTCCAAAAATTTAAATAAAACGTATACTTTCAAAAATCACTTTTAAAAAAATCCTTTTAAATTTGAAATCGTTACATTAACATTTTTAAATCTCCAAAAATAGGCCCAATGCTGCAGCAGCAGTAAATATAACAATCACGGCATCCAAACAACATATATCAATATGATAACAAAATATATCACAATATTTGTAAATAAATCAATACGGGTGAGGAATCCAGTTGGATCCCTCCAACCTGTTTCTCTGCATCCACAGATGTTAACAAAATACCGATTCCGTTCCAATACGGAAAACCACGGCACATGGGTTTATATAAATATTATCCACTATTATGCGGCGCAATAGGGTCTCATCCGCTATATAATGTTGGAAAATCAACTCCAAGTACATATATAATACCAATTCCATATCAGGATGGAATTATCGCGGTATATGTTTTTAATAAATAACATCCGCTTAATATACGGCGCATAGTGTCTATTTCAAAACAATATATAACAATTTATCATTCAATCACACAATCAAGAAATTTTAAATCTAACTATTTAAAATTTAAATTGAAACAATTTCGATTGAGTGAGAAGTTCTCGCCTTACTTCCAATAATAGTTTCAGCATTTTGTTTCGAATAAAATAAACGCACGTTTAACTTTACCCGAAATTCAACTAGCTCCAAATGACTCCAATCAAGTTTTATAGCGTAGTGCTCGTCAAAACGAAGCAAACACAATTTGTTTCGTCAAATTCCGACCTCGCAGCAAAAAGTTATGATATTTTTAAACATTACCCAATTTATAATAAAATTAATTCACAAATTTTATTTACTTTTAAAACCCAAGATAAATCCTCGGCCGTTGATTTCAATCTAGATCTTTGGATGCGTTCCTTCTTCCCCCTCCAGTTTTCTCACGCGCGCGTCCCCCTTTGTTTGAGAAACCCGCAGCCGCCAAAGCTCCACCCGTTTACGCGACTTCACCACACTTCTTCACGTCGATCGGGTAGTGCCAAATGAAAGCTCGTCACGAACTCCCCCACCGCCTGCAACCACGTCGAGCGCTGTCGCCTGTGTCTCACGAAAAACGTGATTGGACGCGCGGCCTTCATAAGCAATTTCCCAACAACGGGCTCCACCATTTCCGATCACCACCGTTGAAGTCGTAGATCTCGAGACGATCTACAACATTGCAGTTGGAACTTTCTTGAATAGGCTGATGGATCGAGAGATCTTGAGGGAAGAATGAAAGAGATTTTCGACCATTGGAATTTTGATTAACCGGCTGCTAGGGTTTTGGAGGATAGGGTTGCAAATGAAATGAGGCAGAGTTCCTTTTATAGAAATTTCAACGAAAACACTGTTCACTCGATTTCCCGAACTCCAAATCTCGCGCGGTGACCGGCGTTTCTAAGGTTTAACCCACATTCCGGACACAAAGGAGCATGTTTTGGAGGCTATTTCAATCATATGTGCGAGTTACTGAAATAAACGATCAAATTTAAATTAAATCGGTTAAACTAATTTCTATGCATTTTGGTTTGCCCCGGACAAATGGTAAATCGATTGACAAGAAATTTGAATCTTACAATAATATAACATTATGGATCCGATGAAACTGGTTTCGTAGAAATCCGAGACTATTTGAAAAATGGCTATTTTAACTCGTCAATTAAATATTAAAATATTCAATTTCTGCAAATTAACTTTTAGTTCAATTTTAAAAGTTCACAAACAAAGTTCGAACTCCAATATGATTTAATATAACTTTATAAATCATTTTTAATAACATTAAACCAAATTTCCAATTATTTCTGTAATTTCAAATATTAAGTTATCGATTTAATTATCTAGTTAAATCTAAATATTCGAAATATAATTCATTCGACTTACAAATTTTACTTGTTGATATTTAAAATCAATTAAGTATCTAAATTTCAAATGACAGAAATTCTGGGTCGTTACATTAATTAAATATTTACATTTATTTTTCCTATAATAATTTATTGCCAAATATTCCTATTTACAATCAATTATAATCAAATAGTTGTTTCAATCAATTGGGTTTGCATTGAATTAATTATTTATTCGCTTACATTTACATTCTTACAATTCATTTCTATTATAAATTCATCAAAGGATTACAAATTTTTATTCCTTCAAATATTAAATAACAAGATTGATTACAAAACATTGTTCATATCCAATTATCATTAAATTTATACTAATTAATCAATTTGTTCAATATATCTCTTGTTTCCTTAAAATAGATTTATGTTTCTATTAAATTTTCATTCACACTTCCGATACTATATTAATAATCATTACAGTAAAGTCTATTATCAACAACAACATTGTAATTACTTTTCTAACATTGATTGTATAAATTTCCAATTTATTACGTATTACTTCATCAGTAAATATAACTTTGAATTCGTTTCCCCATTTACTAATTTCAATCAATCATAACATTACAATCTGTTTCAATCAATTGCAATTTCATTTTTAACATTTACTTCAGTATAAATTATAAATTTTTTATTTCTTCCTAAATTTAATTACAAAATTTTATAAATTCAACCAAATTAAAATTATTGAATTTTACGGGTCATTAGAGCGTACTTGTTATTTTCTTATATGAAGGTTTTAAAAATGGTTTTAATGAATGATTTTTATAAAAGCATATATTTTATATATAAAGCAATATTTCTTTCTAAATAAATATTAAGGTAATTGGTTGTTGAATTAGTGAAATTAACTATAAGTGGTAATAGTAATACAACCAAATTTAAATTGAATAAAGATAAGTTTGAAATGGATTCAAACTAAAATTTAAATCTTGAATTTGGGAAAGAGTTTTAGAATAAGATATTAATGAATGGGTTTCCAAATATGATAATTTTGGTTATTATCATAAATGATTGCTGTGATTAATAATAAAGGTTTATTAGTGAGTAAGCAAATTGAAATATTTTAGGGAAGTAAAACATTTAGGCAAGTATGACTTATAAATTCGAATTGAAGATGATCTGAATTATGAAGTTATAAATCTGGGTCCAGAATTTTAAAATTGTTTTAAAGTGATAAAGAAACAATAAACAATGTTATTTGAATGAAGGTTCCTGTTTCAAACAAGAGTTATTTGAAAATTTGAAGGAATTTATTTTGAATTGAAAACCAAAGGTGGTTTAAAAATATAAGGATAACTTAGTGTGTAAAGGAAATAAATATGTATAAATGAGGGATATACATAATATCTAAGGTGATTTGAAATCAACTTTAAGGTTGTGTTTGAGTTTTACTTGGACTGTGATGTGAAAACCCAAAGTTATAAGTTTTCGAATTTATAAGTGGGGAGATCCATTATAAGAAGTTTAAAATTTGAAATGGAAATGGAAATTGGGTAAAGTTGACTGGATTAAGTAAATTGAGTTTAACTTTCGGAAAGTTAAATAAGTTAACAAACAATCTGAATTGGATTTTTCAAGGTGAAATTTAAGTTTAACTTAGGAATTTAAATGGTTGTTCTGAATTGGGAGTATGTGTGATCTCAAAATGGGTTTGAGTTCTGGAATTGGAAATGGATTGAGGTAATATACATCCATTATTGATATAAAATAGAATTAAGATTTGAACTTATGAAAAAGGGAATCAATTTGGACTTCAGACTCAAAGGTTAAAATAATGAACATGCAAACTAAAAGTTGTTTAAGAATCAGGTTCGAAGTTGATGGATAAATTGGGTAACAAATTGAATTTTAAAAATAAAATTATTTTGAACACTTATTTGAACTTTGAAATAAGTTAAGTAAAGATAATTTAAAATAGAATTTTGAAATTTGGACTCAGATTTAAATTATTTAAGATTTAGATTGTTGATTTAAAAATAAAAGTTAATTTGATTTAAGGGATTATATAAACATTTAAAGTTTCTATAACTATTTGACTATTTTCCAACTATTTTACAATTACTTAATTATTTTACATCTATTTTACAAACTAATAATTACTTTTCAACTACTTATCTATTTTTAAATTCTTCAAGCTATATTCAAAATTTAAGCCGGTAAGAGTACATGCTGTTTATGATTAAATACCCATTGAGATAAGAATTAAAGTGATAATCCAAACCGGGATTGAGGCAATGGTGAATAAATAAATAAGAACCTAAGGGAATGTGAACAAAAAATAGAATTGATTTAGCTAATAATCAATAAGGTTAAATACCTAGGATGTATGTATATTATTATATTCGCGCGGTGATTTGATCCGGATTCGAGAATAGAATTTTGAGATAATATATCGATCCGGGTTGGGATTATTCACTAGATTTTCAATGGCGAACCTGGATATGGATTGTTGATTGGTTCTGGATATTATCTATTATAGTTATGTTTATGCAAGGAGAATGATGGTTTCTGATCAAGAAACCGAATCTTAGTCCACACGAGGAAGTCGGGTAGACGACACTAGTTCGGAAGTGAAATTTTGTGATCGAGTGAGCGATCAAACTGATATAGCGTACAGTTGATATCTGTACATCGTATGGGTTTGAATGAAATTTATATTAAAATTTGTGTCTAAGAACTGTAAAATGGTTTTTGAAATGAAAAGTATATTTTGTGAAATATATAATGAAGAAAAGCGAAAACACGATATTTCTATGGTAGAAATTTACTTTATGGAAGTAAGTAATTCGGTAAGTGACTTTATAGAGTAATCAAATTTGAATATTTGATTTGGAATAAACAAAGTTATGTATCTTTGCTGTACATATGATAAAACTCCCCGTGTTGAATCTATAGCGAGAATAAAAAGGGTTTTTGAAAGTATTTGAAGTATAAAATGGGAATATATACAAGTTTGAAATGATCCAAAGATTTTGCAAGGTCATATATATATATATATATATAGAGGGAATTAGGCTGAAGGAAAAACTTGAGAACACTTTTATTCTGAAGGACAGAAGTTTTAAAATTTAGCCTGAAGGACAAAAAATGATATATTCATATAGCATTACACAACCATAATGCTATATTCGTATAGCATTACACATCTATAATGCTATATACAACAAAATTTTATAAGTTTCTGCATACACAAACAAGCAGCTGTGTAATGCTATATGAATATAGCATTATGGATGTGCAATGCTATATGAATATATCATTTTTTGTCCTTCAGACTAAATTTTAAAACTTCTGTCCTTCAGACTAAAAGTGTTCTCAGGTTTTTCCTTCAGCTTAATTCCCTGTATATATATATATAAAGGATCTTATGAGAATGATTTTGGAGGAAAGGTTTTTGGAACCTATGGATTTTGAAAAGGCTATTGATTTTTGGAGAAAAATCAATTTTGGAAAATTGGAAAGCCTTGTTGAGAATTATCGATTTTGGGATCGATTTTGTGAAAAGGAGATTTATATGGGATTCGTACTAGGTGTATGATTTGGAAGATACTATTAGTGAATAGTATAAAGTATTTTGAAAATGACTCTGGAGAAAAAGGCGCTCCTTTGAAACGAACTTCATAGTAGTACCACATGATGGTACTGCATTGAACCCTATGGGGTTTTTTTCTAAAGTTGATCCTGTGAGGAGTCCGGACAAACTAGTTCCAAAGGATTATATGTTGTAACAACCCGCATATTTAATGATTATATATTTAAATGTTTTATTTAAATATAGCGTCGTTAGTCGGATTTTTGTGTCCGAAAAATTACTTTTTGCAAACGGCCGAATTAGTACTCAATACCACTTCCATTGAGTCCAAAATGGCATTTGCGATCATTTTGAGTATAAAATTTGATATGTTTGGAGTAAGTTGAATTTCGATATTTTTTCTAGTTGGGTTTTGGGTTTGGGTTCAGCCCACTAGCTAATTAAATAACCTAACTCAGTCCCTCTCTTCCCCATTCACTCATTTTCACTTCTAAACTCAAGCTAAAACTGAAAATGGGGGAAAGGAAGGGGAATTAGAAATTCCAAGCCCTAGTTTACTTACAAACTTGAATTCTTGCTCCAATATCAAAGAGAAGCTATTGGTAAGCCTCCTCTTCATCTTCTCCAACTCTTTTCCTCCTCAATTTCAGAAAGTTTCCTAAACCTAACTTAGGAAATACTTGTTTTGATCTTAGATTGAAGCTTGTTGGGTTGAAGTAGGGATTGGTTGGTCTTCTCCATGTGATTGAGCTCCTTCTTCTTTGTTTTGGGTTAAAGGAGAGATTTTTATCTCACATCTATAACTATAATTATTTTTAGTTGTTAGGTATGAATTCTTAACACTTATTCATGTGCATTTGCTTTTGGTTTGGATTGAATTGGTGAATATTCCAATTTTTAGGATTTATAGGATAATTAAAGTAATTTATAAAGATCAATGGTTTATCTTTTAAATCAATTAAGATCTTTAGTAATTAATGATTTATTAATTGGTGTAAGAAATTAAGGGATGATTAATTGCTGAATGAGGTTAATTAATGGATGTAATTAATTAAAGATTACTAAATAGAATCATTAATTACTGGAAGTGTTTAGAGGATCATTAATGAATGTCACTAATAAATTAAAGATAATGGGTAAGGCTAATTAATCTAAGTGATTAATTAAAAGACAATTACTAAATATAATTACAAGGTAATTAATCAAGGAGGATTAATTAAGATGGAACATTAATTAGGTTGTGACTAATTAATGCTAATTGAGCAGAATTAAGGTAATCTAGGTAATTAAAGTTGGTAATTAATTTAATCGGAGATAAATTAAATTTATTAGAAATTATATGTCTAACGAATCTTACATATGGATGGTTGTATGATAGTGGATGTCTTAGATTTGTTGATGTCTCTAATGAGCAATTGGGATGTGCTGTCATATAAATGGGTTGAGCTGTGATAATGTGGGTTATCCTTCTGAGATAAATTGATGATCGGTATGATATCCTAAATATGAATGGTGCGATTATAAAACTTAACAACTAGGATTTGAGATGATAGTGGATTCGAAGAGACCGGAGTCGAGTATCAGAAATATACCTGAAACCGCTTCGAATAGTAATCTAAATTTCCTTAAATTGGATATATGAAATAAATCGGGCTAGATGAAATAAGTTAAGTATCATGGATATTTAAATCGGATAATGATCCTTGGATATTGTTGTGAGAAAAACTGATAGACATAAGTAAGATTAGAACTCGTAGAAAAGTACGAGTTACCTTAGTAATTCATTTAGGTTATATAGCTTGGTATTTCATATTATATGGGTTTACTCACACTGGTTTTCGACCTGACCCGGGTGTTACTTTTATGTAATGCTCGGGTCAAATAGAGTATTACAGATTTTCAGGTAAGGATGATCTGGAGCTCAGGAGACGAGTTGGATGGCAGGAACGTATGGAGTGTATTCCGCTATTGTAGTTATCTAGGACATGATTGTACCTTTTCAGTGTTTGTGTATATGTATAACTCTGTTGTATTAATGTTAATTAGTTGATATAGTTTTCCTCTGTATAACTGTTAATATTTGTTATTATATTTTATCCGCTGCGAATATGAGATGTTGGTGTTTTCGTTTCTTCTTTTTCTTCCATCTCTTTCTTTTTTCCCTAACTATCTAGAATCTATGGGATCGAAAATTCCAGGTCGTTACAATTGTTCTTTTCAGTCAGGACACTAATCACAACAAAGATATGTAGCGAGTGAGGGTTAAAACCTCATCCTTACTTTTGAATGCCTCATTTTAATTTGCGATCAATATGCCACAATAATTTAATGGTATGTTACATAATAAATTTCTATTTTTAGCATTAATTAAAATATTAACACTATTTTTATCAATATTACCATATGTTATGTACGGGCTACACACTAGTTCATATGATCAAACTGTTGCAAACATAGAGATATATAAACACTTGTAGTATGTTATGATGCGGCGGTCGGATTAAACTCCTCATCTTCAGCACGTGGCATATGTGTATGAGTTGGCATACATATTGTTGTAACAAAATGAATCCCCAATAATACCTGCCTACCAACTCATATTTATACGCTACTTCTTCAAGTTATTTAGCAATGTTCGACTTTTCAAATTCCATGTCGTTATTCCTTCGGAAAACATGCGAGATAACCCTAGTAGTGGTATCATCAAAATTTGAGATAGAGAGAAGGATGATAGACATTTAACGGTAAGCACAAAATAATACATCGTTATTGACTTGATTGAATGATTACATATGTAAACTTTAAATAATTAATATTAAAATAACCTACTACCACCACCACCAAAACTCAAACCACTAACAAAGTCACAAAACCACTTCTTGTGCATGAATAGGGCTCATGTGTTGAAATATTACACACAACACTATATCTAACTTTAACACCCTCCCTTAAACTGAATATTTGTCGAATATTTAGTTTATAAATCATAAATGCTAACTTATAATAAATTGTGGTTCTAAATTTTTGAATCATCTTGCATTGATGAACTCCGTCACAACTTTTATCTCGACATGGTTGGGCATGCTTAGCAGATTCACATATTTTGTTTTTCGCTAACTATCCGTCAACAAATACTCTAGGTTTCTTTTAAGGGATTCATAGACCTCTGCTAATTGGATCATCCTTTGATACTATTGTACCTGTCATCTCCCCAACAAGCTAGAGGTTGTGGCTCTTCCTTATTTGCATTTGGATGACATGAAAGCACACTTGCTTCACACATTAGTTTTACCTACTGCACTTATAGACTTCCACTTCAAACATTCCTCTTGGGCACTACGCAAATGTCAAACCCTTTAAACAACATCGTCTTCTCCTCTATCAACATCCCCAATCAACGTGCTGCGGAATGCTCTCTTCATATTAACTTGAATATCAACAAAAAACCGATCTCGTCAACTTCTGAAAATAACATCACAACAACTGCATTTCTTCAAAGCCAGTTCATCGTACCATAGATTTCTCAACTAATAACATCTATTCAAACATGGAAGCTGTTTGAAAATCCCACAAACAAACTCTTATTTCCTCTAAAAGCAAGCGCAACCCTGTTTAACTTAGACATCAACAATGAATGCGCTGCAACAATTCTAGCAACCCCAGTACACAACATTACCAACTTAATCCTAGAACTATAAGTGTCCTCTCCTAACAAAGTAGTAATAAAAATAGAACTCCTCTAAACAAAAGAGATAAACTTAATCTCACATGAATGCTTCTCCAATACTGCACCAATTGCCAAAACACATCCATTCATATCAAAACATACTTTCACTCTGCCAGTTTAGCAACTACTCTTTTCCCTGATTGGATTTTGTTTCAACAACAAATATGGGTTTGAATCTTTATTAAGTTTCAGCGTAACAAAGTAAACTTTATTTTAACTAATTCTTTATCTTGTAATTCACCCTACCTTTGACTTATACAACTTGTTTCACCTTTATGCACTTATGAATCACATGCACTTATGATATCTTTTTATATTTAGATATTGCTTATAAACATGAACCCAACATTTGCACATATTTGGCCTGGTTGACTTTGCATATTCAACTACAAAGTAGTCACTTGTATACGGACACCGTGCATGTATGGTGCTTTTGAAATCAAAAAAATTTCTGACCACAACCGATCATAGCGAAAGAAAAGCATAGCGTCAGCATAAAAATAAGCGAATATCAACATTAGTTAAATCAAGAAGATCCAATGGGATACCTCCCATCTCAGCACTGAGTTAGTCTAAGATGTCCTTGGGCTTTTGGCCATCTCGTTCATTTCCAAATAGTTATTTCTCTATTTCTAATGAAGCTAATCTCAGCTCAAGTCGATCTCTAACATCAGAAAGATTCAATAGCCATAGCAACACGCACACACTTTAATAGCAAAATCCAATCTTATATTTTCTGATATCGTGACCTCATCCACACCCAGTTGCGACTCCAAGTAATGAAGAAGAGACATATCAGCATTGTACTCATATGATAGGAATCACTAGACATGGAAACAACAAAGCGGCATACAACATAGCTCTTCCAGCACGAGATCTGTTTAGGTGAAAGACATCTCAGTTCCGCCAACCTAAGGTGACGTGGTGCTCCAAACTTCAAGTGCTGGTGTGACTCTCCATCTATGGCCTTGTGAGCATCAAAGACGAGGAAGACGGAGGCGGTCATCTCGGGAAGCAGGCAAAGTGTGGGGTTCGGCATTAAGAAGGCGGTGAACTTTTTAGATCAGGATTTGTATTGATTTTGTGAAGGAAGAGGAGCATATAGATTGGTTTTCTCGTTTTTTAATGTTCTTCCTTTAGTTATCTCAAACCTCAAAATACCTCTCTTTCCCTCTCTACCCTAGCTTTGATACCGTATTAGAATTTAAGACCGAGAGAATGATGATGGATATTTAACGATAAGCACAAAGTGAAACATTTTTATTAATTTGATTGAATAATTATATATGATCATCTTTAAATAAGAACAAAATACCCTACTATTTTTTAAACTCAACCCACGAAGATAGCCATAAAACCACTTCTGACACATAAATAGGGCACATGTATTGACTTAGTACACACACTATGTTTAACTTTAACAAAGTATCCAATGAAATGTGTTCTAAATAATTTTTTTACAAGTTAGTAACATATAGCCCTTAATAATTTTGTACCGAAGAACACAATGAATGTTGTCTATTTATTAGTCAACTTCATAGGTGATGAGATATAGAATGAATACATGATATAAGCGGGAAAATAGAACATTTTAGATGATTGTTGAAGTGCCATATACTTGCTATTTTGTAAAGGAGAGTGCAATGTGAGAATTTTGTGAGTGCCTTGATGTGTTTACCTATGTGTACCTTGAATGCATAAAAAACGTCATCACATCTAATTAATGTAGTTCACTATTCTTTTGCAAAAATGTACGTCCCTGAGTAAAAATTTGAAATATGACTTTGAACAATTTAGTTCATAGTTCAGTCACAATAGTATATCATAATCCTACATTGCTTGAAATCAACTTCAATCATGATGGTTTCCAATTTTCAAGTTATGTATATACACATGAAAATACATTTTAAGAGAAAAAAGTGTACAATACCAAATTCAATTTTCCATGCCAACAAAGAATAAAAAATAAAAAAACAACTGTCTACAAACATATTTTCCAATACAATGATTATGGGATTAAAATTTAAAAAAAAGCCCGTGGGTGAACCATGGACCACATGCTAGTCAACTAGGAAGAAAATAAGATAGTACGGAGTCCATTTAGATTACCTGAGTGAGTTCAAAGATAAAGAGATTTAGTGAGTTAGAATATGTTATTTTGAATACAACTTTCATAGTTTTGGCAATTTCAAAAGCCTTAATTTTACCATAGTAACATAATATGGATTATGATTGGAGCATGTAAGTAAAAGATACCTATCACTTTGAATGTTTATATAAACCTAACTAGAATTGATTATGGTTTGAAATTTCTTGAGAAAGTCAGGTACGTAATTAATTAAGCTCACCAATCAAAATGAAACTGCTATTTATAATTTGCATCATGCACATTCATTTTAATGTCTTAGTGGTTCGAATCTGACCTCTAGAACTTGAATTTAGGGCATCGTACCACTAACTAATTGAGTTGATGGTGCTTAACATAATTTGCATCATTTTTTATAACAGGATTAAAATACTACGACGAGAAGATAATATTTGTTGCTTTAAAAAGATGAAAATGACAGGAACTTTGTAACAATTGGTACGAAATAAGTAAATTTTGGGTTTAGTATGAAATATACAGTTAATATTCTTTTAGGGTGTTGCTAAAAGCCTAAAAGCACACGGAAAAATGTTTCCTAATACCATAAATTTTTTGATTAATCTCATCTAATTAAGTTGCTTCCTAATACCATTTTTACTTTTCCAGTCAATCATTAATCATCGAGCTTAATATCTTCTTTCTGTCAACACGCACGCTTGCTTCTTCATCTCTTTAAAACCTAAAACCCTACTATGCCACTTCATCATTTCGTTATCCTCTCCTTCCTATCTTCTTCCTCCGTTATCCACCATCATTGTTATTTCTCTTTAACTTGAACGCCTGAAATCTCCAAATTTCAAAATCTCATTATCAAAATCGATTAAATTTTTAGATTTCGATTGCTAACCAATGAAGGGAAAAAACCTTTGTAAGGAAGAAGGCGACTTAGTGAATTGTCTATATTCTATGGAAGAAAATAAGGTGATTTTGACTTAAATTAGTATTTTATTTTTCTATCTTCTGCTTTTTTTCATTTGTATCTTTAGGATATTTTCAATATTTCTCGTGGTATTTCGAAATAACATTAGCGTTTTGTTGCGATGCTTTGTTTTTTCTTGATGACTCTGTTTGACTTTCTTATTGTTGCGAAGTGAAAGGACTACTTTACTAAAGACAATAATGGAGGAGGGAAGTTAGGATATATGAAATGATAGCCAATTTTATTTATTAGAAAGTATGAAATAGCATGTATTATGGTTAATTATGGCGCTCTTTAAAAGCGGTATTAGCCATCACTTTTCTGTGTGATTTTAGCAATACACTTCTTCTATTATATGTTCTTTATATTGTTTAAAATGCATTAAAAATCACTCGATTGATAATGTTTCTAACAATGTCGTCACCTATTGTCCATATATAAATAACAATTGTGTTGTAAATAATAGCTACAAAGATTCACATTTGACATTCTACCATAAAATCACAACACTTCACGATTAGGGCTATAAAATTATATCATTTTTCATGTATTAAATTTGAAGGAAAATGCAATAGTGCAAAATCCATTTGTGTTAATTAAGTCTAATCAAAGCTAAAATAAACTAGAGAGGTAGTATATGTGATTTGGTGTTTCAAATTTTATAATTTTGTGTTATGTTCAAAAGACGTAATTTTACCACAATACGAATTATGATGAAAGCATGTAACGAGAAATATCTATTAGTATGGATATTTGTAGGGAAATCTTAATACTATAAGCTATCAAAGTTCATATTACAGCATGCAATTTCCTTAAACAATCAAGTTTTGCCACTTAAGCCCACCAATTTAAAAAAGAAAAACCATTTATCATACTAATATATACACTGATTTGCTGAAATCATTCCAACCAATAATATAGAAATATATTTTGAGCTTGACAATAAAGCACCCCTAAATTGGTTTTCAAATTTCATTAATAAAGTCTCATGTTGCTTTCCAATTAATTTGCAGGATGCAACTTCAACATAACAAGTTTGCAAGACTAAAGAGTAAAAAAAAAATATAATTAGAAAAATCAAATATATAGAACAACAGGAAAATGGACACAGAGAAGAAGTTGCAAAAAAAAAATTAGTCTTAGAGACAAAAAGTTTGTTTCAGTATGAAGGACACTTTATAGTGTAAACAGAAAATGACAGTTTGTTTTTGTCTCCATTTTCATTTTGAAAATTAAATACATCCCGATTTTCAAAACTGTAAATTAATATGATGATGCGTTATTTTATCAGACTGGAAAATTAACTACACCTCAGTTTCCAATTATTGTACTTATACAAACTATCAAATAGTTTGATACATGACCTCCATGGCAATCCCACAAGTACCATCAGTAGCACTAGAACTCCTCTCAATTCTTGCGAACCCACGTTCACCACAGTCCTCACCCTATGAGTTCTTCACCAACCAAAACATCGTACCTGAGTCCATCCCATATCCAATAACCGCGACCTCATGATCAAGACTAGTTCCACATAGCTCATGCCCGACGATCCCACTCATGTTGAGGACTGTTTCTCTGATAGTGGGACTTGTTTTTTGTTTCAAATATAATTTATTCCTTCTACTGCTACCACTGCTGAAAATATCCATCAACATTCCGCATTTTTTTGGAAAAGATAATCTATATATTACTTGAATGTAAGTAAAATTTATTCATGGATTATAGAATTTAAGAGAATGTTCATTTTTATACATAACAATTTTATTGTTGTATAAAGACCAATATTTACTTAGCCTGTAATTAGAATGAATAAAAGAAATTTGCATTTTTCTTCACTGTTTACTTACGGTTAGCAATAATTTTTAATTTTGAGCACATTATTGTTTTATTGAGTGAGTATCATGCAAATTATTGGAAAGCAATTATAGGAAAACATGTTATAGGCAAACAATATGTAAAATTCAAGTTTTTTTATCAAAGCTCATGAACATTCAAAAAACTAAATTATATTTAAAAAGTTACAAGTCGAATACTATTTTTAATCAAGAACATAAAAGTTATTGAAATATTTATTACAAAATAAGCTTAATTTTTATGTCTTTGAGAGCTATATTGTTTTTTATTCTTAATGTAATGAACTGAATAGTAAAACTATATGTCTCATGTTTTCAACATTGAATGATAACGTTAATCTTAAACCTTTTTTGTTTTTATTTTTCAAAATAAGATCTGTACTTGAATCTCACTCTAGAACTTATACTACTTGTAGCTCGAGCTAGTGGACCTTGACCCATTACTCTTAGTCTTGGGTCACATCTTCAAAAATTGGCCAAATTCACTGTACCATATGGTAAATGCCTTATTAGTGGGATTAACGACAAGAACATAGATTAGAAAGGTAGAACACATGATCTAGAGAAGAAACTTCAATTATTTTTGGTAATATTCAAAAGACTTAGTTCTATCGTAATATGGATTATGGTGAAAGTACGCCGGCAAATATGTCTATTAATGTGAATGTTTGTGATGAAATCATAATAATCTATTAAATAACAGTAAAGCAGAAGAATTTCTGGCTCTCTGATTAATTTTAGGAATTCCCTCATCTCTCCATAATTCTCACCACAATTTATTGTTGTTATAATTGTTACAATGTTTCTATTGGTTCTCTCTTCTATAATTGAAATCTAACTTATTTTTAACAGTTATTTATAGATTTCTTCGAGTTTTTTCTGTTATTTTACGTTTAATATTATATATATTAAATTTAATTAGCTAATCTTAAATTAAACTTTTACAACAAATACAGTTAACGAATATTCATTAATTTTAAAACTGATAATTCAATATGTATACACATTCATATTGACAAAAATAATAAAATCAATTTTTAATTCATTTCCAGATACTATAATTATATACAAACTATTACAATGTTATACTAATATTTTCTTCTATCATTTACAGGCGACCATTCAATAAGTTTAACAATTGTTTACGGATTTCTCTTAAGTTTCGTTATATTATTTTACATTCAAGTCCATATTTTTTAGATTATTAATTGATCTTAAATTTAATTTTTTAACAGAATCCAATTAGAAAATATTTATTAATTGATGTAATAAATCATAAACAGTGATAATTTAACGTGTATACCGTGGCAAACTGCAAATCTGTACCCTTTGAATCGATAATAAACCACGCATGTCAGACCCAAAAAGCATCGATAGATGGAAAGTAATAAGGAAGAAAAGAAAAGAGAAGAAGAGAAGATAAGAAAGAGAGAAGAGAGAACCAAACAGAATAATACAGAACCTCACATCGCAGCGTAAAACATATAATATCATATCAATGACCTTTACAAAACAGAAACTGTATATAGACACACCAAACATAGTTCAACAATCAATCAATAGTTATCAGTTTGGACTATTATAATAACCTGTCCTTACAATTGCCGATAAAATAAACAACTAAGTGCAAAGTGGATAATTAAAACAGATACCTGTACACAAAATGAAGATCTCCAGCTCCCCTGCTAAAGCTCCAAAAGCACCAAATTTGAACCTGTAAATATACTCGGTCTTATTCGAGCGTTGAAAGGGAAGAACGCCCGGATTAGTTTAGTAAACCGGTGTGAGAAACACACGCAACTGAATTATTATTAAATTACCAAACTTTCCCTTTTATCAAAAAAAGAGTATCTCGTAAGACACACCCAACCATTAACATGGACGTGTTTTAACCTTACGATGACTAAAATATTTCATATCAAATCCTTTGACAATATGCTAGTTTCTAGTGTACAAATAATATTAACCATAGTCGAAATTGTTACATTGATTAAATTCTAGCATATAGCCCAAAATGGGTAATACAATCAAAATTGCAGGCACGTAGTGAAGTTTGGATTTCCATACAAATGACCAAGTGAAGGGAATTTCTTTCGATGGGCACACCTCTAGATGGATATCTCGAGAAACCATCACAAAATTCCTCTACCAACACAAGACCGGCCTACCTCTATAACTAGATAGTACCAAATATGTCATCCTCCAGTCATTACCTACCTTTTCTGAGGGCCCTCATAGCATACAAACCACAATAATCTGATACATGACGTCATAACGTGTAAAAATATATCTAAGAGAGGATGATCATACCCTTCTTGGGAGCGACCCACTTCGCCCTGCTGCATCTAACCCTTTTTTGGTCATTTCTAGCTGATGAGGCCTGATAACTTTCACATATCACATATCACATCACTTTCAATGCCACACGGCCATTTCCGTTGACTACTAATTGCTTTCCCCAAAAATACAACCCTTGAGCTCATACATCTTAAGGAGGGTGTTAAGCTAAGAGAAGTTGCTTCTCTGCCACCACTGATGTACGTTTTTAAAAACCACTGTACGTAATCATAGAAATGAAATGTTAGACAAACATCCATACAGGTTGAGTAGGAATAGAAAAAACCGAAGGTACTTTCCCACCACATCCCGTCAGGGAATCCATATGATTAGTAGCGAATAGTCCTTGCATTCAATATTTCATAACGAAGAGACTACTACTACTGGAAGTATATTAGGATTTTAACACAAAATGATCATTAAGCAGTCCTCCACTATGAAAAACCTAAATATCAATATCTTCACAATCTGCATAAATCAAACGCCTATACGTTGTGTACGAAGTGATTTTCGGATAAACCGATCCCGGTCCCTTCGCAACAACAACGCAATAGCGTTTCTCAACCTCACGCAGAAACTAAGCTTCATAGACTTATCACGTCTTCATCTTTCAACTTGCTATCCTTTGGCCAAGAAGGAAGCTCATAGATAGGAGTAATACTCCACACTGTATGAACCAACATCCTTAAAACAAACAATAATCAAGCCTATACAAAAGGCTACGTACTAAGTGTATGACTAAATAGTTCCCACATCAAGTCGAGGAACTAAAATGAAAAAATTTGATAGTCGGTTATTTAACTATCGAAGCAAACAACAAATATTTAGCACCATAAGCAATCACTAGGTCCTTTAATTAATCTTTTATTAAATAAGTCACTTGCTAAATATTCGCTGTGAATTATCTTTAAAAAAGATATAATTCCAAACCATTTTAACTTTCCATATTGGAAAACAGTTTCATGTACTTATTTAATAATAAGTAATTCGCAAATAAATTTATTTTCAACGCTTAAAAAATATTACATATACTTAAATCAGGATTAAGTGTATAGTTTATCGTTTAAGAAAACATTCTCGTAAACATACTTATTTGGGTCAAAACGAATATTGCGTAAAACATCGTTACGACAACCAAAAATCATCAGTATAGGAATTCGAAATTTAAATAGAAATATAAATCCCGTACATTATGCAAAACATTTTCTTCGAAAACAATTTACTATAACAAAAGTGTTATATTCCATCAATTCCTTATTTCTCGAAAACATCTATTTCAACAATGAATGTTTGAATTCTATGTACGCGGTACTTAATAAATTTTAAAACATCTTCAAAACCATATAAATCCATTTGTAATACCACTTCTAAAAATATACACTTTATTTTAAAGATCATTCACTGTCCAAAATCGTGAATATAATTCTTAACAAATTTCAGTACTTGTACATATTTATAAAAGGATTGTGACGATACGGATTTTTCGCATTCGAAAATCGATATCCATACTTTACATCGTACTCGAATGTCGTAGATTCGACCGTTCAAATCTGAGTCGCCGGAGCTTATAACGCAATTAAGTAAACAACATAGCGGAAGGAAAAGAATAATACATGTATATACAGCATTGATACAATATCTGATACAACAGATGATACAATAGATATCAACATACATCAGAGATGTGATACAATAAAATAGAAGCTAAAAAGAAAATAGATAACATCAGCAGCGAAACACATAACTCTAAGATAGTCCTCTTGAGAGAACTCTAGCATCAACTCGATCCAACATCACGATGCACTAAGACAAGCAAGTTTCGTCCATATCCAAAGATTGAACTAGCTCCAGATAATCTACTAAACCTAGCTATCTGAAAAACCCAACTCTAGACTGCCCGTGTGGAAATATTTTGAGCACCCAGAGTTTAGAAAAGAAACATAAACTCCAGGTCAGTCGTGGGACAGGTATGAGTAACAAAAACAGTTTATCTTTTAAAAACAAACAAAGAAATATTTTAAAATAGATCCGCAATGCTTTTAGAAAATGGAACTACCATAAGGCGTCCCACACACACACATAATTCAAACGCAGAATCGTAGGATATTTCTCCTTATGATAGTCAAACATGCTTGATACACATTTTTTTTGATATTTTTACTATACGTGCAAAGCGTAGAAAACATTTTGAAAGTATAATATAAATCTTAGCCAGCATAGGCATTTCACACTATGCCTACTATAACTACCATCTAAGCAGTGGTGACCACCATACGTAAATGGTAGGTTCTACAACTAAAACCGTACAAGGTGCGTATTGGATTTTGGATTTCCAACAAATGGTCAGGCCAAGGAACTTCCCATTGCCACATGGGAACATATCCGGATCTCTACCAACACAAGGCTGGGTTACCCCTAACTAGGTAACTACTGACACGAGTGTACCATCCCCGGTCGCAACCGACCTTTATCCCGGGATCCCGACAACCGACAACCACAAAGTAATAAATTCGCAGTAACAACATAGGTTAAATATCTGGGCTCCATACCGTGATACCACCTCTATCCAGAAGGAAATGAACATACCCTCAAGGGGCGCTATCCCTAAATAACATTGCTGCATTCTTCCTGTTTTGACCATTACCTGGTTGTGAGGTTCGACGAAGTCTCGTCCACAAAGCTATGCTTTTCACAAAAGCCACACTTTGATCAACAAATGATCAGCAACACTCAGCATGCTACATTACCAAATTGGGAGTATATCACTGATAACCATCAACTACATAACCTCTGAGCTCGTACATCTCAGAGAAGGGTGTTAAGCTAAGAGAATAAATTCTACGCCGCCAACAGAAATGTATTTGAAAGAAATATTTTTTATAGCTCAAAATGTAATGTCAAACACACAATCTATACAAGTCTATTCTGGGTTCGAACAGAACCGAAGGCACTTCCGAAGAAGTCCTTGCAATCCGGGTATTCACAATCCCAATCAGACTCCCCATCACTTAGGGGATCCCTATACCGGCGCGACTCAGTGCAGAGACAATCAATGAGTTATCCTTTCGTTCTAGAAAATACCCGGTCTTCACCACCGGTCTTCAAATGTTATCCATAACGATGTATCATTATTCGGAATGGGTTATATGACACAATGGTCCTCTCCTGGCTAAACCGAATAGTGAGCGCAATATTTACAAGAAACATATAGATATTGGGGTCCCAGTTAAGTCACAACTTATCACCCAAAACTTTTCTTTCAAATGGTTTAAACAATTTACGATTTCCAATCTTTAAAAAAAGATTCATTTCACTAAGTTTACCCCATTTCATAAAGATCCAGTTACCTATTTCAGAACAATTCTCATTTTAATTGGATTAACTCGTTAAATCTTTAAATCAAAGATTTAACTTATAGCTTTCAAACAGTTTCCATAACTTGGAAAATCATTTTCTTTTTTAACTTGAAATCCCTTTTAAGACAAATCGGAAGTTCCTTACTTATGTGGAAGCTTTTATTATTTGAAAACAAATAGTTCTTATTTCAGAAAAATCCAATTTTTATTTGCACGAGTTTAAAGCCTATGAATTAAATCCAAATTCCCAAATTAATATCTTTAAAATGGTTTAACACGTATATAACTAGTGTAACATCTTTAATCCCTAGTTTGAAATCATAGAATTCAATTCCGAATGTTGAATTCAAATTTAAATACAATTGTTTAAATTTCAAGGCGCAATCAAGTTATTAAAAAATAAATTTTATCTTGAAATTCCATTTCAAAAACTTTTCACATATAACCCGATTCCATTTCAAACCATTTGAATTTAAAAATTCAAATTTAAAACTATTTAAAAAAATCTATGACTTAACCGATTTCCTCATGAAATCCATATTTGTGTGTGTAGGGTGTAATCCAGGGGTTTTACACACAATAGTGCAATAACATCATCAATTAACACAGATTCAAATACAGCAATATATTTGATAAGCGGTATAACCATAACGCTTATCTCATACACAGATATATGTATCACAGATAATTAATTACATTCATCCCACATAAATAAATCACAGATCACATACAAATCAGGATATATCGCAAAACATTAGGCATCAGGAATATCAACAATTCAACCATTCAATAAGATCTAAACATTGATTGGTAAAATTTATTTATCAACTGATTAATCTAGATCAGATGTATTACTTGTCATAAATCCTGGTTACTTATCATAAGTTAATTTCAAATCATCTGAGATAAATTTCCCTTTAATCATTTATTATTGAACCATTAATTATTAACTAACCACCCTTAATTAATGAATCAATTGATCTTTAACTTCTAAATTAATCTTAGTCAATAACCTTTATTAACGATTAAAATTTATTTATTTACTTTGCTAAAGAAATTCACTCATATTGATCATTATTGATTATAAATTGAATAACCATTAAGAACACATCAATTAGTTCTAATTATTTAATTAATTAAATGCTAACTGTAACTTAATTAGCTCTTACTTACAATTTAATATTTCCTTACTTAATTAACTCAAACCTTAATTTATAACTTTAAACTTATAGTTACTCATTTGATTATTACAAATCATTAATTATCTATTCAAATAAATTTAAAAATTTATAAATTCCAGTCATTAAATCTTCTTAAATTTAGGGTAAAACTCATTCTGTTTAATGATTTAGTTATCACTTATAAACATGTTTGAAAACATTCATTTCCAAATTTTCTTTAAATTTCAGGATTTAAAACGAATACCAATTAATTTTTTTATAAAGTTTTAAAATTAATTATTTGCTAAAGTTTCACTTTTGTTATAAAGAAGTTTAAAGAATAAAAATCCACTTCTCTTAGAATTCACATAACAGAGGGTATTCTAACATTTTTAAACTTATTTAGATATTAAAATTTATAAAACTTCATTTTATTTCAAACTCTAAAATTCAAACTCAGACTCACGTCCAGGCTTCAAATTTTGTTTTAACTTTGCCTAAATCTTTCTTTTACCATTCAGATTCAAGGTTTTTAAATTCAACTCTTTTTAAATTGCTTAACACTTTAAGGTTATGAAAACAAATTTGAAAATAAATTAAAACTTTGTTTCTAACAAGTTTCAAACTACACTTGAACTTACATTCAAACTTTGATTAATACCCTTAAACTTGATTCATAATTTTAACATTAAATTTAAAATCTTCAAAAACAAACAGAACAGGTTTTGTTTGAAACTTGGAAAACATATACCAAGCCACCCAAACCATTTCGAGTCACGCACGATAGTTACTTCGAGTTTACATGGTATTTTCGTGATGAGCTGAGTTGTCTTCTTCTTTCCATCCAACTAACACACCATTATGCACATGAACGTGCACAGAGGTTCGGAGCTCCTCCGATCATCGCCTCCACCTCCCACGAGTCATCACTGACCCTCTCGACCCAAACCACCACCAAACTCCGGCCTACTGCGCTTGTAATAAAAAACGAGCCCCTTTACTCAAACTAGATCTAGAACAACATCACAAGATCAACTCGAACCGCCGCCTAAGCCCTTCTAAGGCCATAAAAATTTCGTCAGAGCTCCGCCACAACGAGCCCCATCGAATCCCCTCGGTCCGACCTTGACCGATTCCACGATGGCCACGAATTTTTGCTTCCAACCCCGACAAACTAAACTGAGCACAAAATCCTAAAGTAACTTCGATCATCGCCCACGACCATCTAAAAATTTAGTGATTATTTTTCTGATGATCCCCTTCACGTCAACTTCCTTCAGGAACGAGCACGCTGCCCACCTCAACGTCGATCGTCGTGAATTGCCGGAAAATGAATTTCAGTTCAACTTGATTTTCCTCAGTAATTATAAACTTAAAAATTCTAAATTAAATATCAAAAACCAGGGTTTTGGAGTACGAATAGATTCATATGATTAGAACTTTAAATTTAGATAAATGTTTTTGGACTTATTTTTAATTATCTCTGTACATTCTATAATTTTGGATTAAATACTGAATATTTTCACTAATCATTATTTTCTTTATCATAGTTCTTACTTGAATACACATCTTTACTCTTGACATCAAATCCCAACACTAAGTAGATGATGAGAGGTAGAATTTCTTGGTTGTCATCTACCCTGTGAATTAACAGAGAGGCTTTTGAATATTTTAGTACTGTCAAAATGAATATGTATGCACCCAGCGTTGAAACAAAGAAGATATACAAATTAAACATAAACCATTCATTGATTATAGCTGTACTTAAAATTTTATATTATGTCTACTCACCAATTTGAAGAATGAAGACAGAGCTTTGTTTTTTGAAACAGGTTTGAAATTTGCAAGCTGAAACTCTTCCCTTGATCTCTGGTTTGTATTGATGTTTATGTCGAATCTTTGTTTGAGTTTTGTTTAAGTATGAAATGTTGTTTACTCGGATTTGTTTTGAATGAACGAACCAGAGATAGATGGATTGATATATAGCAAAGAAGTTGATATAAACAAAAGAGGTGTACAGGGTGATATTTTTGTACAGGTGATAAAATGTTGTTTGTAAGTAGTTCGAACCGACTTTAGTTATGCTAGAGATGTAAACATTAAATGCCATTGCACAAATCAATACTTATTTAATCTGCCCATACTTGATTATGTATCTTCTTGTCTCGACTGATAATTTGTTTGTGCAAAGTAGTGATGGGGTATTAAATGCATGTCCTTTATGATTCATAATATATTTTTACATTATGTCTTGCCTTACTACTTACAGGCTACATATTATATTTGCCTTAGTTTTGTTTAAGTACATAGATATAACAGCTCAAAGATATTTCCTTTTATTGCTTCATTTTGCAAGTGTTCATACTTATATTTGAATATATTTTTATTTGTTTTGTTTGTAGATATTTTGTTTACTTATTTTCTTACTAACATTTGTCTTGTTAACACTTCGTATTTCATAATTTATCTTTTATATATATGTTTCTATTTCTAGTTTAAATATTTATTTTAACTTTAATACTTATTGTCTTGTATGACTACATATTTATTTATTTTTATCATTTTGTAAGTATATTTTGTCCTTTACATTATTTGTAAATCCCAATTCAAATTTAATTTAAATGCATTTTTCCAGTAATTCATAATCTAACTGATATTTTATATCAACCATTGATTTCACAAATTATATTCAAAAGTAAATTTAATTAACAATTTAAACTCAATTAAAAACCGGGATCGTTATAGATTTCCCCACTTAAAGAAATTTCGTCCTCGAAATTTGCAGGCACGAAAACAAAAAAGATAGATACACAAAAACTGAGAAACAGATTTCCAGATAAAACTGGATACCTATTCTGTATTTAGCTCACCAAATCAGAATATGAACAATATGAGAACAAACTCATCAAATACAACACAGGATACTCGGCCATCATATCTACGAAATATGCAAGGAATTGGTTGGTTTGAAGGGATAACTAACCATTAGTAGAACATATTGGACCCAAACAATAGATAAATGGATTTAATTTTCCACAACTCCCAAACATTACATATGGATTCCAAACTCAAATCGGAATACCTCAAAATATATACCAATTTGTCCCTCTTCGGACTTCAATCAACCCGAGAAATTATAATAGAATTTCAAATTTGGTTTTAAACAATATCGTTTTATTGATACAACTCAAATTTATCTTTCATATTCTATTAATCAAGTTAACCCAATTTAAAATTTTCAATTTATTTACAATTTCTAATTTCAGATTTCAAATTCATATTCATAAAAGTTTAAATCGAAAAACTGAAAAAAAACCGATGAAGATACGAAGTAAGAATTTTCTACAACGATTCGTAAGGCCACCGTCACACCGAAATTTCTTTCTGGAGCTGCCATGAAGCAATCAAAAGAATTTGGGAACACGAATCAAAGGAGATTGATAGAGAAAATTATTTCCACTGTCGCAGGGCATTGACCATTTGTAGTGGTACTCCCCTGTCCCCAATCTCGTCATCTTCTTGCACCCATACTCACTATCAGTGAATAGTAAGAGAATTTATTGAGACATTCGAACGGATATCATAGGGATACACTCTTTCTAGGGTATACTTCACCCTATCTCTAATGAGCTACTTAACGTGTTATACTCCTGAGCTAAAGTTCAACCTTACCTCTGATACCAAATGTAATGATAAGGATATCGTACTCGAATGTCGTAGATTCGACCATTCAAATCTGAGTTGCCAGAGCTTATAACATAATTAATTAAACAACATAGCGGAAGAAAAAGAATAATACATTTATATATAGCATTGATACAATATCTGATACAACAGATGATACAATAGATATCAGTTACATCAGAGATATGATACAATAAAATAGCAGCGGAAAGGAAAATAGATAGCATCAGCAGCGAAACACATAACTCTAAGATAGTCCTCCAGAGAGAACTCCAGCAGCAGCTCAATCTAACATCACGATGCACTAAGACAAGCAAATCTCGTCCACATCCAATGATTAAACTAGCTCCAGATAATCTACTAAACCTAGCTATCTGAAAAACCCAAGTCTAGGCTGCCCGTGTGGAAACTTTTTGAGCACCCAGAGTTTAGGAAAGAAACAATAAACTCCAGGTCAGTCGTGTGACTGGTATGAGTAACAAAAACAGTTTATCTTTTAAAAACAAACAAAGAAATTTTTAAAATAGATCCGCAATGCTTTTAGAAAATGGAACTACCATAAGGCCTCCCGCACACACACACAACGCAAACGCAGAATCAGAGGAGATTACTCCTAATGACAGTCAAGCATGCTTGATACGCAAATTTTTTTGATATTTTTACTATAAGTGTAAAGTGAAGAAAACATTTCGAAAGTATAATACAAATCTTAGCCAGCATAGGAATTTCACACTATGCCTAATGTAGCTACCATCTAAACAGTGGTGACCACCATAAGTAAATGGCAGGTTCTACTACTAAAACCTTACAAGGTCTGTATTGGAGTTTGGATTTCCAACAAATGGTCAGGCCAAGGAACTTCCCGTTGCCACATGGATAGTGACGCAGCGGATAATTCGAATAAAACTTCAATCAATGAAATGTAGCAATCGGTGAGTTGAAGATACCAAAATGCCCAAGTTCGTTGATCCAAAGATACCGAACTCTAGCTATCTCAAACACGTTGATAGCGCACTATACCGTGTTCTAAGATCTACGATTCTTCGCACGTTGATCTAGCGCACTAGATTCCGTGAATCGGCTTCTACGATCGTTGAATCGAGCGCACTCGATTAACCGAAAGAGGAGATAGGAGATTACACTCAACTGCCAATTGGTATGAAAGCACAAAGCTAACAAAAGAGAATTTTATTCAAAAATCAACAACCCAAAAATGTACAACACACGCGTATTTATAGGAGTTACAACCCAGCCTTAAGTCGTACACGACTCATCCCCCCCCGACTCACGACTTAAGGCTCTCGACTCAACAATACAACACAACGCTGTACAACTCATAGGTCGGCACCGACTCAACGCAAGCGACTCAAACTCGACCGACTCATCATAAGTCATTACCGACTTAACTACACAACACAGTTGACACGACTCACACATATCCGACTTAACACAAGCGATCTTCATACAACTCCCCTTAAGTCGGTAGCGACTTAAATCACACGACTCAACATAGTAACACACATGACCGACTCCAAAGTAAACAACTCAACAAGCCAAGCGACTCAGCCGACTCAACTCCTTGCCGCCTTAACTTCCTCCGACTCAAGGCCTTCAATAGATGGAGCTTTCCCTTGCTTCATGGTAAGTCGTAGACGACTTATGAAAGTATCATTAGGTCGGAACATCTTCTCCTGAGCTTGGTTAAGTCGCAAACGATTCAAGCCCTCGTCATTAACTCGTATACGACTCAAATCTGTTTCCTTTATACGGTTTAAAGTGTGGTTAACTCGAGACTTGTTATCCCGTGATCTATTAAGTCGGAAACGACTTAATCCTACCCTCCTAAGTCGTGAACGACTTAACCTCTCCATGAGTCGTGTACGACTCATCTTTGGTAGAATTTTTGGTTGCGTTCCTTCTCTGTTCTGAGCTGCATCATCCTCCCCTGGTTGAGAAAAATTCGTCCTCGAATTTGTAAATTCTTCCCTCTCAGATTGTCCATCTCCACAATATGGCACAAGATGCTTAACATTGAATACGTCAGAAGTGTATACATCCTCCGGCAGCTTCAACTTATAAGCATTCTCATTGATCCGTTTCACAACTTCTACAGGTCCAATTTTCCTGGCTTTCAACTTATTATAAGTGCCCACTGGAAAACGATCCTTCGTTAACACAGCATACACCAAATCGCCTTTGTTAAATTTAACATTTCGTCGCTTCAAATCTGCAGTCTTCTTATATTTCTCATTCGACTTTTCCAATCGTTCCTGAATGATTTTATGACATTCAGTCAGCTCATCAACAAATTCAACAGCCCGTTTCACTGTTCCCTTCGACTGTGGTACTACTGCCAAATCTAACGGTCCCCTGGGTAAAATTGAATAAACAATCTGAAATGGACTGAATCCTGTGCTACGATTCACTGCATGATTATGAGCAAATTCTGCCTGGCATAGCTTCATGTCCCAACTTCTCAAATTATCCTGTACAAGACAACGCAACAAATTTCCCAATGACCTGTTAACAACTTCCGTCTGTCCATCAGTTTGCGGATGATAAGCACTGCTAAATTTCAGTTTCGTTCCCACCATCTTCCACAAACTCAACCAAAAGTGACTCAGAAAACGAGTATCTCGATCAGAAACAATAGATTCTGGTAAACCATGAAGTCGATAAATCTCCTTGAAAAATAATTGAGCAACACGAACAGCATCCGCCGTCTTTTTGCAAGCAACAAAATGTGTCATCTTTGAAAATCTGTCCTCCACAACAAATATCGAATCATTTCCCCTTTGAGTTCTAGGCAAACCCAAAACAAAATCCATGCTAATATCAACCCATGGCTTAGACGGTACAGGCAATGGCATATACAACCCTGCATTTGTCGCTGTTCCCTTTGAAACCTGGCAAATATGGCATCTCTCCACAAATCTTCCAACCTCTTTTCTCATCGACGGCCAAAAGTAAGACTGTGAAATCAACTGCAAAGTACGATCACGGCCCACATGTCCTTCCTCGTGTAGCTCCTTGACAATTTTCAATCTCAAGCTACAGTCTGGAATACACAAACGATTTCCTTTAAATAGAAAACCATCAACCAACATAAATTCATCGGTACTCCCATCCTTCACTTTTTCAACATATTTCATGAAGTAAGGATCCTTTTCAATCATTTCTGGCAACATTTCAAACCCCGTCACTTCAACCTTCATTGTCGTTAATAAATGACTCCTCCTACTCAAAGCATCAGCTACTCGATTTGTCACCCCTGATTTATGCTTAACGACAAAAGTAAACTGCTGTAAATAAGCAATCCATGATGCATGTCTCGCTGAGATTTTATCCTGCCCCTGTAAGTGCTTCAAAGCTTCGTGATCAGTGTACAGAACAAATTCCTTCTGAAATAGATAGTGTCTCCAATGCTTAACAGCTTGTACGACAGCATAGAATTCAACGTCATATGTACTGTATCTCATCTTTGCTCCTGACAACTTTTCACTGTAATATGCAATAGGTCTCCCACATTGACTCAACACTCCTCCAATCCCAACCTTTGATGCATCAGTGTGTAGCTCAAACAACAACTGGAAATTTGGTAAAACAAGAATTGGTGCTGTCGTCAATAGTTCTTTGATCCGTTCAAAAGCAACTCCCGCTTCCTCTGACCATACAAACTGTTTTCCTTTCATGCAATCGGTAACTGGTGCCATCACACTACTGAAGTGTGGAATGAACCTTCGGTAGAATGATGCCAATCCATGAAAACTTCTAACTTCAGTGATAGTTCTCGGCTGTGGCCAATTTCTAATAGCTTCAACTTTACTCCGGTCAACTTGAATACCTTCCCCTGAAACAACATAACCCAGAAATAGAACTCTGTGCGTCATAAACACACATTTCTTCGTAGCAGCATAAAATTGTTCCTCACGAAGAATAATCAATACTTCCCTCAAATGTTGAACATGCTCCTCCATACTCCTGCTGTATATCAGAATATCATCGAAATAAACCACGACGAACTTCCCAATGAATGGTCTAAAGATTTGATTCATCACCCGCATGAATGTACTAGGTGCATTTGACAAACCAAATGGCATAACCAACCATTCGTACAACCCCTCTCTCGTCTTGAAAGCTGTCTTCCATTCGTCCCCAGGTCTGATTCGAATTTGATGATAACCACTCTTCAAATCAATCTTCGAAAATATAGTTGCCCCACTCAATTGATCTAACAAATCATCCAACCTTGGCATAGGAAACCTATATCGGACAGTGATCTTATTCAAAGCTCTACTATCTGTACACATTCTCCATGTTCCATCCTTCTTCGGCACTAATAATGCTGGCACGGCACAAGGACTCAAGCTTTCCTGAACACGTCCCTGTTCCAACAACTCTTCCACCTGCCTCCGTAACTCTTCATGTTCCTTCGGACTCATTCGGTAATGTGGTCTATGTGGTAACACTGCTCCCGGAACAAGATCGATTTGATGTTGAATGTCTCTCAATGGTGGCAACTCCTTAGGCAACTCCTCTGGAAATACATCTTCAAACTCTTTCAAAACTGGCTTTGCTTCTTCAGGAATTTCAACCTCTTCACTGCTCTCACGCCCAATCAACAAAAACACTTCTGGTTCTTCTTCGACTTCCTTGACAAACTCTTTCAAAGTCAACAGAGTTTTCAATTCCTCAATCTCTTCTAGCTTGCTCTTCTTCTGCTGTTGCTTCTTAGGAACCAAAGTGATTTTCGTACCCTCGAACATGAAACTGTAACTATTGGCACGACCGTCATGTTGAACTGCTCTATCAAACTGCCACGGTCTGCCCAACAACAGATGACATACGTCCATGTCTACAACGTCACACCAAATTTCATCTTTGTACTTTTTCCCAATAGAAAAATTAACACAAGCCCTTCGACACACTTTCACTTCACCACCCTTCCTTAACCATGCTAACTTGTACGGTTTAGGATGTTTCTCAGTTTTCAAGTTCAACTTCTTCACAGCCTCGGTAGAAATAATATTATCGCAACTTCCAGCATCAATAACGAACTTGCAAACTTTTCCCAGAATAGTGCATGTCGATTGAAAAATATTGCTTCTCAGCCAACTAGAATCCTCCTCTTGTTTTGGTGTAAGACATGACCTCCTCATCATAAGATTACAACCTTCATCTCTGAACAATTCTTCCTCCTCCTCAACATAAGGTGTATTTGAACATTCTGCCTCCTCACCATCATCCTCCTCAACTTCTGCAACCATGGTTCTCTTCTTCGGCTTCGGACATTCATTGCTCTTGTGACCCAACTCCTGACAATTATAACATTTGAAAACACTGCTAGCCTTTGCCTTCTCAGCCTCCTTCACCACTGGCTTTGAAACAGGTTTAGAAACATTAGAACTTCCACCAACACCCCTTGCTTGATTATTGGAATTAGTAAACACACCACCTCCACGCCTTCCTTGCTTCTCCCAAGCTAACGCTTTCTGATGTGCCTCTGCAACTGATCTAGGATCAAACATATTAACCATATCCTGGATCTGCATTCTCAATCCCCCAATGAATCTAGCAGTCAGCTGTTCTTCTGTCTCCATAATATCGTTTCTGGCAATGAGTTGGTAAAATTCATCAGCATACTCACTAACAGACTTCGTCCCTTGCCTCAGATTCTGCAACCTTTGGTACATAAGTGATTGATAGTTGTAAGGTAAGAAAGTAGATCTCATCAACTTCTTCATCTTATCCCACGATTCTATCTTTGACTTCCCCATTCTCTCCCTTGTAAGTTTAGTTTGTTGCCACCACGCCAAAGCTCTCCCCCTCAACCTAGTAGCAACCAACTTCACCCTTCGATTCTCCGGGACCTCCTTGAAATCAAAGATTTCCTCCACATTAGACAACCAATCTAAGAACTCTTCAGCAACCATCCCGCCTTTAAATTCCGGAATTTCCATCTTCATACCCGATTCCCATCGACGATCATCTTCAACATCTCGATAAGAATTTCGAACTTGGTCTCGATCTCGATAATGAATACTAGATCTATCACCTTCTTCAACAAAATCAAAAGTACGCCGACATCGATCTCGACCATTATCATCCCTTCGTTCATGCATGCTTCTTTGACTATGTCTCTCTTCATCTCTATATGCTTCATTGTCAAATTCACTTTGACTTCTCCTCTCTTCATGTGCATAGTCATGATGATCTCTTCGTGATGAAATTGATGTTTCTCTTCTATCTCTACAAGAATGTGGCGATACCCTCCTCGCTTCCGTAACCGATGGCGAAACTCGGTTTCCTCCATGGTTCGAGTTTGGTGATCTCCTCCTTTGATTCAAATCATTCATCAATTTCTCCAATTTACCAATGCCTTCATCAAATTTCTCATTAATAGGTTGTTCCATAAGCTCGGCTTCTTCTCGACGATACAAAGCTTCAACGTTTTGATGACGATTAGCTCTCCTTGGTGGCATGATTGAAAATCTCTCACAAACACTTCAACAATTCGAACACAAAATTTCAAAGCTTCAACAATGCAATAAGTCACGGCTCAACAATGAATTGGCTACAATTTGTCTCGGCAATATGAATGGCTCCACACTTCAAATCTTGGCGCGCAAAACCCCAAGACAAAATCCAAACAATATCCAACACCTCGATCCAAAATGAAATGGATCAAACACTCCAAATTTGATGCAACTTCAATATGAACACGATGAACAACTTTAAACTTCAAAAACTTCAAAAACTTGGCTCCAAGAATCAACTTAGCTATGATTGGCTAAGTATGGCTCTGATACCAAATAATGACGCAGCGGATAATTCGAACAAAACTTCAATCAATGAAATGTAGCAATCGGTGAGTTGAAGATACCAAAATGCCCAAGTTCGTTGATCCAAAGATACCGAACACTAGCTATCTCAAACACGTTGATAGCGCACTATACCGTGTTCTAAGATCTACGATTCTTCGCACGTTGATCTAGCGCACTAGATTCCGTGAATCGGCTTCTACGATCGTTGAATCGAGCGCACTCGATTAACCGAAAGAGGTGATAGGAGATTACACTCAACTACCAATTGGTATGAAAGCACAAAGCTAACAAAAGAGAATTTTATTCAAAAATCAACAACCCAAAAATGTACAACACACGCGTATTTATAGGAGTTACAACCCAGCCTTAAGTCGTACACGACTCATCCTCCCCCCCCCCCCCCCCGACTCACGACTTAAGGCTCTCGACTCAACAATACAACACAACGCTGTACAACTCATAGGTCGGCACCGACTCAACGCAAGCGACTCAAACTCGACCGACTCATCATAAGTCGTTACCGACTTAACTACACAACACAGTTGACACGACTCACACATATCCGACTTAACACAAGCGATCTTCATACAACTCCCCTTAAGTCGGTAGCGACTTAAATCACACGACTCAACATAGTAACACACATGACCGACTCCAAAGTAAACAACTCAACAAGCCAAGCGACTCAGCCGACTCAACTCCTTGCCGCCTTAACTTCCTCCGACTCAAGGCCTTCAATAGATGGAGCTTTCCCTTGCTTCATGGTAAGTCGTAGACGACTTATGAAAGTATCATTAGGTCGGAACATCTTCTCCTGAGCTTGGTTAAGTCGCAAACGATTCAAGCCCTCGTCATTAACTCGTATACGACTCAAATCTGTTTCCTTTATACGGTTTAAAGTGTGGTTAACTCGAGACTTGTTATCCCGTGATCTATTAAGTCGGAAACGACTTAATCCTACCCTCCTAAGTCGTGAACGACTTAACCTCTCCATGAGTCGTGTACGACTCATCTTTGGTAGAATTTTTGGTTGCGTTCCTTCTCTGTTCTGAGCTGCATCAGATAGCCTCTGGAAGTACGCCCCGAGAACCTAACCGGATCTCTGCCAACACAAGGCCGGGTTACCCTAACTGCATAACTACTGACACGACTATGCCATCACCGGGTCACAACCGACCTTTATCCCGAGATCTCGACAACCAACAACCACAAAGTAATAAATTCGCAGTAACCACGTAGGTTAAATATCTGGGCGCCATACCATGATACCACCTCCATCCAAAAGGAAATGAACATACCCTCAGGGCACGCTATCCTCTAATAACCTTGCTGCGTTCTTCCTATTTTGACCATTACCGGGTTGTGAGGTTCGACAAAGTCTCATCCACATAACTACGCTTTTCACAAAAGCCACGCTTTGATCAACAAATGATCAGCAACACTCAGCATGCCACATTACCAAATTGGGAGTATATCACTAATAACCATCAACTACGTAACCTCTGAGCTCGTACGTCTCAGAGAAGGGTGTTAAGCTAAGAGAATAAATTCTCCGCCACCAACAGAAATGTATTTGAAGGAAATCTATTTTATATCTCAAAATGTAATGTCAAACACACAATCCAAATAAGTCTATTCTGGGTCCGAACAGTACCGAAGGCACTTCCGAAGAAGTCCTTGCGATCCGGGTATTCACAATCCCGATCGGACTCCCCATCACTTAGGGGATCTCTATACCGATGCAACACGGTGCAGAGGCAATCAATGAGTTATTCTTTCGTTCTCGAAATTACCCGGTCTTTACCACCGGTCTTCAAATGCTATCCATAATGATGTATAATTATTCGGAATGGGTTATATGACACAAAGGTCCTATCCTAGCTAAACCAAATAGTGAGCGCAATATTTACAAGAAACATATGGATATTGGGGTCTCAGTTAAGTCACAACTTATTACCCAAAACTTTTCTTTCAAATGGTTTAAACAAATTACCATTTCTAATCTTTTAAACAAAAAGATTCATGTCACTTAGTTCACACCGTTTCATAAAGATCTAGTTACGGATTTCAAAGCAATTCTCATTTTAATTGGATTAACTCGTTAAATCTTTAAATTAAAGATTTAACTTATAGCTTTCAAACCGTTTCCATAACTTGAAAAACCATTTTCTTTTTTAACTTGAAATCCCTTTTAACACAAATCGGAAGTTCGTTACTTATGTGAAAGCTTTTCTTATTTGAAAACAAATAGTTTTCGTTTTAGAAAAATCCAATTCTTGTTTGCACGAGTTTAAAGCCTATGAATTAAATCCACATTCCCAAATTAATACTTTTAAAATGGTTTAACCCATATTTAACTAGTGTAACATCTTTAATCCCTAGTTTCAAATAATAGAATTCAATTCCAAATTTTGAATTCAAATTTAGATCCAGTTGTTTAAATTTCAAGGCGTAATCAAGTTATTCAAAATAAATTTTATCTTGAAATACCATTTCAAAAAGTTTTCACATTTAACCTGATTCTATTTCAAACCATTTGAATTTAAAAATTCAAATTTGAAACTATTTTAACAAATCTATGATTAGCCGATTTCCTCGTGAAATCGATATTTGTGTGTGTAGGGTGTAGTCTAGGGTTTTTACACACAATAGTGCAATAACATCATCAATTAGCACAGATTCAAATACAACAATATATTTGATAAGCGGTATAACCATAACGCTTATCTCTCATACACAGATATATGTATCACAGATACTTAATTACATTCATCCCATATAAATAAATCACAGATCACATACAAATCAGGATATATCACAAAACATCAGGCATCGGGAATATCAACAATTCAACCATTCAATAAGATCTAAATATTTATAGGTAAAATTTATTAATCAACTTATTAATCTAGATCAGATGTATTACTTGTCATAACCCTGGTTACTTATCATAAGTTGATTTCAAATCATCTGAGATAAATTTCCCTTTAATCATTTATTAGTGAACCTTTAATTATTAACTAACCATCCTTAATCAATGAATCGATTGATCTTCAACTTCTAAATTAATCTTAGTCAATAACCTTTATTAGCGATTAAAATTTCTTTATGTACTTTGCTAAAGAAATTCACTCGTATTGACCATTATTGATTATAAATTGAATAACCATTAAGAACGAATTAATTAAATAATTAATTAAATGCGAATTGTAACTTAATTAGCTCTTACTTACAATTTAAAATTTCCTTACTTAATTAAATCAAACCATAATTTATAACTTTAAACTTATAGTTACTCATTTGATTATTACAAATCTTTAATTATCTATTTAAAAAAAATTATAAATTTATAAATTCCAGTCATTAAATCTTCTTAAATTTAGGGTAAAACTCATTATATTTAATGATTTAGTAATCACATATAAACAAGTTTGAAAACATTCATTTCCAATTTTCTTTTAAATTTCATTTTAAATTTCAAGAATTAAAATGAATACCAATTGATTTTTTTTTATAAAGTTTTAAAATTAATTGTTTGCTAAAGTTTCACTTTTGTTATAAAGAAGTTTAAAGAATAAAAATCCACTTCTCTTAGAATTCTCATAACAAAGGGTATTCTAACATTTTTAAACTTATTTAAATATTAAAATTTATAAAACTTCATTTTATTTCAAACTCTAAAATTCAAACTCAGACTCACGTCCACGCTTCAGATTTTGTTTTAACTGTGCCTAAATCTTTCTTTCACCATTCAGATTCAAGGTTTTTAAATTCAACTCTTTTTAAATTGCTTAACACTTTAATGTTATGAAAACAAATTTGAAAATAAATTAAAACTTTGTTTCTAACTAAGTTTCAAACTACTTGAACTTTCATTCAAAATTTGATTAATACCCTTTGTTTAAACTAGATTCATAATTTTAAGATTAAATTTAAAATCTTCGAAAACAAACAGAACATGTTTTCTTTTAAACCTGGAAAACATATACCCGAGCCACCCAAACCACTTCGAGTGGCGCACGATAGTTACTTCAAGTTTACGCAGTATTTTCGAGTCGAGCTGAGCTATCATCTTCTTTCCATCCAACTGACACACCAATATGCACATGAACATGCACAGAGGGTCGGAGCCCCTCCGATCATGCCTCCACCGCCCACGAGTCATCACTGACCCTCCCGACCCAAACCACCACCCAGCTCCGACCTACCACGCCTGAAATCAAAAACGAGCCCCTTGACTCAAACTGGAACTAGCCAAACATCAGAAGATCGACTAGCACAGCTGCTCAGGCCTTCTGAGGCCATAAAAATTTCGTCAGAGCTCCACCACAACGTGCCCCATCGAATCCCCTCGGTCCGGCCTTAACCGATTCCATGATGGCGACGAATTTTCGCTTCCAGCCCCAACGAACTAAACTGAGCACAAAATCCTAAAGTAACTTCGATCATCGCCCTCGACCATCTAAAAATTCAGTGATTATTTTTCTGATGATCCTCTTCACACCAACTTCCTTCAGGAACGAGCACGCTGCCCCAGTCAACGTCGATCGCCGTGAATTGCCTAAAAATGAATTTCAGTTCAACTTGATTTTCCTTGGTAATTATAAACTTAAAAATTCTAAATTAACTATCAAAAACCATGGTTTTGGAATACGAATAGATTCATATGATTAGGACTCGAAATTTAGATAAATGATTTTAGACTTATTTTTAATTATCTCTATACATTCTATAATTTTGGATTAATTACTGAATATTTTCACTAATCATTATTTTCTTTACCGTAGTTCTTACTTGAATACATATTTTACTTTTGACATCAAATCCTAACACTAAGTAGATGATGAGAGATTGAATTTCTTGGTTATCATATACCCTGTGAATTAACAGAGAGGCTTTTGAATATTTTAGTACTATCAAAATGAATATGTATGCACCCAGAGTTGAAAAAAAGAAGATATACATATTAAACATAAACCATTCACTGATTATAGTCGAATTGAAATTTTATATTATGTTTACTCACCAATTTGAAGAATGAAGCCAGAGCTTTGTTTTTTGAAACAGGTTTGAAATTTGCAAGCTGAAACTCTTCCCTTGATCTCTGGTTTATACTGATGTTTATGTTGAATCTTTGTTTGAGTTTTGTTTAAGTATGAAATGGTGTTTACTCAGATTTGTTTTGGATGAACGAACCAGAGATAGATGGATTATTTATAGAGAAGAAGTTGATATAAACAAAAGAGGTGTACAGGGTGGTATTTTTGTATATGTGATAAAATGTTGTTTGTAAATAGTTCGAACTGACTTTAGTTATGCTACTGATGTAAACATTAAATGCCATTGTACAAATCTATAATTATTTAATCTACCCATACTTGATTATGTATCTTCTTGTCTTGACTGATAATTTGTTTGTACAAAGTAGTGATGGGGTATTAAATGCGTGTCCTTTATGTTTCATTATATATTTTAACATTGTGTCTTGCCTTACTACTTGCGGGATACATATTATATTTTCCTTGGTTTAGTTTAAGTGTACATAGATATAACAGCTCAAAGATATTTCCTTTTGTTGCTTCATTTTGTAAGTGTTCATACTTGTATTTGAATATATTTTATTTGTTTTGTTTGTAGATATTTTGTTTACTTATTTTCTTACATACATTTGTCTTGTTAACACTTTGTATTTCATAATTTATCTTTTATAAATATGTTACTATTTCTAATTTAAATATTTATTTTAACTTTAATACTTATTGTCTTATATGACTACATATTTATATATTTTTATTATTTTGTAAGTATATTTTGTCCTTTACGTTATTTGTAAATCTCAATTCAAATTTAATATAAATACATTTTTCCAGTAATTCATAATCTAACTGATATTTTATATCCATTACCCATGAATTTCAAAAAATTTATTCACAAATAAATTTAACTATCAGTTTAAACTCAACTAAAATCCGAGATCGTTATAAGGATGATCCAATGTCCAAAATTATGGATATATTACCTATAATAAACTACAATATGTAACACGTCAAATACGTTGATTTTGGATTTATAAACCAACGTTTATAAATTCACATTTCTATTTATAAAAACTTCTATTTATAAAATTCCTTTATTAACCAATTCCATTTACATCTCATTTATGTGCCAAAATCCAAATTATAAGTTTATTTACTTAAAATTCTCTTCTTTACAAAATCATTCTTTTTTGTAACATCATCAATTCATAATTCCGAAAATCTTGTTTACTTATAATACCCATTTATAACCTCATCTTAACAATTACAAAACTCGTTAATAATTCTATTATTTTGATTTATAAAAATTTAATTTTATAAATCTTATATATAATCCATTTATAATAATTCAAAATCTCAATTTCAATTATTTTACCAAATAGTTCACTTCATATTTAAAAAATCACATTCTAATTATATTTCCCAAAAATCATAATTTTCATAACATAAAAATTATAACAATTATTTATTTAAAATAAATCTGTGTGCTAAACGATTCAAAAATTAATAAAATGTACATTTCCAAAACACTTGAAAATCCTTTTTAATTTGGAAATCATAACTTTAATACTTTTAAATTACCAAAAATAGGCCATATGATGCAACAACACTGAATACATCAATCACAGCATCCAAAACATCATATATCACATGATAACAGCATATATATATATATATATATATATATATATATGAATATCTGTAAATGAACCAATACTGGTGAGAAATCCAGTTGGATCCCTCCAACAAGTCACCTGCAACAAATATATGTATTAGAATATGTGTACAATGTCCGCTTCGAGGCAGACGTGCGTACAAAGGGTCGTCCGCTCATACACGGGAACGTACATGGTCCATCTGCTCCAATAGGCAGGAGTATGTCCAAATACCAATCATATACATATAATACATCATATATCATCCAAACAATCATCAATCAACATAAAATAAATTTATTCTCACTTGGATAAAAATATCAGTGAGTTAGAAATAATGAGTTATGCTCACATTGGTTTCAATAGAAGTTGTAGTGTTTTATTCCGAATAAAATAAAACAGACGTTTAATTTTACCAAAATTTCATTAACTCCAATCAACTCTAATCTAGATACATAATGTAGTGGTAGTCAATACGGACGCAACGCAACTTGTTTCATTAAAAAAGAACCTCGTACGAAGAAGTTATGCAATTTCAATGTACGAATTAAAAGATAATTAATTTACACTTTTTTCTTTTATTTTCAATCCCTCTTATATCGTGGTCGTTCATTTTTCTTCCATCAAATCTAGCTCGATGCTTTTGAATTCTTCTCCCAAGGCATATTCATGCACGCAAAACCCATTGGCCATTTCAAAATTTTGATGGCCACACCTCCATCGTCGCCACCGACGATAATCAGACAATGCCGATCGAAAGCCTTCCTCCTCGTGTAGCACCACTGTAACGACCCCAAATTTTGAGATAAATTTCAATTTGTAATTTAAACGAATTTTTGAAGTTAATTATGAATTAAGAGAGAATTAATTTGAACATTTGGAAATGAATATGCATCTAAAATAGATTGAAAGGTTGAATTTGAAATTTAGATTCAAATTCAAATATCTTAGAAAATAAAATTTGATTTAATAAACAAATTAGATTTAAAAGTTTTACAAATTAAGAACTATATATGTATGATTATTTATTAATTGTTTTCAATTCATTTTCCTTTATAAATTTTTTAAGTATAAGTAATTGAAAAATGTATGTAAAAAAATTTATATATGATATGAAACAAGATTTAATAAAATGGTTTTAAAACATACATATCTTTTGGAAATATAGATATAAGATTTAGAATACATAACATATATATGTAAGTATAAAATAGATAAAATATGTTTTATAAATCTTAAATAAAGTAAGGTTTAAACAATAAATTATTAATTCAATTTAATAAAGGTTTTAAACATAAAAATATATACAAATGACATTTGTAGATTAATAGGAACATGAATAAGACAAGTGTTAAACTAATTCTACAGGTGGCAAACACAACGATTTCTTAAAAAAAAAATTAAAAAAAAAGAGGAAAAAAAACCATATTTTAGTTTTCTCTTCATCAAAAACTAAGAATCCCAAAACCTAAAAAGTAAAGACTCAAAGAAAACTATCTCAGTTGCAAACCTGAAAGTTTAGATCAGAGAAAAAACGAAATCATTTCAACTCAAAATCAAAGCTTTCAAAACTAGAAAAAGTTATAAACTAGAGCGAAGAAGAAGTTTAAAAGAAATAAAAATAAAAATCCAAACAAACCCGTAGAAGATCATCTCAACATCAAAGATCAAGCAATGCTTTCAGGCCTGAAAACATTTTCAAACTGGAAATTCAAATCTTGTAAGCAAAGCATAAAAGCAAATCTGGAAAACAATAAGCAATGCAAGGATTTAAGCTTCAGGCGAACTTAAATCATAAATCATAAATCAGAGCAACATAAACTCGAATTGAAGATCAGACTCTTCAAGTAAGTTCCAGATTAATTAGGTTTCAAGTTTTCTCTGTTCCTCTCTGCCTTCAAACATCAAATCCAGGTGAGTAAACATCACCCTACCAAACTTTATCTGCATTGTTTTGATTCATGCGATGAATCAGTGAATTTATGTTTGTTTGTGTAATGGTAAAGGTGCTTGTATAAATTTCAGTTCATATGTGGTGTGTATGTATGTCTGTAAGCCTCCCCTGTTCTTGTTCTCAAATCCAAAACTAATGCAAAACCCAAAATCGCTTCCTTTATTACCTATTAATCTAAGATGTTTAAGGAAAATATGGTTAAGAAAATCAAGTTTTAGTTTTGAAAAAACGGGTGAATAGAATTGGGAGTTAGTTTTAACTGGAAAAAGAACATACAGTAAATACTTAAGAATGTTAAGATGTAGATTTCCTTAATTTACTGTTTCATTTTTATAATCTGATACGTCTTTGTAAATTAAGAACTTTGAAAGAAAAATCATGATTTTCAAGGTTTTAAATCAAGAGAACTTGAAAGATGAACGAAAATTGGAAACATGGCAAACTCTGGTGATCGCGAGATCATAGAGTCCCGAGCTTGAGGTCGAAGATAGCGTGAGGACTGGTGGTCATTAGAAAATTGGTGAATAAATTTTTAGATCACTGGTGAAGTTGGTCGATAATAATTTAGGGCTTAAGGTACTACTTTTGTCGATGTCAGAATTGAGGGAACTGCATCATCGTGGTTAGACCGAAATGGCTCGAAGCTGGTGCATTCGAAGCATCATGTCGTGATGCATCACTGGTGAGATCGCGAGGCCCCAATCGATCGTGGGCGGCGGTGCATGATGAATTTTTGGCGATCATATTCAGGTTCGAGTGTTTGAATGGATTGATCTCGATTTTCAGGTCAATTCGTTGAACTAGGTGGCCGCGGTGTTCATTGGAGTTGTCGTCGACATATGGGAGGCGACGAAGTTGGTCAGAACGTAGGAGAATCAATGTGCACGTGCACACGTGTGTGGGAGTATCTGGTAATGTTGAAATTAGGAAAGAAGAAGAAGGCGACTCGGGTTATTACTTGAGAAATTTTGTAGTTGGCTCGAGTTTAGCTTCGTATTCGTTCATGATTACTTTAGCAAATAGTAAAAGGTTTTTAAATTAGAAATGAATCTAAGTTTTAAAAAGAAAAAGGGAAAGAAGAAGAAGAAAGGGAGTGACTCATGAAAACGATCATTTGGCTCGGGTTGACACCGAAGTTGTTTTCGGTCAAAAAACTTAAGTATATTTACAAGTTTGAAAAGTTGTATAAATAAATTTTAACAATTTTCTTAAACCAATCTTTTATGAAATATGTGTTTATGTTTCAGGATTAATTAAAGGTTTTTGAATGATTATTTTAATTATTTAGTTTTAATAGATATACTTTATTCTAATTAATTCTTAAGCCTATTTTAATTAAATAGCTTAATTAAGAAGTGGATGAAAAAAAGTGAAGTTGTTTTAATTGTTAATTAACTTAAAGATTTAAGTTAACTTATAGATTAATAATAATTTTGTTTTCAAAGATGAAAGGTTTTAGAAACTTAATGTTTTGAAAAAAATTACTCAATGGGATTAATTAAGGGATAATTTATTTCTTAATCAAGGAAGAGTAATTAATGATTTAAAGATTGATTATTCAAATGCTCAAAGGTTAATTAATGTAAAGAATAATTAATTAATGTGATTAATTAATTAAGGAAATTAATTTAAGAATTACTTAATTAAAAGTTAATTAATTAATGAAAGTAATTAAGGGATGATTATTAAATTAATGAGTAATTAATTAATTATTGCAATTAATTAAGAACAATTAATCAAAGAATTAATTTGTTATTAAAGGTCAATTAATTATGACTGAATAATAATTAATCAAAATGGTTTGAAATTTATGAATATTAATTAACCTGGATTAGTAAGTTATTCATAAGTAATTAATCTAATAAATCGGATAATTAAATTGATCTTACTTATGGATATCGGACTCTACTTGATGTTGGATTGTTTGATATTCCTGATATGTGATGCTTTGTGATATAAATTATTCTGATTTGAGCCATGGACTGTGATGTAACTTATTCATCTATAATGTAACTTATTTATTTGTGATGTAATTTATTTATCTGCGATGAATTTATATTATTCATATATGATCAATGAATGAATGATAAGCGTTATAGATTATACCGCTTATCAATATCGATATGCTTGAATATGTGATGTGATGATTGATGATGTTGCACTATTGTGTAAAACCCCTGCACTACACCATACACACACAATATGGATTGCATGAGGAAATTGGTTAATCATAGATTTTAGAAAATAAATTTTTTTAATTGAATTTCAAATTCAAATAGTTTTGAAAATGGATTTGGGTTAAATATAAAAATTTTTAAAAAGGAGTTTCAAAAATAAAAGTTATTTTGAATAACTTGATTACTTTTTGAAATTTAAATAATTTTGATTTAAATTTGAATTCAAAATTTAAAATCGAATTCTATATTTCGAAACTATAGTTTAAAGATGTTATACAAGTTATATATGGATTAAACCATTTTAAAGAATTGATTTGGAAATTTGAATTTAACTCAAAGGCTTTAAGTCATGTAAATACGATTAGATTTTTCCAAAATAAGAACTATTTGTTTTCAAATAATAAAACTTTCATATAAGGAAAGGATTTCTAATCTATGTTGAAAAGTTTCAATTTTGAAATGAAATTGTGAATTGTTTTGAAAGCTATGAACGAACCTTTGGGAAAGATTATTAAACCTTGTTTTGAAATCAAAGAAGATTCTAAATCGTGTGTCTTTTATATAAAAGATTTGAATTGGAAATGAATTTGAAAGCTATTAAATCTTTGATTTAAAGATTGAATGAGTTAGTCCAAATTGAAATGGAAATTGTTTTGAATTCCGTGAATGAATCTTTGTGAAAATTGGGTGAACTTTGTGAAATGAATCTTTTTCTTTAAAGATTTAAAAATGGTAATTTTTTTAAACCATTTAAAGAAATGTTTTGGCTTCTAAGGTTGTGACTTAATTGAAATCCCAATATCCATATGTTTTTAAATATTGCGCTAGTTATTCGGTTTAGCCGGGAGAGGAACTTGTATCATATGACCAATTCCGATTAATGATACGACGATATGGATATCATTTGAAGACCGGTGGTGAAGACATGATATTTTCGAAAGTGAAAGTATAACTCGTCGAATGTCTCTATACCGACTGATCCCCGGTATAGAGATTTGATCATCCTTTGTAATGGGGAGTCCGGACGTGATTAGGGATTATCCGGATTTGCAAGCGCTTCTTTTGAAGTGCCTTCGGTTCTGTTCGAACCCGGAATAGACTTGTATGGATGTGTGTCTGACATTACATTTTAAGATGTAAAACCAGTTTCTATCAAATACATTTATGTTTGGTGGCGGAGATTTATTCTCTTAGCTTAACACCCTTCTCTGAGACGTACGAGCTCAAAGGTTATGTAGTTGATGGTTACTTGTGATACATTCCCAAATTGGTAATGTGGCATATGAAGTGCTACTGATCATTTGTTGATCAAAGCATGACTTTGTGAAAAAGTGCAGCTTTGTGGACGAGACTACATCAGGACCTCACACCCCAGAAATGGTCGAAACAAGAAAGATGCGGCAAGGTAATGTGGGTCGCTCCCTTTAAGGCGTGTCATTCTCTTGTAGAAAAAGGTGGTATCATGGTATGGAGCGCATATACTTTACCCATGTGGTCACTGCAAATCTATTACTTTGTGATTGCTTTGTGGTTGTTGGTGTGGAGGTGTAAAGGTCGCAAACGACCGGGGGATGGCATGCTCGAGTAGCAGTTACCCAGTTACAGAGGTAAACCGGCCTTGTGTTGGCAGAGAGCCGGGTAAGTCCTTAGGACGTCCCTTCGGAGACATACCCATGTGGCAGTAGGAAGTTCCTTAGCCTGGCCATTTGTTGGGAATCCAAACCAAACAATACGAGCCCTGTACGGTTTTAGTTGTATAACCGGCCATAGAATGTGGCGGTAACCTGCTATTGAACATGGTAGCTCTAGCAGACACGCAATAATGGTTGTATGCTGGCTAAGATTAATATTGTACTTTCGAAAGGTTTTCTACACTATGCATTAATAATAATATCAAAAGATTTTTGCGTAGTAAGAATGTTTGACTATCATAAGGAGAAATCTCCTCCAATTCTGCGTTTGCATTGTGTGTGCGGCGGGAGGCCTTATGGTAGTTTCATTTTCCAAAAAGCATCGCGGATTTCAATTTTAAATTCTTATGTTGGTTGTTTTTGTTTAATACTATTTTTGGTTGCTCATACCAGTCCCATGACTGACTCGGAGTTTATTGTTCCTTTCCTAAGCTCTGGGTGCCCACAAATTTTCCACACGACCAATTTAGAGTTGGGTTTTTCAAATAGTCGAGTAGTAGGTGTAGATTAGGTAGCTTTCTGTCTTTGGGAATCTTCTTCAGTCTTTGGGTGACCGACCCTGCTTAGTACAACTTGTTGGGGGTTCGAGCTAGCTTTGGATTGGAGATGGAGTTTTGGAGTTGGCATTGAAGATATTGTCTTTTCGCTACGATTATCTCTTTTATTGTCTTGTTTCTATCTTGGATATATTGATAGTTATTTGCATTCAATATTCATTTGTACCAGATATTGTATCAATGTTATATATTGATATATTCATTTTCTTCCGTTGTGTTGTTACACTTAATGTGTTATAAGCTCCGGCGAACCAGACTCGATGTTCGAATCTGCGGCATTTGAATATAGGTGATATATTCGGTGCCTATTTTCAAAGGTCGAGTCAGGGTCGTCACAACCATCGCAAGAACCACGAACTCCAATTGCATGATGGCCTCTAAAATTGTGAATGAATGTCAGTCAAACGCGAGAATTTTGCAGTTGATCCATCGCGTGAAATCCAATATCGACGGTTGCTCATGTAGTACTCACCGCCCACTATAATTATCTAGTTGATAACTTTCTGAAATAATGTGTGGATTTAAAGAGATCGAGGGAAGAACAAGGTGAATTACTGGCTGTGCAAAAGTTAATGGCGGCTAGCCCTAGCTTTATAAGTCTTTTGGCAAATAGAATAAATTTGTGTCCTTTAATAGAAAAAATTTATGCACTATTCGTCCAAAAACTTTTCAAACACCAAACGAGGCATGTTGTTTGGAATTTATAATATTTTATCCATATTTCGAAAACAATGTAATATATATTGGGAACCAGTTCGATCGAATTTAAAGACAGGTTTTCAAATCGACTTATTTAGTTTAAAATTTACCTAAACAAATTTTCCGCATTTTAGCTTACCATGACTAAACTGTAAATCCAATTTGTGGAATATGTGAGTATATGATTTTTGTTTGATGATAATAAACATATATATATATATATTCATTTAAAATATTTGTTAATGTACTATTTTATTTTTCATAGATTAAATAAATATTTGTTGAATAAAATAAATTACACCGAATTTGAATGGAATTTGATTCAAACAAATATTTATTACAATTTCGAATAGTACAAATTCAAGCCCTCACTATACATATACAATTTTGATTGTAATTACGTCATCAATTCAATTCACATAAATGGCTCACTACATATCACTCACACTCGTAGTTTATCTGCAATTTCATTCCAGTTATAATCCAGCATCTGAGAAATCTGCAAAAATATTCACTAACGCAGTAAAATTGAAAAAGAAATATTTTTGCAATATAAAATAAAATATGGATTTTTGAAAATATTATTTGCCTCGGTTATTTGGGTTATTCGTCATCATTTTCATTTGAATTCATCATACACAAACAATGTGACATGCACAGCGTATCACTGTACATGCCACAAGGCCGTGCACATCAATATACACTTGATAATGCTACAGGGACAGGTGAGCACAGGTCAAACCCAAATGAAAAGCCGGGTTCAACTCACGTGCAATATACTAAAATCACGACACGAGCACAAGGTCAAACCCGAATTTTTGAAACTAGATTCAACTCAAGTGAAATTTCAAAAATCAACATGAATGGATGCAAAGACCAGTAATGCAACAGTGATATGCACAGATGCATTCAAAGTACAAACCAGTTGCAACATGGATGTCACAAGCAAAGACCAGACACACTTGAACATGGTGAGAAACACAAGTCAAATAACTCAGCATTGAAATGGATGTACAAAGCTCAAGTTCAATCCCAAAGCAACCAGCAATGCATGCAAGTGCAGATCAAAGTGCAACAGAAAACCAGTTGCAACATGGTGAACAAGACACAGTGTAGAGCACATGTAAACTGAAACATCTCAAGTTCAATATCCAAGCAACAATGAAAAACCAATGCAGACCAACTAGAATAAAGTACCAGAGACTACAAGTAAAGCAAGTGCAAATACAAGTTGTACATGTATTGAAATCAGACTCAATGGAAAAACATGGACTGCAACAAACATCAGCAGACCAGAGAGAAAATATGAACAAGTGACTCAGGCAAATGCACATGAAGACCAACAACAAACCCAAATAAATATCACAAGTATGATCAGTAGTACACATGCAAGCTCGGGCACAAAATATGGAAACTTCACCAATGCAAATCAAAACAGAGAGTATATATGGTGATGCAGTCAACATCTACTCAAGGCAACAGTGCAGTGCAACTTCACAACAAACAAGTCAGTGTAGCAATGAAACAATACATACACCATGTGCAGAGGACCAGTGATACAAGTAACATGAGCAGACCCAAACAATGCATACACCAGCCTCAACACAGTGAAGGTACCAAATACAAAATTCATACAGAAAGCTACATGGATCAATCAATTGGATGAACAAAACTCGAGTGCAACAGTGAAGCCAGAAGAAATGGAATGCAACTATAGTGATCTCAATATAGTAATGAAAGCAGACATAAATGCAACAATACTCAGATGAACACATGGCCAAAGTTAATGAAGCCAAAGCAAACAGAAGGGATGATCAGACACAGGACAACAAGTGCACAAATATACACGATCCAGGCAATGCAGCAATGATCACAAATGGAACACAAGTCAGTGGCAAGCTACAAACACCTGCGCAACAACAGTATCAATAACAAGTGCAGTAGCTACGACTTTAGCCACAAAACCCAACAGCAATGCATGTATCATGAAACCAAAGTTCTCGATGCACAGTGCAGACAAATGCTCAAATGAACATGAAATAACTAGAGAATGTTCAGAACTAAATGTAACAAGGATCAGAGGTGAAGCATAAAGTGGATGAACATAAAGAAATGATGATGGCCGAAAGTAATGCAGATTCGTGAATGTATACAGTCAAGAAATTCAAGTGCGTCCTGTTTGAAAAAGTCACAAATTAAAAGAGGAAAGTCACTGCCGTATCAAACAAGTTAAATCGAACGCTGCACAAACAAAACCGTGGGTATCAAGTTGAAAACATATCAGGAAAGCCGTGCGCATCAGGTAATCAAAAAAATTAGGAAAGTGTAAATTAATACGAGCAAATTCAAGTGACTCGAATTCATATAATATCAAACCCAATTATCATCATAGGCATCGAGTTCAAGCAAGCAATTTAACCAGCAACGAAAGAAAAAATTACATACCGCAACAACGAACTCGATCAACATAGAGGAGCAACGCAACCAGAGAATCAATCATAAGCGAAGCAGCGAGCAAGTGCAACGCAAACCAGACAATTGAACATCAGAGAAGCAGCGAGCAAGAGCAACACAAAACAGATCGAACGAAGATTCAAAGCCCTAATTTTCGCAAGGGAACGAAAGCCCTAATTCAGTTGCAAGGAGGAAACGGCCGCCATTATCAAAAAGGATCGGGTTAAAGAAATAAAAATGGGTCGGCCGTGTTGTGTTTAAAAGGCTTTGTTTTATAAAGGGGATTTTAGTTTAGTTGTATTTCAAATAGGATTTTGGTTTTAAACTGTTTTTAAGTTTGTTTAAGTTTTTCTTTTTAAGGTTCAAATCTTGGTAAATTACCGCCTAGACTGTAGGTAGTGTCAGATTGTCTAGTTAGAATTAGTTCAGTGAGCAGGGTGTGCGAGTTTGCAAAACTCTATAGGCGGGAGCAAGGGTTTGCGAGTTTGCTAAACTCTATAGGCGGGAGCAGGGGTTGCGAGTCTATTAGAGTGTTTGTAAGCGAGAGACAGTTTAATTCTAATAGAAATCTGGGAATGCAGTAGTACGCAGGGGTTGCCGAAGCTGGGTAAATTTTGTGTGTGATTTACTTTTCAGCATATTTATTTCTGCAGTTTGTTTCTGTGTTTAAATCGAGAAAATTTGCTATAACCCTATTCGCCTCCCCCCTCTAGGGTTAATCTAGATCCTACAAGTGGTATCAGAGCACGGTATTTTTCTTTAACTCTAGAGTCGTGAATTCATCAAATAATGCTTTTTCTGAGGGGCAATCTATTGTTAGACCACCCAAGTTTAACGAGAATGATTATGCTTATTGGAAAGTTAGGATGGGTATTTATCTTAGTTCTGTTGATTATGATGTTTGGGACATTATTGAAATTGGCTATAAATCTCCCACTATAACTGTTGGTGATACTGAGATTCCTAAACCTAAGGATAGGTGGGATGCTAACGATAAGAGATTAAAAACTACAAATGCTAAAGCCATGAATGCTCTGATCTATGCTCTTGATAAGAATGAATTTAATAGAATTTCTCATTGTAAAACTGCACAGGAAATTTGGCATACCTTGGAGGCGACACATGAAGGAACTTCTCAAGTCAAGGAGTCTCGCCTAGCCTTATTCAGCAATGAATACGAGAACTTTGTGATGGACAAAGGCAAGAGCATAAAGGAAATGTTTGGACGCTTTTCAACTTTGTTGTACAACGCTAGAGCGCTTGGGAAGGTATTCACTGAGGTAGAGCTTGTGAGGGAGGTGCTACGAGTTTTACCAATGAACTTTGAGGCAAAAGTCATGGCAATACAAGAATCGAAAGATCTGAGTAAACTAAGCATGGAGGAGTTGATTGGCAACTTGATGACATATGAGATTGAGCTAAAAGCAAAAGAGGAACGCAACAACTCCTAACCAAAGAAGAAGACGATTGCCTTAAAGAGCAAAGAAGAGAACGATGAAGAAGAAGAAGATCCAATTGAAGAGCTTGCAATGGCTGTCAATAATCTTAGAAAATGGTCAAGATTTAAGCCACGCAAGAAGAAAACAAGTGGTAATAAGTCAAAAGATTCTGACAATTCTGATAATGAATCGACGTGCTTTAACTGCAACAAGCCTGGCCACTTCAAACAACAATGCCCACTTCTCAAAAACAATAGAGGAAAGAAAAAGAAGAAGAAGGCCTTTGCAGCAACTTGGGATGATGAAGAAGGAGAGGAAGTTTCGAACAGTAGCTTAGAGGAGGCTAACTTATGTCTTATGGCAAAATCAGATTCAGAAGCAAGCTTAGAGGAATCTAGTAAGGCAGGTGACTATTCTTATAAAGATCTTGTTTTTATGTGTCTTGATCTTACTAAAGTAGTTGATACTCTTGAATCTAAAATTGAAAAACTGAGATCTGATAGGGGAGAACTTGCTCGTGAAAATTTTTGGTTAGAAACTGAACTTGAAAATATTCAAAACCTAGAATGTAAAAAATGTAAAATTTTAGATTCATAATTATCAAGACTTAAGAATAGCTCTGAGAATCTTGAAAAAGAAAACTTGAGTCTTAAGGAAATCATTGACACTAGGAAAAAGGATTTTATAGATAGATGCACCTCACTTGTAACTGAAAACACAACACTCAAAACCAAAGTCCAAAATCTTGAGAAATCTCTGATTAACTTTTCAAGAGGAGAAAAATCATTCAACATGCTATTAGGAAATCAAATTTTTGCTAACAACGGAAAAGGATTAGGCTTTGGGAAAACACAAGTTGATAATAATGCAAAAGGTAAGAGTGTCTTTGATAGATGTGAAATAATTGGACATCGTGTTGAAAATTGTAGTCATAGGAACAAGAACACAAAATTTATACAAGTTTGGGCTCTTAAGAATTCTACAAACAAATTTCATATCTATTGGAACAAGAATGAAATGACAAAACAAGTTTGGGTTCCAAAGGGTTTGTTTATTTACAATGCTTCTGCCACTAACAATCATGGAACTATAAAAACAAATAGGTCACAAAAATCTTTCATCGTGTAGGTATGGTGGCAGGCTAAGGAACAACAACAGTGTTCTCTGGATTTTGGCTGTTCCAGAAACACAACGGGCAACAAAGCAAAGTTCCTTAGCCTAGTACAAAGGTGACAGAATCACAATGGGCAACCACGAAAAATTATCGTAAAGGTAAAACAGGTGAAGGTATATTAAATGTGATAATCTGCACCGTATTCTGAATGAAATCGGCCAATATTGAGATGTTGTAAAGACATGATTTTTTGATTCTGACTTGTTCGACATAGTTGGCCAGTTACATTTATGCCAAAAACACTATTCTCTGAATTACTTCATACACATACGTTTGGATTAAACATAGTGTTTTGTTGGATACATTTGGTTATAATATGGCTAATTCTATATTCACAATTTCTAATTATTTACACGACTTCATTTCAAATTCAAGAATGCTGTACAAATTTGTGAGTTTGAGTTTTCATGAACACTTCATGATCTAGTCTATCAAATTTAGTTATTGATATTTTGGACTGAAAGAGAAATTCAGATGCGATTACACTGGTAATCTATTTTATAGAAAAATTACTAGTTGAACGTGATTTGTGGTGAGACATTTAGTAACTGCATCGTTTTTTCAAAGAAATTATCCACATATTTTTCATTACAAATAATTTTCAATGAGCAGAAATTTTTTTTTTCATATAACCCCTTCAAGAGAATCATTTCTTTTTTTACCATATTTTAAGATTAGTCATTTTTATTTGATTTTAAATGACAAATTTTGACTAATCCGACTCCCTACTAATTATCAAAAAGATAATTAGTGATTGAAAAGGTGATAAGTGTTGATCTTTAACATACATTACTCAAGAGAGTAAATTTGGAAAATTTCTTTAGGAATTCAAACAAGAGTTATAAAACTTTTTGTTGGGTAAAGATTCCATGACCATTTCTATATCTATCATATTTCTGTCGACCATTGTTTATCAAATCTTAAATATAGTTTGTCGATATGTGGTACTATAATCAGGAATCATTTGTTTTTTCATGTCACATGTTTTTTTGTAAAAATGAATAAATATCCAAAATATTCACTCTCATTTAAAAGTCCTCACGGTTATGCATGGGTTAATTACTTGGATTTTCGATTATGTGCTTCCATGCTCATTTAAATGTCCTTACGGTTACGCATGTATGGAACACATAGCAAAATTAATTAATTAAATAGACAAGTTGGTTCTAATCCCATTTAAAAGTCCTTACGGTCATACGTGGTTAGAATATACTTGATTTCATTTTTTAAAATTAAAATGGAATACTACTAATCTCATTTAAAAGTCCTAACGGTTATGCATGATTAGTAGATATTCAAATTCCTGATAAAAATGTACCGCAAGTAGATACAACTGTATGATTTTATATGAGAACATCATTTCCATCATTCTAAAAGTGGAATATGCGCCTAACAAGGGTAGTTATGTTTTTTGTTTGATTTTTATTGAAGTTTAATATTTATATTCAATTTGAGTTTAATGTTGGTTTAATATTGATCACTTTATCTCTATTTTCTCTAACACTATTATTCTTTTGCTGATAACAAAAGGGGGAGAGAAAAGTTAAGATTTTGTCAAATAGAATCAAGCAAAGGTCAAATAATTTTCCATTTGCATCTAGGCTTATTTATATATTTCTATTTGGATGCATATATGTAAGGGGAGCATCATGTAGAGAGGAAGCATTTAAATAGGGAGGGCAATTAGTGTATGTCATTATTCAAATACATTTAGCACAGTCAAAATCTTAAATATACGTTTGTTATCATCAAAAAGGGGAGATTGTGGAATATGCAAGTATATGATTTTTGTTTGATGATAATAAACATATATATTCATTTAAATGTATTTGTTAATGTACTATTTTATTTTTCATAGATTAAATAAATATTTGTTGAATAAAATAAATTACACAGAATTTGAATGGAATTTGAATTCAAACAAATATTTATTACAATTTTGAATAGTACAAATTCAAGCTCTCACTATACATATACAATTTTTATTGTAATTACATCATCAATTCAATTTACATAAATGCCTCACTACATATCACTCGCACTCGCAGTTTATCTGCAATTTCATTTCAGTTATAATCCAGCATCTGAGAAATCTGCAAAAATATTCACTAACGCAGTAAAATTGAAAAAGAAATATTTTTGCAATATAAAATAAAATATGGATTTTTGAAAATATTATTTGCCTCAGTTATTTGGGTTGTTCGTCATCATTTTCATTTGAATTCATCATACACAAACAATGTGACATGCACAGCGTATCACTGTACATGCCACAAGGCCGTGCACATCAATATACACTTGATAATGCTACAGGGACAGGTGAGCACCGGTCAAACCCAAATGAAAAGCCGGGTTCAACTCACGTGCAATATACTCAAAATGACGACATGAGCACAAGGTCAAACCCGAGTTTTTGAAACTGGATTAAACTCAAGTGAAATTTCAAAAATCAACATGAATGGATGCAAAGACCATTAACGCAACGGTGATATGCACAGATGCATTCAAAGTACAAACCAGTTGCAACATGGATGTCACAAGCAAAGACCAGACAAACATGAACATGGTGAGAAACACAAGTCAAATAACTCAGCATTGAAGTGGATGTACAAAGCTCAAGTTCAGTCCGAAAGCAACCTGCAATGCGTGCAAGTGCAGATCAAAGTGCAACGGAAAACCAGTTGCAACATGGTGAACAAAACACAGTGCAGAGCACCTGCAAACTGAAACCTCTCATGTTCAATATCCAAGCAACAATGAAAAACCAATGCAGACCAACCAGAATAAAGTACCAGAGACTACAAGCAAAGCAAGTGCAAATACAAGTTGTACAAGTATTGAAATCAGACTCAATGGAAAAACATGGACTGCAACAAACATCAGTGGACCAGAGAGAAAATATGAACAAGTGACTCAGGCAAATGCACATGAAGACCAACAACAAACCCAAATAAATATCACAAGTATGATCAGTAGTACACATGCAAGCTCGAGCACAAAATATGGAAACTGCACCAATGCAAATCAAAACGGAGAGTATATATGGTGATGCAGTCAACATCTACTCAAGGCAACAGTGCAGTGCAACTTCACAACAAACAAGTCAGTGTAGCAATGAAACAATACATACACCATGTGCAGAGGACCAGTGATACAAGTAACATGAGCAGACCCAAACAATACACACACCAGCCTCAACACAGTGAAGATACCAAATAAAAAATTCATACAGAAAGCTACATGGATCAATGAATTGGATGAACAAAACTCGAGTGCAATAGTGAAGCCATAAGAAATGGCATGCAACTACAGTGATCTCAATATAGTAATGACAACAGACATAAATGGAACAATACTAAGATGAACACATGGCCGAAGTCAATGAAGCCAAAGCAAACAAAAGGGATGATCAGACACAGGACAACAAGTGCACAAATATACACAATCCAGGCAATGCAGCAATGATCACAAATGGAACACAAGTCAGTGGCAAGCTACAAACACCTGTACAACAACAATATCAATAACAAGTGCAGTAGCTACAACTTCAGCCACAAAACCCAATAGCAATGCATGTATCATGAAACCAAAGTGCTCGATGCACAGTGCAGACAAATGCTCAAATGAATATGAAATATCCAGAGAATGGTCAGAACTAAATGTAACAAGGTCAGAGATGAAGCTTATAGTTGATGAACACAAAGAAATGATGATGGCCGAAAATAATGCAGATTCGTGAATGTATACAGTCAAGAAATTCAAGTGCGTACTGTTTGAAAAAGTCACAAATTAAAAGAGGAAAGTCACTGCCGTATCAAACAAGTTAAATCGAACGCTGCACAAACAAAACCGCGGGTATCAAGTTGAAAACATATCAGGAAAGTCGTGCGCATCAGGCAATCAAAAAAATTAGGAAAGTGTAAATGAATACGAGCAAATTCAAGTGACTCGGATTCATAAAAATATCAAACCCAATTATCATCATAGGCATCGAGTTCAAGCAAGCAATTTAACTAGCAACGAACGAAAAAAATTACATACTGCAACAACGAACTCGATCAACAGAGGAGCAACGCAACCAGAGAATCAATCATAAGAGAAGCAACGAGCAAGAGCAACGCAAACCAGACAATTAAACATCAGAGAAACAGCGAGAAAGAGCAACACAAATCAGATCGAACGAAGATTCAAAGCCCTAATTTTCGCAAGGGAACAAAAGCCCTAATTAAGTTGCAAGGAGGAAACGGCCGCCATTATCAAAAAGGATCGGGTTAAAGAAATAAAAATGGGCCGGCTGTGTTGTGTTTAAAAGGCTTTGTTTTATAAATGGGTTTTAGTTTAGTTTTATTTCAAATAGGATTTTGGTTTTAAACTGTTTTTAAGTTTGTTTTAGTTTTTCTTTTAAGGTTCAAATCTTGGTAAATCACCACCTAGGTTATAGGTAGTGTCAGATTATGTAGTTAGAATTAGTTCAGTGAGCAAGGTGTGCGAGTTTGCAAAACTCTATAGGGGGAGCAAGGATTTGTGAGTTTGCAAAACTCTATAGGCGGGAGCAGGGGATGCGAGACTATTAGAGTGTTTGTAAGCGGGAGTAGGGTTTGCGAGTCTGTTAGAGTGTTTGTAAGCGGGAGACTGTTTAATTCTAATAGAAATCTGGGAATGCAGCAGTAGGCAGGGGTTGCCGAAGCTGGGTAAATTTTGTGTGTGATTTACTTTTTAGCATATTTGTTTCTGTGTTTAAATCGAGAAGATTTGCTATAACCCTATTCACCCCCCTCTAGGGTTAATCTAGATCCTACACAATTGACACGAAATTTGAAATCTTACAATAATATAACATTACAGATGTAATGAAACTGATTTCATCGAAATCGAAGAACGTTTCAGAAAGGACAATTTCTACACGTAAATTAAATATTAAAATATTCAATTTCTAGAAATTAACTTTTAATTAAATTTTTAAAGTTTACTAACATCATTCTAATTCAAATAAAATTTAATTTAACTTTATAAATCATTTTCGTTCATATTAAATCCAATTTTCGATTATTTCAACAATTTCAAATATTAAATTAACAATTTAATTATGCAATTAAATGTTTATATTTGAAATATAAGTTATTCAGCTTGTAAAATTAACTTGTGAATATTCAAAATCAATTACATATTCCAATTCCAAATGACTAAAATTCTGGGTCGTCACATATACTATACTTGTACTGACATAAATGGTAAACCTATATTTTCGTTAAAGTCTATATAATTTAATATTTTCTAAATTGTACACAATATTGTCTTTGACACTTTTACATTTCTTAACATTTAAGTTAATAAAAAATTCCCTTTCTAAAATTATTTATTTAATACACAGAATTTATCATATACATCATTTAACTTTAGTCAAATTATCAAAATCTAAATGCCAATTTTATACTATATGCACATAAATATTTATTTATGAAATTTTATAAATGTACTAATTTCAAAATTTATTATGAATACGTATTTTCATTTATTTGATTGATAAAAAATGAATCTTAAAAATAATGAGTTGATATATAACTCACTTGGATCAACAAAAAGATAATTTAATTAACTTTTATTTAAATATAAAAATATACGAATTTCATAACAAAAATACACATTTATAAACATAGTAATTTAAATTTGTAACTCATTTATCCTAACAAAATTCATCAAATATTACATAATGAATTATGTTCTTCAACAATATCTATAATATTATTTTTCTACAACTTAGCATATGCAACGCATGGGTTACACACTAGTATTACAGATAACGAAATCCATACTAGATTATGAATTTATCTTTTTCAAAGTTAAGTTTTGTAATTTAAGCCTGTCAATTAAAGTTTAAAAATAAATAAGATACTGATAAATAAATTTGAGTGATTTGCTGAAATCGTACAAACTTAGTAAATAAATATATTTTAAACATAATAATAAGGGGTCTTAATTGGTTTTAATGTTTGATTAATAAAGAGTCCACTATTGCTTTCTAATTAATCTATAAGATGCAACATCAAAATAATAAGGACCGTTTAAACAACTCGAAAAAGCTGCAATAGGACCACGATTAATCTGCAACCTTGGAGCGTCACGTTCCCAAAAATTGAATAACCTTACAAATGATGAACCAGCAATCTAGTCTCAAAACCTTTAAAAAACCCTCTAAAACAACCTCTTTGAACCACGCATTTTTCGAATTTCGGAAATAAAATTTATGCTTGGAAATTATTATAGAATTATTTAAATTAATATTAGTCATTATATTAAAAAATAATCATTTTTTAAAATTCTATATCCTAATAGTTCGTTAAAATTTTACTTCAATTGAAATGATTTTATATTTTAGTCAAAAATATAAAAATTAAGGATTAACGTAGTTCTCACGATTTGATCAGTTAAACCACTAATACATTTAACCTCTCATCAATATGGTTCTTTTGATGGATCGGTCTTCGAAACTATGGTAATAGGTTTGCAAGACAAAAGAAATCAAACTAAAATAAAAAATTAAAAACAAAACAAAACTAGAAAAATCAAATATTTAGACAAATTATTTTAGATTTTTCTCAACTAGAAAAAAAGGTGGAAAATTAAATACATCTAAATTTTCGTTTATTGTTGTGACAAAAGCAATCTACCAAAATGGTTGGATACGTGACCTCCATGGCAATCCCACAAGTATCCTTAGCAGCACCAGAATTTCTCTCAATCCTTGCTAACCCACCTTCAGCCCGGTCCTCACCCTACGAGTTCTTCCCTAGCCAAAACTTGGTACCCAACTCCATCCCATATGCAATAACCGTGACCTCTTGATCAAGGCTTGCTCCACACAGCTTCTGCCCAACAATCCTACCCATGTAATGCTTCAGGCCACCTGAGTCCGCTGCAATGGATTTGGGTTTGCTGGCCATAGAAGCCAACATGGCCTCTTCATCTTTCGTCAATAGTTTTATGAAGTTCGATATTTTTGTTGCAAAGAACAAGTTGTGGTGCATGAGTATTGAATTTTTATGATGGGAAAGCGGTCTTTGGATGTGAAGACTCCGTTTGTAATGAAGTACTGGTAGGACGCTTTAGCGTTGTGGAGCCTATAGTAGTCGGATGGATCGTTTGGACGGATGCAGTTGAGGAGTTGTTACTCTGAGAGTGGGACTAGTTTTTTTATCGAATATGATTTATCCCTTCTATTGCTGCCAATGCTAAATGTATCCAACAACATTCTGCATTTTCTGGAAGGGATAACCTATATGTTACACGCATGTAAGTAACAGATACTTATGGGTTCTAGGAAGAGTAATTTCTGTTTTAACTCTGAGCAACATACCAATTTCATTTTTTGAAATAACAGGAGAAGCCGGTGGGCCCATAAACTTCTAAGGTGGGTATATTAAAGTCATCCACCTATCCAAGCCCCCATAACGTAGGAAAATTTATATAGGATGGTGAAACGCAGGGTAGGAATCGAACCTGCTTCTTTATACAAGAACCCAAGCCTCATTTCCGCTGCGCAGCGCCCACCGATGCAACATACCACTTTGATTGTGTTTTAAATATTTATTTTTGCTTAGCCTATAATTAGAAAGTATATTGTGATTAAAAATGTTGCATTTTGCCTCATTACTCACTTACCATTAGAAAATTTGCCTATAATTTAAATTAAGAGTACTTTATTTTTTTATTACGTGAGCAGCATGAAAATTATAGGAAAGCAGTAATAAGCAATCTTGTTAAAGGGAAAAACTCTGCGAAATTCAAGTTTATTTATGGAAAATCTAAAATATATGTATATAAAGTTTATATCCTCTTAAAATTTGCAAATTTTTGTAGTTGAATACTACTTTTAATCAAGGACATAAAAGGTTATTGAAATATTTATTACGAAATAAACTTAATTTGTTTGTCTTTGAGAATTATATTGTTTTTCATTCTTAATGCAATGAACTGAATAACAAAAATATATATGTCATGGGTTTCAATATTGCAAGATAACATTAGTCTTGATCTTTTTTTCAAAATAAGATTGGTACCTGAATCTCAATCTAGAACATTATACTACTTGTCATTGGAGTTAGTGGTCTTGACCGATTACTCTTAGTCTTTGGATCCAATCTAACAATTCCCTAAAGCTTCTTTATTTAGTTTATTTAATCAACATAATTCAGACCAAGCTACTTTTGTGGAGATGTGGTGTATTTATTTTCTCATCATTTTGAAATTTCTAACCCCTCAAAATCATACGTAAATGCTAGTCATGGATAATATACATTTGAACTATTAATTAATTAATATTGTAGTTTAGATTGGGTTATGAGTACCCGACCGATCTAAAGTTCAAGTAGTTGCTTCACCTGATACAAGCATCATATCCACAAAAACTTGCCAAGTTTCCGACGGCTAGAGGCCATCGCTGGCTGTTGGAAATGCCATCGGTGTACGGACCATAGTGTTAACTCCACCTCGGTCAAGTGTTACCAATCCAAGAATTACCGACCTAAAAGACCCACCGATCTAGCATATCAAACAGTTAGCGACCCAGCGTTCTGCCGACCTAAGGCACAGAGGGATGCCGACCTAGTATCTTAGCATGGAAGACCGACCTAACTGCATAAGGCTTAAGAGGAATACCGACCTAAGGGACTTGAGAAGCATGCCGGCCTAATGCCTCAAAGTGAGTTCCGACCTAACATCTTGAAATGATGCCGACTTAAGGTTTAAGGAGATTCCGACCTAGGGCTTACATAAGTCCACCGACCCAACGCGTGTACCGATCTAACTACCCAAGTTGGTCGCCAACTTAACTGTTAAGAACAAATTGGTCCACACTTGAGTCGTGACCGACTTATGATTATGCTAGGTCGGCCGCGACCTAAGGATACAAAGGAGATACGGTGTTAAAACCTAGCGCAGAGCACATTAACTCGGCAACGGCCTAAGACTTAAGAAACGAGGCTGGAAAAACATTGGTCTTTGGCTTAAGCTGTAGACCGGGCATAAGAGATCGGTGCCGACCCACGACCTAGTTTAACCCGGAGCCGACTCACGATCTAACCTGCCTCGGTTACTACCTGCAATGTGACACCAAGAACTCCTATAAATACGCGACCACCTCCAACTTTCAAGGGACCTTTTGGCCCATCATTTCAAGCGCCAATACTCAGCCGAATTCCCAACTCACCCGACACTTCAAGTTCGAAAGGCATCTCAACTAACTTCAAGGGAAAGTCTAACGCAATCTACATGGATTCGAAGAATTCTTCTCTACCAAAGTTCTAGTTGTTTGTCTCGTCGTAATTGTAATTGAAGATTGTTGTAAAGTTGTAATCGGTTTAGCAATAAAAAGAATTAAAGTGGACGTAGGCTTGCCTTGAGCCGAACCACTATAAAATCGTTGTTATTCACTATTTTTTCTATGACTTTCTGCTTATACTCTGTTCCCGAATCATCGGGTGGTGCTTTCACAACTACACTTTATACACCGGGGTGTTAGCGTTCAAATTTTAGCGTTAACATTTTTGGTGCTTTCACTGAGAACTGAACTCAGGAAAATCGTCATCATTGCTCCATGGAAGTTGGTTGAAGTAACCTCTCTGAAGACTAGAAGTTTATCTGAAATCATGGCTCCAGGGAGAAAGAGTAGATCTGTTAGATCTGGAAATGTTCAAGAGGGAACCTCTGCTTCCCCAGTACCTAATCAAGCCACTCCACCTATTGGGGTTACAAAAGCGGAGTTGGATGCTGTAATCTTAGGGCTGAACCAGCAGATAAATGCCCAAAGTGCACAATTGGAAGCTCAGAATGCCCAAAATGCCCTAATTTTGAATAAGTTCAATGACTTGCTTGGGGTAAACCGTTAACCAACGGGTAATGAAAGGAACTTTGCTGGCAACATTCATGAGGATGAAGAAAGAAACATTCCTGAGAGGGCTGCTAGCCCCTTTGAGCGGACATTTCCTGAAATTGTTGGATCTAAAGCTCGAAATGATGAGGGATATCTTTATGAAATGGTTCGACAAATCATGAAGGAAAGCATGCAAAGGAATGAAGATGAGAAGGAATGGGGTTTCGGTCCAAGTAAAACCCCGTTTACCGAAAGAATCTTAAAGGCTGAGTTCCCAAGGAAGTTCGTCCCTCCAACTATCCCAGCTTACAAAGGAACAAGTGATCCGAACGAATTCTTGTATAAGTATGATTGGCACATGACAGGTGCCAGAGCTTCTGATGAAATAAAGTGCCGATATTTTCCTGTATATCTGGAAGGTGTAGCTCTGCTTTGGTTCACCAAGTTGCCAATCCGGTCTATAGATCAGTTTTCTGACTTAACCCAGAAATTCAAGGAGCAGTTCAGACTATACGCTTCAAAAGCCAAAGATATTATGTCGTTGTCAAGTTTAGAGCAGAATCCAGGTGAAACTATCAGATCTTTCTTGAATCGCTTTAATATAGCGCTGGCCGAGGTAGACAATGCAGAACCATGGATGATCTTGACCTATCTGATGAGGGCCATCGACAAGTCGAGCGAATTTGGAAAATGGCTTAACATGAAGGAACCAAATTCCCTTGAAAAATTCTACAAGAAAGCAGATGAGTTCATACGCCTGGAAAGCCGTCCTGTACCGGTAAAGGCAGCATTGGAAAAAGATGAAGATAACGTTGTTGCCCCACGCAAGAATGAATCTGTAGGACAGAAAAGGGAAAATAATGATGGGAAGAGACAGAAAAATCTAAAGAAGCCACGTTCCTTCAAGCCATCGGAATATACCCCTTTATCAGATACGGCGGAGCGTATTTACCTTGACACTAAAGATTCTGTTGATTATCCTAAACCTCCCGTTCTGAGAACCGGGAAAAAAGCTGTACAAAGCGGAAAGTTTTGCCGCTTCCATAATCAACCCGGTCATGATACCGATGAATGCCGCCAATTGAAAATTTTGATTGAAGAATTGATAAGGGAAAACAAGCTGCAGCAATTTATGGAAAAGAATAGCAGCAATCCCGCTTCGACTAGTCAGGGGCAACGACCTCCTGCTCATCAACCCAGGACAGGTGAAAAGACTGCAGGGCATGAATCCGGAAGGCCTGTTATCAATGTCATTACGGGAGGACCTCACCCAGCAGGTAGGAGCTGGGGTGAGATGGAAAGGTATACCCGAGCTTTGAAGTATATACCGACCGAGGAAGACCTATTTGTTTTGGAAGGTGCTATGCCCCTGAAGCAACAAAGAACTTTCAATGATGATATTGTGTTCAGAGCCAGGGATTCCGCAGGTATTGAAGCTCCTACCTTGGATCCCTTAGTCATCTCGGCTGGCATCGGGCCAGCTATTGTCAGAAGAGTTCTCATTGATTGTGGCGCATCCTGCAATATCCTCTTCAAGAAAACATTCGACCAAATGAAGATCCCTATGGCTGATGTGCAAGCATCATCGCAGAAAATCGTTGGCTTCACTGTGGAGCCAAAACAGCCGATAGGAACCGTTGATTTGTTTGTGGAACTTGGAGAAGGAGAAAGAAAAGTGGTCCGTAAGCAAACTTTTGTGATTGTCGACGAATTTTCTGCTTATAATGCTTTCCTTGGCCGTCCAACTCTCGCAGCATTCAAAGCTGTTCTGGCCCCATGGTGCCTCACCATTAAATTTCCCACAGATAATGGAGTGGGAGTTATAAAAGGGGATCAAAATGCTGAGCGGGAGTGTTATCTGACAGAGCTACGAGAAACAAGGAAAAGAGAAATGGGAAAGGATGCGGCAGCCCCAGTCCGCATCAAAGAACCAGCCTTGTAGCAATTACAGGGCGGACCCTGCACTGGCGAGCACAGCGGAGCACGGAAAGAGATGGATCCTAGAAAAGCCAGTGCAGGGGAGAATAGAGTGGTACCAGTGGAAACGACAATACCAGTACCTGTTGACCCAAAGGACCCAAACAAGGTGTTGAATGTGGGTTCACAACTTAATGTGTCAATTCAGAATATCTTAATATCTTTTTTAAAGGCAAATTTGGATGTTTTTGCTTGGACTCATGCCGATATGTGCGGAATATCCCCAGAAGTTGCAGTACACGCTCTGAATATTGATCCAAAATTTACACCTGTGAAGCAGAAAAGGAGAACTCAAGGTCCAGAAAGGTCAGCAGCGTTAAAGGAAGAAGTTGATCGGCTCATGGAGAATAACTTTATCAAAGAATCTACCTATCCGAATTAGGTTTCAAATCCAGTGCTGGTTAAGAAAGCCAACGGAAAATGGAGAGTGTGCATCGATTTTTCAGATCTAAACAAGGCCTGCCCCAAAGACTGCTTCCCATTACCCAAGATCGATCAACTGGTAGACGGAACAACGGGACACGAATTGTTATCTTTTATGGATGCCTACTCTGGATATAACCAGATTATGACGCATGAGCCAGATCAGGAGGACACGAGCTTTATCACTGACGTTGGTCTTTACTGCCATAGAGTTATGCCCTTCGGGCTGAAGAATGCAGGGGCAACGTACCAAAAACTTGTTAATGCTATGTTCAAACCGCAATTGGGCAAGACTATGGAAGTCTACGTCGATGACATGTTAGTAAAGTCTAAGAAAGCAGTGGATCACATAGAACACTTAGCAGACATGTTCGCAGTCCTCCGAAAGTACGGAATGAAGCTCAACCCTTTAAAATGTTCATTTGGAGTGGAATCCGGAAAGTTTTTAGGTTTCATCGTGAGCGCTAGGGGCATTGAGGCTAGTCCAGCTCAAATTACCGCCTTAAAGGAAGTCAAAGCTCCTAGAACGAAGAAGGAATTGCAAAGTCTCAACGGAAAAGTCACCGCCCTGAGTCGGTTCATTTTCAAAGCCACAGATAAATGCATCCCATTCTTTGACGCCTTAAAGAAAGGAAAGAAAAACTTCGATTGGACTCCCGAATGCCAAAAAGCCTTTGATGAATTGATTCGCCATATGGAAACGCCTCCAATACTTTCTAGGCCTGGCGATGGCGAGGATCTTCTTATATACTTGGCAGTATCATCTCATGCTTTAAGTGCAGCGCTGATACGAGAAGGCAAGAGGATTCAACATCCAGTTTACTATATCAGCAAAGGACTCACTGGGGCAGAGATGAATTACTCTAAGTTGGAAAAACTCGCCTATTGCCTACTGATTGCATCCAGGAAGTTGAGGCAATATTTCCAAGCTCATCCTATCAGAGTCCTCACTGATCAACCTTTAAAGCAAGTCCTGTTTCGCCTTGAGACTTCGGGTCGTCTTCTAAAGTGGAATATTGAACTCAGTCAATATGACATCACTTATCATCCCCGAAAAGCAATCAGTGGACAAGCTTTAGCAGATTTCATCGCAGAATTCACAGATAAGGGTAACAGTGAGGAGGAAGCGATCGACGATTCCCCAATCCAATGGAAGTTATATGTCGATGGCGCAAGAAACGACTACTGTTCTGGAGCCGGAGTTGTAGTTGAGACCCCTGAAGGTCGATCATTATGCTATGCACTAAGATTGGAATTTCCTTCAACAAACAATGAAGCAGAATACGAAGCCCTTATCGCTGGCTTAAGGATTGCTAAAGAACTAAACATCCGAGCGTTACAGATCTTCAGTGATTCTCAGCTTATTGTGTGCCAAGTCAAAAAGGAATTCCAAGCGAAAGGGGGGAATCTGCCCGCCTACTTGTCAAAGGCTTGGGAACTCCTGGGTGATTTCGATCATTACATGATAAGTCACATTCCTCGAGAAGAAAACATGAAAGCAGATTCTCTTGCAAAGTACTCTAGCACAGGCGAAGCTCAATTTCTGGGGTTAACTCCAGTGGAGGTCCTGTCGACTCCGAGCATTGATGAGATGGATATTGATTGGATCATGAGCGTGTCTCAAGAGCAAGAATCATGGATGACTCTAATAACAGAATATCTGCTCAATGGCTCTTTACCGGAAATTCAAAAGAACGAAAGAAGCTACTGAGAAAAGCCTCTCGCTATATAGTCAAGGATGGCCAGTTATACAGAAAGGGATTCTCAATGCCGTTACTTCGATGTGTATCCAGGGAAGAGTCCAAAACAATCCTAGCTGAGGTGCATGGGGGAGAATGTGGTGATCATTTAGGTGGTCAAACTTTAGCGAAAAAGATTCTTCGATACGGATATTTTTGGCCAGAAATTAATCGAGATGCAGCAGACTATTCCCGAAAATGTGACAGATGCCAAAGATTCGCCAAAATTCCTAAAGCTTCTTCCACTGAACTCACACAGATGGTCAATCCATGGCCGTTTGCAATATGGGGGATAGACCTTGTAGGACCGTTACCAACTGCCAAATCTGGAATTAAATATGCCATTGTTGCTGTAGATTATTTTACTAAGTGGGCAGAAGCTGAACCACTGGCTACTATCACCTCAAAAAAGATGATAAGTTTTGTGACTAAAAGTATCATTTGCAGATATGGTGTGCCTCAAAAAATAATTACAGACAATGGTACTCAGTTAGAAAGTGAAGAATTCCAAGATTTTTGCAAACGATTCAAAATCCAAAAAAGCTTCTCAGCAGTAGCTCATCCGCAGGCAAACGGGCAGGTGGAAGCAGTAAATAAAATTATCAAGTCAACCATCAAGAAGCAGCTTGAATGAGCGAAAGGTGGTTGGGTCGATAAGCTACCACTAGCACTATGGGCATACAGAACTACCAACAAAACTGCGACTGGGCATACTCCATTTTCATTGGCATACGGATCAGAGGCAATGATTCCGGTAGAAACAGAGGTCCCTTCACATAGAAGAATCCATTTCAATCAAGCGGAGGATGAAAAACTACAGCTTGAGGCACTAGATCTCCTTGATGAAAAAAGAGAAGAGGCTGAGCTCAGAATCGCATCTCATCAGCAAAGGATAGCCAGACATTTCAATTCCAAAGTTCGCCAACGCAGCTTTGAAATTGGAGATCTAGTCCTAAAGAGAATTATGACAACGACAGGTGTGTTTGGGACAAATTGGGAAGGACCATATGTCATAGGTCAGAAGCTTCTTGACGGCACATTCAAACTCACTACTGTCGAAGGAGATCAAATTCCAAGAGCTTGGAACAGCAATCATTTGCGTCCATACTTTACTTGATAGCTTTGTTGAAATATTGTAAAAAGAATTATGAATGTATGATTCCTGTAATTGAAAGCGATTGTAAAACCGATGCAAGTGAATAATGAAAGACTATAAAGTGGATGTAGGCCCAAATTCTTGGCCGAACCACTATAAATCTTGTGTTCCTTATTATTATTACATGTTTGCTTTATTTTCGATATGAAGAGTACACTAAATGTATTACTGAAATGTCGATTTAAATTTTTGCAGGCAACAAAAACAAAACTTGCACATTACAAGACCAAGTGATTCTTGTTATCATTCAACAAACAAATTCCAAGTCACAAAATTCCCGAGCTTAAATCCTAGATTAGAAGAGCTTCAATTGAATGGTCAATGATTTCGCCCAAAACGGGCTTTAGCTAATAAATTGAGAAGTTTGAACAAACAAACATCCGATTAAGAAGCTTATGTCCGTTCTCGTGAACTGGCCTAGCAATGAAGTACACTTCTTTGGATTAAACAAATTACTTGTAATAGAAGGGAGTGCAAGCTTAAAAAAAATATAGAGGATCACTGAAAAGGCATAAGAAAGTGGACAAGGAACAACTAAAGCCCTCTTCGGAGGCACAAGTCCTCTTCGGAGGCACAACTCTTCGGAGGATAAAGACCTCTAACGAAGCATATGCTGCAAAAAGAAAGTTCTCTACTCAACCAAAAAAGATTGGGGGAGTCATGACCCTCCAACCATGTGAGAGTAACTTCCAAGCAATCTTCGGAGGCCCATTTCATCAGGAGTTGAAGTGTTACAACCGCTCTTCGGAATTTCACTTCACCAGAGTTGAAATGTAAAAAAAAATAAAAGCCCTCTTCGGAGGCCCATTTCACCAGGAGTTGAAGTGTTACAACTGCTCTTCGAAATTTCACTTCACCAGAGTTGAAATGTAAAACAAAATAAAAGCCCTCTTCGGAGGCCCATTTCACCAGGAGTTGAAGTGTTACAACCGCTCTTCGGAATTTCACTTCACCGGAGTTGAAATGTAAAACAAAATAAAATCCCTCTTCGGAGGCCTATTTCACCAGGAGTTGAAGTGTTACAACCGTTCTTCGGAATTTCACTTCACCAGAGTTGAAATGTAAAACAAAATAAAAGCCCTCTTCGGAGGCCCATTTCGCCAGGAGTTGAAGTGTAACAACTGCTCTTCGGAGTTTCACTTCACCGGAGATGAAATGCTAAAAAAGAAAGAAAAAAAAGAGAGCCTCTCCCAAGGGGCATAAACAGAAAGACCTCTTCCCAGAGGCACAATAAGGCAGAAAGACCTCTTCCCAGAGGCACAATAAGACAGAAAAACCTCTTCCCAGAGGCAGAAATGAAAAGACCTTCTCCTGGAGGCACAATCAAGCAGAAAAGACCTCTTCGGAGGCACACGTTTCACCAAGGTTGAAATAAAACTTCCAAGTGTTGAAACGTGAAAAAGTTTTCCTCAGAGGTGCAACTTTTCAAAGAAACAAAAATCAAGAAGCCCTTTACTGTGGCAAGTAAAAAAAAAAAAAAAAACCCTCATTAAGAGCACACTTTAACTTTCAAAGGAAGAGTGAATTACTTGTTCTAGAAAATTCTCTTCCTCAAAAAGAAGTTGAAGTACTTTACAAATACCCGCTTTACTATATAGAAGATTTCATTCAATAAAATGTGTATATGCACAAAATAAAGAGTGATATCTTCGAAAGTTGAAGCGAAGAAACTTATTTGTGCTCTATTTTTTAATGAAATCATATTCCTCCAAATGTGGAATAATTATTCTCTAAAAAATAAAAGCACAAGATCCTCATAAAATAAAATATTACAATGGGCTTATGGTAAAGGGGCAGCATGGCGTAACTACATCGATAAAATTGCGCTCGAACAATATATACCACAAGCTCACTGCAATATCTTACAAAGAAACTTGTACAAAAATAAATAGTAAATGCATTCTCAGATATAGACAGAATTTTATACAAAGAAAAAGAATCATTTTATTCAACACTATTTCATATACAGGTACAGGTTGCAACAAAAGAAAAGCGGGGGGCCGGTACCCGCACAATTTCCGGTCATTGCATGCAAAAAAAGGCAAAAAAGCGATATGAAAGCCACAGAACCAGAGCCATCATTTCTTCTTCCGCCCACCTTTTGAGCCCGCACCTGGCCGAATGACCAACTTTTTAGGTCGGCTTGTAAGGGTAGGGGATGAAAGAGAAAGGGGCTCGATCGGACTTTCTTCCGTCTCTTCTCCGCCAGTTAAAGATTCCTTCTTATTCTTCTTCTTGGAAACTCCCTGCTTCCCTCTTTTCTTAGAGCAAGGCCCACTCCCTGGAGAAAGAAGTTTGGATAACGGTTCAGCGTCGGAGCCAGTGGGTTCTGGCGTCCTCTCGCTTCCTTCAGTTTCTTCTCCTTTCGGATCTTGAGAAGCAACGGGATCATCTAAGCCGTGAAGGGCTTCTATTTGCTCTTCCTGTGACCCGGGTTGCGAGGCAGAAGGAGGAGTGACCTTAGGAGGCGGAGAAGGAATAATTGGAGGAGGAGAAGCCTGAACAATGCCCGACGTTTTCTCTGCAGAAGGAAAAAAGTTTAAGTCAGCAAAAAGCGGAGATAACGGTTCGCTGAGATTCAAGAAGTAGTCAAAAAGCCCATCAAGTTCATAAGAAACAGATGAGCAGTCTACTTGGGCAAGATTGTCAGTAGGGTTACCTGCAGAAGTCGGTTCCCAGATGTTAACTTCGTAAGCCTGTGCCTCGGCACTCTCGCCGCCCTCATCTCCACCTCGTATGCTTGTAATATCAGTGGTGACTTTAGTAGGAGATGGGGAATGAGAACTAGAACCGATAATGTGAATTTCGGCTGAAGGAGAAGGTTGAATAGGAGTAGTTGAGGTGATTTTTCCTGAATATTCTCCTGCCGCTATTTCGGCCCTTAATCTTGCAAGCTGTTCTCTCCCCTTGGCAAGAGCGGCGCGAGCATCATCATCAAGATAATGCTCTTCAAGAGCTGACTCAGCGTAGCCAGCGCCTTTACCACCGAGCATATCGAGTGCTGCCTCCCAAACTTCACCTAGTGTAATTTCATACTTAGGGCCTAGAAAGGCAAGGCTACCGCGCCCCAAGATGCTATGCAGATAGAAATCAAATAATGTTGAGCTGATGTTGGCCCTCGTTGCCTCGTGAGATTCTTCAGCTGTAATTTTGCCGGCAACGGCCTCATCACGCTCCATTTCAACTTTAGAAAGTTGAAGCTTAAGCATTTGGATCTCCGCCTCTTGGGAGTTATTCTTCTTCCGAAGCTCTTCAATGTCAGCGACATAGCCCTCGCTAATTCTTTTCTGCGCTTCGAGCCTGTCTTCGGCATCCCTTTGGCCAGCATGGGCATCTCTCACTTGTTTGAGGAGCACTTCTTCTTTTTGAGAATAAGAAGTAGAGGAAGCAGCAAGCTCTTGTTTCAGTTCTTCAACTTTTGCTTCAAGCTCCTCATTGTAAGAAGCAATGCTTCTCATCTCGGTGTCATGTTGCTCGAGCACCTTTTGCCATTCGGCTTTATCATTTTCCATGGTGAGCATGGCCTCTATGTTTGCACGATTAACCCTCTGAAGCTTGTCAACAAGTTTCTGCCAGTTCGACATCCTCTCAATATCAAGCTTAACGGCGTCAAGGTTTCGTAACATGGCAGACTTGTCAATGGGGACCAAGTCAAGGTCAAACCTTACTCCCTTCAGACACCACTGAGGAAATCGACTTTGCGAAGTGGCAGGACCCGGTCCAACTTGGAATTTGGGTCTGCTAATTATGGTTTGGATGTCTGACTTCCCGAGAGCGGGAGAGCCGGAAGGAATATCAAGCGAGGCAGGGGCGGTAACCTTTTCAGGAGTAGTAGTGGTGTGCTTCTCACCATGTCGGGCTCGCTTGCTCGAATCTTCAACCACATGAACTTTTCCTCTGTCATCATGGGTTTTTCTTTTATGGGAATCGTCACCTCTCTGTGAAGAATCGTGGCGCTCTTCCCTCTCTCTTCTTTCGTAGCGCTCCTCTTGAGCCCTCTTCTCTTGAGCCTTTCGGGCGGCTCTTTCTTCATCAGATTCTCTGTAAGAGGGGAGGTAACGCCTATAATCATATTGGCTACGCCTCCCGTAGCACTGGAAATCATCGTAGTATGAGCTGCTGCGCCCCATCGGAGAATCTGAAATAAAAAAAGGTAAGTTTTAGAGGTCTTCAAAGTACAAAAAGTGAGAAACATGAAAGTGCCGAAAAGAAATTCTAAGTGTGTGTGGCGTGCAAACTACGCGCATCAAACTACGAACCACTCTTTAATTGAGGAGTGGTTGTGGGTGTAATAGTCAGGGTCAACTCTTGAGTTGACGGAATCTGCTACAGGACAGAAGTTGCTTCAACTACTGAAGAAGAAACCCCAGTAGTGATAGGATCATCTTTAAAGATTTCCTGCGAGGTGGCAAAGAGGTCGCTCAGCCCTTCGAAAGTATCATCCCTGCTCTGCTTGGCAAGGCTAGTTTTCTCGGCTTCTTCGCCGGATTTATGTGAACGTCGGGGAGATCCCTGAGGCTCCTCTTCCTCAATAACCGGGGCAAGTTCGTCAGATGGCCCCGCAACATCAACAGATTGGAACATTTCATTAGCAAAGCCTCGGGAGCAAGTCCTTTTGGTTTGGATGTATCTGTAGAAGCTGGGGCATCCAATGCTCTAGCCGGGGAGTCTGGGATTTCATGAGGATGTGTACAACGAGAAGTATGCAAAAGCCCGTATTGGTGCAATAATTCATCCCCCAACAAAAACTTGATGCTTCTCTCTGCTACAGCCACGGCACTCAATCTATTGAAAGTCTGCTTATGGACCGGATCTCTAGAGGGAAGAGGAAGTGCTGAAAAGAGCAAACAATGAAATTAGCAATTGGTAATTCGGATCTCGAGAAAGTTTAAAAATGGAGACAAGTAATCTAACTTCCTACTCTCCAATCGGCATAAAACCCTGGGGGGGCAGCGAGCAAAGAAAAATTGGTTCAGAAATCCATGAACGCTTTCGGTAAGGTCGGAAATAAGTTTGCGGTTTCTAGCACTCCTCACAATTATAAGGGAAGGATGATCTCTACTCTTTGCAAACGAGCATAAATAATGGATTTCTTCAAAACTTGATAAGCGATCAAAAGTTCTTCTGAACAAAACGCACAACCCCATCAAGATGGCATAACCATTAGGATGAAGTTGGGACGGAGAGATTGACAACTGAAGAAGAAGAATTCGGAGAAAGTCATTAAAAGGAGGGATCGCTCCGCTTAAACACACTTGACGATTGATTGCAATAAAGCCACGGGGAGGATTGTCGGCAGTATCACTTGGCCCAGGGAGCAGGACATCACTCTCGGTAAAACCAAATTGAGTGCGCAGCTGAGTAAATGCTCTCGGGGATAGAATGGTTGGAGTTCTCTCTGGAGGGTTCTCTATAGGTAGAGCTACCGGAAAAGTTTCTTCCTCTTGAGCTGCCATTTCCTCTTGATGGGAGGTCATTATACATAAATAACTGGATATTCAAACATCAAGGTGCACGTTTCCTAAAATGTGTGAGGTGTTGTGTAAAACTAACAAAGCAATAAACAAATATAACTGGAATGAAAAATAGCAAGCATTTGTTAGTTACGAAATCCAGGGACTATTGTTTTGAGCCTAAATATGCAAGTATAATGTTGATGCAGACAAATCAATTCATATTGTTGATACTTTGCATTAATGTTTAACTTTAGTTGATTGATTCACAAGCATTTCCTGCAATATATTTAAGTTGCTTGTCTTGTCTCGACTAATCTGTCATTTGATGTGGGCAGTCAATGGCAGTATTTTCGCCTTGGTTTTCTTTATTTGTTATTTTCAGCAGGTTGTCAGCTTATAAGTTAATGCGGTCTGTGAAATAATACAATGAGATTCAAACAAGTTTAGAGTTGGGGCAGTTCAAAACTCAGACAACTTAGTTTGGCAGTCCAAGTCAAATACTCAAAGTGGGTCTATGCTCTTAAAATGTCAACATGCCCAAAGCTTAAGGATCAACTCGGCTACGGTTTAAAAGTCTCTTGCAGGATAGCACTAAGTCGGTAGCGGGTCGAAGCCTGGATAGTTTAGTTCGGCAACTCATTCCTCTAGGTCGCAAGGGGGAGATAAGAAAGCAAGCTCCGATTCGAAAGTTAGGAATTTCTCCATGTATTATCTCGGCCACGACTTAAGAGCCAGGTCGGCCAAAAACTAAGTCACCTAAACTCACTAACTCGTTCCCGAACCAACATCTCATGGCATTCAACCCGTTAACCCAATAACCATTTCATCAGCAGCCGCCTCTACTCATGCTATCGAATCACCCAATTAAATAACTCGAAATCGTTATAAATCCAGCATTCTTCCATCAGACATCATCGAACTTGAGGTGGTGAACTGCCTTCGTTGAATCAGCGATCATCTTGAGCAACCTAAGCTTCGTCAACTACAAATATGATGGGATTCGTGGTGGAGCATTGCTCAGGAAGACGATTCGAATTCGAGCGGCAGGACTAATGAATTGACAGTAATCTACGATCGAGAGAAGTGTGAAATTACTTACGCGATGGATAGTAGAGGTTATCAGTGATCAGTTGGGATGAAATTGCCTTTAGGAATTTGAGAATACTTCAATGGCGGAATTAAGCAAGAGAGTAAGTGACGAAGAAAGAGGAAGAAGGCTAACTTATACCCTGCAATGGAAGACTTGAAGCGACACGTACAATCTAACTGTTAGGTCGCATACGACCTACCGACTTAAAAGGGACGAGTTAAAGGCTATCGAAGCACACGACCTAACCATTAGGCGTGTACTTCGAGGGGCAAATGTTAACTCCACCTCGGTCAAGTGTTACCAATCCAAGAATAACCGACCTAAAAGACCCACTGATCTAGCATATCAAACAGTTAGCAACCCAGCGTTCTGCCGACCTAAGGCACAGAGGGATGCCGACCTAGTATCTTAGCATGGAAGACCGACCTAACTGCATAAGGGTTAAGAGGAATACCGACCTAAGGGACTTGAGAAGCATGCCGACCTAATGCCTCAAAGAGAGTTCCGACCTAACATCTTGAAATGATGCCGACTTAAGGTTTAAGGAGATTCCGACCTAGGGCTTACATAAGTCCACCGACCCAACGCGTGTACCGATCTAACTACCCAAGTTGGTCGCCAACTTAACTGTTAAGAACAAATTGGTCCACACTTGAGTCGTGACCGACTTATGATTATGCTAGGTCGGCCATGACCTAAGGATACAAAGGAGATACGGTGTTAAAACCTAACGCAGAGCACATTAACTCGGCAACGGCCTAAGACTTAAGAAACGAGGCTGGAAAAACATTGGTCTTTGGCTTAAGCTGTAGACCAGGCATAAGAGATCGGTGCCGACCCACGACCTAGTTTAACCTGGAGCCGACTCACGATCTAACCTGCCTCGGTTACTACCTGCAATGTGACACCAAGAACTCCTATAAATACGCAACCACCTCCAACTTTCAAGGGACCTTTTGGCCAATCATTTCAAGCGCCAATACTCAGCCGAATTCTCAACTCACCTGACACTTCAAGTTCGAAAGGCATCTCAACTAACTTCAAGGGAAAGTCAAACGCAATCTACATGGATTCGAAGAATTCTTCTCTACCAAAGTTCTAGTTGTTTGTCTCGTCGTAATTGTAATTGAAGATTGTTGTAAAGTTGTAATCGGTTTAGCAATAAAGAGAATTAAAGTGGACGTAGGCTTGCCTTGAGCCGAACCACTATAAAATCGTTGTTATTCACTGTTTTTTCTGTGACTTTCTGTTTATACTCTGTTCCCGAATCATCGGGTGGTGCTTTCACAACTACACTTTATACACCGGGGTGTTAGCGTTCAAATTTTAGCGTTAACACATAGCATGCGTCTGTTTCGAGTGGCCTCGATGGCATCATAGCGACGATGTCCGACGGCTGTTCCGACACCGTTTCGATAAATATTCCGATGGCACCAACGAAGTTTTTTTTCCACTAAACCTTTGGGAATCTGTCATCAGCCGTCGAAATCCGTAGCCCGGAATTGGAATATGTGGCCAGTAAGCCGTCGAAAGCTGTCGATTTTCGTCGGATTTCTTGACCCGTAGGCCGTCGATAATTTGGGAGATTTTTTTTCTTTTTACGTGTTGGGCTTCCATACCACATTCAATATATAACTTAGCAAAATCAATATATAAGCCACATATGTAAACTAAAATAAATATCAATATTAACATCAATTTAAAATAAAAATCAAATCATAATTATTAACTCCTATATTTACAGTATAAACCTTCAGTCATCACTTTCACCATCTAACTTCAATATTTACATCCAATATATACATCTAACGTCAAAGTCCACCTATCAACTCCACAAATCATCCACCAAATTAATGGCAAACACCACGAACACTACATCCTTAAATTAACCTCACCATCACTCTATTTTAATATATACACAAAACTACATCCAATACCATATGTCCATAAAAAACTGCAAATTGACCTCAAGACTCATCATCGGCTTCGGAACCACCGGACGAAGGGAATGCACCACGACGCTCCACATACTCAGGCAAACGTCGGTTGAGGTGCTCCATTTGCACTGCTTGGAGGCGGTCCTGCTCTTACAGCTGCACAATCTGCTATCTAAAGTCATTAATTTCCGCACTGTCTTAAGCCTTTTGTTGAGCCCTATGTGCTGTCCGAGCATATAGAACAAGTAGAAATATGTTTATTACGTAACTTTAATAAGAATTAAGCAAATTTTACAAAGTAGTTAATTTTTATAAATTACAGACCGGTTGTCGTGGACGTATCGCCTATTTCTCTGGATTGGGTCCATAACAGAGTCAAAGATCAAGTCCTCCTCCTCAGCGATCAACTGCTCCCGTCCAGAATGTTTAAGCATCTACACACGTGCGTGGATAAATTTTTCCTATAATGCAAACTTAAATACAAATGAATATTACATGAAATCATTATAATATTTTATAATTAATTTAGTAAAATGATCGTTATTAATAAGTTATAAAAATATACTTAACTATGAGGCGTATGCACTATCATCCTTGTTCCAGGCATACGACACTGTTTCCTCGTCACCTATCTACCTAACGACATGTGCATGCTTAAACACGTCCATATACGAGATCGGACCCACTACGCTCTTTCGTACAACAATTAGTGTACATTATTGTTGTTTATACAAATTTATACTAAAAATGTAATAACTATTTGTAATTCCAATCAATTAATTTACCAAGTCGTCACGATTGTGCTAGATTGATTTTGATCTATCGCGGTGTATGACAGGTTTTCCTCCGTGTTTGTAGATTTTATATCTGACTACGTCTGCGAATTAAATATTAATATTATATTTTATAAGAAGTAATTATGTATTATGTACTGAATAAATTAAGGTGATATCTTATTACTCTTACCACGAACCCGTCGCTACCCCACCATGCGATCCAATCATCGCAGATGCTGGCACCCATCCACTATGGCTTCTTCTCGGTTTTTCTTATGCTAGACATCGCATCGTTGCAAATCTCTGCCACTTTTGTGTTCCAATGGCACTGGCAAAGGGACATGTCTTCCTCTTGCAAGTCTACTACAACCTGTATATATGTTGAAAAAATATAAGTTATACATTTATACATAGTCAGCAAATTGTAAAGTGATTATATATAATGGTATATAATTTTACACTTACCAGGAGGTCCTGCCATATACTCTCCTTTACATGGTCCAGGATCCTGCTCCACTTCGGCCATCATGTGGACATGCGACTTATATACGCCTGCTTGGTTATGCCGAGGAAAATGTTAGAAGGCTCAAGCTCAAAATCCATGCAATAAATATGATATAAAAAAATCATGACTAATATATCATATAAAATATTTACAACGCTGAAGTAAATTTAAAACTTACAAGCCAACAACTTTTGGTAATAATTTAATTACCGGACATGGTGTAACGAATGGGATTTTCGATGCACGAAAGTCGACATCAATACGTCCACCGTATCAACTGCCGAACAATCTAATGCCGGAGAACCAAACCGTTAGGGTTAAAGAAGAGGTAGAAGATAAAAGAAGAAAGAAAATCAACAGAACAATATCAGAATCTCACAATCGCAGCGGAACAACATATAATATATCAATGAATAATCTTTAAATCAAAAGAACTATATCAGTTATTACATTACATCACATTACATTTCATTATCAGAGTTTACAACAACAAACAGCGGAAAAGAAATACAATATACTAATTGATACGCCACGCCATCCAGCTTGCTCCTGATCTCCACAGCAACTCTTGAATTCCAGAATGACCTGATAACCTGACTCTAGACTGGCCGTGTTAAAATTGGTGGGCACCCAGAGTTTAGGAAGAGAACAATAAACTCCAGGTCAGTCATGGGACTGGTGTGAGAACTTAATACAGTTTATTTTTAAAAATAAATAAAGAAATATTTTAAAATAGATTCGCAATGCTTTTTGGAAAAGGAGACTACCATAAGGCCTCCCGCACACACAGTTAACGCTAAAATTTCACGCTAACACCCTGGTGTAAGTAGTGAAAACGTGAAAGCACCACCCGTTGGTATGGGAACTAGATATAAGCAGAAAATAACAGAAAATCTAGTAAAGGGACAATAGTTTTTATAGTGGTTCGGCTTAATGTCAAGCCTACGTCCACATTAATCCTCTTTATTGCCGATTCGATTACAACTTTTACAATGATCTTTGATTAAAACACAATCAAGACGAGTAGCTAGAACTTCGATGTAGAAAGGCTCTTTGAAATCATATTGAACGAGTTAGATCTTTCCCCAAGTTTGTTGAAGCGTCTTCGGTGTTTGAAGTGTTGAAGAAGTTGAGAAAACGACAAATTATAGGCGTTCCCGAAATGATCCAAAAGTCCTCTTTAAGTTGGAGAAGGTGAGGAATTTATAGGGAAAAACTAAGGGTAGGTCGTAGGTTATGAACGACCTAGGGAGCACAGGTTACGGCTTATCATGGAACTTGATCACTTGAACAAACTGGTAGGTTGTATGTCGTGAGCGACCTAGGAGAGAATGATTGGCGACTTAATCATGTCGAAGTACCTAGTGGAGCGACTTAGGCTGGTCATAGGGGTAGCAGTGATATAGTGCTGGTTCGACCTATAACTAGGCGACATAACGATATGAAGCTTGTGGCTCGCTAGGTCGTTAACTTGCTAGATCGTTAACTCGCTAGGTCATTAACTGGCTAGGTTGTTAATTCGCTAGGTCACATAGGTCCTTTAGTTACTTGGTTACTAGGTCGCTGAGTGCTAAGTCGCTTAGGTCGTCATATCTTAGCTCGTTGTAGAACTTCATCCGCGTTAGGTCGCTTATGTGTTGACCCGTTAGGTCGCTTGGATCCTTAATTTGTTAGGTCGTTAGGTTGTGCCGCATTGAACTGCTCTATGCTTTAGGTCGCTAAGTCGCATGTATGTTAGCTCACTCATTCTTTAGGTCATTAGGTCGTTGCCATTATTAACTCGTTATGTCCCTGAGTCGTTGAAAAGAGGAGTTAACACTTCCCCCTCGAAGTATACACCTAGAGACTAGGTCATGTGCTTTGATACTTCTTAACTCATGCCTCGCAGAGTCGTTAGGTCGTGAGCGACTTAATGAGAGAGTTAGGTCGTGTGCACCGATTCAGATTCCTATGCCCCTGTATATAAGTCGCATAACACTCCTTCTTCTCTTTACTTGCTTCAACTCTCAAAACCGCCATTGCAGAACCTCTGAACATTCAAAGACGAATTCGAACTAACTTGTCGCCGATCATTTTTATTATCTCATCACGTAAGTGGATCCGTTTATTATCCAATCCACGATCATCATCGAATCACGAATTCCCCATTTCCGTCTCTAACCCAATTTCACATGCCGCGTTTCGCCATGAATCACGTTACGATCGATTTCTGATCGTCATTGGTTACGTTACCATTGCAATGAACATAGCAGTGCATCGGATTTACGATGGACTTGAGGTGATTTGATTCGGTTTTAGGTGATTTTGGCGATATGGGGAGATGATGATGGGTTATTTGGTCTCAGGTTAATTGGTTTGTGAGTTTGGAGGAGACGGGGAGATCTTTGGTTAACGGGTTAGTGGGTTCTAGGTTGAACCCTAGCGTCCCTGGTGATGCGAGGTGGTGGACGCGTGGCAACACGTGAGTGGTGGGAAGACCTTAGGGTTTTTTTATGGGAGACAGTGTTATGCTGCCGAGCTACTTTAGGGGCAACCTAATGAATTTGATCGACCTAATAGCCCTTGCGACCTAAGGTAAGCCAAACGACTTAACGAACCAGCGACCTAACTTTTTGCGACATAAGTTTTAGGTCGCGAGTATATTTGAATGACCTAACACTTAGACAAATATGCACTGCCTTGACTTGAAGCTTTAATCTGCATCATAACTTTTTAACTCGTGGGAACATGATACTGCTGAACTTTTTGACTTGAACAGTGCGACTTAAGGAAGCTTCGACCTATGCTAAGTCGTTTGAGCTCGACTGCTTGTAAAAATTGGACAGTACTTAACTGAATTTTCAACTTGAACTATTGAGATAACCTTCCTGAACTTGTTCACTTCTTTATATATTATATTAAATTTAACGCTAACAACCTGTTAAACACAACATTTGCAGAAAAATGGGATGAATATACTCATCATCGACTGCCTACATCGAGTGATGGATTAGATCAAAGAAATGATATTTTACTTAAGTAAAATAGTATGATTCTAATTACAGATGAAGTGATGTGAACCAACTGATTTAAATGAAGCATCAACGCAAAATGCACACAATTATAACTGCTTATTGCTAAATATCATCTGCATTGATACTACACTTATCTTTGGTTTAATAACAAGTCTCGAAACTTCTTGAATTAACAAGCATCAATCAGTACTATTTCAAGTTTTATTTCATTTACTTTTCAGTAGTTTTGCACAACACTTCACACACTTTTAGGAAACATGCACCTTCATATTTGAATATCCAATTCCTTGCATAGAATGACTTCTCAACAAGAAGAGATAGTAGGGCAAGCTAGAGAGGTCTTCCCAATAGCTAACCCCTTGGATAATCTCCTAGGAAGAACTTGAACTACTCTGAATCAACGGGTGTTTAGCCAATTATGCATTCAGTTCGGTGTTGCTAAAGCGGACGCTTTGCTTCCTGGGGTAAACGATACCGCTGACAGGCCACCTCTTGGTTTTATCGCAGTTAATCGTCAGATGTGCTTGAGTGGAGCTATTCCTACTTTTAACGATTTTTTTCGACAACTCCTTCTCTGATTAACTATCTCTCCCTTCCAGTTGCATCCCAATGGCTACGCCATCTTGATGGGACTGTGTGTACTATTCAGGAGGACACTGGACCATCTTCCAAGCTTTGAAGAGATTTGCTACTTGTGTACATTTACGAAGAACAAATATCATCCTTCAATTACACTTTTGATGAGCGCTAGAAACCGTAAATTTATTACCGATCTTCCTAAAAGCGCCCATGGGTTTTTGAAATAATTTTTCTTTGTTTGCTGCCCTTCGGGATTTTACGTCATCTGGAGAGTAGGAAGTAAGATTGCTTATCTCCTTTCTTTCCTTTTCTGAGCTTTTTCAAAATCCGAGTTGTCAAGTGCTAACTTCACTCTTTATTTTTGCAGCAATTCCTCCTCCATCAAGAGATTCTAGCCATAAACAGACAGTTGATATATTGAGTGTTGTAGCTGCTGCAGAGAGAAGTATCAAGTTTCTGCTGAAGGATGAGGCTTTACACCAATTCGGACGGTTTCACCCTTCTCGATCTATTCAACTCCATGATGCCCCCGGTTCTCAAGAAGAGACGTTAGATGCTTTGGTTTCCGCAAAAGAGCTTATACCGAAGGACCCTGTTTCTCAGGCCTCATTCGTGAAATTTTCTGCTTCTGTTAACGGTGCGGGGTCATCTTGCAAGCTTACACTTCCCTCGGTTATCGAAGAAGAGGAACTTCCTCAACATTCCGGGTAGGCTGCTAATGAGGGGCTGAGAAAGAGAGTTCTGCTAGGCATGATGGTGATGACATTTTCGGATGGCTGAGCGACCTAGTGGTGACTTCACATGAGCTCTTCAAAGATAATACCACTGCTTCTAAACTTGTTTCTCCAGCAGTCGAAGTGACATCCACCATGCGACCAACTTTGTCGACCCAAGAGTTGACGCCTATTGCAAAAGCCGACATTATTCCCAAGCTGAAGAGTGGTTTGTAGCTCGACGCGTGTAGTCCGCACATCACACACACACTTAGGATTTTTGGCAATTATATGCACTCAGTTTCTTTACTTTGAAGATTTCTAAACTTGGTCTCTTCTTCATTTTCAGGTTCTCCAATGGGACGCAGCGTTTCATACTATGACGACTTTCAGTGCCATGGGAGGCATGATTCCTACGACCCCAGGCATTTTTTTCCTGCCCCGAGGGAAACCGATGAAGAAAGAGCTGCCAGGAAAGCTCGCGAGAGGTGAGCTTATGAGGAGCGCTATGGGAGAAAAGATGACCGACATGATTCTTCCCAAAGAGATGACGATTCTCACAAAAGAAAATCTCACAATGATAAAGAAAAGAGTCATGTAACTGAAGATCCAAGCAAGCGGGTCAAGCTTAGCGAAAGGCCCACATCTAAAACTTCCAAAGTGCCCGCTGCTTCTATCACTCTAGACATTGCTTCTCGATCTCCTGCCCTTGAAAGAGCTGACATTCAGACGATCATCAACAAGCCTCCGTATCAAATTGAGAATGCCCCGCATGCACTCCAAAGCCGGTTTCCAAACTGGTGTTTAAAAGGAGTATGCTTTGACTTAGACTTGTTTCCCATTAACAAGCAGGCCATGCTAAGGAATCTTGACGCTTTTAAGCTTAACATCGAGAGAATGTCCGGGTGGCAAAAGCTTGTCGATGAGCTTCAATGAGTGAACCGTCTAAATCTTGAATCTATGCTAACCATGGAGAGTGACAAGTCTGAATGGAAAAATATTCTTGACCATCATGACACGGAGATGAAAAATATTACCGAATATAATGAGAAGCTCGAAGCTGAAGTCAAGCGGCTTAAAGACGACATTGCTGCCTCTTCCACTTCTTACACTCAAAAGGAAGAGGTGCTTCAGAAGAAAGTGAGCGACGCTCATGCTGGTCAAAGAGATGCTGAGACTAGACTTGAGGCACAGCAGAAAATTGTAGAAAGCTACTGCTCCGATATTGCTCAGTTGCGGGAAAAAATTTGCTCTTAGGACATGGAGATTGAAATGTTAAAAGCTCGGCTTTCAAAAGTTGAAAAAGAGCGCGATGAAGCCATTGCCGGCAAAGCAGCGGCCGAAGTATCTCATGTGGCAACTAAAGCCAACATCAGCTCTACCTTATTCGAGTTTTATCTACACAGCGTCCTTGGGCGTGGTAGCCTTTCGTTTTTAGGTCCGAAGTATGAGATTACTCTGGCCGAGGTGTGGGAGGCAGCAATTGAAATGCTTGGAGGTGCCGGCTATGCGGAGGCGGATCTTGAGGCATATTATCTGGATGATGAGGGTGGAGCAACCCTTGCCAAAGGGATAAAACAACTCGCCCAAGCACGAGCCGAAGTGGCGCAGGGAGAGCATTCAGGGAAGGCACTTTTGACCAACCCGACTCTTCCTTCGGCTTCCGTTGACGTCGATATTACTGGCTCTAGCTCTAATTCTCTGCCTCCTGCCAAAACTGAGACTAGAATTACAACTGCCCACACCGAGGCCCAGGAAGGCATTGAAGCCCAAGATTTCGAAATCGACGCGATAGATCCTACTTCTCCAGGTAACTTCAACAATGATCTAGCTCAAGTGGACGACTTGTTCACTTCACATGATCTTGATGAACTTTTTGATTATTACTTAAGCCTTGACGCACCACTATCTCCTCTCTTTACGAGGAATACTGATTTTAACTTCTCTTCTTCTGTAGTGAAAACACCAAGTGCTGCACAGACTTCTCCTCTTCCAACTATTCCACCTCCATCTCTTCAAATTACTCCTCTTTCTGCTTCTCAACTGGGGTCGCAAGAAGAATTAATAGAAGCTCTTCAAGGCTTGGATGACCCGGCCGCTTCACAAGAGCAGAAGGCTAAGGAACTTAAAGAAGGTGAAAGGACTCCGGAGAAATTTCATGATGACACAAAGCTGTCTGAACTTCTTACTACGGGCAGCGAGTCTTCTTCAAGGAAGAAGGGGAAGCGCACAACTTCGAATAAGAAAAAGAAAAGCACTTCTGCTAGTGAAGAGAAAATGGAAGTAGACCCAGTTGTACCTCTTTCTCCTTCTTCCCCGACTCGTTCAAGCCGGCTCCCAAAGTTAACCATTAGGCCAGGCGAGGGCTCTAAAGGTGGCAGGAAGAAGAAAACGAGTCTCGCTTTACCCTTCTTGTTTTGCTTTTTGCTTGTATATAAAGTCTTGTATTGACTGGAGATTGTGCGGGTACCAGCCCCCGCTTCTTGAAACCTGCACACGTACAAAATTTTATAGTAAGGAATAAAATGATTCTTTTTACTTGTACAATCTTTTGACTATATTTGTGAATGCATTTACTCCTTATTTTCGCACAAGTTTCTTCATTTTCTTTGTGTGATATTGCAATAATCTTGTGGTATGTTGCTTGAGCGTTGCTTTTACTAATGTAGCTATATTGTATTGCCCCCATACCATGGCTTATTGCAACTTCTTTCATTTGGTAAGACTTTGGAGAACAATTCTTCTGTTTCGAGAAGACTTGTACTCTTAAGTTGGAGAACAACTCTCCCATTTCAAGAAGGCTTGCACTCTTACTTTTGAGAATAAATCTTCGATTTTGACGAAATATTACTCTGCTTTAGTAGAGTGTGCCTTGTATTGGAGAAGTTTTCTTTCTTTTTTTTAAAAAAAGTTTTTACACTTCACTTCCGGAGATGGTCACTTTTATTTTTGAGAACTGGATTCCCCTACGCGGTGAAGTGGGCCTCCGAAAAGGGCTTTGACCAGTTTGTGCCTCGGGAGAGGGCTTTTTGTTTGTGCCTCGGGAGAGGGCTTTTTGTTTTTTCCCTGTATGCGGGGAAGCATGCCTCCGAAGAGGGCTTTTTTCTCTTCCCTCTTGTGAGGAGAACGGGGCCTCCGAAGAGGGATTTTGGCTCTTCCCCTTTGTGAGGAGAAGAGGGCCTCCGAAGACAGCTTTTGGCACTTCAACTCTGGTGAAGTGGGCCTCTGAAGAGGAAATTTTCCTCCGAAGAGGCCTTTATTTGATTGCTTGGAAGTTACTTTCTCACAGTTAAATGGATCCACGGGGCGGACGCAAGTTACTTAATTGGATGTTAGTTTGCACAAACAATCGCAACCAATTAACAAGGGCCCTGTGCCTTCCACTTGGAAAGGTGCCCCTCCGGTGATTCGACCAACCTTATTGGTTGAGAAGAGCACTTTCATTTTTCGGCGTGCCTCGTTAGACGGCTTTATCCTCCGAAGAGTTGTGCCTCCAAAGAGGGCTTGTGCCTCCGTAGAGGGCTTTGGGTGGTTGGCTCATCAGGAAGATTGTGTCTCACGGTTAAGTGGATCTACGGGGCAGACGCAAGCTATCCAACCGGATGTTTGTTTGCACAAACTATCGCAATCGGTTAGCAAGGGCATGGTTCCTTTTCTTTGGGAAGGTGCCCCTCCGGTGATTCTACCAACCTTTTGGTTGAGAGGCAAGACTCCTTTTTGGCTGTTTTTTGTCTGCTTGCCCTTGTATGTTTGTCATTTGCTCATCAACGACTCCCTGTTATCATTTCCAAGCACATATTCCTTACTTTTGCAAGTAGTTTGTTTCATCCAAAGAAGTGTACTTCATTGTTAAGCGAGTCCACGGGGCAGACGCAAACTATCTAACGTGATGTCTATTTGCACAAATGATCGCAATCAGCTAGCAAGGGCTTGGAACCTCCACGTTAGGGAGGTGCTCCTCTGGTGGAATCTCTAACTGTTTGCATGAAGCACTTCTTACTTGGGATTTGAATCTGGAATTTTTGTGGCTTGACATTTGCTTATTGATTGACTTTAGGGATCGCTTGGCCTTGTGATAGGTAAGCTTTGTTTTAATGGCCTGCAATATTAAATCGACATTTTAGGAATACATTTAAGGTATTTACACATCGAAATAAAACAGGCATTTTATAATAGTAGAGAACACAAGATTTATAGCAAAATCGGTGTGAATCAATACAAAAATGATGCATCCATAATCATTTTACAAATTTAAGCGTTGCTTTTAAGTAAACTATGGATGCTAGTGCTCGCTATTTCGGGCTTTTGGAATTGGATCTCATTAGTACTTGGAGCTGACAAGACTTCCACGGGGACCAATTCCCAATAATTGAACTTTGCCAAAGCTTCAATACGTTGCGAGAGCATCCACCTTTATGTTCTCTTCCCGGGATATATGGCGCTCCCAGGCCTTTGACAAATAAGCAAGCAGATCTTCTCCTTTAATCTGAAATTCTTTCTTGACTTGACATAGAACAATTCGGGGCATATCTCAAAGCGTGAGTGTATCTTTCCATCTCATTCCAGCTCCTGCCCATTGGGTGAGGACCCACTGTGACAACATTAATGATAGGCCTCTCGGACTCCTGCGTTGTAGCTCTTTCACCTTAGCCAGATTGATAAGCGGGAACTTGTTGCCCCTGAGTAGATGAGGTTGGATCGTTTCTGTTTCTCTTCACATATTGTTGAAGTTTATTCTGGCTCAACAGCTCCTCAATCAAACTCTTTAGATGGCGACATTCATTAGTGTCATGGCCGGGTTGATTGTGGAATCGTTAGAATCTTCCATTATGCGCAACATTTTTCCCAAGCTTCTACTTATGTGGTTTAGGGTATTCAACAACATCCTTGGTTGCTAAAAAAATATTTTCTGGAGTATCATTTAAAGGAGTAAAATCTGAAGGTTTAAAGTGGCGAGTTTTCTTCGTATCTCTTTGCTTTCTTCCATCGTCATTTTTCCTTTTCTGACCACCAGATTCCTTTTTGTTGGAAGCAACGTTGTTATTCTCAACTTTGTTCACGATTACTTTTACCGTCACAGGAAGGCTCTCTAAGCGCATAAATTCATCGGCCTTCTTGTAGAATTTCTCAAGCGAATTTGGCTGTTTCATCCTTAGCCATTTCCCGAATTCACTAGATTTGTCGATAGCTCGCATCAAGTAAGTGAGAATCATTCGAGGCTCTGCATTGTCGACTTCGGCTAGGGCTATATTGAAGCGGTTTAAGAGAGATTTGAGAGGCTCTCTGGGGTTTTGTTCGAGGCTGGATAGTGACATTATGTCCTTGGCCTTCGTAGCATATAACTTAAATTGATCTTTAAATTTCCGAGTTAAGTCAGAGAATTGATCCACAGAACGAACTATTAGCTTCGTGAACCAAAGTAGAGCCACTCCTTCCAAATACACCGGAAAATACCTGCACTTGATATCATCCGATGGTCTGGCACCAGCCACATGCCAGTCGTACTTGTATAAGAATTGGTTAGGATCGCTTGTTCCCCGATAAGCTGGAATAGTGGGAGGAAGAAACTTCTTTGGAAATTTGGCCTTAGGGATCCTTTCAGCAAAAGGAGTCTTGCTTGGAGCAAACCCCCATTCATTATCGTCTTCTTCCCTTTGCATGCTTTCTATCATAATTTGTCGAATCATTCCCGGGAGGTATTCCTCATCGTTCGGAGGCCCCGTGGGACTAACGTCGGCTACTTTCTCGGAAGTTTTCCTGGGCAAACGTTCATAAAAAGTTGGTTGCGACCTTGAACCTCCAGCTTGGGGAGGTGACCCTTCGGAAGTGCCAGCTGCCCTTTGAGGAACACTTTTCCCTTGGGAATCATGAGCATCTTCCGCAATGGTTTCTTTATTATTTCTTGGTACACTTTTCCCTTGGGAATCATGAGCATCTTCCGCAAAGGTTTCTTCATTATTTCTTGGTTGTTGGTTAACTCCAAGTAAAGCATTTACCCTGTCCAACATTAAAGTGTTCTGGGCTTCCATCTGCTGATACAACCCAGAAACTGCGGCATCCATCTCTGCCCTTGTGGCTCCAACACTAGGAGCCACTTCGTTCGATGCGAGAGAAGTAGCAGTGTTGTCATAAGCGCTTCCAGATCTAGCAGATTTACCTTTCCTTCCAAGAGCCATGATCTCAGATAAACTTCTCGTTCTTAAAGAAAGTCCTTCAAAAAATCTTTGCGGAGCAATGGTGAAAGCACCTTGAGTTCGATTTCTCAGTGAAAGCACCAAAAATTTTAACGCTAAAATTGGATGCTAACACCCCAGTGTAACTAGTGAAAACGTGAAAGCACCACCCGTTGGTACGGGAACTAGAGATAAGCAGAAAATAACAGAAAATCAAGTAAAGAGACAACAGTTTTTATAGTTGTTCGGCATAATGTCAAGCCTACGTCCATTTTAATCCTCTTTATTGCTGACTCGATTACAACTTTTACAATGATCTTTGATTAAAACACAATCAAGACGAGTAGCTAGAACTTCGATGTAGAAAGGCTCTTCGAATTCATATTGAATGAGTTAGATCTTTCCCCAATGTTCATTGAAGCATCTTCGGTGTTTGAAGTGTTGAAGGGTTGAGAAAACAACAAATTATAGGCGTTACCGAAATGATCCAAAAGTCCTCTTTCAGTTGGAGCAGGTGAGGTATTTATAGGGAAAAACTGAGGGTAGGTCGTAGGTCGTGAGCGACCTAGGGGTAGGTCGTAGGTCGTGAGCGACCTAGGGAGCACAGGTTACGGCTTATCATGGAACTTGATCACTTGAACAAACTGGTGGGTCGTATGTCATGAGTGACCTAGGGGAGAATGATTGGCGACTTAATCATGTCGAAGTACCGAGTGGAGCGACATAGGCTGGTCGTAGGGGTAGCAGCGATCTAGTGCTGATTCGACCTATAACTAGGCGACATAACGATATGAAGCTTGTGGCTCGCTAGGTCGTTAACTTGCTAGGTCGTTAACTTGTTAGGTCGTTAACTCGCTAGGTCGTTTACTCGCTAGGTTGTTAACTCGCTAGGTCGCCTAGGTCCTTTAGTTACTACGTCACTAGGTCGCTGAGTGCTAGGTCGCTTAGGTCATCACACGTTAGCTTGCTGTAGAACTTCATCCTCGTTAGGTCGCTTGTGTGTTGACCCGTTAGGTCGCTTGGCTCCTTAATTCGTTAGGTCGTTAGGTTGTGGCGCATTGAACTGCTCTACGCTCTAGGTCGCTAAGTCGCATCTACGTTAGCTCGCTCATTCTTTAGGTCATTAGCTCGCTGCCATTATTAACTCGTTATGTCCCTAAGTCTTTGAAAAGAGGAGTTAACACACACAATGCAAATGCAGAATTAGAGGAGATTTCTCCTAATGATAGTCAAACATGCTTGATACGCAATTTTTTTTTGATATTATTATTATAAGTGCAAAGTGTAGGAAAACATTTTGAAAGTAAAGATATAAATCTTAGCCAACATACGACCAGTATCGTATGCCTACTATAGCTACCATCTAAACAGTGGGGCGCCACCATAAGTAAATGGCAGGTTCTACAACTAAAACTGTACAAGGTGCGTACTGGAGTTTGGATTTCCAACTAATGGTTAGGCTAAGGAACTTCCCATTGCCACATAGATACGCCTCTGGAAAGACGCCCCGAGAACCCAAAACAGATCTCTGCCAACACAAGGCCGGGTTACAACTAGCTGCTCAACACCGCTTTGTATGCCACATTATCAATTTGGGAATATATCACTAGTAACCATCAGCTACATAACCTCTGAGCTCGTACGTCTCAGAGAAGGGTGTTAAGCTAAGAGAATAAATTCTCCACCACCAACAAAAATATATTTGATAGAAATTAGCTTTACATCTCCAATTGTAATGTCAGACACACATCCATTCAAGTCCATTCCGGGATCGAACGGAACCGAAGGCACTTCTAAAGAAGCCCTTGCAATCCAGATATTCACTAATCACGACCGGACTTCCCATCAGAAAGGGTGATAAAATCTCTATATCGGAGATCAGCCGATGTAGAGACATTCGATGGTAATCCTTCCGTTTTCAAAAATATCCGGTCTTCAACACTGGTCATCAAATGCTATCCATTATGACATATTTCTTATTCGAAATGGGATTTATGACACAAAGGTCCTCTTCCGGCTAAACCGAATAATGTGCGCTTAGTTTAAAAAAATAAGTGTAGCATTCAAATTCAAGCAATCACAACAAATACCCATTTAAAGGTAAATATTGATAGTCGGTTATTTAACTATCAATGCCAACAACCAAATATCCAGCACCATAACAATCACTAGGCCCTTTTCATTAATCTTCCATAAATTAGATAACTTGCCAGATATTCACTTCAATTTATCTTTAAAAGATAAAAACTCAAAACATTTCACTTCATATTGGAAAACATTTCCATACTTATTCAATAATTAGTAATTCATAAATCTATTTATTTTCAACATTTGGAAAATCTTCAACGTACTTAAATCGCAATTAAGTATATATTTCATTCTTTAAGGAAAACATCTCTTAAACGCATTCATTTGAGTCAAAATGAATGTTGCGTAAAACATTGTTACGACCACCCAAAATCACTAGTATAGGGATTCAAAATTAAGATAGATATATAAATCCCAATACTATATAAAACTTTTACTTTCGAAAATCATTTACTATAACAACAGTGCTACAATCCATCTTTTTTTATTTCTCGAAAACGTCTATTTCAACAATGAATGTTGAAATCTATGGTTTCAAACCTTAACACATTTTAAAACAACTTCAAATCGTTTTAATTATATTTTAAAGATCACATCCTAAAACATTTCTTTAATATATTATTCACTGTCCAAAATCGTGAATATAAATCGTTTACCAAATTCAACACTTCTACATATTAAATTTTAAAGGATTATCCACTGTCCCAAAATCGTGAATATATCTCCTTTAATAAGCTATATTGATTAAATTATCAAAATAAGTCGATTTCGGATTTATAAAACAACGTTTATAAATTCACATTTATATATTTTATAAAAACTTCAACTTATAAAATCCCTTAATTAACAAATTCTATTTGTATCTCATTTAAATGCCAAAATCCAATTTATAAGTTAATTTCTTATAAATCTTTTATTTTACAAAATCTATTCGTTTTATAACTTCACAATTAATAAATCTATAAATTTCGTTCACTTATGAAATCCATTTATACTTCATTCTAACACTTATAAAAACTCGTTTTATAATTCCAATATTTTAATTTATAAATATCAATTATTATAAACCTTTTATATAAACCATTTATAATTATTTCAAAAATCTCAATTTAAACTATTTTATAAAATTAATTAACTCCATATTTCAAGAATAAAAATTACATTTCGGTTATATTTTACAAAAATCATAATTTTTATAACATAAAAATTTAAAAACGTTTATTTATTTAAAATGAATCAATTCCAAAATTTAATAAAACGTATACTTTCAAAAATCACTTTAAAAATCCTTTTAGATTCAAAATCGTTATTTTAACATTTTTAAAAATCCAAAAATAGGCCCAATGCTACAATAGCACTAAATATAACAATCACGACACCCAAAACATCGTACATCAATATGAAAACAGAATATATCGTAAATATCTGCAAATAAATCAATACTATTGAGGAATCTAGTTGAATCCCTCCAACATGTTTCCCTGCATCCACAGATGTTAGCACAATACCAATCCCATTCCAATACGGGATATCGCGGTACATGGGTTTATATAAATGTTATCCGCTATTATGCGGCGCAATAGGGTCTCATCCGCTATATAATGCGGGAAAATCAACTCCAAGTACATATATAATACCAATTCCACTTCAAGATGGAATATCGTGGTATATGTTTGTAATAAATAACATCCGCTTAATATACGGCGTATAGGGTCTATTTAAAACTACAGATAATAACTTATCATTCAATCACACAATCAAGAAATTTTAAATCAAACTATTTAAAATTTTAAATCGAACAAATTCGACTGAGTGAGAAGTTCTCACCTTGCTTTCAATAACGGTTGTAGTGTTTTATTTTGAATAAAATTAAACACGCGTTTAATTTTACCCAAAAATTTAACTAGCTCCAATCCATTCCAATCTAGCTCCATTGCATAGTGCTCGACAAAACGAACCCAACGCAATTCGTTTCGTGCAATTCCGACCTCGTATCAAGAAGTTATAATATTTTAAACATTATACAAATTTTAATATAATAAATTTACATTTTCTTTTTAATATTTTTTTTAAACCTTGCAATCACGGCCTCCATCCCCTGCCCTAGATCCCAGCCGTATACCCTTTCTCCCCGCCCACGTTCGTCTACAAGTAAGAACGCAACCGAGAACCCATTTGCACGCGACCTAGGGCTTGATATCGCCACCTCCACGCTTGACTAGAAATCGATCAAGCAACACCACGTCGAAGCCTATCTCCAAGCGCACCCTCACCTCGAACGCTGCGAAGCTTGGCCCCTCCTTTTGCTCGAGAAACATGAATGAAGGCCGGTAGTTCAAACGAAAGTTGCCGTTGATCCGCTACGTGTTTACGATCACAACCGTTGAAATCATAGAGCTCGACACGCTCTACATTTCCGTAGTTGAAAGTTTTTAGGAATAATGAGTGGATTAGAAGAGATTGACGGTAGAAAATCTGAATATTTCGGCCATTAATCTCAGAACTGGCGGCTAGCCCTAGAAAAGAGAGGGTTTGATGCAAATGAAGAAATAGAGGTGCTTTTATAGAAAATTGCCAAAAACACTATTCATGTCTGAATTTTCGAACTCCAAACGAAGCATGCCGGATAGCGTTTCTATGGTTTACCCCTTGTTCCGGACACAATGGAATAGTTATCGAGAGCCAATTCGATCATCTGTGCGAGTTACGGAAATAAACGATCAAATTTAAATTAAATCGATTAAACCAATTTCTATGTGTTTTGGCTTGCCCCGGACAAACTGTAAGTCCGATTGACACAAAATTTGAAACCATACAATAATATAACATTATGGATCCGATGAAACTAGTTTCGTTGAAATCCAAGACTGTTTGAAAAATGTCAATTTTTACACGTCAATTAAATATTAAAATATTCAATTTCCACAAATTAGCTTTTAATTTAATTGTAAAAGTTCTATAACATCATTCTAACTCCAATGTGATTAAATAAAATTTTAAAAATCAATTTTAATCAGATTAAACCCAATTTCCAATTATTTTTGTAATTTCAAATATTAAATTGTCGATTTAATTATCCAATTAAATCTAGATATTGGAAATATAATTTATTCGACTTACAAATTCTACATGTTAATATTAAAAATCAATTAAATATACGAATTTTAAATGACAGAAACTCTGGGTCGTTACAGATGGCACCTTTAGTGAAGGCCCGCTGCAATCACCAACACCGCGAACTATCCCTCTCCGAGACCATGAGGGAGAACCAGTCTGTAAAGAACTCAAACATTTAAAAATTGACATATGTTATACCTATGACATATCAGATTTAAGAGTAATAATCGCATGTAAAATAAAAAATATAACATCAATACTTCCATAATTTACGCTTTTCAACTTGTATACTATTAAATTTGTCCTTGTCCTTTTCTAATTCAGATTCAGTCTCGTACTCTATATTATTTTCCTCTATGGTCTCAAATGCTTCTACTAATGCATTTGATTCATCATTTAGAGGTCCTAACTCGGTTTGATCATCTGTTATTGCAAATTCGCCATTTTCCTAGATATCCACTTGGTATGCTTATTCCTTCAGAATATTCTTTCCGTCAAAAGTAAATCTTGCTTCGTTTTAAAAACCATCGACCAATCTGCTTTATTTCTTTTTAGAGATTGATAAGGAGCATAATAAACTTGTTGGTCATGTTTTGCTGGTATAAACAGATTGTGCTTATGACAACATGACGTATGGTTTATTTCAATAATATTAAATTTTTGATGCACTTTGATTCTAGAACCTAGAACACTACTGAACAACTTGCATCTAAACAAATAACCGTAGGCATGGTGAAATATGTTGATTGCAACAACTGAGTTAACACGTCGTACAAATCATTTATGTCATCATTTGGACCATCGCTACCTTTAACATATACACCGGTATTTGTTAGGAAATCAAATCTATGGTTTCGATGACAACAACTGTATAATGGAAATCGAATATGCATATATATTTCTGTTTACAGGTAATTGCTAAAGTAACATCACCAGATAGACAAGAACAAGGCTCAAAGAACGTATCAAGAGACTACACATGATAGAATCAGAAGAGCAATGACATAGATACAAGAAAATCAACATGCACAAGATCAGACATCTGGGTGCACTAGCCAGACGTCTGAATAAATCCTCTGGATTAAAAACCAGACAGAATCAGACTTCTGGTTAATGTACTCAGATGTCTAAAAAACAACTATATGCAAAAAAAATATAGAGCCAGACGTCTGAGACAGATTCTAGACATTTGAAACTGAATTCGGCTGTTGACGTACAAATTACAACCGCCGCAATTGAAAAGACAACTTCGTTTGTCTTCGCTGCAACTCTTCATCACCGTCATAAGTGACCATACAACACTTGTTAATGGATGCAACTATTCAAGTAATCTTTCTACCACTACAAATAGCATCAAGAATCCAAGAGAAGATCTCACCTTACTTACTTGCGCTCTTTACTCTTATACTCTGATATATTCTTGATCTTTAGCAATCATGTACTTGTATTTCGCTCTTCCATATATTTAGAACTCTTCAATCAATATTCTATATATATATATATATATATATATATATATATATTGGAAGCAATTGTACTTAATAGTCAACATCCGTGTTATGGAACACACACTTTACATCAACAAGCTATTGTAACCTAGCCTATTCCTCCGGCGAAGTGAAGGTGTTTGATAGTCGAATTTCGAAGGAGAACTTCGGGACTGTACGTAGGACGAGAGGTCCAAACTAGTATAAAATCCTGTTGTGCTTAGTTTATATTTTACTAGATTAATTTTATATTAGTTGCATCATACAATTAGTCACATATACTTGCATATACACTACACGATCCATCCTATAGACTTTTAGTATTGTAAGTTAATTTTTGGCCTTGTACTCATTGATGTTCAATATACATTGAAAACGAATATTGGATATGTCTTGACTTTTCTTTTTGATCCCATCGCAAGTTATTTCTACCCTTCGTCGACCATACAATATACTGGATCATATACGTGATTCGAAAACCTAGTAACAAATTTTTTTCATATCCTTGCTTGGATGCTGTGATTCGTAAAATACTACCTATGTAGATAATATATTGCTTTATAATTAATACACAAGTGTATTGTTCAAGTAAATAATTTTAGACTTGTTATTCATTAGTACCAAGCAAATGGCGCAACTTCTGCACGGTTAAGAAGAACATTTGTATGGGCAGCATTGTAATCTCTATCGTCTAACCATACTTACACACATCTTCCAACAGGGCGTCCCAGCTATCTAAAAATAGAAAACGTTGATTCAGAATAATCTTTTTCAATGCTCTCATCGTTTCACGTAGCATTTTCAAAAGATAAGTTCATATGGTCACTAAAATGATGAGAGAAAAGGAACGAAGCTTCTTCTTCGATGTATGATTTACATATCAAACCTTCAACTTGTGCTTTTTATCTCACTTTTTTCTTTAGATGATTCAAGTATCTGTTAAGAATAATTATAATTAAATTTTATTACATGTGGTTAAACTAAAATTTCACAACTCTATATTAGTACCTTTCAAACAAATACAACCATCCACATTGCACAGGACGTCGAAGACACGCTTTAAATGGAAGATGAATACGTAAATGCTCCATTATAGTAAAGACACCAAAAGGAAATATTTTTCCAGTTTGCAGAGCAGTATAAGAATTTATTTCTCAATTTTTCATGGACGATCAAATATTAAGGTAGTTGAACAAAGCTCCTTATAAAACAAACTAAATTCTGTTAAAACCATCCAAATTTTTATGGGCAATAGTTTTTTGATCGCAATGGGTGTTCCAACATTACATGACAATCACGACTTTTCATCCCACTCAGTTTACATTCTTATATTTCACATATCTGCAAAGATTTAAGGAAATCCTATCAGGAAATCTTACTCCTTCCACCCACTTTAATTATAATTTTATTTGGTTAATGTCTAGCTCGAAGCATCCTTTCGAAAGTGACTGTACTATAGGATACTGTAATATGGATAAACTACTTGTGCGGAATAATAATTAAGTAAGCAAATAATTAAAGCAGTAAAGCAAATGACATCAGATATTTTTATACTGGTTCGAACTCCCTTTCTACGTTCAGTCATAGAATCCTTCTTGAATTAAACTAGCAATCCTCATTTAACCCACAAGAATAGGGTTACACTGTCTGAGCAACTAAACAGGCAACCAAATAGGACTTCTACCACTTAAGCAACCGAATATGACTTCTTTACAAGTAAGCAAAAGTATCTGAGTATAATATGCTCTTTAAATAGCACTAATAAGTAAATTAAGTACAATCTTTTTATAATCTTCCCCTTTATGATATATAGTGCAACGTGATTGAGAAATATGGAAGATAGAATGATCAACGATCAGACATTGTATGAAGTTTGAGTGCAAATGGAAAATAGGATAAAAGAAAAGAAATAAAGAACAATAAGATCAATTAGGTGAATTGATTGTTGAATTCTAAATTCTATTTAGATTGATTAAAAGTTATAATCTTTCATGAAAGAGAACGATGAAAAGAAATAGATGCAAATATTAGATTTGAGATGTTTCTCTTTGTTGAAGAGAAGCATCTTTTCATAAAAACTAGCCATTATAGATAGTTACTGCGACAACCCGCCCTTCTCGACCCTCGAAAATCAACACAAAATATTCTACAGTATAATATGCCGACGATCGGGTGGCGGAAAAGACAGATTGTTGAGGAAAATAAAGAAGATAGAAGAGAGAAGGAACTAAACAATAACAGAATCTCACAATTGCAGCGGAAAAAAATATAATGGTCAATAATAGAACTTTACACAAAATGAAACCTATATCTGTGTTATATGTTACATAATCAGAGTATCACAAACAAACAACAATTTCCAGCCTGACAATTTCATACAATCACAGTAGTGGATATAAACAAATACGGTAATACGTCTCGGACTCCAGCTCCTCTCCAGAGCTCCACGTCCAATCTTGAGCATATAATACTTGGTCTGACCCGAGCATTACAATAAAATAACACCCGAGTCAGTCTGGAATACCAGCATGAGAAAAATACACCCAAATTGATTACTAAAGTTTCAAAATCCTTTGAAATCAAAAGCATCTCGTAAGACCACGACACAAAATAACATGTTGGGTTTTTACCTTATGATAGCCAAAACATTTCTTATCAAAATCCTTTGATATTATAATAGTGTCTATTTACAAATACTTATTAAAATAGCCAAAATTGTTACATGATTAAATTCCAACTACTAACCAAAATCGTGGGTAATACAAACAAAACTGAAAAAGGCTCGTAGAGAGAATGGATTTCCAACTAATGACCAGGCACTGGGGTACCACTTGTCACAATGCGTGGCTTAGATCACCGTACCGAGGATACACCCAATCCCATGCAACACACGACCGGGACTACCCATTACTGGATAATCCCAAGTATGATCACCCCCCGGGATCAGCAACGCACCACCAAGCCAAATAAAAAGGGACATTCACTTAGCCTTGCTGCATATCCCTGGATTTTCAGCCATTCCCGATTGATGAGGCTTGAGGCTAAGCGTTACCTTTTAGAAGTTTCACTTAGAATGCCCATCGTCCACCTGACGATGTTCCGAAATCATTCATCCATACAAGTCCGTCGCGGGTTCGAACGGAACCGAAGGCACTACACCTACTACATCCATTTTGGAATCATCCTCCGGATTAGTAGCGACTAGCCCTTGAAATTAACTACTCCATCTTCGAATCCAAACTCGTCTTCCTCACGAAAACGCGTAAACCGGACCGTAGTGGTTTTCGAGAAATAAATCCCGATCCCGGTCTCTTCGATACGATCAACGCATTGGCCAATATTGATAGTCGGTTATTTAACTATCAATTAACATCCACAAACAACCATCAAACAATAAATAATTTTCCCAAATTATTTATAAATCTCAAAATATCTTCGCAAGATGTATTTCCAAATTTCAACCCTTTTGAAAACAGTTTTCAAACCATCTTCCTTTGTACGGAATAAATCTCTCCAAACATTTTCTATTTCCTCTAAAAATTACCAATTCTAGATACCTTAGATTTTAAAACATTGGATCACTTTATTCTAAATATACCTTAAAATATATTTAAAAAATTTTAAAGCAAAACTACTTTATAAAATATAAGCTAATTTTAAAATAAAAGTTCAATTAGACTAAATTTTACAAGAAGGGTTACAAAGTCCTATACAATTTTCAAAAAAACTTTAACTGATTATCATTAAAACAAAACCTTTTTATAAAATATAAATATTAATAATATTCTTTTAAAACATAATACCAGTTACCCCTTTTAAAATAATTATTACTATAACTACTTTTGTACATATTTACCTTTAAGAAATTTACAACTTAAATAAGAATTTTCTTAAAAACATTCTTTTAAAATCAAATTTAAAACTTTTAACTTTTACTTACAAATCTGCTTTAAAACGAACATGGCTTTTCAGGGAAATACACTTTCATTTCAGAATAAACCAAAGAATCCTTTTATAAATCCTACTTGATTTATCTCAATTCGAATTTACGTTTAAATCCTGTAAATTGCTTACAACACATTAAAAATAAAACTCCTTTCCATTTTTAACACGTTTCCCATTTCATGGAAATCACTTCCAAAATATATGCTTAAAATATTTAGAATAAGGCTACAAGAAATTTCTCAAATGCAAATAATACTTAAGAAAATATAGAGGAGTTTCTAGGTAATGTAAAACAAAATTACCTTTTAAGATAAAGTTATTAAATCAAATATCCATACCAAAATTCCCCTTTTGGAAACTTAATACTAATTTACCTTTAAATAATTTAAATTCCATAATTACTTAAATATATATTTATTGACTTAAAATATATCTAAGAAAAATAGATTTTTCTGAAATATTTCTAAAATCACATTTTAAACTTTAAGTTTATATTTTGAAACTTTTCATTGAAAACATAATTAATTTTCCAGGGAATACACTTTCCATCTTTAAAAGCAATCTCACTCCTCTTTTAAACGATTTGCACTTCCTATAGAATTTCCCACGGGTAATCTATACTTTTAAATTTATCCTTCGATAATTATTCCATTTCATTTAGAAACCCAGTTTCATTCCTCATTTCCTTTTTAAACACCATTTCAAAAACATTTCAAATTCCACAATTTCCTGAATATAATTTCCTTTAATTTATTACTCAAAATTTCCTTTTCACTTTGCCCTTAATCCCAATTTATTTTATTTATATTTTAAAATTCCGGACTATGTTTATCCAATCATGACAAAACATAATTTAATTTTCTAATTAATCTATCATAGTATATAAATGAAATACATCATCGATTATGGAAATAATTTCAATATTGTGCGGAATCCAGTTGGATCCCCCAACCTGTTCCTTGCGTCCACTTGTGCTAGCACAACAAATAAATAACGAACAAATCTGATAATAATTATCATATTAAACCAATCAAGCAATCATTTAAATATTAGCTATTTAAAATTACTAGCATTCCAGATGTGAGTGAGATAACTCACCTTGAGTTTAAATGTTGAGTCGTTCCAATTTTAAATTAAATCGAGCATCTTCGATATACCCTAAAATCTTCATGAACTCCAATCGATCTTGGATCTGAATTGCAGCATAGATCCCCTCGTTGTGGTTCCAGCGCCGCCAATTTCGTCGAAATCCGACTACGCAAGCAAAAGATATTCAGTTTTAAAGGTATGCATATAAATTTTAACACAAAATTTCTTTATTTAACTACCCAAATTAAATCGACCATTTGATTTAAACAAAGGAAAATCGGCCTGCACAAGATCCCTTCTTCCCTCGCACAATCCAACACGCGACCAACCCAATGCACGCGCGCTCAAGCCCATCACCGTGCAACCATCATCATCCCAGACATCGATCGACGAGTGCCAAATGGAGCGCCTCACTGGCATGCAACCCCAGTGGCAGCCATGACACTTCCGGTCGCCCCCCTTGCCGTGAAAACGAGCTCGAACTGAAACCCTTGATCATCAAATTGAGGATAATCCAAGGTCCTAGAATGAAAACCCACCGTTGGATCCCTAGAGCTCGATTCGCTTAATATTTTTGTAGTTGGTGATTTTTGCTGTAAATCTACAGATTTACAGAAAATTGGGGAAGAAGGTTATTGCCTTTCGGCCATAGATAAAAGAAATGGTGGCTAGGAAAAAATTAAGGTTCGGCTACGTTTACGTATATATATACACGTTTATAAAAATATTATATTATTAATATTCTCAATTTTGACAACTTTTATAAACGAACTCCAAATCACACGTGCCGCCTGGCGTTTATAAGATTTTACCCACAAATCGAACAAAATCGAACGTGTTTTGGAGGCTAATTCGATCATATGTGCGAGTTACGGGAATAAACGATCAATTTTAAATTAAATCGATTAAAATAGTTTTCTATGCGTTTTGAGCTGCCAGGGTCAAATGACAACTCCGATTGCTACGAAAATTGAGGTCCAATAATATTTATCTATTACGGATCCAATGGAACTGGTTTCGTCGAATTCCGAGATTGTGCCTCGGAAGGCTATTTTAACATGTCTATTAATTCGAGCGATTTTCAAAATCGTCGAAATCACTTAAAATTTCACTTTTGAAATTTTACTAACTTAATTATAAATCATATGGAATTTATAATCAAATTAGAAAGCATTTTGATTTATTCCGAATCAAATCTGATTATTTATAATATTATATTACTAAATTCCTTTATTAAATTAATATAAAAATTCCAAACTCAACTTATCGTTATTTGATTCCATCCAAAAGTCCAAGGTTATAATTCAAATCCATCTAGACTTAAAATAAATCTTTGAAACCATCTTCATAACCATTTACATCCAGATACATAAGTTATCCCTATTTCAAATATTTAATTATTATTATTCAAATCCAATTGAATTGCCATATTTGAAATTCAACTAATTTCATTAATTTAACCAAAATCTACTTATTCAAAGTCAATTCCAAATCCATATTTAACATTTAAAATGAATTAAATGCTCAAAGTCTAACGACCGAAATTCCTCCCCTCTTATAAAAATTTCATCCCCGAAGTTTGCTAAGGTAGAAAAATGCTTCAAAACTCGTTTACTTACCCAAACTTACTTAGTTAAACTCACTTCGCCAAAACTCCTAGCTCATTTCCAAAACCATTTGCTTATTTTAACTTAAAATTTTTGTCTTCAATATCATTTCAAAACAACTTTCCTAATTAACTAAAATGTTCAAAAATTCTTTCTAACTCCCTAAATTTTTGAAATTTTTTGATAGCGTCTCCTTTTTATGGAGAGCGTTTCACAATATCACAATAGACATATATATATAGGTCGAAACAACATATATCAATATATCTATATATATATATACATATATCATTTTCAAATTTTATTACATAGGCATACCTTTTAATTAGCATTTTAAAAGCAAGCGGCTAATTTATATTGCATTTACGCACTCCAACTCAATCGATTGCCTCCTGTACCTGTACTTACTAAAAAAAGCACATAGGTTTTCAATAATATGATATTTTAACAACAATTCATTGATTTAATTAACCAAAACCATCAATTGCAAAGCCTAAACAACAAATTTCATAATTCAAAATATTAACCATCTTTATAAGCAATCGCAAGGTTCAACACTATTTTAATCTCCTTTACAAATCCTTATTTCATTTTACTTTGCTCAAAAGGATTTACAACCAAGTTTGCCACATTCAATTCATATTTACCATGACCATCTCAAAATCACTTCAATATGATGAACATGTGCCTTACTTACGTTAATTTACTTCAATTCAATCCCAAATTGATTCACAATCAAATTTTTATTTTACATTTGATATATTGGCATTTATTTTATGATTCACTAGCATTTATATACAAATCCACTTAATACAATTTCAATCCATTCCAATTGATTCAAAAACCAAATTTTGTCTACATCTTTTAATTCATTTACTTTATTTACAACAACCGACTAATTTCTATGCAAATTTTTATGTTATTCATGCAAGTAACCATCACTTGAGCTTATAATCATTTAAAATTAATTCCATCTCAATCTATATCAGTTTTATTTCATTCATAATTATTCATAACTCAAACAATTTTTACTTCATCACAATTATTAAATCAAATCCCTATTCTCATTTCAATATCATCATCCAACTTAAGTTTGTATTAATATCATTCCATTCTGAATTATTTACAACTCATACATTCTAATTTCATCACGATAAGAAATTAAAATTATTTCACTTGCATTAAAAATTTATTATCTAAACAAATTTCATTCAAGACCATTTCATAAGTTTGACAACAAACATTTCACAATTTTTTTAAGTTATTTAAATTCCAAAATATCTCAATTTCTTCTTGCATCAAATTTATATTTATTTTAATTTCAATTAGTTTATTTACTCAATCCATTTTAATCAAATTTTTATTCACCATCTCAATTCATTTCTGAATTTATTAACATGACCATTCGAATTATTCTAAACCAAAACAGGGTTTTATTTTGCATTTCAAATTTTTAACAAGCTACCCAAATTTTATTCATCCCAGTACCCTTTTATTTAAATTAGCTTACGCTAAATTCATTTCCAAACAATTCTTTTTGAATATAGTTGAGTGAGAATTTAATCCATTCAATATCATTCTTACTTAATTTAAATTCCATTTAATTTCATTCTTTTCCAAATTTAATTCAAGTCCAACTAAATTTCATTTAGGCAACTTAAATTCATACCATTTCCTTTACTATTTTAAATAAGAATTGAATTTCATTCAATATTATTTATAGCACAACTGAATTTTGATTTTTACTTCAACCAGATTTCAATTAACTTCTATTTCTCAATATAAAAGGTCAAAACTTATTTACTAACCTAAGTCCATTCATCCTTTATACCTTCTTCACCTTATTTCAATTTACGTTTCATTTAGGATTGAATTTTGAATTTACCCTACCATTCAACTATTTCCCATTTATGTTTATAATTCCATCTTCTATTCCTAAGTTCGAATTAATTATTTACTTAAGATCTTACACTGTTCATTGAAGTCCATTTCCATCTCATAATCACAATTTTAGATTATAACATTTAATGGCTTAAGGGTATAAATCCATTACGCAATTATAACTCATAATTATATAATCATTTTTCCAATTTCAATTTTATTTTAACTTATCTTAAGTTAAATTCAAATATATTCTATTCACTTTCATTCACTCAAATTAAATTTTAATTCTAGGATTAAAATTTCATTTTCCCTTCATATTTAAATCAACTTCACTTAATAGGTTCAATAGTTTATTCATTTAAATTTCACATTAATTAAATAGAATTCCCAGAGTTCAATTACTCGGTTTTATTTCAAAACCAATTTGAAAATATAAATAACTCATACACACCTGGTATATCAAAACAAATCTCCAGATTCCAAAATAACTTATTTTACCAAAAAAAAGTTCCCTTTTGAAATTTCAAAATAACTGGTATACCCAACAAGTCTAAACAAATATCATAACCAGTCACCACTGTAGCAATCTATCACTTTAGAAATTCTGTGACGCCCCACCTCTATGCTCACAATAACAAAGGTTATTATAACGAATAACGTCTCCTATTGCGAAGAATAAGGCTTGTTAGAGGCGACCATACGTAAGTTATGCCTTAGGTGAGTATTGATTACATCGATAGGGGTTGTGTAAATTACTCCCAACGTTATAATTTCAACTCAAATCTAAAACGAAACCACAGCGGCTAAAGAAAAATTAAGAGCAACTCATAATAACAACAACACAGACTGTGTAATCACATTAGAACAGAAATACCAGATATATAGCGGAAGACAAGTCTGGAATACATACTACAACAAGCGTTGGTTCACATGAACCAAATGTACATATACATATCCATCAATACATACACGAGACGAGTGTCAATATACCAAAAGTACTCCTCGAAGACTAGACAAAAGATGGAGTGAAATCCCAAAAGCGGAAGTTGCAACTGAATTTAAGATAGCGACTATCCTGAAATAACTCTGTCTGACCCGAGAATTATTTAAAAGAATTTAATCTTAGAATTGAATGCATCATAAACAACATCAAGCAAAATAATAATAGTCTCGAACGAGACTATTCAACATAAGAAATCAACAAAGTTTAAATGAAGAAATCACATCAAACTCCATCAAAATCAACTTTCAAATTGACAATTGAATACAAAACAGCAATTCACAAAATCTAGAAATCAAAAATGGATAACTAGAAAAATCAGCATAAAAGTGGATCGATCCCATCATATGGCTAAAGCCTACCAAGTACTGTCATCATAATTCTTAATGCCCAACAAATGACCCGAAGGTCCAACATATTACCCGAAGGTCTAGCACTGGTAATTGACCCTAAGGTCCATCATATGACCCGAAGGTCCAACATATCGGCTCGAAAGCCCAACAAAACCCTCAAAATCATCAATCAACAAATCTACAACGAATATTTCAATCAACGAGTCCGGAATTAACCGAATTAGTAAAAGCGTGGCTTCATATTCCACACTTTTGCTAATTCGTTTAAATCTCTTCATCGTTTCCTTGAAAGTGCAAAATTGTGTATTTTATATAAATAAATTTTTCGTTCTCAAACGGACAAGTCCGGAATTAAGCGAATCAGTAAAAGTAAGGTTTCATACTCCTCAATTTTGCTGAAGCATTTAAATCCCTTTTCATTCATTTGAACGCGCAAACCGTAAAAATTTTGAAAATAAATTTATTTTAAAATGATTTTTAAAACATGTGATTAAAACAGCAACAACTATAGCAATTTCGACAAGAAAATTGCGCTTCACAAAACACCACAAAAACAGGTATCAAATCGGCGTTAAGGGATAACCACTTGAAAATTCACTTTAAAATTGACGGTTACTAAACTCGAAATAACAATAATTTTTTATTCGTCAAAAATGTTATCAAAACTACAGTCTTAAAAAATATAATACCAGCGCAAAAATTCCGTTATAAAAATAACGGTAACAAAATACGTTTTAAAACGTAATACTGGTTCAACAAAAATTAATAATTAAACTGCATTACCCGATATTCATAAAACACTTCACTCAAAAATGAAGAAATGAAAAATATTTAATAACTCCGTTATCCTTGAACTGGACACTGTTTTGCACACAAATATAAATATTTTGTGTTACACTTAAATGCATGCACGCTAATATGCAGACACATCCAAAAATGCAAAGTCTAAATGATTTGGAACTTAACCTTACACGCAATAATGAGTTTACCAAATATTTGACCAGGAAAAGTTAATATGTGCGCATGAATTATGTGTAGCCTGGACACATTTTCAAAGCAATTCAATCTTGCACGTGCATCCTAATATAATGGTCAGGACATATTTTATGCAACATGTAATACTCACGCATACTTTAATTTGTATGCATGCAATTGAAATATAGTCTGGACTTGATTTGTGCACACACACGTTTCCTTAAAACACGGACTGCATACGCTAATGAAATAGAACACACACACCTGAGCAATGTTTTATTCACGCAAGAATGAAACAGTTTTCATGCACACTAAAATTTTCACTCAAGTAATAAGGGGGGAAAATGACTAGACCCTGTACACATATCACGCTGCACGTATAACGTGCAAGTGTAAAATTTACAAATGAGTGGCCTGCCTGATATGCACGCAATGTGAAGAAATGTAAAACAACAATGATTTGTGTTACGCCCTGGTATGCAAATAATGCCTAAACAACACCATGTGCGCATGCATTGAAGAAAAAATTCTTTTGAACAATATTATTGTATACAACAAGATGGCATGCACGAATTGAAAATTGTTTGAACTACATGAAGTGGTGTACTTCAAACAAATATGCACGTAACCAAAAAAATCATGCAAACCATAAACATGCGCAAGAAACCATTCTATAATCTGGGCAATACTTCATACACAATGAAAAATGAAATTTTTTTGACCTGAACATGTGCACTCAAATCAATAATGCCTGGCTTAAATACTATGCCCGTAAGCATTTATAAACAGTCAGGACTGCCATTTTATACAAAAAATATAAACAAAAGATGGCTGGACTCAGTAAAATTCACGCACGAGAGAAACAATGTAATGAATAAAAATTCTACACTAGAAATTTTCCTGAACCCAAAAACTGCATACAATACGTGCTCACTCAACTAACCAAATTATCGCACCCATAGATTGAAACTAGAAATATGAGTTTGCACTCACCTAAAATTGGCTTCAAAATTTGTTAGCAAATAGGAACCACTTGGAGTTAAATTTCTTGAACCGCCATTAATGCACTAGCATGCTCTTGAAGCTAAAACAAAAGAATGATGCAACACGAAAAATAAGCCAAAGAATTTCTTTGCAGGCTACTTTTCTTTCAAATATTGTGTAAGCCAATGAAACAATGTGCGCTGGCCTTTATTTTGTACAAAAGCAATTAAAGTTAGACGTGCTTCAGTGAAAAGAAGGACAGGTTGCCTATAAAAATGACGATGGCTGTAAAACAAAGTGTGTGTTCACTTTTTCTTTATATAAATATAAGTGGCGTCAGCAATTTTGCATTGTTTTATAAACTTAGTTGTAGCAAATTGTAACGACCCGTAATTTCGTTACTTCGAAAATGAGAGATTTCGTTCAATTTAAATTTAAAAGGAGTTTAAATCTTAAAATAAATATGTTATATATAAAAAAATTATCTATTCTTATAGTTAATAAGTTTAAAAAGTATAAATTTGGATTTTGGAACAAAACGACAAAAGTTAAGTTTTGTTAAAAATAATTAAAGGCTTAAATAAGTGGATTTTAATATTTGTCTAAAATGATAAATCTTATTTAAAACATCTAATAAAGATAATAAAAGTATGTTAAAAGATTTAAAATTTTGTTAACAATTGTTTTACAAAAATAACCAAAAATTTGTCGCATTTTGTTAGTTTTACATACATTGTAAAATTAGAGATTTTGATATTAATTTAATATGGTTTTAAAATACAAAGAGACTTGTTTTATTTTATTTAAAGAAGTAAAAAGTTCATTCTAAAGTTTGCTTTACTTCAATATACAGTTTAATAAAAAAGTCAAATTTTGACTGTATAATTTGTCGTCAAAAACGTCGTTTTTAACCAAAACAAGTTGTCGACAAGTTGTTGCAACTTGATACATTTCCAAACTTAAAAATACAAGTTTATAAACTATATAAACATTATACATTTAGCACTAGAAACAAAAAGAGTTTACTTTTGAAAATATTTACATAAATGTATAAAAAGTAAAAAAAGCATGATTTGACAAATTTAAAAATTATTAAACCTTTTATAAAACAACATCATTACTCTACTTCATATCTCAATAATAAGAAGTTATGTTTCTACATAGGAAAGGAGCAAATGCAAAAGTGAAAAGAAAGCCAATGAAAGGAGTTAATGACACATACATACATGATTTAATGCAAATCAAATCATTCCAAAATCTTCTTTTTAAACACAAAATCTAAGAAGGTAATCATTCCTCTTTCTTATCATCACCATTAACACATATCAAATCACTCTTTTTCACATAAAAGAAAAGTATATTTATATTCAAAAATGAAGAGGGTATTAATGTCATTTACCACTAAATATGTTCACTTATAAATACAACCACGCCTCTTTTCATTTCCACTACACTTTCATTTCATAAAATTTCCAAAAACCTTCTCTACTTCCACCATTTCCCTTCTACCTTCAAGCTATCACCTCCATACTCCAAACCATCACCTTACACCCCCTTACACAAGCCAAACTAACGCCTACACGCCTCCTCTTCATCCAAAACCCACGCTTACACCCCCATACCAACCTAGGCCGAGCACACCCTCCCAAAACCCGAGCACTATGCCCTAGGCCAAGCCTCCCTTGTCCAAGCCGAGCCCACACAAGCCCAAGCCGAGCTCCACACCCCCAGGCCAAGCACCACCCTCACCTACCCTCTCCTACACGCCTAAACCCCAAGGCCGAATCCTCCTCTTTTAAAAAAAAAGAAAAAAAAAGAGGAAAAAGAGAAAGAAAAAGAGAGGAAAACAAAAGAATTCGGAAAAGAAGCAATAAGGCGAGACGTTGGAAAGTAGCACGTTAGCGAGAAACGCGTATCTCACATTCAAGATTGACGGAGCATATATGAAGTTGAGAAATTATCACCGCTTTTTAAACTATATTGATTATCATGCTAAATTGTTATGTTAAATAATCACCATTTGATGATATGGATGTTTGATTTAATGTTTGAATATGTTGGATAATCCGTAGTAATTTAATGACATTTACCGTGTGGAAAATATTTATGTTATATGCATGTTGTATGGTTGTTATGATAATTTGGATATCAAATTCCTATTAGTTAGGTAATCACTTTGTTTAGTAAGACCATATTTTAGTAATATTAGAAATTGTGAAAAAATAAGTCTCTTTTCATTTAAAAGTGAAATTAAAGTTAAAATAAAAGAGAATTTGAAATATGAAGTGAATCAGATTTGAAAAGGATAGTTAATTAGAAATTGAAATTAAGATGAATAGTGAAATTGAAATTGAAATTGAATTCGATTTTGGAAAAGTGAAGCTTAGTTTGATATTGAATTGAAGTTTAAATTGAAATTAGATTTGAAATCTGAGTTTTAAATGTGTTTAATTTGAGATTAGAATTGAAATTGAGTTGAAATTGGAATTTAAAATATAATATTAAAATAATGTGAATAAAATAATATTATAATATGGTAATAGTGAAAATATATTTTAAAAACTTTAAAAACTGAAAATATTGATTTAAAATGGTTTCTAATGATTTTATAAGTATTGAAATCAAATCTGAAATGATTATTTCAAGTATTGAAAAATAAGTTAAAACAAGACGCGTCGCGCAACGATAGTTCGCGATTTCGTGCCAAAAAGTTCAAATGAGTGTATAGAGTGGAATATACCTCGGAATTGTTCGAGACAAGAAAATTCCAGACTATTATATCTATATCTTCTAAAAGAAGAAAGAAAATCAAAGTTTCGATAAGTAAATTTTGAATTAAGTCCAAATCAATTTTCTAGAAAAATCGCGCTAGTGCAGTTAAGTGACCATAATAGGAAATTTGTTTAAATGAACGATTTTAATTATGGAAAAATATGAAATAAATTTGATAAATCTATTTAAATGATTTAAAAGAGATTTGGATTGGGAAATATGAATTATCGAATGTTTAATTCAAATAAGCTTATTTAGCACTTCCGCAGCACTTTTCTGCTGCGAGTTGTAAAACATCTAGAATATGAGTTTAAATGTAATAGCGATTTTTGCAGAATCGATCGTGAATGTTTTAAAAAGGATAATTAAGCATTGTGAAAGATAATTTGGTATATTTGTAAGCAATTCCAAAATAAAGTTAAAAAATCTGAGTATGCGGAAACGACTAGTACATTTGTCCCGCCTGTGAGATATGCGAAGATAAATAAGGTGTTTAACTAAGGTTAGGGATGGAGCAAGCAGTGCCCTGAACTTACCTGGCCTATGTTTTCTTTTCTTAGGCGAGGGGTGGAACAGATCGAAGGGAAGGCCCGTTAGGCTCTTAAATAAAAAGATTCCGCTAAGTTTTCCGAAATAAAAGAAGATTGGTATTATCCGAAAGTTAAGCAATCTCCAGAAAGAATGATTTCTAAGATCGAATTTACTTCAAAATGTTTGTTAAGATTGATTTAGAGTTTATTGTAAACGACGTCTTAAATAACATTGTTTTTGACCTGCTTAAAAGTAAAGAAATTTGGATCAAGAATTAAGTAAGAAAATCTGGGATATTTTCCAAAGTAGAAGAATAAATTTCTAAGAATAATTCTAAGTTAAAAGAAAGAGATTTAGAAATCATCCGAAAAGAATTGAAGTGAAAAGAGACTTAATAAATCCTATATACTCATATTCACTTTTATCGATGATTGGATTTCGAAGGAACCAAAGTCGGATTTGGTTAATTCCTATCCGAAAACCACTTCTGTAATATCCCGGAATTTTGGACAATTTAAATTTAATAATCTGGGTTTAAATTTAAATTGAATTGATAAATTTGTTAATCAATTTGGTTGATTTAATAATTTTCTTTATTTAAATATTTAATTTGTGAATTTATTTTTAATAAAGTGATAAATTGTTTTCTAATTAATAATGTATATGTATTTATATATATTTTAAATAGATAAGTTGTTAAATTAGTATAGCATAATTTTAATAATTTGGAAATAGAAATTGTGATTTATTTTTAATTTAAGATTTTCAAAAATATTTAATAAAATACTATATGATTTTAAATATGTAAGATAAATGTTTTATTGGTTCAAAATTCATTTTAATTTAAGTTTTGATATTTAAAATAAGTTATAAAATGTTTGTGTTTTTCTTTTTAAACTATTAATTTATAAAATGAGATTTGTTAATTTAATTTGAAATTTAAAATACAATTTATTTATGAAACGTATATTCATTTAGGTGATAATCTCTTTTATAAATCTATTTTAATTATTTAAAGGTATCTTTGATAAATGATTTTATTTTTTTTATTTTTTTTGCTTTATTCTTTAGAAATTATATAAATGCATAACTAAGTATAAGCACTAATTAATTTATTTTAAACATTCATTAATCTTAATTGAAATAACAAAATCATTTAACAAAGACATGTGTAAGTTTATCAAAGCATAGTTAAACATGTGTTGACATATTAGACAAGTGTCATGTAGTAATTTTGTTTTTCTTTAATTTAAAATAAATCATAAAATAGCTATATAAACTTGCACCTATTCATTCTTTAGCTCTTTCTCATTTTTTTTCTAAAGGAAATCTGAAATTTTGTTCATCTCTTCAAATGCATTTCTCAAATCTGTAAAACAACATGCATTCAAACTCCTCTTTTTCAAAGTACAAATCTGCATTTCTCAAAATAAAAGCCTGCATATCCCAAAATCTTATTCAATCTGCAAGAATGAAAACATGCATGCAACAAATTTCAAACCTGTAAATGAATTGCATTCAAACTCCTCAAAATGCATGTCTGCATCCTTCAAAACAAGCCTGCATACTTTCTAATACAACCTGGGTTGAACTGCATGCCACAAATAAAATTTGCATACATGAAATCAAGGAAGCCTGTATTCAAGAATTTTCAAAATCTGCAAGCAAGTTTTTAAAGCATCAAACAATTGAAGCTCAGGTTTAAAGGCATTCAAGTTTGGAGCTTTCTACAAGGATTTCAAACTATGTTCTGCATGTTCAAAACTAAGCTTTGTTCTGCATTTTAAAAGTCTGGGCTCTGCATCATTATACAGGTGAGTAACATTTTTGTTAAAAATTACTTAAGTATAAATTGGTTGCATGTTTCATCTGGAAATAACTATGTTTTTGTGGGCCCATAACCCACAATTGAAATGAAAGTAAATTGCAAACTAAAATTTGAAACCAAGTTGGAAACCTGAATTTAGATATAAATTCAAATAATTTGAATCTTGTTTGTGTAATTATTGGGTTTTTAAAATTTAGTTTGGGTTCTAAACAAAACAGAAACTGTTTTCTGTTTTCAGATTTAAAAGTAAATTTAAAATTTGTATGATGAATTTCAATCTAGAATTTTTTTAAACCTGGAATTTAATTATGAATTCAGTAATTTAAATCTGGGTTTTTGAAACATGTTTGAATTCAAAATTTAAGATGATTAAACCAAAAAACAGAAAACTGTTTTCTGTTTTAATTTAAAAGCAAATTTTTTTTAAATAGCAACTGAAATTTAAAATTTAAATCTGGAAACTGAAATTTGAAATACATGAATTTGAGTTGAATTTAAATCTAGAATATAAATTTGTTTTTAAACTTTTTAAAGTATACAGGAACTTTGGGTCTGAATTTAAAACTATAAGTTTTAATTTATGAAATAAAGTTTAAACTAAGTTTAAATTTGGTTTTAAAACCTGAGATTTGACTTTAATGTCAGTTTTTAAAATTAAATAAATTTTTAAATTTAAATTTGTTATGACTATTTTGGAATAATTTGAATTTAAAGATGAAGATGGAAGTGTAAATAAAGTTTTAAATTTTAAGTTTGAATATGAAATGAAATTTTTTAAAAATTGTGTTTCAGTTTGAAATTTAAAAAGAAATTTTAAGTTTGAATTTTGTTTGAAACAAGTGTTTAAATTTCTTTGTATAAATAAGAATATTTATTATTTTTGAATTTAAGAAATTGGTTTCATTTAAATTATTAAATTAATTTAAACGGAATATTAATTATTTAATTAATGAATATGTGGATGTTTAATTTGGAAATTAATAATTTTTAAGTTAATTAATTAGATTTGAGATTAATTAATTAAGGTTAATTAATCTATAATTTAGAATGGTTAATTAAGTTTTAATTAATGATTAAGATTTATTTAATCAAGTGATTTAAGATAATTAGGACTTTAATTAATACTTAATTAATTTATAATTAGAGATTAATTAAATTGTAATTAAAGATTTATTAATTGATAATTAATAATGATTAATTGAAGTTAATTCTTGATTATGTAATTAAGAAATGTTAATGAAGGTCATTAACTTAAGATTATTTTAACAATTAATTATTGTGATTAATTTTTAATAATTAATTAGATTAATTAATTAATGATAATCAATTGTTTAATTACTTAATGAAGTAATAAATGAATTAATTACTTAGTGTAATTAATTTAATAAATGTGATCAGTTTAGAATAATAAAGTTTAATTAATTTAAACATTTATGAATTGTTGATAATTACTTTATGTAATTTATGGATTTGTAATTACTTAGAGAAGTAATTAATTAATAATTACTTAATGTAATTAAGGATATTTATTTTAGAAATAATTTGGATTTAAATTACTTTGAAATTAATCATGGGATTATTTTAAATAATTAATTAAGAGTAATTAATTTATGGGATGAGTAATTAAAGTAGTTAATTACTGAATGGTTATTAATCATGGGTGATCAATATATATGGTTTAAAATTGAAGATTAATTACTTATGTAATTAATTTATTTTGAGAAATTGATTAAATATAATCAGAAATCATTAATTAATTAATTAATGATGTAATTTGGAATTGATTAATTAAGATATAATTAATATTAAATGCTAATTACTTATTGTAACTAGAGATGGTTAATCAATAATGATTAACTAAAGTGAATATTGAGATGATGATTTATAAATTGATTTGTAATCAATTAAAGATTTAGATAAGCAGAATTTTAATGATGAAGTAATTAATTTAATTTATTTTAAATTAATTAGAGATTTAAGTAATTAATTTAATTCATACTAAATTAATTATAGAAGGAGTGATCATTAGATCATTGCTTATGTTTGATGAATGATATTGGTTGTCTGGTGTTAACGCTGAAAATTGAACGCTAACACCCCGGTGTGTAGAAGAAGGTAATTGTGAAAGCACCACCCGTTGGTACGGGAACAAAATATAAGCAGAGAAATCACAGAGAAGCTATAAAAAACACAATATTTATAGTGGTTCGGCTTAAGATCTAGCCTACGTCCACTTTAAAGCTCTTTATTGCTGATTTGGTTACAATTCTTTACAACAATCTACAATTACAACACACTTAGACAAATAGCTCAAACTCTGATGTAGAAGAATCCTTCAAATGCATGGCGAATGAGTTAGATTTCTTCTTGAGATTTGTTGAAATGTCTTTGGTGATTGGAGTGATAGAAGTGTTGCTTGAACGTTGCTTGAAGTCAAGACAGTGGCAGAGTAATGGCGTCCAGGAAGTCAGTCCAGGAAGTCATGAGTCGTGACCGACTCAAGATGAGTCGTAAGTCGTGACCGACTCAGGATGAGTCGTATGTCGTAGGCGACTCAACTGGTTGAGTCCTGACTTCATATCAGAGCGTCTCCGGTCCTCTGTATACGGCACAAGTCCTAACTCGTCTGCGAGTTAATAGGTCGTGGTTCAAGATGAGGTGGTGTTGGATGCCTACTTAGTAGCTTTATGTCGTGGACGACTCAAGCTAAGTCGTGAACGACTTACCATAGGTCGTAGGTCGGTTAGGTCATTTGACACCTTAGGTCGTTGAGTCGTTAGAGGACTTGAGTCGGTCTATCCCATATACCGTTAATCCCTTGAGTCGCTCCACTCCTCTAAGTCGCTTTAAGTTTTAACTCGTTGGCTTGTTGAGTCGGTAGCTTCCTGAGTCGGTAGCTTGTTGAGTCGGTAGCCTGTTGAGTCGGTAGCCTGTTGAGTCGGGGATCCCTTCTGAACCGTTAAGAACCTTAAGTCGTGAGTCGGCCCAGACTTTGACTCGTTACCTAAACAGAGTTAACATTTGCCCCTCGAAGTTCACGCCTAAGTCGTAGGTCGCGTGCTTCGACTCATCTTAACTCGTGTGCCGATTCAACTGCCACTGCTCAAAGCTATAAAAGACTTGAGCCGTTCCCCTTACTTCCTTCTTCTTATTTCTTATCCTTTGAACCGTGTCTGCCATTAACGCACCTTCGAGCTTTCAAGAGCGATTCCAACCTGATTTATTTTTGATCACCTTTAGCATCACACCGTGTAAGAGATTTCGCATCTTTTTTCAATTGCTGATGATTGCCGATCTCCGCCTCTGTTTTTCCCCCTTGACCCTTGCGAATATTGTTACATCGGACATTTGATGGATTAAAAGCAGGCGGTTTGATCTTACTTGTAACGATTCTAGATTTGAGGCGACCTAGTGGTGTGATGGAACTGGAGTTAACCATTGCGAGGTTATTGGGTTATCGGGTTATGGATTAGATGGTCAATGGGTTAGGAGTTAGATGGTTAATGGGTCAGGAGTTAGATGGTTAATGGGTCAGATTGATTTGAACGTTGCCATAGGTTTGACTCGGCTACTTTTGTATGATCCAGCGACTCTTGTGATTTAATCATGATACGACTCATCATGCTCCTCGACCTAAGCCTTGAGTCGTGGCCGAGATAAAACCCTTGAGTCGTGACCGAGATAAAACCCCTGAGTCGTGACCGAGATAAGACCCTTGAGTCGTGGCCGAGATAAGACTTACCGAGATAAGACCCCTGAGTCGTGGCCGAGATAAGGCTTGTAGATAATCTCCTTATTTCTACGACTCAAGGCATAGGGTACTATCGACTCAAGACTTTTGAACCGTTGACGAGTTATGACTTGTGTGAATTCTGTTTGAACTTTGGACCATTGCATTAACCTTGAATTGTTGAATTTTATTGCATTCATTCACAGGTTATTTTGACTTGCAGGCTAACAACCTGTTCAATACAACATTCACAGAAAACTGGGACGAATATACTGTCATTGATTGCCCATATCAAATGACAGATTAGTTAATAACAGATAATTAACTTAAACAAATCGTGTGAACGAAGTGCTATCGATTTCAAGTAAAATATTAAAGCAACACTGAAACAATCAATTGAAACTGACCAGCCTGCACTAATATTATGCTTGAACTCTAAATTAACAAGTTCTGAAATTACCATAGTCGATCAATCGTCAACCAGTTTAATTCCAGTTATATTTACTTGTTATTTTCATTAGTTTTGCACAACACTTCACACTTTTAGGAAACGTGCACCTTCGCATTTGAACACCCAGTTGCTTGTGTAGAATGACATCTCAACAAGAAGAACCGATGGGCCAGGCTGAAGATGTCTTCCCAGTAGCCAACTTGTTAGATAATCCTCCGGAAAGAACTCCCACCACTCTGAATCACCGGGTGTTTACTCAATTGCTCACCCAGTTTGGCATTGCCGAAGCTGATGCCTTACTGCCGGGGCCAAACGATACTGCAGATAGGCCCCCTTCTGGCTTTATTGCTGTCAACCGCCAAATGTGCTTGAGCGGTGCCATACCACCTTTTAATGATTTCCTTCGGCAGCTCTTGCTTCGATTGTCTAACTCTCCATTCCAATTGCACCCCAATGGCCATGCCATTCTGATTGGGTTATGTGTGCTTTTTAGTAGAGTTCTGGACCGATTACCGAGCTTTGAGGAAATCTGCTACCTCTGCTCATTCACAAAGATCAAAGATCATCCCTCTATCGTAATCATAAGGAGTGCTCGAAATCGAAAACTCATCACCGATCTTTCTGATAGCGTTCACGGATTTCTAAATCAGTATTTCTTTGTTCGTTGCCCTCCAGGGTTTTATGCCATCTGGAGAGTAGGAAGTAAGATTTTCCTGTTTTTATTTCTCCATTCTTGGGCTTTTCAAAATCTGAGTTGCTAAATGCTAACTTTGTTTCTTTTCCCTGTTTTAGCACTTCCTCCTCCCTCTAGAGATCCATGCTATAAACAAATTTTTGAGAGATTGAACGCCGTGGCGGCAGAAGAGAGGAGTATAAAGTTCTTGTTAAATGATGGATTTTTACATCAATATGGGCTTCTTCATCATTCTCGCTTCACTCAGTCTCGTGAAGTCCCTACTGAAATTCCTGATTCTCCGGCGGAAACTTCTGATGCCCCGGTCCCTATTAAAGAGCACATTCAGGGAGGAACCTCTATAGAAACTCCACTAGTGAGATGTTCAGTTCCGAAGGACGTTGCGGGGCCGTCTGATAAGCCTGCACTTGCCCCAGTTATCGAAGAGGAAGAAACTCCATGATCCTCCGGAAGATCTGCTGACGAAGGGGTTGAAAAAGCCAGTCCCAAAAAACATGAGGGTGATGATGTTTTCGAGGGGTTGAGCGATTTAATTGTGACTTCTCAAGAACTTTTCAAAGATGATGTTTCCAAAACTGTTTCTTCTGTAATTGAGGCGACATCTTCTCTACAACAAATGTCAACTCCTCCTACTCAAGTTATCACTACATCTATTTCACAGAGTGGTCTGTAACTTGATGCGCGTAGTTTACACGTTACACAACACTTAGGATTTTTCATCACTTCTACGCGTTTATCTTCTTGTACTTTAAAGATTTATAAAGCTTATTATTTCTATTCCAGATTCTCCTATGGGGCGCAGCGGCTCATACTATGATGATTTCCAGCGCTACGGGAGGCGTAGCCAGTATGATTACAGGCGTTACCTCCCTTCTTACAGAGAATCGGATGAAGAGAGGGCTATCAGGAAAGCCGACGAGAGACGAGCATATGAAGAACGTCGCCGAAGGGAACAAGAAAGACATGATCTTCCCCACAGAGATGATGATACCTGTTAACGCTAAAATGTGAACGCTAACACCCCGGCGTGTGAAGTGTAGTTGTGAAAGCACCACCCGATAGATCGGGAAAGAATTACAAGCAAGTAATAGCGGAAAAGCAGTAAACAACAACAATTTTATAGTGGTTCGGCTTAAGGGTATAGCCTACGTCCACTCTAAGTGCTTTTATTAATAATCTCGTTACAAGCTGATACAATTCTTCTCAAATACAATATACTTCAAGCTACAAGTGATTTGGAACAAGTCTTAAGCTTCAATGTCGATTAAAGTCTTTAAATTCATGTTGAAGATGTGTGGTTTCTTCATGAAGCTCTTTGATGTATTCCTCTAATCTTGAAAGCTCTAAGTGTTGATGAAGTTCTCAATGCAGCAAGGTAACGGTGTATGAAGAGAATGTGCCAAAAGTCCTTTGAATGTTGGAGGTGGTTGCCTATTTATAGAGAGTTCTGATTCTGAAATTTTTGCCAAGTCCTAAACCGTGGCCGACTCAAGTTAAGCCGCAGCCGACTTAAGGTGAGTCGTGACCGGTCTAAGGACGCCTCCGAGTCAACACCACCTTTTCTCAGTAACATGGCATCGGGCTTATATTAGGTCGTGGATGAGTTAACTTGGTAAGTCGCAAGTCACGGTCCAAATGATAGTCCTGGATCGTGAACGAGATAACTGGGGAGCTGGATCGGTTGTGACTTGGGTCGGCAACTATTCTAGGTCGCCAGCTTGGTAGGGCATTAGATCGGTAACTCGGTCAAGTCACTGAGTCGGTATCTTCTGAGTCTTAGGCCAGTACCCACATTAGGTCGGCAACTGTTTTAGCCTTAACTCGGTATTTCTCAAGTCAGTATGCCTCTCAATCCTACTAGGTCGGTAACCCTTTGAATCTTAAGTCGGTCTCCCTTGAGTCGCTGTCCCTTCTGAGTCATTAAGTCGGTAACCATTGAGTCGCCATTCATTTTAGGTCGGCAATGAGCTAAGGCTGTTGGGTCGGTATTTATGTTGAGTCGGTAGCCTCGTTGAAGTGTTAAGTCGGCATACTTCTAACTGTTAGGTCGGAACCTCTTGATGCACTAGATCGGTGAGTCATGGTCAAGGCGGAGTTAACATTTGCCCCTCGAAGTATACGCCTAAATGTTAGGTCGTGTGCTTCGATAGCCCTTAACCCGTCCCCTCTTAGGTCGGTAGGTCGTATGCGACCTAACAGTTAGACCGTGTGTGTTGCTCCAAATTTTCCACTGCAGGGTATAAGTTAACTTTCTTCCTCTTTCTTCGTCACTTACTCTCTTGCCTGATTCCGCCATTAAAGTATTCTCAAATTCCTAGAAGCAATTTCCTTCCAACTAATCACCGATAATCTCTACCATCCATTGCGTAAGTGATTCTATTTCTCTTTCGATCGTAGATTACTTGTCGATTCATGAATCCTGTCGCTCAAACACGAATCGCCTCTTTGTGTGATGCTCCATCAAGAATACCATCGTTTTCGTAATTGGTGAAGTTTAGGTTGCTTGAGATGATTGTTGATACAATGAAGGGGTTTATCGCCTCAGGCTCGATGGTCTTTGATGGCAGGACATCAGATCTGTGACAATTTCAAATTGTTTTATTGGGTTATTGGATTATGTGAATGAAGGCGGCTGCTGATGGAATGGTTATTGGGTTAACGGGTTGAGCGGGGCGAGGTATTGATTCAGATACGACCTGGTGATTTTAGGGGGCTTGGCTTTTGGCTGACCCAATCCTTAAATCGTGGCCGTGCTAGCACTTGAGGGAGATCTACCGACCTAACCTTCTGCCGATCTAAGCCTTAAAACTGTGGCCGAGTTAATCCTTGGGGAAATCTGCCGATTTAACCTTCTACTGATTTAACCTTGAACCGCAGCCAAGTTAATCCCTAAGTCGTGGCCGAGCTAAGCCCTTAAACCGTGACCGAGTTGGCTCTTAAACCTCTGCCGAGTTAACACTTAAGCTTTGGGCATGCTGACTTTTTGAGAGCATAGATCCACTTTGAGTTTCTAACTTGAACTGCCAAACTAAGTTGCCTAAATTTTGAACTGCCCCAACTTTAAATTTGCTTGAATCTCATTGTATTATTTCACAGATCGCATTAACTTATAAGCTGCTAACCTGCTGAAAATAACAAACAAAGAAAACCAAGACGAAAATACTGCCATTGACTGCCCATGTCAGATGACAGATTAGTCAAGACAAGACAAGCAACTTAATTATATTGCATGAAATGTTTGTGAATCAATCAATTAAAGTTAAACATTAATGCAAAGTATCAATAATCTGAACTGATTTATCTGCATCAACATCTTACTTGCATATTTAGGCTTAAAACAATAGTCCCTGAATTTCATAACTAACAAATGCTTGCTAGTTTTCATTCCAGTTATATTTGTTCACTGCTTGATTGATTTTACACAACACTTCACACACTTTAGGAAACGTGCACCTTCATGTTTGAATACCCAGTTGTTTATGTAGAATGACTTCCCACCGAGAAGAAGAAGTGGTAACTCAAGAGGAAGAAACTTTTCCGATAGCTGTTCCCATAGAGAATCCTCCGGAGAGAACCTCGACTATTCTAACTTCGAGAGCGTTTATCCAGCTGCGCACTCAATTTGGCTTTGCTGAAAGTGATGTTCTTCTCCCTGGGCCAAGTGATACTGCCGACAATCCTCCCCATGGTTTTGTTGCAGTCAACCGCCAAATGTGCTTAAGTGGGGCGATCCCTCCTTTTAACGACTTCCTTCGAACTCTTCTCCTCCGGTTGACAATCTCTCCGTTTCAACTTCATCCTAATGGCTACGCCATCTTGACGGGGTTGTGTGTTTTGTTCCGAAGAACTCTTGATCGCCTACCAAGTTTTGAAGAAATTCGTTATCTGTGCTCGTTTGCAAAGAGTAAAGATCATCCTTCCCTCATTATTGTGAGAAGTGCCAGAAACCGCAAGCTCATTTCCGATCTTACTGAAAGTGTTCATGGATTTTTGAATCAGTTTTTCTTTGCTCGCTGTCCCCTAGAGTTTTATGCCATCTGGAGAGTAGGAAGTAAGATTAGTGTTTCTATTTTTTCCGTTTTGAAACCTTTTCGAGATCCGAACTTTCAGTTGCTAATTTCATTCTTTGTTCCTTTCAGCACTTCCTCTCCCTTCTAGAGATTCAATTCATAAGCAAGTTTTTGAGAGGTTGAGTGCCGTGGCCGCAGAAGAGAGGAGCATAAAATTTCTATTGAGGGATGAATTTTTACATCAACATGGGCTTCTACACGCTTCTCGTTCTATGCATGCTCATGAAGTTCCAACGGAAGTCCCTGATTCTCCGATAAAGACTCCTGAGTCTTCGCTAGTGAAGTGCATCACTTCTGTTGATGTTGCGGGGCCATCTGATAAACTCGCCCCGGTTATCGAAGAGGAAGAACCCCCTCGATCTACTAGTGAAGGAGTTAAGAAAGCAAGCTCAAAAAAACAAGATGGTGATGATGTTTTTGAGGGGTTGAGCGATTTAATTGTGACATCTCAAGAACTTTTCAAAGATGATGTTTCTAAAACTGTCTCTTCTGTAATCGAGGCGACATCTTCTTTTCAACAGATGTCAACTCCTCCTACTCAAGTTATCACTACCTCTATTCCACAGAGTGGTTTGTAACTAGATGCGCGTAGTTTACACGTTACACGACACTTTGGATTTCTCATCACTTCTATGCACTTATCTTCTTGTACTTTAAAGATTTCTAAAGCTTATTATTTTAATTTCAGATTCTCCTATGGGGCGCAGCGGCTCGTACTATGATGATTTCCAGCGCTACGGGAGGCGTAGCCAGTATGAATACAGGCGTTACCTTCCTTCTTACAGAGAGTCGGATGAAGAGAGGGCCATCAGGAAAGCCGACGAGAGACGAGCATATGAAGAACGTCGCCGAAGGGAACAAGAAAGACATGATCTTCCCCACAGAGATGATGATACTCAAAAGAGAAAAGCTCATGATGAGAGAGGAAAGAGTCACATAGACGATTCTTCTAGCAAGCGGGCTAGACTTACTGAAGAAACAACTCCTTCAGCTTCTGAACATGTCCCTGCTCAATCTCCTGCTCCCGTTCGCTCCGACATTCAAGCAATCATCAACCGGCCCGCATACCAAGTCGGGCAAGGTCCTCCCACTCTTCAAAGTCGATTTCCTCAGTGGTGCCTGAGAGGGGTTCGATTTGATCTCGACTTGGTTCCTCTCGACAAACCGGCTATGCTGCGAAATCTTGATGCTGTCAGGACCGATATCGAAAGAATGTCGAACTGGCAAAAACTCGTCGACGAACTTCAGAGGGTTAACCGAGCCAATCTCGAGGCCATACTAACAATGGAGAATGATAAGGCTGAGTGGCAGAAGACTCTCGAACAGTATGACGCCGAAATGAGAAGTATTGCTTCCTACAATGAAAAGCTGGAAGCGGAAGTAGAAAAACTTAAGGAAGAATTAGCTACTTCATCTACTTTCCATTCACAAAAGGAGAGCATGCTTCAACAACAAGTACGAGATGCGCATGCCAGTCAAAGAGCAGTCGAAGATAAGCTTGCATACAAGGAAAAGGTCATAGAAGAATACCGTGCTGAAACTGTACAACTGCGAGAACAGACCGGCTCTCAAAGCTTGGAGATAGAGTTGTTAAAAACTCGACTTGCTATGGCCGAAAAGGAGCGCGACGAGGCTGTTGCTGGTAAACTTGCGGCCGAAGAGGCTCATCAAGCAACCAAAGCTGACATTAGCTCCACATTATTCGATTTTTATCTGCACAGCATTTTGGGACGTGGCAGCCTTGCCTTTCTAGGCCCTAAGTATGAAATCACACTGGCTGAAGTTTGGGAGGCAGCACTTGATATGCTTGGTGGTAAAGGTGCTGGATATGCTGAGTCAGCCCTTGAAGAGCATTATCTTGATGATGAAGCCCGTGCCGCTCTTGCCAAGGGAAAGGAGCAGCTTGCCAGAGCGCGGGCCGCGATGGCGGAAGAGGAGCGTTCTAAAAAAGAAGTACCGCCTACTACCTCTGAACGTCCTCTAGTTTCTCCCGAGGTGGACATTACAGGCTCTAGTGCTCATTCGCCGCCTCCTACAAGAACCGGGGTAATTACCCCTACTGATGAAGAGGCTTTGAAGGACATTGGGGCTCAGAATTATGAGATTGAACTGACGAAGCCAACATCTTCAGGTAATTTCGACATTGGTCCGATTCAAGTGGATTACCTGCTTATTCCTCAAAAATTTGATGAGCTTCTCGATTACCTCTTGAATCTCGATGAACCCACATCTCCCATCTTTCGGGAAGATACTAACATTTTCAATTTTTCTTCTTCTGCAGTTGAAGCAACAAGTGCCGTGCAGACTTCGCCTTCTCTGGTTATTCCTCCTCCATCTCTTCAGGTGACTCCTCCTTCTGCTTCACAACCTGGGTCACAATAGGAGAAAATTGAGGCTCTTCATGGTTTGGATGACCCTATTGCTTCGCAGGAGCAAAAAGATGAGGGACTCGAAGGAGGCGAGATCTCTCCGGAGCGGACTCCTTCTGACGACGTAGTTTTGTCCGCTCTCGTTACTCCGGGGAGTGAGTCTTCCTCGAAGAAAAGAAAGAAGCATGGGACATCGAAGAGGAGGGGGAAGAAAATTATCACCACTGAAGAGGAACCGGAAATTGCACCAGTTGCACCTCCCTCCCCTTCTTCCCTTATGCCTTCAGACCAACCTGAAAGACCTGAAAAGCTAACCACTCGGCCGGGTAAAGGGTCTAAAGGCGGCAAGAAGAAATAAAGAGTTGAACTTTTTGATTCCTTTTTTGTGCAATGGTCGGATGTTGCGCAGGTACCGGCCCCTGCTTTTTATTTTGAAACCTGTATCTGCAATATCTGCAATTGAATAAAATGATTCTTCATTTGTACAGACTTTTGTTTGAATTTGAGAATGCATTTATTATTCATTTTTGCACAAGTTTATTTATACGATGTTGCGGTGAGCTTGTGGTATGTTGTTTGAGCGTACTTTACCGACATAGTTATACCGCTTTGTATGTAACTATACCATGTTGCCCCTATACCATGAGCTTACTGCAATATCGTATACTTTGAGGGGACATGCACTCTCGTTTTCTAAAGAATAATTACTTCATTCTCGAAGAGAATTTTCGTAGAGTGCAACTTCCTTCATATAAGCTTCTACGCTTTGTCCTTCGAAGAAATCACTTTTTCCTTTTGCGTATGTATATATTTTGCCAAGTGAATTCTTCTATGTGGTAAAGCGGACCTCTGAACGTACTTTAACTATCTTTCCCCTTTTTTTTTTTTTTTTTAGAACAGGTAAAGTCATCAAGTACGCTCTTGATGAGGCTTTTTCTTTTTTCTTTTAGTAAAAATTTGTGCCTCTGAGGAGAGATTTTTTCACGTTTCAACACTTGGAAGTTTTATTTCAATCTTGGTGAAACGTGTTCCTCCAAAGAGTTGTGCCTTTGAAGAAAGCCTTTTCACGCTTCAGCACTTGGAAGTTTTATTTCAATCTCGGTGAAACGTGGGCTTCTGAAGAGGTCTTTCTTTTTAATTGTGTCCCCGGGAGGGGGTTGTACCTCTGAGGAGGGATTTCTCACGTTTCAACACTTGGAAGTTTTATTTCAATCTTGGTGAAACGTGTACCTCCAAAGAGTTGTGCCTTAGAAGAAAGCCTTTTCACGTTTCAACACTTGGAAGTTTTATTTCAATCTCGGTGAAACGTGGGCTTCCGGGAAGGTCTTTATCTTGTTTTGCATTTCAACTTTGGTGAAGTGAAATTCCGAAGAGCGGTTACGACACTTCAACTCCTGGTGAAATGGGCCTCCGAAGAGGGCTTTTATTTTGTTTGCATTTCAACTCTGGTGAAGTGAAATTCCGAAGAGCGGTCATAACACTTCAACTCCTGGTGAAATGGGCCTCCGAAGAGGGCTTTTATTTTGTTTGCATTTCAACTCTGGTGAAGTGAAATTCCGAAGAGCGGTCATAACACTTCAACTCCTGGTGAAATGTGCCTCAGAGAGGGTTTTCATCGCCTGGAAGTTACTCTCTCATGGTTGGAGGGTCATGACTCCTCCAATCTTTTTTGTTGAGTAGAGAACTTTCTTTTTTGTGGCGTATGACCCATTAGAGGTCTTTATCCTCCGAAGAGTCGTGCCTCCGAAGAGGACTTGTGCTGCCGATGATAGCTTTGGTTGTTCCTCTGTTCACTTGCTTATGCCTTTTCAATGATCCTCTGCCCCCCCCCCCTTTTTTTTACAAGTAACTTGTTTAATCCAAGGAAGTGTGCTTCATTGTCAGGCAATTTCGTGAGAACGAGCACTAGCTTTTTAATTGGATGTTTGTTTGTTCAAACGATCTCAATTTATTAGCAAAGACTCGTTTCTGTCGAAATCATAGGCTGTTCAATTGAAGTACTTCCTATCTAGGATTTGAATTCGGGGCTCTTGTGACTTGAAATTAGGCGAGAATCATTTGGTCTTTTTATGTGCAAGTTTCACTTCCATTGTCTGCAAAAATTCAAATCGACATTTCAGCAATTACATTCTATGTACCTTTTATATCGAGAATAAAGCAAACATGTAATAATAATAAGGAACACAAGATTTATAGTGGTTCGGCCATGAAATTGGGCCTACATCCACTTTATATTATTTACTTGCATCAGTTTTACAATTGCTCTCAATTACAAGAATCATACATTCATAATTCTTTTTACAATGTTTCAACAAAATTTTCAAGTAAAGTATGGACGCAAATGGTTGCTGTTCCATGCCCTTGGAATTTGATCTCCATCAACAGTGGTGAGTTTGAATGTGCCGTCAAGAAGCTTCTGACCTATTACATACGGTCCTTCCCAATTTGGCCCAAACACACCTGTCGCTGTCATAATTCTCTTCAGGACTAGGTCTCCAATCTCAAAGCTGCGTTGGCGAACTTTGGAATTAAAATGTCTGGCTATTCTTTGCTGATGAGCTGCAATTCTGAGATTGGCCTCATCTCTTTGTTCATCAAGGAAGTCTAGCGCTTCAAGCTGTAGCCTTTCATTTTCTGCTTGATTGAAATGGATCCTTCTGTGTGAAGGAACCTCTGTTTCTACCGGGATCATTGCTTCCGAGCCGTATGCTAATGAGAAAGGAGTGTGCCCAGTCGCAGTTTTTGAGTGGTTCTGTATGCCCATAGTGCAAGCGGTAGCTTATCGACCCAACCACCTTTTGCTCTTTCAAGTTGCTTTTTGATGGTTGATTTGATGATCTTGTTTACTGCTTCCACTTGCCCGTTTGCCTGCGGATGAGCAACTGCTGAAAAGCTTTTCTGGATTTTGAATCGTTTGCAAAAATCTTGGAATTCCTCGCTTTCAAACTGAGTACCATTGTCTGTGATTATTTTCTGAGGCACACCATACCTGCAAATGATATTCTTGGTTACGAAACTTATCATCTTCTTAGAGGTGATAGTAGCCAATGGTTCAGCTTCAGCCCATTTAGTAAAGTAATCAACTGCAACAATAGCATATTTAATCCCTAATTTGGCAGTTGGTAGCGGCCCAATGAGATCCATTCCCCAAATCGCAAACGGCCATGGACTGACCATCTGTGTGAGTTCGGTAGAAGGTGCTCTAGGAATTTTGGCAAATCTTTGGCATCTGTCACATTTTCGGGAGTAATCTGCAGCATCTCGATTAATTTATGGCCAAAAATATCCATATCGGATAATTTTCTTTGCTAATGTTTGGCCACCTGAATGATCACCACATTCGCCTCCATGTACCTCAGCTAGGATTGTTTTGGACTCCTCCTTGGATACACATCGAAGCAATGGCATTGAAAATCCCCGTCTGTATAATCGGCCATCCTGAATTACATAGCGAGAGGTTTTCCTTAGTAGCTTCCGTCTCTCTATCGAATTTTCTGGCAGAGAACCTCTGAGTAGGTAGTCCAGTATTGGAGTCATCCATGACTCTTGCTCTTGAGATACATTCATAATCCAGTCAATATCCATCTCGTCTATACTTGGTGCTGAAAGGACTTCTACGGGAACCAATCCCAATAGTTGAGCTTTACCAGAACTTGAATACTTTGCGAGGGAATCTGCCTTCGTATTCTCTTCCCGGGGAATATGGCTTATTGAATAATGATCGAGTTCACATAGAAGTTCCCAAGCTTTTGACAAGTAGGAAGGCAAGTTTCCACCTTTTGTTTGAAATTCCTTCTTGACTTGGCATACAATAAGCTGAGAATCACTGAAGATCTGTAATGCTCGAATGTTTAGCTCTTTAGCGATTTTCAGACCTGCAATAAGAGCTTCATATTCTGCTTCATTGTTTGTTGAAGGAAATTCCAATCTTAGTGCATAGCATAATGACCGACCTTCAGGAGTTTCAAGTACTACCCCTGCTCCAGAACAGTAGTCATTTCTTGCGCCATCAACAAATAACTTCCACTGGATTGGGGAATCATTGATCGCTTCTTCCTCACCATTACCTTTCTCTGTGAATTCTGCAATGAAATCAGCTAAAGCTTGTCCATTGATTGCTTTTCGGGGGTGATAAGTGATGTCATATTGACTGAGTTCAATGTTCCATTTTAGAAGGCGACCCGAAGTTTCAGGGCAAAATAGGACTTGCTTTAGAGGTTGATCAGTGAGTACTCTGATAGGATGAGCTTGGAAATATTGCCTCAGTTTCCTTGATGCAACTAGTAGGCAATAGGCGAGTTTTTCCAACTTGGAGTAATTCAGCTCTGCCCCAGTGAGTCTTTTGCTGATATAGTAAACCGGATGTTGAATCCTTTTGTCTTCCCGTATCAGCGCTGCACTTAGAGCATGAGATGATACTGCCAAGTATATAAGAAGATCCTCACCATTGCCTGGCCTAGAAAGTATTGGAGGCGTTTCCATATGACGGATCAACTCATCGAAGGCTTTTTGGCATTCGGAAGTCCATTCAAAATTCTTCTTTCCTTTCTTCAGGGCGTCAAAGAATGGGATGCATTTATCAGTGGCTTTGGAAATGAACCGACTCAGGGCGGCGACCTTTCCGTTGAGACTCTGCAATTCCTTCTTCGTTCTAGGAGCTTTAACTTCTTTCAAGGCAGTAATTTGAGCTGGACTAGCCTCAATGCCCCTAGCACTGACGATAAAACCTAAGAACTTTCCGGACTCGACCCCAAATGTGCATTTCAGAGGGTTAAGTTTCATTCTGTATTTCCGAAGGACTGCGAACATTTCTGCTAAGTGTTCAATGTGATCCGCTGCTTTCCTGGACTTCACTAACATGTCGTCGACGTAGACTTCCATAGTTTTGCCCAATTGCGGTTTGAACATAGCATTAACAAGTCTTTGGTAGGTTGCCCCTGCATTTTTCAATCCGAAGGGCATAACTCTGTAGCAATAAAGTCCAACATCTGTGATAAAGCTTGTATCCTCCTGATCCGGCTCGTGCATCATGATTTGGTTATAACCGGAGTAGGCATCCATGAAAGATAACAATTCATGTCCCGCAGTTCCGTCTACCAGTTGATCGATCCTGGTAACGGGAAGCAATCTTTGGGGCAAGCCTGGTTTAGATCAGAAAAATCGATGCACACTCTCCATTTTCCATTAGCTTTCTTGACCAGCACAGGATTTGAAACCCAATTCGGATATGTAGATTCTTTGATGAAGTTATTTTCCATGAGTCGATCAACTTCTTCTTTTAATGCTGCTGACCTTTCTGGACCTTGGGTTCTTCTTTTCTGTTTAACTGGCGTAAACTTTGGGTCAATATTCAGAGCGTGTACTGCAACTTCTGGAGATATTCCACACATATCGGCATGAGTCCAAGCAAAGACATCCAGATTTGCTTTCAGGAAAGATATCAAGATATTCTGAATTGACACATTAAGCTGTGAACCCACATTCAACACCTTATTTATGTCCTTCGGGTCAACAGATACCGAAACTGTCGTTTCCACCGGTACCACTCTATTCTCCCCTGCACTGGCTTTTCTGGGATCCATTTCTTTCCGTGCCCCGCTGTGCTCGCCAGTGCAGGGTCCGCCCCGTAATTGCTACAAGGCTGGTTCCTTGATGCGGACCGGAGTGGCCGCATCCTTTCCCATTTCCCTCTTTCTTGACTCTCGCAACTCTGTCAAATAGCACTCTCGCGCAGCATTTTGATCCCCTTTTATAACTCCTACTCCATTGTCTGTAGGGAATTTAATAGTGAGGCACCATGGGGCTAGAATAGCTTTGAATGCTGCGAGCGTTGGACGGCCAAGGAAAGCATTATATGCAGAAAATTCATCGACAATCACAAATGTTTGCTTGCGGACCACTTTCCTTTCTCCTTCCCCAAGTTCTACTAGCAGATCGATGGTTCCTATTGGTTGCTTTGGCTCCCCGGTGAAGCCAGCGATCTTCTGCGATGAGGCTTGTACATCGACCATAGGGATTTTCATTTGGTCGAATGTCTTCTTGAAGAGGATATTACATGATGCTCCGCAGTCAATGAGAACTCTTCTGACAATGGCCGGTCCAATACCAGCAGAGATGACCAAGGGATCTAGGGTAGGAGCTTCGATACCTGAGGAATCTCTGGCTCTGAAAATAATATCATCACTGAAAGTTTTCTGTTGTTTCAGGGGCGTAGTGTCTTCTAAAACAAAGACGTCTTCTTCGGCTGGAGCATATTTCAAAGCCCTGGAATATCTCTCCATCTCACCCCAGCTCTTGCCAGCTGGGTGAGGCCCTCCTGTAATGACATTGATAACGGGCCTTCCAGATTCATGTCCCGTAGCTTTCTCACCTGTCCTAGGCTGATGAACAGGAACCTGTTGCCCCTGACTTGACGATGCAGGATTGTTGCTATTCTTCTTCACAAATTGCTGCAGTTTGTTTTCTCTTAGCAACTCTTCAATCAGATTTTTCAACTGGCGGCATTCATCAGTCTCATGACCGGGTTGATTGTGGAAGCGGCAGAATTTCCCACTCTGTATGGCTTTTTTCCCGGTTCTCAAAGGGATAGGTTTAGGGAAATCGACGGAATCTTTAGTGGCAAGGTAGATGTGCTCCGGCGTATGTGATAATGGAGTATATTCTGATGGCTTGAAGGATCGGGGCTTCTTCAGATTACCCTATTTCTTCCCATTATTATTCTCCCTTTTTTGCCCCACCGATTCATTATTGCGTGGAGCGACAGTGTTGTCTTCTGCTTTCCCCAACACTGTCTTTACTGGTAAAGGACGGCTTTCCAAGCGAATGAATTCATCTGCTTTTTTGTAGAACTTTTCGAGAGAGGTTGGCTCCTTCATATTTAACCATTTCCCAAATTCGCTTGACTTATCAATAGCCCTCATCAGATAAGTCAATATCATTCGTGGTTCAGCATTGTCCACCTCAGCCAGCGCTATATTAAAGCGGTTCAAGAAAGATCTGATAGACTCACCAGGATTCTGCTCTAAACTCGACAGTGACATGATGTCCTTGGCCTTCGAAGCATATAGTCTAAACTGCTCCTTGAATTTTCTGGTCAAGTCTGAAAACTGATCGATAGATTGGACTGGCAACTTGGTGAACCATAGTAGAGCCACACCTTCCAGGTATACGGGGAAATATCGACACTTTATTTCGTCGGAGGCTCTGGCACCTGTCATGTGCCAATCATATTTATACAAGAATTCATTCGGATCACTTGTCCCTTTGTAAGCTGGAATAGTCGGAGGGACAAACTTCCTTGGAAATTCCGCCTTTAAGATTTTTTCAGTAAACGGAGTTTTACTTGGGGCGAAACCCCATTCCTTCTCATCTTCAACCCTTTGCATACTTTCTTTCATGATCTGTCGGACCATTCCAGAAAGATATTCCTCATCATGCCGAGTTCTAGATCCACCAGCCTCAGGAACTGCCTGCTCAAAGGGACTAGTAGCCCTTTCAGGAGCATTCCTTTCATTAACATCATGAACGTTGCCAGCATAGTTCCTTTCATTACTAGCCGGTTGATTGTTTGCCCCAAGTAAGTCGTTTAACTTATTCAGAATCAGAGCATTCTGGGCACTTTGAGCCTCTAATTGTGCATTTTGGGCGTTTATCTGCTGGTTTTGCCCAAGAATCACAGCATCCAACTCCGCTTTCGTAACTCCAACAGACGGAGTGGGTTGATTAGGTACAGGGGAAGCGGAGGTTCCCTCTTGAATGTTTCCAGATCTGACAGATCTACTTTTCCTTCCAGGAGCCATAATCTCAGATAGACTTCTGGTTTTTAAGGAAATTCTTTCTTCAAATCTCTGTGAAGCGATGGTGACAGTTTTCCTGAGTTGGATTCTCAGTGAAAGCACCAAAAATGTTAACGCTAAAATGTGAACGCTAACACCCCGGCGTGTGAAGTGTAGTTGTGAAAGCACCACCCGATAGATCGGGAAAGAATTACAAGCAAGTAATAGCGGAAAAGCAGTAAACAACAACAATTTTATAGTGGTTCGGCTTAAGGGTATAGCCTACGTCCACTCTAAGTGCTTTTATTAATAATCTCGTTACAAGCTGATACAATTCTTCTCAAATACAATATACTTCAAGCTACAAGTGATTTGGAACAAGCCTTAAGCTTCAATGTCGATTAAAGTCTTTAAATTCATGTTGAAGATGTGTGGTTTCTTCGTGAAGCTCTTTGATGTATTCCTCTAATCTTGAAAGCTCTAAGTGTTGATGAAGTTCTCAATGCAGCAAGGTAACGGTGTATGAAGAGAATGTGCCAAAAGTCCTTTGAATGTTGGAGGTGGTTGCCTATTTATAGAGAGTTCTGATTCTGAAATTTTTGCCAAGTCCTAAACCGTGGCCGACTCAAGTTAAGCCGCAGCCGACTTAAGGTGAGTCGTGACCGGTCTAAGGTCGCCTCCGAGTCAACACCACCTTTTCTCAGTAACATGGCATCGGGCTTATATTAGGTCGTGGACGAGTTAACTTGGTAAGTCGCAAGTCACGGTCCAAATGATAGTCCTGGATCGTGAACGAGATAACTGGGGAGCTGGATCGGTTGTGACTTGGGTCGGCAACTATTCTAGGTCGCCAGCTTGGTAGGGCATTAGATCGGTAACTCGGTCAAGTCACTGAGTCGGTATCTTCTGAGTCTTAGGCCAGTACCCACGTTAGGTCGGCAACTGTTTTAGCCTTAACTCGGTATTTCTCAAGTCGGTATGCCTCTCAATCCTACTAGGTCGGTAACCCTTTGAATCTTAAGTCGGTCTCCCTTGAGTCGCTGTCCCTTCTGAGTCATTAAGTCGGTAACCATTGAGTCGCCATTCATTTTAGGTCGGCAATGAGCTAAGGCTGTTGGGTCGGTATTTATGTTGAGTCGGTTGCCTCGTTGAAGTGTTAAGTCGGCATACTTCTAACTGTTAGGTCGGAACCTCTTGATGCACTAGATCGGTGAGTCATGGTCAAGGCGGAGTTAACAATACCCAAAAGAGAAAAGCTCATGATGAGAGAGGAAAGAGTCACATAGACGATTCTTCTAGCAAGCGGGCTAGACTTACTGAAGAAACAACTCCTTCAGCTTCTGAACATGTCCCTGCTCAATCTCCTGCTCCTGTTCGCTCCGACATTCAAGCAATCATCAACCGGCCCGCATACCAAGTCGGGCAAGGTCCTCCCACTCTTCAAAGTCGATTTCCTCAGTGGTGCCTGAGAGGGGTTCGATTTGATCTCGACTTGGTTCCTCTCGACAAACCGGCTATGCTGCGAAATCTTGATACTGTCAGGACCGATATTGAAAGAACGACGAATTGGCAAAAACTTGTCGACGAACTTCAGAGGGTTAACCGAGCCAATCTCGAGGCCGTGCTAACAATGGAGAACGATAAGGCTGAGTGGCAGAAGACTCTCGAACAGCATGACGCCGAAATGAGAAGTATTGCTTCCTACAATGAAAAGCTGGAAGCGGAAGTAGAAAAACTTAAGGAAGAATTAGCTACTTCATCTACTTTCCATTCTCAAAAGGAGAGCATGCTTCAGCAACAAGTACGAGATGCGCATGCCAGTCAAAGAGCAGTTGAAGATAAGCTTGCACACAAGGAAAAGGTCATAGAAGAATATCGTGCTGAAACTGTACAACTGCGAGAACAGACCGGCTCTCAAAGCTTGGAGATAGAGTTGTTAAAAACTCGACTTGCTATGGTCGAAAAGGAGCGCGACGAGGCTGTTGCTGGTAAACTTGCGGCCGAAGGGGCTCATCAAGCAACCAAAGCTGACATTAGCTCCACATTATTCGATTTTTATCTGCACAGCATTTTGGGACGTGGCAGCCTTGCCTTTCTAGGCCCCAGGTATGAAATCACACTGGCTGAAGTTTGGGAGGCAGCACTTGATATGCTCGGTGGTAAAGGTGCTAGATATGCTGAGTCAGCCCTTGAAGAGCATTATCTTGACGATGAAGCCCGCGCCGCTCTTGCCAAGGGAAAAGAGCGGCTTGCCAGAGCGCGGGCCGGGATGGCGGAAGAGGAGCATTCTGAAAAAGAAGTACCGCCTACTACCTCTGAACGTCCTCTAGTTTCTCCCGAAGTGGAGATTACAGGCTCTAGTGCTCATTTGCCGCCTCCGACAAGAACCGGGGTAATTACCCCTACTGATGAAGAGGCTTTGGGGGACATTGGGGCTCAGAATTATGAGATTGAACTGACGAAGCCAACATCTTCAGGTAATTTCGACATTGGTCCAATTCAGGTGGATTGCCTGCTTATTCCTCAAAAATTTGATGAGCTTCTCGATTACTTCTTGAATCTCGATGAATCTATATCTCCCTTCTTTTGGGAAGATACTAACATTTTCAATTTCTCTTCTTCTGCAGTTGAAACAACAAGTGCTGTGCAGACTTCGCCTCCTCTGGTTATTCCTCCTCCATCTCTTCAGGTGACTCCTCCTTCCGCTTCACAACCCGGGTCACAAGAGGAGAAAATTGAGGCTCTTCATGGCTTGGATGACCCTATTGCTTCGCAGGAGCAAAAAGATGAGGGACTTGAAGGAGGCGAGATCTCTCCGGAGCGGACTCCTTTTGACGACGTAGTTTTGTCCGCTCTCGTTACTCCAGGGAGTGAGTCTTCTTCGAAGAGAAGAAAGAAGCATGGGACATCGAAGAGGAGGGGGAAGAAAATTATCACCACTGAAGAGGAACCGAAAGTTGCACCGGTTGCACCTCCCTCCCCTTCTTCCCTTATGCCTTCAGACCGACCTGAAAGACCTGAAAAGCTAACCATTCGGCCGGGTAAAGGGTCTAAAGACGGCAAGAAGAAATGAAGAGTTTAGCTTTTTGATTCCTTTTTTGTGTAATGGTCGGATGTTGTGCAGGCACCGGCCCCTGCTTTTTATTTTGAAATCTGTATCTGCAATATCTGCAATTGAATAAAATGATTCTTTATTTGTACAAACTTTTGTTTGAATTTGAGAATGCATTTATTATTCATTTTTGCACAAGTTTATTTATATGATATTGCGGTGAGCTTGTGGTATGTTGTTTGAGCGTACTTTACCGACGTAGCTATACCACTTTGTATGTAACTATACCATGTTGCCCCTATACCATGTGTTGTGCGAATTCTCGCCCAGAAGGCCACGAGACCCTGAAGCGTCATGTCCCACGCATATTCGAAACCAACAAGCATATTCATCATCTCCACGTACTATGGAACTCAAGTACATTCGGCACCTCCAGGAGCACAAGTCCATTCGGCGTCTCCTTTGAAGCAATCCCATTCGGCATAGCCGGTCCGAGCTCATTCGGTATCCCCTGGTACACACGCTCGTTCGGCATCTCCTTCCCTGCACAAGCTCCGTTTGGCACCTCATACAAACAGCTTCATTCGGCTCTCCCCACGATCGGCATACCGAACCACGTCCTCCTATGTTCATTCGGCACAAGGTCACTACCGGACCACACTGGCGCCGAACCATCAACACTCCACATACCCACCGATCCACTACACCACCCATCTCCATACCGGTCCAACCTATGACCGGACCAACACATACCCAACTCCATGCCGGTCCACGCTCTACCAGACCAACACCACTCCAAGCTCCATGCCGAATGAAGCCTCGCCGAACCAGAAGTGCCAGGCCAAATTGCTCCAGCCCGGGCCCACCAGCAGCTATATACATCCAAGACCCCTACCCCCAACCTCACTCTATAAATAGAGGGGCAGGGGTACAACAATGGCAGACAAGTTTGAGAGCTCAAGCAAGGAAGGAACTTTCAAACTACTTTCATATACTGATATACGAAGCATTGTACCTGTAATCTGAAAGAAAGAAGATAATAACATATAAAGTGGACGTAGGCACATTCTGGCCGAACCACTATAAATCTGTGTGTCTTTTACATTTCAGCCCCTACTTCTTTCATATTTACTTACTCATCTAAAATCATTGAAAATCACATATAATCAACTAAATAATACGACTTGGAGGTGTTTGTCCATTTTTTGTGCAAACATTTTTGGTGCTTTCACTGAGAACTGAACTCCGGCTTCATCTTCTCCCACTCAACCTTCTTCTTAACAACATCACTCGTTGCTTAGAAATCATGCCTTCCAAACAGAGAAGGGATGTTAACAAAGGAAAGAACATCGCAACTAGCAGCCTTCCAGATCCAGCAATCACAGATCAGCCCACTTCAACAGCAGTACCAGATGAAAATCAGGAGAATCCAACTGGTCCCGCAACGGAACAACCAATCACTAGGGCAGATCTGGACAGGGTTGTGGCTGAAGTAACTAACCGCTTCACATCCCAACAAGAAACTTTGGTGGACCAACTCATGTCACGCTTAAGGGATGCTGAAGAGTCCAACCGCAACACGGAATCATGGGGTGAATCCCAATCCGGAGGATCCCGGAGGCAACAAAGGTCTTCACTCTTCGAAGAAGCTATCAACAGAAACAACAATGATAGGGGCCGCGCCCGGACTCAGCCCGAATCCCGACTCGAGGAAGCCCTTGGTGCCGAGCCCAGCGGGGGAGGCACCAGGCGAGGGTCGGATGTAGCTGAGCCAGTCATGCCACCTAATCATAGAAACCCCGCTGAACGGAGCCGAGCTAGGACCCGGCCCGAAGTTGACCCCATGGATGTGCTCGAAACAGAACCCCACAGGGGAAGATCAAGGCAGGGGGCAACTGTAGCTGGTCCTAGCGTGCATCCAAGCAGCCAAATACAACCACTGGATAATGCTAGAAGTGATAGATTGTACCATCCCTACAGGTCATCTGGACGAGATAGATCCCGCAGGGAAGAGCCAAGCTCATTTTTGTCCGCTCCAAATTCTGACGAACGAATGGCACGATTATTCAGAGAATGTGTCCAACGGGAGCAAAGGGACCGGGGAATAGGCGCTAGGGTCACCAGCCCCTTTACCCGAAATATCGAAACTGCCATTACTCCCCGGGAATGGAAAATGCCAACCATGGAACCTTACAAAGGAACTTCCGACCCCATCGTACATTTACAGAGATACACCCAGCATATGCTCATGAGTGGAGCAACAGAAGGAGTATTATGCAAGTGCTTTCCACTGTTCCTAGCAGATCTAGCTACCTCCTGGTTCTGCCATCTACCCCAAGGATCCATCAACTCATGGGAGACTTTGAAAGAAAGGTTTATCAGCCAGTTCCGCATCCATGTGGAACAGCCCAAGGACGCTTATTCTCTATCCAATGTCAAACAGAAATCCGGAGAGACGCTGCAACAATATCTAACGCGGTTCAACGCCGCAGCGGCAGCAGTTCAAGATGCCGATGAAAAACTCACTCTAATGGCCCTCTGTAGTGGTGTACATCCAGACACCAAGTTTGCCAGAAGGTTAACTAAGGAAAAACCAGCCACCTTGCCTGATTTCTTCCATGAAGCTGGAAAGTATATGAGGCTTGAAGACGCTGCTACAGAAAGGCAATCAGGACAACAAGGTAAGACAGTTCAGGACAAGGTTCCCGCTGCAGCTAGGGACGCTCGAAGAAATGAATCTAGAGACAATGCTGGGGGCAGAAAGGTTGAAAAGCGCCAATATCGACCGGGGCCAAGATTTGACTCCTACACTCCTTTGAACGAAACAATCGAAAATATCTACCTAGCCACTCAGGGCGAACTCGGATACAAGCGCCCCCCGCACAAGAAAGAATCAGGAAACGCACTCAAATCTGGAAAGTTCTGTCGCTTCCACGAATCCCACGGGCATGACACCAATGAATGCCATCATCTCCGGGACTTGATCGAAGAACACATTAGAAGAAGAAGACTGGAACGTTATGTAAAAGGTCAGAACAGGACTCCAACTCCCGCCAATGAGAACTCAAGGCAACCCCTCCCAGAAGTAGGCGGAGGGAGTCGCAACAACCACAACACCAGTGGCTCTAGTCAAGAGAAGATAGTGGTCCTTACCATCTCAGGAGGACCACACATCGCCGACAGAAGTTGGGCAGAAATGGAAAGGTACGGCAAGTCACTTAGAAATGCAGAAGGCTATGTTAACTCCATTACGGAAGAACGCCAACCAAAACGAAAAGAAAACGATGACATTGTATTCAGTAGACGTGATTTGGAAGGAAGGCAGTACCCACATATGGATCCCATGGTCATCTCTGCCTGGTTCGGTCCAGCTAAAGTTTTTCGGATTCTAATAGACACGGGAAGCTCCGTAAATATCTTGTTCAAACATGCTTTCGACAAAATGAAGTTATCAATGAAGGATGTGTCTCCCTGCGACAAACCACTGCACGGTTTCACTGGAGATGCAAAAATGCCCCTCGGGCAACTTGACCTCTTCGTCGAAATAGGAAGTCATCCCCGCTCCGTGGTGCGAAAACAAACGTTCGTACTAATAGAGAACCACTCGGCTTACAACGCCTTCTTGGGGAGACCAGCCTTGTCTGACTTCCAAATTGTCTTAGCCCCCTGGTGCCTGAAGATGAAATTTCCAACGGACAACGGAATAGGAGAAGTAGAAGGAGATCAAGACGCTTCCCGAGACTGCTATGTGACTGAGCTTCGCAACAACCGCAGAAAGAATAAAGGAAAAGATGCAGAGACTACACTCTGCATGAAAAGCTTGGAGGCATAGCAACTAAAGAAAGCCCCTCCTCTTCGATACACAAGCGATCCCTTCAATGAACTAGACCCCAGAGATAAAGAGGAGGAGGCTACCGCCGAGCCTGCAGAGGCCATGGAATTCGTATCTGTAGATAAGCACGATTCAAGTAAACTATTAAAAATCGGATCTCAGCTGAAAACGGAATTGAAGGATCAACTCATTGACTTCCTCCGCCACAACTTAGATGTATTTGCGTGGACCCATGCCGATATGACAGGAATCTCTCCAGACATAGCGTGCCACATGTTGAACATCGATCCCACCAAGGTACCAGTAAAGCAGAAAAAGAGAAGCATGGGGGCGGAGCGATCAGCAGCCCTTGATGAGGAAGTAAAGAATCTACTTGCTAATGGCTTCATACGGGAAGCCATCTACCCGGAATGGATCGCTAACCCAGTGCTAGTAAAAAAGGCCAGTGGAAAGTGGCGAACATGTATTGACTTCTCCAATCTGAATGACGCTTGCCCAAAAGATTGCTTCCCACTTCCCCGAATTGACCAACTCGTAGACAGCACGGCTGGGCACGAACTCCTATCTTTTATGGATGCATACTCCGGATATAACCAGATCCCCATGCACGCTCCCGATCAGGACCACACTAGCTTCATCACCGACCGCGGATTATATTGTTACAAAGTCATGCCTTTTGGACTCAAAAATGCTGGAGCTACCTATCAACGCCTCGTCAATAAAATGTTCGCAGAATTAATAGGGCGAACTATGGAGGTATATGTGGATGACATGTTGGTAAAGTCCAGGAAAGCCAACGACCATGTAAGCCATCTGGACGATATGTTTCAGGTACTTCGCCGATATGGAATGAAGCTGAATCCTCTAAAGTGCTCCTTCGGAGTGTCATCGGGAAAATTCTTAGGATTCATCGTCCACGCCAGAGGAATCGAAGCAAACCCTGAACAAATCCGGGCTTTAAAAGAAATAAGGATACCTTCCACTCGAAAAGAAATGCAAAGCCTAAACGGAAAGGTGGCCGCCCTAAGCAGATTCATTTCCAAGGCAACTGACAAGTGTGTCCCCTTCTTCGAAGCTCTCAAGAAAGACAAAGGGAAGTTCGAGTGGACCGATGAATGCTTAAGAGCCTTCCTCAACCTAATCGAACACCTTCAGAGACCACCAGCACTCTCAACTCCAAATGAAGGTGAAGTGTTATACCTATACCTCGCTGTATCATCTCACGCTCTAAGCGCCGCCTTGGTAAGAGAAGAAGACCGCACACAACGCCCGGTTTACTTTGTAAGTAAGAGATTTACAGGGGCAGAGGCCAGATATCCTAAACTTGAGAAATTAGCATATTGTTTATTGATCGCGTCACGAAAACTGCGACACTACTTCCAGTCTCACTCCATCAGGGTTCTAACCGATCAACCACTAAGACAGGTGCTCCATCGTCCTGACACTTCTGGGCGACTCCTCAAATGGTGCATCGAACTAAGTCAGTATGATATCACCTACCATCCTCGTACCGCTATCAAAGGACAAGCCATGGCTGATTTCATTGCCGAATTCACTATCAACGAAGGCAAGGAACAATCCGAAGTAGCAAAAAACATCAAGTGGAACCTCTTTGTAGACGGAGCATCAAACGAACAAGGCTCGGGGGCAGGTGTTGTGATCATCACCCCCAGGGGAAGAAAGTTGTACTATGCATTGAGATTGGAGTTCACAGCCTCTAACAACGACGCTGAATATGAAGCAGTAATAGCAGGATTGGAACTGGCCCTAGAAATCGGAGTCAATTCCCTATGTATTCATAGTGATTCTCAGCTTATCGTAAACCAGGTACTAGGAGAATTCCAGACTCGGGGAGAACGGCTCACAGCATACCTAAAGAAAACCAAACTGCTGCTCGATCAATTGGACCATTATCTAATCAAACACATTCCTCGAGAAGAAAACCAAGAGGCAGATGAACTTGCGAAACAAGCTAGCATGATGAACAGCACCATTTCCGGGGCACTAGCAATCTCAAGGCAGCTAGCCCCAAGTTTCGAACAAGTGAATCTGATAACTACAATCGAAGAAGGAACCTGGATGACTCCTATCCGGAAATATTTGCAAGATGGCATACTACCCGACAGGCGAGACGAAGCCAAGAAGATTTTGAGGAAAGTTCCTCACTACACAATACAAGAAGGCATCCTCTACCGGCGTGGCTTCTCTAGCCCCTTATTGAGATGCGTCGCAGGAAGGGAAGCCAAGGAGATATTAACAGACATCCATCAGGGAGGATGCGGAGATCACACTGGAGGACAGACTTTGGCAAGAAAGATACTCCGATATGGATATTACTGGCCCACACTAAACAAAGATGCCCTAGACTTCGTTAAGAAATGCGACAGATGTCAGAAGTTCGCCAAGATCCCTCGTCTGCCCACAAACGAAATTACTCAAATGACCAGCCCTTGGCCCTTCGCTGTATGGGGAATTGACTTAATTGGCGAACTGCCAACGGGCCGAGGCGGAGCCAAATATGCTATAGTGGCAGTCGATTATTTCACCAAATGGGTGGAAGCGGAACCTTTAAATAAAATATCTTCAGCAAAAGTTATCAACTTCTTGATCAAAAACATTCTGTGCAGGTATGGAGTCCCCCTCAAGATCGTATCAGACAACGGACTCCAATTTGACAGCGAAGAATTTGCCGACTGGTGCCAAGAGCATGGAATTCATAAAAGCTTCTCATCAGTAGCTTACCCTCAGGCAAACGGACAAGTTGAAGCTGTCAAAAAAATTCTCAAAACCCTAATCAAGAAGAAACTTGAAAAGTCAAAAGGCGCTTGGGTGGACGAACTTCCTACGGCACTATGGGCATACCGCACATCTTTCAGAACATCAACGGGACATACTCCTTTCTCTTTGGCATATGGATCGGAGGCAATGCTCCCAGTTGAGACTATTGTGCCTTCCCACCGTAGGATCCACTACAACCCAGAAGAAAACGAAGAACTCCTCCTCATGTCTTTGGAACTGATTGAGGAAAGGAGAAACGATGCAGCACTCAAAGCAGCAGCTCACAAACAAAAAGTGGCAGCACTATACAATTCCAAAGTCAAGCATCGCAGCTTACAAGAAGGAGATCTTGTCCTCAGGCAAATCTTTCCGCGCCCCGGGGCACTGGACCCCATCTGGGACGGACCATATGTAATTCACAAAGATCTCCACAACGGAGCTTACATTTTGTCAACAGTGGACGGAGAGGTGTTCCAGAAGGCATGGAACATCCGACACCTCCGTCGATACTTTTCTTAACTTGTACTGCCCATATGAAGTGAATTAACAAAGAGAATCAGTGGACGTAGGCATTTTCGTGCCGAACCACTTTAAAAAATCTTGTCTCTTTTTAACTTGTTCCTTTATGTCTTGGCTACTTGTTAAGTTTTATCCCTTTCTGTTGAACAAAATCCTATGGCATCTCCACTCAAGACGCACCGCGGCCTCATCTGGACTAGGCCTAACAGGTACGCTACGATTCTATGCACTCGCCAATGAGACTCTTTTGCTCCAGCATCCCTCTGCTGCGGGTTAACTCATTGCGCGCCTGCCCTCAAAGCCAACTGTAATGAGCCGATTATAAGTCATCATAAAGGCCGACTATAGCCGATGGCAGCTCATTACGGCGTTCGGCTCGCCGGTAACTGTGAACCTACTTTAAGCCCCAACATAAGGTGTGGCCAGCCAGGGGTAGTTCACGGCCAACGGCACCCACGCTAGCCGGCCACGGTAAATCGAATAATACCCACGATTACGGACCATAATGGTTCGGGTAGTTACCGTGCGCGATCTCGGCTCCGATGTGTCTTAAGTGCGGCTGTGGTAAAAAAGAAAACTCCCCGCGGAAGCGTAAGATGGGTGACAAATGTCTCCAAGACCCACAGCTAGGGAAAGTGACTACAAAACCCGTTTGCCACGAACTTAAGCACATCGACGGCCTTCCGTGACTGGAAGTTTTACTTTTACTATATTTCCATTTCACTTAAATATTTTTCTCCTATCCTGTATAACAAACTCTAAAGTGCAGGAAACCAAATAGGAAGCATTCACTCATGAGGCTCCAAGCCTGCGTGCTGGGTGGCAGGGCGCTCAGCTATACCCGTGAACAATTACACAAGACACTCACAGCTACCGCCTGCGAATAAAGCATAAAGGGCGGTACTCTCTTCTCTTGTACATAAATGCGTAACTATAGCTTATTCATACACTGACATTGCAAAACGTGAAATTATATTTCAAGCAAAAACTTAACATCAAACACAACTGGAATCACAGGCATATACATAATTATACTTCTCACACAGCACATAAAGATAGCAACAACATTTAAACATGACAAAATCAGCTTATATTATAAGATCACACGAAGTTATTCTTTGCAAATAATTTTATTACAGTTGCATATCAAAGACTAACATGAACAGTGATAAAAAAGAAACAAAAAGATGGCAGATGCATCCACACTCCATCACCAACTCCCCCAGCCTACTTAGCCGCAGGATCAGAGCCCCCAGCATGTGGATCTGAAGTCCCACCTGTCCAGATCAGAAGAGGAATTCATTAAACGAACGATCAAGTTATGAAAACACGAAAAGAAAAGAAATGGAAAAGAATAACTCACCAGCATCCGCCGCTTGATCCTCATCATCCAACTGCACGCCCGCTTCCTCTGCAGCGAGTAGCCGCATCCCCTCCTTCACCGCCGCTTGCTCCTCCTTTGAGAACTGAGCAGTAACCGCACTCAAGTTGAAAGCCTCTCCGCCTTCCTTACCCGCATTCACCCTGGCCTCCTCTAAAGCCTGGAGATACACCTTGGCCATGACCCGAGGGTAATCGTCCATCCAAGACAAGCCGCCCTCCTTCCAAGTGTGGAAGTACATATCCTGCAACATCTCATCCATCATCCCCTCGTTTTCCTCAAACTCCCTCACCCGGGCCTCGGAAGCTTGCAACTTGGCGATGGCGACGTCCCTCTCTGATTGGTATCTCAAGCAGTCAGCCTGGAGTGACCTCCTCATTTCCTCTTCCTTCAACTTGAGGGACCTCCTCATCTCCTCCATCTCCTCCTTCAACTCGGCCTGAGCCATCTCCGCAGCCTCGAGCCTCCCTGACAACTCCTCTACCCGCTCGAGATCCGCATTTCGAACCTCATCCACCGTTGCGATAGCTATGTTAATCCGTTCCCTGCAAGCGACCTCCATCTTCCGTAATTCCGCCCTACTGGCCTTCTCCATGGTCTCTTTCAGACGCTTGGAGGCTTCCTCATGCTGGGAAATCTGGATGGCTTGGTCGGCGAGTTGCTTGGCCTGATCGGCAACCTTTAACCTCAACCGAATGTTAGCACTCCCGATCTCTTCCCCGGCCTTGACCAACTTAGCATGATGCTCCATTAACTTCTTGGTCTCTGCGGCCACCCGGTCGATATTAGCTTTGGCCTCATCCCCCATGGTGACTACCCGTGTAGTAAGTAAATCAAGATCTAAAGATTTGGCCTCGTCCAGCACTCTTACCATGGGGTTGCGGGGAAGGAGGTGCTCGCCCGTGGTCTCATCGAATGAAATGTCCCGAAAACTTGGGTCTAAATCAGGATGGCCGGCAAAAGGGTCACGAGGCACGGGGCGAGGCACATCGGGACGCCTTATATGAATGACAGTAGAACTCTTGGAAGGAGGAGGAGGGGGGCAGGGCTCCGTGCTCTCCTCCGTAGTATCACGAGGAGGCTGAGTAGGGGGAGGCAGAGTAGGAAGCTGCGAAGCAGAAGAAGACTCAAATAAGGAACGGCTCCGCTTCCTTTTCTGAATGCCCTCTTCGATGACCCCAAGAAGAGGGCGGTACTTGACTACGTCCCCAGTGCGATCAGTAGAAGGTTTCGCGGAAGCTCTCCTCGACTTAAATTGTTCAAGGCGGTGTCGAACATCCGACGTTTTACCCGCCTGGCCTGCCCCTGGAATAAAGAACAAGTGTTACGAACATACAATAATCCGCAATTCAAAAAATGTGCTAAGTTAAAAAGAAAGAAAAGTGAGGAGACACATCTATTATACAAACCCGGCGGAGGAGTGGGATACTGCAATAAGTCCTGGATCTCATTCCAGGACGGAAGTGAACCGTAAAAAATTTCTAAGTCCTTATCGAAAATAGAATCGGCAGAAGACAAAAGTTCACCTTGCATCGCCGGAATCACCCTAGCTGAGGAACCCTTAGAGGATGGGTCAGTGCCAGCCACAGCTTTGCCGGTTTCCTTTGCCTTCTCCGTTCCCTTCTCCGTTTCCGACTCTCCCTCCGACTCCCCGAAGGCCCGACGGAGAGCCTCATCCAGTTCGAGGTCTTGTTCAGAGGTTAGAGCAGCAACACCACTACCACCTTGACCGTCGCCATCTCCTCCACCCTCCGACCCTTCTCCAACTTCGCCTCCTTCCTCCTCTTCCACACCTTCCTCCTCCGGGACAGTCGGGCAAGTACTTGGAGAAGGGCCATCGGACTTCTTCAGTTTCTTCCCCCCAACCGCAGGACGCGCTGCGAAAGGCTCCCTCTTACCGCTCTTTACCGTAGCCCCCTCCTTAGCTTTAGCAGCCCTCTCCTCAGCCGTATCCCTTTGCTTAACCACGGACTGGCGCGGTAAGATCAAATTATACTCCAAGAGGGTTGCGTTCCTGATCAAGAAAGAGGCCGACCGGTCCCGTGCCGGAATAGCCTTTAGTTCAGCAGCCATTCGCACTAAGGAATCGTCCTCCACGACTGCAATACCACCTGTCGCTAGCCAGAAATAGAAGCATGTCAGAAAAAACACTACAGTCAAAACACATGAAAAATATAAATGAAATCAATCTTACAGCCGGAAGTGAAAAGGCGGAAAGAAACAGCATCGTCCTTGACGAAGAACCACTCTTTCTTGAACATGGTGAACTTGGAATACAAGTCCAGAACTGGTTTGAAGGGCACGGCCGCCTCCAGACTAATATACGGAGACCCCTTCTTATAGCCTCTCAGGTTGTACAAGTATCGGATTTCCCGGTTAGAAGGAGGACGCCCGTACCTCCTCTGGAAGATAACAAAGAGGCTCACCAGGATGGCATATGAGTTAGGCTGGAGCTGGAAAGGAGCCACCTTCAAATAGGTGGTGAAGCTTACTATCCAAGCGTTGATAGGGGGGATAGCGCCGCACATGCAATGGTATCTGCTAAAAGCGAAGTAGCCCTCGGGAGGATTATATGGCATCACCCCATCTCCTGGCAGCAGCATAAGAGCCCTATCTATCCCAAAGGAACGGGATATGACGTCAAGTTGCTCCTCCTTTAAGGAGCTAGGAAAGCAATCAGGAGGAGAGACGAGAAGCTCCTGGGGACCATACCCATCGACTAGTGACCTCGGAGCGGGTCCGTGCTGTGCTGGATCTGGCTGAGCTGGGGGCACGGCAGAAGTTTCTCCGCTATCCCTGGATTTCTTCTTGCCCGATCGAGTTTCAACTTTGCGAGACATTTATCTGCATACACAAAAGTAAAAAGCATGATGTTAGAACGACAGTATAAACAAACAAGCATACATAAGTCCGGAGTTCCACTCAAAGTCCAGACACAAAGTTCGTTCGGCACTGGAGGTTCAAGACCATTCGGCACTAGGGTCTTATGTTCATTCGGCAGTACAAGTTCATTCGGCACTGGGATCTGACTTCCATTCGGCAATGGAATCTGAGGTTCATTCGGCAAAGCAAAGCTTCCGTGCCCATTCGGCATAAGCCCATCCGGTTATAGAGTTCATTCGGTAAAAGAGTATATACCTGGTTCGGCGAATATTTGATTCGGCAAATACTTGGTTCGGTGGGCTTTTGATTCGGCTTCCTCTTGTTCGGTAGAGAAAAACTAAGGGGGGTGTAGCCTCTATATATAGGCGAGCTCTGGAATACCGGACGAGAACCTACTGCCGGACCAACCCCATGCCGAACGAGAACCTATCACCGGACCAACAACAACCGGACCAACAACAACCGGACCAACTATGTACCGAATGAAACCTTCCATACCAAACCAACCTCCAAACGAATAAGAATATATGCCTACTCGAAACCGAATGAAACTGTCTCTACCAGCAGAAGCCAGAAACAGGGGGCATGTAGGGCGCCTCACTCAGATAAGTCCCGAACCCCAGATCTTACTAATAAAATAAAGAATATGATAACAATGGATAAGTCGTGAATCTCTCACTAACATGGGTTAATCGTTCACACGTGCACGCGACCACGAACGGTCCATAAGCACGCTCTGAATGGCTATTAACCCTATCACCGTGAGAATTTACACTTTGACATCCCTTTTTAAGCTCACCGGTTAAAAGGATCCTTGATTCTGATAATTATGAAATGGCTAAGCTACTTACACATGTACGGGGTTGAGAACAATCCTTAGGCATGCTCTGAGCCGGCGATAAACCACCTTAACAAACGATCCAGGAACCCACTCGAACGTGAACCTGGCATCGATAATGCTAAGCCCCCTCGGGGCACACTTGCTCACCCCGAACGGCACAGTTCACTTCATCTCGAATATTTCGATCATGAACGGCCGTTATCTAAAACCACACTAAAACTATAAATTAAATTCCTTTGCAGGACAGCAGCAGGATACGAACATCCAGCCCATGGCGTTACGAAACAAGCCTTTCTACCTCAGGGAAACAAAGCGCGACACATGCAAGCACGTGCCCCACTTTGGGGGGCAAATGTTGTGCGAATTCTCGCCCAGAAGGCCACGAGACCCTGAAGCGTCATGTCCCACGCATATTCGAAACCAACAAGCATATTCATCATCTCCACGTACTATGGAACTCAAGTACATTCGGCACCTCCAGGAGCACAAGTCCATTCGGCGTCTCCTTTGAAGCAATCCCATTCGGCATAGCCGGTCCGAGCTCATTCGGTATCCCCTGGTACACACGCTCGTTCGGCATCTCCTTCCCTGCACAAGCTCCGTTTGGCGCCTCATACAAACAGCTTCATTCGGCTCTCCCCACGATCGGCATACCGAACCACGTCCTCCTATGTTCATTCGGCACAAGGTCACTACCGGACCACACTGGCGCCGAACCATCAACACTCCACATACCCACCGATCCACTACACCACCCATCTCCATACCGGTCCAACCTATGACCGGACCAACACATACCCAACTCCATGCCGGTCCACGCTCTACCAGACCAACACCACTCCAAGCTCCATGCCGAATGAAGCCTCGCCGAACCAGAAGTGCCAGGCCAAATTGCTCCAGCCCGGGCCCACCAGCAGCTATATACATCCAAGACCCCTACCCCCAACCTCACTCTATAAATAGAGGGGCAGGGGTACAACAATGGCAGACAAGTTTGAGAGCTCAAGCAAGGAAGGAACTTTCAAACTACTTTCATATACTGATATACGAAGCATTGTACCTGTAATCTGAAAGAAAGAAGATAATAACATATAAAGTGGACGTAGGCACATTCTGGCCGAACCACTATAAATCTGTGTGTCTTTTACATTTCAGCCCCTACTTCTTTCATATTTACTTACTCATCTAAAATCATTGAAAATCACATATAATCAACTAAATAATACGACTTGGAGGTGTTTGTCCATTTTTTGTGCAAACACCATGAGCTTACTGCAATATCGTATACTTTGAGGGGACTTGCACTCTCGTTTTCTAAAGAATAATTGCTTCATTCTCCAAGAGAATTTTCGTAGAGTGCAACTTCCTTCATATAAGTTTCTACGCTTTGTCCTTCGAAGAAATCACTTTTTCCTTTTGCGTATGTATACATTTTGCCAAGTGAATTCTTCTATGTGGTAAAGCGGACCTCTGAATGTACTTTAACTTTCTTCCCCCTTTCTTTTTTTTTAGAATAGGTAAATCGCTCTTCCTTTGAAAGTTAAAGTACGCTCTTGATGAGGATTTTTTTTTTTAATAAAAATTTGTGCCTCTGAGGAGAGATTTTTTCACGTTTCAACACTTGGAAGTTTTATTTCAATCTCGGTGAAACGTGGGCTTCCAGGAAGGTCTTTATCTTGTTTTGCATTTCAACTTTGGTGAAGTGAAATTCCGAAGAGCGGTTGTTACACTTCAACTCCTGGCGAAATGTGCCTCCGAAGAGGGCTTTTATTTTGTTTGCATTTCAACTTTGGTGAAGTGAAATCCCGAAGAGCGGTCATAACACTTCAACTCCTGGTGAAATGGGCCTCCGAAGAGGGCTTTTATTTTGTTTGCATTTCAACTCTGGTGAAGTGAAATCCCGAAGAGCGGTCATAACACTTCAACTTTTGGTGAAATGTGCCTCAGAGAGGGTTTTCATCGCCTGGAAGTTACTCTCTCATGGTTGGAGGGTCATGACTCCTCCAATCTTTTTTGTTGAGTAGAGAACTTTCTTTTTTGTGGCGTATGACCCATTAGAGGTCTTTATCCTCCGAAGAGTTGTGCCTCCGAAGAGGACTTGTGCTGCCGATGATGGCTTTGGTTGTTCCTCTGTTCACTTGCTTATGCCTTTTCAATGATCCTCTGCCCCCCCTCCTTTTTTTTTACAAGTAACTTGTTTAATCCAAGGAAGTGTGCTTCATTGTCAGGCAATTTCGTGAGAACGAGCACTAGCTTCTTAATTGGATGTTTGTTTGTTCAAACGATCTCAATTTATTAGCAAAGACCCGTTTCTGTCGAAATCATAGGCCGTTCAATTGAAGTACTTCCTATCTAGGATTTGAATTCGGGGCTCTTGTGACTTGAAATTTGGCGAGAATCACTTGGTCTTTTTATGTGCAAGTTTCACTTCCATTGTCTGCAAAAATTCAAATCGACATTTCAGCAATACATTCTATGTACTTTTTATATCGAAAATAAAGCAAACATGTAATAATAATAAGGAACACAAGATTTATAGTGGTTCGGCCGGGAAATTGGGCCTACATCCACTTTATATTCTTTCATTATTTACTTGCATCAGTTTTACAATTGCTTTCAATTACAAGAATCATACATTCATAATTCTTTTTACAATATTTCAACAAAATTTTCAAGTAAAGTATGGACGCAAATGGTTGCTGTTCCATGCCCTTGGAATTTGATCTCCTTCAACAGTGGTGAGTTTGAATGTGCCGTCAAGAAGCTTCTGACCTATTACATATGGTCCTTCCCAATTTGGCCCAAACACACCTGTCGTTGTCATAATTCTCTTCAGGACTAGGTCTCCAATCTCAAAGCTGCGTTGGCGAACTTTGGAATTGAAATGTCTGGCTATTCTTTGCTGATGAGCTGCAATTCTGAGATTAGCCTCATCTCTTTTTTCATCAAGGAGATCTAGCGCTTCAAGCTGTAGCTTTTCGTTTTCTGCTTGATTGAAATGGATTCTTCTGTGTGAAGGGACTTCTATTTCTACCGGAATCATAGCCTCTGACCCGTATGCCAATGAAAACGGGGTGTGCCCAGTCGCAGTTTTGTGAGTGGTTCTGTATGCCCACAGTGCCAGTGGTAGCTTATCGACCCATCCACCTTTTGCTCTTTCAAGTTGCTTCTTGATGGTTGACTTAATAATTTTGTTCACGACTTCCACTTGCCCGTTTGCCTGCGGATGAGCTACCGTTGAGAAGCTTTTTCGGATTTTGAATCGCTTGCAAAAATCTTGGAATTCTTCACTTTCAAACTGAGTTCCATTGTCTGTAATTATTTTTTGAGGCACACCGTATCTGCAAATGATGTTTTTAGTCACAAAACTTATCATCTTTTTTGAGGTGATAGTAGCCAGTGGTTCAGCTTCTGCCCACTTAGTAAAATAATCTACAGCAACAATGGCATATTTAATTCCAGATTTGGCAGTTGGTAACAGTCCTACAAGGTCTATCGCCCATATTGCAAACGGCCATGGACTGACCATCTGTGTGAGTTCAGTGGAAGGAGCTCTAGGAATTTTGGCGAATCTTTGACATCTGTCACATTCTCGGGAATACTTTGCTGCATCTCGATTAATTTCTGGCCAAAAATATCCGTACCGGAGAATTTTCTTTGCTAATGTTTGGCCACCTGAATGATCACCACATTCTCCTCCGTATACTTCTGCTAGGATTGCTTTAGACTCTTCCCTGGATACACATCGAAGTAATGGCATTGATAATCCCCGTCTGTATAACTGGCCATCCTGGACTACGTATCGAGAGGCTTTTCTCAGTAGCTTTTGTCGTTCTTTTGAGTTTCCTGGTAAGGATCCATTGAGCAGATATTCTATTATCGGAGTCATCCATGATTCTTGTTCTTGAGACATGCTCATGATCCAATCAATGTCCATCTCATCAATGCTAGGAGTCGACAGGACCTCTACTGGAGTTAGCCCCAGAAATTGAGCTTCGCCTGTGCTCGAATACTTTGCGAGAGAATCTGCTTTCATGTTTTCTTCTCGAGGAATGTGAATTATCATGTAATGGTCGAAATCACCCAGGAGTTCCCAAGCCTTTGACAAGTAGGCGGGCAGATTCCCCCCTTTTGCTTGGAATTCCTTTTTGACTTGGCATACAATAAGCTGAGAATCACTGAATATCTGTAACGCTCGGATGTTTAATTCTTTAGCAATCCTTAAGCCAGTGATAAGGGCTTCGTATTCTGCTTCATTGTTTGTTGAAGGAAATTCCAATCTTAGTGCATAGCATAATGATCGACCTTCAGGAGTCTCAAGTACAACTCCGGCTCCAGAACAGTAGTCGTTTCTCGCACCATCGACATATAACTTCCACTGGATCGGGGAATTGTCGACCGTTTCTTCCTCACTGTTACCCTTATCTGTAAATTCTGCAATGAAATCCACTAAAGCTTGTCCATTGATTGCTTTCCGGGGATGATAAGTGATGTCATACTGACTGAGTTCAATATTCCACTTTAGAAGACGACCCGAAGTTTCAGGGCGAAACAGGACTTGCTTTAAAGGTTGATCAGTGAGGACTCTGATAGGATGAGCTTGAAAATATTGCCTCAACTTCCTAGACGCAATTAGTAAGCAATAGGCGAGTTTTTCCAACTTAGAGTAATTCATCTCTACCCTAGTGAGTCTTTTGCTGATATAGTAAACTGGATGTTGAATCCTTTTGTCTTCCCGTATCAGCGCTGCACTTAAAGCATGAGATGATACTGCCAAGTATATAAGAAGATCCTCGCCATCGCCAGGCCTAGAAAGTATTGGAGGCGTCTCCATATGGCGAATCAATTCATCAAAGGCTTTTTGGCATTCGGGAGTCCAATCGAAGTTTTTCCTTCCTTTCTTTAGGGCGTCAAAGAATGGGATGCATTTATCTGTGGCTTTGGAAATGAACCGACTCAAGGCGGCAACTTTTCCATTGAGACTTTGCAATTCCTTCTTTGTTCTAGGAGCTTTGACTTCTTTCAATGCAGTAATTTGAGCTGGACTGGCCTCAATGCCCCTAGCGCTCACGATGAAACCTAAAAACTTGCCGGATTCCACTCCAAATGAACATTTTAAAGGATTGAGCTTCATTCCGTATTTTCGGAGGACAGCGAACATGTCTGCTAAGTGTTCTATGTGATCCAGTGCTTTCTTAGACTTTACTAACATGTCATCGACGTAAACTTCCATGGTTTTGCCCAGTTGCGGTTTGAACATAGCATTAACGAGTCTTTGGTATGTTGCCCCTGCATTCTTCAACCCGAAGGGCATAACTCTGTAGCAGTAAAGACCAGTGTCGGTGATAAAGCTCGTGTCCTCCTGATCTGGCTCATGCATCATGATCTGGTTATATCCGGAGTAAGCATCCATAAAAGATAACAATTCGTGTCCCGCTGTTCCGTCTACCAGTTGATCGATTCTGGGTAATGGGAAGCAGTCTTTGGGGCAGGCCTTGTTTAGATCTGAAAAATCGATGCATACTCTCCATTTTCCGTTGGCTTCTTAACCAGCACTGGATTTGAAACCCAATTCGGATATGTAGATTCTTTGATAAAATTATTCTCCATGAGCCGATCAACTTCTTCTTTTAATGCCGCTGACCTTTCCGGACCATGAGTTCTCCTTTTCTTCTTTACAGCTGTAAATTTTGGATCAATATTTAGAGCATGCACTGCAACTTCTGGGGATATTCCGCACATATCGGCATGAGTCCAAGCAAAAACATCCAGATTTGCCTTTAAGAAAGATATTAAGATATTCTGAATTGACGCATTAAGTTGTGAACCCACATTCAACACTTTGTTTGGGTCCTTTGGGTTTACAGGTATTGGTATTGTTGTTTCCACCGATACCACTCTATTTTCCCCTGCACTGACTTTTCTAGGGTCCATCTCTTTCCTTGCTCCGCTGTGCTCGCCAGTGCAGGGTCCGCCCTGTAATTGCTACAAGGCTGGTTCTTTGATGCGGACTGGGGCTGCCGCATTCTTTCCCATTTCTCCTTTTCTGGTTTCTCGTAGCTCTGTCAGATAGCACTCTCGCCCAGCATTTTGATCACCTTCTATAACTCCTACTCCATTGTCTGTAGGGAATTTAATAGTGAGGCACCACGGGGCAAGAACAGCTTTGAACGCTGCCAGAGTTGGGCGACCAAGGAAAGCATTGTAAGCAGAAAATTCGTCGACAATCACAAAAGTTTGCTTGCGGACCACTTTTCTCTCTCCTTCTCCGAGTTCCACGAACAAATCAATGGTCCCTACCGGCTGCTTTGGCTCCCCAGTGAAACCAGCAATTTTCTGCGATGAGGCTTGCACATCAGCCATAGGGATCTTCATTTGGTCGAATGTTTTCTTAAAGAGAATATTGCAGGATGCGCCACAATCAATGAGAACTCCTCTGACAATAGCTGGTCCGATACCAGCCGAGATGACTAGAGGATCCAAAGTAGGAGCTTCAATACCTGCGGAATCCCTGGCTCTGAACACTATATCATCATCGAAAGTTCTTTGTTGCTTCAAAGGCGTAGCACCTTCCAAAACATATACATCTTCCTCAGTCGGCACATACTTTAAAGCTCTGGTATACCTTTCCATCTCACCCCATCTTCTGCCTGCTGGGTGAGGTCCTCCTGTAATGACATTAATAATGGGCCTTCCAGATTCATGCCCTGCAGCCTTCTCAATCGTCCTAGGCTGTTGAGTAGGAGCCTGTTGCCCTTGACTAGATGAAGCAGGATTGTTGTTATTCTTTTTCACAAATTGCTGCAGTTTGTTTTCCCTTAGCAACTCTTCAATCAGATTTTTCAACTAGCGGCATTCGTCGGTCTCATGACCGGGTTGATTATGGAAGCGGCAGAACTTCCCACTCTGTATAGCCTTTTTTCCGGTCCTTAGAGGAGGAGGTTTAGGAAAGTCAACAGAATCTTTAATGGCAAGGTAGATACGTTCCGGCGTATCTGATAAAGGAGTATACTCTGATGGCTTGAAGGATCGGGGCTTCTTCAGATTACCCTGTTTCTTCCCATTGTTATTTTCCCTCTTTTGCCCTACAGATTCATTCTTGCGTGGAGCAACAGTGTTATCTTCAGCTTTTTCCAACACTGCCTTTACCGCTACGGGACGGCTTTCTAAGCGTATGAATTCATCTGCTTTTTTATAGAATTTTTCAAGGGAATTTGGTTCCTTCATGTTTAGCCATTTCCCAAATTCGCTTGACTTGTCAATACCCTTCATCAGATAAGTCAATATCATTCGCGGTTCTGCATTGTCCACCTCAGCTAGCGCTATATTAAAGCGGTTTAAGAAAGATCTGATAGTTTCCCCTGGATTCTGTTCCAAACTTGACAGTGACATGATATCCTTAGCTTTTGAGGCGTATAGTCTGAACTGCTCCTTGAACTTCCGAGTTAAGTCAGAAAACTGATCGATAGATCGGACTGGAAGTTTGGTGAACCAAAGCAGAGCTACACCTTCGAGATACACAGGAAAATATCGGCACTTTATTTCATCAGAGGCTCTGGCACCAGTCATGTGCCAATCATACTTGTATAAGAATTCGTTCGGATCACTCGTCCCCTTATAAGCTGGAATGGTTGGTGGGACAAACTTCCTTGGGAATTCTGCCTTTAAGATTTTCTCGGTAAATGGAGTTTTACTTGGGGCGAAACCCCATTCTTTCTCGTCTTCAACCCTCTGCATACTCTCTTTCATAATTTGTCGGACCATTCCAGAAAGATACTCCTCATCATGTCGAGTTCTAGATCCACCAACCTCTGGAAGTGTTTGTTCAAAGGGGCTAGCAGCCCTTTCAGGAGCATTTCTTTCTTCAGCATCATGAAGGTTACCAGCAAAATTCCTCTCATTACCCGCTGGTTGACGGTTTGCCCCAAGCAGATCGTTCAACCTATTTAGAATTAGGGCATTCTGGGCATTTTGAGCCTCGAGTTGTGCATTTTGGGCATTGATCTGTTGGTTCAGCCCTAAAATTGCAGCATCCAGCTCTGCCTTTGTAACTCCGACAGCTGGAGTGGCTTGATTCGATATAGGGGAAGCGGAGGTTCCCTCTTGAATATTCCCAGATCTGACATATCTACTCTTCCTTCCAGGAGCTATAATCTCGGATAGACTTCTGGTTTTCAAGGAAATTCTCTCTACAAATCTCTGTGAAGCAATGATGATAACTCACCTGAGTTCAATTCTCAGTGAAAGCACCAAAAATGTTAACGCTGAAAATTGAACGCTAACACCCCGGTGTGTAGAAGAAGGTAATTGTGAAAGCACCACCCGTTGGTACGGGAACAAAATATAAGCAGAGAAATCACAGAGAAGCTATAAAAGACACAATATTTATAGTGGTTCGGCTTAAGATCTAGCCTACGTCCACTTTAAAGCTCTTTATTGTTGATTTGCTTACAATTCTTTACAACAATCTACAATTACAACACACTTAGACAAATAGCTCAAACTCTGATGTAGAAGAATCCTTCAAATGCATGGCGAATGAGTTAGATTTCTTCTTGAGATTTGTTGAAATGTCTTTGGTGATTGGAGTGATAGAAGTGTTGCTTGAACGTTGCTTGAAGTCAAGACAGTGGCAGAGTAATGGCGTCCAGGAAGTCAGTCCAAAAGTCCCCTCAATGCTCGATGTGGTCATGTATTTATAGGCAATTTTCTAGGCTGAAATTGTTAAGTCATGAGTCGTGACCGACTCAAGATGAGTCGTAAGTCGTGACCGACTTAGGATGAGTCGTATGTCGTAGGCGACTTGTGACGACCGCCCATGACTCCCACACGGAAACAAGGGAATGGTGCGCTGAAAGTGTGCCAGGCAGCCATGGACGATGGTCAGGGTAGAATAAACATCGCAGAATCTCTATCATAGAACTCACAGCGCATGGATCAAATACAATAGAGAAAAATATATATAGTGAAGCTCCAAAACAGAATATCATCATAGACATCATAGTGGTTTGATACAATCATCTGAAAGTTAGTACAATCATGCCTCACTACATACACTCGGAGTAACAACAAAACAGCGGAAATATCCAGTACATAGAATATGAAAATAATATGTAAAAGCCTCCTGCTCGTCTTCGCCATCTGCATCGTCAATCACTAAGGTCAGCACCTGCCACCTGTCACTTAGTCTGCCCATCCCAAAACATGGATGAACAGCCCAAGGTAATAAGAGGAGACATAAAACCTTGAGTCAGACAAAGTCCTAGTGAGCAGTAAATCAACAATCAAACATACCAAAGGAACATAAAGGATAAAAGGAATAGGAACCCAAATCATCCCACTCCACCTCTTTCTACAGTGATAGCCCCCAGACACACACTAATAAGAAGCAAGCATAGCAACAGGTAACTAAAGTAAAGCGATAAGCACTCGAGTCAAGGTCGATGTTTTCCAAATACAAACCCCCAAGGCCTAAACCAAGATCAGATAAGCACCCAGAAAACACCGCTCTTGAGACCGAATGATGATATAACCAACATCCATGACTCTGGCTATCACTGTTATCATTGCCTTGATTTCATCGTTAGTTGAATGAACGGCACATTCTTTCATCCATCAGTCAAGGGCTAATGGTAACCCCAGTTCTAGACATAACTCCGCACGTCATCGTGACCCGTGCCTAGGATATCAATGCTGCCCAGAGTACTAGCACGTCATCGTGACCCGTGCCTGGGATATCAATGCCGCCCAACGTACTCTTGCTTTGAGCGTGCTAGAACCTTCAACAACGATGAAGTTTAGCCTCCTAGTCATCCTCCTCGACGACTATTCCCATACTAGCTCAAGCACCTCTCGAGCCATCCATTATCCATCAAAACTCGAACCATATCACCGAGTTAACATCATGCTTGGAATGATCCCGCCTGGACTAGACCAAGACTATCTCATATCATACTTTGCTTCATCGCATCTTAGCAAAGTCCATATCATGCTTCGCCTCATCATATCACGGCAAAGTCCATCATCATCATACTTTGCTTCCTCGTATCATCGCAAAGTCCTCGAATCCATCCATATGAGCTTCCTCATCCGCTTCATATGCCACAAGCAGCTTTCACCATTCAAGAGCCTTTCCACTTAGCTTTTGAATCATCTTCGACCATCTTGTTCCAAATCAACTACTAGCTAACTTGAAACAATCAAATCAATCATACATTCAAACAATCAATCATTCAAACAAGATCTAATAAGCAATATTAACTATAATGGCAATTTCGTAAATAAATGAGTGAAAGTCTATCATACATGAATTATGGATTTCTAGCATAGATCTATCAAATATAAAACATGGGTTTTGTTCCTATATCTCGATAAATGAACTTGCATAGGTAAACATCTTCATAAACAATGGATCTACATGCAGACTTAAGAGAAATGCGAGAAATCACTATCTTTAACACATAAACGAACCACCACTCCAATATACTCCTTTGGATCCGTGTGAGAGATAACTACCACTCACCGAATCACCCAAACACTTCAAAAACTAATCACTTCAGATCTGGACAGCAAGGATTCAAGCTCGATTTGTTGAAATCTCGCTTGAAATGGTGAAATCTAGCATCGTTGGAAGAAGATCTTCAACTTTGGCTCTTCGATCTTCGATCTTGATCTTCGATCTTGGATGGATGTTAGCACTTGATCAAAGCGGAGAAATGAAGTGAAGAAATGTTGTAGTCGAGCTCTAAAAATGGAAGCACTTCGTTGCTTCAAAATCCGGTGCCAAAAAGTGAGCCAAACTCCTCTATTTATAGGCTGATTTCAACCTTAGGTCGTCGCCCGGTTTTAGGTCGTTGCCGACCTAAAGATCCCCGACCTAACTTAGGTCGTTTACGACCTAAGTCTCAATAGTACATGCAACCTAAAACACAGCCGCCTTCCTTAACTCGAACCAACGACCTACGACTTATCCAAACACACAAGATCTCACGACCTAACTCCTATGCGACCTAACAAACAAGGCCGACTTAGCACACACATGCACTTACACGACCTACCTAGCTGCCGATTAAAAGCTTACGACCTAACACATAAGCCTCTATACGACCTAACCTAGTCACGACCTATCGAGCAACACGAGTTACGACTCATCAGCTTACGACCTAACAATGCTACGACCTAAAACATGACGACTTAACTACCAGGCCATAACTCGTCTACGACCTAACTTCCTTAGGCCGTTCCAAAACTCCACCGACCTAACTATCATACGACCTAACCCCTTAGGTCGTCAACCCTTAACTCGTCCCAAATCACTAAGTCGTCTAACCTTTAGGTCGTCTATTACTATAGGTCGTCTACGACTTAAGACTCTAGTAACTCCCTAACTCGTTAACTCTTAGGTCGTTACCTCTATAGGTCGCTCTATCACCCTAACTCGTATACGACCTATCACTTAACTTGTGCCAACTTCTATAACTCATAATACTGCTAGGTCGCTCAGAAACCCATAACTCGTAACCTCTATAACTCGGCAACTCTTATAACTCGTTAACGACCTAACACACTAACTCGTTAACTCATCTTAATTGCTAAGTCGTAATCTCCTAAGTCGTTTACGACTTAAAAACCCACTGACTCGTACACGACTCATCTCTTAACTCGTTAGTTCCTCTAACTCAACCTAACTTCCACACGGGTCAATTCCTTACGAGTTAAATTCATACGACTTAGGCTAAAGATGCCTTAAACAACACTAACGACCTAATAATTCTACGATCTATCGATACGTAAAAAAAAATACGGGTCATTACATTCTCTCCCCCTTAGGAATTTCGCCCCCGAAATTACAAACAAACAAGGGCAACCAAAACTATTCTGCATGCCTACCATCCATAGCAATCAACAAACCATGCATCCAATTACTAGCCTAGCATGCATAATTCTAAAATTAGAATCAAGCTACAAATTCATGAGATGCCACGACACCTTAGGGCCATACCTCGAAGAGTTCAGGATGAGCTTCCTTCATCCTCTCTTCCTCCTTCCATGTACAGTCGTTAACATCATCACTCCATTGTATCTTGAGCAACGTAATCGTCTTCCTCCTAAGTTGTTTCGTGTCGGTTTCTACAACACGAAGCGGCTTACGAGGTCTCGTAACAACTGGATCAACCTCCAAATCTTCACAGCTATCGGCAGAAACCACTGTATTCGAGTCGTGCACATACTTCCGCAGATATGATACATGAAAAACATTGTGCACACCCGACATCTTTTCCGGTAACTCCAATCTATAAGCGAGCTTCCCAATTCGCTCGATAATCGGGAATGGTCCAACAAATCTCGGAGTCAATTTTCCTTTCTTCCCGAATCGAATAACATTCTTCAGAGGAGAAATCTTCACAAAAACCATATCACCTACGTCGAATTCCAAATCTTTTCGACGCTTATCGGCATAACTCTTCTGACGGTCTTGGGCTGCCTTCATTCGTTGCCGAATGATCTCTATACAATCCGAAGTCTGACGAATCATCTCAGGCCCAAGTATCAGCTTTTCTCCAGTTTCCAACCAACATGTTGGAGAGTTACACGGTCTTCCATACAGTGCCTCATATGGTGCCATACCAATACTTGACTGGTAACTGTTATTATACGCAAATTCCACCAAATGAAGATGATCTTCCCATGATCCTCCGAAATCCAAAACACATGCCCTAAGAAGATCTTCCAAAACTCGGTTGACTCTCTCAGTCTGACCATCTGTTTGAGGATGATAAGCTGTACTCAAACATAACTCGGTTCCCAAAACCTCCTGGAAGCTCTTCCAAAATCCACTAGTGAACAATGGGTCTCGATCACTCACTATACTCTTCGGAATACCATGGAATCGAACTATCCACTTAACATACAATTCAGCCAACTTCGATGCAGTCCTAGTTGATCGAACAGGAATAAATCTTGCACTCTTGGTCAAACGATCTACAATGACCCAAATCCCTTCATTTCCCGCTCTCGTTCTAGGTAAACCATCGATAAAATCCATCGATATCTGCTCCCACTTCCATGTAGGAACTTCTAATGGCTGAAGCAACCCACTGGGCTTCTTCTGCTCTGCTTTAACCATCTGGCAGTTCATGCACTTGGAAATAAAATTTCCAACATCCTTCTTTATACCTTCCCAGTAATAGGTTCTCTTCATATCCCGATACATCTTATTTCCACCTGGATGAATTGTCAACTTCGAGTGATGACTTTCCCTTAGAACTTCATCTCTCAATTCATCGATATCGGGAACAACCAGTCGTCCTTGCTTGCGAAGCCAACCCTCTTGATCGACCTCGAATCCTTTATCCTTCTCTGCTTCCAATCCAGATTCCAAATCACGGATAATCTTGACAAGCTTATCGTCTCGCTTTTGGCTCTCGCCAATCCTTTCCACAAGAGTAGGCCTTATCGATAAGTTTGCCAACATTTCAGGTTCCAATTCACATCTAGGCCTGAAATCAAATCCAGCCAAATACTCGAGACTCTTCCATTCCGAAAACATGACTCCCAATCCCGCGTGTCTTCGACTCAACGCATCAGCTACTGCGTTACCTTTTCCCGGAGTATAAGCTATACCAAAATCATATGATGCTAAAAACTCTAGCCATCGTTGCTGCCGAAGATTCAAATCCTTTTGGGAGAAAAGATACTTCAACGACTTGTGATCCATAAACAACTCGAATCGAACCCCCAATAGATAATGTCTCCACATCTTCAGAGCAAACACAATTGCCGCTAACTCCAAATCATGAGTCGGGTAATTCCTTTCATGCGGCTTCAGTTGTCGACTCGCGTACGCAACAACTTTATTCTTCTGCATTAGCACTGCCCCAAGTCCAGTACCACATGCATCAGTGTAAACCACCATCTCATCATTCCCACTTGGAATAGTCAAAACAGGAGCACTCGTCAGTCGCTCTTTCAGGATTCCAAAGGCCTGCTCACACTTAGCATCCCAACTGAATACCTGATTCTTCTTCGTCGATCCTGTCAATGGTGTAGCTATCTTGGAAAAGTCTTTGATAAACCGTCGATAATATCCTGCTAGTCCAAGAAAACTTCTCACATCTGATGCATTCTTAGGTCTGACCCAATCCTGGATCGCTGCCACCTTAGCGGGATCAACCGCTATTCCATTTCCAGAAATAACATGGCCTAAGAATCTCACTTCACTCTTCCAGAAGTGACACTTCGAAAACTTAGCCTTCAGCTGATGTTTCCGCAAGATTTCCAAAACAATACGCAAGTGCGTCTTGTGCTCTTCCTCAGTTCTGGAATAAATCAGAATATCATCCACGAACACAAGTACAAACTTGTTCAACTGATCTCTGAACACTCTATTCATAAGATCCACAAAATATGCTGGTGCGTTAGTCAATCCAAACGGCATTACCAGCCACTCATAAAACCCGGATGGTGTCCTAAAAGCAGTCTTCGGCACACTATCCTTCGCCACTCTCAACTGGTGAAATCCCGTTGCCAAATCCATCTGAGAAAACACCTTCGCCTCGTGGAGCTGATCAAACAAGTCATCTATTCTCGGCAATGGATACTTGTTCTTCTTAGTCACCTTATTCAGCTCACGATAATCAACACACAACCTCAACGATCCATCCGCTTTGGTTGCGAACACAACTGGTGCACCCCATTCGGACACACTACGCCGAATGAATTCTTTCCGCAAAAGGTCATCAACTTGCACCCTCAACTCTTGCTGTTCTCTAGGCGCCATTCGCCTAAGAGGCATCACAACGGGTCTGGCTCCATCAACTAGATCGATACGAAACTCAATCTCCCTATGCGGCGGTAACCCTTTGACCTCGTCAAAGACATCCTCGAATCCATTCACGATTGGCACCGATGACAGTCCACCCCGTGGAACAACCAGCGAATACATGAAGCTCATGAAGACGCCTTCTTCATGCTTACATCGTATCACAACCTTTCGCCCCTCCACATTCTCGACTGTCACCTCCAATCTCTCACAATCAACCTTTGCCGCATACTTCCTAAGCCAGTCCATACCCAAAATAATTCCGAACCCCGCAAAGTTCAAAACAAAGCAATCACAAACAAAAGAGCAATCATGACTCGACACAACTAGACCACGGCATAGCATACACAAACAAGACGAACCCCCAACTGGATTAGTCACTACCAATGGTCTATCAACAATTTCCGGTTCCAAACCTAACCGGTCTACCAACTTATTACAAACAAAAGAATGAGATGCTCCAGTATCAAACAAAACTCTAACTGGAACACCACAAATGGAAAGAGTACCTTGAACCACCACACTCTTCCCCTTCTCTTCAGCAGTAGGAGCTTTCGAAGACGATGGAACAGCCCCCAAAGCATAAGCTTTCACAATCTGTTTTTCCCTCAACGGTTCCGGACAATTCTTCTTAATATGCCCCAGCTTGTCACAGTTGTGGCACTTCACCGATACCTTTGGATTCTTGCAATCCCTGGAGAAATGGCCTTTCTGTTGACAGTTGAAACAAGTCACTTCGCCTTTCGGCTTCTTCTGGCCATTCTTACCCTTCTGCTGTTGCTGCTTCCTCTTCTTATTTCCACCCTGCTGTGGTTTGAGCTCTTCCTTGGTCACAGCAACAACAGACCCTTCCTTAGGAAACAAACTCTCATGCCTGAGAGCTTTTTCCACAAGCTTCTCAAATGGATCGTCCAAGTGATCCACCAGCTGCCTCCCAAGATAAGCGTCCAAACCGGTCGCAAACTTCTCATTCTTCTGATAGGGAGAATCAATATACGATCGAGCATACTTGGACAAAGCCTCAAACTCAGAAACATACTCAAGAACCGACCTCCCGCCTTGCTTGAGCTCAACAAACTTCTTAAACAAAACAGACTTCTGAGCAGTAGAGATGAACTTAGCTTCAAACCTAGCTTGAAACTGCTCCCAAGAAATCTCTTCTTCTGGAGTATCAATGGTGATAGAGTTCCACCAATCAGAAGCTCTCCCTTGAAGCTGTCTTGATGCAAGCTTCCTTTTAGTTGCATCCTCAATTCCCAAGTCGCCAAAGATCCTTCTACAAGCATCTATCCATCTTTGGACTTCAATGGTAGATTCCGTCCCTAAGAAAATCTTCCCTCCAAGAGCAGTATAATCCTTACAAAGCTTAGCAAAATCCACCGGTCTTGGAGCTTGAACTTGAACTCCAACATCTACAGATGGCCCTGGAGCTGGTATCCTTCTCATGATAGAAGTCATCATGGCTTCAAACATAGCTCCATAATCAGCAACTCCTTCAGCGGCACGGCCTTCCCTTGCAACTGGTCTCCCTCTTCGACTCATCCTTAGTATCTACAAAAAGGACTAATTAGAACACCTTGAGGAACAACTACATAAGGAGTTCAAATCCATCTATACGATTATATTATATATAGTAATCATCCATCAAAATACAATTACGTCTCTCTTACGTAGTTACGTCAGCGAGCGTTGGCTAAAATCGATTAACCAAAGCTCTGATACCAAATGTGACGACCGCCCATGACTCCCACACGGAAACAAGGGAATGGTGCGCTGAAAGTGTGCCAGGCAGCCATGGACGATGGTCAGGGTAGAATAAACATCGCAGAATCTCTATCATAGAACTCACAGCGCATGGATCAAATACAATAGAGAAAAATATATATAGTGAAGCTCCAAAACAGAATATCATCATAGACATCATAGTGGTTTGATACAATCATCTGAAAGTTAGTACAATCATGCCTCACTACAAACACTCGGAGTAACAACAAAACAGCGGAAATATCCAGTACATAGAATATGAAAATAATATGTAAAAGCCTCCTGCTCGTCTTCGCCATCTGCATCGTCAATCACTAAGGTCAGCACCTGCCACCTGTCACTTAGTCTGCCCATCCCAAAACATGGATGAACAGCCCAAGGTAATAAGAGGAGACATAAAACCTTGAGTCAGACAAAGTCCTAGTGAGCAGTAAATCAACAATTAAACATACCAAAGGAACATAAAGGATAAAAGGAATAGGAACCCAAATCATCCCACTCCACCTCTTTCTACAGTGATAGCCCCCAGACACACACTAATAAGAAGCAAGCATAGCAACAGGTAACTAAAGTAAAGCGATAATCACTCGAGTCAAGGTCGATGTTTTCCAAATACAAACCCCCAAGGCCTAAACCAAGATCAGATAAGCACCCAGAAAACACCGCTCTTGAGACCGAATGATGATATAACCAACATCCATGACTCTGGCTATCACTGTTATCATTGCCTTGATTTCATCGTTAGTTGAATGAACGGCACATTCTTTCATCCGTCAGTCAAGGGCTAATGGTAACCCCAGTTCTAGACATAACTCCGCACGTCATCGTGACCCGTGCCTAGGATATCAATGCTGCCCAGAGTACTAGCACGTCATCGTGACCCGTGCCTGGGATATCAATGCCGCCCAACATACTCTTGCTTTGAGCGTGCTAGAACCTTCAACAACGATGAAGTTTAGCCTCCTAGTCATCCTCCTCGATGACTATTCCCATACTAGCTCAAGCACCTCTCGAGCCATCCATTATCCATCAAAACTCGAACCATATCACCGAGTTAACATCATGCTTGGAATGATCCCGCCTGGACTAGACCAAGACTATCTCATATCATACTTTGCTTCATCGCATCTTAGCAAAGTCCATATCATGCTTCGCCTCATCATATCACGGCAAAGTCCATCATCATCATACTTTGCTTCCTCGTATCATCGCAAAGTCCTCGAATCCATCCATATGAGCTTCCTCATCCGCTTCATATGCCACATGCAGCTTTCACCATTCAAGAGCCTTTCCACTTAGCTTTTGAATCATCTTCGACCATCTTGTTCCAAATCAACTACTAGCTAACTTGAAACAATCAAATCAATCATACATTCAAACAATCAATCATTCAAATAAGATCTAATAAGCAATATTAACTATAATGGCAATTTCGTAAATAAATGAGTGAAAGTCTATCATACATGAATTATGGATTTCTAGCATAGATCTATCAAATATAAAACATGGGTTTTGTTCCTATATCTCGATAAATGAACTTGCATAGGTAAACATCTTCATAAACAATGGATCTACATGCAGACTTAAGAGAAATGCGAGAAATCACTATCTTTAACACATAAACGAACCACCACTCCAATATACTCCTTTGGATCCGTGTGAGAGATAACTACCACTCACCGAATCACCCAAACACTTCAAAAACTAATCACTTCAGATCTGGACAGCAAGGATTCAAGCTCGATTTGTTGAAATCTCGCTTGAAATGGTGAAATCTAGCTTCGTTGGAAGAAGATCTTCAACTTTGGCTCTTCGATCTTCGATCTTGATCTTCGATCTTGGATGGATGTTAGCACTTGATCAAAGCGGAGAAATGAAGTGAAGAAATGTTGTAGTCGAGCTCTAAAAATGGAAGCACTTCGTTGCTTCAAAATCCGGTGCCAAAAATTGAGCCAAACTCCTCTATTTATAGGCTGATTTCACCCTTAGGTCGTCGCCCGGTTTTAGGTCGTTGCCGACCTAAAGATCCCCGACCTAACTTAGGTCGTTTACGACCTAAGTCTCAATAGTACATGCAACCTAAAACATAGCCGCCTTCCTTAACTCGAACCAACGACCTACGACTTATCCAAACACACAAGATCTCACGACCTAACTCCTATGCGACCTAACAAACAAGGCCGACTTAGCACACACATGCACTTACACGACCTACCTAGCTGCCGACTTAAAAGCTTACGACCTAACACATAAGCCTCTATACGACCTAACCTAGTCACGACCTATCGAGCAACACGAGTTACGACTCATCAGCTTACGACCTAACAATGCTACGACCTAAAACATGACGACTTAACTACCAGGCCATAACTCGTCTACGACCTAACTTCCTTAGGCCGTTCCAAAACTCCACCGACCTAACTATCATACGACCTAACCCCTTAGGTCGTCAACCCTTAACTCGTCCCAAATCACTAAGTCGTCTAACCTTTAGGTCGTCTACGACTTAAGACTCTAGTAACTCCCTAACTCGTTAACTCTTAGGTCGTTACCTCTATAGGTCACTCTATCACCCTAACTCGTATACGACCTATCACTTAACTTGTGCCAACTTCTATAACTCATAATACTACTAGGTCGCTCAGAAACCCATAACTCGTAACCTCTATAACTCGGCAACTCTTATAACTCGTTAACGACCTAACACACTAACTCGTTAACTCATCTTAACTGCTAGGTCGTAATCTCCTAAGTCGTTTACGACTTAAAAACCCACTGACTCGTACACGACTCATCTCTTAACTCGTTAGTTCCTCTAACTCAACCTAACTTCCACACGGGTCAATTCGTTACGAGTTAAATTCATACGACTTAGGCTAAAGATGCCTTAAACAACACTAACGACCTAATAATTCTACGATCTATCGATACGTAAAAAAAAATACGGGTCATTACACGACTCAACTGGTTGAGTCCTGACTTCATATCAGAGCGTCTCCGGTCCTCTGTATACGGCACAAGTCCTAACTCGTCTGCGAGTTAATAGGTCGTGGTTCAAGATGAGGCGGTGTTGGATTCCTACTTATTAGCTTTATGTCGTGGACGACTCAAGCTAAGTCGTGAACGACTTACCATGGGTCGTAGGTCGGTTAGGTCATTTGACACCTTAGGTCGTTGAGTCGTTAGAGGACTTGAGTCGGTCTATCCCATATACCGTTAATCCCTTGAGTCGCTCCACTCCTCTAAGTCGCTTTAAGTTTTAACTCGTTGGCTTGTTGAGTCGGTAGCTTCCTGAGTCGGTAGCTTGTTTAGTCGGTAGCCTGTTGAGTCGGTAGCCTGTTGAGTCGGGGATCCCTTCTGAACCGTTAAGAACCTTAAGTCGTGAGTCGGCCCAGACTTTGACTCGTTGCCTAAACAGAGTTAACATCTGGTATGGTTTGTAATCTCAGTTATGAGATGAGAAGTGTATGTGATATGGATGCATTGGTTGCTTTTGGATGATAATGTGGATTATCTGATTTTGATATGAATTATCTGTTGATAATGATAATGTTGAATTATCTATTGTGTTGTGAATTATCTATTTGTGTATATTTAGATAATGAATTAAATTATTTTAAACATAAAACAACTTGGACCTTAAAAGACACGCTTTGGATTTCGATGAGACCGGGATCGGATTTCCATATTTGGATATCCGAAAACCACATCGATTCCAAATAACGTTAGGTCGTTAATCCAGGTAGAGTGAGTGAAGACTCGAGGTGTAAGGGCTATACGTCAGTATAACTCTGTGGGTGATTCCGTAATGAGTTTGACGGAATAGTACTTATAGATTCAAGATGGTGGTTTAGAGTGCAAGGGTCATTGTCGTTAACTCTGAGGGTGATTCCAAAATGAGTGTAACGAGATAATGCCTTCGGTTTCGTTCGAACCCGGAACGAACTTGTATGGATTGAATGCTTTCAGAACATCGTCAGGTGGACGATGAGCATTCTAAGTGACATGTCCTATAAAGGTAATGGTAGCCTCATCAACCGGGAATGGCTAAAACAGGGGAGGTGCAGCAAAGCTTCGTGGGTAGCTCCCACTTGAGAGAAAGATTTATCCCTGTCTAGAGGTCCCTTTATTTTCGGCTTAGTGGTGCGGTTGCTGATCACAACTGCGGGGTAGTCTTGTTTGGAACTGTTCAGTAAGGAACGGGTCCGGCTTTGTGTTGCAGGGGATGAAGGGAGTAATCCTCGGTACGGTGATCTAGGCCACGTACTTTGACGGGCGGTACCCCAGTAGCCCAGCCATTGATGGAATCCAAAATCCAATAAGTGCCAACGGTTTTGATTGTATTACCCACTTTTGTGGCTAGTAGCTGGAATTTAATAGATGTAACAATTTCGGCTATTTCTTATTTACTTGAAAACCCTAGACACTATTATAATATAATCGGATTTCCTATCAAATGTTTTGGTTTGCATAAGGTAAAAACTTTTCCATGTTTATGTGTGGGAAGTCTTACGTGATACCTTTTCTTTTCAAAGGTTTTTCAAAGTTAAACAACTTTAACCTGTTACTCACACCAGACCCATGTCTGACACGGAGTTATTTCTGTTTTTCTATAACTCTTAGGTACTCAAATTTTTACGAGTAGCCAAGGGAATTCAGGTTAGGATTCAAGTTAGCTTGACGTATTGTGGTGGAGCAATGGAGCAGGAGGCTTCTGCGTATAGTTATATAGTTTTCCGCTGTGTTGGTATCTCTGAGTGTTTCTGATATGTATTGAGTTGTAATAACTAGACAGGTGTTTATAACTGTCTAGTATGTGTTGTATTATCTGTGTACTCCAATATTTGTTGCATACTATGTAATACTTATGTTATTAATATAATTTATTCGTTCCGCTGTTGAGATTCATGTGTTGTTTCTTCTCTCTCTTCTTTCTTTTCTCTTTTCTACACCTTTCTTTCTTAAAGATGATGCGATTTTCCAGGAGTGGAAAGTCGGGTCGTCACAACTTCGACCCAATGCATACGTTCGAACGTGAAGACTTGTGGAAGACGATGATGATTGAAGACCGTGGAACTTCATAACGCGAGGACTGCTTGTTAACTTGCTTTGGGTAGCTCCCGAGTCATATATCGAAGTGGTCTCCTCATGATGGAGATTTTGTAGATTGCAAGGGTTTCTCGCCTAGTAATGGCAGAGGAAAGTGCCTTCGGTTTGTCCTGTTCCTAGAAACTTGTATGGACGTTTTTCTGACATTGCATTTCTAACGATTACGTACATTGGTTTTTTCAAACGTACATTAGTGGTGGCGGAGAAGGAAACTTCTCTTAGCTTAACACCCTCCTTGAGACATACGAGCTCAAGGGTTGTATTTTTGTGAAAGGTAGTTAAATGAAAATGGCAATGTGGCATTCAAAGATGTGATATGTGCTTTGTAAAAAGGTAACCGTGACCTCAAGCCTCATCAAACCGGAAATGACCGAAATAGGATTAGATGCAGAAAGGCTAAGTGGGTCATTCCCAATTAGGGTATGATCATCCCCTTCTAGATATATTTCTTCCCTCTATGATATTCGAGATGTTAATTAATGTGGTGTACGGAAAACGAGCGCTCGGTTAAAGGTCGGTAATGACCGGGGATGACATATTCGGTACTATCTAGTTAAAGAGGCAGGCCGGTCTTGTGTTGGTAGAGGGAAGATGTTTTGTGCCTTGGGACATCCATCTAGAGGTGTACCCATTTCGGAAGGTAGATCATGCGCCTGGTCATTTGTATGGAAATCCATTCTCCAATAAGAAACTACGGACTTGTTTGTAGAACCTAGTATGCTGGAATTTAATAATGGTAACAATTTCAGCTATGATAAATAAGTTTATTTGCAAATGTTTTCAAAGAGATGTCATTATAAATAATATCAAATGTTTTGATATAAAGGTGTTTTAGTTATCATAAGATAAAAACCCGTCCGTGTTTATGTGTGGACATGGTCTTATGAGATACTCTTTATTTCAAAAGGATTTAATTTAAAGGCTGGTATATGACACTGTCATTTATTAATGAGTTTTTCTCACGCTGGTTTATCAAGCCTGATCTGGATATTTTCAATACTCGGGTCAGATCCGAGTAGTTTTAGGATAGTCGAAGATGGTTGGTGTTTCCAAAGGAGAGCTGGAAATATTCATCGACGTTTGGAGATATTCTACTACCCGCTTTGCTTAATGTAATTTGTTTTATGTTTGTCAGCAATTGTAAGGAGTGATGTTTATAACTGTCCAAGCTGAATTTAGGTTAGACTCTGATATATGTATTGAAAAGTTTTCGCTGTAAAAATATTTGTTCAATGTTATATATTATTCCATTCATGTGAGATTTTGTTCTGTCTACTTTTCTTTATCACCCTTAGTGATCCATCTTTTCGTGCAATTTGAGTTGGACATATGTGGTTTACTGTCGATTCAAAGGGTACGGGAAAACGGATTGTTACATTTGGTATCAAAGCTGAAGGTTAAGCTAGAACCTTGGCTCTGTTATGGGTAAAGTCTCATCAGAGATAGGATCAGTAATAACCTAGGATGAGCAACTCATTAGAGATAGGGTTAGTAATATCGTAGAATGAGTTATGTAAGTATTATATATATTGAGCGCGTATTTGTTAATTTTATAAAAGTAATTTTTCTTTAAAGAAATTGGTAAATGAAATAATTTTACCTCAGGTTTATAATAAGGGGATATTATTATCTTTTGGGTTAGAAGTGGAGGATTGATTGTAACTTTGCTTAGCAAAACTAAAATATGAATATCTTGTGATTAGAATTGCATAATTTGACTATAAGATATTCCTATAAAGAAATCAATTGATAAAGAACTATAATTTAGAACTTTCATAACCCTAGTTATTCAGCCTTAAGAAACAATAAAGGATTGATAAGTATAAAATGAGTAAATAAGAACAAATACCTCGTGAATTAAGTTTCACAATTTGATTATAAAGTATTTGAGGATAATATGTAGAGAAATAATATTCTTTTCAGGAAAGACCAAACCCATTGAAATTCGCTTCACTTTGTTGGGAGTTTGAGTTCCTAAGACAAAGGAAGTTCTCGAGATCAGAAAAGATCATAGAAGTTAAGAATTGGTTAAGCGAATGTGATGAACTTCTTTGTAACATGGTAAGCTTCATCCATGGATCATTTAGGGAAATGATAAGAAATACCCTAAAATTCGAAGATACTATTCCACAGCCGACTACTGAAGCACCAGCCAAGAAAAAAGGGCATAAGAAAAAAAAAGATCATTGTTTTAATTGTAGACAAAAAGGTCACCATGCTAAAGAATGTAAATTAGGAGCAAACGTCAAGGCTTTTAAGAAAAATGCCCCCAGGAGTTGCAACTACTGCCACATTATAGGGCATATCGCCAAAGACTGTCCAATCCTCAAAGAGGCAGAACAGCCGAGGCCTTTTGTTACCCTTACTCGTCCACCCACTGTCGTAGAAAAGGGAAAGGGATAGTGGAAGTCTAAGTTAGGTAAGCATGTATAAGCAAGTCTTATCTAAGTATTGGATGAGTTTTTGTGAAACTTTTGAGGGTACTTCTTAGAAGCCAATTAGTATGAATCTATTTCAGAATCAATATATAAGATATCGTTTTGTTATTTGTTTATGTCTAAATTCTGCTAGAACCCATTAGAAATAAAAAATATATGAGAATAATTAAGTAAGGAGCACTTAATAAAATGAGATAAAAATAAAAGCTAATCTTTGATAGGAAATGATAACTAATTTTGAGTTCTCATACATAAAATTGTAGAAACCAACCAAGGCCGAAAGACTAGCACTTAGGCAAAGCTTTAGGGAAGCCTTAGTCAAATACGGAGACTTGGAAGTTGTTGACATGTCGATCACGAGTGAAGAGGAAGATATACCAGTAGGAGGACCCTTAGGTATAGTACCGAGATCATTTGACTACCCGATAGAGATCTCCGACGATGAAGAGTTGATAGTTGAGGATGTGTTGCCCATAGACCTAGAGATCGATGCAGGAGCAAAGGCAAACGACGAGGCAGCGGATGAGGCGGATGACTGGATGTTAGATCCTTTGAGTGACGATGAAGAACTGGAGGAAGAGGAGCCCATGGAGATTGAGCCACTGATCGGAGAACCTATGGAGATATAGACGGAAGTCTCAGGGATTTACGATGCGAGATTTTATGAGAAAGATGATTCCGAAGACGATGAACAGATTATTTGGGATATGGGTATGCCCATTCAGGAGATAGGATCTCCCATTATGATGGTAGCTGAAGGTATTGGTTTAGAGGATATTGAGATAGAGCAGCATGAGCCATGGTTACCAAGAGGCCAGCAGTGGCAGGCGTTAGGATGGGACATAGTTCCAAAGATAGATGAGGAAGAGCCGGTTGAGGAAGATGAAGACCCGGAAGAGATAGACTTGGAAACACCATCAAAGGGTTCTTCCGATGATTAGTGTTTCACTTTGAAACATTTTTTGAGGTTGTTGTATTATTATAGCAGTTATGATTATCTTAAGCACATAGTACGCGCTAAGATATGTAATGTAGTCCTTTTTGGTATGATATTTTGGGTTGACTAATATAGATAGTTGACTTGTGACTATGTATTTACCTCAAGTGTGTAGTACGCACTCAGGTTAGGACTAGAATGAATGATTGTACTTTATAATCGTATTTAGTGATAGTAGTTCCTTTGACATATATTGTTGACCTTTATACTTCTATATCTTTGATTTCATTTCGAGGACGAAATGCTTCTAAGTAGGGGAGAATGCAATGACCCGTAATTTCACTACTTCGAAAATGAGAGTTTTCATTGAATTTAAATTTAAAAGGAGTTTAAATCTTAAATAAATATGTTATATATAAAAAACAATTATCTATTCTTATAGTTAATAAGTTTAAAAAGTATAAATTTCAAGTAATCTTTCTACCACTACAAATAGCATCAAGAATCCAAGAGAAGATCTCACCTTACTTACTTGCGCTCTTTACTCTTATACTCTGATATATTCTTGATCTTTAGTAATCATGTACTTGTATTTCGCTCTTCCATATATTTAGAACTCTTCAATCAATATTCTATATATATATATATATATATATATATATATATATATATATTGGAAGCAATTGTACTTAATAGTCAACATCCGTGTTATGGAACACACACTTTACATCAACAAGCTATTGTAACCTAGCCTATTCCTCCGGCGAAGTGAAGGTGTTTGATAGTCGAATTTCGAAGGAGAACTTCGGGACTGTACGTAGGATGAGAGGTGCAAACTAGTATAAAATCCTGTTGTGCTTAGTTTATATTTTACTAGATTAATTTTATATTAGTTGCATCATACAATTAGTCACATATACTTGCATATACACTGCACGATCCATCCTATAGACTTTTAGTATTGTAAGTTAATTTTTGGCCTTGTACTCATTGATGTTCAATATACATTGAAAACGAATATTGGATATGTCTTGACTTTTCTTTTTGATCCCATCGCAAGTTATTTCTACCCTTCGTCGACCATACAATATACTGGATCATATACGTGATTCGAAAACCTAGTAACAAATTTTTTTCATATCCTTGCTTGGATGCTGTGATTCGTAAAATACTACCTATGCAGATAATATATTTCTTTATAATTAATACACAAGTGTATTGTTCAAGTAAATAATTTTAGATGTGTTATTCATTAGTACCAAGCAAATGGCGCAACTTCTGCACGGTTAAGAAGAACATTTGTATGGGCAGCATTGTAATCTCTATCGTCTAACCATACTTACACACATCTTCCAACAGGGCGTCCGAGCTATCTAAAAATAGAAAGCGTTGATTCAGAATAATCTTTTTCAATGCTCTCATCGTTTCACGTAGCATTTTCAAAAGATCAGTTCATATGGTCACTAAAATGATGAGAGAAAAGGAACGAAGCTTCTTCTTCGATGTATGATTTACATATCAAACCTTCAACTTGTGCTTTTTATCTCACTTTTTTCTTTAGATGATTCAAGTATCTGTTAAGAATAATTATAATTAAATTTTATTACATGTGGTTAAACTAAAATTTCACAACTCTATATTAGTACCTTTCAAACAGATACAACCATCCACATTGCACAGGACGTCGAAGACACGCTTCAAATGGAAGATGAATACGTAAATGCTCCATTGTAGTAAAGACACCAAAAGGAAATATTTTTCCAGTTTGCAGAGCAGTATAAGAATTTATTTCTCAATTTTTCATGGACGATCAAATATTAAGGTAGTTGAACAAAGCTCCTTATAAAACAAACTAAATTCTGTTAAAACCATCCAAATTTTTATGGGCAATAGTTTTTTGATCGCAATGGGTGTTCCAACATTACATGACAATCACGACTTTTCATCCCACTCAGTCTACATTCTTATATTTCACATATCTACAAAGATTTAAGGAAATCCTATCAGAAAATCTTACTCCTTCCACCCACTTTAATTATAATTTTATTTGGTTAATGTCTAGCTCGAAGCATCCTTTCGAAAGTGACTGTACTATAGGATACTGTAATATGGATAAACTACTTGTGCGGAATAATAATTAAGTAAGCAAATAATTAAAGCAGTAAAGCAAATGACATCAGATATTTTTATACTGGTTCGAACTCCCTTTCTACGTTCAGTCCTAGAATCCTTCTTGAATTAAACTAGCAATCCTCATTTAACCCACAAGAATAGGGTTACACTGTCTGAGCAACTAAACAGGCAACCAAATAGGACTTCTACCACTTAAGCAACCGAATATGACTTCTTTACAAGTAAGCAAAAGTATCTGAGTATAATATGCTCTTTAAATAGCACTAATAAGTAAATTAAGTACAATCTTTCTATAATCTTCCCCTTTATGATATATAGTGCAACGTGATTGATAAATATGGAAGATAGAATGATCAACGATCAGACATTGTATGAAGTTTGAGTGCAAATGGAAAATAGGATAAAAGAAAAGAAATAAAGAACAATAAGATCAATTAGGTGAATTGATTGTTGAATTCTAAATTCTATTTAGATTGATTAAAAGTTATAATCTTTCATGAAAGAGAACGATGAAAAGAAATAGATGCAAATATTAGATTTGAGATGTTTCTCTTTGTTGAAGAAAAGCATCTTTTCATAAAAACTAGCCATTATAGATAGTTACTGCGACAACCCGCCCTTCTCGACCCTCGAAAATCAACACAAAATATTCTACAGTATAATATGCCGACGATCGGGTGGCGGAAAAGACAGATTTTTGAGGAAAATAAAGAAGATAGAAGAGAGAAGGAACTAAACAATAACAGAATCTCACAATTGCAGCGGAAAAAAATATAATGGTCAATAATAGAACTTTACACAAAATGAAACCTATATCTGTGTTATATGTTACATAATCAGAGTATCACAAACAAACAACAATTTCCAGCCTGACAATTTCATACAATCACAGTAGCGGATATAAAAAAATACGGTAATACGTCTCGGACTCCAGCTCCTCTCCAGAGCTCCACGTCCAATCTTGAGCATATAATACTTGGTCTGACCCGAGCATTATAATAAATTAACACCTGAGTCAGTCTGGAATACCAGCATGAGAAAAATACACCCAAATTGATTACTAAAGTTTCAAAGTCCTTTGAAATCAAAAGCATCTCGTAAGACCACGACACAAAATAACATGTTGGGTTTTTACCTTATGATAGCCAAAACATTTCTTATCAAAATCCTTTGATATTATAATAGTGTCTATTTACAAATACTTATTAAAATAGCCAAAATTGTTACATGATTAAATTCCAACCACTAGCCACAACCGTGGGTAATACAAACAAAACTGAAAAAGGCTCGTAGAGAGAATGGATTTCCAACTAATGACCAGGCACTGGGGTACCACTTGTCACAATGCGTAGCTTAGATCACCGTACCGAGGATTACTCCCAATCCCATGCAACACACGACCGGGACTACCCATTACTGGATAATCCCAAGTATGATCACCCCCCGGGATCAGCAACGCACCACCAAGCCAAATAAAAAGGGACATTCACTTAGCCTTGCTGCATATCCCTGGATTTTCAGCCATTCCCGATTGATGAGGCTTGAGGCTAAGCGTTACCTTTTAGAAGTTTCACTTAGAATGCCCATCGTCCACCTGACGATGTTCCGAAATCATTCATCCATACAAGTCCGTCGCGGGTTCGAACGGAACCGAAGGCACTACACCTACTACATCCATTTTGGAATCATCCTCCGGATTAGTAGCGACTAGACCTTGAAATTAACTACTCCATCTTCGAATCCAAACTCGTCTTCCTCACGAAAACGCGCAAACCGGATTGTAGTGGTTTTCGAGAAATAAATCCCGATCCCGGTCTCTTCGATACGATCAACGCATTGGCCAATATTGATAGTCGGTTATTTAACTATCAATTAACATCCGCAAGCAACCATCAAACAATAAATAATTTTCCCAAATTATTTATAAATCTCAAAATATCTTCGCAAGATGTATTTCCAAATTTCAACCCTTTTGAAAACAGTTTTCAAACCATCTTCCTTTTTACGGAATAAATCTCTCCAAACATTTTCTATTTCCTCTAAAAATTACCAATTCTAGATACCTTAGATTTTAAAACATTAGATCACTTTATTCTAAATATACCTTAAAATATATTTAAAAAAATTTAAAGCAAAACTACTTTATAAAATATAAGCTAATTTTAAAATAAAAGTTCAATTAGACTAAATTTTACAAGAAGGGTTACAAAGTCCTATACAATTTTCAAAAAAACTTTAACTGATTATCATTAAATCAAAACCATTTTATAAAATATAAATATTAATAATATTCTTTTAAAACATAATACCAGTTACCCCTTTTAAAATAATTATTACTATAACTACTTTTGTACATATTTACCTTTAAGAAATTTACAACTTAAATAAGAATTTTCTTAAAAACATTTTTTTAAAATCAAATTTAAAACTTTTAACTTTTACTTACAAATCTGCTTTAAAACGAACATGGCTTTTCAGGGAAATACACTTTCATTTCAGAATAAACCAAAGAATCCTTTTATAAATCCTACTTGATTTATCTCAATTCGAATTTACGTTTAAATCCTGTAAATTTCTTCCAACACATTAAAAATAAAACTCCTTTCCATTTTTAACACGTTTCCCATTTCATGGAAATCACTTCCAAAATATATGCTTAAAATATTTAGAATAAGGCTACTAGAAATTTCTCAAATGCAAATAATACTTAAGAAAATATAGAGGAGTTTCTAAGTAATGTAAAACAAAATTACCTTTTAAGATAAAGTTATTAAATCAAATATCCATACCAAAATTCCCCTTTTGGAAACTTAATACTAATTTACCTTTAAATAATTTAAATTCCATAATTACTTAAATATATATTTATTGACTTAAAATATATCTAAGAAAAATAGATTTTTCTGAAATATTTGTAAAATCACATTTTAAACTTTAAATTTATATTTTGAAACTTTTCATTGAAAACATAATTAATTTTCCAGGGAATACACTTTCCATCTTTAAAAGCAATCTCACTCCTCTTTTAAACGATTTGCACTTCCTATAGAATTTCCCATGGGTAATCTATACTTTTAAATTTATCCTCCGATAATTATTCCACTTCATTTAGAAACCCAGTTTCATTCCTCATTTCCTTTTTAAACACCATTTCAAAAACATTTCAAATTCCAAAACAATTTCTTGAATATAATTTCCTTTAATTTATTACTAAAAATTTCCTTTTCACTTTGCCCTTAATCCCAATTTATTTTATTTATATTTTAAAATTCCGGACTATGTTTATCCAATCATGACAAAACATAATTTAATTTCCTAATTAATCTATCATAGTATATAAATGAAATGCATCATCGATTATGGAAATAATTTCAATATTGTGCGGAATCCAGTTGGATCCCCCAACCTGTTCCTTGCGTCCACTTGTGCTAGCACAACAAATAAATAACGATCAAATCTGATAATAACTATCATATTAAACCAATCAAGCAATCATTTAAATATTAGCTATTTAAAATTACTAGCATTCCAGATGTGAGTGAGATAACTCACCTTGAGTTTAAATGTTTAGTCGTTCCAATTTTAAATTAAATCGAGCATCTTCGATATAACCTAAAATCTTCACGAACTCCAATCGATCTCGGATCTGAATTGCAGCATAGATCCCCTCGCTGTGGTTCCAGCGCCGCCAATTTCGTCGAAATCCGACTACGCAAGCAAAAGATATTCAGTTTTAAAGGTATGCATATAAATTTTAACACAAAATTTCTTTATTTAACTACCCAAATTAAATCGACCATTTGATTTAAACAAAGGAAAATCGGCCTGCACCAGATCCCTTCTTCCCTCGCACAATCCAACACGCGACCAACCCAATGCACGCGCGCTCAAGCCCATCACCGTGCAACCATCATCAGCCCAGACATCGATCGACGAGTGCCAAATGGAGCGCCTCACCGGCATGCAACCCCAGTGGCAGCCATGACACTTCCGGTCGCCCCCCTTGCCGTGAAAACGAGCTCGAACTGAAACCCTTGATCATCAAATTGAGGATAATCCAAGGTCCTAGAATGAAAACCCACCGTTGGATCCCTAGAGCTCGATTCGCTCAATAGTTTTGTAGTTGGTGATTTTTGCTGTAAATCTACAGATTTACAGAAAATTGGGGAAGAAGGTTATTGCCTTTCGGCCATAGATAAAAGAAATGGTGGCTAGGAAAAAAAATTAAGGTTTGGCTACGTTTACGTATATATATACACGTTTATAAAAATATTATATTATTAATATTCTCAATTTTGACAACTTTTATAAACGAACTCCAAATCACACGTGCCGCCTGGCGTTTATAAGATTTTACCCACAAATCGAACAAAATCGAACGTGTTTTGGAGGCTAATTCGATCATATGTGCGAGTTACGGGAATAAACGATCAATTTTAAATTAAATCGATTAAAATAGTTTTCTATGCGTTTTGAGCTGCCAGGGTCAAATGACAACTCCGATTGCTACGAAAATTGAGGTCCAATAATATTTATCTATTACGGATCCAATGGAACTGGTTTCGTCGAATTCCGAGGTTGTGCCTCGGAAGGCTATTTTAACATGTCTATTAATTCGAGCGATTTTCAAAATCGTCGAAATCACTTAAAATTTCACTTTTGAAATTTTACTAACTTAATTATAAATCATATGGAATTTATAATCAAATTAGAAAGCATTTTGATTTATTCCGAATCAAATCTGATTATTTATAATATTATATTACTAAATTCCTTTATTAAATTAATATAAAAATTCCAAACTCAACTTATCGTTATTTGATTCCATCCAAAAGTCCAAGGTTATAATTCAAATCCATCTAGACTTAAAATAAATCTTTGAAACCATCTTCATAACCATTTACATCCAGATTCATAAGTTATCCCTATTTCAAATATTTAATTATTATTATTATTCAAATCCAATTGAATTGCCATATTTGAAATTCAACTAATTTCATTAATTTAACCAAAATCTACTTATTCAAAGTCAATTCCAAATCCATATTTAACATTTAAAATGAATTAAATGCTCAAAGTCTAACGACCGAAATCCCCCCCCCCCCATAAAAATTTCATCCCGGAAGTTTGCTAAGGTAGAAAAATGCTTCAAAACTCGTTTACTTACCCAAACTTACTTAGTTAAACTCGCTTCGCCAAAACTCCTAGCTCATTTCCAAAACCATTTGCTTATTTTAACTTAAAATTTTTGTTTTCAATATCATTTCAAAACAACTTTCCTAATTAACTAAAATGTTCAAAAATTCTTTCTAACTCCCTAAATTTTTGAAATTTTTTGATAGCGTCTCCTTCTTATGGAGAGCGTTTCACAATATCACAATAGATATATATATATATATAGGTCGAAACAACATATATCAATATATATATACATATATCATTTTCAAATTTTATTACGTAGGCATACCTTTTAATTAGCATTTTAAAAGCAAGCGGCTAATTTATATTGCATTTACGCACTCCAACTCAATCGATTGCCTCCTGTACCTGTACTTACTAAAAAAAGCACAAAGGTTTTCAATAATATGATATTTTAACAACAATTCATTCATTTAACTAACCAAAACCATCAATTGCAAAGCCTAAACAACAAATTTCATAATTCAACATATTAACCATCTTTATAAGCAATCGCAAGGTTCAACACTATTTTAATCTCCTTTACAAATCCTTATTTCATTTTACTCTGCTCAAAAGGATTTACAACCAAGTTTGCCACATTCAATTCATATTTACCATGACCATCTCAAAATCACTTCAATATGATGAACATGTGCTTTACTTACGTTAATTTACTTCAATTCAATCCCAAATTGATTCACAATCAAATTTTTATTTTACATTTGATATATTGGCATTTATTTTATGATTCACTAGCATTTATATACAAATCCACTTAATACAATTTCAATCCATTCCAATTGATTCAAAAACCAAATTTTATCTACATCTTTTAATTCATTTACTTTATTTACAACAACTGACTAATTTCTATGCAAATTTTTATGTTATTCATGCAAGTAACCATCACTTGAGCTTATAATCATTTAAAATTAATTCCATCTCAATCTATATCAGTTTTATTTCATTCAGAATTATTCATAACCCAAATAATTTTTACTTCATCACAATTATTAAATCAAATCCCTATTCTCATTTCAAGTTCATCATCCAACTTAAGTTTGTATTAATATCATTCCATTCTGGATTATTTACAACTCATACATTCTAATTTCATCACGATAAGAAATTAAAATTATTTCACTTGCATTAAAATTTTATTGTCTAAACAAATTTCATTCAAGACCATTTCATAAGTTTGACAACAAATATTTCACAATTTTTTTAAGTTATTTCTATTCCAAAATATCTCAATTTCTTCTTGCATCAAATTTATATTTATTTAATTTCAATTAGTTTATTTACTCAATCCATTTTAATCAAATTTTTATTCACCATCTCAATTCATTTTTTGAATTTATTAACATGACCATTCGAATTATTCTAAACCAAAACAGGGTTTTATTTTGCATTTCAAATTTTTAACAAGCTACCCAAATTTTATTCATCCCAGTACCCTTTTATTTAAATTAGTGTTGGGCGAATTCTCACCCAGAAGATCTCGAGACCAAGATGCGTCAGTTTCACCCGGGTTCGCAACCCTCTATTCCATTCGGTGGCCCAACCTAAAGTCCATTCGGCATTCCCAGTACAAGGTCATTCGGCAATACAGGCAAAGGCTCATTCGGTAAAGCAAGGCAGGAATCCATTCGGCACAACACCCCCCATGTTCATTCGGTAACAGTTCCATCCGGTACACCGACAACCGGACGAAAGCCCCTCCAACGACCGAACCACCTACCACCGGTCCACTCCGTCACCGGTCCATGCACCCATGACAAGTGGAGCATCGCCGAACCAGCTCCCCCTGCCGAACCAAGCATTCTACATCACCTACCGGATCAAGGCCTTCCCTAGGCACTACCGAACCGCGTCACCACAAGACACCAAGCCAACTCCCTACCGAACGAGGCTACCACCGGTCCAACCTCACCACCGAATGAAGCTCGCCGAACCAACACAGTTGCCAGTCCAGATCGCTTCAGCCCGGGCCCACCAGCAGTTATATACTTCCAAGACCCCTGCCCCCTACCTCATTCTATAAATAGAGGGGCAGGGGTACAACAATGGCAGACAAGTTTGAGAGCTCAAGCAAGGAAGGAACTTTCAAACTACTTTCATACACCTTCAGCCCGGGCCCACCAGCAGTTATATACTTCCAAGACCCCTGCCCCCTACCTCATTCTATAAATAGAGGGGCAGGGGTACAACAATGGCAGACAAGTTTGAGAGCTCAAGCAAGGAAGGAACTTTCAAACTACTTTCATATACTGATATACGAAGCATTGTACCTGTAATCTGAAAGAAAGAAGATAATAACATATAAAGTGGACGTAGGCACATTCTGGCCGAACCACTATAAATCTGTGTGTCTTTTACATTTCAGCCCCTACTTCTTTCATATTTACTTACTCATCTAAAATCATTGAAAATCACATATAATCAACTAAATAATACGACTTGGAGGTGTTTGTCCATTTTTTGTGCAAACATTTTTGGTGCTTTCACTGAGAACTGAACTCCGGCTTCATCTTCTCCCACTCAACCTTCTTCTTAACAACATCACTCGTTGCTTAGAAATCATGCCTTCCAAACAGAGAAGGGATGTTAACAAAGGAAAGAACATCGCAACTAGCAGCCTTCCAGATCCAGCAATCACAGATCAGCCCACTTCAACAGCAGTACCAGATAAAAATCAGGAGAATCCAACTGGTCCCGCAACGGAACAACCAATCACTAGGGCAGATCTGGACAGGGTTGTGGCTGAAGTAACTAACCGCTTCACATCCCAACAAGAAACTTTGGTGGACCAACTCATGTCACGCTTAAGGGATGCTGAAGAGTCCAACCGCAACACGGAATCATGGGGTGAATCCCAATCCGGAGGATCCCGGAGGCAACAAAGGTCTTCACTCTTCGAAGAAGCTATCAACAGAAACAACAATGATAGGGGCCGCGCCCGGACTCAGCCCGAATTCCGACTCGAGGAAGCCCTTGGAACCGAACCTAGCGGGGGAGGCACCAGGCGAGGGTCGGATGTAGCTGAGCCAGTCATGCCACCTAATCATAGAAACCCCGCTGAACGGAGCCGAGCTAGAACCCAGCCCGAAGTTGACCCCATGGATGTGCTCGAAACAGAACCCCACAGGGGAAGATCAAGGCAGGGGGCAACTGTAGCTGGTCCTAGCGTGCATCCAAGCAGCCAAAGACAACCACTGGATAATGCTAGAGGTGATAGACTGTACCATCCCTACAGGTCATCTGGACGAGATAGATCCCGCAGGGAAGAACCGAGCTCATTTTTGTCCGCTCCAAGTTCTGACGAGCGGATGGCACGATTATTCAGAGAATGTGTCCAACGGGAGCAAAGGGACCGGGGAATAGGCGTTAGGGTCACCAGTCCCTTTACCCGAAATATCGAAACTGCCATCACTCCCCGGGAATGGAAAATGCCAACCATGGAACCTTACAAAGGAACTTCCGACCCCATCGTACACCTGCAGAGATACACCCAGCATATGCTCATGAGTGGAGCAACAGAAGGAGTATTATGTAAATGCTTTCCGCTATTCCTATCAGATCTAGCTACCTCCTGGTTCTGCCATCTACCCCAAGGATCCATCAGCTCATGGGAGATGTTAAAAGAAAGGTTTATTAGCCAGTTCCGCATCCATGTGGAACAACCCAAGGATGCTTATTCTCTATCCAATGTCAAACAGAAATCCGGAGAGACGCTGCAACAATATCTAACACGGTTCAACGCCGCAGCGGCAGCAGTTCAAGATGCCGATGAAAAACTCACTCTGATGGCCCTCTGTAGTGGTGTACATCCAGACACCAAGTTTGCCAGAAGATTAACTAAGGAAAAACCAGCTACCTTGCCTGATTTCTTCCATGAAGCTGGAAAGTATATGAGACTTGAAGACGCTGCTACTGAGAGGCAGTCAGGGCAACAAGGCAAGATAGTTCAGGACAAGGTTCCCACTGCAGCTAAGGACGCTCGAAGAAATGAATCTAGAGACAATGCTGGAGGCAGAAAGGTTGAGAAGCGCCAATATCGACCAGGGCCAAGATTTGACTCCTACACTCCTTTGAATGAAACAATCGAAAACATCTACCTAGCCACTCAGGGCGAACTCGGATACAAGCGCCCCCCGCACAAGAAAGAATCAGATAACGCACTCAAGTCCGGAAAGTTCTGTCGCTTCCACGAATCCCACGGACATGACACCAATGAATGCCACCATCTTCGGGACTTGATCGAAGAACACATTAGAAGAAGAAGACTGGAACGTTATGTGAAAAGTCAGAACAGGACTCCAACTCCTGCCAATGAGAACTCAAAGCAACCCCTCCCAGAAGTAGGCGGAGGGAATCGCAACAATCACAACACCAGTGGCTCTAGTCAGGAGAAGATAGTGGTCCTTACCATCTCAGGAGGACCACACATCGCCGACAGAAGTTGGGCAGAGATGGAAAGGTACGGCAAGTCGCTTAGAAATGCAGAAGGCTATGTTAACTCCATCACGGAAGAACGCCACCCGAAACGAAAAGAGAACGACGACATCATATTCAGTAGGCGTGATTTGGAAGGAAGACAGTACCCACATATGGATCCTATGGTCATCTCTGCCTGGTTCGGTCCAGCTAAAGTTTTTCGGATTCTAATACACACAGGAAGCTCCGTAAATATCCTATTCAGACATGCTTTCGACAAAATGAAGTTATCAATGAAGGATGTATCCCCCTGTGACAAACCACTGCACGGTTTCACTGGAGATGCAAAAATGCCCCTCGGGCAACTTGACCTCTTCGTCGAAATAGGAAGTCATCCCCGCTCCGTTGTGCGAAAACAAACGTTCGTACTAATAGAAAACCACTCGGCTTACAACGCTTTCTTGGGAAGACCAGCCTTGTCTGACTTTCAGATTGTATTAGCCCCCTGGTGCCTGAAAATGAAATTTCCAACAGACAACGGAGTAGGAGAAGTAGAAGGAGATCAAGGTGCTGCCCGAGACTGCTACGTAACTGAACTTCGCAATAACCGCAGAAAGAATAAAGGAAAAGATGCAGAGACTACTCTCTGCATGAAAAGCTTGGAGGCATAGCAACTAAAGAAAGCCCCTCCTCTTCGATACACAAGCGATCCCTTCAATGAACTAGACCCCAGGGATAATGAGGAGGAGGCTACCGCCGAGCCTGCAGAGGCTATGGAATTCGTATCGGTAGATAAGCATGATTCAAGTAGACTATTAAAAATCGGATCTCAGCTGAAAACGGAATTGAAGGATCAACTCATTGACTTTCTCCGCCACAACTTAGATGTATTTGCGTGGACCCATGCCGATATGACAGGAATCTCCCCAGACGTAGCATGCCACATGTTGAACATCGATCCCACCAAGGTACCAGTAAAGCAGAAAAAGAGGAGCATGGAGGCAGAGCGATCAGCAGCCCTTGATGAGGAAGTAAAAAATCTACTTGCTAATGGCTTCATACGGGAAGCCATCTACCCAGAATGGATCGCTAACCCAGTGCTAGTAAAAAAGGCCAATGGAAAGTGGCGAACATGTATTGACTTCTCCAATCTGAATGACGCTTGCCCGAAAGACTGCTTCCCACTTCCCCGAATTGACCAACTCGTGGACAGCACAGCTGGGCACGAACTCCTATCTTTTATGGATGCATACTCCGGATATAACCAGATCCCCATGCACGCTCCCGATCAGGACCACACTAGCTTCATCACCGACCGCGGATTATATTGTTACAAAGTCATGCCTTTTGGACTCAAAAATGCTGGAGCTACCTATCAACGCCTCGTCAACAAAATGTTCGCAGAACTGATAGGACGTACTATGGAAGTATATGTGGATGACATGTTGGTGAAGTCCAGGAAAGCCAACGACCATGTAAGCCATCTGGACGATATGTTTCGGGTACTTCGCCGATATGGAATGAAGCTGAATCCTCTAAAGTGCTCCTTCGGAGTATCATCGGGAAAATTCTTAGGATTCATCGTCCACGCCAGAGGAATCGAAGCAAACCCTGAACAAATCCGGGCTTTAAAAGAAATAAGGATACCTTCCACTCGAAAAGAAATGCAAAGCCTAAACGGAAAGGTGGCCGCCCTAAGCAGATTCATTTCCAAGGCAACTGACAAGTGTGTCCCCTTCTTCGAAGCTCTCAAGAAAGACAAAGGGAAGTTCGAGTGGACCGATGAATGCTTAAGAGCCTTCCTCAACCTAATCGAACACCTTCAGAGACCACCAGTACTCTCAACTCCAAATGAAGGTGAAGTGTTATACCTATACCTCGCTGTATCATCTCACGCTCTAAGCGCCGCCTTGGTAAGAGAAGAAGACCGCACACAACGCCCGGTTTACTTTGTAAGTAAGAGATTTACAGGGGCAGAGGCCAGATATCCTAAACTTGAGAAATTAGCATATTGTTTATTGATCGCGTCACGAAAACTGCGACACTACTTCCAGTCTCACTCCATCAGGGTTCTAACCGATCAACCACTAAGACAGGTGCTCCATCGTCCTGACACTTCTGGGCGACTCCTCAAATGGTGCATCGAACTAAGTCAGTATGATATCACCTACCATCCTCGTACCGCTATCAAAGGACAAGCCATGGCTGATTTCATTGCCGAATTCACTATCAACAAAGGCAAGGAACAATCCGAAGTAGCAAAAAACATCAAGTGGAACCTCTTTGTAGACGGAGCATCAAACGAACAAGGCTCGGGGGCAGGTATTGTGATCATCACCCCCAGGGGAAGAAAGTTGTACTATGCATTGAGATTGGAGTTCACAGCCTCTAACAACGACGCTGAATATGAAGCAGTAATAGCAGGATTGGAACTGGCCCTAGAAATCGGAGTCAATTCCCTATGTATTCATAGTGATTCTCAGCTTATCGTAAACCAGGTACTAGGAGAATTCCAGACTCGGGGAGAACGGCTCACAGCATACCTAAAGAAAACCAAACTGCTGCTCGATCAATTGGACCATTATCTAATCAAACACATTCCTCGAGAAGAAAACCAAGAGGCAGATGAACTTGCGAAACAAGCTAGCATGATGAACAGCACCATTTCCGGGGCACTAGCAATCTCAAGGCAGCTAGCCCCAAGTTTCGAACAAGTGAATCTGATAACTACAATCGAAGAAGGAACCTGGATGACTCCTATCCGGAAATATTTGCAAGATGGCATACTACCCGACAGGCGAGACGAAGCCAAGAAGATTTTGAGAAAAGTTCCCCACTACACAATACAAGAAGGCATCCTCTACCGGCGTGGCTTCTCTAGCCCCTTATTAAGATGCGTCGCCGGAAGGGAAGCCAAGGAGATATTAACAAACATCCATCAGGGAGGATGCGGAGATCACACTGGAGGACAGACTTTGGCAAGAAAGATACTCCGATATGGATATTACTGGCCCACACTAAACAAAGATACCCTAGACTTCGTTAAGAAATGCGACAGATGTCAGAAGTTCGCCAAGATCCCTCGACTGCCCACAAACGAAATTACTCAAATGACCAGCCCTTGGCCCTTTGCTGTATGGGGAATTGACTTAATTGGCGAACTGCCAACGGGCCGAGGCGGAGCCAAATATGCTATAGTGGCAGTCGATTATTTCACCAAATGGGTGGAAGCGGAACCTTTAAATAAAATATCTTCAGCAAAAATTATCAACTTCTTGATCAAAAACATTCTGTGCAGGTATGGAGTCCCCCTCAAGATCGTATCAGACAACGGACTCCAATTTGACAGCGAAGAGTTTGCCGACTGGTGCCAAGAGCATGGAATTCATAAAAGCTTCTCATCAGTAGCTTACCCTCAGGCAAACGGACAAGTTGAAGCTGTCAACAAAATTCTCAAAACCCTAATCAAGAAGAAACTTGAAAAGTCAAAAGGCGCTTGGGTGGACGAACTTCCTACGGCACTATGGGCATACCGCACATCTTTCAGAACATCAACGGGACATACTCCTTTCTCTTTGGCATATGGATCGGAGGCAATGCTCCCAGTTGAGACTATTGTGCCTTCCCACCGTAGGATCCACTACAACCCAGAAGAAAACGAAGAACTCCTCCTCATGTCTTTGGATCTGATTGAGGAAAGGAGAAACGATGCAGCACTCAAAGCAACAGCTCACAAACAAAAAGTGGCAGCACTATACAATTCCAAAGTCAAGCATCGCAGCTTACAAGAAGGAGATCTTGTCCTCAGGCGAATCTTTCCGCGCCCCGGGGCACTGGACCCCATCTGGGACGGACCATATGTAATTCACAAAGATCTCCACAACGGAGCTTACATTTTGTCAACAGTGGACGGAGAGGTGTTCCAGAGGGCATGGAACATCCGACACCTCCGTCGATACTTTTCTTAACTTGTACTGCCCATATGAAGTGAATTAACAAAGAGAATCAGTGGACGTAGGCATTTTCGTGCCGAACCACTTTAAAAAATCTTGTCTCTTTTTAACTTGTTCCTTTATGTCTTGGCTACTTGTTAAGCGTTATCCCTTTCTGTTGAACAAAATTCTATGGCATCTCCACTCAAGACGCACCGCGGCCTCATCTGGACTAGGCCTAACAGGTACGCTACGATTCTATGCACTCGCCAATGAGACTCTTTTGCCCCAGCATCCCTCTGCTGCGGGTTAACTCATTGCGCGCCTGCCCTCAAAGCCAACTGTAATGAGCCGATTATAAGTCATCATAAAGGCCGACTATAGCCGATGGCAGCTCATTACGGCGTTCGGCTCGTCGGTAACTGTGAACCTACTTTAAGCCCCAACATAAGGTGTGGCCAGCCAGGGGTAGTTCACGGCCAACGGCACCCACGCTAGCCGGCCACGGTAAATCGAATAATACCCACGATTACGGACCATAATGGTTCGGGTAGTTACCGTGCGCGATCTCGGCTCCGATGTGTCTTAAGTGCGGCTGTGGTAAAAAAGAAAACTCCCCGCGGAGGCGTAAGATGGGTGACAAATGTCTCCAAGACCCACAGCTAGGGAAAGTGACTACAAAACCCGTTTGCCACGAACTTAAGCACATCGACGGCCTTCCGTGACTGGAAGTTTTACTTTTACTATATTTCCATTCCATTTAAATATTTTTCTCCTATCCTGTATAACAAACTCTAAAGTACAGGAAACCAAATAGGAAGCATTCACTCATGAGGCTCTAAGCCTGCGTGCTGGGTAGAAGGGCGCTCGGCTATACCCGTGAACAGTTACACAAGACACTCAAAGCTAACGCCTGCGAATAAAACATAAAGGGCGGTACTCTCTTCTCTTGTACATAAATGCGTAACTATAACTTATTCATACACTGACATTGCAAAACGTGAAATTATATTTCAAGCAAAAACTTAACATCAAACACAAGTGGAATCACAGGCATATACATAATTATACTTCTCACACAGCACATAAAGATAGCAACAACATTTAAACATGACAAAATCAGCTTATATTATAAGATCACACGAAGTTATTCTTTGCAAATAATTTTATTACAGTTGCATATCAAAGACTAACATGAACAGTGATAAAAAAGAAACAAAAAGATGGCAGATGCATCCACACTCCATAACCAACTCCCCCAACCTACTTAGCCGCAGGATCGGAGCCCCCAGCATGTGGATCTGAAGTCCCACCTGTCCAGATCAGAAGAGGAATTCATTAAACGAACGATCAAGTTATGAAAACACGAAAAGAAAAGAAAGGGAAAAGAATAACTCACCAGCATCCGCCGCTTGATCCTCATCATCCAACTGCACGCCCGCTTCCTCTGCAGCGAGTAGCCGCATCCCCTCCTTCACCGCCGCTTGCTCCTCCTTTGAGAACTGAGCAGTGACCGCACTCAAGTTGAAAGCCTCTCCGCCTTCCTTACCCGCGTTCACCCTGGCCTCCTCTAAAGCCTGGAGATACACCTTGGCCATGACCCGAGGGTAATCGTCCATCCAAGACAAGCCGCCCTCCTTCCAAGTGTGGAAGTACATATCCTGCAACATCTCATCCATCATCCCCTCGTTTTCCTCAAACTCCCTCACCCGGGCCTCGGAAGCCTGCAACTTGGTGATGGCGACGTCCCTCTCTGATTGGTATCTCAAGCAGTCAGCCTGGAGTGACCTCCTCATTTCCTCTTCCTTCAACTTGAGGGACCTCCTCATCTCCTCCATCTCCTCCTTCAACTCGGCCTGAGCCATCTCCGCAGCCTCGAGCCTCCCTGACAACTCCTCCACCCGCTCGAGATCCGCATTTCGAACCTCATCCACCGTTGCGATAGCTATGTTAATCCGTTCCCTGCAAGCGACCTCCAGCTTCCGTAATTCCGCCCTACTGGCCTTCTCCATGGTCTCTTTCAGACGCTTGGAGGCTTCCTCATGCTGGGAAATCTGGATGGCTTGGTCGGCGAGTTGCTTGGCCTGATCGGCAACCTTTAACCTCAACCGAATGTTAGCACTCCCGATCTCTTCCCCGGCCTTGACCAACTTAGCATGATGCTCCATTAACTTCTCGGTCTCTACGGCCACCCGGTCGATATTAGCCTTGGCCTCATCCCCCATGGTGACTACCCGTGTAGTAAGTAAATCAAGATCTAAAGATTTGGCCTCGTCCAACACTCTTACCATGGGGTTGCGGGGAAGTAGGTGCTCGCCCGTGGTCTCATCGAATGAAATGTCCCGAAAACTTGGGTCTAAATCAGGATGACCGGCAAAAGGGTCACGAGGCACGGGGCGAGGCACATCGGGACGCCTTATATGAATGACAGTAGAACTCTTGGAAGGAGGAGGAGGGGGGCAGGGCTCCGTGCTCTCCTCCGTAGTATCACGAGGAGGCTGAGTAAGGGGAGGCAGAGTAGGAAGCTGCGAAGCAGAAGAAGACTCAAATAAGGAACGGCTCCGCTTCCTTTTCTGAATGCCCTCTTCGATGACCCCAAGAAGAGGGCGGTACTTGACTACGTCCCCAGTGCGATCAGTAGAAGGTTTCGCAGAAGCTCTCCTCGACTTAAATTGTTCAAGACGATGTCGAACATCCGACGTTTTAACTGCCGGGCCTGCCCCTGAAATAAAGAACAAGTGTTACGAACATACAATAATCCGCAATTCAAAAAATGTGCTAAGTTAAAAAGAAAGAAAAGTGAGGAGACACATCTATTATACAAACCCGGCGGAGGAGTGGGAAACTGCAATAAGTCCTGGATCTCATCCCAGGACGGAAGTGAACCGTAAAAAATTTCTAAGTCCCTATCGAAAATGGAATCGGCAGAAGACAAAAGTTCACCTTGCGTCGCCGGAGTCACCCTAGCTGAAGCCACAGCTTTGCCAGTTTCCTTTGCCTTCTCCGTTTCTTTCTCCTTTTCCTTCTCCGTTTCCGACTCTCCCTCCGACTCCCCGAAGGCCCGACGGAGAGCCTCATCCAGTTCGAGGTCTTGCTCAGAGGTTAGAGCGGCAACACCACTACCACCTTGACCGTCGCCATCTCCTCCACCCTCCGACCCTTCTCCAACTTCGCCTCCTTCCTCCTCTTCCACACCTTCCTCCTCCGGGACAGTCGGGCAAGTACTTGGAGAAGGGCCATCGGACTTCTTCAGTTTCTTCCCCCCAACCGCAGGACGCGCTGCGAAAGGCTCCCTCTTACCGCTCTTTACCGTAGCCCCCTCCTTAGCTTTAGCAGCCCTCTCCTCAGCCGTATCCCTTTGCTTAACCATGGACTGGCGCGGTAAGATCAAATTATACTCCAAGAGGGTTGCGTTCCTGATCAAGAAAGAGGCCGACCGGTCCCGTGCCGGAATAGCCTTTAGTTCAGCAGCCATTCGCACTAAGGAATCGTCCTCCACGACTGCAATACCACCTGTCGCTAGCCAGAAATAGAAGCATGTCAGAAAAAAACACTACAGTCAAAACACATGAAAAATATAAATGAAATCAATCTTACAGCCGGAAGTGAAAAGGCGGAAAGAAACAGCATCGTCCTTGACGAAGAACCACTCCTTCTTGAACATGGTGAACTTGGAATACAAGTCCAGAACTGGTTTGAAGGGTACGGCCGCCTCCAGGCTAATGTACGGAGACCCCTTCTTATAGCCTCTCAGGTTGTACAAGTATCGGATTTCCCGGTTAGAAGGAGGACGCCCGTACCTCCTCTGGAAGATAACAAAAAGGCTCACCAGGATGGCATAAGAATTAGGCTGAAGCTGGAAGGGAGCCACCTTCAAATATGTGGTGAAGCTAATTATCCAAGCGTTGATAGGGGGGATAGCACCGCACATACAATGGTATCTGCTAAAAGCGAAGTAGCCCTCGGGAGGATTATATGGCATCACTCCATCTCCCGGCAGCAGCATAAGGGCCCTATCTATCCCAAAGGAACGGGATATGACGTCAAGTTGCTCCTCCTTTAGGGAGCTAGGAAAGCAATCCGGGGGAGAGATCAAAAGTTCCTGTGGACCATATCCGTCCACTAGAGACCTCGGAATAGGTCGGTGTTGCCCGGATCCTGGTTGGACTGGGGGCAAGGAAGAAGAAGGCTCTCCTGTGCCTCTAGACTTCTTTCTGTCTGATCGTGTTTCCGCTTTGCGAGACATTTTCTGCAGCACAAGAAAGACTTGAGATTAGAATAAGAAGTATAGAAACACAAACAAGCAAGTATATAAAGCAAGCGTATAAAAGCCTAAGATTTCGCTCAAGATTCAAATTTTCGAGTCTCATTCGGTATATGCCTCATTCGGAAATTCCATTCGGCATTAGGAGTTCATCCGGTATACGAATTCGTTCGGTGGTACAGTGCAAGTAAATTCATTCGGCCCTAATGACGAAAGCCCATTCGGCACCTATGTCCCATGTTCATTCGGCATTTGAGAACCAACGTGTGTATTCGGCATTCTGAGCCATTCGGTAATAAGAGGCATTCGGCAATAGAGTACGTACCTGATTCGGTAGAAATTTGGTTCGGCAGAAGATTTGGTTCGGCAGTACAGTTGATTCGGCTCTCTGATTCGGTAAGGAAAAACCAAGGGGGGTGTAGCCTCTATATATAGGCGAGCTCAGGACGGCCGAACCAGTTAGTTCGGTACCGGACCAACCAAAAGCCGGATGAGAACAGCCGGACCAAACACAAAGCCGAATGAACTCTCTCTCTGCCAACAACAACCAGGAACTAGGGGCATACAGAGCGCCTCATGCAGATAAGTACCGAACTCCAGAACTAACTAATAAAATAAGATTATGATAACGGTGAATAAGTCGTAAAACTCTCACTAACATGGATTAATCGTTTACACGTGTATGCGACCACGAATGGTCCATAGGCACGCTCTGAATGGTTATTAACCCTATCGTCGTGGGAATTTACACTTTGACACGCCTTTTTAAGCCCATCGGTCATATGGATATTTGATAATTATTATGAAATGGCTAAGCTACTTACACATGTGCGGGGTCGCGAACGATCCCTAGGCATGCTCTGAGCTGGCGATAAACCACCTTGGCAAACGACCCAGGGACCCACTCTAACGTGAACCTGGCATCGACAATGCTAAGCCCCTTCGGGGCACACTTGCTCGTCCCGAGCGACACGGTTCACTTCATCTCAAATATTCCGATCACGAACGGTCGTTATTTGAAATCACACTAAAACTGTAAATTCCTTTGCAGGACATCAACAGGATATGAACATCCAGCCCATGGCATTACAAAACACGCCTTCTTGCCGCAGGGAAACAAAGCGCGACACATGCAAGCACGTGCCCCACTTTGGGGGGAAAATGTTGGGCGAATTCTCACCCAGAAGATCTCGAGACCAAGATGCGTCAGTTTCACCCGGGTTCGCAACCCTCTATTCCATTCGGTGGCCCAACCTAAAGTCCATTCGGCATTCCCAGTACAAGGTCATTCGGCAATACAGGCAAAGGCTCATTCGGTAAAGCAAGGCAGGAATCCATTCGGCACAACACCCCCCATGTTCATTCGGTAACAGTTCCATCCGGTACACCGAAAACCGGACGAAAGCCCCTCCAACGACCGAACCACCTACCACCGGTCCACTCCGTCACCGGTCCATGCACCCATGACAAGTGGAGCATCGCCGAACCAGCTCCCCCTGCCGAACCAAGCATTCTACATCACCTACCGGATCAAGGCCTTCCCTAGGCACTACCGAACCGCGTCACCACAAGACACCAAGCCAACTCCCTACCGAACGAGGCTACCACCGGTCCAACCTCACCACCGAATGAAGCTCGCCGAACCAACACAGTTGCCAGTCCAGATCGCTTCAGCCCGGGCCCACCAGCAGTTATATACTTCCAAGACCCCTGCCCCCTACCTCATTCTATAAATAGAGGGGCAGGGGTACAACAATGGCATACAAGTTTGAGAGCTCAAGCAAGGAAGGAACTTTCAAACTACTTTCATACACCTTCAGCCCGGGCCCACCAGCAGTTATATACTTCCAAGACCCCTGCCCCCTACCTCATTCTATAAATAGAGGGGCAGGGGTACAACAATGGCAGACAAGTTTGAGAGCTCAAGCAAGGAAGGAACTTTCAAACTACTTTCATATACTGATATACGAAGCATTGTACCTGTAATCTGAAAGAAAGAAGATAATAACATATAAAGTGGACGTAGGCACATTCTGGCCGAACCACTATAAATCTGTGTGTCTTTTACATTTCAGCCCCTACTTCTTTCATATTTACTTACTCATCTAAAATCATTGAAAATCACATATAATCAACTAAATAATACGACTTGGAGGTGTTTGTCCATTTTTTGTGCAAACAATTAGCTTACGCTAAATTCATTTCCAAACAATTCTTTTTGAATATAGTTGAGTGAGAATTTAATCCATTCAATATCATTCTTACTTAATTTAAATTCCATTTAATTTCATTCTTTTCCAAATTTAATTCAAGTCCAACTAAATTTCATTTAGGCAACTTAAATTCATACCATTTCCTTTACTATTTTAAATAAGAATTGAATTTCATTCAATATTATTTATAGCACAACTGAATTTTGATTTTTACTTCAACCAGATTTCAACTAACTTCTATTTCTCAATATGAAAGGTCAAACCTTATTTACTAACCAAGTCCATTCATCCTTTATACCTTCTTCACCTTATTTCAATTTACGTTTCATTTAGGATTGAATTTTGAATTTACCCTACCATTCAACTATTTCCCATTTATGTTTATAATTCCATCTTCTATTCCTAAGTTCGAACTAATTATTTACTTAAGATCTTACACTGTTCATTTAAGTCCATTTCCATCTCATAATCACAATTTTAGATTATAACATTTAATGGCTTAAGGGTATAAATCCATTACGCAATTATAACTCATAATTATATAATCATTTTTCCAATTTTAATTTTATTTTAACTTATCTTAAGTTAAATTCAAATATATTCTATTCACTTTCATTCACTCAAATTTAATTTTAATTCTAGGATTAAAATTTCATTTTCCCTTCATATTTAAATCAACTTCACTTAATAGGTTCAATATTTATTCATTTAAATTTCACATTAATTAAAGAGAATTCCCAGAGTTCAATTACTCAGTTTTATTTCAAAACCAATTTGAAAATATAAATAACTCATACACACCTGGTATATCAAAACAAATCTCCAGATTCCAAAACAACTTATTTTACCAAAAAAAAGTTCCCTTTTGAAATTTCTAAATAACTGGTATACCCAACAAGTCTAAACAAATATCATAACCAGTCACCACTGTAGCAATCTATCACCTTAGAAATTCTGTGACGCCCCACCTCTATGCTCACAATAACAAAGGTTATTATAACGAATAACGTCTCCTATTGCGAAGAATAAGGCTTGTTAGAGGTGACCATACGTAAGTTATGCCTTAGGTGAGTATTGATTACATCGATAGGGGTTGTGTAAATTACTCCCAACGTTATAATTTCAACTCAAATCTAAAACGAAACCACAGCGGCTAAAGAAAAATTAAGAGCAACTCATAATAACAACAACACAGATTGCGTAATCACATTAGAACAGAAATACCAGATATATAGCGGAAGACAAGTCTGGAATACATACTACAACAAGCGTTGGTTCACATGAACCAAATGTACATATACATATCCATCAATACATACACGAGACGAGAGTCAATATACCAAAAGTACTCCTCGAAGACTAGACAAAAGATGGAGTGAAATCCCAAAAGCGGAAGTTGCAATTGAATTTAAGATAGCGACTATCCTGAAATAACTCTGTCTGACCCGAGAATTATTTAAAAGAATTTAATCTTAGAATTGAATGCATCATAAACAACATCAAGCAAAATAATAATAGTCTCGAACGAGACTATTCAACATAAGAAATCAACAAAGTTTAAATGAAGAAATCACATTAAACTCCATCAAAATCAACTTTCAAATTGACAATTGAATACAAAACAGCAATTCACAAAATCTAGAAATCAAAAATGGATAACTAGAAAAATCAGCATAAAAGTGGATCGATCCCATCATATGGCTGAAGCCTACCAAGTACTGTCATCATAATTCTTGATGTCCAACAAATGACCCGAAGGTCCAACATATTACCCGAAGGTCTAGCACTGGTAATTGACCCTAAGGTCCATCATATGACCCGAAGATCCAACATATTGGCTCGAAAGCCCAACAAAACCCTCAAAATCATCAATCAACAAATCTACAACGAATATTTCAATCAACGAGTCCGGAATTAACCGAATTAGTAAAAGCGTGGCTTCATATTCCACACTTTTGCTAATTCGTTTAAATCTCTTCATCGTTTCCTTGAAAGTGCAAAATTGTGTATTTTATATAAATAAAATTTTCGTTCTCAAACGGACAAGTCCGGAATTAAGCGAATCAGTAAAAGTAAGGTTTCATACTCCTCAATTTTGCTGAAGCATTTAAATCCCTTTTCATTCATTTGAACGCGCAAACCGTAAAATTTTTGGAAATAAATTTATTTTAAAATGATTTTTAAAACATGTGATTAAAACAGCAACAACTATAGCAATTTCGACAAGAAAATTGCGCTTCACAAAACACCACAAAAACAGGTATCAAATCGGCGTTAAGGGATAACCACTTGAAAATTCACTTTAAAATTGACGGTTACTAAACTCGAAATAACAATAATTTTTTACTCGTCAAAAATGTTATCAAAACTACAGTCTTAAAAAATATAATACCAGCGCAAAAATTCCGTTATAAAAATAACGGTAACAAAATACGTTTTAAAACGTAATACTGATTCAACAAAAATTAATAATTAAACTGCATTACCCGATATTCATAAAACACTTCACTCAAAAATGAAGAAATGAAAAATATTTAATAACTCCATTATCCTTGAACTGGACACTGTTTTGCACACAAATATAAATATTTTGTGTTACACTTAAATGCATGCACGCTAATATGCAGACACATCCAAAAATGCAAAGTCTAAATGATCTGGAACTTAACCTTACACGCAATAATGAGTTTACCAAATATTTGACCAGGAAAAGTTAATATGTGCGCATGAATTATGTGTAGCCTGGACACATTTTCAAAGCAATTCAATCTTGCACGTGCATCCTAATATAATGGTCAGGACATATTTTATGCAACATGTAATACTCACGCATACTTTAATTTGTATGCATGCAATTGAAATATAGTCTGGCCTTGATTTGTGCACACACACGTTTCCTTAAAACACGGACTGCATACGCTAATGAAATAGAACACACACACCTGAGCAATGTTTTATTCACGCAAGAATGAAACAGTTTTCATGCACACTAAAATTTTCACTCAAGTAATAAGGGGGAAAAATGACTAGACCCTGTACACATATCACGCTGCACGTATAACGTGCAAGTGTAAAATTTACAAATGAGTGGCCTGCCTGATATGCACGCAATGTGAAGAAATGTAAAACAACAATGATTTGTGTTACGCCCTGGTATGCAAATAATACCTAAACAACACCATGTGCGCATGCATTGAAGAAAAATATTCTTTTGAACAATATTATTGTATACAACAAGATGGCATGCACGAATTGAAAATTGTTTGAACTACATGAAGTGGTGTACTTCAAACAAATATGCACGTAACCAAAAAAAATCATGCAAACCATAAACATGCGCAAGAAACCATTCTATAATCTGGGCAATACTTCATACACAATGAAAAATGAAAATTTTTTGACCTGAACATGTGCACTCAAATCAATAATGCCTGGCTTAAATACTATGCCCGTAAGCATTTATAAACAGTCAGGACTACCATTTTATACAAAAAATATAAACAAAAGATGGCTGGACTCAGTAAAATTCACGCACGAGAGAAACAATGAAATGAATAAAAATTCTACACTAGAAATTTTCCTGAACCCAAAAACTGCATATAATACGTGCTCACTCAACTAACCAAATTATCGCACCCATAGACTGAAACTAGAAATGTGAGTTTGCACTCACCTAAAATTGGCTTCAAGATTTGTTAGCAAATAGGAACCACTTGGAGTTAAATTTCTTGAACCGCCATTAATGCACTAGCATGCTCTTGAAGCTAAAACAAAAGAATGATGCAACACGAAAAATAAGCCAAAGAATTTCTTTGCAGGCTACTTTTCTTTCAAATATTGTGTAAGCCAATGAAATAATGTGCGCTGGCCTTTATTTTGTACAAAAGCAATTAAAGTTAGACGTGCTTCAGTGAAAAGAAGGACAGGTTGCCTATAAAAATGACGATGGCTGTAAAACAAAGTGTGTGTTCACTTTTTCTTTTTATAAATATAAGTGGCGTCAGCAATTTCGCATTGTTTTATAAACTTAGTTGTAGCAAATTGTAACGACCCGTAATTTCGTTACTTCGAAAATGAGAGATTTCGTTCAATTTAAATTTAAAAGGATTTTAAATCTTAAAATAAATATGTTATATATAAAAAAATTATCTATTTTTATAGTTAATAAGTTTAAAAAGTATAAATTTGGATTTTGGAACAAAACGACAAAAGTTAAGTTTTGTTAAAAATAATTAAAGGCTTAAAAAAGCGGATTTTAATATTTGTCTAAAATGATAAATCTTATTTAAAACATCTAATAAAGATAATAAAAGTATGTTAAAAGATTTAAAATTTTGTTAACAATTGTTTTACAAAAATAACCAAAAATTTGTCGCATTTTGTTAGTTTTACATACATTGTAAAATTATAGATTTTGATATTAATTTAATATGGTTTTAAAATACAAAGAGACTTGTTTTATTTTATTTAAAGAAGTAAAAATTTCATTCTAAAGTTTGCTTTACTTCAATATACAGTTTAATAAAAACGTCAAATTTTGACTGTATAATTTGTCGTCAAAAACGTCGTTTTTAACCAAAACAAGTTATCGACAAATTGTTGCAACTTGATACATTTCCAAACTTAAAAATACAAGTTTATAAACTATATAAACATTATACATTTAGCACTAGAAACAAAAAGACTTTACTTTTGAAAATATTTACATAAATGTATAAAAAGTAAAAAAAGCATGATTTGACAAATTTAAAAATTATTAAACCTTTTATAAAACAACATCATTACTCTACTTCATATCTCAATAATAAGAAGTTATGTTTCTACATAGGAAAGGAGCAAATGCAAAAGTGAAAAGAAAGCTAATAAAAGGAGTTAATGACACATACATACATGATTTAATGCAAATCAAATCATTCCAAAATCTTCTTTTTAAACACAAAATCTAAGAAGGTAATCATTCCTCTTTCTTATCATCACCATTAACACATATCAAATCACTCTTTTTCACATAAAAGAAAAGTATATTTATATTCAAAAATGAAGAGGGTATTAATGTCATTTACCACTAAATATGTTCACTTATAAATACAACCACGCCTCTTTTCATTTCCACTACACTTTCATTTCATAAAATTTCCAAAAACCTTCTCTACTTCCACCATTTCCCTTCTACCTTCAAGATATCACCTCCATACTCCAAACCATCACCTTACATCCCCTTACACAAGCCAAACTAACGCCCACACGCCTCCTCTTCATCCAAAACCCACGCTTACACCCCCATACCAACTTAGGCCGAGCACACCCTCCCAAAACCCGAGCACTATGCCCTAGTCCAAGCCTCCCTTGTCCAAGCCGAGCCCACACAAGCCCAAGCCGAGCTCCACACCCCCAGGCCAAGCACCACCCTCACCTACCCTCTCCTACACGCCTAAACCCCAAGGCCGAATCCTCCTCTTTTAAAAAAAAAGAAAAAAAAAGAGGAAAAAGAGAAAGAAAAAGAAAGGAAAACAAAAGAATTCGGAAAAGAAGCAATAAGGCGAGACGTTGGAAAGTAGCACGTTAGCGAGAAACGCGTATCTCACATTCAAGATTGACGGAGCAGATATGAAGTTGAGAAATTATCACCGCTTTTTAAACTATATTGATTATCATGCTAAATTGTTATGTTATATAATCACCATTTGATGATATGGATGTTTGATTTAATGTTTGAATATGTTGGATAATCCGTAGTAATTTAATGACATTTGCCGTGTGGAAAATATTGATGTTATATGCATGTTGTATGGTTGTTATGATAATTTGGATATCAAATTCCTATTAGTTAGGTAATCACTTTGTTTAGTAAGACCATATTTTAGTAATATTAGAAATTGTGGAAAAATAAGTCTCTTTTCATTTAAAAGTGAAATTAAAGTTAAAATAAAAGAGAATTTGAAATATGAAGTGAATCAGATTTGAAAAGGATAGTTAATTAGAAATTGAAATTAAGATGAATAGTGAAATTGAAATTGAAATTGAATTCGATTTTGGAAAAGTGAAGCTTAGTTTGATATTGAATTGAAGTTTAAATTGAAATTAGATTTGAAATCTGAGTTTTAAATGTGTTTAATTTGAGATTAGAATTGAAATTGAGTTGAAATTGGAATTTAAAATATAATATTAAAATAATGTGAATAAGTGAAAATATATTTTAAAAACTTTAAAAATTGAAAATATTGATTTAAAATGGTTTCTAATGATTTTATAAGTATTGAAATCAAATCTGAAATGATTATTTCAAGTATTGAAAAATAAGTTAAAACAAGACGCGTCGCGCAACGATAGTTCGCGATTTCGTGCCAAAAAGTTCAAATGAGTGTATAGAGTGGAATATGCCTCGGAATTGTTCGAGACAAGAAAATTCCAGACTATTATATCTATATCTTCTAAAAGAAGAAAGAAAACCAAAGTTTCGATAAGTAAATTTTGAATTAAGTCCAAATCAATTTTCTAGAAAAATCGCGATAGTGCAGTTAAGTGACCATAACAGGAAATTTGTTTAAATGAACGATTTTAATTATGGAAAAATATGAAATAAATTTGATAAATCTATTTAAATGATTTAAAATAGATTTGGATTGGAAAATATGAATTATAGAATGTTTAATTCAAATAAGCTTATTTAGCACTTCCGCAGCACTTTTCTGCTGCGAGTTGTAAAACTTCTAGAATATGATTTTAAATGTAATAGCGATTTTTGCAGAATCGATCGTGAATGTTTTAAAAAGGATAATTAAGCATTGTGAAAGATAATTTGGTATATTTGTAAGCAATTCCAAAATAAAGTTAAAAAATCTGAGTATGCGGAAACGACTAGTACATTTGTCCCGCCTGTGAGATATGCGAAGATAAAATAAGGTGTTTAACTAAGGTTAGGGATGGAGCAAGCAGTGCCCTGAACTTACCTGGCCTATGTTTTCTTTTCTTAGGCGAGGGGTGGAACAGATCGAAGGGAAGGCCCGTTAGGCTCTTAAATAAAAAGATTCCGCTAAGTTTTCCGAAATAAAAGAAGATTGGTATTATCCGAAAGTTAAGCAATCTCCAGAAAGAATGATTTCTAAGATCGAATTTACTTCAAAATGTTTGTTAAGATTGATTTAGAGTTTATTGTAAACGACGTCTTAAATAACATTGTTTTTGACCTGCTTAAAAGTAAAGAAATTTGGATCAAGAATTAAGTAAGAAAATCTGGGATATTTTCCAAAGTAGAAGAATAAATTTCTAAGAATAATTCTAAGTTAAAAGAAAGAGATTTAGAAATCATCCGAAAAGAATTGAAGTGAAAAGAGACTTAATAAATCCTATATACTCATATTCACTTTTATCGATGATTGGATTTCGAAGGAACCAAAGTCGGATTTGGTTAATTCCTATCCGAAAACCACTTCTGTAATATCCCGGAATTTTGGACAATTTAAATTTAATAATCTGGGTTTATATTTAAATTGAATTGATAAATTTGTTAATCAATTTGGTTGATTTAATAATTTTCTTTATTTAAATATTTAATTTGTGAATTTATTTTTAATAAAGCGATAAATTGTTTTCTAATTAATAATGTATATGTATTTATATATATTTTAAATAGATAAGTTGTTAAATTAGTATAGCATAATTTTAATAATTTGGAAATAGAAATTGTGATTTATTTTTAATTTAAGCTTTTCAAAAATATTTAATAAAATACTATATGATTTTAAATATGTAAGATAAATGTTTTATTGGTTTAAAATTCATTTTAATTTAAGTTTTGATATTTAAAATAAGTTATAAAATGTTTGTGTTTTTCTTTTTAAACTATTAATTTATAAAATGAGATTTGTTAATTGAATTTGAAATTTAAAATACAATTTATTTATGAAACGTATATTCATTTAGGTGATAATCTCTTTTATAAATCTATTTTAATTATTTAAAGGTATCTTTGATAAATGATTTTATTTTTTTTATTTTTTTTGCTTTATTCTTTAGAAATTATATAAATGCATAACTAAGTATAAGCACTAATTAATTTATTTTAAACATTCATTAATCTTAATTGAAATAACAAAATCGTTTAACAAAGACATGTGTAAGTTTATCAAAGCATAGTTAAACATGTGTTGACATATTAGACAAGTGTCATGTAGTAATTTTGTTTTTCTTTAATTTAAAATAAATCATAAAATAGCTATATAAACTTGCACCTATTCATTCTTTAGCTCTTTCTCATTTTTTTTCTACAGGAAATCAGAAATTTTGTTCATCTCTTCAAATGCATTTCTCAAATCTATAAAACAACATGCATTCAAAATCCTCTTTTCCAAAGTACAAATCTGCATTTCTCAAAATAAAAGCCTGCATATCCCAAAATCTTATTCAATCTGCAAGAATGAAAACATGCATGCAACAAATTACAAACCTGTAAATGCATTGCATTCAAACTCCTCAAAATGCATGTCTGCATCCTTCAAAACAAGCCTGCATACTTTCTAATACAACCTGGGTTGAACTGCATGCCACAAATAAAATTTGCATACATGAAATCAAGGAAGCCTGCATTCAAGAATTTTCAAAATCTGCAAGCAAGTTTTTAAAGCATTAAACAATTGAAGATCAGGTTTAAAGGCATTCAAGTTTGGAGCTTTCTACAAGGATTTCAAACTATGTTCTACATGTTCAAAACTAAGCTTTGTTCTGCATTTTAAAAGTCTGGGCTCTGCATCATTATACGGGTGAGTAACATTTTTGTTAAAAATTACTTAAGTATAAATTGGTTGCATGTTTCATCTGGAAATAACTATGTTTTTGTGAGCCCATAACCCACAATTGAAATGAAAGTAAATTGCAAACTAAAATTTGAAACCAAGTTGGAAACCTGAATTTAGATATAAATTCAAATAATTTGAATCTTGTTTGTGTAATTATTGGGTTTTTAAAATTTAGTTTGGGTTTTAAACAAAACAGAAACTGTTTTCTGTTTTCAGATTTAAAAGTAAATTTAAAATTTGTATGATGAATTTCAATCTAGAATTTTTTAAAACCTGGAATTTAATTATGAATTCAGTAATTTAAATCTGGGTTTTTGAAACATGTTTGAATTCAAAAATGTAAGATGATTAAACCAAAAAACAGAAAACTGTTTTCTGTTTTAATTTAAAAGCAAATTTTTTTAAATAGCAACTGAAATTTAAAATTTAAATCTGGAAACTGAAATTTGAAATACATGAATTTGAGTTGAATTTAAATCTAGAATATAAATTTGTTTTTAAACTTTTTAAAGTATAAAGGAACTTTGGGTCTGAATTTAAAACTATAAGTTTTAATTTATGAAATAAAGTTTAAACTAAGTTTAAATTTGGTTTTAAAACCTGAGATTTGACTTTAATGTCAGTTTTTAAAATTAAATAAGTTTTTAAATTTAAATTTGTTATGACTATTTTGGAATAATTTGAATTTAAAGATGAAGATGGAAGTGTAAATAAAGTTTTAAATTTTAAGTTTGAATCTGAAATGAATTTTTTTTAAAATTGTGTTTCAGTTTGAAATTTAAAAAGAAATTTTAAATTTGAATTTTGTTTGAAACAAGTGTTTAAATTTCTTTGTATAAATAAGAATGTTTCTTATTTTTGAATTAAAGAAATTGGTTTCATTTAAATTATTAAATTAATTTAAATGGAATATTAATTATTTAATTAATGAATATGTGGATGTTTAATTTGGAAATTAATAATTTTTAAGTTAATTAATTAGATTTGAGATTAATTAATTAAGGTTAATTAATCTATAATTTAGAATGGTTAATTAAGTTTTAATTAATGATTAAGATTTATTTAATCAAGTGATTTAAGATAATTAGGACTTTAATTAATACTTAATTAATTTATAATTAGAGATTAATTAAATTGTAATTAAAGATTTATTAATTGATAATTAATAATGATTAATTGAAGTTAATTCTTGATTATGTAATTAAGAAATGTTAATAAAGGTCATTAATTTAAGATTATTTTAACAATTAATTAATGTGATTAATTTTTAATAATTAATTAGATTAATTAATTAATGATAATCAATTGTTTAATTATTTAATGAAGTAATAAATGAATTAATTACTTAGTGTAATTAATTTAATAAATGTGATCAGTTTAGAATAATTAAGTTTAATTAATTTAAACATTTATGAATTGTTGATAATTACTTTATGTAATTTATGGATTTGTAATTACTTAGAGAAGTAATTAATTAATAATTACTTAATGTAATTAAGGATATTTATTTTAGAAATAATTTGGATTTAAATTACTTTGAAATTAATCATGGGATTAATTTAAATAATTAATTAAGAGTAATTAATTTATGGGATGAGTAATTAAAGTAGTTAATTACTGAATGGTTATTAATCATGGGTGGTCAATATATACGGTTTAAAATTGAAGATTAAATACTTATGTAATTAATTTATTTTGAGAAATTGATTAAATATAATCAGAAATCATTAATTAATTAATTAATGATGTAATTTGGAATTGATTAATTAAGATATAATTAATATTAAATGCTAATTACTTATTGTAACTAGAGATGGTTAATCAATAATGATTAACTAAAGTGAATATTGAGATGATGATTTATAAATTGACTTGTAATCAATTAAAGATTTAGATAAGCAGAATTTTAATGATGAAGTAATTAATTTAACTTATTTTAAATTAAGTAGAGATTTAAGTAATTAATTTAATTCATACTAAATTAATTATAGAAGGAGTGATCATTAGATCATTGCTTATGTTTGATGAATGATATTGGTTGTCTGGTATAGTTTGTAATCTCAGTTATGAGATGAGAAGTGTATGTGATATGGATGCATTGGTTGCTTTTGGATGATAATGTGGATTATCTAATTTTGATATGAATTATCTGTTGATAATGATAATGTTGAATTATCTATTGTGTTGTGAATTATCTATTTGTGTATATTTAGATAATGAATTAAATTATTTTAAACTTAAAACAACTTGGACCTTAAAAGACACGCTTTGGATTTCGATGAGACCGGGATCGGATTTCCATATTCGGATATCTGAAAACCACATCGATTCCAAATAACGTTAGGTCGTTAATCCAAGTGGAGCGAGTGAAGACTCGAGGTGTAAGGGCTATACGTCAGTATAACTCTGTGGGTGATTCCGTAATGAGTTTGACGGAATTGTACTTATAGATTCAAGATGGTGGTTTAGAGTGCAAGGGTCATTGTCGTTAACTCTGAGGGTGATTCCAAAATGAGTGTAACGAGATAATGCCTTCGGTTTCGTTCGAACCCGGAACGAACTTGTATGGATTGAATGCTTTCAGAACATCGTCAGGTGGACGATGAGCATTCTAAGTGACATGTCCTATAAAGGTAATGGTAGCCTCATCAACCGGGAATGGCTAAAACAGGGGAGGTGCAGCAAAGCTTCGTGGGTAGCTCCCACTTGAGAGCAAGATTTATCCCTGTCTAGAGGTCCCTTTATTTTCGGCTTAGTGGTGCGGTTGCTGATCACAACTGCGGGGTAGTCTTGTTTGGAACTGTTCAGTAAGGAACGGGTCCGGCTTTGTGTTGCAGGGGATGAAGGGAGTAATCCTCGGTACGGTGATCTAGGCCACGTACTTTGACGGGCAGTACCCCAGTAGCCTTGCCATTGATGGAATCCAAAATCCAATAAGTGCCAACGGTTTTGATTGTATTACCCACTTTTGTGGCTAGTAGCTGGAATTTAATAGATGTAACAATTTCGGCTATTTCTTATTTACTTGAAAACCCTAGACACTATTATAATATAATAGGATTTCCTATCAAATGTTTTGGTTTGCATAAGGTAAAAACTTTTCCATGTTTATGTGTGGGAAGTCTTACGTGATACCTTTTCTTTTCAAAGGTTTTTCAAAGTTAAACAACTTTAACCTGTTACTCACACCAGACCCATGTCTGACACGGAGTTATTTCTGTTTTTCTATAACTCTTGGGTACTCAAATTTTTACGAGTAGCCAAGGGAATTCAGGTTAGGATTCAAGTTAGCTTGACGTATTGTGGTGGAGCAATGGAGCAGGAGGCTTCTGCGTATAGTTATATAGTTTTCCACTGTGTTGGTATCTCTGAGTGTTTCTGATATGTATTGAGTTGTAATAACTAGACAGGTGTTTATAACTTTCTAGTATGTGTTGTATTATCTGTGTACTCTGATATTTGTTGCATACTATGTAATACTTATGTTATTAATATAATTTATTCGTTCCGCTGTTGAGATTCATGTGTTGTTTCTTCTCTCTCTTCTTTCTTTTCTCTTTTCTATCCCTTTCTTTCTTAAAGATGATGCGATTTTCCAGGAGTGGAAAGTCGGGTCGTCACAACTTCGACCCAATGCATACGTTCGAACGTGAAGACTTGTGGAAGACGATGATGATTGAAGACCGTGGATCTTCATAACGCGAGGACTGCTTGTTAACTTGCTTTGGGTAGCTCCCGAGTCATATATAGAAGTGGTCTCCTCATGATGGAGATTTTGCAGATTGCAAGGGCTTCTCGCCTAGTAATGGCAGAGGAAATTGCCTTCGGTTTGTCCTGTTCCTAGAAACTTGTATGGACGTGTTAACGCTAAAATGTGAACGCTAACACCCCGGTGTGTGAAGTGTAGTTGTGAAAGCACCACCCGATAGATCGGGAAAGAATTACAAGCAAGTAATAGTAGAAAAGCAGTAAACAACAACAATTTTATAGTGGTTCGGCTTAAGGGTATAGCCTACGTCCACTCTAAGTACTTTTATTAATAATCTTGTTACAAGCTGATACAATTCTTCTCAAGTACAATATACTTCAAGCTACAAGTGATTTGGAACAAGTCTTAAGCTTCAATGTCGATTAAAGTCTTTAAATTCATGTTGAAGATGTGTGGTTTCTTCGTGAAGTTCTTTGATGTATTCCTCTAATCTTGAAAGCTCTAAGTGTTGATGAAGTTCTCAATGCAGCAAGGTAACGGTGTATGAAGAGAATGTGCCAAAAGTCCCTTGAATGTTGGAGGTAGCTATGTATTTATAGGCAAGCCTGGATAGAAGTTTTTTCGCCCAAGTCCTGAGTCGTGGCCGAGTCAAGTTGAGTCGTGGCCGAGTCAAGTTGAGTCGTGGCCGACTCATCTGCACTTGGTCTTCTCACTAGCTCATTCTCTCGCTGGATTCTAAGCCAAGTCCTGAGTCGTTGGCGAGTCAACTCTTACTAGGACATGCATTGCCGTAATAGAATACGACTCAGTGGCTTTAAGTCGCGGGCGAGTCATCCTGAGTTATGAGTCGTCAAGTCATTTCTTAGGTCGTCAATCATCTTGAGTCGTTTCTTATGATGAGTCGTGGACCTGTTGAGTCGCTACCAATTGAGTCGAACTTTCCCTAAGTCGTCCTTTCAATGAGTCGTTAATGCCTTAACTCATTAGGCTCCTTAAGTCGTGAGTCGCTGAGTCAGAAACTCCCATAAGTCGCATGACAGTTGAGTCGGGGATTTGTTGAGTCGGTCCTTGATGAGTCGGTGAGTCCCTTAAGTCGTGCAGTTCCTTCTCGGGTCATTGAGTCGTACGCGAGTTAATTGTAGGCTTGCACACTTGAACCGCTAACGACTCATGGTGAGTCCTAAATCTTCTGAGTCGCTGACTGCCTTGTCTGATGAGTCGGCCCAAGCTTCAGCAGGGTTAACATTTGCCCCTCGAAGCACACGCCTAAGTCGTAGGTCGCGTGCTTCGACTTATCTTAACTCGCATGTGCCGACTCATGTCCTACTATCCTGGTATAAATAGTATGAACCGTCGCTTTTATCTTCTTCTTCTTTTATCGATCTCGTGAGTCGTTTTCCGCCATTAACACATCTCCAAGCTCCCAAAAGCAATTTCAACTCAAAATCTCCTCCGATCATCTCTGACATCACATCACGTAAGCAATTTCGCCTCCTTTCTGATTGTCGATCATCATTTCCCTGTGCGCACCATCCTTATCTTCAATTTATCCCCTTGAGCTTTGCGAGTTAGGTTTCCCTAATCATTGATGGATTGAGGATTGTCTGATCCAATGATCTGCGACTCGAGGCGATCTACTTGACGCGATAAGACTAGGGTTGTAGAATGAGGGTTTATTGGGTTAATGGGTCAGATGGTTGATTCGAATGCTGCTGTAGGTTTGACTCGGCTCCTTTCGTATGACCCAGTGACCCTCACGATTTAATCATGGTACGACTCATCATGCTCCTCGACTTGAGCCTTGAGTCGCGACCGAGACAGAACCCCTGAATTGTGGCCGAGATAAAACCTTTGAATCGCGGCCGAGATAAAACCTTTGAGTCGCGGCCGAGATAAAACTTAGAGATTTCCTTATTATTTTGACCCAGAGCTCCTTTAACATACTCCACGACCTAAGCCCTGAGTCGTTGCCGAGATAAGACTTAGCCTTGAGTCGTTGCCGAGATAAGACTTGGAGATAATCTCCTTATCTCCACGACTCATGGCTTAGGGCACTGCCGACTCAGAACTTTTGAACCGTTGATGGGTTATGACTTGTGTAAATTCTGTTTGAACATTGGACCATTGCATTAACTTCGAACTATTGAATTTTATTGCACTCATTCACAGGTTATTTTGACTTGCAGGCTAATAACCTGTTCAATACAACATTCACAGAAAACTGGGACGAATATACTTGTCATTGACTACCCACATCGAATGACAGATTAGTTAACAATAGATGATTAACTTGAATAAATTGTGTGTATGAAGTGCCTTTAACTTATCAATTTCAAACAAAATACCAAAGCAATGCTGAAATAGTCAATTGAAATCGACCCGCTTGCACTAATATTATGCTTGAGCTTTAGATTAACAAGTTCTGAAATGTTTACAATCGATCAAGCATCGATCAGTATAATTCCAGTTAAATATACTTGTCACTTTTTATTAGTCTTGCACAACACTTCACACTTTTTAGGAAACGCGCACCTTCGCATTTGAACATCCAGTTGCTTGTGTAGAATGACCTCTCATCAAGAAGAGCCGATGGGCCAGGCTGAAGATGTCTTCCCAGTAGCTATCCCTGTAGATAACCCTCCGGAGAGAACATCCACAACTTTGAATCAGCGGGTGTTTAACCAACTGCGCGTCCAGTTTGGCATTGATGATGCTGACGTCTTACTTCCGGGGCCAAATGACACCGCGGATAGGCCCCCTCTTGGCTTTGTTGCTGTTAATCGCCAAATGTGCTTGAACGGCGCTATTCCTCCTTTTAATGACTTTCTTCAACAGTTCCTGCTTCGGTTGTCTATCTCTCCATTCCAATTACACCCCAATGGCTACGCCATTCTGATGGGGTTATGTTTTCTATTTAGGAGAGTTTTGGATCGATTACCAAGCTTCGGGGAGATCTGCTATTTTTGCTCATTCACGAAAATTAAAGACCATCCCTCCATCATGGTTATAAGAAGCGCTCGAAACCGCAAACTTGTTACTGATCTCTCCGAAAGCGCTCACGGATTTTTGAATCAGTTTTTCTTTGTTCGCTGCCCTCCAGGGTTTTATGCCATCTGGAGAGTGGGAAGTAAGATTTCCTGTCTTTACTTTTTCCGTTTTGAAACTTTCTCGAGATCTGAACTCTCAGTTGCTAATTTCATTCTATTCCTGTTTTAGCACTTCCACCCCCTGCTAGGGACCCAAGTCTTAAGCAAATTTTTGAAAGATTAAATGCCGTGCCGGTAGAAGAGAGGAGCATAAAGTTTCTGCTAAACGATGAATTTTTACATCAATACGGACTCCTCCATCCCTCTCGCTTTACTCAGCCTAATGAAGCTCCAACGGAGGTTCCTGATTCTCCGGTGAAAACTCCTGATCTTCCGATCTCCACTAAAGAGCACATGCGAGGAGAAATTTCTGCAGAAACCTTACTAGTAAAGTGCTCTACTCCAAGAGATGATGCGGGACCCTCCGAAAAGCCCGCACTTGCTCCCATAATTGAAGAAGAAGAGGAGCCCCTTTCCCAAACCAGGAAGAGTGCCGACAAAGGAGCTGATGGAGGGAATCAGGTTGGGCATGATGGTGATGACGTCTTTGGGGATTTAAGTGACATAATCGTCACTTCCCAAGAGCTCTTTAAAGATGACCCTGCCTGTGGTAAAACTGTACCCCCGATGATTGAAGCGACATCTGCCCTCCAACAGACTCCAACTCCTTTATCCCAAGAATTGTCACCGACAGTGGGACCTATTACTTCCCCCCAACTGAGGAGTGGTTCGTTAGTCCAACGCGAGTAGTTTGCACTTCACACACAACTAAGGATTTTCCAGCACATTTATGCACTTATCTTCTCATACTTTAAAGATTTCTAAAGCTTATCTTTTCTTATTTCAGATCCTTCAATGACACGTGGCGGATCATATTATCAGGATTTCCAACGCTACGGGGGGCATGGTCAATATAATTATGGGCGCTACTTCACCTCCTATAGAGAGTCTGACGAAGAGAGGGCTGCTCGAAAAGCTCGTGAAAGGAGGGATGAAGAAGAGCGTTATGACAGAAGGGATAAGGATGAGCACCACGATTCTTTGCAGAGAGGCGACGACTCTCACAAAAGGAAATCTCACGATGACCGAGGAAAAGGTCATGTAGCCGAAGATTCAGGCAAACGAGCCCGATATGGTGAGAGACATGCTTCCACTACTCCCGAAAAGGCTACTGCCCCTGCCCCTCTTGACATTCCTTCCGACTCTCCTGCTCTCGGGAAGGTGGACATCCAGACAATAATAAGCAGGCCCAAATTTCAAGTGGGACCGGGCCCAGCCACATTACAAAGTCGTTTTCCACAGTGGTGCTTAAAGGGTGTGAGGTTCGACCTTGACCTGGTCCCTATTGATAAGCCTGCCATGCTACGAAATCTCGACGCCGTCAAACTTGATATCGAGAGGATGTCAAACTGGCAGAAGCTTGTCGATGAGCTTCAAAGAGTTAACCGCGCCAACTTAGAGGCCATGCTCACCATGGAAAACGATAAGGCTGAATAGCAAAAGGTCCTTGAGCAACATGATACCGAAATGAGGAGCATTGCTTCCTACAATGAGGAGCTCGAAGCAAAGGTTGAGAATTTGAAACATGAGCTTGCTGCTTCCTCTACTTCATATTCTCAAAAAGAAGAAGTGCTCCTGAAACAAGTGAGAGACGCTCACGCTAGCCAAAGGGATGCCGAAGACAGGCTCGAAGCACAAAAAAGAATCAGCGAAGGCTATGTTTCTGATATTGCTGAGCTTCAAAATAAAAACAAGTCCCAAGAGGCGGAGATACAAATGCTTAAGCTTCAGCTTTCCAAAACTGAGAGGGAGCGTGATGAGGCTGTCGCTGGCAAAATCGCAGCCGAAGAATCTCATGAGGCGACCAAAAACAGCTTCGGCTCAACATTATTCGACTTCTACTTGCATAGCGTCTTGGGGCGTGGAAGCCTCGCTTTTCTTGGTCCCAAGTATGAAATCACTTTAGCTGAAGTGTGGGAGGCTGCCCTTGATATGCTTGGTGCTGAAGGTGCTGGTTATGACGAATCAGCCCTGGAAAGGCATTATTTTGATGATGACGCTCGCGCTGCCCTTGCCAAGGGAAAGGAACAACTTGCCAAATTAAGAACTGAAGTGATGGAAGGGGACCAGCTGGGAAAAACCACTTCAACTACTCTAATCCAGCCACCTTCTTCGTCTGAAGTCGACATTATTGGTTCCAGTTCCCATCTTGCATCTCCCACCAAAGTTACCACTGAGATTACAAGCATACAAGGTGGAGACGAGGGTGATGAGAGCGCTGATGCGCAAGCTTATGAAGTCGATATCAGGAAACCAGCTTCTCCAGGTAACTTCACTGTTAATCTCGCTACTGTCAATTCTGCTCAAGCGGGTTACTCATTTATTTCGCATGAGTTTCATGAGCTCCTTGGCTATTTTCTCAACCTTGATGAGCCTTCATCTCCTCTCTTTACTGACTTTATTGGTGAACCTTCATCTCGTCTCTTTACTGACTTTAACCTCTTTTCTTCTGTAGAGAAAGTATCAAGCACTGCTCAAATCTATACTTCTCCGGTAATCCCTCCTCCATCTCTTCAGGTGGCTCCTCCTTCTGCTTCGCAGCCTGGATCACAGGAGGAACAAATAGAGGCTCTCCATGGCCTGGATGATCCCATTGCTTCGCAAGAGCAGAAAGATGAGAGACTTGAGGGAGGCGACATATCTCCGGAGCGGACTCCTTCTGACGACATAACTCTATCTAAACTTGTCACTCCAGGAAGTGAGTCTTCCTCAAAGAGGAGAAAGAAGCAAGGAGCATCAAGGAGGAGAGGGAAGATAATCACTGCCACTGAAGAGGAGCCAGAAGTTGGGCCAGCTGCGCCTACCTCTCCTTCCTCCCTTATACCCACTGGCCGACCTGAAAAGCTGGTCATTCGGCCGGGTAAAGGGTCCAAAGGCAGTAAAAAGAAGTGAAGACTTTAGCTTTTTGTCTTTTGTATGAACGGGCCGAGAGTTGTACGGGTACCGGCCCCCGCTTTTATTTTGAAACCTGTATCTGCATTATAGTTGAATAAAATGATTCTTCGTTTGTACAAACTTCTGTTTGAATTTGAGAATGCATTTACTATTTATTTTTTGCACAAGTTTATTTACACGATATTGCAGCGAGCTTATGGCATGTTACTTGAGCGTTACCTTTTGCTGGTTTGGCTATACCATATTGTGTGTAATTATACTATATTGCCCCCATTCCATAAGTTTGCTGCAATATTCTATACTTCGAGGGGACTTGCACTCATATTTGCTAAAGAATAATTATTTTATTCTTTAAATAAATTTTTTGCAGAGTACAACCCCCTTCGTATAAGTTTCTGCGCTTTGTCCTTTGAAGAAGTCACTTCTTTCTTTTGCTTAAGTACATTTTTTACCAAGTGAATTCTTTTATGCGGTAAGGCGGACCTCTGAAGGGTACTTTAACTCCCTCTCTCTCTTTTTCTCTCTCTTTTTTTTTTTTTTTTTTTGAGGAAGATCATTCTCCAGAATAGATAAATGACTCTTTCTTCGGAAGTTAAAGTATGCCCCTGATGAGGATTTTTTTTTTATATATAGAAAGTTGTACCTCTGAGGAGGGATTTTTTACGTTTCAACACTCGGAAGTTTTATTTCAATCTTGGTGAAACGTGTACCTCCAAAGAGTTTTGCCTTAGAAAGTCTTTTCACGTTTCAACACTTGGAAGTTTTATTTCAATCTTGGCGAAACGTGGGCTTCCGAAGAGGTCTTTCTTCTTGATTGTGCCTCCGAAGAGGTCTTTATTTTGTTTGTTTTTCAACTCTGGTGAAGTGAAATTCCGAAGAGCGGCTGTTACACTTCAACTCCTGGTGAAATATGCCTCCGAAGAGGTCTTTATTTTGTTTGCATTTCAACTTTGGCGAAGTGAAACTCCGAAGAGTAACTACTCCGACTCCTGGTGAAATGTGCCTCCGAAGAGGTCTTTTTCTTTGTTTGCATTTCAACTCTGGTGAAGTGAAATTCCGAAGAGCGGCTATTTCACTTCAACTCCTGGTGAAATGTGCCTCAGAAAGGGTTTTCATTGCCTGGAAGTTACTCTCTCATGGTTGGAGGGTCATGACTCCTCCAATCTTTTGTTGAGTAGAGAACTTTCTTTTTTGTGGCATATGACCCATTAGAGGTCTTTTATCCTCCGAAGAGTTGTGCCTCTGAAGAGGACTTGTGCTGCCGATGATGGATTTTGGTTGTTTCCTTGTCTTCTTGCTTATGCCTTTTCACCGATCCTCTTTTTTTTTTCTCTTTTCAAGTTTTCATTCCCCTTTTCTTGCAAGTAGCTTGTTTAATCCAAGGAAGTGTACTTCATTGTCAGGCAAGTTCGTGAGAACGGGCACTAGCTTCCTAATTGGATGTTTGTTTGTTCAAACAATCTCAATTTATCAGCAAGGGCTCGTTTCTATCGAAATCATTAGCCGTTCAATTGAAGTATTTCCTATCTAGGATTTGAATTCGGGGTCTTTGTGACTTGAAATTTGTTTGTTGAATGATGGTGAGAATCGCTCGGTCGTATTATGCGCAAGTTTTATTTCCATTGTCTGCAAAAATTTAAATCGACATTTCAGCAATACATTTTATGTACTTTATATCGAAAATAAAGCAAACATGTAATAAAAATAAGGAACACAAGATTTATAGTGGTTCGGCCAAGAATTTGGGCCTACATCCACTTTATATTCTTTCATTAATCACTTGCATCAGTTTTACAATTGCTTTCAATTACAAGAATCATACATTCACAATTCTTTTTACAATATTCCAACAAAATTTTCAAGTAAAGTATGGACGCAAGTGATTGCTGTTCCATGCCCTTGGAATTTGATCTCCTTCAACAGTAGTGAGTTTGAATGTGCCGTCAAGAAGCTTCTGACATATGACATATGGTCCTTCCCAATTTGGCCCAAACACACCTGTCGCTGTCATAATTCTTTTCAGGACTAGATCTCCGATTTCAAAGCTTCGTTGACGAACTTTGGAATTGAAATGTCTGGCTATCCTTTGCTGATGAGCTGCAATTCTGAGACTAGCCTCATCCCTTTTTTCATCAAGGAGATCTAGCGCTTCAAGTTGTAGCTTTTCATTTTCTGCTTGATTGAAATGGATTCTTCTGTGTGAAGGGACCTCTGTTTCAACCGGGATCATTGCTTCCGATCCGTATGCTAACGAAAAAGGAGTATGCCCAGTCGCAGTTTTGTGAGTAGTTCTGTATGCCCATAGTGCAAGTGGTAGTTTATCGACCCAACCACCTTTTGCTCTTTCGAGTTGCTTTTTGATGGTTGATTTGATGATCTTGTTCACTGCTTCCACCTGCCCGTTTGCCTGCGGATGAGCCACTGCCGAAAAGCTTTTCTGGATTTTGAATCGTTTGCAAAAATCCTGGAATTTCTCGCTTTCAAACTGAGTACCATTGTCTGTGATTATTTTCTGAGGCACACCGTATCTGCAAATGATATTCTTGGTCACAAAGCTTATCATTTTCTTAGAAGTGATAGTAGCCAATGGTTCAGCTTCAGCCCATTTAGTAAAGTAGTCAACTGCAACAATAGCATATTTAATCCCTGACTTGGCAGTTGGTAGCGGCCCAATGAGATCCATTCCCCAAATCGCAAACGGCCATGGACTGACCATCTGTGTGAGTTCGGTAGAAGGTGCTCTAGGAATTTTGGCAAATCTTTGACATCTGTCACATTTTCGGGAGTAATCTGCAGCATCTCGATTAATTTCCGGCCAAAAATATCCGTATCGGAGAATTTTCTTTGCCAATGTTTGGCCACCTGAATGATCACCACATTCGCCTCCATGTACCTCGGCTAGGATCGTTTTGGATTCTTCCCTGGATACACATCGAAGTAAAGGCATTAAGAATCCCCGTCTGTATAATCGGCCATCCTGAATTACATAGCGAGAGGCTTTCCTTAGTAGCTTCTGTCTCTCTCTTGAATTTTCTGGCAAAGAACCATTGAGTAGGTAATCTAATATTGGAGTCATCCACGACTCTTGTTCTTGAGATACATTCATAATCCAGTCTATATCCATCTCGTCTATACTTGGTGCTGAGAGGACTTCTACGGGAACCAATCCCAATAGTTGAGCTTCACCAGAACTTGAATACTTTGCGAGGGAATCTGCCTTCGTATTCTCTTCCCGGGGAATATGGCTTATTGAATAATGATCGAATTCACATAGGAGTTCCCAAGCCTTTGACAAGTAGGAAGGCAAGTTTCCACCTTTTGTTTGAAATTCCTTCTTGACTTGGCATACAATAAGCTGAGAATCACTGAAGATCTGTAATGCTCGAATGTTTAGCTCTTTAGCGATTTTCAGACCTGCAATAAGAGCTTCATATTCTGCTTCATTGTTTGTTGAAGGAAATTCCAATCTTAGTGCATAACATAATGATCGACCTTCAGGAGTTTCAAGTACCACTCCGGCTCCAGAACAGTAGTCATTTCTTACGCCATCAACATACATCTTCCACTGGATTGGGGAATCATTGATCGCTTCTTCCCCACCATTATCTTTCTCTGTGAATTCTGCAATGAAATCAGCTAAAGCTTGTCCGTTGATTGCTTTTCGGGGGTGATAAGTGATGTCATATTGACTGAGTTCAATGTTCCATTTTAGAAGGCGACCCGAAGTTTCAGGGCGAAATAGGACTTGCTTTAGAGGTTGATCAGTGAGTACTTTGATAGGATGAGCTTGGAAATATTGCCTCAGTTTCCTTGATGCAACTAGTAGGCAATAGGCGAGTTTTTCCAACTTGGAGTAATTCAGCTCTGCCCCAGTGAGTCTTTTGCTGATATAGTAAACCGGATGTTGAATCCTTTCGTCTTCCCGTATCAGCGCTGCACTTAGAGCATGAGATGACACTGCCAAGTATATAAGAAGATCCTCACCATTGCCTGGCCTAGAAAGTATTGGAGGCGTTTCCATATGACGGATCAACTCATCGAAGGCTTTTTGGCATTCGGAAGTCCATTCAAAATTCCTCTTTCCTTTCTTCAGGGCGTCAAAGAATGGGATGCATTTATCAGTGGCTTTGGAAATGAACCGACTCAGGGCGGCGACCTTTCCGTTGAGACTCTGCAATTCCTTCTTTGTTCTAGGAGCTTTAACTTCTTTCAAGGCAGTAATTTGAGCTGGACTAGCCTCAATGCCCCTAGCACTGACGATGAAACCTAAGAACTTTCCGGACTCGACCCCAAATGTACATTTCAGAGGGTTAAGTTTCATTCTGTATTTCCGGAGGACTGCGAACATTTCTGCTAAGTGTTCAATGTGATCCGCTGCTTTCCTAGACTTCACTAACATGTCGTCGACGTAGACTTCCATAGTTTTGCCCAATTGCGGTTTGAACATAGCATTAACAAGTCTTTGGTAGGTTGCCCCTGCATTTTTCAATCCGAAGGGCATAACTTTGTAGCAATATAGTCCAACATCTGTGATAAAGCTTGTATCCTCCTGATCCGGCTCGTGCATCATGATTTGGTTATAACCGGAGTAGGCATCCATGAAAGATAACAATTCATGTCCCGCAGTTCCGTCTACCAGTTGATCGATCCTGGGTAATGGGAAGCAATCTTTGGGGCAAGCCTTGTTTAGATCAGAAAAATCGATGCATACTCTCCATTTTCCATTGGCTTTCTTGACCAGCACAGGATTTGAAACCCAATTCGGATATGTAGATTCTTTGATGAAGTTATTTTCCATGAGTCGATCAACTTCTTCTTTTAATGCTGCTGACCTTTCTGGACCTTGGGTTCTTCTTTTCTGTTTAACTGGCGTAAACTTTGGGTCAATATTCAGAGCGTGTACTGCAACTTCTGGAGATATTCCACACATATCGGCATGAGTCCAAGCAAAGACATCCAGATTTGCTTTCAGGAAAGATATCAAGATATTCTGAGTTGACACATTAAGCTGTGAACCCACATTCAACACCTTATTTGGGTCCTTCGGGTCAACAGGTACCGGAACTGTCGTTTCCACCGGTACCACTCTATTCTCCCCTGCACTGGGTTTTCTGGGATCCATTTCTTTCCGTGCCCCGCTATGCTCTCCAGTGCAGGGTCCGCCCCGTAATTGCTACAAGGCTGGTTCCTTGATGCGGACTGGGGTTGCCGCATCCTTTCCCATTTCTCTTTTTCTTGACTCTCGCAGCTCTGTCAAATAGCACTCTCGCGCAGCATTTTGATCCCCTTTTATAACTCCTACTCCATTGTCAGTAGGGAATTTAATAGTGAGGCACCACGGGGCTAGGATAGCTTTGAATGCTGCGAGTGTTGGACGGCCAAGAAAAGCATTATAAGCAAAAAAACTCATCGACAATCACAAATGTTTGCTTGCGGACCACTTTCCTTTCTGCTTCCCCAAGTTCCACAAGCAGATCGATGGTCCCAATTGGTTGCTTTGGCTCCCCAGTGAAGCCAGCGATCTTCTGTGATGAGGCTTGTACATCGATCATAGGGATTTTCATCCGGTCAAATGTCTTCTTGAAGAGGATATTACATGATGCTCCGCAGTCGATAAGGACTCTTCTGACAATGGCCGGTCCAATACCAGCCGAGATGACCAAGGGATCTAGGGTAGGAGCTTCTATACCTGTGGAATCTCTGGCTCTGAAAACAATATCATCGCTGAAAGTTTTCTGTTGTTTCAGGGGCGTAGTGTCTTCTAAAACAAAGACGTCTTCTTCGGCTGGAGCATATTTCAAAGCCCTGGAATATCTCTCCATCTCACCCCAGCTCTTGCCAGCTGGGTGAGGCCCTCCTGTAATGACATTGATAACGGGCCTTCCAGATTCATGTCCCGTAGCTTTCTCACCTGTCCTAGGCTGATGAACAGGAACCTGTTGCCCCTGACTTGACGATGCAGGATTGTTGCTATTCTTCTTCACAAATTGCTGCAGTTTGTTTTCTCTTAGCAACTCTTCAATCAGATTTTTCAACTGGCGGCACTCATCAGTCTCATGACCGGGTTGATTGTGGAAGCTGCAGAATTTCCCACTCTGTATGGCTTTTTTCCCGGTTCTCAAAGGGATAGGTTTAGGGAAATCGACGGAATCTTTAGTGGCAAGGTAGATGTGCTCCGGCGTATGTGATAATGGAGTATATTCTGATGGCTTGAAGGATCGGGGCTTCTTCAGATTACCCTGTTTCTTCCCATTATTATTCTCCCTTTTTTGCCCCACCGATTCATTCTTGCGTGGAGCGACAGTGTTGTCTTCTACTTTCTCCAACACTGTCTTTACTGGTAAAGGACGGCTTTCCAAGCGAATGAATTCATCTGCTTTTTTGTAGAACTTTTCGAGAGAGGTTAGCTCCTTCATATTTAACCATTTCCCAAATTCGCTTGACTTATCAATAGCCCTCGTCAGATAAGTCAATATCATTCGTGGTTCAGCATTGTCCACCTCAACCAGCGCTATATTAAAGCGGTTCAAGAAGGATCTGATAGACTCACCAGGATTCTGCTCTAAACTCGACAGTGACATAATGTCCTTGGCCTTCGAAGCATATAGTCTAAACTGCTCCTTGAATTTTCTGGTCAAGTCTGAAAACTGATCGACAGATCGGACTGGCAACTTGGTGAACCATAGTAGAGCCACACCTTCCAGGTATACGGGGAAATATCGACACTTTATTTCGTCAGAGGCTCTGGCACCTGTCATGTGCCAATCGTATTTATACAAGAATTCATTCGGATCACTTGTCCCTTTGTAAGCTGGAATAGTCGGAGGGACAAACTTCCTTGGAAATTCCGCCTTCAAGATTTTTTCAGTAAACGGAGTTTTACTTGAGGCGAAACCCCATTCCTTCTCATCTTCAACCCTTTGCATACTTTCTTTCATGATCTGCCGGACCATTCCAGAAAGATATTCCTCATCATGCCGAGTTCTAGATCCACCAGCCTCAGGAACTGCCTGCTCAAAGGGACTAGTAGCCCTTTCAGGAGCATTCCTTTCATTAACATCATGAACGTTGCCAGCATAGTTCCTTTCATTACCAGCCGGTTGATTGTTTGCCCCAAGTAAGTCGTTTAACTTATTCAGAATCAGAGCATTCTGGGCACTTTGAGCCTCTAATTGTGCATTTTGGGCGTTTATCTGTTGGTTTAGCCCTAGAATCACAGCATCCAACTCCGCTTTCGTAACTCCAACAGACGGAGTGGGTTGATTAGGTACAGGGGAAGCGGAGGTTCCCTCTTGAATGTTTCCAGATCTGACAGATCTACTTTTCCTTCCAGGAGCCATAATCTCAGATAGACTTCTGGTTTTTAAGGAAATTCTTTCTTCAAATCTCTGTGAAGCAATGATGACAGTTTTCCTGAGTTCAATTCTCAGTGAAAGCACCAAAAATGTTAACGCTAAAATGTGAACGCTAACACCCCGGTGTGTGAAGTGTAGTTGTGAAAGCACCACCCGATAGATCGGGAAAGAATTACAAGCAAGTAATAGCAGAAAAGCAGTAAACAACAACAAATTTATAGTGGTTCGGCTTAAGGGTATAGCCTACGTCCACTCTAAGTACTTTTATTAATAATCTTGTTACAAGCTGATACAATTCTTCTCAAGTACAATATACTTCAAGCTACAAGTGATTTGGAACAAGTCTTAAGCTTCAATGTCGATTAAAGTCTTTAAATTCATGTTGAAGATGTGTGGTTTCTTCGTGAAGTTCTTTGATGTATTCCTCTAATCTTGAAAGCTCTAAGTGTTGATGAAGTTCTCAATGCAGCAAGGTAACGGTGTATGAAGAGAATGTGCCAAAAGACCCTTGAATGTTGGAGGTAGCTATGTATTTATAGGCAAGCCTGGATAGAAGTTTTTTCGCCCAAGTCCTGAGTCGTGGCCGAGTCAAGTTGAGTCGTGGCCGAGTCAAGTTGAGTCGTGGCCGACTCATCTGCACTTGGTCTTCTCACTAGCTCATTCTCTCGCTGGATTCTAAGCCAAGTCCTGAGTCGTTGGCGAGTCAACTCTTACTAGGACATGCATTGTCGTAATAGAATATGACTCAGTGGCTTTAAGTCGCGGGCGAGTCATCCTGAGTTATGAGTCGTCAAGTCATTTCTTAGGTCGTCAATCATCTTGAGTCGTTTCTTATGATGAGCCGTGGACCTGTTGAGTCGCTACCAATTGAGTCGAACTTTCCCTAAGTCGTCCTTTCAATGAGTCGTTAATGCCTTAACTCATTAGGCTCCTTAAGTCGTGAGTCGCTGAGTCAGAAACTCCCATAAGTCGCATGACAGTTGAGTCGGGGATTTGTTGAGTCGGTCCTTGATGAGTCGGTGAGTCCCTTAAGTCGTGCAGTTCCTTCTCGGGTCATTGAGTCGTACGCGAGTTAATTGTAGGCTTGCACACTTGAACCGCTAACGACTCATGGTGAGTCGTAAATCTTCTGAGTCGCTGACTGCCTTGTCTGATGAGTCGGCCCAAGCTTCAGCAGGGTTAACAGGACGTTTGTCTGACATTGCATTTCTAACGATTACGTACATTGGTTTTTACAAACGTACATTAGTGGTGGCGGAGAAGGAAACTTCTCTTAGCTTAACACCCTCCTTGAGACATACGAGCTCAAGGGTTGTATTTTTGTGAAAGGTAGTTAAATGAAAATGGCAATGTGGCATTCAAAGATGTGATATGTGCTTTGTAAAAAGGTAACCGTGACCTCAAGCCTCATCAAACCGGAAATGACCGAAATAGGATTCGATGCAGAAAGGCTAAGTGGGTCATTCCCAATTAGGGTATGATCATCCCCTTCTAGATATATTTCTTCCCTCTATGATATTCGAGATGTTAATTAATGTGGTGTACGGAAAACGAGCGCTCGGTTAAAGGTCGGTAATGACCGGGGATGACATATTCGGTACTATCTAGTTAAAGAGGCAGGCCGGTCTTGTGTTGGTAGAGGGAAGATGTTCTGTGCCTTGGGACATCCATCTAGAGGTGTACCCATTTCGGAAGGTAGATCATGCGCCTGGTCATTTGTATGGAAATCCGTTCTCCAATAAGAAACTACGGACTTGTTTGTAGAACCTAGTATGCTGGAATTTAATAATGGTAACAATTTTAGCTATGATAAATAAGTTTATTTACAAATGTTTTCAAAGAGATGTCATTATAAATAATATCAAATGTTTTGATATAAAGGTGTTTTAGTTATCATAAGGTAAAAACCCGTCCGTGTTTATGTGTGGACATGGTCTTATGAGATATTCTTTATTTCAAAAGGATTTAATTTAAAGGCTGGTATATGACACTGTCATTTATTAATGAGTTTTTCTCACGCTGGTTTATCAAGCCTGATCTGGGTATTTTCAATACTCGGGTCAGATCCGAGTAGTTTTAGGATAGTCGAAGATGGTTGGCGTTTCCAAAGGAGAGCTGGAAATATTCATCGACGTATGGAGATATTCTACTATCCGCTTTGCTTAATGTAATTTGTTTTATGTTTGTCAGCAATTGTAAGGAGTGATGTTTATAACTGTCCAAGCTGAATTTAGGTTAGACTCTTATATATGTATTGAAAAGTTTTCGCGGTAAAAATATTTGTTCAATGTTATATATTATTCCATTCATGTGAGATTTTGTTCTGTCTACTTTTCTTTATCACCCTTAGTAATCCATCTTTTCGTGCAATTTGAGTTGGACATATGTGGTTTATTGTCGATTCAAAGGGTACGGGAAAACGGATTGTTACATTTGGTATCAAAGCTGAAGGTTAAGCTAGAACCTTGGCTCTGTTATGGGTAAAGTCTCATCAGAGATAGGATCAGTAATAACCTAGGATGAGCAACTCATTAGAGATAGGGTTAGTAATATCGTAGAATGAGTTATGTAAGTATTATATATATTGAGCGCGTATTTGTTAATTTTATAAAAGTAATTTTTCTTTAAAGAAATTGGTAAATGAAATAATTTTACCTCGGGTTTATAATAAGGGGATATTATTATCTTTTGGGTTAGAAGTGGAGGATTGATTGTAACTTTGCTTAGCAAAACTAAAATATGAATATCTTGTGATTAGAATTGCATAATTTGACTATAAGATATTCCTATAAAGAAATCAATTGATAAAGAACTATAATTTAGAACTTTCATAACCCTAGTTATTCAGCCTTAAGAAACAATAAAGGATTGATAAGTATAAAATGAGTAAATAAGAACAAATACCTCGTGAATTAAGTTTCACAATTTGATTATAAAGTATTTGAGGATAATATGTAGAGAAATAATATTCTTTTCAGGAAAGACCAAACCCATTGAAATTCGCTTCACTTTGTTGGGAGTTTGAGTTCCTAAGACAAAGGAAGTTCTCGAGATCAGAAAAGATCATAGAAGTTAAGAATTGGTTAAGCAAATGTGATGAACTTCTTTGTAACATGGTAAGCTTCATCCATGGATCATTTAGGGAAATGATAAGAAATACCCTAAAATTCGAAGATACTATTCCACAGCCGACTACTAAAGCACCAGCCAAGAAAAAAGGGCATAAGAAAAAAAAAGATCATTGTTTTAATTGTAGACAAAAAGGTCACCATGCTAAAGAATGTAAATTAGGAGCAAACGTCAAGGCTTTTAAGAAAACTGCCCCCAGGAGTTGCTACTACTGCCACATTATAGGGCATATCGCCAAAGACTGTCCAATCCTCAAAGAGGCAGAACAGCCGAGGCCTTTTGTTACCCTTACTCGTCCACCCACTGTCGCAGAAAAGGGAAAGGGATAGTGGAAGTCTAAGTTAGGTAAGCATGTATAAGCAAGTCTTATCTAAGTATTGGATGACTTTTTGTGAAACTTTTGAGGGTACTTCTTAGAAGCCAATTAGTATGAATCTATTTCAGAATCAATATATAAGATATCGTTTTGTTATTTGTTTATGTCTAAATTCTTCTAGAACCCATTAGAAATAAAAAATATATGAGAATAATTAAGTAAGGAGCACTTAATAAAATGAGATAAAAATAAAAGCTAATCTTTGATAGGAAATGATAACTAATTTTGAGTTCTCATACATAAAATTGTAGAAACCAACCAAGGCCGAAAGACTAGCACTTAGGCAAAGCTTTAGGGAAGCCTTAGTCAAATACGGAGACTTGGAAGTTGTTGACATGTCGATCACGAGTGAAGAGGAAGATATACCAGTAGGAGGACCCTCAGGTATAGTACCGAGATCATTTGACTACCCGATAGAGATCTCCGATGATGAAGAGTTGATAGTTGAGGATGTGTTGCCCATAGACCTAGAGATCGATGCAGGAGCAAAGGCAAACGACGAGGCAGAGGATGAGGCGGATGACTGGATGTTAGATCCTTTGAGTGACGATGAAGAACTGGAGGAAGAGGAGCCCATGGCGATTGAGCCACTGATCGGAGAACCTATGGAGATATAGACGGAAGTCTCAGGGATTTACGATGCGAGATTTTATGAGAAAGATGATTCCGAAGACGATGAACATATTATTTGGGATATGGGTATGCCCATTCAGGAGATAGGATCTCCCATTCTGATGGTAGCTGAGGGTATTGGTTTAGAGGATATTGAGATAGAGCAGCATGAGCCATGGTTACCAAGAGGCCAGCAGTGGCAGGCGTTAGGATGGGACATAGTTCCAAAGATAGATGAGGAAGAGCCGGTTGAGGAAGATGAAGACCCGGAAGAGATAGACTTGGAAACACCATCAAAGGGTTCTTCCGATGATTAGTGTTTCACTTTGAAACATTTTTTGAGGTTGTTGTATTATTATAGCAGTTATGATTATCTTAAGCACATAGTACGCGCTAAGATATGTGATGTAGTCCTTTTTGGTATGATATTTTGGGTTGACTAATATAGATAGTTGACTTGTGACTATGTATTTACCTCAAGTGTGTAGTACGCACTCAGGTTAGGACTAGAATGAATGATTGTACTTTATAATCGTATTTAGTGATAGTAGTTCCTTTGACATATATTGTTGACCTTTATACTTCTGTATCTTTGATTTCATTTCGAGGACGAAATGCTTCTAAGTAGGGTAGAATGCAACGACCCGTAATTTCACTACTTCGAAAATGAGAGTTTTCATTCAATTTAAATTTAAAAGGAGTTTAAATCTTAAATAAATATGTTATATATAAAAAACAATTATCTATTCTTATAGTTAATAAGTTTAAAAGGTATAAATTTGGATTTTGGAACAAATCGACAAAAGTTAGGTTTTGTTAAAAATAAATAAAAGCTTAAATAAGTGGATTTTAATATTTGTCTAAAAAGATAAATCTTATTTAAAACTTCTAATGAAGATAATAAAAGTATGTTAAAAGATCTAAAATTTTGTTAATAATCGTTTTGCAAAAATAACAAAAAATTTGTCGCATTTTGTCAGTTTTACATGCATTGTAAAATTAGAGATTTTGATATTAATTAAATATGGTTTTAAAATATAAAGAGGCTTGTTTTTTTTTATTTAACGAAGTAAAAAGTTTATTTTAAAGTTTGGTTTACTCCAATATATAGCTTAATAAAAACGTCAAATTTTGACTGTATGATTTGTCGTCAAAAACGCCGTTTTCAACCAAAACAAGTTGTCGACAAGTGGTTGCAACTTGGTACATTTCCAAACTTATAAATACATGTTTACAAACTATATAGACATTATACATTTAGCACTAAAAACAAAAAGAGTTTACTTTTGAAAATATTTACATAAATATATAAAAGTAAAAAAGCATGATTTGACAAATTTAAAAATTATTAAACCCTTTATAAAACAACATCATTACTCTACTTCATATCTCATTAATAAGAAGTTATGTTTCTACATAGGAAAGGAGAAAATGCAAAATCGAAAAGAAAGCTAATGTAAGGAGTTAATGACACATACATACGTGCATTTAATGCAAATCCAATCGTTCCAAAGTCTTCTCTTTAAATACAAAATCTAAGAAGGTAGTCATTCCTCTTTCTTACCATCACCATTAATACATATCAAATTACTCTTTTTCACATAAAAGAAAAGTATACTTAAATTCAAAAATGAAGAGGGTATTAATGTCATTTACCACTAAATATGTTCACTTATAAATACAACCACACCTTTCTTCATTTCCACTACAATTTCATTTCATAAAATTTCCTAAAAATTTCCCTACTTCCATCATTTCCCTTCTACCTTCAAGCTATCACCTTCATACTCCTTACATCACCTTACACAAGCCAAACTACCACCTACACACCTCCTCCTCGCCCAAAACCCACGCCTACACCCCCACACCACCCTAGGCCGAGCACACCCTCCCAAAACCCGAGCCCTACCCCCTAGGCCGAGCCCCCTAGTCCAAGCCGAGCCCACACAAGCCCAAGCCGAGCTCCACACCCCCTAGGACAAGCACCACCATCTCCTACCCTCTCCTACACGCCTAATCCCCTAGTCCGAACCCTCCTCTTTAAAAAAAAGAAAAAAAAAGAGGAAAAGGAGAATGAAAAAGAAAGGAAAACAAAAGAATTCGAAAAATAACAATAAGGCGAGACGTTGAAAAGTAGCACGTTAGCGAGAAACGCGTATCTCACATTAAAGATTGACGGAGCGGATATGAAGTTGAGAAATTCTCACCGCTTTTTAAATTATATTTATTATCATGCTAAATTGTTATGTTAAACAATCACCATTTGATGATATTGATGTTTGATTTAACGTTTGAATATGTTGGATAATCCGTAGTAATGTTATAACATTTACCGTATGGAGAATATTCATGTTATATGGATGTTGTATGGTTGTTATGATAATTTGGGTATTAAATTCCTATTAGTTAAGTAATCACTTTGTTTAGTAAGACCATATTTTAGTAATATGAGAAATTGTGGAAAAATAAGTCTCTTTTCATTTAAAAGTGAAATTAAAGTTAAAATGAAAGAGAATTTGAAATTTTAGGTGAATCGGATTTGAAAAGGATAGTTAATTAGAAATTGAAATTAAGATGAATAGTGAAATTGAAATTCAAATCGATTTTTAGAAAGTGAAGATTAGTTTGGTATTGAATTGAAGTTCAAATTGATATTAGATTTGAAATGTAAGTTTTAAATGTGTTTAATTTGAGATTAGAATTGAAATTGAGTTGAAAGTGGAATTTAAAATTTAATATTAAAATAAAGGGAATAAAATAATATTATAATATGGTAATAGTGAAAATATATTTTAAATCCTTTAAAAAGTAAAAATATTGATTTAAAATGGTTTCTAATGATTTTATAAGTGTTGAAATCAAATTTGAATTGATTATTTCAAGTATTGAAAATAAGTTATAATTAGACGCGTCGCGCAATGGTAGTTTGCGATTTCGCGCCAAAAAGTTAAAATGAGTGTATAGATGGAATATGGCTCGAAATTCTTCAAGATAAGAAAATTTCGGACTATTATATCTATATCTTCTAAACAAAGAAAGAAATTCAAAGTTCCGATAAGTAAATTTTGAATTAAGTCCAAATCAATTTTCTAGAAAAATCACGCTAGTGCAGTTAAGTGACCATAACAGGAAATTGTTTAAATGAACGATTTTAATTACGGAAAAATATGAAATAAATTTTATAAATCTATTTAAATGATTTAAAACAGATTTGGATTGGAAAATATGAATTATCGAATGTTTAATTCAAATAAGCTTATTTAGCACTTCTGTAGCACTTTTCTATTGCGAATTGTAAAACTTTTGGAATATGAGTTTAAATGTAATAACGATTTTTTCAGAATCGATTGTGAATGTTTTAAAAAGGATAATTAAGCATTTTGAAAGATAATTTGGGATATTTATAAGCAATTTCAAAATAAAGTTGAAAATCTGAGTATGCAGAAACGACTAGTACATTTGTCCCGCCTGTGAGATCTGGGAAGATAAAACAAGGTGTTTAACTAACGTTAGGGATGGAGAAACCAGTGCGTTGAACTTACCTGGCCTATGTTTTCTTTTCTTAGGCTAGTGGTGGAACAGATCGAAGGGAAAGCCCGGATGATCTTAAATAAAAAGAATCTGTTAAGTTTTTTGAAATAAAAGAAGATTGGTATTATCCGAAAGTTAAGCAACCTCCAGAAAGAAGTTTATCGTAAACGATGTCTTAAATAACAATGTTTTTGACCTGCTTAAAAGTAAAGAAATTTGGATCAAGAATTAAGTAAGAAAATCAGGGATATTTTCCAAAGCAGAAGAATAAATTTCCTAGAATCATCCTAAGTTAAAAGAAAGAGATTTTGAAACCATCCGAAAAAAATTAAAGTGAAAAGAGACTTAATAAATCCTATATACTCATATTCACTTTTATCGATGATTGGATTTCGAAGGAACCGGAGTCGGATTTGGTTAATTCCTATCCAAAAACCACTTCGAACCAATTTATACGTTCGAACATGAAGACTTGTGGAAGACGATGATTATTTAACACCGTGGATCTTCATAGCGTGAGGACTTCTTGTTGACTTGCTCTGGGTAGCTCCCAAGTTATATATAGCAGTGGTCTCCTTGTGATGAAGATTTTGAGGATTGCAAGGGCTTCTCGCCTAGTAATGGCCGAGGAAAGTGCCTTTAGTTTTTCCTGTTCCTGGACAACTTGTATGGACGTTTGTCTGGCATTGCATTTCTAACGATTACGTACATTGGTTTTTACAAACGTACATCAGTGGTGGCGGAGAATGCAATTTCTCTTACCTTAACACCCTCCTTGAGACTTACGAGATCAAGGGTTGTATTTTTGTGGATGGCAATTAGTAGTTAAATGAAAATGGCAATGTGGCATTCAAAGATGTGATATGTGCTTTGTAAAAAGATAATCGTGACCTCAAGCCTCATCAAACCGGAAATGACCGAAATAGGATTAGATGCGGTAGGGCTAAGTGGGTCATTCCAATTTATGGTATGATCATCCCCTTCTAGATATATTTCTTCCCGCTATGATGTTCGAGATGTTAATTAATGTGGTGTATGGAGAACGAGCGCTCGGTTAAAGGTCGGTAACGACCGGGGGATGACATATTCGGTACTATCTAGTTAAAGAGGTAGGCCGGTCTTGTGTTGGTAGAGGGCAGAAGTTCTGTGCCTCGGGACATCCTTCTAGAGGTGCACCCATTTCGGAAGGTAGATCCTACGCCTGGTCATTGGTATGGAAATCCATTCTCCAATAAGAACCTACGGACTTGTTTGTAGAGCCTAGTATGCTGGAATTTAATAATGGTAACAATTTCAGCAAAGACTAATAAATTTATTTGCAAATATTTTCAAAGAGATGTCGTTAGAAATAATATTAAATGTTTTGATATAAAAGTGTTTTGGTTACCATAAGGTAAAAACTCGTCCGTGTTTATATGTGGCTATGAGATACTCTTTATTTCAAAAGGATTTAATTTAATGGTTGATATATGATACTGTCATTTATTATTAGTTTTCTCACGCTGGTTTATCAAGCCTGATCCTGGTATTTTCAATACTCGGGTCAGATCCGAGTAGTTTCAGGATAGTAGAAGATGGTTGGAGTTTCCAAAGGAGAGCTGGAGATATTTATCGACGTATGGAGATATTCTACTATCCACTTTGCTTAGTGTATTTTGTTTTATGTTTGTTTGCAATTGTAAGGACAGATGTTTATAACTGTCCTAGCTGAATTTAAGTTAGACTCTAATATATGTATTTAAAAGTTTTCTACTGTAAAAATATTTGTTTAATATTATATATTATTCCATTCATGTGAGATTCTGTTTTGTGTACTTTTCTTTATCACCCTTAATGATCCGTCTTTTCGTGCAATTTGAGTTGGACATGTGTGGTTTGTTGTCGATTCAAAGGGTACGGGAAAACGGATTATTGCACAAATGGTTTTCAACTTGTTTTTACAAATTTTTGTGGTGACAGCACTACTTCATTTTTGCTCTTAAAAACTTATATACGCGCGTGAAGGCAAAATTGCCATTCTACCACTTAGATGATCAACTGACTTTGCAGACGAATTACTTATATATATTTTTAAATTTCTATTTTAAATATTTATTTCGATAGTAATTCAAAATCATGGTTGTTACAAACTCTCCCACTTTAAAAATTGCGTCCCTGCAATTTTCATACTAGAAGTTGTTTATAACACAAAATATTCATCACAACAAAGATTAAAATAGAAAAGATGGATAAGGATGCTTACCCCCACCCGAAGAGGAGAGAAAACCGGGATAAGAAGGCTCGATGAATTCTTTGGTTTCCCAAGTGAAATCTTTGGGGTTTGCGGACCATTGAATTTTCACTAGCAGGACTTGTTTATTCCAAAGGCGTTTAACCTCTGAAGCTAGCACACGAATAGGATTTTGCACCACAGACAAGTCGGGTGAGATCTCAAGATCTTGCAGCATATGAGGATCAATAACAGAATCCGAATCACGAAGGCATCGACGAAGTTGGGATACATGAAATATGCCATGAATTCCCGAAAACTGAATAGGTAGCGATACACGATAAGCAACAGGGCCAATACGTTCCGCAATAGGAAAAGGTACAATATAACGAGGAGACAATTTCCTGGAGCTACTAAAACGCACCACAACTTTCATCGGGTAAACACGAATGAGTATGGGATCGCCAACAGAAAATTTCAAAGGCTTTCTACGATGATCGACATAAGAATTCTGCCTATTCTGAGCCTCCTTCATTCTCTGTCTATGTAACGATCCGATTTCTCGACTTTCGAAAGTCGACACTAATACGTCCACTGTACCAATTTCCGAACCATCGAACGCCGAAAAACCGAACCATTAGGGTTTAAGAAGAAGAAGGTAGAAATAATAACAGAATCTCACAATTCGCAGCAGAACAACATATAATATATCAATGAATAATCTTTAAAACAAAGAATCATATCTGTTATTACATTACATCACATTACATTATCAGAGTGTACAACAACAAAAAGAAGAAGAAAATATAACATATACGAGTAACATGCTTCGCTATCCAGCTTGCTCCTGATCTCCACAGCAACTCCTGAATTCCATAATGACCTGATATCCTGACTGTAGGCTGCCCGTGTGGAAATTGGTGGGCACCCAGAGTTTAGAAAGGGAACAATAAACTCCTGGTCAGTCATGGGACTGGTGTGAGATCTAAAAAACAGTTATTTTTACCAAGAAAATAAAAAGAAGCCCGCTATGCTTTTGCCAAATGAAACTACCATAAGGCCTCTCGCCACACACATAATGCAAACGCATAATAGGAGCAGATTTCTCCTTATGATAGTCAAACATGCTTAATACACAAAACCTATTTATATTATTATTATTAGTGCATAGTGCGAAAAACATTTCGAAAGCATAATATTAATCTTAGCCATCGTACGTACGTTATAGTATGCCTTCTATAGCTACCATATTAGATGGCAGGTTCTACACCTAAAACTGTACAAGGTGTGTATTGGTGATTGAATTTCCAACAAATGGTCAGGCTAAGGAACTTCCTGGGCCACATGGGTATGCCTTTGGATGGACGCCCCGAGAACCTAACCAGATCTCTGCCAACACAAGGCCGGGTTACCTCTGCGAAAATAGGTAACTGCTGACACGAGTACGTCATCCCCGGTTGTAAACAACCTTTATCCGAGGATCCTTAACAACAACAATCACAAAGTAATATATATTTGCGATATTCATATAAGTTAAGTATCTGGGCTCCATACCATGATACCACTTCTATCCAGAAGGGAATGAACATACCCTAAGGGGCGCTACCCCCTATAACCTTGCTACATCCTTCCTGTTTTGACCATTCCGGGGTGCGAGGCCCGACGAAGTCTCGTCCACAAAGCTACGCTTTTCAAAAAGTCAAGCTTCGATCAACAAATGATCAGCAGCACTTCGTATGCCACATTACCAATTTGGGAATGTATCAATAGTAACCATCAGCTACATAACCTCTGAGCTCGTACGTCTCAGAGAATGGTGTTAAGCTAAGAGAATAAATTCTCCGCCACCAACAGAAATGTATTTGATAGAAACCAGCTTTACATCTCAAAGTGTAACGTCGGACACACATCCATACAAGTCCGTTCCGAGATTGGACGGAACCGAAGGCACTTCAAAAGAAGCCCTTGCAATCCGGATATTCACTAATCACGTCCGGAATCCCCATCACAAAGAGTGATAAAATCTCTATACTGGAGCAACCCGGTGTAGAGACATTCGACAGGTAATCCTTTCGCTTTTGAAAATACCCAGTCTTCAACACCATCTTCAAATGAAATCTCATTTCGCTGTATCGTTATTCGGAATGGGTTTTATGACACAAGGTCCTCTCCCGGCTAATCCGAATAACGAGCGCTTATTTTAAAATAAGTGTTCATTCAGATTCAAATAAATCACAATAATTTCACTTCGATCTTTTAAACAAAAGATACATCACAATCACAAAAGTTCGATGTGGGTTTCGAATATCCATTTGGAATTCGACTCCCGGTCGCATCGAAACTCAAATGTCGATTAAAATGGCCAGTATTGATAGTTGGTTACTTAACTATCAATCATCATTCACAACAATCGCTGGATTTCAAATAATTTTCCCCCAATTATTATTATTTTCAAAATATCTTCGCAAGACAAAATTTCACTTTTCAACACTGAAAACAAATTCAAATCAATTTTTCACATTCCAATCCTTTGAAAATAAATTTCAAATCAATTTTCCCTTACGCGGTAAACATTTCCAATATTTATTCATTTCCACCGAAAATCTGCCGATAATATAAAAATACTTATTCAAATATATTTGGAAACATTTAAAATAAATTACTTTAGAATATTTGCTTAAATATTAGTTATGAAAAATATTATAATAACATCTCATATTAAAATTCAGGTCCAAAACTAATTTTAAAATAAAAATTTGTAAATAGAGTATAAATATTTAAATAGCTATTTTCTAAATCAAATATCAATTTAAATCTTTAAAATAAACCCTTACACAATTAATTAAATAATTATTTTTTCATTTTTAACAGTTTCCAAACTAATTGCTCCATCAATATTATATTAAAACCAAATCTATAATATTTTAATTTTATTCAAAAGCTATTTTAAAAATATACTGGGCTTTCCAGGGAAGAATTTCTTTTCCATTACAAAATAGTCCATTCCAATAAATTAATAAATCTTCTTGATTTATTTTAATTCAAATTCCAATTTGTAAATTTCTTTCCATACTTTAAAAATAAACCAATATTTATTTTTAAACAATTTCCCTTTTCTTTACAAATTCCCGTTGTGAATTTACCTTTCCTAATATCAACTGATATACAATTTTAAATCGATTTCCCAAATATCTTCTTCAAACCCAACCAAATCCCAAATTGATTTCCAGTTTATTTCAAACACAAAAATAAATTCCAATTTGATTTCCCAAATTAATTCTCCAATATCAAATCAATTTCAAATTTATTTCCAAGTTATTTCCAAAACACCTAACCAAATATCCAAATCGATTCCTAAGATTTATTCAAACTCCAAATTAATTCCCGAATCGATTTCTAAAATTAATTTCAACTCTAATTAAATTCCAAATTAAATTTCTAAATTTATCTCCTTTTGAAATAAATTTATTTATCTCTTTCAATTATTTAAAATATGTATCTTAAATAAATCCTTCAACTATTAAAAAATATTACTCGAAACTCCTTTATTAAAAATATTTTCCCATATTTTTGGAATTTAATCAATATGTCTTTAAAGATAAAACTTTATCTATTTAAGTTTCCTTCTTTTAAAATTCACCCGATTTCTTTGGGTGAATTTATTATAAATTTTCTACCCAAATTTCAAAATCAAATTTTATTTATTTCTGGTATCCTACGATACCAAAAATATATTGGGCTAAATTACAGCCTTCAACGGTTTCAATCACAAATAGTCACACGAAATAAAAATAATCAACACACAACATACAAAAAAATTAAATATTTGAGGAATCCAGTTGGATCCTTCCAACCTATTTCCCTGCATCCACAAACGTTAGCACAACAATTAAATACCCATTCCACTTCGAGGTGGAATATATGGGATTTATAAAATATTATCTGCTCCGATGCGGTGCAATAGGGTCTATTTCAAACAAATGATAACAACCAACATACAAGCACACAATCAACACAAACAACAATTTTAAATTTAACTATTTAAAAATCAAACTGGAAATTCCGATTTAAACTTGAGTGAGAAGATCTCATCTTAGCTTTTATTTGCCATCCATTTTCATTCCATCCATTTCTTCACGATTTAAGATCTTTTATAGACAATTTTATGCAGTTGATTAATATTCGAAATAAATCGAATAATAAATTTCCATTTAACAGATTTATTTAATTTAAACTAATAAATAATTTTTTTTAAACCCATTTCCCTTTAAATAGATTTAATTAACTAACAACTTGGATTTTAAACTAATATTTTTAAAATTGTCGCCTACCTAAATCTTATATATATATATATATAAAAATTTGGTTTTAAACATGATGTAACAGTATAAAATTTCTACATGCATATATACTAAACAATAATGGGTTATTCTTAATGTAATAAATTTTCTTTGTAAAATATATGTATACATATACATATTATTTGTTAAATTGAACGAAAAAAAATCATACCTCACTGACGATCGATCAAGCCCACGACTCTCGCTCCACGATTCCAAATCGCGCAACTCCCCTTCGGCCTACGCCATCGCGCTGAACATCGAAAACCAACGTCATGCCCTAGATCGAGATCACCTAGAATCGCGACCCTTGGACCGCCGATCCTCCTCGTGCCCCTTGACTTCAATCGTGAGCCACCTCCTCATGCCTTCCAAATATCGGTGTTTCGTGAGTACTAGCCCTCACACGCTCCTCTTTCGAGCCGATCGCACTTGCCTCCAATCGCGAACAATTCGAGTGTGAGCGCGTCGCCACATACTCGATGATGCCCTAGCTCCAAGCTCGAGTTCGATTTCTCGGCCATTGCTCGTGATTCTCACCACGTCGCACCTCGTTGTCGAAGCACACCGAGAGGTTGTGACAAACGAAGCGACTTCGCTCCCCCTCTGATTCAAATCGCCACTATTTCCTTCTTTTTTCTCTTTCAGTGAGGATTTGGAATTTGAATTGGGGATGAAGAAATTAAAAGGACTGGCCATCATTTTGTTTTTATTTGAACGAAAATTAGAAATGAAGAAGCTTCGCCATTTTTTTATTTGATTTTGAACGAGATGTCTGTCGCATATAATTTTTTATTATTATTTTAAGCGCATGTTCAAATTTCATGGAGAGAAGAAGCCAGGTTTCCAAATGATGAAACGTGTTAAATCAATAGCATTTATTCTCGATCGATTAAAATATCAAATTAAATTTGAATTTTGAATTTAAACGAATTGAAATCGAGCTAATATTCTCGACCTCCAATCGAGACATGCCGCCAGGCATTTATAATGTTATACGCCTATTTCGAAGGCAACAAAAAAGGTTTCGAGTCCAAATTCGATCGTATGGAGAAGATAGCTTTTTAAATCAAGTTTAAATATTAAATTCCCGATATAAATGTCAACACGTTTATCTATCGTACATCACAAGACAACTCCGAATGCTACAAAAATTGAAATCCGATGATAATACCATATTATGGATCTAATGGAACTAGTTTCATCGAATTCCGAGACTGTGCCTCGGACGGCTATTTTTAAATATCGATTTAAACGATATAAATTCAATACTGAACAAATCATTCCCAAATTCAATTCTGAAGCTTCTATTATCTTCAGTATTATCAATATAAATTTTCTAAGCCATTAAATTATTTTTAACAGGCTCAAAATTGATGATTTACAATTTTACCAAAATTCTATAATTAGATTCAATAATTAAATTGCCAAATTAATTCTGATATTTGAAATTTAAGTTAAACTATCATTCAAACATTTAAAATTAATTAAATATTTCGATTTCAAATGTCCAAAATTCTGGGTCGTCACAGTCTAATAATATCAATCCTCTCAGTAGAATCACGAATATAATCGGGGCCGAGAACTAACTTTTCCCCCGATTCGAACCAGCAAGATGGGGGTCGACACGGTCTTCCGTAAAGAGCTTCGAAAGGTGCCATACCGATATTGGATTGAAAACTATTGTCATAAGAGAACTCAACAAGAGATAAGTGGTTTTCCCAACTACCACCAAAATCAAGAATGCCAGCTCGAAGGAGATCCTCTAAGACTTGATTCACCCTTTCAGTCTGACCATCAGACTATGGATGATAAGCTGTATTGAGATTGAGCTTAATGCCCAAAGCTTTCTAAAGGCTCTGCCAAAAACCACTAGTGAAAAGCGGATCTCTGTCACTAACAATAGAACTAGGCACACCATCAAGTCGAACAACTTCCTTAATAAACAACTTAACCAACAAAGGAGCAGTCCGATTGGACTTGATAGGAATAAAATGGGATGATTTAGTAAATCTGTCAACAATCACCCAAATACTAGTATGGCCCAACCTCGAATGAGGTAGACCATCAATGAAGTCCATGCAAATCTGATCCCATTTCCATAATGGAATCTCAAGAGGCTGCAAAAGACCACTGGGACGCTGATGTTCTGCTTTAATAAGTTGACAAGTCATGCAACGACTCACATAACTTGCAGCATAACACTTCGTACCCTCCCAATAGTATAAGCGTTTCGTATCAGCATACATCTTACTACTACCCGGATGGATAGTATACTTAGAACGATGACAGTCCTCAAGAATGTCATTTCTAAGATTAGAAACATTAGGCACAATCAACCTACCCTTCTTATGAATACAACCATGAACATCAATATTGAAATCCTTTAGATCATCACTTCGGGATTCCGATTTACAACTCAGAATAAGATAAGAAAGATCTTGATCTTGTTTCCGGGCGTCGGCAATCTATTCCAACAAACAAGGACGAGCTTCCATGCTAAATAAAAGCACGGGAGAATCAGAAACTAAAGGACGGTCTCTAATATCACAAAGAGATAAAGCTTCCAATATATTCCACTCTGCTAGCATCATGGAGACAACAACTTGCTGCTTGCGTCTACACGCATCAGCAACTCGATTACCCTTACCAGCGGTATACTGAATATCGAAATCATATGAAGCAAGAAATTCGAGCCAATGTTGTTGCCTAATATTAAGTTCTTTCTAAGTGAATAGATACTTCATAGATTTGTGATCAGTAAGGAGAATAAAATGCTCGCCCAGTAAATAATGTCGCCAAATCTATAGAGCAAAGACTATATTGGCCAACTCCAAATCATGGGTACCATAACGAATCTCGTTAGGCTTTAGTTGTCTATAAGCATATGCAATTACTCTATCCTTTTGTATGAGAACAACGCCGAGCCCAAAACCACTGGCATCAGTATAAACAACAAGATCATGATTCCCTTCGGAAACCACTAAGATAGGAGCATGAGTAAGGAGATCTTTTATCTTCAAGAAAGAATCCTCACACTTATCCGACCAAGTAAAAGGAACAGCTTTTCTCGTGAGAGTGGTAAGCGGTAAAGCAATACGAGAAAAGTCCTTAATGAACCGGCGATAATAACCCGCCAATCCAAGGAAACTACGGATCTCAGTAACAGTCTCGGGCCTCTTCCTATTATGAATAGATTCGATCTTGGAAGGATCGATAGAAATACCTTCGGAACAACAATATGACCAAGAAACCTCACCATATTCTCCCAGAAGTGACACTTGGAGAATTTGGCATAAAGCTGATGCTGACGAAGAGTTCTCAAAACAATCTCCAAATGTTGAATATGATTGACTTCAGAATTGGAATAAATAAGAATATCGTCAATGAAAACCAAGACGAACTTATTGAGATATTCTTGGAATATCCGATTCATAAGGTCAACAAAATACGCCGGAGCGTTCATCAAACCGAACGACATAACAAGCCATTCGTAAGAACCATAATGAGTACGGAATGCGGTGAGATGAAAGCTATCTTCCGCAACTCGTAACTGATGAAAATCGGTAGCAAGATCGAGTTGGGAGAAAGCTTAGCGCCACTTAATTGATCGAACATGTCATAGATCATAGGAAATGGATACCTATTTTTGTTAGTGAGCTCGTTAAGCTTGTGATAATCAATGCAAAGCTTAAGAGTACCATCTGGCTTCTTAACAAAGACAACGGCGATGTCCCAAGGAGATGAACTAGAACGAATAAATCGCTAGGCTTCCAATTCAGATAATTGTTGCTTGAGTTCCTCAGTTTCCTTAGCAGACATCCTCGTCGGAGGATGACTGACAGAATGAGCACCAGAGATAAGGTCAATATGGAACTCAATTTCCCTCTTCGGCGGAAACCATGAAATAGGCTCAAAGACATCAGAAAAATTACAAACAACCGAAATATTATCTATGACATCCTCCGATTCCAAGGAAGAAATGAGAGCATTCCAAGTATGATCCATGCTTCGAAATATAATAGATAATTGCTCGATAACATTCAGATGCTTGAGGTATAAGTTCTTTCGTGACATAGAATTTGGACTTGATAACGGACGAGCCAACCATACCCAATATCATATCAAAATCAATATGATCCATAACATGCAGATTCACATGAAAGGAAAAACCACAAAGAATAATCTCAACACCAACACAAAACAAACCAAGAGTAGTGGATCCACTAATAGGATTTACAATCCTCAAAGGGTCGTAAAGAGTAACAACATCCAAAGGAATAACATCAAAAAGCTCCTTTGACACGAATGAATGTGATGCACCCATATCGAAGAGAACTCTAATAGAACGGCCATGAAATAAAATAAAACCTTCCAAAACGGAAGGAGTAATACCTTTGGGCCTAGAAGAATCACTAGAAGCTTTAGCAACATTAAGCTTCCTAGATTTAAAACCCTTGGGAGCAGTAGGACAATCAGAAACCCAATGACCCTCTTTCTTGCAAAAGTGACAAATGTAAGGCTTAGGACAACTACGGAGAAAATGATCCAAAGAACCACAATTGTAGCATGCCCTCTGAATAAAAGGTGCACTACTAGGCTGAGAACTAGAGGTAGCTTTCTTCTTCTTCTTGTTGGAATAAGAATTAGGCCTATGAAATTGAAACCTCTTCTTGTTGGTGTACTTAGAAAGCTCAACCTCATCACAACTATCACGTTCCTTTTCAGCAGCTTCAAGGCAAAGAGCCGAATCAACAAGCTCCTCAAAAGTGAGCTTAAGCTGAAGAAAAAGAACTTTCTCCAAATACTTCTTCAAACCATCAAAAAACGAAGATTCTTCTTACGTGGAGTGTTAATGAACTCAACTCCGTATTTGGATAAGGCCTCGAAAGATGCAACATAATCAGAAACAGGGGACTTTCCTTGCTTCCAATAAAGGAAACTATGAGAAAGATTAGCCTTTTCTATTTCAGGAACGAACTTAAGTTCAAAATGTTCCTTAAACTGAATCCAAGAGCGAGAGGGCTCATCAACTTTCGCAATAAAAAGCTCATACCAATCAAGCACACGCTCTTGGAACATGCTAGATGCCACGAGAACGCGATGATGATCAGAAAGATCCATCTGAGAAAATATGCGCTCAAAAGTGCGAAACCAATTCTAAACCTCCATTACACTTTCCGTTCCCTTGAAAGGCTTGCTTCCAAGGTGGGAATAGTCACTACACATGCGGGCGAAGACATACTTTGGAGTAGGAGCTGTGGGAGTAGGAATAGAAGGCTAAGTACCCCGACATAGATTCATAAACTGATCAGCTGACATATGGACTCCGTCCGGGTGAGAACCACTAGACGGGCCAGCAGAAGAATGCTTCCCACTACTTCTTCCAGCCATAGGCTGAGAGACAAGAGAAGGTAAGAATTAGTTAAAACAATACACAATTGAAAGAAATTTAACAAATGGAATACTGTGGAATATAAAATTTATTCCTAGACATACTCCACATGTTAAAGTGGAAGGAATAAATTAGAAAGGCACGAATAATAACATATGTTCCATTCTGCTTCTGTTCTGTGTTTATTATAATTTTTTCTGAATCTCAGCTCCGATACCAAGCTGTGACGCCCCACCTTTATGCTCACAATAATAAAGGTTATTATAAGGAATAATGTCTGCTATTGCGAAGAATAAGGCTTGTTAGAAGCAACCATCCGTAGGTTATGCCTTAGATGAGTGTGGATTACATCGATAGGGGTTGTGTAAATTACTCCCAACGATATAATTTCAATCTAAATGTAAAGCGAAACCACGGTGGCTAAAGAAAAATTCAGAACAACTCATAATAACAACCACATAGATAGTATAATCACATCAAAACAGAAATATCAGATATATAGCCGAAGACAAGTCTAGAATACATACTACAACAATCATTGGTTCTCATGAACCAAATGTACATATACATATCCATCAATACATATATGAGAAGAGAGTCAATATACCAAAAGTAATCCCCGAAGACTAGACAAAAGATGGAGTGAAATCCCAAAAGCTGAAGTTGCAACTGAATCAGAGATAGCGACTATGCAGAAATAACTGGTCTGACCTGAGTATTATTTAAAAGAAACTAATAAACGGATGAGTCAAATTTAATCTTAGAAGTGAATGAATCATAAACAACATCAAGCAAAATAATAATAGTCTCGAATGAGACTATTCAACATAATAAATCAACATAGTTTAAGTGAAGAAATCACATCAAACTCCATCAAAATCAACTTTCAAATTCACAATTGAATACAAAAAAACAATTCACAAAATCTAGAAATCAAAAATGGATAACTAGAAAAATCAGCATAAAAGTGGATCGATCCTATCATATGGCGAGTCTAAGCTACACAGCACGTGCATCAACGTATGGCCGAAGCCTACCAAGCACTGTCATCATAATTTTTGGCCCCCAACAAATTACCCGAAGGTGCAACATATGACCCGAAGGTCTAGTACTGGTAATTGACCTAAGGTTCATCATATGACCCGAAGGTCCAACATAGTGGCTCGAAAGCCCAACAAAACCATCAAAATCATCAATCAACAAATCCACAACGAATATTTCAATTAACAAGTCCGGAATTAACCGAATTAAAAGTGTGGTTCCATATTCCGCACTTTTGCTAATTCATTTAAATATCTTCATCGTTTCCTTGAAAGTGCAAAATTGTGTATTTTATATAAATAAAATTTTCATTCTCAAACGGACAAGTCCGGAATTAATCGAATCAGTAAAAGTAAGGGTTCATGTCCTCAATTTTGCTGAAGCGTTGAACTCGCTTCCTCATTCTTTTGAAAGCGCAAACTGTAAATTTTTTGGAAATAATTTTATTTTAAAACGATTTTTAAAACACGTGATTAAAATAGCAACAACTATATCAATTTCGACGAGGAAATTGCGCTTCACAAAACACCGCAAAAACGGGTATCAAATCAGCGTTGCGGGATAACCGCTTGAAAATTCACTTTAAATTTGACGCTTACTGAAGTCGAAATAAAAGTAATTTTTTATTCGTCAAGAATGTTATCGAAACAACACGCTTAAAAAATATAATACCAATGTAAAAATTTTGTTATAAAAATAACGGTAACAAAGTACGATTTAAAATGTAACACCGTTCAACAAAAAATAATAATTAAACTGCATTACCCAGTATTCATAAAACACTTCACTCGAAAATGAAGAAATGAAAAATATTTAATAACTCCATCATCCTTGAACTCGACTCTGTTTTGCACACAAATATAAATATTTTGTGTTACACTTAAAAGCATGCATGTAATATGCAGACACATCCAAAAATGCAAAGACTAAATGATCTGGAACTTAACCTTACACACAATAATGAGTTTACCAAATACTTGACCTGGAAAAGTTAAAATGTGCGCATGAATTGTGTGTAGCCTGGACACATTTTCAAAGCAATTTAATCTTGCACGTACATCCTAATATAATGGTCTGGACATATTTTTATTTTAATGCAACATGTAATACTCATGCAGACTTTAGTTTGTACGCATGCAATTGAAATATGGTCTGTCCTTGATTTGTGCACACACACATTTCTTTAAACACGGACTGCATACGCTAATGAAACAGAACATACACACCTGAGCAATGTTTTATTCACGCAAGAATGAAACAGTTTTCATGCACATTAAAATTTTCACTCATGTAATAAGGTGGAAAAATGACTACACCCTGTACACATATCACGCAACACGTATAATATGCGAGTGTAAAATTTACAAATGAGTGACCTGACTGATATGCATGCAATGTGAAGAAATGTAAAACAATAATGATTTGTGCTATGCCTTGGTATTCAAATAATGCCTAAACAACACTATATGCACATGCACTGACCAAAAATATTCTTTTGAACTATATTATCGTATACAATAAGATGGCATGCACGAATTGAAAATTGTTTGAACTACATGAACTGGAATACTTCAAACATATATGCACGTAACCAAAAAAAACTGTGCAAGCCATATACATGCGCAAGAAACCATTCTATAATCTGGGCAATACTTCATACACAATGAAAAATTAAAATATTTTGACCTGAACATGTGTACTCAAATCAATAATGCCTGGCTTAAATACTATGCCCGTAAGCATTTATACACGGTCAGGGCTACCATTTTATACAAAAAAAATACATAAACAAATGATGGCTTGGACTCAGTAAAATGCACGCATGAGAGAAACAATGAAATGAATAAAAACTCTACACTAGAAATTTTCCAGAACCAAAAATTGCATACAATACGTACCCACTCAACTTACCAAATTTTCACATCCATAGTTTGAAATTAGAAATGTAAGTTTGCACTCACCTAAAATTGGCTTTAAAATTAGTTAGCAAATAGGAACCACTTAAAGTTAAATTTCTTGAACAGTCATTAATGCACTACCGAGCTCTGTAAGCTAAAACAAAAGAATGATGCAATACGAAAAATGAGCAAGAGAATTTCTTTGCAGGCTACTTTTCTTTCAAATATTGTGCAAGTCAATGAAATAATGTGTGTTGGCCTTTATTTTGTGCAAAAGCATTTAAAGCTAGACGTGCTTTAGTGTAAAGAAGGACAGGCTGCCTATAAAAATGATGATGGCTGTAAAACAAAGTGTGTGTTCACTTTTGCTTTTTATAAATATAAGTGGCGACAACAATTTCATATTGTTTTATAAACTTAGTTGCAGCAAATGGTTTTCAACTTGTTTTTACAAAATTTTGTGGTGGCAGCACTAGTTCATTTTTGCTTTTAAAAACTTATATACGCGTGTGAAGGCATAATTGCCACTCATTTCAAACATTCTACCACTTAGATGATCAACAAACTTTGCAAATGGATTTATTATATTTTTTTTATAAATTTCTATTTTAAATATTTATTTCGATAGTAATTCAAAATCACGATTGTTACAAACTCAAAAATGAATACTGATGATGTGGACATCATCATCAGGATTATTTTCCAATGACTGAAATGAGTTATGTGCTTCCTTACTACCACAAATTCCTTTCAAAACAATTTTTATTCAAAAATATTTCCCAAATAGTACTCCGTCATCGCCTTTAAATTTTTGGAAAACATGTTCACCATTTCCAAGATTGCAAAACCTTTGTTTAAATACACTCTAAACGCTTTTCAAAATTTTTGGGATTTAAATTATGGTCTAAATCAAATTTTAGTTATTCTTTTTTTAGATAAATCATACTTATAGAATTCTATTTGGTTATAAACCTTTTCAAATTTTGGACTCTTATATTTGATTATAATATTAACAACCAAAATTCTAAATATATATAATAAATTTCAGAACATTATACCTTTTACATGAAAATATAATTTTGGGTAAAATTATTTCATTTACCCACTTTAAAAACAACACCATGTTGGTTTATCTTGTTTAAGGGTTTAGAAACCCCTATCGATACAGTTTACTTCCCGTACCGATCAGAATTCATAAACGCTCAACCGATAAGTCAACATTGTATAAAAACAGTTTTTATATTAACTAACAAGTACGCTCTCATATCCATTATCACGCTTAACTCATTCTAGAGTACTATGGACTATGTTCAATGAGAAATTCCCCCACCAGAGCCAAGATTATCGCCAAACTAAGCTTTGATACCACGTGTGACGACCCGCCCTTCTCGAACCTCGAAAATTGACACAAAATATGCTACAGTATAATATGCCGACGATCGGGTGCTAGAAAAGACATATTGTTAAGGAAAAGAAAGAAGATAGAAGAAAGAAGGAACTAAACAATAATAGAATCTCACAATTGCAGCGGAACAAGATATAATAGTCAATAACAAGTCTTTACATAAAATGAAAACTATATCTGTTTTATATATTACATCATCAGAGTATCACAAACAAACAACAATTTCCAGCTTGACAATTTCATACAATCACAGTAGCGGATATAAACAAATACGGTAATATGTCTCAGACTTCAGCTCCTCTGTAGTGCTCCACAGCATCCTGTCCTAAACATATAATACTCTGTCTGACCCGAGCATTATAATAAAATTACTCCCGAGTCAGTCTGGAATACCAGCATGAGAAAAATACGCTCAAATTGATTACTAAAGTTTCAAAATCCTTTGAAATCAAAAGCATCTCGTAAGACCACGCGACAAATAAACATGTCGGATTTTTACCTTACGATAGCCAGCACATTTCTTATCAAAATTCTGTGATATTATAATAGTGTCTATTTACAAATACTTATTAAAATAGCCGAAATGTTACATGATTAAATTCCAGCTACCAGCCACAATCTTGGATAATACAAACAAAACCGAAAAAGGCTCGTAGGGAGAATGGATTTTCAACTAATGATTAGGCACTAGGGTACCACCTGTCATAGTACGTGGCCCAGATCACTGTACCGAGGATTACTCCTAATCCCCTGCAACACAAGACCGGGGCTACCCCTTATTGGATAATCCCGAGTAAGATCATCCCACGGTTGGGATCAGAAACCGCACCACTACGCCAAATGAAAAGGGACATATAGACAGGGATAACCTCACCCTAATGGGTGCTACCCACTTAGCCTTGCTGCATATCCCCTGATTTTCATCCATTCCTGGTTAATGAGGCTTGAGGCTAAGCGTTACCTTTTAGAATGTTTCACTTAGAATGCCCATCGTCCACCTGACGATGTTCCGAAAGCTTACATCCATATAAGTCTGTCCCGGGTTCGAACGGAACCGAAGGCACTACTCCTACTACATCCATTTTGGAATCATCCTCAGGGTTAGTAGCGACTAGCCCTTGCACTTCACTGCCCCATCTTCGAATCAAAACTCGTTTGCTCACGAAAACGTACAAACCGGATCGAAGTGGTTTTCGAGAAATAAATCACGATCCCGGTCTCTCCGAAACAATTAACGCATTGTCCAATATTGATAGTCGGTTATTTAACTATCAATTAACATCCATAAACAATCATCAAACAATAAATAATTTTCCCAAGTTATTTATAAATCTCAAAATATCTTCGCAAGATATATTTCCAATTTCAACCCTTTTGAAAGCAGTTTTCAAACCCCCTTTCTTTTTACGAAATAAATCTCCCCAAACATTTTCTATTTCCTCTGAAAATAACTAAATCAACTAAATTTAGACTTTAGAACATTAGATCACTTTATTCTAAATATACCTTAAAATATATTTAAAAATATTCAAAGCAAAACTACTTTATAAAATATAAGCTAATTTTAAAATAAAAGTTCAATCAAACTAAATTTTACAAGAAGGGTTACAAAGTCCTATACAATTTTCAAAGAAAAATTTAACCAATTACCTTTAAAATAAAACCATTTTATAAAATATAAATATTTATAATATTCTTTTAAAACATAATACCAATTACCCCTTTTAAAATAACTATTACTATAACTAATTTAGTGCATATTTACCTTTAAAATTTTTACAACTTAAATAAGAATTTTCTTAAAAACATTCTTTTAAAATCAAATTTAAAACTTTTATCTACTTAAAAATCTGCTTTAAAACGAACTTGGCTTTTCAGGGAAATACACTTTCATTTCAGAATAAACCAAAGAATCGTTTTATAAATCCTCCTTGATTTATCTCAATTCGAATTTACGTTTAAATCCTATAAATTTCTTCCAACACTTTAAAAACAAAACTCCTTTTTATTTTTAACACATTTCCCATTTCCTAGAAATCACCTCCAAAATATATGCTTAATATATTTAGAATAAGGCTACTAGAAATTTCTTAAATGAAAATAATACTTAAGAAAATATAGAGGAGTTTCTAAGTAATTTAAAACAAAATTACCTTTTAAGATAAAGTTATTAAATTAAGTATCCATATCAAAATTCCACTTTTGGAAACTTAATACTAATTTACCATTAAATAATTTAAATTCCATAATTACTTAAATAAATATTTACTGTCTTAAAATATATCTAAGAAAAATATATTTTTCTAAAATATTTCTAAAATCACATTTTAAACTTTTAGCTTATATTTTGAAAACTTTTCTTTGAAAACATACTTAATTTTCCAGAGAATACACTATCCATCTTTAAAAGCAATCTCACTGCTCTTTTAAATGCTTTGCACTTCTTATAGAATTTCCCACGGGTAATCTATACTTTTAAATTTATCCTCCGATAAATATTCCACTTCATTTAAAAACCCAGTTTCATTCCTCATTTCGTTTTTAAACACCATTTCAAAAACACTTCAAATTCCAAAACAACTTCCTGAATTTGATTTCCTTAAATTCATTACTCAAAATTTCCCTTTCACTTCCCCTTTAATCCCAACTTATTTCATTTATGTTTTAAAATTCCAGACTATGTTTATCCAATAATACCACAGCACAATTCAATTTCCAAATTAATCTATCGCAGTATATAAATGAAATACATCATCAATTATGGAAATAATTTCTATACTGTGAGGAATCCAGTTGGATCCCTTCAACATGTTTCCCTACGTCCACATATGTTAGCACAACAAATAAATATCGATCAAATTTAATAATAATTATCATATTCAACCAATCAAGCAATCATTTAAATATAAGCTATTTAAACTAACTAGCATTCCAGACGTGAGTGAGATAAACTCACCTTGAGTTTAAACGTTGAGTCTTCCAATTTTAAATTAAATCGAGCGTCTTCGATTTAACCTAAAATCTTCATGAACTCCAATCGATCCCAGATCTAAACTACAGTATAGATCTCTTCGTTGTGGTTCCAACGCTGCCAATTTCATCGAAATCCGACTACGCAAACAAAAGATATTCAGTTTTAAAGGTATGAATATAAATTTTAACACAAATTCTCTTTATTTAATTACCCAAATTAAATTGACCGTTCGATTTAAACAAAGGAAATTCGGCTGCTCTAGATCTCTTCTTCCCTTGCACGATCCAGAAGGCGACCAACCAATACACGCGCGCTCATCGCCCCACCATCATCAGCCCAAACATCGATACACGAGTGCCGAACGGAGCGCCTCACCGCCACGCGACCCCAGCCGCCGCAATGACACTTCCGGTCGCTCCCTTGCCATGAAAACGGGCTCGAACTGAAACCCTAGATCATCAAATCGAGGACAATCCAAGGCCCTAGAACGACAACCCGCCATTGGATCCTTGGAGCTCGATTCGCTTAATATTTTTGTAGTCGGTGATTTTGCTATAAATATATAGATTTAAAGAAAATCGAGGAAGAAGGTTATTGGCTTTCGGCCATAGATAAAAGAAATGGTGGCTAGGAAAAAATATTAGGGTTTGGCTAAATTTACGTATATATATACGTTTATAAAAATATTATATTATTAATATTCTCAATTTTAACAACTTTTACAAACGAACTCCAAATCACAAGTGTCACCTGGTGTTTATAAGATTTTACCCGCATTCTGAACCCAATGGAATGTGTTTCGGAGGCTAACTCGATCATATGGGCGAGTTAGGGAATAAACGATCAATTTTAGATTAAATTGATTAAAATAGATTTCTATGTGTTTTGAGCTGCCATGATCAAACGACAACTCCGATTGCTACGAAAATTGAAACCCGATAATAACTAACTATTACAGATCCAATGGAAGTGGCTTTATTGAATTCTAAGACTATGCCTCGGAAGGCTATTTTAACTTGTTGATTAATTCGAGCGATTTTCAAAATCGTCGAAATCACATAAAATTTCACTTTTGAAATTTTATTAACTTAATTATAAATCATATGGAATTTATAATCACACTAGAAATCATTCCGATTCATTCCGAACCAAAATCTGATTATTTATAATATTATATTATTAAATTAAATTATTAAATTAATATAAAAATTCCAAACTCAACTTATCGACTTTTGATTCCATCCAAAAGTCCAATTATAATTCAAATCCATCTAGACCTAAAATAAATCTTTGAAACAATCTTCATAACCATTTACATCCAGATTCATAAATTATACCTATTTCAAATATTTAATTATTATTATTCAAATCCAATTGAATTACCATATTTGAAATTTAAATAATTTCATTAGTTTGACCAAAATCTTCTTATTCAAAGTCAATTCAAAATCCACATTTAACATTTAAAATGAATTAAATGTTCAAAATCTAACGACCAAAATTCTGGGTAGTCACAGTCACCCGACTGAAATTATAATTCATCCTACTGAATTTAATTAAATTTGAAAAAACAAGGAAAAATGTATTTTTAGGCCCAATTCAACCGTCTGAGTAAACCCATTCAACTGGCTGAAACTCCATAATAAATTACGCTTTTTTAAGCATTTAACCATCTGAATAGTATGATTCGGTTGGCAGAATTCTGTTGATAAACAAAAATTATTATAACTGATTTGGTTAGAGCACTTGGCTTCTAAACTAGAGACTCAGGTCCGAACCTTGCTCCATGTATTTTTGAAAACGTTATTTTTCATTTAAAATATGAATGTATATGTGTGTACACTACTTTGAGAAGATTTTAACATATGTAAACTCTAGACATGACACTCTATGACTAATAATACTTTGTTTATCACATTCGTCTTATCTCTATCGTGCATATCTCTTCTTGTATCTCCATGTACATATTTTTATCCCCTTTTGTACTGTGTATCAACATGCTGAACGTAATTGTTTTTCTCTTTTTGATACTCTTGAACCTGCAAGTTAGCATAGAGATTCTTTTGCATAATTGTATAGTTGTTGTCAATAAAATACAACAATAGAGGTTCTAACAGCTTTGGCTTTTTTTCGTGTCTTGGTTTCATATAAAGCTGAGGACAATTGTATATTGCTTCTACATCAAGTTTTGATTTCAAATCATCTTTAGTATTTCCTTTAACATTCAGCGTTAAATGCATTGTGGAACACGTTTTTCTTGTTGCGCATCACGTCGATATTACGACGAATTAGGAGATTTTTCCAATTAGGCAACTCTCATAATATACTTTGTTTGCACCAATTATTAATCGTCGATTTACCTTGTATTTTAATTTGTTCGCCGGTTTTATGTTTCTTTGGATAAAACTTTACAAATTCATAAATATCTTTGCTTGACCTAATCGATGGTTCTCGTAAGGTCCTAACTCTATTACCTGTAAAAAAAAATTCTAAAGGGATGATTAATATGGAGAAACCATCGATGATAGTCAAATCATGAAATTTTCCTCCCATGCCGCATTGAAAATGCTCGTGTTTATTCCATGCAATAAAGGCAAGCTAGACGATCGGCCGTAATCTAACACAATAGCATTACATACGTAGGAAAATCTCTTACGTCCACAGTAGAGAAGTAGGAATAAACTTTTTTCTTGAAATGTCGTATGTTTCAACACCTTCATACCATAGCGTTTTCAACTCTTTAATCTACGGTTTTAAATATACGTTGATTCCTTGTGTCAGATCATCAGGGCCAGGGATGACAATAGAGAGAAATATATACGGAGTTTTCGTACACATCTAGAAACGTAAATTGTAATGTGTGACGATTATAGGTCAAGATGAATATTTTGAACCAAATAGGGAAAACGGTGAAAATCCATCAACACATATACCAAGTCTAACATTACAGCTATCCACTATGAAAGCTAGGTATGTCTTATCGAAATGCTTCCACGCTTTTCTATCAGCTGTATGTGCTAACGTACCCACTTCCTATGTTCTCACATTGTGTCATTCCATATGATGCGCAGTTGTAAAATATGCATATAACTTTTGAAACCTAGAAGTGATGGTTAAGTAAAGCATACGCTTTTACGTAACTTCATTTTCCTTCTTTTTTCTAGGTTTGTACCTTTCTTGATTACATATTTTACAATTCCTAAGACTGATGCCTTCTTTTTAAAACAACAAGCAACCATTTAAGCATGTTTCTATTTTTTGATACAACGTTCGCTTCATAATGATTTTTGCACATTAAATTACCGGGTGGCATATTCCGTTTTACGGCTTGTACTATAGCTGTAAACCGGGTTCTATGAATTTATATTTTGATTTCATCGCAATGTATTTTACAGTTACTGATAGTTGAGTGCCGCTTGTGCAACCATCCCAAAGGGGTTTCTTAGAAGCATCCAATAAATCATAATTTTTTTGCTTCAATACTTGGTTCTTCTTCCTCATTAGCATCGTTACCATCAACTTCGGTAGTAAGAAACATTAAACATGCTATATCATCAACCAAATTTTCTATGAGATTCGTCCAAACAAGTTAATTATTCACCTTGTCATTCGAATGTACGAGATTAGGTGCTATATGTTCTCCATGATGATCCCACACAAATAATTCGGCACGAAACACTATTGGCGCAAATGAACATTTACCATATCCTGTATCAAATGTTTCAATAGTTTACACCTACTACATGGACAACTAATTTCTTCACCGTTTCCATTATTTGTAAAGCGAAATCAATAAAGAAGTGTGCACCATTTTGAAAATGTTCACTTATGGAGCCACCTAATTCTCTTATTTGTTGGTACATCCAGCTCTGATTATTAAAATAATAGACCATTTCCCCATTTTAAAACATAAAAGCGCATTTATCATCTACGTTTTGACATTGTATTTTTCAAATAAATCATATATTAAAATTTCACAAATATATAATATTGTTCTATTTAATTAAATTTTGAAACTGATCTACATAAATTATTATATGAGTATGATCTACAATTTTTAATTTTTTGTTTTACACTTTGATGGTTGATCATCCTACATTCCATTACAAATATAGTGGTAAATGACAAGCACCTTTGTCCAAGTGGTTAATTGATTCGGCTTTGGTGCAGGATGTCACAAGTTCGAAACTTGCTTTCGGACGTTTATTTGACATGGGATATGTTGCCCCAATGATTTGTTGTATATAAAGTACCAATTCCAAAAAAAAAATACAGTGGTAAATATGTTTTGCAACTTATTTTATTTTAAAGGATTCAACAAAATTTCAACAGAACTTCCGCTTTGTTCCCTGTATCGTACGCTTCTGTGTGTACACGAGGAACATAAAGAAAGCGTTGTCGAAATTTTATGAACAGTTTAACATATAATTACCCCTGTGTTTGTAAGTTGTCCAATACGGGGACAAATCTGATAAATATTGTATCGGATGAATAAAAATGCCCATTCTATGATAAAAACAAATATCCATATAGTGATCATTTACAATATTTGTCAAATGGGGTCAAAAACTCTATAAGAGATCCACAAAATTAAAGTGTATTATACAATAATTTATTTACATTCTAAAAAAACATACGCTAAATCGTCGTTTTCTTCATTTTGGAAAAGAGTACATCAAATTTTGAGCATCGATTCTACTTTATCCATAGTAGCTCTAACGCGCGTATGCAGTGATTAATCAACGCATATACACAAATTAACACACATATACACTAAATAAATTTTCTCTTCCAACATTTCCGTAATTAACAATTGTAATAACAACCTAAGTCGCATTCAATGGGGTATACCAAACAATCATTGAGGTATTATATAACTATGACAAAGAAATAAACCTAATTTAACAAATCAAATTTAAATAGAGGGGTTTAAGAATTTAAACTTCTTACCAAGGAATATGCGATAAAGCTAGCAAAAAATTGAAGAATCCGAGGTGCTGGAGGTGTGGAAGGCCATCGACGGCACGGAGGAGGTGTTGGAGGAGGGTTTGGAGGAGTGGAGGCAAGATTTGGGGAAGAAGGAGAATGAATGGAAGCGTCAGCCTGAGTTCAGGTATTCATGATTTTTCGATGGCTTCCGACTGCCGTCAACGGAAACATTATGAACGACTTCCAAAGGCTACCGACTGATAGTTTTTTTAAATTTCAATTAAGCTATGGAAATTGCTAGCTGTCGCTAATTAGGCGACAAGCCATCGGCGGCCGTTGGAGATGGTCGTCTCTTTTTACTGTTCTTGTAGTAGTGAACGTGTTTACACTAGTTATAGTAGTGTAAATGTAAATAGTCCATGAAATTGCTAAGAAGTATGCGGAGAATAATTTTGGAGAAGGTATTAAATGCTAGATGATCCTTTTTTTTATTGAACAAAATAGATAACTAACCTGCATAGAGTTTAGTAAACGTCATAATAATTTCAAGAATCATTTGGATGAACTTCAAATCATGATTAGCACGTAAAATATAGGTTACACAAAAGAAGTCGGTCCAATAAACTTAGTTTGTAAAATCATTTAAAGTGTTAAATTAGTTTTCATTTTTAGCAGAACCATTTCATTAAATATGTATGCATATAATAGGTTTGCACTAGTTATTATACTAGTGTAAATGTAAACAGTCTCTCAAATGGCTAGGAGGTATGCTTAGAAGAATTATAGAGAACGCATACTAAATGTCATATATTCTATTTTTTATAGAACAAAATAGATAGAATGGGGAAAACAATAACTAGCCCGCATAAAGTTTAGTAAACCTGATGGGAATGCAATGAGAATGAAATTTAATATTAGAATTAGGTTAAAAACGAAGCTTACAATTAATAGGCGAGGAGCTGAATAGCATAATTAGGGCCCAGTTTGAAATAAGAAGGCAAAGGAACATGCAGTGGTTGTTATAAGCAATTAATGTTTAGAAGAGAAAGTAACAAATGATTAATTCGGTAAATTATAATTTGTTCCAATATATTAAGTGAATTTTTTTATTAAACTTTTAGGTATAAGAATTTGAGATAAGAGTTATAGAAATAAAGACAAAGGCTTCTCTCCTAATCTATTTTATATCAAAAAAATAGGAAATAAAATAGATAATTAGCATGCTTAGGGTTTAGATAGGAATGAAAAGAAAACAACTGGAGCAATATTAATCAGCAGGATTGGGTTAAAATGAAATTTGGAAGTTATAGAGAGGCATTGAATAACATGACTATGGGCTAGTTTGAAATGAATAGGAAAAGAAATAGGCATATGTTATTTTTATTAGTATGACCAACGACCAATTTGGTAAATTACAATTTGTTTGTATGGCTTAAGTTGTTTTTTTTTTAAATGTATGAGAGATAAGAATTTGTAGTGGGAGTTAATATGAATTAATAAAGAGAAAGATTTGTGTCATATTTTCTATTATTCTTATATTTTTATGTATAATAAAATTAATTAAACAATAAACTTATAATATATATGGATTGGTCATTTATCATAGAACTAATTAATCAACGGATTTATAATATATGGGTTGGTTATTTGGTATGAATTGACATTCGAAAGTTGGACGTTCCAATATGAATTAACACAAACCTTTTCACTTTCTCTCATCGACTATTAATATCACCACCATTTAATTACTCTCATTGTTAATTAACCTATACTCTTGTCGTCTCTTTGCTTTTTTTTATTAGTCATACATCCACTAATTTATTCATTAACAATTTGAAAATTCGAAAATGAAATGGTAAATAAGTTGCTGGTGATGCTTCATTTAAACCTGATTATTGAAGAAACCACTTTTACTTCTCCAATAGTATAGTAATTAATATTCGACTAAATGTTCTAAGTTGGACGTAAATCTTATAATTCTATATATTTCTTATACCATTGGAACTAAAAGAAAATTTCTTTTTGCTATTATGAAAAATCTTTGGACCTAAATAGTTATAAAAAAATTGAAATGTCAATTATAACCAAGAAGATAAACTTCTTTACCCAAATTGATTTTCAAAAGTTTAATTATGCTAAAATGTAAGTTATTTTTAAGTAGACACTTTTATTTATCCAAATTAATTTTCCGACCTCGACTTCTATAAAACAAAAACAAAAAAAGCTATTTACTTGATGCAATACAAAGAACCCCAAGTTGGATTGAGTTTAAATTGTGGTGCTTGACACTCCTTGTGAAAAACTGAACAAATGTTGTAATCACAATATTTGGTATGCTAATTAATCCAAGGTAATAAATGTACAAAGTATTCTTCACTTTATATAATTCAAAGAAAGATGTTTTATGATTATAATTCAACAAGTTGAGGCAACCAGGCATAACAGTAAATTCATGGTAATACAAGTAAAATTTTACGTGGATTTCCCTCTTTAAGTATTCTAAGTTGATAAATAATAAATGGATGTACTTTCTATTTGAAATACAATTATTTAAGAACATTTGAATAGTAAGACAATTTCCAAAATCATAATACTTTTGACATAAAATTTTGTTAAATAACCAATTTGTATTATAATCATTTCCCGTTTATGTTGCCTAAACTGGACGGTAAATGGGTTTTTCACAAGTATCGTGCAACATATATTGCATAAACTGGGCAACAAATTTAATTTAGCATATTCATTCACTAATGTGTAATTTTTTTTAAATTGAGGAACATATTCTTTATAACATTTGTTATAAAGAACTTGCCAAAAAAATTGACCTTTCAAAAAATAAAAAAATAAAGAAAATGTTTTGGAAGAGGTTGTGATTGATGCATTTATATATAGAATTAATGATAACCATTGTTATTCGAAAAAGTTCTTATTGTTAAATGTACTTATGATATTAGAAAGATATTGTTTCCGCTTATTTTCAAAATATACTGTCTAAAGTGTACATTTTTAGCGTATGACTACGTAAACAAGTCTTCAATATATTTACCTTGTATACGTACTAAAACATCGACAATGAATTAGCAGTGTACATGATGCAAAATATCTTCCCTTTAAATCTTTAACCATAGTTGTACACCTTTATTGTCATACTATTTTGGTGTAGAGTTGAACTTTCCAAAAGGCCTTTAAATTTGTTTGATTCCATATATTAACTGAGTACATAAATTGATCAATTTCCATACCCATTTTTGTGCTAAGATTGAATATATCCATATTACCTGAGTAAATAAATCATTTAACACGCACTAATTGCACATAAATTGATCAATTTCTTGCTTCTTTTTTTGTGCTAAGATTGAGTATATTCATATTGTTTAGTAAATAATCCATTCAATACGCATTAATTGTATATAAACGGATCATTTTTCGTACCTATTTTTGTGCTAAGATTGAACATTTCCATATTACCTAAGTAAATAATCCATTCAATACGATTGCATGTACGAATTGGTCTTACCCTTTGAAAGTATCCACACTGCTCTACGATTAAATATATCCATACATATGTTAACTAAGTAAATAAACGGATTAATTTTTACGCCTATTTTAAAGCTACGAGTGAATATGTCCACATATTAACTTCGTAAATATGTTTTAAGTACATTCATATCTTTAATAATATATTGCCTAACCGGTTAAATATATATTAAATATCCTCAGGCGGTCCATCTCCTAAACTTCCGCACTTTCCACCCTATAAATATAGGACCATATTTTTTCCTCTTCCACACAAAAACAAGTACCACGTTCTCTCCTTCAGCCACTGAAATCATGCTACATCAATTAAATATTCTTCATTTCTCCAGACTAAAGTGGCGTGAGAAAGCTTTGCAATCCTACTATATCATTCAAACATTCTTCACTTCTCCAGACTACATGGCCGTGAGATTACTTCTCAGGTACATAAACTGCTGTGCCTTACAACTATAGCCTGTGCCCGTATATTATATAACACTTCATGTTATATTTTATTAATGTCCTTTAAACTATACTGGCTAAGATAATATAGTAGGAGTAGATGAATCAGAATCAAATATCTAATATATACTAGTACCTGTTTTGATTTATATTTTTATATTGTTTATACTTCTTTACTGACTTTAAATTACAAATAATAACCATAGTTGTTGCAATTCTTAAAGTTTTTAAGTGTATGGTGTGATTGTAAACATATTTTAGCAGTGTTGTTTTTCTAATCAACAACAAGTTGTTGCTTAATCATATTATGTCAAATAATCCCCTAACTAATATACTTTACACCCCTTTTCTAAATCGTTAGATTTCACAATGTCAATTTATTGTTCAACGTGGTGCTAAAATTTAATTTATAACAATTGTCAGAACTTCTTATTTGCCGAAGAAGCACACATAGTCTTTTGTTTGCAATTTTGTATCATTTAATTGCATGAAGTCCTAAATTTAACATCTTCCTTATACTGTACCATCCCTAATCAAATATAAAGGACATTAATTACATAAGTCCGTACAGTTTAAAGGACGTTAATTATATTCATGTTCTACTTAGGCATTAAAGTTTTTATATATATACAACCGTATATAATATATTTTTAATACAGTTGGTAAGTTATTTTTTAAGTTATTTTCTAAGCCAAATACACAATTATTCAATCGCCAGTATTAGCCTGTACGCTCATATTAATCATTTTGTGCCAACTAATCCCTTAACAAATATATCGTGTACCAATATATTGATCATTTTATGCTGTCTAATCATCAAATAAATATAATTTATAATCCGTTTCGAATTCGTTAGGAGTCCACAATGTTAAATCATTGTTTAACTTGGTGCTAAAATTTAATTTGTAATAATGAATGTGTTGTGGATTCGGTGCATACATCCTTAAAGTTTATAAAAAAAGCTTGGTTCTTTAGGTCTTCAAAAAAAAAAAAAAAAAAAACAGTGAGTGGATAATGTGCAATATTTCTTTAGAGTTTACAAGCAAAACTTGTGTCCTTGTATCATGAACTTATATATAGACAATGTACATACATTTAGACACAATGTTAAATATAACATTCAATTTTCCACTAATTATATTAAACATACCTTGACAGTCCCACCATTTCAAATCCAAACAAGTGGAAATTAGGTAAGTCTCCAATGAGATGCGAGCTAATTAATGACATATACATCTATGTCATTTCAATTACTTTCTTTCACATCTAGGTCATTTCAATTACTTTCCCCTTGTATGATTCATCATCGTGATCATAGCTAGAACAATATTATTCAACAACAAAATTAACCAAGCAAAACTAATATCTAATGGAGGCTTGTAGAATTTCTAAATCAACAAAGCATAAAAGAACATTCATGTAGAATTCTGAAAGAAATAGATTATTGATGTCAGAATTGATTTATGAGTAGAAGAGTTTGAGAAAAGAAGAAATGAACTGGAGCGTGGGGCTACTCTTAATGAGATGGATCATAGAACAATTGAGGAGGAGAAAAAAAGGTTTTATTTGGTCTATTTTTTGAACTAAAGTATTGATTTCGTATTATTGCGTCTTCCTCGCTCTATGTAATTCAGTTTTAGGGAGCATGAATTATAAAACAATTCACTTCGAAGAGCAATCAGAGAGTGTGAAAAAGCCGTCTAACAAGGCATGCCGCTTTTAAACAAACAAGAGGTCTGTTATACAATTATTCACACATATATATGTGTGTGCAAGCGCGCTCGCGCGTGTGTGGGATTATTATTTTTCCTCATATAATTAATTGTGTGTATATAGGAAGAGGAAAAAGGTGTTCTTACCAAATCTTCTGCTTGGAATAACAACTTGATCAAAAAATTAAAAAAGAATAAAAGATTTGGCAAATGCGAAGAAACATTCCCATTAATCATATGGGTAGGGAAGAAGATGCAGCTCTAAAGGCAAGAATCAATGAAATGGTAAAAAGTTTGTATCTATACTTTACTCAACCTTCGTTGTCGTTCTTTTACTTTTCTTTATAAATTGATTTTAGTGTTGAAGAAAATTCCAAGAAACTCGCACACTTATGTGGGAGTTAAATTAATCGGGGAAATGGAAGTTGAACCATTTATTGCATCATACGAGATTAAATTTCCGACTAAAGTGGCACGTGTTAAAACAATAGAATATCATACACCATATCTAGTAGAGCTTACAAAAACAGAATGTATGCTTTCAAAATGATAGTAGTAAATGGGAAACATACACACAGTCTTGGCGCATTTTAAAGCCTAGTGTAGACTAATTTTTTGGTCAAAAAATGAATGTGAAACTTTATTGCATCTAATTCAATGCTAGATTGAGAATAATGGAACCAAGATACATGTTTCATTTTGAAGACTGGTGTAGAATAATTTTCAAGAGAATTACGGAACCATGATACGAATGTGCATTTTGGATAGGTGTAACACAACTATCTCCAGTAACATGTGGAGAGTTTACCATATATAGTGTATCAATGTGAATTTACAGGGTAGACAATGATGTCGCAACTTGTTGGAATTTTTTTCATAAACTCAAACTTGTTGGAAGTGCAGTGAATTGATTTAGTTGGACAAAATATAGGTGAAACCATTCGTAAAACACGTGAGACGGTGAAAATAAACGTAAAACACTTGAGAAGGTGCAAATATTTTATTGTTCGCACAGTTTCACCTTTTATTTGCCAACCAAATCAGTTCTGTGCAGTTCTACAACTTTATCAATAGACGTAAATCTGAATTTGCAAAGTAATTTTCCAACAATTTGCGCCACCATTGCCTTCCTTGTATTTTCGTAGTGACACACTCTATACGGTACGCTTTCTAGATGTTAAGATAGAGATGATTGTATCATTATACCTGTTCAAAATGCATAGTGGTTCCACGTTTCCATAGTTCTCTTAAAAATTATTCTAAACTAGGCTTCAAAATGCACCGTGGGACCATGGTTTCATCATTCTCAATCTAGAGTAGACTTAGATGCAATAAAAAAGAATTATTCCTTTTTTCAATCTAAAAATTATTCTATACTAGTCTACAAAATGCACCAATAGTGTACGTGTATGTTTCCCATTGGCTGTGATCATTTTGAAAGGATATGTTTTGTGTTTCTAAGCTATACTAGATATGATGTATGCTATTCTATTTCTTTAACATTTGCCACTTCAACTGGAAAGTTATTCTTGTATGCTGCAATAAATGGTTCAAAATCTACTTCCTCGATTATTTTAACTTCCACATGAGTGCTCTTGGAATTTTCCTCAACTCTTAAATCAGTTTATAATGAAAAGTAAAAGAACAACAACAAAGGTCGAGTAAACGTATAGATATAAACTTTTCACCATGATAATCTTCTTCCGAACAATAAAATCTGTATCATTGTAAAAAGTTTGTATCTATATTAAAAACGTATGGAAAACGTATGAAATTTTAAAAGGTATGGATGACAAAGGCGACGAGCTCAATGCGGTGGGGTTAGGGTTTAGGTGTATGAAATTTGGCGGTGAGTTTTAGTGTACTTAGTTATTAAATTGAGCGGCCGATGAAATAAAGGGAGGGAATTTGAAAATTTTATTGAGCTGGAAAGCGGTATTGTATCTGTTGAAAAGACAGCGGGCACAAATGGTTTTTATAATTAAACATTCACAACGAGCACAAAAAAGCAGTTGTTATAGATGTATTTTGAAACTGCTACGCAAATAATGTTAAAAGTACCTTTGCTAAAACTTTTGGAAATAAACAGTTGTTAAAAATAAACTATAATAACCGGCGGCTTGTGCTTGTTGTAAAGTGAAAGTTGTAATTTGGCCGTTTTGTTGTAGAGTGGGGTGTCTCGCATTTGTGCGTGTAATGGATTGGTATGGAGAAAATTATCTCATATCGTGAAAAATAATGGAGGTGGAGTGGTGTATATATAAGAATTTGGTTGCACTTAACAACAAGGCATTTCTTTTGTTAAAAGGTGTTGGCTAAACCATATGTTACCCTATGGAGGAATGTGTGGACAAGATTTCAACACTTATTGAAGTTTTGGAAAATTATAACATTTCTTGCTCCTAATGTAATATTTTCTCCTAATGAAAGGTTTTTAAAACTATATATTTTATGTGAAAAGAAGCATTTATACAAAGTTTTAATTTTTCATTTTACATTTCGATATGACGACCTTATGTATTTGAAAATTAAATACGTCTCGATTTTAAGATATTTGCTATATATGTGTTAAATCAATTTTAAATCATAGTGTGGAATTAAAATATGAACATTCAAGTCACAATTTTGAACTGAAAATGGAATATTATCCTTAATATTCCTTTTGAGATGCTTTGTTGAAGAGGTATCTCCCCCCGTATCTGAATATTCAATTGCTGCAGTATCTTAAGCATTTGAAAGAGATTAGGACCAGGGTTGTCAATGAGTACAAGAAAAGTCCTAATTCCATTTGTATCTATATCCGAAATATGAATAATAGTTCGATATTCAAAAAATGGATACAGTTATAGATATTGTCATATTCGTATTTGTATTCAATTATTATATTTCCAGTTTTTATCAAATTTGTAGTTATTTTTTTATGTATTTTAGTACACAAAATTAATGTAGTTTGTTATTTTATCCAGGTCACAAAATTAATATGTATATAAAAATCAATTTTTGCTGCTTAAAATTATTTTTTCTTATTGTATTTTTTATATTTAGTACAAAAATTGATTTATAATAAATCAAAATTTTCTTTTTATTTGTTAATATTTATTGCTTGTGAACTGGTCAATGAATATCTAATAATTATTTGATATCCATTAGCATCTGCGGATACATATATCTAATATTCGAAAATGATTTCTGATACGGATACTGATATGGCACTATTCGTGTCTTAATGTGTCTGTAACAGGCTTACTTCTAACCAGCAATGGAAAATTAATTCATGTCTTTATTTTTACAATTTCCTTCAACAATGTTCATAAACTGGTCCTGTTCTACATGCACACTATATTGGTATACTTTCATTCAGTTTCTAGTAATTAGTTTTTTCCACTCGCATCTGAAGTTGATGGAGTTAGTGTTCTAATGAATTTTTTACAGTCACCTTTAGGGTGCTACTAAATTAATAAAAAGAAAACAACAAGAGGACATTGAGTTCAAATCAGAATCTGATTTTTTATATGTTCATGTTGAGTTCAAATCTAAAAACTAATAAACAACAAATGTATATGCTCCTTTTATATGTTTAGACGAATGACAAGGACTCATCATTTAGGACATCAGTTTAAAATCCATTTAATTCGTTATGGCAAAAGTCAATAGAAGAGGGTTCATTCGAAAGTTGGTGGCCTAATGGCCCATTGTCTTGTAGGATACAGAGGAAGAAAATATTAGTACATTTATCACTAGCAATGGCATCGCCCATGGGTGGCCCAATAGAAAAGTCCAGTAGTTTTGAAAACATTGAGCAAAAGGTCCCAAATTAGCGAAAAGGAAATTTCTAAGCTTATTTCCAGGAGTTTCAGGCTTACCAAATCCAATATGATTCTTGAGTATTTAATTTCATAAAATAAGCACATTTTTATTCAAAAATAGATATGTACACTACTATAGATTCCTATTATATGCCCAGTTTTTATCAAAATACGCTTTATGAAGGGAAGGATTTCTTCAGATGTGATGCCCCCGTTTGTCATGACGTATTAGTAGGACTCTTGGGCATCGCCGAGTCTCTAGCAGCTGGATGGTTCGTTTGGGTGGATGCAGTTGAGGAGCTGTTGCTCTGAGAGTGGGACTAATTTTTTATTTCGGATGTAGTTTATCCCTTCTATTGCTGCCACTGCTGAAAATATCCAGCAACATTCTACATATTTTTTAGGAAAGATAATCTTCATGTTACCTGAATGTTGATATAATTTATTCATGGATTATAAAATTTAAGAGAATGTTCTTTTTTATACATAACAATTTTCTTCGTATAAATAATAATGTTTACTTAGCCTATAATTAGACTAAACAAATTCTGCATTTTGCTTCACTATTTACTCACACTTAGCAAATTTGCATATAATTTTAAATTTTAAACAAATTATTGTTTTATTGAGTGAGCAGCATGCAAATTATAGGAAAGCAATAATAAGCAATCATATTATAGGCAAATAATATGTAAAATTCAAGCTTTTTTTATCAAAACTCATGAACATTCAGAAAACTAAAATTTGTTTAAAAAGCTACTAGTCAAAAACTATTTTTAATTAAGAACATAAAAGGTTACTGAAATATTTCTTACGAAATAAGCTTAATTTGTATGTCTTTGACAACTATATTGTTTTTTATTCTTAATGTAATGAAATGAATAGTAAAACTCATTGTATGTTAATCAAAGATAGTAATTAGGGAATTTTCAAGAATTGTATGTATAATTAATCCTAACTTTTTACTTAATTATTAATATGATACAATAAAAAGAAAATACTTAATTGAAAGTCACGGGCTTATGGATGCCTTAGGGAAAAAAAGCATCACGTCTACAGACATTCACACACACATATATATGAACATTCAAACACATATACACACACACACATGCATACACGTGTGCACGTGCGCACAGACACATAAACAGAAACACAAACACAAACACAAACAAAAACATAAACACACACTTCAAGTTGATATTTTAAGTCTTACCACAAGGGTTTTGATTCCTAATGGAGGTAACCGCTCCAGTTAGTTCCAGTCCATACTGGGTGGTACGTTCATGTTAAATAAATCAAATCTCACATTATTAGTTTCAGGCAATGATGAATCCCTACATTTATAGTCCCCACGATACAATTTGAACTCCTACTTAGTATCAAAAAAGTTCGTGAGACCAAGTGTATATTTTCCATTTTCGGCTTTATTCATTGACTCGATATATTCCATGTTGTCTTTGAATATTCTAAATCGATGTTCTTCTTCAGCTTTATCTTTTATACCGGTTTGTACTTTGCTATGCATTCCTCGAATCTTGTCGATAATGGCAATTCTTCTTGGTTAGTTAATACACGAGATGCATTACATACATATGTTGAAATTGTAATCGTATGGAAAAGAAAAAATTGAAGTTGAGTCATTTTTGATGGCGTGATTGATGTTTTATGAGTGAATGAAACTATTTGGTGTGTTGTAAGGATGAAAATTACATGACTTATATAACATTTGATGCTTAATTAGCTCAGTTTGGACTTACTATGTAGTCTATAGATGATATTATTTTATTTAATAGTTTAAATATCAACCTCAAATGCATCAAATATTAGTTAAAATGGATCAATTTTATTCCAAGATTATATGGATAGTAATAGTCATGTAATAAATACATGGATTTGCATTTGACATTCTATCGGAAAATTAAAACATTTTCCAATTTGGACTAATAACGGCCTATCCCATTTTAATTAACTAGTAGGAAATAAAATGATGGAAATCCTTTTCGATTAAATGAGTTTAGACATAGAATGGATTAGAGCGGTAGAATATGTGATTTGGATATCAACGTCGGCATTTTGCTGTAATTTCGAAAAGTCCTAATTTTGCTGTTATATGGATTATTACGATGATGAAAGTATGCAAGGGAAAATACCTCTTAATGTGAATGTTTGCAAGGAACCTCAATCATATTAGCTGCTAAATTTAGACTACGATGTAATTTCATTTATAGAAAGTATTAATTAAATTTTGTAATTTCAACGCATCAATTAAAAATGAAAATACCATTTATTACGACTCATAAATATAAATTTGTCGGGTTTTCCAAAATTGTGCCAGTCCTAAATTTGTTTTAAAATTTCAATAATGTACAACATGGTAAATGCCTTTTTTATTGAGATTAATAGTCAAGAACATAGATTAGAAGGGCAGAACACGTTGTCTAGAGTTGAAACTTCAATTATTTTTGGTAATGTTCAAAAGACTTAGTTCTATCTTAGTATGGATTATGATGAAAGTATGCCGGCAAAAATGTCTATTAATGTGGATGTTTGTGAGGAAATCATAAAAATCTATAAATAACAGTAAAGTAGAAGAATTTAAGGCTCTCTGATTAATTTTAGGAATCCACTTATTTCTCTTTAATTCTTTCCACAATTTATTGTTATTATAATTATTACAATGTTTATATTGGTTCTCTCTTCTATAATACAAATCTAATAATAATTTTAACAATTGTTTATGTAATATTCCGGAATTTCCAAGAATTTAAAAAGTTATAATCTGTTGATTTAAATTATTTGAAATTGATAAAACTGTTATTTTCAAAAATAAATAACCAATTAATAATAATATAATGTCTTAATTATGGTTATAGATTGGTTTTAAAATAAGAATTATTTTGTATTGTGTAAATAAATTCTAAATTGACTTATTGTTTTAAAAGTTAATAAGTGTGTTTAAATATATTTATATCTATGTATTTAAAATTGAATTTTTTAAATAGGATAAATTATTTATAGATAATAATGAGCTTATTTAAAAAAAATTATATTTATATTTATTCAAATTGATTTTAGGTTTTGATTTTTAAATTGACTTTGAAATTGAATATAAATTTGAATTTAAGGGAATATACATATATCTTAAAATAAAATAATAATGTAGTTTGGATTTTAAAATATATAAATAATGTTTTTAGTTAAAAATAAGATTTTTTTATATTATTCTTTTTATAGAAATTTATCTATAGAAATTTGGATATGTATTTATTTAATAAGAATAAATACGAGGGCTTTTTGACATAGCATTTTAAAACGAGTTTGCAATATTATATATAATTTTATTTAAATTATAATTGGTTTTGTTTTATTTTCTTTTAAAGATTGTATTTATATAAATTAAGAAAACATATTAGTTAATTAGGAAATTAATTTAAAAAATCTTTTAAAATTCTTTTAGGATAAATATAAATAAATGTTGACAAGTGTTAAATTATAAATCTCTTGGATAAAAAGTGTTAAACATTAATATAAACTAGAGACAAGTGTCAGATTTTTTTTATTTTTCTTTTAATTTTAATAAAACTGAAAATTAGCCTATATAAACACTATCTTCTCTTCGTTTTCTTTTTCTTTAAAATTTATGTTCATTCCTAAATGAAACTAGAAAAATCCATGCAATCTTCACTCTTCAAAAAACCAGAAAATCCTCAAACCAATGCTCAAATCAATATCATGTAAAAATCTCCTCAAGTTCAAATCTGCAAAAATTTGTTTCCCTGTAAACTTTTTTTCTCAAAACTTTATGCTCAGGCCTGTAATCAGTTTCACAAAATAAAACCTGCAATCAAATGACCAAAACCTGAAATCAAGTGCAAATCAATGCAGCAATGTTTATTTTCTTGTAACCTCCTTATACCCAAAAATCTGTTAACCTTTCTAAATGCAAAGCCTATAAACACTCCTCAAAGAAAAACATTAATCTCTGTTTACAAATCAAGTATGTAAACATCCTTCAAAACTGCATGCATGCAGTATGATTTTAAAAATTTCAAGCATTTGCCGGTTTTCAAAATGCATGAAGTGAATCTGGGTCAAGGGCAAACCTGAAGCATTTCTGTTTAAAGTAAATCAAGTATTCAGTTTTTTTGGAATCGATATACAAATGCATGCAGTTTTCAATCCAATTTCTAAAGCTCTGCATCTCCTTGATATGTGAGTGAACATTTTTACTAAAAACATAAGTAGTAAATTTTCTGTTGCATATGAGTTTGTGAGGATCTTTATTTTATATAAGTTTGCCTCTGTTCTCTGTGTAAATAAATATGCAATATGTGTTGTCATACCTTGAATATTTGCATGCTTGATTTCATTGATCTTCTCTGTTTTTCCTTACTACAAAATTTAAGTAATAATCAGAACTTCAAGCTATTTCTATTTAAACAACTGTTAAGACTCAGATGCAAACAAAATAGGTTAGTTTAATTATAAACTAAGAACTAGGAATAGAACTAAGTATCTTGTGTTTGAAATTATCTGGAAAACAAACAATGCAGTGACACTTTAACACCAATGTTTGAAATCAAATGTTGAAATTAGATGAAATAATTGTATAATCTAAATTGTCACTGGAAAATTTTAATTCTAAAATGAAAATCTCAATTTTTAATGAATTTTTGATGGTGAATTTTGGGTATTAGTTTCTGGTCAATATTTGGTGATCTCGAGGTTTTTGGTGATCAGAATCTTGGGTGGAGTTGGAAATAGGATCGGGAAGTGTGGCAAAAATAGTGACAGCTCGGAATGATGGCCGGAGCGACGACGGTGAGGTAGATTGGATTCTTAACCTAGTTCTGTTCGAATTTGGAAATTGGCCTACTGCAACTTCAGTGTTGCATCGAGTTTGAAGGGATTTTGGGAGTATGATCGGGGAATTCTGGAGGAGGTGTGACCATGATGTTGCGAATTCCAATGATCGTCGTTGTGAGTTCGAGGAGGAAGTGGCTATGACTGTTTGTTCCAGTTTTTCAACTGGGTAGTTCGATCTTAATCAATGGCTCGTGCGAGAGTTCCAGTGTTTGGATTTGTGTTGCATCATGATAAGTGACGTGTCAGAGAGTTCGCCGAAGGCCGGAGGTGATTCCGGCACTGGTGCAGGTGCACGGGAATGTTTTGGTGTCAGTATTTATTGGAGGGTTTGGTTAGGTTGTGGCTCGAAGGAATGATGGTGCGTTTGAGTGTTTGGCTCGAGTTGAAACTCGAAGTAGCCTGCATAGTTTGTTTTTAACTGTTAACAGTTTATTTGTTACAGGTTTTTAATTTAAATTTAAACTAATTTTTGAAATGGCAGGAAGGAATGAAACTTTGAATGTTTCAAGTGATACTTGGAATTCAACTGAATTAGGTATATTAAAGAAAATTTTCAAAAATATTTAAATGATTTATTTTTAAAACTGGTTTAAATTTTAAATAAAATATGTTTTGAATTTTGTGTATGAATCTTGTTTTAAATTTATTTATGAAATAAATGTTTCTTTAATATTGTTTTATGAAGTTGAACTTTACTTAATTTAAATCTTGTTAAATCAAGTTAAAGTATTTTAAAACTTTAATAGTAATGTGTTTATAAAGATATTATAAAAAGCAAGTATATTGATTTAAATTTAAAACTTGATTTAAACCATTACTTGATGATATTTTGAAGTTTTAGAGGAAGTTGTGATTTTTAAACTTTAAATTATTATGCTGAACAAGTATTTTAAACTTAATGTAACGACCCAGGATTTCTGTGTTAACCCCACTGAAGCTTGGGCCGACTCATCAGATAAAGCATTAAGCGACTCAGAAGATTTATGACTCACCATGAGTCGTTAGCGGTTCAAGTGTGCAAATCAGAAAGCCAAGTACAATTAACTCGCGTACGACTCAATGACCGAAGAAGGAGCTCACCGACTCATATGATCTAGGTCCGACTCATCAAAGACCGGCTCAGCTAGTCTCCGACTCAACTGTTGTGCGACTTATGAAAGTTTCTGACTCAGCGACTCATGACTCAGCGACTCATGACTCAGCGACTCATGACTCAACGACTCCTGGTTCAACGACTCAACAGGTTCGCGACTCATCCTAAGGAACGACCTAAGGAATGTCATGGCTTATGGATACCTACGACTTATGATAAGTCGAGTACGACACATGCTAATATGAGAGGAGTTATGATAAGTTGACTCGGGAACGACTTATCTCTTGGGACCAAGCCAGCAGTTCGGCCTTGAGTTAACATGGGGCGACTAACCATGACTCGTCCACGACTCAAAATCGTTGAGTCGTAACCCATCGCCACAATGCCTAGGAAAATTGACTCGGACACGACTCAAGACTTGTCATGAAATCCAGCAGAGGAATAAGCCATGAAGAGGGGAAAGGTTGGTTTTATAAGTCAACCACGACTTAGCCTGACTCGGGGACGACTTAGCTTGAGTCGGTCACGACTCAGGACTTATGCGCTGAATTCATGTCCAAGCTTGCCTATAAATACATAGCCACCTCCAACATTCAAAGGACTTTTTGGCACATTCTCTTCATACACCGTTACCTTGCTGCATTGAGAACTTCATCAACACTTAGAGCTTTCAAGATAAGAGGAATTCATCAAAGAACTCCACGAAGAAACCACACATCTTCAACATGGATTTAAGGACTTTGAATCGACATTGAAGCTTAAGACTTGTTCCAAATCACTTGTAACTTGAAGTATATTGTACTTGAGAAGAATTGTATCAGCTTGTAACGGGATTATTAATAAAAGTACTTAGAGTGGACGTAGGCTATACCCTTAAGCCGAACCACTATAAAATTGTTGTTGTTTAATGCTTTTCTGCTATTACTTGCTTGTAATTCTTTCCCGATCTATCGGGTGGTGCTTTCACAACTACACTTCACACACCGGGGTGTTAGCGTTCACATTTTAGCGTTAACATTTTTGGTGCTTTCACTGAGAACCCAACTCAGGAAAACTGTCATCATTGCTTCACAGAGATTTGTAGAAAGAATTTCTTTAAAAACCAGAAGTCTATCTGAGATTATGGCTCCTGGAAGGAAAAGTAGATCTGTCAGATCTGGAAACATTCAAGAGGGAACCTCCGCCTCCCTGTGCCTAATCAACCCACTCCATCTGTTGGAGTTACGAAAGCGGAGTTGGATGCTGTGATTCTAGGGCTAAACCAGCAGATAAACGCCCAAAATGCACAATTAGAGGCTCAAAGTGCCCAGAATGCTCTGATTCTGAATAAGTTGAACGACTTACTTGGGGCAAACAATCAACCGGCTGGTAATGAAAGGAACTATGCTGGCAACGTTCATGATGTTAATGAAAGGAATGCTCCTGAAAGGGCTACTAGTCCCTTTGAGCAGGCAGTACCTGAGGCCGGTGGATCTAGAACTCGGCATGATGAGGAATATCTTTCTGGAATGGTCCGGCAGATCATGAAAGAAAGTATGCAAAGGGTTGAAGATGAGAAGGAATGGGGTTTCGCCCCAAGCAAAACTCCGTTTACTGAAAGAATCTTAAAGGCGGAATTTCCAAGGAAGTTTGTCCCTCCGACTATCCCAGCTTATAAAGGGACAAGTGACCCGAATGAATTCTTGTATAAATATGATTGGCACATGACAGGTGCCAGAGCCTCGGACGAAATAAAGTGCCGATATTTCCCCGTATACCTGGAAGGTGTGGCTCTACTATGGTTCACCAAGTTGCCAGTCCGATCTATTGATCAGTTTTCAGACTTGACCAGAAAATTCAAGGAGCAGTTTAGACTATATGCTTCGAAGGCCAAGGACATCATGTCACTGTCAAGTTTAGAGCAGAATCCTGGTGAATCTATCAGATCTTTCTTGAACCGCTTTAATATAGCGCTGGCCGAGGTGGACAATGCTGAACCACGAATGATATTGACTTATCTGATGAGAGCTATTGATAAGTCAAGCGAATTTGGGAAATGGTTAAATATGAAAGAGCCAACCTCTCTCGAAAAGTTCTAAAAAAAAGCAGATGAATTCATTCGCTTGGAAAGTCGTCCTTTGCCAGTAAAGACAGTGTTGGAGAAAGCAGAAGACAACACTGTCGCTCCACGCAAGAATGAATCGGTGGGGCAAAAAAGGGAGAATAATAATGGGAAGAAACAGGGTAATCTGAAGAAGCCCCGATCCTTCAAGACATCAGAGTATACTCCATTATCACATACGCCGGAGCACATCTACCTTGCCACTAAAGATTCCGTCGATTTCCCTAAACCTATCCCTTTGTGGACCGGGAAAAAAGCCATACAGAGTGGGAAATTCTGCCGCTTCCACAATCAACCCGGTCATGAAACTGATGAATGCCGTCAGTTGAAAAATCTGATTGAAGAGTTGCTAAGAGAGAACAAACTGCAACAATTTGTGAAGAAGAATAGCAACAATCCTGCATCGTCAAGTCAGGGGCAACAGGTTCCTGTTCATCAGCCCAGGACGGGTGAGAAAGCTACGGGACATGAATCTGGAAGGCCCGTTATCAATGTCATTACAGGAGGGCCTCACCCAGCTGGCAAGAGCTGGGGTGAGATGGAGAGATATTCCAGGGCTTTGAAATATGCCCCAGCCGAAGAAGATGTCTTTGTTTTAGAAGACACTACGCCCCTGAAACAACAGAAAACTTTCAGCGATGATATTATTTTCAGAGCCAGAGATTCCACAGGTATTGAAGCTCCTACTCTAGATCCCTTGGTCATCTCGGCTGGTATTGGACCGGCCATTGTCAGAAGAGTCCTCATTGACTGTGGAGCATCATGTAATATCCTCTTCAAGAAGACATTTGACCAGATGAAAATCCCTATGATCGATGTACAAGCCTCATCACAGAAGATCGCTGGCTTCACTGGGGAGCCAAAGCAACCAATTGGGACCATCGATCTGCTTGTAGAACTTGGGGAAGCAGAAAGGAAAGTGGTCCGCAAGCAAACATTTGTGATTGTCGATGAGTTTTCTGCTTATAATGCTTTTCTTGGCCGTCCAACACTCGCAGCATTCAAAGCTATCCTAGCCCCGCGGTGCCTCACTATTAAATTCCCTACTGACAATGGAGTAGGAGTTATAAAAGGGGATCAAAATGCTGCGCGAGAATGCTATTTGACAGAGCTGCGAGAGTCAAGAAAAAGAGAAATGGGAAAGGATGCGGCAACCCCAGTCCGCATCAAGGAACCAGCCTTGTAGCAATTACGGGGCGGACCTTGCACTGGCGAGCACAGCGGGGCACGGAAAGAAATGGATCCCAGAAAGGCCAGTGCAGGGGAGAATAGAGTAGTGCCGGTGGAAACGACAGTTCCAGTACCTGTTGACCCGAAGGACCCAAATAAGGTGTTGAATGTGGGTTCACAGCTTAATGTGTCAATTCAGAATATCTTGATATCTTTCCTGAAAGCAAATCTGGATGTCTTTGCTTGGACTCATGCCGATATGTGTGGGATATCTCCAGAAGTTGCAGTACACGCTCTGAATATTGACCCAAAGTTTACGCCAATTAAACAGAAAAGAAGAACTCAAGGTCCAGAAAGGTCAGCAGCATTAAAAGAAGAAGTTGATCGACTCATGGAAAATAACTTCATCAAAGAATCTACATATCCGAATTGGGTTTCAAATCCTGTGCTGGTCAAGAAGGCTAATGGAAAATGGAGAGTGTGCATCGATTTTTCTGATCTAAACAAGGCTTGCCCCAAAGATTGCTTCCGGCTACCCAGGATCGATCAACTGGTAGACGGAACTGCGGGACATGAATTGTTATCTTTCATGGATGCCTACTCCGGTTATAACCAAATCATGATGCACGAGCCGGATCAGGAGGATACAAGCTTTATCACAGATGTTGGACTTTATTGCTACAGAGTTATGCCCTTCGGATTGAAAAATGCAGGGGCAACCTACCAAAGACTTGTTAATGCTATGTTCAAACCGCAATTGGGCAAAACTATGGAAGTCTACGTCGACGACATGTTAGTGAAGTCCAGGAAAGTAGCGGATCACATTGAACACTTAGCAGAAATGTTCGCAGTCCTTCGGAAATACAGAATGAAACTTAACCCTCTGAAATGTACATTTGGGGTCGAGTCCGGAAAGTTCTTAGGTTTCATCGTCAGTGCTAGGGGCATTGAGGCTAGTCCAGCTCAAATTACTGCCTTGAAAGAAGTTAAAGCTCCTAGAACGAAGAAGGAATTGCAGAGTCTCAACGGAAAGGTCGCCGCCCCGAGTCGGTTCATTTCCAAAGCCACTGATAAATGCATCCCATTCTTTGACGCCCTGAAGAAAGGAAAGAAGAATTTTGAATGGACTTCCGAATGCCAAAAAGCCTTCGATGAGTTGATCCATCATATGGAAACGCCTCCAATACTTTCTAGGCCAAGCAATGGTGAGGATCTTCTTATATACTTGGCAGTATCATCTCATGCTCTAAGTGCAGCGCTGATACGGGAAGACAAAAGGATTCAACATCCGGTTTACTATATCAGCAAAAGACTCACTGGGGCAGAGCTGAATTACTCCAAGTTGGAAAAACTCGCCTATTGCCTACTAGTTGCATCAAGGAAACTGAGGCAATATTTCCAAGCTCATCCTATCAAAGTACTCACTGATCAACCTCTAAAGCAAGTCCTATTTCGCCCTGAAACTTCGGGTCGCCTTCTAAAATGGAACATTGAACTCAGTCAATATGACATCACTTATCATCCCCGAAAAGCAATCAACGGACAAGCTTTAGCTGATTTCATTGCAGAATTCACAGAGAAAGATAATGGTGAGGAAGAAGTGATCAATGATTCCCCAATCCAGTGGAAGATGTATGTTGATGGCGCAAGAAATGACTACTGTTCTGGAGCCGGAGTGGTACTTGAAACTCCTGAAGGTCGATCATTATGTTATGCACTAAGATTGGAATTTCCTTCAACAAACAATGAAGCAGAATATGAAGCTCTTATTGCAGGTCTGAAAATCGCTAAAGAGCTAAACATTCGAGCATTACAGATCTTCAGTGATTCTCAGCTTATTGTATGCCAAGTCAAGAAGGAATTTCAAACAAAAGGTGGAAACTTGCCTTCCTACTTGTCAAAGGCTTGGGAACTCCTATGTGAACTGGATCATTATTCAATAAGCCATATTCCCCGGGAAGAGAATACGAAGGCAGATTCCCTCGCAAAGTATTCAAGTTCTGGTGAAGCTCAACTATTGGGATTGGTTCCCATAGAAGTCCTCTCAGCGCCAAGTATAGACGAGATGGATACAGACTGGATTATGAATGTATCTCAAGAACAAGAGTCGTGGATGACTCCAATATTAAATTACCTACTCAACGGTTCTCTGCCAGAAAATTCAAGAGAGAGACAGAAGCTACTAAGGAAAGCCTCTCGCTATGTAATCCAGGATGGCCGATTGTACAGACGGGGATTCTCAATGCCATTGCTTCGATGTGTATCCCGGGAAGAGTCCAAAATAATCCTAGCTGAGGTGCATGGAGGAGAATGTGGTGATCATTCAGGTGGTCAAACATTAGCAAAAAAAATTCTCCGATACGGATATTTTTGGCCAGAAAATAATCGAGATGCTGCAGATTACTCCCGAAGATGTGACAGATGCCAAAGATTTGCCAAAATTCCTAGAGCACCTTCTACCGAACTCACACAGATGGTCAGTCCATGGCCGTTTGCGATTTGGGGAATGGATCTCATTGGGCCGCTACCAACTGCCAAATCAGGGATTAAATATGCTATTGTTGCAGTTGATTACTTTACTAAATGGGCTGAAGCTGAACCATTGGCTACTATCACTTCTAAGAAAATGATAAGCTTTGTGACCAAGAATATCATTTGCAGATACGGTGTGCCTCAAAAAATAATCACAGACAATGGTACTCAGTTTGAAAGCGAGGAATTCCAGAATTTTTGCAAACGATTCAAAATCCAGAAAAGCTTTTCGGCAGTAGCTCATCCGCAGGCAAACGGGCAAGTGGAAGCAGTGAACAAGATCATCAAATCAACCATCAAAAAGCAACTCGAAAGAGCAAAAGGTGGTTGGGTCGATAAACTACCGCTTGCACTATGGGCATACAGAACTACTCACAAAACTGCGACTGGGCATACTCCTTTTTCGTTAGCATACGGATCGGAAGCAATGATTCCGGTTGAAGCAGAGGTCCCTTCACACAGAAGAACCCATTTCAATCAGGCAGAAAATGAAAAGCTACAACTTGAAGCGCTAGATCTCCTTGATGAAAAAAGAGACGAAGCTAATCTCAGAGTTGCAGCTCATCAGCAAAGGATAGCCAGACATTTCAATTCCAAAGTTCGTCAACGCAGCTTTGAAATTGGAGATCTAGTCCTGAAAAGAATTATGACCGCGACAGGTGTGTTTGGGCCCAATTGGGAAGGACCATATGTGATAGGTCAGAAGCTTCTTGACGGCACATTCAAACTCACTACTGTTGAAGGAGTTCAAATTCCAAGGGCATGGAACAGCAATCACTTGCGTCCATATTTTACTTGAAAATTTTGTTGAAATAATATAAAAGAGTTGTGGATGCATGATTCTTGTAATTGAAAGCAATTGTAAAACTGATGCAAGTGATTAATGAAAGAATATAAAGTGGATGTAGGCCCAAATTCTTGGCCGAACCACTATAAATCTTGTGTTCCTTATTTTTATTACATGTTTGCTTTATTTTCGATATAAAAGTACATAAAATGTATTGCTGAAATGTCGATTTAAATTTTTGCAGACAATGGAAATAAAACTTGCGCATAATAAGACCGAGCGATTCTCACCATCATTCAACAAACAAATTTCAAGTCACAAAGACCCCGAATTCAAATCCTAGATAGGAAATACTTCAATTGAACGGCTAATGATTTCGATAGAAACGAGCTCTTGCTGATAAATTGAGATTGTTTGAACAAACAAACATCCAATTAGGAAGCTAGTGCCCGTTCTCGCGAACTTACCTGACAATGAAGTACACTTCCTTGGATTAAACAAGCTACTTGCAAGAAAAGGGGAATGAAAACTTGAGAAAAGAAAAAAAAAAGAGGATTGGTGAAAAGGCATAAGCAAGAAGACAAGGAAACAACCAAAATCCATCATCGGCAGCACAAGTCCTCTTCAGAGGCACAACTCTTCGGAGGATAAAAGACCTCTAATGGGTCATATGCCACAAAAAAAGAAAGTTCTCTACTCAACAAAAAAGATTGGAGGAGTCATGACCCTCCAACCATGAGAGAGTAACTTCCAGGCAATGAAAACCCTTTCTGAGGCACATTTCACCAGGAGTTGAAGTGTTATGACCGCTCTTCGGATTTCACTTCACCAGAGTTGAAATGCAAACAAAATAAAAGCCCTCTTCGGAGGCCCATTTCACCAGGAGTTGAAGTGTTATGACCGCTCTTCGGATTTCACTTCACCAGAGTTGAAATGCAAACAAAATAAAGACCTCTTCGGAGGCATATTTCACCAGGAGTTGAAGTGTAACGGCCGCTCTTCGGAATTTCACTTCACCAGAGTTGAAAGACGAACAAAATAAAGACCTCTTCGGAGGCACAATCAAGAAGAAAGACCTCTTCGGAAGCCCACGTTTCGCCAAGATTGAAATAAAACTTCCAAGTGTTGAAACGTGAAAAGGCTTTCTAAGGCAAAACTCTTTGGAGGTACACGTTTCACCGAGATTGAAATAAAACTTCCGAGTGTTGAAACGTAAAAAATCCCTCCTCAGAGGTACAACTTTCTATATAAATAAATCCTCATCAGGGGCATACTTTAACTTCCGAAGAAAGAGTAATTTACCTATTCTGGGGAATAATCTTCCTCGAAAAAAAAAGAAGAGAGAAAAAGAGAGAGGGAGTTAAAGTACCCTTCAGAGGTCCGCTTTACCGCATAAAAGCATTCACTTGGTAAAAAATGTACTTAAGCAAAAGAAAGAAGTGATTTCTTCAAAGGTCGAAGCGCAGAAACTTATACGAAGAGGGTTGTACTTTGCAAAAATTTTCTTTAAAGAATAAAATAATTATTCTTTAGCAAATATGAGTGCAAGTCCCCTCGAAGTATAAAATATTGCAGCAAACTTATGGAATGGGGGCAATATAGTATAATTACACACAATATGGTATAGCCAAAACCAGCAAAAGGTAACGCTCAAGTAACATGCCATAAGCTCGCTGCAATATCGTGTAAATAAACATGTGCAAAAAATAAATAGTAAATGCATTCTCAAATTCAAACAGAAGTTTGTACAAACGAAGAATCATTTTATTCAACTATAATGCAGATACAGGTTTCAAAATAAAAGCGGGGGCCGGTACCCGCACAACTCTCGGCCAGTTCATACAAAAGACAAAAAGCTAAAGTCTTCACTTCTTTTTACTGCCTTTGGACCCTTTACCCGGCCGAATGACCAGATTTTCAGGTCGGTCAGTGGGTATAAGGGAGGAAGGAGAGGTAGGCGCAGCTGGCCCAACTTCTGGCTCCTCTTCAGTGGCAGTGATTATCTTCCCTCTCCTCTTTGATGCTCCTTGCTTCTTTCTCCTCTTCGAGGAAGACTCACTTCCTGGAGTGACAAGTTTAGATAGAGTTATGTCGTCAGAAGGAGTCCGCTCCGGAGATATGTCGCCTCCCTCAAGTCCCTCATCTTTCTGCTCTTGCGAAGCAATGGGATCATCCAGGCCATGGAGAGCCTCTATTTGTTCCTCCTGTGATCCAGGCTGCGAAGCAGAAGGAGGAGCCACCTGAAGAGATGGAGGAGGGATTACCGGAGAAGTAGAGATTTGAGCAGTGCTTGATGCTTTTTCTATAGAAGAAAAGAGGTTAAAGTCAGTAAAGAGAGGAGATGAAGGTTCACCAATAAAGTCAGTAAAGAGAGGAGATGAAGGCTCATCAAGGTTGAGAAAATAGCCAAGGAGCTCATGAAACTCATGCGAAATAAATGAGTAACCCGCTTGAGCAGAATTGACAGTAGCGAGATTAACAGTGAAGTTACCTGGAGAAGCTGGTTTCCTGATATCGACTTCATAAGCTTGCGCATCAGCGCTCTCATCACCCTCGTCTCCACCTTGTATGCTTGTAATTTCAGTGGTAACTTTGGTGGGAGATGCAAGATGGGAACTGGAACCAATAATGTCGACTTCAGACGAAGAAGGTGGCTGGACTAGAGTAGTTGAAGTGGTTTTTCCCAGCCGGTCCCCTTCCGTCACTTCAGTTCTTAATTTGGCAAGTTGTTCCTTTCCCTTGGCAAGGGCAGCGCGAGCGTCATCATCCAAATAATGCCTTTCCAGGGCTGATTCGTCATAACCAGCACCTTCAGCACCAAGCATCTCAAGGGCGGCCTCCCACACTTCAGCTAAAGTGATTTCATACTTGGGACCAAGAAAAGCGAGGCTTCCACGCCCCAAGACGCTATGCAAGTAGAAGTCGAATAATGTTGAGCCGAAGCTGTTTTTGGTCGCCTCATGAGATTCTTCGGCTGCGATTTTGCCGGCGACAGCCTCATCACGCTCCCTTTCAGTTTTGGCAAGCTGAAGCTTAAGCATTTGTATTTCCGCCTCCTGGGAGTTGTTTTTCTTTCGGAGCTCAGCAATATCAGTAGCATAGCCTTCACTGATTCTTTTTTGTACTTCGAGCCTGTCTTCGGCATCCCTTTGGCTAGCGTGAGCGTCTCTCACTTGTTTCAGGAGCACTTCTTCTTTTTGAGAATAGGAAGTAGAGGAAGCAGCAAGCTCATGTTTCAATTCCTCGACTTTTGCTTCAAGCTCCTCATTGTAAGAAGCAATGTTCCCCATTTCGGTGTCGTGTTGCTCAACGACCTTTTGCCATTCGGCCTTATTGTTTTCCATAGTAAGCATGGCCTCTATGTTGGCACGGTTAACTCTTTGAAGCTCATCGACAAGCTTCTGCCAGTTTGACATCCTCTCGATATCAAGTTTGACGGCGTCGAGATTTCGTAGCATGGCAGACTTGTCGATGGGGACCAAGTCTAGGTCGAACCTCACTCCCTTAAGGCACCATTGAGGAAACCGGCTCTGCAGAGTGGCAGGACCCGGTCCAACTTGAAATTTGGGCCTGCTAATTATCGTTTGAATGTCTGATTTCCCAAGAGCGGGAGAGTCAGAAGGAATGTCGAGCGAAGCAGGAGTAGTAACTTTCTCAGGAGTAGTAGAGGCCTGCTTTTCACTGTGACGGGCTCGTTTGCTTAAGTCTTCACCCATGTGACCTTTTCCTCGATCGTCATGAGTTTTTCTCTTGTGGGAGTCATCGCCTTTTTGCCAAGAATCATGGCGCTCTTCTCTCTCCCTTCTTTCACGACGTTCTTCTTCAGTCCTCCTTTCATGAGCCTTTCGGGCAGCCCTTTCTTCATCAGATTCTCTGTAGGAGGGAAAGTGACGCCTATAATCATATTGACCACGCCCCCCGTAGCGTTGGAAATCCTGATAATATGATCCGCCGCGTGTCATTGAAGGATCTGAAATAAGAAAAGATAAGCTTTAGAAATCTTTAAAGTATGAGAAGATAAGTGCATAAATGTGCTGGAAAATCCTTAGTTGTGTGTGAAGTGCAAACTACTCGCGTTGGACTAACGAACCACTCCTCAGTTGGGGGGAAGTAATAGGTCCCACTGACGGTGACAATTCTTGGGATAAAGGAGTTGGAGTCTGTTGGAGGGCAGATGTCGCTTCAATCATCGGGGGTACAGTTTTACCACAGGCAGGGTCATCTTTAAAGAGCTCTTGGGAAGTGACGATTATGTCACTTAAATCCCCAAAGACGTCATCACCGTCATGCCCAACCTGATTCCCTCCATCAGCTCCTTTGTCGGCACTCTTCCTGGTTTGGGAAAGGGGCTCCTCTCCTTCTTCAATTATGGGAGCAAGTGCGGGCTTTTCGGAGGGTCCCGCATCGTCTCTTGGAGTAGAGCACTTTACTAGTAAGGTTTCTGCAGAAATTTCTCCTCGCATGTGCTCTTTAGTGGAGATCGGAAGATCAGGAGTTTTCACCGGAGAATCAGGAACCTCCGTTGGAGCTTCATGAGGCTGAGTAAAGCGAGAGGGATGGAGGAGTCCGTATTGATGTAAAAATTCATCGTTTAGCAGAAACTTTATGCTCCTCTCTTCTACCGGCACGGCATTTAATCTTTCAAAAATTTGCTTAAGACTTGGGTCCCTAGCAGGAGGTGGAAGTGCTAAAACAGGAAAAGAATGAAATTAGCAACTGAGAGTTCAGATCTCGAGAAAGTTTCAAAACGGAAAAAGTAAAGACAGGAAATCTTACTTTCCACTCTCCAGATGGCATAAAACCCTGGAGGGCAGCGAACAAAGAAAAACTGATTCAAAAATCCGTGAGCGCTTTCGGAGAGATCAGTAATAAGTTTGCGGTTTCGAGCGCTTCTTATAACCACGATGGAGGGATGGTCTTTAATTTTCGTGAATGAGCAAAAATAGCAGATCTCCCCGAAGCTTGGTAATCGATCCAAAACTCTCCTAAACAGAACACATAACCCCATCAGAATGGCGTAGCCATTGGGGTGTAATTGGAATGGAGAGATAGACAACCGAAGCAGGAACTGTTGAAGAAAGTCATTAAAAGGAGGAATAGCGCCGTTCAAGCACATTTGGCGATTAACAGCAACAAAGCCAAGAGGGGGCCTATCCGCGGTGTCATTTGGCCCCGGAAGTAAGACGTCAGCATCATCAATGCCAAACTGGACGCGCAGTTGGTTAAACACCCGCTGATTCAAAGTTGTGGATGTTCTCTCCGGAGGGTTGTCTACAGGGATAGCTACTGGGAAGACATCTTCAGCCTGGCCCATCGGCTCTTCTTGATGAGAGGTCATTCTACACAAGCAACTGGATGTTCAAATGCGAAGGTGCGCGTTTCCTAAAAAGTGTGAAGTGTTGTGCAAGACTAATAAAAAGTGACAAGTATATTTAACTGGAATTATACTGATCGATGCTTGATCGATTGTAAACATTTCAGAACTTGTTAATCTAAAGCTCAAGCATAATATTAGTGCAAGCGGGTCGATTTCTATTGACTATTTCAGCATTGCTTTGGTATTTTGTTTGAAATTGATAAGTTAAAGGCACTTCATACACACAATTTATTCAAGTTAATCATCTATTGTTAACTAATCTGTCATTCGATGTGGGCAGTCAATGACAAGTATATTCGTCCCAGTTTTCTGTGAATGTTGTATTGAACAGGTTATTAGCCTGCAAATCAAAATAACCTGTGAATGAGTGCAATAAAATTCAACAGTTCGAAGTTAATGCAATGGTCCAATGTTCAAACAGAATTTACACAAGTCATAACCCATCAACGGTTCAAAAGTTCTGAGTCGGCAGTGCCCTAAGTAATGAGTCGTGGAGATAAGGAGATTATCTCCAAGTCTTATCTCGGCAACGACTCAAGGCTAAGTCTTATCTCGGCAACGACTCAGGGCTTTTCGTGGAGTATGTTAAAGAAGCTCTGGTTCAAAATAATAAGGAAATCTCTAAGTTTTATCTCGGCCGCGACTCAAAGGTTCTATCTCGACCGCGACTCAAAGGTTTTATCTCGGCCGCGATTCAAAGGTTTTATCTCGGCCACAATTCAGGGGTTCTGTCTCGGTCGCGACTCAAAGCTCAAGTTGAGGAGCATGATGAGTCGTGCCATGATTAAATCGTGAGGGTCACTGGGTCATACGAAAGGAGCCGAGTCAAACCTACAGCAGCATTCGAATCAACCATCTAACCCATTAACACAATAAACTCTCAATCTACAACCCTAATTTTATCGCGTCAGTGGATCGCCTCGAGTTGCAAATCATTGAATCAGACAATCCTCAATCCATCAATGATTAGAGCAACCTAACTCGCAAAGCTCAAGGGGATAAATTGAAGATAAGGACGGTGCGCACAGGGAAATGATGATCGACAATCAGAAAGGAGGCGAAATTGCTTACGTGGTGTGATGTCAGAGATGATCGGAGGAGATTTTGAGTTGAAATTGCTTTTGGGAGCTTGGAGATGTGTTAATGGCGGAAAACGACTCACGAGATCAGTAAAAGAAGAAGAAGATAAGAATGACGATTCATGCTATTTATATACCAAGGTAGTAGGATATGAGTCGGCACACGCGGGGTAAGATAAGTCGAAGCACGCGACCTACGACTTAGGCGTGTGCTTCGAGGGGCAAATGTTAACCCCACTGAAGCTTGGGCCGACTCATCAGATAAAGCATTAAGCGACTCAGAAGATTTACGACTCACCATGAGTCGTTAGCGGTTCAAGTGTGCAAATCAGAAAGCCAAGTACAATTAACTCGCGTACGACTCAATGACCGAAGAAGGAGCTCACCGACTCATATGATTTAGGTCCGACTCATCAAAGACCGGCTCAGCTAGTCTCCGACTCAACTGTTCTGCGACTTATGAAAGTTTCTGACTCAGCGACTCATGACTCAACGACTCCTGGTTCAACGACTCAACAGGTTCGCGACTCATCCTAAGGAACGACCTAAGGAATGTCATGGCTTATGGATACCTACGACTTATGATAAGTCGAGTACGACACATGCTAATATGAGAGGAGTTATGATAAGTTGACTCAGGAACGACTTATCTCTTGGGACCAAGCCAGCAGTTCGGCCTTGAGTTAACATGGGGCGACTAACCATGACTCGTCCACGACTCAAAATCGTTGAGTCGTAACCCATCGCCACAATGCCTAGGAAAATTGACTCGGACACGACTCAAGACTTGTCATGAAATCCAGCAGAGGAATAAGCCATGAAGAGGGGAAAGGTTGGTTTTATAAGTCAACCACGACTTAGCCTGACTCGGGGACGACTTAGCTTGAGTCGCTCACGACTCAGGACTTATGCGCAGAATTCATGTCCAAGCTTGCCTATAAATACATAGCCACCTCCAACATTCAAAGGACTTTTTGGCACATTCTCTTCATACACCGTTACCTTGCTGCATTGAGAACTTCATCAACACTTAGAGCTTTCAAGATAAGAGGAATTCATCAAAGAACTCCACGAAGAAACCACACATCTTCAACATGGATTTAAGGACTTTGAATCGACATTGAAGCTTAAGACTTGTTCCAAATCACTTGTAACTTGAAGTATATTGTACTTGAGAAGAATTGTATCAGCTTGTAACGGGATTATTAATAAAAGTACTTAGAGTGGACGTAGGCTATACCCTTAAGCCGAACCACTATAAAATTGTTGTTGTTTACTGCTTTTCTGCTATTACTTGCTTGTAATTCTTTCCCGATCTATCGGGTGGTGCTTTCACAACTACACTTCACACACCGGGGTGTTAGCGTTCACATTTTAGCGTTAACATTCTGTTAATTAAAATTTGTATATTTAATTAATTTTAAATATTAATAAGTGAAATTTATAAGTCGAATAAATTTTATTTCGAATATATGGATTTAATTGCATAATTAAATCAATAATTTAATGTTTGAAATTCCAGAAATAATTAAAAATTGGGATTAATATGAGTGAAAATGATTTGTAAAATTTTATTTTATCATATTGGAGTTAGAACAATGTTATAGAACTTTTAAAATTGAATTTAAAGTTTATTTGTGAAAATTGAATGTTTTATATTTAATTGACGAGTTAAAATAGCCATTTTTCAAACAGTCTCGGATTTCGACGAAACTAGTTTCATCGAATACGTAATGTTATATTATTGTATGGTTTCAAATTTTGTTTCAATCGGATTTACGATTTGTCTGGGGCAAGCCAAAACGCATAGAAATTTGATTAACCAATTTAATTTAAAATCGATCGTTTATTGCCGTAACTCGCACAGATGATCGAATTGGCCTCCGAAACATATTCCATTGTGTCCGGAACAAGGGGCAAACCCTAGAAACGCCAGTCACCGCGCGAGATTTGGAGTTCGGAAAATTTTGGATGAATAGTGTTTCGCCAATTTTCTATAATAGGACTTGTTATTTCAATTTTGCAACAAAAAGCTAGGGTTTCCTCTCAAACGTTACAGCCGCCTCCATTAAACATCAATGGCCGGAAACATTGTTTTCTTCTCCCCTCAATTTCTTCAAATTCGTAAGCAATTACAACAAACTTCCAATACGAAAGTTGTAGAGCACAATGCAATCTACAAATCCAACGGTCAAGATGTAAAATGGAGCAATGGATCGTCGTCAATTCGAGTAGGAAGGCGCAACGCATGGGCACGTTTTCACGACATTGGCAAGGCCAAGCTCCACCTTGCTCTGGCCGAAGATGCGCGTGGTGATGGGCTTCGAAGCCATGGTCTCTGATCGAAGTATAAGTCGAAGATGGTGGTGCAGCATGTAACACTAATGGATGGCTTGAATGGGTTATGCGTGCGTTTTCTTACTAGAAGCAAATGCGTGAGGGGAGGGGGGAGAAGGAAGAATGCGGCTGAGATCAGAGGATGGAAATCGTGCGGCCCAGATTTGATTTAGGTTTAAAATTAAATAAAGGTGTAAATTTAATTGTATTATAATTCGTATCAACTTCTAAATACGATATCTTTTTCGTACGAGATCGAAAAATGACGAAACAACTTGCGTTGGCTTCGTTTTGTCGAGCACTATGCAATGGAGCTGGTTTGGAGTCGTTTGGAGCTAGTTTGAATTTCGGGTAAAATTAAACGCACGTTTAATTTTATTCGAAATAAAAAGCGAAAACTGAATTGAAAGCAAGGCGAGAACTTCTCACTCAATCGAATTGTTTCAATTTAAAATTGCTTGATTGTGTGATTGGATGATAAGTTATTATCTATTAATTGTTAAATAGACATTACACGCCGTATATTAAGCGGAGGTTATTTATTAAAAACATATACCGCGAATATTTCACTACAAAGTGAAATTGGTATTATTTATGTACTTAGAGTTGATTTTCCCGCATTATATAGCGGATGAGACCCTATTGCGCCGTATAATAGCGGATAATATTTTATAAATCCAATATACCGCAGTATTCCATATTGGAATGGAATTGGTATTGTGCTAACATCTGTGGATGCAGGGAAACAGGTTGGTGGGATCCAACTGGATTCCTCACCAATATTTATTTGATTACAGATATTGTGATATTTGTTGATTATCATATTGATATATGATGTTTTGATTGTCGTGATTGATATATTGTTGCTGTTGCAGCATTGGCCCTATTTTGAAGTTTTAAAAATGTTAAAGTAACGATTTTTAATTTAAAAGGGTTTTAAAGTGATTTTTGAAAATAAACGTTTTATTAAAATTTGAAATTGATTTAGTTTAAATAAATAAACGTTATAATATTTAAAGTTATAAAAGTTAAGGTTTTTGAGAAATATAACCGAAATGTGATTTTTGAAATAAATAGTAAATTAATTTATAAAATAGTTTAAATTGGAATTATTGAATTATCATAAACGATTTATATAAAAAATTTAGAAAATTGATATTTATAAATAAAAAAATAATAGAATTATAAAATGAGTTTTTTTGTGTTAAAATGAAATAGTAAATGGATGGATTAGTTAGTAATGAAATTTATAGATTTATAAATTGAGAAGTTATAAAATGAATAGATTTTGTAAAATAAAAGATTTATAGTTAAATTTACTTATAATATGGATTTTGGCGTGTAAATGGGATATGGGTTAAATTTGTGAATAAAAGTGATTTTATAACTTGAAGTTTTTATAACATATAAATGTGAATTTATAAACATTGATTTATAAATTCAAGATTGATTGAATTTGATAAGTAAATATTTATAGCTTATTAAAGGAGTATATTTACGATTTTGGGATAGTGAATAATATATTAAAGTTTTTTGGGGAAGTGATATTTTAAATAGAATTAAAACGATTTGAAGTTGTTTTAAAATGGATTAACTATCGAAACCATAGATTTCAACATTTATTTTTGAAGTAGGTGTTTTCGAGAAATAGGAGGAAATGGTGGACTATAACACTGTTGTTATAGTAAATGATTTCCGAAAGGAAATGTTTTATATAGTATTGGGATTTATATATCTATCTTAATTTCGAATCCCTATACTAGTGATTTTGGGTCGTCCTAACGATGTTTTACGCAACATTCGTTTTGACTCAAATAAATGTGTTTAAGAGAATGTTTTCTTTAAAGAATGAAATATATACTTATTTTTGATTTAAGTATATTGAATATTTTCCAAGGGTTGAAAATAAATGGATTTGTGAATTACTTATTATTAAATAAGTATGGAAATGTTTTCCAATATGAAGTGAATATTTTGAGATTTTATCTTTTAAAGATAAATTGAAAATGAGCATTAGAAATCGATTTGGAAATCGTATATTCATAGATATTTTGGAATTGTGAATTCACTATGGGATTTATAAAAGGAAGGGAAATTTGTTTAAAAATAAACGTTGATTTATTTTTGAAGTGTGGAAATAAATTTACGGATTTGGAACGTAAATATAAAATAAATCGGTGAGGATTTATTTAATTGGTTTAAATGAACCATTTTGAAATGAAAATGAATAAAGACTTGTGAATATATCCGGTGTACAGAAACGATTTGAAAGTTGTTTTCAAAAGTTGTAAAGGTGAAAAGTGATTTGAAATTTGTTTTCAAATGTTGAAGTGTGGAAAATATATATATCTTGTAAAGATATTTTAGAAAATAAATAATTTGGAAAATTATTTGGAACTTGGTGATGATGTGCATACCTATTGATAGTTAAATAACCGACTATCAATATTTACCTTTGAATGGTTATTTGTTGTGATTTACTTGAATTTGAATGCCACACTTATTTTCAAAATAAGCGCTCACTATTCGGGTTAGTAGGGAAAGGACCTTGGGGTCGTATAACCCATTCCGAATATGTGATACGTCGTTATGGATTGCATTTGATGACCGGTGTTGAAGATCGGATATTTTTGAAAACGGAAGGATTTACCGTCGAATGACTCTGCATCGGCTGATCTCCGATATAGAGGTTTTATCACCCTTAGTGACGGGAAGTCCGGACGTGATTAGTGAATCCGGATTGCAAGGACTTCTTTGGAAGTGCCTTCGGTTCTACTCGAGCCTGGAACAGACTTGTATGGATTGTATGTCTAACATTACAAATTGAGATATAAAGCTAATTTCTTTCAAATATATTTCTGTTGGCGGCGAAGAATTTATTCTCTTAGCTTAACACCCTTCTCTGAGACGTACGAGCTCAGAGGTTATGTAGTTGAAGGTTATTAGTGATAAACTCCCAATTTGGTAGTGTGATATGCTAAATGCTGTTGAGCATTTGTTGAACAAAGCATAGCTTTTGTATAAAGCGTAGCTTTGTGGACGAGACTTCGTCGGACCTCACACCCCGAAAATGGTCAAAAAAGGAAGGATGCAACAAGGTTATTAGGGGGTAGCGCCCCTTTAGTGTATGTCATTCCTTCTGGATAGAGGTGGTATCATGGTATGGAGCCCGGATACTTAACATATGTTGTTGCTGCAAATTTATTACTTTGTGGTTGTTGGAATCAAGGATCCTCGGATATAGATCGGTTATGATCAGGGAATGATATATTCATATCAGTAGTTACCCTGTTTGAAGTGTAACCCGGCCTTGTGTTGGCAGAGATCCGGTTAGGTTCTCGGGTCGTCTTTCCATAGGCGTACCCATGTGGCAATGGGAAGTTCCTTGGCCTGACCATTTGTTGGAAATCCAAAGAAACAATACGAACCTTGTATGGTTTTAGTTGTAGAACCTGCCATTTAATATGGTAGCTATAGTAGGCATAATATAATGGTACCTATGCCGACTAAGATTTATATTCTACTTTCGAAATGTTTTCTACACTATGCACTAATAATAATATCAAAAATGGTTTGATTTTGCGTAGTAAGCATCTTTGACTAACATAAGAAGAAATCTCCTCCAAGTCTGCGTTTGCATTATGTGTGTGGTGGGAGGTCTTATGGTAGTTACATTTTCAAAAAAGCATTGCGAATTGACTTTAAAATATTTCTTTGTTTGTTTTTAAAGGAATAAACTATTTTAAGTTCTCACACAAGTCCCATGACTGACTCGGAGTTTATTGTTTCCTTCCTAAACTCTGGGTGCCCACCAATTTCCAAACGGGCAGTCTAAAGTCAGGCTTATCAGGATATTCTGGAATTCAGGAGTTGTTGGAGGCAAGCTGGATGGCATGGCGTATTGCTAGAATATAGTATTTTTTTTCCACTGTTTGTTGTTGTACACTCTGATGATGTAATGTAATGTAATATAATGTAATGTCATAACTGATATAGTTCTTTGTTTAAAGATTATTAATTTATCTATTATATGTTTTTCCGCTGCGATATGTGAGATTCTGTCATTGCTTCTGTTGTTTTCTTTTTCTTTCTCTCTTCTTCTATCTTCTACCTCTTCTTTAACCCTAACGGTACGGTTTTCCGGCCTTCGATTACTTTGCAGTTGATATAGTGGACGTATTGATGTCGGTTTTCGAGCGTCGAAAATTCGCATCCGTTACATCTAATTTCAGAGCATATGGTTAAGCGACAACTGTAACAACCCAGGGCTTTGTGACAATTATTTATCGTCAAATGACGATTAGAGTGGTTTGCTAATTTAAGTTTTTAATCAGTTGAAATTCTTTTAATAAATGGTTAAAAGCATATGCGGGCTTTAAAAGTAAGGTTGGCCCATGTTTTTCTTGGTGCCGTGATAATTAAATAAGGCCGGTTCTCGTTCTTTTCCCTCCATTCAATTTTCGCAACCTTAAAACTAAATCGAACGAAGAAAATCGAAAATGGCGGCTTCTTAATTCGTTCCTCCCCCTCCATTTTCATTCGTTCAAAACCCTAAGCCCAGAAACAAACGAAAAGGAATCGAAATAGCTTCTGGGGTTCGCTCGTCTTCCAGACGCCATGGCTTCGATTCTGGAAGTTGGCAGTGGTTTTGGGCTCGTTGAATCTAAGGTGAGTAGATTTATTTACTCGCATCTTGCTCAATCTCAGTTAGTTGGGTTTAAATATTGTGATTTCGTGATTACTTGGTTCGTTTGGATTTTGATTTCTGACTTGTGTTCGCTTCCTTGATATTTACGGCTTGAATTGCCTTGTGCGTCATGGTTTCGATTTTGATCGTTCGACTTGGATAACGTCGGTCTTGACATTTTTGTCGGTGTTGTTTGAAAACTGCTAAGTAATAAAATTCGACATTGAACTGGTTTCCTATGAGTATTGAGTTCATTTTCATGTGCAGTATAGCTTGATGTTTTGTTCGATAGTGAATTTTTTTTTGACTTTGGCCATACAATTCTCTGTCCCTGGAAACATTTGTTCGTTTTCACCTGACTTCGGTTTGTGATGTTGTTTTTGATATGATTTTGGGCTTTCAAGGTTGAACTTGCTGTTGTGATTTCTTTTGTGACTTCGGTTACTTCAAATATGTGATTTTTATCGCTTGGCATCTTCTGTCAACATTCTAATTTGTTTCATTAGTTTTATAACTACTGTATATAAGTATTTTATGTGTTAAGTTTGTTACCAATCTTGTGCTTTCATGTTCTTGATGTTCACTTATTGTTCGAGACAGTCTGCATCACCTCTGATCATACACCACTGTGTATCAATTGCATGGTGTATTTGCTCCACTTTCGGTTTCAAGTATTCAAATACATTTGGGTTTTTGAGTTCTTCACTGCACCCAGGTTATCATTGTATGTTTGCAATGCCTAAACACTTCTGTCAGGTCTAGTTTCTTTATATGCATTGAGTATTTATTCAAACTACCTATGCTTATGCTGTTGCATTGCAGTTTTTAAATTGTCGAGCACTTGAACTTGCACTGACCGGTCTAGCCATTGACTGTTTCTTGCATTTTTGCTCATCATGTTGTTGCAGTCAAGTCTGCACTATTTTATCCAAGTGAATTCAATTGTATTTCGTATAATCTGATGCTTGATACTCACGGCTTGATTTTAACTTGGTTCGATTTTCAAATTTGTGTTCGACTGAGAGTTGCTTGACTTCGTCTCGGCCATTCAAGTATATTTTGATGTTGATGATTTTCGTTTTGAGTTTGACGATGTTGTTTTATTTGACTTTAGCTATTTTGTTTACCGCCTCGGGTAGCACTATCGACCTCGTTCCATTTTGGTGCAGCTGATATTACGAAAACAGTGAAATCGATGAAAAGTAGCAATCGGTGGATTGATGAATACCAAAATGCCCAAATTCGTTGATCCGAAGATACCGAATTCTAGCTATCTCTAACACGTTGATCGCGCACGATACCGTGAGAGAAGATCTTCAATTCTTCAAGCGTTGATCAAGCGCACTTGATTCCGCGAATCGGCTTCAACAATCGTTGATTCGAGCGCACTCGAATAACCGAAAGTGGAGATAGGAGATTACACTCAACTACCAATTTAAGATGAAAGCACACAACAATCAGCAAGAAATTTTATTCCAAAAATCCACTCAAAAATGTACAACTCACTCCCTATTTATAGTGTTTTACAACCAACTCAGACCTTAAGTCGTTACCGACTTAACACTACCGACTCAACTAGGTCGCTGCCGACCTATCAGATACGCTTCAAATACAATACAACCCATACGACTCAAATGTATACATGACCGACACAACATCCCTTGCCGACTTATGACTTTAACAACGCAAACATATGTACAACACAACACAATGAAAACGACTCAACACATGACCCTTCATGGCCGACCTAACGACTTATGACTCAAAGAAAACATACTACAACAACACACACATAAGTCGGTGACGACTTATAATACCACACGACTTAAAGAACACAGGCGACTCAAGACTCATACGACTCAAGCAACACGAGCTCCCTGCGGCATATCTCCTCAACGACTTAAATAGGTCGGCTTATCATGAGTCGTAACTCGTTAACTCGGCATATATACAACACATATTCCTTTAGGTCGCTGCCGACCTAAGACCTTAGGTCGTTAACTCGGCACCCTTTTCCTTCTAGTAACCAGTTAGCTCGGAGGCGACTCAATCCTTCTCTATTAACTCGTAAGCCTTCCCCCCATGACTCCTTAGGTCGGAAACGACTTATATTAACTCGTTTGCTTTTCCCCCGTGACTCCTTAGGTCGGAAACGACTTATAGGTATCATCTTTGGTCGTGAACAACTCATTGTTTTGGCCTGATCTGCATCTTCCTCCCCTGGTTGAGAAAAATTCGTCCTCGAATTTGCAAATTCTTTTACATTGGGTTGTTCATCCCCATAATATGGCACAAGATGTTTAACATTGAATACGTCAGAAGTGTATACATCATCTGGTAGCTTCAACTTATAAGCATTGTAGTTAATCCATTTCTCAACTTCCACAGGACCAATTTTTCTGGTTTTCAACTTGTTATAAGTGCCCATTGGAAAGCGATCCTTGGTTAACACAGCATACACCAAATCACCTTCATTAAATTCAACATTTCGTCGCTTCAAATCTGCAGTTCGCTTATACTTCTCATTCGTCTTTTTCAATCGTTCCTGAACGATCTTATGACATTCCGTCGGTCCTTCAACAAAATCAGCGGCTCGTTTAACAGTCCCCTTCGGTTGCGGCATTACTGCCAAATCCAACGGTCCCTTTGGTAAATTTGAATATACGATCTGAAATGGACTGAATCCCGTACTACGATTCACTCAATATTTGAATATACGATCTGAAATGGACTAAATTTGAATATTCGCTCAATATTTTTGTAGTTGGTGATTTTTGCTGTAAATCTACAGATTTACAGAAAATTGGGGAAGAAGGTTATTGCCTTTCGGCCATAGATAAAAGAAATGGTGGCTAGGAAAAAAAATTAAGGTTTGGCTACGTTTACGTATATATATACACGTTTATAAAAATATTATATTATTAATATTCTCAATTTTGACAACTTTTATAAACGAACTCCAAATCACACGTGCCGCCTGGCGTTTATAAGATTTTTCCCACAAATCGAACAAAATCGAACGTGTTTTGGAGGCTAATTCGATCATATGTGCGAGTTACGGGAATAAACGATCAATTTTAAATTAAATCGATTAAAATAGTTTTCTATGCGTTTTGAGCTGTCAGGGTCAAATGACAACTCCGATTGCTACGAAAATTGAGGTCCAATAATTTATCTATTACGGATCCAATGGAACTGGTTTCGTCAAATTCCGAGATTGTGCCTCGGAAGGCTATTTTAACATGTCTATTAATTCGAGCGATTTTCAAAATCGTCGGAATCACTTGAAATTTCACTTTTGAAATTTTACTAACTTAATTATAAATCATATGGAATTTATAATCAAATAAGAAAGCATTTTGATTTATTCCGAATCAAATCTGATTATTTATAATATTATATTACTAAATTCCTTTATTAAATTAATATAAAAATTCCAAACTCAACTTATCGTTATTTGATTCCATCCAAAAGTCCAAGGTTATAATTCAAATCCATCTAGACTTAAAATAAATCTTTGAAACCATCTTCATAACCATTTACATCCAGATTCATAAGTTATCCCTATTTCAAATATTTAATTATTATTATTATTCAAATCCAATTGAATTGCCATATTTGAAATTCAACTAATTTCATTAATTTAACCAAAATCTACTTATTCAAAGTCAATTCCAAATCCATATTTAACCTTTAAAATGAATTAAATGCTCAAAGTCTAACGACCGAAATTCCTCCCCCCTTATAAAAATTTCATCCCCGAAGTTTGCTAAGGTAGAAAAATGCTTCAAAACTCGTTTACTTACCCAAACTTACTTAGTTAAACTCACTTCGCCAAAACTCCTAGCTCATTTCCAAAACCATTTGCTTATTTTAACTTAAAATTTTTGTTTTCAATATCATTTCAAAACAACTTTCCTAATTAACTAAAATGTTCAAAAATTCTTTCTAACTCCCTAAATTTTTAAATTTTTTGATAGCGTCTCCTTTTTATGGAGAGCGTTTCACAATATCACAATAGATATATATATATAGGTCGAAACAACATATATCAATATATATATATATACATATATCATTTTCAAATTTTATTACGTAGGCATACCTTTTGATTAGCATTTTAAAAGCAAGCGGCTAATTTATATTGCATTTACACACTCCAACTCAATCGATTGCCTCCTGTACCTGTACTTACTAAAAAAAGCACATAGGTTTTCAATAATATGATATTTTAACAACAATTCATTCATTTAACTAACCAAAACCATCAATTGCAAAGCCTAAACAACAAATTTCATAATTCAACATATTAACCATCTTTATAAGCAATCCCAAGGTTCAACACTATTTTAATCTCCTTTACAAACCCTTATTTCATTTTACTCTGCTCAGAAGGATTTACAACCAAGTTTGCCACATTCAATTCATATTTACCATGACCATCTCAAAATCACTTCAATATGATGAACATGTGCTTTACTTACGTTAATTTACTTCAATTCAATCCCAAATTGATTCACAATCAAATTTTTATTTTACATTTGATATATTGGCATTTATTTTATGATTCACTAGCATTTATATACAAATCCACTTAATACAATTTCAATCCATTCCAATTGATTCAAAAACCAAATTTTATCTACATCTTTTAATTCATTTACTTTATTTACAACAACCGGCTAATTTCTATGCAAATTTTTATGTTATTCATGCAAGTAACCATCACTTGAGCTTATAATCATTTAAAATTAATTCCATCTCAATCTATATCAGTTTTATTTCATTCAGAATTATTCATAACCCAAACAATTTGTACTTCATCACAATTATTAAATCAAATCCCTATTCTCATTTCAAGTTCATCATCCAACTTAAGTTTGTATTAATATCATTCCATTTTGGATTATTTACAACTCATACATTCTAATTTCATCACAATAAGAAATTAAAATTATTTCACTTGCATTAAAATTTTATTATCTAAACAAATTTCATTCAAGACCATTTCATAAGTTTGACAACAAACATTTCACAATTTTTTTAAGTTATTTCAATTCCAAAATATCTCAATTTCTTCTTGCATCAAATTTATATTTATTTTAATTTCAATTAGTTTATTTACTCAATCCATTTTAATCAAATTTTTATTCACCATCTCAATTCATTTCTGAATTTATTAACATGACCATTCGAATTATTATAAACCAAAACAGGGTTTTATTTTGCATTTCAAATTTTTAACAAGCTACCCAAATTTTATTCATCCCAGTACCCTTTTATTTAAATTATCTTACGCTAAATTCATTTCCAAACAATTCTTTTTGAATATAATTGAGTGAGAATTTAATCCATTCAATATCATTCTTACTTAATTTAAATTCCATTTAATTTCATTCTTTTCCAAATTTAATTCAAGTCCAACTAAATTTCATTTAGGCAACGTAAATTCATACCATTTCCTTTACTATTTTAAATAAGAATTGAATTTCATTCAATATTATTTATAGCACAACTGAATTTTGATTTTTTACTTCAACCAGATTTCAACTAACATCTATTTCTCAATATAAAAGGTCAAAACTTATTTACTAACCTAAGTCCATTCATCCTCTATACCTTCTTCACCTTATTTCAATTTACGTTTCATTTAGGATTGAATTTTGAATTTACCCTACCATTCAACTATTTCCCATTTATGTTTATAATTCCATCTTCTATTCGTAAGTTCGAATTAATTATTTACTTAAGATCTTACACTGTTCATTTAAGTCCATTTCCATCTCATAATCACAATTTTAGATTATAACATTTAATGGCTTAAGGGTATAAATCCATTACGCAATTATAACTCATAATTATATAATCATTTTTCCAATTTCAATTTTATTTTAACTTATCTTAAGTTAAATTCAAATATATTCTATTCACTTTCATTCACTCGAATTAAATTTTAATTCTAGGATTAAAATTTCATTTTCCCTTCATATTTAAATCAACTTCACTTAATAGGTTCAATAGTTTATTCATTTAAATTTCACATTAATTAAATAGAATTCCCAGAGTTCATTTACTCGGTTTTATTTCAAAACCAATTTGAAAATATAAATAACTCATACACACCTGGTATATCAAAACAAATCTCCAGATTCCAAAACAACTTATTTTACCAAAAAAAAGTTCCCTTTTGAAATTTCTAAATAACTGGTATACCCAACAAGTCTAAACAATTATCATAACCAATCACCACTGTAGCAATCTATCACTTTAGAAATTCTGTGACGCCCCACCACTATGCTCACAATAACAAAGGTTATTATAACGAATAACGTCTCCTATTGCGAAGAATAAGGCTTGTTAGACGCGACCATACGTAAGTTATGCCTTAGGTGAGTATTGATTACATCGATAGGGGTTGTGTAAATTACTCCCAACGTTATAATTTCAACCCAAATCTAAAACGAAACCACAGCGGCTAAAGAAAAATTAAGAGCAACTCATAATAACAACAACACAGATTGTGTAATCACATTAGAACAGAAATACCAGATATATAGCGGAAGACAAGTCTGGAATACATACTACAAAAAGCGTTGGTTCACATGAACCAAATGTACATATACATATCCATCAATACATACACGAGACGAGAGTCAATATACCAAAAGTACTCCTCGAAGACTAGACAAAAGATGGAGTGAAATCCCAAAAGCGGAAGTTGCAACTGAATTTAAGATAGCGACTATCCTGAAATAACTCTGTCTGACCCGAGAATTATTTAAAAGAATTTAATCTTAGAATTGAATGCATCATAAACAACATCAAGCAAAATAATAATAGTCTCGAACGAGACTATTCAACATAAGAAATCAACAAAGTTTAAATGAAGAAATCACATCAAACTCCATCAAAATCAACTTTCAAATTGACAATTGAATACAAAGCAGCAATTCACAAAATCTAGAAATCAAAAATGGATAACTAGAAAAATCAGCATAAAAGTGGATCGATCCCATCATATGGCTGAAGCCTACCAAGTACTGTCATCATAATTCTTGATGCCCAATAAATGACCCGAAGGTCCAACATATTACCCGAAGGTCTAGCACTGGTAATTGACCCTAAGGTCCATCATATGACCCGAAGGTCCAACATATTGGCTCGAAAGCCCAACAAAACCCTCAAAATCATCAATCAACAAATCTACAACGAATATTTCAATCAACGAGTCCGGAATTAACCGAATTAGTAAAAGCGTGGCTTCATATTCCACACTTTTGCTAATTCGTTTAAATCTCTTCATCGTTTCCTTGAAAGTGCAAAATTGTGTATTTTATATAAATAAAATTTTCGTTCTCAAATGGACAAGTCCGGAATTAAGCGAATCAATAAAAGTAAGGTTTCATACTCCTCAATTTTGCTGAAGCATTTAAATCGCTTCCTCATTCATTTGAACGCGCAAACCGTAAAATTTTTGGAAATAAATTTATTTTAAAATGATTTTTAAAACATGTGATTAAAACAGCAACAACTATAGCAATTTCGACAAGAAAATTGCGCTTCACAAAACACCACAAAAACAGATATCAAATCGGCGTTAAGGGATAACCACTTGAAAATTCACTTTAAAATTGACGGTTACTAAACTCGAAATAACAATAATTTTTTATTCGTCAAAAATGTTATCAAAACTACAGTCTTAAAAAATATAATACCAGCGCAAAAATTCCGTTATAAAAATAACGGTAACAGAATACGTTTTAAAACGTAATACTGGTTCAACAAAAATTAATAATTAAACTGCATTACCCGATATTCATAAAACACTTCACTCAAAAATGAAGAAATGAAAAATATTTAATAACTCCATTATCCTTGAACTGGACACTGTTTTGCACACAAATATAAATATTTTGTGTTACACTTAAATGCATGCACGCTAATATGCAGACACATCCAAAAATGCAAAGTCTAAATGATCTGGAACTTAACCTTACACGCAATAATGAGTTTACCAAATATTTGACCAGGAAAAGTTAATATGTGCGCATGAATTATGTGTAGCCTGGACACATTTTCAAAGCAATTCAATCTTGCACGTGCATCCTAATATAATGGTCAGGACATATTTTATGCAACATGTAGTACTCACGCATACTTTAATTTGTATGCATGCAATTGAAATATAGTCTGGCCTTGATTTGTGCACACACACGTTTCCTTAAAACACGGACTGCATACGCTAATGAAATAGAACACACACACCTGAGCAATGTTTTATTCACGCAAGAATGAAACAGTTTTCATGCACACTAAAATTTTCACTCAAGTAATAAGGGGGAAAAATGACTAGACCCTGTACACATATCACGCTGCACGTATAACGTGCAAGTGTAAAATTTACAAATGAGTGGCCTGCCTGATATGCACGCAATGTGAATAAATGTAAAACAACAATGATTTGTGTTACGCCCTGGTATGCAAATAATGCCTAAACAACACCATGTGCGCATGCATTGAAGAAAAATATTCTTTTGAACAATATTATTGTATACAACAAGATGGCATGCACGAATTGAAAATTGTTTGAACTACATGAAGTGGTGTACTTCAAACAAATATGCACGTAACCAAAAAAATCATGCAAACCATAAACATGCGCAAGAAACCATTCTATAATATGGGCAATACTTCATACACAATGAAAAATGAAAATTTTTTGACCTGAACATGTGCACTCAAATCAATAATGCCTGGCTTAAATACTATGCCCGTAAGCATTTATAAACAGTCAGGACTACCATTTTATACAAAAAATATAAACAAAAGATGGCTGGACTCAGTAAAATTCACGCACGAGAGAAACAATGAAATGAATAAAAATTCTACACTAGAAATTTTCCTGAACCCAAAAACTGCATACAATACGTGCTCACTCAACTAACCAAATTATCGCACCCATAGATTGAAACTAGAAATGTGAGTTTGCACTCACCTAAAATTGGCTTCAAAATTTGTTAGCAAATAGGAACCACTTGGAGTTAAATTTCTTGAACCGCCATTAATGCACTAGCATGCTCTTGAAGCTAAAACAAAAGAATGATGCAACACGAAAAATAAGCCAAAGAATTTCTTTGCAGGCTACTTTTCTTTCGAATATTGTGTAAGCCAATGAAATAATGTGCGCTGGCCTTTATTTTGTACAAAAGCAATTAAAGTTAGACGTGCTTCAGCGAAAAGAAGGACAGGTTGCCTATAAAAATGACGATGGCTGTAAAACAAAGTGTGTGTTCACTTTTTCTTTTTATAAATATAAGTGGCGTCGGCAATTTGGCATTGTTTTATAAACTTAGTTGTAGCAAATTGTAACGACCCGTAATTTCGTTACTTCGAAAATGAGAGATTTCGTTCAATTTAAATTTAAAAGGAGTTTAAATCTTAAAATAAATATGTTATATATAAAAAAATTATCTATTCTTATAGTTAATAAGTTTAAAAAGTATAAATTTGGATTTTGGAACAAAACGACAAAAGTTAAGTTTTGTTAAAAATAATTAAAGGCTTAAATAAGTGGATTTTAATATTTGTCTAAAATGATAAATCTTATTTAAAACATCTAATAAAGATAATAAAAGTATGTTAAAAGATTTAAAATTTTGTTAACAATTGTTTTACAAAAATAACCAAAAATTTGTCGCATTTTGTTAGTTTTACATACATTGTAAAATTAGAGATTTTGATATTAATTTAATATGGTTTTAAAATACAAAGAGACTTGTTTTATTTTATTTAAAGAAGTAAAAAGTTCATTCTAAAGTTTGCTTTACTTCAATATACAGTTTAATAAAAACGTCAAATTTTGACTGTATAATTTGTCATCAAAAACGTCGTTTTTAACCAAAACAAGTTGTCGACAAGTTGTTGCAACTTGATACATTTCCAAACTTAAAAATACAAGTTTATAAACTATATAAACATTATACATTTAGCACTAGAAACAAAAAGAGTTTACTTTTGAAAATATTTACATAAATGTATAAAAAGTAAAAAAAGCATGATTTGACAAATTTAAAAATTATTAAACCTTTTATAAAACAACATCATTACTCTACTTCATATCTCAATAATAAGAAGTTATGTTTCTACATACGAAAGGAGCAAATGCAAAAGTGAAAAGAAAGCTAATGAAAGGAGTTAATGATACATACATACATGATTTAATGCAAATCAAATCATTCCAAAATCTTCTTTTTAAACACAAAATCTAAGAAGGTAATCATTCCTCTTTCTTATCATCACCATTAACACATATCAAATCACTCTTTTTCACATAAAAGAAAAGTATATTTATATTCAAAAATGAAGAGGGTATTAATGTCATTTACCACTAAATATGTTCACTTATAAATACAACCACGCCTCTTTTCATTTCCACTACACTTTCATTTCATAAAATTTCCAAAAACCTTCTCTACTTCCACCATTTCTGTGACGACCCGGAATTTTTAGACATATGAAATGGGAATATTTAATTAATTTTAAATATTTGAAAGTTAATTATTAACTTGAATTTCAAATATGAATAATTATTAGATAATTAATTGTTGAACTTAATTATCAGAATTGGTAAATTAATGAATCTGGAGCTTTAAGCCGGTTAAAAATAGTTTAAAGGATTGGAAAATTTATATTAATAATACTGAAGGTGATAAAACTATTAAAATTGAATTTGAAAGCGTTTGGTTAAGTTTTGAAATTTTATAGTTTAAACTGAATTTAAAAATAGCCTTCCGAGGCACAGTCTCGGAATTCGATGAAACTAGTTCCATTGGATCCGTAATATTGAATTATTATCGGATTTCAATTTTCGTAGTATTTGGAGTTGTTGTGTGAGCATTCGACGTGTAAACGCGTTGAAAATTTTAACGAAAAAAATAATAATTCAAGTTTAAATCTATTATAATATTCTGGTTAAATACATTCAAATCATTGCTTTCCTTTCACTTTAACACACAGCCTTCCACTGGAAGATTCAAAAGTAAAATAAAATATAATAGTAAGGCTTCGTTCGTAAGCTTATTGAAAAAAAGGGGATATTACTCGTACTTCGGCTAACCCTCTCGTTAAATAAGAAAACGAGTTTAGGTCTGAACCCTCTTCCTTTTCGTTCGATCCTGATTCTTTTTCCATCTTTATTTCAAACAAATCGAAACCCTATGTTGAAATCAATGGCCGATAAACCTTTCTCCTCCCCTCTCCTTCAGTTCGACGAACAGTATTAAAAAAAAAAAAAAAAAAATCGAATCAAAATCGATCGAAGTCAGGGAGGTCGCAGGGTACTCGAGCAGCGACCACGAAATTCGAAACTAAATCGCGATTTGAGGAGAGGTACGAGGAGCGAAGTCGCATGAGGTAGGGCACGTAATCGTCATCGCGTGCGCTTGCGTGGATGTTGGCACGCGAGGAGAATCGAGGCCGAGATCTGATGGGTATCGCGATTCGAAAGCAAGGCCCTGGCTGCGGCAGACCATGGCGATGTTCAATTCGTCGGCGAGGTATTCTCTTCCTCTGATTTGAGTTATTTGCATAAAAAAAAAAGGGGAAAAATATATATATCATGATAGACAGTAATGTATATATATAGGTATCGATTTTCATCTTTCATATATATATATATATGTATATTTATGTAGGACATAAATTTATATTGCAGAAATTATTCTTAAAGCAAGATACATAAAACTATTTATTTTCAGATTTGAGGTTTATACTTACAGCGAAGAGTAAAATTATTATTTTGGTTATTTATTGAAAATAATGTATTTTGGAATTAAATTGTTTAACTAACTTGTTTAAATTTATTTTAGCTATTAAAAGTTTTAAGAGGGGAAATTATTTGGATAAATCAATTTGTTAGTTAAAACTTAATAAATAAAAAGAAATTTAAGATGTTGGAAGTTATATATGAAGATTTGATTTTTAAAACCTATACGAATTATTTTTCATATGCAATTGAAAGTGAAGAGAAAAATAATAATAATAAGATATAATTTAATAGGGTTGATAAAATAGTTTATTGAAGGCGTTTAATTTATTTGATTAGCCTATTTAGTTTTTAGAAATTGATAAGGAAGATTTGTTAAAAACTAAAATAATCTGTTAATTAATTCTATCTAATGAGAAATTAATTATTCGATTTACTCGGATATTTCAAATATTAATGAAATCATATAAATTGTTATTCAAGGTCAAAATCGGGAAGAAACTAGTCGAGAATGAAATGGATTTGCAAATTCAAGGGAGCAAAGGTGAGTTAATCTCACTCAGCTGAATAATAATTTTAATTTAAATGGATTAAATTTAAATAATTGGTTGAATGGTGGAATTGGTTGAATGTCATATAATATATATATGGAATTGGTATTGTGCTAACATCTGTGGATGCAGGGAAACGGGTTGGAGGGATCCAACTGGATTCCTGAAATTTAATTAGATTATTTAATAATCTGTGTGACGAATATTTGATATCCTGTGATTGATTTATGGATAATTGGAATATGGGATAGCATGGTTGGATTGATAAACTCAGTATAATGAGTTACCAAAATCTATAGAATTGGATTTTTGAAAAGTAATAAAAGAGTAAAATCTTAAGTAAATAATTCAAGTGAATTGAAATAAATCTAATAAGAAAGTAAGAATAAATTAAAATAGAGTGATTTCTAAAATCTAACAAAATATGGAATATGAGAAAGTTAATTAACAGGGGAATAACAAATTTTGGAACTAAAGTGAAATAAAGTCATTATTTTAAATCTAAGGATTAAATTAAAGGTAAATAAGGAAGTTGGGAAATCTAAAATTGGTATTTTCAGTTTAAAAGATTTTAAAACATAATTTAGAAATTAAATCTGAAGGTCAATGAATTTTGAAATAAATGAAGAAAGGAAATTTATTTCAAATTAAAGTAAATAGAAATCAATTGTAAAATTGATTTAAGTGTTGAAATTGAAATTTACAGTGAAGTGAGATTTTGGGACTTTATGAACTGGGTTTATAAAGTGGAATAAAATGTCGGAGGATATTTTATATTATAAATTCAAGGTAGGAATTTATTAAAGGAATGAGGATTTGTTTAAAAAAATAAATGGTGATTTATTTTTAAGAAATGGAAAAAGAAGAGTATTTCCCTGGATAGCCAAGTATGGTTTTCAAAAATATTTTAAGGTTTTAAGATTGTTTTAAAAAAAGCATGTTTTTGGAAAGTTTATTATTTCTAAATGCAAATTTTTAAAGTAAGTATATTTTTCCAAATTTATTATTATTATAACTATATTAAGTAACTTAGTATTGTTTTTAAAGAGAAAATTTAGTTTATATTTTATAAAGTGGTTTATTCAAAATACTTTTAAGTATATTTATTTAATAAAATATTTAAAGTTTTAATTTTAAAGTTATAAATATATGTTATAATAGTGTTTTTAAATTATTTAAACTTAAGTGTTTGTCCTTGGCGTTCCAGTGGAAATAGTAATTGGGAAAGTACCCTGGGAAAGGAAAACTGGTTTTGAAATTTGTTTTCGAAAAGGGGTTGAATTGGAGATATATATCTTGGAAATATATTTTGGGATTAATAAATAATTTGGGAAATTATTTATTGGTTGATGATTGTTTGTGAATATTAATTGATAGTTAAATAACCAACTATCAATATTGGCCAAATGCGCTGATCGTTTCGAAGAGACCGGGATCGAGATTTATTTCTCGAAAACCACTTCGATCCGGTTTGTACGTTTTCATGCGAAAAACGTGTTCGGAGTCGAAGATGGAGCAGTGAAGTGCAAGGGCTAGTCGCTACTAATCCTGAGGATATTTCCAAAATGGATGTAGTAGGAATAGTGCCTTCGGTTCCGTTCGAACCCGGGACGGACTTGTATGGATGAATGCTTGCGAAAACATCGTCAGGTGGACGATGGGCATTCTAAGATGTATGTTCTAAAAAGGTAACGTTTGACCTCAAGCCTCATCAAATGGGAATGACTGAAAATCAGGGGATATGCAGCAAGGCTTCGTGGGTAGCCCCCACTGGAGAGTAAGGTCATCTCTGTCTAGATGTCCCTTTTTATTTCGGCTTAGTGGGCGGTTGCTGATCCCAACCGCGGGGTGATCTTATTCGGAACTATTCAGTAAGGAATGGGTCCGGCCTTGTGTTGCAGGGGATGAAGGGAGTAATCCTCGGTACTGTGATCTAGACCACGTACTGTGACAGGTGGTACCCCAGTGCCTAGTCATTGTTGGAAATCCATTTTTCCTACGAGCCTTGTACGAGTTTTGTTTGTATTACCCACTTTGTGGCTAGTAGCTGGAATTTAATAATGTAACAATTTCGGCTATTTTATAAGTATTTGTAAATAGATCCTATTATAATATCAGAGGATTTTATAAGAAATGTTTTAGCTATCGTAAGGTAAAAACCCGACATGTTTATTTGTGGCGTGGTCTTACGAGATGCTTTTGTTTTCAAAGGATTTTGAAACTTTAATAATCAATTGAGTGTGATTTTCTCACGCTGGTATTCCAGACTGACTCGGGTGTTGTTTTATATGATGCTCGGGTCAGACCGAGTATTATAGGATACAGGATTGATGCTGTGGAGCTCAGGAGGCGAGCTGGATGGCGACACGTATTTACGTACTTGTTTCTATATATATATTCCGCTGTGTTTAGTAGCTATGTGATCAGTTGTATGTTATTGATGTGATATGTGATTGATGTACTCTGATAAATGTAATGTATAAACAGATATATATTTGTTTGAGTAACGATCTGTTATTATTTATTATATTTTATTCTGGTGCGATGGTTAGATTCTGGTGTTGTTTTCTGTTTTCTCTTCTTCTACCTCCTCTTCTTAAATTAAAATGGTTCGCAATTCTGTAAATCTTGAGTTGATTGTTGTAGAATAGCGTTGACTCAGGGGTACGGATTTGTGGGTCGTTACAGTTGGTATCAGAGCTTAGGTTGGCGACAACCTTGGCTCTGGTGGGAATTACTCATTTAATAGAGTCGATAGAACTCTAGAATGGGTTTGAGCGTATTAATAGATATGAGCGCGTATTTGTTAGTGAGTATAAAATTGTTTTATATTGTGTTGATTGGTTTATTGAGTAGTTTATGGATTCTGGTCAATACGAGTAATTAACGTTATTGATAGGAATCTCTAAATGCTTGAGTAGAACAATTCGACACAGTATTGTTTTAAAATAGGGTAAATGAAATAATTTTACCCAAATTATTTTTGTATATAAAAGATATAATTTTTGTAAAGTAATCTAGTATTTGGATGTTTGGTTGTTAAGGAATGATAATATTAAATTATTAACACCATTGTGTAGAAATTGAATAAGAAATTGAAACTTATAACCAAAGTTGAAGAATAAATTTATATAACAAAATGAAATTTGAAAAAAAAATAAGTTATAAATGTGATTTATAATTGGGAATATGTGGATGTTTAATTTGGAAATTAATAATTTTTAAATTAATTAATTAGATTTGAGATTAATTAATTAAGGTTAATTAATCTATAATTTAGAATGGTTAATTAAGTTTTAATTAATGATTAAGATTTATTTAATCAAGTGATCTAAGATAATTAGGACTTTAATTAATACTTAATTAATTTATAATTAGAGATTGATTAAATTGTAATTAAAGATTTATTAATTGATAATTAATAATGATTAATTGAAGTTAATTCTTAATTATGTAATTAAGAAATGTTAATGAAGGTCATTAACTTAAGATTATTTTAACAATTAATTAATGTGATTAATTTTTAATAATTAATTAGATTAATTAATTAATGATAATCAATTTTTTAATTACTTAATGAAGTAATAAATGAATTAATTACTTAGTGTAATTAATTTAATAAATGTGATCAGTTTAGAATAATTATGTTTAATTAATTTAAACATTTATGAATTGTTGATGATTACTTTATGTAATTTATGGATTTGTAATTACTTAGAGAAGTAATTAATTAATAATTACTGAATGTAATTAAGGATATTTATTTTAGAAATAATTTGGATTTAAATTACTTTGAAATTAATCATGGGATTAATTTAAATAATTAATTAAGAGTAATTAATTTATGGGATGAGTAATTAAAGTAGTTAATTACTGAATGGTTATTAATCATGGGTGATCAATATATATGGTTTAAAATTGAAGATTAATTACTTATGTAATTAATTTATTTTGAGAAATTGATTAAATATAATCAGAAATCATTAATTAATTAATTAATGATGTAATTTGGAATTGATTAATTAAGATATAATTAATATTAAATGCTAATTACTTATTGTAATTAGAGAGGGTTAATCAATAATGATTAAATAAAGTGAATATTAAATTAATTATAGAAGGAGTGATCACTAGATCATTGCTTATGTTTGATGAATGATATTGGTTGTCTGGTATGGTTTGTAATCTCAGTTATGAGATGAGAAGTGTATGTGATATGGATGCATTGGTTGCTTTTGGATGATAATGTGGATTATCTGATTTTGATATGAATTATCTGTTGATAATGATAATGTTGAATTATCTATTGTGTTGTGAATTATCTATTTGTGTATATTTAGATAATGAATTAAATTATTTTAAACTTAAAACAACTTGGACCTTAAAAGACACGCTTTGGATTTCGATGAGACCGGGATCGGGTTTCCATATTTGGATATCCGAAAACCACATCGATTCCAAATAACGTTAGGTCGTTAATCCAAGTGGAGCGAGTGATGACTCGAGGTGTAAGGGCTATACGTCAGTATAACTCTGTGGGTGATTCCGTAATGAGTTTGACGGAATAGTACTTATAGATTCAAGATGGTGGTTTAGAGTGCAAGGGTCATTGTCGTTAACTCTGAGGGTGATTCCAAAATGAGTGTAACGAGATAATGCCTTCGGTTTCGTTCGAACCCGGAACGAACTTGTATGGATTGAATGCTTTCAGAACATCGTCAGGTGGACGATGAGAATTCTAAGTGACATGTCCTATAAAGGTAATCGTAGCCTCATCAACCAGGAATGCTAAAACAGGGGAGGTGCAGCAAAGCTTCGTGGGTAGCTCCCACTTGAGAGCAAGATTTATCCCTGTCTAGAGGTCCCTTTATTTTCGGCTTAGTGGTGCGGTTGCTGATCACAACTGCGGGGTAGTCTTGTTTGGAACTGTTCGGTAAGGAACGGGTCCGGCTTTGTGTTGCAGGGGATGAAGGGAGTAATCCTCGGTACGGTGATCTAGGCCACGTACTTTGACGGGCGGTACCCCAGTAGCCCAGCCATTGATGAAATCCAAAATCCAATAAGTGCCAACGGTTTTGACTGTATTACCCACTTTTGTGGCTAGTAGCTGGAATTTAATAGATGTAACAATTTCGGCTATTTCTTATTTACTTGAAAACCCTAGACACTATTATAATATAATCGGATTTCCTATCAAATGTTTTGGTTTGCATAAGGTAAAAACTTTTCCATGTTTATGTGTGGGAAGTCTTACGTGATACCTTTTCTTTTCAAAGGTTTTTCAAAGTTAAACAACTTTAACATGTTACTCACACCAGACCCATGTCTGACACGGAGTTATTTCTGTTTTTCTATAACTCTTGGGTACTCAAATTTTTACGAGTAGCCAAGGGAATTCAGGTTAGGATTCAAGTTAGCTTAACGTATTGTGGTGGAGCAATGGAGCAGGGGCTTCTGCGTATAGTTATATAGTTTTCCGCTGTGTTGGTATCTCTGAGTGTTTCTGATATGTATTGAGTTGTAATAACTAGACAGGTGTTTATAACTGTCTAGTATGTGTTGTATTATCTGTGTACTCTGATATTTGTTGCATACTATGTAATACTTATGTTATTAATATAATTTATTCGTTCCGCTGTTGAGATTCATGTGTTGTTTCTTCTCTCTCTTCTTTCTTTTCTCTTTTCTATCCCTTTCTTTCTTAAAGATGATGCGATTTTCCAGCAGTGGAAAGTCGGGTCGTCACAACTTCGACCCAATGCGTACGTTCGAACGTGAAGACTTGTGGAAGACGATGATGATTGAAGACCGTGGATCTTCATAACGTGAGGACTGCTTGTTAACTTGCTTTGGGTAGCTCCCGAGTTATATATAGAAGTGGTCTCCTCATGATGGAGATTTTGCAGATTGCAAGGGCTTCTCGCCTAGTAAAGGCAGAGGAAAGTGCCTTCGGTTTGTCCTGTTCCTAGAAATTTGTATGGACGTTTGTCTGACATTGCATTTCTAACGATTACGTACATTGGTTTTTACAAACGTACATTAGTGGTGGCGGAGAAGGAAACTTCTCTTAGCTTAACACCCTCCTTGAGACATACGAGCTCAAGGGTTGTATTTTTGTGAAAGGTAGTTAAATGAAAATGGCAATGTGGCATTCAAAGATGTATATGTGCTTTGTAAAAAGGTAACCGTGACCTCAAGCCTCATCAAACCGGAAATGACCGAAATAGGATTAGATGCAGAAAGGCTAAGTGGATCATTCCCAATTAGGGTATGATCATCCCCTTCTAGATATATTTCTTCCCTCTATGATATTCGAGATGTTAATTAATGTGGTGTACGTAAAACGAGCGCTCGGTTAAAGGTCGGTAATGACCGGGGATGACATATTCGGTACTATCTAGTTAAAGAGGCAGGCCAGTCTTGTGTTGGTAGAGGGAAGATGTTCTGTGCCTTGGGACATCCATCTAGAGGTGTACCCATTTCGGAAGGTAGATCATGCGCCTGGTCATTTGTATGGAAATCCATTCTCCAATAAGAAACTACGGACTTGTTTGTAGAACCTAGTATGCTGGAATTTAATAATGGTAACAATTTCAGCTATGATAAATAAGTTTATTTGCAAATGTTTTCAAAGAGATGTCATTATAAATAATATCAAATGTTTTGATATAAAGGTGTTTTAGTTATCATAAGATAAAAACCCGTCCGTGTTTATGTGTGGACATGGTCTTATGAGATACTCTTTATTTCAAAAGGATTTAATTTAAAGGCTGGTATATGACACTGTCATTTATTAATGAGTTTTTCTCGCGCTGGTTTATCAAGCCTGATCTGGGTATTTTCAATACTCGGGTCAGATCCGAGTAGTTTTAGGATAGTCGAAGATGGTTGGCGTTTCCAAAGGAGAGCTGGAAATATTCATCGACGTATGGAGATATTCTACTATCCGCTTTGCTTAATGTAATTTGTTTTATGTTTGTCAGCAATTGTAAGGAGTGATGTTTATAACTGTCCAAGCTGAATTTAGGTTAGACTCTGATATATGTATTGAAAAGTTTTCGCTGTAAAAATATTTGTTCAATGTTATATATTATTCCATTCATGTGAGATTTTGTTCTGTCTACTTTTCTTTATCACCCTTAGTGATCCATCTTTTCGTGCAATTTGAGTTCGACACATGTGGTTTATTGTCGATTCAAAGGGTACGGGAAAACGGATTGTTACATTTGGTATCAAAGCTGAAGGTTAAGCGAGAACCTTGGCTCTGTTATGGGTAAAGTCTCATCAGAGATAGGATCAGTAATATCCTAGGATGAGTAACTCATTACAGATAGGGTTAGTAACATCGTAGAATGAGTTATGAGAGTATTATATATATTGAGTGCGTATTTGTTAATTTTATAAAAGTAATTTTGCTTTAAAGAAATTGGTAAATGAAATAATTTTACCTTAGGTTTATAATAAGGGGATATTATTATCTTTTGGGTTAGAAGTGGAGGATTGATTGTATCTTTGCTTAGCAAAACTAAAATATGAATATCTTGTGATTAGAATTGCATAATTTGACTATAAGATATTCCTATAAAGAAATCAATTGATAAAGAACTATAATTTAGAACTTTCATAACCCTAGTTATTCAGCCTTAAGAAACAATAAAGGATTGATAAGTATAAAATGAGTAAATAAGAACAAATACCTCGTGAATTAAGTTTCACAATTTGATTATAAAGTATTTTAGGATAATATGTAGAGAAATAATATTCTTTTGAGGAAAGACCAAACCCATTGAAATTCGCTTCACTTTGTTGGGAGTTTGAGTTCCTAAGACAAAGGAAGTTCTCGAGATCAGAAAAGATCATAGAAGTTAAGAATTGGTTAAGCAAATGTGATGAACTTCTTTGTAACATGGTAAGCTTCATCCATGGATCATTTAGGGAAATGATAAGAAATACCCTAAAATTCGAAGATACTATTCCACAGCCGACTACTGAAGCACCAGCCAAGAAAAAAGGGCATAAGAAAAAAAAGATCATTGTTTTAATTGTAGACAAAAAGGTCACCATGCTAAAGAATGTAAATTAGGAGCAAACGTCAAGGCTTTTAAGAAAACTGCCCCCAGGAGTTGCTACTACTTCCACATTATAGGGCATATCGCCAAAGACTGTCCAATCCTCAAAGAGGCAGAACAGCCGAGGCCTTTTGTTACCCTTACTCGTCCACCCACTGTCGCAGAAAAGGGAAAGGGATAGTGGAAGTCTAAGTTAGGTAAGCATGTATAAGCAAGTCTTATCTAAGTATTGGATTACTTTTTGTGAAACTTTTGAGGGTACTTCTTAGAAGCCAATTAGTATGAATCTATTTCAGAATCAATATATAAGATATCGTTTTGTTATTTGTTTATGTCTAAATTCTGCTAGAACCCATTAGAAATAAAAAATATATGAGAATAATTAAGTAAGGAGCACTTAATAAAATGAGATAAAAATAAAAGCTAATCTTTGATAGGGAATGATAACTAATTTTGAGTTCTCATACATAAAATTGTAGAAACCAACCAAGGCCGAAAGACTAGCACTTAGGCAAAGCTTTAGGGAAGCCTTAGTCAAATACGGAGACTTGGAAGTTGTTGACATGTCGATCACGAGTGAAGAGGAAGATATACCAGTAGGAGGACCCTCAGGTATAGTACCGAGATCATTTGACTACCCGATAGAGATCTCTGACGATGAAGAGTTGATAGTTGAGGATGTGTTGCCCATAGACCTAGAGATCGATGCAGGAGCAAAGGCAAACGACGAGGCAGAGGATGAGGCAGATGATTGGATGTTAGATCCTTTGAGTGACGATGAAGAACTGGAGGAAGAGGAGCCCATGGCGATTGAGCCACTGATCGGAGAACCTATGGAGATATAGACGGAAGTCTCAGGGATTTACGATGCGAGATTTTATGAGAAAGATGATTCCGAAGGCGATGAACAGATTATTTGGGATATGGGTATGCCCATTCAGGAGATAGGATCTCCCATTTCGATGGTAGCTGAGGGTATTGGTTTAGAGGATATTGAGATAGAGCAGCATGAGCCATGGTTACCAAGAGGCCAGCAGTGCCAGGCGTTAGGATGGGACATAGCTTCAAAGATAGATGAGGAAGAGCCGGTTGAGGAAGATGAAGAGTCGGAAGAGATAGACTTGGAAACACCATCAAAGGGTTCTTCCGATGATTAGTGTTTCACTTTGAAACATTTTTTGAGGTTGTTGTATTATTATAGCAGTTATGATTATCTTAAGCACATAGTACGCGCTAAGATATGTGATGTAGTCCTTTTTGGCATGATATTTTGGGTTGACTAATATAGATAGTTGACTTGTGACTATGTATTTACCTCAAGTGTGTAGTACGCACTCAGGTTAGGACTAGAATGAATGATTGTACTTTATAATCGTATTTAGTGATAGTAGTTCCTTTGACATATATTGTTGACCTTTATACTTCTGTATCTTTGATTTCATTTCGAGGACGAAATGCTTCTAAGTAGGGGAGAATGCAACGACCCGTAATTTCACTACTTTGAAAATGAGAGTTTTCATTCAATTTAAATTTAAAAGGAGTTTAAATCTTAAATAAATATGTTATATATAAAAAACAATTATCTATTCTTATAGTTAATAAGTTTAAAAAGTATAAATTTGGATTTTGGAACAAATCGACAAAAGTTAAGTTTTGTTAAAAATAAATAAAGGCTTAAATAAGTGGATTTTAATATTTGTCTAAAAAGATAAATCTTATTTAAAACATCTAATGAAGATAATAAAAGTATGTTAAAAGATCTAAAATTTTGTTAATAATCCTTTAGCAAAAATAACAAAAAATTTGTCGCATTTTGTCAGTTTTACATGCATTGTAAAATTAGAGATTTTGATATTAATTAAATATGGTTTTAAAATATAAAGAGGCTTGTTTTGTTTTATTTAACGAAGTAAAAAGTTCATTTTAAAGTTTGGTTTACTTCAATATATATCTTAATAAAAACGTCAAATTTTGACTGTATGATTTGTTGTCAAAAACGCCGTTTTCAACCAAAACAAGTTGTCGACAAGTGGTTGCAACTTGGTACATTTCCAAACTTATAAATACAAGTTTATAAACTATATAGACATTATACATTTAGCACTAAAAACAAAAAGAGTTTACTTTTGAAAATATTTACATAAATATATAAAAGTAAAAAAGCATGATTTGACAAATTTAAAAATTATTAAACCCTTTATAAAACAACATCATTACTCTACTTCATATCTCATTAATAAGAAGTTATGTTTCTACATAGGAAAGGAGAAAATGCAAAATCGAAAAGAAAGCTAATGTAAGGAGTTAATGACACATACATACGTGCATTTAATGCAAATCCAATCGTTCCAAAGTCTTCTCTTTAAATACAAAATCTAAGAAGGTAGTCATTCCTCTTTCTTACCATCACCATTAATACATATCAAATTACTCTTTTTCACATAAAAGAAAAGTATACTTAAATTCAAAAATGAAGAGGGTATTAATGTCATTTACCACTAAATATGTTCACTTATAAATACAACCACACCCTTCTTCATTTCCACTACAATTTCATTTCATAAAATTTCCTAAAAATTTCTCTACTTCCATCATTTCCCTTCTACCTTCAAGCTATCACCTTCATACTCCTTACATCACCTTACACAAGCCAAACTACCACCTACACACCTCCTCCTCGCCCAAAACCCACTCCTACACCCCCACACCACCCTAGGCCGAGCACACCCTCCCAAAACCCGAGCCCTACCCCCTAGGCCGAGCCCCCTAGTCCAAGCCGAGCCCACACAAGCCCAAGCCGAGCTCCACACCCCCTAGGACAAGCACCACCGTCTCCTACCCTCTCCTACACGCCTAATCCCCTAGTCCGAACCCTCCTCTTTAAAAAAAAGAAAAAAAAAGAGGAAAAAGAGAATGAAAAAGAAAGGAAAACAAAAGAATTCGGAAAATAAGCAATAAGGCGAGACGTTGAAAAGTAGCACGTTAGCGAGAAACGCGTATCTCACATTAAAGATTGACGGAGCGGATATGAAGTTGAGAAATTCTCACCGTTTTTAAATTATATTTATTATCATGCTAAATTGTTATGTTAAACAATCACCATTTGATGATATTGATGTTTGATTTAACGTTTGAATATGTTGGATAATCCGTAGTAATGTTATAACATTTACCGTATGGAGAATATTCATGTTATATGGATGTTGTATGGTTGTTATGATAATTTGGGTATTAAATTCCTATTAGTTAAGTAATCACTTTGTTTAGTAAGACCATATTTTAGTAATATGAGAAATTGTGGAAAAATAAGTCTCTTTTCATTTAAAAGTGAAATTAAAGTTAAAATGAAAGAGAATTTGAAATTTTAAGTGAATCAGATTTGAAAAGGATAGTTAATTAGAAATTGAAATTAAGATGAATAGTGAAATTGAAATTCAAATCGATTTTTAGAAAGTGAAGATTAGTTTGATATTGAATTGAAGTTTAAATTGATATTAGATTTGAAATGTAAGTTTTAAATGTGTTTAATTTGAGATTAGAATTGAAATTGGGTTGAAATTGGAATTTAAAATTTAATATTAAAATAAAGGGAATAAAATAATATTATAATATGGTAATAGTGAAAATATATTTTAAATCCTTTAAAAAGTAAAAATATTGATTTAAAATGGTTTCTAATGATTTTATAAGTGTTGAAATCAAATTTGAATTGATTATTTAAAGTATTGAAAATAAGTTATAATTAGACGCGTCGCGCAATGGTAGTTTGCGATTTCGCGCCAAAAAGTTAAAATGAGTGTATAGATGGAATATGGCTCGAAATTCTTCAAGATAAGAAAATTTCGGACTATTATATCTGTATCTTCTAAACGAAGAAAGAAATTCAAAGTTCCGATAAGTAAATTTTGAATTAAGTCCAAATAAATTTTCTAGAAAAATCGCGCTAGTGCAGTTAAGGGACCATAACAGGAATTTGTTTAAATGAACGATTTTAATTACGGAAAAATATGAAATAAATTTTATAAATGTATTTAAATGATTTAAAACAGATTTGGATTGGAAAATATGAATTATCGAATGTTTAATTCAAATAAGCTTATTTAGCACTTCTGTAGCACTTTTCTATTGCGAATTGTAAAACTTTTGGAATATGAGTTTAAATGTAATAACGATTTTTTCAGAATCGATTGTGAATGTTTTAAAAAGGATAATTAAGCATTTTGAAAGATAATTTGGGATATTTATAAGCAATTCCAAAATAAAGTTGAAAATCTGAGTATGCAGAAACGACTAGTACATTTGTCCCGCCTGTGAGATCTGGGAAGATAAAACAAGGTGTTTAACTAAGGTTAGGGATGGAGAAACCAGTGCGTTGAACTTACCTGGCCTATGTTTTCTTTTCTTAGGCCAGTGGTGGAACAGATCGAAGGGAAAGCCCGGATGATCTTAAATAAAAAGAATCTGTTAAGTTTTTTGAAATAAAAGAAGATTGGTATTATCCGAAAGTTAAGCAACCTCCAGAAAGAAGTTTATCGTAAACGATGTCTTAAATAACAATGTTTTTGACCTGCTTAAAAGTAAAGAAATTTGGATCAAGAATTAAGTAAGAAAATCAGGGATATTTTCCAAAGCAGAAGAATAAATTTCCTAGAATCATCCTAAGTTAAAAGAAAGAGATTTTGAAATCATCCGAAAAAAATTAAAGTGAAAAGAGACTTAATAAATCCTATATACTCATATTCACTTTTATCGACGATTGGATTTCGAAGGAACCGGAGTCGGATTTGGTTAATTCCTATCCAAAAACCACTTCGAACCAATTTATACGTTCGAACATGAAGACTTGTGGAAGACGATGATTATTTAAGACCGTGGATCTTCATAGCATGAGAACTTCTTGTTGACTTGCTCTGGGTAGCTCCCAAGTTATATATAGCAGTGGTCTCCTTGTGATGAAGATTTTGAGGATTGCAAGGGCTTCTCGCCTAGTAATGGCCGAGGAAAGTGCCTTCAGTTTTTCCTGTTCCTGGACAACTTGTATGGACGTTTGTCTGGCATTGCATTTCTAACGATTACGTACATTGGTTTTTACAAACGTACATCAGTGGTGGCGGAGAATGCAATTTCTCTTACCTTAACACCCTCCTTGAGACTTACGAGATCAAGGGTTGTATTTTTGTGCATGGCAATTAGTAGTTAAATGAAAATGGCAATGTGGCATCAAAGATGTGATATGTGCTTTGTAAAAAGATAATCGTGACCTCAAGCCTCATCAAACCGTAAATGACCGAAATAGGATTAGATGCGGTAGGGCTAAGTGGGTCATTCCAATTTATGGTATGATCATCCCCTTCTAGATATATTTCTTCCCGCTATGATGTTCGAGATGTTAATTAATGTGGTGTACGGAGAACGAGCGCTCGGTTAAAGGTCGGTAACGACCGGGGGATGACATATTCGGTACTATCTAGTTAAAGTGGTAGGCCGGTCTTGTGTTGGTAGAGGGCAGAAGTTCTGCGCCTCGGGACATCCGTCTAGAGGTGTACCCATTTCGGAAGGTAGATCCTACGCCTGGTCATTGGTCTGGAAATCCATTCTCCAATAAGAACCTACGGACTTGTTTGTAGAGCCTAGTATGCTGGAATTTAATAATGGTAACAATTTCAGCAAAGACTAATAAGTTTATTTGCAAATATTTTCAAAGAGATGTCGTTAGAAATAATATCAAATGTTTTGATATAAAAGTGTTTTGGTTACCATAAGGTAAAAACTCGTCCGTGTTTATATGTGGGCATGGTCCTATGAGATACTCTTTATTTCAAAAGGATTTAATTTAAAGGCTGATATATGATACTGTCATTTATTATTAGTTTTCTCACGCTGGTTTATCAAGCCTGATCCTGGTATTTTCAATACTCGGGTCAGATCCGAGTAGTTTCAGGATAGTAGAAGATGGTTGGAGTTTCCAAAGGAGAGCTGGAGATATTTATCGACGTATGGAGATATTCTACTATCCACTTTGCTTAGTGTATTTTGTTTTATGTTTGTCAGTAATTGTAAGGACAGATGTTTATAACTGTCCAAGCTGAATTTAAGTTAGACTCTAATATATGTATTTAAAAGTTTTCTACTGTAAAAATATTTGTTTAATATTATATATTATTCCATTCATGTGAGATTCTGTTCTGTGTACTTTTCTTTATCACCCTTAATGATCCGTCTTTTCGTGCAATTTGAGTTGGACATGTGTGGTTTATTGTCGATTCAAAGGGTACGGGAAAACGGATTATTGCACAAATGGTTTTTAACTTGTTTTTACAAATTTTTGTGGTGACAGCACTAGTTCATTTTTGCTCTTAAAAACTTATATACGCGCGTGAAGGCAAAATTGCCATTCTACCACTTAGATGATCAACTGACTTTGCAGACGAATTTCTTATATATATTTTTAAATTTCTATTTTAAATATTTATTTCGACAGTAATTCAAAATCATGGTTGTTACAAACTCTCCCACTTTAAAAATTGCGTCCCTGCAATTTTCATACTAGAAGTTGTTTATAACACAAAATATTCATCACAACAAAGATTAAAATAGAAAAGATGGATAAGGATGCTTACCCCCACCTGAAGAGGAGAGAAAACCGGGATAAGAAGGCTCGATGAATTCTTTGGTTTCCCAAGTGAAATCTTTGGGGTTTGCGGACCATTGAATTTTCACTAGCAGGACTTATTTATTCCGAAGGCGTTTAACCTCTGAAGCTAGCACACGAATAGGATTTTGCACCACAGACAAGTCGGGTGAAATCTCAAGACCTTGCAGCATATGAGGATCAATAACAGAATCCGAATCACGAAGGCATCGACGAAGTTGGGATACATGAAATATGCCATGAATTCTCGAAAACTGAATAGGTAGCGATACACGATAAGCAACAGGGCCAATACGTTCCGCAATAGGAAAAGGTACAATATAACGAGGAGCCAATTTCCTGGAGCTACTAAAACGCACCACAACTTTCATCGGGTAAACACGAATGAGTATGGGATCGCCAACAGAAAATTTCAAAGGCTTTCTACGATGATCGACATAAGATTTCTGCCTATTCTGAGCCTCCTTCATTCTCTGTCTATGTAACGATCCGATTTTTCGACTTTCGAAAGTCGACACTAATACGTCCACTGTACCAATTGCCGAACCATCGAACGCCGAAAAACCGAACCATTAGGGTTTAAGAAGAAGAAGGTAGAAATAATAACAGAATCTCACAATTCGCAGCAGAACAACATATAATATATCAATGAATAATCTTTAAAACAAAGAATCATATCTGTTATTACATTACATCACATTACATTATCAGAGTGTACAACAACAAAAAGAAGAAGAAAATATAACATATATGAGTAATATGCTTCGCTATCCAGCTTGCTCCTGATCTCCACAGCAACTCCTGAATTCCAGAATGACCTGATATCCTGACTGTAGGCTGCCCGTGTGGAAATTGGTGGGCACCCAGAGTTTAGAAAGGGAACAATAAACTCCTGGTCAGTCATGGGACTGGTGTGAGATCTAAAAAACAGTTATTTTTACCAAGAAAATAAAAAGAAGCCCGCTATGCTTTTGCCAAATGAAACTACCATAAGGCCTCTCGCCACACACATAATGCAAACGCATAATAGGAGCAGATTTCTCCTTATGATAGTCAAACATGCTTAATACGCAAAATCTATTTATATTATTATTATTATTAGTGCATAGTGCGAAAAACATTTCGAAAGCATAATATTAATCTTAGCCATCGTACGTACGTTATAGTATGCCTTCTATAGCTACCATATTAGATGGCAGGTTCTACACCTAAAACTGTACAAGGTGTGTATTGGTGATTGAATTTCCAACAAATGGTCAGGCTAAGGAACTTCCTGGGCCACATGGGTATGCCTTTGGATGGACGCCCCGAGAACCTAACCGGATCTCTGCCAACACAAGGCCGGGTTACCTCTGAGAAAATAGGTAACTGCTGACACGAGTACGTCATCCCCCGGTTGTAAACAACCTTTATCCGAGGATCCTTAACAACAACAATCACAAAGTAATATATATTTGCGATATTCATATAAGTTAAGTATCTGGGCTCCATACCATGATACCACTTCTATCCAGAAGGGAATGAACATACCCTAAGGGGCGCTACCCCCTATAACCTTGCTACATCCTTCCTGTTTTGACCATTCCGGGGTGCGAGGTCCGACGAAGTCTCGTCCACAAAGCTACGCTTTTCAGAAAGTCAAGCTTCGATCAACAAATAATCAGCAGCACTTCGTATGCCACATTACCAATTTGGGAATGTATCAATAGTAACCATCAGCTACATAACCTCTGAGCTCGTACGTCTCAGAGAAGGGTGTTAAGCTAAGAGAATAAATTCTCCGCCACCAACAGAAATGTATTTGATAGAAACCAGCTTTACATCTCAAAGTGTAACGTCGGACACACATCCATACAAGTCCGTTCCGAGATCGGACGGAACCGAAGGCACTTCAAAAGAAGCCCTTGCAATCCGGATATTCACTAATCACGTCCGGAATCCCCATCACAAAGAGTGATAAAATCTCTATACTGGAGCAACCCGGTGCAGAGACATTCGACAGGTAATCCTTTCGCTTTTGAAAATACCCAGTCTTCAACACCATCTTCAAATGAAATCTCATTTCGCTGTATCGTTATTCGGAATGGGTTTTATGACACAAGGTCCTCTCCCGGCTAATCCGAATAACGAGCGCTTATTTTAAAATAAGTGTTCATTCAGATTCAAATAAATCACAATAATTTCACTTCGATCTTTTAAACAAAAGATCCATCACAATCACAAAAGTTCGATGTGGGTTTCGAATATCCATTTGGAATTCGTCTCCCGGTCGCATCGAAACTCAAATGTCGATTAAAATGGCCAGTATTGATAGTTGGTTACTTAACTATCAATCATCATTCACAACAATCGCTGGATTTCAAATAATTTTCCCCCAATTATTATTATTTTCAAAATATCTTCGCAAGACAAAATTTCACTTTTCAACACTGAAAACAAATTCAAATCAATTTTTCACATTCCAATCCTTTGAAAATAAATTTCAAATCAATTTTCCCTTACGCGGTAAACATTTCCAATATTTATTCATTTCCACCGAAAATCTGCCGATAATATAAAAATACTTATTCAAAATATATTTGGAAACATTTAAAATAAATTACTTTAGAATATTTGCTTAAATATTAGTTATGAAAAATATTATAATAATATCTCATATTAAAATTCAGGTCCAAAACTAATTTTAAAATAAAAATTTGTAAATAGAGAATAAATATTTAAATAGCTATTTTCTAAATCAAATATCAATTTAAATCTTTAAAATAAACCCTTACACAATTAATTAAATAATTATTTTTTCATTTGTAACAGTTTCCAAACTAATTGCTCCATCAATATTATATTAAAACCAAATCTATAATATTTTAATTTTATTCAAAAGCTATTTTAAAAATATACTGGGCTTTCCAGGGAAGAATTTCTTTTCCATTACAAAATGGTCCATTCCAATAAATTAATAAATCTTCTTGATTTATTTTAATTTAAATTCCAATTTGTAAATTTCTTTCCATACTTTAAAAATAAACCAATATTTATTTTTAAACAATTTCCCTTTTCTTTACAAATTCCCGTTGTGAATTTACCTTTCCTAATATCAACTGATATACAATTTTAAATCGATTTCCCAAATATCTTCTTCAAACCCAACCAAATCCCAAATTGATTTCCAGTTTATTTCAAACACAAAAACAAATTCCAATTTGAGTTCCCAAATTAATTCTCCAATATCAAATCAATTTCAAATTTATTTCCAAGTTATTTCCAAAACACCTAACCAAATATCCAAATCGATTCCTAAGATTTATTCAAACTCCAAATTAATTCCCGAATCGATTTCTAAAATTAATTTCAACTCTAATTAAATTCCAAATTAAATTTCTAAATTTATCTCCTTTTGAAATAAATTTATTTATCTCTTTCAATTATTTAAAATATGTATCTTAAATAAATCCTTCAACTATTAAAAAATATTACTCGAAACTCCTTTATTAAAAATATTTTCCCATATTTTTGAAATTTAACCAATATGTCTTTAAAGATAAAACTTTATCTATTTAAGTTTCCTTCTTTTAAAATTCACCCGATTTCTTTGGGTGAATTTATTATAAATTTTCTACCCAAATTTCAAAATCAAATTTTATTTATTTCTGGTATCCTACGATACCAAAAATATATTGGGCTAAATTACAGCCTTCAACGGTTTCAATCACAAATAGTCACACGAAATAAAAATAATCAACACACAACATACAAAAAAATTAAATATTTGAGGAATCCAGTTGGATCCTTCCAACCTGTTTCCCTGCATCCACAAACGTTAGCACAACAATTAAATACCCATTCCACTTCGAGGTGGAATATATGGGATTTATAAAATATTATCTGCTCCGATGCGGTGCAATAGGGTCTATTTCAAACAAATGATAACAACCAACATACAAGCACACAATCAACACAAACAACAATTTTAAATTTAACTATTTAAAAATCAAACTGGAAATTCCGATTTAAACTTGAGTGAGAAGATCTCATCTTAGATTTTATTTGCCATCCATTTTCATTCCAGCCATTTCTTCACGATTTAAGATCTTTTATAGACAATTTTATACAGTTGATTAATATTCGAAATAAATCGAATAATAAATTTCCATTTAACAGATTTATTTAATTTAAACTAATAAATAATTTTTTTAAACCCATTTCCCTTTAAATAGATTTAATTAACTAACAACTTGGATTTTAAACTAATATTTTTAAAATTGCCGCCTACCTAAATCTTATATATATATATAAAAATTTGGTTTTAAACATGACGTAACAGTATAAAATTTCTACATGCATATATACTAAACAATAATGGGTTATTCTTACTGTAATAAATTTTCTTTGTAAAATATAAGTATACATATACATATTATTTGTTAAATTGAACGAAAAAAAATCATACCTCACCGACGATCGATCAAGCCCATGACTCTCGCTCCACGATTCCAAATCGTGCAACTCCCCTTCGGCCTACGCCATCGCGCCGAACATCGAAAACCAACGTCATGCCCTAGATCGAGATCACCTAGAATCGCGACCCTTGGACCGCCGATCCTCCTCGTGCCCCTTGACTTCAATCGTGAGCCACCTCCTCATGCCTTCCAAACATCGGTGTTTCGTGAGTACTAGCCCTCACACGCTCCTCTTTCGAGCCGATCGCACTTGCCTCCAATCGCGAACAATTCGAGTGTGAGCGCATCGCCACATACTCGATGATGCCCTAGCTCCAAGCTCGAGTTCGATTTCTCGGCCATTGCTCGTGATTCTCACCATGTCGCACCTCGTTGTCGAAGCGCACCGAGAGGTTGTGACAAACGAAGCGACTTCGCTCCCCCTCTGATTCAAATCGCCACTATTTCCTTCTTTTTTCTCTTTCAGTGAGGATTTGGAATTTGAATTGGGGATGAAGAAATTAAAAGGACTAGCCATCATTTTGTTTTTATTTGAACGAAAATTAGAAATGAAGAAGCTTCGCCATTTTTTTATTTGATTTTGAACGAGGTGTCTGTCGCATATAATTTTTTATTATTATTTTAAACGCATGTTCAAATTTCATGGAGAGAAGAAGCCAGATTTCCAAATGATGAAACGTGTTAAATCAATAGCATTTATTCTCGATCGATTAAAATATCAAATTAAATTTGAATTTTGAATTTAAACGAATTGAAATCGGGCTAATATTCTCGACCTCCAATCGAGACATGCCGCCAGGCATTTATAATGTTATACGCCTATTTCGAAGGCAACAGAAAAGGTTTCGAGTCCAAATTCGATCGTATGGAGAAGATAGCTTTTTAAATCAAGTATAAATATTAAATTCCCGATATAAATGTCAACGCGTTTATCTATCGTACATCACAAGACAACTCCGAATGCTACAGAAATTGAAATCCGATAATAATACCATATTATGGATCTAATGGAACTGGTTTCATCGAATTCCGAGACTGTGCCTCGGACGGCTATTTTTAAATATCGATTTAAACGATATAAATTCAATACTGAACAAATCATTCCCAAATTCAATTCTGAAGCTTCTATTATCTTCAGTATTATCAATATAAATTTTCTAAGCCATTAAATTATTTTTAACAGGCTCAAAATTGATGATTTACAATTTTACCAAAATTCTATAATTAGATTCAATAATTAAATTGCCAAATTAATTCTGATATTTGAAATTTAAGTTAAACTATCATTTAAACATTTAAAATTAATTAAATATTTCGATTTCAAATGTCCAAAATTCTGGGTCGTCACAGTCTAATAATATCAATCCTCTCAGTAGAATCACGAATATAATCGGGGCCGAGAACTAACTTTTCCCCCGATTCGAACCATCAAGATGGGGGTCGACACGGTCTTCCGTAAAGAGCTTCGAAAGGTGCCATACCGATATTGGATTGAAAACTATTGTCATAAGAGAACTCAACAAGAGATAAGTGGTTTTCCCAACTACCACCAAAATCAAGAATGCCAGCTCGAAGGAGATCCTCTAAGACATGACTCACCCTTTCAGTCTGACCATCAGACTATGGATGATAAGCTGTATTGAGATTGAGCTTAATGCCCAAAGCTTTCTAAAGGCTCTGCCAAAAACCACTAGTGAAAAGCGGATCTCTGTCACTAACAATAGAACTAGGCACACCATCAAGTCGAACGACTTCCTTAATAAACAACTTAACCAACAAAGGAGCAGTCCGATTGGACTTGATAGGAATAAAATGGGCTGATTTAGTAAATCTGTCAACAATCACCCAAATACTAGTATGGCCCAACCTCGAACGAGGTAGACCATTAATGAAGTCCATGGAAATCTGATCCCATTTCCATAATGGAATCTCAAGAGGCTGCAAAAGACCACTGGGACGCTGATGTTCTGCTTTAATAAGTTGACAAGTCATGCAACGACTCACATAACTTACAGCATAACGCTTCGTACCCTCCCAATAGTATAAGCGTTTCGTATCAGCATACATCTTACTACTACCCGGATGGATAGTATACTTAGAAAGATGACAGTCCTCAAGAATGTCATTTCTAAGATTAGAAACATTAGGCACAATCAACCTACCCTTCTTCTGAATACAACCATGAACATCAATATTGAAATCCTTTAGATCATCACTTCGAGATTCCGATTTACAACTCAGAATAAGATAAGAAAGATCTTGATCTTGTTTCCGGGCATCGGCAATCTATTCCAACAAACTAGGACGAGCTTCCATGCTAAATAAAAGCACGGGAGAATCAGAAACTAAGGACGGTCTCTAATATCACAAAGAGATAAAGCTTCCAATATATTCCACTCTGCTAGCATCATGGAGACAACAACTTGCTGCTTGCGTCTACACGCATCAACAACTCGATTACCCTTACCAGCGGTATACTGAATATCGAAATCATATGAAGCAAGAAATTCGAGCCAATGTTGTTGCCTAATATTAAGTTCTTTCTAAGTGAATAGATACTTCATAGATTTGTGATCAATAAGGAGAATAAAATGCTCGCCCAATAAATAATGTCGCCAAATCTTTAGAGCAAAGACTATATTGGCCAACTCCAAATCATGGGTACCATAACGAATCTCGTTAGGCTTTAGTTGTCTAGAAGCATATGCAATTACTCTATCCTTTTGTATGAGAACAACGCCGAGCCCAAAACCACTGGCATCAGTATAAACAACAAGATCATGATTCCCTTCGGAAACTACTAAGATAGGAGCATGAGTAAGGAGATCTTTTATCTTCAAGAAAGAATCCTCACACTTATCCGACCAAGTAAAAGGAACAGCTTTTCTCGTGAGAGTGGTAAGCGGTAAAGCAATACGAGAAAAGTCCTTAATGAACCGGCAATAATAACCCGCCAATCCAAGGAAACTACGGATCTCAGTAATAGTCTCGGGCCTCTTCCTATTATGAATAGATTCGATCTTGGAAGGATCGATAGAAATACCTTCGGAAAAACAATATGACCAAGAAACCTCACCATATTCTCCCAGAAGTGACACTTGGAGAATTTGGCATAAAGCTGATGCTGACGAAGAGTTCTCAAAACAATCTCCAAATGTTGAATATGATTGACTTCAGAATTGGAATAAATAAGAATATCGTCAATGAAAACCAAGACGAACTTATCGAGATATTCTTGGAATATCCGATTCATAAGGTCAACAAAATACGCCGGAGCGTACATCAAACCGAACGACATAACAAGCCATTCGTAAGAACCATAATGAGTACGGAATGCGGTGAGAGGAAATCTATCTTCCGCAACTCGTAACTGATGAAAATCGGTAGCAAGATCGAGTTGGGAGAAAGCTTAGCGCCACTTAATTGATCGAACATGTCATAGATCATAGGAAATGGATACCTATTTTTGTTAGTGAGCTCGTTAAGCTTGTGATAATCAATGCAAAGCTTAAGAGTACCATCTGGCTTCTTAACAAAGACAACGGCGATGTCCCAAGGAGATAAACTAGAACGAATAAATCGCTAGGCTTCCAATTCAGATAATTGTTGCTTGAGTTCCTCAGTTTCCTTAGCAGACATCCTCGTCGGAGGATGACTGACAGAATGAGCACCAGAGATAAGATCAATATGGAACTCAATTTTCCTCTTCGGCGGAAACCATGAAATAGGCTCAAAGACATCAGAAAAATTACAAACAACCGAAATATTATCTATGACATCCTCCGATTCCAAGGAAGAAATGAGAGCATTCCAAGTATGATCCATGCTTCGAAATATAATAGATAATTGCTCGATAACATTCAGATGCTTGAGGTATAAGTTCTTTTGTGACATAGAATTTGGACTCGATAACGGACGAGCCAACCATACCCAATATCATATCAAAATCAATATGATCCATAACATGCAGATTCACATGAAAGGAAAAACCACAAAGAATAATCTCAACACCAACACAAAACAAACCAAGAGTAGCGGATCCACTAATAGGATTTACAATCCTCAAAGGGTCGTAAAGAGTAACAACATCCAAAGAAATAACATCAAGAAGCTCCTTTGACACGAATGAATGTGATGCACCCATATCGAAGAGAACTCTAATAGAACGGCCATGAAATAAAATAAAACCTTCCAAAACGGAAGGAGTAATACCTTTGGGCCTAGAAGAATCACTAGAAGCTTTAGCAACATTAAGCTTCCTAGATTTAAAACCCTTGGGAGCAGTAGGATAATCAGAAACCCAATGACCCTCTTTCTTGCAAAAGTGACAAATGTAAGGCTTAGGACAACTACGGAGAAAATGATCCAAAGAACCACAATTGTAGCATGCCCTCTGAATAAAAGGTGCACTACTAGGCTGAGAACTAGAGGTAGCTTTCTTCTTCTTCTTGTTGGAATAAGAATTAGGCCTATGAAATTGAAACCTCTTCTTGTTGGTGTTCTTAGAAACCTCAACCTCATCACAACTATCACGTTCCTTTTCAGCAGCTTCAAGGCAAAGAGCCGAATCAACAAGCTCCTCAAAAGTGAGCTTAAGCTGAAGAAAAAGAACTTTCTCCAAATACTTCTTCAAACCATCAAAAAACGAAGATTCTTCTTACGTGGAGTGTTAATGAACTCAACTCCGTATTTGGATAGGGCCTTGAAAGATGCAACATAATCAGAAACAGAGGAATTTCCTTGCTTCAAATAAAGGAAACTATGAGAAAGATTAGCCTTTTCTATTTCAGGAACGAACTTAAGTTCAAAATGTTCCTTAAACTGAATCCAAGAGCGAGAGGGCTCATCAACTTTCGCAATAAAAAGCTCATACCAATCAAGCACACGCTATTGGAACATGCTAGATGCCACGAGAACGCGATGATGATCAGAAAGATCCATCCGAGAAAATATGCGCTCAAAAGTGCGAAACCAATTCTGAACCTCCATTACACTTTCCGTTCCCTTGAAAGGCTTGCTTCCAAGGTGGGAATAGTCACTACACATGCGGGCGAAGGCATACTTTGGAGTAGGAGCTGTGGGCGTAGGAATAGAAGGCTAAGTACCCCGACATAGATTCATAAACTGATCAGCTGACATATGGACTCCGTCCGGATGAGAACCACTAGACGGGCCTGCAAAAGAATGCTTCCCACTACTTCTTCCAGCCATAGGCTGAGAGACAAGAGAAGGTAAGAATTAGTTAAAACAATACACAATTGAAAGAAATTTAACAAATGGAATACTGTGGAATATAAAATTTATTCCTAGACATATTCCACATGTTAAAGTGGAAGGAATAAATTAGAAAGGCACGAATAATAACATATGTTCCATTCTGCTTCTGTTCTGTGTTTATTATAATTTTTTCTGAATCTCAGCTCCGATACCAAGCTGTGACGCCCCATCTTTATGCTCACAATAATAAAGGTTATTATAAGGAATAATGTCTGCTATTGCGAAGAATAAGGCTTGTTAGAAGCAATCATCCATAGGTTATGCCTTAGATGAGTGTGGATTACATCGATAGGGGTTGTGTAAATTACTCCCAACGATATAATTTCAATCTAAATGTAAAGCGAAACCACGGTGGCTAAAGAAAAATTCAGAACAACTCATAATAACAACAACACAGATAGTATAATCACATCAGAACAGAAATATCAGATATACAGCCGAAGACAAGTCTAGAATACATACTACAACAATCATTGGTTCTCATGAACCAAATGTACATATACATATCCATCAATACATATATGAGAAGAGAGTCAATATACCAAAAGTAATCCCCGAAGACTAGACAAAAGATGGAGTGAAATCCCAAAAGCTGAAGTTGCAACTGAATCAGAGATAGCGACTATGCAGAAATAATTGGTCTGACCTGAGTATTATTTAAAAGAAAATAATAAACGGATGAGTCAAATTTAATCTTAGAAGTGAATGAATCATAAACAACATCAAGCAAAATAATAATAGTCTCGAATGAGACTATTCAACATAATAAATCAACATAGTTTAAGTGAAGAAATCACATCAAACTCCATCAAAATCAACTTTCAAATTCACAATTGAATACAAAACAACAATTCACAAAATCTAGAAATCAAAAATGGATAACTAGAAAAATCATCATAAAAGTGGATCGATCCTATCATATGGCGAGTCTAAGCTACACAGCACGTGCATCAACGTATGGCCGAAGCCTACCAAGCACTGTCATCATAATTTTTGGCCCCCAACAAATTACCCGAAGGTGCAACATATGACCCGAAGGTCTAGTACTGGTAATTGACCTAAGGTTCATCATATGACCCGAAGGTCCAACATAGTGGCTCGAAAGCCCAACAAACCATCAAAATCATCAATCAACAAATCCACAATGAATATTTCAATTAACAAGTCCGGAATTAACCGAATTAGTAAAAGTGTGGTTCCATATTCCGCACTTTTGCTAATTCATTTAAATCTCTTCATCGTTTCCTTGAAAGTGCAAAATTGTGTATTTTATATAAATAAAATTTTCATTCTCAAACGGACAAGTTCGGAATTAATCGAATCAGTAAAAGTAAGGGTTCATGTTCTCAATTTTGCTGAAGCGTTGAACTCGCTTCCTCGTTCTTTTGAAAGCGCAAACTGTAAATTTTTTGGAAATAATTTTATTTTAAAACGATTTTTAAAACACGTGATTAAAATAGCAACAACTATATCAATTTCGACGAGGAAATTGCGTTTCACAAAACACCGCAAAAACGGGTATCAAATCAGCGTTGTGGGATAACCGCTTGAAAATTCACTTTAAATTTGACGCTTACTGAAGTCGAAATAAAAGTAATTTTTTATTCGTCAAAAATGTTATCGAAACAACACGCTTAAAAAATATAATACCAACGTAAAAATTTTGTTATAAAAATAACGGTAACAAAATACGATTTAAAATGTAACACCGTTCAACAAAAAATAATAATTAAACTGCATTACCCAGTATTCATAAAACACTTCACTCGAAAATGAAGAAATGAAAAATATTTAATAACTCCATCATCCTTGAACTGGACTCTGTTTTGCACACAAATATAAATATTTTGTGTTACACTTAAAAGCATGCATGTAATATGCAGACACATCCAAAAATGCAAAGACTAAATGATCTGGAACTTAACCTTACACACAATAATGAGTTTACCAAATACTTGACCTGGAAAAGTTAAAATGTGCGCATGAATTGTGTGTAGCCTGGACACATTTTCAAAGCAATTTAATCTTGCACGTACATCCTAATATAACGGTCTGGACATATTTTTATTTTAATGCAACATGTAATACTCATGCAGACTTTAGTTTGTACGCATGCAATTGAAATATGGTCTGTCCTTGATTTGTGCACACACACATTTCTTTAAACACGTACTGCATACGCTAATGAAACAGAACATACACACCTGAGCAATGTTTTATTCACGCAAGAATGAAACAGTTTTCATGCACATTAAAATTTTCACTCATGTAATAAGGTGGAAAAATGACTACACCCTGTACACATATCACGCAGCACGTATAATATGCGAGTGTAAAATTTACAAATGAGTGACCTGACTGATATGCATGCAATGTGAAGAAATGTAAAACAACAATGATTTGTGCTATGCCTTGGTATTCAAATAATGCCTAAACAACACTATATGCACATGCACTGACCAAAAATATTCTTTTGAACTATATTATCGTATACAATAAGATGGCATGCACGAATTGAAAATTGTTTGAACTACATGAACTGGAATACTTCAAACATATATGCACGTAACCAAAAAAAACTGTGCAAGCCATATACATGCGCAAGAAACCATTCTATAATCTGGGCAATACTTCATACACAATGAAAAATTAAAATATTTTGACCTGAACATGTGTACTCAAATCAATAATGCCTGGCCTAAATACTATGCCCGTAAGCATTTATACACGGTCAGGGCTACCATTTTATACAAAAAAATACATAAACAAATGATGGCTTGGACTCAGTAAAATGCACGCATGAGAGAAACAATGAAATGAATAAAAACTCTACACTAGAAATTTTCCAGAACCAAAAATTGCATACAATACGTACCCACTCAACTAACCAAATTTTCACATCCATAGTTTGAAATTAGAAATGTAAGTTTGCACTCACCTAAAATTGGCTTTAAAATTAGTTAGCAAATAGGAACCACTTAAAATTAAATTTCTTGAACAGCCATTAATGCACTACCGAGCTCTGGAAGCTAAAACAAAAGAATGATGCAATACGAAAAATGAGCAAGAGAATTTCTTTGCAGGCTACTTTTCTTTCAAATATTGTGCAAGTCAATGAAATAATGTGTGTTGGCCTTTATTTTGTGCAAAAGCATTTAAAGCTAGACGTGCTTTAGTGTAAAGAAGGACAGGCTGCCTATAAAAATGATGATGGCTGTAAAACAAAGTGTATGTTCACTTTTGCTTTTTATAAATATAAGTGGGACAACAATTTCATATTGTTTTATAAACTTAGTTGCAGCAAATGGTTTTCAACTTGTTTTTACAAAATTTTGTGGTGGCAGCACTAGTTCATTTTTGCTTTTAAAAACTTATATACGCGCGTGAAGGCATAATTGCCACTCATTTCAAACATTCTACCACTTAGATGATCAACAAACTTTGCAAATGAATTTATTATATATTTTTTATAAATTTCTATTTTAAATATTTATTTCGATAGTAATTCAAAATCACGATTGTTACAAACTCGAAAATGAATACTGATGATGTGGACATCATCATCAGGATTATTTTCCAATGACTGAAATGAGTTATGTGCTTCCTTGCTACCACAAATTCCTTTCAAAACAATTTTTATTCAAAAATATTTCCCAAATAGTACTCCGTCATCGCCTTTAAATTTTTGGAAAACATGTTCACCATTTCCAAGATTGCAAAACCTTTGTTTAAATACACTTTAAACGCTTTTCAAAATTTTTGGGATTTAAATTATGGTCTAAATCAAATTTTAGTTATTCTTTTTTTGGATAAATCATACTTATAGAATTCTATTTGGTTATAAACCTTTTCAAATTTTGGACCCTTATATTTGATTATAATATTAACAACCAAAATTCTAAATATATATAATAAATTTCAGAACATTATTCCTTTTACATGAAAATATAATTTTGGGTAAAATTATTTCATTTACCCACTTTAAAAACAACACCATGTCGGTTTATCTTGTTTAAGGGTTTAGAAACCCCTATCGATACAGTTTACTTCCCGTACCGATCAGAATTCATAAACGCTCAACCGATAAGTCAACATTGTATAAAAACAGTTTTTATATTAACTAACAAGTACGCTCTCATATCCATTATCACGCTTAACTCATTCTAGATTACAATGGACTCTGTTCAATGAGAAATTCCCCCACCAGAGCCAAGGTTATCGCCAAACTAAGCTTTGCTACCACGTGTGACGACCCGCCCTTCTCGAACCTCGAAAATTGACACAAAATATGCTACAGTATAATATGCCGACGATCGGGTGCTAGAAAAGACATATTGTTAAGGAAAAGAAAGAAGATAGAAGAAAGAAGGAACTAAACAATAATAGAATCTCACAATTGCAGCGGAACAAGATATAATAGTCAATAACAAGTCTTTACATAAAATGAAAACTATATCTGTTTTATATATTACATCATCAGAGTATCACAAACAAACAACAATTTCCAGCTTGACAATTTCATACAATCACAGTAGCGGATATAAACAAATACGGTAATATGTCTCAGACTTCAGCTCCTCTGTAGTGCTCCACAACATCCTGTCCTAAACATATAATACTCTGTCTGACCCAAGCATTATAATAAAATTACTCCCGAGTCAGTCTGAAATACCAGCATGAGAAAAATACACTCAAATTGATTACTAAAGTTTCAAAATCCTTTGAAATCAAAAGCATCTCGTAAGACCACGCCACAAATAAACATGTCGGATTTTTACCTTACGATAGCCAACACATTTCTTATCAAAATTCTGTGATATTATAATAGTGTCTATTTACAAATACTTATTAAAATAGCCGAAATGTTACATGATTAAATTCCAGCTACCAGCCACAATCTTGGATAATACAAACAAAACCGAAAAAGGCTCGTAGGGAGAATGGATTTTCAACTAATGATTAGGCACTAGGGTACCACCTGTCATAGTACGTGGCCCAGATCACTGTACCGAGGATTACTCCTAATCCCCTGCAACACAAGACCGGGGCTACCCCTTATTGGATAATCCCGAGTAAGATCATCCCACGGTTGGGATCAGAAACCGCACCACTACGCCAAATGAAAAGGGACATATAGACAGGGATGACCTCACCCTAATGGGTGCTACCCACTTAGCCTTGCTGCATATCCCCTGATTTTCATCCATTCCTAGTTAATGAGGCTTGAGGCTAAGCGTTACCTTTTAGAATGTTTCACTTAGAATGCCCATCGTCCACCTGACGATGTTCCAAAAGCTTACATCCATATAAGTCTGTCCCGGGTTCGAACGGAACCGAAGGCACTACTCCTACTACATCCATTTTGGAATCATCCTCAGGGTTAGTAGCGACTAGCCCTTGCACTTCACTGCTCCATCTTCGAATCAAAACTCGTTTGCTCACGAAAACGTACAAACCGGATCGCAGTGGTTTTCGAGAAATAAATCACGATCCCGGTCTCTCCGAAACAATTAACGCATTGTCCAATGTTGATAGTCGGTTATTTAACTATCAATTAACATCCATAAACAACCATCAAACAATAAATAATTTTCCCAAGTTATTTATAAATCTCAAAATATCTTCGCAAGATATATTTCCAATTTCAACCCTTTTGAAAGCAGTTTTCAAACCCCCTTTCTTTTTACGAAATAAATCTCCCCAAACATTTTCTATTTCCTCTGAAAATAACTAAGTCAAATTAATTTAGACTTTAGAACATTAGATCACTTTATTCTAAATATACCTTAAAATATATTTAAAAATATTCAAAGCAAAACTACTTTATAAAATATAAGCTAATTTTAAAATAAAAGTTCAATCAAACTAAATTTTACAAGAAGGGTTACAAAGTCCTATACAATTTTCAAAGAAAACTTTAACCAATTACCTTTAAAATAAAACCATTTTATAAAATATAAATATTTATAATATTCTTTTAAAACATAATACTAATTACCCCTTTTAAAATAATTATTACTATAACTAATTTAGTGCATATTTACCTTTAAAATTTTTACAACTTAAATAAGAATTTTCTTAAAAACATTCTTTTAAAATCAAATTTAAAACTTTTATCTACTTAAAAATCTGCTTTAAAACGAACTTGGCTTTTCAGGGAAATACACTTTCATTTCAGAATAAACCAAAGAATCGTTTTATAAATCCTCCTTGATTTATCTCAATTCGAATTTACGTTTAAATCCTATAAATTTCTTCCAACACTTTAAAAACTAAACTCCTTTTTAATTTTAACACATTTCCCATTTCCTGGAAATCACCTCCAAAATATATGCTTAATATATTTAGAATAAGGCTACTAGAAATTTCTTAAATGAAAATAATACTTAAGAAAATATAGAGGAGTTTCTAAGTAATTTAAAACAAAATTACCTTTTAAGATAAAGTTATTAAATTAAGTATCCATATCAAAATTCCACTTTTGGAAACTTAATACTAATTTACCATTAAATAATTTAAATTCCATAATTACTTAAATAAATATTTACTGACTTAAAATATATCTAAGAAAAATATACTTTTCTAAAATATTTCTAAAATCAGATTTTAAACTTTTAGTTTATATTTTGAAAACTTTTCTTTGAAAACATACTTAATTTTCCAGAGAATACACTATCCATCTTTAAAAGCAATCTCACTGCTCTTTTAAATGCTTTGCACTTCTTATAGAATTTCCCACGGGTAATCTATACTTTTAAATTTATCCTCCGATAAATATTCCACTTCATTTAAAAACCCAGTTTCATTCCTCATTTCGTTTTTAAACACCATTTCAAAAACACTTCAAATTCCAAAACAACTTCCTGAATTTGATTTCCTTAAATTCATTACTCAAAATTTCCTTTTCACATCCCCTTTAATCCCAACTTATTTCATTTATGTTTTAAAATTCCAGACTATGTTTATCCAATAATACCACAGCACAATTCAATTTCCAAATTAATCTATCGCAGTATATAAATGAAATACATCATCAATTATGAAAATAATTTCTATATTGTGAGGAATCCAGTTGGATCCCTCCAACATGTTTCCCTACGTCCACAGATGTTAGCACAACAAATAAATATCGATCAAATTTAATAATAATTATCATATTCAACCAATCAAGCAATCATTTAAATATAAGCTATTTAAACTAACTAGCATTCCAGACGTGAGTGAGATAAACTCACCTTGAGTTTAAACGTTGAGTCGTTCCAATTTTAAATTAAATCGAGCGTCTTCGATTTAACCTAAAATCTTCATGAACTCCAATCGATCCCAGATCTGAACTGCAGTATAGATCTCTTCGTTGTGGTTCCAGCGCTGCCAATTTCATCGAAATCCGACTACGCAAACAAAAGATATTCAGTTTTAAAGGTATGAATATAAATTTTAACACAAATTCTCTTTATTTAATTACCCAAATTAAATTGACCGTTCGATTTAAACAAAGGAAAATCGGCTGCTCTAGATCTCTTCTTCCCTTGCATGATCCAGAAAGCGACCAACCAATACACGCGCGCTCATCGCCACACCATCATCAGCCCAAACATCGATACACGAGTGCGGAACGGAGCGCCTCACCGCCACGCGACCCCAGCCGCCGCCATGACACTTCCGGTCGCTCCCTTGCCATGAAAACGGGCTCGAACTGAAACCCTAGATCATTAAATCGAGGACAATCCAAGGCCCTAGAACGACAACCCGCCATTGGATCCTTGGAGCTCGATTCGCTTAATATTTTTGTAGTCGGTGATTTTGCTATAAATATATAGATTTAAAGAAAATCGAGGAAGAAGGTTATTGCCTTTCGGCCATAGATAAAAGAAACGGTGGCTAGGAAAAAATATTAGGGTTTTGCTAAATTTACGTATATATATACGTTTATAAAAATATTATATTATTAATATTCTCAATTTTAACAACTTTTACAAACGAACTCCAAATCACAAGTGTCGCCTGGTGTTTATAAGATTTTACCCGCATTCTGAACCTAATGGAATGTGTTTCGGAGGCTAACTCGATCATATGTGCGAGTTAGGGAATAAACGATCAATTTTAGATTAAATTGATTAAAATAGATTTCTATGTGTTTTGAGCTGCCATGATCAAACGACAACTCCGATTGCTACGAAAATTGAAATCCGATAATAACTAACTATTACAGATCCAATGGAAGTGGCTTTATTGAATTCTAAGACTATGCCTCGGAAGGCTATTTTAACTTGCTGATTAATTCGAGCGATTTTCAAAATCGTCGAAATCACATAAAATTTCTCTTTTGAAATTTTATTAACTTAATTATAAATCATATGGAATTTATAATCACACTAGAAATCATTCCGATTCATTCCGAACCAAAATCTGATTATTTATAATATTATATTATTAAATTAAATTATTAAATTAATATAAAAATTCCAAACTCAACTTATCGACTTTTGATTCCATCCAAAAGTCCAATTATAATTCAAATCCATCTAGACCTAAAATAAATCTTTGAAATAATCTTCATAACCATTTACATCCAGATTCATAAATTATACCTATTTCAAATATTTAATTATTATTATTCAAATCCAATTGAATTACCATATTTGAAATTTAAATAATTTCATTAGTTTGACCAAAATCTTCTTATTCAAAGTCAATTCAAAATCCACATTTAACATTTAAAATGAATTAAATGTTCAAAATCTAACGACCAAAATTCTGGGTAGTCACAGTCACCCGACTGAAATTATAATTCATCCTACTGAATTTAATTAAATTTGAAAAAACAAGGAAAAATGTATTTTTAGGCCCAATTCAACCGTCTGAGTAAACCCATTCAATTGGCTGAAACTCCATACTAAATTACGCTTTTTTAAGCATTTAACCATCTGAATAGTATGATTTGGTTGGCAGAATTCTGTTAATAAACAAAAATTATTATAACTGATTTGGTTAGAGCACTTGGCTTCTAAACTATAGACCCAGGTCCGAACCTTGCTCCATGTATTTTTGAAAACGTTATTTTTCATTTAAAATATGAATGTATATGTGTATACACTACTTTGAGAAGATTTTAACATATGTAAACTCTAGACATGACACTCTTTGACTAATAATACTTTGTTTATCACATTCGTCTTATCTCTATCGTGCATATCTCTTCTTGTATCTCCATGTACATATTTTTATCCCCTTTTGTACTGTGTATCAACATGCTGAACGTAATTGTTTTTCTCTTTTTGATACTCTTGAACCTGCAAGTTAGCATAGAGATTCTTTTGCATAATTGTATAGTTGTTGTCAATAAAATACAACAATAGAGGTTCTAACAGCTTTGGCTTTTTTTCGTGTCTTGGTTTCATATAAAGCTGAGGACAATTGTATATTGCTTCTACATCAAGTTTTGATTTCAAATCATCTTTAGTATTTCCTTTAACATTCAGCGTTAAATGCATTGTGGAACACGTTTTTCTTGTTGCGCATCACGTCGATATTACGACGAATTAGGAGATTTTTCCAATTAGGCAACTCTCATAATATACTTTGTTTGCACCAATTATTAATCGTCGATTTACCTTGTATTTTAATTTGTTCGCCGGTTTTATGTTTCTTTGGATAAAACTTTACAAGTTCATAAATATCTTTGCTTGACCTAATCGATGGTTCTCGTAAGGTCCTAACTCTATTACCTGTGAAAAAAAAAATCTAAAGGGATGATTAATATGGAGAAACCATCGATGATAGTCAAATCATGAAATTTTCCTCCCATGCCGCATTGAAAATGCTCGTGTTTATTCCATGCAATAAAGGCAAGCTAGACGATCGGCCGTAATCTAACACAATAGCATTACATACGTAGGAAAATCTCTTACGTCCACAGTAGAGAAGTAAGAATAAACTTTTTTCTTGAAATGTCGTATGTTTCAACACCTTCATACCATAGCGTTTTCAACTCTTTAATCTACGGTTTTAAATATACGTTGATTCCTTGTGTCAGATCATCAGGGCCAGGGATGACAATAGAGAGAAATATATACGGAGTTTTCATACACATCTGGAAACGTAAATTGTAATGTGTAACGATTATAGGTCAAGATGAATATTTTGAACCAAATAGGGAAAACGGTGAAAATCCATCAACACATATACCAAGTCTAACATTACAGCTATCCGCTATGAAAGCTAGGTATGTCTTATCGAAATGCTTCCACGCTTCTCTATCAGCTGTATGTGCTAACGTACCCACTTCCTATGTTCTCACATTGTGTCATCCCATATGATGCGCAGTTGTAAAATATGCATATAACTTTTGAAACCTAGAAGTGATGGGTAAGTAAAGCATACGCTTTTACGTAACTTCATTTTCCTTCTTTTTTCTAGGTTTGTACCTTTCTTGATTACATATTTTACAATTCCTAAGACTGATGCCTTCTTTTTAAAACAACATGCAACCATTTAAGCATGTTTCTATTTTTTGATACAACGTTCGCTTCATAATGATTTTTGCACATTAAATTACCGGGTGGCATATTCCGTTTTACGGCTTGTACTATAGCTGTAAACCGGGTTCTATGAAGTTATATTTTGATTTCATCGCAATGTATTTTACAGTTACTGATAGTTGAGTGCCGCTTGTGCAACCATCCCAAAGGGGTTTCTTAGAAGCATCCAATAAATCATAATTTTTTTGCTTCAATACTTGGTTCTTCTTCCTCATTAGCATCGTTACCATCAACTTCGGTAGTAAGAAACATTAAACATGCTATGTCATCAACCAAATTTTCTATGAGATTCGTCCAAACAAGTTAATTATTCACCTTGTCATTCGAATGTACGAGATTAGGTGCTATATGTTCTCCATGATGATCCCACACAAATAATTCGGCACGAAACATTATTGGCGTAAATGAACATTTACCATATCCTGTATCAAATGTTTCAATAGTTTACACCTACTACATGGACAACTAATTTCTTCACCGTTTCCATTATTTGTAAAGCGAAATCAATAAAGAAGTGTGCACCATTTTGAAAATGTTCACTTATGGAGCCACCTAATTCTCTTATTTGTTGGTACATCCAGCTCTGATTATTAAAATAATAGACCATTTCCCCATTTTAAAACATAAAAGCGCATTTATCATCTACGTTTTGACATTTTATTTTTCAAATAAATCATATATTAAAATTTCACAAATATATAATATTGTTCTATTTAATTAAATTTTGAAACAGATCTACATAAATTATTATATGAATATGATCTACAATTTTTAATTTTTTGTTTTACACTTTGATGGTTGATCATCCTACATTCCATTACAAATATAGTGGTAAATGACAAGCACATTTGTCCAAGTGGTTAATTGATTCGGCTTTGGTGCAGGATGTCACAAGTTCGAAACTTGCTTTCGAACGTTTATTTGACATGGGATATGTTGCCCCAATGATTTGTTGTATATAAAGTACCAATTCCAAAAAAAAAAATACAGTGGTAAATTTGTTTTGCAACTTATTTTATTTTAAAGGATTCAACAAAATTTCAACAGAACTTCCGCTTTGTTCCCTGTATCGTACGCTTCTGTGTGTACACGAGGAACATAAAGAAAGCGTTATCGAAATTTTATGAACAGTTTAACATATAATTACCCCTGTGTTTGTAAGTTGTCCAATACGGGGACAAATCTGATAAATATTGTATCGGATGAATAAAAATGCCCATTCTGTGATAAAAACAAATATCCATATAGTGATCATTTACAATATTTGTCAAATGGGGTCAAAAACTCTATAAGGGATCCACAAAATTAAAGTGTATTATACAATAATTTATTTACATTCTAAAAAAAACATACGCTAAATCGTCGTTTTCTTCATTTTGGAAAAGAGTACATCAAATTTTGAGCATCGATTCTACTTTATCCATAGTAGCTCTAACGCGCGTATGCAGTGATTAATCAACGCATATGCACAAATTAACACACATATACACTAAATAAATTTTCTCTTCCAACATTTCTGTAATTAACATTTGTAATAACAACCTAAGTCGCATTCAATGGGGTATACCAAACAATCATTGAGGTATTATATAACTATGACAATGAAATAAACCTAATTTAACAAATCAAATTTAAATAGAGGGGTTTAAGAATTTAAACTTCTTACCAAGGAATATGCGATAAAGCTAGCAAAAAATTGAAGAATCCGAGGTGCTGGAGGTGTGGAAGGCCATCGACGGCACGGAGGAGGTGTTGGAGGAGGGTTTGGAGGAGTGGAGGCAAGATTTGGGGAAGAAGGAGAATGAATGGAAGCGTCAGCCTGAGTTCAGGTATTCATGATTTTTCGATGGCTTCCGACGGCCGTCAACGGAAACATTATGAACGACTTCCAAAGGCTATCGACTGATAGTTTTTTTATATTTCAATTAAGCTATGGAAATTGCTGGCTGTCGCTAATTAGGCGACAAGCCATCGGCGGCCGTTGGAGATGGTCGTCTCTTTTTACTGTTCTTGTAGTAGTGAACGTGTTTGCACTAGTTATAGTAGTGTAAATGTAAATAGTCCATGAAATTGCTAAGAAGTATGCGGAGAATAATTTTGGAGAAGGTATTAAATGCTAGATGATCCTTTTTTTTATTGAACAAAATAGATAACTAACCTGCATAGAGTTTAGTAAACGTCATAATAATTTCAAGAATCATTTGGATGAACTTCAAATCATGATTAGCACGTAAAATATAGGTTACACAAAAGAAGTCGGTCCAATAAACTTAGTTCGTAAAATCATTTAAAGTGTTAAATTAGTTTTCATTTTTAGCAGAACCATTTCATTAAATATGTATGCATAGAATAGGTTTGCACTAGTTATTATAGTAGTGTAAATGTAAACAGTCTCTCAAATGTCTAGGAGGTATGCTTAGAAGAATTATAGAGAACGCATACTAAATGTCATATATTCTATTTTTTATAGAACAAAATAGATAGAATGGGAAAACAATAACTAGCCCGCATAAAGTTTAGTAAACCTGATGGGAATGCAATGAGAATGAAATTTAATATTAGAATTAGGTTAAAAACGAAGCTTACTAATAGGCGAGGAACTGAATAGCATAATTAGGGCCCAGTTTGAAATAAGAAGGCAAAGGAACATGCAGTGGTTGTTATAAGCAATTAATGTTTATAAGAGAAAGTAACAAATGATTAATTCGGTAAATTATAATTTGTTCCAATATATTAAGTGAATTTTTTTATGAAACTTTTAGGTATAAGAATTTGAGATAAGAGTTATAGAAATAAAGACAAAGGCTTCTCTCCTAATCTATTTTATATCAAAAAAATAGGAAATAAAATAGATAATTAGCATGCTTAGGGTTTAGATAGGAATGAAAAGAAAACAACTGGAGCAATATTAATCAGCAGGATTGGGTTAAAATGAAATTTGGAAGTTATAGAGAGGCATTGAATAACATGACTACGGGCTAGTTTGAAATGAATAGGAAAAGAAATAGGCATATGTTATTTTTATTAGTATGACCAACGACCAATTTGGTAAATTACAATTTGTTTGTATGGCTTAAGTTGTTTTTTTTTAAATGTATGAGAGATAAGAATTTGTAGTGGGAGTTAATATGAATTAATAAAGAGAAAGATTTGTGTCATATTTTCTATTATTCATATATTTTTATGTATAATAAAATTAATTAAACAATAAACTTATAATATATATGGATTGGTCATTTATCATATGTTAACTCCACTTTTTCAGCAAGGCCGTGATATCAAAAATCGACCGAGAAACCAATGATAGTTCGTCTCGAAGAATAGTCAACTCAGCATACCAACAAAGCAAGTTCTGTTGAATGGCTTTTCAGATAAGAACCCCTACGGAGGGGGGGTCCAGGGGGGGTACCAACCCCCCAAGGTGGGGGTGCGGGGGCAACGCCACCGCTACGGTGATCGACCTGCCCGGTCAGGTCGCAGGGGTCCAGGGGGCAGCGCCCCCGGCGGGGTGCGGGGCAGCGCCCCGTCCAAAATGGTATACGACTTAGAGAATGGAGCGACCTATCTTCTACTCGAAGTCAACGACCTAACTGATGAAGCGGGTTAACGAGCTAACAAGTGGCACGACTTACCGACTTAATAAGGTTGCCGAATTAATAAGGTTGCCGACTTAACAAGGTTGCCGACTCAATAAGCTTAACGACTCAAGGATTGGACGACCTAAGAAGTGCCACGACTTAACGAGTTAAGGTTCAAGACGACTTAGAGGAATGGAACGACTTAAGGGGGTTAACGGTTCATGAGACAGGCCGACTCAGTGGATCAACGACTCAAGAACTGTGCGACTCAAGGTCTTCACGACCTAAAAATTCAAGGGCTGAGCGACCTACGAGTTAAAAGATCTACGAGTTAAGGCCACTACGAGTTAAAGACTCTACGAGTTAAAAGGTCTACGAGATAAGGATCTACGGCTTAAGGCCTCCACGAGTTAAAGAGTCTACGAGATAACAATCTTACGAGTTAGAAGATGGCGCGACAGGCAGTCTACGGCTCAAAAGATAAGTTGTCCACGACCTAAGACTTGGAGACAAGTTCAACACCACGCTGTAGTAAGAAGAATCGCTGACGACTTACGACCTATGATGAGTCGTGTACGACTCATGCTAGCATAAAGGAAACTGCATTTGGTTAACTCATGAACGACATAGAACTTGTATCATTCATTCAGATGGGTGCATAACTCTGGGCCAAGCCATGAACCCAGTAAATCAGCCGCGACCTACCATGAGTCGTACACGAGTTACGACTCATCATGAGTCGTACACGAGTTACGACTCATCATGAGTCGTACACGAGTTACGACCTAACTCCGAAGATGCCTATAAATACGCCCATAACTCCAACAGAAAGAGGACTTTTTGGCTCATTCTCTTCAAGCGCCGATACTCTGCTGCATTCCAAACCAATCCAACACTCGAAGCTCTCAAGACACGAAGAACGCTACAAACAACTTCAAGAAGAGATCACATACATCCAACATGGATTTGAAGACTCTCATCTCCATTGAAGTTTGAGCTACTCGTTCAAAGTGTCCTGTAATTCAAAGTGTATTCTACTTGGGAAGAATTGTATCAGCTTGTAACGAGATCACCAGTAAAAATACTTAAAGTGGACGTAGGCTATACCCTCAAGCCGAACCACTATAAAATTGCTGTTGTTTACTGCTTTTCTGCTATTATCTGCTTATAATCTGTTCCCGAGTTATCGGGTGGTTCTACATTTCACACACCGGGGTGTTAGCGTTCAAATTTTAGCGTTAACATCATAGAACTAATTAATCAACGGATTTATAATATATGGGTTGGTTATTTGGTATGAATTGACATTCGAAAGTTGGACGTTCCAATATGAATTAACACAAACCTTTTCACTTTCTCTCATCGACTATTAATATCACCACCATTTAATTACTCTCATTGTTAATTAACCTATACTCTTGTCGTCTCTTTGCTTTTTTTTATTAGTCATACATCCACTAATTTATTCATTAACAATTTGAAAATTCGAAAATGAAATGGTAAATAAGTTGCTGGTGATGCTTCATTTAAACCTGATTATTGAAGAAACCACTTTTACTTCTCCAATAGTATAGTAATTAATATTCGACTAAATGTTCTAAGTTGGACGTAAATCTTATAATTCTATATATTTCGTATACCATTGGAACTAAAAGAAAATTTCTTTTTGCTATTATGAAAAATCTTTGGACCTAAATAGTTATAAAAAAATTGAAATGTCAATTATAACCAAGAAGATAAACTTCTTTACCCAAATTGATTTTCAAAAGTTTAATTATGCTAAAATGTAAGTTATTTTTAAGTAGACACTTTTATTTATCCAAATTAATTTTCCGACCTCGACTTCTATAAAACAAAAACAAAAAAAGCTATTTACTTGATGCAATACAAAGAACCCCAAGTTGGATTGAGTTTAAATTGTGGTGCTTGACACTCCTTGTGAAAAACTGAACAAATGTTGTAATCACAATATTTGGTATGCTAATTAATCCAAGGTAATAAATGTACAAAGTATTCTTCACTTTATATAATTCAAAGAAAGATGTTTTATGATTATAATTCAACAAGTTGAGGCAACCAGGCATAACAGTAAATTCATGGTAATACAAGTAAAATTTTACGTGGATTTCCCTCTTTAAGTATTCTAAGTTGATAAATAATAAATGGATGTACTTTCTATTTGAAATACAATTATTTAAGAACATTTGAATAGTAAGACAATTTCCAAAATCATAATACTTTTGACATAAAATTTTGTTAAATAACCAATTTGTATTATAATCATTTCCCGTTTATGTTGCCTAAACTGGACGGTAAATGGGTTTTTCACAAGTATCGTGCAACATATATTGCATAAACTGGGCAACAAATTTAATTTAGCATATTCATTCACTAATGTGTAATTTTTTTTAAATTGAGGAACATATTCTTTATAACATTTGTTATAAAGAACTTGCCAAAAAAATTGACCTTTCAAAAAATAAAAAAATAAAGAAAATGTTTTGGAAGAGGTTGTGATTGATGCATTTATATATAGAATTAATGATAACCATTGTTATTCGAAAAAGTTCTTATTGTTAAATGTACTTATGATATTAGAAAGATATTGTTTCCGCTTATTTTCAAAATATACTGTCTAAAGTGTACATTTTCAGCGTATGACTACGTAAACAAGTCTTCAATATATTTACCTTGTATACGTACTAAAACATCGACAATGAATTAGCAGTGTACATGATGCAAAATATCTTCCCTTTAAATCTTTAACCATAGTTGTACACCTTTATTGTCATACTATTTTGGTGTAGAGTTGAACTTTCCAAAAGGCCTTTAAATTTGTTTGATTCCATATATTAACTGAGTACATAAATTGATCAATTTCCATACCCATTTTTGTGCTAAGATTGAATATATCCATATTACCTGAGTAAATAAATCATTTAACACGCACTAATTGCACATAAATTGATCAATTTCTTGCTTCTTTTTTTGTGCTAAGATTGAGTATATTCATATTGTTTAGTAAATAATCCATTCAATACGCATTAATTGTATATAAACGGATCATTTTTCGTACCTATTTTTGTGCTAAGATTGAACATTTCCATATTACCTAAGTAAATAATCCATTCAATACGATTGCATGTACGAATTGGTCTTACCCTTTGAAAGTATCCACACTGCTCTACGATTAAATATATCCATACATATGTTAACTAAGTAAATAAACGGATTAATTTTTACGCCTATTTTAAAGCTACGAGTGAATATGTCCACATATTAACTTCGTAAATATGTTTTAAGTACATTCATATCTTTAATAATATATTGCCTAACCGGTTAAATATATATTAAATATCCTCAGGCGGTCCATCTCCTAAACTTCCGCACTTTCCACCCTATAAATATAGGACCATATTTTTTCCTCTTCCACACAAAAACAAGTACCACGTTCTCTCCTTCAGCCACTGAAATCATGCTACATCAATTAAATATTCTTCATTTCTCCAGACTAAAGTGGCGTGAGAAAGCTTTGCAATCCTACTATATCATTCAAACATTCTTCACTTCTCCAGACTACATGGCCGTGAGATTACTTCTCAGGTACATAAACTGCTGTGCCTTACAACTATAGCCTGTGCCCGTATATTATATAACACTTCATGTTATATTTTATTAATGTCCTTTAAACTATACTGGCTAAGATAATATAGTAGGAGTAGATGAATCAGAATCAAATATCTAATATATACTAGTACCTGTTTTGATTTATATTTTTATATTGTTTATACTTCTTTACTGACTTTAAATTACAAATAATAACCATAGTTGTTGCAATTCTTAAAGTTTTTAAGTGTATGGTGTGATTGTAAACATATTTTAGCAGTGTTGTTTTTCTAATCAACAACAAGTTGTTGCTTAATCATATTATGTCAAATAATCCCCTAACTAATATACTTTACACCCCTTTTCTAAATCGTTAGATTTCACAATGTCAATTTATTGTTCAACGTGGTGCTAAAATTTAATTTATAACAATTGTCAGAACTTCTTATTTGCCGAAGAAGCACACATAGTCTTTTGTTTGCAATTTTGTATCATTTAATTGCATGAAGTCCTAAATTTAACATCTTCCTTATACTGTACCATCCCTAATCAAATATAAAGGACATTAATTACATAAGTCCGTACAGTTTAAAGGACGTTAATTATATTCATGTTCTACTTAGGCATTAAAGTTTTTATATATATACAACCGTATATAATATATTTTTAATACAGTTGGTAAGTTATTTTTTAAGTTATTTTCTAAGCCAAATACACAATTATTCAATCGCCAGTATTAGCCTGTACGCTCATATTAATCATTTTGTGCCAACTAATCCCTTAACAAATATATCGTGTACCAATATATTGATCATTTTATGCTGTCTAATCATCAAATAAATATAATTTATAATCCGTTTCGAATTCGTTAGGAGTCCACAATGTTAAATCATTGTTTAACTTGGTGCTAAAATTTAATTTGTAATAATGAATGTGGTGTGGATTCGGTGCATACATCCTTAAAGTTTATAAAAAAAGCTTGGTTCTTTAGGTCTTCAAAAAAAAAAAAAAAAAACAATGAGTGGATAATGTGCAATATTTCTTTAGAGTTTACAAGCAAAACTTGTGTCCTTGTATTATGAACTTATATATAGACAATGTACATACATTTAGACACAATGTTAAATATAACATTCAATTTTCCACTAATTATATTAAACATACCTTGACAGTCCCACCATTTCAAATCCAAACAAGTGGAAATTAGGTAAGTCTCCAATGAGATGCGAGCTAATTAATGACATATACATCTATGTCATTTCAATTACTTTCTTTCACATCTAGGTCATTTCAATTACTTTCCCCTTGTATGATTCATCATCGTGATCATAGCTAGAACAATATTATTCAACAACAAAATTAACCAAGCAAAACTAATATCTAATGGAGGCTTGTAGAATTTCTAAATCAACAAAGCATAAAAGAACATTCATGTAGAATTCTGAAAGAAATAGATTATTGATGTCAGAATTGATTTATGTGTAGAAGAGTTTGAGAAAAGAAGAAATGAACTGGAGCGTGGGGCTACTCTTAATGAGATGGATCATAGAACAATTGAGGAGGAGAAAAAAAGGTTTTATTTGGTCTATTTTTTGAACTAAAGTATTGATTTCGTATTATTGCGTCTTCCTCGCTCTATGTAATTCAGTTTTAGGGAGCATGCATTATAAAACAATTCACTTCGAAGAGCAATCAGAGAGTGTGAAAAAGCCGTCTAACAAGGCATGCCGCTTTTAAACAAACAAGAGGTCTGTTATACAATTATTCACACATATATATGTGTGTGCAAGCGCGCTCGCGCGTGTGTGGGATTATTATTTTTCCTCATATAATTAATTGTGTGTATACAGGAAGAGGAAAAAGGTGTTCTTACCAAATCTTCTGCTTGGAATAACAACTTGATCAAAAAATTAAAAAAGAATAAAAGATTTGGCAAATGCGAAGAAACATTCCCATTAATCATATGGGTAGGGAAGAAGATGCAGCTCTAAAGGCAAGAATCAATGAAATGGTAAAAAGTTTGTATCTATACTTTACTCAACCTTCGTTGTCGTTCTTTTACTTTTCTTTATAAATTGATATTAGTGTTGAAGAAAATTCCAAGAAACTCGCACACTTATGTGGGAGTTAAATTAATCGGGGAAATGGAAGTTGAATCATTTATTGCATCATACGAGATTAAATTTCCGACTAAAGTGGCACGTGTTAAAACAATATAATATCATACACCATATCTAGTAGAGCTTACAAAAACAGAATGTATGCTTTCAAAATGATAGTAGTAAATGGGAAACATACACACAGTCTTGGCGCATTTTAAAGCCTAGTGTAGACTAATTTTTTGGTCAAAAAATGAATGTGAAACTTTATTGCATCTAATTCAATGCTAGATTGAGAATAATGGAACCAAGATACATGTTTCATTTTGAAGACTGGTGTAGAATAATTTTCAAGAGAATTACGGAACCATGATACGAATGTGCATTTTGGATAGGTGTAACACAACTATCTCCAGTAACATGTGGAGAGTTTACCATATATAGTGTATCAATGTGAATTTACATGGTAGACAATGATGTCGCAACTTGTTGGAATTTTTTTCATAAACTCAAACTTGTTGGAAGTGCAGTGAATTGATTTAGTTGGACAAAATATAGGTGAAACCATTCGTAAAACACGTGAGACGGTGAAAATAAACGTAAAACACTTGAGAAGGTGCAAATATTTTATTGTTCGCACAGTTTCACCTTTTATTTGCCAACCAAATCAGTTCTGTGCAGTTCTACAACTTTATCAATAGACGTAAATCTGAATTTGCAAAGTAATTTTCCAACAATTTGCGCCACCATTGCCTTCCCTGTATTTTCGTAGTGACACACTCTATACGGTACGCTTTCTAGATGTTAAGATAGAGATGATTGTATCATTATACCTGTTCAAAATGCATAGTGGTTCCACGTTTCCATAGTTCTCTTAAAAATTATTCTAAACTAGGCTTCAAAATGCACCGTGGGACCATGGTTTCATCATTCTCAATCTAGAGTAGACTTAGATGCAATAAAAAAGAATTATTCCTTTTTTCGATCTAAAAATTATTCTATACTAGTCTACAAAATGCACCAATAGTGTACGTGTATGTTTCCCATTGACTGTGATCATTTTGAAAGGATATGTTTTGTGTTTCTAAGCTATACTAGATATGATGTATGCTATTCTATTTCTTTAACATTTGCCACTTCAGCTGGAAAGTTATTCTTGTATGCTGCAATAAATGGTTCAAAATCTACTTCCTCGATTATTTTAACTTCCACATGAGTGCTCTTGGAATTTTCCTCAACTCTTAAATCAGTTTATAATGAAAAGTAAAAGAACAACAACAAAGGTCGAGTAAACGTATAGATATAAACTTTTCACCATGATAATCTTCTTCCGAACAATAAAATCTGTATCATTGTAAAAAGTTTGTATCTATATTAAAAACGTATGGAAAACGTATGAAATTTTAAAAGGTATGGATGACAAAGGCGACGAGCTCAATGCGGTGGGGTTAGGGTTTAGGTGTATGAAATTTGGCGGTGAGTTTTAGTGTACTTAGTTATTAAATTGAGCGGCCGATGAAATAAAGGGAGGGAATTTGAAAATTTTGTTGAGCTGGAAAGCGGTATTGTATCTGTTGAAAAGACAGCGGGCACAAATGGTTTTTATAATTAAACATTCACAACGAGCGCAAAAAAGCAGTTGTTATAGATGTATTTTGAAACTGCTACGCAAATAATGTTGTTAAAAGTACCTTTGCTAAAACTTTTGGAAATAAACAGTTGTTAAAAATAAACTATAATAACCGGCGGCTTGTGCTTGTTGTAAAGTGAAAGTTGTAATTTGGCCGTTTTGTTGTAGAGTGGGGTGTCTCGCATTTGTGCGTGTAATGGATTGGTATGGAGAAAATTATCTCATATCGTGAAAAATAATGGAGGTGGAGTGGTGTATATATAAGAATTTGGTTGCACTTAACAACAAGGCATTTCTTTTGTTAAAAGGTGTTGGCTAAACCATATGTTACCCTATGGAGGAATGTGTGGACAAGATTTCAACACTTATTGAAGTTTTGGAAAATTATAACATTTCTTGCTCCTAATGTAATATTTTCTCCTAATGAAAGGTTTTTAAAACTATATATTTTATGTGAAAAGAAGCATTTATACAAAGTTTTAAGTTTTCATTTTACATTTCGATATGACGACCTTATGTATTTGAAAATTAAATACGTCTCGATTTTAAGATATTTGCTACATATGTGTTAAATCAATTTTAAATCATAGTGTGGAATTAAAATATGAACATTCAAGTCACAATTTTGAACTGAAAATGGAATATTATCCTTAATATTCCTTTTGAGATGCTTTGTTGAAGAGGTATCTCCCCCCGTATCTGAATATTCAATTGCTGCAGTATCTTAAGCATTTGAAAGAGATTAGGACCAGGGTTGTCAATGAGTACAAGAAAAGTCCTAATTCCATTTGTATCTATGTCCGAAATATGAATAATAGTTCGATATTCAAAAAATGGATACAGTTATAGATATTGTCATATTCGTATTCGTATTCAATTATTATATTTCCAGTTTTTATCAAATTTGTAGTTATTTTTTTATGTATTTTAGTACACAAAATTAATGTAGTTTGTTATTTTATCCAGGTCACAAAATTAATATGTATATAAAAATCAATTTTTGCTGCTTAAAATTGTTTTTTCTTATTGTATTTTTTATATTTAGTACAAAAATTGATTTATAATAAATCAAAATTTTCTTTTTATTTGTTAATATTTATTGCTTGTGAACTGGTCAATGAATATCTAATAATTATTTGATATCCATTAGCATCTGCGGATACATATATCTAATATTCGAAAATGATTTCTGATACGGATACTGATATGGCACTATTCGTGTCTTAATGTGTCTGTAACAGGCTTACTTCTAACCAGCAATGGAAAATTAATTCATGTCTTTATTTTTACAATTTCCTTCAACAATGTTCATAAACTGGTCCTGTTCTACATGCACACTATATTGGTATACTTTCATTCAGTTTCTAGTAATTAGTTTTTTCCACTCGCATCTGAAGTTGATGGAGTTAGTGTTCTAATGAATTTTTTACAGTCACCTTTAGGGTGCTACTAAATTAATAAAAAGAAAACAACAAGAGGACATTGAGTTCAAATCAGAATCTGATTTTTTATATGTTCATGTTGAGTTCAAATCTAAAAACTAATAAACAACAAATGTATATGCTCCTTTTATATGTTTAGACGAATGACAAGGACTCATCATTTAGGACATCAGTTTAAAATCCATTTAATTCGTTATGGCAAAAGTCAATAGAAGAGGGTTCATTCGAAAGTTGGTGGCCTAATCGCCCATTGTCTTGTAGGATACAGAGGAAGAAAATATTAGTACATTTATCACTAGCAATGGCATCGCCCATGGGTGGCCCAATAGAAAAGTCCAGTAGTTTTGAAAACATTGAGCAAAAGGTCCCAAATTAGCGAAAAGGAAATTTCTAAGCTTATTTCCAGGAGTTTCAGGCTTACCAAATCCAATATGATTCTTGAGTATTTAATTTCATAAAATAAGCACATTTTTATTCAAAAATAGATATGTACACTACTATAGATTCCTATTATATGCCCAGTTTTTATCAAAATACGCTTTATGAAGGGAAGGATTTCTTCAGATGTGATGCCCCCGTTTGTCATGACGTATTAGTAGGACTCTTGGGCATCGCCGAGTCTCTAGCAGCTGGATGGTTCGTTTGGGTGGATGCAGTTGAGGAGCTGTTGCTCTGAGAGTGGGACTAATTTTTTATTTCGGATGTAGTTTATCCCTTCTATTGCTGCCACTGCTGAAAATATCCAGCAACATTCTACATATTTTTTAGGAAAGATAATCTTCATGTTACCTGAATGTTGATATAATTTATTCATGGATTATAAAATTTAAGAGAATGTTCTTTTTTATACATAACAATTTTCTTCGTATAAATAATAATGTTTACTTAGCCTATAATTAGACTAAACAAATTCTGCATTTTGCTTCACTATTTACTCACACTTAGCAAATTTGCATATAATTTTAAATTTTAAGCAAATTATTGTTTTATTGAGTGAGCAGCATGCAAATTATAGGAAAGCAATAATAAGCAATCATATTATAGGCAAATAATATGTAAAATTCAAGCTTTTTTATCAAAACTCATAAACATTCAGAAAACTAAAATTTGTTTAAAAAGCTACTAGTCAAAAACTATTTTTAATTAAGAACATAAAAGGTTACTGAAATATTTCTTACGAAATAAGCTTAATTTGTATGTCTTTGACAACTATATTGTTTTTTATTCTTAATGTAATGAAATGAATAGTAAAACTCATTGTATGTTAATCAAAGATAGTAATTAGGGAATTTTCAAGAATTGTATGTATAATTAATCCTAACTTTTTACTTAATTATTAATATGATACAATAAAAAGAAAATACTTAATTGAAAGTCACGGGCTTATGGATGCCTTAGGGAAAAAAAGCATCACGTCTACAGACATTCACACACACATATATATGAACATTCAAACACATATACACACACACACATGCATACACGTGTGCACGTGCGCACAGACACATAAACAGAAACACAAACACAAACACAAACAAAAACATAAACACACACTTCAAGTTGATATTTTAAGTCTTACCACAAGGTTTTGATTCCTAATGGAGGTAACCGCTCCAGTTAGTTCCAGTCCATACTGGGTGGTACGTTCATGTTAAATAAATCAAATCTCACATTATTAGTTTCAGGCAATGATGAATCCCTACATTTATAGTCCCCACGATACAATTTGAACTCCTATTTAGTATCAAAAAAGTTCGTGAGACCAAGTGTATATTTTCCATTTTCGGCTTTATTCATTGACTCGATATATTCCATGTTGTCTCTGAATATTCTAAATCGATGTTCTTCTTCAGCTTTATCTTTTATACCGGTTTGTACTTTGCTATGCATTCCTCGAATCTTGTCGATAATGACAATTCTTCTTGGTTAGTTAATACACGAGATGCATTACATACATATGTTGAAATTGTAATCGTATGGAAAAGAAAAAATTGAAGTTGAGTCATTTTTGATGGCGTGATTGATGTTTTATGAGTGAATGAAACTATTTGGTGTGTTGTAAGGATGAAAATTACATGACTTATATAACATTTGATGCTTAATTAGCTCAGTTTGGACTTACAATGTAGTCTATAGATGATATTATTTTATTTAATAGTTTAAATATCAACCTCAAATGCATCAAATATTAGTTAAAATGGATCAATTTTATTCCAAGATTATATGGATAGTAATAGTCATGTAATAAATACATGGATTTGCATTTGACATTCTATCGGAAAATTAAAACATTTTCCAATTTGGACTAATAACGGCCTATCCCATTTTAATTAACTAGTAGGAAATAAAATGATGGAAATCCTTTTCGATTAAATGAGTTTAGACATAGAATGGATTAGAGCGGTAGAATATGTGATTTGGATATCAACGTCGGCATTTTGCTGTAATTTCGAAAAGTCCTAATTTTGCTGTTATATGGATTATTACGATGATGAAAGTATGCAAGGGAAAATACCTCTTAATGTGAATGTTTGCAAGGAACCTCAATCATATTAGCTGCTAAATTTAGACTACGATGTAATTTCATTTATAGAAAGTATTAATTAAATTTTGTAATTTCAACGCATCAATTAAAAATGAAAATACCATTTATTACGACTCATAAATATAAATTTGTCGGGTTTTCCAAAATTGTGCCAGTCCTAAATTTGTTTTAAAATTTCAATAATGTACAACATGGTAAATGCCTTTTTTATTGAGATTAACAGTCAAGAACATAGATTAGAAGGGCAGAACACGTTGTTTAGAGTTGAAACTTCAATTATTTTTGGTAATGTTCAAAAGACTTAGTTCTATCTTAGTATGGATTATGATGAAAGTATGCCGGCAAAAATGTCTATTAATGTGGATGTTTGTGAGGAAATCATAAAAATCTATAAATAACAGTAAAGTAGAAGAATTTAAGGCTCTCTGATTAATTTTAGGAATCCACTTATTTCTCTTTAATTCTTTCCACAATTTATTGTTATTATAATTGTTACAATGTTTATATTGGTTCTCTCTTCTATAATACAAATCTAATAATAATTTTAACAATTGTTTATGTAATATTCCGGAATTTCCAAGAATTTAAAAAGTGATAATCTGTTGATTTAAATTATTTGAAATTGATAAAACTGTTATTTTCAAAAATAAATAACCAATTAATAATAATATAATGTCTTAATTATGGTTATAGATTGGTTTTAAAATAAGAATTATTTTGTATTGTGTAAATAAATTCTAAATTGACTTATTGTTTTAAAAGTTAATAAGTGTGTTTAAATATATTTATATCTATGTATTTAAAATTGAATTTTTTAAATAGGATAAATTATTTATAGATAATAATGAGCTTATTTAAAAAAAATTATATTTATATTTATTCAAATTGATTTTAGGTTTTGATTTTTAAATTGACTTTGAAATTGAATATAAATTTGAATTTAAGGGAATATACATATATCTTAAAATAAAATAATAATGTAGTTTGGATTTTAAAATATATAAATAATGTTTTTAGTTAAAAATAAGATTTTTTTTATATTATTCTTTTTATAGAAATTTATCTATAGAAATTTGGATATGTATTTATTTAATAAGAATAAATACGAGGGCTTTTTGACATAGCATTTTAAAACGAGTTTGCAATATTATATATAATTTTATTTAAATTATAATTGGTTTTGTTTTATTTTCTTTTAAAGATTGTATTTATATAAATTAAGAAAACATATTAGTTAATTAGGAAATTAATTTAAAAAATCTTTTAAAATTCTTTTAGGATAAATATAAATAAATGTTGACAAGTGTTAAATTATAAATCTCTTGGATAAAACGTGTTAAACATTAATATAAACTAGAGACAAGTGTCAGATTTTTTTTATTTTTCTTTTAATTTTAATAAAACTGAAAATTAGCCTATATAAACACTATCTTCTCTTCGTTTTCTTTTTCTTTAAAATTTATGTTCATTCCTAAATGAAACTAGAAAAATCCATGCAATCTTCACTCTTCAAAAAACCAGAAAATCCTCAAACCAATGCTCAAATCAATATCATGTAAAAATCTCCTCAAGTTCAAATCTGCAAAAATTTGTTTCCCTGTAAACTTTTTTTCTCAAAACTTTATGCTCAGGCCTGTAATTAGTTTCTCAAAATAAAACCTGCAATCAAATGACCAAAACCTGAAATCAAGTGCAAATCAATGCAGCAATGTTTATTTTCTTGTAACCTCCTTATACCCAAAAATCTGTTAACCTTTCTAAATGCAAAGCCTATAAACACTCCTCAAAGAAAAACATTAATCTCTGTTTACAAATCAAGTATGTAAACATCCTTCAAAACTGCATGCATGCAGTATGATTTTAAAAATTTCAAGCATTTGCTGGTTTTCAAAATGCATGAAGTGAATCTGGGTCAAGGGCAAACCTGAAGCATTTCTGTTTAAAGTAAATCAAGTATTCAGTTTTTTTGGAATCAATATACAAATGCATGCAGTTTTCAATCCAATTTCTAAAGCTCCGCATCTCCTTGATATGTGAGTGAACATTTTTACTAAAAACATAAGTAGTAAATTTTCTGTTGCATATGAGTTTGTGAGGATCTTTATTTTATATAAGTTTGCCTCTGTTCTCTGTGTAAATAAATATGCAATATGTGTTGTCATACCTTGAATATTTGCATGCTTGATTTCATTGATCTTCTCTGTTTTTCCTTACTACAAAATTTAAGTAATAATCAGAACTTCAAGCTATTTCTATTTAAACAACTGTTAAGACTCAGATGCAAACAAAATAGGTTAGTTTAATTATAAACTAAGAACTAGGAATAGAACTAAGTATCTTGTGTTTGAAATTATCTGGAAAACAAACAATGCAGTGACACTTTAACACCAATGTTTGAAATCAAATGTTGAAATTAGATGAAATAATTGTATAATCTAAATTGTCACTGGAAAATTTGAATTCTAAAATGAAAATCTCAATTTTTAATGAATTTTTGATGGTGAATTTTGGGTATTAGTTTCTGGTCAATATTTGGTGATCTCGAGGTTTTTGGTGATCAGAATCTTGGGTGGAGTTGGAAATAGGATCGGGAAGTGTGGCAAAAATAGTGACAGCTCGGAATGATGGCCGGAGCGACGACGGTGAGGTAGATTGGATTCTTAACCTAGTTCTGTTCGAATTTGGAAATTGGCCTACTGCAACTTCAGTGTTGCATCGAGTTTGAAGGGATTTTGGGAGTATGATCGGGGAATTCTGGAGGAGGTGTGACCATGATGTTGCGAATTCCAATGATCGTCGTTGTGAGTTCGAGGAGGAAGTGGCTATGACTGTTTGTTCCAGTTTTTCAACTGGGTAGTTCGATCTTAATCAATGGCTCGTGCGAGAGTTCCAGTGTTTGGATTTGTGTTGCATCATGATAAGTGACGTGTCGGAGAGTTCGCCGAAGGCCGGAGGTGATTCCGGCACGGGTGCAGGTGCACGGGAATGTTTTGGTGTCAGTATGTATTGGAGGGTTTGGTTAGGTTGTGGCTCGAAGGGATGATGGTGCGTTTGAGTGTTTGGCTCGAGTTGAAACTCGAAGTAGCCTGCATAGTTTGTTTTTAACTGTTAACAGTTTATTTGTTACAGGTTTTTAATTTAAATTTAAACTAATTTTTTGAAATGGCAGGAAGGAATGAAACTTTGAATGTTTCAAGTGATACTTGGAATTCAACTGAATTAGGTATATTAAATAAAATTTTCAAAAATATTTAAATGATTTATTTTTAAAACAGGTTTAAATTTTAAATAAAATATGTTTTGAATTTTGTGTATGAATCTTGTTTTAAATTTATTTATGAAATAAATGTTTCTTTAATATTGTTTTATGAAGTTGAACTTTACTTAATTTAAATCTTGTTAAATCAAGTTAAAGTATTTTAAAACTTTAATAGTAATGTGTTTATAAAGATATTATAAAAAGCAAGTATATTGATTTAAATTTAAAACTTGATTTAAACCATTACTTGATGATATTTTGAAGTTTTAGTGGAAGTTGTGATTTTTAAACTTTAAATTATTATGCTGAACAAGTATTTTAAACTTAATGTAACGACCCAGGATTTCTGTTAATTAAAATTTGTATATTTAATTAATTTTAAATATTAATAAGTGAAATTTATAAGTCGAATAAATTTTATTTCGAATATATGGATTTAATTGCATAATTAAATCAATAATTTAATGTTTGAAATTCCAGAAATAATTAAAAATTGGGATTAATATGAGTGAAAATGATTTGTAAAATTTTATTTTATCATATTGGAGTTAGAACAATGTTATAGAACTTTTAAAATTGAATTTAAAGTTTATTTGTGAAAATTGAATGTTTTATATTTAATTGACGAGTTAAAATAGCCATTTTTCAAACAGTCTCGGATTTCGACGAAACTAGTTTCATCGAATACGTAATGTTATATTATTGTATGGTTTCAAATTTTGTGTCAATCGGATTTACGATTTGTCTGGGGCAAGCCAAAACGCATAGAAATTTGATTAACCAATTTAATTTAAAATCGATCGTTTATTGCCGTAACTCGCACAGATGATCGAATTGGCCTCCGAAACATATTCCATTGTGTCCGGAACAAGGGGCAAACCCTAGAAACGCCAGTCACCGCGCGAGATTTGGAGTTCGGAAAATTTTGGATGAATAGTGTTTCGCCAATTTTCTATAATAGGACTTGTTATTTCAATTTTGCAACAAAAAGCTAGGGTTTCCTCTCAAACGTTACAGCCGCCTCCATTAAACATCAATGGCCGGAAACATTGTTTTCTTCTCCCCTCAATTTCTTCAAATTCGTAAGCAATTACAACAAACTTCCAATACGAAAGTTGTAGAGCACAATGCAATCTACAAATCCAACGGTCAAGATGTAAAATGGAGCAATGGATCGTCGTCAATTCGAGTAGGAAGGCGCAACGCATGGGCACGTTTTCACGACATTGGCAAGGCCGAGCTCCACCTTGCTCTGGCCGAAGATGCGCGTGGTGATGGGCTTCGAAGCCATGGTCTCTGATCGAAGTATAAGTCGAAGATGGTGGTGCAGCATGTAACACTAATGGATGGCTTGAATGGGTTATGCGTGCGTTTTCTTACTAGAAGCAAATGCGTGAGGGGAGGGGGGGAGAAGGAAGAATGCGGCTGAGATCAGAGGATGGAAATCGTGCGGCCCAGATTTGATTTAGGTTTAAAATTAAATAAAGGTGTAAATTTAATTGTATTATAATTCGTATCAACTTCTAAATACGATATCTTTTTCGTACGAGATCGAAAAATGACGAAACAACTTGCGTTGGCTTCGTTTTGTCGAGCACTATGCAATGGAGCTGGTTTGGAGTCGTTCGGTGCTAGTTTGAATTTCGGGTAAAATTAAACGCACGTTTAATTTTATTCGAAATAAAAAGCGAAAACTGAATTGAAAGCAAGGCGAGAACTTCTCACTCAATCGAATTGTTTCGATTTAAAATTGTTTGATTGTGTAATTGGATGATAAGTTATTATCTATTAATTGTTAAATAGACATTACACGCCGTATATTAAGCGGAGGTTATTTATTAAAAACATATACCGCGAATATTTCACTACAAAGTGAAATTGGTATTATTTATGTACTTGGAGTTGATTTTCCCGCATTATATAGCGGATGAGACCCTATTGCGCCGTATAATAGCGGATAATATTTTATAAATCCAATATACCGCAATATTCCATATTGGAATGGAATTGGTATTGTGCTAACATCTGTGGATGCAGGGAAACAGGTTGGTGGGATCCAACTGGATTCCTCACCAATATTTATTTGATTACAGATATTGTGATATTTGTTGATTATCATATTGATATATGATGTTTTGATTGTCGTGATTGATATATTGTTGCTGTTGCAGCATTGGCCCTATTTTGAAGTTTTAAAAATGTTAAAGTAACGATTTTTAATTTAAAAGGGTTTTAAAGTGATTTTTGAAAATAAACGTTTTATTAAAATTTGAAATTGATTTAGTTTAAATAAATAAATGTTATAATATTTAAAGTTATAAAAGTTAAGGTTTTTGAGAAATATAACCGAAATGTGATTTTTGAAATAAATAGTAAATTAATTTATAAAATAGTTTAAATTGGAATTATTGAATTATCATAAACGATTTATATAAAAAATTTAGAAAATTGATATTTATAAATAAAAAAATAATAGAATTATAAAATGAGTTTTTTGTGTTAAAATGAAATAGTAAATGGATGGATTAGTTAGTAATGAAATTTATAGATTTATAAATTGAGAAGTTATAAAATGAATAGATTTTGTAAAATAAAAGATTTATAGTTAAATTTACTTATAATATGGATTTTGGCGTGTAAATGGGATATGGGTTAAATTTGTGAATAAAAGTGATTTTATAACTTGAAGTTTTTATAACATATAAATGTGAATTTATAAACATTGATTTATAAATTCAAGATTGATTGAATTTGATAAGTAAATATTTATAGCTTATTAAAGGAGTATATTTACGATTTTGGGATAGTGAATAATATATTAAAGTTTTTTGGGGAAGTGATATTTTAAATAGAATTAAAACGATTTGAAGTTGTTTTAAAATGGATTAACTATCGAAACCATAGATTTCAACATTTATTTTTGAAGTAGGTGTTTTCGAGAAATAGGAGGAAATGGTGGACTATAACACTGTTGTTATAGTAAATGATTTCCGAAAGGAAATGTTTTATATAGTATTGGGATTTATATATCTATCTTAATTTCGAATCCCTATACTAGTGATTTTGGGTCGTCCTAACGATGTTTTACGCAACATTCGTTTTGACTCAAATAAATGTGTTTAAGAGAATGTTTTCTTTAAAGAATGAAATATATACTTATTTTTGATTTAAGTATATTGAATATTTTCCAAGGGTTGAAAATAAATGGATTTGTGAATTACTTATTATTAAATAAGTATGGAAATGTTTTCCAATATGAAGTGAATATTTTGAGATTTTATCTTTTAAAGATAAATTGAAAATGAGTATTAGAAATCGATTTGGAAATCGTATATTCATAGATATTTTGGAATTGTAAATTCACTATGGGATTTATAAAAGGAAGGGAAATTTGTTTAAAAATAAACGTTGATTTATTTTTGAAGTGTGGAAATAAATTTACGGATTTGGAACGTAAATATAAAATAAATCGGTGAGGATTTATTTAATTGGTTTAAATGAACCATTTTGAAATGAAAATGAATAAAGACTTGTGAATATATCCGGTGTACAGAAACGATTTGAAAGTTGTTTTCAAAAGTTGTAAAGGTGAAAAGTGATTTGAAATTTGTTTTCAAATGTTGAAGTGTGGAAAATATATATATCTTGTAAAGATATTTTGGAAAATAAATAATTTGGAAAATTATTTGGAACTTGGTGATGATGTGCATACCTATTGATAGTTAAATAACCGACTATCAATATTTACCTTTGAATGGTTATTTGTTGTGATTTACTTGAATTTGAATGCCACACTTATTTTCAAAATAAGCGCTCACTATTCGGGTTAGTAGGGAAAGGACCTTGGGGTCGTATAACCCATTCCGAATATGTGATACGTCGTTATGGATTGCATTTGATGACCGGTGTTGAAGATCGGATATTTTTGAAAACGGAAGGATTTACCGTCGAATGACTCTGCATCGGCTGATCTCCGATATAGAGGTTTTATCACCCTTAGTGACGGGAAGTCCGGACGTGATTAGTGAATCCGGATTGCAAGGACTTCTTTGGAAGTGCCTTCGGTTCTGTTCGAGCCTGGAACAGACTTGTATGGATTGTATGTCTAACATTACAAATTGAGATATAAAGCTATTTTCTTTCAAATATATTTCTGTTGGCGGCGAAGAATTTATTCTCTTAGCTTAACACCCTTCTCTGAGACGTACGAGCTCAGAGGTTATGTAGTTGAAGGTTATTAGTGATAAACTCCCAATTTGGTAGTGTGATATGCTAAATGCTGTTGAGCATTTGTTGAACAAAGCATAGCTTTTGTATAAAGCGTAGCTTTGTGGACGAGACTTCGTCGGACCTCACACCCCGAAAATGGTCAAAAAAGGAAGGATGCAACAAGGTTATTAGGGGGTAGCGCCCCTTTAGTGTATGTCATTCCTTCTGGATAGAGGTGGTATCATGGTACGGAGCCCGGATACTTAACCTATGTTGCTGCTGCAAATTTATTACTTTGTGGTTGTTGGAATCAAGGATCCTCGGATATAGATCGGTTATGATCAGGGAATGATATATTCATATCAGTAGTTACCCTGTTTGAAGTGTAACCCGGCCTTGTGTTGGCAGAGATCCGGTTAGGTTCTCGGGTCGTCTTTCCACAGGCGTACCCATGTGGCAATGGGAAGTTCCTTGGCCTGACCATTTGTTGGAAATCCAAAGAAACAATACGAACCTTGTATGGTTTTAGTTGTAGAACCTGCCATCTAATATGGTAGCTATAGTAGGCATAATATAATGGTACCTATGCCGACTAAGATTTATATTCTACTTTCGAAATGTTTTCTACACTATGCACTAATAATAATATCAAAAATGATTTGATTTTGCGTAGTAAGCATCTTTGACTAACATAAGAAGAAATCTCCTCCAAGTCTGCGTTTGCATTATGTGTGTGGTGGGAGGTCTTATGGTAGTTACATTTTCAAAAAAGCATTGCGAATTGACTTTAAAATATTTCTTTGTTTGTTTTTAAAGGAATAAACTATTTTAAGTTCTCACACAAGTCCCATGACTGACTCGGAGTTTATTGTTTCCTTCCTAAACTCTGGGTGTCCACCAATTTCCACACGGGCAGTCTAGAGTCAGGCTTATCAGGATATTCTGGAATTCAGGAGTTGTTGGAGGCAAGCTGGATGGCATGGCGTATTGCTAGAATATAGTATTTTTTTTCCACTGTTTGTTGTTGTACACTCTGATGATGTAATGTAATGTAATGTCATAACTGATATAGTTCTTTGTTTAAAGATTATTAATTTATCTATTATATGTTTTTCCGCTGCGATATGTGAGATTCTGTCATTGCTTCTGTTGTTTTCTTTTTCTTTCTCTCTTCTTCTATCTTCTACCTCTTCTTTAACCCTAACGGTACGGTTTTCCGGCCTTCGATTACTTTGCAGTTGATATAGTGGACGTATTGATGTCGGTTTTCGAGCGTCGAAAATTCGCATCCGTTACATCTGATTTCAGAGCATATGGTTAAGCGACAACTGTAACAACCCAGGGCTTTGTGACAATTATTTATCGTCAAATGACGATTAGAGTGGTTTGCTAATTTAAGTTTTTAATCAGTTGAAATTCTTTTAATAAATGGTTAAAAGCATATGCGGGCTTTAAAAGTAAGGTTGGCCCATGTTTTTCTTGGTGCCGTGATAATTAAATAAGGCCGGTTCTCGTTCTTTTCCCTCCATTCAATTTTCGCAACCTTAAAACTAAATCGAACGAAGAAAATCGAAAATGGCGGCTTCTTCATTCGTTCCTCCCCCTCCATTTTCATTCGTTCAAAACCCTAAGCCCAGAAACAAACGAAAAGGAATCGAAATAGCTTCTGGGGTTCGCTCGTCTTCCAGACGCCATGGCTTCGATTCTGGAAGTTGGCAGTGGTTTTGGGCTCGTTGAATCTAAGGTGAGTAGATTTATTTACTCGCATCTTGCTCAATCTCAGTTAGTAGGGTTTAAATATTGTGATTTCGTGATTACTTGGTTCGTTTGGATTTTGATTTCTGACTTGTGTTCGCTTCCTTGATATTTACGGCTTGAATTGCCTTGTGCATCATGGTTTCGATTTTGATCGTTCGACTTGGATAACGTCGGTCTTGACATTTTTGTCGGTGTTGTTTGAAAACTGCTAAGTAATAAAATTCGACATTGAACTGGTTTCCTATGAGTATTGAGTTCATTTTCATGTGCAGTATAGCTTGATGTTTTGTTCGAAAGTGAATTTTTTTTTGACTTTGGCCATACAATTCTCTGTCCCTGGAAACATTTGTTCGTTTTCACCTGACTTCGGTTTGTGATGTTGTTTTTGATATGATTTTGGGCTTTCAAGGTTGAACTTGCTGTTGTGATTTCTTTTGTGACTTCGGTTACTTCAAATATGTGATTTTTATCGCTTGGCATCTTCTGTCAACATTCTAATTTGTTTCATTAGTTTTATAACTACTGTATATAAGTATTTTATGTGTTAAGTTTGTTACCAATCTTGTGCTTTCATGTTCTTGATGTTCACTTATTGTTCGAGACAGTCTGCATCACCTCTGATCATACACCACTGTGTATCAATTGCATGGTGTATTTGCTCCACTTTCGGTTTCAAGTATTCAAATACATTTGGGTTTTTGAGTTCTTCACTGCACCCAGGTTATCATTGTATGTTTGCAATGCCTAAACACTTCTGTCAGGTCTAGTTTCTTTATATGCATTGAGTATTTATTCAAACTACCTATGCTTATGCTGTTGCATTGCAGTTTTTAAATTGTCGAGCACTTGAACTTGCACTGACCGGTCTAGCCATTGACTGTTTCTTGCATTTTTGCTCATCATGTTGTTGCAGTCAAGTCTGCACTATTTTATCCAAGTGAATTCAATTGTATTTCGTATAATCTGATGCTTGATACTCACGGCTTGATTTTAACTTGGTTCGATTTTCAAATTTGTGTTCGACTGAGAGTTGCTTGACTTCGTCTCGGCCATTCAAGTATATTTTGATGTTGATGATTTTCGTTTTGAGTTTGACGATGTTGTTTTATTTGACTTTAGCTATTTTGTTTACCGCCTCGGGTAGCACTATCGACCTCGTTCCATTTTGGTGCAGCTGATATTACGAAAACAATGAAATCGATGAAAAGTAGCAATCGGTGGATTGATGAATACCAAAATGCCCAAATTCGTTGATCCGAAGACACCGAATTCTAGCTATCTCTAACACGTTGATCGCGCACGATACCGTGAGAGAAGATCTTCAATTCTTCAAGCGTTGATCAAGCGCACTTGATTCCGCGAATCGGCTTCAACAATCGTTGATTCGAGCGCACTCGAATAACCGAAAGTGGAGATAGGAGATTACACTCAACTACCAATTTAAGATGAAAGCACACAACAATCAACAAGAAATTTTATTCCAAAAATCCACTCAAAAATGTACAACTCACTCCCTATTTATAGTGTTTTACAACCAACTCAGACCTTAAGTCGTTACCGACTTAACACTACCGACTCAACTAGGTCGCTGCCGACCTATCAGATACGCTTCAAATACAATACAACCCATATGACTCAAATGTATACATGACCGACACAACATCCCTTGCCGACTTATGACTTTAACAACGCAAACATATGTACAACACAACACAATGAAAACGACTCAACACATGACCCTTCATGGCCGACCTAACGACTTATGACTCAAAGAAAACATACTACAACAACACACACATAAGTCGGTGACGACTTATAATACCACACGACTTAAAGAACACAGGCGACTCAAGACTCATACGACTCAAGCAACACGAGCTCCCTGCGGCATATCTCCTCAACGACTTAAATAGGTCGGCTTATCATGAGTCGTAACTCGTTAACTCGGCATATATACAACACATATTCCTTTAGGTCGCTGCCGAGCTAAGACCTTAGGTCGTTAACTCGGCACCCTTTTCCTTCTAGTAACCAGTTAGCTCGGAGGCGACTCAATCCTTCTCTATTAACTCGTAAGCCTTCCCCCCATGACTCCTTAGGTCGGAAACGACTTATATTAACTCGTTTGCTTTTCCCCCGTGACTCCTTAGGTCGGAAACGACTTATAGGTATCATCTTTGGTCGTGAACAACTCATTGCTTTGGCCTGATCTGCATCTTCCTCCCCTGGTTGAGAAAAATTCGTCCTCGAATTTGCAAATTCTTTTACATTGGGTTGTTCATCCCCATAATATGGCACAAGATGTTTAACATTGAATACGTCAGAAGTGTATACATCATCTGGTAGCTTCAACTTATAAGCATTGTAGTTAATCCATTTCTCAACTTCCACAGGACCAATTTTTCTGGTTTTCAACTTGTTATAAGTGCCCATTGGAAAGCGATCCTTGGTTAACACAGCATACACCAAATCACCTTCACTAAATTCAACATTTCGTCGCTTCAAATCTGCAGTTCGCTTATACTTCTCATTCGTCTTTTTCAATCGTTCCTGAACGATCTTATGACATTCCGTCGGTCCTTCAACAAAATCAGCGGCTCGTTTAACAGTCCCCTTCGGTTGCGGCATTACTGCCAAATCCAACGGTCCCCTTGGTAAATTTGAATATACGATCTGAAATGGACTGAATCCCGTACTACGATTCACTCAATATTTGAATATACGATCTGAAATGGACTAAATTTGAATATTCGCTCAATATTTTTGTAGTTGGTGATTTTTGCTGTAAATCTACAGATTTACAGAAAATTGGGGAAGAAGGTTATTGCCTTTCGGCCATAGATAAAAGAAATGGTGGCTAGGAAAAAAAATTAAGGTTTGGCTACGTTTACGTATATATATACACGTTTATAAAAATATTATATTATTAATATTCTCAATTTTGACAACTTTTATAAACGAACTCCAAATCACACGTGCCGCCTGGCGTTTATAAGATTTTTCCCACAAATCGAACAAAATCGAACGTGTTTTGGAGGCTAATTCGATCATATGTGCGAGTTACGGGAATAAACGATCAATTTTAAATTAAATCGATTAAAATAGTTTTCGTTTTGAGCTGTCCGGGTCAAATGACAACTCCGATTGCTACGAAAATTGAGGTCCAATAATTTATCTATTACGGATCCAATGGAACTGGTTTCGTCGAATTCCGAGATTGTGCCTCGGAAGGCTATTTTAACATGTCTATTAATTCGAGCGATTTTCAAAATCGTCGAAATCACTTAAAATTTCACTTTTGAAATTTTACTAACTTAATTATAAATCATATGGAATTTATAATCAAATTAGAAAGCATTTTGATTTATTCCGAATCAAATCTGATTATTTATAATATTATATTACTAAATTCCTTTATTAAATTAATATAAAAATTCCAAACTCAACTTATCGTTATTTGATTCCATCCAAAAGTCCAAGGTTATAATTCAAATCCATCTAGACTTAAAATAAATCTTTGAAACCATCTTCATAACCATTTACATCCAGATTCATAAGTTATCCCTATTTCAAATATTTAATTATTATTATTATTCAAATCCAATTGAATTGCCATATTTGAAATTCAACTAATTTCATTAATTTAACCAAAATCTACTTATTCAAAGTCAATTCCAAATCCATATTTAACCTTTAAAATGAATTAAATGCTCAAAGTCTAACGACCGAAATTCCTCCCCCTTATAAAAATTTCATCCCCGAAGTTTGCTAAGGTAAAAAAATGCTTCAAAACTCGTTTACTTACCCAAACTTACTTAGTTAAACTCACTTCGCCAAAACTCCTAGCTCATTTCCAAAACCATTTGCTTATTTTAACTTAAAATTTTTGTTTTCTATATCATTTCAAAACAACTTTCCTAATTAACTAAAATGTTCAAAAATTCTTTCTAACTTCCTAAATTTTTGAAATTTTTTGATAGCGTCTCCTTTTTATGGAGAGCGTTTCACAATATCACAATAGATATATATATATAGGTCGAAACAACATATATCAATATATATATATATATACATATATCATTTTCAAATTTTATTACATAGGCATACCTTTTGATTAGCATTTTAAAAGCAAGCGGCTAATTTATATTGCATTTACGCACTCCAACTCAATCGATTGCCTCCTGTACCTGTACTTACTAAAAAAAGCACATAGGTTTTCAATAATATGATATTTTAACAACAATTCATTCATTTAACTAACCAAAACCATCAATTGCAAAGCCTGAACAACAAATTTCATAATTCAACATATTAACCATCTTTATAAGCAATCCCAAGGTTCAACACTATTTTAATCTCCTTTACAAACCCTTATTTCATTTTACTCTGCTCAGAAGGATTTACAACCAAGTTTGCCACATTCAATTCATATTTACCATGACCATCTCAAAATCACTTCAATATGATGAACATGTGCTTTACTTACGTTAATTTACTTCAATTCAATCCCAAATTGATTCACAATCAAATTTTTATTTTACATTTGATATATTGGCATTTATTTTATGATTCACTAGCATTTATATACAAATCCACTTAATACAATTTCAATCCATTCCAATTGATTCAAAAACCAAATTTTATCTACATCTTTTAATTCATTTACTTTATTTACAACAACCGGCTAATTTCTATGCAAATTTTTATGTTATTCATGCAAGTAACCATCACTTGAGCTTATAATCATTTAAAATTAATTCCATCTCAATCTATATCAGTTTTATTTCATTCAGAATTATTCATAACCCAAACGATTTGTACTTCATCACAATTATTAAATCAAATCCCTATTCTCATTTCAAGTTCATCATCCAACTTAAGTTTGTATTAATATCATTCCATTTTGGATTATTTACAACTCATACATTCTAATTTCATCACAATAAGAAATTAAAATTATTTCACTTGCATTAAAATTTTATTATCTAAACAAATTTCATTCAAGACCATTTCATAAGTTTGACAACAAACATTTCACAATTTTTTTAAGTTATTTCAATTCCAAAATATCTCAATTTCTTCTTGCATCAAATTTATATTTATTTTAATTTCAATTAGTTTATTTACTCAATCCATTTTAATCAAATTTTTATTCACCATCTCAATTCATTTCTGAATTTATTAACATGACCATTCGAATTATTATAAACCAAAACAGGGTTTTATTTTGCATTTCAAATTTTTAACAAGCTACCCAAATTTTATTCATCCCAGTACCTTTTTATTTAAATTAGCTTACGCTAAATTCATTTCCAAACAATTCTTTTTGAATATAGTTGAGTGAGAATTTAATCCATTCAATATCATTCTTACTTAATTTAAATTCCATTTAATTTCATTCTTTTCCAAATTTAATTCAAGTCCAACTAAATTTCATTTAGGCAACTTAAATTCATACCATTTCCTTTACTATTTTAAATAAGAATTGAATTTCATTCAATATTATTTATAGCACAACTGAATTTTGATTTTTACTTCAACCAGATTTCAACTAACTTCTATTTCTCAATATAAAAGGTCAAAACTTATTTACTAACCTAAGTCCATTCATCCTCTATACCTTCTTCACCTTATTTCAATTTACGTTTCATTTAGGATTGAATTTTGAATTTACCCTACCATTCAACTATTTCCCATTTATGTTTATAATTCCATCTTCTATTCGTAAGTTCGAATTAATTATTTACTTAAGATCTTACACTGTTCATTTAAGTCCATTTCCATCTCATAATCACAATTTTAGATTATAACATTTAATGGCTTAAGGGTATAAATCCATTACGCAATTATAACTCATAATTATATAATCATTTTTCCAATTTCAATTTTATTTTAACTTATCTTAAGTTAAATTCAAATATATTCTATTCACTTTCATTCACTCAAATTAAATTTTAATTCTAGGATTAAAATTTCATTTTCCCTTCATATTTAAATCAACTTCACTTAATAGGTTCAATAGTTTATTCATTTAAATTTCACATTAATTAAATAGAATTCCCAGAGTTCATTTACTCGGTTTTATTTCAAAACCAATTTGAAAATATAAATAACTCATACACACCTGGTATATCAAAACAAATCTCCAGATTCCAAAACAACTTATTTTACCAAAAAAAAGTTCCCTTTTGAAATTTCTAAATAACTGGTATACCCAACAAGTCTAAACAAATATCATAACCAATCACCACTGTAGCAATCTATCACTTTAGAAATTCTGTGACGCCCCACCACTATGCTCACAATAACAAAGGTTATTATAACGAATAACGTCTCCTATTGCGAAGAATAAGGCTTGTTAGAGGCGACCATACGTAAGTTATGCCTTAGGTGAGTATTGATTACATCGATAGGGGTTGTGTAAATTACTCCCAACGTTATAATTTCAACCCAAATCTAAAACGAAACCACAGCGGCTAAAGAAAAATTAAGAGCAACTCATAATAACAACAACACAGATTGTGTAATCACATTAGAACAGAAATACCAGATATATAGCGGAAGACAAGTCTGGAATACATACTACAACAAGCGTTGGTTCACATGAACCAAATGTACATATACATATCCATCAATACATACACGAGACGAGAGTCAATATACCAAAAGTACTCCTCGAAGACTAGACAAAAGATGGAGTGAAATCCCAAAAGCGGAAGTTGCAACTGAATTTAAGATAGCGACTATCCTGAAATAACTCTGTCTGACCCGAGAATTATTTAAAAGAATTTAATCTTAGAATTGAATGCATCATAAACAACATCAAGCAAAATAATAATAGTCTCGAACGAGACTATTCAACATAAGAAATCAACAAAGTTTAAATGAAGAAATCACATCAAACTCCATCAAAATCAACTTTCAAATTGACAATTGAATACAAAGCAGCAATTCACAAAATCTAGAAATCAAAAATGGATAACTAGAAAAATCAGCATAAAAGTGGATCGATCCCATCATATGGCTGAAGCCTACCAAGTACTGTCATCATAATTCTTGATGCCCAATAAATGACCCGAAGGTCCAACATATTACCCGAAGGTCTAGCACTGGTAATTGACCCTAAGGTCCATCATATGACCCGAAGGTCCAACATATTGGCTCGAAAGCCCAACAAAACCCTCAAAATCATCAATCAACAAATCTACAACGAATATTTCAATCAACGATTCCGGAATTAACCGAATTAGTAAAAGCGTGGCTTCATATTCCACACTTTTGCTAATTCGTTTAAATCTCTTCATCGTTTCCTTGAAAGTGCAAAATTGTGTATTTTATATAAATAAAATTTTCGTTCTCAAATGGACAAGTCCGGAATTAAGCGAATCAGTAAAAGTAAGGTTTCATACTCCTCAATTTTGCTAAAGCATTTAAATCGCTTCCTCATTCATTTGAACGCGCAAACCGTAAAATTTTTGGAAATAAATTTATTTTAAAATGATTTTTAAAACATGTGATTAAAACAGCAACAACTATAGCAATTTCGACAAGAAAATTGCGCTTCACAAAACACCACAAAAACAGATATCAAATCGGCGTTAATGGATAACCACTTGAAAATTCACTTTAAAATTGACGGTTACTAAACTCGAAATAACAATAATTTTTTATTCGTCAAAAATGTTATCAAAACTACAGTCTTAAAAAATATAATACCAGCGCAAAAATTCCGTTATAAAAATAACGGTAACAGAATACGTTTTAAAACGTAATACTGGTTCAACAAAAATTAATAATTAAACTGCATTACCCGATATTCATAAAACACTTCACTCAAAAATGAAGAAATGAAAAATATTTAATAACTCCATTATCCTTGAACTGGACACTGTTTTGCACACAAATATAAATATTTTGTGTTACACTTAAATGCATGCACGCTAATATGCAGACACATCCAAAAATGCAAAGTCTAAATGATCTGGAACTTAACCTTACACGCAATAATGAGTTTACCAAATATTTGACCAGGAAAAGTTAATATGTGCGCATGAATTATGTGTAGCCTGGACACATTTTCAAAGCAATTCAATCTTGCACGTGCATCCTAATATAATGGTCAGGACATATTTTATGCAACATGTAGTACTCACGCATACTTTAATTTGTATGCATGCAATTGAAATATAGTCTGGCCTTGATTTGTGCACACACACGTTTCCTTAAAACACGGACTGCATACGCTAATGAAATAGAACACACACACCTGAGCAATGTTTTATTCACGCAAGAATGAAACAGTTTTCATGCACACTAAAATTTTCACTCAAGTAATAAGGGGGAAAAATGACTAGACCCTGTACACATATCACGCTGCACGTATAACGTGCAAGTGTAAAATTTACAAATGAGTGGCCTGCCTGATATGCACGCAATGTGAATAAATGTAAAACAACAATGATTTGTGTTACGCCCTGGTATGCAAATAATGCCTAAACAACACCATGTGCGCATGCATTGAAGAAAAATATTCTTTTGAACAATATTATTGTATACAACAAGATGGCATGCACGAATTGAAAATTGTTTGAACTACATGAAGTGGTGTACTTCAAACAAATATGCACGTAACCAAAAAAATCATGCAAACCATAAACATGCGCAAGAAACCATTCTATAATCTGGGCAATACTTCATACACAATGAAAAATGAAATTTTTTTGACCTGAACATGTGCACTCAAATCAATAATGCCTGGCTTAAATACTATGCCCGTAAGCATTTATAAACAGTCAGCACTACCATTTTATACAAAAAATATAAACAAAAGATGGCTGGACTCAGTAAAATTCACGCACGAGAGAAACAATGAAATGAATAAAAATTCTACACTAGAAATTTTCCTGAACCCAAAAACTGCATACAATACGTGCTCACTCAACTAACCAAATTATCGCACCCATAGATTGAAACTAGAAATGTGAGTTTGCACTCACCTAAAATTGGCTTCAAAATTTGTTAGCAAATAGGAACCACTTGGAGTTAAATTTCTTGAACCGCCATTAATGCACTAGCATGCTCTTGAAGCTAAAACAAAAGAATGATGCAACACGAAAAATAAGCCAAAGAATTTCTTTGCAGGCTACTTTTCTTTCGAATATTGTGTAAGCCAATGAAATAATGTGCGCTGGCCTTTATTTTGTACAAAAGCAATTAAAGTTAGACGTGCTTCAGCGAAAAGAAGGACAGGTTGCCTATAAAAATGACGATGGCTGTAAAACAAAGTGTGTGTTCACTTTTTCTTTTTATAAATATAAGTGGCGTCAGCAATTTGGCATTGTTTTATAAACTTAGTTGTAGCAAATTGTAACGATCCGTAATTTCGTTACTTCGAAAATGAGAGATTTCGTTCAATTTAAATTTAAAAGGAGTTTAAATCTTAAAATAAATATGTTATATATAAAAAAATTATCTATTCTTATAGTTAATAAGTTTAAAAAGTATAAATTTGGATTTTGGAACAAAACGACAAAAGTTAAGTTTTGTTAAAAATAATTAAAGGCTTAAATAAGTGGATTTTAATATTTGTCTAAAATGATAAATCTTATTTAAAACATCTAAAGATTATAAAAGTATGTTAAAAGATTTAAAATTTTGTTAACAATTGTTTTACAAAAATAACCAAAAATTTGTCGCATTTTGTTAGTTTTACATACATTGTAAAATTAGAGATTTTGATATTAATTTAATATGGTTTTAAAATACAAAGAGACTTGTTTTATTTTATTTAAAAAAGTAAAAAGTTCATTCTAAAGTTTGCTTTACTTCAATATACAGTTTAATAAAAACGTCAAATTTTGACTGTATAATTTGTCATCAAAAACGTCGTTTTTAACCAAAACAAGTTGTCGACAAGTTGTTGCAACTTGATACATTTCCAAACTTAAAAATACAAGTTTATAAACTATATAAACATTATACATTTAGCACTAGAAACAAAAAGAGTTTACTTTTGAAAATATTTACATAAATGTATAAAAAGTAAAAAAAGCATGATTTGACAAATTTAAAAATTATTAAACCTTTTATAAAACAACATCATTACTCTACTTCATATCTCAATAATAAGAAGTTATGTTTCTACATACGAAAGGAGCAAATGCAAAAGTGAAAAGAAAGCTAATGAAAGGAGTTAATGACACATACATACATGATTTAATGCAAATCAAATCATTCCAAAATCTTCTTTTTAAACACAAAATCTAAGAAGGTAATCATTCCTCTTTCTTATCATCACCATTAACACATATCAAATCACTCTTTTTCACATAAAAGAAAAGTATATTTATATTCAAAAATGAAGAGGGTATTAATGTCATTTACCACTAAATATATTCACTTATAAATACAACCACGCCTCTTTTCATTTCCACTACACTTTCATTTCATAAAATTTCCAAAAACCTTCTCTACTTCCACCATTTCCCTTCTACCTTCAAGCTATCACCTCCATACTCCAAACCATCACCTTACATCCCCTTACACAAGCCAAACTAACGCCTACACGCCTCCTCTTCATCCAAAACCCACGCTTACACCCCCATACCAACCTAGGCCGAGCACACCCTCCCAAAACCCGAGCACTATGCCCTAGGCCAAGCCTCCCTTGTCCAAGCCGAGCCCACACAAGCCCAAGCCGAGCTCCACACCCCAGGCCAAGCACCACCCTCACCTACCCTCTCCTACACGCCTAAACCCCAAGGCCGAATCCTCCTCTTTTAAAAAAAAAAAAGAAAAAAAAAGAGGAAAAAGAGAAAGAAAAAGAAAGTAAAACAGAAGAATTCGGAAAAGAAGCAATAAGGCGAGACGTTGGAAAGTAGCACGTTAGCGAGAAATGCGTATCTCACATTCAAGATTGACGGAGCAGATATGAAGTTGAGAAATTATCACCGCTTTTTAAACTATATTGATTATCATGCTAAATTGTTATGTTAAATAATCACCATTTGATGATATGGATGTTTGATTTAATGTTTGAATATGTTGGATAATCCGTAGTAATTTAATGACATTTACCGTGTGGAAAATATTGATGTTATATGCATGTTGTATGGTTGTTATGATAATTTGGATATCAAATTCCTATTAGTTAGGTAATCACTTTGTTTAGTAAGACCATATTTTAGTAATATGAGAAATTGTGGAAAAATAAGTCTCTTTTCATTTAAAAGTGAAATTAAAGTTAAAATAAAATAGAATTTGAAATATGAAGTGAATCAGATTTGAAAAGGATAGTTAATTAGAAATTGAAATTAAGATGAATAGTGAAATTGAAATTGAAATTGAATTCGATTTTGGAAAAGTGAAGTTTAGTTTGATATTGAATTGAAGTTTAAATTGAAATTAGATTTGAAATCTGAGTTTTAAATGTGTTTAATTTGAGATTAGAATTGAAATTGAGTTGAAATTGGAATTTAAAATATAATATTAAAATAATGTGAATAAAATTATATTATAATATGGTAATAGTGAAAATATATTTTAAAAACTTTAAAAATTGAAAATATTGATTTAAAATGGTTTCTAATGATTTTATAAGTATTGAAATCAAATCTGAAATGATTATTTCAAGTATTGAAAAATAAGTTAAAACTAGACGCGTCGCGCAACGATAGTTCGCGATTTCGTGCCAAAAAGTTCAAATGAGTGTATAGAGTGGAATATGGCTCGGAATTGTTCGAGACAAGAAAATTCCAGACTATTATATCTATATCTTCTAAAAGAAGAAAGAAAATCAAAGTTTCGATAAGTAAATTTTGAATTAAGTCCAAATCAATTTTCTAGAAAAATCGCGCTAGTGCAGTTAAGTGACCATAACGGGAAATTTGTTTAAATGAACGATTTTAATTATGGAAAAATATGAAATAAATTTGATAAATCTATTTAAATGATTTAAAAGAGATTTGGATTGGAAAACATGAATTATCGAATGTTTAATTCAAATAAGCTTATTTAGCACTTCCGCAGCACTTTTCTGCTGCGAGTTGTAAAACTTCTAGAATATGAGTTTAAATGTAATAGCGATTTTTGCAGAATCGATCGTGAATGTTTTAAAAAGGATAATTAAGCATTGTGAAAGATAATTTGGTATATTTGTAAGCAATTCCAAAATAAAGTTAAAAAATCTGAGTATGCGGAAACGACTAGTACATTTGTCCCGCCTGTGAGATATGCGAAGATAAAACAAGGTGTTTAACTAAGGTTAGGAATGGAGCAAGCAGTGCCCTGAACTTACCTGGCCTATGTTTTCTTTTCTTAGGAGAGGGGTGGAACAGATCAAAGGGAAGGCCCGTTATGCTCTTAAATAAAAAGATTCTGCTAAGTTTTCCGAAATAAAAGAAGATTGGTATTATCCGAAAGTTAAGCAATCTCTAGAAAGAATGATTTCTAAGATCGAATTTACTTCAAAATGTTTGTTAAGATTGATTTAGAGTTTATTGTAAACGACGTCTTAAATAACATTGTTTTTGACCTGCTTAAAAGTAAAGAAATTTGGATCAAGAATTAAGTAAGAAAATCTGGGATATTTTCCAAAGTAGAAGAATAAATTTCTAAGAATAATTCTAAGTTAAAAGAAAGAGATTTAGAAATCATCCAAAAAGAATTGAAGTGAAAAGAGACTTAATAAATCATATATACTCATATTCACTTTTATCGATGATTGGATTTCGAAGGAACCAAAGTCGGATTTGGTTAATTCCTATCCGAAAACCACTTCTGTAATATCCCAGAATTTTGGACAATTTAAATTTAATAATCTGGGTTTAAATTTAAATTGAATTGATAAATTTGTTAATCAATTTGGTTGATTTAATAATTTTCTTTATTTAAGTATTTAATTTGTGAATTTATTTTTAATAAAGTGATAAATTGTTTTCTAATTAATAATGTATATGTATTTATATATATTTTAAATAGATAAGTTGTTAAATTAGTATAGCATAATTTTAATAATTTGGAAATAGAAATTGTGATTTATTTTTAATTTAAGCTTTTCAAAAATATTTAATAAAATACTATATGATTTTAAATATGTACGATAAATGTTTTATTGGTTTAAAATTCATTTTAATTTAAGTTTTGATATTTAAAATAAGTTATAAAATGTTTGTGTTTTTATTTTTAAACTATTAATTTATAAAATGACATTTGTTAATTTAATTTGAAATTTAAAATACAATTTATTTATGAAACGTATATTCATTTAGGTGATAATCTCTTTTATAAATTTATTTTAATTATTTAAAGGTATCTTTGATAAATGATTCTATTTTTTTTATTTTTTTTGCTTTATTCTTTAGAAATTATATAAATGCATAACTAAGTATAAGCACTAATTAATTTATTTTAAACATTCATTAATCTTAATTGAAATAACAAAATCATTTAACAAAGACATGTGTAAGTTTATCAAAGCATAGTTAAACATGTGTTGACATATTAGACAAGTGTCATGTAGTAATTTTGTTTTTCTTTAATTTAAAATAAATCATAAAATAGCTATATAAACTTGCACCTATTCATTCTTTAGCTCTTTCTCATTTTTTTTCTAAAGGAAATCTGAAATTTTGTTCATCTCTTCAAATGCATTTCTCAAATCTGTAAAACAACATGCATTCAAACTCCTCTTTTTCAAAGTACAAATCTGCATTTCTCAAAATAAAAGCCTGCATATCCCAAAATCTTATTCAATCTGCAAGAATGAAAACATGCATGCAACAAATTTCAAACCTGTAAATGCATTGCATTCAAACTCCTCAAAATGCATGTCTGCATCCTTCAAAACAAGCCTGCATACTTTCTAATACAACCTGGGTTGAACTGCATGCCACAAATAAAATTTGCATACATGAAATCAAGGAAGCCTGCATTCAAGAATTTTCAAAATCTGCAAGCAAGTTTTTAAAGCATCAAACAATTGAAGCTCAGGTTTAAAGGCATTCAAGTTTGGAGCTTTCTACAAGGATTTCAAACTATGTTCTGCATGTTCAAAACTAAGCTTTGTTCTGCATTTTAAAAGTCTGGGCTCTGCATCATTATACAGGTGAGTAACATTTTTGTTAAAAATTACTTAAGTATAAATTGGTTGCATGTTTCATCTGGAAATAACTATGTTTTTGTGGGCCCATAACCCACAATTGAAATGAAAGTAAATTGCAAACTAAAATTTGAAACCAAGTTGGAAACCTGAATTTAGATATAAATTCAAATAATTTGAATCTTGTTTGTGTAATTATTGGGTTTTTAAAATTTAGTTTGGGTTTTAAACAAAACAGAAACTGTTTTCTGTTTTCAGATTTAAAAGTAAATTTAAAATTTGTATGATGAATTTCAATCTAGAATTTTTTAAAACCTGGAATTTAATTATGAATTCAGTAATTTAAATCTGGGTTTTTGAAACATGTTTGAATTCAAAAATGTAAGATGATTAAACCAAAAAACAGAAAATTGTTTTCTGTTTTAATTTAAAAGCAAATTTTTTTTAAATAGCAACTGAAATTTAAAATTTAAATCTGGAAACGGAAATTTGAAATACATGAATTTGAGTTGAATTTAAATCTAGAATATAAATTTGTTTTTAAACTTTTTAAAGTATACAGGAACTTTGGGTCTGAATTTAAAACTATAATTTTTAATTTATGAAATAAAGTTTAAACTAAGTTTAAATTTGGTTTTAAAACCTGAGATTTGACTTTAATGTCAGTTTTTAAAATTAAATAAGTTTTTAAATTTAAATTTGTTATGACTATTTTGGAATAATTTGAATTTAAAGATGAAGATTGAAGTGTAAATAAAGTTTTAAATTTTAAGTTTGAATCTGAAATGAAATTTTTTAAAAATTGTGTTTCAGTTTGAAATTTAAAAAGAAATTTTAAATTTGAATTTTGTTTGAAACAAGTGTTTAAATTTCTTTGTATAAATAAGAATGTTTCTTATTTTTGAATTTAAGAAATTGGTTTCATTTAAATTATTAAATTAATTTAAATGGAATATTAATTATTTAATTAATGAATATGTGGATGTTTAATTTGGAAATTAATAATTTTTAAGTTAATTAATTTGATTTGAGATTAATTAATTAAGGTTAATTAATCTATAATTTAGAATGGTTAATTAAGTTTTAATTAATGATTAAGATTTATTTAATCAAGTGATTTAAGATAATTAGGACTTTAATTAATACTTAATTAATTTATAATTAGAGATTAATTAAATTGTAATTAAAGATTTATTAATTGATAATTAATAATGATTAATTGAAGTTAATTCTTAATTATGTAATTAAGAAATGTTAATGAAGGTCATTAACTTAAGATTATTTTAACAATTAATTAATGTGATTAATTTTTAATAATTAATTAGATTAATTAATTAATGATAATCAATTTTTTAATTACTTAATGAAGTAATAAATGAATTAATTACTTAGTGTAATTAATTTAATAAATGTGATCAGTTTAGAATAATTAAGTTTAATTAATTTAAACATTTATGAATTGTTGATAATTACTTTATGTAATTTATGGATTTGTAATTACTTAGAGAAGTAATTAATTAATAATTACTGAATGTAATTAAGGATATTTATTTTAGAAATAATTTGGATTTAAATTACTTTGAAATTAATCATGGGATTAGTTTAAATAATTAATTAAGAGTAATTAATTTATGGGATGAGTAATTAAAGTAGTTAATTACTGAATGGTTATTAATCATGGGTGATCAATATATATGGTTTAAAATTGAAGATTAATTACTTATGTAATTAATTTATTTTGAGAAATTGATTAAATATAATCAGAAATCATTAATTAATTAATTAATGATGTAATTTGGAATTGATTAATTAAGATATAATTAATATTAAATGCTAATTACTTATTGTAATTAGAGATGGTTAATCAATAATGATTAACTAAAGTGAATATTGAGATGATGATTTATAAATTGATTTGTAATCAATTAAAGATTTAGATAAGCAGAATTTTAATAATGAAGTAATTAATTTAATTTATTTTAAATTAATTAGAGATTTAAGTAATTAATTCAATTCATATTAAATTAATTATAGAAGGAGTGATCACTAGATCATTGCTTATGTTTGATGAATGATATTGGTTGTCTGGTATGGTTTGTAATCTCAGTTATGAGATGAGAAGTGTATGTGATATGGATGCATTGGTTGCTTTTGGATGATAATGTGGATTATCTGATTTTGATATGAATTATCTGTTGATAATGATAATGTTGAATTATCTATTGTGTTGTGAATTATCTATTTGTGTATATTTAGATAATGAATTAAATTATTTTAAACTTAAAACAACTTGGACCTTAAAAGACACGCTTTGGATTTCGATGAGACCGGGATTGGGTTTCCATATTTGGATATCCGAAAACCACATCGATTCCAAATAACGTTAGGTCGTTAATCCAAGTGGAGCGAGTGAAGACTCGAGGTGTAAGGGCTATACGTTAGTATAACTCTGTGGGTGATTCCGTAATGAGTTTGACGGAATAGTACTTATAGATTCAAGATGGTGGTTTAGAGTGCAAGGGTCATTGTCGTTAACTCTGAGGGTGATTCCAAAATGAGTGTAACGAGATAATGCCTTCGGTTTCGTTCGAACCCGGAACGAACTTGTATGGATTGAATGCTTTCAGAACATCGTCAGGTGGACGATGAGAATTCTAAGTGACATGTATAAAGGTAATCGTAACCTCATCAACCAGGAATGCTAAAACAGGGGAGGTGCAGCAAAGCTTCGTGGGTAGCTCCCACTTGAGAGCAAGATTTATCCCTCTCTAGAGGTCCCTTTATTTTCGGCTTAGTGGTGCGGTTGCTGATCACAACTGTGGGGTAGTCTTGTTTGGAACTGTTCAGTAAGGAACGGGTCCAGCTTTGTGTTGCAGGGGATGAAGGGAGTAATCCTCGGTACGGTGATCTAGGCCACGTACTTTGACGGGCGGTACCCCAGTAGCCCAGCCATTGATGGAATCCAAAATCCAATAAGTGCCAACGGTTTTGACTGTATTACCCACTTTTGTGGCTAGTAGCTGGAATTTAATAGATGTAACAATTTCGGTTATTTCTTATTTACTTGAAAACCCTAGACACTATTATAATATAATCGGATTTCTTATCAAATGTTTTGGTTTTCATAAGGTAAAAACTTTTCCATGTTTATGTGTAGGAAGTCTTACGTGATACCTTTTCTTTTCAAAGGTTTTTCAAAGTTAAACAACTTTAACCTGTTACTCACACCAGACCCATGTCTGACACGGAGTTATTTCTGTTTTTCTATAACTCTTGGGTACTCAAATTTTTACGAGTAGCCAAGGGAATTCAGGTTAGGATTCAAGTTAGCTTAACGTATTGTGGTGGAGCAATGGAGCAGGAGGCTTCTGCGTATAGTTATATAGTTTTCCGCTGTGTTGGTATCTCTGAGTGTTTCTGATATGTATTGAGTTGTAATAACTAGACAGGTGTTTATAACTGTCTAGTATGTGTTGTATTATCTGTGTACTCTGATATTTGTTGCATACTATGTAATACTTATGTTATTAATATAATTTATTCGTTCCGCTGTTGAGATTCATGTGTTGTTTCTTCTCTCTCTTCTTTCTTTTCTCTTTTCTATCCCTTTCTTTCTTAAAGATGATGCGATTTTCCAGCAGTGGAAAGTCGGGTCGTCACAACTTCGACCCAATGCGTACGTTCGAACGTGAAGACTTGTGGAAGACGATGATGATTGATGACCGTGGATCTTCATAACGTGAGGACTGCTTGTTAACTTGCTTTGGGTAGCTCCCGAGTGATATATAGAAGTGGTCTCCTCATGATGGAGATTTTGCAGATTGCAAGGGCTTCTCGCCTAGTAATGGCAGAGGAAAGTGCCTTCGGTTTGTCCTGTTCCTAGAAATTTGTATGGACGTTTGTCTGACATTGCATTTCTAACGATTACGTACATTGGTTTTTACAAACGTACATTAGTGGTGGCGGAGAAGGAAACTTCTCTTAGCTTAACACCCTCCTTGAGACATACGAGCTCAAGGGTTGTATTTTTGTGAAAGGTAGTTAAATGAAAATGGTAATGTGGCATTCAAAGATGTATATGTGCTTTGTAAAAAGGTAACCGTGACCTCAAGCCTCATCAAACCGGAAATGACCGAAATAGGATTAGATGCAGAAAGGCTAAGTGGGTCATTCCCAATTAGGGTATGATCATCCCCTTCTAGATATATTTCTTCCCTCTATGATATTCGAGATGTTAATTAATGTGGTGTACGTAAAACGAGCGCTCGGTTAAAGGTCGGTAATGACCGGGGATGACATATTCGGTACTATCTAGTTAAAGAGGCAGGCCAGTCTTGTGTTGGTAGATGGAAGACGTTCTGTGCCTTGGGACATCCATCTAGAGGTGTACCCATTTCGGAAGGTAGATCATGCGCCTGGTCATTTGTATGGAAATCCATTCTCCAATAAGAAACTACGGACTTGTTTGTAGAACCTAGTATGCTGGAATTTAATAATGGTAACAATTTCAGCTATGATAAATAAGTTTATTTGCAAATGTTTTCAAAGAGATGTCATTATAAATAATATCAAATGTTTTGATATAAAGGTGTTTTAGTTATCATAAGATAAAAACCCGTCCGTGTTTATGTGTGGACATGGTCTTATGAGATACTCTTTATTTCAAAAGGATTTAATTTAAAGGCTGGTATATGACACTGTCATTTATTAATGAGTTTTTCTCGCGCTGGTTTATCAAGCCTGATCTGGGTATTTTCAATACTCGGGTCAGATCCGAGTAGTTTTAGGATAGTCGAAGATGGTTGGCGTTTCCAAAGGAGAGCTGGAAATATTCATCGACGTATGGAGATATTCTACTATCCGCTTTGCTTAATGTAATTTGTTTTATGTTTGTCAGCAATTGTAAGGAGTGATGTTTATAACTGTCCAAGCTGAATTTAGGTTAGACTCTGATATATGTATTGAAAAGTTTTCGCTGTAAAAATATTTGTTCAATGTTATATATTATTCCATTCATGTGAGATTTTGTTCTGTCTACTTTTCTTTATCACCCTTAGTGATCCATCTTTTCGTGCAATTTGAGTTCGACACATGTGGTTTACTGTCGATTCAAAGGGTACGGGAAAACGGATTGTTACATTTGGTATCAAAGCTGAAGGTTAAGCGAGAACCTTGGCTCTGTTATGGGTAAAGTCTCATCAGAGAAAGGATCAGTAATATCCTAGGATGAGTAACTCATTAGAGATAGGGTTAGTAACATCGTAGAATGAGTTATGAGAGTATTATATATATTGAGCGCGTATTTGTTAATTTTATAAAAGTAATTTTGCTTTAAAGAAATTGGTAAATGAAATAATTTTACCTTAGGTTTATAATAAGGGGATATTATTATCTTTTGGGTTAGAAGTGGAGGATTGATTGTATCTTTGCTTAGCAAAACTAAAATATGAATATCTTGTGATTAGAATTGCATAATTTGACTATAAGATATTCCTATAAAGAAATCAATTGATAAAGAACTATAATTTAGAACTTTCATAACCCTAGTTATTCAGCCTTAAGAAACAATAAAGGATTGATAAGTATAAAATGAGTAAATAAGAACAAATACCTCGTGAATTAAGTTTCACAATTTGATTATAAAGTATTTTAGGATAATATGTAGAGAAATAATATTCTTTTGAGGAAAGACCAAACCCATTGAAATTCGCTTCACTTTGTTGGGAGTTTGAGTTCCTAAGACAAAGGAAGTTCTCGAGATCAGAAAAGATCATAGAAGTTAAGAATTGGTTAAGCAAATGTGATGAACTTCTTTGTAACATGGTAAGCTTCATCCATGGATCATTTAGGGAAATGATAAGAAATACCCTAAAATTGGAAGATACTATTCCACAGCCGACTACTGAAGCACCAGCCAAGAAAAAAGGGCATAAGAAAAAAAAGATCATTGTTTTAATTGTAGACAAAAAGGTCACCATGCTTGTTAACTCCGCCTCGACCATGACTTACCGACCTAACAGTTAGAAGCATGCCGGCCTAAGGCTCAACAGTGGGTGCCGACCTAAGGCCTAAGGGTATGCCGACTTAACACTTTAACAAGGCTACCGACTCAACTGGTTGCCGACCTAACTGCCTTATCAGGGAGACCGACCTAAGGAGCTTGAGTAGCATGCTGACTTAAGACTCGAAGAGGTGCCGACCTAACAGGCTAAGGAGATGCCGACTTAAGGCCCAAATGGATACCGACTTAGGGCTAAACAGTTGCCGACCCAAAACTTAACAAGATGGCTACCGACCTAAGATAGCTACCGACCTAAGACAGAAGACGACCTAACCATCCAGAGAATTCACCGATCTAACCACTTAGGACAGGGACAAGATCATGAACTACACCTAAGTCGCGACCGACCTCTGACCTATGTTAAGTCGTTCACGACCCAAGGCCACTGAATATAAGTCCGATGCCATATTACTGAGAAGGAGTAGTGTTGACTCGGAGGCGACCTAGGACTTGTGCAAGTGAACTCCTGTGAAGCCAGAAGGGGGGCTAGATGAACCGGCCACGACTCATATTAAGTCGGCTACGACTTAACTTAGATCGGCCGCGGTTTAGGACTTGGCAAATTTCAGAATCAGAACTCTCTATAAATAGGCACCCATCTCCAACATTCAGGGGACTTTTGGCGCATTCTCTTCACACACCGTTACTTTGCTGCATTGAGAACTTCATCAACACTTAGAGCTTCCAAGATTAGAGGAATACATCAAAGAAATTCACGAAGAAACCACACATCTTCAACATGAATCTAAGAACTTTAATCGACATTGAAGCTTAAGACTTGTTCCAAATCACTTGTAACTTGAAGTGTATTGTACTTGAGAAGAATTACATCAGTTTGTAACGGGATTATTAATAAAAGTACTTAGAGTGGACGTAGGCTATACCCTTAAGCCGAACCACTATAAAATCGTTGTTGTTTACTGCTTTTCTGCTATTACTTGCTTGTAATTCTTTCCCGATCTATCGGGTGGTGCTTTCACAACTACACTTTACACACCGGGGTGTTAGCGTTCACATTTTAGCGTTAACATTTTTGGTGCTTTCACTGAGAATTGAACTCAGGGCAACTGTCATCATTGCTTCACAGAGATTTGAAGAAAGAATTTCCTTAAAAACCAGAAGTCTATCTGAAATTATGGCTCCTGGAAGGAAAAGTAGATCTATCAGATCTGGAAACATTCAAGAGGGAACCTCCGCTTCCCCTGTACCTAATCAACCCACTCCGTCTGTTGGAGTTATGAAAGCGGAGTTGGATGCTGTGATTCTAGGGCTAAACCAGCAGATAAACGCCCAAAATGCACAATTAGAGGCTCAAAGTGCCCAGAATGCTCTGATTCTGAATAAATTAAACGATTTACTTGGGGCAAACAATCAACCAGCTTGTAATGAAAGGAACTGTGCTGGCAACATTCATGATGTTAGTGAAAGGAATGCCCCTGAAAGGGCTACTAGTCCCTTTGAGCAGGCAGTTCCTGAGGCTGGTGGATCTAGAACTCGGCATGATGAGGAATATCTTTCTGGAATGGTCCGGCAGATCATGAAAGAAAGTATGCAAAGGGTTGAAGATGAGGAATGGGGTTTCGCTCCAAGTAAAACTCCGTTCACTGAAAAAATCTTGAAGGCGGAATTTCCAAGGAAGTTTGTCCCTCCGACTATTCCAGCTTACAAAGGGACAAGTGATCCGAATGAGTTCTTGTATAAATATGATTGGCACATGACAGGTGCCAGGGCCTCTGACGAAATAAAATGTCGATATTTCCCCGTATACCTGGAAGGTGTGGCTCTACTATGGTTCACCAAGTTGCCAGTCCGATCTATCGATCAGTTTTCAGACTTGACCAGAAAATTCAAGGAGCAGTTTAGACTATATGCTTCGAAGGCCAAGGACATTATGTCACTATCGAGTTTGGAGCAGAATCCTGGTGAGTCTATCAGATCCTTCTTGAACCGCTTTAATATAGCGCTGGCTGAGGTGGACAACGCTGAACCACGAATGATATTGACTTATCTGATGAGGGCTATTGATAAGTCGAGCGAATTTGGGAAATGGTTAAATATGAAGGAGCCAACCTCTCTCGAAAAGTTCTACAAAAAAGCAGATGAATTCATTCGCCTGGAAAGCCGTCCTTTACCAGTAAAGACAGTGTTAGAGAAAGCAGAAGACAACACTGTCGCTCCACGCAAGAATGAATCGGTGGGGCAAAAAAGGGAGAATAATAATGGGAAGAAACAGGGTAATCTAAAGAAGCCCCGATCCTTCAAGCCATCAGAATATACTCCATTATCACATACACCGGAGCACATCTACCTGGCCACTAAAGATTCCGTCGATTTCCCTAAACCTATCCCTTTGAGGACCGGGAAAAAAGCCATACAGAGTGGGAAATTCTGTCGCTTCCACAATCAACCCGGTCATGAAACTGATGAATGCCGTCAGTTGGAAAATCTGATTGAAGAGTTGCTAAGAGAGAACAAACTGCAGCAATTTGTGAAGAAGAATAGCAACAATCCTGCATCGTCAAGTCAGGGGCAACAGGTTCCTGTTCATCAGCCCAGGACAGGTGAGAAAGCTACGGGACATGAATCTGGAAGGCCCGTTATCAATGTCATTACAGGAGGGCCTCACCCAGCTGGCAAGAGCTGGGGTGAGATGGAGAGATATTCCAGGGCTTTGAAATATGCTCCAGCCGAAGAAGACGTCTTTGTTTTAGAAGACACTACGCCCCTAAAACAACAGAAAACTTTCAGCGATGATATTGTTTTCAGAGCCAGAGATTCCACAGGTATAGAAGCTCCTACCCTAGATCCCTTGGTCATCTCGGCTGGTATTGGACCGGCCATTGTCAGAAGAGTCCTCATTGACTGCGGAGCATCATGCAATATCCTCTTCAAGAAGACATTTGACCAGATGAAAATCCCTATGATTGATGTACAAGCCTCATCACAGAAGATCGCTGGCTTCACTGGGGAGCCAAAACAACCGATTGGGACCATCGATCTGCTTGTAGAACTTGGAGAAGCAGAAAGGAAAGTGGTCCGCAAGCAAACATTTGTGATTGTCGATGAGTTTTCTGCTTATAATGCTTTTCTTGGCCGTCCAACACTCGCAGCATTCAAAGCTATCCTAGCCCCGTGGTGCCTCACTATTAAATTCCCTACTGACAATGGAGTAGGATTTATAAAAGGGGATCAAAATGCTACGCGAGAGTGCTATTTGACAGAGCTGCGAGAGTCAAGAAAAAGAGAAATGGGGAAGGATGCGGCAACCCCAGTCCGCATCAAAGAACCAGCCTTGTAGCAATTACGGGGCGGACCCTGCACTGGCGAGCACAGCGGGGCACGGAAAGAAATGGATCCCAGAAAAGCCAGTGCAGGGGAGAATAGAGTGGTACCGGTGGAAACGACAGTTCCGGTACCTGTTGACCCGAAGGACCCAAATAAGGTGTTAAATGTGGGTTCACAGCTTAATGTGTCAATTCAGAATATCTTGATATCTTTCCTGAAAGCAAATCTGGATGTCTTTGCTTGGACTCATGCCGATATGTGTGGAATATCCCCAGAAGTTGCAGTACACGCTCTGAATATTGACCCAAAGTTTACGCCAGTTAAACAGAAAAGAAGAACCCAAGGTCCAGAAAGGTCAGCAGCATTAAAAGAAGAAGTTGATCGACTCATGGAAAATAACTTCATCAAAGAATCTACATATCCAAATTGGGTTTCAAATCCTGTGTTGGTCAAGAAAGCTAATGGAAAATGGAGAGTGTGCATTGATTTTTCTGATCTAAACAAGGCTTGCCCCAAAGATTGCTTCCCACTACCCAGGATCGATCAATTGGTAGACGGAACTGCGGGACATGAACTGTTGTCTTTCATGGATGCCTACTCCGGTTATAACCAAATCATGATGCACGAGCCGGATCAGGAAGATACAAGCTTTATCACAGATGTTGGACTTTATTGCTACAGAGTTATGCCCTTCGGATTGAAAAATGCAGGGGCAACCTACCAAAGACTTGTTAATGCTATTTTCAAACCGCAATTGGGCAAAACTATGGAAGTCTACGTCGACGACATGTTAGTGAAGTCCAGGAAAGCAGCAGATCACATTGAACACCTAGCAGAAATGTTCGCAGTCCTCCGGAAATACAGAATGAAACTTAACCCTCTGAAATGTACATTTGGGGTCGAGTCCGGAAAGTTCTTAGGTTTCATCGTCAGTGCTAGGGGCATTGAGGCTAGTCCAGCTCAAATTACTGCCTTGAAAGAAGTTAAAGCTCCTAGAACGAAGAGGGAATTGCAGAGTCTCAACGGAAAGGTCGCCGCCCTGAGTCGGTTCATTTCCAAAGCCACTGATAAATGCATCCCATTCTTTGACGCCCTGAAGAAAGGAAAGAAGAATTTTGAATGGACTTCCGAATGCCAAAAAGCCTTCGATGAGTTGATCCGTCATATGGAAACGCCTCCAATACTTTCTAGGCCAGGCAATGGTGAGGATCTTCTTATATACTTGGCAGTATCATCTCATGCTCTAAGTGCAGCGCTGATACGGGAAGACAAAAGGATTCAACATCCGGTTTACTATATCAGCAAAAGACTCACTGGGGCAGAGCTGAATTACTCCAAGTTGGAAAAACTCGCCTATTGCCTACTAGTTGCATCAAGGAAACTGAGGCAATATTTCCAAGCTCATCCTATCAAAGTACTCACTGATCAACCTCTAAAGCAAGTCCTATTTCGCCCTGAAACTTCGGGTCGCCTTCTAAAATGGAACATTGAACTCAGCCAATATGACATCACCTATCACCCCCGAAAAGCAATCAACGGACAAGCTTTAGCTGATTTCATTGCAGAATTCACAGAGAAAGATAATGGTGAGGAAGAAACGATCAATGATTCCCCAATCCAGTGGAAGATGTATGTTGATGGCGCAAGAAATGACTACTGTTCTGGAGCCGGGGTGGTACTTGAGACTCCTGAAGGTCGATCATTATGTTATGCACTAAGATTGGAATTTCCTTCAACAAACAATGAAGTAGAATATGAAGCTCTTATTGCAGGTATGAAAATCGCTAAAGAGCTAAACATTCGAGCATTACAGATCTTCAGTGATTCTCAGCTTATTGTATGCCAAATCAAGAAGGAATTTCAAGCAAAAGGTGGAAACCTGCCCTCCTACTTGTCAAAGGCTTGGGAACTCCTATGTGAACTTGATCACTATTCAATAAGCCACATTCCTCGGGAAGAGAATATGAAGGCAGATTCCCTCGCAAAGTATTCAAGTTCTGGTGAAGCTCAACTATTGGGATTGGTCCCTGTAGAAGTCCTTTCAGCACCGAGTATAGACGAGATGGATATAGACTGGATTATGGATGTATCTCAAGAACAAGAGTCATGGATGACTCCAATACTGGACTACCTACTCAGAGGTTCTCTGCCGGAAAATTCGATAGAAAGACGAAAGTTACTAAGGAAAGCCTCTCGCTATGTAATTCAGGATGGCCGATTGTACAGACGGGGATTCTCAATGCCATTGCTTCGATGTGTATCCCGGGAAGAGTCCAAAACAATCCTAGCTGAGGTGCATGGAGGAGAATGTGGTGATCATTCAGGTGGTCAAACATTAGCAAAGAAAATTCTCCGATACGGATATTTTTGGCCAGAAATTAATCGAGATGCTGCAGATTACTCCCGAAAATGTGACAAATGCCAAAAATTTGCCAAAATTCCTAGAGCACCTTCTACCGAACTCACACAGATGGTCAGTCCATGGCCATTTGCAATTTGGGGAATGGATCTCATTGGGCCGCTACCAACTGCTAAATCAGGGATTAAATATGCTATTGTTGCAGTTGATTATTTTACTAAATGGGCTGAAGCTGAACCATTGGCTACTATCACTTCTAAGAAAATGATAAGCTTTGTGACCAAGAATATCATTTGCAGATACGGTGTGCCTCAGAAAATAATCACAGACAATGGTACTCAGTTTGAAAGCGAGGAATTCCAGGATTTTTGCAAGCGATTCAAAATCCAGAAAAGCTTTTCGGCAGTAGCTCATCCGCAGGCTAACGGGCAAGTGGAAGCAGTGAACAAGATCATCAAATCAACCATCAAAAAGCAACTCGAAAGAGCAAAAGGTGGTTGGGTCGATAAACTACCACTTGCACTATGGGCATACAGAACTACTCACAAAACTGCAACTGGGCATACTCCTTTTTCGTTAGCATACGGATCGGAAGCAATGATCCCGGTTGAAACAGAGGTCCCTTCACACAGAAGAATCCATTTCAATCAAGCAGAAAATGAGAAGCTACAACTTGAAGCACTAGATCTCCTTGATGAAAAAAGAGATGAAGCTAACCTCAGAGTTGCAGCTCATCAGCAAAGGATAGCCAGACATTTCAATTCCAAAGTTCGTCAACGCAGCTTTGAAATTGGAGATCTAGTCTTGAAAAGAATTATGACCGCGACAGGTGTGTTTGGGCCAAATTGGGAAGGACCGTATGTAATAGGTCAGAAACTTCTTGACGGCACATTCAAGCTCACCACTGTTGATGGAGATCAAATTCCAAGGGCATGGAACAGCAACCATTTGCGTCCATACTTTACTTGAAAATTTTGTTGAAACATTGTAAAAAGAATTAGGAATGTATGATTCTTGTAATTGGAAGCAATTGTGAAACTGATGCAAGTAAATAATGAAAGAATATAAAGTGGATGTAGGCCCAATTTCATGGCCGAACCACTATAAATCTTGTGTTCCTTATTATTATTATATGTTTGCTTTGTTTTCGATATAAAAATACATAAAATGTATTGCTGAAATGTCGATTTAAATTTTTGCAGACAATGGAAATAAAACTTGCGCATAATAAGACCGAGTGATTCTCACCATCATTCAACAAACAAATTTCAAGTCATAAAGGCCCCGAATTCAAATCCTAGATAGGAAATACTTCAATTGAACGGCTTATGATTTCGATAGAAACGAGCCCTTGCTAATAAATTGAGATTGTTTGAACGAACAAACATCCAATTAGGAAGCTAGTGCCCGTTCTCACGAACTTGGCTGACAATGAAGTATGCTTCCTTGGATTAAACAAGCCACTTGCAAGAAAAGGGGAATGAAAACTTGAAAAGAAAAAAAAAGAGGATCGCTGAAAAGGCATAAGCAAGTGAACAAAGGAACAACCAAAGCTACCATCAGCAGCACAAGTCCTCTTCGGAGGATAAAAGACCTCTAATGGGTCATACGCCACAAAAAAGAAAGTTCTCTACTCAACAAAAAAGATTGGAGGAGTCATGACCCTCCAACCATGAGAGAGTAACTTCCAGGCGATGAAAAACCCTCTTTGAGGCACATTTCACCAGGAGTTGAAGTGTTATTACCGCTCTTCGGAATTTCACTTCACCAGAGTTGAAATGTAAACAAAATAAAAGCCCTCTTCGGAGGCACATTTCGCCAGGAGTTGAAGTGTAACAACCGCTCTTCGGAATTTCACTTCACCAAAGTTGAAATGCAAAAACAAAATAAAGACCTTCCTGAAAGTACATGTTTCACCAAGATTGAAATAAAACTTCCAAGTGTTGAAACGTGAAAAGGCTTTCTTCGAAGGCACAACTCTTTGGAGGTACACGTTTCACCGAGATTGAAATAAAACTTCCAAGTGTTGAAACGTGAAAAATCCCTCCTTAGAGGTACAACCCCCTCCCGGGGACACAATCAAGAAGAAAGACCTCTTCGGAAGCCCACGTTTCACCAAGATTGAAATAAAACTTCCAAGTGTTGAAACGTGAAAAGGCTTTCTTCAAAGGCACAACTCTTTGGAGGTACACGTTTCACCGAGATCGAAATAAAACTTCCAAGTGTTGAAACGTGAAAAATCCCTCCTCAGAGGTACAACTTTGTATAAAAAAAAAATCCTCATCAAAAGCGTACTTTAACTTTCAAAGGAAGAGTAATTTACCTACTATGGAAAATGATCGTTAAAAAAAAAAAAAGAAAGAAAAAAATAAAAAGAAGTTAAAGTACCCTTCAGAGGTCCGCTTTACCACATAGAGGAATTCACTTGGTAAAATATGCACATAAGCAAAAGGAAAAAAAAAGAAAGTGATTTCTTCGAACGACAAAGCGTAGAAACTTATACGAAGGGAGTTGTACTCTACAAAAATTTTCTTTAAAGAATAAAATAATTATTCTTTAGCAAATATGAGTGCAAGTCCCCTCGAAGTATAGAATATTGCAGCAAACTTATGGAATGGGGGCAATATAGTATAATTACACACAATATGGTATAGCCAAACCAGCAAAAGGTAACGCTCAAGTAACATGCCATAAGCTCGCTGCAATATCGTGTAAATAAACTTGTGCAAAAAATAAATAGTAAATGCATTCTCAAATTCAAACAGAAGTTTGTACAAACGAAGAATCATTTTATTCAACTATAATGCAGATACAGGTTTCAAAATAAAAGCGGGGGCCGGTACCCGCACAACTCTCGGCCAGTTCATACAAAAGACAAAAAGCTAAAGTCTTCACTTCTTTTTACTGCCTTTGGACCCTTTACCCGACCGAATGACCAGCTTTTCAGGTCGGCCAGTGGGTATAAGGGAAGAAGGGGAGGGAGGTACAACTGGCGCAATTTCCGGTTCCTCTTCAGTCGTGATAATTTTCTTCCCCCTCCTCTTCGATGTCCCAAGCTTCTTTCTTCTCTGCGAAGAAGACTCACTCCCCGGAGTAACGAGAGCGGACAAAACTACGTCGTCAGAAGGAGTCCGCTCCGGAGAGATCTCGCCTCCTTCGAGTCCCTCATCTTTTTGCTCCTGCGAGGCAACAGGGTCATCCAAACCATGAAGAGCCTCAATTTTCTCCTCTTGTGACCCAGGTTGTGAAGCAGAAGGAGGAGTCACCTGAAGAGATGGAGGAGGAATAACCAGAGAAGGCGAAGTCTGCACGGCACTTGTTGTTTCAACTGCAGAAGAAGAAAAATTGAAAATGTTAGTATCTTCCCGAAAGAAGGGAGATATGGGTTCATCGAGATTCAGGAGGTAATCGAGAAGCTCATCAAATTTTTGAGGAATAAGCAGGCAATCCACCTGAATCGGACCAATGTCGAAATTACCTGAAGATATTGGCTTTGTCAGTTCAATCTCATAATTCTGAGCCCCAATGTCCTCCAAAGCCTCTTCATCAGTAGGGGTGATTACCCCAGTTCTTGTAGGAGGCGACAAATGGGCACTAGGGCCTGTAATGTCCACCTCGGGAGAAACTAGAGGACGTTCGGAGATGGTAGGCGGCACTTCTTTTTCAGAACGCTCTTCTTCCGCCATCCCAGCCCGCGCTCTGGCAAGCTGCTCCTTACCCTTGGCAAGAGCGGCACGGGCTTCGTCATCAAGATAATGCTCTTCAAGGGCTGACTCAGCATATCCAGCACCTTTACCACCGAGCATATCAAGTGCTGTCTCCCAAACTTCAGCCAGTGTGATTTCATACTTGGGGCCTAAAAAGGCAAGGCTTCCACGCCCCAAGACGCTGTGCAAGTAGAAGTCGAATAATGTTGAGCTGATGCTGTTTTTGGTCGCCTCATGAGATTCTTCAGCTGCGATTCTGCCGGCGACAGCCTCATCACGCTCCCTTTCAGTTTTGGCAAGCTGAAGCTTAAGCATTTGTATCTCCACCTCCTGGGAGTTGTTTTTCTTTCGGAGCTCAGCAATATCAGTAGCATAGCCTTCACTGATTCTTTTTTGTACTTCTAGCCTATCTTCGGCATCCCTTTGGCTAGCGTGAGCGTCTCTCACTTGTTTCAGAAGCACTTCTTCTTTTTGAGAATAGGAAGTAGAGGAAGCAGCAAGTTCATGTTTCAATTCCTCGACTTTTGCTTCAAGCTCCTCATTGTAAGAAGCAATGTTCCTCATCTCGGTGTCGTGTTGCTCAACGACCTTTTGCCATTCGGCCTTATCGTTTTCCATGGTAAGCATGGCCTCAATGTTGGCACGGTTAACTCTTTGAAGCTCATCGACAAGCTTATGCCAGTTTGACATCCTCTCGATATCGAGCTTGACTGCATCAAGATTGCGCAACATAGCAGACTTGTCGATGGGGACCAAGTCTAGGTCGAACCTCACCCCCTTAAGGCACCATTGAGGAAATCGGCTCTGCAGAGTGGCAGGACCCGGTCCGACTTGAAATTTGGGCCTGTTAATTATCGTTTGAATATCTGATTTCCCAAGAGCGGGAGAGTCAGAAGGGATGTCGAGTGAGGCAGGAATAGTAACTTTCTCAGGAGTAGTAGAGGCCTGCTTTTCACTGTGACGAGCTCGTTTGCTTAAGTCTTCACTCATGTGACCTTTTCCTCGATCGTCATGAGATTTTCTCTTGTGAGAGTCATCGCCTTTTTGCCAAGAATCATGGCGCTCTTCTCTCTCCCTTCTTTCACGATGTTCTTCTTCGGTCCTCCTTTCATGAGCCTTTCGGGCAGCCCTCTCTTCATCCGACTCTCTGTAGGAAGGAAGGTAACGCCTGTAATCATACTGGCTACGCCTCCCGTAGCGCTGGAAATCGTCATAATACGAGCCGCTGCGCCCCATAGGAGAATCTGGAATTAAAATAATAAGCTTTAGAAATCTTTAAAGTACAAGAAGATAAGTGCATGGAAGTGATGAGAAATTCTAAGTGTGTGTGTCGTGCAAACTACGCGCATTAATCTACGAACCACTCTTTATTTGGGGAGTGGTTGTGGGTGTAATAGTTAACGTCAACTCTTGAGTCGACGACGACTATTGCAGAGTAGAAGTAGCTTCAACTACTGAAGTAGAAATCCCGGTGGTAGTAGGGTCATCTTTGAAGATCTCTTGTGAAGTAGCGAAGAGGTCGCTCAATCCTTCGAAGGTATCGTCCCTGCTTTGCTTGACAGGACTGGATTTCTTAGCCTTTTCACCAGATTCTTGTGAATGGTGAGAGGATCCCTGAGGCTCTTCTTCCTCGATAACCGGGGCAAGTTTACCAGATGGCCCCGCAACATCGACAGAAGTGGAGCACTTCACCAGCGAAGATTCAGGAGTCTTTATCGGAGAATCGGGAACTTCCGTTGGAACTTCATGAGCATGCATAGAGCGAGAAGTGTGTAGAAGCCCATGTTGATCTAAAAATTCATCCCTCAACAGAAATTTTATGCTCCTCTCTTCTGAGGCCACGGCACTCAACCTCTCAAAAACTTGCTTGTGAATTGGGTCTCTAGAGGGGAGAGGAAGTGCTGAAAAGAATAAAGAATGAAATTAGCAACTGAAAGTTCGGATCTCGAAAAAGTTTCAAAACGGAGAAAATAGAAACACTAATCTTACTTCCTACTCTCCAGATGGCATAAAAGCCTGAGGGACAGCGGGCAAAGAAAAACTGGTTCAAGAATCCATGAACGCTTTCAGTAAGATCGGAAATGAGCTTGCGGTTCCTGGCACTTCTCACAATAATAAGGGAAGGATGATCTTTACTCTTTGCAAACGAGCACAGATAACGAATTTCTTCAAAACTCGGTAGGCGATCAAGGGTTCTTCTAAACAAAACACATAACCCCGTCAAGATGGCATAGCCATTGGGATGAAGTTGAAACGGAGAGATTGTCAACCGAAGGAGAAGAGTTCGAAGGAAGTCGTTAAAAGGAGGAATCGCCCCACTTAAGCACATTTGGCGATTGACTGCAACAAAGCCATAGGGAGGATTGTCAGCAGTATCACTTGGCCCAGGGAGAAGAACATCACTTTCAGCAAATCCAAATTGAGTGCGCAGCTGGACAAACGCTCTCGAAGTTAGAATAGTCGGGGTTCTCTCCGGAGGATTCTCTATGGGAACAGCTATCGGAAAAGTTTCTTCCTCTGGAGTTACCACTTCTTCTTCTCGGTGGGAAGTCATTCTACATAAACAACTGGGTATTCAAACATGAAGGTGCACGTTTCCTAAAGTGTGTGAAGTGTTGTGTAAAATATATCAAGCATTGAACAAATGTAACTGGAATGAAAACTGGCAAGCATTTGTTAGTTATGAAATTCAGGGACTATTGTTTTAGGCCTAAATATGCAAGTAAGATGTTGATGCAGATAAATCAGTTCAGATTATTGATACTTTGCATTAATGTTTAACTTTAATTGATTGATTCACAAACATTTCATGCAATATAGTTAAGTTGCTCGTCTTGTCTTGACTAATCTGTCATCTGACGTGGGCAGTCAATGGCAGTATTTTCGCCTTGGTTTTCTTTGTTTGTCATTTTCAGCAGGTTAGCAGCTTATAAGTTAATGCGGCCTGTGAAATAATACAATGACATTCAAGCAAATTTAAAGTTGGGGCAGTTCAAAATTCAGGCAACTTAGTTAGGCAGTTCGAGTCAGAAATTCAAAGTGGATCTATGCTCTCAAAAAAAAAAATCAGCATGCCCAAAGCCTAAGTGTTAACTCGGCAGCGGTTTAAGAGCCAACTCGGCAGCGGTTTAAGGGCTTAGCTCGGTCACGACTTAGGGGTTAACTTGGCTACGGTTCAAGGTTAAATCAGTAGAAGTTTAAATCGGCAGATTTCCTCAAGTATTAAGTCGGCTACGGTTCAAAAGTTTTTCGCGAGATAAGGCTAGGTCGGTAGCGGGTCAGAGTCTAAGCATTTTTATTTGGCAACTCAGTCCTCTAGGTCGCAAGGGAGAGATAAGAATGTAAGCTCCGGTCCGAAAGACAGGAACTTTTCCAAGTATTAACTCGGTCACGATTCAGGCCTTAAAGTTTAAATCGGCAAGTGTTCTTCAAGCACTATCTCAGCCACGACTTAAGGTTGCTAAGAGCCAGGTCGGCTAAAGGATAAGCCACCCAAAATCACTGACTCGCTCCCGAACCAACATCACACTCCATCTACCCATTAACCCAATAACCATTCCATCAACAACAGCCTCCATTCATGCTATCAAATCACCCAATACAACAGTTCGAAGTTGCCACAAATCCAATACCCTACCATCAGAGATCATCGAGCCTAAGGTGATAAGTCATCTTCGTTGTATCGGCGGTCATCTGAAGCCGAATTGAGCAACCTAGGCTTCATCAGCTATGAACGTGATGGGATTCATGATGAAGCATCATATAGGGAGGCGGTTCGAGTTTAAGCAACAGAATTCACGAATCAATAGCGATCTATGGTCGAAAAAAGAATGAAATCACTTACGTGATGAATAGCAGATGTTTTCAGTAGTTGATTAAAATTAAATCGCCTTTTTTGGAGCTCGGAAGATTTTTTAATGGCGGAATCGAAGAAATAGGTAATGAAAAGGAAGAAGAAGATGGATGTTTTATACCTTACAGTAGGGAGAACTGAAGCGGCAGATGCGGTCTAACTGTTGGGTCGCGTACGACCTACCGACCTAAGAGGGGACGGGTTAAGGACTATCGAAGCATACGACCTAACATTCAGGCGTATACTTCGAGGGGCAGATGTTAACTCCGCCTCGACCATGACTTACCGACCTAACAGTTAGAAGCATGCCGGCCTAAGGCTCAACAGTGGGTGCCGACCTAAGGCCTAAGGGTATGCCGACTTAACACTTTAACAAGGCTACCGACTCAACTGGTTGCCGACCTAACTGCCTTATCAGGGAGACCGACCTAAGGAGCTTGAGTAGCATGCCGACTTAAGACTCGAAGAGGTGCCGACCTAACAGGCTAAGGAGATGCCGACTTAAGGCCCAAATGGATACCGACTTAGGGCTAAACAGTTGCCGACCCAAAACTTAACAAGATGGCTACCGACCTAAGATAGCTACCGACCTAAGACAGAAGACGACCTAACCATCCAGAGAATTCACCGATCTAACCACTTAGGACAGGGACAAGATCATGAACTACACCTAAGTCGCGACCGACCTCTGACCTATGTTAAGTCGTTCACGACCAAAGGCCACTGAATATAAGTCCGATGCCATATTATTGAGAAGGAGTAGTGTTGACTCGGAGGCGACCTAGGACTTGTGCAAGTGAACTCCTGTGAAGCCAGAAGGGGGGCTAGATGAACCGGCCACGACTCATATTAAGTCGGCTACGACTTAACTTAGATCGGCCGCGGTTTAGGACTTGGCAAATTTCAGAATCAGAACTCTCTATAAATAGGCACCCATCTCCAACATTCAGGGGACTTTTGGCGCATTCTCTTCACACACCGTTACTTTGCTGCATTGAGAACTTCATCAACACTTAGAGCTTCCAAGATTAGAGGAATACATCAAAGAAATTCACGAAGAAACCACACATCTTCAACATGAATCTAAGAACTTTAATCGACATTGAAGCTTAAGACTTGTTCCAAATCACTTGTAACTTGAAGTGTATTGTACTTGAGAAGAATTACATCAGTTTGTAACGGGATTATTAATAAAAGTACTTAGAGTGGACGTAGGCTATACCCTTAAGCCGAACCACTATAAAATCGTTGTTGTTTACTGCTTTTCTGCTATTACTTGCTTGTAATTCTTTCCCGATCTATCGGGTGGTGCTTTCACAACTACACTTTACACACCGGGGTGTTAGCGTTCACATTTTAGCGTTAACAATGCTAAAGAATGTAAATTAGGAGCAAACGTCAAGGCTTTTAAGAAAACTGCCCCCAGGAGTTGCTACTACTGCCACATTATAGGGCATATCGCCAAAGACTGTCCAATCCTCAAAGAGGCAGAACAGCCGAGGCCTTTTGTTACCCTTACTCGTCCACCCACTGTCGCAGAAAAGGGAAAGGGATAGTGGAAGTCTAAGTTAGGTAAGCATGTATAAGCAAGTCTTATCTAAGTATTGGATTACTTTTTGTGAAACTTTTGAGGGTACTTCTTAGAAGCCAATTAGTATGAATCTATTTCAGAATCAATATATAAGATATCGTTTTGTTATTTGTTTATGTCTAAATTCTGCTAGAACCCATTAGAAATAAAAAATATATGAGAATAATTAAGTAAGGAGCACTTAATAAAATGAGATAAAAATAAAAGCTAATCTTTGATAGGGAATGATAACTAATTTTGAGTTCTCATACATAAAATTGTAGAAACCAACCAAGGCCGAAAGACTAGCACTTAGGCAAAGCTTTAGGGAAGCCTTAGTCAAATACGGAGACTTGGAAGTTGTTGACATGTCGATCACGAGTGAAGAGGAAGATATACCAGTAGGAGGACCCTCAGGTATAGTACCGAGATCATTTGACTACCCGATAGAGATCTCCGACGATGAAGAGTTGATAGTTGAGGATGTATTGCCCATAGACCTAGAGATCGATGCAGGAGCAAAGGCAAACGACGAGGCAGAGGATGAGGCAGATGATTGGATGTTAGATCCTTTGAGTGACGATGAAGAACTGGAGGAAGAGGAGCCCATGGCGATTGAGCCACTGATCGGAGAACCTATGGAGATATAGACGGAAGTCTCAGGGATTTACGATGCGAGATTTTATGAGAAAGATGATTCCGAAGACGATGAACAGATTATTTGGGATATGGGTATGCCCATTCAGGAGATAGGATCTCCCATTCCGATGGTAGCTGAGGGTATTGGTTTAGAGGATATTGAGATAGAGCAGCATGAGCCATGGTTACCAAGAGGCCAGCAGTGCCAGGCGTTAGGATGGGACATAGCTTCAAAGATAGATGAGGAAGAGCCGGTTGAGGAAGATGAAGAGCCGGAAGAGATAGACTTGGAAACACCATCAAAGGGTTCTTCCGATGATTAGTGTTTCACTTTGAAACATTTTTTGAGGTTGTTGTATTATTATAGCAGTTATGATTATCTTAAGCACATAGTACGCGCTAAGATATGTGATGTAGTCCTTTTTGGCATGATATTTTGGGTTGACTAATATAGATAGTTGACTTGTGACTATGTATTTACCTCAAGTGTGTAGTACGCACTCAGGTTAGGACTAGAATGAATGATTGTACTTTATAATCGTATTTAGTGATAGTAGTTCCTTTGACATATATTGTTGACCTTTATACTTCTGTATCTTTGATTTCATTTCGAGGACGAAATGCTTCTAAGTAGGGGAGAATGCAACGACCCGTAATTTCACTACTTCGAAAATGAGAGTTTTCATTCAATTTAAATTTAAAAGGAGTTTAAATCTTAAATAAATATGTTATATATAAAAACCAATTATCTATTCTTATAGTTAATAAGTTTAAAAAGTATAAATTTGGATTTTGGAACAAATCGACAAAAGTTAAGTTTTGTTAAAAATAAATAAAGGCTTAAATAAGTGGATTTTAATATTTGTCTAAAAAGATAAATCTTATTTAAAACATCTAATGAAGATAATAAAAGTATGTTAAAAGATCTAAAATTTTGTTAATAATCCTTTAGCAAAAATAACAAAAAATTTGTCGCATTTTGTCAGTTTTACATGCATTGTAAAATTAGAGATTTTGATATTAATTAAATATGGTTTTAAAATATAAAGAGGCTTGTTTTGTTTTATTTAACGAAGTAAAAAGTTCATTTTAAAGTTTGGTTTACTTCAATATATATCTTAATAAAAACGTCAAATTTTGACTGTATGATTTGTTGTCAAAAACGCCGTTTTCAACCAAAACAAGTTGTCGACAAGTGGTTGCAACTTGGTACATTTCCAAACTTATAAATACAAGTTTATAAACTATATAGACATTATACATTTAGCACTAAAAACAAAAAGAGTTTACTTTTGAAAATATTTACATAAATATATAAAAGTAAAAAAGCATGATTTGACAAATTTAAAAATTATTAAACCCTTTATAAAACAACATCATTACTCTACTTCATATCTCATTAATAAGAAGTTATGTTTCTACATAGGAAAGGAGAAAATGCAAAATCGAAAAGAAAGCTAATGTAAGGAGTTAATGACACATACATACGTGCATTTAATGCAAATCCAATCGTTCCAAAGTCTTCTCTTTAAATACAAAATCTAAGAAGGTAGTCATTCCTCTTTCTTACCATCACCATTAATACATATCAAATTACTCTTTTTCACATAAAAGAAAAGTATACTTAAATTCAAAAATGAAGAGGGTATTAATGTCATTTACCACTAAATATGTTCACTTATAAATACAACCACACCCTTCTTCATTTCCACTACAATTTCATTTCATAAAATTTCCTAAAAATTTCTCTACTTCCATCATTTCCCTTCCACCTTCAAGCTATCACCTTCATACTCCTTACATCACCTTACACAAGCCAAACTACCACCTACACACCTCCTCCTCGCCCAAAACCCACTCCTACACCCCCACACCACCCTAGGCCGAGCACACCCTCCCAAAACCCGAGCCCTACCCCCTAGGCCGAGCCCCCTAGTCCAAGCCGAGCCCACACAAGCCCAAGCCGAGCTCCACACCCCCTAGGACAAGCACCACCGTCTCCTACCCTCTCCTACACGCCTAATCCCCTAGTCCGAACCCTCCTCTTTAAAAAAAAGAAAAAAAAAGAGGAAAAAGAGAATGAAAAAGAAAGGAAAACAAAAGAATTCGGAAAATAAGCAATAAGGCGAGACGTTGAAAAGTAGCACGTTAGCGAGAAATGCGTATCTCACATTAAAGATTGACGGAGCGGATATGAAGTTGAGAAATTCTCACCGTTTTTAAATTATATTTATTATCATGCTAAATTGTTATGTTAAACAATCACCATTTGATGATATTGATGTTTGATTTAACGTTTGAATATGTTGGATAATCCGTAGTAATGTTATAACATTTACCGTATGGAGAATATTCATGTTATATGGATGTTGTATGGTTGTTATGATAATTTGGGTATTAAATTCCTATTAGTTAAGTAATCACTTTGTTTAGTAAGACCATATTTTAGTAATATGAGAAATTGTGGAAAAATAAGTCTCTTTTCATTTAAAAGTGAAATTAAAGTTAAAATGAAAGAGAATTTGAAATTTTAAGTGAATCAGATTTGAAAAGGATAGTTAATTAGAAATTGAAATTAAGATGAATAGTGAAATTGAAATTCAAATCGATTTTTAGAAAGTGAAGATTAGTTTGATATTGAATTGAAGTTTAAATTGATATTAGATTTGAAATGTAAGTTTTAAATGTGTTTAATTTGAGATTAGAATTGAAATTGAGTTGAAATTGGAATTTAAAATTTAATATTAAAATAAAGGGAATAAAATAATATTATAATATGGTAATAGTGAAAATATATTTTAAATCCTTTAAAAAGTAAAAATATTGATTTAAAATGGTTTCTAATGATTTTATAAGTGTTGAAATCAAATTTGAATTGATTATTTAAAGTATTGAAAATAAGTTATAATTAGACGCGTCGCGCAATGGTAGTTTGCGATTTCGCGCCAAAAAGTTAAAATGAGTGTATAGATGGAATATGGCTCGAAATTCTTCAAGATAAGAAAATTTCGGACTATTATATCTGTATCTTCTAAACGAAGAAATAAATTCAAAGTTCCGATAAGTAAATTTTGAATTAAGTCCAAATCAATTTTCTAGAAAAATCGCGCTAGTGCAGTTAAGTGACCATAACAGGAATTTGTTTAAATGAATGATTTTAATTACGGAAAAATATGAAATAAATTTTATAAATGTATTTAAATGATTTAAAACAGATTTGGATTGGAAAATATGAATTATCGAATGTTTAATTCAAATAAGCTTATTTAGCACTTCTGTAGCACTTTTCTATTGCGAATTGTAAAACTTTTGGAATATGAGTTTAAATGTAATAACGATTTTTTCAGAATCGATTGTGAATGTTTTAAAAAGGATAATTAAGCATTTTGAAAGATAATTTGGGATATTTATAAGCAATTCCAAAATAAAGTTGAAAATCTGAGTATGCAGAAACGACTAGTACATTTGTCCCGCCTGTGAGATCTGGGAAGATAAAACAAGGTGTTTAACTAAGGTTAGGGATGGAGAAACCAGTGCGTTGAACTTACCTGGCCTATGTTTTCTTTTCTTAGGCCAGTGGTGGAACAGATCGAAGGGAAAGCCCGGATGATCTTAAATAAAAAGAATCTATTAAGTTTTTTGAAATAAAAGAAGATTGGTATTATCCGAAAGTTAAGCAACCTCCAGAAAGAAGTTTATCGTAAACGATGTCTTAAATAACAATGTTTTTGACCTGCTTAAAAGTAAAGAAATTTGGATCAAGAATTAAGTAAGAAAATCAGGGATATTTTCCAAAGCAGAAGAATAAATTTCCTAGAATCATCCTAAGTTAAAAGAAAGAGATTTTGAAATCATCCGAAAAAAATTAAAGTGAAAAGAGACTTAATAAATCCTATATACTCATATTCACTTTTATCGATGATTGGATTTCGAAGGAACCGGAGTCGGATTTGGTTAATTCCTATCCAAAAACCACTTCGAACCAATTTATACGTTCGAACATGAAGACTTGTGGAAGACGATGATTATTTAAGACCGTGGATCTTCATAGCATGAGAACTTCTTGTTGACTTGCTCTGGGTAGCTCCCAAGTTATATATAGCAGTGGTCTCCTTGTGATGAAGATTTTGAGGATTGCAAGGGCTTCTCGCCTAGTAATGGCCGAGGAAAGTGCCTTCAGTTTTTCCTGTTCCTGGACAACTTGTATGGACGTTTGTCTGGCATTGCATTTCTAACGATTACGTACATTGGTTTTTACAAACGTACATCAGTGGTGGCGGAGAATGCAATTTATCTTACCTTAACACCCTCCTTGAGACTTACGAGATCAAGGTTGTATTTTTGTGCATGGCAATTAGTAGTTAAATGAAAATGGCAATGTGGCATCAAAGATGTGATATGTGCTTTGTAAAAAGATAATCGTGACCTCAAGCCTCATCAAACCGTAAATGACCGAAATAGGATTAGATGCGGTAGGGCTAAGTGGGTCATTCCAATTTATGGTATGATCATCCCCTTCTAGATATATTTCTTCCCGCTATGATGTTCGAGATGTTAATTAATGTGGTGTACGGAGAACGAGCGCTCGGTTAAAGGTCGGTAACGACCGGGGGATGACATATTCGGTACTATCTAGTTAAAGTGGTAGGCCGGTCTTGTGTTGGTAGAGGGCAGAAGTTCTGTGCCTCGGGACATCCGTCTAGAGGTGTACCCATTTCGGAAGGTAGATCCTACGCCTGGTCATTGGTCTGGAAATCCATTCTCCAATAAGAACCTACGGACTTGTTTGTAGAGCCTAGTATGCTGGAATTTAATAATGGTAACAATTTCAGCGAAGACTAATAAGTTTATTTGCAAATATTTTCAAAGAGATTTCGTTAGAAATAATATCAAATGTTTTGATATAAAAGTGTTTTGGTTACCATAAGGTAAAAACTCGTCCGTGTTTATATGTGGGCATGGTCCTATGAGATACTCTTTATTTCAAAAGGATTTAATTTAAAGGCTGATATATGATACTGTCATTTATTATTAGTTTTCTCACGCTGGTTTATCAAGCCTGATCCTGGTATTTTCAATACTCGGGTCAGATCCGAGTAGTTTCAGGATAGTAGAAGATGGTTGGAGTTTCCAAAGGAGAGCTGGAGATATTTATCGACGTATGGAGATATTCTACTATCCACTTTGCTTAGTGTATTTTATTTTATGTTTGTCAGTAATTGTAAGGACAGATGCTTATAACTGTCCAAGCTGAATTTAAGTTAGACTCTAATATATGTATTTAAAAGTTTTCTACTGTAAAAATATTTGTTTAATATTATATATTATTCCATTCATGTGAGATTCTGTTCTGTGTACTTTTCTTTATCACCCTTAATGATCCGTCTTTTCGTGCAATTTGAGTTGGACATGTGTGGTTTATTGTCGATTCAAAGGGTACGGGAAAACGGATTATTGCACAAATGGTTTTCAACTTGTTTTTACAAATTTTTGTGGTGACAGCACTAGTTCATTTTTGCTCTTAAAAACTTATATACGCGCGTGAAGGCAAAATTGCCATTCTACCACTTAGATGATCAACTGACTTTGCAGACGAATTTCTTATATATATTTTTAAATTTCTATTTTAAATATTTATTTCGACAGTAATTCAAAATCATGGTTGTTACAAACTCTCCCACTTTAAAAATTGCGTCCCTGCAATTTTCATACTAGAAGTTGTTTATAACACAAAATATTCATCACAACAAAGATTAAAATAGAAAAGATGGATAAGAATGCTTACCCCCACCCGAAGAGGAGAGAAAACCGGGATAAGAAGGCTCGATGAATTCTTTGGTTTCCCAAGTGAAATCTTTGGGATTTGCGGACCATTGAATTTTCACTAGCAGGACTTATTTATTCCGAAGGCGTTTAACCTCTGAAGCTAGCATACGAATAGGATTTTGCACCACAGACAAGTCGGGTGAGATCTCAAGACCTTGCAGCATATGAGGATCAATAACAGAATCCGAATCACGAAGGCATCGACGAAGTTGGGATACATGAAATATGCCATGAATTCTCGAAAACTAAATAGGTAGCGATACACGATAAGCAACAGGGCCAATACGTTCCGCAATAGGAAAAGGTACAATATAACGAGGAGCCAATTTCCTGGAGCTACTAAAACGCACCACAACTTTCATCGGGTAAACACGAATGAGTATGGGATCGCCAACAGAAAATTTCAAAGGCTTTCTACGATGATCGACATAAGATTTCTGCCTATTCTGAGCCTTCTTCATTCTCTGTCTATGTAACGATCCGATTTTTCGACTTTCGAAAGTCGACACTAATACGTCCACTGTACCAATTGTCGAACCATCGAACGCTGAAAAACCGAACCATTAGGGTTTAAGAAGAAGAAGGTAGAAATAATAACAGAATCTCACAATTCGCAGCAGAACAACATATAATATATCAATGAATAATCTTTAAAACAAAGAATCATATCTGTTATTACATTACATCACATTACATTATCAGAGTGTACAACAACAAAAAAAGAAGAAAATATAACATATATGAGTAATATGCTTCGCTATCCAGCTTGCTCCTGATCTCCACAGCAACTCCTGAATTCCAGAATGACCTGATATCCTGACTGTAGGCTGCCCGTGTGGAAATTGGTGGGCACCCAGAGTTTAGAAAGGGAACAATAAACTCCTGGTCAGTCATGAGACTGGTGTGAGATCTAAAAAACAGTTATTTTTACCAAGAAAATAAAAAGAAGCCCGCTATGCTTTTGCCAAATGAAACTACCATAAGGCCTCTCGCCACACACATAATGCAAACGCATAATAGGAGCAGATTTCTCCTTATGATAGTCAAACATGCTTAATACGCAAAATCTATTTATATTATTATTATTATTAGTGCATAGTGCGAAAAACATTTCGAAAGCATAATATTAATCTTAGCCATCGTACGTACGTTATAGTATGCCTTCTATAGCTACCATATTAGATGGCAGGTTCTACACCTAAAACTGTACAAGGTGTGTATTGGTGATTGAATTTCCAACAAATGGTCAGGCTAAGGAACTTCCTGGGCCACATGGGTATGCCTTTGGATGGACGCCCCGAGAACCTAACCGGATCTCTGCCAACACAAGGACGGGTTACCTCTGCGAAAATAGGTAACTGCTGACACGAGTACGTCATCCCCCGGTTGTAAACAACCTTTATCCGAGGATCCTTAACAACAACAATCACAAAGTAATATATATTTGCGATATTCATATAAGTTAAGTATCTGGGCTCCATACCATGATACCACTTCTATCCAGAAGGGAATGAACATACCCTAAGGGGCGCTACCCCCTATAACCTTGCTACATCCTTCCTGTTTTGACCATTCCGGGGTGCGAGGTCCGACGAAGTCTCGTCCACAAAGCTACGCTTTTCAGAAAGTCAAGCTTTGATCAACAAATAATCAGCAGCACTTCGTATGCCACATTACCAATTTGGGAATGTATCAATAGTAACCATCAGCTACATAACCTCTGAGCTCGTACGTCTCAGAGAAGGGTGTTAAGCTAAGAGAATAAATTCTCCGCCACCAACAGAAATGTATTTATAGAAACCAGCTTTACATCTCAAAGTGTAACGTCGGACACACATCCATACAAGTCCGTTCCGAGATCGGACGGAACCGAAGGCACTTCAAAAGAAGCCCTTGCAATCCGGATATTCACTAATCACGTCCGGAATCCCCATCACAAAGAGTGATAAAATCTCTATACTGGAGCAACCCGGTGCAGAGACATTCGACATGTAATCCTTTCGCTTTTGAAAATACCCAGTCTTCAACACCATCTTCAAATGAAATCTCATTTCGCTGTATCGTTATTCGGAATGGGTTTTATGACACAAGGTCCTCTCCCGGCTAATCCGAATAACGAGCGCTTATTTTAAAATAAGTGTTCATTCAGATTCAAATAAATCACAATAATTTCACTTCGATCTTTTAAACAAAAGATCCATCACAATCACAAAAGTTCGATGTGGGTTTCGAATATCCATTTGGAATTCGACTCCCGGTCGCATCGAAACTCAAATGTCGATTAAAATGGCCAGTATTGATAGTTGGTTACTTAACTATCAATCATCATTCACAACAATCGCTGGATTTCAAATAATTTTCCCCCAATTATTATTATTTTCAAAATATCTTCGCAAGACAAAATTTCACTTTTCAACACTGAAAACAAATTCAAATCAATTTTTCACATTCCAATCCTTTGAAAATAAATTTCAAATCAATTTTCCCTTACGCGGTAAACATTTCCAATATTTATTCATTTCCACCGAAAATCTGCCGATAATATAAAAATACTTATTCAAAATATATTTGGAAACATTTAAAATAAATTACTTTAGAATATTTGCTTAAATATTAGTTATGAAAAATATTATAATAATATCTCATATTAAAATTCAGGTCCAAAACTAATTTTAAAATAAAAATTTGTAAATAGAGAATAAATATTTAAATAGCTATTTTCTAAATCAAATATCAATTTAAATCTTTAAAATAAACCCTTACACAATTAATTAAATAATTATTTTTTCATTTTTAACAGTTTCCAAACTAATTGCTCCATCAATATTATATTAAAACCAAATCTATAATATTTTAATTTTATTCAAAAGCTATTTTAAAAATATACTGGGCTTTCCAGGGAAGAATTTCTTTTCCATTACAAAATGGTCCATTCCAATAAATTAATAAATCTTCTTGATTTATTTTAATTTAAATTCCAATTTGTAAATTTCTTTCCATACTTTAAAAATAAACCAATATTTATTTTTAAACAATTTCCCTTTTCTTTACAAATTCCCGTTGTGAATTTACCTTTCCTAATATCAACTGATATACAATTTTAAATCGATTTCCCAAATATCTTCTTCAAACCCAACCAAATCCCAAATTGATTTCCAGTTTATTTCAAACACAAAAACAAATTCCAATTTGAGTTCCCAAATTAATTCTCCAATATCAAATCAATTTCAAATTTATTTCCAAGTTATTTCCAAAACACCTAACCAAATATCCAAATCGATTCCTAAGATTTATTCAAACTCCAAATTAATTCCCGAATCGATTTCTAAAATTAATTTCAACTCTAATTAAATTCCAAATTAAATTTCTAAATTTATCTCCTTTTGAAATAAATTTATTTATCTCTTTCAATTATTTAAAATATGTATCTTAAATAAATCCTTCAACTATTAAAAAATATTACTCGAAACTCCTTTATTAAAAATATTTTCCCATATTTTTGAAATTTAACCAATATGTCTTTAAAGATAAAACTTTATCTATTTAAGTTTCCTTCTTTTAAAATTCACCCGATTTCTTTGGGTGAATTTATTATAAATTTTCTACCCAAATTTCAAAATCAAATTTTATTTATTTCTGGTATCCTACGATACCAAAAATATATTGGGCTAAATTACAGCCTTCAACGGTTTCAATCACAAATAGTCACACGAAATAAAAATAATCAACACACAACATACAAAAAAATTAAATATTTGAGGAATCCAGTTGGATCCTTCCAACCTGTTTCCCTGCATCCACAAACGTTAGCACAACAATTAAATACCCATTCCACTTCGAGGTGGAATATATGGGATTTATAAAATATTATCTGCTCCGATGCGGTGCAATAGGGTCTATTTCAAACAAATGATAACAACCAACATACAAGCACACAATCAACACAAACAACAATTTGAAATTTAACTATTTAAAAATCAAACTGGAAATTCCGATTTAAACTTGAGTGAGAAGATCTCATCTTAGCTTTTATTTGCCATCCATTTTCATTCCAGCCATTTCTTCACGATTTAAGATCTTTTATAGACAATTTTATACAGTTGATTAATATTCGAAATAAATCGAATAATAAATTTCCATTTAACAGATTTATTTAATTTAAACTAATAAATAACTTTTTTAAACCCATTTCCCTTTAAATAGATTTAATTAACTAACAACTTGGATTTTAAACTAATATTTTTAAAATTGCCGCCTACCTAAATCTTATATATATATATAAAAATTTGGTTTTAAACATGACGTAACAGTATAAAATTTCTACATGCATATATACTAAACAATAATGGGTTATTCTTACTGTAGTAAATTTTCTTTGTAAAATATAAGTATACATATACATATTATTTGTTAAATTGAACGAAAAAAAATCATACCTCACCGACGATCGATCAAGCCCACGACTCTCGCTCCACGATTCCAGATCGTGCAACTCCCCTTCGGCCTACGCCATCGCGCCGAACATCGAAAACCAACGTCATGCCCTAGATCGAGATCACCTAGAATCGCGACCCTTGGACCGCCGATCCTCCTCGTGCCCCTTGACTTCAATCGTGAGCCACCTCCTCATGCCTTCCAAACATCGGTGTTTCGTGAGTACTAGCCCTCACACGCTCCTCTTTCGAGCCGATCGCACTTGCCTCCAATCGCGAACAATTCGAGTGTGAGCGCATCGCCACATACTCGATGATGCCCTAGCTCCAAGCTCGAGTTCGATTTCTCGGCCATTGCTCGTGATTCTCACCACGTCGCACCTCGTTGTCGAAGCGCACCGACAGGTTGTGACAAACGAAGCGACTTCGCTCCCCCTCTGATTCAAATCGCCACTATTTCCTTCTTTTTTCTCTTTCAGTGAGGATTTGGAATTTGAATTGGGGATGAAGAAATTAAAAGGACTGGCCATCATTTTGTTTTTATTTGAACGAAAATTAGAAATGAAGAAGCTTCGCCATTTTTTTATTTGATTTTGAACGAGGTGTCTGTCGCATATAATTTTTTATTATTATTTTAAACGCATGTTCAAATTTCATGGAGAGAAGAAGCCAGATTTCCAAATGATGAAACGTGTTAAATCAATAGCATTTATTCTCGATCGATTAAAATATCAAATTAAATTTGAATTTTGAATTTAAACGAATTGAAATCGAGCTAATATTCTCAACCTCCAATCGAGACATGCCGCCAGGCATTTATAATGTTATACGCCTATTTCGAAGGCAACAGAAAAGGTTTCGAGTCCAAATTCGATCGTATCGAGAAGATAGCTTTTTAAATCAAGTATAAATATTAAATTCCCGATATAAATGTCAACGCGTTTATCTATCGTACATCAGAAGACAACTCCGAATGCTACAGAAATTGAAATCCGATAATAATACCATATTATGGATCTAATGGAACTAGTTTCATCGAATTCCGAGACTGTGCCTCGGACGGCTATTTTTAAATATCGATTTAAACGATATAAATTCAATACTGAACAAATCATTCCCAAATTCAATTCTGAAGCTTCTATTATCTTCAGTATTATCAATATAAATTTTCTAAGCCATTAAATTATTTTTAACAGGCTCAAAATTGATGATTTACAATTTTACCAAAATTCTATAATTAGATTCAATAATTAAATTGCCAAATTAATTCTGATATTTGAAATTTAAGTTAAACTATCATTCAAACATTTAAAATTAATTAAATATTTCGATTTCAAATGTCCAAAATTCTGGGTCGTCACAGTCTAATAATATCAATCCTCTCAGTAGAATCACGAATATAATCGGGGCCGAGAACTAACTTTTCCCCCGATTCGAACCAGCAAGATGGGGGTCGACACGGTCTTCCGTAAAGAGCTTCGAAAGGTGCCATACCGATATTGGATTGAAAACTATTGTCATAAGAGAACTCAACAAGAGATAAGTGGTTTTCCCAACTACCACCAAAATCAAGAATGCCAGCTCGAAGGAGATCCTCTAAGACATGACTCACCCTTTCAGTCTGACCATCAGACTATGGATGATAAGCTGTATTGAGATTGAGCTTAATGCCCAAAGCTTTCTAAAGGCTCTGCCAAAAACCACTAGTGAAAAGCGGATCTCTGTCACTAACAATAGAACTAGGCACACCATCAAGTCGAACGACTTCCTTAATAAACAACTTAACCAACAAAGGAGCAGTCCGATTGGACTTGATAGGAATAAAATGGGCTGATTTAGTAAATCTGTCAACAATCACCCAAATACTAGTATGGCCCAACCTCGAACGAGGTAGACCATCAATGAAGTCCATGGAAATCTGATCCCATTTCCATAATGGAATCTCAAGAGGCTGCAAAAGACCACTGGGACGCTGATGTTCTGCTTTAATAAGTTGACAAGTCATGCAACGACTCACATAACTTGCAGCATAACGCTTCGTACCCTCCCAATAGTATAAGCGTTTCGTATCAGCATACATCTTACTACTACCCGGATGGATAGTATACTTAGAAAGATGACAGTCCTCAAGAATGTCATTTCTAAGATTAGAAACATTAGGCACAATCAACCTACCCTTCTTCTGAATACAACCATGAACATCAATATTGAAATCCTTTAGATCATCACTTCGAGATTCCGATTTACAACTCAGAATAAGATAAGAAAGATCTTGATCTTGTTTCCGGGCATCGGCAATCTATTCCAACAAACTAGGACGAGCTTCCATGCTAAATAAAAGCACGGGAGAATCAGAAACTAAAGGACGGTCTCTAATATCACAAAGAGATAAAGCTTCCAATATATTCCACTCTGCTAGCATCATGGAGACAACAACTTGTTGCTTGCGTCTACACGCATCAACAACTCGATTACCCTTACCAGCGGTATACTGAATATCGAAATCATATGAAGCAAGAAATTCGAGCCAATGTTGTTGCCTAATATTAAGTTCTTTCTAAGTGAATAGATACTTCATAGATTTGTGATCAATAAGGAGAATAAAATGCTCGCCCAATAAATAATGTCGCCAAATCTTTAGAGCAAAGACTATATTGGCCAACTCCAAATCATGGGTACCATAACGAATCTCGTTAGGCTTTAGTTGTCTAGAAGCATATGCAATTACTCTATCCTTTTGTATGAGAACAACGCCGAGCCCAAAACCACTGGCATCAGTATAAACAACAAGATCATGATTCCCTTCGGAAACCACTAAGATAGGAGCATGAGTAAGGAGATCTTTTATCTTCAAGAAAGAATCCTCACACTTATCCGACCAAGTAAAAGGAACAGCTTTTCTCGTGAGAGTGGTAAGCGGTAAAGCAATACGAGAAAAGTCCTTAATGAACCGGCAATAATAACCCGCCAATCCAAGGAAACTACGGATCTCAGTAATAGTCTCGGGCCTCTTCCTATTATGAATAGATTCGATCTTGGAAGGATCGATAGAAATACCTTCGGAAAAACAATATGACCAAGAAACCTCACCATATTCTCCCAGAAGTGACACTTGGAGAATTTGGCATAAAGCTGATGCTGACGAAGAGTTCTCAAAACAATCTCCAAATGTTGAATATGATTGACTTCAGAATTGGAATAAATAAGAATATCGTCAATGAAAACCAAGACGAACTTATCGAGATATTCTTGGAATATCCGATTCATAAGGTCAACAAAATACGCCGGAGCGTTCATCAAACCGAACGACATAACAAGCCATTCGTAAGAACCATAATGAGTACGGAATGCGGTGAGAGGAAATCTATCTTCCGCAACTCGTAACTGATGAAAATCGGTAGCAAGATCGAGTTGGGAGAAAGCTTAGCGCCACTTAATTGATCGAACATGTCATAGATCATAGGAAATGGATACCTATTTTTGTTAGTGAGCTCGTTAAGCTTGTGATAATCAATGCAAAGCTTAAGAGTACCATCTGGCTTCTTAACAAAGACAACGGCGATGTCCCAAGGAGATAAACTAGAACGAATAAATCGCTAGGCTTCCAATTCAGATAATTGTTGCTTGAGTTCCTCAGTTTCCTTAGCAGACATCCTCGTCGGAGGATGACTGACAGAATGAGCACCAGAGATAAGATCAATATGGAACTCAATTTTCCTCTTCGGCGGAAACCATGAAATAGGCTCAAAGACATCAGAAAAATTACAAACAACCGAAATATTATCTATGACATCCTCCGATTCCAAGGAAGAAATGAGAGCATTCCAAGTATGATCCATGCTTCGAAATATAATAGATAATTGCTCGATAACATTCAGATGCTTGAGGTATAAGTTCTTTTGTGACATAGAATTTGGACTCGATAACGGACGAGCCAACCATACCCAATATCATATCAAAATCAATATGATCCATAACATGCAGATTCACATGAAAGGAAAAACCACAAAGAATAATCTCAACACCAACACAAAACAAACCAAGAGTAGCGGATCCACTAATAGGATTTACAATCCTCAAAGGGTCGTAAAGAGTAACAACATCCAAAGAAATAACATCAACAAGCTCCTTTGACACGAATGAATGTGATGCACCCATATCGAAGAGAACTCTAATAGAACGGCCATGAAATAAAATAAAACCTTCCAAAACGGAAGGAGTAATACCTTTGGGCCTAGAAGAATCACTAGAAGCTTTAGCAACATTAAGCTTCCTAGATTTAAAACCCTTGGGAGCAGTAGGATAATCAGAAACCCAATGACCCTCTTTCTTGCAAAAGTGACAAATGTAAGGCTTAGGACAACTACGGAGAAAATGATCCAAAGAACCACAATTGTAGCATGCCCTCTGAATAAAAGGTGCACTACTAGGCTGAGAACTAGAGGTAGCTTTCTTCTTCTTCTTGTTGGAATAAGAATTAGGCCTATGAAATTGAAACCTCTTCTTGTTGGTGTTCTTAGAAACCTCAACCTCATCACAACTATCACGTTCCTTTTCAGCAGCTTCAAGGCAAAGAGCCGAATCAACAAGCTCCTCAAAAGTGAGCTTAAGCTGAAGAAAAAGAATTTTCTCCAAATACTTCTTCAAACCATCAAAAAACGAAGATTCTTCTTACGTGGAGTGTTAATGAACTCAACTCCGTATTTGGATAGGGCCTTGAAAGATGCAACATAATCAGAAACAGAGGAATTTCCTTGCTTCAAATAAAGGAAACTATGAGAAAGATTAGCCTTTTCTATTTCAGGAACGAACTTAAGTTCAAAATGTTCCTTAAACTGAATCCAAGAGCGAGAGGGCTCATCAACTTTCGCAATAAAAAGCTCATACCAATCAAGCACACGCTATTGGAACATGCTAGATGCCACGAGAACGCGATGATGATCAGAAAGATCCATCCGAGAAAATATGCGCTCAAAAGTGCGAAACCAATTCTGAACCTCCATTACACTTTCCGTTCCCTTGAAAGGCTTGCTTCCAAGGTGGGAATAGTCACTACACATGCGGGCGAAGGCATACTTTGGAGTAGGAGCTGTGGGCGTAGGAATAGAAGGCTAAGTACCCCGACATAGATTCATAAACTGATCAGCTGACATATGGACTCCGTCCGGATGAGAACCACTAGACGGGCCTGTAGAAGAATGCTTCCCACTACTTCTTCCAGCCATAGGCTGAGAGACAAGAGAAGGTAAGAATTAGTTAAAACAATACACAATTGAAAGAAATTTAACAAATGGAATACTGTGGAATATAAAATTTATTCCTAGACATATTCCACATGTTAAAGTGGAAGGAATAAATTAGAAAGGCACGAATAATAACATATGTTCCATTCTGCTTCTGTTCTGTGTTTATTATAATTTTTTCTGAATCTCAGCTCCGATACCAAGCTGTGACGCCCCATCTTTATGCTCACAATAATAAAGGTTATTATAAGGAATAATGTCTGCTATTGCGAAGAATAAGGCTTGTTAGAAGCAACCATCCGTAGGTTATGCCTTAGATGAGTGTGGATTACATCGATAGGGGTTGTGTAAATTACTCCCAACGATATAATTTCAATCTAAATGTAAAGCGAAACCACGGTGGCTAAAGAAAAATTCAGAACAACTCATAATAACAACAACACAGATAGTATAATCACATCAGAACAGAAATATCAGATATACAGCCGAAGACAAGTCTAGAATACATACTACAACAATCATTGGTTCTCATGAACCAAATGTACATATACATATCCATCAATACATATATGAGAAGAGAGTCAATATACCAAAAGTAATCCCCGAAGACTAGACAAAAGATGGAGTGAAATCCCAAAAGCTGAAGTTGCAACTGAATCAGAGATAGCGACTATGCAGAAATAATTGGTCTGACCTGAGTATTATTTAAAAGAAAATAATAAACGGATGAGTCAAATTTAATCTTAGAAGTGAATGAATCATAAACAACATCAAGAAAAATAATAATAGTCTCGAATGAGACTATTCAACATAATAAATCAACATAGTTTAAGTGAAGAAATCACATCAAACTCCATCAAAATCAACTTTCAAATTCACAATTGAATACAAAACAACAATTCACAAAATCTAGAAATCAAAAATGGATAACTAGAAAAATCATCATAAAAGTGGATCGATCCTATCATATGGCGAGTCTAAGCTACACAGCACGTGCATCAACGTATGGCCGAAGCCTACCAAGCACTGTCATCATAATTTTTGGCCCCCAACAAATTACCCGAAGGTGCAACATATGACCCGAAGGTCTAGTACTGGTAATTGACCTAAGGTTCATCATATGACCCGAAGGTCCAACATAGTGGCTCGAAAGCCCAACAAACCATCAAAATCATCAATCAACAAATCCACAATGAATATTTCAATTAACAAGTCCGGAATTAACCGAATTAGTAAAAGTGTGGTTCCATATTCCGCACTTTTGCTAATTCATTTAAATCTCTTCATCGTTTCCTTGAAAGTGCAAAATTGTGTATTTTATATAAATAAAATTTTCATTCTCAAACGGACAAGTTCGGAATTAATCGAATCAGTAAAAGTAAGGGTTCATGTTCTCAATTTTGCTGAAGCGTTGAACTCGCTTCCTCATTCTTTTGAAAGCGCAAACTGTAAATTTTTTGGAAATAATTTTATTTTAAAACGATTTTTAAAACACGTGATTAAAATAGCAACAACTATATCAATTTCGACGAGGAAATTGCGTTTCACAAAACACCGCAAAAACGGGTATCAAATCAGCGTTGTGGGATAACCGCTTGAAAATTCACTTTAAATTTGACGCTTACTGAAGTCGAAATAAAAGTAATTTTTTATTCGTCAAAAATGTTATCGAAACAACACGCTTAAAAAATATAATACCAACGTAAAAATTTTGTTATAAAAATAACGGTAACAAAATACGATTTAAAATGTAACACCGTTCAACAAAAAATAATAATTAAACTGCATTACCCAGTATTCATAAAACACTTCACTCGAAAATGAAGAAATGAAAAATATTTAATAACTCCATCATCCTTGAACTGGACTCTGTTTTGCACACAAATATAAATATTTTGTGTTACACTTAAAAGCATGCATGTAATATGCAGACACATCCAAAAATGCAAAGACTAAATGATCTGGAACTTAACCTTACACACAATAATGAGTTTACCAAATACTTGACCTGGAAAAGTTAAAATGTGCGCATGAATTGTGTGTAGCCTGGACACATTTTCAAAGCAATTTCATCTTGCACGTACATCCTAATATAACGGTCTGGACATATTTTTATTTTAATGCAACATGTAATACTCATGCAGACTTTAGTTTGTACGCATGCAATTGAAATATGGTCTGTCCTTGATTTGTGCACACACACATTTCTTTAAACACGTACTGCATACGCTAATGAAACAGAACATACACACCTGAGCAATGTTTTATTCACGCAAGAATGAAACAGTTTTCATGCACATTAAAATTTTCACTCATGTAATAAGGTGGAAAAATGACTACACCCTGTACACATATCACGCAGCACGTATAATATGCGAGTGTAAAATTTACAAATGAGTGACCTGACTGATATGCATGCAATGTGAAGAAATGTAAAACAACAATGATTTGTGCTATGCCTTGGTATTCAAATAATGCCTAAACAACACTATATGCACATGCACTGACCAAAAATATTCTTTTGAACTATATTATCGTATACAATAAGATGGCATGCACGAATTGAAAATTGTTTGAACTACATGAACTGGAATACTTCAAACATATATGCACGTAACCAAAAAAAACTGTGCAAGCCATATACATGCGCAAGAAACCATTCTATAATCTGGGCAATACTTCATACACAATGAAAAATTAAAATATTTTGACCTGAACATGTGTACTCAAATCAATAATGCCTCGCCTAAATACTATGCCCGTAAGCATTTATACACGGTCAGGGCTACCATTTTATACAAAAAAATACATAAACAAATGATGGCTTGGACTCAGTAAAATGCACGCATGAGAGAAACAATGAAATGAATAAAAACTCTACACTAGAAATTTTCCAGAACCAAAAATTGCATACAATACGTACCCACTCAACTAACCAAATTTTCACATCCATAGTTTGAAATTAGAAATGTAAGTTTGCACTCACCTAAAATTGGCTTTAAAATTAGTTAGCAAATAGGAACCACTTAAAATTAAATTTCTTGAACAGCCATTAATGCACTACCGAGCTCTGGAAGCTAAAACAAAAGAATGATGCAATACGAAAAATGAGCAAGAGAATTTCTTTGCAGGCTACTTTTCTTTCAAATATTGTGCAAGTCAATGAAATAATGTGTGTTGGCCTTTATTTTGTGCAAAAGCATTTAAAGCTAGACGTGCTTTAGTGTAAAGAAGGACAGGCTGCCTATAAAAATGATGATGGCTGTAAAACAAAGTGTATGTTCACTTTTGCTTTTTATAAATATAAGTGGCGACAACAATTTCATATTGTTTTATAAACTTAGTTGCAGCAAATGGTTTTCAACTTGTTTTTACAAAATTTTGTGGTGGCAGCACTAGTTCATTTTTGCTTTTAAAAACTTATATACGCGCGTGAAGGCATAATTGCCACTCATTTCAAACATTCTACCACTTAGATGATCAACAAACTTTGCAAATGAATTTATTATATATTTTTTATAAATTTCTATTTTAAATATTTATTTCGATAGTAATTCAAAATCACGATTGTTACAAACTCGAAAATGAATACTAATGATGTGGACATCATCATCAGGATTATTTTCCAATGACTGAAATGAGTTATGTGCTTCCTTACTACCACAAATTCCTTTCAAAACAATTTTTATTCAAAAATATTTCCCAAATAGTACTCCGTCATCGCCTTTAAATTTTTGGAAAACATGTTCACCATTTCCAAGATTGCAAAACCTTTGTTTAAATACACTTTAAACGCTTTTCAAAATTTTTGGGATTTAAATTATGGTCTAAATCAAATTTTAGTTATTCTTTTTTTGGATAAATCATACTTATAGAATTCTATTTGGTTATAAACCTTTTCAAATTTTGGACCCTTATATTTGATTATAATATTAACAACCAAAATTCTAAATATATATATAATAAATTTCAGAACATTATTCCTTTTACATGAAAATATAATTTTGGGTAAAATTATTTCATTTACCCACTTTAAAAACAACACCATGTCGGTTTATCTTGTTTAAGGGTTTAGAAACCCCTATCGATACAGTTTACTTCCCGTACCGATCAGAATTCATAAACGCTCAACCGATAAGTCAACATTGTATAAAAACAGTTTTTATATTAACTAACAAGTACGCTCTCATATCCATTATCACGCTTAACTCATTCTAGAGTACTATGGACTCTGTTCAATGAGAAATTCCCCCACCAGAGCCAAGGTTATCGCCAAACTAAGCTTTGCTACCACGTGTGACGACCCGCCCTTCTCGAACCTCGAAAATTGACACAAAATATGCTACAGTATAATATGCCGACGATCGGGTGCTAGAAAAGACATATTGTTAAGGAAAAGAAAGAAGATAGAAGAAAGAAGGAACTAAACAATAATAGAATCTCACAATTGCAGCGGAACAAGATATAATAGTCAATAACAAGTCTTTACATAAAATGAAAACTATATCTGTTTTATATATTACATCATCAGAGTATCACAAACAAACAACAATTTCCAGCTTGACAATTTCATACAATCACAGTAGCGGATATAAACAAATACGGTAATATGTCTCAGACTTCAGCTCCTCTGTAGTGCTCCACAGCATCCTATCCTAAACATATAATACTCTGTCTGACCCAAGCATTATAATAAAATTACTCCCGAGTCAGTCTGAAATACCAGCATGAGAAAAATACACTCAAATTGATTACTAAAGTTTCAAAATCCTTTGAAATCAAAAGCATCTCGTAAGACCACGCCACAAATAAACATGTCGGATTTTTACCTTACGATAGCCAACACATTTCTTATCAAAATTCTGTGATATTATAATAGTGTCTATTTACAAATACTTATTAAAATAGCCGAAATGTTACATGATTAAATTCCAGCTACCAGCCACAATCTTGGATAATACAAACAAAACCGAAAAAGGCTCGTAGGGAGAATGGATTTTCAACTAATGATTAGGCACTAGGGTACCACCTGTCATAGTACGTGGCCCAGATCACTGTACCGAGGATTACTCCTAATCCCCTGCAACACAAGACCGGGGCTACCCCTTATTGGATAATCCCGAGTAAGATCATCCCACGGTTGGGATCAAAAACCGCACCACTACGCCAAATGAAAAGGGACATATAGACAGGGATGACCTCACCCTAATGGGTGCTACCCACTTAGCCTTGCTGCATATCCCCTGATTTTCATCCATTCCTGGTTAATGAGGCTTGAGGCTAAGCGTTACCTTTTAGAATGTTTCACTTAGAATGCCCATCGTCCACCTGACGATGTTCCGAAAGCTTACATCCATATAAGTCTGTCCCGGGTTCGAACGGAACCGAAGGCACTACTCCTACTACATCCATTTTGGAATCATCCTCAGGGTTAGTAGCGACTAGCCCTTGCACTTCACTACTCCATCTTCGAATCAAAACTCGTTTGCTCACGAAAACGTACAAACCGGATCGCAGTGGTTTTCGAGAAATAAATCACGATCCCGGTCTCTCCGAAACAATTAACGCATTGTCCAATGTTGATAGTCGGTTATTTAACTATCAATTAACATCCATAAACAACCATCAAACAATAAATAATTTTCCCAAGTTATTTATAAATCTCAAAATATCTTCGCAAGATATATTTCCAATTTCAACCCTTTTGAAAGCAGTTTTCAAACCCCCTTTCTTTTTACGAAATAAATCTCCCCAAACATTTTCTATTTCCTCTGAAAATAACTAAGTCAAATTAATTTAGACTTTAGAACATTAGATCACTTTATTCTAAATATACCTTAAAATATATTTAAAAATATTCAAAGCAAAACTACTTTATAAAATATAAGCTAATTTTAAAATAAAAGTTCAATCAAACTAAATTTTACAAGAAGGGTTACAAAGTCCTATACAATTTTCAAAGAAAACTTTAACCAATTACCTTTAAAATAAAACCATTTTATAAAATATAAATATTTATAATATTCTTTTAAAACATAATACTAATTACCCCTTTTAAAATAATTATTACTATAACTAATTTAGTGCATATTTACCTTTAAAATTTTTACAACTTAAATAAGAATTTTCTTAAAAACATTCTTTTAAAATCAAATTTAAAACTTTTATCTACTTAAAAATCTGCTTTAAAACGAACTTGGCTTTTCAGGGAAATACACTTTCATTTCAGAATAAACCAAAGAATCGTTTTATAAATCCTCCTTGATTTATCTCAATTCGAATTTACGTTTAAATCCTATAAATTTCTTCCAACACTTTAAAAACAAAACTCCTTTTTAATTTTAACACATTTCCCATTTCCTGGAAATCACCTCCAAAATATATGCTTAATATATTTAGAATAAGGCTACTAGAAATTTCTTAAATGAAAATAATACTTAAGAAAATATAGAGGAGTTTCTAAGTAATTTAAAACAAAATTACCTTTTAAGATAAAGTTATTAAATTAAGTATCCATATCAAAATTCCACTTTTGGAAACTTAATACTAATTTACCATTAAATAATTTAAATTCCATAATTACTTAAATAAATATTTACTAACTTAAAATATATCTAAGAAAAATATACTTTTCTAAAATATTTCTAAAATCAGATTTTAAACTTTTAGTTTATATTTTGAAAACTTTTCTTTGAAAACATACTTAATTTTCCAGAGAATACACTATCCATCTTTAAAAGCAATCTCACTGCTCTTTTAAATGCTTTGCACTTCTTATAGAATTTCCCACGGGTAATCTATACTTTTAAATTTATCCTCCGATAAATATTCCACTTCATTTAAAAACCCAGTTTCATTCCTCATTTCGTTTTTAAACACCATTTCAAAAACACTTCAAATTCCAAAACAACTTCCTGAATTTGATTTTCTTAAATTCATTACTCAAAATTTCCTTTTCACATCCCCTTTAATCCCAACTTATTTCATTTATGTTTTAAAATTCCAGACTATGTTTATCCAATAATACCACAGCACAATTCAATTTCCAAATTAATCTATCGCAGTATATAAATGAAATACATCATCAATTATGGAAATAATTTCTATATTGTGAGGAATCCAGTTGGATCCCTCCAACATGTTTCCCTACGTCCACAGATGTTAGCACAACAAATAAATATCAATCAAATTTAATAATAATTATCATATTCAACCAATCAAGCAATCATTTAAATATAAGCTATTTAAACTAACTAGCATTCCAGACGTGAGTGAGATAAACTCACCTTGAGTTTAAACGTTGAGTCGTTCCAATTTTAAATTAAATCGAGCGTCTTCGATTTAACCTAAAATCTTCATGAACTCCAATCGATCCCAGATCTGAACTGCAGTATAGATCTCTTCGTTTTGGTTCCAGCGCTGCCAATTTCATCGAAATCCGACTACGCAAACAAAAGATATTCAGTTTTAAAGGTATGAATATAAATTTTAACACAAATTCTCTTTATTTAATTACCCAAATTAAATTGACCGTTCGATTTAAACAAAGGAAAATCGGCTGCTCTAGATCTCTTCTTCCCTTGCATGATCCAGAAAGCGACCAACCAATACACGCGCGCTCATCGCCCCACCATCATCAGCCCAAACATCGATACACGAGTGCGGAACGGAGCGCCTCACCGCCACGCGACCCCAGCCGCCGCCATGACACTTCCGGTCGCTCCCTTGCCATGAAAACGGGCTCGAACTGAAACCCTAGATCATTAAATCGAGGACAATCCAAGGCCCTAGAACGACAACCCGCCATTGGATCCTTGGAGCTCGATTCGCTTAATATTTTTGTAGTCGGTGATTTTGCTATAAATATATAGATTTAAAGAAAATCGAGGAAGAAGGTTATTTCCTTTCGGCCATAGATAAAAGAAACGGTGGCTAGGAAAAAATATTAGGGTTTGGCTAAATTTACGTATATATATACGTTTATAAAAATATTATATTATTAATATTCTCAATTTTAACAACTTTTACAAACGAACTCCAAATCACAAGTGTCGCCTGATGTTTATAAGATTTTACCCGCATTCTGAACCCAATGGAATGTGTTTCGGAGGCTAACTCGATCATATGTGCGAGTTAGGGAATAAACGATCAATTTTAGATTAAATTGATTAAAATAGATTTCTATGTGTTTTGAGCTGCCATGATCAAACGACAACTCCGATTGCTACGAAAATTGAAATCCGATAATAACTAACTATTACAGATCCAATGGAAGTGGCTTTATTGAATTCTAAGACTATGCCTTGGAAGGCTATTTTAACTGGCTGATTAATTCGAGCGATTTTCAAAATCGTCGAAATCACATAAAATTTCTCTTTTGAAATTTTATTAACTTAATTATAAATCATATGGAATTTATAATCACACTAGAAATCATTCCGATTCATTCCGAACCAAAATCTGATTATTTATAATATTATATTATTAAATTAAATTATTAAATTAATATAAAAATTCCAAACTCAACTTATCGACTTTTGATTCCATCCAAAAGTCCAATTATAATTCAAATCCATCTAGACCTAAAATAAATCTTTGAAATAATCTTCATAACCATTTACATCCAGATTCATAAATTATACCTATTTCAAATATTTAATTATTATTATTCAAATCCAATTGAATTACCATATTTGAAATTTAAATAATTTCATTAGTTTGACCAAAATCTTCTTATTCAAAGTCAATTCAAAATCCACATTTAATATTTAAAATGAATTAAATGTTCAAAATCTAACGACCAAAATTCTGGGTAGTCACAGTCACCCGACTGAAATTATAATTCATCCTACTGAATTTAATTAAATTTGAAAAAACAAGGAAAAATGTATTTTTAGGCCCAATTCAACCGTCTGAGTAAACCCATTCAATTGGCTGAAACTCCATACTAAATTACGCTTTTTTAAGCATTTAACCATCTGAATAGTATGATTCGGTTGGCAGAATTCTGTTAATAAACAAAAATTATTATAACTGATTTGGTTAGAGCACTTGGCTTCTAAAATATAGACCCAGGTCCGAACCTTGCTCCATGTATTTTTGAAAACGTTATTTTTCATTTAAAATATGAATGTATATGTGTGTACACTACTTTGAGAAGATTTTAACATATGTAAACTCTAGACATGACACTCTATGACTAATAATACTTTGTTTATCACATTCGTCTTATCTCTATCGTGCATATCTCTTCTTGTATCTCCATGTACATATTTTTATCCCCTTTTGTACTGTGTATCAACATGCTGAACGTAATTGTTTTTCTCTTTTTGATACTCTTGAACCTGCAAGTTAGCATAGAGATTCTTTTGCATAATTGTATAGTTGTTGTCAATAAAATACAACAATAGAGGTTCTAACAGCTTTGGCTTTTTTTCGTGTCTTGGTTTCATATAAAGCTGAGGACAATTGTATATTGCTTCTACATCAAGTTTTGATTTCAAATCATCTTTAGTATTTCCTTTAACATTCAGCGTTAAATGCATTGTGGAACACGTTTTTCTTGTTGCGCATCACGTCGATATTACGACGAATTAGGAGATTTTTCCAATTAGGCAACTCTCATAATATACTTTGTTTGCACCAATTATTAATCGTCGATTTACCTTGTATTTTAATTTGTTCGCCGGTTTTATGTTTCTTTGGATAAAACTTTACAAGTTCATAAATATCTTTGCTTGACCTAATCGATGGTTCTCGTAAGGTCCTAACTCTATTACCTGTAAAAAAAAAATCTAAAGGGATGATTAATATGGAGAAACCATCGATGATAGTCAAATCATGAAATTTTCCTCCCATGCCGCATTGAAAATGCTCGTGTTTATTCCATGCAATAAAGGCAAGCTAGACGATCGGCCGTAATCTAACACAATAGCATTACATACGTAGGAAAATCTCTTACGTCCACAGTAGAGAAGTAAGAATAAACTTTTTTCTTGAAATGTCGTATGTTTCAACACCTTCATACCATAGCGTTTTCAACTCTTTAATCTACGGTTTTAAATATACGTTGATTCCTTGTGTCAGATCATCAGGGCCAGGGATGACAATAGAGAGAAATATATACGGAGTTTTCATACACATCTGGAAACGTAAATTGTAATGTGTAACGATTATAGGTCAAGATGAATATTTTGAACCAAATAGGGAAAACGGTGAAAATCCATCAACACATATACCAAGTCTAACATTACAGCTATCCGCTATGAAAGCTAGGTATGTCTTATCGAAATGCTTCCACGCTTCTCTATCAGCTGTATGTGCTAACGTACCCACTTCCTATGTTCTCACATTGTGTCATCCCATATGATGCGCAGTTGTAAAATATGCATATAACTTTTGAAACCTAGAAGTGATGGGTAAGTAAAGCATACGCTTTTACGTAACTTCATTTTCCTTCTTTTTTCTAGGTTTGTACCTTTCTTGATTACATATTTTACAATTCCTAAGACTGATGCCTTCTTTTTAAAACAACATGCAACCATTTAAGCATGTTTCTATTTTTTGATACAACGTTCGCTTCATAATGATTTTTGCACATTAAATTACCGGGTGGCATATTCCGTTTTACGGCTTGTACTATAGCTGTAAACCGGGTTCTATGAAGTTATATTTTGATTTCATCGCAATGTATTTTACAGTTACTGATAGTTGAGTGCCGCTTGTGCAACCATCCCAAAGGGGTTTCTTAGAAGCATCCAATAAATCATAATTTTTTTGCTTCAATACTTGGTTCTTCTTCCTCATTAGCATCGTTACCATCAACTTCGGTAGTAAGAAACATTAAACATGCTATGTCATCAACCAAATTTTCTATGAGATTCGCCCAAACAAGTTAATTATTCACCTTGTCATTCGAATGTACGAGATTAGGTGCTATATGTTCTCCATGATGATCCCACACAAATAATTCGGCACGAAACATTATTGGCGCAAATGAACATTTACCATATCCTGTATCAAATGTTTCAATAGTTTACACCTACTACATGGACAACTAATTTCTTCACCGTTTCCATTATTTGTAAAGCGAAATCAATAAAGAAGTGTGCACCATTTTGAAAATGTTCACTTATGGAGCCACCTAATTCTCTTATTTGTTGGTACATCCAGCTCTGATTATTAAAATAATAGACCATTTCCCCATTTTAAAACATAAAAGCGCATTTATCATCTACGTTTTGACATTTTATTTTTCAAATAAATCATATATTAAAATTTCACAAATATATAATATTGTTCTATTTAATTAAATTTTGAAACAGATCTACATAAATTATTATATGAATATGATCTACAATTTTTAATTTTTTGTTTTACACTTTGATGGTTGATCATCCTACATTCCATTACAAATATAGTGGTAAATGACAAGCACATTTGTCCAAGTGGTTAATTGATTAGGCTTTGGTGCAGGATGTCACAAGTTCGAAACTTGCTTTCGAACGTTTATTTGACATGGGATATGTTGCCCCAATGATTTGTTGTATATAAAGTACCAATTCCAAAAAAAAAATACAGTAGTAAATATGTTTTGCAACTTATTTTATTTTAAAGGATTCAACAAAATTTCAACAGAACTTCCGCTTTGTTCCCTGTATCGTACGCTTCTGTGTGTACACGAGGAACATAAAGAAAGCGTTATCGAAATTTTATGAACAGTTTAACATATAATTACCCCTGTGTTTGTAAGTTGTCCAATACGGGGACAAATCTGATAAATATTGTATCGGATGAATAAAAATGCCCATTCTGTGATAAAAACAAATATCCATATAGTGATCATTTACAATATTTGTCAAATGGGGTCAAAAACTCTATAAGGGATCCACAAAATTAAAGTGTATTATACAATAATTTATTTACATTCTAAAAAAACATACGCTAAATCGTCGTTTTCTTCATTTTGGAAAAGAGTACATCAAATTTTGAGCATCGATTCTACTTTATCCATAGTAGCTCTAACGCGCGTATGCAGTGATTAATCAACGCATATATACAAATTAACACACATATACACTAAATAAATTTTCTCTTCCAACATTTCTGTAATTAACATTTGTAATAACAACCTAAGTCGCATTCAATGGGGTATACCAAACAATCATTGAGGTATTATATAACTATGACAATGAAATAAACCTAATTTAACAAATCAAATTTAAATAGAGGGGTTTAAGAATTTAAACTTCTTACCAAGGAATATGCGATAAAGCTAGCAAAAAATTGAAGAATCCGAGGTGCTGGAGGTGTGGAAGGCCATCGACGGCACGGAGGAGGTGTTGGAGGAGGGTTTGGAGGAGTGGAGGCAAGATTTGGGGAAGAAGGAGAATGAATGGAAGCGTCAGCCTGAGTTCAGGTATTCATGATTTTTCGATGGCTTCCGACGGCCGTCAACGGAAACATTGTGAACGACTTCCAAAGGCTATCGACTGATAGTTTTTTTAAATTTCAATTAAGCTATGGAAATTGCTGGCTGTCGCTAATTAGGCGACAAGCCATCGGCGGCCGTTGGAGATGGTCGTCTCTTTTTACTGTTCTTGTAGTAGTGAACGTGTTTGCACTAGTTATAGTAGTGTAAATGTAAATAGTCCATGAAATTGCTAAGAAGTATGCGGAGAATAATTTTGGAGAAGGTATTAAATGCTAGATGATCCTTTTTTTTATTGAACAAAATAGATAACTAACCTGCATAGAGTTTAGTAAACGTCATAATAATTTCAAGAATCATTTGGATGAACTTCAAATCATGATTAGCACGTAAAATATAGGTTACACAAAAGAAGTCGGTCCAACAAACTTAGTTCGTAAAATCATTTAAAGTGTTAAATTAGTTTTCATTTTTAGCAGAACCATTTCATTAAATATGTATGCATAGAATAGGTTTGCACTAGTTATTATAGTAGTGTAAATGTAAACAGTCTCTCAAATGTCTAGGAGGTATGCTTAGAAGAATTATAGAGAACGCATACTAAATGTCATATATTCTATTTTTTATAGAACAAAATAGATAGAATGGGAAAACAATAACTAGCCCGCATAAAGTTTAGTAAACCTGATGGGAATGCAATGAGAATGAAATTTAATATTAGAATTAGGTTAAAAACGAAGCTTACAATTAATAGGCGAGGAACTGAATAGCATAATTAGGGCCCAGTTTGAAATAAGAAGGCAAAGGAACATGCAGTGGTTGTTATAAGCAATTAATGTTTATAAGAGAAAGTAACAAATGATTAATTCGGTAAATTATAATTTGTTCCAATATATTAAGTGAATTTTTTTATGAAACTTTTAGGTATAAGAATTTGAGATAAGAGTTATAGAAATAAAGACAAAGGCTTCTCTCCTAATCTATTTTATATCAAAAAAATAGGAAATAAAATAGATAATTAGCATGCTTAGGGTTTAGATAGGAATGAAAAGAAAACAACTGGAGCAATATTAATCAGCAGGATTGGGTTAAAATGAAATTTGGAAGTTATAGAGAGGCATTGAATAACATGACTACGGGCTAGTTTGAAATGAATAGGAAAAGAAATAGGCATATGTTATTTTTATTAGTATGACCAACGACCAATTTGGTAAATTACAATTTGTTTGTATGGCTTAAGTTGTTTTTTTTTTAAATGTATGAGAGATAAGAATTTGTAGTGGGAGTTAATATGAATTAGTAAAGAGAAAGATTTGTGTCATATTTTCTATTATTCATATATTTTTATGTATAATAAAATTAATTAAACAATAAACTTATAATATATATGGATTGGTCATTTATCATATGTTAACTCCACTTTTTCAGCAAGGCCGTGATATCAAAAATCGACCGAGAAACCAATGATAGTTCGTCTCGAAGAATAGTCAACTCAGCATACCAACAAGCAAGTTCTGTTGAATGGCTTTTCAGATAAGAACCCCTACGGAGGGGGGGTCCAGGGGGGGTGCCAACCCCCCAAGGTGGGGGTGCGGGGGCAACGCCACCGCTACGGTGATCGACCTGCCCGGTCAGGTCGCAGGGGTCCAGGGGGCAGCGCCCCCGGCGAGGTGCGGGGCAGCGCCCCGTCCAAAATGGTATACGACTTAGAGAATGGAGCGACCTATCTTCTACTCGAAGTCAACGACCTAACTGATGAAGCGGGTTAACGAGCTAACAAGTGGCACGACTTACCGACTTAATAAGGTTGCCGAATTAATAAGGTTGCCGACTTAACAAGGTTACCGACTCAATAAGCTTAACGACTCAAGGATTGGACGACCTAAGAAGTGCCACGACTTAACGAGTTAAGGTTCAAGACGACTTAGAGGAATGGAACGACTTAAGGGGGTTAACGGTTCATGAGACAGGCCGACTCAGTGGATCAACGACTCAAGAACTGTGCGACTCAAGGTCTTCACAACCTAAAAATTCAAGGGCTGAGCGACCTACGAGTTAAAAGATCTACGAGTTAAGGCCACTACGAGTTAAAGACTCTACGAGTTAAAAGGTCTACGAGATAAGGATCTACGGCTTAAGGCCTCCACGAGTTAAAAAGTCTACGAGATAACAATCTTACGAGTTAGAAGATGGCGCGACAGGAAGTCTACGGCTCAAAAGATAAGTTGTCCACGACCTAAGACTTGGAGACAAGTTCAACACCACGCTGTAGTAAGAAGAATCGCTGACGACTTACGACCTATGATGAGTCGTGTACGACTCATGCTAGCATAAAGGAAACTGCATTTGGTTAACTCATGAACGACTTAGAACTTGTATCATTCATTCAGATGGGTGCATAACTCTGGGCCAAGCCATGAACCCAGTAAATCAGCCGCGACCAACCATGAGTCGTATACGAGTTACGACTCATCATGAGTCGTACACGAGTTACGACTCATCATGAGTCGTACACGAGTTACGACCTAACTCCGAAGATGCCTATAAATACGCCCATAACTCCAACAGAAAGAGGACTTTTTGGCTCATTCTCTTCAAGCGCCGATACTCTGCTGCATTCCAAACCAATCCAACACTCGAAGCTCTCAAGACACGAAGAACGCTACAAACAACTTCAAGAAGAGATCACATACATCCAACATGGATTTGAAGACTCTCATCTCCATTGAAGTTTGAGCTACTCGTTCAAAGTGTCCTGTAATTCAAAGTGTATTCTACTTGGGAAGAATTGTATCAGCTTGTAACGAGATCATCAGTAAAAATACTTAAAGTGGACGTAGGCTATACCCTCAAGCCGAACCACTATAAAATTGCTGTTGTTTACTGCTTTTCTGCTATTATCTGCTTATAATCTGTTCCCGAGTTATCGGGTGGTGCTATCACAACTACATTTCACACACCGAGGTGTTAGCGTTCAAATTTTAGCGTTAACATCATAGAACTAATTAATCAACGGATTTATAATATATGGGTTGGTTATTTGGTATGAATTGACATTCGAAAGTTGGACGTTCCAATATGAATTAACACAAACCTTTTCACTTTCTCTCATCGACTATTAATATCACCACCATTTAATTACTCTCATTGTTAATTAACCTATACTCTTGTCGTCTCTTTGCTTTTTTTTATTAGTCATACATCCACTAATTTATTCATTAACAATTTGAAAATTCGAAAATGAAATGGTAAATAAGTTGCTGGTGATGCTTCATTTAAACCTGATTATTGAAGAAACCACTTTTACTTCTCCAATAGTATAGTAATTAATATTCGAATAAATGTTCTAAGTTGGACGTAAATCTTATAATTCTATATATTTCTTATACCATTGGAACTAAAAGAAAATTTCTTTTTGCTATTATGAAAAATCTTTGGACCTAAATAGTTATAAAAAAATTGAAATGTCAATTATAACCAAGAAGATAAACTTCTTTACCCAAATTGATTTTCAAAAGTTTAATTATGCTAAAATGTAAGTTATTTTTAAGTAGACACTTTTATTTATCCAAATTAATTTTCCGACCTCGACTTCTATAAAACAAAAACAAAAAAAGCTATTTACTTGATGCAATACAAAGAACCCCAAGTTGGATTGAGTTTAAATTGTGGTGCTTGACACTCCTTGTGAAAAACTGAACAAATGTTGTAATCACAATATTTGGTATGCTAATTAATCCAAGGTAATAAATGTACAAAGTATTCTTCACTTTATATAATTCAAAGAAAGATGTTTTATGATTATAATTCAACAAGTTGAGGCAACCAGGCATAACAGTAAATTCATGGTAATACAAGTAAAATTTTACGTGGATTTCCCTCTTTAAGTATTCTAAGTTGATAAATAATAAATGGATGTACTTTCTATTTGAAATACAATTATTTAAGAACATTTGAATAGTAAGACAATTTCCAAAATCATAATACTTTTGACATAAAATTTTGTTAAATAACCAATTTGTATTATAATCATTTCCCGTTTATGTTGCCTAAACTGGACGGTAAATGGGTTTTTCACAAGTATCGTGCAACATATATTGCATAAACTGGGCAACAAATTTAATTTAGCATATTCATTCACTAATGTGTAATTTTTTTTAAATTGAGGAACATATTCTTTATAACATTTGTTATAAAGAACTTGCCAAAAAAATTGACCTTTCAAAAAATAAAAAAATAAAGAAAATGTTTTGGAAGAGGTTGTGATTGATGCATTTATATATAGAATTAATGATAACCATTGTTATTCGAAAAAGTTCTTATTGTTAAATGTACTTATGATATTAGAAAGATATTGTTTCCGCTTATTTTCAAAATATACTGTCTAAAGTGTACATTTTTAGCGTATGACTACGTAAACAAGTCTTCAATATATTTACCTTGTATACGTACTAAAACATCGACAATGAATTAGCAGTGTACATGATGCAAAATATCTTCCCTTTAAATCTTTAACCATAGTTGTACACCTTTATTGTCATACTATTTTGGTGTAGAGTTGAACTTTCCAAAAGGCCTTTAAATTTGTTTGATTCCATATATTAACTGAGTACATAAATTGATCAATTTCCATACCCATTTTTGTGCTAAGATTGAATATATCCATATTACCTGAGTAAATAAATCATTTAACACGCACTAATTGCACATAAATTGATCAATTTCTTGCTTCTTTTTTTGTGCTAAGATTGAGTATATTCATATTGTTTAGTAAATAATCCATTCAATACGCATTAATTGTATATAAACGGATCATTTTTCGTACCTATTTTTGTGCTAAGATTGAACATTTCCATATTACCTAAGTAAATAATCCATTCAATACGATTGCATGTACGAATTGGTCTTACCCTTTGAAAGTATCCACACTGCTCTACGATTAAATATATCCATACATATGTTAACTAAGTAAATAAACGGATTAATTTTTACGCCTATTTTAAAGCTACGAGTGAATATGTCCACATATTAACTTCGTAAATATGTTTTAAGTACATTCATATCTTTAATAATATATTGCCTAACCGGTTAAATATATATTAAATATCCTCAGGCGGTCCATCTCCTAAACTTCCGCACTTTCCACCCTATAAATATAGGACCATATTTTTTCCTCTTCCACACAAAAACAAGTACCACGTTCTCTCCTTCAGCCACTGAAATCATGCTACATCAATTAAATATTCTTCATTTCTCCAGACTAAAGTGGCGTGAGAAAGCTTTGCAATCCTACTATATCATTCAAACATTCTTCACTTCTCCAGACTACATGGCCGTGAGATTACTTCTCAGGTACATAAACTGCTGTGCCTTACAACTATAGCCTGTGCCCGTATATTATATAACACTTCATGTTATATTTTATTAATGTCCTTTAAACTATACTGGCTAAGATAATATAGTAGGAGTAGATGAATCAGAATCAAATATCTAATATATACTAGTACCTGTTTTGATTTATATTTTTATATTGTTTATACTTCTTTACTGACTTTAAATTACAAATAATAACCATAGTTGTTGCAATTCTTAAAGTTTTTAAGTGTATGGTGTGATTGTAAACATATTTTAGCAGTGTTGTTTTTCTAATCAACAACAAGTTGTTGCTTAATCATATTATGTCAAATAATCCCCTAACTAATATACTTTACACCCCTTTTCTAAATCGTTAGATTTCACAATGTCAATTTATTGTTCAACGTGGTGCTAAAATTTAATTTATAACAATTGTCAGAACTTCTTATTTGCCGAAGAAGCACACATAGTCTTTTGTTTGCAATTTTGTATCATTTAATTGCATGAAGTCCTAAATTTAACATCTTCCTTATACTGTACCATCCCTAATCAAATATAAAGGACATTAATTACATAAGTCCGTACAGTTTAAAGGACGTTAATTATATTCATGTTCTACTTAGGCATTAAAGTTTTTATATATATACAACCGTATATAATATATTTTTAATACAGTTGGTAAGTTATTTTTTAAGTTATTTTCTAAGCCAAATACACAATTATTCAATCGCCAGTATTAGCCTGTACGCTCATATTAATCATTTTGTGCCAACTAATCCCTTAACAAATATATCGTGTACCAATATATTGATCATTTTATGCTGTCTAATCATCAAATAAATATAATTTATAATCCGTGTCGAATTCGTTAAGAGTCCACAATGTTAAATCATTGTTTAACTTGGTGCTAAAATTTAATTTGTAATAATGAATGTGTTGTGGATTCGGTGCATACATCCTCAAAGTTTATAAAAAAAGCTTGGTTCTTTAGGTCTTAAAAAAAAAAAAAAAAAAAAAACAGTGAATGGATAATGTGCAATATTTCTTTAGAGTTTACAAGCAAAACTTGTGTCCTTGTATTATGAACTTATATATAGACAATGTACATACATTTAGACACAATGTTAAATATAACATTCAATTTTCCACTAATTATATTAAACATACCTTGACAGTCCCACCATTTCAAATCCAAACAAGTGGAAATTAGGTAAGTCTCCAATGAGATGCGAGCTAATTAATGACATATACATCTATGTCATTTCAATTACTTTCTTTCACATCTAGGTCATTTCAATTACTTTCCCCTTGTATGATTCATCATCGTGATCATAGCTAGAACAATATTATTCAACAACAAAATTAACCAAGCAAAACTAATATCTAATGGAGGCTTGTAGAATTTCTAAATCAACAAAGCATAAAAGAACATTCATGTAGAATTTTGAAAGAAATAGATTATTGATGTCAGAATTGATTTATGAGTAGAAGAGTTTGAGAAAAGAAGAAATGAACTGGAGCGTGGGGCTACTCTTAATGAGATGGATCATAGAACAATTGAGGAGGAGAAAAAAAGGTTTTATTTGGTCTATTTTTTGAACTAAAGTATTGATTTCGTATTATTGCGTCTTCCTCGCTCTATGTAATTCAGTTTTAGGGAGTATGAATTATAAAACAATTCACTTCGAAGAGCAATCAGAGAGTGTGAAAAAGCCGTCTAACAAGGCATGCCGCTTTTAAACAAACAAGAGGTCTGTTATACAATTATTCACACATATATATGTGTGTGCAAGCGCGCTCGCGCGTGTGTGGGATTATTATTTTTCCTCATATAATTAATTGTGTGTATACAGGAAGAGGAAAAAGGTGTTCTTACCAAATCTTCTGCTTGGAATAACAACTTGATCAAAAAATTAAAAAAGAATAAAAGATTTGGCAAATGCGAAGAAACATTCCCATTAATCATATGGGTAGGGAAGAAGATGCAGCTCTAAAGGCAAGAATCAATGAAATGGTAAAAAGTTTGTATCTATACTTTACTCAACCTTCGTTGTCGTTCTTTTACTTTTCTTTATAAATTGATTTTAGTGTTGAAGAAAATTCCAAGAAACTCGCACACTTATGTGGGAGTTAAATTAATCGGGGAAATGGAAGTTGAACCATTTATTGCATCATGCGAGATTAAATTTCCGACTAAAGTGGCACGTGTTAAAACAATAGAATATCATACACCATATCTAGTAGAGCTTACAAAAACAGAATGTATGCTTTCAAAATGATAGTAGTAAATGGGAAACATACACACAGTCTTGGCACATTTTAAAGCCTAGTGTAGACTAATTTTTTGGTCAAAAAATGAATGTGAAACTTTATTGCATCTAATTCAATGCTAGATTGAGAATAATGGAACCAAGATACATGTTTCATTTTGAAGACTGGTGTAGAATAATTTTCAAGAGAATTACGGAACCATGATACGAATGTGCATTTTGGATAGGTGTAACACAACTATCTCCAGTAACATGTGGAGAGTTTACCATATATAGTGTATCAATGTGAATTTACAGGGTAGACAATGATGTCGCAACTTGTTGGAATTTTTTTCATAAACTCAAACTTGTTGGAAGTGCAGTGAATTGATTTAGTTGGACAAAATATAGGTGAAACCATTCGTAAAACACGTGAGACGGTGAAAATAAACGTAAAACACTTGAGAAGGTGCAAATATTTTATTGTTCGCACAGTTTCACCTTTTATTTGCCAACCAAATCAGTTCTGTGCAGTTCTACAACTTTATCAATAGACGTAAATCTGAATTTGCAAAGTAATTTTCCAACAATTTGCGCCACCATTGCCTTCCCTGTATTTTCGTAGTGACACACTCTATACGGTACGCTTTCTAGATGTTAAGATAGAGATGATTGTATCATTATACCTGTTCAAAATGCATAGTGGTTCCACGTTTCCATAGTTCTCTTAAAAATTATTCTAAACTAGGCTTCAAAATGCACCGTGGGACCATGGTTTCATCATTCTCAATCTAGAGTAGACTTAGATGCAATAAAAAAGAATTATTCCTTTTTTCGATCTAAAAATTATTCTATACTAGTCTACAAAATGCACCAATAGTGTACGTGTATGTTTCCCATTGACTGTGATCATTTTGAAAGGATATGTTTTGTGTTTCTAAGCTATACTAGATATGATGTATGCTATTCTATTTCTTTAACATTTGCCACTTCAGCTGGAAAGTTATTCTTGTATGCTGCAATAAATGGTTCAAAATCTACTTCCTCGATTATTTTAACTTCCACATGAGTGCTCTTGGAATTTTCCTCAACTCTTAAATCAGTTTATAATGAAAAGTAAAAGAACAACAACAAAGGTCGAGTAAACGTATAGATATAAACTTTTCACCATGATAATCTTCTTCCGAACAATAAAATCTGTATCATTGTAAAAAGTTTGTATCTATATTAAAAACGTATGGAAAACGTATGAAATTTTAAAAGGTATGGATGACAAAGGCGACGAGCTCAATGCGGTGGGGTTAGGGTTTAGGTGTATGAAATTTGGCGGTGAGTTTTAGTGTACTTAGTTATTAAATTGAGCGGCCGATGAAATAAAGGGAGGGAATTTGAAAATTTTATTGAGCTGGAAAGCGGTATTGTATCTGTTGAAAAGACAGCTGGCACAAATGGTTTTTATAATTAAACATTCACAACGAGCACAAAAAAGCAGTTGTTATAGATGTATTTTGAAACTGCTACGCAAATAATGTTGTTAAAAGTACCTTTGCTAAAACTTTTGGAAATAAACAGTTGTTAAAAATAAACTATAATAACCGGCGGCTTGTGCTTGTTGTAAAGTGAAAGTTGTAATTTGGCCGTTTTGTTGTAGAGTGGGGTGTCTCGCATTTGTGCGTGTAATGGATTGGTATGGAGAAAATTATCTCATATCGTGAAAAATAATGGAGGTGGAGTGGTGTATATATAAGAATTTGGTTGCACTTAACAACAAGGCATTTCTTTTGTTAAAAGGTGTTGGCTAAACCATATGTTACCCTATGGAGGAATGTGTGGACAAGATTTCAACACTTATTGAAGTTTTGGAAAATTATAACATTTCTTGCTCCTAATGTAATATTTTCTCCTAATGAAAGGTTTTTAAAACTATATATTTTATGTGAAAAGAAGCATTTATACAAAGTTTTAATTTTTCATTTTACATTTCGATATGACGACCTTATGTATTTGAAAATTAAATACGTCTCGATTTTAAGATATTTGCTATATATGTGTTAAATCAATTTTAAATCATAGTGTGGAATTAAAATATGAACATTCAAGTCACAATTTTGAACTGAAAATGGAATATTATCCTTAATATTCCTTTTGAGATGCTTTGTTGAAGAGGTATCTCCCCCCGTATCTGAATATTCAATTGCTGCAGTATCTTAAGCATTTGAAAGAGATTAGGACCAGGGTTGTCAATGAGTACAAGAAAAGTCCTAATTCCATTTGTATCTATATCCGAAATATGAATAATAGTTCGATATTCAAAAAATGGATACAGTTATAGATATTGTCATATTCGTATTCGTATTCAATTATTATATTTCCAGTTTTTATCAAATTTGTAGTTATTTTTTTATGTATTTTAGTACACAAAATTAATGTAGTTTGTTATTTTATCCAGGTCACAAAATTAATATGTATATAAAAATCAATTTTTGCTGCTTAAAATTGTTTTTTCTTATTGTATTTTTTATATTTAGTACAAAAATTGATTTATAATAAATCAAAATTTTCTTTTTATTTGTTAATATTTATTGCTTGTGAACTGGTCAATGAATATCTAATAATTATTTGATATCCATTAGCATCTGCGGATACATATATCTAATATTCGAAAATGATTTCTGATACGGATACTGATATGGCACTATTCGTGTCTTAATGTGTCTGTAACAGGCTTACTTCTAACCAGCAATGGAAAATTAATTCATGTCTTTATTTTTACAATTTCCTTCAACAATGTTCATAAACTGGTCCTGTTCTACATGCACACTATATTGGTATACTTTCATTCAGTTTCTAGTAATTAGTTTTTTCCACTCGCATCTGAAGTTGATGGAGTTAGTGTTCTAATGAATTTTTTACAGTCACCTTTAGGGTGCTACTAAATTAATAAAAAGAAAACAACAAGAGGACATTGAGTTCAAATCAGAATCTGATTTTTTATATGTTCATGTTGAGTTCAAATCTAAAAACTAATAAACAACAAATGTATATGCTCCTTTTATATGTTTAGACGAATGACAAGGACTCATCATTTAGGACATCAGTTTAAAATCCATTTAATTCGTTATGGCAAAAGTCAATAGAAGAGGGTTCATTCGAAAGTTGGTGGCCTAATGGCCCATTGTCTTGTAGGATACAGAGGAAGAAAATATTAGTACATTTATCACTAGCAATGGCATCGCCCATGGGTGGCCCAATAGAAAAGTCCAGTAGTTTTGAAAACATTGAGCAAAAGGTCCCAAATTAGCGAAAAGGAAATTTCTAAGCTTATTTCCAGGAGTTTCAGGCTTACCAAATCCAATATGATTCTTGAGTATTTAATTTCATAAAATAAGCACATTTTTATTCAAAAATAGATATGTACACTACTATAGATTCCTATTATATGCCCAGTTTTTATCAAAATACGCTTTATGAAGGGAAGGATTTCTTCAGATGTGATGCCCCCGTTTGTCATGACGTATTAGTAGGACTCTTGGGCATCGCCGAGTCTCTAGCAGCTGGATGGTTCGTTTGGGTGGATGCAGTTGAGGAGCTGTTGCTCTGAGAGTGGGACTAATTTTTTATTTCGGATGTAGTTTATCCCTTCTATTGCTGCCACTGCTGAAAATATCCAGCAACATTCTACATATTTTTTAGGAAAGATAATCTTCATGTTACCTGAATGTTGATATAATTTATTCATGGATTATAAAATTTAAGAGAATGTTCTTTTTTATACATAACAATTTTCTTCGTATAAATAATAATGTTTACTTAGCCTATAATTAGACTAAACAAATTCTGCATTTTGCTTCACTATTTACTCACACTTAGCAAATTTGCATATAATTTTAAATTTTAAGCAAATTATTGTTTTATTGAGTGAGCAGCATGCAAATTATAGGAAAGCAATAATAAGCAATCATATTATAGGCAAATAATATGTAAAATTCAAGCTTTTTTATCAAAACTCATGAACATTCAGAAAACTAAAATTTGTTTAAAAAGCTACTAGTCAAAAACTATTTTTAATTAAGAACATAAAAGGTTACTGAAATATTTCTTACGAAATAAGCTTAATTTGTATGTCTTTGACAACTATATTGTTTTTTATTCTTAATGTAATGAAATGAATAGTAAAACTCATTGTATGTTAATCAAAGATAGTAATTAGATATAGCCAATAAGCAACATAAAAGTAAGTGTGCAGTTAGAACAAAAATGTAATGGCAGAAAATATGAAAATTCAAGAAAATCCTATTTTTGACTATCTTGATCAGAATGGAGTCTCCTCTTCACCTCCATCTCCTCTCTCTCCATTATCAACCTCTATCTCTCTTTCACAGAGACCCATTTTCAAAGATAAACCCTCCAATCTGAGCAGTGCTGTTGTAAATGTTGATGCTGTTGTAGATGATGATGGGTTTCAGAAGGTGGTCTACAACAGGAGAGCAATCAGAAAGAACCCTGCTTCTAATTTTCCGGGAAATATTCCAAGAAAACCAGAAAATGCTCGAAATTCTTCCTTCTCTGGTAGGACAGTTTCAAGAAATAACAATACACAGTAAAGAAATGTGTTTAGGCAACCAATGAATTCAAGAAATCAAATTTCCACTGTCCCAGCCAGCATTGACACTGCTCAGAGGATGCTGAAAGCCTCATCATGGGCTGATCTTCTCAAGAGAGGAGGGTTAGACTCTGAATTTGACTTACATTATGTTGCTCCTATCAATATAAATGATAAGAAATTTGTTACTGTGAAAGAAGACATTGATAAACGTACAGAGAATAAGTGGAGTAATTCTGTTATTGCTTATGTTTATGGTCCTCGCCCTCCATATCATCATTTCAAGACGTATATTACTCGAAATTGGAATCCCAAAGGAAGCTTTGAGATTTACACTAGAAATAATGGTTTCTTTATAATAAGATTTACAAAGACTGAAGATTGTGAAAAATCTTTAAATGGAGGGCCATATTTCATAAATGGCAAGTTAATAATTCTAAAAAAATGGAGCAAAAAATTCAATTTCGACAGGGATCTTCTTACTTCCATGCCAATATGGATTAGGCTGCCTGAATTAAGCTTAAGACTATGGGATAAGGATGCTTTTAGTGCTATTGCAAGTCTGGTGGGGATGCCACTAAAATTAGATGAACCAACAGCTAAAGAAACGAGATTGAGTTATGCAAGAATTCTTGTTGAAATAAAAGCTGATGCAGAGTTACCAAATGAAGCTAACATTACAATGTATGATGGAGACAGTATGGTGCAAAAAATTGAATATGAATGGATCCCACCAAGATGTAAATCTTGTAAATGTTTTGGACATTCAGTAGAAAATTGCACAGTCAAAAAAGTATGGAAAGAAATATGCAGAGAGAATGATATTACAGTGGAAGTTAATGCAGAGGAAATTAGTAATGCAGTATTGGAAAATAATGTGCAGGAAGCTCATACCACAGTGATAGATGCTAACAAAACTTCACATGTAGCAAATCAAGAAAATATGCAATACAAAAGCAGTTACCCCCCTCAGAGTACTGATGTAGGAGAAACAGTTCTCTTAAAAGCATCGGTGGTAGAGAATCCAATTACTGATGCTTCTGTTCAAGCAAATACTGAAGAAGACATAATGAATATTGAGCATACTGCTGATTTAAATTTTGCAGAGCTTATTGAACCTCCAAAGAAAACTGATTTATCATTTCTCTCTGTTTCTCTCTCTCCTATTAAGAAGAAGGCACTATCCAGGAAAGCTATCCAGACAGCAGTGAAAACTGCTTCATCACCTCCTGCAGATAAAAAGGAAAGAAGAAAGAAAGCTAGAACTAGAATTAAAAGCCTTAATGACATTTCATCTGCAGAACAAGTTGAAGACACTGTAGATAAAGAATTTAGAGAAAAATATATTTCAAAAAATGATAAATGGGGAAAGCTGTTAAAGGTCAAAAGTGACTCTACATACAAAAAAAAGGGGAAGAAGTTAGAAGTGCAAGAGGATGATGATAGCTACTGTGATTCACTGTAGCCAACCATGTATCCTTTGTGTATCCTTGTTCTATACTTTCTTTAAAATTTTATTATGTCTATAATCTCTTGGAATGTTAGAAGTCTAAATTCCTCAGTTAGAAAATTAGATGTTTCTAATTTACTTATAACAGAAAAACCTAGCATTATTGGTTTATTGGAGCATAAATTAGATAATGATAAAATTGCTAATTATCATATTAGGCTTCTCCCTAATTGGAGAAGTATTAATAATAATCATAAGGGGGGCAATGGTAGAATTTTAGTTTTATGGGATGATAATATTTGGAGTTTAGATAATTACACCTTAAATCTGCAATTTATTCATTGCTTATATTCTAATAAAGGTGGACTTGTTTTAAATATTACTTTTATCTATGCTTCAAATTTTGAAAGTGAAAGAAATGATTTATGGTACCAAATTGAGAATTTGAATAGGAAAATATCTCATCCTTGGATTATAATGGGTGATTTTAATACAATCATGCATTCATATGATAAGAGAGGAGGCATACCAGTCCCTTTTAGTAAACTTGATTATATTAATAAATTTTTTCTAAGGACTGGTATTATTGAAGCTAATATTATTGGTAATAAGTATACTTGGAAGTCTGGAAAATATAGAAATATACATTGCAAACTGGATAGTATTCTAATAAATGAAAAATTTGTCAATTTTTTTCCCCATTACAAATGTTATACTCTCCCACAAGCTACTAGTGATCATACACCTATTCAAATTTTCCTCACTGAAAATAAAGAATGTAAAAATAACTTCCCTTTTAGATTCATGAATGGGTGGGTTTATAATGATGAATATAGGAATGTTTTCAACAAATGCTTGTCATATAAAATACAAGGCACTGCTCAATTTAAATTTTGCAAATTTTTGCAAATTGCCAAGGGTCATATAAAAAACTGGAACAAAAATAGAAATAAAAATGAGCTTCACAATATTAGGGTTGAATGTGAAAAATTACAAAATGCTCTCGACAATAATTGCTCAGACAGTAGTGTTATTTCAAAATTTTTTCAAGCTCAAAATAATCTCATCACTTCACTTCATGTTCATTCTGTTAATTTGAGGCAAAAAGCCAAGGTTGACTGGCTTACAAATGGTGATGAAGCTAGCAGTTTCTTCTATGCTAAAATGTCAAATAGGAAAAATAAAAATACTATTGGCAAACTTATTGATGCTAATGGCAATGTTTTAAATAATTCTATTGACATAGAGAGGGAAGCCATTAAGTACTTCACAGATTTATTTAATTCTAATAATTATATAAATACATTTCCCTCCATCAATGTAAAATTTTCTTTAAAAGATAAGAGCCAGGAAATTTTACTAGCCCCTGTTAATCTATTGGAGATTAAAAATATTGTTTTCAAAGCTAATAATAATAAAAGCCCTGGTCCTGATGGATTTGGAGCAAAATTCTATAAAACTCATTGGTTGGATATCAATTCCTATATCTTTGATCTTATCTCTGAATTTTTCAGAACTGGAAAGCTTTTAAAATCTTTTAATCATACTTTCATAACTCTTGTGCCAAAAACTAATAACTCTAATGGGTTGGAAGATTATAGACCAATCTCTTGTTGCAATTTTATTTATAAAATTATTTCTACCATACTCTGCAATAGGATTAAAATATTTTTAAAATTTTTAATCTCTGAAAACCAGTGTGCTTTTATTCCTGGCAGATTAATTACTGAAAACACTTTGCTTGCACATGAACTAATCAGGAATTTCAACATGAAGAACAAAAGTGTCATGTGTATTAAAATTGATTTACAAAAAGCTTTTGATAAAATTAACAGGGATTTTATAATACATATGATGAGTATGATGGGATTTAATACGAAATTCTGTGACCTTATTAAAGAATGTATCAACAATGTATCTTACTCTGTGATGATTAATGGCTCCCCAACTGGTTTTATTCAAAGTAACAGAGGAATTAGGCAAGGAGACCCCCTTTCTCCTTATCTGTTCACTATTGTTATGGAATACTTCACCATTTTAATTGATACTGAGGAAAGCAAGGGGAATATAAGAGCAATAAATAGAGTCAAACCATCTATTACACATCTTTTATATGCTGATGATTTGCTTCTATTTGTTACTGCAGATACTAAAAATGCTAATGCTATTGCAGGCATATTTAAAAAGCTTGAATTATTAGAAGGATTGAGAGTCAATGAATGCAAAAGTAAAGTTTATTTTAGCAAAGGATGCAACTGTAGGGATGAAATATTAAACATTCTCAATTTTAAAGAAGGAAATTTGCCAGTCAAGTATCTTGGCCTACCTTTGAGTATAAATCAACTAAATGACAGAGATTGCACAAGGTTATATGAGATTATTAAGTGTAAACTTGAAGGATGGTCTAGTAAGCTATTATCTCTAGCTGGGAGAATTGAACTTACTCATACTGTCATCACTGCAATTGTCTTATATTGGATTCAAGCTCATAATTTACCAGTTAAGGCAATTTGCAAAATTGAAAAATTATGTGCTAATTTTATATGGCAAGGTAAGCGGCATAAAATTGCTTGGGAAAAAGTCTGCATGACTAAAAAGGCTGGGGGTTTAGGCATAAGAAATATTAAAGACCTGAGGGAAGCTGCTAAATACAAGTTATTTTAGAAATTTTTAGATGGTAAATCTATGTGGGCCAGATGGATGAGAGATAAATATCTCAAAAATAAAAATTTCTGGATTGCTAAAGCTGGTAGCTATCATTCATATACTTGGAAAAACATTTTAGATTGTAGAGAAAATGGTAAAAAGCTTATAGAGAGGAAGATTAAGGATGGCAGTGCCACTAGTTTATGGTTTGATCCCTGGATATTTGGAAATTCTCTCATTGATTTGCTGGGGTGGAATAATTTGTTTATTATAGGTGGTGCCAATGATAAAGTTCAAAGCATTATTTTCAATCAAAAATGGAATGTAAATTCTCATCAAGCTGCTAATATTTTTAGAAATGCTATTGGAAAAATTTCTATTGATGATAACATTTCAAGAGACACTTGGGTTTGGAAGCTTTGTTCAAAGGATACTTTTTCTTTTAAAAAAGTATGGAATTTTGTGAAAGGTGAAGAAACCGAAGTTTACTGGAAAAAAGTTATTTGGTGCAAATCAAACTGCCCAAAAATGGCTCACTGTTCCTATTTCGCCATCCTTAATAGACTTCCTACTCTAGAAAGAATTGCAAAATGGAATAAAAATGCTGATAAAAACTGTATTTTGTGCAAAAATGAAGTGGAGAATGCAGATCATCTCTTTTTTGATTGTGCATTTTCAAAACATATTTGGTTTATTGCTAAAAATGTTTTGGGTTTTAATCAGCATCAGCCTATTCAAAGTATAAGTGAAAGCATTAAATACATTCAACAATGCTTTAAACCCAAATCTAAAGAGTTTAAAAGAGCTTCGATTATGCTCACTACTGTCATTTATCACATTTGGAAAGAAAGAAACCAAAGAATTCACAACAAAAAAGAAAATGATAGCATTCATATTTGGAACAGTATATTTTCTGACTTCCAAATTCTCAATAAAAAAGCTAGCAAACAGAATGCACACAACGATGCTGATCTATCTGCCACATATAACATCATTGACTATGAATATAGAGTTGAAGATTTTTTACTTAATGGGAAATACGCTAAGTATATCCCTTGTAGCAGCCGAAGAGATTGCCATTGTAATTTTCACGCAACGGATAAAGTCAATTTCTTGCTTAAGCATAGCAGCTTGCCCATGGACTATCTTCCTGAAGGCAGCCATCCTCCAGCTGCAACGAGTATTACCTGCAAGGGAAGTAATCAAATTATTAATCATCATTATTCTTCTAAAATGCATTCTACGAACAGTAATAGTGGCCTAATACCTGTTGCAGGTCTGAAGAACTACTGCTCTTCCAGTAGTGTTTCCAGTGAGCTTAATTTGCTATCTATCGAAGATTTCAACCATACGAAAGTTAATTTTGGCAAAAAAGATGGCATTTTCTACAAGAGTATGCTGAATAACAAGGTCTATCACTTATCTTGCTGGAGTAAAGGAGAAAGCAGTGAATCATCTGCTACTTTTTCTCACTCTTTCGACAATCAAATTACTCGTCATTATTCTCCAGAGGATCTAGAGAATAACAATAATCAGAGAAAAGAGACGAACGTTCAAGTCGCTGTTCGCTACAACCCAGAAGACGATAACACCGAGCTGCAGAGAAGCAATGCAAAATTAGATCTTTCGAGAATCAATAGCATGGAGCGCAAACCCTTGAAAAGGCGCTGTGAGGATAAGAAAGATCTAAAGCCTCCTTAAGCTTTGGTTTTTTGGTGATCAGCATGATTTCTGCTTATAGCTTCTTATTTTTTTTTTACATAATTTGTTGGCGATTTGGCTTTCTGCCATTATCGGGTTTTTTTCTCTTTTTTGTTTGATGGAGGCGCTACTGTGTGTGTTGCTAGGGTTTGTGTTTTGTTTCTTTACTTCGGGTTTGATCTTTTAACCCGATACTATGTATTATGGGCTGGGCCCTTTTTTATCTTATTTCAAAAAAAAAAGATAGTAATTAGGGAATTTTCAAGAATTGTATGTATAATTAATCCTAACTTTTTACTTAATTATTAATATGATACAATAAAAAGAAAATACTTAATTGAAAGTCACGGGCTTATGGATGCCTTAGGGAAAAAAAGCATCACGTCTACAGACATTCACACACACATATATATGAACATTCAAACACATATACACACACACATGCATACACGTGTGCACGTGCGCACAGACACATAAACAGAAACACAAACACAAACACAAACAAAAACATAAACACACACTTCAAGTTGATATTTTAAGTCTTACCACAAGGGTTTTGATTCCTAATGGAGGTAACCGCTCCAGTTAGTTCCAGTCCATACTGGGTGGTACGTTCATGTTAAATAAATCAAATCTCACATTATTAGTTTCAGGCAATGATGAATCCCTACATTTATAGTCCCCACGACACAATTTGAACTCCTATTTAGTATCAAAAAAGTTCGTGAGACCAAGTGTATATTTTCCATTTTCGGCTTTATTCATTGACTCGATATATTCCATGTTGTCTCTGAATATTCTAAATCGATGTTCTTCTTCAGCTTTATCTTTTATACCGGTTTGTACTTTGCTATGCATTCCTCGAATCTTGTCGATAATGACAATTCTTCTTGGTTAGTTAATACACGAGATGCATTACATACATATGTTGAAATTGTAATCGTATGGAAAAGAAAAAATTGAAGTTGAGTCATTTTTGATGGCGTGATTGATGTTTTATGAGTGAATGAAACTATTTGGTGTGTTGTAAGGATGAAAATTACATGACTTATATAACATTTGATGCTTAATTAGCTCAGTTTGGACTTACTATGTAGTCTATAGATGATATTATTTTATTTAATAGTTTAAATATCAACCTCAAATGCATCAAATATTAGTTAAAATGGATCAATTTTATTCCAAGATTATATGGATAGTAATAGTCATGTAATAAATACATGGATTTGCATTTGACATTCTATCGGAAAATTAAAACATTTTCCAATTTGGACTAATAACGGCCTATCCCATTTTAATTAACTAGTAGGAAATAAAATGATGGAAATCCTTTTCGATTAAATGAGTTTAGACATAGAATGGATTAGAGCGGTAGAATATGTGATTTGGATATCAACGTCGGCATTTTGCTGTAATTTCGAAAAGTCCTAATTTTGCTGTTATATGGATTATTACGATGATGAAAGTATGCAAGGGAAAATACCTCTTAATGTGAATGTTTGCAAGGAACCTCAATCATATTAGCTGCTAAATTTAGACTACGATGTAATTTCATTTATAGAAAGTATTAATTAAATTTTGTAATTTCAACGCATCAATTAAAAATGAAAATACCATTTATTACGACTCATAAATATAAATTTGTCGGGTTTTCCAAAATTGTGCCAGTCCTAAATTTGTTTTAAAATTTCAATAATGTACAACATGGTAAATGCCTTTTTTATTGAGATTAACAGTCAAGAACATAGATTAGAAGGGCAGAACACGTTGTCTAGAGTTGAAACTTCAATTATTTTTGGTAATGTTCAAAAGACTTAGTTCTATCTTAGTATGGATTATGATGAAAGTATGCCGGCAAAAATGTCTATTAATGTGGATGTTTGTGAGGAAATCATAAAAATCTATAAATAACAGTAAAGTAGAAGAATTTAAGGCTCTCTGATTAATTTTAGGAATCCACTTATTTCTCTTTAATTCTTTCCACAATTTATTGTTATTATAATTGTTACAATGTTTATATTGGTTCTCTCTTCTATAATACAAATCTAATAATAATTTTAACAATTGTTTATGTAATATTCCGGAATTTTCAAGAATTTAAAAAGTGATAATCTGTTGATTTAAATTATTTGAAATTGATAAAACTGTTATTTTCAAAAATAAATAACCAATTAATAATAATATAATGTCTTAATTATGGTTATAGATTGGTTTTAAAATAAGAATTATTTTGTATTGTGTAAATAAATTCTAAATTGACTTATTGTTTTAAAAGTCAATAAGTGTGTTTAAATATATTTATATCTATGTATTTAAAATTGAATTTTTTAAATAGGATAAATTATTTATAGATAATAATGAGCTTATTTAAAAAAAATTATATTTATATTTATTCAAATTGATTTTAGGTTTTGATTTTTAAATTGACTTTGAAATTGAATATAAATTTGAATTTAAGGGAATATACATATATCTTAAAATAAAATAATAATGTAGTTTGGATTTAAAATATATAAATAATGTTTTTAGTTAAAAATAAGATTTTTTTTATATTATTCTTTTTATAGAAATTTATCTATAGAAATTTGGATATGTATTTATTTAATAAGAATAAATACGAGGGCTTTTTGACATAGCATTTTAAAACGAGTTTGCAATATTATATATAATTTTATTTAAATTATAATTGGTTTTGTTTTATTTTCTTTTAAAGATTGTATTTATATAAATTAAGAAAACATATTAGTTAATTAGGAAATTAATTTAAAAAATCTTTTAAAATTCTTTTAGGATAAATATAAATAAATGTTGACAAGTGTTAAATTATAAATCTCTTGGATAAAAAGTGTTAAACATTAATATAAACTAGAGACAAGTGTCAGATTTTTTTTATTTTTCTTTTAATTTTAATAAAACTGAAAATTAGCCTATATAAACACTATCTTCTCTTCGTTTTCTTTTTCTTTAAAATTTATGTTCATTCCTAAATGAAACTAGAAAAATCCATGCAATCTTCACTCTTCAAAAAACCAGAAAATCCTCAAACCAATGCTCAAATCAATATCATGTAAAAATCTCCTCAAGTTCAAATCTGCAAAAATTTGTTTCCCTGTAAACTTTTTTTCTCAAAACTTTATGCTCAGGCCTGTAATCAGTTTCTCAAAATAAAACCTGCAATCAAATGACCAAAACCTGAAATCAAGTGCAAATCAATGCAGCAATGTTTATTTTCTTGTAACCTCCTTATACCCAAAAATCTGTTAACCTTTCTAAATGCAAAGCCTATAAACACTCCTCAAAGAAAAACATTAATCTCTGTTTACAAATCAAGTATGTAAACATCCTTCAAAACTGCATGCATGCAGTATGATTTTAAAAATTTCAAGCATTTGCCGGTTTTCAAAATGCATGAAGTGAATCTGGGTCAAGGGCAAACCTGAAGCATTTCTGTTTAAAGTAAATCAAGTATTCAGTTTTTTTGGAATCGATATACAAATGCATGCAGTTTTCAATCCAATTTCTAAAGCTCTGCATCTCCTTGATATGTGAGTGAACATTTTTACTAAAAACATAAGTAGTAAATTTTCTGTTGCATATGAGTTTGTGAGGATCTTTATTTTATATAAGTTTGCCTCTGTTCTCTGTGTAAATAAATATGCAATATGTGTTGTCATACCTTGAATATTTGCATGCTTGATTTCATTGATCTTCTCTGTTTTTCCTTACTACAAAATTTAAGTAATAATCAGAACTTCAAGCTATTTCTATTTAAACAACTGTTAAGACTCAGATGCAAACAAAATAGGTTAGTTTAATTATAAACTAAGAACTAGGAATAGAACTAAGTATCTTGTGTTTGAAATTATCTAGAAAACAAACAATGCAGTGACACTTTAACACCAATGTTTGAAATCAAATGTTGAAATTAGATGAAATAATTGTATAATCTAAATTGTCACTGGAAAATTTGAATTCTAAAATGAAAATCTCAATTTTTAATGAATTTTTGATGGTGAATTTTGGGTATTAGTTTCTGGTCAATATTTGGTGATCTCGAGGTTTTTGGTGATCAGAATCTTGGGTGGAGTTGGAAATAGGATCGGGAAGTGTGGCAAAAATAGTGACAGCTCGGAATGATGGCCGGAGCGACGACGGTGAGGTAGATTGGATTCTTAACCTAGTTCTGTTCGAATTTGGAAATTGGCCTACTGCAACTTCAGTGTTGCATCGAGTTTGAAGGGATTTTGGGAGTATGATCGGGGAATTCTGGAGGAGGTGTGACCATGATGTTGCGAATTCCAATGATCGTCGTTGTGAGTTCGAGGAGGAAGTGGCTATGACTGTTTGTTCCAGTTTTTCAACTGGGTAGTTCGATCTTAATCAATGGCTCGTGCGAGAGTTCCAGTGTTTGGATTTGTGTTGCATCATGATAAGTGACGTGTCGGAGAGTTCGCCGAAGGCCGGAGGTGATTCCGGCACTGGTGCAGGTGCACGGGAATGTTTTGGTGTCAGTATGTATTGGAGGGTTTGGTTAGGTTGTGGCTCGAAGGGATGATGGTGCGTTTGAGTGTTTGGCTCGAGTTGAAACTCGAAGTAGCCTGCATAGTTTGTTTTTAACTGTTAATAGTTTATTTGTTACAGGTTTTTAATTTAAATTTAAACTAATTTTTGAAATGGCAGGAAGGAATGAAACTTTGAATGTTTCAAGTGATACTTGGAATTCAACTGAATTAGGTATATTAAATAAAATTTTCAAAAATATTTAAATGATTTATTTTTAAAACAGGTTTAAATTTTAAATAAAATATGTTTTGAATTTTGTGTATGAATCTTGTTTTAAATTTATTTATGAAATAAATGTTTCTTTAATATTGTTTTATGAAGTTGAACTTTACTTAATTTAAATCTTGTTAAATCAAGTTAAAGTATTTTAAAACTTTAATAGTAATGTGTTTATAAAGATATTATAAAAAGCAAGTATATTGATTTAAATTTAAAACTTGATTTAAACCATTACTTGATGATATTTTGAAGTTTTAGAGGAAGTTGTGATTTTTAAACTTTAAATTATTATGCTGAACAAGTATTTTAAACTTAATGTAACGACCCAGGATTTCTGTTAATTAAAATTTGTATATTTAATTAATTTTAAATATTAATAAGTGAAATTTATAAGTCGAATAAATTTTATTTCGAATATATGGATTTAATTGCATAATTAAATCAATAATTTAATGTTTGAAATTCCAGAAATAATTAAAAATTGGGATTAATATGAGTGAAAATGATTTGTAAAATTTTATTTTATCATATTGGAGTTAGAACAATGTTATAGAACTTTTAAAATTGAATTTAAAGTTTATTTGTGAAAATTGAATGTTTTATATTTAATTGACGAGTTAAAATAGCCATTTTTCAAACAGTCTCGGATTTCGACGAAACTAGTTTCATCGAATACGTAATGTTATATTATTGTATGGTTTCAAATTTTGTGTCAATCAGATTTACGATTTGTCCGGGGCAAGCCAAAACGCATAGAAATTTGATTAACCAATTTAATTTAAAATCGATCGTTTATTGCCGTAACTCGCACAGATGATCGAATTGGCCTCCGAAACATATTCCATTGTGTCCGGAACAAGGGGCAAACCCTAGAAACGCCAGTCACCGCGCGAGATTTGGAGTTCGGAAAATTTTGGATGAATAGTGTTTCGCCAATTTTCTATAATAGGACTTGTTATTTCAATTTTGCAAGAAAAAGCTAGGGTTTCCTCTCAAACGTTACAGCCGCCTCCATTAAACATCAATGGCCGGAAACATTGTTTTCTTCTCCCCTCAATTTCTTCAAATTCGTAAGCAATTACAACAAACTTCCAATACGAAAGTTGTAGAGCACAATGCAATCTACAAATCCAACGGTCAAGATGTAAAATGGAGCAATGGATCGTCGTCAATTCGAGTAGGAAGGCGCAACGCATGGGCACGTTTTCACGACATTGGCAAGGCCGAGCTCCACCTTGCTCTGGCCGAAGATGCGCGTGGTGATGGGCTTCGAAGCCATGGTCTCTGATCGAAGTATAAGTCGAAGATGGTGGTGCAGCATGTAACACTAATGGATGGCTTGAATGGGTTATGCATGCGTTTTCTTACTAGAAGCAAATGCGTGAGGGGAGGGGGGGAGAAGGAAGAATGCGGCTGAGATCAGAGGATGGAAATCGTGCGGCCCAGATTTGATTTAGGTTTAAAATTAAATAAAGGTGTAAATTTAATTGTATTATAATTCGTATCAACTTCTAAATACGATATCTTTTTCGTACGAGATCGAAAAATGACGAAACAACTTGCGTTGGCTTCGTTTTGTCGAGCACTATGCAATGGAGCTGGTTTGGAGTCGTTTGGAGCTAGTTTGAATTTCGGGTAAAATTAAACGCACGTTTAATTTTATTCGAAATAAAAAGCGAAAACTGAATTGAAAGCAAGGCGAGAACTTCTCACTCAATCGAATTGTTTCGATTTAAAATTGCTTGATTGTGTGATTGGATGATAAGTTATTATCTATTAATTGTTAAATAGACATTACACGCCGTATATTAAGCGGAGGTTATTTATTAAAAACATATACCGCGAATATTTCACTACAAAGTGAAATTGGTATTATTTATGTACTTGGAGTTGATTTTCCCGCATTATATAGCGGATGAGACCCTATTGCGCCGTATAATAGCGGATAATATTTTATAAATCCAATATACCGCAATATTCCATATTGGAATGGAATTGGTATTGTGCTAACATCTGTGGATGCAGGGAAACAGGTTGGTGGGATCCAACTGGATTCCTCACCAATATTTATTTGATTACAGATATTGTGATATTTGTTGATTATCATATTGATATATGATGTTTTGATTGTCGTGATTGATATATTGTTGCTGTTGCAGCATTGGCCCTATTTTGAAGTTTTAAAAATGTTAAAGTAACGATTTTTAATTTAAAAGGGTTTTAAAGTGATTTTTGAAAATAAACGTTTTATTAAAATTTGAAATTGATTTAGTTTAAATAAATAAACGTTATAATATTTAAAGTTATAAAAGTTAAGGTTTTTGAGAAATATAACCGAAATGTGATTTTTGAAATAAATAGTAAATTAATTTATAAAATAGTTTAAATTGGAATTATTGAATTATCATAAACGATTTATATAAAAAATTTAGAAAATTGATATTTATAAATAAAAAAATAATAGAATTATAAAATGAGTTTTTTTGTGTTAAAATGAAATAGTAAATGGATGGATTAGTTAGTAATGAAATTTATAGATTTATAAATTGAGAAGTTATAAAATGAATAGATTTTGTAAAATAAAAGATTTATAGTTAAATTTACTTATAATATGGATTTTGGCGTGTAAATGGGATATGGGTTAAATTTGTGAATAAAAGTGATTTTATAACTTGAAGTTTTTATAACATATAAATGTGAATTTATAAACATTGATTTATAAATTCAAGATTGATTGAATTTGATAAGTAAATATTTATAGCTTATTAAAGGAGTATATTTACGATTTTGGGATAGTGAATAATATATTAAAGTTTTTTGGGGAAGTGATATTTTAAATAGAATTAAAACGATTTGAAGTTGTTTTAAAATGGATTAACTATCGAAACCATAGATTTCAACATTTATTTTTGAAGTAGGTGTTTTCGAGAAATAGGAGGAAATGGTGGACTATAACACTGTTGTTATAGTAAATGATTTCCGAAAGGAAATGTTTTATATAGTATTGGGATTTATATATCTATCTTAATTTCGAATCCCTATACTAGTGATTTTGGGTCGTCCTAACGATGTTTTACGCAACATTCGTTTTGACTCAAATAAATGTGTTTAAGAGAATGTTTTCTTTAAAGAATGAAATATATACTTATTTTTGATTTAAGTATATTGAATATTTTCCAAGGGTTGAAAATAAATGGATTTGTGAATTACTTATTATTAAATAAGTATGGAAATGTTTTCCAATATGAAGTGAATATTTTGAGATTTTATCTTTTAAAGATAAATTGAAAATGAGTATTAGAAATCGATTTGGAAATCGTATATTCATAGATATTTTGGAATTGTAAATTCACTATGGGATTTATAAAAGGAAGGGAAATTTGTTTAAAAATAAACGTTGATTTATTTTTGAAGTGTGGAAATAAATTTACGGATTTGGAACGTAAATATAAAATAAATCGGTGAGGATTTATTTAATTGGTTTAAATGAACCATTTTGAAATGAAAATGAATAAAGACTTGTGAATATATCCGGTGTACAGAAACGATTTGAAAGTTGTTTTCAAAAGTTGTAAAGGTGAAAAGTGATTTGAAATTTGTTTTCAAATGTTGAAGTGTGGAAAATATATATATCTTGTAAAGATATTTTGGAAAATAAATAATTTGGAAAATTATTTGGAACCTGGTGATGATGTGCATACCTATTGATAGTTAAATAACCGACTATCAATATTTACCTTTGAATGGTTATTTGTTGTGATTTACTTGAATTTGAATGCCACACTTATTTTCAAAATAAGCGCTCACTATTCGGGTTAGTAGGGAAAGGACCTTGGGGTCGTATAACCCATTCCGAATATGTGATACGTCGTTATGGATTGCATTTGATGACCGGTGTTGAAGATCGGATATTTTTGAAAACGGAAGGATTTACCGTCGAATGACTCTGCATCGGCTGATCTCCGATATAGAGGTTTTATCACCCTTAGTGACGGGAAGTCCGGACGTGATTAGTGAATCCGGATTGCAAGGACTTCTTTGGAAGTGCCTTCGGTTCTGTTCGAGCCTGGAACAGACTTGTATGGATTGTATGTCTAACATTACAAATTGAGATATAAAGCTAATTTCTTTCAAATATATTTCTGTTGGCGGCGAAGAATTTATTCTCTTAGCTTAACACCCTTCTCTGAGACGTACGAGCTTAGAGGTTATGTAGTTGAAGGTTATTAGTGATAAACTCCCAATTTGGTAGTGTGATATGCTAAATGCCGTTGAGCATTTGTTGAACAAAGCATAGCTTTTGTATAAAGCGTAGCTTTGTGGACGAGACTTCGTCGGACCTCACACCCCAAAAATGGTCAAAAAAGGAAGGATGCAACAAGGTTATTAGGGGGTAGCGCCCCTTTAGTGTATGTCATTCCTTCTGGATAGAGGTGGTATCATGGTATGGAGCCCGGATACTTAACCTATGTTGTTGCTGCAAATTTATTACTTTGTGGTTGTTGGAATCAAGGATCCTCGGATATAGATCGGTTATGATCAGGGAATGATATATTCATATCAGTAGTTACCCTGTTTGAAGTGTAACCCGGCCTTGTGTTGGCAGAGATCCGGTTAGGTTCTCGGGTCGTCTTTCCACAGGCGTACCCATGTGGCAATGGGAAGTTCCTTGGCCTGACCATTTGTCGGAAATCCAAAGAAACAATACGAACCTTGTATGGTTTTAGTTGTAGAACCTGCCATCTAATATGGTAGCTATAGTAGGCATAATATAATGGTACCTATGCCGACTAAGATTTATATTCTACTTTCGAAATGTTTTCTACACTATGCACTAATAATAATATCAAAAATGATTTGATTTTGCGTAGTAAGCATCTTTGACTAACATAAGAAGAAATCTCCTCCAAGTCTGCGTTTGCATTATATGTGTGGTGGGAGGTCTTATGGTAGTTACATTTTCAAAAAAGCATTGCGAATTGACTTTAAAATATTTCTTTGTTTGTTTTTAAAAGAATAAACTATTTTAAGTTCTCACACAAGTCCCATGACTGACTCGGAGTTTATTGTTTCCTTCCTAAACTCTGGGTGCCCACCAATTTCCACACGGGCAGTCTAGAGTCAGGCTTATCAGGATATTCTGGAATTCAGGAGTTGTTGGAGGCAAGCTGGATGGCATGGCGTATTGCTAGAATATAGTATTTTTTTTCCACTGTTTGTTGTTGTACACTCTGATGATGTAATGTAATGTAATATAATGTAATGTCATAACTGATATAGTTCTTTGTTTAAAGATTATTAATTTATCTATTATATGTTTTTCCGCTGCGATATGTGAGATTCTGTCATTGCTTCTGTTGTTTTCTTTTTCTTTCTCTCTTCTTCTATCTTCTACCTCTTCTTTAACCCTAACGGTACGGTTTTCCGGCCTTCGATTACTTTGCAGTTGATATAGTGGACGTATTGATGTCGGTTTTCGAGCGTCGAAAATTCGCATCCGTTACATCTGATTTCAGAGCATATGGTTAAGCGACAACTGTAACAACCCAGGGCTTTGTGACAATTATTTATCGTCAAATGACGATTAGAGTGGTTTGCTAATTTAAGTTTTTAATCAGTTGAAATTCTTTTAATAAATGGTTAAAAGCATATGCGGGCTTTAAAAGTAAGGTTGGCCCATGTTTTTCTTGGTGCCGTGATAATTAAATAAGGCCGGTTCTCGTTCTTTTCCCTCCATTCAATTTTCGCAACCTTAAAACTAAATCGAACGAAGAAAATCGAAAATGGCGGCTTCTTCATTCGTTCCTCCCCCTCCATTTTCATTCGTTCAAAACCCTAAGCCCAGAAACAAACGAAAAGGAATCGAAATAGCTTCTGGGGTTCGCTCGTCTTCCAGACGCCATGGCTTCGATTCTGGAAGTTGGCAGTGGTTTTGGGCTCGTTGAATCTAAGGTGAGTAGATTTATTTACTCGCATCTTGCTCAATCTCAGTTAGTAGGGTTTAAATATTGTGATTTCGTGATTACTTGGTTCGTTTGGATTTTGATTTCTGACTTGTGTTCGCTTCCTTGATATTTACGGCTTGAATTGCCTTGTGCGTCATGGTTTCGATTTTGATCGTTCGACTTGGTTAACGTCGGTCTTGACATTTTTGTCGGTGTTGTTTGAAAACTGCTAAGTAATAAAATTCGACATTGAACTGGTTTCCTATGAGTATTGAGTTCATTTTCATGTGCAGTATAGCTTGATGTTTTGTTCGAAAGTGAATTTTTTTTTGACTTTGGCCATACAATTCTCTGTCCCTGGAAACATTTGTACGTTTTCACCTGACTTCGGTTTGTGATGTTGTTTTTGATATGATTTTGGGCTTTCAAGGTTGAACTTGCTGTTGTGATTTCTTTTGTGACTTCGGTTACTTCAAATATGTGATTTTTATCGCTTGGCATCTTCTGTCAACATTCTAATTTGTTTCATTAGTTTTATAACTACTGTATATAAGTATTTTATGTGTTAAGTTTGTTACCAATCTTGTGCTTTCATGTTCTTGATGTTCACTTATTGTTCGAGACAGTCTGCATCACCTCTGATCATACACCACTGTGTATCAATTGCATGGTGTATTTGCTCCACTTTCGGTTTCAAGTATTCAAATACATTTGGGTTTTTGAGTTCTTCACTGCACCCAGGTTATCATTGTATGTTTGCAATGCCTAAACACTTCTGTCAGGTCTAGTTTCTTTATATGCATTGAGTATTTATTCAAACTACCTATGCTTATGCTGTTGCATTGCAGTTTTTAAATTGTCGAGCACTTGAACTTGCACTGACCGGTCTAGCCATTGACTGTTTCTTGCATTTTTGCTCATCATGTTGTTGCAGTCAAGTCTGCACTATTTTATCCAAGTGAATTCAATTGTATTTCGTATAATCTGATGCTTGATACTCACGGCTTGATTTTAACTTGGTTCGATTTTCAAATTTGTGTTCGACTGAGAGTTGCTTGACTTCGTCTCGGCCATTCAAGTATATTTTGATGTTGATGATTTTCGTTTTGAGTTTGACGATGTTGTTTTATTTGACTTTAGCTATTTTGTTTACCGCCTCGGGTAGCACTATCGACCTCGTTCCATTTTGGTGCAGCTGATATTACGAAAACAATGAAATCGATGAAAAGTAGCAATCCGTGGATTGATGAATACCAAAATGCCCAAATTCGTTGATCCGAAGATACCGAATTCTAGCTATCTCTAACACGTTGATCGCGCACGATACCGTGAGAGAAGATCTTCAATTCTTCAAGCGTTGATCAAGCGCACTTGATTCCGCGAATCGGCTTCAACAATCGTTGATTCGAGCGCACTCGAATAACCGAAAGTGGAGATAGGAGATTACACTCAACTACCAATTTAAGATGAAAGCACACAACAATCAACAAGAAATTTTATTCCAAAATCCACTCAAAAATGTACAACTCACTCCCTATTTATAGTATTTTACAACCAACTCAGACCTTAAGTCGTTACCGACTTAACACTACCGACTCAACTAGGTCGTTGCCGACCTATCAGATACGCTTCAAATACAATACAACCCATACGACTCAAATGTATACATGACCGACACAACATCCCTTGCCGACTTATGACTTTAACAACGCAAACATATGTACAACACAACACAATGAAAACGACTCAACACATGACCATTCATGGCCGACCTAACGACTTATGACTCAAAGAAAACATACTACAACAACACACACATAAGTCGGTGACGACTTATAATACCACACGACTTAAAGAACACAGGCGACTCAAGACTCATACGACTCAAGCAACACGAGCTCCCTGCGGCATATCTCCTCAACGACTTAAATAGGTCGGCTTATCATGAGTCGTAACTCGTTAACTCGGCATATATACAACACATATTCCTTTAGGTCGCTGCCGACCTAAGACCTTAGGTCGTTAACTCGGCACCCTTTTCCTTCTAGTAACCAGTTAGCTCGGAGGCGACTCAATCCTTCTCTATTAACTCGTAAGCCTTCCCCCCATGACTCCTTAGGTCGGAAACGACTTATATTAACTCGTTTGCTTTTCCCCCATGACTCCTTAGGTCGGAAACGACTTATAGGTATCATCTTTGGTCGTGAACAACTCATTGCTTTGGCCTGATCTGCATCTTCCTCCCCTGGTTGAGAAAAATTCGTCCTCGAATTTGCAAATTCTTTTACATTGGGTTGTTCATCCCCATAATATGGCACAAGATGTTTAACATTGAATACGTCAGAAGTGTATACATCATCTGGTAGCTTCAACTTATAAGCATTGTAGTTAATCCATTTCTCAACTTCCATAGGACCAATTTTTCTGGTTTTCAACTTGTTATAAGTGCCCATTGGAAAGCGATCCTTGGTTAACACAGCATACACCAAATCACCTTCATTAAATTCAACATTTCGTCGCTTCAAATCTGCAGTTCGCTTATACTTCTCATTCGTCTTTTTCAATCGTTCCTGAACGATCTTATGACATTCCGTCGGTCCTTCAACAAAATCAGCGGCTCGTTTAACAGTCCCCTTCGGTTGCGGCATTACTGCCAAATCCAACGGTCCCCTTGGTAAATTTGAATATACGATCTGAAATGGACTGAATCCCGTACTACGATTCACTGCATGATTATGTGCAAACTCTGCTTGGCATAACTTCATGTCCCAACTCTTCAGATTGTCCTTCACAAGACATCGCAACAAATTTCCTAACGATCTGTTAACAACTTCGGTCTGTCCATCTGTTTGCGGATGATAAGCGCTACTAAATTTCAGCTTCGTTCCAACCATCTTCCACAAACTTAACCAGAAGTGACTCAGAAAACGAGTATCCCTATCCGACACAATAGATTCCGGCAACCCATGTAAACGATAGATTTCCTTGAAAAATAACTGAGCAACACGAACAGCATCCGCCGTCTTCTTACAAGCAATAAAATGCGCCATTTTCCAAAACCTGTCCACCACAACAAATATAGAATCATTACCCCTTTGAGTTCTAGGCAACCCCAAAACGAAATTCATGCTGATATCAACCCATGGTTTAGACGGTACAGGTAACGGCATATATAATCCTGCATTGGTCACAGCTCCCTTCGAAACCTGACATATATGACATCTCTCCACAAACCTTTCGACCTCTTTCCTCATCGACGGCCAAAAGTAAGATTGAGAAATCAAATGTAATGTACGGTCACGGCCCACATGTCCTTCCTCGTGCAACTCTTTGATAATCCTCATTCTCAAACTGCTATCTGGTATACATAGTCGATTCCCCTTGAATAAGAAACCATCAACTAACATAAATTCATCAGTATTCTGATGCAACACGATCTACAATTCCTCAAGGGTTAAGTCGTTCACGAGCTAATAAAGAGGCCTTAAGTCGTTCGCGACTTAACAGGGTGAAGGATAACGAGTTACGACCTAAGGAAGAGGAGCTACGAGTTGAGGCAGCCGCGTTGAATTATCTGCGAGCTAAGGACTCAAGTCGGCTACGACTTAAGAGTTTAAGTCGGCTACGACTTAACAGAAGAGGAAGCAGTCACGACCTAACTAAGCCGTTGAGGAGATATGCGCAGGGAGATTGGGGCTTGAGTCGGCATGCGCTTAAGTCGGCCATATGAGCATATGTGTTGTAGTTTGTTGCCGTTGAGTCGTTAGGTCGTATACGACCTAACTGTTGTATCCATGTGGTGTTGAGTCGGCCTTGTGTTGTAAGGTCGCGAGTCTTTGAGTCGTTAAGTCGGTGTGATGTTGGGTCGGCCGAAGGCTGTGTAATGTAATGAGCTGAGTCCTTGAGTCGGTCTTGTATGTAATGTGTTAGGTCGCGTACGACCTATGATGAGTCGGTCGTGTTGAGTCGTTTACATTGGGCTGTATTGTAAAGGGGCTGAGTCGCGTGTGTTAAGTCGGTCACGACTTAAGCTGGGTCGTAGGTCGGCAACGACTTAGGGACTGCGTTGTAACTCCTATAAATACGCGTGTGTTGTACATTTTGAGGGTGGTTGATTTTTGAATAAAATTCACTTTTGTTAGCTTTGTGCTTTCATACCAATTGGTAGTTGAGTGTAATCTCCTATCTCCTCTTTCGGTTAATCGAGTGCGCTCGATTCAATGATCGTAGAACCGATTCACGGAATCTAGTGCGCTAGATCAACGTGCGAAGAATCGTAGATCTTTGAACACGGTATAGTGCGCTATCAACGTGTTTGAGATAGCTAGAGTTCGGTATCATTGGATCAACGAACTTGGGCATTTTGGTATCTTCAACTCACCGATTGCTACATTCCATCGATTGAAGTTTTGTCGAATTATCCGCTGCGTCATTACTGGTATCAGAGCCATACTTAGCCAATCATAGCTAAGTTGATTCTTGGTGCCAAGTTTTGAAGTTTGAAGTTGTTCATCGTGTTCATATTGAAGTTGCATCAAGTTTGGAGTGTTTGATCCATTTCATTTTGGATCGAGGAGTTGGAAATTGTTTGGATCTATCTTGGGTTTTTTTGCGCGCCAAGGTTTGAAGTGTTTGAATTTGTAGCCGAGCTAAAGAGGTTGAGCCGAGTCAAATTAAGCCGACCTTACTTGAGCCGTTTCATATTGCCGAGACAAATAGTAGCCGAGTCATTGTTGAGCCGTGACTTATTGCATTGTTGAAGCTTTGAATTTTTGTGTTCGAATTGTTGAAGTGTTTGTGAGAGTTTTTCAATCATGCCACCAAGGAGAGCTAATCGTCATCAAAACGTTGAAGCTTTGTATCGTAGAGAAGAAGCCGAGCTTATGGAACAACGTATTAATCAAAAATTTGATGAAGGCATTGGTAAATTGGAGAGATTGATGAATGATTTGAATCAAAGGAGGAGATCACCAAACTCGAACCATGGAGGAAACCGAGTTTCGCCATCGGTTACGGAAGCGAGGAGGGTATCACCACATTCTTGTAGAGATAGAAGAGAAACGTCAATTTCATCACGAAGAGATCATCATGACTATGCACATGAAGAGAGAAGAAGTCAACGTGAATTTGACCATGAAGCATATAGAGATGAAGAGAGACATAGTCAAAGAAGCATGCATGAACGAAGGGATGATAATGGTCGAGATCGATGTAGGCGTACTTTTGATTTTGTTGAAGAGGGTGATAGAGCTAGTATTCATTATCGAGATCGAGACCAAGTTCGAAATTCTTATCGGGATGTTGAAGATGATCGTCGATGGGAATCGGGTATGAAGACGGAAATTCCGGAGTTTAAAGGCGGAATGATTGCAGAAGAATTTCTCGATTGGATTTCTAATGTTGAAGAGATCTTTGATTTCAAGGAGGTTCCTGAGCATAGAAGGGTGAAGTTGGTTGCTACTAGGTTGAGGGGGAGAGCTTTGGCGTGGTGGCAGCAAACTAAACTAACCAGGGAGAGAATGGGGAAGTCAAAGATAGAATCATGGGATAAGATGAAAAAGTTGATGAGATCTACTTTCTTACCTTACAACTATCAATCACTTATGTATCAGAGGTTGCAGAATCTGAGGCAAGGGACAAAGTCTGTTAGTGATTATGCTGATGAATTTTACCAACTCATTGCCAGGAATGATATTATGGAGACAGAAGAACAGCTAACTGCTAGATTCATTGGGGGATTGAGAATGCAGATCCAGGATATGGTTAATATGTTTGATCCTAGATCAGTTGCAGAGGCACATCAGAAAGCGTTAGCTTGGGAGAAACAAGGAAGGCGTGGAGGTGGTGTGTTTACTAATTCCAATAATCAAGCAAGGGGTGTTGGTGGAAGTTCTAATGTTCCTAAACCTGTTACAAAGCCAGTGATGAAGGAGACTGAGAAGGCGAAGGTTAGCAGTGTTTTCAAATGTTATAATTGTCAGGAGTTGGGTCACAAAAGCAATGAATGTCCAAAGCCGAAGAAGAGAACCATGGTTGCAGAAGTTGAGGAGGATGATGGTGAGGAGGCAGAATGTTCAAATACACCTTATGTTGAGGAGGAAGAAGAATTGTGTGGAGATGAAGGTTGTAATCTTATGATGAGGAGGTCATGTCTTACACCAAAGCAAGAGGAGGATTGTAGTTGGTTGAGAAACAATATTTTTCAGTCGACATGCACTATTCTGGGGAAAGTTTGCAAGTTCGTCATAGATGCGGGAAGTTGTGATAATATTATTTCTACAGAAGCAGTAAGGAAGTTGAACTTGAAGACTGAGAAGCATCCTAAACCGTACAAGTTAGCATGGTTAAGGAAGGGTGGTGAAGTGAAGGTGTGTCGAAGGGCTTGTGTTAATTTTTCTATTGGGAAGAAATACAAAGATGAAATTTGGTGTGATGTTGTGGATATGGATGTTTGTCATCTGTTGTTGGGCAGACCGTGGCAATTCGATAGAGCAGTTCAACATGATGGTCGTGCCAATAGTTACAGTTTCATGTTCGAGGGTACGAAAATCACTTTGGTTCCTAAGAAGCAACAGCAGAAGGAGAGCAAGCTAGAAGAGATTGAGGAATTAAAAACTCTGTTGACTTTGAAAGAGTTTGTTAAGGAAGTTGAAGAGGAGCCTGAAGTATTTTTGTTGATTGGGAGAGAGAGTAGTGAAGAAGTTGAGATTCCAGATGAAGCAAAGCCAATTTTGAAAGAATTCGAAGATGTCTTTCCAGAGGAGTTGCCTAAGGAGTTACCGCCACTTAGAGACATTCAACATCAGATTGATCTTGTGCCGGTAGCAGTGTTACCACATCGACCACACTACCGAATGAGTCCGAAGGAACATGAGGAGTTACGAAGGCAGGTGGTAGAGTTGTTGGAACAGGGACGTGTTCAGGAAAGCTTGAGTCCTTGTGCCGTGCCAGCATTATTAGTACCAAAGAAGGACGGAACATGGAGGATGTGCACAGATAGTAGAGCTTTGAATAAGATCACTGTTCGATACAGATTTTCTATGCCGAGGTTGGATGATTTGTTAGATCAATTGAGTGGGGCAACTATATTCTCGAAGATTGATTTGAAGAGTGGTTATCATCAAATTCGAATCAGACCTGGAGATGAATGGAAGACAGCTTTCAAGACGAGAGAGGGGTTGTACGAATGGTTGGTTATGCCATTTGGTTTGTCAAATGCACCTAGTACATTCATGCGGGTGATGAATCAAATCTTTAGACCATTCATTGGGAAGTTCGTCGTGGTTTATTTCGATGATATTCTGATATACAGCAGGAGTACAGAGGAGCATGTTCTACATTTGAAGGAAGTATTGATTATTCTTCGTGAGGAACAATTTTATGCTGCTACGAAGAAATGTGTGTTTATGACGCATACTGTTTTATTTCTGGGTTATGTTGTTTCAGGAGAAGGTATTCAAGTTGACCAGAGAAAAGTTGAAGCAGTCAGGAATTGGCCACAGCCAAAGACAATTACGGAAGTGAGAAGTTTTCATGGGCTAGCATCATTCTACCGAAGATTCATTCCACACTTCAGTAGCGTGATGGCTCCAGTTACGGATTGCATGAAAGGGAAACAATTTACATGGTCAGAAGAAGCGGGGGTTGCCTTTGAGAAGGTCAAGGAATTGTTGACGTCTGCACCAATTCTTGTTTTACCAAATTTTCAGTTATTGTTTGAATTGCATACTGATGCTTCGAAGGTTGGTATTGGAGGAGTTCTGAGTCAGAATGGGAAGCCAGTTGCTTATTTCAGCGAAAAGTTGTCAGGGGCAAAGATGAGATACAGTACATATGACGTTGAATTTTATGCTGTTGTACAAGCTGTTAAACATTGGAGACACTATCTATTTCAGAAGGAATTTGTTCTTTACACAGATCATGAAGCATTGAAGCATTTACAGGGGCAGGATAAAATTTCGGCGAGACATGCATTATGGATTGCATATTTACAGCAATTTACTTTTGTCGTTAAGCACAAATCAGGGGTGACAAATCGGGTAGCTGATGCTTTGAGTAGGAGGAGTCATTTATTAACGACAATGAAGGTTGAAGTGACGGGGTTTGAAATGTTGCCAGGAATGATTGAAGAAGATCCTTACTTTATGAAATATGTTGAAAAAGTGAAGGATGGGAGTACCGATGAATTTATGTTGGTTGATGGTTTTCTGTTTAAAGGGAATCGTTTGTGTATTCCAGACTGTAGCTTGAGGTTGAAAATTGTCAAAGAGTTGCACGAGGAAGGGCATGTGGGCCGTGATCGTACTTTGCAGTTGATTTCACAGTCTTATTTTTGGCCGTCGATGACAAAAGAGGTTGAAAGATTCGTGGAGAGATGCCATATTTGTCAGGTGTCAAAGGGAACAGCAACGAATGCAGGGTTATATATGCCATTACCAGTACCATCTAAGCCATGGGTTGATATTAGCATGGATTTCGTTTTGGGTTTGCCTAGAACTCAAAGGGGAAATGATTCGATATTTGTTGTAGTGGACAGGTTCTCGAAGATGGCACATTTTGTTGCTTGCAAAAAGACAGCGGACGCCGTTCGAGTGGCGCAGTTATTTTTTAAGGAGATTTATCGAATTCATGGTTTACCAGAATCTATTGTTTCTGACAGGGATACTCGTTTTCTGAGTCATTTTTGGTTGAGTTTGTGGAAGATGGTCGGAACGAAGCTGAATTTTAGTAGTGCTTACCATCCACAAACTGATGGACAGACAGAAGTTGTTAACAGGTCATTGGGAAATTTGTTGCGTTGTCTTGTACAGGATAACTTGAGAAGTTGGGACATGAAGTTATGCCAAGCTGAATTTGCACATAATCATGCAGTGAATCGTAGCACGGGATTCAGTCCATTTCAGATTATTTATTCAAATTTACCCAGGGGACCGTTGGATTTGGCAGTAGTACCACAGTTGAAGGGAACAGTTAAACGAGCTGTTGATTTTGTTGATGAGCTGACTGAATGTCATAAAATCGTTCAGGAACGATTGGAAAAGTCGAATGAGAAATATAAGCGAGCTGCAGATTTAAAGAGACGAAATGTTGAATTTAATGAAGGTGATTTGGTGTATGCTGTGTTAACAAAGGATCGTTTTCCAATGGGCGCTTATAATAAGTTGAAAGCCAGGAAAATTGGTCCAGTAGAAGTTGTGAAACAGATCAATGAGAATGCTTATAAGTTGAAACTGCCGGAGGATGTATACACTTCTGACGTATTCAATGTTAAACATCTTGTGCCGTATTATGGAGATGGACAATCTGATGGGAAAGAATTTACAAATTCGAGGACGAATTTTTCTCAACCAGGGGAGGATGATGCAGCACGATCTACAATTCCTCAAGGGTTAAGTCGTTCACGAGCTAATAAAGAGGCCTTAAGTCGTTCGCGACTTAACAGGGTGAAGGATAACGAGTTACGACCTAAGGAAGAGGAGCTACGAGTTGAGGCAGCCGCGTTGAATTATCTGCGAGCTAAGGACTCAAGTCGGCTACGACTTAAGAGTTTAAGTCGGCTACGACTTAACAGAAGAGGAAGCAGTCACGACCTAACTAAGCCGTTGAGGAGATATGCGCAGGGAGATTGGGGCTTGAGTCGGCATGCGCTTAAGTCGGCCATATGAGCATATGTGTTGTAGTTTGTTGCCGTTGAGTCGTTAGGTCGTATACGACCTAACTGTTGTATCCATGTGGTGTTGAGTCGGCCTTGTGTTGTAAGGTCGCGAGTCTTTGAGTCGTTAAGTCGGTGTGATGTTGGGTCGGCCGAAGGCTGTGTAATGTAATGAGCTGAGTCCTTGAGTCGGTCTTGTATGTAATGTGTTAGGTCGCGTACGACCTATGATGAGTCGGTCGTGTTGAGTCGTTTACATTGGGCTGTATTGTAAAGGGGCTGAGTCGCGTGTGTTAAGTCGGTCACGACTTAAGCTGGGTCGTAGGTCGGCAACGACTTAGGGACTGCGTTGTAACTCCTATAAATACGCGTGTGTTGTACATTTTGAGGGTGGTTGATTTTTGAATAAAATTCTCTTTTGTTAGCTTTGTGCTTTCATACCAATTGGTAGTTGAGTGTAATCTCCTATCTCCTCTTTCGGTTAATCGAGTGTGCTCGATTCAACGATCGTAGAAGCCGATTCACGGAATCTAGTGCGCTAGATCAACGTGCGAAGAATCGTAGATCTTTGAACACGGTATAGTGCGCTATCAACGTGTTTGAGATAGCTAGAGTTCGGTATCTTTGGATCAACGAACTTGGGCATTTTGGTATCTTCAACTCACCGATTGCTACATTCCATCGATTGAAGTTTTGTTTCGAATTATCCGCTGCGTCATATTCCCATCCTTAACTTTCTCAACAAACTTTGCAAAGTAAGGATCCTCCTCAAACAATTCTGGCAATAATTCAAACCCTGTCACCTCAACTTTCATTGTAGTCAACAAATGGCTCCTCCTACTCAAAGCATCAGCCACACGATTCGTTGCCCCAGATTTATGTTTCACGACAAAAGTAAACTATTGTAAATAAGAAATCCATGATGCATGTCTCGCAGAAATCTTATCCTGTCCTTGCAAATGCTTCAAAGCCTCATGATCAGTGTAAAGAACAAACTCTTTCTGAAATAGATAATGCCTCCAATGTTTAACAGCTTGCACAACAGCATAAAACTAAACATCGTATGTACTGTATCTCATCTTTGCCCCTGATAACTTCTCACTGAAATAAGCAACTGGCCTCCCACTCTGACTCAACACTCCTCCAATCCCAACCTTCGATGCATCAGTGTGTATCTCAAACAACAACTAAAATCTGGTAATACAAGAATTGGTGCCGTCGTCAAAAGTTCTTTGATTCGTTCAAAAGCAACTCCTGCTTCCTTCGACCAAGAAAACTGTTTCCCTTTCATACAATCAGTAACTGGTGCCCTCACGCTACTGAAGTGTGGAATGAATCTTCGGTAGAATGATGCCAATCCATGAAAACTTCTAATTTCAGTGATAGTTCTCGGCTGTGGCCAATTTCTAATTGCTTCAACTTTACTTTGATCCACCTGGATTCCCTTCTCAGATACAACATATCCCAAAAATAATACACTTCGAGCCATGAACACACATTTCTTCGTAGCTGCATAAAATTGTTCCTCACGAAGAATAATTAACACCTTTCTCAAATGCTCCACATGCTCCTCAGTGCTCACACTATAAATCAGAATATCATCAAAGTAAACTACAACAAACTTCCTAATGAATGGTCTAAAGATTTGATTCATCACCCGCATGAATGTACTAGGTGCATTTGATAAACCAAATGGCATAACCAACCATTCGTATAACCCTTCTCTCGTCTTGAATGCGGTCTTCCATTCATCTCCAGGTCTAATTCGAATTTGTTGATAACCACTCTTCAAATCAATCTTCGAAAAGATAGTAGCCCCACTCAACTGATCTAGCAAGTCGTCCAACCTTGGCATAGGAAATCTGTAGCGAACAGTAATCTTGTTCAAAGCTCTACTATCGGTACACATTCTCCATGTTCCATCCTTCTTCGGCACCAACAAGGCTGGTACGGCACAAGGACTCAAGCTTTCCTGAACACGTCCCTGTTCTAACAATTCCTCTACTTGCCTTCGTAACTCCTCATGTTCCTTCGGACTCATTCGATAATGTGGTCGATGTGGTAACACTGCTCTCGGAACAAGATCGATTTGATGTTGGATGTCTCTCAGTGGCGGTAACTCCTTAGGCAACTCCTCTGGAAATACATCTTCAAATTCTTTCAAAACCGGCTTTGCTTCTTTTGGAATCTCAACCTCTTCATGACTCTCTCGCCCAACCAACAAATAGACTTCAGGCTCCTCTTCAACCGCCTTAACAAACTCCTTCAAAGTCAATAGAGTTTTCAATTCCTCAATCTCCTCCAGCTTGCTCTCCTTCTGTTGTTGCTTCTTGGGAACCAAAGTGATTTTAGTACCCTCGAACATGAAACTGTAGCTATTAGCACGACCATCATGTTGCACTGCTCTATCAAACTGCCATGGTCTTCCCAACAATAGATGACACACATCCATGTCTACAACGTCACACCAAATTTCATCTTTGTACTTCTTCCCAATAGAAAAATTCACACAAGCCCTTCGACACGCCTTCACTTCACCTCCCTTCCTTAACCATGCTAGCTTGTACGGTTTAGGATGCTTCTCAGTTTTCAAGTTCAACTTCCTTACGGCTCCTGTAGAGATAATATTATCACAACTCCCGGCATCAATAACGAACTTGCAAACCTTTCCCAAAATAGTGCATGTCGACTGAAAAATATTGCTTCTCAACCAACTAGAATCCTCTTCTTGCTTTGGTGTAAGACATGACCTCCTCATCATAAGATTACAACCTTCATCTCCAAACAATTCTTCCTCCTCCTCAACATAAGGTGTATTTGAACATTTTGCCTCCTCACCCTCATCCTCCTCAACTTCTGCAACCATGGTTCTCTTCTTTGGCTTCAGACATTCATTGCTTTTATGACCCAACTCCTGACAATTATAACATTTAAAACCACTGCTAACCTTCGCCTTCTCAGCCTCCTTCACCAATGGTTTTGTAACAGGTTTAGGAACATTAGAACTTCCACTAAAACCCTTCACTTGATTATTGGAATTTGTAAACACACCACCTCCATGCCTTCCTTGCTTCTCCCAAGCCAACGCTTTCTGATGTGCCTCTGCCACTGATCTAGGATCAAACATATTAACCATATCCTGGATCTGCATTCTCAATCCTCCAACGAATCTAGCAGTTAGCTGTTCTTCCATTTCCATAATATCATTCCTGGCAATGAGTTGGTAAAATTCATCAGCATAATCACTAATAGACTTCGTCCCTTGCCTCAGATTCTGCAACCTCTGGCACATAAGTGAATGGTAGTTGTAAGGCAAAAATGTAGCTCGCATCAACTTTTTCATCTTCTCCCATGATTCAATCTTTGACTTTCCCATTGTCTCCCTTGTAAGTTTAGTTTGATGCCACCACGCCAAAGCTCTCCCCCTCAACCTAGTAGCAACCAACTTCACTCTTCTATGCTCAGGAACCTCCTTGAAATCAAAGATCTCTTCAACATTTGACAACCAATCTAAGAATTCTTCAGCTACCATTCCTCCTTTAAACTCTGGAATTTCCATCTTCATACCCGATTCCCATCGACGATCATCCTCTACATCCCGATAAGAATTTAGAACTTGGTCTCGATCTCGATAATGAATGCTAGCTCTATCACCCTCTTCATCAAAATCAAAAGTACGCCTACATCAATCTCGACCATTATCATCCCTTCGTTCATGCACGCTTCTTCGACTATGTCTCTCTTCTTCTCTATACGCCTCATTGTCAAATTCACGTTGACTTCTTCTCTCTTCATGTCAAAAATCATGATGATCTCTCCTTGATGAAATTGACGTTTCTCTTCTATCTCTAAGAGAATGCGGTGATACCCTCCTCGCTTCCGTAACCGATGGCGAAACTCGGTTTCCTCCATGGTTCGAGTTTGGTGATCTCCTCCTTTGAGTTTGATTCAAATCATTCATCAACTTCTCTAACTTTCCAATTCCTTCATCAAATTTCTCATTAATACGTTGTTCCATAAGCTCGGCTTCTTCTCTTCTATACAAGTCACGGCCTCCTTGCAACTTGACTCGGCCTCACTTGCTTCGACCCAAAGTTAGCTCGGCTATACCACTTCACGACTTAACTTGGCTCGCACACTTCAAAAATTTGGCGCACAAAGATCTCATGACCGAACTCAAACACTCTTCCAAGTTTAGATCCAAAATGAAATGGATCAAAATCTTCAAACCGTTGCAACTTCAAGATGAACACGATGAACTCCAACTTCAAACTTCAACTTCAAAAATTGGCTCCAAGTCTCGGCTTAGCTATGATTGGCTAAGTCTAGCTCCGATACCAAACTGGTGAAGCGGATATTACGAAAACAATGAAATCGATGAAAAGTAGCAATCGGTGGATTGATGAATACCAAAATGCCCAAATTCGTTGATCCGAAGATACTGAATTCTAGCTATCTCTAACACGTTGATCGCGCACGATACCGTGAGAGAAGATCTTCAATTCTTCAAGCGTTGATCAAGCGTACTTGATTCCGCGAATCGGCTTCAACAATCGTTGATTCGAGCGCACTCGAATAACCGAAAGTGGAGATAGGAGATTACACTCAACTATCAATTTAAGATGAAAGCACACAACAATCAACAAGAAATTTTATTCCAAAAATCCACTCAAAAATGTACAACTCACTCCCTATTTATAGTGTTTTACAACCAACTGAGACCTTAAGTCGTTACCGACTTAACACTACCGACTCAACTAGGTCGTTGCCGACCTATCAGATACGCTTCAAATACAATACAACCCATACGACTCAAATGTATGCATGACCGACACAACATCCCTTGCCGACTTACGACTTTAACAACGCAAACATATGTACAACACAGCACAATGAAAACGACTCAACACATGACCCTGCATGGCCGACCTAACGACTTATGACTCAAAGAAAACATACTACAACAACACACACATAAGTCGGTGACGACTTATAATACCACACGACTTAAAGAACACAGGCGACTCAAGACTCATACGACTCAAGCAACACGAGCTCCCTGCGGCATATCTCCTCAACGACTTAAATAGGTCGGCTTATCATGAGTCGTAACTCGTTAACTCGGCATATATACAACACATATTCCTTTAGGTCGCTGCCGACCTAAGACCTTAGGTCGTTAACTCGGCACCCTTTTCCTTCTGGTAACCAGTTAGCTCGGAGGCGACTCAATCCTTCTCTATTAACTCGTAAGCCTTCCCCCCTTGACTGCTTAGGTCGGAAACGACTTATATTAACTCGTATGCTTTTCCCCCGTGACTCCTTATGTCGAAAACGACTTATAGGTATCATCTTTGGTCGTGAACGACTCATTGCTTTGGCCTGATCTGCATCACATTTCACCTGCTGTTCCATGACTGCGACCACTTTGTTGGATTTTTGGCTTCACTGATCATTATGATTTTGATTTTTGTGGTCGCGGTGTGCTTGGCTTTGACCATTCATGTTCACCCCGGTAGTATACTTGACTTGTTGTTTTACATGATGTTCCTTTTTGACTTGACGATGATCTTGTCTTCGACAAGTGAGTTGAACTGGCTTTGACTTGTTCCATTTATTTATTGTTGGTAGTTGACTCGACAACATGTTGCATATTTGGATTTGCCATGTTGAAATAGTTTTGGGTGCTATCATTCTATAGTTTCTGTTAACATGCATCAATGGTGCTTGTTGCAGTGATATTCCTTTAACTCTGGTATACTCCAAGTTGCCACTGCCTTGTGGTTTCGAACCTGTAGCCTTTGAGTTTACTTGTTCATTGAATTGTTGTATCACTTGTGCTCCATTATCAAGTATATGAGTGCATTCATGATGTAGTTTACATTGTCACTTGGCCATCTTATTACCCTTCCTGTACTGCCAGTTTCATGTACATGTCGAGTCTTGCTAACCTTACTAGTACAATATTTGGTTTACGTTGCATTCATTTGCAAAATAGTTCATCATGTAGTTCACGTGTGTATTTGTATTGCCATCTTCATGTACCTGAATACATGTTGTAGCCATGCATTTGTATTTCAATTGTGTTGTACTGCTGCCTTTGTTCTCGAATTTGAAGCTTGCACTATCTAGTTTCACTGTCGCATTCATGTATTGTCTCTCCTGTCCACTGCTTGACTTAGTGGCCTTTCACTTCGGCTGGCACTAGAGTGTGCAATCTGGTTGCTTGCTGTTGATCTTCTTGTGACTGCAATCTTGTTGTAGTCTCTGTTTTCTGTGGATTGATTTAAACTTGGGTCAAGACTTGATTTTTATGTCTTGAACATTTCAATTGAATTTGTACATTGTGTTGAATCAAGCTTAAACGCTCGGGTTTGACCTCGTGCCTGCGTTGCGATTTTATTTGAATTTCATTTGAGTTGAACCTGCCTTTTTCTTGGGTTTGACCATGGGCTCCTTTGTGAACTTTCATTGAGCTTTTGTGTATTTCCTCACTGTATTGGCGAGGCAGTGCATGCGTGTGTGTACTGCAGCCAATTCAGAACTTGACGTTTTGAAGTGATAATTCAATTGTTTGAATTGATTTAGTTTGATTTGATCATTTTGTTGTTGTCTAATTATCTATTGGATAATTAGATTATGATTTTCTAATTATTTTCTTAAAAATTAGATTTTGTTGTTAATTGCCGTTTTGGCAATTCTGATGTTTTCCAAATTATCTTCATTGATAATCTTTTCATATATATTTGTTGATATTTTGAACCTGCTGATTTGTTGTTTAACACTATTACGTGTTATATTTACCATTATCCGATTTCCTTGTTAAGTGATAGGATAGACGAGATTTATTTTGACTGTCGTCTAATTTCTATTTATTATAATTGCTTCCGTGCATTAATAACTGAGTTTGAATTAGACTGACGCGTATATTATTTTCTTTTGAATGTAATACTCGGGTCAGAGCGAGTTATTACAGGTTGTAGATATCTTGCTTTGGGTTGCTACTAGAGCTATGAAGTTTCTTTATATCATTTGGAGTAGATGTTGTCACAATATAAGATGTTGTATATTCATGTATATTATTCACGGTAATGTACCTGTGTATATAACTTCCTGAGTCGACAGTTGTAGTTTTATCTGTGTTTTGCGTTTATATTATCTATGTTATTATTATATCTATTGTCCTAAACTATTATGAACCATCGTAGTTTGTTTTATACTGGAATTGGATATGTTGATGGGAGTAAATAAATAAGAGATGAAAAAATAAAATATATACCACTTCTTTCGAGATAACCAATACTAGTGTAAGGCCTAACTATGGATGGCCGCTCTTATGCAGCCTTATTCTTCGTAATAACGGACAGTATTTCTTTTAATACTCTTTGTTATTGTGAGCATAGAAGTGGGGCGTCACAGTTGGTATCAAAGCTTGGGGTTTATGGACATAATATAAAACATAACTTAGATGGAACATGTGTTACAACTATTAGTCGATGTTTTAGTTATGTTTTGAGTCAAAACCAAATTTTTGAAATTTTGATGAAATTTTTAAATATCTTTATTTAAAAATAAAAGTGAATTTGTGTTTTGATGATTGGTTAATTCGTGTTTTGTTTATCAGAGTGCGCAGCGAAAACAGTGAGACCGTCTTCGATGAATACAGCCGATATCCTTTGTGATTTAAAAAACAAAATAGGAAATGAAACTAATTTCATTTGTTGTTTACATAGCTGTGTTTAATTTGTTTTCTTTGAAAATTTTGTATCTGATTTGTGGATTCGAAGCGACTGTAGTTATGAGATTTTTGTTGTTTTGAATTATCTTCATTGAAGATATATTCGACCGATTTCTTTGTTCATTTTGTAGTATTCGTGCAAATTTAAGTTGCACGTTACTGTATTATTTTTACGTTGAACCAATGTTTGGTTCTAAACGTATTTTGTTGCCGTTATTTTTTTATAACGGGAATTTTACATCGATGCTAAATTTTTGAAGCACGGTGTTTTGTTGACATTTTGATGAATGAAAATTCTCTGGTGTTATATTTTGATGCAAATTATTTTGATGAGATTTTGACGTTTAAAAATTACTGTCGCTTTGACTTTAGTATCCGTCATATTTTAAAGTGGATTTTCAAGCGGTTATCCCGCAATGCTGATTTTGAGATCCATTTCTACGGTGTTTTGAGAAGTACAATTTTCTTATCGAAATTGTCATTAATGCTGCTACTTTTTTTATCACGGATTTGCAAATCGTTTTAAAAATAAAATTGTTTTCCAAATTTTTTATAGTTTACGCTTTTAGAAGAATGAGAAAGTGACTCAAAACGTTTCAGCAAAATCGAGGACCATGACCCCTTTCTTTTACTGATTCGCTTAATTCCAGACTTGTTCGTTTGAGAATGTAAATTATTACTTTTACAAAATAAATGAAATTGTTTTCAGAAGTTTTACAGTTTGCGCTTTCAAAAGAATGAGGAAGAAATTTAAACGTTTCAGCAAAATCGAGGACTATGACCCCTTTCTTTTACTGATTCGCTTAATTCCGGACTTGTCCGTTTGAGAATGTGAAATGTTATTTTTTGAATACACAATTTTGCACTTTCAAGGAAACAATGAAGAGAATTAAACGATTTAGTAAAACTCGTGGTTATGGGACATGTGCGTTTGCTATTTTGGTTAATTCCGGACTCGTTAATTGAAATAATTGCTGTTTGATGATTCTAATGATTTTATTTGGCTTTCGAGCCACTCTGATGGACCTTCGGGTCATTTGCGGGACCTTCGGGTCATATGATGGACCTTCGGGTCATTTGTTGTTCTTTCGGGCCACTCTGTTGGACCTTCGGGTCATTTGTTGGGCTTTCGGGCCACTCTGTGGACCTTCGGGTCAAATACCAGTATTAGACCTTCGGGTCACTCCGTGGACCTTCGGGTCATCTGATGGGTGCCAAAATTTATAGTACTTGGTAGGCTTCGGCCAATCTGAGATGCACGTGCGGCGTAGCTAAAACTCGCCATCTAATGGGATCGACCCAACCTTTTATGTTGATTTTCTAGAGTATCTTAATTGATTTCTAGATATTTTTTGAATCTTATTATCTGCAGGTAATTAGATATTTGATGATATGAGTTCCGATTATCGTTTTTGATAATTAGATATTTGATGTTTCTGATTATCGTTTTTGATAATTAGATATATGATGTTTCTGATTATTGTTTTCGGTAATTAGATATTTGATGATATGAGTTTTGATTATCGTTTTTGATAATTAGATATTTGATGTTTCTGATTATCGTTTTTGGTAATTAGATATTTGTTGATATGAGTTCTGATTATCATTTTTGATAATTAGATATTTGATGTTTCTGATTATCGTTTTTGATAATTAGATATTTGATGTTTCTGATTATCGTTTTTGGTAATTAGATATTTGATGATATGAGTTCTGATTATCGTTTTTAATAATTAGATATTTGATGTTTTTGATTATCGTTTTTGGTAATTAGATATTTGATGATATGAGTTCTGATTATCGTTTTTGATAATTAGATATTTGATGTTTCTGATTATCGTTTTTGATAATTAGATATTTGATGTTTCTGATTATCGTTTTTGATAATTAGATATTTGATGATATGAGTTCTGATTATCGATTTTGATAATTAGATATTTGATGTTTCTGATTATCGTTTTTGATAATTAGATATTTGTTGATATGAGTTCTGATTATCGTTTTTGATAATTAGATATTTGATGTTTCTGATTATCGTTTGTGATAATTAGATACTTGTTGATTTGAGATTTGATTATCATTTGAGATAATTAAATAATTGTTGATTTGAGATTTAATTATCGTTTTTGATAATTAGTTGATTTGAGATTTGATTATCGTTTTTGATAATTAAATATTTGTTGATTTGAGATTTGATTATCGCTTGAGATAATTAAATATTTGTTGATTTGAGATTTAATTATCGTTTTTGATAATTAAATATTTGTTGATTTGAGATTTGATTGTCGCTTGAGATAATTAAATAATTGTTGATTTAAGATTTAATTATCGTTTTTGATAATTGAATATTTGTTGATTTGTGGACTCTGATTATCATTTTTGATAATTAGACCTTTGTTGTTTTCTGATTAGTGTTTTGGTAACTGGATATTTGTAGTTTTTCCATTTGTGATTTGTGTTTCCTAATTATCTTTGTTGATAATTAGATTTTACTGTCTTCTAATTATCGTATCGATAATTAGATATTGCTGTTTTGCGATTTCTGTATTCTGATTATCTATTTGATAATTAGATTTTGATGAGAATTTGTAAATTTCTTTTATGAAATTAAAAGATTTCTTTGGCGTTTGTGTTCCTGACCTTTATTTTTCTAGCTTAACCAGTTTATGTTAGAAAAATAATTGTTATTAACGACTTTAATTATGAAAATTGCGGGGACGCAATTTTTATAAGGAGGGGAGTCTGTAACAACCCAGGGATTTGTGACAATTAATTATCGTCAAATGACGACTAGAGTGGTTTGCTAATTGCTAATTTGAGTTTTTAATCGGTTGAAATTCTTTTAATAAATGGTTAAAAGCGTATGCTGGCTTTAAAAATAAGGTTGGCCCATGTTTTTCTTGGTGCCGTGATAATTAAATAAGGCTGGTGCTCGTTCTTTTCCCTCCATTCAATTTTCGCAACCCTAAAAGTAAATCGAACGAAGAAAATCGAAAATGGCGGCTTCTTCATTCGTTCCTCCCCCTCCATTTCCATTCGTTCGAAACCCTAAGCCCATAAACAAATGAAAAGAAAACGAAATGGCTGCCATGGTTCGCTCGTCTTCGAGACGTCATGGCTTCGATTCTGGAAGTCGGCAGTGGTTTTGGGCTCGTTGAATCTAAGGTGAGTAGATTTATTTATTCGCATCTTGCTCAATCTCAGTTAGTAGGGTTTAAATATTGTGATTTCGTGATTACTTGGTTCGTTTGGGTTTTGATTTCTGATTTGTGTTCGCTTCCTTGATATTTACGGCTTGAATTGCCTTGTTCATCATGGTTTCGATTTTGATGGTTCGACTTGGTTAACGTCGGTCTTGACATTTTTGTCGGTGTTGTTTGAAAAATTCTAAGTAATAATATTCGACCTTGAACTGGTTGCCTATGAGTATTGAGTTCATTTTCATGTGCAGTATAGCTTGATGTTTTGTTCGAAAGTGATTTTTGTTTGACTTTGGCCAGACAGTTCATTGTCCCTGGCGACATTTGTCCGTTTTCACCTGACTTCAGTTTGTGATGTTGTTTTTGATATGATTTTGGGCTTTCAAGGTTGAACACTTGAACACTTCTGTCAGGTCTAGTTTCTTTATATGCATTGAGTATTTATTCAAACTACCTATGCTTATGCTATTACATTGCAGTTTTTAAATTGTCGAGCACTTGAACTTGCACTGACCGGTCTAACCATTGACTGTTTCTTGCATTTTTGCTCATCATGTTGTTGCGGTCAAGTCTGCACTATTTTATCCAAGTGAATTCAGTTGTATTTCGTATAATCTGATGCTTGATACTCACGGACTTGATTTTAACTTGGTTCGATTTTCAAATTTGTGTTTTACTGAGAGTTGCTTGACTTCGTCTCGGCCATTCAAGTATATTTTGATGTTGATGATTTTCGTTTTGAGTTTGACGATGTTGTTTTATTTGACTTTGGCTATTTTGTTTACCGCCTCGGGTAGCACCATCGACCTCGTTCTATTTCACCTATTGTTCCATGACTGCGATCACTTTGTTGGATTTTTGGCTTCACTGATCATTTTTGATTTTTGTGGCCTCAGTGTGCTTGGCTCTCACCATTCGCGTTTACCCCGGTAGTATACTTGACTTGTTGTTTTACATGATGTTCCTTTTTGACTTGACGATGATCTTGTCTTCGACAAGTGAGTTGAACTGGCTTTGACTTGTTCCATTTATTTATTGTTGGTAGTTGGGCTCGACAACATGTTGCATATTTGGATTTGCTATGTTGAAATAATTTTGGGTGCTATCATTCTGTAGTTGCTGTTAAAATGCATCACCGGTGCTTGTTGCAGTGATATTCCTTTCAGTCTGGTATACTCCATGTTGCCACTGCGTTGTGGTTTCGAACCTGTAGCCTATGTGTTTACTTGTTCATTGAATTGTTGTATCACTTGAGTTCCATTATCAAGTATGTCGGTGCATTTATGATGTAGTTTACATTGTCACTTGGCCATCTTATTACCCTTCCTGTACTGTCAGTTTCATGTACATGTCGAGTCTTGCTAACCTTACTAGTACACTATTTGGTTCACGTTGCATTCATTTGCATACTTGTTCATCATGTAGTTCACATGTGTATTTGTATTGCCATCTTCATGTACCTGAATACATGTTGTAGCTGTGTATTTGTAGTTCAATTGTGTTATACTGCTGCCTTTGTTCTTGAATTTGAAGCTTACACTGTCTAGTTTCACTGTCGCATTCATGTATTGTCTCTCTTGTCCACTACTTGATTTTGTGGCCTTTCACTTCGGCTGGCACTAGAGTGTGCAGTCTGGTTGCTTGCTGTTGATCTTCTTGTGACTGCAATCTTGTTGCAGTCTCTGTTTTCTGTCGATTGATTGAAACTTGGGTCGAGACTTGATTTTTATGTCTTGACCATTTCAATTGGATTTGTACATTGTGTTGAATCCAGCTTAAACGCTCGGGTTTGACCTCGTGCTCACGTGGCGATTTTATTTGAATTTCATTTGAGTTGAATCTGCCTTTTTCTTGGGTTTGACCATGTGCTCGTTTGTGAACTTTCATTGAGCTTTTGTGTATTTCCTCACTGTATTGGCGAGGCAGTGCACACGTGCGTGAACTGCAGCCAATTCAGAACTTGACTTTTTGAAGTGATAATTCAATTGTTTGAATTGATTTAGTTTGATTTGATCATTTTGTTGTTGTCTAATTATCTATTGGATAATTAGATTACGAGTTTCTAATTATTTTCTTAAAAATTAGATTTTGTTGTTAATTGCCTTTTTGGCAATTTTGATGTTTTCCAAATTATCTTCATTGGTAATCTTTTCATATATCTTTGTTGATATTTTGAATCTGCTGATTTGTTGTTTAACACTGATATGTGTTATATTTACCGTTATCTGATTTCCTTGTTAAGGGATTGGATAGACGAGATTTATTTTGACTATCGTCTAATTTCTATTTATTATTATTGCTTTCATGCATTAATAACTGAGTTTGAATTAGACAGACCCGTGTATTATTTTCTTTTGAATGTAATACCCGGGTCAGGCCGAGTTATTGCAGGTTGTAGATATCTTGCTTTGGGTTGCTGCTAGAGCTATGAAGATTCTTTATATCATTTGCAGTAGATGTTGTCACAGTATAAGATGTTGTATATTCATGTATATTATTCACGATAATGTACTTGTGTATATAACTTCCTGAGTCGATAGTTGTAGTTGTATCATATGTATTGTATCACATGTATTGTAACTGACATCAGTTATTATATATATGAGACATTTTTGTTTTATCTGTGTTTTGCATTTATATTATCTATTTTACTATTATATCTATTGTCCTAAACTATTATGAACCATCGTAGTTCGTTTTATACTGGAATTGGATATGTTGATGGGAGTAAATAAATAAGAGATGAAAACATAAAATATATACCACTCCTATCGAGATAACCAATACTCGTGTAAGGCCTAACTACGGATGACCGCTCTTATCCAGCCTTATTCTTCGTAATAACGGACAGTATTTCTTTTAATACTCTTTGTTATTGTGAGCATAGAGGTGGGGCGTCACAACAACTATGGCTCTGTTGGGTGTTACTCTCTAACGACCCGCCGCCTTGACCGCCTCTAGTCGGTAATTAAACCAACTAGAAACGTTCAAAATGACGGATTGTTATTTAGTTTATAACATTTAAACAGAAACAGCCACAGAATCACAGAAACAATAATATATTTTATAAACAAATTTTTCTCTTTTATAACAAATATCAGAGTTATACAATAGATTACATTTGAATTACATTTAAATCTATACAGCGGAAACAATTTATAAATATAAGTACAAGAGAAAAATTTTTAGCTAAACTTTAGTGGTGCTGAAATCCCCCTCTCTCTAACTTCGCTGCGAGCAAATCTTTAAGCTGCAAAAATACTCGGTCTGACCCGAGCGTTTATGCAAAACACAAAAACACTCGAGTCAGGATTAATCTTTATTCAAGTAATTAAATTTGAAATGAACTGAAATAAATGGTTACAGTTATGGTGAACAAATAAATCAGTTAAATCCTATTATAGATTTTCACATTAGCGATTCCAAATTTTTATACACATGTGTGGCTGCAGTACACACGTGTACTCATACCCATGTGCACTGCCTCGCCAACCCACGTGCACGAGTCAGACAAATCACTGCAAGTATACAAGCATAACTCCAAAACAGACAAGGCAAGGCACTATGCAGTGCACAACAAATCCAAACAGCCCCAAATACAAAATCACAGCACATAACCAAAACAAGGACCACAAGAGCAGGCTGCAACATGGACTGCAGACAACTCAAATGCCAATTGCACATGTCAACAGCAATGAGACTGGGTCAGACCAAATGCTCAGGTAAATGACCAGCTACAACAACAAGTGCAAGACTAGATGCAACATAAAGTGAAAATGCATACATCAGGTACAGACTGGAAGTAGCGATACAAGGTAAACCAGCAACAAAACATGAAGTGAATCATGTCAAAGGGCAATAAACTAGAGCATGCAAGTGCAGACAACAGGGCTCAAACCAGTGTCAACAAAACAGCAACTTAGCACATGTATGCAGACTAGTGAAGTAAATGTAGAGAACAAGCTACATGATGAACAAGTGCAGCTATGTTTAACAAGTGCAAGACCACAAAGAAATGCATGTCACCAAGTTCAGACCAAACAACAATGATGGTAATGCAACACACTATATGTACCCATGATACAAAAGAAGTGGAATAGTTGCAACACAGTGAAGATGACAAGTTAACAAAGACCAAGTTAAAATGGAAGCAGTGACACAATGGCCAGAAACAAAGCCTATAAATCAAACATGCACAAACAACACATTCATATTCATAACAGAAATTCTCTCAGCACACTTGCAAGATAACTATAAATCTTACAACAAAATGAATGTTAAAGAACATCCATTACCTAATATAAAGAAAGATTTAATTGATTATTTCAATTTCTATATTTAAATTAAACACTTCATATTAAATTCAAATACTAAAGGAAACAAATTCTTTCAAGTTTTAAAATTCATTTGAAATCAGATTTCATTTAAAACATTGGATTATGTTCATCAGTTTTTTTTTTATTTTATTTTATTTACAAACTGGTTTTCAAAGTAAACTTAAAAACAGTTCTTAATCTGAATTCAAAAAACAAATTTAAGTTTTGCTTAAACTTCTAAATCTGTTCATGCTTCCAAAAACTTACAAAAAAAAAAAAATTACTTAAATCTAATTCTGGTTTTAATACAAACCTGAAACTGTTCTACACTTGATTTAAAACCAGATTTAAAATCTTGTTTAAATTTAAGATCTTCATATTTTTTTTCTAAAACCTTTTGAACTCAAACTGCATTTGAATCCAGATTTAACTCCCACTTAAATCAAAACTGCACTAAAGTTTGAATTTCAATCAACATGTAACAACTGCAACTCTCTGTTTTATAAACCTGAAACAGAAATTTAAAACTTGTTTAAATTTTAAAAGTTTCATATTTAAAAACTTTGAACTTCAAACCTTATTTGAATTCAATTTCAATTCATACTTGAATCCAGTTTTCAACTTAAATATGAATTTCATTCAACATAAAAAAAAAAACTGCAAAACAACACAGTTTATCCCTGCACCCATCTTACCCGAGCAACCCTTTAAACCACTTCGAGTTTTAAAACCCTCTGCTCCGAGTCAGAAGAATAAAATCCCGAGGACTGACTCGAGTCAAAACCCTGCACACTACTAATATTACCTGAGTTCAACTCTACCACCCAAATCAACCTGAAAATACCCACTAAGATAAACATCTTAACACCTGACATCCAAATAGATTAACAAGTACCCCAATTTCATATTTCTGTTTAAAAAGAAATGTTTCTTCTTAACAGTTTATTTAAGCTGTAATGTTAGTTTTACAATTCATGTTCTAAAACATTCATTCCTGTGGTAGACTTGTTTAATAGTTTAAGATCCTTGTTTTGAAATCTCTATGTTAACTGTCTCTATAGTTTACAGTAAAACAGATTTCAAATTTAATCCTTAATTATGATTTATAAATTTAATTTATACTAAATAAACATCCCTCAATTCATAACAATTACCACAGAGAATCAGTCCAAGAATCTAAAAACAAAATCAGGTAATAAAATACCTGTAAGCACATATGTGTTTGTATATATAACTTCACAGAGTATCCATCACAAAAGAAACCATTTTAGCAACTTAGTTCAAATCTATACACATGCAACAGGAAATTCTAAATAACATTTCAATAGTAAGCTTACTCACTAAACATAATAATAATGTTACTGCAGTTTTACTTTGAAGTTCAAACTCAAGCAAACATTAAATGCTTCATGCAACAGATAATTTAAAACCCTTTTTAAATTGAGGAGTCATTCACTAAACAAAAAGGGGACAGAGCAGTTTATATATCTATATATTAATGATAGTTTTACTTTGAACTTGAATTCTAATACTTGCATGTGCATTTATTTCAAAAAGGAACTGTTTTTTTAAAATTAAAGTTTACTCACAATAACATGTAAATGTATAAACACATATTCACATGTATACTTTCAATTCCATACCTAAACAACATCCAAGCACCACACAATGGATTCAAGGGTTATAGTAGCACATCAGATCCATCAAAGAATAGTTTCAAGCTTGTAAATTTTGTTATTTTCCAAATGTAGAATATTTTACAGGGGTTCAAAACTGGGTTACTCAGACCTTTAAAACTGAAATTATTCACATTTGGCATGCAACATAACACACAGCAACAACAAAGAATACCACAAGAAGAAATAGGGGTTTTACAGACACATTCATTCAACACACATGAACAGAAGCTCAAACAAGCACATGCAACAAATTTTTCCTCATCTAGATTAAAAATCCATCACATGCAGCAAAACAAAATAGGCAAAGTTTTTGATAGCATCTGTCCTCATCAGTTTAAAGGCAAATTTTAATAGCATCTGTTCATATCAATTTAAATAAAAACTATAGTATCTGTTTTTATCAATTTAAAAATACAAGCAAATTGAGCAAATAACAGCAACTAGAAACAAAAATCCAACATGCAGTCACAAATCTGAGCATATCAGTTTAAAATCTAATTAGCCGAGCCAAAGATAACCAAATCACCCCACAACATAGCATGCAACCAAGAAATTCACTTCAAACAAATTCAAAAACTTGCATGAAGATTATCGTGAGTTAGAAAACTCACCATAACAAAGTCGAAGCAGCCGAAGGGAAATAAGCCAAGTTGAACGAAGGTCGAAGCCCAGATTAGATCGCAAACCCTTGTTTCGAATCGCAAGAAGCAAAACCCTAGATTAGATTGCTAGCCCTAATTTACAAAGAGGAACGGCTGCCATCATTTTTATTTTCTTTTTCTTTCGTGATTTTGCTTAGGGTTTGTGAAAATGGATAATGGAGGAAACGGGTCGAATTGAGGTAAAAAGGAAACGGCATTCAAAGGTAAATGGACCGAGATTCACAATTTCAAAGCCCAACAACACTTAACCAAATTTTATTATATAATTTTTTTCATTTTGAATTTCAATAAATTTTGTTATTTCTTTGCTTTGTTTTGTTAAATTATGTTGTTATAACTTTTCCAATGTAGTCACTTCATATTTTACGAAGTTTACAAATATGTTGTTTTAAATTTTAACTATGTATATTTACTTATCTATTTTGTATTGAATAAAATTTTATTCCTTTTTATTTTAAAGAAAAGAAAAATGTTATTTAAAACTAACCATCCATTTATAAATTTACATAAATAAAAATTCTTGTATCCAAATTATTTTCTTAAGTCATTAGTTTGAATTAAAAATACAAATTCAATATTCAATTTCAACTCCAAAGTCAAATATAAATTTTATTCAACTTTTTCTAGATTAAATTCTCAAATTTGATCGCAAAATTCATTGTTATATTGGAAATTCAGTTTAAATTATCATTCAAATATTCAAAATTAATTAAATATTCACAATTTAAATTGTTCAAAATTTAGGATCGTTACAATCTCCCCTCCTTAAAAGAATTTCGTCCCGAAATTACAAGTAAGGAAAAATGATTGTTAAAATTTCACCGATATTTATATTTTACTCAATTTTATCAAGTTCAACACTTATTAAAGATGAATGAATATAGGATTCATTCTATTTGTTTTATCTCGCTAGCTTTGCTAATTAACTCTTTTGTTTATTATTTTCTACAATCAAGACACAAAAAAAATCTTTACTAAAATTTTCAACTTACAAAACCCAAATTTTAAATTTGAAACACTACATTTAAGAAATTTTACATATTATAACTTTTCCAAAGCTGTGGATTTTTCAAAACATTTCAAAAATCCTCTTCCTTAATTCATTAGGTTGGAATTTACATCACTTTAATTTCAGATAATTGATTTGCTATTTAAAGTTTGAAAATACTTGCTAACTCGAAATTTAACAAGTCTACTGTCGTTCTTAAAGACATTAGGCATACGCTGGCCAGGCGCAAGTCTAACAATCTCCAAGTACTAAATATACTTGCTTCAATTCCCAGTGAAAATACTTTAAAAATTCTTTTAAAAATGGATATGGAAAGCACATTCCCCCATGGATCACAGTTTACTCGGCGGTTCCGCTACTATCCCAGTAGAGTCGCTTGTAACTGTGGATATCTCATCCCTTGAATTTCGCCATGGTTGTTGCCAAAGATCGCGGTTCACACGGCGGTTACGCTACTATCCCAGTAGAATCGCTCGTGACCGTAGGCATCTCGCCCCTCGAATTACGCTTTGGTTTGTAGATTGCAGTTTACACAGCGGTTACGCCACTATCCCAGTGGAATCGCTTGTAACTGTAGGCATCACGCCCCTCAAATTACGCTACCACCCGAGTGTAACTAGATCGCGGTATACTCGGCGGTTACGCCACTATCCCAGTGGAATCGCTTGTAACCATAGGCCTCTCGCCCCTCGAATTACGCTAGCACACTATACCAGTCCAAAAGGACATTCCAACTAATGGAAATACAAAAGGTCATCCAACTAATGGAAATATAAATGGTCATCCAACTAATGGAAATATAAATGGTCATCCAACTAATGGAAATATAAATGGTCATCCAACTAATGGAAATACTACGTAGCTACGATTTTTAAATGGATACTCATCTCGAGTTCCATCACCATCACACAGTCACACAGTATAAATGGAAGGTACCTTTCCATATCCTCAATTTGGAAAACATAATATTATACATACATATATAATATTTCATTTCACATTTAGTACATATCATACTCATGTACTTACATAAGTTTTCCATAACAATTACTTTTCCAAACTAATTGGTTTTCGAATTAATCGTATTCACACATATACGTTATGAAAACCACAATATTTCATACCCATAACAAATAGAGGATTCACAAATTTTTCCATTTCATTATCCATTTAAAATTTTCCTCTAAGCCGATTTGGAATTTTAAGGTTATCTCAAACCTAATTCACATTCATAATCCAATTTATTATCGACTTCACACTCGATTTGGATTTCACGTTACATCGTCAATCCTCAACACATAATTGACGTCTATCGATATATAACCTCTGAGCTCGTACGTCTCAGAGAAGGGTGTTAAGCTAAGAGAATAAATTCTCCGCCACCAACAGATATATATTTAATAGAGATCAATTGATATGTCGTCAATTCACGACGTTAGACATACAATCCAAATCATCCATTTAAAATTCAAAGTTCAACTTAAATTGTTTTTGGGCGTCAAAGTTAAACTCAATTTAACTCAAAATTCAATCACTTTGAAAATTTCCAAATTGAACTAATTGTTCAAATTTCCCAAAAATAATATCTTTACAAGATATAAAATTTTTCACACTTAACCATTTGAAACAAATTCAAATCATTTTGCACCTTTTAATCTTTGAAAACAAATTTCAAAGCAATTTCCTTAAATGGAAACATTTCCAAATATTTATCCATTTTAAACTTCAAATGGTTCACTTAAATTAATCAAATAAATCCTTACCGATTTATTTTAAACTTACGTTCCAAATCCGTAAATTTATTTCCACATTTCAAAAATAAATCAATATTTATTTTTAACAAATTCCCCTTTCTTTTATAAATTCCATAGTGAATTTACATTTCCAAAGTATCTATGAATATACGATTTTCAAATCGATTTCACAAATTCATTTTCAATTTATCTTCAAAAGATAAAATTTCAAACATTCACTTCTCACTTTATCTTTAAAAGATAAAGTTTCAAACTTTTCATTTCATATTGGAAAATATTTTCATACTTATTCAATAATAAGTAATTCACAAATCCATTTATTTTCAACACTTTGAAAATATTCGATATACTTAAACCAAAATCAAGTATATATTTCATTCTTAAAAGAAATCATTCTTTAAACACATTTATTTGAGTCAAAACGAATGTTGCGTAAAACATCGTTACGACGACCCAAAAATCATTAGTATAGGGATTCGAATTTAATATAGATGTATAAATCCCAATACTATATAAAACATTTCCTTTCTTTTCCTCGAAAACGTCTATTTCAACAATGAATGTTGAAATCTATGCTTTCGATACTTAACACATTTCAAAACAACTTAAAATGGATTTACTTCATTTCATAGTGTTGCTTCCCAAAAACATTCCCATTTAAGTTTCAACTTCAACTTAATTCATAGTTTGAATTCTGCATACATTTCAAAATATTGGTTTTAAATCAACTTCAAATTTCCAATATTAAGTTTTCCACTTAACTTAATTTCATGCCATACAAATTCAAATTCTTCATTGCATCTATTTAAATCTCTTATAAATTTTCATTAGATTCATATCTCTTTTTATATCTTATTTATTGTCCAAAACCATAGATATAACTCCTTTAATAAGTTACAACAATTTACTTATCAAAATAAGTCATTTGCGGATTTTATAAACATCTTTAGAAATTCCATTTCTATTTATAAAACTTCGTTTTATAATCTCCTTTATTAATTTGATTCAATTCAACTCATATAACTTAGTTATATACCCAAAATTTCATATTATAAGTTAAATACTTATAATCCATTTATTCACTAAATCGTTCTTCACAACATTTGAAATCAATTTTTCAAAAGAATTCAAAATTAAATTTCCAAGTTATAGTTCAATAATCCGCTTGGTTATAATCAAATTGACATATCATTTTATTTTCCAATTACTACTTTGGAGATATTCAAAATATTTGATTTAAGTCAATTTAAACCAATTCATTAATCCACTTGACTTACATTTCATTTTCCATGACTCTCAAAAATTCGATAATGAGTTTCTGAACGATCGAAACTCAAGTCTAACGAGACCTCACCGAAGAGAAACAGTCGCAAACCTAAATTTAGAGAGGGGAATTTCCAAAAATAATTCTAATTTTCAAAATACCCTTTTATTTTAAAGAAAACAATTTTAAACTTCTTTAGATTTGAAAACACTCCCTTTAAAGTGATTCTAGTAACTATTCATATTAAACGCCATAAACTAAGCTTTGTGTACCAAAGCTCTGATACCACTTTCTTTTACCCGCCGCCTTGACCGCCTCTAGTCGGTAATTAAACCAACTAGAAACGTTCAAAATGACGGATTGTTATTTAGTTTATAACATTTAAACAGAAACAGCCACAGAATCACAGAAACAATAATATATTTTATAAACAAATTTTTCTCTTTTATAACAAATATCAGAGTTATACAATAGATTACATTTGAATTACATTTAAATCTATACAGCGGAAACAATTTATAAATATAAGTACAAGAGAAAATTTTTTAGCTAAACTTTAGTGGTGCTGAAATCCCCCTCTCTCTAACTTCGCTGCGAGCAAATCTTTAAGCTGCAAAAATACTCGGTCTGACCCGAGCGTTTATGCAAAACACAAAAACACTCGAGTCAGGATTAATCTTTATTCAAGTAATTAAATTTGAAATGAACTGAAATAAATGGTTACAGTTATGGTGAACAAATAAATCAGTTAAATCCTATTATAGATTTTCACATTAGCGATTCCAAATTTTTATACACATGTGTGGCTGCAGTACACACGTGTACTCATACCCATGTGCACTGCCTCGCCAACCCACGTGCACGAGTCAGACAAATCACTGCAAGTATACAAGCATAACTCCAAAACAGACAAGGCAAGGCACTATGCAGTGCACAACAAATCCAAACAGCCCCAAATACAAAATCACAGCACATAACCAAAACAAGGACCACAAGAGCAGGCTGCAACATGGACTGCAGACAACTCAAATGCCAATTGCACATGTCAACAGCAATGAGACTGGGTCAGACCAAATGCTCAGGTAAATGACCAGCTACAACAACAAGTGCAAGACTAGATGCAACATAAAGTGAAAATGCATACATCAGGTACAGACTGGAAGTAGCGATACAAGGTAAACCAGCAACAAAACATGAAGTGAATCATGTCAAAGGGCAATACACTAGAGCATGCAAGTGCAGACAACAGGGCTCAAACCAGTGTCAACAAAACAGCAACTTAGCACATGTATGCAGACTAGTGAAGTAAATGTAGAGAACAAGCTACATGATGAACAAGTGCAGCTATGTTTAACAAGTGCAAGACCACAAAGAAATGCATGTCACCAAGTTCAGACCAAACAACAATGATGGTAATGCAACACACTATATGTACCCATGATACAAAAGAAGTGGAATAGTTGCAACACAGTGAAGATGACAAGTTAACAAAGACCAAGTTAAAATGGAAGCAGTGACACAATGGCCAGAAACAAAGCCTATAAATCAAACATGCACAAACAACACATTCATATTCATAACAGAAATTCTCTCAGCACACTTGCAAGATAACTATAAATCTTACAACAAAATGAATGTTAAAGAACATCCATTACCTAATATAAAGAAAGATTTAATTGATTATTTCAATTTCTATATTTAAATTAAACACTTCATATTAAATTCAAATACTAAAGGAAACAAATTCTTTCAAGTTTTAAAATTCATTTGAAATCAGATTTCATTTAAAACATTGGATTATGTTCATCAGTTTTTTTTTTTATTTTATTTTATTTACAAACTGGTTTTCAAAGTAAACTTAAAAACAGTTCTTAATCTGAATTCAAAAAACAAATTTAAGTTTTGCTTAAACTTCTAAATCTGTTCATGCTTCCAAAAACTTACAAAAAAAAAAAATTACTTAAATCTAATTCTGGTTTTAATACAAACCTGAAACTGTTCTACACTTGATTTAAAACCAGATTTAAAATCTTGTTTAAATTTAAGATCTTCATATTTTTTTTCTAAAACCTTTTGAACTCAAACTGCATTTGAATCCAGATTTAACTCCCACTTAAATCAAAACTGCACTAAAGTTTGAATTTCAATCAACATGTAACAACTGCAACTCTCTGTTTTATAAACCTGAAACAGAAATTTAAAACTTGTTTAAATTTTAAAAGTTTCATATTTAAAAACTTTGAACTTCAAACCTTATTTGAATTCAATTTCAATTCATACTTGAATCCAGTTTTCAACTTAAATATGAATTTCATTCAACATAAAAAAAAAAAACTGCAAAACAACACAGTTTATCCCTGCACCCATCTTACCCGAGCAACCCTTTAAACCACTTCGAGTTTTAAAACCCTCTGCTCCGAGTCAGAAGAATAAAATCCCGAGGACTGACTCGAGTCAAAACCCTGCACACTACTAATATTACCTGAGTTCAACTCTACCACCCAAATCAACCTGAAAATACCCACTAAGATAAACATCTTAACACCTGACATCCAAATAGATTAACAAGTACCCCAATTTCATATTTCTGTTTAAAAAGAAATGTTTCTTCATAACAGTTTATTTAAGCTGTAATGTTAGTTTTACAATTCATGTTCTAAAACATTCATTCCTGTGGTAGACTTGTTTAATAGTTTAAGATCCTTGTTTTGAAATCTCTATGTTAACTGTCTCTATAGTTTACAGTAAAACAGATTTCAAATTTAATCCTTAATTATGATTTATAAATTTAATTTATACTAAATAAACATCCCTCAATTCATAACAATTACCACAGAGAATCAGTCCAAGAATCTAAAAACAAAATCAGGTAATAAAATACCTGTAAGCACATATGTGTTTGTATATATAACTTCACAGAGTATCCATCACAAAAGAAACCATTTTAGCAACTTAGTTCAAATCTATACACATGCAACAGGAAATTCTAAATAACATTTCAATAGTAAGCTTACTCACTAAACATAATAATAATGTTACTGCAGTTTTACTTTGAAGTTCAAACTCAAGCAAACATTAAATGCTTCATGCAACAGATAATTTAAAACCCTTTTTAAATTGAGGAGTCATTCACTAAACAAAAAGGGGACAGAGCAGTTTATATATCTATATATTAATGATAGTTTTACTTTGAACTTGAATTCTAATACTTGCATGTGCATTTATTTCAAAAAGGAACTGTTTTTTTTAAAATTAAAGTTTACTCACAATAACATGTAAATGTATAAACACATATTCACATGTATACTTTCAATTCCATACCTAAACAACATCCAAGCACCACACAATGGATTCAAGGGTTATAGTAGCACATCAGATCCATCAAAGAATAGTTTCAAGCTTGTAAATTTTGTTATTTTCCAAATGTAGAATATTTTACAGGGGTTCAAAACTGGGTTACTCAGACCTTTAAAACTGAAATTATTCACATTTGGCATGCAACATAACACACAGCAACAACAAAGAATACCACAAGAAGAAATAGGGGTTTTACAGACACATTCATTCAACACACATGAACAGAAGCTCAAACAAGCACATGCAACAAATTTTTCCTCATCTAGATTAAAAATCCATCACATGCAGCAAAACAAAATAGGCAAAGTTTTTGATAGCATCTGTCCTCATCAGTTTAAAGGCAAATTTTAATAGCATCTGTTCATATCAATTTAAATAAAAACTATAGTATCTGTTTTTATCAATTTAAAAATACAAGCAAATTGAGCAAATAACAGCAACTAGAAACAAAAATCCAACATGCAGTCACAAATCTGAGCATATCAGTTTAAAATCTAATTAGCCGAGCCAAAGATAACCAAATCACCCCACAACATAGCATGCAACCAAGAAATTCACTTCAAACAAATTCAAAAACTTGCATGAAGATTATCGTGAGTTAGAAAACTCACCATAACAAAGTCGAAGCAGCCGAAGGGAAATAAGCCAAGTTGAACGAAGGTCGAAGCCCAGATTAGATCGCAAACCCTTGTTTTGAATCGCAAGAAGCAAAACCCTAGATTAGATTGCTAGCCCTAATTTACAAAGAGGAACGGCTGCCATCATTTTTATTTTCTTTTTCTTTCGTGATTTTGCTTAGGGTTTGTGAAAATGGATAATGGAGGAAACGGGTCGAATTGAGGTAAAAAGGAAACGGCATTCAAAGGTAAATGGACCGAGATTCACAATTTCAAAGCCCAACAACACTTAACCAAATTTTATTATATAATTTTTTTCATTTTGAATTTCAATAAATTTTGTTATTTCTTTGCTTTGTTTTGTTAAATTATGTTGTTATAACTTTTCCAATGTAGTCACTTCATATTTTACGAAGTTTACAAATATGTTGTTTTAAATTTTAACTATGTATATTTACTTATCTATTTTGTATTGAATAAAATTTTATTCCTTTTTATTTTAAAGAAAAGAAAAATGTTATTTAAAACTAACCATCCATTTATAAATTTACATAAATAAAAATTCTTGTATCCAAATTATTTTCTTAAGTCATTAGTTTGAATTAAAAATACAAATTCAATATTCAATTTCAACTCCAAAGTCAAATATAAATTTTATTCAACTTTTTCTAGATTAAATTCTCAAATTTGATCGCAAAATTCATTGTTATATTGGAAATTCAGTTTAAATTATCATTCAAATATTCAAAATTAATTAAATATTCACAATTTAAATTGTTCAAAATTTAGGATCGTTACATACTCATTAGAGATAGAGTCAGCAGTACTCTAGAATGAGTTTGAGTGTAATAATAGATATGAGCGCATATTTGTTAGTGAATATAAATTGTTTTGTATTGTGTTGAATTACAGGTTGATCGTTTATAGATTCTGGTCGGTGCAGTCTGGCCAACTGTTTCAATAGGGTTTTCTAAACTCTAAAACAAGATAAATTGACACAGTATTGTTTTAAAATAGGGTAAATCAGATAATTTTACCCAAAGCTATTTCTGTATATAAAAAATGATTTTCTGGGAATTATTATGGTATGTGGTTGCTTAGTTGCTAGGAGATGATAATATTAAATTATCATTGGTTGTTGAATAAGAAATTGAAATAAAAAACAAAAGGCTAAGAAATAAATCCATATATGACTAGAATTTGTGAATATAAAATGTAAATGTGATTTATAATTTGAAATGGAGTTCCAGAAAAACATTTGAAATAAAATTCAATAAATGGAATGAGCTTTGATTTAAATCAAGTTGAATAGAAAAAAAAACCAAACTTGGGAAAAATAAACTGGACTGAATTCAAATAAACTACTTTGATAATTTATTAATTCGTGAAATACGAAAATGGAAGTTGAATTAATTAAATTAAACCTTGAATTATGAGCTAAATGAAAGGAAAAAAATGGTTCGAAATTCTTGATAAATTCAAGTAAGTAGAAATAAATTTCCAAATGAATGAATGGAATTTACAATTGCAAGTAAATAAAATTAAAACTGAATGTCAACTTCGTTTGAATTTGTTAGTAAATGAAATTCAAGCTTAATATCGGTAATTGAATTTGATTTGTGATAAACAAAGTGAAGTATTGAAATAAAGTTAGTAAGTGAAACTAATTGAAGAAATGACAAATTTAATATGATTTGAAAATGAATTGAATTCAATAATTGATAATGAAAGGTTGAATGGAATTGGAAATCGAGTTTAAAAATAAGTAAATATAACCAAAGTGGCAAACTGAAAATAAATACAATGAGTATATGAAATATTTATATTGAAACTAAGAAATGAAGAGTGAATTCTTAAGTAAATTTGATATTGAAAATATTCTAAGTTGATGATTGAATGAAGATTAAACTAGAATTGAAACTGATATAAATTGAGTTAGAATCTATTTAAAATGGTTATGGTTCAATTGATAGTTTATTTACCTAAATCTCGTCGGGTTGCATAAAAATTTGTTTGTCGTTTGAGGTAAATAAGATATATAAATTCAGTGGCTTAATAAAAACAAATAGAATTGATGTTGGGATCGATTTAAATGAATATAAGTTGTTTGGACATAAAAAAATGAATAGAATGTAGCAAGTGTGTTGTAAATCACTTGAATTAAACAGAAATGGTATGGAATGTTGTTGTAAGCGATTAAATTTGTATTGAAACCATATAAATTGCTTACGAAAATTGTTTTATGTACATTATTCATGAAATGCATATGTTTTTCTATTGAAAATAAGTGAAATGCAAATAAATTTCTTATATATGTCACTTACGTGTTTAAATTAAGTAAGTACATGTACAGGGGAGCCGTATGGCTAGATTTGAACGTGCTAATAAGCTAATAATTAACCGCTTTACTTAAAAATGCTAAAAAGGCACGCCTACGCAATAAAAATAGGAAATATGAACTGTTTTGGTTTTTCCGACCGTGCGGGTCGATGTATACATATTTATATCTATTGTCAAATTGCAAAAGCTCCTCCGTACAAAGGCGACTCTGCCAAAAATTTTCGAAAATTTTGGGAGTTAGAAATGTTTTGAAAATTGTTGAAAAATTTTAGTTAACGACAAACGATTTCAAATTAGAAATTGAAGTAAATTAGTGAATGAAACTAATTCAAACTAATATGAATCAGTTGTAAATGAGAGTTACAATTGAGAGATAAAATTCAATATTCAAAATAGATGATAAATTGAATCCAAATTAAATTGAAATTGTGAATTGAATTCAAATGAAACTGAAAGGCAAAATTGAATGAAATTGAATATATATAACTTCAATAGTGAAGTAAAGATGATATAAGAAGAATATACTGAAAATTTTATAATGGAATTGGTAAAATGGTCTGAATGTTTTAACTGGATACTACTGTTAGTAGGATATACAGGTGTATAAAGGAATTGGAAATTTTTATTTCGAAGATAAAAATTGAATTGCTCGAAAAATGTATGTATTTTTAATTTCAATATGAAATTTGATGACTTTCTTGCCAAGCCGCTTGGCTTTTTATTTTCTTTTTGAAATTAGGGGCCCGATGTGGCATTTTGTAGTCGTATCGAGCTAGCCGCGTAAAGGAGACGATGGCGAAATTTTTCGAAAATTTAAGGCTTAGAAATTTTTTGAGAAAATTGAATTTTTTTGGAAACTATAACTTTGATTTTGGAGTTGAAAGTTAAACGATATTGGTTGTTTTGAAAAGATAGCTAAGTATGGTTTGTAAACTTAGTAAAGTTATTGTAAGAAGTTTATCAATGAATTTTGGGAAAGTTAAACACTTAAGAGATTTGAAAAATCCAATTTGAATGGTTTTTTTTGGAAAGTTAATGGATTCTGTAACTTTTTCTTACTTGGTAATTTCGAGGACGAAATTCTTTTAAGGGGGGAGTTTGTAACGACCCAGGATTTTTGTTAATTAAAATTTGTATATTTAATTAATTTTAAATAATAATAAGTGAAATTTATAAGTCGAATAAATTTTATTTCGAATATCTGGATTTAATTGCATAATTAAATCGATAATTTAATATTTAAATTCCAAAAATAATTGAAAATTGGGATCAATATGATTGAAAATGATTTGTAAAATTTTATTTTATCATATTGGAGTTAGAACAATGTTATAGAACTTTTAATATTGAATTTAAAGTTAATTTGTGAAAATTGAATATTTTAATATTTAATTGACGAGTTAAAATAGCCATTTTTCAAACAGTCTCGGATTTCGACGAAACAAGCTTCATCAGATCCGTAATATTATATTATTGTATGTTTTCAAATTTCGTGTCAATCTGATTTACGGTTTGTCCGGGGCAAGCCAAAACGCATAGAAATTTTATTAACCGATTTAATTTAAAATCGATCGTTTATTGCCGTAACTCGCACAGATGATTGAATTGGCCTTCAAAACATATTCCACTTTGTCCAGAACGTAGGGTAAACCCTAGAAACGCCAGTCACCGCGCGAGATTTGGAGTTCGAAATTTTTTAGATGAATAGTGTTTCGCCAATTTTCTATAAAAGGACTTGTTATTTCCATTTTGCAAGAAAAAGCTAGGGTTTGCTCTCAAACGTTACAGCCACCTCCAATAAACATCAATGGCCGAAAACATTGTTTTCTTCTCCTCTCAGTTTCTTCAAATCCGTAAGCAATTTCAACAAACTTCCAACACGAAAGTTGTAGACCACAATGCAATCTACAAATCCAACGGTCAAGATGTAAAATGGAGCAATGGATCGTCGTCAATTCGAGCAGGAAGGAGCAACGCATGGGCACGTTTTTCACGATGTTGGCAAGGCCGAGCTCCACCTTGCTCTGGCCGAAGATGCACGTGGTGATGGGCTTCGAAGCCATGGTCTCTGATCGAAGTATAAGTCGAAGATGGTGGTGCGGCATGTAACCCTAATGGACGGCTTGAATGGGTTATGCGTGCGTTTTCTTACTGGAAGCAAACACGTGGTGGGGTGGGGGGAAGAAGGAAGAATGCGGTCGAGATCAGAGGCTGGAAATCGTGCGGCCCAGATTTGATTTAGTAAATAAAGGTGTAAATTTAATTGTTTTATAATTCGTATCAACTTCTAAATGCGGTATCTTTTTCATACGAGATCAAAAAATGACGAAACAACTTGCGTTGGCTTCGTTTTGTCCAGCAGTACGCAATGGAGCTTGTTTAGAGTCGTTTGGAGCTAGTTTGAATTTCAAGTAAAATTAAACGCACGTTTAATTTTATTCGAAATAAAACGCAAACACTGAATTGAAAGCAAGGTTAGAACTTCTCACTCAATCGAATTGTTTCGATTTGAATTTTAAATATTTAGATTTAAAATTGCTTGATTGTGTGATTGGATGATAAATTATTATCTATTGATTGTTAAATAGACATTATGCGCCGTATATTAAGCGGAGGTTATTTATTAAAACCATATACCGCGAATATTTCACTCTAAAGTTAAATTGGTATTATTTATGTACTTGGAGTTGATTTTCCCGCATTATATAGCGGACGAGACCCTATTGCGCCGCATAATAGCGGATAATATATTACAAATCCCATATACCACGACATTGCGTATTGGAACAGAATTGGGATTGCGCTAACATCTGTGGATGCAGGGAAACAGGTTGGAGGGATCCAACTGGATTCCTCAACAATATTTATTTGATTGCAAATATTATGATATTTGTTGATTATCATATTGATATATGATGTTTTGATTGTCGTGATTGATATATTGTTGCTGTTATAACATTGGCCCTATTTTGAAGTTTTAAAAATGTTAAAGTAACGATTTTTAATATAAAAGGGTTTTAAAGTGATTTTTGAAAATATACGTTTTATTAAAATTTGGAATTGATTTATTTTAAATAAATAAACATTATAATATTTAAAGTTATAAAAGTTAAGATTTCTGAGAAATGTAACCGAAATGTGATTTTTGAAATAATAGTAAATTAATTTATAAAATAGTTTAAATTGGGATGATTGAATTATTTTAAGCGATTTATATAGAAGATTTAGAAAATTTATATTTATAATAAAAATATAATAGAATTATAAAATGAGTTTTCTTGTGTTAAAATGAAATAGTAAATGGATGGATTAGTAAGTAATGAAATTTATAGATTTATAAATTGAGAAGTTATAAAATGAATAGCTTTTGTAAAATAAAAGATTTATAGTTAAATTTACTTATAATATGGATTTTGGCGTGTAAACGGGATATGGAAGAAATTTGTGAATAAAGTGATCTTATAACTTGAAGTTTTTATAATATATAATTGTGAATTTATAAACATTGATTTATAAATTCAAGATTGATTGAATTTGATAAGTAAATTTTTATAGCATATTAAAGGAGTATATGCACGATTTTGGGACAGTGAATAATATATTAAAGTGTTTTGGGGAAGTGATATTTTAAATAGAATTAAAACGATTTGAAGTTGTTTTAAAATGGATTAACTATCGAAACCATAGATTTCAACATTTATTGTTGAAATAGACATCTTCGAGAAATACGTGGAAATGGTGGACTATAACACTGTTATTATAGTAAACGATTTCCAAAAGGAAATGTTTTATATAGTATTGGGATTTGTATATCTATCTTAATTTCGAATCCCTATACTAGTGATTTTGGGTCATCGTAACGATGTTTTACGCAACATTCCTTTTGACTCAAATAAATGTGTTTAAGAGAATGTTTTCTTTAAAGAATGAAATATATACTTAATTTTGATTTAAGTATATTGAATATTTTCCAAGTGTTGAAAATAAATGGATTTATGAATTACTTATTATTAAATAAGTATGGAAATGTTTTCCAATATGAAGTGAATATTTTGAGATTTTATCTTTTAAAGATAATTTGAAAATGAATATTAGAAATCGATTTGGAAATCGTATATTCATAGATATTTTGGAATTGTAAATTCACTATGGAATTTATAAAGGGAAGGGAAATTTGTTTAAAAATAAACGTTGATTTATTTTTGAAGTGTGGAAATAAATTTACGGATTTGGAATGTAAATATAAAGTAAATCGGTAAGGACTTATTTAATTGGTATAAATGAACCATTTTGAAATGAAAATGAATAAAGACTTGTGAATATATCCCGTGTAGGGAAACGATTTGAAAGTTGTTTTCAAAAGTTGTAAAGGTGAAAAGTGATTTTAAATTTGTTTTCATATGTTGTAGTGTGGAGTAAATATATATCTTGTAAAGATATTTTGGAAAATAAATAATTCAGAAAGTTATTTGGAACTTGGTGACATTGTGCATACCTATTGATAGTTAAATAACCGACTATCAATATTTACCTTTGAATGGGTATTTGTTGTGATTTGCTTGGATTTGAATGCCACACTTATTTTCAAAATAAGCGCTCACTATTCGGGTTAGCCGGGAAAGGACCTTAGGGTCGTATAACCCATTCTGGATATGTGATACGTCATTATGGATTGCACTTGATGACCGGTGTTGAAGACCAGATATTTTTGAAAACGGAAGGATTACCGTCGAATGACTCTGCATCGGCTGATCTCCGATATAGAGGTCTTATCACCCTTAGTGACGAGAAGTCCGGACGTGATTAGTGAATATCCGGATTGGAAGGACTTCTTTGGAAGTGCCTTCGGTTCTATTCGAGCCCGGAACAGACTTGTATGGATTGTATGTCTGACATTACAAATTGAGATATAAAGCTGATTTCTTACAAATATATTTCTGTTGGTGGTGGAGAATTTATTCTTTTAGCTTAACACCCATCTCTGAGACGTACGGGCTCAGAGGTTATGAAGTTGAAGGTTATTAGTGATATAGTCCCAATTTGGTAGTGTGATATGCTAAGTGTTGTTGAGCATTTGTTGAACAAAGCACAACTTTTGTATAAAGCGCAACTTTGTGGACGAGACTTTGTCGGACCTCACACCCCGGAAATGGTCAAAACAGGAAGGATGCAGCAAGGTTATTAGGGGGTAGCGCCCATTTAGTGTATGTCATTCCTTCTGGATAGAGGTGGTATCATGGTATGGAGCCCAGATACTTAAAATATGTTGTTGCTGCAAATTTATTACTTTGTGGTTGTTAGAATTAAGGATCCTCGGATATAGATCGGTTACGATCGAGGAATGACATATTCGTGTCAGTAATTACCCAGATTGAAGGGTAACCAGGCCTTGTGTTGGCAGAGATCTGGTTAGGTTCTCGGGTCGTCTTTCCAGAGGCGTACCCATGTGGCAATGGGAAGTTCCTTGGCCTGACCATTTGTTGGAAATCCAAAGAAACAATACGAACCTTGTACGGTTTTAGTTGTAGAACCTGCCATCTAATATGGTAGCTATAGTAGGCATAATATATCAAGTGAAACCCTTTACTCGTCGTAAGAATATAATGGTACCTATGCCGGCTAAGCTTTATATTCTACTTTCGAAATGTTTTCTACACTATGCACTAATAATAATATCAAAAATGATTTGATTTTGCGTAGTAAGCATCTTTGACTAACATAAGAAGAGATCTCCTCTAAGTCTGCGTTTGCATTGTGTGTGTGGTGGGAGGTCTTATGGTAGTTACATTTTCAAAAAGCATTGCGAATTGACTTTAAAAATATTTCTTTGTTTGTTTTTAAAAGAATAAACCGTTTTAAGTTCTCACACCAGTCCCATGACTGACTCGGAGTTTATTGTTTCCTTCCTAAACTCTGGGTGCCCACCAATTTCCACACGGGCAGTCTAGAGTCAGGTTTATTAGGATATTCTGGAATTCAGGAGTTGCTGGAGGCAAGCTGGATGGCATGGAGTATTGCTAGTATATAGTTATTTTTCCGTTGTTTGTTGTTGTACACTCTGATGATGTAATGTAATGTAATATGATGTAATGTAATAACTGATATAGTTCTTTGTTTAAAGATTATTCATTTAGCTAGTATATGTTGTTCCGCTGCGATATGTGAGATTCTGTCATTGTTTCTATTGTTTTCTTTTTCTTTCTCTCTTCTTCTATCTTCTACCTCTTCTTTAACCCTAACGGTACGGTTTTCCGGCCTTCGATTGCTCGGCAGTTGATATAGTGGACGTATTGATGCCGATTTTCGAGCGTCGAAACGTCGCATCCGTTACACTTAATTAATAATTTTATTAAGTAAAGATAATTTTTAAAGTAAATTGTTTTAATAAGCATAATTAATATAAGATTTTATCCCGAGATAATTATGGTTAAATAATTTGTGATTTATTAAGATAGCTAAGAAGTTTAAGTGTATTAATTAACTTAATTAATTAAATATAAAAATTAAGTAATTAATTAAGTATAATTATTAATTTAATTAACCAATAATTATGATGATTTAATTAATGACTAATGATTAATTAAATTGTAATTATTTATTAATTATGTAATTGAGGGTTAATTAAAATAGTAATTAAGAAATACTTAATAAAGTATTATTAAGTGATAATTGGGTTTGCTTGATTAATAATTATGAGGTTATTAATCTATAATGCAAGTTAATTAAGAATTAGTTAACTATTATTTAAGGATTGATTAATTAATTATGGATTAATTAATTCGTAATTAAGGTTGTTAAGTAATAATTAAGTACTAATTAATTAATGAATAAGAGATAATTCATTAGTTAATTAAGGTTAATTAATTAATTATAAAAGTAATTAGAGATTGATTACTTTATATTAAAGGATTGATTAATAATTAAGGTTTATTAATTAATAGTTGATGATTAATTTGGTTAAAGAGTAATTAAGGGATGAATTACTCGATTATGACTTATAAGGTGTTTTGATCAAGCTGAGTTAATTAATTTGTTAATTAATTAAAGATAGTCACTTGATAAATGATTAAGTGTGTTTACTTAATAAGTATGATAAGAGTAATTACTTAAGATGAGTAATTGATGAATAAATTACAGGAGGTAATTAAGATAAGTGAAATTACTTATTGGGAAGTAATTTTAAATGGATAATTACTTGATAAAGTAATTAAGGGTTTATTTCTTGGTGTAATAAATCAAAGGGTTCATAAATGTAATTAAAAGTAATTAAGAATAATTAATTATTGTTTATAATTATGAAAGTTAATTTAATTAATTTAAGCATGATTAATTAATGTAATTAATTAAGCCATAATGTAATTAACTATAGTTAATTAATTAATGGAAGTAATTAATTAAGGTTCATTAATTAATATGATTAATGAGAATAATTAAGGATTAATTACTTAATTAAGAGATAATTAATCAAGGTTGATTAATTAAAATGATGATTAATTAATTGGTTTAATTAATGGATAAGGAAGCAAGATTTATTGTGATGAAGGAAATTAATTTAATTAATTTTAAATTAATTAAGAGATGAAGTAATTAATTTAATTCATTTTAAATTAATTATAAATGGTGTAATTTATATATCATTGCTTATGGATGGCTGATTTATATTGAATGGCTTAGTTGCTTGATACCTCTGATGAAATATGTGTGATATATGTGGATGCTTTGGTTGCATTGAGATGATAGTATAAGTTATCAGTTTGTGATGATAACATGAATTATCTGTTGTGATGATAATCTATTGTGATATTGTGAATTATCTATCTGTGTGTATATAGATAGTTGAATTGAATTGTTTATCCTTAAACAACTTGGACCTAAAAGATACGTTTTGGATTTCGATGAGACCGGGATCGACTTTCCATATTTGGATATCCGAAAACCACATCGATCCAAATTAACGATAGGTCGTGAATCTCAAGTGAAGATGAAGATTCAGAGTGCAAGGGTTATTGTCGTTAATTCTGATGGAGATTCTAAAATGAGTGTAAGGAGATAATGCCTTCGATTTCGTTCGAACCCGGAACAAACTTGTATGGATTGAATGATTTCAGAATATCATCAGGTGGACGATGAGCATTCTAAGTGATGTGTTCACTAAAGGTAATCGTAGCCTCAAGCCTCATCAACCGGGAATGGCTAAAACAGGGGAGGCGCAACAAGGTTATGTGGGTCATGCCCAAGTAGGATGAGATTTCCCCCTGTCTGGAGGTCCCTTTTTATTCGGCTTTGTGGGTGGTTGCTAGCTACAACCGTGGGGTTGTCTTGTTCGGAACTGTTCAGTAAGGAATGGTTCCGGCCTTGTGTTGCAAGGGATTGGGAGTGATCCACGGTACGTTGATCTAGGCCATGTACTGTGACGGGCGGTACCCTGGTAGCCCTGCCATTGTATGGAATCCAAAATCCAATAAGAGCCCTCGGATTTGATTGTATTACCCACTTTTGTTGCTAGTAGCTGGAATTTAATAAATGTAACAATTTCGGCTATTTCATATTTATTTGAAAACTCTAGACCAATTATAATATCACGGAATTTCCTATCAAATTTTTGTTAGCGTACGGTAAAAACTTTTCCAGGTTTATGTGTGGGAAGTCTTACGTGATACCCTTTCTTTCAAAAGGTTTTTAAAATTAGGAAACTTTAACCGTTTACTCATACCAGACCCATGTCTGACCCGGAGTTTATTCTGTTTTTCTTAAACTCTTGGGTACTTAAATTTTTACGAGTAGCCAGGTGAATTCAGGTTGGCTTGACGAATTCTGGAGGAGCAATGGAGCAGAGGCATCTGCGTACAGATATATAGTATTCCGCTATGTGTTCTTTGAGTCGTTTGTCTGTGCTTGTATATTGAGTTGTATAACTAGACAGGTGTTTATAACTGTCTTGTATGTGTTGTTTTAGTTGCGTATCTCTGACGTATATGATACTATGTAATGTATTATGCGACTAAAATAATTTATTCGTTCCGCTGTTTAGATTCTGATGTTGTTTCTTTCCTTCTTCTCTGTCTTTTCTCTTTTCTACCCCTTTCTTTCTTAGAAATGATGCGTCTTTCTATGGTGAGAAAGTCAGATCGTCTCACTTGGTATCAGAGCATAGGTTTAGCAAATACCTAGGCTCTGTTGTGGTGTCTTTCTTGAGAGAGCGTACTTGTAATATTTGAATATAACTATATATATAACTATATATATTTCTACCTATCTGTTGGGTTACCTGTTCGGGTTTTCCAATATAAGTTATAAAGGTAAATGGGGTAGTGGTGTGTGTAACACGAGTACCATTGGTTGGAGTTTGAATGTTTGAGGTTGGAAGTATATTTGTCGAGTCTGTAGACCTATTACCGTCTCGAGTGATCTTTGCAGTTTAGTGTAAGGATTTCATTGATCGCTGAAGGAAACATGCTAAGGTTCGTAGTTCATCTTTGAAGTGTAAGTTTGATCGCGCTCGTATGAGTGGATTTTTGAGAGTTTGGATCTGTCGGTTAGGCAGAAGCAAGTGATGGTATCTTGGCTCAGGAAGTAGCAGCTGCGTGATGAGACGTAGTGACTAAGGATGTCTTCGAAGATATTTTCTTTGGAGCAAGTTTAAGGAAGTGTGTCTGCTTTGGGGTTGTAGCTGAGTTAAACAGAATGTATGTGGTTAGTTGGAGGTTCGAGTTTCTCAAAGAGCTTTGGATAAGTAGTATTTGGCATCTGTGTTAGCGGTGCAGCTCGAGAGTGTTCTGTGTTCCAGCAAGAAGATCTTTTTGGCTTAGCATTTCCTAGAGGCGGAAATCAGAGGCAGCAGAGAGGACCGGTTTCTTCGATGGATCAGTTGCTCGAGGATAAGCTGTTTCGATTAGTGAAAAGAAAATAGTATCTTTAGAAATTTAGGTTGGGTTGATCGCAAAAGTGACTTGCGATAGTTGGGTGATTATCTTAGATAATCTTTTGCTTGGATTTGTGGCATCTCTAGAGGATGTAGGAGTTATGGAGAATTGTCGAGGATTTTTTGGATATATCTTCAGGGAAGTTAGAGATTTTCCCTCATTGGAGATTGAGTTTTGAATCGACTTGATGTCAGGAGTGATACCGCTGATTCAGCTGGGTAGAAGGATGTCCCCTAGGTTGATTGTTTGGTGAAGCGGCTCTGTATTTCTTGGAAATTCTACCGAACCATATTTCTGGGATGTGCTGTCTAGTCTGTGCCTATGTTCATAGACGGCATTCTCATCTTCTCCTGATCAGAGTTGTGCAGCGGAAGCAAGGTGGCTGCTGTTCTTGAGTAGAAGCAACTGGAAGTTGCAGTGTTTTGGATTAAAGAGTTTCTACTAATTTTTTTTATCAGGATCTGAGACAAGTTAGCGAGTGATTCTGTTCTGTCTTTTTCAGATGGGAGAACTTATTTTCTACTTTTGATAGTAAAGTTTGGTTTTGATGTTGGGTAGATCTTGTGAGGATCCGTTTGTTGAGTTAATCCAACTTGTTTGTAGAAGTATCAGCGAAGGTTGAGCTCATCAGGTTGAGCCCGAATCATCCGAAAAGTTTGAAGTTAAGAAACGAAAGAATTTGGAATTCGAAGTTGGAGGCTTTGATGTTGTTGAGATTATCTCTGGTAGAGGGAGCAATAAGATTTGGTGAGATTGAGGTGAGCTCCGAGGTATAATGGATTCTTTTGAGTTTTTGTAAGGATCAGTGCTTTGGTCTGAAGAGTTGAATTGCCAGTTTGGAAGATTGGAACTCAAAATATTTCACGTGTCTTTGAGGGAGTACATGTTTGGTCCATCACTGGTTTTGGAACCAGTAGTTCTGTGAAGGATGTAGTTGTTGATCAGACTTGTCTGTGGTCTGGTATCTTGTGCAGATTATAGACCTAGCTGAGTTGCAACTCATTAGCTTAGCAGTATAGCTAGTTTGGTTTTAGTAGAGCTAGTATCCCTGTGATTGTACTTGGGAAACTTGAGATAATTTTAGGAAGCATATCCGGATTTGTGTCCGGATAGCTAGTGTTATTTATTTGATTGAATTGGTTGTTTGGATGAAATTGTTTGTTTGATTGATAGTGTATGGCTGTGATGTATGTTTTAATTGGTTGAAATAAAATAAAACATTGGATTATCTTTTTTTTAAATTTCGAGGACGATATTCTTTTAAGGCGGAGGAATGTAATATCCTGGAATTTCCAAGAATTTAAAAAGTGATAATCTCTTGATTTAAATTATTTGAAATTGATAAAATTATTTTTTTCAAAAATAAATAACCAAGTAATAATAATATAATGTCCTAATTATGGTTATAGATTAGTTTTAAAATAAGAATTATTCTGTATTGTGTGAATAAATTCTAAATTGACTTATTGTTTTAAAAGTTAATAAGTGTGTTTAAATATATTTATATCTGTTAACGCTAAAAATGTACGCTAACACCCTGGTGTAAGTTGCAGTATAGTGAAAGCACCACCCGTTGGTACGGGAACTGAAAATAAGTAGAAAATCGCAGAGAAATAGTAAAGAGACAATAGTTTTTATAGTGGTTCGGCTCATAGTGAAGCCTACGTCCACTTAATCTCTTTTATTGCTGATTTGATTACAACTTTTTCAATGGTTCTTCAATTACAACACGATTAAGACGAGTCGCTAGAACTTCGATGTAGAAAAGCTCTTTGATTTCATGTTGAATGAGTTAGATCTTTCCCAAAGTTCGTTGAAGCGTCTTTGGTGTTTGAAGTGTTGAAGGAATCGAGAAAACAACAAAGTATTGGCGTTCCGGAAAGGATCCAAAAGTCCCCTTCCTGGTGGAGTAGGCGGGGTATTTTTAGGGAAATTCTGGGTCTAGCTCGTAGGTCGTGGGCGACATAGGAGTAGGTTAGGTCGTAGGTCGCCAGTGACCTAATGGATACGGTCTATGGCTTGATCAACTATTTTGGCTGGTAGGTCGTAGCGATCTTTGGGAGTAGAAGGCGACTTGTATGGAACGACTTAGAAGAGGTAGAGACCTAAGGTTGGGAGCGACCTATATGCAAGCGGCTTTACTCTAGAGCTCACTAGGTCGCTAACACGTTAGGTCGCTAACTCGTTAGGTCGCTGAGTCCCTTAGGTCATTAGGTCGCTGAGACCTTTAGGTCGGTAGGTTGCGCCTTGCTGTAAGTAGTTGAGTCGCCATTCAGAATGGGATTAACACTTTCCCCTCGAAGCATATGCCTAGGTTATAGGTCGTGTGCTTCGATCTAACTCTACTAGGTCGTGGGCGACTCAAGAAGCTCGTTAACTCGTGCGCCCATTCGTCTTCTCCTCCATCTGCTGTATAAATCGTTAAGTCGCTTCGTCCTCTTCACTTTATCGCTTATCACTTTTCTTCCATTGATGCATTTGAGCTCAGAAATTAACACGAAATTCCCTCCTTTGCATCCCAAATCACTATTTCCAACAGCAAATTTAGGTAATTCCGATCATCTATCCATTGCGTTTACCATCGATTCTTCCATAGCCATTTCAATATAGTTTTCGCTTCCATGTTGTAAGATTATACCCCGATTCACCCTTTGATAATCGTCGAATCATTGGCAATTGCCTTAAAATGAATCGGCTTAAGATCTCATGGAGTTATTTGGCGAGTGTTCAAATTTGTGGAGTTAATTATTTCGGAAATTTGGAGGTGGTGATGAGGTTTTAGGCGTTTGGAGGAGACGAAGAGATATTTGGGTAACGAGTTAGTGGATTTTAGGTTATGCCATGGCGTTTCTAGTGGGGCAAGGGAGATGGACACATGGCAGCGTGTAAGTGGAGAGCAGGATTCAGGGTTTTTTAAAGGAAGACATCTCAGCATCTCTGGGTTACTTCTTTGAGCGACTTAGGGCACGAAGCGAGTTAAACATGTAGAGTGCCATAGGGAATTGAACGACCTATGAACTTAGCGAATTAAGGAAATCTGAACGACTTACGAACTTGCAACTTAAGATGTATAGCATATTTCTTCGGACGAGATAACTCTTCTAACGACCTTTCTTTGGGTTGCACTATGACCTGGGCGACTTAACTTTTTGTAACATAACCTTTTAGGTCGCGGACGTACTTGGACGAGTCAACACTTAAGCAAATTTTCTTTGTCTCGACTTAAAGCCTTATGTCTTAACCTGCAGCGTAGCTTTTAACTCGTAGGAAGATAACCGATCAACTCCATAACTCGAGCAGAGCGATTTAGGGAAGCTCAACCTATGTTAAGTCTTTTGAACTTGATCTGGACGACCTAAGGAGTTTCGAGTTAACTTAAGTCGTCCTGCGACCTAAGAAATGAACAGGACTTGAACACTCGTAAAATTTGACAGAACTTGATTGAATTTCCAACTTGAAAAGCTAGAAGGAGCTGCTTGAACTTGTTGCACTTTTTCATAGATTATATTAACTTTTAGGCTAACAACCTATTAAATACAACATTTGCAGAAAACTAAGGCGATTATACTGCCACTGACTGCCCACATCGAATGACAGATTAGTCGATAAAGAATAATCAACTTAAAGGAACTAGGTGAACGAAGTGCTATGAATTAACAAGTTCAAGTGAAGTATTAAAGAAAAGCTAAATTAATCAACTAAAGCTGATCTGTTTGCATCGACACTGTACTTGGACTTAAAATAACAAGCCCTGAAACTTTATAATCGGCAAATGCCAATTAGTTTAATTCCAGTTATATTTGCTTGTTATTTTATTAGTTTTACACAACACTTCACATATTTAGGAAACATGCACCTTCATATTTGAATATCCAGTTCCTTGTGAGAATGACTTCTCAACAAATGCAAGAAGAGATAGTAGAGCAGACTGAAGAGGTCTTTCCAATAGCTGATCCCTTAGAGAATCCTCAAGAAAGAGTCACAACTTCTTTGAGCCGACGGGCTTTCAATCAGCTATGTACTCAATTTGGCATTGTTGAAGCGGATGCTCTGCTTCTAGGGGTAAATGACACTGCCGATAGGCCACCTCCTGGCTTTGTTACAGTCAATCGTCAAATGTGCCTGAACGGAGCTATTCCCCCATTCAATGATTTTCTTAGAACACTCCTTCGATTGACTATCTCTCCATTCCAGCTGCACCCTAACGCCTACGCCATTTTGATGGGGTTGTGCGTACTGTTCAGGAGGATGCTTAATCGCCTTCCAAGTTTCGAGGAGGTCTGTTACTTGTGTTCGTTCAGGAGGAACAAAGATCACCCTTACATCACCCTTGTAAGTAGTGCGAGAAATCGTAAACTAATTACAGATCTTCCCGAGAGTGCTCACGGGTTTTAAATCAGTTCTTCTTTGTCCGCTGCCCTCCGGGATTCTATGGAATTTGGAGAGTAGGAAGTAAGACTACTTATCTCCGTTCACTTGATTTGCGAGCCTTTCAAAATTCGAGTCACCAAGTGTTAACTTCATTCTTTACTTTTGCAGCAATTCCTCCTCCCTCAAGAGATTCTAGCCATAAACCGACTTATGAAAGATTGAATGTCGTAGCTGTTGATGAGAGAAGTATTAAATTCCTACCGAAGGACGAGTTTTTGCACCAATTCGGACTTTTGCACCCTTCTCGATCTATTCAGCCCCGTGATGCCCCTAGTTCTCAAGAAGAAGTGTCAGATGCCCCAACCTCCATGAAGGAATCCGCAACGAAGGAATCTATTCTTGAGGCTTCATTAGTGAAATGATCAAGTTCCATTGACGATGCGGGATTATCTGGCAAATCTGAACTTCTCCCAGTTATTGAAGAAGAGGAACTTCCTCAACATTCTAGGAAGGCCACTGGAGAAGCTGATGAGGGAGATGAGAAAGAAAGTCTTCTTATAAAGAGTGCAAAGTGTGTTGAAGAGGGCATGACTCATTCCATTGGGCATGATGGTGATGATGTCTTTGAGGGACCGAGTGACCTTATATTGACTTCCCAAGAGCTTTTCAAAGACGACACCATCACATCTAATCTCGTTTCTCCATCAATTGAAGCAACGTCTGTTTTGCATTCAACTCTATCAATCCAAGAATTGACTCCCAAGCCGAAGAGTGGTTTGTAGCTTGACGCGCGTAGCTCACACGCCACACACTTAGGATTTTGGCAATTATGTTCACTTAGCTTCTTTATTTCGAAGATTTCTAAACTTTGTCCCTTCTTCACTTTCAGGTTCTCCTATGGGATGCAGTGGTTCGTATTACGACGACTTTCAACGCTATAGGAGGCACGATTCTTACTACCCTAGGCATTATTTTCCTGCCCCCAGAGAAACCAATGAAGAAAGAGCAGGTAGAAACGCTCGCGAAAGGCAGGCCTATGAGGAGCGGTATGGTAGAAGAGATCACCGCCAAGACTCCCACCAAAGGGATGGTGACTCCCATAAAAGAAAGTCTCACGATGACAAAGGGAAGAGTTATGAAACTAAAGAGTCCAGCAAGCGAGCCAAGCCTAGCGAAAAAACTTCAGCTGAAATCTATAAAGTGCCCGCTACTTCTATTTCTTTAGACATCCCTTCTAGCTCCCCTGCACTCAAAAGAGCTGAGATTCAGACCATCATTAATAGGCCTCCGTATCAAGTTGAGAATACTCCGCCTGCACTCCAAAACCGGTTTCCAGACTTGTGTTTAAAAGGAGTACGCTTTGATTTGAACCTGATTCCCATTGAAAAATAGGCTATGCTGAGAAATCTTGATGCTATTACGCTTGACATTGAAAGAATGTCCGGATGGCAAAAGCTAGTCGATGAGCTTCAACGAGTGAACCGTTTAAATCTCGAAGCTATGCTAACCATGGAAAGTGATAAATCTGAATGGCAAAAAGTTCTTGATCAGCACGACACGGAGATGAAGAACATCACTGCATATAATGAGAAACTCAAAGCTGAAGTCAAGCAACTTAAAGATGACCTTGCTACCTCTTCCACTTCTTATACTCAAAAGGAAGAGGTGCTTCAAAAGCAAGTAAGAGATGCCCATGCTAGTCAACGAGATGCTAAGGCTAGACTTGAGGTACAGCAGAGAATTGTGGAAAGCTACAACACTGATGTTGCTCAGTTGCGTGAAAAGACTAGTTCCCAGGACATGGAGATTGAAATGTTAAAAGCTCATTTTTCTAAAGTTGTAAAAGAGCACGACGAGGCAATTGCTGGAAAAGCAGTAGCTAAACAGTCTCATGAGGAGACGAAGGCCAACGTCAGTTCTACTTTATTTGAGTTTTACATTCACTGTGTCTTGGGGCATGGCACTCTCTCATTTTTGGGCCCAAATTATGAAATTACTCTCGCTGAAGTGTGGGAGGCGGCGGTTGAAATGCTTAAAGGTGTCGGCTACGCTGAGGAGGGTCTTGAGGCTCATTTTTTGGATGATGAAGGTCAAGCCGCCCTTGCCAGAGGAAAAGAACATCTCGCCAAAGAACGAGCCGAAGCGGTGGGAGGAGAGCATTTATGGAAGGCACCTTTGACCGACCCGACTTATCCTCCGGCTTCGGTTGACGTTGATATTATTGGCTCTAGTTCTTACTCTCCGCCTCCTGCCAAAGCCGAGACCGAAATTACAACTGCCCACACTGAGCCCCAGGAAGACATCGAAGCCCACGATTTTGAAATCGACGTGATGAAGTCAAATCCTCCAGGTAACTTCAACACTGATCTAGCTCAAGTGGACTACTTGTTTGCTTCACATGAGTTTGATGAACTTCTTAATTATTACTTAAACCTTGACGTGCCACTATTTCCTCTTTTTGCAGGAAATACTGACGTTTAATTTTTGTTCTTCTGTAGTGAAAACAACAAGTACTGCACAAGCTTCGTCTCCTCCGGCTGTTGCTCCTTCATCTCTTCAAGTTACTCCTTCTCTTGCTTCTCAACCGGGGTCTCATGAAGAACAGATAGAAGCTCTTCAAGGCTTGGATGACCCGGCCGCTTCGCAAGAGCAGAAACCTAAAGAGCTTGAGGAGGGTGAGAGGACCCCATAGGAATTCACTGCCGATGATACAAAGTTGATTCATCTTATTGCTCTGGGTAGCGAATCTTATATAAAGAGGAGGGGCAAGCGTGGAGTTTCGAAGAAAATGAAGGAGACTTCAGCTGGTGATGAGAAGGAAGGGGAGGACCCAATTGCGCATCTTTCTCCTCTTTCCCCGTCCCATCCAAGCCGACTTAAGAAGTTAACCGTTAGGCCTGGCGAAGGCTCCAAAGGCGGAGGGAAGAAGAAGTGATGGGTCTGGCTTTATCCTTCTTTTTTTCCTTTTTTTCTTTTCGCTCGTATTGACCGGGGATTGTGCGGGTACCGGCCCCCGCTTTTTGAAACCTGCACATGTATACAGATTTTTTATAGTATGGAATAAAACGATTCTTTTTACTTGTGCAAACTTTTGTCTGTATTTATAAATGCATTTATTCCTTTTTATGACACAAGTTTCTTTATTTTCCTTGTATGGTATTGTGGTGAGCTCGTGGTATGTTGCTTGAGCTTTGCTTTTATTAATGCAGCTGTAATATATTGCCCCCATACCACGGCTTATTGCAATCTTCTCCATTTTGAGAAAACTTGTATTCTTACTATGGAGAGTAATTTTTCGACTTTGAGAAGACTTGCACTCTTACTTTGGAGAATACTTCTTCCATTTTGTGGAAATATTATTCTACTATAGTAGAGTGTGATTTGTATTGTAGAAGTTTTCTTTCTTTCTTGGGAAAAGTTTTTACACTTTAACTTTCGGAGATGGTCACTTTTACTTTTGAGAAGTGGATTCCCCTACATGGTGAAGTGGGCCACCGAACAGGGCTTTGATTTGTTTGTGCCTCCGAAGAGGGCTTTTTGTTTGTACCTCTGGAGAGGGCTTTTGTTTGTGCCTCTGGAGGGGGCTTTTTGTTTTTTCCCTGTACGTAGGGAAGCGTGCCACCGACGAGCGCTTCATTTTTTCCCTTTATGCGGGGAAGCGTGCCTCCGAAGAGGGCTTTATTTTTTCCCTTTATGCGGGGAAGCGTGCCACCGAAGAGGGCTATTGCCTCCGAAGAGGGCTTTGGCACTCCGACTTGGTAAAGTGTGCCTACGAAGAGGGCTTTTGCCTCCGAAGTGGGCTTTTGGCACTCCCCCCATTGTGAGGGGAAGTGGGCCTCCGAAGAGGGCTTTTGCCTCCGAAGAGGGCTTTTGGCACTCCCCCTTGTGAGGAGAAGTGGGCCTCCGAAGAGGGCTTTTTGGCTCTTTCCCCTTGAGAGGAGAAGAGGGCCTTCGAAGAGGGCTTCGGCACTTCCCCATTGTGAGGAGAATTGGGCCTCCGAAGAGGGCTTTTGCCTCCGAAGACTTTGTTGTTCTCTTGGAAGGTCACATTTCATAGGTAAGTGGATCTGCGGAGCAGATGCAAGCTACCTAACTGGATGTTTGTTTGCACAAACGATCGCAATTGACTAGAAAGGGCCTAGAACCTTCACTTTGGGAAGGTTCCCCTTCGGTGGTTCCACCAACCTTTTTGGTCGAGGCACAAGATTCCATTTTTTCTGTTCTTTGTCTGCTTGCTCATGTCTTTACACCATCTGCCTCTCAGAAATTCCCCGTTATAGTTTCTAAGCACATGTTCCCTTCCTTTGCAAGTTGTTTGCTGTTTTCCTGAGAAGTGTATTTCATTGTTAAGTGAATCCACGGGGCAGACGCAAGCTAGTTGACCGAGTGTGCGGTTGCACAAGCGATCCCAATCAGTTACCAAGGGCCTGGAACCTTCACGTTGGGAAGGTGCCTCTCCGGTGGAATCATCAACTATTTGTGAGAAGCACTTCCGATGTAGGAATTGAATGTGGAATTTTTGTGGCTTGACATTTGCTTGTTGAGTGATTTGTAGGAATCTCTTGGCCTTGTGATGTGTTGAATAGGAAAGCTTCGCTTTGATAGCCTGCATTATTAATCGACATTTTAGCAATATATTTAAGATACATGCACATTGAAATGAGACAAGCATTTTATAGTAATAAAGAACACAAGATTTATAGTGGTTCGACCAAGAATTGGGCCTACATCCACTTTATAATTCTTATTATTGATTTACACTGCTTTTACAATGGTTTACAATACAAGAATGATACATCCATAATCATTTTACAAATTTAAGCATAGCTTCTAAGTAAAATATGGATGCAAGTGATTGCTGTTCCAAGCTCTCGGAATTGGATCTCCTTCAACAGTTGTGAGCCAGAAAGTGCCATCGAGAAGTTTTTTGCCTATGACATACGACCCTTCCCAGTTTGGCCCAAACACTCCTGTGGCTGTCATGACCCTTTTCAAGACTAGATCCCTAATTTCAAAGCTGCATTGGCGAACTTTAGAATTGCAGTGCCTGCTTATTCTTTGCTGATAGGATGCAATTCTGAGCTCAGCTTCCTTCCTTCTTTCATCGAGCAAGTCAAGTGCTTCAAGTTGCAGCTTTTCATTTTCAGCTCGGTTGAAATGAATTCTTCTGTGTGAGGGGACCTCTATTTCCACTCGAATCATGGCTTCTGATGCATATGCTAATGAGAATGGAGTGAGCCCAGTCGCAGTCTTGTGAGTAGTTCTGTATGCCCATAGTGCTAGTGGCAGCTTATCGACCCAACCACCTTTTGCTTTTTCCAGGTGTTTTTTGATGGTTGATTTGATAATTTTGTTCACTACTTCCACTTGCCCGTTTGCCTGCGGATGAGCCACTGCTGAGAAGCTTTTTTGGATCTTGAATCGCTTGCAAAAGTCCTGAAACTCTTCGCTTTCGAATTGGGTACCATTATCTGTGATTATCTTTTGAGGCACACCATACCTGCAAATGATATTCTTAGTCACAAAGTTTATCACCTTTTTAGAGGTAATAGTAGCTAACGGTTCAGAGTCATCCCATTTAGTGAAATATACAACAACAACAATAGCATATCTGATTCCGGACTTGGCAGTTGGCAAAGGCCCGATGAGATCTATCCCCCAAATGGAAAATGGCCATGGACTGACCATCTGTGTTAGCTCGGTGGAAGGTGCTCTTGGGATTTTTGCGAATCTCTGGCATTTGTCACACTTTCGGTAGTAGCTAGCAGCATCTCGACTAATGTCTGGCCAAAAATATCCATAGCGGAGAATTTTCTTTGCTAGAGTTTGACCACCTGAATGATCCCCACACTCCCCTCCGTGCACCTCAGCTAGAATTGTCTTAGCCTCTTCCTTGGTTACACATTGGAGTAATGGCATCTAGAACCCTCGTCTGTATAACCGGCCGTCTTGAATTACATATCTTGAGGCTTTTCTTAACAGTTTCTGACGCTCTTTTGAATTTTCTAGAAGGAAACCATTAAGCAGATATTCTTTGATCGGGGTCATCCACAATTCCAGCTCTTGATATATATCCATAATCCAGTCAATATCCATCTCATCAGTACTTGGAGCTGACAAGACTTCCGCAGGTACCAATCCCAATAATTCAGCTTCGCCGGAGCTTGAATATTTTGCTAGAGAATCTGCCTTCATGTTCTCTTCCCAAGGTATATGGCTTATTTTATAATGATCAAAATCATTAAGAAGCTCCCAGGCCTTTGACAAGTAAGCAGGCAGATTTCCTCCTTTAGTTTGAAATTCTTTCTTGACTTGGCACACAATAAGATGGGAATCACTAAAGATCTGCAATACTCTGATGTTCAGTTCTTTAGCAATCTTTAAACTGGCAATAAGAGCTTCATATTCTGCTTCATTATTTGTCGAAGGAAATTCTAGTCTCAATGCATAGCACAATGATCGCCCTTCGGGGGTTTCAAGCACAACCCCAGCTCCGGAACAACAATCATTTCCTGCACCATCAACATATAATTTCAATTGGATCAGGATGTCATTAGTCACCTCTTCCTCACTGTCACCTTTATCTGTGTATTCCGCAATGAAGTCTGCTAAAGCTTGTCCATCGACTGCTCTTCGAGGATGGTAGGTGATATCATACTGGCTGAGTTCAATATTCAACTTTAGAAGGCGACCCGAAGTTTAAGGGCGAAATAGGACTTGCTTTAGAGGTTGATCAGTGAGGACTTTAATAGGATGAGCTTGGAAATATGGTCTCAACTTTCTGGATGCAATCAGCAGATAATAGGCGAGCTTTTCCAGCTTTGAATAGTTCATCTCTGCCCCAGTGAATCTTTTGTTGATGTAATAAACCGAGCGCTGAATTATTGCGTCTTCCCGTACCAATGCTTCACTGAGAGCGTGAGATGAAACCACCAAATATATGAAAAGATCTTCACCATTGCTGGGCTTAGAAAGTATTGGAGGCATTTCCATTTGTCGAATCAGTTCATCAAAGGCTTTCTGACATTCAGGAGTCCATTCAAATTTTTTCTTTCCTTTCTTCGGAGCGTCAAAGAAGGGAATGCATTTGTCAGTGGCCCTGGAAATAAACCGACACAAAGCAGTGACTTTCCCGTTGAGGCTTTGCAATTCCTTCTTTGTCCTAGGGGCTTTGACTTCTCTTAAGGCAGTAATCTGAGAAGGATTGGCTTCAATGCCCCTAACACTCACAGTGAAACACAAAAGTTTTTCGGACTCTACCCCGAATGAGCATTTCGAAGGATTTAGCTTCATCCCATACTTTCGGAGAACAGCAAACATTTCTGCCAAATGATCCATGTGGTCTACTGCTTTCTTCGATTTCACCAACATATCATCAACATATACTTCCATAGTCTTGCCAATCTGGGGCTTGAACATGGCATTGACAAGTTTCTGATAAGTTTCCCCTACGTTCTTCAGTCCGAAGGGCATGACTTTATAGCAGTAAAGACTAACGTCAGTGATGAAGCTCGTGTCCTCTTGATCTGGCTCATGCATCATGATTTGGTTATATCCTGAGTAAGCATCCACAAAAGACAACATATCATGCCCGGCTGTTCCATCCACCAACTGATCAATCCTGGGTAACGGGAAATAGTCTTTGGGGCATGCTTTGTTCAAGTCCGAAAAGTCGATGCATACTCTCCACTTTCCATTTGCTTTTTTAACCAACACCAGATAAGAAACCCAATTTGGATAAGTGGATTCTCTGATAAAGCCATTTTCCATGAGCCAATCTACTTCTTCTTTTAATGCCTCCGACCTTTCAGGACCCTGGGTTCTTCTTTTCTGCATTACGGGTGTGAATTTTGGATCAATATTCAAAGCATGAACCGTGATTTCTGGAGATATTTCACACATGTCGGCATGACTCCAAGCGAATACATCCAGGTTTGCTTTCAAGAATGATATCAACATATTCTGAATCGTCACACCGAGTTATGAATCCACATTCAGCACCTTGTTTGGATCTTTGAGGTCAACAGGTATTGGCACCATCACTTCCATCGGCACCACTCTATTTTCCCCTGCACTGGCTTTTCTAGGATCAATCTCTTTTTGCACACCACTACGTTCACCAGTGCAAGGTTCACCCTATAATTGCTACAAGGTGGGCTCTTTGATGCGGAGCGGAGCTGCCGCACCCTTACCCATCTCTCTTTCCTTCGTCTCTCGTAGCTCTGTGAGATATCATTCTCGCCCGGCATTTTGGTCCCCCTTCACAACACCAACTCCATTATCAGTGGGGAATTTCATAGTCAGGCACCAGGAGGTGAGAATGGCCTTGAATGCACCGAGAGTCGGTCGACCCAAGAAGGCATTATAAGCAGAGAATTTATCAACAATCACAAAAGTTTGCTTTCGGACCACCTTCTTTCCCCTTCTCCGAGCTCTACAAATAAGTCAATAGTCCCAGCAGGTTGTTTTGGTTCTCCAGTGAACCCAACAATTTTCTGTGAGGAAGCTTGAACGTCCGCCATGGGGATTTTCATCAGATCAAATATCTTTTTGAAGAGGACATTACAAGAGGCGTCGCAGTCCACAAGCACACTTCTCACAATGGCTGGTCCGATGCCTGCAGATATCACCAAGGGGTCTATGGTTGGAGCCTCAACACCGGCAGAGTCTCTAGCCCTGAATATGATGTCATCATTAAAAGTTCTTTGTTGTTTTAAGGGTGTAGCATCTTCCAAGACAAAAACACTTTCCTCAGCCATCTTAAAGCATGAGCATATCTTTCCATCTCACCCCACCTTCTGCCCGCTGGGTGAGGACCCCCTGTGATAATGTTAATGATAGGCCACTCAGATTCATGGATTGTAGTCCTCTCACTTATGCCAAAATGATGAGCAGGAATTTGTTGCCCTTGAGTGGATGAGCTCGGGTCATTTCTATTCCTCTTTACATATTGTTGCAATTTATTCTGTCGCAGCAACTCTTCAATCAAATTGTTTAAATGGCGACATTCGTTAGTGTCATGGCCAGGTTGACTGTGAGACCGACAGAATCTCCCATTATGTGCGGCATCTTTCCCAGGCCTTATCTTAGGTGGTTTGGGATATTCAACAGTATCCTTGGTTGCAAAGAAGATATTTTCTGGACTATCAGTTAACGGAGTGAGATCTGAAGGTCTAAAGTGGCGAGCATTCTTCGCATCCTTTTGCTTTTTCCCGCCGTTATTCTCCCTCTTCTGACCACCAAATTCTTTCCTGTTAGAAGCAACAGTGTTATTATCAACCTCAGTCACAACTACTTTTGCCTGCACAGGAAGGCTTTCTAGGCACATGAATTCATCGGCCTTTTTGTAGAACTTTTCAAGTGAATTTGGCTCTTTCATCATCGCCATTTCCCAAATTCACATTATTTATCAATAGCTCGCGTTAAGTAGGTCAGAACCATTCGAGGCTCTGCATTATCAACCTTGGCCAAGGCTACGTTAAAGTGGTTTAAGAAAGATCTGATTGACTCTCCTGGGATTTGTTCAAGGCTGGAAAGTGACATCATATCCTTGGCCTTCTAAGCATATAGCCTGACCGGATTTTTGAACTTGCGAGTCAGGTCAGAGAACTGATTTATGGATCGAACCGACAGCTTGGTGAACCAAAGCAGGGCCACTCCCTCCAAGTACACAGGAAAATATCTACACTTGATCTCATTTGTTGTCCTTGCCCCAGTCATATGCCAGTCATACTTGTATAAGAATTGATTAGGATCGCTTGTCCCCCAATAAGCTGGAATAGAAGGGGGAAAAAACTTCTTTGGAAATTCAACCTTCAAGATCCTTTCAGTAAAAGGAGTCTTGCTTGGAGCAAACCCCCAGTCATTTTCATCTTCCTTCCTTTGCATGCTCTCATTCATAATTTGGCGAATCGTCTCCAAGAGGTATTCCTCATCATTTAGAGGCCCCGCGGGATGGACGTCAGCTACTTTTTCAGAAGTTTACCTGGAAAAACGTTCGCGAAGAGTTGGCTACGGCGTTGAACCTCCGGCTTGGGGAGGTGCCCCTTCGGCTGTGCCAGCTGCCCTTTGAGGAATACCCTTTCCTTGAGAATCATGAACATCTTCGTCTAAGGTTACTTCATTGTTTTCCGGTCGACGGTTAACTCCAAGCAAAGCTTTTAACCGGTGCAACATCAAAGTGTTCTAGGCTTCCATTTGTTGATACAGCCTAGACACTACAGCATCTAACTCCTCCCTTGTGACTCCAACACTAAGATCCGCTTGATTTGATGCGGGTGAAGTAGCGGTTTTGTCATAAACACTTCCAGATCAAGTAGATCTACCTTTTCTTCCAGGAGACATAATCTCAGATAGACTTCTGGTTCTTAGAGGGAGTCTTTCAACAAATCTTTGCGGAGCAATGATGTGAGCACCCTGATTTCAATTCTCAGCGAAAGCACCAAAAATATTAACGCTAAAAATGTATGCTAACACCCCGGTGTAAGTTGTAGTATAGTGAAAGCACCACCCGTTGGTACGAGAACTGAAAATAAGCAGAAAATAGCAGAGAAACAGTAAAGAGACAACAATTTTTATAGTGGTTCGGCTCATAGTCAAGCCTACGTCCACTTAATCTCTTTTATTGCTGATTTGATTACAACTTTTTCAATGATTCTTCAATTACAACACGATTAAGACGAGTAGCTAGAACTTCGATATAGAAAAGCTCTTTGAATTCATGTTGAATGAGTTAGATCTTTCTCAAAGTTCGTTGAAGCATCTTCGGTGTTTGAAATGTTGAAGGAATCGAGAAAGCAGCAAAGTATTGGCGTTCCAGATTGATCCAAAAGTCCCCTTCCTGGTGGAGTAGGCGGGGTATTTATAGGGAAATTCTGGGTCTAGGTCGTAGGTCGTGGGCGACATAGGAGTAGGTTAGGTCGTCGGTCACCAATGACCTAATGGATACGGTCTATGGCTTGATCAACTGTTTTTGCTGGTAGGTCGTAGCGACCTATGGGAGTAGAAGGCGACTTACATGGAACGACTTAGAAGAGGTAGCAAACTAAGGTTGGGAGCGACCTGTATGCAAGCGGCTTTACTATGGAGCTCACTAGGTCGTTAACTCGTTCGGTCGCTAACTCGTTAGGTCAATAACTCGTTAGATCGATAACTCGTTAGGTCGCTAACTCGTTAGGTCGCTGAGTCCCTTAGGTCGTTAGGTCGCTGAGTCCTTTAGGTCGGTAGGTCGCGCCGTGCTGTAAGTAGTTGAGTCGCCATTCAAAAAGGGATTAACAATATCTGTGTATTTAAAATTGATTTTTTAAAATAGGATAAATTATTTATAGATAATAATGAGCTTATTTAAAAAATTGATATTTATATTTATTCAAATTGATTTTAGATTTGGATTTTTAATTTGACTTTGAAATTGAATATAAATTTGAATTTAAGGGAATAAACATATATCTTAAAATAAAATAATAATATAGTTTGGATTTAAAATGTATAGATAATGTTTTTAGTTAAAAATAAGATTTGTTTTATATTATTCTTTTTATAGAAATTTATCTGTAGAAACTTGGTTATATATTTATACAATAAGAAAAAATACAAGGGCTTTTTGAAATAGCATTTTAAAATGAGTTTGCGATATTATATATAATTTTATTTAAATTATAATTGGTTTTATTTTATTTTCTTTTAAAGATTGTATTTATATAAATTAAGTAAACATATTAGTTAATTAGGAAATTAATTTAAAAAAGCTTTTAAAATTATTTTAGGATAAATATAAATAAATGTTAACAAGTGTTAAATTATAAATCTCTTAGATAACAAGTGTTAAACATTAATACAAACTAGAGACAAGTGTCACATTTTTTTTATTTTCTTTTCGTTTTAATAAAACTGAAAATTAGCCTATATAAACACTATCTTCTCTTCATTTTCTTTTTCTTTAAATTTTGTGTTCATTCCTAAATGAAACTAGAAAAATCCATGCGATCTTGACTCTTCAAAAAACCAAAAAATCTTCAGACCAATGCTCAAATCGATATCATGTAAAAATCTCCTCAAGTTCAAATCTGCAAAAATTTGTTTCCCTCTAAATTTTTTCCCAAACCTTTATGCTTAGTCCTGTAATCAGTTTCTCAAAATAAAACTTGCAATCAAATGACCAAAACCTGAAATCAAGTGCAAATCAAAGCTCTAATGTTTATTTTCCTGTAACCTCCTTATACCCAAAAATCCGTTAACCTTTTCAAATTCAAAGCCTATAAACACTCCTCAAAGAAAAACATCAATCTCTGTTTACAAATCAAGTATGTAAACATCCTTCAAAATTGCATGCCTGTAGTATGTTTTCAAAAATTTCAAGCATTTGCTAGTCTTCAAAATGCAAGCAAGTGAATCTGGGTCAAGGGCAAACCTGAAGCATTTCTGTTTAAAGCAAATCTAGTATTCAGTTTTATTGGAATCAATATACAAATGCATGCATATTTCAATCCAATTTCTAAAGCTCTGCATCTCCTTGATTCGTGAGTAAACATTTTTACTAAAAACTTAAGTAGTAAATTTTCTGTTGCATATGAGTTTGTGATGATCTTTATTTTATACAAGATTTCCTCTATTCTCTGTGTAAATAAATATGCAATATGTGTTGTCATGCCTTGAATCTATGCATGCTTGATTTCATTGATCTTCTCTGTTTTTTCGTATTGCAAAATTTAAGTAATAATCAGAACTTCAAGCTATTTCTATTTAAACAACTGTTAGGACTCAGATGCAAACAAAATAGGTTAGTTTAATTATAAACTAAGAACTAGGAATAGAACTAAGTATCTTGTGTTTTAAATTATTTGGAAAATAAACAATGCAGTGACACTTTAACACCAATGTTTGAAATCAAATGTTGAAATTGGATGAAATAAATGTATAATCTGAATTGTCACTGGAAAATTTTAATTTTAAAAAGAAAATCTCAATTTTTAATGATGTTTTGATGGTGAATTTTGGGTATCAGTAGAAATGAGTTTCTGGTCAATATCAGGTGATCTCGAGGTTTTGGTGATCAGAATCTTGGGTGGAGTTGGAAATAGGATCGGGAAGTGTGGCAAAAATGGTGGCAGCTCGGAATGATGGCCGTAGCGACGATGGTGAGGTTGATTGGATTCTTAACCTAGTTCTATTCGAATTTGGAAATTGGCCTACTGCAACTTCAGTGTTGCATCGAGTTTGAAGGGATTTTGGGAATATGATCGTGGAAGTCTGGAGGAGGTGTGACCGTGATGGTACGAATTCCGGTGATCGTCGTTGTGAGTTCGAGGAGGAAGAGGCTATGGCTGTTTGTTCCATTTTTTCAACTGGGTAGTTCTATCTTGATCAATGGCTCGTGCGGGAGTTCCACTGCTTGGATTTGTGTTACGTCATGATATGTGACGTGCCGGTGAGTTCGTCAAAGGCCGGAGGTGATTCTGGCACTGGTGCAGGTGTACGGGAATGTTTTGGTGCCAGTATGTATTAGAGGGTTGGGTTAGGTTGTGGCTCGAAGGGATGATGGTGCGTTTGAGTGCTTGGCTCTAGTTGAAACTCGAAGTAGCCTGCATAGTTTGTTTTTAACTGTTAACAGTTTATTTGTTACAGGTGTTTATTTGAAATTTAAACTAAAATTTTGAAATGGAAGGAAAGAATGAAACTTTGAATGTTTCAAGTGATACTGGAAATTCAACTGAATTAGGTTTATTAAAGAAAATTTTCAAAAATATTTAAAGGATTTATTTTTAAAATAGGTTTAAATTTTAAATAAAATATGTTTTGAATTTTGTGTATGAATCTTGTTTTAAATTTATTTATGAAATAAATGTTTCTTTAACATTTTTTTATGAAGTTGAACTTTATTTAATTTAAATCTTGTTAAATAGCATTTTAAAACCTTAATAGATATGGATTTATAAAGATTTTATAAAAAGCAAGTATATTGATTTAAATTTAAAACTTGATTTAAACCATAAACCATTACTTGATGATATTTTGGAATATTTAAAGGATGTTGTGATTTGTAAACTTTAAATTATTATGTTGAACAAGTATTTTAAACTTAATTAATAATTTGATTAAGTAAAGATCATTTTTAAAGTAAATTGTTTTAATAAGCATAATTAATATAAGGTTTTATCTCAAGATAATTATTGTTAAATAATTTGAGATTTATTAAGATAGTTAAGAAGTTTAAGTGTATTAATTAACTTAATTAATTAAATATAAAAGGGTTAATTAAGTAATTAATTAAGTATAATTATTAATTTAATTAACTAATAATTATGATAATTTAATTAACGACTAATGATTAATTAAGTTGTAATTATTTATTAATTAAGTAATTAAGGGTTAATTAAAATAGTAATTAAGAAATACTTAATAAAGTATTATTAAGTGATAATTGGGTTTGCTTGATTAATAATTCAGAGGTTATTAATCTATAATGCAAGTTAATTAAGAATTAATTAACTATTATTTAAGGATTGATTAATTAATTATGGATTAATTAATTTGTAATTAAGGTTCTTAACTAATAATTAAGTTTTAATTAATTAATGATTAGGAAATAATTAATTAGTTAATTAAGGTTAATTAATTAATTATAAAAGTAATTAGTGATCGATTACTTTGTATTAAAGGATTGATTAATAATTAAGGTTTATTAATTAATAGTTGATGATTAATTTGGTTAAACAGTAATTAAGGGATGAATTACTCGGTTATGATTTATGAGGTGTTTGTGATCAAGCCGAGTTAATTAATTTGTTAATTAAATAAATACAGTCACTTGATAAATGATTAAGTATGTTTACTTAATAAGTTTGATAAGAGTAATTACTTAAGATGAGTAATTGATGAATAAATTACATGAGGTAATTGGGATAAGTGAAATTACTTATTGCGAATTATTTTAAATGGATAATTACTTGATAAAGTAATTAAGGATTTGTTACTTGGTGTAATAAATCAAAGGATCCATAAATGTAATTAAAAGTAATTATGAATAATTAATTACTGTTTATAAATATTAAAGTTAATTTAATTAATTTAAGCATGATTAATTAATTTAATTAATTAAGCAATAATGTAACTAATTATAGTTAATTAATTAATGGAATTAATTAATTAAGGTTCATTAATTAATATGATTAATGAGAATAATTAAGGATTAATTACTTAATTAAGAGATAATTAATCAAGGTTGACTAATTAAAATGATGATTAATTGATTGTTTTAGTTAATGGATAAGTAAGCAAGATTTATTGTGATGAAGGTAATTAATTTAATTCATTTTAAATTAATTAAGAGATGAAGTAATTAATTTAATTCATTTTAAATTAATTATAAATGGTGTAATTTATAAAATTTATAGATCATTGCTTATGGATGGCTGATTTATATTGAATGGCTTAGTTGCTTGATATCTCTGATGAGATATGTGTGATATATATGGATGCTTTGGTTGCATTGAGATGATAGTATAAGTAATCTATTTGTGATGATAACATGAATTATCTGTTGTGATGATAATCTATTGTGATATTGTGAATTATCTATCTGTGTGTGTATAGATAGTTGATGTAACAACTCGAAATTTTCGATTCCGAAAATTCCATATAGTTAGAGAAAAGAAGAAAGAGATAGAAGAAGAAGAACAGAAAAGAAACACACAATCTCACATTTCGCAGCGGATAAAATATAGTAACCCCTAAATAATAGTTATACAAAGGAAAACTGTATTTGTCAAATTACACTTTAATATGTATCAGAGTTACAACATATTTACAAGCATAGGAACAGATAAATCAATCTGTTTTAGATACTATAATAAATCATAGCAGAGACTCTCCATGCATTCCTGCTCTCCAGCTCGCCTCCTGAGCTCCAGAACGTCCTTACCTGAAAATCTGTAATACTCGGTCTGACCCGAGAATTACATCAAAGTTACACCCGAGTCAGGTTGGAAACCAGCATGAGTAAACCCATCTAACTTGGAATACAAAAGCATACAATTTATATAAACCCGGGGGTAACTTACATCAATTTACACCTCACAAGTTGTTATAGACATCAACCATTTCACACATCAATTTCTAAGTGCCAAAACTTAGATTTAAATGGTCCAATTTACTTGAGTCATTGCACTTCAGCCTATTAGTTTCACATATCCGATTATAAGAATCGAAGTGGTTTTGGTTATTTACTAATACCCGACTCTGGTCTCTTCGAATCCCATGCCATCTAAAACCAAGCTATTCAATTAAATACAACTCAACTTTAATTACCGGATAACACTTTTACACAGTAATTCATAATTAAAAGATAATCTCATAATCACTGCTCATTCAACATATCATATTACAAAGCCATTCATATCAGAGATATCAACCAATCCAAAGAACCTATCACCACTCATCATTCATGAGCAAGATTTATCTCTTCCATCAATTACATTAATTAACGATCTTCTAATTACTCTCATTAGTTAATTATTTTTAAATTTCATTTAATAATTAACCCTTTATTACATTCATTAGTCAGCTTTGATTAACCACAAATGAAAAATTAACTTTCCTTGGTTACTCAATCAAATAACCAACTCCTTGATTTATTACATTAATTAATCCTTTAATTACACTGAGTAACTATAACTTAATTCCTTCCATCAAGTAATTATCCACTAATTACTCCTATAAGTAATTATCCATCATTAATTACATTCAGTAATTATACATTAATTACTTCACCAAGTAACTATCCAATTAACTAATAAGTGATTATCATTAATTAATTAATCTAAACCAAATTACATTAATTAATTATTCAATGAATCAATTAATCCCTAATTAATTATCTCTTAATTACTTTCATTTCCACTAATTACTTCTTTAGGTAATTATTGTTAATTACAAAGTAATTAAACTTTAATTTATTTCATTTATTAATTATTCTTAATTATATAATCTTACTTAATTAAGTATAACTTGTATTTACATTGAATACTTTCTCAAATCATTTACTTTATTAAAACTAGTTTAGCATAATATTTGAAATATAATTCTACTTTAAACAAAACAATTAAAACATTTAATTTAACCTCTAAATCTTTGAAAACCCCTTTCAAAGTTATTTAACAAATCTTTAAAACTTGTTTAAATGCCTTGCTTTGGAACTTAAATCATACTTAAAAATATAAAAAGCTGTTTTCATTAAGTTTAAAAAAAAACTTTCACCATTTCTACACTTATAAAACTGATAAGTAAATAGGCCTGGAAACCAAATTTAGCACACGAGCCCCCTAAAAAAACTCAGGCCATAACCACTAAAACTCGAGTGAAAACCCGAGCAAACTCTTCAACGAGTAAAATCCCACTTCCATTTCTTTACAAGATTTAGTTTATGTTTAAAAAGAAAATTTAAAATATGGACTAACACTCACCAGCTCTCTGTCCCTACTGCTTCGAACCAAACATGGAGATACGCGAACTCGAACACGAGACGAAGCCATCTTCCCCAAATTTCAACCCAAATCAGATATATGTGCACACGCGTGCACATGCCCCCCAACTCCGACCATCGATGATCCATTTCGAGACCACCCTCAGATCGACAACCACCCATAGTAACGAACATATCGATCAGCTACGTCGAATTACCAATGATTCGAAATCGAACCCCTCCAAGCAACAGGCATTAGAAACTCGATTTACCCAAATACCTACTGCCGACGATCAAGGCGACTAGAAACTTCACCCTTCAGATCTCAACCTTGTCATCTACCCTCGCATCCATCCTAACCCTCGCAATTGAACTCGATGCTTCGAACAAGACGAGATTACCTTGCCAAATCGCGATAGTACAACCTCCAAAAAAAACCCTAGCATCAGTACGTTCACCATGGCTTACGACAAAGACAACAAGCATTTTTCTCAACCTTCCCGTCCATCATACAAGCTTCGATTCCAATCACGACATCCCTCATGCAAACTATCTTCCGAAATCATCAAAAGTCCCAGTTTCTTTCCACTTCGATTTTCTCAATCAATGGTTCATTAAAAATCTCGATTCTTCTTTCAAAAATCATTATTTTTAATGACATTTAAGATGATCTTCCTGAAACTAATATTTGTGACGTTTGACATTTTGGCATAATTTAATTTATGTCTGTGCTTTCAAATTTCCCCGAGGAACTTCGATTTATTTTACTTAAATCCATTTTTACAATTTGAATTATGGTAAAACCAACAACTTTTGTTTAAAGTCTGAAATTTAACAAAAATTAGAAGAGAAGGATTTTTATTTCAAAACATGTATGGAAACCCATTATGTTTAACCAAGTTTTTACTCCTTCATCTCCAAAATTAGAAATTAGGAAAAACAGTAAAACCCTGTAAACACTTTAACAAAGATCAAAAGCCTGTAAATGTTTTTCACCAAACTGTAAATGGTTTCAATCAAAACATAGCAAGAATCCCGAAGAAAATAAAAGTTCAGTAAAGCAAGCTTTGAAACATCTTCTTCAGCATTTCCATATTTCAAAATTTGAGCTCTAGAACAGGTGAGTAAACTTAAGTTTTAAACAGTTTAAATTTGATGCATGTGGAAATATTTGAAGTAGGACTTTGGTAAAATGCTTACAGAGATGTTTACATGATGGTTTTATGATAAATACCTGAATATAAGTATATTGATATCTGTGAGTAAATCTTTCCTCCTTAAACAATTTGAAATCAATAGCTGTTTCAGATCTAAAAGATTATCTCTATTTTGCAAATATTGCGAGTAATTTTTTTTTCAATTAAAAGCTTAACCAAACTGTAGCTTGTTGCATGTGAAAAATTTCTGTGATAATTAATGCTAGCTTGAGGAATTTTGGGTGATTTTCTATATGAAAGTTGAAGTGTAGGATTTATCTATATGAATGTTGTTCGCGCTCAAATTTTAGCGTTAACATTTTTGGTGCTTTCATTGAGAGCTGAACTCAGGCGAATTATCATCATTGCTCCACGAAAGTTTGTTGAAGTAATCTCTCTGAAGACTAGAAGATTATCTGAAATCATGGCTCTGGGGAGAAGGAGTAGATCTGTTAGATCTGGAAATGTTCAAGAGGGAACCTCCGCTTCCCCAGTACATAATCAAGCCACTCCACCTGTTGGGGTTACAAAAGCGGAGTTGGACGCTGTAATCTTAGGGCTGAACCAGCAGATAAATGCCCAAAGTGCACAATTGGAGGCTCAGAATGCCCAAAATGCCCTAATTTTGAATAAGTTGAACGATTTGCTTGGGGTAAACCGCCAACCAACGGGTAATGAAAGGAACTTTACTAGCAACATTCATGAAGCTGAAGAAGGAAACATTCCTGAGAGGGCCGCCAGCCCCTTTGAGCGTACATTTCCTGAAGTTGGTGGGTCTAAAGCTCGAAATGATGAGGGGTATCTTTATGAAATGGTTCGACAAATCATGAAAGAAAGCATGCAAAGGAATGAAGACGAGAAGGAATGGGGTTTCGCTCCAAGTAAAACCCCGTTTACCGAAAGGATCTTAAAGGCTGAATTCCCAAGGAAGTTCGTCCCTCCAACTATCCCAGCTTACAAGGGAACAAGTGATCCGAACGAATTCTTGTGTAAGTATTATTGGCACATGACAGGTGCCAGAGCTTCTGATGAAATAAAGTGTCGATATTTTCCTGTATATTTGGAAGGTGTAGCTCTGCTTTGGTTCACCAAGCTACCAATTCGGTCTATAGATCAGTTTTCTGACCTAACCCAGAAATTCAAGGAGCAGTTCAGACTGTATGCTTCAAAAGCCAAAGATATCACGTCGTTGTCAAGTTTAGAACAGAATCCAGGGGAAACTATCAGATCTTTCTTGAATCGCTTTAATATAGCGCTGGTGAGGGCCATCGACAAGACGAGCGAATTTGGAAAATGGATTAACATGAAGGAACCAAATTCCCTCAAAAAATTCTACAAGAAACCAGATGAGTTCATACGCTTGGAAAGCCGCCCTGTACCGGTAAAGGCAGTATTGGAAAAAGATGAAGATAACATTGCTGCTCCACGCAAAAATGAATCTGTAGGACAGAAAAGGGAAAATAACGATGGGAAGAAACAGAAAAATCCGAAGAAGCCTCTTTCCTTCAGGTCATCAGAATATACTCCTTTATCAGATACGCCAGAGCGCATTTACCTTGCCACTAAAGATTCTGTCGACTATCCTAAACCTCCCGTTTTGAGAACCGGGAAAAAAGCTGTAAAAAGCGGGAAGTTTTGCCGCTTCCATAATCAACCCAGTCATGATACCGACGAATGCCACCAATTGAAAATTTTGATTGAAGAATTGATAAGGGAAAACAAGCTGCAGCAATTTGTGGAAAATAATAGCGGAAATCCCGCTTCGTCTAGTCAGGGGCAACGAGCTCCTGTTCATCAATCCAGGACAAGTGAGAAGGCTGCAGGGGATGAATCTGGAAGGCCTGTTATCAATGTCATTACGGGAGGACCTCACCCAGCAGGCAAGAGCTGGGGTGAAATGGAAAGGTACACCCGGGCTTTGAAATATGTACCGTCCGAAGAAGATGTCTTTGTTTTGGAAGATGCTACGCCCCTGAAACAACAAAGAACTTTCAATGACGATATTGTGTTCAGAGCCAGGGATTCCATAGGTGTTGAAGCTCCTACCCTGGATCCCTTAGTCATCTCGGCTGGTATCGGGCCAGCTATTGTCAGAAGAGTTCTCATTGATTGTGGTGCATCCTGCAATATCCTCTTCAAGAAAACATTCGACCAAATGAAGATCCCTATGGCTGATGTGCAAGCCTCGTCGCAGAAAATCGTTGGCTTCACTGGGGAGCCAAAACAGCCGATAGGAACTGTTGATTTGCTTGTAGAACTTGGAGAGGGAGAAAGAAAAGTAGTCCGCAAGCAAACTTTTGTGATTGTCGACGAATTTTCTTCTTATAATGCTTTCCTTGGCCGTCCAACTCTCGCAGCATTCAAAGCTGTTCTGGCCCCATGGTGCCTCACCATTAAATTCCCCACATATAATGGAGTGGGAGTTATAGAAGGGGATCAAAATGCTGGGCGGGAGTGTTATCTGACAGAGCTACGAGAAACAAGGAAAAGAGAAATGGGAAAGGATGCGGCAACCCCAGTCTGCATCGAAGAACCAGCCTTGTAGCAATTACAGGGCGGGCCCTGCACTGGCGAGCACAGCGGAGCACGGAAAGAGATGGATCCTAGAAAAGCCAGTGCAAGGGAGAATAGAGTGGTACCAGTGGAAACGACAGTACCAATACCTGTTGACCCGAAGGACCCAAATAAGGTGTTGAACGTGGGTTCGCAACTTCATATGTCAATTCAGAATATCTTAATATCTTTTTTAAAAGCAAATTTGGATGTTTTTGCTTGGAATCATGCCGATATATGCGGAATATCCCCAGAAGTTGCAGTACACGCTCTGAACATTGATCCAAAATTTACACCTGTGAAACAGAAAAGGAGAACTCAAGGTCCAGAAAGGTCAGCAGCGTTAAAAGAAGAAGTTGATCGGCTCATGGAGAATAACTTTATCAAAGAATCTACCTATCCGAATTGGGTTTCGAATCCAGTGCTGGTTAAGAAAGCCAACGGAAAATGGAGAGTGTGCATCGATTTTTCAGATCTAAACAAGGCCTGCCCCAAAGACTGCTTCCCGTTACCCAGGATCGATCAACTAGTAGACGGAACAGCAGGACATGAATTGTTATCTTTTATGGATGCCTACTCCGGATATAACCAAATCATGATGCATGAGCCAGACCAGGAGGACACTAGCTTTATTACCGATGTTGGTCTTTACTGCTACAGAGTTATGCCCTTCGGGCTGAAGAATGCGGGGGCAACCTACCAAAGACTTGTTAATGCTATGTTCAAACCACAGTTGGGCAAGACTATGGAAGCCTACGTCGACGACATGTTAGTAAAGTCTAAGAAAGCAGTGGATCACATAGAACACTTAGCAGACATGTTCACAGTCCTACGAAAATACGGAATGAAGCTCAACCCTTTAAAATGTTCATTTGGAGTGGAATCCGGAAAGTTCTTAGGTTTCATCGTGAGCGCTAGGGGCATTGAGGCTAGTCCAGCTCAAATTACTGCCTTAAAGGAAGTCAAAGCTCCTAGAACGAAGAAGGAATTACAGAGTCTCAATGGAAAAGTCGCCGCCTTGAGTCGGTTCATTTCCAAAGCCACTGATAAATGCATCCCATTCTTTGACGCCCTGAAGAAAGGAAAGAAAAACTTTGATTGGACTCCCGAATGCCAAAAAGCCTTTGATGAATTGATTCGCCACATGGAAGCGCCTCCGATACTTTCTAGGCCTGGCGATGGTGAGGATCTTCTTATATACTTGGCAGTATCATCTCATGCTTTAAGTGCAGCGCTGATACGAGAAGACAAGAGGATTCAACATCCAGTTTACTATATCAGCAAAAGAATCACCGGGGCAGAGATGAATTACTCCAACTTGGAAAAACTCGCCTATTTCCTACTGATTGCATCAAGGAAGTTGAGGCAATATTTCCAAGCTCATCCTATCAGAGTCCTCACTGATCAACCTTTAAAGCAAGTCCTATTTCACCCCGAGACTTCGGGTCGTCTTCTAAAGTGGAATATTGAACTCAGTCAATATGACATCACTTATCATCCGCGAAAAGCAATCAATGGACAAGCTTTAGCGGATTTCATCGCAGAATTCACAGATAAGGGTAACAGTGAGGAGGAAACGATCGATGATTCCCCAATCCAATGGAAGTTATATGTTGATGGCGCGAGAAATGACTACTGTTCTGGAGCCGGAGTTGTACTTGAGACCCCTGAAGGTCGGTCATTATGCTATGCACTAAGATTGGAATTTCCTTCAACGAACAATGAAGCAGAATACGAAGCTCTTATCGCTGGCCTAAGAATTGCTAAAGAACTAAACATCCGAGCATTACAGATCTTCAGTGATTCTCAGCTTATTGTATGCCAAGTCAAGAAGGAATTCCAAGCGAAAGGGGGAAATCTGCCTGCCTACTTGTTAAAGGCTTGGGAACTCCTGGGTGATTTCGACCATTACATGATAAGTCATATTCCTCGGGAAGAAAACACGAAAGCAGATTCTCTCGCAAAGTACTCTAGCACAGGCGAAGCTCAATTTCTGGGGTTGACTCCAGTAGTGGTCCTGTCGGCTCCAAGCATTGATGAGATGGATGTTGATTGGATCATGAGCGTGTCTCAAGAGCAAGACTCATGGATGACTCCAATAACAGAATATCTGCTCAATGGCTCTTTACCGGAAAATTCAAAAGAACGAAAGAAGCTACTGAGGAAAGCCTCTCGCTATATAGTCCAGGATGGCCAATTATACAGACAGGGATTCTCAATGCCGTTACTTCGATGTGTATCCAGGGAAGAGTCCAAAACAATCCTAGCTGAGGTACATGGGGGTGAATGTGGTGATCATTTAGGTGGTCAAACTTTAGCAAAGAAGATTCTCCGATACGGATATTTTTGGCCAGAAATTAATCGAGATGCAGCAGACTATTCCCGAAAATGTGACAGATGCCAAAGATTCGCAAAAATTCCTAGAGCACCTTCCACTGAACTCACACAGATGGTCAGTCCATGGCCATTTGCAATATGGGGGATAAACCTTGTAGGACCGTTACCAATTGCCAAATCTGGAATTAAATATGCCATTGTGGCTGTAGATTATTTTACTAAATGGGCAGAAGCTGAACCACTGGCTACTATCACCTCTAAAAAGTTGATAAGTTTTGTGACTAAAAATATCATTTGCAGGTATGGTGTGCCTCAAAAGATAATTACAGACAATGGTACTCAGTTCGAAAGTGAAGAATTCCAATATTTTTGCAAACGATTCAAAATCCGAAAAAGCTTCTCAGCAGTAGCTCATCCGCAGGCAAACGGGCAGGTGGAAGCAGTAAATAAAATTATCAAGTCAACCATCAAGAAGCAACTTGAAAGAGCAAAAGGTGGTTGGGTCGATAAGCTACCACTAGCATTATGGGCGTACAGAACTACCCACAAGACTGCGACTGGGCATACTCCGTTTTCATTGGCATACGGATCTGAGGCAATGATTCCGGTAGAAACAGAGGTCCCTTCACATAGAAGAATCCATTTCAATCAAGCGGAGAATGAAAAACTACAGCTTGAGGCACTAGATCTCCTTGATGAAAAAAGAGAAGAGGCTGAGCTCAGAATCGCATCTCATCAGCAAAGGATAGCCAGACATTTCAATTCCAAAGTTCGCCAACGCACCTTTGAGATTGGAGATCTAGTCCTAAAGAGAATTATGACAGCGACAGGTGTGTTTGGGCCAAATTGGGAAGGACCATATGTCATAGGTCAGAAGCTTCTTGACGGTACATTCAAACTCACTACTGTCGAAGGAGATCAAATTCCAAGAGCCTGGAACAGCAATCACTTGCGCCCATACTTTACTTGATAGCTTTGTTGAAATATTGTAAAAAGAATTATGAATGTATGATTCCTGTAATTGAAAGCGATTGTAAAACTGATGCAAGTGAATAATGAAAGACTATAAAGTGGATGTAGGCCCAAATTCTTGGCCGAACCACTATAAATCTTGTGTTCCTTATTATTATTACATGTTTGCTTTATTTTCGATATGAAAAGTACATTAAATGTATTGCTGAAATGTCGATTTAAATTTTTGTAGGCAACAAAAATAAAACTTGCACATTACAAGACCAAGTGATTCTTGTTATCATTCAACAAACAAATTCCAAGTCACAAAATTCCCGAATTTAAATCCTAGATAAGAAGTGCTTCAATTGAACGGCCAATGATTTCGCCGAAAACGGGCTCTAGCTAATAAATTGAGAAGTTTGAACAAACAAACATCCAATTAAGAAGCTTATGCCCGTTCTCGCGAACTGGCCTAGCAATGAAGTACACTTCTTTGGATTAAACAAACTACTTGTAAGAGAAGGGAGTGCGAGCTTGAAAAGAAAAAAATAGAGGATCGCTAAAAAGGCATAAGCAAGTGGACAAGGAACAACTAAAGCCCTCTTCGGAGGCACAAGTCCTCTTCAAAGGCATAACTCTTCGGAGGATAAAGACCTCTAACGAGGCATATGCCGCAAAAAAGAAAGTTCTCTACTCAACCAAAAAAGATTGGAGGAGTCATGACCCTCCAACCATGAGAGAGTAACTTCCAGGCAATCCTCGGAGGCACATTTCACCAGGGGGTTGAAGTGTGACAGCCGCTCTTCGGAGTTTCACTTCACCAAAGTTGAAATGTAAAACAAAATAAAATCCCTCTTCAGAGGCCCATTTCACCAGGAGTTGAAGTGCGACAGCCACTCTTCGGAGTTTCACTTCACCAGAGTTGAAATGTAAAACAATATAAAAGCCCACTTCAGAGGCCCATTTCGCCAGGAGTTGAAGTGCAACAGCCGCTCTTCGGAGTTTCACTTCACCAGAGATGAAATGCAAAAAAGAAAAGAAAGAAAGAGCCTCTCCCAAGGGGCAGAAACAGAAAGACCTCTTCCCAGAGGCACAATAAGACAGAAAGACTTCCACCCAGAGGCAGAAATGAAAAGACCTCCTCCCGGAGGCACAATCAAGCAGAAAAACCTCTTCGGAGGCACACGTTTCACCAAGATTGAAATAAAACTTTCAGGTGTTGAAACGTGAAAAAGTCTTCCTCAGAGGAGCAACTTTTCAAAGAAACAAAAATCAAGAAGCCCTTTATTGTGGCAAGTAAAAAAAAAATCCTCATCAAAAGCACACTTTAACTTTCAAAGGAAGAATGAATTACTTGTTCTAGAAAATTCTCTTCCTCAAAAAGAAGTTGAAGTACCTTACAAATACCCGCTTTACCACATAGAAGATTTGATTCAGTAAAATGTGTATATGCACAAAATAAAAAGTGATATCTTCGAAGGTTGAAGCGTAGAAACTTATTTGTGCTCTATTTTTTAATGAAATAATATTCCTCCAAATGTGGAATAATTATTCTCTAAAAAATAAAAGCACAAGTTCCTCATAAAATAAAATATTACAATGGGCTTATGGTATAGGGGCAGCATGGCATAACTACATCGGTAAAATTGCGCTCGAACAATATATACCACAAGCTCACTGCAATATCGTACAAAGAAACTTGTACAAAAATGAATAGTAAATACATTCTCAGATACAGATAGAAGTTTGTACAAAGAAAAAAGAATCATTTTATTCAACACTATTTTATATACAGGTACAGGTTCCAAAGTAAAAAGCAAAAGAAAAGCGGGGGGCCGGTACCCGCACAATTTCCGGTCAATACATGCAAAAAAGGCAAAAAACCGATATGAAAGCCACAGAACCAGAGCCATCATTTCTTCTTCCGCCCAACTATTGAGCCCGCACCTGGCCGAATGACCAACTTTTTAGGCCGGCTTGTAAGGTTAGGGGATGAAGGAGAAAGGTGCTCGGTCGGACTTTCTTCCGTCTCTTCTCCGCCAGTTAAAGATCCCTTCTTCTTCTTCTTCTTGGAAACTCCCTGCTTTCCTCTCTTCTTGGAGGAAGACCCACTCCCTGGAGAAAGAAGTTTGGATAACGGTTTAGCGTCGGAGCTAGTTGGTTCTGGAGTCCTCTCGCTTCCTTCAGTTTCTTCTCCTTTCGGATCTTGAGAAGCAACGGGATCATCTAAGCCGTGAAGAGCTTCTATTTGCTCCTCTTGTGACCCGGGTTGCGAGGCAGAAGGAGGAGTGACCTTAGGAGGCGGGGAAGGAATAATTGGAGGAGGAGAAGCCTGAACAGTGCCCGACGTTTTCTCTGCAGAAGGAAAAAAGTTCAAGTCAGTAAAAAGAGGACACAATGGCTCGCTGAGATTCAAGAAGTAGTCAAAAAGCTCATCAAGTTCGTAAGAAACAGATGAGCAGTCTACTTGGGAAAGATTGTCAGTAGGGTTACCTGCAGAAGTCGGTTCCCTGACGTCAACTTCGTAAGCCTGTGCCTCGGCACTCTCGCCGCCTTCATCTCCACCTTGTATGCTTGTGATACCAGTGGTAACTTTAGTAGGAGATGGGGAATTAGAACTAGAACCGATAATGTCAATTTCGGCTGAAGGAGAAGGTTGAATTGGAGCAGTTGAGATGATTTTTCCTGAATATTCTCCTGCCGTTGTTTCGGCCCTTAAATTTGCAAGCTGTTCTCTCCCCCTAGCGAGAACGGCACGAGCATCATCATCAAGATAGTGCTCCTCAAAAGCCGACTCAGCATAGCCAGCGCCGCTACCACCGAGCATATCGAGTGCGGCCTCCCAAACTTCAGCCAGTGTAATTTCATACTTGGGGCCTAGAAAGGCGAGGCTACCGCGCCCCAAGATGCTATGTAGATAGAAATCAAATAATGTTGAGCTGATGTTGGCCCTCGTTGCCTCGTGAGATTCTTCAGCTGCAATTTTGCCGGCAACGGGCTCATCACGCTCCGTTTCAGCTTTAGAAAGTTGAAGCTTAAGCATTTGAATCTCCGCCTCTTGGGAGCTGTTCTTCTTCCGAAGCTCTTCAATATCAGCGACATAGCCCTCACTAATTCTTTTCTGCACTTCAAGCCTGTCTTCGGCATCCCTTTGGCTGGCTTGAACATCTCTTACTTGTTTTAGGAGCACTTCTTCTTTTTGAGAATAGGAAGTAGAGGAAGCAGCAAGCTCTTGTTTCAATTCTTCAACTTTTGCTTCAACCGCTTCATTATAAGAAGCAATGCTCCTCATCTCAGTGTCGAGTCGCTCAAGAACTTTTTGCCACTCGGCTTTATCGTTTTCCATAGTGAGCATGGCCTCTATGTTCGCACGATTAACCCTTTGGAGCTCGTCAACAAGTTTTTGCCAGTTCGACATCCTCTCAATATGAAGCTTGACGGCATCGAGGTTTCGTAACATAGCAGACTTGTCAATGGGGATCAAGTCAAGGTCAAACCTTACTCCCTTCAGACACCACTGTGGAAACCGACTCTGCAAAGTGGCTGGACCCAGTCCGACTTGGAATTTGGGCCTACTAATTATTGTTTGGATGTCTGCCTTCCCGAGAACAGGAGAGCCGGAAGGAATGTCGAGCGAGGCTGGAGTAGTAACCTTTTCAGGAGTTGTAAAGGTGTGCTTCTCACCATGTTGGGCTCGCTTGCTCGAATCTTCAACCATATGGCTTTTTCCTCTGTCATCATGGGATTTTCTTTTATGGGAATCGTCACCTCTCTGCGAAGAGTCGTGGCGCTCCCCCCTCTCTCTTCTCTCGTAACGTTCCTCTTGAGCCTTCTTCTCTTGAGCCTTTCGAGCGGCTCTTTCTTCATCAGATTCTTTGTAAGAGGGAAGGTAACGCCTGTAATCATATTGGCTACGCCTTGTAGCGCTGGAAATCATCATAGTAGGACCCGCTGCGCCCCATCGGAGAATCTGAAATAAAAAGAGCTAGAATTTAGAATTCTTCAAAGTACAAAAAGTCAGAAGCATAAAAGTGCCAAAAAAATTCTAAGTGTGTGTGGCGTGCAAACTACGCACATCAAACTACGAACCACTTTTAATTGTGGAGTGGTTGTGGGTGTAATAGTTAGCATCAACTCTTGAGTCGACGGAGTCTGTTGCAGGACAGAAGTTGCTTCAACTACCGAAGAAGAAACCCCGGTAGTGATAGGATCATCTTTAAAGATCTTTTGCGAGGTGGCAAAGAGGTCGCTCAACCCTTCGAAAGTATCGTTCCTGCTCTGCTTGGCAAGGCTAGTTTTTTCGGCTTCTTCGCTAGATTTCTGTGACAGTCGGGGAGATCCCTGGGGCTCTTCTTCCTCAATAACCGGGGCAAGTTCGACAGATGGCCCCGCAACATCAACCGAAGTGGAGCACTTCACTAGTGAAGCCTCGGGAGCAAGTCCTTTTGGTATGGATGTGTCTGTAGAAACCAGAGCATCTGATGCTTTAGGTGGGGAGTCTGGAACCTTGCACGGGTGTGTGGAGCGAGAAGGGTGAAGAAGTCCGAACTGGTGAAGGAATTCGTCGTTCAGCAAAAATTTCATATCCCGTTCTTCAACCGGTACTGCTACAAGCCTCTCCAGGGTTGGCTTGTGACTGGGATCTCTACAAGGAGGGGGAAGCACTGAAATAAAAGAAAAAAAGTGATGACGAAGTTAACACTTGGCAATTCGAACTTCAAAAGACTCAGAATATAAAGGAGGTAAAGGTAAATGATCTTACTTCCTTCTCTCCACACAGCATAAAACCCGGGGGGCAACGGACATAGAAAAATTGAGTCAAATACCCATGAGCACTATCAGGAAGACCGATGATCAATTTACGATTTCGAGCACTTCTCACGACAGTAATAGAGGGGTGATCTTTAGTCCTGTGAAAGAGCATAGGAAGCAAATCTCGTCAAAGCTTGGGAATCGATCAAGCGTCCTCCTAAACAGTACACACAACCCCATTAAAATGGCATAACCATTGGGGTGTAATTGTGACGGGGCGATGGCCAATTGACGAAGAAGTTGTTGAAAAAAGTCATTGAAAGGAGGAACGCCCCCACTCAGGCACATTTGTCGATTGACCGTTACAAAGCCAGGGGGTGCTATGTCAGCAGTGTTACTTCTCTCGGGAAGAATGGCATCTGATTCAGCAATGCCGAACTGAGCGCACAATTGGCGGAAAACTCTGTACGATAATGTAGAAGAGGCTCTTTCGGGAGGATTGACCAGAGGACCCGGAATTACAGTTGCCTCTCCAGTCTGAACCGTTGTATCTTCTTCCTGAGAAGTCATTCTACACAAGCAACTGTATATTCAAATGTGAAGGTGCACGTTTCCTAAAAAGTGTGAAGTGTCGTGCAAAACTAACAAAAATAGCAAGTAAATATAACTGGAATTAAACTAGTCGACGATTGGTCGATTACAAAATTTCAGAACTTGTTAGTATAAAGTTCAAGCATAATATTAGTGCAGGCTGGTCAGTTTCAATTGACTATTTCAGTATTGCTGTAATATTTTACTTGAAATTGATGAAAGCACTTCATTCACACAATTTATTTGAGTTAATTATCTATTATTAACTAATCTATCATTTGACGTGGGCAGTCGATGGCAGTATATTTGTCCCATTTTTCTGCAAGTGTTGTGTTTAACAGATTGATAGCGTTAAAGTTAGAATAATCTGTAAAGAAACGCAACAAAGTTCAAGCAGTATATTCTGGCAATTCAAATTGGAAGTACAATCAAGTTTTGTCGACATCTTGAAGTTTACAAATTTTTGTTCAAGCCATTTAGTCACAGTCCAAAAATCCTTTAAGTCCTAAGTCGTTCACAACCTAACAGAGGGATGAAATTTTCTTAGGAAACCATTCGGCAGTAAAAGATTGTCCATGTGCTGAGTCATCTACGACCTAAAGGATAAGTCGTCCACGACCTAAAGGTTAAAGTCGCAAAGCTTCAAATCAAGATAGTATGAATCCGGCTAAGTCCTAAGTCGTCAGGAAATTAACACGACCTAAAAGTTGAGTCGTGTATAACCTAAGTCGGTCGATTCGAAAGCAAGCTAAGTCGTAAGAATTTCAAGTTATCCCCTCAACCAACTAACCCCTCTCCAACCCGGTACCCGTTATCGCCTAAATAACATCAAATCATCATCCCCTCAACTAAGCCTGTTATCCATTCACCCCATCAACTCATCAAACATCGATCCAAATCATCATGAAGCCGCCATAAGTCTAATGAGGTGCTGTAATCTTATGAATCGCGATGGCAACGTAGCTAACGGTGATTGTAATCGATTGCAATTTGACTCAAAAACCAGGCAGGGCGTGCGAAGATGATTTGGGGTCAGGGGGTAAAAGATTGGTGTTTAAGCAATAGTCACGGTTGGTTTAGGGATCAAGTTCACTTACAATGTAATGGAAAAGATGAACTGTTGATCGATTATCTTGGATTTGCCTTCGAAAACTTGAAAAGTCGCTAATGGCGGAAAAGGATATTGAAGCAGTAAAGAAGGAGGAAACGGGTTAATAGGCTATATAGAGGAAAAAGAGGAAAGTGAATGGACGCACGAGTTAGCCTATCCCTTAGGTCGCTCACGACCTTGCAGAATTAAGTCGAAGTACACAACCTACGACCTAGGTGTATACTTCGAGGGGCAAATGTTAACCCCGCTTTGCCAACGACCTAAGAGATAACACGAGTTAACAACCTAAAAGTATAACGACTTAGCGAGTTAAGGTATTGAGCGACTTAACGACTTAAAGAGTCCACGACTTAACAGATTAAGAGGATGGACGACTTAAGGGACTGACGACTTACCAACCTAAGGCATCCACGACTTAAGGTTTCTACGACTCAAGGGAAACAGCAACTCAACGGAACAAGAAGTCCACGACTTAAAGCCTCTGTGACTTAAGATATGTCATGTCTTAAGGGAAGTGCACGAGTTAAAGAGCCTGCGAGTTAAAAGCTCGCGAGTTAAGAACTAACGACCTAGCAGAATTAAGACCTAAGCGACTTAGGGAATGTTACGACTTAAGAAAGTCCACGACTTAAAGACGTTACGACCTAAGACTTAAAGGACAAGTTCAATACCATGCTACAGTAAGATGACTCGTCGACGACTTACGACCTAGTTTAAGTCGTACACGACCTAAAACCGCAGAGCCAAGATTTTAGCACTGCCTCACTTTAAACCGTGACCTCTTAACTCGCGAACGAGTTAGGACTTCAAATGATCAAAGAAAAGCTCAGAACCACACCACTTACTCCACTGCCTGCTGACTCTTGGACCTTGAGTCGAGCGCGACTTACGACTCTACATGAGTCGTGCACGACTCAGGACTTGAAAGAAAAATTACCGCCCAGGATCGCACCTATAAATATGCAACCACCTCCAACGTTCAAGGGACTTTTGGATGATTCTCCTAGTAACATCAAGGCTTTACTATCTTCAAGACAATCTAAACTCCATCACTTCAAACTCACGCAAGATTTCTAGACCATACTTCGCACAAAGATTCGACATATCCAATCATGGATTCAAAGAACTCTGTCACGATGAAGTCTTCTCTAACTACTTGTCTTTTGGAATTGAGTTGGATTGTAATTGAAAGAGATTGTAATAAGTTGTAATCCAGTCAGCAATAAAAAGGATTGAAGTGGACGTAGGCTTGATCATAAGCCGAACCACTATAAAACTGCTGTTGTTTACTGTTGTTTTTACAGTTTTCTGCTTATACTCTGTTCTCGAATCATCGGGTGGTGCTTTCACAACTACACTTTACATACCGGGGTGTTAGCACTCAAATTTTAGCGTTAACAAATGTTATGTGCTACCCTGCTCCTGACAAAAGATTTAAAATTTTGAAACAAAATATCAATTCTTTTATCTGATCTGTGACAAACTTGGTTTTCATGCAAATCAGTTAAGCTTTTAACTTGATGTAATATTTAAAGATATGTATCAATGTTTTAAAATTTAAAATATGCTAAAGTCTGGGAATACAGTAGTAAATCATAATATTTTGATAAAACCAAATGATAAAATTTATGGATTCAAGTTTATATCTTGAATCATCACTGGAAATCAGGATTTTAAAAAAAAATCAAGTTTTTCTACAATTGGGTGGATAAGGATTTCAGTGTTAACTGGAATGTGAGTTTTTGGGATTCTATGGTGATCGGCCGTCACTGAGGGGTTGAGATTTTGTCTGGAGTAGGAAGGATGTACGACGTGGCTAAGAAAAATGGTAGGAGACGGTAATGATGGCCGTGGTGTCGGCGGAGAAGTAATCTAGTCCATAACCCTAGAATTAGTCGAAATGGAAGATTTGATCATCGCTCTCTCTCTGGAGCATCGAGTGTTACAGGACCTTGGGGATGTGTTCATGGCAGATAGGAGAAGATGTGTCTTGAGTTACAACAACTCTAGTGGTCGGAGGAAGATGATCGAGGTATTTCTGTTGAGGTTGTGGGTTTTCAGTTTTCAACTGCCTAGCTCGATTTTGATTCGAGACGTGTGAATAATTTTAGGTGATCGGACGTTGGTGCTAGGGTAAGGTTCGATGTGTCGAAGTTATCTATGGAGATCACCGATGTCGAAGTTCACTGTGTAGGTGCACAAGGAGGTGGAACATCTGATGTTTGGTATAGGGTTTACTCGAAGCGCTGCTCGAGTATTTGGGAAGAAAACTTGAGAGTATACTCTAGTGAAATTGGGTGGCAAGAGCTACAGGTTTTTAAACACATAATTAGGCTAAGTTATTAAAATGGGTAGAAAAGTGGATTGACTCGGGGATAGGTTCGGGTAGGCTTGGGAAAAACAAAAAGCAGTTGTTTGATCAATTTTTAAAATCAAATTGTTTTTGAAATTTAAAGTTAAAATTGGATTAAACTTTTATATAAACTTACTTTATATATATATACTAATTATTTATTAAATAATTAGTTATGGAGTTTTAAGGGTTGTCTAAATTAAATTTTGTTAAACAAAATTTAAAGTGATTTTAACATTAATTTAAATGAAGTTTAGGATTTTATAAAAGTAAGTTTAAAAATACAAATTGAATTAGTTTTAACTTCTACTTGTTAAGATTTTTAAGTAAATTAAGGAAGTTAAAGATTTGTTTGCCAGCTAAATGGTTATTTTATTTCAAATCTTATTTAAAGGATTAATCAATATTAATTAAAGGTTATTAACTGTTTAATCAACTGGTGATTAAGGATTAACTAATTTGTAATTAAGGTTATTAATTAATAATTAAGTTTTTATTAATTAATAATTAAGAGATAAATGATTTATTAATTATTGATTTATTAGTTAATATAAGAATAATTATAGATTAATTAATTTGTATTAAGACATATTGATTAATAATTAAGGTTATTAATCAATAGTTGATGGTTAATTAATCAGTTATTAGAGATTAATTAATCGACTATAAAGTAATTAAGGATTGATTACCTTGTATTAAGGAGATTAATTATTAATTGAGATTTATTAATTGAAAATCAATGGTTAATTAATCTATGATTAGAGATTAATTGATTGATTGATAAGGTAATCAAGGAGGGATGAATTAATTAAACGATTGAAATTAATTAATGGTTGATTAAGCAGGACTAGATGATTAATTATGACATGAATTGATAAAGCTTGCTTATGGATGATTGTTTGTTGAATGTCTGAATTGAATAATATCTATTGGATGACATGCTGTGACATTCTATTGATATGATATTGGTTATATCAATGATAAATGGGTGATGTTTATCTGTGTGATTAATGTGTAAAAGTGACATTGGTATTTGAATTTAGTCACTTAAATAACTTGGTTTAAGATGACATTGGAATCGGAGAGACTGAAGTTGGGTATTAGTTAATACCCGAAACCATTTCGATTCTTATAGATTGATATGTGAAATCAATAAGCTGGTTTGGAATGATTTAAGTTAATTGGACCGGTTAATCTAAGTTTGGCACCTAGAAATTGATGTGTGAAATAAGTAGTGTCTATAACAGCTTGTGAAGTTGCAATTGATATAAGTTACCCAGGTTATATAAGTTGTATGTTTATATTTCTTTATTAGATGGGTTTACTCACGCTGGTTTCCAGCCTGACCCAAGTGTTACTTTGATGTAATGCTCGGGTCAGACCGAGTATTACAGATTTTCAGGTAGGTACATTTTGGGGCTCAGGAGGCGTGCTGGATGGCAAGAGCATATCGAATATTTCCACTGTAAAGTATAATATTGTTGGGTATCTGTAACATTATAATTGAGTATATTCAATGTCTGTGTATTTGTGACTCTGATTTTATTAAAGTGTAATCGACATATACAATATCTTTTTGTAAACCAATATTTTTAATTATTATATTTTTGATCCGCTGCGAATGTGAGGTTTTCTATGTGTTTGGTGTTCTGATTCCTTCTTCTTCTTCTTCTTTCTCTTTCTTCTTTTCATTAATTATCTGGAATTTTTAGGATCCAAATTTCCTAGTCGTTACAGTTGAATTGAATTATTTAACCTTAAACAACTTGGACCTAAAAGATACGTTTCGGATTTCGATGAGACCGGGATCGGGTTTCCATATTTGGATATCCGAAAACCACATCGATCCAAATTAACGATAAGTCGTGAATCTCAAGCGAAGATGAAGATTCAGAGTGCAAGGGTTATTGTCGTTAATTCTGAGGGTGATTCCAAAATGAGTGTAACGAGATAATGCCTTCGGTTTTGTTCGAACCCGGAACGAACTTGTATGGATTGAATGCTTTCAGAACATCGTCAGGTGGACAATGAGCATTCTAAGTGATGTGTTCACTAAATGTAATCATAGCCTCAAGCCTCATCAACCGAGAATGGCTAAAACAGGGGTGATGCAGCAAGGTTAAGTGGGTCATGCCCACGTAGGACGAGATTTTCCCCTGTCTAGAGGTCCCATTTTATTCAGCTTTATAGGCGGTTGCTAGCTACAACCGCGGGGTTGCCTTGTTCGGAACTGTTCAGTGAGGAATGGTTCCGGCCTTGTGTTGCAGGGGATTGGGAGTGATCCTCGGTACGTTGATCTAGGCCACGTACTGTGACGGGCGGTACCTCAGTAGCCCTACCATTGTATGGAATCCAAAATCCAATAAATGCACTCGGATTTGATTGTATTACCCACTTTTGTGGCTAGTAGCTGGAATTTAATAAATGTAACAATTTCGGCTATTTCATATTTATTTGAAAACCCTAGACCTATTATAATATCACCGAATTTCCTATTAAATGTTTTGGTTAGCGCAAGGAAAAAACTTTTCCATGTTTATGTGTGGGAAGTCTTACGTGATACCCTTTCTTTCAAAAGGTTTTTAAAATTAAGAAACTTTAACCGTTTACTCATACCAGACACATGTCTGACCCGGAGTTTATTCTTTTTTTTAAACTTTTGCGTACTCAAATTTTTACGAGTAGCCAGGGGAATTCAGGTTGGCTTGAAGAATTCTGGAGGAGCAATGGAGCAGGAGGCTTCTGCGTATAGATATATAGTATTCCACTGTGTGTTCTTTAGGGTCGTTTGTCTGTACTTGTATATTGAGTTGTACAACTAGACAGCTATTTATAACAGTCCAGTATTTGTTGTTTTAGCTGTGTATCTCTGATGTATATGATACTATGTAACGTATTATGTGATTAATATAATTTATTCGTTCCGCTATTTAGATTCTGATGTTGTTTCTTTCCTTCTTCTCTGTCTGTTCTCTTTTCTACCCCTTTCTATCTTAAAAATGATGCGTCTTTCTGTGGTGAGAAAGTCGGGTCATCTCAGTTTATAGATTTCTTCGAGTCTTTTGTGTTATTTTACGCTTAAGTTTATATGTACTAAATTTATTTAGGTGATCTTAAATTAAGCTTTAAGAAAATACAATTAACGAATATTCATTAATTTTACAAATGAATATTCAATATGTATATCGCATTCATATTAACAAAAATAATAAAAGAAAATTTTCATTCAAGTCCAGATAATATAATTATATAAAAACTATTATTATGTTATACTAATATTTTCTTCTACCATTTACATTCCACCATTTAATAAATTTAAATGTTGTTTACAGATTTGTCTTAAGTTCCCTTATATTATTTTACATTCAAGTCCATACATTTGAATTTATTGATTGGTATTAAATTTATTTTTTTAAACTAAATCAAATTAATAAATATTTATTAATTGACCTAATAAATCATAAACAGAATAATTTAACGTGTACACCGTGACGACCCCCAAATCCGTACTCTTTGAATCGACAATATACCACACATGTCTGACCCAAAAAGCACCGACCGACGGAAAGTCATGAGAAAGAAAAGAATAGAGAAGAAGAGAAGAGTAGAAAGAGAGAAGAGAAAACCAAAAAGAACATTACAGAATCTCACATCGCAGCGGAAGACATATAATATCATATCAATGATCTTTACAAAATAGAAACTGTATATACCTACACCAATCAGAGTTGAACAATCAATCAATAGTTATCAGCTTGGACCGTTATAATAACATGTCCTTGTAGTTTCCGATAATATAAACAACTAAGCGCAAAGCGGATAATATGTGACGACCCAGAATTTTGAACATTTGAAATCGAAATATTTAATTGATTTTTAATATTTGGAGGTTAATTTAACTTGAATTTCAAATACAAATATGAATTTGACAATTTTATTTTTGAATTTGATTTATTGAAGTCGGTAAAATATTGAATCTTGATTTTTAAGCCGATTAAAAATATTTTCATGGCTTAGAAAATTTATATTGATAATACTGGAGATAGTAGGATTTTTAAAATTTAATTTGAAACCGATTTGTTCAGTTTTAAAAATATATCATTTAAATCGATATTTAAAAATAGCCATTCGAGGCACAGTCTCGGAATTCGGCGAAACTAGTTCCATTGGACCCATGATAGTTAGATATTATTGGATTTCAATTTTCGTAGTAATCGGAGTTGTCGTTTGACCCTGGCAGCTGAAAACGCATAGAAACTATTTTAATCGATTCAATTTAAAATTGATCGTTTACTTTCGTAACTTGCGCATATGATTGAATTAACCACCGGAACACGTTCCATTGTGTTCTGAATGCGGATAAAACCTTATAAATGCTAGGCGGCACACCTCGATAGGAGTTTGGGATGTCACATTAGGTAATACAAGATATTTTGAATATAAAAATTATAGAATAATCAAGCCCTACCTTCCTCCACACGCCAATGTCTTGACCTTGTCTCCCTATTTCCTTTATAAATCTTACGGAACATCATTTCAAGGCAGAGAAAAAAGAAAAAAAAGCAAGCCGAGCCTAAAAATCAAAACAATGGCGATAGAAAAACAAAACAAATAGAATTTCAAAATCGAAACCAAAGGCTACGTTCCTCTATTTAACTTCGAAATCATATTTGCCTGAAAACTCCGTGGCCGATCATAAACCTCGTTCGTCGCCTAATCAAAATCGAAATCCCAAATCGCATCTGTGAGCTCCAAGCGGGTCGCGCGTAGTATAAGGCGTAGATAGGGTTTTGTCATGACCCAACTTCCTATCTCCAGGAAGTCGCATCGCTAATAAGAAAGAAAGGGATAGAGAATAGAAAGAAAGAGAAGAAAGAAGAAACAACACATCAGAATCTAAACAGCGGAACGAATAAATTATATTAATAACATAAAATATTTTACATAGTTTACAACCACTATCAGAGTACACAAATATACAACACATACTAGAAGGTTACAAACACCTGTCTAGTTATTACAACTCAATCAGTACAAGAAACAACTCAGAGAAAACAAACAGCGGAAAACTATATAACTATAACGCAGAAGCCTCCTGCTCCAATTGCTCCTCCACAATTCGTCAAAGCTAACCCGAATCCTAACCTGAATCCCTTGGTTACTCGTAAAAATTTGAGTACCCAAGAGTTTATGAAAAACAAAAATAAACTTCGGGTCAGACATGGGTCTGGTGTGAGTAACAGGTTAAAGTTGCTTAATTTTCAAAAAACCTTTAAAAGAAAGGTATCACGTAAGACTTCCCACACATAAACATGGAAAAGTTTTTACCTTACGCTAACCAAAACATTTGATAGGAAATCCAGTGATATTATAATAGGTCTAGGGTTTTCAAATAAGCATGAAATAGCCGAAATTGTTACATTTATTAAATTCCACCTACTAGCCACAAAAGTGGGTAATACAATCAAAACCGTTGGCACTTATTGTATTTTGGATTCCATACAATGGCAGGGCTACTGGGGTACCGCCCGTCACAGTACGTGGCCTAGATCACCGTACCGAGGAGTATTCCCACTCACCTGCAACACAAGGCCGGACCCGTTCCTTGCTGAACAGTTCCGAACAAGACAACCCCGGCAGTTGTCGCGAATCAACCGCCCACACAGCCGAATATAAAGGGATCTCTAGACAGGGATCAATCTTGCTCTCCAGTGGGAGCTACCCACAAAGCCTTGCTGCACCTCCCCTATTTTAGCCATTCCTGGTTGATGAGGCTTGAGTTTACGATTACCTTTATAGGACATCAAATCTTAGAATGCTCATCGTTCACCTGACGATGTTCTGAAAGCATTCAATCCATAAAAGTTCGTTCCGGGTTCGAACGAAACCGAATGCACTATCTCGTTGCACTCATTATTGGAATCACCCTTAGAGTCGACGACCATAGCCCTTGCACTCTGATTCACCATCTTGAATCTATAAGCACTATTCCGTCAAACTTATTACGGAATCACCCACAGAGTTATACTAACGTATAGCCCTTACACCTAGAGTCTTCACTTGCTCCTCTTGGATTAACGACCTAAAGTTTAATTGGAATCGATGTGGTTTTCGAATTCCAAATATGGAAACCCGATCCCGGTCTCATCGAAATCCAAAGCGTGTCTTTGAGGTCCAAGTTGTTTTAAGTTTAAAACAATTCAATTCTAATTATCTATATACACACAGATAGATACTTCACATCATCATAATGGATAATCAACAATATTGTCATAAACAGGTAATCTATATTATCATCATAACTAGATACTTATATCATCATCACAATGCAACCAATGCATCCATAACACACAACACTATTTATCTCATGTCTGAGATTCAAACCATTCAGGGTAAACCATATCATCCATTCATAAGAAAATATCTATAATCACACCATCTATAATTAATTTAAAATGAATTAAATTAATTACTTCTATCTCTAATTAATTTAAAGTGAATTAAATTAATTACTTATTCTTTAATTAATTTAAAATGAATTAAATTAATTACTTTACCATTTAATAATTGCTTACTTAACCCTTAATTGATTAACAATCAATCAAATATTTATCCTCAAATTAAACATTTTAATTAATCACCCTTGATTAATTATCCTTTAATTACATTCAAGTAATTATTCTTAATTAATTTTACAAATTAATCGTCCTTAACCAAAATCAGTAATTAACCTTTAATTACTTCATTAATTAATTACATTAATTAATTACTTCCTTAATCACTTATCATTGATTAATTAATCTTAACTAGTTAATCCTTAATTACATCATTAATCAAATTAATTAATGATCCTTAATTAAATAAAAAATATTACTTATTTAAATTAATTACATTATGTAATTAACCTTAATTAAACCAAAATTATTAATCACTTTTGGTAATTAACTACTCTTAATTACTTTATTGAGTAAATTAATTACTCCTAAATTAATTACATTTAATAAATAATTATATTTATTAATCATCCCTGATTAATCTCATTAGTAATTAATTACTCTTAATTAATTACATCACTTAATTATTTCAAATAACTTAATTAATAAATGCTTAAATTAATTACATTAAGTAATTAATTATTAATCACTTCACAAAGTAATTAATTCCAAAATACCAGACTTCAATTAATTATCTTCAGTAATTTACTTAACTTAATTACTTCTCTAAGTAATTATTCCTCATTGAATACTTACCGAGTCATCTAATGACTAATCTAAATTAATTAAACTTAATTGATTAATTTAAACTAATCCAATTAATAAATTAATTACAATGAGTAATTAATATCCTTAATTATTTCCATAAAGTAATCATACTTAATTAAGTTTCATAATTGATTATTTAAATTAATCCAATTAATTATCAAAATTAATTACATTAATTAATTAATAAATAATCACAAGTTAATGATCTTTATTAACTTTTCTTTAGTTCTTCTAATTACCTTCCTTAAGAAATTAACTTAAATTAATTAATATTAATTACAAATTTAATTAACCTTAATTAATCTATTTCAAATCTTTAACAAATTAATTAATTACATTATTTAAATTACCTTACTAATTTAATGAAATAAAGATCATTAAATCTTAAGTTTAATTTTAATAATAAAACATTTCTTATTAATGATTACTTTATCATTAATAAAGTAACTTAAAACAATTTAACTCAAAATTGTTTTCAAATTACATTTTAAATTTAAAATTTAAAAAGAAATCAAACTTAACTTAAACAAAGTTTTAAAACATTCAAAACCTTTAAATCTTATGCTAAAGATTCCTTATTTTATAAAGGAAGTTAAAATAAATTTAAACCCCAAATTCATTTCAAAATACAAATCATATATATATATATATATATATATATATATATATATATATTTCAAAGTTGTTTAAAACATTTAAAATATTTAAAACTTCTTTTCTTTCAAAACCTGATTCAAATTTGATTCTTGCTTCCAGATTTGAATTTATGTTTAAATCTTCTATTTTAAATTAAAGTTTTAACTTTAAATTTAATCATTTAAACCCTTTTAAATGTTGCTTAAACATTTAATTTAAATAGTTTAAATTAAATTTAAAACTTGAATTTAAATCTAGTTTTGAAATTCATACTTTGAATTTTAAGTTTAAATTCCTGTTTAAAAACCCTGCTCCTCATTTTCTTTTTCTTTTTAAAACTTAATTTTACTTTGATCTGAAAATATGCAGGATTTCCTGAAACCCTGTAACATTTTAAATTTGAATAAGTTTGAATTAAATTTTGAAAATTGGAATTCAACTTGATTTGAAAACCATAGTTTAAATTTAGTTTTAAAAGTCTTGTTTAAATTTGCATTCAGTTTTTAAATCAATTCTTCGAACTGAAATTACAGGTTTTCAAAAAACCTGTAAACTAATAAAATAAACTCGAGCTCCCTCTTAATCTACTTCGAGTAACACTCAGATCCGCTTCGAGCAAAAACGCCAATTTCTCGAGTAGTAACCATAGACAAACTAAACTGCAACCCAAACAAAACACCTGTCACCATCTTCTTCACAGCATATGCACGGTGATCTTGGCCACCTCCGGCCACTACCTAGTCAACAAGAAGGTCAACGTTAGCACCCTGATCCACCCACAATCATCAGAACCCCACAAAAATCATCAAATCGAGCTTGAGTTTCCAAACCGAAACCTGAAACAACTACAACAGTTTTAAGCTTCAAACCCCAAACCTATCAAATCATTCTCCTTATCACCTCCGGCTATAGGAAGCTTAGCACTGCCGCCAATCACCTCTTCTACACCCAAGCAGCCATCACCCCGAAATACTTAACACTCGGTCACCTGTAGTGTCCTCACCGATCAATTAAAACAGTGCCTAAAAACTAGGTTATAAAAACTTTTCCCCCTTTTCATTTCCAGAAGAAAACATCAATGCACAAGATTTCAACACTAAAAATTGAAATTTGGTTTTTTTTTAAAAATCACAATTTAGTTTCAACTTTTAATTCAAACACCTGAAACCAAGAATTAATCATCATGCTTTTGGTTAGATTCCAGTTTGCTTTGCTGTTACCTGTTTCCAGAAACTACAGGTATATTTTTTCCTCTCTGTTTTTTTTCTTGAAATTTTTTTAATTATAATTTATTCATACAATATAAGTATACATTATTTAGATATCATGTATTATTACAGATTGATATAAAAGAAATTGAATCAGTTACTAAATCATGAACCTGAAGGAAACTGTAGGTCATAACAGTCATCAATATTCATAATCCATTCATACATTCAAACATTCATTTACATATATACAGCACTGCATTTAAAATCATACAAAAGCATACTACTCAACATGAAATCAGCTAATCATTTTCAGAGTATACTTATTTAAGAAACAAATTTATACTTGTTACTTTAAAAAAATTGTTACTCACCTGTTAGTAGAGATGGAACAGAGCTCTATTTTTTTCTTCTGAAAAGCCTTTACTTTTATGCTTTAAGAAACTGAGTAGTTGAAACTTGATTTAACTTGAGTGTTTGTTGTTAAAACTTGCATGCAGGCCTCTGGTCTAAAGAATGCAGGCAAGCTTGCTTTTGAAATGAGTTCAGGTTGCAGGCTATTTCTTTTGCATTTGGAAAGGTTTAACAGAGGACTGCAGATTTTGGGTCTAAAAACAATTTCCAGATCTATGAATTTAAACTTGAATTACAGATTCCAGTTTTCAAAAATGCAGAGGCTTTCAATTTGCTTTTTGAATGAAATTGCAGGTTGCATTGCATTTGGAAAAACCAGATTTTTTTGAACATGATTTAAATTTTGTTTTCAGCCGAGGTTTTTTTTTCCTCCTTAACGTTGAAAAAAATGAAGATTTAGAAAAGAATAGAGATGAAGAAAACATGTTTTATATAGGTGTAGTTGATTTTTTTTAAAAAAATTTAAAAGAAAATCAAAATAAAAGACACTTGTCTCAAACATCTATTAATATGATAACACATGTCTCATTAGTTACTTAGGACATCAACACTCGTTTTATACATATTTTTTTTATACTTTATTAAATGAAATTCTCTTTACTTTATTAAATACATAAATAGTTTCATAAATAAATGTATATGTATTTCTTTTTAATGAAAATGAATTAAAACAATTTACATAAAAGTGAAAACTTATTTACAAGATCTACATATATTTATTAATTTGAATTTCAAAATTAAATCAAATTCAAATGTTATTTATACATCAAAATTCCACTTAAAACTAATTTATCAATTTAAATTATTTATAAAAGAAATTATAAATTTCTTATCTTATTTATCTTAATTAAAAGAACTAATGTTTAATATATAAAAAGTATCTTAAATTTCATAAAATTCCAAATTATAATTATTAAGTTATATTTAAATAAAATAAACTTTTATTTATCTTATTAAAATTTAAACTACGTTTAAAATGTAATTATACAATTTTAAAATAATTTCTTTAAGTATTTTAAACCAATTAGTTATTTATTAAATAGAATAAAAATCTTCAAATTATCTAAATGAATATTAGAATTTTAAAAACAAGATTTTATTTGTTCATTTATCTAAAATCAAAACTTATCTATCTATAACATATATACATATATACATATATATTATAAATAGAAATCAATTTATTAGCTTTTAAAAAACAAAATTCATCAATTAAACATTTATTTAACTGGATTATTAAATCAAGTAAATTTTTATTAAAATTTTATCAGATCAATTTAATTTTAGATATAGATTATTAAATTGATATTGCTAAAATTTTCGGGATATCACAGGTTTCGGGGTGCGAGGGGAAAGGGGCTATGTGTCGCGATTGAGGTTATCGGCAAATGGTGCGGTCGCGTGCTCGATTCGAGATGGAAGGACACAACTGCGTCGAAACGTGGAGGATAGGAGGCACGCGTGTGGAGTTGCAATGGTCAACGTGTTGGGTCGGCAAGGCTAGGGTTTCGATTGTCTAGTAATTCAAGCAGTGAGGTATTTTTTTATTTTATTTTATTTTTTTGTTACAAATTAATTTTTGATTCATTAAACATATACAATACATTAATTTGCTGATAAGGTTTGAAATCTTTACATAAAAGAAATTGTATACAGTAAAATCATAAACATACAGTGAGGCTTACGTAAATGCAGATTTCAAAATATACATATATATATATACATAGTTTACAAATAAAATAAATATGCATATTTTAATTTACTTGTTATTTTAATTAATGGAATTGGTGAATAAAGTTATTAAGTTAACCTATTTAATTATTCTAAGTACCCAAAAGATTTTCAGAGGAAAAATAAATATGCAAGTATACACTTTTATTTTATTAGCTTATATAATTTTCTTAGTGATTAAAAATAATTTATTAAAGGGAATTTAGTTTCAAAATTTAAATTTTTTGTTAAATAAATTTGTTAAAAGGAAATTTTTCAAAATTAAAAGCATTAGTTCAAAATGAAATAGTTGGTTAATTAAATTATCAAATAGGATTTATTGCTTGATTAATTCGAAAATTAACAAAAATCATATAATAGTGAACCAAGGTTTGAAACTGTGAAGAAATAGTCAGAAAGGAAATGGATGGCAAAACGAAAGCAAAGGTGAGATTTTCTCACTCAATTAAAATCTCAAGTTAATTTTAAATAGTTAGATTTAAAAAAAAGGATTGACTGTGTCCTCGGATGATTGATTTACAATAATTACTCACTGGATGATATTAGATAGATAGATATATATATATATAGTAGTATATAATATATTTTGGAGTTGTTGATTTCCTGCATTATATAGTGGATGAGACCCTATAAGCCGCTTAATAGCGGATAATATTTTATAAATCCCATATACCGCGATAATCCACCTAGAGTGGAATTGGTATTTAATTGTTGTGCTAGTGTCTGCGGATGCTTGGAAAACAGGTTGGAGGGATCCAACTGGATTCCTCAAATAATTGAATTTGTTTCAATATTGAATGTTGATTATCTATAATCTGTGTGTGACTATTTGCGATTGAAACTGTTGAAGGCCAAAGTTTAGCCGAATATATTTCTTGTATCATATGATACCAGAATTAGATTAAAGTAAACTTTGTTAAAATTTAGTAGAAAATTTATTATAAATTAATTTTGGAAATAATTGAATAAATTTAAAAGAAGGAATTTGTTTCAAAAGATAACAGATCTAGTGTTGAAGTAAATTTGGAAATCAATTTGGAAATTGTTTTGGTATTTGAAACTAAATTTGGAAATGAATTTAGAATTTAATTCGGTGCTGAAAATGAATATTTAGCAATCGATTTGAAAATCGTATATCAATGGATATATAGAAGTTTAAATTTATAATGAATTTTATAAAAGAAGGGAATTTGTTTTAAAAATAAAAGTTCGAAAGGAATTTACGGATTTGGAACGTAATTTAAAGTAAATCCAAAAAGATCTATAAATTGATTTGAAAGAACCACTTTAGAATGGAAGGTGTACTTTCCTTGGAAAGCCGAATATGTCTTTCAATATAGTCTATGAATATGAAATTTAAGTTGTAAAGATGGTGTTAAGGAAAGATTATTTTGGAGAAATATTTACTTGGGTTATTTGGAAAATCATTAAAGTAAAGATTTATTTTAATTTATTATAGAAGAAATTATTTAAAGATTAAATTGATATTTGTTTCAGAAAATGGATATTTAAATAGTTATATCCTATCTACTAATTTTATTTTAAAACTAATCTGGCCTGGAATTTTTATACCAGATTTTTTATAATATTTTCATAACCAAGATTTAAGTAAGTGTTTTAAAATTGTTTCATTTTAAATATATATGTTTGGATAAGTAATTTAAAATATTTTAAAGTATTTTAACTCGGCAGACCTTCAGTGGAAACAAATAATATCGGAAATTTTTTCCACGAGTGAAATGGGATTTGAAATTTGTTTTCAAAGGATTGAAATATGGAAATTAATTTGAAATCTGTTTTCAAATGGTTGAAGTGTTAAAATTGTATGTTGCAAAGCTATTTTGAAAATGATAATTGGGGAAAAATTATTTGAAATCCAGTGATTGTTGTGAATGTTGATTGATAGTTAAATAAACGACTATCGATATTTTCCTTTTAAATGACATTTTAATTTCGATGCGACCGGGGGCCGGATTCTAAGTGGATATCCGAAAACCATATCGAACCTTTGTGATTGTGTTGGATCTTCTGTTTAAGAAGGCCAAATTGAAAAATGGTTGTAATTTGTTTAAATATGAATGTGACACTTATTTTTAAAAGCAAGCGCTCGTTATTCGGATTAGCCGGGAGAGGACCTTGTGTCAGAAAACCATTCCGAATAAAGACACGACGAAATGGGATTGCATTTGAAGACGGTGTTGAAGACCGGGTATTTTCGAAAGCGAAAGGATTACCTGTCGAATGTCTCTGCACTAGGTTGCTCCGGTATAGAGATTTATCACTTTGTGATGGGGATTCCAGACGTGATTTGTGAATATCCGAATTTACAAGGGCTTCTTTGAAGTGCCTTCGGTTCTGTTCGATCCCGGAACGGACTTGTATGGATGTGTGTCTGTCGTTGCACTATGAGATGTAAAGCTGGTTTCTATCAAATACATTTCTGTTGGTGGCGGAGAATTTATTCTCTTAGCTTAACTCCCTTCTCTGAGATGTACGAGCGTAGAGGTTACTCAGAGGTTATGTAGTTGATGGTGACTAGTGATACATTTCCAATTTGGTAACGTGACATACAAAGTGCTACTGATCATTTGTTGATCAATGCATGACTTTGTGAAAAGCATAGCTTTGTGGGCGAGACCTCATCGGACCTCACACCTCGAAAATGGTCGAAACAGGAAAGATGCAGCAAGGTTATGAGGGTCGCGCCCTTTAGGGTATGTCATTTCCTTTTGGAAAAGGGTGGTGTCAGGTATGGAGCCCTGATATTTACCTTTTTGGTTACTGCAAATGCTTGTCTTCATGGTTGTTGTTGTAGAGGATCCTCGGATAATGGTCACATACGACCAAGGGATGGCATACTCGTGTAGTACTTACCAAGTTACAGAGGTAACCCGGCCTTGTGTTGGTAGAGAGCTGGTTAAGTTCTCGGGACGTCCCTCTAGAGGCATACCCATTGGCAGTAGGAAGTTCCTTAGCCTGACCATTTGTTGGAAATCCAAAGGAACAATACGCTCCCTGTACGGTTTTAGTTGTATAACCTGCCATGGAATGTGGCGGTAACCTTCTATTGGACATGGTATCTATAGTAGCCATACAATAATGGTTATATGCTGGCTAAGATTAATATTATACTTTCGAAATATTTTCTACACCATGCACTAACAATAATATCGAAGGGATTTTGCGTATTAAGCATGTTTGACTATCATTATGAGAAATCCCTCCAATTCTATGTTTGCGTTGTGTGTGTAGCTGAAGGCCTTATGGTACTTTCATTTTCAAAAAGCATAATGGATTTCTTTTTATTTTCTTTGTGAAAATAACTGTTTTTAAGATGTCACGCCGGTCCCACGACTGACCTTGCTTATCTAGGTGAAACGTGATGGGGAGTTCTCGCTTTGCGTTAGGTGGCAAACGAGAGATCTTACCCCCCACACGTCCTCTTTAGGGGGTTGGTTAGCCAAAAGGCGTGACAGTTGAAAGGCTGCCCGTAAAAGCAAGGGCAGCATACCATTGTAAGACACGGTGGAGCTGGGACAGTTGAAAAGCTTACCAGTCGAGATTGGCCGCTGTCGATGGTTGAAAAGCCTAGATCTTTACAAGCGGTATCAGAGCTTTTGGTTAAGTGACAACCCTGGCTCTGTTGGGTGTTACTCATTAGAGATAGAGTTAGCAGTACTCTAGAATGAGTTTGAGTGTAATAATAGATATGAGCGGTTATTTGTTAGTGAATATAAAATTGTTTTATATTGTGTTGATTGGTTTGTTGAGTGGTATATGGAATCTGGTCAATACGAGTAATTAACAGTTATTGATAGGGATCTCTAAACACTTGTACAGAACAAATTCGACATGATATCGTTTAAAAATATGGTGAATGAAATAATTTTACCCAAACTATTTTCATATATAAAAGAAATAAATTTTCTGTGGATTATTATAATATATGGTTGCTTGGTTGCTAGGAAGCGATAATATTAAATTATTACCATCGTTGTATGAGGAATTGAAATCAAAACCAAAAGCTAAGAAAATAAAAATCCAATTGGGATTTGTAAATGTAAAATTGAAAATGTGATTTATAATTTGAAATAGAATTCTAGAGAAATATTTGGAAATGTTCTTGAAAATATTTGAAATTCGGGATGTTTGGAAATTAAATTCCTTTTGGATTGGAAATAGTTTTCAAGGGTTTGGAAAAAAAATGTTTTTGGAGGGATAAAAGTTCTAAACACTTTTCGGCCATTGGAAAATAATTGCGGTGATGATCGCGGCATCATCGGTATTCATTTTCAGGTTTCCAAAAGAGGAATTGCTCCCAAATTGTTTTAAATGGAAGTTGTTTGGAAAATTTGGGTTTGGTTTTGAAATTCAAAGGATAATTTGAATTTTTTTCAATAATGGTTTTGGAAAAGGTGAAAAGAGTCTGGAAATCTTTAAAATGTTACGATATCTAACTAAGATTGATAACTCATAAAAAATATTTGAAATTTGATTGGAATAAGTTTCAAATTGAAAAGGGATAAATAAAAGTAAGTGTGGAATAAATATGTGAATGAGCAAATGAGTTAACATTTGTTGGTAAATGAATTGGAATTGAAAAATGGAATGAGATTTGACTTGGATCAAGTTGAATAAAAATCCAAACTTTGGAAAAATAAAAATAAAATGGATTGAATTCGCTTAAACTAATTTGACAATTAATTAATTCATGAAATAGGAAAGTTGAATTAGTTCAATTAAAATTCATTTTTGAGTTAAATTTGCAGATAAATTCAATTAAGTAGAAATAAATTGAAAATTTCCTTGTTATTGATAAAATAAATTCGAGATGAATTGAGAATGGAAAGTTGAAGTTTAAAGTGGATAAGTGAGTAAAACAAATTTAATTAAATTAGTCGATGGAATGGATTTGATAAATGAAAATCAAATCAAGGATTTATGTTTGGAAGTGTTACCAGGAAAAATAAATTTGAGTTTTGAATTGAAATAACTTAAGTAAATATTGGATAAAAGTTCGACTTAAGTAAAAATTGTGAAATGGTTGTTGTCAAGTTTTATGGAATGGTTGTGAATGAAACTTGTTTGATTAATGAAATGCAAATGAATGGATTAGAACTAAAAATGCAAGTATAAATATTGACAATGAACTATTGAATTAATATGATGTGAATTTGAATGTCGATAAAAAAAGAAAACTTGGTTTGGAAAATTGATGCCAAGTATAGTTGTTTTGTAAGCTATAATTGCATAGTGAATGCATACTTGGTTTGATGAATATACATAAATGAGGTTTATAAAATAGACATTAGGAAAAGATTTTTGTATATTAATGCATCAAAATGAATGTGAATATGGAATGCAAAATGAATTAAACGGAATCAATTATAAATGAAATAGAATAAAGAGTAAATTGAGTTGGTATTAATTTAAATTAGGTATAAACTAGATTGGATATTCTATATAGTGAATATCATCGAATTTTCATAGAAATGGTTGTCGTTTGACGCAGTCGAGATTGCATAAAATTCTATGAGTTAATGAAAGCCAATAAAATTGATTGTTGAATCAATTGAAATGGATATGAGTTTGCTTCGTTTAAAGAATGAATTGAACGAAAGAAAGTGAATTGTAAATCACTTGAATTGAATAGAAATGATACAGAATGTAGTTGTAAGCAATTAAATTTGTATTGAAACCTTATAAATTGCTTATGGGAATTATTTTGAGTGCATTGCTTATGAAAACTATGTTTTCACTTTTGAAAATAAGTGAAATATAAATAGATTTCCTATATATGGCACTTACGTGTTGACATTGAGTAAGGGTAGGTACAGAGGGGCCATTTGGCTGGTTTTGGTCGCACTAAAATGCTAATAATAAAGCGCTTTTCTTAAAAATGCTAAATATGGTACGCCTACTCAATAAAATAGGAAATATGAACTGTTTTTGTTTTTCCGACCGGGTGAGTCGATGTATATATATTTATATCTCTTGTAAAATTGCAAAAGCACCTCCATATAAAGGGGACTCTGCCAAAATTTTCTAACAATTTTTGGAGATAGAAAAAATTTTGGGAAAATTTTTGTCAGCGACAAACGATTTCAAATTGAAAATTGAAGTAAATTAGCAAATAAAACTAATTTAAAATAATAGTATGAATCAGTTATAATTGAAAAATAAAATTCAATATTCAGAGCAGAAGATAAATTGAATTCAAATAGAATTGAAATTGTGAATTAAATTCAAAGGAAATTGAAAATGCAAGATTGAATGATAATGGATATAACTTCAATAGTGAAGTAAAAATGGTATAAGAAGTATATATTGAAATTCCGTAAAGGAATGTGCAAAATAAATTTGAACGTTAAAATTGGACATTATGGATATTAGGATATACAGATATTATAAAGAGATAGGAAAATTGGTTTTGATTTCTGAAGATAAATTTGAATTGCTCGACAAAATGGCACTCAATTTCAGTATGAAATTTGTTGATTGTCTTGTCCAGCCACTTGGCGTATTGTTTTCTTTCTGAATCTGAGGGCCTGTGGTACCATTTTGTAGTCGTACCGAGCTAGCCGAGCAAAGGAGACGCTGGCAAAAATTTTTGAAAATTTAGGGAGTTAGAAAAATTTTGAGAAAATTTTGAAAGTTTGAAATTTTAAATTTCAATTTGAATTTAAATTGTTAAAGAAAACAATGTTGTTCGGAACTTATAATTGAAGTTGGAAAGCTTGTTGAAATGATAATGGATCTTTGATAAAAAGATTTGTTTTGGAGAATTGATAAAACTGTTTGGTTTGGAAAATATTAAACGGGTTGAGGATCATCCTTCTTAACTTGTAATTTCGGGATGAAATTCTTTTAAAGGGGGAGGGATGTGACAACCAAGAATTTTGAACATTTGAAATCGAAATATTTAATTGATTTTAAATATTTGGTGGTTAGTTTAACTTGAATTTCAAATACAAATATGAATTTGACATTTAATTATTGAATTTTATTTATTGAAGTAAGGTAAAATATTGAATCTTGATTTTTAAGCTGATTAAAAATATTTTCAAGTCTTAGAAAATTTACATTGATAATACTGGAGATAGTAGGATTTTTAAAATTGGATTTGAAACTGATTTGTTCAGTTTTGAAAATATATCATTTAAATTGATATTTAAGAATAGCCTTCCATGGCACAGTCTCGGAATTCGACGAAACCAGTTCCATTGGACCCGTGATAGTTAGTTCTTATCGGATTTCAATTTTCGTAGTAATCGAGTTGTCGTTTGACCTTGGCAGCTCAAAACGCATAGAAACTATCTTAATCGATTCAATTTAAAATTGATCGTTTACTTCCGTAACTTGCGCACATGATCGAATTAGCCTCCGAAACACGTTCCATTATGTTCGAAATGCGGATAAAACCTTATAAATGCTAGGCGGCATGCCTCGATAGGAGTTCGGGATGTCGAGTTAGGTAATACGAGATATTTTGAATATAAAATTATAAAAAATCAAGCCCTACCTTCCTCCACACGCCTACCTCTCGTCCTTGTCTCCCCATTTCCTTTACAAATCTTACAGAACATCATTTCAAGGCAGAGAAAAACGAAAAAAAAGCAAGTCGACACTAAAAATCAAAACAATGGCGACAGAAAAACAAATCAACTAGAATTTCAAAATCGAAACCAAAGGCCGCGTTCCTCTATTTACCTTCGAAATCAAATTTGCCAGAAAACTGCATTGCCGATCATAAGCCTCGTTCGTCACCTAATCAAAATCAAAATCCCAAATCGCAACTATGAGCTCCTAGCAGGTCGCGCGTAGTATAAGGCGTAGCTATGGTTTCGGCGCGCCTGGGGAAATGGAGCTATGTAGTCGCGATTGAGGTTATCGGCAAATGGTGCGGTCGCGTGCTCGATTCGAGATGGAAGGACACAGCTGCATTGAAACGTGGAGGCCTGGAGGCGCGCGTGTGGAGCTGCAATGGTCGACGCACTGGGTCGACAAGGCTAGGGTTTCGATTGTCTAGGAATACGAGCAGTAAGGTATTTTTTTATATTATTTTATTTTTTTGCTACAGATTAATTTTTGATTCAATAAATATATACAATACATTAATTTGCTCATAAGGTTTGAAATCTTTGCATAAAAGAAATTGTATATAGTAAAATCATAAACATACAGCGAGGCTTATGTAAATGCAGATTTCAGAATATACGTATATACATATATATAGTTTCCAAATAAAATAAATATGCTTATTTTAATTTACTTGTTATTTTATTTAATGGAATTGGTGAATAAAATTTTGAAGTTGACCTATTTAATTATTCTATGTGCCCAAATGATTTTCAGAGGAAAAGTAAATATGCAAGTATACACTTTTATTATATTAGCTCAGTTTAAATTAACTTATTTAATTTTTTTAGTGATTAAAAATAGTTTATTAAATGGAATTTAGTTTCAAAATTTAAATTTTTAGTTAAATAAATTTGTTAAAAGAATTTGTTTAAAATTAAAAATATTAGTTTAAAATGAAATAGTTGGTTAATTAAATTATCAAATGGGATATATTGCTTGATTGATTTGAAAATTAATAAAAATCATATAATTGTGTAACAAGGTTTGAAAACGTGAAGAAATAGTCAGAAAGGAAATGGATGGAAAAACGAAAGCAAAGGTGAGATCTTCTCACTCAATTAAAATCTCTAGTTAATTTTAAATAGTTAGATTTAAAGGATTGGCTATGTGCTTGGATGATTGATTTATAATAATCACTCACTGGATGATATTATATATATAGTAGCATATAGTATATTTTGGAGTAGTTGATTTCCCGCATTATATAGCGGATGAGACCCTATATGTCGCATAATAGCGGATAATATTTTATAAATCCCATATACTGCGATATTCTGCCTCGAAGTGGAATTGGTATTTAATTGTTGTGCTAACGTCCGTGGATGCAGGGAAAACAGGTTGGAGGGATCCAACTGGATTCCTTAAATAATTGAATATGTTTCAATATTGTTACAACGAACGGGGGACTTCCGAAAAACGACATTAATACGTCCACTCTATCAACTGCCGAGCAATCGAAGGCCGGAAAACCCAACCGTTAGGGTTAAAGAAGAAGAGGTAGAAGAAGAAAGAAGAAAACAGAAACAATAACAGATTCTCATATTTCACAGCGGAACAACATATAATATATCAATGAATAATCTTTAAAACAAAGAATCATATCTGTTATTACATTACATCACATTACATTACATTATCCGAGTTTACAACAAACAACAGAAAAGAAATACTATATACAAGTGATACGTTTCGCCATCCAGCTCGCCTCTAGATCTCTACAGCAACTCCTGAATTCCAGAATATCCTGATAACCTGACTCTAGGCTACCCGTGTGGAAAATGATGGGCACCCATAGTTTAGGAAGGGAACAATAAACTCCAGGGCAGTCATGGGACTGGTGTGAGAACTTAAAACAGTTTATCTTTAAAAACAAACAAAGAAATATTTTAAAATAGATCCGCAATGCTTTTAGAAAATGCAACTACCATAAGGCCTCCCGCACACACACACAATGCAAACGCAGAATCAGAGGAGATTTCTCCTTATTATAGTTAAACATGCTTGATACGTGAATTTCTTTGATATTATTACTATGAGTGCAAAGTGCAGAAAACATTTCGAAAGTATGATATAAATCTTAGCCAACATACGACCATTATCATACGCCTACTATAACTACCATGTATGTAGAGGGGCGTCGCCATAAGTAAATGGCAAGTTATACAACTAAAACCCTACAGGGCTCGTATTGTTTCTTTGGATTTTCCAACAGATGGTCAGGCCAAGGAACTTCCCATTGCCACATGGGTACGCCTCTGGAAGGATGCCCCGAGAACCTAACTGGATCTCTGCCAACAAAAGGCCAGGTTACCTCTAACTATGTAACTACTGACACGAGTATGCCATCTCCCGGTCGTAACCAACCCTTATCCCGAGATTCACCAACAACCATAAAGAAATAAATTTGCAGCAACCATATAGGTTAAGTATTTGGGCTCCATACCATAATACCACCTCTATCCAGAAAGAAATGTACATACCCTACGGGGGCACTATCCCCATTTAATCTTGCTGCATTCTTCCTGTTTTGCCCATTTCCGGGGTGTGAGGTCCGACGAAGTCTCGTCCACAAAGCTATGCTATTTATAAAAGCCACTCTTTGATCAAAAAATGATCAGCAGCACTCAACGTGCCATGTTACCAAATTGGGAATATATCACTAGTAACCATCAACTACATAACCTCTTAGCTCGTACGTCTCAAAGAAGGGTTTTAAGCTAAGAGAATAAATTCTCCGCCACCAACAGAAATGTATTTGATAGAAACCAGCTTTACATCTCAAAATGTAATGTCAGACATATAATCCATACAAGTCTGTCACGGGATCGTACGGAAACGAAGGCATTTCCAAAGAAGCCCTTGCAAATCCGGATATTCACTAATCACGTCCGAAATTCTCATCACAAAGGGTGATAAAATCTCTATATCGGGGATCAGCCGATGCAGAGACATTCGACGGTAATCCTTCTGTTTTCGAAAATATATGCTCTTCAACACCGGTCTTCAAATGCTATGCATTACAACGTATCACTATTCTGAATGGGATTTATGATCCAAAGGTCCTCTCCCGCTAAACCGAATAACGAGCGCTTATTTTAAAATAAGTGTAGCATTCAATATCAAGCAAATCACAACAAACACTCATTTAAAGATAAATATCGATAGTCGGTTATTTAACTATAAAAGCAAGCAAACAAATATTCATCACCATAACAATCACTAGGCCCTTTTATTTAATCTTCCATAAATTAAATAACTTGCCAAATATTCACTTCAATTTATCTTTGAAAATATTTATTTTCTAAACCATTTCAATTTCTACATTAGAAAACATTTCCAAATACTTATTTAACAATAAGTAATTCACCAATCTATTTATTTTCAATACTTAGAAAATATTCAATATACTTAAAACACGATTAAGTATATATTTTATTGTTTTAAGGAAAATGTTCTCTTTAAACACATTTATTTAGGTCAAAACGAATGTTGCGTAAAACATCGTTACGACAACCCAAAATCAATTGCATAGGGATTCAAAAATAAGATAGAAATATAAATCCCAATACTATAAAAAACATTTCCTTTCAAAAATCATTTACTACAACAACAGTGTTATAGTCCATCTTTTCCTTATTTCTCGAAACGTCTATTTCAACAATGAATGTTGAAATCTATGGTTTCGATCCTTAACACATTTTAAAACCACTTCCAATCGTTTTAATTCTATTTAAAAGATCACTTCCTAAAACATTTCTTTAATATATTATTCACCGTCCAAAATCGTGAATATAAATCATTTACCAAATTCAATACTTCTACATATTTAATTTAAAGGATTATCCATTGTCCAAAATTATGGATATATCTCTTTAATAAGCTTTCATATTTACTTATAAAATTCAATTTGTTTTTGATTTATAAAACAACGTTTATAAATTCACACACACACACACACACACACATATATATATTTTACAAAATCTTCAACTTATAAAATCCCTTAATTAACAGATTCTATTTATATCTCATTTAAATGCCAAAATCCAATTTATAAGCAAATTACTTATAAATCTTTTATTTTACAAAATCTATTCATTTTATAACTTCACAATTTATAAATCTATAAATTTCATTCACTTATGAAATCCATTTATACTTAATTTTAACACTTATAAAAACTCGTTTTATAATTCCAATACTTTAATTTATAAATATCAATTTTATAAATCATTTATGTAAACCGTTTATAATAATTCAAAAATCCTAATTCAAACCATTTTACAAATTAATCAACTACTTATTTCAAAAATCAGATTTCGGTTATGTTTCACAAAAATCATAATTATTATAACATAAAAATTATAACGTTTATTTATTTAAAATGAATCAGTTCTAAAATTCAATAAAATGTATACTTTCAAAACTCACTTGAAAATCTTTTTAAATTCGAAATCGTTACTTTAACATTTTTTTAAAACTCCAAAAATAGGCCCAATGCTGCAACAGCACCAATACATCAACCACGGCATCCAAACATCATATATCAATATGATAACATAATATATCGCAAATATCTGGAAATAAATCAATACTGTTGAGGAATCCAGTTGGATCCCTCCAACCTGTTTCCCTACATCCATAAATGTTAGCACAATACAATCCCGTTTCAAGACGGAATATCGCGGTACATGGGTTTATATAAAATATTATCCGCTATTATGCAGCGCAATATGGTCTCATCCGTTATATAATGCGGGAAATCAACTCCAAGTACATATATAATACCAATTCCACTTCAAGGTGGAATATCGCGGTATATACGTTTAATAAAATAACCTCCGCTTAATATGCGACGTAGATGGTCTATTTCAATACAACAGATAGCAATTTATTATTCAGTCACACAATCAAGCAATTTTAAATCTAACCATTAAAAATTTAAATCGAAACACAATTCGATTAAGTGAGAAGTTCTCATCTTGCTTCCAATAACAGTTGCAGTGTTTTATTTCGAATAAAATTAAAAGTGCATTTAATTTACCTAAAATTCACACTAGCTCCAATCAATCCCAACCCAGCTCCATTGCGTAGTGTTCGTTCATACGAACCCGACGCAACTCGTTTCGTGCGAAACGGACCTCGCGTCAAGAAGTTATGTTATTTTAAAGTTTATACGATTAAATATAAATCAATTTACAATTTTAATTTATTATTTTAAACCTCAACGAATCAAGGCCGTTATATTTCCAACCCTAGTATCCTGGCCGATATCCCCTTTTTCCCACTCACGTTTTTCATCAGGTAAGAAATGCAACCGAGAACCCATAGAGTCGCCTCCAAACCCTAAATATCGCGGCCAACTCGAGCATTTTCACGACGATCTGATAGTGCCATTCAAAAGCACGTGCTCGCCTCCACTCTCAACCGTGATTTGGCCATGCTTGACCTCGTCTATCTCCCAAAATTTGTGCCGAAACGTTTGACCTTTGCATCGAGATTTAGGTCGATCCACTGGACTAAAATCGATCATCACCGTATAGATTTAAATTTCTCATCGTTCTCTATAATTTGTTAGTTGAACGTTTCTTCTAATTGTTAGTGGATTGAGAGAGATTGAGGGGAAAAGAATTGAGTCATTTTCGGCCATAGAAACGAAAGTGGTGGCTGAAGCTTGAAGATTAGGGTTTTGTGAAAAATGGATGAATACAAGTCCTTTTATAGAAAATTTACGCGACACTATTCAACCCGAATTTTTCCGAACTCCAAACGAAGCGTGCTGCCTGGCGTTCATAACGTTTTACCCCTATTCTGAACGCAATGGAATATATATCGGGATCCAATTCGATCGTATTTGGAAGATAAGTTTTCAAATCGACTATTTAAATTCAAAATTCATTTAAACCTGTTTTAATGCGTTTTAGCTTGCCTCAGACAAACCATAAATCCGATTGACATGAAATTTGAAATCTTACAATAATATAACATTATAGATCTGATGAAACTGGTTTCGTCGAAATCTGATACTATTTGAAAAATGACCATTTTTACTCATCAATGTATATTAAAATATTCAATTTCCACAAATTAACTTTTAATTCAATTTTTAAAAGTTCAATAACATCATTCAAACACCAATATGACTTAATAAAACTTTACAAATCAATTTAAATCACACTAAACCCAATTTCCAATTATTTCCGTAATTTCCAATATGTACACATATTATCGATTTAATTATCCACTTAAATCTAGATATTCGAAATAAGATTTATTCGACTTACTAATTTTACTTGTGCATATTTAAAATCAATTAAATATTCGAATTTCAAATGATAGGAATTCTGGGTCATTACAAACTTCCCCCTTAAAAGAATTTCGTCCTCGAAATTGCCAAGTATGAAAAAGCTACAGAATCCATTAACTTTTCAAAACCATTTGTTCAAATTAAATTTCAAATTCATTTAAACATTTTAACTTTTCCAAAATCCGGAATTAAACTTCTTACAATAACATTACTGAGTTTTCAAATCCTACATTTTCATTTCAATTTAGAAATTAACTTTTCGTTAACAAAAATTTTGTACAAATTTTACAAATTTTTTCTAACTCCTAAAATTTATGGAAAATTTTGGCAGAGTCTCCCTTGTACGGAGGAGCTTTTGCAATATCACAATAGATATAAATATATATACATCGACCCACACGGTCGGAAAACAGAAAACAGTTCATATTTCCTATTTGTATTGCGTAGGCGTACCTTTTTAGCATTTTTAAGCAAAGCAGTTATTTATTAGCATTTTAGCATGACCAAATCCAGCCAACTACGGCCCCGGTACCTGTACTTACTCAATTTAAACATGTAAGTGACATATATAGGAAATTCATTTACATTTCACTAATTTTCAATAGAAAAAACATTGTTTTCATAAGCAATGCAATCAAAAAAATTCCCATAAGCAATTTATAAGGTTTCAATACAGATTTTAATTGCCTACAACCAATTCATATTGGTTCACTTTCAATTCAAATTCAATTACATAACTTTCCATTTGTCAATTCAATTTCATTAACACTTAATGAATTATATACAATCAACTAACAGTCATATAACAACCAAATCATAACCATCATAACTAAATTATTAAATTTACATTCAATTTGGTTTAACACTTTTAATTTCCAATTGGTTGATATTAAATTGACTTCCATTCAATTATACAATTTCCAATTTACTAGTAGTTTTTTTTATGAATTAACACTTACATCCATTATTCCATATCAATTCTTTTACATTCGATTGATTAATATTCAATTCATTAGTTCAATTCAATTGCTAATTCATTTAACAAATAAGGTTGAATTTCATTTATATAACTCAAGTTTGTATTCATCACTTCACTTTATTAATTTACTTCGATACCAAAATCAACTTCATCAATATTACTTAAGTTATATTCCATTTCAAACATCATTTGTTTAACTTAACTTAAATTTCCACTTATAAATCCAATTCAAATTCCAATTCTACATGAATACAATTTATTTTCATAAATAAATAAAAAATATTGGATTCAATTCATTTTAAACCTTATCCATTTAGTCATTCTTCAATTAGTTGCACTTACTAATTTTAGTTTAATACTTCGCTTTGTTTTTCACAAATCAAATTCAATTCCAATTCCAGTTCTCTTTACTTACACATTCGAAATGAATTTCAACATTCAATTTCATTTTCTTGCACTTGCAATTGCTTATTTATTCATTTACAATTCATTTTCCAAATTAATAATTGTATTCCAATCATTTGGTTTATTAGACTTCTGAAATTCACCTTTATTTCAATTAACTCAGGTCAATTTCAGTTTAAATCTAAATTTCCTAAGTCATACAAATTACTTATTATTCCATAAACAATTTATATACATTTCAGAGTCTTTTCAATCATTCCAAAATTATTTTTGAAATCTATTTAAATTATCTTTTGAATTTCCAAAACCAATCTCAATTTCACAAACAGCTTCCATTTTATTATAATTCGGCAGCAATTCCTCTCATGGAAACTCAAAAATGAACACCGATGATGTCGCGATCGTCATCGGAATTATTCTCCAGCGACCGAAAAAAGTTTAGTGCTTTCTTCCCTTCGAAACAAATTTCCAAAACCCTTGAAAATCATTTTCATGCTCCAAAGAATTTAAATTTCCCAAATCTCAAAATTTCAAATTCTTTAAATTTGTTTTGAAATATTACTCTGGAATTCCATTTCAAATTATGAATCACATTTACAATTTATATTTACAAATCTCATTTGTATATGGACTTATTTCTCAGCTTTTGATTATGATTTCAATTTCTTATTCAATAATCGATGATAATAATTTAATATTATCACTTCCTAACAACCAAGCAACCATAATAATTTTTGTAAAATCATTCCTTTTATTTACGAAATAGTTTGGGTAAAATTATTTTATTTCCCTAATTTAAAACAATATCGTGTCGAATTGCTCTGTACGACTGTTTAGAGATCCCTATTTATGCAGGGCACCATGCTTTCAGTCATAGGTCATTCGCGAGTTACATGAAGTCGCCAGCGACTCAACAACTTAAGTCGTTTTTCCTTAGGTCGTGTGCCTTAAGTCGCCAGCGACCTAGCGGATTAATGCTTAGCGAGATACGAGGGAATGAGGAAGCAGTGCACCAGGATAACGAGTTATGCGATCTTTCTTTAGGTCGCGCACAAGCGAGATATGACCTAAAGTGTTAGGTCGCTTGTGTATGTTAAGTCGCTCCATTTTTATGTCGCTCTATGGTTAGTTCGCAAGATCTTATGTCGCAAAGTCCTGAAGCTATGCATTTCCTTAAGTCGCTCAGGCCGCATTCTTCTTTAAGTCGCTCATATCTTAGGTCGCACGATGCCGCACTATCTTGAGTCGCTGAAGCTTAAGCCGCTGATTTTTAGGTCGTTGAAACTTATGTCGTAGGTCGCTCCTGTTGATAAGTCGCTTGTATTCTATTTTCTTAGGTCGTTTGTATTGTACTGTGTTGTTATGTTGCATGTATGTTGTAATGTGATGTAAGGCGCTTATGTGTTAGGTCGTAGGTCATTTGTTGACTTGTATGTATAGGTCGCGTGTGTTGTAACTTGTATCCGTTAAGTCGTAGGTCGGCCACCCGTTAGGTCGCATGTTGTTAGGTCAATCTGTTGTGTTGTAAAATCTCTATAAATATTGGTGGGTCGTTTGTAAAAAGTTGAGTTGATTTTGATTAAAATTTGTTTGTATGCTTTATGCCACTTTTGTTGAAGTTGAGTGTGATCTCCTTCTTCTTCCATCTTCGGTTATTCGAGTGCGCTCGAATCAACGAACATGAAGTCGATTCACGGAATCTCGTGCGTGGGATCAACGTCGAAGAATCGTAGATTTTCTAACGCGGAATCGTGCGCGATCAACATGTTGAAGATAGCTCGGTATCTCGAGAGATCAATGGATTTGGGCGTTTATCTTGTTTTACTTGACACAAATCATTTCGTGAGGAAGAATTTGCATCAATTTGTATCAAAACATTAATAGCACGTCAAAGTTTGTTAATCCGCTGCGTCAGTTGGCTATCAGAGCTTGAAGAGCTGAGTTGAAGCTATTTGAGATCAAGGCGCCTTGCTAAGCTAGGTCGAAACCGAGTTAAGTTGAGCCGAGCTATGTTCAAAACCGAGCTAAGGTAGGTTGGGTTGAAGCCGAGCTAGTGCAGAGCCGAGTTAAAGTAGTATTTGTTTTGATCCGAGATTGTTGATAATCATGCCTCCGAGACGTGCTAATCGATTTCAAAATGTTGAAGATGTATATAGGAGACAAGAAGCTGAGCAGATCGAGCAGCGTATCAATGAAAAGTTCGAAGAAGTTATTGGAAAGTTAGAGAAGTTGATGCGAGATATGAAGCAAAGTCAAAGGAGAACTTCACCATTTTCGCATCATGGTGGAAACAGAGTTTCACCTTCAGTTGTGGGAGAAAGAAAATTTCACCCCAATCTTATCGAGATCGGAGAGAATCATCAGTTTCTATGAGGTCAGAACATCATGAGTATCGAGGTGAAGAGAGAAGAACTCATCGTGAATTTGAAGACGGTCCGTATTGTGATGCCAAAGGACATGATAGAAGGGGCATGCATAGTCGAAGAGATGTAGATGGACGAGATCGATATCGACATATATATAATTTTGAGGAATATGGTGATAGAGGAAGTATTCATGATCGAGATCGAGGCCAAGTGCGAAATCGATATATTGATTCAGAGAATGATCGTAAATGGGAATCAAGTATGAAAATAGAAATTCCAGAGTTCAAAGGGGGAATGATAGAAGAACAATTTCTGGATTGGTTATCAAATGTTGAAGAAATTTTTTACTTCAAGGAAGTACACGAGCATCGTAGAGTTAAGTTGGTTGCTACACGATTGGGGGACAGAGCTATGGCATGGTGGCAACAAACTAAACTTACATGGGAAAGAATGTGAAAGTCGAAGATTATTTCATGGGAAAAGATGAAGAAGTTGATGAAGGCTACTTTCTTGCCTTATAATTATCAGTCTCTTATGTATCAGCGCTTACAGAATTTGAGACAAGGGACAAAGTCGGTAAATGATTATGCAGATGAGTTTTATCAACTGATTGCTAGAAACGATATCATGGAAAAGGAGGAACAGTTGACATCTAGATTTGTTGGAGGATTGAGAATGCAAATTCATGATATGGTAAGTATGTTTAATCCAAGATCCGTTGCTGAAGCACACCAAAAGGCTCTAGCTTAGGAGAAGCAAGGTAGAAGAGGAGGTGGTGCACTTACAAGTTCGATCAATCAGGTGAAAGGGGCTAGTAGAAATACTAATGATTCCAAGGCTGTTAGTGAACCAGTTGCCAATGAAGTTGCTAAGACCAAGGTCAACAACAATTTCAAGTGTTATAATCTTCAGGAGTTTGGTCATAAGAGCAATGAATGCCCGAGGCCTAAGAAGCGAGCGATGGTTGCTGAGCTTGAGGATGAGGATGCAGAAATAGAATGTTCCAATTCACCAGTTGAGGAGGAAGAAGAATTACTGACGGGAGACGAGGGATATTCTTTAATGATGAGGAGATCTTGCTTGACGCCAAAGCAGGAAGAGGAGGCTAGCTGGTTGAGAATTAATATTTTTCAGTCGACGTGCACTATTTTGGGAAGGGTTTATAAGTTTGTTATCGATGTAGGAAGTTGTGATAACATCATCTCTACAGAAGTTGTCAAGAAGTTAGCATTAAAGACAGAGAAGCATCACAAACCCTATAAATTGGCTTGGTTGAGGAAAGGTGGGGAAGTGGAGGTTAGTCGAAGAGCTTGTGTAACTTTTTCCATCGGAAAGAAGTATAAGGATGAAATTTGGTGTGACGTGGTAGATATGGATGTATGTCATTTGTTGTTGGGAAGACCGTGGCAATTTGACAGAGCCGTGCAACACGATGGTAGGACTAACTGTTATAGTTTCATGTTCAATGGCACTAGAATCACTTTAGTTCCTAAAAAGCGACAACAAAGTGAAAGCAAGTGGGAGGAAATCGAGGAACTAAAGACTCTATTATCTTTGAAGGAGTTTGTCAAAGAAGTAGAGGATGGGCCTGAAGTATTCTGTTGGTTGGACGTGGAAGTAGTGAAACGGTTGAAATTCCTAAGGAAGTTAAGCTAGTGTTGAAGGAATTTGAAGATGTATTTCCTGAAGAATTACCAAAAGAATTACCACCGCTGATAGACATAAAACATCAGATTGATCTTGTTCTGGGAGCTGTGTTACCACATAGACCACATTATAGAATGAGTCTAAAGGAGCACGAAGAGTTGAGAAGGCAGGTGGAGGAGTTACTTGAACAAGGGCGCGTACAAGAAAGTTTAAGTCCTTGTGCAGTACCAGCCTTGTTAGTGCCAAATAAGGATGGAACTTGGAGAATGTGTACTGATAGTCGAGCATTAAACAAGATTACAGTGAGGTACAAATTTCCGATGCCAAGATTGGACAACTTGTTAGATCAGCTGGGTGGAGCTGCTATCTTTTCAAAGATTGATCCGAAGAGTGGGTATCATCAGATTCGAATTCGACTAGGGGATGAATGGAAGACAACCTTCAGGACATGGAAGGGGTTGTAAGAATGGCTGGTCATGCCATTTGGTCTTTCGAATGAACCTAGTACTTTTATGCGAGTGATGAATCAGATCTTTCGACCATTTATTGGAAAGTTCGTGGTGGTATATTTTGATGATATATTGATATACAGTGGAAGCACAGAAGAACATCTACAACACTTGCGGGAAGTGTTGATGATACTTCGTCAGGAGCAATTTTACGCGGCAGCGAAGAAGTGCATATTCATGACACACGGTATTTTGTTCTTGGGATATGTGTTGTCCAAAGAAGGTATTCATGTGGATCAAGGTAAAGTTGAAGCAATCAAGGATTGGCCAAAACCCAGGACTATAACTAAAGTGACAAGTTTCCATGGTTTAGCATCATTCTACCAAAGATTTATTCCACATTTCAGTAGCGTGATGGCACCAGTGACAGATTGTATGAAAGGAAAGCAGTTTGTGTGGACTGAAGAGGCCGATTCTACTTTCCAACAGATCAAGATACTTTTGACTACAACACCGATTCTTAAATATCTGGATTTTCAGTTACTCTTTAAGCTGAATACTGTTAACCCTGAAATTGAACACTAACACCCTGGTGTAAATAGAGATTAAGTGAAAGCACCACCCGTCAATATGGGAATCAGAAGTAAGTAGAAAAGTCACAGAAAAAACAGTAAAGAGACAACAGTTTTATAGTGGTTCAACTTCAAGTTAAGCCTACGTCCACTTTAATCTTCTTTATTCCTGAATCGATTACAACTTTACAACAATCTTCGATTACAACACTACTAAGACAAATAGCTAAAACTCCGATGTAGAAGAACTCCTTGAATCCATATCTAATGTGTTAGATTTCTTCTTGAAGTTCGTTGAAGTGTCTTTCGTGTTTGAAGTGTCGGATGAGTCGAGAAATCAGCAGAGTATAGGCGTTCCAGAAACGAGCCAAAAGGTCCTCTCCTCGGTAGTATAGGCATGGTATTTATAGGAAATTTCTGGACAAGGCACAGGTCGTGAGCGACCTAGGTTAAGTCGTAAGTCGTGAACGGCCTAGGGGTTTGGTTTGCTGTGCTATAGGTCGTGGGCGAACTAGTGATAGGTCATAGGTCGTGAGCGACCTAGGGAGCACGGGCTACGGCTTAACAGGGTTGCACCTGGTCACTTGAACAAGCTGATAGGTTGTAGCGACCTAGGGGAGAAGCGGCTAAAGAAGTTATCTCGGCCTGTCTAAGCCGCGAGCGACCTAATGGAGTGGTAGTGTGTATGCGGCGTCATTCTGTCTTAACTTGATAGGTCGCTAGGTCGCTAGGTCGCTAGGTCGCTGCATCCCTCTGTTCCAATATACTGTTGCCCTGTGTTGATTGCTAGGTCGCTAGGTTGTCACATGCTTAGGTCGCTTATCACGTTAGGTTGTGGAACCTTCAAGTGGTTAAGTCGTGAGGCCATAGCGGTCTTTAGGCCGCTTAACTTGCTAAGCCGCTCTCATGTTAGATTGCTGAATGCTAAGATCATTAGGTCGCTTGCTTTGAACTAGTTAGGTCGCCTCAAGTACTTAAGTCGCTGTTCAGGATGGTGTTAACATTTGCCCCTCGAAGAACATGCCTATGTCATAGGTTGTGTGCTTCGACCTAACTGCTTTAGGTCGTAGACGACACATTAGGCTCGATAGGTCGCGTGCCTCTATATCTTCCTTTCTTTTCCCCCTATATAATCCATTAGGTCGTTTCTTCTTCCTTATTCATTTTCTTGAATTCTGCCGCCGCCATTGCTATTTTTGAGCTCGAGGATCATCACAAGAAAACTCCTTACTGCTCCAATCACCACTCCTAACAACAATTTTAGGTAAACTGATCCCCTCTCCATTGTATTTGCCATTGATTTCCTTGTGACCACTTCCATACGGTTTTTGTCACCCCACCGTAAGACTTCCTCTTGATTCGCCCTCTGATCACCATTGAATTGTCTGCAATTGCTCTTAGAAATTTATCGGCCTATCATTTCTCATAATTGTTTGGCGAATGCTTTGAATCTGAGGAGTTTACAGCTTTTCCTGGAAACTTGGAGGAGATAATGGAGTTTTAGGCGTTTGGGGAAGATGAGTAGATCTTAGGTTAACGGGTTAGTGGATAGCGAGTTACGCCGTGGTGCCATTGGGTGATGCAATGGTGATGGACACGTGGCAGCACTTGAGTGGAGGACAGGTCTTAGGGTTTGTAAATGGGAGATAATGTTACACTGCCGAGCTATTAAATCGAACGACCTAATAAATCGAACGACCCAAGTGCCTTGCGACCTAAGAGAAACCGAGCGACTTACGTATTTGCGACTTAAGGAAATCAGACTGACCTATCTTAATCGACTTATGAACTTTGCGACTTATGACATATGGCATGTTGCTTCAGTTGAGTTATCCCTTTTAACGACCTATCTTTAGGTCGCACTAGGGTTTGGGGTGAGCTTACTCTTTGTCACACAACCTATAGGTCGCGGACGAGCTAATACTTAGACAATTTTGGACTTCCTTGAACTCCTTGGCTCGAACAACGCAACTTAAGAGAGTTTGACTTATGTTAGTTCGTTGGATTTGATCTGGACGACCTAGATAATCCCCGAGCTAGCTTGAGTCGTTCCTGCGACTTAAGGACTTGAACACTTTTCAACTTGAATGGACATGACATTGTTGAATTGAATTCTCAATTTGAACTGCCGAGATAACATGTCTGAAATTGTTGTAGTTCTTTACAGATTATATTAACTTTAATGCTAATAACCTGTTAAACACAATATTTGCAGAAAAACTAGGGCGAATATACTGCCACTGATTGCCCACACCGAATGACAGATTAGTCGATAAAGAATAATCAACTTAAAGAAATTATACGAATGAAAAGCTATGAATCACCAAATTCAAGTGAAGTATTGAAGCAAAGAAAAACTAATCAACTAAAGCTGATTTGTATGCATCAACACTGCACTTGTACTTGTACCCAAAACAACAAGCCCTAAAACTTTATAATTGACAAATGCATATTAGTTTAATTTCAGTTATATTTGCTTGTCGTTTTACTAGTTTTGCACAACACTTCACACATTTAGGAAACTTGCACCTTCATATTTGAATATCCAGTTCCTTGTGTAGATTGACTTCTCAACAAGAAGAAGTGGTAGGGCAAGGTGGAGGGGCCTTCCCGATAGCCAATCCACTGGATGATCCCCCGGAAAGGACTTCAACTACCCTGAATCAACGGGTGTTCAAGCAACTACGCATTCAGTTTGGTATTGCTGAAGCAGATGCTTTACTTCTTGGGCCAAACGATACTGCTGACAGGCCACTTCTCGGTTTTATCGTTGTCAATCGCCAGATGTGCTTGAGTGGAGCTATTCCTCCTTTTAATGATTTTCTTCAACAACTCCTTCTCCGATTAACTATCTCTCCCTTCCAGTTGCATCACAATGGCTACGCCATCCTAATGGGACTGTGTGTGCTGTTCAAGAGGACACTTGATCGACTTCCGAGCTTTGAAGAAATCAACTACTTGTGCACATTTGCAAAGAATAAAGACCATCCTTCTATTATACTCGTGAGAAGCGCCAGAAACAGTAAACTTATCACCGATCCTTCTGAAAGTGCTCACGGTTTTTTGAATCAATTCTTCTTCGTTCGCTGCCCCCCAGCATTTTATGCCATCTGGAGAATAGGAAGTAAGATCGCTTATCCCCGTTCTTTCCGTTTGAGCTTTTCAAAGTCCGAGTCGCTAGGTGCTAACTTCATTCTTTACTTTTACAGCGCTTCCTCCTCCCTCTAAAGATCCCAGCCACAAGTCGACTTTTAAAAGACTAAATGCTGTTGCGGTTGAGGAGAGAAGCATTAAATTTTTGCTAAAAGACGAGTTTCTTCACCAATTTGGACTTCTGCACTCTTCCCGTTCTACTCAGCCTCATGAAGTCCCTGATTCTCCAACAGAGACACCAGATGCACCAGTGTCCGTCGAAGAACTTATACAGAAAGAACCTACTACTGAGGCTTCATTGGTGAAGTGTTCTGCTTCTATTGACGTTGCGGGGTCATCCGGCAAATTTGCACCTGCCTCGGTCATTGAGGAAGAGGAACCTCCTCACCAATCCGGGAAGACTGCTGATGAAGGAGCTGAGGGGAAGGGTCCCACTGGGCACGATGGTGACGCATTTTTATGGGATTGAACGACTTGATGATTACTTCACAGGAGCTATTTAAAGATGATACCACTACTACTAAAGTTATTTCTCTAGTAGTTGAAGCGACATCTGTCTTGCAACAAACTCCGTCAACCCAAGAGTTGACACTTGCTGTAAAATCTGTCACCACGCCCCAACCGAGGAGTGGTTCGTAGTTTGACGCGCGTAGTTTGCACGTTACACACACTTAGGATTTTTCGGCACTTATATGCATTCAACTTCCTTACTTTGAAGATTTCTGAACTTGTCTTTTCTTCATTTTCAGGTTCTCCAATGGGACGAAGTGGCTCATACTACGATGACTTCCAGCGCTACGGAAGACGCGGCTTCTATGACCCTAAGAGGTATCTTCCTGCCTCCTAGGAGACCGACGAAGAAAGATCTGCAAGAAAAGCTCGCGAGAGGCGTACTTAAGAAGAAAGCTACGGGAGAAGGGATGAACGACATGATTCTTCCCAGAGAGGATGATTCTCCCAAACGAAATTCTCGTGATTACAAAGGGAAAAGTCATGTCGCTGAAGATCCGAGTAAACGGGCCAAACTTAGTGAAAAGGCAGCGTCTGAAATTTCTAAAAAGCCTACTTCTCCCATCTCCTTGGACGTTCCTCCCAGCTCTCCTGTCCTTCAAAGAGCTGATATTCAAACAATCATCAGTAGGCCCCCGTATCAAGTTGGACAGGGTCCGACTACTCTTCAAAGCCGGTTCCGCACTAGTGCCTAAAAGGAGTGCGTTTTGATCTAGACTTGGTCCCAATCAACAAGCAAGCTATGTTGCGAAATCTTGATGCCGTCAAACTCGATATCGAGAGAATGTCTGGCTGGCAAAAACTTGTTGACGAGCTTCAAAGAGTAAACCGTACAAATCTCGAAGCCATGCTGACGATGGAAAACGATAAATCCGAATGGCAGAAAACTCTCGATCAGCATGATGCAGAGATGAAGAGCATCGCTACTTACAATAAGAAGCTTGAAGCGGAAGTTGAAAATCTTAAAGAAGGGCTTGACACTTCTTCCACTTCCTATTCTCAAAGAGAAGAAGTGCTTCAAAAACAGGTGAGAGATGCTCACGCCGGGCAAAGAGATGCTGAAGCTAAATTTGAAGCACAGCAGTAAGTTGTAGAAAGCTATCGAACTGACGTTGCTCAGTTGCGAGAAAAATCCAGCTCCCAGAACTTGGAAATCTAAATGTTAAAAGCTAGACTTTCTGAAGTTGAAAAAGTGCGTGATGAAGCTGTCGTCGGCAAAGCAGCAGCCGAAGAATCGCATGAAGCGACAAAAGGTAACATCCGCTCTACCTTATTTGAGTTTTACATTCATAGTGTTCTGGGACGCGGTAGCCTTTCGTTTTTGGGTTCGAAGTATGAAATCACTTTGGCAGAAGTGTGGGAAGCCATACTTGATATGCTTGGTGGCGCTGGATATGCTGAAGCAGATTTGGAGGTGTTTGCGCCAAAATTGGTCACAAACACCCAATACCGTGAAAGCACCAGTGTATGAATATAAATTAGTGATATTCAAACACAAACAACAAATCTCAACAAATAATAGACAGCAGTCCCAAAGTAAAGAACAGAGACACAGGTTTTATAGTGGTTCGGCTATCTCCGGCCTACGTCCACTCCAATTTTTTTTTCTTTTTATTGATTATCCTTGAAAAGTGATTACCACAGTTGTAGTGACCAAATCTAAAAAAAATTGCAGTAATGATGCTATGGTATAATTTTAGCAGCGTCTGGGCTTGCCTTTCCTCTCCAAATTTTCCGACCCCCTTTTCTGAATGATCAGGGGCTCTATTTATAGGCGTGGAAGGCTGAAATCCCGCCTAAAACCTGGGGAGGCTGCTTGGCACGTGAGGGGGGCCCACAGGCCTGTGTTCTTGGAATCCGTGCCCAGTTTGGGATCGATTCGAAGTGACGTTCGAATCGATCAAGAATCCATCCAATTGAGCTGAAATTTGGTGTGAACATTCTTCAACATGTATGTAAGCTCCTGTAAAAATTTCATTGCATTTGGATCAACGGCTTGGAAGATATGATCGATCCAAGTTCAAGAATCCGTGCGTCCTGAATGGTTCGAACCCATGCTTCGAAACCATCTACTTCGAAACCATCCCCTTCGAATCCATAGGGCCGACTCCTTCGAACCCATGCTCTTCGAATCCATGCTTTCTGAAGCCGCCTCCTTCGAGTCCATATCCTACGAGTCCATCCTCTTCGAATCCATCCCTTTCGAATCCTCGTCCTTCGAATCCATGCCCCTTGCTTCGTATCCATCATCTTCGAATCCATGTCCTCTTCGAATCCATCTCCTTCTTCGAATCCATGTCCACTTCGAATCCATCTCCTTCTTCGAATCCATGTCTACTTCGACTCCATCTCCTTCTTCGAATCCATGTCTACTTCGACTCCATCTCCTTCTTCGAATCCATGTCCACTTCGACTCCATCTCCTTCTTCGAACCCCATGTACACTTCGAATCCATCTCCTTCTTCGAGTCCATGTCCACTTCGAATCCATGTATACTTCGAATCCATTACCTTCTTCGAGTCCATCTTCATCTTCGAATCCATGATCTTCGAATCCATACCTATCATTCGAATCCACCATCTTCGAGTCCATGTCCATCGTTCGAATCCATGTCCATTGCATTGAAGCTACTCCTTTCGAACCCATCTAGTTCCCATCGATTCGAAGCGTCATCGATGCGAACCTCATGGGTTCGAATCTTGATGGGTTCGAACCTGATCGGTTCGAACCGAGCGTCACTTTATCCCCTTTTTGATGGATTCGAACTACGTACTATTCCTACCTTGAATCCATCATATTTCCTTCATACGAACTCCGATTAACCTGAAATTTGAAACATAGCCTTTCATAGTCCTTATCATCATTTCCAATCAATTTCGTCCCGATCGGAGTTCAACAAAATTTTGACGATATCCATCGTAGCCTTATCTCCAGTCCTGATATCCATAATTCCTTGCCAATTTGTTGATATTCCAGTTTTGACCAAAAAATGGGATAACATTTTGCCCCCCGAAACATGCCTTGTGATAACAAGGCGTGTTTTGAATAATTACGAATCCAATATCCGAAGTCCAAAGCCATATTGCCAGAGTATATCGTCCTTGACTGCTTCGAGTCGATGTCCAATTCCATATCCAATAGCCAAAGCCTTAGCCAATTCCGTATCCATTCGAACTCGACAACCAAGTTCCAATCCATCCTTATCCAATAGCCAATAACCGGAGCCAGGACCTCTCCGGGTCGATATCCAAATCCATAACCTCTCTGGGTTCCTGCCAAGCGTGATCCACATCCGACGACCGTGGTCCAGTGTCCCTGGACGTTGAGTTAACCTCTCCGGGCTCTTGCCAAGCGCAATCCATACTTGAAGTCCTCGGTCCAGTGTCCCTGGACGTTGAGCCAACCTCTCCGGGTTCTTGCCAAGCACAATCCATATTTGACGACCTTGGTCCAGTGTCCCTGGACGCTGTAAAATGCCATGGCTTAAGTCCTAAGCCGAATCCTGATCTCTCCGGACCCTTGCCGAGCATAGTCCATACTCGACGACCTGAAAATAATAAATGATAATAGAGGGCCTAAGTCCTAGGCCGAATCCTGGTCACTCCGGACCCTTGCCAAGCATTGTCCATACTTGATGACCTGAATGAGTCAATCTACCTTGTTTGGGTAAAGTGACTCATCCCTTGCCAGGCATAATCCATACCCGACGACCATTTACCAAAAACCAGATAAAAGTCCAACCAGAATTTATTCCAAAGTCCAAATCCGAAATTCAAATTCGAAATCCAAATCCAAAATCCAAATCCAAATCCAAATCCAAAATTCAAATCCAAACCAGAAAACCAGAAATCCAAACCAGCATCCAAAACCAAAAACAATCATCCAAAGGAAAATCCAAATAAAAAAGCAAGAAAAACCAGGAGCTCAATCCAAGCTCCAAAACCAAATCCAAAAAAGAAAAGCAATGTCCAATCTAAAAAGCAAGAAATAAATTTCACAAACCATAGCATCCCGGTTTATCATCATTCAGAGCATGCCTAGGGGCTATCTCCGTCCCCGTACATGTGTAAATGACTTTACCGTTTGCTAGCAGCTTGCTACTTATTCCATATTATCCTGGTCAATGGATGATCAATCGACGATCATCCCTGGGCCTCCCATCATCACGGCGTGAAGTGGTCGGTGGTTGCTCCTGCTCCACCGTTGCATCCCGAGTTCCAACGTATTGCTGTAACTGTCCATTCCTTACATGCTCCTCGATTATGTCCTTTAGGTGCCTGCAGCTGTTGGTATCGTGTCCATCCAGATCATGGAAGAGACAGTGCCTTCCTGATGTCCTTTCCCGCTCTGTTGGTTCCCTCCTAGCTGGCCTTCGGTAGGGAAGGCGATTCCGAGTTTCCAGGTATATCCGCTCCAGCGTCTCGTTCAATCCTGTGTATGTGGAAAACTTTGGATCCTTCCATCGCTTCCTAGCGTTTCCAGAGTCATCGTTTAACTTCCTTTTCCCTTTATCCTTATCCAAACCATTTTTGGATACCGCTCCAACCTCGATTGCATTAGCCTTCTTCACCTTTAAATCCGTACTTGCATCTTCTTGCCGAAGGAACCTTTCTGCCTCATGAAAGAATTCGTCGAGATTTTGCGGGGGATCTCGTATCAGAGATACCTTGAAATCCGAATTCTCCTTGACTCCTGATACTGCTGCCATTAAAACCATTGATGGATCAGGCCGATCCACCGAAGCGACTGCCGCACTGAATCGAGTTAGAAAAGCTCTAAGCGATTCGTCCATCCTTTGCTTCACCGATGTTAAAGTCATTACGTTCTTCGGCCTCTTGACGTGAACCCGGAACTGTCCCAGAAACTTTTCCACTAATTCCTTCCAAGTCCTGATAGATCCTTCTTCCAGCTGCCTAAACCACATTGCAGCTAAGTCCTTCAAATACAAAGGGAAACATCGGGCCATCACTTCCTCCGATGCCCCCAGCACTTCCATGTGTCTGGTGTACCTCATTAAGTGATCTGTTGGATCCGTCTTACCATCATATACCTCCACGCTAGGTAGCTTGAACTTAGGTGGATTCTGAGCCATCCTTATCTCCCGAGCGAATGGACTTCTATTCACCCCTTCCAAATCTCCGTTTGTCAAACCACCTCGCATAGTCTTCCTGATCATTTCTACTAATCCTATATTGTCTGGTAGGGGTTGCCCCCCATGCCCCCGAGGGAACTCTGGTACATATTCCTCGTGTGGCTCACTAGCAGCAACGTTAGCTCTAGCTTGTTGAATTCCTTCCAAAGGTTCTCCTGCATTGAATCCTGTGGGCCTGCCCCCAAGCCCTTGTTGATTGCCTTCTGGCTCCGTATCATGTCCTTCATTGGGTTCCACAACCCTAGCTCCTTGTCCTGCATCCGCAGCTGCTGTAGCTGTTCCTAAGTTCTGCATCCCTGCAGCTCTCATTTGTTCCAAGGAAGTTTGCATCATTTCCTGTTGACTTTTCAACAATCTCTCCTGCAAAGAATTGGCCATAGCTTCCATTTCATTCCGAGTTATGTAGACCGAAGCCTGTCCTTCCTCACCTCCGGAGGATGCTTGTTGACTTCCTCCTTGTTGGCTTCTCTCAGCCCTTAGCCTTCTGCTATTCTGCCTTGTCATTGTCTTCCAAATCCAAATTCCTCAAACTCTTCAAATCCGATGCAGCGGGTGCTAGTTGTTCTCAGTGAAAGCACCAAAATGTTTGCGCCAAAATTGGTCACAAACACCCAATACCGTGAAAGCACCAGTGTATGAATATAAATTAGTGATATTCAAACACAAACAACAAATCTCAACAAATAATAGACAGCAGTCCCAAAGTAAAGAACAGAGACACAGGTTTTATAGTGGTTCGGCTATCTCCGGCCTACGTCCACTCCAATTTTTTTTTTCTTTTTATTGATTATCCTTGAAAAGTGATTACCACAGTTGTAGTGACCAAATCTAAAAAAAATTGCAGTAATGATGCTATGGTATAATTTTAGCAGCGTCTGGGCTTGCCTTTCCTCTCCAAATTTTCCGACCCCCTTTTCTGAATGACCAGGGGCTCTATTTATAGGCGTGGAAGGCTGAAATCCCGCCTAAAACCTAGGGAGGCTGCTTGGCACGTGAGGGGGGCCCACAGGCCTGTGTTCTCGGAATCCGTGCCCAGTTTGGGATCGATTCGAAGTGACGTTCGAATCGATCAAGAATCCATCCAATTGAGCTGAAATTTGGTGTGAACATTCTTCAACATGTATGTAAGCTCCTGTAAAAATTTCATTGCATTTGGATCAACGGCTTGGAAGATATGATCGATCCAAGTTCAAGAATCCGTGCGTCCTGAATGGTTCGAACCCATGCTTCGAAACCATCTACTTCGAAACCATCCCCTTCGAATCCATAGAGCCGACTCCTTCGAACCCATGCTCTTCGAATCCATGCTTTCTGAAGCCGCCTCCTTCGAGTCCATATCCTACGAGTCCATCCTCTTCGAATCCATCCCTTTCGAATCCTCGTCCTTCGAATCCATGCCCCTTGCTTCGTATCCATCATCTTCGAATCCATGTCCTCTTCGAATCCATCTCCTTCTTCGAATCCATGTCCACTTCGAATCCATCTCCTTCTTCGAATCCATGTCTACTTCGACTCCATCTCCTTCTTCGAATCCATGTCTACTTCGACTCCATCTCCTTCTTCGAATCCATGTCCACTTCGACTCCATCTCCTTCTTCGAACCCATGTACACTTCGAATCCATCTCCTTCTTCGAGTCCATGTCCACTTCGAATCCATGTATACTTCGAATCCATTACCTTCTTCGAGTCCATCTTCATCTTCGAATCCATGATCTTCGAATCCATACCTATCGTTCGAATCCACCATCTTCGAGTCCATGTCCATCGTTCGAATCCATGTCCATTGCATTGAAGCTACTCCTTTCGAACCCATCTAGTTCCCATCGATTCGAAGCGTCATCGATGCGAACCTCATGGGTTCGAATCTTGATGGGTTCGAACCTGATCGGTTCGAACCGAGCGTCACTTTATCCCCTTTTTGATGGATTCGAACTACGTACTATTCCTACCTTGAATCCATCATATTTCCTTCATACGAACTCCGATTAACCTGAAATTTGAAACATAGCCTTTCATAGTCCTTATCATCATTTCCAATCAATTTCGTCCCGATCGGAGTTCAACAAAATTTTGACGATATCCATCGTAGCCTTATCTCCAGTCCTGATATCCATAATTCCTTGCCAATTTGTTGATATTCCAGTTTTGACCAAAAAATGGGATAACAGGAGGCACACTATCTAGATGACGATGCACGTGCTGCTCTTGCCAGAGGAAAGGAGCAACTCACTAGAAAGCGAGCCGGAATGGCGGAAGGTAAACATTTGGGGAAGGCAACCTCAACCGACCTAGTTTAACCTTCGATTTCGGCGGACATCGATATTGTTGGCTCCAGTTCCCATTCTCCACCTCCTGCTAAAGCTGTCATTGAAAGTGAAACCACTCGCACTGGAGATGAGACTCAAGAAAGCACTGAAGCACAGGACTTTGAAGTTAACGTAGTAAAGCCTACTTCTCCTGGTAACCTCAATGCTGATCTTTCTTAAGTAGGCTGCTTGTTTACTTCACATGAGCTTGATGAGCTTTTTGATTATTACTTAAATCTTGATGCGCCACTTTCTCCTCTCTTTATGAGAGATACTGACTTTAACTTCTCTTCTCCTATAGTGAAAGCGCCAAGTGTTGTTCAGACTTCCCCTCTTCCAGCAGTTCCCTCTCCGCCTCTTCAGATTACTCCTCCTTCCGTTTCTCAACCGGAGTCACAAGAGGAGCAGATAGAAGCTCTCCAAGGCTTGGATGATCGGTCGCTTCACAAGAACAGAAGGTCGAGGAACCTGAAGAAGGCGAAAGAACTCCGGAGCAAACTATTTCTGATGACATAAAGTTGTCTGAACTTTTCACTCTGGGCAATGAGTCTTCTTCAAGGAAGAAGGGGAAGCGTGGAATCTCAAAGAAAAAGAGAGAAGTTTTTGCAAATGAAGAAAAAGTAGAAGAAGACCAAATTGTACCCCTTTCTCCTTCTTTCCCTACTCTTACAAGCCGACCCAAAAAGTTAATCATCCGACCAAGTGAGAGCTCCAAATGTGGCAGGAAGAAGAAGTGATGGGTTTGGTCCTATGTTCTTCGTCTTGCTTTTTGCTTTTTGATTGTATATATAAAGGCTTGTGTTGACCGGAGATTGTGCGGGTATTGGTCCCCGCCTTCTTTTATTTTGAAACCTGCACATGTATAAAATTTTCATAGTATGGAATAAAATGATTCTTTTACTTGTACAAACTTCTGTCTTTATTTGAGAATGCATTTATTCTTCTTTTTCATACAAGTTTCTTTATTTTCTTTGTTTGATGTTGCTGTAAGCCTGTGGTATGTTGCTTGAGCATTGCTTTTATGAATGTAACTATATTATATTGCCCCCATACCACGGTTTATTGCAATCTCTTTCACATTACTTTTGGGGAACAACTCTTCTGTTTCGGGATGACTTGTACTCTTTCTTTCGAGAACAACTTTTCCATTTTAAGGAGGCTTGCATCCGTACTTTAGAGAATAATTTTTCCATTTTAAGGGAATATTTCTCTGATTTAGTAGAATGCGCCTTTTATTGGAGAAGTCTTCTCTTTTTTTTCTTTAAAAAAAAAGAAAAGTAGTAAATTCTCCTGTGCGGCGAAGTGGGCTTCAAAAGAAGGCTTTGATTTGGTACTTCAATCTTCGAAGAAAAATATTCTCATTGTGGAGAGATTGATCTTTTCTTGAAAGCAGAAGTACGCCTCCAAAGAGGGCTTTTCCCTTTCTTTCTTTTTATGTGGGGTAGTGGGCCTCCGAAGGGGTTTTTTCCACATTGCAACTCTTGTGAAGTGTGTCTCCGAAGATAGCTGTTTGCACTTCAAATCCTGGTGAAATGTGTACCACCGAAGAGGACTTTTAGCATTTCAACTTTGGTGAAATGGGCCTCCGAAGAGGGCTTTTCACATTTCAACTCTTATTAAGTATCTATTTCAAATCTCGGTGAAATGTGTACCTCCGAAGAGGTCTTTTATCATTTCAACTCTGGTGAAATGGGCTTTTGAAGAGGGCTTTTCACATTTCAACTCTTGTGAAGTGTCTACTTCAAATCTCGGTGAAATGTGTGCCTCCGAAGAGGTCTTTTAGCATTTCAACTCTGGTGAAATGGGCCTCCGAAGAGGGCTTTTCACATTTCAACTCTTGTGAAGTGTCTACTTCAAATCTCGGTGAAATGCGTGCTTCTGAGTAGGGCTTTAGCCTGGAAGTTACATTCTCATAGTTGGATGGATTCACGGGGCAGATGCAAGTTACATAATTGGATGTTTGTTTGCACAAACGATCGCAATTAGTTAACGACTGCCCTGTGCCTTCCACTTGGGAAGGTGCCCCCGATCATTCCACCAATCTTTTTTGGTTGAGAAAGTGAACTTTCTTTTTCTGGCATGCTCCGTTAGAGGTCTTTATCCTCCGAAGAGTTATGCCTCCGAAGAGGGCTTGTGCCTCCGAAGAGGTCTTTGGCTGTTTCCTGCCTGCTCGCCCATGTCTGTTCGCCATTTGCTCATATCAGCGATTCCCTATTATCATTTTCAAGCACACATTCCTTTATTTTGCAAGCAGTTTATTTTATCCAAAGAAGTGTACTTCATTGTTAACTGAGCTTGTAGGGGCAGACACAGGCTACTTAATCAGAAGTTCGTTTGCACAAACGATCATAATTAGTTAGCAAGGGCCTACCTCCGGCGGAATCACTAACTGTTTGCTTGAAGCACTTCTTATATAGGACTTGAATCTGAAATTTTTTTAGCTTTACATTCGTTTTTTGAGTGATGCCAGGGATCCTTGGTCTTGTGATGGGTAAGCTTGTTTTAATATCCTGCAATATTAAATCGACATTTTAGTAATACAATTAAAGTACTTTGCATATCGAAATAAAACATGCATTTTATAATAGTAGAGAACACAAGATTTATAGTGGTTCGGCCAAGAAATGGGATTACATCCACTTTATAGTTCTTATTATTCACTTGCATTGGCTTTACAATGAATTTCAATACAAGAAACGTACATCCATAAATCTTTTACAGTATTTCAGCAAAGCTTTTAAGTAAAATACGGGCGCAAGTGATTGCTGTTCCAAGCCATTTGAATTGGATCACCTTCGACAGTTGTGAGTTTGAATGTGCCATCAAGAAGTTTTTTGCTTATGACATACATCCCTTCCCAGTTTGGCCTAAACACACTTGTCGCTGTCATAATTCTTTTCAAGACTAGATCTCCAATTTCAAAGCTGCGTTGGTGAACTTTGGAATTGAAGTGCCTGGCTATCCTTCGCTGATGGGCTGCAATTCTGAGCTTAGCCTCTTCCCTTCTTTCATCAAGGAGGTCAAGTGCTTCAAGTTGCAGCTTTTCATTTTTAGCTTGACCGAAATGGATTCTTCTGCGTGAAGGGACCTCTGTCTCCATCGAAATCATTGCTTCTAGTCCATATGCCAACGAAAATGGAGTGTGTCCAGTCGCAGCTTTGTGGGTAATTCTGTGTGCCCATAGTGCTAATGGTAGCTTATCGACCCAACCACCTTTTGCTTTTTCAAACCGTTTTTTGATGGTTGATTTGATAATTTTGTTTACTGCTTCCACTTTCCCATTTGCCTACGGATGAGCCACTCTGAAAAGCTTTTTTGGATCTTGAATCGCTTGCAAAAATCTTGGAGCTCTTCACTTTTGAATTGGGTTCCGTTGTCTGTGATTATCTTTTGAGTCACACCACACCTTCAAATGATATTCTTAGTCACAAAGTTTATCATCTTTTTAGAGGTAATAGTAGCTAATGGTTCAGATTCAGCCCATTTAGTAAAATAATCAATAGCAACAATGGCATATCTGATTCCGGACTTGGCGGTTGGAAAAGGCCCGATGAGATCTATTCCCCAAACAGCAAATGGCCATGGATTGACCATCTGTGTTATCTCGGTGGAAGGTGCTCTTGGGTTTTTCGCAAATCTTTGGCATCGGTCACATTTTCGGGCGTAGCTAGCAGCATCACGATTAATGTCTGGCCAAAAATACCCATAACGGAGAATTTTCTTTGTTAGAGTTTGACCGCCTGAATGATCTCCACACTCTCCTCCATGTACTTCAGCTAGAATTGTCTTAGCCTCTTCCTTGGTTACACATCGGAGTAATGGCATTGAGAATCCCCGTCTGTACAACCAACTGTCTTGCATTACGTATTTTGAGGCTTTCCTCAACAGCTTATGACGCTCCTTTGAATTTTATGGAAGGAAGCCATTAAGCAGATATTCCTTGATTGGAGTCATCCACGACTCCTGCTCTTGAGAAACAGTCATGATCCAATCAATTTCCATTTCATCAATACTTGGGGCTGACAAGATTTCTACGGGAACCAATCCCAGTAATTGAGCTTCGCCAGTGCTTGCGTACTTTGCGAGAGAATCTGCCTTCATGTTCTCTTCCCGGGGTATATGACTTATCGTATAATGGTCAAGATCATCGAGAAGTTCCCAGGCTCTTGACAAGTAAGCAGGCAGATTTCCTCCTTTAGTTTGAAACTCTTTCTTGACTTGGCATACAATAAGCTGTGAATCACTGAAGATCTGCAACACTTTGACATTCAGTTCTTTAGCAATCTTCAAGCCAGCAATAAGAGCTTCATATTCTGCTTCATTATTTGTCGAAGGAAATTCCAGTCTCAATGCGTAACACGATGACCGCCCTTCAGTGGTTCCAAGCACAACCCAGCTCCGGAACAGTAATTGTTTCTCACACCATCAACATATAATTTCCATCGAATTGGGGTATTATCAGTCACCTCTTCCTCACTATCACCTTTATCTGTACATTCTACGATGAAATATGCTAAAGCTTGTCCATTGATTGCTCTACAGGGATGATAAGTGATGTCATATTGGCTGAGTTCAATATTCCACTTCAGAAGACGACCCGAAGTCTCAGGGCGAAACAGGACTTGCTTCAGAGGTTGACCAGTGAGGACTTTGATAGGCTGAGCTTGAAAATATGTCCTCAATTTTCTTAATGCAATCAGTAGACAATAGGCGAGCTTCTCCAACTTTGAATAATTCATCTCTGCCCAGCGAATCTTTTGCTTATATAATAAACTGGGCGCTGAATTTTAACGTCTTCCCGTACCAATGTTGCACTGAGAGCATGAGATGAGATTGCCAAATATACGAAAAGATCTTCACCATTGTCGGGCTTAGAAAGTATTGGAGGCATTTCCATATGGCGAATCAACTCATCGAAAGCTTTCTGGCATTCAGGAGTCCAATCAAAGTTTTTCCTTCCTTTCTTCAGAGCACCAAAGAACGGAATGCATTTATCAGTGGCTTTGGAAATGAACTGTTAACCCTGCCTCGGTTACGACTCAGTGGTCCAGTATGTGGAGATGGCGCCGACTCAGGACTTAAAGGGATAGCCGACCTAACTGATTAACAAGGTGGCCGACTTAAATCGATACCGACTTAACTGGTTAAGGAGCATGCCGACCCAATGCCTTCACATAGATGCCGACCTAGTGCTTCAGAAGGAACTGGCCTAACGACTCAAGAAATAGCAAAGGATCCGACTTAACATGGTGCCGACCTAACTGCCTAATGAAGTTGCCGACCTAATTCGATCCGACTTAAGGACTTAACATGTTTACCGACCTAACTGAGTGGAACAAGTTCACGACTTACACTTGTGTCGTGACCGACTCATGGTCTGTGCTGGGATGTGCGCGACCTGGGCAAGGGAGTTAGTTCACGTTTAGCTCGTCAATTCATTAAATCGGCAACGACCTATTTGAGCATGCACTTCCCATTTAAGTCGGAGGCTATGCATCAGAGAGAGGGAACGACCTACGACCTGGCTTGACCCGGTGACGACTTTGGACTTGTGCAAATTCAGCGAAGAAAGATCAACTCAGCTAGATCATAGTGGTGCTCCCATAAGTCGGCCACGACTTAGCTGGGTCGGGGGCGATTCAGAACCGGTTACGACTTAGCTTAGGTCCAAGATCTTTGCCTATAAATACCAACCTACCTCCAACATTAAGGGGACTTTTGGTCGATCAATTTCAAGCGCCAAAACTCTGCCATTTTCTCGACTCAAGCAACACTTCAAGCACTCCAAACATCGAAGATATTACATCAAATTCAAGAGAGAGAATCGACATCATTTATCATGAGATTGAAAGATAATTCTCCGTAAAAGTTTGTACTAACAGTCTAGAGTGGATTGTAATTGAAGAAAGTTGTATAAGTTGTACTTGCTCAGCAATAAAGAGATCAAAGTGGACGTAGGCTCGATTTTAGGCCGAACCACTATAAAACTGTTGTCTTTTACTGCTTTTCTGCAATTTCTTTACTTGTATCTTGTTCCCGTACCAACGGGTGGTGCTTTCATAACTGTTATCTACTCACTGGGGTGTTAGCGTTCAAATTTTAGCGTTAACATTTTTGGTGCTTTCACTGAGAATTGAACTCAAGAAAACTCTCATCATTGCTTCACAAAGATTTGTAGAAAGAATTTCTTTAAAGACCAGAAGTCTATCTGAGATTATGGCTCCTGGAAGGAAAAGCAGATCTGTCAGATCTGGAAACATTCTAGAGGGAACCTCCGCTTCCCCTGTGCCTAATCAACCCACTCCGTCTGTTGGAGTTACGAAAGCGGAGTTGGATGCTGTGATTCTAGGGCTAAACCAGCAGATAAACGCCCAAAATGTGCAATTAGAGGCTCAAAGTGCCCAGAACGCTCTGATTCTGAATAAATTGAACGATCTACTTGGGGCAAACAATCAACCAGCTTGTAATGAAAGGAACTGTGCTGGCAACATTCACGATGTTAATGAAAGGAATGCTCCTGAAAGGGCTGCTAGTCCCTTTGAGCAGGCGGTTCCTGAGGCCGCTGGATCTAGAACTCGGCATGATGAGGAATATCTTTCTGGAATGGTCCGGCAGATCATGAAAGAAAGTATGCAAAGGGTTGAAGATGAGAAGGAATGGGGTTTCGCTCCAAGTAAAACTCCGTTTACTGAAAAAATCTTGAAGGCGGAATTTCCAAGGAAGTTTGTCCCTCCGACTATTCCAGCTTACAAAGGGACAAGTGATCCGAATGAGTTCTTGTATAAATATGACTGGCACATGACAGGTGCCAGGGCCTCCGACGAAATAAAGTGCCGATATTTCCCCGTATACCTGGAAGGCGTGGCTTTACTGTGGTTCACCAAGTTGCCAGTCCGATCTATCGATCAGTTTTCAGACTTGACCAGAAAATTCAAGGAGCAGTTTAGACTATATGCTTCGAAGGCCAAGGATATCATGTCATTGTCCAGTTTAGAGCAGAATCCTGGTGAGTCTATCAGATCTTTCTTGAACTGTTTCAATATAGCACTGGCTGAGGTGGACAATGCTGAACCACGAATGATATTGACTTATCTGATGAGGGCTATTGATAAGTCAAGCGAATTTGGGAAATGGTTAAATATGAAGGAGCCAACCTCTCTCGAAAAGTTCTACAAAAAAGCAGATGAATTCATTCGCTTGGAAAGCCGTCCTTTACCAGTAAAGACAGTGTTGGAAAAAGCAGAAGACAACACTGTCGCTCCACGCAAGAATGAATCGGTGGGGCAAAAAAGGGAGAATAGTAATGGGAAGAAACAGGGTAATCTGAAGAAGCCCCGATCCTTCAAGCCATCAGAATATACTCCATTATCACATACACCGGAGCACATCTACCTGGCCACTAAAGATTCCGTCGATTTCCCTAAACCTATCCCTTTGAGAACTGGGAGAAAAGCCATACAAAGTGGGAAATTCTGCCGCTTCCACAATCAACCAGGTCATGAAACTGATGAATGCCGCCAGCTGAAAAATCTGATTGAAGAGTTGCTAAGAGAAAACAAGTTGCAGCAATTCGTGAAAAAGAATAGCAACAATCCTGCATCGTCGAGTCAGGGGCAGCGGGCTCCTGTTCATCAGCCTGGGGCAGGAGAGAAAGCTACGGGGCATGAATCTGGAAGGCCCGTTATCAATGTCATTTCAGGAGGACCTCACCCAGCTGGCAAAAGTTGGGGTGAGATGGAGAGATATTCCAGGGCTTTGAAATATGCTCCAGCCGAAGAAAACGTCTTTGTTCTAGAAGACACTACGCCCCTTAAACAACAGAAAACTTTCAGTGATGACATTATTTTCAGAGCCAGAGATTCTACAGGTATTGAAGCTCCTACTTTAGATCCCTTGGTCATCTCGGCTGGTATAGGACCAGCCATTGTCAGAAGAGTCCTCATTGACTGCGGAGCATCATGTAATATCCTCTTCAAAAAGACATTTGACCAGATGAAAATCCCTATGATCGATGTGCGAGCCTCATCACAGAAAATCGTGGGCTTCACTGGGGAGCCAAAGCAACCAGTAGGAACCATCGATTTGTTTGTAGAACTTGGGGAAGGAGAAAGGAAAGTGGTCCGAAAGCAAACATTTGTGATTGTCGATGAGTTTTCTGCCTATAATGCTTTTCTTGGCCGTCCAACACTCGCAGCATTCAAAGCTATCCTAGCCCCGTGGTGCCTCACTATTAAATTCCCTACTGACAATGGAGTAGGAGTTATAAAAGGGGATCAGAATGCTGCGCGAGAGTGCTATTTGACAGAGCTGCGAGAGTCAAGAAAGAGAGAAATGGGAAAGGGTGCGGCAACCCCAGTCCGCATCAAGGAACCAGCCTTGTAGCAATTACAGGGCGGACCCTGCACTGGCGAGCACAGCGGGGCACGGAAAGAAATGGATCCCAGAAAAGCCAGTACAGGGGAGAATAGAGTAGTACCGGTGGAAACAACAGTTCCGGTACCTGTTGACCCAAAGGACCCAAATAAGGTGTTGAATGTGGGTTCGCAGCTTAATGTTTCAATTCAGAATATCTTGATATCTTTCCTGAAGGCGAATTTGGATGTCTTTGCTTGGACTCATGCCGATATGTGTGGAATATCCCCGGAAGTTGCGGTACACGCTCTGAATATTGACCCAAAGTTTACGCCAGTTAAACAGAAAAGAAGAACCCAGGGTCCAGAAAGGTCAGCAGCATTAAAAGAAGAAGTTGATCGACTCATGGAAAATAACTTCATCAAAGAATCTACATATCCGAATTGGGTTTCAAATCCTGTGTTGGTCAAGAAAGCTAATGGGAAATGGAGAGTGTGCATCGATTTTTCTGATCTAAACAAGGCTTGCCCCAAAGATTGCTTCCCATTACCCAGGATCGATCAACTGGTAGACGGAACTGCGGGACATGAATTGTTATCCTTCATGGATGCCTACTCCGGTTATAACCAAATCATGATGCATGAGCCGGATCAGGAGGATACAAACTTTATTACAGATGTTGGACTTTATTGCTACAGAGTTATGCCCTTCGGATTAAAAAACGCAGGGGCAACCTACCAAAGACTTGTTAATGCTATGTTCAAACCGCAATTGGGCAAAACTATGGAAGTCTATGTCGACGACATGTTAGTAAAGTCCAGGAAAGCAGCGGATCACATTGAACACTTAGCAGAAATGTTCGCAGTCCTCCGGAAATACAGAATGAAGCTTAACCCCCTGAAATGTATATTTGGGGTCGAATCCGGAAAGTTCTTAGGTTTTATTGTCAGTGCTAGGGGCATAGAGGCTAGTCCAGCTCAAATTACTGCCTTGAAAGAAGTCAAAGCTCCTAGAACAAAGAAGGAATTGCAGAGTCTCAACGGAAAGATCGCCGCCCTGAGTCGGTTCATTTCCAAAGCTACTGATAAATGCATCCCATTCTTCGATGCCCTGAAAAAAGGAAAAAAGAACTTTGAATGGACTCCCGAATGCCAAAAGGCTTTTGAAGAGTTGATCCGTCATATGGAAACGCCTCCGATACTTTCTAGACCAGGCAGTGGTGAGGATCTTCTTATATACTTGGCAGTATCATCTCATGCTCTAAGTGCAACGCTGATACGGGAAGACAAAAGGATTCAACATCCAGTTTACTATATCAGCAAAAGACTCACTGGGGCAGAGCTGAATTACTCCAAGTTGGAAAAACTCGCCTATTGCCTACTAGTTGCATCGAGGAAACCGAGGCAATATTTCCAAGCTCATCCTATTAAAGTGCTCACTGATCAACCTCTAAAGCAAGTCCTATTTCGCCCAGAAACTTCGGGACGCCTTCTAAAATGGAACATTGAACTCAGTCAATATGACATCACTTATCATCCCCGAAAAGCAATCAACGGACAAGCTTTAGCTGATTTCATTGCAGAATTCACAGAGAAAGACAATGGTGAGGAAAAAGCGATCAATGATTCTCCAATCCAGTGGAAGATGTATGTTGATGGCGCAAGAAATGACTACTGTTCTGGAGCCGGAGTGGTACTTGAAACTCCTGAAGGTCGATCATTATGTTATGCACTAAGACTGGAATTTCCTTCAACAAACAATGAAGCAGAATATGAAGCTCTTATTGCAGGTCTGAAAATCGCTAAAGAGCTGAACATTCGAGCATTACAAATTTTCAGTGATTCTCAGCTTATTGTATGCCAAGTCAAGAAGGAATTTCAAGCAAAAGGTGGAAATCTGCCTTCCTACTTGTCAAAGGCTTGGGAACTCCTATGTGAACTCGATCACTATTCAATAAGCCACATTCCTCGGGAAGAGAATATGAAGGCAGATTCCCTCGCAAAATATTCAAGTTCTGGTGAAGCTCAACTATTGGGATTGGTCCCTGTAGAAGTCCTTTCAGCGCCAAGTATAGACGAAATGGATATAGTCTGGATTATGAATGTATCTCAAGAACAAGAGTCATGGATGGCTCCAATACTGGATTACCTACTCAGAGGTTCTCTGCCGGAAAACTCGATAGAAAGACGAAAGCTACTAAGGAAGGCCTCTCGCTATGTAATTCAGGATGGCCGATTGTACAGACGGGGATTCTCAATGCCATTGCTTCGATGTGTATCCCGGGAAGAGTCCAAAACAATCCTAGCTGAAGTGCATTGTAACGACCCGTATTTCACGTGTCGATAAATCGTAGGATTTGCAGGTCGTTAGTGTTGTTTGTGTTGCCTTTAGATTGAGTCGTTTAGGAGTTGACCCGAGTGCTAGTAATGAGTCGTGACCGACTCATAGGGGACCGACTCAAGGAGGGGTAGCGGTTTAAAGTGTTAGCCGAGTTAAGGCTTGAGTCGTAACCGACTCATAGGATAGGTCGTGTGTGGGTTGCGACTCATAGAAGGCCGACTCATAAGGGACGACTTAAGATAGGCGAGTCAGTGGTGTTGCCGACTTATAGGGAGAACGACTCAAGGGGTTAAGGTTTAGGTCGTGGGTAGTTAAGTCGGCAGGGTGTTGTCTCGTGAGGAGGATGAGTCGTTACCGGGTTAACGACTCATAGGAGTTACCGGGTTATAGCTTAAGTCGTGGGCGAGTTAGTGGCTTAAGGCTTGGCAGTGTGTTGATGAGTCGGTGAGGCCATAGGTCGTGAGTCGGCATCGTAGTTGAGTCGGCTAGGGGTTAGGTCGGCACTTGTATTGAGTCGTAAGTCGGCTAAGAGTTTTGGGCAGGCCGTGTGTTAGGTCGTGAGTCGGTAGGTGCGCAGAGTGTTAGGTCGCGTGCATGTTTTAGGCAGTATTGGTTAGGTGGTTGAGTCGGCAGGTTCTTGAGTCGGCAAGGTTAGGTCGTGGACGACTCATGTTAGGTCGGCGGCGACTCAAGGGGGCAGCGACTCAGGGGAAATTCAGCCTATAAATAGAGGGGTTTGGCTCACTTTTTGGCACCGGTTTTTGAAGCAACGAAGTGCTGCCATTTTGAAGACTCGACTACAACATTTCTTCATCTTCTTTTCTCCATTCCAATCTAATTCTAACATCCATCCAAGATCGAAGATCGAGTTTGAAGATTCAAGCGCCAAAGTTGAAGATCTTCATCCGTTTGAGCTAGATTTCATCGATTGAAGCGAGATATTGCCGGATCAAGCCTTGATCTCCGCTGTCCAGATCTGAAGTGTTTAGTTTTCATAGTGTTTGGGTGATTTGGTGAGTGGTAGTTATCTCTCACGCGGATCCAAAGGAGTATATTGGATTGGTGGCTTGTTTTAGTGTTAAAGTTAGAGATTTCATGCATTTTTCTTAGATCCGAGTCTAGATCCATGGTTCTTAAAGATGTTTACTTATGCAAGTTTGTTTAACAAGTATTAGAGACAAAACCCATGTTTTATATTTGATAGATCTATACTAAAAACCATGATATCACATATGTTGGACTTTTGCTCATTTATTTACGAAATTGCCATTATAGTTGATATTGCTTGTTAGATCTTGTTTGAATGCTTGATTGGTTGTATTAATGATTGATTGATTGAATGTATGATAGATTTGATTGTTTCAAGTTAGCTTGTAGTTGATTTGGAACAAGATGGTTGAAGATGATTCAAAAGCTAAGTGGAAAGGCTCTTGAATGGTGAAAGCTGCCTGTAGCATGTGAAGCGGATGTGGAAGCTCATATGGATGGATTCGAGGATGTGGGATCTTGCCATGATGTGAGAAGGCAAAGCATGACATTGAAATGGGACTTTGCTATGGTGTGATGAGGCAAGGCTTGTGATGAAATAGGACGGGTCATGATGACGTTCCAAGATGAAAGGCTTTGCTAGGATATGATGAGGCAAGACATAAGTTGAGATGGGATGGGTCATGATGACGTTCCAAACACGGGTCATGACGACGTGTGAAGATATAACTCGGTGGTGCGGTCCGGGTTGGTGTGGATAATGGTTAGCTTGAGAGGCGCTTGAGCTAGTATGGAAATAGTCGTCAAGGAGGATGACTAGGAGGCTAAGATCTCATCGTTGTTGAAGGTTCTAGCATACTCGAAGCAAGGGTACGTTGGAACGGGTCACGATGACGTTCCAAGCACGGGTCACGATGACGTGCTAGTACTCTGGGCTGATGCGTTCGGCTTAGGCACGGGTCACGATGACGTGCGGAGTTATGTCTAAACCGGGGTTACCATTAGTCCTTGACAGGTGGTCATTCAACTAACGGTGAAATCAAGGCAAAGTTAACAGTGATAGCCAGAGTCATGGATGTTTGGTTGTATCATCATTCGGTCTCAAGAGCGGTGTTTTCTGGGTGCTTATCTGATCTTGGTTTAGGCCTTGGGGGTTTGTATTTAGAAAACATCGTCCTTGACTCGAGTGATTATTGTTTTACTTTAGTTACCGGTTATGCTATGATTGCTTCTCCTTAGTGTGTGTCTGGGGCTATCACTGTAGAAAGAGGTGGAGTGGGATGGTTTGGTTCCTATTCCTTTTATCCCTTATGCTCTTTTGGTATGTTTGATAGTTAATTTACTGCTCACTAAGACTTTGTCTGACTCAAGGTTTTATGTCTCCTCTTATTACCTTGGGCTGTTCATCCATGTTTGGGATGGGCAGACTAGGTAGCAGGTGACAGGTGCTGTGCTAGGAGTTCTACGCTGAAGATGACGAAGACGAGCAGAAGGCTTTGCATATTAGTTTTCTTACTATATGTACTGGGTATCCGCTGCTATATTTGGTTGAGCGATTTGTAGTGAGGCTTTCATGTATAGATTTGTGTGGATGATTGTATAAAACTACTATGATGCTTATATGATGATGTTCTGTTCTATGGAGCTTCACTATATTATATTTCTCTATTGTATTTTATCCATGCGCTGTGAGTTATGCGATAGAGATTCTTTTGTTTTGTTTTACCCTGACTATCGTCCATGGCTGCCTGGCACACCTTTCAGCGCATTATTTCCTTGTTTTGGTGCGGGAGTCATGGGCGGTCGTCACATTTGGTATCAGAGCTTTGGTTAATCGATTTTAGCCAACGCTCGCTGACGTAACTACGTAAGAGAGACGTAATTGTATTTTGATGGATGATTACTATATATAATATAGTAGTTTAGAAGGATTTGAACTCCTTATGCAGTTGTTTCTTAAGGTGTTCTAATCATTCCTTTTTACAGATATTAAGGATGAGTCGAAGTGAGAGACAGGCTGCGAGGGATAGCCGTGCTGCTAGAGAAGCTGTTGATTATGCTCCTATGTTTGAGGCCATGATGACTTCAATCATGAGGAGAATACCAGCTTCAGGATCATCTGTGGATGTGGGAGTTCAGGTCCAAGCTCCAAGACCAGTGGATTTTGCCAAGCTCTGTAAGGATTATACTGCTCTTGGAGGAAAGGTTTTCTTAGGGACGGAATCGACTATTGAAGTGCAGAGATGGATTGATGCTTGCCGAAGGATCCTTGGTGACTTGGGGATTGAGGATGCAACCAAGAGGAAGCTTGCATCAAGACAGCTTCAGGGAAGAGCTGCTGATTGGTGGAATTCTATCACCATAGATACACCAGAAGAAGAGATTACTTGGGAACAATTCCAAGTTAGATTTGAAGCTAAGTTCATCTCTACTGCTCAGAAATCAGTCTTGTTTAAGAGGTTTGTGGAGCTCAAGCAGGGTGGGAGGCCTGTTCTTGAGTATATTTCTGAGTTCGAAGCTTTGTCTAAGTATGCCAGATCATATATTGATTCTCCCTACCAGAAGAATGAAAAGTTTGTGACTGGTCTGGATGCTTATCTTGGGAGGCAGTTAGTGGATCATCTGGACGATCCATTTGAGAAGCTTGTGGAGAAAGCTCTTAGGCATGAGAGTTTATTCCCTAAGGAAAATTCTGTTGTTGCTGTATCCAGGGAAGGATCTAAACCACAGCAGGGTGGAAATAGGAAGAGGAAGCAGCAGCAACAGAAAGGTAAGGATGGCCAGAAGAAGCCGAGAGGTGAAGTGACCTGCTACAACTGCCGACAGAAGGGTCATCTCTCCCGGGATTGCAAGAACCCAAAGGTGCAGTTGAAGTGCCACAACTGTGATAAGCTGGGACATATCAAGAAGGACTGTCCAGAACCAAGGAAAGATAGGCAGGTTGTGCAAGCCTATGCTTTGGGGGCTGTTCCATCACCTTCAAAAGCTCCTACTGCTGAAGAAAAGGGGAAGAGTGTGGTGGTTCAAGGTACTCTTTCCATTTGTGGTGTTCCAGTTAGAGTGTTGTTTGATACTGGAGCGTCGCATTCTTTTGTTTGTGATGATCTGGTAGGCCGGTTAGGTATGAAACCGGATATTGTTGATAGGCCATTGGTGGTGACTAATCCAGTTGGGGGTTCGTCATGTTTGTGTATGATATGCCATGGTCTAGTTGTGTCGAGTCATGATTGCTCGTTTGTTTGTGATTGTTTTGTTCTGAACTTTGCGGGGTTCGGAATTATTTTGGGTATGGACTGGCTTAGGAAGTATGCGGCAAGGATTGATTGTGAGAGGCTTGAGGTGACAGTCGGGAATGTGGAAGGGCGAAAGGTTGTGATACGATGTAAGCATGAGGAAGGCGTCTTCATGAGCTTCATGTATTCGCTGGTTATTCCACGGAATGGACTGTCATCGGTGCCTATTGTAAATGGATTTGATGATGTCTTTGACGAAGTCAAAGGGTTACCGCCGCATAGGGAGATCGAGTTTCGTTTCGATCTAGTTGAGGGAGCCGGACCTGTTGTGATGCCTCTTAGGCGGATGGCGCCTAGGGAGAAGCTAGAGTTGAGGGTGCAGGTTGATGACCTTTTGCGGAAAGGATTCATTCGGCGTAGTGTGTCCGAATGGGGTGCACCAGTTGTGTTCGCAACCAAAGCGGATGGATCGTTGAGGTTGTGTGTTGATTATCGTGAGCTGAATAAGGTGACTAAGAAGAACAAGTATCCATTGCCGAGAATAGATGACTTGTTTGATCAGCTTCACGAGGCTAAGGTGTTTTCTCAGATGGATTTGGCAACGGGATTTCACCAGTTGAGAGTGGCGAAGGATAGTGTGCCGAAGACTGCTTTCAGGACACCATCCGGGTTTTATGAGTGGCTGGTAATGCCGTTTGGATTGACTAACGCGCCGGCATATTTTGTGGATCTTATGAATAGAGTGTTCAGAGATCAGTTGAATAAGTTCGTACTTGTGTTCGTGGATGATATTTTGGTTTATTCCAGAACTGAGGAAGAGCACAAGACGCACTTGAGAATTGTTTTGGAAATCTTGCGGAAACATCAGCTAAAGGCTAAGTTTTCGAAGTGTCACTTCTGGAAGAATGAAGTAAGGTTCTTAGGCCATGTTATTTCTGGAAATGGAATAGCGGTTGACCCCGCTAAGGTGGCAGCGATCCAGGATTGGGTTAGACCTAAGAATGCATCTGATGTGAGAAGTTTTCTTGGATTAGCAGGATATTATCGTCGGTTTATCAAAGACTTTTCCAAGATAGCTGCACCGTTGACAGGATTGACAAAGAAGAACCAGGTGTTCAGATGGGATGATAAGTGTGAGCAAGCTTTTGTAATCCTGAAAGAGCGACTGACGAGTGCTCCTGTTTTGACTATTCCAAGTGGGAATGATGAGATGGTGGTTTACACCGATGCATGTGGCACTGGACTAGGAGCGGTGCTAATGCAGAAGGATAAAGTTGTTGCGTATGCTAGTCGACAACTGAAGCCGCATGAAAGGAATTATCCGACTCATGATTTGGAGTTAGCGACGACTGTGTTTGCTTTGAAGATGTCGAGACATTACTTATTGGGAGTTAGATTCGAGTTGTTTACAGATCATAAGTCGTTGAAGTATCTGTTCTCCCAAAAGGATTTGAATCTTCGACAGCAAAGGTGGCTAGAGTTCTTAGCATCGTATGATTTTGGTATAGCCTATACTCCGGGGAAAGGTAACGCAGTGGCTGATGCGTTAAGTCGAAGACATGCAGGATTGGGAGCCATGTTTTCAGAATGGAAGAGTCTCGAGTATTTGGCTGAGTTTGATTTCAGGCCTAGATGTGAATTGGAACCTGAGATGTTGGCAAACTTATCGATAAGGCCTACTCTTGTGGAAAGAATTGGCGAGAGCCAAAGGAGAGATGATAAGCTTGTCAAGATTATCCGTGATTTGGAATCCGGATTGGACCCAGAGAAGGATAAAGGATTCGAGGTCGATCGAGAGGGTTGGCTTCGAAAGCAAGGACGATTGGTTGTTCCTGAGGAAGATGGATTGAGAGATGAAGTTCTGAGGGAAAGTCATCACTCGAAGTTGACGATTCATCCAGGTGGAAATAAGATGTATCGGGATATGAAGAGAGCTTACTACTGGGAAGGTATGAAGAAAGATGTTGGAAGTTTTATTTCCAAGTGTATGAACTGCCAGTTGGTAAAAGCTGAGCAGAAGAAGCCCAGTGGATTGCTTCAGCCATTAGAGGTTCCTACATGGAAGTGGGAGCAAGTGTTGATGGATTTTATCGATGGTCTACCTAGGACAAGAGCGGGAAATGAAGGGATTTGGGTCATTGTAGATCGTTTGACTAAAAGTGCAAGATTCATTCCTGTTCGATCAACTAGGACTGCATCGAAGTTGGCTGAACTGTATGTGAAGTGGATAGTTCGTTTCCATGGTGTTCCGAAGAGTATAGTGAGCGATCGAGACCCATTGTTCACTAGTAGATTTTGGAAGAGCTTCCAGGAAGTTTTGGGAACTGAGTTGTGTTTGAGTACAGCTTATCACCCTCAAACAGATGGTCAAACTGAGAGAGTCAACCGAGTTTTGGAAGATCTTCTTAGAGCATGTGTTTTGGACTTCGGAGGATCATGGGAAGATCATCTTCATTTGGTGGAGTTTGCTTATAATAACAGTTATCAGTCGAGTATTGGTATGGCACCATATGAGGCATTATATGGAAGACCGTGTAACTCTCCGACATGTTGGTTGGAAACTGGAGAAAAGCTGATACTTGGGCCAGAGATGATTCGACAGACTTCGGATGATATAGAGATCATTCGGCAAAGAATGAAGGCAGCCCAGGATCGTCAGAAAAGTTATGCCGATAACCGTCGAAAGGATTTGGAATTCGACGTAGGTGATATGGTTTTTGTGAAGATTTCTCCATTGAAGAATGTTATTAGATTCGGGAAGAAAGGGAAATTGACTCCGAGATTTGTTGGACCATTTCCGATTATCGAGCGAATTGGAAAGCTCGCTTATAGGTTGGAGTTACCGGAAAAGATGGCGGGTGTGCACAATGTTTTTCATGTATCTTATCTACGGAAGTATGTGCATGACCCGAGTACGGTGATTTCTGCTGATAGCTGTGAAGACTTAGAGGTTGATCCCGTGGGTACGAGACCTCGTAAGCCGCTTCGTATTGTTGAAACCGATACGAAACAGCTTAGGAGGAAGACGATTACGTTGCTCAAGGTACAATGGAGTGATGATGTTAACGACTGTACATGGGAGGAGGAAGAGAGGATGAAGGCAGCTCATCCCGGACTCTTCGAGGTATGGCCCTAAAGTGTCGTGACATCTCATGAATTTGTAGCTTGTTCTAAGTCTTAGAATTCTGCATGCTAGGATAGAATTGGATGCATGGTTTGTTGATTGCTATGGATGGTAGGCATGCGGAATAATTGTGATTGCTGTTGTTTGCTTGGAATTTCGGGGGCGAAATTCCTAAGGGGAGAGAATGTAACGACCCGTATTTCACGTGTCGATAAATCGTAGGATTTGCAGGTCGTTAGTGTTGTTTGTGTTGCCTTTAGCTTGAGTCGTTTAGGAGTTGACCCGAGTGCTAGTAATGAGTCGTGACCGACTCATAGGGGACCGACTCAAGGAGGGGTAGCGGTTTAAAGTGTTAGCCGAGTTAAGGCTTGAGTCGTAACCGACTCATAGGATAGGTCGTGTGTGGGTTGCGACTCATAGAAGGCCGACTCATAAGGGACGACTTAAGATAGGCGAGTCAGTGGTGTTGCCGACTTATAGGGAGAACGACTCAAGGGGTTAAGGTTTAGGTCGTGGGTAGTTAAGTCGGCAGGGTGTTGTCTCGTGAGGAGGATGAGTCGTTACCGGGTTAACGACTCATAGGAGTTACCGGGTTATAGCTTAAGTCGTGGGCGAGTTAGTGGCTTAAGGCTTGGCAGTGTGTTGATGAGTCGGTGAGGCCATAGGTCGTGAGTCGGCATCGTAGTTGAGTCGGCTAGGGGTTAGGTCGACACTTGTATTGAGTCGTAAGTCGGCTAAGAGTTTTGGGCAGGCCGTGTGTTAGGTCGTGAGTCGGTAGGTGCGCAGAGTGTTAGGTCGCGTGCATGTTTTAGGCAGTATTGGTTAGGTGGTTGAGTCGGCAGGTTCTTGAGTCGGCAAGGTTAGGTCGTGGACGACTCATGTTAGGTCGGCGGCGACTCAAGGGGGCAGCGACTCAGGGGAAATTCAGCCTATAAATAGAGGGGTTTGGCTCACTTTTTGGCACCGGTTTTTGAAGCAACGAAGTGCTGCCATTTTGAAGACTCGACTACAACATTTCTTCATCTTCTTTTCTCCATTCCAATCTAATTCTAACATCCATCCAAGATCGAAGATCGAGTTTGAAGATTCAAGCGCCAAAGTTGAAGATCTTCATCCGTTTGAGCTAGATTTCATCGATTGAAGCGAGATATTGCCGGATCAAGCCTTGATCTCCGCTGTCCAGATCTGAAGTGTTTAGTTTTCATAGTGTTTGGGTGATTTGGTGAGTGGTAGTTATCTCTCACGCGGATCCAAAGGAGTATATTGGATTGGTGGCTTGTTTTAGTGTTAAAGTTAGAGATTTCATGCATTTTTCTTAGATCCGAGTCTAGATCCATGGTTCTTAAAGATGTTTACTTATGCAAGTTTGTTTAACAAGTATTAGAGACAAAACCCATGTTTTATATTTGATAGATCTATACTAAAAACCATGATATCACATATGTTGGACTTTTGCTCATTTATTTACGAAATTGCCATTATAGTTGATATTGCTTGTTAGATCTTGTTTGAATGCTTGATTGGTTGTATTAATGATTGATTGATTGAATGTATGATAGATTTGATTGTTTCAAGTTAGCTTGTAGTTGATTTGGAACAAGATGGTTGAAGATGATTCAAAAGCTAAGTGGAAAGGCTCTTGAATGGTGAAAGCTGCCTGTAGCATGTGAAGCGGATGTGGAAGCTCATATGGATGGATTCGAGGATGTGGGATCTTGCCATGATGTGAGAAGGCAAAGCATGACATTGAAATGGGACTTTGCTATGGTGTGATGAGGCAAGGCTTGTGATGAAATAGGACGGGTCATGATGACGTTCCAAGATGAAAGGCTTTGCTAGGATATGATGAGGCAAGACATAAGTTGAGATGGGACGGGTCATGATGACGTTCCAAACACGGGTCATGACGACGTGTGAAGATATAACTCGGTGGTGCGGTCCGGGTTGGTGTGGATAATGGTTAGCTTGAGAGGCGCTTGAGCTAGTATGGAAATAGTCGTCAAGGAGGATGACTAGGAGGCTAAGATCTCATCGTTGTTGAAGGTTCTAGCATACTCGAAGCAAGGGTACGTTGGAACGGGTCACGATGACGTTCCAAGCACGGGTCACGATGACGTGCTAGTACTCTGGGCTGATGCGTTCGGCTTAGGCACGGGTCACGATGACGTGCGGAGTTATGTCTAAACCGGGGTTACCATTAGTCCTTGACAGGTGGTCATTCAACTAACGGTGAAATCAAGGCAAAGTTAACAGTGATAGCCAGAGTCATGGATGTTTGGTTGTATCATCATTCGGTCTCAAGAGCGGTGTTTTCTGGGTGCTTATCTGATCTTGGTTTAGGCCTTGGGGGTTTGTATTTGGAAAACATCGTCCTTGACTCGAGTGATTATTGTTTTACTTTAGTTACCGGTTATGCTATGATTGCTTCTCCTTAGTGTGTGTCTGGGGCTATCACTGTAGAAAGAGGTGGAGTGGGATGGTTTGGTTCCTATTCCTTTTATCCCTTATGCTCTTTTGGTATGTTTGATAGTTAATTTACTGCTCACTAAGACTTTGTCTGACTCAAGGTTTTATGTCTCCTCTTATTACCTTGGGCTGTTCATCCATGTTTGGGATGGGCAGACTAGGTAGCAGGTGACAGGTGCTGTGCTAGGAGTTCTACGCTGAAGATGACGAAGACGAGCAGAAGGCTTTGCATATTAGTTTTCTTACTATATGTACTGGGTATCCGCTGCTATATTTGGTTGAGCGATTTGTAGTGAGGCTTTCATGTATAGATTTGTGTGGATGATTGTATAAAACTACTATGATGCTTATATGATGATGTTCTGTTCTATGGAGCTTCACTATATTATATTTCTCTATTGTATTTTATCCATGCGCTGTGAGTTATGCGATAGAGATTCTTTTGTTTTGTTTTACCCTGACTATCGTCCATGGCTGCCTGGCACACCTTTCAGCGCATTATTTCCTTGTTTTGGTGCGGGAGTAATGGGCGGTCGTCACATGCATGGAGGAGAATGTGGTGATCATTCAGGTGGTCAAACATTAGCAAAGAAAATTCTCCGATACGGATATTTTTGGCCAGAAATTAATCGGGATGCCGCAGATTACTCCCGAAAATGTGACAAGTGCCAAAGATATGCCAAAATTCCTAGAGCACCTTCTACCGAACTCACACAGATGGTCAGTCCATGGCCATTTGCAATTTGGGGAATGGATCTCATTGGGCCGCTACCAACTGCTAAATCAGGGATTAAATATGCTATTGTTGCAGTTGATTATTTTACTAAGTGGGCTGAAGCTGAACCATTGGCTACTATCACTTCTAAGAAAGTGATAAGCTTCGTGACCAAGAATATCATTTGCAGATACGGTGTGCCTCAGAAAATAATCACAGACAATGGTACTCAGTTTGAAAGCGAGGAATTCCAGGATTTTTGCAAACGATTCAAAATCCAGAAAAGCTTTTCGGCAGTAGCTCATCCGCAGGCAAACGGGCAAGTGGAAGCAGTGAACAAGATCATCAAATCAACCATCAAAAAGCAACTCGAAAGAGCAAAAGGTGGTTGGGTCGATAAACTACCACTTGCACTATGGGCATACAGAACTACTCACAAAACTGCAACTGGGCATACTCCTTTTTCGTTAGCATACGGATCGGAAGCAATGATCCCGGTTGAAACAGAGGTCCCTTCACACAGAAGAATCCATTTCAATCAAGCAGAAAATGAAAAGCTGCAACTTGAAGCGCTGGATCTCCTTGATGAAAAAAGAGATGAAGCTAACCTCAGAGTTGCAGCTCATCAGCAAAGGATAGCCAGACATTTCAATTCCAAAGTTCGTCAACGCAGCTTTGAAATTGGAGATCTAGTCCTGAAAAGAATTATGACCGCGACAGGTGTGTTTGGGCCAAATTGGGAAGGACCATATGTAATAGGTCAGAAGCTTCTCGACGGCACATTCAAGCTCACCACTGTTGATGGAGATCAAATTCCAAGGGCATGGAACAGCAACCACTTACGTCCATACTTTACTTGAAAATTTTGTTGAAACATTGTAAAAAGAATTATGAATGTATGATTCTTGTAATTGAAAGCAATTGTGAAACTGATGCAAGTAAATAATGAAAGAATATAAAGTGGATGTAGGCCCAATTTCATGGCCGAACCACTATAAATCTTGTGTTCCTTATTATCATTATTTGTTTGCTTCGTTTTCGATATAAAAATACATAAAATGTATTGCTGAAATGTCGATTTAAATTTTTGCAGACAATGGAAATAAAACTTGCGCATAATAAGACCGAGCGATTCTCACCATCATTCAACAAACAAATTTCAAGTCACAAAGACCCCGAATTCAAATCCTAGATAGGAAATACTTCAATTGAACGGCTAATGATTTCGATAGAAACGAGCCCTTGCTGATAAATTGAGATTGTTTGAACAAACAAACATCCAATTAGGAAGCTAGTGCCCGTTCTCACGAACTTGCCTGGCAATGAAGTACACTTCCTTGGATTAAACAAGCCACTTGCGAGAAGAGGGGGATGAAAACTTGAAAAGAAGAAAAGGGGATCGCTGAAAAGGCATAAGCAAGTGAACAAAGGAACAACCAAAGCTACCATCAGCAGCACAAGTCCTCTTCGAAGGCGCAACTCTTCGGAGGATAAAAGACCTCTAATGGTTCATACGCCACAAAAAAGAAAGTTCTCTACTCAACAAAAAAGATTGGAGGAGTCATGACCCTCCAACCATGAGAGAGTAACTTCCAGGCGATGAAAACCCTCTCTGAGGCACATTTCACTAGGAGTTGAAGTGTTATAACCGCTCTTCGGGATTTCACTTCACCAGAGTTGAAATGCAAACAAAATAAAAGCCCTCTTCGGAGGCCCATTTCACCAGGAGTTGAAGTGTTGTGACCGCTCTTCGGAATTTCACTTCACCAGAGTTGAAATGCAAACAAAATAAAACCCTCTTCGGAGGCCCATTTCACCAGGAGTTGAAGTGTTGTGACCGCTCTTCGGAATTTCACTTCACCAGAGTTGAAATGTAAACAAAATAAAAGCCCTCTTCGGAGGCACATTTCGCCAGGAGTTGAAGTGTAACAACCGCTCTTCGGAATTTCACTTCATCAAAGTTGAAATGCAAAAACAAAGACCTTCTTGAAAGCACACGTTTCACCGAGATTGAAATAAAACTTCCAAGTGTTGAAACGTGAAAAGGCTTTCTTCGAAGGCACAACTCTTTGGGGGTACACGTTTCACCGAGATTGAAATAAAACTTCCAAGTGTTGAAACGTGAAAAATCCCTCCTTAGAGGTACAACCCCCTCCCGGGGACACAATCAAGAAAAAAAAAAAAAAAAGACCTCTTTGGAAGCACACGTTTCACCGAGATTGAAATAAAACTTCCAAGTGTTGAAACGTGAAAAGGCTTTCTTCGAAGGCACAACTCTTTGGGGGTACACGTTTCACCGAGATTGAAATAAAACTTCCAAGTGTTGAAACGTGAAAAAATCCCTCCTCAGAGGTACAATTTTGTATAAAAAAAATCCTCATCAAAAGCGTACTTTAACTTTCAAAGGAAGAGTAATTTGCCCACTATGGAAAATGATCGTAAAAAAAAAAAGAAGAGAAGTTAAAGTACCCTTCAGAGGTCCGCTTTATCACATAGAGGAATTCACTTGGTAAAATATGCATATAAGCAAGCGAAAAAAGTGATTTCTTCGAACGACAAAGTGTAAAAACTTATACGAAGGGAGTTGTACTCTACAAAAATTTTCTTTAAAGAATAAAATAATTATTCTTTAACAAATAAGAGTGCAAGTCCCCTCAAAGTATAAAATATTGCAGCAAGCTTAAGGTATGGGGGCAACATGGTATAATAGTATAGCTGCATCAGTAAAGTAATACTCAAACAACATACCATAAGCCCGCTGCAATATCGTGTAAATAAACTTGTGCAAAAAATAAAATAAATAGTAAATGCATTCTCAAATTCAAACAGAAGTTTGTACAAACGAAGAATCATTTTATTCAACTATAATGCAGATACAGGTTCTCAAAATAAAAGCGGGGGCCGGTACCCGCACAACTCTTGGCCAGTTCATACAAAAGGCAAAAAGTTAAAATCTTCACTTCTTCTTCCCTCCTTTGGACCCTTTACTCGGTCGAATAACCAGCTTTTCAGGTCGGCCAGTGGGTATAAGGGAAGTAGGAAAGGCAGGTGTAACCGGTTCAACTTCCGGCTCCTCTGCAGTGGCGGTGATTTTCTTCCCCCTCCTCTTTGATGTCCCACGCTTCTCTCTCCTTTGTGAGGAAGACTCACTCCCCGGAGTGACAAGTTTTGATAGAACAATGTCGTCAGAAGGAGTCCGTTCCGGGGATATGTCACCTCCCTCAGGTCTCTCATCTTTCTGCTCTTGCGAAGCGATGGGATCATCCAAGCCGTAAAGAGCCTCTATTTGTTCCTCCTGTGATCCAGGTTGCGAGGCAGAAGGAGGCGCCGCCTGAAGAGATGAAGGATGGATAACCGGAGGAGTAGAAGTTTGAGCAGTGCTTGGTACTTTCTCTACAGAACAAAAGAGGTTAAAGTCAGTAAAGAGAGGAGATGAAGGCTCATCAAGGTTGAGAAAATAGCCAAGGAGCTCATGAAACTCATGCGAAATAAATGAGTAACCCGCTTGAGCAGAATTGACAGTAGCGAGATTAACAGTGAAATTACCTGGAGAAGCTGGTTTCCTGATATCGACTTCATAAGCTTGCGCATCAGCGCTCTCATCACCCTCGTCTCCACCTTGTATGCTTGTAATCTCAGTGGGAACTTTGGTGGGAGATGCAAGATGGGAACTGGAACCAATAATGTCGACTTCAGACGAAGAAGGTGGCTGGACTAGAGTAGTTGAAGTGGTTTTCCCCAGCCCGTCCCCTTCCGTCACTTCAGTTCTTAGTTTGGCAAGTTGTTCCTTTCCCTTGGCAAGGGCAGCGCGAGCGTCATCATCAAAATAATGCCTTTCCAGGGCTGATTCGTCGTAACCGGCACCTTCAGCACCAAGCATCTCAAGAGCGGCCTCCCACACTTCAGCTAAAGTGATCTCATACTTGGGACCAAGGAAAGCGAGGCTTCCGCGCCCCAAGACGCTATGCAAATAGAAGTCAAATAATGTTGAGCCAAAGTTGTTCTTGGTCGCCTCATGAGATTCCTCAGCTGCGATTCTGCCGGCGATAGCCTCATCACGCTCCCTTTCAGTTTTGGCAAGCTGAAGCTTAAGCATTTGTATCTCCGCCTCCTGGGAGTTGTTTTTCTTTTGAAGCTCAGCAATATCAGAGACATAGCCGTCACTGATTCTTTTTTGTGCTTCAAGCCTGTCCTCAGCGTCCCTCTGACTGGCATGAGCATCTCTAACTTGTCTGAGAAGCACTTCTTCTTTTTGAGAGTATGAAGTAGAGGAAGCAGCAAGCTCATCTTTCAACTTCTCAACCTTTGCTTCGAGCTCCTCGTTGTAGGAAGTAATGCTCCTCATTTCAGTGTCGTGCTGCTCAAGGACCTTTTGCCACTCAGCCTTATCATTTTCCATGGTGAGCATGGCCTCTAAGTTGGCACGGTTAACTCTTTGAAGCTCATCAACAAGCTTCTGCCAGTTTGACATCCTCTCGATATCGAGCTTGACTGCATCAAGATTGCGCAACATAGCAGGCTTGTCGATGGGGACCAAGTCTAGGTCGAATCTCACACCCTTTAAGCACCATTGTGGAAAACGACTTTGTAAAGTGGCTGGGCCAGGTCCCACTTGAAATTTAGGCCTGCTTATTATTGTCTGGATGTCCTCCTTCCCAAGAGCAGGCGAGTCAGAAGTAATGTCAAGAGGGGCAGGGGCAGTAGGCTTTTCGGGAATAGTGGAAACATGTCTCTCACCATATCGGGCTCGTTTGCCCGAATCTTCAGCTACATGACCTTTTCCTCGGTCGTCGTGAGATTTCCTTTTGTGAGAGTCATCACTCCTCTGCAGAGAATCATGGTGCTCATCCCTATCCCTTCTGTCATAACGCTCTTCTGCATCCCTCCTTTCACGAGCCTTTCGAGCAGCCCTCTCTTCGTCAGACTCTCTATAGGAGGGAAAGTAACGCCGATAATCGTATTGACCACGCCCTCCGTAGCGTTGGAAATCCTGATAATATGATCCGCCGCGTGTCATTGAAGAATCTGAAATAAGAAAAGATAAGCTTTAGAAATCTTTAAAGTATAAGAAGATAAGTGCATAAATGTGCTGGAAAATCCTAAGTGTTGTGTGATGTGCAAGCTACACGCATTAAGCTACAAACCACTCTTTGGTGCAGAGGTGATGATAGCTTGGGTATGAGGAGTTGATGTTTGTGTTGGTGTTTGTCGAAGAAGAGACGTCGCCTCAATTACAGGAGAGATAGTTTTAGATACGTCATCTCTAAAAAGCTCCTGCGAAGTCACTATTATGTCGCTCAACCCCTCATAAACATCGTCACCATCATGCTTGGTGGGACTTGTTTTCTCAATTCCTACATCAGCTAATCCCCCGAGAGGCCGTGAAGGTTCTTCTTCTTCCTCGATCGGGGCAAGCACCGTCTTACTAGATGACCCCATAATGTCGGTAGGAGTGGAACACTTCACCAATGAAGCTTCAATATTAGACTCTTTTGATGTGAGTTGTTCGACAGTAACCGGGGCGTCAGGAGTTTTCATCGGAGAATCGGGAACTTCTGTTGGAACTTCATGAGCATGCGTAGAACGAGAAGCGTGTAGAAGCCCGTATTGGTGTAAAAATTCATCCTTCAGCAGAAATTTTATGCTCCTTTCTTCCGCAGCCACGGCACTCAACCTCTCAAAAACTTGTTTATGAATCGGATCTCTAGAAGGGAGAGGAAGTGCTGAAAAGAGCAAAGAATGAAGTTAGCAACTGAAAGTTCGGATCTCGAAAAAAGTTTCAGAAACGAAAAAAATGGAAACACTAGTCTTACTTCCTATTCTCCAAATGGCATAAAACCCTGGAGGACAGCGAGCAAAGAAAAACTGGTTCAAAAATCCATGAACACTTTCAGTGAGATCGGAAAGGAGCTTGCGGTTTCTAGCACTTCTCACAATAATGAGTGAAGGATGATCTTTACTCTTTGTAAACGAGCACAGATAACGAATTTCTTCAAAACTCGGTAGGCGATCAAGAGTTCTTCTAAACAAAACACACAACCCCATCAAGATGGCATAACCATTAGGATGAAGTTGAAATGGAGAGATTGTCAACCGGAGAAGAAGAGTTCGAAGGAAGTCATTAAAAGGAGGAATCGCCCCACTTAAGCACATGTGGCGGTTGACTGCAACGAAACCATAAGGAGGATTATCAGCAGTATCATTTGACCCTGGGAATAGGACATCATTTTCAGCAAAGCCAAATTGAGTGCGCAGCTGAATAAATGTTCTCAAAGATAGAATAGTCGAAGTTCTTTCCGGAGGATTCTCTATCGGAACTGTTGTCGGGAAAGTTTCTTCTTCTTGAGTTACCACTTCTTCTTCTCGATGGGAAGTCATTCTACATAAACAACTGGGTATTCAAACATGAAGGTGCACGTTTCCTAAAGTGTGTGAAGTGTTGTGTAGAATCAATCAAGCGGTAAACAAATATAACTGGAATAAAAACTAGCAAACATTTGTTAGTTATGAAATTCAGGGATTATTGTTTTAAGCCTAAATATGCAAGTAAGATGTTGGTGCAGACAAATCAGTTCAGATTGTTGATACTTTGCACTAATGCTTAACCCTAATTGATTGATTCGCAAACATTTCATGCAATATAATTAAGTTGTTTGTTTTGTCTTGACTAATCTGACATCTGACGTGGGCAGTCAATGGCAGTATTTTCGCCTTGGTTCTCTTTGTTTGTTATTTTTAGCAGGATAGCAGCTTATAAGTTAATGCGGCATAATACAAGGAGATTCAGGCAAGTTTAAAGTTCAAAAATTCAGACAATTTAGTTCTTTAGCTCAAGGCAAATGCTCAAAGTAGGCCCATGCTCCTAAATGATAACATGTCTGAAGCTCAAGTACTAACTCGGCTACGGTTTAAAATTCTTTTGCAAGATAAAGCTAAGTCGGTAGCAGGTCAAGGTCTAAATAGTTTAACTTGGCAACTCGTTCCCCTAGGTCGCAAGCTCTGGTTCAAAAGGCAGGAATTTCTCAAGTGTTAGCTCGGTCACAATTCAAGCTTTAAAGTTTAGATCGGTAAGCTTCTTTCTGGCATTATCTCGGCCACGGTTTAAAGCTTAGATAGGCAGAATGGTAGGTCGGTGGGTCTCACTCAAGCACTAACACGGTCATGATTTATGATTTGAATCGGCCAGAAGATGAGTCACCTAAAATCACTGGGTCGCGTCTAAACCAATACCTCACTCCACTCAACCCATTAGCCCGCTAACCGCTCCTCCACCAGCAAAAACCCCTATTCCATTCATACCATTACCTGCTGCCGGACCGTCCACTAAATCAGTTCGAAGTTATCATAAATTTGTCGCATGGTAATCTCAAACGATTAGCCTATGACGACGAGCCACTTTCATTATTTCATCGAACTTTTAATCGAGCAACCTGAGTTTCATCAACGGCAAATATGATAGAATTCGTGATGAAGCATCATGCAAGGAGGCCGTTCGAATTCAAGCGATAAAGTTTGAGAACCGAAGGTAATCTACAATCAAGGGAGAAGTAGAATCACTTACGCAATGAATAGTAGGAATTACTGGTGATCAGGTAGGATGGAATCGCCTTAAAGAACTCAGGAGAATTTTAATGGCAGAATCGAAATTGAGTGAATGAATAAGTGACGAAGAAGGTTGAAGGAGGCCGGCTTATATTCTGAAGTGAAATGATACGGGTCATCACACACGAGTTAGCTGATAAGTCGTTCACGACTTACCGACCTAAGAGTGACCGAGTTAAAAGGTATCGAAGCACACGACTTAATCCCAAGGCGTATACTTCGAGGGGCAAATGTTAACCCTGCCTCGGTTACGACTCAGTGGTCCAGTATGTGGAGATGGCGCCGACTCAGGACTTAAAGGGATAGCCGACCTAACTGATTAACAAGGTGGCCGACTTAAATCGATACCGACTTAACTGGTTAAGGAGCATGCCGACCCAATGCCTTCACATAGATGCCGACCTAGTGCTTCAGAAGGAACTGGCCTAACGACTCAAGAAATAGCAAAGGATCTGACTTAACATGGTGCCGACCTAACTGCCTAATGAAGTTGCCGACCTAATTCGATCCGACTTAAGGACTTAACATGTTTACCGACCTAACTGAGTGGAACAAGTTCACGACTTACACTTGTGTCGTGACCGACTCATGGTCTGTGCTGGGATGTGCGCGACCTGGGCAAGGGAGTTAGTTCACGTTTAGCTCGTCAATTCATTAAATCGGCAACGACCTATTTGAGCATGCACTTCCCATTTAAGTCGGAGGCTATGCATCAGAGAGAGGGAACGACCTACGACCTGGCTTGACCCGGTGACGACTTTGGACTTGTGCAAATTCAGCGAAGAAAGATCAACTCAGCTAGATCATAGTGGTGCTCCCATAAGTCGGCCACGACTTAGCTGGGTCGGGGGCGATTCAGAACCGGTTACGACTTAGCTTAGGTCCAAGATCTTTGCCTATAAATACCAACCTACCTCCAACATTAAGGGGACTTTTGGTCGATCAATTTCAAGCGCCAAAACTCTGCCATTTTCTCGACTCAAGCAACACTTCAAGCACTCCAAACATCGAAGATATTACATCAAATTCAAGAGAGAGAATCGACATCATTTATCATGAGATTGAAAGATAATTCTCCGTAAAAGTTTGTACTAACAGTCTAGAGTGGATTGTAATTGAAGAAAGTTGTATAAGTCGTACTTGCTCAGCAATAAAGAGATCAAAGTGGACGTAGGCTCGATTTTAGGCCGAACCACTATAAAACTGTTGTCTTTTACTGCTTTTCTGCAATTTCTTTACTTGTATCTTGTTCCCGTACCAACGGGTGGTGCTTTCATAACTGTTATCTACTCACTGGGGTGTTAGCGTTCAAATTTTAGCGTTAACATGAACTGACTCAAGGCATCGACTTTTCCGTTGAGACTTTGCAATTCCTTCTTCGTTCTCGGAGCTTTGACTTCTCTTAAGGTAACAATCTGAGCAGGATTAGCCTCAATGCCCCTAGCTCTCAAAATGAAACCCAAGAACATTCCGGACTCCACCCCAAATGAACATTTTAAAGGATTAAGCTTCATTCCGTATTTTCGGAGGACTGCGAACATTTCTGCCAAGTGATCCATATGGTCCACTTCTTTCTTTGATTTCACCAACATATCATCAACGTAAACTTCCATAGTCTTGCCAATCTGCGGCTTGAACATAGCATTGATAACTCTTTGGTAAGTTTCCCCTACATTCTTCAGTCCAAAGGGCATAACTATGTAGCAGTAAAGACCGACATTGATGATGAAGCTCGTGTCCTCCTGATCTGGCTCTTGCATCATGATCTGGTTATATCCAGAGTAAGCATCCATGAAAGACAACAATTCATGCCCAGCTGTTCCATCCACCAACTAATCAATCCAGGGTAACGGGAAGCAGTCTTTGGGGCAGGGTTTGTTTAAATCTGAAAAGTTGATTCATACTCTCCACTTTCCATTAGCTTTCTTAACTAGTACTGGATTTGAAACACAATTCGGATAAGTAGACTCCCTGATGAAGCCATTCTCCATGAGCCGATATACCTCTTCCTTCAATGCTGCTGACCTTTCAGGACACAGGGTTCTTCTTTTCTGCTTTACCGGTGGAAACTTCGGATCAATATTTAGAGTATGTACTACAACTTCTGGGGATATTCCACACATATCAGCATGAGTCCAAGCGAAATCATCCGGATTAGCTTTTAAGAATGATATCAAAATATTCTGAACCATCGCATTAAATTGCAAACCCACATTCAGCGCCTTATTAGGGTCTTTCGGGTCAACAGGTACTGGTACCGTTACCTCCACTTGCACCACTCTATTCTCCCCTGCACTGGCTTTTCTAGGATCCATTTCTCTTCGTGCCCGCTATGCTCGCCAGTGCAGGGCCCACCCTGTAATTGCTACAAGGTTTGTTCTTTGATGCGGACTGGGGCCGCCACATCTTTTCCCTTCTCTCTCTTCCTTGCTTCACGCAACTCTATAAGATAACATTCTCGCCCATCATTCTGATCCCCTTTAATAACACCGACTCCATTATCCATTGGGAATTTCGTCGTAAGGCACCACAGAGCGAGAATTTCCTTAAATGCCGCAAGAGTTGGTCGGCCTAGGAAGGCGTTGTAAGTAGAAAATTCATCAACAATTACAAAAGTCTGCTTTCGAACCACCTTTTTCTGCCCCTCTCCAAGCTCCACGAACAATTCAGCAGTTCCAATTGGCTGCTTCGGTTCCCCAGTAAACCCAACAATTTTCTACGATGAAGTTGAACATCAACCATCGGAATTTTCATTTGATTGAACGTCATTTTGAAGAGAATATTGCAAGAAGCGCCGCAATCAACGAGCACTCTCCTTACAATACCCGGCTCAATGCCTGCAGGAATGACCAAGGGATCCATGGTAGGAGCTTCAACACCCATAGAGTCCCTGGCTCTGAACACAATATCATCATTAAGAGTTTTCTGCTGCTTCAAAGGTGCAGCAACTTCCAACACAAAAACACTCTCTTTTGTTGGTGCATACTTCAAGGCACGGGCATATCTTTCCATCTCGCCCCGGCTTCTTCCTGTTGGGTGAAGACCACCCGTAATCATATTGATAACAGGCCTCTCTGATTCATGCGTTGTCGCCCTCTTACTTGAGCTGGGTTGATGGACAGGGACTTGTTGCCCCTGAGTTGAAGAAGTTGGGCCGTTCCTGTTCCTCTTCACATACTGCTGAAGTGTATTTTCTTTCAATAGCTCCTCAATCAAGTTCTTCAAATGGCGACACTCATTAGTATCATGGCCGGGTTGATTGTGGAATCGGAAAAATCTTCTAGTTTCCTCAGCATTTTTCCCAAGCCTTAATTTAGCTGGTGTGGGGTATTCGACAGTGTCCTTGGTTTTAAAGAAAATGTTTTCTGGTGTATCGGTTAAGGAAGTGAAGTGAAAAGGACGATTTTCTTCTCATTTCCCTGCTTCTTCCCTCCATCGTTCTCCCTCTTCTGAGTACCAGATTCTTTTTTATTCGAAGCAACATTATTGTTCCTAACCTCTGTCAATACCACTTTTGCCGATGTCTAAAGGCTTTCCAAGCGCATGAACTCATCTGCTTTCTTATAGAATTTCTCAAGCGAATTCGGCTCTTTCATCTTCATCCACTTCCCAAATTCACTTGTTTTGTTGATAGCCTTCATCAAGTATGTCAAAATCATACGTGGCTCTGCATTATCCACTTCAGCCAAAGCTATGTTGAAGCGGTTTAAAAAAGATCTAATAGATTCTCCGGGATTCTGTTCCAGGCTGGACAGTGACATTATGTCCTTCGCCTTTGAAGCATACAACCTGAATTGTTCTTTAAACTTCCAAGTTAAATTGGAGAACTGGTCTATAGATCGGACCGGTAGCTTTGTAAACCAAAGTAGAGCCACTACTTCCAAGTATACCGGAAAGTACCGACATTTAATCTCATCCGATGCCCTAGCACAAGTCATGTGCCAGTCATACTTATATAGGAATTGGTTAGGGTCGCTTGTTCCCTTATAAGCCGGGATGGTAGGAGGAACAAACTTCCTTGGAAATTCAGCTTTCAAAATCCTTTCAGTGAACGGAGTCTATCTCGGAGCGAATCCACATTCTTTTTCATCTTCTTCTCTCTGCATCCTCTCTTTCATGATTTGTCAAACCATTTCAGAGAAGTATTCCCATCATTTAGAGGCTCTGCGGGATAGACATCAGCCATTTTCTCAGAGGTTTATCTTGACAAGCGTTCATGGAGGGTTGGCTGTGGCCCTGATCCTCCAGCTTAAGGAGGTGTCCCTTCAACGGGGCCAGCTGCCGTTTGAGGAATATTTCTTGCTTCAAAATTATTAACATCATCGGCAAAGTTTTGTTTATTATTCACCGGTTGATGGTTAGCTCCGAGCAAAGAGTACAACCTTTCCAACATTAAAGTGTTTTGGGCTTCCATTTGCTGATATAGCCCAGAAACTGCAGCATCTAACTCTGCTCGTGTAAATCCAACACTTGGAGCTGTTTGACTTAACGGAGGAGAAGTGGCTGTATTCTCATGAACATCACCGGATCTAACAGATCTGCGCTTTCTTCCAGGAGCCATAATCTCTGATAGACTTCTGGTTTTGAGAGGGATTCTTTCAACAAACTTTTGCAAAGCAATAATGAAAACAGCCTGAGTTAGGTTCTCAGTGAAAGCACCAAAAATTTTAACGCTGAAATTGAACGCTAACACCCCAGTGTAAATAGAGATTAAGTGAAAGCACCACCCGTCAATACGGGATCAGAAGTAAGTAGAAAAGTCACAGAAAAAACAGTAAAGAGACAACAGTTTTATAGTGGTTCAGCTTCAAGTTAAGCCTACGTCCACTTTAATCAACTTTATTGCTGAATCGATTACAACTTTACAACAATCTTCAATTACAACACTACTAAGACAAATAGCTAAAACTCCGATGTAGAAGAACTCCTTGAATCCATGTAGAACGTGTTAGATTTCTTCTTGAAGTTCATTGAAGTGTCTTTCGTGTTTGAAGTGTCGGGTGAGTCGAGAAATCAGCAGAGTATAGGCGTGTCAGAAACGAGTCAAAAGGTCCTCTCCTCGGTGGTGTAGACATGGTATTTATAGGAAATTTTTGGACAAGGTGTAGGTCGTGAGCGAACTAGGGTAAGTCGTAAGTCGTGAACGACCTAGGGGTTTGGTTAGCTATGCTATAGTTCGTGGGCGAGCTAGGGATAGGTCGTAGGTCGTGAGCGACCTAGGGAGCATGGGCTACGGCTTAACAGGGTTGCACCTGGTCACTTGAACAAGCTGATAGGTCGTAGCGACCTAAGGGAGAAGCGGCTTAAGAAGTTATCTCGGCCTGTTTAGGTCGCGGCGACCTAATGGAGTGGTAGTGTGCATGCGGACTCATTCTGTCTTAACTTGTTAGGTCGCTAGGTCGCCTAGTTCATTAGGTCGCTAGGTCGCTGCATCCCTCTGTTGCAATATACTGTTGCCCTGTGTTGATCGCTAGATCGCTAGGTCGTCACATGCTTAGGTCTCTTATCACGTTACATCGCTGGAACCTTTAAGTGGTTAAGTCGTGAGGTCATAGCGGTCTTTAGGCCGCTTAACTTGCTAAGCCGCTCTCATGTTAGATCGTTGAATGCTAAGATCATTAGGTCGCTTGCCTTTGAACTAGTTAGGTCGCCTTAAATACTTAAGTCGGTGTTCAGGATGGTGTTAACAAATACTAATGCATCTAAAGTTGGAATTAGTGGGGTGTTAAGTCAAAAAGGGGATCCAATTGCTTATTTTAGTGAGAAACTTTCTAGAGCAAAGATATGATACAGTACCTATGACTTGGATTCTATGCTATTGTCTAAGCCATAAAGCATTGGAGACACTACTTGTTTTATAAAGAGTTTGTGTTGTATATTGATCATGAAGCATTGAAATATTTGTAGGGACAGGATAAGATTGCAGCCTGACATGCTTCATGGATCGCATACTTGCAACAGTTTACATTTGTTGTAAAGCATAAGTCGGGAGTTACAAATCGTGTGGCAGACGCATTGAGTAGAAGAAATCATTTGTTGACTATGATGAGAGTTGAAGTGACGGGGTTCCATGTATTTCCAGATATGTTTGTTTAGGATCCTTACTTTGCTAAGATTATAGATGAAGTCGAGAAAGGGAAGATGAATGAGTATATGTTGGTAGATTGTTTCCTATTCAAACGAAATCGGTTGTGTATACCAGAGTGTAGTTTGCGAATGAAAATTTTAAAGGAATTGCATGAAGAAGGTCATGTGGGAGAGATCGTACCTTGCAGTTGATTTCTCAATCATATTTTTGGCATTCCATGAGGAAAGAAGTTGAATGATTTGTGCAGAGATGTCACATATGTCAAGTTTCTAAAGGGACAGCGACGAATGCAGGATTGTATATGCCATTGCCCGTGCCTACTAGACCATGGGTTGATGTTAGCATGGATTTTGTTTTGGGTTTGCCAAGAACTCAACGAGGGAATGATTCTACATATGTTGTGGTGGATAGATTTTCGAAGATGGCACATTTCATAGCATGTAAAAAGACCGCCGATGCAGTTCGGGTTGCTCAATTGTTCTTTAAGGAGGTTTATCGACTACATGGGCTACCTGAGGCCATTGTTTCTGACCGGGATACTCGATTTCTAAGTCATTTTTTGGTTGAGTCTGTGGAAGATTGTTGGGACTAAACTGAATTTTAGTAGCGCCTATCATCCACAAATGGATGGACAAACAGAAGTGTTGAACAGATCTTTGGCGAACTTGTTGAGATGTCTTGTGAAGGATAATTTGAAGAGTTGGGATGTGAACTTGTGTCAGGCAGAATTCGCGCATAATCATGCTATTAATCGAAGTAATGGATTCAGTCCATTTCAAGTAGTATATTCAGCAGTCCCGTAGGGACCATTGGATTTGTCGATAGTTCCATGTCAGAAAGGGTTGGTAAACGAGCTTGTGATTTCGTGAATGAGTTGCAGGAGTGTCACAGGATTTTTCATGAACGATTGCTTAAGTCAAACGAGAAGTATAAGCAACTGGCAGATAAGAAGCAAAGGAGTGTGGACTTCAAAGAGGGTGATTTTGTATATGCGGTGTTGACCAAGGATCGATTTCCTGTTGGAACTTACAACAAATTGAAAGCTCGAAAGATTGGTCCAGTAGAAATCTTGAAGAAGATCAATGATAATGCGTATCAGTTGAGACTGCCGGATTATATCAACACCGCTGATGTTTTCAACGTCAAACACTTGATTCCGTATCATGCAAATGGATATGTCGAAGAAGGGGACGGTGTGAATTCAGGGTCGAATTCTTTTCAACCAGGGAAGGATGATGCAGCGCACCATGCTTTCAGTCATAGGTCGTTCGCGAATTATATGAAGTCACCAACGACTCGACAACTTAAGCCGTTTTTCCTTAGGTTGCGTGCCTTAAGTCGCCAGCGACCTAGTGGATTACTGCTTAGTGAGATACGAGGGAAGGAGGAAGCAGTGCATCAGGATAACGAGCTATGCGATCTTTCCTTAGGTCGCTCATAAGCGAGCTACGACCTAAAGTGTTAGGTCGCTTGTGTATGTTAAGTCGCTCCATTCTTATGTCGCTCCATGGTTAGGTCGCAAGATCTTATGTCGCAAAGTCCTAAATCTATGCATTTCCTTAAGTCGTTCAGGCCGCATTCTTCTTTAAGTCACTCATATCATAGGTCGCATGATGCCGCACTATCCGGAGTCGCTGAAGCTTAAGCCGCCGATGTATAGGTCGTTGAAACTTATGTCATAGGTCGCTCCTTTTGATAAGTCACTTGTATTCTATTTTCTTAGGTCGTTTGTATTGTACTGTGTTGTTATGTCGCATGTATGATGTAACATGATGTAAGTAGCTTATGTGTTAGGTCGTAGGTCGTTTGTTGACTTGTATGTATCGGTCGCGTGTGTTGTAACTTGTATCCGTTAAGTCGTAGGTCGGCCACCCATTAGGTCGCATGTTGTTAAGTCGGTCTGCTGCGTTGTAAAATATCTAATAAATACGGGTGGGTCATTTGTAAAAAGTTGAGTTGATTTTGAATAAAATTTGTTTGTATGCTTTATGCCACTTTTGTTGAAGTTGAGTGTGATCTCCTTCTTCTTCCATCTTCGCTTACTCGAGTGCGCTTGAATCAACGAACTTGAAGCCGATTCACCGAATCTCATGCGTGGGATCAACGTTGAAGAATCGAAGATCTTCTAACGTGGAATCGTGCGCGATCAACGTGTTAAAGATAGCTAGAATCTGGTATCTCGAGAGATCAACGGATTTGGGCATTTATCTTGTTTTACTTGACACGAATCATTTCGTGAGGAAGAATTTGCATCAATTTGTATCAAAACATTAATAGCACGTCGAAGTTTGTTAATCCGCTGCGTCACCTATCGATAGAGTTGTACGAACTATATCGACCAGAATCCGTATACCACTCAACAAACCAATCGTCACAATATAAAACAATTTTATATTCACTAACTAAACGCGCTCATATCTATTATTACACTCAAACTAATTCTAGAGTACTACCGACTCTATCTCTAATGAGTAACACCCAACAGAGCCAAGGTTGTCGCTTAACCAAATGCTCTGATACCACATTTTAACGAACGGCGTTAGCGGTGACTGTTAGGCTTTGCAACCATCTTAGAGCCACCGTGGATTATAGTGGTACCCCAGACTTGCTTTTACGGGCAGCCATTCGACTGTCACGGCTTACGCCTAACCAATCCCGCAAAGAGGACGTGTAGGGGTAAGAGTCTTCCATTCGCCACCTAACGCGAAGCGAGAACCCCCCATCACATTTCACTAAGACAAGCAACGCTTTTCATAAAAGCTATGCTTTGATCAACAAAAGATCAGCAGCACTCAGCATTACCAAATTGGAAATATATTACTAGTAACCATCAACTACATAACCTCTGAGCTCATACGTCTCAGAGAAGGTTGTTAAGCTAAGCGAAGAAATTCTCCGCCACCAATAGAAACGTATTTGACAGAAACTAGCTTTACATCTCAAAATGTAATGTCAGACATACAATCCATACAAGTCTGCCCCGGGATCGAAAGGAACCGAAGGCACTTCTAAAGAAGCACTTGTAAATCTAGATATTCACTAATCACGTCCGAAATTCCCATCACAAAGGTTGATAAAATCTCTATATCGGGGATCAGCCGATGCAGAGACATTCGACGGTATATCAAGTCTTCAGCACCGGTCTTCAAATGCGATCCATTACGACGCATCACTGTTCGAAATGGGATTTATGACCCAAAGGTCCTCTCCAGGCTAAACCGAATAACGAGCACTTATTTTAAAATAAGTGTAGCATTCAAATTCAAGCAAATCACAACAAATACCCATTTAAAGGTAAATATTGATAGTCGGTTATTTAACAATCAAAGCAAACAAACAAATATTCAACACCATAACGATCACTAAGCCCTTTTATTAATCTTCCATAAATTAAATAACTTGCCAAATATTCACTTCAATTTATATTTGAAAATATTTATTCTCTAAACCATTTCAATTTCTACATTGGAACATTTCCAAATACTTATTTAACAATGTAATTCACAAATCTATTTATTTTCAATACTTAAAAAATATTCAATATACTTAAAACACAATTAAGTATATATTTTATACTTTTAAAGAAAACGTTCTCTTTAAACACATTTATTTGGGTTAAAGCGAATGTTGCGTTAAAGATCATTACGACAACCCAAAATCAATAGCATAGGAATTCAAAAATATGATAGATATATAAATCCTAATACTATACAAAAACATTTCCTTTCAAAAATCATTTATTATAACAACAGTATTATGGTCCATATTTTCCTTATTTCTCGAAAACGTCTAATTCAACAATGAATGTTGAAATCAATGGTTTCGATCTTTAACACATTTCAAAACAACTTCAAATCGTTTTAATTCTATTTAAAAGATCACTTCCTAAAACATTTCTTTAATATATTATTCACCGTCCAAAATCGTGAATATAAATCATTTACCAAATTCAACACTTCTACATATTTAATTTAAAGGATTATCCACTGTCCAAAATCATGGATATAACTCCTTTAATAAGCTTATATATTTACTTATCAAATTCATTGGTTTTGGATTTATAAAACAACGTTTATAAATTCATATATATACATATATATATATATATATATATATATATATATTTCATAAAAACTTCAACTTGTAAAATCCCTTAATTAACGAATTCTATTTATATCTCATTTAAATGCCATAATCCAATTTATAAGTTAATTACTTATAAATCTTTTATTTTACAAAATCTATTCATTTTATAACTTCACAATTTATAAATCTATCAATTTCATTCACTTATGAAATACATTTATACTTCATTTTAACACTAATAAAAACTTTTTTTATAATTCCAATACTTTAATTTATAAATATCAATTTTATAAATCTTTTATATAAACCGTTTATAATAATTCAAAAATACCAACTCAAACCATTTTACAAATTAATCAACTACTTATTTCAAAAAACACATTTCGGTTATATTTCACAAAAATCATAATTTTTATAACATAAAAATTAAAACGTTTATTTATTTAAAATGGATCAATTCCAAAATTCAATAAAATGTATACTTTCAAAAATCACTTGAAAATCCTTTTAAATTCGAAATCGTTACTTTAACATTTTTTTAAAAACTCCAAAAATAGGCCCAACGCTGCAATAGCAACAATACGTTAACCACGACTCCAAACATCATATATCAATATGATTACAGAATATATCGCAAATATCTGTAAATAAATCAATACTGTTGAGGAATCCAGTTGGAACCCTCCAACCTGTTTCCCTTCATCCACAAGTGTTAGAACAATACCAATCCCATTTCAAGACCGAATATCGCAGTACATAGGTTTATATAAAATATTATCCGCTATTATGCGGCGCAATAGCGTCTCATCCGCTATATAATGCGGGAAATCAACTCCAAGTACATATATAATGCCAATTCCACTTCAAGGTGGAATATCTCGGTATATGTGTTTAATAAAATAACCTCCACTTAATATGCGGCGTATAGTGTCTATTTCGATGCAACAGAGAGCAATTTATCATTCAATCACAAATCAAGCAATTTAGAACTAACTATTTAAAACTTAAATCGAAACACAATTCGATTGAGTGAGAAGTTCTCACCTTGCTTCCAATAACAGTTGAAGTGTTTTATTTCGAATAAAATTAAATGTGCGTTTAATATTACCCTAAATTCACACTAGCTCCAACCAATTCCAATTCACCTCCACTGTGTAGTGTTCGTCCATAAGAACCCGAAGCAACTCGTTTTATGCGAAACAGACCTCGTATCAAAAAGTTATGTTATTTTAAAGTTTATACGATTAAATATAAATCAATTTACAATTTTAATTTATTATTTTAAACCTCAACGAATCATGGCCATTAGATTTCCAACCCTAGCATCCTGGCCGATATCCCCTTCTTCCTACTCACGTTCTTGATCAGGTAAGAAACGCAACCGAGGACCCATAGAGCCGCCTCCAAACCCCAAATATCGCGGCCAACTCGAACATTTTCACGATGATCAAGTAGTGCCATTTAAAAGCACGTGCTCGCCTCCACTCTCGACCGTGATTTGGCCAAGATGGGCCTTGTCTATCTCTCGGAATTTATGGTGAAACGTTTGACCTTTGCATCGAGATTCAGGTCGATCCACTCGACTAAAATTGATCATCACCGTATAGATTTAAAGCTCTCATCGTTCTCTATAATTTGTTAGTTGAACGTTTCTTCTAATTGTTAGTGGACTAAGAGAGATTAAGGGGAAAAGAATTGAGTCATTTTCGGCCATAGAAACGAAAGTGGCGGCTGAAGCTTGAAGATTAGTGTTTTGTTAAAAATGGATGAATACAAGTCCTTTTATAGAAAATTTACGCGACACTATTCATCCCGACTTTTTCCGAACTCCAAAAGAAGCGTGCCACTTGGCGTTTATAATGTTTTACCCCTATTCCGAACGCAATGGAATATATATCCGGAGCCAATTCAATCGTATTTGGAAGATAGGTTTTCAAATCGACTATTTAAATTCATAATTCACTTAAACCGATTTCAGTGCGTTTTAGCTTTCCCCGGACAAACCGTAAATCCGATTGACACAAAATTTGAAATCTTACAATAATATAACATTACGGATCCGATGAAACTAGTTTCATTGAAATCCGAGTCTGTTTGAAAAATGACTATTTTTACTCGTCAATTAAATATTAAAATATTCAATTTCCACAAATTAACTTTTAATTCAATTTTTAAAAGTTCTATAACATCATTCTAACTCCAATAGAGATTTAATACAACTTTACAAATCAATTTAAATCACATTAAACCCAATTTCCAATTATTTCTGTAATGTCAAATATTAAATTATCGATTTAATTATCCAGTTAAATCAAGATATTCAAAACAAAATTTATTCGGCTTACAAATTTTACTTGTGCATATTTAAAATCAATTAAATATACGAATTTCAAATGATAGGAATTCTGGGTCGGTTTACAATTGTATGCTGATTATTTATATTCTATGTGTGACTATTTGTGATTGAAAACGTTAAAGGCTAAAATTTAGCCGATTATGTTTTTGGTATAGTAGGATATCAGAAATAGATAAAACTAGATATTTTTGAAATTTAGTAGAAAATTTATTGTAAGATAATTTTAGAAAAAATTGAATAGATTTAAAAGAAGGAATTTGTTTCAAAAGAAAATAAATCTAGTGTTGAAGTAAATTTAGACATCAATTTGGAAATTGATTTGGTATATGAAAATAAATTTGGAAATAAATTTAGAATTTAATTCGGTGCTGAAAATGAATATTTAGTAATCGATTTGAAAATCGTACATCAATGGATATTTAGAAGTTTAAATTCATAATGGAATTTTATAAAAGAAGGGGATTTGTTTTAAAAATAAAAGTTGGAAAGGAATTTACGGATTTGGAACGTAAATTTAAAGTAAAACCAGAAAGATTTATAAATTGATTTAAATGAACCATTTTAGAATGGAAGGTGTACTTTCCCTAGAAAGCCGAGCATGTCTTTCAATATAGTCTACAAATATGAAATTTAAGTTGTAAAGATGGTTTTAAGTAAAGATTATTTTGGAGAAATTATTTGCTTGGGTTATTTTGAAAATCTTTAAAGTAAAGATTTATTTTAATTTATTAAAGAAGTAATTATTAAAAGATTAAATTGATATTTGTTTTAGAAAATGGATATTTAAATAGTTATATCCTATCTACTAATTTTATTTTAAAATTAGTTTGGCCTTGAATTTTTATACGAGATTTTTATATAATATTTTCATAACCATGATTTAAGTAAGTGTTCTAAAATAGTTTCATTTTAAATATTTCCAAGTATATATGTTTGGATAAGTAATTTAAATTATTTTAAAGTATTTTAACTCGGCAGACCTTTAGTAGAAACAATAATATCGGGAATTTTATTCCATGAGTGAAAAGTGATTTGAAATTTGTTTTCAAAGTATTGAAATGTGGAACTTAATTTTAAATTTGTTTTCAAATGGTTGAAGTGTTAAAATTGTATCTTGCAAAGATATTTTGAAAATGATAATTGGGGATAAATGATGTGAAATCTAGTGATTGTTGTGAATGTTGATTGGTACTTAAATAAACGACTATCAATATTTGCCTTTTAAATGACATTTGAATTTCTATGCGACCGGAGGTCGGATTCCAAGTGGATATCCGAAAACCACATCGAACCTTTGTGATTGTGTTGGATCTTTTTTTTAAGAAGATCAAAGTGAAAAATGGTTGTAATTTGTTTAAATCTGAATGTAACACTTATTTTTAAAAATAAGCGCTCGTTATTCGGATTAGCCGGAAGAGGATCTTATGTCATAAAACCCACTCTGAATAACGATACGGCGAAATGGGATTGCATTTGAAGACGGTGTTGAAGACCGGGTATTTTTGAAAGCGAAAGGATTACTCGTCGAATATCTCTGTACCGGGTTGCTCCGGTATAGAGATTTATCACCTTTGTGATGGGGATTCCGGACGTGATTTGGGAATATCCGGATTTGCAAGGGCTTCTCTGAAGTGCCTTCGGTTCCGTTTGATCCCGGAACGGACTTGTGTGGATGTGTGTTTGACGTTACACTTTGAGATGTAAAGCTGGTTTATATCAAATACATTTCTGTTGGTGGTGGAGAATTTATTATCTTAGCTTAACACCCTTCTCTGAGACGTACGAGCTCAGAGGTTATGTAGTTGATGGTGACTAATGATACATTCCCAATTTGGTAACGTAACATACGAAGTGTTGCTGATCATTTGCTGATCAAAGCATGACTTTGCGAAAAGTGTAGCTTTGAGGACGAGACCTCATCGGACCTTACACCCCGGAAATGGTCAAAACAGGAAAGATGCGGCAAGGTTATGAGGGTCGCGCCCTTTAGGTTATTTCATGTCCTTCTGGAAAAGGGTGGTGTCAGGTATGGAGCCCTGATATTTAACCTTCGTGGTTACTGCAAATACTTCTCTTTGTGGTTGTTGGTGTAGAGGATCCTCGGATAAAGGTCGCAAATGACCGAGGGATGGCATACTCGTGTAGTAGTTACCTAGTTACAGAGGTAGCCCGGCCTTGTGTTGGCAGAGAGCTGGTTAAGTTCTCGGGACGTCCCTCTAGAGGCGTGCCTATTGGTAGTAGGAAGTTCCCTAGCCTGACCATTTGTTGGAAATCCAAAGAAACAATACGCGCTTGTACGGTTTTAATTGTATAACATGCCATGGAATGTTGTGGTAACCTGCTATTGAACATGGTAGCTATAGTAGGCATACAATAATGGTTGTATGCTGGCTAAGATTAATATTATACTTTCGAAATGTTTTCTGCACCATGCACTAATAATAATATCGAAAGGATTTTGCGTATTAAGCGTGTTTGACTATCATAAGGAGAAATCTCCTCCAATTCTGCATTTGCATTGTGTGTGTGGCGGGAGGCCTAATGGTAGTTTAATTTTCAAAAAGCATAGTATATTTCTTTTTATTTTCTTTGTGAAAATAACTGTTTTTTAAGATCTCACACCAGCCCCACGACTGACCTGGATTTTATTGTTTCCTTTCTAAACTTTTGGTGCCCATAATTTCCACACGGGCAGCCTAGAGTCAGGTTAGCATTGTTCGGGAGCAAAGTCAAGAAGTTGCTGTGGAAATCAGAAGTTGGAGCTGGATGGTGAGGCGTATCACTCATATATGTAATATTTCTTTGAGCTGTTTGTTGTTGTAACACTCTGATAATGTAATGTGATGTAATAAGTGATATAGTTCCGTGTTTTAAAGATATTTATTTATTTATTATATTTGTTCCGCTGCGAAATGTGAGATTCTATTTATTGTTCCTCTTCTTTTTCTACCTCTTCATTCTTTAAGCCTAAAGACCCATAAGTTTTTTCCTTTTTGGCTGAATTGTTGTGGAAATTTGCCAGCTCAAAGGGGGACGGGTTTGCGGGCTTTTACAGGATAATCAAAACAGATATGTTTATACGAAATGAAGATCTCCAATTCTCCTACTAAAGCTTCCAAAGCACCAAATATAAAACTACAAATATACTCGCCTAACCCGAGCATTGAAAGGGAAGAACGCTCGGATCAGTATGGTAAACCAGCTTGAGAAACACATTCAACTGAATTTTTGTTAAATTACCATACTTTTCCTTTATCAAAACAAGAGTATCTCGTAAGATACGCCCACACATAAACAATGACATGTTTTTACCTTACGATAAATAAAACATATCATATCAAATCCTCTGATATTATACTAATGTCTAGTAAACAAATAATCTTAATCGTATCCAAAATTGTTACATTGATTAAATTCCATCATATAGCCAAAAATGGGTAATACAATCAAAATGGCAGGCATCTAGTGGAGTTTGGATTTCCATAGAATGGACCGGGTGAAAGGACTACCTTCCAATGGGTACAGCTCCAGATGAACGTCCCGAGAAACCATCACAAAGTTCCTCTACCAACACAAGACCGGCCTACCTCTATAACTAGATAGTATCGAATATGTCATATTCAAGTCGTTACCGACCTTTTCCGAGGGCCCTCATAGTATATATACCACAATAATCAGATACACGACGCCATAGCGTTTAAGGATATATCTAGAAGAGGATGATCATACCCTACTTAGGAGTGACCCACTTAGCCTTGCTGCATCTAACCTTGTTTTGGTCATTTTCGGTTGATGAGGCTTGAAGTAACGATTACCTTTCACATATCACATATCACATCACTTTGAATGCCACACGGCCATTTTCGTTGAATACTAATTACCTTTCACAATAATAAAACCCTTAAGCTCATACGTCTTAAGGAGGGTGTTAAGATAAGAGAAGTTGCCTTCTCCTCCACCACTGATGTACGCTTGTAAAGACCAATGTACATAATCTTTGAAATGCAATGTCAAACAAACATCCATAAAAGTTGTCCAGGAACAGGACAAACCGAAGGTACTTTCCTACCATATCCTGTTGGGAAATCCGCAGGATTAGTAGCGAATAGTCCTTGCATTGGATATTTCATAACGAAGACACTACTACTACTCAATGTATATTGGCATTTTAACCCCAAATGATCAACAAGCAATCCTCCACTATGAAAATCCTGAATATCAATATCATCACAATCTACATAAATCAAATGCATATACGTTGGTTCAAAGTGGTTTTCGGATAAACCGATCCCTGTCCCTTCACACCAACAACGCAAAAGCGTTTCTCAACCTCATACAGAAACTACGTTTCATAGACTTATCCCATCTCCAACTTTCAACTTGCTATCGTTGGGCTAAGAAGGAAGCTCGATAGATTGGAGTAATTCTCCGCACTATACGATTAAACATCCTCAACACAAACGATAATCAAGCCTACGCAGGTGGCTACGTACTAAGTGTACAATAAATAATTCCCACATTAAGTCGAAGAACTAAAATGGCCAAATTTGATAATTGGTTATTTAACTATTAAATCAAACAACAAATATTTAGCACCATAAGCAATCACTGGATCGTTTAATTAATCTTTTATTCATTAAGTCACTTGCTAAATATACGCTTCAAATTATCTTTAAAAGGATATAATTCCAAACCATTTCAGCTTTCTATGTTGGAAAACAGTTCCACATACTTATTTATAATAAGTAATTCACAAATCAATTTATTTTCAACGCTTAGAAAATATTACATATACTTAAATCAGGATTAAGTATATATTTTATTCTTTAAGGAAAACATTCTCTTAAATACACTTATTTGGGTCAAAACGAATGTTGCGTAAAACATTGTCACGACAACCCAAAATCATCTATATAAGGATTTTAAATTTAAATAGATATATAAATCCCATATAATATACAAAACATTTCCTTCAAAAACCATTTACTATAACAACAATGTTATAGTCCACCATTTCCTTATTTTTCGAAAACGTCTATTTCTACAATGTATGATCATAATCTATGTTTACGATACTTAACACATTTTAAAACATATTCAAACCATTTAATTCCATTTAAAATACCACTTCCAAAAATATCCATTTTATTTAAAAGATTATTCACAGTCCAAAATCATGAATATAATTCATAACAAATTCCAATACTTCTGCATATTTATTAAAGGATTATCCAATGTCCAAAATCGTGGATGTAATACCTTTAATAAACTTCTATATTTAACTTATCAAATAAGTTGTTTTCGGGTTTATAAAACCATGTTTATAAATTCACATTTCTATTTTATAAAAACTTCAATTTATAAAATTCCTTTATTAACCAATTCCATTTATATCTCGTTTACATGCCAAAATCCAAATTATAAGTTTATTTACTTAAAACTCTCTTATTTACAAAATCTTTCTTTTTTATAACATCATCAATTCATAAATCTGTAAATCCTATTTACTTATAAAACCCATTTATAACTTCATTTTAACACTTACAAAACTCTTTAATGATTCTATTATTTTGATGTATAAAAATTCAAGTTCATAAACCTTATATGTAATCCATTTATAATAATTCAAAATCTCAATTTCAACTATTTTACCATATAGTTCACTTCATATTTCAGAAATCACATTCTAATTATATTTCCTAAAAAACATAATTTTTATAACATAAAAATTATAACATATATTTATTTAAAATAAATCCATTTACTTAACCATTCAAAGATTAATAAAACGTATATTTTCAAAACACTCGAAAATCCTTTTTAATTTAGAAATCATCACTTTTATACTTTTAAATTACCAAAATTAGGCCCAATGTTGCAACAGCACCAAATACATCAATCACCGCATCCAAAACTTCATATATCACATGATAACAGCATATATATCAATTTATGTAAATAAACCAATACCAGTGAGGAATCCATTTGGATCCCTCCAACGTGTCACCTATAACAAATATACATATTATAATGTGTACAATGTCTGCTTTGAGGTAGACGGACGTACAAAGGGGCATTCGCTCATACATGGGAACATATAGGGTCTCATCTGCTCCAATAGGCAAGAATATATCAAAATACCAATCAGCATAAAGTTAATATATCATATATCATCCAAACAATCATCAATGAACATAAAATAAATTTATTCTTACTTATATAAAAATATCAGTGAGTCAGAATAAGTGAGCTGTACTCACTTTGGTTTTAATAGCCGTTGTAGTGTTTTATTCCGAATAAATTAAACAGGCGTTAAATTTTGTCCACAATTTTCACTAGCTTCAATCAACTCCAAACTATTTCTATAATGTAATGCTTGTCAATTCAAACCCAACGTAACTTGTTTCGTCAAAAACGGACCTCGTATGAAGAAGTTATGCAATTTCAAACCCTTTTATATCACATGAAATGCAATCTCTATGGTTGATCATGTATTACTCACTCCACTCTATAATTTTCTAGTTCATAATTTTTTGAAATAATGCATGGATTTAAAGAGATCGGGGGAAGAATGAGGTGAATTTCTGGTCATGCAAATGATAATGGCGGCTAGCCCTAGCTTTGTTAGCGTTTTGGCAAACAGAATAAAATTGTGGCCTTTTATAGAAAATTTCTATGCATTATTCATCTGAAAATTGTCCAAACTCCAAACGAAGCATGTTGTTATCCCGCCTTCTTTGCAAGATCGTGATACCAAAAGATCAACCGAAAAACCAAAGATAGTTCATCTCAAAGCAACCCAGCTGCTCGAAGAAAGTGCACGATCTAAGACCTAAGACCTAAGGCCTAACGACCTACGACCTAAGACCTAAGACCTAACGACCTAAGACCTAAGACCTAAGAACTAACGACCTAAGACCTAATACCTAACGACCTAAGACCTAAGACCTAACGACCTAAGACCTAACGACCTAAGACCTAAGACCTAACGACCTAAGACCTAACGACCTAACGTTCTCCTATAAATACCCCAGCTATTCCATATTGAAAGGTGGACTTTTTTCCCAAGACTTTCCTGGACTTATAAGCTCGGAGACTCTGCTGCTCTCACGACTTCAACAACACTTCAAAGAGCCGAGAGAAGCGATCAAATACATTCAACATGAATCCAGAAAGCAATTCATCATCAAAGTTCTAACTGTTTGTTGCATTGGTGTTGAATATGAAGGATGATTGTAAAATCTGTAATGAAATCGGTGATAGAAAATAATAAGTGGACGTAGGCTTGACTTTGAGCCGAACCACTATAAAAACCGTTATCGCTTTATTATTTCCTGCTATTTTCTTCTTATTTTCAGTTCCCGTACTAACAGGTAGTGCTTTCACTTGATTACTACTTACACCGGGGTGTTAGCGTACACTTTTCAACGTTAACATTTTTGGTGCTTTCATTGAGAGTTGAACTCAGGAGCGTTTTCATCATTTCTTAGCGAAAATTTATTGAAAGACTGTCTTTAAGAACCAAGAGTCTATCCGAGATTAAGGCTCCTGGAAGGAAAACAATTAGAAGACAGAAACCAGAAAGAAGTCAGCACGAAGGGAGTCAAGGGGCTTCCTCAGGAGAGAACCAGGCTTTAGTCTTTATCACCAGGGATGAGATGGAGGCAATGATGAAGAGAAAGGAGGAGATGATCCAGAATTTGTTTCAGCAAATTAGACAACTTGGAGCGCAAAATCAAGGAACAGCTGGAGTTCAGAGTGGAGCAGGACTGTCTGACGCAGCACCAGGATTACGGGGCACTCATCTAGAGCACGCAGACCGATTACCGAGAGGAACATCAGGTGTATTTGAGCAACATGGCATTGGCAGAGGAATAAACACTTAACCAGGTGGCCGATTCCTAAAAGCTCTAATGGACTCGAGGGCCAGGTTGATGGCAATGAACGAGGACTATATCTTGGAGACAATGACAGATTGGCAGAAATGGTCAGGCGAGCCATGAGGGGTGGTCTAGCGAGTAGAGATCTTGAAGATGTAAACAGAAGTCCCTTTTCTTCTACGATTAGGACAGCTAGGAACCCACCAGAGTTCAAGTTACCATCGATGGAGATGTACGATGGAAGGACATACCTCGCAGTCCATCTGACATGGTATATGAGGTGTATGGAAGTGCTGGGTGCATCACAGGAAGTCATGGCTCGGTGCTTTCCATTGTATCTGACAGATATTGCAACATTAAGGTTTAGGCAGTTGGAAAGCAACTCCATAGGAGAGTGGGCTGATTTATCCGTGAAGTCCATGAGGTAATTTAGGGTTCACATCGCAAGATCCAAGAATGTGATGGGTTTGGCAAATTTAAAGCATAAAGCTGGGGAGTCTTTGAGGAACTTTTTAACACGATTCAATGCGGCAGCGGCATCGGTGGATCTACCAGATCCATCCATGGCTATGATGGTAGTTGTGTCTGGAATAGATGATGGTACAGAGTTCAAAAATTCATCAACTAAGGATCCACCTATGGATCTAGGAGAATTCTATCATGAGGCCGAAAAGTTTTTACGATTGGAAGATGCTAGTGCAGAAAAGGATGAAGGAATCGATGTTTACGCAAGCAAGGGCGGAAATCCTCCTGAGAAAGGTGTATAATCTAGCAAAGGTAAACGAAAGGCCGAGGATAACAGCAATAGATCAGTACGACCACGAAGAGAACCAAGATTCACCTCATACACGGAGTTGAATGAGACTTTGGAGCGGATCTATCAAGACTCCAAGGGACAGGTTCCGTATCGAAAGCCGATAAGGAGAGATCCAACTAACAACGAGAGAAAGTCGGACAAGTATTGCTCATTCCACGAGTTGAATGGTCATAGCACAAATGACTGTAGACACTTGAAAGACGAAGTTAAGGGGCACATCCGGGATGGTTTGTTATCACAGTATGTGAAAAGGAGGATCGCAACGGTGGAACAAGAACGACCACCACCTGCACCAACTGAAGACGGCTCAGGATCCAGGCGTCAGCTTATTATCAGTTGATTGAGATTATAATGAATGAGTAGAAAACTCTACATCGACACAACTAGGTTGTTCACACATGCATGGGACCACGAACTATCCCAAGGCATGCTCTGATACAAATATAAATTGTAACGATGTAGGCGTTTGCACTCGGACGTAACTACTCTGCTTTTGTGTTTTACTTCTGATGTTTGGATTTGATTTTGTCGGACATTTTTGCCTTGAAACTCTTCAGTTGGATGAATATTGAATTTTGATAAATCTAAAAAGGCTAAGTCACTTACAACATGTACGGGTTCACGAACGGTCCTTAGGCATGCTCTGAGTTGGCTAAACTTCTTACACATGTACGGGGTCACGAACGGTCCTTAGGCATGCTCTGAGATGGCTAAGCTACTTACACATGTACGGGGTTGCGAACGGTCCTAAAGCATGCTCTAGAATGGCAGTAAATCACCTTGGCACACAAACGATCCATGAACTTACCCGAACGTGCACCTGGCATCGATAATACTAAGCCCCCCGGGCACACTTACTCGCCTCGAACAGGCACCCGACCTCGAACGGTCACAACTCGCCTAGAACGGCACCCGATCTCGAACGGTCACAACTCGCCTCATACGTCACCTGACCTCGAACAGTCACAACTCGCCTCGAACGGCACCATGACTATGAACGGTCACAATTCGCCTCAAATGACTCGATCTTGATCGATCGTCATTTGAGGTCAGGCCCTTGATCGCGAACGGTCAAACTTCACCTCAAATGGCTCGACCTCGAATGGGCGTCATTTGAGGTCAGGCCCATGATCGCGAATAGTCAAACTTTGCCTCAAATGGCTCGACCCCGAACGGCCGTCATTCGAGGTAAGGCATTTGATCACGAACGATCACGTTTCACCTCAAATGGCTCGATCCCGAACGGTCGTCATTTGAGGTCATATAAAAGTGTTAATTTCTCTACAGGACATCAACGGGATATGAACATCCAGCGTATGGCATTACAAAACACACCTTCCTATTGCAAGGCATGTTTTGGGGGGTAAATGTTATCGCGTCTTTTTTGCAAGGCCGTGATACCAAAAGATCAACCGAAAAACCAAAGATAGTTCATCTCAAAGCAACCCAGCTGCTCGAAGAAAGTGCACGACCTGAGACCTAAGACCTAAGACCTAAGACCTATGACCTAACGACCTAAGACCTAAGACCTAACGACCTAAGACCTAAGACCTAACGACCTAACGACCTAACGACCTAAGACCTAAGACCTAAGACCTAAGACCTAAGACCTAACGACCTAAGACCTAAGACCTAAGACCTAACACCTAAGACCTAACGACCTAAGACCTAACGACCTAAGACCTAACGAACTAAGACCTAAGACCTAAGCGAACTAAGACCTAAGACCTAACGACCTAAGACCTAACGACCTAAGACCTAAGACCTAACGACCTAACGTTCTCCTATAAATGCCCCAGCTATTCCATATTGAAAGGGGGACTTTTTTCTCGAGACTTTCCTGGACTTAGAAGCTCGGAGACTCTGCTGCTCTCACGACTTCAACAACACTTCAAAGAGCCGAGAGAAGCGATCAAATACATTCAACATGAATCCAGAAAGCAATTCATCATCAAAGTTCTAACTGTTTGTTGTATTGGTGTTGAATATGAAAGATGATTGTAAAACTTGTAATGAAATCGGTGATAGAAAAGAATAAGTGGACGTAGGCTTGACTTTGAGCCGAACCACTATAAAAACCGTTGTCGCTTTATTATTTCCTGCTATTTTCTTCTTATTTTCAGTTCCCGTACTAACGGGTGGTGCTTTCACTTGATTACTACTTACATCGGAGTGTTAGCGTACACTTTTCAACGTTAACTCATGTCGCCTGGCATTTATAATGTTTTATGCCTATACTGAACACAATGGAATATATACCGAGAGTCAATTCGATCATCTTTGGAAGATAGGTTTTTGAATCGAAATATTTAAACTAAAATCTACTTAAACAAATTTCTATGCGTTTTAGCTTGCCACGACTGAACCGTAAATCCGATTGACACGAGATCTGAAATCTTACAATAATATAACATTACGGATCCAATGAAACTAGTTTCATTGAAATCCGAGACTATTTCAAAAATGACTACTTTTACACGTTAATTAGATATTAATATATTCAATTTCTGGAAATTAACTTTAATTTAAATTTTAATGGTTTGCTAACATCATACTAATTCAAACAGAATTTAGTTTAGCTTTATAAATCATTTTCATTCACATTAAATCCAATTTTCAATTGTTTCAGCAATTTCAAATATTAAATTAACAATTTAATTATCTAATTAAATCTTTATATTCGAAATGCAAGTTAATCATCTTATAAAATTAACTTGAATATTTAAAATCAATTAAATATTCCAATTTCAAATGACTGAAATTCTAGGCATTGCATATACTGTATTTGTACTGACATAAATGGTAAAACTATATTTTAATTAAAGTCTATACAATTTAATATTTTTGAAGTTATATACAAAATTGTCTTTGATACTTTTACATTAAGTTAATAAAAATTACCTTTGTAAAATTAGTTATTTAATACAAAGAATTTAATATATACATCATTTAACTTCAGTCAAATAATCAAAATCTAAATGTCAATTTTATACTATATATACATAAATATTTATTTACGAAATTTTATAAAAATATTAATTTAAAAATTTATTAAGAATACTTATTTTCATTTATTTGATTGATAAATAATGAATCCCTAAAAATAATAAATCGATATATAACTTAATTTTTTTAATGATAATTTAATTAATTTTTATTTGAATATAAAAAATATGAATTTCATAAAAAAACACAGTTATAAATATTGTAATTTCAGTTTATAACTCATTTATCCTAACAAAATTCATCAAATATTGCATAATAAATTATGTTCTTCAAAAATAGATACAATATTATTTTTCTACAACATACCGTATGCAACGCGTGGGTTACAAACTAGTATTACAGATAACAAAATCCATAGTATAATATGTATTTTTCTTTTTAAGAGTGAAGTTTTGTAATTTAAGCCCATCAATTAAAGATTAAAAATAAATAAGATTCTAATAAATAAATTTGTGTGATTTGTTGAAATCATGCAAATTTAATAAATAAATATATTTTGAACATAATAATAAGGGGCCCTAATGGGTTTTAATGTTTGATTAATAAAGAGTCTACTATTGCTTTCCAATTAATTTATAAAACGCAACATCAATATAATAAGGACCATTTAAAAAACTCGAAAATGCTGCAATAGGACCACGGTTACCTGCAATTTAGGAGCGACATGTTCCTAGAAATTGAATAACATTACAAATGCATGAACTAACATTCTAGCCTCAAAACCTTTAAAAAAACTGTAACGACCCAACCACGATCCCTAGTTTAGCAAAGAACATTACAAGTAATGTCTTCTACTAATCCGGAAAATATGGCTTGTTGTGGGCGATCGAATGTGAATATATCCTTATACTAATACTGACACGTCATTTATATCCTTTTACATAATATCTGAACTGAATTTGACGTGTATAATACTAATACAATGTAATTGACACATCTATTCCCCAGTATCATAATAATATATCATATAAATAATAGTCAAAGATCAAAGAAGAATAAATCTCCACTTATACATATACAAATTACTTAGTTTACAAAATGAAATACTAAATTCAATTGTTATACAAATTTAACAATTCTCTAATCTCAATTATACATTATATATACATGGTCCAAATTCCTAAATGGGATAAACGAAAAGTCCAAACTTTTATCTCCTTACTAGCACAAGCATTCAAAGGTCAATCTATCCAGTAACCAGAAAAGTCTCGGCCCGAGCCGAGCAAAATAACACCCGGTCGACTTTCTCTAAATATCCAAAAGTGTGAGAACAAGATAAAGCACATGAACAAACAATATATAGTAAATTTAGATGTTCAGGATTGAATTCGCAAAACAAAACACAATATCTCTGGGCACGTAAATATTAGTGATTAACTCAGTACAGGGTTTCACAAACACGAACTAGTCACTAAACACAAAATCACAGAATTGACTCAACATCCATCAGAAGACATAAAAGCATATATTTATTTCAATAACACACGACACAAGAATATATGTTTGTTTCACAAATACAAAACCCAAGAATATATACTTATTTCGCGAATACAGAGCAGTCATATAATCCAAATATCCAAAATCCGAGAGATGTTAATCCAAACTGATCGCAATGATCATCCAAAACAATTGCATTAATTGAACTCAAAACCCGTGGAAAACAAATAAACAAATTGGCATCACACGAACTGATTCGATACCAAGAATCGTACTCAAACTAGGAACACCAAATCACTGAATGATCCCAAGGATAGTCCATACCGATCAAGGTGATCGTAAAAACCATGACTCCATAATTCCACATTTATTTAATATTATTAAATTATTATGTTTGAAAATAAATCCAGGAATAAACTTCTTAAGGAACTAGCAGCCACTTGCCGCACACCAAAAGCAGTAAACTCTAAAGTGCCGAATGCTGTCACTTTCAGTAATCACTAGAATTTAACCAATACGTCCCATACGGTATGGTGAAACTCAAGCATTTACTAAAAGCCAGTAAATATCACTTATTACGAATGTCACAGGAAAACCTGGACCATATTCTCTTAAGGATCTAGCAACTATTTGTCGCACATCGGAAGAGAACCCAGCTCTAAAGTGTTAAGTACTTTCCCAAATACGATCATAAGAATTTAACCAAGGTGTCCCATACTACCCGATGAAATTCGAGTATTCATTAATAGGCTAGTAAATTCCACTCAAATATTATATTTAATGAGTTATACCATATTCGACGAAGAGTTATTCAAAAGCATTTAAACCAATCGATGCACTAAGTCGATTATTAGTACTCCTTAAATTATAGAATTAAGGTTCTCAAAACATTTTTCTCTTTTGAATTTATTATTTAAAATGCTTATTATAATTTTCCATAAATCCTTTTATTATTCAACATAGTAAAAATATTCACAGATTTGTTAAAATATTCCATAACTCTGAATTTTTCAAGATTTATTAATATACACAAAGTTATCTCAAATTTCCATATGGTTTTATTATTGACAAAGCTATATTTTTTAAAACAAAATTTATTACTCTTCTAAATCCATATTAAAATATAACTATTTTTTTAAATATGAATTAAGTTTATACTTTCAAAGCAACATTTCTAAATTCCGAGAATCCTAAATTATTTATGTAATAAAACCATAATACTTATAGTCCAATTCCATTATCATTTTTATGTAAAAATTGATTAGATTTGTATTTCTAAAGTCATATTTCCAGATTCATAATTTTTTTTACTAAACATGCTTAATATAAAAATAACTTGCAAAAAAAAAGTTGTTTTTATATTTTTTGACGTAATTTAGAAACAATTATAAGATTTGAAAATTTAAAAACAATTCTCTTTCATTGAAAGAGCAGCGACAAAGGAACTAATTTTTGGCCATTTAAGCTTCAAAATTATGCAAAACTCAAAACATAAAAGTTGCCAAACACAAAGTATACTTTCCCATATATTAGAAATTATCAAAATCCGATAAGAATCATGAGAGATATGCCTAACTTACTAACTATTTAGTCTAGAGAATGTAATTATCACAGTGACAGAGCTAAGGGTTTGCAAAAGGATTTAGATTAATCTATCTTCAAAATTTCTAAATATATTCAACATGAAAGTTGTCGCGCACAACGTAATCTTTTTGGAACATTAAAAATCATCTTTATCTGATAAGAAATGAGAAAGATATACCTAAAACAATTTCTGTGTTTCAAAGCCATGATTAAAACACATGATAGAGAGGTTACATCTTTTTCAAACCCAAATTACTCTTTCTAAACTGCTTAGTGACAAAAAATGATGAACATAAAAGTTGTTTCGTATAAAAATACCTTTCAAATGAAAAATACCTTACTTAATTTTGTTCTAAAAATCAAAACTTATGGTGATTTTAATAACAGGTTTCGACTTAAAACAAATTGCGCAAGCCAGGGCGAGACGATCAGATTCGAACTCGATTTTGACCCTCTAAACAATAGAATTTTGTAAAGTAATTAATAGAGAACTTGTAGCTAACATAATTTTCTTTCAACTGCAAATAGATTGAGCTAATTCAGATAATTTGCACTAAGATATCGCTATTTCACTACAGTAATTTTTCACAAACAATTTTCAGCAAACAACAAATAATCACCAAATTCAAACAACCAATTCACAATCAACCTAAAAGCAATTTAATCAGTAAACTAACCAATTTAATCAAAGTAGTAATTAAAATTTGCAATGACCCAGAATTTATATCATTTGAAATTGGTAAATTTAATTTATTTTAAATATCAACAAGTAAAATTTGTAAGTCGAATAATTTTTATTTCGAATATCTAGATTTAATTGGATAATTGAATCGATAATTTAATATTTGAAATTACAGAAATAATTGGAAATTTGGTTAAAGTGATTAAAATTTATTTGTAAAGTTGTGTTAAATCATATTGGAGTTATAATGATGTTACAGAACTTTTAAAATTGAATTAAAAGTCAATTTGTGAAAAATGAATATTTTAATATTTAATCGACAAGTAAAAATAGCCATTTTCAAACAGTTTTGGATTTCGACAAAACCAGTTTCATCGGATCCGTAATGTTATATTATTACATGGTTTCAAATTTCGTGTCAATCGGACTTACGGTTTGTCCGGGGCAAGCTAAAACGCGTAGAAATCAATTCGAGTGAATTTTGAATTTAAATAGTCGATTCAAAAACTTATCTTCCAAATTTGATCAAATTGGCTCCTGATATATATTCCATTGCGTTCGGAATGGGGGTAAAACATTATAAACGGCAGGCAGAACTCATCGTTTGGAGTTCGAAAATTTTGCGGGTGAATAGTGCACGAATTTTTTTATAAAAGGACCTCGCTTATTTCATTTTGCAAACAAATTAGGGTTTCAGCCCTAGCCGACACCCTTTCTATCAATGGATATAAATTCGTTTTCTTTCCTCCTCAATCTCTCTCAATCCGTAAACAATTATGTAAAGAGTTCAACTGCAAAATTGAAGAGCTTAATGAGAGCTTCGATTCCATACGGTGATGATCAACGATGGAGTGTCGTAGGGGCTCTACTTTGGCCGCGGTCATGCTCGTTTCAAGCACCTTTTTTGAGATGATGAGGGGATCAAGCCTAGCCGCCTTCATGCCGAAGGTGGAGCTCGTGATGGCGCACGAGAAGATGGAGCTTGATCGTGTATTCGATGCTCAATTTGGTCACGAAAATTCAAAAAAATAATAATGGCGGCTATGGGTTTAGGGCATGCGTTCATCACCTAGAAGAAGATGAAAGGAAGACATGGCCAAGATTTGGAGGTGCTGGATCGAACTGCCGATATGGAATCTGGGTATAAAAATATAAAAGAAATTGCAATTAATCTATATTATAATGTGTATGAACTTTAAAAAATTGATAACTTTATCATATGAGGTCCGTTTTGGACGAAACGAATTACGTTGGGTTCGTATGGACGAACACTACGCAATGGAGCTTGATTGGAATCGATTAGAGCTAGTGAAAATTTTGGGTAAAATTAAACGTACGTTTAATTTTTTTTAAATAAAACGCTGAAACTATTATTGAAAGCAAGGTGAGAATTTCTCACTCGATCGAAATTGTTTCGATTTTAATATGAAATTCCACTGCGCAAATTTGATTAATCTCATTTAACTCTTAAACTTATTTATTCAATTTTCTCTAATTCTTTTATATAAAAGTAAAATCGTTTACTCTAAAATTAATTCACTCCATTTTAATTCCAAAATTTTCTAAACTCTAAAAGATTTTACTCGATAATTTTCGAAAGTTTTTATGCCGTAAATTCAAATTTATCAATTTAAATTTTTTAAATCAATTATGCCTTAAATGATTATCCTAATAATCATTTAATATTCAAATCACTAGTTAGATAATTAATATAACTATCTACAACACATCGTAGGGGACAGAGGTCTAAGTCATCTAAGTCTCGAATCCATAATATTATATGCTACAATGTTCTAACACAACTCTGAAACCAAAATATAATGACCCACGGTGATGCTCAGTTTAGCAAAGAATATTAAAAGTAATGTCATCTGCTAATCCGAAGAATGTGGCTTGTTAAGGGAGATCGAATGTGAATATGTCCTTATACTAATACTGACCCGTCATTGATACCTTTTTACTTAATATCTAAACTGCATTTGATGTGTAAGATACTAATACAAAGTAATAGACACGCCGATTCCTCAGAATCAGAACAATATATCATATAAATAACGGTCGTATATCACAATGGAATTAATCTCAAGTTATACATAAACAAATTATTTAGTTTACAAAATGAAACACAAAACTCGATTGTTCTACAAATTTAACAATTCTATAATCTCAATTATACGTTTTAAATACAAATTCCAAATTCCTATATGGGATAAACTAAATGTCCAAACTTTTATCTCCTTGCTAACACAACCATTCAAAGGTCAATCTATTCTGTTACCTAAAAAGTCTCGGCCTGACCCGAGCAAATTAACACATGGGTTAGACTATCTCTAAATATCCAAAAGGGTGTGAAAAAGATAAAGCACATGAACAAACAACATATAAGTAAATATAGATGTTTGGGGTTGAATTCACAGAACAAAAGATAAAATCTCTAGGCATGAAAATAACGATGATTAACTCAGTACAGGGTGTCACAAACATGAACTAGTCACTAAATATGTAACAACCCGCAAATCCATACCCCTTGAGTCAACAACATTCTACAATAATCAACTCAAGTTGCACAGAAATACAAACCATTTGGTTAAAGAAGAAGAGGTAAAAGAAGAAAATAGAAATCAACATCAGAATCTAACCATTGCAGCGGAATAAATTATAATAGATAATAAATGATCTTTACTCAAAATCAAATATATCTGTTTATATATCACATCATCAGAGTACATCAATCACAGCTCAACATCAATATCATGCAAATGGATACACAACAACTCAACACAGTGGAATATATATAAACAAATACGGAAATATGTATCGTCATCCTGCTCGTGTCCTGAGCTCCACAGCATCATATCCTGTACCCTATAATACTCGGTCTGATCCGAGCATTACAGTTAAATAACACCCGAGTCAGTCTGGAATACTAGCGTGAGAAAATCACACTCAGTTGATTATTGAAGTTTCGAAAATCCTTTTTGAAAACGAAAGCATCTCGTAAGACCACGCCACAAATAAACATGTCGGGTTTTTACCTTACGATAGCTAAAACATTCTTATAGAAATTCTCTGATATTATAATAGGGTCTATATACAAATACTTATAAAATAGCCGAAATTGTTACATTATTAAATTCCAGCTAATAGCCACAGAGTGGGTAATACAAACAAAACTCGTACAAGGCTCGTAGGGAGAATGGATTTCCAACTAATGACTAGGCACTGGGGTACCACCTATCGCAGTACGGGGCCTAGATCACCGTACCAAGGAGTACGCCTTACTGGATAATCCGGAGTGAGATCTCCCCGCGGTTGGGATCAGCAACCGCCCACTAAGCCGAAATAAAAAGAGACAGGTAGACAGGAATGACCTCACCCTGCTTGGGTGCTACCAACCTAGCCTTGCTGCATAACCCCTAATTTTCAGTCATTCACATTTGATGAGGCTTGAGGCTAAGTGTTACCTTTTATAGAACATATCCCTTAGAATGCCCATCGTCCACCTGGCGATGTTTCGCAAGCATTCATCCATACAAGTCTGTCCTGGGTCCGAACGGATCCGAAGGCACTATTCCTACTACATCCATTTTGGAAATATCCTCAGGATCAGTAGCGACTAGCCTTTGCACTTCACTGCTCCATCTTCGAATCCAAACTCGTTTTCACGAAACGTACAAACCGGATCGAAGTGGTTTTCGAGAAATTAATCTCGATCCCGGTCTCTTCGAAACGATCAACGTATTTGTCCAATATTGATAGTCGGTGATTGTACTATCAATTTATATTCACAAACAACCACCAAACAATAAATAATTTTCCAAATTATTTATTTATCCAAAATATCTTTACAAGATATATTTCAGATTTTAACCCCTTTTGAAACAGTTTCAAACATATTCCTTTCCCGGAATAATTTCCCAATATTTATTTCCACTGAAACACCAAGTATAAAATACTTTTAGATTTTAAAATAATTTAAAAGCCTTAGTTATAAAATATACTTCATAGCCTTAAAATTTTAAAACTACTTTAATACTTTATTGAAATATATACTTTAGAAATATTTGATAAATAATGCTACTTTTATAAAATATAAAACTAGATTTTTCTTTAAAACAAATACCAAGTCATTTAATAATTACTACGACAATAGTTTTGAGAAAATATTTACTTTAGAATTTAAACATTTAAAAATAATAAATTTTCTAAGATATGCTTTTTAAAACAACATTAAAACCCTTAACTTATATTTAAAGTTGCTTGAAAATCGTTCTTTGCTATCCAGGGAAACACTCTTCTCTTTCACATCCTTTAAAATGAATCACTATTTATTTTTAAACGAATTTCCATTCCCTTACAAATTTCCACTTTGAATTCATATTTAAAATATTCAACGATATTTTATTTTACTTGATAACCCGGTTAAAACATTCCAGAATCTCACTTCCCTTTTAGATTTCAAATCCCAAAACTCTTTAATCAATTACAATTTATTCCCAATTTACTTTGCTTAAAATAAATTTTCTTTCTTTCTTTACTTATTTCAAATTTCATTAACATTTATATTTTATTTCCTCATTTTGAGTAAGAACCAGATTCCCAAAATTCCTACTTTATCTCTTAATTAAATTTAATCCTTAAATAAATAAGAAATTCTTTATTCATTCAAATTATATCACTTAAGCTTTACAATTTATTATTACCCCTAATAATTAAAATTCCTCTTATTCCAAATTTGTTAGAGTTTTGCAATCACTTTTGTTTTATTTTATTTCAAATTCATTATTAATTTATTCCAATTCACTAGAATTATTTTACTCAAAAAATTAATCTTTTATTTCGTTGGAAAATACAATTCTAGAGATTTGATAATTTATTTTACTGAGATATTCAATCCAACCATACCATTCAATACTTCAATTATTCATAAAATCATCACAGGACGTCAAATATTCAGAACAAAGAATATTAAATAATCTAGATACTTTCGTGGGGTCCAGTTGGATCCCTCCAACCTGTTTTCCCTGCATCCAAAGATGTTAGCACAATAGTATGTCAATTCCAGAATATAACTTACTATAGCACATCAATCAATTTCAATCATTCAAACAATTATTTAAATTTAGTCATTTAAATTTAAATTTAAATTAACCGGGTGAGATTAACTCACCTTTTATTTGTTTTGCAATCCGCTTCAATCCCGCCTTGATTCATGGTTTTTGACCTTGAATAAATAATTCAAGATTTATTGACATTTGAATGAACCAAAACAACTTATTACTATTGAATTAACCAAACAATTAATTTCCATTTATTTATCTAATTCCCAACTGATATTTCCCTATAAAAATCTCTTGGCACCCAAAGTAATTAAAATAATCAATTACTCTAGTTAATCTCCTTAATATATTATTAACAATAACTAATTGGTGATATGATCTTGCATATATATATATATATATATATATATATATATATATATATATATCTCTTTAAAACTCATCCACTTAAAAACAAAAATTCATTTATATAGATATAAAAATCTAATTTTCAAAAATTCTTTTTAACATTTAAATTATTATATGTTTTTTTTCCAAAATATTCTTTATATTCATATTTCCTGTTTTTATCTATATTTTAAACATGATTGCATATTTCTTTTCTGTAAATAACATAAATAGAAATTTTATCTATCCATTAAGACGTGATTACTCAAACAATATACTTCATTTACAAAAATCATTCTCAAACCAGGCAAAGTTTTCTACTTTACACTTTACATAAACTTTAAACATTTTTAAATTCCTATATATTCACAACATTTTATATATATCTATTCACTGCTTATCCTACATATATATATAGGTATGAATCTTTAAATTGAAAAATAATTACCAAGTACTCCTTTCTAACCTATATATACATGTAATTTAAATTAGATTCAAATTTGAAATTAAATTGTTAACATATACCTTACTACCAAACAGTCCTCAACCATCGCGAGAAGGCCTCCTTCCACCACATCGCTGGATCGAGATCCAGGCGAGCTTTTCACGCCTACACCACCTGTTGTCGAGTTCGATTCACGATCGAACCCCATCTTGTTTGACTCCTCTACCAACCCGCACGCACTTAGCCTTGAAGTCCACAACCAAACCCACCGCAATCCCTACTTGCGCTCGGTCTCACACTTTGCGTTCGGCCTCACACTGCAGCTCGAAGTCGAGCTCGAGAACAGGACTTCCAGAATCTGTAACGCGAAACCCTAGACCACTCGAATCCTCAACTCGCGGCCGTCGATGATGATGCGATTTCTTCCCTTGCTCGAGCACGCGAGTTCCCCATTTTTTTTCAATTGCTTTGATTAGGTTAAAGCTTCGTTTGATTTGAAAAGGAGGTTTCGGCCATTAATTTAATTTTTCTTTGAAAAGATTGAACAAGATGTTATTGAACGAGCCTGCATTTAAAGAAAGAATAGAGGGAAGAGGAAAAGATGTTCGCGTGTACAATTGTTTCATCATGTCGGCTTCAATTGAGATAGGTTGGCTGTTGATTAAAAATTTATATTTTTATATTTAAAAATATCTCGTTTGGGTGCCTAATTATTAAATTGAATTCCATATAGATTTTAGCGCGTTTATATAACGTACGCTCACACAACAACTCTGAACACTACGAAATTTGAAATCGGATAATAATTCAATATTACGGATCCAATGGAGCTGGTTTCGTCGAAGTCCGACACTGCACCTCGGAAGGCTATTTTTAAATTCAATTTAAACGATATAATTTTCAAAACTGAACAAATCAGTGTTAAATTCAATTTAAAAGATCTATTATCTTCAGTACTATTAATATGAATTTTATAAGCCTTCAAATTATTTTCAACCAGCTTAAAATTGAAGATTCAATAATTTATCCAGTTTCAAATTATTAAATTCAATAATTTAATTAACAATTAATTAGTGATATTTGAATTCAAGTTAAAATTATTCTATTGAATATTTAAATCAATTAAATATTCCGATTTTTAAAGGCTTAAAAATTTCGGGTCGTCACATTCCTCCCCCTTAAAAGAATTTCGTCCCCGAAATTACTAGTTAAGAGGAATGGTCCCATACCCATGACTATTTTCCAAAACCAAACTGTCCAACATCCTATCCACTATCTTTATAAAAGACCCATTATCAATCCTACTAACTTCCCAAATTCCCCCATAGTCTTCAAACCATATTATTTGCTCGATCACTCAAAATTCAATTCTAAATCAAATTTAAAATTATCAAAAAAATTTCAAAATTTTTCTAACTCTCTAAATTTCCGAATTTTTTTGCCAGCGTCTCCTTTGCGCGGTTAGCTCGATACAACTACAAAATGGCTCTACGGCCTCCCAAATCCAAAAAGAAAATAAAAAGCTAAGTGGCTAGATCCAAAAACCCAATCAAATTCCATACGAAAATTTAAACACATACCATTTTGTCGAGCAATTCTAATTTATTATCTGAAATCAAAACCAATTTTCCCTTCCCTTTTTCATACCTGCATATCCTATTTAGCAATAATATCCAATCACAACATTCAAAAACACTTATTGACTTCTTTTACACATTTCGAATATTTGTTTTACTTAAGCCCGTACGACGCACATATATCATCTATACGCAATACCAAATCCGATCGCTCACTCGATCACACAATTTCACCTCCGAACTAGTATCGTCCACCCGACTTCCTAGTGCAGACTTGGATCTGATTTCTTAATCAGAAACCGTCATTCTCCTTGCATAGCTGTAAACTATGATAGAGATTTATAGAATCAATCAAAACTCCATATCCAGGTCCGCCGTCGAAAATCGAGTGAAAAATCCTAACTCGGATCGATATTACCATCCCGAAATTCTGTGCTCGAATCTGGATCAAATAGCTATGCGAGTAAAATAATATACGTACATCCTACATATAAATTCCAATTGATTATCAATTATATCAATTTCCCTTTTTTATTCACTTTCATTTTCATTGTTATTCCCTTATTCACAATTCCCACAGTCACATATATCAGTTTCAACCTTAATTCAATTTGACTCCCTCTTTGATTATCGAATTATTTTCACCTACTAATTAATTTAAATCTCACACTTAATGTTTATTTGCAAACTTTACTTTCTTTATTCCTTTCGACTCCACTTACTTTACATTCATAGTTAAAATAGATTTCAATATTCAGTGTCAAATTCTATTGGCTCAGCAAACTTAAATCATTTGTCGTTAATGAAAATTTTCAAAATTTTCAAAAATATTCTAATTCCCAAAATTTTCGAAATTTTTTGGCAGATTCTCTTTTGTACAGTGGAGCTTTTGCAGTTTGACAAGAGATATAAATATATATACATCGACCCACACGGTCGAAAAACAGAAAACAGTTCATATTTCCTATTTGTATTGCGTAGGCGTACCTTATTTAGCATTTTTAAGCAAGCAGCTATTTATTTAAGCAATTAGCGTAGTCAAAACCAGTCAAACGGCTTCCAAAAACCTGTACTTACTCAATTTAAACATGTCAGTGTCAAATATATAAAGTTTATTAACATTTCACTTTGTTATAAATAACTAAAACATGGATTCTATAAACAGTTCATATTATATATTTCCATAAGCACATATGAAATATTTCGACACTTATTTTGAATGCTTCCAAACAATATTCAAACCATCCCGTTCAATTTAAATGATTTCACAACTCTCTTACTTAACTTAAATTCATTTTAAGTCCAAACAAACTCATTTAAATTGAATTGATTTCCAAAAGCAATCTAACTCCCATTTTTATTCAAAGTCAAGTTCTCACTAATATAACTTAAGTTAATTAACTCAATTACTAATTTCATTTACCAAACAAGTTTGATTTAAAATCATTTCACAAAACTCGACACAACTATTTCACAAATTTTACTAAAATCAAGGTTTTATTCAAATATTACTTAAGTTATTTTATTTTCCTTCAACATATTTCAACTTTAAAACTCAAGTTATATTTTTTTTGTAAGCACTTCCCAGTTTAAATCCTTAATTTGATTTTCAATTATCAACCAATTTCATCTACTAACTAATTTAAATTAGTTTATTCAGTCAACCATTTTGAATTTCATATTTTCAGTTATGTTCAATTCACCAACAATCCAAGCTGAACTCATTTACACTCCGTTGTTTACATTCAATTTATTTTTCATCCAAACAAACACATATTTATTACAATTGAATCAAAAATCAACTTCATTGGCTTCTGTTAACCCATAGAATTTACATAATCTCGTTTACGTAAAACGACAATTATTTTTATGCAAATTCAGTGATATTTACTTAAAAGAATATTCATTCCAGTTTATAACTATTTTAAATTAATACCAATTCAATCTACTTAATTTGATTTCATTTCAACTGATTCCGTTCAATTTATTTTGCATTCTATATTCATTTACAATCATTTCAATTTTATTTTTTATTTACTTGAATTTTATTTACCACTCAAACTATCACTATTTCAACTATACTTTGTTTAATTTGAGTTCATTGCCAGCTCAATTCGTTTAAATTAAATTAGTATATTTCATTGAATCCATATGAATTCTAATTCACATTCAATAATTTATTTCTGAGTTCCTTTCATTTTATAACGAGGCCATTTCCAATTTATCTCTTCTTAGATTTTTACCTGCAATATAAATCATTTTTATGTTAATTCAAATCCATTCAACTTCAACTCAAATTTAATTCACTTACAATTTCAAGTTGAATTTCTATTAATAACTCAAACTTCACTTTCAAATTTTATCATTTATTCACAACTCAAATTTTTATTAACCAACTTGATTTCCATTTCCATAATCCATTAATTAATCAAGTAGTCTATTTAAAATTTACCCAATATTTGATTTTTATTTCAAAAATCACTCTAACCGTTTTACTTGAGTTGAATCTATTTTATATTTTAAATTTTGGATTATATTCATTATCATTACAAACAATTTTATTTGGCCTATTTATTTTACTTCCAAACTTTATAAGTCCCAACTTATTTATATTCATATTTCATCTATTTACAATAAATCTCATTCATATTTTACTTTTTAACTCGGAATTATTTTATTTAGCCAATATATTTTTATTATTCCATAAACATTTTAAACAAGATTCCAGAGTTTAAACAATTTTCCAAAATTTCAAAATCACTTTTGAAATCAACTATATCCAAAATCTTTTGGCAAATTCAGTTATTCCTTTGAATTTCAAAATCAAACCCAGTACACAAATAATTCCACTTTAAAATATTCGGGTAGCAATTCTTCTCTTGGAAACTCGAAAATGAACACCGATGACATCGCGGTCATCATCGGAATTATTTTCCAACGACCGAAAGAGTTTAGTGCTTTTATCCTTTAAAAACATTACAAATATTTTTAATTTTCAAATCTCTCCATATTCAATTCCAAGTCAAAAATATTCCCTAAATAATACCACTATAATTTCTCCAAAATCTTTGAAAACCACATTCAAATTCCAAGGGATTTAAACCCTTCCCAAAATTCCAAATTTGAAATCCATTCCGATTTATTTTCGAATATTCCTCTGGAATCCAACTCCCAATTAATCACATTTGTATATGAAGTTTATTTCAATTTTTAAATTATATTTATAATCTATGTTTCAAATTCCATTTTGTTATATAAACTTATTCTTCAACTTTGGTTATAAGTTTTTCAATTTCTAATTCAATTTCTACACAATAGTGTTAATAATTTAATATTATCATTCCTTAACAATCAAGCATCCAAATACTATAATACTTTATAAAAATTATATCCTTTATATACAAAAATAATTTAGGTAAAATTATTTCATTTACCCTACTTTAAAACAATTGTGTGTCGAATTGTTCTATTCAAGTGTTTAGAGATCCCTATCAATAACGTTAATTACTCGTATTGACCAGAATCCACAAACTACTCAATAAACCAATCAACACAATATAAGACCATTTTATATTCACTAACAAATACGCGCTCATATCTATTAATACGCCCAAACTCATTCTAGAGTACCGTTGACTCTATTGTATGAGTAATTCCCACCAGAGCCAAGGTTGTCACAAACCTTAGATCTGATACCAAGTGTAACATCCCGCAAATCCATACCCCTTGAGTCAACACCATTATACAACAATCAACTCAAGTTGCACAGAAATACGAACCATTTGGTTAAAGAAGAAGAGGTAGAAGAAGAAAATAGAAATCAACATCAGAATCTAACCATCGCAGCGGAACAAAATATAATAGAAAATAAATGATCTTTACTCAAAATCAAATATATCTATTTATATATCACATCATTAGAGTACATCAATCACAGCTCAACATCAATATCATGCAAATGGATACACAACAACTCAACACGGCGGTATATATATATAAACAAATACGGAAGTACGTATTGTCATCTTGCTCGTCTCCTGAGCTCCACAGCATCATATCTTGTACCCTATAATACTCGGTCTGACCCGAGCATTATAGTTAAATGACACCCGAGTCAGTCTAGAATACCAGCGTGAGAAAATCACACTCAATTGATTACTAAAGTTTCGAAAATCCTTTTTGAAAATGAAAGCATATTATAAGACAATGCCACAAATAAACAAGTCGGGTTTTTACCTTACGATAGCTAAAACATTTCTATAGAAATCCTCTGATATTATAATAGGGTCTATATACAAATACTTATAAAATAGCCGAAATTGTTACATTATTAAATTCCAGCTACTAGCCGCAGAGTGGGTAATACAAACAAAACTCGTACAAGGCTCGTAGAGAGAATGGATTTCCAACTAATGACTAGGCACTGGGGTACCACTTGTCACAGTATGGGGCCTAGATCACCTTACCGAGGAGTATGCCCGCTCCCCTGCCACACAAGACCGGGACTACCCCTTACTGGATAATCCCGAGTGAGATCACCCCTTGGTTGGGATCAGCAACCGCCCACTAAGCCGAAATAAAAAGGGACATCTAGATAGGAATTACCTCATCCTGCTTGGGTGCTACCCACCTACCCTTGCTGCATAACCCCTGATTTTCAGTCATTCCCATTTGATGAGGCTTGAGGCTAAGCGTTACCTTTTACAGAACATATCCCTTAGAATGCCCATCATCCACCTGATGAGGTTTCGCAAGAATTCATCCATACAAGTCCGTCCTGGGTCCGAACAGAACCGAGGGCACCATTCCTACTACATCCATTTTGGAAATATCCTCAGGATTAGTAGCGACTAGCCCTTGCACCTCACTGCTCAATCTTCGAATCCAAACTCGTTTTCACGAAACGTACAAACCGGATCGAAGTTGTTTTCGAGAAATTAATCTCGATCCCGGTCTCTTTGAAACGATCAACGTATTTGTCCAATATTGATAGTCGGTGATTGAACTATCAATTTATATTCACAAACAACCATCAAACAATAAATAATTTTCCAAATTATTTATTTATCCAAAATATCTTTACAAGATATATTTCAGATTTTAACCCCTTTTGAAAACAGTTTCAAACATATTCCTTTCCCGGAATAATTTCCCAATAGTTATTTCCACTGAAACACAAAGTATAAAATACTTTTAGATTTTAAAATAATTTAAAAGCACTTAGTTATAAAATATTCTTCATACCTTAAAAATTTAAAACTACTTTAATACTTTATTAAAATATATACTTTAGAAATATTTGATAAATAATGCTACTTTTATAAAATATAAAACTAGATTTTTCTTTAAAACAAATACAAAGTCATTTAATAATTACTACGATAATAGTTTTGAAAAAAATATTTATTTTAGAATTTAAACATTTCAAAATAATAAATTTTCTAAGATATGCTTTTTAAAACAACATTAAAACCTTTAACTTATATTTAAAATTGCTTGAAAATCGTTCTTGGCTATCCAGGGAAACACTCTTCTCTTTCACATCCTTTAAAAATGAATCACTATTTATTTTTAAACGAATTTCCATTCCCTTATAAATTTCCACTTTGAATTCGTATTTAAAATATCCACCGATATTTTATTTTACTTGATAACCCAGTTTAAAAATTCCAAAATCTCACTTCCCTTTTAGATTTCAAATCCCAAAACACTTTAATAAATTTACAATTTATTCCCAATTTACTTTGCTTAAAATAAATTTTCTTTCTTGCTTTACTTATTTCAAATTTCATTAAAATTTAGATTTTATTTCCTCATTTTGAGCTAGAACCCTTTTAACTGAAGATACCAATTTCAGATTCCCAAAATTCCTTCTTTATCTCTTAGTTAAATTTAATCTTTAAATAAAAAAATAAATTCTTTATTCATTCAAATAATATCACTTATGGTTTACAATTTATTATAACCCCTAATTATTCAAATTCCTCTTATTCCAAATTTGTTATATTTTTGCAATCACTTTTATTTTATTTTATTTTCAATTCATTATTAATTTATTCCAATTCACTTGAATTATTTGACTTAAAAATTTCTCTATTATTTCTTTCGAAAATACAATTCTAGAGATTTGATAATTTATTTCACTGAGATATTCAATCCAAACATACCATTCAATACTTCAATTATTCATAAAATCATCACGGGACATTAAATATTCAAAACACAGAATATTAAATAATCTAAATAATTTTGAGGGGTCCAGTTGGATCCCTCCAATCTGTTTTCCCTGCATCCAAAGATGTTAGCACAATAATATGTCAATTCTAGAATATAACATACTATAGCACATCAATCGATTTCAACCATTCGAACAATTATTTAAATTTAATCGTTTAAATTTAAATTTAAATTCACCGAGTGAGATTAACTCACCTTTTATTTGTTTTGCAATCCGCTTCAATCCCGCCTTGATTCATGGTTTTTGACCTTGAATAAATAATTCAAGATTTATTGACATTTGAATTAACCAAAACAACTTATTACTATTGAATTAACCAAACAATTAATTTCCATTTATTTATCTAATTCTCAACTAATAATGCCCTATAAAAATCTCTTGGTACCCAAAGTTGTTAAAATAAGTCAATTACTCTAGTTAATCTCCTTAATATATTATTAACAATAACTAGTTGGTGATATGATCTTACATTTATATATATATATATAAATGTAAGATCATATCACCAACTAGTTATTGTTAATAATATATATCTATCTTTAAAACTCATCCACTTAAAAACAAAAATTCATTTATATAGATTTAAAAATATGATTTTTATAAATTCTTTTTAACATTTAAATTCTTATCTATTTTTTTCCAAAATATTCTTTATATTCATATTTCCTGTTTTTATCTATATTTTAAACATGAATGCATATTTCTTTTCTGTAGATAACATAAATAGAAATTTTATCTATCCGTTAACACATGATTACTCAAACAGATACTTCATTTACAAAAATCGTTCTCAAACCAGACAAAGTTTTCTACTTTACACTTTACATAAACTTTAAACATTTTTAAATTCCTATATATTTTCAACATTTTATATATATCTATTCACTGCTTATCCTACGTATATATATATAGGCATGAATCTTTAAATTGAAAAATAATTACCAAATATTCCTTTCTAACTTATATATACATGTAATTTAAATCAGATTCAAATTTGAAATTAAATTGTTAACATATACCTTACTGCCAAACACTCCTCAACCATCGCGAGCAAGCCTCCTTCCACCACGTCGCTAGATCGAGATCCAGGCGAGCTTTTCACGCCTCCCCACCTACTGTCGAGCTCGATTCTCGATCGAACCACAACTTGTTTGACTACTCTACCAACCCGCATGCACTTAGCCTCAAAGTCCACAACCAAACCCGTCGCAATCCCTACTTGTGCTCGGTCTCACACTTTGCGCTCGACCTCACACTGCAGCTCGAAGTTGATCTCAAGCACAGGACTTCCAGAATCTGTAACGCGAAACCGTAGACCACTTGAATCCTCAACTCGCGGGCATCGATGATGGTGACGCGGTTTCCTCACGTGCTCGAGCAAGTGAGATCCCCATTTTTTTCAATTGCTTTGATTAGGTTAAAGATTCTTTTCATTTGAAAAGAAGGGTTCGACCATTAATATAATTGTTCTTTGAAAAGCTTGAACAAGATGTTATTGAACGAGCCTGTATTTAAAGAAAGAATATGTTAACTCCTCTTTGTTAGCGACCTAAAACCTAAAGATATGGAGCGACCTAACTACAGGAATGGCCTAGCGACCTATAGAAAATCGCAACCTAACGGCTCAATTGGTAGGCGACCTATCAAACTCAATGGTCTAGTTCACGACCTAACCAGATGAGCAAGCAAGCGACCTAACGAGACAAAGGATTTAACGACCTAAAGTCTTTATGCGACCTAGTACCTTCAGTCCTTAGCGACCTAAGAGATGGAGCGGCCTAGCGACTTAACTTATCAAGTGACCTAAAAGTAGCTGCGACCTAAGGGAAGCTGCGACCTACAGAACTCTGCAACCTACGGGAAGCTGCGACCTATGGAATTCTGTGACCTATAGAACTCACACGACCTAACAGAGTGCTTCGACCTAAGGAAGGCCGCGACCTAAGGGATTCAGCGACCTAAGATCTCGAGCTATGATAACAGGAAGATACTCATGACCTAAGATAGGTCGCTCACGACCTAAGGACATTGCATTAGAAGGCTGCCTTTTCTATGCCGCTACCGGTAAGGTCGCTTACGACCTAGAACTTGTTGAAACGAGCTTGCGTGTTCTTATGGAAGGGGGGCCAGTGCTTCTTAGTCGGCTACGACCTACGACCCTACTTAGGTCGGTCACGACCTACGACCTTACTCCGAAGAAGCCTATAAATACACCCCGAGTTCCAACTAGAAAGGGACTTTTGGCTCATTCATTTCAAGCGTCGTTACTCTGCTGCATTCCGAACTATTTCAACACTTAAAGCTTTTGAGATACAAAGAACGCTTCAAGGAACTTCACGAAGAAATCATACATGTTCAACATGAATTCAAAGATTTTGATCGACATTGAAGTTGAGGCTACTTTTTCTAAATGACTTTAAACTCAAAGGGTGTTGTAATCGATGAGTCTTGTAAAGGGTTGTAATGATATCAGTAATAAAGGAGTTTAAAGTGGACGTAGGCTCTCTCTTAAGCCGAACCACTATAAATATCGTGTCTTTTAATACTTTTCTGTGATTCTTACTTTTTTCTGGTTCCCGTGCCAACGGGTGGTGCTTTCACAACTACACTCTACACACCGGGGTGTTAGCGTTCAATTTTTAGTGTTAACAGAATAGAGGGAACAGGAAAAGATGTTTGCATGTACAATTGTTTCATCATGTCGGCTTCAATAGAGATAGGTTGGCTGCTGATTAAAAATTTATATTTTTATATTCAAAAATATCTCGTTTAGGTACTAAGTTATTAAATTGAATTCGATATAGATTTCAGCGCGTTTATATATCATACGCTCACACAACAACTCTGGACTACGAAATTTGAAATCCGATAATAATTCAATATTACGGATCCAATGGAACTGGTTTCGTCGAAATCCGAGACTGCGCCTTGGAAGGCAATTTTTAAATTCAATTTAAACGATATAATTTTCAAAACTGAACAAATCAGTGTTAAATTCAATTTAAACGCTCTATTATCTTCAGTACTATTAATAAGAATTTTATAAGCCTCCAAATTATTTTCAACCAGCTTAAAATTGAAGATTCAATAATTTATCCAATTTCAAATTATTAAATTCAATAATTTAATTAACAATTAATTAGTGATATTTGAATTCAAGTTAAAATTATTCTACTGAATATTTAAATCAATTAAATATTCCGATTTTTAAAGGCTTAAAAATTTCGGGTCGTCACAAAAAAAAATCATTGAATTAAGTCAACATCCAGCAAAAGACACAAAAACATTTATTTATTTCACGAACACATGACACAAGAATATATGTTTACTTCAGAAACACAAGACACAAGAATATATACTTATTTCCCGAATACAGAGCAGTCACAAAATCCAAATATCCAGAATCTAAGAGATCTTAATCCAAACTGATCATAATGATCGTCCAATCCAATCGCAATGATTGTATTCAAATCCCGTGGCAGACAAACAAAAAAATTAGTATCACTCGAACTGATCCGATACCAAATATCGCACTCAGACCAGGAACACAGAATCACAGATTCACACCAGGAACACAGAATCACAGATTGATCTGAAGGATAGTACATACCGATCAAGGTGATCGTAAAAACCATGACTCGATAATTCCACATTTATTTAAGATTATTAAATTATTATGTTTGAAAAGCAATCCAGGAAAAAACTTCTTGATGATCTAGCAGCTACTTGCCGCACATCAAAAGAAAGTAAACTCTAAAGTGCCAAATACTGTCACCTTCAGTAATCACTAGAATTTAACCAATACGTCTCATACCGTATAGTGAAATTCAAGTATTTACTAAAAGCTAGTAAATATCACTTATTACGGATGTCACTGGAAAACCAGTACCATATTCTCTTAAGGATCTAGAAACCACTTGTTGCATACCAGAACAGAACACAACTCTAAAGTGTTAAGTACTTCCCAAATATGATCACAAGAATTTAACCAAGGCATCCCATACTACCCAGTGAAATTCGAGTATTCGTTAATAGGCTAGTAAATTCCACTCAAATATTCTATTCAATGACTTACACAATATTCGATGAAGAGTTACTCGAAAGCATTTAAACCAATCGATGAAACTAAGTCGATTATTAGTACTCTTCAAATTAAAGAATTAAGGTTCTTAAAACATTTTTTTCTTTTGAGTTTATTATTTAAAATGCTTATTATAATTTTCCATAAATCCATTTTTTATTCAATTTTGTGAAAATATTCACCGATTTGTTAAAATATTCCATAACTCTAATTTTTTCGAGATTTTTTTATATACACAAAGTTGTCTCAAATTTCGATATGGTTGTATTATTCAAAAAACTGTATTTAAAAAAAACATATTTTGTTACTCTTTTAAATACATATTAAAATATAACCATTTTATTTAAAAATAAACTAAGTTTATACTTTTCAAAACAACTTTTCTAAATTCCGAGAACCCAAATTTATTTATGTAATAAAACCATAATACTTATATTCCAATTCCATAATCATTTTTATGTAAAAATTGATTAGATTTCTATTTCTAAAGTCATATTTGCAGATTCATAAATATTTTTACTAAAAATGCTTAATATGTAAAATAGCTTGCTAAAAAAAGAAATTTTTAATATTTATTAGCATAATTTAGAAACAATTCTAAGATTTGAAAATTTAAAAACAATTCCCTTTCATTGATAGAGTAGCGAGAAAGAAATGAATTTTTGACCATTTAAACTTCAAAATTATGCAAAATGCAAAACATAAAAGTTGTCAAACAAAAAGTAAGCTTTCCAAAATATTAAAAATTATCAAAATTTGATAAGAAACGTTAGAGATATGCCTAATTTACTAATTATTTAGTTTAGAGAATGTAATTATTACACTGACAGAGCTAAGAGTTTGCAACAGGATTTCATTCAACCTATGTTCAAAATTTGCAAATATGTGACGCCCCACCTCTATACCCACACTAACCAAGAACACTACGGTGTAGTGCTGTCAACTAGTGTGGAGAATAAGGCTGTTGAGGAGCGACCATCCATGTAATTTCTTATCACACGGTGGCTATAAATAATCTTCGAAAACAAACATAGAAATAATCATAACACAAATCAGTTACAGATATCCATATCACAAAGGCGGAAGAAGATATGAATATATAACTAACACATGAAAGTGTACATCAGAGTAGTGGTCAGTAAGATCCACGATAATACAAAAGAATAGCAACACGTGTTATACAAAAGAATACAACTATGAGTCTACATCTCAAGTGTATACAACAAAAACTGCTAATCTAAACAGTTAGCCAAAAGTCAGAGTGATGAATCCCTGGGAAGAAGTCAAGCAGAAGCACCTGTAACATCTCGGTCTGCCCCGAGTATTATTTAAGAAAATAATAAACAGGTCAGTCTAGCTATAAATATCAGATGACATGATATAACATAAAAGATATGGCATAAACATAAAATATCCATAATGACATACCACTATAAGTATGTAAATAATGATCAACAGAAGATCAATCAATAAGAGATAATCAATATCACAAGTATCTTCTCAAAGATTCGGAAAGGGCATCATACCCGCAAACTTGTACTCATAACAAGTCAATGACATAAATTCTAGAAATCAATGCAAGAAGTCCATAAATCATAGAAAAGAGAAAGCGGCCTATCACATGACGGTCCGAAGACCAAGGGGAGCTACCCCACATGTGTGAATGGAATCACACAGATTAAGGTCCAGACTAACCAAAAAGCAAAAAGGTATGTGTGAGTGGAATCACACAAGTGGTGTCTAGTCTAACCTCGCAACAGGAGGCATCACACAGTTGCTAGTCTAAATCATCAGAATGATCGTCATGATCAACGAGAAGTGTCAATTACACTAAGCTAGTAAATATAGAAGTTTAGCTTCATGTCCCATAACCACTTGCTTAACTTAAATATTTACGAACAAACTGTAAATCTTCACTAATAAAATTGTCACAAGAGGTTCAATCAAACAAGTCGAAGGATTAACCGACGAAGTGAACGCAAGCATTTCATACCACTTGTTTTACTAAGTCGTTTAATTAGATTTCTCATTCGAGTGAGGTAAAGGTTTGTATATATTAATAGATTGGAAAACGGTTTAAGAAAAGAGCTTTGTTATTAAAAATAGAGTTGAAATTGTTTGTTAAAAGAGTTTTGATATTTACTACTAGTATTGAAACCTTTATATTATAAAGTGACAAAACACAGAAGCAATTGTAGAAACAATTAGTCATAAAAATCACATACGGAGATGTGAATAAAATCCAAGGAAATCAGCTCAATGTTTTTAAGATAAGATCCCTTACGGAGGGGGGGTCCGGGGGGGTGGCAACCCCCCAAGGTGGAGGTGCGGGGGCAACGCCACCGCTTACGGTCTAAACATTGGAATAGGTCAAGCGAGCGACCTAAGAGAGACGAGCGACTTAAGGAACTCGCGACCTAACATTTGAATAGGTCAAGCGACCTAAGTGGTCAGGCGACCTAAGGTCTTACGACCTAACGACCTAGGGTCTAAACAAGGTCACGCGACCTAAGGCCAGCAACGACCTAATGTGGGACGACCTAAGGTCCAGCGACCTATCGGTATGAGGACTAGCGACCTAATGGAAAACGGCTTAGGGTCTTACGACCTAACGACCTAAGTCAAGTACAAGGTCACGCGACCTAAAATGGTTAAGAGCCGTACGTGTTAACGAGTTAACGACTTAAGGGGGTCAACGACCTACGGGATATAGGTCACGCGACCTAATGGTTTACATGGTCTTGCGACCTAAGGAGACAGGGTCTAGCGACCTACGACCTAGGTCAATCCGACCTACGACCTAAGGTCTATACGACCTACGACCTAAGGTCCATACGACCTAACTCCGAAGACTTTAGAAATGGCCAGAACGACCTACGACCTAGGGTCCATACGACCTACGACCGAAGCCCGAATGACCTAACACCGAACAAGCATTTAGATGGCCCAGCGACCGATGGTGCTAACTCGCGAGCGACCCAAGGGTTAGGTCGCGAGCGACCTAACTCCGAGCACCAAAAATGGCCAGAACGACCTAAGTGCAGAAAATTCACCAAAACGCTAAAAATTGGAGTTTTTCGCCAATCCAATCCAAATCAAATGCTAATATGCATGCAAAAGTGATAGGGAATCATTCCCAACAGTCCAATATAGTTATAGGCTAGAATTGTGAGATAAAAATCTCACCTTTGCACTAAACTTTATGAAGACGAAGCTTGAAAGAAAGGAGAAGCAATCCAAAGCTTGAATCCAATATCTTCTACTTGAATTTGGATTTGAATGTTGGATTTGCAATTGAATTTGTGCTTGGAGTTTTAATTTCCCATTCTCTTCACCATTAATGCCAAAGCTTGAGTTAGTTAGGAAATTTATGAAGAGTGAGGAGAAGGGGGTTGGAACTTGGGATTAATAGGCTAAACTAACCCAAAGTCCAAAGCGGGAAAAGTTAGTGAAATTCCACTAACTCCAAACCTATCAATGTTTATACTTAAAAAGGTTGTAAACGGCATTTCGAACTCAATGGAAGTAGTCTCGAGTCCTAATTTTACCGTTTGCAAAAAGTAGCTTTTTGGACCAATATCCGATTAATGACAAAATATTTAAATAAAATATTTAAATATAAAATCGATAAATATGCGGGTTGTTACAAAATATATTCAACATGAAAGTTTTCACACAAAAATAAGCTTTCCGAAACATTTAAAATCATCTAACTTTGATTGAAGCAAGAAAGATATGCCTAAAAATTGTTTCAAAACTAAGATTAACATACAGGACAGAGAGGTTCCATCTTCTTCAAACCCAAATTACTCTTTGTAAACTGCTTCGGGACAAAAAGGGATGAACATAAAAGTTATTACTTATAAAAATACCTTTCAAATGAAATGAGCGTCACTTAATTTTGTTTTACAAATCAAAATTTTTGGTGATTTTAATATCAGGATACGACTTAAAACAAATTACATATGCCAGAGCTAGACCATCAGATTCAAACTCGATTTTGACCCTATAAACAAAAGAATTTTGTTAATTTATTAAAAGTGAACTTATAGCAAATAGAATTTTCTTTCAACTGCAAAAAGATTGTGCTAACTCGTATAATTTTTCATTAAGATATCGCTTTTTTACTGCAGCAAATTTTCACAAACAATTTTCAGCAAACAATCAAATAATCACCAAATTCAAACAACCAATTCACAATCAAATTGAAAGCAATTTAATCAGCAAACTGACCAATTTAATCCAAACAGCAATTAACAATTAATCTTATGGGTTAGAGATAGTAGTGTGAGTGATTAACTCAACTATTATTTTCCTATAGCTTGCTAAATCCTCTTTTAAGCCTTGTTAACCTCTTAGCTTCTTTGAAATCACCTAAAAACTCAAGAACAAAATTTGGACGACAAGCACTTTCATCAAAAAGGGGATCAAAATCATTCTTTTAGAGTTCTAAAGGATAGAGATAGAGTTTAGAACACTTATACTACATTATTGGACAAAATCCCTTTGATTTAAGCTTTGAATTAGGAAATTATGAACTAGGGTTTTAAAGCTTTGAAAAGGAGGAGTTTAGTTTTTGGTTTTCTCTTTTCTAACTTTAGAATGAAGGTGAATGAATACTAAGAAGAGATATATTTGCACTAGTGGGTCAAGAGAGCTGAGATGAAGATCGACTAACAAGGTGTTTCTAATTCTCATAAGTTTGACTAATAATTGTTCAGTTCTATCATTAGTAAACCAAAAAAAATTCTAACAATGTTTTAACAAAATTATTCACTAATTTCTCAAATTTGACAAAACCAATTAACTATTTAAAAATTGCACTTTAACAAAAATTCTCAATATTAACACTTTATCTAAACACCAAATTCAAATAGTTGATTTAATATTATTTCAAAATTTTAAATTGAAATCCTATTTAAGAAATGAAACTCATTCCTTAATTAAATCTAGTCAATTGTTCTCACCACTAAATTCGCTTCCACAACTAAATTTCACAAATTACAATTATAAATTAATCATCCATAATTAATTTTAATTAATGAGGTAATTAACAAAGGGTTTGCTATAGACTTTCCTCCTTAAAGAAATTGCGTCCTCGTAATTTCCTTACTGAAAGAAGCACATAATGCAAATTTTCTCTTAAAACAATGATTTTTTTAACTAGTTTCTAATTTCATTTCCAAAACATCCAATTAATATCACTCCAAATTAAACAGTAAACTCAAATTCAAAATTTCTCAAAATTTTCAAAAATATTATAACGCCTTAAATTTGCAGAAAATTTTGCCATCGTCTCCTTCACGCGGCTAGCATTTCAAAAATTTACAATATGAATATAGTTACATAATATACATCTCATCTCAATGATGAGGCATCCCATAGGGAAAAACATAAAAATGTGATATGTAATCCGAGATATATACCTTATATTTAGCGAGTCCGCTAATATTCCTTAAGCAAGCAATTTATAATTTTTTAAAGGATATCTATTTAACTTAGGATGCCTGCACCCATCTCAATAATTCATATTAATATTTAATAACAAATTCATTTCTTATAGGAGATATTAAAAATTCGTGATTACACTTTAATTTGATCAACATCATAATATTCCACGACGAAAGAAATCCACACTTAAATTTCCAACTTTTAATTATTATTTATGTTAAAATGTAACGTTTGATGTTTAGGAACCCCTATCGATAATATGGCGTCCCACATATCGATCAAAATCCTTAAACAACGTCCGGATAAGTCAGCACAATAGTATATCTCAAGTTTAGATGCATTAATTTTATTATCATTAGCATCCATGCATCCAATTTTAAATAAATGCAACCAAGCAATCAATTTCGAGCAACCAATCAACCAAAACAAACATAATCAATTGCAGGGGCACAATTCCATGTTTGAAATTCCATTGTGCAAATTTGATTATTCCTAGATCATTTAACTCTTAAACTTATTTACTCAATTTTTTCTAATTCTTTTATATAAAAGTAAAATCGTTTACTTTAAAATTAATTCACTCTACTTTAATTCCAAAATTTTCTAAGCTCTAAAAGATTTTACTCACTAATTTCCAAAAGTTTTAATGCCACAAATTCGAATTTATCAATTTAATTTTTTTTAAATCAATTATGCCCTAAATGATTATCCCAGTTATCGTTTTATATTCCAATCGCTAGTTAGATAATTAATATAACTACAACACACCTTAAGGGACAGAGCTCTAAGTCGTCTAGGTCTCGGATCCGTAATATTATATGCTACAATTTTCTGACACGGCTCTGATACCAAGCTATAACGACGCCAACGTGATGCCCAGTTTAGCAAAGCGCATTAGAAATAATGTCGTCCGCTAATCCGGAGAATATGTCTTGTTAAGGTCGATCGTATGTTAATATATCCTTATACTAATACTGAATGTTATTTATACCTTTTCATTTAATAACTTGACTGAATTTGACATGTACAATACTAACAGAAAGTAATAGACACAACGATTCCTCAGAATCAGAACAATGTAACACATAAATAACAGTCACATATCACAATGGAATAAATCTCTACTTATACATACACAATTTATTTCATTTACAAAATGATATACTAAACTCAATTATTATACAAATTTAACAATTCTTTAATCATAATTATACATTTTAAACACAAGGTCCAAATTCCTAAATGGGATAAACTAAATGTCCAAACGTTTAACTCCTTGCTAGCACAACCATTCAAAGGTCAATCAATCCGGTAACCTGAAAAGTCTCAGCCTGACCCGAGCAAAATAACATCTGGGTTAGACTATGTCTAAATATCCAAAAGGGTGAGAACAAGATAAAGCGCATGAATAAACAACATATAAGTAAATACAGATGTTCGGGATTGAATTTACAGAATAAAACACAATATCTCAAGGCACGCAACTATCGATGATTAACTCAGTATAGGATGTCCCAAACACAAACTAGTCACTAAGCACAAAATCAAAGAATTAACTCAATATCCATGACTAGACACAAAAACATATTTTATTTAACGAACACACGACATAAGAATATATGTTTATTTCTCAAACACAAGGCACAAGAATATATATTTATTTCACGAATACACAGGAGTTGCAGAATCCAAATATCGAGAATCCAATAGATTTTAGTCCAAACAGATCGTAATGATCGTCCAAAACAATCGCAATGATTGTACTCAAAACCCATGGCAAACAAACAAACAAATTGGTATCACTCGAACCGATCCAATACCAAGGATCATACTCATACCTGGAACATAAAATCATAGAATGATCTCAAGGATAGTCCATACCGATCAAGATGACCGTAAGATCCATGATCGATAATTCCATATTTATTTAATATTATTAAATTATTATGTTTGAAAATAAATCTAGGAATAACTTCTTAAGGGTCTAGCAGCCACTTGCCGCAAACCAAAAGAGAGTAAACTCTAAAGTGCCAAATATTGTCACCTTTAGTAATCACTAGAATTTAACCAATAAGTCCTATACCGTATGGTAAAACTCAAGTATTTACCAACTGCTAGTAAATATCACTTATTACGGATGTTACATGAAAGCTTGAACCATATTATCTTAAATATCTAGCAAACACTTTTCGCACAACGGAAGAGAACATAACTCAAATGTGTTAAGTACTTTCCCAAATACGATCATAAGAATTTAACCAAGGCATCCCATACTACCCGATGAAATTCAAGTATTCGTTAATAAGCTAGTAAATTCCACTCAAACATTTTATCCAATGAGTTATAATATATTCGACGAAGAGTTATTCGAAAGCATTTAAACCAATCGACGAAACTAAGTCGATTATTAGTACTCCTCAAATTATAGAATTATGATTCTCAAAACATTTTTCCCTTTTGAGTTTATTATTTAAAACGCCTACTGTAGTTTTCCATAAATCCATTTATTATTCAACTTTGTAAAAATATTCACGGATTTGTTAAAATATTCCATAACTTTGAATTTTTCAAGATTTATTTATATACACAAAGTTGTCTCAACTTTCCATATGGTTGTATTATTCACAAAACTATATTTTTAAAACATATTTTATTACTCTTCTAAGTCCATATTAAAATATAACGATTTTATTTAAAAATATCAAAACAACATTTCTAAATTCCGAGAATCCCACATTATTTATGTAATAAAACCATAATACTTATATTCCAATCCCATAATCATTTTTATGTAAAAATTAATTAGATTTGTATTTCTAAAGTCATATTTCCAGATTCGTAAATATTTTTACTAAACATGCTTAATATATAAAATAACTTGATAAAAAATTCAGTTTTAATATTTATTAACATAAATTAGAAACAATTCTAAGATTTGAAAATTTAAAAACAATTCTCCTTCGTTGACAGAGTAGCGACAAAGAAATGAATTTTTGACCCTTAAACTTCAATATTATGCAAAACTTAAAAGTTGTCAAACACAAAGAATGCTTTCCAGAACATTAAAAATTAGCAAAATCAGATAAGAAACGAGCGTGATATGCCTAATTTATCAACTGTTTAGTTTAGAGAATGTAATTATCACAATGACAGAGTAGAGAGTTTGTAACATGATTTCGATCAACCTATGTCCAAAATTTCCAAATATATTCAACATGAAAGTTGTCACACACATAAAAATCTTTCCAAAACATTAAAAATCATCTAAATGTGATAAGAAATGAGAATGATATGCCTAAAACAATTTCTGTGTTTCAAAGCAAAGATTAAAACATAGGATAGAGAGGTTACATCCTCTTCAAACCCAAAATTACTCTTTGTAAACGGCTTAGTGACAAAAATTAAGGAGAAAAAAGTTTTTCCTTATAAAAATACCTTTCAACTGAAAAAAACCTCACTTGATTTTGTTCTACCAATCAAAATTTATGGTGATTTTAATATCAGGTTTCGACTTAATACAAATTGCGCAGGCCAGAGCTAGACCATCGGATTCAAACTCGATTTTTACCCTCTAAACTACAGAATTTTGTAAAGTAATTAAAAGGGAACTTGTACATAATAGATTTTTTTTCAACTGCAAAAAAGATTGAGCTAATTTGGATAATTTTCCACTAAGATATCCTTGTTTTACTTCATTAATTTTTCACATACAATTTTCAGCAAACAATCAAATAATCACCAAATTCAAACTATTAATTTACAATCAAATCGAAAGCAATTTAATCAGAAAGCTAAACCATTTAATCCAAACAGCAACTAACAGTTATTCTTATGTGTTAGAGATAGTGGTGTGAGTGATTTACTCACCTGTTATTTTTCGATAGCTTGCTAAATCATCTTTTAAGCCTTGCTAAAATCTTTGCTTCTTCAAAATCACCTAAAAACCCAAGACAAAAATTTGGACAGTAAGAAATTTGATAAAAAAGGTGATCAAAATTATCCTTTTAGAGTTCTAAAGTATAGAGATAGAGTTTAAAACACTTACTCTAATTATTGGAAAAATAACCCTCTGATTTGAGCTTTGAATTTGGAAATTAGGAACTAGGGTTATAAAGCTTTTAGAAGGAGGAGTCTAGCTTATTGTTTTCTCTTTTAATACTTAAGAATGAAGGAGAATGAATACTAAGGAGAGATACTTTCTCTTATTTGCACTAATTGGTCAAGAGAGTTGAAATGAGGATCCACTAACAAGGTGTAGCTATTTCTCCTATGCGTTACTAATATTTGTTTAGTTCTATAATTAATAAACCAAAAAAAAATTCTAACAATGTTCCAACAAAATTATTCACTGATTTCTCAAATTTGACAAAACCAATTAAAGATTTAGAAGTTGCATTTAACAAAAAATTTCAATATCAACACTTTACTAGAAACACCAGATTCAAATAATTGATTTAATAATATTTCAAAATTTTAAATTGAAATCCTATTTAAGAAATGAATTATTCCGTAATCAAATCTAATCAATTATTCTCAACACTAAATTTACTTCACAATTAAATTGCACAAATTAGAATTATAAATTAATTATCCACAATTAATTTTAATTAGTTAGGTAATTAACAACAGGTTTGTTATAGACTTTCCCCCTTAAAGAAATTGCGTCCTCGCAATTTCCTTAACGAAAGAAATACATATTACAAATTTTCTCTTGAAACAATGATTTTGTTAACTAGTTTCTAATTTTCGAAACATTCAATTAATATCACTCCAATTTATAACTCTATACTCAAATTTTTAGTTATCAAAATTTCTCAAAATTCTCAAAAGTATTCTATTGCCTTAAATTTGCAGAAATTTTTGCCAGCGTCTCCTTTGCGTGTCTAGCATTTTAAAAATTTACAATATGAATATAATTGTATAATATACATCTCATCTCAATGATGTGGCATCCCGAAAGGAAAAACATAAAAATGCGATATGTAATCTGAGATGCATAACTTATATTTGCAATATCGGCGAGCCCGCTAATATTCCTTAAGCAAACAGTATATAATCTTTTAATGGATATCTGTTTAATTTCAGATATTTGAACCTATCTCAAAAATTCATATTAGTATTTAATATCAAATTCATTTCGTATAGGGAAAACTAAAAATAAGTGATTACACTTTAATTCGATCAACATCATAATATTCCATAACGAAAGAAATCCATACTTAAATTTCCAACTTTTAATTATTAATTATGTCAAAATGTCATGTTCGATGTTTAGGAACCCCTCTCAATAACATGTCGTCCGATATATCGATCAGAATCCTTAAACAATGACCGGATAAGTCAACACAATAGAAAATCTCAAATTTAGATGCATTTATTTTATTATCACTAGCATCTGTGCGTCCAATTTTAAATAAATACATCCAAGTAATCAATTTCGAGCAACCAATCAACCAATCGACTAAAACATACATAATCAATTACAGCAGAACAATTCAATGTTTGAAATTCCGCTGTGCAACTATGATTATTCCTACATCATTTAGCACATGAACTTACTTACTCAAATTTGTCCAATTCTTTTATATAAAAGTAAAATCATTTACCTTAAAATTAATTCTTTCCAGCTTAGTTCCAAAATTTTCTAAAATTCTATCTGACTTTACTCACTAATTTCCAAAAGTATTAATGCCACAAATTCCAATTTATCAATTTTAATTGTATAAATCAATTATGCACTAAATGATTATCCTAATAATCATTTTATATTCCTATCGCTAGTTAGGTAATTAATATAACTATCTACAACACACACCAGGGGACAGAGCTCTAAGTCATCTATGTCTTGGATCTGTAATATTATATGCTACAATATTCTGACACAACTCTGGTAACAAACTGTAATGACCCCACTATGATGCCCAGTTTAGAAAAGAACATTACGAGTAATGTCGTCTGCTAATTCAGAGAATTCGGCTTGTTAAGGGCGATCGAATGTGAATATATCCTTATACTAATGCTAATACATCATTTCTAACTTTTTACTTAGTATCTGGATTGAATTTGACATGTACAATACTAACACAAAGTAATAGACACACTGATTCCTTAGAATCAGAACAATATATCATATAAATAACAGTCACAGGTCATAGTGGAAAAATCTCAACTTATACATATACAAATTATTTAGTTTACAAAATGAAATACTAAACTCGATTGTTATACAAATTTAATAATTCTGTAATCTCAATTGTATATTTTATATATAAGGTCCAAATTCCTAAATGGGATAAACAAAATGTCCAAAATTTTATCTCCTTGCTAGCACAACCATTCAAAGGTCAATCTAGCCTGTAATGTGAAAAGTCTCTGCCTGACCCGAGCAAAATAACACCCGGTTCAGACTATCTCCAAATATCCAAAAAGGGTGAGAACAAGATAAAGCACATGAACAAACGACTTATAAATAAATACAGATGTTGAGGATTGAATTCACAGAACAAAGCACAAAATCTCTAGGCACACAAATATCAACGATTAACTCAGTACAGGGTGTCATAAACATGAACTAGTCACTAAACACAAAATCATAGAATTGACTCAACATCAATCACAAGACGCAAAAACATATATTTATTTCATGAACACACGACACAAGAATATATGTTTATTTCACAAACACTAGAAACAAGAATATATACTTATTTCATAAATACACAGCAGTCATAGAATCCAAATATCCAGAATCTAAGAGATCTTAATCCAAACCGATTGTAATGATCGTCCAAAACAATCGCGATGATTATACTCAAAACCCATGACAAATAAACAAACAAATTGGTATCACTCGAACTGATTCGATACAAAGGATCGCACTCAGACCGGGAACATAGAGTCATCGAATGATCTCAAGTATAGTCTATACCGATCAGGGTGATCGTAAAAACCATGACTAGATAATTCCAAATTTATTTAATATTATTATATTCTTATGTTTGAAAAGAAATCCAGGAATAAACTTCTTAAGGATCTAGCATCCACTTTTCGCACACCAAAAGAGAGTAAACTCTAAAGTGCCAAATATTGTCACTTTCAGCAATCACTAGAATTTAACCAATATGTCCCATACCATATGGCTTAAAATCAAGTATTTACTAAAAGCTAGTAAATATCACTTTTTATGGATGTCACTAGAAAACCTGAACGGTATTCTCTTAAGGATCTAGCAACCACTTGTCGCACACCATAAAAGAACACAACTCGAAAGTGTTAAATACTTTCCCAAATACGATCACAAGAATTTAACCAAGGCATCCCATACTACCCAGTGAAATTCGTTATTAGTACTCCTCAAATTATAGAATTAAGATTCACAAAGCATTTTTCTATTTTGAGTTTATTATTTAAAACGCTTACTATAATTTGCTATAAATCTGTTTGTTTTTCAACTTTGCAAAAATATTCACAGATTTGTTAAAATATCCCATAACTCTGAATTTTTCAAGATTTATTTGTATACACAAAGTTGTCTCAAATTTACATACGGTTGTATTATTCACAAAACTATATTTTTAAAACCATATTTTATTACTCTTCTAATTCCATATTAAAATATAACCACTTTATTTGAAAATAAATTAAGTTTATACTTCCCAAAACAACATTTCTAAATTCTGAGAATCCAAAATTATTTACGTAATAAGACCATAATACTTATATTCCAATTCCATTATAATTTTTATGTAAAAATTGATTATATTTGTATTTCTAAAGTCATATTTCCGGATTTATAAATATTTTCACTAAATAAGGTTAAGATATAAAATAACTTACTAAAAAAAGTCATTTTTAACATTTATTAACATAATTTAGAAAAAATACTAAGATTTGAAAATTTAAAAACAGTTCTCTTTCATTGACAATGTAGCGACAAAGAAATCAATTGTTGACCATTTAAACTTCAAAATTATGCAATACTCAAAACATAAAAGTTTTCAAACACATAGTAAGCTTTGCGAAACATTAAATATTATCAAAATACGATATGAAATGAGAGATATATGCTTGATTTACTAACTGTTTAGTTTAGAGTATGTAATTATCACAGTGACAGAGCTGAGAGTTTGCAACTGGATTTCGATCAACCTATGTTCAAAATTTGCAAATATATTCAACATGAAATTTGTTCCTTTCAAACTAAGCTTTTGGGAATATTAAAAATTGTCCAAGTACGATAAGAAATGAGAAAGATATGCCTAAAACATTTTCTACATTTCAAAGCTAAGATTAAAACATAAGACATAGATGTCACATCTTCTTCAAGCCCAAATTAATCCTTGTAAACTGCTTTGTGACAAAAAGGAATGAACATAAAATTTATTACTTATAAAAATGCCTTTCAATTGAAATAACATCTCTTAATTTTGTTCCACCAATCAAAAGTTATGGTGATTTTAATATCAGGTTTCAATTTAAAGCAAATTGTACAGACCCTAGCTAAACCATCGAATTCAAACTCGATTTTGGACCCTCGAAACAACAGTATTTTGTAAAATAATTAAAAGAGAACCTGTAGCTAATAGAATTTTCTTTCAACTGCAAAATGATTGGGCTAATTAGGGTAATTTTGCACTAATAATCACCAAACAATCAAATAATCACCAAATTCCGACAACCAATTCACAATCAAATCGAAAGCAATTTGTCCAGCAAACTACGAAATTTAATCCTAACATAATTTAACAATTATTCTTATGGGTTAGAGATAGTAGTGTGAGTGATTAACTCAACCATTATTTTCCTATAGCTTGTTAAATCCTCTTTTAAGCCTTGCTAACCTCTTAGCTTCTTCGAAATCACCTGAAAACTCAACAACAAAATTTGGACAGCAAGCACTTTGATCAAAAAGGGAATCAATATCATTCTTTTAGAGTTCTAAAGGATAGAGATAGATTTTAAAACACTTGCACTACTTTATTGGACAAAATCCCTTTGATTTGAGCTTTGAATTTTGAAATTATGTACTACGTTTTTAAAGCTTTGAGAAGGAGGATTTTAGTTTTTGGTTTTCTCTTTTCTAACTTTAGAATGAACGTGAATGAATAATAAGAAGAGATACGTACTCTTATTTGCACTAATGGGTCAAGAGGGTTGAGACGAGGATCCACTAGCAAGGTGTTCCTATTTCTCCTAAATTTTACTAGTATTTGTTCAGTTTTATCATTAATAAACCAAAAAAATTCAAACAATGTTTTAACAAGATTATTCACTAATTTTTCTAATTTGAAAAAACAAATTAACGATTTAAAATTTGCATTGAAAAAATTCTCAATATTAACACTTTACTCTAAACACCAAATTCAAATAATTGATTTAATAATATTTCAAAATTTTAAATCAAAATCCTAGTTGAAAAAGAAATAAATCAAATAAATTATTCTCAACACTAAATTTACTTCCACAATTAAATTTCAAAAATTACAATTATAAATTAACTATCCACAATTAATTTTAATTAATCAGGTAATTAACAACAGGGTTGTTACAAAAACCTTCTAAACCAACTGCTTTGAAATACACATTTTTTAAATTTGGGAAAAAAATACTACCGTAGCACTTTTCATTTTTCACATACTCATTTTAACCATAATTTCATAACTTTAGCATCAAATTTTTTTATATTAGTTTACCAATTTGTAATGATAAGTACTTTACTAGTGTACATTTTATTAAGCATTGTTAAACTGGACCTATTTGACCTTAAAACTTTAGGAAATTTAAAATTTATGCTGGGAAATTGTTATAGAATTTTTTAAATTAATATTAGTTATTATATTCAAAAATAATCGTTTTTAAATTAAATAAACGAATTGTTCATAAAAAATTTACATCAACTGGAATGATTTTCGATTTTAATCAAGAATATAAAATTAACGATTAACGCAGTTCTCATGATTTAACCGGTTAAACCACTATAACATTTAACCTCGCGTCAATATGGTTATGTTGATGGACCGGTCTTCGAAACTATAGTAATAAGTTTGCAGGACAAAAGAAATCAAAATAAATTAAAAAATTAAAAACAAAAAAAATTAGAAAAACAAAATATTTAGACAGTAAATTATTATTTTATAATTTTTTTCAACAAGATAAAAGAAAGTGGAAAATTAAATACATCAATATTTTCATTTATTGTTGTGACAAAAGCTATCTATCAAATAGTTGGACACATGACCTCCATGGCAATCCCATAAGTACCCTCAGCAGCACCAAAATTTCTCTCAATCCTTGCTAACCCACCTTTAACCTTGTTCTCATCCCACGAGTTCTTCCCTAGCCAAAAATTGGTACATGACTCCGTCCTATATCCAATAACCGTGACCTCTCGGTCAAGGCTAGCTCCACACAGCTCCTACCCAACAATCCCACCCACGTAATGCTACAGCCCATCTGAGTCCACTACAATGGACATGGGTTGCTGGCCATGGCAGCCAACATGGCCTATTCGTCATTCATCGATAATTTTATGATGTTCGATATTTTTGCTGCAACGAACAGGCTGTGGTGCATGATTATTGAATTTTTATGAAGGGAAGGTGGCCTTCAAATGTGATTCCTCCGTTTATTATGACGTACTGGTAGAATGCATTAGCGTCGTGGAGTCGTTAGTAGCCGGATGGATCGTTTGGATGGATGCAGTTGAGGAGTTGCTGTTCTGAGAGTGGGTCTAGTTTTTTTCAAATGTAATTTATTCCTTCTATTGATGCCAATGCTGAATATATCCAACAATATTCTGCAATTTTAGAAGGGATAATCTGTATGTTACTAGAAAGTAAGTAAAAGCTACTATGGATTCTAGTAAGAAAAAATTTCTGTTTTAACTGTGAGCAACATACCTATTTTTTTTTTAGAAAACCCAAGAGAACCTGGTCGGTCGGTAAACTTCTAAGGAGGGTATAGTAAAGCTTTCCGCTGATCCAAGCCCCCATACCCCTGGTAAATTTATATAGGATGGGAAAACACACGCTATGAATCGAACATGTGAACCTAAGCCTTTTTTCCACTACAACGCACCCACGGACGCAACATACCACTTTTTTATGGCGTAAATGACAATTTTTGCTCGGCCTGTAATTAGATAGTATATTATGATTCAAAAAAATTTCATTTTGCTTCATTACTTGCTTAAAATCAGTTCAATTTGCCTATAATTTAAAATTCAGAGTACTTTATTGTTTTATTAAGTAAGCAGCATGCAAATTATAGGAAAGCAATAATGGGCAATCTCGTTATAGGCAAAAACTATGCAAAATTCAAGTTTATTTATGAAAAATCTAAGATCTCTATATAAAGTTCATATCTTCTTAAAATTTGCAAGAGTTAGTATTTGAATACTACTTTTAACCAAGGACATAAATGGTTATTGAAATATTAATTTTAAAATATTGATTACAAAATAAACTTAGTTTGTTTGTCCTTGAGAATTGTATTGTTTTTCATTCTTAATGCAATGAACTGAATCGTAAAACTATATATCTCATGGGTTTTAATATTACAAGATAACATTAGTCTTGATCTTTTATTTTTCAAAATAAGATTGGTACCTGAATCTCAATATAGAACATTATACTACTTGTCATTAGAGTTAGTAGTCTTTACCCAATACTCTTAGTCTTTGGATCCAATCTAACAATTCCCTAAAGTTTTTCGATTATTATCTAATCAACATAATTCAGACTGAGCTACTTTTGTGGAGACATGATGTATTTATTTTCTGGCCATTTTTAGATTTCTAACCCCTCAAAATCACACGTACATGCCAGTCATGGATAATATACATTAGAACTATTAATTAATTAATATTGTGGTTTAGATAGGGTTATAAGTAAAGACCGATCTAAAGTTTGAGTGGTTGATTTACCAGATACAAGCATCACATCTACAAAAGTTAGCCAAATTTTCGACGGCTAGCGGTCGTCGATAGTCGTAAAAAATGCCATCGGAATACGGACCATGAATTGCGCTTTTTTATGGTGGCCCCGATGGCATCATAGCGATGGCGTCCAGTGGATGTTACGATGGCTGTTCCGATAAATATTCCGACGGATCCGACGAAGTTATTTTTCCACTAAGCCTTCGGGAATGTGTCACCCGCTGTTGGAATCCGTAGCCCAGTGTTGGAATATGTTGCCAATAAGCTGCTGAATGCTGTCGATTTTTGTCAGATTTGTTGACCCATAGGCCATCGGTAATCTAGGTGATTTTTTTTCTTTTGGGTGATGTGCTTCCATACCATAATCAATATTTAACTCAACAAAATCAATATATAAGCCTCGTACATAAACTTAAATCAATATCAATATTATCATCAATATAAAATAAAACTCAAATCATAATATCACATGCAAACATATTAACATCCAACATCAAACTCCTATATTTACAAAACAAACAATCCATCATCACTTTCACTCATCTAACTTCAATATTTACATCCAATGTTTGCATCTAACGTCACAGTACATATCAATTCCACAAATCGACTAGCAAATAAATGTCGAACACCACGAAAATCACGTGTCCTTAAATTAACCTCACCATCACTCAATGTTAATATATACACAAAACAACATCAAACACCATGTGCCCATAAAAAACAGCAAATCGTACCTCAAGACTCATTATCGGCTTCGGAACCACCGTGTTAACCCCGTTTGATCAACGAGTTAAGACCTAAGACGACTCACGACTTAAAGAAGCAGAGCGACTTAAGGAGTGGTCCGACTCAATAAGTAACCGACTTAACAAGTTAACGACACAAGGGAGTTACACGACTTAACGAGTCAAGGATTGGTCGACCTAAAGGAGTCAACAGCTTATGGAAGTGAACGACTTACGACATATAGGAGTCTACGACTTAACGGTTTAAGAGAGAAGGGATGGATCATGACTTAGGGCCTTTACGACTTAAGGAAATCCACGGCTCAAGGACGGGATGGTTAAACGACTCAAGAGGTTAACAGTTTATGAGACAGGCCGACTCAACGAGTTACCGTCTCAGCAAATTGAGGAGTTGCGCGAGTCACAGAATCATGCAACCTACGACCTACCTTGAGTCGTAAGCGACTCAAGGAAGGAAACAAGAAGCCGTGTCCCGTTGTCACAATGCTTATGTCAAAGAGAGTTGACTCGTGGGCGACTCATGACTTGTAATTCTGAAGAAGTGAACCATTGGGGAATCAAGGGCTTAGTCAGATAAGTCGGCCATGACCTCTTAACTCATGGACGAGTTAGGACTTGCGCTATATCCAGAAGACCGAAGGCGCTCTGATACCAAGCTTGAACTCTACCAGCTGAGTCGCCCACGACCCAACTTAACTCGGCCACAAGTTGCCATGAGTCGAACACGACTTACGATTCAAAGGGGAGATATTACTATAAATACCGACCTACCTCAAACATGAGGAGGACTTTTTTTTTGGGCCGATCATTTTAAGTGCCAATACTCAGCTGAATTCTCAACTCACCCCACACTTCAAGTTCGAAAGGCATCTCAACTAACTTCAAGGGAAAATCTAACGCAATCTACATGGATTCGAAGAATTCTTCTCTACCAAAGTTCTAGTTGTTTGTCTTGTCAGAATTGTAATTGAGGATTGTTGTAAAGTTGTAATTGATTCAGCAATAAAGAGAATTAAAGTGGACGTAGGCTTGCCTTAAGCCGAACCACTATAAAAACTGTTGTCTTTTCTGCTTTGTTTGTGATTTTTCTACTTGTTTTAGTTCCCATGTTCACGGGTGGTGCTTTCGCTCAGCTTCAACTTACACCAGGGTGTTAGCTTCTGATTTTCACGTTAAAATATTTGGTGCTTTCATTGAGAGCCCAACTCAGGAAACTTCCATCATTTCTTCGCAAAGGTCTGTTGAAAGGATTTCTTTTAAAACCAGAAGTTTATTGGAAATAATGGCTCCTGGAAGAAAACGAAGTTCTGCAAGGTCCGATAATGTTCAAGAGAATACTGCTACCTCTCCACCTTCAAGTCAAACAGCTCCAACTGTTGGAGTTACTCGAGCAGAGTTGGACGCTGTAGTTTTGGGGCTAAATCAACAATTGAATGCTTAGAATGCGCAGTTAGAAGCCCAGAATGCCCAAAATGCCCTGATCTTAAGTAAGTTGAATGATCTGCTAGGGGCAAATCGTCAACCAGTCAATAACGATGGGAACCCTACTGTGGGAGTTCAGAATGTTGAAGGGAACATTTCTCAAAGAGCCGCACACCCTGTAGAAAGGACTCCTCTTCAAACTGGAGGATCAGGGCCGCAGCCGAACCTCCGTGAGCGATTGTCAAGGCAGAATTCAGAGAGAGTGGCTGATGTGTGCCCTCCAGAGCCTCTAAATGATGAAGAGTATTTTTCAGGTATGGTTCGTCAAATCATGAAAGAAAATATGCGAAGAGATGAAGACGAGAAAGAGTGGGGATTTGCTCCGAGCAAAACTCCATTTACTGAAAAAATCTTGAAGGCAGAATTCCCAAGGAAATTCGTTCCCCCTACTATTCCAGCTTACAAGGGGACGAGTGATCGAAATGAGTTTCTGTATAAGTACGACTGGCATATGACTGGTGCCAGGGCGTCGGATGAAATTAAGTGCCGATACTTCCCGGTTTATCTAGAAGGTGTAGCTCTATTGTGGTTTACGAAGCTGCCGGTCAGATCCATCAATCAATTCTCTGATTTGACCAGGAATTTCAAGGAGCAATTTCGATTGTATGCTTCTAAAGCAAAGGATTTAATGTCGCTATCAAGTCTAGAGCAAAATCCGGGAGAATCCATCAGATCATTTCTGAATCGCTTTAACATAGCATTGGCTGAGGTGGATAATGCTAAGCCACGCATGGTCTTGACATACATGATGAGGGAAATTGACAAGTCAAGCGAATTTGGAAAATGGTGAAAAATGAAGGAACCAAACTCACTTGACAAATTCTACAAGAAAGCGGATGAGTTCATGCGCTTGGAAAGCCTTCAAACACCGGCTAAAGTGGTAGCAGCAGAAGCCGGGAACAATGGTGTTCCTTCGAACAAGAAAGAGCCTAACACTCAGAAAGGGGAAACGATGGGGGAAAGAAACAAGGAGACGCTAAGAAAGGCCGTTCTTTCAATTTCACACCCTTGACCGATACCCCTGAAAACATCTACTTTGCAACCAAAGATGATGTCAATTATCCGACACCACCTAAAATGAGAGTTGCGGTTAAGATGGAAAAAAGTGGAAGGTTCTGCCGGTTCCACAACCAGCCCGGCCATGATACCAACGAATGCCGCCAGTTGAAAGAGGTAATTGAACAACTCTTGAAGGAAAACAAACTCCAGCAGTATGTGAAAAGAAACAGAAATGCCCCAGCTTCATCAACTCAAGGACAGCAAGTTCCCACTCACCGTCCTGGTTCAAGTGAGAAGGCCGTGGAACACGAATCAGAAAGGCCTGTCATTAATATAATAACTGGAGGACCTCACCCAGCAGGCAAAAGCTGGGGCGAGATGGAAAGGTATGCCCGGGCCTTGAAGCATGTACCAGCTGAAGAGAATGTTTTTGTTTTAGAGAATGATGTGCCTTTAAAGCAACAAAAGACTTCCACAGATGATATTGTGTTCAGTACCAGGGATTCTTTGGGTATCGAGGCTCCGACCATAGATCCTTTGGTCATATCCGCAGGTATTAGGCCGACAACTTTAAGAAGAGTTCTAGTTGATTGTGGAGCTTCATGCAACATCCTCTTCAAAAAGACCTTTGATCAAATGAAAATTCCAATGGCTGACGTTCAAGCTTCATCACTTAAGATTGCTGGGTTTGCTGGAGAACCTAAACAGCCGATTGGAACCATAGATTTGTTTGTAGAACTCGGAAAGGGACTGAGGAAGGTGGCTCGAAAGCAAACCTTTATAATTGTTGAAGAATTCTCTGCCTACAACGCCTTTTTAGGCCGACCAACTCTTGCTACATTCAAAGCCGTTCTTGCTCCATGGTGCTTGACTCTAAAATTCCCCACAGATAACGGAGTTTGTGTGGTTAAGGGAGACCAAGATGAGGGGAGAGAACGTTATTTTGCAGAATTGCAAGAATCCAGGAAGAGAGAGATGGGAAAAGGTGCGGCGATTCCATTCCGCATCAAAGAACCAACCTTGTAGCAATTACAGGGTGGACCCTGCACTGGTGAATGTAGTGGGGCACGAAGAGAGATGGATCCAAGAAAAGCCAGTGCAGGGGAGAATAGAGTGGTACCAGTAGAGGTAACAGTACCGGTGCCCGTAGACCCAAAGGACCCAAACAAAGTGCTTAATGTGGGTTCACAACTCAATCCGACAGTTCAGAATGTTCTGATTTCATTTTTGAAGGCTAATTTGGATGTATTCGCTTGGACTCATGCTGACATGTGCGGAATATCCCCAGAGATTGCAGTACACACTCTAAATATTGATCCAAAGTTTACACCTGTGAAACAAAAAAGAAGAACTCAGGGTCCCAAGAGGACGGCAGCGTTAAAAGAAGAAGTGGATCGGCTCATGGAGAACGGGTTCATTAGAGAATCTACTTATCCAAATTAGGTCTCAAATCCAGTACTGGTTAAGAAAGCTAACAGAAAGTGGAGAGTGTGCATTGATTTTTCAGATCTGAACAAAGCCTGCCCCAAAGACTATTTCCCGCTGCCCAGGATCGATCAGTTGGTGGATGGGACGGCAGGGCATGAATTGTTATCTTTCATGGATGCATACTCCGGATATAACCAGATTATGATGCATGAGCCGGACCAAGAGGATACAAACTTCATCACAAATGTTGGGCTCTACTTCTACAAGGTCATGCCTTTCGGACTCAAGAATGCAGGGGCAACTTACCAAAGGCTTGTTAATGCCATGTTTAAACCACAGATTGGCAAGACAATGGAAGTTTATGTTGATGATATGCTAGTAAAGTCCAAGAAAGCAGTGGACCATATGGATCACCTGGCAGAGATGTTTGCAGTACTCCGCAAGTACAGAATGAAGCTTAATCCCCTGAAATGTTCATTTGGAGTGGAGTCCGGAAAGTTTTTGGGTTTCATTGTGAGCGCTAGGGGCATTGAAGCCAATCCAGCTCAAATCACTGCCATGAGAGAGGTCAAGGCTCCTAGAACGAAGAAGGAATTGCAAAGTCTCAATGGAAAGGTTGCTGCTTTGAGTAGGTTCATTTCCAAAGCTACTAACAAATGCATTCCATTCTTTGATGCTCCGAAGAAAGGAATGAAAAACTTTGAGTGGACTCCTGAATGTCAGAAAGCATTTGATGAATTGATTCGTCATATGGAAGTGCCTCCGATACTTTCAAAGCCTGACAGTGGTGAAGATCTCTTCATATCAGTGCAGTGTTGGTACGGGAAGATGCAAGGATTCAACGCCCAATCTATTATATCAGCAAAAGGTTCACTGGGGCAGAGATGAACTATTCAAGATTAGAAAAGCTCGCCTATTGTTTGTTGATCGCATCAAGAAAATTGAGGCCTTATTTCCAAGCTCATCCCATCAAAGTCCTCACTGATCAGCCTCTAAAGCAAATCCTATTCCGTCCTGAGACTTCGGGCCGTCTTTTGAAATGGAATATCGAACTCACCCAGTATGACATCACTTATCATCCCCGGAAAGCAATCAATGGACAAGCTTTAGCAGATTTCATCGCAGAATGTACGGATAAAGGTGATAGTGAGGAAGAAGTCATTGATAGCATCCCAATCCAATGGAAATTGTATGTCGATGGCGCAAGGAATGATTACTGTTCCGGAGCAGGGGTTGTCCTTAAAACCCCAGAAGGGCGATCACTATGTTATGCACTGAGACTAGAATTCCCTTCGACAAATAATGAAGCTGAATACGAAGCTCTCATCGCCGGTTTAAGGATCGCTAAAGAACTAAACATCAAGGCATTGCATATCTTCAGTGATTCTCAACTTATTGTTTATCAATTCAAGAAGGAATTTCAAGCTAAAGGACGAAATTTACCAGCCTATTTGTCAAAGCCCTGGGAGCTCCTTCATAATTTTGACCGTTATTCAATAAACCATATTCCCCGAGAAGAAAATATGAAGGCGGATTCTCTCGCAAAGTATTCGAGTACTGGTGAAGCTCAACTATTGGGGTTAGTTCCCGTTGAAGTCTTGTCAGCTCCAAGCACAGATGAAATGGATGTTGATTGGATTATGAACATATCCCAAGAGCAAGAATCATGGATGACTCCAATACTTGAATATCTACTCAATGGTTCTTTGCCAGAAAATTCAAAAGAACGACAAAAGCTGATGAGGAAAGCTTCCAGGTATATAGTTCAAGATGGTCGTTTGTACGGACGAGGATTTTCAATGCCATTACTCCGATGTGTGACAAAGGAAGAAGCTAAGACGATTCTAACTGAAGTACACGGAGGGGAATGCGGATATCATACAGGTGGTCAAACTTTAGCAAGGAAAATCCTCCGTTATGGATAATTTTGGCCATAAATGAATTAGGATGCTGCTGACTATTCCCGAAAGTGTGATAAATGCCAAAGATTTGCTAAAATTCCTAGAGCACCTTCCACTGAGCTAACACAAATGGTCAGTCCATGGCCGTTTGCCATCAGGGGAATAGATCTCATTGGGCCTTTGCCGACTGCCAAATCAGGGATTAAATATGCCATCGTTGCTGTTGATTATTTTACTAAATGGGCTGAGGCCGAACTCTTGGCCACTATTACCTCTAAGAAAATGATAAGTTTTGTGACTAAAAATATCATTTGCAGGTATGGTGTGCCTCAGAAGATAATCACAGACAATGGTACTCAGTTTGAAAGCGAGGAGTTCCAGGATTTTTGCAAACGATTCAAGATCCAAAAAAGCTTCTCAGCAGTGGATCATCCGCAGGCAAACGGGCAAGTGGAAGCAGTAAACAAAATCATCAAATCAAATATCAAAAAGCAGCTGGAAAAAGCGAAAAGTGGTTGGGTTGACAAGTTACCGCTTGCACTATGGGCATACAGAACCAACCACAAAACTGCGACTGGGCATACTCCATTTTCATTGGCATATGGATCAGAAGCAATGATTCCAGTGGAAACTGAAGTCCCCTCACACAGAAGGATCCATTTTGGTCAAGATGAGAATGGAAAACTGCAATTGGAAGCACTTGACCTCCTTGATGAGAGAAGAGAAGAGGCTAGACTTAGAATTACAGCTCATCAACAAAGAATAGCCAGGCACTTCAATTCCAAAGTTCGTCGGCGCAACTTTGAAGTTGGGGACCTAGTTCTGAAAAGAATCATGAAAGCTACAGGTGTGTTTGGGCCAAACTGGGAAGGGCCATATGTTATAGGAACGAAGCTTCTTGACGGCACATTCAAACTCACAACTGTTGAAGGGGAACCAATCCCAAGAGCTTGGAACAGCAGTCATTTGCGTCCTTATTTTACTTAAAAGCTTTGCTGAAATGTTGTAAAAGAATTGCAAATATATGATTCTTGTATTGAAAACAATTGTAAAGCAAGTAAATAATGAAAAGCTATAAAGTGGATGTAGGCCCAGTTTTTGGCTGAACCACTATAAATCTTGTGTTCTCTACTATTATAAACTGCTTTGTTTTATTTCGACATATAAAATACGTTAATTGTGTCATTAAAATGTCGACTTAATAATGCAGGCTATAAAAATGAAGCTTACCCATCGCAAGACAAATTGATGTCCGACACCACTCAGCAAGCAAGCACTAAACCATTCAAGATTTCTATACTCAAATCCTACAAAAGAAGTGCTTCGAACGAAAGTGAGCAATGTGGATGAAAGTGGACCATATCTAACTAACTACAAATGTTTGAATAAACAAACAACCAGTTAAATAGCCTGTGTCTACCACCACCAACTTGCTTAACTATGAAGTGTATTTCTTTGGTTAAGGGAAATCATTGGCAACTAAAAAGTGATGACACTTGCAAAAGACAACGGGGATCGCCAACGTGAATGGATGGTAAAAGAGACATGGGCGAGCAAGCATCAATCAGCAAAAGACCTCTTCGGAGGCACAAGCCCTCTACGGAGGCACAACTCTTCGGAGGATAAAGACCTCGAGCGGGCCTAGCCAGAAAAAGAGAGATCTTTCTCGTTACAAAGTTGCGGAATGATCGGTCGATACACTCCCGTGAATCCGTCCAACCGAGAGAAAGAAACTCCAAACTTCCAAGCAAAAGCCCTACTCAGAGGCACACGTTTCACCGAGATTGAAATAAAACTTCCAGGTGTTGAAACGTGAAAAGCCCTCTCCGGAGGCCCATTTCACCACAGTTGAAATGCTAAAAGGCCTTGAGCGGGCCAACCAGAAAAAGAGAGATCTTTCTCGATACAAAGTTGCGGAATGATCGGTCGATACACTCCCGTGAATCCGTCCAACCGAGAGAAAGAAACTCCAAACTTTCAGGAAGTAACCCAGCTCAGAGGCACACATTTCATCATCGGTCGATACACTCCCGTGAAATGAAATGTGAAAAGCCCTCTTCGGAGGCCCGCTTCCCAGCGAACAGGGAAAAATAAAAGCCTCTCCCTAGGGGCAGAAACAAAAAAAAAGTCCTCTTCCCAAAGGCACAACAAAACAAAAAGACCTCTTCGCAGAGGCAGAAATGAAAAGACCTCCTCCCGGAGGCACAATCAAACAGAAAGACCTCTTCGGAGGCACACGTTTCACCAAGATTGAAATAAAACTTCCAGGTGTTGAAACATGAAAAAAGCCCTCCTCGGAGGCACAACTCTTCGGGGGCACACGTTTCACCGAGATTGAAATAAAACTTCCAAGTGTTGAAACGTGAAAAAGCCCTCCTCAGAGGTGCAACTTTTCAAAGAAGCAAAAATCAAAAAGCCCTTTACTGTGGCGTAACAAAAAAAAAGCCATCTTCAAAGGCACACTTTAACTCTCAAAGGAAGAATGATCCACCTATTCTGGAAAATACTCTTCCTCAAAAAGAAGTTAAAGTACCCTTCAGATGCCCGCTTTACCACATAGAAGAATTCACTTGGTAAAATGTGTATATGCACAAAAGAAAAAGTGATATCTTCGAAGGATGAAGCGTAAAAACTTATACGGAGGGAGTTGTACTCTATTTTTAACAAGATAATATTCCTCCAAGTATGGAATAATTATTCTCTAGAAAATAAGAGTACAATTCCCCTAAAAATACAAAATATTGCAATAAGCTTATGGTATAGGGGCAACATGGTATGGCTACATACAACATGGTGTAACTATATTGGTAGAATTACGCTCGAACAACATACCACAAGCTCACTGCAATATCATATAAAGAGACTTGTACAAAAATGAATAATAAATGCATTCTTAGATACAGACAGAAGTTTGTACAAAGAAAAAGAATTATTTTATTCAACACTGTTAAAAATTTTGTACAGGTACAGGTTTCAAAGTAAAAAGTAAAAGAAAAGCGGGGGCCGGTACCCGCACAATCTCCGGTCAGTACATGCAAAAAGCAAAAAGCGATATGAAAGCCACAGAACCAGATCCATCATTTCTTCTTCCGTCCACCCTTTGAGCCCGCACCTGGCCGGATGACCAACTTCTTAGGCTGGCTTGTAAGAGTAGGGGACGAAGGAGAAAGGGGCACAGTCGGACTTTCTTCCGTTTTTTCTTCGCCAGTTGAAGATTCCTTCTTCTTCTTAGAGACTCCCTGCTTTCCTCTCTTCTTGGAGGAAGACCCACTCCCTGGAGAAAAAAGTTTAGCTAACGGTTCATCATCGAAGCCAGTGGGTTCTGGGGTTTTCTCGCTTCCTTCAGTTTCTTCTCCTCTCGGATCTTGAGAAGCAACAGGATCATCTAAGCCATGAGGAGCTTCTATTTGCTCCTCTTGTGACCCGGGTTGAGAGGCGAACGGAGGAGTGATTGGGAGGACAGAAGAAGGAATAATTGGAGGAGGAGAAGCTTGAACATTGCTCGGTGCTTTCTCTATAGAAGAAAAGAAGTTAAAGTCAGTAAAGAGAGGAGATAAAGGCTCGCTGAGGTTCAGAAAATAGTCAAGAAGCTCATCAAGCTCATAAGAAACAGGTGAGCAGTCTACTTGGGCAAGATTAACAGTAGAGTTACCTGGAGAAGTCGGTTTCCTGACATCAACCTCATGAGCCCGTGCCTCGGCACTCTCGTCGCCTTCATCTCCACCTTGTATACTTGTGATCTCAGTGGTAACTTTAGTAGGGGATGAAGATTGGGAACTGGAACCGATGATATCGATTTCGGCCGAAGGAGAAGGCTGAATCGGAGCAGTTAAGACAGTTTTTCCTGAATGTTCCCCTACCGCCATTTTGGCCCTTAATTTTGCAAGTTGTTCCTTTCCCTTGGCGAGAGCGGCGCGAGCATCGTCATCAAAATAATGCTCCTCAAGAGCTGGTTCGACGTAGCCAGCACCTTTAGCACCGAGAATATCAAGTGCGGCCTCCCATACCTCAGCCAGAGTAATTTCGTACTTGGGGCCTAGAAAGGCGAGGCTACCGCGCCCCAAGACGCTATGCAGGTAGAAGTCAAATAATGTTGAGCTGATGTTGGTCTTCGTTGCCTCATGAGATTCTTCAGCTGCAATTTTGCCGGCAACGGCCTCATCACGCTCTCTTTCAACTTTGGAAAGTTGAAGCTTAAGCATTTGAATTTCCGCCTCCTGAGAGTTGACTTTCTCCTGTAGTCCTGTAACCTCGGTACGATACATTCCTGCTGTTTTCTGCTCAGCTTCAAGTTGTGCCTCGGCATGTCGCTGAGCAGCGTGAGCATCGCGAACTTGCTTCTGAAATACTTCTTCTTTTTGAGTATATGCGGTAGAAGAAGTAGCAAGCTCTTGTTTAAGATCCTCAACTTTCGCTTCAAGCTCTTCATTGTAAGTAGCGATGCTCCTCATTTCAGTATCATGCTGCTCAAGAACCTTCTGCCATTCGGCTTTATCGTTCTCCATAGTAAGCATGACCTCTATATTTGCACGGTTGACCCTTTGAAGCTCGTTTACAAGCTTTTGCCAGTTCGACATCCTTTCAATGTCAAGCTTGACGGCATCGAGATTTCGTAGCATGGCAGGCTTGTCGATAGGGACCAAGTCAAGATCGAACCGCACTCCCTTCAGGCACCACTGTGGAAACCGGCTTTGCAAAGTGGCTGGGCCCGGTCCAACTTGGAATTTAGGCCTGCTAATTATTGTTTAGATGTCTGTCTTCCCGAGAGCAGGAGAGCTGGAAGGAATGTCAAGCGAGACGGGGGCAGTGATCTTTTCAGGAGTTGTAGAAGTATGCTTCTGACCGTGTCGGGCACATTTGCTTAGTTCCTCAACCATATGACTTTTTCCCCGGTCATCATGGGATTTTCTCTTATGGGAATCATCGCCTTTATGGGAAGAATCGTGGCGCTCCTCCCTCTCCTTTCTCTCAGAACGCTCTTCCTGCGCCCTCCTCTCCTGAGCCTTTCGGGCGGCTCTCTCTTCATCGGATTCTCTATAAGAGGGGAGGTAGCGCCTATAATCATATTGGCTACGCCTCCCGTAGCGCAGGAAGTCATCATAGTAGGAGCCGCTGCGTCCCATCGGAGAATCTGAAATAAAAAGAGATAAGTTTTAGAAGTCTTCAAAGTACAAAGAGTCAGAAGCATAAAAGTGCCCAAAGATTCTAAGTGTGTGTGATGTGCAAACTACGCGCATCAAACTACGAACCACTCTTTAATTGTGGAGTAGTTGTGGGTGTAGTAGTTAGTGTCAACTCTTGAGTCGACGGAGTCTGTTGCAGAGTAGAGGTCGCCTCAGCTACTGAAGAAGAAACCCTAGTGGTAACGGGGTCGTCTTTAAAGAGCTCCTTTGAAGTGATAAGCAGGTCGCTCAACCCTTCGAAAGTGTCATCTCCACTCTGTTTGGCAGGGCTTGTTTTCCCAGCTTCTTCGTCACCAGACTTCTTTGGATGCGGAGGAGATTCCCGAGGCTCTTCTTATTCAGTTACCGGGGCAAGTTTACCAGATGACCCCGCGACATCAACAGAAGTGGAGCACTTCACTAGAGAAGCCTCAGAAGCAGGTTCTTTTGGTATGGATGTGTCAGTAGAAACTGGGGCATCCAACGCTCTAGCCGGGGAGTCGGGGACCTCATGGGGGTGTGTAGAGCGAGAAGCGTGCAAAAGCGCATACTGAAGCAAAAGTTCATCCCTCAACAAAATTTTTATGCTCCTCTCTTCTGCGGCCACAGCAGTCAATCTCTCAAAAACTTGCTTATGGCCTCGATCACTAGAGGGGGGAGAAAGTGCTGAAAAAGGAAAGAGTGAAATTAACGTTTAACAACTCGAAATTCGAAAAGCTCGGGAATGGAAAATAGAAGCAGGTAATCTTACTTCCTACTCTCCAGATGGCATAAAACCCTGGGGGGCAGCGAACAAAGAAAAACTGATTTAAAAATCCATGAACACTTTCGGAAAGGTCCGTCACGAGTTTGCGATTCCTAGCACTCCTTATGACGACAATGGAGGGATGATCTTTAGTCTTGGTGAAGGAACATAAGTAAAAAATTTCTCCGAAACTCGGTAGCCGATCCAGGGTTCTCATGAATAAAACACACAACCCCATTAGAATGGTGTAACCATTGGGGTGCAGTTGAAACGGGGAGATGGTCAATCGAAGTAGAAATTGCTGAAGAAACTCGTTGAAGGGGGGAATAGCACCGCATAAGCACATTTGGCGGTTGACAGCGACGAAACCACGGGGAGGTCTATCAGCAAAATCATTTGGCCCGGGCAATATAGCATCCGCTTCAACGATGCCAAATTGAGCGCGCAATAAGCTAAACGTCCGGTAGTTCAAGGAAGTTGAGACTCTTTCCGGTGGAGTAGTCAGTGGAGCAGCTATTGGAAGAGCCTCTCCAATCTGTTTCGTTACTTCTTCTTGATGTGAGGCCATTCTACATAAGCAATTGGATATTCAAATTTGAAGATGCACGTTTCCTAAATGTGTGAAGTGTTGTGCAGAACTAATAAAAATAAACAAGTAAATATAACTGGAGTTAAGCTCGTCGACAATTGATTGACCATCAAATTTCAGGACTTGTTAATTTGAAGTTCAAGTACAGTGTTAAAGCAAACGGTAAAGTTTAGTTGACTATTCCGATGTTGCCTTGATACTTTGCCTGAATTCGTTGTTTTAAAGCACTTCGTTCACACAATCTGTTCGAGTTGATTATTTGTTATTAACTAGTCTTTCATTTGATGTGGGCGGTCACTGGCAGTATATTTGTCCCAATTTTCTGTAAATGTTATATTAGACAGGTTATTAGCTCACAAGAATGACCTGTGAAAAAATGCAACAAAGTTTAACAAGTTAAAGTCCAAACAATTCAGTACTCAGGCAGTTTATTTCAGCACACCAAGTTAAAGTTCAAGTCAGAATTATGATCCAAGACAATTCAATGTGTTAACTCGCCCATGAGTTAAAGGTTATAAAGCGGCTTAGGTTAGGTCGTCTATGCTTTAAGTCGTTAACACTTTGAGCCGGCAGTGCTTAAGTCGTAAGTCATAAGAGAAATAGAAAAGGCTTCAGTCTGAAGCAACGTGAAATTCTCCAAGTCCTATCCCGGCTACGACTTAAGACTTATGTCGTGAAGGTTGGTAAGTCGGTCAAAGGATAAGTCGCGATGGTTATTGAATCGCTCAAAATTACTGCGCTCAAGATCACTGAATCGCGTCCAAGCTAGCGTCACGTTTCCTTCAACTGACCAACCTCTTCTCAAGTTAGTAACCCGTTACCCTCCTAACTCCTAACCCATTATCCTTCTAACCCCTAACCCGTTATCCTCCTATCTCCTAACCCGATAACCCATACAAGACAGTATCATCTCCTCTAAATTCATGGATCAACTGACTCGAAATATAGAAACCCATCGTCTCCTCCTTGCAAATCGTCTAAAAACTCAAATCAAACCGGTCCAAGCTTGTCAGAAATCAATCATAACATGACCCGAAATAATGCACGGTGCGAGGATTTGGATTGAGGTTAAGAAATGGGAAGTCCATGAAATAGAGCGGGCGATGAGTTTACTTACGTAGCGTAATGATAAAGATTGTAGGAATTTGGTTGGAAATGAGGTGAGCTGGATGAATTCGACTCTGAAAGCTTCGAAGGTTGCTAATGGCGGAAGTAAATAATTAAGTAGGAAGGTGAAGTAGAAGGAACGACTTAAGCCTTTTATACACCAGGACAGTGGAACTCGAAACGGCACACGCGGGTCAAGGGAAAGTCGAAGCACGCGACCTACAACTTAGGCGCGCACTTCAAGGGGCAAATGTTAACCCCGTTTGATCAACGAGTTAAGACCTGAGACGACTCACGACTTAAAGAAGCAGAGCGACTTAAGGAGTGGTCCGACTCAATAAGTAACCGACTTAACAAGTTAACGACTCAAGGGAGTTACACGACTTAACGAGTCAGAGATTAGTCGACCTAAAGGAGTCAACAGCTTACGGAAGTGAACGACTTACGACATATAGGAGTCTACGACTTAACGGTTTAAAAGAGAAGGGATGGATCACGACTTAGGGCCTTTACGACTTAAGGAAATCCACGGCTCAAGGATGGGATGGTTTAACGACTCAAGAGGTTAACAGTTTATGAGACATGCCGACTCAACGAGTTACCGAATCAGCAAATTGAGGAGGTGCGCGAGTCACAGAATCGTGCAACCTACGACCTACCTTGAGTCGTAAGCGACTAAAGGAAGGAAACAAGAAGCCGTGTCCCATTGTAACAATGGTTATGTCAAAGAGTGTTGACTCGTGAGCGACTCATGACTGGTAATTCTGAAGAAGTGAACCATTGGGGAATCAAGGGCTTAGTCAGATAAGTCGGCCATGACCTCTTAACTCGTGGACGAGTTAGGACCTGCGCTATATCCAGAAGACCGAAGGCGCTCTGATACCAAGCTTGAACTCTACCAGCCGAGTCGCCCACGACCCAACTTAACAAGGCCACAAGTTTCCATGAGTCAAACACGACTTACGATTCGAAGGGGAGATTTTCCTATAAATACCGACCTACCTCAAACATGAGGAGGACTTTTTTTTTGGGCCGATAATTTTAAGCGCCAATACTCAGCTGAATTCTCAACTCACCCGACACTTCAAGTTCGAAAGGCATCTCAACTAACTTCAATGGAAAATCTAACGCAATCTACATGGATTCGAAGAATTCTTCTCTACCAAAGTTCTAGTTGTTTGTCTCATCAGAATTGTAATTGAGGATTGTTGTAAATTTGTAATTGATTCAGCAATAAAGAGAATTAAAGTGGACGTAGGCTTGCCTTAAGCAGAACCACTATAAAAACTGTTGTCTTTTCCGCTTTGTTTGTGATTTTTCTACTTGTTTTAGTTCCCGTGTTCACGGGTGGTGCTTTCGCTCAGCTTCAACTTACACCGGGGTGTTAGCGTCTGATTTTTGCGTTAACACACCGGATGAAGGGAATGCACCATGACGTTTCACATACTCGGTCAAATGCTAGTTTAGCTGCTCCATGTGCATTGCTTGGAGGCAGTATTGCTCTTACAGCTGCACAATCTGCTATCTAAGCTCATTAATCTACGCGCTGTCCTAAGCCTTTTGGTAAGCCCTTTGTGTTGTCCGAGCCTACGGAACAAGTAGAAATATGTTTATTACTTAAATTTTATAAGAATTAAGCAAATTTTACAACGTAGTTAATTTTTATAAATTATCGATCGGTTTCCATGGCGCCTATTTCTCTAGGTTAGGTCCATTACAGAGTCAAAGATTGCATCCTTCTCCTTAGTGGTTAACTACTCCCGTCCAGAATGCTTAAGCATATGCCCACACGCTTGCATAAATTTTTCCTGCAATGCGAAATTAAATACAAATAAATATTATATAACATTATTATAATATTTTATAATTAATTGAGTAAAATAATCTTTATTAATAACTTATAACTTAAAATATACTCAATTGTGTGGCATATGCTCTATCATCCTCATGCCAGGCATACAACACTGTTCCCTCGTCATTTGTCTACCTAATGACATGTGCATGCTCAAACACGTCCATATGCAAGACGGATCCCCCGCCCCCTTTTCTACAATATTTACTGCACATTATTGTTGTTTATACAAATTTATACTAAAAATGTAATAACTATTTGTAACTAAAGTTAATTAATTTACCAAGTCCTTACGATGGTGATGGAATGATTTTGAACCACCGTAGTGTGTGAAAGGTTTTTCTCCATGTTCACGGATTTTATATCCGACTTTGTCTGCATATTAAAAATTAAGATTATATTTTATAGGTATTAATTATGTATTCCGTACTGAATAAATTAAGGTGATATCTTATTACTTTTACCTTGAACTCGTCGCTACCCCACCATGCGATCCAATCATGGCAGACGCTGGCACACATCCAGTGTGCCTTCTTCTCGGTTTTTCTCATGCTAGACATCGTATCTCTGCAATTCTTTACCACTTTTGTGTTCCAGTGGCACTGGCAAAGGGACACGTCATCCTCTAGCTACTGCAACCTGTATATATGTTGTAAAAATTTAAGTTATACATTTATACTTAGTTTGTAATGACCTGCAAATCCATACCCCTTGAGTCAACACTATTCTACATCAGTGAACTCAAGATGAACAGAAATACGAACAATTTGGGTTAAAGAAGAAGATGTAGAAGAAGAAAATAGAAAACAACATTAGAATCTAACCATCGCAGTGGAATAAAATATAATAGATAATAACTAATTTTACACAAAAGCAAATATTTCTGTTTATACATTATATCACCAGAATACATCACCAGAGTTCAACAACATCAATATCGTACAACTGGACAGTCATATACACTTGTTCTCAAGACTGAATACACAGTGGAATAATAATCTAGTACAGAAGTACGTATCGCCATCTAGCTCGTCTCCTGAGCTCCACAACATCATATCCTGTACTCTATAATACTTGGTCTGACCCGAGCATTATAGGTAAATAACACCCGAGTCAGTCTGGAAAACCAGCGTGAGAAATCACACTCAAATTGATTATTAAAGTTTCAAAATCCTTTGAAAACAAAAGCATCTCGTAAGACCACGCCACAAATAAACATGTCGGGTTTTATCTTAAGATAGCTAAAACACTTTTCATCAAAACTCTCTAATATTATAATAGTGTCTATAGAAAGTAAAATAGAATCTACTGAAATGCTTGCATCTCACATTTCAGCAATAGTTGGGCACAATCAAAGCTATACAGGCACATAGGGAGAATGGATTTCCAACTAATGATTAGGCACTGGGGTACCACCTGTCACGGTACCTAGTCTAGATCAGCATACCGAGGTTCACCCCCGACCCCCTGTAACACAAGACCGAGACTACCCCTTACTGGATAATCCCGGGTAAGATCACCCTACGGTTAGGATCGGCAACCCCACCACTAAGCCGAATAAAAAGGGACATCTAGACAGGGATGACCTCACCCTGATGGGCGCTACCCACCTAGCCTTGCTGCACAACCCTTGATTTTCAGCCATTCCTGGTTAATGAGGCTTGAGGCTAAGAGTTACCTCTTTAGAACAGATCTCTTAGAATGCTCATGCACACTTGACGATGTTCTGAAAGCATTCATCCATACAAGTCCATCCCGGGATCGGACGGAACCGAAGGCACTACTCCTACTACATCCATTTGGGATCGTCCTTAGGATTAGTAGTGACTAGCCCTTGCACTTCACTACTCCATCTTCGAATCCAAACTCGTTTTCCCGACGAAAACATACAAACCAGATCGAAGTGGGTTTTGAGAAATTAATCCCGATCTCGGTCTCTTCAAAACGATCAGCGCATTGGCGAATATTGATAGTCGGTTATTTAACTATCAATTAACATTCATAAACAACTATTAAACAATAAATATCTCCCAAATTGTATATTCACCTTAAAATATCTTCACAAGATATATTTTCCATTTTCAAACCTTTTGAAAACAGTTTTCAAATCACACCCTTCTCAGGAAATAAATTTCCAAATATTTATTCCCATTAAAACACCAAGCACCAAAACTGTAGGTTTTTAAAATAATTTAAAACACTTTGTTATAAAATATCCTTTAAGACATTTAAGTTAAAAGCTACTTTAATTCTTATTTAAAAATATATACTTCAAGAATATCTAAAATAAAGCCAATTTATAAAATATAAAACAAATTTTTTATCCTTCTAAAACAAAATATCATGTCAACTTTAAATAATTACTTCTATAATAAATTTGGAAAATACTTACTTCAAATTTTGAACATTTCAAAATAATAATTTTCTAAAACATACCTTTAAATCAACTTTAAAACTTTTACTTATACATAAAATTTGCTTCGAAAACGTACTTGGCTATCCAGGGAAATACTCTTCTCCTTTCATCCTTTAAAAATAAATCACTACTCATCTTAAAACAAATCTACCCATTCCTTTAATAAATTTCCACCTTGAATTTATTCTTCCAAATATCCACTGATATGTTACTTAACTTTTATAAACCCAGTTTATAAGTTTCATAGGCTCAATTTCCTTTTAAAATTCCAATATAACACTCAATCAATTTCCAAATTGATATCCAATTTACTCTATTTTGGGATAAGTCCCTTTACTTACTCATTTACTTCAAAATCCCATTAACCTAAGATTTTTAATCCTTACTTATAATTTAAATTTTCCAACTGAAAATTACCAATTTCAGATTCCCCAAATTCTTTCTCTATTCCTTTGAATAAATTTAAAGTTTAGAACTTTAAAATAAATTCTTTTTCTCTTTAAAATGTTCCACTTAAGTTTTAAAATTCATTATTCCCCTGGTTATTCAAATCTTCTTTCCCTACTCAGAATTTATTTATTGACATTTAAAATCCTTTTTTATGCTTTTCCAATTCATTCTTAAATTTATTCAACTTTTCTATTTATTTTACTTACAAATTCTCTTCTTTATTTTATTTTCAAAAATCCAATTTATATATCTTTGGTAACTCATTATACCCAAATATATTCAATCAACCCGTAACATCCAACATTTCCAATTATCAATATAATTCATCACAGGATATCAAATAATCATAACAGAGAATATTAAACAATCTAAGTAAATTTTTTAGGAATCCAGTTGGATCCCTCCAATCTGTTTCCATGCAGCCACAAATGTTAGCACAATACAAAATACCAACTCCACTTCAAGGTGGAATATCATGGTATACGTGATTAATATAATATCAGGTCACGACCCGAACTCGATGTCCGACAAAGAACATCAAATTCGTATTGCCGGAGCTTGCAACACCATTATATGATAACTAACACAGCGGAATAAAAGATGATATCACTAATACAACATGAATACAATATCCAATACATCAATTTGATACAATGATAATCATCAATATCAGAGAATATACAACACAAAACACAGCGGAACATGATACAATATGAGACAAGTCTTCACAGAATGCAATACTGCAACTCTGATCCAAAAGCTCGAAAGACAAAGCTCCAAAACTCCTAGCTCGATCCACCATTAGGGTTGCACCAAGATAAGAAAGTCTCGTCCATCCAAGGACTGAACTAACTCAAGATAATCTACTAAGCCTGACAATCTTAAAAAAACAAATTCTAGACTGCCTGTGTGGAAAATTATGGGCACCCAGAGTTTAGAAAGGGAACAATAAGCTCCGAGTCAGTCATGAGACTGGTACGAGCAAACAAAAACGGTTTGTCTTTAAAACAACCAAAAAGATTTAAATTTGAAATCCGCAATGCTTTTTTGGAAAATGAAACTACCATAAGGCCTTCCAGCACACACACAATGCAATTGCACACATATGGGAGATTTCTCCTTATGATAGTCAAATATGCTTACTATGCAAAAATTCTATTTGATATTATTATTAGTGCATGGTGGAAAACATTTCGAGAGTATAATATTAATCTTAGCCAGCATAGATACCATTATATTATGCCAGCTATAGCTACCATTTTAAATGGCAGGTTCTACAACTAAAACCGTACAAGGTGCGTATTGTTTCTTTGGATTTTCCAACAAATGGTCAGGCTAAGGAACGTCCTGTTGCCACATGGGAATGCCTCTGGAAGGACGCCCCGAGAACCTACCCGGCTATCTGCCGACACAAGGCCAATTTCCTCCCTGCCCGGAAGTAATACCTAAAGATATGCCGCACCCGGCCCTTTGGGACCTTTATACGAGGATCCTCTACACCAACAACATCACACAGTAATAAATATACTACAGTGCCCACATGAGTAAGTATTTAGGCTCCATACCATGGTTCTGCCCTTTTCCAGAAGGGATAGTGTAATAACCCAAAAATTCTAACAAGTATTTTATTCTTTTATTTATAAACTTCGGGGTTTTAATTTACAAAAAAGTTGATTTTTTTTAATTTAATTATAAATAGTCACCAATTTTTTTTTAACTACAAGAAAAATTCTATAATTCTTATTTTGGTTAAAGTTTAACATTAATTGAAATTTTAAATCCTTAAATTCTAATTTCCAAATCTTTTAATTCAACTGGATATATTCGGAACAACATTTTCCGCTTTTGTTTTTTTATGTTAGATTTTACACTTTTTAAATTGAGTAATTAATATTTTTACTTATATACATCAGTTCTTCGTAAATGATGAATGAATCTGATGGATGTAAACAAATCGTATTTTTAATTAAGTAATAAATTTTAAAATTTATAGTGTATAAATAAGCTTTATAAAATGAACGTTTTTAATTGTACATTTCGTATCCGTTTGATTTATTTAGTTAGCATATAAATAGTACATAATTAATGAAATACTCTTTAAGCATATATTTTTTAAACATAAATAGTGAATAAATAAGAAAAGGAATAAATTTAAACGTGTTACTTTTATTTTAATGTGGGTGTATGGTTGTTTTGATTAATGCATCTACAGTGCGCATTCTTAATAAAAATTTATTACCTTAACTAAATAAATAAATTTATCTATAGCCTTGCATTCCAAGTGGGAAAGAAATGATTTCCATAGCCGTTCAATTTCTTTTAAATCTGGCTTTGATAAGTTAGGTGTAAATTTCTACGCTTCCCTTTTTCTTCATTTTTATAATAGGAATAAAATCTCCAAATTCGCATAGCCGTTTCAAGCCAATTTATTTCTCTTTAGACGTTCAAAATCCGTTTCAAGATTGGTTGAAGTTCACCTGTAAACTTTTACACGTTCTTTTTGATTCAATGGTTATAATTTGGCATAAAAACTCTTTTATTTACTTACCGTCAAAACAACAAGTATTTGATTTCCACTTTTGCATTGGATTTACTAACTTATCAGCAATCCAGAACGTAAGGAAATTTCCTTGCCTCTCGGGTATAAATTGGTAGGAATATATTCCATAGCCTAATACACAATCAACGCAATCGTGTATAATTGATTTAAATTTATTTCTTGCCTATATTCTCTCACCACAATCAATGCAATCATGTATAATTGATTTTAATTTATTTTGTTGCCTATGTTCTCTCGCCTCAATCAACGCAATCATGTATAATTGATTTAAATTTATTTCTTGCCTATATTCTGTCACCTCAATCAATACCACCCTGATAAATATATGCCTCGTACATAAATATGCATCTAAACATTTCCTTCATTTCTTCTTGCTTGCGTGAGCTCTAAAGGTATGTCCTCCATTTTCTTCTTTTTATTTTATATTTTTTTTCCATGCTTTGCTTCTCCCCTCCCTGTCCTCTGCTTTCAATATATTTAGCAAATCCATCTTTATATTTCACTCGGCAAGAAGATAAGGAAAAAAAAATTTAGAATAAAAAAATAAAACCATCGATGCCTTCCTTCCCTCCAAAACCATGAACAACCACCCTTTGCCGAGCCATCAACAGACCCGCCTCCAACTTCTCCTCCCCACCTCGCCATTTCGTCTGCCTCTCCCATCACGTGGCCACTTTTTTCAGCTACGAGCTCCTTTCTTTTGAAGTGCCATCAAACTGTAGGGAGCTGATGCATGAAGCATGTTGCGTTTGAACTTGCGTGCATATATGACTTTATATGTGTATCATAGTCGTGTAAGTATTTGATAACTTAGTTATTTGTTAACAAAATTTTGAATTCATATAGTGGCATGCATTTTAGTAGGAGATATATTAAATTTTTATATAGGAGTAAATTTTTCTAATAATGATAAGGTAAGTTATTTTGATTACAGCATTATATTTAAAGGGTTAAATAGCTTGTTGTTGGTTATATTTAAAGTTATCTGGTTAATATGTAATATGAGTTATTTGTTTCGCAACTTGATGTTTTCATATTATATATTACATTATAATCAGCATCACTAGGTTGCTGTTTTATATAGAGTGATGCGTTAAAATCTTTAGTCTATAAAGTTCGTATAATATATAAGCTATAATATATATATATATATATATATATATATATATAATGTCTTTTTGTTCTGGCACGGCTAGATATAAAAGTTTGTAAACTATATATATTTGTGAATATATGTACAGGTTATAAAAGTTCGTTTGTTTTGAGTGTGAGGCTGTGGTCTGCATGTTGTATATTTAGCAATATAACATATAATATATAAAGTAGTTACATATGTTCATTCTGCATAATCCAACATATATAAGTTTATATTTGCTTATATATTCATCCATGTAGAAGAGTTTGAGGTGCTGTTAATAAAGAACAGAGGGTCAGGTTTTAAAAGTAACATATTTTCGTATATTATGGTCAATATTGTGTTTTGATCAATGAGTTTTATAAATTTCTATATACTCTGTTTATATGGGGTCTGTGAGTCTACATATAATACATTATACTTTTTAATTGTTAAAGTATGTCGCAGTGCATATAAGTTAATTACCTGTTCATACTATTATACATGTGTCACATTGGGTTTAAGGTAAGATATTATATACAGTAGTTTATAAACGAGATTTGAACAGTGTAATTTGTTGAAGTTTTATATATTTATTTTATTTAAAAATATAAATTTTAATGATATCATATACATAGGTCATATGTGGTGGTTGGGTCTTAGATTTGTAAATAGAGATTTTGATCTATGTGTAAAAACTAAAATGGTTTGGAAAAATATAATGATTTTTTTTAACATATACGTTTTATTTCATATGTTAAAACTATTTTTTTATGTGTTGAATTTAAAAAAATTGTAAATTATATATATCTGCTTCGACTTCAGATTTTCTTAGAGGTACAATATGTTTTTATTAAAATAGCAAACATTTCTGTATATATATCAGACTGATTCTGATTCAATTCATCAATTCTTGATTTTTAGCCTCGTTCGTCCAATTCATGCCAATCCTACTTTGCTTTGAAATTCATGCTCGGATTTATAATTCAATTTCAGTGTCCATATCCATGTCATCTTCTGTATTCTCTAGCCTCGAAAGGTGAGCAATCACTCACGATTAACGTTCTTTTATTTATTAAATTTAATTTCAATTGAAACGACAATTGAAATATGATGTTGTTAGTTATTTACATTGCTATATGTGTTGTTATCTGCAATTGTTCACTTGTGGGATATGACACCATATCCTGTTGTTTATATTATATTGGTATTGATGATATATGTCTGTTATTTTATTTCATTATCTGTTATCACTCTGCAAGTTCACTGTAGTTTAAAATTCACCATGGGTTGAAATGATACATACTCGAACAGACTTTAGAATAGGAGAACTTCGTTATGGGTTGAAATGATAAACCCAAGGGGTTTTCAATTAAATTGAATTTGGAATTGCTGGTCGAAGTGATATCTACACGTATATTTAAATTTCGGATTGAAATGATAAATATCTATATCCCTTGACCATAGGGTAGGAAATTATATACAAACATCGTTGGTTCACATATATGTATAAATGTTTGAAAATAATTTCTATTGTTTGAAAGGAAATATATGGTTTTTAATAAAATATTATATGTAAATGAAAAATTTATATATAGATTTAGTAATAATATTATAGAGATTGAATCAATCCATATAATATGTTTAAGTATTTACTTAAATTTATATTTCAAAATTATTGTTGTAATAATTTGAATAAGTTAAGGTTGAGAAGATAAAGTTGAATTTATTTGAAATGGTATTTAGTTAAGAATTCTACTTAATTGAATTGATTTGAACTATTGAATTTGAAATTTAAGATTTGATTTATAACTTGATTTCGATTTAAATGATTAAATGGAAGTTTCAAGTTTAAACAAATCGAAAGAAATATTTATTTTAAAGGTAAATTTAGGTTATTTAATTAATATTGAATTTATTAAGTGAACATTTCAAGACTAAATAATAAGGTTAAATTGAGATCTATATGAAACTGTAAAATTGAACCTTGGAATGTTAAATATTAAAGCTTTGAAATATACTAGAATTTAAATGGTTAATTTGTGATTTAGATCTGTATTTTAAATATATATAATTTGAATTTGTTTGGTCAGAAACTAAATTGAATGGAAATTGATAATTTAAGATTGAATTTAGTTTGAACAGGTAAGTCGGTTTGATTTTGATGTGATTTGTTAAGTTTTAGGAAATTACAGATATTCTACTTTATAAAATATTTATATATATTTTGGAAATATTTATATTTGAAATCAAATGATATTTTTTATGAAGTATAAATTAATTTGAAATGACCTCGGTGTTATAGTGAATATTTCTACCTTGCAGATAGTTTCACGGACTCTTATAGGATGGTTATCCCAAACATCCTTTAAGTTACTTGTATTTCAGTTGATATTTCACTTAAGTTGGATTTATTGATATAAGAACGTTAATCCTGACTCGAGTGTTTTGTGTTTTCGCTTTACGCTTGGGTCAGACTGAGTGATACAACATTTGTGACTCATCTGTGGAGTCTGGAGCTTCATTTGAGATCCAACTATCGATTCAGCATTCGGCTTTTCTAGTTGATTGGTTCAGAGAAGTCATCTTTTCATACTGAAGACTTCACTGTATTTAAGATATTCTATTGTATTCTATTTCTAACTCTAATATTTGTATAGTAGCTTCATGAACGACTATTTATTTGTTCCGCTGCGTATTATTGTATTACTCTATGTCTGTAGTTCTTTGATTTATGTATTTACTGTATATGTTGAGTTTGCAAAAATATAAATTAACAACTTGATATTTTGAGCAATTCAAGTCCGACATTTGCGGATGCGAATGGTGGAAAATAGCAGCGCGTTACAGTTGGCATCAGAGATTTAGCTCTAGGCAAACTTAGCATATATGTTAAATTTATTTACAGAATCACTTTCATTCGAGCTTGAATCTCTTCCTATTTGATTCGGTTCTCCTTTGAATTTCGAAACATCCCCCTCGGTTCCAAACCCATTCTTGTCTTTCCCTATTCATGTTTTCTAGATTCTGGAGTATCCCATATGTAAAGGTTAGGGATTTTCGACTCACGAAAGTCGACATTAATACATCCACTGTATCAACTGCCGAGCAATCGAAGGCCGGAAAACCGTACTCTTAGGGTTTAAGAAGAAGAAAAAGATAGAAGAAGAAAGAAAAAGCAACATAAACAATATCAGAATCTCACAATCGCAGCGGAACAACATATAATAGGTAAAAGAATAATCTTTAAAACAAAGAACTATATCAGTTGTTACATTTCATCTCATTACATTACATTATTAGAGTTTACAACAACAAACGACAGAAAAGAAGTACTATATACTAATTGTTACGCCATGCCATCCAGCTTGTTCCTGATCTCCATAGCAACTCCTGAATTCCAGAATGACCTGATAACCTGACTCTAGACTACCCGTGTAGAAATTGGTGGGCACCCAGAGTTTAGGAAAGGAACAATAAACTCCAAGCAAGTCATGGGACTGGTGTGAGAACTTAAAACAGTTATATCTTTAAATTTGATTCGCAACGCTTTTTAGAAAATGAGACTACCATAAGGCCTCCCACACACACACAATGCAAACGCAGAATCGGGGGAGATTTCTCCTTATGATAGTCAAAGATGCTTGATACGCAAATTTATTTTGATATTATCGCTATAAGTGCAAAGTGGAAAACCTTTCGAAAGAATAATATAAATCTTAGCCAACGTACGACCAGTATCGTATGCCTACTATAGCTACCATCTAAATAGTGTGGCACGACCATAAGTAAATGGCAGGTTCTACAACTAAAACTGTACAAGGCTCGTATTGTTTCTTTGGATTTCTAACTAATGGTCAGGCCAATGAACTTCCCATTGCCATGTGGGTATGCCTTTGGAACGACGCTCCGAGAACCTAGCTGGATCTCTGCCAACACAAGGTTGGGTTACCTCTAGCTGGGTAACAACTGACACGAGTATGCCATCCCCTGGTCGCGACCGACCAAAATCCCAGGATTCACCAAAAACCACAAAATAATAAGTTTGCAGCAACAACATAGGTTAAGTATCAGGGCTCCATACCATAATACCACCTCTATCCAGAAGGAAATGACATACACAAAGGGAGCGCTATCCCCTAATAACCTTGCCTCATCTTTCCTGTTTTGACCATTACCGGGGTGTGAGGTCCGACGAAGTCTCGTCCACAAAGCTATGCTTTATACAAAAGCTATGCTTTGATCAACATATGATCAGCAGCACTTCATATGCCACATTACTAATTTGGGAATGTATCACCAGTAACCATCAACTACATAACCTCTGAGCTCGTACGTCTCAGAGAAGAGTGTTAAGCTAAGAGAATAAATTCTCCACCACCAACAGAAATGTATTTGATAGAAATCAGCTTTACATATCAAATTGTAACGTCAGACACACAACCATACAAGTCGGTTCCGGGATCGAACAGAACCGAAGGCACTTCTTGTTAACTCCATCTCGGTCGTGATTCACCGATCTAACACATCAAATAGGTAGCGACCCAGCGTTCAGCCGACCTAAGGTACGAAGGGATGCCGACCTAGTATCTTAGCATGGAAGACCGACTTAACTGCTCGAGGCTTAGGAGGGATACCGACCTAACAGGCTTGAGAGAGATGCCGACCCAAAGTCTTAACAAATGGACGCTGACCTAACTACCTAATGCCTTAAAGGAGACCGACCTAAGCTTTGAGGTAATGCCGACTTAGGGCTCAAAGGAAGAACCGACCTAAGACGTACGAAAACCTGCCGGCCTAACTTGACTACCGATCTAGATACCTAAGGAAATTGCCGACCTAACTGCTGTGGACAAGCTGAACTACACTTGAGTCGCGACCGACTTATGACTTAAGCCAGGTCGTTCGCGATCTAGGCATAAGAAAGAGAACGCGGTGCAACAGCTAAAACACGCGGCACGATAGCTCGGCAGCGACTTAGGACTTGGGATTTGGGGCCAAAAGAACATGTATCTCTCATCTAAACCGTAGGCCATACATGAATAAAAGAGGGCGACCTACGACCTAGCCTAGCCCGGAGCCGACTCACGATCCAACTCATCTCGGCCACTACCTACAACTTGACACCAGAAACCCCTATAAATACGCGACCACCTCCAACATTCAAGGGACTTTTAGACCAATCACTTCAAGCGCCAATACTCTGCTGAATTCTCAACTCATCCGACACTTCAACTTTGAAAGGCATCTCAACTAACTTCAGGGGAAAATCTAACGCAATCTACATGGATTCGAAGAATTCTTCTCTACCAAAGTTCTAGTTGTTTGTATCGTCATAATTGTAATTGAAGATTGTTGTAAAGTTGTAATCGATTTAGCAATAAAGAGAATTAAAGTGGACATAGGCTTGCCTTGAGCCGAACCACTATAAAATCGTTGTTATTCACTGTTTTTTCTGTGATTTTCTGCTTATACTCTGTTCCCGAATCATCGGGTGGTGCTTTCACAACTACACTTTATACACCGGGGTGTTAGCGTTCAAATTTTAGCGTTAACATTTTTGGTGCTTTCACTGAGAATTAAAATCAGGAGAATTATCATCATTGCTCCACGAAAGTTTGTTGAAGTAACCTCTCTGAAGACTAGAAGTTTATCTGAAATCATGGCTCCGGGGAGAAAGAGTAGATCTGTTAGATCTGGAAATGTTCAAGAGGGAACCTCCGCTTCCCCAGTACCTAATCAAGCCACTCCACCTGTTGGGGTTACAAAAGCGGAGTTGGATGCTGTAATCTTAGGGCTGAACCAGCAGATAAATGCCCAAAGTGCATAATTGGAGGCTCAAAATGCCCTAATTTTGAATAAGTTGAATGACTTGCTTGGAGTAAACCGTCAACCAACGGGTAATGAAAGGAACTTTTCTGGCAACATTCATGAGGATGAAGAAAGAAACATTCCTGAGAGGGCTGTCAGCCCCTTTGAGCGGACATTTCCTGAAGTTGGTGGATCTAAAGCTCGAAATGATGAGGGGTATCTTTTTGAATGGTTCGACAAATCATGAAAGAAAGCATGCAAAGGAATGAAGATGAGAAGGAATGGGGTTTCACTCCAAGTAAAACCCCGTTTACCGAAAGAATCTTAAAGGCTGAGTTCCCAAGGAAGTTCGTCCCTCCAACTATCCCAGCTTACAAAGGAACAAGTGATCCTAACGAATTCTTGTATAAGTATGATTGGCACATGACAGGTGCCAGAGCTTCTGATGAAATAAAGTGTCCATATTTTCCTGTATATTTGGAAGGTGTAGCTCTGCTTTGGTTCACCAAGCTACCAATTCGGTCCATAGATCAGTTTTCTGACCTAACCCGGAAATTCAAGGAGCAGTTCAAACTATACGCTTCAAAAGCCAAAGATATCATGTCTTTGTCAAGTTTAGAGTAGAATCCAGGTGAAACTATCAGATCTTTCTTGAATCGCTTTAATATAGCGCTGGCCGAGGTAGACAATGCAGAACCACGGATGATCTTGACCTATCTGATGAGGGTCATCGACAAGTCGAGCGAATTTGGAAAATGGCTTAACATGAAGGAACCAAATTCCCTTGAAAAATTCTACAAGAAAGCAGATGAGTTCATACGCCTGGAAAGCCGTCCTGTACCGGTAAAGGAAGCACTGGAAAAAGATGAAAATAACATTGTTGCTCCACGCAAGAGTGAATCTGTAGGACAGAAAAGGGAAAATAACGATGGGAAGAAACAGAAAAATCTGAAGAAGCCTCGTTCCTTCAAGCCATCGGAATATACTCCTTTATCGGATACGCCGGAGCGTATTTACCTTGCCACTAAAGATTCTGTTGATTATCCTAAACCTTCCGTTCTGAGAACCGGGAAAAAAGCTGTACAAAGCGGAAAGTTTTGCCGCTTCCATAATCAACCCGGTCATGATACCGATGAATGCCGCCAATTGAAAATTTTGATTGAAGAATTGATAAGGGAAAACAAGCTGCAGCAATTTGTGGAAAAGAATAGCAGCAATCCTGCTTCGACTAGTCAGGGGCAACGAGCTCCTGCTCATCAACCCAGGACAAGTGAGAAGACTACAGGGCATGAATCTGGAAGGCCTGTTATCAATGTAATTACGGGAGGACCTCACCCAGCAGGCAGGAGCTGTGGTGAGATAGAAAGGTATATCCGAGCTTTGAAGTATGTACCGACCGAGGAAGATGTATTTGTTTTGGAAGGTCCTATGCCCCAGAAGCAACAAAGAACTTTCAATGATGATATTGTGTTCAGAGCCAGGGATTCCACAGGTATTGAAGCTCCTACTTTGGATCCCTTTGTCATCTCGGCTGGTATCGGGCCAGCTATTGTCAGAAGAGTTCTCATTGATTGTGGCGCATCCTGCAATATCCTCTTCAAGAAAACATTCGACAAAATGAAGATCCCTATGGCTGATGTGCAAGCCTCATCGCAGAAAATCGCTGGCTTCACTGGGGAGCCAGAACAGCCGATAGGAACCGTTGATTTTCTTGTAGAACTTGGAGAGGGAGAAAAAAAAGGGGTCCGCAAGTAAACTTTTATGATTGTCGACGAATTTTCTGCTTATAATGCTTTCCTTGGCCGTCCAACTCTCGCAGCATTCAAAGCTGTTCTGGCCCCATGGTGCCTCACCATTAAATTTCCCACAGATAATGGAGTGGGAGTTATAAAAGGGGATCAAAATGCTGGGCGGGAGTGTTATCTGACAGAGCTACGAGAAACAAGGAAAAGAGAAATGGGAAAGGATGCGGCAACCCTAGTCCGCATCAAAGAACCAGCCTTGTAGCAATTACAGGGCGGACCCTGCACTGGCGAGCACAGCGGAGCACGGAAAGAGATGGATCCTAGGAAAGCCAGTGCAGGGGAGAATAGAGTGGTACCAGTGGAAACGACAATACCAGTACCTGTTGACCAAAGGGACCCAAACAAGGTGTTGAATGTGGGTTCACAACTTAATGTGTCAATTCAGAATATCTTAATATCTTTTTTAAAAGCAAATTTGGATGTTTTTGCTTGGACTCATGCCGATATGTGCGGAATATCCCCAGAAGTTGCAGTACACGCCCTGAATATTAATACAAAATTTACACCTGTGAAGCAGAAAAGGAGAACTCAAGGTCCAGAAAGGTCAGCAGCGTTAAAAGAAGAAGTTGATCGGCTCATGGAGAATAACTTTATCAAAGAATCTACCTATCCGAATTGCTTTTCAAATCCAGTGCTGGTTAAGAAAGCCAACGGAAAATGGAGAGTGTACATCGATTTTTCAGATCTAAACAAGGCCTGCCCCAAAGACTGCTTCCCATTACCCAGGATCGATCAACTGGTAGACGGAACAGCGGGACACGAATTGTTATCTTTTATGGATGCCTACTCTGGATATAACCATATCATGATGCATGAGGCAGATCAGGAGGACACGAGCTTTATCACCGACGTTGGTCTTTACTGCTATAGAGTTATGCCCTTCGGGCTAAAGAATGCAGGGGCAACATACCAAAGACTTGTTAATGCTATGTTCAAACCACAATTGGGCAAGACTATGGAAGTCTACGTCGATGACATGTTAGTAAAGTCTAAGAAAGCAGTGGATCACCTAGAACACTTAGCAGACATGTTCACAGTCCTCCGAAAATACGGAATGAAGCTCAACCCTTTAAAATGTTCATTTGGAGTGGAATCCGGAAAGTTTTTAGGTTTCATCGTGAGCGCTAGGGGCATTGAGGCTAGTCGAGCTCAAATTACCTCCTTAAAGGAAGTCAAAGCTCCTAGAACGAAGAAGAAATTGCAAAGTCTCAATGGAAAAGTCGCCGCCTTGAGTCGGTTCATTTCCAAAGCCACAGATAAATGCATCCCATTCTTTGACGCCCTAAAGAAAGGAAATAAAAACTTCGATTGGACTCCCGAATGCCAAAAAGCCTTTGATGAATTGATTCGCCATATGGAAACGCCTCCAATACATTCTAGGCCTGACGATGGCGAGGATCTTCTTATATACTTGGCAGTATCATCCCGTGCTTTAAGTGCAGCGCTAATACGAGAAGACAAGAGGATTCAACATCCAGTTTACTATATCAGCAAAAGACTCACTGGAGCAGAGATGAATTACTCTAAGTTGGAAAAACTCGCCTATTTCCTACTAATTGCATCCAGGAAGTTGAGGCAATATTTCCAAGCTCATCCTATGAGAGTCCTCACTGATCAACCTTTAAAGCAAATCCTGTTTCGCCCTGAGACTTCGGGTCGTCTTCTAAAGTGGAATATTGAACTCAGTCAATAGGACATCACTTATCATCCCCGAAAAGCAATCAACGGACAAGCTTTAGCGGATTTCATCGCATAATTCACAGATAAGGGTAATAGTGAGGATGAAACGATCGACGATTCCCCAACCCAATGGAAGTTATATGTCGATGGCGCGAGAAACGACTATTGTTTTGGAGCCGGAGTTGTACTTGAGACCCCTGAAGGTCGATCATTATGCTATGCACTAAGATTGGAATTTCCTTCAACAAACAATGAAGCAGAATACGAAGCCCTTATCGCTGGCTTAAGGATTGCTAAAGAACTAAACATCCAAGCATTACAGATCTTCAGTGATTCTCAGCTTATTGTATGCCAAGTCAAGAAGGAATTCCAAGCGAAAGGGGGAAATCTGCCCGCCTACTTGTCAAAGGCTTGGGAACTGCTGGGTGATTTCGATCATTACATGATAAGTCATATTCCTCGAGAAGAAAACATGAAAGCAGATTCTCTCGCAAAGTACTCTAGCACAGGCGAAGCTCAATTTCTGGGGTTAACTCCAGTGGAGGTCCTGTCGACTCCGAGCATTGATGAGATGGATATTGATTGGATCATGAGCGTGTCTCAAGAGCAAGAATCATGGATGACTCCAATAACAGAATATCTGCTCAATGGCTCTTTACCGGAAAATTCAAAAGAACGAAAGAAGCTACTGAGGAAAGCCTCTCGCTATATAGTCCAGGATGGCCAGTTATACAGACGGGGATTCTCAATGTCGTTACTTCGATGTGTATCCAGGGAAGAGTCCAAAACAATCCTAGCTGAGGTGCATGGGGGAGAATGTGGTGATCATTTAGGTAGTCAAACTTTAGCGAAAAAGATTCTCCGATATGGATATTTTTGGCCAGAAATTAATCGAGATGAAGTAGACTATTCCCGAAAATGTGACAGATGCCAAAGATTCGCCAAAATTCCTAGAGCCTTCCACTGAACTCACATAGATGGTCAGTCCATGGCCGTTTGCAATATGCGGGACAGACCTTGTAGGACCGTTACCAACTGCCAAATCTGGAATTAAATATGCCATTGTTGCTGTAGATTATTTTACTAAGCGGGCAGAAGCTGAACCACTGGCTACTATCACCTCAAAAAAGATGATAAGTTTTGTGACTAAACGTATCATTTGCAGATATGGTGTCCCCCAAAAAATAATTACAGACAATGGTACTCAGTTCGAAAGTGAAGAATTCCAAGATTTTTGCAAATGATTCAAAATCCGAAAAAGCTTCTCAGCAGTAGCTCATCCGCAGGCAAACGGGCAGGTGGAAGCAGTAAATAAAATTATCAAGTCAACCATCAAGAAGAAGCTTGAAAGAGCGAAAGGTGGTTGGGTCGATAAGCTACCACTAGCACTATGGGCATACAGAACTACCCACAAAACTGCGACTGGGCATACTCCGTTTTCATTGGCATACGGATCAGAGGCAATGATTCCGGTAGAAACAGAGGTCCCTTCACATAGAAGAATCCATTTCAATCAAGCGGAGAATGAAAAACTACAGCTTGAGGCACTAGATCTCCTTGATGAAAAAAGAGAAGAGGCTGAGCTCAGAATCGCATCTCATCAACAAAGGATAGCCAGACATTTCAATTCCAAAGTTCGCCAACGCAGCTTTGAAATTGGAGATCTAGTCCTAAAGAGAATTATGACAGCGACAGGTGTGTTTGGGCCAAATTGGGAAGGACCATATGTCATAGGTTAGAAGCTTCTTGATGGCACATTCAAACTCACTACTGTCGAAGGAGATCAAATTCCAAGAGCTTGGAACAGCAATCACTTGCGTCCATACTTTACTTGATAGCTTTGTTGAAATATTGTAAAAAAAATTATGAATGTATGATTCCTGTAATTGGAAGCGATTGTAAAACCGATGCAAGTGAATAATGAAAGACTATAAAGTGGATGTAGGCCCAAATTCTTGGCCGAACCACTATAAATCTTGTGTTCCTTATTATTATTACATGTTTGCTTTATTTTCGATATGAAAAGTACACTAAATGTATTACTGAAATGTCGATTTAAATTTTTGCAGGCAACGAAAATAAAACTTGCACATTACAAGACCAAGTGATTCTTGTTATCATTCAACAAACAAATTCCAAGTTACAAAATTCCCGAGCTTAAATCCTAGATAAAAAGTGCTTCAATTGAATGGTCAATGATTTCGCCGAAAACGGGCTTTAGCTAATAAATTGAGAAGTTTGAACAAACAAACATCCGATTAAGAAGCTTATGTCCGTTCTCGCGAACTGGCCTAGCAATGAAGTACACTTCTTTGGATTAAACAAACTACTTGTAAGAAAAGGGAGAGCAAGCTTGAAAAGAAAAAAAATAGAGGATCACTGAAAAGGCATAAGCAAGTGGACAAGGAACAACTAAAGCCCTCTTCGGAGGCACAAGTCCTCTTCGGAGGCACAACTCTTCGGAGGATAAAGACCTCTAACGAAGCATATGCCGCAAAAAAGAAAGTTCTCTACTCAACCAAAAAAGATTGGAGGAGTCATGACCCTCCAACCATGATAGAGTAACTTCCAGGCAATCTTCTGAGGCCCATTTCACCAGGAGTTGAAGTGTAACAACCGCTCTTCGGAGTTTCACTTCACTGGAGTTGAAATGTAAAACAAAATAAAAGCCCTCTTCGGAGGCCCATTTCACCAGGAGTTGAAGTGTAACAACCGCTCTTCGGAGTTTCACTTCACCAGAGTTGAAATGTAAAACAAAATGAAAGCCCTCTTCGGAGGCCCATTTCACCAGGAGTTGAAGTGTAACAACCGCTCTTCGGAGTTTCACTTCACCGGAGTTGAAATGTAAAACAAAATGAAAGCCCTCTCCGGAGGCCCATTTCACCAGGAGTTGAAGTGTAACAACCGCTCTTCGGAGTTTCACTTCACCAGAGTTGAAATGTAAAACAAAATAAAAGCCCTCTTCGAAGGCCCATTTCGCCAGGAGTTGAAGTGCAACAGTCGCTCTTCGAAGTTTCACTTCACCAAAGATGAAATGCTATAAAAAAAAAAACAGAGAGAGAGCCTCTCCCAAGGGGCAGAAACAGAAAGACCTCTTCCCAGAGGCACAATAAGACAGAAAGACCTCTTCCCAGAGGCAGAAATGAAAAGACCTCCTCCCGGAGGCACAATCAAGCAGAAAGACCTCTTCGAAGGCACACGTTTCACCAAGATTGAAGTAAAACTTCCAAGTGTTGAAACGTGAAAAAGTCTTCCTCAGAGGTGCAACTTCTCAAAGAAACAAAAATCAAGAAGCCCTTTACTGTGGCAAGCTTTAAAAAAAAATCCTCATTAGAAGCACACTTCAACTTTCAAAGGGAGAGTGAATTACTTGTTCTAGAAAATTCTCTTCCTCAAAAAAGAAGTTGAAATACCTTACAAATACCCGCTTTACCACATAGAAGATTTCGTTCAATAAAATGTGTATATGCACAAAATAAAGAGTGATATCTTCGAAAGTTGAAGCGTAGAAACTTATTTGTGCTCTATTTTTTAATGAAATCATATTCCTCCAAATGTGGATAATTATTCTCTAAAAAATAAAAGCACAAGTTCCTCATAAAATAAAATATTACAATGGGCTTATGGTATAGGGGCAGCATGGCATAACTACATCGGTAAAATTGCGCTCGAACAATATATACCACAAGCTCACTGCAATATCGTACAAAGAAACTTGTACAAAAATGAATAGTAAATGCATTCTCAGATATAGACAGAAGTTTGTACAAAGAAAAAGAATCATTTTATTCAACACTATTTTATATACAGGTACAGGTTCTAAAGTAAAAAAAAAACAACAAAAGAAAAGCGGGGGGCCGGTACCTGCACAATTTCCGGACATTGCATGCAAAAAAGGCAAAAAAGCGATATGGAAGCCACAGAACCAAAGCCATCATTTCTTCTTCCGCCCACCTTTCGAGCCTGCACCTGGCCGAATGACCAACTTTTTAGGTCGGCTTGTAAGGGTAGGAGATGAAGGAGAAAGGGGCTCGATCGGACTTTCTTCCGTCTCTTCTTCGCCAGTTAAAGATCCCTTCTTATTCTTCTTCTTGGAAACTCCCTGCTTTCCTCTCTTCTTGAAGGAAGACCCACTCCCTGGAGAAAGAAGTTTGGATAACGCTTCAGCGTCGGAGCCAGTTGGTTCTGGAGTCCTCTCACTTCCTTCAGTTTCTTCTCCTTTCGGATCTTGAGAAGCAACGGGATCATATAAGCCGTGAAGAGCTTCTATTTGCTGCTCTTTTGACCCGGGTTGCGAAGCAGAAGGAGGAGTGACCTTAAGAGACGGGGAAGGAATAATTGGAGGAGGAGAAGCCTGAATAATGCCCGACGTTTTCTCTGCAGAAGGAAAAAAGTTTAAGTCAGCAAAAAGTGGAGATAAAGGTTCGCTGAGATTCAAGAAGTAGTCAAAAAGCCCATCAAGTTCATAAGAAACAGATGAGCAGTCTACTTGGGCACGATTGTCAGTAGGGTTACCTGTAGAAGTCGGTTCCCTGACGTCAACTTCGTAAGCCTGTGCCTCGGCACTCTCGCCGCCCTCATCTCCACCTTGTATGCTTGTAATATCAGTGGTGACTTTAGTAGGAGAAGGGGAATGAGAACTAGAACCGATAATGTCAATTTCGGCTGAAGGAGAAGGTTGAATTGGAGTAGTTGAGGTGATTTTTCCTGAATATTCTCCTGCCGCTGTTTCGACCCTTAATTTTGCAAGCTGTTCTCTCCCCTTGGCAAGAGCGGCGCGAGCATCATCATCAAGATAATGCTCTTCAAGAGCTGACTCAGCGTAGCCAGCGCCTTTACCATCGAGCATATCAAGTGCGGCCTCCCAAACTTCAGCTAGTGTAATTTCATACTTGGGGCCTAGAAAGGCGAGGCTACCGCGCCCCAAGATGCTATGCAGATAAAAATCAAATAATGTTGAGCTGATGTTGGCCCTCGTTGCCTCGTGAGATTCTTCAGCTGCAATTTTGCCGGCAACGGCCTCATCACGCTCCATTTCAACTTTAGAAAGTTGAAGCTTAAGCATTTGGATCTCCGCCTCTTGGGAGTTATTCTTCTTCCGAAGCTCTTCAATGTCAGCGACATAGCCCTCGCTAATTCTTTTCTGCACTTCGAGCCTGTCTTCGGCATCCCTTTGGCTAGCATGAGCATCTCTCACTTGTTTAAGGAGCACTTCTTCTTTTTGAGAATAAGAAGTAGAGGAAGCAGCAAGCTCTTGTTTCAGTTCTTCAACTTTTGCTTCAAGCTCCTCATTGTAAGAAGCAATGCTTCTCATCTCGGTGTCATGTTGCTCTAGCACCTTTTGCCATTCGGCTTTATCATTTTCCATGGTGAGCATGGTCTCTATGTTTGCACGACTAACTCTCTGAAGCTCGTCAACAAGTTTCTGCCAGTTCGACATCCTCTCAATATCAAGCTTGATGGCGTCAAGGTTCCGTAATATGGCAGACTTGTCAATGGGGACCAAGTCAAGGTCAAACCTTACTCCCTTCAGACACCACTGAGGAAACCGACTTTGCAAAGTGGTAGGACCCGGTACAACTTGGAATTTGGGTCTGCTAATTATAGTTTGGATGTCTGACTTCACGAGAGCGGGAGAGCCGGAAGGAATATCAAGCGAGGCAGGGGCAGTAACCTTTTCAGGAGTTACAGTGGTGTGCTTCTCACCATGTTGGGCTCGCTTGCTCGAATCTTCAACCACATGACTTTTTCCTCTGTCATCATGGGTTTTTCTTTTATGGGAATCGTCACCTCTCTGTGAAGAATCGTGGCGCTCTTCCCTCTCTCTTCTTTCATAGCGCTCCTCTTGAGCCCTCTTTTCTTGAGCTTTTCGAGCGGCTCTCTCTTCATCAGATTCTCTGTAAGAGGGAAGGTAACGCCTGTAGTCATACTGGCTACGCCTCCCGTAGCGCTGGAAATCATCATAATAAGATCCGCTGCGTCCCATCAGAGGATCTGAAATAAAAAAGAGCTAAATCTTAGAATTCTTTAGAGTACAAAAAGTCAGAAGCGTAAAAGTGCCAAAAAAGAAATTCTAAGTGTGTGTGGCGTGCAAACTACGCGCATCAAACTACGAACCACTCTTTAATTGAGGAGTGGTTGTGGGTGTAATAGTCAGCGTCAACTCCTGAGTTGACGGAGTCTGCTGCAGGACAGAAGTTGCTTCAACTACTGAAGAAGAAACCCCAGTAGTGATAGGATCATCTTTAAAAATTTCTTGCGAGGTGGCAAAGAGGTCGCTCAGCCCTTCGAAAGTATCATCCCTGCTCTGCTTGGCAAGGCTAGTTTTCTCGGCTTCTTCGCCAGATTTCTATGAACGTTGGGGAGATCCCTGAGGCTCCTCTTCCTCAATAACTGGGGCAAGTTCGTCAGATGGCCCCGCAACATCAACAGAAGCGGAACATTTCACTAGCAAAGCCTCGGGAGCAGTTCCTTTTGGTTTGGATGTATCTGTAGAAGCTGGGGCATCCAATGCTCTAGCCGGGGAGTCTGGGATTTCATGAGGATGTGTAAAACAAGAAGTATGCAAAAGCCCGTATTGGTGCATTAATTCATCCCCCAACAAAAATTTGATGCTTCTCTCTCCTACAGCCACGGCACTCAATCTATCAAAAGTCTGCTTATGGACCGGATCTCTAGAGGGAAGAGGAAGTGCTGAAAAGAGCAAAGAATGAAATTAGCAATGGGTAATTCGGATCACGAGAAAGTTTTAAAATGGAGACAAGTAATCTTACTTCCTACTCTCCAATCGACATAAAACCCAGGGGGGCAGCGAGCAAAGAAAAATTGGTTCAGAAATCCATGAACGCTTTCGGTAAGGTCGGAAATAAGTTTGCGGTTTCTAGCACTCCTCACAATTATAAGGGAAGGATGATCTCTACTCTTTGCAAACGAGCATACGTAACGGATTTCTTCAAAACTTGGTAAGCGATCAAAAGTTCTTCTGAACAAAACGCACAACCCCATCAAGATGGCATAACCATTAGGATGAAGTTGGGACGGAGAGATTGACAACCGAAGGAGAAGAATTCGGAGAAAGTCATTAAAAGGAGGGATCGCTCCACTTAAACACATTTGACGATTGATTGCAATAAAGCCACGGGGAGGATTGTCTGCAGTATCACTTGGCCCAGGGAGCAGGACATCACTCTTAGTAAAACCAAATTGAGTGCGCAGCTGAGTAAATGCTCTCGGGGTTAGAATGGTTGGAGTTCTCTCTGGAGGGTTCTCTATAGGTAAAGCTACCAGAAAAGTTTCTTCCTCTTGAGCTGCCATTTCTTCTTGATGGGAAGTCATTCTACATAAATAACTGGATATTCAAACATAAAGGTGCACGTTTCCTAAAATGTGTGAGGTGTTGTGTAAAATTAACAAAGCAATAAACAAATATAACTGGAATGAAAACTAGCAAGCATTTGTTAGTTATGAAACCCAGGGACTATTGTTTTAAGCTTAAATATGCAAGTATAATGTTGATGCAGACAAATCAGTTCACATTGTGGATATTTTGCATCGATGTTTAACTTTAGTTGATTAATTCACAAACATTTCATGCAATATATTTAAGTTGCTTGTTTCATCTTGACTAATCTGTCATTTGATGTAGGCAGTCAATGGCAGTATTCTCGCCTTGGTTTCTTTGTTTGTTATTTTCAGCAGGTTGGCAGCTTATAAGTTAATGCGATCTGTGAAATAATACAATGAGATTCAAGCAAACTTAAAGTTGGGGCAGTTCAGAATTTAGGCAAACTTAGTTCGGCAGTTCGAGTCAAATACTCAAAGTGGGACTATGCTCCTAAATGACAACACGTCCAAAGCTTAAGTATTAGGTCGGCTACGATTTTAAAAGTCTTTCGCGAGATAAGGCTAAGTCGGTAGCGGGTCGGAGTCAAACTTAGTTCGGCAGCTCAGTCCTCTAGGTCACAAGGAAGAGATAAGAAAGTAAGCTCTGATCCAAAAGGCAGGAACTTCTCCAAGTATTGACTCGGACACGATCCAAGCCCTAAAGTTTAAACCGGCAAGTTTCCTTCAAGCATTATCTCAACCACGACCTATGGTCACTAAGAGTCAGGTCGGCCAAAGGCTAAGCCACCCAAATTCACTAACTCGCTCCCAAACCAACATCACACTCCATCAACCCGTTAACCCAATAGCCGTTCCATCAACAACAGCCTTCATTTCATTCAAAACTATCAGATCACCCAATAAAAAGTTCAAAGCCCTGCCATCAGAAATCATTGAGCTTGGGGTGGTAAACCATCTTCATCGTTTAAATGATCATCTGAAGCCGAATCGAGTGAACTAGGCTTCATCAGCTATAAATGTGATGGGATTCGTGATGGAGCAACGTACAAGGAGGCAATTCGAGTTCGAGCGACATGATTCACGAATCGATAGAAGTCTACGGTCGAAAGAAGAGTAAAATCACTCTCGCAATGAATGGTAGAAATTATCGGTGATCAGTTGGAACGAAATCGCCTTCACGATCCTTGAGAATATATTAATGGCGGAATCAAGCAATAGAGAAGGTAATGAAGAAAGAAAAAGAAGGTTCACTTATACCCTGCAGTGGAGAGACCTGGAGCGGCGCATATGATCTAACTGATGGGTCGCACACGACCTGCCAACCTAAAAGTGGACAAGTTAAGAGGTATCGAAGCACACGACCTAACAAATAGGCATATGCTTCGAGGGGCAAATGCTAACTCCATCTCGGCCGTGATTCACCGATCTAACACATCAAATAGGTAGCGACCCAGCGTTCAGCCGACCTAAGGTACGAAGGGATGCCGACCTAGTATCTTAGCATGGAAGACCGACTTAACTGCTCGAGGCTTAGGAGGGATACCGACCTAACAGGCTCGAGAGAGATGCCGACCCAAAGTCTTGACAAATGGACGCTGACCTAACTACCTAATGCCTTAAAGGAGACCGACCTAAGCTTTGAGGTAATGCCGACTTAGGGCTCAAAGGAAGAACCGACCTAAGACGTACGAAAACCTGCCGGCATAACTTGACTACCGATCTAGCTACCTAAGGAAATTGCCGACCTAACTGCTATGGACAAGCTGAACTACACTTGAGTCGCGACCGACTTATGACTTAAGCCAGGTCGTTCGCGATCTAGGCATAAGAAAGAGAACGCGGTGCAACAGCTACACACGCGGCACGATAGCTCGGCAGCGACTTAGGACTTGGGATTTGGGGCCAGAAGAACATGTATCTCTCATCTAAACCGTAGGCCATACATGAATAAAAGAGGGCGACCTACGACCTAGCCTAGCCCGAAGCCGACTCACGATCCAACTCATCTCGGCCACTACCTACAATTTGACACCAGAAACCCCTATAAATACGCGACCACCTCCAACATTCTAGGGACTTTTAGACCAATCACTTCAAGCGCCAATACTCTGCTGAATTCTCAACTCATCCGACATTTCAAGTTCAAAAGGCATTTCAACTAACTTCAAGGGAAAATCTAACGCAATCTACATGGATTCGAAGAATTCTTCTCTACCAAAGTTCTAGTTGTTTGTCTCGTCATAATTGTAATTGAAGATTGTTGTAAAGTTGTAATCGATTTAGCAATAAAGAGAATTAAAGTGGACGTAGGCTTGCCTTGAGCCGAACCACTATAAAATCGTTGTTATTCACTGTTTTTTCTGTAATTTTCTGCTTATACTCTATTCCCGAATCATCGGGTGGTGCTTTCACAACTACACTTTATACACCGGGGTGTTAGCGTTCAAATTTTAGCGTTAACACTTCCAAAGAAGCCCTTGCAATCTGGATATTCAATAATCACGATCGGACTTCCCATCACTAAGGGTGATAAAATCTCTATATCGGAGATCAGCCGATGCAGAGACATTCGACGGTAAACCTTCCTTTTTCGAAAATATCCGGTCTTCAACGCCGGTCTTCAAATGCTATCCATTACGACGTATCACTATTCGGAATGGGATTTATGACCCAAAGTTCCTCTCCCGGCTAAACCGAATAACGAGTGCTTATTTTTAAAATAAGTGTAGCATTCAAGTTCAAGCAAATCACAACAAATACCCATTTAAGGGTAAATATTGATTATCGGTTATTTAACTATAAAGATATGCACAACGTCACCATATTCCAAATAATTTCCCAAATTATTTATTTTCCAAAGATATCTTTACAAGATATATATTTTCCCATACTTAAAAAATAAATCATTGTTTATTTTTAAACAAAATTCCCTTTCCTTTATAAATTTCATGTGAATTTAAATTTTCAAATATCCACTGATGTACGAATTTTCAATTCGATTTCAAATATCCACTTTCAATTTATTTTTAAAAGATAAAATCACAAAACATTTCACTTCATATTGGAAAACATTTTCCATATTATTTAATAATAAGTAATTCACAAATTTATTTATTTTCCACATTTGGAAAATAACCAATATACTTAAATCACGACTAAGTATATTTTTTATTCTTTAAGGAAAACATTCTCTTAAACGCATTCATTTGAGTCAAAGCGAATGTTACGTAAAACATCGCTACGACAACCCAAAATCACTGGTATAGGGATTCGAAATTTAGATAGATATATAAATCCCAATACTATACAAAAAAATTCTTTCGAAAATCATTTACTATAAAAACAGTGTTATCATCTTTTCCTTGTTTCTCGAAAACGTCTATTTCAACAATAAATTTTGAAATCTATGGTTTCGATTTTTAACACATTTTAAAACAACTTCAAATCGTTTTAATTCTATTTAAAAGATCACTTCCTAAAACATATCTTTAATATATTATTCACTGTCCAAAATTGTGAATATAAATCGTTTACCAAATTCAACACTTCTACATATTTAATTTAAAGGATTATCCACTATCCAAAATCGTGGATATATCTCCTTTAATAAGCTTTCATATTTACTTATCAAATTCAATTTGTTTTGGATTTATGAAACAACGTTTATAAATTCACACACATATATATATTTTATAAAAACTTCAACTTATAAAATCCATCAATTTACAAATTCTATTCAAATCTCATTTAAATGCAAAAATCCAATTTATAAGTTAATTACTTATAAATCTTTTATTTTACAAAATCTATACATTTTATAAATTCACAATTTATAAATCTGTAAATTTCATTCACTTATGAAATCCATTTATACTTCATTTTAACACTTTTATAAAACTCGTTTTATAATTCCAATATTTTGATTTATAAATATCAATTTTATAAATCTTTTACATAAGGCTTTTATAATAATTCAAAAATCCCAATTTAAACCGTTTTACAAATAAATCAACTACTTACTTCAAAAATCACATTTCGGTTATATTTCACAAAAATCATAATTTTTATGACATAAAAGGTATAACATTTATTTATTTGAAATAAATCGATTCCAAAATTCAATAAAATGTATACTTTCAAAAATCATGTAACGATCCCGAATTTTAATTTATTTTAAATTGATAATTAATTTAATTTTTGATTTAATATTGTGAAATTAATTGGTTGATCGATTTGAGTTTTTCCAAATTCAAATAAAATATGTTATTTATTAATAAAGAGATAGTTTCTTTTATAAATTGTTTTAATTTAATAATGAGTTATTTTTAAACAATGTTTATAATGTAATGTCTTTACAAATAGATTTTTTTATATAAATAGAAATTGTTATATTGATATCTTGGAAGAAACTGTGAATTGTAAGTTTGAAAATAAAATATTTCGAAAATATTTAAAATAAATCTTATAACATTACCATTAGTATAAAAATAAGTGCATTAGAAAATTTAGTATTTGATAGATTGGGTTAAAAATAAAGGTGAAAACAAAAATAAGCACGTGCGTTAAAAATAGATATTTATTTATATTATAAAGTAACAAGACAACCAAAAATGACGATAAGTGTGTAAGTATGAAACAAGTAGACATATATATGAAAGTATATATCATCTCAGCCATCAAAACATTTATAAATGCAGCATCAACCTGGAACACCAACGCAAAGACAAAAATAAAATAAAACAAGAAAGGACTTAAGCATTTAATGCAAGTATCTCTAGCCCATGACTAAAATATCTCAAGCCACCAAAGTAAGATTTCGGCCACCAAAGAAAAATCTGCATAGTTAATAAATAAAGAAAAGAAAATCTTTGAACTTGTTGTACAAACAAATAAATATACATCACCTGTGTACAAAATAGTATCCCCTGTAAAATATTCCTTCTTATATATCAACCTTCATCAGTTCGATCAGTTGAAAGCAAAGAAAAATCTGAAGTAACACCATTTAAAAACTTAAACAAAACTTCAACTTATATAAACTCAAATCAATTCAACCAGAGATAAACCAGAAGAGCATCAGTTAGCAAACTCAATCTTATTTCTTCAGCAACTCTGTTTTCTTCCTCTGGAAACAACACTGTGAGTAAATAAGTTATCCTTCATACTCAAAGATAATTTATCAATGACCAAGTTAGTTTGAATTGTTGCGATGATTAAACCATTCGGTTAAACATTTTGAAGCTCTGTAAACAGGTTTCCTCTCCTGTTCTTGGAGTTCGGTATGAAACAAATAAAACAAAATTCGATTCCACATGTTTTGATCACTATCAAGCTCGGGTTTCAAAACAAAATATGTGTATTTGAGCAAGAATTATATTATAAAAATAGTTCAAGAAGAAAAACAATAATATACAGTATGAAATTTCAAAATTTTACAGGAAAACTTATCATGATGAAAATTTCGAACATGTTGAATTGTCATTTCAAATATTTCACATGAATACTTATTTGAAAATAGGATCTTTAAAACAATATTGATGACCTTTAATGTTGGGGTTAGGAAGCAGTTGTTAGTTGAACTAAAATTGGATTTTAGTCACTTCCCAGAGATCTAAGGAATTCCGATCGCTGAAACTTTGCATGAAGTAAGTCTGGAAATCGATTAGAATGGGAAAATTGTTAAATAATTTTTCTATTGAAAGGAATGAAGGAACGAGTGAGTTTAGGGTTTAAGTCGTAGGTTTGTTGGGGTCCGGAAACGAGGTGATTACTTCAACTCTGTCTGACTGAGATACGCGAGTCTCTGGGAATGAGTAGTGAAGGGGGTTGGCGAGGTGTGGTTGAAGTGGTGGCGCCTCACGTGGAGGACATGGAGGGGGTGAGGTGATTTATCTGAGGAGAATCGAGTCCAGTATTTCGAACGATGGGTCAAGTTTCGCTCCGGAAGTTTGCGTGTCGAATTGATCTTGGATTTCGAACATTTTGATCAATCGTGACTTGTTGGGTGAGGCGAGGTTCGCTTGAGCTCCGACGCCGCCGTTTGCACGTGAACGAGCACTGGAGTGGTTAGCAAGGTATTTGTTGCCTGGGGAGGGTTGATTTGTTTCTCGCGTTATACTCGAGTAAATCGAGTAGTTTACTCGAAACTGGAATAGGTAGTGCTCGGTCAAATTTTGTCCCAAGCTTTTCAACTATGGCCCATTTCAGTTTCCTGAAATTTGAAAACCAAATTCAAATTTATAAAGCAAGGTGTTAAACTGATGGTTTAAATCAGAATACAAATAAAAATTCAAGTTTGGATTAGAATTCAGTTTAGGCACAAATAAAATTTTAAATCCAAATTGTTTAATAACTTAAAAGTAGTTAAGGGCATTAAAAGAAATTTGAAATTTAAAATGAAATTGAAAGGTGTAAAAGAATGTTTTAAAACAAGTTAAATTAAAAAGTGGAAACTGAACCTGAATTTAAATTGAATTCTAAACTTTGAAATATAAACTAAGTTTTATAGATTTATATTTTTAAATAAGTAAAATGTTCAAGTATACTTAATTTGATTTTTACTCTTTTAAAATTTCTTTATAATAAAAATATTACTTCAACAATTAAGTTAAAGGATTCAAAAAATTAGTTTTTAACTTTATTAAAGATAAATAAGGGTTCACTTTAAATCTTGGATTTCAAATGCAATTTGAAAGACAAATTTGAAAATAAAAGTTTCAAACATTTTGGTAAATGATATTTAAATCATTTATAAGAATGAGTTTATCTTAAAAGTTAATTCATAATTAAGGATTAACTATTTAAGAAATTAATTATGGATTAATAATTGATTAAATAGGTAATTAGGGATAATACTTATTATGATAAAGTAAGGATAATTAGTCAAATGGTAATTAATTAAAAATTAATTAATAAATGTGATTAATTAAGATTATTTAAATAATCAAAAGGTAAAGATTTATTAAGTAAGGAATAATTAATTTATAAATTAAGGATTATTAATTGGATATTAATTAGTAATTAAAATTTGACTTAATCAAGTGATTAAGCAAAAAAAATCAATTGAAGGATAATGTGATAAATTAAGCAGTGTAATTTATTAAGAAATGATCATAAATTAAGGAGTAATTAAATAGTCATTGTCATTAATTAAAGATAATAAATTAAGGATTAATTATTAATGAAGGGTTAATTGATGATTTATTTAAAAGATAATTTATTAAATATTTTGTAATTAATTGATTGTTAATTTACCATAACTAGCAAATTATCCATAGAAATTAATCTAATTTAAACCCATCAGATAATTAAATTGACACTATTTTTCGATGTTTAGATTATATTGGATGTTGAATTGTTTGATATCCTTGATATGTGATGCTTCGTGATATATCCTGATTTAAGTTACAATGTAATTTATTATCTATGGTGTAATTCATTACCTGTGATATATGTATATATATCGGTGATCTGTGAATGAAGATAAGCGTTATGGTTTATATCGCTTATCAAATATATTGTTGTATTTGATCTGTGAGGATTGAATGATGTTGCACTATTGTGTTAAACCCTTGGACCATACTTATACACACACAAATATGGATTTCACGAGGAAATCGATTAAGTCACAGATTTTTGAAAATAGTTTTTAATTTGAATTTTTTAATTCAAACGGTTTGAAATGGAATCGGGTTAAAATGTGAAAACTTTTTGAAATTGAATTTCAAGATAAAATTTGTTTTTGAATAGGTGGATTACGCCCTGAAATTTAAATAATTTGATTTAATTTTGAATTCAAAATTTCAATTTGAATTCTATGATTTGAAATTAGGGATTAAAGATGTTATACCAGTTTATATGCGTTAAACCATTTTTAAATGTATTGATTTAGGAATTTGAATTTAATTCAAGGACTTTAACTCGTGCAAACATAATTGGATTTTTCTGAAACGAAAACTATTTGTTTTCAAAGAATAAAAGCTGTCACATAAGTAATGAACTTCCAATTTGTGTTGAAAGGTTTCAAGTTTGAAAAAAAATTTGAAATGTTTTGAAAGGCTATGAATGAATCTTTGGAAACGAGTTTGAAAGTAATGAATTAAATCTCAATTTAAAGATTTAACGAGTTAATCAGATTAAAATGGAGATTGTTTTGAAATCTATGAATGGATTTTTATGAAATGAGCTGAAATTTGTGAAATGAATCTTTTTGTTTAAAAGATTAGTAATGGTAATTTGTTTTAAACCATTTGAAAGAAAAGTTTTGGGTAATAAATTATGACTTAACAGAGACCCCAATATCCATATGTTTCTTGTAAATATTGCACTTACTACTCGGTTTAGCCGGGAGAAGACCTTTGTGTCAAATAGCCCATTCCGAATATGTGATACGACGTTATGGATAGCATTTGAAGACCGGTGATGAAGACCAGATCTTTTTGAAAGAGAAAGGATAACTCATCGAATGTCTTTGCATCGACTAGTCCCCGGTATAGAGACTCCATATGTGATAGGAAGTCCGGACGTGATTAGGGATTATCCGGATTTACAAGGACTTCTTTGGAAGTGCCTTCGGTTCTGTTCGAACCCAGAATAGACTTGAATGGATTGTATGTCTGACATTACAAATTGAGATATAAAGCAGATTACTTTCAAATACATTTCTGCTGGTGGCGGGGAATTTATTCTCTTAGCTTAAGACCCTTCTCTGAGACGTACGAGCTTACAGGTTATGTAGTTGAAGGTTATCAGTAATATATTCCCAATTTGGTAATGTGGCATGCTGAGTGCTGCTGATCATTTGTTGATCAAAGCGTGGCTTTTGTGAAAAGCGTAGCTTTGTGGACGAAACTTCGTCGAACCTCACAACCAGGTAATGGTCAAAACAGGAAGAATGCAGCAGGGCTATTTGGGGATCGCGCCTCCTGAGGATATGTTCATTTCCTTCTGGATAGAGGTGGTATCATGGTATGGAGCCCAGATATTTAACCTATGTGGTTACTGCGAATTTATTACTTTGTGGTTGTTGGTTATCGGGATCCCGGGAAAGGTCGGTTACGGCCGGGGGATGGCATACCCGTGTCAGTAGTTACCCAGTAAGGGGTAACCCGGCCTTGTGTTGGCAGAGATCCGATTAGGTTCTCGGGGCATCCTTCCAAAGGCATACCTATGTGGCAATGGGAAGATCCTTGGCCTGACCATTTGTTGGAAATCCAATTCCCAATACGTAACCCTGTACGGTTTTAGTTGTAGAAACTGCCATCTACTTATGGTGGCGCCCCACTGTTTGGATGGTAGCTATAGTAGGCATAGTTCGAAATGTCTATGTTGGCTAAGATTTATATTATACTTTCGAAATGCTTTCTGTACTTTGCACTTATAGTAATAATATCAAAGAAATTTGCGTATTAAGCATGTTTGACTATCATAAGGAGAAATCTCCTCCGATTTTGCGTTTGCATTGAGTGTGTGTGCATGAGGCCTTATGGTAGTCTCATTTTCTTAAAGCATTGCGAATCTAATTTAAAATATTTCTTTGTTGTTTTTAAAGGTAAACTGTTTTTGTTACTCATACCAGTCTCATGACTGACCTGGAGTTTATTGTTTCTTTCCTAAACTCTGGGTGCTCAAAATTTTTCCACATGGGCAGTATAGAGTTGGGTTTTTCAGATAGCTAGGTTTAGTAGATTATCTAGAGCTAGTTCAGTCTTTGGGATTTGGACGAGACATGCTTGTCTTTATGCATCGTGATGTTGGTTCGAGATGCTGCTGCTGGAGTTCTTTCTTGAAGACTCTATTAGAGTTATTTGTTCCGCTGCTAGTGTTATTAATTTTTCTTTCCGCTACTATTTTATTGTATTATATCTCTGACATATATTGATATCTATTGTATCATCTGTTGTATCAGATATTGTATCAATGTTGTATATCAATGTATTATTAATTTTTCTTCCGCTGTGTTGTTATACTTAATTGTGCTATAAGCTCTGGCGACTCGGATTTGAACGATCGAATCTGCGGCATTTGAGTACGATGTAACGTACGGATGTCGATTTTCGAACAGGGAAAATTCCTTATTGTCACATTTGGTATAAAAGCTAAGGTTAAACTTTAGCTCAGAAGTATAACACATTAAGTGGCTCATTGGAGATAGGGTGAAGCATACCCTAGAATGAGTAATCCCAAAGATATTCGTTTGAATGTCTCAGTAAATTCTCTAACTATCCACCGATAGTAAGTATGAGTGCAAGAAGAGGACGAGATAGGGGACAGGGGAATACGACCACAAATGGTCAATTCCCTGCAACTGTGGAAATAATTTTCTCTACAATCTTCTTTGATTCGTTTCCAAATTCTTTTGATTTCTTCGTAGCAGCTCCAGAAAGAAGTTTCGGTGTGATGGTGACCCTACGAATCGTTGTAGAAAATCCTTACTTCGTATTACACTGGTTTCTTATCTGTATTTGATTTAAACGTTAATAAATATGAATTGGAAATTTGGGATTAAAATTTTAAATAAATTGGAAATTTGGAATTAAATTTTTTAAACAAATTGGAAATTTAAATTGAGTTAAATTGGATAATAGAATATGAAGATAAATTTGAATTGTATCGACAAAACGATTTCGTTTAAAACCAAATTTGAAATTCTATTGTAATTTCTTGGGTTGATCGAAGTCCGAAGAGGGACAAATGGGTATATGTTTGGAGATATTCCGACTTGAGTTTGGAATCCATATCTAGTGTTGGAGAATTGTGGAAAATCAAATCCATTTATCTATTGTTTGGGTCTCGATATATTCTACGGACGGTTAGTTATGCATCGAAGTAACCAGCGCCTCACATATTTTGTAGATCTGGATAACCCGAGTATCTTGTGAAATGTTAAATAGATTCGTTCTTGTATCTATTGATGATAGTCTGATTTGGTAAGCTAAGTACAGAATAGATATCCAATTTGATTTGGAAAACTGTTTCTCAGTTTTTGTTTATCTATCTTTGTAGTTTTCGTGCCTGCAAATTTCGAGGACGAAATTTCTTAAGGAGGGGAATCTGTAACGATCCCGAATTTTAATTTATTTTAAATTGATAATTAATTTAATTTTTGATTTAAAATTGTGAAATTAATTGGTTAATCGATTTGAATTTTTCCAAATTCAAATAAAATATTTTATTTAATAATAAAGGGATAGTTTCTTTTATAAATTGTTTTAATTTAATAATCTGTGACGCCCCACCTCTATACCCACGCTAGCCAAGAACACTATGGTGTAGTGCTGTCAACAAACACGGAGAATAAGGCTGTTGAGGAGAGACCATCCATGTAATTGCTTATCACACGGTGGCTATAAATAATCTTCGGAAACAAACGTAGAAATAAGCATAACACAAATCAGTCACAGACATCCATATCAATAAGGCGGAAGAAGATATGAATATATAACTAACACATGAAAGTGTACATCAGAGTAGTGGTCAAAAAGATCCACAATAATACAAAAGAATAGCAACACGTGCTATACAAAAGAATACAACTATGAGTCTATATCTCAAGTGTATACAACAAAAACTACTAATCTAAATAGTTAGCCAAAAGTCAGAGTAGCAAATCCCGGGAAGAAGTCAAGGAGAAGCACCTATAACATCTCGGCCTGACCCGAGTATTATTTAAGAAAATAATAAACGGATCAGTCTAGCTATAAATATCAGATGACATGATATAAAATAAAAGATATGGCATAAACATAAAATATCCATACTGACATACTACTATAAGTATGCAAATGATGATCAACAGAAGATCAATCAATAAGAGATAAATAAATATCACAAGAATCTTCTCAAAGATCCAAAGATGGCACCATACCCTAAACTTGTACTCATAACAAGTCAATGACATAAATTCCAGAAATCAACACAAGAAATCCAGAAATCACAGAAAAAGGGAAAGAGGCCTATCACATGACGGTCCGAAGACCATGGGGAGCTACCCCATATGGGTGAGTCGGAATCACCCAGATGAGGTCTAGGCTAACCAAAAAGCAAAAAGGTATTGTTAACGCTAAAATTTGAACGCTAACACCCCGGTGTATGAGTTATAGTTGTGAAAGCACCACCCGAAAGCTCGGGAACAGATTACAAGCAGAAAACAGTAGAAAAGCGGTAAACGACAACAATTTTATAGTGGTTCGGCTTAAGGGTATAGCCTACGTCTACTTTAAGTACTTTTATTAATGATCTCGTTACAAGCTGATACAATTCTTCTCAAGTACAATATATCTCAAGTTACAAGAGTTTTGGAACAAGTAGCTCAAGCTTCTATGTCGATTAAAATCCTTGAATTCAAATTGAAGATGTGTAGTTTCTTCGTGAAGTTCTTCGAAGTATTCCTTTGATCTTGAAAGCTCTAAGTGTTGATGGAGTTCTCGATGCAGCAAGGTAACGGTCTCTCAAGAGAATGTGCCAAAAGTCCTTTGAATGTTGGAGGTAGTTGCCTATTTATAGAGAGTTTCGGTCTGGAATTATTGCCAAGTCCTAAGTCGTGGTCGATTTAAGTTAAGTCGTAGCCGACTTAATATGAGTCGTGGCCGGTCCATCTGGCCCCTTCATGGCTTCATAGGAGTTCACTTGCACAAGTCCTAGGTCGCCTCCGAGTCAACACTACCCCTTCTTAGTAATACGGCCTCGGGTTTGCATTTAATAGCTTTAAGTCGTTCACGACTCAAATTAGGTCGTGAGTCGTGACCGAGATAACTGGGAGCTGAATCGTGCACGAGTTAAGAGGCTGCTGTGCTGAGTAGCTGCATTGAACTCATCTTCCTTTTCTTGAGTCGTGAACGAGCTAACATTGGTCCTAAATCGGTTGTGACTTGGGTCGGTAACTATTCTAGGTCGCCAACTTGGTAAGACATTAGATCAGTAACTCGGTCAAGTCACTGAGTTGGCATCTCTTTTAGGCCTTAGGTCGGCCTTCCTATTAAGTCGGCATCCTCTGAGTCTTAAGCCAGTACCCACGTTAGGTCGTCCACTGTTTTAGCCTTAACTCGGTATTCCTTAAGTCGGTAACCCTTTGAGCCTTAAGTCGGTAACCCTTTGAGCCTTAAGTCGGTCTCCCTGATAAGGCAGTTAGGTCGGTATCTACGTTGAATGTTAGGTCGGCATACCCCTTAGGCCTTAGGTCGGCATGCTTCTAACTGTTAGGTCGGTAAGTCATGGTCGAGGCGGAGTTAACATTTGCCCCTCGAAGTATACGCCTAAATGTTAGGTCGTGTGCTTCGATAGTCCTTAACCCGTCCCCTCTTAGGTCGGTAGGTCGTATGCGACCTAACAGTTAGACCGTATGTGTTGCTCCAAATTTTCCACTGCATGGTATAAGTCACATCTCCTCCTTCCTTCTCATTACCTACTCCTTTGATTCTGCCATTAAAATTTTCCCGAGCTCCAAAAGGCGATTTAACTCCAATCAACTACTAACAACCTCTGCTATTCATTGCGTAAGTAAACCCTCTTCTTCGATCACTGTTGGCTCATGAATTCCGTCACTTAAACCACTTCCTTGCATGATCCTTCATCACGAATCCTATTACACTCATGGCTGATGAAGCTTAGATTTCTCGGTTTGGCTTTAACTGACCGATGAGACGATAAAGATGATTTACTGATTCAGGCTAGTTGATTTTGATTCGCGCTAGGATTGCAAGGCGTTAAATTTGCAGTGGTTTCGAAATGGTGTATTGGATGATCCGATAGCATGAAATAGCATAAATGAAATGAGGGTTTCTTGGTTGAGGGAGTGGCTAACGGGTTAACGGGTTGAGTGGGGCGAGGTATCGATTTAGATGCGACCCGGTGATTTGAAGTGACTTAGCTTTTGGCCGACCCAATCCTTAAATCGCGGCCGTGTTAGCACTTGGGGGAAATCTGCCAACCTATTCTTCTGCCGATCTAAGCCTTATACCGTGGCCGAGTTAATCCTTGGGGAAATCTGCCGATTTAACCTTCTACTGATTTAACCTTGAACCGCAGCCAAGTTAACCCCTAAGTCGTGACCGAGCTAAGCCCTTAAACCGTGACCGAGTTGGCTCTTAAACCGCTGCCGAGTTAACACTTAAGCTTTGGGCATGCTGACTTTTTGAGAGCATAGATCCACTTTGAGTTTCTAACTCGAACTGCCAAACTAAGTTGCCTAAATTTTGGACTGCCCCAACTTTAAATTTGCTTGAATCTCAGTGTATTATTTCACAGATCGCATTAACTTATAAGCTGCTAACCTGCTGAAAATAACAAACAAAGAAAACCAAGGCGAAAATACTGCCATTGACTGCCCATGTCAGATGACAGATTAGTCAAGACAAGACAAGCAACTTAATTACACTGCATGAAATGTTTGTGAATCAATCAATTAAAGTTAAACATTAATGCAAAGTATCAATAATCTGAACTGATTTATCTGCATCAACATCTTACTTGCATATTTAGGCTTAAAACAATAGTCCCTGAATTTCATAACTAACGAATGCTTGCTAGTTTTCATTCCAGTTATATTTGTTCACTGCTTGATTGATCTTACACAACACTTCACACACTTTAGGAAACATGCACCTTCATGTTTGAATACCCAGTTGTTTATGTAGAATGACTTCCCACCCAGAAGAAGAAGTGGTAACTCAAGAGGAAGAAACTTTTCCGATAGCTGTTCCCATAGAGAATCCTCCGGAGAGAACCTCGACTATTCTAACTTCGAGAGCGTTTGTCCAGCTGCGCACTCAATTTGGCTTTGCTGAAAGTGATGTTCTTCTTCCTGGGCCAAGTGATACTGCTGACAATCCTCCCTATGGCTTTGTTGCAGTCAATCGCCAAATGTGCTTAAGTGGGGCGATTCCTCCTTTTAACAACTTCCTTCGAACTCTTCTCCTTCGGTTGACAATCTCTCCGTTTCAACTTCATCCCAATGGCTATTCCATCTTGACGGGGTTATGTGTTTTGTTTAGAAGAACCCTTGATCGCCTACCGAGTTTTGAAGAAATTCGTTATCTGTGCTCGTTTGCAAAGAGTAAAGATCATCCTTCCCTCATTATTGTGAGAAGTGCCAGAAACCGCAAGCTCATTTCCGATATTACTGAAAGCGTTCATGGATTTTTGAACCAGTTTTTCTTTGCCCGCTGTCCCTCAGGGTTTTATGCCATCTGGAGAGTAGGAAGTAAGATTAGTGTTTCTATTTTTTCCGTTTTGAAACTTTTTCGAGATCCGAACTTTCAGTTGCTAATTTCATTCTTTGTTCCTTTCAGCACTTCCTCTCCCTTCTAGAGACCCAATTCACAAGCAAGTTTTTGAGAGGTTGAGTGTCGTGGCCACAGAAGAGAGGAGCATAAAATTTCTGTTGAGGGATGAATTTTTACATCAACATGGGCTTCTACACACTTCTCGCTCTATGCATGCTCATGAAGTTCCAACGGAAGTCCCCGATTCTCCGATAAAGACTCCTGAATCTTCGCTGGTGAAGTGCTCCACTTCTGTTGATGTTGCGGGGCCATCTGGTAAACTTGCCCCGGTTATCGAGGAAGAAGAGCCTCAGGGATCCTCTCACCATTCACAAGAATCTGGTGAAAAGGCTAAGAAATCCAGTCCTGTCAAGCAAAGCAGGGACGATACCTTCGAAGGATTGAGCGACCTCTTCGCTACTTCACAAGAGATCTTCAAAGATGACCCTACTACTGCCGGGATTTCTTCTTCAGTAGTTGAAGCTACTTCTATTTTGCAACAGTCGTCGTCGACTCAAGAGTTGACGTTAACTATTACACCCACAACCACTCCCCAAATAAAGAGTGGTTCGTAGATTAATGCGCGTAGTTTGCACAACACACACACTTAGAATTTCTCATCACTTCTATGTACTTATCTTCTTGCACTTTAAAGATTTCTAAAGCTTATTATTTTAATTCCAGATTCTCCTATGGGGCGCAGTGGCTCGTACTATGACGATTTCCAGCGCTACGGGAGGCATAGCCAGTATGATTACAGGCGTTACCTTCCTTCTTACAGAGAGTCGGATGAAGAGAGGGCTGCCCGAAAGGCCCATGAAAGGAGGACTGAAGAAGAACATCGTGAAAGAAGGGAGAGAGAAGAGCGCCATGATTCTTGGCAAAAAGGCGATGACTCTCACAAGAGAAAATCTCATGACGATCGAGGAAAAGGTCACATGAGTGAAGACTTAAGCAAACGAGCCCGTCACAGTGAAAAGCAGGCCTCTACTACTCCTGAGAAAGTTACTATTCCTGCCTCGCTCGACATTCCTTCTGACTCTCCCGCTCTTGGGAAATCAGATATTCAAACGATAATTAGCAGGCCCAAATTTCAAGTTGGACCGGGTCCTGCCACTCTGCAGAGCCGATTTCCTCAATGGTGCCTTAAGGGGGTGAGGTTCGACCTAGACTTGGTCCCCATCGACAAGTCTGCTATGTTGCGCAATCTTGATGCCGTCAAGCTCGATATCGAGAGGATGTCAAACTGGCAGAAGCTTGTCGATGAGCTTCAAAGAGTTAACCGTGCCAACATAGAGGCCATGCTTACTATGGAAAACGATAAGGCCGAATGGCAAAAGGTCGTTGAGCAACATGACACCGAGATGAGGAACATTGCTTCTTACAATGAGGAGCTTGAAGCAAAAGTCGAGGAATTGAAACATGAGCTTGCTGCTTCCTCTACTTCCTATTCTCAAAAAGAAGAAGTGCTCCTGAAACAAGTGAGAGACGCTCACGCTAGCCAAAGGGATGCCGAAGACAGGCTAGAAGTACAAAAAAGAATCAGTGAAGGCTATGCTACTGATATTGCTGAGCTCCGAAAGAAAAACAACTCCCAGGAGGCGGAGATACAAATGCTTAAGCTTCAGCTTGCCAAAACTGAAAGGGAGCGTGATGAGGCTGTCGCCGGCAGAATCGCAGCTGAAGAATCTCATGAGGCGACCAAAAACAGCATCAGCTCAACATTATTCGACTTCTACTTGCACAGCGTCTTGGGGCGTGGAAGCCTTGCCTTTCTAGGCCCCAAGTATGAAATCACACTGGCTGAAGTTTGGGAGACAACACTTGATATGCTCGGTGGTAAAGGTGCTGGATATGCTGAGTCAGCCCTTGAAGAGCATTATCTTGATGACGAAGCCCGTGCCGCTCTTGCCAAGGGTAAGGAGCAGCTTGCTAGAGCGCGGGCCGGGATGGCGGAAGAGGAGCGTTCTGAAAAAGAAGTACCGCCTACCATCTCCGAACGTCCTCTAGTTTCTCCCGAGGTGGACATTACAGGCCCTAGTGCTCATTTGCCGCCTCCTACAAGAACTGGGGTAATCACCCCTACTGATGAAGAGGCTTTGGAGGACATTGGGGCTCAGAATTATGAGATTGAACTGACAAAGCCAATATCTTCAGGTAATTTCGACATTGGTCCGATTCAGGTGGATTGCCTGCTTATTCCTCAAAAATTTGATGAGCTTCTCGATTACCTCTTGAATCTCGATGAACCCATATCTCCCTTCTTTCGGGAAGATACTAACATTTTCAATTTTTCTTCTTCTGCAGTTGAAACAACAAGTGCCGTGCAGACTTCGCCTTCTCTGGTTATTCCTCCTCCATCTCTTCAGGTGACTCCTCCTTCTGCTTCACAACCTGGGTCACAAGAGGAGAAAATTGAGGCTCTTCATGGTTTGGATGACCCTGTTGCCTCGCAGGAGCAAAAAGATGAGGGACTCGAAGGAGGCGAGATCTCTCCGGAGCGGACTCCTTCTGACGACGTAGTTTTGTCCGCTCTCGTTACTCCGGGGAGTGAGTCTTCTTCGCAGAGAAGAAAGAAGCATGGGACATCGAAGAGGAGGGGGAAGAAAATTATCACCACTGAAGAGGAACCGGAAATTGCGCCAGTTGTACCTCCCTCCCTTTCTTCCCTTATGCCTTCAGACCAACCTGGAAGACCCGAAAAGCTAACCACTCGGCCGGGTAAAGGGTCTAAAGGCGGCAAGAAGAAATGAAGAGTTGAGCTTTTTGATTCCTTTTTTGTGTAATGGTCGGATGTTGTGCAGGCACCGGCCCCTGCTTCTTATTTTGAAACCTGTATCTGCAATATCTGCAATTGAATAAAATGATTCTTTATTTGTACAGACGTTTGTTTGAATTTGAGAATGCATTTATTATTCATTTTTGCACAAGTTCTTTTTTTTTTTTTTGCACAAGTTTTATTTATACGATGTTGCGGTGAGCTTGTGGTATGTTGTTTGAGCGTACTTTACCGACATAGTTATACCGCTTTGTATGTAACTATACCATGAGCTTACTGCAATATCGTATACTTTAAGGGGACTTGCACTCTCGTTTTCTAAAGAATAATTACTTCATTCTCGAGAAGAATTTTCGTAGAGTGCAACTTCCTTCATATAAGTTTCTACGCTTTGTCCTTCGAAGAAATCACTTTCTCTTTTTGCGTGTGTATATATTTTGCCAAGTGAATTCTTCTATGTGGCAAAGCGGACCTCTGAATTTACTTTAACCCCCCTTTTTTTTTTGAGGAAGATCATTCTCCATAATAGGTAAATTACTCTTCCTTTGGAAGTTAAAGTATGCTCTTGATGAGGTTTTTTTTTTTTTTATATATATAGAAAGTTGGACCTCTGAGGAGGGATTTTTCACGTTTCAACACTTGGAAATTTTATTTCAATCTCGATGAAACGTGTACCTCCAAAGAGTTATGCCTTAGAAATCCTTTTCACTTTTCAACACTTGGAAGTTTTATTTCAATCTCGGTGAAATGTAGGTTTCCGAAGAGGTCTTTCTTCTTAATTGCGCCTCCGAAGAGGTCTTTATTTTGTTTGCATTTCAACTCTGGTGAAGTGAAATTCCGAAGAGCGACTATAACACTTCAACTCCTGGTGAAATGTGCCTCCGAAGAGGTCTTTCTTTTGCTTGCATTTCAACTCTGGTGAAGTGAAATTCCGAAGAGCGGCTATAACACTTCAACTCCTGGTGAAATGTGCCTCCGAAGAGGTCTTTCTTTTGCTTGCATTTCAACTCTGGTGAAGTGAAATTCCGAAGAACGGCTATAACACTTCAACTCCTGGTGAAATGTGCCTCAGAAAGGGTTTTCATCGCCTGGAAGTTACTCTCTCATGGTTGGAGGGTCATGACTCCTCCAATCTTTTTTGTTGAGTAGAGAACTTTCTTTTTTGTGGCGTATGACCCATTAGAGGTCTTTTATCCTCCGAAGAGTTGTGCCTCCGAAGAGGACTTGTGCTGCTGATGGTAGCTTTGGTTGTTCCTTTGTTCACTTGCTTATGCCTTTTCAGCGATCCCTTTTTTTTTCTTTTCAAGTTTTCATTCCCCTTTTCTTGCAAGTGGCTTGTTTAATCCAAGGAAGCGTACTTCATTGTCAGGCAAGTTCGTGAGAACGGGCACTAGCTTCCTAATTGGATGTTTGTTCGTTCAAACAATCTCAATTTATTAGCAAGGGCTCGTTTCTATCGAAATCATAAGCCGTTCAATTGAAGTATTTCCTATCTAGGATTTGAATTCGGGGCCTTTATGACTTGAAATTTGTTTGTTGAATGATGGTGAGAATCACTCGGTCTTATTATGCGCAAGTTTTATTTCCATTGTCTGCAAAAATTTAAATCGACATTTCAGCAATACATTTTATGTATTTTTATATCGAAAACAAAGCAAACATATAATAATAATAAGGAACACAAGATTTATAGTGGTTCGGCCATGAAATTGGGCCTACATCCACTTTATATTCTTTCATTATTTACTTGCATCAGTTTCACAATTGCTTTCAATTACAAGAATCATACATTCATAATTCTTTTTACAATGTTTCAACAAAATTTTCACGTAAAGTATGGACGCAAATGGTTGCTGTTCCATGCCCTTGGAATTTGATCTCCGTCAACAGTGGTGAGCTTGAATGTGCCGTCAAGAAGCTTCTGACCTATTACATACGGTCCTTCCCAATTTGGCCCAAACACACCTGTCGCGGTCATAATTCTTTTCAGGACTAGATCTCCAATTTCAAAGCTGCGTTGACGAACTTTGGAATTGGAATGTCTGGCTATCCTTTGCTGATGAGCTGCAACTCTGAGGTTAGCTTCATCTCTTTTTTCATCAAGGAGATCCAGCGCTTCAAGTTGTAGCTTCTCATTTTCTGCTTGATTGAAATGGATTCTTCTGTGTGAAGGGACCTCTGTTTCAACCGGGATCATTGCTTCCGATCCGTATGCTAACGAAAAAGGAGTATGCCCAGTTGCAGTTTTGTGAGTAGTTCTGTATGCCCATAGTGCAAGTGGTAGTTTATCGACCCAACCACCTTTTGCTCTTTCGAGTTGCTTTTTGATGGTTGATTTGATGATCTTGTTCACTGCTTCCACTTGCCCGTTTGCCTGCGGATGAGCTACTGCCGAAAAGCTTTTCTGGATTTTGAATCGTTTGCAAAAATCCTGGAATTCCTCGCTTTCAAACTGAGTACCATTGTCTGTGATTATTTTCTGAGGCACACCGTATCTGCAAATGATATTCTTGGTCACAAAGCTTATCATTTTCTTAGAAGTGATAGTAGCCAATGGTTCAGCTTCAGCCCATTTAGTAAAGTAATCAACTGCAACAATAGCATATTTAATCCCTGATTTGGCAGTTGGTAGCGGCCCAATGAGATCCATTCCCCAAATCGCAAACGGCCATGGACTGACCATCTGTGTGAGTTCGGTAGAAGGTGCTCTAGGAATTTTGGCAAATCTTTGGCATCTGTCACATTTTCGGGAGTAATCTGCAGCATCTCGATTAATTTCTGGCCAAAAATATCCGTATCGGAGAATTTTCTTTGCTAATGTTTGACCACCTGAATGATCACCACATTCTCCTCCATGCACCTCAGCTAGGATTGTTTTGGACTCTTCCCGGGATACACATCGAAGCAATGGCATTGAGAATCCCCGTCTGTACAATCGGCCATCCTGAATTACATAGCGAGAGGCTTTCCTTAGTAGCTTTCGTCTTTCTATCGAATTTTCTGGCAGAGAACCTCTGAGTAGGTAGTCCAGTATTGGAGTCATCCATGACTCTTGTTCTTGGGATGCATTCATAATCCAGTCAATATCCATCTCGTTTATACTTGGTGTTGATAGGACTTCTACAGGGACCAATCCCAATAGTTGAGCTTCACCAGAACTTGAATACTTTGCGAGGGAATCTGCCTTCATATTCTCTTCCCGAGGAATGTGGCTTATTGAATAGTGATCGAGTTCACATAGGAGTTCCCAAGCCTTTGACAAGTAAGAAGGCAAGTTTCCACCTTTTGTTTGAAATTCCTTCTTGACTTGGCATACAATAAGCTGAGAATCACTGAAGATCTGTAATGCTCGAATGTTTAGCTCTTTAGCGATTTTCAGACCTGCAATAAGAGCTTCATATTCTGCTTCATTGTTTGTTGAAGGAAATTCCAATCTTAATGCATAACATAATGATCGACCTTCAGGAGTTTCAAGTACCACTCCGGCTCTAGAACAGTAGTCATTTCTTGCGCCATCAACATACATCTTCCACTGGATTGGGGAATCACTGATCGCTTCATCCTCACCATTATCCTTCTCTGTGAATTCTGCAATGAAATCAGCTAAAGCTTGTCCGTTGATTGCTTTTCGGGGGTGATAAGTGATGTCATATTGACTGAGTTCAATGTTCCATTTTAGAAGGCGACCCGAAGTTTCAGGGCGAAACAGGACTTGCTTTAGAGGTTGATCAGTAAGTACCCTGATAGGATGAGCTTGGAAATATTGCCTCAGTTTCCTTGATGCAACTAGTAGGCAATAGGCGAGTTTTTCCAACTTGGAGTAATTCAGCTCTGCCCCAGTGAGTCTTTTGCTGATATAGTAAACCGGATGTTGAATCCTTTTGTCTTCCCGTATCAGCGCTGCACTTAGAGCATGAGATGATACTGCCAAGTATATAAGAAGATCCTCACCACTGCCTGGCCTAGAAAGTATTGGAGGCGTTTCCATATGACGGATCAACTCATCGAAGGCTTTTTGGCATTCGGAAGTCCATTCAAAATTCTTCTTTCCTTTCTTCATGGCGTCAAAGAATGGGATGCATTTATCAGTGGCTTTGGAAATGAACCGACTCAGGGCGGCGACCTTTCCGTTGAGACTCTGCAATTCCTTCTTCGTTCTAGGAGCTTTAACTTCTTTCAAGGCAGTAATTTGAGCTGGACTAGCCTCAATGCCCCTAGCACTGACGATGAAACCTAAGAACTTTCCGGACTCGACCCCAAATGTACATTTCAGAGGGTTAAGTTTCATTCTGTATTTCCGAAGGACTGCGAACATTTTTGCTAAGTGTTCAATGTGATCTGCTGCTTTCCTGGACTTCACTAACATGTCGTCGACGTAGACTTCCATAGTTTTGCCCAATTGCGGTTTGAACATAGCATTAACAAGTCTTTGGTAGGTTGCCCCTGCATTTTTCAATCCGAAGGGCATAACTCTGTAGCAATAAAGTCCAACATCTGTGATAAAGCTTGTATCCTCCTGATCCGGCTCGTGCATCATGATTTGGTTATAACCGGAGTAGGCATCCATGAAAGATAACAATTCATGTCCCGCAGTTCCGTCTACCAGTTGATCGATCCTGGGTAACGGGAAGCAATCTTTGGGGCAAGCCTTGTTTAGATCAGAAAAATCGATGCACACTCTCCATTTTCCATTAGCTTTCTTGACCAGCACAGGATTTGAAACCCAATTCGGATATGTAGATTCTTTGATGAAGTTATTTTCCATGAGTCGATCGACTTCTTCTTTTAATGCTGCTGACCTTTCTGGACCTTGGGTTCTTCTTTTCTGTTTAACTGGCGTAAACTTTGGGTCAATATTGAGAGCGTGTACTGCAACTTCTGGAGATATTCCACACATATCGGCGTGAGTCCAAGCAAAGACATCCAAATTTGCTTTCAGGAAAGATATCAAGACATTCTGAATTGACACATTAAGCTGTGAACCCACATTCAACACCTTATTTGGGTCCTTCGGGTCAACAGGTACCGGAACTGTCGTTTCCACCGGTACCACTCTATTCTCCCCTGCACTGGCTTTTCTGGGATCCATTTCTCTCCGTGCCCCGCTATGCTCTCCAGTGCAGGGTCCGCCCCGTAATTGCTACAAGGCTGGTTCCTTGATGCGGACTGGGGTTGCCGCATCCTTTCCCATTTCTCTTTTTCTTGACTCTCGCAGCTCTGTCAAATAGCACTCTCGCGCAGCATTTTGATCCCCTTTTATAACTCCTACTCCATTGTCAGTAGGGAATTTAATAGTGAGGCACCACGGGGCTAGGATAGCTTTGAATGCTGCGAGTGTTGGACGGCCAAGAAAAGCATTATAAGCAGAAAAATCATCGACAATCACAAATGTTTGCTTGCGGACCACTTTCCTTTCTGCTTCCCCAAGTTCTACAAGCAGATCGATGGTCCCAATTGGTCGCTTTGGCTCCCCAGTGAAGCCAGCGATCTTCTGTGATGAGGCCTGTACATCGATCATAGGTATTTTCATCTGGTCAAATGTCTTCTTGAAGAGGATATTACATGATGCTCCGCAGTCGATGAGGACTCTTCTGACAATGGCCGGTCCAATACCGGCCGAGATGACCAAGGGATCTAGGGTAGGAGCTTCTATACCTGTGGAATCTCTGGCTCTGAAAACAATATCATCGCTGAAAGTTTTCTGTTGTTTCAGGGGCGTAGTGTCTTCTAAAACAAAGACGTCTTCTTCGGCTGGAGCATATTTCAAAGCCCTGGAATATCTCTCCATCTCACCCCAGCTCTTGCCAGCTGGGTGAGGCCCTCCTGTAATGACATTGATAACGGGCCTTCCAGATTCATGTCCCGTAGCTTTCTCACCTGTCCTAGGCTGATGAACAGGAACCTGTTGCCCCTGACTTGACGATGCAGGATTGTTGCTATTTTTCTTCACGAATTGCTGCAGTTTGTTTTCTCTTAGCAACTCTTCAATCAGATTTTTCAACTGGCGGCATTCATCTGTCTCATGACCGGGTTGATTGTGGAAGCGGCAGAATTTCCCACTCTGTATGGCTTTTTTCCCGGTTCTCAAAGGGATAGGTTTAGGGAAATCGACAGAATCTTTAGTGGCCAGGTAGATGTGCTCCGGTGTATGTGATAATGGAGTATATTCTGATGGCTTGAAGGATCGGGGCTTCTTCAGATTACCCTGTTTCTTCCCATTATTATTCTCCCTTTTTTGCCCCACCGATTCATTCTTGCGTGGAGCGACAGTGTTGTCTTCTGCTTTCTCCAACACTGTCTTTACTGGTAAAGGACGGCTTTCCAAGCGAATGAATTCATCTGCTTTTTTGTAGAACTTTTCGAGAGAGGTTGGCTCCTTCATATTTAACCATTTCCCAAATTCGCTTGACTTATCAATAGCCCTCATCAGATAAGTCAATATCATTCGTGGTTCAGCATTGTCCACCTCAGCCAGCGCTATATTAAAGCGGTTCAAGAAGGATCTGATAGACTCACCAGGATTCTGCTCTAAACTCGATAGTGACATAATGTCCTTGGCCTTCGAAGCATATAGTCTAAACTGCTCCTTGAATTTTCTGGTCAAGTCTGAAAACTGATCGATAGATCGGACTGGCAACTTGGTGAACCATAGTAGAGCCACACCTTCCAGGTATACGGGGAAATATCGACACTTTATTTCGTCAGAGGCCCTGGCACCTGTCATGTGCCAATCATATTTATACAAGAACTCATTCGGATCACTTGTCCCTTTGTAAGCTGGAATAATCGGAGGGACAAACTTCCTTGGAAATTCCGCCTTCAAGATTTTTTCAGTAAACGGAGTTTTACTTGGGGCGAAACCCCATTCCTTCTCATCTTCAACCCTTTGCATACTTTCTTTCATGATCTGCCGGACCATTCCAGAAAGATATTCCTCATCATGCCGAGTTCTAGATCCACCAGCCTCAGGAACTGCCTGCTCAAAGGGACTAGTAGCCCTTTCCGGAGCATTCCTCTCACTAACATCATGAATGTTGCCAGCATAGTTCCTTTCATTACCAGCTGGTTGATTGTTTGCCCCAAGTAAATCGTTCAACTTATTCAGAATCAGAGCATTCTGGGCACTTTGAGCCTCTAATTGTGCATTTTGGGCGTTTATCTGCTGGTTTAGCCCTAGAATCACAGCATCCAACTCCGCTTTCGTAACTCCAACAGACGGAGTGGGTTGATTAGGTACAGGGGAAGCGGAGGTTCCCTCTTGAATGTTTCCAGATCTGATAGATCTACTTTTCCTTCCAGGAGCCATAATCTCAGATAGACTTCTGGTTTTTAAGGAAATTCTTTCTTCAAATCTCTGTGAAGCAATGATGACAGTTTTCCTGAGTTCAGTTCTCAGTGAAAGCACCAAAAATGTTAACGCTAAAATTTGAACGCTAACACCCCGGTGTATGAGTTATAGTTGTGAAAGCACCACCCGAAAGCTCGGGAACAGATTACAAGCAGAAAACAGTAGAAAAGCGGTAAACGACAACAATTTTATAGTGGTTCGGCTTAAGGGTATAGCCTACGTCCACTTTAAGTACTTTTATTAATGATCTCGTTACAAGCTGATACAATTCTTCTCAAGTACAATATATCTCAAGTTACAAGAGTTTTGGAACAAGTAGCTCAAGCTTCTATGTCGATTAAAATCCTTGAATTCAAATTGAAGATGTGTAGTTTCTTCGTGAAGTTCTTCGAAGTATTCCTTTGATCTTGAAAGCTCTAAGTGTTGATGGAGTTCTCGATGCAGCAAGGTAACGGTCTCTCAAGAGAATGTGCCAAAAGTCCTTTGAATGTTGGAGGTAGTTGCCTATTTATAGAGAGTTTCGGTCTGGAATTATTGCCAAGTCCTAAGTCGTGGCCGATTTAAGTTAAGTCGTAGCCGACTTAATATGAGTCGTGGCCGGTCCATCTGGCCCCTTCATGGCTTCATAGGAGTTCACTTGCACAAGTCCTAGGTCGCCTCCGAGTCAACACTACCCCTTCTTAGTAATACGGCCTCGGGTTTGCATTTAATAGCTTTAAGTCGTTCACGACTCAAATTAGTTCGTGAGTCGTGACCGAGATAACTGGGAGCTGAATCGTGCACGAGTTAAGAGGCTGCTGTGCTGAGTAGCTGCATTGAACTCATCTTCCTTTTCTTGAGTCGTGAACGAGCTAACATTGGTCCTAAATCGGTTGTGACTTGGGTCGGTAACTATTCTAGGTCGCCAACTTGGTAAGACATTAGATCGGTAACTCGGTCAAGTCACTGAGTTGGCATCTCTTTTAGGCCTTAGGTCGGCCTTCCTATTAAGTCGGCATCCTCTGAGTCTTAAGCCAGTACCCACGTTAGGTCGTCCACTGTTTTAGCCTTAACTCGGTATTCCTTAAGTCGGTAACCCTTTGAGCCTTAAGTCGGTAACCCTTTGAGCCTTAAGTCGGTCTCCCTGATAAGGCAGTTAGGTCGGTATCTACGTTGAATGTTAGGTCGGCATACCCCTTAGGCCTTAGGTCGGCATGCTTCTAACTGTTAGGTCGGTAAGTCATGGTCGAGGCGGAGTTAACAGGTATGTATGAGTGGAATCACACAAATGGTGTCTAGCCTAACCTCGCAACAAAAAGGTATGTGTGAGTGGAATCACACAAATGGTGTCTAGACTAACCTTGCAGACAAAGAGATATGTGTGAGTGGGAATCACACCTATGAGGTCTAGTCTAACCTTGCAAACAAAGGGACATCGCACAATTGCTAGTCTAAATCATAAAATGATCATCATGATCAACGAGAAGTGTCAATTACAATAAGCTAGTAAATATAAAAGTTTAGCTTCATGTCCCATAACCTCTTGCTTAACTCAAATATTTACGAACAAAATGTAGATCTTCACTAGAAAATTGTCACAAAAAGGTTCAATCGAACAAGTCCAAGAGTTAACCGACGAAGCAAACGCAAGCGTTTCATACCACTTGTTTTACTAAGCCGTTTAATTCAATTTCTCATACGAGTGAGGTAAAGGTTTGTATATACTAGTAGATTAGAAAATGGTTTAAGAAAAGAGCTTTGTTATTGAAAATAGAGTTGAAATCATTTTGTGGAAAGAGTTTTGATATTTACTACTAGTATTGAAACCTTTATATTTTAAAGTGACAAATCACAGAAGCGATTGTAGAAATAATCAATCACAATGATCACATTCGAAGACGCGAATAAAGTCCAAAGAAATCGATAAAGAATCCATCGAAATAGATATTCAAAAATCCATACAATCGACCGAGAAGCCCAAGATAGCTTGTCTCGAAGAATGGTCAACTCCGCATCTCAACAAAACAAGTTCCGTTGAACGTTTTTCAGATAAGATACCCTACGGAGGGGGGGTCCAAGGGGGGTGGCAACCCCCCAAGGTGCAGGTGCGGGGGCAGCGCCCCGGCGGGGTGCGTGGCAGCGCCCCGACCAAAATGGTACGACCTAGTGAAGACATAAGGGAGGTTAGGATCGAGCGAATTAAGGGGGTACGTTACCTAACGGAACAAAGGCTGAGCGACTTAACGGGATACGCGAATTAATGGAACGAAGGGGCAAAAGTCACGCGACCTAATGGTTTATAGGTCTAACAACCTAACAGGTTAGAGGTCATACGACCTAGTGGGTTAACGGTCTAACGACCTACGGGTTATAGGTCCAACGACCTAACGGGTTATAGGTCCAACGACCTAACGGGTTATAGGTCAGGCGACCTAACAGTGTTGCGACCTAAAAATGGAAGGCAAGGCCGAGCGACCTAACGAAGAGGGGGTGAGTGACATATGGTCATAAACGAGGTCGAGCGACCTATAGAGGCATAGGATGCAGCGACCTAAAACGTCGCGACCTAGCGACCTAAAACGTCACGACCTAGCGACCTAAGGGGATAAGGGCCGAGCGAGCTAACATTCGAAAGACCTACGACCTAAGGAGCTTGCGACCCACGACCTAAAGCACAATGACCCACGACCTAATTCCGAAGCGCCGAGCGACCTAACGTTATAGGCCATTTTAGGTAGGAAAAGAGCTATTTAGAGGCCGAGACTTTTCCACGCGAACGACCTAGCAATGGCAGAGCGACCTAAGGGCAGATTTTCACCAAAAACACTAAAAGTTGGAATTTTTCGCCAATCCAATCCAAACCAAATGCAAATGTACATGCGAAAGTGGTAGGAAATCATTCCAAACATCCATTATAGTTATAGACAAGAATGTGAGATAAAAATCTCACCTTTGCACAAATTGAATGAAGAGGAAGCTTGAAATCAATAGAGAAGCAACTACAAGCTAGGATCCAATGTCTTCTACTTGAATTTAGAGTTGAATGTTGGATTAGCAATTAAATTTGAGGTTGGAGTTTTAATTTCCCATTCTCTTCACCATTAATGGAAGTCTTGAGTATTAGGAATTTATGAAGAGTGAGGAGAAGGGGTTGGGACTTGGGTTTTAATGGGCAAAACCAACCCAAAGTCCAACGCGGGAAAAGTTAGTGAAATTCCACTAACTCCAAATATATCGATGTTTATACTTAAAAAAGTTGTAAATGGCATTTAGAACTCAACGGAAGCGGTCTCGAGTCCTAATTTGACCGTTTGCAAAAAGTAGCTTTTCGGACCAAAATCCGACTAACGATATAATATTTGAATAAAATATTTAAATATAAAATCGTTAAATATGCGGGTTGTTACATAATGAGTTATTTTTAAACAATATTTATAATGTAATGTCTTTACAGATAGAAATTTTTATATAAATAGAAATTGTTATATAGATATTTTGGTAGAAACTATGATTTGTAAGTTTGAAAATAAAATCTTTCGAAAATATTTAAAATAAATCTTATAAACATTACCATAAGTATAAAAATAAATACATTAGAAAATTTAGTATTTGATATTTGGGTTAAAAATAAAAGTGAAAATAAAAATAAGCACTTGCGTTAAAAATAGAAATTTATTTATATTATAAAGTAACAAGACAATCAAAAATGAAGATATGTATGTGATGCAGCTCAAGCTAGAGAAGAAAATACGCAACCAATAATTCTCCAAGGGATAAGTCGTACACGACTTAAGGAAGAGTTAAGCCGTCCACAACTTAAGATGGAAGCTATAGGTCGTCCACGACCTAAGGCGTCGCGTGAGGGGGAGCTGCGAGTTAACGAAGCGGCTTTAAGTCGTCTACGACCTAACAGATCAGATGGAAAGGAACTACGACTTAATGGAAGCTTAAGTTGTTCAGGTTTGATGAGTCATATAGGATCTAACGACACAAATATAAGTCGTCTACGACTTATCAAGAAGCGGAGAGAAGTTCCTGAAGTTGAAGTCTTAAGTCCTCCATGATTTAAGTCGTATGAAGATGCTGTTTGAAGATGTCCTTATGTCGTAAGTAGTTAGGTCGTTTACGACCTAAGTGATGTAATCTCTTGAGTCGTTGTATGCGTTAAGTCGCGTGCATACTTAAGTCATAAGTCGGGCATGTTGTGTCGCTATACTGGTGTGTTGTGTTGTGTTGGCTTGTGAGTCGTCAACGACCTAGTGTAAGTCGTAAGTGTTGTAAGTCATTCGTAAGTCGTTGTGTTTGAATCGTTTCTATCTTGAGTCATTTGTTTTGAGTCGTAGGTTGTATACTGGATGAGTTGGGTTGATTGATTCGTTGTATATATGTGTTGTGTTGTAATATGGGTGTGGTATTATTGATGAGTCGTGAGTCGTGAGTCGTGGGTCATGAGTCGACAACGACTTAAGGGACTGAATTGTAAAACGCTATAAATAGCAGTTGTGTTGGTCATTTGTAAGGAGGTTGATTGTTGAATAAAACTTTGTTTTGATTGCTATGTGCTTTCATCTAAATTGGTAGTTGAGTATGATCTCCTATCTCCACTTTCGGTTAGTCGAGTGCGCTCGATTCAACGATTGTTGAAGCCAATTCACGGTATCAAGTGCGCTTGATCAACGTTTGAAGAATTGTAGATCTTCTTTCACGGTATCGTGCGCGATCAACGCGTCGAAGATAGCTAGAATTCGGTATCTTTGTGATCAACGAATTTGGACATTTCAGTATCTTCAATCCACCGTTTGCTACTTTCATCGATCTATATCGCTTTGTTAATATCCGCTGCGTCAGTTTGGTATCAGAGCTAGACTTAGCCAATCATGGCTAAGCCGAGTCTTGGAGCCAAGGAGTTTGAAGTTGGTGTTCATCGTGTCCATCTTGAAGTTGCAACAAGTTAGAAGCTTTCGATCCATTTCATTTTGGATCAAAGTTGGAAAAGTGTTTGAGCCGTGCTCTGTTTGAGTCGAGCCGACCTAAGCCTTAGGTCGTTGCATATTGTTCGAGCTAGTGGTAGCAGTGACTTGTTGTTCAAGTTTGAGTTGAAGATTTGTGAAGTTTTGAAGTGTCGGTGCTGATTTAATCATGCCACCAAGGAGAGCTAATCGTCATCAAAATGTTGAAGTGTTGTATAGAAGAGAAGAAGCCGAGCAAATGGAACAACGTATCAATGAAAAATTTGATGAAGGTATTGGAAAGTTAGAGAAATTGATGAATGATTTGAATCAAAATCAAAGGAGGAGATCACCAATCTCGAACCATGGAGGAAGCCGAGTTTCGCCATCGGTTACGGAAGCGAGAAGGGTATCACCGCAATCTTTTAGAGAAAGAAGAGAAACATCAATTTCATCGAGAAGAGATCACCATGAATATAGACATGAGGAGCGAAGAACTACACGTGAGTTTGAAGAGGAGCCATATCGAGATGAAGAGAGATATATTAGAAGAGACATGCGTGATCGAAGGGATGATGGTCGAGATCGATATAGACATACATTTGATTTTAATGAAGAGGGTGATAGAGCTAGCATTCATTATCGAGATCGAGACCAAGTACAAAATGTATATCGGGATGTTGAGGATGACCGACGATGGGAATCGGGTATGAAGATGGAAATTCCAGAATTCAAGGGTCGAATGGTTGCAGAAGAATTTTTGGATTGCTTGTCTAATGTTGAAGAGATCTTTGATTTCAAGGAGGTTTACGAGAATCGAAGAGTGAAGTTGGTTGCTACTCGTTTGAGAGGTAGAGCTATGGCATGGTGGCAGCAGACTAAACTTACGCGGGAGAGAATGGGGAAGTCAAAGATTGAATCATGGGAGAAGATGAAGAAACTGATGAAAGCTACATTTTTACCTTACAATTATCAATCACTTATGTATCAGAGGTTGCAGAATCTGAGGCAAGGGACGAAGACTGTTAATGATTATGCTGATGAATTTTATCAACTGATTGCTCGAAATAACATTATGGAGACAAAGGAACAGCTGACTGCTAGATTTGTTGGAGGGTTGAGGACGGAGATACAAGATATGGTGACTATGTTTGATCCTAGATCTGTGGCAGAAGTGCACCAGAAAGCGTTGGCTTGGGAGAAGCAGAGAAGACGTGGAGGTGGTGTGTTTACAAGTTCCAATATTCCGAACAAAGGTGCTAGTGGGAGTTCCAATGTTTCGAAAGCTGTCAATAAACCAGTTGTGAATGAAGTTGCAAAGGCGAAGGTCGACAACAGTTTCAAATGTTATAATTGCCAGGAAGTGGGTCACAAGAGTAATGAATGTCCGAAGCCGAAGAAACAAACTATGATTGCCGAAGTTGAAGGTGAGGATGTAATCTAATGATGAGGAGGTCTTGTTTAATACCGAAGCAAGAAGAAGAAGCTAGTTGGTTGAGGAGTAACGTCTTTCAGTCAACATGCACTATTCTGGGAAAGGTTTGCAAATTTGTGATTGACGCTGGAAGTTGTGACAATATTATTTCTACCGAAGCTGTGAGAAAGTTGAAGCTGAAGACGGAGAAGCATCCAAATCCTTACAAGTTAGTGTGGTTGAGAAAATGAGGAAAGGTGAAGGTGGATAGGCGAGTTCGAGTTCCATTTTCCATTGGAAAGAAGTATAAAGACGAGATTTGGTGTGATGTTGTGGAGATGGATGTTTGTCACTTGCTTTTGGGAAGACCATGGCAGTATGATCGAGCAGTGCAGCATGAAGGTCGGTCCAATAGCTACAGTTTTATGTTTGAAGGTGTTAAGATCATTTTAGTACCAAAAAAGAGACAACAAGAAGAACGCAAGTCAGAAGAGATTGAGGGGTTGAAGGCTTTATTGACTTTGAAGGAATTTATTAAAGAAGTAGAGGAGAGTCCAGAGGTATTTTTGTTGATTGGACATGAAGCCACTGAATCTATAGAAGTTCCAGAGGAAGTGAAGCCGATATTGGAAGAATTCAAAGATGTGTTTCCTAAAGAGTTGCCAACGGAGTTACCACCGTTGAGTGATATTCAACATCAGATTGATCTTGTGGCAGGGGCAGTATTACCACACAGACCACATTACAGGATGAGTCCTAATAAGCATGAGGAATTGAGGAGGCAAGTGGAGGAGCTGTTAGAACAGGGGCGTGTTCAGGAGAGCATGAGTCCTTGTGCAGTGCCGGCTTTGTTGGTGCCGAAGAAGGATGGTTCATGGAGAATGTGTACGGATAGTTGGGCTCTAAACAATATCACTGTGAGATACAGATTTCATATGCCGAGGTTTGATGATTTGATCGACCAATTTTGTGGAGCTGTCGTGTTTTCAAAGATTGACTTGAAGAGTGGATACAATTAGATTCGTATTAGACCGGGTGATGAGTGGAAGGCTGCTTTTAAGACCAGGGAAGGTCTATACGAATGGTTAGTTATGCCGTTTGGCTTATCAAATGCTCCGAGTACTTTTATGAGAGTGATAACTAGATTTTCAGACCATACATTGGAAAGTTCGTGGTAGTTTACTTCGATGATATTTTGATCTACAGTGGGAGTATGGAAAAGCATGTCCAGCATTTGCGTGAAGTACTGTTGATTCTACGACAGGAGAAATTCTATGCAGCAACAAAGGAGTGCTTGTTTATGACGGACAGTGTTTTATTCCTGGGATATGTTCTATCAAAGGAAGGAATTCAAGTGGATGAAAGTAATGTAGAAGCTGTCAGGAGTTGGCCACAGCCAAAGACAATTACTGAAGTGAGGAGTTTTCATGGATTGGTATCTTTCTACCGAAGGTTCAGTCCACATTTTAGTAGTGTGATGGCACCTATAACCGATTGCATGAAAGGAAAGAAGTTTAAGTGGTCAGAGGAAGCAGGGGTTTCTTTTGAGAAGATCAAAACACTATTGACGACAGCACCAACTCTAGCTTTACCAGATTTTATGTTGTTGTTTGAATTACATACTGATGCATCGAAGGTTGGGGTTGTTGGAGTTTTGAGTCAGAAGGGAAGACCAGTTGCTTATTTCAGTGAAAAGTTGTCTGGAGCTAAGTTGAGGTATAACACTTACGATGTGGAGTTTTACGCGATTGTTCAAGCTGTGAAACACTGGAGACGTTATCTTTTTCAGAAGGAGTTTGTTCTCTATAGGGATCATGAAGCTTTGAAGAATTTGCAAGGGTAGGATAAAATTTCAGCTAGGCACGCTTCATGGGTCGCGTATTTACAACAGTTTACTTTTGTTGTTAAACATAAATCAGGGTGACGAATCGTGTGGCTGATGCATTGAGTAGGAGGAATCATTTGTTGACGACAATGAAAGTTGAAGTGACAGGGTTTGAACTATTGCGAGAGTTGCTTGAAGAAGATCCTTACTTTATGAAATTTGTTGAGAAAGTCAAGGAGGGAAGTTCTGATGAATTTGTGTTGATTGATGGTTTCTTGTTTAAGGGGAATCAATTGTGTGTACCGGATTGTAGCATGCGAATGAAGATAGTAAAGGAGCTTCATGAGGAAGGGCATGTGGGTAGAGACCGAACAATGCAGTTAATATCTCAATCCTACTATTGGCCATCGATGAGGAAGGAAGTTGAAAGGTTTGTTCAGAGATGTCATGTTTGTCAAGTTTCGAAAGGGACAGCTACAAATGCGGGTTTGTATATGCCTTTACCTGTTCCTACAAAACCTTGGGTGGATGTTAGTATGGATTTCGTATTGGGTTTGCCGAGAACGCAAAGGGGAAATGACTCGATATATGTTGTGATGGATCGTTTCTCGAAGATGGTACATTTTGTTGCTTGTAAGAAGACGGCGGATGCTGTTCATGTTGCTCGGTTATTTTTCAAGGAGACTTCATGGATTGCCAGAATCTATTGTGTCGGATAGGGATACTCGTTTTCTGAGTCACTTTTGGTTAAGTTTGTGGAAGATGGTTGGAACGAAGTTAAACTTTAGCAGCGCTTATCATCTGCAAATAGATGGACAGACAGAAGTTGTCAACAGATCGTTGGGAAATTTGTTACGTTGTCTTGTGAAGGACAATCTGAAGAGTTGGGACATGAAGTTATGCCAAGCAGAGTTTGCTCATAATCATGCAGTGAATCGTAGTATGGGATTCAGTCCATTTCAGATTGTATATTCAAATCTACCCCGGGGACCGTTGGACTTAACGGTAGTACCACAACCAAAAGGGACGGTTAAACGAGCTGTAGACTATGTTGATGGGTTGACTGAGTGTCATAAAATCGTTCAGAAGCGATTGGAGAAAGAAAATGAGAAGTATATATGATCTGCAGATATGAAGCGAAGAAGTGTTGAGTTTAATGAGGGAGATATGGTATATGCTGTGTTAAAGAAGGATCGTTTTCCCGTAGGCGCTTATAACAAGTTGAAAGCCAGAAAAATTGGTCCTGTAGAAGTTGTGAAACGGATTAATGAAAATGCTTATAAGTTGAAGCTGCCGGAGGATGTGTACACTTCTGACGTGTTCAATGTTAAGCATCTTGTGCCATTTTATGGAGATGAACAATCTGATGTGGAAGAATTTACAAATTCGAGGACGAATTTTTCTCAACCAGGGGAGGATGATGCAGCTCAAGCCAGAGAAGAAAATACGCAACCAATAATTCTCCAAGGGATAAGTCGTACACGACTTAAGTAAGACTTAAGCTGTCCACGACTTAAGATGGAAGCTATAGGTCGTCCACGACCTAAGGCATCGCGTGAGGGGGAGCTGCGAGTTAATGAAGCGGCTTTAAGTCGTCTATGACCTAACAGATCAGATGGAAAGGAATTACGACATAATGGAAGCTTAAGTTGTTCAGGTTTGATGAGTCGTATACGATCTAACGACACAGATATAAGTCGTCTACGACTTATCAAGAAGAGGAGAGAAGTTCCTGAAGTTGAAGTTTTAAGTCGTCCATGATTTAAGTCGTATGAAGATGCTGTTTGAAGATGTCCTTATGTTGTAAGTAGTTAGGTCGTCTACGACCTAAGTGATGTAATCTCTTGAGTCATTGTATGCGTTAAGTCGCGCACATACTTAAGTCATATGTCGGGCATGTTGTGTCGCTATACTGGTATGTTGTGTTGTGTTGGCTTGTGAGTCAGCAACGACCTAGTGTAAGTCGTAAGTGTTGTAAGTCATTCGTAAGTCGTTGTGTTTGAATCGTTTCTGTCTTGAGTCGTTTGTTTTGAGTCGTAGGTCATATACTGGACGAGTTGGGTTGATTGAGTCGCTATATATATGTGTTGTGTTGTAATATGGGTATGGTATTATTGATGAGTCGTGAGTCGTGAGTCATGTGTCATGAGTCGGCAACGACTTAAGGGAATGAGTTTAAAAACGCTATAAATAGCGGTTGTGTTGGTCATTTGTAAGGAGGTTGATTGTTGAATAAAACTTTGTTTTGATTGCTGTGTGCTTTCATCTAAATTGGTAGTTGAGTGCGATCTCCTATCTCCACTTTCGGTTAGTCGATTGCGCTCGATTCAACGATTGTTGAAGCCAATTCACGGTATCAATTGCGCTTGATCAACGTTTGAAGAATTGTAGATCTTCTTTCACGGTATCGTGCGTGATCAACGTGTCGAAGATAGCTAGAATTCGGTATCTTTGTGATCAACGAATTTGGGCATTTCAGTATCTTCAATCCACCGTTTGCTACTTTCATCGATCTATATCGCTTTGTTAATATCCGCTGTGTCAGTATGTAAGTAAGAAACAAGTAGATATATATATGAATGTATATATCATCTCAGCCATCAAAACATTTATAAATGCAGCATCAACCTGGAACAGCAAGGCAAAGACAAAAATCAAATAAATTAAGAATGGACTTAAGCATTTAATGCAAGTATGTCTAGCCCATGACTAAAATATCCCAAGCCACCAAAGTAAGATTTCGGCCACCAAAGAAAAATCTGTATAGTTAATAAATAAAGAAAAGAAAATCTTTGAACTTGTTCTACAAACAAATAAATACACTTCACCCGTGTACAAAATAATATCCCATATAAAATCTTCCTTCTAATATATCAATCTTCATCGGTTCGATTAGTTGAAAGCTGAGAAAACTCTGAAGTAACACCATATAAAAACTTAAACAAAACTTCAACTTATACAAATTCAAATCAATTCAACCAGAGATAAACCAAAGGAGCATCAATTAGCAAACTCAAGCTTATTTCTTCAGCAAGTCTGTTTTCTTCCTCTGGAAACAACACAGTGAGTAAATAAGTTATCCTTCATACTCAAAGATAATTTATCAATGACCAAGTTGGTTTGAATTGTTGCGATGATTAAACCATTTAGTTAAACATTTTGAAGCTATGTGAACAAGTTTCCTCTCCTGTTCTTGGAGTTCAGTATGAAACAAATAGATCAAAATTCGATTCCACATGTTTTGATCACTATCAAGCTCGGGTTTCAAAACAAAAGATGTGTATTTGAGCAAGAATTATATTATAAAAATAGTTCAAGAAGAAAATAATAATATACAGTATGAAATTACAAAATTTTACAGGAAAACATATCAATATGAAAATTTCGAACATGCTGAATTGTCTTTTCAAATATATCACTTGAATACTTATTCGAAAATAGAATTTTTAAAACTATATTGATGATTTTTAATGTTGGGGTTAGGAAGCAGTTGTTAGTTGAACAAAAATTGGATTTTTGTCAATTCCGAGAGATCAAAGGAATTTCGATCGCTGAAACTTTGCATGAAGTAAGTTTGGAAATCGACTAAAATGGGAAAATTGTTAAATAATTCTTCTACTGAAAGGATTGAAGGAACGAGTGAGGTTTAGTGTTTAAGTCGTGGGTTTGTTGGGGTCTGGAAACGAGGTTATTACTTCAACTCTGTCTGACCGAGCTACGCGAATATCTGGGTATGAGTAGTGAAGAGGGTTTGCGAGGTGTGGTCGAAGTGGTAGCGCCTCACGTGGACTATGTAGATTGGTTGAGGTGATATATCTGAGGATAGTCGAGTCCAGTATTTCGAACGATGGGTCAAGTTTCCCTCTGGATGTTTGCCCGTCGAATTGATCTTGGATTTCTAATATTTTGATCAATCGCAACTTGTTGGGTGAGGCAAGGTTTGCCAGAGCTCCAACGCTGCCGTGTGCACGTGCACGAGCACGAGCACGAGCACGAGCACTGGAGTGGTTAGCAGGGCATTTGTTGCCTGGGGAGGGTTGATTTGTTTTCTCGCGTTATACTCGAGTAAATCGAGTAGTTTACCGAAGGCTGGAATAGGAAGTGCTCGAGTCAAATTTTCTCTCAGGCTTTTCAACTTGAACCTGTTTCTATTTCCTGAAATTTGAAAACTAAATTAAAATTTATAAAGCAAGGTGTTAAACTGATGGTTTAAATCAGAATACAAATAAGAATTCTAGTTTGGATTAGAATTCAGTTTAGGCACGAATAAAATTTTAAATCCAAATTGTTTAATAACTTAAAAGTAGTTAAGGGTATTGAAAGTAATTTGAAATTTAAAATTAAATTGAAAGGTGTAAAAGAAAGATTTAAAACAAGTTAAATTAAAAACTTGAAACTGGACCTGAATTTAAATTGAATTCTAGACTTTGAAATATAAACTAAGTTTTATAGATTTATGTTTTTAAATAAGTAAAATGTTCAAGTATACTTAATTTGATTTTTACTCTTCTAAAATTTCTTTATAATAAAAATATTACTTCAACAAGTATGTTAAAGGATTCAAAAAATTAATTTTTAACTTTATTAAAGATAAATAGGGGTTCACTTTAAATCTTGGATTTCAAATGGAAGTTAAAAGGCAAGTTTGAAAATAAAAGTTTCAAACTTATTGGTAAATGATATCTAAATCATTTATAAGAACGAGTTTATCTTAAAAGTTAGTTCATGATTAAGGATTAACTATTTAAGAAATTAATTATGGATTAATAATTGATTAAATGTGTAATTAGGGATAATTACTTATTATGATAAATTAAGGATAATTAGTCAAATGGTACTTAATTAAGAATTAATTAATAAATGTGATTAATTTAGATTAATTAAATGATCAAGAGGTAAAGATTTATTAAGTAAGGAATGATTAATTTATAAATTAAGGACTATTAATTAGATATTAATTACTAATTAAAGATGATTTAATCAAGTGATTAAGAAAAAAAATCAATTGAAGGATAATGTGATAAATTAACCAGTGTAATTTATTAAGAAATGATCATAAATTAAGGAGTAATTAATCAGTCATTGTAATTAATTAAAGATAATAAATTAAGGATTAATTATTAATGAAGGGTTAATTAATGATTTATTAAAAAGATAATTTATTAAGTATTCTGTAGTTAATTGATTGTTAATTTACCATAACAAGCAAAATATCGATAGAAATTAATATGATTTAAACCCATCAGATAATTAAATTGACCATATTATTGGATGTTTAGATTATATTGAATGTTGAATTGTTTGATATCCCTGATATGTGATGCTTTTTGATATATCCTGATTTAAGTTATAATGTAATTTATTATCTGTGGGGTAATTCATTACCTGTGATATATATATATATATATGTGTGTGTGTGTGTGTGTGATCTGTAAATGAAGATAAGCGTTATAGTTTATATGGCTTATCATATATATTATTGTATTTGATCTGTCATGATTGAATGATGTTGCACTATTGTGTTAAACCCCTGGACCACACTTATACACACACAAATATGGATTTCACGAGGAAATCGATTAAGTCACATATTTTTGAAAATAGTTTTTAATTTGAATTTTTAAATTCAAATGGTTTGAAATGGAATCGGGTTAAAATGTGAATAGTTTTTGAAATGGAATTTCAAGATAAGACTTATTTTTGAATAGCTCGATTATGCCTTGAAATTTAAATAATTTGATTTAATTTTTAATTCAAAATTGGAATTTGAATTCTATGATTTGAAACTAGGGATTAAAAATGTTATACTAGTTTATATGGGTTAAACCATTTTTAAATGTATTGATTTAGGAATTTGAATTTAATTCAAGGACTTTAACTCGTGGAAATACAATTGGATTTTTCTGAAACGAAAACTATTTGTTTTCAAATAATAAAATCTGTCACATAAGTAATGAACTTCCAATTTTTGTTGAAAGGTTTCAAGTTTTAAAAAAAATTGAATTGTTTTGAAAGGCTATGAATGAATCTTTGGACGGGTTTGAAAGTAATAAATTAAATCTTAATTTAAAGATTTAACGTGTTAATCAAATTGAATTGGGGATTGTTTTTAAATCTATGAAGGGATCTTTATGAAATGGGGTGAAATTTGTGAAATGAATCTTTTTGTTTAAAAGATTAGAAATGGTAATTTGTTTTAAACCATTTGAAAGGAAAGTTTTGGGTAATAAGTTGTGACTTAAATGAGACCCCAAGATCCATATGTTTCTTGTAAATATTGCGCTCACTATTCGGTTTAGCCGGGAGAAGACCTTTGTGTCAAATAACCCATTCCGAATATGTGATACGACGTTATGGATAGCATTTGAAGACCGGTGGTGAAGACCGGATCTTTTCGAAAGAGAAATGATAACTCATCGAATGTCTTTGCATCGACTGTTCCCCCGTATAGAGACTACATATGTGATGGGAAGTCCGGACGTGAATAGGGATTATCCGGATTTACAAAGACTTCTTTGGAAGTGCCTTCGTTTCTATTCGAACCCAGAATAGACTTTAATGGCTTGTATGTCTGACATTACAAACTGAGATATAAAGCAGATTTCTTTCAAATACATTTCTGTTGGTGGCGGAGAATTTATTCTCTTAGCTTAACACCCTTCTATGAGACGTACGAGCTCAGAGGTTATGTAGTTGAGGGTTATCAGTAATATATTCCCAAGTTGGTAATGTGGCATGCTGAGTGCTGCTGATCATTTGTTGATCAAAGCGTGGCTTTTGTGAAAAGCTTAGCTTTGCGGATGAAACTTCGTCGAACCTCACAACCCGGTAATGGTCAAAATAGGAAGAATGCAGCAAGGTTATTTGTGGATCGCGCCCCCTGAGGGTATGTTCATTTCATTCTGGATAGAAGTGGTATCATGGTATGGAGCCCAAATATCTAACCTATGTGGTTACTATGAATTTATTACTTTGTGGTTGTTGGTTAACGGGATCTCGGGAAAGGTCGTTTACGACCGAGGGATGGCATACTCGTGTCAGTAGTTACCTAGTTAGGGGTAACCCGGTCTTGAGTTGGCAGAGATCCGGTTAGGTTCTCGGGGCGTCCTTCAAAAGGCTTACCCATGTGGCAATGTGAAGTTTCTTGGCCAGACCATTTGTTGGAAATCAAATTCCCAATATGAAACCCTGTACGGTTTTAGTTGAAGAACCTGCCATCTACTTATGGTGGCGCCCTACTATTTGGATGGTACCTATAGTAGGCATAGTTCGAAATGTCTATGTTGGCTAAGATTTATATTATACTTTCGAAATGCTTTCTGCACTTCGCACTTATAGTAATAATATCAGTGAAATTTGCGTATCAAGCGTGTTTGACTATCATAAGGAGAAATCTCTACCAATTCTGCGTTTGCATTATGTGTGTGTGTGTGTGCGGGAGGCCTTATGGTAGTCTCATTTTCTAAAAGCATTGTGAATCTAATTTAAAATATTTTTTTGTTGTTTTTAAAGATAAACTGTTTTTGTTACTCATACCAGTCTCATGACTGACCTGGAGTTTATTGTTTCTTTCCTAAACTCTGGGTGCTTAAATTTTTTCAACACGGGCAGTCTGGATTTGGGTTTTCAGATAGCTAGGTTTAGTAGATTATCTGGAGCTAGTTCGGTCTTTGGGATGTGGACGAGACTTGCTTGTCTTTGTGCATCGTGATGTTGGTTCGAGCTGCTGCTGTTGGAGTTCTTTCTTGAAGACTCTATTAGAGTTACTTTTTCCGCTGCTAATGTTATTAATTTTTCTTTCCACTGCCATTTTATCGTATCATATCTCTGATGTATATTGATATCTATTGTATCATCTGTTGTATCAGATATTGCATCAATTTTGTATATCAATGTATTATTAATTTTTCTTCCGCTATGTTATTATACTTAATTGTGTTATAAGCTCCGGCGACTCAAATTTGAACAATCGAATCTGCGGCATTCGAGTATGATGTAAAGTACGGATGTCGATTTTCGAACGCGAAAAATCCTTTTCGCCACAAATCACTTGAAAATCCTTTTAAATTCAAAATCGTTATTTTAACATTTTTTGGAAAACTCCAAAAATAGGCCAAATGCTACAACAGCACTGAATATAACAATCACGGCCTCCAGAACATCATATATAATATGATAATAGAATGTATCACAATATCTGTAAACAAATCAATATGGGTGAGGAATCCAGTTGGATCCCTCCAACCTATTTCCTGCATCCATAGATGTTGCACAATACCAATCCCATTCCAATATGGAATATCGCGTTACATGGGTTTATAAAATATAATCCGCTATTATGCGGAGAAATAGGGTTTCATCCGCTATATAATGCAGGAAAATCAACTCCAAGTACATATATAATACCAATCCTACATCAAGATGGAATATCGCGGTATATATTTTTAATAAATAACATCGGCTTAATATACGGCCTATAGGGTCTATTTCAATACGGTAGATAGCAATTTATCATCCAAGCATACAGTCAAGCAATTTTAAATTTAATCATTTGAAATTTTAAATCGAAACAATTTCGATTGGGTGAGAAGTTCTCACCTTGTTTCCAATAACAGTTGTTGTGCTTTATTTCAAATAAAATTAAACGCGCGTTTAATTTTACCCAAAATTTTCACTAGCTCCAATCAACTCCAATCAAGCTCCATCGCGTAGTATTCGTCAATACGAACCCAACGCAATTTGTTTCGTCCATTTTCGACCTCGTATGAACAAGTTACCAAGTTTTAAACATTATACAATTTAATATATATATTAATTTACATTTCTTTTCAAAATTTAACCTAGCTTTTGTCTGGGCCGCTCATTTCAATTTGAGAGAATCTCAACCGATGGTCTTTTCTTCCCTATCGCGCTTCGATCCTAGGCAAATTCAAATGCAATTGAACCCACTCGCCGCCCCTTGCCACCAATTAACGTGACCAACCCATGATGATCGAAGACGATCGACCACCTCGCGTCGAAGCCCTCAACGAACTCCACGATCGGCCAGAAGCTCACTAAGCTCGGTCGTGTATTCTGCTCGAGAAACGTGCGCGACACGATGACAAACGCGGCAAAAAATTGGATCCAAACAACGATGTTAACGAAAACCGTCCGTTAGATGTAAAGATCACACTATGCTCTTCAATTTATTAGTTGGAAGTTTCGTGTGAAAGTTGGTGGATTTGAAGATTTTGAGGAAGAACATTAGTGATTTTCGTCCATTAAAAACCTAAGTGGCGGCTAGGGTTTCTGATTAGGTTTGGAGTGTAAATTGTGAAAGTTGGTGGCCTTTTGTAGAAAATTTCCATGCACTATTCACTCGAAATTTTTTCGAACTCCAAACGAAGCGTGCCTTCTGGCGTTTATAATGTTTTATCCCCATTCCAAATGCAATGGAATATATATCAGGAGTCAATTCGATCAAATTTGGAAGTTAATTTTTTGAATCGACTATTTAAATTCAAAATTCAATCAAACCGATTTCTACGCGTTTTACCATGCCCCGGACAAACTGTAAGTCCGATTGACATGAAATTTGAAACCATACAATAATTTATCATTATGGTCCGATGAAACTGGTTTCGTCAAAATCCGAGACTGCTTGAAAAATGACTATTTTTACTCGTCAATTAAATATTAAAATATTCAATTTCTGCAAATTAACTTTTATTTCAATTTTAAAAGTTCGATAACATCATTCTAACTTTAGTATGATTAAATACAACTTTACAATCAATTTTAGTCATATTAAAACCAATTTCCAATTATTTATATAATTTCAAATATTAAATTATCGATTTAATTATCAAATTAAATTTAGATATTCAAAATAAAAATTTATTCGACTTGCATATTTTACTTGTTAATATTAAAAATCAATTAAATTTATGAATTTCAAATGACAGAAATTCTGGGTCGTTACAAACTTCCCCCTTAAAAGAATTTCGTCCTGGAAATTACCAAGTAAGAAAATGTTACAGAATCCATTAACTTTTCAAAACCATTCAAATTACATTTCAAATTCACTTAATTGTTTAACTTTCCCAAAATCCAATAGTTGAACTTCTTACAATAACTTTACTAAATTTTCAAATCATACTTAGTTTTCTTTTCAATATTTTTCAATTTTCTCAAAAATATTCTAGCGCCTTAAATTTTCAGAAAATTTCGCCATAGTCTCCTTTGCGCGGTTCGATCCAAAAAAAAATGGCAATATATATCACAAATATACATCTCATCAAGTAATGAGGCATCCTACAGGGAAAAAAGTGTAAAAGTACGATATGTAATCCGAGATATGTACCTTATATATTATTAGCGAGCATATACGGCTAATATAGTGCGAAAGCGAGCTCCAAAAGCGAAGCAAGCGCAATCCACACCTACTAAACACTCAACAAAAATGGGAAACATGTATATAGAAAATAATATCGATAAACAACATATAACAGAAGCAACAACAATATGTGCCAATATAGCAAATGAAACAAAAGCAACAAATCCAACCATCAACCAACTAGCATTCAACTAACATCCATAACCAAATTAATACACTTTCGTTTCTTATTAATATTCAATGAATTGGTTTTCCAATTTAAATCGCATTTGATTCATTAACATTGGATGTTTTTACTAGCATTCATTTATTCATATTCAATTAGTTTATATTCACTAATTCACATTCAAGTTAGTTCACTTCCACATTCAAATCAAATTACATAGCTTTCCATTTATCAATTTAATTTCATTAATTCAATTTCATATGGACTTCTAATCAATCAACTAACCATCATCTAACAACCAAATCATAACCAACATAACCAAATTATTAAATTCACATTCAATTTGGTTTAACACTTTTAATTTCCATTTGGTTTCATATCTAATTGACTTTCATTCAATTATTCAATTTTTCTTCAACTTCATTAGCTTCTAATGAATTAACACTTACATTCATTATTCTATATCAATTCAATTACATTTGATTGATTAATATTCAATCCATTCATTAATTCAATTGCTAATTCATTTACCAAATAAGGTTGAATTTCATTACATAACTCTAATTCACATCCATTTAATACACATTATTATTTTTCTTCGATACTAAAATCAACTTCATTCAACATCACTTAAGTTATATTCCATTTCAAACATCATTGGTTTAATTTAACTTAAATTTCCACTTATAAATCCTATTCAGATTCCAATTCTAAAGTAAATTCTATTTAACTTTACCAAAGTAAAATCTTCATTATTTCATATTATAAGTTCAAAACTCGTTTCACTTTCAACAATTACAACTTGGATTTTTATTTCAAATTTGTTTATCACAACAAAACTTAAATTTTCAATTTACTATGGTGAAAAATCCATCACACAGAAAGTTGAAAATGATACTGATGATGGTGCAGTCATCACCCTTATTATTTCCCAGTAACAGTAGTGAATCCAGTGCTTTAAATTGTTTCAAAAAACTCCTTTTATTCATAAATCGCATTTATAAATATTTTTCTTATAGAATTTCACTTATTGTATATATAAGATTATTTCACAATTGTAAATCACATTAATTATAATTCCATACTTTATAATTCATTTGCTTATACAATTTACCTTTTCCAATATGTTTTATTTAACTTACATATATTCTTACATTTTCAACAACCAAACAATCAGTTTATAAACACTTCAATAATTTCTGAAAAATTATTCCTTTATATATAAAATATAATCGAGCTAAAATTATTTCATTTACCCTATTTTGAACCAATATCGTTTTCGAATTTGTTCTGTATAAGTGTTTAGAGACTCCTATCAATAACGTTAATTGCTCGTATTGACCAACATCCATATACCACTCAACAAACCAATCAACAAAATATAAAACAAATTTTATATTCATTAACAAATACGCGTTCATAGCTATTATTACTCCCACACTCATTCTAGAGAACTACTGACTCTATCTCTAATCAGTAATCCCCAACAGAGCCAAGGTTGTCGCTTAACCATATGCTCTGATACCAAATGTAAAGGGCTGGGATTTTCGACTCACGAAAGTCGACATTAATACATCCACTATATCAACTTCCGAGCAATCAAAGGCTGGAAAACCATACTCTTAGGGTTTAAGAAGAAGAAAAAGATAGAAGAAGAAAGAAAAAGGAACAGAAACAATATCAGAATCTCACAATCGCAGCGGAACAACATATAATAGATAAAAGAATAATCTTGAAAACAAAGAACTATATCGGTTATTACATTTCATCACATTACATTACATTATCAAAGTTTACAACAACAAACAGCGGAAAAGAAGTGCTATATACTAATTGTTACGCCATGCCATCCAACTTACTCCTGATCTCCACAGCAAATCCTAAATTCTAGAATGACCTGATAACCTGACTCTATACTGCCGTGTAGAAATTGGTGGGCACCCAGAGTTTAGGAAGGGAACAATAAACTTCAGGTCAGTCATGGGACTGGTGTGAGAACTCAAAACAGTTATATCTTTAAAAACAAACAAAGAATTATTTTAAATTTGATTCGCAATGCTTTTTAGAAAATGAGACTACCATAAGGCCTCCCGTACACACACAATGCAAACGCAGAATCGGAGGAGATTTCTCCTTATGATAGTCAAACATGCTTGATACGCAAATTTTCTTTGATATTATTACTATAAGTTTAATGTGGAAAACCTTTCGGAAGTATAATATAAATCTTAGCCAACATATGACCAGTATCATGCACCTACTATAGCTATCATCTAAACGGTGGGGCGCCACCATAAGTAAATGGCAGGTTCTACAACTAAAACCGTACAAGGCTTGTATTGTTTCTTTGGATTTCCAACTAATGGTCAGGCCAAGGAACTTCCCATTGCCACATGGGTACGCCTGTGGAAGGACGCCCCGAGAAACTAACCGGATCTCTGCCAACACAAGGCCGGGTTACCCCTAGCTGGGTAACAACTAACACGAGTATGCCATCCTTTGGTCGCAACCGACCTAAATCCCGGGATTCACCAACAACCACAAAATAATAAGTTTGCCGCAACAACATAGGTTAAGTATAAGGGCTCCATACCATAATACCACCTCTATCCAGAAGGAAATGACATACATTAAGGGGGCGCTATCCCCTAATAACCTTGCCGCATCTTTCCTGCTTTGACCATTACCGGGGTGTGAGGTCCGACGAAGTTTCGTCCACAAAGCTACCCTTTATATAAAAGCAATGCTTTGATCAACAAATGATCAGCAACACTTCGTATTCCACATTACCAATTTGGGAATTCATCACTAGTAACCATCAACTACATATCCTCTGAGCTCGTACGTCTCAGAGAAGGGTGTTAAGCTAAGAGAATAAATTCTTCGCCACCAACAGAAATGTATTTGATAGAAATCAGCTTTACATCTCAAATTGTAACGTTAGACACACAACCATTCAAGTCCGTTCCGGGATCGAACAGAACCGAAGGCACTTCCAAAGAAGCCCTTGCAATCCGGATATTCACTAACAACGACGGGACTTCCCATCACAAAGGGTGATGAAATCTCTATATCGGAGATCAGCCGATGTAGAGACATTCGACGGTAATCCTTTCGTTTTTGAAAATATCCGGTCTTCAACACCGGACATCAAATGCTATCCATTACGACGTATCACTATTCGGAATGGGATTTACGACCCAAAGGTCCTCTCCTGGCTAAACGAAATAACGAGCGCTTATTTTTTTTAAAAGTCTAGCATTCAAGTTCAAGCAAATCACAACAAATACCCATTTAAAGGTAAATATTGATAGTCGGTTATTTAACTATCAATAGATATGCACAACATCACCAGATTTCAAATAATTTCCTAAATTATTTATTTTCCAAAAATATCTTTACAAGATATATATTTTCCCATACTTTACAAAAATTCCCTTTCCTTTATAAATTTCATGTGAATTTAAATTTCCAAATATACACTGATATACAATTTTCAAATCGATTTCAAATATTCACATTCAATTTATCTTTAAAAGATAAAATCTCAAAACATTTCACTTCATATTGGAAAACATTTTCCATACTTATTTACTAATAAGTAATTCACAAATCTATTTATTTTCAACATTTGGAAAATATCCAATATACTTAAATCACGATTAAGTATATGTTTTATTCTTTAAGGATAACATTCTCATAAACACATTCATTTGAGTCAAAACGAATGTTACGTAAAACATTGTTACGACAACCCAAAATCACTAGTATAGGGATTCGAAATTTAGATAGATATATAAATCGCAATACTATACAAAAACATTTTCTTTCGAAAATCATTTACTATAACAACAGTGTTATAGTCCATCTTTTCCTTGTTTCTCGAAAACGTCTATTTCAACAATAAATGTTGAAATCTATGGTTTTGATCTTTAACACATTTTAAAACAACTTTGAATCATTTTAATTCTATTTAAAAGATCACTTCCTAAAACATATCTTTAATAAATTATTCACTGTCCAAAATCGTGAGTATAAATCGTTTACCAAATTCAACACTTCTACATATTTGATTTAAAGGATTATCCACTATCCAAAATCGTGGATATATCTCCTTTAATAAGCTTTCATATTTACTTATCAAATTCAATTGGTTTCGGATTTATAAAACAATGTTTATAAATTCACACGCACACACACAAATATATATATATATATATATATATTATAAAAACTTCAACTTATAAATCCCTCAGTTTACAAATTCTATTCAAATCTCATTTAAATGCCAAAATCCAATTTATACGTTAACTACTTATAAATCTTTTATTTTACAAAATCTATTCATTTTATAACTTCACAATTTATAAATATGTAAATTTCATTCACTTATGAAATCAATTTATACTTCATTTTAACACTTATAAAAACTCGTTTTATAATTCCAATATTTTGATTTATAAATACCAATTTTATAAATCTTTTATATAAAGCTTTTATAATAATTCAAAAATCCCAATTTAAACCATTTTACAAATAAATCAACTACTTACTTCAAAAATCACATTTCGGTTATATTTCACAAAAATCATAATTTTTGTGACATAAAAATTTTAACGTTCATTTATTTTTCCCAAAATTCAATAAAATGTATACTTTCAAAAATCACTTGAAAATCCGTTTAAATTCAAATTCGTTATTTCAACATTTTTTTTAAAACTCAAAAATAGGCCAAATGCTGCAACATCACTAAATATAACAATCACGGCCTCCAAAACATCATATATCATATGATAATAGAATATATCACAATATCTGTAAAAAAAATCAATACGGGTGAGGAATCCAGTTGGATCCCTCCAACTTGTTTCCCTGCATCAACAGATGTTAGCACAATACCAATCCCGTTCCAATACGGAATATAGCGGTACATCGGTTTATAAAACATTATCCACTATTATGCAGCGCGATAGGGTCTCATCCGCTATATAATGCAGGAAATTAACTCCAAGTTCATATATAATACCAATTCCACATCAAGATGGAATATCGCGGTATATGTGTTTAATAAATAACATCCGCTTAATATACGGCGTATAGCATCTATTTCAATACAGTAGATAGCAATTTATCATCCAAGCATACAATCAAGCCATTTTAAATTTAACTATTTAAAATTTTAAATCGAAACAATTTCGATTGAGTGAGAAGTTTTCACCTTGTTTCCAACAACAGTTGCTGTGCCTTATTTCGAATAAAATTAAACGTGCGTTTAATTTTACCCAAAATTTTCACTAGCTTCAATCAACTCCAATCCAGCTCCATCGCATAGTATTCGTCAATACGAACCCAAAGAAATTTGTTTCAACCATTTTCGACCTCGTATGAACAAGTTATAAAGTTTTAAAGATTATACAATTTAATATATATATATATTGTTAACCCCATTCCAGCCTACATGTTAAGGGGCCCACGAGTTAAAGGAGTCAACGAGTTAAGGCCTGGGATGAGCCACGACTTAAGGTGTTTAACGGCTCAGGAAGGATCTACGACTCAGGAAGCCTCACGACTCATCGAGTCACCGACTCAATAAGTTAATGACCTAAAGCTCAAAGCGACTTAAAGGGTTACGACTCTAGGGGTTACGGTTCACAAGGCATGACGGCTCAATAAGTTACCGACTCATCAAGACTATCATCTCAACGACTTAAAGGAGCAGAGTGGCTTAACTAGTTAACGGCTCACAAGACAAACCGACTCAATGCATTACCGACTCATCATAGGTATTACCTCAGCGACTCAACAGGTCCACGACTCATCATAAGAAACGACTCAAGAGGATTGACGACCTAAGAAATGACTTGACGACTCATAACTCAGGATGACTCGTCCGCGACTTAAAACCACTGAGTCGTATTCCGTTGCTACAATGCATGTCCCAGTGAGAATTGACTCGCCAACGACTCAGGACTTGGCTTAGAATCCAGCAAGAGAATGAGCTAGTGAGAAGACCAAATGCTTAATCAGATAAGCCGGTCACGACTCTACTTGACTCGGCCACGGCTTAGCCTGAGTCGGTCACGACTCAGGACTTGGACGAAAAACTTCTATCCAGATTTGCCTATAAATACATGGCCACCCCCAACATTCAAGGGACTTTTTGCTCATTCATTTTCAAGCGCCGTTACTCTGCTGCATTTTGAACTACTTCAACACCTTCAAGGAACTTCACGAAGAAATCAAACATGTCTAACATGTGTTCAAAGATTTGGATCGACATTGAAGTTTAGGCTACTTGTTCTAAGTCACTTGAAATTCAAAGTGTGTTGTAATCAAAGTGTAACTGCATTGACTTGTAATCAAATCGTCAATAAAGATATTCAAAGTGGACGTAGGCTCTCTCTTAAGCCGAACCACTATAAAATTGTTGTTGTTTACTGTTTTTTCACTATTATCTGCTTATAATCTGTTCCCGAGCTATCGGGTGGTGCTTTCACAATCTCACTTCATACACCGGGGTGTTAGCGTTTAAATTTTAGCGTTAACATTTTTGGTGCTTTCACTGAGAGGGTCGAACTCAGGCGAGTTATCATCATTGCTTCACAGAGGTTTGTGGAGAGAATTTCCTTGAAAACCAGAAGTCTATCCGAGATTATGGCTCCTGTAAGGAAGAGTAGATCTGTCAGATCTGGGAATATTCAAGAGGGAACCTCCGCTTCCCCTGTATCGAATCAAGCCACTCCAGCTGTCGGAGTTACAAAGGCAGAGCTGGATGCCGCAATCTTAGGGCTGAACCAACAGATAAATGCTCAAAATGCGCAATTCGAGGCTCAGAATGCCCAGAATGCCCTAATTCTGAATAGGTTGAACGATTTGCTTGGGGCAAACCGTCAACCGGCAGGTAATGAAAGGAATTTTGCTGGCAACATTCATGATGCTGAAGAAAGAAATGCTCCTGAAAGGGCTGCTAGCCCCTTTGAACAAACACTTCCAGAGGTTGGTGGATCTAGAACTCGACATGATGAGGAGTATCTTTCTGGAATGGTCCGACAAATTATGAAAGAGAGTATGCAGAGGGTTGAAGACGAGAAAGAATGGGGTTTCGCCCCAAGTAAAACTCCGTTTACTGAGAAAATCTTAAAGGCTGAATTCCCAAGGAAGTTTGTCCCTCCAACCATTCCAGCTTACAAGGGGACAAGTGATCCGAACGAATTCTTATGCATGTATGATTGGCACATGACAGGTTCCAGAGCCTCTGATGAAATAAATTGCCGATATTTTCCTGTGTATCTCGAAGCTGTAGCTCTGCTTTGGTTCACCAAACTTCCAGTTCGATCTATAGATCAATTTTCTGACTTAACCCGGAAATTCAAGGAGCAGTTCAGACTATACGCCTCAAAAGCCAAGGATATCATGTCACTATCAAGTTTGGAGCAGAATCCAGGAGAGACTATCAGATCTTTCTTAAACCGCTTTAATATAGCGCTAGCTGAGGTGGACAATGCAGAACCGCGAATGATATTGACTTATCTGATGAAGGGTATTGACAAGTCGAGCGAATTTGGGAAATGGCTAAACATGAAGGAACCAAATTCCCATGAAAAATTCTATAAAAAAGCAGATGAATTCATACGCTTAGAAAGCCGTCCCGTACCGGTGAAGGCAGTGTTGGAAAAAGATGAAGATAACACTGTTGCTCCACGCAAGAATGAATCTGTAGGGCAAAAAAGGGAAAATAACAATGGGAAGAAGCAGAGTAATCTGAAGAATCCCCGATCCTTCAAGCCATCAGAATATACTCCTTTATCAGATACGCCGAAGCATATCTACCTTGCCACTAATGATTCTGTTGACTTTCCTAAACCTCCTCCTCTAAGGACCGGGAAAAAGGCTATACAGAGTGGGAAGTTCTGCCGCTTCCATAATCAACCCGGTCACGAGACCGACGAATGCCGCCAGTTGAAAAATCTGATTGAAGAGTTGCTAAGGGAAAACAAACTGCAGCAATTTGTGAAAAAGAATAGCAACAATCCTGCTTCATCTAGTCGGGGGCAACAGACTCCTACTCATCAGCCCAGAACGAGTGAGAAGGCTGCAGAGCATGAATCTGGAAGGCCCTTTATCAATGTCATTACAGGAGGACCTCACCCAGCAGGCAGAAGCTGGGGTGAGATGGAAAGGTATACCCGAGCTTTAAAGTACGTACCGACCGAGGAAGATGTATTCGTTTTGGAAGGTGCTACGCCCTTGAAGCAACAAAGAACTTTTGATGATGATATTGTGTTCAAAGCTAGGGATTCCGCAGGTATTGACGCTCCTACCTTGGATCCCCTAGTCATCTCGGCTGGTATCGGGCCAGCTATTGTCAGAAGAGTTCTCATTGATTGTGGCGCATCCTGCAATATCCTCTTCAAGAAAACATTCGACCAAATGAAGATCCTTATGGCTGATGTGCAAGCCTCATCGCAGAAAATTGCTGGTTTCACTGGGGAGCCAAAGCCGCCAGTAGGAACCATTGATTTGTTTGTGGAACTTGGAGAAGGAGAGAGAAAAGTGGTCCGCAAGCAAACTTTTGTGATTGTCAACGAATTTTTTGCTTACAATGCTTTCCTTGGCCATCCAACTCTCGCAGCATTCAAAATTGTTTTGGCCCCGTGGTGCCTCACCATTAAATTCCCCACAGATAATGGAGTGGGAGTTATAAAAGGGGATCAAAATGCAGGGCGAGAATGTTATCTAACAGAGCTACGAGAAACCAGAAAAAGAGAAATGGGAAAGAATGCGGCAGCCCCAGTCCGCATCAAAGAACCAGCCTTGTAGCAATTACAGGGCGGACCCTGCACTGGCGAGCACAGCGGAGCAAGGAAAGAGATGGACCCTAGAAAAGTCAGTGCAGGGGAAAATAGAGTGGTACCGGTGGAAACGACAATACCAACACCTGTTGACCCAAAGGACCCAAACAAGGTGTTGAATGTGGGTTCACAACTTAATGCGTCAATTCAGAATATCTTAATATCTTTTTTAAAGGCAAATCTGGATGTTTTTGCTTGGACTCATGCCGATATGTGCGGAATATCCCCAGAAGTTGCAGTGCACGCCCTAAATATTGATCCAAAATTTACACCTGTAAAACAGAAAAGGAGAACTCAAGGACCGGAAAGGTCGGCGGCATTAAAAGAAGAAGTTGATCGGCTTATGGAGAATAATTTTATCAAAGAATCTACCTATCCGAATTGGGTTTCAAATCCAGTGCTGGTTAAGAAAGCCAATGGAAAATGGAGAGTATGCATCGATTTTTCAGATCTAAACAAGGCCTGCCCCAAAGACTGCTTCCCATTACCCAGAATCAACCAACTGGTAGACGGAACAACGGGACACGAATTGTTGTATTTTATGGATGCTTACTCCAGATATAATCAGATCATGATGCATGAGCCAGATCAGGAGGACACGAGCTTTATCACCGACACTGGTCTTTACTGCTACAGAGTTATGCCCTTCGGGTTGAAGAATGCAGGGGCAACATACCAAAGACTAGTTAATGCTATGTTCAAACCGCAACTGGGCAAGACTATGGAAGTCTACGTCGATGACATGTTAGTAAAGTCTAAGAAAGCAGTGGATCACATAGAACACTTAGCAGACATGTTCGCAGTCCTCCGAAAATACAGAATGAAGCTCAATCCTTTAAAATGTTCGTTTGGAGTGGAATCCGGCAAGTTTTTAGGTTTCACCGTGAGCGCTAGGGGCATTGAGGCCAGTCCAGCTCAAATTACTGCATTGAAAGAAGTCAAAGCCCCTAGAACAAAGAAGGAATTGCAAAGTCTCAATGGAAAGGTCGCCGCCTTGAGTCGGTTCATTTCCAAAGCCACAGATAAATGCATCCCATTCTTTGACGCCCTAAAGAAAGGAAAGAAAAACTTCGATTGGACTCCCGAATGCCAAAAAGCCTTTGATGAATTGATTCGCCATATGGAAACGCCTCCAATACTTTCTAGGCCTGGCGATGGCGAGGATCTTCTTATATACTTGGCAGTATCATCTCATGCTTTAAGTGCAGCGCTGATACGAGAAGACAAAAGGATTCAACATCCAGTTTACTATATCAGCAAAAGACTCACTGGGGCAGAGATGAATTACTCTAAGTTGGAAAAACTCGCCTATTGCCTACTAATTGCATCTAGGAAGTTGAGGCAATATTTTCAAGCTCATCCTATCAGAGTCCTCACTGATCAACCTTTAAAGCAAGTCCTGTTTCGCCCCGAGACTTCGGGTCGTCTTCTAAAGTGGAATATTGAACTCAGTCAGTATGACATCACTTATCATCCCCGAAAAGCAATCAATGGACAAGCTTTAGCGGATTTCATCGCAGAATTCACAGATAAGGGTAACAGTGAGGAGGAAACGGTTGACGATTCCCCAATCCAATGGAAGTTATATGTCGATGGTGCGAGAAACGACTACTGTTCTGGAGCCGGAGTTGTACTTGAGACCCCTGAAGGCCGATCATTATGCTATGCACTAGGATTGGAATTTCCTTCAACAAACAATGAAGCGGAATACGAAGCCCTCATCGCTGGCTTAAGGATTGCTAAAGAATTAAACATCCGAGTGTTACAGATATTCAGTGATTCTCAGCTTATTGTATGCCAAGTCAAAAAGGAATTCCAAGCAAAAGGGGGGAATCTGCCTGCTTACTTGTCAAAGGCTTGGGAACTCCTGGGTGATTTCGATCATTACATGATAAGTCACATTCCTCGAGAGGAAAACATGAAAGCAGATTCTCTCGCAAAGTATTCTAGCACAGGCGAAGCTCAATTTCTGGGGTTAACTCCAGTGGAGGTCCTGTCGACTCCTAGCATTGATGAGATGGACATTGATTGGATCATGAGCATGCCTCAAGAGCAAGAATCATGGACGACTCCGATAACAGAATATCTGCTCAATGGATCCTTACCAGGGAACTCAAAAGAACGACAAAAGCTACTGAGAAAAGCCTCTCGATATATAATCCAGGATGGCCGATTATACAGACGGGGATTCTCAATGCCATTACTTCGATGTGTATCCAGGGAAGAGTCCTAAGCAATCCTAGCGGAGGTACACGGAGGAGAATGTGGTGATCATTCAGGTGGCCAAACATTAGCAAAGAAAATTCTCCGATACGGATATTTTTGGTCAGAAATTAATCGAGATGCAGCAGAGTATTCCCTAAAATGTGACAGATGCCAAAGATTCGCCAAAATTCCTAGAGCTCCTTCCACTGAACTCACACAGATGGTCAGTCCATGGCCGTTTGCAATATGGGGGATATACCTTGTAGGACCGTTACCAACTGCCAAATCTGGAATTAAATATGCCATTGTTGCTGTAGATTATTTTACTAAGTGGGCAGAAGCTGAACCACTGGCTACTATCACCTCAAAGAAGATGATAAGTTTTGTGACTAAAAACATCATTTGCAGATACTGTGTGCCTCAAAAACATCATTTCCAAGATTTTTGCAAGCGATTCAAAATCCGAAAAAGCTTCTCAGCAGTGGCTCATCCGCAGGCAAACGGGCAAGTGGAAGCCGTGAATAAAATTATTAAGTCAACCATCAAAAAGCAACTTGAAAGAGCAAAAGATGGTTGGGTCGATAAGCTACCACTGGCACTATGGGCATACAGAACCACTCACGAAACTGCGACTGGGCACACCCCGTTTTCATTAGCATACGGGTCAGAGGCAATGATTCCGGTAGAAATAGAGGTCCCTTCACATAGAAGAATCCATTTCAATCAAGCAGAAAACGAAAAGCTACAGCTTGAAGCGCTAGATCTCCTTGATGAAAAAAGAGATGAGGCTAATCTCAGAATTGCAGCTCATCAGCAAAGGATAGCCAGACATTTCAATTCCAAAGTTCGCCAACGCAGCTTTGAGATTGGAGACCTAGTCCTGAAGAGAATTATGACAGCGACAGGTGTGTTTGGGCCAAATTGGGAAGGACCATATGTCATAGGTCAGAAGCTTCTTGACGGCACATTCAAACTCACTACTGTTGAAGGAGATCAAATTCCAAGGGCATGGAACAGCAATCACTTGCGTCCATACTTTACTTGAAAATTTTGTTGAAATATTATAAAAAGAATTATGAATGTATGATTCTTGTAATTAAAGGCAATTGTAAAACTGATGCAAGTAAATAATGAAAGAATATAGAGTGGATGTAGGCTCAATTTCCTGGCCGAACCACTATAAATCTTGTGTTCCTTATTATTATTACATGTTTGCTTTATTTTCGATATAAAAAGTACATAGAATGTATTGCTGAAATGTCAATTTAAATTTTTGCAGACAATGGAAGTGAAACTTGCACATAATAAGACCAAGCGATTCTCGCCAAATTTCGAGTCACAAAAGCCCCGAATTCAAATCCTAGATAGGAAGTACTTCAATTGAACGGCCTATGATTTCGACAGATACGGGCCTTTGCAAATAAATTGAGATCGTCTGAACAAACAAACATCCAATTAAGAAGCTAATGCCCGTTCTCACGAACTTGCCTGACAATGAAGTACACTTCCTTGGATTAAAAAAATTACTTAAAAATAAAAATAAAAAGAGGATCGCTGAAAAGGCATAAGCAAGTGGACAAGGGAACAACCAAAGCCATCATCGGCAGCACAAGTCCTCTTCGGAGGCACAACTCTTCGGAGGATAAAGACCTCTAATGGGTCATACGCCACAAAAAAGAAAGTTCTCTACTCAACAAAAAAGGTTGGAGGAGTCATGACCCTCCAACCATGAGAGAGTAACTTCCAGGCGATGAAAACCCTCTCTGAGGCACATTTCACCAGGAGTTGAAGTGTAACAACCGCTCTTCGGAATTTCACTTCACCAGAGTTGAAATGCAAACAAAATGAAAGCCCTCTTTGGGGCACATTTCACCAGGAATTGAAGTGTAACAACCGCTCTTCGGAATTTCACTTCACCAGAGTTGAAATGCAAACAAAATAAAAGCCCTCTTCGGAGGCACATTTCACCAGGAGTTGAAGTGTGACAACCGCTCTTCGGAATTTCACTTCACCAGAGTTGAAATGCAAACAAAATAAAAGCCCTCTTCGGAGGCACATTTCACCAGGAGTTGAAGTGTGACAGCCGCTCTTCGGAATTTCACTTCACCAAAGTTGAAATGCAAAACAAAATAAAGACCTTTCTGGAAGTCCACGTTTCACCAAGATTGAAATAAAACTTCCAAGTGTTGAAACGTGAAAAGGCTTTCTTCAAAGGCACAACTCTTTGGAGGTACATGTTTCACCAAGATTGAAATAAAACTTCCAAGTGTTGAAACGTGAAAAATCCCTCCTCAGAGGTACAACCCCCTCCCGGGGACACAATCGAAAAGAAAGACCTCTTCGGAAGCCCACGTTTCACCGAGATTGAAATAAAACTTCCAAGTGTTGAAACGTGAAAAGGCTTTCTTCAAAGGCACAACTCTTTGGAGACACACGTTTCACCAAGATTGAAATAAAACTTCCGAGTGTTGAAACGTGAAAAATCCCTCCTCAGAAGTACAAATTTCTATTTAAAAAAAAATCCTCATTAAGGGCATACTTTAACTTTCAAAGGAAGAGTGATTTACCTATTCTAGAAAATAACCTTCCTTAAAAAAAAAAAAGTTAAAGTACCCTTCAGAGGCCCGCTTTACCACATAGAAGAATTCACTTGGCAAAAGGCGTACATAAGCAAAAAAAGAAGTGATTTCTTCGAAGAACAAAGCGTAAAAACTTATATGAAGGAAGTTGTACTCTACGAAAAACTTCTTCAAGAGTGAAGTAATTATTCTTCAGAAAATAAGAGTGCAAGTCCCCTCAAAGTATAAAATATTGCAGCAAGCTTATGGTATGGGGCAACATGGTATAGTTACATACAAAATGGTATAGCTACATCGGTAAAATATGCTCAAACAACATACCACAAGTTCACCGCAATATCATATAAATAAACTTGTGCAAAAATGAATAATAAATGCATTCTCAAATTCAAACAAGAGTCTGTACAAATAAAGGATCATTTTATTCAATTGCAGATACAGGTTTCAAGATACAAAAGCAGGGGCCGGTGCCTGCACAGCATCCGACCATTACACAAAAAAGGAATCAAAAAGCCCGAAGCCCGACTCTTCACTTCTTCTTACCACCTTTGGACCCTTTGCCCGGCCGAATGATTAGCTTTTCAGGTCTATCTATAGGCATAAGGGAAGAAGGAGAAGGAGGTGCAACCGGTGCAATTTCCGGTTCTTCTTCAGTAGCAAGGATTTCTTCCCCCTCCTCTTCGATGTTCCGTGCTTCTTTCTTCTCTTCGAAGAAGACTCACTCCCTGGAGTAACAAGAGCGGACAAAACTACGTCATCAGAAGGAGTCCGCTCCGGAGAGATCTCGCCTCCTTCAAGTCCCTCGTCTTTCTGCTCTTGCGAAGCGATAGGGTCATCCAAGCCATGAAGAGCCTCAATTTGCTCCTCTTGCGACCCGGGCTGTGAAGCAGAAGGAGGAGTCACCTGAAGAGACGGAGGAGGGATAACCGGAGGAGGTGAAATCTGCACAGCACTCGGTGTTTCAACTGCAGAAGAAGAGAAATTAAAAATATTAGTATCTCCCCAAAAGAAGGGAGATATGGGTTCGTCGAGATTTAAGAAGTAATCGAGAAGCTCATCAAACTTTTGAGGAGCAAGCAGGCAATCCACCTGAATCGGACCAATGTCAAAATTACCTGAAGATGTTTGCTTCGTTAGTTCAATCTCATAATTTTGAGCCCCGATATCCTCCAAAGCCTCATCATCAGTAGGGGTAATTACCCCGGTTCTTGTAGGAGGCAGCGAATGAGCACTGGAACCTGTGGTGTCAACTTCAGAAGAAACTAAAGGGCGTTCAGAAGTGGTAGGTGGTATTTCTTTTTCAGAACGTTCCCCTTCCGCCATTCCGTCCCGCAATCTAGCGAGTTGCTCTTTTCCCTTGGCAAGAGCGGCGCGGGCATCATCATCAAGATAATGCTCTTCAAGAGCTGACTCAGCGTAGCCAGCACCTTTACCACCGAGCATATCGAGTGCTGCTTCCCAAACTTCAGCTAGTGTAATTTCATACTTAGGGCCTAGAAAGGCAAGGCTGCCACGCCCCAAAATGCTGTGCAGATAAAAATCAAATAATGTGGAGCTAATGTCAGCTTTGGTTGCTTGATGGGCCTCTTCGGCCGCAAGTTTACCAGCAACAGCCTCGTCACACTCCTTTTCGGCCATAGCAAGTCGAGCTTTTAACATGTCTATCTCCAAGCTTTGAGAGCCGGTCTGTTCTCGCAGCTGTTAAGTTTCAGCGCGATATTCTTCTATGACCTTCTCCTGGTGTGTAAGCTTATCTTCGACTGCCCTTTGACTGGCATGCGCATCTCGTACTTGTTGCTGAAGCATGCTCTCCTTTTGAGAATAGAAAGTAGATGAAGTAGCTAACTCTTCCTTAAGCTTTTCTACTTCCGCTTCCAGCTTTTCATTATAGGAAGAAATACTTCTCATTTCGGCGTCATGCTGTTCGAGAGTCTTTTGCCACTCAGCCTTATCGTTCTCCATTGTGAGCATGGCCTCGAGATTGGCTCGGTTAACCCTCTGGAGCTCGTCGACAAGTTTTTTCCAGTTCGACATTCTTTCAATATCGGTCCTGACAGCGTCAAGATTTCGTAGCATAGCCGATTTGTCAAGAGGAACCAAGTCGAGATCAAATCGAACCCCTCTCAGGCACCACTGAGGGAATCGACTTTGAAGAGTGGGAGGACCTTGCCCAACTTGGTATGCGGGCCGGTTGATGATTGTTTGAATGTCGAAACGAACAGGGGCAGGAGATTGAGCAGGAACATTTTGAGAAACTGTCGGCATTGTTTCTTCAGTAAGTTTAGCCCGCTTGCTAAAAGAATCGTCCATGTGACCTTTACCTCTCTCATCGTGAGTCTTTCTTCTTTGGGTATCATCATCTCTGTGGGGAGGGTCATGTCTTTCTTGTTCTCTTCGGTGACGTTCTTCATATGCTCGTCTCTCGTCTGCTTTCCTGATGGCCCTCTCTTCATCGGATTCTCTGTAAGAGGGGAGGTGACGCCTATAATCATATTGGCTACGCCTCCCGTAGCGCTAGAAATCGTCATAGTATGAACTGCTGCGCCCCATTGGAGAATCTGGAATAAAAATAATAAGCTTTAGAAATCTTTAAAGTATAAGAAGATGAATGCGTAGAAGTGCTGAAAAGACCTAAGTGTTGTGTAACGTGTAAACTACACACATCAAGTTACAGACCACTCTGTGGAGTAGAGGTAGTGATAACTTGAGTGGAAGGAGTTGACATTTGTTGTAGAGAAGATGTCGCCTCAATTACAGAAGAAATAGTTTTGGAAACATCATCTTTGAAAAGTTCTTGAGAAGTCACAATTAAATCGCTCAACCCCTCGAAAACATCATCACCATCATGTTTTTTGGGACTGGCTTTCTCAACTCCTTCGTCAGCAGATCTTCCGGAAGATCGTGGAGTTTCTTCTTCTTCGATAACTGGGGCAAGTGCAGACTTGTCAGACGGCCCCGCAATGTCCTTCGGAATTGAACACTTCACTAGTGGAGTTTCTATAGAGGTTCCTCCCTACATGTGCTCTTTAGTAGAGACCGGGGCATCAGGAGTTTCCGTCGGAGAATCGGGAATTTCAGTTGGGACTTCACCAAGCTGAGTGAAGCGAGAGGAATGAAGAAGCCCATATTGATGTAAAAATCCATCATTTGACAAAAACTTTATACTCCTCTCTTCTGCCGCCACGGCGTTCAATCTCTCAAAAATTTGTTTATAGCATGGATCTCTAGAGGGAGGAGGAAGTGCTAAAACAAGAAGAAAAAAAAGAAGCCAAGTTAGCATTTAGCAACTCAGATTTCGAAAAGCCCAAGAATGGAGAAATAAAAGCAGGAAAATCTTACTTCCTACTCTCCAGATGGCATAAAACCCTGGAGGACAGCGAACAAAGAAATACTGATTTAGAAATCCATGAACGCTTTCAGGAAGATCGGTGATGAGCTTGCGGTTTCGAGCACTCCTTATAACTACGATAGAGGGATGATCTTTAATTTTTGTGAATGAGCAGAAGTAGCAGATTTCCTCAAAGCTCGGTAATCGGCCCAGAACTCTACTAAATAGCACACATAACCCCATCAAAATGGCATGACCATTGGGGTGCAATTGGAATGGAGAGATAGATAATCGAAGCAGGAACTGCTGAAGGAAGTCATTGAAAGGTGGTATGGCACCGCTCAAGCACATTTGGCGATTGACAGCAATAAAGCCAAAAGGGGGCCTATCTGCAGTATCATTTGGCCCCGGTAGTAAGGCATCAGCTTCGGCAATGCCAAACTGGATGAGCAATTGGTTAAACACCCGCTGATTCAGAGTTGTGGGAGTTCTCTCCAGAGGGTTATCCAACAGGTTGGCTACTGGGAAGGCATCTTCAGCCTGGCCCATCGGTTCTTCTTGTTGAGATGTCATTCTACATAAGCAACTGGATGTTCAAATGCGAAGGTGCACGTTTCCTAAAAGTGTGAAGTGTTGTGCAGAACTAATGAAAATAACAAGTAAATATAACTGGAATTAAACCGGTTGACGATTAATCGACTATGGTAATTTCAGAACTTGTTAATTTAAAGTTCAAGCATAATATTAGTGCAGGCTGGTCAGTTTCAATTGACTGTTTCAGTGTTGCTTTAATATTCTACTTGAAATCGATAGCACTTCGTTCACACGATTTGTTTAAGTTAATTATCTGTTATTAACTAATCTGTCATTTGATATGGGCAGTCGATGACAGTATATTCGTCCCAATTTTCTGTGAATGTTGTATTGAACAGATTGTTAACCTGCAAGTCAAAATAACCTGTGAATGAATGCAATAAAATTCGACAGTTCAAAGTTTATGCAATGGTTCAAAGTTCGAGCAGAATTCACGCAAGTCCTAACTCGTCAACGGCTCAAAAATTTTGAGTCGGCAGTGCCCTAAGTCGTAAGTCGTAGAAAAAGGGAGAAGCTCTGGTTCAAAGTAATAAGAAAATCTCCAAGTCTTATCTCGGCCACGACTCAAGGCTTAGGTCGTGGAGCATGTTAAGTCGGATAATGGTTAAATCGCAAAGGTTGCTGGATCATACAAAAATAGCCGAGTCATACCTAAAGCAGTATTCGACTATATCTGACCAACTAATCACCTAACTCCTAACCAGTTTACCTTCTAACTTTTAACCCATAAACCATTTCACTCCTAACCCGTTAATCTTCCAATTTTTAACCCATTAACCCAATAAAACTCTCAATCAACAATCCTAGTCTTATCATGCCACTAAATCACCTCAAGACGCAAATCATCAGATCAGACAACCCTACATCCATTGATGGTTAGAATGACCAAACTTGCAAGAATCAAGGGAGTAAATTGGAGGTATGGACGGAGCGCGTAGGTTAATGATGATCGATAATCAGAAGGGAAGCAAGATTGCTTACGTAATGTGGTGTCAAAGATGATCAGAGGAGAGTCGAGTTGGAATCGCCTGTGAGAACTTGGAGATGCGTTAATGGCGGATGCGGTTTAGAGGATCGCTGATAAGAAGTGGGAGATAGGAGGAACGAGTCAAGCGTTTTATATCTGGAAGAGCTGGAACTCGAATCGGCACGCCCGAGTTATGATAAGTCGAAGCACACGACTTACGACTTAAGCGTGTGCTTCGAGGGGCAAATGTTAACCCTGTTCCAGCCTACAAGTTAAGGGGCCCACGAGTTAAAGGAGTCAACGAGTTAAGGCCTGGGATGAGCCACGACTTAAGGTGTTTAACGGCTCAGGAAGGATCTACGACTCAGGAAGCCTCACGACTCATCGAGTCACCGACTCAATAAGTTAATGACCTAAAGCTCAAAGCGACTTAAAGGGTTACGACTCAAGGGGTTACGGTTCACAAGGCAGGACGGCTTAATAATCTACCGACTCATCAAGACTATCGTCTCAACGACTTAAAGGAGCAGAGTGGCTTAACTAGTTAACGGCTCACAAGACAAACCGACTCAATGCATTACCGACTCATCATAGGTATTGCCTCAGCGACTCAATAGGTCCACGACTCATCATAAGAAATGACTCAAGAGGATTGACGACCTAAGAAATGACTTGACGACTCATAACTCAGGATGACTCGTCCGCGACTTAAAACCACTGAGTCGTATTCCGTTGCTACAATGCATGTCCCAGTGAGAATTGACTCTCCAACGACTCAGGACTTGGATTAGAATCCAGCAAGAGAATGAGCTAGTGAGAAGACCAAATGCTTAATCAGATAAGCCGGCCACGACTCAACTTGACTCGGCCACGGCTTAGCCTGAGTCGGTCACGACTCAGGACTTGGACGAAAACTTCTATCCAGATTTGCCTATAAATAAATGGCCACCCCCAACATTCAAGGGACTTTTTGCTCATTCATTTTCAAGCGCCGTTACTCTCCTGCATTCTGAACTACTTCAACACCTTCAAGGAACTTCACGAAGAAATCAAACATGTCTAACATGTGTTCAAAGATTTCGATCGACATTGAAGTTTAGGCTACTTGTTCTAAGTCACTTGAAAATCAAAGTGTGTTGTAATCAAAGTGTAACTGCATTGACTTGTAATCAAATCGTCAATAAAGATATTCAAAGTGGACGTAGGCTCTCTCTTAAGCCGAACCACTATAAAATTGTTGTTGTTTACTGTTTTTTCACTATTATCTGCTTATAATCTGTTCCCGAGCTATCGGGTGGTGCTTTCACAATCTCACTTCATACACCGGGGTGTTAGCGTTTAAATTTTAGCGTTAACATATATATATATATATATATATTAATTTACATTTCTTTTCAGAATTTAACCTAGCTTCTATCTGGTCCGCTCATTTCAATTTTAGAGAATCTCGACCGATGGTCTTTTCTTCCCCATCGCGTTTCAATCCCAGGCAAATTCGAGTGCAATTGAACCCACTCGCCGCCCCTTGCCACCAATTAGCGCGACCAAACCGTGATGATCGAAGACGATCGGACCACCTCGCGTCGAAGCCCTCAATGAACTCCAGCATCGGCCAGAAGCTCATGAAGCTTGGTCGCGTATTTTTCTCGAGAAAGGTGCACAACCCGTTGACAAACTCGGCGAAAAATTGCATCCAAACGACGATGTTAACGAAAACCGTCCGTTGGATGTAAAAATCACACTATGCTCTTCAATTTGTTAGTTGGAAGTTTCGTGTGAAAGTTGATGGATTTGAAGATTTTGAGGCAGAACATTAGTGATTTTCGGCCATTAAAAACCTATGTGGCGGCTAGGGTTTCTGATTAGGGTTTGAGTGTAAATTTTGAAAATCGATGGCCTTTTATAGAAAATTTCCGTGCACTATTCACCCGAAATTTTTCCAAGCTCCAAACGAAGCGTGCCGCCTGGCGTTTATAATGTTTTAGCCCATTCCAAACGCAATGGAATATATATCGGGAGCCAATTCGATCAAATTGAAGATAAGTTTTTGAAACGACTATTTCAATTCAAAATTCACTCAAACCGATTTCTACGCGTTTTAGCTTTCCCCAGACAACTGTATGTCCGATTGACACGAAATTTAAAACCATACAATAATTTAACATTACGGATCCGTTGAAACTAGTTTCATCGAAATCCGAGATTGTTTGAAAAATGATTACTTTTACTCGTCAATTAAACATTAAAATATTCAATTTCTGCAAATTAACTTTTAATTCAATTTTAAAAGTTCGATAACATCATTCTAACTCCAATATGACTAAATGCAACTTTACAAATCAATTTTAATCATATTAAACCCAATTTCCAATTATTTCTATAATTTCAAATATTAAATTATCGATTTAATTATCAAATTAAATCTAGATATTCGAAATAAAAATTCATTCGACTTACAAATTTTACTTGTTAATATTAAAAATCAATTAAATTTACGAATTTCAAATGATAGAAATTCTGGGTCATTACACCATAGCTCCATTGAATGATTATAAAGGGGGAAACTCCTTTACAATAGCATCAATTCATCGAAGATTTATATATCCTCGGTTTAGATGCCGCTATCTCTGATTATGCCGAATTCTATATCTGGCGATCGAATGTCGATTTGCCTTGGAATTCCACATCGATCATATTCCTGAAGTCACGGTTGACGGTTAAGGTCGCCCGCGATTAATGTCCATCTTCTATTTTGAAATTTAATTATCTCATTTTCGTTTGGGCCTAGCTTCGAATCAGAATTCTATTAGATTAGAGTGCCTCTAATTTGAATCTCTGTCTTTGTTTTAAAATCCATCCATGAATCATCCTTTGAAAATTGGGCTTTGTTTGTATTTTAGAAATTGTTTTATATACCGAAATTTTTATTTTGATAACTATGATTTTATTCGATATATGAAAGTGAAAATATTTTCGTAAGGATTATATACCTTTTAAAAAACTAGAATTTAAAATTTCGAAAGGATTTGAAATTTTGAAAATTTTATAAGAAATTTGATTTATGTAAAAATGATTTATAACTGAAGGGTTTCGAATTTGAAATTTGAGAGATTGAACTCCGGTACTTTGAAATTGGTTTTAAGATTTTTGAAAATATATAATAATACGATTTGAAAGTATTTTTCGAATAAGAAGTGTTTCAAATGACTCAAACGAGTTCCAATGACTTCAAAGTAACTCCAAAGTAGTTTTAAGAAAATAGAAGTCCAGAACCCACTTATGTCGCTGGAGAATAATTTCGGTGATGAGTGAACGCATCATCGACATTGATTTCCGAGTTTGAAAGTGGGGGAGAGGCCACTTTAACAGCTTCGCTATGCGAGTGATTTATGAAACCAATTTTGATTTCAAATTCCGAAGTATATTCGGTATTCAAAAGATATATGTATGTATATTTGAAATGATTTAAAGTAAGCCGGTGTTCAATCCTCGAGTTTTCGATTTGATTTAGTATAACTCTATCTATTAAAATTAATTTACTGATTTATTATTGATTTCCAACTGTTGGATTTGAAATTTGATTTCACCGACTATTTTGGAAGGTTCGAACACTTTCAAATCAAGGTTTAAAATTTTAAAGCTAAGTAATTTCGAAAAGTATAAATTAATGGATAAAGTATATAAGTTTAAAACTTCTTTGTTAAGTAAATGAATAAGGCTATTTTGAATTATACTTGTATGAAATATAGATTTTAATGTTTTTAATAAAGTATATATATATAAAATAATAATCTTTCCAATGGTAAATTAGATTTTTTTTTATATAGAAATAAATAGTTTAATGGTTTTGAAGGTATAATTATAAATTTGGAAACCATTTTGAGCATAATTGATTTTGAGAGAAATATTTGGTTTTCAAATTAGATTGGAATTAAAACCAGTACATATATGGTGATTTTGGAAATGAATTTGTTTGAATTGAGATATTTAATTTGGAAGAAAATTTGGTGAAATCATATATGATTTTGAAACTGAATTGATATTGAAATGATTTGAAATTGAGAACCTTACATTACTAAATACTTGATTTGGGTGTTATCGAACTTATATAGAATTGATTTGTATAAGTATGAAGTTGATTTGAAAACTATTTATTTGGAAAGGTACTCAATTTGAAAGGTGTAATCTTATATAGGCGAAGTATATATAAGGGTGATTTGATATACTATTGATTTTGGAAAGTATTCGATTTGAAAATGAAAGCCTGTATAATGGACTTTATATAAGTATGATATTTGAAAGTGATTTGAAAAGGTACTATATGATATATATTTTCGAAGTAATGATATGAAAAGTGCCTTCTGCTTGATATCCACTTTCTGGCCACATTGTGGATTCATTCTGTCGATATTATTCTTTCTGATTTTCGGTTTTCTAGATGTGATACTCGAGTGTCCTACCGTGGCATAACCCACGGTATTTTTTCTGGGGTAGCATCATCCGCAAGGCAGAGATTTCTTAAAGGAGAGGGATGTTTCCTAGGGGATCCAGGCCTAACCATTGTTATGTATCCAGCAGTCTACCAGTTTTGTTGTCGTGGCGTAATCCGCAAGGCAGAGATTGCTTAAAGGGTATGGATGTTTCCTGGGGGATCAAGGTGTAACCATTGTTATGTATCCTACGGTCCACATGTTTTGTTTATCATGGAATAATTCGCAAGGCAGTGAATGCTTAAAGGATATGGATGTTTCCTGGGGGATCCAGGCGTAACCATTGTTATGTATCCTGCGATCCAGGTGATTTTCTTGGATTGTTGTAACGACCTAGAATTTCCATCATTTGAAATTCAGATATTTAATTGATTTTAAATATCAACAAGTAAAATTTGTAAGTCGAAAAATTTATTTTTCGAATATTTAGATTTAATTGCATAACTAAATCGGTAATTTAATATTTGAAATTGCATAAATAATTGGAAATTGGGTTTAATGTGATTAAAAATGATTTATAAAGTTATATTTAATCATATTGAAGTTATAACGATGTTATAAAACTTTTAAAATTGAACTAAAAGTTAATTTGTGAAAATTGAATATTTTAATATTTAATTGACGAGTGAACATAGTCATTTTTCAAACAGTCTCGGCTTTCGACAAACCGGTTTCATCGGATCCATAATGTTATATTATTGTATGGTTTCAAATTTTGTGTCAATCGGATTTACCGTTTGTCCAGGGCAAGCCAAAACGCATAGAAATTGGTTTAAATCAATTTGATTTAAATTTAATCGTTTATTTCCATAACTCACACATATGATCGAATTGGCCTCCGAAACATATTCCATTGTGTCAGGAACGTGGGATAAACCCTAGAAACGCCAGTCACCACGCGAGATTTGGAGTTCGGAAAATCGAGTGAATAGTGCTTTTCGTTGGATTTTCTATAAAAGCACCTCAACTTTCACATTTGCAAAAGAAACCCTCATAACCTTCTTCAGCCAGCCCTAGCTATTCCAATGGCTGAAAATCATCCTTCTTCCTCCTTAATTTTCTTCAAATCTACACACCAATTCAAAAATCCCCCAACTACAATCTTAAATAGCATGTCGAGATCTCACAATCCAACGGTTGTGATCAAAATCAAAGCGGTGGATCGATGGAAATTGGCACTCGAAGTGGGCTTGTTCGTTCATGATTTCCATGGCCTCTGGGCGACCGAGCTTCATCAGTTTTTGGTCGTTGGTGGCTCGTGTAGCGAGCTTCGTCGTAGTGTACCTTGATCATTGCAGAAGTGCTTGTGTTGGCCACGAGATTTAGCCTAGGGGTCGGTAATAGGTTGCGTGAGTTTTTCACGAACGGGAGAGAAAGGGAGAAACGTGCGTGCGGCCTGATTTGCAATCAAAAAAATCAACGGCCAGAAAGTTGTTAGGGTATAAAATATTGAAATAAAAATGTAAATTAATTATATTAAATCGTGTAATCTTTGTAACCTTATAATTTTTTGATACGAGGTCGGAAAATTATGAAATGGCTTGCGTTAGGTTGGTTTTGTCGAGTACTACGCAATGGAGCTGGTTTGGAGTCAATTGGAGCTAGTGATAATTTCGGGTAAAATTGAACGCGCGTTTAATTTTATTCGAAATAAAGTGCTACAACTGTTATCGGAAACTCAAAGTGAGAATTTCTCACTCAATCGAATTGCTTCGTTTTAAATTTTAAATAGTTAAATTTAAAATTGCTTGATTGTGTTTATTATATGCTTGGTTGATAAATTGCTATCTGTTGTATTGAAATAGACCCTATACAACGTATATTAAGCGGATGTTGTTTATTAAAAACATATACCAAGATAATTCCAATTTGTATGGAATTAGTATTATATATGTACTTGGAGTTGATTTCTCCATTATATAGCGGATGAGACCCTATTGCGCCGCATAATAGTGGATAGTATTTTATAAATCTCGCATACCACGATATTCCGTCTCGAAGCGGAATTGGTATTGTGCTAACATCTTTGGATGCAGGGAAACAGGTTGGAGGGATCCAACTGGATTCCTCAAATGATTGAATTGGTTTCAATGTTGTGTGTTGATCTATTTATTGATCTATTTACAATCTGTATGATTATCTTTGTGATTGAAATCGTTAAAGGCTAAATTTTAGCCAAGTATGTTTTTGGTATCGTTAGATGCCGAAAATAAATAGAATTGGATTTCTCAAAATTTAAGTTGAGAATTCATAATAAAATTTAATTTTGGGAATTGATTCATTTACAATAAATAAACGTTGAAATTTTTATGTTATAAATATTATGATTTTTGTGAAATATAACCAAAATGTGTTTTTTGAAATAAGTAGATGATTAATTTATAAAATGGTTTAAATTGGGATTTTTAAAATTAAAATTAAAATGGATATTATAAAATGTTGTGTGTTTTTTAAAATTTATATAAAAGATTTATAAAATTGATATTTATAAATTAAAATATTGGAATTATAAAATGAGTTTTTATAAGTGTTAAAATGAAATATAAATGGATTTCATAAGTGGATGAAATCTATAGATTTATAAATTGTGAAGTTATAAAATGAATAGATTTCGTAAAATAAAAGATTTATAAGTAATTAACTTATAAGTTGGATTTTGGCGTGTAAATGAAATATGGATAGAATTTGCTAATAAAGTGATTTTATAAGTTGAAGTTGTTATAACGTATAAATGGAATTTATAAACGTTATTCTATAAATCCGAAATCGACTTATTTCAATAAGTTTAATTATTATAGCTTATTAAAAGAAGTATATTCACGATTTTGGATGGTGAATAATATATTAGAGAAATATTTTGGGAAAGTGATATTTTAAGTAGAGTTTAAAACAATTTTAAGATATTTTAAAATATATTAAGTACGAAACCATAGATTTCAACATTCATTGTTGAAATACACGTTTTCGAGAAACAGAAGGAAATGGTGGACTATAACACTGTTGTTATAGTAAATGATTTCCGAAAGGAAATGTTTTATATAGTATTAGGATTTCTATATCTAATTTAAGTTCGAATCCCTATACCCAGTGGTTTTGGGTTGTTGTAACGATGTTTATGCAACATTCGTTTTGACTCAAATAAATGAGTTTAAGAGAAGTTTTCCTTAAAGAATAAAATATATACTTAATTTGGATATAAGTATATTGAATATTTTCAAAATGTTGAAAATAAATAGATTGGTGAATTACTTATTATTAAATAAGTATGGAATTGTTTTTTCCAATATGAAGAGAAGGTTTTGAGATTTTATCTTTTAAAGATAAATTGAAAATGAATATTAGAAATCGATTTGAAAATCGTATATTCATAGATATTTTGGAAAGGTAAATCCACTACGGAATTTATAAAAGAAAGGGAAATTTGTTTAAAAATAAGCATTGGTTTATTTTTGAAGTGTGGAAATAAATTTACTGATTTGGAACGTAAATTTAATAAATCGGTAAGGATTTATTTGATTGGTTTAAATGAACCATTTTGAAATGAAAGTGAAAAGGTGAAATTTGATTTGAAATTAGTTTGCAAATGGTTGAAGTGTGGAAATTATATCTTTTGAAGATATTTTGGAAATAAATAATTTGGGAAATTATTTAAATCAGGTTATGTTGTGAATATTGATTGATAGTTAAATAATCGACTATCAATATTCACCCTTGAGTGGCTATTTGTCGTGAATTGGTTGAAATTGAATGCTACACTTATTTTTAAATTATTGCGGTCGTTATTCAGTTTACCCATTCCGAATAGTGATACGATGTAATGGACAGCATTGAAGACCGGTGTTGAAGACCGGGTATTTGTGAAAACGATAAGATGACCTATCGATTGTCTCTGCACGGTTAGCTATGGTATGGAGATTTCCTTTGTGATCGGAAATTCGATCGGGATTGTGAATACCCGGATTGCAAGGGCTTCTTTTAAAGTGCCTTCGGTTCTGTTCGAACCCAGAACAGACTTGTATGGTTACATGTATGACATTACATTTTGAGGTATAAAGCAGATTTCTTTCAAATACATTTCCATTGGTGGCGGAGAATTTATTCTCTTAGCTTAACACGCTTACAGGTTTTGTAGTTGAAGGTTATCAGCGATATACTCCCAATTTGGTAATGTGGCATGCTGAGTGTTGCTGTGTAATGATTATTTATTGATCATTTGTTGATCAAAGCGTGGTTTTGTGAAAAATCGTAGCTTTATGGACGATACTTCGTCAGACCTCACACCCCGAAAATGGTCAAAACAGGAATATGCGGCAAGGTTATGTGGGTTGCTCCCTTTAGGGTATGTCATTTCCTTCCGGAAAAGGGTGGTGTCAGGTTTGGAGCTCTGATGGTTAACCTATGTGGTTGCTCCAATCTCATTTTTCTGTGTGGTTGTTGCTTGGTGATCGAGGAGCCTCGGATAAAGGTTCCAAAGGACAGGGGTGGCATATTCGTGTAGTAGTTACCTAGTTACAAAGGTAACCCAACCTTGTGTTGGCAGAGAGCTGGTTAAGTTCTCGGGACGTCCCGCCAGAGGCCATCCCATATGGAGGTAGGAAGTTCCTTAGTCTGACCATTTGTTGGAAAATCCAAAGAAACAATACGAGCCTTGTAAGTTTTAGTTGTAGAACCTTCCATTCACTTATGGTGGCGCCCCACTGTTTGGATGGTAGCTACAGTAAGCATAGTTCGGAATGTCTATGCTGGCTAAGATTTATATTCTATTTTCGAAATGCTTTCTACATTATGCACTAATAATAACATCAAAAAAAATGATTTGCTTTTGCATAGTAAGCATCCTTGACTATTATAAGGAGAAATCTCCTCCAATTCTGCGTTTGCATTGTGTGTGTGCGGGGTGGCCCTATGTTAGTTTCATTTTCCAAAAGCATTGCGGATATTTTTCACTTCCCTTGTTGTTGTTGTTGTTTTAAAAGATAAATAACTGTTTTGAGTTCTCACACTAGTCTTGCTTATCTTAGTGAAATGTGATAGGGGGTTCTCGCTTTGCGGTTAGGTGGTGAACGGGAGACTCTTACCCCTACATGTCCTCTCTTCGTGAATAGGGGTTGGTTAGGCGTAAGCCGTGACAGTCCAAAGGCTGGTCGTAAAAGAAAGTTTGGGATACCAGTTGTTGCCACGGCGGTTATTAGCCGCTGTCGATGGTTGAAAAGCCTAGATGTTACAAAGTGGTATTAGAGCATATGGTTAAATGAAAAGCTCGGCTCTGTTGGGAATTACTCATTAGAGATAGAGTCAGCAGTAATCTAGAATGAATTGAGTGTAATAATAGATATGAGCGCGTATTTGTTATACGAAATTATTTTGTACTGTGTTGACTTATCAGTTGATTGTTTATAGATTCTGGTCGGTGCAGCCTAGCTAACTGTATCGATAGGGGTTTCTAAACTCCTAAACTAGATAAACCGACATAGTATCATTTTAAATTGGGTAAGTGAAATAATTTTACCTCGATTATATTTTATATATATAAAGGAATAATTTATTCAGAATTATCGAAGTGCATATAAAATTGAATTGTTTGATTGTTGAAAATGTAAGAATAAATATATAAGTGAATCAAAGTTATTTGAATAATTTGAACAAAAGCAATAATTGTACAAGTATAGAATTATAATTTAAATGATTTACAATTGTGGAATAATCTTATATAAGTAAAGAGAAAATGGTGAAAATCTATAAGCAAGAATTTATAAATGTGATTTATAAATAAAAGAAAACTTTGAAAGAATTTAAAGCACTGAATTCACTACTGTTGCTGGGGAATAATAAGGGTGATGACTACAGCATCATCGGTATCATTTTCGAGTTTCTGTATGGTGGATTTTCGACCATAGTAAATTGAAATTGAATTTTATTGTGATAAACAAATTTGAAATTAAAAATCCAAGTTGAAATTGATGAATATAAGTTATCAAGTTTTTAACTTATAATATGAGATAATAAAGAATTTTAGCTTTGGTAAAGTTGAATAAATTTGAATTAGTATGATAAAATATATGATGTGAAATTTAACTAAAGGAAGTTAAATAAATTAAATCAGATTTGGAAGCTGAATAAAAAGTTGTATAACTTATTAAATGTGAAAATGTAAGTAAAACCAATTATTAAAATGGTTAAATAACTTTGTCAAGCAAAACGAGGTATGAATCTGAATAAGTGATGAAATTGAAAATTTTACTTTGGAGTTGGAATTTGAATTGGATTTTAATTGGATTAAATATGTTGTTGAAATGAAAATTTAAGTTAAGTTAAACAAATGATGTTTAAAAGGAATATAACTTAAGTAATGCTGAATGAAGTTGATTTTGGTAACGAAGTAAATTAAAATAATGAAGTGAATTAAATGATTATGAATTCAAGTTATATACAGGAAATTCAACTTTATTTGTAAAATGAATTATCAATTGAATAAATAAATAGATTGAATGTTAATTAATCAAATGTAATCAATTGATATGGAATAATGGATATAAGTGTTAATTCATTTAAGGCTAATTGAATGTTAAACCAAATTGAAGGTAAACAAAGTAAATATGAACGCTGAATGTAAAGTGAATAAATTAAGTCGTATTGGATATACATTGGTTGTTAGATTGTTGTTAATTGATTGAATAGAAATTCATATGCAATTGAATGAATAGAATTGAAAGCTAAAGCAATTAAATTCAAATTGGAAGATAAGTAAATCTAAATTGAATGGAAATTGATTTGAACTGAAAGTGAACAAATGTGAATTTAAATTAGTGAATGTAAAATGATTGAAAATGAATAATTGAATGTCGTTATATATGAATTGGTTGTAAACAATTGCAAGTAATGTCGAAACCATATAAGTTGTTTATAAACTTTGTTTAGCATGCATTTCTTTTAATATGCATGTATTGTAGTTGTTTAAAAGAGTAAAATGTTAATAACTTCTTATATATGTCACTTACGTGTTTATATTGAGTTAGTACAGGTACCGGGGCTTTCGTTAGCGGGATTTGGGTTGCGCAAAATGCTAAATAAATAACTGCTTTGCTTAAAAATGCTAAAGAGGTACGCCTACGCAATAAAAATTGGAAATATGAACTATTTTTTTGTTTTCCGACCGTGTGGGTTGATGTATATATATTTATATCTATTGTGATATTGTAAAAGCTCCTCCATACTAAGGAGGTTATGGCAAAAAAAATTGACAATATAAGGCATTAGAAAATTTTCGAAAATTTTGTGAAAACCAAGTTTTGATTTGAAATCAAAAGTTAAACGATAAAGTTGATTTTGAAAAGATAACTAAATATGGATTTGAAAATATTAGTATAGTTTTGTAAGAGGTTTAACTATGGATTTTGGAAAAGTGAAACACTTAAGGGATTCGCAAATCAAAATTGAACGGTTTATTTTGAAAAGATAATGGATTTTGTAACTTTTTCTTACATGGCAATTTCGAGGACGAAATTCTTTTAAGGGGGGAAGTTTGTAACGACCCAAAATTTCCTTCATTTGAAATTCAGATATTTAATTAATTTTAAATATCAACAAGTAAAATTTGTAAGTCGAAAATTTATTTTTCGAATATTTAGATTTAATTGGATAATTAAATCGGTAATTTAATATTTGAAATTGCATAAATATTGGAAATTGGGTTTAATGTGATTAAAATGATTTATAAAGTTATATTAAATCATATTGAAGTTATAACGATGTTATAGAACTTTTAAAATTGAATTAAAAGTTAATTTGTGAAAATTGAATATTTTAATATTTAATTGACGAGTGAAAATAGTCATTTTTCAAACAGTATCGGAATTTGACGAAACCAGTTTAATCGAATCCATAATGTTATATTATTGTATGGTTTCAAATTTTGTGTCAATCGGGTTTACCGTTTGTCCAGGGCAAGCCAAAACGCATAGAAATTGGTTTAAACCGATTTGATTTAAATTTGATAGTTTATTTCCGTAACTCAGATATATGATCGAATTGGCCTTCGAAACATATTCCATTGTGTCCGGAACGCAGGGTAAACCCTAGAAACGCCAGTCACCGTGCGAGATTTGGAGTTCGGAAAATCGAATGAATAGTGTTTTTCGTTTGATTTTCTATGAAAGCACCTCAACTTTCACATTTGCAAAAGAAACCCTCATAACCTTCTTCAGCCGGCCCTAGCGATTCCAATGGCCGAAAATCATCCTTATTCCTCGTCAATTTTCTTTAAATCTACACACCGATTCGAAAATCTCCGTACTACAATCTTAAGGAGAATGTCGAGATCTCAAAATCCAACGGTTGTGATCAAAATCAAAGCGGTGGATCGATGGAAATTGGCACTCGAAGTGGGCATGTTCGTTCACGATTTCCACGGCCTCTGGACGACCGAGTTTCAACAATTTTTGGCTGTTGGTGGCTCGTGTAGCGAGCTTCGTCATAGTGTATCTTGATTGTTGCAGAAGTGCTTGTGTTGGCCGCGAGATTTAGGGCAAGGGGTCGGCAATGGGTTGCGTGAGTTTTTCATGAGCGAGAGAGAAAGGGAGAAACGTGTGTGCGGCCTGATTTGCAATCAAAAAAATCAACGGCCAGAAAGTTGTTAGGGTAAAAAATATTAAAATGAAAATGTAAATTAATTATATTAAATCATGTAATCTTTGTAACCTTATAACTTTTTGATACGAGGTTGGAAAATTACGAAACGACTTGTATCGGGTTCGTTTTGTCGAGCATTACGCAATGGAGCTGGTTTGGAGTCGTTTGGAGCTAGTGATAATTTCGGATAAAATTAAACGCACGTTTAATTTTATTCGAAATAAAGCGCTACAACTGTCATCGGAAACTCAAGGTGAGAACTTCTCACTCAATCGAATTGCTTCGATTTAAATTTTAAATAGTTAAATTTAAAATTGTTTGATTGTGTTGATTATATGCTTGGTTGATAAATTGCTATCTGTTGTATTGAAATAGACCATATACGTCGTATATTAAGCGGATGTTATTATTAAAAACATATACCGCGATAATTCCAATTTGTATGGAATTGGTATTATATATGCACTTGGAGTTGATTTCCCGCATTATATAGCGGATGAGACCCTATTGCACCGCATAATAGCGGATAATATTTTATAAATCCCGTATACCACGATATTCTGTCTCGAAGCGGAATTGGTATTGTGCTAACATCTTTGGATGCAGGGAAACAGGTTGGAGGGATCCAACTGGATTCCTCAAATGATTGAATTGGTTTCAATGTTGTGTGTTGATCTATTTATTGATCTATTTATAATCTGCGTGATTATCTTTGTGATTGAAATCGTTAAAGGTTAATTTTAGCCGAGTATGTTTTTGGTATTGTTAGATGCCAAAAATAAATAAAATTGGATTTCTGAAAATTTAAGTTGAGAATTCATAATAAAATTTAATTTTTTAAATTGATTCATTTTAACTAAATAAAGTTGAAATTTTTATGTTATAACAATTATGATTTTTGTGAAATATAACCGAAATGTGTTTTTTTTTGAAATAAGTAGTTGATTAATTTATAAAATGGTTTAAATTGGGATTTTTGAATTATTATAAATGATTTGTATAAAAGATTTATGAAATTGATATTTATAAATTAAAATATTGGAATTATAAAACGAATTTTTATAAGTGTTAAAATGAAATATAAATGGATTTCATAAGTGGATGAAATTTATAGATTTGTAAATTGTGAAGTTATAAAATGAATAGATTTTGTAAAATAAAAGATTTACAAGTAATTAACTTGTTGGATTTTGGCGTGTAAATGAAATATGGATAGAATTTGTTAATAAAGTGATTTTATAAGTTGAAGTTCTTATAAAGTATAAATGGAATTTATAAACGTTGTTTTATAAATCCGGAATCGAATTATTTCAATAAGTTTAATTATTATAGCTTATTAAAGGAAGCATATTCACAATTTTGGGCGGTGAATAATATATTAAAGAAATATTTTCGGAAAGTGATATTTTAATAGAGTTTAAAACAATTTAAAGATGTTTTAAAATATATTAAGTGTCGAAACCATAGATTTCAACATTCATTGTTGAATTAGACGTTTTTGAGAAACAGAAGGAAATGGTTGACTATAACACTGTTCTTATAGTAAATGATTTCCGAAAGGAAATGTTTTATATGGTATTGGGATTTATATATCTAATTTAAGTTCGAATCCCTATACTAGTGGTTTTGGGTTGTCGTAACGATGTTTTACGCAACATTCGTTTTGACTCAAATAAATGTGTTTAAGAGAAGTTTTCCTTAAAGAATAAAATATATACTTAATTTGGACTTAAGTATATTGTATATTTTCAAAATGTTGAAAATAAATAGATTGGTGAATTACTTATTATTAAATAAGTACGGAGTTGATTTTTCCAATATGAAGAGAATGTTGTGAGATTTTATCTCTTAAAGATAAAATGAAAATGAATATTAGAAATCGGTTTGAAAATCGTATATTCATAGATATTTTGGAAAGGTAAATCCACTATGGAATTTATAAAGGAAAGGGAAATTTGTTTAAAAATAAACATTGATTTATTTTTAAAGTGTGGAAACAAATTTACGGATTTGGAACGTAAATAAATCGATAAGGATTTATTTGATTGGTTGAAATGAACCATTTTGAAATGAAAGTGAAAAGGTGAAATTAGATTTGAAATTTGTTTTCAAATGGTTGAAGTGTGGAAATTATATCTTGTAAAGATATTTTGGAAATAAATAATTTGGGAAATTATTTAAATCAGGTTTTGTTGTGAATATTGATTGATAGTTAAATAACCGACTATCAATATTGACCCTTGAGTGGCTATTTATTGTGAATTGGTTGAAATTGAATGCTATGCTTATTTTTAAATTATTACGCTCGTTATTCGGATTACCCATTTCGAATAGTGATACGACGTAATGGATAGCATTGAAGACCGGGTATTTGTGAAAACGATAGGACGACCAATCGATTGTCTCTGCACAGTTTGCTACGGTATGGTGATTTCCTTTGTGATGGGAAATTCGATCGGGATTGCGAATAGCCGGATTGCAAGGGCTTCTTTTGAAGTGCCTTCGGTTCTGTTCGAACCCGGGACAGACTTGTATGGTTACATGTCTAACATTACATTTTGAGATATAAAGCAGATTTCTTTCAAATACATTTCCGTTGGTGGCGGAGAATTTATTCTCTTAGCTTAACAACCATAGAGGTTTTGTAGTTGAATGTTATCAGCGATATACTCCCAATTTGGTAATGTGGCATGCTGAGTGTTGCTGTGTGATGATTATTTATTGATCATTTGTTGATCAAAGCGTGGCTTTGTGAAAAAGCGAAACTTTGTGGACGAGACTTCGTCAGACCTCACTCCCCGGAAATGGTCTAAACAGGAATATGCGGCAAGGTTATGAGGGTCGCTCCCTTTAGGGTATGTCATTTCTTTCTGGAAAAGGGTGATGTCAGATATGGAGCCCTGATGCTTGGTGATCAAGGGCTCTCAGATAAAGGTCCCAAAGGACCGGGGGTGGCATATTCGTGTAGTAGTTACCTAGTTACAGAGGTAACCCGGCCTTGTGTTGGTAGAGAGATGTTTAAGTTCTCGGGATGTCGCGCTAGAGGCGATCCCATGGGGCAGTAGGAAGTTCCTTAGCCTGACCATTTGTGGAAAATCCAAAGAAACAATACGAGCCTTGTACGGTTTTAGTTTTAGAACCTGCCATTCACTTATGGTGGCGCCCCACTGTTTGGATGGTAGCTACAGTAGGCATAGTTCAGAATGTCTATGCTGGATAAGATTTATATTCTATTTTCGAAATGCTTTCTACACTATGGACTAATAATAACATTAAAAAAATGATTTGTTTTTGCGCAGTAAGTGTAACGTTCCACCTCTATGCTCACAATAACAATGAGTATTAAAGGAAATACTGTCTGCTATCACGAAGAATAAGGCTGGATAGGAGCGGTCATCCGTAGTTTGGCCTTACACTACTATTGGTTATTTCGATAGGAGTGTTATATATTTTTATTTTTCATCTCTTATTTATTTACTCCCATCGACATATCCAATTCCAGTATAAAACAAACTACGATGGTTCATAATAGTTTAGGACAATAAATATAATAATAACACAGATAATATAAATGCGGAACACAGATAAAAAAAATGTCTCATATATATATAATAACTGATGTGAGTTACAATACATGTGATATAGTACATATGATACAACTATAACTGTCGACTCTGGAAGTTACATATACAAGTACATTATCGTATATAATATACATGAATACATATTTTCCTATACAAATACACAGACTACAATAGATGACAACGACTACTCCAAAAGATATGAAGAGGCTTCATAGCTCCAGCAGCAACCCAAAATAAGATATCTACAACCTGTAATAACTCGGTCTTACCCGAGTATTAAATTCAAAAGAAAATAATACACTGGTCAGTCTAATTCAAACTCAGTTATTAGTACACAGTAGCAATAATAATTAAGTAACAAATAGAAGATGGTCACAATAAATCTCGTCTATCAAATCCTTTAATAGGAAATCGGATAACGATAAATATAACACGTAACAGTGTTAAACAACAAATCAGCAGATCCAAATTATCAACGAAGAAAAATTAAAAAGATTATCAATGAAGATAATTTAGAAAACAATGGAATTGCCCAAACGACAATTAACGACAAATTCTAATTATTAAATAAATAATTAGAAACTCATAATCTAATTATCAAAAAGATAATTAGATATCAACAAAACCATAAAATTAAACCAAATCAGAATACGACGCAAATATTGAAATATCAATTAAAATGTTGATTCGGGTAGGGCTGCAGTACACGCACGCGTATACTGCCTCGCCACTACAGTAATTAAACACACAAAAGATCAATAATTCAAAAGCAATAGAATAACAATAAAAGCAATCCCATGTGGCTGCATTACACGCTTGCGTGCACTGCCTTGCCACTACAGTGATGATGTACACAAAAGCTCAATGCCGTGTGGCTGCAGTACACGCTTGCGTGCACCGCCTTGCCACTACAGTGATGATGTACACAAAAGCTCAATGCCGTGTGGGTGCAGTACACGCTTGCGTGCACCGCCTTGCCACTACAGTGATGATGTACACAAACGAGCACAAGGTAAAACCCGAATTACCGGATTCAACTCCAGTGTAATTCAAAAAACAAGCAAAATGCAAAGGTCAAGTCGCTGCTGTCATGACTCAACTCAATTGGACCAAATGGAACCGTGACAGCCGGAATGGCGACATGCATTATGGAACTGTGAAAATTGGATAAACGCAAGTATCAGACTCGAGCATAAAGGCACGGACTCGAGTGGAAGTGAATTAATTGACACAAATCAATGCTAACAACATGAACTGGACAGTGCACCAAGGATAAGGCAATAGAGCAAGGCCCAGCAATTAACAAATATACATGGCAGTGACAACATAATACAAGACAGTGACAACAAATCAATATGCATCAACTCCAAATCAATGTAGCAATGTGAACATCACCATAAAAAGGCAATATCACAGACAAAGGAAAATCTCGACATACTTGTGAGAAACAACATCAACCAATAAGGAATCAATTTACAACTGAAACTGAAACAACAACCAAAATGCTTGATCAGTTAAAGCTACATTGAACACATAATTTAAAAGTAGCAACAAAATGATAGCGCAGATGACTACAATGACCAGAGAGGAATGCACCAGAGGGTACAACATAATACTCTAGTACACATGAAACAAATGTGAGAGACCATGCAACTATACTTGAAGTCAAAGACAATGCAGTGATCTGACAGTAGTGTGCAATCAGGATACAATGAACAAAAGTTCTCCAGCCGACCACAACTCATGTGACTCATATAGAACAAGAAACAAGTGAATTACAATAAATGAACGTCACGTTAAAATAAAGGCAATGCAAAAATCGAATTGTAAGGACAAGTCAAAGATAAATCATCAACATCTAAGCATAATCACGTGGCCGAGAGCCAAGCAAAATCAACAACATCAAAATATACTCGACTGGCCGAGACGACGACTCTCAGTCAAGCACAAATTTTTGAAATTCGAATTTTTCATTTACAAAAACAGTAGATTAAAACAAGTTAGTAACAAAAATCGAAATCCAAGTTGAACAAGTCGTAAGTCAACGCCGTGGTGGCCAGCAAAGCCAAAATCGAAGCAATGTTAAATTAAAACAAATCAAATGGGTACAACCAAAAATTCATGGGCAACGAACTATATACAAGAAGGAGAGTGAATTAGAAGTGAGTGAAAACACTCACCATGATTCGAAGAGCATGCATTCAACGATGCAGCCAAAACAGACGATCGACAAATGAAGCAAGGAAACCGAGTTGAAGTCACATCTTTGAATTTTGCTCAGAACCCTAATTTGATGAAAAAGGGGAATGAGCCGCCACCATTTTTGTTAACTCCCCACTGCTAGCGACCTAACTAATGAAGCGACCTGGAAGTAGTTGCGAGCTAAGGAGGCCACGACCTAAAAAATAGCGGCGACCTAAAGGTTATAACGACCTAAGAAGACTCCACGACCTAGAAGATGTCTCGACCTGAAAGGCTACGACTTAAAAATGGCTCGACCTAAAAAGGAGAACGACCTAAAGATGCTTCGCGACTTAAGGAAGGCTGCGACTCAGAAGATGTTTCGACCTATCAAGCTTCGCGACCTAACAGAGAGCTGCGACTTAAGGAAGGCTACGACTCAGAAGATGTTTCGACCTATCAAGCTTCGCGACCTAACAGAGAGCTGCGACCTAAGAAGTAGGAATACTTCACGACCTAAGGGAAGTCATGACCTAAAGACTCCAGTTATAACTATAAGAAAAGTACTCAAGACCTAGGATAGGTCGCTAACGACCTAAATACCTGAGTAAAGAAGTTACCTATACTGTGCCGCAGGGGGATAGGTCGCTCGCGACCTAGAACTTGTACAAATCAGCACGCGTGTTCTTGTGAAAAAGAAATCAGTGCATCTTAGGTCAGCCACGACCTACGACCTAACCTAGGTCGGTCACGACCTACGACCTAACTCCGAAAAATGACTATAAATATGACCCTAGTTCGAACTAGCAAAGGACTTTTAGGGGGGCTCATTCATCTCAAACGCCGTTACTCTGCTGCATTCTGAACTACTTTAACACCTTCAAGGAGCTACACGAAAAAATCAAACATGTCCAATATGAGTTCAAAGATTTGGATCGATATTGAAGTTTAGGCTACTGGTTCTAAGTCGCTTGTAAATCAAAGTGTGTTGTATTCAAAGTGTAACTGCATTGACTTGTAATCAAATCGTCAATAAAGATATTCAAAGTGGACGTAGGCTCTCTCTTAAGCCGAACCACTATAAGATTGATGTTGTTTACTGCTTTTTCACTATTATCTGCTTATAATCTGTTCCCGAGCTATCGGGTGGTGCTTTCACAATCTCACTTTACACACCGGGGTGTTAGCGTCTAATTTTCACGTTAACATTTTTGGTGCTTTCACTGAGAATTGAACTCAGGTGAATTATCATCATTGCTTCATAGAGGTTTGTAGAGAGAATTTCCTTGAAAACCAGAAGTCTATCCGAGATTATGGCTCCTTGAAGGAAAAGTAGATCTGTCAGATCTGGGAATATTCAAGAGGGAACCTCCGCTTCCCCTATATCGAATCAAGCCACTCCAGCTGTCGGAGTTACAAAGGCAGAGCTGGATGCTGCAATCTTAGGGCTGAACCAGCAGATAAATGCCCAAAATGCACAATTCGAGGCTCAGAATGCCCAAAATGACCTAATTCTGAATAGGTTGAACGATTTGCTCGGGGCAAACCGTCAACCGGCAGGTAATGAAAGGAACTTTGCTGGCAACGTTCATGATGCCGAAGAAAGGAATGCTCCTGAAAGGGCTGCTAGCCCCTTTGAACAAACACTTCCTGAGGTTGGTGGATCTAGAACTCGACATGATGAGGAGTATCTTTCTGGGATGGTCCGACAAATCATGAAAGAGAGTATGCAGAGGGTTGAAGACGAGAAAGAATGGGGTTTTGCCCCAAGTAAAACTCCATTTACTGATAAAATCTTAAAGGCTGAATTCCCAAGGAAGTTTGTCCCTCCAACCATTCCAGCTTACAAAGGAACAAGTGACCCAAACGAATTCTTGTATAAGTATGATTGGCACATGACAGGTGCGAGGGCTTCTGATAAAATAAAGTGCCGATATTTTCCTGTATACCCGGAAGGTGTAGCTCTGCTTTGGTTCACCAAGCTGCCAGTACGATCTATCGATCAGTTTTCTGACTTAACCCGGAAGTTCAAGGAGCAGTTCAGACTATACGCTTCAAAAGCCAAAGATATTATGTCGTTGTCAAATTTAGAACAGAATCCGGGTGAAGCTATCAGATCTTTCTTGAATCGCTTTAATATAGCGCTGGCCGAGGTAGACAATGCAGAACCACGGATGATCTTGACCTATCTGATGAGGGCCATCGACAAGTCGAGCGAATTTGGGAAATGGCTAAACATGAAGGAACCAAATTCCCTTGAAAAATTCTAAAAAAAGTAGATGAATTCATACGCTTGGAAAGCCGTCCCGTACCGGTAAAGGCAGTGTTCGAAAGAGCTGAAGATAACACTAGTGCTCCACGCAAGAATGAATCTGCAGGGCAAAAAAGGGAAAATAACAATGGGAAGAAGCAGAGTAATCTGAAGAAGCCCCGATCCTTCAAGCCATCAGAGTATACTCCTTTATCAGATACGCAGGAACGTATCTACCTTGCCACTAAAGAATCTGTTGACTTTCCTAAACCTCCTCCTCTAAGGACCGGGAAAAAGGCTATACAGAGTGGGCAGTTCTGCCGCTTCCATAATCAACCCGGTCACAAGACCGACGAATGCCACCAGTTGAAAAATCTGATTGAAGAGTTACTAAGGGAAAACAAGCTGCAGCAATTTGTGAAAAAGAATAGCAACAATCCTGCTTCATCTAGTCAGCGGCAACAAGCTCCGGCTCATCAGCCTAGGACATGTGAGAAGGCTGCAGGGCATGAATCTGGAAGGCCCATTATCAATGTCATTACAAGAGGACCTCACCCAGCAGGCAGAAGCTGGGGTGAGATGGAAAGGTATACCCGAGCTTTGAAGTATGTACCGACTGAGGAAGATGTAATCGTTTTGGAAGGTGCTATGCCCCTGAAGCAACAAAGAACTTTCGATGATGATATTGTGTTCAAAGCTAGAGATTCCGCAGGTATTGAAGCTCCTACCTTGGATCCTTTAGTCATCTCGGCTGGTATTGGGCCAGCTATCGTCAGAAGAGTTCTCATTGATTGTGGCGTATCCTGCAATATCCTCTTCAAGAAAACATTCGACCAAATGAAGATCCCTATGGCTGATGTGCAAGCCTCATCGCAGAAAATCGTTGGCTTCACTGGGGAGCCAAAGCAGCCGGTAGGAACCATTGATTTGTTTGTGGAACTTGGAGGAGGAGAGAGAAAAGTGATCCGCAAGCAAACTTTTGTGATTGTCGACGAATTTTCTGCTTACAATGCTTTCCTTGGTCGTCCAACTCTCGCAGCATTCAAAGTTGTTCTGGCCCCATGGTGCCTCACCATTAAATTTCCCACAGATAATGGAGTGGGAGTTATAAAAGGGGATCAAAATGCGGGGTGGGAATGTTATCTAATAGAGCTACGAGAGACCAGAAAAAGAGAAATGGGAAAGAATGCGGCAGCCCCAGTCCGCATCAAAGAACCGGCCTTGTAGCAATTGCAGGGCGGACCCTGCACTGGCGAGCACAGCGGAGCAAGGAAAGAGATGGATCCTAGAAAAGTCAGTGCAGGGGAAAATAGAGTGGTACCAGTGGAAACGACAATACCAATACCTGTTGATCCAAAGGACCCAAACAAGGTGTTGAATGTGGGTTCACAACTTAATGCGTCAATTCAGAATATCTTAATATCTTTTTTAAGGGCAAATTTGGGTATTTTTGCTTGGACTCATGCTGATATGTGCGGAATATCCCCAGAAGTTGCAGTACACGCTCTAAATATTGATCCAAAATTTACGCCTGTGAAGCAGAAAAGGAGAACTCAAGGTCCAGAAAGGTCGGCAGCATTAAAAGAAGAAGTTGATCGGCTCATGGAGAATAATTTTATCAAAGAATCTACCTATCCGAATTGGGTTTCGAATCCAGTGCTGGTTAAGAAAGCCAACGGAAAATGGAGAGTATGCATCGATTTTTCAGATCTAAACAAGGCCTGCCCCAAAGACTGCTTCCCATTACCCAGAATCGATCAACTGGTAGACGGAACAGCGGGACACGAATTGTTATCTTTCATGGATGCCTACTCCGGATACAACTAGATCATGATGCATGAGCCAGATCAGGAGGACACAAGCTTTATCACTGACATTGGTCTTTACTGCTACAGAGTTATGCCCTTCGGGTTGAAGAATGCAGGGGCAACATACCAAAGACTTGTTAATGCTATGTTCAAACCGCAATTAGGCAAGACTATGGAAGTCTACGTCGTTGACATGTTAGTAAAGTCTAAGAAAGCAGTGGATCACATAGAACATTTAGCGGACATGTTCGCAATCCTCCGAAAATACGGAATGAAGCTCAATCCTCTGAAATGTTCATTTGGAGAGGAATCCGGCAAGTTTTTAGGTTTCATTGTGAGCGCAAGAGGCATCAAAGCTAGTCCAGCTCAAATTACCGCCTTAAAGGAAATCAAAGCTCCTAGAACAAAGAAGGAATTGCAAAGTCTCAATGGAAAAGTCGCCGCCTTGAGTCGGTTCATTTCCAAAGCCACAGATAAATGCATCCCATTCTTTGATGCCCTAAAGAAAGGAAAGAAAAACTTCGATTGGACTCCCGAATGCCAAAAAGCCTTTGATGAATTGATTCGCCATATGGAAACGCCTCCAATACTTTCTAGGCCTGGCGATGGCGAGGATCTTCTTATATACTTAGCAGTATCATCTCATGCTTTAAGTGCAGCGCTGATACGGGAAGACAAGAGGATTCAACATCCAGTTTACTATATCAGCAAAAGACTCACTGGGGCAGAGATGAATTACTCTAAGTTGGAAAAACTCGCCTATTGCCTACTAATGGCATCTAGAAAGTTGAGGCAATATTTCCAAGCTCATCCTATCAGAGTCCTCACTGATCAACCTTTAAAGCAAGTCCTGTTTCGCCCTGAGGCTTCGGGTCGTCTTCTAAAGTGGAATATTGAACTCAGTCAATATGACATCACTTATCATCCCCGAAAAGCAATCAATGGACAGGCTTTAGCGGATTTCATCGCAGAATTCACGGATAAGGGTAACAGTGAGGAGGAAACGATCGACGATTCTCCAATACAATGGAAGTTATATATCGACGATTCGCAGAATTCACGGATAAGGGTAACAGTGATGGAAGTTATATGAATTCATGCGCTTGGAGAGCCTCCAAACATCGGCTAAGGTGGTATCAGCGGGAGCTGGGAAGAATGGTGCTGCTTCGAACAAGAAAGAACCTAACACTCAGAAAAGGGGAAATGATGGTGGAAAGAAACAAGGAGATGCTAAGAAAGGCCTATCTTTCAACTTCACACCCTTGACCGATACCCCCGAAAACATCTTCTTTGCAACCAAAGATGATGTCAATTATCCGACACCGCCTAAAATGAGAGTTGCGATTAAGATGGAAAAAGTGGAAGGTTCTGCCGGTTCCACAACCAGCCCGGCCATGACACCAACGAATGTCGTCGGTTGAAAGAGGTAATTGAACAACTCTTGAAGGAAAACAAACTCCAGCAGTATGTGAAAAGGAACAGAAATGCCCCAGCTTCCTCAACTTAAGGACAACAAGTTCCCGCTCACCATCCTGCCTTAAGTGAGAAGGCCGTGGAACATGAATCAAAAAGGCCTGTCATCAATATAATAACTGGAGGACCTCACCCAGCAGGCAAAAGCTGGGGCGAGATGGAAAGGTATGCCCGGGCCTTGAGGCACGTACCAGCTGAAGAGAATGTTTTTGTCTTAGAGAATGATGCGCCTTTAAAGCAACAAAAGACTTCCACAGATGATATCGTGTTCAGTGCCAGGGATTCTTTGGGTATTGAGGCTCCGACCATAGATCCTTTAGTCATATCCGCTGGTATTGGGCCGACAACTGTGAGAAGAGTTCTAGTTGATTGTGGACTTCATGCAACATCCGCTTCAAGAAGACCTTCGATCAAATGAAAATTCCAATGGCTGACGTTCAAGCTTCGTCACTTAAGATTGCTGGGTTTGCTGGAGAACCGAAGCAGCCGATTGGGACCATTGATTTGTTTGTAGAACTCGGAAAGGGACTAAGGAAGGTAGCTTGAAAGAAAACCTTTATAATTGTTGAAGAATTCTCTGCCTGCAATGCCTTTTTAGGCCGACCAACTCTTGCTGCGTTTAAAGCTGTTCTTGCCCCGTGGTTTCTGACTCTAAAATTCCCCACAGATAACGGAGTTGGTGCGATTAAGGGAGACCAGGATGCGGGGCGAGAATGTTACTTTGCAGAGTTGCGAGAATCAAGGAAAAGAGAAATGGGAAAAGGTGCGGCGGCTCCAGTCCGCACTAAGGAACCAACCTTGTAGCAATTACAGGGTGGACCCTGCACTGGCGAATGTAGTGGCGCACGAAGAGAGATGGATTCAAGGAAAGCCACTGCAGGGGAGAATAGGGTAGTACCGGTAAAGGTAACAGTGCCAGTGCCCGTTGACCCAAAGGACCCGAACAAAGTACTTAATGTGGGTTCACAGCTCAACACAACAGTTCAGAATGTTCTGATTTCATTTTTGAAGGCTAATTTGGATGTATTCGCTTGGACTCATGCTGACATGTGCGGAATATCCCCAGAGATTGCAGTACATACTCTGAACATTGATCCAAAGTTTACACCTGTGAAACAGAAGAGAAGGACTCAGGGTCCTGAGAGAACGGCAGCGTTAAAAGAAGAAGTGGATCGGCTCATGGAGAACGGTTTCATCAGAGAATCTACTTATCCAAATTGAGTATCAAATCCAGTGCTGGTGAAAAAGGCTAATGGAAAGTGGAGAGTATACATTGATTTTTCAGATCTGAACAAAGCCTGCCCCAAAGACTGTTTCCCGCTGCCCAGGATCGATCAGTTAGTGGATGGGACGGCGGGACATGAATTTTTATCTTTTATGGATGCATACTCCGGATATAACCAGATTATGATGCATGAGCCAGATCAAGAAGATACTAGTTTCATCACAGATGTTGGACTCTACTGCTACAAGGTCATGCCTTTCGGACTCAAGAATGCAAGGGCAACTTACCAAAGGCTTTTTAATGCCATGTTTAAACCACAGATTGGAAAGACAATGGAAGTTTATGTTGATGATATGCTAGTAAAGTCTAAGAAAGCAGTGGACCATATGGATCACTTGGCAGAGATGTTTGCAGTATTCCGCAAGTACAGAATGAAGCTTAATCCCCTGAAATGTTCATTTGGAGTGGAGTCTGGAAAGTTTTTGGATTTCATTGTGAGCGCTAGGGGCATTGAAGCCAATCCAGCTCAGATCACTGCCCTGAGAGAGGTCAAGGCTCCTAGAACGAAGAAGGAATTGCAAAGTCTCAATGGAAAGGTTGCTGCTTTGAGTCGGTTCATTTCCAAAGCTACTGACAAATGCATTCCATTCTTTGATGCTCTGAAGAAAGGAAGGAAAAACTTTGAGTGGACTCCTGAATGTCAGAAAGCATTTGATGAGTTGGTTCGTCATATGAAAGTGCCTCCAACACTTTCAAAGCCTGACAGTGGTGAAGATCTCTTCGTATATTTGGCAATTTCGTCTCATGCTCTCAGTGCAGTGTTGGTACGGGAAGACGCAAGGATTCAACTCCCAGTCTATTATATCAGCGAAAGATTCACTGGGGCAGAGATGAACTATTCAAGATTAGAAAAGCTCACCTATTGTTTGTTGATCGCATCAAGAAAATTGAGGCCGTATTTCCAAGCTCATCCCATCAAAGTCCTCACTGATCAACCTCTAAAGCAAGTCATATTCCGTCCTGAGACTTCGGGCCGTCTTTTGAAATGGAATATTGAGCTCAGCCAATATGACATCACTTACCATCCCCGAAAAGCAATCAATGGACAAGCTTTGGCAGATTTCATCGCAGAGTGTATGGAAAAGGGTGATAGTGAGGAAGAAGTCACTGATAGCATCCCAATCCAATGGAAATTGTATGTCGATGGCGCAAGGAATGATTACTGTTCTGGAGCAGGGGTTGTCCTTGAAACCCCAGAGGGGCGATCGCTATGTTATGCGCTGAGACTAGAATTCCCTTCGACAAACAATGAAGCTGAATATGAAGCTCTCATTGCTGGTTTAAGGATCGCTAAAGAACTAAACATCAAGGCATTACAGATCTTCAGTGATTCTCAACTTATTGTTTACCAAGTCAGGAAGGAATTTCAAGCTAAAGGAGGGAATCTACCCATCTATTTATCAAAAGCCTGGGAGCTCCTTCAAGATTTTGACCGTTATTCAATAAACCATATACCCCGTGAAGAGAACATGAAGGCGGATTCTCTCGCAAAGTATTCAAGTACCGGTGAAGCTCAACTATTGGGATTAATTCCCGTCGAAGTCTTGTCAGCTCCAACCACAGATGAAATGGATGTTGATTGGATTATGAATGTATCCCAAGAACAAGAATCATGGATGACTCCGATACTTGAATATTTACTCAATGGTTCTTTGCCAGGAAGTTCAAAAGAACGATAAAAGCTGATGAGGAAAACCTCCAGATATATAGTTCAAGATGGTCGTTTGTACAGACGAGGATTTTCAATGCCATTACTCCGATGTGTGACAAAGGAAGAAGCTAAAACAATTCTGACCGAATTACAAGGAGGGGAATGTGGGGATCATACAGGTGGTCAAACTTTAGCAAAGAAAATCCTCCGTTATGGATAATTTTGGCCAGAAATTAATCAGGATGCTGCTGACTATTCCCGAAAGTGTGATAAATGCCAGAGATTCGCTAAAATTCCTAGAGCGCCTCCCGCTGAGCTAACACAAATGGTCAGTCCATGGCCGTTTGCTATCTGGGGAATAGATCTCATTGGGCCTTTACCGACTGCCAAATCGGGGATTAAATATGCTATCGTTGCTGTTGATTACTTCACTAAATGGGCTGAAGCCGAACCATTGGCTACTATTACCTCTAAGAAAATGATAAGTTTTGTAACTAGAAATATCATTTGCAGGTATGGTGTGCCTCAGAAGATAATCACAGACAATGGTACTCAGTTTGAAAGTGAGGAGTTCCAAGATTTCTGCAAACGGCTCAAGATCCGAAAAAGCTTCTCAGCAGTGGCTCATCCGCAGGCAAACGGGCAAGTGGAAGCAGTAAACAAAATCATCAAGTCGACCATCAAAAAGCAACTCGAAAAGGCAAAAGGTGGTTGGGTCAATAAGTTACCACTTGCACTATGGGCATACAGAACCATCCACAAAACAGCGACTGGGCATACTTCATTTTCATTGGCATACGGATCAGAAGCGATGATTCCAGTAGAAACTGAAGTCCCCTCTCACAGAAGGATCCATTTTGATCAAAATGAGAATGAGAAATTGCAATTGGAAGCACTTGACCTCCTTGATGAAAGAAGAGAAGAGGCTAGACTTAGAATTGCAGCTCACCAGCAAAAAATAGCCAAACACTTCAATTCCAAAGTTCGTAAGCGCAGCTTTGAAGTTGGGGACTTAGTCCTGAAGAGAATTATGACTGCCATAGGTTTGTTTGGGCCAAACTGGGAAGGGCCATATGTTATAGGCGCGAAACTCCATGATGGCACATTCAAACTCACAACTGTCGAAGGAGAACCAATCCCAAGAGCTTGGAACAGCAATCATTTGCATCCCTATTTTACTTGAAAACTTTGCTGAAATGTTGTAAAAGAATTATGAATATATGATTCTTGTATTGAAAGCAATTGTAAAGCAAGTGAATAATGAAAAGCTATAAAGTGGATGTAGGCCCAACTTTTGGCCGAACCACTATAAATCTTGTGTTCTCTACTATTATAGAATACTTTGTTTTATTTCGACATATAAAATACATTAAGTGTGTCACTAAAATGTCGATTTAATAATGCATGCCATAAAAGCAAAGCTTACCTATCGCAAGACCAAGCGATCTCCGACATCACTCAGCAAGCAAAAACTAAGCCATTCAAAATTTCCACACTCAAATCCTACAAAAGAAGTGCTTCGAACAAAAGTTAGCAATGTGGATGGAAGTGGACCATTTCTAACTAACTGTGAATGTTTGAACAAACAAACAACCAGTTAAATAGCCTGTGTCTACCACCACCAACTCGCTTAACTATGAAGTATATTTCTTTGGATAAGTGAAATTATTGGCAACTAAAAAGGGATGACACTTGCAAAAGACAACGGGGATCGCCAACATGAATAGATGACAAAGAGACAAGGGCGAGCAAGCATCAAACAGTAAAAGACCTCTTCGGAGGCACAAGCCCTCTTCGGAGGCACAACTCTTCGGAGGATAATGACCTCGAGCGGGCCTAGGCAGAAAAAGAGAGATCTTTCTCGATACAAAGTTGCGGAATGATCGGTCGATACACTCCTGTGAATCCGTCCAACCGAGGGAAAGAAACTCCGAACTTCCAAGCAAAAGCCCTACTCAGAGGCACACGTTTCAACGAGATTGAAATAAAACTTCCAAGTTTTGAAACATGAAAAGCCCTCTTCGGAGGCCCATTTCACCACAGTTGAAATGCTAAAAGACCTCGAGCGGGCAAAACCAGAAAAAGAGAGATCTTTCTCGATACAAAGTTGCGGACTGATCAGTCGATACACTCCCGTGAATCCGTCCAATTGAGAGAAAGAAACTCCAAACTTCCAGGCAGTAACCCTACTCAGAGGCACACATTTCACCGTGATCGGTCGATACACTCCCGTGAAATAAAATGTGAAAAGCCCTCTTCGGAGGCCCGCTTCCCAGCTAATAGGGAAAAATAAAAGCCTCTCCCAAGGGGTAGAAACAAAAAAGACCTCTTCCCAGAGGCACAACCAAACAAAAATACCTCTTCGCAGAGGCAGAAACAAAAAAGACCTCTTCCCAGAGGCAGAAATAAAAAGACCTCCTCCCAGAGGCACAATCGAATAGAAAGACCTTTTCGGAGGCATACGTTTCACCGAGATTGAAATAAAACCTCCAAGTGTTGAAACGTGGAAAGCCCTCCTCGGAGGCACAACTCTTCGGAGGCACACGTTTCATCGAGTTTGAAATAAAACTTCCAAGTGTTGAAACGTGAAACAGCCCTCCTCAGAGGTACAACTTTCCAAAGTAGCATTTCGTCAGAAATGGAAAGCAAAGACCCAAGCCCTCCACCGAGGCGCAATATAAAAGAAAAAAGAAGGAAGCCCTCTTCAAAGGCACACTTTAGCTTTCAAAGGAAGATTTATTCTTCTATTCTTGGAAATATTCTTCCTCAAAAAGAAGTTAAAGTGTCCTTCAGAGGCCCGCTTTACCACATAGAAGAATTCACTTGGTAAAAATGTGTGAAGGCATAAAAGAAAAAGTGATATCTTCGAAGGATGAAGCGTAAAAACTCATATGGGGAGAGCTGTACTCTATTTTTAACGAAATAATATTCCTCCAAGTATGTAATAATTATTCTCCAGAAAATAAGAGTACAAGTCCCCTCAAAGTATAAAGTATTGCAACGAGCTTATGGTACAGGGGCAACGTGGTATAATTACATTCGTAAAAAATTACGCTCGAACAACATACCGCAAGCTCACTACAATATCATATAAAGAAGCTTGTACAAAAATGAATAGTAAATGCATTCTCAAATACAGACATAAGTATGTATAAACAAAAGGAATCATTTTATTCAATACTATCAAAATTTTGTACAGGTACAGGTTTCAAAATAAAAAAGAAAAGGAAAAGCGGAGGCCGGTACCCGCACAATCTCCAGCTAGTACATGCAAAAAGCAAAAAGTAAAGATGAAACGAAGCAGGACCCCTTACTTCTTCTTGCCACCACCCTTAGAGCCTTCACCCGACCTAATAGGAAGCTTTTCAGGACGGCTTGGGGGAGTCGGGGATGAAGGAGAAAGGGTCACTGCTGGATCAACTTTCGTTTCCTCTTCAGAAACAATAATGCCTTTCCTTCTCTTCTTGGAAGTGGCACGCTTCCTCCTTCTCCTTGAAGAAGACTCACTTCCCGAAGTAACAAGAGCCGATAATTTTATGTTATCAGAAGTGGTTCGCTCCGGAGACTCATGGCCTTCTCCAAGCCCTTCTCCCCCATGTTCTTGAGAAGCGATAGGATCATCTAAGCCATGAAGAGCTTCTATTTGCTCCTCTTGCGACTCGGGTTGAGAGGCGGATGGAGGAGTGACCTGGAGAACGGAAGGAGGAATAATTGGAGGAGGGGAAGTTTGAACAATGCTCGATGCTTTCTCTACAGAAGAAAAGAAGTTAAAGTCAGTAAAGAGAGGAGATAAAGGCTCATTGAGGTTCAGGAAATAGTCGAGAAGCTCATCGAACTCATAAGAGGCAAATGAGTAGTCTACTTGGGCAAGATTAACAATAGAGTTACCTGGAAAAGTCGGCTTCCTGATATCAACCTCATAAGCCTGTGCTTCGGTGCTCTCTTCGCCTTCATCTCCACGCTGTGTACTTGTAATCTCAGTTGTAACTTTGACCAGGGATGGAGAATGAGAACTGGAGCCGACGATGTCGATTTCGGCAGAAGGAGAAGGCTGGACTGGAGTAGTCGAAGTAGTTTTTCCTAAACGTTCCCCTTCGCCCATCTCGGCTCTTAATTTTGCAAGTTGTTCTTTTCCCTTGGCGAGAGCAGCACTAGTGTCGTCATCCAAATAATGCTCCTCAAGAGCTGATTCGGCATAGCCAGCACCTTTACCGCCAAGCATGTCAAGTGCGGCCTCCCACACTTCAGCCAGAGTAATTTCATACATGGGGCCTAGAAAGGCGAGACTACCGCGCCCCAAGACGCTGTGCAGGTAGAAGTCAAATAGTGTCGAGCTGATGTTGGTCTTCGTTGCCTCATGAGATTCTTCGGCTGCAATTTTACCGGCAACTGCCTCATCACGCTCTCTTTCAGCTTTGGAGAGTTGAAGCTATAGCATTTGAATTTCCGCCTCTTGAGAGTTGACTTTCTCCCGTAACTCTGTTGCCTCAGCATGATACCTTCGCGCTGTTTTCTGCTCAGCTTCAAGTTGTGCCTCGGCATGTCGCTGAGCGGCGTGAGCATCGCGAACTTGCTTTTGAAGTACTTCTTCTTTTTGAGTATATGTGGTAGAAGAAGTAGCAAGCTCTTGTTTAAGTTCCTCAACTTTCGCTTCAAGCTCTTCATTGTAAGTAGCAATGCTCCTCATTTTGGTATCATTCTGCTTAAGAACCTTCTGCCATTCGGCCTTATCATTCTCCATAGTAAGCATGGCCTCTATATTCGCACGGTTGACCCTTTGAAGCTCGTCAACAAGCTTTTGCCAGTTCGACATCCTTTCAATATCAAGCCTCACGGCATCGAGATTTCGCAGCATGGCAGGCTTGTCAATAGGGACCAAGTCAAGGTCGAACCGCACTCCCTTAAGGCACCAGTGCGGTAACCGGCTTTGCAGAGTAGCCACGCCTGATCCAACCTGGAATTTGGCCCTGCTGATTATTGTCTGAACGTCTGTCTTCCCGAGAGTAGGGGAGCCAGAAGGAATGTCAAGTGAGACGGGGGCAGTGACCTTTTCAGGAGTTGTAGAAGCATGCTTTTCACCGTGCCGGGCACGCTTGCTTGGGTCCTCAACTATGTGCCTTTTCCCCGATCATCATGCGACTTTCTCTTGTGAGAATTGTCACCTCTCTGGGAAGAATCGTGGCGCTCCTCGTTTTCTTTCCTCTCATAACGCTCTTCTTGAGCCCTCCTCTCCTGAGCCTTTCGGGCGACTCTCTCCTCATTGGTTTCTCTGTAAACGGGAAGGTAGCGCCTATAATCATATTGACTACGCCTCCCATAGCGCTGAAAGTCATCATAGTAAGAGCCGTTGCGTCCCATCGGAGAATCTAAAAAAAAAGTGACAAGTCTTAAAAGTCTTCAGAAAAAAGAAGTGTAACTTTAGAATTGTCAAAGTATAAAGAGTTAGGTGCATGAAAGTGCCAAGAGATTCTAAGTGTGTGTGATGTGCAAGCTACACGCATCGAACTACGAACCACTCTTTGATTGCAAAGTAACCGTAGGGGTAGTAATCAACGTCATCTCTTGGGTCGACGGAGCTTGTTGCAATGAAGAAGTCGCTTCCACTACCGAAGAAGAAGCCCTAGTAGTCACCGGGTCGTATCTAAAAAGCTCTTGTGAGGTGACAAAGAGATCGCTCAACCCTTCGAAAGTGTCATCCCCGCTCTGCTTGACAGGGCTTGTTTTCCCGGCTTCATTGCCGGACTTCTGTGAACATTGGGGAGGTCCCTGAGGCTCTTCTTCCTCAATGACTGGGGCAAGTGCGGATTTACTAGATGACCCCGCAGCATCGACAGTAGTAGAGCACTTCACTAGAGAAGCTTCGGAGGAAGTTTCTTTTGGTAAAGGTTCGTCAGCGGAAACTGGGGCATCTAATGCTTTAGGCGGAGAGTCTGGAACTTCATGAGGATGTGTAGAGCGAGAAGCGTGCAAAAGTCCATACCGGTGTAAAAGTTCGTCCCTCAACAAAAATTTTATACTTCTCTCTTCCGCGGCCACGACACTCAGTCTTTCAAAAACTTGCTTATGGATTGGATCTCTAGAAGGGAGAGGAAGTGCTAAAAAGAGCAAAGAATGAGATTAACAATTGATAATTCGGATCTCGGAAAAGTTTGGAAATGGAGAAAATAGAAACGGAAAATCTTACTTCCTACTCTCCAGATGGCATAAAACTCTGGGGGGCAGCGAGGAAAGAAAAACTAGTTCAAAAATCCATGAACGCTTTCTGTAAGATCAGAAATAAGCTTGCGATTTCTAGCACTTCTCACAATAATGAGGGAATGATGGTCTTCACTCTTTGCAAACGAGCATAAGTAGCGGATTTCCTCAAAACTCGGCAAGCGATCAAGAGTTCTCCTAAACAAAACACACAACCCCATCAAAATGGCGTAGCCACTAGGATGAAGATGGAATGGAGAGATTGTTAACTGAAGGAGAAGGGTTCAGAAGAAGTCGTTGAAAGGAGGAATCGCCCCCACTTAAGCACATTTGACGGTTGACTGCAACAAAATCATGAGGAGGACTGTCGGCAGTATCATTTGGTCCGGGTAGTAGAGCATCATTTTCAGCAAAGCCAAACTGAGTGCGTAGCTGAATAAACGCTCTCGGAGTTAAGATAGTCGAAGTTCTCTCTGGAGGGTTCTCTACGGGAATAGCTATCGGAAAGGTCTCTTCAGCTTGAGCTACCTCTTCTTCTTCTTGATGGGAAGTCATTCTACACAAACAACTAGATATTCAAACATGAAGGTGCACGTTTCCTAAAGTGTGTGGAGTGTTGTGTAAAATCGATCAAGCAATGAGCAAATGTAACTGGAGTAAAAACTAGCAAGTATTTGTCAGTTATAAAGTCCAGGGTACGTTGTTTTAATATGCAAGTGTAATGTTGATGCAAACAAATCAGTTTAAGTTAGCGATGCTTTGCATTAATACTTCACTTTAATTGATTGGTTCATAACATTTCATACAGTGTATTTAAGTTGACTACTTTATGTCGACTAATCTGTCATTTGATGTGGGCAGTCAATGGCAGTATATTCTCCTTGGTTTTTGTGATTGTTGTTTTCAGCAGGTTGTTAGCCTATGAGTCAATGTAGTCTGTGAAATAAAGCAACAAAGTTAAAATAATCCAGAATTTAAGCAGTTCGGTACAATAGATCAAGTTAAGAATTCAAATTGGAACTATGCTTTTATGTGAGGATTCAAGTTGGGCATCCAAGTATTAACTCGGCCATGGGTTAAAGGTTAACTCGGCCACGGTTTAAGGGTTGGATCGGCAGAAGATTAGGTCGGCAGTTTTCTCCCCCAATGGTTAACTCGGCCACGATTTAAAGATTAGGTCGGCCAAAGGTTAGGTCACCCAAGATCACTGGGTCGCATCCAAGTTAGTATCTCACTCCACTCAACCTGTTAACCCGCTAACCGCTCCATCCACAAAAAACCCTCACTCCATTCACACTGTCTCATTCATGATATCGGATCATCCACTAAGTCGGTTCAAAACACCCAAATTCAATGCTTAGCCATCCTAACGCAAATCAAAATCAACGAGCCAGAAGCAGTACACCATCTCCATCATCTCGTCAATCATTTAGAGCCAAAACCAAGCAAACTCGAGCTCACAAATTGCTGGCGCAATGAGGTTCGCAGTAAAGCAGCGCGCAAGAGGTGGGTTCGTTTGAATAGAATTCGTGAATCGATGACAATAAGGGATCAAGAGAAGAGCAGGTTTTACTTACGTGATGAACAACAAAGATTATCGGTGATTGTTTGGAATGGAATCGCCTTTTGGAGCTTGAGAAAGTCTTTAATGGCAGAAGCAAGAGAGTAAGTGATGAGAAGAAAGGAGAGAATATGCGACTTATAGTAGAGAGACGTGAAGCGGCGCGTGTGACCAAACTGTTAGGTCGTACACGACCTACCGACCTAAAGAGTGGACGAGTTAGAGGATATCGAAGCACACGACCTAACCAGTAGGCGTATACTTCGAGGGGCAATTGTTAACTCCGCCTCGGTTTTGACTCAGCGACTTGAAACGATACCGACCTAAGACTCAAAGAGATGCCGACCTAAGGCTTAGTAGGGGTGCTGACCTAAGGCCTAAGGGGTATGCCGACCTAACACTTCAACAAGTATGCCGACCTAATACTTTAAAAAGGATACCGACCTAACATGCTAAGAGGGATGCCGACTTAAGGCCTAAGGGGTATGCCGACCTAATGCTTCAACATGGTTGCCGACCTAATGCTTAACAAGAACGCCGACCCAACTGCCTAAAACAGGACGCCGACCCAAGATAGCTACCGACCTAAGTCGCGGCCGACCTATGACCAATGTTAAGTCGGTCACAACTTAAGCAAAGGAAGGTTAACTCGTCCACGACCTAAAGCCACTGAATATAAGCCCGATGCCATATTACTGAGAAGAGGTGGTGTTGACTCGGAGGCGACCTAGGACTTGTGCAAGGGAACCTTTGTGAAACCATGGAGGGGCCAGATGAGTCGGCAACGACTTACCTTAGACCGGCATAAATTACAGTAGACCGGTCACGGCTTACGACCTAAGGAGGGAGATTTTCCTATAAATACCAACCTACCTCAAACATGAAAGGGACTTTTGGCCAATCTCTTTAAGCGCTGATACTCTGCTGAATTCTCGACTCACTCGACACTTCAAGTACGAAAGGCATTTCAACTAACTTCGGTAGAAAAATCTAACGCAATCTACATGGATTCAAAGAATTCTTCTGCAACAAAGTTCTAGTTCCTCGTCTCATCAGAATTGTAATTGAAGATTGTTGTAAAGTTGTAATCGATTCAGTAATAAAGAGAATTAAAGTGGACGTAGGCTTGCCCTAAGCCGAACCACTATAAAAACTGTTATTTTTTTCTGCTTTCTCTGTGATTTCTCTACTTGTTTTTTAGTTCCCGTGTTCACGGGTGGTGCTTTCGCTCAACTTCAATCTACACCGGGGTGTTAGCGTCTGATTTTTACGTTAACACTACGAAAACGGATTTATCATAGTTTCCCTTTATTCGAGGACAAATAAAAAGATAAGTGTGGGGGTATTTGATGTGCATGTAAATGTGCATATTTTAACCACCATATTTATTCTTTTTAAATTAAATAAATGATCATATTGGGTATTTTAACTTGTTTAAACAAAAATTCATATTATTTGAAATTGTCACATATTCATCTTCATCCAGGGGCAAAATGGTCATTTTTGTGCATACATTAATTTGAGTACATTTAATTGGAAATTTTTATATTATTTTGTAGGAAATTACACTCAATTACATGTGGGTTCATGAAGGAATATGCATGCACAAAATGAATACAAAGGAATGAAGATGGAAATAATTCAAAGTGAAGAACATGGAGGACCCCACCTACCCACTACCTAATGTACAAATTAAAGGCTAATGCACATGCTAAAAGACATTTAAAGCTTCATGTACATTTAAGTGGGGGATTATTAAAGCTAATGATAACTTGGCCACCACACTTTCTCCCAGGGCATTTTGGGTACTCCCCAAAAATATGCATTAGGGTTTCTAACTTGTATAAATACCCCTTATGTTTCATGTAGCCATCTTCCTCTTAGTTAGTTAGTTCTAGTTTATAAAATAAATCAAAGTTCTCTTTATTTCCATAGCTACTTAGCCATTTTATTTCATGTAATTTTATTTTCTTTTATGCAATGTTAATTCTCTTTTATTTACATGCTTCTTCTCTTCTTATGTAATAGTGTAGATTTACCTTTATGCAATTATATTAGTTGTCTTTTCCATTAGCTTTCATTTTCCTTTCTTTTTGCTTTCATGTTGCTTTCTACATTTGTTGATTTGATAACAAGTATGAGAGCTTAATCCTTACAATTTAGGGGTAATGAAGCTCTCTAGTATGTAGATGCAACATTTTTATGTTTATACTCTCTTTTGTGCTTTAATGAAAACACTTGAAGTGGTTTAATGATGTTGTTTAGCTTTGAATTTGATAGTCAATGTTGTTCATAACAAATAGGCTATGCTTAAACAAACATAACACAAATTGCCTCTTCATCTAAATATGATTATGGTAAAGAAGTGAATGTTGAAATTGAAATTTAATAGCCTATATTTCTAAACAATAGTTAATAGGCTATGCTTAAAATAGATTTTTATTTCAATTTTGTTGTCATATTTCATGAGAGTTAAATGTGTATTAGTGGTTGTGTTATGGTTTGATGGTTTATATTGGGCTAATTAATAGCACAAATATATCATACTTATGATAAACACATCAACTAATTACACTAATGAAAAGAAAAGAGAGATCATAACTTCATTTTATTGATTTATGTGATCTAGAGAATGGAAATTGCCTGTAAAATTGTCTTAACACTCTCATATTTTTTATCTATTTTCTTTTTTCGTTTTTCTTATTTTTTTAATCACTCTCTCGACTTCGGTATAATTTGATTGAATAGAATTTTAAAATCATCAATTCCCTGTGGATCGACCTGTATTCACCACGTGCTACATTTGTACACCGTGCGCTTGAGGTTAATTTTAATTCAAATTCGTTCGACGGTTTTCTAAACCGATAGAATTTCCGTCGACGAACAGTCAGACTGAGTGATACAGAATTTGTGACTCACCTGTGGTGTTTGGAGCTTCATTGGTGATCCAACTATCGATTCAGGTTTCAGCTTTTCCAGTTGATTGGTTCAGAGAAGTCATCTGTTCGTACTAAAGACTTCGCTATATTTGCGATATTGTATTGTATTCTATTTCTAACTCTGATATTTGTATAGTAGCTTCATGAACTACTATTCATTTTTTCCGCTGCATATTATTGTATTACTCTATGTTTGTGATTCTGTGATTGATTTATTTACTGTATATGCTGAGTTTGCAAAATATAAATTAACAATCTAATATTTTGAGCAATTCAAGTCCGACACATGCGGATGCGTGTTTGAAAATAGCAGGGCATGACAGATGGTCACACCCTAGAGGAGCTACCGCTGAAACCTTGCCGCATCTTTCTTGTTTCGACCATTACCTGTTTGTAAGGCTCCATGGGGTTTCGTCAACAAATCTACGCTTTACACGAAAGCCATGCTTTGATCATAAATGATCAACAGACAGCAGCACTTAGCATGCCACACTACCAAATTGGGAGTATATCGCTGACAACCTTCAACTACATAACCTCTAAGCTCATATGTCTCAGAGAAGGGTGTTAAGCTAAGAGAATAAATACTCCGCCACCAACAGATATGTATTTGAAATAAATCTGCTTTATATCTCAAAATGTAATGTCGGACATACAACCATACAAGTCTGTTCCGCGTTCGAACATAACCGAAGGCACTTCCGAAGAAGCCCTTGCAATCTGGGTATTCACAATCCCGATCGGACTTCCCATCACTTAGGAAATCTCCATACCATAGATACTCAGTGCAGAGACAATCGATAGGTCATCCTATCGTTCTCGCAAATACCCGGTCTTCACAACTGGTCTTCAAATGTTATCCATAACGTCGTATCATTATTCGGAATGGGTTATATGACACAAGGTCCTCTCACCGCTAAACCGAATAATGAGCTCAATATTTAAAAACATATGGATATGGGATTTCTGTTAAGTCGCAACTTAAAATTCAAAACTTTATTCCAAATAGTTTAACCCAGTTACCATTTCAAATCTTTTAAACAAAAAGACTCATTTCACAAAGTTCACCCATTTTCATAAAGATTCATTTACGGATTTCAAAACAATTTTCGTTTCAATTTAATTAATTCATTTAAATCTTAAAATCAAGATTTATCCCATAGCTTTCAAAACTAGTTTCCAAAGATTCATTCATAATTTAGAAGACCATTTTTAATTCAAACTTGAAATTCCTTTTAATAGGAATTGGAAATTCATTGCTTATGTGAAAGCTTTTATCATTGGGAAACAACAATTTTTATTTTCGAAAGGTTCGATCTCATTTATACAAGTTAAAATCTTTGGGTTAATTCCAATTCCAAAAAAACATTTTAAAACTGGTTTAAAACCCATATAAGCTTGTATAATTCTTTTATATCATAAATACCGAACATAGAATTCAATTTCAGATATTGAATTCCAATTTAAACCAAATTGTACAAATTTTAACTAAGTGATTGAGAATAACTTATATTTTTGGAATCCCTATTCAAAAGCTCTTTATATTTAATTCAATTCTTTTTCCACAACTATTTGAATTTAAAATTCAAATTAAAAACTATTTTAAAAATTTAAACATCTGTGACTTAACCGATTTGCACGTTAAATCCATATTTGCGTGTGTATAGTTTACGCCAGGGTTTTACACAATAGTGCACAACATCAATCATTACAGATATATCGATAAGCGTTATAACTCATAACGCTTATCGTCATCCACAGATTCATAGATAAGGTAAATTTATCAATCACAGATATTCATTATTACGATTCGATGTGGGTTTCGGATGACCAACTAGAATCCGACTCCCTGTCGGATCGAAATTTAAATGTCGTTTTACGAGACAAGAGGTTTTCACGTACATACAAAAACATACCACTAATCATAGTTCAACATAAAGCTATACACATCACACGGTATCCTAGTCACAACAGAAAATATCAATACAGTACAAAACATTTTGATGATAGTCAATCATCTTTGATTTAAAGTGAAGGTGATATAAAAGAATTAACCCCATAACTATTTTTATTAATTTATTTAAATCAATGGTTAACTATTCTTAATGATAAATTAATTAAATTTTAATAAATTATTCCTTAATCAATTATCTTAATTGACTAATAACTATAAATTAATCAACACTAATTATCTGATTAACAATTCTTAATTTCAAATTAATTAAACACTTAACTATTAATTAACCCATATTTAGTTACAATATAAATCCTTAATTACTTAGTTAATTGTTAATTTAGTCATTCTTGATTGCTTTCCAAAACAATTTGCTATTTATCTAAATTAAAAAATCTTCTTTAATTATTTCAAAATCAATTTATTACAATTACTATTACAAAAAGCTTTAATGTTAATTAAATTTAATACTTATCTTAAATTGTCTACTTAATTATAACATTAATTAAGATTTTAAAAACATTCTAAAATAATTAAAACTTGTAATAGGTTCTTAACACAAAATAGTCAAACAATCTAATTCTTTGTTAACACTAAAAATTTTTAACAATTTTTTTTTACCTTTAAATTTGTAAAACTTTGCCCTTATCTGAAACAACCCGAGATTACCCAGTTTTACTCGAGTAACCTCACGCGTTACCGAACAATTTCCCCGAGTCATCCCTCTCTCCCTCTCGTACACTTCTTCTTCCCTTTTTTTTCAGTTAGCTTAAGTTTAAGTTTAAAACGAAAGCATCAGGTAACCCGCTTGCATACTCGAGTACGAACCCAAAGCATTCGCCATTTTTACTCGAGAATCAACTCGCGTTGCTCACTTCCATCAACACTGACACTAATGCGATAACTTGCGTGTGCACCATCGCCTCTGGCCATCGGTGATCATTGCGGCCACCTTCGACAACCACTCGTACTCACTTGACCCTGAATCAGCACCCAGATCGCACGCAAAACCCACAGATCGAAATCGAGTTATTCCCGGCCACTCCTTAAAAAACATTGTCGGAAATAAACTTCCCTTCGTCGCCTCCAGCAATAAGATCACCGCGCACCTCACCCAAGCCTCCTCATACCGTCCAGCAACCATCCCCGCCATTGCGGTCACACCCGATGCTCCACCGTCGCCCGGTCTCCTTGTCAACAATGTTAAACCCAAACCATCCATAAACCCTACTTTAGCTTCGCTAGGCTGCCTCGACCATAAAAAAAATCTGAAACCATTTTTCCTAGGTCCATCCTCCTGCCAGCCTTCTTCTACCATAAGTTCGACATCAATCATCCCACCCATCGTCGTGTATTGGCGATAAACCCAAAACTCTTCATCCCTGGTTTCATCAGAATTTACTTCACTAAAATTCACCATTCCAGTTCCTAAAATCATGAATTGATAATAATATTCAGATTATATAATCAGAAATTGAAATTTGCTTGATTGATTACTGATGAATTTTATGCTCATCACTGACATTGTTCATTTTTAAGATAGTTGCTAAATTTAAATATAAGTTATTGTTTTTAAAATTTGTAACACGTTGTAATTGCCAATTTTCATTTATATATTCTTGCCTAAAATAGATTACAGGGAAAGATACAAATATTTTTTCTATTTGAATGTAGAGCCTGTAAGATGCAGAACATGTTCAACATAGATATTCACAAACCAATCATCTCACAATCATACATACACATATGAATCCATGCATATAAACATCATTTGTTTTACGACTTCAACAATTACTATGAGTATCATCATAATATCAGATCATAAACTATTTTTAAACAGAAGTTTACTTGCTTTAGTTTGAAGAACAGAGTGCGGCTCTATGCTTTGAAACTATAGTATTGATCTCCTTTGAATCCTGGTTTGTTGTTGAATGATGTTTTGAGTTGAATGATGCTTCTTATCTTTTTTTCTTCTAGTTTGCTTAATTCTCACTGAATGAAATAGAATAGAGTTGATATATATAAAGAGGATAGTTGTACATGGGAAGGTATTATCTAGTTAGCTTCTTTCATTTAAACAGATTTTTCTTTTATTTGACTAAAGATATTTTTGTTTATTACTGAAATGAAGTAATTTATATTTCGGCTGAGATGATATATATGGTGTGCTTGAGAAGAAAGCATTTAATGCTTGTGTCTCTATTTTTGTTTACATATAATCCACTTGAATTTGTATATACAGTTTTGTGTTGTAGATATTTTTTTTTTGTTTCATTATCTTCCTTTATAAGCCTTTGTGTTTTATAGAATTTTTTTTTCTTGTTTATCTTCTTTTGCAAGCTTTATTACATAGATATTTTTTCTTCCCTTTTGGTCTTTATACATGTACATTTTTATCTATCTTCTTGTCCTTTATATGTACATATTTGTTTGTTTCTTTTCTTTGCCTTTGCGCTTCATATAACTCACATACAATTCTAGATGTATTTCGTTTGTTATTATTTTATAGTTTGGTTTTATGTTGCCATATGACCATATAAATTTTATTATTAACATAAATTATTGAATTTTTTATTTCTTTTTATAGTTGAACTATCAAGTATTAAATTTACAACATATATTTTATTTTATATTTTATACTTATATTTAATATTGATAGGATAAATTTTATTTTATACTTCTTATAACCTTTTAAAGAAAATGAATTAAAACATAATCTATACGTTTAATAAATAATTATACATATTATTCTTTTCCAGAGTATAATTTTTTTAAAATCCAATTTATTTTGAATACATTTTGAATTTCCAAATCGAAATTTTATTTACAATCCAATCCAATTGAAAATATTTATTTTAAGTTTCAAATCCAAATTCAAAAACAAAAAAGTGTATATCTCTTATTAAATTTGAAAAATTCAAGCAAATCCACAATTTAACCCAAAAATTTAATTTAATTTCAAATATAAATTCGTCTTTAAACCGGTATCGTTACATATCATCTGCTATTATGCGGCGCATAGGGTCTCATCCGCTATATAATGTAGGAAATCAATCACTCCAATATATGCTACATACTACTATATATAATTTAGCACATCAAATCAATTCATTCATTCAACAACTTATTTAAATTCCACCATTTAAATTCAAATAGCAGTCCAGAAGAGTGAGATTAACTCACCTTTGATTTTTGATTTGCATTCCTCTCCAATCTCGAATGGTTTTCTCGATTTTTTGACCTTGTAAAAACATTGGATGATTTTATTAATATTCGAATTGATTAAACAATTAATGACTACTTAGTTGACTAGCAAATTAAATTTAACTACAAGTTTGGGTTTTAATTCAAAAATTTAACCTCACACATAATTTCCTTTTCAAACCTTTTTGTAACTTAAATACATTAAGTTTATTAATTAAATAAATCGCTAAAATACATTATCTAAAATGACTAGAACATAAATAAAAATATGTATATGTATATTTTTGCTTTGAGCCTTATATTTACATCTATATATACTTTTATAAAGTAAAATAAAAATATAATTTCCTTTTTAGCCTATATATTAAAATAAACTTATCTTATTACCGTAAACTATAAAGTTTATTAATCATTGCTATTTAGTATCATTCTATAAATTAAAAAAAACTACGTTCATACATCTTATATATATTTTTCAATTCAAACATGATATAAACAATATTTAATTTCATTTAGAAATTTCTCTCTATACAAAACCATTTCAGTTATAACTTCATAAAATTAATTTCTAACCTATATACACTTAAGCACAAAAAAAGTTTTCTTAACTGTAATATATTTTCAGTGACAGAAAATATCTTTACTGCAATTATCAAAGTTTTCCTATAAATGGATGTAAAATAATAAAAATAAAATACCTCACAAAATAAAATGTACGAGCTTCCTCCTCCTTGCACTCAACGTGACGAGCCCGAGCTTGCCACCAGTCCTGCTTCGCCTCCAGGGTTCCACCACCGCCGGCCTCGCAGCAACCCAAACGCAACCATTCTTCATGCGTGCAAATCCAGACCAGAACCTCGACAACGACCTTGTGAGCTCCACCTCCTCCAAACCTAAATCGCGAAAACGCGTCTCCATTGTCCTTCACCGCCGCTAACACCCACGACCCAGATCGAAATCAAAGGTCCCTCAATCCAAATTCCCATCGAGGCCTTTACCGGACAACTGCAACTCGAAGCATCACCCTGCCGACCCTACGAGTTCGCTTCCATCACCATGCCTAGGCCGAGCCCCTCCTTAACAAAATAAATTCGCGACCTTGCTTCAAAACTGAAGCCCGAACTCGATTCGATTTGAGAGAGTAGTGATTTCAATTTTTGAAAAGAGGAAGAATGATTTTGAAGGGCACGAGGCTTCTTTCTCTTTCTTTTCAGTAATCGAATGATCCCACTTTCACTTCAGACTGAGATGAAGCGGTGAACTAAAAATGAAGGGAACGAAGAAATAGATTTGCTCGGCTGTTAATATAAAAGGAGACACGTTGTGATATTGACGTGTAGAGGAAGGTTGCAGTGATTTGAAGGGGAAAAGTATCGATGTGAATGGAATATGGCTGGAGGTTGACTAGGATATACATATTAATTAATTCAAATTGTCTCGATAAATGAAACTCAAAATCTCAACATCCTATAAAGGCGTGCCGCTAGGCGTTTATAATGTTATATCCCCATTACGAACGCAATGGAAAAGGTTCCGAGTCCTAAGTCGATCGTATGGAGAAGAGAGCTTTTTGAACTCAGTTACCATATTGAATTTAGATATAGATTTTAGCGCTTTTATCTATCGTATGTTCACACAACAACTCCGATCCTTACAAAAATTTGAAATCCGATAATGATACAACATTACGGATCCAATGGAACTGGTTTCGTTGAATTCTGAGACTGTGCCTTGGAAGGCTATTTTTAAATATCCATTTAAACTGTATATTTTCAAAACTGAACGAAACACTTCCAAATTTAAGTATAACGCTTTTATTATCTTCAGCACTATCAATATAAATTTTATAAGCCTTCAAATTATTTTCAACCTGCTTAAAGCTCCAGATTCAAAATTTTAACCAACTTTGAATAATTTAATTTAACAATTATATTACCCTATAAATAGCAATATTTGAAATTCAAGTTAAAAATTAACTTTTAAATATTTAAAATCAATTAAATATTCCAATTTCAAGTGCTTAAAAATTCCGGGTCATCACATAGTTAGAAAATTATAAAGTAATTATATATAATGGTATATAATTTTACACATGCCAGGAAGTCCTGCTACATACTCTCCCGCACATGGTCCAGGATCCTGCTCCACTTCAGCCACGCCTGCTTGGATATGCTAAGCACGATGTTAGATGGCTCAAGCTCAAAACCACTGCAATAAATACGATATAGACAAATCATGACTAAAATATTTACAATGCTGAAGTAAATTAAATATTTATGAGCCATAGACTTTGGTAATAATTTGACTACCGGATATGGTGCCTCCAGGGAAGATCCGCTGCCATCACCGCGACCACGACCTGTCCCTCTCTGAGACCAAGAGGGAGAAACAGTCTGTGAAGAACTCAAACATCTAAAAAATGACTTCTGCTTTACCTATGACATACATATTCTTTTATTATGGAAGAATATATCAATCAATTAGTAATAAACAGATCAAGGTTTAACAGCAGTAATCGCATGTAACATAATAAATATAACATCAATACTTCCATAAATTACCTTTATTAACTTGTATACTACTAAATAAGTCCTCATCATTTTTTAACTTAGACTCTGTCTCATACTCTATATTGTTTTCCTCGGTGGCCCCAAATGCTTCTACTAATACATTTGATTCATTATTTAGAGGTCCTAACTCGGTTTGATCATCTGTTATTGCAAATTCTCCATTTTCCTAGATATCCGGTTAGTACGCTTGTTCCTCTATAATATTCTTTCGATCAAACGTTAATCTTTAATTCGTTTAAAAACTGCCGACCAATCTGCTTTATTTCTTTTTAGAGATGGACAAGAAGCAGAATAAACTTGTAGGGCCTATTTTTCTAGTATAAACGGATTGTACTTATGACAACGTGACGTATGCTTTATTTCAATAATATTATATTTTTTGTGCACTTTGATTCCAGAACCTAGAACATTACTGAACCAGTTGCATCTAAACAAATAAACTTCTTCCACTGGCCTGGTAAAATATTTAATTGCAAAACTCGAGTTAACACGCTGTACAAATCATTTATTTGATCGTTCGGATCATCACTACCTTTGACATATACACTGGTATTATTAGTTAATTTTTCGACCCCGTACTCTTTGATGTTGAAGTTGTACCCATTGACAAAGAATATTGGATATGTATTGACTTTTCTTTTTAGTCCCATCGCAAGTTATTTCAACCCTTCGTCGGCCACATAATATACTGGATCATATATGTGATTCGAAAACCGAGTAGAAAATTTTGTGCATATCTCCGCTTGGATGCTGTGATTCGTAAATACTGCATATGCAGAATATATTGCGTTTTAATTAATACACACATCTATTATTCAAGTAAATAATTTTAAATATGCTATTTATTAGTACTTGGAAAATGGTGCAACTTCGGCACGGTTAAGAGGAACATATGTATGGGCAACATGGTAATCTCTATTGTCTAACCATACTTCCACACATCTTCCAGCAGGGTGTCCCTGCTATCTAAAAATAAAGAGCATTTTTTAAGGAGAATCTTGTTCAATGCCCTCATCATTTCGCGCAGCACTTTCAAAAGATAAGTTCACATGGTCACTAAAATAATGAGAGAAAAAGAACAAAGATTCCTCTTTGATATATGATTTACATATCGAAACTTCAACTCGTGCTTTTTGTCTCACTTTTTTCTTTAGCCGATTCAAGTTTCTGTTAAGAATAATCATAATTAAATTTTCTTACATGTTGTTAAGCTAAAATTTAACAAATCAATGTTAATATCTTTCAAACGGATATATCCATCCATATTGCATAGGACATCGAAGATGTGCTTCAAATGGAAGATTAATAGGTAAATGCTCCATTACAGTAAAGAAACCAGGAGGAAATATTTTCTCCAGTTTGCAGAGCAGTATAGGAATTCATTTCTCAAGTTTACGTAGGCGATCAAATTTTAAGATATTTGAACAAAGCTCCTTATAAAACAAACTAAATTCTGTTAAAACGGTCCAAATTTTTATGGGCAATAGTTCTTTGAACGTAACCGGCGTTCCAACATTACATGACAACCATGACTTTTCATCCCACTCATTTTACCATTCTTATAGTTATCATATCTACGAAGATTAGAGGAAATCCCATCAGGAAATCTTACTCCTTCCACCCACTTTAATAGTACTTTAATTTGGTTACTATCTACATCGTAGCATGTTTTCAAAAGTGAAAGGGCGATAGGTTCGTGTAATATGGATAAACTACTTGTGCAGAATAATGATTAAGTAATAATTAAAGGAATAAAGCAAATGACATCTAAGATTTTCATACTGGTTCGGCTGTTGTACATCCAATCCCGGAATCCTTCTGGAATTATCCTAGCAACCCTCACTTAACTCAAAGGAATAGTTTTGCACCGTATGAGCAACTGAAGGGACTTCCACCGCCTAAGCAACCAAATGGGACTTCTACCACTTGAGCAACTAATCAGGACTTCTTTACGAGTAAACAAAAGTATCTGACTATAGTATGCTCTTTAAATAGTAATGATAAGTCAATTAATTACAATCTTCCTATAATCTTCCCCGCTATTATATAGAGTGCAGTGTGCTTGAGAAATGTGGAAGACATAGTGATCGATGATCTGAGATTGTATGCAGTTTGAGTGCAAATGTAAAATAGAATAAAAGATAAGAATTCAAGAAAACTAAAATCCGTTAGGTGAATTGATTGTTGAATTCTAATCTCTATTTATATAGATTAAAACTACAATCTTCAATGAAAGAGAGTGATGAAAGGAAATAGATGCAACCTTTAGATTTGAGGTGTTTCTCTTTGTTGAAGAGAAGCGTCTTTTCATAAACTAGCCATCATAGATATTCAGCTGGCTGAAACTATAATTTAGCCTTCTGAATTTAATTAAATTCGAAACAACAAGGAAATAGGTATTTTTAGGCCCAATTTAGCTGTCTGAATGAAACAATTTAGCTTGGTGAAACTTCATCCTAAATTGTGCTTTATTTCAGCATTTAACCGTCTGAATGGTTGATTCAGCCGGCAGAATTCTATTGATAGAAGAAAATATCATAACCCATTTGGTTAGAGCACTTGCCTTCTAAACTAGTGACCCGGGTTCGAGCCTTGCTCCATGCACTTTTTGAAAACATGATTATTCATTTAAAATATGAATTTATATGCGTATAAACCATTTTGAGAAGATTTTAACATTTGTAAACTCTAGACAAGGCACTCTATGACTAATAACACTTTGTTTGCCACCTTCATCTCGTCTCTATCGCGTGTATCTCTTCTTGTATCTCCATATGCATGCTCTTATCCACTTTAGTACTATTTATCTTCATATTGAACGTATTTTTTTCTCTTTTTTGATACTCAAGAACCTGCAAGTTAGCTTAGATATTCTTTGCTCAATTATATGGTTATTGTAATTAAAATCGAACAATAACGGTTCTAATAGCTTTGGGTTTTTTTGTGTCATTTGGTTTCATATGAAGTTGAGGACGATTGTATATTAGTTCTATATAATATCTTGATCTCAAATCGTCTTTAGTCTTTCCTTTAACATTCAATGTTAAGTACATTACGGGACATGCTTCTCTTATTGTGCATCACGTTGATATTATGACAAATTAGGATATTTTTCCAATGAGGCAATTCCCAGAATATTGTAACATTCCTGGATTTTCGCTCAGAATAATTTGATAATTAATTTAATCTTTGGTATTAAATTTGAAATATTTGGTAATTAATGTAAAATAGATTGAAATAGAACTCGAAATTAAGATTCAAATCTAAAAATCTTAGAAAATAAAATTTGTTTTTAGATTTCTGATATGATTAAATAGGATGAATCTTTATTTAAATAAATGGATTTTAATTTGGAATTTGATTATAAATCAATATTGGATTTATAAAACTTTATATTTCAAAGAACTAATACATATATATAGTTAATTGTAATAATGAGTAATTTGATTTCAAATCAATTGTTATGAAATTGTCCAAGTATAAAAATAAAATGTGTTTTTGAAATTAAATAAATGTATTGAGAATAAAAGTGATTATTTCTTACTATGTGATCAAGATTTTATTTTTAAACCATTCTTTTCTTTTAAAAAATGTACAAAAATAAATGATAAGAAAAGTATGAATGTAAAATGTATAAAAACATATGTATATTAGAATCTTGAACTAAATTAAAATTGTAATGTGAAGAATAATTGAGATAAAGATTTTTATTTGTGTAAATATAAATATAAAATAAGATATAAACATTTTAAAAATAAAAACCTATGTTGTAAATGAACTTTTATTTACATAAAGTGTTAAAACAAATTTATAAAAAATAATTTGAACCAAAGATATAAACATAAAAAAGACCTTTAGTGACGTTTGTAAATGAACGAAATTAACAAGTGTTAACCCAAACAATACGAGTGGCAAATACATGTTTTACTTTAAACTAAAATTTAATAAAAATGTATCAAAAGGATATTGTAAACCAGGTTACTCATTTTAGTTAAAATTCTCTACATTTCTTTTCACCTTCATCCTTAATTTCGAAATCTGGAAATCAAATGAAAGTTGAAACTCTGAGAATACAAGATGCAAATCAAAACCAGATTCAAACTGAATCAAAACAAAATCTCAAACAACATGTAGCAGCACAAATTCAAATGCATTCAACTCATAACTAAATAAATTTCCAGGAAATTAAACAACCTCGTGCAAGTTTAAAATCTGAATTATCTAAAGCCTATGAAGATTAACGTATAATCAAATAACAATAAATCAAAGTTAGGTGAGCAAACTTCACCTTCTTTATTTTGAAATGCCTATGAGCAAACACTTAAGAATATGAAGAATTAAGTATTGTTTTGTGATAATGTTGGAAATAAAATGTGAAGTATTGGCATGCATGCAAATCTATAGATGTTTATATGCAGCGAAGAATGCACATGTTTAAGTTGCAGGCACATTTACCTCTGTTTTGTTCCCAGGTTTCTAAAACCTGTATAGATTTCAATTTCTCTTCCTTAGATTCTTATCTGACTTTAAGATCTAAACAAACTTTGATTGTTTAGCTATGGTTTATGGTTTAAAAATGAATTCTCTCTGGAAATTTGAAGAATACAGGCAAACCCAAAATAATGCAAAAATTTAACCATGATATTTTCTCATCTGAATTGTATTATCAAAAATGTTTTTATAAATGATGGATTTTAAAGGAAAGATCAGAATTTTTAAACATATATTTGCTGAGAATTTGTAAATTAAAGAATTTTCGATTTATGGATGATTTTTGGTAATTGACGTAAGGATAAATTGCATGGTCGGAATTGGAGCTAGTCTGATGGTCAGGAATCATCATAAAATTTTAGGATTAATTTACCAGCCGTTGTGGTGGGCTGATGAGACCAAAATAGGGTTTAACACCTACATTTGGTGATGGTTGGAAAACTCATTGCCGCATCATCGTCGAAGGACCGGAGGTGTTCGCCCTGGTGGCGATCGAGGCATTAGATGTCAAGGGAGCTTCAGGTGCATTTGCACGACCTCTGATGGTCAGGAATGTTGGAGTTCGAGATGATTTCTAGTAATCGTAGTTAGTCCAACTTGGGTCAGTATGCTCAAATTTTATTTGGCTCATGAACATGAAAATCTGGTTGTACTGGAGGTTTGGGCAGATGATCGGAGACTTATGGAAGGTAGAGGAGATGGTCAGAAGGCTAGCGATCGGTGGTACATGTGCACGGTGCCAGGATTCATATATGTAGCTTGGTAAAGGAAGGAAGTGTGGATGTCTCAAAGTAGATCCCAAGGGTTTCGTGTGCTGGCTCGAGTAAACACTAGAGTGAGATTATGTGGGTTAACACTTAAACAAATTTTTAGGTTTTAAAAAAAATCAAAACAAAATAACCCGAATGGGTTTGGGCAAAAGCTCGAAGAAAATGAAGGTATGGCTTAGGGAACACTCGAGGAAGTCTCGGGTAAAAATGAATTTGGCTTTGGTTTATAAAATTGAACATGAAAAAGTTTTCTTTAAACATTTTAAAACAAATCAACTTATTTTAAACAAATTTTTGGTTAAAGTAAATTCTTTTGTGATGGTTAAATTCAAGTTTTGAATTCGGCTAAAAGGATAAATTACTTTATAAGAATTTTGAAAGGATTATTTAGTTAAATTTTAAATGATAAATTAATAAATAAATAATGATGAAATGTTTTATCTTTTAATTAATTAAGTAATTAATGTTTGGCTAATATAAGTGATTAAAGGTTAATTACTTAATGAATTACTTTTAATTAAAGATTTATTAAGTGATTAAAAGATAATCACTTAATAATTAAAAGTTAAATAAATTAAAGTAATTTATTAAAGGTTAATTAGTTTTTTGATAAATAAAAGTGAATTAATTTCTAACTACTTAAGGTAATTAATTAAGGGTTAATTAGTTTTGTATTTAACTTAAGAGTTAATGTAATTAACGTGATTGATTAAGAAAAATTATTTAATTAAGAATAATTAATTTAGGTGATTAATTAATTAATGTATATCAAATGATTTGTAATTAATTAATCAGGATTGAATAATTAATTCATAAGTAATTAATTTAATTGGAAATTAATTTGAATTAATTAAATGAGTATTTAATTCTGGAATTGCTTATAACTGGTTGTATTGTATGAGATGCCTTGAATTGATTATCTTATCTCATTTGTGATATTTTGATTTCTGATTTGAGCAATGAATGGTGATGTAATTTAATTATCTGAAATGTAATTTATTTATTTATGATGAATTATATTATTCAACTATGATCTGTAAATGTAGATAACGTTATAGGAATATATCGCTTATCGATATTTCTATGCTTGGATAATGATGATTGATGATGTTCTTGCACTATCATTGTGTAAAACCACCGGACCACACTATAAACACACAAATATGGATTTCACGAGGAAATCTGATGCAGCGCACCATGATAACCCGCTGGTTTTAGGTCGCTCAGTTGTTTTAGGTCGCTCAAATGCTTTAAGTCGTTCGCCTATTTTAAGTCATCCGCGACCTAACGAGATAGAAGATGTAGTGCACCAGGAAGTCCGATCTAAGCAAGGAGCGCACCAGGAGCAACGACGTAGCACTACAGAGCTACGATCTAGTGGTCACGACCTAACATTACTGAGACATATCTTAAGTCGCGACACTTTAAGTCGCTCCGCGACATATCTTAAGTCGCTAATCCCTAGATTGCTCCACGACATACCTTAAGTCGATCCAGAATTCTTTAACTCGTCCTGACTTCCTTATGTTTCTCGAGTTGATAGCTCGCCTCAACTTCCTGTTGTTGTGCCATGTACTTAAGCCGCGTGTGATGCTGAAGTTTAGGTCGCTCGAGTATATGTCGTGATGTTGTAACTCGTTTGTTCTTGAGTCGTGTTTTGTAAATCGTATTGATGATTGTATTGTAATTTCCTTATATCAAAGATGTGCTATGTTGATAGGTCGTTAGTTGCGTGTAACTCGTATGTCGTATTGTATATGTTAAGTCGTGTTGTTCCTAGGTTGTAGGTCGTTGATGCTGAGAGTCGACTGTGTTGTAAAATCTCTATAAATAGCAGTGTTGGTCATTTGTAAAAGGGGTTGTTGATTTTGGATAAACTTTTGTTTCAATGCTTTGTGCCTCTTTTAAATTGTAAGTTGAGTGTAATCTCCTTTCTCCATCTTCGGCTATTCGAGTGCGCTCGAATCAATGATTTTGAAGCCGGTTCACGGAATCTCATGCGCGAGATCAACATCGAAGAATCGTAGATCTTCTAACACGGTATCGTGCACGATCAACGTGTTAAAGATAGCTTGAATCTGGTATCTCGCAAGATCAATGGATTTGGGTATTTATCTTGGGTATTATCAATCCATCGATTCATCTTTGTATCGTTCCATCGTCGTTTGTTTATTGTGCATCATTTGGTAAGAACTTATTGTTTCCGCTGCGCCAAGTTTGGTATCAGAGCCTAAAATTAGCTAATCATAGCTAAGCCAAACCTGTTGGAGTTAAGAGGAAGTATAGGAGCCGAATCAGAGTGTTGGTTTGTGCAAAGTTTGATCAAGGCCGAGAGTCACAGTTTCAGTCGAGTCGAGATAAGTTGAATCCGAATTAAAGATAGTTTGGAGATTGTTTGTTGATAAGTTTGATCATGCCTCCGAGACGTGTTAATCGATTTCAAAATGTTGAAGATGTATATAGAAGACAAGAAGCTGAGCAAATGGAACAACATATCAATGAGAAGTTCGATGAAGGTATTGGGAAGTTAGAGAAATTGATGAATGACATGAATCAAAGTCAAAGGAGAAGGTCACCAATCTCGAACCATGGAGGAAAGAGGGTTTCACCATCGGTTTCGGAAGCGAGGGGGTGTCACCACAATGTTGTTGAGAAAGAAGAGAATCATCAGTTTCAATGAGACGAGAACACTATGAGTACAAAAATGAAGAGAGAAGAATTCCACGGGGGTTATAAAATGAATCATATCGTGATATTGAAAGACAGGGTAGAAGGACCATGCATGATCGTGGGATGTAGATGGACGGGATAGATATCGAAGTACATTTGATTATGATGAAGATGGTGATAGAGGTAGTATTCGTTATCGAGATCGAGACCAAGTACGAAGTCAATATCAGAATGTAGAAGATGATCGTCGATGGGAGTCGGGGATGAAAACAGAGATTCCAAAATTCAAAGGGGAAATGATAGCGGAAGAGTTTTTGGATTGGTTATCAAATGTTGAGCAAATTTTTGACTTCAAGGAAGTACCCGAGCATCGTAGAGTTAAGTTGGTTGCTACACGATTGAGGCGAAGAGCTATGGCATGGTGGCAACAAACTAAACTTACACGGGAGAGAATGTGAAAGACAAAGATTGTTTTATGGGAAAAGATGAAGAAGTTGATGAAGGCTACTTTCTTGCCTTATAATTTTCATTCTCTTATGTATCAGCGCTTATAGAATTTAAGAAACGGGACAAAGTCGGTAAATGATTATGCAGATTAGTTTTATCAACTGATTGCTAGAAACGATATCTTGGAAACGGAGGAACAGTTGACAGCTAGATTTGTTGGAGGAGTGAGAATGCAAATTTTGGATATGGTAAATATGTTTGATCCAAGATCCGTTGCTGAAGCACACCGGAGGACTCTAGCTTGGGATAAGAAAGGTAGAAGAGGAGGTGGTGCGCTTACAAGTTCGATCAATCAGGTGAAAGGGGCTAGTAGCAATACTAATGTTTCCAAGGCTGTTAGTAAACCGGTTGTCAATGAAGTTGCTAAGACTAAGGTCAACAACAATTTCAAGTGTTATAACTGTCAGGAGTTTGGTCATATGAGCAATGAATGCCCTAGGCCTAAGAAGCGAGCGATGGTTGCTGAGCTTGAGGATGAGAATGCAGAAATAGAATGTTCCAATTCACCACAAGTTAAGGAGGAAGAAGAATTACTGACGGGAGACGAGGGATATTCTTTAATGATGAGGAGATCTTTCTTGACGCCAAAGTAGGAAGAGGAGACTAGCTGGTTGAGGAGTAATATTTTTTAGTCGATGTGCACTATTTTGGGAAGGGCTTGTAAGTTTGTTATCGATGCAGGAAGTTGTGATAATTTATCTCTACAGAAGCTGTAAAGAAGTTAGCGTTAAAGGCAGAGAAGCATCCTAAACCCTATAAATTAGCTTGTTTGAGGAAAAGGTGGGGAAGTGAAGGTTAGTCAAAGAGCTTGTGTAACTTTTTCCATCGGAAAGAAGTATAAGGATGAAATTTGGTGTGACGTGGTAGATATGGATGTACGTCATTTGTTGTTGGGAAGACCATGGCAATTTGATAGAGCCGTGCAACACGATGGTAGGACTAACTTCTATAGTTTCATGTTCAAAGGCACTAAAATCACTTTAGTTCGTAAAAAGCGACAACAAAGTGAAAGCAAATTAGAGGAAATCGAGGAACTAAAAACTCTGTTATCTTTGATGGAGTTTGTCAAGGAAGTAGAGGATGGGCCTGAAGTATTTCTATTGATTGGACGTGAAATAGTGAAATGGTTGAAATTCCTGAAGATGTTAAGCCAGTGTTGAAGGAATTTGAAGATGTATTTCCTGAAGAGTTACCAAAAGAATTACCACCATTGAGAGCCATACAACATCAGATTGATCTTGTTCTGGGAGCTGTGTTACCACATAGACCACATTATAGGATGAGTCCAAAGGAGCACGAAGAGTTGAGAAGGGAGGTGGAGGAATTACTTGAACAAGGGCGTGTAGAAGAAAGTTTAAGTCCTTGTGCAGTACCAGCCTTGTTAGTGCCAAAGAAGGATGGAACTTGGAGAATGTGTACAAATAGTCGAGCAATAAACAAGATTACAGTGAGGTACAGATTTCCGATGCTAAGATTGGACGACTTGTTAGATCAGTTGAATGGAGCTGTTATCTTTTCAAAGATTGACATGAAGAGTGGATTTCATCATATTCGAATTCGACCAGGGGATGAATGGAAGACCGCTTTCAAAATGTGGGAAGGGGTGTATGAATGGCTGGTCATGTCATTTGGTCTTTCGAATGCACCCAATACTTTTATGTGGGTGATGAATCAAATCTTTCGACCATTTATTGGAAAGTTCGTGGTGGTATACTTTGATGATTTATTGATATACAGTGGACGCATAGAAGAACATCTACAACACTTGTGGGAAGTGTTGATGATACTTCGTCAGGAGCAATTTTACGCGGCAACAAAGAAGTGCATGTTCATGACACACAGTGTTTTGTTTTTGGGGCATGTGTTGTCCAAGGAAGGTATCCATGTGGATCAAGGTAAAGTTGAAGCAATCAAGGATTAGCCACAACCGAGGACTATAACTGAAGTGAGAATTTTCCATGGGTTAGCGTCATTCTACCGAAGGTTTATTCCACATTTCAGAAGCGTGATGACACCAGTGATAGATTGTACGAAAGGAAAGCAATTTGTGTGGACTGAAGAGGCCGATTCTGCTTTCCAATGAATCAAGACACTTTTGACTACGACACCGATTCTTAGATATCCGAACTTTCAGTTACTCTTTGAGTTAGATACCGATGCATCTGAAGTTGGAATTGGAGGAGTGTTAAGTCAAAGGGGACATCCAATTGCTTATTTTATCGAGAAACTTTCTGGAGCCAAGACAAGATACAGTACCTATGACTTGGAGTCCTATGCTATAGTCCAAGCCATAAAGCACTGGAGACACTACTTGTTTTATAAAGAGTTTGTGTTGTATAATGATCATGAAGCATTGAAACATTTGCAGGGACAGAATAAGATTACAGCCAGACATGCTTCGTGGATCGCATACTTGCAATGGTTTACATTTGTTGTAAAGCATAAGTCGGGAGTTATAAATCGAGTGGCAAACGCATTGAGTAGAAGAAATCATTTGTTGACAACGTTGAGAGTTGAAGTGACCGGTTTTGAAGTATTTCCAGAATTGTTTGTATAGGATCCTTACTTTGCTAAGATTGTAGATGAAGTAGATAAAGGGTAGACGGATGAGTATGTGTGGGTAGATGGTTTTCTATTCAAAGGAAATCGGTTGTGTATACCAGAGTGTAGTTTGCAAATGAAGATTGTGAAGGAATTGCATGAAGAAGGACACGTGGGAAGAGATCGTAACTCGTAGTTGATTTCTCAATCGTATTTTTGGCCTTCCACAAGGAAAGAAGTTGAACGATTTGTGCAGAGATGTCACATATGTCAAGTTTCCAAAGGGACAACTACGAATGCAGGATTGTATATGCCATTGCCCGTGCCTACTAGACCATGGGTTGATATTAGCATGGACTTTGTTTTGGGTTTGCCAAGAACTCAACGAGGGAACGATTCTATATATGTTGTGGTGGATAGATTTTCGAAGATGGCACATTTCATAGCTTGTAAAAAGACCGTCGATGCAGTCCGTGTTGCTCAATTATTCTTTAAAGAGGTTTATCGACTACATGAGCTACCTGAGACCATTGTTTCTGACCGGGATACTCGATTTCTAAGTCATTTTTGGTTGAGTCTGTGGAAGATGGTTGGGACTAAGCTGAATTTTAGTAGCGCCTATCATCCACAAACGGATGGGCAAACGGAAGTGGTGAACAGATCTTTGGGAAACTTGTTGAGATGTCTTGTGAAGGATAATTTGAAGAGCTGGGATGTGAAGTTGTATCAGGCAGAATTTGCACATAATCATGCTGTTAATCGAAGTACTGGATTCAGTCCATTTCAAGTAGTATATTCAGTAATTCCGAAGGGACCATTGGATTTATCGATAGTTCCACGTCAGAAAGGGGTTGTTAAACGAGCTTGTGATTTCGTGAATGAGTTGTAGGGGTGTCACAGAATTTTTCATGAACGATTGCTTAAGTCAAATGAGAAGTATAAGCAACTAGCAGATAAGAAACGAAGGAGTGTGGACTTCAAAGAGGGTGATTTTGTTTACGCAGTATTAACGAAAGATCGTTTTCCAGTTGAAACTTACAACAAATTGAAGGCTCGAAAGATTGGTCCAGTAGAAATCTTGAAGAAGATCAATGATAATGCTTATCGGGTAAGATTGCCGGATCATATCCACACTGCAGACGTTTTCAACGTCAAACATTTGATTTCATATCATGAGCGTCAGCTTGTCGAGGAAAAGGAGAGTGTGAATTTGGGAATGAATTCTTTTCAACCAGGGGAGGATGATGCAGCGCACCATGATAACCCGCTGGTTTTAGGTCGCTCAGTTGTTTTAGGTCACTCAAATGCTTTAAGTCGTTCGCCTATTTTAAGTCATCCATGACCTAACGAGGTAGAAGATGCAGTGCACCAGGAAGTCCGATCTAAGCAAGGAGCGCACCAGGAGCAACGACTTAGCACTACCGAGCTACGATCTAGTGGTCACGACCTAAAATTACCGAGACATATCTTAAGTCGCGACACATTGAGTCGCTCCGCGACATATCTTAAGTCGCGAATCCCTAGATCGCTCCACGACATACCTTAAGTCGCTCCAGAATTCTTTAAGTCATCTTGACTTCCTTATGTTGCTCGAGTTGATAGCTCGCCTCAACTTCCTGTTGCTGTGCTACATAATTAAGCCGCGTGTGATGCTGAAGTTTAGGTCGCTCGAGTATATGTCGTGATGTTGAAACTCGTTTGTTCTTGAGTTGTGTATTGTAAATCGTATTGCTGATTTTATTGTAATTTCCTTATGTCAAAGATGTGCTATGTTGATAGGTCGTCAGTTGCGTGTAATTCGTATGTCATATTGTATATGTTAAGTCATGTTGTTCCTTGGTTGTAGGTCATTGATGCTGAGAGTCGACTGTGTTGTAAAATCTCTATAAATAGCGGTGTTGGTCATTTGTAAAAGGGGTTGTTGATTTTGAATAAACTTTTCTTTGAGTTCTTTGTGCCTCTTTAAAATTGGAAGTTGAGTGTTATCTCCTTTCTCCATCTTCGGCTATTCGAGTGCGCTCGAATCAACGATTTTGAAGCCGGTTCATGGAATCTCGTGCGCGAGATCAACATCGAAGAATCGTAGATCTTCTAACACGGTATCGTGCGCGATCAACGTATTCAAGGTAGCTAAAATCCGGTATCTCGCAAGATCAACAGATTTGGGCATTTATCTTGGGTATTATCAATCCATCGATTCATCTTTGTATCGTTCCATCGTTGTTTGTTCGTTGTGCATCATTTGGTGACAACTTATTGTTATCCAATGCGCCAAAATCAGTTAAGCATGAATATTTGAATTTAATTCATAATGGTTTTAAATTTGAATTTTGAATCCAAATGGTTTTGGAAATGGATTTGGGTTAAATGTAAAAATCTTTTGAAAAGAAGTTTTGAAGACAAAAGTTATTTTGAATAACTTAATAAAGTTTTGAAATTTAAAATAGTTTGATTTGAATTTGAATTCAAAGATTGGAAATTGAATTCTGTGTTTGGAAATTATGGTTTAAAAAGGCTATTCAAGTTATAAATCTTTTATACGGGTTTTTAACCATTTTAAAGGTATTGTTTTAGGAATTTGAATTTAACCCAAGTTTGAAAGGCTTTAACTTGTATAAACGTAATCGGATTTTTCCAAAACAAAAAATGTTTGTTTTCAAATAATAAAAGCTTTCCTATAAGGAAAGGAATTCCAATTTGTATTGAAAGATTTCAAGTTGAAATAGAATTGAAATGTTTTTGAATGCTATGAATAAATCTTTGTGAAAGATAATTGAATCTTGTTTTGAAATTGAAGGAGATTTAAAAGGTGTATCTTTTGAATAAAAGATTTGAAATGAAAATTGTTTCTGAAAAGCTATGAATTTCTGGAAATGGTTTTGGGAAATATGAAATGAGTCTTTTATTTAAATGATTGGATGAGTTAATCCAATTTGAAATTATTTTGAAATCTATAATTGAATCTTCGTGAAAGGTGGGTGAACTTTGTGAAATGAATCTTTTTATTTATAAGATTTGAAATGGTAATTTGTTTTAACCATTTAAAGAATGGTTTTGGATAGTAAGTTGTGACTTAACTGAGATACCATTATCCATATGGTTTTTAAATATTGCGCTCATTATTCGGTTTAGCAAGGAGAGGACCTTGTGTCATATAACCCATTCCGATTAATGATACGACGTTATGGATAGCATTTGAAGATGGTGGTGAAGACCGGGTATTTTCGAGAACGAAAGGACAACCCCTCGATGTCTCTGCACTGAATCGCGTCGGTATAGAGATTATCTAAGTGATGGAAAGTTCGATCAGGATTGTGAATGCCCGGATTGCAAGGGCTTCTTTGGAAATGCCTTCGGTTCTGTTCGAACCCGGAACAGACTTGTATGGATGTGTGTCTGACATTACACTTTGAAATGTAAAACCAGTTTCTATCAAATACATTTCTGTTTGGTGGCGGATATTTATTCTTTTAGCTTAACACCCTTCTCTGAGACATACGATCTTAGAGGTTGTGTAGTTGATGGTTACTAGTGATACATTCCCAATTTGGTAATGTGGGATACGAAGTGCTGCTGATCATTTGTTGATCAATGCATGACTTTGTGAAAAAGTGTAGCTTTGTGGATGAGACAACATCAGGACCTCACAACCCGGTAATGGTCGAAACATGAAAGATGTGGTAAGGTTTCAGGGGTCGCACCCCTAGGGTATGTCCATTCCTTTTGGAAAAGGATGGTATCATGGTATGGAGCCCAAATACTTAACTCATGTGGACACCGTATATTTATTACTATGTGATGTTGTTGGTGTAGAGGTACTTCGGATAAAGGTTGCAAACGACCGGGGGTGGCATATCTTAGGTGTTGCTCCCGGGAAGGGAGTACACCGGCCTGGTGCTGGCAAATAGTTGGGTAAGTTCTCAGGGCGTCCCTCCAGTGGCGTACCCTTGTGGCAATAGGAAGTTCCTTGGCCTGACCATTTGTTGGAAAATTCAATCTCCAATACGCGCCTTGTACGGTTTTAGTTGTATAACCTGCCATCTACTTATGGTGGCGCCCCACTGTTCGGATGGTAGTTATAGTTTGCATAGTTCGATATGTCTATGCTGGCAAAGATTAATATTATATTTGCAAATTTTTTTCCACTATTCACAAATAATAATATCAAAATAGTTTTCGCATTTCAAGCATTTTTGACTATCATAAGGAGAAATCTCCTCCAATTCTACGTTTGCATGGTGTGTGCGGCTGGGGGCCTTATGGTAGTTTCATTTTCCAAAAAACATTGTGAATTTCAGTGTTTTAAAATCTTTTTTTTGTTTTAAAGATAAAACTGTTTTTTTTCTCATACCAGTCCCATGACTGAACCGGAGTTTATTGTTCCATTCCTAAGCTCTGGGTGCCGACAATTTTCCACACGGCCAATCTAGAGTTTTGTTTTTACATAGTAGATATCAGTTCAGTAGCTTTTAGCTTTATCTTTGGAATTATTTGGAGACTTTGGATATTGAAGTCTTCGGTCTCCATGACTGACCATGCTTAGCTTGGTGCAACTTGATGGTGGTCCGAGCTATCTATGGAAATTGCTGATATTGATGTTTCTTCTAGAGTTTCAAGTTCTAGTTGTTTCCACTGCTAGTTCATTGGTGTTTCCGCTGTAGCATTTCATTGTATCTCTGATATTGATCATTGTTGTATATTTGGATATTAGATCATTGGAGTTGGATATGATATGTACTATTCCTTTCTTCCGCTGTGTTGTACTTAATGTGTTATAAGCTCCGTTGAACCAGTTTCGACGTTTGGATCAGCGGCATTTGAATATAGATGATGTATTCGGTGCCGATTTTCGAAGGTCGGGTCAGGATCGTTGTAATTGGTATCAGAGCTGAAGGTTGAAACTTTAGCTCAGGAGTATAACACATTGGTTAACTCATTCGAGATAGGGTGAAGTGTAACCTAGAATGAGTATTCCCTAAGATATCCGTCTGTATGCCTCGGTATATTCTATTATTATCCACTGATAGTAAGTATGAGTGCGAGAAGAGGATGAGATAGGGGACAGTGGAATACCACTACAAATGGTCAATACTCGGTAACAAAAAGGAAACAATCTTTTCTCTATCAGTCTCTTTTGTTCAATATCTCTTCTCAATTCTTTTATGGTTCCTGGCAGCTCCAGGGAGAAGCTTTGATATATTTGCATGGGGCAAAAACTCTAGATTAGTCAGAATTTTTTGCTTGGATGAATTGTTTACTTTGGTTGCTATGGTTTATAGGTTTCTAAACTAAAAATGTGATTGTATCCATAAATCTGTCCGTTCTCTAGATCCAAACTTTTTTTACAAGTGGTTAGCTATCCCTTCGAACTAACCAGTGGCCTGCACATTTCGTAGGCCGGATGACCCAAGTATATTAGTAAAATATTGAATAACTTTGTTCTCGTATCTATTGATGATATTCTGATTTGGTCAACAAAATGCAGAATATATGTTCAGTTTGATCAAGTGATTCATCTTTGTATCTTTCTATATTCTTTGGGGTCTCCCTGCTTTAAAATTTTGAGGATGAAATTTTCTTAAGGGGGGAATATGTAACATTCCTGGATTGGAACTAAGAATAATTTGATAATTAATTTAATCTTTGGGATTAAATTTTGAAATATTTGGTAATTAATATAAAATAGAATGAAATAGTATTTGAAATTAAGATTCAAATTTAAACATCTTAGAAAATAAAAATTGTATTTGGATTTCTAGTATGATTAAATAGGATGAATCTTTATTTAAATAAATGGATTTTAATTTGGCATTTGATTATAAATAAATATTGGATTTATCAAACTCATATTTCAAAGAACTAATACATATATATAGTTAATTGTAATAATGAGTAATTTGATTTCAAATCAATTGCTATGAAATTGTCTACCTATAAAAATAAAATGTGATTTTGAAATTAATAAATGTATTGAGAATAAAAGTGATTATTTGTTAATATGTGATCAAGAATATATTTTTTCAAACCATTCTTTTCTTTTGAAAGTTGTACAAAAATAAATGATTAGAAAATATGAATGTAAATTGTATAAAAATATATGTATATTAGAATCTTGAACTAAATTAAAATTGTAATGTGAAGAATAATTGAGATAAAGATTTTTATTTGTGTAAATATAAATATAAAAGCAAGTATAAACATTTTAAAAATAAAAACATATGTTGTATTTAATTTTATTTACATAAAGTGTTAAAACAAATTTACAAAAAATAACTTGAACCAAGGATACTGTAACGACCCGCAAATGCATACCCCTTAAGTCAACACTATTCTACAACAATCAACTCAAGTTGCACTGAAATACGAACTATTTGGTTAAAGAAGAAGAGGTAGAAGGAGAGAAAATAGAAAATAACATCAGAATCTAACCATCGCAGCGGAAATAAAAAATAACAGATAATAAATGATCTTTACTCAAATTCAAATATATCTGTTTATATATTACATCATTAGAGTACATCAATCATAGCTCAACATCAATAACATACAGCTGAATAAACAACTAAACGACACAGCGGAATATATATATATATATATATATATATATATAAACAAGTACGGGAGTACGTATCGTCATCCATCTCGTCTCCTGAGCTCCACAACATCAAAATCATGTATCCTATAATACTCGGTCTGACCCGAGCATTACAGTTAAATAACACCCGAGTCAGTCTGGAAGACCAGCGTGAGAAAATCACACTCAATTTATTATTAAAGTTTCAAAAATCCTTTTGAAAACAAAAGCATCTCGTAAGACCACGCCACAAATAAACATGTCGGGTTTTTACCTTACGATAGGTAAACAATTTTTATAAAAATCCTCTAATATTATAATAGGGTCTATATACAAATACTTATAAAATAGCCGAAATTGTTACATTATTAAATTCCAGCTACTAGCCACAGGGTGGGTAATACAAACAAAATTCGTACAAGGCTCGTAGAGAGAATGGATTTCCAACTAATGACTAAGCACTGGGGTACCACCTGTCACAGTACGTGGCCTAGATCACAGTACCGAGGAGTACGCCCGCTCCCCTGTAACACAAGACCGGGACTATCCCTTACTGGATAATCCCGAGTGAGAACACTCCACGGTTTGGATCAGCAACCGCCCACTAAGCCGAAATAAAAAGGGACATCTAGGCAGAGATGGCCTCACCCTGCTTGGGTTCTACCCACCTAGCCTTGCTGCATAACCCTTAATTTTAAGTCATTCCCATTTGATGAGGCTTGAGTCTAAGCGTTACCTTTTAGAACATACCCCTTAGAATGCCCGTTATCCACCTGACGATGTTTCGCAAGCATTCATCCATACAAGTCCGTCCAGGTCCGAACGGAACCGAATGCACTATTCCTACTACATCCATTTTGGAAATATCCTTAGGATTAGTAGTGATTAGCCCTTGCACTTGGCTGCTCCATCTTCGAATCCAAACTCGTTTCCACGAAACGTACAAACCGGATCGAAGTGTTTTTCGAGAAATAAATCTCGATCCCGGTCTCTTCGAAACGATCAACGCATTTGTCCAATATTGATAGTCGGTGATTTAACTATCAATTAATATTCACAAATAACCATCCAACAATAAATAATTTTCCTAATTATTTATTAACCTCAAAAATATCTTCGCAAGATATATTTTCATTTTTCAAACCCTTTTGAAAACAGTTTTCAAAACTATCTTCCTTTTCAGAATAAATTTTCCAATTATTTTCTATTTCTTCTGAAATCACCAAGCACAAAACTTTAGATTTTTAAAATAATTTAAAAAGCTTAATTTGAAATATACCTTAAAATATTTAAGTTAAAAACTACTTCAATAATTTGTTAAAAATACATACTATATGAATATTTGAAAATAATGTTACTTTATAAATATAAAACTAGGTTTTCACCATTTAAAAACAAAATACTAAGTCACCATTAGACAATTATTACAATAATAGATTTGGAAAATTACTTACTTTAGAATTTTAAACATTCAGAAATAATAAATTTTCTAAAACATGCATGTTAAAACAACATTAAACTTTTATCTTATATTTAAAAATTTACTTAAAACGTACTTGGCTATCCAAAGAAATATACTTCTCTTCACAACCCTTAAAAAAATCACTATTTATTTTTAAACAATTTTTCTCATTCCTTTAATAAATTCCCACCTTGAATTTATTCTTCCCAAATATCCAATTTCAAACACTTAAATCAATTTCCAATTTGATTTCCAATTTACTTCATTTATTCAAAAATCCTTTAATTTCAGATTTCATTCCTTAGTTATGATTTAAAATACTTTTAATTGAAATAACAATTTAGATTTCTCAATTTACTACTTATTCCTTTAAATAAATTTAAAAATTTAAGTTTTGAATAATTCTTTATTCATTTAAATTAATATCACATAATTTTACAATTCATTAATCACTGTTTATTCAAGCCCTTTTCTTTTCATACTCGAAGTTATTTATTAGTATTTAACATACTTCCATTTCTTTTTCAATTCATTTTTAATTTATTAAATTTTCTAAGATTATTTCGTTTACAAATTTACTTTCTTTATTTTCTATTCCAAAACCCAATTTATATATTTTTGGTAATTCACTATACCCAAATATATCCAATCCAATCATAACATTCAATATTCCAATATATTCATCATACAATAACAAGTAATCACAATAGACAATATTAAATAATAAACGTTGAGGGGTCTAGTTGGATCCCTCCAACCTGTTTTCCCTGCATCCACAGACGTTAGCACAATAATATACCAATTCCAGAATATACCATACTATAGCACATCAATCAATTTCAACCATTCAAACAATTATTTAAATTTAATCATTTAAATTTAAATTTAACTGAGTGAGATTAACTCACCTTTGACCAAAGATTTGTAATCCGATCCACACCGGCTTGATTTCTTTCAGAATTTAACCTTGTATAACATTTGACGATTTCATTAATATTCGAACCAATCGAATAATTAAATTCTTCTTTGATGGATTTAATTTACTAGTGATTTCATTTTAATAGTTCTCTTTTAAACAAACGATTTAACCTAAACAAATAATTAATTTTAAATCAATAACTTAAACTGTAAACAAACAATTAATTTCCATTTAATAGATTCCATTAGTTAATCATCAAAATTTAAATTAATCATTTTGTTTTAACTAGTAATTTGATTTTTTTACCTAATTCTTTCCTGAAATAATGATTTTTAAGTTGCAAAAACGATTAAATAATTTAATCTCTTTAATACCTCATATTAAAATAATCTTGGAAATTAAAAATGTGTAAACATATATATAAACCTTTAAATTGAAAAAGAATAAATTATTTTATATCGTAGTGTACATTTAATCTTCTCTAACTATATTTTCCTGTTTCTACATATATGCGCGCGCGCGCACACACACATCTGTAAATTAAAGCCTGACTCTACTACAAATATACAATTCTTATATTATTTTTTTCCAAAGTCCCATACACATATATAATTTCTATTTACTACATACATATTAAAATATGTGTATCCCTGAACAAATAAAACAGTAACTATCTTTACTATTAAATTCTTAAAAACAAATTCCTTTTTTTTTAAATCTTACTATATATATAAATTTATACAAATTTAAACAATTAGTATCTATATCACTGTTAAAATTTCTTCTGTGTATATAATTGTTAAATCATAAATTAAATTTGAAAAAGGATTTGAATACTCACCGCTCCAGCCGCAAATGGTCGCCGTCCCTAAGTTGCCTCGACCGGTCGCGAATCCCCCCTCCCCCCTCCACCGCCATCGCCTGCCGCTCCACGTCGAGCCAAGTCCTCCCCTTTCCCACGCGACCAAATCGAGCTTCTCTTTCCCCCTCCACGGCCTCGTGCTCACGAGACCAAACTTCGCGTGGACGTCGCTTCCTTCCTCTTTGCTCGCGCGCGCCACTTCGTTGAAATCGATCGTTAGAACTGGGAAATGGAAGGAAGGAGATGCGAACTGAGGAAGAATAGACCTGATTCGATTAATAGGAGGAGAGGATTCGATTACTTCTCCGATGCTTCCCAAAAGCTCAACCATTTCTTTTTATTTTGATTTCGATTATTTTCTGATTGATTTCGAAGGTGGAAGAGGGCTCGGTTCTTAATATAAAAGAAGGAAACAGGATGTGAAGTTGGCGTGTTTTAAACGAAACCAGGCGGCTCTGATTAGATAAAATTTTGGCTGAAAGAAAGTTGAATTGATTGCATATATTATTTTATTGCAACCCCAAAATATCTCGTTATCAAAAGCAACTTCCAATTTCAAACTCCTAATGAGGCATGCCGCTAGGCATTCATAATGTTATACCCCTATTCCGGATGCAATGGAAAAGGTTTCCAGTCCTAATTCGATCGTTTTGAGAAGATAATTTTTGGATCCAGTTATTAAATTAAATTTTCGATCTAAATTTAAGTGCGTTTATCTACCGTATGCTCACACAACAACTCCAAACACTACGAAATTTGAAATCTGATAATAATACAATATTACGGATCCAATGGAACTGGTTTCGTCGAATTCCGAGACTGTGTCCCGGAAGGCTATTTTTAAATATCAATTTAAACGATAAAATTTTAAAACTAAACAACCCACGGTTAATTTCAACTTTACAACTTCTATTATCTTCAATGTTATCAATATAAATTTTATAAGCCTTCAAATTACTTTTAACAGGCCTAAAACTTCAGATTCAACATTTATCCAATTTCAAATTATTAAATTTAATAATTTAATTAACAATTAATTAGTGATATTTGAATTCAAGTTAAAAAATTTCTTTTTAATATTTCAAATTAATTTAAACATTCCAATTTAAATTGCTTAAAAATTCCGGGTAGTCACATTCCTCCCCCTTAAAAGAATTCCGTCCCCGAAATTACTAGTTAGGAAGAATGGTCTAATACCCGTTTACGTTTCCCAAAACCAATCCGTTCAACATCTAACCAACTATCCTTTTTATAGAAAACTCATTACAATTCTTACTTACTTCCCTAACTTTCCCATAGTTTCAAACAATATTACTTACTCAATCATTCAAATTTCAATTTTTAAACCAGATTTAAAATTATCAGAATTTTCTCAAAAAAAATTTCTAACTCTCTAAATTTTCGAAAAATTACGCCAGCGTCTCCTTTGCGCGGCTAGCTCGGTACAACTACAAAATGGCTCTACGGCCCCCTAATCCAAAAAGAAAAACAAAAATCCAAGTGGCTAGATCCAATAACCAATCAAATTCCATATAGAATTTTAACACGTACCTTTTTAGTCGGGCAATTCTAATTTATTATCTGAAATCAAAACCAATTTTCCTTTCCCTTTTTCATACCTGCATATCCTATTTAGCAATAATATCCAACCACAATATTCAAAAACATTTATTTGACTTCTTTCCAAAATTACAATGTTTGTTTTACTTAAGCCCGTACGATGCACATATATCATCTGTACGCAATATCAAGTCCGATCGCTCACTTGACTACACAATTTCACTTCCGAACTAGTATCGTCCACCCGACTTCCTAGTGCGGACTCAGGTCTGGTTTCTTGATTAGAAACCGTCATTCTCCTTGCATAGCCACCTACTATGATAGAGAATTTCCAGAATCAATCAAAACTACACATCCAGGTTCGATGTTGAAAATCGAGTGAAAAATCCTAACTCGGATCGATAAAACTATCTCGAAATTCTATGCTCGAATTTTGGATCAATATAGCTATGCGAATAAAATAATATACGTACATCCTACGTATTTTCCCCAATTGATTATCAATTATATCAATTTCCTTTTTATTCACATTTATTTTGATTGTTATTCACTTATTCTCACTTTCCCTTGTGACAACTTCCAGTTTTAATCTTCATTCAATTATTCACTTAGCATATTTCCAATGCCAACTTACTTAAGAATTTCACCTTCATTTCTTAAGTTCCATATAAATATTTGTTATACCTCTTGAATTTGTTTTAACTTCACTATTGGAGTTTATATCCATTTTATTCAATTTGCTTCACTTTATTAATTAATTTCAAATATAAATACTTCTTTCCAATTTTACTTGAATTCAATTCATCTCCAAACTTTGAATATTGAATTTTGATTCACCCTATCTCAATCCATATTTAATTAACCATTTCCTTTATTGGTTTTACTTACTAATTTATTTAAAATCTCAAATAAAAGTTTATTTGCAAACTTTTCTTCTTCTTTTAGTTTCTTTGAACAATTGTAACGACGCGACTTTTCGATGCTCGAAAACCGACATCAATACGTCCACTGTATCAACTGTCGAGCAATCAAATGCCGGAAAACCGTACCGTTATGCTTTAAAAAGAATAAAGAGGTAGAAGAAGAGAGAAAAAGATAGAACAGAACAGAAAGAAACAACAGAACAATATCAGAATCTCACAATCGCAGCGGAACAACATATAATAGATAAATGAATAATCTTTAAACAAAGAACTATATCAGTTATTACATTACATCATACTACATCACATTACATTATCAGAGTGTACAACAACAAACAACAACAAACAGTGGAAAATAAATACTATATACTAGTGAATACACCATGCCATCAAGCTTACTTCCAGTAACTCCTGAAATCCAGAATATCCTGATAACCTGACTCTGGACTGCCCGTGTGGAAATTGGTGGGCACCCAGAGTTTAGGAAGGAAAACAATAAACTCCGAGTCAGTCGTGTGACTGGTGTGAGAACTAAAACAGTTTATTTTTAAAACAAAGTACAGGATATTTTAAAATAGATTCGCAATGCTTTTTAGAAAATGAGACTACCATAAGGCCTCCCGCACACACACACAATGCAAACGCATAATCGGAGGAGATTTCTCCTTATGATAGTCAAAGATGCTTGATATGCATTAAAAAGAAACATTTGATATTATTACTAGTGCATAGAGTAGGAAAAATCATTTCGAAAGTATAGATATAAATCTTAGCCAGCATAGGCATTTCACACTTATGCCAACTATAGCTACCAACCAAACAGTGGGGCGCCACCATAAGCAAATGATAGGTTCTACAACTAAACCCGTACAAGATCGTATTGTTTCTTTGGATTTCCAACAAATGGTCAGGCTAAGAACTTCCCATTGCCACATGAGTACGCCTCTGGAAAGACGATCCGAGAACCTAACCGGATCTCTACCAACACAAGGCCGGGTTACCTTTTAAACTAGGTAACTACTAACACAAATATGTCATTCCCCAATCGTAACTGATCTATATCCGAGGATCCTCGATTTCCAACAACCACAAAGCAATAAATTTGCAGCAACAACATAGGTTAAGTATCTGGGCTCCATACCATGATACTACCTTTATCCAGAAGGAATGACATACACTAAAGGGGCGCTACCCCCTAATAACCTTGCTGAATCCTTCCTGTTTTGACCATTTCTGGGGTGTGAGGTCCGACGAAGTCTCGTCCACAAAGCCACGCTTTAGACAAAAGCCATGCTTTGATCATCAAATGCTCAACAGCACTTCGTATGCCACATTACCAATTTGGGAATGTATCACTAGTAACCATCAACTACATAACCTTTAAGGGTGTTAAGTAATAGAATAAATTCTCTGCCACCAGCGGAAATATATTTGATAGAAACCAGCTTTACATCTCAAATTGTAAAGTCAGATACACATCCATACAAGTCCGTTCTAGGATCGAACGGAACCGATGGCACTTGCAAAGAAGCCCTTGTAATCCGGATATTCACTAATCACGACCGGACTTCCCATCACAAAGGGTAATAAATTTCTATATCGGAGATCAGCCGATGTAGAAACATTCGACGGTAATCCTTCCGTTTTCACAAATATCCGGTCTTCAACACCGGTCATCAAATGCAATCCATAACGACGTATCACATATTTGGAATGGGTTATACGCCCAAGGTCCTTTCCCGGCTAACCCGAATAGTGAGCGCTTATTCAAAAATAAGTGTCGCATTCAAAATTAAGCAAATTACAACAAATACCTGTTTAAAGGTAAATATTGATAGTCGGTTATTTAACTATCAATAGGTATGCTCAACATCACCGGATTCCAAATAATTTCCCAAATTATTTATTTTCCAAAAATATCTTTACTAGATATATAATTTCCACACTTCAACATTTGAAAACAAATATCAAATCACTTTTCACCTTTACAACTTTTGAAAACAAATTTCAAACATTTTCCTTACGCTGAAATACTTTCATTTCAAAATGGTTTATTTAAACTAATTAAATAAATCCTTACCGATTTACTTTGTATTTACGTTCCAAATCCGTAAAATTCATTTCCACGCTTCAAAAATAAATCAGCTTTTATTTTTAAACAAATTTCCCTTTCTTTTATAAATTCCATAGTGAATTTACAATTCCCAAAATATCTATGAATAACGATTTCCAAATCGATTTCTAATATTCATTTTTAATTTATCTTTAAAATATAAAATCTCAAAATGTTAATTTCATATTGGAAAACATTTCCATACTTATTTAATAATAAGTAATTCACAAATCCATTTACTTTCAACATTTGAAAAATATTCAATATACTTAAATCGAAATTAAGTATATATTTCATTCTTTAAAGAAAACATCCTTCAAACACATTTATTTGATTCAAAGCGAATGTTACGTAAAACATCGTTACGACAACTCAAAATCACTAGTATAGGGATTCGAAATTAAGATAGATATATAAATCCCAATACTATATAAAACATTTCCTTTCGGAAATCATTTACTATAACAACAGTGTTATAGTCCACCATTTCCTTCTATTTCTCGAAAACCTCTATTTCAACAATGAATGTTGAAATCTATGGTTTCGACACTTAACACATTTTAAAACAACTTCAAATCGTTTTAATTCCATTTAAAGGATCACTCCCTACACATTCCATTAATATATTATTCATTGTTCAAAATCGTGAATATAAATCATTTACCAAATTCAACTTTTTTACATATTCAATTCAAAAATTATCCACTGTCCCGAAATCATGAATATACTCCTTGAATAAGCTATAAAAATTTACTTATCAAATTCAATCAATCTTGAATTTATAAATCAATGTTTATAAATTCACATTTATATATTATAAAACTTCAAGTTATAAAAATCACTTTATTCACAAATTTTATCCATATCACATTTACAGGCCAAAATCCATATTATAAGTAATTTTAACTATAAATCTTTTATTTTACAAAATCTATTCATTTTATAAGTTCACAATTTATAAGTCTATAAAATTCGTTCACTTATGAAATCCATTTTTTTTCATTTTACACTTATAAAAACTCATTTTATAATTCCAGTATTCTTAATTTATAAAATATCAATTTTGTATATTTTTTTATATAAATCGTTCATAATAATTCAAAAATCCCAATTTAAATAAACCAATCCTTTTAATAATTTACAAAACGTTATTTAAAACTTGTGCAACTCCAAAATCATACTTAAGTACTATTTTCCAAACATATAACTTTTATAACAATAAAATGATAATGTTTATTTATTTTAACAATTCAAAATTTAATAAAGCGTATACTTTCAAAAATCACTTTAAAATTCTTTTTAAAAATCAAAATCATTAATTTAAAACATCAAAAATGGATCTGATGATGCAACAGCACCAAATAGTCAATCACGACATCCAAACATCATATATTGATATGATAATCAACAAATATCAAAATATTTGTAAATAAATCAATATAGTTGAGGAATCCAGTTGGATCCCTCCAACCTGTTTCCCTACATCCACAAACATTAGCACAATACCAATTCCGTTCCAATACGGAATATCGCGGTATATGGGATTTATAAAATATTATCCGCTATTATGAGGCGCAATAGGGTCTCATCTGCTATATAATGCGGGAAAATCAACTCCAAGTACATATATAATACCAATTCCATACAAGTTGGAATTATCGCGGTATATGTTTTTAATAAATAACATCCGCTTAATAGACGGTGTATAATGTCTATTTAAATCAATAACAGATAATAATTTATCATTCAGGCATACAATCAGCAATTTTTAAATCTAGCTGTCTAAAATTTAAATCGAAACTATTCGATTGAGTGAGAAGTTCTCACCTTGGTTTCAATTCATTTTCAGCGTTTATTTCGAATAAAATTAAACGAGCGTTTAATTTTACCCGAAATTCTCACTGACTTTAAACGACTCCAAACCAGCTCCATTGCGTAGTGCTCGACAAAACGATTGCAACTGCAATTCGTTTCGTAATTTTCCGACCTCGTATCAAAATGTTACGCTATTACAAAGCTTATATGTTTTAATAATATAATTATTACTATTTCTTTTATAATTTATACCATTATTCATCACTGCCGTTAGATTCCAGAAAATAGATCTGGGCCCCATGTATGCTTTCTTCCCAAACGTCGCGTTATCTCCAGGTTATTCACGCATTGCAAACCCATAGCCGTCAAGCTTCAACGAATTTTCACGACCAAAAAACACGACTTGAAGACGATCGGCCACCTCCACTGCAAACCCCTTGGCGAACTCTACCTATACCGTGAATAGAATGAAACTCGGCTTCCCCTTTGGCCTCGAAAAACATGAAAAACTCAGCGACTTTGAACATGATTTCCCGTCGATCCAAAGCTCCATTTCAGATCATGACCGTTGGATTTGTAGATCTCGTCGAGATCTACAACTTTGTAGTTGGAGGTTTTTGCTAATTATCGATGGATTGTGAGATATTGGAGGAGAAAGGTGAATGATTTCTGGCCATAGAAATAGTGGACGGCGGCTGCACTAGAAACCCTAGCCTTTGTTTGTAAATTGTGAAATGGAGGGTCTTTTATAGAAAATTCACGAATTACTATTCATTCGAAATTTTCCGAACTCCAAACGAAGCGTTCCGGTTGGCGCTTCTAAGGTTTACCTCGCGGTCTGAACACAATGGAATGTGTTTCGGAGGCTAATTCGATCATCTATGCGAGTTACGGAATTAAACGATCAAATTTAAATTAAACCGATTTAAACGAATTCTAGGCGTTTTGGCTCGCCCTGGACAAACGATAAATGCGATTGACACGAAATTTGAAACCATACAATAATATCACATTACGGATCCGATGAAACAGGTTTCGTCGAAATCCGAGACTATTTGAAAAATGGCTATTTTAACTCGTCAATTAAATATTAAAATATTCAATTTTCACAAATTAAATTTTAAATTTGATTTTAAAAGTTCACAAACATCTTTCTAACTCCAACATGATTAAATAAAATTTTACAAATCAATTTCAATCATATTTAACCCAATTTTCAGTTATTTCTGTATTTTCACATATTAAATTATCGATTTAATTATCCAATTAAATCCAATTATTCGAAATAAAATTTATTCGACTTATAAATTTCACTTATTAATATTTAAAATCAATTAAATATACAAATTTTAATTGACAGAAATTTTGGGCCGTTACAACAATACTTCAGTTCATCTTACTTTACTTATACAATTTAAACTAGATTTCAATATTTAGTTGTAATTTACAAATTTTAATTCATTTGTCGTTGGTGAAAATTTTCAAAAGATAAAAAAAAAATTCTAACTCCCAAAATTTTTGGCAGAGTCTCCTTTGTACGGAGGAGCTTTTGCAATTTGACACGGGATATAAATATATATACATCGACCCACACTGTCGGAAAATAGAAAAACAGTTCATATTTCCTATTTCTATTGCGTAGGCGTACCTTATTTTGCATTTTTAAGCAAGCGGCTATTTATTTTAGCATTTAGCATGGCAAAACAAGTCAAACGGCTTCCCAGAACCTGTACTAACTCAACTTAAATATGTAAGTGACATATATACAAAGTTTATTAACATTTTAATTAATTTCAATAGCTAAAACATGGGTTTCACAAGCCATGCCTGCCAAGTAGCACTTATAAGTAATTAATAAAGTTTCAAACACCAATTTAATTGTTTTCACTTGCTTCCAACCAATTTTGATGCCATTTCATTCAATTCCAATGGTTTACCAATCAATTTCTTACATTCAATTTATTTTTAATCCCAACAAGCTCATATTTATTACAATTGATTCAAAAACCAATTTTATTTGCTTATATTAACTTATATAATTCTATACAATCTCATTTGCGTCAACGACGACTATTTCCAATTGATTCCATTTAAATGGTTCATACTTCATTGCTTACTTTCAATTCATTTTGAATCCAAATGAACTTATATTTATTTCAGTTTATTCAAAATAAATTTTATTTCACTCCTAACAATTCATAGAATTTTATTTTATTAATAGCAAGGCCTTTTTCAATTTATTTCTACTTACGGGGATTTTATTCACAAATTCAAACCATCACTATTATAATCCAACTTTAGTTTATTGGACTACACTTCCAATTATATTTAATTTACCAACAATCCAAGTTAAATTTATTATAACTCGAGTCCATTTCCAATTTCATTATTAAATCACCATTTAACTTCGCTTAAACCAATATAAGTTCCATTTCATATTTCATTAACTAATTAATTACCTATTAGTTTATTCCAATTTTATATCCAAAATTTGATTTTTATTTCAAAAACCACTTTAACTATTTTACTGGAGTTCAACCTATTTTATAATTTAAGTTTTGGATTTTATTTACTTCCCAAAATCAAAACAATTTTTATATTGGCTTATTTATTTCACTTCTAAATTTTATACGTCCCAAACTTATTTATTTTCACCAATGGACAACTAATTACATACACGTTTTACTTTTAACTCGGAATTATACATTTATTCAGCCAATATTTTTTTTTTGTTATTCCGTAAACATTTAAAATGAAATTCTAGAGTTCAAACAATTTCCCAAAATTTCAAAATCACTTTTGAATTCAACTACATCAAAATCCTTTGGCAAATTCATTTGTTCCTATGAGTTTTGGCAATTCTTCTCTTGGAACTCGGAAATTAACACCGATGATGTCGCGATCATCATCGGAATTATTTTCCAACGACCGAAAGAGTTGTGCTTTTACCTTTTTAATAACATTTCAAATATTTTTAATTTTCAAATCTCACAAGATTTCAAATTCAACACAAAAATATTTCCAAAATATTACTATTTTTCCTCCAAACCTTTTTGAAACCGTTTTCAAACCCAAAGGAATTTAAAAAAATTCCCAAAAATTCCAAATTGCAATTCCTTTAAATCTATATTCAAACATTCTTTGGAATTTTGTCTCATTTCAATTTTCAAATGTTTCTCTGGAATTTTATTCCAAAATTATAATCACCTTTACAGTTTACATTAACAAATCTCATTTGTATATGAAGTTTATTTCAATTTATAAATTACATTTATAATCTATATTTCAAATTCCATTTTGTTATATAAATTTATTCTTCAACTTTGGTTATAAGTTTTCAATTTCTTATTCAATTTCTACACAATGGTGTTAGTAATTTAATGTTATCATTCCTTAACAATCAAGCATCCAAATACAATAATACTTTACAAAAAATTATATCTTTATATACTAAAATAATTTGGGTAAAATTATTTCATTTACCCTACTTTAAAACAATACTGTGTCGAATTGTTCTATTCAAGCGTTTAGAGATCCCTATCAATAACGTTAATTACTCGTATTGACCAGAATCCATAAACTACTCAACAAACCAACCAACACAATATAAAATCGTTTTATATTCACTAACAAATATGCGCTGATATCTATTAATACACTCAAACTCATTCTAGAGTACTATTTACCCTATTTCAATAAGTAATTCCCACCGGAGCCAAGGTTATCACCAACCTAAGCTCTGATACCAACTATAACGACCCACAAATCTGTACCCCTTGAGTCAACAATATTCTACAACAATCAACTCAAGTTGCACAGAAATACAAACCATTTGGTTAAAGAAGAAGTGGTAGAAGGAGAGAAAATAGAAAATAACATCAGAATCTAACCATCGCAATGGAAATAAAATATAATAGATAATAAATAATCTTTACTCAAATTCAAATATATCTATTTATATATTACATCATCAGAGTACATCAATCATAGCTCAACATCAATAACATACAGCTGAATGCACAACTAAACAACACAGCGGAACATACATATATAAACAAGTACGGGAGTACGTATCGTCATCCAACTCGTCTCCTGAGCTCCATAACATCAAAATCCTGTGTCCTATAATACTCGGTCTGACCCGAGCATTACAGTTAAATAACACTCGAGTCAATTTGGAAAACCAGCGTGAGAAAATCACACTCAATTTATTATTAAAGTTTCAAAAATCCTTTTGAAAACAAAAGCATCTCGTAAGACCACGCCATAAATAAATATGTCGGGTTTTCACCTTACGATAGCCGAAATTGTTACATTATTAAATTCCAGCTACTAGCCACATAGTGGGTAATACAAAGAAAACTCGCACAAGGCTCGTAGGGAGAATGGATTTCCAACTACTGACTAGGCACTAGGGTACCAACTGTCATAGTACGTGGCCTAGATCACAGTACCGAGGAGTACGCCCGCTCCCCTACAACACAAGACCGGGACTATCCCTTACTCTATAATCCCGAGTGAGATAACCCCGTGGTTGGGATCAGCAACCGCCCACTAAGCCGAAATAAAAAGGGACATCTAGGCAGAGATGACCTCACCCTGCTTGGGTGCTACCCACCTAGCCTTGCTGCATAACCCCTAATTTTCAGTCATTCCCATTTGATGAGGCTTGAGGCTAAGCGTTACCTTTTAGAACATATCCCTTAGAATGCCCATCATCCACCTCACGATGTTTCGCAAGCATTCATCCATACAAGTCTGTCCCGGGTCCGAACGGAACCGTAGGCACTATTCCTACTACATGCATTTTGGAAATATCCTCAGGATTAGTAGCGATTAGCCCTTGCACTTCACTGCTCCATCTTCGAATGCAAACTACTTTCCACGGAACGTACAAACCGGATCGAAGTGGTTTTCGAGAAATAAATCTCGATCCCGGTCTCTTCGAAACAATCAACGCATTTGTCCAATATTGATAGTCGGTGATTTAACTATCAATCAATATTCACAAACAACCATCCAACAATAAATAATTTTCCAAATTATTTATTAACCTCAAAAATATCTTCACAGGATATATTTTCAGTTTTTAAACCCTTTTGAAAACAGTTTTCAAAACTATCTTCCTTTTTTTGAATAAATTTTCCAATTATTTTCTATTTCTTCTGAAATCACCAATCACAAAACTTTAGATTTTTAAAATAATTTAAAACGCTTACTTTGAAATATACCTTAAAATATTTAAGTTAAAAACTACTTCAATAATTTTTAAAAAATACATACTATATGTGTTAACGCTAAAATTTGAACGCTAATACCCCGGTGTATGAAGTGAGATCGTGAAAGCACCACCCGATAGCTCGGGAACAGATTATAAGCAGATAGTAGTGAAAAAACAGTAAACAAGAGCAATTTTATAGTGGTTCGGCTTAAGAGATAGCCTACGTCCACTTTGAATATCTTTATTGACGATTTGATTACAAGTCAATGCAGTTACACTTTGATTACAACACACTTGGAGTTTCAAGTGACTTAGAACAAGTAGCCTAAACTTCAATGTCGATCCAAATCTTTGAACACATGTTTGACGTGTTTGATTTCTTCGTGAAGTTCCTTGAAGGTGTTGAAGTAGTTCAGAATGCAGCAGAGTAACGGCGCTTGAAATGAATGAGCCAAAAGTCCTTTGCTAGTTGGAACTAGGGTCGTATTTATAGGCATTTTTCGGAGTTAGGTCGTAGGTCGTGACCGACCTAAGTTAGGTCGTAGGTCGTGACTGACCTAAGATGCACTTTCTTCTCTTTCACAAGAACACGCATGCTGATTTACACAAGTTCTAGGTCGTGAGCGATCTTACTAGTAGCGGCATAGAAAAGGCGGCCTTCTAATGCAATGTCCTTAGGTCGTGAGCGACCTATCTTAGGTCGTGAGAGTTCTATAGGTCGCAGAATTCCATAGGTCGCAGCTTCCCTTAGGTCGCAGAGTTCTGTAGGTCGCAGCTTCCCTTAGGTCGCAGCTACTTTTAGGTCACTTGATAAGTTAAGTCGCTAGGCCGCTCCATCTCTTAGGTCGTAAGGTTGCTCTGGCTCATAGGTCGCTAAGTCGCTGAAGCTTTAGGTCGCTAAAGCTTTCGGTCGCTAGGTCGCATAAACTTTAGGTTGCTAGGTCACCTTATCCTTTAGGTCGCTAGGTCTCTTAGGTCGTTGGTCTAGTTAGGTCGTTGGTCTAGTTAGGTCGCTCCACATTTTCCAGTTTCCAACGAAGAGGAGTTAACATTTGCCCCTCGAAGTACGTGCCTAGGTCATAGGTCGTGTGCTTCGATTCTCTTAACTCGAGCTCTGATGAGTTGTTAGGTCGCGAGCGACCTATCGAGAAAATTAGGTCATGTGTGTCGATTCACATCTCACTTCCCTGGGGTATAAATGACATAGGTCGTTCCTCTTTCACTTCATCTGCTCTGAACTTCCTATTCGGCCATTATCAAGTTCTCGAAGGCAAATTCAACCCATTTAGCTGTCAATTTATCTTCACCAACATAATACGTAAGTGAATTCAATCTCTAACCCACGATAATCGCCATCCAATTGTGAATCCACGTTTTCCGCCTCGAGTCCAATTCATGTGTGGTGCCCTATTTTGAATGATTATTACGATCTATCTTTGATCGCCATTCGATATGTCATCTTTGTGATTCAAGAAGGCACGGTAACATTAATGGATCGGAGGTATTTGGATTTGATTCCTGGATGATTCGGTGGCATGTAGGAATGATGAATTTTTACGAAGGGGATGATGGACTTGCTCATGAGTGATAACGGGTTAATGGGTTAGTGGAGAAGAAGGTGATTGGTGGAGGAAAGCGAGGTTTTTCGCTTGAGCGGGAGCTTGCTTAAGATCCTAGTAGAACCGACCCATGAACTTGCGCGACCTATAGAACCTCGCGACCTAGGACTTTCGCGACCTAGGACTTAGGAGAAAGCGCATTGCTTTGAACTGCTGGGTTATTGGGTCTGGTGCAGAGAGGAAGTTAGGCGACCTAACGGATTTGAGTGACAAAAATGCTTCACGACCTTAGGGCCTTTGAGACCTAAAGAACATTTTCGACCTACATTAGGTCGCTGAACGACCTAAAACTTGTACGACCTAATTTCTGCAGCATAGGTTTTTAGGTCGCAGCCGAGTTAGAACTTGATAAATTTGCATTGCTCTAGACCCCTTTAATTTGCACAGTGCGACCTAAAAGAGCTCTGACCTATACTAGGTCGTTGGTCGACCTAGGACTTGTGAAATTTTTGAGAGAATTTGATTGAACTGCTTGGACTTGAATCATTTGAAATTCATTACATTCCTTTGCGGATTGCCCTAACTTTTAATCTAACAACCTGTTTAAACATAACATTTGCAGAAAAATGGGACGAATATACTGTCACTGACCGCCCACATCGAATGACAGATTAGTCGATAAAGAATAATCAACTTAAATGAACTGTGTGAGTGAAATGCTGTGAATCAACCGACTCAAATGAAGTGTTAAAGCAAAGCTAAAATTTTGTTTGAATTAACACTGCGCTTGAGTTTTAAATTAACAAGTCCTGAAATCTCACAATCGATCAGTTGTCAATTAGTTTAATTTCAGTTATTTTGCTTGTTATTTTTATTAGTTTTGCACAACACTTCACACTTTTAGGAAACGTGCACCTTCACACCTGAACATCCAGTTACTCATGTAGAATGACGTCTCAACAAGAAGAGATGATAGAACACGTCGAAGGGGCTTTCCCGGTTGCTATTCCACTAGAGAACCCTCCGGAAAGAACTCCTACCCTTCTGAAACAGCGGGTGCTTAATCAATTATGCGTTCAATTTGGCATTGCCGAGGCAGAAGTTTTACTCCCTGGACCAAATGATTTTGCTGATAGACCACCTTCCGGTTTTGTTTCCATTAATCGCCAAATGTGCTTAAGTGGAGCAATTCCTCCCTTTAATGAATTTCTTCAACAAATCCTTCTTCGACTGACGATCTCTCCTTTCCAACTGCATCCCAATGGCTATGCCATTTTGATGGGATTGTGCGTTCTGTTCAGGAGAACTCTTGACCGTCTTCCGAGTTTTGAGGAAATCTGTTACCTGTGCACTTTTGCGAAGAACAAGGACCACCCTTCGATTGTACTTGTAAGAGGTGCGAGGAACCGTAAACTAATTTTGGATTTGCCGGAGAGTGCACACGATTTTTTGAATCAATTCTTCTATATTCGTTGCCCCGCAGGATTTTACGCAGACTGGAGAATAGGAAGTGAGATCTTTTTTTTCCTTCTCTCTTCAATTTCATCTTAAGTTTTTCATGGTTCGTATTGCTAGATGCTGATTCCATTCCTTATTTTTACAGCACTTCCTCCTCCTTCTAGAGATTCCAGTCATAAACCAGTCTTTGAAAGGCTAAGCATTGTGGCTGCTGAAGAAAGGAGTGCAAAATTTCTATTGACAGATGAACTTCTTCATCGGTTTGAGCTTTTACATTCTTCTCGTTCTACTCAACTTCATGAAGTTCCGACTGAAGTTCCCGATTCTCCGATGAAAACTCCTGATGCCCCAGTCTCTATTAAAGAGCACATGCGGGGAGGAACCTCTATAGAAACTTCATTAGTAAAATGTTCCACTCCAAGGGATGATGCGGAGCCATCTGAAAAGCCTGCACTTGCCTCCATAACTGAAGAAGAGGAGTCCCTTCCTCATACTGATAAGAACGTTGATCTTGGAGTTGATATTTTTGGGAGTTTAAGTGACATAACGGTCACTTCTCAAGAACTTTTTAGGGATGATGTTTCCAAAACTGTCTCTTCTGTAATTGAGGCGACATCTTCTCTACAACAAATGTCAACCCCTTCTACTCAAGTTATCACTACCTCTACTCCACAGAGTGGTCTGTAACTTGATGCATGTAGCTTACACGTTACACAACACTTAGGATTTTTCAGCACTTCTACGCATTCATCTTCTTATACTTTAAAGATTTCTAAAGCTTATTATTTTTATTCCAGATTCTCCAATGGGGCGCAGCAGTTCATATTATGATGATTTCCAGCGCTACGGGAGGCGTAGCCAATATGATTATAGGCGTCACCTCCCCTCCTACAGAGAATCGGATGAAGAGAGGGCCATCAGGAAAGCAGACGAGAGACGAGCATATGAAGAATGTCACCGAAGAGAACAAGAAAGACATGACCCTCCCCACAGAGATGATGATACCCAAAAAAGAAAGACTCACGATGAGAGAGGTAAAGGTCACATGGAAGATTCTTCTAGCAAGCGGGCTAAACTTACTGAAGAAACAATGCCGACAGTTTCACAAAATGTTCATGCTCAATCTCCTGCCCCCGTTCGTTCCGACATTCAAACAATCATCAACCGGCCCGCATACCAAGTTGGGCAAGGTCTTCCCACTCTTCAAAGTCGATTCCCTCAGTGTTGCCTGAGAGGGGTTCGATTTGATCTCGACTTGGTTCCTCTCGACAAATCGGCTATGCTGCGAAATCTGGATACGGTCAGGACCGATATTGAAAGAATGTCGAACTGGCAAAAACATGTCGACGAGCTTCAGAGGGTTAACCGAGCCAATCTCGAGGCCATGCTCACAATGGAGAACGATAAGGCTGAGTGGCAGAAGACTCTCGAACAGCATGATGCCGAAATGAGAAGTATTGCTTCCTATAATGAAAAGCTGGAAGCGGAAGTAGAAAAGCTTAAGGAAGAATTAGCTACTTCGTCTACTCTCTATTCTCAAAAGGAGAGCATGCTTCAGCAACAAGTACGAGATGCGCATGCCAGTCAAAGGGCAGTCAAAGATAAGCTTACACACAAGGAGAAGGTCATAGAAGAATATCGCGCTGAAACTTTACAGCTGCGAGAACAGACCGTCTCTCAAAGCTTGGAGATAGAGATGTTAAAAGCTCGACTTGTTATGGCCGAAAAGGAGCGTGACGAGGCTGTTGCTGGTAAACTCGCGGCCGAAGAGGCCCATCAAGCAACCAAAGCTGACATTAGCTCCACATTATTTGATTTTTATCTGCACAGCATTTTGGGGCGTGGCAGCCTTGCCTTTCTAGGCCCTAAGTATGAAATTACACTAGCTGAAGTTTGGGAGGCAGCACTCGATATGCTAGGTGGTAAAGGTGCTGGCTACGCTGAGACAGCTCTTGAAGAGCATTATCTCGATGATGACGCCCGTGCCGCTCTTGCCAAGGGAAAAGAGCAACTCGCCAGAGTACGGGCCGGAATGGCGGAAGGGGAATGTTCTGAAAAAGAAATACCACCTACCACTTCTGAACGTCCTTTAGTTTCTTCCGAAGTTGACATTACAGGTTCCAGTGCTCATTCGCTGCCTCCTACAAGAACCGGGGTAATTACCCCTACTGATGATGAGGCTTTGGAGGATATCGGGGCTCAAAATTATGAGATTGAACTAACGAAGCAAACATCTTCAGGTAATTTTGACATTGGTCCGATTCAGGTGGATCGCTTGCTTGCTCCTCAAAAGTTTGATGAGCTTCTCGATTACTTCTTGAATCTCGACGAACCCATATCTCCCTTCTTTCGGGGAGATACTAATATTTTTAATTTCTCTTCTTCTGCAGTTGAAACACCAAGTGCTGTGCAGACTTCACTTCCTCCGGTTATCCCTCCTCCGTCTCTTCAGGTGACTCCTCCTTCTGCTTCATAGCCCGGGTCACAAGACGAGCAGATTGAGGCTCTTCATGGCTTGGATGACCCTATCGCTTCGCAAGAGCAGAAAGACGAGGGACTTGAAGGAGGCGAGATCTCTCCGGAGCGGACTCCTTCTGATGACGTAGTTTTGTCCGCTCTTGTTACTCCAGGGAGTGAGTCTTCTTCAAAGAGAAGAAAGAAGCACGGAACATCGAAGAGGAGGGGGAAGAAAATCATCACTACTGAAGAGGAACCGGAAGTTGCACCAGTTGCACCTCCCTCTCCTTCTTCCCTTATGCCTATAGATAGACCTGAAAAACTAATCATTCGGCCAGGCAAAGGGTCCAAAGGTGGTAAGAAGAAGTGAAGAGTCGGGCTCCGGGCTTTTTGATTCCTTTTTTGTGTAATGGTCGGATGTTGTGCAGGCACCGGCCCCTGCTTTTTTTTTATTTTGAAACCTGTATTTGCAATTGAATAAAATGATCCTTTATTTGTACAGACTCTTGTTTGAATTTGAGAATGCATTTATTATTCATTTTTTGCACAAGTTTATTTATATGATATTGTGGTGAACTTGTGGTACGTTGCCTGAGCGTATTCTACCGATATAGCTATATCATTTTGAATGTAACTATACCATGTTGCCCCCATACCATAAGCTTGCTGCAATATTTTATACTTTGAGGGGACTTGCACTCTTATTTTCTGAAGAGTAATTACTTCATTCTTGAAGAAATTTTTCGTAGAGTACGACTTCCTTCACATAAGTTTTTAGGCTTTGTCCTTCGAAGAAATCACTTTTTTTTTTACTTATGTATGCATTTTGCCAAGTGAATTCTTCTATGTGGTAAAGCGGGCCTCTGAAGGGTACTCTAACTTTCTTCCTTTTTTTTTGAGGAAGGTTATTTTCTAGAATAGATAAATCACTCTTCCTTTGAAAGTTAAAGTATGCCCTTGATGAGGATATTTTTTTTTTTGAAATAGAAATTTGTACTTCTGAGGAGGGATTTTTCACGTTTCAACACTTGGAAGTTTTATTTCAATCTTGGTGAAACGTGGGCTTCCGAAGAAGTCTTTCTTTTTGATTGTGTCCCCGGGAGGGGGTTGTACCTCTGAGGAGGGATTTTTCACGTTTCAACACTTGGAAGTTTTATTTCAATCTTGGTGAAACGTGTACCTCCAAAGAGTTGTGCCTTCGAAGAAAGCCTTTTCACGTTTCAACACTTGGAAGTTTTATTTCAATCTCGGTGAAACGTGGGCTTCCAGAAAGGTCTTTATTTTGTTTTGCATTTCAACTTTGGTGAAGTGAAATTCCGAAGAGCGGCTGTTACACTTCAACTCCTGGTGAAATGGGCCTCCGAAGAGGGCTTTTATTTTGTTTGCATTTCAACTCTGGTGAAGTGAAATTCCGAAGAGCGGTTGTTACACTTCAACTCCTGGTGAAATGTGCCTCAGAGAGGGTTTTCATCGCATGGAAGTTACTCTCTCATGGTTGGAGGGTCATGACTCCTCCAATCTTTTTTGTTGAGTAGAGAACTTTCTTTTTTTGTGGCGTATGACCCATTAGAGGTCTTTATCCTCCGAAGAGTTGTGCCTCCGAAGAGGACTTGTGCTGTCGATGATGGCTTTGGTTGTTCCCTTGTCCACTTGCTTATGCCTTTTCAGCGATCCTCTTTTTTTTTTTTAAGTTACTTGTTTAATCCAAGGAAGTGTACTTCATTGTCAGGCAAGTTCGCGAGAACGAGCATCAGCTTCTCAATTGGATGCTTGTTTGTTCAAACGATCACAATTTATTAGCAGAGGCCCGTTTCTGTCGAAATCATAGGCCTTTCAATTGAAGTACTTCCTATCTAGGATTTGAATTCGGAGCTTTTGTGACTTGAAATTTGGCGAGAATCACTTGGTTTTATAATGTGCAAGTTTCACTTCCATTGTCTGCAAAAATTTAAATCGACATTTCAGCAATACATTCTATGTACTTTTTATATTGAAAATAAAGCAAACATGTAATAATAATAAGGAACACAAGATTTATAGTGGTTCGGCCAGGAAATTGGGCCTACATCCACTTTATATTTTTTATTATTTACTTTCATCAGTTTTACAATTGCCTTCAATTACAAGAATCATACATTCATAATTCTTTTTACAATATTTCAACAAAATTTTCAAGTAAAGTATGGACGCAAATGATTGCTGTTCCATGCCCTTGGAATTTGATCTACTTCGACAGTAGTGAGTTTGAATGTGCCGTCAAGAAGCTTCTGACCCATGACATACGGTCCTTCCCAATTTGGCCCAAACACGCCTGTCGCTGTCATAATTCTCTTCAGGACTAGGTCTCCAATCTCAAAGTTGCGTTGGCGAACTTTGGAATTGAAATGTCTGGCTATCTTTTGCTGATGAGCTGCAATTCTGAGATTAGCCTCATCTCTTTTTTCATCAAGGAGATCTAGCGCTTCAAGCTGTAGCTTTTCGTTTTCTGCTTGATTGAAATGGATTCTTCTATGTGAAGGGACCTCTATTTCTACCGGAATCATTGCCTCTGACCCGTACGCTAATGAAAACGGGGTGTGCCCAGTCGCAGTTTTGTGAGTGGTTCTGTATGCCCATAGTGCCAGTGGTAGCTTATCGACCCAACCACCTTTTGCGCTTTCAAGTTGCTTTTTGATGGTTGACTTAATAATTTTGTTCACGGCTTCCACTTGCCCGTTTGCCTGCGGATGAGCCACTGCTGATAAGCTTTTCCGGATTTTGGATTGCTTGCAAAAATCTTGGAATTCTTCACTTTCAAACTGAGTACCATTGTCTGTAATTATTTTTTGAGGCACACCGTATCTGCAAATGATGTTTTTAGTCACAAAACTTATCATCTTCTTTGAGGTGATAGTAGCCAGTGGTTCAGCTTCTGCCCACTTAGTAAAATAATCTACAGCAACAATGGCATATTTAATTCCAGATTTGGCAGTTGGTAACGGTCCTACAAGGTCTATCCCCCATATTGCAAACGGCCATGGACTGACCATCTGTGTGTGTTCAGTGGAAGGAGCTCTAGGAATTTTGGCGAATCTTTGGCATCTGTCACATTTTCGGGAATACTCTGCTGCATCTCGATTAATTTCTGGCCAAAAATATCTGTATCGGAGAATTTTCTTTGCTAATGTTTGGCCACCTGAATGATCACCACACTCTCCTCCGTGTACCTCTGCTAGGATTGCCTTGGACTCTTTCCTGGATACACATCGAAGTAATGGCATTGAGAATCCCCGTCTGTATAATCGGCCATCCTGGATTATGTATCGAGAGGCTTTTCTGAGTAGCTTTTGTCGTTCTTTTGAGTTCCCTGGTAAGGATCCATTGAGAAGATATTCTGTTATCGGAGTCATTCATGATTCTTGCTCTTGAGACATGCTCATGATCCAATCAATGTCCATCTCATCAATGCTAGGAGTTGACAGGACTTCCACTGGAGTTAACCCCAGAAATTGAGCTTCGCCTTTGCTAGAATACTTTGCGAGAGAATCTGCTTTCACGTTTTCTTCTCGAGGAATGTGACTTATCATGTAATGATCGAAATCACCCAGGAGTTCCCAAGCCTTTGACAAGTAGGCGGGCAGATTCCCCCCTTTTGCTTGGAATTCCTTTTTGACTTAGCATACAATAAGCTGAGAATCACTGAATATCTGCAATGCTCGGATGTTTATTTCTTTAGCAATCCTTAAGCCAGCGATAAGGGCTTCGTATTCTGCTTCATTGTTTGTTGAAGGAAATTCCAATCTTAGTGCATAACATAATGATCGGCCTTCAGGGGTCTCAAGTACAACTCCGGCTCCAGAACAGTAGTCGTTTCTCGCACCATCGACATATAACTTCCATTGGATTGGGGAATCGTCGACCGTTTTCTCCTCACTGTTACCCTTATCTGTGAATTCTACGATGAAATCCGCTAAAGCTTGTCCATTGATTGCTTTTCGGGGATGATAAGTGATGTCATACTGACTGACTTCAATATTCCAATTTAGAAGACGACCCGAAGTCTCAGGGCGAAACAGGACTTGCTTTAAAGGTTGATCAGTGAGGACTCTGATAGGATGAGCTTGAAAATATTACCTCAACTTTCTAGATGCAATTAGTAGGCAATAGGCGAGTTTTTCCAACTTAGAGTAATTCATCTCTACCCCAGTGAGTCTTTTGCTAATATAGTAAACTGGATGTTGAATCCTTTTGTCTTCTCGTATCAGCGCTGCACTTAAAGCATGAGATGATACTGCCAAGTATATAAGAAGATCCTCGCCATCGCCAGGCCTAGAAAGTATTGGAGGCGTTTCCATATGGCGAATCAATTCATCAAAGGCTTTTTGGCATTCGGGAGTCAAATTGAAGTTTTTCTTTCCTTTCTTTAGGGCGTCAAAGAATGGGATGCATTTATCTGTGGCTTTGGAAATGAACCGACTCAAGGCGGCGACTTTTCCATTGAGACTTTGCAATTCCTTCTTTGTTCTAGGGGCTTTGACTTCTTTTAATGCAGTAATTTGAGCTGGACTGGCCTCAATGCCCCTAGCGCTCGCGATGAAACGTAAAAACTTGCCGAATTCCACTCCAAATGAATATTTCAAAGGATTGAGCTTCGTTCCGTATTTTCGGAGGACTGCGAACATGTCCGCTAAGTGTTCTATGTGATCCACTGCTTTCTTAGACTTTACTAACATATCATCGACGTAAACTTCCATAGTCTTGCCTAATTGCTATTTGAACATAGCATTAACAAGTCTTTGGTATGTTGCCCCTGCATTCTTTAGCCCGAAGGGCATAACTCTGTAGCAGTAAAGACCAATGTCGGTGATAAAGCTCGTATCCTCCTGATCTGGCTCATGCATCATAATCTGGTTACATCGGGAGTAAGCATCCATAAAAGATAACAATTCGTGTCCCGCTGTTCCGTCTAATAGTTGATCGATTCTGGGTAATGGGAAGCAGTCTTTGGGGCAGGCCTTGTTTAGATCTGAAAAATCGATGCATACTCTCCATTTTCCGTTGGCTTTCTTAACCAGCACTAGATTTGAAACCCAATTCGGATAGGTAGATTCTTTGATAAAATTATTCTCCATGAGCCGATCAACTTCTTCTTTTAATGCCGCAGACCTTTCTGGACCTTGAGTTCTCCTTTTCTGTTTCACAGGCGTAAATTTTGGATCAATATTTAGAGCGTGTACTGCAACCTCTGGGGATATTCCGCACATATCGGCATGAGTCCAAGCAAAAATACCCAAATTTGCCCTTAAAAAAGATATTAAGATATTCTGAATTGACGCATTAAGTTGTGAACCCACATTCAACACCTTGTTTGGGTCCTTTGGATCAACAGGTATTGGTATTGTCGTTTCCACTGGTACCACTCTATTTTCCCCTGCACTGACTTTTCTAGGATCCATCTCTTTCCTTGCTCCGCTGTGCTCGCCAGTGCAGGGTCCGCCCTGTAATTGCTACAAGGCTGGTTCTTTGATGCGGACTGGGGTTGCCGCATTCTTTCCCATTTCTCTTTTTCTGGTTTCTCGTAGCTCTGTCAGATAACACTCTCGCCCAGCATTTTGATCCCCTTTTATAACTCCTACTCCATTGTCTGTAGGGAATTTAATAGTGAGGCACCACGGGGCAAGAACAGCTTTGAACGCTGCCAGAGTTGGACGACCAAGGAAAGCATTGTAAGCAGAAAATTCGTCGACAATCACAAAAGTTTGTTTGCGGACCATTTTTCTCTCTCCTTCTCCAAGTTCCATAAACAAATCAATGGTTCCTACCGGCTGTTTTGGCTCCCCAGTGAAGCCAGCGATTTTCTGCGATGAGGCTTGCACATCAGCCATAGGGATCTTCATTTGGTCGAATGTTTTCTTGAAGAGGATATTGCAGGATGCGCCACAATCAATGAGAACTCTTCTGACAATAGCTGGCCCGATACCAGCCGAGATGACTAAGGGATCCAAGGTAGGAGCTTCAATACCTGCGGAATCCCTAGGTTTGAACACAATATCATCATCAAGAGTTCTTTGTTGATTCAAGGGCGTAGCACCTTCCAAAACGAATACATCTTCCTCGGTCGGTACATACTTTAAAGCTCGGGTATACCTTTCCATCTCACCCCAGCTTCTGCCTGCTGGGTGGGGTCCTCCTGTAATGACATTGATAATGGGCCTTCCAGATTCATGCCCTGCAGCCTTCTCACTCGTCCTAGGCTGATGAGTAGGAGCCTGTTGCCCCTGACTAGATGAAGCAGGATTGTTGCTATTCTTTTTCACAAATTGCTGCAGTTTGTTTTCCCTTAGCCACTTTTCAATCTGGTTTTTCAACTGGCGGCATTCGTCGGTCTCGTGACCGGGTTGATTATGGAAGCGGCAGAACTTCCCACTCTGTATAGCCTTTTTCCCGGTCCTTAGAGGAGGAGGTTTAGGAAAGTCAACGGAATCTTTAGTGGCAAGATAGATACGCTCCGGCGTATCTGATAAAGGAGTATATTCTGATGGCTTGAAGGATCGGGGCTTCTTCAGATTACTCTGCTTCTTCCCATTGTTATTTTCCCTTTTTTGCCCTACAGATTCATTCTTGTGTGGAGCAACAGTGTTATCTTCATCTTTTTCCAACACTGCCTTTACCGGTACGGGACGGCTATCTAAGCGTATGAATTCATCTGCTTTTTTATAGAATTTTTCAAGGGAATTTGGTTCCTTCATGTTTAGCCATTTCCCAAATTCGCTCGACTTGTCAATACCCTTCATCAGATAAGTCAATATCATTCGTGGTTCTGCATTGTCCACCTCAGCTAGCGCTATATTAAAGCGGTTTAAGAAAGATCTGATAGTCTCTCCTGGATTCTGCTCCAAACATGACAGTGACATGATATCCTAGGCTTTTGAGGCGTATAGTCTGAACTGCTCCTTGAATTTCCGGGTTAAGTCAGAAAACTGATCTATAGATCGGACTGGAAGTTTGGTGAACCAAAGCAGAGCTACACCTTCGAGATACACAGGAAAATATCGGCAATTTATTTCATCAGAGGCTCTGGAACCTGTCATGTGCCAATCATACATGCATAAGAATTCGTTCGGATCACTTGTCCCCTTGTAAGCTGGAATGGTTGGAGGGACAAACTTCCTTGGGAATTCAGCCTTTAAGATTTTCTCAGTAAACGGAGTTTTACTTGGGGCGAAACCCCATTCTTTCTCGTCTTCAACCCTCTGCATACTCTCTTTCATAATTTGTCGGACCATTCCAGAAAGATACTCCTCATCATGTCGAGTTCTAGATCCACCAACCTCTGGAAGTGTTTGTTCAAAGGGGCTAGCAGCCCTTTCAGGAGCATTTCTTTCTTCAGCATCATGAATGTTGCCAGCAAAATTCCTTTCATTACCTGCCGGTTGACGGTTTGCCCCAAGCAAATCGTTCAACCTATTCAGAATTAGGGCATTCTGGGCATTCTGAGCCTCGAATTGTGCATTTCGGGCATTTATCTGTTGGTTCAGCCCTAAGATTGCAGCATCCAGCTCTGCCTTTGTAACTCCGACAGCTGGAGTGGCTTGATTCGATATAGGGGAAGCGGAGGTTCCCCCTTGAATATTCCCAGATCTGACAGATCTACTTTTCCTTCCAGGAGCCATAATCTCGGATAGACTTCTGGTTTTCAAGGAAATTCTCTCTACAAACCTCTGTGAAGCAATGATGATAACTCGCCTGAGTTCGAGTTCTCAGTGAAAGCACCAAAAATGTTAACGCTAAAATTTGAACGCTAACACCCCGGTGTATGAAGTGAGATCGTGAAAGCACCACCTGATAGCTCGGGAACAGATTATAAGCAGATAGTAGTGAAAAAACAGTAAACAACAGCAATTTTATAGTGGTTCGGCTTAATAGATAGCCTACGTCCACTTTGAATATCTTTATTGACGATTTGATTACAAGTCAATGCAGTTACACTTTGATTACAACACACTTTGAGTTTCAAGTGACTTAGAACAAGTAGCCTAAACTTCAATGTCGATCCAAATCTTTGAACACATGTTTGACGTGTTTGATTTCTTCGTGAAGTTCCTTGAAGGTGTTGAAGTAGTTCAGAATGCAGCAGAGTAACGACGCTTGAAATGAATGAGCCAAAAGTCCTTTGCTAGTTGGAACTAGGGTCGTATTTATAGGCATTTTTCGGAATTAGGTCGTAGGTCGTGACCGACCTAAGTTAGGTCGTAGGTCGTGACTGACCTAAGATGCACTGTCTTCTCTTTCACAAGAACACGCATGGTGATTTACACAAGTTCTAGGTCGTGAGCGACCTTACTAGTAGCGGCATAGAAAAGGCGGCCTTCTAATGCAATGTCCTTAGGTCGTGAGCGACCTATCTTAGGTCGTGAGAGTTCTATAGGTCGCAGAATTCCATAGGTCGCAGCTTCCCTTAGGTCGCAGAGTTCTGTAGGTCGCAGCTTCCCTTAGGTCGCAGCTACTTTTAGGTCACTTGATAAGTTAAGTCGCTTGGCCGCTCCATCTCTTAGGTCGTAAGGTTGCTCTGGCTCATAGGTCGCTAAGTCGCTGAAGCTTTAGGTCGCTAAAGCTTTCGGTCGCTAGGTCGCATAAACTTTAGGTTGCTAGGTCGCATTATCCTTTAGGTCGCTAGGTCTCTTAGGTCGTTGGTCTAGTTAGGTCATTGGTCTAGTTAGGTCGCTCCACATTTTCCAGTTTCCAACGAAGAGGAGTTAACAATATGAATATTTGAAAATAATGTTACTTTATAAACATCAAACTAGATTTTCACCTTTTAAAAACAAAATACTAAGTCACCTTTAAATAATTATTACAATAATAGATTTGAAAAATATTTGCTTTAGAATTTTAAACATTCAGAAATAATAAATTTTCTAAACCATGCTTGTTAAAACAACATTAAACTTTTATCTTATATTTAAAAATTTACCTAAAACGTACTTGGCTATCCAGAGAAATATACTTCTCTTCACAACCCTTAAAAATAGATCACTATTTATTTTTAAACAAATTTTCTCTTTCCTTTAATAAATTCCAACCTTGAATTTATTCTTCCCAAATATCCAATTTCAAACACTTAAATCAATTTCCAATTTGATTTCCAATTTACTTCACTTATTCACAAATCCTTTAATTTTAGATTTCATTCCTTAGTTATGATTTAAAATACTTTTAGTTGAAATAACAATTTAGATTTCTCAATTTACTTTTTATTCCTTTAAATAAATTTAAAACTTTAAGTTTTGAATTATTCTTTATTCATTTAAATTAATATCACATAATTTTACATTTCATTAATTACTGTTTATTCATACCCTTTTCTTTTCATACTCGAAGTTATTTATTAGTATTTAACATACTTCCATTTCTTTTTCAGTTCATTCTTAATTTATTAAATTTTCTAAGATTATTTCATTTACAAATTTACTTCCTTTATTTTCTATTCCAAAATCCTATTTATATATTTTTGGTAATTCATTATACCCAAATATATCCAATCAAATCATAACATTCAATATTCCAATATATTCATCATAGAATAACAAATAACCACAACAGACAATATTAAATAATAAACGTTGAGGGGTCCAGTTGAATACCTCCAACCTGTTTTCCCTGCATCCACACACGTTAGCACAATAATATACCAATTCCAGAATATACCATGCTATAGCACATCAATCAATTTCAACCATTCAAACAATTATTTAAATTTATTCATTTAAATTTAAATTTAACTGAGTGAGATTAACTCACCTTTGACCAAAGATTTGTAATCCGATCCACACCGGCTTGATTTCTTTCAGAATTTAACCTTGTATAACATTAGACGATTTCATTAATATTCGAACCAATCGAATAATTAAATTTTTCTTTGATGAATTTAATTTACTAGTGATTTCATTTTAGTAGTTCTCTTTTAAACGAAAGATTTAACCTAAACAAATAATTAATTTTGAATCAATAATTTAAACTGTAAATAAACAATTAATTTCCATTTAATAGATTCCATTAGTTAATCATCAAAATTTAAATTAATCATTTGGTTTTAACTAGTAATTTGATTTTTTTAAAACTAATTCTTTCCTTAAATAATGATTTTTAAGTTACAAAAATGATTAAATAATTTAATCTCTTTAATACCTCATGTTAAAATAATCTATGAAATTAAAAATGTGTAAACATATGTATAAACCTTTAAATTGAAAAAGAATAAATTATTTTATATCGTATTGTACATTTAATCTTCTCTAACTATATTTTCCTATTTTTATATACTCACACACACACACATCTGTAAATTAAAGCCTGACTCTACTACAAATATAAAATTCTTATATTTTTTTCCCAAAGTCCCATACATATATATATAATTTCTATTTACTACATACATATTAAAGTATGTGTATCCCTGAACAAATAAAACGGTAATTATCTTTACTATTAAATTCATAAAATTTTTTTTTTTATATCATACTGTCTATATATATTTATGTAAATTTAAACAATAAGTATCTATATCACTGTTAAAATTTCTTCTGTATATATAATTGTTAAATCAGAAATTAAAGTAGAAAAAGGATTTGAATACTCACCGCTCCAGCCGCAAGTGGTCGCCGTCCCTAAGTCGCCTCGACCGATCGCGAATCCACCTCACCCCCCCTCCCCCCCCCCCCCCCCCCCCCCCCCCGCCGTCGCCTGCCGCTCCACGTCGAGCCAAGTCCTCTCCTTTCCCACGCAACCAAATCGAGCTTCTCTTTCCCCCTCCTCGGCCTCGAGCTCACGAAACCAAGCTTCGCGTGGACGTCGCTTCCTTCCTCTTTGCTCGCGCGCGCCACTTCGTTGAAATCGATCGTTAGAACTGGGGAATGGAAGGAAGGAGATGCGAACTGAGGAAGAATAGACCAGATTCGATTAATAGGAGGAGAGGATTCGATTTCTTCTCCGATGTTTCCCAAAAGCTCGGCCATTTCTTTTTATTTCGATTTCGATTATTCTCTGATTGATTTCGAAGATGGAAGAGGGCTCGGTTCTTAATATAAAAGAAGGAAACATGATGTGAAGTTGGCGTGTTTCAAATGAAACCAGGCGGCTCTGATTAGGTAAAATTTCGGCTGAAAGAAAGTTGAATTGATTGCATATATTATTCTATTCCAACCCTAAAATATCTCGTTATCAGAAGCAACTTACGATTTCAAACTCCTAATAAGGCATGCCGCTAGGCATTCATAATGTTATACCCCTATTCCGGATGCAATGGAAAAGGTTTCCAGTCCTAATTCGATCGTTTGGAGAAGATAGCTTTTTGGATCCAATTATTAAATTAAATTTTCGATATAAATTTAAGTGCGTTTATCTACCGTACGCTCACACAACTACTCCAAACACTACGAAATTTGAAATCCGACAATAATACAATATTACAGATCCAATGGAACAGGTGTCGTCGAATTCCGAGATTGTGCCCTGGAAGGCTATTTTTAAATGTCAATTTAAACGATAAAATTTTAAAACTGAGCAACCCACGGTTAATTTCAACTTTACAACTTCTATTATCTTCAGTGTTATCAATATAAATTTTACAAGCCTTTAAATTACTTTTAACACGCCTAAAACTTCAGATTCAACATTTATCCAATTTCAAATTATTAAATAAAATAATTTAATTAACAATTAATTAGTGATATTTGAATTCAAGTTAAAAAATTTCTTTTTAATATTTCAAATCAATTTAAACATTCTAATTTAAATTGCTTAAAAATTCCGGGTCGTCACAGATATAAACATAAAAATGACCTTTAGTTACATTTTTAAATGAAAGAAATTAACAAGTGTTAACCCAAACAATACAAGTGGCAAATACAAGTTTTACTTTAAACTAAAATTAAATAAAAATGTATCAAAAGGATTTTGTAAACCAGGTTACTCATTTTATTTAAAATTCTCTACATTTCTTTTCACCTTCATTCTTAATTTCGAAATGTAGAAATCAAATGAAATTTGAAAATCTAAGAATACAAGATGCAAATCAAAACCAGATTATAACTGAATCAAAACAAAATCTCAAACAACATGTAGCAGCACAAATTCAAATGCTTTCAACTCGGAACAAAAGCAAGTTCCAGGAAATTAAACAACATTTTGCAAGTTTAAAATCTAAAGTAACTAAAGCCTGTGAAGATTAATGTATAATCAAACAACAACAGATCGAAGCAAATCAAAATTTGGTTCCAGACTCAAGTTCCTCTCTGTTCATCATCAAAGTCAGGTGAGAAAACTTCACCTTTTTTATTTTGAAATGCCTGTGTTAAACACTTAAGAATCTGAAGCATTAAATGTTGTTTTGTGATGATGTTGGAAATAAAATGTGAAGTATTGACATGCATGCAAATCTGTAGATGTCTGTATGCATAGAAGAATGTGCATGTTTAACTTACAGGCACATTTGCCACTATTTTATTCCCAGGTTTCTAAAACTTGTATAAACTTCAATTCCTCTTCCTTGGATCCTTATCTGACCTTAAGATCTAAACAAACTTTGATTGTTTAGCTATGGTTTAAGGTTTGAAAATGAATTTAAATAGATTTAACTTAAATCTCTCAGGAAATTTAAAGAATGCAGGCAAACCCAAAATAATTTTAAAATTTAACCATGCTGTTTTCTGATCTGAATTGTATTATCAAAAATGTTTTTATAAATGACGATTTTGAAAGCAAAGATCAGAATTTCTAAACATATATTCACTGAGAATTTGTAAATTGAAGAATTTTCGACTTATGGGTGATTCCTGGTAATTGAAGTAAGGATAAATTACATGGTCAGAATTGGAGCTAGTCTGATGGTCAGGGATCATCAGAAAATTCTTGGATAAATTTATCAGTCGTTGCGGTGGGCTGATGAGACCAAAATAGGGTTTAACACCTCCATTTGGTGATGGTCGAAAAACTCATTGCCGTGACACCGTCGAAGGATCGAAGGTGTTCGCTCTTGTGGCGATCGTGGCATTGGGTGTCAAGGGAGATTCAGGTGCGTTAGCGCGACCTCTGATGGTCGGGAATTGGAGTTCGAGATGATTTCTGCTAATCGTTGTTAGTTCAGCTTGGGTCAGTATGCTCAAATTTTGCTTGGCTCATGAACACGACGATCTGGTTGTACTGGAGGTATGGGCAGATAATCAGAGACTTGTGGAAAGTATTGGGGATGGTCAGAAGGCCGGCGATTGGTGGAGCATGTGCACGGTGCCAGGATTCATATTTGTAGCTGGGTAAAGGAAAGAAGTGTGGATGTCTCGAAGTAGATCCCGAGGGTTTCGCTTGCTGGCTCGAGTAAACATTCGAGTGAGATTGTGTGGCTTAACACTTAAACAAATTTTTAAGTTTTAAAAAAAATTAAAACAAAAGAACACCGGTGGGTTTGGGCAAAAGCTCGAAGAAAATGAAGGTTTGGCTTGAGGAACACTAGAGGAAGTCTCGGGTAAAAATGAATTTGGCTCGGGTTTATAAAATTGAGCATGAAAAAGTTTTCTTTAAACTTTTCAAAACAAATCAAGTTATTTTTAAAAAAAATGGTTAAAGTAAATTCTTTTGTGAAGGTTAAATTCAACTTTTGAATTTGGTTAAAAGGATAAATTACTTTATAAGAATTTTGAAAGAATTATTCAATTAAGATTTAAATGATAAATTAATAAATAAATCAAGATGAAATGTTTTATCTTTTAACTAATTAAGTAATTAATGTTTGGTTAATATAAGTGATTAAAGGTTAATTATTTAATGAATGATTTCTTAATTAAAGAATTATTAAGTGATTAAAGGATGATCACTTAATAATTAAATGAATAAAAAATTAAAGTAATTTATTAAAGGTTAATTAGTTATCTAATAATTAAAAGTGAATTAATTTCAAACTACTTAAGGTAATTAATTAAGGGTTAATTAATTTGGTATTTAACTTAAGGGTTAATGTAGCTAATGTGATTAATTAAAAAAATTAATTAAGAATAATTAATTAAGGTCATTGATTAATTAATGTATATCAAATGATTTGTAATTAATTAATCAGGATTGAACAATTAATTCATAAGTAATTAATTTAATTGGAAATTAATATGAATTAATTAAATGAGTATTTAATTCTGGAATTGCTTGTGAATGATTGTATTTTATAAGATGCCTTGAATTGATTAACTTATCTGATCTGTGATATTCTATTTTTTGATTTGAGCTATGAATGGTGATGTAATTTAATTATCTGAAATATAATTTATTTATTCACGATGAATTATATTATTCACCTATGATCTGTAAATGAAGATAAGCGTCATAGGAATTATTAACGCTAAAATTTAAACGCCAACACCCCGGTGTGTAAAGTGTAGTTGTGAAAGCGCCACCCGATGATTCGGGAACAGAGTATAAGCAGAAAACTACAGAAAAAACAGTAAACAATAGCGATTTTATAGTGGTTCGGCCTAATGGTTTGCCTACGTCCACTTTGAATATCTTTATTAACGAATTCGTTACAGATCGATACAATTCTTCCCAAGTACAATACACTTTGAATTACTAAACACTTTGAACGAATGGCTTAAACTTCAATGTGAGTGAAAGTCTTCAAATCCATGTCGGATGTATGAGATTCCTTCTTGAAGTTGATGGTAGCGTTCTACGTGTCTTGAAAGCCTTGAGTGTCGAGTCGGTTTGGAATGTAGCAGAGTATCGGTGCTTGGAAAGGCCAAAAGTCCCTTGAACATTGGAGGTGGTCACGTAATTATAGGTGTGATTCTGGGCAGCAGTTTTTCGCTCAAGTCATGAGTCGTGACCGACTTTAGTTGAGTCGCGGCCGACCTATAGAAGCAAATCCACGGTCTAGTAGAGTTAACCCGACTTACCTGACTTCACGCAAGTCCAAAGTCGTAAACGAGTTATGGGGCCAAGTCATGAAATGATGAGGTATCTGATTCGCTTTCTTTGGTCGCGAACGACATACCATAGGCCTTAGGTCGGTCTGCCCCATGAGTCGGCCAACATCTTTAAGGCATTAAGGTTATAACCCGGTGAGTCGCTGTCCCTGTTAAGTCGGCAACCAGTTGAGTCATCACTCATTCTGAGTCGGTTCATAGGTTAGGTCGGTAATAAGCTAAGGCTGTTGAGTCGGAACTTCCTTTGAGCCTTAAGTTGGTCTGCTTCTCAAGTCCCTTAGGTTGGTATCCTTCTTAAACCTTATGCAGTTAGGTCGGTCTTCCATGCTAAGATAGTAGGTCGGCATCCCTTTGTGCCTTGGGTCGGCAGAACTTGGGTCGCTAACTGTTTGATATGCTAGATCGGTGAGTCATGGCCGAGATGGAGTTAACATTTGCCCCTCGAAGTACGCGCCTAATGGTTAGGTCGTGTGCTTCGATGTCCTTTGACTCGTCCGCCACTAGGTCGGTTGCGACCCAACAGTTATATCTGCCGCTTCAGGCATCCCTACTGTAGGTATAAAACATCCATCTCCTTCTTTTTCATTACTTGTTTCCTTGCTCAATTCTGCCATTAAAATATTCTCAAGTTCCTGAAAGCGATTTCATTCCAATTGATCACCGATAGTCTCTACCATTCATTACGTAAGTGATTTTACTCTTCTTTTGACCGTAGATTACCATCGATTCGTGAATTTTGTCGCTCGAACTCGAATTGCCTCCTTGTACGATGCTCCATCACGAATCCCATCACATTTATAGTTGATGAAGCCTAGGTTGCTCGATTCGGCTTCAGATGATCGTTGATACAACTAAGATGGTTTATCACCTTAAACTCGATGATCTCTGATGGCAGGGTATTGTACTTGTAACAATTTCGAATTGTTGTATTTGGTGATTCGAGAGCAGGAATGAAGGCTGATGTTGATGAAATGGTTATGGGGTTAATGGGTTGAATGGAGTGAAATGTTGATTCGGAGGCGACTCAGCAAATTCAGATGACCTAATTTTTTGGCCGACCTAAACTTTAAGAATTGAATCGTGGCCGAGTTAACACTTGGGGAAATTCCCACTTCTTCGAACCAGAGCCTTTCTCCTGATTACTCCTTCACGACCTAGAGGACTACCGATTTAAGGAACGAAGGAACTTAGCCTTAACTCGCGAAGGATTTTTAAATCGTAGCCGACTTAATACTTAAGCTTTGGACGTGTTGTCATTTAGGATCATAGACCCACTTTGGGTATTTGACTTGAACTGCCGAATTAAATTGTCTGAATTTTGAACTGCCCCAACCCTAAACTTGCTTGATTCTCATTGTATTATTTCACAGACTGCATTGACTTATAAGCTGCCAACCTGCTGAAAATAACAAACAAAGAAAACCAAGGCGAAAATACTGCCATTGACTGGCTACATCAGATGACAGATTAGTCGAGCAACTTAAATATATTGCATGAAATGCTTGTGAATCAATCAACTAAAGTTAAACATTAATGCAAAGTGTCAACAATCTGAACTGATTTGTTTGTATCAACATTATACTTGCATATTTAGGCTTAAAACAATAGTCCGTGGATTTCATAACTAACAAATGCTTGCTAGTTTTCATTCCAGTTATATTTGTTTATTGCTTTGTTAATTTTATACAACACCTCACACACATTTTAGGAAACGTGCACCTTGATGTTTGAATATCTAGTTATTTATGTAGAATGACTTCCCATCAAGAAGAAATGGCAGCTCAAGAGGAAGAAACTTTTCCAGTATCTCTTCCTATAGAGGACCCTCCAGAAAGAACCCCAACTATTCTAACCCCGAGAGCATTTACTCAGCTGCGCACTCAATTTGGTTTTGCTGAAAGTGATGTCCTACTCCCTGGGCCAAGTGATACCGCCGACAGTCCTCCCCATGGCTTTATTGCAATCAATCGTCAAATGTGTTTAAGCGGGGTGATCCCTCCTTTTAATGACTTTCTCCGAATTCTTCTTCTTCGGTTGTCAATCTCTCCGTCCCAACTTCATCCTAATGGTTATGCCATCTTGATGGGGTTGTGTGTTTTGTTCAGAAGAACTTTTGATCGCTTACCAAGTTTTGAAGAAATTCGTTACTTATGCTCGTTTGCAAAGAGTAGAGATCATCCTTCCCTTATAATTGTGAGGAGTGCTAGAAACCGCAAACTTATTTCTGATCTTACCGAAAGCGTTCATGGATTTTTGAACCAATTTCTCTTTGCCCGCTGCCCCCCAGGGTTTTATGCCGATTGGAGAGTAGGAAGTAAGATTACCTGTCTCCATTTTTTAGCTTTCTCGAGATCCGAATTATCAATTGCTAATTTCATTCTTTGCTCTTTTCAGCACTTCCTCTTCCCTCTAGAGATCCGGTCCATAAGCAGACTTTTGACAGATTGAGTGCCGTGACCGTAGCAGAGAGAAGCATCAAGTTTTTGTTGAGGGATGAATTTTTGCACCAATAAGGGCTTCTACATACTTCTCGTTCTACACATCCTCATGAAATCCCAGACTTCCCGGCTAGAGCGTTGGATGCCCCAGTTTCTACAGACACATCCATACCAAAAGGACCTGCTCCCGAGGCTTCGCTAGTGAAGTGCTCCACTTCTGTTGATGTTGCGGGGCCATCTGACGAACTTGTCCCGGTTATCGAGGAAGAAGAGCCTCAGGGATCTCCTCGACGTTCACTGAAATCTGGCGAAGAAGCCGAGAAAACTAGCCTTGTCAAGCAGAGCAGGGACGATACTTTCGAAGGGCTGAGCGACCTCTTTGCCACCTCGCAAGAGATCTTTAAAGATGATCCTATCACTACCGGGGTTTCTTCTTCAGTAGTTGAAGCGACTTCTATCCTGCAACAGACTCCGTCAACTCAAGAGTTGACGCTAACTATTACACCCACAACCACTCCTCAATTAAAGAGTGGTTCGTAGTTTGATGCGCGTAGTTTGCACATTACACTCACTTAGAATCTTTCAGCACTTTTATGCTTCTGACTTTTTATACTTTGAAGAATTCTAAAATTTAGCTCTTTTTTATTTCAGATCCTCCGATGGGGCGCAGCGGATCCTACTATGATGATTTCCAGCGCTACGGGAGGCGTAGCCAATATGATTACAAGCGTTACCTCCCCTCTTACAGAGAACCTGATGAAGAAATAGCCGCCCGAAAGGCTCAAGAGAAGAGGGCTCAAGAGGAGCGTTATGAAAGAAGAGAGAGGGAGAAGCGGCACGATTCTTCGCAGAGAGGCGACGATTCACATAAAAGAAAATCCCATGATGACAGAGGAAAAAGTCATATGGTTGAAGATTCGAGCAAGCGAGCCCGACATGGTGAGAAGCACACCTCTACAACTCCTGAAAAGGTTACTACCCCCGCCTCGCTTGACATTCCTTCTGGCTCTCCCGCTCTCGGGAAGACAGACATCCAAACAATAATTAGCAGGCCCAAATTCCAAGTTGGACCGGGCCCGGCCACTTTGCAAAGTCGGTTTCCACAGTGGTGTCTGAAGGGAGTAAGGTTCGACCTTGACTTGGTTCCTATCGACAAATCTGCCATGTTACGAAACCTCGATGCCGTCAAGCTTGATATTGAGAGGATGTCAAACTGGCAAAAACTTGTTGATGAGCTCCAAAGGGTTAATTGTGCAAACATAGAGGCCATGCTCACTATGGAAAATGACAAAGCCGAATGGCAAAATGTTCTTGAGCAACATGACGCTGAAATGAGGAGCATCGCTTCTTACAATGAAGAACTTGAAGCAAAAGTTGAGGAACTGAAACAAGAGCTTGCTCCTTCCTCTACTTCCTATTCTCAAAAAGAAGAAGTGCTCCTAAAACAAGTGAGAGATGCCCATGCCAGCCAAAGAGATGCCGAAGATAGGCTTGAAGTGCAGAAAAGAATTAGTGAGGGCTATGTTGCTGATATTGAAGAGCTTCGGAAGAAGAACAGCTACCAAGAGGCAGAGATTCAAATGCTTAAGCTTCAACTTTCTAAAGCTGAAATGGAGCGTGATGAGGCCGTTGCCGGCAAAATTGCAGCTGAAGAATCTCACGAGGCAACGAGGACCAACATCAGCTCAACATTATTTGATTTCTACCTGCATAGCATCTTGGGGCATGGCAGCCTCGCCTTTCTAGGGCCCAAGTATGAAATTACTCTGGCCGAAGTTTGGGAGGCCGCACTCGATATGCTTGGCGGTAAAGGCGCTGGCTATGCTGAGTCAGCTCTTGAGGAGCATTATCTTGATGACGATGCACGCGCCGCTCTCGCCAGGGGGAGAGAACAACTTGCAAAATTAAGGGCCGAAACAGCGGCAGGAGAATATTCAGGAAGAACTGTCTCAACTGCTCCACTTCAGCCTTCTCCTTCAGCCGAAATTGACATTATCGGTTCTAGTTCTCATTCTCTATCTCCTACCAAAGTTACCACCGAGATCACAAGCATACATGGTGGAGATGAAGGCGACGAGGGTGCCGAGGCACAGGCTTACGAGGTTGATGTCAGAATACCGACTTCTCCAGGTAACCCTACTGCTAATCTTGCCCAAGTAGACTGCTCATCTGTTTCTTACGAGCTTGATGAGCTTTTTGACTACTTCTTGAATCTCAGCGAATCTTTATCTCCGCTTTTTACTGACTTTAACTTCTTTTCTTCTATAGAGAAAGCACCGAGTATTGTTCAGGCTTCTCCTCCTCCAATTATTCCTTCTCCGCCTCTTAAGGTCACTCCTCCTTCTGCCTCGCAACCCGGGTCACAAGAGGAGCAAATAGAAGCTCTTCACGGCTTAGATGATCCTGTTGCTTCTCAAGATCCGAGAGGAGAAGAAACTGAAGGAAGCGAGAAGACTCCAGAACCAACTGGCTCCGACGCTGAACCGTTATCTAAACTTCTTTCTCCAGGGAGTGGGTCTTCCTCCAAGAAGAGAGGAAAGCAGGGAGTTTCCAAGAAGAAGAAGAAGAAAGGATCCTTAACTGGCGAAGAAGAAAAAGAAGAAAGTCCGACTGAGCCCCTTTCTCCTTCATCCCCTACTCTTACAAGCCGGCCTAAGAAGTTAGTTATTCGGCCGGGTGCGGGCTCAAAAGTTGGACGGAAGAAGAAATGATGGCTCTGGTTCTGTGGCTTTCATATCGCTTTTTGCCTTTTTTGCATGTACTGACCGGAAATTGTGTGGGTACCGGCCCCCGCATTCTTCTTTTACTTTTTACCTTGGAACTTGTATCTGTACAAAATTTTAACAGTGTTGAATAAAATAATTCTTTTTCTTCATACAAACTTCTGTCTGTATCTGAAAATGCATTTATTATTCATTTTTGTACAAGTTTCTTTGTACGATTTTGTAGTGAGCTAGTGGTATATATTGTTCGAGCGCAATTTTACCGATGTAGTTATATCATGTTGCCCCTATACCATAAGCTCATTGTAATATTTTATTTTATGAGGAACTCGTACTTTTATTTTTTAAAGAATAATTATTCCACATTTGGAGGAATATTATTTCGTTAAAAAACAGAGTACAAATAAGTTTCCACGCTTCATCCTTCGAAGATATCACTTTTTGTTTTGTGCATATACACATTTTACTGAATGAAATCTTCTATGTGGTAAAGCGGGTATTTGAAAGGTACTTCAACTTCTTTTTGAGGAAGAGAATTTTCTGGAATAAGTAATTCATTCTTCCTTTGAAAGTTAAAGTGTGCCTTTGATGAGGATTTTTTTTTTGTTTACTTGCCACAGTAAAGGGCTTCTTGATTTTTGTTTCTTTGAAAAGTTGCACCTCTGAGGAAGACTTTTTCACGTTTCAACACCTGGAAGTTTTATTTCAATCTTGGTGAAACGTGTGCCTCCGAAGAGGTCTTTTTGCTTGATTGTGCCTCCAAGAGAAGGTCTTTTCATTTCTGCCTCTGGGAAGAGGTCTTTCTGTTTTATTGTGCCTCTGGGAAGAGGTCTTTTTATTTCTGCCCCTTGGGAGAGGCTTTTTTTTCATTTCAACTTTGGTGAAGTGAAACTCCGAAGAGCGGCTGTCGCACTTCAACTCCTGGTGAAATGGGCCTCCGAAGAGGGCTTTTATTTTGTTTTGCATTTCAACTCTGCTGAAGTGAAACTCCGAAGAGCGGCTGTCGCACTTCAACTCCTAGTGAAATGGACCTCCGAAGAGGGATTTTATTTTGTTTTGCATTTCAACTCTGGTGAAGTGAAACTCCGAAGAGCGGCTGTCGCACTTCAACTCCTGGTGAAATGGCCTCCGAAGAGGGCTCTTATTTTGTTTTGCATTTCAACTCTGGTGAAGTGAAACTCCGAAGAGCGGCTGTCGCACTTCAACTCCTGGTGAAATGGGCCTCCAAAGAGGGCTTTTATTTTTTTTTGCATTTCAACTTTGGTGAAGTGAAACTCCGAAGAGCGGCCGTCGCACTTCAACTCCTGTGAAATGGGCCTCCGAAGAGGGCTTTTATTGCCTAGAAGTTACTCTCTCATGGTTGGAGGGTCATGACTCCTCCAATCTTTTTTTTGAGTAGAGAACTTTCTTTTTTGCGGCGTATGCCTCGTTAGAGGTCTTTATCCTCTGAAGAGGGCTTGTGCCTCCGAAGAGGGCTTTAGTTGTTCCTTGTCTACTTGCTTATGCCTTTTCAGCGATCCTCTGTTTTTCTTTTCAAGCTCACACTCCCTTCTCTTACAAGTAGTTTGTTTAATCCAAAGAAGTGTACTTCATTGTTAGGCAAGTTCACGAGAACGGGCATAAGCTTCTTAATTGGATGTTTGTTTGTTCAAACGATCTCAATTTATGAGCAATGGCCCGTTTCCGGCGAAATCATTGGCCGTTCAATTGAAGCACTTCCTATCTAAGATTTGAATTCGGGGCTTTTGTGACTCGAAATTTGTTTGCTGAATGATAACCAGAATCACTTGGTCTTGTAATGTGCAAGTTTTATTTTCATTGTCTGCAAAAATTTAAATCGACATTTCAGCAATACATTTAATGTACTTTTCATATCGAAAATAAAGCAAACATGTAATAATAATAAGAAACACACGATTTATAGTGGTTCGGCCAAGAATTTGGGCCTACGTCCACTTTATAGTCTTTCATTATTCACTTGCATCGGTTTTACAATTGCTTTCAATTATAAGAATCATACATTCATAATTCTTTTTACAATATTTCAACAAAGCTATCAAGTAAAGTATGGACGCAAGTGATTGCTGTTCCAAGCCTTTGGAATTTGATCTCCTTCGACAGTAGCGAGTTTGAATGTGCCGTCAAGAAGCTTCTGACCTATGACATATGGTCCTTCCCAATTTGGCCCAAACACACCTGTCGCTGTCATGATTCTCTTCAGGACTAGATCTCCAATCTCAAAGCTGCGTTGGCGAACTTTGGAATTGAAATGTCTGGCTATCCTTTGCTGATGAGCTGCGATTCTGAGCTCTGCCTCTTCTCTTTTTTTCCTCAAGGAGATCTAGTGCCTCAAGCTGTAGTTTTTCATTCTCCGCTTGATTGAAATGGATTCTTCTATGTTAAGGGACCTCTGTTTCTACCGGAATCATTGCTTCTGACCCGTATGCCAATGAAAACGGAGTATGCCCAGTCGCAGTTTTGTGGGTAGTTCTATATGCCCATAGTGCTAGCGGTAGCTTATCGACCCAACCACCTTTTGCTCTTTCAAGTTGTTTCTTGATGGTTGACATGATAATTTTGTTTACTGCTTCCACCTGCCCGTTTGCCTGCGGATGAGCCACTGCTGAGAAGCTTTTTCGGATTTTGAATCGCTTGCAAAATTCTTGGAATTCTTCACTTTCGAATTTAGTACCATTGTCTATAATTATCTTTTGAGGCACACCATATCTGCAAATGATACTTTTAGCTACAAAATTTATCATCTTCTTAGAGGTGATAGTAGCCAATGGTTCAGCTTCAGCCCATTTAGTAAAATAATCTACAGCAACAATGGCATATTTGATTCCAGATTTGGCAGTTGGTAAAGGTCCTATAAGATCTATCCCCCAGACTGCAAATGGCCATGGACTGACCATCTGTGTGAGTTCAGTTGAAGGTGCTCTGGGAATTTTGGCAAATCTCTGGCATTTGTCACACTTTCGGAAATAGTCTGCAGCATCTCGATTAATTTCTGGCCAAAAATATCTGTATCGGAGAACCTTCTTCGCTAAAGTTTGACCACCTAAATGATCACCACATTCCCCTCCATGTACCTCAGCTAGGATTGTCTTGGACTCTTCCTTGGATACACATCGAAGTAATGGCATTGAGAATCCCCGTCTGTATAATTGTCCATCCTGGAATATATAGTGAGAGGCTTTCCTCAGTAGCTTCTATCGTTCTTGTGAATTTTCCGGTAAAGAGCCATTGAGCAGATATTCTGTTATTGGAGTCATCCATGATTCTTGCTCTTGAGACACACTCATGATCCAATCAATATCCATCTCATTAATGCTTGGAGCTGACATGACTTCCACTAGAGCTAACCCCAGAAATTGAGCTTCGCCTGTGCTAGAGTACTTTGCGAGAGAATCTGCTTTCATGTTTTCTTCTCGAGGAATATGGCTTATCGTGTAGTGGTCGAAGTCACACAGGAGCTCCCAGGCCTTTGACAAGTAGGCAGGCAGATTTCCCCATTTCGCTTGGAATTCCTTCTTGACTTGGCATACAATAAGCTGAGAATCACTGAAGATCTGTAATGCTCTGATGTTTAGTTCTTTAGCAATTCTCAAGCCAGCGATAAGAGCTTCGTATTCTACTTCGTTGTTCGTTGAAGGAAATTCCAATCTTAGCGCATAGCATAATGACCGACCCTCAGGGGTTTCAAGTACAACCCCGGCTCCAGAACAGTAGTCATTTCTCGCGCCATCAACATATAACTTCCATTGGATTGGGGAATCATTGATCGTTTCTTCTTCACTGTTACCCTTATCTGTGAATTCTGCCATGAAATCCGCTAAAGCTTGTTCGTTAATTGCTTTTCGGGGGTGATAAGTGATGTCATATTGACTGAGTTCAATGTTCCACTTTAGAAGATGACCCGAAGTCTCAGGGCGAAACAGGACTTGCTTTAAGGGTTGATCAGTGAGGACTCTGATCGTATGAGCTTGGAAATATTGCCTAAACTTCCTCGATGCAATCAGTAGGCAATAGGCGAGTTTTTCCAACTTGGAGTAATTCATCTCTGCCCCGGTGAGTCTTTTGCTGATATAGTAAACCGGATGTTGAATCCTTTTGTCTTCTCGTATCAGCGCTGCACTTAGAGCATGAGATGACACTGCCAAGTATATAAGAAGATCCTCACCATCGCCGGGCCTAGAAAGTATTGGAGGCGTTTCCATATGACGAATCAATTCATCAAAGGCTTTTTGGCATTCGGGAGTCCAATCAAAGTTTTTCTTTCCTTTCTTTAGAGCGTCAAAGAATGGGATGCATTTATCAGTAGCTTTGGAAATGAACCGACTCAAGGCGGCGACCTTTCCGTTAAGACTTTGCAATTCCTTCTTCGTTCTAGGAGCTTTGACTTCTTTTAAGGCGGTATTTTGAGCTGGAGTAGCTTCAATGCCCCTAGCGCTCACAATGAAACCTAAGAACTTTCCAGACTCCACCCCAAATGAACATTTTAAAGGGTTAAGCTTCATTCCGTATTTCCGGAGGACTGCGAACATTTCTGCTAAGTGTTCTATGTGATCCAGTGCTTTCTTAGACTTTACTAACATGTCATCGACGTAGACTTCCATAGTCTTTCCCAATTGCAGTTTGAACATAGCATTAACAAGTCTTTGGTAGGTTGCCCCCGCATTCTTCATCCCGAAGGGCATAACTCTGTAGCAGTAAAGACCAACATCGGTGATAAAGCTCGTGTCCTCCTGATCTGGCTCATGCATCATGATCTGGTTATATCCGGAGTAGGCATCCATAAAAGATAACAATTCATGTCCCGCTGTTCCATCTACCAGTTGACCGATCCTGGGTAATGGGAAGCAGTCTTTGGGGTGTTTAGAACTGAAAAATCGATGCACACTCTCCATTTTCCGTTGGCTTTCTTAACTAGCACTGGATTTGAAACCCAATTCGGATAGGTAGATTCTTTGATAAAGTCATTCTCCATGAGCCGATCAACTTCTTCTTTTAATGCTGCTGACCTTTCTGGACCTTGGGTTCTCCTTTTCTGTTTCACAGGCATAAATTTTGGATCAATATTCAGAGCGTGTACTGCAACTTCTGGGCATATTCTGCACATATCGGCATGAGTCCAAGCAAAAACATCCAAATTTGCTTTTAAAAAAGATATTAAGATATTCTGAATTGACACATTAAGTTGTGAACCCACATTCAACACCTTATTTGGGTCCTCCGGGTCAACAGGTACTGGTACTGTCGTTTCCACTGGTACCACTCTATTCTCCCCTGCACTGGCTTTTCTAGGATCCATCTCTTTTCGTGCTCCGCTGTGCTCGCCAGTACAGGGTCCGCCCTGTAATTGCTACAAGGCTGGTTCTTTGATGCGAACTGGGGTTGTCGCATCCTTTCCCATTTCTCTTTTCCTTGCTTCTCGCAGCTCTGTCAGATAACACTCCCGCCCAGCATTTTGATCCCCTTTTATAACTCCTACTCCATTGTCTGTGGGGAATTTAATGGTGAGGCACCATGGGGCCAGAACATCTTTGAATGCTACAAGAGTTGGACAGCCAAGGAAAGCATTATAAGCAGAGAATTCGTCGACAATCACAAAAGTTTGCTTGCGGACTACTTTTCTTTCTCCCTCTCCAAGTTCTACAAGCAAATCAATGGTTCCTATCGGCTGTTTTGGCTCCCCGGTGAAGCCAGCGATTTTCTACGACGAGGCTTGCACATCAGCCATAGGGACCTTCATTTGGTCGAATGTTTTCTTGAAGAGGATATTGCAGGATGCGCCACAATCAATGAGAACTCTTCTAACAATAGCTGGCCCGATACCAGCCGAGATGACTAAGGGATCCAAGGTAGGAGCTTTAACCCCTGTGGAATCTCTGGCTCTGAACACAATATCATCATTGAAAGTTCTTTGTTGTTTCAGGGGCGTAGCATCTTCCAAAATAAAGACATCTTCTTCGGCTGGTACATATTTCAAAGCCCGGGTATACCTTTCCGTCTCACCCCAGCTCCTGCCTGCTGGGTGAGGTCCTCCCGTAATGACATTGATAACAGGCTTTCCGGATTCATGCCCTGCAGCCTTCTCACTTGTCCTGGGTTGATGAGCAGGAGCTCGTTGCCCTTGACTAGACGAAGCGGGATTGCTGCTATTCTTTTCCACAAATTGCTGCAGCTTGTTTTCCCTTATCAATTCTTCAATCAAATTTTTCAATTGGCGGCATTCATCGGTATCATGACCGGGTTGATTATGAAAGCGGTAGAACTTCCCGCTTTGTACAACTTTTTTCCCGGTTCTCAGAACAGGAGGTTTAGGATAATCAACAGAATCTTTAGTGGCAAGGTAAATACGCTCTGGCGTATCTGATAAAGGAGTATATTCCGATGGCTTGAAGGAACGAGGCTTCTTCAGATTTTTCTGTTTCTTCTCATCGTTATTTCCCCTTTTCTGTCCTACAGATTCACTCTTGCGTGGAGCAGCAATGTTATCTTCAGGTTTTTCCAATACTGTCTTCACCGGTACAGGACGACTTTCCAGGCGTATGAACTCATCTGCTTTCTTGTAGAATTTTTCAAAGGAATTTGGTTCCTTCATGTTTAGCCATTTTCCAAATTCACTCGACTTGTCAATGGCCTTCATCAGATAAGTCAAGATCATCCGTGGTTCTGCATTGTCTACCTCGGCCAGCGCTATATTAAAGCGATTCAAGAAAGATCTGATAGTTTCCCCTGGATTCTGTTCTAAACTTGACAACGACATGATATCTTTGGCTTTTGAAGCATATAGTCTGAACTGCTCCTTGAATTTCCAGGTTAGGTCAGAAAACTGATCTATAGACCGGATTGGTAGCTTGGTGAACCAAAGCAGGGCTACACCTTCCAGGTATACAGGAAAATATCGGCACTTTATTTCATCAGAAGCTCTGGCACCTGTCATGTGCCAATCATACTTATACAAGAATTCGTTCGGGTCGCTTGTCCCCTTATAAGCTGGAATGGTTGGAGGGACGAACTTCCTCGGAAACTCAGTCTTTAAGATCCTTTCGGTAAACGAGGTTTTACTTGGAGCGAAATCCCATTCTTTCTTGTCTTCATTCCTTTGCATGCTCTCTTTCATGATTTGTTGAATCATTTCAGAAAGATACCCCTCATCATTTCGAGCTTTAGATCCACCAACTTCAGGAAGTGTCTTCTCAAAGGGGCTGGCAGCCCTCTCAGGAACGTTCCTTTCTTCAGCATCATGAACGTTGCCAGCAAAGTTCCTTTCATTACTCGTTGGTTGACGGTTTGCCCCAAGCAAATCGTTCAACCTATTCAAAATTAGAGCATTTTGGGCATTTTGAGCCTCCAATTGTGCATTTTGGGCATTTATCTGCTGGTTCAGCCCTAAAATTACAGCATCCAATTCTGCTTTTGTAACCTCAACAGGTGGAGTGGCTTGATTAGGTACTGGGGAAGCGGAGGTTCCCTCTTGAACATTTCCAGATCTAACAGATCTACTCCTTCTCCCTGGAGCCATGATTTCAGATAAACTTCTAGTCTTCAAAGAGATTACTTCAACAAACTTTCGTGGAGCAATGATGATAATTCACCTGAGTTCACCTCTCAGTGAAAGCACCAAAAATGTTAACGCTAAAATTTGAACGCCAACACCCCGGTGTGTAAAGTGTAGTTGTGAAAGCACCACCCGATGATTCGGGAACAGAGTATAAGCAGAAAACTGCAGAAAAAACAGTAAACAACAGCAATTTTATAGTGGTTCGGCTTAATAGTTTGCCTACGTCCACTTTGAATATCTTTATTAACGAATTCGTTACAGATCGATACAATTCTTCCCAAGTACAATACAATTTGAATTACTAAACACTTTGAACGAATGGCTTAAACTTCAATGTGAGTGAAAGTCTTCAAATCCATGTCGGATGTATGAGGTTCCTTCTTGAAGTTGTTGATAGCGTTCTACGTGTCTTGAAAGCCTTGAGTGTCGAGTCGGTTTGGAATGTAGCAGAGTATCGGTGCTTGGAAAGAATGAGCCAAAAGTCCCTTGAACGTTGGAGGTGGTCGCGTATTTATAGGTGTGATTCTGGGCAGCAGTTTTTCACTCAAGTCATGAGTCGTGACCGACTTTAGTTGAGTCGCGGCCGACCTATAGAAGCAAATCCACGGTCTAATAGAGTTAAGCTGACTTACCTGACTTCATGCAAGTCCAAAGTCGTAAATGAGTTATGGGGCCAGGTCATGAAATGATGAGGTATCTGATTCGCTTGCTTAGGTCGCGAACGACCTACCATAGGCCTTAGGTCGGTCTGCCCCATGAGTCGGCCATCATCTTTAAGGCATTCACGTTATAACCCGGTGAGTCGCTGTCCCTGTTAAGTCGGCAACCAGTTGAGTCGTCACTCATTCTGAGTCGGTTCATAGGTTAGGTCGGTAACAAGCTAAGGCTGTTGAGTCGGAACTTCCTTTGAGCCTTAAGTCGGTCTGCTTGTCAAGTCCCTTAGGTCGGTATCCTTCTTAAACCTTATGCAGTTAGGTCGGTCTTCCATGCTAAGATACTAGGTCGGCATCCCTTTGTGCCTTGGGTCGGCAGAACTTGGGTCGCTAACTGTTTGATATGCTAGATCGGTGAGTTATGGCCGAGATGGAGTTAACAGGAATATACCTCTTATCGATATATTTTTGTTTGGATTATGATGATTGATGATGTTGTTGCACTATCATTGTGTAAAACCCCAGGACCTCATTATACACACATAAATATGGATTTTATGAGGAAATTGGTTAAGTCACAGACATTTAAATTTAATTCAAAATGGTTTTAAATTTGAATTTTGAATCCAAATGGTTTTGAAAATGGATTTATGTTAAATGTAAAAGGCTTTTGAAAAGAAGTTTTGAAGATAAAAGTTATTTTGAATAACTTAATAAAGTTTTGAAATTTAAAATAGTTTGATTTGAATTTAAATTCAAAGATTTGAAATTGAATTCTATGTTTGGGAATTATGGTTTTAAAAGGTTATTCAAGTTAAAAATGTGTTTATATGGGTTTTACACCATTTTAAAAGTATTTTTTGGGAATTTGAATTTACCCAAGTTTGAAAGGCTTTAACTTGTATAAATGTAATCGGATTTTTCCGAAATAAAAGCTGTTTGTTTTCAAATAATAAAAGCTTTCCTATAAGGAAAGGATTTCCAATTCGTGTTGAAAGATTTCAAGTTGAAATAGAATTGAAATGTTTTTGAAAACTATGAATAAATCTTTGTGAAAGATAATTGAATCTTGTTTTGAAATTGAAGAAGATGTATAAGGTGTATGTTTTAAATAAAAGATTTGAAATGAAAATTGTTTTTGAAAAGCTATGAATTTTTGGAAATGGTTTTGGAAAATATGAATTGAGTCTTTTATTTAAATGATTGGATGAGTTAATCCAATTTGAAATTGTTTTGAAAGCTATAATTGAATCTTCGTGAAAGGTGGGTGAACTTTGTGAAATGAATCTTTTTATTTAAAAGATTTGAAATAGTAATTGGTCTTAGCCATTTAAAGAAAGGTTTTGGATAATAAGTTGTGACATAACTGAGATCCCATTATCCATATGGTTTTTAAATATTGCGCTCATTATTCGTGTAACGACCCAAATTCCTATCTCCAGGAAATCGCATCGCTAATAAGAAAGAAAGGGATAGAGAATAGAAAGAAAGAGAAGAAAGAGGAACCAACACATCAGAATCTAAACAGCGGAACGAATAAATTATATTAATAACATAAAATATTTACATAGTATACAACATTATCAGAGTACACAGATATACAACTCATACTAGACAGTTATAAACACCTGTCTAGTATTTACAACATAATACAATCTCAGAGACAAACACAGAACACAATGCGGAATATTAATAGCTAACGCAGAAGCCTCCTGCTCCATTGCTCCTCCAATATTCGTCAAAGAAAATCCGAATCCTAACCTGAATCCCTTGGCTACTCGTAAAAATTTGAGTACCCAAGAGTTTATGGAAATCAAAAATAAACTCTGGGTCAGACATGAGTCTGGTGTGAGTAACAGGTTAAAGTTGCTTAACTTTTAAAAACCTTTTGAAAAGAAAAGGTATCACGTAAGACTTCCCACACATAAACATGGAAAAGTTTTTACCTTACGCTAACCAAAACATTTGATAGGAAATCCAGTGATATTATAATAGTGTCTAGGGTTTTCAAGTAAATATGAAATAGCCGAAATTGTTACATTCATTAAATTCCATCTACTAGCCACAAAAGTGGGTAATACAATCAAAACCGTTGGCACTTATTGGATTTTGGATTCCATACAATGGCAGGGCTACTAGGGTACCGCCCATCACAGTACGTGGCCTAGATCACCGTACCGAGGATTACACCCTTCATCCCCTACAACACAAGGCCGGACCCGTTCCTTACTGACAGTTCCGAACAAGACAACCCCGGCAGTTGTCACGATTCAACCACCCCACATAGCCGAAAAAAAAGGGACCTCTAGACAGGAGTAAATCTTGCTCTCAAGTGGGGGCTACCCACGAAGCCTTGCTGCACCTCCCCTGTTTTAGTCATTCCCGGTTGATGAGGCTTGAGGCTACGATTACCTTTATAGGACATCAAATCTTAGAATGCTCATCGTCCGCCTGACGATGTGCTAAAAGCATTCAATCCATACAAGTTCGTTCCGGGTTCGAACGAATCCGAATGCACTATCTTGTTGCACTCATTATTGGAATCACCCTCAGAGTCAACGACCATAGCCCTTGCACTCTGATTCACCATCTCGAATCTATAAGCACTATTCCATCAAACTCATTACGGAATCACCCATAGAGTTATACTGACGTATAGCCCTTACACCTCGAGTCTTCACTTGCTCCTCTTAGATTCACGACTAACGTTAATTGGAATCGATGTGGTTTTCGGATTCCAAATATGGAAACCCGATCCCGGTCTCATCGAAATCCAAAGCGTATCTTTTAGGTCCAAGTTGTTTTAAGTTTAAAACAATTCAATTTAAACTATCTATATACACACAGATGATACTTCACATCATCATAATAGATAATCAATATTATCATAAACAAGTAATCTATATTATCATCATCCATAGATAACTCATACCATCACAATGCATACAATACATCCATATCACACAATACTAATCTCATTTCTGAGATTCAAACCTTTCAAGTTTTACCATATCATTCATTCATAAGTAAAGATCTATAATCACACCATCTATAATTAATTTAAAATGAATTAAATTAATTATTTCTATCTCTAATTAATTTAAACTGAATTAAATTAATTACCTATTTTTAATTAATTTAAAATGAATTAAATTAATTACTTCACCATTTAAAACTTGCTTACTTAACCATTAATTGATTATCAATCAATTAAATAATTATCCTCAAACTAATCACCTTAATTAATCACCCTTGATTAATTATCCCTTAATTACATTCAAGTAATTATCTTTAATTAATTTTACAAATTAATTATCCTTAACCAAATTCAGTAATTAACCTTTAATTACTTCATTAACTAATTAATTACATTAATTAATTACTTCCTTAATCACTTATCATTGATTAATTAATCTTATCCTTAATTACATCATTAATCATATTAATTAATGATCCTTAATTATATTTAACCTATTTAGATTAATTATGTTAAGTAATTAACCCTAATTAAACCATAATTATTAATTATTCTTGATTAATTAATTATCCTTAAGTACTTCCTTAATCACTTCTAAATTAATTACATTTAATAATTAATTATATTTATTAATCATCCTTGAGTAATTTCATTAGTAATTAATTACTCTTAATTAATTACATCACTTAATTATTTTAAATAACTTAATTGATAAATGCTTAAATTAATTACACAAAGTATTTAATCCCAAAATACCATACTTTAATAAATTACTTCCAATGATTTACTTAACTTAATTACTTCTCTAAGTAATTATTCCACATTGATTTCTTATCAATCTATTCAATGATTTTCCTAAATTAATTAAACTTAATTAATTAATTTGAACTAACCCAATTAATAAATTAATTACAAAGAGTAATTAATATCTTTAATTATTTCTATAAAGTAATCATACTTAATTAAGTTTCATAATTGATTATCTAAATTAACTAATCTAATTAATTATCAAAATTAATTACATTAATTAATTAATAAATAATCACAAGTTAATATACTTTGTCAACTCATCATCAATGCTTTGATTACCTTTCTAAGTAATTAACTTAAATAAATTTCAAATTTAATTAACCTTAATTTATTTCAAATCATTAATTAATTAAACAAATTAATTAATTAAATTATTTAAATTACCCTTACAAATTTAATGAAACAAAAATCATTACATCTTGAATTTACTTTAAAATAAATATTTCTTATTCATGATTACTTTATCATTAATAAAGTAACTTAAAACAATTTAACTTAAAATTGTTTCAAATCACATTTTAAATTTTAAATTTAAAAAGAAATCAAACTTAACTTAAACAAAGTTTTAGAAACATTTTAAAATCCTTTAAGACTTTATACTAATGATTTTCTTATTTTATAAAAGAAGTTATAATAAATTTAAATTCCAAATTCATTTCAAATACAAATCATATTTAAATATATTTCAACATCCAAATTTGTTTAAATATTTAAATTGCCTTAAAACTTCCTTTATTTTCAAATCATTGTTTCAAATTGGAATTTGATTTCAGATTTAAACTCATGTTAGAATCTCTACTTATATTTAAAGCTTTATTCAAAACTAAAATATTTAAACTCTTTGAAGTTGTTTAAACATTTTTGTTTCAAAGTTTAAATTTAAAATTTTCAAACTGGATTCAAATCTCATTTGAAATTCATTCCTTAAATTTTGATTTAAATTCTGTTTACAAAATCCTGCATTTAGATTTTTGAACAAATCTTAAAATTAAAACTACAGGTTTTCAGAAACCTGTAATTACAAAAAAAAAACCCGAGTTTCCCCCATATTTGCTTCGAGTAAAAACATATGCCGCTTCGAGTTAAAAATCAATTCACCCGAAGAAAATAACTACTACCCAAACCCACATCTCCTGATACCCTATGCACTCGTGCACCTCCACTAGCGAACCACACCTCTCCGACCATTCCCGATGATCCACATAAGTGAAGTTCAACCACTCACCTCCTTTCCAACACTCAGATCACCACAAGTAGCCCATCATCGAGATTGAGCCCTAAACCCAAACTGGAACGCAATTAGAAAACCTGGAATTAGAAGGCCATCTCCCTTCCAAAACCTATCACCGCCGACATCACCACCCTCAGTCCACCAGAATGGCAGAAACTCCGGTCACCATCTCGTCAGTGGCCAATCACCCATCTTCCCAAAATTCGTTGCACTCGATCGTCTCAAGTCTTCAAGATGATTGAAATACCAAGTCCAGATAAAATTAGGTTTACAAACTTTGCCCACCTCCCATCGCCTCCACCAAGCCCTATACATCTTTCTGGCATTTTTTCCATACTCTCAGATCACTAAACTACCCCCACAAAGGACCCCAAACATTCCAATCCACTCGATCATCAGAGAATGACTAAAACCCATTTTCTGTTCAAATGGGTACTGCAATCCCATCTCCTAACTAAACAATATGATTTTAGTTTTAAAAATCATTAATTTGTTTAGGTTTTCAGTTTACAATACTGCATTTAAAATCCATAATGTTTGTGTTTTCAAGTTTATTAATCATGCTCTGATGTTTCAACATTTTACAGAGTAGGTTACAAATTTTGTGTTTTTACTTGATAAGTTTTAAACTAAGCTATAGCATCTTTAACATAATTATTTCAGGTCCTTAACAAAGCATTTAACTAGAGCAAAGAATTTTTTAAAAAAAAAAACAGGACCTAAAAACAAGAATCAGAGGAAACAGTCACATACATTCAGACATATATATGCATACATTCAGTAATACATTCAAAATCATATGCACAGGCAATGCAATCAAATAACATACACAAACATACCTATTTAAACAACAATTTATATTTAAATTTCAAAAGAGTTACTCACCTGTAACTGGAGATGGAACAGAGGTTTTGGAAAACTGCATTGAAAGCTTTTTCTTTTATGTTTTTTTTTTAAAAACTGAGTTGCTTGCATGCAGGATTGATTCCATTAGCATCTAAATTTTTAATTTGAAAAACTTGAAGTTGCATGCTTGAACAATCCAGACTACTCTTTACTTTTGAATTTAACTTGCATGCATGTTGTTGCTCAATACTTGCATGCAGGCCTGAATATTGTTTTTAAAACTGGAAGGAGACTGTAGGCTTAGAGGCATGAAGATTTTCAATTGCAGAATTGCTTCAGGTTAATATTTGATTTGCATGTTTGAATTTAAGGATTTACTTGGGAAAGGAATTACAGATTGAGTTGAAGAGGGTTTTGAAATGGATTTAAGATATTGATTTGGTTTTGAGAAATTGTTATTGATTTATTTTCATATTTTGAAGAGAAAAAAAATGAAGATTAGAAAGAAAGAGACTGGAAAAAAAAACATGCTTTTATGTAAGTGTAATTGATTTATTTTACAAACTAAAAGAAAAAGAAAAATAAAAGACACTTGTCTCAAATTTATGCTAACACATGTCTTTACAAGATTAGAATCATAACACTTGTCACAATACCTCTTAATATATTTACATGTGTTTTATAAATGAAATGTATTTCTTTTTAGTTTATTTTAAAAGTAAATAAAACTCTTTCACTTTATTTGTATTTATTTACGTGTAAGTTATTTCCATGAATGAATGTATATACATTCCTATTTTTAAAAGAAAATGAAGTGAAACAATTTATATAAAAATGAAAACTTATTTACAAGATTCATATAGGTTTATTCATTTGAACTTCAAAAATTCAAATGCTATTTATATATTTAAAATCCAATTTGAAAACTGATTTATATTAACATATTTACTTTGACAATAATAATTTTGTCTTTTGAAACATAACTACATTTATACATTTATTATTATTAGAAAATAACATGTTTATTTACTTTAAATCATTTATAAAAGAAATCATAAATTACATATCTTATTTAATTTTTTTAAATGCATTAATGTTTTATATATAAATAATATTTTAAATTTTTATACATAAATCCAAATTATCAAAATGATTTTTAGAATTTAAAACAAGATTTTATTTGTTAATTAAACTACAAATCAAACTTGTCTATTTACAATATAGATATAAATATATATATACATACATTATAAATAGGAAAACAATTATTAGCTTTTAAAAGATAAATTTTCGTCAATTACACATTTATTTAATTGGATTATTAAATCAAGTAAATATTTATTAAAATTTTATCAGATCAATTTAATTTTAAATACAGATTATTAAATTGATATTTCTAAAATTTCCGGGATATCACATTCCTCCCCCCTTAAAAGAATTTCGTCCCCGAAATATAAAAGCAAAGGTAATTTAATAACCCATTTAAAATTTAAAATTCTAAATCACAAACATACATCAATCATATGCTAACAACTATAGCAACCAATTTATCTAATCAAACAAATTAATTATCCAGATAAAATTCTGGACAAAATCTTCTTGAGTTTCCCCAGGTATAGATATATACCGAGATACTCGCCCTACAAAATACAAACAACCTAAACTACGAAGCTACAGAGCTTCTACTCATCTAGATCTATAGAACTAGACAAGATATCAGACTATAGACGAGTCTGACTCAACCACTAAACCTTCCTGAACAGCTGGTTCCACTTCCAGAAATAACTCATACACGTACTTCCTCAGAGATACGTGAATCTCATCAAATCCAATTATCCAAATTGGCAATTCATCTCTTGAAAACCAAACACCAATCCAACTAAAGCACAGAAGAGATTCAAGATAAATCTCCGACTCCGGAATTCAAATTCCTTCGTCTCTTATCTCCAAAACTCTTCTGACGATCCCGGGCTGCCTATATCCAAACTGATCAGCTCAATCCCTTGCTGATTCTTCTAGAAACAATCTAAACCAAAAACAATTCAACACAACGATCTCCTCAAGATCAACCAAGATTAAGATCACCAACTCTACTCTTCGACCATTAGGAGAACAACTCACTTCTTCTATTCAGAAGAGACAAAACAGAAGCATTCCCAAACTGCTTCCACTGCACAACTCTGATCTGGCACAGATGACACTGCTGATGAAGAATATGAGCACAAAGTGGACATCACTTCCCAGAAATATGGCTCAACATGTCCAAGAAAACTCAGAAGTTTTACCAATCCTGAGCTGCCTTATCAAACCTATCTCAAGAAATCATCCTTCTACTAAGCTGAACCACCAATAGCACTCCTGGAATCCAAACGATAAGAAAACTTAATTTCTAGATGTAGAAAAACCTCTGTCTTCTCAGAAGACAACCAAAAATTCTTCAATACCTCAAAAGAAAACTCAAATTATAGCAAGTCACTTTTGCGATCAATAGAGACCAATTCCCAACAAAACTGTTCTATCTTTACCAAACAGAACAGCTTACTCTTAATTAGCCAATCCAATAAAGTATTAGGTCCACTCGGCTGCTTCTGAATTCCTCCTTCAGAAATTACTCAGTCAGAAAACTTCTGCCAACACAGACACTCCGAGCTGAACTGCTGACACCAATGCCAAAACTTCTTCAGCTGAAGTTCTTCGAGAAACTCGGCCCTCAAAGCCAATCACCATATCCTGTTGAACTCAGCCACAACACCGAAATAGACACACTTCCTAACTTGTTCCAAAGAAAACATCTTCGGACGTAATCCATAGTCACTGCATCTCATCATGCAGCTACTACTTCCTTAGGTATCAAAATACCATCACACTCTTCTACCAACCAACAGATCCAAACTCAACTTATCCATCTTCAAAGATAGACTTTGAACCTTAACAGGTTTCCTTTCAGAGATCTATGAAATCTCTACACTCTGCACAACTCACTCGAGACGGTATTAGGTCTACAGTCTCGATAAATACACTCCCAACCTCAAACATTCAAACTCCAACCAATGGTAGTAATCGTGTTACACACACCACTACCTTATCTACCTTTATAACTTATGTTGGAAAACCTGAACGGGTAACCCAATAGATAGGTAGAAATAATAATTATATATATATATAAAAACTAAAAATACGCTCTCAAGATAGACACCACTCCAGAGCCTAGGTATTCAATCAACCTAATGCTCTGATACCACTGTAACGACCCAACTTCCTATCTCCAGGAAATCGCATCGATAATAAGAATGAAAGGGATAGAGAATAGAAAGAAAGAGAAGAAAGAAGAACCAACACATCAGAATCTAAACAGCGGAACGAATAAATTATATTAATAACATAAAATATTTACATAGTATACAACATTATCAGAGTACACAGATATACAACTCATACTAGACAGTTATAAACACATGTCTAGTATTTACAACATAATACAATCTCAGAGACAAACATAGAACACACAGCGGAATATTAATAGCTAACGCAAAAGCCTCCTGCTCCATTGCTCCTCCAATATTCGTCAAAGCAAATCCGAATCCTAACCTGAATCCCTTGGCTACTCGTAAAAGTTTGAGTACCCAAGAGTTTATGGCAATCCAAAATAAACTCCGGGTCAGACATGGGTCTGGTGTGAGTAACAAGTTAAAGTTGCTTAACTTTTAAAAACCTTTTGAAAAGAAAAGGTATCACGTAAGACTTCCCACACATAAACATGGAAAAGTTTTTACCTTACGCTAACCAAAACATTTGATAGGAAATCCAGTGATATTATAATAGCTTCTAGGATTTTCAAGTAAATATGAAATAGCCGATATTGTTACATTCATTAAATTCCAGCTACTAGCCACAAAAGTGGGTAATACAATCAAAACGTTGGCACTTATTGGATTTTGGATTCCATACAATGGCAGGGCTACTGGGGTACCACCCATCACAGTACGTGGCCTAGATCACCGTACCGAGAATTACTCCCTTCATCCCCTGCAACACAAGGCCGGACCCGTTCCTTACTGAACAGTTCCGAACAAGACAACCTCGGCAGTTGTCGCGATTCAACCATCCCACACAGCCGAAATAAAAAGGGACCTCTAGACAGGGGTAAATCTTGCACTCAAGTGGGGGCTACCCACGAAGCCTTGCTGCACCTCCCCTGTTTTAGCCATTCCCGGTTGATGAGGCTTGAGGCTACGATTACCTTTATAGGACATCAAATCTTAGAATGCTCATCGTCCGCCTGACGATGTGCTGAAAGCATTCAATCCATACAAGTTCGTTCCGGATTCGAACGAAACTGAAGGCACTATCTCGTTGCACTCATTATTGGAATCACCCTCAGAGTCAACGACCATAGCCCTTGCACTCTGATTCACCATCTCGAATCTATAAGCACTATTCCGTCAAACTCATTGCGGATCACCCAAAGAGTTATACTGACGTATAACCCTTACACCTCGAGTCTTCACTTGCTCCTCTTAGATTCACGACTAACGTTAATTGGAATCGATGTGGTTTTCGGATTCCAGATATGGAAACCCGATCCCGGTCTCATCGAAATCCAAAGCGTGTCTTTTAGGTCCAACTTGTTTTAAGTTTAAAACAATTCAATTTAAACTATCTATATACACACAGATAGATACTTCACATCATCATAATAGATAATCAATATTATCATAAACAAGTAATCTATATTATCATCATCCATAGATAACTCATACCATCACAATGCATCCAATACATCCATATCACACAATACTAATCTCATTTCTGAGATTCAAACCATTCAAGTCTAACCATATCATTCATTCATAAGTAAAGATCTATAATCACACCATCTATAATTAATTTAAAATGAATTAAATTAATTATTTCTATCTCTAATTAATTTAAACAGAATTAAATTAATTACCTATTTTTAATTAATTTAAAATGAATTAAATTAGTTACTTCACCATTTAAAATTTGCTTACTTAACCATTAATTGATTATCAATCAATTAAATAATTATCCTCAAATTAATCACCTTAATTAATCGCCCTTGATTAATTATCCCTTAATTACATTCAATTAATTATCTTTAATTAATTTTACAAATTAATTATCCTTAACCAAATTCAGTAATTAACCTTTAATTACTTCATTAATTAATTAATTACATTAATTAATTACTTCCTTAATCACTTATCATTGACTAATAAATCTTATCCTTAATTACATCATTAATCATATTAATTAATGATCCTTAATTATATTTAACCTATTTAGAATAATTATATTAAGTAATTAACCCTAATTAAACCATAATTATTAATTATTCTTGATTAATTAATTATCCTTAAGTACTTCCTTAATCACTTCTAAATTAATTACATTTAATAATTAATTATATTTATTAATCATCCCTGAGTAATTTCATTAGTAATTAATTACTCTTAATTAATTACATCACTTAATTATTTTAAATAACTTAATTGATAAATGCTTAAATTAATTACACAAAGTAATTAATCCCAAAATACCATACTTTAATAAATTACTTCCAATAATTTACTTAACTTAATTACTTCTCTAAGTAATTATTCCACATTGATTTCTTATCAATCTATTCAATGATTTTCCTAAATTAATTAAACTTAATTAATTAATTTAAACTAACCCAATTAATAAATTAATTACAAAGAGTAATTAATATCTTTAATTATTTATATAAAGTAATCATACTTAATTAAGTTTTATAATTGATTATCTAAATTAACTAATCCAATTAATTATCAAAATTAATTACATTAATTAATTAATAAATAATCACAAGTTAATATACTTTGTTAACTCATCATCAATTCTTTGATTACCTTTCTAAGTAATTAACTTAAATAAATTTCAAATTTAATTAACCTTAATTTATTTCAAATCTTTAATTAATTAAACAAATTAATTAATTAAATTATTTAAATTACCTTACAAATTTAATGAAACAGAAATCATTAAATCTTGAATTTACTTTAAAATAAATATTTCTTATTCATGATTACTATATCATTAATAAAGCAACTTAAAACAATTGAACTTAAAATTGTTTCAAATCACATTTTAAATTTAAAATTTAAAAAGAAATCAAACTTAACTTAAACAATGTTTTAAAAACATTTTAAAATCCTTTAAGACTTTATACTAATGATTTTCTTATTTTATAAAAGAAGTTATAAGAAATTTAAATTCCAAATTCATTTCAAATACAAATCATATTTAAATATATTTCAACATCCAAATTTGTTTAAATATTTAAATTGCCTTAAAACTTCCTTTATTTTCAAGTTATTGTTTCAAATTGGAATTTGATTTCAGATTTAAACACATGTTAGAATCTCTACTTATATTTAAAGCTTTATTCAAAACTAAAATATTTAAACTCTTTGAAGTTGTTTAAACATTTTTGTTTCAAAGTTTAAATTTAAAATTTTCAAACTGGATTCAAATCTCATTTGAAATTCATTCCTTAAATTTTGATTTAAATTCTGTTTACAAAATCATGCATTTAGATTTTTAAACAAATCTTAAAATTAAAACTACAGGTTTTCAGAAACCTGTAATTACAAAAAAAAACCTGAGTTTCCCCCATATTTTTTCGAGTAAACACATCTGCCGCTTCGAGTTAAAAATCAATTCACCCGAAGAAATTAACTACTACCCAAACCCACATCTCCTGATACCCTGTGCACTCGTGCACCTCCACCAGCGAACCACACCTCTCCGACCATTCCAGATGATCCACATAAGTGAAGTTCAACCGCGCACCTCCTTTCCAACACTCAGATCACCACAAGTAGCCCATCATCGAGATTGAGCCCTAAACCCAAACTGGAACGCAATTAGAAAACCTAGGATTAGAAGGCCATCTCCCTTCCAAAACCTGTCACTGTCGACATCACCACCCTCAGTCCACCAGAATGGCAGAAACTCCGGTCACCATCTCGTTAGTGGCCAATCTCCCATCTTCCCAAAATTCGTTGCACTCGATCGTCTCAAGTCTTCAAGATGATTGAAATACCAAGTCCAGATAAAATTAGGTTTACAAACTTCGCCCACCTCCCATCGCCTCCACCAAGCCCTATACATCTTTCTGGCCTTTTTTCCATACTCTCAGATCACTACACTACCCCCACCAAGGACCCCAAACATTCCAATCCACTCGATCATCAGAGAATGACTAAAACCCATTTTCTGTACAAATGGGTACTGCAGTCCCATCTCCTAACTAAACAATATGATTTTATTTTTAAAAATTATTAATTTATTTAGGTTTTCAGTTTACAATACTGCATTTAAAATCTATAATGTTTGAGTTTTCAAGTTTATTAATCATGCTCTGATGTTTCAACATTTTACAGAGTAAGTTACAAATTTTGTGTTTTTACTTGATAAGTTTTAAACTAAGCTATAGCATCTTTAACATAATTATTTCAGGTCCTTAACAAAGCATTTAACTAGAGCAGAGAATTTTTTTTCTAAAAAACAGGACCTGAAAACAAGAATCAGAGGAAACAGTCACATACATTCAGACATATATATGCATACATTCAGTAATACATTCAAAATCATATGCACAGGAAATGCAATCAAATAACATACACAAACATACCTATTTAAACAACAATTTATATTTAAATTTCAAAAGAGTTACTCACCTGTAACTAGAGATGGAACAGAGCTTTTGGAAAACTGTATTGAAAGCTTTTTCTCTTATGTTTTTTTTAAAAAAACTGAGTTGCTTGCATGCAGGCTTGATTCCATTAGCATCTAAATTTTTAATTTGAAAAACTTGAAGTTGCATGCTTGAACAATCCAGACTACTCTTTACTTTTGAATTTAACTTGCATGCATGCTGTTGCTCAATACTTGCATGCAGGCCTGAATATTGTTTTTAAAACTGGAAGGAGAGTGTAGGCTTAGAGGCATGAAGATTTTTCAATTGCAGAATTGCTTCAGGTTAATATTTGATTTGCATGTTTGAATTTAAGGATTTACTTGGGAAAGGAATTACAGATTGAGTTGAAGAGGGTTTTGAAATGGATTTAAGATATTGATTTGGTTTTGAGAAATTGTTATTGATTTATTTTCATATTTTGAAGAGGGAAAAAAATGAAGATTAGAAAGAAAGAGATTGAAAAAAAAACATGCTTTTATGTAAGTGTAATTGATTTATTTTACAAATTAAAAGAAAAAGAAAAATAAAAGACACTTGTCTCAAATTTATGCTAACACATGTCTTTACAAGATTAGAATCATAACACTTGTCACAATACCTCTTAATATATTTACATGTGTTTTATAAATGAAATGTATTTCTTTTTATATTATTTTAAAAGTAAATAAAACTCTTTCACTTTATTTGTATTTATTTACGTGTAAGTTATTTCCATGAATGAATGTATATACATTCCTATTTTTAAAAGAAAATGAAGTGAAACAATTTATATAAAAATGAAAACTTATTTACAAGATTCATATAGGTTTATTCATTTGAACTTCAAAATGAATTCAAATTCAAATGCTATTTATATATTTAAAATCCAATTTAAAAACTGATTTATATTAACATATTTACTTTGACAATAATAATTTTGTCTTTTAAAACATAACTACATTTGTTATTATTAGAAAATAACATGTTTATTTACTTTAAATCATTTATAAAAGAAATCATAAATTACATATCTTATTTAATTTGTTTAAATGCATTAATGTTTTATATATAAATAATATTTTAAATTTCTATACATAAATCCAAATTATCAAAATAATTTTTAGAATTTAAAACATGATTTTATTTGTTAATTAAACTACAAATCAAACTTGTCTATTTACGGTATATATATAAATATATATATACATACATTATAAACAGGAAAACAATTATTAGCTTTTAAAAGATAAATTTTCATCAATTACACATTTATTTAATTGGATTATTAAATCAAGTAAATTTTTATTAAAATTTTATCAAATCAATTTAATTTTAAATACAGATTATTAAATTGATATTGCTAAAATTTTCGGGATATCACAATTCGGTTTAGACGGGAGAGGTCCTTGTGTCATATAACTTATTCCGAATAATGATACGACGTTATGGATAGCATTTGAAGATCGGTGGTGAAGACCGGGAATTTTCGAGAACGAAAGGATAACCCGTCGATGGTCGCTGCACTGAGTCGCACAGGTATAGAGATTCCCTAAGTGATGGGAAGTCCGATCGAGATGGTGAATGCCTAGATTTCAAGGGCTTCTTCGGCAGTGCCTTCGGTTCTGTTCGAACCCGGAACAGACTTGTATGGATGTGTGTCTGACATTACACTTTGAGATGTAAAACCACTTTCTATCAAATACATTTATGTTTGGTGGCGAAGATTTATTCTCTTGGCTTAACACCCTTCTCTGAGACATAAGAGCTCAGAGGTTATGTAGTTGATGGTTACTAGTGATACATTCCCAATTTGGTAATGTGGCTACGAAGTGCTGCTGATCATTGGTTGATCAAAGCAAGACTTTGTGAAAAATTGTAGCTTTGTGGACGAGACTGCATCAGGACCTCACAACCCGGTAATAGTCAAAACAGGAAAGATGCAGCAAGTTTTCAAGGGTCGCACCCCTAGGGTATGTTCATTCCTTTTGGAAAAAGGTGGTATCATGGTATGGAGCCCAAATACTAAACTCATGTGGAAACTGTATATTTATTACTATGTGATGTTGTTGGTGTAGAGGTACTTCGGATAAAACTCGCAAACGACCGGGGGTGGCATATCTTAGGTGTTACTCCCGGGAAGGGAGTGCACAGGCCTTGTGTTGGCAGAGAGATGGGTAAGTTCTTGGGGCATCCCTCCAGAGGCGTACCTATGTGGCAATGGGAAGTTGCTTGGCCTGACCATTTGTTGGAAAATCCAATCTTCAATACACGCCTTGTATGGTTTTAGCTGTATAACCTGCCATCTACTTATGGTGGTGCCCCACTGTTTGAATAGTAGCTATAGTAGGCACAGTTCGAAATGTCTATGCTGGCTAAGGTTAATATTATATTTGCAAATGTTCTTCCACTATGCACTAATAATACCAAAATGGTTTTCGCATATCAAGCATTTTTTACTATCATAAGGAGAAATCTTCTACAATTCTGTGTTTACATGGTGTGTGTGGGGAGAGGCCTTATGGTAGTTTCATTTTCCAAAAATCATTGCAGATTTCACTGTTTTGAAATCTTTTGTTGTTTGTTTTAAAGATAATATTGTTTTTGTTTGCTAATACCAGTCCCATGACTGACCCGGAGTTTATTGTTCCATTTCTAAATTCTGGGTGCCCACAATTTTCCACACGGGCAGTCTAGAGTTGGGTTTTTTAGATAGTAGATATTGATTCAGTAGCTTTCAGCTTTCTCTTTGGAATTATCTGGAGAGTTTGGATATTGAAGTCTTTGGTCTCCACGACTGACCTTGCTTAGCTTGGTGCAACTTGATGGTGGTTCGAGCTATCTATGGAGATTGCTGATATTGGTGTACCTTTTGGAGTTTCCAGTTCTAGTTGTTTCCGCTGCTGGTTCATTTGTGTTTCCGCTGTAGCATTTGGTTGTATCTTTGATATTGATCATTGTTGTATATTTGGATATTGTATCGTTGGAGTTGTATATGATATGTACTATTCATTGCTTCCGCTGTGTAGTAACTAATGTGTTATAAGCTCCGGCGAACCAGATTCGACGTTTGGATCTACGGCATTTGAATATAGATGATGTATTCGGTGCCGATTTTCGAAGGTCGAGTCAGGGTCGTTATAAATGTACTATGTTTGCACCAATTATGAATCATCCATTTACCTTGTATTTCAATTTGTTCGCAAGTTTCATTTTTCTTTTGATATTCCTTTACAAACTCATAAATATATTCGCTTAAACGAATAGTTGGTGGTTACAAGGTCTCAACGCAATTACTCGTAAAAAAAAATATTCCTTCTAAAAGGATGATTAATATGGAGAAAATATTGATGACTGTCAAACCACAAAATTTTGCACCCATGTCGCATTGAAAGTACTCGTGTTTCTTCCATGCAATAAGGGCAAGGTAGACGACCAGCCGTAATCCAACCCAATAGCATAACATACGCAGGAAAATCGCTTATAGTCCACAGTAGAGATGTGAAAATACTATTTTTTTATGAAATGTCATATGTTTCAACACCTTCATACCGTAGTGTTTTTAACTCTTCAATCAAAAGTTTTAAATATTGGTTGATTCCTTGTGTCGGATCATCAGGGCCATGGGTGGCAATAATGAGAAATATACGTGGAGTTTTCATCCACATCTAGGAAGTAAATTGTAAGGTGTAACAATTATTAGCCAAGATGAATATTTTGAACCAAATTGAGAGAAGAGTGAAAATCCATCCATACATAAACCAAGCCTAACATTATGGCTCTCCACTGCGAAAGTTGGGTATGTCTTATCAAAATGCTTCTACACTTCTCCTTTAGTTGGGTGTGTTAACGCAACTTCTTCCTATGTTATCACATTGTGTCATCTTATATGATGCGAGGTTGTAGATGGTGAATATAACCTTTGAAGCCTAGAAGTGATGGATTAGAAAAGCAAACGCTTGTACATAACTTCATTTGCCTTCTTTTTTCTTGGTTTGTACCTTTCTTGATTACATATTTTACAATTCCGAAGACTGATGTCTTCTTTCCAAAACAACATGCAACCATTTAAACATATATTGATTTTTTGATACAACAAACCAAAAATGGACATACGTTTTTTCACCTCATAATGATTTTGCACACTAAATTATCGAGTGACATATGTCATTTTTCAGCTTGTACTATAGCTGTAAATCCGGCTTCTGTGAGGTAGCATTTGATTTCATCGCAACATATTCTGTTGTTACTGATAGTTGAGTACCGCTTATACAACTATCCCAGAGGGGTTTCTTAGTAGCATCCAATAAATCATAATTTTTTGTAATTTTTTGCTCCAATACTTGGCTCTTCTTCGACATTAACATCGTTACCACCAACTTCAGCAGTTGAGAGCATTGAACGTGCTGCACCTTCAACCGTATCTTCTATGAGATTCGTCGAAACACGTTCATTATCCACCTCGTCCTCCGAATGTTCGGGATTAGGTGCCATATGTTCTCCATGACGATCCCCCACCAAAATAATTCGGTACGAAACCATATTGGTGCCAATGAACTTCTACCATATCCGGTATCAAATGCTTCTACAGCTTACACCTACTACATGGACAACCAAATTCTTCGTCGTTTCCATTATTACGTAAAGCGAATTTAATAAATACGTGTACACTATTTTGAAAATGTTCACTTATGGAGAGTCCTATTTCTCTTCTTTGTTAGTACATCCAGCTCCGATAGATAAAATAATTGACTATTTTCCCTATTTTAAACATAAAAGCGCATTTATCATTTACATCTTGACATTTTAATTTACAAATAAATCATATATTAAAATTTCGTAAGTATATAATATTATTCTATTTAATTTATTTTCATACTGATTTACACAAAGTTATATATAAATATAGTCCACAACTTTAAGTTATTGTTTTGCACTTTGATGGTTGATCATCCTACTTCACATTACAAATATAGTCGTAATTATGCTTTACAAATTATTTTACTTTAAATGTTTTGAAAAAACTTCGACAACACTTCCCATTTGCTCCCAGTATCGAACGCTTATATGTTACATAGGGAACATAAAGAAAGTATTGTCGAAATTTTGTGAACCGTTTAAAATAAAATGATTTGCAAAACATAATTACTATTATGTTTGTAACTTGTCCAATACAGGGCCAAAGCCGCCAAATACTGTATTGGATGAATAAAAATGTCCATTCTATGGTAAAAACTAATATCCATACAACAATCATATACAATATTTATCAGATGGGGCAAAAACTCTCCAAGGGATTCAAATAATTAAAACTTATTATAAAACTATTTTTACAATAATTTATTTACATTCTAAAAAATGCATACACTAAATCGATGTTTTTGTCATTTTGAAACAAGAATACATCAAATATTGAGCATCGACTCTACTTAATCCAAAGCAGCCTTAACACACGTATGTAGTAATTAGTCAATGCATATACACGAACTGACGCACATATACACTAAACAAATTTTCTCTCTCAACATTTCAGTAATTAACCGTTGTAATTACAACTTAATTAAAATTCAGTGGGTATACCAAGCAATCAATGAGGTATGTACAACTATGGCAACAAAATAAACCTAATTTAACAAATCAAACTTAAATATAGGGTTTAGGAATTCAACTCTATTACCAAGCAATAGGCGATGAAGCAAGCCAAAAATCGAATAATCCAAGGTGCAGGAGGCATGGAAGGCCTTCGAGAGCATAGAGGAGGTGCTGGAGCTGGGCTTGGAGGAGTGGAGGCAAGATTTGGGGAAGAAGGAGAATGAATGGAACTGTCGGCCTGAGTTCAGGTATTCTTGATTTTCCGATGGCTTCCAACAATCGTCAATGAAAACATTATCGACGGCTTCCAATGGCTATCGACTGATATGTTATTTTAATTTCAATTATGCCTTGGAAATTACTGGCCGTCACTAATTAGGCGACGAGCCATCGGGAGCCGTCGGAAATGGTCGTCGTTTTATACTATTCTTCTAGTAGTGAACGTGTTTGCATTGGGTATGGTATTGTAAATGTAAATAGTCTATGAAATTGTTAAGAAGTATGCCGAGAAGAATTTTGGATAAGGTATACTAAATGTCAGATGTTCTATTTTTTTATTGAATAAAATAGACAACTGGCCTGCATAGAGTTTAGTAAACGTCGTAATAATTTCTAGAATCATTTGGTTGAACATTAAATCATGAATAGCACATAAAATAAAGGTTACACAAAAGAAGTCGACCCAATAAACTCATATTTGTACAATCTGTTAAAGTGTTAAATTACGTTTTTATTTTTAGCGGAACCATTTCATTAAATATGTATGCATAGAATAGGTTTGCACTAGTTATTATAGTAGTGTAAAGGTAAATAATCTCTCAAATGGCTGGGAGGTATGCTTAGAAGAATTGTAGAGAAGGCATACTAAACGCCAGATATTCTAATTTTTATAGAATAAAATAGATAGAATATATAAAACAGATAACTAGCCCAGATAAATTTGAGTAAACCTAATGGGAAAGTAATAGGAATGAAATTTAATATTAGGATTTGGTTAAAAATGAAGCTTAAAATTAATAAGGAAGGCATTGAATAACATAATTAGGGTCCAGTTTGAAATAAGAAGGCAAAGGAACATCTAGTGATTGTTATTAGCAATTAATGTTTATAAGAGAACCTAACAAATTATTAATTCGATAAATTATAAATTTTTCTAATATATTAAGTGGATAGTTTTTATTAAACTTTTAGGGATAAGAATTTGAGATGAGTATCATAGAAACAAAGAGAAAGTCTTGTTTGATAATACATTTTATATCAAAAAAATAGGTAATAAAATAGATAATTAGCATGCTTATGGTTTAGATAGAAATGAAAGGGAAATCAACCATAAATATATTAATCAGCAGGATTAGGTTAAATGAAATTTGGAAGTCACAGAGAGGCATTAAATAACATAACTACAGGATAGTTTGAAATGAATAGGAAAAGAAATAGGCATATGCTATTTTTATTAATATGACGAACAACCAATTTGGTAAATTACAATTTTTTATATGGCTTAAATTGTATTTTTTTTTGTATAAGAGATAAGAATTTGAAATGGGAGTTAATATGAATTAATAAAGAGCAAGATTTGTGTCATATTCTATTTTACTCTTATATTTTATGTGTAATAGAATTAATTAATCAATGGATTTATAATATATATGGATTGCTCATTAAGTATGAATTGACATTCAACCAAACAAGGAAAGTTGGACGTTCCAATAAAAATTAAAACGTACCTTTTCACTTTCCCTCGTCGACTATTAATCTCCCCACCATTTAAATACTCTCGTTGTTAATTAAGTTATACTCTTATTTCTTTTCTTTTTTTATTAGTTATACATCCATTAATTTATTTATTAACAATTTGAAAATATGAAAATGGAATTGTAAATAAGTCACAGGTAATGCTTCATTTAAACCTGATTAATAAAGAAACCACTTTTACTTCTCCTGTAGTATATATACTATAATATTATTATTGAGTTAGATTTCAAGAGTACAAAGGCCTCCTTTATATTTTGGAAAATGAACAGTCACATTTTTAATTTCTTTCAATTCCAAACTTTGAAATGTGATAACTTTTTCTACATTATTTGGATTTAAGAATTGTTTTCTCTATGAAATCTCAAATTTAATATGCCTTCCAATAATATCCATTGTTGATAGCTAAAATTGAATTTTTTAAAATCAAAATTTTATATAGCAGTTTTAACTGTATTTATATAATACAATTAGTTTGTGTTACCGCTATGTACCGTGTTTCTGTAACAACATTATAATGATGATCATAAACATTACATAGTAGTTTTACCAAGATGATTATACAGTAAATTATTGTCAAGGTTAAAATTTCATAGCTTTTTAGCATCAAGGACAGACCTTCAATATTTTATCTTGAAGGACAAGTTTCTGTAGGTATCAGTTTTTAGTTATTGATGGCGGTTTTTAGGTATCAACTTGTAGTTATCGGTAGCAGTTTACAGGTATCAGTTTTAGCTCGGTAGCAGTTTTGTTGTCCTTATGAATAATTTTGGTAAATGTTGTCCTTATGAATAATTTTTAAAAGAATGCTTGTCCTTGTGGTAAAAATATTGAGGTCGTGTCCCTGAGGCAAAAAATATACAAATCTTTATACTTTAAATTAATTCCCCCATTATTATAATGCATTTATTATCTTTCAACATATTTGAAAGGAATTTATTTTTGAATTATACAATTATGGTTGCCTTTGAATTTTGTAAATTCATTATGTAACGAAGTAATAATTTTGATTGCGTTTGATAGTTTACTCAAACTTAATGCAGTAACAATTTAACCCCATCATAAAATGGTGTAATAATTTATAGGCGTTTTTTGAATTAATTTAATTACATGAGCATTTTGTTAATTGAATTTACTATTGATGATTTTGACTATATTTGATAATTTTATTCAATTTTAAAATAATTATAAATTAATGAAACTAAGAAAATGCAATTATAATTTACCAGCAAGTTTTGGATAAATTTAACTATATTTGAAGATTTTTAACCACATTTATGTGATGTAGTAATAAATTTAGCAATATTTCAGGAATTCATTCAATCTTGACACAATTAAAATTTAACTACATTAATAAAATGCAGTTATAATTTAATAACAATTTTGAATTATGCATGGTAGAAACTGAATATTTCAACTATATTTATGCGATACATTAATTATTTTGGTTTTACATGATGATTTATTCGAGAACGAAAGGATTGCCCGTCGATTGACTCTGCACTGAGTAGCTATGATATAGAGATATCCATATGTGATGGGGAGTCCGATCGAGATTATGAATACCCGGATTGCAAGGGCTTCTTTTTGAAGTGCTTTCGGTTCTGTTCGAACCCAGAACAGACATGGTTGGATGTGTGTCTGACGTTACACTTTGAGATGTAAAGCTAGTTTCTATCAAATACATTTTTGTTTGGTAGAGGTGAATTAATTCTTCTAGCTTAACTCGTACCCTTCTCTAAGACGTACGAGCTCATAGGTTATGTAGTTGATATTTCCTAGTGATATATTCCCAATTTGATAACGTGGCATACGAAGTGCTGCTGATTATGTGTTTATTGAAGCATGGCTTTTTTGTAAAGCATAGAATCGTGGACGTGACCTCGTCCGACCTCAGTACCCAGAAATGGTCGAAACAGGAAAGATTCGGCAAGGTTATTTGGGGTTAGCGCCCCCTGAGGGTATGTCCATTTCCTTCTGGGTAGAGGTGGTATCAGGGTACGGAGCCCAGATATTTAACCTATGTGGTTACTGCAAATTTATTACTTTGTGTTTGTTGTGTCGAGCGCTTGGATAAAGGTTGATAAGAACGGGGATGGCATGCTTGTGTAGTAGTTACGTAGTTGCAGAGGTAACCTGCCTTATGTTGGCAGAGATCCGGTTAGGTTCTCGGGGCGTCTGTCCAGTGGTGTACTCATGTAGCCCAGGAAGTTCCTTTGTCTGACCATTTGTTGGAAATCCAATCACCAACACGCGCCCTTTACGATTGCAATTGTATTACCTGGCATTCTTAAATGGCAGCTATAGCAGGCATAATATAATGGTACCTATGCTAGCTAAGACTAATATTACACTTTCGTAATGTTTTCCGCACTATGCACTAATAATTATAATATCAAAAAGGATTTCGTGTATCAAGCATGTTTGAATATCATAAGCAGAATTCTCCCCAAACTGTGCGATTGCATTATGTGTGTGCCGAAAGGCCTTATGGTAGTTTCGTTTTCCAAAAAGCATTGCATATTTCAATTTTAAATTCTTTTGTTGTTTTTATTTGATCACACCAGTCCCATGGCTAACCTAGAGTTTACTGTTCCATTTATAAACTCTAGGTGCCCACAATTTTCCACACGGGCAGCCTAGAGTCAGGTAGTCAGATTGTAAATGTAGGTTCGATATCTTTGGAGTCCTTGGATTTTGGCTATTGCTTTGTGCTTCATTTCAATATTCGGGATTGGTGTTGCTTATTACAACATGATGGTAATTCGAGCTATCTTTTCTTGGAGTTTGGAGCTTTGGCATTTGCGATAATGTACTTCCGCTGCTGTTTATTTATTCTTCTTACCGTTGTCTTGTGAATCTGCATATCTATCTCTGATATAGATATCATTTGTATCAGAATGTTGTATCATTGTCGTATTCAGTTATTCTATCAATGATATATATCATTTTTCTTCTGCTGTGCTGTTGTACATAATGTGTTACAAGCTCTGGCGAACCAGGTTCGACATTTGGATCTACGATATTCAAATATGGGTGATGTATTCGATGCTAATTTTCGAAGGTCGAGTCAGGGTCGTTACAGTGGTATCAGAGCTGAAGGGTGAACTTCAGCTCAGGAGTATAACACATTAGGTAACTCATTAGAGATAGGGACATAAATGCCCTAGAATGAGTATATCCCTAAGATATCTGTTCGTATTGCCTCAGTAAATTCTCTAACTATCTACTGATGGTGAGTATGAGTGCAAGAAGAGGACAAGGTATGGGACAGGAGAATACCACTACAAACGGTCAATACCCTACAACAATGGAAACATTCTTTCTCTATCTACCTATTTGAACATCATCCAATTTCCATTCTTTGATGATTTCCTAGCAGCTACAGAATGAAGCTTTGGTGTGATGGTGGCCTTGTGAACCATTGGATCTAAGTTTCTATTTCATATTTCTTCATCGGTTTCTTATCAGCTTTTCGTTTTTTTAACCTTAATAAATTTAAAATTCTGTTTGAAATAAATGATTAACAAATATAAATTTAAATTGGATGGTATCAATAATGCGATTTTGGTCAAAGCCAAAGTTTGAAATTTTGTTGTAATTTCTTGTGAGCACCAAACGAAGAAGGACAAGCTAGTGTAAACATTGGGATATTCCAACCTGAATTGAGCAACCATTGTTTGTTCTGTTGGGTCCAGATACATTCTACGAGTGGTTAGTTATCCTTCGGACTAACCAATGCCCTGAATATTTCGTAGATCTGGTGACCTGAATATATTGTGAGGTGTTGAACAAGTTGTTCTCATATCTATTGTTGATATTCTGATTTGTTAAGCCAAATGCAGAATTAATATTCAGCTTGTTCCGATGAGTTGATTCTCTACCTTTATGTATTCATCTTTGGTTGTCTCCCTGATAGCAAATTTCGAGGATGAAATTTTCTTAAGGGGGGAAACTGTAACGATCCCGATTTTCAAACCAAGATTAATTTGGTAATTAATTTAATTAAATAGTAAATTAAATTGGAATTTTTAGAATAAATAAAGATATTTGTTTATTTACATATATAAATTGATTATGAATTGAAATTTGGATTTGAAATTCAAATATAAATGTACTGAAAATAAAATTGGATTTATTAACTTATTTTTTTAGGAACTAATATATATATATATATATATATGTATATGTATATATTAGAAAAGTATAATTTGAATTTCAAATCATTTTCTTTGAAGTTAAATAAATATAAATGGTAGGAAAGTGCATGGATATATTAAGATTATATTATGAAAAGCAATTAAGATAAATTTAATTAAAATAAGATTCAAGAACATTACAAACTAATAGAAATTTGTTTCCTACATATATATATTTTTGTGTCTATACACACACACAAACACACATATATATATTAGTGATTTGAAAAGTTATGATTTGAAATTAACTTTTTTCAAAAGGTTAATCTAAGTTAAATTCTTATACCATATAATAATTATAATTACTTATTTATGTATAATTGGTTTTAAAAACATTTCCCTAAAGGTTATAAAAGTATATTACATTTAAAAACAAGATAAATATAAATTTGAAAATATAAACATATGTAAATATAAAAGAGTTGAGTAATTTTTTTTAGAATGAAAAAGGTTTAGAACAAAATTTATAAATTTAAATAAGTGAGGTATTTAAATATAAAAATTATTTTAAATGACATTTGTAAGAGGGAAAATAAACACATAAACAAATGTAAGCATAATATGATTTGTAATTACAAGTGCCAAGATGTCTTTGTTTTTCTTTTTGAATTTATTAAGTAATCAAACATCAAAATAAATAACCAGGCTGAGCTGTTCTCCTCTCAAATTCTTCTTCTACAAAACAAAATAGAACGAGATCAATGTAAGATCGTCTTCAATCTGATCCAAAATTAAACAATCAAACCAGAGAAGAATTCAAAATCATCTCAAACAAATCAAGAGCAAAGTCTCAGATCAAAATCAACATTAGGGTTTCAGATCAACAAATTAAAATCAAAATGCAGAATCAAAGCAAGATAATTCACCAAATTAAAGATCAAAACAAAACACATATAAAATATGGCTCCATATTTTCAAAACGCTGCCTTTGTTCTTCCAGAAACCAAGTGAGCAAACCCACTCATATCGGCCTATATAATTTGATATTATGATTGATGTTTGAAGTATGTTATGAAAATGTTTGAGTAATATGCCTTTATTTTTTTGAATATATATAGATTAGTATTTGTGTGCATGTCTGTGAATAAACATACATAGACCACTGTTGTATTCCTAGACTAAAGAAAAACAAATGAAAATTTCATATCTTTCTTCTCAAGGTAGATTAATTTTTGAATTCTAAAAAGAAATTTTTTGTAACATTATAATTTAAATTTTACAAATAATCCTAAGTACAAATATTTATGGAATATTTAGAAATTTAGGTATTACAGTAAGACCTCTCCAAACTTGAATTTTGGAAACTATAGTTTGTAAAGGGTATACAAGCTATACAATTTTATATATAGATCTAAAACTATTGTTTTAGGAATTTGATTTTAATTTAAAATAGAACTTGCCGATGATACGGCAGTTCGCTGATTTTCTAGTTTGTAATTTTAAAGGCTATAACTTGAGTGTATTTGACCAGAATTTTCCGAAACAAAATGTATTTTTTTCAAATGATAAAAGCTTTCAAATAAGGAAAGTGTTTCCAGTTTTTGTTGGAAGGGGTTTCAAATTTGAAATGGAATTGTTTTGAAAGCTACGAATGAATCTTTTTTAGAGATTGATGAATCTTGTTTTCATATTGAAGAGGATCTTAAAGCTGTGTCTTTTGTATAAAAGATTTGAATTGTAAATAGTTTTGAAAGCTACGAATTGATCTTTGTGAAAGATTGGTAAAATTTGTGAAGTGAATTTATTTTTTTAAAGATTTGAAAATGGCAATTTTTTTAAAACCATTTGAAGAAAGGTTTTGTACTTTAATTTGTGACTTAACTAAGATCCCACTATATCCATATGGTTCTAAAAACTAATCGCTCATTATTCGGTTTAGCAGCGAGAGGACTTTGTGTCATATAACCCATTCCGAATAATGATATGACGTAATGGATATAATTTGAGGACCGGTGGTGAAGACCGATGGTGAAGACCGGTAGTGAAGACCGGGTTTTTTCGAGAGTGAAAGAATTATCCATCGATTGACTCTGCACTGAGTAGCTATGGTATAGAGATCTCCATATATGATGGGGAGTCCGATCGGGATTGTGAATACTTGGATTGCATGGGCTTCTTTGTGAAGTGCCTTCAGTTCTGTTCAAACCCAGAACAGACTTGTATGGATGTGTATCTACGTTACACTTTGAGATGTAAAGCTGGTTTCTATCAAATACATTTCTGTTTGGTGGCAAAGAATTTATTCCCTTAGCTTAACACCCTTCTCTAAGACGTACGATCTCAGAGGTTATGTAGTTGATATTTACCAGTGATACATTCCCAATTTGGTAATATGGCATACGAAGTGTTGTTGATCATGTGTTGATCGAAGCATGGATTTTGTGTAAAGCGTAGCTTTGTGGGCGTGACCTCGATGGACCTCACAACCCGAAAAGGTCGAAACGGTAACGCAAGGTCATTTGGTGGTAGCGCCCCTGAAGGTATGTCCATTTCCTTCTGGATAGAGGTGGTATCATGGTATGGGGCCTAGATATTTAACCTATGTGGTTACTGCAAGTTTATTACTTTGTGGTTGTTGCTATCGAGCGCTTAGATAAAGGTTGGTAATGACCGGGGGATGGCATGCTCGTGTAGTAGTTACCTAGTTACAGAGGTAACCCAGCCTGTGTTGGTAGAGATCCAGTTATGTTCTCGGGGCGTCCCTCAAGAGGCGTACCCATGTGGCCGTGGAAGTTCCTTTGCGTGACAATTTATTGGAAATCGAATCATCAATACACACGCTTTACGATTGCACTTGTATAACCTGCCGTTCTTAAATGATAGCTATAACATGCATAATATAATGGTACCTATGCTGGCTAAGATTAATATCATACTTTCAAAAGGTTTTCTGCACTATGCACTAATAATAATAATATCAGAAAGGATTTCATGTGTCAAGCATGTTTGACTATCATAATGAGAAATCTCCCCCAAATGTGCGATTGCATTGTGTGTATGCCGGGAGGCCTTGCGGTAGTTTCATTTTCCAAAAAGCATTGCGGATTTCAATTTTAAATTCTTTTGTTGTTTATATTCAAGATAAATTGTTTTTGTTTGCTCACACCAGTCCCATGACTGACATGGAGTTTATTGTTGCCTTTCTAAGCTTTGGGTGCCCACAGTTTTCCATACGGGCAACCTAGAGTTAGGTGGTCAGAATGTAAATGTAGATTCGATATCTTTGGAGTCTTTGGATTTTGGCTTTCGCTTTATGCTTCTTTTCAACATTCGATATTGGAGTTGCTTAATAAAACATGATGGTAATTCGAGCTATCTTTGCTTGGAGTTTGGAGTTTTGGCATTTGAGATTCCGTCCTTCCGTTGCTATTGCTTTATTCTTCTGATGTAGTCATGTGAACCTGCAAATCTATCTATGATATTGATATCATTTGTATTAGAATTTTGTATCATTGTTGTAATCAGTTGTTGCATCAACGATGTATATCATTTTTCTTCCCTATGTTGTACTTAATGTGTTATAAGCTCCGGCGAACCAGGTTCGGCATTTGGATCTATGCATTCGAATATGGGTGACGTATTCGGTGCCGATTTTCGAAGGTCGAGTCAGGGTCGTTTCAAATATTGTGCAACATATATTGCATACAGTAGGCAATAAATTTAATTTAGCATAACCATTCATAAGTGTGGAATTTTTTTTTTCAAATTGAGGAACATATTCACCTACATTGTTATAAAGAACTTGCCAAATTGAACTTTCAAAAAATAAAAAATAAAGAAAGAGTTTTGAAAGAGGTTTTGGTTGATGCATTTATATATATATATATATATAATTAATGTTTACCATTGTTATACGAAAAAAGATCTTATTGTTAAATGTACTTGTGATGTTAGAAAGATGTTATTTCCTTTTATTTTTAAATATAATGTCTAAATTGCATATTTCTAGCACATGACTAACTAAATAAGTCTCCAATATAGTTAACTTGTATTATACTACTGACGGATCTAATTCAGAAAAATGAAATATACCAACGTATATCATACTTTTTTGAATCCATATATTAACCGAGCACATGTACTAATCAATTTCCATACCTATTTTATGCTAAGACGGAATATCCGTATTACCTGAGTAAATAATCCTTTTAACACGCATTAATTGCACATAAATTGATCAATTTCCATCCCTGTGTTTGTGCTAAGATTGAATATATTCTTACCTGAGCAAAGAATCCGTCCAATATGCATTAATTGTACGTAAATTGGTCAATTTCCATGCCTGTTTTTGTGCTATGGTTGAATATATCCATATTATCTGAGTAAATAATCCATTTAATGTGCATTAATTGGTCTTGCCCTTTGAAATTATCAACGCAGCGCTACGATTAAATATATCCATGCATATATTAACTAAGTAAATAAGCAGGCCAACTTCTACATCTATTTTAAAGCCACGATTGACTATGTCCACGATTAACTTGGTAAACATATTTTTAGTACATCCATATCTTTAATAATACATTACCTAATCGACTAAATATACATTAAATTCTTGAGTCGGTCTATCTCCTAAACTACTGCACTTTCCTCCCTATAATTATAGAACCATATATTCTCCTCCCTATAATTATAGAACCATATTTTCTTGTCTTCCAAATAAAAACAATTATCACATTATCCTCTTCAGTCACTATAATCATGCTACATCATTTAAATACTCTCCAATTCTCAAGACTAAAGTGGCACGAGAAAGCTTTGCAATCGTACTATATCATTCAAATATTATTCTCTTCTACAGACTAAAGTATGAGAAAGTTTCTCGGGTACACAAACTGCTACGTCTTACAACTATAGCATGTATCCATATATTGTATAATGTATCATGTTACATATTATTAATGTCCTTTAAACTGCACTAGCTAAAATAATACAGTACGAATTGAGAATAAGAATCAAATATCTATTCTGTACAAGTACGTATCTTGATTTATATTTTGATTTGGTTTACACTTCATTGCTGACTTTTTACTACAAATAATAACCTTAATTGTTGCAATTCTTAAAGTACTTCAAGTGTGTGGTGTGATTATAAACTATTGTAGCAGTGTTGTTTTTCTAATCAATAACAAGTTGTTGCTTAATCATTTGATGCCATCTAATCCCCTAATAAATATTCTTCACAATCCTTTTCTAATTTGTTAGATTTCATAATGTCAATTTATTTTTCAACTTGATGATAAAACTTAATTTGTTAATTGTCAAAGCTTTTGATTTGCTGGAAAAGCACACATAGTGTTTTTCTTGCAATTTTTTATCATTTAATTGCATGAAGTAGTAAGTTTAAAATCTTCTATCTACTGTACCATCTCTAATCAAGTTTAAAGGACATTAATTATATAAGTCCGTACAGCTTAGAGGATGTTAATTATATTCACGTTCTACCCAGGTGTCAAAATTATTATATATCTACAACTGTATATAATATATTTTTAATACAGTTGGTAAGTAATTTTTGAAGCCCAAATACCATATCATTCAATCATCGGTATTGGCCTATACGCATATGTTAATCATTTTATGTCAGCTAATCTCCTAATAAATACACTACAACAAAACTACCCTGTTACAATGCCCTTTTTACAACGGGCATTGGCTGTCCGTTGTAATAGAAGGCTATTACAATGGTCCATTCAGGCCCGTTGTAATAGATGCCCTATACAACTCCCTTTTTACAACAAGCGATGATAGCCCGTTGTAATAGAATGCTATTACAACGGTCCTTTCAAGCCCGTTGTAAAACATGTCAATTTTACAACGTTCATAAAATGCCCGTTGTAATAGATGATGATTTAACAATGGTCCAAACCAAATTTGTAGGCTCCAACTATGAAATTTTGGCCCTAATTTTTTTTTATTTTCCATCCCTCCCAAATTTTAACCGATGTTCGCCTTTTTTATTTATTACTGATCCATTCCTCCTCCCAAACCCTAATTCCCAAATCCCTAAAACTCCTACGCTGGTCCTCTAATCTCTCCCTCCTCCCTCTCTCTCCTCCACCAGATCTACTCAAAACCCTAGTCACCTCCCTCTTCCTTCCCTCCGTTCCCCTTTCCTCCCATTCCCCCATCAACATCTACTCAAAAGTTTCCGATGAAGAATCAGAGAAATACTTTCACAGTCATCCTCGTGGAAGCCAGATTGGTGCAATTGTCAACAAACAAGTCTTGCCCCTTCATCCAGCTTTGCAAGTTCCATTTGAATTCATTTTGAAGTTTTAAAACGTAATTTTTATCTAATTCGTACCAGAGTTCTGTTATTGCTAGAAGGCATGTGCTTCACAAAGCATACAAGGAGGTGCAAGCAAAATATTCTTGATAGGTCGGTTATCTCAATTCCATGTGCTCACGAGCAAATAGACTTCTATAGTCATGCATTTCAATTGCAAATTTCATTGTATACCCTATTTTTAAATTTTTTTTTAAACCTTAGACCCAAAAAATAGTATCCTGATGTACTGGCATGGTTCTATATATGATGTCTTAGCGGACATGTTAATGTGAAGGAATGAAGATGACCTCACTACATAAAGTGCTCACTGTACATTATATTCTGTTATTGCAGAAGCGTAATTCCTAAACCAGACTTTTGGGGCGGATATAAACTCATTCCGACCCTCATTGAGTTCTGGCAAGGACAGACTTCTCGCCTACATGACCGGTTAGCTCTGTATATAGACCTTAAACTAGAAAGTTATTGTTTCATATCATAACCTTTCATATGTATTTTCCTGTTGTAGGTTGCAATACACTATCAGAGATAACAATGGAAACCGGGAATGGATCATAGGAAGACTGACCCCATGACTTGTGCCTGCTCTATCATCCTTATATCAAGTTAGTAATCTTGAGACTGATTTTATATGCCATGTATTTCAGTGTTTAATGAATTTCACAATCTAAGGACTCTATTGTGATCTTTTGATAATGTGATAGGTAAATGCAACTAATCAGTATCTCTGTATGAAGAAGCAAAATCCAAACGCTAAATGGAGCAAAATAATTGGTATACTTGAAGACCAAGCTTTATATTGTGTTTTGTGCAACTTTTATGATACTGATTTGTATGTGATTTCTAGCTTTTGTCAAAAAATGAGCCTAGCCAGATAAGTCACGAGGATCGAACATGTTTAGTTTTCCAAGGCAATGCATTGAACTCGTAAGAATTTGATTTAGCCACCCAAGGAATGATGTATTATCCGAATATCAGGTGGTTATTAAGATTATAATTTACTGGCTCCATCTGTTAGTTCTTTATCATATTTGAGATGATGCAAATTCAACTTTTTGATTCTCGTGTTGCTGCTGGAGATGAAGCTGCATCCCTACTACTTCTGGAAATAGATATTCAACCACTAGCAGCACCTCAATTAGTTGATAACTAGCTATCTATGGATATTTAGAACATGATATTTATAGCAGACTGCTATGTGTTAATGCTTTATGTATTTGGCATGTAAATTTATCTAACTTTTTGGAGTGTTAGAATTCTATGACTTTAGCTTTTACTCTTTTCGTATATGATTTTAATTATTTTATGATAATATTTAGTATTAGTATGGATGTATTGCATGGATGCTACTGTAAAATTTTGTTAAAATTTGCATTTATTTTGCAACGGACAATGTGCTTTGTTATATGAGCTTTTTACAATGGTCATAACTCGTTGTAAAAAGGTACACTGCAACGGTTTTTACAACATGCTTTGCCCGTTGTATAATGTGGTGGATCTATTAAAACGAGGTCTATTACAACGGGCACATGCCTATTGCGAAAACCATATTACAACGGGCATTGCCCGTTGTATAGAAACTGTTTTGTTGTAGTGATATATCATGTACCAGTATATTAACCATTTTATGCCAACCAATCCGTCGACAATTGTAATTTATAATCCTTTTCTAATTCGTTAGATTCCACATTGTTAGATTATTGTTCAACTTGGTGCTAAAATTTAATTTTTAACAATGAATGGATAATGTAAAGGTATTAGACTCATATAACATGAATTTTACAGAAATCTTATAGATGTAGAAATTGCCACTAGGTAATTTGCTGGAGATTGAATTTTCTTACCAACAATACCTATGAAACCTTTCGAAGATATCTATTTGCCATTCACATTATTGCACAAAATTTCCTATAAGGTTGAGTTCTTCCCTCACTATCAACAAAGTACATTGACAAACAATTCCAAATATAGAAATTTACTTGCCTTAACACGTCGATCATAGTCAACTTTATGTTCCGTTATCAAAAGTAGTTTCAACGAGTAACAAAAAAGTTTTGATAAAAGATGGCTATATCCATGGAAAATTGGAAAGTTATGCTAAAAATGTCATTTATAGAGATGTACTTATATCTTCTAAAAGATAAAATAGTTGAATATAATTTTATAAGCATTACTTTTGAATTTGTTTATACTATTTAGTTTTTGTACTTCCTTTTCTTGGAGTGACAATTTATAAATTGTGTAACATTTTTACAAATAATTTTTCCTTGCATATTTAAAATACACAGTAATTGCAAAACAACAATTCACGTGGGAACCATATGCCGTTATCACGGGCGAAGCGCATTTCGTTACACTCATATACTAGAAACGAGATTCCTACCGAATTTTAAATTCAATTACATATGTCAATAAATATGTGCATTGATGTCTCCCAAATCGAAGGAAAATTTCAAATCAAGATTAACGTGTGTACTTTATGCCAATAAGTGATTGCAAAGCCCATGCAATGTAAACAAGGTAAGAAATTTGTTTTCCTTGTATAATGAACTTAAATATACACAGTGTATGTATGTTTAGACACTAAATTAAATATAACATTTAATTACCCATTAATTATGTTAAACATACCTTGATAGTCCGAGCATTTCAAATTCAAACAAAGTGGAAATTAGGCAAGTCTTCAATCAGATATGAGCTAATTAACGACACATACATTTATGTCATTTCATTTACTTTCTCTCCGTATGATTCATCAATAAGAACATTGTTAGAACAATATCATCCAACAATAAAAATAACCAAGCAAAACTAAAAACTAATGGAGGCTACAAGAATTTATGAATCAACAAATCATAAAAGAACATTCACGTTGAATTCTGATTGAAAATAGATTACCGAAGTCAGAATTGAGTTATTGAGTAAAAGATCTTGAGAAAAGAAGAAAGGAACTTTATCGTCGGGCTATTCCTAATGAGGTCGATCACAGAACATTTAAAGAAGAGATAGAAAAGTTATTATTGGGTTTACTTGTTTTTAAAATGAAATGTTGATTTGGTATTATTATGTCTTCCTCACTCTATGTAATATTTACTTTTACGCAGCATGACTTGAAAAACAATTCACTTCGAAGAGCAGTTAGAGAGCGAGAAAAGCCGTCAAACATGTCTTGTCTCTTTTAAAAAAACAAGCGATATATTATACAATTATATATATATATCTATGTGTTTGTGCATGTTAGGATTTTTATTATTTTCCTCATGTAACTAATTGCTTGTATATAGGAAAAGGTAAAAAGGTTTTCCTAGCAAATTTTCTGCTTGGAATAACCGCTTGATCAACAACATAAAAAAGATTTAGAGATTCAGCAGATTCAAATAAATATACTGACTAATCATATAGGAGGGGAAGAAGATGCAGCTCTAAAGGTGAGAGTCAATGAAATGAATGGAGAATTGGAAGAAAAAATGGAGGAAATGAACTCACTTAAAGAATTAAACCAAACGTAAATTGTGAAAGAATGCATAATTAACAATGACTTACAAGATGCTTACGAGGTGATTATCATTGTAAAAAGTTTGTATCAATATGTTTACTCAACATTCCTTGTTGGTATTTTACTTTTCATTATAAAATGATTTCAGAGTTGAAGAAAATTCCAAGATACTCACATACTTATGTGGGAGTTAAAATAATCAGGGAAGTGGATGTTGAACCATTTGTTGCAGCACACAGGAACAAATTTCTGGCTGGAGTGGCACACATAAAAGCAATTGAATGTTATATAACATATCAAGAAGAGCATACAAAACAGAATGTATCCTTTAAAAATGATCGTAGTCAATAGTAAACATACACATGCGCTCTTTGTGCATATTAAAGCCTAGAGTAGAATAATTTTTTGGTCGAAAAAATGATTACAAAACTTTATTGTATCTAATTCAATGCTAGATTGAGAACCATGGAACCATGATACATGGTTCATTTTGAAGGTTGGTGTAGAATAATTTTAAAGAGATCAATAGAACCATGATACGAATGTGCATTTTGGATAGGTGCAATAATACAACTATCTCTAGATTAAAATCTAGAATGTTTACCATATATAGTGTATCACTACGAATTTATAGGGAACACAATGATGTCGCAACTTGTTGGAAAACTACATCATAAACTCGGACTTGTATCTATTAATAAAATTATAGAAGTGCAAAGAATTAATTTGGTTTGACAAAATATAGTAAAACTGTGCGTAAAACACATGATAAGGTGAAACTGTGCGTAAAACGCTTGGGAAAGGACAAATATTTTTTTTGCTCTACAGATAGTTTCACCTATCTATTTTCCAACCAAACCAATTCTTTGCAGTTCTAAAACTTTATCGGTAGATACAAATTTGAATTTTCAAAGTAATTTTCAACATCTTGCGCCACCATTGTATTCCCTGTAAATTAACAATGATACACTATATATGGTAAACTTTCTAGATGTTAAGCTAGAGATGTTCGTATTATTATATCTGTTCAAAAAGCACAGTGGTACCATGGTTCCATAGTTCTCTTGAAAATTATCCTACACCAGGCTTCAAAATGTACCATAGGACCATAATTTAATCATTCTCAATCTAACATTGAATTAGATGCAATAAAGAATTTATTCGTCTTTTCGCCTAAATATTATTCTAACTAGGCTTCAAAATGCACCAAAAGTGGGTGTGTTTGTTTCCCGTTGACTGTGATCATTTTGAAAGGATATGTTTTGTGTTTCTAAAGTCTACTAGATATGTTATAGGATGCTCTATCGCTTTATCGTGTGCGACATCAGTTGGAAATTTATTTTTGTATGCTGCAATAAATGGTTCAGCATCCACTTCCTCGATTATTTCAACTCCCACATGAGTGCGCGAGTTTCTTGGAATTTTCTTCAACTCCTAAATTAGTTTATAAAGAAAAGTAAATGAACAACAACAAAGATTGAGTAAACGTATATATACAAACTTTTTACCATGATAATCTCCTCCCGAGCATCTTGTAACTCATCGTTAATTGTGAGTTCTTTCAAATCTTACGTTTGATTTAATTCATTAAGATACTTCATCTCCAATTTTTCTTTCAATTCTTCAATTATTTCATCGATTCTCACATTTAGAAATGCATCTTTATCTCCTTCCATATGCAGAATGTTTCTTCGAATCTGCTAAATCCCTAATTCTGTTTTTATTGCTTTTGATCAAGCTGTTTTTCCATGCAAAAGATTTTGTGAAAAGCCGTTTTTTCCTCTGCTTGTATAAACACAATTGGTTACAGGTGGAAAAATAATAATCCTACATGCACATACATATATATACATATATATATACACACACTCACACACACATATATATATAAGAACTATTGTATAACAGACCTCTTGTTTGTTTAAGCGATAAGACTTGTTCGACTCGCTTTTTACTGCACTTCGAAGTGAATTACTTTTCAATTCAGGCCGCGTAAAAATAAATATTACATTGAGTGAGGAAGACATAACAATACCAAATCATTGTTCTGTAAGAATCCTGTATTTTGTGATTATTTTTAATTGTGTAATTTAATTATTTTAATTAAATTTTTATTTAACTTTATTTTATTTATTTAATTTAGAAATTTTGTAATTTTAAATATAAACTTTGATTTTGATAAGAATTAGAATTCCAAACATAAATAAATTGAATATTTCCAGAAAATATGAATTTTTGTCAATATAGTCAAACCTTGACTTTTAAATTTAAATTTTTAAATATTTGAAAATTTGAATTTTATCTTTTATTATGAAAGTAAATAAAATTTTAAGATCACTATTTTTTGTTTCGTTGAAATCTGATTTATTATATGAAAGTTATGCCATTTTAACTATTGTGTGAAATTTGCTGTATTTAACAAAATTGTTTATTTTAAATTATACAAATAATATTTTATTTGGTCGTGTAATGTTCTAATTTATAAATATATGAGTAAAATAACATGTTATGTGTATCTTTTTGGTTTTCAAACATTTTTTTAAGTGTAATTGACATTTTCCAGTGTCAGTTGTATATTTGTATACAATTTCTAATTTCCATCTTCAGTTAATTTAAGTAATCCTTATTTATTTTTATATTTTTCCTAAGAACTTATTTTCTTCTCATTCCCATTTTATTTTTTTCCTCATTTATTTTTAATTTCCTTTTTGTTTGTTTTAATGTGAAATATAAATTTTCTAAAAGCTTATGATGTTTTATTTGTAATTTTCATGCCTTGTTTGCCATTTTTTAAACAATTTCTCTAATTATCTTCTATTTTCTCTATATTTCATTTTATAAATGATAAATGAAGTATTTTATTTCAAAATTTTGCTTTATAATATTTTTAAAATGAAGTAGATATTTTTCCAAAGCGAGTGATGTTTTAATTGTAATTTTTGAACCCCGTTTTGAATTTTTAAGCAATTTCTTTTATTCTTTTTCTATTTTTGTTAACGCTAAAATGTGAACGCTAACACCCCGGTGTGTGAAGTGTAGTTGTGAAAGCACCACCCGATAGATCGGGAAAGAATTACAAGCAAGTAATAGCGGAAAAGCAGTAAACAACAACAATTTTATAGTGGTTCGGCTTAAGGGTATAGCCTACGTCCACTCTAAGTACTTTTATTAATAATCCCGTTACAAGCTGATACAATTCTTCTCAAGTACAATATACTTCAAGTTACAAGTGATTTGGAACAAGTAGCTTAAGCTTCAATGTCGATTAAAGTCCTTGAATTCATGTTGAAGATGTGTGGTTTCTTCGTGAAGCTCTTTGATGTGTTCCTCTAATCTTGAAAGCTCTAAGTGTTGATGGAGTTCTCAATGCAGCAAGGTAACGGTGTATGAAGAGAATGTGCCCCAAAAGTCCTTTGAATGTTGGAGGTGGTTGCCTATTTATAGAGAGTTCTGGTCTGAAATTTTTGCCAAGTCCTAAACCGTGGCCGACTCAAGTTAAGCCGTAGCCGACTTAAGGTGAGTCGTGACCGGTCTAAGGTCACCTCCGAGTCAACACCACCTCTTCTCAGTAACATGGCATCGGGCTTATATTAGGTCGTGGACGAGTTAACTTGGTAAGTCGCAAGTCACGGTCCAAATGATAAGTCCTGGATCGTGAACGAGATAACTGGGGAGCTGGATCGGTTGTGACTTGGGTCGGCAACTATTCTAGGTCGCCAGCTTGGTAAGGCATTAGATCGGTAACTCGGTCAAGTCACTGAGTCGGTATCTTTCTTAGACCTTAGGTCGGCCTTCTTATTAAGTCGGCATCCTCTGAGTCTTAGGCCAGTACCCACATTAGGTCGGCAACTGTTTTAGCCTTAACTCGGTATTTCTTAAGTCGGTATGCCTCTCAATCCTACTAGGTCGGTAACCCTTTGAATCTTAAGTCGGTCTCCCTGATAAGGCAGTTAGGTCGGCATAACCATTAGGCGTTAGGTCGTCACCCCTGTTGAGCCTTAGGTCGGCATCTCCTTGAGTCGTAGAGTCTAAACCGAGGCGGAGTTAATAATTGCCCCTCGAAGTATACGCCTACTGGTTAGGTCGTGTGCTTCGATAGTCCTTAACCCGTCCCCTCTTAGGTCGGTAGGTCGTACGCGAGCTAATAGTTAAGTCGCATGCGCCGCTCCAGATCCCTTCATTGCAAGATATAAATCACAACCCCTTCTTCTCTCTCATTACTTGCTCTCTCGATCCCGCCATTAAAAAATTTCTCCAAGCTTAAAAAAGGCGATTTTGCTCCATCAACCACCGATAATTATTACGTAAGTGAATTTTCCTAAATCATAGGTTATTGTTGGTCCACGAACTCCATTATTCACACCTAAACCACCACCTCGCATAATGCTTCATCATGAATTCCATTGCACCCATGGCCGATGGAGTTTATGTTGTTTGGTTCGATTTCAACTGACCGATGATGAAGATGATTCAAGCTAGTTGAATTTGATTCGTGCTAGGGTTGTAAGGTGTTGAACTCGCGGCAGTTTCGAACTACTTGGTGGGACGATCCGATAGCTTGAATGAAACGAAGATTGTGGTTGATGGAACAGTTATTGGGTTATCGGGTCGATGGCCGTGGGATGTTGATTCGGGAACGAGTCAGTGAAATTGGATGAACTAGTCTTCGGCCGACCTAGCCCTTAAGTGAAGTGGTCTAAACTCTAAGTCGCGGCCGAGTTGACCCTTGGGGGAAATCTGCCGATTTAACCTTCTACTGATTTAACCTTGAACCGCGGCCGAATTAACCCCTAAGTCGCGGCCGAGTTAATCCCTTAAACCGTGACCGAGTTGGCTCTTAAACCGCTGCCGAGTTAACACTTAAGCTTTAGGCATGCTGACTTTTTGAGAGCATAGATCCACTTTGAGTTTCTGACTTGAACTGTCAAACTAAGTTGCCTAAATTTTGAACTGCCCCAACTTTTAAATTTGCTTGAATCTCATTGTATTATTTCACAGATCGCATTAACTTATAAGCTGCTAACTGTTGAAAATAACAAACAAAGAAAACCAAGGCGAAAATACTGCCATTGACTGCCCACGTCAGATGACAGATTAGTTAAAACAAGACAGGCAACTTAATTATATTGCATGAAATGTTTGTGAATCAATCAATTAGAGTTAAACATTAATGCAAAGTATCAATAATCTGAACTGATTTATCTGCATCAACATCTTACTTGCATATTTAGGCTTAAAACAATAGTCCCCGAATTTCATAACTAACAAATGCTTGCTAGTTTTCATTCCAGTTATATTTGTTTGCTGCTTGATTGATTTTACACAACACTTCACACACTTTAGGAAACGTGCACCTTCATGTTTGAATACCCAGTTGTTTATGTAGAATGACTTCCCACCGAGAAGAAGAAGTGGTGACTCAAGAGGAAGAAACTTTCCCGATAGCTGTTCCCATAGAGAATCCTCCGGAGAGAACCTCGACTATTCTATCTTTGAGAGCGTTTATTCAGCTGCGCACTCAATTTGGCTTTGCCGAAAGTGATGTCCAACTCCCTGGGCCAAGTGATACTGCTGACAATCCTCCCCATGGTTTTGTTGCAGTCAACCGCCAAATGTGCTTAAGTGGGGCGATTCCTCCTTTTAACGACTTCCTTCGAATTCTTCTCCTTCGGTTGACGATCTCTCCGTTCCAACTTCATCCTAATGGCTATGCCATCTTGATGGGGTTGTGTGTTTTGTTCAGAAGAACTCTCGATCGCCTACCGAGTTTTGAAGAAATCCGTTATCTGTGCTCGTTTGCAAAGAGTAAAGATCATCCTTCCCTTATTATTGTGAGAAGTGCTAGAAACCGCAAGCTCATCTCCGATCTTACTGAAAGCGTTCATGGATTTTTGAACCAGTTTTTCTTCGCCCGCTGTCCCCCAGGGTTTTACGCCATCTGGAGAGTAGGAAGTAAGATTAGTGTTTTATTTCTTCCATTTTGAAACTTCTTTCGAGATCCGAACTTTCAGTTGCTAATTTCATTCATTGTTCCTTTCAGCACTTCCTCTCCCTTCTAGAGATCCAATTCATAAGCAAGTTTTTGAGAGGTTGAGTGTCGTGGCCGCAGAAGAGAGGAGCATAAAATTTCTGTTGAGGGATGAATTTTTACATCAACATGGGCTTCTACACACTTCTCGCTCTATGCATGCTCATGAAGTTCCAACGGAAGTCCCCGATTCTCCGATAAAGACTCCTGAATCTTCGCTGGTGAAGTGCTCCACTTTTGTTGATGTTGCGGGGCCATCTGATAAACTTGCCCCGGTTATCGAGGAAGAAGAGCCTCAGGGATCCTCTCACCATTCACAAGAATTTGGTAAAGAAGCTGAGAAATCCAGTCCTGTTAAGCAAAGCAGGGACGATACTTTCGAAGGACTGAGCGACCTTTTTGCTACTTCACAAGAGATCTTTAAAGAAGATCCTATCACTGTCGGGATTTCTTCTTCAGTAGTTGAAGCTACTTCTACTTTGCAACAGTTGCCGTCGACTCAAGAGTTGACGCTATCTATTACACCCACAACTACTCCCCAATTAAAGAGTGGTTCGTAGACTGAAGCGCGTAGTTTGCACATCACACACACTTAGAATTCCTGGCACTTTTACGCTCTCTCTTTTCTTTTTTTAAACGTTTGAAGGATTCTCAAGTTTTATTTCTTGTTTTTAAATTTTAGGTTTACCAATGAGGCGAGGCAGCTCGTACTATGATGACTTTAAGCGATATGGGAAACGCAGCCAGTATGGCTATCAATCCTATCCTCCTATTCATAGAGAGACTGATGAAGAAAGGGCAGCCCGGAAGGCTCGGGAAAGACGTGATTATGAAGAACGCTTTGGAAGACCAGATAGTCGACATGATTCCTCCCACAGAGAGAGTGACTCCCTTAAACGCAAATCTCATGATGATAGAGGGAAGAGTCACACAACTGATGACTCGAGCAAACGAGCCAAAGTTATTGAGGAGCCAATGCCTGTGCCTTCAGAGAAGATTACTGCTCCTACTTCTTCTCAATCTCCTGCCCCTTCCCCTACTGATATCCAAGCAATCATTAATAGGCCATCTTACCAAGTTGGACCAGGTTCAGCCACTCTTCAACGCCGATTTCCTAATTGGTGTTTAAAAGGAGTTCGCTTCGACCTCGATCTGGTTCCGATAGATAAAAATGCTATGCTACGGAACCTTGATGCAGTCAGAACCGATATTGAGAGGATGTCATCTTGGCAGAAACTCGTTGATGAGCTCCAAAGGGTGAATAGGGCCAATCTTGAAGCTATGCTTACCATGGAGAACGACAAAACTGAATGGCAAAAGATCCTTAAACAGCATGATGCAGAAATGTGGAGTATCGCCGATTATAATGAGAAACTTGAGGCAGAAGTTGGGAAACTTAAAGAGGAGCTTGCTACTTCTTCCACTTCTTATTCTCAAAGGGAAAGTGTGCTTCTTCAACAGGTGCGGGATGCTCATGCCGCGCAAAGGGATGCTGAGGCCAAGGCTGATGAGTTGGAGTAGATTATAGAGGGCAACCGTACTGACATTACTCAGTTGCGAGGACAAACTGGCCTTCAGGCTGCAGAGATTGAAAAATTGAAAGCCCAGTTATCCAAAGTCGAGAGAGAGCGGGATGAGGCTGTTGCGGGCAGAATTACCGCTGAAGAGGCCCATGAAGCTACCAAAGCTGATATTGGCTCGACACTATTTGATTTCTACTTGCAATGTATATTAGGGCGTGGCAGTCTTGCATTCCTGGGCCCCAAGTATGAGATTACCCTGGCCGAAGTGTGGGAGGCCGCACTAGATATGTTTAAAGGGGCCGGGTACACTGAAGAGGAGTTGGAGGTGCACTACTTAGACTTTGAGGCTCGCGTAGCCCTTTCCAGAGGGAAAGAGCAACTCGCTAGATCGCGGGTTGAAATAGTGGGGGAAGAGCATCAAGAAAAAGAAACAAATTTGACTGTTCCTGTCCCTCCTTCAACTTCGACCGATGCTGGCATTATTGGCTCTAGCTCTTATGTACCGATCCCTGCTCAAACTGATACCGGGGCCAAAATTACTCAAGTTACAGATGAATCGCAAGAGAGTGCTGAAGCCCCGGACTATGAAATTGATGTAATAAAGACAACTTCTGCAGGTAATTCCACTGTAAATTTCGCTCAAGTGGATTGCTCATTTACTTCACATGGGTTTAATGAGCTCCTTGACTATTTTCTTAACCTTGATGAGCCTTCATCTCCTCTCTTTACTGACTTTAACCTCTTTTCTTCTACAGAGAAAGTATCAAGCACCGCTCAGATTTCTCCTCCTCCGGTTATCCCTCCTCCGTCTCTCCAGGTGGCTCCTCCTTCTGCTTCTCAGCCCGGGTCGCAAGAGGAACAAATAGAAGCCCTCCATGGTTTAGACGATCCCATCGCTTCGCAGGAGCATAGAGACGAGGGACTTGTGGGAGGTGAGATATCCCCGGAGCGGACCCCTTCTGATGACATAACTTTGTCTAAACTTGCCACTCCGGGAAGTGAGTCTTCCTCAAAGAGGAGGAAAAAGCACGGAACGTCAAAGAGGAGGGGGAAGATAATCACTGTTACTGAAGGGGAGCCAGAAGTTGGACCAGCTGCACCTACCCCTCCTTCTTCCCTTGTGCCAACTGACCGGCCTGAAAAGCTAATCATTCGGCCGGGAAAAGGGTCCAAAGGTAGTAAAAAGAAGTGAACATTTTAGCTTTTTGCCTTTTGTATGTACTGGTCGAGAATTGTGCGGGTACCGGCCCCCGCTTTTCTTTATTTTAAAACCTGTACCTGCATTATAGTTGAATAAAATGATTCTTTGTTTGTACAGACTTTTGTTTGAATTTGAGAATGCATTTATTATTCATTTTTGCACAAGTTTAATTATGATATTGCAACGGGCTTGTGGTATGTTGCTTGAGTATTATCTTACCGTCGTAGCTATACCTATATACCGTTTTGTATGTAACTATACCACGTTGCCCCCATATCATAAGCTTGTTGCAATATTTTATATTTTGTGGGGACTTGCACTCTTATTTGCTGAAGAGTAATTATTTTTTACTCTTGAAGAAATTTTTGCAGAGTACAATTCCCTTAATATAAATTTTTACGCTTTGTCCTTTGAAGAAATCACTTTTGCTTATGTACATATTTTACCAAGTGAATTCCTTTTTGTGGTAAAGCGGACCTCTTGAAAGATACTTTAACCTCTTTTTTTTTTTTTTTTTTTTTTTGAAGAAGATTATTCTCCAGAATAGGTAGATTTCTCTTCCTTTGGAAGTTAAAGTATGTTCTTGATGAGGATTTTTTTTTTATATAGAAAGTTGTACCTCTGAGGAGGGATTTTTCACGTTTCAACACTTGGAAGTTTTATTTCAATCTCGGCGAAACGTGTACCTCCAAAGAGTTATGCCTTAGAAATCCTTTTCACGTTTCAACACTTGGAAGTTTTATTTCAATCTCGGTGAAACGTGGGTTTCCGAAGAGGTCTTTCTTCTTGATTGCGCCTTCGAAGAGGTCTTTATTTTGTTTGCATTTCAACTCTGGTGAAGTGAAATTCCGAAGAGCGGCTGTTACACTTCAACTCCTGGTGAAATGTGCCTCCGAAGAGGTCTTTATTTTTGTTTGCATTTCAACTCTGGTGAAGTGAAATTCCGAAGAGCGGCTGTTACACTTCAACTCCTGGTGAAATGTGCCTCCGAAGAGGTCTTTATTTTTGTTTGCATTTCAACTCTGGTGAAGTGAAATTCCGAAGAGCGGCTGTTACACTTCAACTCCTGGTGAAATGTGCCTCAAAGAGGGTTTTCATTGCCTGGAAGTTACTCTCTCATGGTTGGAGGGTCATGACTCCTCCAATCTTTTTTGTTGAGTAGAGAACTTTCTTTTTTGTGGCATATGACCCATTAGAGGTCTTTATCCTCCGAAGAGTTGTGCCTCCGAAGAGGACTTGTGCCGCCAATGATGGTTTTTGGTTGTATTCTTGTCTTCTTTCTTATGCCTTTTCAGCGATCCTTTTTTTTTCCTTTTCAAGTTTTCATTCCCCTTTTCTTGCAAGTAGCTTGTTTAATCCAAGGAAGTCTACTTCATTGTCAGGCAAGTTCGTGAGAACGGGCACTAGCTTCCTAATTGGATGTTTGTTCGTTCAAACAATCTCAATTTATTAGCAAGGGCTCGTTTCTATCGAAATCATAAGCCGTTTAATTGAAGTATTTCCTATCTAGGATTTGAATTCGGGGCTCTTGTGACTTGAAATTTGGCGAGAATCACTTGGTTTTTTTATGTGCAAGTTTCACTTCCATTGTCTGCAAAAATTCAAATCGACATTTCAGCAGTACATTCTATGTACCTTCTATATCGAGAATAAAGCAAACATGTAATAATAATAAGGAACACAAGATTTATAGTGGTTCGGCCATGAAATTGGGCCTACATCCACTTTATATTCTTTCATTATTTACTTGCATCAGTTTTACAATTGCTTTCAATTACAAGAATCATACATTCATAATTCTTTTTACAATGTTTCAACAAAATTTTCAAGTAAAGTATGGACGCAAATGGTTGCTGTTCCATGCCCTTGGAATTTGATCTCCATCAACAGTGGTGAGTTTGAATGTGCCGTCAAGAAGTTTCTGACCTATTACATACGGTCCTTCCCAATTTGGCCCAAACACACCTGTCGCTGTCATAATTCTCTTCAGGACTAGGTCTCCAATCTCAAAGCTGCGTTGGCGAACTTTGGAATTAAAATGTCTGGCTATTCTTTGCTGATGAGCTGCAATTCTGAGATTGGCCTCATCTCTTTTTTCATCAAGGAAATCTAGCGCTTCACGCTGTAGCCTTTCATTTTCTTCTTGGTTGAAATGGATCCTTCTGTGTGAAGGAACCTCTATTTCTATCGGGATCATTGCTTCCGACCCGTATGCTAATGAGAAAGGAGTGTGCCCAGTCGCAGTTTTGTGAGTGGTTCTGTATGCCCATAGTGCAAGTGGTAGCTTATCGACCCAAACACCTTTTGATCTTTCGAGTTGCTTTTTGATGGTTGATTTGATGATCTTGTTTACTGCTTCCACTTGCCCGTTTGCCTGCGGATGAGCAACTGCTGAAAAGCTTTTCTGGATTTTGAATCGCCTGCAAAAATCTTGGAATTCCTCGCTTTCAAACTGAGTACCATTGTCTGTGATTATTTTCTGAGGCACACCATACCTGCAAATGATATTCTTGGTCACGAAACTTATCATCTTCTTAGAGGTGATAGTAGCCAATGGTTCAGCTTCAGCCCATTTCGTAAAATAATCAACTGCAACAATAGCATATCTAATCCCTGATTTGGCAGTCGGTAGCGGCCCAATGAGATCCATTCCCCAAATTGCAAATGGCCATGGACTGACCATTTGTGTGAGTTCAGTTGAAGGTGCTCTAGGAATTTTGGCAAATCTTTGGCATTTGTCACACTTTCGGGAATAGCTTGCAGCATCATGATTAATTTCTGGCCAAAAATATCCGTATCGGAGAATTTTCTTTGCTAATGTTTGACCACTTGAATGATCACCACATTCTCCTCCATGCACCTCATCTAGGATTGTTTTGGACTCTTCCCGGGATACACATCGAAGCAATGGCATTGAGAATCCCCGTCTGTACAATCGGCCATCCTGAATTACATAGCGAGAGGCTTTCCTTTGTAGCTTTCGTCGTTCTATCGAATTTTCTGGCAGAGAACCTCTGAGTAGGTAGTCCAGTATTGGAGTCATCCATGACTCTTGTTCTTGAGATACATTCATAATCCAGTCAATATCCATCTCGTCTATACTTGGTGCTGAAAGGACTTCTACAGGGACCAATCCCAATAGTTGAGCTTCACCGGAACTTGAATACTTTGCGAGGGAATCTGCCTTCATATTCTCTTCCCGAGGAATGTGGCTTATTGAATAGTTATCGAGTTCACATAGGAGTTCCCAAGCCTTTGACAAGTAGGAAGGCAAGTTTCCACCTTTTGTTTGAAATTCCTTCTTGACTTGGCATACCATAAGCTGAGAATCACTGAAGATCTGTAATGCTCGAATGTTTAGCTCTTTAGCGATTTTCAGACCTGCAATAAGAGCTTCATATTCTGCTTCATTGTTTGTTGAAGGAAATTCCAATCTTAGTGCATAACATAATGATCGACCTTCAGGAGTTTCAAGTACCACTCCGGCTCCAGAACAGTAGTCATTTCTTGCGCCATCAACATACATCTTCCATTGGATTGGGGAATCATTGATCGCTTCATCCTCACCATTATCTTTCTCTGTGAATTCTGCAATGAAATCAGCTAAAGCTTGTCCGTTGATTGCTTTTCGGGGGTGATAAGTGATGTCATATTGACTGAGTTCAATGTTCCATTTTAGAAGGCGACCCGAAGTTTCAGGGCGAAATAGGACTTGCTTTAGAGGTTGATCAGTGAGTACTCTGATAGGATGAGCTTGGAAATATTGCCTCAGTTTCCTTGATGCAACTAGTAGGCAATAGGCGAGTTTTTCCAACTTGGAGTAATTCAGGTCTGCCCCAGTGAGTCTTTTGCTGATATAGTAAACCGGATGTTGAATCCTTTTGTCTTCCCGTATCAGCGCTGCACTTAGAGCATGAGATGATACTGCCAAGTATATAAGAAGATCCTCACCATTGCCTGGCCTAGAAAGTATTGGAGGCGTTTCCATATGACGTATCAACTCATCGAAGGCTTTTTGGCATTCGGAAGTCCATTCAAAATTCTTCTTTCCTTTCTTCAGGGCATCAAAGAATGGGATGCATTTATCAGTGGCTTTGGAAATGAACCGACTCAGGGCGGCGACCTTTCCGTTGAGACTCTGCAATTCCTTCTTCGTTCTAGGAGCTTTAACTTCTTTCAAGGCAGTAATTTGAGCTGGACTAGCCTCAATGCCCCTAGCACTGACGATGAAACCTAAGAACTTTCCGGACTCGACCCCAAATGTACATTTCAGAGGGTTAAGTTTCATTCTGTATTTCCGAAGGACTGCGAACATTTCTGCTAAGTGTTCAATGTGATCCGCTGCTTTCCTGGACTTCACTAACATGTCGTCGACGTAGACTTCCATAGTTTTGCCCAATTGCGGTTTGAACATAGCATTAACAAGTCTTTGGTAGGTTGCCCCTGCATTTTTCAATCCGAAGGGCATAACTCTGTAGCAATAAAGTCCAACATCTGCGATAAAGCTTGTATCCTCCTGATCCGGCTCGTGCATCATGATTTGGTTATAACCGGAGTAGGCATCCATGAAAGATAACAATTCATGTCCCGCAGTTCCGTCTACCAGTTGATCGATCCTGGGTAACGGGAAGCAATCTTTGGGGCAAGCCTTGTTTAGATCAGAAAAATCGATGCACACTCTCCATTTTCCATTAGCTTTCTTGACCAGCACAGGATTTGAAACCCAATTCGGATATGTAGATTCTTTGATGAAGTTATTTTCCATGAGTCGATCAACTTCTTCTTTTAATGCTGCTGACCTTTCTGGACCTTGGGTTCTTCTTTTCTGTTTAACTGGCGTAAACTTTGGGTTAATATTCAGAGCGTGTACTGCAACTTCTGGAGATATTCCACACATATCGGCATGAGTCCAAGCAAAGACATCCAGATTTGCTTTCAGGAAAGATATCAAGATATTCTGAATTGACACATTAAGCTGTGAACCCACATTCAACACCTTATTTGGGTCCTTCGGGTCAACAGGTACCGGAACTGTCGTTCCCACCGGTACCACTCTATTCTCCCCTGCACTGGCTTTTCTGGGATCCATTTCTTTCCGTGCCCCGCTGTGCTCTCCAGTGCAGGGTCTGCCCCGTAATTGCTACAAGGCTGGTTCCTTGATGCGGACTGGGGTTGCCGCATCCTTTCCCATTTCTCTTTTTCTTGACTCTCGCAGCTCTGTCAAATAGCACTCTCGCGCAGCATTTTGATCCCCTTTTATAACTCCTACTCCATTGTCAGTAGGGAATTTAATAGTGAGGCACCACGGGGCTAGGATAGCTTTGAATGCTGCGAGTGTTGGACGGCCAAGGAAAGCATTATAAGCAGAAAACTCATCGACAATCACAAATGTTTGCTTGCGGACCACTTTCCTTTCTGCTTCCCCAAGTTCTACAAGCAGATCGATGGTCCCAATTGGTTGCTTTGGCTCCCCAGTGAAGCCAGCGATCTTCTGTGATGAGGCTTGTACATCGATCATAGGGATTTTCATCTGGTCAAATGTCTTCTTGAAGAGGATATTACATGATGCTCCGCAGTCAATGAGGACTCTTCTGACAATGGCCGGTCCAATACCAGCCGAGATGACCAAGGGATCTAGGGTAGGAGCTTCAATACCTGTGGAATCTCTGGCTCTGAAAACAATATCATCACTGAAAGTTTTTTGTTGTTTCAGGGGCGTAGTGTCTTCTAAAACAAAGACGTCTTCTTCGGCTGGAGCATATTTCAATGCCCTGGAATATCTCTCCATCTCACCCCAGCTCTTGCCAGCTGGGTGCGGCCCTCCTGTAATGACATTGATAATGGGCCTTCCAGATTCATGCCCCGTAGCTTTCTCACCTGTCCTAGGCTGATGAACAGGAACCTGTTGCCCCTGACTTGACGATGCAGGATTGTTGCTATTCTTCTTCACAAATTGCTGCAGTTTGTTTTCTCTTAGCAACTCTTCAATCAGATTTTTCAACTGGCGGCATTCATCAGTCTCATGACCGGGTTGATTGTGGAAGCGGCAGAATTTCCCACTCTGTATGGCTTTTTTCCCGGTTCTCAAAGGGATAGGTTTAGGGAAATCGACGGAATCTTTAGTGGCAAGGTAGATGTGCTCCGGCGTATGTGATAATGGAGTATACTCTGATGGCTTGAAGAATCGGGGCTTCTTCAGATTACCCTGTTTCTTTCCATTATTATTCTCCCTTTTCTGCCCCACCGATTCACTCTTGCGTGGAGCGACAGTGTTGTCTTCAGCTTTCTCCAACACTGCCTTTACTGGCAAAGGACGACTTTCCAAGCGAATGAATTCATCTGCTTTTTTGTAGAACTTTTCGAGAGAGGTTGGCTCTTTCATATTTAACCATTTCCCAAATTCGCTTGACTTATCAATAGCCCTCATCAGATAAGTCAGTATCATTCGTGGTTCAGCATTGTCCACCTCAGCCAGCGCTATATTAAAGCGGTTCAAGAAAGATCTGATAGACTCACCAGGATTCTGCTCTAAACTCGACAGTGACATGATGTCCTTGGCCTTCGAAGCATATAGTCTAAACTGCTCCTTGAATTTTCTGGTCAAGTCTGAAAACTGATCAATAGATCGGACTGGCAACTTTGTGAACCATAGTAGAGCCACACCTTCCAGGTACACGGGGAAATATCGGCACTTTATTTCGTCAGAGGCTCTGGCACCTGTCATGTGCCAATCATATTTATACAAGAATTCATTCGGATCACTTGTCCCTTTGTAAGCTGGAATAGTCGGAGGGACAAACTTCCTTGGAAATTCCGCCTTTAAGATTTTTTCAGTAAACGGAGTTTTACTTGGGGCAAAACCCCATTCCTTCTCATCTTCAACCCTTTGCATACTTTCTTTCATGATCTGCCGGACCATTCCAAAAAGATATTCCTCATCATGCCGAGTTCTAGATCCACCAGCCTCAGGAACTGCCTGCTCAAAGGGACTAGTAGCCCTTTCAGGAGCATTCCTTTCATTATCATTATGAATGTTTCCAGCATAATTCCTTTCATTACCAGCCGGTTGATTGTTTGCCCCAAGTAAATCGTTCAACTTATTCAGAATCAGAGCATTCTGGGCACTTTGAGCCTCTAATTGTGCATTCTGGGCGTTTATCTGCTGGTTTAGCCCTAGAATCACAGCATCCAACTCCGCTTTCGTAACTCCAACTGATGGAGTGGGTTGATTAGGTACAGGGGAAGCGGAGGTTCCCTCTTGAATGTTTCCAGATCTGACAGATCTACTTTTCCTTCCAGGAGCCATAATCTCAGATAGACTTCTGGTTTTTAAGGAAATTCTTTCTACAAATCTCTGTGAAGCAATGATGACAGTTTTCCTGAGTTGGGTTCTCAGTGAAAGCACCAAAAATGGTAACGCTAAAATGTGAACGCTAACACCCCGGTGTGTGAAGTGTAGTTGTGAAAGCACCACCCGATAGATCGGGAAAGAATTACAAGCAAGTAATAGCGGAAAAGCAGTAAACAACAACAATTTTATAGTGGTTCGGCTTAAGGGTATAGCCTACGTCCACTCTAAGTACTTTTATTAATAATCCCGTTACAAGCTGATACAATTCTTCTCAAGTACAATATACTTCAAGTTACAAGTGATTTGGAACAAGTAGCTTAAGCTTCAATGTCGATTAAAGTCCTTGAATTCATGTTGAAGATGTGTGGTTTCTTCGTGAAGCTCTTTGATGTGTTCCTCTAATCTTGAAAGCTCTAAGTGTTGATGGAGTTCTCAATGCAGCAAGGTAACGGTGTATGAAGAGAATGTGCCCCAAAAGTCCTTTGAATGTTGGAGGTGGTTGCCTATTTATAGAGAGTTCTGGTCTGAAATTTTTGCCAAGTCCTAAACCGTGGCCGACTCAAGTTAAGCCGTAGCCGACTTAAGGTGAGTCGTGACCGGTCTAAGGTCACCTCCGAGTCAACACCACCTCTTCTCAGTAACATGGCATCGGGCTTATATTAGGTCGTGGACGAGTTAACTTGGTAAGTCCCAAGTCACGGTCCAAATGATAAGTCCTGGATCGTGAACGAGATAACTGGGGAGCTGGATCGGTTGTGACTTGGGTCGGCAACTATTCTAGGTCGCCAGCTTGGTAAGGCATTAGATCGGTAACTCGGTCAAGTCACTGAGTCGGTATCTTTCTTAGACCTTAGGTCGGCCTTCTTATCAAGTCGGCATCCTCTGAGTCTTAGGCCAGTACCCACATTAGGTCGGCAACTGTTTTAGCCTTAACTCGGTATTTCTTAAGTCGGTATGCCTCTCAATCCTACTAGGTCGGTAACCCTTTGAATCTTAAGTCAGTCTCCCTGATAAGGCAGTTAGGTCGGCATAACCATTAGGCGTTAGGTCGTCACCCCTGTTGAGCCTTAGGTCGGCATCTCCTTGAGTCGTAGAGTCTAAACCGAGGCGGAGTTAAACAATTTTCTTTAAATTTTATTATTTATTTTCATTTTATTTCACTTAGTTTCGGTTTTTAAAAATATTTGCTGAATTATATTTTTCTATTTTATTTAAAAGAAAGAAAAATATGAAAGGTTTTAAAAGCTTTTGAAACTTAAGTCTTTTCACCTCCTAAAGCCCTTTCATTTTCAATAACCTCTCCATTACTCCTCTTGGCCGTGCATTTTTTCATTTGTTGTGTATTCCCTTCAATTTTCACGTGAAAAAAACTCATATCTCACTTCTCTTTCATGGCAAAGAAGTTGGTATTGGCTTCACTTCTTTTTTTCTACTTTTTCTTCTTATTTTCTACGAATTATGCCTTGCTTTCTCATACTATTTGCTAGGCCTTTCCTCCATAGCCACAGCCACCACTCTCTATACCTCTTCCATGCCATCACCACCACTTACACTTCCAGCCATGACCAAGGCTGAGCCCTCCATGATGACCAAACCTCTTAAAAATGCAACCAAAAGCCTCGAAAACATGTTTTTTGAAAGGCAAGAGTACATCTCATTTATTGACTTAAGCAAGAATTACAATAGTCTCAATGACAACACTATAACCCATTACATCCAATCTTAACAAATCAAATGAATAAACAACAAGATACAAATTTACATTCTGGAAAAACAAAATTTATATCTCTGGCTTCACTACAAACTTCAGCAACCCAGAGCCATTAACTACAGCATTCCAGAAAAGTGCTTCAGTGACCATTCCCTACATCCAGAGGAAAAACCATCTGCATTATGTGAATAATTCCTTGAAATCTTTATGTATGTTCACTCTTTAGGTCTCTAAGTATACTGCCATGAATCAAATTATACAGCTGCAATGGATTCTTACCGCCGTTACCAAAAATTCTATTATTCCTCTCTGTCCACACTGCGTAAATCATTCTTTTAAGAAGCTTTAACAGCAACCTAGTCATACGAGTCTTCCATCTTGTTGCTTTAAACACATTAAACCATTCAATTGAACTTAGAGGTGATGGTTTATAAAATCCACCATTTGATAGAAGCCTATACCAAATTTGATATACAAAAGAGCACTCAAAGAATAAATGAGTATTGGATTCAGTTTCACAATTGCACAAAACACATAAATCCTCTGAAATAATACCAATTCTACAAAGCTTATCCTTAGTATTTAGTGCATTTGCCATCACTTTCCACAGCAACAAGTTTTCCTTAGCATTTCCACCAATCTTCCAAATTCTTGAATGCCATGGGAACAGAGAACTATTTTGACTGAGAATATTATACACAAGACTTATTGAATGATTCTTACCCTTATTTGACCAGATTAGAAAATTATCACTATTTCTAATGGGAGTGCTTGTTATGTGTTAACTCCTCTGCTCAAGCGACTCAAACCAGGCTCGCGACTCACAATGATTACCGACTCAACAGCCTTAACTCGTTGCCAACCTAAAATGAACGACGACTCAGCTGATTGCCGACTTAACGACTCAGGAGGGACAGCGACTCACCAGGTTATAACCTTAATGCCTTAAAGGTGTTGGCCGACTCAAGGTACTTCACGACTCAACAAGATACCGACTCAAAAATTGAGGAGTTGCACGAGTTAAAGAGTTGTGCGACTTACGACTTAAGGAGGTGAACGGTTTGCGGCTTAAGGATTGAAGGACTTAATGAGTTGGCAGAATGAGCGACTCGCGACTCAGAGAAATCTACGACTTAAGGCTTCTGCGACTTAAGATATGTCACGACTCAGGAACGTACACGACTTAAGGGGCTACGACCTAAAAGACCTAAAGGCAGAGCGAACTAGTGACTCAAGACAAAGGAGGGCGAGAGTGACTGCATTTGAGTCGTGACCGACTTACGACCTAGTATAAGTCGAACACGACCTAAAACCACAGAACCAAAATTTTAGTGCTGCCTCATTTTGAGCCGTGACTCCTTAACTCGCGAACGAGTTAGGACTTATATCCAGATGAATGAAGAAAAGCTCAGTACCACTTCACCTACTCCATTGCCTGCTGACTCTCGAGCGCGACCTACGACTCTCCCTGAGTCGGTCACGACTCAGGACTTGGGTGAAAAATTCTTATCCAGATTTGCCTATAAATACGTGACGATCTCCAACATGAAGGGGACTTTTGGCTCATTCTTTCCAAGCACCGATACTCTGCTGCATTCCAAACCGACTCGACACTCAAAGCTTTCAAGACACGTAGAACGCTACCAACAACTTCAAGAAGGAATCTCATACATCCGACGTGGATTTGAAGACCTTTCACTCACATTGTAGTTTAAGCCATTTGTTCAAAGCGTTTAGTAATTCAAAGCGTATTGTACTTGGAAAGAATTGTATCAATCTGTAACGAATTCCTCAATAAAGATATTCAAAGTGGATGTAGGCAAACTATTAAGCCGAACCACTATAAAATCGCTGTTGTTTACTGTTTTTTCTGCAGTTTTCTACTTATACTCTGTTCCCGAATCATCGGGTTTCACAACTACACTTTACACGCCGGGGTGTTAGCGTTCAAATTTTAGCGTTAACATTTTTGGTGCTTTCACTGAGAACTGAACTCAGGAAAAACTTCCGCCATTGCTCAACAAAAGCTTGTGGAAAAGATTTTTCTCCGAACCAAAAGTCTGAAAGAAATCATGACTTCTGAAAGGAAATGTAAATTTTTGAGGTTTGAAAGTACTTGTAGCAATGCCATTGCTTTTCCGACGCTAAGTGAAATAGCTTCTAGTATTGGAGTCATAAGGGCTGAACTAGACGCCGTGGTGTATGGATTATATCAACACATGGAAGTCCAGAGCAATAGGATACTCGAGAAGATGAATGCATTGCAAGAGGAGGTTCAATGACTAGAAAGTGATATAAAAACCATCGCCAAAGAGGCTCATGTTTCGGAGGGATGGAATACTCCTCAACGGGCAACTGGCATTACCATTGGAACATTCCCCCAAATGGAAAGTTCATGGCCACGACCAACTATCCACGAACGTTTGTCAAGGCGAACTTTTGAAAGAATAGTCGACGACTATCCCTGGAGTTCTCACAATGAAGAGGAATACATACCGGAGATGATCGAACAGAAAAAGGAGAATGAAGGTAGGAGAAAGCAGAAAGTCTCGAAAAAAGCTCGGCGCTTTAAATCCTCCGACTTCACTCCCTTGACTGATACTCCAGAGAATATCTTCTTGGCAACAAAAGATGTTGTCATGTACCCCAAACCACCCCCGATGGGGAGGGGTGCGCCAGACAATGGAAAATTCTGTCAATTTCACAATCAGCCTAGCCATGATACTAACCAATGTCGCCAGTTAAAGAAAGAGATTGAAGAATTGCTGTAGCAGAATGAACTGCAACAATATGTGAAGAAAGATAGAAATGACCTCTCCTTATCCTCTACAGGGCAGCTAGTTCCCGCTCAACAATGCAGCTCATATAAAAGAACTGTAGCGCAGGGAGATGAAGGGCCTATTATCAGTGTCATCACGGCAAGCCCTCACCCGACAGGAAAAAATCAGATGAGACAGGAAGACATGCTCATGCCTCAAGGAAATCCTCAAAGTGAAAGGAGATTTCAATTTTGAAAGACGATGTCATCTAGTCCTCTCATGCCGAAGATTCGATTCCTAAAAGCCTGGGACGGCGATTGTTTGCATGTTTTACTTAAACGCCTTGTTACAAATTTATATAAAAGTGCTGAATGTATCATTCTCATATCAAAAGCTATTGTAAAAACAGGGCAAATAAATAATAGAAACTATAAGTCTTGCTTTCTCCATTATTACAAGTGGCTTATTTTATTTCGATATGTAGAGTACTCTGAAAGTATCACTAAGAATGTCGATCTAAATTTGCAGGCAATACCAAACAACCCTTGGTAGCACTCAAAAGCAAGTTTTAAACAACAAATTCCAGGGTCGAATCCTAAATAAGAAGTACTCTAAGCAAACAAATAGTGATTTGGCTGGAGTATATTTCTTTGGTTAAAACTACCCGCCAGCAAAAGAAGATGATGCATGCTTAAAGATGGCACCAAGAAGTTGCTAATATAATCAATCAAACTCACAACTGTCAAAGAAGAACCAATTCCAAGAACTTGGAACAGCAACTATTTGCGTTCATACTTTACTTGAAATCTTTGCTGAAATATTGTAAAAGAATTACAAATATATGATTCTTCTATTGAAAGCAATCACAAAACAAGCGAATAACAAAAAGCTATAAAGTGGATATAGGCCTAGTTTTTGGCTAAACCACTATAACTCTTGTGCTCCTTGCTATTATAAACCACTTTGTTCTATTTCGACATATAAAATGAGTTAACCGTGTTACTAAAATGTCAATTTAATAATGCAGGCCATAAAAACAAAGCTTACCCGTCACAAGACTGAGCGATCCTTGACATCATCCAACAATCAAATACTAAGTCATTCAAAAATTCCATATTCAAATCCTACAAAAGAAGTGCTTCAAACCAAAGTGAGCGATGTGGATAGAAGTGGACCATATCTAACTAACTGCAATTGTTTGAGCAAACAAACAACCAGTTAAATAGCCTGTGTCTGCCACCACCAACTTGCTTAACTATGAAATATACTTCTTTGGATAAGGAAATCATTGGCAGCTAAAAAGTGATAACACTTGCAAAGGACAACGGGGATCGCCAACATGAATCAACAGCAAAGAGACACGAGCAAGCATCAATCAGCAAAAGACCTCTTGAGAGGCACAAGCCCTCTTCGGAGGCACAACTCTTCGGAGGATAAAGACCTCTAACGAGGCATATGCCGCAAAAAAGAAAGTTCTCTACTCAACAAAAAAGATTGGAGGAGTCATGACCCTCCGACCATGAGAGAGTAACTTCCAGGCAATTAAAGCCCTCTTCGGAGGCACATTTCACCAGGAGTTGAAGTGTAGGAGCCCCTCTTCGGAGGCCCACTTCACCAGAGTTGAAATGCCAAACAAAATAAAGCCCTCTTCAGAGGCACATTTCACCAGAAGTTGAAGTGTAGGAGCCCCTCTTCGGAGGCCCACTTCACCAGAGTTGAAATGCCAAACAAAATAAAGCCCTCTTCAGAGACACATTTCACTAGGAGTTGAAGTGTAGGAGCCCCACTTCGGAGGCCCACTTCACCAGAGTTGAAATGGCAAACAAAATAAAGCCCTCTTCGGAGGCACATTTCACCAGGAGTTGAAGTGTAAGAGCCGCTCTTCGGAGGTCCACTTCACCAGAGTTGAAATGCAAAACAAAGTAAAGCCCTCTTCGGAGGCCCGCTTCCCAGCAAACAGGGAAAAATAAAAGCCTCCCCCAAGAGGCAGAAACAAAAAGACCTCTTCCCAGAGGCACAATCAAACAAAAAGCCTCTCCCCAGAGGTACCCTCAGAGACCGAAGCCCTCTTCGGAGGCAAAATGCTTCTCTACGGAGACCGAATGCTTCTCCTTAGAGACCGAAGCCCTCTTCGGAGGCAAAATGCTTCTCTACGGAAACCGAATGCTTCTCCTCAGAGACCGAAGCCCTCTTCGGAGGCAAAATGCTTCTCTACGGAGACCGAATGCTTCTCCTCAGAGACCGAAGCCCTCTTCGGAGGAAAAATGCTTCTCTACGGAGACCGAATGCTTCTCCTCAGAGACCGAAGCCCTCTTCGGAGGCAAAATGCTTTTCTACGGAGACCGAATGCTTCTCCTCAGAGACCGAAGCCCTCTTCGGAGGCAAAATGCTTCTCTACGGAGACCGAATGCCTCTCCTCAGAGACCGAAGTCCTCTTCGGAGGCAAAATGATTCTCTACGGAGACCGAATGCTCCTCCTCAGAGGCCAAAGCCCTCTTCGGAGGCAAAATGCTTCTCTACGAAGACCGAATGCCTCTCCTCAGAGACCGAAGCCCTCTTCGGAGGCAAAATGCTTCTCTACGGAGACAAAATGCTTCTCCTCAGAAACCAAAGCCCTCTTCGGAGGCAAAATGCTTTTCTACGGAGACCGAATGCTTCTCCTCAGAGACCGAAGCCCTCTTCGGAGGCAAAATGCTTCTGTACGGAGACCGAATGCCTCTCCTCAGAGACCAAATCCCTCTTCGGAGGCAAAATGCTTCTCTACGGAGACCGAATGCTTCTCCTCAAGGACCGAAGCCCTCTTCGGAGACAAAATGCTTCTTTACGGAGACCGAATGCCTCTCCTTAGAGACCGAAGCCCTCTTCGAAGGCAAAATGCTTCTCTACGGAGACCGAATGCTTCTCCACAGAGACCGAAGTCCTCTTCGGAGGCAAAATGCTTCTCTACGACGACTAAATGCCTCTCCTCAGAGACCAAAGTCCTCCTCGGAGGCGCAACTCTTCGAAGGCACACGTTTCACCGAGATTGAAATAAAACTTCCAAGTGTTGAAACGTGAAAAAGCCCTCCTCAGAAGTGCAACTTTTCAAAGAAGCAAAAATCAAAAAGCCCTTTACTGTGGCATGTAAAAAAAAAAAGAGAAGCCATCTTCAAAGGAACACTTTAACTCTCAAAGGAAGAATGATCCACCTATTCTGGAAAATTCTCTTCCTCAAAAAAGAAGTTAAAGTACCTTTCGGATGCCCGCTTTGCCACATAGAAGAATTCACTTGGTAAAATGTGTATATGCACAAAAGAAGAAAGTGATATCTTCGAAGGAAGAAGCGTAAAAACTTATTTGGAGGAAGTTTTACTCTATTTTTAAACAAAATAATATTCCTCCAAATATGGAATAATTATTCTCTACAAAATAAAAGTACAAGTCCCCTCAAAATATAAAATATTGCAACGAGCTTATGGTATAGGGGCAACATGGTATAACTACATCGGTAAAATTACGCTCGAACAGTATACCACGAGCTCACTGCAATATCATGTAAAGAAACTTGTACAGAAATAAAAAAATAAAAATGCATTCTCAAATTCAAACAAGAGTTTGTACAAATAAATGATCATTTTATTCAATTCTATTACAATTTCTTACAGATACAAGTTTCGATATAAAGAAAGCAGGGGCCGGTACCCGCACAATCCCCGACCGGTACATGCAAAAAAAAACAAAAAGCTAAAAACTGGAATCTTCATTTCTTCTTGCTACCCTTGGACCCTTCACCCGGCTGGATGGTTAACTTTTTGGGCCGATCTGTAGGCGTGAGGGAAGGAGGAGAGGGAGGAACAACTGGTTCAACTTCTGGTTCCTCTTCAGTAGCAATGATGCTCTTCCTCCTTCTTTTTGATGTTCCGCGCTTCTTTCTCCTCTTTGAAGAAGACTCACTTCCTGGAGTAACAAGTTTAGACAGAGTTATGTCATCAGAAGGAGTCCGCTCCGGAGATATCTCACCTCCCTCAAGTCCTTCGTCCTTTTGCTCTTGCGAAGCAGCTGGGTCATCCAAGCCCTGGAGGGCACCTATTATTTCTTCCTGTGATCCCGGATGAGGAGTAGGAGTGATTGGGGAAGGCAGAGGAACGGTAGCTGGAGGTGAAGAAGTTTGAATGACGCTCGGCGCTTTCCCTACAAAGGAAAAGTCAAAAATGTCAGTAATTCCCGCAAAAAGAGGAGACAATGGCTCGTCGAGATTCAAGAAGTAGTCAAAAAGCTCATCAAGCTCGTAAGAAACAGATGAGCAGTCTACTTGGGCAAGATTAACAGTAGGGTTACCTGCAGAAGTCGGTTTTCTGACATCAACCTCGTAAGCCTGTGCCTCGGCACCCTCGTCGCCTTCATCTCCACCGTGTATGCTTGTGATCTCGGTGGTAACATTGGTAGGAGATAGAGAATGAGAACTAGAACCGATAATGTCAATTTTGGCCAAAGGAGAAGGTTGAATTGGAATAGTTGAGATGGTTTTTCCCGAATATTCTCCTGCCGCTGTTTCGGCCCTTAATTTTTCAAGCTGTTCTCTCCCCTTGGCGAGAGTGGCGCGGGCATCATCATCAAGATAATGCTCCTCAAGAGCTGACTTAGCATAGCCAGCGCTTTTACAGCGAAGCATATCGAGTGCAGCCTCCCAAACTTCAGCCAGAGTAATTTCATACTTGGGGCCTAGAAAGGCGAGGCTACCGCGCCCCAAGATGCTATGCAGGTAGAAATCAAATAATGTTGAGCTGATGTTGGTCCTCGTCGCCTCGTGAGATTCTTCAGCTGCAATTTTGCCGGCAATGGCCTCATCACGCTCCCTTTCAGCTTTGGAAAGTTGAAGCTTAAGCATTTGAATCTCCGCCTCTTGGGAGCTGTTTTTCTTCCGAATCTCTTCAATATCAGCAACATAGCCCTCGCTAATTCTTTTCTGCACTTCAAGCCTGTCTTCGGCATCTCTTTGGCTGGCATGAGCGTCTCTCACTTGTTTTAGGAGCACTTCTTCTTTTTGAGAATAGGAAGTAGAGGAAGCAGCAAGCTCTAGATTCAGTTCCTCAACTTTTGCTTCAAGCTCTTCATTGTAAGAAGCGATTCTCCTCATTTCAGTGTCATGTTGCTCAAGAACCTTTTGCCATTTGGCTTTATCATTTTCCATAGTGAGCATGGCCTCTATGTTTGCACGATTAACCCTTTGAAGCTCGTCAACAAGTTTTTGCCAGTTCGACATCCTCTCAATATCAAGCTTGACGGCATTGAGGTTTCGTAACATGGCAAACTTGTCAATGGGGACCAAGTCAAGGTCGAACCTTACTCCCTTCAGACACCACTGTGGAAACCGACTTTGCAAAGTGGCCGGGCCCGGTCCGACTTAGAATTTGGGCCTGCTAATTATTGTTTGGATGTCTGTCTTCCCGAGAGCGGGAGAGCCGGAAGGAATGTCAAGCGAGGCGGGGGCAGTAACCTTCTCAGGAGTTGTAGAGGCGTGCTTCTCACCATGTCGGGCTCGCTTGCTCGAATCTTCAACCATATGACTTTTTCCTCGGTCATCATGGGATTTTCTTTTATGGGAATCGTCGCCTATCTGCAAAGAATCATGGCGCTCCTCCCTCTCTCTTCTTTCATAACGCTCCTCTTGAGCCCTCTTCTCTTGAGCCTTTCGGGCGGCTCTATCTTCATCGGATTCTCTGTAAGAAGGGATGTAACGCCTATAATCATATTGGCTACGCCTCCCGTAGCGCCGGAAGTCATCATTGTAGGATCCGCTGCGTCCCATCGGAGAATCTGAAATAAAAGAGCTAAATTTTAGAATTCTTCAAAGTACAAAAAGTCAGAAGCATAAAAGTGCCGAAAGATTCTAAGTGTGTGTAATGTGCAAACTACACGCATCGAACTATGAACCACTCTTTAATTGTGGAGTAGTTATGGGAGTAGAAGTTAACATCAACTCTTGAGTCGACGGGGTCTGTTGCAGAATAGAAGTCGCCTCGACTACTGAAGAAGAAACCCCGGTAGTAATAGGATCATCTTTAAAGATCTCTTGCGAGGTGGCAAAGAGGTCACTCAGTCCTTCGAAAGTGTCGTCCCTGCTCTGCTTGACAGGGCTGGTTTTCTCAGCTTCTTCGTCACCAGGTTCCTTTGAATGCAGAGAAGAATCCCGAGGCTCTTCTTCTTCAGTGACCGGGGCAAGTTTGCCAGATGACCCCGCGACATCAACAGAAGTGGAGCACTTCACCAAAGAAGCTTCGGGAGCGAGATCTTTTGGTACAGGTACGTCAGAAGAAACCGGGGCATCTGATGCTTTAGGTGGGGAGTCTGGAACCTCGCAGGGCTGTGTGGAGCGAGAAGGGTGAAGAAGTCCGAACTTGTGAAGGAATTCGTCGTTCAGCAAAAATTTCATATCCCGCTCTTCAACCGGTACAGCTGCAAGCCTCTCCAGAGTTGGCTTGTGACTGGGATCTCTACAAGGAGGGGGAAGCGCTGAAATAAAAAAATATGTAATAAATGATGATGAAGTTAACACTTGGCAATTCGAACTTCAAAAAACTGAGAGTATAGAGGACGGAAAGGTGGATGATCGTACTTCCTTCTCTCCACACAGCATAAAACCCCGAGGGGCAACGGACATAGAAAAATTGAGTCAAAAACCCATGAGCGCTGTGGGGAAGACCGATGATCAATTTACGATTTCGAGCACTTCTCACGACAGTAATAGAAGGATGATCTTTGGTCCGGGTAAAGGAACATAAGTAACAGATTTCATCAAAGCTCGGAAGTCGATCAAGCGTTCTCCTAAATAGCACACCCAATCCCACTAGAATGGCATAACCGTTGGGGTGTAGCTGGGAAGGAGCGATGGCCAGTTGACGAAGAAGATGCTGGAGATAGTTGTTGAAAGGAGGGATGGCCCCGCTTAGGCACATTTGTCGGTTAACTGTCACAAAGCCAGGGGGTGCTATGTCAGCAGTGTCACTTCTCTTGGGAAGAATGGCATCTGATTCAGCAATGCCAAACTGAGCGCACAACTGGCGAAAAACTTTGTATGATAGCGTGGTAGGGGCTCTTTCGGGAGGATTGACTAGTGAAGCCGGAATAACAGTTGCCTCTCCAGCCTGAACTATTGTATCTTCTTCCTGAGAAGTCAGTCTACACAAGCAACTGGATATTCAAATGTGAAGGTGCACGTTTCCTAAAAAGTGTGAAGTGTTGTGCAAAACTAATAATGACAAGTAAATATAACTGAAGTTAAACTAATCGACAATTGATCGATTACTAAACTTCAGGACTTGTTAATTTCAAAAAAAAAGGTTCAAGTGCAGTATTGGTGCAAACCGGTCGATTTCAATCGACTGTCTCAATGTTTCTTTAATACTTTACTTGAATTCGTTGAATTGGAGCACTTCATTCACACAATCTGTTTAAGTTAATTACCTTCTGTCAACTGATCTGTCATTTGATGTAGGCAGTCAATGACAGTATATTCGACCTGGTTTTCTGTAGTTGTTATTTTCAACAGGTAATTAGCTTATAAGTTAACAGGATTTGTGGAATAATGCAACAAAGTTCAAACAATTTAAAGTTTGGGCAATTCAGAGTTTAGGCAATTCAATCCGGTAATACAAGTTAAATAATCAAGTTGGGATTATGCTTTCAAGTGGCAACTCGTTCACAACCTAAGGGGTATGCGGCGAGTTAAGTTAAGTTCTGTAAGTCATAATGCGCATGGAGGAAAAAGCCTCAAATCAGAACAAAGCAAATTTCTCAAAGTCCTGTCTCGGCCGCGACTCAAAGCCTAGGTCCCCCCTACTTGAGTCGGTTGAGGGTTGAGCCACAAGAAACAACTCGGAATGGAAAATAGCATAAGTGCTGAGTCGTTCATGACTTATGGCTTGAGATGTTCACGGTCTAAAGAATAAGTTGTGGTAAGGATCTAAAGGGTTGAATCACTTGTACGACCTAAGTCTTAAAGTGCCAGGAAATCAACATGACCCAAAAATTAGGTCGTGGGCGGATGAGATTGCAAGGCACTCCTAAGTCGGTAGATCCAAAAAACCAACTGAGTCGTGAGAATTCTAAGTCATCCCCTTAACCAATTAACTCTTCTAACCCATTAACCCGCTAAGGACCTTCTCATCTCCTCCAAAATCACAAACCAGTTAATTCGACACACTGTAACTCATTATCTTCTCCTCACATGGTCAGAAATCACCCAAAAAACCAATTCGAATCGCTTCAAGTTTGCGGAAAATCTGGTGCACTACTATGTTATCGTGAATGATAACAACAATACGATCAATGCAGTCGCATATCAATCAGAAACATTGTTCGCGGTGGAACACGGCACAGAAATGAATTGGAGTCATAAAATGGGGAGTCCAGATTCGTGAGTCAATGGTGATCGTGGATTGAACAGAAGGTGAATTCACTAACGCAATATAAAGATGAAGATGAGTTGATGTCTGATTAGCTTGGATTCGTCTCTAGAAACTTGAAGGATTGTTAATGGTAGGATCAAATAAAACAGATAAGCAGTAAAGTGAGGAGGAAAGACCGACTCAACGGCTTATATGCGAAACAGGGGGGAAGATGAAAGGACTAACGAGTCATGAGTCACGAGCCTCGTTGAGTCGTTTACGACTCATGCACTGGGTCGAAGCACACGACTTACAGTTTAAGCGTGTACTTCGAGGGGCAATTGTTAACTCCTCTGCTCAAGCGACTCAAACCAGGCTCGCGACTCACAATGATTACCGACTCAACAGCCTTAACTCGTTGCCAACCTAAAATAAACGACGACTTAGCTGATTGCCGACTTAACGACTCAGGAGGGACAGGGACTCACCGGGTTATAACCTTAGTGCCTTAAAGGTGTTGGCCGACTCAAGGTACTTCACGACTCAACAAGATACCGACTCAACAATTGAGGAGTTGCACGAGTTAAAGAGTTGTGCGACTTATGACTTAAGGAGGTGAACGGTTTGCGGCTTAAGGATTAAACGACTTAATGAGTTGGCAGAATGAGCGACTCGCGACTCAGAGAAATCTACGACTTAAGACTTCCGCGACTTAAGATATGTCACGACTCAGGAAGGTACACGACTTAAGGGGCAACGACCTAGAGGACCTAAAGGCAGAGCGACCTAGTGACTCAAGACAAAGGAGGGCGAGAGTGACTGCATTTGTGTCGTGACCGACTTACGACCTAGTATAAGTCGAACACGACCTAAAACCACAGAACCAAAATTTTAGTGCTTCCTCATTTTGAGTCGTGACTCCTTAACTCGCGAACGAGTTAGGACTTATATCCAGATGAATGAAGAAAAGCCCATTACCACTTCACCTACTCCATTGCCTGCTGACTCTCGAGCGCGACCTACGACTCTCCCTGAGTCGGTCACGACTCAGGACTTGGGTGAAAAATTCTTATCCAGATTTTCCTATAAATACGTGACGATCTCCAACATGAAGGGGACTTTTGGCTCATTCTTTCCAAGCACCGATACTCTGCTGCATTCCAAACCGACTCGACACTCAAAGCTTTCAAGACACGTAGAACGCTACCAACAACTTCAAGAAGGAATCTCATACATCCGACATGGATTTAAAGACCTTTCACTCACATTGAAGTTTAAGCCATTTGTTCAAAGTGTTTAGTAATTCAAAGCGTATTGTACTTGGGAAGAATTGTATCAGTCTGTAACGAATTCATCAATAAAGATATTCAAAGTGGATGTAGGCAAACTATTAAGCCGAACCACTATAAAATCGCTGTTGTTTACTGTTTTTTCTGCAGTTCTCTGCTTATACTCTGTTCCCGAATCATCGGGTGGTGCTTTCACAACTACACTTTACACGCCGGGGTGTTAGCGTTCAAATTTTAGCGTTAACATTATGAGACTCCACAAATTTCTTAATTGGAATGGGCTAGAATAAGGTAAAACTAAACCATCATCATGTATAAACTCATAAACTGTAGCATGCTCATGAATTCCCGAATTTCTTCTCAAATTATAATCAACAACAGAGCTTAAGATCAAACCTTGTTTAGCCCATGGAGAATGCCAGAAAGATAAACCCTTAATCAGAACATAATTGCATTGCAAGTGAGGAATAAAAGTCCCCCTGAGTTTGAGATTACACCTCCAACTCCAGCTACAACTTTGTGGCATAGGCATTGTTCAAAAATTCCTCTTTCCAATAAGGTTGTGATTAACCCATTGAGACCATAGGTTTTTATCAGCTTCAAAGATCTTATTAAAGTATACTGAAATAGCAGCTTTGTTCCATTGAAAAATATTTGTAATACCAAGTCCACCATACTTTTTAGCATCAAACAATTTATAAAAAGAAATTGGTATAATCTTTCTAGAAAATGGATCACCATGACAGAGAAATTTGTTAAGTGCACTGGATATCATACTGATTAGTTTATCTGGAAGAATGTAATGTCTAGTCCAATAAGTTGTCATGGCCACAACAATTGATTGAATAATTGTAAGCCTACCAGCTTGTGACAGTCTATCAGTTGGCCATATTTGCAATTTTTCAATAATCTTCTCAAAGAGTGGCAAACAGTCTTGCTTGGTAATTCTAGAGCTAAATATAGGCAAACCTAGATAATGAGAATTTTTGGATAATTCTTGAAGGCCTGAGTACTTTACAATGTTATTTTTCTGAGCAATATCTAAACCAGCAACCAAGATATTTGATTTTGATAGATTTATTTGCAGGCCAGTCATGGTATAGAATAAATGCAGAGAGGTAATAATACTTTGTATATTATGATAAGTAGGCTTTGTGAATATTATTAGATCATCAGCAAAAAGGAGATGAGTAATGAGAGGTTTCTTACACTTAGGATGAAGATGGAGTTCTTTTTTAACAACAAAATCCAACAAAATAGTGTTGAGAAGCTCCATGACAATTATAAACAAATATGCAGAAATTGGGTCACCTTGCCTAACACCTTGAAGCCCTTTGAAATAACCATACAAACCACCCTCTCTCGAAATAGAATACATTGGTGATGATATGCACGTATAAATCCAAGCTAGAAAAGGTTTAGGAAAATTCATCTTTGCATAATAGCTAAAATAGAATTCCAAGCAATTGAGTCAAAAGCCTTCTTAATATCTAACTTCAACATATATCTTGGTGAAATGTTTTTCCTCTCATAACCATACAGTAATTTTTGTGTCAATAGGATATTATCACTGATTGATCTTCCACTAATATATGCAGCCTAATTATTTGAAATAATGGATGGCAAGACAAGTTGTAATCTATTAGTTAAAACCTTTGATATGATTTTATAAATGATATTACAACACGAAATAGGCCTAAAATCAACAACTGATGTTGGATTTTCTATCTTGGGTATCAAAGCAATGGCAGTGGATGACAACCCATCAGAAAGTTTATTATGCTGAAAGAAATATTGTATAGCTCTAACAATATCACCACCAATTTTATTCCAACTCTGTTGAATGAAATATGCATTATAACCATCTGGACCTCCACAACTATCACTATCTAAATTAAAAACTGCAGTTCTAATTTCATCAGCAGTAATTTCACAAATAAAAGCATTAGACTGAGGGATGGATATGGTTGGAAGAGTAATACCAAAGAGAGGGTTTATATCAGGAATGAAAAAACTTGTTGGAGCTAAAATAGATGTAAAATATTGAATAAAGGCATTATTAATACCATCAAAGGAGTTCACCATATTTCCATTCATATCCTTTATCTGAGAAATGCATTCACGATTTCTTTTAACCTTTAAAAAATTATGAAAGTATTTGGTATTCCTATCTGCCTCTTTTTCCATCCTCATATGAATTTTCTGCTTGATTGATGGCAATTCCTTATCAAGAGCTTGATCTAAGTCATTCTTTAGTTGCAATTCCATGTGTTGTAAGACAGAGTCAAATGGCCTTTCACTCAATTCCTCCTGTATCCTAATAAGTTCCTTTCTAATTTGAGTAGAAAGATTAGAGTCCTTACCAAAAAAAGCTGCTAACCAATTCCTTAGATGAAATTTAAGCGCCTTCATCTTGAGAGTAACATTTGTTAGAGGATCTCTACCATATTGCATATTCCAAATCCTATTTAAAATAACATGATAGTCCACCTGTTTTGTCCAAAAATTAAAAAATTTAAAAGAGTGCTTCCCTCCACAAAAATTTTCAACTCCCCAGTGAAAAATTAATGGACAATGATCAGATAATGATGGCTGAAGTATATCATAAAAAGATTTTGGCCAATGATGAAGAAAAGGTAGATTTATGAAAATATGATCAAGTTTACATAGAGTTGGATTTCCATTTCTATTACAATTAGACCAAGTGAAATTGGAGCCAAAGTATTTAACTGAAATTAGATTGGATTGAATTATAGCAGTGTTTAAAGAAGAAATATCTCTCAGAGATAAAGGACAGCCACCCAGTTTTTTATTGCTAGCAAACATACAATTAAAATCACCGCCAATTAGCCATGGGGTAGAAGATGAGTTCAATGATGGTATAAGATCTAAAAAAGCTTGTCTTAAAGATAAGGAATTTTGAGCATAAACAGAAGTAAGAAGGAAATTGATATTGGAAGGCAAATGAATACAATTGTAGTGTATGAATTGATCAGAGGCACTTATTCTAGAAAGCTTGAAAGTATGAGGGTTCCATAAAGTAAGAAATCTGCCAAAATTAGATTCAACAAAATTATCATCATATAACCAAGAAGGAGAAATCAAACGAGTAGCCTTAATGGTAGACCGAATATCAAGTTTAGTTTCAGAGATACACATCAAGTGAATATCATTATCCTTTATAAGATTCTTAACCTCAAGCTGTTTAGAAGGCAAATTAGCCCCCCGTAAATTCCAAAAAGCAATATTATTCATTTAGAAGGAAGTGGAGGGAGCAGAGGTGAAGGATTCTTCCTTGTATGCCTTGGATGAGAATTTTTTGATGAGGATAATGGTAAGACTTCCTGTGGTTTATAATCTTTCCCTTTATTGAGATCACCTGTTTTCACAGTATTAATAGAACCAGAGTTATTCAATACAACTGAACAATCACCTGTTTCAGGGGGAGGTGGAAGTATTATGTGATTAGGTGGAGACAAATGCAAATAAGCTGAAGGATGATTTGAACTTAACAAGGTTGGAGATTTGGAACTAAAATGAGAAGTACATGAGGTTGATGCAAAAGTAGAGTTAAAGAAAACAGTTGATACTACATTAGTAAAGGTTTCAGAATTTGACAGATTTTCAATTGGTAAGGATGTAGCAGATGGAAAAGAATCAGATGGAACTCCAGGATTTTCTGTAGATGCATCAAAGTTTGATAAAACTGAAAAAGAATTGGATGTAATAGTAGAGCAAGAACCAATTACATTATATACTTAACCTTAGCAACTTCTATGCTACTAGAGGGATTACTTTCTTTGACCACTATTCTTTCTTCTTCCACACCCCTTTATTCCTTCTATTGATATTTCTCCAACTTTGATCAGTTTTATTGATATCAATTTCACCTTGATTCTTATTCACATCCTCTCCCAAAACTTGCACCTTACTGACATCAACATCTATAGCTTCTCTCACAAACTCACAAGATACAGTATCATGACCAAAAAATTTACAATGCGTGCAAATTTTAGGTTTCCAATCAAAAGATAAAAGAACATCTGGACAATTATTACCCAATTGTGGAATGTGAATAGATTCAGGCAATTCAAACTCAGGGGAAATTTCTACTAGAGCCTTAACATATTTGAATCTTTTAAGTTTTTCAGTACTACTATCAAAGCAAATCAATCTTTCAACATGACAAGCCAACCATTTAATTCCCACTAACGTCCAGAGTATAATTGGAATCCTATGAAAATGAATCCATACTGGTACTTTTTTAATTTGAGCTTGAGTGTTACCAATAGATGGATCCCATTTTGTAATAATGAACATTCTTCCTCTTATAAAACTAGGATCCGATTTAAGCACCATATCTTTGTCTTCTTGATTTGAAAAATTAAAGTAGAAATTAAACCCATCCGATTTAAAATCAACTTCACCTTTGAGTTTCCAGTATCTTTTCAAGAAATTGACTACACTCAAGAATGAAAGCGTACCATCCAAAAAGAACCCAACTAAATGATTGTTCCAGTACTTTAAACCCTCCTCCTTCACAATATCTGGCAAAACAGATGGTGGCTTATCCCGCAAAATATCAAAATGAACAGGTTTATAAGATCCAGCATTGCGGGGTGAAGATTTAAAGAGTGAGGACCAAATAGAGTTCAAAGAAGGATTATCAGTGTCATTGGAAGGAACCAAAGAAACTAATCGATTGACGGAAGGATGTATAGATGAAAGAAGAGTCGAGGAAGAGGAGGAATGTAGAGAAGAAGAAAGAATAGATGAGGAAGATGAAGACAGAGGAGGAAAAGAAGAAGAATCAAGAGAGAAAGATGAAGAAAAAGAAGAAGACGCCATTAAAATTTCACTGGGAGGGAAACCCAATCCACCTTCGGCAAATTGAAAATTTTGATTTAAATTCAACATTTAACTTTTCAGCCTCGAAAACATGTTATTTGACCACTACTTGTTCACCACTTCCATTTCCACCACCACCAACACCTTAGGCATCCACCACCACCTCTGACCTACCACCAAACACCCCTTCTGCTCGAACCAGACCTAAACATGTCAAGGCCGAGCCAATACATTGAACAAAACCTCCACTATTTGGCTTGCCTCTTCATATTCATGTGATTGTAACTCCTCTACATGCCATGCCTTGAAGCCGTGCACCCCTAGGTCCATACCTGAGCCAAAGCATGTCCAAACCCGAGCCAAAGCATGTCCAAACTTGAACCAAAACATGCCCTAAGCCGTGCTATAAAGTGTAGAAAGCAAGGTAAAAAGTTGTGCATTCGTATTGCTTTTCAATTCAAAGTTATTCAATTTCAATGTTGTGTTGAATTATAATTTTATTCTATTTTGTTTTGGGTTGTAACACAAGCTCTCCAGCATTGGATTCGCTCTCCACTCCAAATCCATAGCCTTGTCATTGTGCTTTTGATTCCGTTGTGTCATTTGTATTGCAATCTCCAGCTATAAATGTGAGTAAAGCTCACACGACATTTATACTTATGTAGTTGTGAAACAACAACAACTTAATGTGTAGAATTATACATGATGCTATAACTGCCAGTGATTATTTATATATGATGTTAAACCTGTTAATTTACATGTCATCTCATCTATTACTGTTATATGTTTTTAACTGTTCATTTTTATCTGTTTATCACACTGCAAGTTCCCTGTAGAATAGAATCACTATGGGTTGAAATGATACGTACCCGAACAGACTTTAGAATAGGAAAAAATCGTTATGGGCTGAAATGATAGGCCTGAACGATTTTTATTTATTTTATTTTAACTTTCGATTGCGGGTTTAAAATGATAGAACCCGGATTTTTCTTTTAAACCGCGGATTGAAATGATATATATCTGTATCACTTGATCTAGGCTAGAAAACTATATACAGGCCAGTGGTTATATTTATAAAGTATTTAGAATATATTACATAATTTTGAAAGTGAAAAATTATGAAATTTGATTTAAATTAGATTTTCAATGTTTATATAAAGAAATTTTGGATTTTTCTAGAAGTAAAAAAATGTAATTCAAATGAATGGTAAAAAGTGAATTGAAATATAACTTAAATTTAGAAATTTGGAGTTTGGCTTTTAAAATGACATTTAAGTTATACAAGTAAAATTTTAAGTGGTTTAAATGTAAATTTATGATAATTTGATTTATATGTATTTTTAAAGTGCTTTAAATAAAGGATTTATGATTTTGTATAAGTGGGAAATGTTAAACAAATAAATGGTTAAGTTGAATTAAAGAAATATAAGTTAAAGTCTGAAAATTTGGGTTTTGGTTTAAAAGGGAATTTTAAGTTATATAAATAAAATGGAAATTTAATTATATTTGGAAAATGGTAAATATGATGATTTGATTAAATTTGAGTTTAAATGAATTAATAAAGTATTATTGATTTTTCTATGTATTAAAATGGTTAAATCAATGAATGCTTAAAAGTGTAATTTTAAAATGAACTTGACCTGGAAATGTGAATTTGGTTTTAATTAATGGTTTAAGTTAATTTAATAAATTGGAAATTTAGTTTAATTTGTGAAATGATAATTTGAAAATGTAAATGTTAATAAAGTGTTAAATGTAAAAATAGGAAAGCTTACACTTGAATTTATTAAGTGGATTTGTCAAATTTTATTTAATTATAAAATGTTGCTTTATATAAATCATTAATTAAAAGAGTATTTTAATGAACATCTTTGAATGTTAAAATATGATTTTTATAATGTTTAAATGGTCTAAATTGAAATGTTTTCAAGTATAACTTTCAGCACCATTTTCTGAATGCTGTGAAAGGTTGAAATTTTCAATGTTTATGGTTTTAACTTAGTAAATGAACTCATAATGGTTTAAAACTTTGGAAAATGAATACTTGATTTGAAAGTATATAAATGAATTATTTTGATTAAAATATATGTTATTTAAAAGGTGATTTGGAATGATAATAAATGAATGATATATTTGAATTTAAAAGGGATTTAAAGTTGAATATTTGGATTTGAACTTGTATAATGATTTGAAATTGGAGTTTCGAAAGATATGATATTTTGATACATTAAATGTTTAGAAATAAAGTTTTGAAAGATATGCTATTTTGATATATTAAATGTTTTGAAATGAAGTTTTGAAAGATATGATATTTTGATGTATTAAATGTTTTGAAATGAAGTTTTGAAAGATATGATATTTTGATGTTAAAAATGTTTGAAATGAAGTTTTGAAATATATGATATTTTGATATTAAAAAAGTTTTGAAATGAATTTTGAAAGATATGATATTTTGATATTAAAAATGTTTTGAAATGAAGTTTTGAAAGATATGATATTTTGATATTAAAATGATTTAAAAATGATGTTTTGAAAGATATGATATTTTGATATTAAAATGATTTGAAAGGAAGTTTTGAAAGGATATGATATTTTAATATATTAAAATGATTTGAAAGGAATTTTTGAAAGGACATGATAATTTAATATATTGAAATGGTTAGAAATGACTTGATATTTATCTTGATAAGTATTTGAATTTGAAAGTCGAAATTTGGTTGAAGGGCTTCTATTTGTAGGGTAATAAGTTTTAAGGGCAGCACTTCTGAATAATTGGTTTTAAGGATAATTCACATCATAATGATAAATTCATTTATCTTTTTAAGTTATACAGGAAAGTGATAAATCCTTTTTTATTATTTCTATATAATTGAAAATGATAAATTCTTTTATCTTTTTCCTGTAAAATGTCCTTAAAATTAATTTTTCAGAAGTAGCGTCCTTAAAACTTATTGCGCTGCATAAATAAGCCCTTGAAGTAAAAATCCCCAATTTGAAATATATGGTATGTTGATATACAGAAATGGTTTGGAATTGACTTAATCTTTATTTTGATAAGGATTTGGATTGAAATGATATTTTGTTTTAAAGTATAAAATATTATTTTTAAGTTATAACCACGGGTCATAATAACGATTGGTTGGCAAAGAAACCGAGATCGGATACGGGCATACTCTCTGTCGACACCCAAAACCACTTTGACAACCGTCTACGCGTTCGAGATTGCAGAATGAAGTAGGATGGTGGCGACGGTCTTGAGGTATACTACGTGGACCCAACTCTCGTGAGTTGGCATAAGGTGGCTAAAACAGGAGCGGTCTCAGGCCAGTTGAGGTCGCACCTCGTAGGGGACGCATTTCTTCGATACCATACTATTACTTGTGATTGTTTGGGCGCCCCTTCGATTTTTATGGGAATGTGTTCCACGGTGGGCGTATGTGGCTGCTGCGTTGCCACCATCCCGAGTGTCGTAATTGGTATATCTACCCTAGGATTGCCTTGTGTGCCGTGTCACCTGCCATATCGAGCCTTTACTACAAGTTTCTATTTGTGTCGTACCTATGCAGTATCTTCTAGTAGTCTCCCGATCAGGAGATATGCACGTATTGTATAGACTACTGGCATTATTTGTGTTGAGATGAAAAATGTAAAGCCTTAACGCAATTTAAAAGTATGTTTATTTTACTGTTAGACATTATTATAATAGCGCAATATACTATATAGTAAATAGTTTAACGGATCCTCAGAGGATGGGCGGTCTCAAACATCCTTTTACTACAGTTCACATGAGTTGGTTTACATTGTATAAGTATGTATGTCCTGACTCGAGTGTTTGTATTTTATTTATGCTTGGGTCAGCCTGAGTATTCACAAATTTGGATTTCCACTTTCTGGAGATTGGAATCGCTGGAGATTATCTGCTTGTCCAGTTTTATCTATTTCAGTTCTGTTGTTCTATTCAGCTTGTACTTGGTTATCATCTTGAGACTTCTGTTGCACTTTATTTATTCTGTTGTATTTTTTTCAACTCTGATATATTTACATAGCAGTTTCATGTACTACTGTCTCTTTTACTTTCGCTGCATTTCTTACTCTGTGTCTATGTTCTGTGATTATTATTTGCTATATGTACTGAGATTTTCCAAATTTTATTTACAACGCGATAATTTGAGCAATTCAAGTCTGACATGTGTGTCTGTCTATGCACTTGGCGGGAGTAGCATAATAGGCGGTTCTCGCATTTGGTTTGGGTAGCGAGTGGATGACTCTTACACCTACATGGCCCTATAGGGTTGGCGCAGTCGAGAGGCTGGTTGCAAAGGCAGAACACAGGTACCAATGTATGCTACGGTGGGCGTTACCCCACTGACGGGCGGTCCGTTACAGTTGGTATCAGAGCTTTGGCTTTGAGGCAAAACTTAGAATGTTTGGTAAATTAAGTTACAGAATCACTTTCATCCAAACATGAATCTCTTCCTCTTTGATTCAAATTTCATTTGAATTTTGGAACGTTCCCTGCAGTTCCAAAAATTCATTCGTGTCCCTCACTATTCATCTCCTTTTGATTCTGGAGTATCCCATAACTCCACTTCGAATGAGCTTTATAGTGAACTGGCGGTCCCGCCAATCTCAAAAATTCATTTGTAAAGGGAGAAACTCCTTTATAATTAGCATCGATTCACCAGAGATTTATATCTATCCTTAGTTTAGATGAAAATATCTTTTGTTATTCCAAACTCTATCTCTTAAGATCGAATGTAGATTTACCCCAGAAAAAAAGTCCACATTGATCTTATTCTTTAAATCACGGTTGACCCTGTTAAGGTTGCCCGCGATTTACTTAAGCTTACCCATCTCCCTACTTTTTATTTAATCATCTTCTCTTTTATTTCCAATCTATTCTTCCAAAATTTTTGAATTGTACTTGTAAATCTATATTTTGTTTTATATACTGTGTTGTTTGGGTTGTTGATGTTGATTTGGGTTTCCGATCGATTCTTTTGATCAATGCTATCGATAGGAATTCTAACACACTTTGACAGAACAAACTAACACAATATTATTTTTATATTTTGGTTAATCAAATAAATTTTGATATATAAGTAAATCTATGGAACTTAATAAATTGATTTAAATTGATTATTTGAAATGATAATACTTGATTTATCATTTATAGTTCTATAAATGAATTTATAAATAGTTGTTTATAATTGATTTGGGAACTGAAAAGAATCTAAAACAAGAAATTTGAAAATTTAATTTCCGATGGTTTCAAACCTTTGTTTAAGTTTTAAAGTATATTATTTAAAGTATTTTCGAATAAGAATATGTTTCCAAAGAATTTTAAAGTTTAAAAATTTAGTGCTCTTCTCTTTTTCACTGGGAAATAATTTCCGTGATGACTGCAGCATCGTCGACATTCATTTTCGAGTTTCGAAGTGAACAGACCGCTCTGTAGTCTTGTTACAGCTTTGCTTTGGGAATTCAAATTGATTTGAATTTCTAAAGTATGACTTCAGTTATAATATATACATATGTATGATTTAAATTTGACTTGATAAATTATGTACATACATTTATTTATCTCTAAATGGTTTGAAGAAATCAGAAATTTAATTCCTAAATTTTATTTTAAAGAATAATTTAAATTATAAAAAGAAAAATCTAAATTTTGGATGAATACTCAAGCATGAAATGATTTAATTGGAAAGTTTATTTGTATAATACAGTTGCATTCAAATATAATTACCTTAATTTTAGAAGTTAACATTGTAATTGGATAATATATAATATAAAAGATTTTATAAATAAAATATGAGTGGTTAAAATAAATTTTATACACTTAAATTTTAGTTATAAAATGATTAACATAGGTAAATAGAATAAAACGTAAATTGAATAATTTGCAATATAAAATGATGTTAAAGGAACTAAGAATAAGTTAAAACAGTTAAAGTAAGTGTAAACATACTTAATATAGGAAAAAAATACTGAGAGGAGTAAATTTAATTTTTTTTATTAGGAATAAGGGAGAATTAAATTTATTAAGTACATTTTGAGTATAATAAATGATTTTTCTTCAAATCCATGATTTTAGAAAGTGTTAATTTAAGAAAATTGGATGATAAGATATTGAAATTAGAGATAGTTAAGGTTTATTTAACCGGTGTAAAATTAATTATCAATTTAAGTTGAAATTTCCATGGTTTCTAACTTATTTTTTTTTAAACTATCTTTTGGTTATTCTTATTTTTTCCTTATCTTGATACAGAATGTTATAGGCATCTTTCTATAATCTTTTTGTTCAGAAATCTTTCTATAATCTTTGATAATCTTTGTTAACCATTTTGAATCCATTTTTTTCATGCTTATGTTCATGATTCTGGAGGATCTTGGAAAGATCATCTCCACTTTGTTAAACTTACATATAACAACAGTTATCAGGTATAATCTCAATCTTCTTGTCACCTTATCTTAATCTTATTTCATTTCTATGTTTTCTATGCTTTCCCATACCTCATTCCCTTTCGGGGAAGAAAATTTTTGAGTGGGGGAGAGTGTAAAAACCCTTTATTTTGTGATTATTTTTAATTGTAATTTTAATTATTTTAATTGATTTTTGATTTAACTTTATTTTATTTATTTTATTTATATAATTTTGTTATTTCAAATATAAACTTTGATTTTGATGAGAATTAGAATTTCCAAACATAAATAAATTGAATATTTCCAGAAAATATGAATTTTTATCAATATAGTCAAACCTTCACTTTTAAATTTAAATTTTTAAATATTTGAAAATTTGAATTTTATCTTTTATTGTGAAAGTAAATAAAATTTAAGATTGCTACTTTTCGTTTCGTTGAAATCTGATTTATTATGTGAAAGTTATGCCTTTTTAACTATTGTGTGAAATTTGCTGTATTTAACAAAATTGTTTATTTTAAATTATATAAATAATATTTTATTTGGTCATGTAATGTTCTAATTTATATTTATATGAGTATAATAACATGTTATGTGTATCTTCTTGGTTTTCAAACAACTTTTTTAAGTGCAATTGACATTTTCCAGTGTCAGATGTATATTTGTTTACAATTTGTAATTTCCACCTTCAATTAATTTAAGTAATTCCATATTTATTTTTATATTTTTCTTAAGAACTTATTTTCTTCTCATTCCCATTTTATTTTGTCCCTCATTTATTTATTTAATTTTCTTTTTATTTGTTTTAATGTGAAATATAAATTTTCTAAAAGCTTGTGATGTTTTATTTGTAATTTTCATGTAATGTTTGCCCTTTTTTAAACAATTTCTCTAATTACCTCCTATTTTCTCTAAATATATTTATTTATTTCATTTTACAAATGATAAATGAAGTATTTTATTTCAAAAATTTTATTTAGAATATTTTTAAAATGAAGTAGATATTTTTCCAAAGCCAGTGATGTTTTAATTGTAATTTTTGAACCCCGTTTTGAATTTTTAAGCAATTTCTTTTATTCTTTTTCTATTTTCTTTAAATTTTATTATTTATCTTCATTTTATTTCACTTTGTTTCGGTTTTTAAAAATATCTTCTGAATGATATTTTGTTTTATTTGATTTAAAAGAAAAGGAAATATGAAAGGTTTTAAAAGCTTTTGAAACTTAATTCTTTTCACCTCGTAAAGCCCTTTCATTTGCCATAATCTCTCCATTACTCCCCTTGGCCCTGCATTTTTTCATTTTCTATGTATCCCTTCAATTTTCACGTGAAAAATACTCATATCTCACTTCTCTTTCATCGCAAAGAAGTTTGGTATTGGCTTCACTTCTTTTTTTTCTGCTTTTTCTTCTTATTTTCTACGAATTATGCCTTGCTTTCTCATACTATTTGCTAGGCCTTTCCTCCATAGCCACAGCCACCACTCTCTACACCTCTTCCCTGCAATCACCACCACCTATACTTCCAGCCATGATCAAGGCTGAGCCCTCCATGATGACCAAACCCCTCAAAAATGCAACCAAAAGCCTTGAAAACATGTTACTTGACCACTACTTGTTCACCACTTCCATTTCCACCGCAACCATCACCTTAGGCCACCGCCACCACCACTGACCTGACCACCACTCAACCATCCTTACCCTGAACAGACCTGAACATGTCAAGGCCGAGCCCAACTACCCATGGCCGAGCCAATACATTGACCAAAACCTCCACTATTTGGCTTGCCTCTTCATATTCATGTGATTGTAACTCCTCTACATGCCATGCCTTGTAGCCGTGCACCCCTAGGTCCATACCTGAGCCAAAGCATGTCCAAACCTGAGCCAAAGCATGTCCAAACCTAAACCTAAACATTCCCAAGCCACGCTAGCAAGTGTAGAAAGAGAGGCAAAAAGTTGTGCATCCGTATTGCTTTTCAATTCAAAGTTATTCAATTTCAATGTTGTGTTGAATTATAATTTTATTCTATTTTGTTTTGGGTTGTAACACAAGCTCTTTAGCATTGGATTGCTCTCCACCCAAAATCCATAGCCTTGTCATTGTGCTTTTGATTCCGTTGTGTCATTTGTATTGCAATCTCCAACTATAAAGGTGAGTAAAGCTCACATGACATTTATACTATGCAGTTGTGAAACAAAAACAACTGAATGTGTAGAATTATATATGATGCTATAACTACCAGTGATTATTTATATATGATGTTAAACCTGTTAATTTACATGTCATCTCATCTGTTACTGTTATATGTTTTTAACTGTTCATTTATATCCGTTTATCACAATACAAGTTCCCTGTAGAATAGAATCACTATGGGTTGAAATGATACACACTCGAACGGACTTTAGAATAGGGAAAAATTGTTATGGCCTGAAAATAGGCCTGAATGGTTTTTATTTATTTTATTTTAACTTGGGATTGCGGGTTTGAAATGATAAAACCTGTATTTTTCTTTTAAACTGCGGATTGAATTGATATATATCTGTATCACTTGACCTAGGTTAGAAAACTATATACAGGCCAGTGGTTATATTTTGTAAAGTATTTTGAATATATTAAATATTTTTAAAAAGTGAAAAATTATGAAATTTGATTTAAATTGGATTTTTAATGTTTATATAAGAAATTTTTGATTTTTCTAGAAGTAAAAAAAATGTAATTCAAATGAATGGTAAAAAGTGAATTTTTGAAATATAACTTAAATTTAGAAATTTGAACTTTGGCTTTTAAAAAGACATGTAAGTTATATAATAAAATTTAAGTGGTTTAAATGTAAATTTATGATAATTTGATTTAAATAGATTTTAATAGTGCTTTAAATAAAGGATTTATGACTTTGTACAAGTGGGAAATGTCAAACAAATAAATGGTTAAGTTGAATTATTGAAATATAACTTAAAGTCTAAAAATTTAGGGTTTGGTTTAAAAAGGGAATTTTAAGTTATATAAATAAAATGGAAATTTAATTATATTTTCAAAATGGTAAATATGATGATTTGATTAAATTTGAGTTTAAATGAATTAATAAAGTATTATTGATTTTTCTATGTATTAAAATGGTTAAATGAATGAATGCTTAAAGTGTAATTTTAAAATGAACTTAACCTGGAAATGTGAATTTGGTTTTTAATTAAGGGTTTAAGTTAATTTAATAAATTGGAAATTTAGTTTAATTTGTGAAATGATAATTTGAAAATGTAAATGTTAATGAAGTGTTAAATGTAAAAATAGGAAAGTTTACACTTGAATTTATTAAGTGGATTGTGAAATTTGATTTAATTATAAAATGTTGCTTTATAAAAATCATTAATTAAAAGAGTATTTTAATGAACATCTTTGAATGTTAAAATATGATTTTTATAATGTCTAAATGGTTTAAATTGAAATGTTTTCAAATATAACTTTCAACACCTTTTTCTAAATGCTGTGAAAGGTTGAAATTATCAATGTTTATAGTTTTAACTTAGTAAATAAACTCATAATGGTTTAAAACTTTGAAAATTGAATACTTGATTTGAAAATATATAAATGAATTATTTTGATTAAAATATAAGATATTTAAAAGGTGATTTGAAATGATAATAAATGAATGATATCTTTGAATTTAAAAAAGATTTAAAGTTGAATATTTGGATTTGAACTTATATGATGATTTGAAATTGGAGTTTTAAAAGATATGATATTTTGATATATTAAATGTTTTGAAATGAAGTATTCAAAGATATGATATTTTGATATATTAAATGTTTTGAAATGATGTTTTGAAGGATATGATATTTTGATATATTAAATGTTTTGAAATGATGTTTTGAAAGATATGATATTTTAATATTAAAAATGTTTGAAATGAAGTTTTGAAAGATATGAAGTTTTGATATTAAAAATGTTTTGAAATGAAGTTTTGAAAGATATGATATTTTGATATTAAAAATGTTTTGAAATGAAGTTTTGAAAGATATGATATTTTGATATTAAAATGGTTTAAAAATGAAGTTTTGAAAGATATGATATTTTGATAATAAAATGATTTGAAAGGAAGTATTGAAAGGATATGATATTTTAATATATTAAAATTATTTGAAAGGAATTTTTGAAAGGATATGATAATTTAATATATTGAAATGGTTAGAAATGACTTGATATTTATCTTGATAAATATTTGAATTTGAAATATACGGTATGTTGATATACAGAAATGGTTTGGAAATGATTTAATCTTTATTTTCATAAATATTTGGATTGAAATGATATTTTGTTTTGAAGTATAAAATATTATTTTTAAGTTATAACCACGGGTTATAATAACGATTGGTTGGAAAAGAGAACGGGATCGGATATGGGCATACTCTCTGTCGATACCGAAAACCACTTTGACAACCGTGTACGTGGTAGAGATTCCTGAACAAAGTAGGATGGTGGCGACGTTCTTGAGGTATACTACGTAAACCCAACTCCTATGAGTTGGCATAAGGTGGATAAAATAGGAGAGGTCTCGGGCCAGTTGAGGTCGCACCTCGTAGCGGACGTATTTCTTCGATACCATACTATTACTTGTGATTGTTTGGGTGCCCCTCCGATTTTTATGGGAATGTGTTCCGCGGTGGGCGTATGTGGCTGCTGCATTACCACCAGCCCGAGTGTTGTAATTGGTATATCTACCCTGGCATTGCCTTGTGTGTCGTGTCACCTACCATATCGAGCATTTACTACGAGTTTCTATTTGTGTCGTACCTATGCAGTATCTTCTCGTAGTCTCCCGATCAGGAGATATGCAGGTATTATATAGACTATTGGCATTATTTGTGTTAAGATGGATAATGTAAAGCCTTAATGCTATTTAAAAGTATGTTTATTTTACTGTTAGACATTATTATAATAGCGCAATATACTATATAGTAAATAGTTTAACGGATCCTTAGAGAATGGGCGGTCCCAAGCATCCTTTAAGTTACTTGTACATTTACTACAGTTCACTTGAGTTGGTTTACATTGTATGAGTATGTATGTCCTGACTCGAGTGTTTGTATTTTATTTACGCTCGGGTCAGCCTGAGTATTCACAGATTTGGATTTCCACTTTCTGAAGATTGGAATCGCCGGAGATTCTCTGCTTGCCTAGTTTTATCTACTGTTGTTCTATTCAGCTTGTACTTGGTTATCATCTTGAGACTTCTGTTATACTTTATTTATTATGTTGTATTTTATTTAACTCTGATATATTTACATAGTAGCTTCATGAACTACTATCTCTTTTACTTCCGTTGTATTTCTTACTCTATGTCTGCGTTCTATGATTATTATTTACTGTAAGTTCTGAGATTTGCCAAATTTTATTTACAACGCGGTATTATGAGCAATTCATGTCCGACATGTGCGGATGCGAATGGTTAAAAATACCCAGTTGTTACAATTTCAGTTTAAAAAACAAGTTGACCCAATAATATCTTTTTTCTCCTGTTCAAATATTCGATGATCGATCTCATTAAGAGTAGGCTGACGATCATGTTCCTTTTTTCTTTTCTCCAGCTCTTTTACTCGATAACTCAATTCTAACATCAATTCTTTCAAAATTCTACGTAAATGTTTGTTTATGCTTTTTTATTCAGAAATGCTTGTAGCCGCCAATAGTTTTTAGTTTTGTTTTGTTATTTTTCTTGGTTGAATGTTATTGTTCTAGCTGTGATCTTGTCGATGAATCATGCAGAGGGAAATTAATTGAAATGGCATAGATAAATATGCCTGATTTCCACTTTGATTGAATTTGAAACTTTGGGATTATCAAGATATGTTTAATACAATTAATGGATTATTAAATTTTATATTCGAGTCGGTGTCTAAATGTATGTACACTATGTATATTTAAGTTCATAATACAAGGAAAACCACATTTTTTTCCTTCTTTATATTACATGGGCATTGGAATCATTTACTAGTATAAAGTACGCACCTTAATCATGATTTGAAATTTCCTTTGGTTTTGGAGGTACCAATGCATATATTTATTAATATGTATAATTTAATTGAAAATTTGATGTGGAACTCGTTTCTAATATATTAAAAGGAAAGGTATTTTGAGTCATGTACATTACTCATTCATTGTTAGTATTTTAGTGCACGTACGCTAGAATATTTCATTTTTCTGAATTAGATCCGTTGATAGTATGATACAAGGTAACTATACCGGAGACTTGTTTAGCTGTCGTATGCTAGAGATGTGCACTTTCGACATGATATTTAGAAATAATGGGAAATAATACCTTTCTAATATCACAAATGCATTTAACAATAATAAATTTTTTTTGAATAACAATGGTTAAAATTAATTCTATATATAAAAGATTCAATCTCGATAGATTACGGGTACTCGGTAAGTGAAAACTAAAATATTCGTACAGGTCCAAACCGATAGTTTTAAGTGTAATTTTGATTTTAGATTCATTGAACAAGAAATTAAATGTCTTAGTTAATGGGATTAGTTTAACTCAAAATAAATATCGGGCCTTTTCGAAAATACATTGGAACTTAGTATAATGGATAAATGAATCATTAAATTGAATTTATCGCATCTAATTACTGTTGTTATCAGGCTTCATATTTTAAGGTAAGCATAAAATTTAGAGTACTCCCGATAAGTCCTGATTAATTACTCGACCAACATATCATCCATTCAAATCTAAGAGTGAGCACTCTGGTCCTTTTTGGTGTTTCCCTGCACTAAATAAATATGCTTTTGTTAATTTCTAATTTATTTGTTTAGGTGGTTAGTAGAATGTAGTTAATAAACAACGTTATAACTCCTATAACACTATATTGGATACTAATTTACAAAATCACAGTGGCTGCTACACATAAGATTTACAGCTTATGTGCTGATTTTTTCCAAGTTAATATCTTGGACAACTTTATGTCCACCAAAAATGAGTTATGTTATAGCATGTATTTTTGCATTATCGTACATATGCAAAACATATATGTATGAACTGATATGGTTATAGGTTAAGATATATCCACTGAAAAAAATTCAATGCTTTTTTTCTAAATACGTAGTAATTGAAAGATTGGCAGGTACAATTAAAAAATTAATCACAGCACGAATGAGGCATTTGGCCATGAATCATAATCAAAGGTATATGTGTGTATAGTTAATAAAGTTAGGTTTCTTTCTTTCTTGTATTGTACTATCAAAGGGCAAACTTTTATATACCTATGCCTTTCGATCTTTCTTAAATGTAGACCACTTTTTTTCTTCTAATCCGACAATGAACAAAAACTAATTGCTAATACTTCTCCCTAATTGTACACAAGCTTTTGGGTTGGTTCATAGATTTGAATTTTTTGTAAAATAAAATTATAAGCCCTCACTATAAAAGTACTATTACAAACCGTTATTATCATCTTCTATAGAATCATATTATAAGCCCTTGCATGTATTTGTAATGAAGATCATTAGTTTAATATTTGATAATAAAATTGAGATTCGGGAAATCATATAATACTTACCATTATTTCTTGGTTCGGGAAACCCATGTAATATCTTCTTGTCCCTTTCAAAGATGACCAAATCAAGAATTAAATCAACCATAACTTAGTGCCAAATGAAACACAATCAATAGAGAAATATTCCTAGTTTTCTTATAGGTTCACAAAACAATAAAATAGATAAAAAAACAAAAGTAGTGAAATAATCAAAACACAACTCAAATAGCAATGACCTGACATATACAAATATATAGATATTAAAAATGATAATAAAAAATATGAAGTAAGATACCATACCTATATCAATGGAAACGACGAGCAAAATCAGACGGCAGAGTGGAGCGCAGTTAGGCGAAGAGTGGCTAATTAGGATTCGTGGGTTTCATCGATGGCAATGACAGCAAGCAGTCTAGCATTGTTGATGGCAGTGGTGTCAAGTGGGTTTAGCTTCGTCGATGGCAAGGGCGACAAACTCGACGTGGTGGGGTTAGGGTTTAAGTGTATGAAATTTTGACAGTGAGTTTTAGCGTACTTAGTTAATAAATTTAGTGGCCAACGCAATGAAGGGTGGAAGTGGAAAATTTTATTGAGCTGGAAAGCGGTATTGTATCTGTTGGAATGATAACTGGCATTGCTATAATTAAACAGTCCCAATTAGCACCAAAAAGCAGTTGTTATAGACGTATATTGCAAATGCTGCACACATAAAGTGTTAAAAGTACCTTTGTTACAACCGCTGAAAATAAACGGTTGTTAAAAATAACTTATAAAAACTGTCTGTTGTGTCTAGTAGTAAAGTAAAAGTTGTAGTATGGTTGTTTTGTTGTAGTGTGGGTTGTTTCGCATTGTGTGCATTAATGGACGCACATGAGGAAAAAATTGTAGAATATCGTGAAAAATAATGGAGGTATGGTGGTATATATATGAGTTTGGTCGCACTTAACAACAAAGGATTCCTTTTGTTAATAGATTCTTACTAAACCATATGCCACCCCATGGAGGAATTTGCAGACAAGATTTCAACATGTATTGAAGTTCTGAAAAATTATAACATTTCTCAATTTTGGCTAGTAAAAATTATCCCTTTTTAATTAAAAAAAGGGAGTAAAATAGCACAGAATCTATTTGGATTAAGTGAGTTCAGAGCTATAATGGATTAGCAAGGTAGAACATGTGATTTGGAGTTCTGCTTCTTTAACTTTTTTCTAATTTCTTAAAGTATTATTTTTTCAGTAATATGTATTACTATGACGAAAGTATGTAAGAAAAAAAAATCTATTAATGAGGATGTTTGTTAGGAAATCTTAATAATATTAGCTACTAAATTTAGACTACAATGTGTAGTTCCTTTTATAACAAGCAATAATCAAAGGTTTGTAATTTAAGTGCACCAGTTAAAAATGAAATACTAAATACCATTTAGACAGTGAAATACATTTTTACGGTTTGCTATAATTCTGCTAACCAATAAAGTGGATATGTATTTTGAAAGTAATAACAGTCAAATTTCATTAATGTACCATATGGTAATACCTTATTAGTGTGTTCAAAAGTCGGGAACATTCCAAAGGTTTAAGAAATTCTTGCTCCAAATTTGAATGAATGGTTTCTAAAACTTTACATTTTATGTGAAAAGAAGCATTTGTACAAAATTTTAATTTTCCATTTTTCATTCTAATATGATGATTGTGCGATATGTGCTGGATTTTGAAAACTAAATACATCTCTAGATTAAAAAAAATTCTATAAATGACTTTAATTAATTTAAACGATAATGTGGAATTTAAATATGAATGTTCAAGTCACAATTTTGAACTGAAAATTGAATAGTATTTTTAATATTCTTTTTGACATGCTTTGTTGAAGCGATGTCTCTCCTCCTATCTGAATATTCAATTTTTCCAATTTCTTGTGCATTTGAATAAGGTTCTAACCCGTAGTGGAAATTTTAACTCATATCTTTATATTGGTCATTTTCTTTAACTATGTTCTTAAACTGGTCTTGTTCTTCATGAACACTTATTGGCATACTTCTTTTCGCTTTTTATCATTCTCAAAATTTGTATTTGATGTTAAGGAGCCATGGATACATCAAATTTATATATTTATAATAATTACTTTTTTCTACGCCCATCTAAAGCTGATAGAGTTAGTTCATTCCAATGAATTTTTTTACAATGACCTAAAATGTTCACAATCTAAGGGCATCACTAAATTAATAAAAAGTAAACAACAAATAAACATTATTCTCAAATATATAAACATTGAGAGGTTAATTTCTTAAAATAAGCACATGCTTATTCAGATATAGATATATACACTACTACAGATTCCTACTTTTCTAACATCATCCAAGGCAATAACTTACACAATATGAAAGCAACACAAATATTTTAGTCAATTAAAATAGGATGTCAGTAATCTGAAAAAACAGAAGTTAAAAATTGAAATGTCATCAATGCTGAAAAATAAAATGAGAAACAAAAGTCATATTACTTCATATTACTTTAAAGAAAACCACAAAATGTGTCCGCAGATGCAACGGAGTGGAAAGAATGTTTGGGTAATGATAAAACGACCATACTAGCTATAACTAGCATTTTGTATAGTGTAAAAGTGAATATAATGATAGTTATAACTAGCATTTTTTACAACGTAAAAGTTTAATATTATGCTAAATATAACTAATATTTTTCATTCAGTCTAAAAATAAATCTTCATGTCCTACAACTTAACTTTTTTCCAAAAAATTTTCTTTTTCCTAATTCTCGCTTAAATCTAATAGAAAATAAAAGAGATTTCAATCCAAAGCAAAAATATTTTTGTAATCTTACCGAATATGTTATAAAAACCACATTATAATTTATTCTTCCAAATATCTTAGATTAATCGTACTGAATACGTTATAGATACATCTCCATTTTCATTTTCAAAATTAAGTACATCTCGATTTTCAAAATCTTAAATCAGTAGGATGATATGTTATTTTATTCAAACTGGAAAATTAATTACATCTCGGTTTCCATTTATTCTACATGTAATAAAAACAAACTATCAAATAGTTGGATATATGACCTCCATGGCAATCCCACAAGTGCCCTCTGCAGCACCAAAACTCCTCTTAATTCTTGCAAACCCACCTTCACCCCAGTCCGCACCACACGAGTTCTTCACCAGCCAAAACTTCATACCCGACCTCATCCCTTATCCAATAACCGTGGCCTAATGATTAAGACTGGTTCCACACAGTTCGTGCCCAACGATCCCACTCACGTAATGCTGCAACCCGCTCGAGTGCACTGTAGCGGACACTGGTTTGCCAGCCACAGGCGCCAACATGGCCTCTTCGTCGTTGGCTGGCAACCTTACAAAGTTTGATATCATAGCCATAGAAGATAGGTTTGTAGTGCACTATCTTGAGTTTTTATGAAGGGAAGGTTGTCTTTGAATGTGATGCCTCCGCTTGTCATGACGCACTGGTAGGATTCTTGGGTATTGCCAGTCTGTAGTAGCCGGATGGATCGTTTCGGTGGATGTTGTTGAGGAGATGTTGCTCTGAGTGTGGGACTAGTGTTTTGTATTGGATGTAGTTTATTCCTTATATTGCTGCCACTGTTGAAAATATCCAGCAACATTCTACATTTTTCTGGAAAAGATAATTTATACGTTACTTGCATATTAGCAAAATTTATTCATGGATTCTAGTAATTAATTTAGAGCATGTTCTTTTTTATTATACATAACAGTTTTGGTTGTGGTGTAAATATCAACGTTTATTTAGCCAATAATTAGAACGACATTTTGCTTCACTATTTACGCACGGTAAGCAAATTTGCATATAATTTTAAACTTAGAGTACATTATTGTTTTATTATGTGAGTAGCATGCAAATTATAGGAAAGTAATTGTTAGCGATAAAATTGGACGCTAACACCCCAGTGTATGTAGTGAAAATGTGAAAGCACTGCCCGTTGGTACGGGAACTAGAGATAAGCAGAAAATAACAGAGAAACAGTAAAGAGACAACAGTTTTTATAGTGGTTCGGCTTAATGTCAAGCCTACGTCCACTTTAATCCTCTTTATTGCTGATTCGATTGCAACTTTTACAATTATCTTTGATTGCACAACTAAGACAAGTAGTTAGAACATCAATGTAGAAGAGCTCTTCGAATTCATGTTGAATGTGTTAGATCTCTCTCAAAGTTCGTTAAAGTGTCTTCGGTGTTTGAAGTGTTGAAGGGGTCGAGGAAACAACAAAGCACAAGCGTTCCAGAAATGATCCAAAAGTCCTCCCTTCGGTGGAGTAGGCAAGGTATTCATAGGGAATTTCTGGAGTTAGGTCGTAGGTCGTAGGCGACCTAGGGGTTAGGTCGTAGGTCGTGAGTGACCTAAGGGATACGGGTTAAGGCTTACGCTTGATCAATTGCTTTGGTTGGTAGGTTGCAGCGACCTATGAGAGTAGAAAGCGACTTATATGGAGCGACTTAGAAGAGGTAGCGACTTTAAGGTTGGGAGCAACCTACATGCAAGCGGCTTTATTCTATTCTAACTCGTTAGTTTGCTGCCCCCCTTTTAGGTCGTTAGTTCGCTTCCCCATTTAGGTTGTTAGGTCGCTGCTTTCCATTGAGTCATCAGGTCATTAACTCGTTACAAGTTTAGGTCGCTAGGTCGCTTGAACTTTAGGTCGCTAAGTCGCTAGCTGTTACCATGTTAACTCGCTGGAGGCTTTGGATCATTAGGTCGTTAAACTTCTTAACCAGCTTGGTCATTTAGGTTGTTGATCCCTGTAGCACATTAGGTCTTTGTGTCGTGAAAATTTGGAGTTAACACTTGCCCATCGGAGCATATGCCTAGGTTATAGGTCGTATGCTTTGATCTAACTCCGCTAGGTCATGAGCGACCTAAATAGCTTGTTACCTCGTGTGTCGATGCATCCTTTCCTCTTTCCCCTATATAAATCGCTAGCTTGCTTCATCCTCCTCACTTTATCGCGTATACTTTGCCGCCAATGCTACACCAGAGCTCAGAGACTAACACGAAATTTCTCCTTTTTCATCTCCAATCGTTAATTCCATCAGTGAATTTAGGTAATTTCGAGCATTTATTCGCCGCGTTTGCCACCGATTCTCCCATAATCATCTCCATACACTTTTTGTTGTCATGTTGCAAAATTACATTCGGATTTGCCCTTCGATCGTTGTCTAATTGCTAGCGATTGCCTTGAAGATGGATTGGCCTAAGATTTTACAAAGCTGCTTAGCGAGTGCCTTGAATTTGAGGAGTTAAATGATGGTTTCTGGAAATTTTGGAGGAGATGATGAGATTTTAGGTGTTTGGAGGAGGCGAAGAGGCACTTGGTTAACAGGTTATTGGATTTTAGTTTATGTCATGGCGTTTTTGGTGAGGCAAGGGAGATGGACACGTGGCAACGTGTGAGTGGAGAGTAGGACTTAGGATTTCTTGATGGAAGAAAGCTCGGCATTTCCGAACTACTCTTGGAGTGACTTAAGCCACGAAGCGAGTTAGCCATGTAGAGTGCCTTACGGCACTGAACGACCTATGGACTTTGCGACTTAAGGAAATCTGAACGACCCATCTTAACGACCTATGAACTTTACGACTTAAGATGTACGACATGTTGCTTCGGATGAGTTAACCCTTTTAACGACCTACCTTTAGGTCGCATTATGATTTGGGCGTGCTAACATTTAAGCAAATTTGCCTTGTAGTGACTTAATTTTGCCAGAACAGCATATGAATTCTAACAGAATGACTTAAAGAAAGCCCGACCTATGTTAAGTCGCTCGAGCACAAACTGGATGACCTAAAGAACCCCGAGTTAACTTAAGTCTTTCCTGCGACCTGAGAAGTGAACAGGACTTGAACACTTGTAAAATTTGATAGAACTTAATTGAATTTCCAACTTGAACAGCTGGAATGAACTACTTGAACTTGTTGCACTTTTTCATAGATTATATTAACTTTTGAAGCTAACAACCTATTAAATACAACATTTGCAGAAAACTAGGGCGAATATACTGCCACTGATTGCCCACATTGAATGACATATTAGTCGATAAAGAATAATCAACTTAAAGAAATTATACGAATGAAGTGCTATGAATCAACAAATTCAAGTGAAGTATTAAAACAAAGAAAAATTAATCAACTAAAGCTGATCTGTTTGCATCAACACTGCACTTGTACATGGACCTAAAATAACAAGCCCTGAAACTTTATAATCGACAGATGCCTATTAGTTTAATTCCAGTTATATTTGCTTGTCATTTTATTAGAATTGCACAACACTCCACACATTTAGGAAACGTGCACCTTCATATTTGAATATCCAGTTCCTTGTGTAGAATGACTTCTCAACAAGAAGAGATAATAGGACAAGCTGAAGAAGTCTTCCCAATAGCTAACCCTTTGGATTGTCCCCCGGAAAGAACTCCAACTACTCTGAATCAACGGGTGTTCAATCAATTATGTAATCAGTTCGGTATTGCTGAAGCAGACGCTTTGCTTCCTGGGGTAAACGATGCTACTGACATGCCACCTCTTGGTTTCATCGCAGTTAATCGTCAGATGTGCTTGAGTGGAGCTATTCCTCCCTTTAACGATTTTCTTCGACAGCTCCTTCTCCGATTAACTATCTCTCCCTTCCAGTTGCACCCCAATGGATACGCCATCTTGATGGGACTGTGTGTACTGTTCAGGAAGACACTCGACCGTCTTCCAAGCTTTGAAGAAATTTGTTACTTATGCACATTTGTGAAGAACAAAGATCATCCTTCTATAATACTTGTGAGAAGCGCAAGGAACCGTAAATTGATCACTGATCTTCCTGAAAGCGCCCACGGGTATTTGAACCAATTTTTCTTCGTCCGTTGCCCCCTAGGATTCTATAGCATTTGGAGAGTAGGAAGTAAGCTTGCCTATCTCCGTTCTTTCCGCTTTTGAACTTTTAAAAATCCGAGTTGTTAAGTGCTAACTTCATTCTTTCCTTTTACAGCACTTCCTCCTCTTTCTAAAAATTCCAGCCAGAAGCCGACTTTTGAAAGACTAAGTGTTGTGGCGGCTGAGGAGAGAAGCGTTAAATTTTTGCTGAAGGACGAATTTTTGTATCAATTCGTACTTTTGCATTCTTCTGGATCTACCCAGCTTCATGATGCCCCTGGTTCTCAAGCAGAGACTCCAGATGCCCCAGTTTTCGCCGAAGAACTTACACCGAAGGAACTTACTTCCGAGACTTCACCGGTTAAATGTTCTGCTTGCGTTGACGTTGCGGGGTAATCCGGTAAATTTTCACTTCCCCTGGTTATCGAAGAAGAGGAACCTCCTCAACACTCCGGGAAGGCTGCTGATGAAGGAGCTAAGAGAAAGAGTCCCGCTAGGCATGACGTTGACGACATTTTTGAGGGATTGAGCGACCTGGTGGTTACTTCACATGAGCTCTTCAAAGGTGATACCACTGCTTCTAAACTTGCTTCTCCAGCAGCGAAGTGACATCAGTTTTGCAAACAAGTCCATCAACTCAAGGGATAACTCTTAAGTCGAAGAGCGGTTTGTAGCTTGACGAGCGTAGTTCACATGCCTCACACACTTAGCATTTTGGCAACTTTGTGCGCTTAACTTCTTTACTTTGAAGATTCTTAAATTTTGTCTCTTCTTCACTCTCAGGTTCTCCAATGGGACCTAGCGGCTCATACTATGATGATTTTCAGTGCTATGGAAGACGCGACTCTTATGATCCCAGGTGGTATCTTCCTACCCCGAGGGAAACTGATGAAGAAAGAGCCGCAAGAAAAGCTCGTGAGAGGCGGGCTTATGAGGAGCGCTATGGGAGAAGGGATGAAAGGCATGATTCTTCCAAGAGAGATGATGATTCCCACAAAAGAAAATTTCATGATGACAAAGGGAAAGGTCATATCGTTAAAGATCCAAGCAAGTGGGCCAAGCTTAGTGAAAGGCCGGCGTCTGCAATTTCTGAAAAGCCCGCTACTCCCATCTCTTTAGAAATCCCTTCCAGCTCTCCTGCCCTTCAAAGAGCTGATATTCAAATGATCATCAATAGGCCTCCGTATCAAATTGAGAATGCCCCTCCTGTACTCCAAAGCCGGTTTCCAAACTGGTGTTTAAAAGGAGTACGCTTCGACTTGGACATGATTACCATTGACAAGCAGGCCATGCTAAGGAATCTCGATGCTGTTAAACTTGACATTCAGAGAATGTCTGGATGGCAAAAGCTAGTTGACGAGCTTCAACGGGTGAATCGCTTAAATCTCGAGGCTATGTTAACCATGGAGAGCGATAAGTCCGAGTGGAAGAAAACTCTCAACCAATACGATTTAGAGATGAAGAACACCAACGCTTACAATTAGAAGCTTGAAGAGGAAATTGAAAAACTCAAAGAAGAGCTTACCACTTCTTCCACTTCCTATACTCAAAAGGAAGACGTGCTTCAAAAACAAGTGAGAGATGCTCATGCCAATCAAAGAGATGCTGAGGCTAGATTTGAGGCACAACAACAAATTGTAGAAAGCTACCGCGCTGATATTGCTCAATTGTGGGAAAAAAACTAGCTCTCAGGGCATGGAGATTGAAATGTTAAAAGCTCGGCTTTCTAAAGTTGAAAAAGAGCGTGATGAAGCTATCGCCGGCAAAGCAGTAGCCGAAGAATCTCGTGAGGCAACCAAAGCCAACATCAGCTCTACCTTATTCGAGTTTTATTTGCGCAGCGTCCTGGGACGTGGTAGCCTTTCGTTTTTGGGCCCGAAGTACGAGATTACCTTGGCCGAAGTGTGGGAGGCCGCAATTGATATGCTTAGAGGCGCTGGCTATACTGAGGCAGATCTTGAGGCGCACTATCTGGATGATGAAGCACATGCCGCCCTTGCTAGGGGAAAGGAGCAACTTGCTAAAGAGCGAGCCGAAACGGCGGAAGGAGAATATTTAGGGAAGGCACATTTGACCGACCCGACTCTTCCTTCGGTTTCGGCCGACATTGATATCATTGGCGCCAATCCCCATTTTCGCCACCTGCCAAAGCTGATATTAAAATTGTAACTGCTGATACTGGAGATGAGGCTCAAGAAAGCGCTGAAGCACAAGGCTTTGAAGTTGATGTGATAAAGCCAACTTCTCCAGGTAACTTCAACGTTGATTTAGCTCAAGTGGACTACTTGTTCGCTTCACATGAGCTTGATGAACTTTTTGATTATTACTTAAGCCTTGACGCGCCACTATCTCCCCTCTTTGCGAGGAATACTGATTTTAACTTCTCTTCTTCTATAGTGAAAACGCCAAGTTTTACACAGACTTCTCCTCTTCCAGCTGTTCCACCTCCATCTCTTCAAATTACGCCTACTTCTGCTTCTCAACCGGGGTCGCAAGAAGAATTAATAGATGCTCTTCAAGGCTTGGATGACCGGACCGCTTCATAAGAGCGGAAGGCTGAGGAACTTGAAGAATGTGAAAAGACTCTAGAGGAATTTCATGATGACACAAAGCTGTCTGAACTTAAAACTCCAAGCAGCGAGTCTTCATCAAGGAAGAATGGGAAGCGTGTAAATTCGAAGAAGAAAAGGAAAAGCACTTCTGTTAGTGAAGAGAAGGCGGAAGTTGACCCAGATGTACCTCTATCTCCTTCTTCCCCGACTTGTTCAAGTCGGCTCCTAAAGTTAACCATTAGGCCAGGCGGTGGCTCTAAAGGTGGCGGGAAGAAGAAATAAGGAGTCTCGCTTTACCCTTCTTGTTTTGCTTTCTCCTTGTACGTAAAGGCTTGTATTGACCGGAGATTGTGCTGGTACCGGTCCCCACTCTTTTGTAACTTGCACATGTATAAAAAAATTATAGTATGAAATAAAATGATTCTTTTTACTTGTACAATATTTTGATTGTATTTGTGAATGCATTTATTCCTTATTTCACACAAGTTTCTTCATTTTCTTTGTGTGATATTACAATAAGTTTGTGGTATGTTGCTTGAGCATTGCTTTTACTAATGCAGCTATATTGTATTGCCCCATACCACGGCTTATTGCAATTTCTTTCATTTGGTAAGACTTTGGAGAACAACTCTTCTGTTTCGAGAAGACTTGTACTCTTGAGATGGAAAACAATTCTTCCATTTTGAGAAGGCTTGCACTCTTACTTTAGAGAATAATTTTTCCATTTTTGGGGAAATATTACTCTGCTTTAGTAGAGTTTGCCTTGTATTGGAGAAGTCTTCTTTCTCTTTTGTTTGAAGAAGTTTTTACACTTCACTTTCGGAGATAGTCACTTTTATTTTTGACAAGTGGACTCCCCTACGCGATGAAGTGGGCCTTCCGAAAAGGGCTTTGATCTGTTTGTGCCTCCGAAGAGTGCTCTTGTTTGTGCCTAAGGAGAGGGATTTTTGTTTGTGCCTCTGGAGAGAGCTTTTTTTGTTTGTGCCTATGAAGAGAGGTCTTTTGTTTGTGCCTCTGGAGAGAGGGCTTTTGTTTGTGCCTCTGGAGAGAGGTCTTTTTATTTTTCCCTGTACGCGGGGAAGCGTGCCTCCGAAGACGGCTTTGGCACTTCAACTCTGGTGAATTGGGCCTCCGAAGAGGGCTTTGAAACTTTAACTCTGGTGAAGTGGGCCTCCGAAGAGGGCTTTTGCACTTCAACTCTGGTGAAGTGGGCCTCCGAAGAAGTGGGCCTCCGAAGAGGGCTTTTGCACTTCAACTCTGGTGAAGTGGGCCTCCGAAGAGGGCTTTTGCACTTCAACTCTGGTGAAATGGGCCTCCGAAGAGGGCTTTTGGCTCTTCCCCCTTGTGAGGAGAAGAGGGCCTCCAAAGAGGGCTTTTGGCTCTTCCCCCTTGTGAGGAGACGAGGGCCTCCAAAGAGTGCTTTTGTCTCTTCCCCTTGTGAGGAGAAGAGGTCCCCCGAAGAGGGCTTTGTTGTTTGCCTGGAGAGTTGCTTCTCACAGTTAAGTGGATCCATGGAGCAGACGCAAGCTGCTTAACTGGATGTTTGTTTGCACAAACGATCGCAATTGACTAGCAAGGGCCTGGAACCTTCACTTTGGGAAGGTGCCCCTTCGATGGTTCCACCAACATTTTTGGTTGAAGTGCAAGATTCCATTTTGGCTGTTTTTTGTCTACTTGCCCATGTCTTTGCACCATCTGCCTTTCAGCGATTCCTTGTTATCGTGTTCAAGCACATGTTGTTTTCCTTTGCAACTTGTTTGCTTTTTCCCAGAGAAGCGCATTTCATTGTTAAATTAATCCACGGGAAAGACGCAAGCTACTTGACCCGATGTCTATTTGCACAGACGATCACAATCAGTTAGCAAGGGCATGGAACCTTCACTTAGGGAAGGTGCCCCTCCGGTGGATCACCAACTTTTTGTGAGAAGCACTTCTGATACAGGAATTGAATGTGGAATTTTTGTGGCTTGACATTTAATTGTTGGTGATTTGTAGGAATCACATGGCCTTGTGATGTGTTGAATAGGTAAGCTTTGCTTTAATGGCCTGCAATGTTAGATCGACATTTTAGCAATATATTTTAAGAGATATGCACATCGAAATGAGATCGGCATTTTATAACAGTAGAGAACACAAGATTTATAGTAAAGTCGGTGTGAATCAATACAAAAATGATACATCAATAATCATTTTACAAATTTAAGCATTGCTTTTAAGTAAATTATGGATGCAAGTGTTCACTGTTTCAGGCTTTCGGAATTGAGTCTCATTAGTACTTGGAGCTGACATGACTTCCACAGGGACCAATTCCCAATAATTGAACTTTGCCAACGCTTCAATACTTTGCAAGAGAATCCGCCTTTACGTTCTCTTCCCGGGGTATATGGCACTCCCAGGCCTTTGACAAATAAGCAGGCAGATTTTCTCCTTTAGTCTGAAACTCTTTCTTGACTTGACATAGAACAATCTGGGGCATATCTCAAAGCTTCAACATTTCTTTCCATCTCAGCCCAACTTCTGCCTACCGGGTGAGGACCCCCTGTGATAACATTAATGATGGGCCTCTTGGACTCCTGCGCTGCAGCTCTCTACCTGAACCGGATTGATAAGCAGGAATTTGTTGCCCCTGAGTAGATGAGGTTGGGTCATTTCTGTTTCTCTTCACATATTGTTGAAGCTTATTCTGGGTCAACAGCTCCTCGATCAAACCTTTTAGATGGCGACATTCATTAGTGTCATGACCGGGTTGATTGTGGAATCGACAGAATCTTCCATTATGCGCAACATTTTTCCCAAGCCTCAAATTAGGTGGTTTAGGGTACTCGACAACATCTTTGGTTGCGAAAAAGATATTCTCTGGAGTGTCAGTTAAAGGAGTAAAATCTGAAATTTTAAAGTGGCGAGTTTTCTTCGCATCTTTTCGCTTTTTTCCATCGTCATTTTTCCTCTTCTGACCACCAGATTTCTTTTTGTTAGAAGCAACTTTGTTATTCTCAACTTCATTCACGACTACTTTTACCGGCATAGGAAGGCTCTCTAAGCACATAAATTCGTCGGCCTTCTTGTAAAATTTCTCGAGCGAATTTGGCTCTTTCGTCTTTAGCCATTTCCCGAATTCACTAGTTTTTTTATAGCTCGCATCAAGTAAGTGAGAATCATTCGAGGCCACGCATTGTCAACTTCAGCTATGGCTATATTGAAGCGCTTTAAGAAAGATTTAAGAGGCTCTTCGGGGTTTTGTTCGAGGCTGGATAATGACATTATATCCTTGGCCTTCGCAGCATATAACCTGAATTGATCTTTGAATTTCTGAGTTAAGTCAGAGAATTGATCCACAGAACGAACTGAAAGCTTCGTGAACCAAAGCTGAGCCACTCCTTCCAAATACACCGGAAAATACCTTAACTTGATCTCATCTGATGCTCTGGCACCAGTCATATGCCAGTCGTGCTTGTATAAGAATTGGTTAGAATCGCTTGTTCCCTGATGAGCTGGAATAGTGGGAGGAACAAACTTTTTTGGAAATTCGGCCTTCAGGATGCTTTCAATGAAAGGAGTCTTGCTTGTAGCAAACCCCCATTCATTCTCGTCTTCTTCCCTTTGCATGCTTTCTTTCATAATTTGTCGAATCATTCCCGAGAGGTATTCCTCATCATTCAGAGGCCCCGCGGGACTGACGTCAGCTACTTTCTCGGAAGTTTGCCTGGACAAACGTTCACTAAAAGTTGGCTGCAGCCTTGAACCTCCACCTTGGGGAGGTGACCCTTCGGCGGTGCCAGCTGCTCGATGAGGAACACTTTTCCCTTGGGAATCATGAGCATCTTCCGCAAAGGTTTCTTCATCATTTCTTGGTTGTTGGTTAACTCCAAGTAAAGTGTTTATCTTGTCCAACATTAAAATGTTCTGGGCTTTCATCTGTTGATACAACCTAGAAACCGCTGCATCCAATTCGGCCCTTGTAATTCCAACACTAGGAGCCGCTACATTCGATGCGGGAGAAGCAGCAGTGTTGTCATAAGCACTCCCAGATCTAGTAGATTTACCTTTCCTTCCAGGAGCCATGACCTCAGATAAACTTCTGGTTCTTAAAGAAAGTCTTTCAACAAATCTATGCGGAGCAATGCTGAGAGCACCCGTTTGGTAAGTGGGAGGTTCTGAGTTCAATTCTCAGTGAAAGCACCAAAAATGTTAACGCTAAAATTGGACGCTAACACCCTAGTGTATCTAGTGAAAATGTGAAAGCACAACCCATTGTTACGGGAACTAGAGATAAGAAGAAAATAACAGAGAAACAGTAAAGAGACAATAGTTTTTATAGTGGTTCGGCTTAATGTCAAGCCTACGTCCACTCTAATCCACTTTATTGCTGATTCGATTACAACTTTTACAATGATCTTTGATTGCACAACTAAGACAAGTAGCTAGAACTTCAATGTAGAAGAGCTCTTCGAATTCATGTTAAATGTGTTAGATCTCTCTCAAAGTTCGTTGAAGTGTCTTCGGTGTTTGAAGTGTTGAAGGAGTCGAGTAAACAGCAAAGTATAGGCGTTCCAGAAATGATCCAAAAGTCCTCCCTTCGGTGGAGTAGGCAAGGTATTTGTAGAGAATTTCTGGGGTTAGGTCGTAGGTCGTAGGCGACCTAGGGTTAGGTCGTAGGTCGTGAGTGGCCTAAGGGATACGGGTTAACGCTTACGCTTGATATACTACTTTGGTTGGTAGGTCGTAGCGACCTATGAGAGTAGAAAGCGACTTATATGGAGCGACTTAGAAGAGGTAGCGACTTAAGGTTGGGAGCGACCTATATGCAAGCGGCTTTATTCTATTCTAACTCGTTAGGCCGTTGCCCCTCTTTTAGGTCGTTAGGTCGCTCCCCCTTTTAGGTCGTTAGGTCGCTGCTTTCCATTGATTCATCAGGTCGTGAACTTGTTACAAGTTTAAATCGCTAGGTCGCTTGAACTTTAGGTTGCTAAGTCTCTAGCTTTTACCATGTTAACTCGCTGGAGGCTTTGGATCATTAGGTCGTTAAACTTCTTAACCCGCTTGGTCATTTAGGTCGCTGATCCCTGTAGCACACTAGGTCATTGAGTCGTGAAAAAGTGGAATTAACAGTAATAATAGGCAATCTTGTTACAAGCAAACAATATGTAAATGTTCGAAACTCGTGAATATTCAACAAACTAAATTTTGTATAAAAATTCAATATCTTCTTAAAATCTGCAAAAATTTACCAGTTGAATATATTTTTAATCATGAGCATAAAATGTTTTTGAAATATTTATTACGAAATAAACTTAATTTGTATGTCTTTGAGAATCATATTGTTTTTTTATTCTTAATGTAATGAACTGAATAGTAAAACTATATGTCTCATGGTTTTCAACATTGCAAGATTACATTAATCTTAAAACTACTAGAGAAGGCTAATATTCCAACAACATGTAGCAATGACTTCCGATGGCTAATTTCTGACGGCTTTTGGTGGACCGTCGGCGGCCATCGGAAGCCATCGAAAAATCAGGAATTACAAGGCACAACCGAGTCTTCTTCTTCCTCATTCTCAGCTCGAAAGTTTTCATCAAAAATCCCTCAAATCCCTCCGCCAAGCTTCCAAACTCTAATTTCAAGCTTTCAGATCCTCCACGGCTTCCTAATCAATCTCTATTGCTTTCAATCCTAGGTAGAATATCTTATTTTCTTCAAAATCTAATTTTTACCATAAATCTTGATTTGCATAAATTGATAAATTTGGCCTAATTAGTGATTACAATTGTTTCCAATAGCGTAATAATGGTTTACTGTATCCCATGGTGTACCTATTTCATGCGTTACCGTTAAATTTTAAAGAGAGAGTATAGTTTGATTGTATATGTATATGTAAACCATTGTATATGTGTTGTTTCTACCACTGTATTGTGTTAAGTAGAATAGGACATAAGTTGTGTAACATCTTGACTTTTATAACAATAATGAATGCACGAGTCTAAAAAGATTGACTGTATTGGAAGATGGCCACAATATTAAAAAAAGGCTTGTTCGATAAAATACGTGGAACAAATGTTGTAAACTAAAAAATTTTGAAATGCATAAAATTAGTAAAAAAAAATTAATGAACTACTTTTTTATGGCTCTTAGATAGTTTTTCGCCTCTTCCGATCGGTGCTGTACATGATCGTTATATAAATACTCGTTTTTATCATAAAATGTCCATTTATATTCATCTAGTATAATACTTGTTGGAACTTTCTATGTATTGGACAAGTTATAGACACAGTAAACAATTACATTTCGCATATTATTTCGTTTCGAATGGTTCACAAGGTTTCGCCGTCATTTTTTTTTTCTTTCTGCATACATGTATTTGTGTACAGTTCAAAAAACAAAAGGGAAGTGCAGGCGAAATTTTGTTAAATCATTTAGAACAAAATAATGTATGAAATGTAAGTTTGTGTTAGTAATGCAAAGTAGGATGATAGATCAGAAAAAAGATAACCATAAACCAACGTTTCTATATTGTATTTCTAAGTGGTGTAAAATTGATGCGTATGAGTTTTTGTATCGATACACTGAAATATAAAATGTGAATTCATAATACGACCACTATTTATTTGTTGAATTTGTGACATATTTTCCCAAATAGGAAAAAATGATCGATTTTTTCGTTGATCGGAGAAGATGGATGTATCAAAGAAGGGGATCAGGAGGCTTAATAAAAGATGATATTTATATTGGTATAAACGTATTTGTTAAATTTTCTCTAAATAATAAAGGAAACGGTTTAGAAATTCGTTGTCTGTGTAGTACGTGTAAACAGTTGAAGTATTTGTTTTCCGATATTGTGAAAGTCCATTTGTGCAAAAACGTTTCGTGCCGGAATATTGTGTTTGGGATTGTCATGGAGAAGTTGTAGCAAATACTTCTATAGAGTTGGAATTAGACATTATTGTTAGTGAAATTGTTTTGACGAACCGTATAAAATATGATTGAGGATGTAGCAAAGTCAGTGTTCCCTACGGTAGAAGTTGATGACGATGATGAAAATATTGAAGAACTAAATATTGAAGCAAATTTTGCTCATGATCTACTGGATGTTGCTAAGAAACCCCCTTGCGATTGTTGTAAAAGTGGCACCCAACTATCAGTAACCGCAAGATACATTGTGATGAAGTCAAAATGCAAAATCACCGAAGCCGAATTTATAGTCATTGTACAAGGTGCAAAAAGACATACGCTGCCCGATAATTTAATGTGCGAAAATCACTATGAAGTTAAAAAACTTATGTCGCCTTTTGGGATTCCTTATTAGAAAATAGATACATATTTAAATGGTTGCGTGTTGTTTGGAAAGAGGACACCACTCTTAGAAAGTGTATAATATGTAATGAGGAAATGTACAAACCAAGGAAAAAGAAGGGAAAGGAAGTTCCATACAAACTTATACATTATTTTCCCATCACTTTTGGGCTTCAAAGATTATATGTATCTCATATACAATGGCATAGTGTGACAATAGAGGAAGATGTTACGTTGACACATCCAGCCGATGGAGAAGAATGGAAGCATTACGACAAAACTTAATCCAATTTCGCAACGTAGAGTCGTAATGTTAGACTTGGATTATGTGCGAACGATTTTGTCACCATTTTTCAAATTTGGTGCTAAATATTCATCTTGGTCCATTGCCCTCATACTTTATAATTTACCTTCATGGATGTATATAAAAATGCATTATCTATTTTTAGACAATATGGTCGACCATTTAGGAAATGCGTAGAAGAATGGTTTCTGATAGAGATCATCATGCAACACACATTTATATTCTTCTAAATTGTGTCGAGGTTTCGCCGTTTGTTAGGTAATCTGAAATAATAACTTATGATTTATTCATTTTCATAATGCATGCGCATGTAGAATTTATGCAATAGTTTATTCATATATACAGTTTTAATTAAAGTGAGCATCTGCACGGAGATCTCAGTAAAGAATTTCTGATTGGTTTTCAAAGTACATTTATGAACCTAGAAATTGGGTGGTTGACGAAGGTTTGAATCATCTTATGTTGGGACCAAAAAGAAATGTCAAGATATATCCAATACATTTCGTCAATGGATATAAATTTAACACTAAAGAATATAGTGCAGAACAATTAACTAATAACACAAATATATTTGTTAAAGGTATTAATGATCCATATAATCACATAAATGACTTTTATAGCGTTTTAATACCAATTTTGCAACTGGCATATTTCTCACGACCCGCGGAGGAGATGTTATGTTTAGATGCAATTGGTTTAGCAATGTTTCAGGTTTTGGAATTAATGTGCACAAGGATTATAATCTTATTGAAATAAAGCACACATTGCATTTTAACAAGTATGATCCTTTTGTACTAGCCAAACAAGCAGTACAAGTTTATTATACTTTTTATCCGTCTCTAAAAAGAGATAAAACAGTTTGGTCGGCATTTTTAAAACAAAGACCAGATTTACATTAATAGGAGGAATATTCCAGACGAACAAGCTTATCGGAAAGATCTCGAGCAAAGCAACAAAATAATAATTACATGCGATCGTACTGATTTTGGACCTCTGAACGGTGAATCAAAAGTTTTGGTTGAAGCATTCAAGAGTATGGTGGAAAATAACGTAAAATATAAGACCGAATTTGAATAAGAAGATGGTGAAGATTGACGTAAATGGTGAGATTTATTTTACTAGTTATGTAATTATGCAATTGATGTACATGATGAGATTATGCAATTGATGTACTTATGCTGAATTCTTAATGTATTGCGAAATTAATGTAATTGATGAGATTTATTTTGCTAGTTATGTAATTTATATCATTTATGAAACCGAATCTGCTTATCATCATTTACATCTTTTATGTCATTACCATTTCTGCCATTTATTTAGCATTTTATGTTAAAATGGCAATGTATTCTCCTTATTCTCAAAATATGAGACCCGATCTGAATTTGGTATAATTTGCACTTTATGTATTTTATATCATTTCAGTCATTTAACTGTAAAATATATTTCATTATCATGTTATTATTTTCTTTTAAAATGATGTGTCTGTGATATGTATCATATCGTCAAGAAGGAGGAGTTTTTCCCATTCTTCCAAAGGCGATGGCAGCAGTCCATCGCAACCGGCACAGCGACCTATTGTATCTCTAGTACCAAGAGTCAGGGGTAAGTATTAAACCTTTTTCAACATCTTAATATTTTGTGTACGATATAGTAATTTGTATCACATTTAACACATGCAGCTTCAGCTACAGCCATTCACTATAGTTCTATCAGTTTCGAGAGAGTCGTACAAGAGTAGGTTGTCGGCTTGTTGGTTGAAGTGGGATAATATCCCTCACAACATCCTGGAGTGTACTTGGCAGGATTTCATTGTAAGTATAATCTTCTATTTTCAATTGTTAATTTTTTTTATCGCTTGTCTATTATTCACCTTTTATTGTTTAATTTTTGGGTACTTGTTTATCATGAAACGCTGGTTGCAGTGGATATATAATCGGATGATCTGTAGTTGGTACGACATTACTTGATGTAGAAGATGAGGAAGAACTATAGCGATCCCATGTCTATTGTGAAGCATAAAGGGTAGAAGCCAAATTGGATGGGGACAAGTGTGTGGTGAGGGTAGCTGGCACAATAGGATAGTGACGATGCGAATGTAAGTGTACTAAATTTTATTAATTATTTGACTGATACTTAAATATCAAAAAATATTTGGTAAGTAAATAATGTACTAAATTTCAATGTATAGGTAAAGTCGGAAAGAAACCCCACAAATAGAACAAAACTCCTGTCACTCATCGAGGTGAGTTGAAGTCATTCTAGCAATATCGTCAGGAGTTGGTAAATTTATTAAACGTGAATTGTAAATAGTTACTGTGATATATAATTTTGAAATTGCAATAACAGTACATAATAATCAATTTCTGGAAGCTAAGGCACAAGATCCCATGTCGTATATGGACGCGTTTACCCGTACCCATGCCGTCGAGCATGTAAATCCGGACGGGACAATTTCACATACATGTCACGACGATATATCAAGAAAGAGCCATATAAGCATATTTTTGTTAATGTACTATTAGCAATTGTTTTAATTCTTAAAGTATAATGAATTAAGATATCATGATATTAATTTTAACTGTATTTTTATTTGTTCATGCACGCAAGGGTTACGAATGAAAGTTTGAAACTCCTAGAGGATACCAGTCGAGAATAGCTGATGACGGATGAGGGAGATGTTATTTTTGATTCATTCATGGATCCACCGTCACGAACCAGGCGCTACGGCTTTGGAACAAAGTGGTAATGAATAGTATATTAAGATATAACAATTTAGTAATCTTTTAGCTCTAAAGAACATTACATCGCTTTAGTTTGGTAATAAGTTTATAAACATAACAATTAACACATTATGTTGTAACTTTGATAGTAAGATTATAGACTAAATTAAATAAGTGTTACAGGCCAGCAGACAGATGAGAGCCAGCCAAATGGCCAGAGCTGATATCGATCTAGCAAAGATCGAAGAGTTGCGAGCTAGGATGGCGTAGTTAGAAAAGCAAAAATGTCGCCAGACCATCGCGATGACACAGCTGTAGGATCAGTGTATTGCTAAGTACATGCAGCAATATGGTGGCCGTTTTTCATCCTCTGCTAGATCGGCAGGTTCCGGAGCTGATTGACCGGAGGTATGTTTTATTTTTGTGTCGTTGTTCAGTAAGTTTGGATGATACATTGAGTGGTGGAATGAGATTTGAAATGTTGTGTATATTGTTTGAGGATACATTCGGTGGTACTAATTCTAACATTTTGGAGCTGATGGTGAGAAGTTAGTGAAGAATTGATGTACATATTATACAATTAGATCTATGTAAATTATGCTAGTGAAGTTTGGTTTAATTTTATATGAATTATGCTTGATTTATTTCTTTTGGATATTTGATTTTCTTTGTATGTTTTGATTTCATATTGCATATGAGGGTTGGATATATTGTGTTAGATGAAATATTTTGTGTTTGTGTATTGTGTATGGAAGGCGAAGGCTTAGTAGAAATTTGGAAAAATAGACCCAGGTTGTCCGACGGTTTTCGACGGCTACCGACGTCCTGTAGGCCAAAAATTACTAACGGTTTCTGACGGACCAAGACGACATTTTTCCGACGGATCCAGACGGCTTTCGGCAGAAAACGCGATCATCCATTTGTCTTCCAGTGGCCGTCCGATGTCAGTCGACAGCCATCTGAAAACATGCGATGGTGCCTGTCGGGACCCGTCGAAAAATTTGTTCATCGAAAGATTTTTTGCAGCGGTTATTTCTGATGGCTTCCAACGGCTTCCGACGCGCAAGAGCCATCGGAAATTTATCCGCTTCTTGTAGTGTAATATTTTTTATTTCAAAATAAGATTTGTACTTGAATCTCGCTCTATAATATTATACTACTCGTCAGGGAAGCTAGTGGCCCTTGACCCATTACTCTAATTTAGAGTGTTTGGATCACATCTACAAAAGTTCTCCAAATTCATTGCATGTCAATTAGAGAATGTAATTAGGGAATTTTCAAGAATTGTGTGTATGCGTAGTCCTAATATTTTACTTAATTATTAATATGGTACAAGAAAATGAAAATATGTAATTGACACTCTCAGGCTTATGGATGCCCTAGGAAAAAAAAGCATCACGTCTACACACATTCATACACACACATATATACACATTCACACGCACAACATTCACATACACAAATACATATTCACACGCGTGCGCATGCACACACACACGTACACAGAAACACATACAAACACACACTTCAAGTTGATATTTCAAGCATGGTTTGGGAAATTCCAAATCTGGTTATGATATTTTTGATGACGAATCTTAGTACCTTCCTAGAAGTATTCTTTGGAAGTGGTTCCGCTTCAACTCATTTAGTGAAGTAATCTATGCCGACTACGGCGTACTTTGCTCCTCCTTTTGAGATTGGCAACGAGTCGATTAAATCTATTCCTTATACGTCAAAGCACTACACCAGAAATGTCATTTTGCAACGATTTTGGGATGTTGCAATAGGATTTAGCAACAACTTTGGGCTACTGCAAAATTGGCAGTGGTAAAAAAATAGCAACGGCTCCATGCCTTTGTAAATTAACTTTTTACAATGGTTACGAACCGTTGCTAATTTTAGTTTCGCAACAGCTGAAAGTCAGTGTAAAATCTTCTTGTACAACATTGTTAATTTTGTTTTGCAATGGCTCAAAACCATTGATAATTTTCACATTTAAAAAAATATATAAAAATACATATCTTTTTCTGCCCTCCTCCCTGCTTCAATAACAATCATTTCATTTTCATGCTCAATATAGGCATTTGTAAATTTAACATAATATCACAAAAGAAAGATCATTAAACCAAATATTTTTCATGAATTCAACACAAAAGCCAAACATAACAAATTTTTTAATTACAAAATTCAACAACAATGCACAACACTACATAGTTCAGCAGCAACAACAACAATACATAGCACTACATAGTTCAACAGCAGCAACAATAATACATATAGTATACAATACATAGTTTGGCAACGCCTTCCTCCATTCGCCCGATCATTATTACCAATACTCCAGCTCTATAAAACAAACAGAGGTATTTGTTAGTATAGGCATTGAAACACAAAATTCATAGAACTTTGGAATCACAAACAGAGGCATCTGTTAGTATAAATGCTCAATTTTGGGATCATAAAATTCATTTCCACTTTTCATACGGTCCTGCTGTTATTCTTCCATTTGTTTCATATCATCCAGAAGCAGTGGAATAATATCATTTATAAGAAAAGAAAAGAGACTTGTCTTTGAAAGCAAATTTATACAAGTAGATGGTTGCGCGCCGAATAAATGTTTTTTGCTTTTGCCTTTTTTATAGCAGACTTCGCTGTCCAATGAAAAAGTTAATTTACTAGCAAGCATCGTGAAAAATATATAAATAAATGGTAAATTGTTACTAACATATGACCCTATCTAATTATTGTCATTTGTTACACATATTTTGATATTCTACATAATAAGTTAAGTTATAGGCGTACATTATGAGCAATCGGTCTCTTTAATTAGATGGAAACCAGCTTTCAGAAATTCTTATCATTTTAATTTTAATTACATGGAAACGATACTCTGCATTAATGGACTGATTTATTGATATCAATAGATGGTTGTTACCACAACCATATAAAGGACCAAATAGGAGAATGACACATAAACATATATAATATAAAAAAGGACATGCACCAAGCTTGCATATAATTTACCAAGGTGCATATCGCTGTTCAAGAAATACTTCGTTGTGCAAAGAAATAAAAATTAGTTCCATTCATTCACCGACATATTTCAAACGAAATATTGGTGGCCGTAAAAATGGACAGATCTATACGCATTTAATTATATTGAATGAGGGAGCCCAAATATTTGCTCATATGTTTTATTTGAAGTACCTGATATGCGTTCTCGACATGACAATACCACGAATTATATTGAAGGTGGGATTGCAGGGTTGATAATTAAAGAAGTGACTGCAGTTGTTGAAATTTAAATAAAACGAGAGGGGTTATTAAGTTAGAAGAAGTAGGTCTATAACTAGCTTGGTCCGAAGTTGAGCTTTGTAAAGGTTGGCTGAATGTTATTTAATTAGCCATAGTAATATACAAACAATGAGATTAAAATTTTACATGACCACATTTTGGTCTGAAGGTTTTGCTGTGAGTCCTGTGGCAAGATTTATAATTAGGACAGTGGCGCATAGTCAAGTTCTTGTTCAAAGAGCCTTATTTCGTGTAATGGTTTTGCTATGGCATTATTTCATTGGGCTAGATGGCCAACTTGGGCCTCGTTTGGGAAGAATGGGGTAGGCCTATAACTAACTTGGACATTATTTCTATTGAAATGAACTTTGCATGGTAATAGGAGCAAGAATGTTGAAAAGCTACATCTTCTGTTACTCTGCATCTCTTGGAGGCAAACAGTACTGCTTGGTATATTTAAAACTGACACGCTTCTCTTTACCATAACGACAGAGGCCTAATAATCAAATGCTTTGGTCTTAATTAATCACGTATAATTTTTTTTACTTTTCTTTTGCAGGGTTACTCCTCCTTGCTTTAACAAATGCATAGAGAAAAGTGTGCAAGCTTTCACACTTTCTTTGATTTATCAGTCAACAGCTTGTCTGTTTTTCCTAATCTTGTTTTCTTATTTTTAGAATAATAACGAGCAAACTAAGTGTTACATAGAATTATATATGTCATAGGGTTGGACCAGTATTGTTTTAAAAAAGGACTAAACCAACTACTACTTGTAGAATCGATTTCACCCTAGAAGGGTGAATAGAGTGATACTATTAATTATAAAAATTATTGCGGAAGTTCATATAAAATAATTGCAATACAGATCACAGCAGAATAATAGCAGCACAAATATAGCAAAACATAAAAAACAGAAAATAGAATATACAGATTTACCTAGCTTCGACAAAACCCTACCTACGTGCTGCCCCTAAGGTTTCTACTAAAAATTAAGTAATCAGGCGCTTACAAATGTAAACCTGCGACACCCTCTATCGACTAACCTAAATGTAGCTCAAAATCCTACCACAACGAAGCCACTGAGTTGTGAATTCTCAAACTACGCTACCATAGTTCGTCCCATAGTCACAAGGCTAGAAATTATAAAAGAATAAAAAGAAAAATAAAAATTGAAAACAATTATTAAAAAAACCGTAAATTTTTAAAAGATAGAGTGGCATTGGGTCACCGAAGATTCACTTTCTGGAGTAACAAGTTTAGACAAAATTATTTCATCAGAAGGAGTCCGCTCCGGGGATATCTCACCTCCCTCAAATCCTTCGTCCTTTTGCTCTTGTGAAGCAGCTGGGTCATCCAAGCCCCGGAGGGCACCTATTATTTCTTCCTGTGATCCCGGGTTAAGAGTAGGAGTGATTGGGGAAGGCAGAGGAACAGTAGCTGGAGGTGAAGAAGTTTGAATGACGCTCGACGCTTTCTCTACAAAGGGAAAGTCAAAAATGTCAGTGATTCCCATAAAAAGAGGAGACAATGGCTCGTCGAGATTCAAGAAGTAGTCAAAAAGCTCATCAAGCTCGTAAGAAACAGATGAGCAGTATACTTGGGCAAGATTGTCAGTAGGGTTACCTGCAGAAGTCGGTTCCTTGACGTCAACTTCGTAAGCATGTGCCTCAGCACTCTCGCCGCCTTCATCTCCACCTTGTATGCTTGTGATCTCGGTGGTAACTTTAGTAGGAGATGGGGAATGAGAACTAGAACCGATAATGTCAATTTCGGCTGAAGGAGAAGGTCGAATTGGAGCAGTTGAGATGATTTTTCCTGATTATTCTCCTGCCGCTGTTTCGGCCCTTAATTTTGCAAGCTGTTCTCTCCCCCTAGCGAGAGCGGCACGAGCATCATCATCAAGATAATGCTCCTCAAGAGCTGACTCAGCATAGCCAGCGCCGTTACCACCAAGCATATCGAGTGCGGCCTCCCAAACTTCAGCCAGAGTAATTTCATATTTGGGGCCTAGAAAGGCGAGGCTACCGCGCCCCAAGATGCTATGCAGGTAGAAATAAAATAACGTTGAGCTGATGTTGGTCCTCGTTGCCTCGTGAGATTTTTCAGCTGCAATTTTGCCGGCAACGGCCTCATCACGCTCCATTTCAGCTTTAGAAAGTTGAAGCTTAAGTATTTGAATCTCCGCCTCTTGGGAGCTGTTTTTCTTCCGAAGCTCTTCAATGTCGGCAACATAGCCCTCACTAATTCTTTTTTACACTTCAAGCCTGTCTTCGGCATCTCTTTGGCTGGCATGAGCGTCTCTCACTTGTTTTAAGAGCACTTCTTCTTTTTGAGAGTAAGAAGTAGAGGAAACAGCAAGCTCTTGTTTCAGCTCCGCAACTTTTGCTTCAAGCTCTTCGTTGTAAGAAGCGATGCTCCTCATTTCAGTGTCATGTTGCTCAAGAACCTTTTGCCCTTCGGCTTTATCGTTTTCCATAGTGAGCATGGCCTCTATGTTTGCGCGATTAACCCTTTGAAGCTCGTCGACAAGTTTTTGCCAGTTTGACATCCTCTCGATATCAAGCTTGACGGCATCGAGACTTCGTAACATAGCAGACTTGTCAATGGGGACCAAGTCAAGATCAAACCTTACTCCCTTCAGACACCACTATGGAAATCGACTCTGCAAAGTGGCCGGACCCGGTCCGACTTGGAATTTGGGCCTACTAATTATTGTTTGGATATTTGTCTTCCCGAGAGCGGGAGAGCCGGAAGGAATATTAAGCGAGGCAGGGGCAGTAACCTTTTCAGGAGTTGTAGAGGTGTGCTTCTCACCATGTCGGGCTCGCTTGCTCGAATCTTCAACCATATGACTTTTTCCTCCGTCATCATGGGATTTTCTTTTATGGGAATCGTCGCCTCTCAGCGAAGAATCGTGGCGCTCTTCCCTCACTCTTCTTTCATAACGCTCCTCTTGAGCCCTCTTTTCTTGAGCCTTTCGAGCGGCTCTTTCTTCATCAGATTCTCTGTAAGAGGGGAGGTAACGCCTGTAATCATACTGGCTACGCCTCCCGTAGCGCTGGAAATCATCATAGTAGGATCCGCTGCGCCCCATCGGAGGATCTGAAATAAAAAAGAGCTAAATCTTAGAATTCTTCAAAGTACAAAAAGTCAGAAGCATAAAAGCGCCGAAAAAATTCTAAGTGTGTGTGACGTGCAAACTACGCGCATCAAACTACGAACCACTCTTTAATTGAGGAGTGGTTGTGGGTGTAATAGTTAGCGTCAACTCTTGAGTCGACGGAGTCTGTTGCAGGATAGAAGTCGCTTCAACTAATGAAGAAGAAATCCCGGTAGTGATAGGATCATCTTTAAAGATCTCTTGCGAGGTGGCAAAGAGGTCGCTCAGCCCTTCGAAAGTATCGTCCCTGCTCTGCTTGGCAAGGCTAGTTTTTCCGGCATCTTCGCCAGATTTCTGTGACAGTCGGGGAGATCCCTGGGGCTCTTCTTTCTCAATAACCGGGGCAAGTTCGACAGATGGCCCCACAACATCAACAGAAGTGGAGCACTTCACTAGCAAAGCCTCAGAAGCAGGTCCTTTTGGTATGGATGTGTCTGTAGAAACCAGGGCATCTGATGCTTTAGGTGGGGAGTCTGGAACCTCGCAGGGGTGTGTGGAGCGAGAAGGGTGAAGAAGTCCGAACTGGTGAAGGAATTCGTCGTTCAGCAAAAATTCCATATCCCGTTCTTCAACCGGTACTGCTACAAGCCTCTCTAGGGTTGGCTTGTGGTTGGGATCTCTACAAGGAGGGGGAAGCGCTGAAATAAAAGAAAAGAAATGATGACGAAGTTAACGCTTGGCAATTCAAACTTCAAAAGACTCAGAATATAAAGGAGGTAAAGGTAGGTGATCTTACTTCCTTCTCTCCACACAGCATAAAACCCCGGGGGGCAACGGACATAGAAAAATTGAGTCAAAAACCCATGAGTGCTGTCAGGAAGACCGATGATCAATTTACGATTTCGAGCACTTCTCACGACGGTAATAGAAGGGTGATCTTTAGTCCTAGTGAAAGAGCATAAGAAGCAAATCTCGTCAAAGCTTGGGAATCGATCAAGCGTCCTCCTAAACAGTACACACAGCCCCATTAAAATGGAATAACCATTGGGGTGTAATTGGGACAGGGCGATGGCCAATTGACGAAGAAGTTGTTGGAAGAAGTCATTGAAAGGAGGAACGCCCCCACTCAGGCACATTTGTCGATTGACCGTTACAAAGCCAGGGGGTGCTATGTCAGCAGTGTTGCTTCTCTTGGGAAGAATGGCATCTGATTCAGCAATGCCAAACTGAGCGCACAATTGGCGAAAACCTCTGTACGATAAAGTAGACGAGGCTCTTTCGGGAGGATTGACTAGTGGAGATGGAATAATAGTTTCCTCTCCAGTCTGAACCGTTGTATCTTCTTCTTGAGAAGTCATTCTACACAAGCAACTGGATATTCAAATGTGAAGGTGCACGTTTCCTAAAAGTGTGAAGTGTCGTGCAAAACTAATAAAAATAGCAAGTAAATATAACTGGAATTAAACTAGTCGATGATTGATCGATTACAAAATTTCAGAACTTGTTAATATAAAGTTCAAGCATAATATTAGTGCAGGCTGGTCAGTTTCAATTGACTATTTCAGTATTGCTTTAATATTTTACTTGAAATTGACGAAAGCACTTCGTTCACACAATTTATTTGAGTTAATTATCTGTTATTAACTAATCTGTCATTTGACGTGGGCAGTCGATGGCAGTATATTTGTCCCATTTTTCTGCAAGTGTTGTGTTCAACAGGTTGATAGCATTAAAGTTAGAATAATCTATAAAGAAACGCAACAAAGTTCGAGCAGTATATTTTGGCAATTAAAATTCGAAGTACAATCAAGTTTTGCCGACATCTTGAAGTTTACAAACTTTTGTTCAAGCCATTTAGTCACAGTCCAAAAATCCTTTAAGCCCTAAGTCATTCACAACCTAACAGAGGGATGAAATTTTCTTAGGAAACAATTCGGCAGTAAAAGATTGTCCATGTGCTTAGTCGTCCATGACCTAAAGGATAAGTCATCCACGACCTAAAGGTTAAAGTCGCAAAGCTTCAAATCAAGATAGTATGAATCCGGCTAAGTCCTAAGTCGTCAGGAAATTAACACGACCTAAAAGTTGAGTCGTGTATAACCAAAGTCGGTCGATTCGAAAGCAAGCTAAGTCGTAAGAATTTCAAGTCATCCCCTCAACTAAGCTTGTTATCCATTCACCCCATCAACTCATCAAACATCGATCTAAATCATCATGAAGCTGCCATAAGTCTAGTGTGGTGCTGTAATCTTATGAATCGCGATGGCAACGTAGCTAACGGTGATTGTAATCGATCGCAACTTGATTCAAAAACTAGGCAAGGCTTGCGAAGATGATTTAGGGTCAGGGGGTAAAAGATTGGTGTTTCAGCAATACTCGCAGTTGGTTTAGGGATCAAGTTCACTTACAATGTAATGGAAAAGATGAACTGTTGATCGATTATCTTGGATTTGTCTTCGAGAACTTGAAAAGTCACTAATGGCGGAAAAGGATATTGAAGCAGTAAAGAAGGAGGAAACGGGTTAATAGGCTATATAGAGGAAGAAGAGGAAAGTGAATGGACGCACGAGTTAGCCTATCCCTTAGGTCGCTCACGACCTTGCAGAATTAAGTCGAAGCACACAACCTACGACCTAGGTGTATGCTCCGAGGGGCAAATGTTAACTCCGCTTTGCTAACGACCTAAGAGATAACACGAGTTAACAACCTAAAAGTATAACGACTTAGCGAGTTAAGGTATTGAGCGACTTAACGATTTAAAGAAGCCACGACTCAACAGTTTAAGAGGATGGACGACTTAAGGGACTGACGACTTACCAACTTAAGGTTTCTACGACTCAAGGGAAACAGCAACTCAACGGACCAAGAAGTCTACAACTTAAAGCCTCTGCGACTTAAGATATGTCATGTCTCAGGGGAGGTGCACGAGTTAAAGAGCCTGCGAGTTAAAAGCTTACGAGTTAAGGGACTAACGACCTAACAGAATTAAGACCTAAGCGACTTAGGGAATGTCACGACTTAAGAAAGTCCACGACTTAAAGACGTTACGACCTAAGACTTAGAGAACAAGTTCAATACCATGCCGTAATAAGATGACTCGTAGACGACTTACGACCTAGTTTAAGTCGCACACGACCTAAAACCGCAGAGCCAAGATTTTAGTACTGCCTCACTTTAAACCGTGACCCCTTAACTCGCGAACGAGTTAGGACTTGTATCCAAATGAACAAAGAAAAGCTCAGAACCACTTCACTTACTCCACTGCCTGCTGACTCTTGAACCTTGAATCGAATGCGACTTACGACTCTCCATGAGTCGTGCACGACTCATGACTTGAGTGAAAAACTGCCGCCCAGAATCACACCTATAAATACGCGACCACCTCCAACATTCAAGGGACTTTTGGTTCATTCTTTCCAAACACCGATACTCTGCTACATTCCAAACTAACTCAACACTCAAAGCTTTCAAGACACGTAGAACGCTATCAACAACTTCAAGAGGAAATCTCATGCATCCGACATGGATTTGAGGACTTTCACTTACATTGAAGTTTAAGCTACTCGTTCAAAGTGTTTAGTAGTTCAAAGTGTATTGTACTTAGGAAGAATTATATCAACTTGTAACGGAATCATCAATAAAGATATTCAGAGTGGACGTAGGCAAACTATTGAGCCGAACCACTATAAAATCGTTGTCATTTACTGCTTTTTCTATGGTTTTCTGCTTATACTCTGTTTCCGAATCATCGGGTGGTGCTTTCACAACTACACTTTACACACCGGGGTGTTAGCGTTCAAATTTTAGCGTTAACACCGACTAATTGTTTGTCGATTACAATTGCTATTCGATTTTCTTCGACAATCGACTGTTTCTTCGAATTGAACACGACTCCTTCAATTTGATCGAGTTCAGCTATGAATTGGTATGTAATTTCTTACTTTTTCTTTGCTTTTTAGCTTGCTTGAACTCGATGCATTTTTCAGCCAATGATGATTGGGTCTAAATAGGAATTGATTTCCTATGTTCTCATTCGTTCTAATAATTTGTTTGGTTGTATGATGTTGATTGAATGTTGGCGATTATGCTTGACTTGTTCAATTCGTATCTTTTATTTACTTGCTTGTCATGGCTTTGGTTTTGACTTCCTTGGCAAAACGGTGTTGAATTCTTTGACCATGCTTATTTCATTCTTTGTGTTGTCGACTTTGGCCATTTGTGTTATAATGAACTTGTTCGATTTTTACTTGCCTTGGTCACACACGACTTTGTACTTGCTTTGACTTTAGCCGTTGAACTTGAAATTTCAGTGACCTGTACACTTATTGTTGCTTGATCTTGTTCTGTTGAGCTTTGTACGAGCTTGTACCATGGTTCTGTCTTTGTACATTTGTTTGAACTGCTTCATCATGTCACTATTTATATGTGCACTTTGTTTCACTACATATATGTAGATATATATGTTCTTACATGTATATATTCAATTACATGTTTTTAAGTCTTGTGTTGCATTGTGATGAGTTGCTTGCACATGCCGAGCCACTGATTTTGATCTAGTTCATCTATATGCTCCGGTGTTGAACTTGTGCTACTTGTGCTTGTATACAGTTGAGTTTCTGATTCGACCTAGATCATTTTGTTAATGTGATCTTATTCCATTTGATGTTTATCATTATTTTGAAACTCCTACTTCTTTAGATTACATATAGTCTGGTGCTATCTTGTGCAATTGCTCGTTCGAGCTGTTGTGTGATTCAATGCACCTATATGTGTCCTATGGAGTCTGGTTTCATTTTGTTTGATCATTAGCTTGTTGTTGCCTATGATTTCACTGAACTTTAAAAGTCTTGAGTCATGTGAATTCATGCGAACATTTGTTTGGTTCAGTAGATGATGTTATGCACTTCATATACATGTGCCATCTAGAGCTCGAGTTGCTTGGTTGTACTATCCACTTTGTTTCGCTGTTGCATACATGTTGACTTCATATATTAGCCACTCCAAGTCTGTGGGTTATTCATGCATGTATATTGATCATGCTGAAATTTGTGTCCATGATTTCACTCGAGAATTATTTGCATTTTTAATTGCACCTGTGTTGAATCCAGCTTATAGCTCGGGATTGTCCTTGTGCATGTGTTGGTACTTTATTTGTATTGCACTTTAGTTGAACCCGAATTTTGATTGGGTTTGACCTTATGCTCACATATCGCAAGTTGTTTGCACCTTAGTGGTGTACTGTGCATGTCACAAGTTGTTTGCGATGACCCTGAATTTTGGCAATGACAATTTAGTAATCTTCTTTTACCATTATTTTAGTTTAGCCAATTAATCTTTTCAAAAACAAATAAAGATACGTTTTCTAATTATAATGTGTATTTATATACATTGCGAAAACAATGTTTGGGTTTGACTTTAATTTAATAATTTTCAAAACCTATTTAAGGTTAAATATTATATTTTCAAAACAAAAGATAAATACTTATTTAAAAATATGATAGCTCAAATATGATTTAATAAAAGGTTTAAATATACTTCCTTTTTAAAATATACATGTACTAAATGTTGTTTATATATAAATTTAAAATATAACATAATTCATAAAACATAGTAATAACAAAAACATAAGAAAATATTTTAAATACATGCATTGACATTTGTAAGATAATTAAAACATGCATTGACATTTGTAAGATAATTAAAACATGCATTGACATTTGTAAGATAAATTGCAAGTAACAAGTAAATTAAAACATGCATTGACATTTATAAGCTTAGTATAAATAAATTTTAATTAAATATAATTTAAAAGAAGAAAATAGTAGAAAATTATAAAATAGCCTTTAAAAATAGGAAATAAATACAGTAGATTTTGAAAAAAAATTCTATTATCACTTTAAAAATATTTAGAAATGTAATCTCATAAATAAAAAAAATTAAAATAATTTCAAAATGAAATGAAGTGAAATTTAAATTTATATTCAAAAATCTAGGGTTGTTACACTCTCCCTCACTCAAATCTTTTCGTCCTCTAAAAGAACGGAAAGGAAAAAACAAAGAGAAACAAGATAGAAAACAAAATAGTACATGAAACGAACAATTCCGGATTCGTAGCATGAATGCTCTTCTCCGTTTCCCAGGTACAATCTCGATCGTTAATACTCCACTATACTTTGACCAGATTGACAGATTTCATTCTGAGCTGCTTCGTATCTCTGGCGACAATAAGAAGTGGCTTCCTCTCAACAGTCGTATTAGGATCAATATCCAAACTATCAAGAACAGAATGCTGGACAATAAGAGCTGGATCATGAAGATGACGAGAAGATGCGAGACATGGAATACATCATGCACTCTAGAAAGCTTCTCGGGAAAACCCAGACGATAAGCCAAAGAACCAATTCTTTCCACAATGCGGAAAGGACTAATGAACCTAGGAGAAAACTTCCCTCTACGACCAAAAGGAATGACATTCCTCAAGGGAGAAACCTTAAGGAACACCTGGTCACCAACAGAAAATTCCAAATTCCGCCTACACCTATCAGCATAAATCTTCTGGCTATCCTGAGCAGCTCTCAACCTCTTCTTAATCTCCTCAACTCTCTCAGAAGCTTCCAAAATCACATCAGGACCAGGAACCAAACGATTACCGGATTCAATCCAGTAAGATGGGGATCTACAAGGTCGTCCGTATAGAGCAGCAAACAGAGACATTTTGAGACTGGCCTGAATGAAAATATGGAATGAGATAGATAAAAAGATCAAGAATAGACTGAAAAACAGAAGATAAGATTATACCTGATAGCTATTGTTATAGGTAAATTCGGCCAGATGGAGAAAATTTTCCCAAGATCCTCCATAATCAAGCACACGAGCACAAAGAAGATCCTCGAGAATCTGATTCACTCTTTCCGTTTGACCGTCGGTCTGTGGATGGTAAGCAGTTCTCAGATTCAAACGAGTACCTAGAGATTCCTAAAAAGCCTTCCAGAACTCACCGGTAAAGATAGGGTCACGATCACAAACAATACTGAGAGGGACACCGTGGAGACGAACAATCTCCCTCATGTATCTCAGATAAGCTAGAAGCAGATCAAGTAGACTTGATCGGAATTAAATGAGCGGACTTGGTCAGTCTATCAACAATAACCCAGATACTCACATTACCCCTCCGAGTCCACGGTAAACCATAGATGAAATCCATGGAAACCTGTTCCCATTTCCAATTTGGAATCTCAAGGGGCTGCAGCAAACTAGGGGTCTTCTGGTGATCGGTTTTGACTTGCTGACAAGTCGCACATCGACTAACAAAGATAGAGATGTGAGAAGAAAGAAAGAAAGACTTATATTGATCGCAACGATCTTGACTGGATCAACTGAAACTTTAGTACTAGAAATAATATGCTCGAGATATCGGACTCCATCCTTCCAGAAATGACATTTAGAAAATTTAGCCTTCAACTAATGATTTCTGAGAGCCTCTAGAATATATTTCAAATATGACTTATGCTCATCCTTATTCTTAGGGAAGACAAGGATATCATTAACAAAGACTAGCATAAATTTATTAAGCACAACACGAAAAACACGATTCATCAAATCAACAAAGAAAGCAGGAGCATTAGTTAAACCGAAAGGCATGACTAACCATTCACAAAAACCATTCTCAGTGCGGAAAGCAGTCTTGGAATGCAATCCTTGGCAAACCTGAGCTGATGACAACCAGTGACAAGATCAAGCTGAGAGAAAAATATGGCACCATAATGCTGATCAAACATGTCATTGATACGAGGCATTGGATATCCATTTTTAATAGTGAGCTCGTTCAGCTCCCTATAATCAACACACATTCGCAGAGAACCATTAGATTTGGTGACAAAAATCACCCCAGCTCCCCATTCAGAAAAACTAGGCGTAATCAGACCTTTGGAAGACAAGTCTTCAATTTTCTTCCCTAACTCAACCTTCTCGTGGGGTGCCACTCTTCTAGGAAGAAGAACAACAGGTCGAGCACCAGGAGTAAGATCAATCCGAAAATCAATTTCCCGCCTTGGAGGTAAAGAAGTGACTTCACCAAATACATCGGGATATAATCTAACCACAGGAGTTGAATCAAGATCACTGGAAGAAGAATCCAGAGGACAAATAAAGTTTCCAGCAAAATCCTGAGGCAAGCGGCACTGAATAATCAAGGAATTCCTTTGATCATCAACAAGACGAACAGTCCAAGCTTTACAAGAGATATGTGCACCATGATGTACTAACCAATCCTGACTCAACATTAAATCAAAAGCATCGAAGCCCAAAACATAAAAATTTCCACAAAAGAGATGATCAGAATGGAGAAGTTTCACTTCTCCACAAATTCGATTAAGGTTATCAGGACCCCCAATAGGATTTGAAACACATAATGGAACAGAAGCATACTCAGGAGATAGGAGATGCTTAAACTTATCACACAAAGCAACAGAAACAAAACTGTGTGAAGCACCAGTATCAAACAACACACGAACATGATGATGGAATAAAGTAAATGAACCTTGGAGAGTAACTTGGTCATCACTAGGAGCAGGAACAGGTGGAGGAACAGGAGATGACGCAGAAGTGACAGCAAATATTCTAGAAGGAATACCCCTCTGTTGGGCAGGGCAGTCCTTCTTAAAATGACCAAGCTGGAGGCAGATATGGCAAAGATCACGCCTAACCAATTGAATAGTTGGAGGAATAGCAGCATCAGATAGAGTAGGATAGCTATTGGCATATTGCCCCTTCAGATCACACCTAAAGCAAGTGATGGAGGAGAGATTAACTGGTTGCCTCTGAGTAGGAGCAGATGATAAAGATCCCGAGAACGCTTCTGCCAATTCTTCTTCTGCTGCTGGAAATTAGGCTTACGCTTCTTGGAATTAGCATATGAAGACTTAGCACCAAAAACAACAGGACCTTTAGATGTGGGATTCTCGTAGCGAATCGCCATATCCATAAGCGGGGCGAAAGAGCCATGAACATGAGAAATGAGACGACTATAATACTTTGGACGAGCACCAGCAATAAATTTCTCATTCTTCTTGAGAGGAGAATCAATAAGGCTAGTACCAAACTTGGAAAGTTCATTGAACTTTCTCTCTTACTCAGCAAAAGACATGCTACCCTGCTTAAGATCCATAAATTCACGATAAAGCTGAGATTTCCTACCTTCTGTCATCCATTTCGCCACAAAAGCCTCCCTGGAAAAGAGATACAGAAACAAGCTTAAGATAAATTCAAAAGAAAGGAACAAATAGGGACAAAATTCAGGATAACACAAAGGATACCTAAACTGCTCCCAAGTAATATCAGCTTCGACGGTGTTAACCGTAACGGACTCCCACCAATCTAAAGCAGAATCACGCAACCACCAAGCTGCTAACTGATGCTTCTGGGCATCAGTAATATCAAGACCAACAAATATCCTCTCGAGACTCCGCAACCACTGTTGAGCCTCAATGATGCTCTCTGAACCGGTGAATTGGGTTCCACCAAGTTGAGAGAATTCCTTACAAAGAACAGTGAACCTGACTAGAGCAACAGGTTGAGGGCCGGGGTAATACCACGACCCCTACCTCTGGCATTTCCTCGATTCATCCTGAAAACATCAAGAATGAATTTAGGACAAGATAAAGGAAAACAAAGATAAACTAAGATAAGGCAAGATAATACACTTGGATGAATATCCTAAAGAAAGAAAAATCTAACAAGGTAGATACAAAAGAAAGGAAGTTAGAAAACAATTGAATATCCTTTAAAACAAGAAAAAAAATTATATATCAAAATAATCTTTAAAATCCTTTGAAAAAATTTTGAAAAATCATTTTATACTTTGAAAATGCGTCTTTCACAAAGATATTATTCTGAGATTGATTTCACTCATTCTAGGGTAGAATATCCTATCTCTAATGAGTTTTGCTCCTCAGAGGCAATGGTTGCCAAAAACCAAAGCTCTGATACCAACTATAACAACCCGCCATTTTGTACCATTCAAATCGACAATAATCCACACATGTCTGACTTGATTGATGCGAAATAACATATTGTAAATAAATTTGGAGAAAATGAAATCAATTACATAGAATCACTGACATAGAATAAACAGAATAACTCTTAGCGGAATATAAAATACATAGTAGTTCATGAAGCTACTATGGCAGAGTCTCAAACCAAATACATAATACACTCTGAAACAACATAATAGAAATCCCAAATACAGAAAAGTTCACTAATACATGAGATATACTAGAATAGCTGAAACAGAAGTAGATATGAATGAAGATAAGCAAAAACTCCAGTAAAGACCAGCTCTAGAATGAAAATCCAAAGCTGTGAATACTCAGGCTGACCGGAGCATAAAGCAAAACACAAAACACTCGAGTCAGGACAATATATACATATATAATGTAAACTCACTCAAGTGAACTGTAATAAAGAACAAGTAACTTAAAGGATGCCAGGGACCGGCCATCCTCTAAGGATCCATCAAACAATTTACTATATAGTAATATTGCGCTATTATAATAATGTCTACAGTAAAATAAACATACTTTTGAATAGCATTACAGGCTACCCATATCAACCTTCACACATAATAGTCCCAATAGTCCAACCAATATCATGACATCTCCAGATCGGAAAAATGTCAGAGGATACCGCACAGGCTACGGGAGAAAAACAAACTCGTAGTAAGGCTCGGTATGGTAGGTGACAAGGTACACAAGGCAATGCCAGGTTAGATATACCAGTTACGCACACGGGCTGGTGGTAACGCGGCAGCCACATACGCTCACCCCGAACAACACTCCGAATCAAAGGGTGCACCCAATCGATCACAATAGCAATAGAATGGTATCGAAGAAGTGTGTGCAGCCAGAGGTGCTACCTCCTTTGGCCCGAGATCGCTCTTGTTTTAGCTACCTTAAGCTAATTCGAGGGAGTTAAGTCTAAAGTACCTAAGGAACGTCGTCACCATCCTACTTCACTATGGAATCTCCACTGCGTACACAGTTGTTAAAGTGGTTTTCAGTATCGACAGAGAGTATGTCCATATTTGATCCCGATCTCTTTAACAACCAATCGTTATTATAACCCGTAGTTATAATTATAAAAATGGTATTTATTTCAAAAATCAAATATAATTTAACAATTCAAAAATCATTTCAAATCATTTCAAAATATCAAACTTATTATTTCATTTCAAAACCATATTCATTTTATTCGATTTAAAATTACCATTTCAATTCACGTTTCAAAACAGCTTATATTTCAAATCAAATTACTTCATTTAAATCATAAATTGAAGTTATTACATTTAATAATTAAATTATTAAATTTCCAAAATTTTAAACTTTCAAAGTTCATCCATTCACTTAAGTTTATCAAAACAGTGAAAAATCACCTTTCGCAGCGTTTTGAAAATGCTACGGAAAGTTACATTCAAAATAGTTCAATTTAACTAAAGACATCATCTGGAAATACTGTAATAGGGTTACATTTGTTTCAAATAAAACTTAGTTAAATTCAACAATTACAGCACTTTACAAAATGCTATAATAGCCTTTAATCTTATTTAGCTTTTTAGTTCATTATTATCAACTACAGCATTTACAAATGCTGTAGTATCATTTACAAATGCTGTAGTATCATTTACATTAGAAATAATAGCATTACAGAAATTTAGTTAATTAACTCCGGTATTCAATATAATTTCACAAAAAATTATATTTTCATTTAAATCATTTTTTAACTTATAAAATCATATAATTTCACTTTTATAACCATCATTTAATTTTCCTTGAATTCATGATTTTATAAAGTTAAATTTCCATTCAAAAATCAAGGTTTATTAATAATTCGCTTATTAAATTTCAACATTAAATTTTAAATTCATTGAATTAAATTTCAACTTAAAACTTAAGTTTAAAATTTTCAAATATAACTTAATTTCATTTTTATTTACTTAACTTCAAATTCACATTTAAACCAAATTCACAAATTTCCAATTTTAGTTATATTTCAAACTTTCAGCTTAAATATTCATTCATTTCACAATTTAACTTTATTCAAAAATCATTAATATATTATAAATCACTTTAAATTAATTTTAATCCAAATTATCATAAATTTATCATAATTTCATATTTAATTTAATTTCCAGTTGTAATTAACTCAAAATTTCCAAAATAACTTACATTCAAAATTTTCTAACTTCTCATTAATTTATTCCACTTATAAATAATCAGAAAATCAATAATATTTAACAAAAAGTCATTTTTAATTAAATTTAAATCAATACATTATAATATTTACATTTGTAAAATATTTTAAAAATTTTAGAAAAACATATTTTTACTATGGGCCTATATATAATTTTCTACGCTAGGTAAAGTAATACGGGTAATATGTCATTTCAACCAGTAATTTACAAAGAAAACCCGGGTTTTATCATTTCAAACCAGCAGTCCCAAGTAAATGAAATATATTTGAAAATCGCTCATGCCTATCATTTCAGTCCATAACGATTTTCCCCTATTCTAAAGTCCGTTCGGGTATGTATCATTTTAACCCATAGTGATTCTAATCAAAAGGGAACTTGCAGTGTGATAAATTGATCAAATAACAAAACAGCATAATATAACTGGTGATTAAGCATGGGTGAACATCATATAATCATAACATAGCAGATGTGATATAGTTATGCATTTTTTTTACAGATTCAGAAGGGTCAATTTACTAGTTATATATGTACATATTTTCAGGTGAGAATAACTACTTGGTTTGAGCAGGAGACACAACGAAGATTGCAAGAATGAGATCCAAAAAAGCACGATCACACGACACAGAGATGAGTGGGAGAGCTAAAGTATTAATTACCTTGAATACAAGTCGCACAAAAAAATATAATATACATAAGCTATCAAATGCAAATGTGATAAACTAAGATAAAACCAACTGCACAAATCAAAGCGAAATTGCTTCGCATTTGCTTCCAGCCTACATTGCATTCAGCCATAAATGAAATATAAGGCAAAGGCAAGGTTTTTGATCAGGTTTGGGTAACAAAGAGTCGGCCTAACATGGTTAAAAGGTGGTGCAAAAGTGGCGGAGATGGAAACAACAACAACAATCAACATAAACACGGTTTCAAGCCAAAGTTTGGCTCGGCCAAGGCCACTAGGGTCACGACCTTCACTGTGGGGTCTGAAATGATGATGTGGTCGAGGGTCTAGGTGGTGCTGGAGGTGGTGGAGGTGGCGGCCATGGGGTGTGGAAGTGGATGTATCCATGGTGGAGCTCGGCTAAGGACAAAAAGGTGGAGTTTTTGTTGGATTTTGGTGATGGACCAATCAACTAAGTGGCACAGCTGGGGTTGACCAGAGAGGAGGTGGTGATGGAGGTGTTCTTAGATGATGGTGGAGGTGGCAGACCAGGTTGTAGAGGTGGATGGTCGAACCTATGATGAAGGAGTTCAAGTGCAAATCATTATCAAAAAGGAATACAAGTAAAACAAAAGTAAAGAAAAAGATTTTTACCCAAACTTTTCTCAATAGAAATGGCCGAATTTTTTTTTGTTCAGGAATGAGAAAAGAAAGTACGTGAATGAGGAAAAATGATATGCGGCTGAATGATATGAGGAGTAATGCCAATATGAATGAAAAGTTAGGTTAAATATGAAAAGGTGGAAGATAAAGAGCCATAGGAAAGTCAAAAGTCATAACCTTTTCGAATTTCTTTTATTTTCGTTATATCAGTTTAAATTACTGAAAATAATAATAATTTCAGTCAAAATTCGAAAATTCAACAAAAATATAAAATATAAGTAAATAATTAATAATTATATATGATAAAAATAAGAAAATAGCTTAGAAAATGCAAACTAGTCAAGAAAATTTGAAAATAAACAGGATAAATTTTGAAAAAATTATATGGACTTGGAAAATATTTAAAAATAAATATAATAACATGAAATAAAAATTCATTCACAAAAATAAATAAATAAATTTTAATTAAATATAATTTAAAAGAAGAAAATAGCAGAAAATTAGAAAATAGCCTTTAAAAATAGGAAATAAATACACTAAATTTTGGGAAAGTTCTATTATCAGTTTAAAAATATTTATAAATGAAAACTCATAAATAAAAAAAAAATTAAAATAATTTCAAAAAGAAATCAAGTCAAATTTAAATTTATATATAAAAATCTAGGTTTGTTAAACTGATAATTCTAATGTATTGTACAAAATTGAAGTGCAATCTGAAATGAAGTGAAATGCAAACAATAATGCATAGAACAAGTGTATAAAATATCAAATGCTATGTTGGAATTTTTTCAAATGCACAAAATGTAAAAATAAAGAACCGGAGCATAATAATAGTATGTACCAGCTCCTACGTCTAAAGATATTGAATTGAAATCTTTGGATGACACACAAAACAAATTCTTCCAACTTCACCAAAGGTCATAGCAAGAGTATGATTTTGTTTGGCCGTGTTATGATCTGGTAGTAGTATATTGTGCATAGCCAACTTCTCATGTGTTGGAGGGACAGGTTTCCCATAGTTGCTGTCGAATCTCTGCACACAGAACCTGTTGCATTGACCTCAAGATTAAGATTTAGGGATTCACATTTTTTATCTGTCGAACTAGACGAACTCAATGGATTATTAACAACGTTGTTCGAAATTCTTCCAGCACTTCCCTGACGTGTCCCACTTCCTCCTTCGTTGGAAGGAATGTCCGGTATTTGCTTTTCTATATCCAAGTATCCCTTGAACAAGTCGATCAATGACTTCAGTGTACCCTCCATATTGTCCATCCTAGCTTTCAAGTCATTTGAGTCTCTTTTAGTCGTTTTGAGTTGTTTACGTTCAATACTAGAAGACTTTATTTCTGCTCTTGATATCTTGGTTCCAATACAGCGAGTCCGGACCCTTTTATACTTGTCAAACACTTATGATAAGATGGCTTCATCCAATGGCAAATCTTCTTCATTACTGTCATTGATTGTTTCCTTTGCTTTTGCAATTTTTACCCAAAAATATAATATTACTGGAGATATAATTATAAATTGATAGGTTACTGATCTAAAAAGATAGATCGACAAAACATGTAAACATATATGTCACAATAATAAACCGTTATTAATTTGTAATCTAATAACAATAGTGTTAACCCCGTTAAGACAACGAGTTAAGGCCTGGGACGATTTACGACATAAGATACTTAACGGATCAAGGGAAATCTACGGCTTAGCAAACCTCACGACTTAAGATGCGTGACGATTTAACAAGACAAAGCATGAACGACTTGTGAATGGCACGACCTAACAGTTTAACGTGTTAAAGAAATGGCCAACTCAACGACTCAAGGGAGACAGCGACTCAATAGATCAAGGAGGGTACACGGCTTAGGGTCTCCACGACCTAACGAGCTAAGGTCCAGACGACTTAAGGAAGTCTACGGCTTAAGAGATGGCACGACTCAAGAAGGAAATAAGTTAACGACCTAAAGCTGTCTATGACTGACGACCTAGCATGAGTCGTAAACAACTTAGGAAAACAAAGAGACTCACATCTCAGAGAAACCCGCGACTTAAAGCCTCTGCGACTTAAGATATGTCATGTCTCAGGGAAAGCTTACGAGTTAAGGAGCTAACGACCTAACAGGATTAAGACCTAAGCGACTTAGGGAACGTCACGACTTAAGAAAGTCCACGACTTAAAGACGTTACGACCTAAAGCCGCAGAGCCAAGATTTAAGTGCTGCCTCACTTTAAACCGTGACCTCTTAACTCGCGAACGAGTTAGGACTTATATCCAGATGAACGAAGAAAAGCTCAGAACAACCTCACTTACCCCACTGCCTGCTGACTCTTGGACCTTGAGTCGAGCGCGACTTACGACTCTACATGAGTCGTGCACGACTCATGACTTGAAAGAAAAATTACTGCCCAGGATCACACCTATAAATACGCAACCACTTACAACGTTCAAAGGACTCTCTTTTGGCTCATTCTTTTCAAACACCGATACTCTGCTACATTCCAAACTAACTCAACACCCAAAGCTTTCAAGACACGTAGAACGCTATCAACAACTTCAAGAAGAAATCTCATGCATCCGACATGGATTTGAGGACCTTCACTTACATTGAAGTTTAAGCTACTCATTCAAAATGTTTAGTAGTTCAAAGTGTATTGTACTTGGGAAGAATTGTATCAACTTGTAATGAAATAATCAATAAAGATATTCAGAGTGGACGTAGGCAAACTATTGAGTCGAACCACTATAAAATCGTTGTTATTCACTGCTTTTTCTGTGGTTTTCTGCTTATACTCTGTTCCCGAATCATCGGGTGGTGCTTTCACAACTACACTTTACACACCGGGGTGTTAGAGTGGGACCTGGAGCCAATAATATCGATGTCAACCGAAGCCGAAGGATGAGTTGGGTCAGTCAAAGGTGCCTTCCCTAAATGCTCTCCTTCCGCCGCGTCGGCTTGTTCCTTGCCAAGTTGTTCTTTCCCTTTGGTAAGGGCGGCACGACCCTCATCATCCAAAATAAGCCTCAAGATTCTCCTCGGCGTAGCCAGCGTCACTAAGCATATCAACTGCTACTTTCCACACTTCAACCAGGGTAACCTCATACTTTTTTCCCAAAAATGAATGACTGCCATGTCCCAAGACACTATGAAGATAAAACTCGAATAGAGTGGAGCTGACGTTGGCCTTAGTCGCCTCATGTGATTGTTCAGCTGCTGCTTTTCCAGCGATGGCCTCGTCACGCTCCTTTTCAGCCTTGGAAAGCTGGGCCTTTAACATTGCAATCTGCAAATCTTGGGAGTTAGTCTTTTCCCGTAGCTGAGCAACATCATTGCAGTAGATTCCTACGATTTTTTGTTGCGCCTCAAGTTTAGCCTCAGCATCTCGTTGAGTAGCGTGGGTGTCTCTTACTTGCTTTTGAAGAACCTCTTCCTTTTGAGTATGAGAAGTGGAAGAGGTGGCAAGGTCATCTTTAAGCTTCTTGACTTCGGCGTCAAGTTTCTCGTTATAGGCAGTGATGCTCTTCATCTCTGTATCATGCTGATCAAGATCTTTTTGCCACTCGGACTTATCGCTTTCCATGTCAGCATAGCCTCGAGATTTAAGCGATTTACTCTTTCAAGCTCATCAACTAGTTTTTGCCAGCGGGACATTCATTCAATATCAAGCTTGGCAGCGTCGAGATTTCTCAACATGGCCCGCTTATCAATTGGAACCAAGTCCAGATCAAAACGTACTCCTTTCAAACACCAATGCGGAAATCGGCTTTGGAGTGCGGTCGGTGACTTCTGAACTTGATAAGGAGGCCTATTAATGATCGCTTGAATTTCAGCTCTTTTAAGGGCAGGAGAGCTAGAAGAGACGTCTACAGAAATAGGAGCAGCGGGCACTTTAGAAACTTCAGATGAAGACTTTTCGCTTAGCTTGGCTCGCTTGCGTGAATTTTTGGCTACATGACTCTTCCCTTTATCGTCATGAGACTTTCTCTTATGAGAGTCATCATCATGACGGTCATCTCTTCTTCCATAACGCCCCTCATAAGCCTGCCTCTCGCGAGCTTTCCTAGCTGCTCTTTCCTCATTAGTCTCCCTAGGGGAATGAAGATAGCGCCTGGGGTCATAAGAATCACGCCTCGCATAGCGCTGAAAGTCATCATAATATGAGTTGCTGCGTCCAATGGGAGAACCTGAATTTGTAGAAGAGACAAAATTTAGAAATCTTCGAAATAAAGAGGCTAAATGCACATAATTGCCAAAAATTCTAAATGTGTGTGGCATGCGAACCACGTGCGTCAAGCTACAAACCACTCTTCGGCTTAGGAGTGATGTCGGCTTTTGCGGCAGGAGTCAATTCCTAGGTTGATGGAATTTACCGCAAAATGGATGTCGCTTCGATTACTGGAGATGCAAGCGTAGAAGTGGTGGTGTCATCTTTAAAGAGCTCTTGGGAAGTCACCATGAGATCACTCAGTCCTCCAAAGATATTATCACCACCGTGCCCAACGGAATGGGTCTTACCAACAGTGCTCTCTTCAGCACGCTTTACACTCTTTGCAACAGAACATTCTTTCCCTGCTCCCTCATCAGCTTCTCCAGTAGCCTTCCCAAAATGTTGAGGAAATTCTTCTTCTTCAATAACTAGGGGAAGTTTAGATTTGCCAGATAATCCCTCACCATCAACAGAACTGGGGAATTTCACTAATGAAGCCTCTACAATAGGTTCCTTCAGTGCGAGTTCCTTTGCGGAGGATGGGGCATCTGACGCTTCTACTTGAGAACTGGGGGCATCACGGGACTAAATGGATAAAGAAGAGTGCAAGAGTCCGAAATGGTGCAAAAATTTGTCCTTCAACAGAAACTTAATACTTCTCTCATCGATAGCTACGACACTCAATCTATCGAAAGTCGATTTGTGACTAGAATCTTTATAGGAAGGAGGAAGTGCTGCAAAAGTAAAGATTTAAGTTAGCACTTGACGACTCTAATTTAGAAAGGCTCAGAAATGAAGTGAACGGAGATAGGTCGTCTTACTTCCTACTCTCCAGATAACGTAGAATCCCGGAGGGCAACGGATAAAGAAAAACTGGTTTAAAAACCCGTGAGCACTCTCGGGCAGATCCACAATCAACTTACGGTTTCTTGCAGTTCTCACAAGAGTAATGGAAGGGTGATCTTTGTTCCTCCCGAATGAACACAAATAGCAGATCTCCTCGAAGCTTGGGAGGCGACTAAGCATCCTCCTAAATAGTACGCACAACCCCATCAAGATGGCATAGCCATTAGGGTGCAACTGGAATGGAGAAATAGTCAGTCGAAGGAGGAGTGTTCTAAGAAAATCATTGAAAGGGGGAATATCTCCATTCACACACATTTGATGATTGACTGCAACAAAGCCAAGAGGAGGCCTATCGGCAGTGTCATTTACCCCAGGAAGCAAAGCATCCGCTTCAGCATTGCCAAATTGAATACATAGCTGGCTGAAAGCCCGTTGGCTCAATGTAGTAGAAACTCTTTCCGGTGGATTATCCAAAGGGCCGGCTATTGGGAAAACCTCATCGGCCCGCTCTACTATCTCTGCTTGCACTTGTTGAGAAGTCATTCTACACAAGGAACTGGACATTCAAATATGAAGGTGCACGTTTCCTAAAAGTGTGAAGTGTTGTGCAAAACTAGTAAAATGACAAGCAAATATAACTAGAATTAAACTAGTTGGCGTTTGTCGATTATAATGTTTCAGGCCTTGTTATTTTAAGTCCAAGTACAGTGTTGATGCAAATAGATCAGCTTTAGTTGATTAATTTAGCTTTGCTTTAATACTTCACTTGAACTGGTTAATTCACAGCATTTCGTTCACACAATTCCTTTAAGTTGATTATTCTTTATCGACTAATCTGTATTCAATGTGGGTAGTCAATGGCAGTATATTCGCCCTAGTTTTCTTCAAACATTATATTTAACAGGTTGTTAGCTTAAAAGTAAATACAATCTGTGAAAGAGTGCAATAAGTTCAAGCAGTTCATTCTGGCAGTTCAAGTTGGAAATTCAATCAAGTTCTGTCAACCTATGGCAATTCATCAATCATGTTCCTACAAGTTAAAGCTATGTTGCGGGTTAAATTAGGTCGTGTTTATTCTTTAAGTCGCTCGATTCATGTCCAAACTACTAAGCCCTAGGTCGTTCGAAGCTCCTAACCCGCTAACTCCTAACTCTCCTTAACCCGCTAACTCCACCTCATTCAACAACTCGCCTAACCCGACAACCCGTTAGCATCTCCACAATGAAATCCATCATCTCTCCACCGCCAAATCATCCAAGACAGATTCAAATCACCTCAGACCCATCATAGGTGCGATGCACTGCTGTACTCTCATGAATTACAACAACAACATGTCTAATGACGACCAAAGATCGATTGTAACATGACTCGTGGTGAAACGCAGCAAATGAAATCGGATAAGGGCCAGAAAATGGGGGATTCATGAACTGGTGATGATCGTGGTTGGATATTGATCGGATTCACTTACGTAATGAGATGGTGAAGATGATCAACGATTGGTTGGTTTGAATTCGCCTTCGAGAGCTCGGAGATTCTTCAATGGCGGGTTAGAGTGTTAGAGCAGGTGAAGAGAAGAAGAAGTGACCTAAGCGACTTATATAGAGGGGCGATGGAACTCGAATCGACACGAACGACCTAGCTCTCTCATAAGTCGCTCACGACTTAGCAACTCAGGATGCCGCGAGCTAAGAGGCATCGAACAACATAACCTAACCCGTAGGTGCATACTTCGAGGGGCAAGCGTTAACACCACCCTTTTTCACGACTTAGCGACTTATTCGACTCAACGACCTAAGGGAATAAGCGACTTAATTATTCAAGTCATAAGAGACTTAACAACTTATAGCAGGGCACGACCTGACGACCTAATGCATAGAGCGGTTCAACATGGTGTGACTCAACGACTTAAGGAGTTCCAACGACACAGCGACTCAATGAAGGCAACGACCTAACGAGTTAGGAAAGAGCGACCTAATAACCGAGCAAGCTTCAGGGTTAAGCCGCATGCGCACTGCCGCTTCCATTAGGTCGCTTACGACCTAAGCAAGCTGAAATAACTCCTGTACGACACATGCTATGTCGCTCACAGCATATACCTCGTTTAGGATGGCTCCATTAAGTCGCTAGCGACTTATGCTACCTCATGATCATTCTTAGGTCGCAATTCCCTAAGTCGCTTACGACCTATGACCTCACACGACCAAACTCCGAAACTCCCTTATAAATAGCCGCCTACTCCACATTTAGGGGGACCTTTTTTTGAACGCCAAGACTTTGCCTTTTTCCAACTTCTACAACACTTCAAAGGCCAAAGACACTTCAAGGAACCTTGGGGGAAAGATCAAGTTCATTCAACATGAATTCAAAGAGCTTTTCTACATCAAAGTTCTAACTTCTTGCATTAATGGTGTTGTAATTGGAGAATTATTGTGAAACTTGTAATCAAATCGATAATAGAAGAAATTAAGTGGACGTAGGCTTGACTTTGAGCCGAACCACTATAAAAACTATTGTCTCTTTTCTATTTTCTTCTATTTTCCATTTACTTTTTGTTTCCGTACCAACGGGTGGTGCTTTCGCTATATCACAACTCTGACCGGGGTGTTATCGTCAACTTTTAGCGTTAACAGGATGATTGTCATATATGATGTTAATTACATGACTCATTAAGATGAATATATCAAATGTTACATGAGTCATGGACTTGAAAAAATTGTTCATAAATAAGTTTCCACCCAAATGGAGTATATAGAGTGCTTAAAATCAATTAGTTTAAACTTATCCCTTGACTCATTAAAATGAATATAAAATGTGTTAAAAATGATTTCACGTTTGGAGAATTATAAAAATAAATGACCAAACATCACTTAACAATCAAACATCACTTAAGTTGTTTCAGTCTTATGATTTAAGTTGTACTTTCGGACAAAATAAACAAAAAAAATCCTCTTGGCCTTTTATAAAAAGTTCTAAGATTTGAACTATTTTTTTAGCTAATGAAACTAAACCATACAAAAGCTTTCAAGTATCATTTAACTCAAAATTTAAGATTATTCCAGACTAAGATTCTTCATTTTAAATTCTGCATGTTCATTGTGAAAAAATGTCAAAGCTACAAGTTAAAATAAAAAAAGACGAGACAAACATACCATTTTATGTTCTACTACAACGTGACTTGTACGACCGGTGCGATGGTCATAATTGTATAATGATCTGTTTCTTTTGCCTAGATCTCTTCTTTCGCATGCACTGGGTTTTACTTCGTCTTTCAAGAACCCATCCCAATCTTCTAGGCTGATTTGCAGAGGAAAATTATTCCTCCTCTCTTCATCATTATCAAAATTTTCATAGTAGTTTGTCCTCATTTTGCTCTTGTACCTCTTAAATAAGAACCCATCTGACTCTTTTTCAAAAAAGTCTGTAAAAATTAGGAGTTGCTTACTTAATAAAGCAATGTTGCTAAAAATACTTGCAGAGAAAACTGAAAGTGATATTTTAACTTCACTGTAATTCATCCCCAATGTCATCCTCATATTTTTTAGGTACTTTATCCCAACTTTCATATGAGATCGACACATGAATTCGTACCAATTTACTGACTCGACTGCCTATTTTCCCGCATTATTTGAAATTGGAGCACCTAATGTGTTTGCCTCAACTTTCTCAGGTTGTGTAGATGATGATTGCGTAATTAAACGGACTGATGCTTCTGCGGCTTCTGATATTGTTACTCTCTTTTATAGCACTATCAGCACCTACGTGCACATATATAAATGATTGAAGGGTCATTTAAGAATAATTCATGTAATAAGAAAGCCAAGGCAAGTACCTTAATTGGATGTGATTACATCATTAAGTTTGTGTATGATGATTGAATGATAGATTTTGTCAAATAATATCAAATTTTAAGCAATACTATATTCAGACTTATTCAAATTTGTTGTTTACTTAAATATGGAAAAGTAATAAACAAGATTCATGTTTTCATTTCTCCAGGTAGATTGATATTGTAAAACCTGGTGCAACTTTGTGGATTACTTTATTTCACTACACACTAATTCAAATAGCCATATTCATCTCCATCTTTAATTAGCAAATATATATGGCCTTCAAATGACCGAACAGTGTATTATCATCAAATATACTAGCTGCATTAGTATCAACAAGAAATATGCTATGGAAATTTGGTGGAGATATGACTTAATTGTGACATTTCAGTAATTGTTGTTCATCTATCACTGAATAAATGTGTATGTTTAACAAGCTCTTTAAGCACGTAACAATAATTCTATAATAATATTGGAATCATGTTCATATGTCCAACTTTTATTGTTCGGTTATTCATTACCATATGAAAGACTGTTACTGATGTGTAATAACCGTGCTATTAGCCATATGGAACTAAAAGGCAATTATAAATTAAATAAGCTTAATGAAAATATATAATGTGGCGGTAAATTGCATATAAAGAAAATTGAAATCTATCAAAAATTTAATGGATAGACACACAACTATGATTATTTATGGCGATACATAAAAAATAATATATGCACAAAGTCTTTTTGTATTATAAATTTCTAATTACATAGGGAAACACAAATGTCATAAATTATAATGATCGTATATAAATTTTTACTTTTATTTTAGGTATTCTTTTAACATCGATTTTGCTTTTATTTTTAGGAATAGAATGAGAGTGTAGAGCATGTTTATGAGAATAAACTTTTCCATCAACATATTTGACGCAGAGGATAAACGAAAATGGATGAAACGGTGAAAAGTTGAATAAATGGATTGAGAATACCCAAGTTCCCAATTCCGTTGATCTCAAGAGAAGCTGGATTCTGGCTATCTCCAACACTTTGATCGCGCACGATACAGTGTTAAAAGATCTACGATTCTTCTACGTTGATCTCACGCACGAGATTCCGTGATTCGGCTTCAAATCCGTTGATTCGAGCGCACTCGAATAACAAAAAATGGAGAAAGGAGAAAACGCTCAACTTCCAATTTTAAAGAGGCACAAAGCACTCGAACGAAAGTTTATTCAAAATCAACCCCCTTTACAAATGACCCAACTCGCCTATTTATAGGCTGACAACACACAGCTACACGACTCAAGATTTAGCCCATACGGTTTACATCACACCAACGACCTAACATATTCACACGTCCACGACTTAATCATCAAGCGACCTACAACCTTGTACTAAACGAGTTAACAAATACAACATAAAGGAAATCCAACACACAGGTGCCATAACAACAAGACGCGTTACAACATAACAACATAACAATGCGACATATATACAATACGAGACCTACGACATAAGGGTTCAAGTGACTTATCAGTAGGAGCGACCTAAGCTTTAGCAGCATAAGCATATAACATAGCTTCATGAACGAGCGACTTAACATCTGAGCGCTATAAGAAGATGAGCGACTTAAGAAAAAAGAGTGCCATAAAGTCGAGCGACCTAAAACTCGAGCGGTTTAAGAACCAATGCGACCTAAGGCAATGGTGACTTAACTCATTAGGTCGTTATCCTGTTTGTGCGTAGCTCGTTAGGTCGCTCAGCGTCTTAACATAGGTCGCTGGGTCATCCTTTCTGGCATAACTCGCTGTACCCTTCTCCACTTCATAACTCGCGTGACTCAGTAGGTCGCTCGGGCGACTCAAAGCATAGGACGCCGACAATTTATCAAAGGTCGCTGGGTCATCCTTTTTGGCATAACTCGTTGTACCCTTCTCCAGTTCATAACTCGCGTGACTCGGTAGGTCGCTCGGGCAACTCAAAGCATAGGTCGCGGGCAACTTATCGTGGTGCGCTGCATCATCCTCCCCTGGTTCAAAAGAATTAAACCCTGAATTCATACATTCCTCTTCTTCGACAAGCTTATGCTCATGATACGGAATCAAGTGTTTGACGTTAAAAACGTCTGCAGTGTGGATATGATCCGACAATCTTAACCAATAAGTATTATCGTCAATCTTCTTCTAGATATCTACTGGACCAATCTTTCGAGCTTTTAATTTATTGTAAGTTCCAACTGGAAAACGATCTTTCGTCAAAACTGCATAAACAAGATCACCCTCTTTGAAGTCCATACTCCTTCGCTTCTTATCTGCCAGTTGCTTATACTTCTTATTTGACTTAAGCAATCGTTCATGGACAATTCTGTGACATTCCTGCAACTCATTCACAAAATCACAAGCTCGTTTAACAACCCCTTTCTTATGTGGAACTATCGATAAATCCAACGGTCCCTTCGCAATTGCTGAATATACTACTTGAAATGGACTGAATCCAGTACTTCGATTAACAGTATGATTGTGTGCGAATTCTTCCTGACATAACTTCACATCCCAGCTCTTCAAATTATCCTTCACAATACATCTCAACAGGTTTCCCAACGATCTGTTCACCACTTCCGTTTGCCCATCCGTTTGTGGATGATAGGCACTACTAAAATTCAGCTTAATTCCAACAATCTTCCATAGAATCAACCAAGAAAGACTTAGAAATCGAGTATCCCGGTCAGAAACAATGGTCTCAGGTAGCCCATGTAGTCGATAAACCTCTTTAAAGAACAATTGAGCAACACGGACTACATCGGCGGTCTTTTTACAAGCTATGAAATGTGCCGTCTTCGAAAATCTATCCACCACAACATATATAGAATCATTCCCTCATTGAGTTCTTGGCAAACCCAAAACAAAGTCCGTGCTAATATCAACCCATGGTCTAGTAGGCACAGGCAATGGCATATACAATCCAGCATTCGTAGTTGTCCCTTTGGAAACTTGACATATGCGACATCTCTCCACAAATCTTTCAAATTCTTTCCTCATGGAAGGCCAAAAATAAGATCGAGAAATTAACTGCAAAGTACGATCTCTTCCCACACGACCTTCTTCATGCAATTCTTTCACAATCTTCATTCACAAACTGCACTCTGGTATACACAATCGATTTCCTTTGAAGAGAAACCCATCCACCAACAAATACTCATCTGTCTTCCCTTTCTCGACTTCATATATAATCTTAGCAAAGTGAGGATCTTCAACAAAAAATTCTGGAAATACATCAAACCCTGTCACTTCAACTCTCATCGTAGTCAACAAATGATTCCTTCTGCCCAATTCATCTGCCACACGGTTTGTAACTCCCGACTTATGCTTTACAACAAATGTAAACTGTTGCAAGTATGCGATCCATGAAGTATGCCTGGCTGCAATCTTATCCTGTCCCTGCAAATGTTTCAACGCTTCATGATCAGTACACAACACAAATTCCTTATAAAACAAGTACTGTCTCAAGTGCTTTATGGCTTGGACAATGGCATAGAACACCAAGTCATAGGTACTGTATCTTATCTTAGCTCCAAAAAGTTTCTCGCTAAAATAAGCAATTGGTCGACCCTTCTGACTTAATACTCCACCAATTTCAACCTTAGATGCATCAGTATCTAGCTCAAAAAACAAATTGAAAATCAGGGTATCTAAGAATCGGTGTTGTAGTCAAGAGTATCTTGATCTGTTGGAAAGAAGAATCAGCATCTTCAGTCCACACAAACTGCTTCCCTTTCATGCAATCTGTCACTGGTGCCATCACGCTACTGAAATGTGGAATAAACCACCGGTAGAATGATGCCAACCTATGAAAACTTCTCACTTCAGTTATAGTCCTGGGTTGTGGCCAATCCTTGATCGCTTTAACTTTACCTTCGTCCACATAGATTCCTTCCTTGGACAACAAGTGCCCCAAAAACAAAACATTGTGTGTCATGAACATACACTTCTTTGTTGCCACGTAAAATTGCTCCTGACGAAGTATCATCAACACTTCCTGCAAGTGTTGTAGATGTTCTTCTGTGCTTCCACTGTATATCAATATATCATCAAAGTATACCACTACGAACTTTCCAATAAATGGTCGAAAGATCTGATTCATCACCCGCATAAAAGTACTAGGTGCATTCGAAAGACCAAATGGCATGACCAGCCATTCATACAACCCTTCCCGTGTCTTGAATGTTGTCTTCCATTCGTCACCGGGTCGAATTCGAATCTGATGATACCCACTCTTCAGATCAATCTTTGAAAAGATAGCAGCTCCATTCAACTGGTCTAACAAGTCATCCAATCTTGGCATTGGAAATATATACCTCACTGATAATCTTGTTCAGTGCGTGACTATCTGTACACATTCTCCAAGTTCCATCCTTCTTCGGCACTAACAATGATGGTACTGCACAAGGACTTAAACTTTCTTGTACGCGCCCTTGCTCAAGTAACTCCTCCACCTGCCTTCTCAACTCTTCGTGCTCCTTCGGACTCATTCTATAACGTGGTCTATGCGGTAACACAGCTCCCGAAACAAGATCTACCTGGTGTTGTATGTCTCTCAACGGTGGTAACTCTTTCGGAAATTCATCAGGAAATACATCTTCAAATTCCTTCAACACAGGCTTAACTTCTTCAGGAATTTCAACCGCTTCACTACTTTCACGTCCAATTAACAGAAATACTTCAAGCTCATCCTCTACTTCCTCGACAAATTCCTTTAAAGATAACAGAGTGTTTAGTTCTTCAATCTCCTCCAACTTGTTTTCACTCTATTGTCGTTGTTTAGGAACTAAAGTGATTTTAGTGCCCTCGAACATGAAACTATAACGGTTGGTCCTCCCATCGTGTTGCACGGCTCTATCGAATTGCCACGGTCTCCCCAACAACAATTGGCATACATCCATATCTACCACATCACACCAAATTTCATCTTTATACTTCTTTCTGATGGAAAAAGGTACACAAGCTCTTCGATTAACCTTCACTTCCCCACCTTTCCTCAACCAAAATAACTTGTAAGGTTTAGGATGCTTCTCTGTCTTTAAGGCTAACTTCTTTACAGCTTCTGTAGAGGTGATGTTATCACAATTTCCTACATCGGTAACAAACATACAAACCCTTCCCAAAATAGTGCACATTGACTGAAAGATGTTACTCCTCAACCAGCTAGTCTCCTCTTCCTGCTTTGGTGTTAAGCAAGATCTCCTCATCATTAAAGAATATCCCTCGTCTCCCGCCAATAATTCTTCATCCTCCTCAACTCGTGGTGAATTTAAACATTCTACTTCTGCATCCTCATCCTCAACCTCAGCAACCATCGCTCGCTTCTTAGGCTTCGGACATTCATTGCTCTTATGACTAAACTCTTGACAGTTATAACACTAGAAATTGTTGTTGACCTTGGTCTTAGCAACTTCATTGACAAATGGTTTACTAACAGCCTTGGAAACATTCGTATTGCTACTAGCTCCTTTCATTTGATTGATCGAACTTGTAAATGCACCACCTCCTCTTCTACCTTTCCTCTCCCAAGCTAGAGCCTTCTGGTGTGCTTCTGCAACGGATCTTGGATCAAACATATTCACCATATCCTGAATTTGCATTCTCAATCCTCCAACAAATCTAGCTGTCAACTGTTCCTCTGTCTCCATGATATCATTTCTGGCAATCAGTTGATAAAACTCATCTGCATAGTCATTTACCGACTTTGTCCCTTGTCTCAAATTCTGTAAGCGCTGATACATAAGAGACTGATAATTATAAGGCAAAAAAGTAGCCTTCATCAACTTATTCATTCTCCCATGAAACAATCTACGACTTTCCCATTCTCTACCGTGTATGTTTAGTTTGTTGCCACCATACCATAGCTCTTCCCCTCAATCAAGTAGCAACCAACTTAACTCTACGATCCTCGGGTACTTCCTTGAAGTCGAAAATTTCTTCAACATATGATAACCAATCCAAAAATTCTTCCGCTATCATTCCTCTTTTGAACTTTGGAATCTCTGTTTTCATCCTCGACTCCCATTTACGATCATCTTCTACATCCACTTATTGATTTCGTACTTGGCCTCGATCTCGATAATGAATACTACCTCTATCACCATCTTCATCATAATCAAATGTACTTCGATATCGATCTCGACCATCAACATCTCTATGATCATACATATCTCTTCTACTATGTCTTTCAACGTCACAATATGGCTCATTTTCAAATCCATGTGGGGTTCTTCTCTCTTCACCTCGATACTCATGGTGTTCTCTTCTCATGGAAACTGATGATTCTCTTCTTTCTCGACAAGATTGTAGTGACACCCTCCTCGCTTCCGCAACCGATGGCGAAACTCTGTTTCCTCCATGGTTCGAAATTGGTGACCATCTCCTTTGACATTGATTCATGTCATTCATCAATTTCTCTAACTTCCCAATACCTTCATCAAACTATTCATTAATACGTTGTTCCATTTGCTCAACTTCTTCTCTTCTATACACATCTTCAACATTTTAAAAACGGTTAGCACGTCTCGACGACATAATTATCAAACAACAATCTTCAACCTTCTCTAACTCTCGGCTGTAACTTAAATCTGCACTTAGCTTGGCTCGGCTTTGATCAAACTTATCAACAAACAATCTCCAATACTTCTATCTCGGTTCAAACTCCAACTTATAGCTCTCTGCTTTGATCAACAACTCTATACTCAGCTCCCAATAGGCTCGACTTAGCTATGATTGGCTAAGTCTAGCTCTGATACCAAATTGACGCAGCGGATAAATGAAAATGGATGAAACGGTTAAAAGTTGAATCGATGGATTGAAAATACCCAAGTACCCAAATCCATTGATCTCAAGAGATGTCGGATTCTAGCTATCTCCAATACGTTGATCGTGCACGATACCGTGTTAAAAGATCTATGATTCTTCTACGTTGATCTCGCACACGAGATTCCATGAATCGTCTTCAAATCCGTTGATTCGAGCGCACTCGAATAACCGAAAATGGAGAAAGGAGACAATGCTCAACTTCCAATTTTGAAGAGGCACAAAGAACTCAAACAAAAGTTTATTCAAAATCAACCCCCTTTACAAATGACCCAACTCACCTATTTATAAGCTTACAACATACAGGTACACGACTCAAGATTTAGCCCATACGGTTTACACCACACCAACGACCTAACATATTCACACATCCGCGACTTAATCATCAAGCGACCTATGACCTAGTTACAAACGAGTTAACAAATACAACATAAAGGAAATACAACACACAGGCGACATAACAACATAACAATGCGACATATATACTATACGCGACCTTCGACATAAGGGTTCAAGCGATTTATCAATAGAAGCGACCTAAGATTTAGCGGCATAAGCATATAACACAGCTTCATGAACGAGCGACTTAACATCGGAGCGCTATAAGAAGATGAGCGACTTTAGAAAAAAGAGCGGCATAAGGTCGAGCGACCAAAAACTTCTGCGGTTTAAGAATTAATGCGACCTAAGGCAATGGTTACTTAACTCATTAGGTCGTTATCCTATTTGAGCATAGCTCGTTAGGTCGCTCGGTGACTTAACATAGGTCGCCGGGTCATCCTTTCTGGCATAACTCGCTGTACCCTTCTCCACTTCATAACTCGCGTGACTCAGTAGGTCGCTCGGGAGACTCAAAGCATAGGTCGCAGGCAACTTATCAAAGGTCGCTGGGTCATCCTTTCTGGCATAACTCGTTGTACCCTTCTCCACCTCATAACCAGCGTGACTCAATAGGTCGCTTGTGCGACTCAAAGCATAGGTCGCAGGCAACTTATCATGGTGCGCTGCATCAATATTTGCTTTTGAATCTTCGTAAAAATGCACAAAAATGTAGCAGTGAATAGGTACAAAAATATTTTTGTGGTTGTTTTTTAAATACGAATGCAAAAATATTTGATGCTTCATTGGATGATTAACTGCATTTTCAGTGCTGGCATATAAATTCTAAAGCATGAAACAACGGTTCATAAATAACAATTCTAAAATATTTCTCACCCTATCGACAAAATAAAATAAGATGAAGATATACACTTACCAGCAATTTATACACTTACATTACATTTAAAAGTGACATGGAAATCATAAATCATGTTGTCAATGGCTCATGGCATAAAACCAGCAATTTATACCCTTACCCTATCAAGAAAAGATTATCACCTACCTGAGTTTTAAACAAAGCCAATTGCAACTCTTCCTGCAACGGAAGCAACATTAGTACCAACATAACAAAACAATACGGTGATTAAATAAGCTTTATATTGTTTATGAGAATATCCCTCTAATATTTGCATGCAAGTCCCTGTTTGAAAATTTGAACAGGTATTGTAGATAAAGATCTTAGTAAATTTGCAGTCTCATTCATTAGTTTAATACTAGATCAAATGTGCATTTTTTAAGAAGTTAAAAGAGAAAATGCAAGAAGAAACAAAGTACATACACAAGAATTTGTTTTTATCTTTATTAAAATTGTGTTTTGTTTCTAAATGAAGGTATGCATCATTAACTGGCCAAAGTAGACGAAGTGATACGGGTTTAAGAAGAAAAGGAAAAAGAAGGGAATGAAATCAAAGCAGTTACTGAAAACTGATGCTCTGCTAAAGGCAGTAAGAATAGCTAACGAAGAGATCACGCCTTTTATTCAATGTATGTTTAACATTTTTAGATGAACTGCTTGATAAAAACAACTGCATCTGACACATGGAAGTGAAAATACTATAAAATATAGAGATAGGAGTGTGAATATTCATAGGTAGCTGTATTATGTAAAAATTGCAAAATAGTGTAATTTCATTATAGTGTGCTGTAATATTCATGCACAAGGGACAAAACAATAGTTCTTTGATAAGAATTTTGCGATTATTCATGAACTTGTTGGTTAACAAATAATTGTTAGATCCAAATGTGATACTGGAACTTGAAATAATTTGTTATTTTCCATACTGCAATATATACATACACACACATATATGCATATATACATGCACACACATATACATACGCATAATATATATGTATGTATGTATATATATATATATATATATATATTAACAAAGCTGTTAGCTGGTTAATTGGTAGGAAGGCTGAGTTTTTGTTATAATTTTATAGTCTTATGTTACACAAATTTTAGACAAAAAAATAGCAAGTGACTTGCAAAGTTATCCTTCCATTTGTGTAACTTGGTAGATTGTTTGGCATTGTTGATATACAATGATATTATGGTCATCCGTAATTACTTGGTACAAAAGAACATCATCGTAGCGTGTTTGTCAGGGATTCAGACATGTAAGAGCAAGAGGGGCAGAAATTGGATATGTAACATGCACATTCATTGGTTAGACCTTGAATCGCATATGTTCCTATCTCGGTAGGATCTTTTGCCTGTAGCTAAACTTGAATTCCATCCAATTTTCTATTAAATCGTTCTTTAGAGTTTGAGAAAGACATTTTGGTTCTCATTATTGCGGTTTCAGAAGACTATGCGGTGAAATAGATGTTGCCTTGCTTGGGAAAAACATCAAAGTAAAAAAGTTAGCAACCATATCTACAATTTGCTTCGATATATTGAGCAGGCTCTCGAACCAAAATTTTAAAAAGGACACATTCTATAATGTAATGCATTTTTTAATTACTTCTGTAAATAAGTTATAAGGACATCTTATAAGTAACTGAAGCGTATTTGAAGTTTAAACATAAATATGAAAGATTATAAAATTAAAATGGAGATAAGTAGATAGAAACATTCGTATAATCAATGACCTTTAGGCCATCGCCAACAGATTCTAAGGAATATAATCTCCAAGCCATAACATAAACAACTAATTAAATTTTAACAACCTGACAAGAAAATAGTTAAAATGTAGACATGCTTTTTTGGAGTATTTTATAAACGTTTTGAAACAAAATCAATAACCACCGTTAAACAAACATTACAAACGCTGAATAATATCCGTAGCGAAGAAAATTCTAAATTTAGTCACGCTTGAAATTCAACTCAATTCAATCAAGAAATACATCTTATATTAACATATGCATTTGGTTAGATCTTATAATTTTTTATTATCTTCAAAAGCTATTTGATAGGCATAGGAAACCCAATGTCATCCACGTTTACAGTCAACCCTTTTGGTGTGTGCAAAATCACAAATCATCCGTTATTTTTTAAATCTTTTGAGTAGAACACTTGATTCGCTACCGATGCAAGAATAAATGGCTCATCATTCACTCGATCTTTGGTTTTTAATTTCTCTAAGTTAACTATGATCAAGTTTGAAACTGGCTCAATCTTGTAACCATTGACCTTGTCTTCGATATTTTCCCAAACACAATAAAAAAACTTTTTGTTTGAAGTCAATGTAATCCAACTCAATTATCTCCTAAATAACCCCGTAATACATATTGCCTGCTTCCTTATAATTTTTGTTCTTCCCACACGCTCTAAATTTTGTAATTACTCTCATAAATACATCACCGTCTTGTGTTACCATTCGCTCTTAGTAATCCTTCGAGGAAAATGTAAACCCATTCGCTTGGTACTTTATATAACTACGTGCCTTGAACTTTGGCCCATTCACCACCCGTCGAAGAGTTGAATAACCACCGATGGTCTTCACCAACTAAAAAAATAAGTCAAGGTATGGTCATGAAGGTGTATGATCCACTTAAGTACACATGAAATATTTAATAAGATGTAACATATACCTCGCCACATAACCATTGAGTAAAATTTTGACAAGCTTCCATGGATGTAACCCCACTTCGACGTTGAGATTTAGTACTTTTCACATAGATGTTATACCTCCTAGGACAAACACGTTTCAAAACATATATGTGAGTTGATTTACAATAATGTGAATTCATGAGTTATTCGTGAACTTACTTCTCCCATTCATCCAATCCATCGTACTTATTAAGGACCCATCTTTGAACTTGTTCAAACTGCCCTTGGTTTAAAGTTATATCTTTACCATAACCTAGAGGCATCTCACTAGCAAACTCATCATCTATGTCTAAAAAAGCCTCACAAGTATGTTTATGAGTGTCGTCACCTCTTTTTGGCTTTCACTTCAAGCAGTAAAGACTAGCTTCTTGTATGATATATCCTTGCGCAATACACCCATCAATATATCTTTGGTTGCGCACATATCATTTATATGTTTCCATTAACCTATGAAGGTAATCAATTATAAATAACTGGTATCTATTTAAATCGAAAGATGATTAATAAACTGAAATTAGTAATTTACCGTTCGAAAGGATACATTCATCTATATCTAGTAGGGCCGTAAATCAATGCTTCATTGGCTAATTGAACCATAAGATGGATGCTGATATCAGAAAATGCAGGTGGAAAATGTTTTTCAAACACACACATTACTTCTACCAACTAGCCTTTGCTTTTAAAAGATGTTCCCTGTTGATCACCTTTGAGCATAAATTGTTAAAGAATAGACTTGTATGATGTATAGCATTACGTAGATCCTTATGTTGTGGAAAATAATGTTGAAGCAATACCATGGGTAATTCTTTCATTATGATGCGGTAATCGTGCGATTTCATATTTGTTATTCAGGATGATTGATGTTCACATTGTTATGAAAGTTGAAAGAGATTTGCTAGGCACTTTCATGCTTTTCAAAATTGTACAAAATGGTTTTTTTGTTTCAGGATCATTCATCACCCATTATTTTTGTTTTATACCCATGGTTTTCAAATCCTTGCGTGCGTCGATGCCATCTTTTGAAATGTCTTTATGACCCATAATTGTGCTAATGATATGTTCAATGGCATTCTTATCTGTACGCATAACATTAATATTATGTCGGACCAAATTTTCTTTCCAATATGGCAAATCAAAGAGGATGGACCTTCTATACCATGTAGGAAAATTGGCAAGTTCTTCTTCATCGGTTTTCCTTTTCCATTCTCGACCGATTTTTGGTTTTCTTACCCACTTTCATCCTACAATTCGCTACTTTCTCTTCAACTTGGTAACAATTTAGTGGCCATGGAGGACGACGATATTCTTGTTTATTATTATGGTTTGTTTTTCATCTCAAAACTTGTGTTTGGAAGGAATAATTCTTCGATGTCCCATGTAACACATCTTCTTACTTTCAAGAAGATAGTAAGCACAAGTGTCTTCCCAACATATACGACATGCAAAATAACCATGAGTTGTGCACCTAATAAAGTCCTAAGTGCAGGATAATAATGAAATACCTGCAACACCCTAGCTCCCATTGTCAACTCAGATTTATTAAATGAGTCAAATGCAATAACTCCTCCCCATAACTGCTTAAACTCATCTGTCAATGGTTGCAAATAAACATCAATATCCTTCCCTGGTTGTTTTATCCCCGAAATCAACAATCTCAACATTGAAAATCCCCTTTCCATGCACATTGATTGAAGAAGATTATATGATGCAAACAATTATTGGCCAACAACTGTAACAGTTAGCCAGAGATACATGTGGGTTGAAACCATCCATTGCTATTTCAAGCACGACATTTCATGGTTCAGCAGCAAACGTTTTGTCAATAGAATCTGCAGCTCGCCATTGAGAAGTGTCACATGGATGAAGCTTACAACCAAATCAGACTTGGCACGACCATGCCAAGTCATAGCATCTTCTATCCATTGTATAGTATACAATCTCCTCAATCTAGGAATTCAAAGGAAAATGTCTCTACGTCTTTTGAGATACTTTGTTGGCTCTTTTCTTTTCGTTCAATGTTGTCTTATATCTTGGCTTATTGCAAATTGGACAAGATACTCTGTTTGTATCATCTTTCCAATATAAAATGCAGTCATTAACGCATGCATCATAAGTTCTGTAATCCATCGCAACTTGTTTAATCATCTTCTTTAAGTTGGAGTATTTTGTTGGGTAGCATGCTACCTTCAGGGAGTAATTCCTTTATAAATTCGATGAGTGCAGTCGTACCATTGTGGGAAAAGCCGTACTGAAATTTTAAGCTATTCAGCCTCACAATAGTATATAACTTGTTTATTCGTCTTGGACATGAAGGATACAATGGCGCTTTTGCACTATCAAATTATGATTTATACTTCATACTTTTATTGATGTACCAATCGACATCAACTGCAGGCGATTCCCCAATATTATCGGGAAACGAACTTGTAGGTTGAAAATGATGAAAAAACTATGAGCATCGTTGACCAGATCTTCCATCCTAGGAAGTTCAGACTCATTTTTACTTACAGCTTCACTAACAGGTTGTTTTTGCTTCCTCGTCGACTCTTCCCCATGAAAATGCCAAATAATATATGATTTGACAATTCCATATCTAAGTAGATGATACTGAATGTCTCTAATTTAAACTTCATTTTCATATTTTTGTGATGTGTGCAAGGACAAGAATAGATTATATTATTACCACCATTTTCCACAACAAAGTCAATAAACTTCTACACTCCTTTCACATATCGTGAAGTTCTTCAATAAGATTCTTTCATCCACTCTTTGTCTACACTAGAGGACATTCTGACCTGTTATGTCATATATGATATGCTGTCAGTTATTTTTCTATCAGCTTATTATATTATTCTATGACATACACAAAAACATAACACAACTCAGAATAGTTTGATGTATAGTTCACTTATACATATTTTGGGTAAAATAACAATCATTCACGAATAACGGTATGTTTTCGCATATTAGTGCAACCCATATTATAGAAAAAAATCACGCATGAAAAAAATGGTAACATATAATAAATTTTCATACAATAAACATCATAAATAATTAGTTAATTCTATCTTGTTAAAATTAAAATAAACATTTTATAAAAATAAGAATGAACATTATATTTTATATTGTTTTTAATTACTCACGATTGTAACTCATTGCATCTAAAATCATGTAACATTTTATATAAGGATTTTCTTATTATCTACATAAATTAAGAACATAATTATTTATGCCAAGAGTGGGCCTTGGATGGAGGAGAGCGATGTATATAAATAAACTCAAAATCCATCAACAAATGTGATGGTTGACGTTACACATTAGGCTATAAGGTGAGATTATCACGTAGATGATCATCATGCAAAATAACAGAAGCCAAATAATAAGCCAAACAAAATTGAATATATAGACAACCTACTAATTAGCATAGTGACAAATCGTACGTTGAATGCTGTATGATACATAATAGAAAATTAGCAATATATGTTGAATAGATCGGATTCTTCTGCTGTTTTACGATTTTTCTAGATATACAATCAATCCATTTTAGCTCTAGCATAAATTTGAATTTGTTCAGTGTTTTATAGAGAAAATACGGAAATATATAATTTAAGCCATAGTAATTCCAGACTACACTTCTTAAGCCATTTGGATTGAGTATAATGTAAATGCTTAGCTTTTTTTCTTAATTATTTTCATTTAAAAGGAAAATAACATGGAAATGCATATGTAACAGGTAGCATAGAAGCTCATTCCTGAAAGAGAAGTATTCATTAGCATACTTATTGCTGAGGGCCAAGATTATGAAGAGCTAAAAGTAGAGATCCAAAAGTATATATTACTAGTTCAGCCATACCTTCATCAACTAAATGTATTGATGGTGAGTTTTATTTCTCTCTGGACTTCAATTAACTGTCACTCTATATTTTGTCGAATAGTAAACAAAACATATATGGTATCTACCATATCAATATGAACCGTACATAGATTCTTACGTTTATATGAACAATCAAAATGCAGAGAGATTTTCAGTTGGATAAAATGAAGTCTTCCTAAGAGTGTCAATCTTCGATTTCTTTTTATGTGTATACTCTCCCTTTAATTATATGAATCACAAAAGCTTTAGAATTAAAACAAGGTATTATATATGTATTTTAGTTATTTTCAATGGTGCATTTAGTAGATGTGCCAGGGAACAATTGTACCCAAAATTCATATTCATATGTTTTCTATTCATAATCCAAGCATTCATATTAAGTGGTCTCCCCTATTAAATTTTTTATGCAGCTAATCGTTGGCCGTTATTAGTTGTGATGAATGTATGAAATATGGGCTAACGGGTTAATATCAGATGTGTTAACGCTTAAAATAGAACGCTAACACCCCGGTGTATGTAGAGATGGAGTGAAAGCACCACCCGTGAACACGGGAACTAAAAATAAGTAGAAAAGTGACAGAGAAAGCAGAAAAGACAATAGTTTTTATAGTGGTTCGGCTTCAGGTAAGCCTACGTCCACTTTAATCCTCTTTATTACTGAATCAATTACAACTTTACAACAGTCTTCAACTACAATACTGATGATACAAACAACCAGAACATCGATGCAGAAGAACTCTTCGAATCCATGTTGATTGCGTTAGATTTTCTCTTGAAGTTTGTTGAGATGCCTTTCGTATTTGAAGTGTCGGTTGAGTCGAGAATTCAGCAGAGTATCAGTGCTTAAAGAGATCGGCCCCCAAAAAAGTCCCTTGAAAGTTGGAGATGGCCATCTATTTGTAGAGCATTCTGGGCACAAAATATTGCCAAGTCCTAAATCGCCACCGACCTAAGTTGGGTCGTGGACGACTTAAAGAAGGTCATGGAACGGTCGCGATTCAAATGCTGGGTCGACACTTAAGAAAGGCATCCTTGCTGAACTCTTTAAGTCCTGAACCGTGTACGAGTTAAAGGGTCGCGTGTTAAGTAGCTGCATCGGACTTTCCTTCCATTTCCTGGGTCGTGTACGACCTAACATAGGCCGTAGGTCGGTTGCGACTCAAGTATGATCTTGTCCCTGTCCTGAGCAGTTTGGGCGGCAAAACTCCTTGGATAGTTAGATCGGCTTCTATCTTAGGCCAGCACCTGCGTTAGGTCGGTAGCTATCTTAGGTCGGTATCCTGTAAGTCTTGGGTCGGCGTTCTTGTTAAGTCTTAGGTCGGTAGCCTTGTTAAGTCTTAGGTCGGTAACCTTGTTAAAGCATTAGGTCGGCAATCTTGTTAAAGCATTAGGTCGGCATCCCTGTTAAGGCATTAGGTCGGCATCCCTCTCAAATAACTTAGGCAGTTAGATCGGCATCCATGTTAGGTCGGCAACCTTTTGGGTCGGTACTCTTAAGTCGCTGAGCCATGGCCGGGGCGGAGTTAACATTTGCCCCTCGAAGTACACGCCTAATGGTTAGGTCGTGTGCTTCGATGTCCTCTAATTTGTCCACTCTCTAAGTAGGTAGATCATGTACGACTTAAAAGATAGGTCGTATGAGCCGCTTCAGGCCTCTCTACTATAAGTTGTATATCCCTCCTTTCTTCTCATTACCTGCCTCTTCATTTGTTTTTGCTGTTAACTCTTTCCCAAGCTTCCAAAGGCGATTTCAATTCAATCAGTCACCAATTAATCTTGAGATTACATCGTGTAAGTGATCTTGTTTTCTTCTCCTGATCCTTTACCGTCTTTGATTCGTCAATTCCATTTTTCTCCATCCTAACCCACCTCTCCAAGCAATGCGTCATCGTGAAATTTCGATAGTTGACGAACTCTAGTTGGCTGGATTTAGGTTTAAGCGTTTTTTTGGTGGGTTTCAATGCTTCAAGCTAATCGATTTTCGAGTTGCGTTGGAGTGACAGGCATTGGATTTGCGGTGATTTAGTTTTTGGATGATTCGTCATCAGGTGAAAATTAGGGCTTGTGTTGGTGGAGAGGCTAACGGGTTAGCGGGTTAAGAAGGTGAAGGGTTTCTGATTAGATGGGGGGTTTGTTGATGGAGTGTAATGTTGACTTGGACACGACTCAGTAACTTCGGGCGACCTATAACCCTTCACGACTTAACTGGATACGACATAAGCTTTGAGTCGCGGCCGAGCTAAGACCTATCTCCTCAACACACTTTGCGGCTTATAGGACCAACGATTTAAGGAGCCAACCACTTAACTTTCAAGAAATCTTTTAAGTCGTGGACTACTTAACTTTTGGGTCTTGGACGACTCAACCTTCAGGTCGTGGACGACTCAACCTTTAGGTCGTGGATGACTCATCACTTGAACAATCTTTTACTTGCCGAATTGTTTCCTTTAGCCAAAGCCAATTGCATCCCACCCTGTTAGGTCGTGAACGACTCATGACTTAGAGAACTTTTGGACTGTGACTCAATGATTTGAACAAAATTTGAAAACTTAGAGATGTTGATAGAACTTGATTGTGTTTCCAATTTGAATTGCCAGGATAAACTGCTTGAACTCTGTTGCGTTTCTTTACAGATTACACCAGCTTTATTGCTATCAACCTGTTAAACCCAACAATTGCAGAAAAATGGGACAAATATACTTGTCACTGATTGCCCACATCAAGTGACAGATTAGTCGACAAAGAACATAATCAACTTTAAAGAGATTGTATGTAATGCTGTGAATCTAACTCAAATGAAGTATTAAAGCAAAGCATTGTTTGACTGAAACTAATTTGTTTGCATCAACACTGCACTTGTACTTAGATTTAAAACAACAAACTTTGAAACTTTAAAGTTGACAAATGTATGTTAGTTCAATTTCAGTTACATCTGTAGGATCTAGATTAACCCTAGAGGGGGGGGGGGGTGAATAGGGTTATAGCAAATTTTCTCGATTTAAACACAGAAATAAACTGCAGAAATAAATATGCTGAAAAGTAAATCACATACAAAATTTACCCAGCTTCGGCAACCCCTGCCTACTGCTGCATTCACAGATTTCTATTAGAATTAAACAGTATCACGCTTACAACAACTCTACTAGACTCGCAGACCCTTTTGCTCCCGCTCACAAACACTCTACTAGACTCGCACACCCTGCTCCCGCCTATAGAGTTTCGCTCACTCGCAAACACTGCTCCCGCCTATAGAGCTTTGCAAACTCGCACTCCCTGCTCACTAAACTAATTCTAAATAGACAATCTGACACTACCTAAACTCTAGGTGGTGATTTACAAATTCTTTGACATGAAAAGGAAAAACAACTTCAAAAATAACCGCAGGAGCAAAAAATTAAAATACGAATGTGAATACGTAATTTTTGCTCAATTATAAAAACTAAAAAACCCCTTTTATAAAATTTAAAAGCTAAACCCCCTTTTTAATAATTAGGCCGGCCCACTATTCTTTCAACCCGTTCCCTTCTTTTTCTTGTGAAAAATGTCGGCCTCTCTTTGTTGAATTAGGGCTTCGGCTCTTTCTCGAATTAGGGCTTCGTTCTGATGCTCGATTCTCTGATTTGATGGCTTGCGTCGCTCGTTCTCTGATATTCGATTGTGGTTAACTTTGAAATTGTGAATTGTTGCAGCTGCTTCTTCTGATGACCGAGTTCGTTGAATTTGCGGTATGTAATTCTTCGTTTGCTGGTTCAATTGCTTGCTTTAACTTGATTGCTCTTGATTGAACTCGATAGCCGATGATGTGAATTGGGATTGGTTTTTATATGAATTCGAGACTCTTGAATTCGTTCGAATTAACTTGATACTTTCCTAAATTCTTAATTACCAGTTGCGCACGTCTTTCCTGATTTAGTTACTCGTGATACTCACGGCTTTCCTGATATGTTTTAACTTGATAATCACGGTTTTGAATTTTTACGCGTTCGATTTTCTCTTGATTGTCACTGCAGAAACTTTCCCCTTTTTCATTTCTGACTTTTTCAAAGAATACGAATTTTGATACTTGCTTTTGTGCCCTGATCATCACTGCACTGTTTTGATTTCTTGAATCATATCCACGGCTTCAATGTTTACAATGTTTATCCCTGTTTCTTTCGACTTCACACGGCATTGATTCTCTGATCATTTCACTAGCTGTTGTGTGCTTAATATCATGATGTACTTCTTCCATTTGTTCATGATGTTCAAGTGTACTACTGCAGTTTGCATTCGGTCTTGATTGTGTAAATTCTCGAGTTGGTTGTGCACTGTTGATTAGTTGTTATGCAGTTTCTATGCCTTGTAGCTTTCCACTGACTTGTGTATTGCCTTCACTGTCCACTTGAACTGTTTCACTATGATTTCATGCCTTGTAGTTACATTCCATTTCATACTGTCACTGCCTCGAGCTTGAGTCGCTTTGTTTTTCTGGCTTGATGTTTATATCCACTTGCTGTGTATTGCTTCACTGCATAGCATATTTGTGCATTTTAAAACTCTGACCTTGTTGCCTTTGTTCATTTGCTGGTTAGCTTGCATCTGCTTGTAGTTGATGCATATGCTCTTTGAGTTTGTTGGTTGGGTCTGCACATTTCTATGCTCTGGTCTCCATAACCTTTACCTGAACTTCACTTGAACATCTGGTATTCATGTATGCAGATCCACTGATACATGTTGTGCTTGTTCTTGGTCTCTGTTGCATTATTCATTGCAGTTTGCATGTGCTCAGCACTGTGTCTTGTTCACCATGTTGTAACTGGACTTGTTGTTTTTGTTGTTGGCATTGTCTTCATGCCTGACTTGATTCATTTGTATTCTGGTCAGTCTTGTACTGTCCACTGCCCTGTAATCTTGAGTTAGTGCTTCACCATATCACTTTTTGATTGATGCTGCATCACTTGTAGCTTTATGTATTCATGTGCTTGTCTGCATTCACTCTGGCTTGTGTTATGATTGCTGTGAAGTTGCATTGATCTCTGTAGTACTTTATGTTGACATTTTCTTTGACACTGTTTTGTTGTGTATACCTGTGGTTGTAGTCTTACTACTGTGTTGCTGTGCACTTTTGTGCTTTGCCCCATTCACTGTTGCTGTTTGGTCATTTTGTACTTCTCTTATGTACACTTGCACCTGTAATTTGACACTTGCATGCATTTGTGATCTGCCTTGTTGCTTGACCTGTCTGGTCTCTGTTCTTTGTTCATTAGTCATTGTTGTAGTGTTCATTGCACTGATAGTCGAGCTTCCATTTGTTACAGTATTCATGTACTGATGCATTTGGAATTTGAGTTGTCTGCTATCATGAATTCGAATTGGACTTGCTTGATCATTGACTTTCTTTTTGCACTTGCACACTTGCTCTTGTTGGCCACGCACATGAGTTGGCGAGGCAGTGCACACGTGTATGAATGTACACGTGTGTATTGCAGCCACTTATGGTTACCTGTCCCTGTAATATCTATGTGCACGACTTTGTGATGAATTCAAGTGCGAATGATGACGAACAACCCAAATAACTGAGGCAAACCATATTTTCAAAAGTCATATTTAATTTTATATTGCAAAAATATTTCTTTTTCAATTTTACTGCGTTAGTGGATATTTTTGCAGATTTCTCAGATGCTGGATTCAAACTGGAATGCAGTTGAAGACAAAATACGAGTGTGAGTGATATGTAGTGAGGTTATCAATGTAAAATATTTGTGATGTAATCGTGATGTAATCAAAAATGTATATGTATAGTGAGAGCATGAATTTGTACTATTCAAGATTGTAATAAATATTTGTTTGAATAAAATTTCTGTTTGAATTCAAAATCTGTGTAACTTGTTCTGTTTGAATTCAAATTCAAATTCGGTATAATTTATTTTATTCAACAAATATTTATTTAATCTATGCAAAACAAAATAGTACATAACCAAATACATTTAAATGAATATATATGTTTATTATCATCAAACAAAAACATATAAGCGCATATTCAACAATCTCCCCCTTTTGATGATAACAAACATATATTTAAGATTTTGACCGTGTTAAAATGTATTTGACCAATTATATACTTTAACCAATTATATACTCTAATTTCTCCCCCTATTTTAATGCTTCCTCTCTACATGATGCTCCCCCTACATATATGCATACAAATAGAAATATATTCAAATGAGCCTAGATGCATATGGAAAAATTATTTGACCTTTGCTTGATTCTATTTGACAAAATCTTAACTTTTCTCTCCCCCTTTTGTTATCAGCAAAAGAATAATAGTGTGAGAGAAAAATAGAGATAAAGTGATCGATATTAATCCAACATTAATCTCAAATTGAATATAAATATTAAACTTCAATAAGAATCAAACAAAAAACATAACTACCCTTGTTAGGCGCATATTCCAATTTTAGAAATGATGGATATGGTGTTCATATAAAATCGTACAGTTGAATCAATCTTGTGGTATTTATATCAGGAATTTGAATATCTACTAATCATGCATAACCGTTAGGACTTTTAAATGAGATTAGTAGTATTCGAATTTAATTTTAAAAAAAAATCAAGTATCTTCTAACCACGCATGACCGTGAGGACTTTTAAATGGGATTAGAATCAACTTGTCTATTTAAACAATTTAATTTTGATATGCGTTCCATACATGCATAACCGTAAGGACTTTTAAATGAGCATGGAAGCACATAATCAAAAAAAATCAAGTAATTCACCCATGCATAACCGTGAGGACTTTTAAATGAGAGTGAATACTTTGGATATTTATTTATTTAAAAAATATGACATGAAAAACAAATGATTCCTGATTATAGTACCACATATCGACAAACTATATTGAATATTTGATAAACCATGGTCGATAGAAATAATGATAGATATAGAAATGGTCATGGAATCTTTACCCAACAAAAAGTTTTATAATTCTTGTTTTCATTCCTAAAGAAATTTTCCAAATATACTCTCTTGAGTAATGTATGTTAAATATCAACTCTCATCACTTTTTCAATCACTATTTATCTCTTTGATAATTAGTAGGGAGTCGGATCAGTCAAAATTTGTCATTTAAAATCAAATAAAATTAACTAATCCGAAAAAATTGTCAAACAATTATTTTCTCGAAGGGGTTATATGAGAAAAAAAATTCTGCTAAATGAAAAATTATTTCAAGTGAAAAATATGCAGATATTTTCTTTTAAAAAAAACGATGCAGCAAATGAATAAATCACGTTCAACTCGTAAGTTTTCTATCAACTAGATTACTAGTATGAATTGCATCTGAATTTCTTTTTCAATCCAAAATATCACTAACTGGATTTGGTAAACCATACATGAAGTGTGTATCAAAAATTTTAAACCCAATTTTAGCAACAATTTAAATGACACTCTTTGGATTTTGAATTGAAGCCATGTTCACACTCAAACAAATATCATGGTGTTAATTTCAGAAACCATAGGATAAACAATTATATTCATGAGTAATCAACAGTCAATCAACATCTTAATTATTTCAAAAACAATTTCTTGAAGTTTCAACAATTTCTTGAAATCCTTTTTCACATGAGTTTGAAATCGTGCAAATTTACAAGCAGTGATCAAAATGTCAAAATATGTCTAAGTGTAGCACGAGTAATCAAGGATCAATAAAATACCATAATTTGACCAAACAAATTAAATTCAATGATGAAAGGATGGTTGGTCTTCTTTTAAACACAAATCAAAGTAAGAACAAGTCAAAAGAAATCATATCAATTAAGAATAAGTCAGAATTAAAGACATCATCTCATTATCACAATTTTGGATGATTTAATTCAGAATATGGTGCATATTATCACAGAATTATACCTTCACATGTTTTACCTTTACGATAATTTTACGTGATTGCCCATTGTGATTCTGTCACCTTTATACTAGGCTAAGGAACTTTGCTTTGTTGCCCGTTGTGTTTCTGGAACAGCCAAAATCCAGAGAACACCGTTGTCGTTCCTTAGCCTGCCACCACACCTACACGATGAAAGATTGTTGTGACCTATTTCTAGGTCCATGATTGTTAGTGGCAGTAACATTATGAATAAACAAACCCTTTGGAACCCAAACTTGTTTAGACTTTTCATTCTTGTTCCAATAGACATGAAATTTGTTTGTAGAATTCTTAGGAACCCAAACTTGTATAAATTTTGTGTTCTTGTTCCTATGACTACAATTTTCAGAATGATGTCTAATTATTTCACATATATCAAAGACACTTTTCCCTTTTGCATTATCCTCAGCTTGTGTTTTCCCAAAACCAAGTCCTTTTCTGTTGTTAGCAAAAATTTGATTTCCCAATAGCATGTTGAAAGATTTTTCGCCTCTTGAAAAGTTATTCAAAGATTTCTCAAGATCTTGGACTTTGGTTTTTAGTGTTGTATTTTCAGTGACAAGTGAGGTGCATCGATTTATAAAATCCTTTTTCCTAATGTCGATGGTTTCCTTAAGATTCAAGTTTTCTTTTTCAAGATTCTCAGAGTTATTCTTAAGTTTTGTCAATTCTGAATCTAAAACTTTACATCTTTTACATTCTAGGTTTTGAATATTTTCAAGTTCAGTTTCTAACCTAAAATTTTTACGGGCAAGTTCTCTCCTATCAGTTTTCAGTTTTTCAATTTTAGATTCAAGAGCATCAACTACTTTAGTAAGATCAGAACACATAAAAACAAGATCTCTATAGGAATACTCACCTTCCTCACTAGATTCCTCTGAGCTTGAATCTGAATTTGATTTCGCCATAAGACACAAGTTAGCCTCCTCTACGCTGCTATCCGAAGCTTCTTCTCCTTCTTCATCATCCCAAGTCGCTGCAAATACCTTCTTCGCCTTTTTCTTTCCTTTGTTGTTTTTGAGAAGTGGACATTTTGGTTTGATGTGGCCAGGCTTGTTGCAGTTATAACATGTCGGTTCATTATCGGAATTGTCAGAATCTTTTGGCCTATTACGATTTGTTTTCTTCTTGCGTGGCTTGAATTTCGACCATTTTCTAAGATTATTGACAGCCATTGCAAGCTCTTCAATTGGATCTTGTTCATCGCTTTCTTCTTTGCTCTTTAAGGCAATCGTCTTTTTCTTTGGTTCGGAGTTGTTGCGCTCTTCCTTTGCTTTTAGCTCAAGCTCATATGTCATCAAGTTTCCAATCAACTCCTCCATGCTTAGCTTACTCAGATCTTTCGATTCTTGGATTGCCGTGACTTTTGCCTCAAAGTTCATTGGTAAGACTCGTAGTATCTTCCGCACAAGCTCTACCTCAGTGAATACCTTCCCAAGTGCTCTAGCGTTGTACACCAAAGTTGAAAAGCGTCCAAACATGTCTTTTATGTTCTCGCCTTTGTCCATCACAAAGTTCTCGTATTCATTGCTGAATAGGGCTAGACGAGACTCCTTGACTTGAGAAGTTCCTTCGTGTGTCACCTCCAAAGTGTGCCAAATTTCCTGTGCTGTTGTACAATGAGAAATTCTATTAAATTCATTTTTATCAAGAGCACATATCAAAGCATTCATGGCTTTAGCATTTGTTGTTTTCAATCTCTTATCGTTAGCATCCCATCTATCCTTAGGTTTAGGAATCTCAGTACCACCAACGATTATAGTGGGAGGTTTATAGCCAGTTTCAATAATATCCCAAACATCATAATCAACGGAACTAAGATAAATACTCATCCTAACTTTCCAATAAGCATAATCATTCCCGTTAAACATGGGTGGCCTAACGATCGATTGCCCCTCAGAAAAAGCATTATTTGACGGATTCATGACTCTAGAGTTAAATAAAATATATACCGGGCTCTGATACCACTTGTAGGATCTAGATTAACCCTAGAGGGGGGGGGTGAATAGGGTTATAGCAAATTTTCTCGATTTAAACACAGAAATAAACTGCAGAAATAAATATGCTGAAAAGTAAATCACACACAAAATTTACCCAGCTTCGGCAACCCCTGCCTACTGCTGCATTCACAGATTTCTATTAGAATTAAACAGTATCACGCTTACAACAACTCTACTAGACTCGCAGACCCTTTTGCTCCCGCTCACAAACACTCTACTAGACTCGCACACCCTGCTCCCGCCTATAGAGTTTCGCTCACTCGCAAACACTGCTCCCGCCTATAGAGCTTTGCAAACTCGCACTCCCTGCTCACTGAACTAATTCTAAATAGACAATCTGACACTACCTAAACTCTAGGTGGTGATTTACAAATTCTTTGACACGAAAAGAAAAAACAACTTCAAAAATAACCGCAGGAGCAAAAAATTAAAATACGAATGTGAATACGTAATTTTTGCTCAATTATAAAAACTAACAAACCCCTTTTATAAAATTTAAAAGCTAAACCCCCTTTTTAATAATTAGGCCGGCCCACTATTCTTTCAACCCGTTCCCTTCTTTTTCTTGTGAAAAATGTCGGCCTCTCTTTGTTGAATTAGGGCTTCGGCTCTTTCTCGAATTAGGGCTTCGTTCTGATGCTCGATTCTCTGATTTGATGGCTTGCGTCGCTCGTTCTCTGATATTCGATTGTGGTTAACTTTGAAATTGTGAATTGTTGCAGCTGCTTCTTCTGATGACCGAGTTCGTTGAATTTGCGGTATGTAATTCTTCGTTTGCTGGTTCAATTGCTTGCTTTAACTTGATTGCTCTTGATTGAACTCGATAGCCGATGATGTGAATTGGGATTGGTTTTTATATGAATTCGAGACTCTTGAATTCGTTCGAATTAACTTGATACTTTCCTAAATTCTTAATTACCAGTTGCGCACGTCTTTCCTGATTTAGTTACTCGTGATACTCACGGCTTTCCTGATATATTTTAACTTGATAATCACGGTTTTGAATTTTTACGCGTTCGATTTTCTCTTGATTGTCACTGCAGAAACTTTCCCCTTTTTCATTTCTGACTTTTTCAAAGAATACGAATTTTGATACTTGCTTTTGTGCCCTGATCATCACTGCACTGTTTTGATTTCTTGAATCATATCCACGGCTTCAATGTTTACAGTGTTTATCCCTGTTTCTTTCGACTTCACACGGCATTGATTCTCTGATCATTTCACTAGCTGTTGTGTGCTTAATATCATGATGTACTTCTTCCATTTGTTCATGATGTTCAAGTGTACTACTGCAGTTTGCATTCGGTCTTGATTGTGTAAATTCTCGAGTTGGTTGTGCACTGTTGATTAGTTGTTATGCAGTTTCTATGCCTTATAGCTTTCCACTGACTTGTGTATTGCCTTCACTGTCCACTTGAACTGTTTCACTATGATTTCATGCCTTGTAGTTACATTCCATTTCATACTGTCACTGCCTCGAGCTTGAGTCGCTTTGTTTTTCTGGCTTGATGTTTATATCCACTTGCTGTGTATTGCTTCACTGCATAGCATATTTGTGCATTTTAAAACTCTGACCTTGTTGCCTTTGTTCATTTGCTGGTTAGCTTGCATCTGCTTGTAGTTGATGCATATGCTCTTTGAGTTTGTTGGTTGGGTCTGCACATTTCTATGCTCTGGTCTCCATAACCTTTACCTGAACTTCACTTGAACATCTGGTATTCATGTATGCAGATCCACTGATACATGTTGTGCTTGTTCTTGGTCTCTGTTGCATTATTCATTGCAGTTTGCATGTGCTCAGCACTGTGTCTTGTTCACCATGTTGTAACTGGACTTGTTGTTTTTGTTCTTGGCATTGTCTTCATGCCTGACTTGATTCATTTGTATTCTGGTCAGTCTTGTACTGTCCACTGCCCTGTAATCTTGAGTTAGTGCTTCACCATATCACTTTTTGATTGATGCTGCATCACTTGCAGCTTTATGTATTCATGTGCTTGTCTGCTTTCACTCTGGCTTGTGTTATGATTGCTGTGAAGTTGCATTGATCTCTGTAGTACTTTATGTTGACATTTTCTTTGACACTGTTTTGTTGTGTATACCGTGGCTGTAGTCTTACTACTGTGTTGCTGTGCACTTTTGTGCTTTGCCCCATTCACTGTTGCTGTTTGGTCATTTTGTACTTCTCTTATGTACACTTGCATGCATTTGTGATCTGCCTTGTTGCTTGACCTGTCTGGTCTCTGTTCTTTGTTCATTGGTCATTGTTGTAGTGTTCATTGCACTGATAGTCGAGCTTGCATTTGTTACAGTATTCATGTACTGATGCATTTGGAATTTGAGTTGTCTGCTATCATGAATTCGAATTGGACTTGCTTGATCATTGACTTTCTTTTTGCACTTGCACACTTGCTCTTGTTGGCCACGCACATGAGTTGGCGAGGCAGTGCACACGTGTATGAATGTACACATGTGTATTGCAGCCACTTATGGTTACCTCTCCCTGTAATATCTATGTGCACGACTTTGTGATGAATTCAAGTGCGAATGATGACGAACAACCCAAATAACTGAGGCAAACCATATTCTCAAAAGTCATATTTAATTTTATATTGCAAAAATATTTCTTTTTCAATTTTACTGCGTTAGTGGATATTTTTGCAGATTTCTCAGATGCTGGATTCAAACTGGAATGCAGTTGAAGACAAAATACGAGTGTGAGTGATATGTAGTGAGGTTATCAATGTAAAATATTTGTGATGTAATCGTGATGTAATCAAAAATGTATATGTATAGTGAGAGCATGAATTTGTACTATTCAAGATTGTAATAAATATTTGTTTGAATAAAATTTCTGTTTGAATTCAAAATCTGTGTAACTTGTTCTGTTTGAATTCAAATTCAAATTCTGTATAATTTATTTTATTCAACAAATATTTATTTAATCTATGCAAAACAAAATAGTACATAACCAAATACATTTAAATGAATATATATGTTTATTATCATCAAACAAAAACATATAAGCGCATATTCAACAACATCCGCTTATTTCTTTATTAGTTTTACACAGCACTTCACACATTTTACGAAATGTGCACCTTCATGTTTGAATATCCAGTTGTTTGTGTAGAATGGCTTCCCACCAAGAAGAAGAAGTGGAAGCTCAAGCGGAAGAGACCTTTCAGATAACTGTTCCTATAGAGAATCCTCCAGAGAGGACTTCGACTATCCTTACTCCGAGAGCGTTTATTCAGCTACGCACTCAATTTGGTTTTGCTGAAAATGATGCCCTACTTCCTGGGCCAAATGATACTGTCGACAGTCCTCCCCTTGGTTTTGTCGCAATCAATTGTCAAATGTGCCTAAGCGGGGCGATTCCTCCTTTTAACGACTTCCTTCGAACCCTTTTCCTTCGGTTGACAATCTCTCCATTCCAACTTCATCCTACTGGCTACGCCATCTTGATGGGGTTGTGTGTATTGTTTAGGAGAACCCTTGATCGCTTGCCAAGTTTCGATGAAATTCGCTACTTATGCTCGTTTGCAAAGATTAAAGACCGTCCTTCCCTTATTATTGTGAGAAGTGCTAGAAACCGCAAGCTTATTTCTGATCTTACCGAAAGTATTCATGGGTTTTTGAACCAGTTTTTCTTTGCGCGCTGCCCCCAGGGTTTTATGCCATCTGGAGAGTAGGAAGTAAGATTACATGTTTCTATTTTCTCCATTTTCAAACTTTTTCGAGATCTGAACTACCAATTGCTAATTTCATTCTTTGCTCTTTTCAGCACTCCCTCTCCCTTCTAGAGATCCAAGCCATAAGCAAGTTTTTGAAAGATTAAGTGATGTGACTGCTAGAGAGAGAAGTATAAAGTTTTTGTTGAGGGATGAATTTTTGCATCAGTATGGACTTTTACACGCTTCTCGCTCTACACACCCCCATGAGGTTCCAGACTCTCCACCTAAAGTATTAGATGCCCCAGTTTCCACTGACGAACCCATACCAAAAGAACCTGCCTCCGAGGCTTCTCTGGTAAAGTGCTCTACTACTGTCAATGTTGCGGGGTCGTCTGGCAAATTCGCACTAGCCCCAGCGATTGAGGAAGAAGAGCCTCAAGGATCTCCCCAACATTCATAGAAGTCTGGTGAAGAAGTCGGGAAAACATGCCCTGCCAAGCAGAGCGGGGATGACACTTTTGAAGGGTTAAGCGACCTCTTTGTCACCTTACAGGAGCTCTTTAAAAACGACCCTGTCACTACTAGGGTTTCTTCTTCAGTAGTGGAAGCGACTTCTTCTTTGCAACAAGCTCCGTCGACCCAAGGTTTGATGTTAACTACTACCCAAACGATTACTCCGCAATCCAATAGTGGTTCGTAGTTTGATGCGTATAGTTTGCACATCACACACACTTAGAACCTTTCGGCACTTTCATGCACCTAATTCTTTATACTTTGAAGATTTTAAAGTCACGCTTCTTTTCTCTGAAGACTTTTAAGACTTGTCTCTTTTTTTATTTCAGATTCTCCGATGGGACGTAGCGGCTCTTACTATGATGACTTTCAGCGCTATGGGAGGCGTAGTCAATATGATTATAGGCGCTACCTTCCCGTTCACAGAGAAACCGATGAAGAGAGAGCCGATCGAAAGGCTCAGGAGAGGAGGGCTCAAGAAGAGCGTTATGAGAGAAAAGAAAGGGAGGAGCACCATGATTCTTCTCAGAGAGGTGACGACTCTCACAAAAGAAAGTCGCATGATGATCGGGGAAAAAGCCATATAGTTGATGACCCAAGCAAGCGTGCCCGGCACGGTGAAAAGCATGCATCTACAACTCCTTAAAAGGCCACTACCCCCGTTTCACTCGACATCCCTTCTGGCTCCCTTGCTCTCGGGAAGACAGACATTCAGGCAATAGTTAACAGGCCTAAATTTCAAATTGGGCCAGGCGCAGCCACTCTGCAAAGCCGATTTCCACAATGGTGCTTGAAGGGGGTTCACTTCGACCTCGACTTAGTTCCAATCGACAAGCCTGCCATGCAGCGAAATCTCGATGCCATCAGGCTTGATATTGAAAGAATGTCGAGCAGGGAAAAGCTTGTCGACGAGCTTCAAAGGGTAAACCGTGCGAATCTCAAGGCCATGCTTACTATGAAAAATGACAAGGCTGAATGGCAGAAGGTTCTTGAGCAGCATGATACCGAGATAAGGAGCATCACTACTTATAATGAAGAGCTTGAGGCGAAGGTCGAGAAACTCAAAGAAGAACTCGCCACTTCTTCTACTTCCTACACTCAGAAAGAAGAAGTGCTTCAGAAACAAGTGAGAGATGCTCATGCCGGCCAAAGGGACGCCGAAGACAGGCTCGAAGTGCAAAAAAGAATCAATGAGGGCTATTTTGCTGATATTGCAGAGCTTCGGAAGAAAACCGACTCTCAAGAGGCGGAGATCGAAATGCTTAAGCTTCAACTCTCCAAAGCTGAAAGAGAGCGTGATGAGGCCGTTGCCGGTAAAATTGCAGCTGAAAAATCTCATGAGGCAACGAAGACCAGCATCATCTCGACATTATTTGACTTCTACCTGCATAGCGTCTTGGGGCGCGGTAGTCTCGCCTTTCTAGGTCCCAAATATGAAATTACTCTGGCTGAGGTGTGGGAGGCCGCACTTGATATGCTTGGTGCTACAGGTGCTGGCTACGTCGAATTAGCTCTTGAGGAGCATTATTTGGATGACGAAGCTCGCGCCGCTCTCGCCAAGGGAAAAGAACAACTTGCAAAATTAAGAACTGAAATGGCAGAAGGAGAACGTTTAGGAAAAACTACTTCAACTGATCCAGTTCATCCTTCACCTTCGGTCGAAATCGACATTGTCGGTTCCAGTTCTCATTCTCCATCCCTGGTTAAAGTTACAACTGAGATCACAAGCACACAGGGTAGAGATGAAGGCCAAGAGAGGGCCGAAGACCAGGCTTATGAGGTTGATATCAGGAAGCCGACTTCTCCAGGTAACTCTACTGTTAATCTTGCCCAAGTAGACTGCTCATTTGCTTCTTATGAGTTCGATGAGCTTCTTGACTATTTCCTGAACCTCAATGAGCCTTTATCTCCTCTCTTTACTGACTTTAACTACTTTTCTTCTGTAGAGAAAGTGTCGAGCATCGTTCAGACTCCCCCTCCTCTAATTATTCCTCCTCTGTCTCTTCAGGTCACTCCTCCTTCTGCCTCGCAACCAGGATCACAAGAGGAGCAAATAGAAGCTCTTTGAAACTTGGACGATCCCATGGCTTCACAAGAACACAGGGGAGAAGAAACTAAAGAGGGCGAAAACTCTCCGAAACCAACTGGTTCCGACGATATGCCGTTAACCACACTTTTCACCCCAGGAAGCGGGTCTTCTTCTAAGAAGAGGGGGAAAAGTGGAGTTTCAAAGAAGAAGAAGGAATCTTTAGCCAGCGAGGAGAAAGCAGAAGAAAGTCCAATTGTGCCCCTTTCTCCTTCATCCCCTACTCTTACAAGCCGACCTAAGAGTTGACCATCCGGCCAGGCGCAGGCTCAAAAGGTGGAAGGAAGAAGAAATGATGGGTTTGGTTCTATGCTTTTTATATCGCTTTTTGCTTTTTGCATGTACTGATCGGAGATTGTGCGGGTACCGGCCTCCGCTTTTCTTTTTCTTTTTACTTTGAAACTTGTACCTATACAAAATTTGACAGTATTGAATAAAATGATTCTTTTTATTTGTACAAACTTCTGTCTGTATTTGAGAATGCATTTACTATTCATTTTTGTACAAGTTTCTTTATATGATATTGCAGTGAGCTTGTGGTATGTTGTTCGAGCATAATTTTTACTACCAATGTAGTTATACCATGTTGCCCCTATACCATAAGCTCGTTGCAATATTTTATACCTTGACGGGACTTGTACTCTTATTTTCTGGAGAATAATTATTCCATATTTGGAGGAATATTATTCTGCTAAAAATAGATTACAACTCGCTCCATATGAGTTTCAACGCTTCAACCTTCGAAGATATCACTTTTTCTTTTGTGCATACACACATTTTTACCAAGTGAATTCTCCTATGTGGTAAAGCTGGCCTCTAAAGGGCACTTTAACTTCTTTTTGAGGAAGAGTATTTTGAAGAATAGATGAACCAGTCTTCCTTTGAAAGCTAAAGTGTGACTGTGAAGAGGGCTTTTTTTTATATTGCGCCTCGGTGGAGGGCTTTCTGATCTTTGCTTTGCATTTCTGATGAAATGCTTCTTTGAACAGTTATATCTCTGAGGAGAGATTTTTCACGTTACAACACTTGGAAGTTTTATTTCAATCTCGGTGAAATGTGTGCTTCCGAACAGTTGTGCCTCCGAGGAGGGCTTTCCACTTTTCAACGCTTGGAAGTTCTATTTCAATCTTGGTGAAAAGTGTGCCTCCGAAGAGGTCTTTCTGTTTGATTGTGCCTCTGGGAAGAGGTCTTTTATGTTTCTGCCTCTGAGAAGAGATCTTTTTGTTTCTACCTCTGGGAAGAGGTCTTTTTGTTTTCTGCCTCTGGGAAGAGGTATTTTTGTTTCTGCCTCTTGGGAGAGGCTTTTATTTTTTTGTTTTCTGCCTCTGGGAAGAGGTCTTTTTGTTTCTGCCTCTTGGGAGAGGCTTTTATTTTTTCCCTGTTCGTTGGGAAGTGGGCCTCCGAAGAGGGCTTTTCATATTTCGACTCACGGGAGTGTATCATCGATCACGATGAAATGTGTGCCTCTGAGTAGGGTTTGTGCCTGGAAGTTTGGACTTTCTTTCTCTCAGTTGGACGGATTCACGGGAGTGTATCAACCGATCAGTCCGCAACTTTATGTCGAGAAAGAACTCTCTTTTTCTGGTTAGGCCCGCTCGAGGTCTTTTAGCATTTCAACTGTGGTGAAATGGGCCTCCGAAGAGGGCTTTTCACGTTTCAACACTTGGAAGTTTTATTTCAATCTCGGTGAAATGTGTGCCTCTGAGTAGGGCTTTTGCCTGGAAGTCTAGAGTTTCTTTCTCTCAGTTGGACGGATACACGGGAGTCTATCAACCGATCAGTCCGCAACTTTATGTCGAGAAAGAACTATGTTTTTCTAGCGAAGCCCACTCGAGGTCTTTATCCTCCGAAGAGTTGTGCCTCTGAAGAGGGCTTCTGGCTCTGAAGAGGTCTTTTACTGTTTGATGTTTGCTCGCCCATGTCTCTTTGCTATCTATTGATGTCGGCGATCCCCGTTATCTTTTGCAAGTGTCATCCCTTTTTAGTTGCCAATAATTTTCCTTATCCAAAGAAATATACTTCATAGTTAAGCGAGTCGGTGGTGATGGACACAGGCTATTTAACTGGATGCTTGTTTGTACAAACATTCGCAGTTAGTAAGAAATGGTCCACTTCCATCCACATCGCTAACTTTTGTTCGATGCACTTCTTTTGTAGGATTTGAGTATGGAAATTTTGAATGGTTTAGCGTTTGCTTGCTGGGAGACGTTGGAGATCGCTTGGTCTTGCGATGGGTAAGCTTTGTTTTCATGGCCTGCATTATTAAATTGACATTTTAGTAACACAATTAACGTATTTTATATGTCGAAATAAAACAAAGCAGTTTATAATAGTAGAGAACACAAGATTTATAGTGGTTCGGCCAAAAGCTGGGCCTACATCCACTTTATAGCTTTTCATTATTCACTTGCTTTACAATTGCTTTCAATACAAGAATCATATATTCGTAATTCTTTTACAACATTTCAGCAAAGCTTTTAAGTAAAATATGGACGCAAATGATTGCTGTTCCAAGCTCTTTGGATTGGTTCTCCTTCGACAGTTGTGAGTTTGAATGTGCCATCAAGAAGTTTCGTGCCTATAACATTTGGCCCTTCCCAGTTTGGCCCAAACACACCTACGGCTGTCACAATTCTCTTCAGGACTAAGTCCCCAACTTCAAAGCTGCGCTGACGAACTTTGGAATTGAAGTGTCTGGCTATTCTTTGTTGGTGAGCTGCAATTCTAAGCCTAGCCTCTTCTCTTCTTTCATCGAGGAGGTCAAGTGCTTCCAATTGCAATTTTTCATTCTCATCTTGATCAAAATGGATCCTTCTGTGTGAGGGGACTTCAGTTTCCACTGGAATCATCGCTTCTGATCCGTATGCCAATGAAAATGGATTATGCCCAGTCGTAGTTTTATGGGTGGTTCTGTATGCCCATAGTGCAAGCGGTAATTTATCGACCCAACCACCTTTTTCTTTTTCGAGCTGCTTTTTGATGGTTGATTTTATGATCTTGTTTACTGCTTCCACTTGCCCGTTTGCCTGCGGATGAGCCACTGCTGAGAAGCTTTTTCGGATCTTGAATCGTTTGTAGAAATCTTGGAACTCCTCACTTTCAAACTTAGTACCATTGTCTGTGATTATCTTCTGAGGCACACCATACCTGCAAATGATATTTTTAGTCACAAAACTTATCATTTTCTTAGAGGTAATAGTAGCCAATGGTTCGGCTTCAGCCCATTTAGTGAAGTAATCAACAACAACAATGGCATATTTAATCCCCGATTTGGCAGTCGGCAAAGGACCAATGAGATCTATTCCCTATATGGCAAACGGCCATGGACTGACCATTTGAGTTAGCTCAGTGGAAGGTGCTCTAGGAATTTTGGCGAATCTCTGGCATTTATCACACTTTCGGGAATAGTAAGCAACATCCTGATTAATTTCTGGCCAAAAGTATCCATAACGGAGGATTTTCTTTGCTAAAGTTTGACCACCTGTATGATCCCCACATTCCCCTCCGTGTACTTCAGTCAGAATTGTCTTAGCTTCTTCCTTTGTCACGCATCAGAGTAATGGCATTGAAAATCCTCGTTTGTACAAACGACCATCTTGAACTATATATCTGGAGGCTTTCCTCATCAGCTTCTGTCGTTCTTTTGAACTTTCTGGAAAAGAACCATTGAGTAAATATTCAAGTATCGGAGTCATCCATGATTCTTGCTCTTGAGATACATTCACAATCCAATCAACATCCATTTAATCTGTGCTTGGAGCTGACAAGACTTCGACGGGAACTAATCCCAATAGTTGAGTTTCACCAGTACTCGTATACTTTGCGAGAGAATCCGCCTTCATGTTCTCTTCTCGGGGTATATGGTTTATTGAATAACGGTCAAAATTTTGAAGAAGCTCCCAGGCTTTTGATAAATAGGCGGCTAGATTCCCTCCTTTAGCTTGAAATTCCTTCTTTACTTGGCAGACAATAAGTTGAGAATCACTGAAGATTTGCAATGCCTTAATGTTTAGTTCTTTAGCGATCCTCAAACTAGCAATGAGGGCTTTGTATTCTGCTTCATTATTTGTCGAAGGAAATTCTAGTCTCAGTGCATAACATAGCGATCGCCCTTCTGGGGTTTCAAGGACAACCCCTGCTCCGGAACAGTAATCATTTCTTGCGCCATCGACATACAATTTCCATTGGATTGGGACGTTATCGGTAACTTCTTCCTAACTATCACCTTTATCCATACATTCTGCGATGAAATCTGCTAAAGCTTGTCCATTGATTGCTTTCCGGGGATGATAAGTAATGTCATATTGGCTGAGTTCAATATTCCATTTCAAAAGACGGCCCAAAGTCTCAGGATGGAACAGGACATGCTTTAGAGGTTGTTCAGTGAGGACTTTGATGGCATGAACTTGGAAATACGGCCTCAATTTTCTTGATGCGATCGATAACAATAGGCGAGCTTTTCCAACCACGAATAGTTCATTCTGCCCTAGTGAATCTTTTGCTGATATAATAGACTGGTCGCTGAATCCTTGTGTCTTCCTGTACCAACACTGCACTGAGAGCATGAGATGAAATCGCCAAATATACGAAGAGATCTTCACCATTGTCAGGCTTTGAAAGTATCGGAGGCACTTCCATATGACGAACCAACTCATCGAATGCCTTCTGACTTTCAGGAGTCCACTCAAAGTTTTTTCTTCCTTTCTTCAGAGCATCAAAGAATGGAATGCATTTGTCAGTGGCTTTCGAAATGAACCGACTCAAGGCAGCAACCTTTCCATTGAGACTTTGCAATTCCTTCTTCGTTTTTGGAGCCTTGACCTCTCTCAGGGCAGTGATCTGAGCTGGATTAGCTTCAATGCCCCTCGCGCTCACAACGAAACACAAAAACTTTCCGGACTCCACTCCAAATGAACATTTCAAGGGATTAAGCTTCATTCTGTACTTTCGAAGTACTGCGAACATCTCTGCAAAGTGATTCATGTGGTTTAAACATGGCATTAACGAGCCTTTGGTAAGTTGCCCCTGCATTCTTGAGTCCGAAAGGCATGACCTTGTAGCGGTAGAGTCCAACATCTGTGATGAAGCTTGTGTCCTCTTGATCTGGCTCATACATCATAATCTGATTATATCCGGAGTATGTATCCATAAAAGATAACAATTCATGCCCTGCCGTCCCATCCACCAACTGGTCGATCCTGGGCAGCGGGAAACAGTCTTTGGGGCAGACTTTGTTCAGATCTGAAAAGTCAACGCATACTCTCCACTTTCCGTTAGCTTTCAGCACTGGATTTGATACCCAATTTGGATAAGTAGATTCTCTGATGAAACCGTTCTCCATGAGCCGATCCACTTCTTCTTTTAATGCTGCTGCCTCTCAGGACCCTGGGTTCTTCTTTTTTGTTTCACAAGTGTAAACTTTGGATCAATGTTCAGAGTGTGTACAGCAATCTCTGGGGATATTCCACACATGTCAGCATGAGTCCAAGCGAATACATCCAAATTTGCCTTCAAAAACGAAATCAGAACATTCTGACCCGTTGTGTTTAGTTGTGAACCTACATTCAACACTTTGTCCGAGTCCGTTGGGTCAACGGATACCGGCACCGTTACCTCTACCGGTACCACCCTATTTTCCCCTAGACTGGCTTTCCTTGGATCCATCTCTCTTCGTGCGGCACGACATTCACCAGTGCAGGGTCCACCCTGTAACTGCTACAAGGTTGGTTCTTTGGTGCGGACTGGAGCCGCTGCACCTTTTCCATCTCTCTTTTCCTTGATTCACGCAGCTCTGTAAGATTACATTCTCGCCCCGCATCTTGGTCTCCTTTGATCACGCCAACTCCATTATCCGTGGGGAATTTTATAGTTAGACACCACGGGGCAAGAACAACTTTAAATGCGGCAAGAGTTGGTCGGCATAAAAAGGCATTGTAGGCAGAGAATTCTTCAACAATTATAAAGGTTTGCTTTCGAGCCACCTTCCTCAGTCCCTTTCCAAGTTCTACAAACAAATCTATGGTCCCAATCGGCTGTTTGGGTTCTCTAGCAAACCCCGCAATCTTAAGTGATGAAGCTTGAACGTCAGCCATTGGAATATTCATATGATCAAAGGTCTTCTTGAAGAGAATGTTGCATGAAGCTCCACAATCAACTAGAACCCTTCTCACAGTAGCCGGCCCAATACCAGTGGATATGACCAAAGGATGTATGGTAGGAGCCTCGATACCCAAAGAATCTCTGGCACTGAATACAATATCATCTGTGGAAGTCTTTTGTTACTTTAAAGGCGCATCATTCTCTAAAACAAAAACATTCTATTCAGTTGGTACATGCCTCAAGGCCCGGGCATACCTTTCCATCTTGCCCCAGCTTTTGCCTGTTGGGTGAGGCCCTCCAGTTATTATATTGATGACAGGTCTTTCCGATTCATGTTCTACGGCCTTCTCACTTGAGCCAGGACAGTAAGCGGGAACTTGTTGTCCTTAAGTCGACGAGGCTGGGGCATTTCTATTTCTTTTCACATACTGCTGGAGTTTGTTTTCCTTCAAGAGTTGTTCAATTACCTCTTTCAACTGACGGCATTCGTTGGTGTCATGGCCGAGTTGGTTGTGGAAGCGGCAGAACCTTCCACTTTTTTCCATCTTAATCCCAACTCTCATTTTAGGCGGTGTCGGATAGTTGACATCATCGTTGGTCGCAAAGAAGATGTTCTCATGGGTATCGGTCAAGGGTGTGAATTGAAAGGATGGCTTTTCTTAGCATCTCCCTGTTTCTTTCCACCATCATTTCCCCTTTTCTAAGTGTTAGGTTCTTTCTTGTTCGAAGCAGCACCATTGTTCCCGGCTTCCACTGATACCGCCTTAGCCGGAGTTTGGAGGCTCTCCAAGTGCATGAATTCATCCGCTTCCATGTAGAATTTGTTAAGTGAGTTTGGTTCTTTCATTTTCAACCATTTTCCAAATTCACTCGATTTGTTAATCGGCCTCATCAAGTATGTTAGGACCATGCGCGGCTCAGCATTATCTACCTCGGCCAATGCTATGTTAAAACGATTTAAAAATGATCTGATAGATTCTCCCGGATTTTGCTCTAGACTTGACAGTGACATTATATCCTTTGCTTTAGAAGCGTACAATCGAAATTGCTCCTTGAATTTCCTGGTCAAATCGGAGAATTGATCAATGGACTTGACTGGCAACTTTGTAAACCACAATAGAGCCACACCTTCAAGATATACCGGGAAATATCGACACTTGATTTCATCAGATGCCCTAGCACTCATCATATGCCAGTCGTATTTTTACAGAAACTCGTTAGGATCACTCGTCCCCTTGTAAGCCGGAATAGTAGGGGGGATGAATTTCCTTGGGAATTCTGCCTTCAGGATATTTTCAGTAAATGGAGTTTTGCTTGGAGCAAAACCTCACTCTTTCTCATCTTCATCTCTTCGCATATTTTCCTTCATGATTTGACGAACCATACCCGAAAAATGCTCTTCATCATTTAGAGGCTCTGGAGGGCACACATCATCCACTCTCTCTGAATTCTGTCTTGACAATCTTTCACAGAGGGTCGGCTGCGGCCCTGATCCTCCAGCTTGAGGAGGAGTCCTTCCTACAGGGTCTGCGGCTCTTTGAGAAATGTTCCCTTCAACATGCTGAACTGCCACAGTAGGGTTCCCATCATTATTAACCGGTTGACGATTTGCCCCTAGCAGATCATTCAACTTACTTAAGATCAAGGCATTCTGGGCTTCCAACTGCGCATTCTGAGCATTCAATTGTTGATTCAACCCCAAAACTACGGCGTCCAATTCTGCTCGCGTAAATCCAACAATTGGAGCTTCTTGACTTGAAGGAGGAGAGGTGGCAGTATTCTCTTGAACATTATCGGATCTTACAGAACTTCATTTTCTCCCAGGAGCCATTATTTCCAATAAACTTCTGGTTTTAAAAGAAATCCTTTCAACAGACCTTTGCGGACCAATGATGGAAGTATCCTGAGTTCAGTTCTCAGTGAAATCACCAAAAATGTTAACGCTTAAAATCGAACGCTAACACCCCGATGTATGTAGAGATTGAGTGAAAGCACCACCCGTGAACACGGGAACTAAAAACAAGTAGAAAAGTGACAGAGCAAGCAGAAAAGACAACAGTTTTTTTAGTGGTTCGGCTTCAGGTAAGCCTACGTCCACTTTAATCCTCTTTATTACCGAATCAATTACAACTTTACAACAGTCTTCAATTACAATACTGATGAGACAAACAACCAGAACTTCGATGCAGAAGAACTCTTTGAATCCATGTTGATAGCGTTAGATTTACTCCTGAAGTTTGTTGAGATGTCTTTCGTATATGAAGTGTCGGGTGAGTCGAGAATTCAGCAGAGTATCGGTGCTTAAAGAGAACGGCCCCCAAAAAAGTCCCTTGAAAGTTGGAGATGGCCATCTATTTGTAGAGAATTCTGGGCACAAAATATTGCCAAGTCCTAAATCGCCACCGACCAAAGTTGGGTCGTGGACGACTTAAGGCAGGTCATGGAACGGTCGCGATTCAAATGCCGGGTCGACACTTAAGAAAGGCATCCTTGCTAAACTCTATAAGTCGTGAACCGTGTACGAGTTAAAGGGCCGCGTGCTAAGTAGCTGCATCGGACTTTCCTTCCTTTGCCTGGGTCGTGTACGACCTAACACAGGCCGTAGGTCGGTTGCGACTCAAGTATGATCTTGTCCTTGTCCTGAGCAGTTAGGGCGGCAAACTCCCTGGATAGTTAGATCAGCTTCTATCTTAGGCCAGCACCTGCGTTAGGTCGGTAGCTATCTTAGGTCGGTATCCTGTAAGTCTTGGGTCGGCGTTCTTGTTAAGTCTTAGGTCGGTAATCTTGTTAAGTCATAGGTCGGTAGCCTTGTTAAAGCAATAGGTCGGCAATTTTGTTAAAGCATTAGGTCGGCATCCCTGTTAAGGCATTAGGTCGGCATCCCTCTTAAGTAACTTAGGCAGTTAGATCGGCATCCATGTTAGGTCGGCAACCTTTTGGGTCGGTAACTCTTAAGTCATTGATCCATGGCCGGGGCGGAGTTAACAAGATGGTTCAAAATTTGGGTTGATGGTGAGCTAATAGGGCAGGTGGATGAAGGAAGATAAGAAGTTTGAGGAGGGAGGAGAATGTGAAACAAATAAAGAAGCAGTTCCAATGTGTAAGAGAAAGATATGTCCATGTGTGCATCTGTTAGTGTGTACATGCATAGATGAAATATTATAATTGCATGAGGAAATACATGTAGAGGGTGGATAACATAAGGGATATTTCAATATAGAATTATCAATTAGGTCAGTAGAGACAAGGATAGAGGTGATATTAGTTGTAGGGTCAGATGAATTAGGATAAGGTGAGTTAAGAACAATACTAGAGGCTAGCTTGGGAAGTTTGGAAACTGGGTGGTTTGAAAGTGAAGAAACATAAGTATTATGATGGTTTAAGGAAGTGTTTCAAAAGAACAAGCCTTGAGTTGAGGGATATAGGTATCTTGCTTTGTTGCACCTGACCAGCTAAATCTGTTGAATTATCCAAACGACTACTTTCATTTATCAATGTAGTATAAGATACAACACCAGGTTGGTTATCTAAGTCTATCCCATTATCAGACTCATTGATGGTTTCAAGGGTCGTAAACATGTTGTTGTTATTCCTACAAATTACATCCAACTAGGAATTAACACATTTTCAGTTTTATTAGAAAAGATGTGTCGTTAATCATATTCTCTTTACCCTGAGAGACTGAAAAATACACATTATCAACAGAAGGTTGATTGACATCTAGCGTGACTTTCTCTATAACATATTTCCTTGTGCTACCAACTTTTATCCATTCACACTTTTTAGTTGTCTGGGGATCACAAACGCCACTATAGTTTTGCTTAGTGGCCAAAATATATGTAAAACATGTTCTGAATGAATAAATGGTATGTTGAATTCTATAGGATGCATCTGGATATAAAAGATTAACATTGCATAACTTCAACATTAAGAAACTACCAATTGTGAATTATTTCTACCGTATGTTGTTTTTTACTAGCATTTAGAGGTAAAAGTATTACAGCAACAAAAGGTAAGGCTAAATCCCTTGTAATTAGTGTACACAAAAAGATTTCAAACCAGTTTTCTTTCTTATTCCTCAATAAAATAAAAAGATTGTTCACAAATATATAACAAAACAATCATGAAATCATTCATAACAAATCATTCCTAACGACTAAAAATAAAAATCGAATCCTACTGTATACCTTGACTGGATCGATTGCCAATTTCGAGATTACGAGATGCGCTGATTTTGGAACTGCTTTGATAATATGATATTACAAACACAATGTTAACTCCGTTTAGGCAACGAGTCAAGGTCTGGGCTGATTCAGGACTTAAGGTTCTTAACGGTTCAGAAGGGACCCACTACTCAAGAAGCCTCACGACTTAAAGGGTGAACCGACTCAACAAGCAACCGACTCAACAAGCAACCGACTCAACAAGCAACCGACTCAACAAGCTACCGACTCAACAAGCTAACGAGTTAAAGCTTAAGGCGACTTAGAGGAGTGGAGCGACTCAAGGGATTAACGGTGTATGGGATAGACCGACTCAAGTTCTCTAACGACTCAACGACCTAAGGTGTCAAATGACCTAACTGACTAAAATCCCAAAACAACAAAGGACCGACCTACGACCTATGGTAGGTCGTTCACGACCTAAGCAAAAGAATTCGATACCGCTTCATTTTACATCGTGGCCCATTGACTCGTACACGACTCGGTAAGCAAGCTAACCGGTTAGGCCATGACTCACGACCTAGCTTGAGTCGTCCACGACTTAAAGCTACTAAGTAGAAATCCAACGCCGCCTCATTTTAGACCATGACCTTTTAACTCGCAGACGAGTTAGGACTTGTGCTATATACAGAGGACCGAAGACGCTCTGATGCGAAGCCTGGGCTCAACCAGTTGAGTCGCCCACGACTCATAACTTAGCAATTCCAGCCCAGAAATTTGCCTATAAATACATGGCCACATCCAACATTCAAGGGACTTTTTTCTGCTCATTCATTTCAAGCGCCGTTACTCTGCCGCATTCTGAACTACTTCAACACCTTCAAGGAATTTCACGAAGAAATCAAACATGTCTAACCTGTGTTCAAAGATTCGGATCAACATTGAAGTTTAGACTACTTGTTCTAAGTCACTTGAAATTCAAAGTGTGTTGTAACCAAAGTGTAACTGCATTGATTTGTAATCGAATCGTCAATAAAGATATTCAAAGTGGACGTAGGCTCTCTCTTAAGCCGAACCACTATAAAATTGCTGTTGTTTACTACTTTTTCACTGTTATCTGCTTATAATCTGTTCCCGAGCTATCGGGTGGTGCTTTCACAATCTCACTTCATACACCGGGGTGTTAGCGTTCAAATTTTAGCGTTAACATTTTTGGTGCTTTCACTGAGAATTGAACTCAGGAGAGTTATCATCATTGCTTCACAGAGGTTTGTAGAGAGAATTTCCTTGAAGACCAGAAGTCTATCCGAGATTATGGCTCCTGGAAGGAAAAGTAGATCTGTCAGATCTGGCAATATTCAAGAGGGAACCTCCGCTTCCCCTATATCGAATCAAGCCACTCCAGTTGTCGGAGTTACAAAGGCAGAGCTGGATGCTGCAATCTTAGGGCTGAACCAACAGATAAATGCCCAAAATGCACAATTCGAGGCTCAGAGTGACAGAATGCCCTAATTTTGAATAGGTTGAACGATTTGCTTGGGGCAAACCGTCAACCGACAGATAATGAAAGGAATTTTGCTGGCAACATTCGTGATGCTGAAGAAAGAGATGCTCCTGAAAGGGCTGCTAGCCCCTTTGAACGAACACTTCCAGAGGTTGGTGGATCTAGAACTCGACATGATGAGGAGTATCTTTCTGGAATGGTCCGACAAATTATGAAAGAAAGTATGCAGAGGGTTGAAGACGAGAAAGAATGGGGTTTCGCCCCAAGTAAAACTCCTTTTACTGAGAAAATCTTAAAGGCTGAATTCCCAAGGAAGTTTGTCCCACCAACCATTCCAGCTTACAGGGGGACGAGTGATCCGAACGAATTCTTATACAAGTATGATTGGCACATGACTGGTGCCATAGCCTCTGATGAAATAAAGTGCCGATATTTTCCTGTGTATCTCGAAGGTGTAGCTCTACTTTGGTTCACCAAACTTCCAGTCCGATCTATCGATCAGTTTTCTGACTTAACCCGGAAGTTCAAGGAGCAGTTCAGACTATACGCCTCGAAAGCCAAGGATATCATGTCACTGTCAAGTTTGGAGCAGAATCCAGGGGAGACTATCAGATCTTTCTTAAACCGCTTTAATATAGCGCTAGTTGAGGTGGACAATGCAGAACCGCGAATGATATTGACTTATCTGATGAAGGGTATTGAAAAGTCAAGCGAGTTTGGGAAATGGCTAAACATGAAGGAACCAAATTCCCTTGAAAAGTTCTATAAAAAAGCAGATGAATTCATACGCTTAGAAAGCCGTCCCGTACCGGTAAAGGCAGTGTTGCAAAAAGATGAAGATAATACTGTTGTCCCACGCAAGAATGAATCTGTAGGGCAAAAAAGGGAAAATAACAATGGGAAGAAGCAGAGTAATCTGAAGAAGCCCCGATCCTTCAAGCCATCAGAATATACTCCTTTATCAGATACGTCGGAGCATATCTACCTTGCTACTAAAGATTCTGTTGACTTTCCTAAACCTCCTCCTCTAAGGACCGGGAAAAAGGCTATACAGAGTGGGAAGTTCTGCCGCTTCCATAATCAACCCGATCACGAAACCGACGAATGCCGACAGTTGAAAAATCTGATTGAAGAGTTGCTAAGGGAAAACAAACTGCAGCAATTTGTGAAAAAGAATAGCAACAATCCTGCTTCATCTAGTCAGGGGTAACAGGCTCCTACTCATCAGCCTAGGACGATTGAGAAGGCTTCAAGGCATGAATCTGGAAGGCCCATTATCAATGTCATAACAGGAGGACCTCACCCAGCGGGCAGAAGCTGGGGTGAGATGGAAAGGTATACCCGAGCTTTAAAGTATGTACCGACCGAGGAAGATGTATTTGTTCTGGAAGGTGCTACGCCCTTGAAGCAACAAAGAACTTTCGATGATGATATCGTGTTCAAAGCTAGGGATTCCGCAGGTATTGAAGCTCCTACCTTGGATCCCTTAGTCATCTCGGCTGGTATTGGGCCAGCTATCGTCAGAAGAGTTCTCATTGATTGTGGCGCATCCTGCAATATCCTCTTCAAGAAAACATTCAACCAAATGAAGATCCCTATGGCTGATGTGCAAGCTTCATCGCATAAAATCGCTGGCTTCACTGGGGAGCCAAAACAGCCGGTAGGAACCATTGATTTGTTTGTGGAACTTGGAGAAGGAGAAAGAAAAATGGTCCACAAGCAAACTTTTGTGATTGTCGATGAATTTTCTGCTTACAATGCTTTCCTTGGTCGTCCAACTCTGGCAGCGTTCAAAGCTGTTCTTGCCCCGTGGTGCGTCACCATTAAATTCCCTACAGACAATGGAGTAGGAGTTATAAATGGGGATCAAAATGCTGGTCGAGAGTGTTATCTGACAGAGCTACGAGAAACCAGAAAAAGAGAAATGGGAAAGAATGCGGCAGCCCCAGTCCGCATCAAAGAACCAGCCTTGTAGCAATTACAGGGCGGACCCTGCACTGGTGAGCACAGCAGAGCAAGGAAAGAGATGGACCCTAGAAAAGTCGGTGCAGGGGAAAATAGAGTGGTACCAGTGGAAACGACAATACCAATACCTGTTGACCCAAAGGACCCAAACAAGGTGTTGAATGTGGGATCACAACTTAATGTGTCAATTCAGAGTATCTTGATATATTTTTTAAAGGCAAATCTGGATGTTTTTGCTTGGACTCATGCCGATATGTGCGGAATATCCCCAGAAGTTGCAGTGCATGCTCTAAATATTGATCCAAAATTTACACCTGTGAGACAAAAGAGGAGAACTCAAGGTCCAGAAAGGTCAGCAGCGTTAAAAGAAGAAGTTGATCGACTCATGGAGAATAATTTTATCAAAGAATCTACCTATCCGAATTGGGTTTCAAATCCAGTGCTGGTTAAGAAAGCAAATGGAAAATGGAGAGTATCCATCGATTTTTCAGATCTAAACAAGGCCTGCCCCAAAGACTGCTTCCCATTACCCAGAAACGACCAATTGGTAGATGGAACAGCGGGACACGAATTATCTTTTATGGATGCTTACTCCGGATATAACCAGATCATGATGCATGGGCCGAATCAGGAGGATACGAGCTTTATCACCGACACCGGTCTTTACTGCTACAGAGTTATGCCCTTCGGGTTGAAAAATGCATGGGCAACATACCAAATACTTGTTAATGCTATGTTCAAACCGCAACTGGGCAAAACTATGGAAGTCTACGTCGATGACATGTTAGTAAAGTCTAAAAAAGCAGTGGATCACATTGAACACTTAGCAGACATGTTAGTAAAGTTCCATGTGTGACTTTCTGATAACTTCAATTCGTAGAAAGTAGGATATGCCTCCCAAATATTTAATAGAAAATGCCTTGTTTAGATGATGTATCACTTGATTAATCTCTACTTTATTGTTACCTGTAATTATGAAATCATCAATATAAACAACTATATAAGTTATTGAATTATTATTAATTTTAACGTATAAAGAGTTGTCAGATTTTGTTGCCTTGCAATTCAACTCAATTAGATTTTCCTTTTTTTGTCATTCTGAACTCTTCGAGCCCGCTTTAGACCATATATTGCTTTATGAAGTTTTCATACTCTTTGACGCAGCGGATATTTCAAAACAAACTTCAATTGATGAAATGTAGCAATCGGTGATTTGAAAATACTGTAATGCCCAAATCCGTTAATCCAAAGATGCCGGATTCTAGCTATCTTCGTCTCGTTGATCGCGCACGATACCGAGAAACAAAGATCTACGATTCTTCGTACGTTGATCTAGCGCACTAGATTCCATGAATCAGCTTCCACAAACGTGGATTCGAGCGCACTCGAATGACGTAAGTGGAGATAGGAGATTACACTCAACTACCAATTAAAAGAAAGCACAAAGCAATCAAAGAGAATTTTTATTCAAAAGTCAACTACTTTTCAATGTACAACTCACGCGTATTTATAGTGTTTTGCCCCTGACCCTTAAGTCGGCAACCGACTTATGACTTAGCTAACTCGGCATCGACTTAACACTCAGCGACTCAACCGACTCACTACCATTCATACAATACAGCGGCTCAAAACAATTACATTACAACATGACTCAACCGACTCATCAATTGACCGACTCAACACCAGTGTTTACATACCAGCTCGTAATACAACATATATGACTCAACATAGGTCGTGAACGACTCACGACTCAACTAAGGACCGACTCAAGACCCACACGACTCAAGCATCCAAGTTCCTTACGGCATGCTCCTTCGATTGACTTAGCTAGGTCGTGCTCCACTTCCTTCGACTCAAGGCCTTCAATAGATAGAGCTTTCCCTTGCTTCATGGTAAGTCGTAGACGACTTATGGTAGTGTCGTTAGGTCGGAACATTTTTCCCCGAGCTTTGTTAAGTCGCAAACGACTCAAGTCCTCTTCATTAACTCGTATACGACTCAAATCTGCTTCCTTTAGACAGCTTAAAGTGTTGTTAACTCGTGACTTGTTATCACGTGATTCATTAAGTCGGAAACGACTTAATTCTACCCTCCTAACTCGTGAACGACTTAACCCTTCCATGAGTCGTGTACGACTCATCTCTGGTAAAGTTTTTGGTTGTGTTTCTTCTCTGTTCTGAGCTGCATCATCCTCCCCTGGTTGAGAAAAATTCGTCCTCGAATTTGTACATTCTTCTTCATCTGATTGTTTACCTCCATAATATGGAACAAGATGTTTAACATTGAACACGTCAGACGTGCAAACATCTTCTGGCAGTTTCAACTCATAAACATTTTCATTAATTTTCTTCACAATTTCAATTGGACCAATTTTCCGCGCCTTCAACTTGTTATAAGCACCCACCGGAAAACGATCCTTCGTCAATACAGCATAAACCAAATCACCTTCCTTAAATTCAACACTCCGTCGTTTCAAATTAGCAGCCCGCTTATACTTCTCATTTGACTTTTCTAGTCGTTCTTGAACGATCTTATGACATTCCGTCAACCCGTCAACAAAGTCTACAGCTCGTTTAACCGTCCCCTTCAGTTGTTGTACTACTGCCAAATCCAATGGTCCCCTGGGTAAATTTGAATATACAATCTGGAATGGACTGAATCCTGTGCTACGATTCACTGCATGATTATGAGCAAACTCTGCCTGGCATAATTTCATGTCCCAACTTTTCAGATTATCTTTCACCAAACATCGCAACAAATTTCCCAATGATCTGTTCACAACTTCGGTTTGACCATCTGTCTACGGATGATACGCGCTGCTAAAGTTCAACTTCGTTCCCATCATCTTCCACAAACTTAACCAAAAGTGACTCAGAAAACGAGTATCTTTATCCGACGCAATAGACTCTGGCAATCCATGAAGTCGATAGATCTCCTTGAAAATTAACCGAGCAACACGAATAGCATCCGTCGTCTTCTTGCAAGCAATAAAATGTGCCATTTTAGAAAATCTGTCAACCACTACATATATAGAATCATTACCACGCTGCGTTCTCGGCAATCCCAATACAAAGTCCATACTCACATCAACCCATGGTTTAGCCGGTACAGGTAATGGCATATACAATCCTGCATTTGTCGCCGTTCCCTTTGAAACCTGATAAATATGGCATCTCTCCACAAATCTTCCCACTTCTTTCCTCATCGACGGCCAGAAGTAAGACTGTGAAATCAATTGCCAAGTACGATCACGGCCCACATGCCCTTCCTCATGTAACTCCTTGATAATTTTCAATCTCAAGCTACAATCCGGTATGCATAAACGATTCCCTTTAAACAGGAAACCATCCACCAATAAAAACTCGTCATCACTTCCTTCCTTTACCTTTTCAACATATTTCACAAAGTAAGGATCTTCTTCAATCAGCTCTGGCAACATTTCAAACCCTGTCACTTCAACCTTCATTGTTGTTAATAAATGACTCCTCCTACTCAAAGCACCAGCTACACGATTCGTCACCCCGGATTTGTGTTTAACAACAAAGGTAAACTGCTGTAAATATGCAATCCATGATGCATGTCTCGCTGAAATTTTATCCTGCCCCTGTAAATGCTTCAAAGCTTCATGATCAGTGTAAAGAACAAATTCCTTCTGAAACAGGTAGTGTCTCCAATGCTTAACAGCTTGCACAACAGCGTAAAATTCAATGTCATATGTACTGTATCTCATCTTAGCCCCTGATAACTTTTCGCTGAAATATGCAATAGGTCTCCCCTGCTGACTCAACACTCCCCCAATCCTAACCTTTGATGCATCAGTGTGTAGCTCAAACAACAACTGAAAATTAGGTAAAACAAGAATTGGCGCTGTCGTCAACAGTTCTTTGATTCGTTCAAAAGCAATCCCGGCTTCTTCGGTCCACGAAAACTGTTTACCCTTCATGCAATCAGTAACTGGAGCCATTACGCTACTGAAGTGTGGAATGAATCTTCGGTAGAATGACGCTAGTCCATGAAAACTTCTCACTTCCGTAATTGTCTTTGGTTGTGGCCAATTTCTGACTACCTCAACTTTACTCTGATCAACTTGAATACCTTCTCCTGAAACAACATAACCCAGAAATAAAACACTGTGCGTCATAAACACACATTTCTTCGTAGCAGCATAAAATTGTTCCTCACGAAGAATAATCAACACTTCCCTCAAATGTTGAATATGCTCCTCCGTACTCCTGCTGTAAATCAGAATATCATCGAAATAAACCACGACGAACTTTCCAATGAATGGTCTGAAGATTTGATTCATCACCCGCATGAATGTACTAGGTGCATTTGATAACCCAAATGGCATAACCAACCATTCGTATAACCCCTCTCTCGTTTTGAAGGCTGTCTTCCATTCGTCTCCGGGTCTAATCCGAATTTGATGATAACCGCTTTTCAAATCAATCTTCGAAAAGATAGTTGCCCCACTCAACTGATCCAGCAAGTCATCCAACCTTGGCATAGGAAATCTATATCTCACCGTAATCTTATTTAATGCTCTACTGTCAGTGCACATCCTCCCTGTTCCATCCTTTTTCGGCACTAACAAAGCTGGCACTGCACAAGGACTCAAGCTTTCCTGAACACGTCCCTGTTCTAGCAACTCTTCCACCTGCCTTCGTAACACTTCATGTTCCTTCGGACTCATTCGGTAATGTGGTCGATGTGGTAACACTGCTCCCGGAACAAGATCAATTTGATGTTGAAAGTCTCTCAATGGCGGTAACTCCTTAGGCAACTCCTTTGGAAATACATCCTCAAACTCTTTCAACACTGGCTTTACTTCCTCAGGAATTTCAACCTCTTCACTGCACTCTCGCCCAATCAACAAATAGACTTCAGGCTCCTCTTCAACTTCTTTAACAAACTTCTTCAAAGATAATAAAGTTTTCAGCTCTTCAATCTCCTCAAGCTTGCTTTCTTTCTGTTGTTGTTTCTTGGGAACTAAAGTGATTTTAGTACCTTCGAACATGAAACTGTAGCTATTAGCACGACCATCATGTTGAACTGCTCTATCAAACTGCCATGGTCTGCCCAACAATAGATGACATACGTCCATGTCTACAACATCACACCAAATTTCATCTTTGTACTTCTTCCCAATAGAAAAATTCACACAAGCCCTTCGATACACCTTCACTTCACCACCTTTCCTTAACCATGCTAGCTTGTACGGTTTAGGATGCTTCTCAGTTTTCAAGTTCAACTTTCTTACTGCTTCTGTAGAAATAATATTATCACAGCTTCCAGCATCAATAACGAACTTGCAAACTTTCCCTAGAATAGTGCATGTCGATTGAAAAATATTGCTTCTCAACCAACTACAATCCTCCTCTTGTTTTGGTGTAAGACATGACCTCCTCATCATAAGATTGCAACCTTCATCTCCAGTCAATTCTTCTTCCTCCTCAACATAAGGTGCATTTGAACATTCTACCTCCTCACCATCATCCCCAATCTCAGCAACCATTGCTCTCTTCTTCGGCTTCGGACATTCATTGCTTTTGTGACCCAACTCCTGACAATTATAACATTTGATACCACTGTTAACCTTCGCCTTCTCAGCCTCCTTCACCACTGGCTTATTGACAGGTTTAGGAACATTAGAACTTCCACTAACACCCTTCGCTTGATTATTGGAATTAGTAAACACACCACCTCCACGCCTTCCTTGCTTCTCCCAAGCCAACGCTTTCTGATGTGCCTCTGCCACTGATCTGGGATCAAACATATTAACCATATCCTGGATCTGCATTCTCAATCCCCCAATGAATTTAGCAGTTAGCTGTTCTTCCGTTTCCATGATATCATTTCTGGCAATGAGTTGGTAAAATTCGTCAGCATAATCACTAACTGACTTCGTCCCTTGCCTCAGATTCTGCAACCTCTGGTACATAAGTGATTGATAGTTGTATGGTAAGAATGTAGCTCGCATCAATTTCTTCATCTTCTCCCAAGATTCTATCTTTGACTTCCCCATTATCTCCCTGGTAAGTTTAGTTTGCTGCCACCACGCCAAAGCTCTCCCCCTCAACCTAGTAGCAACCAACTTTACTCTCCTATGCTCAGGAACCTCCTTAAAATCAAAGACCTCTTCAACATTTGACACCCAATCAAGAAATTCTTCAGCTACCATCCCTCCTTTAAACTCCGGAATCTCCATCTTCATCCCCGATTCCCAACGTCGATCATCATCAATAACCCGATACTCACGTTGTCTCTGATCTCGGTCTCTGAAATGAACACTTCCCCTATCACCGTCAAACTCCTCATCAAAGCCTGATGCATATCGTTGTCTTTCACGCCCTCCAACATCTCTACCACTACTCCTACTACCAACATCCCGTCTATCATGATCATCAACATTCCTCCTACTTCGATTATCAACACTCCGATGATCCTGACTCTCTCTCCTCTCCCGACCTGAATGATGTGAAACTCTACTTCCTCCATGAATGGATTCAGGTGAATTTCTTCTTCTACTTTGATTCATGTCAATCATAAGCTTCTCCAACCTACCAATGCCTTCATCAATCTTCTCATGCATACGTTGTTCCATTTGATCGGCTTCTTCTCTCCGATACAAGGCTTCAACATTTTGATGGCGGTTAGCTCTCATTGGTGGCATGATTGAATCAACACAACACCTCACAAACAACAATAAGTCACGGCTCAACCTTCAAGACCCTTCACTAGGCTCGGCTACTTCACAAGTATACACGGCCTTACTTCAAATTCAAACACTTCCCAAAATCTAGATCAAAAATGAGATGGATCAAAATCTTCGAACTTGTTGCAACTTCAAGATGAACACAACGAACACAACTTCAATATTCAAATTCAAATACTTGGCACCAAGAATCAACTTAGCTATGATTGGCTAAGTATGGCTCTGATACCAAACTGACGCAGCGGATATTTCAAAACAAACTTCAATTGATGAAATGTAGCAATCGGTGATTTGAAAATACTGTAATGCCCAAATCCGTTGATCCAAAGATGCCGGATTCTAGCTATCTTCGTCTCGTTGATCGCGCACGATACCGAGAAACAAAGATCTACGATTCTTCGTATGTTGATCTAGCGCACTAGATTCCGTGAATCGGCTTCAACAAACGTGGATTCGAGTGCACTCGAATGACGTAAGTGGAGATAGGAGATTACACTCAACTACCAATTAAAAGAAAGCACAAATCAATCAAAGAGAATTTTTATTCAAAAGTCAACTACTTTTCAATGTACAACTCACGCGTATTTATAGTGTTTTGCCCCTGACCCTTAAGTCGGCAACCGACTTATGACTTAGCTAACTAGGCACCGGCTTAACACTAAGCGACTCAACCGACTCACTACCATTCATACAATACAGCGGCTCAAAACAATTACATTACAACATGACTCAACCGACTCATCAATTGACCGACTCAACACCAGTGTTTACATACCAGCTCGTAATACAACATATATGACTCAACATAGGTCGTGAACGACTCACGACTCAACTAAGGACCGACTCAAGACCCACACGACTCAAGCATCCAAGTTCCTTGCGGCATGCTCCTTCGATTGACTTAGCTAGGTCGTGCTCCACTTCCTTCGACTCAAGGCCTTCAATAGATAGAGCTTTCCCTTGCTTCATGGTAAGTCGTAGACGACTTATGGTAGTGTTGTTAGGTCGGAACATTTTCTCCTGAGCTTTGTTAAGTCGCAATCGACTCAAGTCCTCTTCATTAACTGGTATACGACTCAAATCTGCTTCCTTTAGACAGCTTAAAGTGTTGTTAACTCGTGACTTGTTATCACGTGATTCATTAAGTCGGAAACGACTTAATTCTACCCTCCTAAGTCGTGAACGACTTAACCTTTCCATGAGTCGTGTACGACTCATCTCTGGTAAAGTTTTTGGTTGTGGTTCTTCTCTGTTCTGAGCTGCATCACTCTTTGATCATTATTACATGCTTTGTAACCCTATAGTTGCTCCATATAATCCTCTTCCTGGAGTTCACCATTTAGGAGAGCATTGTTGACATCTAGTTTTCTTATTTTCTAGTTGTAATTCAGTGCTATATTTAGTATAATTCCGATAGTGGTTGGTTTGACTACAGATGAGAATGTCTCTTTGAAGTCAAATCTATACTTAAGACTGTAGCCTTTAGCGGCTAGCCTTCTTTATACTTTGATATTGTTCCATCAGTGTTTTTCTTCAGCCTATAAGTCCATTTGCGACCTATGACTTTTTAGTTATGCGGTTGTTGAACTGGCTCCCAAGTGTTATTTTTCATTAATGCATGATATTCCTCACCCACTGCAACTTTCCAATTCTTTTCCTTAATTGCTTGATCATATGTGGTTGGTTCCTCCAATTCAGTTGTCGCTATATGGGTTTGAATATTCCTCTCTTTGATTTGGTTATCATGTGATGTCCATGTTACCTTGGTGGATGTTCTTGAGATTTAGGTGCTATATGTTGATTTCTATCTTCATGAAGTTCCTATTCTCTGAGGTACAACCGCTCTTTAGATTGATTGATTATTCCTGATGAATCATGATATGCTGAATCATTCATTGTATCTGATGAAGGCTCAAATTGTTGTTTGATTACATCCACCTGATTATTGATTGTGTCTTTGATCTCTTCATTATAAATAGGTATTTGATGTATTAATACTTTAGGATTGTATATCCTTTGAGTCATTTTCTTGTTTTTTGCTGCAAAAGGAAAAACATACTCACTAAAAGTAGCATGTCTGAATATAATAATTTTGCCATTGGCTGTTAGGCACTTATAGCTTTTCTAATAGGATACATAATGCAAAAATGTACATGGCCTAGACCTGTAACTTAACTTATGAGTGTTATCTGGTTATAGACATGGAAAGTCAAGGCATCCAAAGATTTTCAAATTAGAATAGTCGGTTTGCAATTAAACAGAATATCATTCGGGGTTCTGAGATTTAGAACGTTTGATGATATTATGTTTATAAGAACATAGAAATAAAAAATGCATCAGGCCCAAATTTTAATACCAAACTTGCTTGAGCCAAAAGAGCGAGACCTATCTCAATAATATGCCTGTGCTTCCTCCAAATTAGGCCATTCTGTTCAAAGGTATGAGGACAGGAAACACTATGAATTATACCTTTGTTTATGAAATATTCTTTTATTGGCTTAAACTCAACACCACCATCAGTTTGTACGAGTTTTGTCTATTTACTTGTTTGTTTCTCTGCCTTATTAACAAATTATAGCAATGCATTTCTAGTATTTGCCTTGGAACTGAGAAAATAAATCCATGTATGCTTGGAGTATGCATCAATAAATGATAAATAATAGTAACAACCATAATGTAAATGTAATGGTACTGGTCCCCATAGATCAACAACTACTAACTGTAATGGTGCATAATATTCAGTAGTACAATTAGGAAATGGCAGTGTATGCCCTTTTCCTATTTGACGAAAAGCATATACATAAGGCAAAGATATATCCTCAAAGTTGACATTATTATTTCTCAATACATGTTTTACAACATTGGTGCCTATGTGTCCCAATTTACAGTGCCAGAAATCAAAATTAGTTCTATTAATACCTGGGTAATTACACCATTTCTTGTCATTAGCTTTCTTATAATTCTTCATCAGATTGAAAATATAGAGGCTATTATGTACCCTACCCTATAGTAAAATTTCTTTGATTAGCTAGTCTCTAACTATACACTTTTTGGGGTAAAATTCAAAATAAACCTGATTATCAAGAGAAAACTAAGATACACTTGTCAAAAGGTTTTTAATTTATGGTACCATTATTATTGAGATATAACTCTTTCTTTCCCTTGATAACTGCATTTCCTGTATGATTTATCTATATTGGTTTACCATTGCCCATAAAAATAGAATGCGTACCTTTTTTGAAATGGTACTTTATATACAAGGATCACTGTGACAAAATGTCACATGTCACTGAACATTCAAATCATGCTACGCAATTTCAACTTGTGACCTCTCGCACCAAAGAAAAATCTTTTAACCACTGGAACAATGTGCATGTTTAGAATGCATACCTTTATACTCTTTGTCGCCTAAATTTAGATTTTGTAAATTGTTAGTAATGTGATTTGTTGCACCTGAGCGGGGTACCAAACATCATGTTGTACGTCTTCTAACCCAATCAAAACTACACTGTCATTATGAATCCTTGATGCATCACTTTGACTCTTGAATTCATTACATGAGTGAGAAAGATCAGCATTGGGTTGGTAGTTTCTTTGATTGTAACTACTCTGTTGATTTGTTGTGTAATTCTGATCGAATCTGACATAACATCTACTTGGTGCGTGACCATATTTCTTGCAGATTTGGCATTTGGTTCAATTTTTATTGTTGCTCCGTCCACCTCTTCCTCTAACTTTGTAAGTTTGGTTGTTTCTTTTATTGCTCTGCTCATTTTTTGGTTGGTTCTTGCCTTTTGGATTTACTTCATTTGATGCATAATTTATACTGTAATTTGAACTCGTCGCTTTTTTTTGATCAAGTCTTCCTTCATGAGATATCAGGGTAGGATGTACATATTGTAAACTTGGAAGAGCTGGCATTGAAGAGATAATTGCAACAGCTGACTCGTATTCTTCATCCAACACATTTAGAATTGCCAAGATTTGCACAGTCTCGGCAACCTTGTGACCTATAGAACATAAAAGTCATGTAATGATTTCATTTTAGTAAGATATTCTCTCATAGACATGTTATCCTTTCTTAAATTTTGCATTTATTTCTTGTAATGTATCACTCTTACTGATGACTGAGTGTTGAAAATCTGCTCCACCATGGTCCAGATTTCGTGAGCTGTATTGCATCTTATGATCCGAGGTAGTAAATTTGCACTGATTGATGAAAAAAGCCATGTGCTTAGGAGATTGTCTTGTCTTTGATGTATTATATATTCTTTGTTGTCTGTAACTTGATTCTCATTGATGGTGATATACTATGCAGGAATTGGCACAGTTCCAAGGATATATCCCTCCAATCCATATCCTCTTATAGTAGTCGAAATTTGATATTTCTAGAGCAAGAAATTTCTCTCATCTAACTGTATGACGATTATTTCACTTCTTGGATTGATGATTTTCTAGGATATATCGTACATTTCAGAGGTCTGATGAGTTGCTGATGATGCATCTGATGTATTATCAGTTTCTCCAGCCATGTTCTTGATTAAATGAAGAGTTTATCTCTGACGATCATGATCTGTTGCAGCTACAGTGATATGATGAATATTTTTTGATCACTCTTTGGCAAGGCACTGATCAGACGTGGATAAGGCAATGGTTCTTGAATAGATTATACAGAATCTTGGCCGAGTGTTGAGAAAGAATCTCTAGTGATAATAATTTTCTTTGGAGATTATAGTATAAACGATCACTAATGGTGAATTTCCTCAGTTGATTATTATTGAGGTGGTTGACGATGGCCTCTTGGCATTGGTGGCTCCAATACCAAGTTAGAAAAAGTGAAACCGTTGCTTTATCTTTATTCAGATAGAAGTTTCATATTTACAAAGATGTATATGTTACCATAATATATTCGGCTTCATATGCTGACTTATTCAACTTTCTAGCTGTTGCATATAGATATAATTACATTATTACCCCTGATGAGAGGGAATATGACCATATCATTATACAGATTGTACCATACTTCTAATATGATGAAATGTTTTCTGAATAACAAAAACTTATGGCTTACTAACCTATAGCTCTCAACAACTTTGTACCGAAAAACACAATGAATGTTTCTATTTATTAGTCAACTTCATAAGTGATGAGATATAGAACAAAAAGTTGGCACAAGCAAGATAATAGAACATTTTAGATAACTGCGGAAGTACCATGTACTTGCTATTTATTAAAGGGAAGTGTAATGTAAGAGTGCTGCGACTGCCTTGATGTGTTTACCTATGTGTACCTTGATTGCATTAATAAAATCATCGCATCTAATTAATGTAGTTACTTATTCTTTTACAAAAATGCACGTCCCTGCATAAAAATTGGAAATATGACTTTGAACAGTTTAGTTCATACATTCAATCACTATAGTATATATCAATGCTACATTGCTTGAAATCAACCTCAATCATGATGGTTTCCAATTTTCAAGTTATGTATATACATATGAATATAAATTTTAGGAAAAAAGTGTACAATTCCAAACTTTAATTTTCCTTGCCAACAAAGACTAAAAAATAAAAAAAAAGTATCTACAAATATATTTTCCAATGCAATGATTATGGGCATAAAAACTTTTAAAAAATCACGTATGTGAAGCATGGACCACATGCTATCAACTAGAAGGAAAATAATATAGTAGGAAGTCTATTATATTAATTGAGTGAGTTCGGAGATAAAATGAATTAATGTGTTTGAATATGTGATTTGGAATACAACTTTCATAATTGTTGGTAATTATAAAAAGATTTAATTTTACTATAGTAACATAGTATGAATTGCGGTGGCAGCATGTAAGCAAAAGATACCTATCAATTTTGATGTTTATGAGAAAACCTTAAATGTATAAGACTTGACTATGGTATGTAATATCTTGAAAAAGTCACATATGGAATTAATTAAGCTCACCAATCAAAATGAAAATGCCACTTACAATTTGCATCATGTGCATTCATTTTAATGTCTTAGGGGTTTGAATCAATGATCTCTAGAACTTGACGTTAGGTCATCGTACCACTAACTAGTTGAGTTGATGGCGCTTAACATAATTTGCCTCGTTTTTATAATAGGATTAAAATTCTATAAGGAGAAGAAAATATTTGGTGCTTTAAAAAGATGAAAATGACATGACCCTCATAACAATTGGTGCTAGATAAGTAAATTTTGGGTTTTGTATGAAATATACAATTCATATTCTTTTAGGGTGTTGCTAAAAGCCGAAAAGGACATGTAGAATGTTGACTAATACCATAAATTTTTTGATCAACCTCAACTAATAAAGTTCCTTCCTAATACCATTTTTACTTTTCCATTCAATCATTAATCATCGAGCTTAATATCTTCTTTCTCTTAATGCGCACGCTTGTTCATCACATTTAAAACCAAAATCCTACTATCCAACTTCATCATGTCGTTTGTTCTCTCCTTCTTATCTTCTTCCTCCGTCATCCACCATCATTGTTATTGTTCTCTAACCCAAACCACCTAAAATCTACAAATTTCAAAATCATGTCATCAAAATCAATTAAATTTTTAACTTTTGATTGCTAACCAACGAAGGGAAAAAATCTTTCTAAGGAAGGAGACAACTTAGTGAAAGGTCAATATTCCAAGGTAGAAAAACAGGTGATTTTGACTTAAATTAATTTTGTTGCTTTTTACCTTATGTTGCAATGTTCATTTGTGTTTTTTGGATTTATTCAATTTTTCTCATGGTATTTATAAATGACATTAGCTTTTTTATTAAGATGCTTGGTTTTTTCTTGATGACTCTAGTTGACTTTCTTATTATTGCAAAGTGGGAAAACTGCTTTATTAAAGACGATTATGAAGGAGGTAAGTTAGGGTATATGAAATGGTAGCCAGTTTTATTTATTTGATGGTATGAAATAACATGTGTTGTGATTAATTTTGGTACTCTTCAAAAAAGGTATTAGTCATCACTTCTTTATGTGCTTTAAGCAATACACTTCCTTTATTATAAGTTTTTATATTGTTTTAAATGCATTAAAAATCGATCGATTAAAGTTGTTCGTAACTAAGTCATCACCTATTGTCCTTATATGAATAACAATTTTGCTGTATATAATATCTACACAAATTCACATTTGACATCCTACCACAAAATCGCAACATCTGGTGATTAGGGCCATAAAGTTATGTCATTTTTCATATATAGATTTTGAAGGAAAAAGTAATAGTGCAAAATCCAATTGTGTTAATTAGGTCCGATCAAAGCTAAAATAGACTAGAGAGGTAGTATATGTGATTTGATGATTCAAATCTTATAATTTTAGGTGATGTTCAAAAGACTTATTTTACCGTATACCAATTATGACGAAAGCATGTAACCAAAAATATCTATTAATATGGTAATTTGTTAGGAAGTCTTAATACTATAAGCTATCAAAGTTCAGATTACAGCATGTAATTTCTTTAAGCAGTCAATTTTTGCAACTTAAGCCCACCAATTAAAAAAAAGAATAACCACTTATCATACTAATATATCATTGATTTGCCAAAATCGTTCTAACCAACAATATAGAAACATATTTTGAACTTAACAATAAAGCAGCCCTAAATTGGCTTTAAAATTCCATTAATAAAGAGTCTCATGTTGCTTTCTAATTAACTTATAGGATGCACGTCAGTATAACAAGTTTGCAAGACTAAAAGAGCAAACAAATTACAAAATTAGAAAAAACAAATATTTAGAAAAACATCAGGAAAATAGACATAGGGAAGAGGTTGCAAAAAAATTTAGTCTTAGGGACAACAAGTTTATTTTCTAGCCTAAAGGACACTTTATTGTGTGAACAGAAAATGATAGTTGCAACTATCATTCTATGATTTATACTAAAAAGTGTCTTTCAGCCTAAAAAATGAACTTCATGTCCCTGGTATAAAATTTTTGCCTAACATTTTCCCTAAGCCTAAAATCCCATTTAGATAATATATTATTATTTTATTTTTTTCCAACCATATAAAAGGAAGTGGAAATTAAATACATCTCGACTTTCATTTATTGTAGCAATAACAAAACCAATCTATCAAATAATCAGATACATGACCTCCATGGCAATCCCGCAAGTACCCTCAGCAGCACGAGAACTCCTCTCAATTCTCACGAACCCACCTTCACCCCAGTCCTCACCCCACGAGTTCTTCACTATCCAAAACTTCGTACCCGACTCCATCCAATATCCATTAAGCGTGACCTCATGATCAAGACTGGTTCCACACAACTCGTGATTAACGACCCCACTCACGTAATGCTGCAACCCGCTTGAGTCCATTGAAGCGGACATGGGTTGGCTGGCTATGGCAGCCAACATGGCCTTTTCGTCATTGGCTAGCAACCTTACAAAGTTTGATATCGTAGCTACAGCAGATCTATTTGTAGTGCATGATTCTTGAGTTTTTATGAAGGGTAGGTTGTCTTCTGATGTGGTGCCTCCATTTTTCATGATGTATTGGTAGGACTCTTTAGCATCGCCGAGTCTGTAGGAGCCGAATGGGTCGTTTGGGTGGATGCAGTGGAGGAGCTGTTGCTCTGAGAGTGAGATTATTTTTTTGCTTCGGATGTAATTTATTCCTTCCATTGCTACCACTACTGAAAATATCGAACAACATTCTGCAATTTTTTGGTAAAGATAATCAATATGTTACATATGTAAGTAAAATTTATTCATGGATTATAGTAATTAAGAGAATGTTCTTTTTTATACATAACAATTTTGTTTGTGGTGTAAATAACAATGTTTACTTAGCCTATAGTTAGAATGAATAAACAAAATTTGCAATTTTCCTTCATTATTTACTCACGATTAGCAAATTTGCATATAATTTCTAAATTTGAGCACATTATTGTCTCATTACTTCAATAGCGTGCAAAATATTGGAAAGAAATAATAGGCAATCATGTTATAGGCAAACAATATGTAAAATTCAAATTTCTTTAATTAAAACTTATGAACATTCATCAAAATAAATTTGGCGTAAAAAGTTACTAATTGATTATCATTTTTAATCAAGAACATGAAAGGTTATTGAAATATTCATTACGAAAGAAACTTAATTTTTATGCATTTGAGAATAATGCTTTTTATTCTCAATTTAATGAACTTTATAGTAAAACTATATATCTCATGGTTTTTAACATTCCATGATAACATCAGCTTAATATATTTTTTCTCCAAATAAGATTTTGTAATGACCCAAAATTTCAGTCATTTGATGTTCTTATATTTAATTAATTTTAAATATTTAAAAGTTATATTTACAAGCTGAATAGATTATATTTCGAATATAGTGATTTAACTGAATTAAATTGATAATTTAATATTTGAAATTACAGAAATAATTGGAATTTGAATTAACAGTGGATAAAAATGGTTCATAATGTTGCAATTAATTATAGTTGAATTTAAATGATGTTAGCAAACTATAAAAATCGAGTTAAAAGTTTATTTTAGAAATTGAATGTTTTAATATCCAATTAATGAGTAATAATAGCAACTTTTCAAACAGTCTCGAATTTCGATGAAACCAGCTTTATCGGATCCGTAATTTTATATAATTGTAGGTTTTCAAATTTCGTGTCAATCGGATTTACCTTTTGTCCGGGGCAAGCTAAAATGCGTAGAAATTCGTTTAAGTGAATTTTAAATCTAAATAAGTCGATTCGATAACCAATCTTCCAAATACGATCGAATTGGCTCCCGATATATATTCCGTTATGTTCGGAATAGGGGTAAAACATTATAAACGCCAGGCGGCACGCTTCGATTCGAGTTCGAAAATTTTTCGAGTGAATAGTGTCGCAAAATTTTCTATAAAAGGCTAATATTTTATTCATTTTTCACCAAACCCTAACTAGCTAGGGAAAGCCGCCACTTCCCTTTTCAATGGCCATAAATTTCGAATTTTCTCCCTCCGATCTCCCTTAATCCACTAGCTTTCACGCCTCGCCTTCAACTACAAAAACGTAGATCTCCTCGAGCTCGACAAATCCAGTGGTGGGAACCTTGTATCGTCGTTAATTGGAGGAGATATGGGGCTACGTTCGTACAACCTTTGCGCATGTTGTTAACGCTAAAATTTGAATGCTAACACCCCGGTATGTGAAGTATAGTTGTGAAAGCACCACCCGTGAATACGGGAATCAAGAGATAACAGTAAGTAGCAAGAAATGCAGTAAATGAGCACAGAGTTTATAGTGGTTCGGCTTATGATCAAGCCTACGTCCACTTCAATTATTTTTATTGCTGACTAAATTACAACTTATTACAATCTCTTTCAATCACAATCCAATTCAATTCAAAAAGACAAGTAGCTAGAGAAGACTTCGTCGTGACAGAGTTCTTTGAATCCATGATTGAATATCTCAAATCTTTGTGCGAAGTTTGGTCTAAATGTCTTGCGTGAGCTTGAAGTGATGAAGTGTAGATTGCTTTGTAGAAGGTGAAGTCTCAATCTCTTGAAGAAAATGATCCCCCAAAGTCCCCCTTATGTTGGAGATCGTCACGTATTTATAGGCAAATCTGGATAAGAATTTTTCACCCAAGTCCTGAGTCGTGATCGACTCAGGGAGAGTCGTAGGTCGCGCTCGACTCAAGGGTTAAGAGTCAGCAGGCAATGGAGTAGGTGAAGTGGTACTCAGCTTTTCTTCATTCATCTGGATATAAGTCCTAACTCGTTCGCGAGTTAAGAAGACACGGTTTAAAATGAGGCAGCACTAAAATTTTGGTTATGTGGTTTTAGGTCGTGTTCGACTTATACTAGGTCGTAAGTCGGTCACGACTCAAATGCAGCCGCTCTCGCCCTCCTTTGTCTTGAGTCAATAGGTCGTTCTGCCTTTAGGTCTTTTAGGTCGTAGCCCCTTAAGTCGTGTACCTCCCTAAGTCGTGACATATTTTAAGTCGCGGAGGCCTTAAGTCGCAGATTTCTCTGAGTCGCGAGTCGCTCATTCTGTCAACTCATTAAGTCGTTCAATCCTTAAGCCGTAAACCGTTCACCTCCTTTAGTCGTAAGTCGCACAATTCTTTAACTCGTGCAACTCCTCAATTGTTGAGTCGGTATCTTTATGAGTCATGAAGTACCTTGAGTCGCCCAACACCTTTAAGGCATTGAGGTTATAACCCGGTGAGTCGCTGTCCCTCCTGAGTCGTTAAGTCGACAATCAGTTGAGTCGTCGTTCATTTTAGGTTGGCAACGAGTTAATGCTGTTGAGTGGGTAATCATTGTGAGTCGCGAGCCTGGTTTGAGTCGCTTGAGCAGAGGAGTTAACAATTGCCCCTCGAAGTACACGCTTAAACCGTAAGTCGTGTGCTTCGACCCAGTACATGAGTCGTAAACGACTCAAAGAGGCTCATGACTCATGACTCGTTAGTCCTTTCATCTTCCCCCCCTGTTTCGCATATAAGCCGTTGAGTCGGTCCTTCGTCCTCACTTTACTGCTTATCTATTTTATTTGATCCTACCATTAATGATCCTTCAAGTTTCCAGAGACGAATCCAAGTTAATCAGACATCAACTCATCTTCATCTTTATATTGCGTAAGTGAATTCACCTTCCGTTCAATCCACGATCACCATTGACTCACGAATCTGGACTCCCCATTTTCTGACTCCAATTCATTTCTGTGCCGTGTTCCACCGCGAACAACGTTTCTGATTGATATGCGACTGCCATTGATCGTATTGTTGTTATCATTCGCGATAACATAGTAGTGCACCAGATTTGCCGCAAACTTGAAGCGATTCGAATTGGTTTTTTGGGTGATTTCTGACCATGTGAGGAGAAGATAATAAGTTACAGTGTCTCGAATTAACTGGTTTGTGATTTTGGAGGAGACGAGAAGGTCCTTAGCGGGTTAATGGGTTAGAAAGGAGTTAATTGGTTGAGGAGATGACTTAGAATTCTCACGACTTAGTTGGTTTTTTGGATCTACCGACTTAGGAATGCCTTGCAATCTCATCCGTCCACAACCTAATTTTTGGGTCGTGTTGATTTCCTGGCAATTTAGGACTTAGGTCGTACGAGTGATTTAGCCCTTTGGATCCTTACCACAACTTATTCTTTAGACCGTGAACGTCTCAAGCCATAAGTCGTGAATGAATCAGCACTTAGGCTATTTTCCATTCCGAGTTGTTTCTTGTGGCTTTACCCTTGACTGACTCAAGTAGGAGGGACCTAGGCTTTGAGTCGCGGCCGAGACAGGACTTTGAGAAATTTGCTTTGTTCTGATTTGAGGCTTTTTCCTCCATGCGCATTACGACTTACAGAACTTAAATTAACTCGCGGCATACCCCTTAGGTCATGAACGAGTTGTCACTTAAAAGCATAATCCCAACTTGATTATTTAACTTGTATTACTGGATTGAATTGCCTAAACTTTGAATTGCCCAAACTTTAAATTGTTTGAACTTTGTTCCATTATTCCACAGATCCTGTTAACTTATAAGCTAATTACCTGTTGAAAATAACAACTACAGAAAACCAAGGCGAATATACTGTCATTGACTGCCCACATCAAATGACAAATTAGTTGACAAAAGGTAATTAACTTAAACAGATTGTGTGAATGAAGTGCTTCAATTCAACGAATTCAAGTAAAGTATTAAAGCAACATTGAGACAGTCGATTGAAATCGACCGGTTTGCACCAATACTGCACTTGAACCTTTTTGAAATTAACAAGTCCTGAAGTTTAGTAATCGATCAATTATGGATTAGTTTAACTTCAGTTATATTTACTTGTCATTATTAGTTTTGCACAACACTTCACACTTTTTAGGGAACGTGCACCTTCACATTTGAATATCCAGTTGCTTGTGTAGAATGACTTCTCAGGAAGAAGATACAACAGTTCAGGCTGGAGAGGCAACTGTTATTCCGGCTTCACTAGTCAATCCTCCCGAAAGAGCCCCTACCATGCTATCATAAAAAGTTTTTCGCCAGTTATGCGCTCAGTTTGGCATTGCTGAATCAGATGCCATTCTTCCCGAGAGAAGTAACACTGCTGACATAGAACCCCCTGGCTTTGTGACAGTTAACCGACAAATGTGCCTGAGCGGGGCCATCCCTCCTTTCAACAACTTTCTCCAGCATCTTCTTCGTCAACTGGCCATCGCTCCATCCCAGCTACATCCCAACGGTTATGCCATTATAATGGGGTTGGGTGTGCTATTTAGGAGAACGCTTGATCGACTTCCGAGCTTTGATGAAATCTGTTACTTATGTTTCTTTACCCGGACCAAAGATCGTCCTTCTATTACTGTCGTGAGAAGTGCTCGAAATCGTAGATTGATCATAGGTCTTCCTGACAGCGCTCATGAGTTTTTGACTCAATTTTTCTATGTTCGTTGCCCCCCGGGGTTTTACGCTATATGAAGGGAAGGAAGTAAGATTAACCATTCTTACTATGCTTGTTATCCGACTTTTGCGAGACTGAATTTTTAAATGTTAACTCCGCTTCTTTTTTATTTTCAGCGCTTCCTTCCCTATCCAGAGATCCAGGCCATAAGCAAGTTTTTGAGAGACTAAGTGCCGTGGCCGCGGAAGAGAGAAGTGTAAAATTCTTGTTGAGGGATGAATTTCGGCACTAATACGGGCTTTTGCATACCTCTCGCTCTACACACCCTCACGAAGTTCCAGACTCTCTGGCTCGAGCGTCGGATGGCCCCGTTTCTATTGATACATCCATAACGAAAGAATCTGCTTCTGAGGCTTCTCTAGTGAAGTGTTCCACTTCTGTTAATGTCGCGGGGGCATCTGGCAAACTTGCCCCGGTCACCGAAGAAGAAGAGCCTCGGGATTCTCCTCCGCATTCAAAGAAGTCTGGTGACGAAGAAGTCGAGAAAACCAGCCCTGTTAAGCAGAGAAGGGACGACACTTTCGAAGGACTGAGTGATCTCTTTGCCACCTCGCAAGAGATCTTTAAAGATGATCCTATTACTACCAGGGTTTCTTCTTCAGTAGTCGAGGCGGCTTCTATTCTACAACGGACTCCGTCAACTCAAGAGTTGATGTTAACTTCTACTCCCATAACTACTCCACAATTAAAGAGTGGTTCGTAGTTCGATGCGCGTAGTTTGCACATTACACTCACTTAGAATCTTTCAGCACTTTTATGCTCCTGACATTATTGCGGCTGAAGAATCTCACGAGGCAATGAGGACCAACATCAGCTTGACATTATTTGATTTCTACCTGCATAGTATCGTGGGGCGCGGTAGCCTCGCCTTTCTAGGCCCCAAGTATGAAATTACTCTGGCTGAAGTTTGGGAGGCCGCACTCGATATGCTTGGCGGCAAAGGCGCTGATTATGCTGAGTCAGCTCTTGAGGAGCATTATCTTGATGATGATGCTCGCGCCGCTCTTGCCAGGGGGAGAGAACAGCTTGCTAAATTAATGGCCGAAACAGCGGCAGGAGAATATTCAGGAAAAAATATCTCAACTGTTCCGATTCAACCTTCTCCTTCAGCCGAAATTGATATCATCGGTTCCAGTTCCGACTCCCCATCTCCTACTAAAGTTACCACCGAAGCCATAATTACACGAGCCGTAGTTGAACCACAAGAGAGTGCTGAAGCTGTAGACTACGAAATTGATGTGATACCACCAACTTCTCCAGGTAACCCTAATAATGCTCAGGGGGACAACTTGCCAGTTTCTTACGGATTTGGCGAGCTTCTTGATTATCTCTTGAATCTCGACGAGCCATCGTCTCCTCTTTTTGCGGGAAATACTGACACTTTTATCTTTTCCTTTGTAGAGAAAGCGCCGAGCGCCACTCAAACTTCTCTACCTCCAGTTACTGTTTCTCTGCCTCCCCAATCACTCCTACCCCTAATCTGGGATCACAGGAAGAAACAATAGGTGCCCTTTGGGGCTTAGATGACCCAGCTGCTTCGCAAGAGCAAAAAGACGAAGGAATTGAGGGAGGTGAGATATCTCCGGAGCGGACTCCTTCTGATGACATAATTTTGTCTAAACTTGTTACTCCCGGAAGTGAATCTTCTTCAAAGAGGAGAAAGAAGCGCGGAACATCAAAGAGGAGAAGGAAGAGCATCATTGCAACTGAAGAGGAACCGGAAGTTGAACCAGTTGTACCTCCCTCTCCTTCTTCCCTCATGCCTATAAATCGGCCCCAAAAGCTAACCATCCGGCCGGGTGAAGGGTCCAAAGGTGGCAAGAAGAAATGAAGCTTCCAGTTTTTAGTTTTTTTTTATCTTGAAACTTGTATCTGTAAGAAATTGTAATAGAATTGAATAAAATGATCCTTTATTTGTACAAACTCTTGTTTGAATTTGAGAATGCATTTTTATTTTTTATTTTTGTACAAGTTTCTTTACACGATATTGCAGTGAGCTTGTGGTATACTGTTCGAGCGTAATTTTACCGATGTAGTTATACCATGTTGCCCCTATACCATAAGCTCGTTGCAATATTTTATATTTTGAGGGGACTTGTACTTTTATTTTCCAGAGAATAATTATTCCATGCTTGGAGGAATATTATTTCGTTAAAAATCGGAGTACAACTCCCTCCAAATAAATTTTTACACTTCATCCTTCGAAGATATCACCTTTTCTTTTGTGCATATACACATTTTACCAAGTGAATTCTTCTATGTGGTAAAGCGGGCCTCTGAAGGATACTTTAACTTCTTTTTGAGGAAGAGTACTTTCCAAAATAGGTGAATTATTCTTCCTTTGGAAGTTAAAGTGTGCCTTTGATGAGGGCTTCTTTTTTGTTACGCCACAGTAAAGGGCTTTTTGATTTTTGTTTCTTTGAAAAGTTGCACCTCTGAGGAAGGCTTTTTCACGTTTCAACACTTTGAAGTTTTATTTCAATCTCGGTGAAACATGTGCCTCCGAAGAGGTCTTTCTGCTTGATTGTGCCTACGGGAGGAGGTCTTTTCATTTCTGCCTCTGGGAAGAGGTCCTTTTATTTTGTTTTGCATTTCAACTCTGGTGAAGTGAAACACCAAAGAGCGGCTGTTGCACTTCAACTCCTGGTGAAATGTGCCTCCGAAGAGGGCTTTACTTTGTTTTGCATTTCAACTCTGGTGAAGTGGACCTCCGAAGAGCGGCTCTTACACTTCAACTCCTGGTGAAATGTGCCTCCAAAGAGGGCTTTTATTGCCTGGAAGTTACTCTCTCATGGTTGGAGGGTCATGACTCCTCCAATCTTTTTTGTTGAGTAGAGAACTTTCTTTTTTGCGGCATATGCCTCGTTAGAGGTCTTTATCCTCCGAAGAGTTGTGCCTCTGAAGAGGGCTTGTGCCTCCAAAGAGGGCTTCGGTCTCTGAGGAGAAGCATTCGGTCTCCGTAGAGAAGCATTTTGCCTCCGAAGAGGGCTCTGGTCTCTGAGGAGAAGCATTCGGTCCCCGTAGAGAAGCATTTTACCTCCGAAGAGGGCTCTGGTCTCTGAGGAGAAACATTCGGTCTCCGTAGAGAAGCACTTTGCCTCCGAAGAGGGCTTTGGTCTCTGAGGAGAAGCATTTTGTCTTCGTAGAGAAGCATTTTGACTCTAAAGAGTAGCATTGGACTCTGAAGAGCAGCGTTGGGTCTCCGAAGAGAAGCACTTGGACTCTAAAGAGTATTGTTGGCGCTTGTGTCTTTATACCCTGCGCTTCTTAGCAATCCCTCACCATAACTTCAAGCACATGTCCCATTCTTTCATTTATTCTTTGCTAGAGAAAAATGCCTTGTTACTGAGTGGGTCCATGGGGCAGATGCATGTTGCTCCACCAGATGTTCGTTTACACAAACGATTGTGGTCGGTTAGCAAAGGCTCAAAATCTCCCTATTAGGAAGGTGGCCTCTTTGGTGGAATCCTCAATAGTTTGCAAATTGCACTCCTTTCGAAATACTTAAATTCGGAACATTTGTCATTTGTCATTTGTTTACTCCGTGATTTGTAGGGATCACTTCGCTCTGTGATATGTTGGATGAGCAAGCTTTATCCTGACAGCCTGCAATACTTAATCGATATTTTTTTAGTAATATTTGCATATCAAAATGATACGGGCATTTCAATGGTATTAAAGAATACAAGGTTTATAATTGCTCATTATTGATTCACATCAAATTCACAGTGGTTAACAGCACAGGAGTTATACTTCCATGATCATTTTACAAAGTTAAGCAATGCTATTAAGTAAAATATGGATGTAAATGAATGCTATTCCATCATTTTGTGATTCATATGTTAGTCAATGACCAGCTTCTCGGATTCCTGCTCTGTAGTTCTGTTGCCTGAGCTGGATCGATAAGCAAGACATGGCTGCCCCTGAGTGGACGAGGTTGGGTCAATTCCGTCTTTCTTCGCATACTGTTGAAGTTTATTCTGTTTCAGCAATTCTTCAATCACATTCCTTAACTGGCAACATTGATCAGTATCGTGACCGGGTTGGTTGTGAAATCGACAGAATTTCCCATTTTGCACTGCACCTCTCCCCATTTCAGGTGGTTTAGGGTATTTGACAACATCTTTTGTTGCCAAGAAGATCTTTTTCGGTGTATCAGTTAAGGGGGTGAAATTTGAAGGGTTAAAACGTCGAGGTTTTTTCTTGTCTCCATGCCATTTCCTTTCATCACTCTCCCTTTTCTGGTTTCTAGATCCTTTCTTGTTAGTGATGTCATCGTTATTCTTGATTTCGGCTACCACTGCTTTTACTGGCATCGAGAGGTTTTCTAGGCGTATGAATTCATCGGCCTTTTTATAAAACTTTTCTACTGAGTTTGGTTCCTTCATTTTGAGCCACGTCCCAAATTCACTCGACTTGTCGATGGCCCGGACTAAGTATGTTAAGATCATTCGGGGTTCTGCGTTGTCCACCTCGGCTAAAGCTATATTAAAACGGTTCAAAAAAGACTTGATGGGTTCTCCGGGTGCTTGTTCTAGGCTAGACAATGACATTATATCTTTTGCCTTTGATGCATACAATCTGAATCGTTCTTTAAATTTCCGGGTTAAATCGGAGAATTGATCTATGAATAGAACCGGTAGCTTGGTGAACCAAAGCAAAGCCACCCCTTCTAAATATACTGGAAAATACCGACATTTAATCTCATCCGACGCTCGTGCCCCGGTCATATGCCAATCGTATCTGTATAGAAATTGGTTAGGGTCACTTGTCCCTCGATAAGCCGGGATAGTAGGAGGTACAAATTTCCTGGGTAATTCCGCCTTTAAAATCCTTTCAGTGAACGGAGTTTTTGTCGGAGCGAATCCCCAATCGCTTTCATCCTCATGCCTCCGCATGCTTTCTCTCATGATTGACCGAACCATCCCTGATAGATACTCCTCGTCGTTTTGAGACTTTTCCCGTAAGAAGTTAGCTGCCCTTTCAAAAGTTTGAAAGGCAGGTTGTGGCCTTGACCCTTCAGCTTGGGAAGGTGTCCCTACAGCGGTGTTGTCTGGTCTTTGAGGAATATCTTTCTCTTGGGGGTCATGGGCATCTTCAGCATGGATTGTTTCATTATCCTGTCGTTGGTGACTTGCCTCAAGCAGGGCGTTTAACCTATCCATAATCAAGGCATTCTGGGCATTATGGGCCTCTAATTGTGCATTTTGAGCATTTAACTGTTGATTCAATCCCAAAACCACAGCGTCTAATTCCGCCCGTGTAACTCCCACAGTTGGAGTTGTCTGACTCAGAGGAGGAGAAGTGGCGATGTTCTCTTGAAAATCTTCAGATCTGGCAGATCTACGTTTCCTTTCGGGAGCCATAATTTCTGTTAAACATCTGGTCCTAACGGAGATTCTTTCCTCACAGTTTGGTGAAGCAATGATGTCAATGTTCCTGAGTTCAGTTCTCAGTGAAAGCACCAAAAATGTTAACGCTGAAATTTGAATGTTAACACCCCGGTATGTGAAGTATAGTTGTGAAAGCACCACCCGTGAATACGGGAATCAAGAGATAACAGTAAGTAGCAGAAAATGTAGTAAATGAGCACAGAGTTTATAGTGGTTCGGCTTATGATCAAGCCTACGTCCACTTCAATTCTTTTTATTGCTGACTGAATTACAACTTATTACAATCTCTTTCAATCACAATCCAATTCAATTCAAAAAGACAAGTAGCTAGAGAAGGCTTCGTCGTGACAGAGTTCTTTGAATCCATGATTGAATATGTCGAATCTTTGTGCGAAGTTTGGTCTAAATGTCTTACGTGAGCTTTAAGTGATGAAGTGTAGATTGCTTTGAAGATGGTGAAGTCTCAATCCCTTGAAGAAAATGATCCCCCAAAGTCCCCCTCATGTTGGAGATCGTCACATATTTATAGGCAAATCTGGATTAGAATTTTTCACCCAAGTCCTGAGTCGTGACCGACTCAGGGAGAGTCGTAGGTCGCGCTCGACTCAAGGGTCAAGAGTCAGTAGGCAATGGAGTAGGTGAAGTGGTACTCAGCTTTTCTTCATTCATCTGGATATAAGTCCTAACTCGTTCACGAGTTAAGAAGACACGGTTTAAAATGAGGCAGCACTAAAATTTTGGTTCTGTGGTTTTAGGTCGTGTTTGACTTATACTAGGTCGTAAGTCGGTCACGACTCAAATGCAGCCGCTCTCGCCCTCCTTTGTCTTGAGTCAATAGGTCGTTCTGCCGTTAGGTCTTTTAGGTCGTAGCCCCTTAAGTCCTGTACCTCCCTGAGTCATGACATATCTTAAGTCGCGGAGGCCTTAAGTCGCAGATTTCTCTGAGTCGCGGGTCGCTCATTCTGTCAACTCATTAAGTCGTTCAATCCTTAAGCCGTAAACCGTTCACCTCCTTAAGTCGTAAGTCGCACAATTCTTTAACTCGTGCAACTCCTCAATTGTTGAGTCGGTAACTTGTTGAGTCGTGAAGTACCTTGAGTCGGCCGGCACCTTTAAGGCATTAAGGTTATAACCGGTGAGTCGCTGTCCCTCCTGAGTCGTTAAGTCGGCAATCAGTTGAGTCGTCGTTCCTTTTAGGTTGGCAACGAGTTAAGGCTGTTGAGTCGGTAATCATTGTGAGTCGCGAGCCTGGTTTGAGTCGCTTGAGCAGATGAGTTAACACATGTTTTTTGAGGTCCATGGGGAGCCGAGCTTCATGGCACTTGGGCGGTGATGGAGTAGCGAAGGCCTTCGACGTGGTGGAGCTCGATCGTCTTCTAACGCAGTGAGGTGGTCGTTATTCAAACTACAATGGCGGCCATGGTTTGTTTCATACGTGTACAACTTAATGGAGGAGAAAGGAAAAGCAGGGCTTGATTTCAACACCAGGAACTTGTGGCTCTAATTGATCTTGGATTAGAAATTAAGAATAAAATTAAAATTGATTTATATTAAGTTGTATAAAGTTTGTAATGTTATAACTTCTTCATACGAGGTCCGTTTCGCATGAAATGAATTGCGCTGGGTTCTTATTGACGCGCGCTACATTATAGAGATGGATTGGGATTAATTTGAGCTAGTGAAAATTTTGGTCGAAATTAACTGCTTGTTTAATTTTAATCGGAATAAATCGCTATCGCGATGACTACAAGCAATGTGAGTACAACCAACTCTTTCTGACTCACTGATATTTTTATATAAGTGAGAAGAAATATTATTTATTTTGATTGATGATTGTTTGGATGATATATGATATATTTATTGGTATTTGGATATATATACCTGCATAGTGGAAGCAGGTGATCCTATACGTTTCCGTGTATAAGTGGATGACTGTGATAACCCGGTATTTTTGCAACATTGTTTTAATAAATAATACAATCTAATTAAATAAAATACTAGTTTTTCATTTTCAAATAAATAAGATTTTAGGGCATCTTCCAGTTATATATGTTGTGTGAAGGAAATTTTAATTTGAAAATCTAAAATAAAATCTCTCAAAAACTATTGGAAATGAAATCTGTCTTATTCAATCAAATTAAATGCTCTATTTTATTAACATTTGATATAAAATGTAATCTAAATAATAATGTTTAAATTTAAGCAATCCTATCAATATTAAATATGAATATAAGATATAAATATAAATATAAAATATATAAATACAAATATAATGTTATAAATCAAATATTTGAAAGCTAGATTAAAAATGAAAATAGAACTAAGAATATAAGTTAGCAACAACTTATATGGTTAAATAGAAACATATGATAGTTTTGTAACATATGAAATCAGACAAAGTATTAAGTAATACCTGACACAAATATGGAAATGTATTATTCAAGCTAGAAGATAAGAAAACAAAATCTTGACAAAAAAATTCAATACATAAGCCAAATCAATATTATGACAACTTTACGTAAACATATAAGAAGGATTTAGATAACCTGTATATACATTTGTACAATGAAAAGCAGACAAATTATTCACATAACATGCAAAATATCTTTGTACAAAATAGAAATATCAATGAATCATAATTAGTGCAAACCTATGGGAAGACACATGCATTTAATGCTTTCACCTTAGCATAAGAATATGTTCAGCCGAAATTAGCAAATATCACTTGCATTTAATGATAGCACACCCTTTTGTCAGTTCAAATTGCAAGGAATCTTTCAGCCTCCATACAAAGAAAATCAAATCTGAGCAAAAATGTGTGAAGTTGTACCAGTTATAACTTGGCACTGTTCAAGCCCTTTCTATATATACATCATACAATATTTGTTCGTTTGATAACTTAGAAAAACTGAAATGAAATAAAATAAACATCTTTACTTTACAAACTCAAACAAATTAAATCAAGGCAGAGAATATTTTTCAGGAATTCAAATTCCAGCAACTTCAAGTCTATTGGAAATAAAAGATCATCTCAACAACAAAAGATTTCAAATTTGGAAGCAAGTAATTCGAGTTTTTTTTTCTTCCAAATCTCAACCTACTCTGTTTCTTCATAAGAACGTGAGTAAACCTCGCCTTTTAATATTGAATCATCTTTAAATTTGGTTGAATATAATTTATCATAGTAGTAATGATTGTGAAAACGTTTTGCCTGGATATATTAATGTGTTATCCATAGTATATGTGCTTCTGTATGACTATGTTTGGATATTTATGTTGTACCTGTTTCTACAGACCATAAACTCAACTCAAATTTAATTTCCTTCTCATACGAACCATTATAGGCTAGGATATTTTAAGGAAATATGTTTGAGTTAACCAGACCATATTTTTGAAATTGATTTATAGTGCTGTTAGCTTGTAGTTGTACTACCAAGAGGATAAAGCAGTGGAAATCAAATTAAGTTAGGAATTTAATTGTTTAAATTTCAAATATTTGTTTAGATCGTCAGATACGATTGTAAAAATTATTATTTTGAAGAGTGACATCATAAATTTTATGTTAGTATTGGTTGAGTTATTATGAGTTGAATGGTAACTGGTTTTTCTTCGATTCCCAACTGACGCAGCGGATATTACGAAAACAATGAAATCGATGAAATGTAGCAATCGGTGGATTGAAGATACTGAAGTGCCCAAATTCGTTGATCACAAAGATACCGAATTCTAGCTATCCTCGTCACGTTGATCGCGCACAATACCGTGAAGGAAGATCTTCAATTATTCAAGCGTTGATCAAGCGCACTTGATTCCGCGAATCGGCTTCAACAATCGTTGATTCGAGCGCACTCAAATAACCGAAAGTGGAGATAGGAGATTACACTCAACTACCAATTTAAATTGAAAGCACAAAGCTAACAAAGGAGAATTTTATTCCAAAATCAACAACCTTGAAGTGTACAACTCACTCCCTATTTATAGTGTTTTCGACCCAGACCTTAAGTCGTATACGACTTACGGCTTACCCATAGGTCGGTAACGACTCATCAACAAATGCGACTCAACAGATATACGACTTAAGCAAGCCGCGACTTAACGACTCAACAATTACAACACAATACATATGTACACATGACCGACTTAAAGAAATACAACACATACGGCTCAAAGCTTCACCGACTCATGACTCTACAACCTGACGAGTTACAACGACTCATGACTTATGGCTTAGCTCTCTGCCGACTTACGACTTAAGTAATTACAACGCAACACATAGGTCGGTGACGACCTAAATACAACACGACTCAAGAAATACAGACTCATCACCTTCGGTCGACTCAACTACATACCGACTTAAGAGCATACACTAGGTCGTTGCCGACCTAACACATCACATACAGCTATGGACACGACTTACGACTCAACTATGGAACGACTCAAAACACACGCGACTTAAGCTTCCAAGCTCCCTGCGATATCTCCTCACACGACTCATAGTAACCGAACGACTTAAGCCCTCTAATAGCTGGAACTTTCCCCTGCTTCATGATAAGTCATGGACGACCTATAGATGAGTCGTTGGGTCGTGTACGACTCATCAAACTCGAACATCTCAAGATCCCGTTAAGTCGTAACCCTGTTCCCTTAGCTTTGTTAAGCCGTGGACGACTCAAGCCCTCCTTAAGTCGTCTACGACTTACTCCTTTGGCCTGAGCTGCATCATCCTCCCCTGGTTGAGAAAAATTCGCCCTCGAATTTCTAAATTCTTCCGTAACAGATTGTTCATCTCCATAGTATGGCACAAGATGCTTAACATTGAATACGTCAGAAGTGTACACATCCTCCGTTAGCTTCAACTTATAAGCATTTTCATTAATCCGTTTCACAACTTCTACAGGGCCAATTTTTCTGGCTTTCAACTTGTTATAAGCGCCCATTGGAAAACGATCCTTCGTTAACACAGCATACACCAAATCTCCTTCTTTAAATTCAACATTTCGTCGCTTCAAGTCTGCAGTCTGCTTATATTTCACATTTGCTTTCTCCAATCATTTCTGAACGATTTTATGACATTCAGTCAATTCATCAACAAAATCTACAGCTCGTTTAACCGTCCCCTTCGGTTGTGGTACTACTGCCAAATCCAACGGTCCCTTTGGCAAACTTGAATATACGACCTGAAATGAACTGAATCCCGTACTACGATTCACTGCATGATTATGTGCAAACTCTGCCTGGCATAACTTCATGTCCCAACTCTTCAGATTATCCTTCACAAGACATCGCAACAAATTTCCCAATGACCTGTTAACAACTTCTGTCTGTCCATCTGTTTGTGGATGATAAGCGCTACTAAATTTCAGCTTCGTTCCAACCATCTTCTACAAACTTAACCAAAAGTGACTCATAAAACGAGTATCCCTATCCGACACAATAGATTTTGGCAATCCATGAAGTCGATAGATCTCCTTGAAAAATAACTGAGCAACATGAACAGCATCCGCCGTCTTTTTACAAGCAACAAAATGTACTATCTTTGAAAACCTATCTACCACAACAAATATAGAATCATTCCCCCTTTGAGCCCTAGGCAAACCTAAAACGAAATCCATGATGATATCAACCCATGGTTTAGTCGGTACATGTAACGACATATACAATCCTGCATTTGTCGTTGTTCCTTTCGAAACCTGACAGATATAACACCTCTGAACAAACCTTTCAACTTCCTTCCTTATAGATGGCCAATAATAGGACTGAGAGATTAACTGCAATGTTCGATCTCTGCCTACATGTCCTCCCTCATGAAGCTCCTTTACTATCTTCATTCGTAAGCTACAATCCGGTACACATAATCGTTTCCCTTTGAATAAGAAACCATCAACCAACGCAAATTCATCAGAACTTCCCTCCTTGACTTTCCCAATAAATTTCTTAAAGTAAGGATCTTCTTTAATCAGTTCTGGTAACAATTCAAACCCTGTCACTTCAATCTTCATTGTAATTAACAAGTGATTCCTTCTGCTTAATGCATCTGCTACATGATTCGTCACCCCTGACTTACGTTTCACGACAAAGGTAAACTGATGCAGATAAGCAATCCATGATGCATGCCTTGCTGAAATCTTATCTTGCCCTTGCAAATGCTTCAAAGCATCATGGTCGGTGTAAAGAACAAACTCCTTATGGAACAGATAGTGTCTCCAATGTTTCACTGCTTGCACCACTGCATAAAACTCCACATCATATGTACTATATCTCATCTTTGCCCCTGATAACTTCTCACTAAAGTATGCAATAGGACGTCCCTTCTGACTCAACACCCCTCCGATCTCAACTTTAGATGCATCAGTGTGTAGTTCAAACAACAACTGAAAATCTGGTAATACAAGAATTGGTGCTGAAGTCAACAGCTTCTTGAATTGCTCAAAAGCAACCCCTGCTTCCTTCGACCAAGAAAACTGTTTCCCTTTCATACAATCAGTAAATGGAGCCATCACGGTACTGAAGTGTGGAATGAATCTTCGGGAGAATGACGCTAGCCCATGAAAACTTCTCACTTCCGTAATTGTCTTTGGCTGTGGCCAATTCCTGACCGCTTCAACTTTATTCTGGTCCACCTATATACCTTCTCCTGACACAACATACCCCAGAAATAAAGCACTCCTCGTCATAAACACACATTTCTTTGTTGCGTCATAGAACTGTTCTTTACGAAGAATAATTAACACCTTTCGCAAATGCTCTACATGCTCCTCTGTACTTCCACTATATATCAGAATATCATTGAAATATACCACCACGAATTTCCCAATGAATGGTCTAAAGATTTGATTCATCACCCGCATGAACGTACTAGGTGCATTTGATAAACCAAATGGCATAACCACCCATTCGTACAGACCCTCCCTGGTTTTAAAAGCAGTCTTCCACTCATCACTTGGTCTAATACGAATTTGATGTTATCCGCTCTTCGAATCAATCTTCGAAAATATAGTAGCCCCACTCAACTGATCTAGCAAGTCATCCAACCTCGGCATTGGGAATCTATATCTCACAGTAATCTTATTCAATGCTCGACTGTCAGTGCACATCCTCCATGTTCCATCCTTGTTTGCTACCAACAAAGCTGGCACAGCACAAGGACTCAAGCTTTCCTGAACACGTTCCTTCTCTAACAACTCTTCCACTTGCCTTCGCAACTCCTCATGTTCCTTAGGACTCATTCGGTAATGTGGTCTATGTGGTAATACTGCTCCCGGAACAAGATAGATTTGATGTTCAATGTCTCTCAGTGGCGGTAACTCCTTAGGCAACTCTTCTGCAAATACATCCTCAAATTCTTTCAAAACTGGCTTTGCTTCCTCTAGAATTTCAACCTCTTCACTTCTCTCACGCCCTATCAACAAGTACACTTCAGGTTCCTCTTCGACTTCCTTAACGAACTCCTTCAATGATAATAAGGTTTTCAGCTCTTCAATCTCCTCCAGCTTGTTTTCCTTCTGTTGTTGCTTTTAGGAACTAAAATAATCTTAGTCCCTTCAAACATGAAACTATAACTATTAGCACGACCATCATGTTGCACTGCTCTATCAAATTGCCATGGTCTGCCTAACAACAGATGACACACATCCATGTCTACAACATCACACCAGATTTCATCTTTGTACTTCTTTCCAATTGAAAAATTCACACAAGCTCTTCGCCCAACTTTCACTTCACCACCCTTCCTTAACCATGCTAGCTTGTACGGTTTAGGATGCTTCTCAGTTTTCAAGTTCAACTTCCTCACTGCTTCAGTAGAGGTAATATTGTCACAACTCCCAGCATCAATGACGAACTTGCAAACCTTTCCCAGAATAGTGCATGTGGACTGAAATATATTATTCCTCAACCAACTGTTTTCCTCTTCTTGCTTCATTGCCAAATAACTTCTCCTCATCATCAAATTACACCCTTCATCTCCGGACAACTCTTCTTCCTTCTCAACATAAGGTGAATTAGAACATTCAGCTTCCATATCCTCTTCTTCAACCTCTGCAACCATTGCTCTCTTCTTCGGCTTCGGACGTTCATTGCTTTTGTGACCCAACTCCTGACAATTGTAACATTTGAAACTGCTATTAACCTTTGCCTTCTCAACCTCCTTCACAACTGGTTTTGTGACTGCTTTAGGAACATTAGAACTTCCACTAACACCCTTCACTTGATTATTGGAATTAGTAAACACACCACCTCCACGCCTTCCCTGCTTCTCCCAAGCCAACGCTTTCTGATGTGCTTCTGCAACAGATCTCGGATCAAACATATTAACCATATCCTGGATCTGCATTGTCAGTCCTCCAACAAATCTAGCAGTTAGCTGTTCTTCGGTCTCCATAATATCATTCCTGGCAATGAGTTGGTAAAATTCATCTGCATAATCATTAACTGACTTCGTCCCTTGCCTCAGATTCTGCAACCTCTGGTACATAAGTGATTGATAGTTATAAGGTAAAAATGTAGCTCTCATCAATTTCTTCATCTTATCCCATGATTCAATCTTTGACTTCCCCATTCTCTCCCGCGTAAGTTTAGTTTGCTGCCACCACGCCAAAGCTCTCCCCCTCAACCTAGTAGCAACTAACTTCACTCGACGATCTTTAGGAACCTCCTTGAAATCAAAGATCTCCTCAACATTAGATAACCAATCCAAGAACTCTTCAGCTACCATCCCTCCTTTAAATTCGGGAATTTCCATCTTCATACCCGATTCCCATCGACGATCATCATCTACATTCCCATATAAGTTTCGAACTTGGTCTCGATCTTGATAATGAATGCTAGCTCTATCACCCTCTTCATTAAAATCAAATGTGTGTCTATATCGATCTCGACCATTATTATCCCTTTGATCACGCATGTCTCTTCTACTACGTCTCTCTTCATCTCTATATGGCTCATTTTCATACTCACGTGGAGTTCTTCTCTCTTCATGGCCATAGTCATGGTGATCTCCCCTCAATGAAATTGATGTTTCTCTTCTCTCTCTAAAAGATTACGGTGATACCCTCCTCGCTTCCGTAACCGATGGCGAAACTCTGTTTCCTCCATGGTTCGAGATTGGTGATCTCCTCCTTTGAGTTTGATTCATATCAATCATCAACTTCTATAACTTTCTAATGCCTTCATCAAATTTCTCATTAATACGTTGTTCCATTAGTTCGGTTTCTTCTCTTCTATACAACGCTTCAACATTCTGATGACGATTAGCTCTTCTCGGTGGCATGATTACACAATCACAAACACTTCAATAATTCTTCAACACAAGCAAGTCACGGCTCAACCACTAACTTGGCTCGGCCTCAACACTTCAACACAAATCAAACTTCACCTAGGCTCGGCTACTTCTCACAAGTATACACGGCCTACTCTTCGACTCTCGGCTTAAATTCAAACAACTTTCCAACTTTGATCAAAAATGAAATGGATCGAAAGCTTCTAACTTGTTTCAACTTCAAGATGAACACGATGAACTTTAACTTCAAATTCCTTGGCTCCAAGACTCGTCTTAGCTATGATTGGCTAAGTCAAGCCCTGATACCAAAACTGACGCAGCGGATATTACGAAAACAATGAAATCGATGAAATGTAGCAATCGGTGGATTGAAGATACTGAAGTGCCCAAATTCGTTGATCACAAAGATACCGAATTTTAGCTATCCTCGTCACGTTGATCGCGCACGATACCGTGAAGGAAGATCTTCAATTCTTCAAGCGTTGATCAAACGCACTTGATTCCGCGAATCGGCTTCAACAATCGTTGATTCGAGCGCACTCGAATAACCGAAAGTGGAGATAGGAGATTACACTCAACTACCAATTTAAATTGAAAGCACAAAGCTAACAAAGGAGAATTTTATTCCAAAATCAACAACCTTGAAATGTACAACTCACTCCCTATTTATAGTGCTTTCGACCCAGACTGTAAGTCGTATACGACTTACGGCTTACCCATAGGTCGGTAACGACTCATCAACAAACGCGACTCAATAGATATACGACTTAAGCAAGCCACGACTTAACGACTCAGCAATTACAACACAATACATATGTACACATGACCGACTTAAAGAAATACAACACATACGGCTCAAAGCTTCACCGACTCATGACTCTACAACCTTACGAGTTACAAAGACTCATGACTTATGGCTTAGCTCTCTGCCGACTTACGACTTAAGTAATTACAACACAACGCATAGGTCGGTGACGACCTAAATACAACACGACTCAAGAAATACAGACTCATCACCTTCGGTCGACTCAACTACATACCGACTTAAGAGCATACACTAGGTCGTTGCCGACCTAACACATCACATACAGCTATGGACACGACTTACGACTCAACTATGGAACGACTCAAAACACACGCGACTTAAGATTCCAAGCTCCCTGCGATATCTCCTCACACGACTCATAGTAACCGAACGACTTAAGCCCTTTAATTGCTGGAACTTTCCCCTGCTTCATGATAAGTCATGGACGACTTATAGATGAGTCGTTGGGTCCTGTACGACTCATCAAACTCGAACAACTCAAGATCCCGTTAAGTCGTAACCCTGTCCCCTTAACTTTGTTAAGTCGTGGACGACTCAAGCCCTCCTTAAGTCGTGTACGACTTACTCCTTTGGCCTGAGCTGCATCACCAACAAACCATGGGTGGATGGAGGTTGACTATTGGCCGAGGGATAACTGAAGTGGTGATGAACTATGGAAAAATAGTATAAATATATTTAGTATGGAGAGTAGAATGGTTGAGGTCATGTTAGGGTTTTCATGACCGTTTTAATGGTCTCGGTTGTAGCGCAATGGTGAATTGGAGAGAGGGATAGAAACGTGCGGTCGTGGGGGAAACCGTGGAGGACGATGTGGCGAACCTGATGGCAAAGGCAGGTGATTTACAATGGGGGTGGATGGCAAGGCGAGAGGTTTGTTTTGGCTGATCTCGACTACAGTTTTGGGTAAAGTATGTTTTTTTTAATAGATGATGGAAAAATTGATTTAAGAGTTCGGTCATGGTGTATAAACGAAGACGAACATGAGGGAATCGTCGGCGGCGAGTAGCTCGATTTTCGACGAACGTGTAGGTGCACAAGGGATATGCAGTGTCTTCATGTATGATCTTTTGTGTTTAATGGAGAAGTGAGGAAGGGGAAATACTGGGAGAGGGTAGAGTGGAAGTGAGATGGGCCGAAGTGAGGAATTGGGCCGGAGATAAAAGGAAATGGAAATATATCCAGTATGGTATTAATGAAGTTTTATTTATTTATTTATTTTGGTCTCTGTTTCGTGCGAGTTCAGGAGGAAGTTAAGAATGTGGTTCGGATGTTTAAGAGTTGGACCAAGAGTAGAATTAACAATTTTAAGTTTAAACAAGTAAGCTTTAAATACAAACTGAATCTAGTTGAATCTATTACTTAAATCCTTTCTTTATATATAATCTAGGTTTAAAAGAAAGATATGAGGAAGCTTTATAAATTGTTTAACTTGAAATTGTTGAGTTAAAATTATTTTTAAGTTATTTTAAGACTTAATTTGAAATTAAAATTAAGTATAATCAAAGATAGATTAGTAATTAAAGATTTATTAATAAATTGATTAAATAATTAGAGATTAATTGCATAATTGATATTTACTAAAAGGTAAGTAATTACAAGATAAATTGTTAAGGATTAATTAAATTAATTTGTAATTAAAGGTTAATTAACCCATGAGATAATTACTTGATGAAGAAATTAATTGAAGGGAATTGCTTAATGGAGGCGATTAAGAATTTAATTCTTAGAGCAACTAATTAATGATTGATTGATTAAGGGGACCAATTAATGGTAGTTAGTTAACGAGTATGATCAATTAAAAATAATTAACCAATAAAAGTGATTAAAAAAATCATTAATTAATTAAATTAATGGAAGTAATAAATCATGTTAATTAATGATCGAATGATGATGAGTGTTTTAAAGTGGTTGATATTCCGAATATGAATTTGCTTTGTGATATGAGACGTTGGATGTACGGTGGTAATGTGATTATTTAAATTATGAATTGCTGTGTAAAAAATGTTATCCGGTAATTAAAGTTGAATTTAATTTGATAACATGGGTTTAGAAGATATTGAATTTGAAGAGACCGGAATCGAGTATTGGGAATACCCGAAACCACTTCGAATTATTATAGATTGATATGAGAAATCTATTTGCTGGAGTGAAGTGTTCTTAAGGGAATTGGACTATTTTAAATCTAAATCTTGGTATTTAGAAAACTTATATGTGAAATAAGTGACGTGGATAATAAATTGTGGCATTTGAATTGTTTCGAGTTACCCTGGGTTTTATATGGGTTATATACTTTTTAATTCCATGTTAGATGGGTTTACTCACGCTGGTTTCCAGCATGGCCTGGGTGTTACTTTGATGTAATGCTCAAGTCAGACCGAGACAGATTTCCAGGGTAGGTACGTTCTGGAGCTCAGGAGGCGAGCTGGATAGCAATATCGGTTAGAGTACTTTCCGCTGTATTTATATTATTGTTAATCTGAGTCATGATAATTGTATGTATTCAGTGACTGGATATATATGTTAAACACTGATGTATATTAAATGTAATCGATAGATACATTATTCTTTTGGAAACTATTATTATTTATTATTATATTTTATCCGCTGCGAATGTGAGATGTTTGGTGTTTCTGTTCTTCTTCTTCTATCTCTTTCTTCTTTTTCATAACTATCTGGAATTTTCGGGATCGAAAATTTCAGGTCGTTACATTTGGTATCAGAGCAGAGAGGTTAAGCGAGAACCTTGGCTCTGATGAATGCACTCATTAAGGATAGGGTCAGTAATAACATAGAATGAGATGAGTATGTATATACATATATGAGAGAGTGTACTTGTTATTTTCTGATATAAATATTTTAAATGATTTCATATAAGATTATATTATGATAAAGCGATATTCCACTCTAATAAATATTAAGGACATTACCTATTGAATTATTAGAATTAAATCAAGAAGTAATATAATACAACCAAACTAAAATTAAATAAAGATAAGTTTGAAATGGATTCAAACGGAAATTGAAATTTTGAATTGGAGAAGTATTTCAAGAAAAGATGATAATGAGTGGTATTAGATATGATAATCTTGGTTATTATCATAAGTGATTGTTGTGTGTTTAATAATAAAATGTGTATTAATGAGTAAGAAAAATGAAATATTCTAAAGAAGTAAGCATTTAAGTAAAGTATGACTTAGAAAATTGAAAATACCTCAATTATGAATTTTTTTAAAATCTGGGTCCAGAATTTCAAAATTTTGTTTCAAAGTAATGAGAAATAATAAAATAAGTATTATTTGAATAAATGGGACTTGTTACAAATAATGGGTTGTTTGAAAATTTGATTTGAGTTTAAAACTCAAGGTGTTAAAATATGAGGTATAATTTGGTAAGACAATTAATATAAATATATAAGAGTACAAGTTGAATTCTTCTGATTAAATCAAATTTATAGGTTAGGAAGTCTCTCTAGAGTTCAGTCTTCGAGAGAGATGGCTAAGAGTGAAGAATGGAAGGATAGATGTAGAGAGCAGAGAGCAGAGAGCAGCTGGACATAGGGATCGAGAGGAAGAAAATCAAGAGTATGAAAAAAGGGTTAAGGAAAGAGCTACACCAGGACCTCATGATAACGTCACCTGCTACAGATGTTTCAATAAAGGTCATTATGCAGCCAAGTGCAGTAAGACGAGGAAAGAATTGAAGGGTACATTTCATCGGTTTCGCTCTGAGATCTCGTGCTTTAAGTGTCATAAGAAAGGACATTTCTTAAGTTATTGCCCGGAAGGGGGGAAGGCGGAGTGTAAACTAGTTAAACCGGTCAAGAAGTCGACTATTTGTTATCATTGTAAGAAGATGGGGCACATTGCTAGAAATTTTCCCGAGAGGCAGAAAAGGAGTGAAGCTATGGAACGTACTATTGGAGGTGTGAAGGTTATCCAGATTGATGACAGGGTAGATATATTTTGTGGTAAATGTTATAAGTGGGGACACCCTGTTGAGAAGTGTATGTTCGGGTTTTTCCCTTTGGGGGGAAGTCCATAGAAAGGATTCTTGTAAGAATATTAGGGCTTTGATCTTTCCGAACCTTTAGGTAGTAGCAAGGCAACGGGAGTTATGACTTGTGTAAGACTCTTATTTTGGATAGATGAATGCAATGTATGAGCTACTATCATGTAGTCGATTAATGTATGGAACATTTTTAGTAGTAACACCTAATATAATGTTTTCTTTATCTATAGAAAGTTTAATCTACAGATTAATTGTGTAAATAATGGATTTTGAATTTTTAAACAAGGATAATCTAATTTAAGAGGCTAATCCAACATTGGGAAAGTTAACTCGAATATATATACTTCGGGATGGTTTAAATTCAAGATTGAAATTGAATTAGTTCAAATTGAATCTGATTTGAATTAATTGGATTTGAGATTGAAGGTGTATAAGTTAAAAAAAATTAATTAAATGGAAAATTTGGATTGGATTGAAATGATTTGAAACTGAAGTGGGTTCAACTGATATTAGTCCAAATTGATTGGAATAATTTGAAATTATAATTAAAGCTAAACATAATTAAAATCAAATGGAATTTGAACTAAATTTGGAAAGAGGTTGAGAATTAATTCAACTTGACTTAGGAATAAATCAAGTCCAATAGAAATTGGAGTTATTTGAATTGGAATTAGGTCAATTTAAATGAAAATTTGAATTGAATTGTTGGGAAAGTGAACAGTTGACTCTTGACTATTTTCAATATAAATTGTTTTAATGTAAACTTACTTTCCTGGCTATTTAATATATACAACTTTTCTTTCTTAAAGCAAAACCATTTTATACATGGTTTACATTATTTTGGAGCTATTTAATCATTTTTCAACTATTTTCTAAACTAATTACTATTTTTCAACTATTTTAAAAATAAATTATCATTTTTCAATCACGTAAAATTTCTGGAACTATTAACTATTTTTCAACTATTTTACAATTAGTTAACTATTTTAAAGCTATTTTGTAAACTATTAATTATTTTTCGACTACTTATCTTTTTTTTAAAATTTTCAAGCTATTTTCTAAATATAAACTGGATGGAGTTCAAACTATTATTGATTTAAATACCCAACTGAGATAAGAATTGAAGTGATAATTCAACGAGAATTAAGGCAATTGTAAATAAGTGAAAAGGAATTAATGGAAATGTGAATAGAATGAAAATTGATTTTTGGTTAATAATCAATGAAAATAAATACGTAGGATGTAATTATATTACTCTATTCGTATAGTAATTTGATCTAGATTCGAGCGTAGAATTTCGAGATAGTTTAATCAATCCAAGTTGGGATTTTTCACTCGAATTTCGACGGTGAACCTGGATATGGATTGTTGATTGGTTCTGGATATTCTCTATCATAGTTAAGTCTATGCAAGGAAAATTACGGTTTCTAATCAAGAAATCAGATCTGTGTCCGCACTAGGAAGTCGGGTGGACAATGCTAGTTCAGAAGTGAAATTGTAACGACCTGGAAATTTTCGATTCCGAAAATTCCAGATAGTTAGAGAAAAGAAAAAGAGATAGAAGAAGAAGAATAGAAAACAAACACACAATCTCACATTCGTAGCGGATAAAATATAATATCAATAATATATGGTTATACTAAAGAAAACTGTATCCATTAATTTACATCGACATATCAGAGTTACAACAATTTTATACAACATTAGACAGATACAATTTAACATGTCACAGGTATATACAATATCATAGTGGAAACTTTCCATACGTCTCTGTCATCCAGCTCGCCTCCTGGGCTCCAGAACGTCCTTACCTGAAATCTGTAATACTCGGTCTGACCCGAGCATTACATCAAAGTAACACCCGGGTCAGGCTGTAAACGAGCGTGAGTAATCCATCTAACAAGCAATTCTAATGCCTAAAAGTATATAAAAACCCAGGTAACTCGTACCTTTCTACGAGTTCTTACTTACCCTGGTCTATACGCATCAAACTTTCATATCTAAGTCTTATTACTTAAATTAAATGACCAAGCTTACATTAAAATTCCATTCCAACTTATTCATTCCTAGGTCAAATTCCATAATGAATCTTTGAAGATTATAAATCGAAGTGGGTTTGGGTATTTACTGATACCCGACCCCGGCCTCATCAAATTCAGGGTTATCTCAAATTCGAGTTGTAGTTTTAAACAATACAATACATAATCAGGGTATCGTATCACACCACAATCCAACTTAGATAGATAACTTATACTATCACAGCACATCTAAATCTTCCAACAACAACTCAAGTCATCCAATACCATTTAATCATCCGTAATAATATTTATTAGGAATATAATTCCTAATTAATTTAATCCACATTAAATTAATCATAATCTTTAATTACTGGGTTTATCATAATCCTGCTTACTTAACATTAACTAATTTCAATTCAGTTAATTAATTCAATTTTTTTATCTATATTAATTAATCACCCTTGACTAATTATACTTAAATTTCAATAATTAATCAACTCTTAATTAATTACGCCTAAATAAATTAACCTTTACCCTCCATATTAAATAATCCCTTAATTACTCTTATAAAGAAATTAAAAACGATTTATTACATCTATCCTTAAATAATTCCTCAAATCAACCATTCTATAATCACTTGTATTGATTAATTTTCCTTTAATTAATCACACTCACTACTACTACCATTTATTAGTCTCCTTAATCACTCAATTCTTAATTAATTACTATACGTAATTAACTCTTAATTATTTAATCTTTAATTACTTAATCAATCTTAATCATCAAAACCATAATTAACTTTTAGGATAAACCATTTTCTTAATTAATGACTTAATTATCATATCCTATAAAATTTAAAACATTTTATCTTTGATTAAACTTAATTTTATATATAAATTAAGTCTAAAACAACTTAAAAAGAATTTTAACTTAATCAGTTCAAGTTAAACAAAATATAAATCTTCCTTAAATCATTTGTTTCAAACATTGATCATATAAAGAAAAGATTTTTAAGACATAGATTGAAAACTAGATTCATTTTATATCTTAACATTTACTTGTTTTTAAAATTTAAAACGGTTAAATTTACTTTGGGTCCAAGCCTCAAAACTTCCGAGCCAAATTCTCATCTTCCTCGTGAAACTCGCATTAAAACCCGGGACCATGAAAAACTTCTTAATTCATACTTGATAAACTTCCCCTTAGCCCTAATTCTCGGCTTCTTCCTTCATCCCTGAATCTTGTCAACACGTCTTCTTTTCTTTCCTTAATTACTTCTTCCTTACCTCCGGTCCAATTTCCTACTTCGGCCCACCTCCCTTCCTCTCCATCTTCCTAGTATACTCTTCCTCACTTCATCAGTAAACAAGAGAACATGCACAAGGTCCTTGCGTATCCATTGTGCACATACACATTCACCGGAAGCCGAGTTAGTCGCCGCCGCCGATTTCCACAAGTTCGCCTTCGTTTACTCACCATGCCCAATCACTTGAAACAACAGTTACCATCATTACTCGAAAAAACATACTCTACCCAAATCAGTAGCCAAGATCAACCAAAACAAACCCTCACCTTGCCATCTTCCACCATTAAAAATCATCAGACCTTATCATCAAGTTTGCCCCGTCGTTCTCCACAGTTTCCCCTATGACCGCACGTTTCCATACCTCTCGAACAACAACCTCCCAAATCGACTCCGGAACCCTAACTTAAGTCGCACCACCAACCACGATATTCAGAAAAATGAGATACCATTTTTCTCTCAAACCTTGGCATACAAACTTCCTTCGGCCATAATCCCTACACCTCCGACCAACGTGATTGCCGGAATTCGACGAATTTCCAGATTCTGGTCATCACACTATTTCTCCACATCCACGAATGTAAAAATCATCGTGTTCCGATCAAAAATTTCCATATTCAAATAAGATTCAATAAATATGATCAAACTTGAATTTTTTTTTTAAAAAAAAAATCTAGTTCTTACTTTGAAATTTTATTTCCACTGACTCATCCTGTTAGGAGATAAATTCTTGATATATATGCCAGGAAATATTTCTAAAGGATAAATCTAGGAAACACAAACAAATTTCCTTTAGAGATTTTAGCTCAAAACTGTTTATATCAAGTGTTATAGAAATTTTATTGAAATGTGTTCACTTACGGTAAAGCAAGCCTAAGACCACCACACAACAAAATTTGCTCTCGAATTATTCTTAACTTATAATATAAACGTAAATAATCGTTTTCATAGTTTACAATATCTTCAGATTTAAACAAGAACAAATGATATGTATTTTTTTTTGATAGATATTGATTTAACTGAAAGATCATTATTTCACAATCATCCCTTAATGTTTTTACCAACAGTCTTCTTAAAGAAATGAAATTACATAGCTTTGATCATTTTATTTTAAAAAAAAACTAGCTTAATTTACTCTGTAAGAACTATAATTACATTTTAAACTGGAAATACAATACTCTATCTAAGAACAGAGGGTTTATACAGGCATGCATGTTCAAGCATCTGCATATTTACTTATATACAAACAAAATATCACCATGTAAACCACTTTACTTAGAAATCGAGGCCTAGAAATCATTTAGATGAATAGATTTAAAATTTTATAACCAGGTTTTAAAACCTGGATGTCCAGACAGAGGCATGTCAAGCCTGATCCAAACATATACACAGAGTTTATTACTCATATATTTACAAAATCCTTTTTAAAGAACATGCTCAGCAGAATTCATATCATATTTCATTAACCATCACATGCAATTTCAATATATACTAGATTTTCAAAGTTTACTCACCAGGAAATCTCAAAACAGAGTACTGTTTTCTCCCTAGGTTTTGGTCTGAACCCTTGCATTTGAATTGATGTTGGTCGTTGAATTTGATTCTATATTGTTGAATTTTACTTTAGGCTGAAACTGTAGCTTCTTATCATGCTTAATTTCAGTTTTGAAAAGAAAACTTATCTTTACTTTGATTTGTGGAAAATCTGAAAGTACATCTTGTCTATGATTTGAGTTTTGAAATTGTTTGCTTTAAATTGTACATTTTTCTCTGATCTGGTTTTATTTTCCAGATTTTAATTTGCTGAGTTTTGTTTTTGAAAGAGAAATGGTAAAGAGACAGAGAAGGTAATGTAGGGATATATGTAACGTCCCGTTTTTTCGCACATTTTAAATCGACACACGTGCCAATTCAAACCATACGGAAGGGCGGATTGTTATAAGGTAAGTAAGAAACAAAATAGAGAAGAAAAAAAACTAAACTGAATCTCACAGCGGAAGGATAAAATGTAATAATCAAATATGCAGTTTATAAATCTGTTTACAAAACCATTTATATAATACATAACAGAGTTACACATACCAATAACAATGCAGCGGAACAGTGTGTAGTGCACTAGTATAAATAATAATAATATAAATCTTCGTCTTCGTCCTCTAGAGCCAAATCTTCCAATCCTGAAACACTCGGACTGACCCGAGCGAATTTGAAAAGACAAAAACACTCGAGTCAGAACTAAAAGATCTTATGTGAGTTAAATTAACAGAAATAAATATGAGTGTAGTCACTTAAGAGATGCTCGGGATTTACATCTCCTAAGGATCCGTTAAACTATTTACTATGTAGTATATTGCGCTATTATAATAGTGTCTATTTGTAAAATAAACTTACTTTTAAATAGCGTTAAGGCTTTACATTTTCCACCTTAACACGTAATAGTCCCAGTAGTCCATCCAATATCATGGTCCCTCCTGATCGGGAAGCCACCAGAGGATACCACACGGGCTACGGGAGAAATCCAAACTCATATAAGGCGCGATAGGGTAGGTGACACGGCACAACTAGGCAATGCCAGGGTAGATATACCAATTGCTATCCGGGCTTGTGGTAACACGTAGCTGCTACTACCGCCCACCTCGAACAACACCCCAAAATCAAATAAAAGTGTCCACCGAATCAAAATCCAAAAGTCAGAGTATAATACCGAAGGAGTGCGTCCGATCAGAGGAATGACCTCATTGGCCCGAGAATCGCTCCTGTTTTAGCCACCTTATGCCAACTCACGGGTGTTGGGTCCACGTATTTACCTCAAGGAAACGCCTCCACCAACCTACTTCATTCTGGAATCTCCACAGCGTACACGGTTGTTAAAGTGGTTTTCGGAGTTGGCAGAGAGTATGACAACTTCCGACCCCGGTCTCTTCAACAACCAAACGTTATTATAACACCGCGGTCCTTTAAATTAATTTATACTGTTAACCCTGCCGCGGTTCATAGACTACTGACCCAAGTGATGCCGACCTAAGGCGTGAAGGGATGTCGATCTAACAAGGCATAACAATCTAAAAGCTAACAGGGGGATACCGACCTAAGAGTTAAAGTAATGCCGACTTAAGGCTTAAAGAGGTTCCGACCTAGGACTTACGAAGGGGTACCGACCTAGTATCTTAATATGGGAGACCGACTTAACTGCATAAGGCAGAAAAAGGTTGCCGACCTAAAAGTCTAAATAGGTTGCCGACCTAAGGTTTAAGTAGGTCGCCGACCCAAGGTTCGAATCAGTTGCCGACCTAAAGCTTAAAGGAGGTTTGCCGACTTAATGATCAGTAGTGAGTTCTGACCCAGCATGTGTGCCGACCTACATACCCAATTTGGTGGCCGACTTAAGTATCAAAAAGCATACCGGTTCATACTTGAGTCGTTAACTCGGTAACGACCTAGGACTTGGGTCATAACAGTTAGCTCATAACACGTTAACATGTGTTTTCTGCTTAAGCCGTAGACTGGGCATAATAGATTGGCGCCGACCCATGACTTAGTCTAACCCGGAGCCGACTCATGATCTAACTTAACTCGGCAGCTACCTACAATTAAACACCGAAAGCCCCTATAAATACACGACCATCACCAACATTCAAAGGACTTTTGGTCAATCAATTTCAAGCACCATTTCTCTGCCGAATTCCAGACTACTTCAACACTTAAAGCTTTTTGAGATTCAAAGAACGTCTAAAAGAACTTCATGAAGAAATCATCTACATCCACCATGGATTTGAAGATTTTTGTCAACATCGAAGTTTGAGTTACTTGTTCTAAGTCTTTTGTAATTCAAAATGTGTTGTACTTGAGAAGATTTGTATCAACTTGTAACGTGATCATCAATAAAAGTACTTAAAGTGGACGTAGGCTATACCCATAAGCCCAACCACTATAAAATTGCTGTTGTTTACTGCTTTTCCGCTATTACTTGCTTATAATTCTTTCCCGATCTATCGGGTGGTGCTTTCACAACTATACTTCACACACTGGCGTGTTAGCGTTCAAATTTAAGCGTTAACATTTTTGGTGCTTTCACTGAGAATTGAACTCAGGACAGCTGTCATCATTGCTTCGCAGAGATTTGAAGAAAGAATTTCCTTAAAAACCAGAAGTATATCTGAGATTATGGCTCCTGGAAGGAAAAGTAGATCTATCAGATCTGGGAACATTCAAGAGGGAACCTCCGCTTCCCCTGTGCCTAATCTACCCACTCCGTCTGTTGGAGTTACAAAAGCGGAATTGGATGCTGTGATTCTAGGGCTAAACCAGTAGATAAACGCCCAAAATGCACAACTAGAGGCTCAAAGTGCCCAGAATGCTCTGATTCTGAATAAGTTGAACGACTTACTTGGGGAAAACAATCAACCGGCTGGTAATGAAAGGAACTATGCTGGCAACATTCATGATGTTAATGAAAGGAATGCTCTTGAAAGGCCTACTAGTCCCTTTGAGCAGGCAGTACCTGACGCCGGTGGATCTAGAACTCGGCATGATGAGGAATATCTTTCTGGAATGGTCCGGCAGATCATGAAAGAAAGTATGCAAAGGGTTGAAGATGAGAAGGAATGGGGTTTCGCTCCAAGTAAAACTCCGTTTACTGAAAAAATCTTGAAGGCGGAATTTCCAAGGAAGTTTGTCCCTCCGACTATTCCAGCTTACAAAGGGACGAGTGATCCGAATGAGTTCCTGTATAAATATGACTGGCACATGACAGGTGCCAGGGCCTCCGATGAAATAAAGTGCCGATATTTCCCCGTATACCTGGAAGGCGTGGCTTTACTGTGGTTCACCAAGTTACCAGTCCGATCTATCGATCAGTTTTCAGACTTGACCAGAAAATTCAAGGAGCAGTTTAGACTGTATGCTTCGAAGGCCAAGGATATTATGTCACTATCGAGTTTAGAGCAGAATCCTGATGAGTCTATCAGATCCTTCTTGAACCGCTTCAATATAGCACTGGCTGAGGTGGACAATGCTGAACCACGAATGATATTGACTTATCTGATGAGGGCTATCGATAAGTCAAGCGAATTTGGGAAATTGTTAAATATGAAGGAGCCAACCTCTCTCGAAAAGTTCTACAAAAAAGCAGACGAATTCATTCGCTTGGAAAGCCGTCCTTTACCAGTAAAGACAGTGTTGGAAAAAGCAGAAGACAACACTGTCGCTCCACGCAAGAATGAATCGGTGGGGCAAAAAAGGGAGAATAGTAATGGGAAGAAACAGGGTAATCTGAAGAAGCCCCGATCCTTCAAGCCATCAGAATATACTCCATTATCACATACACCGGAGCACATCTACCTCGCCACTAAAGATTCCGTCGATTTCCCTAAACCTATCCCTTTGAGAACTGGGAGAAAAGCCATACAAAGTGGGAAATTCTGCCGCTTCCACAATCAACCAGGTCATGAAACTGATGAATGCCGCCAGCTGAAAAATCTGATTGAAGAGTTGCTAAGAGAAAACAAGTTGCAGCAATTCGTAAAAAAGAATAGCAACAATCCTGCATCGTCAAGTCAGGGGCAGCGGGCCCCTGTTCATCAGCCTGGGGAAGGAGAGAAAGCTACGGGGCATGAATCTGGAAGGCCCGTTATCAATGTCATTTCAGGAGGACCTCACCCAGCTGGTAAAAGTTGGGGTGAGATGGAGAGATATTCCAGGGCTTTGAAATATGCTCCAGCCGAAGAAAACGTCTTTGTTCTAGAAGACACTACGCCCCTTAAACAACAGAAAACTTTCAGTGATGATATTATTTTCAGAGCCAGAGATTCTACAGGTATTGAAGCTCCTACTTTAGATCCCTTGGTCATCTCGGCTGGTATTGGACCAGCCATTGTCAGAAGAGTCCTCATTGACTGCGGAGCGTCATGTAATATTCTCTTCAAGAAGACATTTGACCAGATGAAAATCGCTATGATCGATGTGCAAGCCTCATCACAGAAAATCGTTGGCTTCACTGGGGAGCCAAAGCAACCAGTAGGAACCATCGATCTGTTTGTAGAACTTGGGGAAGGAGAAAGGAAAGTGGTCCGAAAGCAAACCTTTGTGATCGTCGATGAATATTCTGCTTATAATGCTTTTCTTGGCCGTCCAACACTCGCAGCATTCAAAGCTATCCTAGCCCCGTGGTGCCTCACTATTAAATTTCCTACTGACAATGGAGTAGGAGTTATAAAAGGGGATCAAAATGCTGCGCGAGAATGTTATTGGACAGAGCTGCGAGAGTCAAGAAAAAGAGAAATGGGAAAGGATGCGGCAACTCCAGTCCGCATCAAGGAACCAGCTTTGTAGCAATTACAGAGCGGACCCTGCACTGGCGAACACAGCGGGGCACGGAAAGAAATGGATCCCAGAAAAGCCAGTACAGGGGAGAATAGAGTAGTACCGGTGGAAACAACAATTCCGGTACCTGTTGACCCGAAGGACCCAAATAAGGTGTTGAATGTGGGTTCGCAGCTTAATGTGTCAATTCAGAATGTCTTAATATCTTTCCTGAAAGCAAATCTGGATGTCTTTGCTTGGACTCATGCCGATATGTGTGGGATATCCCCAGAAGTTGCAGTACACGCTCTGAATATTGACCCAAAGTTTACGCCAGTTAAACAGAAAAGAAGAACCCAGGGTCCAGAAAGGTCAGCAGCATTAAAAGAAGAAGTTGATCGACTCATGGAAAATAACTTCATCAAAGAATCTACATATCCGAATTGGGTTTCAAATCCTGTGTTGGTCAAGAAAGCTAATGGGAAATGGAGAGTGTGCATCGATTTTTCTGATCTAAACAAGGCTTGCCCCAAAGATTGCTTCCCATTACCCAGGATCGATCAACTGGTAGACGGAACTGCGGGACATGAATTGTTATCCTTCATGGATGCCTATTCCGGTTATAACCAAATCATGATGCATGAGCCGGATCAGGAGGATACAAGCTTTATTACAGATGTTGGGCTTTATTGCTACAGAGTTATGCCCTTCGGATTAAAAAACGCAGGGGCAACCTACCAAAGACTTGTTAATGCTATGTTCAAACTGCAACTGGGCATACTCCTTTTGCGTTAGCATACGGGTCGGAAGCAATGATCCCGGTTGAAGCAGAGGTCCCTTCACACAGAAGAATCCATTTCAATCAAGCAGAAAATGAAAAGCTGCAACTTGAAGCGCTGGATCTCCTTGATGAAAAAAGAAATGAAGCTAACCTCAGAGTTGCAGCTCATCAGCAAAGGATAGCCAGACATTTCAATTCCAAAGTTCGGCAACGCAGCTTTGAAATTGGAGATCTAGTCCTGAAAAGAATTATGACCGCGACAGGTGTGTTTGGGCCAAATTGGGAAGGACCATATGTAATAGGTCAGAAGCTTCTTGACGGCACATTCAAGCTCACCACTGTTGATGGAGATCAAATTCCAAGGGCATGGAACAGCAACCACTTGCGTCCATACTTTACTTGAAAATTTTGTTGAAAAATTGTAAAAAGAATTATGAATGTATGATTCTTGTAATTGAAAGCAATTGTGAAACTGATGCAAGTAAATAATGAAAGAATATAAAGTGGATGTAGGCCCAATTTCATGGCCGAACCACTATAAATCTTGTGTTCCTTATTATCATTATATGTTTGCTTTGTTTTCGATATAAAAATACATAAAATGTATTGCTAAAATGTCAATTTAAATTTTTGCAGACAATGGAAATAAAACTTGCGCATAATAAGACCGAGCGATTCTCACCATCATTCAACAAACAAATTTCAAGTCACAAAGACCCCGAATTCAAATCCTAGATAGGAAATACTTCAATTGAACGGCTAATGATTTCGATAGAAACGAGCCCTTGCTGATAAATTGAGATTGTTTGAACAAACAAACATCCAATTAGGAAGCTAGTGCCCGTTCTCACGAACTTGCCTGGCAATGAAGTACACTTCCTTGGATTAAACAAGCCACTTGTGAGAGAAAGGGGAATGAAAACTTGAAAAGAAAAAAAAAAAAGGATCGCTGAAAAGGCATAAGCAAGTGAACAGAGGAACAACCAAAGCTACCATCGGCGGTACAAGTCCTCTTCGGAGGCGCAACTCTTCGGAGGATAAAAGACCTCTAATGGGTCATACGCCACAAAAAAGAAAGTTCTCTACTCAACAAAAAAGATTGGAGGAGTCATGACCCTCCAACCATGAGAGAGTAACTTCCAGGCGATGAAAACCCTCTTTGAGGCACATTTCACCAGGAGTTGAAGTGTTATAACCGCTCTTCGGAATTTCACTTCACCAGAGTTGAAATGTAAACAAAATAAAAGCCCTCTTCGGAGGCCCATTTCACCAGGAGTTGAAGTGTTATAACCGCTCTTCGGAATTTCACTTCACCAGAGTTGAAATGTAAACAAAATAAAAGCCCTCTTCGGAGGCACATTTCACCAGGAGTTGAAGTGTTATAACCGCTCTTCGGAATTTCACTTCACCAGAGTTGAAATGTAAACAAAATAAAAGCCCTCTTCGGAGGCCCATTTCACCAGGAGTTGAAGTGTTATAACCGCTCTTCGGAATTTCACTTCACCAGAGTTGAAATGTAAACAAAATAAAAGCCCTCTTCGGAGGCACATTTCGCCAGGAGTTGAAGTGTAGCAACCGCTCTTCGGAATTTCACTTCACCAAAGTTGAAATGCAAAAACAAAGACCTTCTTGAAAGCCCACGTTCCACCAAGATTGAAATAAAACTTCCAAGTATTGAAGCGTGAAAAGGCTTTCTTCGAAGGCACAACTCTTTGGGGGTACACGTTTCACCGAGATTGAAATAAAACTTCCAAGTGTTGAAACGTAAAAAATCCCTCCTTAGAGGTACGACCCCCTCCCGGGGACACAATCAAGAAAAAAGACCTCTTTGGAAGCACACGTTTCACCGAGATTGAAATAAAACTTCCAAGTGTTGAAACGTGAAAAGGCTTTCTTCGAAGGCACAACTCTTTGGGGGTACACGTTTCACCGAGATTGAAATAAAACTTCCAAGTGTTGAAACGTGAAAAATCCCTCCTCAGAGGTACAATTTTGTATAAAAAAAAAATCCTCATCAAAAGCGTACTTTAACTTTCAAATGGAAAATGATCGTAAAAAGAAAGGAAGTTAAAGTACCCTTCAGAGGTCCGCTTTACTACATAGAGGAATTCACTTGGTAAAATATGCACATAAGCAAAAGAGAAAAGTGATTTCTTCGAACGACAAAGCGTAAAAACTTATACGAAGGGAGTTGTACTCAATAAAAATTTTCTTTAAAGAATAAAATAATTATTCTTTAACAAATAAGAGTGCAAGTCCCCTCGAAGTATAAAATATCGCAACAAGCTTAAGGTATGGGGGCAACATGGTATAGTAGTATAGCTGCCTCAGTAAAGTAATACTCAAGCAACATACCATAAGCCCGCTGCAATACTATATGAACAAACTTGTGCAAAAATAAATAGTAAATGCATTCTCAAATTCAAACAGAAGTTTGTACAAACGAAGAATCATTTTATTCAACTATAATGCAGGTACAGGTTTCAAAATAAAAGCGGGGGCCGGTACCCGCACAACTCTCGGCCAGTTCATACAAAAGGCAAAAAGCTAAAATCTTCACTTCTTCTTCCCTCCTTTGGACCCTTTACTCGGTCGAATAACCAGCTTTTCAGGACGGCCAGTGGGTATAAGGGAAGTGGGAGAGGCAGGTGTAACCGGTCCAATTTCCGGCTCCTCTTCAGTGGCGGTGATTTTCTTCCCCCTCCTCTTTGATGTCCCACGCTTCTCTCTCCTCTGTGAGGAAGACTCACTCCACGGAGTGACAAGTTTTGATAGAACAATGTCGTCAGAAGGAGTCCGTTCCGGGGAAATGTCACCTCCCTCAGGTCTCTCATCTTTCTGCTCTTGCGAAGCGATGGGATCATCCAAGCCGTGAAGAGCCCCTATTTGTTCCTCCTGTGATCCAGGTTGCGAGGCAGAAGGAGGCACCGCCTGAAGAGATGAAGGAAGGATGACCGGAGGAGTAGAAGTTTGAGCAGTGCTTGGTACTTTCTCTACAGAAGAAAAAAGGTTAAAGTCAGTAAAAAGAGGAGATGAGGGTTCACCAATGAAGTCAGTAAAGAGAGGAGATGAAGGCTCGTCAAGGTTGAGAAAATAGCCAAGGAGCTCGTGAAACTCATGTGAAATAAACGAGTAACCAGCTTGAGCAGAATTGACAGTAGCGAGATTAACAGTGAAGTTACCTGGAGAAGCTGGTTTCCTGATATCGACTTCATAAGCTTGCGTATCAGCGCTCTCTTCACCCTCCTCTCCACCTTGTGTGCTTGTAATATCAGCGGTAACTTTGGTGGGAGAAGCGAGATGGGAACTGGAACCAATAATGTCGACTTCAGACGAAGAAGGTGGCTGGACTAGAGTAGTTGAAGTGGTTTTCCCCAGCTGATCCCCTTCCGTCACTTCGGTTCTTAGTTTGGCAAGTTGTTCCTTTCCCCTGGCGAGAGCAGCGCGAGCGTCTTCATCAAAATAATGCCTTTCCAGGGCTGACTCGTCATAACCAGCACCTTCAGCACCAAGCATATCGAGGGCGGCCTCCCACACTTCAGCTAAAGTGATCTCATACTTGGGACCAAGAAAGGCGAGGCTTCCACGCCCCAAGACGCTATGCAAGTAGAAGTCGAATAATGTTGAGCCGAAGCTGTTTTTGGTCGCCTCATGAGATTCTTCGGCTGCGATTTTGCCGGCGACAGCCTCATCGCGCTCCCTTTCAGTTCTGGCAAGCTGAAGCTTAAGCATTTGTATCTCCGCCTCCTGGGAGTTGTTTTTCTTTCGAAGCCCAGCAATATCCGAGACATAGCCTTCACTGATTCTTTTTTGTGCCTCGAGCCTATCTTCGGCATCCCTCTGACTGGCATGAGCATCTCTAACTTGTCTGAGAAGCACTTCTTCTTTTTGAGAGTATGAAGTAGAGGAAGCAGCAAGCTCATCTTTCAACTTCTCAACCTTTGCTTCGAGCTCCTCGTTGTAGGAAGTAATGCTCCTCATTTCAGTGTCGTGCTGCTCAAGGACCTTTTGCCACTCAGCCTTATCATTTTCCATGGTGAGCATGGCCTCTAAGTTGGCACGGTTAACTCTTTGAAGCTCATCAACAAGCTTCTGCCAGTTTGACATCCTCTCGATATCGAGCTTGACTGCATCAAGATTGCGCAACATAGCAGACTTGTCAATGGGGACCAAGTCTAGGTCAAATCTCACGCCCTTTAAGCACCATTGTGGAAAACGACTTTGTAAAGTGGCCGGGCCGGGTCCCACTTGAAATTTAGGCCTGCTTATTATTGTCTGGATGTCCTCCTTCCCAAGAGCAGGAGAGTCAGAAGTAATGTCAAGAGGGGCAGGGGCAGTAGGCTTTTCGGGAATAGTGGAAACATGTCTCTCACCATGTCGGGCTCGTTTGCCTGAATCTTCAGCTACATGACCTTTTCCTCGGTCGTCGTGAGATTTCCTTTTGTGCGAGTCATCACTCCTCTGCAGAGAATCATGGTGCTCATCCCTATCCCTTCTGTCATGACGCTCTTCTGCATCCCTCCTTTCACGAGCCTTTCGAGCAGCCCTCTCTTCATCAGACTCTCTATAGGAGGGAAAGTAACGCCGATAATCATATTGACCACGTCCCCCATAGCGTTGGAAATCTTGGTAATATGATCTGCCGCGTGTCATTGAAGAATCTGAAATAAGAAAAGATAAGCTTTAGAAGTCTTGAAAGTACAAGAAGATAAGTGCATAAATGTGCTGGAAAATCCTAAGTGTTGTGTGATGTGCAAGCTACACGCATTAAGCTACAAACCACTCTTTGGTGCAGAGGTGATGAAAGCTTGGGTATGAGGAGTTGATGTTTGTGTTGGTGTTTGTCGAAGAAGAGACGTTGCCTCAATTACAGGAGAGATAGTTTTAGATACGTCATCTCTAAAAAGTTCCTGCGAAGTCACTATTATGTCGCTCAACCCCTCGTAAACATCGTCACCATCATGCTTGGTGGGACTTGTTTTCTCAATTCCTACATCAGCTAACCCCCCGAGAGGCCGTGAAGGTTCTTCTTCTTCCTCGATCGGGGCAAGCACCGTCTTACTGGATGACCCCATAATGTCGGTAGAAGTGGAACACTTCACCAATGAAGCTTCAATATTAGACTCTTTTGATGCGAGTTGTTCGACAGTAACCGGGGCGTCAGGAGTTTTCGTCGGAGAATCGGGAACTTCTGTTGGAACTTCATGAGCATGCGTAGAACGAGAAGCTTGTAGAAGCCCGTATTGGTGTAAAAATTCATCCTTCAGCAGAAATTTTATGCTCCTTTCTTCCGCAGCCACGGCACTCAACCTCTCGAAAACTTGTTTATGAATCGGATCTCTAGAAGGGAGAGGAAGTGCTGAAAAGAGCAAAGAATAAAGTTAGCAACTGAAAGTTCGGATCTCGGAAAAAGTTTCAAAAACGAAAAAATGGAAACACTAGTCTTACTTCCTATTCTCCAGATGGCATAAAACCCTGGAGGGCAGCGAGCAAAGAAAAACTGGTTCAAAAATCCATGAACACTTTCAGTGAGATCGGAAAGGAGCTTGCGGTTTCTGGCACTTCTCACAATAATGAGTGAAGGATGATCTTTACTCTTTGTAAACGAGCACAGATAACGAATTTCTTCAAAACTCGGTAGGCGATCAAGAGTTCTTCTAAACAAAACACATAACCCCATCAAGATGGCATAACCATTAGGATGAAGTTGAAATGGAGAGATCGTCAACCGGAGAAGAAGAGTTCGAAGGAAGTCATTGAAAGGGGGAATTGCCCCACTTAAGCACATTTGGCGATTGGCTGCAACAAAACCGTAAGGAGGATTATCGGCAGTGTCGCTTGGCCCGGGCAATAAGACATCACTTTCAGCAAAGCCGAATTGAGTGCGTATCTGAATAAACATTCTTGGGGTTAGAATGGTTGAAGTTCTCTCCGGAGGATTCTCTATGGGAACAGCCACCGGGAAAGTCTCTTCCTCTTGAGCTACCATTTCTTCTTGTTGGAGGGAAGTCATTCTACATAAACAACTGGGTATTCAAACATGAAGGTGCACGTTTCCTAAAGTGTGTGAAGTGTCGTACAAGTATCAATCAAACAATAAGCAAAGGTAACTGGATTAAAAACTAGCAAGCATTTGTTAGTTATAAAATTCAGGGATTATTGTTTTAAGTCTAAATATTCAAGTAGGATGTTGATGCAGATAAATCAGTTCAAATCATTGATACTTTGCATTAATATTTTACTATAATCAATTAATTCACAACATTTCATGCAATATATTCATGTCTCTTATCTTGTCTTGACTAATCTGTCATTTGATATGGGCAGTCAATGGCAGTATATGCGCCTTGGTTTTCTTTGTTTGTTTGTTATTCTCAACAGGTTTACAGCTTAAAAGTGAGAATGATCTGTAAAGTAACACAATGAAATTCAAGCAAACTTGAAGTTAGGCCAGTTCAAAATGTTCAAAATATAGGCAACTTAGTTCGGAAGTCCAAGTCAGAATACTTAAAGTAGGCCTATGCTCCTAAATGACAATACGCCCAGAGCCTAAGAACTAACTCGGCTACGGTTTAAAACTCTTTTGCAAGATGAAGCTAAGTAGGTAGCGGGTCAAGGTCTAGATGGTTTAACTTGGCAACTCGTTCACTAGGTCGCAAGCTCTGGTTCGAAAGGCAGGAATTTCTCAAGTGTTAGCTCGGTCACGACTCAAGCTTTAAGGTTTGAATCGGTAAACTTCTTTCTGGCATTATCTCGGCCACGGTTTAAAGCTTAGATCGGCAGAATGGTAGGTCGGTGGGTTTCCCACATGCATTAACACGGCCACGATTTAAGGATTGAATCGGCCAAAAGCTAAGTCGCCTGAAATCAACGGGTCGCATCAAAATCAATACTTCGACCCACTCAAACCGTTAGCTACCCCCTCGAATCAAAAAACCCACACTTCATTCCTATTAGTTCATACTTTCAGATCATCCATTGCACCAATTCAAAACCTCTGCAAATTCGAAACCTTGCAATCCTAGCACACATCAAAATCCACTAGCCTGAATCAGTGAACCATCTTCATCGTTTCATCGGTCAGTTAAAATCGAACCTAGCAACCTAAACTCCATCAGCCGTGGATGTAATAGGATTCGCGATAAAGCGTCATGTCAGGAAGCGATTAGATGGCGAAATTCACGAACTGACAGTGATCTATAATCGAAGAAGAGGATTCACTTACGCAATGGATAGCAGAGGATGTCAGTGATTAATTGGAATCGAATCGCCTTTTGAAGCTTGAAAAATCTTTAATGGCAGAAGCAAGGGAGTAAGTAAAGCTAAAAAGAGAAGAGAACGAATACTTTATACAGGAGGAAGAAACTGAAGCGCCGACTTGTTGATCTAACTGATTGGATCGTGTCCGACCTAACAAGTGTACCGACCTAATGGAGGACGAGATAAAGGATATCGAAGCATACGACCAAAGCATTAGGCGTATACTTCGAGGGGCAAATGTTAACCCTGCCGCGGTTCATAGACTACTGACCCAAGTGATGCCGACCTAAGGCGTGAAGGGATGTCGATCTAACAAGGCATAACAATCTAAAAGCTAACAGGGGGATACCGACCTAAGAGTTAAAGTAATGCCGACTTAAGGCTTAAAGAGGTTCCGACCTAGGACTTACGAAGGGGTACCGACCTAGTATCTTAATATGGGAGACCGACTTAACTGCATAAGGCAGAAAAAGGTTGCCGACCTAAAAGTCTAAATAGGTTGCCGACCTAAGGTTTAAGTAGGTCGCCGACCCAAGGTTCGAATCAGTTGCCGACCTAAAGCTTAAAGGAGGTTTGCCGACTTAATGATCAGTAGTGAGTTCTGACCCAGCATGTGTGCCGACCTACCTACCCAATTTGGTGGCCGACTTAAGTATCAAAAAGCATACCGGTTCATACTTGAGTCGTTAACTCGGTAACGACCTAGGACTTGGGTCATAACAGTTAGCTCATAACACGTTAACATGTGTTTTCTGCTTAAGCCGTAGACTGGGCATAATAGATTGGCGCCGACCCATGACTTAGTCTAACACGGAGCCGACTCATGATCTAACTTAACTCGGCAGCTACCTACAATTAAACACCGAAAGCCCCTATAAATACACGACCATCACCAACATTCAAAGGACTTTTGGTCAATCAATTTCAAGCACCATTTCTCTGCCGAATTCCAGACTACTTCAACACTTAAAGCTTTTTGAGATTCAAAGAACGTCTAAAAGAACTTCATGAAGAAATCATCTACATCCACCATGGATTTGAAGATTTTTGTCAACATCGAAGTTTGAGTTACTTGTTCTAAGTCTTTTGTAATTCAAAATGTGTTGTACTTGAGAAGATTTGTATCAACTTGTAACGTGATCATCAATAAAAGTACTTAAAGTGGACGTAGGCTATACCCATAAGCCCAACCACTATAAAATTGCTGTTGTTTACTGCTTTTCCGCTATTACTTGCTTATAATTCTTTCCCGATCTATCGGGTGGTGCTTTCACAACTATACTTCACACACTGGGGTGTTAGCGTTCAAATTTAAGCGTTAACATATACTTTTAAAACCAGAATATAATATCCATTTCAAAACCATATAAATATGATGTCCCTTCCTTTTAAAACCCCAAAACACTATGATATCATCTTTATTTTCCAACATATTCTTTCCAAAAATCATAGTGGTTTCAAAGTAAAATATTTAGAAATCAAAACTCTTGAATATAATATTTCCAAATTATACTACCTTGAAAACATAGCTTTGAAACAAAATTTCCATCTCTTAAATGGTTAAATATTAAATTACTTTTATAAAACAAAATAGCTTCTTTAGATTTCACAAATCAATTTCAAATATCGATTTAAACTACCAAATACCATTTCAATTCTTATGTTTCAAAGCTTTAAATATTTCACCATTTCAAAAACAAACTCATTTGAAAAACCCATATATATAAAATTCAATTACTTATTATTTAGACTTGAAATGTTTACTTAATGAATTCAATATAATTTAAGTAAAACCTTTAACTTCACATAATTGGAAAATCTTTCAATTTATTAAACTTGATATATTCATTTAAATCAACCTGATATTCTTTTGGATCACTTTACACAAAAATCAAGTTATAAAAATCATATTCTTTAAAAAAAAATTTTTTTATTAAATTTCAATTTAACTTAATATTCATCTTCCAAATCTTATTCTCATTTAAGTCATAAAAACTCCAGAAATTAGATTTTAAACAAATGCTTAATCGTATTTGATCTTAAAAATCAAACTTTATTTTATACTTCAAATCAAATTTATACAAAGCTTAAACCCGAAAATTACTATATATATATATATATAAATAACTAATTCAATATCCCACAAACCATATATATATAGCTTTACAAAACCATAAAAACATTCCAAAATATATTTTATATATATACCGCGGTGCCTGTATAAAATTTTCTACCCTATGGTCAAGTGATACGGATGTTTATCATTTCAATCCGCAATTTAAAATAAAATGCGGTTGCATATCATTTCAAACCACAATCCCGAATGAATGAAATGCATAGAAACTTGCAATCAATAAAATAAATCATCCATTCATCCATCAAATCATACATCCATTTATCGCAGTCATCATCCAATTTCAAACAATCATCAATATATAACAGGTGATAAATAATGGTATCAATTATCAGTTTATACTCAAAATAAATTTAATAACTGTTAACTGGCAGTTTATATGCAAAAATAAACATAAACTTAAGTGGCAGTTAATATTAAATAAAATTTAACATAACTATGCCTGGCAGTTAATATGAAATAAATAAATTTTAACTGTCAAATTTATATGCAATAAATAAATAAATTTACAGATATATTAAATAAATGCGTTTAAACAGAAATTGTGAATAAAACGTGCTAAACAGTCATAAAAAAATTTCTACCAATATCTAAAATTAATTTAACAAACACAAGAAATTTTAGAAATTGTGCGTGGGTTAAAACACTCACCTTTTGAATTTAAATCGAATTTAAGTCCGATTTAAACCCAAAAATTCGACGGTCTCCAAATCTTTCCAAACCAGCATCAAAAGATCTGGAATTTAATTACGATCCTAACAAAAAAAATCGCGCGTGAAACGGAGTTCGTATGTGGAAGTTAAATGTATTAACGCGTTTGAAAAATCAAAATTAAATTAAATTCAATCAAAATAAACCTACCTATTACCACTTGCCACGTCAGCGTTTCCTGCGCATCCCGAGTGACTAATCTGACCAAACCCATGTTCCAATTTCGCAAATAGATGAAGAAATCAAAAAGCCCCAATTCAACCTTTTGGGTTTCTAATTTTACACGATTGACTGTGATTTTTGGTTGTCTCAAGCGACTTTTGCAAAAACAGAGACTGCGCTTAGATCCGTAGATGAAAACTACAACATAATTTTTTTTTCTTTTTTTCTGAGGACTTTGAATTTTTTTTTTGGTTTTTGAATAGAATTGGATCTGAAATTTGCATCCATTTAGGAAGAGAAAGAATTGAAGAAAATGAAAGCACAAATAAAAGAGAATAGATGAAGGCTATGGTTTATAATTGGGTTTATATAGATAGATTAGAATTAGAGTAGATGGATCTGATAAACAAACACGCTGAACGATAATTTAAATTAACGTAATAATTACAAATCACCATACTATGAAGACATTTACGTTATTTCCTATTTATTACTTTATTTAACACAACCCTTAATTTACATCTATTGCAATGTTTTCAAATTTAATTGAATGAACTAATTATATCACTCCTAATAATTGTTGTAAGACTCTAAATCCCACATTTGTAAGTATATATTATTTCCACTCAAATATTATAGATATATACAGAGTATAGGTTTCCATTAAATCATTATTTATTATATATTCAAATTAACTAAATTCATTATTGAAGTCCGTTTATATTTATTACCAAATATCCATTTACCTTTCCCAATAAATTTGAATCCATTCATTTAATATAACAAATCAAATTTCCATTCACACCTTATTATCAACCCACAATTTATTGCAATTCATTATCTTAGATAGATTTTATACAATTAATATCAACTTTACATTAAATTTCTATCTAATGAATACTTATTCATCAATCAATTCAATATTTACTTTTCTTTCCCTCTATTTGATACTTAACCTAGTATACATTTAATTGGTAAACATAACATTGAATTATAATGCATTTCTCATGCATGCTTCATTTCATATAAATTCCTCTTTATTAACTAAGTCACATTAACAAAACAAAATATTTTTTTTATTTCAATCGATTACCAGTCTAGACTTAATATATTAAATAAACGGTTAACCTAAAACGATTGTTACCCCTTTAGCATTCAAATTCACTTACGACTATTATTAACACAATGTTGCCATTTGATTTATATATATTTAAATAAATTATATGAATGGGTAAAACTTCAAAAATTATTTTACCTGCAAATTTACTCACAAACATCCTAAATTACCAACTTGCAATTTACTTTTAATTACTAAATTTGCATTGGTTATATCAAGTTGAGATTTAATACGTATTATTTCCTCAAATAAATAAATCTTTGGATTTAAATTCCCAAAACCATAAATTATGTCCTACCATAAATCTATGCTTTTATTATTTTATGTTCACACTCCCGTTACTCTATAATATATCACCAAGTAACGATATCCTAAACTAACATTAATTTATATATCAATCCTTATAACTCAATAAATTTGTCAAATATGAATAACCTTAACAATACTTACACATATTATCTTACTTACAATAATGTAATACTAAACGTTGAATTTCATTTATTTTGCAATACTTCAATTCAATTAATAAATACTGCTCCTATACTTAAATCTATAATAACAAATCGTTAGATTTGGATTGATAGAAATCGGTTTCCCAAAGCTTACGTACACATAACGTAAATAAACAACTATATAAATTTGCCACCTATTAGCTCTAAATTTTATTCTTAAGTTTGTTACCTATCAATTTTGATTATACTTCCATCTATAATGCAAATTTAAATCTCCTCTAACTGCATAAATTAGGGCAATTTATTGCAATTGATTTCCCATTAAACTTCATAAATTAACAAATTGAAACCTAAATAAAAACGTTTATTTATTTAAAATCTTGTTGTTTAATTGAATTGACCAATCACGGATATAATTTACATTGTTCTCCAATTATTACTTAAATACATCGCACAACGTTAAATCTATATTCAATACAATTTGTTACCAAAATTAATTTAACGAAAACAATTACGCCCTTAAAATTTCTCTTCATTCATTAATTGCTAATTGTTATTCAATTAAACCCATTCATTTGATTTCCCTATTATGCATCAATTATAAACCCATCATCTTAAAGGTGATGTCTACATTTTATACTATAAATTTACCCTTTTATATTCCAATATCAATGAATGCTCACATACAAATTTAGATCTTAACTCCAATTAATTATTCCATTTAATCCATTGATTTATTAACTTTAGTTACTGCAATTCATTGTCTTACATAAATTTGAATCTATTTCCAAATTTTCACTATTCCAATCAATTGAAATATAAAATTAAATTTGTAAAAATTTAATTACCCTTGATCCACAAATTTCAACATTCTCTTTCATGTAAACAAATAAGATTTCTGTTTCTTCCTAAATTTAAATTAGAAATCCTATAATTTAATTCATTTTAAACATCGAATTTACACGGGTCGTTACACTCTCCCTCACTCAAAACTTTTCGTCCACGAAAATGAGAAGGAAAAGAAGAATTAAATACAATACATCTTATTCAAAATATTTAACTTATAAACAATTAAATTTACAAAATTAATTACTTTAAATAAGATATCCTAATTTATAACTATTTAATCCTTTATATTTAGATTATTAAAGTTTGGAAAAACATTTTCAAAATATTTCTAAGATACTGCAATTTCTTATATAATCCAAAGGGTTACAATTTATATAAAGTGAAATATTTAAGTGGTTTCAATCCTAACAACAAATCAATACAACAACCATCAGTTCAACAAACAGCACACACACACATACAAAACAACCATTAAATCAAACAAACAAATAGTTGTTCGGGTTCAAAACTTTTAAATTGTTCGAAATGAAGAATAACTACTAGCGCATCATTTACTCAACAGTCTTATATAAAACCAAATAGATTATTCATTCACCCCAAATCAAATTTTAAAGTACCCTTGCCCAAACAACCATCAACAACAAATTCAAACAACAATCAACTTAACTTATCAATAATTTCATCTCATACCTTTGTTATTTGATTTTCTCTTTTTATTTAAACCACATAAATTTTCCTTTCGTAATTTATATTTATTTCTAACAAACTTTAAATTTTATTTTCTCATTCAGTGGTTGTTTCCTTTATTTCTACTTTTACTTACAATTATTCATTTTCATTTATTTAGGTCATGTAAGTTTCTTTTATTTGTATTATATTTAATGCACTTCTCAATTTCAATCATTTATTTAATGCTTACATTTCTATTATAAATAATTATAGCAAACCTTTTTTAATTACACTTAAATTCTTAACCTTATAATATCCATTCTCATAAGTAAAGGATTTTATTAATTCATTCACTAACGTTTTGCAGTCATTTATTTTTCTTTTTACTTAAAATTTCTCAATTCCATTAAATAAGGTTATGCCAGTTTCCCCCCTTTTCACTATAATTATTCATTTATTTATTATCGCATGATCTCATTTAGTTTCCCTTTAATTACTTAAGTTTAAATCATCTATTTGTCATACTTACCTTTAATTATATTTACTTGGTAAAATTTCAATTAATACTTAAGTTTAAACATTAAATTCTCATTTATAATAGCAAATTCATTGAATGCTTCATTACCAACTTTTACTTGTACAATTTTCATTACATTCCCTATTAAACATTTCAACTTTTAATATTTGGTAAGTTATATATGTTTTTAAAGAATATACTTGAAAGTTATACAAGTTTCTTATTTCCTATGGTAAATTTAACATTTAATAATAATATTCTTTATTTTATAGGTTATAATTTCAACTTTCATTTAAGACCATTTTTAACCTATCATTAAATCTCTTATTTCCTTTAGAGGTTTTAATTTATTAATTACCTATGTTTCGATTCACTACAATAATTGAAACAATTAATTAATGGAAATATAAGAATTTAATACCGGGTTAAATTTTCACTTTATTTTAAAACAGTAGATAAATATATTCTTACAACTTATATATCTCTAATTATTTTAAAACAATTTAAAATTTAGATATTTTAAAAATGAATCTGTAGTAGAATTTACTACATTGGCCTTTCCACTTCGAAACTCGAAAATGAAAGTCGATGATGCGGCCGCCATCACCGAAATTATTTTCCAGCGACAAAGAGGAAAGTACAAAACTTTTTCTTCAAAATCTTCTTTAAAACAATTCTTCCGAATTATATTGAAATATTTATATCAGAAAATACTTATAAGCAATATTATTATATTCCAAAATTCATTCGAAATAAATATCAAAACCCCGGAACTTAAGTCCTAAATTTCAAAATTTCATTCATCTTATTTTTCAATCTTATTTCTATTATTATTATACACTTTAATACCTAACAACTAATCTATTGCAGCCAAATATATCTTTATAAAATATTTTTATATATAGAAAATATAATAGGCAAAATTATTTCATTCACCTATATCAAGACCGATATTATGTCGGTCTGTCCTATTAAGTGTTTAGAAATCCCTATTGATGTCACAGCGTCCCATGCACCAACCAGAATTTATAAATACAAAACGAAACAGATTAACACAATATTAAAATCTTGTTATAACCCTAACAAATACGCTCTCTCATATATATACACTCAGCGAATCCCATAGGGTATTACTACCCTGTTAACAAAAGAGTCAGGCCCCACAAGCTAAGGTCTATAGCTAAACCAAAGCTCTGATACCAAATGCAACGTCCCGCTTTTTCGCACACTTTAAATCGACACACGTGCCAATTCAAACCATACGGAAGGGCGGATTGTTATGGGGTAAATAAGAAAAAAAACAGAGAAGAAAAGAAAACTAAACATAATCTCACAGCGGAAGGATAAAATATAAAAATCAAATATACAGTTTATAAATCTGTTTACAAAACCATTTATATAATACATATCAGAGTTACACATACCAATAACAATGCAGCGGAACAGTGTGTAGTGCACTAGGATAAATAATAATAATATAAATCTTCGTCTCCGTCCTCTAGAGCTAAATCTTCCAATCCTGAAACGCTCGGACTGACCCGAGCGGATTTGAAAAGACAAAAACACTTGAGTCAGAACTAAAAGATCTTATGTGAGTTAAATTAACAGAAATAAATATGAGTGCAGTAACTCAAGAGATGCTCGGGATTTACATCTGCTAAGGATCCGTTAAACTATTTACTATGTAGTATATTGCGCTATTATAATAGTGTCTATTTGTAAAATAAACTTACTTTTAAATAGCCTTAAGGCTTTACATTTTCCACCTTAACACGTAATAGTCCCAGTAGTCCATCCAATATCATGGTCCCTCCTGATCGGGAAGCCACCAGAGGATACCACACGGGCTATGGGAGAAATCCAAACTCGTACAAGGCGCGATAGGGTAGGTGACACGGCACAACTAGGCAATGCCAGGGTAGATATACCAATTGCTATCCGGGCTGGTGGTAACGCGTAGCTGCTACTACCGCCCACCTCGAACAACACCCCCAAATCAAATAAAAGTGGCCACCGAATCCAAATCCCAAATTCATAGTATAATATCGAAGGAGTGCGTCCGATCATAGGAATGACCTCATTGGCCCGAGAATCGATCCTGTTTTAGCCACCTTATGCCAACTCACGGGATTTGGGTCCACGTATTTACCTCAAGGAAACGCCTCCACCAACCTACTTCATTATGGAATCTTCACCGCGTACACGGTTGTTAAAGTGGTTTTCGGAGTTGGCAGAGAGTATGACAACTTCCGACCCTGGTCTCTTCAACAACCAACGTTATTATAACACCGCGGTCCTTTAAAATAATTTATACTTTTAAAACCAGAATATAATATCCATTTCAAAACCATATAAATATGATGTCCCTTCCTTTTAAAACCCCAAAGCATTATGATATCATCTTTATTTTCCAATATATTCTTTCCAAAAATCATAGTGGTTTCAAAGTAAAATATTTAGAAATCAAAACTCTTGAGTATAATATTTCCAAATTATACTACCTTGAAAACATAGCTTTGAAACAAAATTTCCATCTCTTAAATGGTTAAATATTAAATTACTTTTATAAAAAAAAATAGCTTCTTCAGATTTCACAAATCAATTTCAAATATCGATTTAAACTACCAAATACCATTTCAATTCTTATGTTTCAAAGCTTTAAATATTTCATCATTTCAAAAACAAACTCATTTGACAAACCCATATATATAAAATTCAATTACTTATTATTTAGACTTGAAATGTTTACTTAATGAATTCAATATAATTTAAGTAAAACCTTTAACTTCACATAATTGGAAAATCTTTCAATTTATTAAACTCGATATATTCATTTAAATCAACTTGATATTCATTTAAATCACTTTACACAAAAATCAAGTTATAAAAATCATATCCTTTAAAAAAATTAATTTTTATTAAATTTCAATTTAACTTAATATTCATCTTCCAAATCTTATTCTCATTTAAGTCATAAAAACTCCAGAAATTAGATTTTAAATAAATGCTTAATCGTATTTGATGTTAAAAATCAAACTTTATTTTATACTTCAAATCAAATTTATACAAAGCTTAAACCCGAAAATTACTATATATATATATATATATAACTAAATCAATATCCCATATACCATATATATATAGCTTTATAAAACCATAAAAACATTCCAAAATATATTTTATATATATACCGCGGTGCCTGTATAAATTTTCTACCCTATGTTCAAGTGATACGGATGTTTATCATTTCAATCCGCAATTTAAAATAAAATGCGGTTGTATATCATTTCAAACCGCAATCCCGAATGAATGAAATGCATAGCAACTTGCAATTAATAAAATAAATTATCCATTCTTCCATTAAATCATACATCCATTTATCACAGTCATCATCCAATTTCAAACAATCATCAATATATAACAGGTGATAAATAATGGCATCAATTATCAGTTTATACTCAAAATAAATTTAATAACTGTTAATTGGTAGTTTATATGCAAAAATAAACGTAAACTTAACTGGCAGTTAATATGAAATAAAATTTAAGATAACTATGCCTAGTAGTTAATATGAAACAAATAAATTCTAACTGTCAAATTTATATGCAATAAATAAATAAATTTACAGATATATTAAATAAATGCGTTTAAACAGAAGTTGTGAATAAAACATGCCAAACAGTCATAAAAAAATTTCTACCCATATCTAAAATTAATTTAACAAGCACAAGAAATTTTAGAAATTGTGAGTGGGTTAAAACACTCACCTTTTGAATTTAAATCGAATTTAAATCTGATTTAAAGCCAAAAATTCGACAGTCTCCAAATCTGTCCAAACTAGCATCAAAAGATCTGGAATTAAAATACGCTCCTAACAAAAAAAATCGCGCGTGAAACGGAGTTCGCATGTGGAAGTTAAATGTATTAACGCGTTTGAAAAGTCATAATTAAATTAAATTCAAACAAAATAAACCTACCTATTACCACTTGCCACGTCAGCGTTTCATGCGCATCCCTAGTGACTAATCTCACCAAACCCATGTTCCAATTTCGCAAATAGATGAAGAAATCAAAAAGCCCCAATTCAACCTTTTGGGTTTCGAATTCTACACGTTTGACCGTGATTTCTGGTTGTCTCAAGCGACTATTGCAAAAACAGACACCGCGCTTAGATCCGTAGATGAAAACTACAACATAATTTATTTTTTCTTTTTTCTGAGAACTTTGAATTTTTTTTTTGATTTTTGAATAGAATTGGATCTGAAATTTGCATCCATTTAGGAAGAGAAAGAATTGAAGAAAATAAACGCACGAATAAAAGAGAATAGATGGAGGCTAGGGTTTATAATTGGGTTTATATAGATAGATTAGAATTAGAGTAGATGGATCTGATAAACAAACGCGCTGAACGATAATTTAAATTGACGTAATAATTACAAATCACCATACTATGAAGACGTTTACGTTATTTCCTATTTATTACTTTATTTAACACAACCCTTAATTTACATCTATTGCAATGTTTTCAAATTTAATTGAATGAACTAATTATATCACTCCTAATAATTGTTGTAAGACTCTAAATCCCACATTTGTAAGTATATATTATTTCCACTCAAATATTATAGATATATACAGAGTATAGGTTTCCATTACATCATTATTTATTATATATTCAAATTAACTAAATTCACTATTGAAGTCCGTTTATATTTTTTACCAAATATCCATTTACCTTACCCAATAAATTTGAATGCATTCATTTAATATAACAAATCAAATTTCCATTCACACCTTATTATCAACCCACAATTTATTGCAATTCATTATCTTAGATAGATTTTATACAATTAATATCAACTTTACATTAAATTTCTATCTAATGAATACTTATTCATCAATCAATTCAATATTTACTTTTCTTTCCCTATATTTGATACTTAACCTAGTATACATTTAATGGGTAAACATAACATTGAATTATAATGCATTTCTCATGCATGCTTCATTTCATATAAATTCCTCTTTATTAACTAAGTCACATTAACAAAACAAAATATATTTTTTTATTTCAATCGAATACCAGTCTAGACTTAATATATTAAATAAACGGTTAACCTAAAACGATTGTTACCCCTTTAGCATTCAAATTCACTTACGACTATGATTAACACAATGTTGCCATTTGATTTATATATATTTAAATCAATTATATGAATGGGTAAAATTTAAAAATTATCTTACCTGCAAATTTACTCACAAACATCCTAAATTACCAACTTGCAATTTACTTTTAATTACTTAATTTGCATTGATTATATCAAGTTGAGATTTAATACGTATTATTTCCTCAAATAAATAAATCTTTGGATTTAAATTCCCAAAACCATAAATTATGTCCTACCATAAATATATGCTTTTATTATTTTACGTTCACACTTCCGTTACTCTATAATAAATCACCAAGTAACGATATCCTAAACTAACATTAATTTATATATCAATCCTTATAACTCAATAAATTTGTCAAATATGAATAACGTTAAAAGTACTTACACATATTATCTTACTTACAATAATGTAATATTAAACGTTGAATTTCATTTATTTTGCAATACTTCAATTCAGTTAATAAATACTGCTCCTATAATTAAATCTATATTAACAAATCGTTAGATTTGGATCTATAAAAATCGGTTTACCAAAGCTTACGTACACATTACGTAAATGAACAACTATATAAATTTGCCACCTATTAGCGCAAAATTTTATTCTTAAGTTTGTAACCTATCAATTTAGATTATACTTCCATCTATAATGCAAATCTAAATCTCCTCTAACTGCATAAATTAGGGCAATTTATTGCAATTGATTTCCCATTAAACTTCATAAATTAACAAATTGAAACCTAAATAAAAACGTTTATTTATTTAAAAATATTGTTGTTTAATTGAATTGACCAATCACGGATATGATTTACATTGTTCTCCAATTATTACTTAAATACATCACACAACGTTAAATCTATATTCAATACAAATTGTTACCAAAATTAATTTAACGAAAACAATTACGCCCTTAAAATTTCTCTTCATTCATTAATTGCTAATTGTTATTCAATTAAACCCATTCATTTGATTTCCCTATTATGCATCAATTATAAACCCATCATCTTAAAGGTGATGTCTACATTTTATACTATAAGTTTACCCTTTTATATTCCAATATCAATGAATGCTCACATACAAATTTAGATCTTAACTCCAATTAATTATTCCATTTAATCCATTGATTTATTAACTTTAGTTACTGCAATTCATTGCCTTACATAAATTTGAATCTATTTCCAAATTTTCACTATTCCAATCAATTGAAATATAAAATTAAATGTGTAAAAATTTAACTACCCTTGATCCACAAATTTCAACATTCTCTTTCATGTAAACAAATAAGATTTCTATATCTTCCTAAATTTAAATTAGAAATCCTATAATTTAATTCATTTTAAACATCGAATTTACACGGGTCTTTACAATATATTTATATCTTGATCTTATAAACATTGAAATAAAGGGATAAAAATATAGGATTGGCACTTTTATTAATACATTAATATTTGTCATCTTGTTTTATTCATTACTTACCACATGTTATTAGATTAGTTAAGGTAATTACACTTGCCCATTAACTCTTTTCTCCCTTTTATTTTAAATGTAAAAAAGACTTTTTAACATAATTTATAAATTTACAAATATTTATTAAGTGCATATCAATTTCCTTTAAGATGAAAGCTTATATATATATGTTATAAAATCCAAATATTTTAAACATCTACCCCTTTTGAATTATAAAGCTTTGGTATTTATTTTACTATTTAAATCAAACTACATATAAGATATACTTCTTTTATTAATTTTTTAAATTTGACTTCAAATTTAGTTCCAATCAAATTTTAAAAATAAATTCAAACGTTACCTATATAAATTTTAAATAAACCCAAATTGAATTTGTACTTAAAAATTCATTTATCTACATTTAAAACAACCCATTATCATTATTGTTTTGAAAATAACAATATTTCAAATAAGGATAATTTATAAAGGCGATTATCACACTATTTTTTCCAATCTATAACCCAGTATTTTTAATAGTTAATTCAGATAATTATTCAATTATCCGATGCTCAAAAATCAGGGTTATCACATCCTCTCCCCTTTGAATCTTTTCGTCCCCGAAAAGGAACAAAGCTAGAATTCATTAAATACTTGTGTTTAGAAAAATTGTTCTTTGAAACACTTTTAAAATACTTTTAAAATCTAAATAATATTATAAAATAGTTTTATAAAAATACTTTTTATAACTCGATGTTTCAACAAGTCCATCCTCGTTCTCATAGAAATTCGGTCAAACGTTGATCAGGCGTAAGACTGAAAATCTATAAGTACTTAGCAGACCCCTTTTTAACACCCAGTGAAAATACTTCGAAAATAATTTTATTGAAAATATAGAAAACAGTTTTTGAAAATAGAGGATATATATTTGGTGAGAATGCTCTAGAAATCATCACCGCCATCCATGGTCACAGTTACATTCCAGGGTTATGTTGCCGTCGCAGCAAAAGTCCATGTAACTGCAGGCTCTCCGCGGCCTCTCGATTACGCCATAGAACCCCACACAACAGATCACAGTTACACCCAGGGTTACGTTGCCGTCGCAGCAAAAGTCCATGTAACTGCAGGCTCTCAGCGGCCTTTGATTTTCGCTGTCGAAATGAAACCTCTCCACTCCTACATAGGTCGCAGTCTACCGATATAAAATCAAACGCATACTGTTGGCTCTCAGCGGCGCACACGACCTTCGCTATGTTATACCATAGGTCGCAGTTACATCCTGGGTTACGTTGTCGTCGCAGCAAAAGTCCATGTAACTGTTGGCTCTCAGCGGCACACACGACTTTCACTACGGTATACTCTACTCAAAACCCTAGGAACTAGTTTCGTCCGGACTCCTCACAGGATCAACTTTAGAACCCCCCTCCTTGGGGCTCAAGGCAGCACCACCCGGTGGTACTCCTGAGAAGTTCATTTCAAGGGAGCGCCTTTTTCCCCAGAGCCATCATCAAAACATTTTATACTAAACATTTATAGTATCTTTAAATCATACACCTAGTATGATCTCATACAAAGCTCTTTTACTCAAAATCGATTGTTCCAAAATCGATAATTCTCAAACTAGGCCTTCCAAAATCAATATTAATTTTTTTACCCAAAAATCAAAAGCCTTTTCAAATCCATAGGTTCCCAAAACCTCTTTCCAAAATCCTCATATGATCCTTTATATATATATTTGGATATATAAGATCTTTCAAAACTTTGGATCATTTCAACTTGTATAAAACTCCTTTTATACTTCAAACACTTTCAAAAAAACCTTTTTTTTTTTCTTCTGGCAAAAGATTCAACAAGGGAAGTTTTATTTTATAAAAAAAAGATATTTTCTTTGTTTACTCAAAATCAAATATTCAAATTTGATTACCCTTTACAAAACCACTTACCATATCACTTACTTCCATAAACAAAATTTCAACCATAGAAATACCCAATTTCCACTTTACTTCATCATATATTTCACAAAATATATCTTTCATTTCAAAAACCATTTCACATATCTTATCCACAAATTCCCAGTATCAATTTTATTCAAATCCGTACGATGTACACATATCATCTGTACGTTATACCAATCTGATCGCTCACTCGATCACAGAACTTCATTTCCGAACTAGTATTGCCCACCTGACTTCCTAGTGCGGACACAGATCTGGTTTCTTGATCAGAAACCGTCATTCTCCTTGCATAGTCATAACTATGATAGAGAATATACAGGACCAATCAACAACCCATATCCAGGTTCGCCCTCAAAAATCGAGTGGAAAATTCCAACTCGGATCGATATAACTATCTCGAAACTCCATGCTCGAATCTGGATCAAATCACTATGCGAATAGAATAACATACGTACACCCTACGTATTTATCTTTATTGGTTATTAGCCAAATCAATTCCATTTCTATTCACATTCATTTTGATTATCCTTCACTTACTCACAATTGCTTCAATCCTTTTGGATTATCGCCTCTATTCTCATCTTGATTGGGTATTTAACCATTAACAGTTTGAACTCCGACCAGTTTATTTAGAAAATAGTTTGAAAATTTAAAAATAGATAAGTAGTCGAAAAATAATTACTAGTTTGTAAAATAGGTATAAAATAGGTAGAAAATAGATAAAATAATTATAGAAAGTTTAGATAATTGCAAAATAATAGTAAGATAGTAATTTGTTTATAAAACAGTTGGAAATTGCTAAACGGTTTCAAAAATAATTGTAAAGCAAGTATAAGATAGTTTGACTTTTAAAAGAAAGGTTGTATATAATAAATAGCTTGGAAAAATAGGTTTATATTAAAATAATTTATGTTAAAAAAATTAGCCCAGAGTCAAAACTGCTCACTTCCCAATCTCCATTCTCACTAATTCAATTTAAATTTCCTTTACCATTTAAATTGACCCAATTCAAATTTAAATAACTTCAATTTCCATTGAAATTGATTCAACCCTAAATCAAGTTGAATTAACCTCAGTTTCTTTTCAAATTTTAACTTTATTCAACTTTGATCTCAAATCCTTCTAATTTAGATAAACTTCAATTGAACTAGTTCCAATTTCAATTCATTTCAACTCCAGTTTGAATTAATTCCATTTCAAACTCCATTTCCAAATCAAGTTGAATTAATCTTGATTTTCTCCCAAATTCAATTCAAATTCCATTTGAATAAAAAAAATCATTCAACATTAATTATAATTCCAAATTATTCCAATAATTTTGGACTAATTTCAAATTGAATCCACTTCAATTTAAAATCATTACAAATTAATCCAATTCAAATTTTCCATTTGAATCTTATGCTCATACATCTTCAATCACACTTTCAATTACTTCAAATAAAATTCAATTTGAACTAATTCAAATTTCAAATTCCAGATTTAAACCATCTCGAATTATATAAATTCGAGTTAATACTTCAAATATTGATTCAATTCCATTAAATCAATTTATGCTGAAAGTTTTAAACAATTCAGTTCATAGTTCAGACCTAACATATTATACCACAAATCAAATTAGCCTTTATTTCAAAAACATCCTTCCATTTCCAATTTCAGATTTCAAACTCATTTTGAGATCACTCAAACTTCTTAAATCAAACAACCATTTAACTTTCCAAGTTAAATCTTAATTTCATCTTCAAATTTCCAAATCAGGTTGATCATTCCAACTTATTTAACCTTTTCCAAGTTAGACTCAATTCACTTAATTTAGTTAACCTTACCCAGTTTTAACTTCTATTTCAAATTTTAAACCTAACATAAATAATCTTCCCACTTATTAAGTTCAAAAAACTTATCACCTTGGGTATCACTTCTTATTCCAAACTCACAACTCACCATTTAGAGTTTATTTCCAACCACCTTTGATATTATGTATATCCACATGTATACATATTAATTTCTTTTACATACCAAGTTATACTTTAAAATTTTAAACCACCCTTGGTTTTAATTCAAAACAATTTTTTTTTAAATTTTCAAACAACTCTTGTTTGAAATAGGACCATTTCATTCATATGCATTAAATAATATTATTTGTTATTTCTTTAAATTAGCTACACCATTAATTAATCACATTCTGTAATTAACTTATTTTCTTAATTATCTTCATTGAGTAATTGTCCCTTAAATTACTTACCTCTAGTTACTTCATTAAGTAACTCCCTCTTTATTTATCATTTCAAGTATTATCCATTAATTAATCTCATTAAATAAAGTTTAATTAATTACATAAATTGATTATCCTGAACCCTTTCCCAATTTCAATATTTAATTCCAGTTTGAATCCATTTCAAACTTGTCTTAAATTTAATTTCAATTTGGTTGTAATTCTATTACCACTTAATTCTTACTATTACTTTTAGTTTAATTAATACTACAACCAATTTCCTTAATATAATAGATAATCTATTTCTTATATAAGATTCATTTACTTTTGAAATCATTTAAAAATCTTTATATAAGAAAATAACAAGTACGCTCTCTCTCTCTCATATATATATATATATATATATACACATATATATATACTCAACTCATTATAGGGTACCACTTAACCTATCCTTAATGAGTAATCCCACCAGAGCCAAGGCGCTCGCTTAACCTTCAGCTCTGATACCAAATGTAACAACCCGAAAATTTTCGATTCCGAAAATTCCAGATAGTTAGAGAAAAGAAAAAGAGATAGAAGAAGAAAAACAGAAAAGAAACACACAATCTCACATTCGCAGCGGATAAAATATAATATCAATAATATATAGTTATACTAAAGAAAACTGTATCCATTAATTTACATCGACATATCAGAGTTACAAGAATTTTATACAACATTAGACAGATACAATTTAACATGTCACAGATATATACAATATCACAGTGGAAACTCTCCATACGTCTCTGCCATCCAGCTCGCCTCCTGGGCTCCAGAACGTTCTTACCTGAAATCTGTAATACTCGGTCTGACCCGAGCATTACATCAATGTAACACCCGGGTCAGGCTGGAAACCAGCGTGAGTAATCCATCTAACATGCAATTCCAATGCATAAAAGTATATAACAACCCGGGTAACTCGTACCTTTCTACGAGTTCTTGCTTACCCTGGTCTATATGCATCAAACTTTCATATCTAAGTATTATTACTTAAATTAAATGACCAAGCTTACATTAAAATTCCATTCCAACCTATTCATTCCTTGGTCAAATTCCATAATGAATCTTAGAAGATTATAAATCGAAGTGGGTTCGGGTATTTACTGATACCCGACCCCGGCCTCTTCAAATTCAAGGTTATCTCAAATTCAAGTTGTAGTTTTAAACAATACAATACATAATCAGGGTATCGTATCACACCATAATCCAACTTAGATAGATAACTTATACTATCACAGCACATCTAAATCTTCCAACAACAACTCAAGTCATCCAATACCATTTAATCATCCGTAATAATATTTATTAGGAATATAATTCCTAATTAATTTAATCCTCATTAAATTAATCACCATCTTTAATTATTGGGATTATCATAATCCTGCTTACTTAACATTAACTAATTTCAATTCAATTAATTAATTCAATTTTTTTATCTATCTTAATTAATCACCCTTGGCTAATTATATTTAAATTTCAATAAGTAATCAACTCTTAATTAATTACGCCTAAATAAATTAACCTTTACCCTCCATATTAAATAATCCCTTAATTACTTTTATAAAGAAATTAAAAATGATTTATTACATCTATCCTTAAATAATTCCTCAAATCAACCATTCTATAATCACTTGTATTGATTAATTTTACTTTAATTAATCACACTCACTACTACTACCATTTATTAGTCTCCTTAATCACTCAATTCTTAATTAATTACTTTACGTAATTAATTCTTAATTATTTAATCTTTAATTACTTAATCAATCTTAATCATCAAAACCATAATTAACTTTTAGGATAAACCGTTTTCTTAAATATTGACTTAATTATCATATCCTATAAAATTTAAAACATTTTATCTTTGATTACACTTAATTTTATTTATAAATTAAGTCTAAAATAACTTAAAAAGAATTTTAACTTAACCAGTTCAAGTTAAACAAATTATAAATCTTCCTTAAATCATTTGTTTCAAACATTGATCATATAAAGAAAATATTTTTATGACATAGATTGAAAACTAGATTCATTTTATATCTTAACATTTACTTGTTTTTAAAATTTAAAACGGTTAAATTTACTTTGGGTCCAAGCCAAATTCTCATCTTCCTCGTGAAACTCGCATGAAAACCCGGGACCAAGAAAAACTTCTTAATTCATACTTGATAAACTTCCCCTTTGCCCTGATTCTCGGCTTCTTCCTTCATCCCTGAATCTTGTCAACAGGTCTTCTTTTCTTTCCTTAATTATTTCTTCCTTACCTCCGGCCCAATTTCCTACTTCGGCCCCCTCCCTTCCTCTCCATCTTCCCAGTATTCTCTTCCTCACTTCATCAGTAAACAAGAGAACATGCACAAGGTCCTTGCGTATCCATTGTGCACATACACATTCACCGGAAGCCGAGTTAGTCGCCACCGCCGATTTCCACAAGTTTGCTTTTGTTTACTCACCATGCCCTATCACTTGAATCAACAGTTACCATCATTACTTGAAAAAAACATACTCTACCCAAATCAGTAGCCAAGATCGACCAAAACAAACCCTACCATGCCATCTTCCACCATTAAAAATCATCGCACCTTGTCATCAAGTTTGCCCCGTCGTTCTCCACAGTTTCCCCCATGACCGCACGTTTCCATACCTCTCGAACAACAACCTCCCAAATCGACTCTGGAACCCTAACTTAAGTCGCACCACCAACCACGATGTTCAGAAAAATGAGATACCATTTTTCTCTCAACCCTCGGCATACAAACTTCCTTCGGCCACAATCCCTACGCCTCCGACCAACGTGATTGCCGGAATTCGACGAATTTCCATATTCTGGTCATCACACTATTTCTCCACATCCACGAATGTAAAAATCATCGTTTTCCCATCAAAAATTTCCATATTCAAATACGATTCAATAAATATGATAAAACTTGAATTTTTTTTTTTTAAAAAAAAAAGACTAATTCTTACTTTGAAATTTTATTTCCACTGACTCATCCTGTTAGGAGATAAATTCTTGATATATATGCCAGGAAATATTTCTAAAGGTTAAATCTAGGAAACAGAAACAAATTTCCTTTAGAGATTTTAACTCAAAACTGTTTATATCAAGTGTTATAGAAATTTTATTGAAATGTGTTCACTTACAGTAAAGCAAGCCTAAGACCACCACACAACAAAATTTGCTCTCGAATTATTTTGAACTTATAATATAAACGTAAATAATCATTTTCATAGTTTATAATATCTTCAGATTTAAACAAGAACAAATGATATGTATTTTTTTTGATAGATAATGATTTAACTGAAAGATCATTATTTCACAATCTTCCCTTAATGTTTTTACCAGCAGTTTTCTTAAAGAAATGAAATTACATAGTTTTGATCATTTTATTTAAAAAAAACTAGCTTAATTTACTCTGTAAGAACTATAATTACATTTTAAACTTGAACTACAATGCTCTATCTAAGAATAGAGGGTTTATACAGGCATGCATGTTCAAGCATCTGCATATTTACTTATGTACAAATAAAATCTCACCCTGTAAACAACTTTACTTAGAAATCAAGGCCTAGAAATCATTTAGATGAATAAATTTAAAATTTTATAACCAGGTTTTAAAACCTGGATGTCCAGACAGAGGCATGTCATGCCTATCCAAACATATACACAGAGTTTATTACTCATATATTTACAAAATCCTTTTTAAAGAACATGCTCAGCAGAATTCATATCATATTTCATTAACCATCACATGCAATTTCATAAAATACTAGATTTTCAAAGTTTACTCACCAGGAAATCTCAAAACAGAGTACTGTTTTCTCCCCAGGTTTTGATCTGAACCCTTGCATTTGAATTGAAGCTGGTCGTTGAATTTGATTCTATATTGTTGAATTTTGCTTTAGGCTGAAACTGTAGCTTCTTATCATGCTTAATTCCAGTTTTGAAAAGAAAACTTATCTTTACTTTGATTTGTGGTAAATCTGAAAGTACATCTTGTCTATGATTTGAGTTTTGAAATTGTTTTCTTTAAATTGTACATTTTTCTCTGATCTGGTTTTATTTTCCAGATTTTAATTTGCAGAGTTTTGTTTTTGAAAGAGAAATGGTAAAGGGACAGAGAAAGTAATGTAGGGATATATTTATATATTGATCTTATAAACATTGAAATAAAGGGATAAAAATATAGGATTGACACTTGTATTAATACATTAGCATTTGTCATCTTGTTTTATTCATTATTTACCACATGTTATTAGATTACTTAAGGTAATTACACTTGCCCATTAACTATTTTCTCCCTTTTATTTTAAATGTAAAAAAAACTTTTTAACTTAATTTATAAATTTACAAATATTTATTAAGTGCATATCAATTTCCTTTAAGATGAAAGCTTATATATATATATATATGTTTTAAAATCCAAATATTTTAAACATCTACCCCTTTTGAATTATAAAGCTTTGGTATTTATTTTACTATTTAAATCAAACTACATATAAGATATACTTCTTTTATTTTTATTTTAAATTTGACTTCAAATTTAGTTCCAATCGAATTTTAAAAATCAATTGAAACGATACCTGTATAAATTTTAAATAAACCCAAATTGAATTTGTACTTAAAAATTCTACTTAAAAATTCACTTATCTACATTTAAAACAACCCATTATCATTATTGTTTTGAAAATAACAATTTTGTCAAATAAGGATAATTTATAAATGCGATTATCACACTATTTTTTCCAATCTATAACCCAGTATCAATTCAGATAATTATTCAATTATCCGATGCTCAAAAATCCGGGTTATCACAGAAATTGTGTGATCTAGTGAGCGATCAGATTAGTATAGCGTGCGGATGATAAGTTTGCATCGTACGGATTTGAATGAAATTGATATTGGAAAGTGTAATTAAAGTGGGATATTTGGTTTTGAATAAACAAAGTTGTATATCTTTGTTATATGAGATAAATCTCCCCTTGTTGAATTTATTGCTGGAAGAAAAATGTTTTTGAAATGTTTGAAGTATAAAAAGGGATTTTATACAAGTTTAAAATGATCCAAAGTTTTAAAAACTATACATATTTTTGAATATATATATAAAGGATCTTATGAAGATTTTAGAAAAGGTTATGAGAACCTTTGGATTTTTAAAGACCTTTGATTTTGGGTAAAATCAAAATTGGAATTTGGAAAGCCTAATTCGAGAATTATCGATTTTGGAATAATCAATTTTGTGTAAAGGAACTTTGTATGATATCATACTAGGTGTATGACTTGAAGATACTATATGTGCATAGTTTAAAATGTTTTGATCATGGCTCTGGGAAAAAGGCGCTTCGTTGAAATGAACTTCTTAGGAGTGCCACCGGGTAGTGCTGCCTTTAGCCCCAAGGGGGGGTTCTAATGTTGATCTTGTGAGGAGTCCGGACAAATCTAGTTCCTGAGAATTATAAGTAATATATACCATAGAGAAAGTCGTGTGTGCCGCTGAGAGCCAATAGTCTGCGTTTGATTTATATCGGTAGACTGCGACCTATGGTATAACATAGCTGAAGTCGTGTGTGCCGCTGAGAGCCAACGGTCTGTTGTTATTAAGGGAAGGCGGCCTTAGGATGTGTGCTTCCCTTTGTTATGACATATTGGTAGGACGCTTTAGCATCACAGAGTCTATAGTGGCCGGATGGATCCTTCGGATGGATGTAGTCGAGGACTTGTTGCTATGAGAGTGGGACTATTTTTTTGGATGTAATTTGTTCCTTCTATTGCTGCCATGGCTGAATAAATCCAAAAACATTTTGCATTTTTGGAAATAATAATCTGTATGTTACTTGCATGTAAGTAAAATTTACTTATGAATTATAGTAAGAGCAATTTCTTTCTTAAACGTGAGCAACATAGCAATTTTTTTTTTGTAAACCTAGAAGAAACTGGCTGGCCGATAAACTCATGAAGGGGGTGCAGTAAAGCCGCCTACTAATCCATTCCCCCATACCCCTAGTAAATTTATATAGGATGGAGAAGCGCATGGTAGGAATCGAAGCTGTGTCTTTTTACCAAAACCCAAGCCTCCTTTCCACTGCGTTGCACCCGTGGACGCAACATACCTCTTTATTTGTGGTTTAAATTACAACTTTTGCTTAGCCTATAATTAGAAAGTGTATTATGATTCGAAAACGTAGCATTTTGCTTCATTACTTACTTACAATCAGCAAATTTTCCTATAATTTAAAATTCAGAGTACTTTATTGTTTTATTACACGAGCAGCATGTAAATTATGGGAAAGCGATAATAGGCAATTTTGTTATAGGCAAAAACAATGCAAACTTCTAGTTTGTTTATGAAATATAAAATCTTTATATAAAGTTCATATCTTCTTAACATTTGCAAAAATTTAATAGTTGAATACTACTTTTAATCGAGGACATAAAAGGTTATTGAAATATTTATTACAAAATAAACTTAATATGTATGTGTTTGAGAATTATATTGTTATTATTAAATAGTAAAACTGTATAGCTCATGGGTTCAAATATTGCATGATAAATTAGTCTTGATCTTTTTTTTCAGAATAAGTTTGGTACCTGAATCTCAATCTAGAACATTATACCGCCCTCGCTTGAGTTAGTGGTCTTAACCGGTTACTCTTATTCTTTGAATCCGATCTAATAATTCCCTAAGGTTTCTCTATCTAGTTTATTTAATCAACATAATTCAGACTGAGCTACTTTTGTGGAGATATGGTGCATTTACTTTCTAGTCATTTTGAGATTTCTAACCCCCCAAAATAACATTAAAATGCCAGTCACGGATAATATACATTTGAAGTAATGATTGATTAATATTGTGGTTTAGATAGGGTTATGGGTATCGGACCGATCTAAAGTTCAAGAAGTTGATTCATCTAATACAAGCATCACATCTACAAAAATTAGCCAAATTTCCAACAGCTAGCGGCTGTCCCTAGCTTTTGAAAATGATTTCTGAATACGGACCACGACTTGCCTCTTTTTCCGATGGCCCCGATGGCACTATAGCGATGGCGTCCGATGGCTGTTTCTGATGCCTTCTCCGATTAATATTCTGACAGCTCCGATGAAGTTATTTTTCCACTAAGCCTTTGGGAATCCGTCACCCGCCGTCGGAATCCATAGCTCGATGTCGGAATATGTGGCCAGTAAGCCTTTGAAAGCCGTCGCTCTCTGTCGGATTTCTTGAACCATAGGCGGTTGTTAATCCGGGTAATTTTTTTTCTTTTGTGTGCTATGCTTCCATACCACAATCAATATATAGCTCAGTAAAATCAATATATAAGCCTCGTATATACATTGAAATCAATATGAATACTAACGTCAACAAAAAATTAAAATCAAAAAACTTAATCTCACACCCAAACATATAAACATCCAACGTCAAACTCCAATATATACAAAACAAACCTTCCATCTTCACTTTCACCCATCCAATGTCAATAATTACATCCAATATTTACATCCAACGTCAAAATCCACATATCAACTCACAAATCAACCACCAAATCAGTGTCAAAAACTCCTAGCACCACGTGTCCTTAAATTAACCTCAACATAATTCAATGTTAATATATACACAAAATTACATCCAACACCACATGTCCATAAAAACACTAAAATCGTACATCAAGACTCATCATCGGCTCCTGAATCACCTAACAAAGGGAATTCACCATGACGCTCCGCATACTTAGCCAAATGTCAGTTGAGCCACTTCCATTGCACTGCTTGGAGGCAGTCCTCCTCCTGCAGCTGCACAATCTGATGTTTAAGCTCGTTAATCTCTACGATGTCCGGACCCTCTTGGTAATACTTTTGAGCAGTCTTAGCACGTGACAACTTGAATTCCAATTCGTCCGGATTTTTTGCAAAAATGATAAAATCCAAGCTCCTTGAAACGCAATTTGGGTCAACCCTTAGGCCCATTTTATTTTTTATTTATTTTCAATTATTTGTCATTTTCGCCTTTCTCGTAACTTCTTCGTATCAATTTGGATTTCAACAAGTTATATATGAAAATTGATTAGAAAAATCGCCACAAACACAATGGTATATGTTTCTTGGCCATATTCTGACAATTCCAAAAAAAATATTTTCACCGTTCATCGGCAATTGATTATTTAATTATCTAGAAATGCAGGGCGTTGTATTCTCCCACCCTTCAGGAAATTTCGTCCTCGAAATTAGAAAAGGGTATTATAATTTCTTGCATCAATCAAGTCCTTTTTGTGTACATTCAATTTTGCAACCATCCGTGTTCTTGTGCAGAAGTGTTGCTCAATAAAAATATATGCATGTACGTGAATTTCTAAGCGGTGCCTCCTATATGAATGTTTTTCTTCTTTAAAAAATTATTTTAAAATATGATGCACACAACCTAAACATACTTGCAATTTCTGTATGAAAACGATCTTTTGAAAACTCAAAACATTTTATATCCAATTCCCATACTCCTACAGAATAGAGGTGTATTTCAACGAATTTTTCATCCAAAATCCTACCACACAACTTTTAATATTCGAATTTCGAAGAAATCTAATTTTTATGAATTTGATTTCTTATGTATGAAAGAGGGTAGAAAATAAAAAAAATTCACATTTCTCCAATTTTCTTTTGTGCATTTCTTTCTCTCTACTTGGAATTCAGGCTACTATTCTATAAAAAGCCTTATTTACTTTTCTAAGAAAAGTTTACATATGAAAATATCTCTTTTTAAATTTTTCTATTGACATTTCCATCGCTTTCTTTAAATTTGTTATTTTCCATTTAGTTATTCTTATATTTGCTTTTACTTTTCTTTAACATAGCAGCCAAAAAAGCCTATCTTTTAGGGCTTGGAGGCATAGGACCATGTCCACTCTGACATAGAAAATTCCTACTCTAGGAATCCAAGTAACTCATATGCTCCTCCTACCGCTTATTACTTTTTACTAACATATATTGTATTACTCATGATGAATAAGATCTATCCATCTCTTCCTTTCCGTACTAAAAATGGAATAACCAAGTCTCATTAACTACAATGAATAAGGGTTTTAATCTATGCAGTCTTTATCTAAAAAGGCAACTAAGCTTGGGGAAATTTTCTCTTTACTTTTACTTTTCATTTTTTCCCCAACTAAGGTCTACTTGTCCCAACCTCGTATGTCATACTATCGTACTAATATCACTTTGCTATTTTACTATACTCTACACACGTGAAGCAATACTTCTAGGTTCTCGCCAATGTCCTATACACTTTGTCGGAACTTTTATTACTACTACTAAAAGTAATCACTGTCATAGCCTTGCATTTTTCCCATCATACCTAGAAAATAGCTCCTATCTACTCTATATTCTAAAGTTCGATTTGGTATTTATCATTTCATTTAAAATTATAGCTTCCGAATTATGGAAACATCAATTCTCGAAATTCTTTCCTTTAATGTAACAACCCGCATATTTATCGAATTTTTATATTTAAATATTTTATTTAAATATTTTGTCGATACTCGAAATTTAGTCCGAAAAGTTACTTTTTGCATAAGGTCGAATTAGGACTCGGGACCACTCCCATTGAGTTTAAAATGCCGTTTGCGACCTTTTTGAGTATAAGCTTCGCTATGTTTGGGGTAAGTTGATTTTTGCAACTTTTTCACTTTGGGTTTGGGTTTGGGTTCAGCCCTATGTTTAACTTATACTCAAATCTGAGCCACTCCTCCCCATTCATCCTCAATTTCTCCTCCTTTCAGTTCTAAAGCATCAATGGAGGGAGAGATGGGAAATTAAAACTCCAAAACCCTAGTTTTCTTTTGCAAATCAAGCTCTTGCTCCAAACTAATAAAAGAACCCATTGGTAAGCTTCTCTTCTTCTCCTCCAACTCATTCTCTTATCAATTTCAGAAATTCCTAAACCTAACTTTGGGAATGTTCTTCTTTTAAAGCCTGGAATCAAGCTTCTTGAGTTGAATTTGAACAGTGGTTGATTTTCCTTTGCTTTCAAGCTTCTTCTTCAATCGTTTGGGTTCAAAGGTGAGATTTTTATCTCACATCTATGCTTATAATTATCTTCGAATGTTAGGTATGAATTCCTAACACTTATTCGTGTGCATTAGCTTTTGGTTTGGATTGATTTGGTGAATATTCTAATTTTTGGTGTTTTGGGTTCAATTCTTTAAAAATCATGGCTTTGATGTTCAAATGTGTTTTTGGTGATGCAACGAGGAGCTCATAGGGCCGGGTAGTCGATTGGCATAAATCCTTAGTGCCGATGCTCGAGTGGTTACGAATTGGTCATGATTGGCCATTGTATTCGATGGGCTAGGAAGGGACTGGGAACAGGTTCGGCCAACCGAGCCCTATGGCCGGTCGACCGACCTGCTTCCAAAGTGCATAAGCACTCCTCTGTCTCATGTTCGGTCGGCCAACTACAGGGCTCGGTCGACCGACCTGCTTCCCGAGAAAATTTCTGAAACAGGGTCCGGTCGACCGAGCTCTGTAGCCGGCCGACCGACCTGATGCAATTTTGCCTATTTCGCCTAGTTGCTTGAATTTCCAACTTTAATCGATTCGCGTTGTTTCCTGTTTGTTGTTATCATTTATTATGACTTTGATGACTCCTTCTTAAGGATTTTTGAATATCCATTTCGATGGATTCTTTATCGGTTTCATTGGATTTTTATTCACAACTTCGTATGTGAATTTTAGTGATTGATTGTTCCTACAATCTTCTTCGTGATTTGTCACTTTAAAAATATGAAGGTTTCTATACTAGTGGTAAATATCAAAACTCTTTCTTCACATGATTTCAACACTATTTTATTACAAAGCTCGTTTCTTAAACCATTTTCCAATCTATTAGTATATACAAACCTTTACCTCACCCGTATGAGAAATCTAATTAAACGACTTAGTAAAACGAATGGTATGAAACGCTTGCGTTTACTTCGTCGGTTAATTCTTCGACTTGTTCGATTGAATCTCTTGTGACAATTTTATAGTGGAGATCTACAATTTGTTCGTAAATATTTAAGTTAAGCTAGTGATTATGGGACATGAAGCTAAACTCATATATTTACTAGCTTAGTGTAATTGACACTTCTCGTTGATCATGACGATTATCTTTGTGATTTAGACTAGCAAAGTGCGATGTCTCTTTGTCTGCGAGGGAGACTAAACTCCGTTTTGTGGAGTTTCGACTCAAATTGGTGGGGTAGCAACCCATGGTCATCGGGCCGTTTGTGGAGCTTCGGCTCAATTTGTGATGGTTAGCAACCATTGAATTAGCGTTCCGTTTGTGATACACGTGTTGGTGAGCTTTATGCTCCCGTTTGTGATAGGCCTCCCCCCCCTTTTTGTGATTTCTGGATATCTTGAGATGATTTCTAGAATTTGTGTTTCACCTATTTTCGTGATTTCCATTGATAAGTTTTATCAATATTTGTGCATTGGTGAATTTGTGTGTCATTGACTTTTGTGATTGACATTGATATAATCGTCAATATTTATGGTTTGGTGAACGAAATAAGGAGTATGACATTTCTTTGATTCTTGTGTAGATTTTGTGATATTGATTAATCTCGTGTTGATTTTCAATTACTTATATATATCACAGCTTGGCATTGTGATTCTTATGTGTTTAGTCATATCTCTTACTCTATATCGTTTCATCTGATATTTATAGTTAGACTGATCCGTTTATTATTTTCTTATTAAATAATACTCGGTTCAGACCGAGATGTTACAGGTGCTTCAGCTTGACTTCTCACTTGGGATTGATTCCTCTAACTTTTGGCTAACTACTTAGATTAGTAGTTTTTTGTTGTATACACTTGAGATATAAACTCATAGTCGTATTCTTTTGTATAGCACGTGTTGCTATTCTTTTGTATTATTGTGGATCTTTTTGACCACTACTCTGATATACACTTTCATGTATTAGTTATATATTCATATCTTCTTCCGCCTTTGTGATATGAATTATCTGTGACTGATTTATGTTATGCTTATTTCTATATTTGTTTCCGAAGGATTTATATAGCCACTGTGTAGTAGTTTTGAGTTTGTACCGGTATGTCGGATTTCCTCTTGAAATAAAATGCATGTTTTATTACCTGACATATCGGTGCTCGCACAAAGCAATTACATGGATGGTCGCTCCTCAACAGCCTTATTCTCCGTGCTAGTCGACAGCATTACTCCATAGGGTTCTTGGGGATTTTTGAATATCCATTTCGATGGATTCTTTATCGGTTTCGTTGGATTTTTATTCACATCTTCGTATGTGAATTTTAGTGATTGATTGTTGCTACAATCTTTTTCGTGATTTGTCACTTTAAAACTATAAAGGTTTCTATACTAGTAGTAAATATCAAAACTCTTTCTTCACATGATTTCAACACTATTTTATTACAAAGCTCGTTTCTTATACCGTTTTCCAATCTATTAGTATATACAAACCTTTACCTCACTCGTATGAGAAATCTAATTAAACGACCTAGTAAAACGAGTGGTATGAAACGCTTGCGTTTACTTCGTCGGTTAATTCTTGGACTTGTTCGATTGAATATCTTGTGACAATTTTATAGTGGAGATCTACAATTTGTTCGTAAATATTTAAGTCAAGCTAGTGGTTATGGGACATGAAGCTAAACTCATATATTTACTAGCTTAGTGTAATTGACACTTCTCGTTGATCATGACGATCATCTTTGTGATTTAGACTAGCAATGTGCGATGTCTCTTTGTCTATGAGGGAGACTAAACCCTGTTTTGTGGAGTTTCGACTCAAATTGGTGGGATAGCAACCCATGGTCTTCGGGTCGTTTATGGAGCTTCGGCTCAATTTGTGATGGTTAACAACCATGGAATTAGCGTTCTGTTTGTGATACACGTGTTGGCGAGCTTTATGCTCCTGTTTGTGATAGGCCTCCCCCTTTTTGTGATTTCTGTATTTCTGTAGATGATTTCTAGAATTTGTGTTTCACTAATTTTCGTGATTTCCATTGATAAGTTTTATCAATATTTGTGCATTGGTGAATTTGTGTGTCATTGACTTTTGTGATTGACATCGATATAATCGTCAATATTTATGGTTTGGTGAACGAAATAAGGAGTATGACATTTCTTTGATTCTTGTGTAGATTTTGTGATATTGATTAATCTCTTGTTGATTTTCAATTACTTATATATATCACAGCTTGGCATTGTGATTATTATATGTTTAGTCATATCTCTTACTCTATATCATTTCATCTGATATTTATCGTTAGACTAATCCGTTTATTATTTTCTTATTAAATAATACTCGGGTCAGACCGAGATGTTACAGGTGCTTCAGCTTGACTTCTCACTTGGGATTGTTTCCTCTGACTTTTGGCTAACTACTTAGATTAGTTGTTTTTTGTTGTATACTCTTGAGATATAGACTCATAGTCGTATTCTTTTGTATAGCACGTGTTGCTGTTCTTTTGTATTATTGTGGATCTTTTTGACCACTACTCTGATATACACTTTCATGTGTTAGTTATATATTCATATCTTCTTCCTCCTTTGTGATATGAATTATCTGTGACTGATTTATGTTATGTTTATTTCTATATTTGTTTCCGAAGGATTTATATAGCCATTGTGTAGTAGTTTTGAGTTTGTACCGGTATGTCGAATTTCCGCTTGAAATAAAATGCATGTTTTATTATCTGACATATCGGTGCTCGCACAAAGCAATTACATGGATGGTCGCTCCTCAACAGCCTTATTCTCCGTGCTAGTCGACAGCATTACTCCGTAGGGTTCTTGGCTAGCGTTGGTATAGAGGTGGGGCGTCACATTTAAAGTGTTACTTTGAAGTTTGTATTAAATTCAAAGATACTTGGTTACTTAACATTTTACCTTTCTAGACTTGCATCTTTACAGCTTTTTGAATTTAAACTTTTTGCCAAACCTAGAGGGGAAAACATGCAACCTTTAAATTCAAAACTTGTTCCTCTTTTCCTTTTAAAGACCTTTACAGCCTACCTTAAAAATATTTTGGAATTTTTAAATTTAATTGTTTGCCAAGTTTTTCTCTTCCAGAAACTTATTTACTTTTTCACCAAAGCATTTTTCCTTAAAACATGTCTTGCTTATTCCAAAAATGTCCTCACGTCCAAAACATCTTCTTTCATAAATTTTCAAATTTACAAAACTGCAGTATAACTTATCAAAAATCCTTTAACTTTCCTACACTTCCAATTACCTAACCTTGGAGGGGTTTATAATTTACTACAAATGGGGAATTTTTACAATACCAAGAAACCAATGCGCATAATTAATGGAAAAGTATATAATTTCTATTGCATAGCCTTCCTACTAAAGCTCTCTATAATATCCCTTCTAACTAACACCGTCTCTAATTATTACACTTCTTATTACACCTAATGGCTATTTAGCTTAAAGTATTGGAACTACATTCTCTTATGAGAAACCATTGATGCTAAAACCATCTATGAATCATTTAAAAGAGGATTTCACATTTATGTGCAATTACAAGTACGTATTTTATAATTTATCGAAATAGGCTATACAAAATATGATGCTTTCCATTCTTTGTACATCTTTCCCTATAGCTTGCACAAATCATCTTTATTTGTGATTCATAGAAAATTATATCATTATTCATTTCATTCCAACAGATTAAAGAAGGTTTAATCTATATTCGCTTACAAAAGATACTTCTTACAAAACTTATTAATTTAACTTACGACTTTTTTTCAAAAGAACTCGTTTTCAAAACTGTTTTAATATTTTCACAACTATAAAACATTTTCATATACTTATTTAAAAAATAAGTGTACTTACAAACCACTTTATTTCAATGCTTAGTAATTATCTTCAAAACATATTTTTATTAAGGTCAAAATCGATATTGTGTAAAACACCGTTACTACAACCCAAAAATATTTGTTTATGGATTCAGTTAAATATATATTAGTAAACCCCATATGCCATGTAAAAACATTTGCTTTGGGAGTCACCTACTATAGCATTAGTGTCACAGTTTGTGCTTTCTTTATTTCCACCGAAAACATCTATTACAACAATTGTTGTAACCAATGTTTTTGATACTTAACACACTCTAGGTTTTTATAATTAAAATCTTTATTTACCTATAATGAAACTAGCGAGCTATACATGCTTTATAATTCTTCAAAGAGAATTTCACTTTTAACAAAATTTAAATTTCATACCACTTTTTTTTCAAAAAACCCAATATTTACTTCCTCAAACATATTAATAATTATATTTTTCAAATTTTCAATTGCGGAAGTTTCATTTTATTGGGTTAGACATAAAGTGGATTTTGTTCCTACTACCCTGGGAATACCCTTCCTTAAACCTTTGAAATCTCATTTCCTTACTTAAATCCCTTATTCCTTCCAAAATAAGATTACTCTCCCTACCATCCCTAGGAAAATTTCCAACTTTTTACAACATATGGATATTAATCTTCTCCCAAAATATAGGGTATTGTGCACTAAAAATCGGTAATAACTTAGGACTCAACACCCTTGGGTCATCCGAAACCCAATTAGTAAACTATGCGCAATTTTACTTCTCAAAATTTTTCCAAATGTTCAAATATCTAACTAGGGGCTATTAAGACTTTAGTACATGATATATTTATATTTTATTAAGAAATATAAATACATTCACACATGTCTACCTAGGAACCCTAAACCTAGGATCTAATACCAAATGTAACTACTGAATTCTAATGTATATGGATTTTTCGCAAAAAAGCAAAAATACAAGCCCATTGAAGCTCTATTCGGGTATTTGGTGTCTTGCAAATAGGCAAAAAAATAAACCTGAGCTCAAATAAATATCTCATAGTGGAGCTGATTAAAATATAATAGTAAGTAAATATTCACCAATATAATAACACTTTCTAAAGTAGTGTTTCAAAATAAGGAAGTCTCTGTCATCGACCTAATCAGCAAGATATTATGAGGAGGGGGTCAGAACTAAATTTTTGGTGAATGGACATATACAATTTTAGGCTTAATTCTACAAATATCATTTTATTTTCATTTTCTGTTATATTAGGTTTATTCGGCTTATACTACTCTCGCCACCGTGCGTGAATTGTACTCATCTACTCCCTAATAGATTATACCTCATAACTAACATATATGTAGCTATATGCCAAATGACCGCATCAATCCTTGGTACTACCCATAGTACCTTCCGTATCCTCCTCAAAAAGGACTCCATTGTCTTGCTCCTAGAGTGTTCGGTGACTGTATCTGTAAAAGATTGCTTCGTAGGGTCTACAATACAGATGTTCCATCGTCTACTATGAAAATGTAAAACTGCGCTTGCACTATCCTATATTAATGCTCGGAAATCCGCAATATACCACCCAGTTCGTACCTTGAGTGTTATACGTAATCGTTCTGTATACTCCCTGAACTCCACTTGATAAGATTTACCTTATACGGAACTCGGTCAGAAATTTTCTGTATCTAGAAAGGAATGTTCTTAGGCCTACAATGCAGATATTTTACTTGGTCTATCTCTTTCCTTATCGTGGCTATGACCCCATGCAGCCACCCCACAACTAATCGAAAGACCTCTAAAGAGCTAAGTGATTGTGCCCTACTGCACACAGTCCAAACAACCAACTGGTTGTGCCCCCATCCAATGTCTCGATAGTGAAAGAATCATTGGCCTTTAGTTTAACACTTGTCTTTTTCGAATTCTTTTCTTGGTTTGATGCTCACCTGATTTCTGCATGGGACTATTCTTTTGGGTCCTGCCCACTAAAACCTACTCATAAGTTAGAGTACGGTGTCATACAATTATACTACTCCAAACATCAACCCTTTTGACTGCCTACAATGGTGCTGCCATGCAAAAGCAGTCAAGGCTTACTCTGTTGATGGAACACCTATGGACTTGCCTCAAGGGGACTGCTTTGTTAGGCCTACCCCAAAAGGCCATCCTAGTGTATCCTCACATCCCGTTGATGTCTCATGCTTCCTTAAGCCCAAAATATCTAAGTTGGACGTGCTTCTTGTATACTAAAAATCTGTTATGAATAGCTTCGTTCGGATCTTCATCCTGTGGGTTGCATCAAATGCATCTTACTCTTTTATTAGACAATAAGTCTAATATTTAATTTTTCATTTAGTTTAATTTTCTTATTGTATTGGCTTCTTATTTACCTTAATTAGCGAAAGCTTGTTCTAACCTTACCTAGCTACCATGAGACCATCAGTTCCTGACTGAAAGGGAATGCTATTGGTATGAGCCTTGTTCCTATGTTTGCTTATTAACTTGTGAAACTTTTAAAATAAGCCACTGTTCTTATTTCCTCTCTTTTTGCTTATTAACTTAATCTAAGTCTTATAACGAGCCTTTTTCTGCTTTTTCTGGTTAATTATAGCTTATGTTTAATTTTACTTGCAATTGTCACTTTTATATTCTTTCATAATCTATATATTATAAACATAATTACAAGCATCTCCTTTCTGTTCTAGTCTATCTTCTTTTATTACGATATCGAACTCTCTTTACTACTCTTTTGTTGTATGACAATCTTGGCTCGGGACTACGTTCGCCTGTCACAAATTTACTTATCATAATAACTGATTTGCTTTTACTCTACTATCCGCACAGTAAATGCAAATTTAGGTACATTTATGTTTATTATTTCTAATCTTTACTAACAATTAACTTGATTTCTTCTTTAATTTCTTTAGTTCTTCATTTTATTTTCTTCTATTCTAAGAAGTACTTCTATTCTATTTGGTTAATTACAGAAACTGTGCTAAAAATCCATTTTCATAATTAATACTAAATACTAAAAGGAATGCTGTAAACAAAAATCTGTAATGGCCAGATATTTCTTTAATTTCTGGATTGTGCAAAATGCAATAATGTCTCTATTTTGCACCAATTCCACCTTTTCTGTTTTTATTCTTGCAACTATGTTTATCTTTATTCTTACAATATTAAATGATGGAAATGTATTCTCTTTTCTAAACCAACCAATTAATCTATTACTAACTTCCCATTCAGGTTATTAAATTTCCCCTTTTATTAATTTCTCCAGTTGTAGCATAATTTGCCATAAATTTATAATATTATCTTTTTATTTCAGTTTTTTATTTTATATCTAGCTTTTGTAAATTTAGTGTTTTTCCATTTTAGTCCATATTTGTGAAATCTTCCCTTTAACTCTTTTATTCGCATAAAAAGGAATAAAAAGGAGCTAAATTTACAGGCTAAATTCCAACTTAAAATAGATCGAAATAACAGCAAATAATTGTAAATAAGTGTAAAATTCTGAATTTGAGGCTTATGCCTTTCTTCATAGCTGTTAAGCCTAATATTATTCACATTTAATTAGATTCCTTCCTTTTCCATATAAATAATAATCAAATATAAATTCTCATATAAATATACAGTCTCAGTATAAAGAAATAATTTCTGAAATAAATGCCAAATTGAAATAAGTAACGAGAATCTAAGGATAATCTATCATAAGCATAAAAGATATATAATTCAAATCCACTCACTTGCTGTCCTTAGCTTTGCTCCATGGTCTTCTTGAATCCCTTTCTATGGCGTTTAATATTTTTATTAAGAAGATCTTCTCCCTAGAAATATTTTTTATTTTGGGTTCAGCCTCAGGAAATGAATCCAATTGGGAGAAAAGTCGATTGTGAGAAAACAGCTAGGCTTAAGGTCCTATTTATAGTGCAGCTTAGGAATTTCAGACCGTTTGATTTGAAGACTAAATCTGGTTCAACCACGTCACGCACTTGCTACGGATCTTTGGATTTAGAAACCAACGTTCAAGATTGCATAGAAATTAATTAAAATTAGCTCGGTACCTCATCTGGGTTGTAACGCGGGTCGACCGCTAGGTCCAGTTGTGCGTTTAAGGGTCCACCCTACGGTCGACCTATGTGTATGGCAGGTCGAATCGTCGGCCCATTTTATTTTTTTATTTTTTTGATTATTTCTTGTTTTCATTTCTCCCATAACTTCTTCATATCAACTCGGATTTTAACAAGTTATATATGGAAATTAATTAGAAAATCTCCTAACACAATGGTACAAGTTTCGAGGGCATATTTGACAATTCGAAAGTGTTCGTTTTCATTGTTCATCGTTATTTGATTATTTAGTTATCTAAAAATGCAGGGTGTTACAGAGCCTACAGAACAAGTAGAAATATTTTTAAGTTATTATGTAACTTTTATAAAAATTAAGAAAAGTTTACAGTGTACTTAATTCTTATAAATTACTGATTGGTTTCCACGGCCGAAGAGCATGTTTCTCAAGGTCGGATCCATAATAGAGTCAAAGATTGCGTCCTCCTCGTCAGTGGTCAGCTACTCCTATCCAAAATGCTCAAGCATCTGTGCACGTGCATGCATCAATTTTTCTTGCAATGCAAAATTAAATACAAATAAGTATTACAAGACATTATAACAACATTTTATTATTAATTAACTAAAATGATCATTATTAATAACTTATAACTTAAAATATATTTAACTGTGCGGCGTATGCTCTATCTTCCGCATGCCAAGCATACCACACTGTTCCCTCGTCATCCGTCTGTCTAACGACATATGTATGCACAAACACGTCCGTATCCGAGACCAAACCCCGCGCGCTCTTTCCTGCAATAATTGGTGTGTGTTATTGTTGTTTGCATAAATTTACACTAAAAATGTTATAAATACTCGTAATTCCAATTAATTAATTTACCAAGTCCTCATGATGGTGCTGGAATGATTTTGAGCCATCGCGGTGTATGACAGAATTTTTCTCCTTGTTCATAGAGCTTATATCTGACTACGTCTGTGAATTAAAAATTAAGATTATGTTTTACGAGTACTAATTATGTATTATGTGCTGCATAAATTAAGGTGATATCTTATTACTCTTACGTTGAAGTTATCTTTACCCTATCACGCGAACCAATCATCGCAGATGATGACACCTATCCACTTTGGCTTCTTCTCGATTTTTCTTATGCTAGACATCGTATCTTTGTAATTCTTTGCCACTTTTGAGTTCTAGTAGCCCGGGCAAAGGGAGATATCCTCTCCTCCAAGTCTACTGCAACCTGTATATATGTTGAAAAAATATAAGTCATACATTTATAATTAGTCAGTAAATTGTAAAGTAATTATATATATTGGTGTATAATTTTACACTTTCCAGGAAGTCCTGTCACATACGCTCTTGTGCATGGTACATGATCATGCTCCACTTCGGCCAGCATGCAGACATGCGACTCATATAAACCTTCTTGGACCTTCTGAGCATAATGTTAGACGACTCAAGCCCGAAACTCGTGCAATAAATATGATAAACACAAATCATGACCAATATATCGTATAAAATATTTACAATGTTGAAATAAATTTAATACTTATGAGCCGTCGGCTTTTGATGGTAATTTAACTACCGAACATGGCACCTCCAGCGAAGGTCCGTCGCCGTCGCCGCCACCGCGATCTTTCCCTCTCTTAAACCCAAAGAGTAACCCGTCTGTGAATAACTAAGAAATCTAAAAAATGACATCCGCGATACCTATTACATACATATTATTTTATTATGGCAAAATATATCAATCAATTATGAGTAAACATATCAACATTTAACATCAATAATCGCATGTAACACAAAAGTATAACACCAATACTCCCATAAATTACCCTTTTCAACTTGTACACTATTAAATTAGTCCTCGTCGTTTTCTAATTCAGAATCTATCTTATACTCTATATTATTTTTCTCTATGGTCTCAAATTGTTCTACTAATACATTTATTCATCATTTAGAGTTCCAAACTCATTTTGATCATCTCTTATTGCAAATTTGCCATTTTCACCAATGTTCACTTGGTATGCTTGTTCCTTCGTAATATTCTTTCCGTGAAACGTAAATCTTGCCTTCGTTTTAAAAATTGCCGACCGACCTACTCTATCTCTTTTTAGAGATGAATAAGGAGCATAATAAACTTGCAGTGCCTATTTTGATAATATAAATGGATCGGACTTATGATAACGTGGTTTATGCTTTATTTCAATAATATTACATTTTTAGTGCACGTTGATTCCAGATTGTGAAACAATACAAAATCAGTTGCACCTAAACAAATAAACTTCTTCCGCTGGCCTAGTGAAATATGTTAATTGCAAAATTTAAGTTAACATGCCATAAAAATCATTTATGTGATCATTTGCATCGTCAATACCTTTAACATATACACCCTTATTGTTAGTTAATTTTTCAACGCTGTATTCTTTGGTTTTGAATTTGCATCGATTGACAAAGAAAATTGGACGTGTCTTGACTTTCTTTTTTTGTCCCATTGCAAGTTGTTTCAACCCTTCGTTGACCACACAATATACTGGATTGTATACATGATTCGAATACCAAGTAGCAAAATTTACTGATATCCTTGCATGGATGCTGTAATTCATAAATGCTACATATACAGATAATATATTGCGTTATAATTTATACACATGTGAAGACCCAGAAATTTTGACAAATTAATTTGGAATAATTAAATGATTTTAAGATATCAATATTTACTTTATAATTAAATCATTGAATTATATAGTTTAAATATTGAATTTAATAATTGAAAATTGGGTAAATTGTTGAATCTGAGATTCTAAGCCAGTTTAAAAAATAATTTGTAGGCTTATAAAACTTATAATGACGATACTGAAGATAATAGAATGGTTGAAATTTAATTTAAAAATGATATGTTCAGTTTTAATAATATATCGTTTGTGACGACCCGGAATTTTTCAGCATTTAAAATTGGAATATTTAATTGATTCTAAATATTAAATAGAGTAATTCTAACTTGAATCAAGGACATCGCAATTTATTGATGATTAAATTATTAAATTAAATAATTTGATGTCGGGTAAAATACTGAATCTGGAATTCTAAGCCTATTAAAAATAATTAGAAGGCTTATAAAATTTATATTGATAATATTGGAGAGAATAGAAGTTTTAAAATTTAATTTAATAGTGTTTGCGCCAAAATTGGTCACAAACCCCGATGAATGTGAAAGCACCAGTGCTGGAATATAAATCAGTAATATCCAAACACAAATCATAGATCTTAAGTAGCAAAATAATAAATGTAAACAAGAACACACGATTTATAGTGGTTCGGCTATCTTTGGCCTACGTCCACTTTAAAGGTTTTTCCTTTTATTGATGTTCTTCGCTGATTACAATCGATTACAGCGGATTACAATGAATTGTAGTTCTGAAATTCAAGTACAAAGGTGGTTGTTGAGTGCAAAGTAGAGCCTTGGTGGAGTCTTGATGCTTCAGAGTCTTGATTTTTCCAAAGAGAATCCGGTCCCTTTTCTGAATGACCTGGGGCTCTATTTATAGGCGTAGGAGGCTGATATTTCTCCTAGAAATCAGGTAGACCACTTCCAGCACATGAGGGGGCCCACATGGCCGATACCTGGAGATTCGGGCCCACATTGGGATCGATTCGACCCTACTTTCGAATCGATCAAGAAATCGTCCAATCATGGTGAAATTTGGCATGGACATTCTTCAGCATAAGTGTAAGCTACTGTAAAAATTTCGTGGCATTTGGATTTATGGTTTGGGAGTTACGATCGATTCAAATTCAAGGTTTCGTGTGCTCTGGCTGTTTCGAATCCATTGATTCGAATCCATCTCCTTCGAATCGATCGATCCACGTGCACATCGATGATGTGGCGCGCGTCCTTCGTGTCGATCCACTTGTTGCTCCGAGTTGAATGGGTCGACTCCGTGGTTTCTGCCGCTTTGACTTGGTGATTTCGAATGCTGGATTCGAAGAATATCGATTCGAAGAATGCTTCCTTCGAATCGATAAGACTGGTCGCTGTTCGAATCGATTCGAATGCTCCACTACGCATCGATTCGAAGTTGCCTTATTCGTGGGGATTCGGAGGTAAGAAAGGAAGGGAGTCGAAGTTCCCTCAGTTGTGTGGATTCGTGGACCCTTCTCGAGGAAATGTTTTTGAGGCGAGATGCGTGATGAGTTCGAAGTACCGCAACTTCATGGATTCGAACTCCTCAACCTTGAGGGATACGAAGAGAGGTGGCATCATGGATTCGAAGCTAGGTGGTCTGGATGGATTCGAACCAAGGCTTGCTTGATGGGTTCGAACCGCATGGGTTCGAAGTAGATGGAGTCGAACCGATGGATGCGAAGTCCATCGATTCGAACTAGGGGGTGTCTCATCGTTTCGAACTGAGTATTCCCTGTTTCTATCAAATTGAATCCATCTTAACTTGGACATACGAACTCGGATTGACTTGAAATTTGAAATACGGACTTCTATGATCTTTCTCGCCGCATCCTATCAATCGTGGCTCAATCCGGACTCGGATAAAATTCAGCGATATCCATAGTGAACCTGCAACGTACAATCGATATTAATGATTAATAATTATTAATTCTTGGTAAATTTTGGGTTTCCCAGCTTTGGCAAAAAGTGGGATAACAAATAGTGATTTATTCAGTTTGGAAATATATCGTTTAAATTGAATTTAAATAAGATATACATATTGGGTAGCTTGACCAATCAAATACATTTCACATCAGAACTTTTACTTTTCATATCTGAATACTGTAGCTTACCTTCTGAAGCACGCCACCCTTCACTCTTTCACTTTATTAAATCACGCAACTTACTTCCATCCTCATCTGTTCAAACCAAAACAAGTAATAGAAATAAAATGAAAGCCTCTCTCTTCTTTAAGCACAAATTCCATTCGCTTATCAGTAATCCAATTAAAATTTGGGCAGAATCTAAACCCTCGGCTTAAAAAAAAGGGAGAAAATTAATAGTCGCATCGTAGAACCTCTTCAAGTCAATCGTGCCAATCTTCTCGTTCGACGCAAGTTTGGAGCTTCAAATTTGGGTTTGGGGGTCGTGCCTCCTCTGTACACGAGTGCGGTAGTTGCTGACGCGGCTACGCGCGCGATCCGAGGAGATGACGAGCTAGGGTTTCGCGGCGAGGTTTGGCAACTCGGTGTGTGGCCACGACATTCGTGGCAAGTGGACATCGCGACAAAAGGGGAATAGGAAGGCGCGCCAACATGGGGTAGGCATGCGAAGGCACGAGGCGAGCGTGGTGGTGACAGTTCCTCATTCGAATGACGTGGAGGTATTAATCTGTGTTTTAATTTAAGTATATAATTTGTTAGTTAACTAAGAACCAAAAAATTTAGACAGCTAATAAACTTTTACCTAATTTATTTTGAGGTCATGAGTTGACCAAAGCAGAGATATGGGAGTCGTAGTGATGTGGATTACTACCTGGGATTTTTGTAATTGATTAAATGTACATAAAGATAAGGTTTTGAAATGGGAAGTTTAAATTTTCAAGAAGTCTGTATTAGACCAGATTTACAAAATCTGTGTAAAGTATTTTATATGCAGTTTCAAAACGAAAATAAGTAAATAAACGTATAGAATGGTAATATAAATTATTTTTATAGGTGTAGTTTCAAAGATAATGTTTTGGGGAAATTATATAAGGATTTGGAAAAAAGAAAAAAAGAAAAAAAAGAAGAGAATTTGCGTTGAATTTAAGCTGCCAGTCAAAATTTAAAAAAGCCCAACTTGTAATAAATTATTTTGGTTAATTCACATGCCAATAAATCTTGAATTGTTTATTCAAGGTCAAATTTGTGAGGGAACAAGTCGAGATTGGATCGGATTGCGAAAACAAAAAGAAGCAAAGGTGAGTTAATCTCACTCAGTTAATTTAAATTGAAACGATTAAATCTATATAATTGTTTAAAATGGTTGAATTGATTTATGTGCTGTAGTGTGGTATATATTTAGAATTGACATTTTATATTATGCTAACATCTATGGACGCAGGGAAACAGGTTGGAGGGATCCAACTGGACCCCTCAACTTTATTTAATTATTTAGTATTCTCTGTTCTGAATATTTGATATTCTGTAATGAATTATGTGGAAATATTGAATGCTATGGCTTGATTGTTATAATCGAGCAATAATGAATCACCAAATATATAATTTAATTTTGGGGAATGAAAATAAAGAAGTGAAATTGTAAGTAAAATAATTATAGAAAAGTTGAATAAATTTATGAACGAACTGGAATGGAAATAAAGTTACTTTAAAATTTTAATAAATAAAACTTGAGTATGAGAAGAAAATTCGAATAAACAGAGAATTAATGAAAATTTAAATTTCAATGTTATTGTTTCAAAAGAACAAAACATTTATTTTAAATTGAGAATTTAAATTATTTAATAAGAATAAAGAAGAAATTGGGAATAACCTGAAATTTGTATATTTCAGCTAATCGATTCAAAATCAAACTGAAGATAATAATAAAGTCCATAATTAATGAATTTTGAAATGAACTGATAAGTAAAGCAATTTATTTCAGATAGACTAAATTGGAAATCAATTTTGGAAATTGATTTAGGTGATTGAGATTGGGAATTTCTCCTCGAATAACCAAGTACATTTTCAAAGTAAATTTTTAAATATAAATTAAAAGTTTAAGTTGTTTTAAGAAGTATGTTTTGGAAAAATTTGTTATTTCTAAATATTTAAATTCTTAAGTAAGTATTTCCTTTTAATCTATTATAGCAATAATTATTTAAAGAGTGACTTAGTATTTTATTTTTAAAGTGAAATCTAGTTTTATATCTTATTTAGTAACATTATTTTCAAATATTCATAGTATGTATTTTTAACAAATTATTGAAGTAGTTTTATCCTAAATGTTTTAAAGTATATTTCAAAGTAAAGGGTTTTAAATTATTTTTAAATCTAGTTTCGTGCTTGGTGATTTCAGAGGAGATGGAAAATAATTGGGAAAGTTTATTCTGAAAGGAAAGATGGTTTTGAAACTGTTTTCAAAGGATTGAAAATAAAAACATATCTTGTGAACATATTTTGAGGTTAATAAATAATTTGGGAAATTTTTATTGTTGGCTGGATGTTTGTGAATGTTAATTGATAGTTAAATAACCGACTATCGATATTGGACAAATACGCTGATCGTTTCGAAGAGACTGGGATCGAGATTTATTTCTCGAAAACCACTTCGATCCGGTTTCTACGTTTCGTGAAGCGTGTTCGGAGTCGAAGATAGAGCAGTGAAGTGCAAGGGCTAGTCGCTACTAATCCTGAGGATATTTCCAAAATGGATGTAGTAGGAATAGTGCCTTCGGTTCCGTTCGAACCCGGGATGGACTTGTATGGTTGAATGCTTGCGAAAAACATCGTCAGGTGGACGATGGGCATTCTAAGGGATACGTTCTATAAAAGGTAACGCTTAGCCACAAGCCTCATCAAATGGGAATGACTGAAAATCAGGGGTTATGCAGCAAGGCTAGGTGGGTAGCACCCAAGCAGGGTGAGGTCATTCCCCTCTAGATGTCGCTTTTATTTCGGCTTAGTGGGCGGTTGCTGATCCCAACCGCGGGGTGATCTCACTCGGGACTGTCCAGTAAGGGATGGTTCCGGACTTGTGTTGCAGGGGAGCGGGCGTACTCCTCGGTACGGTGATCTATGCCCCGTACTGTGACAGGGATACCCCAGTGCCTAGTCATTAGTTGGAAATCCATACTCCCTACGAGCCTTGTACGAGTTTTGTTTGTATTACCCACTCTGTGGCTAGTAGCTGGAATTTAATAATGTAACAATTTTGGCTATTTTATAAGTATTTGTATATAGACCCTATTATAATATCAGAGGATTTCTATAAAAATTGTTTTAGCTATCGTAAGGTAACCCGACATGTTTATTTGTGGCGTGGTCTTACGAGATGCTTTTGTTTTTCAAAGAATTTTTGAAACTTAATAATCAATTGGGTGTGATTTTCTCACGCTGGTACTCCAGACTGACTCGGGTATTATTTAACTATAATGCTCGGGTCAGACCGAGTATCATAGAATATAGGATATGATGTTGTGGAGCTCAGGAGACGAGCTGGATGACGTTACGTACTCCCGTACTTGTGTGTATATATATTATTCCGCGGTGTTTGAGTTGTTGTGTATCTTAAGTTATTGTATATTCATTGTATGACATTGATGTTGAGCAGTGATTGATGTACTCTGATGATGTAATATATATGTTAACGTGAAAATCAGACGCTAACGCACCGGTGTAAAATGAAGTTGAGCGAAAACACCACCCGTGTATACGGGAACTACAAGCAAGTAGAGAAAATACAGAAAAAAAGAAGAAAAGACAACAGTTTTTATAGTGGTTCGGCTTAGAGTAAGCCTACGTCCACTTTAACTCTCTTTATTATTGAATTTAATTACAACTTAACAACAATCTTCAATTACAACACACTTTAGACCAGTAGATCAAACTTTGATAGAGAATAGTCTTCCGAATTCATGTTGAAATGATGTAGATTTCCTCTTGGAGATCGTCGTAGTGTCTTTGGTGTTTGGAGTACTTGAAGTGTTGAATGAGTAGAGAATTCTGCAGAGTATCGGCGCTTGAAATGGTCGGCCAAAAATCCCTGAAAGTTGGAGCTAATGCTGTATTTATAGAGAAATCTGGACAGGAATTTTCGCCTAAGTTATAAGTCGCGACCGACTTAAGGAAAGTCGTAAGTCGCGCCCGACTTAAGGATCACGAGTTAGCAGGCAGCGACATAGGCGAAGCGGTATTAAGTTTGTCTTCGTTCATCTGGATGCAAGTCTTAACTCGTTTGCGAGTTAAGAAGTCACGGTTTAAAATGAGGCAGCATTACCATAAGTCGTAAGTCGGTCACGGCTTAAATGCAGTTGCTTCCACTCATTTCTATCTTGAGTCACTAGGTCGTCCTGTCTTTAAGTCTTTAAGTCGCAACTTCTTAAGTCGTGACATTTCTTGAGTTGTCCGGGCCTTAACTCGTAAGTCGGCATCCTTGCTAACCCTTAAGTCGGCAATTAGTTGAGTCGTCATTCATTTTAGGTCGGCAACAAGTTAAGGCTGTTGAGTCGGTAATCATTGTGAGTCGTGAGCCTGGTTTGAGTCGCTTGAGCAGAGGCGTTAACAATTGCCCCTCGAAGTACACGCTTAAATCCTGAGTCGTGTGCTTCGACTCAGTACATGAGTCGTAAACGACTCAAAGAGGCTCATGACTCGTTAGTCTTTCCATCTTCCCCCTTGTTCCGTATATAAGCCGTTGAGTCGGTCCTTCCTCCTCACTTTACTGCTTATCTGTTTTATTTGGTCCTTCCATTAACGATCCTTCAAGTTTCCAGAGATGAATCCAAGCTAATCAGTCGTCAATTCATCTTCACCTTTGTATTGCGTAAGTGAATTCAACTTCTGTTCAATCCACGATCACCATTGACTCACGAATCTGGACTCCCCATTTTCTGACTCCAATTCATTTTTGTGCCGTGTTCCATCGCGAACCACGTTTCTGATTGATTTGCGTCTGCCATCGATCATATTGTTGTCATCGTTCGTGATAACATAGTAGTGCATCAGATTTGTCGCAAACTTGAAGTGATTCGAATTGGTTTTTTGGGTGATTTCTGAACATTAGAGGAGAAGATAATGGGTTACAGTGTCTTGAATTAACTGGTCTGTGAGTTTGAAGGAGATAAGAAGGTTCTTAGCGGGTTAATGGGTTAGAAAGGAGTTAACTGGTTGAGGAGATGACCTAGAATTCTCACGACTTAGTTGGTTTATTGGATCTACCGATTTAGGACTTAGGTCGTACAAGTGACTCAGCCCTTTAGATCCTTACTACGACTTATCCTTTAGACTGTGAACGTCTCAAGCCATAAGTCATGAACGATTCAGCACCTGGGCTATTTTCCATACCGAGTTGCTCCTTGTGGCTTAACCCTTGACCGACTCAAGTAGATGAGACCTAGGCTTTGAGTCGCGGCCGAGACAGGACTTCGAGAATTTTGCTTTTTTCTGATTTGAGGCTTCTTCCTCCATGCACATTTCGACTTACAGATTTTAACTTAACTCGCCGCATACCCCTTAGGTCGTGAACGAGTTGTCACTTAAAAGCATAATCCCAACTTGATTATTTAACTTGTATTACCGGACTGAATTGCCTAAACTCTGAATTGTTTGAACTTTGTTGCATTATTCCACAGATCCTGTTAACTTATAAGCTAACTACCTGCTGAAAATAACAACTACAGAAAACCAAGGCGAATATACTGCCATTGACTGCCCACATCAAATGACAGATTAGTTGATAGTAGGTAATTAACTTAAATAGATTGTATGAAATGCTGTGAACCAATCAACTAAAGTGAAACATCAATGCAAAGCATCGCTAACTTGAACTGACTTGTTCGCATTAACATCTCACTTGCATATTTGGATTTAAAAACAATATGCCCTGGATTTCATAATTGACAAACGCTTGCTAGTTTTTTTTTTCCAGTTATATTTGCTTATTGCTTTGTTGATTTTACACGACACTTCACATATATTTAGGAAACGTGCACCTTCACGTTTGAATATCCAGTTGCTTATGTAGAATGGCCTCACATCAAGACGAAGTAACAGAATAGATTGGAGAAGCTCTTCCAATAGGTGCTCCACTGGATACTCCGCCGGAAAGAGTCTCAACTTCCTTAAACTACCGGACGTTTAGCTTATTGCACACTCAGTTTGGCGTCGTTGAAACGGATGCTATATTGCCTGGGCCAAATGATTTTGCTGATAGCCCTCCCCGTGGTTTCGTCGCTGTCAACCGCCAAATGTGCTTGTTCAGTGCTATTCCTCCCTTCAACGAGTTCCTTCAGCAATTTCTACTTCGATTGACTATCTCCCCGTTTCAACTGCACCCCAATAGTTACGCCATTCTGATGGGGTTGTGTGTTTTATTCATGAGAACCCTGGGTCGGTTACCGAGCTTTGAAGAAATTTGTTACTTATGTTCTTTCACCAAGATTAAAGACCATCCCTCGATTGTCGTCATAAGGAGTGTTAGGAATCGCAAACTCGTGACTGACCTACCCGAAAGTGCTCATGGATTTTTAAATCAGTTTTTCTTCGTTCGCTGCCCCCCAGGGTTTTATGCCATCTGGAGAGTAGGAAGTAAGATTACCTGCTTCTATTTTCCATTTCCGAACTTTTCAAATTTTGAGTTGTTAATCGTTAATTCCACTCTTTCCTTTTTAAGCACTTCCTTCCCTATCCAGAGATCCAGGCCATAAGCAAGTTTTTGAGAGACTGAGTGTCGTGGCCGCGGAAGAGAGAAGTGTAAAATTCTTGTTGAGGGATGAATTTTTGCACCAATATGGGCTTTTGCATACCTCTCGCTCTACACACCCCCACGAAGTCCCAGACTCTCCGGCTAGAGCGTCGGATGCCCCCGTTTCTACTGACACATCCATACCAAAAGAACCTGCTTCTGAGGCTTCTCTAGTGAAGTGCTCCACTTCTGTTGATGTCGCGGGGTCATCTGGCAAACTTGCCCCGGTCACTGAAGAAGAAGAGCATCAGGAATCTCCACCGCATTCAAAGAAGTCTGGTGACGAAGAAGCCGAGAAAACCAGCCATGTCAGGCAGAGCAGGGACGACACTTTCGAAGGACTGAGCGACCTCTTTGCCACCTCGCAAGAGATCTTTAAAGATGATCCTATTACTACCTGGGTTTCTTCTTCAGTAGTCAAGGCGACTTCTATTCTGCAACAGACTCCGTCAACTCAAGAGTTGATGCTAACTTCTACACCCACAACTACTCCACAATTAAAGAGTGGTTCGTAGTTCGATGCGCGTAGTTTGCACATTACACACACTTAGAATCTTTCGGCACTTTTATGCTTCTGACTTTTTGTACTTTGAAAAATTCTAAAATTTATCTCTTTTTATTTCAGATCCTCCGATGGGACGCAGCGGATCCTACTATGATGACTTCCAGCTCTACAGGAGGCGTAGCCAATATGATTATAGGCGCTACCTCCCCTCTTACAGAGAATCCGATGAAGAAAGAGCCGCCCGAAAGGCTCAAGAGAAGAGGGCTCAAGAGGAGCGTTATGAAAGAAGAGAGAGGGAGGAGCGCCACGATTCTTCGCACAGAGGCGACGATTCCCATAAGAGAAAATCCCATGATGACCGAGGAAAAAGTCATATGGTTGAGGATTCAAGCAAGCGAGCCCGACATGGTGAGAAGCATACCTCTACAACTCCTGAAAAGGTTACTGCCCCCGTCTCGCTTGACATTCCTTCTGGCTCTCCCGCTCTTGGGAAAACAGATATTCAAACAATAATTAGCAGGCCTAAATTCCAAGTTGGACCGTTCCAGGCCACTTTGCAAAGCCGGTTTCCACAATGGTGCCTGAAGGGAGTGAGGTTCGACCTTGACTTGGTCCCCATTGACAAGTCTGTCATGTTACGAAATCTCGATGCCGTCAAGCTTGATATTGAAAGGATGTCGAACTGGCAAAAGCTTGTTGACGAGCTCCAAAGGGTTAACCGTGCAAATATAGAGGCCATGCTCACTATGGATAATGATAAATCCGAATGGAAAAAGGTTCTTGAGCAACATGATACTGAAATGAGGGGCATCGCTACTTACAATGAAGAGCTTGAAGCAAAAGTTGAGGAACTTAAACAAGAGCTTGCTACTTCCTCTACTTCCTATACTCAAAAAGAAGAAGTGCTCCTAAAACAAGTGAGAGATGCTCATGCCAGCCAAAGAGACGCCGAAGACAGGCTCGAAGTGCAAAAAAGAATCAGTGAGGGCTATATTGCTGATATTGCAGAGCTTCGGGAGAAAACCAGCTCCCAAGAGGCGGAGATTCAAATGCTTAAGCTTCAACTTTCCAAAGCTGAAAGAGAGCGTGATGAGGCCGTTGCCGGCAAAATTGCAGCTAAAGAATCCATGAGGCAACGAGGACCAACATCAGCTCAACATTATTTGACTTCTACCTGCATAGCGTCTTGGGGCGCGGTAGCCTCGCCTTTCTAGGCCCCAAGTATGAAATTACTTTAGCTGAAGTGTGGGAGGCCACACTTGATATGCTTGGCGGTAAGGGTGCTGGTTACGCCGAATCAGCTCTTGAGGAGCATTATTTTGATGACGATGCTCACGCTGCTCTCGCCAAGGGAAGAGAACAGCTTGCGAAATTAAGGGTCGAAATGGCGGTAGGGGAACATTCAGGAAAGGCTATCCTAACTGCTCCGATTCAACCTTCTCCTTCAGCCGAAATCGATATCATCGGTTCCAGTTCCCATTCCCCATCCCCTACTAAAGTTACCACCGAGATCACAGGTATACAGTTTGGAGATGAAGGCGAGGGGAGTGCCGAGGCACAGGCTTATGAGGTTGATGTCAGAAAACCGACCTTTGCAGGTAACTCTACTGTTAATCTTGCCCAAGAAGACTGCTCATCTGTTTCTTACGAGCTTGATGAGCTTCTTGACTACTTCTTCAACCTCAACGAACCTTTAACTCCTCTTTTTGCTGACTTGAACTTTTTTCCTTCTGTAGAGAAAACATCGAGCATTGTTCAAACTTCCCCTCCTCCAATTATTCGTCCTCCATCTATTCAGGTGACTCCTCCTTCTGCCTCGCAACCAGGATCACAAGAGGAGCAAATAGAAGCTCTCCAAAACTTGGACGATCCCATTGCTTCACAAGAACACAAGGGAGAAGAAACTGAAGGGAGTGAGAAGACTCCAGAAGAAACTGGTTCCGATGATGAACCATTAGCTAAACTTCTTTCTCCAGGGAGTGGTTCTTCCTCCAAGAAGAGAGTAAAGCAGGGAGTCTCCAAGAAGAAGGGATTTTCAACTGGCGAAGAAAAAACGGAAGAAAGTCCGACTGAGCCCCTTTCTCCTTCATCCCCTACTCTTACAAGCCGGCCTAAGAAGTTGGTTATCCGGCCAGGTGCGGGCTCAAAAGGTGGACGGAAGAAGAAATGATGGCTCTGGTTCTATGGATTTCATATTACTTTTTTCTTCTTGCATGTATTGACCGGAGATTGTGCGGGTACCGGCCCTCGCTTTTCTTTTGCTTTTTACTTTGAAATCTGTACCTGTACAAAATTTTAACAGTGTTGAATAAAATGATTCTTTTTCTTTGTACAAACTTCTGTTTGTATCTGAGAATGCATTTATTATTCACTTTTGTACAAGTTTCTTTGCACGATATTGCAGTGAGCTTGTGGTATACTGTTCGGGCGCAATTTTACCGATGTAGTTGTACCATGTTGCCCCTATACCATAAGCTCATTGCAACATTTTATTTTATGAGGAACTTGTACTTTATTTTTTAGAGAATAATTATTCCATACTTGGAGGAATATTATTTCGTTAAAAAATAGAATACAAATAAGTTTTTACGCTTCATCCTTCGAAGATATCACTTTTTCTTTTGTGCATATACACATTTTACTGAATGAATTCTTCTATGTGGTAAAGCAGGTATCTGAAGGGTACTTTAACTTCTTTTTGAGGAAGAGAATTTTCCAGAATAGGTGGATCATTCTTCCTTTGAGAGTTAAACTGTGCCTTTGAAAAATTACACCTCTGAGGAGGGCTTTCTCACGTTTCAACACTTGGAAGTTTTATTTCAATCTTGGTGAAACGTGTGCCTCCGAAGAGGTCTTTCTGCTTGCTTGTGCCTCCGGGAGGAGGTCTTTTCATTTCTGCCTCTGGGGAGAGGTCTTTCTGTTTCTGCCTCTGGGAAGAGGTCTTTTTGTTTTTGTTGTGCCTCTGGGAAGAGGTCTTTTTGGTTTCTGCCCCATGTGAGAGGCTTTTATTTTTCCCTGTTCGCTGGGAAGCGGGCCTCTGAACTGGGCTTTTCACATTTCATTTTACGGGAGTGTATCGACCGATGATGAAATGTGTGCCTCTGAGCTGGGTTACTGCCTGGAAGTTTGGAGTTTCTTTCTCTCGGTTGGACGGACTTACGGGAGTGTATCGACCGATCATTCCGCAACTTTGTATCGAGAAAGACCTCTCTTTTTCTGGCTAGACCCGCTCGAGGTCTTTGATTTGGGCTCTAAAAAGTAGCTTTGGACTCTGAAGAGTAGCGTTGGACTCCAAAGAGTAGCATTGGACTCTGAAGAGTAGCGTTGGACTCCAAAGAGTAGCATTGGACTCTGAAGAGTAGCGTTGGGTCTCCGAAGAGAAGCATTTGGACTCTGAAGAGTAGCTTTGGGCTCCAAAGAGTAGCATTGGACTCTGAAGAGTAGCGTTGTGTCTCCGAAGAGAAGCATTTGGACTCTGAAGAGTAGCTTTAGGCTCCAAAGAGTAGCATTGGACTCTGAAGAGTAGCGTTGGGTCTCCGAAGAGAAGCATATGGACTCTGAAGAGTAGCATTGGGCTCCAAAGAGTAGCATTGGACTCTGAAGAGTAGCGTTGTGTCTTCGAAGAGAAGCATTTGGACTCTGAAGAGTAGCTTTGGCTCCAAAGAGTAGCATTGGACTCTGAAGAGTAGCGTTGGGTCTCCGAAGAGAAGCATTTGGACTCTGAAGAGTATTGTTGGCGCTTGTGTCTTTATGCCCTGCGTTTCTTAGCAATCCCTCACCATAACTTCAAGCACATGTCCCATTCTTTCATTTGTTCTTTGCTAGAGAAATGTGCCTTATTGCTGAGTGGTCCATGGGGCAGATGCATGTTTCTCCGCCAGATGTTCATTTACACAAACGATCGTGGTCGATTAGCAAAGGCTTATAATCTCCCTATTAGGAAGGTGCCCTCTTTGGTGGAATCCTCAATAGTTTGCAAATTGCACTTCTTTCGAAATACTTGAATTCGGAGCATTTGTCACTTGTCATTTGTTTACTCCGTGATTTGTAGGGATCACTTCGCTTTGTGATATGTTGGATGAGCAAGCTTTATTCTGATAGCCTGCAATACTAAATCGATATTTTTTAGTAATATTTGCATATCGAAATGATACAGGCATTTCAACGGTATTAAAGAATACAAGATTTATAATTGCTCATTATTGATTCACATCAAATTCACAGTGGTTAACAGCACAAGAGTTATACCTCCATGATCATTTTACAAAGTTAAGCAACGCTATTAAGTAAAATATGGATGTAAATGAATGCTATTCCATGATTTTGTGATTCATATGTTAGTCAATGACCAGCTTCTCAGATTCCTGCTCTGTAGTTCTGTTGCCTGAGCTGGACCGATAAACAAGACATGGTTGCCCTTGAGTGGACGAGGTTGGGTCAATTCCGTCTTTCTTCACATACTGTTGAAGTTTATTCTGTTTCAGCAATTCTTCAATCACATTCCTTAACTGGCGACATTGATCAGTATCGTGACCGGGTTGGTTGTGAAATCGACAGAATTTCCCATTTTGCACTGCACCTCTCCCTATCTCAGGTGGTTTAGGGTATTTGACAACATCTTTTGTTGCCAAGAAGATCTTTTCCGGTGTATCAGTTAAGGGGGTGAAATTTGAAGGGTTAAAACGTCGAGGTTTTTTCTTATCTCCCTGCCTTTTTCTTTCACTACTCTCCCTTTTCTGGTTTCCAGATCCTTTCTTGTTAGTGATGACATCGTTATTCTTGATTTCAGCTACCACTGCTTTTACTGGCATCGACAGGTTTTCTATGCGTATGAATTCGTCGGCCTTTTTATAAAACTTCTCGAGTGAGTTTGGTTCATTCATTTTGAGCCACATCCCAAATTCACTCGACTTGTCGATGGCCCGCACTAAGTATGTTAAGATCATTCGGGGTTCCGCGTTGTCCACCTCGGCTAAAGCTATATTAAAACGGTTCAAAAAAGACTTGATGGGTTCTCCGGGTGCTTGTTCTAGGCTAGACAGTGACATTATATCTTTTGTCTTTGACGCATACAATCTGAATTGTTCTTTAAATTTCCGGGTTAAATCGGAGAATTGATCTATGGATCGAACCGGTAGCTTGGTGAACCAAAGCAAAGCCACCCCTTCTAAATATACTGGAAAATACCGACATTTAATCTCATCCGATGCTCGTGCCCCGGTCATATGCCAATCGTATCTGCATAGAAATTGGTTAGGGTCACTTGTCCCTCGATAGGCCGGGATGGTAGGATGCACAAATTTCCTGGGAAACTCCGCCTTTAAAATCCTTTCGGTGAACGGAGTCTTTCTCGGAGCGAACCCCCAATCGTTTTCATCCTCATGCCTCCGCATGTTTTCCTTCATGATTGAGCGGACCATTTCTGATAGATATTCCTCATCGTTTTGAGACTTTGCCTGGCAAAAGTTAGCTGCCCTTTCGGAAGTTTGAAAAGTTGGTTGTGGCCTTGACCCTTCAGCTTGGGAAGGTGCCCTTGCAGTGGTGTTGTCTGCTCTTTGAGGAATACTTTTCACTTAGGGGTCACGGGCATCTTCAGCATAGATTGTTTCATTATCCTGTCGTTGGTGATTTGCCTCAAGCAGGGCGTTTAACCTATCCATAATCAAGGCATTCTGGGCATTCTGGTCATTTAACTGTTGATTCAATCCCAAAACCACAGCGTCTAATTCCGCTCGCGTAACTCCCACAGTTGGAGTTGTCTGACTCAGAGGAGGAGAAGTGGCGGTGTTCTCTTGAACATCATCAGATCTGGCAGATCTACGTTTCCTTCCGGGAGCCATAATTTCTGTTAGACTTCTGGTCTTAACGGAGATTCTTTCCTCAAAGTTTGGTGAAGCAATGATGCAAATACCCTGAGTTCAATTCTCAGTGAAAGCACCAAACATGTTAACGTGAAAATCAGACGCTAACACCCCGGTGTAAAATGAAGTTGAGCGAAAGCACCACCCGTGTATACGGGAACTACAAGCAAGTAGAGAAAATACAGAAAAAAAGCAGAAAAGACAACAATTTTTATAGTGGTTCGGCTTAGAGTAAGCCTACGTCCACTTTAACTCTCTTGATTATTGAATTTGATTACAACTTAACAACAATCTTCAATTACAACACACTTTAGACCAGTAGATCAAACTTTGATAGAGAATAATCTTTCGAATTCATGTTGAAATGATGTAGATTTCCTCTTGGAGATCGTCGTAGTGTCTTTGGTGTTTGGAGTACTTGAAGTGTTGAATGAGTAGAGAATTCTGCAGAGTATCGGCGCTTGAAATGGTCGGCCAAAAGTCCCCTGAAAGTTGGAGCTAGTGCAGTATTTATAGAGAAATATGGACAGGAATTTTCGCCTAAGTTATAAGTCGCGACCGACTTAAGGAAAGACGTAAGTCGCGCCCGACTTAAGGATCACGAGTTAGCAGGCAACGGCATAGGCGAAGCGGTATTAAGTTTGTCTTCGTTCATCTGGATGCAAGTCTTAACTCGTTTGCGAGTTAAGAAGTCACGGTTTAAAATGAGGCAGCATTACCATAAGTCGTAAGTCGGTCACGGCTTAAATGCAGTTGCTTCCACTCATTTCTATCTTGAGTCACTAGGTCGTCCTGTCTTTAAGTCTTTAAGTCGCAACTTCTTAAGTCGTGACATTTCTTGAGTCATCCGGGCCTTAACTCGTAAGTCGACATCCTTGCTAACCCTTAAGTCGGCAATTAGTTGAGTCGTCATTCATTTTAGGTCGACAACAAGCTAAGGCTGTTGAGTCGGTAATCATTGTGAGTCGTGAGCCTGGTTTGAGTCGCTTGAGCAGAGGCGTTAACAATATAAACAAAGATATTTGATGTTTGAGTAAAGAGTATTTATTTTCTATTATATTTTATTCCGTTGCGATGGTTAGATTCTGTTGTTGATTTCTATTCTCTTCTTCTACCTCTTCTTCTTTAACCCAAATGGTTCGTATTTCCGTACAACTTTAGTTGATTTAGGTAGAATAGTGTTGACACAAGGGGTATGGATTTGCGGACTGTTACACTTGGTATCAGAGCTGAGGTTGGTGATAACCTTGGCTTTGGTGGGAATTATTCATTTAAAATAGAGTCCGTAGTACTCTATAATGAGTTTGAGCGTATAAATAGATATGATTGTGTATTTGTTAGTGAATATAAATTGTTTAATGTTGTGTTGATTGGTTTATTGAGTGGCATATGAACGTTCGTCGGCACAGTCTGTACAACTGTATCGAAGGGGTTTCTAAACACTTGGATAGAACAATCGACACTGTATTATTTTAAATATTGGTAAATGAAATAATTTTACCCAAAAATATATTTTGATATAAAGAAAGTTTTTGTAAACTATTTAGCTAATATATGTTTGCTTGGATGTTAGGAAGAATAATATTAAAGCATTTTCATTGTTAAGTGGGAATTTGACAAGAAATAGAAATATAATTAAAAATTTAAGGGAATAATTTCATTATAAAATGAAATTTATAAATATAAATTATAAATGTAATTTATGAATTGAATTATAATCAAATGGAAATTTATATAAGCATAAACTATACAAATGCATTATAGTTAAAATGTGAATTAAAACAGAATTTGAAACTTTAAACCCCGGAGAATTTGGAAGTATTTTGAAGATAAATAGTAGCATTGTTGTTTTTGGAGTATTTCTGAAAGGAAGTTGTTTCAAATAAATTTTGGGTAGTGAGATAGCATTGAATTCACTTCAGTCACTGGAAAATAACTTCGGTGATGACTGCAACATCATCGATGTTCATTTTCGAGTTACTAAGTGACGGATTGCTGCCAAAATTGATTTGTTTAGAAAAGCTAGTTCTTTTTGAAAATTTCAAAGGAAATTTTTTGGGAATAAAAAACCAAGATTGGTTTGACTTTTGAGAAATGTGATTTGAGAAGTTGAAGATCTCAAAATAAATTTGAAACCAAAGCCGGGTGTTTAAAAATCCTAATAAGATAGGTTGTAAACTTATAAATTGAGATGATTTTTAAAATCAGAAACGAAATGTAAGCTTTGAATGTTGGGAATTTAAAGTTTAAGTGGAAAGTTAAAATGAAATTAACTTGGATTTGGAAATAAAAATTTGACTGGATTGAAATTAATTGAATAAGCTGAAAATAATATCCAGTGTATTCGAATTAAGTTGAAATCGAATTGAGATTAAATAAATCTGAGTCTAAATAAGTGAATTGGAATAAGAATTCAATTGAGTTATTGGATGGAATGAATTGGAATAACTTATAAAAGAATTAGAAATCCATATGCTTGGTTATAAATAAGCATAAGGCTTGAGTTAAAAATAAAAGAAGGATATATTCAAGCCTATGATGGATGGAATTGTGTAAAATAATATGTTGCAACTTATAAATTGTAAAATGGGATAGAAAACCCAAAAATGAATATTATGGATGAATTGGAAAATCAAAACTTGAATTATAAACTAAATTGGACTAAGAAAAAATTAAATGAAGTGATATTTGAGATTAAAATTCAAGTGTTCGATTATAAATAAGAAAAAAAAATGATAATAAATTAGTTAATGAAATGTGTAAATGGAGTTCAATATAATTAAATAGAAGTTGAATTGTAAGCTAATAAGGAAGATTGGAAATAAAACTCAAGTTATAAATCAATTTCGACTTGAATCATTAGTGGATAAAATATAATTGAAAGTGGCTTTGAAATTAATCAAATGAATTGAGAATGAAATTTGCAATGTAAGTTAATAAAATTGAATGGTAATTTTAAAAATTGATAGTGGGTTCAGAACTTGAGTTATTAATTTAACTTTAACTTGAAGTGTTAACAAATTTAATATAATTGGAAAGGTATCGACTAAAAATGAAATTGGATTAAAATAATAATGGTTTGTATTGTGGATAAAATCCAAATATATGGAAATAAATTGGATATTGCCTTGTAATCAATTGAGTTAAGTTGAGTATAAAAGAGGAAAATTTACTTGTAAAATGAAAATGAGCTTAAGTATAAATTTGAATAAATTGAAATAAATTGACTTAAGCTGAATAAATCGAAGAGAGTTGAATTTAATTCAACTTAAACCAAATTTAATGATATTGGATTAAATTTATAACAAGTAAAAATAAATATGGATTGAAATAAAACTTGGTGGGTTGTAATAATATTTAAGAAAATGAAAAATTCGTAATGGATTGAGTGGATAAGTTAATTATACTGAATAAGTGAATGGATGGGATAAATAAGAACCAAAGGAAGCATGGTTTAAATAAGTTGAGAAATGGTTATTGAATGAAATAGCTTGGATTGTCTTCGAGCTTGATAAAATAGTTTGGGATAAACAAATGTGGAATGGAATGTATATGAATGGATTGTGAATAAAATTGAGATGAAATGTGTCGAGCTAAATAAATGATTGTGAATGGATTAAAATAAAAAGGGAATTTAATTGGTAATGGAGATGGAACCTAAGTTGTTTATGGTTTTGTATGAACTAGTTTAGTTAATATGAAATGAATGCAAGTGAATGAATTTAAATTTGAAATTCAATGAAAATGAGAATACATGGATTGTGATTAAATGAAAATGGAATAGAATTAAGTATAAATTGAGATGAAATAAATTTAAAATGGTTATAAAACATAAATACTTATTTATTCACATAAATCTCGTCAAATTGCATAGAATTAATTGTCATTTGATGTAAATGGAAGTAATTATAAATTCTATGGATTGATAGGAGTAAAATAAATTGATTTTGAAAGCAATTGAATTAAATATGAGTTCAGTTTGCTTAAGAATAAATTAAATGTAAGCGATGGAGTTTTAAACCATTTAAATTGATGAAATGGTATACGAATGGATTGAAAACCATTCAAATTGAATGAAAATGGTTTATAGATTAATTGAAATAGTTGAATTAGTATGAAAATTGTACAAATTGCGTACGGAAAAATGTTTGGTAGGAATTTCTTATAGAATTCATATGTTTTAACTATTGCAAATAAGATTGTTAGCAAACTAGGGAAAGGTTTGGAAAGTTAATAAGAATGATGATAGTCTTTGTAAAAGATAGTTGGTTGAATGTTGAATTGTTTGGTTTTAAGGATAAGTAAACGATGATTGGACCGTTCTTCCCAACTAGTAATTTCGGGGACGAAATTCTTTTAAGGGGTGAGGAATGTGACGACCCGGAATTTTTGAGCATTTAAAATTGGAATATTTAATTGATTCTAAATATGTTAACTCCACTTTTTCAGCATGGCCGTGATATCAAAAATCGACCGAGAAACCAATGATAGTTCGTCTCGAAGAATGGTCAACTCAGCATCCCAACAAAGCAAGTTCTGTTGAATGGCTTTTCAGATAAGATCCCCTACGGAGGGGGGTCCAGGGGGGTGCCAACCCCCCAAGGTGGGGGTGCGGGGGCAACGCCACCGCTACGGTGATCGACCGTATTTATAGGCATCTTCTACTCGAAATCAACGATCTAACTGATGAAGCGGGTTAACGAGCTAACAAGTGGCACGACTTACCGACTTAATAAGTTTGCCGACTTAATAAGGTTGCCGACTTAATAAGGTTGCCGACTTAATAAGGTTAACGACTCAATAAGCTTAACGACTCAAGGATTGGACGACCTAAGAAGTGCCACGACTGAACGAGTTAAGGTTCAAGGCGACTTAGAGGAATGGAATGACTCAAGAGGGTTAACGGTTCATGAGACAGGCTGACTCAGTGGATCAATGACTCAAGAACTGTGCGACTCAAGGTCTTCACGACCTAACAATTCAAGGGCTGAACGACCTACGAGTTAAGGATCTACGAATTAAAGACTCTACGAGTTAAAAGATCTACGGGATAAGGATCTACGGCTTAAGGCCTCCACGAGTTAAAGAGTCTACGAGATAACAATCTTACGAGTTAGAAGATGGCGTGATAGGTAGTCTACGGCTCAAAAGATAAGTTGTTCACGACCTAAGACTTGGAGACAAGTTCAACACCACGCTGTAGTAAGAAGAATCGCTGACGACTTACGACCTATGATGAGTCGTGTACGACTCATGCTAGCATAAAGGAAACTGCATTTGGTTAACTCGTGAACGACTTAGAACTTGTATCATTCATTCAGATGGGTGCATAACTCTGGGCGAAGCCATGAACCCAGCAAATCAGCGGCGACCTACCAGTTACGACTCATCATGAGTCGTACACGAGTTACGACTCATCATGAGTCGTACACGAGTTACGACTCATCATGAGTCGTACACGAGTTACGACCTAACTCCGAAGATGCCTATAAATACGCCCATAACTCCAACAGAAAGGGGACTATGGGCTCATTCTCTTCAAGCGCCGATACTCTGCTGCATTCCAAACCAATCCAACACTCGAAGCTCTCAAGACACGAAGAACGCTACAAACAACTTCAAGAAGGGATCACATACATCCAACATGGATTTGAAGACTCTCATCTCCATTGAAGTTTGAGCTACTCGTTCAAAGTGTCTTGTAATTCAAAGTGTATTGTACTTGGGAAGAATTGTATCAGCTTGTAACGAGATCATCAGTAAAAATACTTAAAGTGGACGTAGGCTATACCCTCAAGCCGAACCACTATAAAATTGCTGTTGTTTACTGCTTTTCTGCTATTATCTGCTTATAATCTGTTCCCGAGTTATCGGGTGGTGCTTTCACAACTACACTTCACACACCGGGGTGTTAGCGTTCAAATTTTAGCGTTAACAAAATATTAAATGGAGTAATTCTAACTTGAATCAAGGATATCGCAATTTATTGATGATTAAATTATTAAATTAAATAATTTGAAGTTGGGTAAAATACTGAATCTGGAATTCTAAGCCTATTAAAAATAATTAGAAGGCTTATAAAATTTATATTGATAATATTGGAGATAATAGAAGTTTTAAAATTTAACTTAATAGTGATTTATTCAATTTTGAAATATATCATTTAAATTGAATTTAAATAAGATATACATATTGTGTAGCTTGACCAATCGAATACATTTAACATCAGAACTTTTATTTTCATATCTGAATACTGTAGCTTACCTTCTGAAGCACGCCACCCTTCATTCTTTCACTTTATTAAATCATGCAACTTACTTCCATCCTCATCTGTTCAAACCGAAACAAGTATTAGAAATAAAATGAAAGCCTCTCTCTTCTTTAAGCACAAATTCCATTCGTTATCAGTAATCGAATTAAAATTTGGGCAGAATCTAAACCCTCGGCTTAAAAAAAAGGGAGAAAATTAATGGCCGCATCGTAGAACCTCTTCAAGTCAATCGTGCCAATCTTCTCGTTCTACGCAAGTTCGGAGCTTCGAATTTGGGTTTGGGGGTCGTGCCTCCTCTGTACGCAAGTGCGGTAGTTGCAGACGCGGCTACGCGCGCGATCTAAGGAGATGATGAGCTAGGGTTTCGCGGCGAGGTTTGGCAACTCGGTGTGTGGCTGCGACATACGTGGCAGGTGGACATCGTGACAAAAGGGGAATAGGAAGGCGCGCCAACGTAGGGCAGGCACGCGAAGGAAGGAGGCGAGCATGGTGGTGACAGTTCCTCATTCGAACGACGTGGAGGTATTAATCTGTGTTTTAATTTAAGTATATAATTTGTTAGTAAACTAAGAACCTAAAAATTTAGACAGCTAATAAACTTTTACCTAATTTATTTTGAGGTCATGAATTGACTAAAGTAGAGATATGGGAGTCGTAGTGATGTGGATTACTACCTGGGATTTTTGTAATCGATTAAATGTATATAAAGATAAGGTTTTGAAATGGGAAGTTTAAATTTTCAAGAAGTCTGTATAAAACCAGATTTACAAAATCTGTGTAAAGTATTTTATATGCAGTTTAGGAATGAAAATAAGTAAATAAACGTATAGAATAGTAATATGAATTATTTTTATAGGTGTAGTTTCAAAGATAATGTTTTGGGGAAATTATATAAGGATTTGGAAAAAGGGAAAAAAGAAAAAAAAGAGAATTTGCGTTGAATTTAAGCTACTAGTTAAAATTTAATAAAGTACAACTTGTAATAAATTGTTTCGGTTAATTCACATGCCAATAAATCTTGAATTGTTTATTCAAGGTCAAATTTGTGAGAGAACAAGTCGAGATTGGATCGGATTGTGAAAACAAAAATTAGCAAAGGTGAGTTAATCTCACTCTGTTAATTTAAATTTAAACGATTAAATCTAAATAATTGTTTGAAATGGTTGAATTGATTTATGTGCTGTAGTGTGGTATATATTTGGAATTGGCATTTTATATTATGCTAACATCTGTGGATGCAGGGAAACAGGTTGGAGGGATCCAACTGGACCCCTCAACTTTATTTAATTATTTAATATTCTCTGTTATGAATATTTGATATTCTGTAATGAATTATGTGGAAATATTGAATGCTATGGCTTGATTGTTATAATCGGGCAATAATGAATTACCAAATATATAATTTGAGTTTGGGGAATGAAAATAAAGAAGTGAAATTGTAAGTAAAATAATTATAGAAAAGTTGAATAAATTTATGAATGAACTGGAATGGAAATAAAGTTACTTTAAAATTTTAATAAATAAAACTTGAGTATAGGAAGAAAATTTAAATAAACAGAGAATTAATGAAAAATTATATTTCAATGTTATTGTTTCAAAGGAACAAAACATTTATTTTAAATTGAGGATTTAAATTATTTAATAAGAATAAAGAAGAAATTGGGAATAACCTGAAATTTGTATATTTCAGCTAAAGGATCCAAAATCAAACCGAAGATAATAATAAAGTCCATAATTAATGAATTTCGAAATGAACCGATAAGTAAGTAAATTTATTTCAGATAGAGTAAATTGGAAATCAATTTGGGAAATTGATTTAAGTGATTGAGATTGGGAATTTCTCCCTGAATAACCAAGTACGTTTTCAAAATAAATTTTTAAATATAAATTAAAAGTTTAAAGTTGTTTTAAGAAGTATGTTTTGGAAAAATTTGTTATTTCTAAATATTTAAATTCTTAAGTAAGTATTCCCTTTTAATCTATTATAGCAATAATTATTTAAAGAGTGACTTAGTATTTTATTTTTAAATTGAAATCTAGTTTTATATTTTATTTAGTAACATTATTTTCAAATATTCATAGTATGTGTTTTTAACAAATTATTGAAGTAGTTTTATCCTAAATGTTTTAAAGTATATTTCAAAGTAAAGGGTTTTAAATTATTTTTAAATCTAGTTTTGTGCTTGGTGATTTCAGAGGAGAGAAAATAATTGGGAAAGTTTATTCTGAAAGGAAAGATGGTTTTGAAACTGTTTTCAAGGATTGAAAGTAGAAACATATCTTGTGAAGATATTTTGAGGTTAATAAATAATTTGGGAAATTATTTATTGTTGGATGGATGTTTGTGAATATTAATTGATAGTTAAATAACCGACTATCAATATTGGAAAAATATGCTGATCGTTTCGAAGAGACCGGGATCGAGATTTATTTCTCGAAAACCACTTCGATCCGGTTTGTACGTTTCGTGAAACGTGTTCGGAGTCGAAGATGGAGCAGTGAAGTGCAAGGGCTAGTCGCTACTTATCCTGAGGATATTTCCAAAATGGATGTAGTAGGAATAGTGCCTTCGGTTCCGTTCGAACCCGGGACGGACTTGTATGGATGAATGCTTGCGAAAAACATCGTCAGGTGGACGATGGGCATTCTAAGGGATACGTTCTATAAAAGGTAACGCTTAGCCTCAAGCCTCATCAAATGGGAATGACTGAAAATCAGGGGTTATGCAGCAAGGCTAGGTGGGTAGCACCCAAGCAGGGTGAGGTCATTCCAGTCTAGATGTCCCTTTTATTTCGGCTTAGTGGGCGGTTGCTGATCCCAACCGCGGGGTGATCTCACTCGGGACTGTCCAGTAAGGGATGGTTCCGGCCTTGTGTTGCAGGGGAGCGGGCGTACTCCTCGGTACGGTGATCTAGGCCCCGTACTGTGACAGGTGGTACCCCAGTGCCTAGTCATTAGTTGGAAATCCATACTCCCTAAGAGCCTTGTACGAGTTTTGTTTGTATTACCCGCTCTGTGGCTAGTAGCTGGAATTTAATAATGTAACAATTTCGGTTGTTTTATAAGTATTTGTATATAGACCCTACTATAATATCAGAGGATTTCTATAAAAAATTTGTTTAGCTATCGTAAGTTAACCTGACATGTTTATTTGTGGCGTGGTCTTACGAGATGCTTTTGTTTTTCAAAGAATTTTTGAAACTTAATAATCAATTGGGTGTGATTTTCTCACCCTGGTATTCCAGACTGACTCGGGTATTATTAACTGTAATGCTCGGGTCAGACCGAGTATCATCTAATACAGGATATGATGTTGTGGAGCTTAGGAGACGAGCTGGATGACGATACGTACTCCCGTACTTGTATATATATATATTATTCCGCTGTGTTTGAGTTGTTGTGTATCTTGAGTTGTTGTGTATTCATTGTATGACATTGATGTTGAGCTGTGATTGATGTACTCTGATGATGTAATATATAAACAAAGGTATTTGATGTTTGAGTAAAGAGTATTTATTATATATTATATTTTATTCCGTTGCGATGGTTAGGTTCTGTTGTTGATTTCTATTCTCTTCTTCTTTAACCCAAATGGTTCGTATTTCTGAACAACTTGAGTTGATTTAGGTAGAATAGTGTTGACTCAAGGGGTACGGATTTGCGGGTCGTTACATCGTTTAAATGGGAACTTGAAAATAGCCTTTCGAGGCACAGTCTTGGAATTCGACGAAACCAGTTCCATTGGATCCGTAATACTTAGTTATTATCGGATTTCAATTTTCGTAGTAATCGGAGTTGCCATTTGACAATGGAAGCTCAAAAGGCTTCGAACTATTTTAATCGATTAAATTTAATATTGGTCGTTTATTTCCGTAACTCGCGCATATGATCGAATTAGCTTCCAAAACACGTTCCATTGGGTTTGGAATGTGGGTAAAACCTTACAAACACCTGTCGACATGTCTAATTTGGGGTTCGGAATTTCGCGTTATGCTTAACGAGATGTTTTCTAGGTTTTATTATTTAATAAAATTTGAAGTACAATTGTCAGAGATATTTTTTTTAACGCGTACTCAAGAAGCTATTTTCCATCTTTATTATTTCATCTTTGTTCCCCTAGCTTCCAGATGAAGATCGAGTTCACTAAAATATAAAGAAAATGGCGAAATAGTTATCTCGCTTCTCTCTATTTCTTTCTGTAATCGTGACCAAGCCGAAAACTTTTATTTCCATTCGTTTCTTTCGAAACCGAATTGTTAAAAAAAAAACTTTAAGCCATGGCCACAGCCTCAAGTTCAAAATACTGAAGAATCGAAAAGGGGGGATCGAAGTCGTTCGATTTCGTGAATCGCGAATCAAGGCGGTGATTCGAAATCATTCGAACACGAGAGGAGCAGGCCGCGTGAGCATATAAGTGAGCGCCACTTGTTCGCTGAGCCGAGAACATCGCCGTGATTCGAGCTAGGGTTTGGGTGGCATTGTGGATTGGAAGTCGCGATTGATTGTTGAGGGCTCGAGGCCAAATGCGAGTGCGGCAACTTCGGTCTCGTGGAGGGCCGCGAGCATATGGAAGCACGAGTGCGATCTGGAGATGTTAATCGAGTGGATTTAAGATTGGGAGCCGTGACGACTCACCACCGAGTGTTTCTATGAGTATTTCTTCAATTTATTTGACTCATTAAATCGATGTTTATTATCAACGTCGATCATTTATTTTATTTTATTTCTGGATTTCATATGTTAGGACCAGTAATAATTACTAGTATATTCAGTATAATCAATCATATATAGATGCAATGGTATACTACGTTTAAGAGAAGCTAGACGAATAGTTGACCTATCAGTTTATTTTCCATGAAATGAATTCATCTGTTGTATGACATTCAACTTGTCTAGTTGGAAGATGCTGAAATTTTGATTGTATGTGCATTTATGTGGGAATGATATTCATGCATATCAAGTTAAATCGTTCATCTATAGATTTAATTAACCAGTTTATTCTATTTTAATAAATATATATGTTCTCATACATGTTTTAATATATGGAAGTTAATATGAAATTATTTCATATAATTAAGGTTTGAAAATAATAGATGGTTAAATTTAAATTATATATTTTCAAGTCTGAAAAATAATAATAATAAGTACCCATGTGGTTAATTTAGCTTATTTAATTATTCTAGGCAATAAAAATAATTTATTAAAGGAAGATTAGGTTAGATAAAGTTCTTATTTAACTAAATTAATAATTAGAAATTAATTGTTTGATTAATTCAAATAATAATAAACTGTAACTGATTATACAAGGTCAAAATCTGGAAAGAAACAATCTAGCCTGGATAGATTGCAAATTAAAATCAAAGGTGAGTAAATCTCACTCTGTTGGATTTCTATTTAAACTTAAATTTAAATATTTGGTTGAATGATTGAATTTATTTGATATGCACGGTGAATTTATGTTCTGATGATTTTGGTATTGGATGGTTCTCGAGTTAATGGTTGCTTAACTCGAAGTATTGGGAATTTTTAGTTGCTTAAACTAAAAAAATATATAAATAAGATAATGTTCCCGTTTAAAGGTTACTGAAGGCTTAATTATTTGTGATACATTAAATTAGTAGGGTAATTAAAATGGATATTGAATTAATTCAATTAATTAATGATTTGGGTTATTTAATTCAGTAATTAAAGGTATTTAAATAAATAATAAATTAAGTTGTAAGTTAATTAACTAAGTATAAGTTATTCAGAATAATCATTTGATGGTGTGATAAATAATCACTTAATGTAATTAATAAAATATAATTGCTTAGTGAAATTGGTCAAGATAATTAATTAAGATAATTAATTATGGAATAATTAATTTATTAATGGAGTAAATAAAGAATAGTTAATTACATATTGAGATTAATCGAGAATGATAAATATTGGGCATGAAATAAAGATTGATTAATTTAGATTAGAACAAATCAAAACATAATTGGAATTCATTAATTTATATAATCAACGATGTAATTAAAGACTGACTAATTAAGATAAATTAACCAAAGTGACCCATTAGAAATTAATTAATATAAGTAATTAAGAATTTGAGCGATTGATTATAGTTAATTAATTTGTGAAGTAATTAAAGACTACTCGTTGATTTGGTAAGAATAATTAATATGGTGAAATTATTAAAGATAATTACTTGTATGAAATTGGAGGATTAATTAATCCAGGATGATTAATTAAGATGAAATAAGGAAGGATTGATTAATTAATTGATTTTGAATTAATTAATGAAGAGACCTAAGTGATTGAGGATTGAAATTCAATTAGAATCAATTGAATTAATTTGGAAGCTATAATATTTGCTTATAAATGATTGAGTGCTACTGGATTCTTTGAAATAAGTTGATGTCTCTAATATGAACTATTGTGATTTCATTTGGATAACTTGAGATATGATGTATGAGTCTCGAAAAGAACGGGATCGGGTCTTGAGAAATACCCGAAACCCCTTCGAATTTATATAAAATTGATTTGTGAAATCAATACGATGAAATGATACGACTTGAGTGAATGGGATTATTTTAACTAAGCCTGGTACTTAGGAATTTATACATGAAATAAGTGTTGCCTATAACATATTGTGAACTTGTAAATTTGGCTGAGTTACCCCGGGTTTTATAAAAGTTGAATTCTTTGGTATTCCATGTTAGTTGGATTTACTCACGCTGGTTTCCTGCCTGACCCGGGTGTTATTTTGGTGTAATGCTCGGGTCAGACCGAGTATTATAGTTTTTCAGGTAGGTATGTTCCGGAGCTCAAGAGGCGAGCTGGATGGCAATACCATATAGAGTATTTCGCTGTATTTATATTATGGTTAATCTAAGACATGATAATTGTATATATTCAGTGACTGTATATAATGTGAAACTGTGATGTATATTAAATGTAATCGACAGATATAATATTCTTTTGTAAACTGTTATTATTTATTACTATATTTTTATCCGCTGCGAATGTGAGATGTTGTTTCTGTTCTTCTTCTTCTTCTATCTCTTTCTTCTTTTTCATAACTATCTGAAATTTTCGGGTTCGAAAATATCGGGTCGTTACAGTTGGTATTAGAGCTAAAAGGTTAAGTGAGAACCTTGACTCTGGTGGGAATTACTCATTGAATAGAGTCCGTAGTACTCTAGAATGAGTTGAGTATATATACGTATGAGAGCGTACTTGTTATTGCTTATAAGGATTTTAAATGATTTTATATAAAAATATATTTTGATATATAAAGCAATATGTTCCTCTAATAAATATTAAGGAGATTGGTTGTTAAATTATTGGAATTAAGTTAAGAAGTAATATAAAATATGACTAAATTGAAACTTATAACCAAAGTTGAAGAATAAACTTATATAAAAAATTGGAATTTGAAATATAGATTGTGAATGTAATGTATAAATTGAAGTAAACTTCATAAATAAAATGAGATCATAATTTGAAATAGAATTCCAGGGAATATTTGAAAATAAAGTAAGATGAAAATTCTAGAGTAATGTTTAAATATGAATTGGATGGATTGGGAATTTGGAGATTTTTGGGAAAATTTAAAATTCCTTTCGATTTGGAAGTGGTTTCCAAAGGTTTTGGAAAAATAATAGTATTATTTCAAAAATATTTTTGTGTTGAATTTGAAATCTGGGAGATTTGAAATAAAAAAATATTGGAAATGTTTTTAAAGAGATAAAAGCATTGAACTCTTTTGGTCACTGGAAAATAACGTCGGTGATGACTGCAGCATTATCGATGTTCATTTTCGAGTTTCTAGAAGAAAAATTGCTACCAAATTGTTATGCATTGGAATTGTTTGTGAACTGGGTTTGGTTTTGAAATTCAAAGGGGTAATTGAATTTACCAAAGAGTTTTGGACATAGTTGAATTCTAAGGTAATATTGAAATTTTGGACATTTGTTTAAACTCTGGAATCTTGATTAAAATGTTTATGGAATATTAAAATTATATTGGCTAAATAAAATGTATAATTCTGAGTTAAAAGCAAAATGTGAATGTAATTGAGTATAAACAGAAATTGTAAATTGAGATGATAATTAAAGTTGTACAAGTTTCAAAATCAAGTGGAATTTGATTAAAATTTGGAAAGAAAAGGAGAATTAATTCAACTTAAATTGGAAATAAATCAAGTCCAATGGAAATTGGAGTAATTTGAATTGGAAGTGAATCAATTTAAAAGAAAGCGTAAATTTACATTGGATTGTTGGGGTAGTGAACAGTTTGACTCTTGACTATTTTAAATAAATTGTTTCGGCATAAACTTAATTTTTCCAAGCTATTAAATATATACAACCTTTCTTTTTAAAGCTAACTTATTATATATTTGTTTTACCATTATTTTTGGAGCTATTTAAACATTTTTCAAATTGTTTCCTAAACTAATAACTATTTTTCAACTATTTTATAACTAGTTAAATATTTTACAACCATTTTGTAAACTAATAATTATTTTTTCACTACTTACCTATTTTTAAAATTTTCAAGCTATGTTCTAAATATAAACTGGTTGGAGTTCAAACTGTTATAGATTTAATACCCAACTAAGATAGGAATTGAAATGATAATCCAAATAAGGATTATTGTAAAGGTGGATAAGTGAATGGAAAAGAAATTGATATTGAAAAGAGTAATCAAATTGAGATATTTGGTTTTGAATAAACGAAGATGTATATCTTTGTTATATAAGATAAATCTTCCCTTGTTGAATTTATTGCTGGAAGAAAAATGTTTCGAAAGTGTTTGAAGTATAAAAGGGAGTTTTTATACGAAGGAATTTTATACGGGGTTGAAATGATCCAAGTTTTTAAATTTTATATATCTGAATATATATAAAGGATCTTATGAGGATTTTGGAAAAGGTTTTGAGAACCTTTGGATTTGGAAAGGCTTTTGATTTTTGGGTAAATTCAATATGAGAATTTGAAAAGCCTAGTTTGGAATTATCGATTTTGGAATAATCGATTTTGTATAATTGAGCTTTGTATGAGATCATACTAGGTGTATGATTTGAAGATACTATATGTGTATAGTATAAAATGTTTTGACGATGGCTCTGGGGAAAAAGGAGCTCCCTTGAAATGAACTTCTCAGGAGTGCCACTGGGTGGTGCTGCCTTGAGCCCAAGGGGGTTCTAAAATTGATCTGTGAGGAGTCCGAACAAAACTAGTTCTTAAGGATTATGAGTAGTGTATATCATAGCGAAATTCATGTGTGCCGCTGAGAGCCAACAGTCTGCGTTTGATTTTATATCGTTAGACTGCGACCTATGGTATAACATAGCGAAAGTTGTGTGTGCCGCTGAGAGCCAACAGTCTGCGTTTGATTTTATATCGGTAGACTGCGACCAATGGTATAATATAGCGAAAGTCGTGTGTGCCGCTGAGAGCCAACGGTCTGCGTTTGATTTTATATCGGTAGACTGCGACGTATGTAGGAGTGAAGAAGTTTCATTTCGACAGCGAGATCAGAGGCCGCGGAGAGCCTGCAGTTACATGGACTTTTGCTGCGATGGCAACGTAACCGTGGATGTAATTGTGATCTGTTGTGTGGGATCCATGGTGTAATCAGTGGCCGCGGAGAGCCTGCAGTTACATGGACTTTTGCGGTGACGGCAACCTAACCCTGGAATGTAACTATGACCATGGATGGAAGTGATGATTTTCAAAGTATTGTCACCAAAGATATTTCCTCTATTTTCAAAAAAAATAAAAATTGTTTTCTATATTTTCAATAACATTATTTTTCAAATATTTTCCTTGATGTTGAAAACGGGTCTGCCAAGTACTTATAGATTTTCAGTCCTACGCCTGATCAACGTATGACTGAATTTCTAGGAGAGCATGGATGGACTGGTTGAGACATCGAGTTATAAAAGTATTTTTATAAAGAGCTATTTTATTAAGTATGATGTAAATTTAAAAGCATTTCTAAACTTTTAAATAACGGTGTTGGAATTTTGGGAAAATAAAAAGAAAATCCAAACTAGATTTTCAATGAAGTGATTTGTAATTAAAATCAAATATTGATTTAGAAAGTGGAAATAAGCTAATTGGTTAAATAATTTTGTGATTGAGTATATTAATGAAATTTAACTTGGGTAAATAAATGGGTTGTAAGTGATAGTGAGTTTGGGAGTGAATTCAAATTTTAAATAGAATTCGACTTAGATTTGATAATGAATTGAATAAGAGGAGATGTTGTAAATTAAAAATAAAATAGAGTTGGATTGAAAAATGTGATGGTTTGAATTATAAATAAAATTCAAGTGTGATATGAATAATATTTAATGAAATTTGCAAGTAAATTAGATATAAGAGAAGTGATGTTATATGAAATAGAAGTGATTATAATAATATGGTTTGAGTTGCAAAACAAAACCCCAAGTCAATAGAAATATATTGAAAATGGCCTTGTACTAGTAAAATAAATTCGAACATGAATTAAGTATGTAAATAAAAAAAAATTAAATGGGTTTATTGAGTTAAATAATAAATGGATGAAGTCTGATAGAATAAAAACTAAATAAAATTGTGATTGGAATAAGATTATCAGACTGAACTTAAATTTGGTGGTATATTAATTTGAAGTATAAATGAGATAAGTATGTGGTTGGACATTATTTTGGAAATTGTGAAGGTGAATTTAGAACTAAAATTTAAAATGGATGAGTTAACTAAATTTAATGGAAGCCGCTTAAATGAGAATCAAATAGAAGCAAACTTAAGTTTGATGTTGGAATAATCTAAAGTAAATTAACTTAAGTTTAAAATTTATGGAAGCTTGGCTTCGAATAAGAGTGAAAGCGCATTAAATGAAAGCTTGGATTAAATTAAGTTGGAAATGGTCGTTAATTTATAAGTTTGATTGAGCAAAGCCTAATAAATTGTTTTGGATGGATCCAAGGCTGAAATAAAATAAAATGCAATGAATGGTTCGTAAATAATTTAGAAAAGAAATGGAATTAAATTCAGAATGGTCGAAATTAATTTAAAATAGTTATAAACTAAGTAAATACTCTATTAAGCGAATATTGTCGAATTTGTATAGAATGAAGCGTCGGATGACGTAAATAAAAGTAATTAAATTTCTGTGAATTGATAGAGACAAAATAAATTGGTTTTAGAATAAATTGAAGTGAATATGAGCTCGTTTGGGTTAAAATCAATTGGATGTAAGAAATTGAGTTGCAAACCATTTAAACGGAATGAAGTGTCTTATGAATTGATTAAAAGCAGTTGAATTAGTTTAAAAGTTATATAAATCGCTTATGGAAAGCGTTTTGGTGATTGTTGCTTTTGATATATATGTGTTTAGCTATTGAATATAAGTGAAATGCTTGTGTTTAGCTATTAAAAGTAAGTGTGATGCAAATAGATTTTCTTATATGGCACTTAACTATCTAAATTGAGTAAGTACAGGTACTGAGAAGCCATTTGGCTGGATTTGGATTGCGCTATTTGCTAAAATTTATAAGCCGCTTGTTTAAAATGCTAAATAAGGTACGCCTACGCAATAAAAATAGGAAATATGAAATTTTTTTGCTTTTTCCGACCGGGTGGGTCGGTATATATATATATATTTATATCTCTTGTCAAATTGCAAAAGCTCTTACGTACAAAGGAGACTCTGCCAAAATTTTCTGAAAATTTTGGGAGTTAGAAATTTTTGAAAATTTTTGGGAAAATTTTATTAACGACAAAACAATTTTAAATTTGAAACGAAAGTAAATTAGTAAATGAAACTAATATGAATCAGTTATAAATGAAAGATACAAATTCAACATTCAAAATAGAAAATAAATTGAATTCATATAGAAATGGGAAAGCTAATTTGAATGGAAGTGGGTATGAAACATATATAAAGAAATGTATCAATAAATTTGAAAGGTTGTGATTGGATATTGTTGCTAAGCAAGATATGCAGGTTATAAAGGGAAATGAAACTGGATTTGATTCCAAGGATAAATTTGAATTGCCCGACTAAAAGGTTAGTATTAAAATTCTGTATGAAATTGGATTGGGTTTTTGATGTACCAACTTGGCTTTTGTTTTCTTTTTTTGGAATTTGGGAGCCTGTAGAGGCCTTTTGTAGTAGTACCGAGCTAGCCGCGCAAAGGAGACGCTGGCAAAAAATTTCGGGAATTTAGAGAGTTGGAAAAATTTTGAGAAAATTTTGATAATTCAAAATTTGGTTTTAGATGGAAATTTAGATGACTGAGCAAAGGGGTGTTGTGTGAAACTATAGAGGTTTTAGGAAATTGGTTAAGGTGACAGTGGGCCTTTAATAAAGATAGTGGGTAGAACGTTGAATTGTGAGTTTTGGGAGAAGATAAACGGGTATTGGACCATTCTTCCTAACTAGTAATTTCGGGGACGAAATTCTTTTAAGGGGGGAGGAATGTGATGACCCGAAAATTTTGACAAATTAAATTGGAATAATTAAATGATTTTAAGATATCAGTATTTACTTGATAATTAAATCATTGAATTATATAGCTTAAATATTGAATTTAATAATTGAAAATTGGGTAAATTGTTGAATATGAGATTCTAAGCCAGTTTAAAAAATAATTTGAAGGCTTATAAAATTTATAATGACGATACAGAAGATAATAGAATGGTTGAAATTTAATTTAAAAATGATTCGTTCAGTTTTAGTAATATATCGTTTAAATGGGAACTTGAAAATAGCCTTCCGAGACACAGTCTCAGAATTCGACGAAACCAGTTACATTGGATCCGTAATAGTTAGTTATTATCGGATTTCAATTTTCGTAGTAATCGGAGTTGTCGTTTGACCGTGGCAGCTCAAAACGCTTCGAACTATTTTAATCGATTTAATTTAATATTGGTCGTTTATTTCCGTAACTCGTGCATATGATCGAATTAGCTTCCGAAACACGTTCCATTGGTTTCGGAATGTGGGTAAAACCTTATAAACACCTGTCAGCATGTCTGATTTGGGGTTCGGAATTTCGCGTTATGCTTAACAAGATGTTTTGTAGTTTTTATTATTTAATAAAATTTGTAGGACAATAGTCAGAGATATTTTTTTTAACGCGTACTCAAGAAGCCATTTTCCATCTTTATTATTTCGTCTTTGTTCCCCTAGCTTCCAGGTGAAGATCGAGCTCACTAAAATATAAAGAAAGTGGCGAAATAGTTATCTCGCTTCTCTCTCTTTCCTTCTGTAATCGTGACCAAGCCGAAAACTTTTATTTCCATTCGTTTCTTTCGAAATCGAATTCTTAAAAATAAAAAAAATTAAGCCATGGCCGCAGCCTCAAGTTCAAAATACTGAAGAATCGAAAAGGGGGGATCGAAGTCGTTCGATTTCATGAATTGCGAATCAAGGCGATGATTCGAAATCATTTGAACTCGAGAGGAGCAGGCCGCGTGAGCATGTAAGTGAGCGCCACTTGTTCGTTGAGCCGAGAACGTCGCCGTGAGTCGAGCTAGGGTTTGGATCGCACTGTTGATTGGACGTCGCGATCGATTGTTGAGGGCTCAAGGCCAAATGCGAGTGGGCGAGTTCGGTCTCGTGGAGGGCCGCGAGCATATGGAAGCACGAATGCGATCTGGAGATGTCAATCGAGTGGATTTAAGATTGGGAGCCGTGATGACTCACCACCGAGTGTTTCTGTGAGTATTTCTTCAATTTATTTGACTCGTTAAATCGATGTTTATTATCAACGTCGATCATTTATTTCATTTTATTTCTGGATATCATATGTTAGGACCAGTTTTAATTACTAGTATATTCAGTATAATCAATCATATATAGATGCAATGGTATACTACGTTTAAGAGAAGCTAGATGAATGGTTCACCGATCGGTTTATTTTCCTTGAAATGAATTCATCTGTTGTATGACATTCAACTTGTCTACTTGGAAGATGCTGAAATTTTGATTGTATGTGCATGTATGTGGGAATGATATTCATGCATATCAAGTTAAATCGTTCATCTATAGATTTAATTAACCAGTTTATTCTATTTTAATAAATAAATATGTTCTCATACATGTTTTAATATATGGAAGTTAATAGGAAATTATTTCATATAATTAAGGTTTGAAAATAATAGAAGGTTAAATTTAAATTATATATTTTCAAGTCTGAAAAATAGTAATAAGTACCCATGTGGTTAATTTAGCTTATTTAATTTTTTTAGGCATTAAAAATAATTTATTAAAGGAAGATTAGGTTAGCTAAAATTCTTAGTTAACTAAATTAATAATTGGAAATTAATTGTTTGATTAATTCAAATAATAATAAACTGTAACTGATTATGCAAGGTCAAAATCTGGTAAGAAACAAGCTGGCCTGGATAGATTGCAAATTAAAATCAAAGGTGAGTAAATCTCACTCTCTTGGATTTCTATTTAAACATAAATTTAAGTATTTGGTTGAATGATTGAATTTATTTGATATGCACTGTGAATTGATGTCTTGATGATTTGGTATTGGATGGTTCTCGAGTTAATGGTTGCTTAACTCGAAGTATTGGGAATTTTTAGTTGTTTAAACTAAAAAAAAATATAAATAAGAAAATGTTCCCGTTTAAAGGTTACTAAAGGCTTAATGATTTGTGATACATTAATTTAGTAGTGTAATTAAAATGGATAATCAATTAATTCAATTAGTTAATGATTTGGGTTATTTAATTCAGTAATCAAAGGTATTTAAATAAATAATAAATTAAGTTGTAAGTTAATTAACTAAGTATAAGTTATTCAGAATAATCATTTGATGGTGTGATAAATAATTACTTAATGTAATTACTAAAATATAATTGCTTAGTGAAATTGGTCAAGAGAATTAATTAAGATAATTAATTATGGAATAATTAATTTATTAATGGAGTAAATAAAGTATAGTTAATTAGATATTGAGATTAATCGAGAATGATAAATATTGGGGTTGAAATAAAGATTAATTAATTTAGATTAGAACAAATCAAAACATAATTGGAATTCATTAATTTATATAATCAACGATGTAATTAAAGACTGATTAATTAAGATAAATTAACCAAAGTGACCCATGAGAAATTAATTAATATAAGTAATTAAGAATTTGAGCGATTGATTATAGTTAATTAATTTGTGATGTAATTAAAGACTACTCATTGATTTGGTAAGAATAATTAATATGGTGTAATTATTAAAGATAATTACTTGAATGAAATTGGAGGATTAATTAATCCAGGGTGATTAATTAAGATGAAATAAGGAAGGGTTGATTAATTAATTGATTTTGAATTAATTAATGAAGAGACCTAAGTGATTGAGGATTGAAATTCAATTAGAATCAACTGAATTAATTTGGAAGCTATAAAATTTTCTTATAAATGATTGAGTGGTATTGGATGCTTTGAAATAAGTTGATATCTCTAATATGAACTGTTGTGATTTCATTTGGATAACCTGAGATATGATGTATGAGTCTCGAAAAGGACGGGATCGGGTCTTGAGAAATACCCGAAACCCCTTCGAATTTATATAAAATTGATTTGTGAAATCAATACGATGAAATGATACGACTTAAGTGAATGATATTATTTTATCTAAGCCTGGTACTTAGGAATTTATACGTGAAATAAGTGTTGCCTATAACATATTGTGAACTTGTAAATTTGGATGAGTTACCCCGGGTTTTATCAAAGTTGATTTCTTTGGTATTCCATGTTAGTTGAGTTTACTCACGCTAGTTTCCAGCCTGACCCGGGTGTTACTTTGGTGTAATGCTCGGGTCAGACCGAGTATTATAGATTTTCAGGTAGGTACGTTCTGAAGCTCAGGAGGCGAGCTGGATGGCAATATCGTAGATTGTATTTTGCTGTATTTATATTATGGTTAATCTGAGACATGATAATTGTATATATTCAGTGACTGTATATAATGTGAAACTCTGATGTATATTAAATGTAATCAACAGATATAATATTCTTTTGTAAACTGTTATTATTTATTATTATATTTTTATCCGCTGTGAATGTGAGATTGTTGTTTCTGTTCTTCTTCTTCTATCTCTTTCTTCTTTTTCATAACTATCTGAAATTTTCGGGTTCGGAAAAATTCAGGTCGTTACAACACACATGTATTATTCAAGTAAATAATTTTAGATGTGTTATTCATTAGTACCTAGCAAATGGAGGAACTTCTGCACAGTAAAGAATAACATGTGTATGGGCAACATGGTAATCTATATCGTCTAACCATACTTCCACACATCTTCTAGTAGAGCGTCCCTACAGTCTAAAATAGACAGCATTGACTCAGAAGCATCTTGTTCAATGCCCTCATCATTTTGCATAGCACTTTCAAAAGATAAGTTCACATGGTCACTAAAATAATGAGAGGTAAAGAACGAACCTTCTTCTTCGATATATGATTTGCATATTGAACTTTAACTCGTGCTTTTTGTCTCACTTTTTTCTTTAGATGACTCACATATCTGTTATGAATAATTATAATTAAATTTTGTTACATGTAGTTAAATAAATATTTAACAACTCAATATTAATACCTTTCAAACGGATACATCATCCATATTGCACTAGATGTCGAAGACATGCTTCAAATGGAATATGAATAGGTATATGCTCCATTACATTAAACAAGCTATAGGAAATATTTTCTCCAGTTTGCAAAGTAGTCTAGCAATTTATTTCTCAAGTTTATGTAGATGATCAACTTTTAAGATAGTTAAACAAACTAAATTTTGTTAAAACCGTTCAAACTTTTATGGGCGGTAGTTCTTTGAACGTAACGGGTGTTCCATCATTACATGACAACCATGACTATTCATCCCACTTAGTTTGCCGTTCTTACATTTGACACATCTATGAAGATGAGAGGAAATCTCATTAGGAAATATTAATCCTTCCACCCACTTTAATAGTACCTTAATTTGGTTACTATCTAACACGTAGCATGCTTTAAGTTTTTTTTGTCATTTGGCTTCATATGAAGCTGATGACGATTTTATATTGCTTTTATATCGCGTCTTTATTTCTAATTGTCTGTAATCATTCCTTTAACAATTAGTGTTAAATACATTATCATACATGTTTTTCTTGTTGTGCATCACTTCGATATTATGACGAATTTGGAGATTATTCCAATAAGGCTACTCCCAAAACATACTTTGTTTGAACCAATTATGAGTTGTCGATTTACCTCGTATATCAATTTGTTCCTTGATTTCAAGTTTCTTTCGATAATCCTTTACAAGCTCATAACTATCTTTGCTTGACCAAATCGTTGATAGTCACATGGTCTCAACTTTTTACTTGTAAAAAAATTAGCTTTACTAAAAGGGTGATTTATACGGAGAAAATAACGATGATGGTCAAACCATGAAATTTTCCTCCTATGCGCATTGGAAATGCTCTCATTTCTTCCATTCGATAAGGGCAAGCTAGATGAACAGCTGTAATCCAATCAAATAGCATTGCATACGCTGGAAAATGACTTATAGTCCATAGTAGAGAAGCGAACATACAATTTTTTTTGAAATGTCTTATGTTTCAACACCTTCATACCACTGTTTTTCAAACTCTTCAATCAACGGTTTTATATATACGTTGATTCCATGTGTTCGATCATTAGTGTCACGACCCGAAATCCAGTGATTGAAAATCAATATCAAATACCTCACTTATATTCGACTATCGGAGATTCAAACGTTAAACTACAGTACGGTTGGAGCTTATAACAACATCAGATGAAAATAAACAGCGAAAAAATGAATATCATTGATCACAATACAAATACAACTATGAAACAATATCTAATACCAACAATATCAGAGTGCTACAAATATGATACAATAATAAAATGACAACGGAAACTTCAACAAGTTTCTAAAATACTTCCCTTCGATAAGGTCTTCAAAACTGTAATACTTCAAGAGATTCAAAATCCAAAAGCTTCCAAAATCCGATAGCTTCCGAAAGACTTCAAAATCCAAGCTAGCTTGAAAACATGGCTAACCTGTTGCTAGCCTGCCCATGTGAAAATTAAGGGCACCCAGAGTTTACGAAGGAAACAATAAACTACGGGTCAGTCATGGGACTGGTATGAGTAAACGAAAACAGTTGTTTGAAATAAATCATTTTATAAATGAAAACCGATATTCTTTTTGAAAAATGAAACTACCATAAGACCTCCTGCCACATACATAATGCAATCGCAGACTTGGAGGGGATTTCTTCTTATGATAGTCAAACATGGTTAATACGAGAAAACTCTTTGATATTATTATTTGTGCATAGTGTAGAAATCATTTCGAAAGTATAATATTAGTCTTAGCCAGCTTACGTACCATTATAGTATGCTTGCTAGAGCAAACATGTTAAATGGCAGGTTCTACAACTAAAACCGTAAAGGGTTCATATTGGATGATTGGATTTTCAACAAATGCATAGGTGGAGGAACTTCCCACACAAAATGGAATGCCTCTGGAGGGACATCCCTGAGAACCTAACCGGATCTCTGCCAACACAAGGCCGGGTTACCTATGTAACCTAGTAACTACAGACACGAGTATGTGATGCAGCGCATCTACTAACTCATTGGAATTGAGTCGTTTAGGTCGCTCACGACTTAGTGGAGGTCGCTCGCAAGGGAACACATCAGACACCAAGGCATTCAAGCGACCTAGTAATGCAAAGATAGGTCGCGAACCACCTAGTGAAGCAGCGCATCATGGTTCACATGTTTTAAGTGCCAGCGACCTAGTGGGTTACGACCTAGCGACCTAAGCCTTGGACCGCGCTTACTGGTAGGTCGCTCAAAGTTAGGTCGCATAAAAGATATATCTGAAGCTTAAGCCGCTGATTTGTTAGATCACTCAAATCTTATAACATGTTTGTTTAGGTCGCATGGGTTGATAAGTCATTTGTATGATGTTAACTCGTTTGTTGTTGAATCGTTGAGTCGCTTGATATGTTGTATTTGTTTTTTCTTAAGCTGTGTGTTGAGTCGCATACTGTTAGGTCGTTAACGACCTTAGTTAGGTCGTAGGTCGCGTAACGACATATGTTAGGTCGGTGGACTATGCTGTTGTGTTGAGTTGTACCCTATAAATATGGGTGTTGGGTCATTTGTAAACTTGGTTGATTTTGAATAAATTTTGTGTTTGTGTGCTTTGTGCCACTTTGAAATTGGAAGTTGAGCGTTGTCTCCTTTCTCCATTTGCGGTATTCGAGTGCGCTCGAATTAACGGATTTGAAGCCGATTCACGGAAACTCATGCGTGAGATCAACGTCGAAGAATCGTAGATCTTTGTACATGGTATCGTGCGCGATCAACGTGTTGGAGATAGCTAGAATTCGGTATCTTTTGGAGATCAATGAATTTAAGCATTCCGTATCTTTCAATTCATCGATTTATATTGCTTCATCTAATCGTTCTTCGATTAGTTTGACACGAAATCTTCATTTCGTCGTCATCCGTTATATCCGCTGCTTCAGTTTTTGTATTAGAGCTAGACTTAGCCAATCATAGCTAAGCCGAGTCTTGGAGCCTAGGAGAGAGTTTGAAGAGTAGAGCCGAGCTTGTTCAAGTTTGTGGGAGATTTGTTCAAGTTCAGATCCGAGCTAAAGTTGGAGGCATGCAACACTTTGCAGATCAAGGCCGAGCTAGTTGAAGTTCAAGTCGAGAACCTAAATTGAAGCCGTGCATCACTTTGAAGAAATTAAAGACGAGCTTGTTGAAGATTGTTGCTAGAGATCATGCCGCCAAGAAGAGCTAATCGTCATCAAAATGTTAAAGCGTTGTATAGAAGAGAAGAAGCTGAGAAAATGGAACAACGCATCAATGAAAATTTTGATGAAGGTATTGGGAAGTTAGAGAAATTGATGAATGATTTGAATCAAAGTCAAAGGAGAAGGTCGCCAATCTCGAACCATGGAGGAAACAGAGTTTCGCCATCGGTTACGGAAGCGAGGAGGGTGTCGCCACAATCTTATCAAGAAAGAAGAGAATCATCAGTTTCATTGAGATGAGAACATCACGAGTATAGAAATGAAGAGAGATCCACAGGAGTATGAGCATGAGCCATATCGTGATGAGAAAGACATAGTAGAAGAGATATGTATGATCGAAGAGAAATTGATGGTCGAGATTGATATATACGTACACTAGATGTTGATGAAGATGGTGATAGAGCTAGTATTCATTATCGAGATCGAGACGAAGTTCGAAATTCATACCGGGATATAGAAGATGATTGTAAATAGGAGTCAGGGATGAAAACTGAAATTCCAGAATTCAAGGGTGGCTTGGTAGCTGAAGAATTTCTGGATTGGTTATCTAATGTTGAAGAAATTTTTGATTTTAAGGAGGTTCTGGAGAATCGTAGAGTTAAGTTAATTGCTACTCGTTTAAGAGGGAGAGCTATGGCATGGTGGCAACAAACTAAACTTACATGGGAGAGAATGGGAAAGTCGAAGATTGAATCATGGGAGAAAATGAAAAAGTTGATGAAGGCTACGTTCTTGCCTTATAATTATCAGTCTGTTATGTATTAGCGATTGCAGAACTTGGGACAGGGAATGAAATAAGTGAATGATTATGCGGATGAATTTAATCAATTGATAGCTAGGAATGATATCATGGAGAGAGAAACAGCTAACTACTAGATTTGTTGGAGGGTTGAGAATGCAGATTCAAGATATGGTGAATACGTTTGTTCCTAGATCTATTATAGAAGCACACTAGAAGGTGTTAGCTTGGGAGAAACAAGGCAGAAGACGAGGTGGTGTGTTTACAAATTCCAACAATCAAGTGAAATGGGCTAGTAGCAATGCGAATGTTTCCAAGGCTGTTGCGAAACGAGTTGTTAATGAGGTTGTTAAGACCAAGGTCAATAGTGGTATCAAATGCTTTAATTGTCAGGAGTTTGGTCACAAGGGAAATGAATGTCCGAAGCCAAAGAAGCGAGCGATGGTTGCTGAGGATGAGGATACAGAAGTAGAATGTTCCAATTTGCCACAAGCCGAGGAGGAAGAATTATTGTCGGGAGACGAGGGACGTAATTTGATGATGAGGAGATCTTGTTTGACAACCAAAGCAAGAAGATGATTCAAGTTGGTTGAGGAGTAACATCTTTCAGTCAACATGTACTATCTTGGGAAGGGTGTGCAAGTTTGTTATTGATGCGGGAAGTTGTGACAATATCATCTTTACAGAAGCTGTGAAGAAAATAGAGCTAAAGACGGAGAAGCATCCTAAACCGTACAAATTAGCATGGTTGAGGAAAGGTGGTGAAGTGAAGGATAATCGAAGAGCTTGTGTAAATTTTTCGATTGGGAAGAAATATAAAGATGAAATTTGGTGTGATGTTGTGGATATGGATGTGAGTCATCTATTGTTGGGAAGACCGTGGAAGTATGATAGAGATGTGCAACATGATGGTCGTACCAACAACTACAGTTTCATGTTCAAGGGCACTAAAATCACTTTGGTTCCTAAGAAACGACAACAAGAAGAAAGCAAGTTGGATGAGAATGAAGAGCTGAAAACTTTGCAATCTTTGAAGGAGTTTGTTAAGGAAGTGGAAGATGAGCCTGAAGCGTTTTTGTTGATCGGACGTGAAAGTAGTGAGGAGGTTGAAATTTCAGAGAAAGCCAAACCAGTGTTGGAGGAATTTGAAGATGTATTTCATGAAGAGCTGCCAACGGAGTTACCACCGTTGAGAGATATTCAGCATCAGATTGATCTTGTGCCAGAGGAGGTATTACCTCACAGGCCACGTTACAGGATGAGTCCTAAGGAGCATGAGGAACTGAGAAGGCAGGTGGAGGAGTTGTTAGAACAAGGGCGTGTTCAGGAGAGTTTGAGTCCTTGTGCAGTGCCAGCCTTATTAGTACCGAAGAAGGATGGTTCGTGGAGGATGTGTATGAACAGTCGGGCTCTAAACAAGATCACTATGAGATATAGGTTTCCTATGCCGAGGTTCGATGATTTGATTGATCACTTGAGTGGGACTGTTGTGTTCTCAAAGATTGACTTGAAGAGTGGATAACATCATATTCATATTAGACCAGGTGATGAGTGGAAGACTGCTTTTAAAACAAGGGAAGGTCTATACGAATGGCTGGTTATGCCGTTTGGCTTTTCAAATGCTCCTAGTACTTTTATGAGACTGATGAACCAGATTTTCAGACCATTTATTGGGAAGTTCGTAGCAGTTTACTTTGACGATATTTTAATCTATAGTGAGAGTATGGTAGAGCACATCCAGCATTTGCGAGAGGTGTTGTTTATTTTACGACAGGAGCAATTCTATGCAGCAGCGAAGAAGTGCATGTTCATGATGCACAGTGTTTTGTTTCTGGGATATGTTCTGTCAAAGGAGGCTATTCAAGTGGATGAAAGCAAAGTGGAAGCTGTCAGGAGATGGCTACAACCCAGGATAATTACTGAAGTGAGGAGCTTTCATGGGTTGGTATCTTTTTATCGAAGATTTATCCACATTTCAGTAGCGTGATGGCACCATTTACTGATTGTATGAAGGGGAAGAAGAATTTTCTTTTGAGCGAATCAAGGAACATTTGACGATAACACCAATACTAGTTTTGCCAGATTTCCAGTTGTTGTTTGAGTTACATATTGATGCATCGAAGGTTGGGATTAGAGGGGTGTTGAGTCAGAAGGGACGTCCTATTGCTTATTTCAGTGAGAAGTTTCGGGAGCAAAGATGAGATATAATACTTATGACTTGGAATTTTACGCGATTCTTCAAGCTGTGAAGCACGGGAGGTATTATCTGGTTCATAAGGAGTTGTTCTTTATACTAATCATGAGGCGTTAAAGCACTTGCAAGGGAAGAACAAGATAACTGTTTGCACAAAAAATGGACAAACACCTCAAAATCGTATGATTTAGTTGATTTTATGTTGTTCTTAGCGGTTTGGGTGGTTTATGCAAATATATAAAAAACAGGGGCTAAACTGTAAAAGACACGTAGATTTATAGTGGTTCGGCCAGAACGTGCCTACGTCCACTTTATATGTTATTCTCTCTTTTCTTTCAGATTACAAGTACAAAGCTTTGTATACAAGTATATGAAAGTTGTTTGAAAGTTCCTTCCGTGCTTGGGCTCTCAAGCTTGTCTGCCATTGTTGTACCCCTGACCCTCTATTTATAGAGTGAGGCTGGGGGCAGGGGTCCTGGATGTGTATAGCTGCTGGTGGGCCTGGACTGGAGTGATCTGGCCTGGTAGTGTTGGTTCGGCAGTGCCTCAATGGAGAGTTGATTCGGTCCGGTGATACATTGGTCCGGCGTCATGTTGGTCCGGTGGTAGCCCCCTTGCTCTTGGTTCGGTGGTACTGGCAGTGAGGTGGTTCGGTGGTAGGAGTGTGGATGTGGGTTCTGGTCCGGCTATGCAGGGTGTGTGTTGGACCGGTGGAGTTTGGACCGGCGATGGATGGTTCGGTAGTGATAGGGAGGGGATGGTTCGGTAGTCACCTGGTTCGGTGGTAGGTCTGGTCCGGTGAAGCTTCGGCTCGGTAGAGGCTGTCTTTACTTTGGTTCGGTAGTTGGGATTTAGCGTTGATTCGGTGGGGCTCCCCCTCTTCGACTCGGTGGTGCTGGGAACATACCCAACACATGCCCCCCAATGTGGGGCATATGCTAGCATATGTCGCGCTTTGTTTTCCTCAGATTAAATGGCTTCGCTCGGTCCCAAGTGCCGAACCAATGGTTCAGTTATCTCGCGCTTGTCTATAAGTAGGGGCCTAGGGCTTCCGTTATTCCCTACCGGAATGGATAAGAATTTCTCGCCGAATCAACAACTTCGCCAAATTAACAACTTTGCCGTACCAGGTGACTGCCGAATGGCTTCTTCGTTATACTTTGTTTTACCGAATGAGCTTGAAGTTTTAATATCGAATGTACTTAATACCGGATGTACTCGAAAGTTCTCTGTACCGAATGAACATGAGTGAGCTCGGGGCCCTTGGGTGCCGGATGGGCTTCGGTTGGAACTACCGAATGACCATATAGTCTTCAATTTACTGAATGGGACCGGGGGGTTCTAAGTACCGAATGTGATATGGAGCATAGCGCCGAACGGTCCTTCAACCTTGTACTGTTGGATGTGTTTGAGAAGTGCGAGGCAGAATGGTCTTTGGTCTCAAATTTTTGTGTTTTGAATTGCGACTGACACCCCAGGCTGCATGTACCTTGCTCATTTTTATTCCCATATTCCTTTTTCTGACAGTATGTTCTTCTGGTGTTGCAGATAAATGTCTCGTAAAGTTGAAACTCGATCAGAAAAGAGAAAATTTACGGACCGAAGTGAGCCTCCCGTTGTGCCCCCTGCCCAGCCAGGACCAGCACGACAGGGACCTGCCCCGAGGTCATTAGTGGACGGATATGGTCCTCAGGAGCTCTTGAACTCTTCTCCCGACTGCTTTCCTAGCTCCCTCAAAGAGGAGCAGCTCGACGCCATATCTCGTTCCTTCGGGATAGACAGAGCGCTCATGGTGCTGCCGGGGGCTGGAGTTATGCCATATGACCCTCCTGAAGGGTATTTTGCGTATAGTAGGTACCACTGTATGTGCGGGGCCAGTCCTCCCATCAACGCCTGGGTAGTCAGCTTCATCACTTATCTGAAGGTGGCTCCATTCCAACTCCAGCCCAACTCTTACGCCATCCTGGTGTGCTTATACGCTATCTTTTAGGAGAGGTATGGGCGCGCTCCTTCCAACCGAGAGATACGGTATCTGTACAATCTGAGGGGATACAGGAAGGGATCCCCATATATTAGCTTGGAGTCTGCCGTCTCTTTTAAGCCAGTTCTGGACCTCTATTTGAAGTACAGTATGTTCAAGAAGGAGTGGTTCTTCGTCAGAGATGACTCCGTCTCTATCCGCCGCTTCACCTACGGATGTAAGTCAAAGTTTTATTTACATTCCTTGTCTTGGCCGCAATTCTTTTCCTTATGTGCTTTCATTTCTTGCTAGCGACAGGTGGCTTTGTGGTTATGGAGAACGATCGCCTAGTTCAGATGGCAGCTAAGATAGAAGCTATTTCAGAGAGAGACAGATCGGCTGCTTATCAGATCAGAAATGCTAGACTCTTGATGTACAACTTGATTCTTCCACATCAGTCCGTGGTTAAACAGAGAGATACAGCGGAAGAGAAAGTTGCCCAGACTACAGGAGGGGCCACGAAGAAGAGTGGCAAGAGGAAAACTTTTACAAAGCCTCCGGTTGTCGGGGGTAAGAAACTTAAGGAGTATGACGGCCCTTCTCCTAGCACTTGCCCGATTATCCCGGAGGAGGAAGATGTGGAAGAGGATAGAGGCGAGGGCGAAGGAGGCGATGTAGGAGGAGAGTCAGAGGGTGGAGGAGATGGCGATGGAGATGGAGAGGGCAATGATGATGGCGACGGACAGGGCGGTAGTGGCACTGGTGCCTTAACCTCCGGGCAAGTGGGGGAGCTTCAGGAGTGGACGGATGAGGCTCTCCTGCAAGCTTTCGGGGAATCGGAGGGAGAATCGGATTTGGCGGAGAAGGCGAAGAAAACTGGCAAGGCCGGGGCTGGCGCCGATCCATCCCTTAAGAGCTCCTCAGCTAGGGTGACTCCGGCGGTGCAAGGTGAACTTTTGACTTCTGCAGATTCCATTTACGATAGGGACTTAGGAATATTTTATGGCTCGCTCCCGTCCTGGGATGAAATCCATGACTTATCGCAGGATCCTCCTTCTCTGCAGGGTTTGTATAGTAAAAGCGTCTTTCTTGTTTTTTTTAAATCGATATATCTCTTACCTCATGATTTGATGCATGCTTGCAATATTTATTCTTTACTCCAGGGGCAGGCCAGGTGTCCAAAACGTCAGATGTTCGATACCGCCTCGAACAATTCCAGTTGATGAGAGCTTCTGCTAAGCCGAAGCCTCCTACTGGTCGTCTTGAGGACGTGGTCAGCTACCGCCCTATCCTTGGTGTTATCGAGGAGTGTATCCAGCAGAGGAAGAGGAGGCGTTCCTTGTTTGATTTACCACCTGGTCCTCAGCCTCTTACTCAGCCTTCCCGAGATACCACGGAGGAGACCACGGAGTTTGTCCCCTCTCCGCATCCTTCCGAGAATCCTACTGTTATCCACATAAAACGTCCCGACGTGCCTCGCAATCCCTTTGCCGGCCACCCGGATTTGGACCCAAGCTCTCAGGATATTTTATTTGACGAGGCCACGGGCGAGCATCTTCTCCCCCGCAATCCCATGGTTCGGGTTCTTGATGAGGCTAAGTCCCTAGATCTGGATCTACTTACTACTCGGATAGCTGCTACGGGGGACGAAGCCAAGGCCAACATCGACCGGGTCGCGGAGGAGGCCAAGAAGTTAATGGAACATCACGCCCTATTGGCCAAGGCCGGGGAGGAGATAGGGAGTGCCAATATAAGGTTGCGGTTAGTGGTTGCTGATCAGGCCAAACAACTTGCCGACTAGGCTATTCAGATTTCGCAGCATGAAGCCGACTCCCAACGACTGAAGAAGGCCATGGAAGAGGCTAGCCGAGCCGAGTTGCGGAAAATGGAGGCCGCTTGCAAAAATGCATTGACATGGCCATTACCACGGTTGATGAGGTTAGGAGGGCGGATCTCGAGCAGGTTGAAGAGATATCTGGGAGGCTTGAAGCTGCAGAACTTTCTCAAGCCAAGTTGAAAGAAGAGATGGAGGAGATGAGGAGATCCCTCCAGGCTGAGTGCTCGAGATACCCGCGAGAGAGAGATGCGGCTGCCACTAAGTTGCAGATTTCCGAGGCTCGGGTGAAGAGGTTTGAAGAGGATGAGGGAATGATGGACGATATGCTGCAGGACATGTACTTCCGCACTTAGAAGGAGGGCAGCTTATCCTGGATGGATGACTATCCCCGGGTTATGGCCAAGGTATATCTTCGGGCTTTAGAGGAGGCCAGGGTTGATGCGGGTAAGAAAGGTGGAGCGGCATTTAGTCTGGATGTAGTCACCGCTAAGTTTTCGAAGGAGGAGCAGGCGTCGGTGAAGGAGGGGATGCGGCTGCTTGCTGCGGAGGAAGCGGGTGTGCAATTGGAGGATGAGGATCAAGCGGCGGACACTGGTGAGTCTCTCTTCTCTTTCTCTTTTCTTTTTAGATTTTCATAACTTGATCGCTTACTGTTTGTTTAATGGACTCCTCTTCTGAATTGGACAGGTGGGGCTTCCGATCAACATGCTGGGAGCTCCGACCCTGCGGCTAAGTAGGCTTGGAGAGTTCGTAGGATGAGGGCGAAGCGTGGACGCAGCTGGTTCCTTGTCCGGATTCGTCCACCTTTTGATTTCTTTTTATTGTTGTTTATGTTAGTCCAAAACACTGATGTGACTGTGATAATATCATTCGTGATGAATGATTTTATGTAATTTCATAACATAAGCTGATTCCTTTATGTTGGAATGTTATCGCTATTTTGTTGTGCTGTGTAAGTGATGTAACTATGCATGTTACTAGTGGCTTGACTGTGCCCGATGCCAAGTTTTCTGCTTAAAGCATAATTTTCTCACTTTGCAATGCAAATGTGATGTGTGAATATGAATTGCAGCTATGCATTAATGTATAAAAGTAGAACGTACCTCCCTTCATGTTTCGGCTGTGGACGGCAACTTTGTGCGCCCTGTAAGACTAAGCACGGAATGCTGTTGAGCGTCTCGTCATCTGATTGTAAGTTTCTGTTCCCATTAGCGAGCGTTCCCTATTTCATGTCCTGTACTTTCAAGCACCGTTATGGAGAATAGGAGAAAAGTTTTAAATGAAATGGAAATATAGGAAAAGTAAAACTTCCAGTCACGGAAGGCCGTCGATGTGCTTAAGTTCGTGGCAAACGGGTTTTGTAGTCACTTTCCCTAGCTGTGGGTCTTGGAGATATTTGTCACCCATCTTACGCCTCTGCGGGGAGTTTTCTTTTTTACCACAGCCGCACTTAAGACACATCGGAGCCGATCGCGCACAGTAACTACCCGGGCCATTATGGCCCGTAATCGAGGGTATTATTCGATTTACTGTGGCCGGCTAGCGTGGGGGCCGATCGTCAACTGTGAACTGCCCCTGGCTGGCCACACCTTATGTTGGGGCTTATGGTCGGTTCATAGTTGCCGGCGAGCCGAATCGCTGTAATGAGCTGCCATGGCATAATCGGCCTTCTCGGTGGCTTATACTCGGCTTATTACAGTCGGCTTTAAGGGCCGAGGCAAACAATGAGTTAACTCACGGTAGAGGGATACCGGAGCAAAGTGTCTCATTGGCGAGGGCATAGGATCGTAGCGTACCTGTTAGATTTTGTCCAGGTGGAGTTGTGTTGTGAAGCTCTGAATTGAAATGTCATCTGCAAAGGATTTTGTTCAACAGCAAAGGATAAAGCTTAACAAGTAGCCAAGATATAAAGGAACAATTTAACAAGAGCCAAGTTTTAAAGTGGTTCGGCACGAAAATGCCTACGTCCACTGGTTCTCTTCGATAATTCACTTCATATGGGCAGTACAAGTCAAGAAAAGTATCGATGGAGGTATCGGATGTTCCATGCCCTCTGGAACACCTCTCCGTCCACTGTTGACAAAATATAAGCTCCGTTGTGGAGATCTTTATGAATTACATATGGTCCGTCCCAGATTGGATCCAATGCTCCAGGGCGCGGAAAGATTCGCTTGAGGACAATATCTCCTTCTTGTAAGCTGCGATGTTTGACTTTGGAGTTGTATAGTGCTGCCACCTTTTGTCTGTGAGCTGCTGCTTTGAGCGTTGCATCATATCTTCTCTCCTCAATTAGATCCAAAGACATGTGGAGGAGTTCTTCGTTTTCTTCGGGGTTGTAGTGGATCCTACGATGGGAAGGTACAATAGTTTCAACTGGGAGCATGGCCTCTGATCCGTATGCCAAAGAGAATGGAGTATGCCCTGTTGATGTTCTGAAAGAAGTGCGATAGGCCCATAGTGCTGTAGGAAGTTCGTCCACCCAAGCGCCTTTTGACTTTTCAAGCTTCTTCTTTATTAGAGTCTTGAGAATCTTGTTGACAGCTTCGACTTGTCCATTTGCCTAGGGATAAGCTACGGATGAGAAGCCCTTATGAATTCCGTGCTCTTGGCACCAGTCGGCAAATTCCTTGCTGTCAAATTGAAGCCCGTTGTCTGATATGATTCTGAGTGGAACCACGTACCTGCACAGAACGTTTTTGATCAAGAAGTTGATAACTTTAGTTGAAGATATTTTATTTAGAGGCTCCGCTTCCACCAAATAGTCAACTGCCACTATAGCATGTCTGGCCCCGCCTCGGCCCATTGGCAGTTCGCCAATTAAGTCAATTCCCCATATTGCGAAGGGCTAAGGGCTGGTCATCTGAGTAATTTCACTGGTTGGTAGTCGAGGAATCTTAGCAAATTTCTGACATCTGTCACATTTTTTGACGAAGTCTAAGGCGTCTTTGTTCAAGGTGGGCCAGAAATATCCATATCGGAGTACCTTCTTTGCCAGAGTCTGCCCTCCAGTGTGATCTCCGCAGCTTCCCGGTGGATGTTGGATAAGATTTCTTTGGCTTCCCTTCCAGCGACACATCGTAATAAGGGGTTAGAGAAGCCACGCCGGTAGAGGATTCCTTCTTGCAGTGTGTAGCGGGAAGCTTTCCTCAAGATTTTCCTGACTTCGCTACGCTCGCTGGGCAATGCGCCATCTTGTAAGTATTCCCGGATAGGAGCCATCCAAGTTTCTTCTTCAATCGCAGCTATCAGATCCTCCCGTTCGAAGCTCGGGGCCAGTTGTTTTGAGACGGCTATTGCTCCCGAAAAGGAGTTGTTCTTCATGCTGGCTTGTTTTGCCAGTTCGTCGGCCTCTTGATTCTCCTCTCGAGGAATGTGTTTGATTAAATAGCGATCTAATTGATTAAGCAGTAGCCTGGTCTTCTTTAGATACGCTGTGAGTCGTTCTCCTCGAGTCTGGAATTCTCCCAGTATTTGACTTACAATAAGTTGAGAATCACTATGGAGACATAAAGAACTGACTCCAATTTTAAGTGCAAGTTCTAATCCGGCTATCACTGCTTCGTATTCTGCGTCATTGTTGGTGGCAGCGAATTCCAATCTTAGGGCGTAGTGCAGATTCTTTCCCCTGGGGGTGTTTATCACAACACCTGCCCCCGAGCCTTGTTTGTTCGATGCTCCATCTACGAAGAGATTCCACTTGATGTCTTCTGCTATTTCAGATTGGTCCTTACCTTCGCTAGTAGTGAATTCGACAATGAAATCAACTATGGCTTGCCCCTTGATAGCGGTGCGAGGATGGTAAGTGATATCATATTGACTTAGTTCGATGCACCACTTAAGTAATCGCCCAGAAGTGTCGGGGCGTTGGAGCACTTGCCTTAGCGGTTGATCGGTTAAAACTCTGATGGAATGAGACTGAAAATAGTGTCGCAGTTTCCGCGACGTGATAAGAAAACGGTATCCTAGCTTTTCAAGTTTAGGGTATCTGACTTCTGCCCCTGTGAATCTCTTGCTTACAAGGTATACGGGTCGCTGCGCGCGGTTGTCTTCTCTTACGAAAGCGGCGCTCAAAGCGTGGGATGATACAGCAAGGTATAGGTATAGTTCCTCGCCTTCATTTGGAGTTGAAAGTACCGGTGGTCTCTGGAGGTGTCCGATTAAGTTAAGGAAGGCTGTCGAGCATTCGTCAGTCCATTCGAACTTTCCTTTGTCTTTCTTTAGAGCTTCGAAGAAATGGATGCATTTGTCGGTTGCTTTAGAGATGAACCTACTCAGGGCGGCCACTTTCCCGTTTAGGCTTTGCATCTCTCTTCGAGTAGATGGTGTCTTGATATCTTGTAAAGCTCGAACTTGTTCGGGGTTTGCTTCAATCGCCCTGGCATGAACGATGAATCCCAGGAACTTTCCTGATGATACTCCGAAGGAGCACTTTAGAGGGTTCAGCTTCATTCCATATTGGCGAAGTACTTGAAACATCTCGTCCAGGTGGTTTATATGGTCGTTGGCTTTCCTCGATTTTACCAGCATGTCATCCACATAAACTTCCATAGTTCGTCCTATCAGTTCTGCAAACATCTTGCTGACGAGGCGCTGATAAGTAGCTCCGGCGTTTTTAAGTCCAAATGGCATTACCTTGTAGCAGTACAATCCTCGGTCAGTGATAAAGCTAGTGTGGTCTTGATCGGGGGCATGCATAGGGATTTGGTTATATCGTATGCGTCCATAAAGGATAAAAGTTCGTGTCCGGCAGTGCTGTCCACGAGTTGGTCGATTCGGGGGAGTGGGAAGCAGTTTTCGGGCAAGCGTCATTTAAGTTGGAGAAATCGACGCATGTTCGTCACTTCCCATTAGCTTTCTTTACCAGCACCGGGTTGGCGATCCATTCCGGGTAGATGGCTTCACGTATGAAGTCATTGGCAAGTAAGTTCTTTACTTCTTCCTCGAGGGATGCTGATCGTTTTGCCCCCATACTTCTCTTCTTTTGCTTTACTGGTACCTTAGTAGGATCGATGTTTAGTGCGTGGCATGCTGTGTCCGGGGAGATTCCATTCATATCAGCGTGCGTCCATGCAAATACATCCATGTTGTGGCGAAGAAAATCAATGAGTTGATTCTTTAATTCTCTTTTTAACTGAGATCTGACTCTCAACAGTTTACTTGGGTCGCGTTTGTCTACAGATACGAATTCCATAGCCTCTGCAGGCTCGGCGGTGGCCTCCTCCTCTTTGTCCCTGGGGTCTAATTCATTGAAAGGATCACTGGTATACCGAAGAGGAGGGTCTTTCTTTAGTTGCTATGCTTCCAAGCTTTTCATGCAGAGAATAGTCTCTGCATTTTTCCCTTTATCTCTCCTGCGATTATTGCGAAGTTCGGTTACATAGCAGTCCCGAGCGGCGTCTTGATCCCCTTCTACTTCTCCCACTCCATTATCCGTTGGGAACTTCATCTTCAGGCACCATGGGGCGAGGACAATTTGGAAGTCGGACAAGGCTGGTCTTCCCAAAAAGGCATTGTAGGCCGAGTGGTTGTCTATTAGCACGAATGTTTGTTTCCGAACGGCGGAGCGGGGATGACTTCCCAATTCAACAAAGAGATCCAATTGTCCGAGGGGCATCTTTGCTTCTCCAGTGAAACCTGTAGCGGTTTGTTGCAGGGAGACACGTCCTTCATTGACAGCTTCATTTTGTCGAAAGCATGCTTGAACAGAATATTCACTGAGCTTCCAGTGTCTACTAAGATTCGAAAAACTTCAGCTGTGCCGAATCAGGCAGAGATGACCATAGGATCCATATAAGGGTATTGCCTTCCTTCTAGGTTCTGCCCACTGAATGTGATGTCATTATTTTCCTTCCGCTTAGGGTGGCGTTCTTCCATAACAGAATTGATGCAGTCTCCCTCGCTTCTGAGTGAGTTTCCATATCTTTCCATTTCTGCCCAGCTCTTGTCGGCGATGTGTGGCCCTCCTGATATTTTTACGACCACTATCTTCTCTTGGCTGGAACCGCTGGTGTTGCGATTTCCTCCGCCTGTCTCTGGTGGAGCAGCCCTGGGTTTTCCTTGGCGGGAGATGGAGTCCTGTCCTGGCCCTTTACATAGCGTTCCAGCCTCTTTCTCCTGATGTGTTCTTCAATTAGGTCTCGAAGATGGTGGCATTCACTGGTATCGTGCCCATGAGACTCGTGGAAACGTCAGAATTTTCCGGACTGGATTGCACGATCTGACTCTTTCTTGTACGGGAGGCGCTTGTATGTAAGTTCGTCCTGGGTGGCCAGGATGATGTTCTCGACTGTTTCATTCAAGGGAGTGTAAGCGTCAAATCTCGGTCCTGGTCGGTACAAGCGCTTTTCTCCCTTCTTGCCCCCTGCATTGCCTCTGGAGTCGTTTCTCCGAATGTCCTTCGCTGCGGCGGGGGCGTTTCCATGAGCCATCTTAGCCTGTGGTCCTGTCTGCCTTTCAGTGGCAGCCTCTTCGAGTCTCATGTACTTCCCAGCTTCATGGAAGAAATCGGGCAAGGTAGCTGGTTTTTCTTTAGTTAGTCTTCTAGCAAACTTGGTATCTAGGTGCACACCCCTACAGAGGGCCATTAGGGTGAGTTTCTCATCGGCATCTTGGACTGCGGCCGCTGCGGCGTTGAACCGGGTTAGATATTGTTGCAGTGTCTCTCCGGATTTCTATTTGAAAGTAGATAGAGAATAAGCATCCTTGGGTTGTTCCACATGAATGCAGAACTGGCTAATGAACTTTTCTTTCAACATCTCCCATGATCTGATAGATCCTTGGGGTAGATGGCAGAACCAGGAGGTAGCTAGGTCTGCTAGGAATAGCGGAAAGCATTTACACAACACTCCTTCCGTTGCTCCGCTCATGAGCATATGTTGTGTGTATCTCTGCAAGTGTACAACGGGGTCGGAAGTTCCCTTGTACGGTTCCATCGTCGGCATTTTCCATTCTCGAGAAGTGATGGCGGTTTCGATGTCGCGGGTGAAAGGGCTGGTTACCCTAGCGCCTATCCCTCGATCCCTTTGCTCCCGTCGGACGCATTCCCTGAATAATCGTGCCATTCTTTCATCAGAATTTGGAGCAGACAAAAATGAGCTTGGTTCTTCCCTGCGGGATCGATCTCGTCCAAATGACCTGTAGGGATGGTATAGTCTATCACTTCTGACGTTATCTAGTGGCTGTCTTCGGCTGCTCGGATGCATGCTAGGACCAACTACAGTTGGCCCCTGCCTTGGTCTTCCCCTGTGGGGTTCTGTTTCGAGCATTTCCATGGGGTCAACCTCGGGCTGGGTTCTAGCTCGGCTCCGTTCAACGGGGTTTCTATGATTAGGCGGCATGACTGGCTCACCTACATCTGACCCTCGCCTGGTGCCTCCCCCATTGGGTTCGGTTCCAAGTGCTTCCTCGAGTCGGAGTTCGGCCTGAGTCCGGGCGCGGCCCCTATCATTGTTGTTCCTGTTGATAGCTTCTTCGAAGAGGGAAGACCTTTGTTGCCTCCGAGATCCTCCAGATTGAGACTCACCCCATTATTCAGTGTTGCGGTTGGATTCTTCGGCATCCCTCAAGCGTGACATGAGTTGGTTCACCAAAGCTTCTTGTTGGGATGCCAAGCGGTTAGTCACTTCAACCACAACTCTGTCTAGGTCTGCCCTAGTGATTGCTGCCGGTTGTTCCGCGGTAGGGGCTGTCGGAATTACCTGATCTACATTTGGCACTGCTGTCGTAGTGGGATGGTTCTCTTGATCTGGATCCACTGGATCTGGAGCGCTGCTGGTTGCAACGTTCTTTCCCTTGTTGGCGTCTTTTCTCGGCCTGGAAGTCATGTTTCCTATGCAATGAAGGGTGCTATTGGGGAAAGAAGGTTGAATTAGGGAAGCTGAAGCTTCGAGTTCCAAGCTCTCAGTGGAAGCACCAAAAATGTTTGCACATAAAATGGACAAACACCTCAAAGTCGTATGATTTAGTTGATTTTATGTTGTTCTTAGCGGTTTGGGTGGTTTATGCAAATATATAAAAAACAGGGGCCAAACTGTAAAAGAAACGCAGATTTATAGTGGTTCGGCCAGAACGTGCCTACGTCCACTTTATATGTTATTCTCTCTTTTCTTTCAGATTATAAGTACAAAGCTTTGTATACAAGTATATGAAAGTTGTTTGAAAGTTCCTTCCGTGCTTGAGCTCTCAAACTTGTCTGCCATTGTTGTACCCCTGCCATTCTATTTTTAGAGTGAGGCTGGGGGCAGGGGTCTTGGATGTGTATAGGTGCTGGTGGGCCTGGACTGGAGCGATCTGGCCTGGTAGCGTTGGTTCGGCAGTGCCTCGATGGAGAGTTGATTCGGCCCGGTGATACGTTGGTCCGGCGTCATGTTGGTCCGGTGGTAGCCCCCTTGCTCTTGGTTCGGTGGTACTGGCAGTGAGGTGGTTCGGTGGTAGGAGTGTGGATGTGGGTTCTGGTTTGGCTATGCAAGGTGTGGTGTTGGACCGGTGGAGTTTGGACCGGCGATGGATGGTTCGGTAGTGATAGGGAGGGGATGGTTCGGTAGTCACCTGGTTCGGTGGTAGGTCTGGTCCGGTGAAGCTTCGGCTCGGTAGAGGCTGTCTTTACTTTGGTTCGGTAGTTGGGGTTTAGCGTTGATTCGGTAGTGCTTCCCCTCTTCGACTCGGTGGTGCTGGAAACATACCCAACAATAACAGCTAGGCATGCATCATGGATTGCATACTTGCAGTAATTTACATTCGTAGTGAAACATAAGTCGGGAATTACCAATCGCGTGGCAGACGCATTGAGCAGGAGAAGTCATTTATTGACAACAATGAAAGTTGAAGTGACCGGATTTGATGTGTTGCCAGAATTGCTTGAGGATGATCCTTACTTTGCTAAGGTTATGGATGAAGTCACAAAGGGGAAGATGGATGAGTATATTTTGGTGGATGGTTTTCTGTTCAAGGGAGATCAATTACGTATACTCGAGGGAAGTTTGCGAATGAAGATTGTAAAGGAGTTACATGAAGAAGGCCATGTAGGTAGAGATCGTACATTGCAGTTGATTTCTCAATCTTATTTTTGGCCCTCCATGAGAAAAGAAGTTGAATGATTTGTGGAGAGATGTCACATATGCCAAGTTTCCAAGGGAACAGCTACGAATGCGGGAATATATATGCCATTATCTGTGCCTACCAGACCATGGGTTGATATCAGCATGGATTTTGTTTTGGGTTTGCCTAGAACTCAAAGGGGAAATGATTCTATATTTGTTGTGGTGGATAGATTTTCAAAAATGGCACATTTCATAGCTTGTAAGAAGACAGCTGATGCCGTCCGCGTTGTTCAATTATTCTTTAAAGAGGTGTATCGACTACATGAGCTACCTGAATCTATTGTTTCTGATCGGGATATTGGATTTCTAAGCCATTTTTGGTTGAGTTTGTGGAAGATGGTTGGAACGAAGCTAAAGTTCAGTAGCGCCTATCATCCGCAAACAGATGGGCAAACGGAAGTGGTGAGTAGATCGTTGGGAAACTTATTGAGATGTCTTGTGAAAGACGATTTGAAAAGCTGGGATGTGAAGTTATGTCAAGCAGAGTTTGCACATAATCATGCTATTAATCGGAATACTGGTTTCAGTCCGTTCCAAGTTGTATATTCAGCAATTCCATAGGGACCGTTGGATTTAACAACTGTACCATATCAGAAGGGAGTTTTTGAGCGAGCTTGTGATTTTGTGAATGAGTTGCAGAAGTGTCACAGAACTGTTCATGGACGATTGCTTGCATCAAACGAGAAGTATAAACAAATGGCGAATAAGAAGCGAAGGAGTGTAGACTTCAAAGAAGGTGATTTGGTTTACGCCATTTTGACGAAAGATCGTTTTCGAGTTGGAACTTACAACAAGTTGAAAGCTCGAAAATTTGGTCCAGTGGAAATCTTGAAGAAGATCAATGAGAATGCTTATCAGTTGAGGTTGCCGGATAATGTTCATACTTCTGATGTTTTCAATGTCAAATACTTGATTCCGTACCATGGGGATGAGCTTGCTGTGGAAGAGGAAGGTGCAAATTCGAGGTTGAATTCTTGTCAACCGGGGGAGGATGATGCAGCACAATCTACTAACTCATTCATTTAGGTCGCTCACGACCTAGTGAAGGTGGCTCGTAAGGGAACACATCAGACACCAAGGCATTCAAGCGACCTAGTAATGCAAAGATAGGTCGCGAACGACCTAGTGAAGCAGCACATCATGGTTCACATGTTTTAAGTGGCCAACGACCTAGTGGGTTACGACCAAGCGACCTAAGCCGTGGATCGCGCTTAACGGTAGGTCGCTCAAAGTTGGGTCGAAGAAAAGTTATCACTGAAGCTTAAGCCGCTGATTTGTTAAATTGCTCAGATCTTATACCATGTTTGTTTAGGTCGCATGGGTTGATAAGTTGTTTGTATGATGTTAGCTCGTATGTGGTTGAATCGTTGAGTCGCTTATATGTTGCATTTGTGTTTTCTTAAGCTGTGTGTTGAGTCGCGTATTGTTAGATCGTTAACGACCTTGGTTAGGTCATAGGTCGTGTAACGACTTATGTTAGGTCGGTGGACTGTGCTGTTGTGTTGAGTTGTACCCTATAAATATGGGTGTTGGGTTATTTGTAAACTTGGTTGATTTTGAATAAAACTTTGTGTTTGTGTGCTTTGTGCCACTTCGAAATTGGAAGTTGAGCGTTGTCTCCTTTCTCCATTTGCGGTATTCTAGTGCGCTCAAATCAACGGATTTGAAGCCGATTCACGGAATCTCGTGCGCGAGATCAACGTCGAAGAATCGTAGATCTTTTAACACGGTATTTTGCGCGATCAACGTGTTAGGGATAACTAGAATTCGGTATCTTTTGGAGATCAACGAATTTGGGCATTCGGTATCTTTCAATTCATTGATTTATATTGCTTCATCTAATGGTTCTTCGATTAGTTTGACACGAAATCTTCATTTCGTCGTCATTCGTTATATCCGCCGCGTCAGTATGCCACCTCTTGGTCGTTACCACCTTTATCTGAAGCACTTCTCAACCAACAACCACAAAGAAATAAGTTTGCAGCAACCATAAAGTAAGTATCTAGGCTCCATACCATGATACCGCTTAATCCAGAAGGGAATAGACATACCCTTAGGGGGCGCTACCCCCAAATAACTTTGCTACAACAATTCCTATTTCGACCAAAACCGGGTTGTGAGGTTCGACGAAGTCTCGTCCACAAAGCCATGCTTCGATCAAAAAATCATCAGCAGCACTCAGCATGCCACACTACCAAATTGGGAGAATATTACTGATAATCTTCAACTACATAACCTCTGAGCTCGTACGTCTCAGAGAAGGGTGTTAAGCAAAGAGAATAAATTCTCCGCCACCAACATAAATGTATTCGAAAGAAATCAGCTTTATATCTCAAATTGTAATGTCAGACATACAAACATACAAGTCTGTCCCGGGTTCGAACATAATAGAAGGCACTTCTGAAGAAGTCCTTGCTAACCGGACATCCCAAATCCCGATCGGAGTCCCCATCACATATGGAAAACTCTATACTGGAGCAACTCAGCGCAGAGTCAATTGACAATTTATCCTATCGTTTTCGATGATGCCCGATCTTCATCACCGTCTTTAATTGCCATACATTCCATCATATCACTATTCAGAATGGGTTATATGACACAAAGGTCCTCTCCCGGCTAAACCGAATAGTGAGCGCTCAATTTAAAAACACGTGAAGTATCAATCATAAAGATTCACATTCAGGGTTCGATGTGTGTTTCAGATAACCAACTGGAATCTAACTCCCTGTCCCATCGAAATTCAAATGTCATTTTACGGGCCAAGGGGTTTTTCACATTCACGTAAAGACATATCACAGATATCTTGGCTCGGCACAAAGTAATTCATAACACAAAGCATCATAACACATATCAGGGTATCAAACAATACAGAGCATTCAATAATAATTAATCATCTACCAATAAGATGAATTAATTGTGTGATTATAATTAATTAATCACACAAATATTTTCATTAATTATCTTTAATTAATGATTAGTATCCGTAATTATTAATTAATTAAATCTTAATCGCCTGCATTAATTAATTACTCCTTAATTAATTTATCTTTAATTATAAATTGATTAACCTTTTTAATTAATTATTAACTTTAAATAATAATTCTTAAATTATTAAGTAATTATAAATCATTAATTATTTAATGATCATTAAAAATATAATTTAACTTATCTTCTAAGTTAACAAATTAAAACACATTTGATTAACTCCTTAATTACTTAATTAAGTTTTTAGTTAAAATAAATTCTTTTAAAAATATAAGTTTAAAACATCTTAAACTTAATTAGTTCAAAATATTTTACTTTTAAAACCATTAACTACATATTCCTACTTAATAAAAAAATCATCATTATAAAAAAGAATAAGTTTAGAAATTTATTTAACTTAAATTGTTAAGGTTTTAAATAGGAAAACTATAATATCTGAGTCACCCCTGAGTGTTTCCTGAGCCAACCCTCCACCTGCTTCGAGTTTTACCCAAACCCACTCGAGAACTTTCAAACTATGAAAAATTTGTTTAAGCGTTAGAAATAATCTATTATATACCTAAAAACACACGACTTCAAACCCAAGCCAAAACATGAGCTCCACGAAAAAAACCGGAGACATCATCACCCAAAACTCCATTGACATGATCATCAACATGTGCACGTGCACGACGATCCCATCCATCTCCGATCGAGGTTCTGGCCATCGACAAGTTAGCTACAACCTCTTCGCATCACCAGACCACCCAGAATCCCCAAACAACGACGAATTCAAAATCAAGCAATCTAACACGAAACCGAAGCAAAATGACCATCACGAAATCACCTCGCTCTTCCTCCTCCAACCATCAGAGGTCACGTGCTTCTGGTCAAAGCATCGCCAGACCTTCACGCTTCAATTTCCATCGGAGCGAACCATTCTAGTCTATTTATGGTGACATGGCAATGTGGTTTGTGTCCACGACCATACATGGGTTTTAAACCCTAATTCAATCTCGTCAACCCTCCACATCAAATTATAAAATCGACGAGTATTTTTCAAATGATCTACAATCGTCCACAAAGCTACCACTACAACATCGAGACCCAAAAAGATTCCGATCATCAGAATTTAGCAAAAACCCCAATTTTTCTTATCCCTCAATTTCTCAATAAATTCGTTCTTAAAAATTTTGATTTTACTTTTAAAAATAAACACTTTCGAAAACATTTTCGTTGATATTCATGAAATCAAAAGTCTTAATGTTTGCAATTTCGACATATTATGAATTCTCCCGTAACATCAAATTTTCAGAAAAAATTTAATTTATCTTTGCGCAGATTAGTTTTTAAAACTTGAGATTAGTTAAAACAATCTAATTTCTTTTAGAACCCAAAGTTCAATATGGATTAGAGGAAGATAAATCAAAATTTGAACAGGCTAGATGCCTGTAAACCTGGAACAGAATGATCTGTCTGTTTTTCCTAGACATGCACAGCCAATTTATACATATATTTATTTATCTGTTTGCATTTAAACTTTTCACAATCTTATCTCAAACATCATCACAAAAAACAAGAGCCGTTCCAAGTTTTAAAAAGGTTTACTCATCTATTTAGCCTGAAAACAGAAGCAGAGAGGAAATTCTGGAAGTTTGGTTTTTTTTGAAGTCTGGAAAGCTATTTTAGATTTGATCCTGGATTTTTTCCTACAACTAGTTATGTGAATTTGCTTAGCTTATAATTGATTTACTTGGTTGATTTCTTAACGAATTAAAACTCAAATTCTTAAAAAGATTTACCTTCAGTTTATTTTTTATGAAAACAGAGAAGAGCCTGAGTGTTGAACTTGAAAAAATATCTGGAAATTGCAACTTTGATTTGTTTAATCTACTGGAATGATCCTTGCTTACTTTGTTGTTTACTGACTTGATTTCACAGTGCTTCATTCCTGTTGTTTTGATGATGAAGCTTTGCTTAGTTGTTTGTTTGATGTTTTGACACTATTTCCTTGATCTTGAGTTCTTGATTAAAAGATTGAAGAAGAAGACTTGTTTCAATTTGTTTTGATTTCTGGTTTGTTTGATTTGGTTTTAAAGTTTGCTTGATAAATTTTCTTTCTTTTTTTAGTTTGAGAGTTTGTACAGGTAAAAGAAAAGAGAGAGGAATGAGAAAAATAGCTTAAATTTCTTTTATAATTTTTCTTAAAAATTAAAACAAAAGTGATGACAATTGTTCATTTTGTATCTCAAGTTATTACACTTGTTAATTCATTCTCCTACGATCCTAACACTTGTTAATTCATGCATGAGAACTTAAATAAAAAAATTGTAATTACTTTTCTCTTATTTATATAATTACATTTTCTTTTATATTTATACAATCTTTTAAGATAAAAAGTTTTAATACTAATTTATGAAACCATACTGTACACATATGTTAATATTTTTGAACCAAATAATTTTACTTAAGATATTTATTTTTAAATTTAAATTCAAACACAAATTCAAATTTAGATTCGAATTAAAATTCAAATTCAAATTTGAAATTCAATCCATTCTACATACATATGTATATAGATATATAACTAAACAAACAAACTATTCATATAGTTTGAAAATTTAAAAATTAATTCAAATTAACTTCAAATTGAATTCGAAAAATTCAAATAAACTACTAATTTTTAATTGATAAATTTTGGGATGTTAAAGGTTCCCCCCTTTAATAAAATTTCGTCCTCGAAATTCAAAAGTGAAAGACAAGCAAAGAATACACGAATACGGAAAAAAGATACAAAATGGCTTAACAGATTAAGACGAGATATCCACTCTACAAATGGAATAGGATTCTGCATACTATCCACTGTTTCCTAAGAATTGTCTTTTGTATCGCCACTCCATTGTACTTTAACTTGTTTAACAATTTTGTTCCTTAGCTGTTTTTCATCACAATCAATTATCTTTATCGGTTCTCTCTTTACTACCAGACTTGGTGTGATTTCCAAATCCTATTGAGTAGCTTCTTCGGTAATGCTATCTAGGTCGTGCACATATTTTCGAAGATTAGAAATGTGAAACACATCATGCACACTAGATAACCAGCTGGGTAGCTGCACTTGATAAGCTAGCAGACCGATCCCCTCCAGAATAGGAAAAGGACCAATATACCGTGGTGCCAGCTTACCAATTTTCCCAACGCATTGGAGACACTTTTAAGAATGCCGAATCTCCAACCTAGAATTCCAATTCACTTCTTCTGCGGTCATAATAGTTCTTTTGACGACATTGAGAAGTTATCAATTTCTTTCGAATAAAATCTACTTTCTCCATGCTTCTTTGATCATTTATGGTCCAAGGACGAGTCTATCACCTGACTTGATCCTACATGTCGGTGATCGACACGGATGACCATATAGAGCTTCAAAAGTAGCCATTTCGATACTGGCCTGATAGCTATTGTTATATGAGAATTCAACTGGAGGTAAATGTCCTCCCAAGAACCACCAAAGTCGAGAATGCAAGCAAGCAAAAGTTCTTCTAGAATTGGATTAATCCTTTCCGTCTGCGCATCACTGTGGGTGATAAGCAGTACTAAAGTTTAATTTTGTTCCCAATGCGACTTGAAATGCCTCCAAAAATCAACTAGTGAAGATCGGATTATGGTCACTCGCTATACTGTTAGGAATACCGTGGAGACGAACAATCTCTTTTATATACAATTCCGCCAAACTTGCCGCTATCCGGGTTGATTTCACTTGGATGAGTGAGCAGTTTTGGTCAGATGGTCCACTATAACCTAAATTGCTTCATTTCCTTTCTTAGTTCGTTGCAATCCATCAATGAAATCCATCGATACTTGATCCCATTTCCACTTCGGTACTTCTAAAGGCTTATGTAAACCTGCCACTTTCTTTTGATCACTTTTAATTTGTTGACAGGTAGCACAATTACTCACACATACAGATATGTCCCTTTTCGTTGTCTTCCACCAAAAAGTTCTTTTGATATCATGATACATTTTATTAACTCCTGGATGGATGCAAAGTTTGGACTTGTGGAATTCATCCAAAACTTCACGTTTCTCCTACGGAATGTCTAGGACACAAATCTTGTCTTTCAACTTTATAACTCCATTATTATCGATTCTAAAACTTGAATCCTCCCCTCAACGAATCCTTCCATAGATTCCCTGAAGAAATTTGTCTTCTTTCTATTTGCTGGCGATCTTTTCAAGAGAGTAGGAGTGATAAGAAGATGAGCAAGAATAGGGTGTTTTCTGCTCATAGCATCGGAAATTACATTGGCTTTTTCGGGTGTATATAGAATATCTAGGTCATAGGATGCCAGATATTCTAACCAACATTGTTGTCGCAGATTGAAATCTTTCTGGGTGAAGAGATACTTTAAAGATTTGTGGTCGGTAAATAATACAAAATTTTCACCCAAAAGATAATGTCTCCAGATTTTAAGGCAAAAACAACAACCAAGAGCTCCAAACCGTGTATTGGGTAGTTTCTCTCATGCGGACGTAATTGTCCACTCAATTAGGCAATTACCTTCCCATTCTGCATTATTACTGCACCATCACCACAGGCGTCGGTATAGATAGATAGGCCTTGGTTCCCATTAATGACAGCGAGAATAGGAGCGTTAGTCAATATCTTTTTCAACTCCTGAAAAGCTTCATCATATTTTGGGGTCCAATTGAACTTGGCATTCTTCGTCGATAGCTTAGACAACGGACTAGCTATCTTAGAAAAGACCTGAATAAAATTCCGGCAATAGCCTGCTAAACCTAGAAAACATCAAACTTCTTTCAGAGTTATGGGTCACTTCCGGTCTAGAATAGCTGAATTTTTGCTAGGATCAACAGAAATTCCCTCTTCATTAACAATGTGGCCAAGAATCTGACTTCTTTGACCCAAAAGTGGCATTTAGAAAATTTAAGGAATAAAAGTTCCTTCTCAAAATCTCCAAAACAATTCTGAGATGATCGGATGCTCCTTTTCGATTTTGGAGTAGATTAGGATATCATTAATAAATACAAGAAAAAAATTATTCAACACTTCCCGGAATACGCGGGTCGTTAAATCTACGAAGTACGTGGGAGCATTGGCTAGTCCGAAAGGCATGACTAACCACTCTTAGAATACATCCGGACCCCTAAAAGTAGTTAGCTGAGCACAATCTTCAGCAATTCACAACTAATCGAATCCCTGGGCTACATCCATCTTTGAAAAGAATCATGCACCGTGCAGTTGATCGAATAGATCGTCGATCCTGGGTAAAGGAAACTTGTTCTTGAGAGTTTGCTTATTGTGATCGCGGTAGTTGACACACAATCTCGAAGATCTATCTGATTTAGCCACAAACACACAGCTGAACCCCATTCAGAAACAATAGGACAAATCAATCCCTTCTTTAGAAAATCACCATGTTGTTTGACTTGTTTAATCCTTTCCTGGGGTGCCATCCTGTGACTAACATGAACGATAGGACGAGCATTCAGAACTAAGTCAATTCTGAATTCAATCTCTCTATACGGGGGTGAAGATTTGACTTCTTCGAATACGTCGGGAAAATGCTGGACAATAGGCCCAACTAGGTTCAGGGTATCCCAAAGTATACATTAGTTTATCTCTCTTAGAACTCGGATCTTCATATGAGATTTCAATAAAATTTCCCAGTTTCGATTTGACAAAAAATGTTCGATTGTTGCAATCTAATTTGGCTTCGTATCTCGTTAACCAATTCATTCCGAGTAGGGTTTCAAATTCATTAAAGTCGAGAACATAAAGATTGATATGAAATTAATGACCAAAATATTAGGTAGGCACTCTCCTACAATATAGACAAAGATTTGCGGGACCTCCCATTGGATTCTTCACACAAATAGGTTCATCAACAAATTTAGGTTTAAGTTTTAATCTTTCATGATTTGTTGGGAGATAAAGCTATGTGAAGCTCCCGTGTTGAATAAAACTCTAACAACTCTATCGCCAATAATAAGGTTACCCTCTAAAACTCCTTTTCCTTCATCCGACCTTGAAGTTGAGGAGTCATCTTTTATTTTGTACACTTTCGGTATTTGTGCTAGTTTCTTTTTCGGGAAATTTTTAACTCTGTGACCCGGCTGGTGACAACAATGGCATTCCTTGGATCTTTGGCTTGTCTTCACGAGTTGATCTTTCTTTATTTGTTTCTTTGGCTTCTCACAATCGTTTGCTAAATGGCCTTTCTCTTGATAGTTATAACAAGTTATATTTCTGGCTGATTTCTCTTAATTACTCTTCTTCTTCCCCTTACCTTGAACCGATCTCTTTCCTTCAAATTTTCTTTTCTTCTAATTCGAACTACTTGAACACCCCTTCTCTTCCGAAACTTTTTGCATATCTAGGGTAGCAGATCGATAACCCATATCGATCAAGTCCAGAAATGATTCTTTTATGTACACTGTCATCCTCTTATGGTACTCTTTATTCATTCCCCGAATGAATCATTCATTTTTCTTTAATGGTGTATTCACAAGCTTTGGACCAAATCGAGAAAATTCATTAAATTTATTCAAGTACTCCTAAAATTATAAGCTTCCTTATTTCAAATCCATGAACTCCTAGTACATTCGAGAGATACTAGTAGATGAAATATATCGCTACTCAAACACTTCTTTAAATAGTCTTCGAGTTTACGCATCTTCCGACTCATCCACAGTAACTGTCTTCCACCAAACTAATACTTCTTCTTAGAGCTGCCAAGAAGCTTAATCGCTTTTGATCTTCTTCCAACTTCAACCCACTGAAAATTATTTCACAGGAACGGATCAAAGATTGGGCTTCAACAGCAGATTCATTGCCAATAAACGGATTTCCACCAAGTCTCGAGAAACTTCTACATTGATCAACCAGATTCGGCTGAGGATGAGTAGACATAGTTGCTGTTGTAGGGACTTGAACAGTTATGGTGGTACTTCCCCATCCCCTACCTTGTCCTCTTCTTCCGTTCATTCTCACTATCTGTAAATAGTAAGAGTACTTGATTTAAGCATACGTACAAGATATCTTAGGGAATATCAATAGTTAAAAGGAATAGACCAAGAACTTTTAGGGTTTCGGTCTCTCGGTTTATACTCATTTTAGGGTATACTTCGCCTTATCTCTAATGAGCGACCTAATGTTTTACACTTCGTAGCTAAAGTTCTTACTCAAACTTTAGCTCTGATACCACTTGTCACGTCCCGAAATCCAACGATTGAAAATCGGCATCAAATGCCTCACTTGTATTCGACTGTCGAAGATTCAAACATTGAACTCCGGTTCAGATGGCGCTTATAACAACATTAGATGAAAATAAATAGCGGAAAAATGAATAATTGATCATAATACAGATACAACTTTGATACAATATCCAATACAACATCATTCTACAATACCAGAGCGCCAGAAGTACGATACAATAATAAAACAACAACAGAAACTTCAACAAGTTTCTAACATACTTCAATTCGATAAGGTGTTCAAAACTTCAATACTTTAAGAAATTCCAAATCCAAAAGCTACCAATATCCGACAGCTTCCGAAAGACTTCAAAATCCAAGCTAGCTCGAAAACACGGCTAATCTGCTTCTAGGCTGCATATGTGAAATTATGGCCACCTAGAGTTTAGGAAGGGAACAATAAACTCCGGGTCAGTCATGGAACTGGTATGAGTAAACGAAAGTAGTTGTTTGAAATAAAACAGTTTATAAACGAAAACTGATATGCTTTTTGGACAATGAAACTACCATAAGACCTCCCGCCACACACACGATGCAATCGCAGATTTGGAGGTGATTTCTTCTTATGATAGTCAAACATGCTTAATATTAGAAAACTCTTTGATATTATTATTAGTGCATAGTATAGAAATCATTTTGAAAGTATAATATTAATCTTAGCCAACATACGTACCTTTATAGTATGCTTACTATAGCTACCATGTTAAATGGCACCATAACTAAAACTGTTAAAGGTTCATATTGGATGATTGGATTTCCTACAAATGGTCAAGCGAGGGAACTTCCCACACAAAATGGAACGCCTCTGGAGGGACATCCCCGAGAACCTAACCGGATCTCTGCCAACACAAGGTCGGGTTACCACTATAACTAGGTAACTATTGAAACGAGTATGCCACCTCTCGGTCGTTGCCAACCTTTATCCGAAGCGCTTCTCAATTTGCAACCACAAAGCAATAAGTTTTCAGCAACCACAAAGTAAGTATTTGGGCTCCATACAATGATACCACTTATAATCCAGAAGGAAATGGACATACCCTTAGGAGGCACTACACCAAAATAACCTTGCAGCAACGATTCCTATTTCAAACATAACCGGGTTGTGAGGTTCGACGAAGTCTCGTCCACAAAGCTACGCTTTTTCACAAAGCCATGCTTCGATCAACAAATGATTAGCAGCACTCAGCATACCACACTACCAAATTGGGAGTATATCATTGATAATCTTCAACAACATAACTTCTGAGCTCATACGTCTTAGACAAGGATGCTAAGCTAAGAGAATAAATTGTCCTCCACCAACAGAAATGTATTTGAAAGAAATCAGCTTTATATCTCAAATTGTAATGTCAGACATTCAACCATACAAGTCTGTTCCCGGTTTGAACTGAGCCGAAGGCACTTCCGTAGAAGTCCTTGCAATCTAGGCGTCCACAATCTTGATCGGACTCCCCATCACATATGGAGATCTATATATCGAAGCAACTCAGTGAAGAGTCATTCGACAGGTTATCCTATCGTTCTCAAAGATGCTCGGTCTTCATCACCGTCTTCAATTGCTATCCATTCCATCATATAACTATTTAGAATGGGTTATATGACACATTGGTCCTCTCCCGTCTAAACCGAATAGTGAGCGCTCGATTTAGAAACACGTGGATTTATCAATCATAAAGATTCACATTCAGGGTTCGATGTGGGTTTAGAATAACCAACTGGAATTCGACTCCCTGTCACATTGAAATTCGAATGCCATTTTATGGGCCAAGAGGTTTTTCACATTCACACAAAAACATATCACAGATATCATAGCTCGGACAAAGCAATTCATATCACAAAGCATCATATCACATATCAGGGTACCAAACAATAAAAAGCATTCAATAATAATTAATCATCTACAAATAAAATGAATTAATAGCGTGATTATAATTAATTAATCAAATGATTATTTTCATTAATTATCTTTAATTAATGATTAGTTATCCTTAATTATTAATTAATTAAATCCTAATCAACTTTACTCCTGAATTAATTAATTCCTAATTGAAAATTAATTAACCTTTCCAATTAATAATTAACTTTAAATAATTATTCTCCAATTAATTATAAATCATTAACTATCTAATGATCATTAACTTTACTTCTAAGTTAAAAAATTAAAACGCATTTGATTAACTCCTTAATTACTTAATAGTTTTTCTAAATTCTTTTAAAAATATAAGTTTAAACCATCCTAGCTTAATTAATTCAAAATATTTTACTTTTAAAACCTTTAATTACACATTCCTAATAAACAAAAAAAATATTCATCATTTAAAAAGAATAAGTTTAGAAATTTACTTAACTTAAATTGGTAAGGTTTTAAACTGGAAAATTATAATACTCGAGTCCACCCCGAGTGTTTTCGGAGCCAACCCTCCACCTGCTTTGAGTTTTACCCAAACTCACCCTAGAACTTGAAAACTTTTAAAAATTTATTTAAGTGCTAGAAATAACCCGGTATATACTTAAAAACACGCGATTTCGAACCCGAGCCAAAACATGATCTTCACGATGAAAAACCCGAGACAACATCACCCAAACCTCCACTGACATGATCATCGACATGTGCACGTGCACGACGATCCTAGCCATATCCGATCGAGGTCTTAGCCATCGACAAGTTAGCTACAACCTCTACACATCACCAGACCACCCAGAATCACCAAAAAACAATGAATTCGAAATCGAGAAATCTGACTCGAAACCGGCACAAAATGACCATCACGATATCGCCTCGCTCATCCTCCTTCGACCATCAGAGGTCATGTTCTTCTGGTCAAAGCATCGCCCGACCTTCAGGCTTCGTGTGACGCCCCACTTCTATAGCCACGCTAGCCAAGGACACTACAGGGTAATGTTGTCAACTTGCATGGAGAATAAGGCTGTTGAGGAGCGACCATCCGTGTAATTGCGGTATGCGAGAACCGATATGCCAGATAAAAATATAGAATCCAACATACCGATTCAAACTCGAAGCTACTACATAGTGGCTATAATATCTTCGAAAATAAATAAAGAAATAACCATAACATAAATCAGTCACATAAGTTCATACCTCAAAGGCAAAAACAGATTTGAATATTACACATTAAAGTGTATAACAGATTAGTGGTCAAACAAGACCCACAATATCACAAGTGAATAGTTAAAAGTGCTACAAAAAAGAATAAGTGTACATCAATGATTCTGTATCTCAAATGTATACGACCAAAAACTACTAATCTAAGTAGTTAGCCAAAAGTCAGGATAATAATCCCAGATGAGAAGTCAAGCAGAAGCACCTGTAACATCCCGGTCTGACCCGAGTATTATTTAATAAGAAACTAATAAATGGATTAGTCTAACTATAAATATCAGATAAAATGATATGGAATAAGAGATACGACAAAAAACGTATGATAACCATAAAGCCATACTATGATAAGTATGTAATTGTAAATCATTCAGAGATTAATCAATATCACAAGAATCTTCTCAAAGATCAAAAGAATGTCATACACTTTAGTTTTATTCACCAAGTCACAAATATTGGCATCATGTCAATGCCAATCATAAAAGCTAGTGGATCACAAATTCTAGAAATCATCAATACAAATCCAGAAATCACAAAAAGGGAGACGCCTACCACAAAACGGGAGCATGAAAACTCACCAACACGTGTATCAAAAAGGGAAGCTATCCCATGGTCGCTAACCATAGAGCCGGTTCAACGACGTAGTACAATATCAATACGCCCGAGGAACCTGAAACTCGAACAATTCGGAACAGCGACGTAGTACAACGGTACGCCCGATGATCCTAATAAGTTGGTACAGCAACGTAGTACAAACGTAAGTCCGATGGACCAAACTCCATAAAAGAGAATGGGTCGCTAGCCTAAAAAAATTTAGTCGAAACTCCAAATAATACATAGGTCGTTAGCCTATAAAAGAAATGAGACGAACTCAATAAAACGAGGCACCGTCCCCTACGTGGACAAAGAAACATAGCATATCGCTAGTCTAAATCACAAAATGATCATCATCGATCATCAAGGAGTGTCAATTACACTAGCATAGTAAATATATGAGCTTAGCTTCATGCCCCATAACCACTAGCTTAACTTAAATATTTACGAACAAATTGTAGATCTCTGCTAAAAAATTGTCACAAGGGATTCAATCGAACAAGTCCAAGAATTAACCGACGAAGTAAATGCAAGCGTTTCATACCACTTGTTTTACTAAGTCATTAAATTCGATTTCTCATACGAGTGAGGTAAAGGTTTATATATACTAATAGATTGGAAGACGGTTTAAGAAACGACCTTTGCTATAAAATAGTGTTGAAATCGTTTTAATAGAAGAGTTTTGATATTTACTACTAGTATAGAAAACCTTTATATTTTTAAAGTGACAAATCATAAAAATGATTGCAGAAACAATTTATCACTAAAATTCACATACGAAGACGTGAATTAATTCCAAAGAAATCGATATCAAGGCCATCAAAATGGATATTTCCAAAAATCCCAAATAAAATGTCATTAAAGTCGATAATAGATGATAACAACAAAAGGGAATCAACACGAATCGATAAAATTGGAATTCTTAAACAAAATAGGCAAGCAGGAGAAACACAGCAGATTCAGACGTCTGAAATAGGTGGTTCAAACGTCTGAATCTGGAAAATTAGAAATTTTCCATAACGTAATTTAGGCGTCTGAACCAAATATTTCAGACGTCTGAAATAGGTGTTTTTAGCCTATTTCCTTTCTGTTTGAAATCGAGCCAATTCAGACGTCTGAAATTCCAGATTCAGACGTATGAAACTGGAATTCAGAGCATTTCCTGAACCTCGACCAAAAATGGCCAAATGAATATCGAAAGCGGTCGGACGAGCAAATGACAACTAAGGATTTACACCACACGACAACCCAGCCTTAACGGCTCTTCGATACGCCTCAAATATCAATGTCCAAATATCCATAATAGGATTTTCATAGATTTGGATTTCAAAACGCCAAAAATTGGAATGTACACCAAATCAATCCAAACCAAAATCAATTGCACAAGAATAAGTGTTAGGAATTCATACCTAACAATCGAAGATAATTATCGACTAAGATGTGAGATAAAAATCTCACCTTTAAACCCAAAACGAATGAAGAAGAAGTTATAGAGCAATGGTAAGGACAATCACTTTTCAATTCCAACCCAAAGAGCTTGAATCTAAGCTTAAAAGAGAAACATCTTCTAAATTAGGTTTAGGAATTTCTGAAATTGGTAAGAGAATGAGTTTGGAGTTTTAATTTCCCATTCCTCTATAAATTTGGAGCTAGAACTTGATTTGCAAATGGAAACTAGGGCTTGGAGTTTTAATTTCCCATTCCCCTCTCCATTGTTGCTAAAGCTTGAGTATTAGGAAATAGAAATGAAGTAATGAGGAGGAGAGGTGTGAAGCTTGGGTCTAATGGGCTGAAACAAAACCAAAGCCCAAAGTGAAAAAGTAGCAAAATTCCACCAACTCCAAACATATCAAAGTTTGTACTCAAAAAGGTCGCAAACGTCTTTTTTAACTCATTGGGATGGTCTCGAGTCCTAATTCGGTTGTTTACAAAAATGAGCTTTTTGGATACTAATCCGACTAACGATGAATTATTTTAAATAAAGTATTTAAATATTCAATCGTAAAATATGCGGGTTGTTACAGACTCCCTTCCTTAAAGAAATTGCGTCCTTGCAATATTTAAGAAGAAAATATAATGTAACAACCATAAAAGCATATTCAACACAAAAGAAATTTAAAAATAAAAAGTTCACCTCAAAGAGCACGAGAAAGTAAGTCTGGATGTGTTTGCTCGATGAATTCTCTAGATTCCCAAGAGCAGTCCTTAGGATTTGAGGACCATTGAACTTTCACAAGCAGGACATCTTTATTTCAAAGGCGTTTGACCTCCGATGAAATAATACAAATAGATAGTTGCTCATAAGTTAAATTAGGCAAAACTTTAATTTCTTCCACGACACTGGGCTCAAGAATAGAATCGGAATCTCGAAGGCATTTCCGTAGTTGAGAAACGTGAAACACGTCATGAATAGCAGAAAACTGAGCCGGTAACAAGAAGCGATAAGCCACGGGGCCAATACGTTCGGTGATGGGAAATGGACCAATATATCGAGGTGCTAACTTTCCCGATCGGCTGAAATGCACAACAACATTCACAGGTGAAACACGAACAAACACAAAATCTCCCACAGAAATTCTAATTTCCTTCTTCGGTTATCGGCATAGGATTTTTTCCTACTCTGGGCTTCTTTCATCCTATGATGAATAAGGTCAATCTTTTTTGTGGAATCACGAACTAAATCTGGACCTAAAAGCAGCTTCTCACCGACCTCAAGCCAACAAGAAGGAGATCGACATGGCCTTCCATAGAGAGCATCGAAAGGTGCCGTACCAATACTAGATTGGAAGCTATTATTATAGGAAAACTCAACAAGAGAAATATGATCTTCCCAATTTCCACCAAATTCAAGAACACATGCACGAAAAAGACCTTCAAGAGTTTAATTCACATGCTCGGTTTGTCCATCGGACCGAGGATGATAAGTGGTGCTAAAATTAAGCTTCGTTCCCAAAGCTTTTTGAAGACTCTTCCAAAATCCACTAGTAAACAATGGATCACGATCACTAACAATAGAAGTAGGAACTCCATGTAATTTAACAATTTCGTTAATAAAGAGCTTGGCCAAAAGAGGAACGGTTCGGTTAGACCGAACGGGAATAAAATGGGTGGATTTAGTAAGTCTATCAGCAATCACCCATAAGCTATCATGACCCGAATGAGAACAGGGAAGGCCGTCTATAAAATCCATGGAAATTTGGTCCCACTTCAAAATTGGAATTTCTAAAGGTTGCAATAACCCACCGGGCCTTTGATGCTCGGCTTTGACAAGTTGGCAAGTAACGTAACGATTAACAAAGTTAGCAATATCAGATTTCATTCCATCCCAATAATAAAGCCGCTTCATATCCGCGTACATTTTACTACTACCAGGATGAATGGTAAATTTAGAACGATGAGAATCTTCTAAAATGTCTTTACGAAGATCACTAATATTTTCCACGATAATTCTACCAAATTTTCGAATACCGCCACGAGAATCAATATCAAAGTCTCTCAAACTTTCAATACCAATTTTACCCCTACAACTTTGGCAAAGAAGAGCCAATTCGGGATCTAGCTTTTGAGCTTCAAGAATGCGGTCTAAAAGAGAAGGATGATCCTCAAGGCTACATAAAACAAGAGATGAACATAAGTCGGATACACGATCTCGAATCTCACAAGTGGATGAAGTCTCAAGATCATTCCACTTGGATATCATCATAGAAACAACTGCTTGTTGCTTACGATTAAGTGAATCGACAACGCGATTTCCCTTTCCGAGAGTATAAAGAATGTCAAGATCATAAGATGCAAGCAACTCGATCAAACATTGTTAACGCAAATTAAGTTCCTTTTAGGAAAATAAATACTTCAAAGACTATTGATCGGTATAGAGCACAAATTTCTTTCCCAAAAGATAATGATGCCAAATTCGATGGGCGAAAACAATAGCCGCGAGCTCTAAATCATGAGTGGCATATCTAGTCTCGGTTGGCTTCAATTGCCTAGAAGCATAAGCAATAACACGTTCTCTTTGCATGAGAACGGCTCCCAAACCAACACGACTAGCATCGGTATAAACAATAAAATCTTGATTCCCTTGGGAATAACAAGAATAGGAGCATCAGAAAGGAGTTCTTTTAATTTATGACAAGAAGCTTCACATTTGTCCGACCAAATGTATTTAACTCCCTTCTTTGTAAAGCTAGTAGGAGGCACGACAATTTTAGAAAAGTATTTAATAAAATGATGGTAATAACCCACCAATCCGAGAAAACTACGGATTTTTGTCACACTCTCCGGTCTCTTCCAGTTTTGAATCGCTTTGATCTTTGAAGGATCCACGGAAATTCTGGATTCAGAAATAATATGACCGAGAAACTTCACACGAGATTGCCAAAAGTGGCATTTAGAAAAAATTTCTTTTAATTGATTACACCAAACAGTTTCCAACACAATCTGAAGATGCTTTTCATGCTCCTCCTTGGTTTTTGAATACACAAGAATATCATCAATGAAGATGAGGACAAATCGGTCGAGGAAATCTTTGAAAACTCGATTCATAAGGTCAACGAAATAAGCTGGAGCATTCGTTAAACCAAATGGCATAACAAGCAATTCATAAGATCCATAACGAGTACGGAATGAGGTCAAAGGAATGCTATCCTCTGCAATACGAAGCTGATAAAAACCGGTTGCCAAGTCCAATTGTGAAAAGACTTTAGCACCACTAAGTTGATCCAATAGATCATCAATCCGAGGTAAAGGATATCTATTTTTGATAGTAAGATCATTAAGGTTGCGGTAGTCAACGCAAAGTCTAAGTGTACCATCGGATTTCTTCACGAAAATAGTCGAAGCTCCCCAAGGAGTGGAACTAGAGCGAATAAATTGCTTCGTCTCCAATTCGGATAATTGTTTGCGCATCTCCTAACTTTATTTAATAGACATACGATAAGGAGGACGAGTAATAGGTAAATCTCTAAGAATTATATTAATTATGAGTTCCATTGTTAGCTTAGGTGGTAATCCTAAAACGGGGTCAAATATGTCGAAAAATTCACGAGCAACGTGAATAAGAGAAATGACATCTTTCTCATCATCATTATCGTCGTCATGAGGATTTAAAGAATATATAGATGCAACCAAGTTGGAATCCGAATCTTTAAGATCAATAGAAATCTTCTTAACAGATTGTGGATGTCGAACGTGAATAGTCCGCTCAGGACATATGATTTGAGCTTCATAGCGGTTAAGCCAATCTATTCCTAAGATCATTCCAAAGCCTAAATAACGCATGACATGCGAATCGGCTCGGAAAGTAAAATCACACAAAATAATCTCGACATCTTTACAAAGTAAACTAATTTTTGCATATCCACCAACCGGATTTGCAATTCTCAAAGAAGTCAATAAAGCAACAACACTTAAAGAAAAAGTATCAACAAGTTCCTTTGACATAAAAGAATGGGACGCACCCAAATCAAAAAGAACTTGAATAGGTTGATCACGAAATAAAATAATGCCATCAAGGATAGAATGAGAAATACCTTGACCGCGAGAAGTGTTGCTTGGCACTTGTGCAACATTTAACTTTCCCTCCTTCTTGCCTTGAAGTTTGGGACATGAAGATAAATGATGACCCGAACTTTTGCAATAACGACCAAAGAGAGGTTTCGGACATCTATTGGCATAATTGTCTTCAGAACCACAATTGTAGCATTGCCCACTAGTAGGGGCAGAAGTCTTTTCCACCAGAGTTGCTTGCTTCCCCATCTTATTGGGATGAGGATCTTTGAATTTAATAGGCCTTTTCTTGTTGTTGTTGAATTTTGGTTTGGCACCCACAACTTGAACATCACTTTCTTTATCTGCCTCTTCAAGTCGAAGAGTGATATCAACGAGTTGATCAAAAGAAACTTCTACTAGAAGTAATGGCTTCTTAAGATTTTTGTTCAAGCCATAGACAAATCTTTGGTTTTTCTTCAACGGGGTGTTTATATTTCGACCCTATATTTAGAAAGTGACTCGAATGATGCGACATAGTCTCCCACGGAGGATTCACCTTGAATAAGGTCAGTTAAACGACTAGCCAATGCCACCTTCTTAGCTTCTGGCACAAATTTTAACTTGAATCGTTCCCGTAATTTCTCCCAAGTAAGATACGCTTCAATAATTTCAGAAATAAGAAGCTCATACCAATCCAATGCTCTTTCTTGGAGCATACTTGAAGCCACTTGGACACGGTGAAGATCAATTAGATTCGTGCGAGTAAAGATGCGATCGCATGTTTTGTGCCAAGCTTGGACTTGAATGACGCTTTCAGAACCCTTAAATGGCTTCCCACCCAAGTTGGTATAGTCACTGCACAAACGTGCAAATCCGGACTTAGGGTGAGTAGGCCCTGGATTGGATCCGACAGCTTGAGCATTCTTCATGAGATCTAAAAGCTGCTGGGCAGACATAAATACTCCATCCTGGGGTGTAGCACTAGACTGACCAGCGCTAGGATGCCAGGTCTAACCATTTCTCTTGTTTAAGAAAGAAAGAAAGAAGAAAAAGGTCATTCAAAAAATAATTATCAAACAATAATGATTGATAAAACAAGGCGTCACAAATAAAATAGGATAGAATGGTTCGAAGACCCGAATAAAATACTAAGGCACGCTCCTAAGATGGACTTAGGATCCTTGTTAAATTATTCTACATTGTTTCGAAGTTTGGCTCCGATACCAAGCTGTGACGCCCCACCTCTATACCCACGCTATCCAAGGACACTACAGGGTAATGCCGTCAACTAGCGCAGAGAATAAGGCTGTTGAGGAGCGACCATCCATGTAATTGCTGTGTGCGAGTACCGATATGCCAGATAAAAATATAGAACCCGACATACCGATACAAACTCAAAGCTACTGCATAGTGGCTATAATATCTTTGGAAAAAAGTATAGAAATAAGCATAACATAAATCAGTCATAGAAATTCATATCTCAAAGACGGAAATAGATATGAATATTACACATGAAAGTGTATATCGGAGTATTAGTCAAACAAGACCCACAATATCACAAAAGAATAGTTACAAGTGCTACACAAAAGAACAAGTATACATCAATGAGTCTATATCTCAAATGTATACAGCCAAAATCTACTAATCTAAGTAGTTAGCCAAAAGTCAGGATAATAATCCCAGATGAGAAGTCAAGGAGAAGCACTTGTAACATCTCGGTCTGACACGAGTATTATTTAATAAGAAAATAATAAACGGATCGGTCTAACTATAAATATCAGATAAAATGATATACAATAAGAGATACGACAAAAACGTATGATAACCATAAAGCCATACTATGATAAGCATGTAACTGAAAATCAACCAGAGATTAATCAATATCACAAGAATCTTCTCAAAGATCAAAAGAATGTCATACTCTTTAGTTTTATTCACCAAGTCACAAATATCGACATCATATCGATGCCAATAATAAAAGCTGGTGGATCACAAATTTTAGAAATCATCAATAGAAATCGAGAAATCACAAAAAGGGGGAGGCCTATCACAAAACTAGAGCATTAAAAATCACTAACACGTGTATCACAAACAGGACGCTATCCCATGGTCGCTAACCATAAAGCCGCTTCAACGACGTAGTACAATATCGGTATGCCCGAGGAACCTGAAACTCAAATAATTCGGAACAACGACGTATTACAACGGTACGCCCGACAATCCTGATAAATTGGTACAACAACGTAGTACAAAGGTATGTCCGACGGACCGAACTCCATAAAAGAACATGGGTCGCTAGCCCACAAAAATTTAGTCGAAACTCCAAATAATACATAGGTCGTTAGCCTATAAAAGAAACGAGACGAAACTCAATAAAATGAGTTACCGCCCCCTACGTGGACAAAGAAACATAGCATATCGCTAGTCTAAATCACAAAATGATCATCATCGATCATCAAGAAGTGTCAATTACACTAAGGTAGTTAATATATGAGCTTAGCTTCATGTCCCATAACCACTAGCTTAGCTTAAATATTTACGAACAAATTATAGATCTCCACTCGAAAATTGTCACAAGAGATTCAATCGAACAAGTCCAAGAATTAACTGACGAAGTAAATGCTTGCGTTTCATACCACTTGTTTTACTAAGTCGTCTAATTAGATATCTCATACGAGTGAGGTAAAGGTTTATATATACTAGTAGATTGGAAAACGGTTTAAGAAACGAGCTTTGTTATAAATTAATGTTGAAATCGTTTTGATGGAAGAGTTTTAATATTTACTACTAGTATAGGAAATCTTTATATTTTTAAAGCGAAAAAAAAATGATTGTAGAAACAATCAATCACTAAAATTCACATACGAAGACGTGAATTAATTCCAAAGAAATCGATATCAAATCCATCAAAATGGATATTTCCAAAAATCCTAAATAAAATGTCATCAAAGTCGATAATAGGTGATAGCAACAAAAGGGAATCAACAGGAATCGATAAAATTGGAATTCTTAAACAAAATAGGGCAGCAGATTCCGACATCTGAAATAGGTGGTTCAGACGCCTGAACCTGGAAAATTAGAAATTTTCCAGTACGTAATTCAAACTTATGAACCAAATTTTTCAGACGTCTGAAATAGGTGTTGTTAACGCTAAAATTTGAACGCTAACACCCCGGTGTATGAAGTGAGATTGTGAAAGCACTACCCGATAGCTCGGGAACAGATTATAAGCAGATAAAAGTGAAAAAGTAGTAAACAACAGCAATCTTATAGTGGTTCGGCTTAAGAGAGAGCCTACGTCCACTTTGAATATCTTTATCGATGATTCGATTACAAATCAATGCAGTTACACTTTGATTACAACACACTTTGAGTTTCAAGTGACTTAGAACAAGTAGTCTAAACTTCAATGTCGATCCGAATCTTTGAACACATGTTAGACATGTTTGATTTCTTCGTGAAGTTCCTTGAAGGTGTTGAAGTAGTTCACAATGCAGCAGAGTAACGGTGCTTGAAATGAATCAGCCAAAAAGTCCCTTGAATGTTGGGGGTGGCCATGCATTTATAGGCAAATCTGGATAGAAGTTTTTTGCCCAAGTCCTGAGTCGTGACCGACTTAGGCTAAGTCGTGGCCGAGTCAAGTTGGGTCGTGGCCGGTTTAGCTGCTTAAGCCTTTGGTCTCTCAATAGTTCGCTTTCCAGAATTCCAAGTCATGAGTCGCTTACGAGTTAGTTCTCTTAGGAATAGATACCATGGCAATGGAATACGACTCAATGGCTTTAAGTCGCGGACGAGTCATTCTGAGTCATGAGCCGTTAAGTCATTGACGACTTATCAGGTAGCGGTGCATAGGTGAAGCAACTTAGGGACTTATCTTCTTAGGTGGTCAATCCTCTTGATTCGTTTTTTATGATGGGTCGTGGATTTGTTGAGTCGCTGAGGCGATAGCCTTGATGAGTCGGTAATGCACTGAGCCGGTCTGCCCTGCGAACCGTTAACCCCTTGAGTCGTAACCCTTTAAGTCGCTCTGAGTTTTAGGTCATTGACTTATTGAGTCGGTGACTCGATGAGTCGTGAGGCTTCCTGAGTTGTCTCGTATGAACCGTGAACTTTGTTGAGTCGGTAACTCAATGAGTCGGCCTGTATCATGAACTGCTAACCTCCATGAGTCGTTCCATTCCTCTTAGTTGCCTTGAGCCTTAGCTCGTCAGGTAATTGACTCGCTACCAGTTGAGTCGGTCCTTTCCTTAAGTTGCTGAAGCCCCTTGAGTCGTAAATCCAACGAGTCGTTAAAGACCTTAAGTGGATGAGTGGGCCCAAGTTTCATCTCGTATGCAGAACAGGGTTAACATTTGCCCCTCGAAGTACACACCTAAGTCGTAGGTCGTGTGCTTCGACTCATCTTAACTCGTGTGCCGACTCAAACTCTACTGCCCAACGTTATAAAAACCTGAGTCGTTCACCTTTTCTTCTCATTACCTAACCTTTAAACCGTGTCTGCCATTAACGCGCATTCGAGCTTCAAAAGCGATTTCGACCAGATTCTCCATCGATCATCCCTATCATCATATTGCGTAAGCGATCTCGCTCTCCTTATGATTTTCGATTATCCCTAGCTTATGCGCCCCATCTCCATCTTCGATTTGCCCCTTTGAACCCTGCGAATTTGGTTGCTTTGGTCATCAATGGACTTAGGGTTATCTGTTCTGGTGGTTTATGATTCGAGGCGGTTTAGCGGTGCGATAGAGATAGGATTGTTGATTGAGAGCTTATTGGGTTAATGGGTTAAAAGTTGGAAGATTAACGGGTTAGGAGTTAGGAGTGAAATGGTTTATGGGTTAGGAGGCAACCTGGTTAGGAGTTAGGTGATTAGTTGGTCAGATTGATTCGAATACTGCTTTAGGTACGACTCAGTCATTTTTGTATGATCCAACAACCATGATCCGACCCAACATGCTCCACGGCCTAAGCCTTGAGTTGTGGCCGAGATACGACTCACGACTCACGACTTACGATTTATGACTTACGGCCTAAGCCTTGAGTTGAACCAGAGCTTCTCCCTTTTTATACGACTTACGACTTAGGGCACTGCCGACTCAAAATTTTTGAGCCGTTGACGAGTTAGGACTTGCGTGAATTCTGCTCGAACTTTGGACCATTGCATTAACTTTGAACTGTTGAATTTTATTGCATTCATTCACAGGTTATTTTAACTTGCAGGCTAACAATCTGTTCAATACAACATTCACAGAAAACTGGGACGAATATACTGTCATCGACTGCCCATATCAAATGACAGATTAGTTAATAACAGATAATTAACTTAAACAAATCGTGTGAACAAAGTGCTATCGATTTCAAGTAGAATATTAAAGCAACACTGAGACAATCAATTGAAACTGACCAGCCTGCACTAATATTATGCTTGAACTCTAAATTGACAAGTTCTGAAATTACCATAGTCGATCAATCGTCAACCAGTTTAATTCCAGTTATATTTACTTGTTATTTTCATTAGTTCTGCACAACACTTCACACTTTTAGGAAACGTGCACCTTCGCATTTGAACACCCAGTTGCTTGTGTAGAATGACACCTCAACAAGAAGAACCGATGGGTCAGGCTGAAGATGTCTTCCCAGTAGCCAACTTGTTGAATAACCCTCCGGAGAGAACTCCTACAACTCTGAATCAGCGGGTGTTTAACCAATTGCTCATCCAGTTTGGCATTGCCGAAGCTGATGCCTTACTGCCGGGGCCAAATGATACTGCAGACAGGCCCCCTTCTGGCTTTATTGCTGTCAACCGCCAAATGTGCTTGAGCGGTGCCATACCACCTTTCAATGACTTCCTTCAGCAGTTCCTGCTTCGACTATCTATCTCTCCATTTCAATTGCACCCCAATGGTCATGCCATTCTGATGGGGTTATGTGTGCTATTTAATGGAGTTCTGGGCCGATTACCGAGCTTTGAAGAAATCTGCTACTTCTTCTCATTCACAAAAATTAAAGACCATCCCTCTATCGTAGTCATAAGGAGCGCTCGAAACCGCAAACTCATCACCGACCTTCCTGAAAGCGTTCATGGATTTCTAAATCAGTATTTCTTTGTTCGCTGCCCTCTAGGGTTTTATGCCATCTGGAGAGTAGGAAGTAAGATTTTCCTATTTTTATTTCTCCATTCTTGGGCTTTTCGAAATCTGAGTTGCTAGATGTTAACTTTGCTTCTTTTTTTCCTGTTTCAGCACTTCCTCATCCCTCTAGAGATCCATGCTATAAACAAATTTTTGAGAGATTGAACGCCGTGGCGGCAGAAGAGAGGAGTATAAAGTTTTTGTTAAATGATGGATTTTTACATCAATATGGGCTTCTTCATTCTTCTCGCTTCACTCAGCCTCGTGAAGTCCCAACTGAAATTCCTGATTCTCCGACGGAAACTCCTGATGCCCCGGTCTCTATTAAAGAGCACATGCAGGGAGGAACTTCTATAGAAACTTCACTAGTAAAGTGTTCAGTTCCGAAGGATGTTGTGGGGTCGTCTGACAAGTCTGTACTTGCCCCAGTTACCGAAGAGGAAGAACCTCCACGATCTTCCGGAAAATCTACTGACGAAGGAGTTAAGAAAGCAAGTCACAAAAAACATGATGGCGATGATGTTTTCGAGGGGTTGAGCGATTTAATTGTGACTTCTCAAGAACTTTTCAAAGATGATGTTTCCAAAACCATCTCTTCTGTAATCGAGGCGACATCTTCTCTACAACAAATGTCAACTCCTCCAACTCAAGTTATCACTACCTCTATTCCACAGAGTGGTCTGTAACTTGATGCGTGTAGTTTACACGTTACACAACACTTAGGATTTTTCATCACTTCTACGCATTCATCTTCTTATACTTTAAAGATTTCTAAAGCTCATTATTTTTATTCCAGATTCTCCAATGGGGCGCAGCAGCTCATACTACGATGATTTCCAGCGTTACGGGAGGCGTAGCCAGTATGATTATAGGCGTTACCTCCCTTCTTATAGAGAATCCGATGAAGAGAGGGCCATCAGGAAAGCAGACGAGAGACGAGCATACGAAGAACGTCACCGAAGGGAACAAGAAAGACATGACCCTCCTCACAAAGATGATGATACTCAAAAAAGAAAGACTCACGATGAGAGAGGTAAAGGTCACATGGACGATTCTTCTAGCAAGCAGGCTAGACTTACTGAAGAAACAATGCCGACAGTTTCTGAACATGTTCCTGCTTAATCTCCTGCCCCTGTTCGTTCCGACATTCAAACAATCATCAACCGGCCCGCATACCAAGTTGGGCAAGGTCCTCCCACTCTTCAAAGTCGATTCCCTCAGTGGTGCCTGAGAGGGGTTCGGTTTGATCTCGACTTGGTTCCTCTCGACAAATCGGCTATGCTGCGAAATCTTGATACTGTCAGGACCGATATTGAAAGAATGTCGAACTGGCAAAAACTTGTCGACGAGCTTCAAAGGGTTAACCGAGCCAATCTCGAGGCCTTGCTCACAATGGAGAACGATAAGGCTGAGTGGCAGAAAACTCTCGAACAGCATGACGCCGAAATGAGAAGTATTGCTTCCTATAATGAAAAGCTGGAAGCGGAAATGGAAAAGCTTAAGGAAGAATTAGTTACTTCATCAACTTCCTATTCTCAAAAGGAGAGCATGCTTCAACAACAAGTACGAGATGCGCATGCCAGTCAAAGGGCAGTCGAAGATAAGCTTGCACATAAGGAAAAGGTCATAGAAGAATATCGTGCTGAAACTTTACAGCTGCGAGAACAGACCGACTCTCAAAGCTTGGAGATAGAGTTGTTAAAAACACGACTTGCTATGGCCGAAAAGGAGCGTGACGAGGCTGTTGCTGGTAAACTCGCGGCCGAAGAGGCCCATCAAGCAACCAAAGCTGACATTAGCTCCACATTATTTGATTTTTATATGCACAGCATTTTGGGGCGTGGCAACCTTGCCTTTCTAGGCCCCAAATATGAAATCACACTGGCTGAAGTTTGGGAGGAAGCACTTGATATGCTCGGTGGTAAAGGTGCTGGATACGCTGAGTCAGCCCTTGAAGAGCATTATCTTGACGATGAGGCCCGCGCCACTCTTGCCAAGGGAAAGGAGCAACTCGCCAGAGCGCGGACTGGGATGGCGGAAGAGGAGCGTTCTGAAAAAGAAGTACCGCCTACTACCTCTGAACGTCCTCTAGTTTCTTCTGAAGTTGACATCGCAGGTCCCAATGTTCATTCGGTGCCTCCTACAAGTACCGGGGTAATTACCCCTACTGATGATGAGGCTTTGGAAGATATTGGGGCTCAAAATTATGAGATTGAACTAACGAAGCCAACATCTTCAGGTAATTTCGACATTGGTCCGATTCAGGTGGATCGCCTGCTTATTCCTCAAAAATTTGATGAGCTTCTCGATTACTTCTTGAATCTCGATGAACCCATATCTCCCTTCTTTTGGGAAGATACTAACATTTTCAATTTCTCTTCTTTTGCAGTTGAAACACCAAGTGCTGTGCAGACTTCGCCACCTCCGTTAATCCCTCCTCCATCTCTTCAGGTGACTCCTCCTTCTGCTTCACAACCCGGGTCACAAGAGGAGAAAATTGAGGCTCTTCATGGCTTGGATGACCCTATTGCTTCGCAGGAGCAAAAAGATGAGGGACTTGAAGGAGGCGAGATTTCTCCAGAGCGGACTCCTTCTGACGACGTAGTTTTGTCCTCTCTTGTTACTCTAGGGAGTGAGTCTTCTTCGAAGAGAAGAAAGAAGCACGGAACATCGAAGAGGAGGGGGAAGAAAATCATCACTACTGAAGAGGAACCGGAAATTGCACCAGTTGCACCTCCCTCCCCTTCTTCCCTTATGCCTTCAGACCGACATGAAAAGCTAACCATTCGGCCGGGTAAAGGGTCTAAAGGTGGCAAGAAGAAATGAAGAGTCGGGCTTCGGGCTTTTTGATTCCTTTTTTGTGTAATAGTCGGATGTTGTGCAGGCACCGACCCCTGCTTTTTTATTTTGAAACCTGTATCTGCAATTGAATAAAATGATCCTTTATTTGTACAGACTTTTGTTTGAATTTGAGAATGCATTTATTATTCATTTTTGCACAAGTTTATTTATATGATATTGCAGTGAGCTTGTGGTATGTTGTTTGAGCGTACTTTACCAATGTAGCTATACCATTTTGTATGTAACTATACCATGTTGCCCCCATACCACAAGCTTGCTGCAATATTGTATATTTTGAGGGGACTTGCACTCTTATTTTCTGAAGAATAATTACTTCATTCTCGAAGAAAATTTTCGTAAAGTGCAACTTCCTTCATATAAGTTTTTACGCTTCGTCCTTCGAAGAAATCACTCTTTTTTTTATGTGCACATTTTGCCAAGTGAACTCTTCTATGTGGTGAAGCTGGCCTCTGAAGGGTACTTTAACTTTAATTCTTCCTTCGAAAGTTAAAGTATGCCCTTGATGAGAATTTTTTTTTTTTTTTTGAAATAGAAATTTGTGCCTCTGAGGAAGGATTTTTCACGTTTCAACACTTGGAAGTTTTATTTCAATCCTGGTGAAACGTGTTCCTCCAAAGAGTTGTGCCTTTGAAGAAAGCCTTTTCACGTTTCAACACTTGGAAGTTTTATTTCAATCTCGGTGAAACGTGGGCTTCTGAAGAGGTCTTTTCTTTTTAATTGTGTCCCCGGGAGGGGGTTGTACCTCTGAGGAGGGATTCTTCACGTTTCAACACTTGGAAGTTTTATTTCAATCTTGGTGAAACGTGTACCTCCAAAGAGTTGTGCCTTCGAAGAAAGCCTTTTCACGTTTCAACACTTGGAAGTTTTATTTCAATCTCGGTGAAACGTGGGCTTCCAGGAAGGTCTTTATTTTGTTTTGCATTTCAACTTTGGTGAAGTGAAATTTCGAAAGCGGTTGTTACACTTCAACTCCTGGTGAAATGTGCCTCCGAAGAGGTCTTTTATTTTGTTTGCATTTCAACTCTGGTGAAGTGAAATTCCGAAGAGCGGTCGTTACACTTCAACTCCTGGTGAAATGTGCCTCAGAGAGGGTTTTCATCGCCTGGAAGTTACTCTCTCATGGTTGGAGGGTCATGACTCCTCCAATCTTTTTTGTTGAGTAGAGAACTTTCTTTTTTGTGGCGTATGACCCATTAGAGGTCTTTATCCTTCGAAGAGTTGTGCCTCCGAAGAGGACTTGTGCTGCCGATGATGGCTTTGGTTGCTCCTCTCTCCACTTGCTTATGCCTTTTCAGTGATCCTCTTTTTTTTTTTTTTTTTTTTAGCTTTCATTCCCTTTTTCTTACAAGTAACTTGTTTAATCCAAGGAAGTGTGCTTCATTGTCAGGCAATTTCGTGAGAACGAGCATTAGCTTCTTAATTGGATGTTTGTTTGTTCAAACAATCTCAATTTATTAGCAAAGACCTGTTTCTGTCGAAATCATAGGCCGTTCAATTGAAGTACTTCCTATCTAAGATTTGAATTCGGGGCTTTTGTGACTTGAAATTTGGCGAGAAACACTTGGTCTTTTTATGTGCAAGTTTCACTTCCATTGTCTGCAAAAATTTAAATCGACATTTCAGCAATACATTCTATGTACTTTTTATATCGAAAATAAAGAAAACATGTAATAATAATAAGGAACACAAGATTTATAGTGGTTCGGCCAGGAAATTGGGCCTACATCCACTTTATATTCTTTCATTATTTACTTGCATCAGTTTTACAATTGCCTTCAATTACAAGAATCGTACATGCATAATTCTTTTTACAATATTTCAACAAAATTTTCAAGTAAAGTATGGACGCAAATGATTGCTGTTCCATGCCCTTGGAATTTGATCTCCTTCAACAGTGGTGAGTTTGAATGTGCCGTCAAGAAGCTTTTGACCTATGACATATGGTCCTTCCCAATTTGGCCCAAACACACCTGTCGCTGTCATAATTCTCTTCAGGACTAGGTCTCCAATCTCAAAGCTGCGTTGGCGAACTTTGGAATTGAAATGTCTGGCTATCCTTTGCTGATGAGCTGCAATTCTGAGATTAGCCTCATCTCTTTTTTCATCAAGGAGATCTAGCGCTTCAAGCTGTAGCTTTTCGTTTTCTGTTTGATTGAAATGGATTCTTCTGTGTGAAGGAACCTCTATTTCTACCGGAATCATTGCCTCTGACCCGTATGCCAATGAAAACGGGGTGTGCCCAGTCGCAGTTTTGTGAGTGGTTCTGTATGCCCATAGTGCCAGTGGTAGCTTATCAACCCAACCACCTTTTGCTCTTTCAAGTTGCTTCTTGATGGTTGACTTAATAATTTTGTTCACGGCTTCCACTTGCCCGTTTGCCTGCGGATGAGCCACTGCTGAAAAGCTTTTCCGGATTTTGAATTGCTTGCAAAAATCTTGAAATTCTTCACTTTCAAACTGAGTACCGTTGTTTGTAATTATTTTTTGAGGCACACCGTATCTGCAAATGATGTTTTTAGTCACCAAACTTATCATCTTCTTTGAGGTGATAGTAGCCAGTGGTTTAGCTTCTGCCCACTTAGTAAAATAATCTACAGCAACAATGGCATATTTAATTCCAGATTTGGCAGTTGGTAACGGTCCTACAAGGTCTATGCCCCATATTGCAAACGGCCATGGACTGACCATCTGTGTGAGTTCAGTGGAAGGAGCTCTAGGAATTTTGGCGAATCTTTGACATCTGTCACATTTTCGGGAATACTCTGCCGCATGTCGATTAATTTCTGGCCAAAAATATCTGTATCGGAGAATTTTCTTTGCTAATGTTTGGCCACCTGAATGATCACCACACTCTCCTCCGTGTACTTCCGCTAGGATTGCTTTGGACTCTTCCCTGGATACACATCGAAGTAATGGCATTGAGAATCCCCGTCTGTACAATCGGCCATCCTGGATTATATATCGAGAGGCTTTTCTCAGTAGCTTTTGTCGTTCTTTTGAGTTCCCTGGTAAAGATCCATTGAGCAGATATTCTATTATCGGAGTCATCCATGATTCTCGCTCTTGAGACATGCTCATGATCCAATCAATATCCATCTTATCAATGCTAGGAGTCGACAGGACCTCCACTGGAGTTAATCCCAGAAATTGGGCTTCGCCTGTGCTAGAATACTTTGCGAGAGAATCTGCTTTCATGTTTTCTTCTCGAGGAATGTGACTTATCATGTAATGATCGAAATCACCCAGGAGCTCCCAAGCCTTTGACAAGTAGGCGGGCAGATTCCCCCCTTTTGCTTGAAATTCCTTTTTGACTTGGCATACAATAAGCTGAGAATCACTGATTATCTGTAATGCTCGGATGTTTAATTCTTTAGCAATCCTTAAGCCAGCGATAAGGGCTTCGTATTCTGCTTCATTGTTTGTTGAAGGAAATTCCAATCTTAGTGCATAGCATAATGATCAACCTTTAGGGATCTCAAGTACAACTCCGGCTCCAGAACAGTAGTCGTTTCTCGCACCATCGACATATAACTTCCATTGGATTGGGGAATCGTCGACTGTTTCCTCCTCACTGTTACCCTTATCTGTGAATTCTGCAATGAAATCTGCTAAAGCTTGTCCATTGATCGCTTTTCGGGGATGATAAGTGATGTCGTACTGACTGAGTTCAATATTCCACTTTAGAAGACGACCCGAAGTCTCAGGGCGAAACAGGACTTGCTTTAAAGGTTGATCAGTGAGGACTCTGAAAGGATGAGCTTGAAAATATTGCCTCAACTTCCTAGACGCAATTAGTAGGCAATAGGCTAGTTTTTCCAACTTAGAGTAATTCATCTCTGCCCCAGTGAGTCTTTTGCTGATATAGTAAACTGGACGTTGAATCCTTTGGTCTTCTCGTATCAGCGCTGCACTTAAAGCATGAGATGATACTGCCAAGTATATAAGAAGATCCTCGCCATCGCCAGGCCTAGAAAGTATTGGAGGCGTTTCCATATGGCGAATCAATTCATCAAAGGCTTTTTGGCATTCGGGAGTCCAATCGAAGTTTTTCTTTCCTTTCTTTAGAGCGTCAAAGAATGGGATGCATTTATCTGTGGCTTTGGAAATGAACCGACTTAAGGCGGCGACTTTTCCATTGAGACTTTGCAATTCCTTCTTTGTTCTAGGAGCTTTGACTTCTTTCAATGCAGTAATTTGAGCTGGACTGGCCTCAATGCCCCTAGCGCTCACGATGAAGCCTAAAAACTTGCCGGATTCCACTCCAAATGAACATTTTAAAGGATTGAGCTTCATTCTGTATTTCCGGAGGACAGCGAACATGTCTGCTAATTGTTCTATGTGATCCACCGCTTTCTTAGACTTTACTAACATGTCATCGACGTAGACTTCCATAGTCTTGCCCAGTTGTGGTTTGAACATAGCATTAACGAGTCTTTGGTATGTTGCCCCTGCGTTCTTCAACCCGAAGGGCATAACTCTGTAGCAGTAAAGACCAGTGTCGGTGATAAAGCTCGTATCCTCCTGATCCGGCTCATGCATCATGATCTGGTTATATCCGGAGTAAGCATCCATAAAAGATAACAATTCGTATCCCGCTGTTCCGTCTACCAATTGGTCAATTCTGGGTAATGGGAAGCAGTCTTTGGGGCAGGCCTTGTTTAGTCTGAAAAATCGATGCATACTCTCCATTTTCCATTGGCTTTCTTAACCAGCACTGGATTTGAAACCCAATTCGGATAGGTAGACTCTTTGATAAAATTATTCTCCATGAGCCGATCAACTTCTTCTTTTAATGCCGCCGACCTTTCTGGACCTTGAGTTCTCCTCTTCTGTTTCACAGGTGTAAATTTTGGATCAATATTTAGAGCATGCACTGCAACTTCTGGGGATATTCCGCACATATCGGCATGAGTCCAAGCAAAAACATCCAGATTTGCCTTTAAAAAAGATATTAAGATATTCTGAATTGACACATTAAGTTGTGAACCCACATTCAACACCTTGTTTGGGTCCTTTGGGTCAACAGGTATTGGTATTGTCGTTTCCACCGGTACCACTCTATTTTCCCCTGCACTGACTTTTCTAGGGTCCATCTCTTTCCTTGCTCCGCTATGCTCGCCAGTGCAGGGTCCGCCCTGTAAGTGCTACAAGGCTGGTTCTTTGATGCGGACTGGGGCTGCCGTATTCTTTCCCATTTCTCTTTTTCTGGTTTCTCGTAGCTCTGTCAGATAACACTCTCGCCCGGTATTTTGATCCCCTTTTATAACTCCTACTCCATTGTCTGTAGGGAACTTAATGGTGAGGCACCACGGGGCAAGAACAGCTTTGAACGCTGCCAGAGTTGGACGACCAAGGAAAGCATTGTAAGCAGAAAAACCGTCGACAATCACAAAAGTTTGCTTGCAGACCATTTTTCTTTCTCCTTCTCCAAGTTCCACAAACAAATCAATGGTTCCTACCGGCTGTTTTGGCTCCCCAGTGAAGCCAGCAATTTTATGCGATGAAGCTTGCACATCAGCCATAGGGATCTTCATTTGGTCGAATGTTTTCTTGAAGATTATATTGCAGGATGCGCCACAATCAATGAGAACTCTTCTGACAATAGCTGGCCCGATACCAGCCGAGATGACTAAGGGATCCAAGGTAGGAGCTTCAGTACCTGCAGAATCCCTAGCTTTGAATACAATATCATCATCAAGAGTTCTTTGTTGCTTCAAGGGCGTAGCACCTTCCAAAACGAATACATCTTCCTCGGTCGGTACATACTTTAAAGCTCGGGTATATCTTCCCATTTCACCCCAGCTTCTGCCTGCTGGGTGAGGTCCTCCCGTGATAACATTGATAATGGGCCTTCCAGATTCATCCCCTGAAGCCTTCTCAATCGTCCTAGGCTGATGAGTAGGAGCCTGTTGCCCCGGACTAGATGAAGCAGGATTGTTGCTATTCTTTTTCACAAATTGCTGCAGTTTGTTTTCCCTTAGCAACTCTTCAATCAGATTTTTCAACTGTCGGCATTCGTCGGTTTCGTGACCGGGTTGATTATGGAAGCGGCAGAACTTCTCACTCTGTATAGCCTTTTTCTCGGTCCTTAGAGGACGAGGTTTAGGAAAGTCAATAGAATCTTTAGTGGCAAGGTAGATACGCTCCGGCGTATCTGATAAAGGAGTATATTCTGATGGCTTGAAGGATCGGGGCTTCTTCAGATTACTCTGCTTCTTCCCATTGTTATTTTCCCTTTTTTGCCCTACAGATTCATTCTTGCGTGGAACAACAGTGTTATCTTCGGCTTTTTCCAACACTGCCTTTACCGGTACAGGACGGCTTTCTAAGCGTATGAATTCATTTGCTTTTTTGTAGAACTTTTCAAGGGAATTTGTTTCCTTCATGTTTAGCCATTTCCCAAACTCGCTCGACTTGTCAATACCCTTCATCAGATATGTCAATATCATTGGCGGTTCTGCATTGTCCACCTCAGCTAGCGCTATATTAAAGCGGTTTAAGAAAGATCTGATAGTCTCTCCTGGATTCCGCTCCAAACTTGACAGTGACATGATATCCTTGGCTTTTGAGGCATATAGTCTGAACTGCTCCTTGAATTTCCGGGTTAAGTCAGAAAACTGATCTATAGATCGGACCGGAAGTTTGGTGAACCAATGCAGAGCTACACCTTCGAGATACACAGGAAAATATCGGCACTTTATTTCATCAGAGGCTCTGGCACCTGTCATGTGCCAATCATACTTGTATAGGAATTCGTTCGGATCACTTGTCCCCTTGTAAGATGGAATGGTTGGAGGGAAAAACTTCCTTGGGAATTCAGCCTTTAAGATTTTCTCAGTAAATGGAGTTTTACTCGGGGCGAAACCCCATTCTTTCTCGTCTTCAACCCTCTGCATACTCTCTTTCATGATTTGTCGGACCATTCCAGAAAGATACTCCTCATCATGTCGAGTTCTAGATCCACCAACCTCAGGAAGTGTTTGTTCAAAGGGGCTAGCAGCCCTTTCAGGAGCATTCCTTTCTTCAGCCTCATGAATGTTGCAAGCAAAATTCCTTTCATTACCTGCCGGTTGACGGTTTGCCCCAAGCAAATCGTTCAACCTATTCAGAATTAGGGCATTCTGGGCATTCTGAGCCTCGAATTGTGCATTTTGGGCATTGATCTGTCGGTTCAGCCCTAAGATTGCAGCGTCCAGCTCTGCCTTTGTAACTCCGACAGCTGGAGTGGCTTGATTCGATATAGGGGAAGCGGAGGTTACCTCTTGAATATTCCCAGATCTGACAGATCTACTTTTCCTTCCAGGAGCCATAATCTCGGATAGACTTCTGGTTTCTAAGGAAATTCTCACTACAAACCTTTGTGAAGCAATGATGATAACTCGCCTGAGTTCAATTCTCAGTGAAAGCACCAAAAATGTTAACGCTAAAATTTGAACGCTAACACCCCGGTGTATGAAGTGAGATTGTGAAAGCACCACCCGATAGCTCGGGAACAGATTATAAGCAGATAACAGTGAAAAAGTAGTAAACAACAGCAATCTTATAGTGGTTCGGCTTAAGAGAGAGCCTACGTCCACTTTGAATATCTTTATTGATGATTCGATTATAAATCAATGCAGTTACACTTTGATTACAACACACTTTGAGTTTCAAGTGACTTAGAACAAGTAGTCTAAACTTCAATGTCGATCCGAATCTTTGAACACATGTTAGACATGTTTGATTTCTTCGTGAAGTTCCTTGAAGGTGTTGAAGTAGTTCACAATGCAGCAGAGTAACGGCGCTTGAAATGAATCAGCCAAAAAGTCCCTTGAATGTTGGGGGTGGCCATGCATTTATAGGCAAATCTGGATAGAAGTTTTTTGCCCAAGTCCTGAGTCGTGACCGACTTAGGCTAAGTCGTGGCCGAGTCAGGTTGAGTCGTGGCCGGTTTAGCTGCTTAAGCCTTTGGTCTCTCAATAGTTCGCTTTCCAGAATTCCAAGTCATGAGTCGCTTACGAGTTAGTTCTCTTAGGAATAGATACTGTGGCAATGGAATACGACTCAATGGCTTTAAGTCGCGGACGAGTCATTCTGAGTCATGAGCCGTTAAGTCGTTGACGACTTATCAGGTAGCGGTGCATAGGTGAAGCGACTTAGGGACTTATCTTCTTAGGTGGTCAATCCTCTTGAGTCGTTTCTTATGATGGGTCGTGGATTTGTTGAGTCGCTGAGGCGATAGCCTTGATGAGTCGGTAATGCACTGAGCCGGTTTGCCCTGCGAACCGCTAACCGCTTGAGTCGTAACCCTTTAAGCCGCTCTGAGATTTAGGTCATTGACTTATTGAGTCGGTGACTCGATGAGTCGTGAGGCTTCCTGAGTTGTCTCGTATGAACCGTGAACTTTGTTGAGTCGGTAACTCAATGAGTCGGCCTGTATCATGAACTGCTAACCTCCTTGAGTCGTTCCATTCCTCTAAGTTGCCTTGAGCCTTAGCTCGTCAGCTAATTGACTCGCTACCAGTTGAGTCGGTCCTTTCCTTAAGTTGCTGAAGCCCCTTGAGTCGTAAATCCAGTGAGTCGTTAAAGACCTTAAGTGGATGAGTCGGCCCAAGTTTCATCTCGTATGCAGAACAGGGTTAACAGGTGTTTTTAGCCTATTTCCTTTCAGTTTGAAATAGAGCCAATTCAGACGTCTGAAATTCTAGATTCAGACGTCTGAAACTGGAATTCAGAGCATTTCCTGAACCTCGACCAAAAATGGCCAAATGAATATCGGGAGTGATTGGACGAGCAAATGACGACTAAGGATTTACGCCAAAAGACAACCCAGCCTTAACGGCTCTTCGATACGCCTCAAATATCAATGTCCAAATATCCATAATAGGATTTTCATAGATTTTGATTTCAAAACACCAAAAATTGGAATGTACACCAAATCAATCCAAACCAAAATCAATTGCACAAGAATAAGTGCCAGGAATTCACACCTAACAATCGAAGATAATTATAGACTAAGATATGAGATAAAAATCTCACCTTTAAACCCAAAACAAATGAAGAAGAAGCTATAAAGCAATGGCAAGGACAATCACTCTTCAATTCCAACCCAAAGAGCTTGAATCTAAGCTTAAAAGAGAAACATCTCCTAAATTAGGTTTAGGAATTTCTGAAATTGGTAAGCGATTGAGTTGGAGAAGAAGAAGAGGAGGCTTACCAAAGCATCTTCTATAAATTTGGAGCTAGAACTTGATTTGCAAATGGAAACTAGGGCTTGGAGTTTTAATTTCACATTTCTCTCCCCATTGTTGCTAAAGCTTGAGTATTAGGAAATAGAAATGAAGTAATGAGGAGAAGAGGGGTGAAGCTAGGGTCTAATGGGCTAAAACAAAACCAAAGGCCTAAGTGAAAAAGTAGAAAAATTCCACTAACTCCAAACATATCAAAGTTTATACTCAAAAAGGTCGCAAACATCATTTTGAACTCAATGGGGGTGGTCTCGAGTCCTAATTCAACTGTTTGCAAAAAGTAGATTTTCGGGTACTAATCCGACTAACGATGAATTATTTTAAATAAAGTATTTAAATATTCAATCGTAAAATATGCGGGTTGTTACACTTCGATTGCCACCGGAGCGAACCGTTCCGGTCCATTTACGGTTATGCAGCAATGTGGTTTCCGACCATGACCATACATGGGTTTTAAACGCTAATTCAATCTCGTCAGTCCTCCACATAAAATTATAAAATCGACGAGTATTTTTCAGATGATCTACAATCCTCGACCAAGCTACCATCTCAACCTCGACACCCAAAATGATTCCGATCATCGGAATTTAGCAAAAACCCAAAATTTGTTCATCTTGCAATTTTTTAATGAATTCGTTCTTAAAAATTTTGATTTTACTTTTAAAAATCAACACTTTAGAAAACATTTCCGATGATATTCCTGAAATCAAAAATCGTGATGTTTGCAATTTCAACATATTTTGAATTCTCCCGTAACATTAAATTTTCAGAAAAACATTAATTTACTTTTCTCGGATTAATTTTTAAAACTTGAGACATGTTAAAACAATCTAATTTCGTTTAGACCCCAAAGTTCAATATGGATCAGAGGAAGAGAAATCAAAATTTGCACAGGCTCGATGCCTGCAAACCTGGAACAGAGTGCATGTGTCTGTTTTTCCTAGACATGCACATCCAATTTATACGTATATTTATATATCTATTTGTATGTGAACATTTCACAATCTTATCTCAAACATCATCACAAACAACTAGTGCTATTCTAGGTTTTAAAAAGGTTTACTCACCTATTTAGCGTGAAAACAGAAGTAGAGAGGAAATTTTAGAAGTTTGATTTTTTTTTAAGTCTAGAAATCTATTTTAGATTTGATCCTGGATTTTTTTTACTGCAACTAGTTATGTGAATTTGCTTAGCTTCTAATGCATTTACTTGCTTGATTTCTTAATAAATTAAAACTCAAATTCTTAAAAAGATTTACCTTTAGTTTATTTTTATGAAAACAGAGAAGAGCCTGAGTGTTGAACTTGAAAAAAAAATCTGGAAATTGCAACTTTAATTTGTTTTAATCTACTGGAATGATCCTTGCTTACTTTATTGTTTACTGACTTGATTTTACAATTCTTGATTCCTATTGTTTAGATGATGAAGCTTTGCTGAGTTGTTTGTTCGATGTTTTGAAACTATTTCCCTGATCTTGAGTTGCTGATTAAAAGATTGAAGAAGAAGCCTTGTTTTAGTTTGTTTTGATTTCTGGTTTGTTTGATTTGGTTTTAAAGTTTGCTTGATAAATTTTCTTTCTTTTTCTAGTTTGAGAGTTTGTACAGGTAAATGAAATGAGAGAGGAGTGAGAAAAATAGCTTAATTTTCTTTTATAATTTTTCTTAAAATTTAAAACAAAAGTGATGACAGTTGTTCATTTTGTATCTCAAGTTATTACACTTGTTAATTAATTCTCCTATGATCCTAACACTTGGTAATGCATGCATAAGAATTTAAATAAAAAAATTTATAATTACTTTTCTCTTATTTATACATTACATTTTCTTTTATATTTATACAATCTTTTAAAAGAAAAGTTTTGATACTAATTTATGAAACTATATTTTACAATATATTAATATAATTGAGTCCAAATAATTTTACATAAGATATTTATTTTTAAATTTACATTTCAACACAAATTCAAATTCAGACAAAAATTCAAATTTGAAATTCAATCCATTCTATATAGATATGTATGTAGATATATAATTAAACAATCAAACTATTCATATGGTTTGAAAATTTAAAAATTAATACAAATTAACTTCAAATTGAATTCCAAAAATTCAAATACACAACTAATTTCAAATTGATAAATTTGGGGTTGTTACAATCAAGGCCAAGGCTGACAATGGTGAGAAATATATATACAGAGTTTTCATACACATCTAGGAAGGTAAATTGTAAAATGTAACGATTATAGGCCAAGATGAATATTTTGTACCAAATTGAGAGAGAGGTGAAAATCAGTCCATGCATAAACCAAGTCTAACATTATGGCTCTCCGTTGCGAAAGCTGAGTATGTGTTATCAAAAAACTTCGACGCTTCTCTACTAGTTAGGCGTGTTAACGTACCCTCTTCCTGTATTCTCACACTGTGCCATCTTATAAGATGCATGGTTGCAGAAAATGTATATAACTTTTGAAGCCTTGAAATAATGGATAAGTAATGCATACACTTGTACGTAACTTCATTTCCCTTTTATTCTAGGTTTGTACCTTCCTTGATTATATATTTACAATTCCTTAGACTGATGTCTTCTTTCCAAAACAAAATTCAACCACTTAAACATGTATCTATTTTTTGATACAGCAAACCAAAAGCGGACATAAGTTTTTTCACTTCATAATAATTTTCACACTTTAAATTATCAGGTGGCATACGTCATTTTGCAGCTTGTACTACAATAGTAAACCAACTTATATGAAGTTGTATTTTGATTTCATCGTAATGTATTCTGTAGTTATTGATAGTTTAGTACTGCTTGTACAACCATCCCAGAGGGTTTTCTTAGCAGCATCCAATAAATCATAATTTTTTTGCTTCAATGCTTGGTTTTTCTTCGACGATAACACAGTTACCATTAACTGCAGCAGTACGGAACACTGAACTCACTACATCTTCAACCACATGTTCTATGAGATTCGTCGGAATAAGTTCTATATCCACCTCATCCTCCGAATGTACGAGATTGGGTACTATATGATCTCCATGACGATCCCACACCAAATAATTTGGCATGAAGCCATAGTGGCGCAAATTAACTTTTACCATATCCGATATCAAATGCTTCAATAGTTTACACCTACTACATGGACAACGAATTTTTTCCTCATTTCCATTATTACATAGAGCGAATTTAGTAAAGATGTGTACACTATTTTGATAATGTACACTTATGGTGCCGTCTATTTCTCTTCTTTGTTGGTGCATCCTGCCTCGGTCGATAAAATAATTGACGATTTTCCCTACTTTAAAACATAAAAGCGTATTTATCATTTACGTATTGACATTTTATTTTTCAAATAAATCATATATTAAAATTTGGTAAATATATAATATTATTCTATTTAATTTAAATTCAAACTAATTTACGCAAATTATTATATGAATAAAATCTAAAATTTTTAAGTTAATGCTTTACACTTTGATGGTTCATCATCCTACTTCCCATTACAAATGCGGTAGTAATTATTATTCGCAAACTATTTTTTTTAGACGATTTAACAAAATTTCGGCAGCACTTCCCTTTTCTTCCTTTATCGTACAATTATGTGTGTACTCAGAGAACATAAAGAAAGTGTTGTCGAAATTTTGTGAACCATTTAAAATAAAATGATTTGCAAAATATAATTACCATTGTCTTGTCCAATACAAGGACAAATCCAACAAATATTGTATCCTATTAATAAAAATGTCTGTTCTGTGATTAAAACGAATATCCATTAAATGATCATATATAATATTTGTCAAAGAGGGCCAAAAATTCTCTAAAGGACCTACAAAAGTAAAGCGTATTATACAACAATTTTTATAATAATTTTGTTATATTCTAAAAAATGCATATACTAAATCGTCCTTTTCGTCATTTTTAAAAAATACATCAAATTTTGAGCATCGACACTACTTAATCCAAAGTATACACTTGTATGCAGTAATTAATCAAGAATATACATGAATTAATGCATATACACACTAAAGAAATTTCTCTCTCAACATTTTGGAAATTAACAATCTAATTAGCATTTAGTGGGTTATATCAAACAATCAATGAGGTATTATACAACTATTACAACAAAATAAACCAAATTTTACAAAGCAAACTTAGATGTAGGATTTGGGAATTTAACCTTCTTACCAAGCAATATGTGAAGGATCTAGCTAAAAATCAAAGGATTCAAGGTACTAGAGGCGTGGTGTAACGATCTGGGGTTTTGGCAGCATATTTTAATAAATATTTAATCTAATCTAAATTAAATACAAGCTTCTCAAATTTTAAACTGATGAGATCTTAATCATATACCAGTTATATATATGACTATAAAGAAAATTTTGATCTGAAAATTAAAAAAAAAAATTCTTTAAAATTCTTTATAACAAATCTCTCTTATTCAATAAAAAAATCAAAGACTCTATATTTTATAAATTGATAATATACATATGAATACAATTATAGTTTTTAAATGATAATGCTTAAAAATAAACAAACATATGAATACCAAACATGGAAATCTAAAACATAAGTATAAAACAATATAAATGGTTATAAAAGTAAACATAAAAACAAGTGTAAAACATAATTATAAATTATAAGATCTAACTAAAGATATAAATATAAATTATAACTTGAAATATAAAAATACAAGTATGTGTTATGAATCAATATTTGATAATTAAACTACAAATAGAATAAAATCTAGAAATCGAAACCATAATAATCATACAAGAACAATGCAAATAAAATAAAATTAATATACTAACAACAACTATGTTAAGCTTACTCAAATATATAAGGTAGGTTAGCCTAAAACATTAACCCATGAAACTCATTAATACAATACATAAATTTTAATAAAAATTATATCAAGTTGCTATAGAAAAAAGTGTGCAAAGGAGTTGGGTATACAAATTAAATGTAAAATATCTTTATGCATAACCTGTATGCACATATGTACAACAAAATGTTCAAAATGTCTTTGTTCAGTACAAAATTTAAACATATATGCTGCTGTAAGTTTATGTGCGTAAGAAAACAAAGATTTTCACTTCAATAAAATAATACAAATCTTTGTCACGTACAAAAATAAACAAGAATCTGAAGCCATTAATTACATGTTATCATAAATGAAAGCATAAGCATTAAATTAGCACAACATCTTGTTCAAGCAAATACTGCAGCCGAAATCCCTGTGACAATTTCATTCTGCGGTGTATAATACATAGCCAATTAAAAAGCATGGCAATACAAATAAAAACTGTCTAGATACAACGTACAGCTGTTCAGTTACTTCTATATATATCCGTCATATTTTTACGTTCGTTTATAAAAACTTAACAAAAACCTAAAAGCAGACCCGAGAAGAAGAAAACAAAGAGGAAACAAACATCACCTTATATTTTCAAACAAGTTATCAAAGCAGTGTAGTGTTGAGGAAATTCATATGCAGTCTTCATTAACTTTTTTTTCTGTCCAATGAATTTTTAGGGTGAGTAAACAAACTTTTAATTAAGTTTTAAGTTCATTTGTGTGTATGATATGTTGATGATAATATGATGACCTATATATCTTGTTTCAATTCTTTGTTCATCTGCAAACTGAAAACTACCCTCTGTTAAATCAATTTTTTTTTGTGAGTAAACTTACTATTTTCAAATTTAAACTTGTATATTTAAATTACAAATGGTACATGCTTTGATGTCTATTTTAAACTAGTAGTCCTGAGTACTTCCTGTTGCTCTGGTAGTATATGTAGCTGTTCTTTAGAATTTCGAGTATCTGAACAAAGTAAAGCAGAGAAATTTGTAAACATTTCTTCATATAAATGTTTTAAACTTTGGTATTGTTGCTAGTTTAAGTTTTTTATCTTAAATCAAAGACCTGCAACCTTGTTTAGAGTTTTACAGTATTTTATAAATACTGTTTATTCAAGTTACAGGTAAAAGAAATTAAAAGTCAAAATTCGATTGTTTCAATTTGTGAATTCAATAACAAATTTTGATTTCATACTCAAAGTTAGGAATTTTAACATAAAAATTTTGATTTTTAAGCAAAGATAATAAGAGCAGTTTTTAAAAAGAAGCCAAAATTGATTTTTTTTCAATATCTGTTGATTGGATTAAATTTGATTGTTGAAATTTAGTATGAAGCAAGATTGAAGTCGTACTGTCACAAGAAAAATGCTAAAAAAATTATTCAATGAAAGAATTTTGGGTTTGAATCAAAGGTAGGGTTTAGTTCGAGTTTTCTTATGGGTCTGTTTGCTCGATAATTTCATCAACATGGTACGATCGAGCTGGGAGTGCTTTTTAGGGATGAAGGGGGATGATGTCGGCAACGCGTGGCAAAAAAGTGACACTACTGGTGGTCGGCGCAAGGAGGAAGAGGCATTTTCTCTTAGGCTGTTCGAGTTACAGTTCGTCCAGAGGAGTGTTTTTCGACTTCGATCTTTGCGCATCGAGCTAGCTTTTGAATTCAAGTGTATGGTCGAATTGGAGTTTGCTGGAGGTAGCGCGAGTCGCCGGAGGCGAGGCGAACCACCGTGCACGTGCGCGGTGGCGTGGGGATGTCCGATGGTCAGTTTGGGTTGTTGCGTGCACTTGGTCGAGGTTTTTGTGCAGTTGCTTCGAGTCGATCTGATACCTACATGAGTGTTTTAAATAACTACAGTTTCACTTATAACTTAAGTTTTAAAAAGAATAGGAAGATGGAAGAAAAGAAACATGAAAAAGAAGAAGAGAGTAGAGTAGAGAGATAGCTTGGGGGAAAACGGAGGAGGACTCGGGTTTGTCAGGAGGGAACATGGGGTTTGCCTCAGGTCTTTGGTCGTGCCTAGTTACTTTAAGTATTTTGTATAACTAAGTTAATAAAGTAATTAGTCAGTTTTAGATTAACACTTGATTTAAAAGTTTATTAAAGAAAGTCTGTAAAGATAGTTAATTAATATAAAGTAATTATGGATGTACATTAATTTATACATGAATTAAATTAATAACTTCTAATTAAATTTGTAATTAGAAATTAATCTTGGGTTTATCAGTTTAACTTAAGAAAATTTAATTAAGGTTAATTAATTAATAACTAAATGGTAATTAACTTAAGTGATTAATTAAGGACTATATAGTAAATAAAATTGATAATAAATGATTAATTAAATAATTTGTGATAATTAAATAAGTAATTAATTTTTAATAAGAAAGTTATGAATTAGTAATTAAGAATCAATTAATTAACTGGGTAATTAAGTAATAATAAATGAATAAAAGTTAAGTAATTAAATAATTAATTAAAGATTAGATGGTTAATAAATTAATAATTAATGATTAACTAAGTGATTAATTGATCATTAATAACTTAATTAATCGGTAATTAATTATGTAGAATAAAGTAGTTTATTCTTAAGCAATTAATTAAGTTGAGTAAACCGAACTATGTTGGTATGAATTGGTAATTCTGTTTGATTGACTTTGATATCTGTTAGATGATATTCTATGATATGTTGCGATATATTTTGGATAAATCTGTGACGACTGTATATGATTTATCTGTGATATCTGTTATGTGAATTATAATATTGAATTGAACCGTTAAGACTAAATAGACTACTTGGCCCTTAAAATGGCGTTTGGATTCCGATGAGACCAGGATCGGAAGAATCAATTTTGATTCTCCGAAAACCACATCGATCCAAATTGAACGATAGGTCATGACTTATCAAATGGTGATTGAGATAGTATTTCAGAATGCAAGGGTTATCATTGTTAACTCTGAGGGTGATTCCAAAATGAGTGTAAGGAGATAATGCCTTCGGTTTCGTTCGAACCCGAAACGAACTTGTATGGATTGAATGCTTTCAGCACATCGTCAGGCCGACGATGAGCATTCTAAGAATACTGTTCAATAAAGGTAATCGTAGCCTCAAGCCGCATCAACCGGGAATGGCTAAAACATGGGAGATGCAGCAAGGTTAGGTGGGTCATGCCCAAGCCAGACGAGGTATACTCCTGTCTAGATGTCCCTTTTTATTTCGGCTGTTTGATCATTTGTTGGCCACAACTGCGGGTTATCTTGTTTGGGACTGTTCAGTAAGGAATGGTTTCGGCCTTGTGTTGTAGGGGGTCGGGAGTGATCCTCGGTACGGTGATTTAGGCCCCTTACTGTGACGGGCGGTACCCCAGTAGCCCTGCCATTATTGGAAATCCATTTTCCCTACGAGACCCTATGGTTTTGACTTGTATTACCCACTTTCGTGGCTAGTAGCTGGAATTTAATAGATGCAACAATTTCGGCTATTTTCTATTTACTTGAAAACCCTAGACACTATTGTAATATCATCGGATTTCCTATAAAATGTTTTGGTTAGCATAAGGTAAAAACTTACCCGTATTTATGTCTGGGAGTCTTACGTGATACCTTTATTTTCAAATGATTTTCAAAGTTAAACAAATTTAACCCGTTTACTCACACCTGACCCATGTCTGACCTGGAGTTTATATTTTGTTTTTCATAAACTCTTGGGTACTCAAATTTTTATGAGTAGCCAAGTGATAGGTATTTGGAGTAATTGATTTGCCGGAGGTGCTTTTGGGAAAAAGACCAGACGTATGTATCTATATATGTAGTTCCGCTATGTAGTTAGTGTATGTTGTATTTTGGATGCATGTATGGACATCTGTATATGACAGTCTTGTTGTATGATACTGTATAACTCTGATGTATGTATGACTATGTAATAGTTATGTGATGTATTATGTTTTGTTCCGTTCCGCCGTGAGATTTTGATGTTGTTATTTTTTCTTTCTATTCTTTTCTATTTCTATCCCTTTCTTTCTTATTGATGATATGTCTTTTTGGTTTAGAAAGGTGGGTCATCACAGTTGGTATCAGAGCGCTAGGTCGAGCGGGTACGTAGGCACTTGTGTTATATTATCCTGAGAGTGTGTATTTGTATTTTCATATAATAATATATATCTATCTGCATTAGTTGAGTTACCTGTTCTGGTGACCGACATGAGTTCCGGAAGAAGAGGCAGAGTTAGGGCCAGTACTTCAGGACATGATGGACGGACTCAAAACGCTAGTGAGGCTGTAAATCCAGTACCGCCTCAAGTTAGTTTTGCAGCTTATTGTAAAGATTTCAAAAATCTCGGAGGCCAACCATTCAAACGTTCAGAGTCAATAATTGAAGTTCAAGCCTGGCTACGCTCTTGCGAGCGCCTTTTCTAGAGCATGAAATTGTCTGATGAGCGTAAGGGGCAAATGGCATCGTGGAAATTGCAGGGTGGTGCAGCAGCATGGTGGGATGCAACAATTGCAAATATTCCTAAGGATGACATTCCATGGGACAGATTTAAGGAGTTGTTTGAAGAGAAGTTTATGCCAACGGCAGGGAGAACCCAATTGTATCAGGATTTTCTGTATTTGAAGCAAGGTAGTATGTCTATTTTGGAGTATGAAACCGGATTCAACGAACTCTCTTGTTATAGTCCAGGACTCATCGATACTCCCCTTAAAAAGAATGGGAAATTTATGCAAGGATTGAGGCCTGAATTCCATGGAAAGTTGACGGTGCTTCTGAAAGGATCTTTTGTCGATTTGATTGATATGGCATTGAGGTATGAAAGTTTGATGAGTAAGAAGCCGGTGGCTCTAGTTGCAGCTTCAGGTGGGAATTTCACTGATCTAAATTAGCGGAAGTTCGATTCCAAATGGAGAAAGCCGAATAAAAGGAAACCTGGAAATAACAGCGGACCTTGCAAATGCAACATTTGTCAACAGGAAGGACATTTGGCAAATAAGTGTCCTAGAAAAGGATTCCAGCAGCAACAACAGCAACCGCATTAGAGTGGCCCAGGATCAGCTATGGTGCAGAGATCATTGTGCTTTAATTGTCATCAGCCAGGACACATGATCAAGAATTGTCCACTTCTGCAGAGGGCGCCTCAGAATAAAATCTTTGCTTTGGAAGCCGGACCATCTTCTTCTTCGAAGGGCAAAGGAGTTTTAGAAGGTACTTTACTTTGAGATGGAAAATATATTGAAGTTTTATTTGATACGGGTGCTTCCTTGAGTTTTATTTCTATGGACTCTGTTGAAAAGTTCTCTCTTACCCCTAGTTCTGTAGATTGTCCTATCTTGGTGTCTAATCCTATAGGAGGGGTGACCAAATTAGATACGATCTATAAGGATTTGAAGATCTCTTATCAATACCACAGTTTTTCTTGTGACCCGTATGTGTTGAATTTTAAGGGATTTGATCTTATTTAGGGAATGGATTGGCTGGATAGGTATAGAGCTGTTTTGAATTGTGATGAGAGAACAGTTTCGTTGGAAACTAATCTGGGTAGGATTGCCAGAGTGTCGTGTGATAATTCTGGAATTTGATGTGGTACAAGAATTTCCTGATGTATTTAAGGAAGTTAAGTGTCTGCCACCACATAGAGAAATAGAGTTCCGAATTGATTTGATTCCTGGAGCAGTGCCGGTGATTCAGCAACGTAGGAGAATGGCTCCTAGGGAAAGAGAAGAGTTGATTAAGCAGACTCAGGATATTTTAGAGAAGGGGTTGATAAGACCCAGTTTTTCTTGTTGGTGTTCGGTGGCAGTGTTTGTGACCAAAACGGATGGATCATTGAGGTTCTGTGTGGATTATAAAGAACTAAACAAAGTAACTATCCGTAATAAATATCCTCTTCCTCGCATTTATGATCTTTTTGACCAGTTGCATGGTGCTTCAATCTTTTCTCAACTAGATCTAGCTTCAGGTTTCCATCAGTTGAGGGTAGCTAAAGATAGTATTCCCTTGACTGCATTTAGGGGACCGAATTGTTTCTATGAGTGGTTGGTTATGCCTTTTGGGTTAACCAACGCTCTTTTCTAATTTGTTGATCTCATGAACCGAGTCTTTAGGGATGTATTGAATAAGTTTGTGCTCGTATTCATTGATGATATCTTGGTCTACTCCAAATCTGAAGAAGAGCACAGGGAGCAATTGAGGATTGTATTGGAAACTCTGAGGAAGCATGTGTTGAAGGTGAAGTTTTCGAAGTTCCATTTCTGGAAATTGGAAGTTAAATTTTTAGGGCACATTTTTTCTGGTGAAGGCATTTCTGTAGATCCAGCGAAAGTTGAAACTATTCTGGAATGGAAACAGCCGGAGACACCGAAGGAAGTTAACAATTTTCTGGGATTGGCTGGCTACTACAGGAAATTTATTAAGGATTATTCCAAGATTTCTTCACATCTGACAAAGCTGACTAGGAAAGGAGCGAAATTCAGATGGACACCCCAATGTGAAGAAGCTTTTCAGGAATTGAAGACGTGGTTAACGAGTGCAACAGTGCTTGCTATTCCGGATGGGAAGAGAAAATTCGAGGTTTATACTGATGCTTGTATAGTTGGATTAGGAGCCGTTTTGATGTAAAATGGAAGGGTTATTGCGTATGCTAGTCGGCAGTTGAAGCCTCACGAGAAGAACTACGCCACGCACGATCTTGAACTGCTAGACATTGTTTTTGCTTTGAAAATTTGGAGACATTATATTTTGGGAGAGAAATTCGAATTGTTCATGGATCACAAACCATTGAAATATCTCTTCTCTCAAAAAGATCTTAATATGAGACAGCAGCGGTGGGCTAAATTTCTAGCATCCTATGATTTGGATATTTTGTACACTCCGGGAAAAGCGAATGTTGTAGCTGATGCTCTCAGTAGGAATGCGGTTCTATCTCTTCTGGAAGTGGTTCCATCTCTTATTGAAAGGATCTCAAGCAAGCAAGAATCTGATAAGATATTGAGGAGGATTATTAAAAGAGTCAGAAAAGGTAAGTGTCCCATTTTTGAAATTGATGGCCAAGGAACATTAAGGGTTAATGGGAGAATTTGTGTTTCGAATTTCAAGGATTTGAGGCATGAAGTGTTGTCAAAGAGTCACCGCTCCAAATTGAATATTCATCTAGAAATTTCGAAGATGTACAAAGATATGAAGAGAATCTTTTGGTGGAAGGGCATAAAGGAAGATGTAGCGGCTTTTGTGAATAGTCATGCCATCTGCCAACAAGTTAAAGGTGATCAACAAAAATCTACCGGATTATTGCAGCCTTTGGAAATTCCGAATTGGAAATGGGAGATGATCTCGATGGATTTTATCAATGGTTTGCCTAGAACCAGGAAGGGAAATGATGGTATATGGGTTATTGTGGATCGTTTAACTAAGAGTGCCCATTTTATACCGTAAAGGCAACTCGTACTGCAGTTTCTCTGGCGGAAATTTTCTTGAAGGTGATAGTTAGATTGCATGGTGTTCCAGTCAGTATAGTAAGTGACCGTGATCCTATTTTCACCAGCGAATTCCAGGAGGCTCTACAATCAGCAATGGGAACAAATTTGAGATTGAGTACAGCCTATCATCCTCAAACAGACAGACTAATGGAGAGGCTTAATCGTATTCTTGAGGATATGTTGCGCGCTTGTGTTTTTGATTTTGGAGGATCGTGGGAAGACCATCTCATCTAGTGGAATTCTCTTATAATAACAGTTATCAAGAAAGTATTAAGATGGCTCCTTGTGAAGCTTTATGCGGAAGACCGTGTAGATCCCCATCTTGTTGGATAGAATCGAAGGATCGTCTTATGCTCGGACCTGATCTTATTTGAGAAGCTTCTGCGAAGGTTGAGCTTATCAATAAAAGGTTGAAAGTTTCTCAAGATCGTCAGAAGAAATATGCTGATAGAAGACAAAGACCATTGGAATTTGGGATCGGAGACTTGGTTTTTGTTAAAGTTTCCCCTATTAAAGGTGCTATAAAATTCGGAAAGACGGGAAAACTTGCTCCGAGATACATTGGACCATTTCGAGTGTTGGAGAGAATCGGGGTTGTTGCATACAGGATTGAATTACCAAAATGGATGTTTGGGATTCATAATGTATTTCATGTATTGCATTTGAGAAAATTTGTTCATGATCCATCATTGGTTGTAGAACCCTTAATTCAAGAAGATTTGGAAGTAGAATCCAATTTAACTGTGGTCAGAAATCCAGTTTGGATTGTGGGTCAATAATAGAAGCCACACAGTAGCAAAGTGGTGAAATTCGTCAAGGTGCAGTGGAGTGAGGATCCCAGAGATTGTACCTGGGAAACTCTCGATGGTTTTAGGAAACTTATACAGATTTATGTCCGGATAACTGTTGATGTTTGTTAAAGTAGACTGTTTGATTGTTTGTTATTGTATGGATGATATGTATGTATTGACTATTAATATAAAAGCTTTTGAATTAACTGTTGTTTTAAATTTCTGGGATGAAATTCTTTTAAGGGGGAAGGAATGTAACGACCCGGGGTTTTGACAGCATATTTTAATAAATATTTAATCTAATCTAAATAAAATACAAGCTTCTCAAATTTTAAACTAATGAGATCAATCATTTACCAGTTATATATGTGACTGAAAAGAAAATTTTGACTTCAAAATTTTTTTTTAAAAAAGAAAATCTTTAAAATTGTTTATAACAAATATCTCTTATTCAATAAAAAATATCAAAGATTCTATATTTTATTAATTGATAATATACATATGAATGTGTTAACGCTCAAATTTAAACGCTAACACCCTGGTGAATAGGATGTGATTGTGAAAGCACCACCCGTTCGTACGGGAATCAGAAATAAGCAGAAAGTATGCAGAAAAACAGTAAGAGACACAGTATTTATAGTGGTTCGGCTTATAATCCAGCCTACGTCCACTTTAATCTTTTTATCTCTAGTTTGATTACAATCCTTTACAAGATCTTTCAATTACAACACACTTCAAGTTATAGGATATGTAGAACAAGTGGCTCAAGCTTTGATGTTGACGATCATCTTCAAATCCATGGTGAATGTGGATGATTCCTTCATGGAGTTCCTTTAGAAGTTTGTTGGATCTGAAAAGCTTTGAAGTAGTCTGGAATTCGGCAGAGTAATGGCGCTTGAAGAGAATCCAAAAAAAAAGTCCTTTTAATGTTGAAGGTAGGGTGGTATTTATAGGCAAAGATTATGGACTTAGGCTCGGTCTTAACTCCTCACCGACCCAGTTAAGTCGCAGCCGGCTTATAGGAGCCCTCACATGATCAAGCTGCGTTGGATTTGCACAAGTCCAAAGTCGTTACCGGGTCAAGCTAGGTCGTAGGTCGCCCCCTCTCTCTGATGCATGGCCTCCGACTTAAATGGGAAGTGCATGTTTAAATAGGTCGTTACCGATTTAAAGAATTGACGAGCTAAACGTGAACTAACTCCCCTTCACTTGCCCAGGTCGCGCACGTCCTAGCACAGACCATGGGTCGGTCACGACACAAGTGTAAGTCGCGAACTTGTTCCACTCAGTTAGGTCGGTAAGCATGTTAAGTCCTTAAGTCGGATCGAATTAGGTCGGCAGCTTCATTAGGCAGTTAGGTCGGCGTCATGTTAAGTCGGATCCCTTGTCATTTCTTGAGTCGTTAGTCCAGTTCCTTCTGAAGCACTAGGTCGGCACCTATGTGAGGGCATTGGGTCGGCAAGTCTTGCGAATGGTTAGGTCGGCCTGCTTTTTAAGCCTTAAGCAGTTAGGTCGGTATGTCCTTTAGATCGGCAGACCCTGCACAATTCTTACTCAGTTAGGTCGGCATCTATGTGAGGGCATTGGGTCGGCAAGTCTTGCGAATGGTTAGGTCGGCCTGCTTTTTAAGCCTTAAGCAGTTAGGTCGGTATGTCCTTTAGATCGGCAGACCCTGCACAATTCTTACTCAGTTAGGTCGGCATCTCTTGGGTCGGCGCCATCTCCACACACTAGACCTGCTGAGTCGTAACCGAGATAGGGTTAACATCTGCCCCTCGAAGTATACGCCTTAGACTTAAGTCGTGTGCTTCGAAATATCTTAGCTCGGCTTCTCTTAGGTCGGTAGATCGCGTACGACTTACCAGTTAGTGTTGTTTAACATTCCTTCACCATGAGATATAAATTAGCCCCCTTCCTCCTTTTTCTTTATTCAAACCCTTGCTCAATTCCGCCATTAAAGCACCCTCAGATCTTAAAGGCAACTTTATTCAATCGATTCACAAATAATCTCTGCTACGCATCGTGTAAGTGGTTTTCCTGATTGTAATTTATTGCCGATTCACATTTCTTGTTTGTTCGAACTCGAATCGCCTCCTTGCACCGAATCGCCTCCTTGCACGACGCTTCATTATGAACCCCATCGTATTCATAGTTGATGAAACTTAGGTTATGAAGTTTTGGCTTCAGATTGGTCGTTGAGGCGATGAAGATGGTTTATCATCTTAAGCTCGATTCCGAATTGTTCAATTGGGTGATTCGGCAGCATGAGTAGAAGTGGGTGTTGAAGGAATGGCTATAGGGTTATCGGGTTTAATGCTGTGGGATGTTGGCTCGAAGGCGAGTTAGTGGGTTTAGGTGGCTTAGCCTTCGACCGATCTAGCTCTTACACGACCTTAAATCGTGGTTGAGATAATGCTTGAGAGAATTTCGCCGACCTAAACATTAAAGCTTAGATCGCGACCGAGTTAAGACTTGGAGAAATTCCTGCCTTTCGACTTGGAGCTTGCCCTCTTATCTCCCCCATGCGAACTAGAGGAAATGAGTCGCCAAGCTGAACCACCTAGATTCTGACCCGTTACCGACTTAGTCTTATCTCGCATGAGAATTTTTTGAACCGTAGCCGAGCTAACACTTGGGCTCTGGACGTATTGACACTTAGAAACATAGGCCTTCTTCAAGTATTTTGACCCGGACTTCCGACTAAGTTGTTTATATTTTGAACATTTTGAACTGTCCTAGCTTCAAGTTTGCTTGAATTCCATTGTGTTACTTTACAGATCATTCTCATTTTTAAGCTGTAAACCTGTCGAGAATAACAAACAAACAAAGAAAACCAAGGCGCATATACTGCCATTGACTGCCCGTATCGAATGACAGATTAGTCAAGACAAGATGAGAGACATGAATATATTGCATGAAATGCTGTGAATTAATTGATTATAGTAAAATATTAATGCAAAGTATCAACAATTTGAACTGATTTGTTTGCATCAACATTGTATTTGCATATTCAAACTCAAAACAAAGATTCCTGGTTTTTATAACTAACAAATGTTTGCTAGGTTTTATTCCAGTTACCTTTGCTTATTGTTTGATTGATACTTGTACAACACTTCACACACTTTAGGAAACGTGCACCTTCATGTTTGAATATCCAATTGCTTGTGTAGAATGACTTCCCATCAAGGAGAAGAAGCAGCAAGTCAAGAAGAAGAAACTTTCCCGATAGCTGTTCCTATAGAGAATCCTCCGGAAAGAACTTCGACTATTCTATCTTCGAGAACATTTATTCAGTTGCGTACTCAATTCGGCTTTGCTGAAGATGATGTCATATTTCCTGGACCGAATGATACTGCTGACAGACCTCCCTATGGTTTTGTCGCGGTTAATCGTCATATGTGCTTAAGTGGGGCGATCCCACCTTTCAATGACTTTCTTCGAATTCTTCTTCTTCGGATGTCAATTTCTCCGTTCCAACTTCATCCTAATGGTTACGCTATCTTGATGGGGTTGGGTGTTTTGTTCAGAAGAAATCTTGACCGACTGCCGAGCTTCGAAGAAATTCGCTACTTATGCTCGTTTGCAAAGAGCAAAGACCATCCTTCTCTTATCATTGTAAGAAGTGCAAGAAACCGCAAGCTCATTCTTGATCTTACTGAAAGTGTCCATGGATTTTTAAACCAATTTTTCTTTGCCCGCAGTCCCCCAGAGTTTTATGCTTCTTGGAGAGTAGGAAGTAAGATCATTTATTTCCGTCTTTCCACTTTCTTTTTTAACTCTTTTCGGGGTCCAAATTGCTGATCTCATTCTTTGCTTTTTTTCAGCACTTCCCCTTCCCTCTAGAGATCCGATACATAGGCAGACTTTTGATAGACTGAGCGCTGTAGCCGCAGAAGAGAGAAGTATCAAGTTTCTACTAAGCGACGAATTTCTACATCAATACGGACTTCTCCACCCTTCTCGCTATACTCAGCTTTGTGAAGCTCCGACTGAAGTTCCCGATTCCCCGACTGAAGCATCGGATGCCCCCGTTACTATCGAACAACCCTCATCAAAAGAGTCTAACATCGAAGCTTCATTGGTGAAATGTTCCACCCCTACCGACATTATGGGGTCATCTAGTAAGGCGGCACTTGCCCCGATTGAGGAAGAAGAAGAACCTTCACAGCCTCTCGGGGGATTAGCTGATGTAGGAACTGAGAAAACAAGTCTCACCGAGCATGATGGTGACGATGTTTATGATGGGTTGAGCGACATAATAGTGACCTCACAGGAGCTTTTTAGAGATGACGTGTCTAAAACTATCTCTCCTATAGTTGAGGCGACGTCCCTTCTTCGACTAACACCAACACAAACACCAACTCCTCATACCCAAGCTATCATCACCTCTACACCAATGAGTGGTTTGTAGCTTAATGCGCGTAGCTTGCACATCACACAACACTTAGGATTTTTTGGCGTTTGTTCACATTTAACTTCTTTTCTCCGGAAGTTTCTAAGACTTGCTATTTTTGCCTTTTCAGATTCCTCTATGGGGCGCAGCGGCAGCGGTTCTTATTACAAAGACTTTCGACGCTATGGAGGGCGTGGCAGCTATGATTACAAGCAATACTATACCGATCCCAGAGAGACCAATGAGCAGAGAGCTGCGCGAAAAGCTGAAGAGAGGAGAAGGTATGAAGAACGTCATGAGGGAGCGGGCACGCGACATGAATCCTTCCCAAGAGATGATGATTCCCATAAACGTAAAACGCACGATGATAGGGGGAAGAGCCATATTGAGGATTCGAGAAAGCGGACCAAACTTGGCGAGGAGCACGTGCCCGTGACATCTGAGAGACCTGGTGCCTCAGTTTCTATTGACATCCCTTCCAAATCTCCTGCTCTTGAAGGAAGTGCCATCCAAACACTTCTCAACAGGCCTTCATACCATGTTGAAAGGGGCCCCCCGACCTTGCAGAGCCGATTCCCGAATTGGTGTTTGAGGGGGGTACGCTTCGACCTCGATTTGGTCCCCATCGACAAAGAAGCTATGTACAGAAATCTCGATGCTGTCAAGCTTGATATCGATAGAATGTCTGGATGGCAAAAGTTGGTTGATGAACTTCAAAGAGTTAATCGGGCTAACATCGAAGCAATGCTGACCATGGAAAATGACAAATCAGAATGGCAGAAGATTCTTGATCAACACAACGCTGAGATGAAGGAGATAGCCGAATACAATGAAAAACTCGAAGCTGAAGTAAAGCAGCTCAAAGATGATCTTGTCACTTCTACTAATACTTACACCCAAAGAGAAGAGGTATTGCAAAAACAAGTGCGAGATGCGCACGCCAGCCAGAGGGACGCTGAAGCTAAAGCTGAGAGGTTAGAACAAGCTGTAGAGAACCACCGCACTGATGTCACCCAGTTGCAGAATAAACTGAGCGCCCGGGACATGGAGATTGAAGCGCTAAAAGCCCAACTTGCTCAGACCGAAAAAGATCGAGATGAGGCCATGGCTGGCAAAATTGCAGCCGAAGAAACTGCTCAGACCATGGAAACCGATATCAATTCGACTTTATTCGATTTTTATTTACACTGTGTCTTGGGACGCGGCAGCCTCTCTTTTCTTGGTCCTAAGTATGAAATCACCCTGGCCGAGGTGTGGGAAGCTGCTCTTAACATGTTTAAAGACGCCGGGTATGGCGATGAAGATTTTGAGGCGCGTTACCTGGATGAGGGAGCTCGCGCTGCTCTTGCGAAGGGGCGAGAACAACTTGCCAGGATGAGAACTGGAATGGCGGAAGAGGAACGTTCTGGAAAGGAATTAACGCTTACTTCCTCTGTCCAACCTCCAGTTTCTCCTGTGGTTGACATCACGGGTTCTAGCTCCTCTACTCCGCCTGCAACTAAGACAGTAACTGAAACTACAAGTGCACAAGGCGGGGATGAAGGTGGTGAAAGCAACGAAGCACAGCGATATGAAATCAGCCTCAGAGATCCAACTGCCCCAGGTAAACTTGACACCGGACCAGCCCAAGTGGTGAACTGCTCGTTCGCTCCTTGTGAACTTGACGATCTTCTTGATTATTTTTCAAATGTCAATGAATTCCCGACTTTTGATTATTCCTCAAATGTCAATGAATTCCCGACTTTTGACGAGCCGTCATCCCCTCTCTTTTCGAAAGATACTGATATTTTAAGTTTTTTCTCCTTTGTAGAGAAAGCACCGAGTCAAACTCAAGCTTCTTCTCCCCCGGTGATCCTTCCTCCATCTCTTCAAGTGGCGCCCCCTTCTGCCTCGCAACCTGGGTCACAAGAAGAACAAATAGAGGCTCTCCATGGCCTGGATGATCCCATTGCTTCGCAAGAGCAAAAAGATGAGGGACTTGAGGGAGGTGACATATCTCCGGAGCGGACTCCTTCTGACGATATAACTTTATCTAAACTTGTCACTCCAGGAAGTGAGTCTTCCTCAAAGAGGAGAAGGAAGCAAGGAGCATCAAGGAGGAGAGGGAAGATAGTCACTGCCACTGAAGAGGAGCCAGAAGTTGGGCCAGCTGCGCCTACCTCTCCTTCCTCCCTTATACCCACTGGCCGACCTGAAAAGCTGGTCATTCGGTCGGGTAAAGGGTCCAAAGGCAGTAAAAAGAAGTGAAGACTTTAGCTTTTTGTCTTTTGTATGAACTGGCCGAGAGTTGTGCGGGTATCGGCCCCCGCTTTTATTTTGAGAACCTGTATCTGCATTATAGTTGAATAAAATGATTCTTCGTTTGTACAAACTTCTGTTTGAATTTGAGAATGCATTTACTATTTATTTTATTTTTTGCACAAGTTTATTTACACGATATTGCAGCGGGCTTATGGTATGTTGTTTGAGTATTACTTTACTGATGCAACTATACTATTATACCAGGTTGCCCCCATACCTTAAACTTGCTGCAATATTTTATACTTTGAGGGGACTTGCACTCTTATTTGTTAAAGAATAATTATTTTATTCTTTAAAGAAAATTTTGGTAGAGTACAACTCCCTTCGTATAAGTTTTTACGCTTTGTCGTTCGAAGAAATCACTTTTTTCGTTTGCTTATGTGCATATTTTATCAAGTGAATTCCTCTATGTGCTAAAGCGGACCTCTGAAGGGTACTTTAACTTCTTTTCCTTTTTTTTTTACAATCATTTTCCATAGTGGGCAAATTACTCTTCCTTTGAAAGTTAAAGTACGCTTTTGATGAGGATTTTTTTTTATACAAAATTGTACCTCTGAGGAGGGATTTTTCACGTTTCAACACTTAGAAGTTTTATTTCAATCTCGGTGAAACGTGTACCCCCAAAGAGTTGTGCCTTCGAAGAAAGCCTTTTCACGTTTCAACACTTGGAAGTTTTATTTCAATCTCGGTGAAACGTGTGCTTCCAAAGAGGTCTTTTCTTTTTCTTGATTGTGCCTCCGAAGAGGTTCTTATTTTGCTTGTCTTTCAACTCCGGTGAAGTGAAATTCCGAAGAGCGGCTGTTACACTTCAACTCCTGGTGAAATATGCCTCCGAAGAGGTCTTTATTTTATTTGCATTTCAACCTTGGTGAAGTGAAACTCTGAAGAGTAACTACCCCAACTCTTGGTGAAATGTGCCTCCGAAGAGGGCTTTAGTTTTGTTTACATTTCAACTCTGGTGAAGTGAAATCCCGAAGAGCGGTCATAACACTTCAACTCCTGGTGAAATGGGCCTCCGAAGAGGGCTTTTATTTTGTTTACATTTCAACTCTGGTGAAGTGAAATCCCGAAGAGCGGTCATAACACTTCAACTCCTGGTGAAATGGGCCTCCGAAGAGGGCTTTTATTTTTTTTTGCATTTCAACTCTGGTGAAGTGAAATCCCGAAGAGCGGTCATAACACTTCAACTCCTGGTGAAATGGGCCTCCGAAGAGGGCTTTTATTATTTTTTTTGCATTTCAACTCTGGTGAAGTGAAATCCCGAAGAGCGGTCATAACACTTCAACTCCTGGTGAAATGTGCCTCAGAGAGGGTTTTCATCGCCTGGAAGTTACTCTCTCATGGTTGGAGGGTCATGACTCCTCCAATCTTTTTTGTTGAGTAGAGAACTTTCTTTTTTGTGGCGTATGACCCATTAGAGGTCTTTTATCCTCCGAAGAGTTGCGCCTCCGAAGAGGACTTGTGCTGCTGATGGTAGCTTTGGTTGTTCCTCTGTTCACTTGCTTATGCCTTTTCAGCGATCCTCTTCTTTTTTTTTTTTTTTTTTTTTTTTCAAGTTTTCATTCCCCTTTTTCTCGCAAGTGGCTTGTTTAATCCAAGGAAGCGTACTTCATTGTCAGGCAAGTTCGTGAGAACGGGCACTAGCTTCCTAATTGGATGTTTGTTCGTTCAAACAATCTCAATTTATTAACAAGGGCTCGTTTCTATCGAAATCATAAGCCGTTCAATTGAAGCATTTCCTATCTAGGATTTGAATTCGGGGCCTTTATGACTTGAAATTTGTTTGCTGAATGATGGTGAGAATCACTCGGTCTTATTATGCGCAAGTTTCATTTCCATTGTCTGCAAAAATTTAAATTGACATTTCAGCAATACATTTTATGTATTTTTATATCGAAAACAAAGCAAACATATAATGATAATAAGGAACACAAGATTTATAGTGGTTCGGCCATGAAATTGGGCCTACATCCACTTTATATTCTTTCATTATTTACTTGCATCAGTTTCACAATTGCTTTCAATTACAAGAATCATACATTCATAATTCTTTTTACAATGTTTCAACAAAATTTTCAAGTAAAGTATGGACGCAAGTGGTTGCTGTTCCATGCCCTTGGAATTTGATCTCCATCAACAGTGGTGAGCTTGAATGTGCCGTCGAGAAGCTTCTGACCTATTACATATGGTCCTTCCCAATTTGGTCCAAACACACCTGTCGCGGTCATAATTCTTTTCAGGACTAGATCTCCAATTTCAAAGCTGCGTTGACGAACTTTGGAATTGAAATGTCTGGCTATCCTTTGCTGATGAGCTGCAACTCTGAGGTTAGCTTCATCTCTTTTTTCATCAAGGAGATCCAGCACTTCAAGTTGCAGCTTTTCATTTTCTGCTTGATTGAAATGGATTCTTCTGTGTGAAGGGACCTCTGTTTCAACCGGGATCATTGCTTCCGATCCGTATGCTAACGAAAAAGGAGTATGCCCAGTTGCAGTTTTGTGAGTAGTTCTGTATGCCCATAGTGCAAGTGGTAGTTTATCGACCCAACCACCTTTTGCTCTTTCGAGTTGCTTTTTGATGGTTGATTTGATGATCTTGTTCACTGCTTCCACTTGCCCGTTTGCCTGCGGATGAGCTACTGCCGAAAAGCTTTTCTGGATTTTGAATCGTCTGCAAAAATCCTGGAATTCCTAACTTTCAAACTGAGTACCATTGTCTGTGATTATTTTCTGAGGCACACCGTATCTGCAAATGATATTCTTGGTCACAAAGCTTATCATTTTCTTAGAAGTGATAGTAGCCAATGGTTCAGCTTCAGCCCACTTAGTAAAATAATCAACCGCAACAATAGCATATTTAATCCCTGATTTAGCAGTTGGTAGCGGCCCAATGAGATCCATTCCCCAAATTGCAAATGGCCATGGACTGATCATCTGTGTGAGTTCGGTAGAAGGTGCTCTAGGAATTTTGGCATATCTTTGGCACTTGTCACATTTTCGGGAGTAATCTGCGGCATCCCGATTAATTTCTGGCCAAAAATATCCGTATCGGAGAATTTTCTTTGCTAATGTTTGACCACCTGAATGATCACCGCATTCTCCTCCATGCACTTCAGTTAGGATTGTTTTGGACTCTTCCCGGGATACACATCGAAGCAATGGCATTGAGAATCCTCGTCTGTATAATTGACCATCCTGGATTGTATATCGAGAAGCTTTTCTCAGTAGCTTTTGTCGTTCTTTAGAGTTTTCTGGTAAAGAGCCATTGAGTAGATACTTTGTTATTGGAGTCATCCATGATTCTTGCTCTTGCGACATACTCATAACCCAATCGATATCCATTTCATCAATGCTTGGATTTGACAAAACTTCCACTGGAACTAACCCTAAGGATTGGGCTTCGCCAGAACTTGAGTATTTTGCGAGAGAATCTGCTTTCATGTTTTCTTCTCGAGGAATATGACTTATCGTGTAATGGTCGAATTCACATAAAAGTTCCCAAGCCTTTGACACATAAGCGGGCAGATTTCCTCCTTTCGTTTGAAACTCCTTCTTGACTTGGCATACTATAAGCTGAGAATCACTGAAGATCTGTAACGCTCGAATGTTTAGTTCTTTAGCAATTTTCAAACCAGCAATCAGAGCTTCATATTCTGCTTCATTGTTTGTTGAAGGAAATTCTAATCTTAGCGCATAGCATAATGACCGGCCTTCAGGAGTTTCAAGAACAATTCCAGCACCTGAACAGTAATCATTTCTTGCGCCATCTACAAATAACTTCCATTGGGTTGGGGAGTTCTCGATTGTTTCTTCCTCGCTGTTACCCTTGTCTGTAAATTCTGCAATAAAATCTGCCAAAGCTTGTCCGTTGATCGCTTTTCTAGGATGATAAGTGATGTCATATTGGCTCAATTCAATATTCCACTTTAAAAGGCGGCCCGAAGTCTCAGGGCGAAACAAGACTTGCTTTAAAGGTTGATCAGTAAGGACTTTGATAGGATGAGCCTGGAAATATTGCCTCAACTTTCTTGAGGCAATCAATAGACAATAGGCGAGTTTTTCCAACTTGGAGTAATTCATTTCTGCCCCAGTGAGTCTTTTGCTGATATAGTAAACTGGATGTTGAATCCTTTTGTCTTCCCGTACCAGCGCTGCACTTAAAGCATGAGATGAAACTGCCAAGTATATAAGAAGATCCTCGCCATCGCCGGGCCTAGAAAGTATTGGAGGCGTTTCCATATGTTGAATCAATTCTTCAAAGGCTTTCTGGCATTCGGGAGTCCAGTCAAAGTTTTTCTTTCCTTTCTTTAGAGCGTCGAAGAATGGAATGCATTTATCAGTAGCTTTGGATATGAACCGACTTAAGGCGGCAATTTTTCCATTGAGACTTTGCAATTCCCTCTTTGTTTTAGGAGCTTTGACTTCTTTTAAAGCAGTGATTTGAGCTGGACTAGCTTCAATGCCCCTAGCGCTCACGATGAAACCCAAGAACTTTCCAGATTCTACCCCGAAAGAACATTTTAAAGGGTTAAGCTTCATTCCGTAACTTCGGAGGATTGCGAACATTTCTGCTAAGTGTTCGATGTGATCCACTGCTTTCTTAGATTTTACTAGCATGTCATCAACGTAAACTTCCATAGTCTTTCCCAACTGCGGTTTGAACATAGCATTGACCAGTCTTTGGTATGTTGCCCCCGCATTCTTCAACCCAAAGGGCATAACTCTGTAACAGTAAAGACCGACATCGGTGATAAAGCTTGTGTCCTCCTGATCTGGCTCATGCATCATGATCTGATTATATCCGGAGTAGGCATCCATAAAAGACAACAATTCATGACCCGCTGTTCCATCTACCAGTTGATCGATCCTGGGTAATGGGAAGCTGTCTTTGGGACAGGCCTTGTTTAGATCTGAAAAGTCGATGCACACTCTCCATTTACCATTGGCCTTCTTAACCAGCACTGGATTTGAAACCCAATTTGGATAGGTAGATTCTCTGATGAAATTATTCTCCATGAGCCGGTCAACTTCCTCTTTCAATGCTGTCGACCTTTCTGGACCTTGGATTCTTCTTTTCTGCTTTACTGGCGTGAACTTTGGGTCGATATTCAGAGCATGTACCGCAACTTCTGGGGATATTCCGCACATATCGGCATGGGTCCAAGCGAAAACATCCAGGTTTGCTTTCAAAAAAGATATCAAGGCATTCTGAACTGACACATTAAGTTGTGAACCCACATTCAGCATCTTGTTTGGGTCCTTCAGATCAACGGGCACCGGTATCGTTGTTTCTGCTGGTACCACCCTACTCTCCCCCGCACTGGCCTTTCTAGGATCCATCACTTTTCGTGCCCCGCTATGCTCGCCAGTGCAGGGTCCGCCCTGTAGTTGCTATAGGGTTGGTGTTTTGATGCGGATTGGGGTTGCCGCATCTTTTCCCATTTCTCTCTTCCTTGTTTCTCGCAGTTCTGTCATATAGCATTCTCGTCCAGCATTCTGGTCTCCTTTAATAACTCCTACTCCATTGTCGGTAGGGAATTTAATAGTAAGACACCATGGGGCAAGGACAGCTTTGAATGCTGCAAGAGTAGGACGACCAAAGAAAGCATTATAAGCAGAAAATTCATCTACTATCACAAAAGTCTGCTTGCGAACTACTTTTCTTTCTCCTTCTCCGAGTTCCACTAGCAAGTCAATGGTTCCTACTGGTTGCTTTGGCTCCCCGGCGAAGCCAGCAATTTTTTGCGATGATGCCTGCACTTCAACCATAGGAATCTTCATCTGGTCGAAGGTTTTCTTAAAGAGGATATTACAGGATGCGCCGCTGTCGATAAGAATCCTTCTGACGATGGCTGGCCCAATGCCGGCCGAGATGACCAAAGGATCCAAGGTTGGGGCTTCAATACCGATGGAATCCCTGGCTTTGAATACAATGTCATCGTTGAATGTCTTTCGTTGCTTCAAAGGCGTAGTGTCCTCTAGAACAAAAACATTTTCTTCCTCCGGTGCATATTTCAGGGCCCGGGAATACCTTTCCATCTCACCCCAGCTTTTGCCCGCTGGGTGAGGTCCGCCTGTAATGATATTGATAACAGGCCTTCCAGACTCAAAACCTGCGTCTTTGCCATTAGTCCCAGATTGATGAGCAGGAGTTTGCTGCCCCTGGTTCGACGAAGCAGGATTATTATTATCATTCTTCTTCACAAATTGTTGTAGTTTATTTTCCCTTAACAATTCTTCAATTAGATTCTTCAATTGACGGCAGTCATCAGTATCATGACCGGGCTGATTATGGAAGCGACAGAACCTCCCACTTTGCACAGCTTTTTTCCCGGTTCTCAAGACTGGGGGTTTAGGATAATTGACAGAATCTTTGGTAGCCAGGTAGATTCGTTCTGGAGTATCTGACAAAGGTGTGTATTCTGAAGGCTTGAAGGATCTATGCTTCTTCTGATTATTCTGTTGTTTTCCATTATTGTTCTCCCTCTTCTGTCCCACAGACTCATTTTTGCGTGGAGCATTGGCGTTAGCTTCAACCTTTTCCAATGCTGCTTTTGTCGATACAGGGCGACTCTCCAGACGCATGAACTCGTCTGCTTTCTTGTAGAATTTTTCGAGAGAGCTTGGTTCCTTCATATTCAACCATCTTCCAAACTCACTAGATTTATCTATGGCCCTCATCAAATAGGTCAAGACCATGCGAGGTTCCGCATTATCAACCTCAGCTAACGCTATATTGAAGCGATTTAAGAAAGACTTGATAGTTTCCCCCGGATTCTGCTCCAAACCGGATAACGACATGATGTCTTTTGCCTTTGAAGCATATAGCCTAAATTGCTCTTTAAATTTCCTGGTTAGGTCTGAAAACTGATCGATGGACCGGACAGGTAGCTTTGTGAACCAAAGCAGAGCTACGCCTTCCAAATATACGGGGAAGTATCTGCATTTTACTTCATCTGAGGCTCGGACACCCGTCATATGCCAATCATATTTATACAGAAATTCGTTTGGATCACTTGTCCCCCTATAAGCTGGGATAGTTGGAGGAGCAAATTTTCGTGGGAATTCAGCCTTTAGAATTTTTTCAGTAAATGGAGTCTTGCTCGGAGCAAAGCCCCATTCTTTCTCATCTTCGACTCTTTGCATGCTCTCCTTCATAATTTGGCGAACCATTCCAGAGAGATATTCTTCATCATTACGAGCCCTAGATCCGCCTACCTCAGGAAGTATTTGCTCAGCGGGGTTAGTATCCCTTTCGGAAACATTCCTTTCTTCAGTTTCATGAATATTACCAGCGAAATTCCTTTCATTAGCTGTTGATTGACGGTTTGCCCCGAGCAAATCGTTCAACTTATTCAGGATTAAGGCATTTTGGGCATTCTGGGCTTCCATTTGCACATTTTGAGCATGTATCTGTCTGTTCAACCCCAAAATTGCGGCATCCAACTCTGCTTTCGTAACCCCGACAGTTGGAGTGGCTTGATTTGGTGTTGGGGAAGCGGAGGTTCCCTCTTGAATGTTTGCAGATCTCATAGATTTATTTTTCCTTCCAGGAGCCATGATTTCGGATAGACTTCTGGTTCTTAAAGAAACTTTATCTACAAATCTTTCTGAAGCAATGATGATAGATGTCCTGAGTTCAGTTCTCAGTGAAAGCACCAAAATGTTAACGCTCAAATTTAAACGCTAACACCCTGGTGAATAGGATGTGATTGTGAAAGCACCACCCGTTCGTACGGGAATCAGAAATAAGCAGAAAGTATGCAGAAAAACAGTAAGAGACACAGTATTTATAGTGGTTCGGCTTATAATCCAGCCTACGTCCACTTTAATCTTTTTATCTCTAGTTTGATTACAATCCTTTACAAGATCTTTCAATTACAACACACTTCAAGTTATAGGATATGTAGAACAAGTGGCTCAAGCTTTGATGTTGACGATCATCTTCAAATCCATGGTGAATGTGGATGATTCCTTCATGGAGTTCCTTTAGAAGTTTGTTGGATCTGAAAAGCTTTGAAGTAGTCTGGAATTCGGCAGAGTAATGGCGCTTGAAGAGAATCCAAAAAAAAAGTCCTTTTAATGTTGAAGGTAGGGTGGTATTTATAGGCAAAGATTATGGACTTAGGCTCGGTCTTAACTCCTCACCGACCCAGTTAAGTCGCAGCCGGCTTATAGGAGCCCTCACATGATCAAGCTGCGTTGGATTTGCACAAGTCCAAAGTCGTTACCGGGTCAAGCTAGGTCGTAGGTCGCCCCCTCTCTCTGATGCATGGCCTCCGACTTAAATGGGAAGTGCATGTTTAAATAGGTCGTTACCGATTTAAAGAATTGACGAGCTAAACGTGAACTAACTCCCCTTCACTTGCCCAGGTCGCGCACGTCCTAGCACAGACCATGGGTCGGTCACGACACAAGTGTAAGTCGCGAACTTGTTCCACTCAGTTAGGTCGGTAAGCATGTTAAGTCCTTAAGTCGGATCGAATTAGGTCGGCAGCTTCATTAGGCAGTTAGGTCGGCGTCATGTTAAGTCGGATCCCTTGTCATTTCTTGAGTCGTTAGTCCAGTTCCTTCTGAAGCACTAGGTCGGCACCTATGTGAGGGCATTGGGTCGGCAAGTCTTGCGAATGGTTAGGTCGGCCTGCTTTTTAAGCCTTAAGCAGTTAGGTCGGTATGTCCTTTAGATCGGCAGACCCTGCACAATTCTTACTCAGTTAGGTCGGCATCTATGTGAGGGCATTGGGTCGGCAAGTCTTGCGAATGGTTAGGTCGGCCTGCTTTTTAAGCCTTAAGCAGTTAGGTCGGTATGTCCTTTAGATCGGCAGACCCTGCACAATTCTTACTCAGTTAGGTCGGCATCTCTTAGGTCGGCGCCATCTCCACACACTAGACCTGCTGAGTCGTAACCGAGATAGGGTTAACAGAATGCAATTGCAGTTTTTAAATGATAATGCTTAAAAATAAACAATTATATGAATACTAAACATGGAAATCTAAAACATAAGTATAAAACAATATAAATGGTTATAAAAATAAACATAAAAACAAATGTAAAACATAATTATAAATTATAAGAGGTAACTAAAGATATAAATATACAAATAGAAATTATAACTTGAAATATAAAAATACAAGTACATGTTATGAATCAATGTTTGATAATTAAACTACAAATAGAATAAAATTTAGAAATCGTAACCATAATAATCGTACAGGAACAATACAAATAAAATAGAATTAATATACTAACAACGACTATGTTAAGTCTACTCAATATATATAAGGTGGGTTAGCCTAAAACATTAACCTGTGAAACTCATTTATACAATACATAAATTTTAATAAAAATTATATCAACTTGCTATAGAAAAAAGTGTGCAAAGGAGTTAGGTATACAAATTAAATGTAAAATATCTTTATGCATAACCTGTATACACATATGTACAACAAAATGTTCAAAATGTCTTTGTCCAGTACAAAATTTGAACATATATGCTGCTCTAAGTTTTATGTGCATTAAAAAACAAAGATTTTCACTTCAATAAAATAAAACAAATCTTTGTCTTGTACAAAAATAAACAAGAATCTGAAGCCATTAATTACATGTTATCATAAATGAAAGCATAAGCATTAAATTAGCACAACATCTTGTTCAAGCACGTACTGCAGCCGAAATCCCTGTCATAATTTCATTCCGCAGTGTATAATACATAGCCAATTAAAAAGAATGGCAATACAAATAAAAAATGTCTAGATACAACCTACAGCTATTCAGTTACTTCTATATATATCCATCATATTTTTATGTTCGTTTATAAAAACTTAACAAAAACCTAAAAGCAGACCCGAGAAGTAGAAAACAAAGAGGAAACAAACATCACCTTTTATTTTCAAACAAGTTATCAAAGCAGTGAAGTGTTCAGGAAATTCATCTGTAGTCTTCATTAACTTTGTTTTCTGTCCAACGAATTTTTAGGGTGAGTAAACAAACTTTTAATTAAGTTTTATGTTCATTTGTGTGTATGATATGTTGATCATAATATGATGACGTATATATCTGGTTACAATTCTGTGTTCATCTGGAAACTGAAAACTACCCTCTGTTAAATCATTTTTTTTGTGAGTAAACTTACTATTTTCAAATTTAAACTTGTATATTTAACTTACAAATGGTATGTGCTTTGATGTCTGTTTTAAACAAGTAGTCCTGAGTTCTTCCTGTTGCTCTGGTAGTATATGTAGTTGTTCTTCAGAATTTCGAGTATCTGAACAAAGTAAAGCAGAGAAATTTGTAAACACCTCTTCATATAAATGTTTTAAACTTAGGTATTGGTTCTAATTTAAGTTGTTTATCTTAAATCAAAGGCATGCAACCTTGTTTGGAGTTTTACAGTATTTTATAAATACTGTTTATTCAACTTACTGGTAAAAGAAATTAAAAGTCAAAATTCGAATGTTTCAATTTGTGAATTCAATAACATATTTTTATTTCATACTCAAAGTTAGTAATTTTAACATAAAAATTATGATTTTTAAGCAAAGACAATAAGAGCAGTTTTTAAAAGAAGCCGAAATTGATTTTTGTCAATTTCTGTTGATTGGGTTAAATTTGATTGTTGAAATTTAATATGAAGCAAGATTGAAGTCGTATTGTCATAAGTAAATGCTAAAATAATTATTCAATGAAAGAATTTTGGGTTTGAATCAAAGGTATGGTTTAGTTAGAGTTTTCTTATGGGTCTGTTTGCTCGATGATTTCATCAACTTGGTACGATCGAGCTGGGAGTGCTTTTGAGGGATGAAGGGGGATGACGTCGGCGACGCGTGGCAGAAACCGCGACACTACTAGTGGTCAGCGCAAGGAGAAAGAGGCATTTTCTCTTAGGCTATTTGAGCTACAGTCGTCCAGAGGAGTGTTTTTCGACTTCGAGCTTTTCGCATTGAGTGTATGGTCGAATTGGTGTTTGCTGGAGGTAGTGCGAGTCGCCGGAGGCGAGGCGAACCACCATGCACGTGCACGGAGGCGTGAGGACGTCCGATGGTCAGTTTGGGTTGTCGCGTGCACTTGCTCGAGGTTTTTGGGCAGTTGCTTCGAGTAGATCTGATGCCTGCGTGAGTGTTTTATATAACTGCAGTTTCACTTATAACTTAAGTTTTAAAAAGAATGGGAGGAAGGAAGAAAAGAAACAGGAAAAAGAAGAAGAGAGTAGAGTAGAGAGAGAGCTCGGGGGAAAATAAGGAGGACTCGGGTTTGTCACGAGGGAACATGGGGTTTACCTCGGGTCTTCGGTCGTGCCTAATTACTTTAAGTATTTTGTATAACTAAGTTAATAAGGTAATTAGTTAGTTTTAGATTAACACTTGATTTAAAAGTTTATTAAAGAATGTCTGTAAAATAGTTAATTAATATAAGGTAATTATGGATGTACATTAATTTATACATGAATTAAATTAATAACTTTTAATTAAATTTGTAATTAGAAATTAATCTTGGGTTCAGTTTAACTTAAGAAAATTTAATCAAGGTTAATTAATTAATAACTAAATGGTAATTAACTTAAGTAATTAATTAAGGATTATATAGTAAATAAAGTTGATAATAAATGATTAGGTAAATAATTTGTGATAATTAAATAAGTAATTAATTTTTAATAAGAAAGTTATGAAGTAATAATTAAGAATCAATTAATTAACTGGGTAATTAAGTAATAATAAATGAATAAAAGTTAAGTAATTAAATAATTAATTAAAGATTAGAAGGTTAATAAATTAATAATTAATGATTAACTTAGTGATTAATTGATCATTGATAAGATAATTAATAAGTAATTAATTAAGCAAAATAAAGTAGTTTATTCTTAAGCAATTAATTAAGTTAAGTAAACCAAACTGTGTTGGTATGAATTGGTAATTCTGTTTGATTGACTTTGATATCTGTTAGATGATATTCTATTATATGTTGCGATATATTCTGGATATATCTGTGATGACGGTATATGATTTATTTGTGATATATATTATGTGAATTCTAATATTGAGTTGAGCTGTTAGGACTAAATAGACAACTTGGCCCTTAAATGGCATTTGGATTCCGATGAGACCGGGATCGGAAGAATCAATTTTGATTCTTCGAAAACCACATCGATCGAAATTAAACGATAGGCCGTGACTTATCAAATGGTGATCGAGATGGTATTTTAGAATGCAAGGGTTATCGTACTTAACTCTGAGGGTGATTCCAAAATGAGTGTAACGAGATAATGCCTTCGGTTTCGTTTGAAACCGGAACGAACTTATATGGATTGAATGCTTTCAGCACATCGTCAGGCGGATGATGAGCATTCTAAGAATAATGTTATATAAAGGTAATCGTAGCCTCAAGCCTCATCAACCGGGAGTGGCTAAAACAGGGGAGATGCAGCAAGGTTAGGTGGGTCTTGCCTATCCAGGACGAGGTATACCCCTGTCAAGATGTCCCTTTTTATTTCGGCTGTGTGAGCAGTTGTTGGCCACAACTGCGGGGTTATCTTGTTCGGGACTGTTCAGTATGGAATGTTTCCGTCCTTGTGTTGTAGGGGGTCGGGAGTGATCCTCGGTACGGTGATCTAGGCCCCGTACTGTGACGGGCGGTACCCAGTAACCCTGCCATTATTGGAAATCCATTTTCCCTACGAGACCCTATGGTTTTGGCTTGTATTACCCACTTTCGTGGCTAGTAGCTGGAATTTAATAGATGTAACATCTTCGGCTATTTTCTATTTACTTGAAAACCCTAGACACTATTATAATATCATCGGATTTCCTACAAAATGTTTTGGTTAGCGTAAGGTAAAAACTTACACGTATTTATGTATGGGGAGTCTTACGTGATACATTTATTTTCAAATGACTTTCAAAGTTAAACAAATTTGACCCGTTTACTCACACTAGACCCATGTCTGAAGCGGAGTTTATATTTTTTTTCTAAACTCTTGGGTACTCAAATTTTTATCAGTAGCCAAGTGATAGGTATTTGGAGTAATTGATTTGTTGGAGGAGCTTTTGGGAAAAAGATTAGACATATGTATCTGTATATGTAGTTCCGCTGTGTAGTTAGCGTATGCTGTATTTTGGATGCGTGTATGGACATCTGTATATGACAATCCTGTTGTATGATATTGTATAACTCTGATGTATGTATAACTATGTAATAGTTATGTGATGTATTATATTTTGTTCCATTCCGCTGGGAGATTTTGATGTTGTTTTTCTTTCTTTCTATTCTTTTCTATTTCTATCCCTTTCATTCTTATTGATGATAAGTCTTTCTGGGTTTAAAAAGGCGGGTTGTCACACGTGGAAGGTTGTCGTCGGCATGGAGGATGTGCCGGCGGAGAGTTTGGAGGAGTGGAGGCAAGATTTGGTGAAGTACGAGAATGAATTGAACTGCCAGCCTAGTTTCAGGTATTCAAGATTTTTCAACGGCTTCCTAAGACTGGTAATGGCAACATTATCGACGTCTTCCAACAGCTATCAACTGCTATGTTATTTTAGTTTCAGTTATGCCATGAAAATTGCTCGACGACATCCAATGGTGGCAGCCGTAAACGGTCATCGCTTTTTACTGTTCTTCTAGTAGTGAACGTGTTTGCACTAGTTGTAGTAGTAAATGTAAATAATCTATGAAATTGCTAAGAAGTATGCAGAGAAGAATTATGGAGAAGGTATGTTAAATGTCGGATGTTTTATTTTTTTATTGAATAAAATAGATAACTAGCCTGCATAGAGTTTAGTAAACGTCATAATAATTTCTAGAATCATTTGGATGAACTTTAAACCATGATTAGCACGTTAAATGAAAGTTACACAAAAGAAGTCGGTCCAATAAATTTATATTCGTATAATCTTTTGAAGTATTAAATTACATTTTCATTTTTAGCGGAAACATTTCACTAAATATGTATGCGTAGAACAGATTTGCACTAGTTATTATAGTAGTGTAAATGTAGATAGTCTCTCAAATTGCTGCGAGGTATGCTTAGAAGAATTGTAGAGAAGGCTACTAAATGTTAAATATTCTATTTTTTATAGAATAAAATAGATAGAGTAGGTAAAATAGATAATCAGTCCGTATAAAGTTTAGTAATCCTGATAGGAAAGTAATGGGAATGAAATTTAATACTAGAGTTAGGTTAAAAAGGAAACCTACAATTAATAGGTGAGGCATTGAATAGCATAATTATAGTCCAGTTTGAAATAAGAAGGCGAAAGAACAGTCACTAATTGTTATTAACGATTAATGTTTGTAAGAGAAAGTAAAAAATTGTTAATTTTCTCCAATATATTAAGTGGATATTTTTAGGAAACTTTTAACATGCTTATGATTTAGACAGAAATGGAATTGAACACAACTGGAGCAATAATAATCGGCAAGATTTGCTTGAAATGAAATTTGGATGTTGCAGAGAAGGCATTGAATAACATAACCATGGGCTAGTTTGAAATGAAGAAGAAAAGAAACAACATATGTTATTTTTATTAACATGATGGACAACCAATTTGGTAAATTATAATTTGTTTATATGGCTTAAGATATATTTATTGGGAATGTATGAGAGATAAGAACTCGAAATGGGAATGTATTATTGATAAAGAGAAACATTTGTCTCATGTTCTCTTTTATTCATATATTTTATGTGTAATAGGATTAATTAATCAATGGATTTATCAGTTATTCATCCACTAATTTATTAAAAAATTTGAAAATATGAAAATGAAATAGTAAACAACTTGCTGGTAATGCTTCATTTAAACCTGATTATTAAAGAAACCACATTTACTTCTTTAATAGTATTGTAATTCATATTTGACTAAATATTATAAATCGGACGTAAATCTGATAAATCTATATATTTCTTATACCATTGGAACTAATAGAAGAGTTATTTTTTCTATTATGAAAAATCTTTGGACCTAAGTAGTTATAAAAAAATTGAAATGTCAATTATAACCAAGAAAATAAACTTCTTTACCCAAACTGATTTTCAAAGGTTTAATTATGCCAAAACGTAAGTTATTTTTAAGTAGATACTTTTATTTGTCCAAATTGATTTTTCGATATGACTTCTAAAAAATAAAAACAAATAAAGCTATTTACTTGATGCAATACAAAGAACCCCAAGTCGGATTAAGTTTAAATTGTGGTGGTTGACACGGTTTGTGAAGAAACTGAAAATATTGTAATCTATTATAAAATGAAGAAAGTAGAAGTCATTAGAGAGAGACAGAGGATATATTATTCATTCCTAACATTAGACGTATATTTACATTACATAGCCTCCTTTATATATACAGGCTTCAGGGTTAAGGATTTAACAAATTCCATGATGTGGGACTGAACAAAATAACATAAAAGCATATTCATTTCACGATTTACATATATTGTAACACTCCCCCTTGAATATGTGTCTACAAAATCTTAAATGCTCTGATAACTTAAATTTTTCATTTCGAAACGTGTATGATGATTGCTCCTCCTCATTATTATCTTGCTTGCGTTTATCGATTCAATCGATATAAATATTGTCTATTGCCTCATTAAAAACCTCTATTAGGGAAACCTAATGGAAAAACCTTGAATGAGGAAAAGAGTGAAACTTGAAACCATAGATACCATACACTGATATTCCTTCTAAGAGTTTGATACTTCGAGATCAATATAATTCCTCATTAAAACCCTTGCTAAGAAAAACACAATAGGAAAAATCTTAGCGAAGGAAAAAAAAGAGTACAATGACATATCTTATTTTCTCATTTCTTCAAATGAAGTTTGATACTTCTGGATCAAACTAATGCTTCATTAGAACTATACTAAGAAAAACCCCATGGGAAAAATCTTAGTGATGAAAAAAGGGTACAATATAGTATGAGATATTTCAGTAATTTACAGAATCAAGTAGAGTTTGATACTTCTGGATCAATATAATACTTCATTAAAAACCTTACAAAGGAAAACCCAATGGGAAAAACCTTAGTCAAGGATAAAAATACAATTTAACTTAAATAACGTATTTGAGATGTTATTTCTTAAAAAGACGTTTGATTCTTCTAGATCAAGACAATGCCTCGTTAAAACCTTAGTAAGAAAAACCCAGTGGGAATAATATTAAATAAGGGAAACGAGTACATTGTAACTTATTTTCAAATGTTACTGGGAAGTTGATACTTACTGATCAAGATAATGGCTCATTAAAACCTTACTAACAAAAACCCTGTGGGAAAAATCTTAGTTAAGGAAAAAGAGTGCATTATAAACTACATATGGTTGCTCCCCTTGATTTAAAATTTTCTTCTGAATTCATATTCGCATTTCGATAACTCAAATTGGTTATAGATACTTCTGGATCTATAAATATGAATCTAATTAATAATACTATTTATTAATAGTTTCCTTTGATACAATCAAAATTTCTGAGATTGTTTCTTCCAGATATGATTTGCATTTTATGCATTTGTATGCTACTTTTAAGAAAAATACTTCACGTGCTTTCATTTTTATGCTTCGAATTAGTTTTGCGCATTGCAACTATACATCTTTCATGAATATTAAAAATTTCATTACAACATTACTATAAAACAGGAAGTAATCTACTCATCTTAAAGTATATCAAGATTTTCATTACAATAATACTTAGAAGAAATTTGTAATCAACACTTCATGTCTTTTGCATTCTTTATAACTACAAAAGTGATATATATTCTTCAGAAATTTTTATACTTTAATACGTATTTGCATATCGCAACTATCACTTCAACGGATATTAAGAGTTTCATTACAACGATACTTAAAAATAGGAAGTAATCTTCCTATCGTGAATTATATCAAGATTTGCATTATGGCAATACTTAAAAGTAGGTTGAAATCTACTCTCCATGTTCTTTGCATTCTTTATAACAATGAAAGTTATTTATATTCTTTAGGAATTTGTATTATTTCATTATTTAATATGATTTAAACCGAATTTATATCTTCTGGGTAAATTAAGCATTCCAAGTACTTTCGGTATTTGCGGACTACATGTCCATATTTCTCTACTCCTAAAGGATTCATGATGTCCAGTCATGTTTCCCTAATTCAAGATTCTTAATCTATTTATAAACATAAGAGCTTTTTTATTTATAAATTTATCATCAATAATTATTTCTTGTCAGTTCTAGACATGATTTATTGAGATCTCTTTGATTATCCCTCTTCTAGGGTAATTTGACAATCATTTCATTAGTCTCTTCAAGTGCACTGTTAACCCAGCTTCCTCTACGAGTTAAGGAGTCTACGAGATAAGGTCTACGACTTAAGGCCTCTACGGGTTAAAGAGCCTACGAGATAAGGTCTACGACTTAAGGCCTCTACGGGTTAAAGAGCCTACGAGATAAGGTCTACGACTTAAGGCCTCTACGGGTTAAAGAGTCTACGAGATAAGGTCTACGACTTAAGGCCTTCACAACCTAAGAACATTACGGCCTGACGACCTAAGGTCTGCACAATCTTACTAGTTAAGGATGGCACGACTTAAGGAAGTTTACGACTTAAGAAATTACAACCTAAACGACCCAAGGGAGTAACGGCCCAACAACCTAAAGGGACTATGACTTAACGACTCAGGGGACGAGGAGTTAAGACGACTACACCTAAGTCGTGACGGACTTACGACCTTTGCTAGGTCGTTCACGACCTAAGGCTGCAGAGGCAAATTCAATACCGCATCATGACTCGTTAACTCCAGTTAAGCCACAAGCCGAGAATCAGTTTAGGTCGGTCACGACCTACGACATATGGTAAGTCGTACACGACTTAAGACTACGAAGTTAAGGTTCAATGCCGCATCGCTTATGAGAGGACTGGTTGACTCATTTGCGACTTAGGACTTGTGATATATCTAGGGTTCAGTAAGGATGCCTTTAAGAAGTCTCAACCCAGCATTTAAGTGACAACTGACCCACGACTTAGTCTAAGTCGTCCACGACCCAACTTAGGTCGGTTACGACTTAGGACTTGGTAATGTTTCCTGCCTAGAATTGCCTATAAATACGACCCTAGCTCCAACTAAAGGGGGACTTTTGGCTCATTTCCTTCAAACGCCGTTACTCTGCTGCATTCCAAACCAATCCAATCCAACACTTGAAGCTCTCAAGACATTAAGAACGCTACAAACAACTTCAAGAAGAGATCACATACATCCAACATGGATTCGAAAACTCTCATCTTCATCGAAGTTTAAGCTACTTGTTCTAAGTCTCTTGTAATTCAAAGTGTATTGTATTTGGGAAGAATTGTATCAGCTTGTAACGAGATTATTAATAAAAATACTTAAAGTGGACGTAGGCTATACCCTGAAGCCGAACCACTATAAAATTGTTGTTGTTTACCGCTTTTCTACTATTATCTGCTTGTAATCTGTTCCCGAGTCGTCGGGTGGTGCTTTCACAACTACAACTCATACACCGGGGTGTTAGCGTTCAAATTTAAGCGTTAACATTTTTGGTGCTTTCACTGAGAACTCGAACTCAGGCAAGTTATCATCATTGCTTCACAGAGGTTTGTAGAGAGAATTTCCCTGAAAACCAGAAGTCTATCCGAGATAATGGCTCCTGGAAGGAAAAGTAGATCTGTCAGATCTGGGAATATTCAAGAGGGAACCTCCGCTTCTCCTATACCTAATCAACCCACTCCGTCTGCTGGGGTTACGAAAGCGGAGTTGGATGCTGTAATATTAGGGCTGAACCAGCAGATAAACGCCCAGAATGCACAATTAGAGGCTCAGAGTGCCCAAAATGCTCTAATTCTGAATAAGTTGAACGATTTGCTCGGGGCAAACAATCAACCGGCTGGTAATGGAAGGAATTATGCTGGCAACGTTCGTGATGCTAATGAAAGGAATGCTCCAGAAAGGGCCGCCAGTCCCTTTGAGAAAACGCTTCCTGAGGTTGGTGGATCTGGAACTCGACATGATGAGGAGTATCTTTCTGGAATGGTCCGACAAATCATGAGAGAAAGTATGCAAAGGGTTGAAGATGAGAAAGAATGTGGTTTCGCCCCAAGTAAAACTCCATTTACTGAGAAAATCTTAAAGGCGGAATTTCCAAGGAAATTTGTCCCTCCAACTATCCCAGCTTACAAAGGGACAAGTGATCCGAATGAATTCTTGTATAAATATGATTGGCACATGACGGGTGTCAGAGCCTCTGACGAGATAAAGTGCCGATATTTCCCCGTGTACCTTGAGGGTGTGGCTCTACTGTGGTTCACCAAGTTGCCAGTCCGATCTATTGATCAGTTTTCAGACTTGACCCGAAAGTTCAAGGAACAGTTCAGACTATATGCTTCAAAGGCCAAGGACATCATGTCGTTGTCAAGTATAGAACAGAATCCTGGTGAATCTATCAGATCTTTCTTGAACCGCTTTAATATAGCGCTGGCAGAGGTGGACAATGCTGAACCGCGAATGATATTGACTTATCTGATGAGGGCTATTGATAAGTCGAGCGAATTTGGGAAATGGCTAAACATGAAGGAGCCAACCTCCCTCGAAAAGTTCTACAAAAAGGCAGATGAATTCATACGCCTGGAAAGTCGTCCTGTACCGGTGAAGGAAGTGTCGGAAAAAGCTGAAGATAACACTGTTGCTCCACGCAAGAATGATTCTGTAGGGCAAAAAAGGGAAAATAACAATGGGAAGAAACAGAGTATTCTGAAGAAGCCCCGATCCTTCAAGCCATCAGAGTATACTCCTTTATCAGACACGCCGGAGCATATCTTCCTTGCCATTAAAGATTCTGTTGACCTCCCTAAACCTATCCCTTTGAGGACCGGAAAAAAGGCTATACAAAGTGGGAAGTTCTGCCGCTTCCATAATCAACCCGGTCATGAGACTGACGAATGCCGCCAGTTGAAAAATCTGATTGAAGAATTGCTAAGAGAAAACAAGCTGCAGCAATTCATGAAAAAGAATAGCAACAATCCTGCATCGTCAAGTCAGGGGCAACAGGCTCCTGTTCATCAGCCTAGGATAGGTGAGAAAGCTACGGGGCATGAATCTGGAAGGCCCATTATCAATGTCATTACAGGAGGGCCTCACCCAGCTGGCAAGAGCTGGGGAGAGATAGAGAGATATGCCAGGGCTTTGAAATATGTTCCAGCCGAAGAAGACGTCTTTGTTTTAGAAGACACTACGCCCCTGAAACAACAGAAAACTTTCAGTGATGATATTATTTTCAGAGCCAGAGATTCCTCAGGTATCGAAGCTCCTACCGTAGATCCCTTGGTCATCTCAGCTAGTATCGGACCGGCCATTATCAGAAGAGTTCTCATTGACTGCGGAGCATCATGTAATATCCTCTTCAAGAAGACATTCGACCAAATGAAAATCCCTATGGTCGATGTACAAGCCTCATCGCAGAAGATCGCTGGCTTCACCGGGGAGCCAAAGCAACCAATAGGAACCATCGATCTGCTAGTAGAACTTGGGGAAGGAGAAAGGAAAGTGGTCCGCAAGCAAACATTTGTGATTGTCGATGAATTTTCTGCTTATAATGTTTTCCTTGGCCGTCCAACGCTCGCAGCGTTCAAAGCTATCCTAGCCTCGTGGTGCCTCACTATTAAATTCCCTACAGACAATGGAGTAGGAGTTATAAAAGGGGATCAAAATGCTGCGCGAGAGTGCTATTTGACAGAGTTGCGAGAGTCAAGAAAAAGGGAAATGGGAAAGGATGCGGCCACCCCGGTCCGCATCAAAGAGCCAGCCTTGTAGCAATTACGGGGCGGACCCTGCACTGGCGAGCATAGCGGGGCACGGAAAGAGATGGATCCCAGAAAAGCCAGTGCAGGGGAGAATAGAGTAGTGCCGGTTGAAACGACGATACCGGTACCAGTTGACCCGAAGGACCCAAATAAGGTGTTGAATGTGGGTTCACAACTTAATGTGTCAATTCAGAATATCTTGATATCATTCCTGAAAGCAAATCTGGATGTCTTCGCTTGGACTCATGCTGATATGTGTGGAATATCTCCAGAAGTTGCAGTACACGCTCTGAATATTGACCCAAAGTTTACACCAGTAAAACAGAAAAGAAGAACCCAAGGTCCAGAAAGGTCAGCAGCATTAAAAGAGGAAATTGATCGACTCATGGAAAATAACTTCATCCGAGAATCTACATATCCGAACTGGGTTTCAAATCCTGTGTTGGTTAAGAAAGCTAATGGAAAATGGAGAGTGTGCATCGATTTTTCAGATCTGAACAAGGCATGCCCCAAAGATTGCTTTCCTTTACCCAGGATCGATCAACTGGTAGATGGAACAGCGGGACATGAATTGTTATCTTTCATGGATGCCTACTCCGGATATAACCAGATCATGATGCATGAACCGGATCAGGAGGACGCGAGCTTTATCACCGATGTTGGTCTTTATTGCTACAGAGTTATGCCCTTCGGTTTGAAGAATGCAGGGGCAACCTACCAAAGACTTGTTAATGCTATGTTCAAACCGCAATTGGGCAAAACTATGGAAGTCTACGTCGACGACATGTTAGTAAAGTCTAAGAAAGCAGCGGATCACATTGAACACTTGGCAGAAATGTTCGCAGTCCTCCGGAAATACAGAATGAAGCTTAACCCTCTGAAATGCACGTTTGGGGTCGAGTCCGGAAAATTCTTAGGGTTTATCGTCAACGCTAGGGGCATTGAGGCTAGTCCAGCTCAAATTACTGCCTTGAAAGAAGTCAAAGCTCCTAGAACAAAGAAGGAATTGCAAAGTCTCAATGGAAAAGTTGCCGCCTTGAGTCAGTTCATTTCCAAAGCCACAGATAAATGCATCCCATTCTTTGACGCCCTAAAGAAAGGAAAGAAAAACTTCAATTGGACTCCCGAATGCCAAAAAGCCTTTGATGAATTGATTCGCCATATGGAGACGCCTCCAATACTTTCTAGGCCTAGCGATGGCGAGGATCTTCTTATATACTTGGCAGTATCATCACACGCTTTAAGTGCAGCGCTGATACGGGAAGACAAAAGGATTCAACATCCAGTTTACTATATCAGCAAAAGACTCACTGGGGCAGAGATGAATTACTCTAAGTTGGAAAAACTCGCCTATTGCTTACTAATTGCGTCTAGGAAATTGAGGCAATATTTTCAAGCTCATCCTATCAGAGTCCTCACTGATCAACCTTTAAAGCAAGTCCTGTTTCGCCCTGAAACTTCGGGTCGTCTTCTAAAGTGGAATATTGAACTCAGTCAGTATGACATCACTTATCATCCCCGGAAAGCGATCAAATGACAAGATTTAGTGGATTTCATTGCAGAATTTACAGATAAGGGTAACAGTGAGTAAGAAACGTTCGACAATTCCCCTATCCAGTGGAAGTTATATGTCGATGGTGCAAGAAATGATTACTGTTCTGGAGCCGGAGTTGTACTTGAGACTCCTGAAGGTCGGTCATTATGCTATGCACTAAGATTGGAATTTCCTTCAACAAACAATGAAGCCGAATATGAAGCTCTTATCGCAGGACTGAAAATCGCTAAAGAACTAAACATACGAGCATTACAGATCTTTAGCGATTCTCAGCTTATTGTATGCCAAGTCAAGAAGGAATTTCAAACGAAAGGGGGAAACCTGCCCGCTTACTTGTCGAAGGCTTGGGAACTTCTGTGTGAGCTCGATCACTATTCAATAAGCCACATTCCTCGGGAAGAGAATATGAAGGCAGATTCCCTCGCAAAGTATTCAAGTTCTGGTGAAGCTCAACTATTGGGATTGGTCCCCGTAGAAGTCCTTTCAGCACCAAGTATAGACGAGATGGATATTGGCTGGATTATGAATGTATCTCAAGAACAAGAGTCATGGATGACTCCAATACTGGACTACCTACTCAGAGGTTCTCTGCCAGAAAATTCGATAGAGAGACGAAAGCTACTAAGGAAAGCCTCTCGCTATGTAATTCAGGATGGCCGATTATACAGACGGGGATTCTCAATGCCATTGCTTCGATGTGTATCCAGGGAAGAGTCCAAAACAATCCTAGCTGAGGTGCATGGAGGAGAATGTGGTGATCATTCAGGTGGTCAAACATTAGCAAAGAAAATTCTCCGATACGGATATTTTTGGCCAGAAATTAATCATGATGCTGCAAGCTATTCCCGAAAGTGTGACAAATGCCAAAGATTTGCCAAAATTCCTAGAGCACCTTCAACTGAACTCACACAAATGGTCAGTCCATGGCCATTTGCAATTTGGGGAATGGATCTCATTGGGCCGCTACCGACTGCCAAATCAGGGATTAGATATGCTATTGTTGCAGTTGATTATTTTACTAAATGGGCTGAAGCTGAACCATTGGCTACTATCACCTCTAAGAAGATGATAAGTTTCGTGACCAAGAATATCATTTGCAGGTATGGTGTGCCTCAGAAAATAATCACAGACAATGGTACTCAGTTTGAAAGCGAGGAATTCCAAGATTTTTGCAGGCGATTCAAAATCCAGAAAAGCTTTTCAGCAGTTGCTCATCCGCAGGCAAACGGGCAAGTGGAAGCAGTAAACAAGATCATCAAATCAATCATCAAAAAGCAACTCGAAAGAGAAAAGGGTGGTTGGGTCGATAAGCTACCACTTGCACTATGGGCATACAGAACCACTCACAAAACTGCGACTGGGCACACTCCTTTCTCATTAGCATACGGGTCGGAAGCAATGATCCCGGTAGAAACAGAGGTTCCTTCACACAGAAGGATCCATTTCAACCAAGCAGAAAATGAAAGGCTACAGCTTGAAGCGCTAGACTTCCTTGATGAAAAAAGAGATGAGGCTAATCTCAGAATTGCAGCTCATCAGCAAAGAATAGCCAGACATTTTAATTCCAAAGTTCGCCAACGCAGCTTTGAGATTGGAGACCTAGTCCTGAAGAGAATTATGACAGCGACAGGTGTGTTTGGGCCAAATTGGGAAGGACCGTATGTAATAGATCAGAAGCTTCTTGACGGCACATTCAAACTCACCACTGTTGATGGAGATCAAATTCCAAGGGCATGGAACAGCAACCATTTGCGTCCATACTTCACTTGAAAATTTTGTTGAAATATTGTAAAAAGAATTATGAATGTATGATTCTTGTAATTGAAAGCAATTGTAAAACTGATGCAAGTAAATAATGAAAGAATATAAAGTGGATGTAGGCCCAATTTCCTGGCCGAACCACTATAAATCTTGTGTTCCTTATTCCTATTACATGTTTGCTTTATTTTCGATATAAAAAAGTACATAGAATGTATTACTGAAATGTCGATTTAAATTTTGCAGACAATGGAAGTGAAACTTGCACATAAAAAGACCAAGTGATCCTCGCCAAATTTCAAGTCACAAAAGCCCCGAATTCAAATCCTAGATAGGAAGTACTTCAATTGAACGGCCTATGATTTCGACAGAAACGGGTCTTTGCTAATAAATTAAGATCGTTTAAACAAACAAACGTCCAATTAAGAAGCTAGTGCTCGTTCTCACGAAATTGCCTGACAGTGAAGCGCACTTCCTTGGATTAAACAAGTTACCAAAAAAAAAAAAAAAAAAAAGAGGAGGCAGAGGATCATTGAAAAGGCATAAGCAAGTGAACAGAGGAACAACCAAAGCCATCATCGGCAGCACAAGTCCTCTTCGGAGACACAACTCTTCGGAGGATAAAGACCTCTAATGGGTCATACGCCACAAAAAAAGAAAGTTCTCTACTCAACAAAAAAAAATTGGAGGAGTCATGACCCTCCAACCATGAGAGAGTAACTTCCAGGCGATGAAAACCCTCCCTGAGGCACATTTCACCAGGAGTTGAAGTGTTATGACCGCTCTTCGGGATTTCACTTCACCAGAGTTGAAATGCAAACGAAATAAAAGCCCTCTTCGGAGGCCCATTTCACCAGGAGTTGAAGTGTTATGACCGCTCTTCGAGATTTCACTTCACCAGAGTTGAAATGTAAACAAAATAAAAGCCCTCTTCGGAGGCACATTTCACCGGGAGTTGAAATGTAACAACCGCTCTTCGGAACTTCACTTCACCAAGGTTGAAATGCAAAGACAAAATAAAGACCTTCCTGAAAGCCCACGTTTCACCGAGATTGAAATAAAACTTCCAAGTGTTGAAACGTGAAAAGGCTTTCTTCGAAGGCACAACTCTTTGGAGGTACACGTTTCACCAAGATTGAAATAAAACTTTCAAGTGTTGAAACGTGAAAAATCCCTCCTTAGAGGTACAACCCCCTCCCGGGGACACAATTAAGAAGAAAGACCACTTCGGAAGCCCACGTTTCACCAAGATTGAAATAAAACTTCCAAGTGTTGAGACGTGAAAAGGCTTTCTTCAAAGGCACAACTCTTTGGAGGTACACGTTTCACCGAGATTGAAATAAAACTTCCAAGTGTTGAAACGTGAAAAATCCCTCCTCAGAGGTACAACTTTGTATATAAAAAAAAAAGAAAGTTAAAGTGCCCTTCAGAGGCCCGCTTTACCACATAGAAGAATTCACTTGGTAAAATATGCACATAAGTAAAAGAAAAAAGTGATTTCTTCGAACGACAAAGCGTAGAAACTTATACGAAGGGATTTGTACTCTACAAAAATTTTCTTTAAAAAGAATAAAATAATTATTCTTTAGCAAATAAGAGTGCAAGTCCCCTCGAAGTATAAGATATTGCAGCAAGCTTAAGGTATGGGGGCAACATGGTATAATAGTATAGCTGCATCAGTAAAGTAATACTCAAACAACATACCATAAGCCCGCTGCAATATCATATAAATAAACTTGTGCAAAAATGAATAATAAATGCATTCAAACAGAAGTCTGTACAAACAAAGGATCATTTTATTCAATTGAAATGCAGGTACAGGTTTCAAAATAAAGAAAAGCGGGGGCCGGTACCCGCACAATTCTCGACCAGTACATACAAAAGGCAAAAAGCTAAAATGTTCACTTCTTTTTACTACCTTTGGACCCTTTTCCCGGCCGAATGATTAGCTTTTCAGGCCGGTCAGTTGGCACAAGGGAAGAAGGAGGGGTAGGTGCAGCTGGTCCAACTTCTGGCTCCCCTTCAGTAACAGTGATTATCTTTCCCCTCCTCTTTGACGTTCCGTGCTTTTTCCTCCTCTTTGAGGAAGACTCACTTCCCGGAGTGGCAAGTTTAGACAAAGTTATGTCATCAGAAGGGGTCCGCTCCGGGGATATCTCACCTCCCACAAGTCCCTCGTCTCTATGCTCTTGTGAAGCGATGGGATCGTCTAAACCATGGAGGGCTTCTATTTGTTCCTCTTGCGACCTGGGCTGAGAAGCAGAAGGAGGAGCCACCTGGAGAGACGGAGGAGGGATAACCGGAGGAGGAGAAATCTAAGCGGTGCTTGATACTTTCTCTGTAGAAGAAAAGAGGTTAAAGTCAGTAAAGAGAGGAGATGAAGGCTCATCAAGGTTGAGAAAATAGCCAAGGAGCTCATTAAACCCATGTGAAGTAAATGAGCAATCCACTTGAGCGAAATTTACAGTGGAATTACCTGCAGAAGTTGTCTTTATTACATCAATTTCATAGTCTGGGGCTTCAGCACTCTCTTGCGATTCATCTGTAACTTGAGTAATTTTGGCCCCGGTATCAGTTTGAGCAGGGATCGGTACATAAGAGCTAGAGCCAATAATGCCAGCATCGACCGAAGTTGAAGGAGGGACAGTAACAGTCAAATTTGTTTCTTTTTCTTGATGCTCTTCCCCCACTATTTCAACCCGCGATCTGGTGAGTTGCTCCTTCCCTCTGGCAAGGGCTGCGCGAGCTTCAAAGTCTAAGTAGTGCACCTCCAACTCCTCTTCAGTGTACCTGGCCCCTTTAAACATATCTAGTGCGGCCTCCCACACTTCGGCCAGGGTAATCTCATACTTGGGGCCCAGGAATGCAAGACTGCCACGCCCTAATATACATTGCAAGTAGAAATCAAATAGTGTCGAGCCAATATCAGCTTTGGTAGCTTCATGGGCCTCTTCAGCTGTAATTCTGCCCGCAACAGCCTCATCCCGCTCTCTCTCGACTTTGGATAACTGGGCTTTCAATTTTTCAATCTCTGCAGCCTGAAGGCCAGTTTTTCCTCGTAACTGAGTAATGTCAGTACGGTTGCCCTCTATAATCTGCTCCAACTCATCAGCCTTGGCCTCAGCATCCCTTTGTGCGGCATGAGCATCCCGCACCTGTTGAAGAAGCACACTCTCCCTTTGAGAATAAGAAGTGGAAGAAGTAGCAAGCTCCTCTTTAAGTTTCCCAACTTCTGCCTCAAGTTTCTCATTATAATCGGCAATACTCCTCATTTCTGCATCATGCTGTTTAAGGATCTTTTGCCATTCAGTTTTGTCATTCTCCATGGTAAGCATAGCTTCGAGATTGGCCCTATTCACCCTTTGGAGCTCATCAACGAGTTTCTGCCAAGATGACATCCTCTCAATATCGGTTCTGACTGCATCAAGGTTCCGTAGCATAGCACTTTTATCTATGGGAACCAGATCGAGGTCAAAGCGAACTCCTTTTAAACACCAATTAGGAAATCGGTGTTGAAGAGTGGCTGGACCTGGTCCAACTTGGTAAGATGGCCTATTGATGATTGCTTGGATATCAGTAAGGGAAGGGGCAGGAGATTGAGAAGAAGTAGGAGCAGTAATCTTCTTTGAAGGCGCAAGCATTGGCTCCTCAATAACTTTGGCTCGTTTACTCGAGTCATCAGTTGTGTGACTCTTCCCTCTATCATCATGAGATTTGTGTTTAAGGGAGTCACTCTCTCTGTAGGAGGAATCATGTCGACTGTCTGGTCTTCCAAAGCGTTCTTCATAATCACGTCTTTCCCGAGCCTTCCGGGCTGCCCTTTCTTCATCAGTCTCTCTATGAATAGGAGGATAGGATTGATAGCCATACTGGCTGCGTTTCCCATATCGCTGAAAGTCATCATAGTACGAGCTGCCTCGCCTCATTGGTAAACCTAAAATTGAAAAAGAAGAAATAAAACTTGAGAATCCTTCAAACGTTAAAAAAGAGAGAGCATAAAAGTGCCAGGAATTCTAAGTGTGTGTGATGTGCAAACTACGCGCATCAATCTACGAACCACTCTTTAATTGAGGAGTAGTTGTGGGTGTAATAGATAGCGTCAACTCTTGAGTCGACGGCGACTGTTGCAAAGTAGAAGTAGCTTCAACTACTGAAGAAGAAATCCCGGCAGTGATAGGATCTTCCTTAAAGATCTCTTGTGAAGTAGCAAAAAGGTCGCTCAGTCCTTCGAAGGTATCGTCCCTGCTCTGCTTAACGGGACTGGATTTCTCAGCTTTTTCACCAGATTCTTGTGAATGATGGGAAGATCCCTGAGGCTCTTCTTCCTCGATAACCGGGGAAAGTTTGTCAGATGGCCCCGCAGCATCAACAGAAGTGGAACACTTCACTAGCGAAGCCTCAGGAGCAGGTCCTTTAGATATGGATGTGCTAGTAGAAACTGAGGCATCCAACACTCTAGCTGGGGAGTCTGGAATTTCATGAGGACGCGTAGAACGAGAAGTATGCAAGAGTCCGTACTGATGCAGAAACTCATCTTTTAACAGAAATTGGATATCTCTCTCCTCAACCGGCACGGCCTTAAGCCTCTCAAAAGTCGACTTGTGACTGGGATTCCTAGAGGGAGGAGGCAGCGCTGAAAATAAAAAGAAGCAGAATTAACACTTACCAGGTCAGTCTCACAAAGGCCAGATAACAAACGAAGCAAGGATGGGTGATCTTACTTCCTTCCCTCCACAGAGCATAAAACCCCGGGGGGCAACGAACGAAGAAGAACTGGGTTAGAAACCCATGAGCAGTGTCAGGAAGGCCAACAATTAATTTTCGGTTTCGGGCGCTTCTCACAACAGTAATAGAAGGATAATCTTTGGTCCGGGTAAAGGAGCATAAGTAACAAATTTCATCAAAGCTCGGAAGTCGATCAAGTGTTCTCCTAAATAGCACACACAACCCCATTAGAATGGCGTAGCCATTGGGGTGTAGTTGGGATGGAGCAATGGCCAATTGATGAAGAAGTTGTTGGAAAAAGTCATTAAAAGGAGGAACGCCCCCACTTAGGCACATTTGTCGGTTAACTGTCACAAAGCCAGAAGGTGCTATGTTAGCAGTGTTACTTCTCTCAGGAAGAATGGCATCTGATTCAGCAATGCCAAACTGAGCACACAGCTGGCGAAAAACTTTATATGATAGTATAGTGGGAACTCTTTCGGGAGGATTAACTAGTGGAGCTGGAAGAACAGTTGCCTCTCCCGTCTGAACTGTTGCATCTTCTTCCTGAGAAGTCATTCTACACAAGCAACTGGATATTCAAATATGAAGGTGCACGTTTCCTAAAAGTGTGAAGTGTCGTGCAAAACTGATAAAAATAACAAGTAAATATAACTGGAGTTAAACTGGTCGACGATTGATCGACTACGGTAATTTCAGAACTTGTTAATCTAAAGTTCAAGCATAATATTAGTGCAGGCTGGTCAGTTTCAATTGACTATTTCAGTGTTGCTTTAATATTCTACTTGAAATCGATGGCACTTCGTTCACACAATTTATGTGACGACCGCCCATGACTCCCGCACCAAAACAAGGAAATAATGCGCTGAAAGGCGTGCCAGGCAGCCATGGACGATAGTCAGGGTAAAACAGAACAAAAGAATCTCTATCGTACAACTCACAGCGCGTGGACAAAATACAATAGAGAAATATAATATAGTGAAGCTCCATAGAACAGAACATCATCATATAAGCATCACAGTAGTTTTATACAATCATCTACTCAAATCCATACATGAAAGCCTCACTACAAATCACTCAACTAAATACAGCAGCGGATACCCAGTACATATAGTAAGAAAACTAATATGCATAGCCTCCTGCTCGTCTTCGCCATCATCAACGGAAAACTCTACTCTAAGCACAGCACCTGCCACCTGCTACCTAGTCTGCCCATCCCAAACATGGATGAACAGCCCAAGGTAATAAGAGGAGACATAAAACCTTGAGTCAGACAAAGTCTTAGTGAGCAGTAAATTAACAATCAAGCATACCAAAAGAGCATAAGGAAATAAAGGAATAGGAACCAAACCATCCCACTCCACCTCTTTCTACAGTGATAGCCCCCAGACACACACTAAGGAGAAGTAAGCATAACATAGCAGATAAGTAAGGTAAAGCAATAATCACTCGAGTCAAGGACGATGTTTTCCAAATACAAACCCCCAAGGCCTAAACCAAGATCAGATAAGCACCCAGAAAACACCGCTCTTGAAGCCGAATGATGATACAACCAAACATCCAAACATCCATGACTCTGGCTATCACTGTTAACCTTGCTTCGAAATCACCGTTAATTGAATGACCGACTCCTTCCTGAGCCATCTGTCAAGGGCTAATGGTAACCCCGGTTCTAGACAAAACTCCGCACACTACCTTGTGCCTAGGACTAATCTACTTGGCCCAGAGTACTCGACTACCTGCCTGTAGTCTTTTAGGCGTCCCTATGTACTCTTGCTTTAAGTTTGCTAGAACCTTCAACAACGATGAAATCCAAGCCTTCTAGTCATCCTCCTCGACGACTATTCTCAACTTTGCCCAAGCTACCTCTTGAGCAATCCATTATCAACCAACTTGAACTACCCTTCAAGTTATCAACATGCTTGGAATGATCCCTGCCTGGATTAAGCCAAGACTCACATCATACTTGAACTACCCTTCAAGTTATCAACATGCTTGGAATGATCCCTGCCTGGATTAAGCCAAGACTCACATCATACTTCGCTTCATCGTACCAAAGCAAAGTCTCAACTCAACCATACTTTGCCTTTTCGCATCCTGACAAAGTCCCATCTCGATCTCATACTTCGCCTCTTCGCATCACGGCAAAGTCCCATCATCGAATCCATCCATATGAGCTTCCACATCCGCTTCATATACCATCGGCAGCTTTCACCATTCAAGAGCCTTTCCACTTAGCTTTTGAATCATCTTCAACCATCTTGTTCCAAATCAACTACAAGCTAACTTGGAGCAATCAAATCTAACATACATTCAAACATTCAAGCATTCAAACAAGATATATTAAGCAATATCAACTATAATGGCAATTTCGTAATTAAGTGAGCAAAAGTCCAACATATGTGAAATCATAGTTTTTAGCATAGATCTATCAAATCTAAAACATGGGTTTTGTCTCTAATACTTGTTAAATAGCTTCTATAGATAAACATTTTCAAATATGATGGATCTACATGCAGACTTAAGGAAAATGCGAGAAAACGCTAACTTTAACACATAAACATATCACCAATCCCATATACTCCTTTGGATCCGCGTGAGAGATAACTACCACTCACCAAATCACCAAAACAACCTAAAATCAAACAACTTCAGATCTGGACAGCAAGGACTTGAGCTTGATCCGGAGAAATTTCACTTGAAACGGTGAAATCTAGCCTCTTCGGATGAAAATCTTCAACTTTGGCACTTGATCTTTGATCTTGATCTTCAATCTTCAATGGATGTTAGCACTTGATAGAAGTAGAGAAAGAAGTGAAGAAAATACTGTAGTCGAGTCTTCAAAATGGCAGCACTTCGTCGCTTCAAAAACCGGTGCCAAAAAGTGAGCCAAACCCCTCTATTTATAGGCTGAACAACCCTTAGGTCGTCGCCCCTTAGGTCGTCCCCGACCTACTTATGAGTCGTTGCCGACTCATCAGTCCCTACGACCTACGACCTAACCAACACAACATACAGCCAAGGCCGACTTACGACTCAACACACTACCGACCCAACTGCCACACGACTCAACCCAGACACGACCTAAAACACAGTATCCTACCGACCTAAAAACTCTGCCGACTTATCATCCCTTGCGACCTAGGTCTCTACAGTACTTACGCGACCTAACTCCTGCCGACCTAACACACACTCTGCTTAGCCGACTCATTAGGTAACCGACCTAACACTCCAAGTCCTAAGTCGTACGACGACTCAACAACGATGCCGACTTAACACACATACGACCTAACTTAGGTCGGTCCACGACCTAACTACTAAATCCTTAGGTCGCTACAACTATTAGGTCGCTCACCACTAGGTCGGTCACTTTCTTAGGTCGTTCCTCTATCCTAGGTCGCTCAACCGACCTAACTCTCAACACATTAACACCCTAACCCGTTAGCTCCTTAGGTCGCTCACCCCTACTTACGACCTATCCTCCAAACGACCTAACTCCCAAGCCTTCCATCCTATGAGTCGTTAACTCGGCAACCTCCATAACTCGGTAACCCCCCTATCTCGTGAGTCGGTCAAATACTTAACTCCTTAGGTCGTATGCTACCTTAACTCGGTTGATACTTAGGTCGGCCAGAAACCCAAAACTTACCCAAACGACCTAAGCTAACTCGCTCACGACCTAACCTATGAGTCGGTCACGACTCAGGCTAGAAACAACACAAACAACACTAACGACCTGTAAATTCTACGATTTATCGACACGTAAAATGCGGGTCGTTACATTCTCTCCCCCTTAGGAATTTCGCCCCCGAAATTCCAAACCAACAATCAGCAATCAAAATTATTCCGCATGCCTATCATCCATAGCAATCAACAAACCATGCATCCAATTCTAACCTAGCATGCAGAATTCTATGACTTAGAACAAGCTACAAATTCATGAGATGTCACGACACTTTAGGGCCATACCTCGAAGAGTCCGGGATGAGCTGCCTTCATCCTCTCTTCCTCCTCCCATGTACAGTCGTTAACATCATCACTCCATTGTACCTTGAGCAACGTAATCGTCTTCCTCCTAAGCTGTTTCGTATCGGTTTCAACAATACGAAGCGGCTTACGAGGTCTCGAAACAACTGGATCAACCTCTAAGTCTTCACAGCTATCAGCAGAAACCACCGTAGTTGGGTCGTGCATATACTTCCGTAGATAAGATACATGAAAAACACTGTGCACACCCGCCATCTTTTCCGGTAACTCCAATCTATAAGCGAGCTTTCCAATACGCTCGATAATCGGGAATGGTCCAACAAATCTCGGAGTTAACTTTCCTTTCTTCCCGAATCTAATGACACTCTTCAGAGGAGAAATCTTCACAAAAACCATATCACCTACGTCGAATTCCAAATCCTTACGACGATTATCGGCATAACTTTTCTGACGATCTTGGGCTGCCTTCATTCTTTGCCGAATGATCTCTATACAATCTGAAGTCTGTCGAATCATCTCTTCATGTCCCGATACATCTTATTTCCACCTGGATGAATTGTCAACTTCGAGTGATGACTCTCCCTCAGAACTTCATCTCTCAATCCATCTACATCGGGAACAACTAGTCGCCCTTGCTTTCGAAGCCAACCCTCTCGATCGACCTCGAATCCCTTATTCTTCTCCGGGTCCAATCCAGATTCCAAATCACAGATAATCTTGACAAGCTTATCATCTCCCCTTTGCCTCTCACCAATTCTTTCCACAAGAGTAGGCCTTATCGATAAGTTTGCCAACATCTCAGGTTCCAATTCACATCTAGGCCTGAAATCAAATCCAGCCAAATACTCAAGACTCTTCCATTCCGAAAACATGGCTCCCAATCCTGCATGTCTTCGACTTAACGCATCAGCCACTGCGTTACCTTTCCCTGGAGTATAGGCTATACCAAAATCATACGATGCTAAGAACTCTAGCCACCGTTGCTGTCGAAGATTCAAATCCTTTTGGGAAAACAGATACTTCAACGACTTATGATCTGTAAACAGCTCGAATCTAACTCCCAATAGATAGTGTCTCCACATCTTCAAAGCAAACACAATCGCCGCTAACTCCAAATCATGAGTCGGATAATTCCTTTCATGCGGCTTTAGTTGTCGACTAGCATACGCAACAACTTTATCCTTCTGCATTAGCACCGCTCCTAGTCCAGTGCCACATGCATCGGTGTAAACCACCATCTCATCATTCCCACTCGGAATAGTCAAAACAGGAGCACTTGTCAGTCGTTCTTTCAGGATTATGAAAGCTTGTTCACACTTATCATTCCATCTGAACACTTGATTCTTCTTCGTCAATCCTGTCAACGGTGCAGCTATCTTGGAAAAGTCTTTGATAAACCGACGATAATATCCTGCTAATCCAAGAAAACTTCTCACATCAGATGCATTCTTAGGCCTAACCCAATCCTGGATCGCTGCCACCTTAGCGGGATCAACCGCTATTCCATTTCCAGAAATAACATGACCTAAGAACCTCACTTCATTCTTCCAGAAGTGACACTTCGAAAACTTAGCCTTCAGCTGATGTTTCCGTAAGATTCCTAAAACAATCCTCAAGTGCGTCTTGTGCTCTTCCTCAGTTCTGGAATAAACCAAAATATCATCCACGAACACAAGCACGAACTTATTCAACTGATCTCTGAACACTCTATTCATAAGATCCACAAAATATGCTGGCGCGTTAGTCAACCCAAACGGCATTACCAGCCACTCATAAAACCCGGATGGTGTCCTGAAAGCAGTCTTCGGCACACTATCCTTTGCCACTCTCAACTGGTGAAATCCCGTTGCCAAATCCATCTGAGAAAACACCTTAGCCTCGTGAAGCTGATCAAACAAGTCATCTATTCTCGGCAATGGATACTTGTTCTTCTTAGTCACCTTATTCAGCTCACGATAATCCACACACAACCTCAACGATCCATCCGCTTTGGTTGCGAACACAACTGGCGCACCCCATTCGGACACACTTCTCCGAATGAATCCTTTCTGCAAAAGGTCATCAACTTGCACCTTCAGCTCTTGCTGCTCCCTCGGTGCCATCCGCCTAAGAGGCATCACAACAGGTCTGGCTCCCTCAACTAGATCGATACGAAACTCGATCTCCCTATGCGGCGGCAACCCTTTGACTTCCTCAAAGACATTCTCAAACTCATTCACAATAGGCACCAATGACAGTCCATCCCGTGGAACAACTAGCGAATACATGAAGCTCATGAAGACGCCTTCTTCATGCTTACATCGTATCACAACCTTTCGCCCTTCCACATTCCCGACTGTCACCTCAAGCCTCTCACAATCAATCCTTGCCGCATACTTCCTAAGCCAGTCCATACCCAAAATAATTCCGAACCCCGCAAAGTTCAGAACAAAGCAATCACAAACAAACGAGCAATCATGACTCGACACAACTAGACCACGGCATATCATACACAAACATGACGAACCCCCAACCGGATTAGTCACAACCAATGGCCTATCAACAATATCCGGTTTCATACCTAACCGGCTTACCAAATCATTACAAACAAAAGAATGCGACGCTCCAGTATCAAACAACACTCTAACTGGAACACCACAAATAGAAAGAGTACCTTGAACAACCACACTCTTCCCCTTCTCTTCAGCAGTAGGAGCTTTCGAAGACGATGGAACAGCCCCCAAAGCATAGGCTTGCACAACCTGCCTATCTTTCCTCGGTTCTGGACAATCCTTCTTGATATGTCCCAGCTTATCACAGTTGTAACACTTTCCCGGCACTTTGGGATTCTTACAATCTTTGTAAAGATGGCCCTTCTGCTGGCAGTTATAGCAAGTCACTTCACTCTTCGGCTTCTTCTGGCCATCCCTACCCCTCTGTTGCTGTTGTTTCCTCTTCTTATTGCCACTCTGCTGTGGTTTAGATCCTTCCCTGGTTACAGAAACAACAGAACTTTCCTTAGGAAACAAACTCTCATGCCTAAGGGCTTTCTCCACAAGCTTCTCAAATGGATCGTCCAAATGATCCACTAACTGCCTCCCAAGATAAGCATCCAGACCAGTCACAAACTTCTCATTCTTCTGATAGGGAGAATCAATATACGATCTGGCATACTTAGATAAGGCTTCAAACTCAGAAATATACTCAAGAACAGGCCTTCCCCCTTGCTTGAGCTCCACAAACCTCTTAAACAAGACAGATTTCTGGGAAGTAGAGATGAACTTAGCTTCAAATCTAACTTGGAATTGCTCCCAAGTAATCCCTTCTTCTGGTGTATCTATGGTGATAGAATTCCACCAATCAGCAGCTCTTCCCTGAAGCTGTCTCGATGCAATCTTCCTCTTAGTTGCATCCTCAATCCCTAAGTCACCAAAGATTCTTTTGCAAGCATCAATCCATCTCTGCACCTCAATAGTCGACTCCGTTCCCAAGAAAGCTTTTCCTCCAAGAGCAGTATAATCCTTACAAAGCTTAGCAAAATCCACCGGCCTTGGAGCTTGGACTTGAACTCCCACATCCACTGATGATCCTGAAGCTGGTATCCTTCTCATGATCGAAGTCATCATCGCTTCGAACATAGTTCCATAATCAACAGCTCCTTCATCAGCACGGCTTTCCCTTGCAGCTGGTCTCCCTCTTCGACTCATCCTTAATATCTGTAATAAGAATGATTAGAACACCTTAAGAAACAACTGCATAAGGAGTTCAAATCCTTCTAGGCTGCTATATTATATATAGTAATCATTCATCAAAATACAATTACGCCTCTCATACGTCGTTACGTCAGCGAGCGTTGGCTGAAATCGATTAACCTGGCTCTGATACCAAATGTGACGACCGCCCATGACTCCCGCACCAAAACAAGGAAATAATGCGCTGAAAGGCGTGCCAGGCAGCCATGGACGATAGTCAGGGTAAAACAGAACAAAAGAATCTCTATCGTACAACTCACAGCGCGTGGACAAAATACAATAGAGAAATATAATATAGTGAAGCTCCATAGAACAGAACATCATCATATAAGCATCACAGTAGTTTTATACAATCATCTACTCAAATCCATACATGAAAGCCTCACTACAAATCACTCAACTAAATACAGCAGCGGATACCCAGTACATATAGTAAGAAAACTAATATGCATAGCCTCCTGCTCGTCTTCGCCATCATCAACGGAAAACTCTACTCTAAGCACAGCACCTGCCACCTGCTACCTAGTCTGCCCATCCCAAACATGGATGAACAGCCCAAGGTAATAAGAGGAGACATAAAACCTTGAGTCAGACAAAGTCTTAGTGAGCAGTAAATTAACAATCAAGCATACCAAAAGAGCATAAGGAAATAAAGGAATAGGAACCAAACCATCCCACTCCACCTCTTTCTACAGTGATAGCCCCCAGACACACACTAAGGAGAAGTAAGCATAACATAGCAGATAAGTAAGGTAAAGCAATAATCACTCGAGTCAAGGACGATGTTTTCCAAATACAAACCCCCAAGGCCTAAACCAAGATCAGATAAGCACCCAGAAAACACCGCTCTTGAAGCCGAATGATGATACAACCAAACATCCAAACATCCATGACTCTGGCTATCACTGTTAACCTTGCTTCGAAATCACCGTTAATTGAATGACCGACTCCTTCCTGAGCCATCTGTCAAGGGCTAATGGTAACCCCGGTTCTAGACAAAACTCCGCACACTACCTTGTGCCTAGGACTAATCTACTTGGCCCAGAGTACTCGACTACCTGCCTGTAGTCTTTTAGGCGTCCCTATGTACTCTTGCTTTAAGTTTGCTAGAACCTTCAACAACGATGAAATCCAAGCCTTCTAGTCATCCTCCTCGACGACTATTCTCAACTTTGCCCAAGCTACCTCTTGAGCAATCCATTATCAACCAACTTGAACTACCCTTCAAGTTATCAACATGCTTGGAATGATCCCTGCCTGGATTAAGCCAAGACTCACATCATACTTGAACTACCCTTCAAGTTATCAACATGCTTGGAATGATCCCTGCCTGGATTAAGCCAAGACTCACATCATACTTGAACTACCCTTCAAGTTATCAACATGCTTGGAATGATCCCTGCCTGGATTAAGCCAAGACTCACATCATACTTCGCTTCATCGTACCAAAGCAAAGTCTCAACTCAACCATACTTTGCCTTTTCGCATCCTGACAAAGTCCCATCTCGATCTCATACTTCGCCTCTTCGCATCACGGCAAAGTCCCATCATCGAATCCATCCATATGAGCTTCCACATCCGCTTCATATACCATCGGCAGCTTTCACCATTCAAGAGCCTTTCCACTTAGCTTTTGAATCATCTTCAACCATCTTGTTCCAAATCAACTACAAGCTAACTTGGAGCAATCAAATCTAACATACATTCAAACATTCAAGCATTCAAACAAGATATATTAAGCAATATCAACTATAATGGCAATTTCGTAATTAAGTGAGCAAAAGTCCAACATATGTGAAATCATAGTTTTTAGCATAGATCTATCAAATCTAAAACATGGGTTTTGTCTCTAATACTTGTTAAATAGCTTCTATAGATAAACATTTTCAAATATGATGGATCTACATGCAGACTTAAGGAAAATGCGAGAAAACGCTAACTTTAACACATAAACATATCACCAATCCCATATACTCCTTTGGATCCGCGTGAGAGATAACTACCACTCACCAAATCACCAAAACAACCTAAAATCAAACAACTTCAGATCTGGACAGCAAGGACTTGAGCTTGATCCGGAGAAATTTCACTTGAAACGGTGAAATCTAGCCTCTTCGGATGAAAATCTTCAACTTTGGCACTTGATCTTTGATCTTGATCTTCAATCTTCAATGGATGTTAGCACTTGATAGAAGTAGAGAAAGAAGTGAAGAAAATACTGTAGTCGAGTCTTCAAAATGGCAGCACTTCGTCGCTTCAAAAACCGGTGCCAAAAAGTGAGCCAAACCCCTCTATTTATAGGCTGAACAACCCTTAGGTCGTCGCCCCTTAGGTCGTCCCCGACCTACTTATGAGTCGTTGCCGACTCATCAGTCCCTACGACCTACGACCTAACCAACACAACATACAGCCAAGGCCGACTTACGACTCAACACACTACCGACCCAACTGCCACACGACTCAACCCAGACACGACCTAAAACACAGTATCCTACCGACCTAAAAACTCTGCCGACTTATCATCCCTTGCGACCTAGGTCTCTACAGTACTTACGCGACCTAACTCCTGCCGACCTAACACACACTCTGCTTAGCCGACTCATTAGGTAACCGACCTAACACTCCAAGTCCTAAGTCGTACGACGACTCAACAACGATGCCGACTTAACACACATACGACCTAACTTAGGTCGGTCCACGACCTAACTACTAAATCCTTAGGTCGCTACAACTATTAGGTCGCTCACCACTAGGTCGGTCACTTTCTTAGGTCGTTCCTCTATCCTAGGTCGCTCAACCGACCTAACTCTCAACACATTAACACCCTAACCCGTTAGCTCCTTAGGTCGCTCACCCCTACTTACGACCTATCCTCCAAACGACCTAACTCCCAAGCCTTCCATCCTATGAGTCGTTAACTCGGCAACCTCCATAACTCGGTAACCCCCCTATCTCGTGAGTCGGTCAAATACTTAACTCCTTAGGTCGTATGCTACCTTAACTCGGTTGATACTTAGGTCGGCCAGAAACCCAAAACTTACCCAAACGACCTAAGCTAACTCGCTCACGACCTAACCTATGAGTCGGTCACGACTCAGGCTAGAAACAACACAAACAACACTAACGACCTGTAAATTCTACGATTTATCGACACGTAAAATGCGGGTCGTTACAATTTATTTAAGTTAATTATCTGTTATTAACTAATCTGTCATTTGATGTGGGCGGTCGATGGCAGTATATTCGTCCCAATTTTCTGTAAATATCATATTAAACAGATTGTTAACCCACAAGTTAAAGTAATCTGTAAAAGAATGCAGCAAAGTTCAACAGTTCAAAATCCATGCAACAGTTCAAGGTCTAAGCAGAGTTTAAAAATGCAAATGCTGAGTCGTAGACGACTCAAGAGCTAAGTCGTAAACGACTCAAGTGATAACTCGACAACAACTTAAGTGCTAACTCGTCTACGAGTTAAGAATTTTTCCTTCGGGTTAAGTTAAGTCGTTGGTTCTCTGGTTGACTCGTCCACGACCTAAAGGATTATGAGGAGAGACAGGATAGGTCGCTTCACTTTTGAGTCGTTGATGCCTTGAGTCGGTAATCCTTTGAATCGTGAGTCATAAAAGAGAGACAAGACTTCAAGTCAGAAAGATACGAATTCTTCTAAGTCTTAACTCAGTTACGACCTAAAACTCATGCCTCAACTAGACGAATAACCCTATCTCCACTCCTAAACCCATAAACCGTCTCACCCCTAAACCGATGAACCCACTAACTATTATCTCGTCTTCTCCAAACCCCTAACAGCCTAATAAAAATAAAATATAAATAGATTGAAACCCATTATCTTCTCCTCGCGAATTATCCAAAACCTAACCAAACTTCCTCGAGCTCACCAGCAATCGATCGTGGCAACAATCGTGATGAAGCGTGGTATAAGGAACTGGATTAAAGTTGTCAATGAGGGGTCCAGATTTGCAAGTTAATGGCTATCGCAGAATCAAATGAACTGCGGATTTACTTACGCGATGCGATGATGAGGATTATGGGGACTGAATCAACGGTATGATGAACTGGTTGAATTTGTTTCCAAAAGCTCGAGGACGTGTTAATGGCAGAAATAGCTCAGGGGTAAGCAATGAGAAGAAGGAAATAGGAGGAACGACCCAAGCATTTTATACCTCAGGAAAGTGGAACTCGAATCGGCACACCAGGGTTATGATGAGTCGAAGCACACGACTTACGACTTAAGGCATATGCTTCGAGGGGCAAGTGTTAACCCGGCTTCCTCTACGAGTTAAGGAGTCTACGAGATAAGGTCTACGACTTAAGGCCTCTACGGGTTAAAGAGCCTACGAGATAAGGTCTACGACTTAAGGCCTCTATGGGTTAAAGAGCCTACGAGATAAGGTCTATGACTTAAGGCCTCTACGGGTTAAAGAGTCTACGAGATAAGGTCTACGACTTAAGGCCTTCACAACCTAAGAACATTACGGCCTGACGACCTAAGGTCTGCACAATCTTACTAGTTAAGGATGGCACGACTTAAGGAAGTTTACGACTTAAGAAATTACAACCTAAACGACCCAAGGGAGTAACGGCCCAACAACCTAAAGGGACTATGACTTAACGACTCAGGGGACGAGGAGTTAAGACGACTACACCTAAGTCGTGACGGACTTACGACCTTTGCTAGGTCGTTCACGACCTAAGGCTGCAGAGGCAAATTCAATACCGCATCATGACTCGTTAACTCCAGTTAAGCCACAAGCCGAGAATCAGTTTAGGTCGGTCACGACCTACGACATATGGTAAGTCGTACACGACTTAAGACTACGAAGTTAAGGTTCAATGCCGCATCGCTTATGAGAGGACTGGTTGACTCATTTGCGACTTAGGACTTGTGATATATCTAGGGTTCAGCAAGGATGCCTTTAAGAAGTCTCGACCCAGCATTTAAGTGACAACTGACCCACGACTTAGTCTAAGTCGTCCACGACCCAACTTAGGTCGGTTACGACTTAGGACTTGGTAATGTTTCCTGCCTAGAATTGCCTATAAATATGACCCTAGCTCCAACTAGAGGGGGACTTTTGGCTCATTTCCTTCAAACGCCGTTACTCTGCTGCATTCCAAACCAATCCAATCCAACACTTGAAGCTCTCAAGACATTAAGAACGCTACAAAAAACTTCAAGAAGAGATCACATACATCCAACATGGATTCGAAAACTCTCATCTTCATCGAAGTTTAAGCTACTTGTTCTAAGTCTCTTGTAATTCAAAGTGTATTGTATTTGGGAAGAATTGTATCAGCTTGTAACGAGATTATTAATAAAAATACTTAAAGTGGACGTAGGCTATACCCTGAAGCCGAACCACTATAAAATTGTTGTTGTTTACCGCTTTTCTACTATTATCTGCTTGTAATCTGTTCCCGAGTCGTCGGGTGGTGCTTTCACAACTACAACTCATACACCGGGGTGTTAGCGTTCAAATTTAAGCGTTAACATGCACCCTAAAGTATTTCTTCAAGAACACTCACATCTTTAATTTGGCATCTTTATTACTTACTCCAAAGATATTTCGAACCGATTTTTGTACCATATATCACATATGGTTTACACATTTTGATCCTTCATGGATTCAAATCTATATTAGAGAAAGTCTACTAGGGATATTATTAAAAATTTATTCAAGTTACTTATTATTTTGCATCATTATACATGTTAACAAATTTTTGACATTGATGGTCAAAATGAACTTGTATTCCTTTATCCTCCCCCTCAATGCTGAAGAATATTGTCACATTAAATAATAATCATCTTTGGATTCTCATTTTGATCCATTATCATATTGCTACTAGAAAATACACCATACATGTTAATAATAGGAGGATAATTCTTTTATCAATTGATAAGTTGCATTCAAGTGATATTCGTGAGCTTCTGGCTCATGTTTAAATATGGGATTCAACTATGCCAAATTTTGTGAAATATAATCCAGTTGAAATTGTACCGAATTTTTCTAAAATAAGCTTCCAACTTTCAATTTGTAGAGATAACGCAAAGATACTCATTGATGTTTTCATTATAGTTTCACTACGGTAGCCATTCATTTATATATCCTCAAAACTAAACAAATTTATTTTAAATTTGCTTAAGTATAATGTATTTTGAATTAAGATATATGTACCATTTGGTAATACTAAATGAGCTCTTTCGGACCCTTCAATTATATAGCAAATTTGCTATGGTTGTAGCTAAAATATTTTTAGATAATTCATAGAAAAATTTCTGGTTTTTCAAAATCATATGAGTAGTCGCACTATCTAGTAGGCATATATTATCATTCAAATATTGATGGTTCGTATCTTAAAAATTAAAGACAATATAGTTAGTCAACTACTAAAATTTGTAAGCACTAAATAAATGCTAGTACTTTCCAATTTTTTTAAATGCACTACTGATAGAAACACAACATTCATCAATATGTTATTTCAATTAGTTCTAAACGGAAAATATACAAGCACCAACTTCCAATTTTTTGAAACTTCAGGTTCAACCACTCTTGTCTAGTGTCTAGAAGTGTGACCATCTTCTAGTGGTCATAACGCTCCTTCAGGGGGTTTTATAAATAAATATGATCTTTTCTTTAGTTAAATATCTTATTTTAAGATTCTCATGGATATAACACCTTAAACATATAAGAGTCTTTTTTTTATCCTATTAGGAAATATTATCATTTTTAATGGCATATTCTAAGCATTGAGATTGTAATTGAATATCAACACCCAAAATCCATACAAAAATTATCACCTAATAAGTCCAAAGTTTTAACTTCAAGCATGGCTATGTTTATCATACTACCAACTATCGGTGGAAATTAAAATTCATAAGCATCAAAATATTGTTCATGGGTATATAATTAATGCATTTCATAAAATAAGAATTCATATCTGATAGTAGTTACGGTGAAAAAATAAAAACATTACTGCAAAATAGCAAAAGAAAACAAAATATAATATATAAAAGCGACTATAATTTCTTATTTTGATCCTTTTGATAGCTTTAAATCCAATCTCATTAACTCCATAAATTGATTTCCTTGGAAATGCAAAACTACCCTTGAAAATAAGGAAAGTCCTTTATATGGATTGATTGGTGAAGAAGTGATGAATTATAATCAAAGATTGAGCATTCTTGCATGAAAATTATGATATGAAATATAGACCATCTCTTCAAGATAATATTTAAAGATATTTCTTCAAGAAATGATTATGCATATAATATTTCTTATGAAATAATAGCTAGGAATATGACCTTTACGGTATAATTAGACATATGTATATAGGACAATGTATTCTTGAGATAACCTTAAACCTATTGGATCTAGTCTAAACTAAATTAGGATCCTTCATAATCATATTTATGTACACTTATTTGGTTTAATAAAATTACCAAATATATAAATAAATCTCTTCTAGAGATATGTTATTATTTTCAAATTTATAAATCTCTTCTAGAGATATTTTAGTATCACCACTTTTGGGGTTGAATTTTCTCTTCTATATATATATATATATATATATATATATATATATATATATATGCACTACTGCAATGTCACGTCAATATACAATTTTTATTTTATATAAATTACAAAATTACTACTTTTACAATAGCATAAAATATCCATGCTAGAGATTTTTGTTGTAACTGCTTTTAAAATGGCATATCAAACATTAAATGCAATGACAAAATTAAATTCACCAATTGAAAGTGTGATGCAAGAGGTAAAACCACTACTTCTGGAGTGTAACATTGGTATACGATATCAATTTTTTTGGATAAGTTATTACTTTAAAAAATTTATATCATTAATCCTTCAGGGAATATTGTATTTCCTTTTAAGGAATTGCAATGCAACAAAAATAAAATTCCTATAACATCTCTTCTGGGATGTTGAATTTTGCAATATAAAGATAAATAAATCTCTAAAACATCTCTTCAAGATATTAATATAAACACACATCCGATGATGTTTGAAATATCATATAACATAAAATCTTCAAGTAGCTTAGTTAAGACAATGTAAATGTAAAGATATAAGATAAGGTATAACTCATTTAGAGATTTTTGTAATCTCTTGAATGTGCATCATTATCTCATAAGATAAATTATTAATTTCCTTTAACTTCTTCAAGGAGTACAACCTTATCATTTTACATAATTTCAATAGAGTTTCGAGCTTCTAATTCATGACCAAGTTCATTAATGTGTTATGAACTTCGGGTTCTCAAATTTTGTATAAATTTTTTTAGATGCTTGTGTATTTGATAAATATAAAAAATACTAATAAGAATTTGAGCTTGTAAAGTTTAGCATAAAATCTTTTCATAATTCAGGACTTCAGGTCTTCGACTTTGAGTTATTCAAGTTCTATTAAAATAATTTATTTGCACAACTTCAACTTGTTAAACCTAATTCTTCCATTACGCCAGACATTACTTGTCAAAATAAATACATCAAATAATACTTTTCTCTCTGTATGATTCATCATTAAGATTATAGCTAGTACAATATCATTCAACAACAAAAATATCCAAACAACAAAAAAAAAATTGAGGCTACAAGCATTTATGGATAAACGAACCATAAAGAACATGCACATATAATTCTGAAAGCAAATAGATCATTAAATTCAGAATTGTGTTATTGAGTAAAAGAGCTTGAGGAAAGAAGAAAGAATCTAGATCGTCGGGCTGCTCTTAATGATATCGATCACAGAATATTTGAAGATGAGATAAAATAGCTATTATTTGGTCTACTTGTTTCTTAGAATGAAATAATGATTTGGTATTATTGTGTCTTACTCACTCTATGTAATATTTATTTTTACGTAGCATGAATTGAGAAACAATTCACTTCGGAGAGCGGTGAGAGAGCGAGAAAAACCTTAAACACGTCATGTCGCTTTTAAACAAACAAGAGGTTTGTTATACAATTATATATATATATATACACACACACGAACACACATACATGTGTGTATAGGATTATTATTTTTCCCTCATGTAACTAATTGCTTGTATATAGGAGGACGAAAAAAGGTTTTCCTACCAAATTTTTTGCTTGGAATAACAGCTTGATCAAAAGCACAAAAAAAGATTTAGAGATTCAACATATTCGATGGAACACTCTGATTAATCATATAAGATGGAAAGAAGATGCAGCTCTAAAGGTGAGAGTCAATGAAATGAATGAAGAATTGGAAGAAAAATGGAGGAGATGAAGTCTCTTAAGGAATTAAACCACACGTAAGTTGGGAAAGAACGAACAAATAACGATGACTTACAAGATGCTCGTAAGGAGATTATCATGGTAAAACTTTTATGTCAATATGTTTACTCAACCTTCATTGTTGTTCTTTTACTTTTCATTATAAACAGATTTTGGAGTTGAAGAAAATTCCATGAAACACACATACTCATGTGGGAGTTAATATAATCAAGAGAGTGGATGTTGAAACATTTGTTGCAGCGTACAAGAATAAATTTTCGGCTTAAGTGGCACACATAATGTAACGGCCCAAAATTTCAGTCATTTGAAATTTGTATATTTAATTGATTTTAAATATTCAAAAGTAAATTTATAAGTCGAATAACTTATATTTTTAATATAAGGATTTAATTGGATAATTAAATTGTTAATTTAATATTTGAAATTGCGTAAATAATTGGAAATTGAATTTAAAACGAATAAAAATGATTTATAAAGTTGAATTAAATCATATTCGAATTAGAATTATGTTATAGAACTTGTAAAATTGAATTAAAGGTTAACTTGTTGAAATTGAATATTTTAATATTTAATTAACGAGTGAAAATAGTCATTTTTCAAATAGCCTCGGATTTTGACGAAACTAGTTTCATTGGATCCATAATGTTATATTATAGTAATATTTCAAATTTCATGTCGATCGGATTTAAGGTTTTCCTGGGGCAATATAAAACGCTTAGAAATTCGTTTAAGTGAATTTTAAATTTAAATTACCAATTTGAAAACCTATCTTTCAAATACGATCGAATTGGCTTCTTATATAAATTACATTCCGTTTGAAAGAGGGATAAAACATTATAAATGCCAGGCAGCACGCATCGTTTGGAGTTTGGAAAAATTCTAGATGAATAGTGTAGATAAATTTTTTATAAAAGGACATAACATTTCGCTATTTTCATCAAAACCCTAACAAGCTAGGGCAAGCCGCCACAAACAATTCCAATGGCTGGAAATTCGTTTCCTTTTCACTTTGATTTCTTCAAATCCGTCAATCGATTCGAATAGTGTTCTAGTGCAAACTTGTAGTGGGCGACGAGACCTTCACATCCAACGGCTATGATGTGATATGGCATGGTGGATCTACGATAATTCGCTTGTAAAGTCACTTGCTTCGGAACGTTTTTTCGAAGCATATAGTTAACCGAGATCGATCGATCCTTGGCAATGGGTGAGTCTCGTGTGGGCACACATGGGGAAGGAGGCCGATCATCATTGAAGTCGATGAGGAGGGAGCGTAAATTCAATATCTAATGGCGACATGGGTTTGTTTTGGTTGGGTTTCACACGATGGAGGAATAAAATTAGAGCGGCCATGATCTTACTTGTTCAAATCGTAAGACCGAGATGAGTTATGGTTTTTAATTAAAAGGAAAATAGTAAATTATATTATATAAATTTGTGTGATGTTTAAAACATGATAACTTTTTTATACGAGGTCCTTTTTTGACGAAACGAATGCGTTGGGTCTGTATTGACGAGCACTGCATTATGGAGCTGGATTGGGATTTATTTGAGCTAGTGAAAATTTTGGGTGAAATTAAACGCTCGTTTGCGTTTAATTTTAATCAGAATAAATCGCTAACACGGCGACTACAATCAATGTGAGTACAACTCACTCTTTCGAACTCGCCGATATTTTTATATAAGTGAGAATAAATATTATTTATGATGATTGATGATTGCATGGATGATATATGATATATTGATTGGTATTTGGATATATACCTGCCTAGTGGAGCAGATGACCCTATACGTTCCCGTGTATGAGCGGATAATACATTGTACGCGCGTCTGCCATGAAGTGGACATTGTACACATATTCTTATACATATATTTGTTGCATGTGTCAGATTGGATGGATCCAACTGGATTCCTCACCGGTATTGATTTATATACAGATATTGTTATATATGATGTTATCATGTTATATGTGATGTTTTGGATGTCGTGATTGATGTATTTGGTGTTGTTGCAACATTGGGACAATTTTTGGAATTTTAAAATGTTGAAGTGATGATTTCCAAATTTAAAAGTATTTTAAAAGTGATCTTGGAAATAAACATTCTATTGATTTTTGAATCGTTAAGAATTGATTTATTTTGAATAAATAAACGTTATAATTTTTATGTTATAAAAATTATGGTTTTTGTGAAATAAAAACAGAATATGATTTTTGGAATGTGAAGTTAACTACTTTATAAAATAGTTTAAATTGAGATTTTTGATTTGTTATAAAAGGTATTTATATTTAAGATTTATAAAATTGATATTTCATAAATCAACATAATAGGATTATAGTGGAGTTGTTATAAGTGTTAAAGTGAAGTTATAAATGGAGTTTATAAGGGAATAAGATTTATAATTGTGAAGTTATAAAATAATTGAATGTGTAAAATAAATAAATTTAAAAGTAATTACCTTATAAATTCGATTTCGGCATGTAATTTAAACATATATAGAATTGGTAATAAAGGAGATTTATAAATTGAAGTTCTTATAAAATATAATTGTGAATTTATAAACATTGTTTTATAATTATGAAATCAATTTATTTTGATAAGTTAAATATAGAAGTTTATTTAAAGGAATTTTATTCACGATTTTTGACAGTGAAATATCCTTTAAATAAAATGTTGAAATAATATTAAATTTGGTAAACGATTTATATCCACGATTTTGGACAGTGAACAATATATTAATGAAATGTTTTGGGAAGTGGTATTGTAAATGGAGTTAAAATGGTTTAAAGATGTTTTAAAACGTATTAAGGATCGAAGCCATAGATTTCAGCATTCATTGTTGAAATAGACTTTTTCGAGAAATAAGGAAATGATGGACTATAACACTGTTATTATAGTAAATGACTTCCGAAAGGAAATGGTTTTATATAGTATGAGATTTATGTATCTATCTTATTTTCGAATCCCTGTACTAGCGATTTTGGGTTGTCATAACGATGTTTTACGCAACATTTGTTTTGATCCGAATAAAGATGTTTAAAAAAACGTTTTCCTTGAAGAAAAAAATATATACTTAATTATGATTTTAGTGTATGAAATATTTTCTAAGAGTTTAAAATAAATTGATTTGTGAATTACTTTTCGTAAATAAGTATTTGGATATGTTTCCAATATAGAAGTGAAATGTTTTGAGAATGTATCTTTATTCAATGATAATTTGAAGTGAATATTTGGAAAATAGTTTAATTAATAAAAGATTAATTAAAAGGGCCAAATGATTGTTATAGTGCTGAATATTTGTTTGTTTGTTTTGATAGTTAAATAACCAACTATCAAATTGGCCAAAATTTTAGTTCCTCAACTTGAAGTAGGAACAATTTAGTCATACACTTAGTACGTAGCCTTCTGTGTAGCTTTGATTATCCTTCGCTTTGACGATGTTGATTGGTATAGTGCAGAGTATTACTCCAATCTATCGAGCTTCCTTCTTAGCTCGAAGACTAGCAAGTTGAAAGTCGTAGGTGTGATAAGTCTATGAGACTTAGTTTCTGTGTGAAGTTGAGAAACGCTTTTGCCTTGTTGGTGCAAAGAGATCGGGATCAGATTTATCTGAAAACCACACCAGACCAACGTATATGCGATGATTGTGCAGGTTGCTTGTGACGATGTTGATATTCCAGAGTTTCATAGTGGAGGACAGCTTGTTGATCGTTTTGGGTTAAAATCCCAATATACATCCAGTAGCAATGGTCTCATTATTATAAAATATCCAATGCAAGGTCTATTCGCTACTAATCCTAGGGATTTCCCGACAGGATGTGGTTGAAAAGTACCTTTGGTTTGTCCTGTTCCGGGACAACTTGTATGGATGTTTGTCCGGCATTGCATTTGTATAGATTACATACATTCGTTTTTACAAAAGTACATCAGTGGTGGCGGAGAAGGCAACTTCTCTTAGCTTAACACCCTCCTTAAGACGTATGAGCTTAAAAGTTGTATTTTTTGTGGAAGGCAATTAGTAGTCAATGGAAATGGCCGTGTGGCATTCAAAGTGATGTGATATGTGATTGTGAAAGGTAATCGTTACCTCGTTAGGCCTCATCAACCGAAAATGACCAAAACTAGGTCAGATGCAGCAAGGCTAAGTGGGTCATTCCCATTAGGATATGATCATCCTTGTAACGACCCGAAATTTTCAAGCATTTAAAATCAGAATATTTAATTGATTTTAAATATTCATAGAGTAATTTTGATTTGAATTATGAATGTCACAATTTATTTGATAATTAAATTTTTGAATTAAATAATTTGAAAACTTATAAAATTTCTATTGATAATATTGAAGATGGTAAAAGTTGTAAAATTGAATTTAACAGTGCTCTGTTCGGTTTTGAAATTTTACCGTTTAAATTGAATTTAAAAAATAACCTTCCGAGGCACAGTCTCAGAATTCGACGAAACCAGTTCCATTGGATCCGTAATAATGTAGTATTATCATATTTCAAATTTCGTAGCCTTTGGAGTGGTTGTGTGAGCGTACGTTATAAAAACGGGCTGGGAATTTTATCGAGACAAATTGTAATTAATTAAAGATATATATATATATAATTATAATTATATTTGGTCAATACTTCAAATCCATCAGCCACTCTGTGAATTGACCCTACCTTTCCCTTCTGTAACACGCCACCTACCTGTCTCTCCTCATTTCTTATCAACGGAGATAAAAATTAAATAATATTATAACTTGACAAAAATCAACTCTTGGCTTCAAGAGCACGCCACTTCCTTTCCCAAAAATATCACGTCCCCTCTCCTCTTTAACGGCCGAGCTTCATAGCCTTTATAAAAGAAAAGACGTAAGCTTCAATTTCAAACAACAAAATCAACGAAACCTAATAATGGCGGTTTTCATCCTTCTTTTCCTCTTCCAATAATCGACTTTCCTCCTCCCTTCTTTGTTCGAAAATTCAAATCAATCCACGAATTCCCTTGCATAAATCATCTTGGGGCATCTCGATTCAGGGCCTCATCTGGATGACTCGAGCGGCGAAGCGGAGGCAGGTTGATGAAGTTGGGGTCGCGCATAAGTATCAATTTGGGATGATGGTGACGCACTCTCAGGGAAACTCGAGCAAGTTGAGGAAAGCAACGTCGATGGTCGGCAAAATTTGTGGGTTGCTTCAACCTCGATGGCTGCTAGGGTAGTGCGATTTCGAACAAATGGATCTGAAGGTTGGGGTGTTTGAGGGAAGTGGCTAGTCGTCAGGTCGAGTTGAGGCTTAGGCGGCTCGCGATGTTCACTGATGATGCTCGAGGCTAGGGTTTTGTCAGTATACTGTAAGGTATAATTTAAATTTTGTTAATTAAAATTAATTATATATACAGATTGGAAAAGGATTTATAGTAAAATAAATTACTGATTTATAGTGATAATTATTATTATTATTACCAAAACAATAAGCATGAAGGAAAGAAATTAATTTGACAGCTAGATTTAAAATAGTTGTGTTTTAAATTTAAATTTGGGTTATTAATTATTTACGCAAAAGTTAAACATATGTACAAACAGTAATATAAGGTTTTGGGAAGGAAATTATAGAAGGGATTTGTGATAAAATTTTACGATTTACATATTTCATTTATTTTTGTTTCCAAAAGATGTAATAAAGGAAAATTAATTCAAAATTAAATTTGAATGGTAATTAAGTGTTCGATTTATATTTCGAGTATTAATAAATCGTAAATTGGTTTGTACAAGGTTAAAAAATCGCGAAAACAAGACGAGTTTGAAGTGAATGACAATCTTAGGTCAAAGGTGAGTTAATCTCACTCGGTTGAATTTAAATTTAAAATTAAATTATTAATTTAAATAATTGATTGTATGGTTGAATTTATTGATGTGATATAGTATAGTTTAATTTGAAATTGGCATATTATGTGATGCTAACGTCTGTGGATGCAGGGAGAACAGGTTGGAGGGATCCAACTGGACCCCTCAACTTTATTTAATTATTTAATATTCTCTATTCTGAATATTTGATATCCAATAATGAATTATGTGGAAATATTGAATGCTATGGCTAGATTGTTATAATCGGGCAATAATGAATTACCAAGTATATATAATTTGAGTTTGGGAATGAAAATAAAAGAAGTGAAATAGTAAGTAAAATAATTATGGAAACTTGAATAAATTTAAGAAAGAATTGGAAAAGAAATAAAGTGCTTTTAAAATTCTAATAAATAAAGCTTAAGTTTAGTAAGGGAAATTTGAATAATCAGAAGATTAAGGAATTGTAAATTTCAGTGTTATTATTTTAAAAAGAATAAAACATTTATTTAAAATTAAGATTCAATTTATTGAAAAGAACACAGAAGAATTGGGAAGAAGCTGAAATTGGTATATTTCAGTTAAATGATATAAAATCAAAGGGAAAATAATAATAATAAAAATAAAGTCCATAATTAATGAACTTTGAGATAAACTGATAAGTACAGAAATTTATTTCAAATGGAATAAAGTGGGAATCAATTTGGAAAATTGATTTAAGTAATTGAGATTGGAAATTCTTCCTGGATAACCGAGTATGTTTTCAAAGTAAATTTTTAAATATAATTAAAAGTTTTTAAGTTGTTTTAAAAAGCAAGTTTTAGAAAAATTTATTACTCTAAATATTTAAAATTCTAAAGTGAGTATTTTCTTTTAATCTTTTCTTTTAATCTATTATAGCAATAATTATTTAAAGAGTGACTTAGTATTTTGTTTTAGAAAGTGTAAATCTAGTTTTGTATTTTACTAAGTAACTTTATTTTTAAATATCCATATAGTATGTATTTTTACAAATTATTGAAATTATTTTAATTTGAATGTTTTAAAGTATATTTCAAAGTAAAGTATTTTAAATTATTTTAAAAATCTAGTTTTGTGCTTGGTGATTTCAGAGGAGATAGAAAATATTTGGGAAAGTTGATTCTGAAAAGAAAGATGGTTTTGAAACTGTTTTCAAAGGATTGAAAATAGAAAATATCTTGTGAAGATAATTTGAGGTTAATAAATAATTTGGAAAATTATTTGTTGTTGGATGGATGTTGTTGGACAAATACGTTGATCGTTTCGAAGAGACCGGGATCGAGATTTATTTCTCGAAAACCACTTCGATCCGGTTTGTACGTTTCATGAAAAACGTGTTCGGAGTCGAAGATGGAGTAGTGAAGTGCAAGGGCTAGTCGCTACTAATCCTGAGGATATTTCCAAAATGGATGTAGCAGGAGTAGTGCCTTCGGTTCCGTTCGAACCCTGGACGGACTTGTGCGGATGAATGCTTGCGAAACATCGTCAGGTGGACGATGGGAATTCTAAGGGACATGTTCTAAAAAGGTAACGCTTAGCCTCAAGCCTCATCAAATGGGAATGACTGGAAATCAGGGGTTATGCAGCAAAGCTAGGTGGGTAACACCCAAGCAGGGTGAGGTCATTCCTGTCTAGATGTCCCTTTTTATTTCGGCTTAGTGGCCGGTTGCTGATCCCAACCGCTGGGTGATTTCACTTGGGATTATCCAGTAAGGGGTAGTCCCGGCCTTGAGTTGTAGGGGAGCGGGCATACTTCTTGATACGGTGATCTAGGCCCTGTACTGTGACAGGTTGTACCCTAGTGCCTAGTCATTAGTTGGAAATTCATTCTCCCTACGAGCCTTGTACGTGTTTTGTTTGTATTACCCACTCTGTGGCTAGTAGCTGGAATTTAATCATGTAACAATTTCGGCTATTTTATAAGTATTTGTATATAGACCCTATTATAATATAAGAGGATTTCTATAAAAATTGTTTTAGCTATCGTAATGTAAAAACCCGACATGTTTATTTCTGGCATGGTCTTACGAGATGCTTATGTTTTCAAAGGATTTTGAAACTTTAATAATCAATTGGGTGTGATTTCCTCATCTGGTGTCCCAGAATCACTCGGGTGTTATTTAACTCTAATGCTCGGGTCAGACCGAGTATTATAGGATACAGGTTTTGATGCTGTGGAGCTCAGGAGATGAGCTGGACGAGTACTTGTTTTATATGTATATTCCGCTGTGTTGAGTAATTCTGTATCTAGTTGTATGCCTATTATATTTATTCCGCTGCGATGTTAGATTCTGATGTTGTTTTCTATTTTCTTCTTCTACCTCTTCTTCGTCAACCCAAATGGTTCGTATTTCGGTACAACTTGAGTTGATTTTTGTAGAATAGTGTTGACTCAAGGGGTATGGATTTGCGGCTGTTACAGTTGGTATCAGAGCGTATGTTGGTGAGAGCCTTAGCTCTGGTGGGAATTACTCAAATAGAGTCCGTAGTACTCTACAATGGGTCTGAGCGTATCAATAGATATGAGCGCATATTTGTTAGTGAATATAAATCGTTTTAATACTGTGTTGATTGGTTTATTGAGTGGCATATGAACCTTCGTCGGCACAGTCTGGACATCTGTATCGAAGGGGTTTCTAAACACTTGAATAGAACAATTGACACCGTATTGTTTTTATTATGGGTGGATGAAATAATTTTGCCCAAAAATATATTTTTGATATAAAGAAAGTTTTTGTAAACTATTTTAGCTAATATATGGTTGCTTGGATGTTAGGAAGAATAATATTAAAGTATTATCATTGTTAAGTGAAATTTAACTAGAAATTGTAATTACAACCAAAGATTAAGGAGATAAATTCAATTATGAAATGAAATTTATAAATATGAATTATAAACGTAAATTTTAAATTGAAATATAATCAAATGATAATTTGTGTGAGCATAAGTTGTGCAAATGAATTATAGTTAAAATTGATTTAAGCGGGACTTGGAAATTTAAATCCCGGGAGATTTGGAAGTATTTTGAAGATAAATAATAACATTATTGTTTTAGAGGTGTTTCTGAAAGGAAATTTGTTTTAAATGGATTTTGAAAGTGAAATAGCATTGAAATCACTTGGATTATTGGAAAATAATTCTGATGATGACGGGCGCATCATCAGTATTCATTTTCGAATTTCTAAGTGACGGATTGCTGCCAAAAATTTATTTATTCAGAAAAACTAGTTGCTTTTGAAAATCTCAAAGGAAATTTGTTGGGAATAAAACCAGGATTGGTTTGGCTTTTGAGAAATGCGATTTGAGATGTCGAAGATTTCAAAATAATTTGAAACCAAAGTCGGGTGTTTAAAAATTCAGATGAGATAGTTGTAAGCTTATAAATTGAGATGATTTTTAAATCAGGAAGGGAATATAAGCTTTGAATGTTGGAATTTAAATTTAAAGAGAAAAGTTAAAAATGAAATTAACTTGGATGGTAAATAAAAATTTGACTGGATTGACATTAATTGGATAGGCTGAAAATAATATCCAGTTGTATCCGAATAAAGTTAAAATCGAATTGAGTTAAATAAATCAGAGTTGAAGTAAAATTAAATTGGGTTGATAATTCAATTTAATTAATGAATGGAATTAAATTCTTACCTGAACGAATGGGAAATAAATTGAATATGGATTGGAATTGAAGTAAATAAATTAGAATAACTTATAAAGCAATCAGAATTAAATTGCACGGGATAAAACTATTCTTGGGATATAAATAAGCATAAGTCTTGAGTTAAAATAAAAGAATAATATATTCAATCCTATAATGGATGGAATTGTGTAAATAATAAGTTGTGACTTATAAATTTTGAAAGTAGAATAGAAAATCCAAAATAAATATTGTTTCATGTTTTGGATAATGAAAAGAAAATCTAAACTTGAATTATTAAATAAATTGAACCAAGAAAATTAAATGAGGTGATATTTGGAATTAAAAATCAAGTGTTCAATTTTAGCAAGGGGAAGAACTAATTAGATAATAAATTAGTTAATGAAGTTGAATTGTGAGTTTATGATGAAGTTTGGAAATAAATTCAAGTTATAAATTGAATTCGACTTGAATTGTCAGTAAAGTAAATGTAATTGAATTGTGTGCTCATAAAGTTGGGTGGTAAATTTAAAGTGAATGGTGGATTCAGAACTTGAGTTATAAATTAAAATTTAACTTGAGGTGTTAACAAATTAAATATAATCGAAAATGTATAAAAAAATGAAGTAAATTGACTTAAGCTAAACAAATGGAAGAGTTGAATTGAATTCAACTTAAACTAAGTTTAATAATATTGGATTGGATTTAAATCAAATGAAAATAAATTTTAATCGGAATAAAATTCAGTGGGTTATAGGTAATATTTAAGGAAATGAAAATTTATAATGGATTGAGTGGGTAAACTAATTATATAGAATAAATAAATGATTAAATAAATAAGAATCAAATGAAATGTGGTTTAAATAAGTTGAGAAATGGTTATGGAATGAAATAGCTTGGATTGTTTTCAAGCTAAATAAAATAGTTTGGGATAAACAAATATGAAATGAAATGTATATGAATGGATTGTGAATGAAATTCAAACAGTATGTGTCGAGCTAGATCAAATGATTTTGAATGGAACTTGTTTGAATAATGAAACTAGTTTGTTTAATAAAATGAAATACAAGTGAATGTATTCAAATCTCAAACGTAATGAAAATGAGAATATATGGATTGTGAATAAATTTAAAAATGGAATAGAATTAAGTATAAATTTAGTTGAAATCAATTTAAATTGGTTATAAAACATAAGACGTATTTATTCACATAGATCTCGTCAAATTGCATATAATAAATTGTCATTTCATGGAAATGGAAGTAATTAAAAATTCTATGAATTGATGGGAGTAAAATAAATTAATTTTTAGAGCAATTGAATTAAATATGAGTTCAGTTTGCTTAAAAATAAATTAAATGTAAGCGATTGAGTTTTAAACCATTCAAATTGATGAAGTTGTATACGAATGGATTGAAAACCATTCAAATTGAATGAAAATGGATGTGAATAAGTTGAAACAGTTGAATTAGCATGGAAACTATATAAATTGCTTACGAAAAAAAATGTTTGGCGTGTTTTCTTTTAGAATTCATGTGTTCAACTAGTGTAAATAAATGAAATGTTGTTAAACTTTTTATATATGGCACCTACAAGTTTAAACTGAGTAAGTACAGGTACTTGGAAGCCGTGTGGCTGGATTGGGTTGCGCTAATTGCTAAAATTATAAGCTGTATGCTTAAAAATGCTAAATAAGGTACGCCTACGCAATAAAAATAGGAAATATGAACTGTTTTTGGTTTTTCCGACCGGGTGGGTCGATGTATATATATTTATCTCTTTTGTCAAATTACAAAAGATCCTCCGTTCAAAGGGGACTCTGCCAAAAGATTTCGAAAATTTTGGTAGTTAGAAAATTTTTGAAAATTTTTGGAGAATTTTTGTTAATAACAAAACGAATTTAAATTGGCAACTAAAATTAATTAGTAAATGGAACTAACTAAAATAATGACATGAATTAGTTATAAATGGAAAATAAAATTCAATATCTAAAGTTAAAGATAAATTGAATTCATATGGAAATGAAAGAATCAATGTGAGTAGAAATGGATATAAACTAAAGTGGTAAGATGAAAATAAATATAAGAAACACATAAATGCTTATACTAGCTTGAGTAAGGAATGAGGCATTCTCAATTGGAAATTGATATTTCAAATATAATCTATTTTAGTATTTGAGTTAATAGATATTGACATCTGTAAGTTAGTCGATAAAATGTTTTTGAATATTGTGATTGGACATATTGATGTGTAAGATGTGCAGGTAAAATAAAGGTAAAGAGAATTGATTTTGATTTCAGAAGATAAATTTGAAATGCTCGAGAAAAAGGTATGTATTTAAATTTGGTGTGAAATTTGATTGGGATTTGGGTCGAGCCACTTGGCCTTTTGTTTTCTTTTGGAATTTGGGAGGCTGTAGAGCCATTTTGTAGTTGTACCGAGCCAGCCGCGCAAAGGAGACGCTGGCGAAATTTTCAAAAATTTAGGGAGTTTATCAAAATTTTGAGAAAATTTTGATAATTCAAAATTTGGTTTTAAATTGAAACTCGAATGATTAAACAAATAGTATAGTTTGAAACTTTGGGAGAGTAGAGAAGTTAATAAGAACAATAATGGATCTTTTATAAGAAGATAGTGGATAAGATGTTGAATTGTTAGAAACCATTTGGTTTCGAGAGAAAAAGTAAACGGGTATTGGACAATTCTTCCTAACTAGCAATTTCGGGGACGAAATTCTTTTAAGGGGGAGGAATGTGACGACCCGAAATTTTCGAGCATTTAAAATCAGAATATTTAATTGATTTTAAATATTCAATGGAGTAATTTTAATTTGAATTAGGAATATCATAATTTATTTGATAATTAAATTTTTGAATTAAATAATTTCAAAACTTATAAAATTTCTATTGATAATATTAAAGATAGTAAAAGTTGTAAAATTGAATTTAACAGTGATTTGTTCAGTTTTGAAATTTTATCGTTTAAATTGAATTTAAAAAATTGCCTTCCGAGGCACAGTCTCGGAATTCGACGAAACCAGTTCTATTGGATCCGTAATAATGTAGTATTATCGGATTTCAAATTTCGTAGCATTTGGAGTGGTTGTGTGAGCGTACGTTATAAAAACGAGCTGGGAATTTTACCGAGGCAAATTGTAATTAACTAAAGATATATACATATATATACATATATTATATTTGGTCAATACTTCAAATCCATCAGCCACCCTATGAATTGACCCTGCCTTTCCCTTTTGTAACACGCCACCTACCTATCTCTCCTCATTTCTTATCAGCCAAGATAAAAATTAAATAATATTATAACTTGACAAAAATCAAGTCTTGGCTTCAAGAGCACGCCACTTCCTTTCCCAAAAATATCACGTCCCCTCTCCTCTTTAGTGGTTGAGCTTCATAGCCTTTATAAAAAAAAAGACGCAAGCTTCAATTTCAAACAAAAAAGTCAACGAAACCTAATAATGGCAGTTTTCAACCTCCTTTTCCTCTTCCAATAATCGAGTTACCTCCTCCCTTCTTTGGTCGAAAATTCAAACCAATCGACGAGTTCCCTTGCATAAATCATCTTGGCGCATCTCGATTCAGGGCCGCATCTGGATGACTCGAGCGGCGAAGCGGAGGCAAGTTGATGAAGTTGGGGTAGCGCATAAGTATCAATTTGGGATGGTGGCGACGCACTCTCGGGGAAACTCGAGCAAGTTGTGGAAAGCAACGTCGATGGTCGGCAAAAATTTTGGGTTATCTTCAAGCTCGATGGCTACTAGAGTTGTGCTATTTCGAACAAATGGATCTTAGGATTGCGGTGTTTGAGGGTAGTGGCTAGTCGTCAGGTCGAGTTGACGCTTCGACGGATCGCGATGTTCACTGACGATGCTCGAGGCTAGGGTTTCTCCAGTGTACAGTAAGGTATAATTTAAATTTTGTTAATTAAAATTAATTATATATATATCCTTGCTGATTTAGAAAAGGGAAAAAAGGAACATTCAGGGTACTTAAACTTTTGATGCTGAAATAGGAGTTTTATTTCTAAGGTTTGAAGAGAAAAGGAAATAAAAATGAATTGTGTACATATAGATTGGAAAAAGATTTACAGTAAAATAAATTACTGATTTATAGTGATAATTATTATTATTTTTACACCGGAACGATAAGCTGGAAGGAAAGAAATTAATTTGATAGCTTGATTTAAAATAGTTGTGTTTTAAATTTAAATTTGGGTTATTAATTATTTATGCAAAAGTTAAATATATGTACAAACATTTATATAAGGTTTTAGGAAGGAAATTATAGAAGGGATATTTGATAAAATTTTACGATTTACGTATTTAATTTATTTTTGTTTCCAAAAGATGTAATAAAGGAAAATTAATTCAAAATTAAATTTAAATGGTAATTAAGTGTTTGATTTATATTTCGAGTATTAATAAATCGTAAATTGGTTTGTACAAGGTTAAAAAATTGCGGAAACAAGATGAGTTTGAGGTGGATGACAATCTTAGGTCAAAGGTGAGTTAATCTCACTCAGTTGAATTTAAATTTAAATGATTAAATTTAAATAATTGATTGTATGGTTGAATTGATTGATGTGATATAGTATAGTATAATTTGAAATAGGCATATTATGTGATGCTAACGTCTGTGGATGCAGGGAGAAAAGGTTGGAGGGATCCAACTGGACCCCTCAACTTTATTTAATTATTTATTATTCTCTGTTCTGAATATTTGATATCCTGTAATGAATTATGTGGAAATATTGAATATTATGGCTTGATTGTTATAATCGGGCAATAATGAATTACTAAGTATATATAATTTGAGTCTGGGAATGAAAAAAGAAGAAGTAAAATTGTAAGTAAAATAATTATGGAAACTTGAATAAATTTAAGAATGAATTGGAAAAGAAATAAAGTGCTTTTAAAATTCTAATAAATAATGCTTAAGTTTAGTAAGGGAAATTAGAATAATCAGAAGATTAAGGAATTGTAAATTTCAGTGTTATTATTTTAAAAAGAATAAAACATTTATTTAAAATTAAGATTCAATTTGTTGAAAAGAACACAAAAGAATTGGGAAGAAGCTGAAATTGGTATATTTTAGTTAAATGATATAAAATCAAAGGGAAAATAATAATAATAAAAATAAAGTCCATAATTAATGAACTTTGAGATAAACTGATAAGTACAGAAATTTATTTCAAATGGAATAAAGTGGGAATCAATTTGGAAAATTGATTTAAGTAATTGAGGTTGGAAATTCTTCCTGGATAACCAAGTACATTTTCAAAGTAAATTTTCAAATATAATTAAAAGTTTTTAAGTCGTTTTAAAAAGCAAGTTTAATAAAAATTTATGATTCTAAATATTTGAAATTTTAAAGTAAGTATTTTCTTTTAATATTTTCTTTTAATCTATTATAGCGATATTTATTTAAAGAGTGACTTAGTATTTTGTTTTAGAAAGTGTAAATCTAGTTTTATATTTTTAAGTAACTTTATTTTCAAATATCCATATAATATGTATTTTTACAAATTATTGAAGTAATTTTAACTTGAATGTTTTAAAGTATATTTCAAAGTAAAGTTTTTTAAATTATTTTAAAAATATAGTTTTGTGCTTGGTGATTTCAGAGGAGATAGAAAATATTTGGGAAAGTTGATTCTGAAAAGAAAGATGGTTTTCAAACTGTTTTCAAAGGATTGAAAATAGAAATATATCCTGTGAAGATAACTTGAGGTTAATAAATAATTTGGAAAATTATTTATTGTCGGATGGGTGTTGTGAATATTAATTGAGAGTTAAATAACCAACTAACAATATTGGACAAATACGTTGATCATTTCGAAGAGACCGGGATCAAGATTTCTTTCTCGAAACCACTTCGATTCGGTTTGTACGTTTCGTGAATAATGTGTTCGGAGTCGAAGATGGAGCAGTGAAGTGCAAGGGCTAGTTGCTACTAATCCTGAGGATATTTCCAAAATGGATGTAGTAGGAGTAGTGCCTTCGGTTCCATTCGAACCCGGGACGGACTTGTGTGGATGAATGCTTGTGAAACATCGTCAGGCGGACGATGGACATTCTAAGGGATATGTTCTAAAAAGGTAAGGCTTAGCCTCAAGCCTCATCAAATGGGAATGACCGAAAATCAGGGGTTATGCCGCAAGGCTAGGTGGGTAGCACTCAAGCAGGGTGAGGTCTTTCCTATCTAGATGTCCCTTTTTATTTCGGCTTAGTGGGCGGTTCCTGATCCCAACCGCGGGGTGATCTCACTCGGGATTATCCAGTAAGGGGTAGTCCCGGCCTTGTGTTGCAGGGGAGTGGGCGTGCTCCTCGATACGGTGATCTAGGCCCCGTACTATGACAGGTGGTACCCTAGTGCCTAGTCATTAGTTGGAAATTCATTCTCCCTACGAGCTTTGTACGAGTTTTGTTTATAGACCCTTATAATATCAGAGGATTTCTATAAAAATTGTTTTAGCTATCGTAAGGTAAAAACCCAACATGTTTATTTGTGGCGTGGTCTTACGAGATGCTTTTGTTTTCAAAGGATTTTGAAACTTTAATAATCAATTGGGTGTGATTTCTTCACGTTGGTATTCCAGACTGACTCGGGCGTTATTTAACTGTAATGCTCAGGTCAGACCGAGTATTATAGGATACAGGTTTTGATGCTGTGGAGCTCAGGAGACGAGCTGGACGACGATGCGTATTCTCGTACTTGTTTTATATGTATATTCAGCTGTGTTGAGTAGTTGTGTAACGACCCGAAATTTTTTAACAATTTTAATTGATTCTATAACGTATTTAATTGAATATATGTGAAATCTTATAATAATTGAATTTTTAAATAAAATATTTATATATTTAGAATACGTATATTTAAATATAGCAGATTGTAAATTTTCAAATAATTTTATGGAAGTTTATTTAATTGAGAAAACGTGTTGTCCAATTCAAGCTATTAATTGCTTTAATTGATTTCTGAATTAGTGCGTAATGGTTTCTTTTTACTACCGTTAAAGATTTCTATCGCTTAATACTTTTCCAATCCAGGTAGACTTTTCCATTCGTAACCATTAATAAATTTGAGATCATCGACCTTGCTTTTATTATTCCTTGTAGTTTCGTGCACTGACTTTACCTTTCCCACTATCCATAATTTTCTCTATACGTTTCTTTTGCAATTGAAGCGTATATTTATATTTATGGTGGTGCGTTTATTCTGGTCTCTCTTTATTTTTTATTTTAACGCTTGAAAGAATCTCAAATCATCAAGCTAGTAGCATCCGTTCCATCCCCCGCTTTCATAAGGCCTATAATATATAAACCACTTGCTTATAGATCCGAACACAACTTTGTCATCAAATTTAATGTGCCTTCCTCTCCCTATTATTTCGGTTCCAACCTTCCTAGTAAATGGCTTTAATAAATTTTGGCTAAATCATAGCTACGGACTTTTCAAATTTCTTTCATTTTATATTTATTTCCAATTCCTTCATTGCTTCAAAAATTTTGAACGTGCCTAATCATCTCAGCATGTATATATAATGTAAGCCTACCTTTCCTTGGAAAGCTATTGCTCACAAAAATTTCCTGATTTTTTTCCTTTTATCCATTTTTATATCCTTGACTTTCAAAACTCATTATGTGTTGTACAAACAAACAAAAATTTATTGCTTTAAGTGAATAGCTAAATCAACTATTGACCGTTACAATTACTTTTTTTTTCATTTCAATTTATTACTTAAATAACGTTTTGATGAATTAATGGACAGCTTTACGTTTCTTTTGCTTTTGAAAACTTTATATTTATAGTGTACGTTTCTTTTGCATTTCAAAAATTCGAAACATGCTGCCCCATTTAAGCCATTAATTGTTTTAATTATTTTTCTTAATCAACATATAACCGTTGCTTTTTATTATTCTAGGATTTACATCCATACTTTAATCTCTGTTGTTCCATTTATTTCATTTGAAATCTAAATTTATTTACCATTCATTTGTACGCCTCTTTCTCTTCCCTCTTTTACCTCTTCGTTTCCGCGTTTCTAGGAATATATATATATATATATATATATATATATATATATAGTGTAGCATAGATTGCATCTTCTTTTCTCTCTGTAGGCTATTCGTTGCCCTCAAATTAATATTAAAAGAGGAGAGAGCTTTGTAAATATTATATAAAGTCATATAGCACGTTCACATATCAGATGCAGACCTACCTTTATATTTAAGAAACTAGCATTTTCTTTGTTGCCTGAAGAATGCCCTTCGCCATGTCATGTTGCTTGAATCACGCATGCATTCTTCCTTTAAAAATCGCCTGTTCTCATCTCCCCTCCATATTTTCTTATTTCTTCCAAACCTAAGCATGAGCTCCCTCTTTTCCTTGGCCTGCCTACTCCCCATGGCCACATGCATTAGTTGGCAAAAACATTTCCTCTCTGGTTTTTAAAAGTAAGTACGCATTTTATTTGATATAAGTCTATTTTATATATTAAGAATAGTATAGATTGTGCATAAGTTTTGTTTTATATGTTTACTGCAACTATGAGGATTTTGAATTCCCTAACAGTTGAACTTTAAAAATAATAATATATTTCATAATAGTATATATATGATAATTGTTATATTTATAAACGTGTATATAAATATTTAACTTCTGTCCATATATAAAGGTTAGTATATATTTATACTGTATTATGTATATTATTTTAAGATTTTACGGTATATAGTTTTTGACTTTTGTTAGCATATAGTTATCGTACGGCTTTTAGATACGTATGTTTTACTAACTAGTTGATAAGTTAAATATATATGTATATATATACGCGTTTTATTTTACTATTGATAGCTTACGGTATATATGGTATAAGTTTGGTAGCCTTCTATTAATATACGTATTTTTATATGTTTTATATATTTGGTTATAACAGTTTAACTATAATAAAATATGTTATTTTATTAGCTTTCATATGTTAGATATATAAAATATAGTATTTCAATTTTCGTTACTGTTTTGGTATATATATTATATAAAATTGGTGGGTACAAGTTTGATAGGTCAATTTATAATATATATATTTTTATGATTGTTTTAGTATTTTAGAGTCTACCGTACTATATTTTATTTTATTTTCAACAATTTACATAAGTTATATTTAAATGTAGGTATATATATAAATTTTCTATGGTAGTTTTACAGTATAAGTTATATCAATATTTTATAATTTCAACAGTATATGCTTTCAAAAGTTTATTTCATGTCAGCCTTAAGGTTGTGTGCACTGACTGATATACGTTGGATTTTTTTTAAGGGATGTGTATTTTGATTTCAAGTGTAGTCATATGTATAGTCATATACAAATTGGTGGAGGAAATGTTATATAGTATATATATGGTTATATTAATATAGTCGGTCTGCACACCTATGTATATATATTAACCGAGGCGTGCATATTTTTTAGCATATTTTATAAACTGTGTCTGCATATGTTGGCTAGTTGTATATAAGCTCACTTATCCTATTTATCTTCCTTGATCCAATTCTGATTTGAATTCGTCTATTCCTATTATCAGTTTTGATCATTGAACCGTGTCCATCTAGCTTTGTTGTGGAATTCGGATCTGGATTTCATAACTCACTTCTTTTTCTCTGGCCTCGAAAGGTGAGAAATCACTCACGATTAACATTCTTTTATTTACTAAATTTGATTTCAATTGAGACGACAATTGAAATATGAGGCTGTAGTTATTTAAATTGTTATATATGCTATTATCTGTAACTATTCACTTATGGGAAATGACACCATATCCTATTGTTTATATATTTATTTTGATGATATATGCCTGTTGTTATTATTATTTACATATCTATTATCACTCTGCAAGTTCCCTGTTAGTATAGAAATCACTATGGGTTGAAATGATACATACCCGAACAGACTTTAGAATAGGAGAAAATCGTTATGGGTTGAAATGATAAACCCAAGCGATTTTCATTTAATTGAATTCGGATTACGGGTTGAAATGCTATCCACCCGTATACATTTAGTGTGCGGATTGAAATGATAAATATGTGACGGCCCGGAAATTTGAACAAAGTAAATTGGAATAATTAATCGATTTTAAATATTTAAAGTTAATTTTAACTTGAATTCCAGATATCAATATTTACTTGATAATTAAATTATTGAATTATATAATTTGAAATTGAGTAAAACGCTGAATCTGGAATTTCTAAGTCTGTTTAAAATAATTTGAAGACTTATAAAATCTATAATGAGGATACTGAAGATAATAGAATGGTTGAAATTCAATTTAAAGGTAATTTGTTCAGTTTTGAAATTATATCGTTTAAATCGACATTTAAAATAACTTTCCGAGGCACAGTCTCGGAATTCGACGAAACCAGTTCCACTGGATCTGTAATAGTCAGTTATTATCGGATTTCAATTTTTGCAGCAATCGAAGTTGTCGTTTGACTTTGGCAGCTCGAAACGCTTAGATTTATTTTGATCGATTTAATTTAATATCGATCGTTTAGTTCCGTAACTCGCACATACGTTCAAATCAGCTTCCGAAACACGTTTCATTGTGTTCGGAATGCGGGTAAAACCTTGTAAACACCTGTCAGCATGTCGGATACGGGGTCCGGAATTTCGCAGTATGTTTAACGAGACGTTTGTAAGTTTTATAATATAATAAATATTAAAAGTACTTTTGGTCAGAGATTTTTTTTAAACAGCGTACGCAAGAAGTTTTTTCTAACCCTATAACTTAACTCCCCTCTCTGATTTTCAATCCGAAACAAGAATTCGAGAAAAAAATATATAATAAAAATGGCCGAAGCCGGCCTCTAATGAATTCGATCTCGTTCAATCGAAGTTCAATTATTTTGCTCGAGTTCGATAACTTAATCTTCAGTAAACAAGGGGTGTGGCAAGTGGTTCAACGAGGGCGAAGTCGTGACAAACTCGAAGTTGTAGCTTGCGTGCGATGGGGGGGCCTACTCGATTGTCGCGATGTCGCGAGGGTGAGGGGCGCACTGGGTAGGGAAGCGGCGACTCAAAATTGGGAATTCGAACTAGGGTTCGTCGAAGAGGCAGAGTCGCCGTAGTTTTGAGGTCGCGTGTGTGGTAGTGGAGTCGGCAGTAAGGTATATTCTTTGTTGAAGCTTAGCATTTGATTTAATTTAGTTTCAAAGTAAAATATAAAGAATGCTATATATATGTGTATAACAGTAGGTTATTTTCTTTTAAATTTTAGGTTTATGAAGTGTGTATTTATATGAAGATAAACTGAAATCATTTTAGATTTGGGATATAGAAATTTAAATGAAATATTAGATTTTAATAATCTATGTAGGTATTTTTACAAATATATACATACATATTTCATTTACTAGCTTATATTTTTTTTTTATATATAACGTATGTTGGAGAAATTGGTTTAAATATAGTTTAATTGTTTAAAATGAAATCAGTGGTTAATTAAATTATCAAATGAAAATTATGGCTCAATAGACTCGAATATTAATAAAACATCTAATGTTTTACAAGGTCAATGGTCGTGAAGAACAAGTCATGAAGGAAATGGGCCACAAAATGACTAAGGTGAGTAAATCTCACTAAAATGGATTTTTATTTAAATTTAGATGGTTAGATTTAAATAATTAGTTGAGCGCTTAAATTGATTGGATGTGCTTTGATGATGATGTGATTTTGATTTTGATTGATTCTCGAGTTAATTGTGGATTGACTCGAAGTATATGGTGTTTTAAATTGTTTTGAACTTATATCATAAATAAGACAATGATTCCATTGTAGATTTGGAGAGGGCTTGATGTGTTGTGATTCATTAAATTAGTAGGGAATTTGAAATGAAAAATTTGATTGATTTAATTAATTAATGATTTGGCTTAACTAATTTAGTAACGAATGAGTTGAATTAATTAATTAAGATTCAAGTAAATTAATTAAGGAGTAAGTAATTTATTTAATGAAGTGAATAAAAGATAATTAAATATAGGTAGAGGGTGTTTGAGAAGGATTAATATCAGGGTTTAATTAATGTAATTAATTTGGATTGGGATAATGGAAATGAAATTGGAACTCATAATTTATATAATTAAGGATGTAATTAAGGATAAATTAATCAAAATAAGTGACTTATGAAGCTAATTAATAACTAATTAAGGATTAACGTAACTAAAATAGTTAATTAATTCATGAAGTAATTAAGATTACCTATTGACTTTGGTTAAGAATAATTAAAAATCGTGAAGCTAATTAAAGATGATTACTTAAATGTAATTGAAAGATAATTAATCCAGGGTGATTAATTAAGATGAATGAGGATGGGTTGACCAATTAATTAACTTGGAATTTAATTAACGTTGAATGACGGGATATAGGTAATTGAGACTTGAAATTCAATTGAGTAAATTGAATTGTTTTGTATGTGATGGATGATTGATTGATATTGGATGTTTTGAATGTGGGTATCTCTGATATGGATGTTGTTTATTTCAATTGAATAACATAAGATAGGATAACATGAGTTTCGAAGAGACCGGGTCGGGTATTGGGGAATACCCGAAACCCCCTTCGAATTTGTTTTAAATTGATTTCTTAAATCAATAGGATGGAATGAATTGATTTAAGTGGATTAGACTATTTTATCTAAGTTTGATACTTAGAAATTTATATATGAAATAAGCATTGTCTATAGCAAATTGTGAATTGGTAAATGGATATAAGTTACCCCGGGTTATATAAGTTGATTGCTTTGGTATTCCATGTTAGTTGAGTTTACTCACGCTGGTTTCCAGCCTGACCAAGGTGTTACTTTGATGTAATGCTCTGGTCTGACCGAGTATTACAGATATCCAGGTAGGTATGTTCTAGAGCTCAGAGGGCGAGCTGGATGGCAGTATCGTATAGAGTATATCCGCTGTATTTATATTATTGTTAATCGGAGACATGATAATTGTAAATATTCAGTGACTGTATATAATGTGAAACTCTGATGTATTAGAATGTAATCGGCATATATAATATTCTTTTGCAAGTGTTATTATTTATTATTATATTTTATCCGCTGCGAATGTGAGTTGTTGATGTTTATGTTCTTCTTCTTCTATCTCTTTCTTCTTTTCATAACTATCTGGAATTTCGGGTGTGAAAATTTCGGGTCGTTACAGTTGGTATCAGAGCTGAAAGGTTAAGCGAGAACCTTGGCTCTAGTGGGGATTACTCATTTAATAGAGTCCGTAGTACTCTATAATGAGTTGAGTGCATATATATATATATATATATATATATATATATATATATATATATATATATATATATATATATGAGGGCGTACTTGTTATTTTCTTATATAAGAGTTTTAAATGATTTTATATAAAAGTATATTTTGATATATAAAGCAATATTCCCTTCTAATGGATATTAAGGTGATGGTTGTTAAATTAATAGAACTAACTTAAGAAGTAATAAAATACGACCAAACATAAATCTTGAATTGGAATTAACTTAAGTGGTAACAGAAAATACAATCAAAGTTTAAAATTTGTAATTATTAGTTAAGAATGAAATTTCTAGAACTAGAACAAAAAAAAAAGAAATAAATTAAATTGTTTAAAAGCTTTAAATAAACAAAGTTAGCTTGGTTTAAAGGGTTAAACCAACATTTGGGAATTCAACTCGAATGTATATAATTCGAGATGGTTTGAAATTGAGATTAGAATTGAATTAATTGGATTCGTGGTTAAAGATGGATAAGTTTAAAAATTTAAATGGGAAATTGTATTGGATTAACTTAAAAAGGGTATTGAACTTGAAGAGAGTTCAATTGATATTAGACCAAATTTATTTGAATACTTTGAAATTGGAATTAAGGTTGAATTGGATTAAAACCAAATGGAATTTGAAATATAGATTGTAAATGTAATTTATTAATTGAAATAAACTTCATAAATAAATGAGATTGTAATTTGAAATAGAATTCCAGAGAATATTTGAAATAGAGTAAGATGAAAATTCCAGAGTAATGTTTAAATATGAATTTGATGGATTGGAAGTTTGGAATTTTGGGTAAAAATAAAATTCCTTTGGGTTTGAAAGTAGTTTCCAAGGGTTTTAAAGAAAGAATAATATTATTTCAAAAATATTTTTGTGTTTGAAATTTGGGAGATTTGAAATCAAAAATATGTGGAAGTGTTTTAGAGAGATTAAAGCATTGAACTCTTTTGGTCATTGGAAAATAAAGTCGGTGATGACTGCAGCATCGTCGATGTTCATTTCGAGTTTCTAGATGAGAAATTGCTACCAAATTGTTTTAAATTGGGATTGTTTGTGAATTGGGTTTGGTTTTGAAAATTCAAAGGGATAATTGAATTCGCCAAAGAATTTTGGATATAGTTGAATTCTAAGGTGATATTGAAATTTGGAAATTTGTTTAAACTCTGGAATCTTGATTAAATGTTTATGGAATAATAAAAATATATTGGCTAAATAAAATGTATAATTCTAAGTTAAAAGTAAATGTGAATGTAATTGATTATAAATAGAAGGTGTAAAATTGAAATTATACTTAAAGTTGTACAAATTTAAAGATTAAATGGAATTTGATTTGAAATTAGAAAGGAGTTGTGAATCAATTCAATTTGAATTGGGAATGAATCAAGTCCAATGGAAATTGGAGTAAATTAAATTGGAATTGGGTTAATTTAAATGGAGTGGAAATTTAAATTGAATTGTTGGGGAAGTGAACAGTTTTGACTCTAGACCATTTTCAATATAAATTGTTATAATATAAATGGTTTTAAATCTATGTTCTTATTTATTTACTAAACAACTTTCTTTTTAAAAACCCAAACTATTTTATACTGGTTTTTGCCACTACTTTTGGAACTATTTAACTATTTTACAACTGTTTTATAGACTAATTACTAATTTTCAACTGAGTGATGAATTAATTACTATTTTACAATTATTTTGCAATTATCTAAAATTTCTGAGACTATTTAGCTGTTTTTCAACTATTTATAATTAGTCAACTATTTTGCAGCTATTTTGCAACCTATTAATTATTTTTCAATGACTTATCTATTTTAAAAAATTTAAGCTATTTTCTAAATATGAACTGGTCGGAGTTCAAACTGTTATTGATTAAATAACCAACTGGGATAAGAATTGAAGTAATAATCCAAATGAGGTTTAAGGCGAAGGTGAATAAGTGAATGGAAATTTAAGTGAATGTGAATAGAAAGGAAATTGATATTGGAAAGAGTAATCAAATGTGAATATTTTATTTTGGGTAAACAAAGTTATCTCTTTGTTATATATATTCTTCCCTTGTTGGATCTATTGTGAGAAGAAAAAGGATTTTGGAAGTGTTTGAAGTATAAAAGGAATTTTATACGAGTTTAAAGTGATCCAAGGTTTTAAAAGTTATATATACCTGTATATGTATATAAAGGATCTTATGAGGATTTTGGAAAAGGTTTTGGGAACCTTTTGGATTTGGAAAGGCTTTTGATTTTTGGGTAAAATCAATATTGAATTTGGAAAGCCTAGTTTAAGAATTATCGATTTTGGGATAATCGATTTTGTGTAAAGGAGCTTTGATAAAATTCATACTAGGTGTATGATTTGAAAGATACTATATGTGTATAGTATAAAATGTTTTGATGATGACTCTGGGGAAAAAGGCGCTCCCTTGAAATGAACTTCTCAGGAGTGCCACCGCGTGGTGCAGCCTTGACCCCAGGGGGGTTCTAAAGTTGATCCTGGGAGTAGTCCGGACAAAACTAGTTCCTGAGGATTATGAGTTGAGTTTACCATAGCGTAAGTCGTGTGTGCCGCGGAGAGCCAACAGTTACATGTACTTTTGTTGTGACTGCAACGTAACCCAGGTTGTAACTGTGACCTATGGTAACATTGCGAAAGTCGTGTGTGCCGCTGAGAGCCAACAGTCTGCGTTTGAGTTTATCTCGGTAGACTGCGACCTATGTAGGAGTGGAGAAGTTTCATTTCGACAGCGAAAATCAGAGTGCTGCGGAGAGCCTGCAGTTACATGGACTTTTGCTGCGACGGAAATGTAACCCTGGATGTAACTGTGATCTGTTGTGTGGGTTCCATGGCGTAATCGAGAGTGCCGCGGAGAGCCTGCAGTTACATGGACTTTTGTTGCGACTGCAACGTAACCCTGGTATGTAACTGTGACCATGGAATGGGGGTGATGATTTTCAGAGCATCCTCACTAGAGATATTTCCTCTATTTTCAAAAAAAAAATGTTTTCTAGATTTCCAATAAAATTATTTTCCAAGTATTTTCGCTGGGTGTTGAAAACGGGTTTACCAAGTACTTATAGATTTTCAGTCCTACGCCTGATCAACGTATGACTGAATTTCTGTGAGAACAAGGATGGACTGGTTGAAACATTGAGTTATAAGAAGTATCTTTATAAAGGGCTATTATATTTAGTATGATGTGAATTTAGAAGCATCTCTAAATTTATTTTAAATAAAAGAGTTGGAATTTTGGGAAATAAAAAGGAAATCCAAACTAGAATTTTAGTGAAGTGATTTTGTAATTAAAATCGAATATTGATTTAGAAGTTGGAAATAAGCTGATTGGTTAAATAATTGTTTGATTGAGTACGTTAATAAAATTTAACTTGTAAATAAATGGATTGTAAATTAATAATGGAGTTTGGCAATGAATTCGAATTGTGGATAGAATTCGATTTGGATTTGATATAAATTAAATAAGAGGAGATGTTGTAAAATAAAAATAAAATAGAGTTGGATTGAAAAATGTGATGGTTTGAATTATAAATAAAATTCAAGGGTGATTTGAATAATATTTAATGGAATTTGCAAGTAAATTGGAGATAAGAGAAGTGTTGTCATTTGATATGGGAGTAAATAATAATAGAAATGGTTGGGTTGCAAACAAAACCCAAATGAATAGAAATAAATTGAAAATCACTTTGTATTAATAAAATAAATTCGATAACGAATTAAGTAAGTAAATTAAAAGTTTTAAGTTGGTAAGTTGAGTTGAATAATAAATGGATGAAGTCTGGTTGAATAAAAACTAAATCAAAGTGTGATTGGAATTGAATTGCACAATGAACTTAAATTGGGTGGTATGTTAAATTGACGTATAAATGAATTAAGTATGTGTTGGATATTACTTTGATGAATTGAGAAGGTGAATTAAATTTAAAATTTAAGTGGATGGGCTAACAAAATTTAATGGGATTTGATTTGATGAGAATCAAATTTAATGGAAGTTGCTTAACTGAGAATCAAATAGAAGCAAACTTAAGTTTAATATTGGAATAAACTAAAGTAAATTCACTTAAGTTTAAAGTTATGGAAATTTGGCTTCGAAAAAGAGTGAAAGCCCATTAAATAAAGCTTGGGTTGAATTAATTTGGGAATGGCTAGTAGTATACAAGAATGGAATGTGTCGAGATAAATAAAATGATTGTGAATAAATTAAAATGGAAGTGAAGTAAATAAAATTGAGTTGGAATCAATTTTAATAGGTTGTAAAACATAAGTAATTATTTATTCACATGGATGTTATCAAATTGCGTAGAAATAATTGTTGTTTAACGTAAACTGGATTTAATTAAATTTTATGGATTAGTGGAAGCAAAAATAATTGACTTTTGAGTTAATTGAAGTGAATATGAGTTTGTTTTGCTTAAAAATGAATTGAATGTGAACAATTGCTTTGTAAACCATTAGAATTGAATGAAAAGACATATAAATTTGATTGGAAACAATAGATGTGCTTTAAAACATATTAATTGCTAATTGGAAGTGTTTGGTGCTTGTTATTTGTGTAATGCTTGTGTTTAGCTATTAGAAGTGAGTGAAATGTTAATAGATTTTCTATGTATGACACTTACGTATTTAAATTGAGTAAGTACAGGTACAGGGAAGCCGTTTGGCTAGATTTGGGGTATGCTAATTGCTAAAAAAAATAAGCTGCTTGCTTAAAATGCTAAATAAGGTACGCCTACGCAATAAAAATAGGAAATATGAACTGTTTTTGCTTTTTTCGACCGTGTGGGTCGATGTATACCTATTTATATCTCTTGTCAAATTGCAAAAGCTCCTCCGTACAAAGGAGACTCTGCCAAAATTTTCTGAAAAATTTGGGAGTTAGAAAATTTTTGTAAAATTTTATTAACGACAAAACAATTTCAAATTTGAAACCAAAGTAAATGAGTAAATGAAACTAATATGAATCAGTTATAAATGGAAAATAAAATTTAATATTCATAATTGAAGACGTATTAAATTCACATGAAACAAGGAAAACTAATTTGCATAGAAGTATAGGTGAAAACTCCTGTAAGAAAAAATATAAATGATTTGAAAGGTTACGATTGAATATTGTTGCTAAGTAAGATATGCAGGTATAAAAAGGTAAAAAGAAAGTTGGATTTGATTTCCAAAGATAAAGTGAATTGCCCGACAAAAAGGTATGTATTTAAAATTCTGTATGAAATTGGATTGGGTTTTTGATGTAGCCACTTGGCTTTTGTTTTCTTTTTGGTATTTGGGAGCCCGTAGAGGCCTTTTGTAGTAGTAACGAGCTAGCCGCGCAAGGGAGACGTTGGCAAAAATTTTCGGATTTAGTGAGTTAGAAAAATTTTGAGAAATTTTGATAATACAAAATTTGGTTTTAAATTGAAACTCAATTGTTTGAGCAGAAGAGTATTGATTGAAACTATAGAAGGTTTTGGGAAAGTTGGATAAGGTGATAGTGGGCCTTTAATAAAAGATAACGGGTAGGATGTTAAATTGTGAATTTTGGAAAGGAGAAATGGGTATTGGTCAATTCTTCCTAATTAGTAATTTCGGGGACGAAATTCTTTTAAGGGGGGAGGAATGTGACGGCCCGAAAATTTTAACAAAGTAAATTGGAATACTTAATCAATTTTAAATATTTGATGTTAATTTTAACTTGAATTCCAGATATCAATATTTACTTGATAATTAAATTATTGAATTATATAATTTGAAATTGAGTAAAACGCTGAATCTGGAATTTCTAAGTCTGTTTAAAATAATTTGAAGACTTATAAAATCTATAATGAGGATACTGAAGATAATAGAATGGTTGAAATTCAATTTAAATGTAATTTGTTCAGTTTTGAAATTATAACGTTTAAATCGACATTTAAAATAACTTTCCGAGGCACAGTCTCGGAATTCGACGAAACCAGTTCCACTGGATCCATAATAGTTAGTTATTATCGGATTTCAATTTTTGTAGCAATCGGAGTTGTCGTTTGACTTTGGCAGCTCGAAACGCTTAGATTTATTTTGATCGATTTAATTTAATATCGATCGTTTAATTCCGTAACTCGCACATACGTTTAAATCAGCTTCCGAAACACGTTTCATTGTGTTCGGAATGCGGGTAAAACCTTGTAAACACCTGTCAGCATGTCGGATACGGGGTCCGGAATTTCGCGGTATGTTTAACGAGACGTTTGTAAGTTTTATAGTATAATAAATATTAAAAGTACTTTTGGTCAGAGATTTTTTTTAAACAGCGTACGCAAGAAGTTTTTTCTAACCCTATACCTTAACTCCCCTCTCTGATTTTCAACCCGAAACAAGAATTCGAGAAAACAAATATATAATAAAAATGGCCGAAGCCGGCCTCTAATGAATTCGATCTCGTTCAATCGAAGTTCAATTATTTTGCTCGAGTTCGATAACTTCGTCTTCAGCAAGCAAGGGGTGTGGCAAGTGGTTCGACGAGGGCGAAGTTGCGACAAACTCGAAGCCGTAGCTTGCATGCGATGGTGGGGGGGCAAATCGATTGTCGCGATGTCGCGAGAGTGAGGGGCGCACTGGGTAGGGAAGCGGCGACTCAAAATTGGGAATTCGAACTAGGGTTCGTCGAAGAGGCAGAGTCTCCGTAGTTTTGAGGCCGCGTGTTTGGTAGTGGAGTCGGCAGTAAGGTATATTCTTTGTTGAAGCTTAGGATTTGATTTAATTTAGTTTCAAAGTAAAATATAAAGAATACTATATATATATGTGTATAACAGTAGGTTATTTTCTTTTAAATTTTAGGTTTATGAAGTGTGTATTTATATGAAGATAAACTGAAATCATTTTAGATTTGGGATATAGAAATTTAAATGAAATATTAGATTTTAATAATCTATGTAGGTATTTTTACAAATATTGTAACGCCCCGAAAATTTTCGACTTTCGAAAATTCAACATCGATACTCACTTTATCGACTGCCGAGAAATCGAAGGCCGGAAACACGGAATGTTATGGGTTTTAAAAGAAATTTAAGAAAAGAAAAAGAGAGAAGAAGAGATAAGAGATAGAAAAATGGAGAGGAAAGAAAACAGAAAATTTTAAAATAGAGAATGGACAGAAGGAAACAACAGAACAACAACAGAATCTCACAATTCGCAGCGGAACAACATATAATAATAAATGAATAATCTTTAAACAAAGAACTATATCAGTTATTACATTACATTTCATTACATCATATCATCAGAGTGTACAACATCATACAACAACAAACAGTGCAGCGGAAAAAGAAATACTATATAAACTAGTAATACGCCATGCCATCCAGCTTGCCTCCTGCAACTCCTGAATATCCAGATAAACCTAACTCTTGACTGCCCGTGTGGAAATTGGTGGGCACCCAGAGTTTAGGAAGGAAAACAATAAACTCCAAGTCAGTCATGTGACTGGTGTGAGAACTCAAAACAGTTTATTTATCTTTAAAATCAAAATAGAGAGATATTTTTATTTCAATTCACAATGCTTTTAAAAATGAGACTACCATAAGGCCTCCCGCACACACACACAATGCAAACGCAGAATCGGAGGAGATTTCTCCTTATGATAGTCAAAGATGCTTGATACGCATTTAAAATAACATTTGATATTATTACTAGTGCATAGTGTAGGAAATTATTTCGAAAGTAGAATATAAATCTTAGCCAACATAGACATTTCGAACTATGCCTACTATAGCTACCATCCAAACAGTGTTGCGACACCATAAGTGAATGATAGGTTCTACAACTAATACCGTACAAGTTTCGTATTTGGAGAATGGATTTTTCCAACAAATGGTCAGGCCAAGGAACTTCCCATTGCCACATGGAAACGCCTCTGGATGGACGCCCCGAGAACCACCGTCCTCTGCTAAACAAAGCCGGGAATCCCTTTTCCCAAGGAATATTACAAACCCTCAGATATGCCACCCCCGGTCCTTTGGGACCTTTAAACGAGAGCTCTCTAACCAACATCACACCATAAAAATAAGTGTTTCAACATGAGTAAGTATCTGGGCTCCATTCCATGATACTACCCTTTTCCAGAAGGAATGGTCATACCCTAGGGAAGTTATCCCTGAAAACCTTGCCGCACAATTCCTGTTTCGACCATTACCGGGTTGTGAGGCTCGACGAATTCACGTCCACAAAAACATACTTTATACAAAAGCCATGCTTTGGGTCACAAATGATCAACACAATGATCACAAGGATAGACGATCAAATAAACGATCCTATCACAAATAATCAACACAATGATCATTTCAGCATCACTCAGCATGTCACATTACCAAACTGGGAATATATCGCTGATAACATTCAACTATATAACCTCTGAGCTCGTACGTCTCAGAGAAGGGTGTTAAGCTAAAAGAATAAATTCTCTTCCACCAACAGAAATATATTTGAAAGAAATCGGCTTTATATCTCAACTTGTAATGTCAGACATACAATCCATACAAGTCTGTTCCGGGCTCGAACAAAACCGAAGGCACTTCTTACGAAGCCCTTGCAATACGGGTATTCACAATCCCGATCGAATTTCCCATCACTTAAGGAATCTCTATACCAGGAGCTACCCAGTGCAGAGACAATCGATAGGTCATCCTATCGCTTTCACAAATACTCGGTCTTCAACACCGATCTTCAATGCAATTCACAACGACGTATCACATATTCGGAATGGGTTATACGACCCCATGGTCCTTTCCCGGTTAACCCGAATAGTGAGCGCTTATTCAAGAATAAGTGTGGCATTCAAATTCAATCAAATCACATCATATACCCATTCAAAGGGAAATATTGATAGTCGGTTATTGAACTATCAATGGATATGCACAACATCACCAGATTCCAAATAATTTTCCAAATTATTTACTTTCCAAAATATCTTTACAAGATATAAAATTTCAACATTTCAAAAATAAATCAATATTTATTTTTCTAAACAAATCCCACTTTCTTTTATAAATTCCTTAGTGAATTTATATTCCAAAATATTCATGCATATATGATTTCAATTATTCATTTCAATTTATCTTCAAAAAAATAAATTCTAATTATTCACTTCATATTGGAAAACATTTCCATACTTATTTATTCATAAGTAATTCACAAATCTTTTTATTTTCAACACTTGGAAAATATTCAATATACTTCAATTGAAATTAAATATACATTTCATTCTTTAAGGAAATCATTCTCTTAAACATATTTATTTGGGCCAAAACGAATGTTGCGTAAAACATCGTTACGACAACCCAAAATCACTAGTATAGGGATTCGAAATTAAAATAGATATATAAATCCCAATGCTATCCAAAACATTTCCTTTCGGAAATCATTTACTATAACAACAGTGTTATAGTCAACCATTCCATTTTATTTCTCGAAAACATCTATTTCAACAATGAATGTTTAAATCTATGATTTCGAATCTCAACACATTTAAAACATCATTAGATCGTTTTAATTCTATTTAAAACATCACATTCAAACATGTTCTTTAACGTATTATTCACTATTCAAAAACGTGAATATACTTCGTTAACAATTCATCCTTTTATTCATTTCAATTCAAAGGATTATTCACTATTCAAAAATGTGAATATAACTCCATTTCTAAGTTATAACAATTAACTTATCAAAATAAGTCGTTTGCAAATTTATAAAACAACGTTTATAAATTTCATTTCTATTTTTTTATAAAAAAAAACTTCCTTTTTATAAATTCTTTTATTAACCTATTCCTGTTTATAACTTAATTATAAACTAAAAGTTCACATTATAAATTAAATACTTATAATTTATTCGTTTACAAAAACGTTCCTTTGAACTTCATAATTATAAATCTTATAACTTATAAGATTTAATTTTTCACCCAAATCTATTCCTCAATTAACTTCACCAATTTATAAATCTTACTATTTATAAATTTTATTTATAACTTCACAGTTTATAATTCTATAAATTTCATTCATTTATGAAATTCATTTTCACTTCATTCAAACACTTATAAAAACTCGTTTTATGATGTCTATATTTCAATTTATAAATATCCATTTATAAATCACTTAATATAAATCAATTATATTATTATTCTAAAACGTCTTTAATTTCCTTTATAATTTCACCATTTTGATTTATAAAATAATCAAAATTTATAAATCCTATATTTAAACTTTTCACAATAAATTCTAAAATCCCGATTAAACTATTTTATAAAATCGTTAGCATCATATTCCCAAAAATCAGTTTTTAACTATTTTTCTTAAAAATCATAATTCTTATAACTTTAAAAATTATAACATTTATTTATTTAATATGGATCAATTCCAAAATTATTTTATAAAACGTATACTCTTCAAAAATCACTTTTGAAATCATTTTAAAATTCCAAATTTGGTCCAATGATGCTACATACCAAATAGTCAATCACGACAACAACGATATCATATATCAATATGATAATCCATCAAATATCAAAATATCTGAAAATCAAATAAATACTGTTGAGGAATCCAGTTGGATCCCTCCAACCTGTTTTCCTGCATCCAAAACATTAGCACAATACCAATTTCGCTCCAGTACGAAATTATCGCGGTATATGTTCTTATTAAATATTATCCGCTTAATAACGGCGTAATAGGGTCTCATCCGCTAAACAAAAAATGCAGGAAATCAATCAACTCCAATATATACATATGCCAATATATATATATTGATATTATTTATAATACCAATTTCACTGTTTATGAAATATTCGCGGTATATGTTTTTATTAAATAACATCCGCTTACTAACGGCGCATAATGTCTATTTTAACAATCAATAGATATCAATCAACATTCAAACATGCATTCAAATATTTTAAATCTAACTATTTAAAATAAAATCGAAACTGATTCAATTGAGTGAGAAGTTCTCACCTTGGTTTTAAATTCCGTTTTAGCGATTTATTTCGAATAAAATTAAACGGACGTTTAATTTTACCCAAAATTCTCACTAAATCCAAATGACTCCAAACCAACTCCATCGCGTAGTGCTCGTCCATACGATTCCAACGCAACTGAGTTTGCATTTTTTCGACCTCGTATGAAAAAGTTATGAATTATTGAAGTTTGTACACGATTTATATAAACAAATCAACATAAACTTTAAATTTTTAAACCCCAACTCATCTCAGCCCTCCAATCCATCACCTGCAGATCTTGGCCGTCCCCCAGCCTTCTTCTCCCTCACGTTCAAGCTTCAGGTTGAGGCCGAACACCATGAACCCATACTCGAGATTAGGGTTTCATCTTGCACTCTCATCGCTCAACTAAATTCCATCACAACCCCACCATCTTGAAGCCCTTCGCGAGCTCGACCACCACCACCAACATCATGTAGCTCGGCCCCCCCTATGGCCAGGAATCACGTGCGCAGCCGGCCACGAACGGCCTCCCCTTGCTCCCTCCACGTCGCACCGTTTCCGATCATCTCCGTATGGAATCGAAGCTCTCGTCGAGCTCTTCGACTTTGTAGTTGAGCACTTCGCGTAATTCCTTACGGATTGAGAGAGATTGATGAAGAAGTGAGAGTGATTTCTGGCCGTGCATAGATGTGGAGGCGGCTAGGTTATAAAATTAGGGTTTAGTTATTTTTTTTATAAAATTATGAAGGTTGTGGGTATATTTATAGAAGAAAATCGAACAATATTCATCAGGAAATTCCGAACTCCGATTTAGGCGCCGTAACTAGCGTTTCTAGGGTTTACCCCGCGTTCCGGACACAATGGAACAGGTTTCGGAAGCTAATTCGGAAGTATGTGCGAGTTATGGCTGTAAACGCTCAATTTGAATTAAACCGATTTAAGTCGATTTCTAGGCGTTTTAATTCGTAACGGACAAATGGTAAATCCAATTGACTTGAAATTTGAAACCTTACAATAATATCACATTACGGATCCGATGAAACTGGTTTCGTCGAAATCCGAGACTTTCTAAAAAATGGCTATTTTCACTCGTCAAATTTAAATTAAAAATAAATCGATGCGTTTCGAGCTTCCACGATCAAACGATAACTCCGATTAACACGAAATTTGAAATCCGGTAATAACTAACTATTACGGATCCAATGGAACAGGTTTCGTTCAATTCTGAGACTGTTCAAAAATTGGCTATTTTACAGTCGATTATTAAATATTAAAATATTCAATTTTCACAAATTAACTTTTAATTCGATTTTAAAAGTTCTAAAATATCGTTCTAACTTCCATATGATAAAATAAAATTTTACAAATCATTTTCAATCATATTTAACTCAATTTCCAATTATTTTCATAATTTAACGTATTAAATTATCGATTTAATTATTCAATTAAATCCAATAATTCAAATAAAAAATTTATTTGACTTATAAATTCAAATATTAATGTTTAAAATTAATTAAATATTCATATTTTAATTAATAAAAATTCTGGGTCGTTACAATCTTCCCCACTTAAAAAATTTCGTCCTCGAAATTACAAGTAAGAAAAGTTATATAATCTATTAATTTTCCCAAAATTCATAGTTAAACTTCTTACAATAACTTACTAAGTTTTCCAAATCATACTCAGTTATCTTTTCAAAAACAATCTATATCATTTAACTTTCAATTCAAAATCAAAGTTAAAGTTTTCAAAATTTTCCCATTTTCTCAAAATTTTTCTAACGCCTTAAATTTCCAGAAAAATTCGCCATAGTCTCCTTTGCGCGGCTCGATCCGAAAAAAAATGACAGTATATATATCACAAATATACATCTCATCAAGTAATGAGGCATCCCGAAGGGAAAAAAATGTAAAAGTACGGTATGTAATCCGAGATATGTACCTTATATTTTATTAGCGAGCATATACGGCTAATATAGCGCGAAAGCGAGCTCCAAATGCGAAGCAAACGCATTCCGCACCTACTAATCACTCAACAAACAACATGAGAATCATGCATATAGATAATAGTATCAATATACATCATATAGTAACATAATAACTATACATGTCAACATAGCAAATGTAATAAAACAACAAATGCCAACCATCAACCAACTAGCATCCAACAATTCATAACCAATATATATTCATTCATATTCTCATTAATATTCAATGAATTGGTTTTCAATTTAATCACATTTGATTTATTTACATTGGATGTTTTTACTAACATTCATTTTCAATTAGTTTATATTCACTAATTCATATTCAAGTTGGTTCACTTCCAATTCAAATTCAATTCATTTAAGATTCACTTAACTTCCGATTGAATTTCAATTACTTTAGCTTTCAATTTTATTAAATCAATTTCATTAACACTTAATGAATTATATACAATCAACTAACAATTATATAACAATCAATGTATATTAATTACAACCAAATTACTTTGCTTATCAATTGGTTTAATTTAATTGATTTTCATTCAATTATTCAACTTTCTAATAACATTAGATTTTAATGAATCAACACTTACATTCATTATTCCATATCAACTATTCACATTCAATTGATTAACATTTAATCCATTCATTCAATTCAATTACAAAAGTTGAATTTCATTTTAAATAACTTAAGTTCACATTCATAAATATATTCATATAGTTTCACTTCTTATATATATAAGTTTATTTCACAATTGTAATCACTTTAATTATAATTCCATTCTTATAATTCTTTTTACTTATACAATTTATTCTTCAATTTAGATATTCAAACAACTAAACAATCAACTTATATACACTTTAATAATTCTGAAAAATTTATTCCTTTATATATAAAATATACTCAAGGTAAAATTATTTCATTTACCAAATTTTAAAACAATATTGTGTCGAATTGTTCTATTCAAGTGTTTAGAAACCCCTTCGGCATAGTCTTGCGGACCACGCTGACGAAAGTTCATATGCCACACAATAAACCAATCATCACAATATAAAACAATTTCATATTCACTAACAAATACGCTCTCATAGCTATTATTACACTCAAACTCAATCTAGAGTACTACTGACTCTATCTCTAATGAATAATACCCAACAGAACCATGGTTGTCGCTTAACCATATGCTCTGATACCAAATGTAACGCCCCGAAAATTTTCGACTTTCGAAAATTCAACATCGATACTCACTTTATCGACTGCCGAGAAATCGAAGGCCGGAAACACGGAATGTTATGGGTTTTAAAAGAAATTTAAGAAAAGAAAAAGAGAGAAGAAGAGATAAGAGATAGAAAAATGGAGAGGAAAGAAAACAGAAAATTTTAAAATAGAGAATGGACAGAAGGAAACAACAGAACAACAACAGAATCTCACAATTCGCAGCGGAACAACATATAATAATAAATGATTAATCTTTAAACAAAGAACTATATCAGTTATTACATTACATTTCATTACATCATATCATCAGAGTGTACAACATCATACAACAACAAACAGTGCAGCGGAAAAAGAAATACTATATAAACTAGTAATACGCCATGCCATCCAGCTTGCCTCCTGCAACTCCTGAATATCCAGATAAACCTAACTCTTGACTGCCCGTGTGGAAATTGGTGGGCACCCAGAGTTTAGGAAGGAAAACAATAAACTCCAAGTCAGTCATGTGACTGGTGTGAGAACTCAAAACAGTTTATTTATCTTTAAAATCAAAATAGAGAGATATTTTTATTTCAATTCGCAATGCTTTTAAAAATGAGACTACCATAAGGCCTCCCGCACACACACACAATGCAAACGCAGAATCGGAGGAGATTTCTCCTTATGATAGTCAAAGATGCTTGATACGCATTTAAAATAACATTTGATATTATTACTAGTGCATAGTGTAGGAAATTATTTCGAAAGTAGAATATAAATCTTAGCCAACATAGACATTTCGAACTATGCCTACTATAGCTACCATCCAAACAGTGTTGCGACACCATAAGTGAATGATAGGTTCTACAACTAATACCGTACAAGTTTCGTATTTGGAGAATGGATTTTTCCAACAAATGGTTAGGCCAAGGAACTTCCCATTGCCACATGGAAACGCCTCTGGATGGACGCCCCGAGAACCACCGTCCTCTGCTAAACAAAGCCGGGAATCCCTTTTCCCAAGGAATATTACAAACCCTCAGATATGCCACCCCCGGTCCTTTGGGACCTTTAAACGAGAGCTCTCTAACCAACATCACACCATAAAAATAAGTGTTTCAACATGAGTAAGTATCTGGGCTCCATTCCATGATACTACCCTTTTCCAGAAGGAATGGTCATACCCTAGGGAAGTTATCCCTGAAAACCTTGCCGCACAATTCCTGTTTCGACCATTACCGGGTTGTGAGGCTCGACGAATTCACGTCCACAAAAACATACTTTATACAAAAGCCATGCTTTGGGTCACAAATGATCAACACAATGATCACAAGGATAGACGATCAAATAAACGATCCTATCACAAATAATCAACACAATGATCATTTCAGCATCACTCAGCATGTCACATTACCAAACTGGGAATATATCGCTGATAACATTCAACTATATAACCTCTGAGCTCGTACGTCTCAGAGAAGGGTGTTAAGCTAAAAGAATAAATTCTCTGCCACCAACAGAAATATATTTGAAAGAAATCGGCTTTATATCTCAACTTGTAATGTCAGACATACAATCCATACAAGTCTGTTCCGGGCTCGAACAAAACCGAAGGCACTTCTTACGAAGCCCTTGCAATACGGGTATTCACAATCCCGATCGAATTTCCCATCACTTAAGGAATCTCTATACCAGGAGCTACCCAGTGCAGAGACAATCGATAGGTCATCCTATCGCTTTCACAAATACTCGGTCTTCAACACCGATCTTCAATGCAATTCACAACGACGTATCACATATTCGGAATGGGTTATACGACCCCATGGTCCTTTCCCGGTTAACCCGAATAGTGAGCGCTTATTCAAAAATAAGTGTGGCATTCAAATTCAATCAAATCACATCATATACCCATTCAAAGGGAAATATTGATAGTCGGTTATTGAACTATCAATGGATATGCACAACATCACCAGATTCCAAATAATTTACCAAATTATTTACTTTCCAAAATATCTTTACAAGATATAAAATTTCAACATTTCAAAAATAAATCAATATTTATTTTTCTAAACAAATCCCACTTTCTTTTATAAATTCCTTAGTGAATTTATATTCCAAAATATTCATGCATATATGATTTCAATTATTCATTTCAATTTATCTTCAAAAAAATAAATTCTAATTATTCACTTCATATTGGAAAACATTTCCATACTTATTTATTCATAAGTAATTCACAAATCTTTTTATTTTCAACACTTGGAAAATATTCAATATACTTCAATCGAAATTAAGTATACATTTCATTCTTTAAGGAAATCATTCTCTTAAACATATTTATTTGGGCCAAAACGAATGTTGCGTAAAACATCGTTACGACAACCCAAAATCACTAGTATAGGGATTCGAAATTAAAATAGATATATAAATCCCAATACTATCCAAAACATTTCCTTTCGGAAATCATTTACTATAACAACAGTGTTATAGTCCACCATTCCCTTTTATTTCTCGAAAACATCTATTTCAACAATGAATGTTTAAATCTATGATTTCGAATCTCAACACATTTAAAACATCATTAGATCGTTTTAATTCTATTTAAATCATCACATTCAAACATGTTCTTTAACGTATTATTCACTATTCAAAAACGTGAATATACTTCGTTAACAATTCATCCTTTTATTCATTTCAATTCAAAGGATTATTCACTATTCAAAAATGTGAATATAACTCCATTTCTAAGTTATAACAATTAACTTATCAAAATAAGTCATTTGCAAATTTATAAAACAACGTTTATAAATTTCATTTCTATTTTTTTATAAAAAAAAAACTTCCTTTTTATAAATTCTTTTATTAACCTATTCCTGTTTATAACTTAATTATAAACTAAAAGTTCATATTATAAATTAAATACTTATAATTTATTCGTTTACAAAAACGTTCCTTTGAACTTCATAATTATAAATCTTATAACTTATAAGATTCAATTTTTCACCCAAATCTATTCCTCAATTAACTTCACCAATTTATAAATCTTACTATTTATAAATTTTATTTATAACTTCACAGTTTATAATTCTATAAATTTCATTCATTTATGAAATTCATTTTCACTTCATTCAAACACTTATAAAAACTCGTTTTATGATGTCTATATTTCAATTTATAAATATCCATTTATAAATCACTTAATATAAATCAATTATATTATTATTCTAAAACGTCTTTAATTTCCTTTATAATTTCACCATTTTGATTTATAAAATAATCAAATTTTATAAATCCTATGTTTAAACTTTTCACAATAAATTCTAAAATCCCGATTAAACTATTTTATAAAATTGTTAGCATCATATTCTCAAAAATCAGTTTTTAACTATTTTTCTCAAAAATCATAATTCTTATAACTTTAAAAATTATAACGTTTATTTATTTAATATGGATCAATTCCAAAATTATTTTATAAAACGTATACTCTTCAAAAATCACTTTTGAAATCATTTTAAAATTCCAAATTTGGTCCAATGATGCTACATACCAAATAGTCAATCACGACAACAACGATATCATATATCAATATGATAATCCATCAAATATCAAAATATCTGAAAATCAAATAAATACTGTTGAGGAATCCAGTTGGATCCCTCCAACCTGTTTTCCTGCATCCAAAACATTAGCACAATACCAATTTCGCTCCAGTACGAAATTATCGCGGTATATGTTCTTATTAAATATTATCCGCTTAATAACGGCGTAATAGGGTCTCATCCGCTAAACAAAAAATGCGGGAAATCAATCAACTCCAATATATACATACGCCAATATATATATATTGATATTATTTATAATACCAATTTCACTGTTTATGAAATATTCGCGGTATATGTTTTTATTAAATAACATCCGCTTACTAACGGCGCATAATGTCTATTTTAACAATCAATAGATATCAATCAACATTCAAACATGCATTCAAATATTTTAAATCTAACTATTTAAAATAAAATCGAAACTGATTCGATTGAGTGAGAAGTTCTCACCTTGGTTTTAAATTCCGTTTTAGCGATTTATTTCGAATAAAATTAAACGGACGTTTAATTTTACCCAAAATTCTCACTAACTCCAAACGACTCCAAACAAACTCCATCGCGTAGTGCTCGTCCATACGATTCCAACGCAACTGAGTTTGCATTTTTTCGACCTCGTATGAAAAAGTTATGAATTATTGAAGTTTGTACACGATTTATATAAACAAATCAACATAAACTTTAAATTTTTAAACCCTAACTCATCTCAGCCCTTCAATCCATCACCTGCAGATCTTGGTCGTCCCCCACCATTCTTCTCCCTCACGTTCAAGCTTCAGGTTGAGGCCGGACACCATGAACCCATACTCGAGATTAGGGTTTCATCTTGCACTCTCATCGCTCAACTAAATTCCATCACAACCCCACCATCTTGAAGCCCTTCGCGAGCTCGACCACCACCACCAACATCATGTAGCTCGGCCCCCCCTATGGCCAGGAATAACGTGCGCAGCCGGCCACGAATGGCCTCCCCTTGCTCCCTCCACGTCGCACCGTTTCCGATCATCTCCGTATGGAATCGAAGCTCTCGTCGAGCTCTTCGACTTTGTAGTTGAGCACTTCGCGTAATTCCTTATGGATTGAGAGAGATTGATGAAGAAGTGAGAGTGATTTCTGGCCGTGCATAGATGTGGAGGCGGCTAGGTTATAAAATTAGGGTTTAGTTATTTTTTTTATAAAATTATGAAGGTTGTGGGTATATTTATAGAAGAAAATCGAACACTATTCATCCGGAAATTCCGAACTCCGATTTAGGCGCCGTAACCAGCGTTTCTAGGGTTTACCCCGCGTTCCGGACACAATGGAATAGGTTTCGGAAGCTAATTCGGAAGTATGTGCGAGTTATGGCTGTAAACGCTCAATTTGAATTAAACCGATTTAAGTCGATTTCTAGGCGTTTTAATTCGTAACGGACAAACGGTAAATCCAATTGACTTGAAATTTGAAACCTTACAATAATATCATATTACGGATCCGATGAAACTGGTTTCGTCGAAATCGGAGACTTTTTGAAAAATGGCTATTTTCACTCGTCAAATTTAAATTAAAAATAAATCGATGCGTTTCGAGCTGCCACGATCAAACGATAACTCCGATTGACACGAAATTTGAAATCCGGTAATAACTAACTATTATGGATCCAATGGAACTGGTTTCGTTCAATTCTGAGACTGTTCAAAAATTGGCTATTTTACAGTCGATTATTAAATATTAAAATATTCAATTTTCACAAATTAACTTTTAATTCGATTTTAAAAGTTCTAAAGTATCGTTCTAACTTCCATATGATAAAATAAAATTTTACAAATCATTTTCAATCATATTTAACTCAATTTCCAATTATTTTCATAATTTAACGTATTAAATTATCGATTTAATTATTCAATTAAATCCAATAATTCAAATAAAAAATTTATTTGACTTATAAATTCAAATATTAATGTTTAAAATTAATTAAATATTCATATTTTAATTAATAAAAATTCTGGGTCGTTACAAATATATACATACATATTTCATTTACTAGCATATTTTTTTTTTATATGTAACGTATGTTGGAGAAATTGGTTTAAATATAGTTTAATTGTTTAAATATAGTTTAATTGTTTAAAATGAAATCAGTGGTTAACTAAATTATCAAATGAAAATTTAAATGGCTCAATAGACTCGAATATTAATAAAACATCTAACGTTTTACAAGGTCAATGGTCGTGAAGAACAAGTCATGAAGGAAATGGGCCGCAAAATGACTAAGGTGAGTAAATCTCACTAAAATGGATTTTTATTTAAATTTAAATGGTTAGATTTAAATAATTAGTTGAGCGCTTAAATTGATTGGATGTGCTTTGATGATGATGTGATTTTGATTTTTGATTGATTCTCGAGTTAATTGTGGATTGACTCGAAGTATATGTTGTTTTAAATTGTTTTAAACTTAAATCATAAATAAGACAATGATTCCATTGTACATTTGGAGAGGGCTTGATGTGTTGTGATTCATTAAATTAGTAGGGAATTTGAAATGAAAATTTTGATTGATTTAATTAATTAATGATTTGGCTTAACTAATTTAGTAACGAATGAGTTGAATTAATTAATTAAGGTTCAAGTAAATTAATTAAGGAGTAAGTAATTTATTTAATGAAGTAAATAAAAGATAATTAAATATAGGTAGAGGGTGTTTGAGAAGGATTAATATCGGGGTCTAATTAATGTAATTAATTTGGATTGGGATAAGGGAAATGAAATTGGAACTCATAATTTATATAATTAAGGATGTAATTAAGTATAAATTAATCAAAATAAGTGACTTATGAAGCTAATTAATAAGTAATTAAGGATTAACGTAACTAAAATAGTTAATTAATTCATGAAGTAATTAAGATTACCTATTGACTTTGGTTAAGAATAATTAAAAATCGTGAAGCTAATTAAAGATGATTACTTAAATGTAATTGAAAGATAATTAATCCAGGGTGATTAATTAAGATGAATGAGGATGGGTTGACCAATTAATTAACTTGGAATTTAATTAACGTTGAATGACGGGATATAGGTAATTGAGACTTGAAATTCAATTGAGTAAATTGAATTGTTTTGTATGTGATGGATGATTGATTGATATTGGATGTTTTGAATGTGGGTATCTGATGCAGCTAAGGCCAGAGAAGAAATTGTGCAATCTTTAATTCCTGAAAACATGAGTTTGTGGTGTAGTTTGATGAGTCGTCCACGACTCAATGAAAGCTTGAGTCGTTTCCGACCTAAGGATTTACAAGGGGAAGTGATAACCATAGGTCAAATGGAGGAGGTATCGGACTTGAGTCGTTCACGAGTCAATGGAAGCATGAGTCGCTTCCGAGCTAATTGGATATCAGAAGGAGACTGTGCCGAGTCAACCAGTTACGACTCATGATGAGTCGCCCTAATTGAGTCGTTAAGGAGTTATGCCGCAATGTGTCTGTGTAGTGTATTTTCTTGAGTCAGTTAGGTCGGTAACGACCTTGCCTAAGTCGTTTGCATTTTTGTTTGTTGTAAAGGGGATGAGTCGCTTCATGTTAAGTCGGTGCCGACTTAAGAGTTGTCTCAGTTATGTGTATATATGAGTCGTTGTATCTTTGAGACGTCTGTGTATATTGGTGTGAGGTCGTTGTTGACATATATTGAGTCGCATGGTGTTTGAGTCGCTGCCGAGTCGATATGAGTCGTAAGTCTTGTGATGAGTCAGTCAAGTCTTGAGTCGTACGCGACTTATGGGCTGTGTTGTAAACTTCTATAAATAGGGAGTGAGTTGTAACTTTTTGGTGGTTGATTTTTAAAATAAAATTTCTGATTGATTGCTTTGTGCTTTCTTCTCTAATTGGTAGTTGTGTGTAATCTCCTATCTCCACTTACGTCATTCGAGTGCGCTCGAATCCACGTTTGTTGAAGCCGATTCACGGAATCTAGTGCGCTAGATCAACGTACGAAGAATCGTAGATCTTTGTTTCTCGGTATCGTGCGCGATCAACGAGACGAAGATAGCTAGAATCCGGCATCTTTGGGTCAACGGATTTGGGCATTGCAGTATTTTCAAATCACCGATTGCTACATTTCATCAATTGAAGTTTGTTTTGATTAATCCGCTGCGTCAGTTTTTTTGGTATCAGAGCTTGTTTTAGCCAATCATAGCTAAAATCGGGTCTTGGAGCCAAGTGTTGAAGTTTGAAGTTGTTCATCGTGTTCATATTGAAGTTGCAACAAGAGGGAGAACTTTCGATCCATTCCATTTTGGATCAAAGTGTTGAAAGTGTTTGAATTTGAAGTAAGCCGTGTATACTAGTGAAGTAGCCGAGCCTAGGAAGGATCATTGGAAGCTTGTTTCGAGCTAAGGAATTAGGCCGAGCCTTGTGAAGTTGTATGTGAAGTTGAAGCATCACTTTGGTATCGATTTGTTGAAATTTTGTGAATTTCAATCATGCCGCCAAGGAGAGCTAACCGCCATCAAAATGTTGAAGCTTTATATCGGAGAGAAGAGGCCGATCAAATGGAACAACGTATGCATGAGAAGATTGATGAAGGCATTGGTAGGTTGGAAAAGCTTATGATTGATATGAATCAAAGTAGAAGAAGAAATTCACCTGAATCCATCCATAGAGGAAGTAGAATTTCGCCACATTCAGATCGGGAAAGGAGAGAGAGCCAAAATCATCGAAGTGTTGATAATCGAAGTAGGAGGAATGTTGATGATCATGATAGACGGGATGTTGGTAGTGGGAGTGGTGGTAGAGATGCTGGAGGGCGTGAAAGACAAAGATATGCATCAGACTTTGATGAGGAGTTTGATGGTGAGAGGGGAAGTATTCATTTCAGAGACCGAGATCAGAGACAACGTCAGTATCGGGTTATTGATGATGACCGACGTTGGGAATAGGGAATGAAGATGGAGATTCCAGAGTTTAAAGGTGGGATGGTAGCTGAGGAGTTCTTAGATTGGTTATCTAATATGGAGGAAATCTTGGATTTCAAGGAGGTTCCGGAGAATCGAAGGGTGAAGTTAGTTGCTACAAGGCTGAGGGGAAGAGCTTTGGCATGGTGGCAGCAAACTAAACTTACTCGTGAACGAATGGGGAAGTCAAAGATAGAATCTTGGGAGAAGATGAAGAAATTGATGAGAGCTACATTTTTGCCATACAACTATCAATCGCTTATGTACCAGAGATTGCAGAATCCAAGGCAGGGGACGAAATCAGTAAATGACTATGCAGATGAATTTTACCAACTCATTGCCAGGAACAATATAATGGAGACAGAAGAACAGCTGACTGCTAGGTTTTTTGGAGGATTGAGAATGCAGATCCAGGATATGGTTAATATGTTCGATCCCAGATCTGTAGCGGAGGCACATCAAAAGGCGTTAGCTTGGGAAAAGCAAGGAAGACGTGGAGGTGGTGTGTTTACCAATTCTAACAATCAAGTGAAGGGAGTCGGTGGAAGTTCTAATGTTCCTAAGATTGTTGCCAAACCAGTTGTGAAGGAAGGTGAGAAGGCGAAGGTTAGTAGTGGGTTCAAATGTTACAATTGCCAGGAGATGGGTCATAAAAGCAACGAGTGTCCGAAGCCGAAGAAAAGAACTATGATAGTTGAAGCTGAGGATGAAGAGGAAGAAGTTGAATGTTCTAATTCACCTAATGTTGAGGAGGAAGAAGAAGTGTCGGGAGACGAAGGTTGTAATCTGATGATGAGGAGATCTTGTTTGACGCCAAAACAAGAGGAGGAAGATAGTTGGTTGAGGAATAACATATTTCAATCTACTTGCACTATTCTTGGGAAAGTTTGTAAATTTGTCATTGATGCTGGGAGTTGCGATAATATTATCTCTACAGAGGCAGTGAGGAAATTGGAATTGAAAACCGAGAAGCATCCTAAACCATACAAGTTAGCTTGGTTAAGGAAGGGTGGTGAAGTGAAAGTTGGGAGAAGAGCTTGCGTGAAATTTTCTATTGGGAAGAAATACAAAGATGAAATTTGGTGTGACGTTGTAGACATGGATGTATGTCATCTGTTGTTGGGCAGACCGTGGCAGTTTGATAGATCAGTTCAACATGATGGTCGTGCCAATAGTTACAGTTTCATGTTCGAGGGTACTAAAATCACTTTGGTTCCCAAGAAGCAACAACAGAAGGAGAGCAAGCTAGAGGAGATTGAGGAATTGAAAACTCTGTTGACTTTGAAGGAGTTTGTTAAGGAGGTTGAAGAGGAGCCTGAAGTATACTTGTTGATTGGGCGTGAGAACAGTGAAGAGGTTGAAATTCCAGAAGAAGCGAAGCCAGTTTTGCAAGAATTTGAGGATGTATTTCCAGAGGAGTTGCCTAAGGAGTTACCGCCACTGAGAGACATTCAACATCAGATCGATCTTGTTCCGGGAGCAGTATTACCACATAGACCACATTATCGAATGAGTCCGAAGGAACATGAAGAGTTGAGGAGGCAGGTGGAAGAGTTGCTTGAACAAGGGCGAGTGCAGGAGAGTTTGAGTCCATGTGCTGTACCAGCTTTATTGGTACCCAAGAAGGATGGGACGTGGAGGATGTGCACTGACAGTCGAGCATTGAACAAGATTACCGTGAGATATAGATTTCCCATGCCGTGGTTGGATGATTTGTTAGACCAGTTGAGTGGGGCAACTATATTTTCGAAGATTGATTTGAAGAGTGGTTATCACCAGATTCGAATTAGACCGGGAGACGAATGGAAGACAGCTTTCAAGACGAGAGAGGGGTTATACGAATGGTTGGTTATGCCATTTGGTTTATCAAATGCACCTAGTACATTCATGCGGGTGATGAATCAAATCTTTAGACCATTCATTGGGAAGTTCGTGGTGGTTTATTTCGATGATATTCTGATATATAGTAGGAGTATGGAGGAGCATGTTCTACATTTGAGGGAAGTGTTGATTATTCCTCGTGAAGAACAATTTTATGCTGCTATGAAGAAATGTGTGTTTATGACAAGAAGTGTTTTATTTCTGGGTTATGTTGTTTCAGGAAAGGGTATACAAGTTGACCAGAATAAAGTTGAAGCAGTCAGAAATTGGCCACCACCAAAGACAATTATAGAGGTGAGGAGTTTTCATGGGCTAGCTTCATTCTACCGAATATTCATTCCACACTTCAGTAGCGTGATGGCCCCAGTGACTGATTGCATGAAGGGGAAACAGTTTGTATGGTCAGAGGAAGCGGGAGTTGCTTTTGAACGAATCAAAGAACTATTAACGACAGCACCAATTCTTGTTTTACCGAATTTTCAGTTGTTGTTTGAATTGCATACTGATGCTTCGAAAGTTGGTATTGGAGGAGTTCTGAGTCAGAATGGGAAGCCAGTTGCTTATTTCAGTGAGAAGTTGTCAGGGGCAAAGATGAGATACAATACATATGACGTTGAATTCTATGTTGTTGTGCAAGCGATTAAACATTGGAGACATTATCTATTTCAGAAGGAGTTTGTTATGTACACTGATCATGAGGCGTTGAAGCATTTGCAGGGGCAGGACAAGATTTCTGCGAGACATGCATCATGGATTGCCTATTTGCAACAATTTACTTTCGTTGTTAAACATAAGTCGGGAGTGACGAATCGGGTAGCTGATGCTTTGAGTAGGAGGAGTCATCTATTAACGACAATGAAAGTTGAAGTGACGGGTTTCGAGCTATTGCCAGAGCTAATTGAAGAAGATCCTTATTTTAAGAAATTTGTTGAACAAGTTAAGGAAGGGAATGCTGATGAATTCATATTGGTGGATGGTTTTATGTTTAAAGGAAATCGTTTATGCATTCCGGATTGTAGCTTGAGATTGAAAATTATCAGGGAGTTGCATGAGGAAGGACATGTGGGCCGTGATCGTACTTTACAGTTAATTTCACAGTCTTACTTTTGGCCGTCGATGAGAAAAGAAGTGGGAAGATTTGTGGAGCGATGTCATATTTGCCAAGTTTCGAAAGGAACCGCGACCAATGCTAGGTTGTATATACCGTTGCCTGTACCGGCTAGGCCATGGGTTGATGTGAGTATGGACTTTGTATTGGGATTGCCGAGAACGCAGCGTGGTAATGATTCTATATATGTAGTGGTTGACAGATTTTCTAAAATGGCACATTTTATTGCTTGTAAGAAGACGACGGATGCTGTTCGTGTTGCTTAGTTATTTTTCAAGGAGATCTATCGACTTCATGGATTGCCAGAGTCTATTGTGTCGGATAGAGAAACTCGTTTTCTGAGTCAAATTTGGTTAAGTTTGTGGAAGATGATGGGAACGAAGTTGAACTTTAGCAGCGCGTATCATCCCAAGACAGATGGCCAAACCGAAGTTGTGAACAGATCATTGGGAAATTTGTTGCGATGTTTGGTGAAAGATAATCTGAAAAGTTGGGACATGAAGTTATGCCAGGCAGAGTTTGCTCATAATCATGTAGTGAATCGTAGCACAGGATTCAGTCCATTCCAGATTGTATATTCAAATTTACCCAGGGGACCGTTGGATTTGGCAGTAGTACCACAACTGAAGGGGACGGTTAAACGAGCTGTAGACTTTGTTGACGGGTTGACGGAATGTCATAAGATCGTTCAAGAACGATTAGAAAAGTCAAATGAGAAGTATAAGCGGGCTGCTGATTTGAAACGACGGAGTGTTGAATTTAAGGAAGGTGATTTGGTTTATGCTGTATTGACGAAGGATCGATTTCCAGTCGGTGCTTATAACAAGTTGAAGGCGCGGAAAATTGGTCCAATTGAAATTGTGAAGAAAATTAATGAAAATGCTTATAAGTTGAAGCTGCCAGAAGATGTTTACACGTCTGACGTGTTCAATGTTAAACATCTTGTTCCATATTACGGAGGTAAACAATCAGATGAAGAAGAATGTACAAATTCGAGGACGAATTTTTCTCAACCGGGGGAGGATGATGCAGCTAAGGCCAGAGAAGAAATTGTGCAATCTTTAATTCCTGAAAACATGAGTTTGTGGTGTAGTTTGATGAGTCGTCCACGACTCAATGAAAGCTTGAGTCGTTTCCGACCTAAGGAGTTACAGGGGGAAGTGATAACCATAGGTCGAATGGAGGAGGTATCGGACTTGAGTCGTGCACGAGTCAATGGAAGCATGAGTCGCTTCCGAGCTAACTGGATATCAGAAGGAGACTGTGCCGAGTCAACGAGTTATGACTCATGATGAGTCGCCCTAATTGAGTCGTTAAGGAGTTATGCCGCAATGTGTCTGTGTAGTGTATTTTCTTGAGTCAGTTAGGTCGGTAACGACCTTGCCTAAGTCGTTTGCTTTTTTGTTTGTTGTAAAGGGGATGAGTCGCTTCATGTTAAGTCGGTGCCGACTTAAGAGTTGTCTCAGTTATGTGTATATATGAGTCATTGTACCTTTGAGACGTCTGTATATATTGGTGTGAGGTCGTTGTTGACATATATTGAGTCGCATGGTGTTTGAGTCGCTGCCGAGTCGATATGAGTCGTATGTCTTGTGATGAGTCGGTCAAGTCTTGAGTCGTACGCGACTTATGGGCTGTGTTGTAAACTTCTATAAATAGGGAGTGAGTTGTAACTTTTTGGTGGTTGATTTTTAAAATAAAATTTCTTGTTGATTGTAACGACCCAGAATTTTTATTAATTAAAATTTGAATATTTAATTAATTTTAAATATTAATAAGTGAATTTATAAGTCAAATAAATTTTTATTTGAATTTTTGGATTTTATTGGATAATTAAATCGATAATTTAATATGTTAAATTATGGAAATAATTGAAAATTGGGTTAAATATGATTGAAAATGATTTGTAAAATTTTATTTTATCATATGGGAGTTAGAACGATATTTTAGAACTTTTAAAATCGAATTAAAAGTTAATTTGTGAAAATTGAATATTTTAATATTTAATAATCGGCTGTAAAATAGCCAATTTTTGAACAGTCTCAGAATTGGACGAAACCAGTTCCATTGGATCCGTAATAGTTAGTTATTACCGGATTTCAAATTTCGTGTCAATCGGAGTTATCGTTTGATCGTGGCAGCTCGAAACGCATCGATTTATTTTTAATTTAAATTTGACGAGCTAAAATAGCCATTTTTCAAAAAGTCTCGGATTTCGACGAAACTAGTTTCATCGGATCCGTAATGTGATATTATTGTAAGGTTTCAAATTTCAAGTCAATTGGATTTACCGTTTGTCCGGTACAAATTAAAACGCCTAGAAAATCGCTTAAATCGGTTTAATTTAAATTGAGCGTTTATAGCCATAACTTGCACAGATGTCTGAATTAGCTTTCGAAACCTGTTCCATTGTGTCCGGAACGCGGGGTAAACCCTAGAAACGCTGGTTACGGCGCGTAAATCGGAGTTCGGAATTTCCGGATGAATAGTGTCGAACGAAATTCTATAAATAGACCACCCCTTCATAAATTTAGAAAAATAAAAACCCTAACCCTAATCAAAACTGCACAGCCGCCTCTAACATAACCTATGGCCAGGAATGATCTTCCTTCCTCCCTCCAAATCTTCAAATCTATGCATCGATTCAAGAAAGTTTCAACTAGAAACTCGTAGAGGATGGTGAGATCTTGAATTTCAACGGTTATGATCGAGAATAGTTGAGCGGATCGATGGGAATTTGGGCACAAACGTGCCACATTCACTTGCGTGCGCGAGTAGCAGGGGATGGCCGAGCTTCATGGCCTTGGGGCCGAGTATGGCTCTTGTCGAGAGCTTCGCGATGGTGGTTGTATGATGAAGTATTGTCGAGTATTGAGGTTGCAATGTTTAACCCTAATTCGTAGCTTTGGGTTTCATTGTTCGGCTTTGGACCTGTAGGGTGAACGTGAGGGAGAAGAAGGGTAGGGACGGCCCAGATTTGCTTGAGAAGGAATGGACGGTGGATGATGGATGTGGGTTTTATTTTTTAATTTATGCTATAAAATGTTATTAAAATCGTGTACAAACTTCAATAATTCATAACTTTTTCATACGAGGTCGAAAACGCGCGAAACCAGTTGCGTTGGAATCGTATGGACGAGCACTACGCGATGGAGTTGGTTTGGAGTCATTTGGAGTTAGTGAAAATTTTGGGTAAAATTAAACGTCCGTTTAATTTTATTCGAAATAAATCGCTAAAACGGAATTTAAATCAAGGTGAGAACTTCTCACTCAATCGAATCAGTTTCGATTTTATTTTAAATAGTTAGATTTAAAATATTTGAATGCATGTTTGAATGTTGATTGATATCTATTGATTGTTAAAATAGACATTATACGCCGTTAGTAAGCGGATGTTATTTAATAAAAACATATACCGCGAATATTTCATAAACAGTGAAATTGGTATTATATATAATAGCAATATATATATATATTGGCATATGTATATATTGCAGTTGTTGATTTCCCGCATTTTTTGTTTAGCGGATGAGACCCTATTGCGCCGTTATTAAGCGGATAATATTTAATAAGAACATATACCGCGATAATTTCGTACTGGAACGAAATTGGTATTGTGCTAATGTTTGTGATGCAGGAAACAGGTTGGAGGGATCCAACTGGATTCCTCAACAGTATTTATTTGATTATGGATATTTTGATATTCGTTTATTATCATATACGATACATGATATCGTTGTTGTCGTGATTGACTATTTGGTATGTAGCATCATTGGACCAAGTTTTGGAATTTTAAAATGATTTTTAAAGTGATTTTTGAAGTATAAAATATTTTTGGAATTGATCCATGTTAAATAAATAAACGTTATAATTTTCAAAGTTATAAAATTATGGTTTTTGTGAAATATAGTTAAAAGCTGATTTTTGAGAAATAAGGGTTAATGATTTTATAAAATAGTTTAAATTGGATTTTTTGAATTATTATAAAAAGTTAAAATATAGGATTTATAAAATTTGATTATTTTATAAATCTAAATGATGAAGTTTTAAAGGAATTTAAAGACGTTTTAAAGAATAATATAAATTGATTTATATAAGAGATTTATAAATGGAAATTTATAAATTGAAATATTGACATTATAAAACGAGTTTTTATAAGTGTTTGAATGAAGTGAAAATGAATTTCATTAAAGAATGAAATTTATAGAATTATAAACTGTGAAGTTATAAATGAAATTTATAAATAGTAAGATTTATAAATTTGGTGAAATTATTTGAAGAATAGATTGGTTAAATAAATGGATCTTATAAGTTATAAGATTCATAAATTGGAAAGTCTTTAAAATAACGATTTTGTAAAATAATCGTTTTATAAGCATTTAACTTATAATGTGAACTTTTGTGTTAACTCCTATTTCTACCACGACCTAAAACTCCGCGACCTATAACTCAGCAGCCCAACGACCTAAGAGTACCTGACGACTTAATGGTCTCAACGACCTAACGGCATAATTGTATTAGCGACCTAAATCCACGAAGCAGCTATGCGACCTAAAGACTTAAGCATTGTCACGACCTACGACCTATGGGGAGTAGCGACTTAATTCCTGAAGATATGGAGCGACCTATCAAGCTTTGCGACCTAACAGAGAGCTGCGACCTAAAGGAGGCCGCGACCTACCAAGCTTCACGACCTAACCAGATAAGCAAGCAAGCAACCTAAAGACTTTATGCGACCTAACTGTCCACCGACCTATGAAGTTCCGCGACCTAAGGAAGACCGCGACCTATAGAATTCACACGACCTAGCGGAGTGCTTCGACCTAAGGAAGGTCGCGACCTAAGGGATTCAGCGACCTAAGATCAGCTATGGCTACAGGAAAGTACTCACGACCTAGGGTAGGTCGCTAACGACCTAAACACGTAAATAAAGAGGCCACCTCTACTATGCCGTTGAGTGTTAGGTCGCGCACGACCTAGAACTTGTTGAAAAAAGCATGCGCCTACTCATGAAAAAGGAAAACCGGAGCTTCATAGGTCGGAGACGACCTACGACCTTGCTTAGGTCGGTCACGACCTACGACCTAAGTCCGAGCAAAGCCTATAAATACACCCCTAATTCCAACTGAAAAAGGACTTTTGGGGCTCACTCTCTTCAAGCGCCGATACTCTGCTGCATTCCAAACCAATCTAACACTTGAAGCTCTCAAGACACTAAGAACGCTACAAACAACTTCAAGAAGAGATCACATACATCCAACATGGATTCGAAAACTCTCATCTTCATCGAAGTTTAGGCTACTTGTTCTAAGTCTCTTGTAATTCAAAGTGTATTGTACTTGGGAAGAATTGTATCAGCTTGTAACGAGATCATTAATAAAAGTACTTAAAGTGGACGTAGGCTATACCCTTAAGCCGAACCACTATAAAATTGTTGTTGTTTACTGCTTTTCTGCTATTATCTGCTTGTAATCTGTTCCCGAGCTATCAGGTGGTGCTTTCACAACTACAACTCATACACCGGGGTGCTAGCGTTCAAATTTTAGCGTTAACATTTTGGTTTATAATTGAGTTATAAATCGAATAGATTAATAAAAGAGATTTATAAAAAGGAGTTATAAAATAAATAGAAATGGAAATTTATAAACGTTGTTTTATAAATTCGCCAACGACTTATTTTGATAAGTAAATGGTTATAACTTATAAATGGAGCTGTATTCACGTTTTTGAACTGTGAATAATCCTTTAAAATGAAATGAATAAAAGGATGAAATTTGTTAACAAAGAATATTCACGTTTTTGAATAGTGAATAAGATGTTAAAGAAATTGTTTTGAATGTGAATGTTTTAAATAAAATTAAAACGATCTAACGATGTTTTAAAAGGTGTTGAGATTCGAAACCATAGATTTCAACATTCATTGTTGAAATAGACGTTTTCGAGAAATAGAAGGAAATGGTGGACTATAACACTGATGTTATAGTAAATGATTTCCGAAAGGAAATGTTTTGTATAGTATTGGGATTTATATATCTATTTTAATTTCGAATCCCTATACTAGTGATTTTGGGTTGTCGTAACGATGTTTTACGCAACATTCGTTTTGGCCCAAATAAATATGTTTAAGAGAATGATTTCCTTAAAGAATGAAATTTATACTTAATTTCGATTTAAGTATATTGAATATTTTCTAAGTGTTGAAAATAAATAAAATTTGTGAAATACTTATGAATAAATAAGTATGGAAATGTTTTCCAATATAAAGTGAATATTTTGAGAATTTATCTTTTTGAAGATAAATTGAAAAGGAATATTGAAATGAATAATTGAAATCGAATATTCATAGATATTTTGGATTATAAATTCGCTAAGGAATTTATAAAAGAAAGTGAAATTGGTTTAAAAATAAATATTGATTTATTTTTGAAGTGTTGAAAATTATATATCTAGTGAAGATATTTTGGAAAATAAATAATTTGGAAAATTATTTGGAAACTGGTGATGTGTGCATATCCAGTGATAGTTCAATAACCGACTATCAATATTTCCCTTTGAATGGGTAATTGATGTGATTTGTTTGAATGTGAATGCCACACTTATTTTTAAATAAGCGCTCACTATTCGGGTTAACCGGGAAAGGACCATGGGGTCGTATAACCCATTCCGAATATGTGATACGTCGTTGTGAATTGCATTTGAAGATCGGTGTTGAAGACCCGGTATTTGCGAGAGCGATAGGATGACCTGTCGATTTACTCTGCACCGAGTAGCTACGGTATAGAGTTCTCCATATGTGATGGTGAACCCGATCAGGATTGTGAATATCCGGATTGCAAGGACTTCTTTGTAAGTGCCTTCGATTTTGTTCGATCCCGGAACAGACTTGTATGGATTGTGTGTCTGACATTACAAGTTGAGATATAAAGCCGATTTCTTTCAAATATATTTCTGTTGGTGGCGGAGAATTTATTCTTTTAGCTTAACACCCTTCTCTGAGACGTACGAGCTCAGAGGTTATATAGTTGAAGTTATCAGCGATATATTCCCAATTTGGTAATGCGACATGCTGAGTGTTGCTGAAATGATCATTGTGTTGATTATTGTGATAGGATCATTTATTTGATCGTCTATCTTGGTGATCATTGTGTTGATCATTTGTTGACCCAAAGCATGGCTTTTGTATAAAGTATGTTTTTGTGGACGTGACTTCGTCGAGCCTCACACCCCGGAAATGGTCAAAACAGGAAAGATGCAGCAAGGTTATGAGGGGTAGCACCCTTTAGGGTATGTACATTTCCTTGTGGATAGAGGTGGTATCATGGTATGGAGCCCAGATATTTAACCTATGTGGTTACTACGAATTTATTACTTTGTGGTTGTTGGTTTTCGGGATCCCGTGAGAAAGGTCGTTTACGATCGGGGAATGGCATGCTCGTGTCAGTAGTTACCCAGTTAGGGGTAACACGGCCTTGTGTTGGCAGAGTTCCGGTTTGGTTCTCGGGGATGTCTTTTCAGAGGCATTCTCATGTGGCAATGGGAAGTTCCTTGGCCTGACCATTTGTTGGAAATCCAATTCCCAATACGAAACTTGTACGGTATTAGTTGTAGAACCTGCTATTCACTTATGGTGGTCACCACTGTTTGGATAGTAGCTATAGTAGGCATACGATAATGGTCGTATGTTGGCTAAGATTTATATTCTACTTTCGAAATGAATTTTTCCTACACTACGCACTAGTAATAATATCAAATGTTATTTTAAATGCGTATCAAACATCTTTGACTATCATAAGGAGAAATCTCCTCTGATTCTGCGTTTGCATGTGTGTGTGTGCGGGAGGCCTTATGGTAGTCTCATTTTTAAAAGCATTGCGAATTGATTTAAAATATTCCTCTATTTTGATTTCAAAGATAAATAAACTGTTTTGAGTTCTCACACCAGTCACATGACTGACTTGGAGTTTATTGTTTTCCTTCCTAAACTCTGGGTGCCCACCAATTTCCACACGGGCAGTCAAGAGTAAGGTTTATCAGGATATTCAGGATATTCAGGAATTGCTGGAGGCAAGATGGATGGCATGGCGTATTACTAGTTTATATATAGTATTTCTTTTCCGCTGCATTGTTTGATGTTGTTTGTTGTTGTACACTCTGATGATATGATGTAATGAAATGTGATAAAATGTAATAACTGATATAGTTCTTTGTTTAAAGATTATTCATTTATTATTATATGTTGTTCCGCTGCGAATTGTGAGATTCTGATGTTGTTCAGTTGTAGTTCTGTTGTTTTCTGTTCCGTTCTATTTTAAAATTTTGTTCTATTCTCTATTTCCTTTCTGTTTTATTTCTCTTTTTCTTCTATTTTAAAAAAAAAATTAAAATTTTCTGTTTTCTTTTCCCTCTATCTTCTACCTTTTTCTCTCTTCTTTTCTACTTTTTCTTTCCTTAAATTCTTCTTAAAACCCGTAAGGGTTCGTATTTTCGTTCATCTTGAATTAAACAAAGGAGATTAGTGTCTATTCAAGGAGTACGGACTTACGGGTCTTTACAGCTTTGTGCTTTCTTCTCTAATTGGTAGTTGAGTGTAATCTCCTATCTCCACTTACGTCATTCGACTGCGCTCGAATCCACGTTTGTTAAAGCCGAATCATGGAATCTAGTGCGCTAGATCAACATACGAAGAATCGTAGATCTTTGTTTCTCGGTATCGTGCGCGATCAATGAGACGAAGATAGCTAGAATCCGGCATCTTTGGATCAACGGATTTGGGCATTGCAGTATTTTCAAATCACCGATTGCTACATTTCATCAATTGAAGTTTGTTTTGATTAATCCGCTGCGTCAGTATCTCTGATATGGATGTTGTTTATTTCAATTGAATAACTTAAGATAGGATAACATGAGTTTCGAAGAGACCGGGTCGGGTATTAGGGAATACTCGAAACCCCCTTCGAATTTGTTTTAAATTGATTTCTTAAATCAATAGGATGGAATGAATTGATTTAAGTGGATTAGACTATTTTATCTAAGTTTGACCTTAGAAATTTATATATGAAATAAGCGTTGCCTATAGAAAATTGTGAATTGGTAAATGGATATAAGTTACCCCGGGTTATATAAGTTGATTGCTTTGGTATTCCATGTTAGTTGAGTTTACTCACGCTGGTTTCCAACCTGACCCGGGTGTTACTTTGATGTAATGCTCGGGTCAGACCGAGTATTACAGATATCCAGGTAGGTACGTTCTGGAGCTCAGAGGGCGAGCTGGATGGCAATATCGTATAGAGTATATCCGCTGTATTTATATTATTGTTAATCGGAGACACGATAATTGTAAATATTCAGTGACTGTATATAATGTGAAACTTTGATGTATTAGAATGTAATCGGCAGATATAATATTCTTTTGCAACTGTTATTATTTATTATTATATTTTATCCGCTGCGAATGTGAGTTGTTGATGTTTCTGTTCTTCTTCTTCTTCTATCTCTTTCTTCTTTTCATAACTATCTGGAATATTCGGGTGTGAAAATTTCGGGTCGTTACAAAATATCCGTAACACTTGACCATATGATAAGAAATGTATACAGACATCGTTGGTCCAAATATATAAATATTTTGAAATTTAATTCATTGTTTTGGAAAGAAATATATGGTCTTATTAAATGTTAATCCTTAAATTTTTTTATATATAAAGGGTAATGATATATAGATTTAATAATATTAAATTTAGTCAAAATTTGATTTAATACATAAATTATACTAAATATTTATGTAAATTTTATTCCAAAAGTATTCTGCAATTTACTAAGATTGGGAGATAAATGCGGGTTTATCTAAATGGTATTTAAATAAGGATTTATTCAATTAAATCAATTTGAAAATTTTGAATGGGAAATTTAAGGGTATGATTTTGTAACTGGATTTTTATTTAAGTGATTTAATGAATATTTCACGTTTAAATAAATTAAAGAAAATATTGAGTAAAATGTAATTTAAGGTTACTTAAATGATATTGTATCTAATGAGGGATTATTTTAAGACTAGATAATAATGAGGTTAAATCGAGATCTATATGGAATTATTAAATTGAACATTTAATTAAATATTAAAGCTTTGAACTATATTGGGATTTCAATGGTTTATTTTGAGATTCAGATATGTATTTGAAATAAGTATAGTTGAATTTATTATTTAGAAACTAAATTGATTAAAAAGTTAGTTTGAAACGTTGAATACTTAAAGTTTTGAAATATATTGAACATAAAGGGTATTTTGTGATTTCAAATCCGAATTTGAGATCGATAAAATTGAAGTGGTTGTTGTAGAAATTGAATTGAATTTAAATTAATAAATTGAGATTGAAATAGATTTAAATGAGGTGGTCGGGTTGATGTTAAACGATTTGTTAAGGGAATTGAAATTTCTTCACTGTACAAATTATTTAATATATAAAAATACTATTTGGGAAGTATAGAGATATTTGAAGTGAAAATGATATTTGGTTTTGAAGTATAAATTAAGTTGAAAAGACTACGGTGTTATAGTGTATTTTTCTATCTTTTAGATAGTTCCATGGACCCTTAGAGGATGGTTATCCCAAACATCCTCTAAGTTAATTATATTTCAGTTGATATTTCACTTGAGTTAGATTTATGGATATAAGAACGTTAATTCTGACTCGAGTGTTTTGTGTTTTTCTTTACGCTCGGGTCAGACTGAGAGATACAGCATTTGAGACTCATCTTCGAAGTTGGAGCTTTGCTTGAAGATCCAGCTATCTATCCCTTCAGTCATCCAGTTTATTGGTTCGGAGAAGCCATCTGTTGCATTGGAGACTTCATGGCATTTGAACTATTCGGTTGTATTTTATTTCTAACTCTGAGGTATATAGTAGCTTCATGAACTACTATTCTTTATCTATTCCGCTGCATTGTATTACTATGTGTAAGTGATCTATGATTGATTTATTTACTGTATATTTTAAGTTTTGCCAAATTTTATTAACAATTCGGTATTTTGAATTATTCAAGTCGGACATGTACGGTTTTATTGTCGATTTGAATGGTCCAAAATAGCGGGTCGTTATAGTTGGTATCAGAGCTTTGGCTCTAGGCAAAACCTAGCATATATGGTAAATTCATTTACATAATCACTTTCGTTCGAGTTGAATCCCTTCTTTTTGACTTGATTTCCTTTGAATTTTGGAATGTCCCTCGGTTCCGAAATTCATTCTTGTCTCTCCCTATTTATATTCGTTTGATTCTGGAGTATCACATAACTCCACGGAATGAATTGTAAAGGGGGTGAAAACTCCTTTACAATTGGCATTGATTCACCGGAGATTTCTGTATCCTCGGTTTACGATGCTGCTATATCTTGGTATGTCGAATTCTATCTCTAACAATCGAATGTCGATTTGCTTTAGAATTCTGCATCAATTATATTCCTGAAGTCACGGTTGACCCGGTTAAGGTCGCCCGAGATTTATAGAAGTATATCCATCTCGTATTTTGTAATTTGATTTTCTCAACCTTGTTTGAGCCTATCTTCGAATCAGGATTCTATTGATTAGAGTTCCTCTAAATTAAATCTCTATCTTTGTTTTGAAATCCATTCTTGAATCATCCTTTGAAAATCGGGTTTGTTGTATTTTAAAATTGTTTTATACGAAATTATTATTTTGATAACTATGATTTTATTCTATATATAAAAGTGAAAATGTTTTCGATAAGGATTATATACCTATATATAAAACGAATAAGAAATGTTATTCTATATATAAAAGTTTTGAAAGGATTGGAAATTTTGAAAATTTATAAGAAAGTGATTTATATAAAAAGGATTTATAACTGAAGGGTTAAATTTGAAATTCGAGAATTGAATTTCGATATTTTGAAATTGGTTTTAAGATTTTGGGAAAATATATAAAAATAATACGATTTAAAAGTATTTTTCCAAATAAGAAATGTTTCAAATGGGTTCAAATGAATTCCAATAATTTTGAAGAAATTTGAAAGAAGTTTTCAAGAAAATAGAAGTCCAGAACTCACTTATGTCGCTGGAGAATAATTTCAGTGATGAGTGCACGCATCATCGACATTGATTTTCGAGTTTCAGAGTGGGGGAGAGGCCACTTTAATAGCTTCGCTATGCGAGTGATTTTGTAAAACCGTTTTTGATTTCAAATTCCGAAGTATAATTTGATATTTTCGAAAGATATATGTATATATTTGAAACAATTTAAAGTGAGACCGGTGTTCAGTCCTCGAGTTTTCAATTTGACCATTAATGACTCTATATAAAAAAATTGATTTCCAACTCTTAGATTTGAAATTTGATTTCATCGACTATTTTGAAGGTTCGAGCACTTCCAAATCAAGGTTTAAAAGTTTTAAACTAAGAAATTTCGAAAAGTATAAAATTTTTGATAAAGCATATAAGTTTAGTTTTGAAGAGTATGACTAAAGTAAGTTTGAAACCTTTTTTTAAGTAAGTGAATATGACTATTTTTAATTATACTAATATGGAATTTAGTTTTGAAATGTTTTTGAAAAAAAATAATTTCAAATAATGGTTTTCAGAAAGGTAAATTGGATATTTTTAATAGAAATAGATAGTTTAAAAGTTTTAAAGTGATGATTATAAATTTGGAAACCATTTTGAGTATAATTGATTTTGAGAAAATATATGGTTTTGAAATTAATTGAAATTAAAAACAAGTACTTATATGGTGATTTTGGAAATGAATTTGTTTGACTTGAATTATTTTAATTTTGAAACTGGGATAATTTTCTAAACCTATTATTTTGGTAACTTTGAAATTTAGATACTTAATTTGGATGAAAATTTGGTGAAATCCTATATGATTTTGAAACTGAATTGATATTGAAATGATTTGAAATTGAGAACCTTATATTGTTAAGCACTTGATTTGGGAGTGGTCGAACTTATATAAAATGGATTTGTATAAGTATGAAGTGATTTGAAATCTATTGATTTGAAAGGTACTCAATTTGGAAAGAGAATTTTTTTTATAAATCGAAGTCTATATAAGTATGATTTGATATACTATTGATTTGGAAAGTATTCGATTTGAAAATGGAATCTTATATATATATATATATGGATTTTATATAAGTATGATATTTGAAAGTATTTGAAAAGGTACTATATGATATATATTTTCAAAGTAAAGATATGGAAAGTGCCTTCTGCTTGATATCCGCTTTGTGGCCACATCGTGGATTCATTCTATCGATATTATTCTCTCTGATTTTCGGTTTTTCGGATGTAATACTCGAGTGTTTCCCACCGTGGCGTAACCCATAGTTTTTTTTCTCTCGTGACTGCATAGCGCAACTGCCTGGCTGAGTCTTGCCCAGGGGTACGGATTGTTTCCTAGGGGCTCCAGGCGTAACCATTGTGTATCCTGCAATCTGTGTAGGTCGCGAATAGTAGCGCAAGTGCCTGGCTGAGTCTTGCCTAGGGGTACGGATTGTTTCCTAGGGGATCCAGGCGTAACCATTGTGTATCCTGCACTCTACTAGTCATCATGGCGTAACTCGCAGGGCTGAGAAAGCTTACGGATGTGGATTGTTTCCTGGGAGACCCAGGTGTAACCATTGTGTATCTGCGAACCATGGTCGGACAAAGGTTTTGGTTTGGCTGTTTGTTTGGATTGTACTTTCCATGTCTGTTTTTAAAAAGGTTTTTCAAGTATTTTCACAGGGTGTTGAAACAGGTCTACTGAGTACTTGAAGAATTCTAGCTTTGCGCCTGATCAACATATGGCCAGAGTCTGCAAGAACGAGGATAAACTTGTTAAAACATCGAGTTATAAAAATATTTTCGAAAGAAAGATTTATTTCGATATAAACATATTATTATAAAGGTATTTATTATAAAAGTATTTTTCCCAACAAAGAAATTTTGTATTAATATTTGAAATTAAAATTCTTATGGTTTGAAATAAATTATTCGTGCCCGATTCTATTCTTTTGAATCTACCTCATCTGCTCAGCTTCATTTTTCACCTATATTCCGTTTTCGGAATCTACCTTCCTTTCCTTTTTGAATAAATCTTTTAAATATTGCTTATTTGTATACTACATTGTTTTATACAAAATTTTAGTGTTATAAATATTTTTGAAGTTATAAATTAAATAAAACATCTTTAAAGAAAATGATTATTAATTTATTGATAATATTTGAAAGGTATCTTGAGATAAATTAAAAATTTCATAAATCTTGGATTTAATATTTTCAATAGTCTTTGTAAATAAAAGTAATAATGTAAATAATTGTTTGCAAAGGAGTTTGAGAAGTATTAAATATTAAATAAAATTTAATTTCAAATGAAATTTTCAAATAAATATTTTAAATAAAATTTATATAGTTTTACAATTTATTGTTTATCTTGGCTTTCAATCTATTTTTTTTCTGGTTGTTTTATTCTCCTACCTCCTTCCTTTTCGAGGACGAAAAGTTTTGAGTGGGGGAGAGTGTAACGACCCGGAAAATTTTAACAATTTTAATTGATTCTATAACGTATTTAATTGAATATTTGTGAAATCTTATAATAATTGAATTTTTAAATAAAATGTTTATATATTTAGAATACGTATATTTAAATATAGCAGATTGTAAATTTTCAAATAATTTTATGGAAATTTATTTAATTAAGAAAACGTGTTGTCCAATTCAAGCTATTAATTGCTTTAATTGATTTCTGAATCAGTGCGTAACGGTTTCTTTTTACTACCGTTAAAGATTTCTATTGCTTAATACTTTTTCAATCCAGGTAGACTTTTCCATTCGTAACCATTAATAAATTTGAGATCATCGACCTTGCTTTTATTATTCCTTGTAGTTTCGTGCACTGACTTTACCTTTCCCGCTACACATAATTTTCTCTATACGTTTCTTTTGCAATTGAAGCGTATATTTATATTTATGGTGGTGCGTTTATTCTGGTCTCTCTTTATTTTTGTGTTTAACGCTTGAAAGAATCTCAAATCATCAAGCTAGTAGCATCTGTTCCTTACCTCGCTTTCATAAGGCCTATAATACATAAACCACTTGCTTATAGATCCGAACACAACTTTGTCATCAAATTTAATGTACCTTCCTCTCCCTATTATTTCGGTTCCAACCTTCCTAGTAAATGGCTTTAATAAATTTTGGCTAAATCATAGCTACGGACTTTTCAAATTTCTTTTATTTTATATTTACTTCCAATTCCTTCATTGCTTCAAAAATTTTGAACGTGCCTAATCATCTCAGCATGTATATATAATGTAAGCCTACCTTTCCTTGGAAAGCTATTTCTCACAAAAATTTCCTGATTTCTTTCCTTTTATCCATTTTTATATCCTTGACTTTCAAAACTCATTATGTGTTGTACAAACAAACAAAAATTTATTGCTTTAAGTGTATAGCTAAATCAACTATTGACCATTACAATTACTTTTTTTTCATTTCAATTTATTACTTAAATAACATTTTGATGAATTAATGGACTGCTTTACATTTCTTTTTCTTTTGAAAACTTTATATTTATAGTGTACGTTTCTTTTGCATTTCAAAAATTTGAAACATGCAGCCCCATTTAAGCCATTAATTGTTTTAATTATTTTTCTTAATCAACGTATAACCGTTGCTTTTTATTATTCTAGGATTTACATCCATACTTTAATCTCTGCTGTTCCATTTATTTCATTTGAAATCTAAATTTATTTACCATTCATTTATATGCCTCTTTCTCTTCCCTCTTTTACCTCTTCGTTTCCGTGTTTCTATGAATATATATATATATATATATATATATATATATATATATATATATATATATATATAGTATAGCATAGATTGCATCTTCTTTTCTCTCTGTTGGCTATTCGTTGCCCTCAAATTAATATTAAAAGAGGAGAGAGCTTTTTAAATATTATATATAGCCATATAGCACGTTCACATATCAGATGCAGACCTACCTTTATATTTAAGAAACTAGCATTTTCTCTGTTGCCTGAAGAATGCCCTTCGCCATGTCATGTTGCTTGAATCACGCATGCATTCTTCCTTTAAAAATCGCCTGTTCTCATCTCCCCTCCATCTTTTCTTATTTCTTCCAAACGTGAGCATGAGCTCTCTCTTTTCCTTGGCCTGCCTCCTCCCCATGGCCGCATGCATTAGTTGGCAAAACATTTCCTCTCTGGTTTTTAAAAGTAAGTACGCATTTTATTTGATATAAGTCTATTTTATATATTAAGAACAATATAGACTGTGCATAAGTTTTGTTTTATATGTTTACTGCAACTATGAGGATTTTGAATTCCCTAACAGTTGAACTTTAAAAATAATAATATATTTCATAATAGTATATGTATGATAATTGTTATATTTATAAACGTGTATATAAATATTTAACTTGTGTTCATATATAAAGGTTAGTATATATTTATACTGCATTATGTATATTATTTTAAGATTTTACGGTATATAGTTTTTGACTTTTGTTAGCATATAGTTATCGTACGGATTTTAAATACGTATGTTTTACTAACTAGTTGGTAAGTTAAATAAATATATATATATATACGCGTTTTATTTTACTATTGATAGCTTACGGTATATATGGTATAAGTTTGGCAGCCTTCTATTAATATACGTATTTTTATATGTTTTATATATTTGGTTATAACAGTTTCAACTATAATAAAATATGTTATTTTATTAGCTTTCATATGTTAGATATATAAAATATACTGTTTTGGTATATATATTATATAAAATTGGTGGGTACAAGTTTGATAGGTAAATTTATAATATATATATATTTTTATGATTGTTATAGTATTTTAGAGTCTACCGTACTATATTTTGTTTTATTTTCAACAATTTACATAAGTTATTTTTAAATGTAGGTATATATATAAATTTTCTATGGTAGTTTCACAGTATAAGTTAGATCAATATTTTATAATTTCAACAGTATATGCTTTCAAAAGTTTATTTCATGTCAGCCTTAAGGTTTTTTGCACTGACTGATATACGTTGGATTTTTTTTAAGGTATGTGTATTTTGATTTCAAGTATAGTCATATGCATAGTCATATACAAATTGGTAGAGGAAATGTTATATAGTATATATATGGTTATATTAATATAGTCGGTCTGCATATCTATGTATATATATTAACCGAGGCATGCATATTTTGTTGCATATTTTATAAACTGTGTCTTCATATGTTGGCTAGTTGTATATAAGCTCACTTATCCTATTTATCTTCCTTGATCCAATTCTGATTTGAATTCGTCTATTCCTATTATCAGCTTTGATCATTGAACCGTGTCCACCTAGCTTTGTTTTGGAATTCTGATCTGGATTTCATAACTCACTTCTTTTTCTCTGGCCTCGAAAGGTGAGAAATCACTCACGATTAACATTCTTTTATTTACTAAATTTGATTTCAATTGAGACGACAATTGAAATATGAGGCTGCAGTTATTTAAATTGTTATATATGCTATTATCTGTAACTATTCACTTATGGGATATGACACCATATCCTATTGTTTATATATTTATTTTGATGATATATGCCTGTTGTTATTATTATTTACATATCTGTTATCACTCTGCAAGTTCCCTGTTAGTATAGAAATCACTATGGGTTGAAATGATACATACCCGAACAGACTTTAGAATAGGAGAAAATCGTTATGGGTTGAAATGATAAACCCGAGCGATTTTCATTTAATTGAATTAGGATTACGGGTTGAAATGCTATCCACCCATATACATTTATTGTACGGATTGAAATGATAAATATCCGTAACACTTGACCATATGATAAGAAATATATATAGACATCGTTGGTCCATATATATAAATATTTTGAAATTTAATTCATTGTTTTGGAAAGAAATATATGGTCTTATTAAATGTTAATCCTTAAAAATTTTTATATATAAAGGGCAATGATATATAGATTTAATAATATTTAATTTAGTCAAAATTTGATTTAATACATAAATTATGCTAAATATTTATGTAAATTTTATTCCAAAAGTATTCTGCAATTTACTAAGAATGGGAGATAAATGTGGGTTTATCTAAATGGTATTTAAATAAGGATTTATTCAATTAAATCAATTTGAAATTTTTGAATGGGAAATTTAAGGGTATGATTTTGTAACGCTGGATTTTTATTTAAGTGATTTAATGAATATTTCACGTTTAAATAAATTAAAGAAAATATTGAGTAAAATGTAATTTAAGGTTACTTAAATGATATTGTATCTAATGAGGGATTATTTTAAGACTAGATAATAATGTGGTTAAATCGAGATCTATATGGAATTATTAAATTGAACATTTAATTAAATATTAAAGCTTTGAACTATATTGGGATTTAAATGGTTTATTTTGTGATTCGGATATGTATTTGAAATCAGTATAGTTGAATTTATTATTTAGAAACTAAATTGATTAAAAAGTTAGTATGAAACGTTGAATACTTAAAGTTTTGAAATATATTGAACATAAAGGGTATTTTGTGATTTCAAATCCGAATTTGAGATCGATAAAATTGAAGTGGTTATTTTAGAAATTGAGTTGAATTTAAATTAATAAATTGAGATTGAAATAGATTTAAATGGGGTGGTCGGGTTGATGTTAAACGATTTGTTAAGTTGAGGGAATTGAAATTTCTTTACTGTACAAATTATTTAATATATAAAAATACTATTTGGGAAGTATAGAGATATTTGAAGTGAAAATGATATTTGGTTTTGAAGTATAAATTAAGTTGAAAAGACTACGGTGTTATAGTGTATTTTTCTATCTTTTAGATAGTTCCATGGACCCTTAGAGGATGGTTATCCCAAACATCCTCTAAGTTAATTATATTTCAGTTGATATTTCACTTGAGTTAGATTTATAGATATAAGAATGTTAATCCTGACTCGAGTGTTTTGTGTTTTGCTTTACGCTCGGGTCAGCTGAGAGATACAACATTTGAGACTCATCTTCGAAGTTGGAGCTTTGCTTGAAGATCCAGCTATCTATCCCTTCAGTCATCCAGTTGATTGGTTCAGAGAAGCCATTTGTTGCATTGGAGACTTCATGGCATTTGAACTATTCGGTTGTATTTTATTTCTAACTCTGAGGTATATAGTAGCTTCATGAACTACTATTCTTTATCTATTCCGCTGCATTGTATTACTCTGTGTAAGTGATCTATGATTGATTTATTTACTGTATATTTTAAGTTTTGCCAAATTTTATTAACAATTCGGTATTTTGAATTATTCAAGTCGGACATGTACGGTTTTATTGTCGATTTGAATGGTCCAAAATAGCGGGTCGTTACAAGTTGTGTATCTAGTTTTATGCTAATGTTGTTGTGTGAACTCTGATGATGTACCCTGATAATGCAATGTATAACAGATATATTTGTTTTGGTGTAAAGTATGTCAATACCTGTTATATTTTACTCCGCTGCGATGTTAGATTCTGATGTTGTTTTCTATTTTCTTCTTCTACCTCTTCTTCTTCAACCCAAATGGTTCGTAGTTCGGTACAACTTGAGTTGATTTTAGTAGAATAGTGTTGACTCAAGGGGTACGGATTTGCAGCTGTTACAATCCTCTTCTAGATATATCTTTGCATGCTATGACGTCGTATATCTGATTATTGTTGTTTGTACGCTAAAGGGCCCTCGGTAAAGGTCGATAACAACCGGAGGATGATATATTAGGTAACATCTACTTATAGAGGTTGGCCGGCCTGTGTTGGTAGAGGATCCTTTGTGATGGTCCTCGGTACATTCTTCTAGAGATGTACTACCAGAAGGTAGTCCCTTCATGGGTCATTTGTATGGAAATCCAAACTCCACTATGTACCTGCCATTTTATTTGTTGAGCCTAATATGCTGGTATTTAATAATGGTAACAATTTGGCTATTTTGAATATTATTTGTATACTACACACTTGTATAACATCACATAAGGTTGATATGAAATGTTTTAGTTATCGTAAGGTAAAAACATGTCTGCGTTTAAGTGTGGACTTGTCTTACAAGATACTTTTTTCTGACAAAGGAAAAGTTTTGGTAATCTAATAAATTCAGTTGAGTGCGTTTCTCACTTTAGTTTACCCGACTAATCTGGGCGTTCTTCCCATTCAATGCTCCGGTCAGACCGAGTATATTTACAAGTCTAGATTCGATCCTTTTGGAGCTTCGGTAGGAGATCTAGAGATCTTCATTTTCGTACATCCATATTTGCTTGATTATCCGCTGCATTGCTTAGTTCTTTTAAATTATCGGCATTTGCAAGGACAGGTTATTATAACTTTTCAAGTTGATAACTATTGATTGATTGTTCAACTCTAATTGATGTGTATTGTAACACTCCTGAAAAATTCACCAAGTTTAATTTGGAAATTAAATTTATTATATAAAATAAATTATGAATTTTTTTTAGAGATTTCTAGAATAAATTAATAAATTTTGATTATAAACAGGAATTTAATTTGGAATCTTACAAATAAATATTGGGTTTAGGAAAAAAAATAAGATATATATTTGTATGAATGAATTATAAATAGATATTTGATTTAAAATATGGGGATAAGTATTTTATAAACAAATATTGAATAAAATGTATTAAAAGTAAAGTAGAATTTAAAAGCTTTAAAAAGCTAATGATATTTTGTTTTCTAAAAATATTAAAATATACTTTGGAGATGTGTTAATTTTCAAAGAATTAATGTATTAATTTTCAAAATAATATTTCTAAGTTAAATTTCCTTATATAAATAAAATGATTAATTGTTAATATGTAACCAAAATTTTAAAAATCATTCTTTCTTTTCTTTTAAAAGTTGTACAAAAATATAAATGATAAAAAATGTATGGATTAAATTGTGTAAATATAAATATAAAGGAAGAACACAACACATACATAAATAAAAGAAAAAAAACTGTATTTATTTAAATGTGAAAATAATATATTTAATTGAGTAAAATAATGAAATTTAAAATTTAAAAGAAACTTTTGAGCTCCCTCATATGCCATTATTAAACATCTCACCAATATCCGGAAAGGAACGGTAAATAAAGATTTGGGCATCTTAAATCTCAAACCCCAAAGGAAAAAATAAACAGAAAAAAAAATTCATAAAAGAAGACCTGTCATTCTCTTCTAAACAAAATCTGAAACAAAATCCCTTCAAAAGGATTTGAGCAAGCAAATGAAAAAAAAACTTCAACCTGGAAGAAGCAAGCAAATCTGGAAATCAAAAAAACATGAACAACACATGCTAGTTCTAATTCAAACCTGATCAGAGGGATTAAGCTTCCAGTTCTTCAAATTCAAATCAAAGTATTTTTCTTCTCTGTTTCAATTCCAGTCTCTATCTTTCTTCATCAATTTCAAGCGAGCAATGAAGACAGCAAGCAAAAAACTTCAGATTTAAAATAAGATCTTTTCAAAAAGATTCAACGCATAAGTTTTCAATCTGAAAGAAAATCAACTCAAAGGCAAGTAAATTTCCTTTTTAAAAACATTTTGAGTTTAATGTTGTTGATCAGTAAAAAATCTTCAACTCTGAAATCCCTGAAGCATTCCTAAGGCAAGGATTTCAACAACCAAATTTAGATTCAAATTGCAAATCATCAAACAAAGTAGAGATCAAAATTCCAAGCTCAAAACACCTTTCTGTTCTATGTTCTTCTCTGTTGCAAATACCCAGGTGAGGAAGCTAGCCTTGAACCTGCTCTGTGTCTGACGCAGCGGATAAATCGAAACAAACTTCAATCGATGGAATGTAGCAATCGGTGAGTTGAGAATACTGCAAGGCCCAAATTCGTTGATCCGAAGATACCGAATTCTAGCTTATCTCAAACACGTTGATAGCGCACTATACCGTGTTCAAAGATCTACGATTCTTCGTACGTTGATCTAGCGCACTAGATACCGTGAATCGGCTTCTACGATCGTTGAATCGAGCGCACTCGATTAACCGAAAGAGGAGATAGGAGATCACACTCAACTACCAATTTGTATGAAAGCACAAAGCTAACAAAAGAGAATTTTATTCAAGAATCAACCACCAAAAAAATTACAACACACTCGCTATTTATAGCATTTACAACACACGCCAACATCACACTCTTAAGTCGTTTGCGACCTACGAGCTATACCAGGTCGTTGCCGACCTAACACACAACATATACACACGTATATACGACACAGCGACCTACACAAGGTCGTACGCGACCTAAAAGATGTGACTTAACAGACTCAGAACAAACAGATGCGACCTACGACCTACGTAAGGTCGTTAACGACTCAAGACACAGCATAGCTCACTTCCAGAATTGCATGGGAGGTTAGGTCGTTGGAAAGGAATAGGTCGCAAGGTTTTAGATTGGGAAGGAATTAGGTCAGTAAGAAGTTAGGTCGGGTAAGAAATTAGGTCGTGGAGTTTAGGTTGAAGAGAGTTAGGTTGTAAAGAAGTTAGGTCGTTGAGGGTTTCTTTAGGTCGTAACTCTGCTTCACTTGGCCAGTTAGGTCGAAGGTTACTACTGTTAGGTCGTTCACGACCTAGACTTACTTCTTTAGGTCGGAGACGACCCACTACTTCTTTGTTAGGTCGTAACTTTGCTTTGTTAGCTCGGAAACAACTCAATCTCAATTCGTTAGGTCGCGCTGCATCATTGTTAGGTCGTGAGCGACCTATTTCTTCCTTTTTAGGTCGTGAGCGACCTAATACTTGCATTTCTTCCGTCTGCACTGCATCATCCTCCCCGGGTTGACAGAAATTCGACCTCGAATTCTCAACATCTTCTTCCACAACAATTTCATTTCCATAATACGGAATTAAATGTTTAACATTGAAAACATCAGAAGTGTATACATCCTCCGGCAGCTTCAACTTATAAGCATTCTCATTGATTTTCTTTAAAATTTCAATCGGACCAATTTTCCGCGCTTTCAACTTATTATACGTTCCAACCGGGAAACGGTCTTTTGTCAGTACTGCATAAACCAAATCACCTTCATTAAATTCAACAATTCGTCTCTTCAAATCAGCAGCTTGCTTATACTTCTCATTCGACTTTTCCAATCGTTCCCGAACGATCTTACGACACTCCGTCAATTCTTCAATAAAATCAACAGCTCGTTTAACCGTCCCCTTTGGTTGTGGTACCACCGCTAAATCCAACGGTCCCCTGGGCAAATTTGAATATACAATTTGAAATGGACTGAATCCTGTGCTTCGATTTACTGCATGATTATGTGCAAACTCTGCCTGGCATAACTTCATGTCCCAACTTTTCAGATTGTCCTTCACCAAACATCGCACCAAGTTTCCCAACGATCTATTCACCACCTCTGTTTGCCCATCTGTTTGCGGATGATACGCACTACTAAATTTCAGCTTCGTTCCCACCATCTTCCACAAACTAAGCCAAAAATGACTCAAAAATCTAGTATCCCTGTCAGAAACGATAGATTCTGGCAATCCATGAAGTCTATAGATTTCCTTGAAAAATAGTTGAGCAACACGAACAGCATCCGTCGTCTTCTTGCAAGCAATAAAATGTGCCATTTTAGAAAATCTGTCAACTACAACAAATATCGAATCATTACAACGCTGTGTTCTCGGCAATCCCAATACAAAGTCCATACTCATATCAACCCATGGTCTAGCCGGTACAGGCAATGGCATGTACAAACCAGCATTGGTCGCGGTTCCTTTCGAAACTTGGCAAATATGACATCGCTCCACAAACTTTCCCACTTCTTTCCTCATCGACGGCCAAAAGTAAGACTGTGAAATCAACTGCAAAGTACGATCACGGCCCACATGCCCTTCTTCATGCAACTCTTTTACAATCTTCATTCTCAAACTACAGTCTGGAATGCATAATTGATTTCCTTTGAACAAGAATCCATCAACTATCACAAATTCATCCGAACTTCCATCCTTAACTTTCTCAACAAACTTTGCAAAGTAAGGATCCTTCCCAAACAGTTCTGGCAACATTTCAAACCCTGTCACTTCAACCTTCATTGTCGTTAATAATTGACTCCTCCTACTCAAAGCATCAGCTACCCGATTCGTCACCCCTGATTTGTGCTTAACGACAAAAGTAAACTGCTGTAAATATGCAATCCATGATGCATGTCTCGCTGAAATCTTATCCTGCCCCTGTAAATGCTTCAATGCCTCATGATCAGTGTACAGAACAAATTCTTTCTGAAATAGATAATGTCTCCAATGTTTAATCGTTTGCACCACAGCATAGAATTCAACGTCATATGTGCTGTATCTCATCTTCGCCCCTGACAACTTTTCACTGAAATATGCAATAGGTCTCCCCTGCTGACTCAACACTCCTCCAATTCCCACCTTTGATGCATCAGTGTGTAGCTCAAACAACAACTGAAAATTAGGTAAAACAAGAATTGGTGCTGTCGTCAATAGTTCTTTGATCCGTTCAAAAGCAACTCCCGCTTCCTCTGACCATACAAACTGTTTTCCTTTCATGCAATCGGTAACTGGTGCCATCACACTACTGAAGTGTGGAATGAACCTTCGGTAGAATGATGCCAATCCATGAAAAGTTCTAACTTCAGTGATAGTTCTCGGCTGTGGCCAATTTCTAATAGCTTCAACTTTACTCTGGTCCACTTGGATTCCCTTCTCAGACACAACATATCCCAAAAATAACACACTTCTCGTCATGAACACACATTTCTTCGTGGCTGCATAAAATTGTTCCTCACGAAGAATAATCAACACTTCCCTCAAATGTAGAACATGCTCCTCCATACTCCTGCTATATATCAGAATATCATCGAAATAAACCACCACGAACTTCCCAATGAATGGTCTAAAGATTTGATTCATCACCCGCATGAATGTACCAGGTGCATTTGACAAACCAAATGGCATAACCAACCATTCGTATAACCCTTCTCTCGTCTTGAAGGCTGTCTTCCATTCGTCACCTGGTCTAATTCGAATCTGGTGATAACCACTCTTCAAGTCAATCTTTGAAAATATAGTTGCCCCACTCAACTGATCCAGCAAATCATCCAACCTCGGCATAGGAAATCTATAACGAACAGTAATCTTGTTCAAAGCTCTACTATCTGTGCACATTCTCCATGTTCCATCCTTCTTTGGTACTAACAATGCTGGCACGGCACAAGGACTCAAGCTTTCCTCAACACGTCCCTGTTCCAACAACTCTTCCACCTGCCTTCGTAACTCCTCATGTTCCTTCGGACTCATTCGATAATGTGGTCGATGTGGTAACACTGCTCCCGGAACAAGATCAATTTGATGTTGAATGTCTCTTAATGGTGGTAACTCCTTAGGCAACTCCTCTGGAAATACATCTTCAAACTCTTTCAAAACTGGCTTTGCTTCTTCAGGAATTTCAACCTCTTCACTGCTCTCACGCCCAATCAACACGTATACTTCAGGCTCCTCTTCAACTTCTTTAACAAACTCCTTCAAGGATAATAAAGTTTTCAATTCCTCAATCTCCTCCAGCTTGCTCTCCTTCTGTTGTTGCTTCTTGGGAACCAAAATAATTTTTGTACCCTCGTACATGAAACTGTAGCTATTGGCACGACCATCATGTTGAACTGATCTATCAAACTGCCACGGTCTGCCCAACAACAGATGACATACGTCCATGTCTACAACGTCACACCAAATTTCATCTTTGTACTTTTTCCCAATAGAAAAATTAACACAAGCCCTTCGACACACCTTCACCTCACCTCCCTTCCTTAACCATGCTAACTTGTACGGTTTAGAATGTTTCTCAGTTTTCAAGTTCAACTTCTTCACGGCCTCGGTAGAAATAATATTATCGCAACTTCCAGCATCAATAACGAACTTGCAAACTTTTCCCAGAATAGTGCATGTCGACTGAAATATGTTACTCCTCAACCAACTACAATCCTCCTCTTGCTTTGGTGTAAGACATGACCTTCTCATCATAAGATTACAACCTTCATCTCCAGATAATTCTTCTTCCTCCTCAACATAAGGTGTATTTGAACACTCTGCTTCCTCACCATCATCCTCCTCAACTTCTGCAACCATTGCTCTCTTCTTCGGCTTCGGACATTCATTGCTCTTATGACCCAACTCCTGACAATTATAACATTTGAACCCACTACTAACCTTCGCCTTCTCAGCCTCCTTCACCACTGGTTTTGTAACAGGTTTAGAAACATTAGAACTTCCACCAACACCCCTCGGTTGATTATTGGAATTAGTAAATACACCACCTCCACGTCTTCCTTGTTTCTCCCAAGCCAACGCTTTCTGATGTGCCTCTGCAACTGATCTAGGATCAAACATATTAATCATATCCTGGATCTGCATTCTTAGTCCCCCAATGAATCTAGCAGTTAGTTGTTCTTCCGTTTCCATAATATCATTCCTGGCAATGAGTTGGTAAAATTCATCAGCATAATCACTAACAGACTTCGTCCCTTGCCTCAGATTCTGCAACCTCTGGTACATAAGTGATTGATAGTTGTAAGGTAAGAAAGTAGATCTCATCAACTTCTTCATCTTATCCCACGATTCTATCTTTGACTTCCCCATTCTCTCGCTGGTAAGTTTAATTTGCTGCCACCACGCCAAAGCTCTTCCCCTCAACCTAGTAGCAACCAACTTCACTCTCCTATGTTCAGGAACCTCTTTGAAATCAAAGATCTCTTCAACATTAGAAATCCAATCGAGAAATTCTTTTGCTACCATTCCTCCTTTAAATTCTGGAATTTCCATCTTCATACCCGATTCCCATCGACGATCATCTTCAACATCCCGATAAGAATTTCGAACTTGGTCTCGATCTCGATAATGAATACTAGCTCTATTACCCTCTTCAACAAAATCAAAAGTACGCCTACATCGATCTCGACCATTATCATCCCTTTTTTCATGTATGCTTCTTTGACTATGTCTCTCTTCATCTCTATATGCTTCATTGTCAAATTCACGTTGACTTCTTCTCTCTTCATGTGCATAATCATGATGATCTCTTCGTGATGAAATTGATGTTTCTCTTCTGTCTCTACAAGCATGTGGTGATACCCTCCTCGCTTCCGTAACCGATGGCGAAACTCGGTTTCCTCCATGGTTTGAGTTTGGTGATCTCCTCCTTTGATTCAAATCATTCATCAATTTCTCCAATTTACCAATGCCTTCATCAAACTTTTCATTAATACGTTGCTCCATAAGCTCAGCTTCTTCTCTTCGATACAAAGCTTCAACGTTTTGATGACGATTAGCTCTCCTTGGTGGCATGATTGGAACTCTTCACAAAACTTCAACAATTTGAACACAAGACTTCAAAGCTTTAACAAAACAACAAGTCACAGATTAACCTTCAACTTCAAACAACAATGCTCGGCTCAATCTTATCTCGGCTTGATCTTCACGACTTAACTTGTTCGGTTCAACACTAACTCGGCAACAAGTTAACTCGGCCACCACTTCAACAAATCGCACTTCAACACAACTATGTTCGGCTCAAGGTCTCCAAGCACTAGTTCGGCCTCAATACTTCAAACACTTCACTAGGCTCGGCTACTTCCCAAGTATACACGGCCTACTTCAAATTCAAACATTTCAACACTTTGATCCAAAATGGAATGGATCGAAAGTTCTTCCTCTTGTTGCAACTTCAATATAAACGCGTTGAACAACTTCAAACTTCAACTTCAAATACTTGGCTCCAAGAATCAGCTTAGCTATGATTGGCTAAGTATGGCTCTGATACCAAACTGACGCAGCGGATAAATCGAAACAAACTTCAATCGATGGAATGTAACAATCGGTGAGTTGAGAATACTGCAAGGCCCAAATTCGTTGATCCGAAGATACCGAATTCTAGCTTATCTCAAACACGTTGATAGCGCACTATACCGTGTTCAAAGATCTACGATTCTTCGTACGTTGATCTAGCGCACTAGATACCGTGAATCGGCTTCTACGATCGTTGAATCGAGCGCACTCGATTAACCGAAAGAGGAGATAGGAGATCACACTCAACTACCAATTTGTATGAAAGCACAAAGCTAACAAAAGAGAATTTTATTCAAGAATCAACCACCAAAAAAATTACAACGCACTCGCTATTTATAGCATTTACAACACACGCCAACATCACACTCTTAAGTCGTTTGCGACCTATGAGCTATACCAGGTCGTTGCCGACCTAACACACAACATATACACACGTATATACGACACAGCGACCTACACAAGGTCGTACGCGACCTAAAAGATGTGACTTAACAGACTCAGAACAAACGGATGCGACCTACGACCTACGTAAGGTCGTTAACGACTCAAGACACAGCATAGCTCACTTCCAGAATTGCATGGGAGGTTAGGTCGTTGGAAAGGAATAGGTCGCAAGGTTTTAGATTGGGAAGGAATTAGGTCAGTAAGAAGTTAGGTCGGGTAAGAAATTAGGTCGTGGAGTTTAGGTTGAAGAGAGTTAGGTTGTAAAGAAGTTAGGTCGTTGAGGGTTTCTTTAGGTCGTAACTCTGCTTCACTTGGCCAGTTAGGTCGAAGGTTACTACTGTTAGGTCATTCACGACCTAGACTTACTTCTTTAGGTCGGAGACGACCCACTACTTCTTTGTTAGGTCGTAACTTTGCTTTGTTAGCTCGGAAACAACTCAATCTCAATTCGTTAGGTCGCGCTGCATCATTGTTAGGTCGTGAGCGACCTATTTCTTCCTTTTTAGGTCGTGAGCGACCTAATACTTGCATTTCTTCCGTCTGCACTGCATCAGTGTCTTGATGCATGCTTGAATTGATCGGTCTTCCCTGATATTTGATATGTCGAAATATGAATCTTCTTACATTTACGTGATGCATGTTGGAAAATTGGCAAACTTTGCCTCTGTATATTCATTCCAGGTTTTAAACCTGTTTGAAAATTTAAATCACCCCAAAACGAATCATTTTAAACTTTGCTTGCTAGATGATGAATGTTTACATAAATGCAACATCAGATTTTAAAATAAATCCAGATGTGTTCCTTAAGCATTGGCTTATAAAATGATAAATCTCATTATAACATCAAAATGAATGGAAAATTCAATGTTTAAAATTGTGTGTTTTGATTATACAAATTGATTAGTGTTGCAAAAATTTGAATTTAGACGTGGAAATCCTAATTTTTAACATTGTGAATGATGAAAAATCTTGAGATGATCGATTTTCATTTATTCGAGGAATTCCGGCGAACTACAATGATGGATGGGTCATGCAGGTTATCAGAGGTAGTTCGTGGAGGTGGGATCAAAGGAAAAATACTCGTTGAAATTTTAGATAGCTATGGTGACTGGATGGCGTGATTCTAGGGTTTTAGACAAGTTTTGTTAGCAAGGTTTAACGAGGAAATCTCATCGTCAACAGTAGGTTGTAGCCGATCGCATGTGGGGGAGAAGGTTCGTGGGCGAGTGGCCGAGCTTTGGTCAAGCTCGCGTGGCCTCTGGTGAACGTGGTTGGTCGGACAAGGAAGTTTTTAGCGTCTGGTTGTCTTCCTGATAGTGATTGAGTTGCTCAAATCTTGATTTCATGGTGGTTCGAGAGAGTTCTGGGGGTTGGCCTGGTACGAGTACGTCGAAGGTGACTAGCTGGAGGTATCGATGGTGGTCGGAAGGCGCCTAAGCTCATGTGCATGTGCACGTGTCAGAGGATCGTTATGAAGTTTGGTATCGGGGAAGAAAAGTTAATGGCCTCAGGATTCACTCGAGAAAAAAATGATGTGTGCTCGGGATTTCCTTCGAGCAGTTCGCATAAGTTGGATAACAAGTTTTATAACGTAATTCAGAACGAAGTTGAAAGTAAAGGGAGAGGAGAAGGAGAACGCGAGTTTCCTGGAGTCGGGCTCGAGTGATTTCGAATATTGCTCGGGAATTTTTGTGTTTTACTTTGGTTTAGTTGTATAGGTTACCAGATTTAAAAATGTTGAAGAAATCCTGTTTGTTTTTAATTATTTATGAAATATGAATTTCAAATTGGAAGCAAAAAAATTTTTTTTTAACCAAGTTCTCAGTTTTCATGTAATATGCTTACCGTTTGGAAATGAATATGAAATATTTGAGTTTAGGGCAAAATGTTTTTAACAAGCTTTAAACATTTATTTTAATATTTAAATCTTTGAAAGGATTGTGAAACTTTGTAACTCGTTTCAATTTGAAAGTGAATCTTTGTTTAAAGAATTAAATTAAATTTTATATTAATCCCTGAGCGTTTTCAAAATAGAATGATGTAATTGAAAATAATAATTAAGGATAATCGATTAAACTTAAGTTAATTGAGATCTTAATTTAATCAAGAGATTATGATTTAAAATTTATGGATAAAATTTCTTAATGCAATTAAAAGTTGATTTGTTTATAAAGGTAATTAATTATCTAAAGAAAATTACTTAGTTAAAAGTAATGAATTTATTGTTAAAGTTTAATGAATAATTAATTAATATGATTAATTAATTAAGGTAAGTAATTTGGGAATAATTAATTCATAAACTATTAATTAATTAACGAAAGTAACTAAGGAATGATTATCAATTTAGGATTAATTAATTTATCATTGTAATAAATTAAAGCTAATTAATTTTTAATATAAGGTTAATTAATTTATAATTAAGGATTTATTAATTAATATAATTAATAAATGGCGATTAAATTAATAAGAACAATTACAGGTAGTTAATTGCTTAAAGATAATTACTTAGTTAAAAGTAATTAATTAATAATTAAAGGTAGGTTAATCAAGTATTTAACATTGATTTAAGATTAGGGATAGTTACTTATCGTAATTAATTAAGGATAATTAATTTAATGCTAATTAATTAATTAAGGGTTAATTAATCAATTATAGATAATTAATTAAATGGTTAATTTAATAATTAAAAGTTAATTATTTAATAATTAAAGGTTGATCAATTATAATTAAAGATTAATTAAATTATTAATAAATGGTTAAATTAATAAATGATTAAAGAATTGTGAATCAAAATGACTTGTAATTTATTAACATTGATTAACTAGGATTTGTAATCTATTAGTAAGCAATTCGATTTGAATAAATCCAACAATTATCTGATTTTAGCTATGGATGTTTGGATTCTATTGGATGATTGAATTGTTTGATACCCCAATATGTTATGTTTGATTTGAGTTGTGTTTGATGTAATTTATTATCTATGATATATATTTGTGATCTGTGAATGAAAGATAAGCGTTGTCGTTCATACCGCTTATCAAATGTAATAGTTATAATTTATACTGCTTATCAAATATATTGTTGATTTGAATCTGGATGATTGATGTTGTTGCACATTTGTGTAAAACCCCTGGACCACATTTATACACATACAAATATGGATTGCACGTGGAAATGGGTTAAGTCACAAGATTTTGAAATAGTTTTAAAAATTTAATTTTTGAATCCAAAATAGTTTGGAATTAGAATTAAATGCTTTGAAAATGAATTTTAAAAATAAATGTTATTTTGGATAACTTGAATGAGTGTTGAAATTTAAATAATTTGATTTAAATTTTAATTCAATATTTGAAATTGAATTCTACGATTTGGAAACTATGGTTTAAAAAGGTTATTCATCTTATAAATGTGTTTATATGGGTTTTAAGCCATTTTAAAAGTGTTGTTTTAAGAACTTGAATTTAATCCAAGAATTTAACTTGTATAGATATAATTGGATTTTTCTGAAACGAAACCTGTATGTTTTCGAATAATAAAAGCTTTCACATAAGAAATGAACGTCCAATTTATGTTAAAAGGTTTTCAAGTCTAAAATGAAAAAAGTTTTCCAAGTTATGAATAAATCTTTGGAAACAGTTTTGAAAGCTATAAATTAAATCTTTAATTTAAAGATTTAAATGAGTTAATCCAATTGAAATGGAAATCGTTTTGGAAAGCTATGAATGGATCTTTGTGAAAGTAGGTGAACTTTGTGAAACGAATCTTTTTGTTTAAAGATTTAAAATGGTAATCTGTTTAACCATTTAAAAGGGAAGTTTTGGATTTTTAAGTTGTGACTTAACTGAAATCCCATATCCATATGTTTTTAAATATTGCACTCACTATTCGGTTTAGCCGGGAGAGGACCTTGTGTCATATAGCCCATTCCTGATAGTGATACGACGTTAGAAATTGCAATTGAAGACCGGTGTTGAAGACCGGGTGTCTTCAACAATGATAGGATAACCTGTCGATTGACTCTGCACTGAGTTGCTCCGGTATAGAGTTCTCCCTAAATGACGGGAAGTCCGATCGGGATTGTGGATACGTGAATTTGCATAGGCTTCTTCGAAAGTGCCTTTGGTTTTGTTCGAACTTGGAACAGACTTGTATAATTGCATGTCAGACACTACACCTTGAGAAATTAAACTGATCTCTATCAAATACTTTTCTGGTTGGTGGCGGAGAATTTATTCTCTTAGCTTAACACACTTCTATGAGACATACGAGCTCATAGGTTATGTAGTTGATATTTATTAGTGATATACTCCAAAATTTGGTAGTGTGGCATGCTGAGTGATGTTGTGCAGCAAGGTTATGAGGGTCGCGCCCTTTAGCGTGTGTCATTCCCTTCTAGAAATGGATGGTATCATGGTATGGAACCTAGATATTTCACTCATGTGGATACCATAGATCTATTACTTTGTGATTGCTTTGTACTTGTTGGATTAGAGGTACCTCGGATAAAGGTCCCAAAGGACCGGGGGATGGCAAGCTCAAGTAGTAGTTACCTAGTTACAGAGGTAACCCGACCTTGTATTGGCAGAGATCCGGTTAGGTTCTTGGGGCGTCCCGCCAGAGGCGTACACATGGACAGTAGGAAGTTCCTTAGCCCGACCATTTGTTGGAAATCATATCAAAATAATACGAGCGTTGTATGTTTTTAGTTGTAGAACCTGCCATTTAATATGGCAGCTATAGTAGGCATAATATCATGGTACCTATGCTGGCTAGGATTAATATTGTACTTTCGAAAGGTTTTCCACTATGCACTAGTAATAATATCAAAGAAATTTTCCCGTATTAAGCATATTTGACTATCATAAGGAAAAATCTCCTCCAAGTCTGCGTTTGCATTGTGTGTGTGGCGGGAGGCCTTATGGTAGCCCAAAATGCATTGCAGATTTGTTTTAAACTCTTTGTTGTTGTTTTAAAGACCAAATATTTTTTGTTTGCTCATACCAGTCCCACGACCGACCTGGAGTTTATTGTTCCTTTCCTAACTCTGGGTGCCCACTATTTTCCCACACGGGCAGTCTAGAGTTGGGGTTTTCAGAAAGTTAGGTTTAGTAAATTATCTAGAGCTAGTTTAGTCTTTGGATCACGACTATACTTGTTTATCTTTATGCATCGTGATTGGGAGTTTGAGCTATTTCTGGATTGGTGCCTTGGAGATGGAGATTACCGATACTGGATTCCTTCCTTAAAGACCATATTGGAGATTTTGTTCCGCTACTAGTGTTATCTTTTCTTTCCGCCGTTATTATCTTGTATCATATCGCTGATGTACATTGATATTCATTGTATCATCTGTTGTATCATACTGTATCTGATATTGTATCAATGTTGTATATTGATATATGTTATTCATTTTCTCCACTGTGTTGTACTTAATGTGTTATAAGCTCCGGCACGACCCGAATTCCAACGTTTGGCTCCGCGGCATTCAGGTACAAGTGGAGTACGGATGTAGATTTTCGAACGCTAAAATTTAGATCGTGACATTTTTGTATCAGAGCTGAGTGTTAAAACTTTAGCGCAGGAGTATAACAAATTAAGTAAATCATTAGAGATAGGGTGGAGTATACCCTAGAATGAGTATATCCCTAAGATTTCCATTCGAATGCCTCAGTAAATTCTCTTACTATCCACTGATAGTGAGCATGGATGCAAGAAGAGGAGGAGATAGGGGACAGAGGAGTACCACTATAAATGGTCAATACCCTGCAAGTAGCGGAAATAACATTCTCTATCAATCTCCTTTGATTCAATTTCGAATTCTTTTGATTGCTTCATAACAGCTCCAGAAAGTAGTTTCGGTGTCATGGTGGCCCTACGGATCGTTGTATAAAATCCTTAACTTCATATCATCATCGATTTCTTATCAACTTTTCGAACTAATCAATGCCCTTGCATATTAGTAGACCAGTGACCCGAGTATCTTGTGTAATATTGAATGAGTTTGTTCTTATATTATTGATATTCTGATTTGGTAAATCGAATGCAGGATAAATATTCGATCTGATCTGATCAATCATTTCTTTATCTATCATCTATCCTTTCTCGTCTTCCTAGAAAATTTCGGGGATGAAATGTTTTTAAGGGGTGATCAGTAACATTCCTAAAAATTCACCAAGTTTAATTTAGAAATTAAATTTATTTTGGAAAATAATTTGTAATTTTTTTTATAAATTTCTCGAGTAAATAAATAAATTTTGATTATAAATAGGAATTTAATTAGGAATCTTACAAATAAATATTGGGTTTAGGAAAAAAATATATATTTATATAAATGAATTATAAATAGATATTTGATTTAAAATTTAGGGATAAGTATTTTATAAAAAAATATTGAATAAAATGTATTAAAAATAAAGTAGAATTTAAAATCTTTAAAAAGCTAATGATAGTTTGTTTCTAAAAATATTAAAATATATTTGGGAGATGTGTTAATTTTCAAAGAATTACTGTATTAATTTTCAAAATATTATTTTAGAGTTAAATTTCCTTATATAAATAAAAATGATTAATTGTTAATATGTAACCAAAATTTTAAAAATCATTCTTTGTTTTCTTTTAAAAATTGTACAAAAATATAAATGATAAAAAATGTATGGATGTAAATTGTGTAAATATAAATATAAAGGGAGAACACAACACATACATAAATAGAAGAAAAAAATTTGTATTTATTTAAATGTGAAAATAATACATAAAGATTGTGATATATGTTAATAAAAAAAGAGGAAATGTTTTATAAAATAAGATATAAAATTTTATATCAAATTTCCTTTTATCTTTGGAATTTACAATGTAAACATACATAAGGAAGTAAAGGCAATCAACATGCATTTAGGGTTCATAGTCATATTTTTTAAAAATGGCATCAAGTATATTTAATTAAATAAAATAATGAAATTTAAAATTTCAAATAAACTTTTGAGCTCCCCCATATGCCATTATTAAAAATCTCACCAATATTTAAAAAGCAATAGTAACTAAAGATTTGGCTATCTCAAATCTAAAACCCCAAAGGAAAAAATAAACAGAAAAAAAATCAGAAAAGAAGATCTGTCATTTTCTTCTAAAAAAAATCTGAAACAAAATCTGTTCAAAAGGATTTGTGCAAGCAAAATAAAAAAAAACTTCAACCAAGAAGAAGCAAGCAAATATGGAAATCAAAAAAACATGAACAACACTTGCTAGTTCAAATTCAAACCTATCGGAGGGATTAAGCATCCAGTTCTTCAAATTCAAAGAAATGTATTTTGCTTCTCTGTTTCAATTCCAGTCTCTATCTTTCTTCATCAATTTCAAGTGAGCAATGAAGACAGCAAGCAAAAAACTTCAGATTTAAAATAAGATATGTTCAAAAAGAATCAATGCATAAGTTTTCAATCTGAAAGCAAATCAACTCAAAGGCAAGTAAATTTCCTTTTTAAAAACATTTTGAGTTTAATGTTGTTGATCGGTAAAAAATCTTCAACTCTAAAATCCCTGAAGCATTCCTAAGGCAAGGATTTCAACAAACCAATTCAGATTCAAATTGCAAATCATCAAACAAAGTAGAGATCAAAATTCCAAGCTCAAAACACCTTTCCGTTCTATGTTCTTCTCTGTTGCAAATACCCAGGTGAGGAAGCTAGCCTTGAACCTGCTCTGTGTCTTGATGCATGCTTGAATTGATCGGTCTTCACTGATATTTGATATGTCGAAATATGAATCTTCTTACGTATACGTGATGCATGTTGGAAAATAGGCAAACTTTGCCTCTGTATATTCATTCCAGGTTTTAAACCTGTTTGAAAATTTAAATCACCCCAAAACGAATCATTTTAAACTTTGCTTGCTAGATGAGAAATGTTTACATAAATGCAACATCCCATTTTCAAATAAATTCAGATGTGTTCATTAAGCATTGGCTTATAAAATGATAAATCTCAGTATAACATCAAAATGAATGGAAAATTCAATGTTTAAAATTGTGTGCTTTGATTATACAAATTGATTAGTGTTGCAAAAACATGAATTTAGACATGGAAATCCAAATTTTTAACATTGTGAATGATAAAAATCTTGAGTTGATCGATTTTCATTTATTCGAGGAATTCCAGCGAACTACGATGATGGATGGGTCATGAAGGTTATCAGAGGTAGTTCGTGGAGGTGGGATCAACGGAAAAATACTCGTTGAAATTTTAGATAGCTATGGTGACTGGATGGTGTGATTCTAGGGTTTTAGACCAGTTTTGTTAGCAAGGTTTAACGAGGAAATCTCATCGTCGACAGTAGGTTGTAGCCGATCGCATGTGGGGGAGAGGGTTCGTGGGTGAGTGGCCGAGATTTGGTCAAGCTCGGGTGGCCTCTGGTGAACGTGGTCGGTCGGACAAGGAAGTTTTTAGCGTCTGGTTGTCTTCTTGATAGTGATTGAGTTGCTCAAATCTTGATTTCATGGTGGTTCGAGAGAGTTCTGGGGTTGGCCTGGTACGAGTTCGTCGAAGGTGACTAGCTGGAGGTATCGATGGTGGTCGGAAGGCGCCTAAGCTCGTGTGCATGTGCACCTGTCAGAGGATCGTTATGAAGTTTGGTATCGGGGAAGAAAAGTTAATGGCCTCGGGATTAACTCGAGAAAAAAATGATGTGTGCTCGGGATTTCCTTCGAGCAGTTCGCATGAGTTGGATAACAAGTTTTATAACGTAATTCAGAACGAAGTTGAAAGTAAAGGGAGAGGAGAAGGAGAATGCAATCAATGGACAAGCTTATCACAGTTGAGTGAAAGTAAAGGAGAGGAGAAGGAGAACGCAATCAATGGACAAGCTTATCACAGTTAAGTGAAAGTAAAGGGAGAGGAGAAGGAGTGGGGATTTGCAATCAATGATAAGTGAAAGTAAAAGGAGAGAGAAGGAGTGGGGATTTGCTCCAAGCAAAACTCCATTTACCGAAAGGATCTTGAAGGCAGAATTTCCAAGGAAATTCGTTCCCCCTACTATTCCGGCTTACAAGGGGGCGAGTGATCCTAACGAGTTTCTGTACAAATACGACTGGCACATGACTGGTGCCAGGGCATCTGATGAAATTAAATGCCGATACTTCCCGGTTTATCTAGAAGGTGTAGCTCTATTATGGTTTACAAAGCTGCCGATCAGGTCCATCGATCAATTCTCCGATTTGACCAAGAAACTCAAGGAGCAATTTCGATTGTATGCTTCTAAAGCAAAGGACATAATGTTGTTGTCAAGTCTAGAGCAAAATCCGGGAGAATCTATCAGGTCATTCTGTACAAGTACTTTCACTTATCATTGATTGAAAGTAAAATAAAGGGCCAGTATGACATCACTTATCATCCCCGGAAAGCAATCAATAGTCAAGCTTTAGCAGATTTCATCGCAGAATGTACGGATAAAGGTGATAGCGAGGAAGAAGTCATTGATAGCATCCCAATCCAATGGAAATTGTATGTCGATGGCGCAAGGAATGATTACTATTCCAGAGCAGGGGTTGTCCTTGAAACCCCAGAAGGGCGATCACTATGTTATGCACTGAGACTAGAATTCCCTTCGACAAATAATGAAGCTGAATACGAAGCTCTCATCGCTGGTTTAAGGATCGCTAAAGAACTAAACATCAAGGCATTGCATATCTTCAGTGATCCTCAACTTATTGTTTGTCAAGTCAAGAAGGAATTTCAAGCTAAAGGAGGAAATTTACCAGCCTATTTGTCAAAGGCCTGGGAGCTCCTTCAAGATTTTGACCGTTATTCAATAAACCATATTCCCCGAGAAGAAAATATGAAGGCGGATTCTCTCGCAAAGTATTCGAGTACTGGTGAAGCTCAACTATTGGGGTTAGTTCCCGTTGAAGTCTTGTCAGCTCCAAGCACAGATGAAATGGATGTTGATTGGATTATGAACATATCCCAAGAGCAAGAATCATGGATGACTCCAATACTTGAATATCTACTCAATGGTTCTTTGCCAGAAAATTCAAAAGAACGACAAAAGCCGATGAGGAAAGCTTCCAGGTATATAGTTCAAGATGGTCGTTTGTACAGACGAGGATTTTCAATGCCATTACTCCGATGTGTGACAAAGGAAGAAGCTAAGACGATTCAAACTGAAGTACACGGAGGGGAATGTGGAGATCATACAGGTGGTCAAACTTTAGCAAAGAAAATCCTCCGTTATGGATACTTTTGGCCAGAAATGAATCAGGATGCTGCTGACTATTCCCGAAAGTGTGATAAATGCCAGAGATTCGCTAAAATTCCTAGAGCACCTTCCACTGAGCTAACACAAATTGTCAGTCCATGGCCATTTGCCATCTGGGGAATAGATCTCATTGGGGCTTTGCCGACTGCCAAATCAGGGATTAAATATGCTATCGTTGCTGTTGATTATTTTACTAAATGGGTTGAGGACGAACCCTTGGCCACTATTACCTCTAAGAAAATGATAAGTTTTGTGACTAAAAATATCATTTACAGGTATGGTGTGCCGCAGAAGATAATCACAGACAATGGTACTCAGTTTGAAAGCGAGGAGTTCCAGGATTTTTGCAAACGATTCAAGATCCGAAAAAGCTTCTCGGCAGTGGCTCATCCGTAGGCAAACGGGCAAGTGGAAGCAGTAAACAAAATCATCAAATCAACCATCAAAAAGCAGCTGGAAAAAGTGAAAAGTGGTTGGGTTGACAAGTTACCGCTTGCACTATGGGCATACAGAACCACCCACAAAACTACGACTGGGCATACTCCATTTTCATTGGCATACGGATCAGAAGCCATGATTCCAGTGGAAACTGAAGCCCCTCACACAGAAGGATCCATTTTGATCAAGATGAGAATGGAAAACTGCAATTGCAAGCACTTGACCTCCTTGATGAGAGAAGAGAAGAGGATAGACTTAGAATTGCAGCTCATCAACAAAGAATAGACATGCACTTCAATTCCAAAGTTCGTCAGCGCAACTTTGAAGTTGGGGACCTAGTTCTGAAAAGAATCATGACAGCTACAGGTGTGTTTGGGCCAAACTGGGAAGGGCCATATGTTATAGGCACGAAGTTTCTTGACGGCACATTCAAACTCACAACTGTCGAAGGAGAACCAATCCCAACATCTTGGAACAGCAATCATTTGCGTCCTTATTTTACTTAAAAGATTTGCTGAAATGTTGTAAAAGAATTGCAAATATATGATTCTTGTATTGAAAACAATTGTAAAGCAAGTAAATAATGAAAAAGCTATAAAGTGGACGTAGGCCCAGTTTTTGGCCGAACCACTATAAATCTTGTTATCTCTACTATTATAAACTACTTTGTTTTATTTCGACATATAAAATACGTTAATTGTGTCATTAAAATGTCGACTTAATAATGCAGGCTATAAAAATGAAGCTTACCCATCGCAAGACCAATTGATCTCCGACACCACTCAGCAAGCAAGCACTAAACCATTCAACATTTCCATACTCAAATCCTACAAAAGAAGTGCTTCGAACGAAAGTGAGCAATGTGGATGGAAGTGGACCATATCTAACTAACTGCAAATGTTTGAATAAACAAACAACCAGTTAAATAGCCTGTGTCTACCACCACCAACTTGCTTAACTATGAAGTGTATTTCTTTGGATAAGGGAAATCATTGGCAACTAAAAAGTGATGACACTTGCAAAAGACAACGGGGATCGCCAACGTGAATGGATGGCAAAAGAGACATGGACGAGCAAGCATCAATCAGCAAAAGACCTCTTCGGAGGCACAAGCCCTCTACGGAGGCACAACTCTTCGGAGGATAAAGATCTCGAGCGGACCTAGCCAGAAAAAGAGAGATCTTTCTCGTTAAAAAGTTGTGGAATGATCGGTCGATACACTCCCGTGAATCCGTCCAACCGAGAGAAAGAAACTCCAAACTTCCAGGCAAAAGCCCTACACAGAGGCACACGTTTCACCGAGATTGAAATAAAACTTCCAGGTGTTGAAACATGTAAAGCCCTCTCCGAAGGCCCATTTCACCACAGTTGAAATGCTAAAAGACCTCGAGCGGGCCAACCAGAAAAAGAGAGATCTTTCTCGATACAAAGTTGCGGAATGATCGGTCGATAAACTCCCGTGAATCCGTCCAACTGAGAGAAAGAAATTCCAAACTTCCAGGCAGTAACCCAGCTCAGAGGCACACATTTCATCATCGGTCGATACACTCCCGTGAAATGAAATGTGAAAAGCCCTCTTCGGAGGCCCGCTTCCTAGCGAACAGGGAAAAATAAAAGCCTCTTCCAAGGGGTAGAAACAAAAAAAAGACCTCTTCCCAGAGGCACAACAAAACAAAAAGACCTCTTCCTAGAGGCACACTTTAACTCTCAAAGAAAGAATGATCCACCTATTCTGGAAAATACTCTTCCTCAAAAAGAAGTTAAAGTACCCTTCAGATGCCCGCTTTACCACATAGAAGAATTCACTTGGTAGAATTTGTATATGCACAAAAGAAAAAGTGATATCTTTGAAGGATGAAGCGTAAAAACTTATACGGAGGGAGTTGTACTCTATTTTTAACAAGATAATATTCCTCCAAGTATGGGATAATTATTCTCCAGAAAATAAGAGTACAAGTCCCATAAAAATACAAGATATTGCAATAAGCTTATGGTATAGGGGCAACATGGTATAGCTACATACAACATGGTGTAACTATATTGGTAGAATTACGCTCGAACAACATACCACAAGCTCACTGCAATATCATATAAGGAGACTTGTACAAAAATGAATAATAAATGCATTCTTAGATACAGACAGAAGTTTGTACAAAGGAAAAGAATCATTTTATTCAACACTGTTAAAATTTTTTACAGGTACAGGTTTCAAAGTAAAAAGTAAAAGAAAAGGGGCCGGTACCCTCACAATCTCCGGTCAGTACATGCAAAAAGCAAAAAGCAATATGAAAGCCACAGAACCAGAGCCATCATTTCTTCTTCTGTCCAACCTTTGAGCCCGCACCTGGTCGGATTACCAACTTCTTAGGCCGGCTTGTAAGAGTAGGGGACGAAGGAGAAAGGGGCACGGTCGGACTTTCTTCCGTTTTTTCTTCGCCAGTTGAAGATTCCTTCTTCTTCTTAGAGACTCCCTGCTTTCCTCTCTTCTTGGAGGAAGACCCACTCCCTGGAGAAAAAATTTTAGCTAACGGTTCATCATCAGAGCCAGTGGGTTCTGGGGTCTTCTCGCTTCCTTCAGTTTCTTCTCCTTTCGGATCTTGAGAAGCAACAGGATCATCTAAGCCGTGAAGCGCTTCTATTTTCTCCTCTTGTGACCCGGGTTGAGAGGCGGACGGAGGAGTGACTGGAGGACCGAAGAAGGAATAATTGGAGGAGGAGAAGCTTGAACAATGCTCGGTGCTTTATCTACAGAAGAAAAGAAGTTAAAGTCAGTAAAGAGAGGAGATAAAGGCTCGCTGAGGTTCAGAAAATAGTAAAGAAGCTCATCAAGCTCGTAAGAAACAGATGAGCAGTCTACTTGGGCAAGATTAACAATGGAGTTACCTGGAAAAGTCGGTTTCCTGACATCAACCTCATAAGCCTGTGCCTCGGCACTCTCATCGCCTTCATCTCCACCTTGTATATTTGTGATCTCATTGGTAACTTTAGTAGGGAATGGAGAATGGGAACTAGAACCGATGATATCGATTTCGGCCGAAGGAGAAGGCTGAATCAGAGCAGTTAAGATAGTTTTTCCTGAATGTTCCCCTACCGCCATTTCGGCCCTTAATTTTGCAAGTTGTTCCTTTCCCTTGGCGAGAGCGGCAAGAGCATCGTCATCAAAATAATGCTCCTCAAGAGCTGGTTCGACGTAGCCAGCACCTTCAGCACCGAGCATATAAAGTGCGACCTCTCATACCTCAGCCAGAGTAATTTCGTACTTGGGGCCTAGAAAGGCGAGGCTACCGCGCCCCAAGACGCTATGCAGGTAGAAGTCAAATTATGTTGAGCTGATGGTGGTCTTCGTTGCCTCATGAGATTCTTCAACTGCAATTTTGCCGGCAACGGCCTCATCACGCTCTCTTTCAGCTTTGGAAAGTTGAAGCTTAAGCATTTGAATTTCCGCCTCCTGAGAGCTGACTTTCTCCTGTAGTCCTGTAACCTCAGCACGATACATTCCTGTTGTTTTCTGCTCAGCTTCAAGTTGTGCCTCGGCATGTCGCTGAGCTGCGTGAGCATCGCGAACTTGCTTCTAAAATACTTCTTCTTTTTGAGTATATGTGGTAAAAAAAGTAGCAAGCTCTTGTTTAAGATCCTCAACTTTCGCTTCAAGCTCTTCATTGTAAGTAGAGATGCTCCTCATTTCAGTATCATGCTGCTCAAGAAACTTCTGCCATTCGGCTTTATCATTCTCCATAGTAAGCATGGCCTCTATATTTGCACGGTTGACCATTTGAGCTCGTCTACAAGCTTTTGCCAGTTCGACATCCTTTCAATGTCAAGCTTTACGGCATCGAGATTTCGTAGCATGGCAGGCTTGTCGATAGGGACCAAGTCAAGATCGAACCGCACTCCCTTCAGGCACCACTGTGGAAACGGGCTTTGCGAAGTGGCTGGGCCCGGTCCAACTTGGAATTTAGGCCTGCTAATTATTGTTTGGATGTCTGTCTTCCCGAGAGCGGGAGAGCCGGAAGGAATGTCAAGCGAGACGGGGGCAGTGATCTTTTCGGGAGTTGTAGAAGTATGCTTCTCACCGTGTCGGGCACGTTTGCTTAGTTCCTCAACCATACGACTTTTTCCCCGGTCATCGTGGGATTTTCTCTTATGGGAATCATCGCCTTTATGGGAAGAATCGTGGCCCTCCTCCCTCTCTTTTCTCTCAGAAGCTCTTCCTGTGCCCTCCTCTCCTGAGCCTTTCGGGCGGCTCTCTCTTCATCAGATTCTCTGTAAGAGGGGAGGTAGCGCCTATAATCATACTGGCTACGCCTCCCGTAGCGCTGGAAGTCATCATAGTAGGAGCCGCTGCGTCCCATCGGAGAATCTGAAATAAAAAGAGATAAGTTTTAGAAGTCTTCAAAGTACAAAGAGTCAGAAGCATAAAAGTGCCAAAAGATTCTAAGTGTGTGTGATGTGCAAACTACGCGCATCAAACTACGAACAACTCTTTAATTGTGGAGTAGTTGTGGGTGTAGTAGTTAGTGTCAACTCTTGAGTCGACGGAGTCTGTTGTAGAGTAGAGGTCACCTCAGCTACTGAAGAAGAAACCCTGGTGGTAACGGGGTCGTCTTTAAAGAGCTCCTGTGAAGTGTTAAACAGGTCGCTCAACCCTTCGAAAGTGTCATCTCCACTCTGTTTGGCCGGGCTTGTTTTCCCAGCTTCTTCGTCACCAGACTTCTTTGAATGCGGAGGAGATTCCCGAGGCTCTTCTTCTTCAGTGACCGGGGCAAGTTTACCAGATGACCCCACGACATCAACAGAAGTGGAGCACTTCACTAGAGAAGCCTCAGAAGCAGGTTCTTTTGGTATAGATGTGTCAGTAGAAACTGGGGCATCCGACGCTCTAGCCGGGGAGTCGTGGACCTCATGGGGGTGTGTAGAGCGAGAAGAGTGCAAAAGCCCATACTAATGCAAAAGTTCATCCCTCAACAAAAAATTATGCTCCTCTCTTCTGCGGCCACAACAGTCAATCTCTCAAAAACTTGCTTATGGTCTGGATCTCTACAGCGGGTGGAAGTGCTGAAAAAGGAAAGAGTGAAATTAACGTTTAACAACTCGAAATTCGAAAAGCACGGGAATGGAAAATAGAAGCAGGTAATCTTACTTCCTACTCTCCAGATGGCATAAAACCCTGGGGGGCAGCGAACAAAGAAAATCTGATTTAAAAATCCATGAACACTTTCGGAAAGGTCAGTCACGAGTTTGCGTTTCCTAGCACTCCTTATGACGACAATGGAGGGATGATCTTTAGTCTTGGTGAAGGAACATAAGTAACAAATTTCTCCGAAACTCGGTAGCCGATCCAGGGTTCTCATTAATAAAACACACAACCCCATTATAATGGCGTAACCATTGGGGTGCAGTTGAAATGGGGAGATGGTCAATCGAAGTACAAATTACTGAAGAAACTCGTTGAAGGGGGGATAGCACCGCACAAGCACATTTGGCGTGTGACAGCGACGAAACCACGGGGAGGTCTATTAGCAAAATCATTTGGCCCGGGCAATATAGCTCCGCTTCAACGATACCAAATTGAGCGCGCAATAAGCTAAACGTCCGGTAGTTCAAGGAAGTTGAGACTCTTTCCGGTGGAGTAGTCAGTGGAGCAGCTATTGGAAGAGCCTCTCCAATCTATTCTGTTACTTCTTCTTGATGTGGGCCATTCTACATAAGCAACTGGATACTCAAATTTGAAGGTGCACGTTTCCTAAAAGTGTGAAGTGTTGTGCAGAACTAATAAAAATAAACAAGTAAATATAACTGGAGTTAAGCTCGTCGACAATTGATTGACTATCAAATTTCAGGACTTGTTAATTTGAAGTTCAAGTACAGTGTTAAAGCAAATGGGAATGTTTAGTCGACTATTCCGATGTTGCCTTGATACTTTGCCTGAATTCACTGTTTTAAAGCACTTCGTTCACAAAATCCGTTCGAGTTGATTATTTGTTATTAACTAATCTGTCATTTGATGTGGCCAGTCAGTAGCAGTATATTAATCCCAATTTTCTGTAAATGTTATATTAGACAGGTTATTAGCTTGCAAGAATGACCTGTGGAAAAATGCAACAAAGTTTAACAAGTTAAAGTCCAAACAATTCAGTACTCAGCCAGTTTATTTCAGCACACCAAGTTAAATTTCAAGTCAGAATTATGCTCCAAGACAATTCAATGTGTTAACTCGCCCATGAGTTAAAGGTTATGAAGCGGCTTAGGTTAGGTCGTCTATGCTTTAAGTCGTTAACACTTTGAGCCGGCAGTGCTTAAGTCGTAAGTCATAAGAGAAATAGAAAAGGCTTCAGTCCGAAGCAACGTGAAATTCTCCAAGTCCTATCCCGGCTACGACTTAAGAATTATGTCGTGAAGGTTGGTAAGTCGGTCAAAGGATAAGTCCCGATGGTTATTGAATCGCTCAAAATTACTGCGCTCAAGATCACTGAATCGTGTCCAAGCTAGCGTCACGTTTCCTTCAACCGACCAACCTCTTCTCAAGTTAGTAACCCGTTACCCTCGTAACTCCTAACCCATTATCCTTCTAACCCCTAACCCGTTATCCTCCTATCTCCTAACCCGATAACCCATACAAGACAGTATCATCTCCTCTAAATTCATGGATCAACTGATTCGAAATATAGGAACCCATCGTCTCCTCCTTGCAAATCGTCTAAAAACTCAAATCAAACCGCTCCAAGCTTGTCAGAAATCAATCATAACATGACCCGAAATAATGCACGGTGCGAGGATTTGGATTGAGTTAAGAAATGGGAAGTCCATGAAATAGAGCGGGCGATGAGTTTACTTACGTAGCGTAATGAAAAAGATTGTAGGAATTTGGTTGGAAATGAGGTGAGCTGGATGAATTCGACTCTGAAAGCTTCGAAGGTTGCTAATGGCGGAAGTAAACAATTAAGCAGGAAGGTGAAGTAGAAAGAGCGACTTAAGCCTTTTATACACCAGGACAGTGGAACTCGAAACGGCACACGTGGGTCAAGGGAAAGTCGAAGCACGCGACCTACAACTTAGGCACGCACTTCGAGGGGCAAATGTTAACCCCGTTTGATCAACGAGTTAAGACCTAAGACGACTCACGACTAAAAGAAGCAAAGTGACTTAAGGAGTGGTCCGACTCAATAAGTAACCGACTTAACAAGTTAACGAATCAAGGGAGTTGCACGACTTAACGAGTCAGGGATTGGTTGACCTAAAGGAGTCAACAGCTTACGGAAGTGAACGACTTACGACATATAGGAGTCTACGACTTAACGGTTTAAGAGAGAAGGGATGGATCACAACTTAGGGCCTTTATGACTTAAGGAAATCCATGGCTCAAGGATGGGATGGTTTAACGACTCAAGAGGTTAACAGTTTATGAGATAGGCCGACTCAACGAGTTACCGACTCAGCAAATTAAGGAGTTGCGCGAGTCACAGAATCGTGCAACCTACGACCTACCTTGAGTCGTAAGCGACTCAAGGAAGGAAACAAGAAGCCGTGTCCCGTTGTCACACTGCTTATGTCAAAGAGAGTTGACTCGTGAGCGACTCATGACTTGTAATTCTGAAGAAGTGAACCATTGAGGAATCAAGGGCTTAGTCATATAAGTCGGCCATGACCTCCTAACTCGTGGACGAGTTAGGACTTGCGCTATATCCAGAAGGCCGAAGGCGCTCTGATACCAAGCTTGAACTCTACCAGCTGAGTCGCCCACGACCCAACTTAACTCGGCCACAAGTTGCCATGAGTCGAACACGACTTACGATTCAAAGGGGAGATTTTCCTATAAATACCGACCTACCTCAAACATGAGGGGGACTTTTTTGGCCGATCACTTTAAGCGCCAATACTCAACTGAATTCTCAACTCACCCGATACTTCAAGTTCGAAAGGCATCTCAACTAACTTCAAGAGAAAATCTAACGCAATCTACACGGATTCGAAGAATTCTTCTCTACCAAAGTTCCAGTTGTTTGTCTCGTCAGAATTGTAATTGAGGATTGTTGTAAAGTTGTAATTGATTTAGCAATAAAGAGAATTAAAGTGGACGTAGGCTTGCCTTAAGCCGAACCACTATAAAAATTGTTCTCTTTTTTGCTTTGTTTGTGATTTTTCTACTTGTTTTAGTTCCTGTGTCCACGGGTGGTGCTTTCGCTCAACTTCAACTTACACCGGGGTGTTAGCGTCTGATTTTCGCGTTAACATATACCATTTTAAAAGTGTTGTTTTGGGAACTTGAATTTAATCCAAGAATTTGACTTCTATAGATAAAATTGGATTTTTCTGAAACGTAACCTATGTGTTTTCAAATAATAAAAGCTTTCACATAAGAAATGGAAGTCCAATTTGTGTTAAAAGGTTTTCACGTATAAAATGAAAATAGTTTTCCAAGTTATGAATAAATCTTTGGAAACGGTTTTGAAAGCTATAAATTAAATCTTTAATTTAAAGATTTAAATGAGTTAATCCAATTGAAATGGAAATTGTTTCGGAATACTATGACTGGATCTTTGTTAAACTTGGTGAACTTTGTGAAACGAATCTTTTTGTTTAAAGATTTAAAATGGTAATTTGTTTAACCATTTAAAGGGGGAGTTTTAGATTTTTAAGTTGTGACTTCATTGAAATCCCATATTCGCATGTTTTTAAATATTGCACTCACTATTCGATTTAGCCGAGAGAGGACCTTGTGTCATATAGCCCATTCCGAATAGTGACACGACGTTATGGATTGCAATTGAAGACCTGTATTGAAGACCGGGTGTCTTCAAGAATGATAGGATAACCTGTCGATTCACTCTGCACTGAGTTGCCCCGGTATAGAGTTCTCCTTTAGTGACGGGAAGTCCTATTGGGATTGTGGATACCCGGATTTGCAAGGGCTTCGGAAGTGCCTTCGGTTCTGTTCGAACCCGGAACAGGCTTGTATGGTTGCATGTCTGACACTACACCTTGAGATATTAAACTAATCTCTATTAAATACATTTCTGCTTAGTGGCAGGGAATTTATTCTCTTAGCTTAACACCCTTTTCTGAGACGTACGAGCTCAGAGGTTAGGTAGTTGATATTTATCAGTGATATACTCCCAAATTTGGTAGTATGTCATGCTGAGTGTTGATGTGTATCATTTGTTCATCAAAGAATGGCTTTTGTATAAAGCGTAGCTTTGTGGACGAGAAAACATCAGGACCTCACACCCTGGAAATAGTCTAAACAGGAAAGATGCGGTAAGGTTATGAGGGTCGCACCCTTTAGGTTGTGTCATTCCCTTCTGGAAAAAGGTGGTATCGTGGTATGGATCCCAGATATTTCACTCATGTGGATACCACAGATCTATTACTTTGTGATTGCTTTGTGGTTGTTGGATTAGAGGTATCTCGGATAAAGGTCCTAAAGGACCGGGGGATGACACGCTCGAGTAGTAGTTACCTAGTTACAGAGGTAACCCGGCCTTGTGTTGGCAGTGATCCGGTTAGGTTCTCGGGACATCCCGCCAGAGGCGTACCCATGGACAGTAGGAAGTTCCTTAGCCTGACCATTTGTTGGAAATCCAATCAAAACAATACGAGCCTTGTACTTTTTTAGTTGCAGAACCTGCCATTTAAAATGGCAGCTATAGTAGGCACAATATCATGGTACCTATGCTGGCTAGGATTAATATTATACTTTCGAAAGGTTTTCCACTATGCATTGGTAATAATATCAAAGAATTTTTCTCGTATTAAGCATATTTGACTATCATAAGGAGTAATCTTTTCCAAGTCTGCGTTAGCATTGTGTGTGTGGCAGGAGGCCTTATGGTAGTTTCATTTTCCAAAAAGCATTGCGGATTTGTTTTAAACTCTTTGTTGTTGCTTTAAAGACCAAATGTTTTTTTGTTTGCTCATACCAGTCCCACGACTGACCTGGAGTTTACTGTTCCTTTCCTAACTCTAGGTGCCCACTATTTCCCACCACACGGGTAGTCTAGAGTTGGGGTTTTCAGATTATCAGGTTTAGTAAATTATCTGGAGCTATTTCAGTCTTTGGATCTCGACTGTACTTGCTTATCTTTGTGCATCGTGATTGGTAGTTTGAGCTATTTCTGGATTGGTGCCTTGGAGATGGAGATTGCCAATACTGGAGTCCTTCCTTGAAGACCATATTAGAGATTATGTTCCGCTGCTAGTGTTATCTTTTCCTTCCGCCGTTATTATGTTATATCATATCTCTGATGTACATTGATATTCATTGTATCATCTGTTGCATGATATAGTATCTGATATTGTATCAATGTTGTATATTGATATATGTTATTCATTTCTTCCTCTATGTTGTAATTAATGTGTTATAAGCTCTGGCACGACCCGAATTCCAACATCTGGATCTGCAGCATTCAGGTACAAGTGGAGTACAGATATCGATTTTCGAACGCTAAAATTTGGATCGTGACATGTATATATATATATATATATAGTTTCTGTTTTGTAAAGAACTTGACATGATATTATATATTTTCCACTGCGATGTGAGATTCTGTATTGTTTTGTTTGATTCTATCTCCTCTCTTTCTTCTCTTCACTTCTTCTATCTTCTTTTCTTTCTCTTGACTTTCCGTCAGTCTATGCTCTTTGTGTCAGACGTGTATGGATTATTGTCGATTCAAAGGGTATGGATTTTCGGGTCGTCACACGTTGTATCAGAGCTTAGATTTTGTATATTCTTAAGCTTTGTTGTGCAATATTATAGGTAGGGACGGTAGCACCCTAGATTGAGTTTGAGTGTATTATATATATGAGCGTGTATTTGTTGGCGAACATAAACTATTTTATATTGTGTTTGCCTTTCCGCCGAGTTGTTTGTGAATTCAAGTCGTGATGTGGGACGCCATGTTATCGATAGGGATTTCCAAACACTTAAAAGAGGCAAGTCGACATAGTATCATTTCAAATTGGGTAAATGAAATAATTTTACCACAATTATATTTTATGTATAAAAGAAATAATTTTTCAGGAATTATTAAAGTGTATATAAATTGATTGTTTGGTAGTTTGAAAATGTAAATATATAAAAGTTAAAGTTTGAATAATCTAAATTGAAAAAAACAATTTTAAAAGAATAATTTATATAGGCAAATGAATTACAAGTACGGAATTATAATTAATATGATTTACAATTGTGAAATAACATAATATATAAATAAAAATGAATTTAAACTAAGATTTTGAAAATTTGAATCCGTTTTATTCTGGAAGTTGTTTTTCAAAGTTAAAGAGGTTATATTATTATAAATCTAAATAAAATGAGTGAATTTGGAATGATCTTATGTAAGTAAAGTAAAATAGTGAAATTATTTATGTACAGATATATAAATGTGATTTATAAATAAAAGAAAATTTTAAACGAATACAAAAAGCACAAAATTCGCTACTGTTACTAAAAAATAATAAAGGTGATGACAACAGCATCATCAATATCATTTTCGAGTTTTTGTGTGATGGATTTGCTACCAATAGTAAAGTGAAATTGAAATTTTATTTTGATAAACAAATTTGATTTAAAATCCAAGTTTTAATTGATAAATATAAGTAAAATAAGTTTTCGACGTATAATATGAAATAACAAATTTTAGCTTTGGTAAAGTTGAAATAATGCGAATTAGCATAATAAATGCGTGATTTGAAATTTAACCAAAGGAAAGTTAAATAAATTGAATTGGATTATAAATGTTATTAAAATGGAAATTAAACTTAAAAGATAAGTGAAATCGATTGTTAAAATGGTTAAACTAGTTTGTTAAGAAAAACAAAATCTGTATTTGAATAGTGACACAAATTTACTTAATTAACAGTTAAATAAAATAGAATTTGAAATGAATTAGAAATGAACGTAAGTTGTATAGTGAAAGTAAATGTTAAATGAAGTTGATTTTTGGTACCGAAGTAAAATAATAAAATGAAGTGATGATGTGAATTTGAGTGAAATAAAGAAATTCAACTTTATTTGTACGTTGAATTAGCAATTGAAATAACGAAATATGAATTGAATGTTAATAAATCACATTTAAATGAATTGATGTAGAATAGTGGATGTAAGTATTAATTCATTAAAGCTAATTTAAATGTGTTGAACCAAAATGAATGTAAGCAAAGTAAATAAATTTGGTTATGATGGACATGCTTTGATTGTTAGATGGATGCTAGTTGATTGAATAAAAATTCATATGAATTGAATTAATAAAATCGGAAGTAAAATAATTGAATTCAAATTGAAAGTGAAGTAAGAATAAATTGAAATGAAATTGATTTGACTTGGAAGTGAACAAATTGGAATATGAATTAGTGAATATAAACTAATTGAATACGAATGAATGAATGTTAATAAAATCCAATGTTAACGAATCAAATGTGATTTAAATTGAAAATCAATTCAATGAATATTAATGAAAAATGAATGTGTATTGATTTGTTTATGGATTGATTCGATAGATGTTGATTTGTTGGATGTTAGTTGTATGATAGTTATTTGATGGTTGGATTTGTTGCTTATTGATGGCAATTGCTATATTGGCACGTATAGTTGTTGATATATGATGTATACTGATATTACTTTCACATATACATGTTTCTCATGATTTGTTGAGTATTTAGTAGGTGCGTATGGCGCTTGCTTCGCATCTGGAGCTCGCTTTCGCGCTATATTAGCCGTATATGCTCGCTAACAATATATAAGGTACATATCTCAGATTACATATCGTACTATTACACTTTTTTCCCTTCGGGATGCCTCATCATCGAAGATGAGATGTATATTTTTGTTATATATATTGATATTTTTTTTCCGATCGAACCGCAAGGAGATGCTGTGGATTGTTTTAAAATTTAAGGCATTAGAAAAATTCAAAGAAAATTGGGAAAATTTGTGAAAACTAAAATTTTGATTTTGGAGTTAAAAGTTAAATGATATCAGTTGGTTTTAAATGATAACTAAGTATGATTTGAAAAACTAGTAAAGTTTTTATAAGAAGTTTAACTAATGGATTTTTGGAAAAAGTTAAAAGGTGAAATAGATTTGGTAAATCTAATTTGAGCGAATTATTGTGAAAAGTTAATTGATATTGTGACTTTTTCTTACTTTGTAATTTCGAGGACGAAATTCTTTTAAGTAGGGGAGAATGTAACGACCCAGAATTTCATTCATTTGAAACTCATTTATTTAATTGATTTTAAATATTCAAAATTAAATTTTATAAGTCGAATAACTTATATTTCTAATATAAGGATTTAATTGGATAATTAAATTGTTAATTTAATATCTGAAATTGCGTAGATAATTGGAAATTGGTTTTAAAATGAATAAAAATGATTCACAAAGTTGAATGAAATCATATTTGAATTAGAATGATGCTATAGAAGTTTTAAAATGGAATAAAATGTTAACTTGCTGAAATTGAATGTTTTAATATTTAATCGACGAGTGAAAACAGTCATTTTTCAAACAGTCTTGGATTTTTACGAAACCAGTTTCATTGGATCCGTAATGTTATATTGTAGTAAGATTTCAAATTTCATGTCAATCGGATTTACGGTTTGTCCGAGGCAAGCAAAAACGCCTAGAAATTCGTTTAAATGAATTTTAAATTTAAATAGTCAATTTGAAAACCTATCTTTCAAACATGATCGAAGTGGCTTCCGATATGTGTTCCATTGTATTTGGAACTGGGGTGAAACATTAGAAATGCCAGGCGGCACGCTTCGTTTGGAGTTCGGAAAATTTCGGATGAATGGTGTCGATAAATTTTCTATAAAACACCATAACTTTTCACTATTTTCATCAAAAACCTAACAAGCTAGGGAAAGCTGCCACACACAATTCCAAAGGCCGAAAATTCGTTTCCTTTTCCATACGATTTCTTCAAATCCGTCAATCGATTCGAAAAGTGTTCAACTCCAAACCTATAGAGGGCGACGAGACCTTCGCATCCAACGGCTGCGAAGTGATATGGCGTGGTGGATCGACGGCGATTCGCATGTAAAGTCGCACACTTCGGCATTTTTTCCGAAGCCTATAGTTGACCGAGCTCGACCTGTCCTTGCCCGTGGGTGAGTCCGTGTAGGCTCATGTGGGGAAGGAGGCCGATCGTCATTGAGGTCGATGAGGAGGGAGCGTAAATTCAAGATCTAGTTGCGGCATGGGTTTGTTTCGGCTGGGTTTCACGTGATGGAGGAAGAAAATAAGAGCGGCCGTGATCTTCCTTTTTCAAATCATAAGGCCAAGATGAGTTAAGGTTTTTAAATTAAAAAGAAAAGAGTAAACTATATTATGTAAATTTGTGTAATGTTTAAAACATGATAACTTTTTCATGCGAGGCCGTTTCTGACAAAACGAATTGTGTTGGGTCCGTATTGACGAGCACTACTTTAGGAGCTGGATTGGGATTTATTTGAGCGAGTGAATTTTTTTTATGAAATTAAACGCTCGTTTAATTTTAATCGGAATAAAGCGCTAACGCGGCGACTACAAGCAATGTAAGTACAACTCACTCTATCTAAGTCACTGATATTTATATATAAGTGAGAATAAATATTATTTATGATGATTGATGATTGTTCGGATAATATATGATATACTGATTGGTATTTGGATATATACCTGCCTAGTGGAGCAGATGACCTTATACGTTCCCATGTATGAGCGGATGACCCTTTGTATGCGCGTCTGCCTTGAATCGGACATTGTACACATATTCTTATATATATATATTTGTTGCAGGTGACAGGTTGGAGGGATCCAACTGGATTCCTCACCGGTATTATTTGTTTACAGATATTGTTATATATGTTGTTATCATATTATATATGATGTTTTGGATGCCGTGATTGATGTATTTGTTGTTGTTGCAGTATTAGGCCTATTTTTGGAATTTTAAAAATGTTGAAGTGATGATTTCCAAATTTAAAAGAATTTTAAAAGTGATTTTGGAAATAAACGTTTTGTTGATTTTTGAATAGTTAAAAATTGATTTATTTTGAATAAATAAACGTTATAACTTTTATGTCATAAAAATTATGGTTTTTGTGGAATAAAACCAGAATATAATTTTTGGTATGTGAAGTTAACTATTTTATAAAATAGTTTAAATTGAGATTTTTGATTTATCATAAACAGTATTTACATATAATATTTACAAAATTGATATTTTATAAATCGAATAATGAGATTATAAAGGAGTTTTTATAAGTGTTAAAATGAAGTTATAAATGGAATTTATAAGGGAATAAGATTTATAATTGTGAAGTTATAAAATAAATAAATTAAGTAATTACCTTATAAAATGGATTTCGGTATGTAACTGAAACATATACAGAATTGGTAATAAAGGAGATTTATAAATTGATTTTTTTTATAAAATATAATTGTTGAATTTATAAACATTGTTTTATAATTACGAAATCGATTGATTTTCATAAGTTAAATATAGAAGTTTATTTAAAGGAATTTTATTCACGATTTTTGAAAGTGAATTATCCTTTAAATTAAATGTTGATATAAAATTAAATTTGGCAAACGATTTATATCCATGATTATGGGCAATGAATAACATATTAAAGAAATGTATTGGGAAGTGGTATTGTAAATGGAACTAAAATGGTTTACAGATGTTTTAAAATGTATTAAGGATCGAAACCATAGATTTCAACATTCATTGTTGAAATAGACGTTTTCGCGAAATATGGAAATGATGGACTATAACACTATTGTTATAGTAAATGGTTTCTGAAAAGGAGTGTTTTTATATAGTATGAGATTTATATATCTATTATATTTTCGAATCCTTATACTAACGATTTTGGATTGTCATAACGATGTTTTACGCAGCATTCATTTTGACCCGAATAAAGATGTTTAAAAAGAATGTTTTCCTTGAAGAATAAAATATATACTTAATTATTATTTAAGTATATGTAATATTTTGTAAGTGTTGAAAATAAGTTGATTTGTTAATTACTTATTAGTAAATAAGTATTTGGAAATTTTTTCCAATATAGAAGTGAAATGTTTTGAGAATATATCTTTTTTAAAAGATATTTTAAAGTGAATATTGGCAAATGGTTTAATTAACAAAAGATTAATTAAAAGGGCCCAGTGATTGTTATAGTGCTGATTATTTTTTTGTTTGTTTTGACAGTTAAATAACCGACTACCAAATTAGCCAAAATTTTAGTTCCTCAACTTGATGTGGGAACTATTTAGTCGTACACTTAGTACGTAGCTTCTGTGTAGGCTTGATTATCCTTTGTGTTGAGGATGTTGATTCGTATAGTGTAGAATATTACTCCAATCTATCGAGCTTCCTTCTTGGCCCGAAGGATAGCATGTTGAAAGTCGAAGACGTGATAAGTCTACGAGACTTAGTTTTTGTGTGAAGTTGAGAAACTCTTTTTTCGTTATTAGTGCGAAGAGACCAGGATCATATTTACCTGAAAACCACTTCGGACCGACGTATATACAAAAGATTGTGTAGGTTGCTTGTGATGATATTCCGGAGTTTCATGGTGGGGGACTGCTTGTTGATCGTTCGGGGTTAACATTCCATTATATATCAAGTAGCAGTGGTCTCTTTATTATGAAATATGCAATGCAAGGACTATTTGCTACTAATCCTAGAGATTTCCCGACAGGATATGGTAGGAAAGTACCTTCGGTTTGTCCTGCGCCTGGACATCCTGTATGGATGCTCGTCGGACATTGCATTTCTATAGATTATGTACATTGGTTTTTACAAACGTACATAAGTGGTGGCAGAGAAGGCAACTTCTCTTAGCTTAACACTCTCCTTGAGACGTATGAGTTTAAGGGTTGTATTTTTGTGGAAGACAATTAGTAATCAACGGAAATGGCCGTGTGGCATACAAAGTGATGTGATATGTGATTATGAAAGGTAATCGTGACCTCGTCAGGCCTCATCAACCGGAAATGACCAAAATAGGGTTAGATGCAGCAAGGCTAAGTGGGTCATTCCCGGTAGGATATGATCAGCGTCTTCTAGATATATCTTTGCACGCTATGACGCTGTGTATCTGATTATTATGGTTTGTATCCTAGAAGGCCCTCGATAAAGGTCAGTAAAGACCAGAGGATGATATATTCGGTTCCATCTAGTCGATCTTGTGTTGGTAGAGGATCCTTTGTGATGATCCTCGGTATATTCTTCTAGAGACGTACTGCCGGAAGGTAGTCCCTTCACCTGGTCATTTGTATGGAAATCCAAACTCCACTACGTACCTTCCATTTTATTTGTAGATCCTGGTATGCAGGAATTCAATAATGGTAACAATTTCGGCTATTTTGAATATTATTTGTATACTAGACACTAGTATAATATCACATGAGTTTGATATGAAGTGTTTTAGTTAAGGTAAGGTAAAAACATGTCCGTGTTTGTGTGTGGACTTGTCTTACGGGATACTTTTCTTTTGATAAATGAAAAGTTTTGGTAATCTAATAAATTCAGTTGAGTGTGTTTCTCATGCCAGTTTACCAAACAGATCCGGGCGTTCTTCCCTTTCAATGCTCGGGTGAGACGGAGTATATTTACATGTCTAGATTTGATGCTTATGGTGCTTCAGTACGAGAGCCGGAGATCTTAATTTTCGTACATCCCTATTTGCTTGATTATCCGCTACAACGCTTAGTTGTTTTAAATTATCGGCATTTGTAAGGACGGATTATTATAACTGTTCAAGCTGGTAACTATTGACTGATTGTTGAACTCTGATTGATGTGTATATATGTACAGTTTCTGTTTTGTAAAGATCATTGATATGATATTATATATTTCCGCTGTGATGTGAGATTCTGTATTGATCTGTTTGGTTCTATCTCCTCTTTTTCTTCTCTTCTCTTCTTCTCTCTTCTTTTCTAACTCTCGACTTTCTATCAGTCTGTGCTTTTTAGGTCGGACGTGTGTGGATTATTGTCGATTCAAAGGGTATGGATTTTCGGGTCGTCACATGTAACAATAATAGAATATTATACAACATATCTAGTAGAGCTTACAAATACAGAATGTGCCTTTCAAAATAATTGTAGTCAATGGGAAACATACACACACACTCTTGGTGCATATTGGAGCGTGGTATAGAATAATTTATTGGTCAAAAAATGATTACAAAATTTTATTGCATCGAATTCAATGCTAGATTGAGAATTATGAAACCTTGATACATGGTTCATTTTGAAGGCTGGTGTAGAAAAATTTTCATGACAATTATGGAACCATGTACGAATGTGCATTTTGGATAGGTGAAATAATACAACTATCTCTGGATTAACATCTAGAAAGTTTACCATCTATAGTGTATCGCTGTGAATTTACAGGGAAGACAATGATGTCGCAAATTGTCCGAAAATTACTTCATAAACTCAGACTTCTATTTATTAATAAAGTTATAGAAGTGTAAAGAAGTGGTTTGGTTGGACAAAATATTGGTGAAACTATGTGTAAAACACTTGAGAAGGAGAAACTAAACGTAAAACACTTAGGAAGGTGAAAATATTTTATTTTTCTATGCACAGTTTCACCTATATATTTTCCAACCAAACCGGTTCTTTATAGTTCCGTAACTTTATCACTAGATACAAATCTGAATTTGGGAAGTAATTTTCCAAAAAATTGCACAACCATTGTCTTCCTTGTAAATTAACAGTGATACTCTATATATGTGTAACGACCCGATTTTTCGACTTTTGAAAGTCGACATTAATTCGTTCACTGTATCAAATGCCGCACAATCGAATGCCAGAAAACCAAACTGTTAGGGTTTAAGAAGAAGAAGGTAAAAGAAGAACACAAACAATAAACAGAATCTCACATTTTGCAGTGGAAAAAATAAATAATAGATAAAAAATATTCTTTAAAACAAAAACACTATATCAGTTTACGCATCACATTATCAGAGTTTACAACAAAAAACAGAGGAAAAGATAATAGTATACAAAAGTACATTTCGCCATCCAGCTCATCTCTTGAGCTCCATGGCAACTCCTAAATTCCAGAATGACCTGATAACCTAACTCTAGGTTTCCCGTGTGGAAAATTTTAGGCACCCAGAGTTTAGAAAGGGAACTATAAACTCGTGGTCGGTCTTAGGACTGGTGTGAGATCTTAAAACAGTCAATCTTTTAAAAAAGAAAACAAAGAAATTTAAAAGAAATCCGCAAAGCTTTCTTTTGAAAATGAAACTGCCATAAGGCCTCCCACCACACACAATGCAAACGCAAAATTGAAGGAGATTACTCCTTATGACAGTCAAACATGCTTAATACACAAAATCTTTTTAATATTATCATTAGTGCATAGTGCAGAATATATTTCGAAAGTATAATATTAATCCTAGCCAGCATAGGCATTTCACACTTATGCCTACTATAGCTACCATGTTCAATAGCAGGTTACCGCCACATTCCATGGCAGGTTATACAACTAAAACCGTACAGGGCGCATATTGGTAATTGGATTTCCAACAAATGGTCAGGCTAAGGAACTTCCTGGGCCACATGGGTACGCCTCTATAGGGACGCCCCAAGAACATAACCGGATCTCTGCCAACACAAGGCCGGGTTACCTCTGCAAAAATAGGTAACTACTGACACGAGTATGCCATCCCCCGGTTGTAAACAACCTTTATCCGAGGGTCCTCAACAACAACAATCACAAATAATATATATTTGCGATATCCACATAAGTTAAGTATCTGGGCTCCATACCATGATACCACTTCTATCCATAAGGAAATGCACATACCCTAAGGGGAGCTAACCCCTATAACCTTGTTGCATCCTTCCTATTTCGACCATTCCGGGGTGTGAGGTCTGACGAAGTCTCGTCCACAAAGCTATGCTTTTCACAAAAGCCATGCTTCGATCTACAAATGGTCAGCAGCACTTTGTATGGCACATTACCAAACTGGGAATCTATACTAGTAACCATCAACTACATAACCTTTGAGCTCGTACGTCTTGGAGAAGGGTGTTAAGCTAAGAGAATAAATTCTCCGCCACCAACAGAAATGTATTTGATAGAAACCAGCTTTACATCTCAAAGTGTAGCGTCAGACACACATCCATACAAGTCTGTTCCGGGATCGAACGGAACAGAAGGCACTTCCAAAGAAGCCCTTGCAGATCCGGATATTCACTAATCACGTCCGGAATCCCTATCACAAAGGGTGATGAAATCTCTATAATGGAGCAACCCGGTGTAGAGACATTCGACAGATAATCCTTTCGCTTCCGAAAATACCCGGTCTTCAACACCATCTTCAAATGTAATCCAATTTCGCCGTATCGTTATTCAGAATGGGTTTTATGACACAAGGTCCTCTCTCGGCTAATCCGAATAACGAGCGCTTATTTTTAAAAATAAGTGTTACATTCAGATTTCAAACAAATCATAACAATTTCCCACTTTGATCTTTTAAATAAAAGATCCATCTCAATCACAAAGGTTCGATGTGTGTTTCGAATATCCATTTGGAATTCGACTCCCAATCGCATCGAAATTCCAATGCCATTTAAAAAGGCCAATATTAATAGTTGGTTATTTAACTATCAATTATCATTCACAACAATCACTGGATTTCAAATAATTTTCCCAAATCATCTATTTCCAAAATATGTTCGCAAGATATACTTTTAACACTTTAATATTTTGAAAAAAAAAATTCAAGGACTATTCACATTTCAATCCTTTGGAAACAAATTTTCAAATCATTTACCTTACGCAGAATATATTTCCAAATATTTATTCATTTCCACTAAAGCTCTACTGAGTTAAAATAATTCAAATCACTTATCCAAATGTTCTTGGAACATTAAAAATAAAACCATCTTAAATACTTACTCAAATATTGGTTATGAAATCATTATACTAATTATCACATATAAGACTTCAAGTCCAAACTAATTTTACAATAAAATTAGTAGATAGAGTATAAATATTTAAATAACTATTTTCTAAATCAAATATCCATTTAATCTTTAAAATGATCCCTTATATAACTAATTTAATAAAAAAATTTACTTTAAAGATTTAAGACAATTTTAAAAACTAATTTCTTCAATAGTATTATTTTAAAAACCAAAACTAGAATTTTACAATTTTATTTTAAAACCTATTTTAAAAATATATTCGGCTTTCCAAGGAAGAATTCTTTTCCCATTAAAAAATGGTCCATTCAAATAAATTAATAAATATTCTCGACTTATTTTAATTTACATTCCAAATTTGTAAATTTTTTTCCACACTTTAAAAATAAACCTATATTATTTTTAAAAAATTTCCCTTTTCTTTTCAAATTCCTGTTGTGAATTTACATTTCCAAATATCAACTGATATACGAATTTTAAATCGATTCCCAAAAATATCATCTTCAAACCAAATCAAGTCCCAAATTTATTTCCAATTTACTTCAAACACAAAATCAACTTCCAATTTGATTTCCCAAATTAATTTTCCAATACCAAATCAATTTCAAATTGATTTACCAAATTATTTCCAAAACACCAAACCAACTTTCCAAATTAATTCCTAAGATTTATTTTAACTCCAAATTCAATTCCAAATTAAATTTCTAAATTTATTTCCTTTTGAAATAAATTTCTTTTATCTCTTTCAAATATTTAAAATACGTATCTTAAATAAATTCTTCAACTATTAAACAATATTACTCGAAATTCCTTTATTACAATATTTTCCCATATTTTTGGAATTAATTCGATCGGATTATAAAATCAACTTTAATACTTTAATTGTAACGGTCTAGGCTTTTCTACTTTAATTTCCAAAAATCCAATTTCATATTTCTGGTATCCTACGATGCCAAAAATATATTCGACTAAATTTTAGCCTTCAATGGTTTCAATCACAAATAGTCACACACAGATTATAAATAATGAACCAAAATTTTGAAAACAAATCAAAATGTTTGAGGAATCCAGTTGGATCCCTCCAACCTATTTCCCTACATCCACAGACGTTAGCACAACAATTAAATACCAATTCCACTTTGAGGTGGAATATCGCGGTATATGGGATTTATAAAATATCATCCGCTATTATGCGGCGCAATAGGGTCTCATCCGCTATATAATGCAGGAAATCAACAACTCTAAATACATATATCATACCAATTCCACTTCGAGGTGGAGTATCGCGGTATATGTGTTTAAAATAAGAACCTCCACTATTATGCGGCGCATATGGTCTAAACTAATATAACTAATAATAAATTAATTATCCAAGCACAATCAATTTAAATCTAACTATTCAATATTTAAATCACAAAAATATTTGATCGATTGAGAAGATCTCACCTTTGCTTACGCATGCAAATTCATTTTCTTCCTAGCTTGATTTCCACATAGTTTTAGACCTTGTATAAATAATTATATAAGATTTCATTAATACTCGAACAAATCGAATAATTAATTTCCTTTTAAATAATTTTAATAAACTAACAATTTGATTTAAAGCTAACTTCCCTTTTAATTAAAATCTTTGTTTAACCAAACATTAAATTTAAAACTAAATTTCCTTTAAAAGTATTTTTGAATAAGCTTATCAAACAAATTAATTTCCATATTTATTTAAAACATGAATATTTTTATTGTTTTGAAAATAGAACATGCATGTAGATTTTATCAAGTTAAAACCCAAATTATTTTATACCTTAATAAACCCCTTTAATGTTTACATAAGAACTATTGCTGTAACTCATATATATATTTTTTGCATGCATAAAAATATGTAAAGTGCATAAATATTTCTCTTATTAAAACATGTCAATTCATTTGAATTTGAACAAACAGAAATTTATACCTTCACTGTAACACATTATTTTTCTGTTTATCTTTATAAACATATATATATATATGTGCATATATTTTAATTAAAATAAAACCCAAAAAAACAAATAGACCTCATTGCAAACCCATGCACGAGCCCTACCACGCAGTCGCGTGCACGAAACCCTAGCCGTACTTGATCGCCTGCCCAATTTCCTCGAGGTCGCCATGACCACGATGCTCAAGCTCGATGTTAACGCTAAAATTTGAACGCTAACACCCCGGTGTATGAAGTGTAGTTGTGAAAGCACCACCCGATGATTCGGGAGCAGAGTGTAAGCAGAAAATCACAAAAAAAGCAGTGAATAACAACGATTTTATAGTGGTTCGGCTCAAGGAAAGCCTACGTCCACTTTAATTCTCTTTATTGCTAAACCGATTACAACTTTACAACAATCCTCAATTACAATTATGACGAGACAAACAACTAGAACTTTGGTAGAGAAGAATTCTTCGAATCCATGTAGATTGTGTTAGATTTTCCCTTGAAGTTAGTTGGAATGTCTTTTGAACTTGAAGTGTCTGGTGAGTTGAGAATTCAGCAGAGTATTGGCGCTTGAAATGATTGGCCAAAAAGTCCCCTTGTATGTTGGAGCACATGCCGTATTTATAGAGTTTCCTGGACTAAGTCGTATGCGACTTACAGAACTTCACGGGTTAGCTTAACCCGGCCGCGACTTAAGGCAAGTTTTCACGAGGTCAAGGATTTCACGGGTTAGCTTGACTCGTTTGCAACCTAGAGTAAGTCTTCGCGAGTTCACGTGCTACAGGGACACGGGTTAAGACTTAGCAGGTCGTGAACGACTTAAAATCAGCAAGCCACTTAGTGACTGTTTCGGGTTAATTTAAGTCGCTTGGACCTCCCTCAGTTAGGTTGTTCATATCCTAACACGTGAGCTTGTTAACTCGCTAACCCGCTGGCTTATTAACTAGTTGACTCGTTAGCTTTCTAACTCGTTAACTTGCTATACTTGCTAACTTGCTAACTCGTTAACTGCTGTAAACTCTAACTTGCTAAGTCGTTGAGTGCATTAACCCGTTAAGTCGTTGAACATCAAGTTGTTACAAACCCCGAGTTGTTGAGTCGTTCCATTCCTCTAAGTCGCCTCTAACCTTAACTCGCGAGCTAATTGAGTCGTAACCAGTTAAGTCGGTCCATTCCTTAAGTCGCGAGGTTTCTTGAGTCGTTAGAAACTTTGAGTTGATGAGTCGCTTGGTCCCTTGGCCCACTAAGTCGCGTAACTCTTAAGTCGTGAATCACAACAGGGTTAACATTTGCCCCTCGAAGTACGTGCCTACGTCGTAGGTCGTGTGCTTCGACTCATCTTAACTCATGCTACCATGAGTCGTTGATTCGTTAGCGACTTATAAGAGGCTTGAGTCGTTCGTATCGATTCGAGTTCCTCCGCTTGCGTATATAAGCTGGTGAGATGCCTTCTTCTTCCCTTTTACTCACATTCATATCTTAACTCACTTAGAAGATTCCCAATCTTCCTGAAGAAGAATTCGAATCAACTAGTTCCGATCCACCAATTATTCTCACACGTAAGTGATTCCAATCATTATCGAACCACGATCTTGGTTGGACTGTGAATCTTCCAATCTCTGTTCCTATCTCGATTCCATTGAACCATGACTTTCACGACCTCCATTTACTCCGCCGCTTCCTTTCGCTGTGAATCATAACCGTTAATCATTGATAAACGCATCGTTACTGCGATTCGCGAGACCGCACTAGGCTTATGATAGATTGGTAGTGACTTGATTTTTAGATGGTTTGGTGGCATGGAGGAAAGATGAATTTCATGGAGAGGATGGTGAATTTCCTTATGCAGCTGTTAACGGGTTATCGGGTTGCAATTTGAGATAGTGAAATGTTACGTGGAGGAGAAGTTAGTGAGTGAGCAGATCTGAACGACTTAGGGATCTTGAGCGACTTAGCAAACCTGAACAGTTCTGGAGTTTTGAGCGACTTAGCATGCTAAGCCATGCTCGACTTAGGAGTTAGGATCTTTGAATAGCTTGGTCTTCCCAACGACTTAGTAGCTTAGGACCTTCTAATGACTTAGTAAGCTAAGTCTTGCTCGACTTAGGAATTAACCAATTTTTTCGCTGCTGCGCAGCCTTGTTTCTTGTGACCTAAAACTTAAGCAATCTTGCTTTGCCTTGATTTGAAGCATCGAACTTTGACCCCTTAACTCATATTGCGACTTAAAGACTTGGATTAAGCTTGACAACTTCAGGATTTTGACAAATCTTGAACAAGTTTCCAAACTGAACAGCTTGAATTCGTTTATAAATTGCACCAACTTGTAAGCTAACAACCTGTCAAACATAATTTCTGCAGAGAACAAAGGCGAATATACTGCCATCGAATGCCTATATCAAATGACAGACTAGCCGATAAAGAATAACTATTTCAAATGAATTATGTGAATGAAATGTTGTTAATCAATCAAACTCAAATGGCATATTAGAGTAAAGTTAAAACAATCAACTAGAACTGATTGGTTTGCATCAATACTGCATTTAAACTTTGAGACAACAAGCTCTGAAACTTAATAATCGATAAGTATCGACTAATTTGATTTCAATTATATTTACTTGTCATTCTTATCAGTTTTGCACAACACTTCACACACTTTTAGGAAACGTGCACCTTCACATTTGAACATCCAGTTGCTTATATAGAATGTCTTCTCAACAAGAAGAGTCGATGGGCCAGGCTGAAGATGTCTTCCCAATGGCTAACCCATTGGTTGACCCTCCGGAGAGAACTCCTACTACCCTCAATCAGCGGATGTTCAACCAACTGCGCATCTAGTTTGGTATTGCTAAAGCTGACGCCTTACTCCCGGGACCAAATGACACTGCAGATAGGCCCCCTCTCGGCTTTATCGCTGTTAATCGCCAAATGTGCTTGAGTGGAGCCATTCCTCCTTTCAATGACTTCTTACGACAGCTTCTTCTTCGCTTAACTATCTCTCCATTTCAATTACACCCAAATGGTTATGCCATTTTAATAGGGCTATGTGCACTGTTCATGAGGACATTTAATCGCCTTCCCAGCTTTGAGGAGATTTGCTATTTATGCTCATTCATAAAATCTAAGGACCATCCCTCTATTACACTCGTGAGAAGCGTGAGAGGCCGTAAATTGATTATGGGTCTCTCTGAAAGTGCTCATGGGTTTCTGAATCAGTACTTCTTTGTTCGTTGCCCCCCTGGGTTTTATAACATCTGGAGAGTTGGAAGTAAGTTTCGTTCTTTCTATTTGGGCTTTTCCGAAATTCCAGTTGTCGAGCACTAACTTTTGCCCTTTACCTTTGCAGCATTTCCTCCTCTTTCAAGAGATTCAAGACATAAGGCGACTTTTGAAAGATTGAGTGCTGTGCCAGTGCAAGAGAGGAGCGCTAAGTTCTTACTGAGGGATGAGTACTTGCACCAACTCGGGCTTCTACACCCTTCTCGATCTATCCATCCTTGCGAAGTCCCTGATTCTCCGGCTGAAGCATTAGATGCCCCAGCTTCCATTGAAGAGCCTGTGCGGAGTGAAACTGCTATCGAGGCTTCACTAGTGAAGTGTTCAACTCCGAAGGATGCTGCGGGGCCGTCTGACAAGTCTGTACTTGCCCCAGTTATCGAAGAGGAAGAACCTCCATGATCTTCCCGGAGATCTGCTGACGAAGGAGTTGAGAAAGCAAGTCCCAAAAAACATGATGGTGATGATGTTTTTGAGGGGTCGAGCGACCTAATTGTGACTTCACAAGAACTTTTTAAAGATGATGTTTCCAAAACTATCTCTCCTGTAATCGAGGCGACATCTTCTCTACAACAAATGCCAACTCCTCCTACTCAAGTTATCCCCACCTCTACTCCACAGAGTGGTCTGTAGCTTGATGCGCGTAGTTTACACATTACACAACACTTAGGATTTTTCAGCACTTGTTTGTGTTTGACTTCTTTTCTCTAAAGGCTTTTAAGACTTGTCTTTTTGCCTTTCAGAAACTTCAATGGGGCATAGCGGAAGCGGCTCTTACTATAAAGACTTTCAGCGCTATGGAGGGCATGGCAACTATGATTATAGACGCTACCTTACTGGTCCCAGAGAAACCGATGAGCAGAGAGCTGCTCGAAAAGCTAGAGAGAGGAGAAAATATGAAGAACGTCATGAAAGGGTAGATGTGCGACATGAGTCTTCTTCAAGAGGCGATGACTCTCACAAACGTAAAACACATGATGGTCGGGTTAAGAGCCACATTGTTGAGGACCCGAGCAAGCGGGCCAAACCTAGTGAGAAGCACGAATCTGCAATATCTGAAAAGTTTGACGCTCCCATCTCTATCAACATTCCTTCCAAATCCCCTGCTCTTGAAGGAAGCGCTATTCAAACACTTCTTAATAGGCCTTCATATCGTGTTGAAAGGGGCCCACCGACCCTACAGAGCCGATTCCCGAATTGGTGCTTGAAGGGGGTGCGCTTCGATCTTGATTTAGTCCCGATTGATAAAGAAGCCATGTACCAAAATCTTGATGCCGTCAGACTCGATATTGAAAGAATGTCTGGATGGCAAAAGCTTGTTGATGAACTTCAAAGGGTCAATCGGGCCAATATCGAGGCGATGCTAACTATGGAGAACGATAAGTCAGAATGGCAGAAGATTCTTGACCAGCACTACATCGAGATGAAAAACATAACCGAGTATAACGAGAAACTTGAAGCTGAAGTCAAGCAGCTTAAAGACGATCTTACCACCTCTTCTAACACTTACACTCAAAGAGAAGAAGTGCTACAAAAACAAGTGCGGGATGCACATGATGGCCAAAGAGATGCCGAAGCTAAAGTTGAGAGGCTAGAAGAGGTCGTAGAGAATTACCGCACTGATGTCGCTCAGTTGCGGAGTAAAATGAGCGCCCAAGACATGGAGATTGAAGCGTCAAAAGCTCAACTTGCTAAAACTGAAAAAGAACGAGATGAGGCCATGGCTGGTAAAATCGCAGCTGAAGAATCTATTCAAACCATGGAAGCCAACGTCAGTTCAAATCTATTCGACTTTTACTTGCACAGCGTCTTGGGGCATGGCAGTCTCTCTTTTCTCGGTCCTAAATACGAAATCACCTTGGCTGAAGTGTGGGAAGCTGCTCTCGACATGTTCAGAGGCGCCGGGTATACCGAGGAAGAGCTTGAGGCGCGTTACCTAGATGAGGAAACTCGCGCTGCTCTTGCGAAGGGAAAAGAGCAACTTGCTAGAGTGCGGACTGGGATGGCGGAAGAGGAACGTTCTGAAAAAGAATTACCACCTACTACCTCTGAACGTCCTTTAGTTTCTCCTGGGGTTGACATCACAGGTTCCAGTGCTCATTCCCCGCCTCCTACAAGAACCGGGGTAATTACCCCTACTGATGATGAGGCTTTGGAGGATATTGGAGCTCAAAATTATGAGATTGAACTAACGAAGCAAATATCTTCAGGTAACTTTGACATTGGTCCGATTATGGTGGATTGTCTGCTTGCTCCTCAAAAGTTTGATGAGCTTCTCGATTACTTCTTGAATCTTGACGAACCCATATCTCCCTTCTTTTGGGGAGATACTAATATTTTTAACTTCTCTTCATCTGCAGTGAAACACCAAGTGCTGTGCAAACTTCGCCTCCTCCTGTTATCCCTCCTCCGTCTCTTCAGGTGGCTCCTCCTTCTGCTTCACAGCCCGGGTCACAAGAGGAGCAAATAGAGGCTCTTCATGGCTTAGATGACCCTATCGCTTCGCAAGAGCAGAAAGACGAGGGACTTGAGGGAGGTGAGATATCTCCGGAGCGGACTCCTTCTGATGACATAATTTTGTCTGCTCTTGTTACTCCAAGGAGTGAGTCTTCTTCGAAGAGGAGAAAGAAGCACGGAACATCGAAGAGGAGGGGGAAGAAAATCATTGCTACTGAAGAGGAACCGGAAGTTGCACCAGTTGCACCTTCCTCTCCTTCTTCCCTTATGCCTATAGACCGACCTGAAAAGCTAACCATTCGGTCGGGTAAAGGGTCCAAAGGTGGTAAGAAGAAATGAAGATTCCAGCTTTTAGCTTCTTGTCTTTTGCATGTACTGGTCGAGAATTGTACGGGTACCGGCCCCTGCTTTTTATTTTGAAACTTGTATCTGCAATACAATTTAATAAAATGATCCTTTATTTGTACAGACTCCTGTTTGAATTTGAGAATGCATTTATTATTCATTTTTGCACAAGTTTATTTATATGATATTGCAGCGGGCTTATGGCATGTTGTTTGAGCATTACTTTTGCCGATGTGGCTATACCATATTGTATGTAATTATACCACGTTGCCCCCATACCATAAGCTTGCTGCAATATTTTATACTTCAAGGGGACTTGCACTCTTATTTTCTGAACAATAATTACTTCATCCTTGAAGAAATTTTTCGTAGAGTACAACTGCCTTCATATAATTTTTTACGCTTTGTCCTTCGAAGAAATCACTTTTTTCTTTTGCTTATGTACACATTTTACCAAGTGAATTCTTCTATGAGGTAAAGCGGGCCTCTGAAGGATACTTTAACTTATTATTATTATTATTTTTTAAAAAAACATAGAATGTTGTACCTCTGAGGAGGGATTTTTCACGTTTCAACACTTGGAAGTTTTATTTCAATCTTGGTGAAACGTGTACCTCCAAGGAGTTGTGCCTTTGAAGAAAGCCTTTTCACGTTTCAACACTTGGAAGTTTTATTTCAATCTCGGTGAAACGTGGGCTTCCGAAGAGGTCTTTCTTCTTGATTGTCTCCGGGAGGAGATCTTTATTTTGTTTTGCATTTCAACTTTGGTGAAGTGAAACTCCGAAGAGCGGCTACTTCAACTCCTAGTGAAATGTGCCTCCGGAAAGGTCTTTATTTTGTTTGCATTTCAACTCTGGTGAAGTGAAATTCCGAAGAGCGGTTGTAACACTTCAACTCCTGGTGAAATGGGCCTCCGAAGAGGGCTTTTACTTTGTTTTATATTTCAACTCTGGTGAAGTGAAATTCCGAAGAGCGGTTGTAACACTTCAACTCCTGGTGAAATGGGCCTCCGAAGAGGGCTTTTATTTTGTTTTACATTTCAACTCTGGTGAAGTGAAATTCCGAAGAGCGGTTGTAACACTTCAACTCCTGGTGAAATGGGCCTCCGAAGAGGGCTTTTATTTTGTTTTACATTTCAACTCTGGTGAAGTGAAATTCCGAAGAGCGGTTGTAACACTTCAACTCCTGGTGAAATAGGCCTCCAAAGATTGCCTGGAAGTTACTCTCTCATGGTTGGAGGGTCATGACTCCTCCAATCTTTTTTGGTTGAGTAGAGAACTTTCTTTTTTACGGCATATGCTTCGTTAGAGGTCTTTATCCTCCGAAGAGTTGTGCCTCCGAAGAGGACTTTAGTTGTTCCTTGTCCACTTGCTTATGACTTTTCAGTGATCCTCTATTTTATTTTATTTTTTAAAGCTTGCACTCCCTTCTCTTACAAGTAGCTTGTTTAATCCAAAGAAGTGTACTTCATTGCTAGGCCAGTTCACGAGAACGGACATAAGCTTCTTAATTGGTTGTTTGTTTGTTCAAACTTCTCAATTTATTAGCTAAAGCCCGTCTTCAGCGAAATCATTGACCGTTCAATTGAAGCACTTCTTATCTAGGATTTAAGCTCGGGAATTTTGCGACTTGGAATTTGTTTGTTGAATGATAACAAGAATCACTTGGTCTTGTAATGTGAAAGTTTTGTTTTCGTTGCCTGCAAAAATTTAAATCGACATTTCAGTAATACATTTAATGTACTTTTCATATCGAAAATAAAGCAAACATGTAATAATAATAAGGAACACAAGATTTATAGTGGTTCGGCCAAGAAATTGGGCCTACATCCACTTTATAGTCTTTCATTATTCACTTGCATCAGTTTTACAATCGCTTTCAATTACAGGAATCATACATTCATAATTCTTTTTACAATATTTCAACAAAGCTATCAAGTAAAGTATGGACGCAAGTGATTGCTGTTCCAAGTTCTTGGAATTTGATCTCCTTCGACAGTAGTGAGTTTGAATGTGCCGTCCAGAAGCTTTTGACCTATGACATATGGTCCTTCCCTATTTGTCCCAAACACACCTATCGCTGTCATAATTCTCTTTAGGACTAGATCTCCAATTTCAAAGCTGCGTTGGCGAACTTTGGAATTGAAATGTCTGGCTATCCTATGCTGATGAGATGCGATTCTGAGCTCAGCCTCTTCTCTTTTTTCATCAAGGAGATCTAGTGCCTCAAGCTGTAGTTTCTCATTCTCCGCTTGATTGAAATGGATTCTTCTATGTGAAGGGACCTCTGTTTCTACCGAAATCATTGCCTCTGATCCGTATGCCAATGAAAACGGAGTATGCCCAGTCGCAGTTTTGTGGGTAGTTCTGTAGGCCCATAGTGCCAGCGGTAGCTTATCGACCCAACCACCTTTTGCTCTTTCAAGTTGCTTCTTGATGGTTGACTTGATAATTTTATTTACTGCTTCCACTTGCCCGTTTGCCTGCGGATGGGCTACTGCTGAGAAGCTCTTTCGGATTTTGAATCGTTTGCAAAAATCTTGGAATTCTTCACTTTCGAACTGAGTACCATCGTCTGTAATTATTTTCTGAGGCACACCATATCTGCAAATGATACTTTTAGTCACAAAACTTATCATCTTTTTTGAAGTGATAGTAGCCAGTGGTTCAGCTTCTGCCCACTTAGTAAAATAATCTACAACAACAATGGCATATTTAATTCCGGATTTGGCAGTTGGTAACGGTCCTACAAGGTCTATCCTCCATATCGCAAACGGCCATGGACTAACCATCTGTGTGAGTTCAGTGGAAGGAGCTCTAGGAATTTTGGCGAAACTTTGACATCTGTCACATTTTCGGGAATAGTCTGCTGCATCTCGATTAATTTCTGGCAAAAAATATCCGTATCGGAGAATCTTTTTCGCTAAAGTTTGACCACCTAAATGATCACCACATTCTCCCCCATGCACCTCAGATAGGATTGTTTTGGACTCTTCCCTGGATACACACCGAAGTAACGGTATTGAGAATCCCCATCTGTATAACTGGCCATCCTGGACTATATAGCGAGAGGCTTTCCTCAGTAGCTTCTTTCGTTCTTTTGAGTTTTCCGGTAAAGAGCCATTGAGCAGATATTCTGTTATTGGAGTCATCCATGATTCTTGCTCTTGAGACACGCTCATGATCCAATCAATATCCATCTCATCAATGCTCGGAGTCGACAGGACCTCCACTGGAGTTAACCCCAGAAATTGAGCTTCGCCTGTGCTAGAATACTTTGCGAGAGAATCTGCTTTCATGTTTTCTTCTCGAGGAATGTGACTTATCATGTAATGATCGAAATCACCCAGGAGTTCCCAAGCCTTTGACAAGTAGGCGGGCAGATTCCCCCCCTTTGCTTGGAATTCCTTTTTGACTTGGCATACAATAAGCTGAGAATCACTGAAGATCTGTAACGCTCGGATGTTTAGTTCTTTAGAAATCCTTAAGCCAGCGATAAGGGCTTCGTATTCTGCTTCATTGTTTGTTGAAGGAAATTCCAATCTTAGTGCGTAGCATAATGATCGACCTTCAGGGGTCTCAAGTACAATTCCGGCTCCAGAACAGTAGTCGTTTCTCGCGCCATCGACATATAACTTCCATTGGATTGGGGAATCGTCGATCGTTTCCTCCTCACTGTTACCCTTATCTGTGAATTCTGCGATGAAGTCCGCTAAAGATTGTCCGTTGATTGCTTTTCGGGGATGATAAGTGATGTCATAATGACTGAGTTCAATATTCCACTTTAGAAGACGACCCGAAGTCTCAGGGCGAAACAGGACTTGCTTTAAAGGTTGATCAGTGAGGACTCTGATAGGATGAGCTTGGAAATATTGCCTTAACTTCCTAGATGCAATTAGTAGGCAATAGGCGAGTTTTTCCAACTTAGAGTAATTCATCTCTGCCCCAGTGAGTCTTTTGCTGATATAGTAAACTGGATGTTGAATCCTCTTGTCTTCTCGTATCAGCGCTGCACTTAAAGCATGAGATGATACTGCCAAGTATATAAGAAGATCCTCGCCATCGCCAGGCCTAGAAAGTATTGGAGGCGTTTCCATATGGCGAATCAATTCATCAAAGGCTTTTTGGCATTCGGGAGTCCAACCGAAGTTTTTCTTTCCTTTCATTAGGGCGTCAAAGAATGGGATGCATTTATCTGTGGCTTTGGAAATGAAACGACTCAAGGCGGCGACTTTTCCATTGAGACTTTGCAATTCCTTCTTCGTTCTAGGAGCTTTGACTTCCTTTAAGGCGGTAATTTGAGCTGGACTGGCCTCAATGCCCCTAGCGCTCACGATGAAACCTGAAAACTTTTCGGATTCCACTCCAAATGAACATTTTAAAGGATTGAGCTTCATTCCGTATTTTCGGAGGACTGCGAACATGTCTGCTAAGTGTTCTATGTGATCCACTACTCTCTTAGACTTTACAAACATGTGATCGATGTAGACTTCCATAGTCTTGCCCAATTGCGGTTTGAACATAGCATTAACAAGCCTTTGGTATGTTGCCCCTGCATTCTTCAGCCCGAAGGGCATAACTCTGTAGCAGTAAAGACCAACGTCGGTGATAAAGCTCGTGTCCTCCTGATCTGGCTCATGCATCATAATCTGGTTATATCCGGAGTAGGCATCCATAAAAGATAAGAATTCGTGTCCCGATGTTCCGTCTACCAGTTGATCGATCCTGGGTAAAGGGAAGCAGTCTTTGGGGCAGGCCTTGTTTAGATCTGAAAAATCAATGCATGCTCTCCATTTTCCGTTGGCTTTCTTAACCAGCACTGGATTTGAAACCCAATTCGGATAGGTAGATTCTTTGATAAAATTATTCTCCATGAGCAGATCAACTTCTTCTTTTAATGCTGCCGACCTTTCTGGACCTTGAGTTCTCCTTTTCTGCTTTACAGGTGTAAATTTTGGATCAATATTTAGAGTGTGTACTGCAACTTTTGGGGATATTCCGCACATATAGGCATGAGTCCAAGAAAAAACATCCAAATTTGCCTTTAAAAAAGATATTAAGATATTCTGAATCGACACACTAAGTTGTGAACCCACATTCAACACCTTGTTTGGGTCCTTTGGGTCAACAGGTACTGGTATTGTCGTTTCCACTGGTACCACTCTATTCTCCCCTGCACTGACTTTTCTAGGATCCATCTCTTTCCTTGCTCCGCTGTGTTCGCCAGTGCAGGGTCCGCCCTGTAATTGCTACAAGGATGGTTCTTTGATGCGGACTGGGGCTGCCGCATCCTTTCCCATTTCTCTTTTCCTCGTTTCTCGTAGCCCTGTTACATAACATTCCCGCCCCGCATTTTGATCCCCTTTTATAACTCCCACTCCATTATCTGTGGGAAATTTAATGGTGAGGCACCATGGGGCCAAAACAACTTTGAATGCTGCGAGAGTTGGACGGCCATGGAAAGCATTATAAGCAGAAAATTCGTCGACAATCACAAAAGTTTGCTTGCGGACCACTTTTCTTTTTCCTTCTCCAAGTTCCACAAACAAATCAACGGTTCCTATCGGCTGTTTTGGCTCCCCAGTGAAGCCAGCGATTTTCTGCGATGAGGCTTGCACATCAGCCATAGGGATCTTCATTTGGTCGAATGTTTTCTTGAAGAGGATATTTCAGGATGCGCCACAATCAATGAGAACTCTTCTGACAATAGCTGGCCCGATACCAGCCGAGATGAATAAGGGCTCCAAGGTAGGAGCTTCAATACCTGCGGAATCCCTGGCTCTGAACACAATATCATCATTGAAAGTTCTTTGTTGCTTCAGGGGCATAGCACCTTCCAAAACGAATACATCTTCCTCGGTCGGTACATATTTCAAAGCTCGGGTATACCTTTCCATCTCACCCCAGCTCCTGCCTACTGGGTGAGGTCCTCCCGTAATGACATTGATAACAGGCCTTCCGGATTCATGCCCTGCAGTCTTTTCACCTGTCCTGGGTTGATGAGCAGGAGCTCGTTGCCCCTGACTAGTCGAAGCGGGATTGCTGCTATTCTTTTCCACAAATTGTTGCAGCTTGTTTTCCCTTATCAATTCTTCAATCAAAATTTTCAATTGGCGGCATTCATCGGTATCATGACCAGGTTGATTATGGAAGCGGCAAAACTTCCCGCTTTGTACAGCTTTTTTCCCGGTTCTCAGAACGGGAGGTTTAGGATAATCAACAGAATCTTTAGTGGCAAGGTATATACGCTCCGGCGTATCTGATAAAGGAGTATATTCCAATGGTTTGAAGGAACGAGGCTTCTTCATATTTTTCTGTTTCTTTCCATCGTTATTCTCCCTTTTCTGTCCTGCAGATTCACTCTTGCGTGGAGAAGCAATGTTATCTTCAGCTTTTTCTAACACAGCCTTTACCGGTACAGGACGGCTTTCCAGGCGTATGAACTCATCTGCTTTTTTGTAGAATTTTTCAAGGGAATTTGGTTCCTTCATGTTAAGCCATTTTCCAAATTCGCTTGACTTGTCGATGGCCCTCATAAGATAAGCCAAGATCATCCGTGGCTCTACATTGTCTACCTCAGCCAGTGCTATGTTGAAGCGATTCAAGAAAGATCTGATAGTCTCCCCTAGATTCTGCTCTAAACTTGACAACGACATAATATCTTTGGCTTTTGAAGCGTATAGTCTGAACTGCTCCTTGAATTTCCGGGTTAAGTCAGAAAACTGATCTATAGACCGGACTAGCAGCTTGGTGAACCAAAGCAGAGCTACACCTTCCAGATATACAGGAAAATATCGGCACTTTATTTCATCAGAAGCTCCGGTACCTGTCATGTGCCAATCATACTTATACAAGAATTCGTTCGGATCACTTGTTCCTTTGTAAGCTGGGATAGTTGGAGGGATGCACTTCCTTGGGAACTCAGCCTTTAAGATTCTTTCGGTAAGTGGGGTTTTACTTGGAGCGAAACCCCATTCCTTCTCATCTTCATTCCTTTGCATGCTTTCCTTCATGATTTGTCGAACCATTTCAGAAAGATATCCCTCATCATTTCGACCTTTAGATCCACCAATTTCAGGAAATGTCCGCTCAAAGGGGCTAGCAGCCCTCTCAGGAATGTTTCTTTCTTCATCCTCATGAATGTTGCCAGCAAAGTTCCTTTCATTACCTGTTGGTTGACGGTTTACCCCAAGCAAGTCATTCAACTTATTCAAAATTAGGGCATTTTGGGCGTTCTGAGCTTCCAATTGTGCACTTTGGGCATTTATCTGCTGGTTCAGCCCTAAGATTACAGCATCCAACTCCGCTTTTGTAACCCCAACAGGTGGTGTGGCTTGATTAGGTACTGGGGAAGCGGAGGTTCCCTCTTGAGCATTTCCGGATCTAGCAAATCTACTCTTTCTCCCCGGAGCCATGATTTCGGATAAACTTCTAGTCTTCAGAGAGGTTACTTCAACAAACTTTCGTGGAGCAATGATGACGATTTCCCTGAGTTCGGCTCTCAGTGAAAGCACCAAAAATGTTAACGCTAAAATTTGAACGCTAACACCCCGGTGTATGAAGTGTAGTTGTGAAAGCACCACCCGATGATTCGGGAGCAGAGTGTAAGTAGAAAATCACAGAAAAAGCAGTGAATAACAACGATTTTATAGTGGTTCGGCTCAAGGAAAGCCTACGTCCACTTTAATTCTCTTTATTGCTAAACCGATTACAACTTTACAACAATCCTCAATTACAATTATGACGAGACAAACAACTAGAACTTTGGTAGAGAAGAATTCTTCGAATCCATGTAGATTGTGTTAGATTCTCCCTTGAAGTTAGTTGGAATGTCTTTTGAACTTGAAGTGTCTGGTGAGTTGAAAATTCAGCAGAGTATTGGCGCTTGAAATGATTGGCCAAAAAGTCCCCTTGTATGTTGGAGCACATGCCGTATTTATAGAGTTTCCTGGACTAAGTCGTATGCGACTTACAGAACTTCACGGGTTAGCTTAACCCGGCCGTGACTTAAGGCAAGTTTTCACGAGGTCAAGGATTTCGCGGGTTAGCTTGACTCGTTTGCAACCTAGAGTAAGTCTTCGCGAGTTAACGTGTTACAGGGACACGGGTTAAAACTTAGCAGGTCGTGAACGACTTAAAATCAGCAAGCCACTTAGTGACTGTTTCGGGTTAATTTAAGTCGCTTGGACCTCCCTCAGTTAGGTGGTTCATTTCCTAACACGTGAGCTTGTTAACTCGCTAACCCGCTGGCTTATTAACTAGTTGACTCGTTAGCTTTCTAACTCGTTAACTTGCTATACTTGCTAACTCGCTAACTTGTTAACTGCTGTAAACTCTAACTTGCTAAGTCGCTGAGTGCATTAACCCGTTAAGTCGTTGAACATCAAGTTGTTACAAACCCCGAGTTGTTGAGTCGTTCCATTCCTCTAAGTCGCCTCTAACCTTAACTAGCGTGCTAATTGAGTCGTAACCAGTTAAGTCGGTCCATTCCTTAAGTCGCGAGGTTTCTTGAGTCGTTAGAAACTTTGAGTTGATGAGTCGCTTGGTCCCTTGGCCCATTAAGTCGCGTAACTCTTAAGTCGTGAATCACAACAGGGTTAACACTCGATAATCCCGAGTTCCCTGGCTTCGATCGCAAATGACCATCAGCCTACGTGCTCACGCGAACCCCACTCCTCGTCCTTGCTGCCGCCAGTTCCTCCATTGCCTCGACATCGCGATCGACCCAGGCCTTGGACCGCCGTGCTCGTCGCTGCTTGCCAAGCCCTCTCGAACATGCGTGCATGCAATTCCAAAACTAGCTTCCCTCCATGCGGCTCGAACGATTTGAAGTTGTTTTTGAATTCTTGAATTCGATTGAAAAGGGGGAAATTCCTTTCTGGTTTTTGGAACGATATTTTTTAAACGGTGGGCGGCCATTGTTTGATTTAGTTAGTGTTTTCTAAAACAAAACGTTTCACCCCTTTCTTTTATTATAATTTTTTTCCTTCGAAAATAGGGTGTTGAGCTAATTGTAAAAGGAGAAGAGGGACTAAAGTTGAAACATGTTTGATTGCTCATTGTTAAAAGGACACGTGCTTGATGAAACGTCTAATTTTTCTTTATGAAACATTATCGTACTTAAATTTAAATTTAAATTCGAATTGCTCCGATAAAATCAACTAAAAATCTCAACCACCAATTGAGGCGTGCCGCCAGGTTTTTACAATGTTTTACGCCTATTCCAAACGCAATGGAAAAGATTCTGAGTCCAAATTCGATTGTATGGGGAAGATAGCTTTTTAAACCAAATAATATTGAATTTTCGACTTAAATTTAACGCGTTTATCTATCGTATAGCCAAACGATAACTCCAAACACTACGAAAATTGGAATCCGATGATAATACTGTTAATCCCTTTTCTGAATGGCCACCCAACTGATAAAGAAAAGTTGGCGACATAACGACCTAACATAACAACGGGTTAACTACCCCAAACCCCAAGCGACTTAACTGTTCACAGCTCCTAGCGACTTACGACTTTTAGCATCTGGCGAGCTAACATTGCAATGAGTTAACTATTCAACCTCCCAGCGGCTTTCTACGAGTTAAGCGACCTAAACAGATCAACGGCATAGCAACTCAAACAAGAAAGTGGGTTGAATACTACCACAACTCAATGATGTAGCGACCTAGCGACCTAGCGGGTTATGTGCCCACAGCTGCACCTAAATAAGCCACGTCTCCTTATGCCGTTTGTACATAGGTCGCCCCAACCTATATTAGGTTGTTGCTTCTCCGTCTATCTTAAGTCGCTCCACCTGATGCCTCAGCGTATAGATCGCCTTTCATTCCCTATAGGTCACTACGACCTACCAGCCAATGAAAATGGCCAAATACACCCACTATAAGCCTTAACCCGTACCCATTAGGTCGCCCGCGACCTAACTCAACTCCTAAGCCGCCCACGGTCTACACCACACGACCTAACTTCGAAACTCCCCTATAAATACCCCGCCTACTCCACATTGGAAAGGGATTTTAGGAAGGATTTTCTCTAACACCGAGACTTTGCTGTTTTCATGACTTCTACAACACTTCAAATGTCAAAGATACTTCAAAGAACCTTGGGAAAAGATCAAGTTCATTCAACATGAATTCAAAGAGCTTTTCTGCATCAAAGTTCTAACTACTTGCCTTAATGGTGTTGTAAATGAAGAATTGTTGTGAAACTTGTAATCAAATCAATAATAGAAGAGATTAAGTGGACATAGTCTTGACTTTGAGCCGAACCACTATAAAATTTGTTGTCTCTTTACTATTTTCTGCTTGCTTTTAATTCCCGTACCAGCGGGTGGTGCTTTTGTATATCACAACTCACACTGGGTTGTTAGTGTACGTTTTTAGCGTTAACATTTTTGGTGCTTTCACTGAGAATTGAACTCAGGACCTCCCGCTTACCAGGTGGGTTCTCTCATCATTGCTTCACAAAGATTTGTTGAAAGACTCTCCCTAAGAACCAAAAGTCTATCCGAAATTATGGCTCCTGGAAGAAAACGTTGATCTACTAGATCTAGAGATGCTTATGACAACACCGCCACTTCTCCCGTGTCAAATCAAGCGGCTCCTAGTGTTGGATTCACTAGGGCGGAATTGGATGCTGTAGTGTCTGGGTTGTATCAACAAATGGAAGCCCAGAACCCTTTGATATTGAACAGGTTGAATGTTTTGGTTGGAAGATGAAAGTGACTGGGGTTTTCTCCAAGAAAGACTCCATTTACTGAAAGAATTCTGAAGGCTGAATTTCCGAAGATGCTTGTTCCCTCCACTATTCCAACTTATCGGGGGACAAGCGATCCTAACCAGTTCTTATATAAGTATGACCGGCATATGACAGGTGCCAGAGCAACAGACGAGATCAATTGCAGATACTTTCCTGTGTACTTGGAGGGAGTAGCCCTGCTTTGGTTCACAAAGCTGCCAGTTCGATCCGTGGATCAGTTCGCCGACCTAACTCGAAAATTCAAAGATCAGTTCAGGTTACATGCTTCGAAGGCCAAGGACATAATGTCACTATCCAGCCTTGAGCAAAGCCCAGGAGTGTCTATCAAATCTTTCTTAAACCGCTTTAATATAGCCTTGGCCGAAGTTCATAATGTAGAGCCTCGGATGATTCTGACTTACTTGATGCGAACTATTGACAGATCAAGTGCATTCAGAAAATGGCTAAAGATGAAAGAGCCAAATTCACTTGAGAAGTTCTACAAGAAGGCCGATGAATTTACGCGCCTAGAAAGCCTTCATATGCTAGCAAAAGTAGTCGTGACTGAAATTGACAATAACAATGTTGCTTCTAACAAAAAGGAATTTGGTGGCCAGAAGAGGGAGAATGACGATGGAAAAAAGCAGAAAGATGCGAAGAAAACTCGTCGCTTTAAACCTTCAGATTTTACTCCCTTAACTGATACTCCAGAAAATATCTTTTTCGCAACCAAGGATGCTGTAGAATACCCCAAACCACTTGAGATGAAGCCTGTGAAAAATGTTGTGCATAGTGGGAGATTCTGTCGGTTCCACAATCAACCTGGCCATGACACTAATGAATTTCACCATTTAAAGAATTTGATTAAAGAGCTGTTGAGACAGAACAAACTACAACAATATGTGAAGAGAAAGAGAAGTGTCCCAACCTCATCTACTCAGGGGCAACAAGTTCCTGCTCATCAATCCGGCTCAGGTGAGAGGACTGCAGCGCAGGAATCTGAGAGGCCTGTCATTAATGTTATCACAGGGGATCCTCACCCAGCGGGCAGCAGTTGGGGTGAGATGGAGAGATATGCTCACGCTTTGAGATATGCCCCGGCGTAAGAAAATGTTTTTGTCTTGGAAGATGTTGCACCTTTAAAAAAGCAAAGAACTTTTAACGATGACATCATATTTCGGGCTAGAGACTCTATTGGTGTTGAGGCCGCAGCATGGATCCCTTGGTGATATCTATAGGCATCAGACTAGCCATTGTAAGAAGGGTGCTTGTTGACTGCGACGCCTTTTGCAATTTCCTCTTCAGAAAGACATTTGATCATATGAAAATTCCCATAGCTGATGTCCAAGCTTCCTCATAGAAAATTGTTGGGTTCACTGGAGAAACCAAACAGCCTATAGGGACTATTGACTTATTTGTAGAGCTTGGAGGAAGGGAAAAGAAGGTGATCCGAAAACAAACTTTTGTGATTGTTGATGAATTCTCCGCTTATAATGCCTTCTTGGGTCGATCGACTATTGTCGTATTCAAGGCCATTCTCGACCCATGGTGCCTGACTATGAAGTTCCCCACTGATAATGGAGTCGGTGTTGTGAAGGGCGACCAAAATGCCGAGCCAGAATGCTATCTTATAGAGTTACGGGAGGCAAAGAAGAGAGAAATGGGTAAGGTGCGGCAGCTCCACTCCGCATCAAAGAGCCCACCTTGTAGCAATTACGGGGTGGACCCTGCACTAGTGAGCATAGTGGTGCACGAAAAGAGATTGATCCCGGAAAAACCAGTGCAGGGGAGAGTAGAGTAGTGCCGGTGGAAGTGACGGTACCGATACATGTTGACCTGAATGATCCAAACAAGGTGCCGAATGTGGGTTCACAACTCGGTGTGACGGTTCAGAATATGTTGATAACATTCCTGAAAGCAAAAATGGATGTATTCGCTTGGAGTCATGCCAACATGTGTGGAATATCTCCAGAAATAGTAGTGCACGCTTTGAATATTGATCCAAAATTCACACCCGTAAAGCAGAGAAGAAGAACCCAGAGTCCTGCAAGGTAGACAGCATTAAAAGAAGAAGTAGATCGGCTCATGGAAAATGGCTTCATCAGAGAATCCACTTATCCGAATTGGGTTTCTAATCCGGTGTTGGTTAAAAAAGAAAATGGAAAGTGGAGATTATGCATCGACTTTTCAGACTTGAACAAAGCATGCCCCAAGGACTGTTTCCCGTTACCTAGGATTGATCAGTTGGTGGATGGAACAACTGGGCATGAATGTTTGTCTTTTACGGATGCCTACTCGGGATATAATCAAATCATGATGCATGAGCCAGATCAAGAGGACATGAGCTTCATCACTGATGTTGGTCTTTACTGCTATAAACTCATGCCCTTCGGACTAAAGAACGCGGGGGCAACTTATCAAAGACTTGCTAATTCCATGTTCAAACCCCAGATTGGCAAGATTATTGAAGTATAAGTTGATGATATGTTGGTGAAATCGAAGAAGGCAGTAGACCACATGGATCATTTGGTAGAAATGTTCGCGGTCCTCCGAATGTATTGCATGAAGCTAAATCCTCTGAAATGTAAATTCGGGGTAGAGTCCGGAGAATTCTTGGGTTTCATTGTGAGTGCTTGGGGCACGAAGCTAATCCTGCTCAGATTACTGCTTTAAGAGAAGTCAAAGCCCCTAGGACAAAGAAGGAATTGCAAAGCGTCAACGGGAAAGTCGCTGCTTAGAGTCGGTTTATTTCCAGGGCTACTGATAAATGCATTCTCTTCTTTGACGCTCTAAAGAAAGGAAAGAAAAACTTTGAATGGACTCCTTAATGTCAGAAAGCGTTTGATGAACAGATTTGTCACATGGAAACGCCTCCAGTACTTTCTAAGCCCAGCAATGGTGAAGATCTTTTCATATATTTAGCAGTTTCATCTCAAGCTCTCAGTGCAGCATTGGTACGGGAAGATGCAAAAGTACAACGTTTGGTTTATTACATCAGCAAAAGATTCACTGGGGCAGAGATGAATTATTCAAAGCTTGAAAAGCTCGCATGTTTTCTGTTGATTGCGTCTAGAAAGTTGAGGCCATATTTCCAAGCTCATCCTATTAAAGTCCTCACCGATCAACCTCTAAAGCAAGTCCTATTTCACCCTAAAACTTCGGGTCGTCTTCTGAAGTGGAATATTGAACTCAGCCAATACAATATCACCTACCATCCTCAAAGAACAATCAATGGATAGGTTTTAGCAGATTTCATTGCAGAATACACAGATAAAGGTGACAGTGAGGAAGAGGTGACTGATGACATCCCGATCCGACGGAGATTATATGTCGATGGTGCAAGAAATGACTATTGTTCCGGTGCTGGAATTATGCTTGAAACCCCCGAAGGTGGTAATTATGCTATGCATTGAGATTAGAATTTCCTTCGACAAATAATGAAGCAGAATATGAAGCTCTTGTTGTCGGCTTGAATATTGCTAAAGAACTGAACATCAAAGTATTGTAGATCTTCAGTGATTCCCAGCTTATTATATGCCAAGTCAAGAAAGAGTTTCAAACTAAAGGAGGAAATCTGCCTGCTTACTTGTCGTAGGCCTGGGAGCTTCTCGATGATTTTGATCATTATACAATAAGCCACATACCCCGGGAAGAGAACATGAAGGCAGATTCTCTCGTAAAATATTCAAGCTCTGGCGAAGCTCAATTATTGGGATTGGTCCCTGTGGAAGTCTTGTCAGCTCCAAGTACTGATGAAATGGATATTGACTGGATTATGGCTGTATCTCAAGAGCAAGAGTCGTGGATGACCCCGATCAAGGAATATCTACTCAACGGCTCTCTGCCAGAAAACACCAAAGAGCGCTAGAAGCTGTTAAGAAAAGCCCCAAGATATGTAATTCAAGACGGTCAGTTGTATAGACAAGGATTCTTGATGCCATTACATCGATGAGTAACCAAGGAAGAGACTAAAACAATTTTAGCCGAGGTACACGGAGGAGAGTGTGGGGATCATCCAGGTGGCCAAACTCCGGCAACGAAAATTCTCCGCTATGGGTATTTTTGGCCAGATATTAACCGAGACGCTGCTAGCTACTCCCGAAAGCGTGACAGATGCCAGAGATTTGTAAAAATCCCAAGATCACCTTCCGCCAAGCTAACACAGATGGTCAGTCCATAGCCATTCGCTATTTGCGGGATAGATCTCATTGGGCCTTTGCCGACTGTCAATTCCGGAATCAAATATGTTATTGTTGCTATTATTATTTCACTAAATGGTATGGTGTGCCTCAGAAGATAATCATAGAAAATGGCACCCAATTCGAAAGCAAAGAATTCCAGGACTTTTGTAAGCGATTCAAGATCCAAAAAAGCTTTTCAACAGTGGCTCATCCGCAGGCAAACGAGTAAGTGGAAGCGGTGAATAAAATTATCAAATCAACCATCAAAAAACAGCTGGAAAAAGCAAAAGGTGGTAGGGTTGATAAGCTGCCACTAGCACTTTGGGCATACAGAACTATCCACAAGACTGCGACTGGGCGTGCTCCATTCTCATTAACATATGGATCAGAAGCAATGGTTCCAGTGGAAATAGAGGTCCCCTCACAAAGAAGAATTCATTTCAGCCAAGCTGAAAATGAAAAGCTGCAACTTGAAGCACTTGACTTGCTTGATGAAAGAAGGAAAGAGGCTAAGCTCAGAGTTGCAGCCCATCAGCAAAGGATAGCCAATCACTTCAATTCTAAAGTTCGCCAACGCAGCTTTGAAATTGGGGATCTAGTCTTGAAAAGGGTCATGACAGCAACAGGAGTGTTTGGGCCAAACTGGGAAGGGCCATACGTCATAGGAAAAAAACGTCTTGATGGCACTTTCAAGCTCAGAACTGTCGAAGGCGATCCAATTTCGAGAGCCTGGAACAGCAATCACTTACGTCCATATTTTACTTAGAAGCTATGCTTAAATTTGTAAAATGATTGTGGATGTATCATTCTTGTATTGCAAGCCATTGTAAAATCAGTGTGAATCAATAGTAAGAACTATAATGTGGATGTAGGCCCAGTTCTTGGCCGAACCACTATAAATCTTGTGTTCTCTACTATTATAAAATGCCTGTCTCATTTCGATGTGCAGATATCTTAAATATATTGCTAAAATGTCGATTTAATATTCCAGGCTATTAAAGCAAAGCTTACATATCCAACACATCACATGGCCAAGCGATTCCTACAAATCACTCAACAAATAAATGTCAAGCCACAAAAATTCAAGATTCAATTCCTACATAAGAAGTACTTCTCATAAACAGTTGGTGATTCAACCAAAGGTGCACCTTCCCAAAGTGAAGGTTCCAGGCCCTCTCTAGTTAATTGTGATCGTTTGTGCAAACAAACATCCAGTTAGGTAGCTTGCGTCTGCTCCGTGGATTCACTTAACAATGAAATACACTTCACTAGAAAAAAGAAAAACAAACAACTTGCAAATGAACGGACCATGTACATGGAAATGATAACGAGAGATCACTGAGGGGCAGATGGTGAAAAGACATGGGCAAGCAGACAAAAAATAGCCAAAATGGAATCTTGTCTCTCAACAAAAAGGTTGGTGGGATCACCAAAAGGACACCTTCCCAATGTGAAGGTTCCACGCCCTCGCTAGTTAATTGTCATCGTTTGTGCAAACAAACATCCAGTTAGGTACCTTGCGTCTACTACGTGGATCCACTTAACTCTGAGATGCAACCTTCCTGGAAAACGAAACCAAAAAGCCTTCTTCGGAGGCACACTTCTACGCATAAAGGAAGATCAATTTCTCCATAATGAGAACATTCTTCCCCAAAAAATTTGAAGTGCCGAAAAAAGCCCTCTTTGGAGGCATACTTCTACTCTCAAAGGGAAGATCAATTTCTCCATAATGTGAACATTCTTCCCCAAAAAAGTTGAAGTGCTAAAGAAAGCCCTCCAACGAGGCACACCGAAAAATGAAATGTTTTTCTCAAACAAAAAGGTTGGTGGAACCACCGAATGGGCATCTTTCCAAAGTGAAGGCACCAGGCTCTAGCTAACAAATTGTGATCGTCCGTACGAACGAACATCCAATTAGGTAGCTTGCATCTGCCCCGTGGATTCATTTAACTGCGAGAAGTAACTTTCAGGCAAACAAAAAAGCCCTCTTCGAAGGCACACTTCTACTCTTAAGGGAAGATCAATTTCTCCATAATGAGAACATTCTTCCCCAAAAAATTTGAAGTGCCAAATAAAACCCTCTAACGAGGCACGCCCAAAAATGAAATGTTATCTTTTGAAAAATTCATTGGTGGAACCACCAAAGGGGCACCTTCTCAAAAAGAAGGTTCTAGGCCACAGCTAGCTGCTCGCGATCGTTTGTGCAAACAAATATTCGATAAAGCAGCTGATGCCAGTCCCGTGAGCCCACTCAGCGATGAGATATAACTTTCTGGCAAACAAATCAAAGCCCTCTTCGGAGGCCCGCTTTACCGCGTAGGGGAATCCACTTCTTTAAAATAAAAGTGACCATCTCCGAAAGTTGCAGTGTAAAAACTTTTTCTAAAAGAAAAAAGAAAACTTATCCAATACGAGGCACACTCTACTAGAGAAGAATAATATTTCCTCAAAATGGAAAAATTATTCTCAAGAGTAAGAGTACAAGTCTTCTCAAAATGGAGAAGATTGCAATGAGTCGTGACATGGTGGCAATATAATATAGCTACATTAATAAAAGCAACGCTCAAGCAACATACCACGAGCTCACTGCAATATCATACAAAGAAAATAAAGAAACTTGTGTGAAAATAAGGAATAAATGCATTTGCAAATACAGGAAAAAGATTGTACGAGTAAAAAGAGTCACTCTATTCCATACTATAAAGATTTGTATACATGTGCAGGTTTCAAAAACCGGGGGTCGGTACCCGCACAATCTCTGGTCAATACAAGTCTTTATATACAAGCAAAAAAGCAAAAAAGAAGAACAAGAAGGATAAAACCAGACCTACTACTTCTTCTTCCCGCCGCCTTTGGAGCCATCGCCTGGCCTAATGGTTAACTTCTTGAGTCCGTCTGATCCAGTCGGGGAAAATGGAGAAAGAGGTGCAATTGGGTCCTCTTCCGCTTTCTCATCGCTAGCAAAAGTGCCATTCTTTTTCTTCGAAATTCCACGCTTTCCCCTCTTCTTTGAAGAAGATTCGCTACCCGGATTGATAAGATCAATCAGCTTTATATCATCGGTAGTAAATTTCTCCGAGGTCCTCTCACCCTCCTAAATTTCTTCAGCTTTCTGCTCTTGTGAGGCGTCCGGGTCATCTAAGCCTTGAAAAACTCCTATTTGTTCTTCTTGCGACCCCAGTTGAGAAGCAGAATAAGGAGTTGCTTGAAGAGGTGGAGGGGCAACAGTTGGAGGAGGCGAAGCCAGTACAACACTTGTTGTTTTCGCTATAGAAGAAGAAGAGTTAAACATCAGCATTTCTCGCAAAGAGAGGAGATAGTGGCACATCAAGGTTTAAGTAATAAACAAGAAGTTCATCGGGCTCATGTGAAGTAAACGAGTAGTCCACTGGTTCTGGATCAGTATTGAAGTTACCTAGAGAGATTGGCTTTATGACGTCAATTTCAAAATCTTGGGCTTCGGTGTCTTCTTGTGCCTCGTCTTCGGCATGAGAACTTTCGGTTTCGGCTTTGGCAAGAGGTGGAGAGTGGGAACTAGAGCCAGTAATATCGATATCAACCAAAGCGGAAGGACGAGTTGGGTCGGCCAAAGGTGCCTTTCCTAGATGCTCTCCTTCCGCCGCTTCGTCTCGTTCCTTGGCAAGTTGTTCTTTCCCTCTGGCAAGGGTGGCACGACCCTCATCATCCAAATAATAAGCCTCAAAATCCTCCTCAGCGTAGCCAGCATCTCTAAGCATTTCAACCGCTGCCTCCCACACTTCAGCCAGGGTAACCTCATACTTTGGGCCCAAAAATAAAAGACTGCCATGCCCCAAGACGCTGAGAACATAAAACTCGAATAGAGTGGAGCTGACGTTGGCCTTAGTCGCCTCATGTGATTGATCAGCTGGTGCTTTTCCAGCGATGGCCTTGTCACGCTCCTTTTCAGCCTTAGAAAGCTGGGCCTTTAACATTATAATCTCCAAATCTTGGGATTTAGTCTTTTCCCGCAGCTGAGCAACATCATAGCGGAAGATTTTCACGATCCTCTGTTGCGCCTCAAGTTTAGCCTCAGCACCTCGTTGAGTACCGTGGGCGTTTCATACTTGATTTTGAAGAACCTCTTCCTTTTGAGTATAAGAAGTGGAAGAGGTGGCAAGATCATCTTTAAGCTTCATTATTTCAGCCTCAAGCTTCTCGTCATAGGCGGTGATGCTCTTCAGCTCCGTATCATGTTGATTAAGAACTTTTTGCCACTCAGATTTATCGCTTTCCATAGTTAGCAAGAGTGCAGGCAGAGGCTTATCAACTTGATAAGGAGGCTTATTAATGATTGCTTCAATTTCAGCTCTTTTAAGGGCAGGAGAGCTAGAAGGGATGTCTAGAGAGATAGAAGCAGCGGGCACTTTAGAAATTTCAGATGTAGACTTTTCGCTAAGCTTGGCTCGCTTACATGAATCTTCACTACATGACTCTTCCCCTTATCGTCATGAGACTTTCTCTTATGGGAGTCACCATCCCTCTGGCAAGAGTCATGTCGGTCGTCTCTTCTTCCATAACGACCCTCATAAGCCTGCCTTTCGCGAGCTTTCCTATCTGCTCTTTCCTCATCAGTCTCCCTAGGGGCAGGAAGATAGCGCCTGGGGTCATAAGAATCACGCCTCGTATAGCGTTGAAAGTCATCGTAATATAAGCTGTTGCGTCCCATGGGAGAACCTGAAAGTGAAGAAGAAACAAAATTTAGAAATCTTAGAAATAAATAAGCTAAGTTGGTATAATTGCCAAAAATCCTAAGTGTGTGTGTGGCGTGCGAACTACGCGCGTCAAGCTACAAACCACTCTTCGGCTTAGGAGTGATGTCGGTTTTTGCAGCAGGAGTCAACTCTTGGGTTGGTGGAATTGATCGCAAAATGGATGTCGCTTCGATTGCTGGAGAAACAAGCTTAGAAGTGGTGGTGTCATCTTTAGAGAGCTCGTGGGAAGTCACCAAAAGATCGCTCAGTCCTCCAAAGATATCATCACCATCGTGCCCAACAGAATGGGTCATATCAGCAGTGCTCTCTTCAGCATGCTTTACATTCTTCGTAACGGAACTTTCTTTCTCAGCTCCCTCATCAGCTTCTCTAGTAGCCTTCCCAGAATGTTGAGGAAATTCCTCTTCTTCAATAACTGGGGGAAGTTTAGATTTGCCATATAATCCCACACCGTCGACGAAACTGGAGCATTTCACTAATAAAGCCTCTACAATAGGTTCCTTCAGTGCGAATCCCTTTGCGGAGGCTGGGGCATCTGACGCTTCTACTTGCGAACTGGAGGCAGCATGGGACTGAATGGATTGAGAAGAGTGCAAGAGGCCGAATTGGTTGAAAAATTCGTCCTTCGGTAGAAACTTGATACTTCTTTCAGCGATAGCTACGGCACTTAATCTTTCGAAAGTCGATTTGTGATTAGAATCTTTAAGGGGACGGGGAAAGGGCTACAAAAGTAAATAATGAAGTTAGCACTTGACGACTCGAATTTTGAAAGGCTCAGAAATGAAGTGAACGGAGATAGGTAGTCGTACTTCCTACTCTCTAGATACCGTAGAATCCCGAGGGGCAACGGACAAAGAAGAACTGGTTTAAAAACCCGTGAGCACTCTCGGGTAGATCCGTAATCAGCTTGCGGTTTCTTCCACTCCTTACAAGAGTAATGGAAGGGTGATCTTTGTTCCTCCCGAATGAACACAAATAGCAGATCTCCTCGAAGCTTGGGCGGTGGTTAAGCATCCTCCTAAATAGTACGCACAACCCCATCAAAATGGCATAGCCATTAGGGTGCAACTGGAATGGAGAAATAGTTAGTCGAAAGAGGAGTGTTCTAAGAAAATCGTTGAAGGGGGGAATAGCTCCATTCCGACACATTTGACGATTGACTGCGATGAAGCCAGGAGGCGGCCTATCAGCAGTGTCATTTACCCCAGGAAGCAGAGCATCCACTTCAGCAATGCCGAATTGAATACTTAGCTGGATGAAAGCCCGTTGGTTCAATGTAGTTGAAACTCTTTCCGGAGGATTCTCCATAGGGTCAGCCATTGGGAAAACATCGTCAGCCCTCTCTACTATCTCTTCTCGCACTTGTTGAGAAGAAATTCTACACAAGGAACAGGATATTCCAATATGAAGGTGCATGTTTCCTAAAAGCCTGTGAAGTGTTGTGCAAAGCTACCGAAATAACAGGTAAATAAAGAAAAACTTGAAATAATATTGGTTGGCGCACGTCAATTCAGGATGATTCAAGGTTTGTTATTGGATCAAAATTAAGTGTAGTATCAAAGCATATAATATTCAGCAATAAGCAGTTATTACTGTACGAATTTTGTATTGATGTTTCATTTAAGTCAGTTGATTCACAACATTTCATTTATAATTAGATTCATATTATTTTACTTGTAAAATATTATGACTTTGACCTAATCCATCACTCAATGCGGGCAGTCGATGATGAGTATATTCCTCCTTGATTTCTGCATTATAATAATAGGTTATTAACAATCAAATGTTGGTGCAATCTGTTTAGAGGCAGTTGAAAGTTCAAGCATGCAGTTCAATTTAAAGGTCTAGTCACATTTTACGAATTAAGTAGTGCGATACTTTATCTTGTTCAACTTATGTTGTTCATATTGTCCAAAGCCATGGAATAATAAGGCATATGCAAGGTAGAAGTTCACGGGTTAAGGCTATAAGGCTTTAAGTCACGACGAGGCAAATGTGCTTAAGTCGTAGCTCGTCCAAGTACAAGAGCGACCTAAAGGTTATGTCATCCCAAATTATGATGCGACCAAAAGATGGGTAGTTAAGGGAGTTATCTCGTCTGAAGCAGTATACTATATATCCTAAGTCGCTTGAGTTCTTATGTTATTCCAGTGAGATCTAACGACCTAAGTTAAGTCGCATGATGACTATGTCGCTTAAAAAGTTATTCATGTGCCCTGTTCCAACGAATTAGCTTAAGTCGCAAGCCCTCTAAGCCGTTCAGACTCCCTTAAGTCGCCAAAGTCCATAAGTCGCTCAGGCTCCTTATGTTTCCAGGCTCATATTTCGCTTAGGCTCCCTAAGTCATCAAGACTCTTAGGTCGTTCAACTCTGTAAGTCGCTCTACATGATTAATTCGCCTCATGCCTTGGGTCTCCCTAAGGTTATCCTAGAAATACCGAGCTCACTTCCACTAAAAACCTAATGCTCTCCACTCACACATTGCCACGTGTTCATTCCCTTTACTTCACTAGAAATGCCACAACATAATCTGAAATCCGTTAACCCAAAACCTCCAAGTCTCCTCCAAACTTCCAAAACCCATGATCAACTCTAAAAACTCCACATTCACCCAATAACTTCATGGAACCCTAAGTCGATTCATTTTTCGAGAATAACGCAATTACCAACATTCGACGATGATCGAAAGGTGAGTCGGGGAATAATCTTTCAACATGGTAACAAAAATTGCGTGAAAATGGTCATGGGAGAATCAATGGTGAACACGATGGTCAGATGATCGGATTTACCAAGATTTGCTATTGAAAATGATAATCGAAGATATGAGGAACGGAATTTCGCTTTAGCTCTTGAGATTGAAAGCAACAATGGAGGCCAGATGATAAACAGTAAAGTAAAGAGGGTGAAACGTCTTAGCTGCTTATATAGAAGAAAAAGGAGAAGATGAATAGGCGCGCGGCTTAGCAAGATCCTTGATTCGCCCACGACTTAGCAAGGTTAAATCGAAGCACACGACCTATAACCTAGGCATGTACGTCGATGGGCAAGTGTTAATCCCTTTCCTGAATGGCCACCCAACTTCTTAAGAAAATCTGGCGACTTAACGACCTAACATAACAACGGGTTAACTACCCCAAAACCCCAAGCGACTTAACTGTTCACAGCTCCTAGCGACTTATGACCTATAGTATCTAGCGAGCTAACATTGCAATGAGTTAAAGATTCAACCTCCCAGCGGATTTCTACGAGTTAAGCGACCTAAACAGATCAATGGCATAGCGACTCAAACAAGATAGTTGGTTGAATACTACAGCGACGAAATAAGGTAGCGACCTAGCGACCTAGCGGGTTATGAGCCCACAACTGCACCTAAATAAGCCGCGTCTCCTTATGCCGTTTGTACATAGGTCTCTCCAACCTATATTAGGTCGCTACTTCTCCTAAGTCTATCTTCAGTCGCTCCACCTGATGCCTCAGCGTATAGATCGCCTTCCATTCCCCATAAGTTGCTGTGACCTACCAGCCAACGCAAATGGCCAATTACACCCACTATAAGCCGTAATTCGAACTCCTAAGCCGCCCACGACCTAACTCAACTCCCAAGCCGTCCACGGCCTACACCACACGACCTAACTCCCAAACTCTCCTATAAATACCTTGCCTACTCCACATTGGAAAGGGATTTTGGTAAGGATTTTCTCCAATGCCGTGACTTTGCCGTTTTCACGACTTCTACAACACTTCAAATGTCAAAGACACTTCAAAGAACCTTGGGAAAAGATCAAGTTCATTCAACATGAATTCAAAGAGCTTTTCTACATCAAAGTTCTAACTACTTGCCTTAATGGTGTTGTAATTGAAGAATTATTGTGAAACTTGTAATTAAATCAATAATAAAAGAGATTAAGTGGACGTAGGCTTGACTTTGAGCCGAACCACTATAAAAATTGTTGTCTCTTTACTATTTTATACTATTTTCTACTTGCTTTTAATTCCCGTACCAACGGGTGGTGCTTTCACTATATCACAACTCATATTGGGGTGTTAGCGTACATTTTTAGCGTTAACAAATACAATATTACAGATCCAATGGAACTGGTTTCGTCGAATTCCGAGACCGCGCCTCGGAAAGCTATTTTTAAATATCGATTTAAACGATAAAATTTAATACGGAATAAAGTATTTCCAAGTCAAATTCAGAAGCTTCCATTAACCTCGGTATTATCAATATGAATTTTCTAAGCCTTGCAAATATTTTTAACAAGCTTAAAATTGAAAATTCAAATTTTTACCCATCATAAATAAATTAAATTCAATAATTTAATTGCCAAATTCATATTTATAATCGAAATTCAAGTTAAACTAACCTACAAATATTTAAAATCAATTAAATATTCCATTTCGAATGCTAAAAATTTCCGGATCGTCACATTCTTCACCCCTTAAAATAATTTCGTCCCGAAATTACTAGTTAAGAAGAATGATCCTTAACCCGTTTGCTATCTTTCCAAAACTAAACAGTTTTATCAACTTACCAAACAAATCCTTTAATTAAAGATCGTCATTTCAACTAACTTTCCAAAATCTTGCATAATTTCCAAACAACATTGTTTTCTCAATAATTCAAATTTAAATTCAAATTTCAAATTTTCAAAACTTTCTAACTCCTTAAATTTTTGAAATTTTTTGCTGGCGTCTCCTGTGCGCGGCTAGCTCGGTACGACTACAAAATGTTACCACGGCCCGCAGATTTCAAAAAGAAAAGAAAAAGCCAAGCGGCTAAACAAGATGATCATCAAATTTCATACTGAAATTTAAATACATACCTTTTGTCGAGCAATTTCAAATTTATCCTCAAAAATCAAATCCCAGTTCCATTTCCTTTAATGCACCGGTATATCCTGCTAGCCACGATATCCAATTACAACATTCAACTATCATTTTGCACATTTCATTACAAAATTGTCAATATATACTTCTTATACCATTTTTACTTTACTATTGAAGTTATATATCCATTTTCATTCAATCGTGCATTTTCTGTTTCATTTGAATTCAATTTACAATTTCAATTCTATTTGTATTCAATTTACCTTCTGAATATTGAATTTTATCAACTTTCTTTCATTCACAATTGATTCATATCACTTATTTTAAATTTGCTTCATTTGCAAATTCACTACAAATTCCAATTCGATTTATTTCACACAATTCAAATTGGTTTTCAATATTCAGTTTAAATTCCAGTTTTATTCTTTTATTCGTTCCCAAACACTATTTAATTCACTATTTTGGTTTATACCCGCTGATATTTAAATTGGATTTCAAATTCCATATGAATTTAATTTACCTTTCATTTATAATTATTGAATTCAATTCGTTTCAATCCATATCTAAATTTACCATTCCTTTTATTAGTTTCCGTTACTATTTTTATTTCAATACACTGCTTTACAAATCAAATTCAATTCAAATTCCAGTTCTATTGGCTTACAGATTCAAAATGAATTTCAATATTCAATTTCACTTTCATTTAAATTGCAATTGTAAATATATTCATTCATTCACAATTTTATTTTCCTCCTTAATAGATTTTATTCCAAACATTTAGTCTATAAGACTACTCAAATTCACATTCATACAAAGTCACTCAAATTTTCAATCTCGATTCTTTTATTCAATTTTCATTTCATCATTTTTTTTTTATTCCACAGGAATTAAATTTTCCTTCCAACTTATTTTGTTTCCACATTTACCTTTTTCTAACTTCTCTTTAAGTTAGATTTTTGTTTAAACAACTTTAAACATTACAAGTTATCAAACTTAATGATATTCCATAAATATTTTATATAGTATTCCAGAGTCTTTTCAATCTTTCAAAAATCATTTTTGAAGTCAATTCAAATTATCTTTTGAATTCCTAAAAGAAACCGTAGGTTTCCAAACAACCTCAAATTTTGAATATTTTGGCAGCAATTCCACTCTAGGAAACTCGAAAATGAACACCGATGATGTCGGGATCATCATCGGAATTATTTTCCATCGACCGAAAAGAGTTTAGAGCTTTTATCCCTTCAAAACACTTTTCCAAAACCTTTGAAAATTATTTTCAAACCAAAAGGGATTTAAAACTTTCCAAATTCCAAAACATCAAATCCTTTCAAATCCTTCAAATATTTCTCTCGAATTCTATTTCAATTTATAAATATCATTAGCAATTTTATATTTACAAATCTCATTTGTATATGGATTTTATTTCTCAACTTTAAGTTATGATTTCAATTTCTTAATCACTTTCTAATCAAACAATCAACCATATACTATAATAATTTTAAAAAATTATTCCCTTTTATATACAAAATAGTTTTGGGTAAAATTATTTCATTTACGCTAATTTAAAACAACATCGTGGCGAATTGTTCTATACGAGTGTTTAGAGATTCCTATCGATAGAGTTGTACGGATTATACCGACCAGAATCCAAGTACCACTCAACAAACCAGTCATCACAATATAAAATAAATTTTATATTCACTAACCAATACGTGCTCATATCTATTAATACACTCAACTCATTCTAGAGTACTACTGACTCTATCTCTAACGAGTAACACACAACAAAGCCAATGTTGTCGCTTAACCAAATGCTATGATACCACTTTGTAACGACCCGATTTTTCGCCTTTCGAATGTCGACATTAATACGTCCACTGTATCAAATGCCGCACAATCGAATGCTGGAAAACCGAACCGTTAGGGTTTAAGAAGAAGAAGATAGAAGAAGAACACAAACAATAAACAGAATCTCACAATTCGTAGCCGAACAAATATATAATAGATAAAGAATAATCTTTAAAACTAAAACACTATATCAGTTCATACATCACATTATCAGAGTTTACTACAACAAACGGCGAAAAAGATAATAGTATACAGAAGTGCGCTTCGCCATCCAGCTCATCTCTTGAGCTCCACAGCATCTCTTGAATTCCAGAATTACCTGATAACCTAACTCTAGGCTGCTCATGTAGAAAATTATGGGCACCCAGAGTTTAGAAGGGGAACAATAAAATCAAGTTCAGTCACGGGACTGGTGTGAGATCTTAAAACAGTTATTCTTTTACAAAAGAAAACAAATGAATTTAAAAGAAATCCGCAATGCTTTTTTTTGAAAATGAAACTTCTATAAGGCCTCCCGCCACACACACATTGCAAACGCAGAATTGGAGGAGATTTCTCCTTATGATAGTCAAACATGCTAAATACGCAAAATCATTTTAATATTATCATTAGCGCATAGTGCAGAAAATATTTCAAAAGTATAATATTAATCTTAGCCAGCATAGGCATTTCGCACTTAATTCTACTATAGCTACCATGTTCAATAGAAACTTACCGACACATTCCATGGTAGGTAAAACAACAAAATCCATACAGGGCACGTATTGGTAATTGGATATCCAACAAATGGTCAGGCTAAGGAACTTCCTGGGCCATATGGGTACGCCTCTGGAGGGACGCCCCGAGAACCTAACCGGATCTCTGCCAACACAAGGCCGGGTTACCTCTGCAAAAATAGGTAACTACTGACACGTGTATGCCATCCCCCGGTTGTAAACAACCTTTATCCTAGGATACTCAACAACAACAATAAAAAAGTAATATATATTTGCAATATCCACGTAAGTTAAGTGTCTGGGCTCCGTACCATGATACCACTTCTATCCAAAAGGAAATGGACATACCCTAAGGGGCGCTACCCCCATAACCTTGCTGCATCCTTCCTGTTTCGACCATTACGAGGTGTGAGGTCCGACGAAGTCTCGTCCACAAAGCTACGCTTTTTGCAAAAGCCATGCTTCGATCAACAAGTGATCAGCAACACTTCGTATGCCACATTACCAAATTGGGAATGTATCACTACAAACCATCAACTACATAACCTCTGAGCTCGTACGTCTCAGAGAAGGGTATTAAGCTAAGAGAATAAATCCCCGCCACCAACAGAAATGTATTTGATAGAAATCAACATTACATCACAAAGTGTAACGTCAGACACACATCCATACAAGTCCGTTCCGGGATCGAACGGAACCGAGAGCAAGTCCAAAGAAGCCCTTGCAGATCTGGGTATTCGCTAATCACGTTTGGAATCCCACCATAAAGGGTGATGAAATCTCTATACCGGAGCAACTTGGTGGAGAGACATTCGACAGGTAATCCTTTCGCTTTCGAAATACCCGGTCGTCAACACCATCTTCAAATGCAATCCCATTTCATTTTATCGTTATTCTGAATGGGTCTTATGACACAAGGTCCTCTCCCGGCTAATCCAAATAACGAGCGCTTATTTTTAAAAATAAGTGTTACATTCAAATTTCAACAAATCACAACAATTTCCCACTTTGATCTTTTAAATAAAAGATCCATCTCAATCACAAAGGTTCGGTGCGGGTTCCGAATATCCATTTGGAATTCGACTCCCGATCGCATCGAAATTCAAATGCCATTTAAATGGCAAATATTGATAGTTGGCTATTTAACTATCAATCATCATACACAACAATCACAGGATTTCAAATAATTTTTCCAAATCATTTATTTCCAAAATATGTTGGCAAGATATACTTTTAACACTTTTATATTTTGAAAACAAATTTCAATCACTATTCATATTTCAATCCCTTGGAAACAAATTTTCAAATCATTTTCCTTGCACGAAATATATTTCCAAATATATATTCATTTCTACTGAAACTCTGCCGAGTTAAAATAATTCAAATCACTTATCCAAAATATTCTTGAACATTTAAAATAAAATCATCTTAAATACTTATTTAAATATTGGTTAGGAAATCATTATACTAATGATCACATATAAGACTTCAAGTCCAAACTAATTTTAAAATAAAATTAGTAGATAGGGTATAAATATTTAAATAACTAAATCAAATATCCATTTAATCTTTAAAATGATCCCTTATATAATTAATTTAATAAATTTTTTTACTTTAAAGATTTAATACAATTTTCAAAATTAATTTCTTCAACGGTATTATTTTAAAAACCAAATCTAGAACTTTTAAATTTTATTTCAAAAGCTATTTTAAAAGTATACACGGCTTTCCAGGGAAGAATTATTTTCCCATTACATAATGGCCCATTCAAATAAATTAAAAAATCTTCTCGATTTATTTTAATTCACATTCCAAATTTGTCAATTTCTTTCCATACTTTAAAAATAAACCAATATTTATTTTTAAACAATTTCCCTTTTCTTTACAAATTCCCGTTATGAATTTACATTTCCAAATACCAACTGATATACGAATCTTAAATCGATTTCCAAATATCTTCTTCAAACCATCAAATCCCAAATTGATTTCCATTTTATTTCAAACACAAAATCAAATTCCAATTTGATTTCCTAAATTAATTTTCCAATATCAAATCAATTTCAAAATTCATTTCCCAAATTATTTCCAAAACACCAAACCAAATTTCCAAATCGATTCCTAAGATTTATTTTAACTCCAAATTGAATTCCAAATTAAATTTCTAAATTTATTTCCTTTTGAAATAAATTTCTTTTATCTCTTTCAAATATTTAAAATACGTATCTTAAATAAATTCTTCAACTATTAAACAACATTACTCGAAATTCCATTATTAAAATATTTTCCCATATTTTTGGAATTAATTCGATTGGATTATAAAAATAATCTTTAATACTTTAATTGTAATGGTCTAGGCTTTTCTACTTTAATTTCCAAAAATCTAATTTCATATTTTTGGTATCCTATGATACCAAAAATATATTCGGCTAAATTTTAGCCTTCAATGGTTTCAATCACAAATAGTCACACACAGATTATACATAATCAACCAAAATTTTGAAAACAAATCAAAATGTTTGAGGAATCTAGTTGGATCCCTCCGACCTGTTTCCCGGCATCCACAGACGTTAGCATAACAATTAAATACCAATTCCACTTCAAGGTGGAATATCACAGTATACGGGATTTATAAAATATCATCCGCTATTATGCGGCGCAATAGGGTCGCATCCGCTATATAATGCGGGAAATCAACAACTCCAAATACATATATAATACCAATTCCACTTCTACGTGGAATATCGCGATATATGGACTTAATATAATAACCTCCGCTATTATGCGGCGCGTAGGGTCTAAACTAACGTAACTAATAGTAAATTAACAATCCAAGCACAATCAATTTTAAATCTAACTATTCAAAATTTAAATCAAAAAAATATTTGATTGAGTGAGAAGATCTCACCTTTGCTTACACATGCAAATTGATTTTCTTTCCGGCTTGATTTCCACACAGATTTAGACCTTGTATAAATAATTATATAAGATTTCATTAATACTCGAATAAATCGAATAATTTATTTCCTTTTGAATAATTTTAATAAACTAACAATTTGATTTAAAGCTAACTTCCCTTTTAATTAAAACCTTTGTTTAACCAAACATTAAATTTTAAACCAAATTTCCTTTAAAAGTATTTTTAAATAAGCTTATCAAACAAATTAATTTCCATATTGATTTAAAACATGAATATTTTTATTGTTTTTAAAATAGAACATGCATGTAGATTTTATCAAGTTAAAAACAAAATTATTTTATACCTTAATAAAACCCTTTAACGTTTACATAAGAACTATTACAGTAACTCATATATATTTATTCTGCATGCATAAAATATGTAAACTGCATAAATATATCTCTGATTAAAACATGTTATTGCATTTAAATTTAATCAAACAGAAATTTATACCTTCACTGTAACACATTATTTTTCTGTTTATCTTTATAATTATATATATATATATATATATATATTTATTTCAATTAAAATAAAACCAAAAAAACAAATATACCTCACTACAAACCCAGGCTCGAGCCCCACCACGAAGTCGTGTGCACGAAACCCTAGCCATACTTGATTACCTTCCCAATTTCCTCGAGGCCGCCATGACCACGATGCTTGAGCTCGATAATCGCGAGTTCCCAGGCTTCGATCGCAAATGACCTTCAGCCTACGCTCTCACACGAACCCCGCACCACGTCCTTGCTGTCGCCGGTTCCTCCATTGCCTCGACATTGCGATCGCCCCAGGCCTTGGACGACCGTGCTCGTCGCTGCTTGCCAAGCCCTATCGAACGCGTGTGCACGCAATTCCAAAACTAGCTTCCCTCAATGCGGCTCGAACGATTTGAAGCTGTTTTCGAATTCATGAATTCGATTGAAAAGGGGGAAAGTCCTTTCTGATTTTTGGAACAAATTTTTTTAAAAGGTAGGCAGCCATTGTTTCATTTTTTTTTTGTTTTCTAAAATAAAACATTTCACCCCTTTCTTTTATTTATTTTTTTTCCTTCGAAAACAGGGTGCTCGGCTAATTGTGAAAGGAGAATGGAGGACCAAAGTTGAAACGTGTTTGATTGCTCATTGTTAAAAGGACACGTGCTTGAAGAAATGTGTAATTTATCTTTATGAAACATTATCATATTTAAATTTAAATTTAAATTCGAATTGCTCCGATAAACACAACTAAAAATCCCAGCCTCTGATTGAGGCGTGCCGCTAGGCGTTTACAATGTCATACGCCTATTTCGAACGCAATGGAAAAAATTTCGAGTCCAAGTTCGATCGTATGGGAAGATAGATTTTTGAACCAATTATAATATTGAATTTTTGATCTAAGTTTAGCGCGGTTACTTATCGTATGGCCAAACGATAACCCCAAACACTACGAAAATTGAAATCCGATAATAATACAATGCTACGAATCCAATGGAACTGGTTTCGTCGAAGTCAGAGAGTTTGCCTCGGAAGGCTATTTTTAAATATCGAATTAAACGATAAAATTCAATACTGAATAAAGTATTACCAAATCAAATTCTGAAGCTTTCATTAACCTTAGTATTATCAATATGAATTTTCTAAGCATTGAAAATATTTTTAACAATCTTAAAATTGAAAATTCAAATTTTTGCCAATCATAAACAAATTAAATTCAATAATTTAATTGCCAAATTCATTTTTATATCCAAATTTCAAGTTAAACTAACCTACAAATATTTAAAATCAATTAAATATTCCATTTCAAATGTTAAAAATTTCCGGGTCATCACAATATGGAAAACTTTCTGATGTTAAGCTAGAGATGTTTGTATTATTATACCTACTCAAAATGCATGGTGGTACCACAGTTCCATAGTTCTCTTGAAAAGTATTCTGCACCAGGCCTCCAAAATGCACCATGGGACCATAGTTCCATCATTCTTAATCTAGCATTGAAATTGATGCAATAAAAAATTTAATTCATTTTTTCGTCCTAAATATTATTCTACACTAGGCTTCAAAATGCAGAAAAAGTGCGTGCTTTTTTTACCCATTGACCGTGATCATTTTGAAAAGATATACTTTCAAATATTCTATTGCTTTAACGTATTCCACTTCAGTTGAAAATTTATTCCTGAATGCTTTCATAAAAGGTCCAACATCCACTTCCCCGAATATTTTGACTCCCACATGAGTGCATGAGTTTCTTGGAATTTTCTTCTGCTCCTAAATTAGTTTACAAAGAGAAGTAAATAAACGACAACAAAGTTGACCAAACGTATAGATACAAACTTTTTACCATGATAATCTCCTTCCGAGCATCTTGAAAATCATCGTTAACTGTATGTTTTCACAACTTACGTTTGGTTTAATTCATTAACATACTTCATCTTCAATTTTTATTCCAATTCTTCACTCATTTTGTTGACACTCACCTTTATACTAGCTTCTTCTTCCCCTTCGGTATGCTTAATCAGAATGTTTGTTTGAATCTGCTGAATCTCTAATCTTTTTTCATTGCTTTTGATCAAGCTGTTTTTCCATGTAGAAGATTTTGAGAAAAGACTTTTTTCCCTCTGACTGTATAAACACAATTAGTTATAGGAAGAAAATAATAATCCTATACGCATAAATATACACACACACACACATACATACGAATAGTTGTATAATAGATATCTTGTTTGTTTATGCGACAAAACTCGTTTAATGGCTTTTTCTTGCTCTCCGACTGCTCTTTGAAGTAAATTGTTTTTCAATTCTTGTTGCGTAAAATAAATATTACATTGAGTGAGGAAGATGCAATAATACCAAATCATTATTTCAGTTTTGGAAATAAGTAGACCCAATAACACCTTTTTCCTCTCCAGTTTAAATATTTTGTGATAGATCTCGTTAAGGGTAGCCTGACGATCATGTTCCTTTTTTCTTTTCTCAAGCTCTTTTACTCGATAACGCAATTGACGTCGTTTCTTTAAAAATTCTATGTGAATGTTCGTTTGTGCTTTATTGATTCAAAAATGCTTGTAAACTCCATTATTTTTTTTGTTTTGTTTGGTTATTTGTGGCGCCCCACCTCTATACTCATAATAACAATGGTTATTATAAGGAATAACGTCTACCATTGCGAAGAATAAGGCTGGTTAGGAGCGACCATCCGTAATTTATGCCTTAGACGAGTATTGATTACAACGATAGGAGTTGTGTAAATTACTCCCAAAGATATATACTCAATCCAAATCTAAAACGAAACTACCATGGCATATGAAAAATTCAGAACAACTCATAATAACAACAACACTGATAAGTAATCACATCTGTAACGACCCGGAATTTTTTAATATTTGAATTGAAATATTTAATTGATTTTAAATATTTGAATGATATTTTAGCTTGAATTCCAAATATAATTATGAATTTTGCAATTTAGTTATCAAATTTAATTATAGAAGACTTGGCTAAAATATTAAGTACTTAATTTGATGCTGATTAAAGATAATTTGAAGGGTTGGAAAATTTATATTTATAATACTGGAGTTAATAAAACTTTTAAAAGTGAATTTAAAAATAGTTTGTTCGATTTTGAATTTATATCGTTTAAATCGATATTTAAAAATAGCCTCCGAGGCATAGTCTCGGAATTTGACGAAACCAGTTCCGTTGGATCCGTAATATTGTTCTATTATCGGATTTCAATTTTCCTCATGTTTGGAGTGATCATCTGGCCATATGATAACCAAATGCGCTGAAAATCAAAATTTAATTTAATAACTGGTCCAAAAAGCTATCTTCTCCATACGATCGAATTAGGACTCGAAACCTTTTCCTTTGCGTTCGTAATAGAGGTGATACTTTATAAACGCCTAGCGGCACGCTTCAATTGGTGATTGGGATTCTTGGCTTCGTTTTCTTAACAATTTTAATTTTAATTTAAAGATGGATAATGAAATTGCATTGGATACTATGGCGAGCATCACGTATAGGGATTTACAAACTCACGTTACCTTCCTTAATACGCTTCTTCGTTTAATAAAATAAAATAAAAAGCAAATATTTTTCTTTCGATCAAAGCATACAGCCCCTTCGCTTAAAAGAATGGCCAAGTAAATTAAAGAAAACCCCCCTCTTTCATCTAAAAACAAAATCGATTCACCCAAAAAAGGGGGGAAAGCAAGTCCATGTGAATTTACCGCAATGGTGATGCCTGGAGGAAAGCGCGCGTGAGGAGCTGGTGGAGGCACGTTCGTCGTTTTAGGGTTTTTCAGCTTTGGGGTACTCAGTGTCGACTTCGATTTCGATGGGCTGAGTCTGGGGGAGCTCGACTATGGGAGGCAGTGACTTCGTAATTGTAGAAGCGGTGCATCAAAGGTATGGTGGCTTGCGAATTTGAAGATTGCGATGGCCGAACTAGGGTTGTGGCGACTTCGTTCGTTCAAGACGGCGTGTGTGTCGTCACGGCTAGTCGGAGCACGAGGCACGACATGCGAGAAAGTGATGGTAACGAAGCTAGGGTTTCGTTCAAACAATTCGAACTCATTTGTAAGTATTTTTACGAATTTTATTCATCGTTATTTTCAAAAAAATAATATAGAAAAGAAATAGTCACAGTAATTGTAAATTTCTGTTTATTTGAATTTAAACGAAATTAACATGTTTTATCAGAGAAATGTTTATGCAGTTTTCATATTTTTATATGCATGCAAGGAAATATAATTTTTACAGTAAAAGGAAAAGAAAATGTTTACTGTTTGTTTATTTACAGAAAATAAAGTATAAATGTATTGTTCAATTGATTTATCCAAAACTATCTAAATTACAAAAGAAAATTTATATTAAGGGGATTTAGTTTTAAATATAAATTTTTAGTTAACTAAATTTATTAAAAAGAGTTTGTTTAAAAATTTAAGGTATTAGTTTCTTTGTTTTTAAATTTCAGTATTTTAAATAAGAGATTAAGTGAAGTTTAATTTAATTTAAATAAATAGTTTATTTATTTATCTATCAAATATTAACATTAAGTTTATTTTGGTGATAATTTATTAAGGTAGCTTATGTGGTTAATGAATTTATTTCAATTATTTAGTTACCAAATTAACTATAAAAGGAAAATTAGTTAAAATAAAATTTTTGGTTAAGTAAATAAATTAAACGATAATTGATTATTCGATTCATTCGAATATTAATAAAATTGTATAATTTTTTATACAAGGTCTTATAAAATGAAGGAAAACAATCAGGAATGAAAATGGAATGCCAAAAGTTGAGATCTTCTCACTCGATTAAAATCTCCAGTTAATTTTAAATTGTTATATTTAAAAATTGATTGATTGTGTGCGTGGATTATTGATTTATAATAATTATTCACTGGATGCTATTATATATATATAGTAGTATATAGTATATATTGGAGTTGTTGATTTCCCTCATTAAATAGTGGATGAGACCCTATGCACCGCATAGTAGCGGATGATATTTTATAAATCCCATATACCTCGATATTCCACCTCGAAGTGGAATTGGTAAGGGAAAACAGGTTCGAGGGATCCAACTAGATTCCTCAAATATTTGAATTTATTACAATATTACGTGTTGATTTTTTTTAATCTATGTGTGACTATTTGTAGTTGAAACAATTGAAGGCTATAATTTAGCCAAATATATTTTGGTGTCATACGATACTGGGAATAAATAAAATTGGATTTCTCAAATTTAGTATAAACTTATAGTAAATTAATTCTAGAAAACTGAATAAGTTTAAAGGAATAAATTTGTTTCAGAAGATAATAAATTTGGTGTTTGAAATAAATTTGAGAATCAATTTGAAAATTGATTTGGTGATTTTAAAATAAATTAGAAAAATCAATTTAATATTGATTTGGTAAATATAATGAATATTTGGGAAATCGATCTAAAATTGACATGGTGTCTAAAAATAAATTTTGGGAAATCAATTCTGTAATCGATTTGGTGTTTTTAAAGTAAACGTTGGAAAAGTCAATTTGGGATTTGATTTGGTATTAGAAATAAATTTGAAAATTAATTTGAAAATTGATTTGTAGCTGAAAATGAATATTTGAAAATCGATTCGAAAATTGTATATTAATGGATATTTAGAAGTTTTAATCCACAATAGGAATTCTATAAAGAAAGGGAAATTTGTTTTAAAAATAAATATTTTTTTATTTTTAAAGTTGTGAATAGAAATTTGCAGGTTTGGAGCGTAAATTAAAATAAATCCAGAAGGATTTATTAATTGATTAGAAACTAGTGCGTTGCCCATGCAACGCACACGGGCATGTGTGTAATCAAAATTTGAGGAATCTATGTTGTTGTTAAAGGCATGTTTAATTGTTTAATTTCTACAACTAATTTTTTTGTAGATTATCGCACTGTGGTGGAAATAGTTTGAAGTATTGTTTGGCTTTTGTCGTTGGATCTACCACATCTGACCTGAAAAGAGATCAAAACGTTTGCATGCACATACGTACATATGTTCCAACTGTCCCTTGTGTAGGAATGGTGAATATTTTTGATGGTTCTTTTGTTTGGTATTCCAGCAGCACTATCAGTTGGATATTATAAGTGGTCGTAAATCATTTGGAAAGACTCTAAATTTAGTAGCCTGGTGGAGGGTAGCTGAGAATATGTGGCCCGTGCTACGCACACGGGCCGTGTAAATAATCGTTTTGGGTTAAGATTGTATGGTCGGCACCTTTGAAATGGAGTATTGTTTCTTCTTCTTTTTTTTACCAAAATTTCTTTTTTCTGATTTCCTATTTCTTGTCTATTTGATATGCGAATGGATGCTAAGTCATATTGTCCAATTTTTGAAAGCTTAAAATGTTGAATTTATCTTTTTTATTTAGTGTGCCACTGTATACATAAGGGTGCATGGTCTTTATATTTTACTTTCCTTTATTTTCTGATTTGAGCTTATGACAGTAATATTTTACGACACCAAAAATTGTAATAGGTAATATATTCAAATATAACGTGTTGAATAGTAATAGTAAATTCATTATTGTAAATTGGCCTAAAAATAAAATGATGCTTAGGATATTTTCTTGGATTGAGTTAAAAAATATTAACATGATGAATATAATCCGTAAGATACATTCCGTTTCAACATTTAAATTGATCAACAATATCCGTAGTCAAAAATAACAAAAAGTACAACAAAATTATCCTCGCAAACTTCTTTGTTCACCTGTTTTAACCGTGTTCACAGAAAACCAAAAATTCAAAACAAAAATCCTTTACAAATCAGAGATACATATGTAATGAAGTAGGATATCAAAAGATAATTCGAAAGCTATAGTACAAATAGAGAAATAATTGTCCATATCATTTTACATAAACAGTTGTGGAATATTTGGTTTGTACATAATGAGAATAAAACAAAGAAAAAGGTATGTTGTTTTCTGTCTTCTGGAATTCGAATTGTATTTGGCTCTACAAAGTTATCGCAGTGACTTCTTTAGCTTCATCCAATGACAGACAAATTATAGTAGGAACATCCACAAATTTATTTAATTCACCTAGTGAAATAAAAAGCAAAACAAATAAGCAAATTTGATCTTCAGGCGTAGATAGTTGTATAATTGTAGATAAGTAACATAATTAAGAAAGTTTCTCCCTGAATCTGACATGAAAATGAAGGAGTTTTGGTAATTGAACTGCAGTGACGACAGGGATAAAAATTGAGCTCCAGCAGGGGTGAAAAAACATCTGGAAGGATTGATATCCTGAACAATGAACCAAGAGTGAACAGTTGTTGAATACATCTGAAAAGTAGAAACAGACCAGTAAATTATTAGTCGAAAATAGTCATAGGACAACGCTGCTTTTAACAAATTTTTGTGTCAGTACACATAAACAGATACTTAGTATAGCAAATTAAATCAAGCAAGAATGGTGCAGATAACAACCGGGAGTGGAACCTAGTAAAATAGTTTACAGGCTGTAAACAATTACTGAAATTAAATAAATAGTAAATAAAAACAAGCAGTACGTAAAAGTGGAAAATAAATCTGCGTTGTTGAAGAGAAGATGATGCCTGTAGCATTTACTCTGACCTGCTCCATATTATGTCATAAGTTCCAGCTATACAGTCATAAATATTCAGTATTTAACAGCACATCCAAGCCTCGCTTTAAGACCAGACTGACATGGTACATCACCCCTTTACTTACACTCATGGCTGTGCAATATCTTAGTGGAGTGGTCAGCTTGGTCATCGCGGTTGATGATGTCACTGTCGCCATGTTCATGCAGCTGGAGTTGGACGATCTGTGTATCATTTACTTAATTATTTAGAAACATGAAGATTGCAAAATGAAGGTCGAAAAAGACCATTACAAAATTGAGAAACAGAGGGGAAGAGTGCAGGGCATGGTTAAATTTATATGTGAAAGAGGGGGAGCGGTAGCATTAATATAGGTTAGAGTGAGAAATGAAAAAACATATCCACATAAACACGATATATGTAGCTGTGAGTAAAACCACGTAAAATGTTACAAGGAGATAGCAAGTCACGCATATGAAAATGGTGGGCAAAAATTGGTAGTTTTCACTGCAGTTTGATTCACGCAGAACACTAAGAAGACAGTTCAATGCCAATTTCAGTTGTTTACCACAGTGAATCCATTGTTTGAAAATTAATAGTACGTCGTTGAATTAAGCACCCATAGGTACTGCAACTTGTCATCATCTTCCTTCTTGTAAACCGTATGGAGTAAATATATTATCCATGGTGTGAGTACTAACGGGATTCATGCAAACTTAGTATAGAAATGAGACAAAGAAGAGTGAAAAAAAATATGTAAAATATTTTGGTTACCACACTTTGTTGCATTGTTTTGTTTACGAAATATATATGTATTGGTGAAACGAACATTAGCGGAAAGGAAAAGGCTTGCCGTGTACATTTATGCAGTATAATAGTAGATGTTAGCCGAGTTTAGGTCAATTTTTTTAACATTTCGTTGGATAATGGTCGCTGGATTGCTCTGTGGATATGATTTCGATATCTGAAGCATCACAGTAATATTGTAACATAGAATACATTTAGTAGTCAACAAATTGGTGATGTGTCGTATATTGGTGCAGATGGAAGCTCAATTTTTGATAAATGCAAAATGTCAGTCATAGTTGAATTAAAGAGGACAGTAAGAAGGTCAATGAATGTGATAGGAGGTAGGGGTGGGGAACAGTATTTGTAACAATGCAGAATGTTTATATGAACAGTGTATAGTAGTAAAGAGAAGTGTGTGCAGGAAACAGAGTTGACACTGTAAAAGTATGTCATTTATTGTAATGGTTAAAAATACAGTGGGACAAGCAGTAGTACACATAACATAAGCAGATACAGTAAGTAAATAGAACCACCTTTAACGTTTGTACATGTAGGCAGAAATAGGTACAGGAATAAATGAAGATGTACAATTGCAAACAGAACACAGAACTCATGACTGGGGAACACGCAGGTAGGATGTTGTTGCGGAAGCACGAAAGTTTGGCTTGCAGTTGCTCACATACTACTTACTTCTTCCTATTACAACCAGTTGGTCGTTCACGTTTCCCCTGCCTACCAGCAGGCAGCATGTGACAGGTTGGTTCATTCTCACGTCCAATGGTGAGGTCGGTTATGCTGCTTTCCTGTAAACATTCCTCAGCCTCCTGCAGGCAGAGGGAGTGTATATGTTATTTGTTGTGTTATGTGGAAAGAAGAACGAAGTGTGGGGTGGAATACAAACCTGTTTAACTGTAATCAGTTCTATGTTTGTCACATCTGAGTAAGAAAAGCTAGTTTTTGGTAGGTAAAATGTATGGAAGATATGTTAAGAAAAGTGGACAGAGGTTGTAAAAAGAGCCGAACCAGTTTTTGTAACGTTGCTGGATTCCGCAGTTAGCTGTGTACCATCACAGTTTTTTGTATCCTTTGGTTCAAGGGGTTCAGGTTGATCAGGCAGCGAGTTGTTAGGGTGTTGAATATGTGAAACTCTACTAACAGTGAGAGATTTTCCGTAATTCATTACGTCGTACTTAGATGGTCTAAATTCAAACCGAGCTTCCGTACCCATCAAGCTGGTGAACAGTTTCCAAATCAGTTCGTCACCGTTGGTCTAAAGAAAAATAAACATTAGTGTCATGTAGGGTGAGGCAGTGGATGATGGAGGGGGACAGCAGTTGCATGGTAAGGTTAGACAGTTAGAAGTTAGTAATGTCAGTCATAAAAAAGTGTAGGTGTAAAATGTGTACCGTTTTGGATATATCCATCATCTCATCGACGCTTCGTTTGAGGAGGTAGGCAACATCTGTAACGACCCCTAATTTTCGTTAATTAAATTTTTCATTTTAATAAGATTTACGTAAATTTAATTTAGAAGAAATAAAGATTTTATAATTAATAATGAAGCAAATGCTGAGAATGAAATGAAACCATGGGAATATAAGGCTAAGTATTTATAGTTGAAACAAAATGACGAATAAATTGAAGTGATGTAAATTGTTATACTAGGCTAAGAATGCATATAAGAGAACAAAGGTAAGTAGTGAATTTAGTTAATGAATTACGAATTAAATCAATGTCCAGTACAAATTGAAATATAGATTGGAATGAAAGCTTATAAATTGTAAGAATTTAATTTACAAATGAAATCAGTGTATTAATTTAGTTGTAACTGAATGTAAATTAATGAAATTATGTAATAATTGATAAACGATGCCATTAATGAACGAAATAAGATTTGTAAGTAATAAGGAATAATTGAAATAAACATTTACTAATGAAATATTATATTGATTTATATAGACTTAATAAAAAAGTTGAATTGAATCAATCTATTTAGTTGAAACTAATTAATTGGTATGCAAATTATAAACGGGTTTATAGTAAGAAATTATACTACCGTGAATTGGAATTAAGATGAAATTGAAAAATTCAAGTATGTGATGCAAATATATCATATATAGCAGTGGAATAAAAAAATTAGTGTTATTATAACATGGTTGATAAGTAACAAACTTATAACTGAATTTAAAAAAAAAAAGGTGACAATGAATATAGATTGTTCATTTATTTGATGCGTGAAATAAAATTTTGTATTCAATCGCAATAAATATAAATAATTAATTGAAACTGTTGTAAGGTCAAAATTTATTGCATATAATAAATTGGGGAATAGATTTCATTTAAGGTAATTTATTTGTTATGTTAACGTAAATTAAAATAATTAGAGGTACGTAAATGATGATTAATGCCATACTTGGAAGTTGTAATTTAGAGGATATTAAGAATTAGGAATTGAATTTTGAATTATTTGCAATACAAATAAAGAAAATGTTACGTTTTTGCTAACTGAGGGAATCATTAATTAATTGAATGAAAGTTAAATCAGTGGAATTTATGGAGATTAATTTACGTTAGTTATTTAGGGTAGTGACTAAATTTGGTAACCCATTTGCAATTAATGACAATAGTGTTGATATAAGATAATAAGTTAAATGTCAATGCAATACCAATTAATGGATTGAATGTGATTATGAAATTGGAATTAGATAAATGCAGTAAATAATTCAGGGCAAATAAATTTATGGAATAAATGTTAAGATCTTAACTGATGGTAATTAATAATTGAAGATAATGTAAATTCCATTTATAATATGACTATGGGTGAATAAAAAGATTGTAAATCAAGATTTGTTTATTTATATGAATATAAAGAATTAAGGTAATTGAGTTTTTGCAATTAAGTAAAAATTAAACATTTATTTGTACGTTAATTGAAAATTTAGTTGAAATTGAAAAATATTTATGTATGTTAATTTCATCCATTTGGCTATAATGGATTGAACAATAAGAATGAAGATTTAATTCAATGAAATTTTGGGAAACTTAATTGATAATTTCTAAATTTAATAAAATTGAAAATTTGACACTGAGATGGGAAGTTAATCCACTTTAAATTGATCCTTAAATTGTTTAAAATATTGTTATTTGATTGTGACATATAAAGGCAATAAAATTGGTCAAATTTAAGATTTAAAACAATTGGATTTTATTAATGAAATTCTAATTTATTTAATTAATATAAAATTAGCCATTTTGGCCACTGACTCGGATTTCGACAAAACTAGTTTCATCGGATCCATAATGGTGAATTATAATATTGTTTCAAGTTTCATAACGATCGGACTTGTCATTTGATCGTACTGACTCGAAACGCCTTGAAATTTATGCAATTTAAATCAATCTAAATCAATTTGGAAAAATTGAATTTAGCATAACTTCTTCATACGATGGAATTTGGACGTGAAACATTTTCCATCGCGTTTAAAATATTTTTAAACATATATTTTGATATGTGGGTTGACCCAATTTCGTTCCGGAGTAGAAACGGGCTTTTTTGGGCCATTTAGCATTCAACGCGTATACCAATCCGATCCATCTATTATTTTTCAGCCTTATCTATATATAACCCGTAATAAACCCTAGCCACTTCTTATTTTCATTTTTCTATACGTACATCTCCTTCTCAACTCCTCATTCCAATGGCAGAAGAAAAACCTAATTCCCAAATTCCAAAAATTAATCACAATTTCCAAAAAAAAAAAAAACCGATCTGCAGCCATTGAAATTAAAATTAATTTTTGGAATTTGGGAATTAGGTTTTTCTTCTACCATTGAAATGAGGAGTTGAGACGGAGATGTAAATATAGAAAAATGAAAATAAGAAGTGGCTCGGGTTTATTACGGGTTATATATAGACAAGGCTGAAAAATAATAGATGGATCGGATGGTACACGCGCTGAATGCTAAATGGCCCAAAAAAGCCCGTTTCTACTTCGGAATGAAATTGGGTCAACCCACATATCAAAATATATGTTTAAAAATATTTTAAACGCGATGGAAAAAGTTTTACATCCAAATTCCATCATATGAAGAAGTTATGCTAAATTCAGTTTTACCCAATTGATTTAGATTGATTTAAATTGCATAAATTTCAAGGCGTTTTGAGTCGGTACGATCAAACCACAAGTCCGATCGTTATGAAACTTGAAACACTATTATAATTCACCGTTACGGATCCGATGAAACTAGTTTCGTCGAAATCCGAGTAAGTGGCCAAAATGACTAATTTTATATTAATTAAATAAATTAAAATTTCATTAATAAAATCCAATTTTTTTTAAATCTTAAATTTGACAAATTTTATTACCTTTATAAGTCTCAATTAAATTACAATGATTTAAACAATTTAAAGGTCAATTTAAAGTTGATTAACTTCCCATCTCAGTGTCAAATTTTCAATTTTATTAAATTTAGAAATTATCAATTAAGTTTCCAAAAATTTCATTGAATTAAATCTTCATTCTTATTATTCAATCCATTATAGCCAAATGGATCAAATTAACATACATAAATATTTTTCAATTTCAACTAAATTTTTAATTAACGTAAAAATAAATGTTTAATTTTTACTTAATTGCAAAAACTCAATTACCTTAATTCTTTATATTCATATAAATAAACAAATCTTGATTTACAATCTTTTCATTCACTCATAGTCATATTATAAATGGAATTTACATTATCTTCAATTATTAATTACCATCAGTTAAGATCTTAACATTTGTTTCATAAATTTATTTGCCATGAATTATTTACTACATTTATCTAATTCCAATTTCATAATCACATTCAATCCATTAATTGGTATTGCATTGACATTTAAATTATTATCTTATATCAGCACTATTGTCATTAATTGCAAATGGGTTACCAAATTTAGTCACTACCCTAAATAACTAACGTAAATTAATCTCCATAAATTCCACTGATTTAACTTTCATTCAATCAATTAATGATTCCCTCAGTTAGCAATAACGTAACATTTTCTTTATTTGTATTGCAAGTAATTCAAAATTCAATTCCTAATTCTTAATATCCTCCAAATTACAACTTCCAAATATGGCATTAATCATCATTTACGTACCTTTAATTATTTTAATTTACATTAACATAATAAATAAATTACCTTAAATGAAATCTATCCCCCAATTTGTTATATGCAATAAATTTTGACCTTACAACATTTTCAATTAATTATTTATATTTATTGCGATTGAATACAAAATTTTATTTAACACATCAAATAAATGAACAATCTATATTCATTGTCACCTATTTTCTTTTAAATTCAGTTATAAGTTTCTTACTTACCAACCAGGTTATAATAACACTAATTTTTTTATTCCACTCCTATATATGATATATTTGCATCACATACTTGAATTTTTCAATTTCATCTTAATTCCAATTCACGGTAGTATAATTTATTACTATAAACCCATTTATAATTTGCATACCAATTAATTAGTTTCAACTAAATAGATTGATTCAATTCAACTCTTTTATTAAGTCTATATAAATCAAAATACTATTTCATTAGTAATTGTTTATTTCAATTATTCTTTTATTACTTACAAATCTTATTTCATTCATGAATGCCATCGTTCATCAATTATTACATAATTTCATTAATTTACATTCAGTTACAACTAAATTAATACACTGATTTCATTTGTAAATTAAATTCTTACAATTTATAAGCTTTCATTCCAAACAATATTTCAATTTGTACCGGACATTGATTTAATTCAATTTACTATTTAATATTATTGATTCATTAACTAAATTCACTACTTACCTTTGTTCTCTTATATGCACTCTTAGCCTAGTATAACAACTTACAACACTTCAATTTATTCGTCATTTTGTTTCAACTGTAAATACTTCGCCTTATATTCCCATGGTTTCATTTCATTCAACATTTGCCTCATTATTAATTGTAAAATCTTTATTTCTTATAAATTAAATTTACGTAAATCTTATTAAAATGCAAATTTAATTAACGAAAATTATGGGTCGTTACACTCCCCCCACTCAAAACTTTTCATCCCCGGAAAGGAAAAAGAAGGGAAAAGAAGAATTAAGAAATCAATATCATATCAAATATTAAATTTATAAACAAATAAATTTAAAAAATTAATTTAGATAAAATATACTAATTTATAGTCATTAAAAATATTTTATACTCAACTAAAAGTTTGGAAAACATTTTCAAAATATTTTCTAAGTCCAAATTTTACGGAAAATTTTGGCAGAGCCTCCTTTGTACGGGGAGGCTCGGGAGAAAATATAATATCAAATATGTCAAAATATCACATATAATATCAAAAATGTAATATCCTAACACGGGAAAATATATAAAATAGCGCTATAAACCGTAATCCGAAACGTACCTATTTGTCAGGCAATTTACGCTTAATTTATGGAACCAAAAGCAGTAGTAATTGCTTCTATAAACTGCATTTCATTTATAAAATCCAAAGGGTTAACAATATATATAAAGTGAAATATTTAAGTGGTTTCAATCACCAACAACAAATCAATACAGCAACCATCAATTTCAACAAGCAACATACACAACCAATACAAAGCAACCATTCAATCAAACAAACAAATAGTTGTTCGGGTTCGAAACTTTTAAATCGTATGGAATGAAGAATAAATTGCTAGTGCATCATTTACTCAACAGTCTAAGATAAAACTAAATAGATTATTCATTTATCCTAATCCAATTTTAAAGCATCCTTGCCCAAACAACCATCGACTGAACAACAACAAATCCAAACAACAATCAACTTAACTTATTATTAATTTCCTTTCATACCTTTGTTGTTTGATTTTCTTTTTATTTATACAGTGATTTATCATTTAAATTTACATTTACTCATTAAATGTTTGCTTTATTTATTTTTACTTATTACTTATGATTATTCAGTTCCATTAACTCAGGTCATGCCAGTTCCTTTTATTTCGTTATAATTATTCATTCATTTATTATAGCATGACCTCTTTTATTTACATTCATTTATCAATAGTATTCATGTCCCATTCAATTTCTTAGCATTTCCATTTTGTTTACTTAAGTTTATAATGATCTATTTGTAATACTTACCTTTTATTATATTTACTAATAGTAAAATTTGCATTATAACTTAAGTTATAACATTTAATTCTCATTTAATAGCAATTTCATTGAATACTTTCATTATTTCAAATTTCTACTTGTATAATTTTCTATTACAATTTCTTATTAAACATTTCAACTTTTTATATTTGGTAAGTTATATATGTTATTTAACGGTGTAATTGAAAGTTATACAAGTTTCTCATTTCTTTTAATTAATTCATTGTTCAATAAATTTCTACCTTTTGTCTTATAAGTTACCATTTCAACTTCCTTTTATTTCCTTTATAACTTGGCATTAAATCTCTTACCTAAATTAGAGGTTTCGATTATTAATTACTAACCTTTTCATTTCACTACAATAATTGAAACAATTAATTAACGGAAATTTAAGAATTTAATACCAGGTTAAATTTTCAATTTATTTTAAAATAATTGATAAATATATTATTACCCTTATATATCTCTAATTATATTTAAACAATTCAAAATTTATATATTTTTCAAAAACAAATCTGTAGTAGAACTACTACAGTGGCCTTTTTGAAACTCGAAAATGAAAGTCAATGATGCTGCCGCCATCACCGAAATTATTTTCCAGCGATAGAGAGGGAAGTATAAACTTTTTCTCCAAAATCTTCTTTTAATCAATTCTTTCGAATTATATTGAAATATTTATATTAGAAAATACTTATAAACAATATTATTATATTCCAAAATTTATTCGAAAAATTTCAAAACCCCCGGATCATAAGTTCTAAATTTCCAAATTTCATTTGTTTTATTTTTCAATCTTTTTCTATTATTATTTATACACTTTATTACCTAACAACCAATCTATTGTAGGCAAATATAGATATCGTTTGAAAATTTTTATTTTATATAGAAAATATAATAGGCAAAATTATTTCATCTACCTATATTAAAAACAAATATTATGTCTGTCTGTCCTTTTAAGTGTTTAGAAATCCATATTGATGTCATAGCGTCCCATGCACCAACCAGAATTTATAAATACGAAACGGAACAAATTAACACAATATTAAAACCTTTTTATAACTCTAACAAATATGCTCTCTCATATATACACACTCAGCGACTCCCATAGGTTATTTCTACCCTATTAATAAAGAGTCAAACCCCACAAAGCTAAGGTTTATCGCTAAACCAAAGCTCTGATACCAGATGTAACATCCCGCCTTTTCGCACGCTTTAAATCGAGACACGTGCCAATTCAAACCATACGGAAGGGCAGATTGTTATGGGGTAAATAAGAAAAACAAGAAAGAAATAAGAAGAAAACAGAATCTCACAGCGGAAGGATAAAATATATATATATAATAATAAAATATACAGTTCATAAAACTGTTTACAAAACATTTGATTCTTCTTTATACAATTAAATATCAGATTTCACAAACCAATAATATCAATGCAGCGGAATTAAATAGTGTAGTGGTATAATATAGTAGATAGTAATACTACAAATCTTCGTCTTCATCCTCCGGAATAAAATCTTCAAATCCTGAAACGCTCGGACCGACCCGAGCGAATTGAAAAGACAAAACAGTCGAGTCAGAACTAAAAGATTTTATGTAAGTTAAATTAACAGAAATAAATATGAGTGCAGTAACTCAAGAGATGCTCGGGATTTACATCTCCTAAGGATCCGTTAAACTATTTACCATGTAGTATATTTCGCTATTATAATAGTGTCTAATTGTAAAATAAACTTACTTTTTTCTTAGCATTAAGGGGTTACCCATATAGCCTTTAACACGTAATAGTCCTAGTAGTCCATCCAATATCATAGTCCCTCCTGATCGGGAAGCCACCAGAGGATACCACACGTGCTACGGGAGAAATCCAAAATCGTACAAGGCGCGATAGGGTAGGTGACACGGCACAAGTAGGCAATGCCAGGGTAGATATACCAATTACGCTTCCGGGTCGGTGGTAACACGTAGCGCGCAGCACTTTCCCACCTCGAGCCACACCCCTAAAAAAAAATCGAAAGTGGCCACCGAATCAATCCAAAAGTCAATGTATAATATCAAAGGGATGTGTCCGATCAAAGGTGCTACCTTAATAACCCGTCAATCACTCCTGTTTTAGCCACCTTATGCCATCTCACTGTAGTTGGGTCCACGTATTTACCTTACAGGAAACGCCGCCACCAACCTACTTCATTCTGGAATCTCCACCACGTACACGGTTGTTAAAGTGGTTTTCGGAGTTGGCAGAGAGTATGACAGCTTCCGATCCCGGTCTCTTCAACAACGAAACATTATTATAACACCGCGGTCTTTACAAATAGTTTATACTTTAAAACCAGAATATAATTACCCGTTTCAAAACTCATAAGTACGATATCATTTCCATTTCCAAAACAACTCATTTTGATATTATTTTTATAAAACCCAAATCAATAATATCATTTATTTCAAATATATTTCTCTTCCAAAATCATACCGCTTTAGAATTTATAATATTTGGAAACCAAACATTTGAATTATAGCTTTCAAAACATAATACTGTGAAATTCATAGCTTTGAAACCATAACTTCTAAAACTTAAATGGTTTGGGTATTCAACGGTATGCAAAATAGTTGATTTTATATTACTTTATAAAGTAAATAATTTCTACGGCTTTACAAATTTATTCATGTTAAAGTAAGTCTAAATCCATACATTTTAAATTCACTTCAATTTCCAGAACACTTCAAATTTTATATATTTCAAATTTTAAGTATTACCCTTCCAAAATTTAAGGTTGGAAATTATTATTCAACAATTAAATGTCCTATTATTTAGTTTTGAAATATCGCAAACTAAATCCATAATTATTTAAATAAAACTCAAATTACCTATAACTAAATATTTCCTTTAATTCATTTATAATAGAAATATTCATTTAGTCCATCTTGAATAAAATTTCAGTTACACATATCATACTTAAAAATTTCAAACTATAAGTTCTACATCAACTTATGGAGTTAAATTCTTAAATACGCTCAATTCCAATTAAATTCTAATTCACCTTCCAATATTAATTGATTTAAACCACTAACGATATATATACAATATCTTAACACGTATTTAACCATATAATATAAATATTCAAACTCCAATATTCAACATATTTGTTTTTATTTAACAAAATTATACATAACATAAATTCAATAATTTAACCATATAGGTATATATAAAATAATATTTATATAATATCAAAAATAGATATTTATTAAACCGTATCCTATCCAAAACCATAGAAATGATTTCAAAAATAATTTTTACACATATATACCGCGGTGCCTGTATAAAATTTTGTATCCTGTGGTCAAGTGATACAGATATTTATCATTTCAATCCGCAATTTAAAAAATAAAAGCGCGGTTGTATATCATTTCAAACCGCAATCCCGAATGAAATGTAAAAATTATTTTTGAAATGATTTCTATGGTTTTGGATAGGATACGGTTTAATAAATATCTATTTTTGATATTATGTAAATATTATTTTATATATACCTATATAGTTAAATTATTGAATTTATGTTATGTATAATTTTGTTAAATAAAAACAAATAAGTTGAATATTGGAGTTTGAATATTTATATTATATGGTTAAATACGTGTTAAGATATTATATATATATCGTTAGTGGTATAAATCAATTAATATTGGAAGGTGAATTAGAATTTAATTGGAATTGAGCGTATTTAAGAATTTGACTCCATAAGTTGATGTAGAACTTATAGTTTGAAATTTTAAAGTATGATATGTGTAACTGAAATTTTATTCAAGATGGACTAAATGAATATTTCTATTATAAATGAATTAAAGGAAATATTTAGTTATAGGTAATTTGAGTTTTATTTAAATAATTATGGATTTAGCTTGCGATATTTCAAAACTAAATAATAGGACATTTAATTGTTGAATAATAATTTCCTACCTTAAATTTTAGAATGGTAATATTTAAAGTTTGAAATATATAAAATTTGAAGTGTTTTGGGAATTGAAGTGAATTTAAAATGTATGTATTTAGACTTACTTTAACATGAATAAATTTGTAAAGCCGTAGAAATTATTTACTTTATAAAGTAATATAAAATCAACTATTTTGCATACCGTTGAATATCCAAACCATTTAAGTTTTAGAAGTTTTGGTTTCAAAGCTATGAATTTCGCAGTATTATGTTTTGAAAGCTATAATTCAAATGTTGGTTTCCAGATATTATAAATTCTAAAGCAGTATGATTTTGGAAGAGAAATATATTTTAAATAAATGATATTATTGATTTGGGTTTTATAAAAATAATATCAAAATGAGTTGTTTTGGAAATGGAAATGATATCGTACTTATGGGTTTTGAAACGGATAATTATATTCTGGTTTTAAAGTATAAACTATTTTTAAAGACCGCGGTGTTATAATAATGTTTCGTTGTTGAAGAGACCGGGATCGGAAGATGTCATACTCTCTGCCAACTCCGAAAACCACTTTAACAACCGTGTATGCGGTGGAGATTCCAGAATGAAGTAGGTTGGTGGCGGCGTTTCCTGGAAGGTAAATACGTGGGCCCAACTCCCGTGAGTTGGCATAAGGTGGCTAAAACAGGAGCCACTTTTGAATTGATCGGACACATCCCTTCGATATTATACTTTGACTTTTGGATTGATTCGGTGGCCACTTTTGATTTTTTTTGGGGGTGTGGCTCGAGGTGGGCGGCAGTTGCGCGCTACGCGTTACCACCGACCCGGAAGCGTAATTGGTATATCTACCGTGGCATTGCCTAGTTGTGCCGTGTCACCTACCCTATCGCGCCTTGTACGAGTTTGGATTTCTCCCGTAGCCCATGTGGTATCCTCTGGTGGCTTCCCGATCAGGAGGGACTATGATATTGGATGGACTACTAGGACTATTACCTGTGAAGGGCCATATGGGTAACTCCTTAATTCTAAGAAAAAAGTAATTTTATTTTACAATTAGACGTTATTATAATAGCGAAATATACTACATAGTAAATAGTTTAACGGATCCTTAGGAGATGTAAATCCCGAGCATCTCTTGAGTTACTGCACTCATATTTATTTCTGTTAATTTAACTTAAATAAGATCTTTTAGTTCTGACTCAAGTGTTTTGTCTTTTCAATTCGCTCGGGTCAGTCGGAGCGTTTCAGGATTTGAAGATTTTATTCTGGAGGACGAAGACGAAGATTTGTAGTATTACTATCTACTATATTATCCCACTACACTATTTAATTCCGCTACATTGACTTTATTGGTATGTGAACTCTGATATTTAATTGTATAAAGAAGAATCATATATTTTGTAAACAGTTTTATGAACTGTATATTTTATTATTATATTTTATCCTTCCGCTGTGAGATTCTGTTTTCTTTTTATTTCTTTCTGGTTTTTCTTATTTACCCCTTAACAATCCGCCCTTCCGTATGGTTTGAATTGGCACGTGTGTCAATTTAAAGCATGCGAAAAAGGCGGGATGTTACAACATCTTTGTCGTACCAGTGTGCTCGAAAACTCCATAGGTATCATGTACGTGTGAGGATATAACATAATGTGAGGGAGTTGAAATTGAATGGTAAACTTACTTGTGCACACTTGTTAAGTGGATGAGTAATATTGTTATTGCATTTAGAGCAGCTAAAACCAGTTGCTTCCTTTGTCACCGTCTTCCTACAAATGGGACATGAAAGATAATTCCGTCATGATGATGTGTTAATCCTCATCAATGTTGCATTTACGACATACTTCATTGACTGCAAAGGAGGATGAGATAGAAAAATGTTAATAAAAAAGTAAAGGCAAAATAATGATAGGAATAAAATAAATTGAATTACGTGGCAGTCATTAGAGCGTATGTCGTCTAACATATTAACTATAGTACTTCTAATTTCTGGATCGTATGTAGTTGAAGATGTAGGCTGTTGACGCTCAGTTGATGTAACGGTATTGCTTTCGCTGGTAGTGATGTTGAAAGTAATGCGGTAGGAATAACGTTGTTGGTCTCGCATCAGCAATAGTTGGTACAAGTGAATTGGTTGTATACCTGGAAAGTAATTTTTCTATCTCTGGATAGTCAGCGCCGAAGTATATTTGTGTAGCATTAGTTGACGAAAATGTAAACTCCCCTGTAATTATTAGTTTGGTGATAAGGTTGACATTCATCAAGGAAATATGAAGGAGTAAAGACAGTTTACCTTTGAACAGTTTGACTATCAGAGAAGTGAATATCACCGACGGTGGTTATTTTTCCGATTCAATAGCAGTCACATGTAGGAGGTCAGTTTTTTCAGCCCAGAAAGTAATAGATGTATTTTTTAAACTGTGTAAAAGTTGAAATGGAGAGTGTTAGCATGCGAATATGTAGACGTAAATGTGAGACAATGACAAATGTTAATCCTTCTAGTGTAATCAGTAATCTCTCTTTTAAATGTTTGACATCCGGTCCTTGTTGTCAACTGGATAACATCTGAAATACCTCGCACCACTCCAGCAACACCTGGTAGGAAGATCGAAAAAGGAGGAATGTAAAAGAAATTTGATTAGTAGTGGTAGGGGAAATGATAGAGCGATAGTGTAGTGCGTGCGGTAGCATGATAAGTGAGTGCACCTGTAAGTTGAGCCACCTTATCTATGCGTTCAGCAAGAGTTTCATTGGAGACAAAACCAAATTTGTATCTAGGAATATCGTACAGTGTTGTGGCAGCTGTTTGACTTTCGTGTTAGTACGAAGGTTGATCATGAACTCGTCATCTATAGGGCGGTACGTATTTTGCGCAGGGTAGACGTTGAACGTTTCAATCTCGTATAAACACTGTTCTTCAAACATTTTTGAGTCTTTTTCCATCATACTCTTTGGCACGACCGCATGCTTTTGGTTTCCCTGCCGTAAAGTAAAGTGTGATCTACTTGCAGCATGGATACAGGGGGTAAACAAAAATGTTCAGATAGTAAGTTGGTTTACGGCTTACCTTTACGTCAAGAAGATGTAGTTTTGTCGAGTAAATCTCCTTTGCGGCTTTCGAGATTGAATTCTACATCCTGGACAGTCGTACATGTATGCGATCCTAGTTAGGACAAACTTGTAACTCAGACAGTAGTTGATATTGGTTCTCCATTCTAATATCTGTCGGAGGAAATTGAAGAAAGGTTAACTACAGTGGTAAACAGAATAGTAATAGAAAAGGTAGAAATTTGATATATGAAGTGGGGTAGGTTGCATAGTAGGCATACTGGCTGAATGAATGTTATTTCGTTTAAAGCCAAGGAAGTACCTGGGGAGTACTGTACAGTGGTGGATAATAGTTTGTTGAGGCATAGGGTGGATAGGAAACGAAGTTGATGAATTACTTGTAGTTGGAAACTTAAGACTGTAACTGATGGACGGTTAGGAGAAGACGTTGTTTCAACACCTGTGCAGTAGTTCGTTTGTACATGTTTGTAGTGGATGTAGTTACTGTAGGTAGTGGGTTGATGGGTCGACTGTGGGAAAGTAAGTTTATCCAAAGGACGGTTGCAACCGCCAAAAAATTACGTGCATTTCAACGGTTTAGTACGTGGTGATAACAGTTGTTGGTTTGTGAAATGTTTAGAGTTCATGGTTGGAGTACAGGTGTCTGTACACCATATTTTAAGTAAGTTATAATTTTTATGTTATTCGTGCTGTTGATAGAGTAAAATGTGAAGCAGGGGTCAATTAGTACATTCACAGAGGGAAAAGTGGTACTGCCGTTGATGGTAAGGGACGATTAGAGTGAGCTTGTATGTGCCTGCTCATGAAAAATACAGGAAAAATGAAACAGAGCGTACTAAAATCTGCGTTAGCAATTGTAGTGCATTAAAGCTGATGGGACAACTCATTTTGAACGTATACAGCACGTAACAGACTTAAGAATGAAAATATTACTGTAGTCATTGATATATTAGTGCAAATATCAATATCATAGAATGGGATTCCGAATATGAGTTCTGTGTTTATGATACAGTGAAAGTAAATAATTTATATAGCATGCAGATGAAGAAAAGAGTAGTGTTATTAAATTTGTTGTGCTATACAAATTGGTATCCACGTGTACTGTAAAAGGATAATTAAACAATTATATCAGTACACATAATGCAGACATATAATACTGGGACAACACATTTTCAATGTTTGTGGAAACTAACAAAAAACATATTGGGACATATAATGCGTATTCATCCCATTTACTGATAATAATACAGAAAGGCGGAGGACTGGAGACATTAACGAATTATTTGAGGTGTGTCCACCGTCTGGACGCCTTCTTTTTCATGTTGCTGTCCAAACTGCTTCCAAGGTTAACCGGCATACTTTTAATCCGTCTTCAACTGATTAAATATGGAGAAGAAACTGTGGACTTCAACTGAAAGCATTCCGGACAGTGTATACTATTAGCATGAAGGGTGTTGACAGATGTCGATTGGAGAAGGGGACAGTCTGGACATGAACTCTGTGGTCAGAGGGGATGCATCATGATGTTGATGTTATCTACAGTCTTTGTAACACGACGAGTAGCAGTTTTGTTCAAATTGGCCATGTTCACTCGCGCTGCAATCAACGCCATATTAGTATAGTATTAATAAAGAGCAGGAGGAAGGTTATACAACTATGGATACGTTCATTGTGTTATCATACACTGACATAACAAACTGACTGTAGGTGTTGTGTACAGGAAATGAAATATTAAACCAATTAGTTATTGTTCGATTAGAGGACTGCGATACGCACACGGGCATTTCCGTAGTTCAAAAGTGTGAAGTAGCATTGTTCGATGCGAAATGATGTTTGAGTTCACACTTTCTTTCTTCCACTAAATGTAGGTAGAATAACATGGACATCGATCATTGGTACCAACTTTGTATTTGTATTCGACGTAAAATAATGAGTAAGAACATAAAAGGCATACATTGTCATATAGTTCTTTATGTATATGGCATTGCACAACTATTACCTTGCCATTTGTGTAAACTACTCATGTTATGCATTTGGAAAAACTATTTGTAATACAGTTTGTGTAAGTTTAATATATGAAGAAAGTGGTTCAAAATAACAACTGTATTAAGAAATTAATAAATTTTAGATGATTGGGTTGGTGTCCTAATACAATAACTGCAACAACATTTACCATAACATCTTATCTGACATTGTGTTTATGGTAACTGTAAACAGTGCTACGATCTCTTTCCTTATTTTCTGATAATCTAGTTTTTGTTTAGTTTACATTTATCCACAAGCATAAAAAACTGCTGTAGATGCTGGAAGAAAATGTAACATGGCTCCAACGTAGAATCTATAATTCGCTCTTTAAAAGAGATGGGCAACTTATGTATGTCCATATACGAAAGTGTAGTAATTTACAGAAGGATAAAGCTATCTGTATTAGGACTTAAGCTAGAAGCAGTAACGTAGATACACTAAATTTGTAGACAGTACTTGTATCAAAAAGAACAATATATAGTACTTAAAACAAACTGTTTAAACACTCCAGATCTAATAATCAAATATTGTAAATTGAGTACCCAAAAAATTTCATATACTTGAATAAAGAGTATTACTGCTTAGATATTGTGCTCAACCTTGTATCTGTGTTCAGCCTAAAAATGGATAATGCGCATTTTCCAAATTCCTTTATTTTTCCAATAATAACCTACGACTCAAAACTCAGTTACGTAAATATTTTGGAAATAATTGCCAATGATTTACAATCTTCAAATCACGATGTACGGGTGGAAAAAAATCTAAATTAAATTTTGCATTCCACTAAATCTTAAAACATGTTTCCTGTGTAGTAGAGAATTTGTACAGTGTGAAACAAATTCGTTCGTTTAAGTTGGAAATGGCCACAAATTGTCATATATTATGAAACCGTACCTGATCATGAACAACGAACAAAATGCTATTGTCAGAGGGTGGATGATGAAGTTGAACCGATCAGAAAGAAATAATAAACTTGATCAATTTTCAAGCAAGCCTCTGATACTCATATCAGGATCAACAGACATGAACCTGTTAATGAGCTGAATTGGTAAATAGAATAAAAATGTTTGGGTGAAAATAAATTTCAGCATCTACGTATATAACAGCAAAAAGTTGTCTTCCACCGAAGATTAATAAATATGGACTGTATCATAGTAAAAGTACCACTTGTAATGGTGCTGACTATTGTGGCAGGCAAACAGGTTGACGTAAATTGATGCAAATAAGCAGTCATACAGTTTAATGGATCGCATAATTAAAGTCGTAGTATTGAAATTTGCAGAACAGTAGAGCATAGCAATGATGCATGTCGGGACAGTTTATGGGAAGGTACGAAAAAGAGATAAAAATGTGGACTTCAACTAACCGCGTACCAGACAGTATGTACTGTTTGCCTGAACCATGTGGACACAAGTTCAGCGGAGAAGTGGACAGTGTGGAAAAGAAGTCTAACGACAGTGGGGATACGCATCATGTCGTCGTTCTATACACTACTTGTATCACGGCGGTCAACAATATTGTCCAAAGTAGCCATGGACACCCGCGTTGCAATCAACACAGCATTTTTTTTATAGTAGTAACAGAGAGCAGGAGAAAGGATATACAACTGAGGATATTTTTATTATGTTATCGTACAGTGAGTTAAAAAATTGAGGGGAGGTGGTGTGCATAAGAATTGAAATAGTAAACCATTTAGTTATTGTTAGTTTGAAGAAGTAGAGGCGGTGCAGGTATTAAAAATTTGAAAATGACCTGTAGACATAGGACTGCTGAACAGATTACTTCGTGAATCCAATGGTCGACTGTACCTAAGTTCAAGTTGGGATAAGCGCACCTAATATCAGTTCTTTGGTACGCGATACTACGTTTACTGTTCGCTCTCTATTTCTCATAGCCAAATGTTAAAAATACCTGCTGAGCATTGAGTGCAGAAGGAGCATAATCGTGTCTGAACAACTCGTTGCCAAATCCATATCCTAAATAGTCCTTCTTCCTGTCAATTCAGCAAAAGTGGATGATCAACAAAAAATTCGTCAGTTTAAGTTGAAAATGGACACAAATTGTCGTATAGTACGAAAGTGTACCTGCTGTTCAAAAGGTAAGCATAATGTTATTGTGAGAGTGTAGATGATGAAGTTGAATTTATCACAAACATATAATCAACCTCACCAATTTGGAAGAAAGCATCTGATAGCCATGTCAACAGTAGCGTACATGAAACTGTTACTGAAATGAATTGGTAAAAGTTAAGAAAAAAGTTTTGTAGAAACAAATTTCAGCATATATTTGTGTAACAGCTGAACATTGTTTTAGGACAGAAGATTACCGAGTATCGCCATGTGTTCTAACAGATGTTTCCTACCTTTATATTTAGCTTACATATTTGCTCCTTAGGTACTGTAAGTTACTGCAATCCATTAAGGAGAAAACGAATATTTTATTTTCCACCTCTACCGAATAATATACTTGTCATTCATGCCCAAATAATCCATATACAGATTTGCCCACAAATTGTGTATGGAAGTTGCTTGGATGTACACATATTTTATATCAGCTGTAAATTTTGCCATAACTTCTAAATGTATATTATATATTGTTTCGATATATGGATAATAATTGAGGATGAAGGATTTAAAAAATGTTGTTCGAAGAACGAAAGGAAGGAGAAGTAAAATTCTAAAAGACAAAGAACCTGACAAAGTAACGGTGTGAAGAAATAAAAAGTGGAGATGTGGTTAAGTGCTACAACGTTGATAGGGATAAATTGATAATTATTTGAAGCCACGGGATCGTAAATTAATGATGCCATATAATTAATTTATTTCATAGATTAAATTTACTTATAATTCATTGCCAAAACAACACTGCTTTGCAAGTGTGTATACATGAAGACAGTATTATATACGGGAAAAATATATTCCCTGCATTTGTTTGTGTACGATTTGAATGTTAACGAACATCCAAACCGAGTGAACATAAGATGTGAAGAACAAAGCTTCGGAGTCGTTGAGTATTTTAAAGTATGGAAGATGAAGTAATTTTGAAAGTACACCAGTAAAAGTAGCAGCTGTAACAGTACTGAATAGCGTGGCAGAAAAAGAGTTTGAAGTAAATTGCTGCGAATAAGCAGTCAAACAGTGCAATGGATTATGGACTTAAATTCGTACTAAGTGTTTATAAATGAGGACAGTATCATATATGGGAAAAAAATTGGACGAAGGATGTAAAAACTGTTGTTCAAAGAAAGAATGTAATGAGAATTATAAGGTCAACATGGAAAATTATGCTGAAAAAATGTGGAAACATCAAAAGTTTAAATAAACGGCGATTATATCTTCCCGCATTGTTTCTACTCGATTTACTATCAACTACTGTAATTTGAAATATAAGCTACAGTCTAAAAAATTGTTATGTTAAGCAAGTATGTTTCAAACACCATGAAATAAATGAAAGGTATATGAAATTTGAGATTAAAAAAACTGTCTTTACCTGAATTTGGAGCAGTTCCAAGCTTTGAGGTGCATCAAATGAGGAGGATATAACAGAAGATGCACCTGACAAAAAAACAGTGTGGAGGAAAAAAAAGTGAAGGTGTCGTTAAGTAGGAAGAACTTCTTCGACGGTAATAAATTGTTAATTCGTTGAAGCCACGGGGTTGTAACTAACTAAATGTCGTATAATTAATTTATTTCATACATCAAATGTTTATATTTCGTTGCCTAAACCGTATTGCTCTGTAAGTGTGTATAAATGAAGACAATATCATAAACTGGGGAAAAAATTTCCCTGCATTTTTTAACGTACGATGTGAATGTTAACGAACATCCAAACTGAGTTCACATATGATGGGAAGAGCATCGCTTCAAAATCATTGAGTATTTTGAACTGTGTAAGATGAATTAATATTGACTGTCCAGCAGTAAAAGTAAAACATGTAAAAGTAGTCAGTAATGTGGTAGACAAACAGGTTGAAGTAAATTGCTGCGAAAAAGCAGTCAAACACGTTAATGGATCCTAAACTGAACTTCACAGTATAGAAATGTGCATAACATTACAGTGCATTGTTTGAGCAATAATCAGTATTCAATTTCGATTTTGAACTAACTTGATTGGTGGTGTGAGGACCCGATTCTTCGGCTTCCGAAAACCGACATCAATACGTCTACTGTATCAACTGTCGAGCAATCGAATGCCGGAAAACCGAATTCTTATGGTTTAAGAAGAAGAAAAAGATAGAACAGAACGGAATGAAACTACGGAACAATGTCAGAATCTCACAATCGCAGCGGAACAACATATAATAGATAAATGAATAATCTTTAAACAAACAACTATATCAGTTATTACATTACATCACATTACATTACATTACATCATCAGAGTGTACAACAACAAAACAACGAAAAAGAAATACTACATATGCTTGTTAATACGCTATGCCGTCCAGCTTGCTTCAAAATCTCTATAGCAACTCCCGAATCCAGAATAACCTGATAACCTAACTCTAGACTGCCCGTGTGGAAATTGGTAGGTACCCAGAGTTTAGGAAGGGAACAATAAACTCCAGGTCAGTCGTGGGACTGGTGCGAGAACTAATAACAGTTATTTTCACAAAGAAAATCAAAAGAATTTCGCTATGCTTTTGAAAAATGAAACTACCATAAGGCCTCCCGCCACACACACAATGCAAACGTAGAATTGGAGGAGATTTCTCCTTATGATAGTCAAATACGCTTACTACGCTGAATCATTTGATTTTTGTTATTTTTAGTGCATAGTGTAGAAAACATTTCGAAACTATAATATAAATCTTATCCAACATACGACCATTATCGTATGCCTACCATAGCTACCATGTTCAATAGCAGGTTACCGCCACATTCCATGGCAGGTTATACAACTAAAACCGTACAGGGTTCGTATTGTTTCTTTGGATTTCCAACAAATGGTCAGGCAAAGGAACTTGCTACACCGAAATGGGTACGCCTCTGTAAATAAGCCTCGAGAACCTAACCGGATCTCTGCTGTCACAAGGCCGAGTTACCACTAGCTTCTGGGTGCATTGAAGGTGGAACTTGATAACTCCACACAAAAAGTATGCCATCCCCCGGTCGTTATCGACCTTTATCCGAGGATCCTCAATACCAACAACCACAAAGTAATAAATTTGCAGCAACCACATAGGTTAAATATCTGGGCTCCATACCATGATACAACCTCTATCCAGAAGAAAATGGACATACCTTAGGGGAGCGACCCCTAAAAAAACCTTGCCGCAACATTCCTATTTCAACCATTTCCGGGTTGTGAGGCTCGACGAAGTCTCGTCCATAAAGCTACAATTTTTTTTCACGAAGCCACGCTTTGATCAACAAATGATCAATAAATAATCATCACACAGCAACACTCAGCATGCCACATTACCAAATTGGGGAGTATATCGCTGATAACCTTCAACTACAAAACCTCTGAGCTCGTACGTCTCAGAGAAGGGTGTTAAGCTAAGAGAATAAATTCTCCGCCACCCACATAGATGTATTTGAAAGAAATCTGCTTTTTATCTCAAAATGTAAATGTCAAACAAGCAACGATACAAGTCCGTCCAGGGATCGAACGGAACCGAAGGCACTTCTAAAGAAGCCCTTGCATTCCGGATATTCACTAATCACGTCCGGATTCCCATCACAAAGGGTAATAAATCTCTATATTGGAGATCAGCCGACGCAGAGACATTCGACGGTAATCCTTCCGTTTTCAAAAATATTCGATCTTCAACACCGGTCTTCATTGCTATACATTACGTCGTATCACTATTCGGAATGGGTAATCCGAATAAGGAGCGCAATAATTTAAAAATAAGTGTAGCATTCAATTTCAACCAATTCACAACAAATACCTATTGAAAGGTCATATTGATAGTCGTTTATTTAACTATCAATCAATATTCGTAACAACACCCAATTATAAATAATCTTCCCAAATTATTTATTTTTCAAATTGTTAACTCCTATGCTCAACGACTCAAAAAGGGCTCACGACTTAAGAAAACTCAGCGACTTAAAAGGATGCCGACCCAACAGCTTGCCGACTTAACTGCCCCTAAGAGAATAGGCCGACTCAATACCATAAGGAAGTTGCCGACTCAGAGTACTTCACGACCTACGACTCAAGGTATGGATGACCTAACGGTTTAACGTGTTGAAGGACTTGGTGACTTACGACATAGAGAAGTCTACGACTTAACGGTTTAAAAGAGAAGGGATGCTTCACGACCTAAGGCATCCACGACTTAAGGTTTCTACGACTTAAGGGAGTATACTGCCTACGACTTAAGGAATTTCACGGCTCAAGGACAGGATGACTTAACGATTCAAGAGATGGCACGACTTAAGAAGGAAATGAGTTAACGACTTAAAGCTATCCACGACATACGACCTAGCATGTGTCGTGGGCGACTTAGCGAATGAAGCGCTACTCCTTACTTAACACGGTGGCCTCTTAACTCGTACACGATTCAGGACTTGGGTTATTATCTGAAATAAACAAGCTTACCAGTTAAGCCACAACTCACGACCTGGCTTGAGTCGTCCACGACCTAAAATTACAAAGTAAAAGTCCGATGTCGCGTTACTTATACAAGAGGATGTTGACTCGTGGGCGACTTAGGACTTATACAAGTAAACCTTTGTGAGACCATGGGGCTTGGCCAAATAAGTCGGCCACGACCTACCATAAGTCAGTCACGACTTACGACCCAAGGGGGAAATTTCCCTATAAAAACCAACCTACCTCAAGCATGAAGGGGACTTTTGGACAATCTCTTCAAGCGCCGATACTCTGCCAGTTTCTAAACAAAATTTATACTCGAAGTTTCGAAGAACACTACAAGCTACTTTGAAAGACTTTCACACATCCGACATGGGTTCAAAGACTTTTATATACATCGAAGTTTAGGCTACTTGCTCAAAATGTTTTGTAACTAAAAAGATTTGTACTTGAAGAGCATTGTATCGTTTTGTAACAATATCAGTAATAAAGAAACTTAAAGTGGACGTAGGCTACTCCTTAAGCCGAACCACTATAAAATCGCTGTTTCTTGCTGTGCTTTCTGTTATTTTAGCTGATATTCTGTTCCCGAACCGTCGGGTGGTGCTTTCACATTCCAACTTCACACACCGGGGTGTTAACGTTCGATTTTAAGCGTTAACATTTTTGGTGCTTTCACCGAGAACTGAACTCAAGATACTTCCACCATTGCTCCGCAAAGGTTTGCTGAAAGGATTTCTTTTAAAACCAGAAGTTTATTGGAAATAATGGCCCCTGGGAGAAGACGAAATTCTGTAAGATCCGACAATGTTCATGAGAATACTGCTACCTCTCCTCCTTCAAGTCAAGCAGCTCCAACTGTTGGAGTTACGCGAGCAGAATTGGACGCCGTAGTTTTGGGGTTGAATCAACAATTGAATGCTCAGAATGCACAGTTGGAAGCCCAGAATGCCTAGAAAGTCCTGATCTTAAGTAAGTTGAATGATCTACTTGGGGCAAACCATAAACCGGTTAATAATGATGGAAACCCTACTGTGGTAGTTCCGGATGTTGAAGGGAACATTTATCAAAGAGCCGTGGACCCTGTGGAAAGGACACATCCCCAAGCTTGAGGATCAGGGCCGCAACCGAGCCTCCGTGAACGGTTGTCAAGACAGAATTCAAAGAGAGTGGCTGATGTTTGCCCTCCAGAGCCTCTAAATGATGAAGAGTATTTTTCGGGTATGGTTCGTCAAATCATGAAGGAAAATATGCAAAGAGACGAAGATGAGAAAGAGTGGGGATTTGCTCCAAGCAAAACTCCATTTATTGAAAAGATCTTGAAGGCAGAGTTCCCAAGGAAATTCGTTCCCCCTACTATTCCGGCTTACAAGACGAGTGATCCTAACGAGTTTCTGTACAAGTACGACTAGCATATGACGGGTGCCAGAGCGTCTGATGAAATCAAATGTCGATATTTCCCGGTATATCTAAAAGGTGTGGCTCTATTGTGGTTTACAAAGCTGCCGGTCAGGTCCATTGATCAGTTCTCCGATTTGACCAGGAAATTCAAGGAGCAATTTCGATTGTATGCTTCAAAAGCAAAGGATATAATGTCGCTGTCAAGTCTAGAGAAAAATCCGGGAGAATCCATCAGATCATTTTTGAATCGTTTTAACATAGCATTGGCTGAGGTTGATAATGCTGAGCCACGCATGGTCCTAACATACTTGATGAAGGCGATTGACAAATCAAGCGAATTTGGAAAGTGGTTGAAAATGAAAGAACCAAACTCGCTTGACAAATTCTACAAGAAAGCGGATGAATTCATGCGCTTGGAGAGCCTCCAAACACCGGCAAAGGTGGTATCAGTGGAAGCCGGGAACAATGGTGCTGCTTCGAACAAGAAAGAACCTAACACTCAAAAAATGGGAAATGATGGTGGAAAGAAATAGGGAGATGCTAAGAAAGGCCGTCCTTTCAATTTCACACCGTTGACTGATACCCCTGAGAACATCTTCTTTGCGACCAAGGATAATGTCAATTATCCGACACCACCTAAAATGAGAGTTGGGAGTAAGATGGAAAAAAGTGGAAGGTTCTGCCGGTTGAACAACTAACCCGGCCATGACACGAACGAATGCCGTCAGTTGGAAGAGGTAATTGAACAACTCTTGAAGGAAAACAAACTCCAGCAGTATGTGAAAAGGAATAGAAATGCCCCAGCCTCGTCGAATCAAGGGCAACAAGTTCCCGCTCACCGTCCTGGCTCAAGTGAGAAGGCCGTAGAACATGAATCGGAAAGACCTGTCATCAATATAATAACTGGAGGGCCTCACCCAGCAGGAAAAAGTTGGGGCGAGATGGAAAGGTATGCCCGGGCATTGAGGCATGTACCGGCTAGAGAGAATGTTTTTGTTTTAGAAAATGATGCGCCTTTAAAGCAACAAAAGACTTCCACAGATGATATTGTATTCAGTGCTAGAGATTCTTTTGGTATCGAGGCCCTACCATAGATGCTTTGGTCATATCCGCTGGTATTGGGCCAGCTACTGTGAGAAGAGTTCTAGTTGATTGTGGAGCTTCATGAAACATTCTCTTCAAAAAGACCTTTGATCAAATGAAAATTCCAATGGCTGATGTCCAAGCTTCATCACTTAAGATTGCTGGTTTTGCTGGGGAACCCAAACAGCCGATTGGGACCATAGATTTGTTTGTGGAACTCGAAAAAGACTGAGGAAGGTGGCTCTAAAGCAAACCTTTATAATTGTTGAAGAATTCTCTGCCTACAATGCCTTTTTAGGCTGACCAACTCTTGCTGCATTCAAAGCTGTTCTTGCCCCATGGTGTCTGACTATAAAATTCCCCGCAGATAATGGAATTGGTGTGATTAAAGGAGACCAAGATGCAGGGCAAGAATGTTATCTTACGGAGTTGCGTGAATCAAGGAAAAGAGAAACGGGAATAGGTGCGGCGGCTCCAGTCCGCATCAAAGAACCAACCTTGTAGCAATTACAGGGTGGACCCTGCACTGGTGAATGTAGCGCCGCTCGAAGAGAGATGGATCCAAGGAAAGCCAGTGCAGGGGAGAATAGGGTAGTACCGGTAGAGGTGACAGTGCCGGTACCCGTTGACCCAAAGGACCCAAACAAAGTGCTGAATATGGGTTCACAACTCAACACGACGTTTCAAAACGTTCTGAATTCATTTTTGAAGGCAAAATTGGATGTATTCGCTTGGACTCATGCTGACATGTGTGGAATATCCCCAGAGATTGCAGTACACACTCTGAACATTGATCCAAAGTTTACACCTGTGAAACAGAAAAGAAGAACGCAGGGTCCTGAGAGGACGACAGCGTTGAAGGAAGAAGTGGATCGGCTCATGGAGAATGGTTTCATCAGAGAATCTACTAATCCAAATTGGGTATCAAATCCAATGCTGGTTAAAAAATCTAACGGAAAATGGAGAGTATGCATTGACTTTTCAGATCTTAACAAAGCCTGCCCCAAAGACTGTTTCCCGCTGCCCAGGATCGATAAGTTGGTGGATGGAATGGCAGGGCATGAATTGTTATCTTTTATGGATGCATACTCCGGATATAACCAGATTATGATGCATGAGCTAGATCAAGAGGACACAAGCTTCATCATAGATGTTGGACTCTACTGCTACAAGGTCATGCCTTTCGGACTCAAGAATGCAGGGGCAACTTACCAAAGGCTTGTTAATGCTTTGTTTAAACCGCAGATTGGCAAGACAATGGAAGTTTATGTTGATGATATGCTAGTGAAGTCTAAGAAAGCAGTGGACCACATGGTTCACTTGGCAGAGACGTTTGCAGTAGTCCGAAAGTATAGAATGAAGCTTAATCCCTCGAAATGTTCATTTGGAGTGGAGTCCGGAAAGTTTTTGGGTTTCATTGTGAGCGCTAGGGGCATTGAAGCTAATCCTGCCCAGATTACTGCCCTGAGAGAGGTCAAAGCTCTTAGAACGAAGAAGGAGTTGCAAAGTCTCAATGGAAAGGCTGCTGCCTTGAGTCGGTTCATTTCAAAAGCTACTGACAAATGCATTCCATTCTTTGATGTTCTGAAGAAAGGAAGGAAAAACTTTGAGTGGACTCCTGAATGTCAGAAAGCATTTGATGAATTGGTTCGTCATATGGAAGTGCCTCCGATACTTTCAAAGCCTGACAATGGTGAAGATCTCTTCATATATTTGGCAATTTCATCTCATACTCTCAGTTCAGTGTTGGTACGGGGAGACGCAAGGATTCAACGCCCAGTCTATTATATCAGCAAAAGATTCACTGGGGCAGAAATGAACTATTCAAGGTTGGAACAGCTCGCTTATTGTTTGTTGATCTCATCAAGAAAATTGAGATCGTATTTCCAAGCTCATCCCATCAAAGTCCTCACTGATCAACCTCTAAAGCAAGTCCTATTCCGTCCTGAGACTTCGGGCCGTCTTTTGAAATGGAATATCGAACTCAGCCAGTATGACATCACTTATCACCCCCGGAAAGTAATTAATGGACAAGCTTTAGCAGATTTCATCGCAGAATGCACGGATAAAGGTGATAGTGAGGAAGAAGCCACTGATAACGTCCCAATCCAATGGAAATTGTATGTCGATGGCGTAAGGAATGATTACAGTTCCGGAGCAGGGGTTGTCATTGAAACCCCAGAAAGGCGATCGCTATGTTATGCACTGAGACTAGAATTTCCTTCGACAAATAATGAAGCGGAATATGAATCTCTCATCGCTGGTTTAAGGATCGCTAAAGAACTAAACATCAAGGCATTGCAGATCTTCAGTGATTCTCAACTTATTGTCTGCCAAGTCAAGAAGGAATTTCAAGCTAAAGGAGGGAATCTACCCGCCTATTTATCAAAATCCTGGGAGCTTCTTCAAGATTTTAACCGTTATTCAATAAACCATATACCCCGAGAAGAAAACATAAAGGCGGATTCTCTCGCAAAGTATTCAAGTACTGGTAAGCTCAACTATTGGGATTGGTTCCCATCGAAGTCTTGCCAGCTCCAAGCATAAATGAAATGGACATTGATTGGATTATGAATGTATCCCAAGAGCAAGAATCATGGATGACTCCAATATTTGAATATTTGCTCAATTGTTCTTTGCCAGAAAGTTCAAAAGAACGACAGAAGCTAATAAGGAAAGCCTCCAGATATATAGTTCAAGATGGTCGTTTGTACAGACGAGGATTTTCAATGCTATTACTCCGATGCGTGACAAAGGAAGAAGCCAAGCCAATTCTGACTGAAGTACACGGAGGGAAATGTGGGGATCATACATGTGGTCAAACTTTAGCAAAGGAAATCCTTCGTTATGGATACTTTTGGCAAGAAATCAATCAAGATGCTGCTGACTATTCCTGAAAGTGTGATAAATGCCAAAGATTTTCTAAAATTCCTAGAGCACCTTCCATTGAGCTAACACAAATGTTCAGTCCATGGCCGTTTGCCATCTGGGGAATAGATCTCATTGGGCCTTTGCCAACTGCCAAATCGAGGATTAAATATGCTATCGTTGCTGTTGATTATTTCACTAAATGGGCTGAAGCCGAACCATTGGCTACTATTACCTCTAAGAAAATGATAAGTTTTGTGACTAAAAATATCGTTTGCAGGTATGGTTTGCCTCAGAAGATAATCTCAGACAATGGTACCCAGTTTGAAAGTGAGGAGTTCCAAGATTTCTACAAACGATTCAAGATCCGAAAAAGCTTCTCAACAGTGGCTACTCCGCAGGCAAACGGGCAAGTGGAAGCAGTAAACAAAATCATCAAATTAACCATCAAAAAGAAGCTGGAAAAAGCAAAGGGTGGTTGGGTCGATAAGTTACCGCTTGCACTATGGGCATACAGAACTACCCACAAAACTACGACAGGGCATACTCCATTTTCATTAGCATACGGATCAGAAGCGATGATTCCAGTGGAAACTGAAGCACTCACACAGAAGGATCCATTTTGATCAAGATGAGAATGAAAAACTGCAACTGGAAGCGCTTGACCTCCTTGATGAAAGAAGAGAAGAGGCTAAGCTTAGAATTGCAGCTCATCAGCAAAGGATAGCCAGGCACTTCAATTCCAAAGTTCGTCAGCGCAGCTTTGAAATTGGGGACCTAATCCTGATGAGAATTATGACAGCCATAGGTGTGTTTGGGCCAAACTAGGAGGGGCATATGTCATACGCACGAAACTTCTTGATGGCACATTCAAACTCACAACTGTCGAAGAAAAACCAATTCCAAGAGCTTGGAACAGCAATCATTTGCGTCCATATTTTACTTAAAAGCTTTGCCGAAATGTTGTAAAAGAATTACGAATATATGATTCTTGTATTGAAGGCAATTGTAAAGCAAGTGTATAATGAAAAGCTATAAAGTGGATGTAGGTTCATCTTTTGGCCGAACCACTATAAATCTTGTGTTCTCTACTACTATAAACTGCTTTGTTTTATTTCGACATATTAAGTACGTTAATTGTGTTACTAAAATGTCGATTTAATAATGCAGGCCATAAAAAGAAAGCTTACCATTGCAAGACCAAGCGATCTCCGACATCACCCAGCAAGCAAACGCTAAACCATTCAAATTTCCATACTCAAATCCTACGAAAGAAGTGCTTCGAACAAAAGTTAGCGATGTGGATGGAAGTGGACTATTTTAACTAACTGCAAATGTTTGACAAACGAGCATCCAGTTAAATAGCCTATGTCTACCATCACCAACTCGCTTAACTATGAAGTATATTTCTTTGGATCAGGAAAATTGTTGGCAACTAAAAAGGAACGATATTTGGAAAAGATAACGGGGATCGCCGACATGAATAGATGGCAAAGAGACATGGGCGAGCAAGCACCAAACAGTAAAAGACCTCTTCGGAGGCATAAGCCCTCTTCAGAGGCACAACTCTTCGGAGGATAAAGACCTCGAACGGGCCTCGCTAGAAAAAGAGAGTTCTTCCTCGACATAAAGTTGTGGACTGATCGGTGATACACTCCCGTGAATCCATCCAACTAAGAGAAAGAAACTCCAAACTTCCAGGCGAAAGCCCCACTTAGAGGCACACGTTTCACCGAGATTGAAATAAAACTTCCAAGTGTTGAAACGTGAAAAGCCCTCTTCGGAGGCCCAATTCACCACAGTTGAAATGCTAAAAGATCTCGAGCGGGCCTCACCATAAAAAGAGAGTTCTTCCTCGATTGTGGACTGATCGGTGACACACTCCCGTGAATCCATCCAACTAAACGAAAGAAACTCCAAACTTCTAGAAAAAAGACCTACTCAGAGGCACACATTTCACCGTGATCTGAAATAAAACTTCACACGAGTCGAAATGTGAAAATCCCTCTTCGGAGGCCCGCTTCCCAACGAATAGGGAAAAAATAAAAGCCTCTCCCAAGAGGCAGAAACAAAAAGACCTCTAGACCTCTTCGGAGGCACGCGTTTCACCGAGATCGAAATAAAACTTCCGAGTGTTGAAACGTGGAAAGCCCTCTTCGGAGGCACAACTCTTCGGAGGCACACGTTTCACCGAGATTGAAATAAAATTTCCAAGTGTTGAAACGTGAAAAAGCCCTCCTCACAGGTACAACTTTTCGAAGAAGCATTTCATCAGAAATGCAAAACAAAGATGAAAAGCCCTCCACTGAGGTGCAATAAAAAAGGAAGACCTCTTTAAAGGCACATTTTAGCTTTCAAAGGAAGATTGGTTCGTCTATTCTTGAAAATAATCTTCCTCAAAAAAGCTAAAGTGCCCTTCGAAGGCCCGCTCTACCACATAAGAGAATTCGCTTTGTAAAAATGTATATATGCAAAAAAAAGTGATATCTCCAAAGGGTGGAGCATGAAAACTCATATGAAACGAGCTGTACTCTATTTTGAGCAGAATAATATTCCTCCAAGTATGGAAAAATTATTCTCCAGAAAATAAGAGTACAAGTCCCCTCAAAGTTGAAAATATTACAACGAGCTTATGGTATAGGGGCAACATGGTATAGCTACATTGGTAAGAATTACGCTCGAACAACATACCACAAGCTCACTACAATATCATATAAAGAAACTTGTACAAAAACGAATAGTAAATGCATTCTCAAATACAGACAGAAGTTTGTACAAACAAAAAGAATCATTTTATTCAATACTGTCAAAATTTTGTACAGGTACAGGTTTCAAAATAAAAAGAAAAAGAAAAGCGGAGGCCGGTACCCGCACAATCTCCGGTGAGTGCATGCAAAAAGCAAAAAGCAAAAATAAAGGGAAGTAGGGCCCATTACTTCTTCTTGCCACCACCTTTAGAGCCTTCACCTGACCTAATAGGCAGCTTTTCAGGATGGCTTGGGAGAGTCGGGGATGAAGGAGAGAGGCTTACTGCCGGATCGACCTTCGCTTCCTCTTTAGAAACAAGAATGCTTTTCCTCTTCTTCTTGGAAGTGGTACGCTTCCTCCTCCTCCTTGAAGAAGACTCACTTCCCGGGGTAACAAGAGCAGCCAGTTTTACGTCATCAAAAATAGTATGCTCCGGGGATTTGTTGCCTCCTTCAAGTCCTTCGTCCTTATGCTCCTACGAAGCGATTGGATCATCCAAGCCTTGAAGGGCTCCTATTAATTCTCCCTATGATCCCGGTTGGGATATAGGAGTGATTTGAGGGAATGGAGGAGGGACAGCTGGAGGAGGAGAAGTCTGTGTGGCACTTGGCGTTTTTGCTACCGAAGAAGAAAAGTCAAAAATATTAGTAACTCCGGTAAAGAAATGAGATAGCAGCTCATTGAGATTTAAGAAATAATCAAAAAGTTCGTCAAACTCATGAGGAGCAAACAAACAGTCCACTTGGGCAAGATTAACAGTAGAGTTACCTGGAGAAGTCGGCTTCCGAATATCAACCTCATAAGCCTGTGCTTCGGCGCTCTCTTCGCCTTCATCTCCACCCTGCGTGCTTGTGATCTCAGTTGTAACTTTAACAGGGGATGGACAATGAGAACCAGAGCCTGTGATGTCAACATCGGCCGAAACCGAAGGAGGGACGTGTGCAGTTAGTGGTGCTTCTTTCACAAAGTGCTGCTTCCCTGCCTCAGCTCGTGCTTTGGAAAGCTGCTCTTTTCCTCAGGCTAGAGCAGCCACGGCATCATCATCTAGAAAGTGTTCTGCAAGAGATGCTTCAACATAGCCGGCGCCTGCACCTCCAAGCATGTCAAGAATTGACTCCCAAACCTCGGCCAGGGTAATCTCATACTTCGGTCCTAAGAATGAAAGGCTCCCGCGCCCCATAACACTATGCACGTAGAAGTCAAATAAAGTGGAGTTGATGTTGGCTTTAGTCGACTCATGCGACTGTTCGGCAGCCTGCTTTCCAGCGATAGCTTCGTCACGTTCCTTCTCGGTCTTTAGCAATTGGGCTTTCAGCCTCATAATCTCCAAATCCTGGGAGTTGACCTTCTCCCGTAACTCTGCAACGTCAGCATGATACCTTCCCGTTGTTTTCTGTTCAGCCTCAAGTTGTGCCTCGGCATGTCGCTAAGCAGCGTGAGCATCGCGAACTTGCTTTTGGAGTACTTCTTCTTTTTGAGTATATGAGGTAAAAGAAGTAGCAAGCTCTTGTTTAAGTTTTTCAACTTCTGCTTCAAGCTTCTCGTTGTAATCAGCGATGTTCCTCATCTCAGTATCATGTTGGCTTGAAGTTTTCTGCCACTCGGCCTTATCATTTTCCATGGTCAGCATGGCCTCTAAATTCACGCGGTTGACCCTCTGAAGCTCATAAACAAGCTTTTGCCACCCTGACATCCGCTCGATATCAAGTCTAACAGCATCAAGATTTTGCAGCATTGCTTCTTTGTCAATAGGGACCTAGTCAAGATCGAACCGCACCCCCTTTAGGCAACAGTGCGGGAACCGGCTTCGCAGAGTAGCCGGGCCAGGTCCAATTTGGAATTTAGGCTTGTTGACTATTGTCTGAATGTTTGTCTTCCTAAGAGCAGGAGAGCTGGAAGGGATATCAAGTGAGACGGGGGCAGCGGCCTTTTCAGGAGTTGTAGATGCATGCTTTTTACCGTGCCAGGCACGCTTACTTGGGTCCTCAACTATATGACTTTTTCCCCGGTCGTCATGCGACTTTCTTTTGTGAGAGTCGTCACTTCTCTGGGAAGAATCATGGTGCTCCTCCCTTTCTCTTCTCTCATAACGCTCTTATTGATCCCTCCTCTCCTGAGCCTTTCGAGCGGCCCTCTCTTCGTCAGTTTCTCTGTAAACGGGAAGGTAGCGCCTATAGTCATATTGACTACGCCTCCTGTAGCGCTGAAAGTCATCGTAATAAGAGCCGCTGCGTCCAATAGGAGAATCTGAAATAAAAAAAAAGACAAGTATTAAAAGCCTTCAGAGAAAAGAAGTTAAGTACGAATAAGTGCTGAAAACCTATGTGTGTGTGGTGTGCAAACTACACGCGTTAGGCTACAAACCACTCTTCGGCACAGGGGTGGTAATGACTTGAGTGGCAGGCGTCAAAATTTGCTGAAAAGTGGATGTCGCCTCGACAACAGGAGCAGCAGCTTTAGGAACATCATATTTAAAAAGTTCCTGTGAAGTTATGATCAGGTCGGTTAGCCCCTGAAAAGTATCATCAACGCCAAGTTCGACGGGAGTTTCTTTTTTCGGCTTCCAGACCAGCCGCATCTTCAGAGCAACGAAGAGTTTCTTCCTCTTCAATAACTGGGCAAGTGCCGATTTGCTGGATGGTCCCGCAACATCGTTAAGAGTGGGGCACTTCACTAGTGAAGTTTCAGTAGAGGGCTCCTTCGGTATAAGCTTTCAGCAGGGGTTGAGACATCTGGTGCCTCCGCTGGAGAATCAGGGACTTCATGAGGCTGAGTGGAGCGACAAGGGTGAAGAAGTCTGAATTGGTGAAGGAATTCGTCGTTCAACAAAAATTTCATGTCTCGCTCTTCAACCGGTACAGCCACGAGCCTCTCCAGAGTTGGCTTGTGGCTGGGATCTCTAGAAGGAGGGGGGAGCGCTGAAATAAAAAAAAACAATGTTAACATTTGACAATTCAGACATCGCAAAACTCAGAGAATAGAAGAAGTAAAGGTAGATGATCTTACTTCCTTCCCTCCACACAGCATAAAACCTCGGGGGGCAGAGGAAAAAGAAGAACTGTGTTAAGAACCCATGAGCAGTGTCGGGAAGGCCAACAATCAATTTGCGATTTCGGGCACTTCTCACGACAGTGATAGAAGGGTGATCCTTAGTCCTGGTAAAGGAGCATAGGAAGCAAATCTCGTCGAAGCTTGGAAGTCGATCAAATGTTCTCCTAAATAGCACACACAGCTCCATCAGAATGGCATAACCATTAGGGTGTAGCTAGAATGGGGTGATGGCTAGTCGACGAAGAGGATTCAGGAGAACGTGGTTGAAAGGGGGAATGGCCCCGCTCAGGCACATTTGCCGGTTAACCGCGACGAAGCCAGGAGGCGCCACATCAGCAGTGTTAGTTTTCTCGGGAAGAATGGCATCTGCTTCAGCAATGCCAAACTGAGTGCATAACTGACGAAAAACTTTGTATGATAAAGATGTAGAGGCTCTCTCTGGAGGATTAACTAGGGGAGCCAGAATAAGAGTGGCTTCACCAGTCTGGATTGTTATCGCTTCTTGTTGAGAAGTCATTCTACAAAAGCAACTGGATATTCAAATGTGAAGGTGCACGTTTCCTAAAAGTGTGAAGTGTTCTGCAGAACTAATAAAAATAACAAGTAAATATAACTGGAATTAAACTAGTCGATGATTGATCGACTACCAAATTTCAGGACTTGTTAATTTAAAGTTCAGGTATAGTATTAGTGCAAACTGGGTAGTTTCAGTTGACTATTTCAATGTTGCTTTAATACTTTACTTGAATTTGATGATTTAAAAAGCACTTCGTTCACACAATCTATTTAAGTTGATTATTTGTTGTTAACTAATCTGCCATTTGACGTAGGCAGTCAGTGGCAGTATATTCGTCTCGATTTTCTGTAAATGATGTATTGAACAGATTGTTAGCTTGCAAGTCAAAAGTGATCTGTGAATGAATGCATCAAAGTTTAACAGTTCAAAGTTCAAGTAACAGTTCAAAGTTCAAGTAACAATTCAAAGTTCAAGCAGTTTATCCTGACAACTCAAATTGGAAATAAAATCAAGTTCTATCAATATCTCTAAGTTTTCAAATTTTGTTCAGATCATTGAATCACAGTCCAAAAGTTCTCAAAGCCATGAGTCGTTCACGACTTATCCTGCGAGTTGACATTGGTCTTTCACGACTTATCCTGACTCGGCTGCGACTCAGAGCCTATGTCGCATCCATGTGAGTCGGTCAAGAGTTAAGTCGTAAGGCCTCTAAAGTCGCCAAAAAGTGTTGGCTCGTGTCCAAGCTAATGCTCCACTCAACTAGCAAACCCCTCATCTAATCAGTAACCCCTCTTAACCCGTTAACCCGTTAGCCTCTCCATCAATAAAAGTCCTTATTTCCTCATGGTACTGAATCATTCAAAATCATCCAAATTCAATGTTTAGCCATCCTGACGCAAAACAGAAATCAGTTGGCCCGAAGTGTTGCAACCCATCGGTGTCATTTTGTTAATCATTTAAAGCCGAATCAGACTAATTCAGATTCAACAACTATCAGGGTAACAAGATTCACGATGAGGCATTGCGCGAGGAGGTGATTTAAGATTCAAAGGTGGAACTCACGAATCGGTGATAGTAAAGGATCGGGAAAAGAGCAGGATCACTTACGCAATATAATGGAAAAGATGGATTGTCGATCAACTAGCTTGGATTCGCCTTCAGAAAGGTGAGAAGTCGTTAATGGCAGAAAGGGATGATAAAACAGTAAAGTGAGAAGGAAGAGGCGACTGGACGACTTATATAGAGATAGGGGAGAAGATTGAAAGATGAGCGAGTTAACAAGCCTCTTTGAGTCATTCACGACTCAGGAACTAGATCGAAGCACACGACTCATGACTTAAGCGTGTACTTTGAGGGGCAATTGTTAACTCCCTTGCTCAACGACTCAAAAAGGGCTCACGACTTAAGAAAACTCAGCGACTTAAAAGGATGAGGACCCAACGGCTTGCCGACTTAACTGCCCTAAGAGAATAGACCGACTCAATACCATAAGGAAGTTGCCGACTCAGAGTACTTCACGACCTACGACTCAAGGTATGGACGACCTAACGGTTTAACAAGTTGAAGTACTTGGTGACTTACGACATAGAGAAGTCTACGACTTAACGGTTTAAAAGAGAAGGGATGCTTCACGACCTAAGGCATCCACGACTTAAGGTTTCTACGACTTAAGCGAGTATACAGCCTACGACTTAAGGAAGTTCACGGCTCAAGGTCAGTATGATTTAACGATTCAAGAGATGGCACGACTTAAGAAGGAAATGAGTTAACGACTTAACGCTATCCGCGACTTATGACCTAGCATGTGTCGTGGGCGACTTAGCGAATGAAGCACTGCTCCTTACTTAACACGGTGGCCTCTTAACTCGTACACGATTCAGGACTTGGGTTATTATCTGAAATAAACAAGCTTACCAGTTAAGCCACGACTCACGACCTGGCTTGAGTGGTCCACGACCAAAAACTACTAAGTAAAAGTCCGATGTCGCGTTACTTATACAAGTGGATGTTGACTCGTCGGCGACTTAGGACTTATACAAGTAAACCTTTGTGTGGCCATGGGGCTTGGCCAAATAATTCGGCCACGACCTACCATAAGTCAGTCACGACTTACGACCCGAGGGGGAAATTTGCCTATAAATACCAACCTACCTCAAGCATGAAGGGGACTTTTGGACAATCTCTTCAAGCTCCGATACTCTGCCAGTTTCTAAACCAACTTTATACTCGAAGTTTTGAAGAGCACTACAAGCTACTTTGAAAGACTTTCACACATCCGACATGGATTCAAAGACTTTCATCTACATCGAAGTTTAGGCTACTTACTCAAAGTGTTTTGGAACTAAAGAGATTTGTACTTGAAGAGCATTGTATCGTTTTGTAACAAGATCAGTAGTACAGAAATTTAAAGTAGACGTAGGCTACTCCTTAAGCCGAACCACTATAAAATCGCTGTTTCTTGCTGTGCTTTCTGTTATTTTAGCCGATATTCTATTCCCGAACCGTCGGGTGGTGCTTTCACAATTACACTTTACACACCGGGGTGTTAGCGTTCGATTTTAAGCATTAACACAAATTATCTTTACAAGATATATATTCCACACTTTAACCATTTGAAAACCAATTTCAAATAAATTTTCAACTTTACAACATTCATTTCAAAATGGTTCATTTAAACCAATTCAATAAATCCTTATCGATTTATTAAATTTACGTCCCAAATTCGTAAATTCATTTCCACACTTTAAAAATAAATCAATGTTTATTTTTAAACAAATTTCTCTTTCTTTTATAAATTCCATAGTGAATTTACCTTTAGCTATGAATATACGATTTCCAAATCAATTTCTAATATTCATTTTCAACTTATCTTTAAAAGATAAAATCTCAAAACATTCACTTCGTATTTGAAATACATTAGCATACTTATCAATAATAAGTAATCTACAAATCTATTCATTTTTAACATTTTGAAAATATTCAATATACTTAAATTCAAATTAAGTATATATTTTATTCTTTAAGGAAATCATTCACCTAACACATTTATTTGAGTTAAAACGAATGTTGCGTAAAACATCGTTACGACAACCCAAAATAACTAGTATAGGGATTCAAAATTAAGATAGATATATAAATCTCAATATTATATAAAATATTTCCTTTCGGAAATCATTTACTATAACAACAGTGTTATAGTCCACCATTTCCTGATTTCTCGAAAACGTCTATTTCAACAATGAATGTTGAAATCTATGTGTTCGATATTTAATGCATTTTAAAACATCTTTAAATCGTTTTAAATTCTATGTAAAACGTCACTTCCCTAAAACATTTCTTTAATATATATTCACTGTCCAAAATCGTGAATATACTTCATTAACCAAATTCAACATTTTCTACACATTTTATCTAAAGGATTTTCCACTATCCAAAATCGTGGATATACTTCCTTTAATAAGCTATAATAATTAACTTATCAAAATAAGTTGATTTCGGATTTAAAAAACAACGTTTATATATTCCACTTATATTTATTTTATAAAATCTTCCACTTATAAAATCCCTTAATGGACAAATTCTATTGATATCTCATTTAAATGCCAAAATCCAATTAATAAGTGAATTACTTATAAATCCTTTATTTTACAATATCTATTCATTTTATAAGTTCACAATTTATAAATCTATAAATTTCATTCACTTATGAAATCCGTTTATACTTCATTTTAACACTTATAAAAACTCGTTTTGTAATTCCAATATTTTTAATTTTTAAATATCAATTTCATAAACCATTTATATAATCCCTTTATAATAATTCAAAAATCCCAATTTAAACCATTTTACAAATTTATCAACTATTTATTTCAAAAATCACATTTCGGTTATATTTCAAAAAAAGCATAATTTTTATAACATTAAAATTATAACTTTTATTTATTTAAAATGAATGAATTCCAAAATTTCATTTTATTATGAAATCTCAACTTAAATTTTCAAAAAGCCAATTTTATTTATTTTCGACATCTAACGATACCAAAAATATATTCGGCTAAATTTTAGCCTTTAACGATCTCAATCACAAAGATAATCACAAAGATTATACATAGATCAACACACAACATTGAAACCAATTCAATCATTTGAGGAATCCAGTTGGATCCCTCCAACCCGTTTCCCTGCATCCACAGATGTTAGCACAATACCAATTCCGCTTCAAGACGGAATATCGTGGTATATGGGATTTATAAAATAATATCCACTTAATAGATGGCGCAATAGGGTCTCATCCTCTATATAATGCGGAAAATCAACTCCAAGTACATATATAATACCAATTTCACTGTACTGTGAAATATTCGCGGTATATGTTTTTAATAAATAACCTCCGCTTACTAACGGCGCATAATGTCTATTTTAACAGTCAATAGATAACAATCATCATTCAAACATACATTTAAGAAATTTTAAATCTAACTATTTAAAATTTAAATAGAAACTATTCGATTGAGTGAGAAGTTCTCACCTTGGTTTCAATTTCGTTTTCAGCTTTTATTTCGAATAAAATTAAACACGCGTTTAATTTTACCTGAAATTCTCACTAGCTCCAAATGACTCCAATCCAATTCCATTGCGTAGTGTTTGACAATACAGTTCCAACGCAACTAGTTTCGTAATTTTTCGATCTCGTATGAAAAAGATATAACATTTTAAAAATTATACAATTTATTATAAAATTAACTACACAAGTTTATTTTATTTTAAACCACTATCTATCCAGAGCCGTTTATTTCGCAACCAAAGATCTAGGCCATTCGTTCATTCTTCTTTCCCAGGCTATAGATGACGCACGAAACCCAAACATCGATCCTTCCCATCGCGTGCCGCACCCACAACGAACTCCGAGAACTCGATCGAACACCACAGACGCACGCGCCTACCAGAGCTCCACCTCCGGCCAGAGAGCGGCGAAGTCTGGTCGTCACCATCGCCGTGAAAATGAGCATGAACCCATGTGCTTTGAACCCAAATCGCCATCGATTTGCTTGGCTATATAACATCTCAACCATATGGATTCATACCCCTTCCAATGCTCTTCGATTTGCTAGTTGAAAGTTTTCAAAAATACTGAATGGATTGAAAGAGATTAAGGGGAGAAGGTTGGCCATTTTCGGCCCTTGATTTTGAAGTGGCGGCTAGGGTTTGAGCAAAAACCCTAATCTCTTGTTTGCAAATGTGAAAAGTTGAGGTGCTTTTATAGAAATTCTGACGAACACTATTCATTCCGGATCTTTCGAACTCTAAATATCACGCGGTGACCAACGTTTCTAGGGTTTACTCCACGTTCCAGACTCAGTGGAACAGGTTTCGGAAGCTACTTCGATCATCTGTGCGAGTTACGGCAATAAACGATCAATTTTAAATTAAATCGATTAAACCAATTTCTATACGTTTTGGCTTGCCCCACACAAACGGTAAATCCGATTGACACACAATTTGAAACCTTACAATAACATCACATTACGGATCAGATGAAACTAGTTTCGCCGAAATCTGAGACTGTTTGAAAAATGGCTATTTTTACTCGTCAATTAAATATTAAAATATTAAATTTTCACAGTTTGACTTTAAATTCAATTTTAAAAGTTCTATGACATCATTCTATCTTCAAAGTGATTAAGTAAAATTTTAAAAATCAATTTTTATCATTTTAAACCCAATTTTCAATTATTTCTGTAATTTCAACTATTAAATAATTGATTTAATTATCCAATTAAATCCAATATTCGAAAATAAATTATTCGACTTATAAATTTCACTTATTAATATTTAAATTCAATTAAATATTCAAATTTTAAATTAACAAAAATTCTGGGTCGTTATAGGTGGTATGGAGCGTAATGGATAAATAAGGACCGATTAATGCTTGTGCTGATAATTTGTAATTTAAATGTGTTAAAGTTAGTGTTCAGGTGTTTTTATTATCACGAAAAACATGGAAAAAAATTACGGGAAACAGTTTTATAACGTAAACATCATTGTAGCAAATGATACTTCCGATGGGGTCGATTTTCTTGTCCCCAATTATTTTCTCCATAATGTCAACCAATAATTAGAAATTTTTAAGTGAGACACAAAACTGTCCCTTTGGCCATGTAGGTGCGGAAGGGAAAATAGGAAAAATAGGGAATGAGCGGTTTTAACAACGAATACATAAGTACGGTTAGTTACAAATATCCAAGTTCAGGGAAAAAAAGGAGAGACAACAGAAACTAAGGTAGCAGTGGTAACGTCAGTGACATTGTAGTGTGTAACTTTAAGTATGGTCGTCGTGCACAGAGCAGGTTAAAATGTAGGCGTTGGAGAGAAAATAGCAAGTACATGTAATGAGCGGTGTTAAGAATGAATAAATCATACCACTAAGTTACAAACATCCAAGTTTAACGCGGAAAAAAAAAACAATACAAATGTAGATAGTAGTAGTGATGGTAAATTGTGTAGGAAATAGTGACAAATTAACTTGTAGGGTGCATCTTAACAGATGGTAGTCCGTAATAGTGGTTATAGCAGAAACTGGTCATGTAACCGCTTTTTTTCCTCCGTAACTTCAGCCTGAAAGCAAACGGAAGATATTTAAGAGAAGTGCTTGTGAAAGTCAGGACGTAAATGCATGTAGTAAACGATGTAAGGTGTGATTACCTGATAAACCATTGAAAACTTCTTTATATACAATGTTTTTGGTTAGCCCACGACGTCCACTCTCCAATTGACCAATTAAAATTTTTATACCCTGATATGAAGATGTTCTTGATACGGCAACATACAACTAACCATGTATGAAAACTGGGAGGGGCAAATATATGCCTATATTGTCCAATGTTTGCCCTTGGCTTTTATTTATCGTCATTGAGAAACAAACCTTAACCGGGAATTGTCGCCTATGTAACACAAATGGCCATTTTGTATCCGTGGATGTAAGGATGATGCAAGGGATTAGTACCTTCATACCGATATTAGTACCAGTAATTATTTCTGCTTCAATAACTCTTTCAGCAAGTTGAGTTGCAATTAACCGTGTTCCATTGCAAATCCCTAACCTCCGGTTCAAATTTCTTAACAACATAATTAGAACTCCTATCTTCAACTGCAAAATGTGGTTAGGTAATCCAGATATTTTTAGAGTGTTAAGAAATTCGGTAGGATAAAGGGTATGTTGATCGTCCAATTGTTAAGACGTAGGACTAATGGAATTCGCACTGAAATAGGATCTTAATTCACCGTTAATTTGAGATAGGATGTACGAGTTAATTTCCTCTAAAATTCGTTAGTTGTAGCGAGCACGCACCGCGTGCGTAAATACTCTTTGTCCGCTAACCTATTACGCAAATTAGGATATATCATGTCAACCATATTTTTAAGACCACAATCTCCAACGTCGATAAGATATTCAGAAGGTATAGTAATCCAAGAAGCATCATCGTCACCGTCTAGTGAGACTGCATCAACATTTCCATCTCCAATGTCAAGCACCCATTTTGCAAACTTCGCAACTTTCTCCATTTCCTGGGAGGTGCATGTTGAACGTTGTAGTCTCCTGTTTTTTCTGAGGGTGAAAACCTTACATTTTGCCCATAGATATGAATTGCTGCTGGAAGCAGAGACCACTATATGTCTAGTACCTTTATGAACTACCGACAAAAGTTTGTCGAAAATCACCTCCAAGTAAAACCATCTTTCCTCCGAAAAGCCTTGAAGGTCTGTCAGTAATACCAACCTGCATTATTTCCTGTAAACTTTTTCCAAAGGCCTCAAGGGCATTATGATGCATCATAGGTGCTTCATACCAAATAATTAAATCAGGAGATTTGAGCAACTGCCCTAAAGGAGACTGTTTTAATATATTGCATGTTGAATTATCAGCCATAGTAAGTGGAATTTTGAATTTTGAATGGGCGGTTGTACCGCTAGGTAGAAGTAAAGATGCTATACCAGAAGAAGTGACAGCTAGAACAATCTTTTCTTCTGCCCTGAAGTAAGTGATATTGGTTTTCCATAGAAAAGTTTTCCCTGTACCCCCACTTCCGTAAACAAAGAAGAAACCACCCTTGTTACGCTCAACAGAATCACATACAGTTTTAAATACCCTTTGTTGTTCAAAATTTAAAGACGACAGAAGTGGTTGCGACTCTTCTTTCAACATTTCCATTTCATAACCAGTTTTAGTTGTTAGTAAGCTACACTAACCTGTGAAAATTGGAATAAGTTCTGATGGAGGGATGAAGTTAAATTCTGCTACAGATCTACCTCTTCTACTAAATATCTTCTCTAATTCACGTGCAGTCTCCAACTTAAGTTGACAATCATCAAAACAATTACATTGTTGTTCGTACGTGTGCAGGTGACGCCATTCAATATCCTCCGCCAACAATTTCCAATGTCTATTCCAAAGTTGTAGTGGGTTGGATACTCCGCAGAAGAGTAGCAACATGACAAAAAGTTCGCGTAGTGATGATGCAGTTGCCCAACGTGATCCCTCAATTAAAGCTATGTTCCACTCATTATCATCTTCAAGTAATCCACGTGCAACACATGCACTTTTAAAAGAGTCATAAACAATGGAATTAACGGTTCGAATCTCTTCATAACAGGTTGGTCCTTTGACAATGTTTAGCAGTAGACGTAAATAAAATCGTTCGCCACATGTTGGATGAGCAAAATAAACTCTGCCTATTGTGTCCCCTTTCTTCCTTGCTGTCCACTTGCCAATTTTTTTGTTCCATACCCATTTTGTAGGAAAAGCTACATATGTTAGCTTTCGTGCCTCCTCACTAAGTTTATTAGTTTCCATCCACTCAGTGAAAATTCTATTGTTAACAACAGGTTGACATACTACCGCAGCCAAATTATCGTCATCGTGGAAAACAACGTCTTGCTCTTCAGGTAAATGAAAGTGTAATCGTTCGACTGCAGGTTTTCGATAGTGAATATCAAATTTGAAAATTCTCCAACTTGCTTCTAAAGCTGATATGTAACGACAATCTATATAAGTCTTTATTTCATCCACAGCGCGGACAAAATTGTGGTTCGTTACATTGTTTTCCTCAATTACAATAGCAGCACTATCGTGGCCTTTGTCGATGTACTTGAACAAATATTTAACAAACTTCGCACAATTGCATATCTCCACATTAATTTGTGCTTGATACTTCACAACTAAGCTCACATTATGCGGTATTACCCAACAATTATTAAAATTAACCCCAGATAATGTGGTGACAAAGTTATCGTTGTTTCATCTTCGGTTATTTGGAAAACCATGTCTGTCACACGTCGTTTCATGATTAATCCGTTTTGGGTAATGCTTTGAACAGTTACCGTTTATCATACATGGGCAGTTTGGATTATAAACGCCGCATGGTCCATGTAACCTAAACTGGCTGACTGATCGGTATGTAACACGATCTGCCTGACGGTCTGGTAATTCTGCACTAACGACCTTATCCACCTCAGCCGTCATTTTTGGTTTGTCCTCCTTCCGTACAAACTGTGAGATATGTGCATGAGGCAAGCCACGCTTTTGAAATTCAATAGCGTACAAAGCTGCTAAAATATTTACCAAAATTAATCAATAATCTCATTGTATGTAAATATTTTGAACAAAATTTTACTGGATGATGTGACGGACCTGCATTTACTTTTCCAAAATGTTCTTTTTCCTTTATGTCATGCATCTATTGCTGCAACTTAATGTGAAAAACGGATGAAATTATATCCGGTCTATCTTCTGCCCATTGACCTGGAATTGTTTTTAAGCACTCCTTAATCTCTAGCCGGTGAGAATTGCATGTAAATGTGACAAAGTAATCTGGAGAACCAGCCCATCGACAAATTGCCATTGCATCTTGGTAGTTCTGAATCATATACCTAGGCCCACCAGTAAAAGAGGAAGGCAAAACCATTCTCCTACCAACAGACAACGCTGATGTATCACCTACTACAACCGCATCCTTCAGCCCTTTGTACAATTCAGACCTGATGTTATGTTGGTTATTTCTAATCCAATTCAATCTGTCCTCCTCAACGCAACAGTATGCATCAACTATTAGCTGCTGGAACAATCTCCCACCATAAAGCAAGGTATTACTGTTTGTGCCAAAATTGGTCACAAACCCCAAATACCGTGAAAGCACCAGTGTATGAATACAAACCAACAATATTCAAACACAAATAACAGATCTCAACAAATATTGAACAATAATCCCAAAGTAAAGAACAGAGACACAAGTTTTATAGTGGTTCGGCTATCTCCGGCCTACGTTCACTCCAAAGTTTTTATCCTTTTCTTGATTATCCTTGATGATTACAGATGATTACAGCAGTTACAATGTCCAAAACTTGAAATAAATAGCAACAATGTTGATATGGAATGATTCTGGCAGCATCCAAGCGTTCTTTTATTCTCTAGAACCTCCGACCTCTTTTCTGAATGACTATGGGCTCTATTTATAAGCGTAGGAGGCTGATATTTTTCCTAAAATCCGGGAAGACCACTTCAGGCACGTGAAGGTGCCCACATGCCCGAAATCTGGAGGTCCGGGCCCACCTCGGGATCGATTCGAAGTAAGGTTCGAATCGATCAAGAGATCATCCAATTGAGCTGAAATTTGGTGAGAACATTATTCAACATGTATGTAAGCTCCTGTAAAAATTTCATTGCATTTGGATCAACGGTTTGGAAGATATGATCGATTCAAGATCAGAGCTCCGTGCGTTCTGCTAGGTTCGAACCCATGCTTCGAAACCATCCATTTCGAAGCCATCCCCTTCGTATCCATAAGGCCGACTCCTTCGAATCCATACTTTTCGAATCCATGCTCTTCGAAGCCGCCCCCTTCGAGTCCACATCCTCCGAGTCCATCCTCTTCGAATCCATCAACTTTGAATCCATGTCCATTGCTTCGTATCCATCATCTTCGAGTCCAAACCCTTCGACTCAATGACCTTCGAATCCATCTCCAATCCTTCGAATCCATGTTCTTTGTATCCATCGAGTCCCCATCGATTCGAAGTACCATCGATGCGAGCTTGGTGGGTTCGAATCCATCTTGATGGGTTCGAATCTGATGGATTCGAACTGAGCACTCCATCTTGAAGGATTCGAACAGCATACCTCTCCCACCTTGAATCCATCATATTTCCTTCATACGAACTCCGATTAACCTGAAATTTGAAACATAGCCTTTTCTAGTCCTTATCATTGTCTCCAACCAATTTCGTCTCAATCGGAGTTTAACAAAATTTTGACGATATCGATCGCAGCCTTGATTCCAACTGATCTCCTGTCCTGATATCCATCATTCCTCGTCCATTTGTTGATATCCCAGTTTTGACCAAAAAATGGGATAACCCTTTGCCCCCCAAAACATGCCTTGTGACAACAAGACGTGTTTTGAATAGTTCCGCATCCAATAACCGAAGTCCGAAGCCCGAAGCCATATTGCCTGAGTATATAATCCTTGACTGCTTCGAGTCGATGTCCAATTCCAGATCCAATAGCCAAAGCCGTAGCCAATTCCGTATCCATTCGAACTCGACAACTGAGTTCCAATCCATCCTTATCCCATAGCCAATAACCGAATCCGGGGCCTCTCCGGGTCGATATCCAAATCCATAACCTCTCCGGGTTCTTGCCAAGCGTAATCCACATTTGATGTCCTTGGTCCAGTGTCCCTGGACGTTGAGCTAACCTCTCCGGGTTCTTGCCAAGCGTAATCCACACTTGACGACCTTGGCCCAGTGTCCCTGGGCGCTAAACAATGCCATGGCTTAAGTCCTAAGCCGTATCCTGATCTCTCCGGACCCTTGTTGAGCATAGTCCATACTCAACGACCTGAAAATAACAATTGATAATAGAGGGCCTAAGTCCTAGGCCGAATCCTGGTCACTCCGGACCCTTGCCGAGCATAGTGCATACATGACGACCTGAATGAGCCAATTTACCACATTCGGGCAAAGTGACTCACCCCTTGCCAGGCATAATCCATACCCGACGACCGTTTATCAAAAATCAGATAAAAATCCAACCAAAATCCAATCCGAAATCCAAATCCGAAAATCCAAATCAAAACCATAAAATCAGAAAACCAAACCAGCAACCAAAACAAAATCAATCATCCGAAGGAAAAATCCAAACAAGAAAGCAAACAAAAACCAGGAGTCCAATCCGAACTCCAAAACCAAACCAGAAAACCAAGTGTCCAATCCAAAACAGAAAAACAGATTTCACAAGCCATAGCTTCGCAGATTATCATCATTCAGAGCATGCCTAGGGGCTATCTCCGTCCCCGTACATGTGTAAATGACTCGGTTGCTCGCTAATAGTTCGCTACTTATTTCACATTATCCCGATCAGTGGATGATCAGTCGACCATCATCCCTGGGCCTCACATCATCACGTCGTGAGGTGGTCGGTGGTTGTTCCTGTTCCACCGTTGCATTCCGAGCTCCGACATACTGCTGTAACTGTCCATTCCTTACATGCTCCTCGATTATATCCTTCAAGTGCCTGCAGCTGTTGGTGTCATGTCCGTCTAAGTCATGGAAGAGACAATGCCTCCCTGATGCCTTCTCTCGTTCAGAAGGTTCTCTCCTGGCTGGCCTCCGGTAGGGAAGGCGATTCCGTGTATCCATGTATATCTGCTCCAGCGACTCATTCAATCCTGTGTATGTGGAAAACTTTGGATCCTTCCATCGCTTCCTAGTGTTTCCAGAATCATTATCCAATTTCCTTTTTCCTTTGTCTTTATCCGAACCATTGTTGGATACCGCTCCAACCTCGATTGCACTAATCTTTTTCACCTTTAAATCCGTACTTGCATCTTCTTGCCGAAGGAACCTTTCTGCCTCGTGAAAGAATTCGTCGAGATCTTGTGGGGGATCTCGTATCAGAGATACCTTGAAATCAGAGTCCTCCCTTACTCCTGATACTGCTGCCATTAAAACCATCGATGGATCGGGCCGATCCACCGAAGCGACTGCCGCACTGAATCGAGTTAGAAAAGCTCTAAGCGATTCATCCATTCTTTGCTTCACCGATGTTAGTGTCATCACATTCTTCGGCCTCTTGACGTGAACCCGAAACTGCCCCAAAAACCTTTCCACTAACTCCCTCCAAGTCCCGATAGATCCTTCTTCCAGCTGCCTAAACCACATCGCAGCTATGTCCGTCAAATACAAAGGGAAGCATCGGGCCATCACTTCCTCCGATGCCCCCAGCACCTCCATGTGTCTGGTGTACCTCATCAAGTGATCTGTTGGATCTGTCTTGCCATCATATATCTCCACGCTAGGCAACTTAAACTTAGGTGGGTTCTGAGCCATCCTTATTTTCCGAGCAAACGGACTCCTATTCACTCCTTCCAAGTCTCCTTTGGCCAAACCACCTCGCACAGTTTTCCTAATCATCTCTACCAATCCAGCTTTGTCTGTCGGGGGTTGCCCCCGAGGGAACTCCGGCACATACTCTTCATGTGGTTCGTTAGTAGCAACGTTGGTTCTAGCCTGTTGAACTCTTTCCAGAGGTCCTCCTGTGTTGGATCCTGTGGGTCTGCCCCCAAGCCCTTGTTGATTGCTTTGTGGCTCCATATCTCGTCCTCCATTGGGTTCCACGACCCTAGTCCCCTGTCCTGCATCCACACCGGCTGTTGCTGTCCCTAGGTTCTGCATCCCCGCAGCTCTCATTTGCTCAAAGAAAGTCTGCATCATTTCCTGTTGGTTCTTTAATAATCTTTCCTGCAAAGAGTTTGCCATAGCCTCCATTTCATCCCGAGTTATGTAGATTGAAGCCTGTCCTTCCCCCGCTCCGGAGGATGCTTGTTGACTTCCTTCCTGTTGGCTTCTCTCAGCCCTTTGCCTTCTACTATTTTGCCTGGTCATTGTCCATGAATTCAAACTCTTTAAAATCTCCAAATCCAAACTTCAAATCCGATGTAGCGGGTGCTAGTTGTTCTCGGTGGAAGCACCAAAGTGTTTGTGCCAAAATTGGTCACAAACCCCAAATACCGTGAAAGCACCAGTGTATGAATACAAACCAACAATATTCAAACGCAAATAACAGATCTCAGCAAATATTGAACAATAATCCCAAAGTAAAGAACAGAGACACAAGTTTTATAGTGGTTCGGCTATCTCCGGCCTACGTCCACTCCAAAGTTTTTATCCTTTTCTTGATTATCCTTGATGATTACAGATGATTACAGCAGTTACAATGTCTAAAACTTGAAATAAATAGCAACAATGTTGATATGGAATGATTCTGGCAGCATCCAAGCGTTCTTTTATTCTCTAGAACTTTCGACCTCTTTTCTGAATGACCAGGGGCTCTATTTATAAGCGTAGGAGGCTGATATTTCTCCTAAAATCCGGGAAGACCACTTCAGGCACGTGAAGGGGCCCACATGCCAGAAATCTGGAGGTCCGGGCCCACCTCGGGATCGATTCGAAGTAAGGTTCGAATCGATCAAGAGTTCATCCAATTGAGCTGAAATTTGGTGAGAACATTCTTCAACATGTATGTAAGCTCCTGTAAAAATTTCATTGCATTTGGATCAACGGTTTGGAAGATATGATCGATTCAAGATCAGAGCTCCGTGCGTTCTGCTAGGTTCGAACCCATGCTTCGAAACCATCCATTTCGAAACCATCCCCTTCGTATCCATGAGGCCGACTCCTTCGAATCCATACTTTTCGAATCCATGCTCTTCGAAGCCACCCCCTTCGAGTCCACATCCTCCGAGTCCATCCTCTTCGAATCCATCATCTTCAAATCCATGTCCATTGCTTCGTATCCATCATCTTCGAGTCCAAACCCTTCGACTCCATGACCTTCGAATCCATCTCCAATCCTTCGAATCCATGTTCTTTGTATCCATCGAGTCCCCATCGATTCGAAGTACCATCGATGCGAGCTTGGTGGGTTCGAATCCATCTTGATGGGTTCGAATCTGATGGATTCGAACTGAGCACTCCATCTTGAAGGATTCGAACAGCATACCTCTCCCACCTTGAATCCATCATATTTCCTTCATAAGAACTCCGATTAACCTGAAATTTGAAACATAGCCTTTTCTAGTCCTTATCATTGTCTCCAACCAATTTCGTCTCAATCGGAGTTTAACAAAATTTTGACGATATCGATCGTAGCCTTGATTCCAACTGATCTCCAGTCCTGCTATCCATCATTCCTTGTCCATTTGTTGATATCCCAGTTTTGACCAAAAAATGGGATAACAATTAGCATCTCCCTCTCTATATTGCAGTATGTACGCATAATATTCACGCATGGTTACCATGTCGTCCTTGTCGATATCAGTCGGGTCGATGGACTGATAAGGTATGTTCGGTCTGTAACCATCCTCTGCATAGGGAAATAAGAGGGGATACTACATGGCCATAAAACTGGGGTGCTTCTCGTTTATTCTCTTAAGCAGTCCACTTCTCTCTTCAATTATAATGTCCCTATAACCTTCACTTCAGCTACCATTCCCTGTAACCAACGCTGCAATCTCAGAAGTTGTTGGTATATTGTACTGCCTACCATCTCCACCCCTGCTTTCCAACAAATGAAGCGAAACATTGGTCAAACAACTACTCTTATACCTGTCTCTGGCCATCCGAAATACCTTAGCCAGCTCGTTACTGTCATTGAACATAGATATTAAATTTTTAATAATAAGAGGGTTTGTAGACTGGTTAGCTGACAACCTCGGCGCATTAACTCTGTTTGTAACCTCATTGGCTGTGTCATAGATATATAGTTGTGCAAATTTAGCTTGCCCCTCGGAGGGTAGCATAGAGCCTAGTTTATGATAATTCTGCCCACTAATTCTAAATACATAAGGACCCTGACCTATGTTCACTGAATTATCAATCCGGCCACCCATAGATGTAAATGCAAACATCCCATTATATACCTGTATGTTCTCTCTGAAATTAGAACTGTCACAGCCACCATTGTAATCAAGCAGGTTATGTAAATAGTCAGGGCATTTCTTATACCTCGGTAACTTAAGTTTACCGCCCTTACAGCAAATAGAGAACTTCGGATTCACGGGTCTTCTTGACTTCCTGTTCCTTTCTTTGTACCAAACTGCTGCATTACAACATGAGCAAACATAGGCAGGACCACCAAAATTCCATGGCTGCACCGCAGCTCCTATTCCAAAATTTTAGCGGTGAGCTTTCATAACACAAATGCGTACTGAAAACATGCTAGGAAAAAACAAAGTGGTAGAGGAACCGTTGTAAGGATGATTAGCGGCAAAGTGAACTGTACTGGGTAAACCATACAGTATGTAAAGTTGATATTAGCAAACGTAAATATGTTCAAAACGCAACAGGTAAATGGGTTATTCCAGGTTATATTACAGTTTAGAAGAGAGAGGAAGAACAAGAGTACACCAATACCTGTGCCTACTTTTGCAAACACACTGCTTTGGGAACTCGGTGAGGAATATCGTCCATTTTCTTTTTTCCCTATTTATGTTACGGTGGAAAGCAGTAGTTGTGGTGTGTTAATTTGTGAATTAAATAACGGTATGTAAATCGGCATAATGTACCATTACGGCCAGTCCGTCTTGAAGTTATATTTGGCCTATATGACGCATCTCCATAGGATGTGCTTGTATCTTCCATCGTTGTCCCCTGTTGCTGTAAAACTGTTGACCTTCTTCTTTTTCTCACATTCAATGCACCTCTTCTTTCAGCTCTAGCATCCCTAGCCACAACTGTGGTATCCATAATTTCTGATTAATCAAATGACCTGTAAAGGTTTACACTCGTCAGGTGGACAGTACGTAGTATGTACAGCCGGCATCAGTGGTAGTAACTATCGTTAGGTACTGATTAAAGATCAATATGGTACTACTTCACTACAAATTGTTTAAACGGTGACATCAGTAAGGGACAGAATTCGAAATGCTTAATTATGCACAGATCGTATGGTCCATCAATCAATCATACATGACAAAAAAATAAATTTAGCCAATAGGCTTCTGCACAAAAATATGGTCAGCAGGGGATATGTCGGAGAAAACAATGTTTAGTATGTTGGTTGTACAATACAGTCACTATTTTCGACATGGTACGTCAGACGGAAAACAACTCGATCATATGGTTTGAATAGAACGGTGAAGTCACAGATTATTGAAACAAAAATTTATAAGTACAGCTACAATTTTCCTTACTGAACATTCACATTGCAATCTACCATATAGTCAGAAAATGGGAGTAGCTGACACGGGAGTCATATGTCAACAGGAAGTTAAATGGTTAACTAACCACACAATGTGAAAACCTGACTGAAATCCTACGACAGTTGTGTTGATGTTACTTCAGTACTCAGCTAAGATGCAAATTATGCAGTGTGAGGAGAGCTGAGAAAATTATACTCTACGTCTGTACAGTCATATTCATAAACTTATTACTGTTACACATGATTACTTCCCACATCCGTGATCAAATTAGCAAACTACCATGTTTCAACCTCCGACTACAATTTCCTTACCAAGATTTACACCGGTTTAATCCTCTTAGTACAACATCATCCTACGGGTAACTTTTAGTTGAACCGCAAACAAATAGTATTTATGTAGGTAGAAAACAGAGTTAGTAATTAACAATGGTTGGTAAAATGTAGCTTGCTATATGGTGTAACAATATGCTGTGTAGTGTAGAAAACTGAAAATAGTTGGTCATATGATCAGGAAAGCAACCATCTGAAATTATACAATAGTACAGCTAAAAGATTAGCATAGAGCAAAAATTTTAAACAGTCTTAATCTATTCAAGTAGTAATATTCATTAAGCATAGATTTGATGTATGCTCGCTTATGAAATTGACAGAGGAAATTGTTAAATCTACACTTATGCTTTATTTTTTTTCCTACTACACCCTGTCTATCAAATTTAGGATTGTTACGGCATCTTGAACATGACAACAGCTTGTCGCATTGCTTTGATATAATTAGCACTCTTATTTGAAATTTACAAATTTCATATGATTCGTAGATGTAGCAACATATCATCACTTAGCTTTACTATACAGTTGATATACCTACTGATTTATATGATCAATAGGTACATCAATGTCCATACCGTCAGCAGTAGGCCGTAGGAAAATAGAAGGCGAACAATATAGTGGTTTTGGAAGAAGAAAAACTGTAACAAAATTAAGGTACAACTATCCAGCATATAGTCAGTTGGAATACAATAATAAATAAACGCGTAACACTACCAGTTACGACATAAAATTAGATCAACTTATATCTTACCAACTTTGGAAACAGGAATCAACAAGGCAGTGTTAGCACCGAAGCGATGCAATTATGAAAGATCCACAATATTGCTGTTTGGAAATGGAGAGGAGGGACAGTTATGATGGAGTTATGTATCATGCAATGCAAAACTGTTATTGTTAACTCCGATTATTGCCGCGACCTAAAAGTAAGCAACCTAACTGAAGACGCGACCTAGTGACCCAAGAGATGAAACGATTTAGCAGCCTAATTAGTGGAGCGATCTGAAGAAGGTTACGACCTAGCGGAAACCAGCGACCTAAGAGTAGCTGCGACCTAAAGTGTTGCGACCTAAGATTGTCTTGACCTAAAGGCAGCAGCGACCCAAAAAGGCCGCGACCTAAAAGGACAAGCAACCTAAGGAAGGGCGCGACTTAACTGCAGAAGTAACCTGGCGATCTAAGGATTGTTGTGACCTAACAGAAAGCTGCAACCTAAAGGAGGCCGCGACCTAAGAGTGAGTGCGACCTGAAGATGGACTCGACCTATAGAACTCCGCGACCTAACTATCCACCGACCTAAGAAGCTCCGCGACCTAAGGAAGGTCGCGACCTAAGGGACTCAGCGACTTAAGATTAACTATGGCTGCAGGAAAGTACTCACGACTTAGGTTAGGTCGCTAACGACCTAAATACCATAAGATAGAAGACTATGCAATGCCACAGGGGGATAGGTCGCTCACGACCTAGTACTTGTGCAAATCAGCATGCGTGAGGAAGGAGGGGCCAATACTCTTCAGGTCAACTACAACCTTACTTAGATCGATCACGACCTACGACCTTACTTAGGTCGGTCACGACCTACGACCTTACTCTGAAAAATGCCTATAAATATGACCCTAACTCCAACTAGCAAAGGACTTTTGGGCTGATTCTCTTCAAGCGCCGTTACTCTGCTGCATTCCAAACCAATCCAACACTTAAAGCTCTCAAGACACGAAGAACGCTACAAACAACTTCAAGAAAAGATCACACACATCCAACATGGATTTAAAGACTCTAATCTCCATTGAAGTTTAGGCTACTTGTTCTAAGTGACTTGTAATTCAAAGTGTATTGTACTTGGAAAGAATTGTATCAGCTTGTAACGAGATCATCAATAAAAGTACTTAAAGTGGACGTAGGCTATACCCTTAAGCCGAACCACTATAAAATTGTTGTTTACTGCTTTTCCGCTATTATCTGCTTGTAATCTGTTCCCGAGTTATCGGGTGGTGCTTTCACAACTATAACTCATACACCGGGGTGTTAGCGTTCAAATTTTAGCGTTAACATTTTTGCTGCTTTCACTGAGAATTGAACTCAGGAGAGCTATCATCATTGCTTCATAGAGGTTTGTAGAGAGAATTTCATTGAAAACCAGAAGTCTATCCGAGATTATGGCTCCTGGAAGGAAAAGTAGATCTGTCAGATCTGGGAATATTCAAGAGGGAACCTCCGCTTCCCCTATATCGAATCAAGCCATTCCAGCTGTCGGAGTTACAAAGGCAGAGCTGGATGCTGCAATCTTAGGGCTGAACCAACAGATAAATGCCCAAAATGCACAATTCGAGGCTTAGAATGCCCAGAATGCCCTAATTCTGAATAGGTTGAACGATTTGCTTGGGGCAAACCGTCAACCGGAAGATAATGAAAGGAATTTTGCTGGCAACATTCGTGATGCTGAAGAAAGAAATGCTCCTGAAAGGACTGCTAGCCCCTTTGAACGAACGCTTCCAGAGGTTGGTGGATCTGGAACTCGACATGATGAGGAGTATCTTTCTGGAATGGTCCGACAAATTATGAAAGAGAGTATGCAGAGGGTTGAAGACGAGAAAGAATGGGGTTTTGCCCCAAGTAAAACTCCTTTTACCGAGAAAGTCTTAAAGGCTGAATTCCCAAGGAAGTTTGTCCCACCAACCATTCCAGCTTACAGAGGGACGAGTGACCCGAACGAATTCTTATACAAATATGATTGGCACATGACAGGTGCCAGAGCCTCTGATGAAATAAAGTGCCAATATTTTCCTGTGTATCTCGAAGGTGTGGCTCTGCTTTGGTTCACTAAGCTGCCAATCCGATCTATTGATCAGTTTTCGGACTTGACCCGGAAATTCAAGGAGCAGTTCAGACTATATGCTTCAAAGGCCAAGGACATCATGTCGCTGACGAGTTTAGAACAGAATCCACGTGAATCTATCAGATCTTTCTTGAATCGCTTTAATATAGCGCTAGCTGAGGTGGACAATGCAAAACCGCGAATGATATTGACTTATCTGATGAAGGGAATCGACAAGTCGAGCGAGTTTGGGAAATGGCTAAACATGAAGGAGCCAAATTCCCTTGAAAAGTTCTATAAAAAAGCAGATGAATTCATACGCTTAGAAAGCCGTCCCGTACCGGTAAAGGCAGTGTTGGAAAAAGCCAAAGATAACACTGTTGTTCCACGCAAGAATGAATCTGTAGGGCAAAAAAGGGAAAATAACAATGGGAAGAAGCAGAGTAATTTGAAGAAGCCCCGATCCTTCAAGCCATCAGAATATACTCCTTTATCAGATACGCCGGAGCGTATCTACCTTGCCACTAAAGATTCTATTGACTTTCCTAAACCTCCTCCTCTAAGGACCGGGAAAAAGGCTATACAGAGTGGGAAGTTCTGCCGCTTCCATAATCAACCCGGTCACGAAACCGATGAATGCCGACAGTTGAAAAATCTGATTGAAGAGTTGCTAAGGGAAAACAAACTACAGCAATTTGTGAAAAAGAACAGCAACAATCCTGCTTCATCTAGTCAGGGGCAACAGGCTCCTACTCATCAGCCTAGGACGATTGAAAAGGCTGTAGGGCATGAATCTGGAAGGCCCATTATCAATGTCATTACAGGAGGACCTCACCCAGCAGGCAGAAGCTGGGGTGAAATGGAAAGATATACCCGAGCTTTAAAGTATGTACCAACCGAGGAAGATGTATTCGTTTTGGAAGGTGCTACGCCCTTGAAGCAACAAAAAACTCTTGATGATGATATTGTATTCAAAGCTAGGGATTCCGCGGGTATTGAAGCTCCTACCTTGGATCCCTTAGTCATCTCGGCTGGTATCGGGCCAGCTATTGTCAGAAGAGTTCTCATTGATTGTGGCGCATCCTGCAATATCCTCTTCAAGAAGACATTCGACCAAATGAAGATCCCTATGGCTGATGTGCAAGCTTCATCGCATAAAATTGCTGGCTTCACTGGGGAGCCAAAACAGCCAGTAGGAACCATTGATTTGTTTGTGGAACTTGGAGAAGGAGAAAGAAAAATGGTCCGCAAGCAAACTTTTGTGATTGTCGACGAATTTTCTGCTTACAATGCTTTCCTTGGTCGTCCAACTCTGGCAGCATTCAAAGCTGTTCTTGCCCCGTGGTGCCTCACCATTAAATTCCCTACAGACAATGGAGTAGGAGTTATAAAAGGGGATCAAAATGCTGGGCGAGAGTGTTATCTGACAGAGCTACGAGAAACCAGAAAAAGAGAAATGGGAAAGAATGCGGCAGCCCCAGTCCGCATCAAAGAACCAGCCTTGTAGCAATTACAGGGCGGACCATGCACTGGCGAGCACAGCGGAGAAAGGAAAGAGATGGACCCTAGAAAAGTCAGTGCAGGGAGAAATAGAGTGGTACCAGTCGAAACGACAATACCAATACATGTTGACCCAAAGGACCCAAACAAGGTGTTGAATGTGGGTTCACAACTTAATGTGTCAATTCAGAATATCTTAATATCTTTTTTAAAGGCAAATCTGGATGTTTTTGCTTGGACTCATGTCGATATGTGCGGAATATCCCCAGAAGTTGCAGTGCATGCTCTAAATATTGATCCAAAATTTACACCTATGAAACAAAAGAGGAGAACTCAAGGTCCAGAAAGGTCAGCAGCATTAAAAGAAGAAGTTGATCGGCTCATGGAGAATAATTTTATCAAAGAATCCACCTACCCGAATTGGGTTTCAAATCCAGTGCTGGTTAAGAAAGCCAACGGAAAATGGAGAGTATGCATCGATTTTTCAGATCTAAACAAGGCCTGCCCCAAAGACTGCTTCCCATTACCCAGAATCGATCAACAGGTAGACGGAACAGCGGGACACGAATTGTTATCTTTTATGGATGCCTACTCCGGATATAACCAGATTATGATGCATGAGCCGGATCAGGAGGATACGAGCTTTATCACCGACACTGGTCTTTACTGCTACAGAGTAATGCCCTTCGGGTTGAAGAATGCAAGGGCAACATACCAAAGACTCGTTAATGCTATGTTCAAACCGCAACTGGGCAAGACTATGGAAGTCTACGTCGATGACATGTTAGTAAAGTCTAAGAAAGCAGTGGATCACATAGAACACTTAACAGATATGTTCGCAGTCCTTCGGAAGTACAGAATGAAGCTCAATCCTTTAAAATGTTCATTTGGAGTGGAATCCGGCAAGTTTTTAGGCTTCATCGTGAGCGCTAGGGGCATTGAGGCCAGTCCAGCTCAAATTACTCCATTGAAAGAAGTCAAAGCTCCTAGAACAAAGAAGGAATTGCAAAGTCTCAATGGAAAAGTCGCCGCCTTGAGTCGGTTCATTTCCAAAGCCACAGATAAATGCATCCCATTCTTTGACGCCCTAAAGAAAGGAAAGAAAAACTTCCATTGGACCCCCGAATGCCAAAAAGCTTTTGATGAATTGATTCACCATATGGAAACGCCTCCAATACTTTCTAGGCCTGGCGATGGCGAGGATCTTCTTATATACTTGGCAGTATCATCTCATGCTTTAAGTGCAGCGCTGATACGAGAAGACAAAAGGATTCAACATCCAGTTTATTATATCAGCAAAAGACTCACTGGGGCAGAGATGAACTACTCTAAGTTGGAAAAACTCGCCTATTGCCTACTAATTGCATCTAGGAAGTTGAGGCAATATTTTCAGGCTCACCCTATCAGAGTCCTCACTGATCAACCTTTAAAGCAAGTCCTGTTTCGCCCTGAGACTTCGGGTCGTCTTCTAAAGTGGAATATTGAACTCAGTCAGTATGACATCACTTATCATCCCCGAAAAGCAATCAATGGACAAGCTTTAGCAGATTTCATTGCAGAATTCACAGATAAGGGTAACAGTGAGGAGGAAACAGTCGATGATTCCCCAATCCAATGGAAGTTATATGTCGATGGTGCAAGAAACGACTGCTGTTCTGGAGCCGGAGTTGTACTTTAGACCCCTGAAGGCCGATCATTATGCTATGCACTAAGATTGGAATTTCCTTCAACAAACAATGAAGCAGAATACGAAGCCCTTATCGCTGGCTTAAGGATTGCTAAAGAATTAAACATCCGAGCGTTACAGATATTCAGTGATTCTCAGCTTATTGTATGCCAAGTCAAAAAGGAATTCCAAGCAAAAGGGGGGAATCTGCCCGCCTACTTGTCAAAGGCTTGGGAGCTCCTGGGTGATTTCGATCATTACATGATAAGTCACATTCCTCGAGAGGAAAACACGAAAGCAGATTCTCTCGCAAAGTATTCTAGCACAGGCGAAGCCCATTTTCTGGGATTAACTCCAGTGGAGGTCCTGTCGACTCCTAGCATTGATGAGATGGATATTGATTGGATCATGAGCATGTCTCAAGAGCAAGAATCATGGATGACTCCGATAACAGAATATCTGCTCAATGGATCTTTACCAGGGAACTCAAAAGAACGACAAAAGCTACTGAGAAAAGCCTCTCGATATATAATCCAGGATAGCTGATTATACAGACGGGGATTCTCAATGCCATTACTTCGATGTGTATCCAGGGAAGAGTCCAAAGCAATTCTAGCAGAGGTGCATGGAGGAGAATGTGGTGATCATTCAAGTGGCCAAACATTAGCAAAGAAAATTCTCCGATATGGATACTTTTGGCCAGAAATTAATCGAGATGCAGCAGAGTATTCCCGAAAATGTGACAGATGTCAAAGATTCGCCAAAATTCCTAGAGCTCCTTCCACTGAACTCACACAGATGGTCAGTCCATGGCCGTTTGCAATATGGGGAATAGACCTTGTAGGACCATTACCAACTGCCAAATCTGGAATTAAATATGCCATTGTTGCTGTAGATTATTTTACTAAGTGGGCAGAAGCTGAACCACTGGCTACTATCACCTCAAAGAAGATGATAAGTTTTGTGACTAAAAACATCATTTGCAGATACGGTGTGCCTCAAAAAATAATTACAGACAATGGTACCCAGTTTGAAAGTGAAGAATTCCAAGATTTTTGCAAGCAATTCAAAATCCGAAAAAGCTTTTCAGCAGTGGCTCATCCGCAGGCAAACGGGCAAGTGGAAGCCGTGAACAAAATTATTAAGTCAACCATCAAGAAGCAACTTGAAAAAGCAAAAGGTGGTTGGGTTGATAAGCTACCACTGGCACTATGGGCATACAGAACCACTCACAAAACTGCGACTGGGCACACCCCGTTTTCATTAGCATACGGGTCAGAAGCAATGATTCCGGTAGAAATAGAGGTCCCTTCACACAGAAGAATTCATTTCAATCAAGCAGAAAACGAAAAGCTACAGCTCGAAGCGCTAGATCTCCTTGATGAAAAAAGAGATGAGGCTAATCTCAGAATTGCAGCTCATCAGCAAAGAATAGCCAGACATTTCAATTCCAAAGTTCGCCAACGCAGCTTTGAGATTGGAGACCTAGTCCTGAAGAGAATTATGACAGCGACAGGTGTGTTTGGGCCAAATTGGGAAGGACCATATGTCATAGGTCAGAAGCTTCTTGACGGCACATTCAAACTCACTACTGTTGAAGGAGATCAAATTCCAAGGGCATGGAACAGCAACCATTTGCGTCCATACTTTACTTGAAAATTTTGTTGAAATATTGTAAAAAGAATTATGAATGTATGATTCTTCTAATTGAAAGCAATTGTAAAACTGATGCAAGTAAATAATGAAAGAATATAAAGTGGATGTAGGCCCAATTTCCTGGCCGAACCACTATAAGTCTTGTGTTCCTCATTATTATTACATGTTTGCTTTATTTTCGATATAAAAAGTACATAGAATGTGTTGCTGAAATGTCGATTTAAATTTTTGCAGACAATGGAAGTGAAACTTGCACATAAAAAGACCAAGTGATCCTCGCCAAATTTCAAGTCACAAAGGCCCCGAATTCAAATCCTAGATAGGAAGTACTTCAATTGAACGGCTTATAATTTCGACAGAAACGGGTCTTTGCTAATAAATTGAGATCGTTTGAGCAAACAAACATCCAATTAAGAAGCTAATGCTCGTTCTCACGAAATTGCCTGACAATGAAGCACACTTCCTTGGATTAAACAAGTTACTTGTGAGAAAAGGGAATGAAAGCTAAAAAAAAAAAAAAGCAGAGGATCATTGAAAAGGCATAAGCAAGTGGACAGAGGAACAACCAAAGCCATCATCGGCAGCACAAGTCCTCTCCGGAGGCACAACTCTTCGGAGGATAAAGACCTCTAATGGGTCATACGTCACAAAAAAGAAAGTTCTCTACTCAACAAAAAAGATTGGAGGAGTCATGACCCTCCAACCATGAGAGAGTAACTTCCAGGCGATGAAAACCCTCTCTGAGGCACATTTCACCAGGAGTTGAAGTGTAATGACCGCTCTTCGGAATTTCACTTCACCAGAGTTGAAATGCAAACAAAATAAAGACCTCTTTGGAGGCACATTTCACCAGGAGTTGAAGTGTAACAACCGCTCTTCGAAATTTCACTTCACCAGAGTTGAAATGCAAACAAAATAAAAGACCTCTTCGGAGGCACATTTCACCAGGAGTTGAAGTGTTACGACCGCTCTTCGGAATTTCACTTCACCAGAGTTGAAATGCAAACAAAATAAAGACCTCTTCGGAGGAACATTTCACCAGGAGTGGAAGTGTAACAACCGCTCTTCGGAATTTCACTTCACCAAAGTTGAAATGCAAAACAAAAGAAAGACCTTCCCGGAAGCCCACGTTTCACCGAGATTGAAATAAAACTTCCAAGTGTTGAAACGTGAAAAGGCTTTCTTCGAAGGCACAACTCTTTGGAGGTACACGTTTCACCAAGATTGAAATAAAACTTCCAAGTGTTGAAACGTGAAAAATCCCTCCTCAGAGGTACAACCCCCCCTCCGAAAGCATAATCAAGAAGAAAGACCTCTTCGGAAGCCCACGTTTCACCGAGATTGAAATAAAACTTCCAAGTGTTGAAACGTGAAAAGGCTTTCTTCAAAGGCACAACTCTTTGGAGGTACACGTTTCACCAAGATTGAAATAAAACTTCCAAGCGTTGAAACGTGAAAAAATCCCTCCTCAGAGGTACAAATTTCTATTTAAAAGAAAAATCCTCATCAAGAGCATACTTTAACTTTCGAAGGAAGAGTGATTTACCTATTCTAAAAAAAAAGGGGGAAAGAAAGTTAAAGTACATTCAGAGGTCCGCTTTACCACATAAAAGAATTCACTTGGCAAAATGTGTACATACGCAAAAGGAAAACGTGACTTCTTCGAAGGACAAAGCGTAAAAACTTATATGAAAGGAGTTGTACTCTATGAAAAATCTTTTCACGAATGAAATAGTCATTCTACAGAAAATAAGAGTGCAAGTCCCCTCGAAGTATAGAAAATTGCAGTAAGCTTATGATATGGGGGCAGCATGGTATAGTTGTATACGATATGATATAGCTACATCGGTAAAGTACGCTCAAACAACATACCGTAAGCTCACTGCAATGTCATATAAATAAACTTGTGCAAAAATGAATAATAAATGCATTCTCAAATTCAAACAGGAGTTTATACAAAGAAAGAGGAATCATTTTATTCAACATTACTTTATATACAGGTACAAGTTTCAACAAAAGAAAAGCTGGGGGCCGATACCCGCACAATTCTCGACCAATAGATGCAAAAGACGAGAAGCTAAAAGCTGAAGTCCTCATTTCTTCTTGCCACCCTTGGACCCTTTGCCTGTCCGAATGATTAGTTTTTCAGGGCTATCTATAGGCATAAGGGAAGAAGGAGAGGGAGGTGCAACCGGTGCGACTTCCGGTTCCTCTTCAGTAGTGATGATTTTCTTCCCCCTCCTCTTCGATGTTCCGTGCTTCTTTCTTCTCTTCGAAGAAGACTCACTCCCTGGAGTAACAAGAGCGGACAAAACTACGTCATCAGAGGGAGTCCGCTCCGGAGAGATCTCGCCTCCTTCAAGTCCCTCGTCCTTCTGCTCTTGCGAAGCGATAGGGTCATCCAAGCCATGAAGAGCCTCAATCTGTTCCTCTTGAGACCCGGGTTGTGAAGCAGAAGGAGGAGTCACCTGAAGAGACGGAGGAGGGATAACCGGAGGAAGTGAAGTCTGCACAGCACTTGGCGTTTCAGCTGCAGAAGAAGAGAAATTAAAAATATTAGTATCTCCCCGAAAGAAGAGAGATATGGGTTCGTCGAGATTCAAGAAGTAATCGAGAAGCTCATCAAACTTTTGAGGAGTAAGCAAGCAATCCACCTGAATCGGACCAACATCAAAATTACCTGAAGATGTTTGCTTCGTAAGTTCAATCTCATAATTCTGAGCCCCGATATCCTCCAAATCCTCATCATCAGTAGGGGTGATTACCCCGGTTCTTATAGGAGGCGGCGAATGAGCACTAGAGCCTGTAATGTCCACTTCGGGAGAAACTAAAGGACGTTCAGAAGTGGTAGGCGGTATTTCTTTCTCAGAACGTTCCCCTTCCGCCATTCCGGCCCGTGCCTTGGCGAGTTGCTCTTTTCCCTTGGCAAGAGCGGCGCGGGCAACATCATCGAGATAATGCTCTTCAAGAGCTGTCTCGGCGTAGCCAGCACCTTTGCCACCTAGCATATCAAGTGCTGCCTCCCAGACTTCAGCTAATGTAATTTCGTATTTAGGGCCTAGAAAGGCAAGGCTGCCACGCCCCAAAATGCTATGCAGATAGAAATCAAATAATGTGGAGCTAATATCAGCTTTGGTTGCTTGATGGGCCTCTTCGGCCGCGAGTTTACCAGCAACAGCCTCGTCACTCTCCGTTTCGGCTATAGCAAGTCGAGCTTTTAGCATCTCTATCTCCAAGCTTTGAGAGCCGGCCTGTTCTCGCAGCTGTAAAGTTTCAGCACGATATTCTTCTATGACCTTCTCTTGGTGTGTAAGCTTATCTTCGACTGCCCTTTGACTGGCATGCGCATCTCGTACTTGTTGCTGAAGCATGCTCTCCTTTTGAGAATGGAAAGTAGATGAAGTAGCTAATTCTTCCTTAAGCTTTTCTACTTCCGCTTCCAGCTTTTCATTATAGGAAGCAATACTTCTCATTTCGGCGTCATGCTGTTCGAGAGTCTTCTGCCACTCAGCCTAATCGTTCTCCATTGTGAGCATGGCCTCGAGATTGGCTCGGTTAACCCTCTGAAGCTCGTCGACAAGTTTTTGCCAGTTTGACATTCTTTCAATATCGGTCCTGACAGTATCAAGATTTCGCAGCATAGCCGGTTTGTCGAGAGGAACCAAGTCGAGATCAAATCGAACTCCTCTCAAGCACCACTGAGGAAATCGACTTTGAAGAGTGGGAGGACCTTGCCCGACTTGGTATGCGGGCCGGTTGATGATTGCTTGAATGTCGGAGCGAACGGGAGCAGGAGATTGAGCAGGAACATGTTCAGAAGCTGTTGGCATTGTTTCTTCGGTAAGTCTAGCCCGCTTGCTGGAAGAATCGTCTATGTGACCTTTACCTCTCTCATCGTGAGCTTTTCTCTTTTGAGTATCATCATCTCTGTAGGGAGGGTCATGTCTTTCTTGTTCCCCTCGGCGACGTTCTTCATATGCTCGTCTCTCGTCGGCTTTCCTGATGGCCCTCTCTTCATCCGATTCTCTGTAAGCAGGGAGGTAACGCCTGTAGTCATACTGGCTACGCCTCCCGTAGCGCTGGAAATCATCATAGTACGAGCCGCTGCGCCCCATAGGAGAATCTGGAATAAAAATAATAAGCTTTAGAAATCTTTAAAGTACAAGAAGATAAGTGCGTAGAAGTGATGAGAAATCCAAAGTGTCGTGTAACGTGTAAACTACACGCATCGAGTTACAAACCACTCTGTGGAATAGAGGTAGTGATAACTTGAGTAGGAGGAGTTGACATTTGTTCTAAAGAAGATGTCGCCTCGATTACAAAAGAGATAGTTTTGGAGACATCATCTTTGAAAAGTTCTTGAGAAGTCATAATTAAATCGCTCAACCCCTCAAAAACATCATCGCCATCATGTTTTTTGGAACTTGCTTTTTTAACCCCTTCGCTAGTAGATTTTCCGGAAGATCGTGGGGGTTCTTCCTCTTCGGTAAGTGGGGCAAGTACAGACTTGTCAGACGGCCCCACAACATCCTTCGGAATTGAACACTTTACCAGTGAAGTTTCTATAGAAGTTCCTCCCTGCATGTGCTCTTTAATAGAGACCGGGGCATCAGGAGTTTCCGTCGGAGAATCAGGAATTTCTGTCGGAACTTCATGAATTTGAGTGGAACGAGAAGGATGTAGAAGCTCAAACTGATGAAGAAGTTCTTCTGTCAATAGAAATTTTACGCTTCTTTCTTCAGCAGCCACAGTGCTTAGCCTTTCAAAAATTGACTTATGGCTAGAATCTCTAGAAGGAGGAGGAAGTGCTGTAAAAATAAGGAATGGAATCAGCATCTAGCAATACGAACCAGGTAAAACTTAGAATAAAATTAAAGAAAGAAGAGAAAAAAGATCTCACTTCCTACTCTCCATTCTGCGTAAAATTCTACGGGGCAACGAATGTAGAAATATTGATTCAGGAAACCATGTGCACTCTCCGGCAAATCCAAAATAAGTTTGCGGTTCCTCGCACCTCTTACAAGTACAATTGAAGGGTGGTCCTTGTTCTTCGCAAAAGTGCACAAGTAACAGATTTCCTCAAAACGCGGAAGATGGTCAAGAGTCCTCCTGAACAGAACGCACAATCCATCAAAATAGCATAGCCATTGGGGTGCAGCTGGAAAGGAGAGATCGTCAGTCGAAGGAGGATTTGTCAAAGAAATTCATTAAAAGGAGGAATTGCTCCACTTAAGCACATTTGTTGATTAATGGCAACAAAACCGTAAGCTGGTCTATCAGCAAAGTCATTTTGTCCAGGGAGTAAAACTTCTGCCTCGGCAATGCCAAATTGAACGCATAATTGATTAAGCGCCCGCTGTTTCAAAAGGGTAGGAGTTCTTTCCGGAGGATTCTCTAGTGGAATAGCAATCGGGAAAACCCCTTCGGCGTGTTCTATCATCTCTTCTTGTTGAGACGTCATTCTACATAAGCGACTGGATGTTCAGATGAGAAGGTGCACGTTTCCTAAAAAGTGTGAAGTGTTGTGCAGAACTAAAAAAAAAAAGCAAACATAACTGAAATCAAACTAGTTGACAATTAGTCGACTATGAGATTTCAGGACTTGTTAATATAGAGCTCAAGTGTAGTGTTAATGCGAACGAATCAGCTTTAACTGGATATTTTAGTTTTGCTTTAACACTTCACTTGAATTCATTGGTTCACAGCATTTCGTTCACACAGTTCATTTAAGTTGATTACTCTTTATCGGCTAATCTGTCATTCGATGTGGGCAGTCAATGGCAGTATATTCGTCCCAGTTTTCTGCAAATGTTATGTTTAACAGGTTATTAGCATTAGAGATAACCTACAACAAAGTGCAACAGAATTCAAGTTCAAACAATTCAACCAAGTCTTCACGGAATTTCACAAGTCTTAGGTCGTCTAGCACCTAGCATAGGTCGGGCTTCATTAGGTCGCGCTATGCAAGTTAAAAGGTTCAAGGCAGTACAAACTTTCCAAGTCCTAACTCGGCCGCGACCTAAAGCCTATGCCGCAAAAGTATAGGTCGTTGATATATTAAGTCGCTATGCAGTCATTCAAGAATGATAGGTCGCTAAATTGTTAAGTCGTTCTGTTCAAAGTGCATGTGCAAATTTGCCAAGTCCTAGGTCGTCCAAATCCCAACGCGACCTAAGAATTAAGTCGTGAATTTGAAAGTCCTTGAGCTTCCCTTAGGCCGTAAGTTATCTTAGAATGCTCAGATCTACTAGGTCGCTGACTTCCTATCCACGCTAAAGCACATCAGACCCAGTAACCCGTTAACACTAATAACGCAGAATCCCTCATTCTATTCGTGAAGATCATCGTCTTTTCATACCACCAAGTCATTCGAAAAACGACTCCATATACCTCTGATCTGTTATAGACCTAACTCACTGTTGTGCGTTCGGGAATCACAACAACAACAATAGCCAGTGACCAACAGGAATCGATCGCAATGCAACTCAGAGTGAAGCACGACGTACAAAATCGATTTGGGGTTCAGAGGTTAGAATTCGTGGTTCGATGGTGATTATGGAATGAATAAAAATCGAAGATGCTTACGTGATTTGATAGCAAGAATGAATTGCTGAATGATTTGCTTGAGTTCGTCTTTAAAATCACGGAATCCAGTTAATGGCAGAGCAAGAAATTGGAGCAGTTAGATAATGAAGAAGAAGCAACCTAGCAGTTTATATGGAGCTGAAAGAAGAAGGTGAGTAGACACGCGAGTTAGCATATGTTTTAGGTCGCTCACGACCTAGCAAAGATAAGTCGAAGCATGCGACCTATGACATAGGCCTATACTTCGAGGGGCAGATGTTAACTCCGATTATTGCCGCGACCTAAAAGTAAGCAACCTAACTGAAGACGCGACCTAGTGACCCAAGAGATGAAACGATTTAGCGGCCTAATTAGTGGAGCGACCTAGCGATCTGAAGAAGGTTACGACCTAGCGGAACCCAGCGACCTAAGAGTAGCTGCGACCTAAAGTGTTGCGACCTAAGATTGTCTTGACCTAAAGGCAGCAGCGACCCAAAAAGGCCGCGACCTAAAAGGACAAGCAACCTAAGGAAGGGCGCGACTTAACTGCAGAAGTAACCTGGCGATCTAAGGATTGTTGCGACCTAACAGAAAGCTACAACCTAAAGGAGGCCGCGACCTAAGAGTGAGTGCGACCTGAAGATGGACTTGACCTATAAAACTCCGCGACCTAACTATCCACCGACCTAAGAAGCTCCGCGACCTAAGGAAGGTCGCGACCTAAGGGACTCAGCGACTTAGGATTAACTATGGCTGCAGGAAAGTACTCACGACTTAGGTTAGGTCGCTAACGACCTAAATACCAGAAGATAGAAGACTATGCAATGCCACAGGGGGATAGGTCGCTCACGACCTAGTACTTGTGCAAATCAGCATGCGTGAGGAAGGAGGGGCCAATACTCTTCAGGTCGACTACAACCTTACTTAGATCGATCACGACCTACGACCTTACTTAGGTCGGTCACGACCTACGACCTTACTCTGAAAAATGCCTATAAATATGACCCTAACTCCAACTAGCAAAGGACTTTTGGGCTGATTCTCTTCAAGCGCCGTTACTCTGCTGCGTTCCAAACCAATCCAACACTTAAAACTCTCAAGACACGAAGAACGCTACAAACAACTTCAAGAAAAGATCACACACATCCAACATGGATTTAAAGACTCTAATCTCCATTGAAGTTTAGGCTACTTGTTCTAAGTGACTTGTAATTCAAAGTGTATTGTACTTGGAAAGAATTGTAGCAGCTTGTAACGAGATCATCAATAAAAGTACTTAAAGTGGACGTAGGCTATACCCTTAAGCCGAACCACTATAAAATTGTTGTTGTTTACTGCTTTTCCGCTATTATCTGCTTGTAATCTGTTCCCGAGTTATCGGGTGGTGCTTTCACAACTATAACTCATACACCGGGGTGTTAGCGTTCAAATTTTAGCGTTAACAGTTATTGTGAACTGCACATTGACTCAAAAATTTAAACGGTACGATTATTGAATAAACATCTTTTATATTCTATGCATTTGAGTGTTCCCACTTATAAACCAAAATTAAAGCTACATCAAAAGTAAAAGAGTCCAAAAATAGTTAGTGTACATATGGAACTTGTGATGGCCCGAAAATTTTAACGAATTAAATTGGAATAATTAATCGATTTTAAATATTTAAAAGTTACTTTTAACTTGAAATTCAGGATATTAATATTTACTTGATAATTAAATCATTGAATTATATAGTTTAAATATTGAATTTAATAATTGAAATTGGGTAAATTTTTTAATTTGAGATTCTAAGCCAGTTAAGAATAATTTGAAGGCTTACAAACTTTATAATGATGATATTGAAAGAAATAGAATAGTTGAAATTTAAATTTAAAGATAATTTGTTCAATTTTGAAAATATATCGTTTAAATTGAATTTAAAAATCGCCTTCCGAGGCACAGTCTCGGAATTCGACGAAACCAATTCCATTGGATCCGTAATAGTTAGTTATTATTGGATTTCAATTTTCATAGCAACCGGAGTTGTCGTTTGACTCTGGCAGCACGAAATGCTTAGATATATTTTAATCGATTTAAATTAAATTTGATCGTTTAATTCTGTAATTCGCACATACGATCGAATTAGCTTCCGAAACACGTTCAATTGTGTTCGGAACATGGGTAAAACCTTATAAATGCCGGGCGACTTGCTTGATTCATAGTCCGTTCGTATAGCTTGTAAAATATAAGAATATTAATAAAATTTAAAATAATAAACAACTTCTTCAAGACGCCTCCCTTTCCTTCCCAAACAGGCCACCCTCTTTCCTTAAAACCGTATCTTCCTCTTTCCGTTGAAATTCATTCTCCTCCTCTTGTATTCTTGTATGTTCGACTTCGAGAAAAAAAAAACAAACAAAAATGGCGACCGAGTGTTGTATCCACGGCGCGTAAGGGTTTGATCTCGCGATGTGTATTCGAGCGTCGTTGTTAGGGGAGCAAGGTCAGGCCGCGTTAGGGTTTCGGTCAGGCTCTCTCGCGCAAGCATCGGAGGGGCGACGACTTCAAGTGAGAACGCAAGTCGCGACTGGGTAGCAGAGAGTGGGCGACTTGACCAAATTTCGAGCGAAGTTGCGTGTTGGAGGGAGGGAGCGGCTACGATGGGGATTTGTAAGGTTTGGGTGCAATGTCGTTGAAGGCTGCGACGTTGGGGCCGTGACTGGTTCTCTCTCGATAATTGCAGTGAGTAGTCTTTCATCTTTTTTTATTATCATTATTATTATTATAGCTGTTTGTTTTAACTGAGGCTGATAAATAAAAAAAAAGATAATAAGATAAGAAAGATGGAATTGTTTAAAACATTTATGAATCCTGTAAGTTAAATGCTTTTCAAACTTAAATTAAGACAGTTGATTTATTGTTAAATTAGGAATGTACATAAAGGATACTTAAAACTTAATTATTGTACAAATTAAGTTAAATGTTATTGTGATTAGTATTTAACAAAGAAAAAGTTTAACTTAAGTATAAGTGAGATTTGGTCACTTATGGAATAAGTCAAAGATTAATTAAGTAATTGATTTGAAATTTCTGATTGAATAATTTATAATTAGTGATATACGAATGGCAATTAGGTTTTAGTAATTAACAATGAAGTTTAACAATTAATAGCTAGGGAAAAATGAATTAAAAATCTCTTGGGAAGTAATAAATTAATAATCACTAAATGAAATTAATTGAAGGAAGTGGATTGCCAATTGCGAGGCAAATGTGAGTAAATCTCACTCTGTTAGTTTATTATTTAAATTTGAATGGTTAAATTTAAATAATTGGTGGAGTGATTAAATTGATTAGACGTGCACTAATGTTGAGGTGACTTGGATTTTGGTTGGTTCTCGGGTTAAATGTGGATTGACTCGAAATATTTGGTTTTAACTTGTTTTTAAAACTTAAGCTATAAATAAGGAAATATTTCCATTTTATTGTTGATAAGGACTTAATGGTTGTGATCCATCAAAATTAGCAGGGTAATTAAAATAGATAATTAATTCAACTAATAAATGATTCGGGTTAATTAATTTAGTAGTTGAGAGTTTGAATTAAGTAAGTAAGGAATTAAGTAAATTAATGAAGTTTAATTAAAATTGGAAAATCATTGGGCGGTTTAATGAGTAATTACTTGAGTAAGATATAACATATAATTGCTTGTAGAATTAATCAAGAGATTAACTAAGATAATTAATAAGTAATTTATTTAATGAAGTAAATAAAAGATAATTAAATATGGGTAGAGGTTGTTGAGAAGGGTTAATATCGGGGTTTAATTAATGTAATTGATTTGGATTAGGATAAATGGAAATGAAATTGGAATTCATAATGTATATAATTAAGGATGTAATTTAAGATGAAATTAATCAATATAAGTGACTTAAGAGAAGTTAATTAATATAAGTAGTTATGGGACTGTAATTAATATAGTTAATTAATTTATGAAGTAATTAAGATTACCGATTGATTTGGGTTAATAATAATTAATATCGTGAAAATTAATTAGCGATAATTACTTGAATGCAATTGAAAGTTAATTAATCCGGTGTGATTAATTAAAATGAATAATGAAGAGTTGATTAATTAATTGATTTGGAATAACTTAATATTAAATGAAGGAATCTAAGTGGTCGAGAATTAAAATTCAATTGGAATCAATTGAATTAATTTGTATGTGATCAAACTTTGCTTATGGATGATTGAATGGTATTGGATGCTTTTGAATGAGTTGATATTTCTAATATGAAATGTTGTAAATTTCATTTGAATAACTTGGATTAGGATAATATGAGTCTTGAAGAGACCGAGGTCGGGTATTTGGGAAATACCCGAAACCATTTTGAATATTTATATATTGATTTGTGAAATCAATAGGATGGATTAAAATGATTATGTAGACTGGAAAATTTATCTAAGTTTGGCACTTAAAAATTAGTAGTTGAAATAAGAGTTGTCTATAGTGAAATGTGAATTGGTTAAATTGATATAAGTTACCCCGGGTTTTATATAAGTTGTTTGCTTTAATATTCCTGGTTAGTTGGGTTTACTCACGCTGGTTTCCAGCCTGACCCGGGTGTTACTTTGACGTAATGCCCGGGTCAGATCGAGTATTACAGATTTTCAGGTAGGTACGCTCTGTAGCTCAGGAGACGAGCTGGATGGCTATAGCGTATAAAATATTTCCGCTGTATTATATTGCTGTGTTTGTGAGACATGATAATTGTATATATTCAGTGACTGTATATATGTAAAAATTCTGATGTATATTAAATGTAGTCGATAGATATAGTATTCTTTTGTAAACTGTTATTATTTATTATTATATTTTATCCGCTGCGAATGTGGGATGTTTGGTGTTCTGTGCTTCTTCTTCTTCTATCTCTTTCTTCTTTTCATAACTATCTGGAATTTTCGGGTTAGAAAATTCCGGGTCGTTACATGGAACTAAATAGTATGTATTTCTATTTCGTTATTATGAAATCACACATGTACAAAGTTCATATGAAAAAAAGTAAATAATGAGCTTTCAGTACAAACAGACTAAGGATGCAATTATTATACACAGAACCAAGATACAAATCATTTTGGTAGCCAGAACGAATAGTTCACTATTAACTGTGCTTGCTAAAAATGTATGACGCCTCTTCATTTGTACAACTGATTGCATTTTAAAGGTAATTGAAAAAAAAGTCAAACTGGTGGAAAATCTGTTTGCTGTCTGTGAACTGTACTTAATATTATATACATGATCATATTCACTTCATGTGACCAAGAGATTGCAGATGGAAAATCAATTCTAAAATTTTAATCGAAATTGCCTAGTTTGAATGTTCTAGGTAGATATTTTAATTATATAAACTAGACATAAAAATGAATAAATATATGAAAGTGAAAAAAATCAACCAAACAAAACATTATATGTGTGAATGTGTTAAGACGAAAATAAGAAATAGTAGTCAAATACCTATTAGTAAGTGACTTTGGAATGTTAATGGATACGATATTATATTCTACATGAGATTCACAACATATATATTAAATAAACATATAAAAGGGATACAATATACATTCTAAATGTAATAGTTTGAAGAATTCTTCAAATTTTTAGCATCTAATTTTATCTAGCTCAGCATAATATATGGTTGTAAGTGTTCGGTTCAATAAGAAGGCAGTAATAAATACATGTATGTTTTAACAAATAGTGCTCTGACATTAATCGATAACATCAAAGTAATTACAATTCAAATACAACAGACAACTGTGTTTCATGGCAAAGCAAACCCAAACATAACTTCAGTCTAATTATATATTCAACTGCTTATTCTGACACGTTTGTTTATCCTACAACATAACTTCAGTAGGATAAAGTTCTAATTTTATATTTAGTGTCCGTGCTTATGCACACTTTATAGTTTGACTTAGTCCACACCTGTGCACTGAGTTTGAATCAGTGCAACCACCTTATCCTACCTACTGGGATATGGAACTATATTTGTAATTAGAACTGTTTTGATAGCCAACCATCTAAACAGCTAAAACCATATAATTTTATTTTGAATGTATAATAATGTAAAAAAAAAAGTTACTCAAAATTGAAGAGGGGGTACATAGAATCAAATATATTTTTTCAAAATTTATTTGGTCATCAGTAAGCAATATAAAATGGTGGATTCATATCCTTCCCTTTTCTTAAATAGTGAAGCATAAGCATTTTCAAATGTTGTCTTCTAGTTCTCCACTGAAGCGCCTTATATTAGTAGTTATCCTGCACTATAGCATCTACCAAACAGATTCTAATTTACAATCAAACTAATAAAATGGAAGTAAAGTATCGGTTGACAACTGTAAAAAAATTACGGATATTGTTGAAGGGTGACTGCAGAGGAAAATATCTACTGACTTACCATCAATAGGTACACCAACTGAAATAACATAAAATCAATATTTAGTTCTAAATAACATCATGAGATACAACTCATGATCTCTTACATTTCACAACATTAATAAATATCGGTGTTTAATGGTGATAGAGAGTATCAATATCTCTATGTACTTTAACAAATTGAGTTTTTGTTTCATATACTGTATTTTATAGTTGGAAAAAAGGAGAATGAAATTATGATTTTGAAAATGGAATAGCAGTATGATTTGTGTATGTAGTCTATTATATGATATAATAATATGTGTTAACGCTAAAATTTGAACGCTAACACCCCGGTGTGTAAAGTGTAGTTGTGAAAGCACCACTCGATGATTCGGGAACAGAGTATAAGCAGAAAACTGCAGAAAAAACAGTAAACAACAGCAGTTTTATAGTGGTTCGGCTTATGATCAAGCCTACGTCCACTTCAATCCTTTTTATTGCTGACTGAATTAAAACTTATTACAATCTCTTTTAATTACAATCCAACTCAATTCAAAAAGACAAGTAGCTAGAGAAGACTTCGTCGTGACAGAGTTCTTTGAATCCATGATTGGATATGTCGAATCTTTGTGCGAAGTTTGGTCTAAAAATCTTGCGTGAGTTTGAAGTGGTGGAGTTTAGATTGTCTTGAAGATAGTAGAGCCTTGATGTCACGAAGAGAATGATCCAAAAGTCCTTTGAACATTGGAGGTGGTTGCGTATTTACAGGTGTGATCCTGGGCAGTAATTTTTCTTTCAAGTCATGAGTCGTGCACGACTCATGTAGAGTCGTAAGTCGCGCTCGACTCAAGGTCCAAGAGTCAGCAGGCAGTGGGGTAAGTGAAGTGGTTCTGAGCTTTTCTTCGTTCATCTGGATATAAGTCCTAACTCGTTCGCAAGTTAAGAGGTCACGGTTTAAAGTGAGGCAGCACTTAAATCTTGGCTCTGCTGTTTTAGGTCGTAACGTCTTTAAGTCGTGGACTTTCTTAAGTCATGACATTCCCTAAGTCGCTTAGGTCTTAATCCTGTTAGGTCGTTAGCTCCTTAACTCGTAAGCTTTCCCTGAGACATGACATATCTTAAGTCGCAGAGGCTTTAAGTCGCGGGTTTCTCTGAGATGTGAGTCGCTTTGTTTTCCTAAGTCGTTTACGACTCATGCTAGGTCGTAAGTCATAGACAGCTTTAGGTCGTTAACTTATTTCCTTCTTGAGTCGTGCCATCTCTTAAGCCGTAGACTTCCTTAAGTCATCTGGACCTTAGCTCGTTAGGTCGTGGAGACCCTAAGTCGTGTACCCTCCTTGATCCATTGAGTCGCTGTCTCCCTTGAGTCGTTGAGTTGGCCATTTCTTTAACACGTTAAACTGTTAGGTCGTACCATTCATAAGTCGTTCATGCTTTGTCTTGTTAAATCGTCACACATCTTAAGTCATGAGGTTTGCTAAGCCGTAGATTTCCCTTGATCCGTTAAGTATCTTATGTCGTAAATCGTCCTAGGCCTTAACTCGTTGTCTTAACGGGGTTAACATTTGCCCCTCGAAGCACACACCTAAGTCGTAGGTCGTGTGCTTTGACTTACCTTAACTCGCTTGTGTCGCTTCAAGTTCCGCTGTCTTGGTGTATAAAAGACTTGAGTCTTTTCTCTTATTTCTTTCTGCTCATTATGAATCTCCTAAGTCGTATCCGCCCTTAGCATATCTCCGAGCTTCCTGCGGCGATCCTGACTTGATTCTCTTTCAACCACCTTTAGCTTCACATCACGTAAGCAATTTTCCCATTTTCTAATTGCTGATCATCATTGTCAATTTTTGAGCTCTGTCTTCCGTCTCTGATTCCCCCCTTTAACCGTGCGAGTATTGTTGCATTGGTCATCGAAGAACTCAAAGTTTGTTTGATTTGACTTAAGACGACTCGTGATTTGTGGCGATTCGGTGGTGTGGCAGAACTGGGGTTGTTGTTGATTGAGTGGTTATTGGGCTAACGGGTCAAGAGGATGAGGAGTTTCTGATTGGATGGGGGGTTTGTCGATTGGGTGAAGTGAGATACTAAATTGGATACGACCCAGCATTTTTGGGCAAGTTATAACCTTCCGCAACTTAACGAGATACGACATGAGCTTTGAGTTGCGGCCGATCTAGGACTTAGAGAAATTCCCATTTCTTTGAACCGAATCCCTTCCTCCTTACCATGCTTTACGACTTATAGGACCAATGATTTTAAGGAGCCAACGACTTAACTTGCAGGAAATCTTTAAGTCAAGGGCGACTTAACCTTTAGGTCGTGGACGACTTATCCCTTAGGTCGTGGACGACTCAGCACATGGACAATCGTTTACTGCCGAATTGTTTCCTAAGTAAATTTCATAACTCTGTTAGGTTGTGAACGACTTAGGGTTTAATGGATTTTTGGACTGTGACTAAATGGCTTGAACAAAAATTTGTAAACTTCAAGACATCGACAAAACTTGATTGTACTTCCAATTTGAATTGCCAGAATATACTGCTCGAACTTTGTTGCGTTTATTTATAGATTATTCTAACTTTAATGCTATCAACCTGTTGAACACAACACTTGTAGAAAAATGGGACAAATATACTGCCATCGACTACCCACGTCAAATGACAGATTAGTTAATAACAGATAATTAACTCAAATAAATTGTGTGAACGAAGTGCTTTCATCAATTTCAAGTAAAATATTAAAGAAACACTGAAATAGTCAACTAAACTGACCAGCCTTCACTAATATTATGCTTGAACTTTATATTAACAAGTTCTGAAATTTTATAATCGATCAATCATCGACTAGTTTAATTCCAGTTATATTTACTTGCTATTTTTATTAGTTTTGCACGACACTTCACATTTTTAGGAAACGTGCACCTTCACATTTGAATATCCAGTTGCTTGTGTAGAATGACTTCTCAGGAAGAAGATACAACGGTTCAGACTGGAGAGGCAATTGTTATTCCGGCTCCACTAGTTAATCCTCCTGAAAGAGCCTCTTCTACTTTATCGTACAAAGTTTTTCGCCAATTGTGCGCTCAGTTCGGCATTGCTGAATCAGATGCCATTCTTCCCGAGAGAAGTAACACTGCTGACATAGCACCCCCTTGCTTTGTAACAGTCAATCGACAAATGTGCCTAAGTGGGGGTGTTCCTCCTTTCAATGATTTTCTCAAACAACTTCTTCGTCAATTGGCCATCGCCCCATCCCAATTACACCCCAATGGTTATGCCATTTTAATGGGGTTGTGTGTACTATTCAGGAGGACGGTTGATCGATTCCCAAGCTTTGACGAGATTTGCTTCCTATGCTCTTTCACCAGGACTAAAGATCACCCCTCTATTACTGTCTTGAGAAGTGCTCGAAATCGTAAATTGATCATTGGTCTTCCTGACAGCGCTCATGGGTTTTTGACTCAATTTTTCTATGTCCGTTGCCCCCGGGGATTTTATGCTGTGTGGAGAGAAGGAAGTAGGATCATCTACCTTTTGCTCTTCTATTTTTTGAAGTTCAAATTGCCAAGTGTTAACTTCATCATCATATTTTTTAGTTCAGCGCTCCCCCCTCCTTGTAAAGATCCCAGTCACAAGCCAACTCTGGAGAGGCTTGTAGCTGTTCCGGTTGAAGAGCGGGATATGAAATTTTTGCTGAACGACGAATTCCTTCACCAATTCGGACTTCTTCACCCTTCTCGGTCCACACACCCCTGCGAGGTTCCAGACTCCCCACCTAAAGCATCAGGTGCCCTGGTTTCTACAGACACATCCATACCAAAAGGACCTGCTCCTGAGGCTTCGCTAGTGAAGTGCTCCACTTCTGTTGATGCCGCGGGGCCATCTGTCGAACTTGCCCCGGTTATTGAGGAAGAAGATCCCCAGGGATCTCCCCGACGGTCACAAAAATCTGGCGAAGTGGCCGGAAAAACTAGCCTTGCCAAGCAGAGCAGGGACGATACTTTCGAAGGGCTGAGCGACCTCTTTGCCACCTCGCAAGAGATCTTTAAAGATGATCCTATCACTACCGGGGTTTCTTCTTCATTAGTTGAAGCGACTTCTATCCTGCAACAGACTCCGTCGACTCAAGAGTTGACGCTAACTATTACACCCACAACCACTTCTCAATTAAAGAGTGGTTCGTAGTTCGATGCGCGTAGTTTGCACGTCACACACACTTAGAATTTTTTCGACACTTTTATGCTTCTGACTTTTTGTACTTTGAAGAATTCTAAGATTTAGCTCTTTTTTATTTCAGATCCTCCGATGGGGCGCAGCGGATCCTACTATGATGATTTCCAGCGCTGCGGGAGGCGTAGCCAGTATGATTACAGGCGTTACCTCCCCTCTTACAGAGAATCTGATGAAGAAAGAGCCGCTCGAAAGGCTCAAGAAAAGAGGGCTCAAGAGGAGCGTTATGAAAGAAGAGAGAGGGAAGAGCGCCACGATTCTTCGCTGAGAGGCGACGATTCCCATAAAAGAAAATCCCATGATGACAGAGGAAAAAGTCATATGGTTGAAGATTCGAGCAAGCGAGCCTGACATGGTGAGAAGCACACCTCTACAACTCCTGAAAAGGTTACTGCCCCTGCCTCGCTTGATATTCCTTCCGGCTCTCCTGCTTTCGGGAAGACAGACATCCAAACAATAATTAGTAGGCCCAAATTCCAAGTCGGACCGTGTCCAGCCACTTAGCAGAGTCGGTTTCCATAGTGGTGTCTGAAGGGAGTAAGGTTTGATCTTGACTTGGTCCCCATTGAAAAGTCTGCTATGTTACGAAACCTCGATGCCGTCAAGCTTGATATTGAGAGGATGTCGAACTGGCAAAAACTTGTTGACGAGCTCCAAAGAGTTAATCGTGCGAACATAGAGGCCATGCTCACTATGGAAAACGATAAAGCCGAGTGGCAAAAAGTTCTTGAGCAACACGACACTGAGATGAGGAGCATTGCTTCTTATAATGAAGAGATTGAAGCAAAAGTTGAAGAATTGAAACAAGAGCTTGCTACTTCCTCTACTTCCTATTCTCAAAAAGAAGAAGTGCTCCTAAAACAAGTGAGAGATGCTCATGCCAGCCAAAGGGATGCCGAAGACAGGCTTGAAGTGCAGAAAAGAATTAGTGAGGGCTATGTCGCTGATATTGAAGAGCTTCGGAAGAAGAACAGCTCCCAAGAGGCGGAGATTCAAATGCTTAAGCTTCAACTTGCTAAAGCTGAAATGGAGTGTGATGAGGCCGTTGCCGGCAAAATTGCAGCTGAAGAATCTCACGAGGCAACGAGGGCCAACATCAGCTCAACATTATTTGATTTCTATCTGCATAGCATCTTGGGGCGCGGTAGCCTCGCCTTTCTAGGCCCCAAGTATGAAATTACACTAGCTGAAGTTTGGGAGGCCGCACTCGATATGCTCGGTGGTAGCGGCGCTGGCTATGCTGAGTCAGCTCTTGAGGAGCACTATCTTGATGATGATGCTCGTGCCGCTCTCGCTAGGGGAAGAGAACAACTTGCAAAAGTAAGGGCCGAAACAGCGGCAGGAGAATATTCAGGAAAAATCACCTCAACTGCTCCAATTCAACCTTCTCCTTCAGCCGAAATTGACATTATCGGTTCTAGTTCTCATTCCCCACCTCCTACTAAAGTTACCACTGATATCACAAGCGTACAAGGTGGAGATGAAGGCGGCGAGAGTGTCGAGGCACAGGCTTACGAAGTTGACGTCAGGGAACCGACTTCTGTAGGTAACCCTACTGACAATCTTGCCCAAGTAGACTACTCATCTGTTTCTTACGAACTTGATGAGCTTTTTGACTGCTTCTTGAATCTCAGGGAACCTTTATCTTCGCTTTTTGCTGACTTGAACTTATTTCCTTCTGCAGAGAAAACGTCGGGCATTGTTCAGGCTTCTCCTCTTCCAATTATTCCTTCCCCGCCTCTTAAGGTCACTCCTCCTTCTGCCTCGCAACCCGGGTCACAAGAGGAGCAAATAGAAGCTCTTCACGGCTTAGATGATCCCGTTGCTTCTCAAGATCCGAAAGGAGAAGAAACTGAAGGAAGCGAGAGGACTCCAGAACCAACTGGCTCCGACGCTGAACCGTTATCCAAACTTCTTTCTCCAGGGAGTGGGTCTTCCTCCAAGAAGAGAGGAAAGCAGGGAGTTTCCAAGAAGAAGAAGAAGAAGGGATCTTTAACTGGCGAAGAAGAGATGGAAGAAAGTCCGATCGAGCCCCTTTCTCCTTCATCCCCTATCCTTACAAGCCGGCCTAAAAAGTTGGTCATTCGGCCAGCTGCGGGCTCAAAAGGTGGGCGGAAGAAGAAATGATGGCTCTGGTTCTGTGGCTTTCATATCGCTTTTTGCCTTTTTTTGCATGTACCGACCGGAAATTGTGCGGGTACCGGCCCCCCGCTTTTCTTTTGCTCTTTACTTTGGGACCTGTACCTGTATAAAATTCTAATAGTGTTGAATAAAATGATTCTTTTTCTTTGTACAAACTTCTGTCTGTATCTGAGAATGCATTTATTATTCATTTTTGTACAAGTTTCTTTGTACGATATTGAAGTGAGCTTTTGGTATATATTGTTGGAGCGCAATTTTACCGATGTAGTTATGCCATGCTGCCCTATACCATAAGCCCATTGTAATATTTTATTTTATGAGGAACTTGTGCTTTTATTTTTTAGAGAATAATTATTCCACAATTGGAGGAATATTATTTCATAAAAAAAAATTACAAACAAGTTACTATGCTTCGTCCTTCGAAGATATCACTTTTTTACTTTGTGCATATACACATTTTACTGAATGAAATCCTCTATGTGGTAAAGCGGATATTTGAAAGGTACTTCAACTTCTTTTTGAGGAAGAGAATTTTCTAGAATAAGTAATTCGTTCTTCCTTTGGAAGTTAAAGTGTGCCTTTGATGAGGATTTTTTTTTTTTTACTTTGAAAAGTTGCTCCTCTGAGGAAGACTCTTTCACGTTTCAACACCTGGAAGTTTTATTTAAATCTTGGTGAAACGTGTGCCTCCGAAGAGGTCTTTCTGCTTGATTGTGCCTCCGGGAGGAGTTCTTTTCATTTATGCCTTTGGGAAGAGGTCTTTCTGTCTTATTGTGCCTCTGGGAAGAGGTCTTTTTGTTTCTGCCCCTTGGGAGAGGCTCTCTTTTTTTTTTTTTTTTTTGCATTTCAACTCCGAAGAGCGGCTGTTGCACTTCAACTCCTGGCGAAATGGTCCTCCAAAGAGGGCTTTTATTTCGTTTTACATTTCAACTCTGGTGAAGTGAAACTCCGAAGAGCGGCTGTTGCACTTCAACTCCTGGTGAAATGGGCCTCCGAAGAGGGCTTTTATTTCGTTTTACATTTCAACTCCGGTGAAGTGAAACTCCGAAGAGCGGTTGTTGCACTTCAACTCCTGGTGAAATGGGCCTCCGAAGAGGGCTTTTATTTTGTTTTACATTTCAACTCCGGTGAAGTGAAACTCCGAAGAGCGGTTGTCACACTTCAACTCCTGGTGAAATGTGCCTCCGAGGATTGCCTGGAAGTTACTCTCTCATGGTTGGAGGTCATGACTTCTCCAATCTTTTTTGGTTGAGTAGAGAACTTTCTTTTTTGCGGCATATGCCTCGTTAGCGGTCTTTATCCTCCGAAGAGTTGTGCCTCTGAAGAGGACTTGTGCCTCCGAAGAGGGCTTTGGTTGTTCCTTGTCCACTTGCTTATGCCTTTTCAGCGATTCTCTATATTTTTTTTTTTCAAGCTTGCACTCCCTTCTCTTACAAGTAGTTTGTTTAATCCAAGGAAGCGTACTTCATTGTTAGGCAAGTTCACGAGAACGGGCATAAGCTTCTTAATTGGATGTTTGTTTGTTCAAACGATCTCAATTTACGAGCAATGGCCCGTTTCCGGCGAAATCATTGGCCGTTCAATTGAAGCACTTCCTATCTAGGATTTGAATTCGGGACTTTTGTGCTTTTGTGACTCGAAATTTGTTTGCTGAATGATAACCAGAATCACTTGGTCTTGTAATGTGCAAGTTTTATTTTCGTTGTTTGCAAAAATTCAAATCGACATTTCAGCAATACATTTAATCTACTTTTCATATCGAAAATAAAGCAAACATGTAATAATAATAAGAAACACAAGATTTATAGTGGTTCGGCCAAGAATTTGGGCCTACATCCACTTTATATTCTTTCATTATTCACTTGCATCGGTTTTATAATCGCATTCAATTACAGGAATCATACATTCATAATTCTTTTTACAATATTTCAACAAAGCTATCAAGTAAAGTATGGGCGCAAGTGATTGCTCTTCCAAGCTCTTGGAATTTGATCTCCTTCGACAGTAATGGGTTTGAATGTGCCGTCTAGAAGCTTCTGACCTATGACATATAGTCCTTCCCAATTAGGCCCAAACACACCTGTCCTTGTCATAATTCTCTTTAGGACTAGATCTCCAATCTCAAAGCTGCGTTGGCGAACTTTGGAATTGAAATGTCTGGCTATCCTTTGCTGATGAGATGCGATTCTGAGCTCAGCCTCCTCTCTTTTTTCATCAAGGAGATCTAGTGCCTCAAGCTGTAGTTTTTCATTCTCCGCTTGATTGAAATGGATTCTTCTATGTGAAGGGACCTCTGTTTCTACCGGAATCATTGCCTCTGATCTGTATGCCAATGAAAACGGAGTATGCCCAGTCGCAGTCTTGTGGGTAGTTCTGTATGCCCATAGTGCTGGCGGTAGCTTATCGACCCAACCTCCTTTTGCTCTTTCAAGATGCTTCTTGATGGTTGACTTGATAATTTTATTTACTGCTTCCACCTGCTCGTTTGCCTGCGGATGAGCTACTGCTGAGAAGCTTTTTCGGATTTTGAATCGTTTGCAAAAATCTAGGAATTCTTCACTTTCGAACTGAGTACCATTGTCTGTAATTATCTTTTCGGGCACACCATACCTGCAAATGATATTTTTAGTCACAAAACTTATCATCTTTTTAGAGGTGATAGTAGCCAGTGGTTCAGCTTCTGCCCATTTAGTAAAATAATCTACAGCCACAATGGCATATTTAATTACAGATTTGGCAGTTGGTAACGGTCCTACAAGGTCTATCCTCCATATTGCAAACGGCCATGGACTGACCATCTGTGTGAGTTCAGTAGAAGGCGCTCTAGGAATTTTGGCGAATCTTTGGCATCTGTCACATTTTCGGCAATAGTCTGATGCATCTCGATTAATTTCTGGCCAAAAATATCTGTATCGGAGAATCTTCTTCGCTAAAGTTTGACCACCTAAATGATCACCACATTCTCCCCCATGTACTTCAGCTAGGATTGTTTTGGACTCTTCCCTGGATACACATCGAAGTAACGGCATTGAGAATCCCCGTCTGTATAATTGGCCATCCTGGACCATATAGCGAGAGGCTTTCCTCAGTAGCTTCTTTCGTTCTTTTGAATTTTCCGGTAAAGAGCCATTGAGCAGATATTCTGTTATTGGAGTCATCCATGATTCTTGCTCTTGAGACACACTCACGATCCAATCAATATCCATCTCATTAATGCTTGGAGCCGACAGGACCTCCACTGGAGTCAACCCCAGAAATTGAGCTTCGCCTGTTCTAGAGTACTTTGCGAGAGAATCTGCTTTCGTGTTTTCTTCTCGAGTAATATGACTTATCATGTAATGATCGAAATCACCCAGGAGTTCCCAAGCCTTTAACAAGTAGGTGGGAAGATTTCCCCCTTTCGCTTGGAATTCCTTCTTGACTTGGCATACAATAAGCTGAGAATCATTGAAGATCTGTAATGCTCGGATGTTTAGTTCTTTAGCAATTCTTAAGCCAGCGATAAGAGCCTCGTATTCTGCTTCATTGTTTGTTGAAGGAAATTCCAATCTTAGTGCATAGCATAATGACCGACCTTCAGGGGTCTCAAGTACAACTCCGGCTCTAGAACAGTAGTCATTTCTCGCGCCATCAACATATAACTTCCATTGGATTGGGGAATCATCGATCATTTCCTCCTCACTGTTACCCTAATCTGTGAATTCTGCGATGAAATCCGCTAAAGCTTGTCCGTTGATTGCTTTTCGGGGATGATAAGTGATGTCATATTGACTGAGTTCAATGTTCCACTTTAGAAGACGACCCGAAGTCTCAGGGCGAAACAGGACTTGCTTTAAAGTTTGATCAGTGAGGACTCTGATAGGATGAGCTTGGAAATATTGCCTCAACTTCCTTGATGCAATCAGTAGGCAATAGGCGAGTTTTTCCAACTTGGAGTAATTCATCTCTGCCCCAGTGAGTCTTTTGCTAATATAGTAAACTAGATGTTGAATCCTCTTGTCTTCTCGTATCAGCGCTGCACTTAAAGCATGAGATGATACTACCAAGTATGTAAGAAGATCCTCACCATCGCCAGGCCTAGAAAGTAATGGAGGCGTTTCCATATGGAGAATCAATTCATCAAAGGCTTTTTGGCATTCGGGAGTCCAATCAAAGTTTTTCTTTCCTTTCTTTAGGGCGTCAAAGAATGGGATGCATTTATTAGTGGCTTTGGAAATGAACCGATTCAAGGCGGCGACTTTTCCATTGAGACTTTGCAATTCCTTCTTCGTTTTAGTAGCTTTGACTTCCTTTAAGGCGGTAATTTGAGCTGGACTAGCCTCAATGCCCCTAGCGCTCACGATGAAACCTAAGAACTTTCCGGATTCCACTCCAAATGAACATTTTAAAGGGTTAAGCTTCATTCCGTATTTTCGGAGGACTGCGAACATGTCTGCTAAGTGTTCTATGTGATCCACTACTTTCTTAGACTTGACTAACATGTCATCAACGTAGACTTCCATAGTCTTGCCCAATTACGGTTTGAACATAGCATTAACAAGTCTTTGGTAGGTTTCCCCCGCATTCTTCAACCCGAAGGGCATAACTCTGTAGTAGTAAAGACCAACATCGGTGATAAAGCTCGTGTCCTCCTGATCTGGCTCATGCATCATGATCTGGTTATATCTCGAGTAGGCATCCATAAAAGATAACAATTCGTGTCCCGCTGTTCCGTCTACCAGTTGATCGATCCTGGGTAACGGGAAGCGGTCTTTGGGGCAGGCCTTGTTTAGATCTGAAAAATCGATGCACACTCTCCATTTTCCGTTGGCTTTCTTAACCAGCACTGGATTTGAAACCCAATTCGGATAGGTAGATCCTTTGATAAAGTTATTCTCCATGAGCCGATCAACTTCTTCTTTTAATGCTGCTGACCTTTCTGGACCTTGAGTTCTCCTTTTCTGTTTCACAGGTGTAAATTTTGGATCAATATTCAGAGCGTGTACTGCAACTTCTGGGGATATTCCGCACATATCGGCATGAGTCCAAGCAAAAACATCCAAATTTGCTTTTAAAAAAGATATTAAGGTATTCTGAATTGACACATTAAGTTGTGAACCCACATTCAACACCTTGTTTGGGTCCTTTGGGTCAACAGGTACTGGTGCTGCCGTTTCCACTGGTACCACTCTATTCTCCCCTGCACTGGCTTTTCTGGGATCCATCTCTTTCCGTGCTCTGCTGTGCTCGCCAGTGCAGGGTCCGCCCTGTAATTGCTACAAGGCTGGTTCTTTAATGCGGACTGGGGTTGCCGCACCCTTTCCCATTTCTCTTTTCCTTGTTTCTCGTAGCTCTGTCAGATAACACTCCCGTCCAGCATTTTGATCCCCTTTTATAACTCCGACTCCATTATCTGTGGGGAATTTAATGGTGAGGCACCATGGGGCCAGAACTGCTTTGAATGCTGCGAGAGTTGGACGACCAAGGAAAGCATTATAAGCAGAAAATTCGTCGACAATCACAAAAGTTTGCTTGCGGACTTCTTTTCTTTCTCCCTCTCCAAGTTCTACAAGCAAATCAACGGTTCCTATCGGCTGTTTTGGCTCCCCAGTGAAGCCAGCGATTTTCTGCGACGAGGCTTGCACATCAGCCATAGGGATCTTCATTTGGTCGAATGTTTTCTTGAAGAGGATATTGCAGGATGCGCCACAATCAATGAGAACTCTTCTGACAATAGCTGGCCCGATACCAGCCGAGATGACTAAGGGATCCAAGGTAGGAGCTTCAACACCTGTGGAATCCCTGGCTCTAAACACAATATCATCATTGAAAGTTCTTTGTTGCTTCAGGGGAGTAGCACCTTCCAAAACAAAGACATCTTCTTCGGCCGGTACATACTTCAAAGCGCGGGTATACCTTTCCATCTCACCCCAGCTCCTGCCTGCTGGGTGAGGTCCTCCCGTAATGACATTGATAACATGCCTTTCGGATTCATTCCCTGTAGTCTTCTCACTTGTCCTGGGTTGATAAGCAGGAGCTCGTTGCCCCTGACTAGACGAAGCGGGATTGCTGCTATTCTTTTCCACAAATTGATGCAGCTTGTTTTCCCTTATCAATTCTTCAATCAAAATTTTCAATTGGCGGCATTCATCGGTATCATAACAGGGTTGATTATGGAAGCGGCAAAACTTCCCGCTTTGTACAGCTTTTTTCCCGGTTCTCAAAACGGGAGGTTTAAAATAATCGACAGAATCTTTAGTGGCAAGGTAAATGCGCTCTGGTGTATCTGATAAAGGGGTATATTCTGATGACTTGAAGGAACGAGGCTTCTTCCGATTTTTCTGTTTCTTCCCATCGTTATTTTCATTTTTCTGTCCTACAGATTCATTCTTGCGTGGAGTAGCAATGTTATCTTCATCTTTTTCCAATACTGCCTTTACCGGTACAGGACGGCTTTCCAGGAGTATGAACTCATCTACTTTCTTGTTGAATTTTTCAAGGGAATTTGGTTCCTTCATGTTAAGCCATTTTCCAAATTCGCTCGACTAGTCGATGGCCCTCATCAGATAGGTCAAGATCATCCGTGGTTCTGCATTGTCTACCTCGGCCAGTGCTATATTAAAGCGACTCAAGAAAGATCTGATAGTTTCCCCTGGATTCTGTTCTAAACTTGACAACGACATGATATCTTTGGCTTTTGAAGCATATAGTCTGAACTGCTCCTTGAATTTCCGGGTTAGGTCAGAAAACTGATCTACAGACCGAATTGGTAGCTTGGTGAACCAAATCAGAGCTACACCTTCCAAATATACAGGAAAATATCGAAACTTTATTTCATCAGAAGCTCTGCCACCTGTCATGTGCCAATCATACTTATAAAAGAATTCGTTCGGATCACTTGTTCCCTTGTAAGCTGGGATAGTTGGAGGGACGAACTTCATTGGGAACTCAGCCTTTAAGATCCTTTCAGTAAACGGGGTTTTACTTGGAGCGAAACCCCATTCCTTCTCGTCTTCATTCCTTTGCATGCTTTCTTTCATGATTTGTCGAACCATTTCAGAAAGATACCCCTCATCATTTCGAGCTTTAGATCCACCAACTTCAGGAAATGTCCGCTCAAAGGGGCCGGCAGCCCTCTCAGGAATGTTTCTTTCTTCAGCCTCATGAATGTTGCCAGCAAAGTTCCTTTCATTACCCTTTGGTTGACGGTTTACCCCAAGCAAATCGTTCAACTTATTCAAAATTAGGGCATTTTGGGCATTCTGAGCCTCCAATTGTGCACTTTGGGCATTTATCTGCTGGTTCAGCCCTAAGATTACAGCATCCAACCCCGCTTTTGTAACCCCAACAGGTGGAGTGGGTTGATTAGGTACTTGGGAAGCGGAGGTTCCCTCTTGAACATTTCCAGATCTAACAGATCTACTCCTTCTCCCCGGAGCCATGATTTCAGATAAACTTCTAGTCTTCAAAGAGATTACTTCAATAAACTTTCATGGAGCAATGATGATAATTCGCCTGAGTTCAATTCTCAGTGAAAGTACCAAAAATATTAACGCTAAAATTTGAACGCTAACACCCCGGTGTGTAAAGTGTAGTTGTGAAAGCACCACCCGATGATTCGGGGACAGAGTATAAGCAGAAAACTGCAGAAACAACAGTAAACAGCAGCAGTTTTATAGTGGTTCGGCTTATGATCAAGCCTACGTCCACTTCAATCCTTTTTATTGCTGACTGAATTACAACTTATTACAATCTCTTTCAATTACAATCCAACTCAATTCAAAAAGACAAGTAGCTAGAGAAGACTTCGTCGTGACAAAGTTCTTTGAATCCATGATTGGATATGTCGAATCTTTATGCGAAGTTTGGTCTAAAAATCTTGCGTGAGTTTGAAGTGATGGAGTTTAGATTGTCTTGAAGATAGTAGAGCCTTGATGTCATGAAGAGAATGATCCAAAAGTCCTTTGAACGTTGGAGGTGGTTGCGTATTTATAGGTGTGATCCTGGGCAGTAATTTTTCTTTCAAGTCATGAGTCGTGCACGACTCATGTAGAGTCGTAAGTCGCGCTCGACTCAAGGCCCAAGAGTCAGCAGGCAGTGGGGTAAGTGAAGTGGTTCTGAGCTTTTCTTCGTTCATCTGGATATAAGTCCTAACTCGTTCGCGAGTTAAGAGGTCACGGTTTAAAGTGAGGCAGCACTTAAATCTTGGCTCTGCGGTTTTAGGTCGTAACGTCTTTAAGTCGTGGACTTTCTTAAGTCGTGACATTCCCTAAGTCACTTAGGTCTTAATCCTGTTAGGTCGTTAGCTCCTTAACTCGTAAGCTTTCCCTGAGACATGACATATCTTAAGTCGCAGAGGCTTTAAGTCGCGGGTTTCTCTGAGATGTGAGTCGCTTTGTTTTCCTAAGTCGTTTACGACTCATGCTAGGTCGTAAGTCATAGACAGCTTTAGGTCGTTAACTTATTTCCTTCTTGAGTCGTGCCATCTCTTAAGCCGTAGACTTCCTTAAGTCGTCTGGACCTTAGCTCGTTAGGTCGTGGAGACCCTAAGTCGTGTACCCTCCTTGATCCATTGAGTCGCTGTCTCCCTTGAGTCGTTGAGTTCGCCATTTCTTTAACACATTAAACTGTTAGGTCGTACCATTCATAAGTCGTTCATGCTTTGTCTTGTTAAATCGTCACGCATCTTAAGTCGTGAGGTTTGCTAAGCCGTAGATTTCCCTTGATCCGTTAAGTATCTTATGTCGTAAATCATCCCAGGCCTTAACTCGTTGTCTTAACGGGGTTAACAATATGTTAATTAATTAATAGATCTCCAATTTAATTAATTAACTTTATATCTTAATCAACATCAGTGTTAGATTTACATAAATAACAATGTTTAAAATCATGCGAAACAATTTTGTTACAATTCTTTGGAATAGTAAAATAATATTATTTATACCAGAAAGGATATTTTAATATCACATGTAATGCAAACTAAAGCTTCATACAACAGAAATAAATAGTTCAACATTGCATTGTACAGAACTATTATTTTGCTCTGAACAGCAGTAAAATAATGCATATTTCTTGTGGACATGACTTTGCAAATACGACAGGTAACCATTTATATTTATTTCAAATTGTTAAACCACGTACCAACTTGTATTCTAGCTAGTTTTATGGTTGTCCACTTCTGACATCGTGGCACTTCAATCTTAGACAGGAGGTTACCAAAAGTATTATGTATTTGTAAAACACAGTCAGCCTACCAGCATACAGGTGGAACAATGGTTGTTAATGAATTTAAGGTAGAGAAGCCAAGAACAGTACCATAATTAACATTTTCTTTGAAAATAGTACACATACCGGTATATCAAAAATAATACAGTTGTGGAAACTTAAATTATTGTTTTAAGTGCACGCGGTATTACATATTCACAAATAGTGGATAAGTAGTTTCTATGTTTAGAAATTAAAAGGCAATACTTACAAAAAATGGTTAGTAAAATCAACCAATAAGAAACCTAAAGGTGGACTTCACAGGGAGCAAGGGTGTACAGAAAAAAGGATTGAAACCAATAAGATGAATTATACAAAACTTCCGTGATCCGACATTGCATGAAATGAATTGCGAAAAACCAAAAATGTTTACATAAATCAAAAATAAGGAAGACCGATCACACATGTTGGTATACTGGTGGGTAGATGAGGAGAAGGAACTTGTCAACTATTTGGTTGTAAAAAATTAAGTGCTTAAAAATGGACATTTCGTTTAACAAAAAATTTCTTTTTTTTGGTTGGTTTTTTAGAAAAAAAAGAAGGGACATTTGAGTTCGTAAAAGGAGAAAAGGAGAAAACAAAAATTCACTTAGTACGATAGGCCATAAATGACTGTTGTCTTACCGACAGGAATGACAGGTTGGGCAAAGCTCGCCGTTATTTCTTGAGTGCACCAAATATTAAAATCAAGTTACATCCATGTTAGGTTATAAGTGCGAAATGAATGAGGATGTGGCTGTTGGAATAGGGAACAGCAGGGACTACTTTTTGGCTTCGAATAGTCATTGTGTACAGCGTTACATATTACGTACAATACTTATTAGTTTATAAAACAAAGTCCGTGAACGCATATGACATATAAATAACTTACAGTACATGCTAAAATTCAAACTAATACAATAGAAGTTTGTTACAATGTACTTTGTGTGACTACTTTTGTATTTCACTTACTTATCAAAGCCTTCAATATATGTACGTCACAAATAATAAGTGGTTAAAACTTGCAGTCACGTATATATTCTGTCAGCATAATCAGATTAAATCACAGCATTATCATTGCAGTAGTGTGTGATGTGTAAAATAATGAGAAGAAATTTGACAGAAAATGTGTTTGGCCATGTTCATAACTTTACAATACTGACCGATTTAGTTGAGTTGAAGCAGGGGAAAATATATAAAATAAACCATGACCAGGGGACAACAAAGAAGCAGAGCTGACGTGTGCATTACACACTAAATTCAATAGTAGTTTGATATGAACAACATCACGCGATCAGCGAAAACTCTTACTAACCATGTGTGATATTTATTGAACAGTACAAAATCGTGAACAAACTAAGTTGCAGCTGTTCGTATGTCTCCATATATGTGGGGGGGTGCGTGTGAATGTACAAATAACACTGTGCCGCTGATAAGAGGCAGATAATACAAAGGGGAAGTGGAGAAGGGAAAAAATAACCTTTCGAGTATAAAAAGGGTTAACAGCAGTAAGAACTGAATAAAAGCCAGTCATATGAAAGTGTGACTTAGTAACCAAGTTAAACAGTAGGTACCGGAGGTCAAAAAAGAGTACGAAGACAATCAGAGGGAACGGGTCAGCAGATGAATACCTTTCCTACTGTCATCCGTCTTCCCTACTCCGCAGACAGTATCATCCCGCATGAATTCCTGCAGAAGTCGGTGTAGAGCAATTTAGCAGGGTGTATGTGCTATTTTGATTAACTATAATGACACATCTAGTAAGAAGAAATATAAACAAACAAACGTGAAACGTGAACAAGTGTGGTAGGCATCTTGTTCCCAGCATTATGTATATTACTTGCCTAACTTATGTTAACACTACTATCTACAGCATGAACGTACAGGCTTTCAGAAATGACCACATAACTTGTTAATCATTGTGCATGTTAAAATCGTATCATCGAGGTGTCATAATATGTAAAGTAGAGATTGTAGGAGAACAAAGTGGGAATGATAATTTCCAACCAAAGTTTTGAAATAGCATTTTTTTCCCGCAGTTAACTAACCTCGCGTTAGTAAATTATTTCATACATGCTTCATAAACTCACAACATACATAGTTTTCAAACGGTAAAATGTTGTATTGGAAGAAAAATGAAACTGGGTGAATGACATTTGCAATCTTGCAAAGATGTTGTACTCAAAACGGCGTTTAGGGGATATAAGCATGGGGGATGGTCGGTGGGAAAAAACAATATCTCCCACTCAGTTTGAACATACCGTGCTATATGGTGGCCAACGTAAACTGTTTCGTACTGTCATTGAGTAGTACAATCGGTGAAGTTGTTATGGCATAGCTACGTAGGAGGAGATGAAAGTGAGCGAGATTACTGGCTCACAGACAATCAATCTTTTTTACCCACTATACGGACTTACATTTGGATGGAACACGGTGAAACAATTTGACCTGAGGGTTGGTAAACACTAAGGGGAGTTAATGCGTAAAATGGTCAAACTGTACGCAATAGCATGTCTGCCTCAACAATCCACATTTCCTGACTGCCAACTGAAATTAAACAGAAAAAGCCGTCTACGGTTGGTTTGCTATAACGTAGGATAAGGGATTCATCAACAACAACGTGGTGACCGTGAGGTAAGTCATAACAATAAAAACGCGGTTAACATAAAACCGTAAACATTGGGTGGTGCGTACGGCGGAGGTTGGATAAATCGTTGACGAATTTACAGTATGCCCCTAAAACGAAAAAATGATATAAAAAGAGTACTGACCTCCGCTGTGGCCAAAGGTTACGGCACGGGAAAATTCAACGCCACAAGAATTGATAGCCGGGCTGACGCTTACCGCGAGGAAGAAGGGCGGTGAGGAGTAAGGGGCAAAGATTAGGTGAACCAAGGGTGGGCAGTTGCAAAATGGAGCAGGCAAACAGGCTTAGGGAAGATCACGATAATGGGGAGATTTACAGATCCGGAATAGGAAGAGACATGGTGTGGTTGAGGAGGGAGGATGGTGAAAGTGGAGGAAAAGGCCTAGAAGTTGGGTGGGAGTAAAAGTGAAGCAGGCGTGGAGGAGTCACGGGATGAGGAGAAGAACATTTTAGGAACAGAAGATGGAAACGACAGGGAGTCAACTAAGAAAAACATGTGGAAAAAATGACTTCCCTGGTTTCTGCTTTCTTTTACAAGTAATAGATAATCCATTTTGAAAAGGAAGGTGTATTTTCCCTGAAAAGCCGAGTACGTTTGTAAAATAGCTTTTGAAATATAAGTTAAAAGTTCTAGGGTTGGTTTTAAAATAATATTTCGAAGAAATTAGTTTCTTTAAGTTATTTTTAAATCTTTAAAGTGGTGATTTATTTAATTAATTATGGAAGTAATGAGTAAAGATTTAATTGATATTTGTTTTAGAAATTGGATATTTAAATAGTTATGTCCTATCTACTAATTTTATTTTAAAAATTAGTTTTGGACTTGAATTTTTATATGAGACATTAGTATAATATTTTCATAACTAATGTTTAAGCAAGTGTTTCAAAATAGTTTTGCTTTACATATCTCTAAGTACATTTTGATAAGCATTTCAAATTATTTTAAAATATGTGAACTCGGCGGATTTTAGCGGAAACAACTAAATATTCAGAAATATATTCTACGTAAGGAAAAGTGATTCGAAATTTGTTTTCAAAGTATTGAAATGTGGAAAGTAGTTTGAAATTTGTTTTCAAATGATTGAAGTGTGAAATAAATCTTGCGGAAATATCTTAAAAATAAATAATTTGGGAAATTAATTTAAATCCGAAAATTGTTGTGGATGTTGATTGATAGTTAAATAACCGACTATCAATATTTGCCTTTAAACGGCGTTCGAATTTCGATGCGACCGGAGGTCGGATTACAAGTGGATATTCAAAAACCACATCGAACCTTTGTGATTGTGATGGATCGTTTATTTAAAAGATCAAAATGAAAATTGTTGTAATTGTTGAAATATGAATATAACACTTATTTTTAAAATAAACGCTCCTTATTCAGATTAGTCGGGAGAGGACCTTGTGTCATAAAACCCATTCCGAATAACGATACGACGAAATGGGATTGCATTTGAAGACGTTGTTGAAGACCGGGTATTTTCGAAAGTTGAAAGGATTACCTGTCGAATGTCTCTGCACCGGGTTGCTCCGGTAAAGAAATTTATCACCTTTGTGATGGGGATTTCGGACGTGATTTGTGAATATCCGAATTCGCAAGGGCTTCTTTGAAGTGCCTTCTCTTCCGTTCGATCCTGGAATGGACTTGTATGGATGTGTGTCTGACGTTACACTTTGAGATGTAAAGCTGGTTTCTATCAAATACATTTTTATTGGTGGCAGAGAATTTATTCTCTTAGCCTGTCACCCTTCTCTGAGACGTACGAGCTCAGAGGTTATGTAGTTGATTGCTACTAGTAATGCATTCCCAATTTGGTATCGTGACATACGAAGTGCTGCTGATCTTTTGTTGATCAAAGCATGACTTTGTGAAAAGTGTAGCTTTCTGGACGAGACCTCATCGGACCTCACACCCCGAAAATGGTCAATACAGGGAAGATGTGGCAAGTTTATGAGGGTCGTGGCCTTTAGGGTATGTCATTTTCTTCTGGAAAAGGGTGGTATCACGGTATGGATCCCAGATACTTAACCTATGTTGGTGCCGCAAATTTATTATACTTTCTGCTTGTTGTTTTGTGGTTGAGGATCCTCGGATAAAGGTCCCAAAGGACCGAGGGATGGCATACTCGAGTAGTAGTTACCTAGTTACAGAGGTAACCTGGCCTTGTGTTGGTAGAGATCCGGGTAGGTTCTCGGGACGTCCCTCTAGAGGCATACCCATGTGGCAGTAAGAAGTTCCTTAGCCTGACCATTTATTGGAAATCAAATGAAACAATACGCGTCGTATACGGTTTTAGTTGTATAACCTGCCATGGAACGTGGCGGTAACCAGCTATTGAACATGGTAGCCATAGTAGGCATATAATAATGGTTGTATGCTGGCTAAGATTAATATTATCTTTTCGAACTGTTTTCCACACTATGCACTAATAATAATAATATCGAAAGGATTTTGCATATTAAGCATGTTTGGATATCATAAGGAGAAATCTCCTCCAATTTTGCGTTTGCATTGTGTGTGTGGTGGAAGGCCTTATGGTAGTTTCATTTTCCAAAAGCATAGTGGATTTCTTTTTATTTTCTTTGTGAAAATAAACGTTTTTAAGATCTCACACCAGTCCCACGACTGACCTGGAGTTTATTTTTCCCTTTCTAAACTCTGGGTACCTATAATTTTCCACACGGGTAGCATAGAGTCAGGTTAGCAATTATTCGGGAGCAAAGTCATGAAGTTGTAGTGGAAATCAGGAGTTAGAGCTGGATGGCGAGGTGTATCACTTATATATGTAATATTTCTTTCCACTGTTTGTTGTTGTACACTCTGATAATGTAATGTGGTGTAATGTAACGACTGATATAGTTCTTTGTTTTAATGATATTCATTTATCTATTATATTTGTTCCACTGCGATATGTGAGATTCTGTTATAGTTTCTGTTTCTTTTTCTATCTTCTTCTTCTACCTCTTTCTTCTTTAAACCCGAAGACTCGTGCATTCATTCCACTTTGGGCTTAATTGTTGTGGTATTTTGCCAGCTCAAAAGGGGTATGGATTTGCGGGCCTTTCAACATCAGAACAGAAATATCAGATATAGCGGAAGACAAGCCTGGATACATGCTACAATACTCAATGGTTCACATGAACCGAATGTACATATTCATAACCATCAACATACATGAGATGAGAGTCAATACACCAAAAAGTAACACCTCAAAGTCTAGAAAAAAGGTGATGTGAAATCCCAAAAGCTGAAGCGGCAACAGAATCAGAGACAGCGATTATCCTGAAATAACTCGGTCTGACCCGAGTATTATTTAAAAGAAAATAATAAACGGATCAATCTAATTTAAACTTAGAAGTGAATGCATCATAAACAACATCAAAGCAAATCAATCATAGTCTCGAATGAGACTATTCAACATAAATAATCAACATAGTTTAAATGAAGAAATCTCATTAAACTGCATCAAAATCAACTTTAAAATTCATAGTTAAATTCAAAACAGTAACTCACAAAATCTAGAAATCAAAAATAGATAACTAGAAAATCAGCCTAAAAGTCAGCATAAAATCAACATAAAAGTGGATCGATCCCAGCATATAGCGAGTCTAAGCTATACCACATGTGCATCTCATATAGCCAAGGCCTACCAAGTAATGTCATCGTAATATTTGGCACCCAACAAATGACCCGAAAGTCCAACATATGACCCGAAGGTCTAGTATCGATAATTGACCCGAAGGTCCATCATAGTGGCTCGAAAGCCCAACAAAATCATCAAAATCATCAAACGACAACTCCACGGCAAATATTTCAATTAATGAGTTTGGAATTAATCGAATTAGTAAAAGCGTGGTTCCATACTCCGCACTTTTGCTAAATCATTTAAATCACTTCATTGTTTCCTTGAAAGTGCCAAATTGTGTATTTTATATAAATAAAATTTGCGTTCTCCAATGGATAAGCCCGGAATAAATCAGATCAGTAAAAGTAAAGGTTCATAGTTCTTAAGTTTGTTAAAGAGTTGAAATCGATTCCTCATTTTTTTGAAAGCGTAAACCGTAAACCGTAAAATTTTTGAAAACAATTATATTTTAAAAACGATTTAAAAACACGTGATTAAAACAGCAACATCTATAGCAATTCCGACAAAGAAATTGCGCTTCACAAAACACCGTAAAAATGGATATCAAATCAGCGTTACGGGATAGCCGCTTAAAAATTCACTTTTAAATTAACGGTTACCGAAGTCAAAACAACAGTAATTTTTGTTCGTCAAAAATATCATCAAAACAACAAGCTTCAAAAATAAACATCGGGGTAAAAATTTCGTTCTAAAAATAACGGCAAGAAAATTGGTTTCAAAACGAAACACCGGTTCAACGTAAATTAAACAATAGACTGCACTACTATATATATTCATCAAATATTGGATAGCCTGGCTTAGTTCGTGTGCAACACATAAGTTGACAAAAGGTCTTGACTACACTTACGTGAAGAATACTTTTGCACAAAAATGAAAGTTACAAAGTTTTAAAGTAACATGGGCCATGCACGCACTAATGCATTTGAAGAATAACCTGGTCAGTATAATATGCATGCACACACCTTTTAATTAAAACAAAAAAATGCTTGAATTATTCACACGCATAGATTACTAAAAATATCAATGACAGGGATTGTTCGTGCACTTAAACTTGGCACGGCCTGGGCTTAGTAACCATATTCACGCACGCATGAAAATGTTCTGGGTTGCTTCTATACTAAACTTTATTGTAAAGAGGATGTTGAAAAAATATATAATGAGCTGGCAATAAAAATTTTACGCAACATATTTCACACGCACTTACCGAGAGTTAACAAAATATATAATCAAATGAAGACCTGCCATATGCGTACCAAGTGAAAATGTAAAATGCACAACGTGCATGCACGCAAAGTAACTTGAACTCTTGATTTAAATACGCGCTGTAATTTATAGCACGAAAATTGGACTTGGACCCAATTTTTGTTAAACTCAACTTACATACACGTACGAAATAAATGAAGACAAAATTTGGTAAATTTCGACCAGATATAAAAATGTAAACTCAAATGCCACTAAAATAAATTACATGCACGCAAGTAATGTAACATGTTTTCACATAAAAAATTTCCAGTGAACACTTGCATTCATGCACGGAATGTAACAACCCAACACAAAGTATCAGTGCACCTAGTTTGCACTCACGGCATAAATGCAAAACAAATTGTATCCTGGGCAACGAAAAATTCATGCACATCTAAAATATGTATGCACACATGAATTAAAACATTGGACTGGGCATATTTTTTCTCTTTTGCAAGACAAACTAAAATGCACGCTTGCAACACTGCACGCAAATATGATGTTGAGAAATTTTTTGTTGATCTGGCCATAATTTTTTTTTCACACAAATGAATAAATTAGCAAAGTTAGTTTTAAACTCACCAAAAATTTGCTTCAAAATTTGCTAGCAACCGGAACCACTTGGAGCAAATTGAACTGCCATTAATGTGTTTTGTAGAACTACTGAAAGTGATAAAAATGGATGATGCGGGCTACTTTTCTCTTCACATTTTTGTGCACAAGTCAAAAAAAATTAAGTGATGGTATGTATTTGGTACAATCGGATTTAAGGCAGAATGTGCTTTAGTTAATAAAAAGTACAAGGCTATCATATCAAAGATGATAATGAAAAAAAATGTGTTCACTTTTCTTTTATAAACTTTGTGTGTGACAGCAAAGCTTTTAATCTTGCTTTTATAAAACATTGTAACAGCAAATGGAAAAGTGTCCACTTTTGTTTTAATCTGGACCAATTCATTTTTCACATGAAGGCAAAGAGGATACAACTTTTAGTGACAACAAATGCAAAAATGTTCACTACTTGTTTTAAAATAAGTGACATCTAAACAAAATGTTCATACTTTAGCTTTATATATAAGTGATGACAACAAGCAAAAGTGTTCTCATATTTCGCTTTATAAACTGGACCCATATTTACACGTGAATCCAAAGTTAGCTATTTATCAACTGACTTTGTGAATGATTTGCATTGCAAATTATTTTTTTCAAATTTTAATTTATAATTTCTATTTTTAATTTTTATTTTTAATGGTAATAAAATCTCGGTTGTTACAAACTCCCTCCTCATCAAAATTGCGTCCCCGCATACTAGAAGCAGTCTATAACACAAATCATTCATCACAACAAAGATTTAAATAGAAAGAAAAAAAATAGATTAAGAATGCTCACCCCCACCAGAAGAGGAGAGAAAACTAGCATAAGAACGCTAGATGAATTCTTTGGTTTCCCAAGTGCAATTTTTGGGGTTTGCGAACCATTGAATTTTCAAAAGCGGGACTTGTTTATTCCAAAAAAGTTTAACCTCTGAAGCTAGTACACGAATAGGATTTTGCACCATAGACAAGTCGGGTGAGATCTCAAGATCTTACAACACATGAGATAACTAATAGAATCCGAATCTCGAAGGCATCGATGAAACTAGTATACATGAAATACGTCATGAATTCCTGAAAACTAAATAGATAGCGATAAGCGATAAGCAACTGGGCTAATGTGTTCCGTAATAGGAAATGGTCCAATATATCGAGGAGCCAATTTCCTAGAGCTAATAAAATGCACCACAACCTTCATCGGAGAAACACGAATGAATACGCGATCGCCCACAGAAAATTCGAAAGGCTCCCTGCTATGATCGGCATAAGATTTCTGCCTATTCTGAGCCTCTTTCGTTCTCTGTCTAATAATATCAATCTTCTCAAAATATTCACGAATATAATAGGGGCCGAGAATTAACTTTTCATCAGATTCCAACTAACAAGATGGTGATCGACACGGGCTTCCGTAAAGGGCTTCGAAAGGAGTCGTACAAATACTGGATTGGAAACTGCTATTATAACAAAACTCAATAAGAGATAAGTGGTCTTCCCACCAGCCACCAAAATCAAGAATACAAGCGCGAATGAGATCCTATAAGACTTGATTCACCATTTCAGTCTGATCATCAGACTATGGATGATAAGCTGTACTGAGATTGAGCTTAGTACCCAAAGCTTTCTGAAGGCTCTACCAGAAACCACTAGTAAAAATCGAATCTCTGTCACTAACAATGGAACTAGGAACTCCATGAAGTCGAAGGACTTCTTTAATAAAAAGCTTAGCCAACAAAGGAGCAGTCCGATTGGACTTGATAGGAATAAAATCGGCTGATTTGGTCAATCGGTCAACAATCACCCAAACACTCATATATAGAAATATGCACAACACATATAGAAATATGCATAACACAAATCAGTCATAGATATCCATATCACAAAGGCGGAAAAAGATATGAATATAACACATAGAAGTGTATATCAGAGTAGTGGTCAAACAGGATCCACAAGTTCATAAAAGAATAGATACAAGTGCTTCACAAATGAATTACACATCACTGAGTCTCTAGCTCATACGTATAACAAAAAAAAACTACCAATCTAATGTGGTTAGTCACAAGACAGATAATACTCCTAGATGAGGAGTCAAGCAGAAGAACGTGCAACATCACGGTCTGACTCGAGTATTATTTAATAAGAAAATAATAAAAGGATCAGTCTTGCTATAAATATAAGATAAAATGATATACAATAAGAGATATGACAAATAGGTATGATAACCATAAAGCCATACCGTGATGAGTATGTAATTGAAAATAAACCAGTTATTAATCAATAACACAAGAATCTTCTCGAAAATAAAAAAGAATGTCATACTCTTTATTTTTATTCACCAAATCACAAATATTGGCAAACATCGCAATGCCAATCATAAAAGTTGTTGAAACACAAATTCACCAATGCTCAAATATTGATAGAACTTATCAATGTAATCACAAAAATAGGTGAATCACAAATTCTAGAAATAATCAACAGAAATATAGAAATCATAAAAAGGGAGAGGCCTATCACAAAACGGAAAGCTATTCCATGGTTGCTAACCATCAATTTTGAGCCGAGGCTCCACAAAACGGCCCGAAGACCTTTGAGCCAAAGCTCCACTAAAATGGTCCGAAGACCATGGGTCGCTACCCACCAAGCCAAAGCTCCACTAAAACGGGTTTTAGTCTCCCTCGCAGACAAAGAGACATCGTACATTGCTAGTCTAAATCTCAAAAATGATCATCATCGATCATCAAGAAGTGTCAATTACACAAAGCTAGTAAATATATGAGCTTAGCCTCATGTCCCACAACCACTAGCTTAACTTAAATATTTACGAACAAATTGTAGATCTCCACTTGAAAATTGTCACAAGAGATTCAATCGAACAAGTCCAAGAATTAACTGACGAAGTAAACGCAAGCGTTTCATACCACTTGTTTTACTAAGCCGTTTAATTAGATTTCTCATACGAGTGAGGTAAAGGTTTGTATATACTAATAGATTGAAAAACAGTTTAAGAATCGAGCTTTGTAATAAAATAGTGTTGAAATCGTTTTGATGAAAGAGTTTTGATATTTACTACTAGTATAGAAAACCTCTTTGTTTTTAAAGTGGCAAATCACAAAACTGATTGTAGAAACAATCAATCACTAAAAATTCACATACGAAGACATGAATTAAATCCAAAGAAATCGATACCAAATCCATCAAAATTGATATTCCCAAAAATCAATAAAGAAAGCCATCAAAGACGATAATAAGTGATAACAACTAACCGGATCAACAAAAATCGATAAGCCATGGAAATTTACTCTAAAAATAGCCAAAATAGGGAAAACTGCACATTTTAGACGTCTGAAATTGTTAACCAGACGTCTGAACCTCTAACCAGACGTCTGGATGGATTTCCAAACGTTTGGATTTAGTCTCCACCTTTTTGGTTTTCCAGGGACCAATTCCAGATGTCTGGATCTCCAATCTAGACGTTTAAATTTGAATCCAGACGTCTGAAATTGGATTTCAGACGTATGAAATCCACCTGTAGGAAATAATCAGCCAAGCCCATAAAGGGCTAAATCCAAACGAAATGTGATCGAATGAGCGATGGATGCTTAGGGTTTATGCCAATCGACAACCCAACACAATAGGCTCTTCGATACACCACCAAAATCATGTTCAAACATCAAAGATTGGATTTTTTTAAAGATTTGACTTCAAAACACCAAAAATTGGAATATTCACCAATTCGATCCAAATCAAAAGCAAATGAACATAAATAAGTGTTAGGAATTCATACCTAACAACAATGAAAGATATAGACATAGACGTGAGTTAAAAATCTCTCCTTTAGACTCAAAATCACAAGAGAGAAGCTATAGAACAATGGCAAGAACAATCACTCTTCAATTCCAATCCAACAAGCTTGAATCTAAGCTTAAAAGAGAAACATTTCCTAAGTTAGGTTTAGGAATTTATGAAATTGAAAGGAGAATGGGTTGGAGTAGAAGAAGAGAAGGCTTACCAAACCTTCTTCTATGAATTTGGAGCTAGAACTTGAATTTGCAAAGATGATTAGGTCTTAGAGTTTTATTTTCCCATTCATCTCTACATTTGTTGCTAAAGATTGAGTATTAGGAAAAACAAGAATGAAGTGAAGAGGAGAGGTGGACTGAGCTAGAGTAATAAGTGGGGTTAATGGGCTGAAACCCAACCCAAAGCCCTAAGTGAAAAGTAGCAAAATTCTACTGATTCCAAACATATCAATGTTTGTACTCAGACAGATGACCAACGTTATTTTGAACTCAATGGAAGTGGTCCCGAGTCCTAATTCGATCATTTGCAAAAAGTAGCATTTCGGACTAAAATCCGACTAACGATGCTATACTTAAATAAAATATTTAAATATACAATCGTAAAATATGCGGGTTGTTACAGACTCCCCTCCTTAAAGAAATTGCGTCCTCACAATATTTAAGAAGAAAAATTAAAAGTAACAACCATAAAAGCATATCAACACAAAAGAAGTTTGAAATAAAAAGTTCACCTCAAAGGTCACTAGAAAGTAAGTCCGGATGTATTTGCTCGATGAACTCTCTAGATTACCAAGAGCAATCTTTAGGATTTGAAGACCATTGAACTTTCATAAGTGGAACATCTTTATTTCGAAGGCATTTGACCTCCGAAGCAATGATTCGAATAGGATGTTACTCATAACTTAAATTAGGCGAAGCTTCAATTTCTTCAATAACACCGAGCTTAAGAGTAGAATCTAAATCTCAAAGGCATTTCCGTAGTTGAGAAACGTGAAACACGTCATGAATAGCAGAAAATTGAGCCGGTAATAAAAGGCGATAAGCCACAGGACCAATACGCTCAGTGATGGGGAATAGACCAAGATATCGAGGTGCTAACTTTCCCGATCGATTGAAACGCACAACACCCTTCATAGGTGAAACACGAATAAACACAATGTCTCCCACAGAAAATTCTAATTTCCTTCTTTGGTTATCGACATAGGAATTTTGTCTACTTTGAGCTTCTTCCATCCTATGACGAATAAGATCAATCTTTTCTTGGAATCTCGAATAAAGTCTGGACCTAAAACCAGCTTCTCACCGTCCTCAAGCCAACAAGAAGGATATCGGCATGGCCTTCCATAGAGTGCCTCAAAAGGTGCCATAACAATACTAGATTGGAAGCTTTTATTATAGGAAAACTCAACAAGAGAAATATGATCTTCCCAACTTCCACCAAAATCAAGAACACATGCATGAAGAAGATCTTCAAGAGTTTGATTCACAAGCTCGGTTTGTCCATCGGACTTGGATGATAAGCGGTGCTAAAATTAAGCTTCTTTCCCAAAGCCTTTTGGAGACTTTTCCAAAATCCACTAGTAAACAATGGATCACGATCACTAATAGTAGATGTAGGAACCCCATGTAATTTAACAATTTCTTTAATAAAGAGTTTGGCTAAAAGTGGTACGGTCCGATTAGACCAAACGGGAATAAAATGGGTGGATTTAGTAAGTCTATCAACTAACACCCATCGGCTATCATGACCCGAACGAGAACCGGGAAGGCCGTCAATAAAATCCATGGAAATTTGATCCCACTTACATTTTGGAATTTCAAAAGGTTGTAATAGCCCACTGGGCCTTTGATGCTCGGCCTTGACGAGTTAGCGAGTCATGCAACACTTGACAAAGTAAGCAATATCAGATTTCATTCTACCCCTATAATAAAGACCCTTTATATCCGCTTACATTTTACAACTACTGGGATGAATGGTAAATTTAGAACGATGGGAATCTTCTAAAATATCTTTACGAAGATTATCAACATTTGGCAGGATAATTCTACCAAATTTCCGAATACCGCCACAAGAATGAATATCAAAGTCTTTCAAACCTTCAATATCTATTTTATCCCTACAATTATGGCTAAGAAGAGCCAATTCAGGATATAGCTTTTGAGCTTCAAGAATGCGGTCAAAAAGAGAAGGATGAACCTCAAGGCTACACAAAACAAGAGATGCACATAAATTAGATTCACGATTTAGAATCTCACAAGAGGATAAAGTCTCGAGATCATTCCATTCGGATATCATCATAGAAACAACAGCTTTTTGCTTACGGCTAAGTGCATCGGCAACGCGATTTCCCTTTCTGGCAGTATAAAGAATATCACGGTCATAAGATACAAGGAACTCGAGCCAACGTTGTTGATGCAAATTAAGTTCCTTCTGAGGAAACAAATACTTTAAAGATTTATGATTGGTGTAGGGAATGAATTTCTCTCCCAAAAGATAATGATGCCAAATATGAAGGGTGAAAATAATAGCTGCGAGCTCTAAATCTTGAGTGGCATATCTAATCTCGGCTGCTTCAATTGCCTAAAAGCATAAGTAATAACATGTTCTCTTTGCATAAGAACGACACCCAGATCAACACGACTATCGTCGGTATAAACAATAAAATCTTTGTTCCCCTCGGGAATTACAAGAATAGGATCATAAGGAAGGATTTCTTTTAATTTCTGAAAAGAAGCTTCACATTTTTCTGACCAAATGTATTTAACTCCCTTCTTTGTCAAGCTAGCAAGAGGCACGGCAATTTTAGAAAAGTCTTTTATGAAACGACGATAATAGCCCGCCAATCCAAGAAAACTATGGATTTCCGTCACACTCTCCGGTCTTTTCCAATTTTGAATCGCTTCAATCTTTGAAGGATCCACGGAATTTCAGATTCGGAAATGATATGTCCAAGAAATTTCACACGAGATTGCCAAAAGTGGCATTTAGAAAATTTTGCTTTCAATTGACTGTTCCTAAGAGTTTCCAACACAATCCGAAGATATTTTTCATGCTCTTCCTCGGTTTTAGAATACACAAGAATATCATCTAAAAAGATGAGGATGAATTGATCGAGAAAATCTATGAAAACTCCATTCATGTGGTCAACGAAATAGGCTGGAGCATTCGTTAACCCAAATGGCATAACAAGCCATTTATAAGATCCATAACGAGTACGAAACGATGTCAAAGGAATACTATCCTCTGCAATTCAAAGCTGATGAAATCTGGTTGCTAAGTCTAATTGTGAAAAGACTCTAGCACTACTAAGCTGATCAAATAAATCATCAACCCGAGGTAAAGGATACTTATTCTTGATAGTAAGATCATTAAGCTTGCGGTAGTCAACGCAAAGCCTAAGTGTACCATCGGTTTCTTCACAAAAATAAATGAAGCTCCCCTTGAAGAGGAACTAGAGCGAATCAACTGCTTCGTCTCCAATTAAGATAATTGTTTGCGCATCTCCTCATTTTCCTTATTGGACATATGATAAGGAGGACGAGCAATAGATAGAGATCTAGGGATAAGATTATTATGAACTCAATTGCTTGCTTAGGTAGTAATCCTGAAACGGGCTCAAATATGTCGGAAAATTCACGAACAACGTGAATAAGAGAAATGACATCTTCCTCATCATCATTATTGTCATCATGAGAATTTAAAGAATATAAAGATTCTGCTAAGTTGGAATCCAAATCTGTAAGAACAATAGAAATCTGCTTAACAGATTGAGGATGTCGAAGATGAATAGTCCACTCAGGACATAGGATTTGATCTTTATAATGGTTAAGCCAATCCATTCCCAAAATCATTCCGAAGCCTGAGTAACGCATGACATGCAAATCGGTTCGGAAAGAAAAATCACATAAAATAATCTCGACATCACTGCAAAGAAAACTGAGTATTGCGGATCCACTGACTAGATTCGCAATTCACAAAGAAGTCGTTAAAGCAACAACACTCAAAGAAAAAGTATCAACAGGTCCTTTTGATATAAAAGAATGGGATGCACCCGTACCAAAAAGAACTCGAATAGGTTGATCATGAAATATAATAATGCCATCAAGGATAAAATGAGAAATACCTTTACCACGAGAAGTGTTGCTAGGAGTTTGCACAACATTTAGCTTTCCCTCCTTCTTTTGAAGTTTAGGACATGCAGATATATAATGACCCGAGCTTTTGCAATAGCGGCAAGCAAGGGTCTTTGAACACTTATTAGCATAATGGTCCTTAGAACCACAATTGTAGAATTGCCCACCACTAGAGGCTGAAGTCTTTGCTACAGGAGTTGCTTGCTTCCCTTTCTTGTTGGGATAAGGACCTTTGAATTTATTAGGCCATTTCTTGTTGTTGTTGAAGTTTGGTTTGGCACCCACAACTACAACATCACTTCCCTTATCTACCTCTTCAATTCGAAGAGCGATATCAACAAATTGATCAAAAGAAACTTCCAATTTCAGAAGTAATGGCTTCTTGAGATTTTTATTCAAGCCATAGACAAATATCTGATTCTTCTTCAATGGGGTATTAATGTATTCAACCCCGTATTTAGAAAGAGAATCGAAAGATGCGACGTATTCCATCATAGAAGATTCACCTTGAACAAGGTCAATAAAACGATGGGCCAAAGTCACTAATTCAGCTTCTGGCACGAACTTTGATTCGAATCTTTTTCAGAATTGCCCCATGTAAGATCCGCTTCAATAATTTCATAAATAAGCAACTCATACCAATCTAATGCTCTTTCTTGGAGCATACTAGAAGCCACTTGGATTCAGTGAAGATCAATAAGAGTCATGCGAGAAAAGATGCGATTGCATGTTCTAAGCCAAGCTTGGACTTGAATGACGCTTTCAGAACCCTTGAATGGCTTCCCACCTAAGTTGTTATAATCACTGCACAAGCATGCAAACCCGGATTTAGGGTGAGTAGGCTCTGGAATAGGTCCGGCAGGCTGAGCATTCTTTACTAGATCTAGAAGTTGTTGTGCAGACATGAATACTCCATCCTAGGGAGTAGCACTAGATTGACCGGCGTTGTGACGGCCTAGTCTAATCATTTCTCTTCTTTAAGAAGGAAAGAAGAAGAAAAAGTTATTCTCAAAGCGAATATCAAACAATTATGATTGATAAAACAAGGCATCATAAAAGAAAATAGGATAGAACTGCATGACTCCTAAGAAGGACTTAGGACAATGATCCTTGCTAGATTTTTCTACATTGTTCCGAAGTTTGGCTTTCCTACCAAGATGTGATGCCCCACCTCTATACTCACGCTAGCCAAGGACACTACGGGGTAATGTCGTCAACTAGCACGAAGGATAAGGCTGCTGAGGAGCGACCATCCGTATAATTGCTTTATGCTAGCACCGATATGTCAGATAGTATAACATGCATTTCAACCTAGGAGGAAATCCGACATACCGATACAAACTCAAAGCTACTACACAGTGGCTACATAATCTTCGAAAAAAAAATATAGAAATATGCATAACACAAATCAATCACAGATATCCATATCAAAAAGGCGGGAAAAGATATGAGTATAACACATAGAAGTGTATATCAGAGTAGTGGTCAAACAAGATCCACAAGATCACAAAAGAATAGATACAAGTGCTTTATAAAAGAATAAGTACACATCAACGAGTCTCTAGCTCGTATGTATAACAACAAAAACTACCAATCTACCGTGGTTAGCCAAAATTCAGATAATACTCCCAGATGAGAAGTCAAGCAGAAGAACCTGCAACATCTCGGTCTAACCCGAGTATTATTTAATAAGAAAATAATAAACGGAGCAGTCTAGCTATAAATATCAGATAAAATGGTATATAATAAGAGATATGACAAAAATGTATGATAATCATACAGCCATACTGTGATGAGTATGTAACTGAAAATCAATCAGGGATTAATCAATATCACAAGAATCATCTCAAAGATCAAAAAGAATGTCACGCTCTTTATTTTTATTCACCAAATCACAAATATTGGCAAACATCGCAATGCCAATCATAAAATTTGTTGAAACACAAATTCACCAATGCATAAATATTGATAGAACTTATCAGTGTAATCACAAAAATTGGTGAAACACAAATCCTAGAAATCATCAATAGAAATCCTGAAATCATAAAAAGGGGGAGGCCTATCACAAAACGGGAGCATAAAAACTCACCAACACGTGTATCACAAAATGGAAATCTATTCCATGGTTTCTAACCATCAATTTTAAGCCTAAGCTCCACAAAACAGCCCGAAGACCATTGAGCCGAAGCTCCACTAAAACGGTACGAAGACCATGGGTCGCTACCCCACCAAGCCGATGCTCCTTTAGAACGGGGTTTAGTTTCCCTCGCAGACAAAGATACATCGCACATTGCTAGTCTAAATCACAAAAATGATCATCATCGATCATCAAGAAGTGTCTGTTACACTAAGCTAGTAAATATATGAGCTTAGCCTCATGTTCCATAACCACTAGCTTAACTTAAATATTTACAAACAAATTGTAGATCTCCACTTGAAAATTGTCGCAGGAGATTCAATCAAACAAGTCTAAGAATTAACCGAGCAAGTAAACACAAACGTTTCATACCACTTGTTTTACTAAGTCGTTTAATTAGATTTCTCATAAGAGTGAGGTAAAGGTTTGTATATACTAATAGATTGAAAACCGGTTTGAGAATCGATTATTGTAATCAAATAGTGTTGAAATCGTTTTGATGAAAGAGTATTGATATTTACTACTAGTATAGAAAACCTTTAAGTTTTTAAAGTGACAAATCACAAAAATGATTGTAGAAACAGTCAATCATTAACAATTCACATACGAAGACGTGAATTAAATCCAATGAAATCGATACCAAATCCATCAAAATGGATATTCCCAAAAATCCATAAAAAGAAGCCATCAAAGTCGATAATAAGTGATAACAACTAACCGATCAACAAAAATCGATAAACCTAGGAAATTTACTCCAAAAATAGCCAAAATAAGCAAAACTTCACATTTCAGACATCTGAAATTATCAACCAGACGTCTGAACCACTAACCAGACGTTTGGATGGATTTCCAAATGTCTGGATTTTGTCTCTTCCTATTTGCGTTTTCTAGGGACCAATTCCAAACATCTGGATCTCTAATCCAGACGTCTGAATTTGAATCCAGACGTCTGAAATTGGATTTCAAACGTCTGAAATCCTCCTGTAGGCAAAAATCAGCCAAGCCCATAAAGGGGTAAAATGCAAACGAAATGCGATCGAACGAGCGATGGATGCTAGGGGTTTATGCCAATTGACAACCCAGCACCATAGGCACTTCGATACAGCACCAAAATCTTGTTCAAACATCAAAGATTGGATTTTTTTTAAAGATTTGACTTTAAAACACCAAAAATTGGAATATTCACAAATTCGGTCCAAATCAAAAGTAAATGAATATAAATAAGTGTTAGGAATTCATACCTAACAACAATGGAAGATATAGACATATGTGAGATAAAAATCTCACCTTAAAACTCAAAATCACAAGAGAGAAGCTATAGAGCAATGGAAAGAACAATTACTCTTCAATTCCAACCCAACAAGCTTTAATCTAAGCTTAAAAGAGAAACAATTCCTAAGTTAGGTTTAGGAATTTCTTAAATTGGAAGGAGAATGAGTTGGAGAATAAGTAGGAAGGCTTACCAAAGCTTCTTCTATGAATTTGGAGCTAGAACTTGAATTTTCAAAGATGATTAGGGCCTGGAGTTTTAATTTCCCATTCTTCTCGCCATTGTTGCTAAAGCTTGAGTATTAGGAAAAATAAGAATGAAGTGAAGAGGAGAGGTGGATTGAGCTAGAGTAACAAGTGAGGTTAATGGGCTGAAACCCAACCCAAAGCCCTAAGTGAAAAGTAGTAAAATTATACCGACTCTAAACATATCAATGTTTATACTCAAAAAGATCGCAAACGTTATTTTGAACTCAATGGAAGTAGTCCCGATTCCTAATTCAATCGTTTGCAAAAAGTAGCATTTCGGACTAAAATCTGACTAAATATGCTATATTTAAATAAAATATTTAAATATACAATCGTAAAAATATGCGGGTTGTTACAAAGTTCTTTCTGAGTGAATAGATATTTATGAGATTTGTGATCAGCGAAGAGCACAAATGCCAAATCTTTAGAGCAAAGGCTATAGTAGCTAACTCCAAATCATGGGTACCATAACGAATTTCGTTAGGCTTTAGTTGTCTACATAGGCAAATACTCTATCTTTTTGCATGAGAACAGCACCGAGTCCATAACCACTACATCGGTACAAACAACAAGATCGTGATTCCCCTCGGGAACCACTAAGATTGGAGCATGAGTAAGGAGATCTTTTAACTTCATGAAAGAAATCTCACACTTATCAGAACAAGTAAAAGGAACAGCTTTTCTCGCGAGAGCGGTAAGCGGTAAAGCAATACGAGAAAAGACCTTAATGAACCGGTGATAATGTCCCACCAGTCCAAGGAAAATACCGATATCAGTAACGGTCTCGGGCCTCTTTCAACTCTGAATAGATACGATTTGGAAGGATCGACAGAAATACCATTGGAAGAGACAATATGACCGAGAAACTTCACCTTATTCTCCCAGAAGTGACACTTGGAGAATTTGGCATAAAGCTGATGCTGATGAAGAGTGCTCAAAACAAAGTCCAAACGCTGAATATGATCGGCTTCAGATTTGGAATAAATAAGAATATCTTCAATGAAAACCAAGACGAACTTATCGAGATATTCCCAGAATATCTGATTCATAAGATCAACAAAATACGCTGGAGCGTTCGTCAAACCAAACGACATAACAAGCCATTCGTAAGAACCATAACGAGTACGGAATGTATTAAGAGGGATGCTATCTTCCACAACTCGTAACTGATGAAAACCGGTACTAAGATCGAGTTGGGAGAAGAGTTTAGCGCCACTTAATTGATCGAACATGTCGTCGACCCTAGGTAATGGATACCTATTTTTGATAGTGAGCTTGTTAAGCTTGCGATAATCAATGCAAAGCCTAAGAGTATCATCTGGCTTGTTAACAAAGACAACGGCGGTGCCCCAAGGAGATGAGCTAGAACGAATAATCTCTTGGCTTCTAATTCAGATAATTGTTCCTTGAGTTCCTCATTTTCCTTAGCAGACATCCTCGTGGGAAGACGACTGATAGGATGAGCACGAGAGATAAGATCAATACGGAACTCAATTGCCCTCTTCGACGGCAATTCAAAATAGGCTCGAAGACATCATAAAAATAACAAACAGCTGGAATATTAACTATGGCATCCTCTGATTCGAAGGAAGAAATGAGTGCATTCGAAGTATGGTCCATGCTTCGAAATGTAATAGATAACTACTCAATAGCATCGGGATGCTTGAGACATAAAGTTGTTTCGGGACATAGGATTTGAACATCATAACGGACGGGCCAATCCATCCCTAAAATCATATCAAAACCAAGATGATCCATAACATGCAGATTCGCATGAAAGAAAAAACCACATAGAACAATCTCAACATCAACACATAAAAAACCAAGAGTAGCAGATCCACCACTAGGATTCACAATCCTCAAAGGGTCACAAAGACTAACAACATCCAAAGGGATAACATCAACAAGCTCCTTCGACACGAATGAATGCGATGCATCCATATCGAGAAGAACTCTAATAGAACGGCCATGAAATAAAATAAAACCTTCCAAAACAGAAGGAGGAATACCTTTTGGCTTAGAAGAATCACCAGAAGCTTTAGCAACATTAAGCTTCCCAGATTTGAAACCCATAGGAGCAGTAGGACAATCAGAAACCCAATGACCCTCTTTCTTGCAATAGCGACAAATGTGAGGCTTAGGACTGCTAGGAAGAAGATGATCCAGAGAACCACAAATATAGCACGCCCTTTGAATAGAAGGTGCACTACTAGGCTGAGAACTAGAGGTAGCTTGCTTCTTCTTCTTCTTGTTGGAAGAAGAATTCGGTTTATGAAATGGAAGCCTCTTCTTGTTGGGGTTCTTAGAAACCTCATCACCGCTATCACGTTCCTTTTCAACATCTTTAAGGCAAAGTGTTGAATCAATAAGTTCCTCAAAAGGAAGCTTAAGCTGAAGCAAAAGAACTTTCTTCAAATACTTCTTCAAACCATCAACAAATCGAAGATTCTTCTTGCGCGGAGTGTTTATGAACTCAACTCCGTATTTGGACAAGGCCTCGAATGATGCAACATAATCAGAAACAGAGGACTTTCCTTGCTTCAATTCAAGGAAACTACGAGCGAGATTAGCCTTTTCCGATTCAGGAACGAACTTAAGTTCGAAACGTTCCTTAAACTGAATCCACGAGAGAGATGACTCATCAAATTCCGCAATCAAAAGCTCATACCAATCAAGCGCACGTTCTTGCAACACGCTAGATGCTATGAGAACGCGATGATGATCAGAAAGATCCATCCGAGAAAATATGCGCTCACAAGCACCAACCAAGTCTAATCCTCCAATACACTTTCTGATCCCTTGAAAGGCTTGCCTCCAAGGAGGGAATAGTCACTACACATGCGGGCGAAGGCAGACTTATGAGAGGGAGCTGCGAGAGTAGCGAAAGGAGTCTGAGTACCCCGAAATAACTCCATAACCTGATCAGATGACATATAGACTTCGTTAGGATGAGAACCACTAGACGGGCCTAAAAAAGAACGCTTCGCTCTACCACTTTCAGCCATAGGCCGTGAGAACAAGAGGAGATAAGGGTTAGTTAAAACAATATTAGATTGATGAGGAATTTAAAAAATGGAATACTACAGAAGTATGAGATTCATTCCTAGACATATTCCAACATGTTAATAAGGATAAAAGTTGAAGAACAATGAAGGAATAGATTAGAAAGGCAAGAATAAAACCCTCGAATAGTTGTAACGCACGTTCCATTCTGCTTCTGTCCTGTGTTTATTATAATTTATTCTGAATCTTAGCTCTGATACCAAGCTATGATGCCCCATCTCTATACTCACAATAACAAAGGTTATTATAAGGAATAACGTTTGCTATTGGGAAGAATAAAGCTAGTTAGAAGCGACCATCTGTAAGTTATGCCTTAGACAACTATTGATTACATCGATAGGAGTTGTGTAAATTACTCCCAAAGATATATATTCAATCCAAATCTAAAACAAAACTACAGTGGCATATAAAAAATTCAGAACAACTCATAATAACAACAACATTGATAAGTATAATCACATCAGAACAGAAACATCAGATATAGCGGAAGACAAGTCTGGATACATGCTGCAATACTCGATGTTTCACATGAACCAAATGTACATATATATAACCATCAACATACATAAGACGAGAGTCAATACACCCAAAAGTAATACCTTGAAGTCTATTTTTAACAAAATTCTAGGCTTCCTCTGTTCAGCATGTGCAGGTGAGTAAACACTTTTTGTTTATCAGGTTTAAACTATACAGCATGTGATGATATTGAATTGCCTCAAAATATAAACAAAGAAATTCAAAGCTCAAGTTTAGTTTTTCCCATTTTCAAAGCCCAGATTTCAAAAGCATTTTTCTCCTCAAAACTGTGAGTAAACTTTTATAAAAAAATAGTTTTTGGTGCTGCATGTGATGGTCTTATGTGTAAAAGTTGAGATATGGTTTGCATGCTTATTTTAGCTGGACATGTGTATAAAAATGCTTGTTCATGTGTGCATATCTGTATATATTTATCTTTGTGCTCTGTTATTAGTAACAGGCTCAACTTCCATCACAAAATAACTTCTATCTCCCTAGATAATCAAAATTAAACTTTTTTTTCTGAAAGAAAAATGTTAATAACAGTAAGTTCTTGTTTTTTTATTAAAAGTGTCCTAAGTGATTTTATTTGAAAAATATGCTGTAAGTTTACAAATTACAGTGTAAATAAGAAATGGAAAATAATTCGAACATGATGATTCTCGAATTCACCAATATAGTCTGATTTGTCTTCGAGAACTAGGAATTTTAAAAGCTAAATCATAATTTTTAATGGGATATCCGAGGTTTATCAGAAAAAGTGTGACGACCCGACTTCCTATCTCCAGGAAATCGCATCATCTTGAAGAAAGAAAGGGATAGAAGGAGAAAAGAAAGAGAAAGAAGAAAGACAACAACATCATAGAACTCACAACGGAACGAATGAAATATAATATATCACTTAAAATATTACATAGTACCATATTACATCAGAGTACTCTACATATACAACACATATTAGACAGTTATAACTTCTATCTGACTATACAACTCAAGTACAACAGATACAGATACCAAACAAACACAGCGGAGCCAATATATCTATATGTGGAAGCCTCCTTCTCCATTACTCCTCCAGAATTTGTCAAGCTAACCTGAATCACTTGACTACTCATACACAATATGAGTACCCAAGAGTTTAATAAAATAGAAAATAAACACTCGGGTCAGACAGGGGTCTGGTGTGAGTAAACGGTTTAAAGTTTCTTAACTGTAGAAAAACCATTGAAAAGAAAAGGTATCACGTAAGACTTCCCACACATAAACATGGAAAAGTTTTTACCTTACGCTAACCAAAACATTTGATAGGAAATCTAGTAATATTATAATAGTGTCTAGGGTTTTCAAGTAAATAAGAAATAGCCGAAATTGTTACATGATTAAATTCCAGCTACTAGCCACAAAAGTGGGTAATACAATCAAAACCGTAGGGTCTCGTAGGAAGAATGGGTTTCCATCAATGGCAGGGCTTCTGGGGTACCTCCCATCACAGTACGTGGCCTAGATCACCGTACCGAGGAGTACGCCCGCTCACCTGCAACACAAGGCCGGGACGATTCCTTGCTGAACAGTCCCGAACAAGACAACCCCGGTAGTTGTCCGGATCAACTGCCCCACACAGCCAAATAAAAAGGGTCTTCTAGACAGGAGTAAATCTTGCTCTCCAGTGGCCCCTAGCCACGAAGCCTTACTGCACCTCCCCTGATTTAGCCATTCCCAGTTGATGAGGCTTGAGACTGCGATTACCTTTATAGGTCCCATCTCCTAGAATGCTCATCGTCCGCCTGACGATGTGCTGAAAGCATTCAATCCATACAAGTTCGTTCCGGGTTCGAACGAAACCGAAGGCACTATCTCGTTGCACTCATTTTGGAATCACCCTCAGAGTCAACGACCATAGCCCTTGCACTCTAAATCACCATCTCGAATCTGTAAGTACTATTCCGTCAACTCATTAGGGAATCACCCATAGAGTTATACTGACGTATAGCCCTTACACCTTGAGTCTTCACTTGTCCACTTGGATTCATGATCTAACGTTTAATTGGAATCGATATGGTTTTCGGATATCCAAATATGGAACCCGATCCCTGTCTCACCGAAACCAAACGCCATTTTAATGTCCAAGTTGTACTTAAGGGTTTAAACAATTTAAACTCATATTCTGAATGAAATAAACAGATAGATGAATCATATTACCACAATAGATAATTCATATCAATATTCATCTTCACAAAGCAGCATATCACAAATATCATAGTCATCCAAATCATCCAGTATCAACCAATCACCCAATATCAATCACCCAATATCATTTAACATCCAATCAGTCACTCAATATCAACCATTCAATATTTATCAATCACCCATAGCATAGTTGATTAACTCTTAATTAATTTAATTAATCTCTAATTAAATCAAATACTATCCTTTAATCACTTGGATTATTGATTTATTACAAATCAAATTCATTATCATCTCTTAATGATCTTCCTTAATTAATCTTCCTTGATTAATTATCCTTTAATTATATTCAAGTAATTATCCTTAACCATATTCAGTAATTAACCTTTAATTACTATCATTAATTACAATAATTAATGATCCTTCATTAATTAATTAACTATAATTAATTACATTAATCCTTAATTAATTACAGTTAATTAATCATATTTAACTTAATTACTTAAATTAATTACTTTCATTAATTATATTAATTAATAATCTCTATTAATTAATAATCCTTTAATTAATTAAATAATTAACTTGTAATTAATCATCTCATTTATCATAAACAGTAATTAACAATTTGTAATTACTTATATTAATTAATTAACTTCATAATTAATTATATTAACCCTTTGATTAACTACTTTAATTAATAAATCTTAATTACTTCATTAAGTAATTATTAAACAATTAAATTAATAAATAAATCCTTAATTAATTATTTTATTTATTAATTAATATTTTAATTAATTATACTTAGTAATTAGTCTTAAATTAATCTCATTAATTAATTAATTAATCACATTAATTAATTAACTAAAATAATCAAGTAATTAACTCTTAATTACTTGCATAAGTAATTATCTCTAATTACTTCCGTTAATAAATCTTAATTACTTTCTTAATTAATCACTTAACAAATAATTAATTCCATCATTAAATAATCCTTAATTCATTAATTAAGTAATTGCTCCATAATTAATTATCTTCAAAAAAAATTAAGTTAATCAATTCCTTAATTGATAACATTTAGTGATTATCCATTAATCACTTCAATTAATTACCCCCATGAGTAACTTCTCTAATCACTTCCCTAAGTAATTATCATTCTAATTATATTCAAAAATTAACCATTCATTACTTCATTAAGTAATCTCACTTAATTAATCCATAATTAAGTGATTATTTAAAATTAAATAAACAATTAACTAATTATTTAAAATTAATTAAACAATTAATTAATAAATTTATATATTTAAAAATCCTTAATTAATTAAGAAAACATTTATCTTAATTAAACTCTTTACTTATTAACAAATCATGTTAAGTATTCTTAAGTTCAAAACAAGATAAATTAACCATATTCATCTTCATAATTAAATTATTTGCATTAATCAAATTTCTAATAACTTAAAATCAAATTATTCTATTTGGATTTCAAAATCAGAATAATAACCTTATTTAATAATAAGAAATTTAGAAATCAATTTAAAGTCTAAAACACTTATATCTTCTAATTCAAACTTCTTCGCTTTGAATAAAATTCTGAAACTTAAGTTTTAAACATTATTTTAAAAGTTATCTTAAAATTTTGATTTAATATTTGAATTCAATCATTACCCTTTTTTTATTCAAAATAACAAGTTTTTAACGTGTTTCTTTTATAAAATTCAAACTACAAATTAAGATAGCAACTTGTCTGCACTTTCAATAACAAGTATTATCTGCAACTAAAACACTACAGAACCATGTCAAACAACTCGGGAACGAACCTAGAATTAATCGCGTCAAACCCGAAGCAATCTAGCAACATCACCTTCGAGTCCAAACCCATGAAACCTCGAGTGCTACTTCGGTACAAAACTCGTTTTCCCCAATTCTCACACAACCCAGCGTACACGACTACTTGTGCACATACACCAACAACTCCGGCCACCTTGGTTGGTCGCGCCAATCGCCGACCATCACTCAACCACCCACGAGCACGATCGAACAACCACAGTTATCCAAAACCACGCGTATCAAAATCAAGCATATGCACCGATAACTTCAGCAAACATCAACCAAATTCCCATCATCGCCGGTTATAGCCACCACCATAAACCCCCACGATCACCTCAACATCCACGCCACTATCCCCAAGTCGCGAACGCCCACGGTCCACCACACAATTCGCGGTATCCCCTGTTGCAAGCCGAAACCCAAAACTAGTAGAGCCCTAGTTCAATTGATTTCGAACAAATCAAGCATAGGAAAAATTCTCTGGTATTTTCCCTATGTCAACAATCTACAAGCTAGCCTCGATCCAAATTTCAACTCCATTCACCAAACAATTCGACGGTAATTCATCAAAAACTAAGAAAAGTTCAAACCCAAAATTCGAATAAATTACCACACTAAAAATTACAAACTTCATATCTAAATTCTTGATTTTACATCTAGATTTCATATATGTAATCAAATTTTGAATTTAAGGCCATAACTTTTTTAACCAAAAATTAAATTCCTCTGTATATTTTTATTTACTGCAAAAGAATCCTGAATTGTTTTTTTAAGCAGTCTCATCCAATAACTACGACTACCATTAAATTATCAAAGCCAAATAATGTATGTTTTGAAAGATTTGAATTAGTTTGAATGATAATTATCTATAATTCAACAGAGCATAACTATTACAGACACATGCATACATATCAACATTTTATACAAACATGCAATCATCTTCGCAACTAATTTATAACTAAACTACTATATAAATAGTCACACAAATCTAGATAAATAACAGGTTCAAATCTGTTTTTAAAATGAAGATTAACTCACCTCTTTGAATTGTGCAGAGCATATTTTGATTCCAGGCTTTTGAACATTTATTTGAAAAGCTTAGGTATGCATGTTGTTGAAATCCTTAGAAATGCAGGTTGAACTCCATTTTGAAGTGCAGGTCAATTTTATGTTGCAGGTTTGAAAAAATGCAGTTTGGTTGCAGACTTTAAATTTGTTGAAACAGATCTTCACTTGCAATTTCATTAGCTTTTGAAAATCTCAGGTTTTGGAATCATTGAGATTTGGGTTTGAGAAGTTTTTAAACATGAATTCATCTTTGTTCAGAAGAACATCATATTTACTTTTGGTTATCATTTTTCAGGTTTGATAAAATAGTTTTCAGGGTTGCCATTAATTTGTGTTAGAAGTGAAAACAAAGAAAAAGGTTTGTGAAAACCAATTTTCTTCTTAATACGTTTATTAAATATTACAATAAAATGGTTGCCACTTGTTTGATACACTTACATCTGTCATATGCTTGCTTAATTTACTTACAAGTGTTATTAAAGGGACTAATATGACATTTGTCTTAAGCATTTTTAAATTAATTTTTATCTAATTTAAATGAAAACATAAACTAACATATTAATTTACTAAGTAAATAAATACTTACAATATGTAAATAAATTTACTTTTTAAAGGAATTATTCTAAACTAATTGTAATACAAATATAATTATACATCTTACACATACATTTATAACCATTTAAATCTAAGCATTTTAAAACAAAACAAGGCTTGTTTATATTCTTTTAAAACTATCACATTTTAAATACTTTAAGAGAAAGAGAAAAAAAACTTTGTTTAAAACCTTTTTAAACTATCTTATTAAAAATAAATAACAATCTTATATTTGAAACAATTGAATTAAACTAAATTATCTTTTGAAAATTCTTATTGATTTTAAAACAAAACTTTAAAATTGCAATATTCATTCATACATAAATTATTAATAGATTAAATTAAATTTTCAAAACAATTTCAAATTATAACATATACAACAATTATCTTATATATTAAAACAATTGAATTATTCTTTAGATTGGCTTTTGAAGAACATTAATTAAACCAATGTTCTAATTACAATTCATACATATATAGATTATCAATAGATTTAAATTAAAATTTCAAAACAATATCAAATTATAACATATGCTTACATATATATTACAATTTGAAATTTTAACTTTATTTAAAACAAAAGATATTTATATTCAAAATATATATCAATTATATATATTATAAACAGAATAAAATTTCATTAGCTTTTGAAAAACAATTCTTATCAAACTTTTAAATTGTTAAAAGATATTGATCACACTTACCAGATTAAATATTTGTTATCCTTTAAAAGATTAATTTCACCAATTTAAATTAAAATTATAATGAAAATTTATCAAACCAATTTAAATTATTATTGCAGATTATTAAATTGTTATTGCCCAAAATTCATGGTCGTTACAATCCTCCCCCCTTAAAAGAATTTCGTCCCCGAAATTTAAAAGCAAAGGCAATTTAATAACCCAACAAAGATTTTAATTCAATCAGCAAAGCATACTTATCAATCAGTTACTAACAACCAAAGAAATCAATCACACAAACAAACTTAACTAATTATCCTGACACAAATTAGAATAAATCCTTCTAATACTATCTCGAGTTTCCCAAGTACAAATCACCAGAAGATTCGCTCTACAAAAGCCCAACAAACTACACTACCAAAAACCAGAGCTCCAGATCAACATCCAACTCCAACTGAACTACAGATTCAACAACCAATGAAGAACATACACATACTCCCTCAGAGGTACGTGAAATAAAATGAATTCCAGCTATCCAAACTGGCAATTCAATCTCATAGACAACAAATCTTATCTTATCAGAACACAGATAAGAAATCTCAAATGCCATAGCACTAACCAACCAATCTTACTCAATTTCTGCTCTCTTAACCAGAGAAATTTTCAACCACAATGAAGCCTTCAACTTCGAATTCAAACTCCTTATCTCATATCTGTATAACCCAACAGACAAAACTGGGCTGCCAATCTTCTTCCCGATTAGCTCAACCTATACCGACACTTCCAGAAACAATTAAACCAAAGCAAACAAGTTTTAGGATCCCATTCGACAGGAAAGTCTTCCAAAATCCGTCGAAATCCAGAACTCAAACACTACTACTCAAGCAATAGCAACAGAACTTGCTTCCTTCCTTGCACAGCTGCTATCTTGCTTCTGCTGCACAACTCTGATTCTGAAATAGATGAGAATAATGTTGATGAACATGAATAGAAACTTACCCAATATCCGAAAAGCTTTGTTCATCAAATCCATAAAATCTGAGTGACTCAACTGACTTGGTCACACAACTTTACTACAGAATCCAATTCAAAAACAAGATCGGACCAAATCAAAATTCCAAAAATTTCTGAGCTGCTACACCAACTTCTCCTACTAGGCTGACCACCAAAATCACTTCTGGAACCAAAACAATATATAACTCAACTTCAGATGCGGACAAACTTCTGATTACTCTAGTAGCTCCTACTTCCTCATGAGAATCCTCAGTCTCAAACAAAAGAATGCTCAAGAAAATTCCCAAATTAATCGCAAGTCACTTTTGCGATCCAACCTAATTCGAATTCCAAAGAAACTGTCCTCCCTTTGCCAATTAGAATGGCTTTAAACCTTTCCAAACAGGGTTAATCCTCAAAACATTCACCGACTGCCCGGGCTACTGATAGATGAACCACTAAGATTCCCAAACCATTGGAGAAACAACCACACTGCTGCTTCCAAACTCTACCTCGATGATACTGTAAAGGCAAAAGACCTTCTCGTCAGCACACCGAACACTTCCGAGCTGCACTGCTACCACAACTAACGAAGACTTCTAATCCAAATGCTTCTCGAAAACCAAAACTATCAACAAACCACACAACGGACCTCCGAGATGGTAGACAATCTATTAACCCCGTTAAGACAACGACTTATGACTTGAGGCCACCATGATCTAACAGTAAAAGCACTCTGTGACTTAACAAGTTAAGGACTCAAGTTATGGACGATCTACAACTTATGAATGGTACGACTTAACGGTTTAACATGTTAAAGAAATGGCCGACTCAACGATTCGAGGGGAAGAGCAACTCAATGGATCAAGGAGGGTACACGACTTAGGGTCTGGACGAGTTAACGAGTTAAGGTCCAGACCACTTAAGAATTGAAACGGACCAAGAAGTCTACGACTTAAGGAAATCTACGACTTAACAGATGGCCTGACTCAAGAGGGAAATAAGTTAATGACCTAAAGTTGTCTATGACTTACGACGTAGCATGAGTCGTAAATGACTTAGGCAAACAAAGCGACTCACATCTCAGAGAAATCCGCGATTTAAAGCCTCTGCGACTTAAGATATGTCATGTCTCAGGGAAAGCTTACGAGTTAAGGAGCTAACGACCTAACAGGATTAAGACCTAAGCGACTTAGGGAATGTCACGACTTAAGAAAGTCCACGACTTAAAGACGTTACGACCTAAGACTTAGAGAACAAGTTCAATACCATGCCGTAATAAGATGACTCGTCGACGACTTACGACCTAGTTTAAGTCGTACACGACCTAAAACCGCAAAGCCAAGATTTTAGTGCTGCCTCACTTTAAACCGTGACCTCTTAACTCGCGAACGAGTTAGGACTTGTATCCAGATGAACGAAAAAAAGCTCAGAACCACTTCACTTACTCCACTGCCTGCTGACTCTTGAACCTTGAGTCGAGCGCGACTTACGACTCTCCATGAGTCGTGCACGACTCATGACTTGAGAGAAAAACTGCTGCCCAGAATCACACCTATAAATACGCGACCACCTCCAACGTTCAAAGGACTTTATGCTGATTCTCTCCAAGCACCGATACTCTGCCACATTCCAAACCGACTCGATATTCAAAGCTTTCAAGACACGTAGAACGCCATGAACAACTTCAAGAAGGAATCTCATACATCCGACATGGATTTGAAGACCTTCACTTACATTGAAGTTTAAGCTAAACGTTCAAAGTGTTTAGTAATTCAAAGTGTATTGTACTTGGGAAGAATTGTATCGACTTGTAACGAAATCATCAATAAAGATATTCAAAGTGGACATAGGCAAACTATTGAGCCGAACCACTATAAAATCGCTGTTATTTACTGCTTTTTCTGTGGTTTTCTGCTAATACTCTGTTCCCGAATCATCGGGTAGTGCTTTCACAACTACACATTACACACCGGGGTGTTAGCGTTCAAATTTTAGCGTTAACATTTTTGGTGCTTTTATTGAGAGGCTGAACTCAGGCAAATTATCATCATTGCTCCACAAAAGTTTGTTGAAGTAATCTCTCTGAAGAGTAGAAGTTTATCTGAAATCATGGCTCTGGGGAAAAGGAGTAGATCTGTTAGATCTGGAAATGTTCAAGAGGGAACCTCTGCTTCCCCAGTACCTAATCAAGCCACTCCAACTGTTGGGGTTACAAAAGCGGAGTTGGATGCTGTAATCTTAGGGCTGAACCAGCAGATAAATGCCCAAAGTGCACAATTGGAGGCTCAGAATGCCCAAAATGCCCTAATTTTGAATATATTGAACGATTTGCTTGGGGTAAACCGTCAACCAACGGGTAATGAAAGGAACTTTGCTGGCAACATTCATGATGCCGAAGAAAGAAACATTCCTGAGAGAGCTGCCAGCCCCTTTGAGCAGACATTTCCTGAAGTTGGTGGATCTAAAGCTCGAAATAATGAGGGGTATCTTTCTGAAATGGTTCGACAAATCATGAAAGAGAGCATGCAAAGGAATGAAGACGAGAAGGAATGGGGTTTCGCTCCAAGTAAAACCCCGTTTACCGAAAGGATCTTAAAAGCTGAGTTCCCAAGGAAGTTCGTCCCTCCAACTATTCCAGCTTACAAGGGAACAAGTGATCCGAACGAATTCTTGTATAAGTATGATTGGCACATGACAGGTGCCAGAGCTTCTGATGAAATAAAGTGTCGATATTTTCCTGTATATTTGGAAGGTGTAGCTCTGCTTTGGTTCACCAAGCTACAAATTCGGTCTATAGATCAGTTTTCTGACCTAACCCGGAAATTCAAGGAGCAGTTCAGACTATATGCTTCAAAAGCCAAAGATATCATGTCGTTGTCAAGTTTAGAATAGAATCCAGTAGAAACTATCAGATCTTTCTTGAATCGCTTTAATATAGCGCTGGCCGAGGTAGACAATGCAGAACCACGGATGATCTTGACCTATCTGATGAGGGCCAACGACAAGTCGAGCAAATTTGGAAAATGGCTTAATATGAAGGAACCAAATTCCCTTGAAAAATTCTACAAGAAAGCAGATGAGTTCATACGCCTGGAAAGCCGTCCTGTACCGGTAAAGGCAGTATTGGAAAAAACTGAAGATAACGTTGCTGCTCCACGCAACAATGAATCTGTAGGACAGAAAAGGGAAAATAACGATGGGAAGAAACAGAAAAATCAAAAGAAGCCTCGTTCCTTCAAGCCATTGGAATATACTCCTTTATCAGATACGCCGGAGCGTATTTACCTTGCCACTAAAGATTCCGTTGATTATCCTAAACCTCACGTTCTGAGAACCGGGAAAAAAGCTGTACAAAGCGGGAAGTTTTGTCGCTTCCATAATCAACCCGGTCATGATACCGATGAATGCCGCCAATTGAAAAATTTGATTAAAGAGTTGATAAGGGAAAACAAGCCGCAGCAATTTGTGGACAAGAATAGCAGAAATCCTGCTTCGTCTAGTCAGGGGCAACGAGCTCCTGTTCATCAACCCATGACAAGTGAGAAGGCTGCAGGGCATGAATCCGGAAGGCCTGTTATCAATGTCATTACGGGAGGACCTCACCCAGCAGGCAGGAGCTGGGGTGAGATGGAAAGGTACACCCGGGCTTTGAAATATGCACCGGCCGAAGAAGATATCTTTGTTTTGGAAGATGCTACGCCCCTGAAACAACAAAGAACTTTCAATGATGATATTGTGTTCAGAGCCAGGGATTCCACAGGTATTGAAGCTCCTACCTTGGATCCCTTAGTCATCTCGGCTGGTATCGGGCCAGCTATTGTCAAAAGAGTTCTCATTAATTGTGGCACATCCTGTAATATCCTCTTCAAGAAAACATTCGACCAAATGAAGATCCCTATGGCTGATGTGCAAGCCTCGTCACAAAAAATCGCTGGCTTCACTGGGGAGCCAAAGCAGCCAATAGGAACCATTGATTTGCTTGTAGAACTCGGAGAGGGAGAAAGAAAAGTAGTCCGCAAGCAAACTTTTGTGATTGTTGACGAATTTTCCGCTTATAATGCTTTCCTTGGCCGTCCAACTCTTGCAGCGTTCAAAGCTGTTCTGGCCCCATGGTGCCTCACCATTAAATTCCCCATAGACAATGGAGTAGGAGTTATAAAAGGGGATCAAAATGTCGGGGGGAGTGTTATCTGACAGAGCTGCGAGAAGCAAGGAAAAGATAAATGGGAAAGGATGCGGCAACCCCAGTCCGCATCAAAGAACCAGCCTTGTAGCAATTGCAGGGCGGACCCTACACTAGCGAGCACAGCGGAGCACGAAAAGAGATGGATCCAAGAAAAGCCAGTGCAGGGGAGAATAGAGTGGTACCAGTGGAAACGACAGTACCAGTACCTGTTGACCCAAAGGACCCAAACAAGGTGTTGAATGTGGGTTCACAACTTAATGCGTCAATTCAGAATGTCTTAATATCTTTTTTAAAAGCAAATTTGGATGTTTTTGCTTGGACTCATGCCGATATGTGCGGAATATCCCCAGAAGTAGCAGTAAACGCTCTGAATATTGATCCAAAATTTACACCTGTGAAACAGAAAAGGAGAACTCAAGGTCCAGAAAGGTCAGCGGCGTTAAAAGAAGAAGTTGATCGGCTCATGGAGAATAACTTCATCAAAGAATCTACCTATCCGAATTGGGTTTCAAATCCAGTGCTGGTTAAGAAAGCCAACGGAAAATGGAGAGTGTGCATCGATTTTTCAGATCTAAACAAGGCCTCCCCCAAAGACTGCTTCCCATTACCCAGGATCGATCAACTGGTAGATGGAACAACGGGACATGAATTGTTATCTTTTATGGATGCCTACTCCGGATATAACCAGATCATGATGCATGAGCCAGATCAGGAGGACACGAGCTTTATCACCAATGTTGGTATTTACTACTACAGAGTTATAACCTTCGGGCTGAAGAATGCGGGGGCAACCTACCAAAGACTTGTTAATGCTATGTTCAAACCACAATTGGGAAAGACTATGGAAGTCTACGTCGACGACATGTTAGTAAAGTCTAAGAAAGCAGTGGATCACATAGAACACTTAGCAGACATGTTCGCAGTCCTCCGAAAATACGGAATGAAGCTTAACCCCTTAAAATGTTCATTTGGAGTGGAGTCCGGAAAGTTCTTAGGTTTCATCGTGAGCGCTAGGGGCATTGAGGCTAGTCCAGCTTAAATTACCGCCTTAAAAGAAGTCAAAGCTCCTAGAACGAAGAAGGAATTGCAAAGTCTCAACGGAAAAGTCGCCGCCTTGAGTCGGTTCGTTTCCAAAGCCACTAATAAATGCATCCCATTCTTTGACGCCCTAAAGAAAGGAAAGAAAAACTTTGATTGGACTCCCGAATGCCAAAAAGCCTTTGATGAATTGATTCGCCATATGGAAACGCCTCCAATACTTTCTAGGCCCGGCGATGGTGAGAATCTTCTTATATACTTGGCAGTATCATATCATGCTTTAAGTGCAGCGCTGATACGAGAAGACAAGAGGATTCAACATCCGGTTTACTATATCAGCAAAAGACTCACAGGGGCAGAGATGAATTACTCCAAGTTGGAAAAACTCGCCTATTGCCTACTGATTGCATCGAGGAAGTTGAGGCAATATTTCCAAGCTCATCCTATCAGAGTCCTCACCGATCAACCTTTAAAGCAAGTCCTGTTTCGCCCTGAGACTTCAGGTCGTCTTCTAAAGTGGAACATTGAACTCAGTCAATATGACATCACTTATCATCCTCGAAAAGCAATCAACGGACAAGCTTTAGCGGATTTCATGGCAGAATTCACAGATAAGGGTAAAAGTGAGGAGGAAACGATCGATGATTCCCCAATCCAATGGAAGTTATATGTTGATGGCATGAGAAATGACTACTGTTCTGGAGCCGGAGTTGTACTTGAGACCCCTGAAGGTCGGTCATTATGCTATGCACTGAGATTAGAATTTCCTTCAACGAACAATGAAGCAGAATATGAAGCTCTTATCGCTGGCTTGAGAATTGCTAAAGAACTAAACATCCGAGCATTACAGATCTTCAGTGATTCTCAGCTTATTGTATGCCAAGTCAAGAAGGAATTCCAAGCAAAAGGGGGAAATCTGCCTGCCTACTTGTTAAAGACTTGGGAACTCCTGTGTGACTTCGATCATTACACGATAAGCCATATTCCTCGAGAAGAAAACACGAAAGCAGATTCTCTCGCAAAGTACTCTAGCACAGGCGAAGCTCAATTTCTGGGGTTGACTCCAGTGGAAGTCCTGTCGGCTCCAAACATTGATGAGATGGATATTAATTGCATCATGAGCGTGTCTTAAGAGCAAGAATCATGGAAGACTCCGATAACAGAATATCTGCTCAATGGCTCTTTAGCGGAAAATTCAAAGGAACGACAGAAGCTACTGAGGAAAGCCTCTCGCTATATAGTCCAGGATGGCCAATTATACAGGCGGGGATTCTCAATGCTGATACTTCGATGTGTATCCAGGGAAGAGTCCAAAACAATCCTAGCTGAGGTGCATGGGGGAGAATGTGGTTATCATTTAGGTGGTCAAACTTTAGCAAAGAAGATTCTCCAGTACGGATATTTTTGGCCAGAAATTAATCGAGATGCAGCAGACTATTCCCGAAAATGTGACAGATGCCAAAGATTCGCCAAAATTCCTAGAGCACCTTCTACTGAACTCATACAGATGGTCAATCCATGGCCATTTGCAATATGGGGGATAGACCTTGTAGGACCGTTACCAACTGCCAAATCTGGGATCAAATATGCCATTGTTGCTGTAGATTATTTTACTAAATGGGAAGAAGCTGAACCACTGGCTATTATCACCTCTAAAAAGATGATAAGTTTTGTGACTAAAAGTATCATTTGCAGGTATGGTGTGCCTCAAAAGATAATTACAGACAATGGTACTCAGTTCGAAAGTGAAGAATTTCAAGATTTTTGCAAACGATTCAAAATCTGAAAAAGCTTCTCAGCAGTAGCTCATCCGCAGGCAAACGGGCAGGTGGAAGCAGTAAATAAAGTTATCAAGTCAACCATCAAGAAGCAACTCGAAAGTGAAAAAGGTGGTTGGGTCGATAAGCTACCACTAGCACTATGGGCATACAGAACTACCCACAAAACTGCGACTGGGCATACTCCGTTTTCATTGGCATACGGGTCGGAAGCAATGATTCCGGTAGAAACAGAGGTCCCTTCACATAGAAGAATTCATTTCAATCAAGCGGAGAATGAAAAACTACAGCTTGAGGCACTAGATCTCCTTGATGAAAAAAGAGAAAAGGCTGAGCTCAGAACCGCAGCCCATCAGCAAAGGATAGCCAGACATTTCAATTCCAAAGTTCGCCAACGCAGCTTTGAGATTGGAGATCTAGTCCTGAAGAGAATTATGACGGCGACAGGTGTGTTTGGGCCAAATTGGGAAGGACCATATGTCATAGGTCAGAAGCTTCTTCACGGCACATTCAAACTCACTACTGTCGAAGGAGATCAAATTCCAAGAGCTTGGAACAGCAATCATTTGCGTCCATACTTTACTTGAAAGCTTTGTTGAACTATTGTAAAAAAAAAATTATGAATGTATGATTCTTGTAATTGAAAGCAATTGTAAAACCGATGCTAGTGAATAATGAAAGACTATAAAGTGGATGTAGGCCCGAATTCTTGGCCGAACCACTATAAATCTTGTGTTCATTATTATTATTACATGTTTACTTTACTTTCGATATGAAAAGTACATTAAATGTATTGCTGAAATGTCGATTTAAATTTTTGCAGGCAACGAAAATAAAACTTGCACATTACAAGACCAAGTGATTCTTGTTTTCATTCAACAAACGAATACCAAGTCACGAAAGCCCCGAATTTAAAATCCTACATAAGAAGTGCTTCAATTGAACGGCCAATGATTTCGCCGAAAACGGGCTCTAGCTAATAAATTGAGAAGTTTGAACAAACAACCATCCAATTAAGAAGCTTATGCCCGTTCTCGCGAACTGGCCTAACAATGAAGTACACTTCTTTGGAATAAGCAAACTACTTGTAAGAGAAGGGAGTGCGAGCTTGAAAAGAAAAATAGAGGATCGCTGAAAAGGCATAAGCAAGTGGACAAGGAAAACCTAAAGCCCTCTTCGGAGGCACAAGTCCTCTTCGGAGGCACAACTCTTCGGAGGATAAAGACCTATAACGAGGCATATGCCGCAAAAAAGAAAGTTCTCTACTCAACAAAAAAGATTGGAGGAGTCATGAGCCTCCATCCATGAGAGAGTAACTTCCAGGCAATCTTCGGAGGCACATTTCACCAGGAGTTGAAGTGCAACAGCCGCTCTTCGGAGTTTCACTTCACCAGAGTTGAAATGTAAAGCAAAATAAAAGCCCTCTTCGGAGGCCCATTTCACCAGGAGTTGAAGTGCGACAGCCGCTCTTCGGAGTTTCACTTCACCAGAGTTGAAATGCAAAACAAAATAAAAGCCCTCTTCGGAGGCCCATTTCACCAGGAGTTGAAGAGCAACTGCCGCTCTTCGAAGTTTCACTTCACCAGAGTTGAAATGCAAAAAAAAAGGAGCCTCTCCCAAGAGGCAGAAACAAAAAGACCTCTTCCCAGAGGCACAATAAGACAGAAAGACCTCTTTGCAGAGGCAGAAATGAAAAGACCTCCTCCGGAGGCACAATCAAGCAGAAAGACCTCTTCGGAGGCACACATTTCACCAAGATTGAAATAAAACTTCCAGGTGTTGAAATGTGAAAAAGTCTTCCTCAGAGGTGCAACTTTTCAAAGAATAACTTTCAGAGGAAGAATGAATTACTTATTCTAGAAAATTATCTTCCTCAAAAAAGAAGTTGAAGTACCTTTCAAATACCCGCTTTACCACATAGAAGATTTCATTCAGTAAAATGTGTATATGCACAAAATAAAAAGTGATATCTTCGAAGGATGAAGCGTAAAAACTTATTTGTACTCTGTTTTTTAACGAAATAATATTCCTCCAAATGTGGAATAATTATTCTTTAAAAAATAAAAGTACAAGTTCCTCATAAAATAAAATATTACAATGAGCTTATGGTATAGGGGCAACATGGTATAACTACATCGTTAAAATTGCGCTCGAACAATATATACCACAAGCTCACTGCAATATCGTACAAAGAAACTTGTACAAAAATGAATAATAAATGCATTCTCAGATACAGATAGAAGTTTGTACAAAGAAAAAGAATCATTTTATTCAACACTATTAGAATTTTATACAGGTACAGGTTCCAAAGTAAAAAGCAAAAGAAAAGCGGGGGGGCGGTACCCGCACAATTTCCGGTCAGTACATGCAAAAAAAAAAGAGGCAAAAAGCGATACGAAAGCCACAGAACCAGAGCCATCATTTCTTCCTCCGCCCACCTTTTGAGCCCGCACCTGGCCGAATAACCAACTTTTTAGGCCGGCTTGTGAGGGTAGGGGATGAAGGAGAAAGGGGCTCAATCGGACTTTCTTCCATCTCCTCTTCGCCAGTTAAAGATCCCTTCTTCTTTTTCTTCTTGGAAACTCCCTGCTTTCCTCTCTTCTTGGAGGAAGACCCACTCCCTGGAGAAAGAAGTTTAGCTAATGGTTCATCATCGAAACCAGTTTCTTATGGAGTCTTCTCACTCCCTTCAGTTTCTTCTCCTTTGTGTTCTTGTGAAGCAATGGGATCATCCAAGTCTTGAAGAGCTTCTATTTGCTCCTCTTGTGATCCCGGTTGCGAGGCGGAAGGAGGAGTCACCTGAATAGATGGAGGAGGAATAATTGGAGGTGGGGAAGCTTGAACAATGCCCGACGTTTTGTCTACAGTAGGAAAAAAGTTCAAGTCAGTAAAAAGAGGAGATAAAGGTTCGCTAAGATTAAAGAAGTAGTCAAAAAGCCCATCAAGCTCGTAAGAAACAGATGAGCAGTCTACTTGGGCAAGATTGTTAGTAGGGTTACCTACAGAAGTCGGTTCCCTGATGTCAACTTCATAAGCCTGTGCCTCGGCACTCTCGCCGCCTTCATCTCCACCTTGTATGCTTGTGATCTCAGTGGTAACTTTAGTAGGAGATGGGGAATGAGAACTAGAACCGATAATGTCAATTTCGGCTGAAGGAGAAGGTTGAATTGGAGCAGTTGAGATGATCTATCCTGAATATTCTCCTGCCGCTGTTTCGGCCCTTAATTTTGCAAGCTGTTCTCTCCCCCTGGCGAGAGCGGCACGAGCATCATCATCAAGATAATGTTCCTCAAGAGCTGACTCAGCATAGCCAGCGCCGTTACCACCAAGCATATCGAGTGCGGCCTCCCAAACTTCAGCCAGAGTAATTTCATACTTGGGGCCTAGAAAGGCGAGGCTACCGCGCCCCAAGATGCTATGCAGGTAGAAATCAAATAATGTTGAGCTGATGTTGGTCCTCGTTGACTCGTGAGATTCTTCAACTGCAATTTTGCCGGCAACGGCCTCATCACACTCCATTTCAGCTTTAGAAAGTTGAAGCTTAAGCATTTGAATCTCCGCCTCTTGGGAGCTGTTTTTCTTCCAAAGCTCTTCAATATCAGCAACATAGCCCTCACTAGTTTTTTTCTGCACTTCAAGCCTGTCTTCGGCATCCCTTTGGCTAGCATGAGCATCTCTCACTTGTTTTAGGAGCACTTCTTCTTTTTGAGAATAGGAAGTAGAGGAAGCAGCAAGCTCTTGTTTCAGTTCTTCAACTTTTGCTTCAAGCTCTTCATTGTAAGAAGCAATGCTCCTCATCTCAGTGTCATGTTGCTCAAGAACCTTTTGCCATTCGGCTTTATCATTTTCCATAGTGAGCATGGCCTCTATGTTTGCACGATTAACCCTTTGGAGCTCGTCAACAAGTTTTTGCCAGTTCGACATCCTCTCAATATCAAGCTTGATGGCATCGAGGTTTCGTAACATAGCAGACTTGTCAATGGGGACCAAGTCAAGGTCAAACCTTACTCCCTTCAGACACCACTGTGGAAACCGACTTTGCAAAGTGGCCGGACCCGGTCCGACTTGGAATTTGGGCCTGCTAATTATTGTTTGGATGTCTGTCTTCCCGAGAGCGGGAGAGCCGGAAGGAATGTCAAGTGAGGCAGGGGCAGTAACCTTTTCAGGAGTTGTAGAGGTGTGCTTCTCACCATGTCGGGCTCGCTTGCTCGAATCTTCAACCATATGATTTTTTCCTCTGTCATTATGGGATTTTCTTTTATGGTAATCGTCGCCTCTCTGCGAAGAATCGTGGCGCTCTTCCCTCTCTCTTCTTTCATAACGCTCCTCTTAAGCCCTCTTCTCTTGAGCCTTTCGAGCGGCTCTTTCTTCATCAGATTCTATGTAAGAGGGGAGGTAACGCCTGTAATCATATTGGCTACGCCTCCCGTAGCGCTGGAAATCATCGTAGTAGGATCCGCTGCGCCCCATCGGAGGATCTGAAATAACAAAAAGAGCTAAATTTTAGAATTCTTCAAAGTACAAAAAGTCAGAAGCATAAAAGTGCCGAAAAAATTCTAAGTGTGTGTGATGTGCAAACTGCGCGCATCAAACTACGAACCACTCTTTAATTGAGGAGTAGTTGTGGGTGTAATAGTTAGCGTCAACTCTTGAGTTGACGGAGTCTGTTGCAGCATAGAAGTCGCTTCGACTATTGAAGAAGAAACCCCGGTAGTGATAGGATCATCTTTAAAGCTCTCTTGCGAGGTGGCAAAGAGGTCGCTCAGCCCTTCGAAAGTATCGTCCCTGCTCTGCTTGACAAGGCAAGTTTTCTCGGCTTCTTCGCCAGATTTCTGTGAACGTCGGGGAGATCCCTGAGGCTCTTCTTCCTTAATAACCGGGGGAAGTTCGTCAGATGGCCCCGCAATATCAACAGAGGTGGAGCACTTCACTAGCGAAGCCTCGGGAGCAGGTCCTTTTGGTATAGATGTGTCAGTAGAAGCTGGGGCATCCGACGCTCTGGCTGGGGAGTCTGGGATTTCATGAGGATGAGTAGAACGAGAAGAATGCAAAAGTCCGTACTGATCCAAAAACTCGTCTTTCAACAGAAATTGAATGTCTCTCTCCTCAATCGGCACGGCCTTGAGCCTTTCGAAAGTTGGCTTATGAATGGGATCTCTAGAAGGAGGGGAGAGTGCTGAAAATAAAAGAATAGAAGCGGAGTTAACACTTAACAATTCAGTCTCACAAAAGTCGGGTAACAAACATAGTAATAATGGTTAATCTTACATCCTTCCCTCCATACAGCGTAAAACCCCGGGGGACAGCGGACATAGAAAAATTGAGTCAAAAACCCATGAGCGCTGTCAGGAAGACCGATGATCAATTTACGATTTCGAGCACTTCTCACGACAGTAATAGAGGGGTGATCTTTAGTCCTGGTGAAAGGGCATAGGAAGCAAATCTCGTCAAAGCTTGGGAATCGATCAAGCGTCCTCCTAAACAGTGCACACAACCCCATTAAAATGGCATAGCCATTGGGGTGTAATTGGGATGGGGCGATGGCCAATTGACGAAGAAGTTGTTGGAAAAAGTCATTGAAAGGAGGAACGCCTCCACTCGGGCACATTTGTCAATTGACCGTTACAAAGCCAGGGGGTGCTATGTCAGCAGTGTTACTTCTCTCGGGAAGAATGACATCTAATTCAGCAATGCCAAACTGAGCGCACAATTGGCGAAAAACTCTGTACGATAAAGTAGAAGAGGCTCTTTCAGGAGGATTGACCAGAGGAGCCGGAATAACAGTTGCCTCTCCAGTCTGAACTGTTGTATCTTCTTCCTGAGAAGTCATTCTACACAAGCAACTAGATATTCAAATGTGAAGGTGCACGTTTCCTAAAAGTGTGAAGTGTCGTGCAAAACTAATAAAAATAGCAAGTAAATATAACTGGAATTAAACTAGTCGATGATTGATCGATTACAAAATTTCAAAACTTGTTAATATAAAGTTCAAGCATTATATAAGTGCAGGTTGGTCAGTTTCAATTGACTATTTCAGTGTTGCTTTAATATTTTACTTGAAATTGATGAAAGCACTTCGTTCACACAATTTATTTGAGTTAATTATCTGTTATTAACTAATCTATCATTTGACGTGGGCAGTCGATGGCAGTATATTTGTCCCATTTTTCTGCAAGTGTTGTGTTTAATAGGTTGATAGCGTTAAAGTTAGAATAATCTGTAAAGAAACGCAACAAAGTTCAAGCAGTATATTCTGGAAATTCAAATTGGAAGTACAATCAAGTTTCGACGACATCTTGAAGTTTTCAAATTTTTGTTCAAGCCATTTAGTCACAGTCCAAAAATCCTCTAAGCCCTAAGTCGTTCACAACCTAACAGAGGGATGAAATTGGCTTAGGCTAAAGGAAATAATTCGGCCGTAAAAGATTATCTAAGTGCTGAGTCGTCCACGATCTAAAGGTTGAGTCGCCCACGACTTACAAGACTTCCTGCAAGTTAAGTCGTTGGCTCATTGAATCGCTGGACCTATAATCCGCAAGACGTGTTGAGAAGAAAAGGCTTCGGTTTAAAGTGGAGTGGGTCTCTCGAGGTCTTAACTCGGCTACGACTCAGGACTAAATTGTTCACAACCCTAAGGCCAAGTCATGAAAATCTCAAATCAAGACAAAGCAATGGAGTACAAATGAAGCTAAGTCTTAAGTTGTCCAGAAACAAACACAACCTAAAGGGTTAAGTCGTGCGTAATTAAGGTCGTAAGGGATCTTAAGTCTGTTACTTCGAGAATTGTGCAAATCGGCAGAGTTGTGAAAATCTCACAACATCTCACCTAACCCGTTAACCTTTTAACACTTAACCCATTAGCCCGATAATCTCTCAATCGACAACAACCTCAGTTCTGCCAGAACACCGAATCGTCGCAAATCACGATTCGTCTTAAGTCAAATCAAACAAACTTCGAGTTATTCGACGACCAATGCAACAGTACTCGCACAGTTAAAGGGGGAATCAGAGACGGAAGACGGGGCACAAATATTGACAATGATAATCGGTGATTGGAAAATGGGGAAACTTGCTCATGTGATATGAAACTGGAGATGGTTGGAAGTAAATCAAGTCAGGATCGCCGTAGGAAGCTCGGAGAGAGGCTGATGGCGAACACGACAGGAAGCTTGAAGAGATGTTAATGGCGGATACGACTTAGGAGATTGATAGTGAGCAGAAAGAAATAAGAGAAACGACTCAAGCCTTTTATACACCAAGACAGCGGAACTTGAAACGGCACAAGCGAGTTAGGGAAAGTCGAAGCACACGACCTACGACTTAGGCGTGTGCTTCGAGGGGCAAATGTTAACCCCGTTAAGACAACGACTTATGACTTGAGGCCACCATGATCTAACAGTTAAAAGCACTCTGCGACTTAACAAGTTAAGGACTCAAGTTATGGACGATCTACGACTTATGAATGGTACGACTTAATGGTTTAACGTGTTAAAGAAATGGCCGACTCAACGACTCGAGGGGAACAGCAACTCAATGGATCAAGGAGGGTAAACGACTTAAGGTCTGGACGAGTTAACGAGTTAAGGTCCAGACCACTTAAGAATTGAAACGGACCAAGAAGTCTACGACTTAAGGAAATCTACGACTTAAGAGATGGCCTGACTCAAGAGGGAAATAAGTTAACGACCTAAAGCTGTCTATGACTTGCGACCTAGCATGAGTCGTAAACGGCTTAGGCAAACAAAGCGACTCACATCTCAGAGAAATCCACGACTTAAAGCCTCTGCGACTTAAGATATGTCATGTCTCAGGGAAAGCTTACGAGTTATGGAGCTAACGACCTAACAGGATTAAGACCTAAGCGACTTAGGGAATGGCACGACTTAAGAAAGTCCACGACTTAAAGATGTTACGACCTAAGACTTAGAGAACAAGTTCAATACCATGCCGTAATAAGATGACTCGTCGACGACTTACGACCTAGTTTAAGTCGTACACGACCTAAAACCGCAGAGCCAAGATTTTAGTGCTGCCTCACTTTAAACCGTGACCGCTTAACTCGCGAACGAGTTAGGACTTGTATCTAGATAAACGAAGAAAAGCTCAGAACCACTTCACTTACTCCACTGCCTGCTGACTCTTGAACCTTGAGTCGAGCGCAACTTACGACTCTCCATGAGTCGTGCACGACTCATGACTTGAGAGAAAAACTGCTGCCCAGAATCACACCTATAAATACGCGACCACCTCCAACGTTCAAAGGACTTTTGGCTGATTCTCTCCAAGCACCGATACTCTGCCACATTCCAAACCGACTCGATATTCAAAGCTTTCAAGACACGTAGAACGCCATAAACAACTTCAAGAAGGAATCTCATACATCCGACATGGATTTGAAGACCTTCACTTAAATTGAAGTTTAAGCTAAACGTTCAAAGTGTTTAGTAATTCAAAGTGTATTGTACTTGGGAAGAATTGTATCGACTTGTAACCAAATCTTCAATAAAGATATTCAAAGTGGACTTAGGCATACTATTGAGCCGAACCACTATAAAATCGCTGTTATTTACTGCTTTTTCTGTGGTTTTCTGCTTATACTCTGTTCCTGAGTCATCGGGTGGAGCTTTCACAACTACACTTTACACACCGGGGTGTTAGCGTTCAAATTTTAGCGTTAACACAATCCAAAAGAAATTCGGCTCCAAACCAAGCATCAACATCTCGTTCTCCTTAAAGGATGAAAAATGAGACCATGTCGAAGCGAAGCAACTCATAGACCTTAGTCTCATATTCCAAACAGCCAACTTCCATACTGAAGATCCAGATTACTTCTACTCAGACGAGTCTTCTCTGAGGCAGGTAAAGACTGCTCCTCAATCACTTTCAAAACTACTTCAAGAGAAAAACCTTCAGAAAATATACATGGATATCGCATCTCATCACGCAGTTACCAAGATATCATTACTTACTTCTGCACTTCCGACAGATCCAAACTTAAGAAAAATTCGCTTACCCGAGCGAAATCCAAACCTATTCTTCAAAGATAAATTCCGAATCTTTAAAAAGATTTCCTTCGGATATCATAGAAATCCATACTCCAAACAACAAATCCCACTCGAGACGGTATTAGGTCTACAGTCTCGATAAATACTTCCAACCTCTACATATGGACCTCTTCCACCAGTGGTAATCGTGTTACACACACATACCACTACTACTCCATTTACCTCTAAAACTTATGTTGGAAAATCCGAACAGATAACCCAAAAGATTAGGAATATATATATATATATATATATATATATAGTTATTTATAAAAATTACAAATACGTTCTCTCAAGGAAGATATCACTCCAGAGCCTACGTATTCACTCAACCTAATGCTCTGATACCAACTATGATGACCCGACTTCCTATCTCCAGGAAATTGCATCATCTTGAAGAAAGAAAGGGATGGAAGGAGAAAAGAAAGAGAAAGAAGAAAGACAACAACATCAGAGAACTCACAGCGGAACGAATGAATATAATATATCACTTAAAATATTACATAGTATCATATTACATCAGAGTACTCAACATATACAACACATATTAGACAGTTATAACATCTGTCTAACTAGACAGCTCGAGTACAACAGATACAGATACCAAACAATCACAGCGGAACCAATATCTATACGTGGAAGCCTCCTGCTCAACTTCTGCTCCAGAATTTGTCAAGCTAAATTAAATCACTTGACTACTCATATATAATATGAGTATCCAAGAGTTTAATAAAACAGAAAATAAACACTCGGGTCAGATAGGGGTCTGGTGTGAGTAAACGGTTTAAAGTTTCTTAACTTTAGAAAAACCTTTGAAAAGAAAAGGTATCACGTAAGACTTCCCACACATAAACATGGAAAAGTTTTTACCTTACGCTAACCAAAACATTTGATAGGAAATCCAGTGATATTATAATAGTGTCTAGGGTTTTCAAGTAAATAAGAAATAGCCCAAAATTGTTACATGATTAAATTCCAGCTACTAGCCACAAAAGTGGGTAATACAATCAAAACCGTATGGTCTCGTAGGAAGAATGGATTTCCATCAATGGCAGGGCTACCGGGGTACCGCCGGTCACAGTACGTGGCCTAGATCACCGTACCGAGGAGTACGCCCGCTCCACTGCAACACAAGGCCGGGACCATTCCTTACTGAACAGTCCCGAACAAGACAACCCCGGCAGTTGTACGGATCAACCGCCCCACACAGCCGAATAAAAAGGGTCTTCTAGACAGGAGTAAATCTTGCTCTCCAGTGGGAGCTACCCACGAAACCTTGTTGCACCTCCCCTGTTTTAGCTATTCCCGGTTGATGAGGCTTGAGGCTGCAATTACCTTTATAGGACCCATTTCTTAGATTGCTCATCGTCCGCCTAACGATGTGCTGAAAGCATTCACTCCATACAAGTTCGTTCCAGGTTCGAACGAAACCGAAGGCACTATCTCATTGCACTCATTTTGGAATCACCCTCAGAGTCAACGACCGTTGCCCTTGCACTGTAAATCACCATCTCGAATCTATAAGTACTATTCCGTCAACTCATTAGGGAATCACCCATAGAGTTATACTGATGTATAGCCCTTACACCTTGAGTCTTCACTTGCTCCACTTGGATTCACGATCTAACGTTTAATTAGAACCGATGTGGTTTTCGGATATCCAAATATGGAAACCCGATCCCGGTCTCACTGAAACCAAACGCCATTTTAATGTCCAAGTTGTACTTAAGGGTTTAAACAATTTAAACTCATATTCTAAATGAAATAAACAGATAGATGAATCGTATTGCCACAATATATAACTCGTATCAATATTCATCTTCACAAAGCAACATATCACAAATATCATAGTCATCCAAATCATCCAGTATCAACCAATCACCCAATATCAATCATCCAATATCATTTAACATCCAATATCAGTCAATCAATATCAACCATTCAATATTTATCAATCACCCATAGCAGAGTTGATTAACTCTTAATTAATTTAATTAATCTCTAATTAAATCAAATAATATCCTTTAATCACTTGGATTATTGATTTATTACAAATCAAATTCATTATCATCTCTTAATGATCTTCCTTAATTAATCTTCCTCGATTAATTATCCTTTAATTACATTCAAGTAATTATCCTTAACCATATTCAGTAATTAACCTTTAATTACTATCATTAATTACAATAATTAATGATCCTTCATTATTAATTAACTATAATTAATTACATTAATCCTTAATTAATTACAACTAATTAATCATATTTAAATTAATTACTTAAATTAATTACTTTCATTAATTATATTAATTAATAATCTCTATTAATTAATAATCCTTTAATTAATTAAATAATTAACTTGTAATTAATCATCTCATTTATCATAAACAGTAATTAACAATTTGCAATTACTTATATTAATTAATTAACTTCTTAATTAATTATATTAACCCTTTGATTAATTAATCTAATTAATAAATCTTAATTACTTCATTAAGTAATTATTAAACAATTGAATTAATAAATATATCCTTAATTAATTACTTTATTTATTAATTAACATTTTAATTAATTACACTTAGTAATTAATCTTAAATTACTCAATAATTAATTAATGAATCATATTAATTAATTAACTAAAATAATTAAGCAATTAACTCTTAATTACTTACATAAGTTATTATCTCTAATTACTTCCTTTAATAAATATTAATTACTTTCTTAATTAATCACTTAAAAAATAATTAATTCCATCATTAAATAATCCTTAATTCATTAACTAATTAATTGCTCCATAATTAACTATCTTCAAAAAAAATTAAGTTAATCAATTCCTTAATTGATAACATTTAGCGATTATCCATTAATCACTTCAATTAATTACCCCCATGAGTAATTTCTCTAATCACTTCCCTAAGTAATTATCATTCTAATTATATTCAAAAATTAACCATTGATTACTTCATTAAGTAATCTCCCTTAATTAATCCATAAATAAGTGATTATTTAAAATGAAATAAACAATTAACTAATTATTTAGAATTAATTAATCAATTAATTAATTAATTTCTTATATTTAAAAATCCTTAATCAATAAAAAAACATTTATCTTAATTAAACTCTTTACTTATTAACAAATCATGTTAAGTATTCTTAAGTTCAAAATAAGATAAATTAACCGTATTCATCTTCATAATTAAATTATTTGCATTAATCAAATTTCCAATAACTTAAAATCAAATTATTCTATTTGGATTTCAAAATCAAAATAATAACCTTATATGATAATAAGAAATTTAGAAATCAATTTAAAGTTTAAACACTTTTATCTTCTAATTCAAACTTCTTCGCTTTGAATAAAATTCTGAAACTTAAGTTTTAAACATTATTTTAAAACATATCTTAAAACTTTGATTTAATATTTGAATTCAATCATTACCCTTTTTTATTCAAAATAACAAGTTTTTAACTTGTTTCTTTTATAAAATTCAAAATACAAATTAAGATAGAAACTTGTCTTCACTTTCAACAACAAGTATTATCTGCAACTAAAACACTACAGAACCATGTCAAAAAACTCGAGAACGAACCCAGAATTCATCGCGTCAACCCCGAAGCAATCTAGCAACATCACTTTCGAGTCCAACCCCATAAAAGCTCGAGTGCTACTTCGGTACAAAACTCGTCTTCCCCAATTCTCACACAACCCAGCGTATAAGACTACTTGTGCACATACACCAACAACTCCGACCACCTTGGTTGGTCGCACCAATCGCCGACCATCACTCAACCACCCACGACCACGATTGATAAACCAGAGTTATCCAAAACCACGTGTATCAAAATCAAGCATACGCGTCGAAAAATTCAGCAAACATCAACCAAATTCCCATCATCGCCGTTCATAGCCACCACCTTAAACCCCCACGATCACCTCAAAACATCGCCGAAACCTCCACGCCACTATCCCCAAGTCGCGAACGCCCACGGTCCACCACACAAGTCGCGGTATCCCCTGTTGCAAGCCGAAACCCAAAACTAGCATAAACCCTAGTTCGATTGATTTCGAACAAATCAAGCATAGGAAAAAATTCTCTGGTATTTTTCCCTATGTCAACAATCTACAAGCTAGCCTCGATCCAAATTTCAACTCCATTCACCAAGCAATTCGACGGCATTTCATAAAAAACTCAGAAAAGTTCAAACCCAAAATTCGAATATATTACCACAGTAAAAATTACAAACTTCATATCTAAATTCTTGATTTTACATCAAGATTTCACATATGTGATCGAATTTTGAATTTAAGGTAATAAATCTTTTAATCAAAATTTAAATTCCTCTGTAAATTTTTATTTACTGCTAAAGAATCCTGAATTGTTTTTTTAAACAGTCATCATCCATTAACTACAACTACCATTAAATTATCAAAGCCAAATAATGTTTATTTATGGAAGATTAGAATTAGTTTGAATAATAATTACCTATAATTCAACAAAGCATAACTATTATAGACACATACATACATATCAACATTTTATACAAACATGCAATCATCTTCGCAACTAATTTATAACTGAACTACTATATAAATAGTCACACAAATCTAGATAAATAACAGGTTCAAATCTGATTTTAAAATGAAGATTTACTCACCAATTTGAATTTTGCAGAGCATATTTTGATTCCAGGCTTTTGAACAATTATTTGAAAAGCTTAGGTATGCATGTTGTTGAAATCCTTAGAAATGCAGGTGGAACTCCATTTTGTAGTGCAGGTCGATTTTATGTTGCAGGTTTGAAAAAATGCAGTTTGGTTGCAGATTTTAAATTTGCTGAAACAGATCTTCACTTGCAATTTCATTAGCTTCTGAAAATCTCAGGTTTTGGAATCATTGAGTTATGGGTTTGAGAAGTTTTTAAACTTGAATTAATCTTTGTTGAGAAGAACATCAGATTTACTTTTGGTTATCATTTTTTAGGTTTGATAAAATAGTTTTCAGGGTTTCCATTAATTTGTGTTAGAAGTGAAAACAAAGAAAAAGGTTTGTGAAAACCAATTTTCTCCTTAATAAATTTATTAAAAATTAGAATAAAATGGTTGCAACTTGTTTGATACACTTACATTTGTCATATGCTTGCTTAATTTACTTAGAAGTGTTATTAAAGTGACTAATATGATTACATTTGTCTTAAGTATTTTTAAATTAATTTTTATCTAATTTAAATGAAAACATAAACTAGCATATTAGTTTACTAAGTAAATAAATACTTACATATATGTAAATAAATTTACTTTATAAAGGAATTATTCTAAACTAATTGTAATACAAATATAATTACACATCTTACACGTACATTTATAACCATTTAAATCTAAGCATTTTAAAACAAAACAAGGCTTGTTTATATTCTTTTGAAACTATCACATTTTAAATACTTTAAGAGAAAGACAAAACAAAACTTTGTTTAAAACCTTTTTAAGAGAGAGACAATATTCATTCATACATAAATTATTAATAGATTAAATTAAATTTTCAAAACAATTTCAAATTACAACATATACAACAATTATCTTATATATTAAAACAATTGAATTATTCTTTAGATTGGCTTTTGTAGAATATTAATTACACCAAAGTTCTAATTACAATTCATACATATATAGATTATCAATAGATTTAAATTAAAATTTCAAAACAATATCAAATTATAACATATGCTTACATATATATTACAATTTTAATTTTTAACTCTATTTAAAACAAAAGATATTTCTATTCACAATATATATCAATTATATATTATAAACAGAATAAAATTTCATTAGCTTTTGAAAAACAATACTTATTGTTATCCCGCTTTTTGGGCAAAAGCCATGATACCAAAAGATTGGTCAAAAACAGAAAACAGTTCACCTCAGAGATTGGTCGCATTTCACTTCACTATGGATATCGATGAATTCTGTCCGAGCCCGGATCGGGCCGCAATTGATAAGGCATGACAAGAAAGACCATAGAAGCCAGCATTTCAAATTTCAAGTCAATCCGAGGTCATATGCTCAAGTTATGATGGATTCAAGTTAGGGAGGTGCACATTGCTCGGTTCGAACCCATCATGTTCGAACCCATCGTGTTCGAAACCATCGTGTTCGAAACCATCTGTTTCGAACCCATCATATTCGAACCCATAGGAAGAGGCGACGTTCGAATCCATCAGCCAACGTCTCCCTTCGAATCCTTCAAGCCAATTCACGCTTCGACTCCATCACTACTTCGAATCCATCACCACTTCGAATCCATCCATCAACTTCGTATCCATCACTACTTCGAATCCATCCATCAACTTCGTATCCATCACCACTTCGAATCCATCAATCAACTTCGTATACATCACTACTTCGAATCCATCCATCAACTTCGTATCCATCACTACTTCGAATCCGTCCATCAACTTCGTATCCATCACCACTTCGTGTCCACCTCAAGCTTCGAACCCATCACAAGCTTCGAGCCCATGCTGTCTTCGAACCCTACACGTTAAAAACAACTTCGAATCGATCCAGAGCCATCGATTCGAAGCGTCGCTGCCCCCTCATGCAACAGGTTCGATTCGAACCTATGGTTTCGAACCGTATGGATTCGAACCATATGGATTCGAACCTATGGTTTCGAACCATATGGATTCGAAACATATGGGTTCGAACGACCCATAGGATCGGTTCGAAGTTGACAGCGTACCGAAATGCATCACCTTGAATCGATCATATCTCTCAATCCCTTGATCCCAGTGCCATGAAATTTTCACAGAAGCTTGATTACATGATGAAGAACATCCACGCCAAGTTTCAACGCAATTGGACAATTTTTTTTGATCGATTCGATGTTCACTTCGAATCGATGCCAAACTGGGCATGCAGTCCAAGAACGCGGGCCTGTGGGCCCCCCGTCACGTGCCAAGCAGCCTCTCCAGGTTTTGGGCGGGATTTTGGCCTTCCACACCTATAAATAGAGCCCCTGGTCATTCAGAAAAGGGGTCGGAGAATTTGGAGAAGAAGAACAAGCCTAAACGCTGCCAGAATCACTCCATACTATCTCAATTGCTGTTAATTTCGAATTTAAGTCCATTTGCTGTTGTAATTTGCTGAAAAGCACTTGTAATCTTCAAGTATTAAGAAATAAAGTGATAAAACTTCATAGTGGACGTAGGCGCATGGCCGAACCACTCTAAATCCTTGTCTTCTGCGCAGTTTACTTTTCTGTGACTTGGAGTTTTTGTTAGATAGTCCCTATTTCCAATTTAAGTTCTTCGTTTACTATCTCTTCAAAAACTTCCGAAAGGTGTTTACCCAATTTTGGTGCAAACATTTTGGTGCTTTCACTGAGAGCGAAAAAGAACCAGTTCTTTCTCCCGCTCCGTGGATCTATCTTCGATACCGGATTGCACAAATCTAAGAGGGAGATCCAGACTTCAAATTCAGATTCCATCCATTCTTTTCAGGTTTGCTCAAAATCTAGGACAGGAATCCAACCTTCAGGATGGTTAGTACGAGAACCACTTCCAAAATTGGTAACCAAGAAGGTCAGGATAGGCAGAATCCCGCGCAGCTACAGTCAGCCAATCAGGATGCCGTTGGGCAAACGGATCAGTCGGGTCCGGTTACAAGACAGGAGTTCCAAACATTACTGCAGGAATTAACTAAAAGCCGACAACAGCTAACTGAGCAACTGCGTGTCAATGCTGAATTGGCTAACCAACTAAACCACCAAGGGCGAAGGAGATCAAAGAGGGACCACGCTCCGCATTCTTCCACGGAAAGCTCTGCCTCATCCGACTATGACGGCAGATCTACGCGCCCCAGGCTAGACGGAAGTCATGCGCATGCTTCTGGTCTCCGGCAAACGTTGACTGTTGGGCAAATACGAGTTGGCCCCTCTGCCAGTTTTCATACGGGACCCTCCTCTAAAGGAGGCACTGTCCCACAGCACACTGCAGATAACCAAGCCACCGCAGTTGACACAGGAGTTGACACCCGAAATCACTCCAGTCCAAACTACCACCCACAGGAACGTGTCCCAGGACCGAACATCCCAGAAGATGTCGAGCCAAGGAGGCGAGATTCGGATCGTCGACAGCGCCCGATCCCACCTCGCACTGTGGAGCCAGCCCGCACTTTGGCTCGACACCCTTCGAATACAGAAACACCTGATCTCTCAGCTATGGTCCGCCAAATGGTTCGCGAAAGTCAAGGTTTGACAAATGACAATTGGGGGATCTCTCGAAGTCACACCCCGTTCACTAATGACATATTGTATGCTGAGCCTCCCCGGTGATTCAGAATGCCGGCTTTGCCCATGTATGAAGGAAACTCCGACCCTAGCCAGCATATTCTAAAATACGAATGGTCAATGACGGCTGCAAGAGCTGATGATGCAGTAAAGTGCCGTAGTTTTCCTATTTCCTTGGGGGGGATTGCGACAATGTGGTTTACACGATTACCACCACGGTCTATCTCCTCGTTTGACCAATTGGCAACCAAATTTATCGAACAATTCCGTATGCACATCGCCAGGCCTAAAGATGTAAACACTTTATCTAGTGTCACTCAAGCCCCTGGGGAGACACTCAGGCGATACCTGGAAAGATTCAACGCTGCCTGCGCAGAAATTACTAACCCCAATGATAATTCAATCTTGATGGCTCTGACTAAGGGGATTGACCCCGACTTTTATTTTGGAAACTGGCTAGCTGGAAAACCTCCCGCATCGTTGGATCGTTTCTATTCCAAAGCCGCCCAATTCCTGAGGCGTGAGGATGCGAAACAATCTAGGAAGCAGGACGATGCGAGGCCCAGCAATGAAGGGGTTCAAAGCAATGTGGCGGTTAAACAGTCAGGAGAGGGCTCAGGAAGAGCGCAGTTGAATATTCAGAACAAGCAACCCCAGCCAAGGCATGGCGATAATAGGAGTAAGAAGCAGGATCAGAACCGTGGCCCGCGACGTAGGGCGCAAATGTTTGAAAGCTATACACCACTGAATACGACATTGGAAAACGTATATCTACAAACCTGTAATGCGATGCAATATAAGAAGCCGACTCCGAAGCCATCATCAGAGAAACAGATCCAAACGGGGAAGTTTTGTAGATTTCACGAAAGCTATGGGCACAACACCAATGACTGCAGGCATCTGCAAGACCTTATTGAAAAACTGATCAGAGAGAGGAAGTTGGATCAATTTGTGCGGGCACCGCAAGCCGGTGGTGTGGGCCCGTCAAACCAAAATCGTGCGCAGAACCAGGAAAGACAGGAGGAGCCCGCTCGTACAAGCGGAAGGTTGGTCATAAATACAGTCAGTGGTGGCCCTCATCCAGCGAATCGAAGTTGGAGGGAAATGGAATCATACGCCAATTCGATCAGGCACGTAAGTTTTGAAAGCTGCAGTACACTTGATGAAGGGGCCCCGGCTAAGCAACAGAAGACGATGGCAGATGATATCGTATTTAGAAACCGAGATGCTGACAAAGTCGAAGCCCCGACCATAGACCCACTAGTCATATCCGCCCAGGTTGGTCCTGCTTGGATGAAGAGGATCCTGGTAGACAGTGGAAGCTCAGTAAACATCTTGTTTAAAAGGGCATATGATCAGATGAAGATGGAAGCTAAGGATCTAAATCCTTGTCAATGTAGGATTCACGGCTTCGATGGAAGTGCTAATATACCCACCGGGATGGTGGAATTGCCAGTAGAATTGGGAAACGAAGAACGCCGTAGAGTCCGAATGTTACAGTTTGTTGTCCTGGATATCCATTCACCCTATAATGCCTTTTTGGGCCGACCAGCCCTTGTAGAATTTAGGGCAGCAATTGCCCCATGGTGTTTGACTCTAACGTTCCCTACTGACCACGGGATTGGGGTCATTCAAGGGGACCAGGCTGCCGGGAGAGCCTGTTATGTTGCTGAACTACGAGAAGCACAAAGGAGGGAGAAAGGAAAGGGCGTGGGGGAATCTCTCCGCGTCCGCTTTACCGATGATTGACAATTAGCGCCTGGGCCTCGGCCCGGGCACCACGACCAATTCCAGAAGGATCTTGACCCTCGAGACACTGAAGATAATGATGGATCCAAAGAAAGTCAAGCTTCCCCAGCCGAGCTGACGATCGATGTTCCAATTGATGACAATAACGATTCGAAAATATTGAAAATTGGGTCTCAGCTAAACCTGCAAGCACAACAGGAATTGGTCGAATTTCTCCAAGCGAATCTAGACGTATTCGCCTGGACGCACTCCGATATGTGTGGAATCTCGTCGGACATCGCGAGCCACACCTTAAATATTGACCCGCGGTACATCCCGGTCAAGCAAAAGAGATGCGGTATGGATCCAGAGAGATCTGCCGCCCTCAAAGAAGAAGTCGACAAGTTGAAAACGAATGGGTTTATCCGAGATGCTTTGTACCCGGAGTGGGTATCCAATCCTGTACTTGTCCGCAAACCGAATGGAAAATGGAGAACGTGCATCGACTACTCTGACTTAAATAAGGCTTGTCCAAAAGACAGTTTTCCACTTCCTCGAATCGATCAACTTGTGGATTCGACGGCCGGACATGAATTATTGTCTTTCATGGATGCTTACTCTGGGTACAATCAGATACCCATGCATGTGCCCGATCAAGAACATACAAGCTTCGTAACTGACCTAGGACTATACTGCTACATGGTCATGCCTTTTGGTTTAAAGAATGCCGGAGCAACTTACCAACGCTTAGTCAACCGAATGTTTGCCGACCAGATCGGGAAAACCATGGAGGTCTACGTGGACGACATGTTGGTAAAATCACGATACTCCACTGATCATGTCAAGGACTTGGAGTCAATGTTCAATGTCCTCCGGAGATATGGGATGAAGCTAAATCCGTTAAAATGTCATTTTGGGGTTGCTTCCGGAAAATTCCTTGGGTTCATCGTCAACGCCCGGGGAATAGAGGCCAACCCCGAGAAGATCTGGGCAATCAGGAATCTTCAAACCCCGAGGACCATAAAACAGGTTCAAAGTCTCAATGGAAAGGTTGCAGCGCTGAGCAGGTTCATCTCGAAATCAACGGATAAATGCATACCCTTTTTCGATCTGATCCGAAAGGGGAAACGAAACTTCGAATGGACTACAGAATGTGAGGGCGCGTTTCAATCGCTAATCCAGCATCTTTCCACACCACCGATTCTTTCAAAACCTGTTGATCACGAACAATTATACCTTTATCTGGCTGTATCTGAAAACGCCATTAGTGCTGCATTGGTTCGAGAGGAAGACCGAACACAGAAACCAGTCTATTATGTCAGTAAACGATTGACCGGGGCCGAGAGAAATTACCCAAGGCTAGAAAAGTGGGCATACTGCCTAGTCATCGCCTCGAGGAAGCTCCGTCCATATTTTCAGGCTCACCCTATCATTGTGTACACCGACCAACCGTTACGACAGGTCCTCACACGACCTGAGACGTCTGGCAGGTTACTAAAGTGGAACATTGAGCTGAGTCAATTCGACATCACATATGTTCCAAGGAGAGCCATACACGGTCAAGTCTCAGCAGATTTCATTGCTGAATTCACTGTTCCTGAAGACTTACCGGAAACTAGTAACTCCCCCGAATATATATGGAAGCTATACACTGATGGCGCATCCAACGATCGGTGCTCGGGCACAGGGATTGTGCTTGAGACTCCCGAGGGCCGATCCATCTGCTACGCCTTAAAGTTTGATTTTCGGGCAACCAACAACGAAGCTGAATACGAAGCCTTGCTCACCGGGTTGAAGTTAGCCCGAGACCTGAGAATTATCGCTGTGGAGATCTACTGCGATTCCCAGTTGGTGGTATGCCAAGTTCGGGGTGAATATCAGGCCAAGGATCGAAGGCTAGCCGCTTATCTAGCCCAGGTCCGAGAAATACTGGATCAGTTTGATTATTATACCATTTTTTACATACCCCGAGAGCACAATCAGAAAGCCAATTCATTGGCAAAGTTGGCAAGTACAGGCGAAGCTCAACACTTGGGGCACGTCCCCGTCGAGACATTATCCTCTCCGAGCGTTGATCGAACGGAGAATGATTTCACATTAGAAGCTACCTCCGAGAAGGAATCGTGGATGACTCCATACCAAGATTACATTGAGCATGGCACCCTGCCTAAACGACGAAGTGAAAGAAGACAGGTTCTTCGAAAGGTGTCACGATTTGTCATTCAAAACGGAGTTATGTATCGGAGAGGATACTCTGTTCCTCTTCTCCGATGTATCGCGCATGACGAAATCAAGCGAGTGTTGTGTGAGGTGCACGAAGGAGAATGTGGCGATCACACTGGGGGGCAAGCGCTTGCCAAGAAAATACTTCGATACGGATACTATTGGCCAACCGTTAACCGCGATGCTATGGATTATGCCAAAAGATGTGATAAATGCCAGAGACACGCTCGGGTCCCTAGAGCCCCGCCTTCTGAAATAACCCAAATGGTCAGCCCGTGGCCATTCGCGATGTGGGGGATGGATATAATCGGTGCATTGCCTTTAGCTAAAGGGGGTGCAAGGTACGCCATAGTGGCGGTTGATTACTTCACCAAGTGGGCTGAGGCCGAGCCTCTTGCAACGATAACAACAAAAAAGGTAATCAACTTCGTGGTACGCAACATCATCTGCCGTTACGGTCTCCCGCATACTATAATCACCGACAATGGAACCCAATTCGACAGTGCCGAATTCAGGGACTACTGTCGGCGATTTCACATCCATAAGAGATTCTCAGCAGTAGCGCACCCGCAAGCGAATGGTCAGGTCGAGGCCGTCAACAAGGTTATCAAGTCTATATTGAAGAAAAGACTGGAGAAAGCCGGGGGCAAGTGGGTTGATGAGCTACCAATGGCCCTGTGGGCGTACAGAACGACTCACAAAACTGCAACCGGGCACACCCCTTTTTCTCTATCCTATGGCTCCGAAGCAGTTATCCCGGTCGAAATGGAAGTTCACTCTCACCGTGTGACATACTACGACCCGAAAACGAATGCTATATTACTTGCTGAATCCCTAGATCTGCTTGATGAGAAACGTGAAGAAGCCGACGTGAGGGCAGGTGCATATCGAAGTCGAGTCGCTCGAATATACAACGCCAAGGTCCGCCCACGAACTTTTGAACCCGGCGACCTGGTACTCAAAAGAATTTACCCGGTTCCTTCGCACATGAACCCAAATTGGGAAGGGTCGTATATGATTTCACAAAAACTCAGAGATGGCACATTCAAGTTATCGACCGTTGATGGTCTCACTTTACCAAGAGCCTGGAATAGCGGAAGCCTCCGTCACTACTACACCTGACAGGCTTTATTTATCTTTCTATCAATTTCGTCCTTAACATTTTGTTTTTTTGCATTTTGAAATTTGAACTTGTAATAAGGCAACTGATGTTGCCATGCTTCTTTTGTTTCAGCAATAAAACGCCATCTCTTCGAGCCAAAAGTTGTGATTCACTGAAAATAACACATAATATCACATTGCACGAAGAGCTAAATTCCATCACACGGCGGGATTTATCCAAATAGGGAGTAACTGTGATACGACCAGTCACTCACTAAATGAGACCCGAGCTCGGGGGCAAAACACAATACCAGCATTCACAGGGATTGATACACGGCAATCCTTTTACTAACTCCAACTTCCCAGAGTGCGAATTGGAGTATAAAACATCCAATAAATCGTTCCCAGAGTGCGAACGGACTCCAACTTCCCAGAGCGTGAATTGGAGTATAAAACATCCAATAAATCGTTCCCAGAACGCGAACGGACTCCAACTTCTCAGAGTGTGAATTGGAGTATAAAATAAGTCGCTCCCAGAGCGCGAACGGACTCCAACTTCTCAGAGTGTGAATTGGAGTATAAAATAAGTCGTTCCTAGAGCGCGAACGGACTCCAACTTCCCAGATTGTGAATTGGAGTATAAACATCCAATAAATCGTTCCCAGAGTGCGAACGGACTCCAACTTCCCAGAGCGTGAATTGGAGTATAAAACATCCAATAAGTCGTTTCCAGAGTGCGAACGGACTCCAACTCCCCAGAGTGTGAATTGGAGTATAAACATCCAATAAATCGTTACCAGAACGCGAACGGACTCCAACTTCCCAGAGTATGAATTGGAGTATAAACATCCAATAAGTCGTTCCCAGAGCGCGAACGGACTCCAACTTCCCAGAGTGCAAATTGGAGTATAAACATCTAATCCAGATTCCCGAAGCGCGAATCAAAGTACAAGTAACAATTCGAAGTTCCCGAAATACGGGCCGAGATATCAAAATCAACTCCCAATTCCCATAGCATGGAATGGAGTATAAACATCGATAACCCTCAGATTCCTGGAATGCAGGACAGATTATCAATCTCAAATTGTCGTGAATCCCCAGAAGGGGGGGCATGTGCTCAGGGCTTGCAATAAACGCAATCAGCCGCCAGAATATGAGTATTATTCCCCGCAACTAAGGGGCAAAAAGCTGGGTGCTAATCGCTGGCTTAAGTGATAATATACTCAGAATCCGACTCATTCATTAAATCACGACACGAAGCTATATAAATACTGAGCGGATACAAAACAAATACTGCAAGGCATTCAGGTAAGAAGAAAAGTGTAATTTCCCATTTCATCAACCAACAAAAACAAGTTTGATTACATGGCAAGTAAAGATGTTTCAATTAAGTGGAGGCCGCATCCATACATACACATGGCCCAAGAAAGAACAAAAGAAGAGGCAAAAGAATTGTTATCCGTAAATCTCACGACAAAGCGAGGGGCTCACTCTTTCTTCCTCCGGTGTTTCTTCCTCGGAGTCGAGCCGCTAGACCCACTGCCTGGCTTCCTACGAGACTTTTTGCCTTTCTTTGGAACATCCTCCGGTTTCGGCATGATATCAACATCTTCCTCAGAGCTGGAAGGGATGGAGATCCTTTTATGAGGACGAACCGAGGGCATGGGAGCAGTAACAGATACTTGTTCAGCAACACTCGAGACGGTTACTGTGCCACCAGGAGAAATCATCATTAGAGAAGATAGGCTTGAAGGAACGGCGTCACCACCGGGACCAACTGTCACTGTCTTGGCCATCTCGGCACTTATCTCTGCTAAAATCTCCTCCTCTCGAGACAGTTGAGCTGCGCTAGGTACGCTAGTGGTCGTCACGATCGAACTAGAAACTGGAGCAGCTCCGCTCGTCACAAAAGAGAGGTCGGGCATGGGATCAAGAGGATGACCAAATAGCTCTTCAAACATTTGAACATCGAATGACATTGAGCCTCCCTCTCCCATATCACCAACCATGGCGGCAGTTGAAATCGCCTCGGTGACAATAACTCCACGTGTAGGATATAAAGCCGAAGGAACAGGGAGCACGGGTGCGACACTCTCGGTCACTAAACAACCAAAATTAGAGCTATCAGACCAAGAAATTCCCTCGAAAATCAATGTTTTAAGACGTAAAGGGAGTAATCAAAATACCTACTTTACCTTGCCTTGGAGCTTGAACAAGCTCGGGGACGAGCGTCTTGCCCGAAGACAGTTCCGGTTGGTCCGGATTATAGGCTGGAATAGCTTGTGGATCAACCACGGCAGCAGCTTCGGATGAAGTCGAAACGGGGACTTCAGTATTCTCGCTATGGTGCACGATACCCGAACCTTCGCCAACCTCCGTTTGATGGACGACAAGTCTTTCTTTTTCAACAGAAATGATTGCTTCATGAAGGGTCCTCCTCTCATCCTCGCTGAGCAGACGTGACTCAAGCTCAAACTCATCTAATACCGAATCCGGACAAGACATCCTCTTGTTTTCCACTAATTTCTTCTAAGCATTGTAGAGAGGCACCGAGTAATCCCCTAGCCAGGAGAGATTTCTATGCTCCAATACATTGGCATTATATGTGTCCAAAAGATCGTCGAATTCGGCCTCCATCTTGAACCTCTCTGCTTGGACTCTCTCCTCCAACTCCGATTCAACCTCCTTAACCCTTGCAATTGCCGCATCGCGCTCAGCCCGAAAAGATACAGCCTGCTCACACGCCTCTTGCGCAGCCACGTTCGCGTCGTCTTTTTCTTTATTCATGTCAGCAAACCTAGCCTTTAGCTCCTCTAGTTCCTTCACTGCCGCATCCCGCTCAGATTCAACATTCTTGTATCGATGGCCTAAGTCTTCAACTAAAGTACAATGTGCCTGTTGCATTTTCGCCATTTCAGCTAATGTCTCATCAACCTTCTGTAACGACTCGACCTCGGCCTTGCGGGAAGATTCCGCCTCAGATTGGAGTATGTCGACAATACGACTCTTTTGAGCCAAGTCGGCCTCTAGCTTCTCGATGATTTGGGCCCGGTCGAAGGCAGCTTTGGAAGCCTTAACAGCCGCTTTGTACCATTCTTTGTACTGAGCAAAAAAGTCACGGGTGTAGCTGAGCGCCGTAGTCGCGGCATCATCGGGAATTCTTTTAAGATTGGGAGGAAAAATACAAGCATCAAAGCAAATCTCTGGAAAATCTTTCCTCAGTTGAGCAAGCCTGATGGCCCCTTCGCCAGAAGACTCAATAAGGGTCTCCTCCCCAGACATAGACGTTGCGACCCCGGTTCGAGAACGATGTGGCTCAAGCCTCGAAACCTGCGAAGATGACTGATGTCGCGGAGGCTCGGATGCCTGGACATGACTTCGGGATTGCGGAGGAGATCGAGATGGTGAGCGATGCCTACGATCTCTATCTGATCGTTCCTGGCTGGAGTTACCACGGTGATGATCCTTTGCATAATACTCCTGGCCATATTGCCTCCGGTCACGATCACGATCGAGGCCTCCACGATGAGATTCATAATAGGTTGAGGGGTGATGCACTCTCCGGAGTTTGTCCAATGTAGTCTGACGACCAGCCATATTACCTGGAAAAGAGATACAGTTCAGTTAAGTACCAGGCAAAATCAATAGGGCGAGTGAAGCAGTCATGTAGTGTCATGAAAGTGTATGCAAATGTGCAAAGCCCCCGACCAACCAGAAGTATCAACTGCACCAATGGGTAAAAGCCCGCTTACGTCTAACGCTTCCCGGAGCTCAACCAACCCGGACTCGTGATAAAGAGAAACGCATTCCGGGATGGGAACGTCATCCAGTCCTGCGAAAATGTTTCCTAATTGACAAAGAGCGGAGTCAGAAGAAATAATTCCAGGAATCAAGCGAGACACGATTACAGACTTTCATCTCGCAAATTTAGGAACAACAGCCTTGCCTTTCCGCTTTTTTCCTGCTTGGGGAATATCAGCCGCTAGCCCGGTGTCAGTGGGCGTCCTCTCATCATCGCCCATTCTTCTTATCGCTAAACCGGTCTTCTTCTTTGCCTTCGGAGCCGATTTCACAAACCCTTCAACGACAATACTCTGGTTCGTCTCAATTAAACCCAGCATCCTTAAGTTATCATCGGTTAAGACCAAGTCAATGTGCCGTAGATCACTCGGAACCTCTTGTAGACTTCGGATGACGTTTCTGTATCGACCACCGTCTGGCCTTGATATGATAGCTGCAAGAAAAAACACCTGATGTCAGTTCGAGTGTTGACAATGACCATTAAAGAAGGCTAACACGATTTACGACACTTACGTCTGGACAACCATCGCCTAGCGAATCCCGAGGGGCATCGGACAAAGAACCATTCATTCTTAAAGTAACTGAGTCTGGTCCAGGCTCCCGTCACAATCTAGCAGTTTCTAACTGCCTCCATAAAGGTGAACGATGGACTATCACCCCTGCTCTTGAAGTTGAATATATGTCTAATCTCAGCCGGCCTAGGCGGACGAAAAAGGCGGTCCATGAATAAGATGAAAACACTGTTCAGTAACGCGTGCCCGTTGGGGTGAAGTTGTGTGGGAGCGATTCCAATGAACGATAGCATCTCCCTGATATATTGGTTAAACGGAGGGAGAGTTCCAGCCACACAAGCGTGGCGATAAAAAGCAGTATAGCCCTTGGGTGGATTGTGAGGCCTATCATTAACTCCCGGTAGCAAAACATCATCCGGGGATAAGTTATGTTTCGAACATATCCGACCCAATAATGCTCCAGAAATATTAGATCGGACGGAGTCTATGGGATCCTCGATAAGTAAGGCCTCCGGCAATTCGTCCGGAGCAGGATCTATTACTTCAGGAAGGATCTCTGGAATTTCTAGCATTGGAGGAGGCAAGCTTTGTAACTCTTGTTGTTCAGAACCCGAAGACTCCATAATTAACTAACTCACGAGAAAGCAGCGTTAAAAACGAAGAAAGCCCGTATATTCCCCGGTGTGAAGCATATGGATATGCCGTGCAGTGCAAATACATAACTAAAACAAATTTTACAAGAGTAGAACACGGTGTCTAAACGACTAGGCTTTTGAATCAGAGAACGAAAACGACCGTCATCGCTGACCGTCACTTTCACGTCCCTCGGATACTACTGACCAATTCAAGTATGAATTCGTTATATGTGTTTAAGTCATGGTGCCATCGATGAGCTCCAAAAGACAGGACAGGTCAACTTTGATCATGCGAAGGACGAAGCTCGTCGGAATCAAAAGGGGGCTAAAAATTTAGTGAGTTCGTTAGAGTTCGATTTAAAGGTGGTCGTAGTTCAGATATTGGAACGAATCGATGAGGTGGAAGTTCCAGAAGCAAGAACGTTCGAATCGATCGACTCGATTCGACACGAGTCAGATCGATGAACCTCGAATCGGCGCAGTTCGAACCCATGGGGCCCCACCTGACTTCAAATCCATCGAAGTCAGACTCCTTCGAATCCATCAAGAGCGGTTCGAATCCACAGAGCCCCACCTGACTTCGAATCCATCGAAGTCGAGCTCCTTCGAATCCATCAAGAGCGGTTCGAATCCACGGAGTCCCACCTAGCTTCGGATCCATCGGAGTTGAACTCCTTCGAACCGATGAACGTATCATTGCTTCGAACCGATCAGTAGTGAGCTCCTTCGACTCGATCAGAATGCCACTGTTTCGAATCCATCACCGCACGCCTTTTTTGTTGTGTTCTCCTGCAATCATCGATTCGAAGCTGCACATTCGAAACCAACACAAAGCGCGCACCCCTGATCGATACGGCTCAAAAGTTTGCATTCCTCAGTTCCATGGAGTCGGCCTACTTCGTTCAAACCTCATCACTCTCCAAAAATTTCCAGAAGAAGGGGTTGAACCAATGCCAAAAAAGATTACGGTTTCTATAATTCTCAAATCGAATCGACCCCTTGGTTACCTGATTTAGTTTGATTACAAATGGAAGCTTGAAGGAATTTGGTCGATTCGTGAAAAAGCACGTTTGATTTGGCTCTGGGAAATCGATTCGGAGAGGCAGCTAAAGCAATGGTAAAAGGTAAAAAAGTGAAAATGAAGTCTGCCTCATGTATTTATACGGATTCCAAAAGGGATAAGTGTCACTTCGACTCCCATCGATTCGAAGGACCACTTCCGAATCCCTTCTAAGTTTCGAATCCATCAGGAGTTTCGAATCCATCCAAGTTTCGAATCCATCACAGCTCCGAATCCCTTCTAAGCTTCGAATCCAGCGAAACGGCATCGATACGAGGCAACATTGATTCGAAGAAGCACATGGGCAAAGGATGGATCGAAGGTCCGATCGATTCAAAGCGCGAGGCCCATCGGGCCATCGATTCGAAAGCCATCAACTCATACAAGCATAACTTCGAACCCATCAAAAACCACTGATTAACAACACTTTGGCTTGAATCTAAAATCGATTCAGGAGAAAATCGAGACGGAGTTCGACAGCAAACAAAGACCAACATGACTCGTGGACACGCGACGTTAATAAGGGCGGAGCTAATGTATGTGCACACATAACGAACTAACGTTCGATTTTGAACATTAACAGGGATCAAATATTCACCCTGTTATAGCAACGACAGCCAACGATTAAGCACAGTCGCACAGTAATCAATCATATCAAGGCAAGGTTACGGCAATACGGTATATGAGTCTCAACGAAAAGGGAGCAATAATCTGGCGACTATTCAAAGCACGTCATGTTCCCACAAGGCGTACTTTGGGGGGCAAAATGTTATCCCGCTTTTTGGGCAAAAGCCGTGATACCAAAAGATTGGTCAAAAACAGAAAACAGTTCACCTCAGAGATTGGTCGCATTTCACTTCACTATGGATATCGATGAATTCTGTCCGAGCCCGGATCGGGCCGCAATTGATAAGGCATGACAAGAAAGACCATAGAAGCCAACATTTCAAATTTCAAGTCAATCCGAGGTCATATGCTCAAGTTATGATGGATTCAAGTTAGGGAGGTGCACATTGCTCGGTTCGAACCCATCATGTTCGAACCCATCATATTCGAACCCATCGTGTTCGAAACCATCGTGTTCGAAACCATCTGTTTAGAACCCATCATATTCGAACCCATAGGAAGAGGCGACGTTCGAATCCATCAGCCAACGTCTCCCTTCGAATCCATCAAGCCAATTCACGCTTCGACTCCATCACTACTTCGAATCCATCACCACTTCGAATCCATCCATCAACTTCGTATCCATCACTACTTCGAATCCATCCATCAACTTCGTATCCATCACCACTTCGAATCCATCAATCAACTTCGTATACATCACTACTTCGAATCCATCCATCAACTTCGTATCCATCACTACTTCTAATCCGTCCATCAACTTCGTATCCACCACCACTTCGTGTCCACCACAAGCTTCGAACCCATCACAAGCTTCGAGCCCATGCTGTCTTCGAACCCTACACGTTAAAAACAACTTCGAATCGATCCAGAGCCATCGATTCGAAGCGTCGCTGCCCCCTCATGCAACAGGTTCGATTCGAACCTATGGTTTCGAACCGTATGGATTCGAACCATATGGATTCGAACCTATGGTTTCGAACCATATGGATTCGAAACATATGGGTTCGAACGACCCATAGGATCGGTTCGAAGTTGACAGCGTACCGAAATGCATCACCTTGAATCGATCATATCTCTCAATCCCTTGATCCAAGTGCCATGAAATTTTCACAGAAGCTTGATTACATGATGAAGAACGTCCACGCCAAGTTTCAACGCAATTGGACAATTTTTTTTTGATCGATTCGAAGTTCACTTCGAATCGATGCCAAACTGGGCACGCAGTCCAAGAACGCGGGCCTGTGGGCCCCCCGTCACGTGCCAAGCAGCCTGGGCGGGATTTTGGCCTTCCACACCTATAAATAGAGCCCCTGGTCATTCAGAAAAGGGGTCGGAGAATTCGGAGAAGAAGAACAAGCCTAAACGCTGCCAGAATCACTCCATACTATCTCAATTGCTGTTAATTTCGAATTTAAGTCCATTTGCTGTTGTAATTTGCTGAAAAGCACTTGTAATCTTCAAGTATTAAGAAATAAAGTGATAAAACTTCATAGTGGACGTAGGCGCATGGCCGAACCACTCTAAATCCTTGTCTTCTACGCAGTTTACTTTTCTGTGACTTGGAGTTTTTGTTAGATAGTCCCTATTTCCAATTTAAGTTCTTCATTTACTATCTCTTCAAAAACTTCCGAAAGGTGTTTGCCCAATTTTGGTGCAAACACTTATCAAACTATTAAATTGTTAAAAGTTATTGATCACACTTACCAGATTAAATATTTATTATCCTTTAAAATATTAATTTCACCAATTTAAATTAAAATTATAAAGAAAATTTATCAAACCAATTTAAATTATTATTGCAGATTATTAAATTGTCATTGCCCAAAATTCCGTGTCGTTACAAAAAGGGTTTTTGATCTTTTCTGATGATCGATGTATTCGAAAGTGACAAGTTTGGGCCTGAAGGAGGTAAGGGGGTAGGTGGGTTAGGGAAAATAGGAAATGTTTTTATAGTTCACGATGACGGTGGCTAGGCGGTAGAGTAGGGTTCGATTTCAGTTTTTGATCGATGAGTTTCTCGAGACGAATGCAACGCCATGGAGTGACCGGAGTGGTACGAAATAAGGGGATAGCTGCTGGAGATAGTGACAATGGGTCGGTGAAGATGTCGAGGTCTAACGTGGTTGAGTTTGTCGACGGTGTATTGTATACCGATCGGGTAGTTCCTGGCTTTGGAATCAATGGGCTCGATTCGTTTTGGTTGCGTTTTCACCAAACTGGGTTGTAGTAAGGACTGAGGAATCGACGGCGAGTTGTTGGTGCCATAACGGTGGGTCGAATTGGCAGGGAGCCGCCGTGCACATGCACTGTGCACGCTTGCTTCTGGCGCAGTGGAAGACTATGGGGTGTTCGAGTTGTACTCGAGTTTGAGCAAGGGTTGACTCGGAGTAGTTGGGGTGTTGACGCGGGTGCTTGTGAATCTTTACTCAAGAATTGTGTGTAAGAACTCGAGTTGTGCTGAGAGATATCTGTTTTAATAGTAAGGGTAAAATTTTGAAATCCAATACAGTATTGTTTTTATAAAGACAAAAGCAAGTTTTAAAATCTAGTCAAGGCAAATAAATTTTGAATTGTAATTCAAGGTGTTTTCAAGTTAAAACATTAAATCAAAATTTATAAGAAATTAAAACAAGTTTAAGTAAGAATGTTTCTAGTTATAAAATCACATTCAAAGTAATTGTAACAGTATGTTTTAAACTAAGTTTAAAATTTTTATTTTAATGGTTAAGATTAAGGATATGGCAATCAAGTTTCCGAAGATAAGGTGTTTGTAAAATTTAATTAAACAGGTTAAAAAATTGGGGTTTGATCTAATGGTAATCAATTAAAGATGATTAATCTGTTAAAAGTTAATTACTTAATGTAATAAATCAAAGATAATTTCTTAATAAAAATAATTAAAGAATAATTTCCTTTTGTCATTAATTAGGATGGGTAATTAATGGGCAATTATTAAAATATGAATTATTAAATGATAATTTCCTAATGAAAGTAATTGAAGAGAAGTTACTTGGTGGAAAGAAATTAATGAATAAATATTTAACAGAAATAAATAAGGTTTAATTACTTAGTATAATTAAGTAAATGATTGTTTATCAAGGAATTAGATAAGGTTTCGTTAATTAAAAGTGTAACTAATTAAGGGCAAGGGTATTATAAAATCTCATTTTCTTTTCTTTTTTAATTTTTTTTTTAAATAAGTGACACTTGTTTCAAATGTATATTATAATTATAACACTTGTGCATTTCTATGCTAAATGGCCTGCATATGTTAATCTTGTATTATATATGATTTACATTTGTAATTTTGCTAATTTAAATTGAACATTTAAATGTTAGACAAAAGATTTTGTCTTAGGTTTATGTTTACATATATATTTTCTATTTTGTAAACACATTGTTTTTAATTTATATAGATAATATTTTTTTAATTCTTATTTTAACTATTATATTTTATTAGATAGTAGTATTTATATAACTCATATTATATACATTTCCTTATGTATATTTATATTAAAGTTGGAAAAAGATTATTCATTCCAAATATAGAGTTTTAATTCCAATTTATTCTTAAGATATTTTCAATTGAATTTCAAATCCAAATTCTATTTAAAAATCTACTTTATAAATATAACAAATTAATAATTATTTTATTTGTTTTGGAAAAAGGAATAATTTTAGATTGAAATAAATGATTTATAAATAAATTATTTCATATCTATTTGCCAAAAATTCTGCAATATTCAGACATTTATCAGAATTTTATTTGTTCAAACTACAAATTTTTATTTTAAAACTTTTTAATCCTGTTAATTATTTTAATTAACAGATGTCCAAAAATCTGGGTTATCACATTCCTTCCCTTTTTGAATCTTTTCCTCCTCGAAAAGAAACAAAACCGGAACTTATTCAATACTTAAAACCAAATAAATTTATTCTTTAATCATTTTTAAAGCACTTTTAAAATATATATAATATTAACAAAAATAGTTTTTATAAAAATATCATTTTATAGATCGATGTTTCCACAAGTCCAACCTTGTTCTTATAGAAATTCGGTCACACGTTTATCAGGCGTAAGACTGAAAATCTGTAAGTTCTTAGCAGATTTATTTTAATGGTTAAGTTTAAAGGATATGACAATCAAGTTTCCAAAGATAAATGTTTGTAAAATTTAATTAAAAAAGTTAAAAAAAAGGGTTTGACCTAATAGTAATCAATTAAAGATGATTAATCTGTTAAAAGTTAATTACTTAATGTAATAAATCAAAGATAATTACTTAATAAAAGTAATTAAAGAATAATTGCCTTATGTCATTAATTAGGATAGGTAATTAATGGGAAATTATTAAAATATGAATTATTAAATGATAATTTCCTGATGAAAGTAATTAAGGAGAAATTACTTGGTGGAAAGAAATTAATGAATAATTATTTAACGGAAATAAATAAGGGTTGATTGATTTATCAAGGGATTAGATAAGGGCTAGTTAATTATAAGTATAATTAATTGAAGGGTAATTAATCAATGTAATTGATTGAAGGACAATTAATTTGAGTAATTAGTGAGAATGGGTAAAGGTTAATTAACTTTTGTAATTAATAAAGAGTTAATTACTTTTTGTAATTAAAATATAAGCAATCAAAGATGACTAATTAAGATGGATAATTAGATAATAATTAATGGATTTGTAATTAATTAAAGGTTAAGTAAGCAGGTTTTATAATGATGGAAGTAATTAATTTAATTTATTAGAGGTAGTGTGATTAAATCTTTGTCCATGGATGGCTGAATATTGTGGAATGCTTTGGATTATTGTTATTCTTGGTATGTGATAGTGATGCTATGTGATATAGTGTTGGTTATGGATTATCTATTTGGAATGGAGTTGATGCGTGAATCTGGTACTATAGGTATAAATAGAATTGTTTAAAACTTAAATAACAATGTTTTAAGATGATATAATGTTCGAAGAGACCGGAATCGGGTATCGGTAATATCCGAAACCAATTCGATTTGTAATCTTCATCATTCTATATAGATTTGATGTGAGAAATCAAAAAATTAATTTGATTTGTGAAATAAGTATTGAGCATATCAAGTGGCGAACTCGTAGTGAAATACGAGTTACCCAGGTTTCTTTAAAATCTGAACTTAGAATTTCAAATTATATGGATTTACTCATGGTTGTTACTTTGATGTATTTCTCAGGTCAGACCGAGTATTACAGATTTTCAGGTACGGACGTTCTGGAGCTCAGGATGCGAGCTGGAGTGCAGGAACGTATGGAGTGTTTTCCGTTGTGATATATTATTGTATAACTAGGACATGTTGTTTTAAACTGTCCAGTGATTGCTAATGGTTGTAACTCTGATGTATAAAATATATAAGTGTACTGATACTGTTCTTCTTTGTAAAATTGTTATTTATGTGATATTATATTTTGATCCGCTGCGAATGCGAGGTTTCTGTGACTTGTTTCTGTTTCTTCTTCTTTCTCTTTTCTTCTTTTCCTAACTGTCTGGAATTTTCTGGATCGAAAATTTCGGGTCGTTACATTTGGTATCAGAGCTGAAGGTTAAGCGAGAACCTTGGCTCTGGTGGGATTATTCATTAAGGATAGGGTCAATAGTACTATAGAATGAGTTGAGTGTGTGTATATATATATATATATATGAGAGCGTACTTGTTATTTTCTTATATAAAGATTTTAAATGATTTTATAAGAATATACTTTGATATATATAGCAATATTTCTTTCTAATAAATATTAAGGTAATTGGTTGTTAAATTATTGAAATTAAATTGTGGTAATAGAAATACAACCAAATTGAAATTAATTAAAGATAAGTTTGAAATGGATTCAAACTGAAATTAAATCTTGAAGTTGTGAAAGAATTTCTAAATAAGATGAATTAGAATTGGTTTCAAACCGGAGAAATAGAATGGTTATTGTGTTTAATAATGGGATGATTGTTTTCCAATAAACAATAATTTTTTTAAGGAAGTAACCATTTGAAGAGATAACTTGTAAACTAGAAAGGATGTAAATTAAAGTGGGTTTCCAATTGTGAAGTTATGAATTCTAAATTTAAACATTTGAAATTGTTTTCAAAGTGTTATAGGAAATAATATTATTCAAACCATTTCGAATGTAATCTTATTTTAAAATAAGAAGTCGTTTGTAAACTTTAAAGGAATTGGTTTTGAATTAAAACCAAGGGTGGTTTAAATTTTAAAATTTGGCTTGGTAGGCCAAGAAGAAAATATGTATATATGTGAGGAACATACATAATATCAAAGGTGGTTTGAAATAAACTCTAAATATTGAGTTTTAAATCTGGAATGAGATATGATACCCAAAGTGATAAGTGTTGGAACTTAATAGGTAGGAAGATTATTCATGAGAAGTTTAAAATTTTAAATGGAAGTTCAAATTGGGTAAGGTTGACTGGATTAAGTGAATTGAGTCTAACTTGGGAAAAAGTTAAATAAGTTGGAATGATCAACTGATTTGAAAATTTCAAGATGAAATTGAGATTTAACTTGGGAAGTTAAATGGTTGATTGGAATTGAGAGTTTGAGTGATCTCAAATTGGGTTTGAGATCCAAAAATTGGAATAGGATGGATGTTTTAAAATAATTTGGATGATATCACCTTATTGTTATTAACAATCTTTAAGCTGAAATTAGATTTTTTTTTTAAATAAATGAATGAGGAAATGGGGTGTGGTAATATATTAAGATAAAATGTATTCGTTTTAGACTTAAGTTTTGAATGTTTAAGACAAAACTTCAAAGGTTTGGTTTCAAAATTGAAAATTTGGTGATAAATTGAGTTTCAAAGATTTAGTTGTATAAAAAAAATTGAATTATTATTTGAACTTTGAAATAAGTTTGAAGTGAAATTTGGATTCGGAATTAAATGGATTAAAGATATAAGTTGATTTGATTTAAAGGATTAAATAAACATTTAAAAATTTAACTCGAATTTATATAATTCGGGATGGTTTAAATTTGGAACTTGAATTGAATTAGTTCAAATTGAATTTGATTTGAATTAATTGGAATTGTGATTGAAGATGGATAAGTTTAAAAAATCAAATGGAAAATTTGAATTGGGATAATTGAAATGAAAATGAAGTTGAATAATTTCAAAATCAAGTGGAATTGGGATTAATTCAAACTGGAATTGAGTCTATTTAAATGGAAGTGGAAATGTAAATTGAATTGATTGCAAATAGAGGTTAGGAATTGAACAGTTTTGACTCTGGACTATTTGCAAAATAAATGTTGTAATATAAATCTATGTTTCCAAACTATTTACTATACAACTTTTCTTTTTAAACCTAAAACTACATTATACTTGTTTTACAATTATTTTTTGAACTATTTTATAAACTAATTACTATTTTAAACTACTAATTACTATTTTATAGCAATTTTGCAATTATTTAAAATTTCTATAGTTATTTAACTATTTTCCAATTATTTTACAATTACTAAACTATTTTACAGCTATTTCACAAACTATAATTCGTTTTTCAACTACTTATGTATTTTAAAACTTTTCAAGATATTTTAAAATTTAAGATGGACAGAATTTAAACTATTTATGATTGAATACCCAATTGAGATAAGAATAGAGGTGATAATTCAAATGGGATTGAAGCAGTTGTGAATAAGTGAATGAAAATTAAAGTGAATGTTAATAGAAAGAGAATTGATTTGGCTAATAAACAATAAAGATAAATACGTAGGGCATACGTATGTTATTCTATTCGCATAGTGATTTGGTCCAGATTCGAGCACAGAATTTCGAGATAGCGTATCGATCCGAGTTGGAATTTTTCACTCGATTTTTGACGGCGAACCTAGATATGGATTGTTGATTGGTTTTGGATGTTCTCTATCATAGTTATAGCTATACAAGGAGAATGACGGTTTCTGATCAAGAAACCAGATCTGAGTCCGCACTAGGAAGTCGGGAGGACGATACTAGTTTGGAAGAGAAATTGTGTGATCGAGTGAGCGATCAGATTGATATAGCGTACAGATGATATGTGTACATCGTACGAGTTTGAATGAAGTTGTTACTTGGAATTTGTGGAAAATAATTGTGAAATGTTTTTTGAAATGGAAGATATATTTTGTGAAATATATGATGAAATAAAACAGAAATTGGATATTTCTATGGTAGAAATTTATTTTGTGGAAGTAAGTAATGCGGTTAATGACTTTATAGAATGATCAAATTTTAATATTTGATTTGGGATAAACAAAATATGTATCTTTGTTATATATAAGATAAATCTCCCCTTGTTGAATCTATAACCAGAAGAAAGGGGTTTTTGAAAGTTTTTGAAGTATAAAAGGGGTTTTATACAAGTTACAAATGATCCAAGATTTTTATCAAGGAAATTATATATAACTATATATATAAAGGATCTTATGAGGATTTTGAGAAAAGGTTTTGGGGACCTTTGGATTTGGAAAGGCTTTTGATTTTTGGGTAAAATCAATATTAAAATTTGGAAAGCCTACTTTGAGAATTATCGATTTTGGGATAATCGATTTTGTGTGAATGAGCCTTGTATGAGACCATACTTGGTGTATGATTTGAAAGATGCTATATACGTATAGTATAAAGTGTTTTGATGATGAATCTGGGGAAAAAGTCACTCCCTTGAAATGAACTTCTCAGGAGTACCACTGGGTGGTGCTACCTTGAGCCCCAAGAGGGGGTTCTAAAGTTGATCCTGTGAGGAGTCCGGACAAAACTAGTCCCTAAGGATTATGAGTAGAGTATACCATAGCGAAAGTCGTGCGTGCCCTGAGACCCAACAGTTACATGGACTTTAGATGCAATGGCAAAGTAACCCAGGGTGTAACTGCGACCTATGGTAACATAGCGAAAGTCGTGTGTGCCGCTGAGAGCCAACAATCTGCGTTTGATTTTATATCGGTAGACTACGACCTATGTAGGAGTGGAGAAGTTTCATTTTGACAGCGGAAATCGTGTGTGCCGCTGAGAGCCAACAGTTACATGGGCTTTTGTTGCGATGGCAACGTAACCCTGGAATGTAATTGCGATCTGTTGTGGTGTCCATGGTGTAATCGAGGGGCGCTGAGTGCCTATAGTTACATGGACTTTTGCTGCGATGGCAACGTAACCTTGAAATGTAACTGCGACCATGGATGTAGGTGATTATTTCCAAAGCATTCTCACCAAAGATATTTCCTCGATTTTCAAAATGTTTTCCACATTTTCAATAAAAATTATTTTCTAAGTATTTTCACTGGATGTTGAAATTAGGTCTGCTAAGAACTTATAGATTTTCAGTCTTATTCCTAATCAACGTATGACCGAATTTCTATGAGAACAAGGTTGGACATGTGGTAATATCGAGCTATAAAATGATATTTTTATAAAAACTACTTTTGGTAATATTATATAGATCTTAAAAGTGTTTTACAAATGATTAAAGAATAAATTTATCTGATTTTAAGTATTGAATAAATTCTGGTCTCGGCTCTTTTCGAGGACGAAAAGATTCAAAGAAGGAATGAATGTGGTAACCCAGATTTTTGGACATCTGTTAGTTGAATAATTAACATGATTAAAAAGTTTAAAATACAAATTTGTAATTTGAACAAATAAAATTCTGGTAAATCTCCGAATATCCCGGAATTTTAGGAAAATAGATATGAAATAATTTCTTTATAAATCATTTATTTCAATCTAAAATTATTTCTTTTTCCAAAACAAATAAAATAATTATTAATTTGTCATATTTATAAGTAGATTTTTAAATACAATTTGGATTTGAAATTTAATTGAAAATATCTTAAGAATAAATTGGAATTAAAACTCTATATTTGGAATGAATAATTTTTTTTTCTAACTTTAATATAAATATACATAAGGAAATGTATATAATATGAGTTATATAAATATCTATTATCTAAGAAAGTATAATAGTTAAAATATGAATTTAAAAAAAAATTATTTATATAAATTAAAAATAATGTGTTTACTAAATAGAAAATATATATGTAAACATAAACCTAAGACAAAAGCTTTTATCTAACATTTAAATGTTTAATTTAAATTTGCAAAATTACAAATGTAAATCATATATAATACAAGATTAACATATGCAGGCCATTAAGCACAGAAATGGACAAGTGTAATAATTAAAATGTACATTTGAAACAAGTGTCGCTTATTTAAAAAAAAATTAATAAAAAAATTGAGATTTTATAATACCCTTGCCCTCATCTCTATCATCTTCTTTCACATATTAAAAACATTAAACGTGAAGAAAAAATTTCGAACCAAAATTAATTATATTCAAACTGAAATCAAAAACAAGAAATCAATCATGTTCAAATATGTAACCTGTAGCAAATTTACAAGCAAGCATGGCTTCCAATTTCATGTTAAATCGCCTCAACAACAAAGATTTTCAGTTTCAAAGGATCATCATAGCTTTCAAGTATAGCCCTGGCATTGTATGGAATCCAAAATCCAATAAGTGCCCTCGGTTTTGATTCTATTACCCACTTTTGTGGCAAGTGGCCGGAATTTAATAATGTAACAATTTCGGCTATTTTCTATTTACTTGAAAACCCTATACCTATTATAATATCACTGGATTTCCTATCAAATGTTTTGGTTAGCATAAGGTAAAAACTTTTTCATGTTTATGTGTGGGAAGTCTTACGTGATACCTTTCTTTTCAAAGGTTTTCAAAAGTTAGGCAACTTTAACCTGTTACTCACACCAGACCCACGTCTGACCCAGAGTTTATTTCTGTTTTTTTTCATAAACTCTTGGGTACTCAGTAGCCAAGGGATTCAGGTTAGCTTTGACGAATTGTGGAGGAGAAAACTGAGTAGGAGGCTTCTACGTTTTAGATATTTATAGTGTTCCGCTGTGTTGGGTTCTCTGTTCAGTTTCCTTGTATTGTATTGAGTTGTAATAACTAGATAGGTGTTTATAACTGTCTAGTATGTGATGTAAAATCTGTGAACTCTCATAATGGTTGTATACTATGTAATACTTATGCTATTAATACAATTTATTCGTTCCGTTGTTGAGATTCTAATGTTGTTTCTTCTTTCTTCTCTATCTTTCTAATCTCTATCCCGTTCTTTCTTAATTCATGATGCGTCTTTCTAGATAGTGGAAGGCGGGTCGTAACAGTTAGTAAGATCTTTTGTCTATAAGATTGAATTGCCAGTTTGGATAACTGGGATTCATTGTATTTCGCGTATCTCTAAGGGAGTACGTGTATGATTCATCGTTGGTTGTAGAACCTGCAATTCAGTTGGATTTGGAAGTTGTGCTAGACTTGAGTATGGTCTGATATTTTGTTTAGATTGGTGGATCTAGCCGGGACCATCCCTTACTGGACAGTCCCCAACAAGACCACCCAGTGGTTGGCGCGACCAACCACACACTAAGCCAAAATAGAAAGAGACCTCTAGACAGGGGTAAATTTCGTCCTACTTGGGCATGACCCACTTAATCTTGCTGCACCTCGCTTCCGTTGCACAACTGTTATTCTGGAATAGATGAGAATACCGTTGATGAACATTAAAACTCTACTTACATTTTTAAACTTTTTTTTAAAATTCAAACTAATTAAATTTTTTTAAAGTATTTAACAACTCATGTTTAAAAACTTAATTTATTTTAAAAACTTAGATTTAAACTTAAATTTGAATTCCAGAATTTAAAAAAAAAATTATATTTTAGAAGCTAGTGTGCATATAGATATTTATATAATTATTTATGAGTGTTTAAAAGGGGTTTTTATTCCATTTTCTTTTAGGTAATATACATAGATAAATAAAAAGAAAAGTTTAAATTAAGACATAAGTATACATATATACTAAGTTATAGATATTATATTAATATATATAACCTATTAATACATTATAATTACACTTGGAAATTAGTATTAGCATCCTTATGACAAATGTAAGTAATTCAACATGTGTCCCTTATAATTTTATATTTCTTTATCAAATTTTTCAGCCTATGTAAACATTGTTTATTTACCTTCATTTCTTTTTCTATCTTCTAAAAAAAATCATAAATCATAACTCCTTTCTCAAAACTAGAAGCTGATCAAAAATTTAGAAAGAAAAACTTATAACCCTGTTCAAATTAAAACATGGATCTTGTCAAAAGCAAACTCAGGGAGAAGAAATCAAAGCAGATCCATCTTTGTTTCAAATGTTAGTCATCACTACAAGATCCAGTAACAAGCATTTTTCTTCAGCAACTCCAGTTTTCAAAGTTCAGAAGCTATTTCGAAAAAAATAATGCTCTGTTCTTCATCTTGTTCAGGGGAGTAAAATTTTCTTTCTAAAAATAGTTTTACCTGATCTTATGATTGTTAGAAGAGTAAAATATAGCAATAATTTAGTTTAAATGTTATATGAATGTGGATGTATGCATACATTAAGATGGGTCTGTAGGAATGTCTGTGCATGTTCATATGTTGATCTCTGTTTAGAATAGGTGAGTAAACAACTAACCTTTGTTTTAATTTGTGGTTTGTGATATATTTCATAAGTAGGTAATGTGAAAATTGTTTGCATGTGTATAATTTTGGGTTGCATGTTATAAATTAGTAGTTATCTATGGATGCATATCTGAAACCTGAGTAAATCCCAGTATTTTTCTACATACAGGCCTAAATCTTGATCAAGGATTAAGTGCTCTTCAATCATTCATCTATAGATTGCAACATTTGACAAAAATGTGTTTATTTTTACTTAAGCTAAGTGTTTAAAATATTATTGAGCATAATAAGAATAAAACTGTTTGTAAATATAGGAATACAGTAGGAATTTTTTTTTAAAATATATTAGAATCGAATGTTGTAAATTGCCGATTGAAGTACATAACCTGAATCGAAATTGTAAAATATGATTTTTAAGATAAAGATTAAAATATTTAGATTTTTTTTGGAGAGCATTTTGGAGTTGAATGATTTTTAGTTTGTGGGCATTTTCTGTCGACTGGGTGGGTGGTGGAACCTCGTGGTTGCCACTGGAGGTGGTGGAGAGGTCGACGAACCCTGGAAATTGGTGGAGTGATTTATACTCGAACATGGTAGTCAAACATCGACAAACTTGGGTTTGGAGTCCTGTTTTGGTTGACTTTGGGTTTGTGCGGAATTCGATGTCGACGAAGCATCGCACTTCGTAGGGGTGGGTGGAATGGAAGCGTTAGACCACGACGAGGATCTAGTTAGGATGGCGAAGATTCTGGCGACTGGCGATGGAGGTGTGAGGTTGTTTTTGGGTGTCGAATTTCGTCATTGTAGCCTCGATCACGATCGATATTGTCTCTATGATATTTTTCCCGGTCTGGATGGCTGAAAGAGTAGGTGAGATTATGTTCAACTTGCCGTGGGTGGTTCTGATGATCGGAGCTGCGTCGATGGCCTGCGCATATGCACATGTATCCTATGTGTGAAGCGCTTGGGGTTGGGTGTTTAATCTTCGAGTGCATTGCGGTTTTCTTCGATCCGATCTCGAGTTTTATGAGTGTTAATCCTCAATTTCCTACGACTCAAAAACTGCACGACTCAAAAAAATTACGTGACTTAACAAGTCAAGGATTGGCCGACTTAAAGGAGTCAACGACTTAAGGAAGTGGACGGTCTACGACTCAAGTTATGGACGACCTAACGGTTTAGCGAGTTGAAGGACTTGGTGACCTACGACATAAAGAAATCTATGGCTTAACAGTTTAAAAGAGAAGGGATGCTTCATGACCTAAGGCATCCACGACTTAAGGTTTCTACGACTTAAGGAAGCCCACGACTCAAGGACAGGATGACTTAACGGTTCAAGAGAGAACACGACTTAAGAAGGAAATGAGTTAACGACTTAAAGCTATCTGCGACTTACGACCTAGCATGTGTCGTGAGCGACTTAAGCAAATGTGGCGCTGCTCCTTACTTAACACGGTGACCTATTAACTCGTACACGACTCCCGACCTAGCTTGAGTCGTCCACGACCTAAAGCTACTGAGTGAAGGTTCAATGCCGCATCAAGAGGACCAGTTGACTCATTTGCGACTTAGATGTTGACTCGTGGGCGACATAGGACTTGTACAAATGAACTTTTGTGAGACCATGGGGCTGGGCCAGATAAGTCGGCCACGACCTACCATAAGTCAATGACGACTTACAACCCAAGAGGAAAATTTCCCTATAAATACCAACCCACCTCAAGCATGAAGGGGTCTTTTGGCCGATCTCTTTAAGCGTCGATACTCTGCTGAATTCTCGACTCACTCGACACTTCAAGTACGAAAGGCATCTCAACTAACTTCGAGAGGAAATCTAACGCAATGTACATGGATTCAAAGAATTCTTGTACATCAAAGTTCTAGTTGTTTGTCTCATCAGAATTGTAATTGAAGATTGTTGTAAAAGTTGTAATCAATTCAGTAATAAAGAGAGTTAAAGTGGACGTAGGCTTACCCTAAGCCGAACCACTATAAAAGCTGTTGTCTTTTCTGCTTTCTCTGTGACTTTTCTACTTTTTTTTAGTTCCCGTGTTCACGGGTGGTGCTTTCGCTCAACTTTAATCTACACCGGGGTGTTAGCGTCTGATTTTTACGTTAACATTTTTAGTGCTTTCACTGAGAACCCAACTCAGGAAACTTCCATTATTGCTCCGCGAAGGATTGTTGAAAGGATTTCTTGTAAAACCAGAAGTTTATTGGAAATAATGGCTCCTGGGAGAAAACGAAGTTCTGTAAGATCCGACAATGTTCAAGAGAATACTACTACCTCTCCTCCTTCAAGTCAAGCAGCTCCAACTGTTGGAGTTACGCGAGCAGAAATGGACGCCGTAGTTTTGGGGCTGAATCAACAATTGAATGCTCAGAATGCGCAGTTGGAAGCCCAGAATGCCCTGATCTTGAGTAAGTTGAATGATCTGCTAGGGGCAAATCGTCAACCAGTTAATAATGATAGGAACCCTACTGTGGGAGTTCAGGATGTTGAAGGGAACATTTCTCAAAGAGCCCCAGACCCTGTAGAAAGGACTACTCCTCAAGCTGGAGGATCAGGGCCGCAGCCGACCCTCCGTGAACGATTGTCAAGGCAGAATTCAGAGAGAGTGGCTGATGTGTGCCCTCCAGAGCCTGTAAATGATGAAGAGTATTTTTCGGGTATGGTTCGTCAAATCATGAAGGAAAATATGCGAAGAGATGAAGATGAGAAAGAGTGGGGTTTTGCTCCAAGCAAAACTCCATTTACTGAAAAGATCTTGAGGGCAGAGTTCCCAAGGAAATTCGTTCCCCCTACTATTCCGGCTTACAAGGGGACGAGTTTCCCCTGCTATTCCGGCTTACAAGGGGACGAGTGATCCTAACGAGTTTCTGTATAAGTACGACTGGCATATGACTGGTGCCAGGGCGTCTGATGAAATTAAATGTCGATATTTCCCGGTATATCTAAAAGGTGTGGCTCTATTGTGGTTTACAAAGCTGCCAGTCAGGTCCATTGATCAATTCTCCGATTTGACCATGAAATTCAAGGAGCAATTTCGATTGTATGCTTCTAAAGCAAAGGATATAATGTCACTGTCAAGTCTAGAGAAAAATCCGGGAGAATCTATCAGATCGTTTTTAAATCGTTTTAACATAGCATTGGCCGACGTAGATAATGCTGAGCCATGCATGGTCCTAACATACTTAATGAGGGCAATTGACAAGTCAAGTTAATTTGGAAAGTGGTTGAAAATGAAAGAACCAAACTCACTCGACAAATTCTACAAGAAAGCGAATGAATTCATGCGCTCGGAGAGCCTCCAAACACCGGCTAAGGTGGTATCAGCAGAAGCCGGAAACAATGGTCCTCCTTCGAACAAGAAAGAACCTAACACTCAGAAAAGGGGAAATCATGGTGGAAAGAAACAGGGAGACGCTAAGAAAGGCCGTTCTTTCAATTTCACACCCTTGACTGATACCCCTGAAAACATCTTCTTTGCAACCAAAGATGATGTCAATTATCCGACACCACCAAAGATGAGAGTTGCGATTAAAATGGATAAAAGTGGAAGGTTCTGCCGGTTCCACAACCAACCCGGCCATGAACCAACGAATGCCGTCAGTTGAAAGAGGTAATTGAACAACTCTTGAAGGAAAACAAACTCCAGCAGTGTGTGAAAAGGAACAGAAATGCCCCAGCTTCGTCAACTCAAGGACAACAAGTTCCCGCTCACCGTCCTGCCTCGAGTGAGAAGGCCATAACGCATGAATCGGAAAGACCTGTTATCAATATAATAATCGGAGGACCTCACCCAGCAGGTAAAAGCTGGGGCGAGATGGAAAGGTATGCCCGGGCCTTGAGGCATGTACCAGCTGAAGAGAATGTTTTTGTTTTAGAGAATAATGCGCCTTTAAAGCAATAAAAGACTTCCACAGATGATATTGTATTTAGTGCCAGAGATTCCTTGGGTATCGAGGATCCAACCATAGATCCTCTGGTCATATCCGCTGGTATTGGGTCGGCTATTGTGAGAAGAGTTCTAGTTGATTGCGGAGCTTCATGCAACATTCTCTTCAAGAAAACTTTTGATCAAATGAAGATTCCAATGGCTGACGTTCAAGCTTCATCACTTAAGATTGCTGGGTTTGCTGGAGAACCCAAACAGCAGATTGGGACCATAGATTTGTTTGTAGAACTCAGAAAGGGTTTGAGGAAGGTGGCTCGAAAGCAAACCTTTATAATTGTTGAAGAATTCTCTGCCTACAATGCCTTTTTAGGCCGACCAACTCTTGCTGCGTTCAAAGCTGTTCTTGCCCCATGGTGTCTGACTCTAAAATTCCCCACAGATACCGGGGTTGGTGTGATTAAGGGAGACCAAGATGCGGGGCGAGAATGTTACTTTGCAGAATTGCGAGAATCAAGGAAAAGAGAAATGGGAAAAGGTGCGGCGGCTCCATTCCGCATCAAAGAACCAACCTTGTAGCAATTACAGGGTGGACCCTGCACTGGCGAATGTAGTGGCGCACGAGGAGAGATGGATCCAAGGAAAGCCAGTGCAGGGGAGAATAGGGTAGTGCTGGTAGAGGTAACAGTGTCGGTGCCCGTTGACCCAAAGGACCCAAACAAAGAGCTTAATGTGGGTTTACAACTCAACACAACAGTTCAGAATGTTCTGATTTCATTTTTGAAGGCTAATTTGGATGTATTCTCTTGGACTCATGCTGACATGTGTGGAATATCCCCAGAGATTGTAGTACACACTCTGAACATTGATCCAAAGTTTACACCTATGAAACAGAAGAGAAGAACCCAGGGTCCTGAGAGAACGGCAGCGTTAAAGGAAGAAGTGGATCGGCTCATGGAGAACGGTTTCATCAGAGAATCTACTTATCCAAATTGGGTATCAAATCCAGTGCTCGTGAAAAAGGCTAACAGAAAGTGGAGAGTATGCATTGACTTTTCAGATTTGAACAAAGCCTGCCCCAAAGACTGTTTCCTCTGCCCAGGATCGATCAGTTGGTGGATGGGACGGCAGGGCGTGAATTGTTATCTTTTATGGATGCATACTCTGGATATAACCAAATTCTGATGCATGAGCCAGATCAAGAGGATACGAGCTTCATCACAGATGTTGGACTCTACTGCTATAAGGTCATGCCTTTCGGACTCAAGAATGCAGGGGCAACTTACCAAAGGCTTGTTAATGCCATGTTTAAACCACAGATTGGCAAGACAATGGAAGTTTATGTTGATGATATGCTAGTGAAGTCTAAGAAAGCAGTGGACCACATGGATCACTTGGCAGAGATGTGCGCAGTACTCCGAAAGTACAGAATGAAGCTTAATCACTTGAAATGTTCATTTGGAGTGGAGTCCGAAAAGTTTTTGGGTTCATTGTGAGCGCTAGGGGCACTGAAGCTAATCCAGCTCAGATCACTGCCCTGAGAAAGGTCAAGGCTCCTAGAACGAAGAAGGAATTGCAAAGTCTCAATGGAAAGGTTGCTGCCTTGAGTCGGTTCATTTCCAAAGCTACCGACAAATGCATCCCATTCTTTGATGCTCTGAAGAAAGGAAGAAAGAACTTTGAGTGGACCCCTGAATGTCAGAAAGTATTTGATGAGTTGGTTCGTCATATGGAAGTGCCTCCGATACTTTCAAAGCCTGACAGTGGTGAAGATCTCTTCATATATTTGGCAATTTCGTCTCATGCGCTCAGTGCAGTGTTGGTACGGGAAGACGCAAGGATTCAACGCCCAGTCTATTATATTGGCAAAAGATTCACTGTGGCAGAGATGAACTATTCAAGATTAGAAAAGCTCGCCTATTGTTTGTTGATCGCATCAAGAAAATTGAGGCTGTATTTCCAAGCTCATCCCATCAAAGTCCTCACTTATCAACCTCTAAAGAAAGTCCTATTCCGTCCTGAGACTTCGGGCCGTCTTTTGAAATGGAATATTGAGCTCAGTCAATATGACATCACTTACCATCCCCGAAAAGCAATCAATTTACAAGCTTTGGCAGATTTCATCGCAAAATGTACGGATAAGCGTGATAGTGAGGAAGAAGTCACTGATAGCGTCTCAATCCAATGGAAATTGTATGTCGATGGCGCAAGGAATGATTACAGTTCCGGAGCAGGGTTTTCATTGAAACCCCAGAAGGACGATCGCTATGTAATGCGCTAATACTAGAATTCCCTTCGACAAACAATGAAGCTGAATATGAAGCTCTCATCGCTAGTTTAAGGATCGCTAAAGAACTAAACATCAAGGCATTATAGATCTTCAGTGATTCTCAACTTATTGTTTGCCAAGTCAGGAAGGAATTTCAAGCTAAAGGAGGGAATCTTCCCGTCTATTTATCAAAAGCCTGGGAGCTCCTTCAAGATTTTGACCGATATTCAATAAACCATATGCCCCGAGAAGAGAACATGAAGGCGGACTCTCTCGCAAAGTATTCGAGTACTGGTAAAGCTCAACTATTGGGGTTAGTTCCCATCGAAGTCTTGTCGGCTCCAAGCACAGATGAAATGGATGTTAATTGGATTATGAATATATCCCAAGAACAAAAATCATGGATGACTCCGATACTTGAATATTTACTCAATGGTTCTTTGCCAGAAAGTTCAAAAGAACGACAGGCGTTGATGAGGAAAGCCTCCAGATATATAGTTCAAGATGGTCGTTTGTACAGACGAGGATTTTCAATGCCATTACTCCGATGTGTGACAAAGGAAGAAGCTAAGACAATTCTGACTGAAGTACACGGAGGGGAATGTGGGGATCATACAGGTGGTCAAACTTTAGCAAAGAAAATCCTCCTTTATGGATACTTTTGGCCAGAAATTAATCAGGATGCTGCTGATTATTCCCGAAAATGTGACAAATGCCAAAGATTCGCTAAAATTCCTATGCACCTTCCACTGAGCTAACACAAATGGTCAGTCCATGGCCGTTTGCTATCTGGGGAATAGATCTCATTGGGCCTTTGCCGACTGCCAAATCGGGAATTAAATATGTTATCGTTGCTGTTGATTACTACACTAAATGGGCTGATGCCGAACCATTGGCTACTATTACCTCTAAGAAAATGATAATTTTTGTGACTAAAAATATCATTTGCAGGTATGGTGTGCCTCAGAAGATAATCACAGACAATGGTACTCAGTTTGAAAGCGAGGAGTTCCAAGATTTCTACCAATGATTCAAGATCCGAAAAAGCTTCTCAGCAGTGGCTCATCCGCAGGCAAACGTGCAAGTGGAAGAAGTAAACAAAATCATCAAATCAACCATCAAAAAGCAGCTGGAAAAAGCAAAAGGTGGTTGGGTCGATAAGTTACCGCTTGCACTATGGGCATACAGAACCACCCACAAAACTGCACTGGGCATACTCCATTTTCATTGGCATACGGATCAGAAGCGATGATTCCAGTGGAAACCGAAGTCCCCTCGCACAGAAAGATCCATTTTGATCAAAATGAGAATGAAAATTTTCAATTGGAAGCACTTGACCTCCTCGATGAAAGAAGAGAAGAGGCTAGACTTAGAATTGCGGCTCACCAGCAAAGAATAGCCAGGCACTTCAATTCCAAAGTTCTTCAGCGCAACTTTGAAGTTGGGGACTTAGTCCTGAAGAGAATTATGACAGCCATAGGTGTGTTTGGGCCAAACTGGGAAGGGCATATGTTATAGGCGTGAAATTCCTTGATGGCACATTCAAACTCACAACTGTCGAAGGAGAACCAATCCCAAGAGCTTGGAACAGCAATCATATGCGTCCCTATTTTACTTGAAAGCTTTACTGAAATGTTGTAAAAGAATTATGAATATATGATTCTTGTATTGAAAGCAATTGTAAAGCAAGTGAATAATGAAAAGCTATAAAGTGGATGTGGGCCCAGTTTTTGGCCGAACCACTATAAATCTTGTGTTCTCTACTATTATAAACTGCTTTGTTTTATTTCGACATATAAAATACGTTAACTGTGTTACTAAAATGTCGATTTAATAATGCAGGCCATAAAAACAAAGCCTGCCCATCGCAAGACCAAGCGATCTCCGACATCAACCAGCAAGCAAATGCTAAACCATTCAAAATTTCCATACTCAAATCCTACAAAAGAAGTGCTTCGAACAAAAGCTAGCAATGTGGAAAGTGGACCATTTCTAACTAACTGCAAATGTTTGTACAAAAAAACAACCAGTTAAATAGCCTGTGTCTACCACCACTAACTCGCTTAACTATGAAGTATATTTCTTTGGATAAGGGAAATTATTGGCAAATAAAAAGGGATGACTCTTGCAAAAGACAATGGGGATCGCCAACATGAATAGATGGCAAAGAGATATGGGCGAGCAAGCCTCAAACAGTAAAAGACCTCTTCGGAGGCATAAGCCCTCGTCAGAGGCACAACTCTTCGTAGGATAAAGTCCTCGAGCGGGCTTAACCAGAAAAAGTGAGATCTTTCTCGATACAATTTTGCGGACTGATCGGTTGATACACTCCCGTGAATCCGTCCAACCGAGAGAAAGAAACTCCAAACTTCCAGGCAAAACCCTACTCAAAGGCACACGTTTCACCGAGATTGAAATAAAACTTCCAAGTGTTGAAACGTGAAAAGCCCTCTTCGGAGGCCCATTTCACCACAGTTGAAATGCTAAAAAGACCTCGAGCGGGCCAAACCAGAAAAAGAGAGATCTTTCTTGATACAAAGTTGCGGACTGATCGGTTGATACACTCTCGTGAATCCGTCCAACCGAGAGAAAGAAACTCCAAACTTCCAGGCAAAAACCCTACTTAGAGGCACACATTTCAACGTGATCGGTGATACACTCCCGTGAGTCGAAATGTGAAAAGCCCTCTTCGGAGGCCCGCTTCCCAGCAAACAGGGAAAAATAAAAGCCTCTCCTAAGGGGCAGAAACAAAAGACCCCTTCCCAGGGGCACAATCAAACAAAAAGACCCCTTCCCAGTGGCACAATCAAACAAAAAGACCCCTTCCCAGGGGCACAATCAAACCAAAAACCTCTTCCTAAAGGCGCAATCAAACAGAAAGACCTCTTCGAAGTCACACGTTTCACCGAGATTGAAATAAAACTTCAAATTGTTGAAACGTAGAAATCCCTCCTCGGAGGCACAACTCTTCGGAGGCACACGTTTCACCGAGATTGAAATAAAACTTCCAAGTGTTGAAACGTGAAAAAAGCCCTCCTCAGAGGTACAACTTTTCAAAGAAGCATCTCGTTAGAAATGCAAAGCAAAGATCAAAAAGCCCTCCACTGAAGCGCAATAATGAAAAAAAAAGCCCTCTTCAAAGGCACACTTTAGCTTTCAAAGGAAGACTGGTTCTTTTATTCTTGAAAATACTCTTCCTCAAAAAGAAGTTAAAGTGCCCTTCAGAGGCCCGCTTTACCACATAGGAGAATTCACTTGGTAAAAATGTGTGAAAGCAGAAAAGGAAAAGTGATATCTTCGAAGGATGAAGCGTAGAAACTCATATGGAGTGAGCTGTACTCTATTTTGAGCAGAATAGTATTCCTCCATGTATGGAATAGTTATTCTCCAGAAAAGAAGAGTACAAGTCCCCTCAAAGTATAAAATATTGCAACGAGCTTATGGTATAGGGGCAACATGGTATAGCTACATTGGTAAAAATCACGCTCGAACAACATACCACAAGCTCAATGCAATATCATATAAGGAAACTTGTACAAAAATGAATAGTAAATGCATTCTCAAATACAGACAGAAGTTTGTACAAACAAAAAGAATCATTTTATTCAATACTGTCAAAATTTTGTACAGGTACAGGTTTCAAAATAAAAAGAAAAAGAAAAGCGGAGGCCGGTACCCTCACAATCTCCGGCCAGTACATGCAAAAAGCAAAAAGTAAAAATAAATCGAAGCAGGACCCCTTACTTCTTCTTGCCACCACCCTTAGAGCCTTCACCTGACCTAATTGGCAGCTTTTCAGGACGGTTTGGGAGAATCGGGGATGAAGGAGAGAGGGTTACTGCCGGATCAACTTTCGTTTCCTCTTCAGAAACAAGAATGTCTTTCCTTCTCTTCTTGGAAGTGACACGCTTCCTCCTTCTCCTTGAAGAAGACTCACTTCCCAGAGTAACAAGAGCAGATAATTTTATGTTATCAGAAGTGGTTCGCTCCGGAGACTCATTGCCTTTTCCAAGCCCTTCTCCCCCGTGTTCTTGAGAAGCAATAGGATCATCTAAGCCTTGAAGAGCCTCTATTTGCTCCTCTTGCGACCCGGGTTGAGAGGCTGACGGAGGAGTGACCTTGAGAGGTGGAGGAGGAATAATTGAAGGAGGAGGAGTCTGAACGATGCTCGACACTTTCTCTACATATGAAAAGAAGTTAAAGTCAGTAAAGAGAGGAGATAAAGGCTCATTGAGGTTCAGGAAATAGCCGAGAAGCTCATCGAACTCATAAGAAGCAAATGAGCAGTCTACTTGGGCAACATTAACAGTAGAGTTACCTGGAGAAGTCGGCTTCCTGATATCAACCTCATAAGCCTGTGCTTCGGCGCTCTCTTCGCCTTCATCTCCACCCTGTGTACTTGTAATCTCAGTTGTAACTTTAACCAGGGATGGAGAATGAGAACTAGAGCCGACAATGTCGATTTCGGCTGAAGGTCAAGGCTGGACTGGAATAGTTGAAGTAGTTTTTCCTAAACGTTCCCCTTCGGACATCTCGGCTCTTAATTTTGCAAGTTGTTCTTTTCCTTTGGCAAGAGCGGCGCGAGCAACGTCATCCAAGCAATGCTCCTCAAGAGCTAATTCGGCATAGCCAGCACCTTTACCGCCAAGCATGTCAAGCGCGGCCTCCCACACTTCAGCCAGAGTAACTTCATATTTGGGACCTAGGAAGGCGAGGCTACCGCGCATCAAGATGCTATGCAGGTAGAAGTCAAATAATGTCGAGCTAATGCTGGTCTTCGTTGCCTCATGAGATTCTTCAGCTGCAATTCTACCGGCAACGGCCTCATCACGCTCTCTTTCAGCTTTGGAGATTTGAAGCTTAAGCATTTCGATCTCCACCTCTTGAGAGTCGGTTTTCTTCCGAAGCTCTGCAATATCAGCAATATAGCACTCATTAATTCTTTTTTGCACTTCGAGCCTGTCTTCGGCGTCTCTTTGGCCGGCATGAGCATCTCTCACTTGTTTCTGAAGCACTTCTTCGTTTTGAGTGTAGGAAGTAGAAGAAGTGGTGAGTTCTTATTTAAGCTTCTCGACCTTCGCTTCAAGCTCTTCATTATAAGTGGTAATGCTCCTCATCTCAGTATCATGCTGCTCAAGAACCTTTTGCCATTCAGCTTTGTCATTTTCCATAGTAAGCATGACCTCGAGATTCGCACGGTTCACCCTTTGAAGCTCATCAACAAGCTTTTGCCAGTTTGACATTCTTTCAATATCAAGTCTGACGGCATCGAGATTTCACAGCATGGCGGGCTTGTCAATAGGGACCAAGTCAAGATCGAACCGCACTCCCTTTAGGCACCACTGTGGAAACCGGCTTTGCAGAGTGGCTGGGCCTGGTCCAATTTGAAATTTAGGCCTATTCACTATTGCCTGAATGTCTGTCTTCCCGAGAGCAGGAGAGCCAGAAGCGATGTCAAGTGAAACGGGGGCAGTGGCCTTTTCAGGAGTTGTAGATGCATGCTTCTCACCGTGTCGGGCACGCTTGCTTGGGTCCTCAACCATATGGCTTTTTCCCCGATCATCATGCGACTTTCTCTTGCGAGAGTCGTCACCTCTCTGGGAAGAATCATGGTGCTCCTCCCTTTCTTTTCTCTCATAACGCTCTTCTTGAGCCCTTCTCTCCTGAGGCTTTCGAGCGGCTCTCTCTTCATCGGTTTCTTTGTGAACGAGAAGGTAGCGTCTATAATCATATTGACTACGCCTCCTGTAGCGCTGAAAGTCGTCATAGTAAGAGCCGCTGCGTCCCATCGGAGAATCTGAAATAAAAAAAACAAGTCTTAAAGGTCTTCAGAGAAAAGAAGCATAACTTTAGAATCTTCAAAGTATAAAGAGTTAGGAGTATAAAAGTGTCGAAAGATTCTAAGTGTGTGTGATGTGCAAACTACGCGCATCAAACTACAAAGCACTCTTTTATTGCGGAGTAATCGTGGGGGTAGTAGTTAACGTCAACTCTTGGGTCGACGGAGCTTGTTGCAAAGAAGAAGTCGCTTCCACTACTGAAGAAGAAACCCTAGTAGTTACAGGGTTGTCTTTAAAGATCTTCTGTGAGGTGGCAAAGAGATCGCTCAACCCTTCGAAAGGTCGTCCCCGCTCTGCCTGACAGGACTTATTTTCCCAGCTTCTTCGCCAGACTTCTGTGAATGTCGGGGAGATCCCTGAGGCACTTCTTCCTCAATGACTGGGGCAAGTGCGGATTTGCCAGACGTCCCCGCAACATCGACAGTAGTAGAGCACTTCACCAGAGAAGCCTCGGAGGCAGGTTCTTTTGGTATGGGTTCGTCAGAAGAAACTGGGGCATCTAATGCTTTAGGTGGGGAATCTAGAACCTCATGGGGGTGTGTGGAGCGAGAAGGGTGAAGAAGTCCGAACTGGTAAAGGAATTCGTCGTTCAACAAAAATTTCATATCCCGCTCTTCAATCGGTACAGCTACGAGCCTCTTCAGAGTTGGCTTGTGGCTGGGATCTCTAGAAGGTGGGGGAAGCGCTGAAATGAAAAAATGAAGTTAACACTTGGCAATTCGGACTTCACAAAACTCAAAGTATAGAAGAGGTAGAGGTAGATGATCTTACTTCCTTCCCTCCACACAGCATAAAACACCGGGGGGCAGCGAATAAAGAAGAATTGAGTTAAGAACCCATGGGCAGTGTCAGGGAGGCCAACGATCAATTTACAATTTCGGGCGCTTCTCAAGACGGTGATAGAAGGATGATCCTTAGTCCTAGTAAAGGAGCATAGGAAGCAAATCTCGTCAAAGCTTGGAAGTCGGTCAAATGTTCTCCTAAATAGCACGCACAACCCCATCAGAATGGCATAGCCATTGGGGTGTAACTGGAATGGGAAGATAGCTAGTCGACGAAGAAGATTCTTGAGAAAGTTGTTGAAAGGGGGAATGGCCCCGCTTAGGCACATTTGCCGGTTAACCGCTACAAAGCCAGTAGGGGCCACATCAGCAGTGTCACTTTTCTCAGGAAGAATGGCATATGCTTCAGCAATGCCAAACTGACCACACAACTGACGAAAAGCTTTGTACGATAAGGTGGTAGGGGCTCTTTCTGGAGAATTGACTAATGGAGCTGGAATAAGTGTGGCCTCTCCGGCCTGGGCTGTTATATCTTCTTGCTGAGAAGTCATTCTACACAAGCAACTGAATATTCAAATACGAAGGTGCACGTTTCCTAAAATATGTGAAGTGTTGTGTAAAATCAACAAAGCAATAAGCGAATAAAACTGGAATGAAAACTAGCAAGCATTTGTCAGTTATGAAGTCCAGGGTTTGTTGTTTTAAAATATGAAAGAGAAATGTAGATGCAAACAAATCAGTTCAAGATAGCAATGATTTGCATTAATATTTCACTTTAGTTGATTGGTTCACAGCATTTCATACAGTATGTTTAAGTTGATTACTCTAAGTTGACTAATCTGTCATTTGATATGGGCAGTCAGTGACAGTATATTTGTCCCAATTTTCTGTAAATAATGTATTGAACAGATTGTTAGTTAACACAAGTCAAAAGTGATCTGTGAAAGAATGCAACAAAGTTCAAACAAATCTTAAAAGTACAAGTGCTAACTCGCCAACGACTTAAGAAATTTTTTCTACGGGTTAGGTTGAGTCGTTGGTTCTCTGGCTAACTCGTCCGCGACCTAAGTCATTAAGTTAAGTTAGGTCATGTCAATCTTGAGTTGTTGGAACTTTAAGTCGGCTGCGCTCTAAGTAGTAAGTTGTGGAAGATAATGGAAACTTCAATGCAAAGCAACGAGAAACTCTCAAGTCCTAACTCGGCCACGACTCTTGGCTTAAGTCGTAAGGTATGTTAAGACGGTTCATAATTAAGTCGCTAAAGTTGTTGGATCACGCAAAGGTGCCAAATTATACCTAAGGAGATATTCCACTCTCTTTAGCAAACATACCCTCTTACTCCTAACCCATTTACTCCTAACCCGTTAACCATCTAACTCTTAACCCGTTAACCATTTAACTCCAAATCCGTTAACCCAATAACCTCACAATGGATAACCCTAGTTTTACCAAACTACTAGGTCACCTCAAATCATGAATCATTGCAAGATAGATCGAACCGCCTGCCTTAAGTCCATCAGTATAACAATATTCGCGAAGGTCAAGGGGTCGGAGACAAAGATCGACGATGATCGGAAATTGGAAAAGAGGCAAAATCTCTTACGCAGTGTGACGATGAGGATTGTAGGAACCTTATTGGTGGCGAGGTAAACTGATTGGATCTGTTTCTGGAAGCTTCAAAGGTCAATAATGGCGGAAGTAAACACGGAAACAAGTAGGTGAAGAAGAAGCGACCTAAGCCTTTTATATCTCGAGGTAGAGGAATTTGAACCGGCACACGAGTTAAGATAAGTCGAAGCACACGACCTACGACCTAGGCGTGTACTTCGAGGGGCAAATGTTAACCCTCAATTTCCTACAACTCAAAAACTGCACGACTCAAACAAATTACGTGACTTAACAAGTCAAGGATTGGCCGACTTAAAGGAGTCAACGACTTAAGGAAGTGGACGGTCTACGACTCAAGTTATGGATGACCTAACGGTTTAGCGAGTTGAAGGACTTGGTGACTTACGACATAAAGAAATCTGTGACTTAATGGTTTAAAAGAGAAGGGATGCTTCACGACCTAAGGCATCCACGACTTAAGGTTTCTACGACTTAAGGAAGCCCATGACTCAAGGACAGGATGACTTAACGGTTCAAGAGAGAACACGACTTAAGAAGGAAATGAGTTAATGACTTAAAGCTATCTGCGACTTACGACCTAGCATGTGTCCTGAGCGACTTAAGAAAATGAGGTGCTGCTCCTTACTTAACACAGTGACCTCTTAACTCGTACACGATTCAGGACTTGGATTATTATCTGAAGGGAACAAGCTTATCAGTTAACTCGTACACGACTCACGACCTAGCTTGAGTCGTCCACGACCTAAAGCTACTGAGTGAAGATTCAATGCCGCATCAAGAGGACCAGTTGACTCATTTGCGACTTAGATGTTGACTCGTGGGCGACTTAGGACTTGTACAAATGAAATTTTGTGAGACCATGGGGCTGGGCTAGATAAGTCGGCCACGACCTACCATAAGTCAATGACGACTTACAACCCAAGAGGAAAATTTCCCTATAAATACCAACCCACCACAAGCATGAAGGGGAATTTTGGCCGATCTCTTTAAGCGCCGATACTCTGCTGCATTATCGACTCACTCGACACTTCAAGTACGAAAGGCATCTCAACTAACTTCGAGAGGAAATCTAACGCAATCTACATGAATTCAAAGAATTCTTCTACATCAAAGTTCTAGTTGTTTGTCTCATCAGAATTGTAATTGAAGATTGTTGTAAAAGTTGTAATCGATTCAGTAATAAAGAGAGTTAAAGTGGACGTAGGCTTACCCTAAGCCGAACCACTATAAAAGTTGTTGTCTTTTCTACTTTCTCTGTGAGTTTTCTACTTGTTTTTAGTTCCCGTGTTCACGGGTGGTGCTTTCGCTCAACTTCAATCTACACCGGGGTGTTAGCGTCTGATTTTTACGTTAACAATGTGGAAGCATGAATAGAAGTGACGAAGTGGGGAAAATTAGTTTGTCTCAGATTTCTTTGAGTTTGGTTCGGGCCTGTACCCAAAGTCTTTGTGCTGGGTTGTTTTAGTAGTAAATTAAGTTTTAAGTTTATCAAAATAAATGAGTTCCAAATGGAAATATAATTCAGGTCTGAATAAAGTATTAACAAGTTTTAAACAAATTTTTTTCTTCAAAGTTTTAATTTGTTTTAAATTTTCTTGTTTAAAGATAATTGTATAATAAGTTAAATTCCTAAAGTTTTCAAGGGTGAATTAAATGATGTAACTAAATAAAGGATTATTTATTTAATGTATTAAAACGATCAATTTGAGTAATCAATTTAAGGGATTGACTTATTAATGTGATTAATTAGTAAGGTTTAGTAATTAATAATTATTATCTAATTGATTGATTATTAACTAAGGATTTACTAATTAAGGAAATTAATTAATGGGTTAGTTAACTAATAAGCGTGATTATTTAATGAAAGTGATTACAGGATAATTAATTTGAGTAATTAATTAAGAAATATGAAATTAATATGAGTGATGGAAGGTTAACTAAGTGGTGTAATTAATCAAAGGCTAATTATTTAGTGCAATTAAGTAATAATTAATCAGGGAGAATTAATTAAGAATAATTAATGAAAGAAAATTAATTAATATGGATTGTTAAGGAATGATTAATTAATTGGATTGAATTTAATTAATGGTTAAGTAAGAAGGAAGTGTAATGATGAAAGTAATTTAATTTATTTGAATTAATTAGGAATGTTATGACTAATCTTGCTTATGAATGATTGAATAATATTGAATGCATTGGATTATTGATATCTCTGAAATGTGATTTGTGATGCTAGGTGAGATGATATGGTGGTTTAATTGTGATTATATGGATTACCTATCAGTAATAGAATTGCTATGTAAGTATGTTACTCTAATATGAATAAATTTGTTTCCACTTCAGTAACTTGAATTGAATATGACATTTGTTTCGAACAGACCAGGGTCGGGTATTTGTAGATATCCGAAACCACTTCGAATTGTAAATTTTCTATAAATTCTTTATATAGTCGATATGTGAAATAAATAAGCTGGAATGGATTGATTTAAGTAATTGGACCATTTTAACTATGTAGAGATACATAGATATTGATGTCTGAATTAAGTGTTGACTATAATAAGTTGAAAGTTCGTATTGAAGTGCGAGTTACCCGGATTTCCTTTGTATTTGAAATTAGTATTTCAAATTATGTAGATTTACTCACGCTGGTTTCCAACATGACCCGGGTGTTACATTGATGTAATACTCGGATCAGACCGAGTACTACAGATTTTCAGGTAAGGGCGTTCTGGGGCTTAGGAGATGAGTTGGATGACAGGAACGTATGGAGAGTTTCCGCTGTATTGTATCATTATATCTGAAAACAGATTGATTGTATTTGTCCTTTGTTTGTATATAGATTTTAACTCTGATATATTAAAGTGTAAATTGACAAGTACAGTTTTCCTTTGTATAACTATTATTTATGTGATATTATATTTTGATCCGCTGCGAATGTGAGTTTTGTGTGACTTGTTCCTGTTTCTTCTTCTTTCATTTTACTTCTTTTCCTAACTATCTGGAAATTTCGAGATCGAAAATTTCGGGTCATTACATTTGGTATCGGAGTAGAAGGTTAAGCAAGAACCTTGGCTCCGGTGGGAATTACTCATTAAGGAGAGGGTCAATGGTAATCTATAATGGGTTGAGTGTGTGTGTGTCTATATATATATATATATATATATATATATATATATATATATATGAGAGCGTACTTGTTATTTTCTTATATAAAGAATCTAAATGATTTTGTATAAGATTATATTTTGATATATAAAGCAATATTTCGTTCTAATAAATATCAAGGAAATTGGCTGTTAAATTATTAGAATTAAATTAAGAGGTAATAGAAGTAAAACCAAATTGAAATTAAATAAAGATAAGTTTGAAATGGATTCAAACTGAAATTAAATCTTCAATTTTGGAAAAAGTTTCAGAAAAATAAAAAAATGAATTGGTTTTCAAATATGATAATCTTGGTTATTATCATGATTGTTGTGTGTTTAATAATAAGATGTGTATTAATGAGTAAGCAAAATGAAAAGTTTTAAAGAAGTAAACATTTAGGTAAAGTATAACTTATAAATTGAAATTGAAATACTTGAATTGAGAAATTTTAAATCTAGGCCCAGAAATTTGAAAATTGTTTCAAAATGCTAAAAGAAATAGTAAATAAGTATTATTTGAATAAAAGGGACTAGTTGCAACGCAATGAGTCGTTTGAAAATTTGGTTTGAATTAAAAACCAATAGTGGTTTAAAATTTAAGGATGACCTCGTGTGAAAAGGAAATAAATATGTATATATGTGTGGATATACATAATATCAAAGATGGTTTGAAATAAAACTCTAAATGTTGGGTTTTAAATTTGAAAGGTGATGTATAACCCAATGTGATAAGTATTTGAACTTATAAGTGGGAAGATTATTAATGTGAAGTTTAAATTTGAACTGGGGATTCAAACTGAGTAAGGTTGTATGGATTATGTAAATTGAATTTAACTTGGGAAAAGTTAAATAAGTTAACGAACAATCTGATTTGGAAATTTCAAGATGAAATTGGGATTTAACTTGAAAAGTTAAATGGTTAATTTGAATGGAGAGTTTGTGTGATCTCAAAAAGGGTTTGGGATCTAGAGATTGAAAATGGATGTTTTAAAATAAATTGGATGATATAATTATTTTGTTATTAAAAATCTGTAAATTGCAAATCGGATTTGTTTAAATGAAAAAGAAACGAAGTGTGGTAATATATCCATTATTGAGATAAAGTAAAAATCTAACTTTAATTTGAAATTAAGGATAAGGGATTACTTTGAACTGAAAATTTGAATAATTGAATTTGTAAATTAAACTTGTTTAAGAACTGGTTTCAAACTGGAAGATAAAACTGAGTAATAAATTAAATTTTAAGGATAAAATTGTTTTGATCTCTTATTTGAACTTTGGAAAAACCTAAGTAAAGATAATTTAAAATGGAATTTTGAGAATTTGACTCAAAATTAATTTATTAAAAGGTTTGGGTTATTGATGTAAAAATAAAGATTAATTTGATTTAAGGGGTTGAATCAACATTTGAGAATTTAACTCGAATTTTTTATAATTCTAGATGGGTTAAAATTGGGATTTAAATTTCATTAGTTCAAATTGAATTTGATTTGAAATTGAAGATGGATAAGTATAAAATTCAAAAGGAAAATTTGAATTTGATTAATTTGAAATAATATCGAAGATCAAATGAGTTCGAATTCAAATGGGAATTGGGACTAATTCATAGAAATTGAAATGGTTTGGATTTGAAGAGGATTCAATAATTGGTCTAAATTAATTTGAATAATTTAGAATTGTAATTAAAGATGAATGGGTTTAAAATAAAGTGGAATTTTGGAAAGAAATTGAGGGTAATTCAACTTGAATTGGGACTAAAACAATTTCAATGGAAACTGAAGTTATTTCGGAATTGAGTCAATTTAAATGAAAGTGGAAATTTAAATTGACTTGATGAGGAAGTGAACAGTTTTGACTCTATACTATTTCCAATATAAATTATTTGAATATAAACTTATTTTTCCAAGCTATTTAATATATACAGCCTTTTTTTTCAAAGCCAAACTATTTTATATTTATTTTACAATTATTTTTGGAACTATTAAGCAATTTTTCGACTGTTTTATAAAGTGATTACTGTTTTTCAACTACTTCATAATTAGTTACTATTTCACAACTATTTTGCAATTATTTACTTTTTTTCAATTATTTACAATTACTTAACTATTTTACAGCTATTTTACAAATTTATAATTATTTTTCAGTTACTTATCTATTTTTAACTTTTCAAGCTATTTTCTGAATTTAAACTGGACAGAGTTCGAACTGTTTACGATTAAATACCCAATTGAGATAAGATTTGAGGTGATAGTCCAAATGTGATTGAAACAACTTTGAATAGGTGAATAGAAATTAAAATGAATCTGAATAAGTAAATAGGAATTTGAGGAAATGTGAATAGAAAAAGAGATTGTTTTTGCTAGTAACCAATGGGGATAAATACGTAGAATGTATGTATACTATTCTATTCGCATAGTGGTTTGATCAAGATACGAGCACTAAATTTCAAGATAGATATATCGATCCGAGTTGGAATTTTCCACTCGATTTATGAAGGAGAACCTGGATATGGATTGTTGATTGGTTCTACATATTCTCTATCATAGTTATGCCTATGCAAGGTGAATGATGGTTTCTGATCAAGAAACCAGATCTGTATCTGCACTAGGAAGTCGAGTGGACGATACTAGTTCGTAAAATTGTGTGATTGAGTGAGCGATCGGATTGGTATAGCGTACGGATGATACGTGTATATCGTACGGATTTAAATAAAATTGATACTGGAAATTTGTGAAGAAGAAATGTGAAATGGTTTTTGAAATGGAAGGTATATTTTGTGAAATATACAATGAATAAAAGTGGAAAATTGAATATTTCTATGGTAAAATTTACTTTATGGATGCAAGTAAGTGATTTTATAGAGTAATCAAATTTCAATATTTGATTTTGAATAAACAAAGTTATATATCTTTGTTGTATAAGATAAATCTCTCCTTGTTGAATCTATAGCCAGAAGAGAAAGGATTTTGAAAGTGCTTGAAGTATAAAAGGAGTTTTATACAAGTTCGAAATGATCCAAAGATTTTTAAAGTTATATATATCTATATATATAAAGGATTTTATGAGGATTTTGGGAAAAGGTTTTGGGAACCTTTGGATTTGGAAAGGCTTTTGATTTTTGGGTAAAATCAATATTGAAATTTGGAAAGCCTAGTTTGAGAATTACCGATTTCGGGATATTCTATTTTATGTAAAGGAGCTTTATGTGAGATCATACTAGGTGTATGATTTGAAAGATACCATATGTGTATAGTATAATTTGTTTTGATGATGGCTCTAGGGAAAAAGGCGCTCCCTTGAAATGAACTTCTCAGGAGTAACACTGGGTGGTGCTGCCTTGAGCCCCAATGTGGGTTCTAAAGTCGATCCTATGAGGAGTCGAGACAAAAAAAGTTCCTGAGGATTATCAGTAGAGTACACCATAGCGAAAGTCGTGTGTGCCGCTGAGAGCCGATAGTCTGCGTTTGATTTTATATTGGTAGACTGCGACCTATGGTAACATAGCGAAAGTCGTGTGTGCCGCTGAGAGCCGACAGTTTGCGTTTGATTTTATATGGGTAGACTGCGACCTATGGTAACATGGCGAAAGTCTTGTGTGCCGCTGAGAGCCAACAGTCTGCATTTGATTTTATATCGGTAGACTGCGACCTATGGTAACATGGCGAAAGTCTTGTGTGCCGCTGAGAGCCAACAGTCTGCATTTGATTTTATATCGGTAGACTGCGACCTATGGTAACATAGCGAAAGTCTTGTGTTCCGCTGAGAGCCAACGGCCTGCGTTTGATTTTATATCGATAGACTGCAACCTATGGTAACATAGCGAAGGTCGTGTGTGCCGCAGATAGCCAACAGTCTGCGTTTGATTTTATATCGGTAGACTGCGACCAATGTAGGAGTGGAGAAGTTTCATTTTGACAACGAAAATCGTGTGTGCCGCTGAGAGCCAACAGTTACATGGACTTTTGCTACGACGGCAACGTAACCCTGAAATGTAACTGCGATCTGTTGTGGATTCCATGGTGTAATCGAGGGGCGTGGAGTGTCTACAGTTACATGGACTTTTGTTGCGATGGCAACGTAACCCAGGATGTAACTGCCACCATGGATGGGGGTGATAATTTTCAGAGCATTCTCACCAAAGATATTTCCTCTATTTTCAAAAATATTTTCTATATTTTCAATATAATTATTTTCCAAGTATTTTCACTGGGTGTTGAAAATGGGACTGCTAAGTACTTATTGATTTTTAGTCTTACGCCTGATCAACATATGACCGAATTTATGTAAGAACGAGGACGGACTTATTGAAACATCGAGTCATAAAAAGTATTTTTATAAAAACTATTTTTATAATATTATGTAAATTTTAAAGGTGTTTTAAAAATGATCAAAGAAAAATTTTCCGATAATTAACATTTTAAAAAAATTCTGGCTTCGTTCCTTTTCGAGGACGAAAAGATTCCAAGGGGGGAGTAATGTGATAAAACGTATTTTGGAACATCTGTTAGATAAATAACTGATTTTATACTATTGAGATACTAATTTCATTTGATTTAAACAAATAAAATTCGATAATTAAAGATGTCTAAATGTGTATATAAGTAGATTTGAAATCTATAATAATAGTTGAATAAAAATAATGAATATTTTAACAAATTATTGATTATATAAATAGTCGTGTGTAAAATTCTATAATAATGAGAATCTTAAGTACATATATATATATATAAGTTCATTGTGGAAATATAATCCTAGTAAACATATTAATATAATTCTTTAAATGGGCGAATTTTATCTTTTCAAAAACGAATAGATTATGTGTTATTTGTAGATGGCAAATAAAGGCAGTATTTAAAGTTCAATTATTTTAGAATAAGTTAATTCTAAAAAAAATTATATTTTAGAAGCTGGTGTGTATATAGATATTTATGTAATTATTTATGAGTGTTTAAAAGGGGTTTTTATGCCATTTTCTTTTAGGTGATATACATAGATAAATAAAAAGAAAAGTTCAAATGAAGACATAAGTATATATATATATATATATATATATACACTAAGTTATAGATATTATATATGTAATATCCCGGAATTTCAAGGAGTTTAAAAGTTTATAATCTCTTGAATTTAAATTATTTCAGTTGATAAAACTGTTATTTTCAAAAATAATTAACCACGTAATATTTTAATTATTGCTATAAATTGGTTTTATAACAAGAATAATTTTTTTTATTGTATAAATAAATTCTAAATTTATATATTGTTTTCAAAATTTATAAGTGTGTTTAAATTGCATTTATATCTGTGTATTTAAATCTGTGTATTTTAAATTGATTTCAAAATATGATATGTTAACGTGAAAATCTGACGCTAACACCTCGGTGTGTGTAGAAACGATGTGAAAGCACCACCCATGAATACGGGAATCAAGAAATAACAGTAAGTAACAGAAAATGCAGTAAATGAGCACAGAGTTTATAGTGGATCGGCTTATGATCAAGCCTATGTCCACTTCAATCCTTTTTATTGCTGATCGGATTACAACTTATTACAATCTCCTTAAATTACAATCCAATTCAATTCAAAAAGAAACAAGTAGCTAGGGAAAACTTCGATGTGACATGGTTCTTCGAATTCATGATTGAATGTGTTGAATTTCTGTGCGAAGTTGATCTAAGCGTCTTGCGTGTGCTTGAAGTGATGGAGTGTAGATTGCTTTGAAGATAGTGAAGTTTCAATGTCTTGAAGAAAAATGATCCCAAAGGTCCCCTTGAAGTTGGAGATAGTCGTGTATTTATAGGGATTCTAGGTGTCAAGTTGTAAGCAGCGGCCGAGATGAGTTGGATCGTGAGTCCGCTCCGGGTTAGGCTAGGTCGTAGGTCGCCCTTTCCCACTTATGCACAGCCTACGGTTTAAATGGGAGGAGCACGTTCTCCTGGCTTCAAATGTCAAGACCTCGGTCGTTGCTGAGTTAACGTGCTATGTGTTAAGTTTTAACACCTCCTTCTCCTTTATCCCCTAGGTCATCGCCGAGTTGCCGAGGTTCCGACTCAAGTGTGAACCGATTTACTTTCGGCATTTAGGTCAGCCACTAATTTGGGTAGATAGTCGGTACACATGCTGAGTCGGAACCGTCATCTGTGCATTAAGTCGGCACGCTTCTTAAGAGGTTAGGTCGGCATGCTTTTAGCAGTTGGGTCGGCAAACAATTCGAGTGGTTAGGTCGGCATCCCTCTTATGCCCTACTCAGTTAGGTCGGTTTTCATGATAAGTTACTAGGTCGGCGAGTCATCACCAAGGTGGGGTTAACATTTGCCCCTCGAAGTATGCGCCTAAGGATTAGGGCGTGTGCTTCGATTGCCCTTAACCCGTCCCTTCTTAGGTTGGTAGTTCGTGTGCGACCTAACAGTTATACCGCGTACGCCTCCCCAAGTGTTCCACTGTGGCGTATAAGTTGGCATTCCTTCTTCTTCTTCGTCACTTGTTTTCCTGCTTGATTCCGCCATTGAAGCATCCTCAAATTCTTAAAGGCGATTCTATTCCAACCAGTCACCGATAATCTCTACCGTTGATCGCGTAGGTAACCTCATTCTTCTTCCGATTGTAGGTCACTGTCGATTCGTAAACCTTGTTGCTCGAACTCGAACCGTTCCTTTGCACGATGTCCCATCACGAAATCCATCATACTTATAATCGGCAAGGCGTAGGTTGCTCGAGGTGATCATTGATACAACGAAGGCAGTTTATTACCTCAAGCTAGATGATCTCTGATGGCATGGCATCGAATTTGTGACAATTTTGAATCGCATTATTGGGTGATTGGTCGGCATGAGTGAAGGCGACTGCTGATGGAATGGTTATTGGGTTAACGGGTTGAATGCCGTGGGATGTTGGTTCGGGAGCGAGTTAGTGAATTTGGGTGGCTTAGCCTTTGGTCGACCTGGCTCTTAAGTGACCTCAAGTCGTGGCTGAGATAATACTTGAAAGAAACTTGCCGATCTAAACTTTAAGGCCTGAATCGTGACCGAGTTAATACTTGGAGAAGTTCCTACCTTTTGAATCGGAGCTTGCCTTCTTATCTCTCCTTGCGACCTAGAGGACTGAGTTGCCGAATTAAACTTCTTAGACTCCGATCCGCTACCGACCTAGCCTTATCTCGCGAAAGACTTTTAAATCGTAGCCGAATTAATACTTAAGCTTTGGACGTGTTGACATTTAGGAGCATAGACCCACTTTGAGTATTTGAATTGAACTGCCGAACCAAGTTGCCTAAATTTTGAACTGCCCCAACTTTAAATTTGCTTGAATCTCATTGTATTATTTCATAGACCGCATTAACTTATAAGCTGCCAACCTGCTGAAAATAACAAACAAAGAAAACCAAGGCGAAAATACTGCCATTGACTGCCCACATCAAATGGCAGATTAGTCGAGACAAGATAAGCAACTTAATTACATTGCATGAAATGCTTGTGAATCAATCAACTAAATTTAAATACCAATGCAAAGTATTATCAATTTGAACTGATTTGTCTGCATCAACATTATACTTGCATATTTAGGCTTAAAACAATAGTCTCTGGATCTCATAACTAACAAATGCTTGCTAGTTTTCATTCCAGTTATATTCGTTTATTGCTTTGTTAATTTTATACAACGCCTCACATATTTTAGGAAACGTGCACCTTTATGTTTGAATATCCAGTTGTTTATGTAGAATGACTTCCCATCAAGAAGAAAAGGCAGCTCAAGAGGAAGAAACTTTTCCGACAGCTCTTCCTATAGAGAACCCTCCAGAGAGAACCTCGACTATTCTAACTCCGAGAGCATTTACTCAGTTGCGTACTCAATTTGGTTTTACTGAAAGTGATGCCCTACTCCCTGGGCCAAGTGATACTGCCGACAATCCTCCCCATGGTTTTATTGCAATCAATCGTCAAATTTACTTAAGCGGGGCGATCCCTCCTTTTAATGACTTTCTTCGAATTCTTCTCCTTCGGTTGTCAATCTCTCCGTCCCAACTTCATCCTAATGGCTATTCCATCTTGATGGGGTAGTGTGTTTTGTTTAGAAGAACTTTTGATCGCTTGCCAAGTTTTGAAGAAATTCGTTACTTATGCTCGTTTGCAAAGAGTAAAGATCATCCTTCCCTTAAAATTGTGAGGAGTGCTAGAAACCGCAAACTTATTTCTGATCTTACCGAAAGCGTTCATGGATTTTTGAACCAATTTTTCTTTGCTCGCCGCCCCCAGGCTTTTATGCCATTTGGAGAGTAGGAAGTAAGATTACCTAATTTCGTTTTCTCCATTTTCAAGCTTTCTCGAGATCCGAATTGCCAATTGCTAATTTCATTCTTTGCTTTTTTCAGCACTTCCTCTCCCCTCTAGAGATCCGGTCCATAAGCAGATTTTTGACAGATTGAGTGTCGTGGCCGTAGAAGAGAGAAGCGTCAAGTTTTTGTTGAGGGATGAATTTTTGCATCAATACGGGCTTCTACATACTTCTCGCTCTACGCACCCTCACGAAGCTCCGGATTCTCTAGCTAAAATTCCAGATGCCCCACCTCCTGCTAAAGAGCCTGTGCAGGGAGAAACAACCATTGAGGCCTTGCTAGTGAAATGTTCGACTCCGAAAGACGCTACGGGGCCCTCCGATAAGCCTTCACTTGCCCCAATCATCGAAGAGGAGGAACCTCTTCTTCAAACCGGGGAGAACGTTGAGAAAGGTGTTGATGGAGGGAGCTCCGCTAAGCATGGCGGTGATGACATCTTCGAAGATTTGAGAGACATAATGATCACCTCTCAAGAGCTCTTCAAAGATGACCCTGCTGTTACCAAAGTTATATCTCCGACAGTTGAAGCAACTTCTGCCCTTAAACAGGCCCCCTCATCCGGAGAATTGCAGTTAGCTATAAAACCTGTTGTTACCCCTCGACTGACGAGCGGTTCGTGGTTCAGTGCGTGTAGTTCACACATCACACATGACTAAGATTCTTTGACATCTTACAAACTTAGCTTTTCACACTTTCAAAAAATTCTAAAGTTGTGCTTTTTCCAATTTCAGGTTCTTCAATGAAGCGAGGCGGCTCGTATTATGATGATTTCAAGCAATGCGGGAGGCGCGACCAGTATGACTATAAGCGCTATCTTCCCGTTCATAGAGAAACTGATGAAGAGAGGGCCGCTCAAAAGGCTCGGGAGAGACGTGCCCATGAAGAACGTTATGGGAGACAGGATGACCGATATGATTCTTCCCACAAAGAGGGCGACTCCCACAAACGCAAATATCACGATAATAGAGGGAAGAGTCACATAACTGATGACCCGAGTAAACGGGCTAAAGTCAGTGAGCAACCAATGCCTGCAACTTCTGAAAAGATTACTGCTCCTACTCCTTCTCAGTCTCCTGCCCCTTCCCGTACTGATATCCAGGCAATTATCAACAGGCCTTCCTACCAAGTTGGACCAGGTCCAGCCACTCTCCAAAGCCGATTTCCAAATTGGTGTTTAAAAGGAGTTCGCTTTGATCTTGACCTGGTTCCCATAGATAAAAATGCCATGTCACGGAACCTTGATGCCGTTAGAATTGACATTGAGAGGATGTCAAATTGGCAAAAAATTGTTGATGAGCTCCAAAGGGTGAATCGGGCCAATCTCGAAGCTATGTTGACCATGGAGAATGACAAAACCGAATGGCAAAAGACCCTTATGAAGCATGACGCAGAAATGAGGAGCATTGCCTATTATAATGAAAAACTTGAAACGGAAGTTGGGAAACTCAAAGAGGAGCTTGCCACTTCCTCCTCTTCTTATTCTCAAAGGGAGAGTGTGCTCCAGCAGTAGGTGCGGGATGCTCATGCTGCGCAAAGGGATGCCGAGGCCAAAGCTGATGGGCTGGAGCAACTTGTAGAGGGCTACCGTAGTGATATTACTCAGTTACGAGAGCAAACTAGCTTTCAGGTTGCAGAAATTAAAAAATTGAAAGCTCAACTATCTAAAGTCGAAAGAGAGCGAGATGAGGCTATTGCTGGTAGAATTGCAGCTGAAGAAGCTCACGAAGCTACCAAAGCTGACATCGGCTCGACATTATTTGAATTCTATTTGCAAAGTGTGTTAGGGCGTGGCAGTCTTGCATTTCTGGGTCCCAAATATGAGGTTACCCTAGCTGAAGTATGGGAAGCCGCGCTTGATATGTTTAAAGGCACCGGGTACACTGAAGAGGAGCTAGAGGCGCACTATTTAGACTTCGAAGCTCGTACAGCTCTTGCTAGAGGGAAGGAGCAACTTGCTAGATCGCGAGTTGAAATAATGGGGGAAGAGCATCATGAAAAATAATCAACTTTGACTGCCCGTGTCCCTCCTTCAACTTCAGTCGATGTTGACATTGCTGGTTCTAGCTCTCATACACCGATTCCTACTAAAGCTGGTACCGGAGCCATAATTACACAAGCCGTAGATGAGCCACAAGAGAGTGCTGAAGCTCTAGACTACGAAGTTGAAGTGATACCACCAACTTCTTCAGGTAACCCTAATAATGCTCATGGGGACAACTTGCCAGTTTCTTACGGATTTGATGAGCTTCTTGATTATTTCTTGAATCTCGATGAGCCGTTATCTCCTCTTTTTCGGGAGTTACTGACACTTTTAACTTTTCCTTTGTAGAGAAAGCGCCGAGCGTTATTCAAACTTCTTCACCTCCAGTTACTGTTCCTATGCCTCCCCCAATCACTCCTACTCCTCATCTGGGATCACAGGAAGAAATAATAGGAGCCCATCGGGGCATGGATGACCCAGCTGCTTCGCAAGAGCAAAAGGACGAAGGACTTGAGGGGGGTGAGATATCTCCGGAGCGGACTCCTTCTGATGACATAACTTTGTCTAAACTTGTTACTCCAGGAAGTGAATCTTCTTCAAAGAGGAAAAAGAAGCGCGGAATATCAAAGAAGAGGAAGAAGAGCATCATTGCTACTGAAGAGGAACCGGAAGTTGAACCAGTTGTACCTCCCTCTCCTTCTTCCCTCATGCCTAAAGATCGACCCAAAAATCTAACCATCCGGCCGGATGAAGGATCCAAAGGTGGCAAGAAGAAATGAAGATTCCAATTTTTAGCTTTTTGTTTTTTGCATGTACTGGTAGGGGATTGTGCGGGTACCGGCCCCGCTTTCTTTATTTCGAAACTTGTATCTGTAAGAAGTTGTAATAGAACTGAATAAAATGATCCTTTATTTGTACAAACTTCTTGTTTGTATTTGAGAATGCATTTATTTTTTATTTTTGTACAAGTTTTTTTATATAATATTGCAGTGGGCTTATGGTATGTTGTTTGAGCATTACTTTTGCCAATGTAGCTATACCATGTTTTGTTGCCCCCATACCATAAGCTCGTTGCAATACTTTCAATTTCGAGGGGACTTGTACTCTTTTCTCTTTTTGGAGAATACTTATTCCGTTCTTGGAGGAATACTATTCTACTTGAAACAGAGTTCTCCTCGTTTCATATGAGTTCTCACGCCCTACCCTTCGGAAATATCACTTTTTTCTTTGCATATATACACACACACACACACACACACACACACACAAAGTGAATTCTCCTATGTAATAGAGCGGGCCTCCGAAGAACACTCTAGTCTTTGTAGGAAGGGTCTCTCTCTTTTTATTTTTATTTTATTTTTTTTAAATATAGATGAATCGATCTTCCTTCAAGAGCTAAAGTGTAGCTTTAAAGAGGACTTTCTTTTCTCTTTTTTTTGTTTCGCATTTTTGATGAAATGCTTCTTTAGAAAGTTGCACCTCTGAGGAGGGATTTTTCACGTTTCAACACTTGGAAGTTTTATTTCAATCTTGGTGAAACGTGTACCTCCAAAGAGTTGTGCCTCTGAAGAGACCCTTTTCACGTTTCAACACTTGGAAGTTTTATTTCAATCTCGGTGAAACGTGGGCTTCCGAAGAGGTCTTTTATCATTTCAGCTCCTGGTGAAGTGGACCTCCGAAGAGCGACTCTTATACTTCAGGTCCTGGTGAAATGGGCCTCCAAAGAGGGCTTTCCACATTTCAGCACTTGGAAGTTTCATTTCAATCTTGGTGAAACGTGTGCCTCCGAAGAGGTCTTTTTATCATTTCAGCTCCTGATGAAGTGGACCTTCGAAGAGCAACTCTTACACTTCAGCTCCTGGAGAAATGGGCCTCCGAAGAGGGCTTTTTCACGCTTCAACACTTGGAAGTTTTATTTCAATCTCGGTGAAACGTGTGCCTCTGATTGGGGCTACTGCCTAGGAGTTACTCTCTCATGGTTGGATGGATTTACGGGGTGATCATAAGTTACTTGGACGTTCGTTGTGCAAACTGTCTCAACTAGTGAACAAGTGCCTTGCCTCCCCACGGGGAAGAAGGTGCCTCTGGTAGTCTTATGGACTCCCAGGGCAAACACAAGTCACTTGGACGTTCGTTGCACAAACTGTCTCAGCTAGTAAACAAGCGCCTCGCCTTCCCATAGGGAAGGTGCCTCCGATCGCCTCACCCATAGAGGAAGAAAACTCTCATTTTTCGGCTTGAGCCGTCAGGGGTCTTTATCCTCCGAAGAGTTGTGCCTCCGAAGAGGGCTTTTCCACGTTTCAACACTTGGAAGTTTTATTTCAATCTTGGTGAAACATGGGCCTCCGAAGAGGTCTTTTGTTGGTGCTGGTCAGCTTGCCCATTTCTTTTTGCTGGTTGTCCATATTGGTAATCTCTTGGTACCATCTTTAAGCATGCGTCATTTTATTATTAGGTTGCTTTAACCAAAGGAATGTATTCCAGCGGAACAATGGTTTGCTTAATGTAATTTCTCAAAGGAATGTACTCCAGCGGAACCATTGTTTGCTTAAAGTACTTCCTATATAGGACTTCGGCCCTAGAGTCTTTTGCTGCTTAAAGCTTGATTGCTTTTGAGCGATGCCAAGGATTGCAATTGCTTGATACTGCGATGGGTAAGTCTGCCTTTTTTTTATTTGAATTGCCTGCGAATTTAAATCGATATTTCAGCAATATATTCGAAGTACTTTACCTATCGAAATAAAATAAGCGACTTGTAACAGTAAAAACACAAGATTTATAGTGGTTCGGCCAAAAGTCGGGCCTACATCCACTTTATAGTTCTCATTATTCACTCGCACTGGTTTTACATGAGCTTTCAATACAAGAATCATACATTCATAATTCTTTTACAACATTTCAGTAAAGCTTTTAAGTAAAATATGGACGCAAGTGATTGCTGTTCCAGGCTCTCGGGATTGAATCTCCTTCAACAGTTATGAGTTTGAATGTGCCATCAAGAAGTTTGCTGCCTATGACATATGGCCCTTCCCAGTTTGGCCCGAACACTCCTGTTGCTGTCATAATTCTTTTCAAGACTAAATCCCCAATTTCAAAGCTGCGATGGCGGACTTTGGAGTTGAATTGCCTGGCTATTTTTTGCTGATGAGACGCAACTCTGAGCTTAACCTCTTCTCTTTTTTCATCAAGGAGGTCAAGTGCCTCAAGTTGAAGTTTTTCATTTTCAGCTTGATCGAAGTGAATTCTTCTATGTGAAGGGACTTTCATCTCTACTGGAATCATTGCTTCTGATCCATATGCCAATGAGAACGGAGTGCTCCCAGTTGCAGTTTTATGAGTAGTTCTGTATGCCCATAGTGCCAGTGGTAGCTTATCGACCCAACCACCTTTTGCTTTTTCCAATTTCTTTTTGATGGTTGACTTGATGATTTTGTTTACTGCTTCCACTTGCCCGTTTGCCTGCGGATGGGCCACTGTTGAAAAACTCTTCTGGATTTTGAATCGTTTGCAGAAGTCTTGGAATTCCTCGCTTTCAAATTGAGTACCATTGTCTGTGATTATTTTCTGCGGCACACCATACCTGCAAATGATATTTTTAGTCACAAAATTTATCATTTTCTTAGAGGTAATAGTAGCCAAAGGTTCAGCTTCAGCCCATTTAGTAAAATAATCAACTGCAACAATAACATACCTAATCCCTGATTTGGCAGTCGGTAATGGCCCAATGAGATCCATTCCCCAAATGGCAAATGGCCACGGACTGACCATCTGTGTTAGCTCAGTGGAAGGTGCTCTAGGAATTTTGGCGAATCTCTGGCACTTGTCACATTTCCGAGAATATGCAGCAGCATCTCGATTAATTTCCGGCCAAAAATATCCGTAACGGAGAATTTTCTTTGCTAATGTCTGACCACCCGTGTGATCTCCACATTCCCCTCCGTGTACTTCAGCTAGAATTGTCTTGGCTTCATCTTTAGTTACACATCGGAGTAATGGCATTGAAAAACACCGCCTGTACAATCGGCCGTCTTGGACTATATATCTGGAGGCTTTCCTTAGAAGCTTCTGTCTTTCTCTCGAATTTTCTGGCAAAGAACCTCTGAGTAGATAGTCCAGTATTGGAGTCATCCATGATTCTTGTTCCTGAGATACATTCATAATCCAGTCAACATCCATCTCGTCTGTACTTGGTGCTGACAGGACTTTTACGGGGACTAATCCCAATAGTTGAGCTTCACCAGTACTTGAATACTTCGCGAGGGAATCTGCCTTCATATGCTCTTCCCGGGGAATATGGCTTATTGAATAATGATCCAAATCTTCAAGAAGATCCCAGGCCTTTGACAAATAAGCGGGTAAATTTCCTCCTTTAGCTTGGAATTCCTTCTCGACTTGGCATACGATAAGCTGAGAGTCACTAATGATCTGTAATATTCTGATATTTAGCTCTTTAGCGATTCTCAAACCTGCAATGAGAGCATCATATTCTGCTTCATTATTAGTCGAAGGAAATTCCAGCCTCAGTGCATAACACAATTATCGTCCTTCAGGGGTTTCAAGGACAACCCGTGCCCCAGAACAGTAGTCATTACTTGCGCCATCAACGTATAATTTCCATCTCACCGGGACGTCATTAGTTTCCTCTTCCTCACTATCACCTTTATTTGTGCATTTAGCAATGAAGTCTGCTAAAGCTTGTCCGTTGATAGCTCTTCGGGGATGGTAAGTGATGTCATATTGACTGAGTTCAATATTCCACTTTAAAAGACGGCCCGAAGTCTCAGGGCGAAACAGGACTTGCTTCAGAGGTTGATCAGTGAGGACTTTGATGGGATGAGCTTGAAAATATGGCCTCAATTTCCGTGATGCAATCAATAGGCAATAGGCGAGTTTCTCCAACTTCGAGTAATTCATCTCTGCCCCAGTGAATCTTTTACTAATGTAATAGACTGGTCGTTGGATTCTTGTATCTTCTCGAACCAATGCTGCACTCAGAGCGTGAGATGATATTGCCAGATATATGTAGAGATCTTCACCATTGTCGGGCTTTGAGAGTATTGGAGGCACTTCCATATGACGAACCAGCTCATCAAAAGCGTTCTGGCACTCGGGAGTCCAATCAAAGATTTTTCTTCCTTTCTTTAGAGCGTCAAAGAATGGAATGCATTTATGAGTAGCTTTAGAAATGAATCGGCTCAAAGCAGCAACTTTTCCGTTAAGACTCTGGAGTTCCTTCTTTGTTCTAGGAGCTTTGACCTCCTTCAAGGCAGTGATTTGAGCAGGATTAGCCTCAATGCCCCTAGAGCTCACAATAAATCCCAAAAACCTTCCGGACTCCACTTCGAATGAACATTTCAACGGGTTAAGCTTCATTCCGTATCTCCGGAGGACCGCGAACATTTCCGCCAAGTGATCCATGTGGTCCACTGCTTTCTTTGACTTTACCAACATATCATCGACATAGACTTCCATTGTCTTTCCGATCTGCGGTTTAAACATGGTGTTAACAAGCCTTTGGTAAGTTGCCCCCGCATTCTTGAGTCCGATGGGCATGACTTTGTAGCAGTAAAGACCAACATCCGTTATGAAGCTCGTGTCCTCCTGATCTGGCTCATGCGTCATGATCTGATTGTACCCGAAGTAAGCATCCATAAAAGACAACAATTCATGTCCCGCCGTTCCGTCCACCAACTGATCAATTCTAGGCAGCGGGAAACAGTCTTTGGGGCAAGCTTTATTCAGATCTGAGAAGTCAATGCATACTCTCCACTTCCCATTAGCCTTTTTAACCAGGACAGGATTTGAGACCCAATCTGGGTAAACAGATTCTCTGATGAAACCATTCTCCATGAGTCGATCGACTTCTTCTATCAGCGCTGCTGACCTCTCTGGACCTTGAGTTCTTCTTTTCTGTTTTACTAGCGTGAACTTTGGATCAATGTTGAGAGCATGTACCGCAATCTCTGGTGATATTCCGCACATGTCAGCATGAGTCCATGCGAATACATCTAAATTTGCCTTCAAGAATGAGATCAGAATATTTTGAGCCGTAGTGTTGAGTTGTGAACCCATATTCAGCACCTTTTTTGGGTCCTTTAAGTCAACAGGTACCGGCACTGTCACCTCTATCGGCACTACCCTATTCTCCCCTACACTAGCTTTTCTTGGATCCATCTCTCTACGGGCACCGCTATGTTCGCCAGTGCAGGGACCAACCTGTAGTTGCTACAAGGTTCGTTCTTTGATTCGGACTGAAGGCGCCGCATCTTTTCTCATTTCTCTCTTCTTTGTTTCACGTAGCTCTGCAAGATAGCATTCCCGTCCCACGTTCTGATCCCCTTTAATTACCCCAATCTCGTTATCAGTGGGAAATTTTATAGTTGGACACCATGGGGCGAGAACAGCTTTGAATGCAGCCAGGGTCGGTCGGCCCAAGAAAGCATTATAAGCAGAGAATTCTTCAACAATTACAAAGGTCTGCTTTCGAGCAACCTTTCTCGGCCCCTTTCCGAGCTCTACAATCAAGTCTATAGTACCAATCGGCTGCTTTGGCTCCCCAGCGAAGCCAGCAATTTTCAATGACGAAGGTTGAACGTCAGCCATTGGTATCTTCATCTGGTCAAAAGTTTTCTTGAAGAGAATATTACACGAAGCCCCGCAATCGACCAGAATTCTTCTCACAGTGGCCGGGCCAATACCGGCAGAAATGACCAGAGGATCTATCGTAGGGACTTCAATACCCATAGAGTCCCTGGCGCTAAATATGATGTCATCAGGGAAAGCTTTCTGTTGTTTCAATGGCGCAGCATCCTCTAACACAAAAACACTTTCCTCTAAGGGTGCATGCTTCAGTGCACGAGCATACCTTTCCATCTCACCCCAGCTTCGGCCTGCCGGGTGAGGACCTCCCGTTATCACATTAATGACAGGCCTGTCTGACTCATGTTCTACGGCCTTCTCACTCGCGCTTGGATGGTGAGAGGGGACTTGTTGCCTTTGGACCGATGAGGTTGTTGTGTCCCTACCCCTTTTAACATATTGTTGGAGCTTGTTCTCTTTCAATAGTTGCTCAATTACTTCCTTCAAGTGTCGGCATTCGTTAGTGTCATGACCAAGCTGATTGTGAAACTGACAGAATCTTCCACTTTTCTCCATTTTACCTCCAACCCTCATCTTAGGTGGCTTAGGATAACTGATATTATCTTTGGTTGCAAAGAAGATATTTTCAGGGGTATCAGTCAAGGGTGTGAAGTTGAAAGCTCGACCCTTCTTTGCATCCCCTTGTTTCTTTCCGCCGTCATTCCCCCTTTTCTGAGCATTGGATTCCTTTTTGTCTGGAGCGTTACTATCATTCTTAGTTTCTGCTGACGCCACCTTAGCCGGTGCTTGAAGGCTTTCCAGGCGCATGAACTCATCGGCTTTTTTATAGAATTTATCGAGTGAATTTGGTTCTTTCATTTTCAACCATTCTCCAAACTTGCTCGATTTATCAATTGCCCTCGTCAAGTATGTTAAGACCATGCGTGGCTCAGCATTATCAACCTCGGCTAAAGCTATGTTGAATCGATTCAGAAACGATTTGATGGATTCCCCTGGGTTTTGCTCCAGATTTGACAATGACATTATATCCTTTGCTTTAGAGGCGTACAACCGAAACTGCTCCTTGAACTTCTTAGTTAAGTCCGAGAACTGATCAATGGATCTAACTGCCAGCTTGGTAAACCATAACAAAGCTACTCCTTCCAAATACACCGGGAAGTATCGGCACTTAATCTCATCGGATGCCCTGGCGCGAGTCATATGCCATTCATACTTATACAGAAATTCGTTAGGATCACTTGTTCCTTTGTAAGCTGGAATAGTGGGCGGAACAAATTTTCTCGGGAATTCAGCTTTCAGAATCCTCTCGGTGAATGGAGTTTTGCTTGGAGCAATGCCCCACTCTTTCTCATCCTCGTCCTTTCGCATACTTTCTTTCATGATTTGACGGACCATCCCAGAAAAATATTCTTCATCATCCACAGGCCCTACGGGGAAAACGTCAGCCATTCTTTCAGAGTTCTGCCTTGATAATCGTTCACGAAGGGTCGGCTGAGGTCCCGATCCTCCATCTTGAGGAAGTGGCCTTTCAACGGGGCTTACCGCCCTTTGAGAAGTATTCCCTCTAACACCCTGAGCTCTATCAGCAGAGTTTCCTTCTTTATTTGTTAGCTGACGATTAGCCTCGAGCAAATCATTTAGCTTATTCAATATCAAGGTATTCTGAGCATTCTGAGCCTCTAATTGTGCATTTTGAGCATTTAACTGTTGATTCAATCCCAAAACCACAGCGTCTAATTCCGCTCGCGTAACTCCCATAGTTGGAGTTGTCTGACTCAGAGGAGGAGAAGTGGCGGTGTTCTCTTGAACATCATCAGATCTGGCAGATCTACGTTTCCTTCCGGGAGCCATAATTTCTGTTAGACTTCTGGTCTTAACGGAGATTCTTTCCTCAAAGTTTGGTGAAGCAATGATGTAAATACCTTGTGTTAACGTGAAAATCTGAACACTAACACCCCGGTGTGTGTAAAGTTAATGTGAAAGCACCACCCGTTAATACGGGAATCAGAGTTAAGTAGTAAAATCACAGAAAAGCAGTAAAAGACACAATTTTTATAGTGGTTCGGCTTAAGATCAAGCCTACGTCCACTTCAATCTTCTTTATTGCTCATTTGATTACAACTCTATACAACGTTCTTCAATTACAATACACTTTGGACTAGTAGCTCAAACTTCAAAGAAGTATGATCTCTCGAATTCATGTTGAATGATGTTGATTCTCTTTTGAAGTTCGTTGTAGCGTCCTTGATGATAGAAATGCTTGAAGTGTTGTTTGAGTTGAGAATGCAGCAGAGTAATGGCGTCCTCCAAGAATCCGAAGAAGATCCCCCAAATGTTGGAGCTCACGCTTATTTATAGGGGTTTTCTGAGCAGGTCTTAGGTCGTGACCGACTTAAGCTAAGTCGTGGCCGACTTAGGATAAGTCGTGGGTCGTTGGCGAGTTAAGGCATCCGGAGTTATGACTTAGCTGGCTCGCTTATATCCTTTAGTACTAAGTGATAGGTCGTTACCGACCTAAGCCAGGTTATAGGCCGGCAGCGACGTAAGGATAAGTTGTAAGTTGCGTTTCCGAGATAAGGCTTAACTGGGATGCTGTGCCTACTGAGTACAAATCCTGATTCGCGAACGAGTTAACAAGCACCGGTTTAAGTAACACAACATCGGATTTGCTTTTGTGCTTAGGTCGTGAGCGACCTAGCATAAGTCGTAAGTCGGCCATGGCTTGAGTCGGTAACTACCGCAAGGTATTGAGTTGGTAACTCTTCCAGGCAGTTGATAGTTGAGTCGGTCTATTTTCTTAGGGCAGTTAAGTCGGCAATCTATTAGGTCGGCATCCTTTTAAGTCGCTGAGTCGTTAAGCTTATTGAGTTGGCAACCTTATTAAGTCGGCAACCTTGTTAAGTCGGCAACCTTATTAAGTCGGCAACCTTATTAAGTCGGTAAGTCGTGCCACTTGTTAGCTCGTTAACCCGCTTCATCAGTTAGGTCAATCACCGTAGCGGTGGCGTTGCCCCCGCACCCCCACCTTGGGGGGTTGGCACCCCCCTGGACCCCCCCTCCGTAGGGGATCTTATCTGAAAAGCCATTCAACAGAACTTGCTTTGTTGGGATGCTGAGTTGACTATTCTTCGAGACGAACTATCGTTGGTTTCTCGGTCGATTTTTGATATCGCGGCCATGCTGAAAAAGTGGAGTTAACACCCTGAGTTCAGTTCTCAGTGAAAGCACCAAAAATGTTAACGTGAAAATCTGACGCTAACACCTCGGTGTGTGTAGAAACGATGTGAAAGCACCACCCATGAATACAGGAATCAAGAAATAACAGTAAGTAACAGAAAATGCAGTAAATGAGCACAGAGTTTACAGTGGTTCGGATTATGATCAAGCCTACGTCCACTTCAATCCTTTTTATTGCTGATCGGATTACAACTTATTACAATCTCCTTCAATTACAATCCAATTCAATTCAAAAAGAAACAAGTAGCTAGGGAAAACTTCGATGTGACAGGGTTCTTCAAATTCATGATTGAATGTATTGAATTTCTGTGCGAAGTTGATCTAAGCGTCTTGCGTGTGCTTGAAGTGATGGAGTGTAGATTGCTTTGAAGATAGTGAAGTTTCAATGTCTTGAAGAAAAATGATCCCAAAGGTCCCCTTGAAGTTGGAGATAGTCGTGTATTTATAGGGATTCTTGGTGTCAAGTTGTAAGCAGAGGCCAAGATGAGTTGGATCGTGAGTCGGCTCCGGGTTAGGCTAGGTCATAGGTCGCCCTTTCCCACTTATGCACGGCCTACGGTTTAAATGGGAGGCGCACGTTCTCCTGGCTTCAAATCTCAAGTCCTAGGTCGTTGCAGAGTTAACGTGCTATGTGTTAAGTTTTAACACCTCCTTCTCCTTTATCCCCTAGGTCATCGCCAAGTTGCCGAGGTTCCGACTCAAGTGTGAACCGATTTACTTTCGGCATTTAGGTCAGCCACTAATTTGGGTAGATAGGTCGGTACACATGCTGAGTCGGAACCGTCTTCTGAGCATTAAGTTGGCACGCTTCTTAAGAGGTTAGGTCGGCATGCTTTTAGAAGTTGGGTCGGCGAACAATTCGAGTGGTAAGGTCGGCATCCCTCTTATGCCCTACTCAGTTAGGTAGGTTTTCATGATAAGTTACTAGGTCGGCGAGTCATCATCAAGGTGGGGTTAACATGATATATTATTTGTAAATAATAATGAGCTTATTTTAAAATAGTTGTTTATATTTATTTAAATTTATTTTAGATTTGATTTTTAAATTTGACTTTGAAATGAATATAAATTTGAAGTTCAAAGAAATACATACATAGTATAATAATGGTTTGGTTTTAAATTACATAGATAATGTTTTTCATTAAAAATAAGATTTTGTATTTTCTTTTTATAAAAATATTATTTGTATTTATTTAATAAAATGAATGTAAGGCTTTTGAAATAACATTTAAAATAAGTTTGCAATGTTTTATAATTTTATTTAAATTATCGTTGATTTTATTTTATGTTCTTTTTAAAAGATTGTATTTTATAAATTAAGCATACATTTGTAAATGTATAAGTGAATTTGTTTATTTGATATTTAATAAGAAAAGCATTTTTAAAATTTAGAAAACATGTTTGTTAATTAGGAAAATAAATTTAAAAATCTTTTGAATTTTCTTTTAAAACAAATACATAAGAAGTAACAAATGTTTAATTTTAAAACACCTTGTTTACAAGTTTTACAACATTAATGAAACTTAAAGACAAGTGTCACATTATTTTAATTTTATCTTTTAATTTTTATTAAAATCTGAAATTAATTTACATAAACCCATACCTTCTCTTCATTTCCTTTTTCTTTCAAAATCCAAGTTCATTTCTAAGAAGAAGAAGAAAAAAATCAATCTTGAATCAAATCCTCAAACCAAAACATGAAATTTTCTCAAATTCAAATCTAAAACCTATAAATTCATTACCCAGATTTCAAACAACCTATAAACACTCCTTCCAGATCTGTAATCTCCTCAAAACAAAATCACAGAAAATCTTCAATCCATGTCTACATCATCTCCATATGCATGCAAGTAAATCTGTTGAAAGAAAACCTGAAGCAATGCAGTTAAACAAATCTGGGTCAAAATATGATGTTTCAAAGCATTTCAAGGTTTTAAAAGAGGCATAGCAAGTTTTCAAAAATGCAAATCTGAAAAGCAATTTCTATTTGGAGGCTTCCCGTTCTTTTTCAAAATTCTGCATTGTCTTCTTCTTATTGGGGTGAGTAAACACTTACAAATTTAAGTTAAGTAGATAATTATATGGTTGATCTTAAAATCTGTGATGATAACTATTACGTATGTATGCATGTGAGTAAACATTTTAACTATAATTTAAGTGGTTAATTATCTTTTGCTTGACAAAATTCTGGAAATAATTGAAGTTTGCCCGTGTGTGTATAAATGTATAATCTATGTGTATGGATGTGAACCAACTGTGCATGTATGATTTGATGATCTTCTGTGTTTTAAACTATAGAGAATAGGAATAGAAACAAAATATGTTTCACAACTCATCTGGGATTTGTTATGTTGAAATTGTGTATGCTGGTTCCATCTTCATCTCTGTACTTTACTTTAGAATCTGAGAAAAGAAAATCAAATCTTTAAGCTATTTTATATAAACAATTGTTAAGTCATAGATTTAAATCAAACAAGTTAGTTTAAGTATAAATTAACAAAGAAAAAAAAAAGAAGATACTCTGGAAATTTAGGGATTTAGCAGTAAATCTAACCCCATTGTAAAATTCAAATGTCATAACTGGATTGAACAACTATATAAAAAAATTGTCTCTGGAAGTTATGATTTTTAAAAGTCAAAATCAAATTTTTAGTTAAGCATTGATCATGTAATTGGGTATTTACTGAAATTTGGGTTTATGCAAATTTCTGTTAATATGTGAATCTGGATTTGCATCAGAGAGTATAGTAAAAATAGTTGATGGATTTTTAAATCACTGAGAAGTTTGATTTTGCTCAAATTAAAATTTAAACCTAGTTTAGGAAGCTTACTATAAATCGAACACTGCATCGTCTATACTGCATCGAGCTTGATATGATTTCGGGTGAAGGAAGCATGGTAGATAAGCGAGCAAAGGCCGGAGATGTAGTGGATATCATCGGCCAGAGGTTATGATTTTGGGAAGTTCTGATGATAGTGTCGGGTTCAGATTCACCTGGAATGCTCGATTTTGAATTGGGATGAATTTTGAGGTTTGATGGGTCGTGGAGGCTTGTAAGATGATGGAGTGACTCGGCGGTGGGTTCGCCGATGACCAGAGACGGTCCGGCAACGGTGGAGGTTGCACGAGAGGGGATGGGTGTAAGAACCTTTGGATTTTGTTTGTTGGGTGCTGGGTATAGCTAGGGTAATAAGGGGGAGAGACTCGGGGAATAGCTCGAGTACAATTGGATGTGGCTCGGGGTATTACTTGCATGGGCACAGTGGTTTAAATTGCAGGGTGTAAACTGTTAGGTGTTAACAGTTTTAAGTTGTTAATTTAAAACAGTTTAATTTTTTTTTTAAAAAGGGCAGATCAATTTAAAGGAAGTATATGTAGTTGTACATGAATTCAGATATATAAAGGGAGTTAAACCCAAATTAATATTCAACCCGATATTTTATTTAAAATAAGTTTTAAACTTTAAGAAAAGTTTAACTTAAATTAAAGATTCATGTTTTTGAAATTGAATTGTTTTTATAAATAAACTTATATATTGTTTTAAATATCTTAAGGTTAAAATCTTAATATTATTTCAAATCTTATTTTGAAATATAAAGAGAATTTCTAGTAAATGTTTCATTTAAATTAATTAGAGGAAAATGATTTATTAATTAACAAATAAGTTTAAGATAATTTATGCTTGGAATTAAAAATTGTTAATTAATAATTAAGGAAAAGTAATTAATGACTTCTTTATAAATTAATTTAATTTATGTATTAAGTTAAATAAAGATTTCAAGATTTATTTAAGATAATTTTTATCTTAAATAATAATTAAGTATTAATAACTTGTAATTAGTTGATTAATTAAGGAATTTCAAGTTTAATTAAAAAAATAATTATTATTTTAAAAGGGGTTAGTTAAGTAATTAAGTATAATTAATTATTTAATTAACTATTAATTGAGATGATGATTTTAATTAATGCCAAATGATTAATTAAATTGTAATTACTTATTAACTAAGTAACTAAAAGTTGATTAAAATTGTAATTAATTAATAAAGGTTTTATTAATTCTTAATTGGGTTTTCTTAATTAATAATTAAAGGATTATTAAAATATAATGCTAGTTAATTAAGAATTAATTAACTATTTTATTAAATAGTAATTAATTTTAATTAAAGATTAACTAATTATATTTATGGATTAATTAATTTGTAATTAAGATTGTTGATTAATAATTAAGTTTATTAATTAATGATTAAGAGTTGATTAATTAGTTAATTAAGTTTAATTAATTAATCAATAAAAGTAATTAGTAATTAATTACTTTGTATGAAAGGATTGATTAGTAATTAGGGTTTATTAATTAATAGTTGGAGATAATGAATTTGATAATTGAGGATTAATTTGGATTAATGAGTAATTAGGGATGAATTACTCAATTTTGTTTTACGAGATGAGTGAAATCAAGTAAATTAATTAATTTGTTAATTAATCAAATATGGTCACTTGATAAAAGATTAAGTATGATTACTTAATAAAGTTTTGGTAAGGTTAATTACTTAAGATAAGTAATTGATTAATTACAGAGGTAATTGAGTTAGGTAAATTACTGATTGGGAAGTAAATTTTAAATGAATAATTACTTGTTAAAGTAATTTAAGGTTTATTACTTGGTGTAATAAATCAATGAATTTATAAAGTAATTAAGAAGTAATTAAGAATAATTAATTATTGTATTTAAGTTGATTAATTAGAAGCAATTAATCTAATCATGAGTAATTAATTAAGGTTCATCAATTGATATGATTAATGAGAATAATTAAGGATTAATTACTTGATTAAGAGTTAATTAATCAAGGTTGATTAGGATTAATTAATTGATTTAATTAAAATTTAAGCAAGATATTGGAGGAAGGTAATTAATTTAGTTAATTTTAAATTAATTAAGTGATTAGTTAATTAATTTAATTCACTTTAAATTAATTAAAGATTAGAGATAGTTAATTTAATTCAGTTTCAATTAATTATATTGTGGTATGGGTGTACCATTGCTTGTGTATGAATGGATGACATTGATTGTCTTGAATGCTTTGTGATCTCAGTAATGAGATAAGTATGGTTGTGTGATATGAATGCTTGGTTGCATTGTAATGATTTCATAGATTATTAATTGGGATGTTGATATATGGATTATCTATTATGATATTGATAATGTGGATTACCTGTTATTTGATAATGTTGGTTATCAATTGTGATTTGTGAATTATCTATTCTGTGTACATATAGATAGTTGAATTTAATTGTTTTAAAACCTTTAAAACAACTTGGACCTGAAAGACACGCTTTGCATTTCGATGAGACCGGGATCGGGTTTCCATATTTGGATATCCGAAAACCACATCTATTCCAAATAACGTTAGGTCGTGAGTCAAGTGGAGCTTTGTAAAGACTCGAGGTGTAAGGGCTATACGTCAGTATAAATCTGTGGGTGATTCCGTAATGAGTTGATGGAATAGTACTTATAGATTCGAGATGGTGGTTTAGAGTGCAAGGGTTATTGTCGTTAACTCTGAGGGTGATTCCAAAATGAGTGTAACGAGATAATGCCTTCGATTTCGTTCGAACCCGGAACGAACTTGTTTGGATTGAATGCTTTCAGAACATCGTCAGGTGGACGATGAGCATTCTAAGTGATGTGTCATATAAAGGTAATCGTAACTTCAAGCCTCATCAACCGGGAACGGCTAAAACAAGGGAGGTGCAGCAAAGCTTCGTGGGTCGCACCCACTGGAGAGTAAGATTTACCCCTGTCTAGAGGTCCCTTTTATTTCGGCTGTGTGGACGGTTGAATAGCTACAACCGTCGGGATTGTCTTATTTGCAACTATTCAGTAAGGAATGTGTCCGGCTTTGTGTTGCAGGGGGTCGGGAGTGATCCTCGGTACGGTGATCTAGGCCACGTACTGTGACAGACGGTACCCCAGTAGCCCTGCCATTGTATGGAATCCAAAATCCAATAAGTGCCAATGGTTTTGATTGTATAACCCACTTTTGTGGCTAGTAGCTGGAATTTAATAGTGTAACAATTTCGGCTATTTCATATTTATTTGAAAACCCTAGACACTATTATAATATCATCGGATTTCCTATCAAATGTTTTGGTTAGTGTAAGGTAATTTTTTTTCCGTGTTTATGTGTGGGAGGTCTTACGTGATACCTTTTCTTTCAAAAGGTTTTTAAAGTTAAGCAACTTTAACCGTTTACTCACACCAGACCCATGTCTGACCCGGAGTTTATTCTGTTTTTCTTAAACTCTTGGTACTCAAATTTTTACAAGTAGTCAAGGGATTCAGGTTAGGATTTTAAGTTGGCTTGACGAATTCTGAAGGACAATGGAGCAGGAGGCTTCTGCGTATAGCTATAGAGTATTCCGCTGTGTGTTCTCTGAGTTGTTGTATAACTAGACAGGTATCTATATCTGTCTAGTATGAGTTGATTATGCTGTGTGTCTCTGATATTGGTTGTAAACTATGTACTATTTATGTTATCAATATAGTTTATTCGTTCCGCTGTTAGATTCTGATGTGTTGTTTCTTTCTTCTCTTCTTTCTATTCTCTTTTCTATCCCTTTCTTTCTTAAATCATGACGCGTCTTTCTGGGTTATGGAAGGCGGGTCTTGACAGTTGGTATCAGAGCGTTAGGTTGAGTGAATACCTAGGCTCTATAGAGGTGTCTTTCTTGAGGGAGCGTACTTGTAAATTTTATATAACTACATATATATATATATATATATATTTCTACCTATCTGTTGGGTTACCTGTTCAGGTTTTCCAACATAAGTTATAAGGGTAGATGGGGTAGTAGTGTGTGTAACACGACTACCATTTGTTGGAGTTTAAATGTTTGAGGTTGGAAGTGTATTTGTCGAGACTGTAGACCTAATACCGTCTCGAGTAATCTTTGTAGTTTGGAGTAAAGATTTCATTGATCTCTGAAGGAAACCTGTTAAGGTTCGGAGTTCATCTCTGAAGTGTAAGATTGATTACGCTCGTGAGAGCGGATTTTTGAGAATTTGGATCTGTCGGTTGGGAAGAAGTAAGCGATGGTATTTTTTTACCTCAGGAAGTAGTAGCCGCGTGATGAGATGCGGTGACAATGGATGCCTCCGAAGACGTTTCTTTCGGAGCAAGTTATGGAAGTGTGTCTGCTTCGGTATTGTGGCTCGGTTCAGCAGGATGTTTATGTTTAGTTGGAGGTCCGAGTTTCTCAATAAAAAAACTCTGGATAAGAAGTCTTTGGCATCTGTGTTAGCAGTGCAGCTCGGGAATGTTCCGTATTTCAGCAGAGAGATCTTCTGGCATGGCAATTTTCCTAAAGTGGAGTTCAAAAGCTGTTAAGTGGACCCGTTTCTTCGATGGGTTGGCTAATTAAGTTTAAGCTGTTCTGTTTGGTAAAGAGAGAACGGTTTTACTTGGATTTGGTTTGTGTTGATCGCAAAAGTGACTTGCGATGGTTTGGTGATTATCGTAGATAGTCTTTTGCTTGGATTTGTGGCATTTCTAGAGGTTGTAGAAGTTATGGAGTTGCTGAAGATTGTCCGAGTATATCTTCAGGAAAGTTAGAGATTTTCCGCATTGGAGTTTGAGTTCTGAATCGACATGATGTCAAGAGTGATACCGGTGATTCAGTTGGGCAGAAGGTTGTCTCCTAGGTTGTGGCTTGGTGAATCAACTCTGTATTTCTTGGAAACTTCTGTTACAAACTTATTTTCAAGATGTGATGTTTAGTCTATGCCTGTGTTCTTCTATGGCATTTTCATCTGCTCCAGATTAGAGTTGTGCAGCGAAAGCTAGGTGGCTGTTGACTTGAGTAGATGCAACTGGGAATTTCAGTATTTTGGATTTGAAAGTTTCTACTGGAATTTTTCAGGATCCGAGGCAAGTTGGTGAGTGATTCTGTTCTGTCTTTTCTAGATGGGAGAAGTGGTTTTCTACTACTGATAGTGGATTTTGGTTTTGATTGTGGATTGATCTTGTGAGGATCAGTTTGTGAGTTGATCCAGATTGTTTGTAAAAGCATCAACGAAGGTTGAACTGATCAGGAAGGATCTTTTGGCAGCCCGGATCATCCGATAAGTTTTGAGGTTAAGTAACGGAAGAAATTGGGATTCGAAGTTGGAGACTTCGATGTTGTTGAGATTTTCTCTGGTAAAGGGAGCAATAAGATTTGATGAGATTTGAGGTGAGCTTCAAGGTATTGGATTCTTTTGAGTTTTTGTAAAGATTAGTGCTTTGGTTTGAAGAGTTGAATTGCCAGTTTTGAAGACTGGAATTCAAAATATTTCACGGATCTCTGAGGGAGTACGTGTTTGGTAATCACTGGTTTTGAGACCAGTAGTTCTGTGAAGGTTTTAGGTGTTGATCAGACTTGTCTGTGGTCTGGTATCTTGTGTTGAGTATAGGTCTAGCTGTGTGGGAACTCAGTAGCTCAGTAGTGTTGCTAGTTGGGGTTTAGTAGAGAGAGTATCCCTGTGTTTGTACTGGGGAAACTCGTGAAAATTTAGGAAGTTTATCCGGATCTGTGTCCGGATAGCTAGTGTTGTTTGTTTGAATTGGTTGCTTTGATGAAATTGTTTATTTGATTGATAGTGTATGGTTGTTATGAATGTTTGAATTGGTTAAAATAGAATAAAAACTTTGGATTATCTTTGTTATAAATTTAGAGGATGAAATTCTGTTAAGGGGGGAGGATTGTAATATCCCGGAATTTCAAGGAGTTTAAAATGTTGATAATCTCTTGAATTTAAATTATTTGAATTGATAAAACTGTTATTTTCAAAAATAATTAACCAAGTAATATTTTAATTATTGTTATAAATTGGTTTTATAATAATAATAATAATTTTATTGTATAAATAAATTCTAAATTGATATATTGTTTTCAAAATTTATAAGTGTGTTTAAATTGCATTTATATCTATGTATTTAAATCTGTGTATTTTTAATTGATTTCAAAATAGGATATATTATTTGTAAATAATAATGAGCTTATTTTAAAATAGTTGTTTATATTTATTTAAATTTATTTTAGATTTGATTTTTAATTTGGACTTTGAAATGAATATAAATTTGAAATTCAAAGAAATACATACATAGTATAATAATGGTTTGGTTTTAAATTACATAGATAATGTTTTTCATTAAAAATAAGATTTTTTATTTTCTTTTTATAAAATTATTATTCGTATTTATTTAACAAAATGAATGTAAGGCTTTTGAAATAACATTTAAAATAAGTTTGCAATGTTTTATAATTTTATTTAAATTATCATTGATTTTATTTTATGTTCTTTTTAAAAGATTGTATTTTATAATTAAGCATACATTTGAAAATGTATAAGTGAATTTGTTTATTTGATATTTAATAAGAAAAGCATTTTTAAAATTTAGAAATATGTTTGTTAATTAGGAAAATAATTTAAAAAGTCTTTTGAATTTTCTTTTAAAACAAATACATAAGAAGTAACAAATGTTTAATTTTAAAACACCTTGTTTACAAGTGTTACAACATTAATGAAAGTTAAAGACAAGTGTCACATTATTTTAATTTTTTCTTTTAATTTTTATTAAAATCTGAAATTAATTTACATAAACCCCTACCTTTTCTTCGTTTCCTTTTTCTTTTAAAATCTAAGTTCATTTCTAAGAAGAAGAAGAAAAAAATCAGTCTTGAATCAAATCCTCAAACCAAAACCTGAAATTTTCTCAAATTCAAATCTAAAACCTATAAATTCATTACCCAGATTTCAAACAACCTATAAACACTCCTTCCAGATCTGTAATCTCCTCAAAACAAAATCACAGAAAATCTTCAATCCATGTCTACATCATCTCCATATGCATGCAAGTAAATCTGTTGAAAGAAAACCTGAAGCAATGCAGTTAAACAAATCTGGGTCAAAATATGATGTTTCAAAGCATTTCAAGTTTTTAAAAGAGGCATAGCAAGTTTTCAAAAATGCAAATCTGAAAAGCAATTTCTATTTGGAGGCTTCCCGTTCTTTTTCAACATTCTGCATTGTCTTCTTCTTATTGAGGTGAGTAAACACTTACAAATTTAAGTTAAGTAGATAATTATATGGTTGATCTTAAAATCTGTGATGATAACTATTACGTATGTATGCATGTGAGTAAACATTTTAACTATAATTTAAGTGGTTAATTTTCTTTTGCTTGACAAATTTCTAGAAATAATTGAAGTTTGCATGTGTGTATGTAAATGTATAATCTACGTGTATGGATGTGAACCAACTGTCCATGTATGATTTGATTATCTTCTCTGTTTTAAACTACAGAGAATAGGAATAGAAAAAAAATATGTTTAACAACTCATCTGGGATTTGTTATGTTGAAATTGTGTATGCTGGTTCCATCTTCATCTCTGTACTTTACTTTAGAATCTGAGAAAAGAAAATCAAATCTTTAAGCTATTTTATTTAAACAATTGTTAAGCCATAGATTTAAATCAAACAAGTTAGTTTAAGTATAAATTAACAAAGAAAAAAAAAGAGAAGATACTCTGGAAATTTAGGGATTTAGCAGTAAATCTAACCCCATTGCTAAATTCATAATTGGATTGAACAATAATATATACAAAATTGTCTCTGGAAGTTATGATTTTTAAAAGTAAAAATCAAATTTTTAGTTAAGCATTGACCATGTAATTGGGTATTTACTGAAATTTGGGTTTATGCAAATTTCTGTTAATATGTGAATCTGGATTGCTTAAGATTCTTTCCGGAGCAAGTATTTGCATTAGAGAGTATAGTAAAAAATAGTTGATGGATTTTTAAATCACCAAGAAGTTTGATTTTGCTCAAATTAGAATTTAAACCTAGTTTAGGAAGCTTACTGTAAATTGATCAGTACATCGTCTATACTGCATCGAGCTTGATATGATTTCAGGTGAAGGAAGCATGGTAGATAAGCGAGCAATGGCTGGAGATGTAGTGGATATCATCGACCAGAGGTGATGATTTTGGGAAGTTATGATGATAGTGTTGGGTTCAGATTCACTTGGAATGCTTGATTTTGAATTGGGATGAATTTTGAGGTTTGATGGGTCGTGGAGGCTTGTGGGATGATGGAGTGACTCGGCGGTTGGTTCGCCGATGAACAGAGAGGGTCTGGCAATGATGCAGGTTGCACGAGAGGGGATGGGTGTCAGAACCTTTGGGTTTTGTTTGTTGGGTACTGGGTATAGCAAGGGTAATAAGGGGGAGAGACTCGGGGAATAGCTCGAGTACAATTGGATGTGGCTCGGGGTATTACTCGCGTGGGCACAGTGGTTTTGCAGGGTGTAAACTGCTAGGTGTTAACAGTTTTTAGTTGTTAATTTAAAACAGTTTAATTTTTTTTTTAAAAAGGGCAGATCAATTTAAAGGAAGTATATGTAGTTGTACATGAATTCAGATATATAAAGGGAGTTAAACCCAAATTAATATTCAACCTGGTATTTTATTTAAAATAAGTTTTAAACTTTAAGAAAAGTTTAAGTTAAATTAAAGATTCTTGTTTTTGAAATTGAATTGTTTTTATAAATAAACTTATATAATGTTTTCAATATCTTAAGGTTAAAATCTTAATATTATTTCAAATCTTATTTTGAAGTATAAAGAGAATTTTAAGTAAATGTTTCATTTAGATTAATTAGAGGAAAATGATTTATTAATTAACAATTAAGTTTAAGATAATTTATACTTAGAATTAAAATTTGTTAATTAATAATTAAGGAAAAAGTAATTAGTGACTTCTTTATAAATTAATTTAATTTATGTATTAAGTTAAATAAAGATTTCAAGATATATTTAAGATGATTTTTATCTTAAATAATAATTAAGTATTAATAACTTGTAATTAGTTGATTAATTAAGGAATTTCAAGTTTAATTAAAATTATTTAATTATTATTTTAAAAGGGGTTAATTAAGTAATTAAGTATAATTAATTAATTAATTAACTATTAATTGAGATGATGATTTTAATTAATGCCAAATGATTAATTAAATTGTAATTACTTAGTAACTAAGTAATTAAGAGTTAATTAAAATATAATTAATTAATAAAGGTTTTATTAAGTCTTAATTGGTTTTTCTTAATTAATAATTAAAGGATTATTAAAATATAATGCTAGTTAATTAAGAATTAATTAACTGTTTTATTAAAGATTAATTAATTTTAATTAAAGATTAACTAATTATATTTATGGATTAATTAATTTGTAGTTAAGATTGTTAATTAATAATTAAGTTTATTAACTAATGATTAAGAGTTGATTAATTAGTTAATTAAGTTTAATTAATTAATCAATAAAAGTAATTAGTAATTAATTACTTTGTATTAAAGGATTGATTAGTAATTAGGGTTTATTAATTAATAGTTGGAGATAATTAATCTGATAATTGAGGATTAATTTGGATTATTGAGTAATTAGGGATGAATTACTCAATTTTTTTTATTAGATGAGTGAAATAAAGTAAATTAATTAATTTGTTAATTAATCAAATATGGTCACTTGATAAAAGATTAAGTATGATTACTTAATAAAGTTTTGGTAAGGTTAATTACTTAAGATAAGTAATTGATTAATTACAGAGGTAATTGAGTTAGGTAAATTACTGATTGCGAAGTAAATTTTAAATGAATAATTACTTGTTAAAGTAATTTAAGGTTTATTACTTGGTGTAATAAATCAATGAATTTATAAAGTAATTAAGAAGTAATTAAGAATAATTAATTACTGTATTTAAGTTGATTAATTAAAAGCAATTAACCTAAGCATGAGTAATTAATTAAGGTTCATTAATTGATATGATTAATGAGAATAATTAAGGATTAATTACTTGATTAAGAGTTAATTAATCAAGGTTGATTAGGATTAATTAATTGATTTAATTAATATTTAAGCAAGATATTGGAGGAAGGTAATTAATTTAATTAATTTTAAATTAATTAAGTGATTAGTTAATTAATTTAATTCACTTTAGATTAATTAAAGATAGTTAATTTAATTCAGTTTAAATTAATTATATTGTGGTATGGGTGAACCATTGCTTGTGTATGAATGGATGACATTGATTGTCTTGAATGCTTTGTGATCTCGGTAATGAGATAAGTATGGTTGTGTGATATGAATGCTTGGTTGCATTGTGATGATTTCATTGATTATTAATTAGGATGTTGATATATGGATTATCTATTATGATATTGATAATGTGGATTACATGTTATTTGATAATGTTGGTTATCAATTGTGATTTGTGAATTATCTATTCTGTGTATATATAGATAGTTGAATTTAATTGTTTTAAAAACTTTAAAAAAAACTTGGACCTAAAAGACACGCTTTGGATTTCGATGAGACCGGGATCGGGTTTCCATATTTGGATATCCGAAAACCACATCGATTCCAAATAACGTTAGGTCGTGAGTCAAGTGGAGCTTTGTGAAGACTCGAGGTGTAAGGGCTATATGTCAGTATCACCCTGTGGGTGATTCCGTAATGAGTTGACAGAATAGTACTTATAGATTCGTGATGGTGGTTTAGAGTGCAAGGGTTATTGTCGTTAACATTGAGGGTGATTCCAAAATGAGTGTAACGAGATAATGCCTTCGGTTTCGTTCGAACCCGGTTTGTATGGATTGAATGCTTTCAGAACATCGTCAGGTGGACGATGAGCATTCTAAGTGATGTGTCCTATAAAGGTAATCTAACCTCAAGCCTCATCAACCGGAAATGGCTAAAACATGGGAGGTGCAGCAAAGCTTCGTGGGTCGCACCCGCTGGAGAGTAAGATTTACCCCGGTCTAGAGGTCCCTTTTATTTCGGCTGTGTGGACGGTTGAATAGCCACAACCGCCGGGGTTGTGTTATTTGCAACTATTCAGTAAGGAATGGGTCCGGCTTTGTGTTGAAGGGGGTTGGGAGTGATCCTCGGTACGGTGATCTAGGCCACGTACTATGACGGGCGCTACCCCAGTAGCCCTGCCATTGTATGTAACCCAAAATCCAATAAGTGCCAACGGTTTTGATTGTATTACCCGCTTTTGTGGCTAGTAGTTGGAATTTAATAATGTTACAATTTCGGCTATTTCATATTTATTTGAAAACCCTAGACACTATTATAAGATCATCGGATTTCCTATCAAATGTTTTGGTTAGCGTAAGGTAAAAACTTTTCCATGTTTATGTGTGGGAAGTCTTACGTGATACCTTTTCTTTCAAAAGGTTTTTAATGTTAAGCAACTTTAACCGTTTACTCACACCAGACCCATGTCTAACCCGTAGTTTATTCTGTTTTTCTTAAACTCTTGGGTACTCAAATTTTTACGAGTAGTCAAGGGATTCAGGTTAGGATTTTAAGTTGGCTTGACGAATTCTGAAGGAGCAATGTAGGAGGAGGCTTCTGCGTATAGCTATAGAGTATTCCGCTGTGTGTTCTCTAAGTTGTTGTATTATGTTGTATAACTAGACAGGTATCTATAGTTGTGTAGTATGAGTTGATTATGCTGTGTATCTCTAATATTGGTTGTAAACTATGTAATATTTATGTTATTAATATAGTTTATTCGTTCCGTTGTTAGATTCTGATGTGTTGTTTCTTTCTTCTCTTCTTTCTATTCTCTTTTCTATCCCTTTCTTTCTTAAATCATGACGCGTCTTTCTGGGTTGTGGAAGGCGGGTCTTGACAATATAAATATACATATAACATATTAATACATTATAATTACACATGTAAATTAATATTAGCATCCTTATGACAAATGTACGTAATTCAACATGTGTCCCTTATAATTTTATTTTTCTTTATGAAATTTTCAGCTTATGTAAACATTGTTTCTTTACCTTCATTTCTTTTTCTATCTTCTAAAAAAATCATAAATCATAAATCCTTTCTCAAACCTTAAAGATGATCAAAAATTTAAAAAGAAAAACTTGCAACCCTATTCAAATTAAAACATGGATCTTTTCAAAAGCAAACTCAAGAAGAAGAAATCAAAGCAGATCCATCTTTGTTTCAAATAGTGGTCATCACTACAAGATCCAGCACTAAGCATTTTGCTTCAGCAAGTCCATTTTTCAAAGTTCAGAAGCTGTTTCAAAAATAATAATGCTATGTTCTTCATCTTGTTCAGGTGAGCAAAATTTTCTTTCTAAAAATAGTTTTACCTGATCTTATGATTATTAATAGAGTAAAATATAGCAGTAATTTAGTTTAAATGTTATATGAATGTTGATGTATGCATACATTAAGATGGGTGTGTAGGAATGTTTGTGCATGTTCATATGTTGATCTCTGTTTATAATAGGTGAGTAGACAACTAACCTTTGTTTTAATTTGTGGTTTGTGATATATTTAATAAGTAGGTGATGTGAAAATTGTTTGCATGTGTGTAATTTTGGTTGCATGCTATAAATTAGTAGCTTTATATGGGTGCATATCTGAAACTTGATTAAATCCCTGTATTTTTCTACAGCCTGGCCTAAATCTTGATCAATGATCAAGTGCTCTTCAATCATTCATCTGTAGATTGCGACATTTGAACAAAATGTGTTTATTTTTACCTAAGCTAAACACTTAAAATATAATTAAGCATAATAAGAATAAAACTGTCTGTAAATATAGGAATACATTAAGAATTTTAAAAATATATGTTAGAATCGAATTTTGTAAATTGCCGATTCTAGTATACAACCTGAATCGAAATTATGAAATATGATTTTATGATAAAGATCAAAAAACTTAGATTTGTTTTTGGAGAGCAATTTGGAGTTAAATGATTTTTAGTTTGTCGGCATTTTCTGTCCACTAGGGGGTGGTGGAACCTCGTGGTTGCCACTGGAGGTGGTCGAGAGGTCGACGAACCCAGGAAAACTGGTGGAGTGATTTATCATCGACCATGGTAGTCAAACTTCGGCAAACTAGGGTTTAGAGTCCTGTTTTGGTTGACTTTGGGTTTGAGTTGAATTTGATGTCGACAAAGCATCGGACTTCGTAGGGGTGGGTGGAATGGAAGTGTTAGACCACGGCGAGAATCTACTCATGATGGCGAAGATTCTGGCGACTGGCGATGGAGGTGCGAGGTTGTTTTTGGGTGTCCAATTTCGTCGTTATGGCCTCGATCTTGTTCGATTTTGTCTCTGTGATATTTTTGCCAATCTAGATGGCCGAAAGAGTAGGCGAGCTCATGTTCGACTTGCCGAGGGTGGTTCTGATGATCGGAGCTACGTCGATGGCATGTGCATATGCACATGTATCCTATGTGCCAGGCGCTTGGGGTTGGGTGTTTAACCTTCGAGTGTATTAAGGTTATTCTTCGAGTCGATCTCGAGTTTTATGTGGAAGCATGAATAGAAGTGACGAAGAGGGGAAAATCGGTTTTCTCGGGTTTCTTTGAGTTTGGTTCGGGCCTGTACCCGAAGTCTTTGTGCTGGGTTGTTTTAGTAGTAAATCAAGTTTTAAGTTTATCAAAGTAAATAAGTTCCAAATGGAAATATAAGTCAGGTCTGAATAAAGTATTAACGAGTTTTAAACAAAAAAAATTTCTCAAAGTTTTAGTTTGTTTTAAATTATCTTGTTTAAAGATAGTTGTATAATAAGTTAAATTCCTAATGTTTTCAAGGGTGAATTAAATGATGTAACTAAATAAAGGATTATTTATTTAATGTATTAAAACGATCAATTTGAGTAATCAATTTAAGGGATTGACTTATTAATGTGATAAATTAGTTAAGGTTTGGTAATTAAGATTTATTATCTAATTGATTGATTATTAACTAGGGATTTATTAATTAAGGAAATTAATTAATGGGTTAGTTAATTAATAAGCGTGATTAATTAATGAAAGTGATTATAGGATAATTAATTTGAGTAATTAATTAAGAAAAATGAAACTAATATGAGTGATAGAAGGTTAATTTAGTGGTGTAATTAATCAAAGGCTAATTACTTTGTGAAATTAAGTAATAATTGATTAGGGAGAATTAATTAAGAATACTTAATTAAAGAAAATTAATTAAGCTGGATAGTTAAGGAATGATTAATTAATTGGATTGAATTTAGTTAATAGTTAAGTGAGAAGGATGTGTAATGATGAAAGTAATTTAATTTATTCAAATTAATTAGGAATGGTATGAATAATCTTGCTTATGGATTATTGAATGATATTGAATGCATTGGATTATTGATATCTCTTAAATGTAATTTGAGATGCTAGGTGAGATGATATGGTGGTTAAATTGTGATGATATGGACTACCTATCGGTAATAGAATTGCTATGCAAGTATGTTACTCTAATATGAATAAATTTTTTTCCACTTAAGTAACTTGAATTGAAGATGACATTTGTTTCGAACAAACCGGGGTCAGGTATTTGAAGATATCCGAAACCACTTCGAATTGTATATCATCTACAAATTCTTTATAAAGTCGATATGTGAAATAACTAGGCTGGAATGGAATGATTTAAGCAATTGGACCATTTTAACTATGTAGAGATACATAGATATTGATGTATGAATTAAGTGTTGACTATAATAAGTTGAAAGTTCGTAGTGAAGTGCGAGTTACCCGGGTTTCCTTTTTATTTGAACTTAGTATTTAAAATTATGTGGATTTACTCACGCTGGTTTCCAGCCTAATACTTTGATGTAATACTCGGGTCAGACTGAATTTTACAGATTTTCAGGTAAGGGTGTTCTGGAGCTCAGGAGACGAGTTGGATGACAGGAACGTATGCAGAGTTTCCGCTGTATTGTATTATTGTATCTGAAAACAGATTGATTGTATATGTCTTGTGTTTGTATATAGGTTGTAACTCAGATATATTAAAGTGTAAATTGACAAGTATAGTTTTCCTTTGTATAACTATTATTTATGTGATATTATATTTTGATCTGCAGCGAATGCGAGTTTTCTGTGACTTGTTCCTGTATCTTCTTCTTTCTTTATACTTCTTTTCCTAACTATTTGGAAATTTTAGGATTGAAAATTTCGGGTCGTTACACATTAAATCAAAATTTATAAGAAATTCAAACAAGTTTAAGTAAGAATGTTTCTAGTTATAAAATAACATTCAAAGTAATTATAACAGTAATGTTCAAACTAAATTTCAAAATTTTATTTTATTGGTTAAGTTTAAAGGATATGACAATCAAGTTTCCAAAGATAAATGTTTGTAAAATTTAATTAAACAAGTTAAAAATTGTAACGACCATGAATTTTCGATCTCGAAAACTACAGATAGCTATGAAAAAGAGGAAAGAGATAGAAGAAAAAGAAGAAAACAGAAACAAAAACACAGATTCTCACATTCGCAGCGGATAAAAAGATAATATTAAATAAATAACAGTTATACAAAGGAAAACTGTATTGGTCAAATTACACTTTAAAATATCAGAGTTGCAATATTTACACAACATTGAGCATTTTAATTCAACCCCATATAAGTTACAATAAAACACAGCGGAATACTCTACATACGTTCCTGCCATCCAGCTCGTTTCCTGAGCTCCAGATCGTCCTTACCTAAAATTTGTAATACTTGGTCTGACCCGAGCATTACATCAAAGTAACACCCGGGTCAGGCTGGAAACCAGCATGAGTAAACCCATCCAACATGGAATACAAAAGTATAAAGCTTATATATATTCTGGGGTAAATCATATCAATTTACAATTTCACAATTGTTATAGACATCACTTATTTTACTCAGAAATTTCTTAGAATCAAAACTGTGATTAAATAGTCCAATTCATTTAAATCATTCCATTCCAGCCTATTGATTTCACATATCAATTTATAAAGAATCGAAGTGGTTTCGGGTATTTACTAACACCCGACTCCGGTCTTCTCGAATACAATGTCATCTAAACCCAACTTATTCAATTGAATATAATTCAATTTTAATTTTCCGGATAACAATTTTAGCAATTCAAAATTGATAGATAATCACCTTATCACTATCCATCCAACATTTCATATCACAAAGAAATTCATATCAGAGATATCAACCAATCCAAAGCACTTATCATTATTCAATGATTCGTAAGCTAGTTTGACCATTCCGATTAATTACATAATTTAATGATCCTCTAATTCCTTCCATTAGTTAGTTATTCCTAAATTTCATCTAATAATTAATCTTTAACTTAATTGCATTCACTAATCAACCTTGATTAATCACAATTAGAAATTAACTTCCCTTAATTTCTCCATCAATTAAACCAACTCCTTAATTAATTATATTAATTAATCCTTTAATTACCCTGAGTAATTAACACTTAATTTCTTCCACCAAGTAATTATCCTTTAATTACTTCCCATCAAGTAATTTCCTTTTTTTAGTTACATCGAGTAATTATCTACTAATTACTTTACTAAGTAATTATACCTCATTTATTACCTTAAGTAATTATACTTAACCCAACATCGAATTATTACCTTTAATTAATTAAACTTGATTATTTTACTAGAATTAACCACTTTAACTAAATTAATTAAACAAGATAATTAACCTTACCCATACACATTGATTACATTGATCCATAATTAATTACTCGAATTAATTATTCTATAATTAGTTACATTGATTAATTATCCGCTAATTAATCATCTTCAATAATTAATTAACCCTTTTATTAATTCCCTTGATTAATAAATCCTTTAATTTATTACACTAAGTAATTAATCCTTAAGTAATCCATTCATAAATTAACTATCCCTTAATTACTTTCACGGTTAATTTACTTAACCAATTTCATGAGTAATTAACCTTAATTTATTAAATTTAGTTAATTAAACTTAATAAATTATCTTAAATTATTTACCTCAATTAATCATCTCATATTCACTAGTTTATATTAATTACAATCATTAACTATTCTCTAATTACTTATCCTAAGTAATTACGTTGTTATTATCAACATCAATTAATTAATCTATATTAATCTCATTGATTAATTTCACTAATTAATCTCAATTACTTCTTAATTATCAAATAATCTTGGAATTAATTTATTAATTGATAATTTAACTTAAGACCTTTATGTTAAAATAAATTACATAACTTTTAATTATCAAATCATTCTAAATAACATTATTATTTTAAAGAAATAATTTAGGCATTAGTTAAAAACTTGATTTTCATTTAACTTCAAAATCCTTTGGCTTCAAATTTACCTTGAAAACTTGTTCCAAAATTTTCTTTGAAACTTGTTTGAAACATTCTTTCTAAAACATATTTGCTTCCATCACTTAATTCCCTTCCTTTTTTTATACCATGATAAAATACTTGTTATTTAAATTCAGCCCCAAAGACCAAAGAAAACCTCTCAATTTCCTTATCTAATAATTTGCCATAACTTTACTTTCTTGGCCCAGATTCACGACCCAATTACCCTTTTTTCTCCTACCGTGCGCGCTTCACTATCACTTGCTCGACACCAACCTTGCCGTGCGACCTGAACCCTTAACAAGGCACAGCAAAAACCCCAATTCAATCTCACCAGCCACCACGCCTATTCTAAATTTGCCGTGAAATTTTTCCCAACTCCATTGCCACCCCAACCACCTCCCTAACCAGTGGCAAACCCAACCATCACCTCGACCACCTAAATTTCACCGAAAACCCAAATCACAATCATCTTCCCTTACTTCCCTAAATTAACAACTAAAAATCACCAAACTATAACCATAATTCATCATTTAACCGTACGAATTCAGACCTGTAATCAAAACGTAGAATTTATAAAATCAATTTCCTGATTTGAAAAGGATTTTTTTCTACTGTAAATTCTTTTCAGAAAATCTACTTACTAATTTTTCCTAAAAACATTTTTAAACATCAATCCTATTTTATACTAACATAATTCATCAAGACAACAAATTTCCAAAGAGATTAGGAAAGGAGATTAGGATTTTTAAACTATTTTTGCCTGTCTAAACAAAGACAGAGCAAATGTCCATATACCGTCATTCACATATATATTTAAAGTGATTCAGATATTCCTCAACAGCTTACGTTCATGCATTCATATTACTTCATAGTTTTACCACATGCAACCATATAGCAAATCGATTAAGCAAAAAAAAAAATTGTTGTCTACTCACATACTTTGAACAGAAAAGTCTGGTTTTGATTTAAACTGGAAACTTAATTGATCCTTTTCTTTGAAATTTCGAAACTTCTTGCTATTATTTGTTGAGTTGAATCCACTTGATCTTGAGATTTCTGTAGATCTTTTCCTCACTAGTTTTAAGTTGAGCTGAGGATCTGAATTGAACCTTAGCACAAGTTGAAGTTTAAAGGAAGTTGGATTTCTTATTTTTGTTACAGGTTTTTGCTTTTGATTCATGGTTAGATTTTCCTCTTCCTGTGTAACGACCCGCAAATCCGTACCCCTTAAGTCGACACTATTCTACAACAATCAACTCAAGTTGGACAGAAATACGAACCATTTGGGTTAAAGAAGAAGAGGTAGAAGAAGAGAAAACAAAATCAACATCATAATCTAACCATCGCAGCAGAATAAAATATAATAGATAAAAAATAACCTTTACTCAAAATCAAATATATCAGTTTACATATATTACATCATCAGAGTACATCAGTCACAGCTCACATCAATAACATACAATGGATACACAACAACTCAACAGCGGAATATATATATAAAACAAGTACGAATGTACGTATCGTCATCTTGCCCGTCTCCTGATCTCCACAGCATCACAACCTGTATCCTATAATACTCGGTCTGACCCGAGCATTACAGTTAAATAATACCCGAGTCAGTCTGGAATACCAGCATGAGAAAATCACACTCAATTGATTATTAAAGTTTCAAAGTCCTTTGAAAACAAAAGCATCTCGTAAGACCACGCCACAAATAAACATGTTGGGTTTTTACCTTACGATAGCTAAAACAAATTTTTATAGAAATCCTCTGATATTATAGTAGGGTCTACATACAAATACTTATAAAATAGCCGAAATTGTTACATTATTAAATTCCAGCTACTAGCCACAAAAGTGGGTAATACAAACAAAACTCGTACAAGGCTCGTAGGGAGGATGGATTTCCAACAATGACTAGGCACTGGGGTACCACCTGTCACAGTACGGGGCCTAGATCACCATACCGAGGATTACTCCTTTCATCCCCTGCAACACAAGGCCAGAACCATCCCTTACTGGACAGTCCCGAGTGAGATCTCCCCGCGGTTGGGATCAGCAACCGCACCACTAAGCCGAAAAATAAAAAGGGACGTCCAGACTGGAATGACCTCACCCTACTTGGGTGCAACCCACCTAACCTTGCTGCATATCCCCTGATTTTCAGTCATTCCCGGTTGACGAGGCTTGAGGCTTAAGCGTTACCTTTTTAGAACATATTCCTTAGAATGCCCATCGTCCATCTGACGATGTTTCGCACGCATTCATCCATACAAGTCCGTTCCGGGTTCGAACGGAACCGAAGGCACTACTCCTACTACATCCATTTTGGAAATATCCTCAGGATTAGTAGCGACTAGCCCTTGCACTTCACCGCTCCATCTTCGAATCCAAAAATCGTTTTTCGCACGGAAACGTACAAACCGGATCGAAGTGGTTTTCGAGAAACAAATCTCGATCCCGGTCTCTTCGAAACGATCAACGCATTGTCCAATATTGATAGTCGGTTATTTAACTATCAATTATGTTCACAAAACAACCATCAACCAATAAATAATTTCCAAATTATTTATTAATCTCCAAAAATATCTTCACAAGATATATTTCTATTTTCAACCCTTTGAAAATAGTTTTCAAAACCATCTTCCTTTTCCGAATCAACTTTCTCAAATATTTTCTATCTCCTCTGAAATCACCAAGCACACAAAAATAGATTTAAAAATAATTTAAAACACTTTACTTTGAAATATATACTTTAAAAACATTTAAATTAAAACTATTTTTTAATAATTTGGTAAAAATACATCTTATATGAATATTTGAAAATAAAGTTACTAAATAAAATATAAAACTAGAATTACACTTTTGAAACAAAATATTAAGTCACTTTTAAATAATTACTACTATAATAGATTTGAGGAAATACTTACCTTAAAATTTGAATATTAGAAATACTAAATTTTTCAAAACATACCTTTTAAAAACAATTTTAAAACTATTAACTTATATTTAAAATTTATTTGAAAGCGTACTTAGTGATCTATGAAGAATTCCAGCTTCAAACATTTAAATCAATTTTCCAAATTGATTTTCAATTTATTCCATTTGAAATAAGTTTCTTAAATTACTCAATTCATTTCAAATTTCATTTAATTATGCACTTAATTATTATTGTTATTCATTTCCATTTGATTTTAAATCTTTTAACTGAAATATACAAATTTCAGCTTTTCCCAACCTCTTCTTTGTTATTATATATATATATATATATTTTTTTCAAAAATTTAAATCTTATATTTTGAATAAATATTTGTTCTTTAACTAATATCGTTGAAGATTGTAATTCAATAACTTCCTGTTTATTCTTCTATACTTCACAATTTATTTCTTAGAAATTTAAAGTCACTTATCCAATTCATTCTTAAATTTATTCAAGCTTTCTATAATTATTTTGCATACAAATTTACTTCCGTTTAATTTCTTTTCAACATCCAATTCCTAAATTTTGGGAATTCATTATAACCGAATATCCAATCAATCCATAACATTCAATATACCAATATAACTCATCATAGGATATTAAATAATCACAACAGAGAATATTGAATAATTAAAATAAATGTGAGGGGTCCAGTTGGATCCCTCCAACCTGTTTTCCCTGCATCCACAAATGTTAGCACAATACAATATGCCAATTCCAAAATATCATACCATATCACATCAATCAATTCAGCCATTCAAACAATTATTTAAATTTTATCATTTAAATTTAAATGAGTGAGATTAACTCACCTTTGTTTTTAATTTGCAGTCCCACCTGACCAGCTAGCTTTCTTCTAAAATTTTTTTGACCTTGAATCAATATTATGATTTTATTAATATCCGAAATAAATCGAAAATCAATTACCTGTTATTAATTTAATCTACTCTAATAAATTTTGGTTTTAAACTGATAATTAAATTTTAAACAAATTTCCCTTTAAATAAAATATTTTAGTGGCTAAAGTAATTAAATAGTTGATTAAATAGATTAGTGACCATAATACTTTATTTATTATTATTATTTTCTTCATTTAAACTACATGCTTACTTATGAAATAAATCAATAGACAAAAACTATATTCTTATTTCTAAATCTCATATATGTATACATATACATATTGCTCCGATCTTTGTGTATAAAAAATCTGCATCCATATATTTTCAAAAAACTTTGATTATATACTCAACTAAATTAAATAGGCCCGTCTGTATATACTGATAAAACTCTTTAAACCGAAAAAAAAATTCTTTTAAATTCTAATGAAAATATAAATCTCTTTTTAACCTATATACATATAAATTGAATTAGATTTAAATTTGAAAATAGGTTGCTAACAAACCTTACTGCCTCCAGACCGTAACTGCCTGTACATGCAAAATTCAGCTCGACCAACCCAAGAGCACCGCCCCATCAGACCCCACGGTTGATGCACTGCCACCACGTCGCGACTAGAGTCGCGCTTCCACCAAATCGCGACTGACAACCCCTCGATTGATTTGACCTCCCCCACCTGAAATCACGTCACCGTGATTCCATCACCACCCAAATCGCCTGCGTGCCGCCACCATTGGTTCTCTACTCGCGAGATGCTTGCGAGTCCTTCCAATCGCTGCGAACCGGTCTCAATTTGAAAAACAGCTTGTCGCCCTCCCCTTTAGTTCGAACGAACTTGACTCTACAGGAGATGGATTCGATTAGAAACGAAAGGGGCTCGATTCTACTTTTTTTTTATAGAACAAAGAACTCGGTCTCGTTCGAATTGAAAGGAGGAAAGACGGCAATCAAGTCGCGATTGCTTTGAGACAGATCTAGAGATAATTAGGAAAGAAGGTGAACAAATTGAAGTAGACTACCTATTTGAATTGCAGATACTTTTTCTTTAGCTTCTGAAGGAAGAGTAGGGACATTGATTTGAAAGTAAGAAAAAGTTGGTCGGCTGATGAGGTAGCTTATGTGAGAATATACATATATATTTTAAATTGAATTTTCGTTGTAAATTTCAACGCGTTTATGTGTTGTTCGCTCGCACGACAACTCCAATCAATACGAAATTTGAAATCCGATAATAATTCAATATTACGGACCCAATGGTACTGGTTTCGTCGAACTCCGAGACTGCGCCTCGGAAGGCTATTTTTAAATTCAATTTAAACTATAAAATTTTAAAACTGAACAAGCCACTATTTAATTCAATTTTACAACTTCTATTATCTCATTATTATCAATATAAATTTTATAAGCCTTCGAATAAGTTTTAACAGGTTTAAAATCCCAGTTTTCATATTTTACCCAATTTTAAATTATTTAATTCAATTATTAATTATCCAATAAGTATTGACATTTGAAATTCGAGTTAAAACTTAACTTTTAAATATTTAAAATCAATTTAATATTCTAATTTTTAATGCTTAGAAATTCCGGGTCGTCACATTCCTCCCCCCTTAAAAGAATTTCGTCCCTGAAATTACTAGTTAGGAAGAATGATCCAAAACCTGTTACTTTTCCAAAACCAAACAGTTTCTAACAATTCAACAACTTACCAACTATCTTTTTATAAAAGATCCATTATCATACTTATTAACTTCCAACCATTCCCTAGTTTCAAAACATACCATTTGTTTAACCATTCAAGTTTCAATTTAAAATCAAATTTTGAATTATCAAAATTTTCTCAAAATTTTTCTAACTCCCTAAATTTCCGAAAAATTTCGCCAGCGTCTCCTTTGCGCGGCTAGCTCGGTACAACTACAAAATGGCTCTACGGCCTCCCAAATCCAAAAAGAAAACAAAAGGCCAAGTGGCTCCATCCAAATCCAAATCCCAATCAAATATTATACCAAATTTAAATACATACCTTTTTTTTTCCGAGCATTTCAAATTTCTATCTTTTGATATCAAACCCAGTTTTCTTTTCCCTTTAAAATACCTGCATACCTACTTAACACTAGTATCCATTCACAACATTCCAAAACATTTGATCCACTTTTTCACAAAATGTCAATATCTATTCATTCCCATATTGACTCAAATTACATTGATAGTATCCATTTCCAATTAAGAATTGACCATTCCTTACTTAAGTTAACATAAGCATTTTATATGTTTCTTTATTTATTTCCGTTTTACCACTTCAGTTTATATCTATTTCTATTCAACTTGATTCTTTCATTTCCATACGAATTCAATTTATTTTCAACTCCAAATGTTAAATTTTATTTGTCATTTTTACTAATTCATGTCATTGATTTAATTAGTTTCATTGACTAACTAATTTTAGTATCAAATTTAAACTCGCTTTGTCTTTAACAAACATTTCTTTAAAAAAAAATTCATATTCTTTCTAACTCCCTAAATTTCTGAAAAATTTTGGCAGAGTTTCCCTTGTACGGAGGAGCTTTTGCAATTTGACAAGAGATATAAATATATATACATCGACCCACCCGGTCGGAAAAACCAAAAACAGTTCATATTTCCTATTTTTATTTCGTAGGCGTACCTTATTTAGCACTTTAAGCAAGCGGGTTATTATTTTTAGCAAATAGCACAACCAATATCCAGCCACATGGCTCCCAGGTACCTGTACTTGCTCAATTTAAACATGTAAATACGTTATAAATGAAGTTTAACTACATTAAACTTATTTAAAATAGTTAAAACATATAAATTCTAAAAGAAATTCACAGCAAACATTTTTCCATAAGCAATTTATATCGTTTCCATATTAATTCAACTGTTTCCAATTAATTTATAACCATTTTCATTCAATCTGAATGGTTTTCAATCCATTCGCATACAACTTCACCAATTCGAATGGTTTAACACTCAATTGCTTACATTTAATTAATTATTAAGCAAATCTGAACTCATATTTAATTCAATTGCCCTCAAAATCAATTTATTTTACTTCTATCAACTCATAGAATTTTAATTACTTCCATTTACATCCAATGATAATTTATGCTTTGCAATTTGACGAGATCTATGTGAATAAACAAGTATTTATGTTTTATAACCAATTTGAATGGACTTCAACTCAATTTATACTTAATTCTATTCCATTTCGGATTTATTCCCAATCCATATATTCTCAGTTTCATTGCATTTCAATTTTATTAACCAAACTAGTCCATTCAAAACCATTAACAACTTAGGTTCCATCTCCAATACCAATTAAATTTCCTTTTTATATTAATCCATTCACAATCATTTATTTTGCTCGACACATTCCATTTAAATTTTATTTACAATCCATTTATTTACATTTCATTCCAAATTTGTTTATTCCAAACTATTTTATTTAGCTCAAAAACAATCCAAGCTATTTCATTTAATAACCATTTCTCAACTTATTCAAACCACATTTCATTTTATACTTATTTATTCCTCCATTTATTTATTCAACATAATGAGTTTATCCACATTCACTTAAACCATACTAATAAACTCAAAACATTCTATTTTCCTTATTGTCTCAAGTTATTTCAATTCCTTAATAATTTAAATGGTTTACAGTTATTTATTTAAGCATTTTCATTCCATTAAATATTTTCGGCATCACACCGAATTTTATTCCAATTAAAATTTATTCTTACTTGATTTAAATCCAATCCACTATTATTAAACTTAATTTTTAGTGAACTAAATTCAACTCCTTTCCATCTTTTAGCTTAAGTTTATTCACTCCAATTTTATACTTAAGCTCATTTCGTTTCAAGTAAATCCTTCTCTTCCATCTATTCAGCTTAAGTCAATTTACTTCAATTTATTCAAATTTTACACTTAAGCTCATTCTCATTTTGCAAACAAAGTTCTCTTCCAATTTATCTTGATTCTATTTTAATTCAATCCTATTTCCAACTACAAATTATTTGATCAATTATTATAAAATTTAACTTTCCAGATTTAACCCACTCAATTTATTTCCTGGCTAATTCCAAGTTATCTTCACTTATGGATTTGATTTGCACATTCAAATCATTACTATTTTAATCCATTTACATTTTTATCCGATGCACTTCAATTATATTTAATTTGTTAATGCTTCAAGCTAAATTTTCAATTTAATAACTCTAGTTCTGATTCTATTATTCACTTTCAATTTACCCTTCACTTTTAAATTACCATCCAATTTTATTAACTTACATTGCAATTTCATTCACAAATCAATTAATTAATTGCAAGGCTACTTTTAATTATATTCTCTTAATCGACAATGTAAGTCGAATTTAATTATAACTTGAGTTTTATTTTCAAATCTCATCATAAACTCACAATTCAATTTCATTCTAAACTCAGCTTTATTTAATCCCAATTTGATTTCAACTTAATTTGAATACAACTGGATATTATTTCCAACCTACTCAATTACTTCAATCCAGTTAAATTATTTATTCCCGTCCAAGTTAATTTCATTTTTAACTTTCCTTTTCAAATTTAAATTCCATCATCCAAAGCTTATATTTCCCTGATTTAAAAAATCATCTCAATTTATAAGCTTATAACCTATCTCATCAGGATTTTTAAATACCCAGCTTTGGTTTCAAATCATTTTGAAATCTCCAACATCTCAAATCACATTTCTCAAAAGTTAAACCAATCCTGGTTTTTATTCCCAACAAATTTCCTTTGAAATTTCAAAAACAACAGGATTTCCTGAACAAATAATTTGGCAGCAATCCATCACTTAGAAACTCGAAAATGAACATCGATGATGCTGCAGTCATCACCGAAGTTATTTTCTAGTGGCTGAAGTGAATTCAACGCTATCTCACTTCCAAAATCCAATTTTAAGCAAAATTCCTTTCAGAAATAACCCAAAACATCAATAATACTATTTACCTCCAAAATATTTCCCAAATCTCCGGGTTTTTAAAGTTTCAAATTCTATTTTAATTCAAATTTTAACTAAAACGCATTTGTATAATTTAGGCTTATACAAATTTTCATTTGATTTTATTTCAATTTGTATTTTACATTTATAAATCATATTTATGAATTTCATTTCATAATAAATTTATTCCCTTAAATTTTAGTTATATTTCAATTTCTAGTTAAATTTTCACTTAACAATGATATTACTTTAATATTATTCTTCCTAACATCCAAGCAACCATATATTAGCTAAATAGTTTACAAAAACTTTTTTTTAAATCAAAATACATTTTGGGTAAAATTATTTCATTTACCCACATTTAAAACAATACCGTGTCGATTGCTCTCTTCAAGTGTTTAGAAAACCCTTCGATATAGTTGTCCAGACTGTGCCGACGAAAGTTCATATGCCACTCAATAAACCAATCAACACAATATAAAAACAATTTTATATTCACTAACAAATACGTACTCATATCTATTAATACGCTCAAACTCATTTTAGAGTACCATAGACTCTAATTTAATGAGTAATTCCCACCAGAGCCAAGGTTATCTCCGACCTAAGCTCTGATACCAAGTGTAACGACCCGCAAATCCGTACCCCTTAAGTCAACACTATTCTACAACAACCAACTCAAGTTGCACAGAAATACGAACCATTTGGGTTAGAGAAGAAGAGGTAGAAGAAGAGAAAACAAAATCAACATCAGAATCTAACCATCGCAGCAGAATAAAATATAATAGATAATAAATAATCTTTACTCAAAATCAAATATATCAGTTTACATATATTACATCATCAGAGTACATCAGTCACAGGTCACATCAATAACATACAATGGATACACAACAACTCAACAGCGGAATATATACAGAAAACAAGTACGAATGTACGTATCGTCATCTTGCCCATCTCCTGAGCTCCACAGCATCACATCATGTATCCTATAATACTCGGTCTGACCCGAGCATTACAGTTAAATAATACCCGAGTCAGTCTGGAATACCAGCGTGAGAAAATCACACTCAATTGATTATTAAAGTTTCAAAGTCCTTTGAAAACAAAAGCATCTCGTAAGACCACGCCACAAATAAACATGTCGGGTTTTTACCTTACGATAGCTAAAACAAATTTTTATAGAAATCCTCTGATATTATAGTAGGGTCTACATACAAATACTTATAAAAAAGCCGAAATTGTTACATTATTAAATTCCAGCTACTAGCCACAAAAGTGGGTAATACAAACAAAACTCGTACAAGGCTCGTAGGGAGGATGGATTTCCAACAATGACTAGGCACTGGGGTACCACCTGTCACAGTACGCGGCCTAGATCACCGTACCGAGGATTGCTCCCTTCATCCCCTGCAACACAAGGCCGGAACCATCCCTTACTGGACAGTCCCGAGTGAGATCACCCCGCAGTTGGGATCAGCAACCGCACCAATAAGCCGAAAAATAAAAAGGGACGTCTAGACTGGAAGGACCTCACCCTGCTTGGGTGCTACCCACCTAACCTTGCTGCATATCCCCTGATTTTCAGTCATTCCTAGTTGTTGAGGCTTGAGGCTTAAGTGTTACCTTTTAAGAACATATTCCTTAGAATGCCCATCGTCCATCTGACGATGTTTCGCAAGCATTCATCCATACAAGTCCGTTCCGGGTTCGAACGGAACCGAAGGCACTACTCCTACTACATCCATTTTGGAAATATCCTCAGGATTAGTAGCGACTAGCCCTTGCACTTCACCGCTCCATCTGCGAATCCAAAAATCATTTTTCGCACGGAAACGTACAAACCGGATCGAAGTGGTTTTCGAGAAATAAATCTCGATCCCGGTCTTTTCGAAACGATCAACGCATTGTCCAATATTGATAGTCGGTTATTTAACTATCAATTATATTCGCAAAACAACCATCAACCAATAAATAATTTCCAAATTATTTATTAATCTCCCAAAATATCTTCACAAGATATATTTCTATTTTCAACCCTTTGAAAATAGTTTTCAAAACCATCTTCCTTTTCCGAATCAACTTTCTCAAATATTTTCTATCTCCTCTGAAATCACCAAGCACACAAAAATAGATTTAAAAATAATTTAAAACACTTTACTTTGAAATATATACTTTAAAAACATTTAAATTAAAACTATTTTTTAATAATTTGGTAAAAATACATCTTATATGAATATTTGAAAATAAAGTTACTAAATAAAATATAAAACTAGAATTACACTTTTGAAACAAAATATTAAGTCACTTTTAAATAATTACTACTATAATAGATTTGAGGAAATACTTACTGTTAACCCCATTCTGACAACGAGTTGAAATCTGGGCCGACTCATCCACTTAAGGTCCTTAACGACTCAGCGGACCTGCAACTCAATAAGCCTCAGCAACTTAAAGAACGGACCGACTCAACTGGTTGCGACTCAATTAGCTGACGAGCTAAGGCTTAAGGCAACTTAGAGGAACAAAACGACTCAAGGGGGGAACGGTTCATGAGACAGGCCGACTTAGTGAATCACCGACTTAACAAGTTAGAGACTTGAAGCCCCAAGCAACTTGAAGAGGTCAGCAATTCAGTGGTTACACGATCTAAAAAGTATTGCGACTTAACTGATACACGACTCATCAAGACTATCGACTCAACGACCTAATTAGTTACCGACTCAACAAGTTCACAACTTAAGGACTCGAGACAGTAAGAAGTTAGAGTTGAACATAGGCCACGACTCACGACTCATGACTCAGTATGACTCGCCTACGACCTAAAACCACTGAGTCGTAGCCCGTTGTCACAATACTTGTGTCAAAGAGGATTGACTCGTGGACGACTTAGGACTTGTGCTGGATCCAGGAGACCAAGGGCGCTCTGATACCAAGCTTGGACTCAGCCAGTTAAGTCGTCGACGACCCAACTTGACTCGGCCACGAGTTAACCATGAGTCAAGCACGGCTTACGACTTAAGGAGGAAAACCCCTATAAATACGTGACCACCTTCAACATTCAAGGGACTTTTGGGGGGATCATTTTTCTTCAAGGCATTTGAACTTTACTATCTTTAAAGCAAGCTACACTCCATCACTTCAAGCTCACGCAAGACGCTTAGATAAAACTTCACACAAAGATTCAACACATTCAATCATGGATTTGAAGAAATTTGTTGCATCGAAGTTTTCTCTAGCTACTTGTCTTTTGAATGGAATTAAATTGTAATTGGAAGAGATTGTAATAAGTTGTAATCCAATCAGCAATAAAAGGATTGAAGTGGACGTAGGCTTGATCATAAGCCGAACCACTATGAACTCTGTGCTCATTTACTGCATTTTCTGTTACTTACTGCTATTTCTTGATTCCCGCATTCACGGGTGGTGCTTTCACACTGTTTCTATAGACACCGAGGTGTTAGCGTCGGAATTTCACGTTAACATTTTTGGTGCTTTCACTGAGAAGACTGAACTCAGGGTATTTACATCATTGCTTCACCAAACTTTGAGGAAAGAATCTCCGTTAAGACCAGAAGCCTAACAGAAATTATGGCTCCCGGAAGGAAACGTAGATCTGCCAGATCTGATGATGTTCAGGAGAGCACCGCCACTTCTCCTCCTCTGAGTCAGACAACTCCAACTGTGGGAGTTACGCGAGCGGAATTGGACGCTATGGTTTTGGGATTGAATCAACAGTTAAACGCTCAGAATGCACAATTAGAGGCTCAGAATGCTCAGAATACCTTGATATTGAATAAGCTAAATGATTTGCTCGAGGCTAATCGTCAGCCAACAAATAAAGAAGGAAACTCTGCTGATAGAGCTCAGGATGTTAGAGGGAATACTTCTCAAAGGGCGGTAAGCCCCGTTGAAAGGCCACTTCCTCAGGATGGAGGATCGGGACCTCAATCGACCCTTCGTGAACGACTGTCAAGCAGAACTCTGAAAGAATGGCTGACGTTTTCCCCGCAGGGCCGGTGGATGATGAAGAGTATTTTTCAGGGATGGTCCGTCGAATCATGAAAGAAAGTATGCGAAAGGACGAGGATGAGAAAGAGTGGGGCTTTGCTCCAAGCAAAACTCCATTCACCGAGAGGATTCTGAAATCTGAATTCCCGAGAAAATTTGATCCACCCACTATTCCAGCTTACAAAGGAACAAGTGATCCAAACGAATTTCTGTATAAGTATGACTGGCATATGACTGGCGCCAGTGCATCCGATGAGACTAAGTGTCGGTACTTCCCGGTGTATTTGGAAGGAGTAGCTTTATTATGGTTTATCAAGCTGGCAGTTAGATCCATTGATCAGTTCTCGGACTTAACTAAGAATTTCAAGGAGCAGTTTCGATTGTACGCCTCTAAAGCAAAGGATATAATGTCATTGTCAAGTCTGGAGCAAAACCCAGGAGAATCCATCAAATCGTTTTTGAATCGATTCAACATAGCTTTGGCCGAGGTTGATAATGCCGAGCCACGCATGGTCTTAACATACTTGATGAAGGCAATTGATAAATCGAGCATGTTTAGAGAATGGTTGAAAATGAAAGAACCAAATTCACTCGATAAATTCTATAAAAAAGCCGATGAGTTCATGCGCTTGGAAAGCCTTCAAGCATCGGCTAAGATGGCGTCAGCAGAAACTAAGAATGATAGTAACGCTCCAGACAAAAAGGAATCCAATGCTAAGAAAAGGGGGAATGACGGTGGAAATAAACAATGGGATGCAAAGAAGGGTCGAGCTTTCAACTTCACACCATTGACTGATACCCCTGAAAATATCTTCTTTGCAACCAAAGATAATATCAGTTATCCTAAGCCACCTAAGATGAGGATTGGAGGTAAAATGGAGAAAAGTGGAAGATTCTGTCAGTTTCACAATTAGCCTGGTCATGACACTAACGAATGGCGACACTTGAAGGAAGTAATTGAGCAACTATTGAAAGAGAACAAGCTCCAACAATATGTTAAAAGGGGCAGGGACACAACAACCTCATCATTCCAAAGGCAACAAGTCCCCGCTCACCATCCAAGCTTGAGTGAGAAGGTTGTAGAGCATGAGTCAGACAGGCCTATCATTAATGTGATAACGGAAGGTCCTCACCTAGCAGGCAGGAGCTGGGGTGAGATGGAAAGGTATGCTCGTGCACTGAAGCATGCACCCACAGAGGAAAGTGTTTTTGTGTTAGAGGATGCTGCGCCATTGAAACAACAGAAAGCTTTCCCTGATGACATCATATTTAGCGCCAGGGACTCTATGGGTATTGAAGCCCCTACGATAGATCCTCTGGTCATTTCTGCCGGTATTGGCCCGGCCATTGTGAGAAAAATTCTGGTCGATTGCGGGGCTTCGTGTAATATTCTCTTCAAGAAAACTTTTGACCGGATGAAAATACCAATGGCTGGCGTTCAGGCTTCGTCATTGAAAATTGCTGGCTTCGCTTGGGAGCCAAAGCAGCCGATTGGGACTATAGACTTGATTGTAGAGCTCGGAAAGGGGCCGAGAAAGGTAGCTCGAAAGCAGACCTTTATAGTTGTTGAAGAATTTTCTGCTTATAATTCTTTCTTGGGCCGACCGACCCTGGCTGCATTCAAAGCTGTTCTCGCCCCATGGTGTCTAACTATAAAATTTCCCACTGATAACGGAATTGGGATAATTAAAGGGGATCAGAACATGGGACGGGAGTGTTATCTTACAGAGCTACATGAAACAAAGAAGAGAGAAATGGGAAAAGATGCGGCGCCCTCAGTCCGCATCAAATAACGAACCTTGTAGCAACTACAGGTTGGTCCCTGCACTGGCGAACATAGCGGTGCCCGGAGAGAGATGGATCCAAGAAAAGCTAGTGCAGGGGAGAATAGAGTAGTGCCGATAGAGGTGATAGTGCCGGTACCTGTTGACTTAAAGTACCCAAACAAGGTGCTGAATGTGGGTTCACAACTCAACACTATAGCTCAGAATATTCTGATCTCGTTCTTGAAGGCAAATTTCGATGTATTCGCATGGACTCATGCTGACATGTGCGGAATATCACCAGAGATTGCGGTACACGCTCTCAACATTAATCCAAAGTTCACGCCGGTAAAACAGAAAAGAAGAACTCAGGGTCCAGAGAGGTCAGCAGCGCTGAAAGAAGAAGTCGACCGACTCATGGAGAATGGTTTCATCAGAGAATCTGTTTACCTGAATTGGGTCTCAAATCCTGTCCTGGTTAAAAGGCTAATGGGAAGTGGAGAGTATACATTGACTTCTCAGATCTGAATAAAGCTTGCCCCAAAGACTGTTTCCCGCTGCCTAGAATTGATCAGTTGGTGGACGGAACGACGGGACATGAATTGTTGTCTTTTATGGATGCTTACTCCGGGTAAAATCAGATCATGATGCATGAGCCAGATCATGAGGACACGAGCTTCATAACAAATGTTGGTCTTTACTGCTACAAAGTCATGCCCTTCGGACACAAAAATGCAGCGGCAACTTACCAAAGGCTTGTTAGCATCGTGTTTAAACCGCAGATCGGAAAGACAATGGAAGTCTATGTCGATGATATGTTGGTAAAGTCAAAGAAAGCAGTGGACCACATGGATCACTTGGCGGAAATGTTCGCGGTCCTCCGGAGATACGGAATGAAGCTTCACCCGTTAAAATGTTCATTCGGAGTGGAGTTCGGAAGGTTTTTGGGATTTATTGTGAGCGCTAGGGGCATTGAGGCTAATCCTGCTCAAATCACTGCCTTGAAGGAGGTCAAAGCTCCTAGAACAAAGAAGGAACTGCAGAGTCTTAACGGAAAAGTTGCTGCTTTGAGCCGATTCATTTCTAAAGCTACTGATAAATGCATTCCATTCATTAACGCTCTAAATAAAGGAAGAAAAAACTTTGATTGGACTCCCGAGTGCGAGAACGCATTTGATGAGCTGGTTCGTCATATGGAAGTGCCTCCAATACTCTCAAAGCCCGACAATGGTGAAGATCTCTACATATATCTGGCAATATCATCTCACGCTCTGATTGCAGCATTGGTTCGAGAAGATACAAGAATCCAGCGACCATTCTATTACATTAGTAAAAGATTCACTGGGGCAGAGATGAATTACTCGAAGCTGGAGAAACTCGCCTATTTCCTATTGATTGCATCATGGAAATTGAGGCCGTATTTTCAAGCTCATCCCATCAAAGTCCTCACTGATCAACCTCTGAAGCAAGTCCTATTTCGCACTGAGACTTCGGGCCGTGTTTTAAAGTGGAATATTGAACTCAGTCAATATGACATCACTTAGCATCCCAGAAGAGCTATCAATGGACAAGCTTTAGCAGACTTCATTGCAGAATGCACAGATAAAGGTGATAGTGAGGAAGAGGAGACTAATGACGTCCTGGTGAGATGGAAATTATACGTTGACGGCGTAAGGAATGACTACTGTTCTGGGGCAGGGGTTGTCCTTGAAACCCCTGAAGGACGATCATTGTGTTATGCACTGAGGCTGGAATTTCCTTCGACGAATAATGAGGCAGAATATGAAGCTCTCATTGCAGGTTTGAGAATCGCTAAAGAGCTAAATATCAGAATATTACAGATCTTCAGTGACTCTCAGCTTATCGTATGCCAAGTCAAGAAGGAATTCCAAGCTAAAGGAGGAAATCTACCCGCTTATTTGTCAAAGGTCTGGGAGCTTCTTGAGGATTTCGACCATTATTCAATAAGCCATATTCCCCGGGAAGAGAATATGAAGGCAGATTCCCTCGCAAAGTATTCAAGTACTAGTGAAGCTCAACTATTGGGATTAGTCCCCGTAGAAGTCCTGTCAGCACCAAGTACAGACGAGATGGATGTTGACTGGATTATGAATGTATCTCAGGAACAAGAATCATGGATGACTCCAATACTGGACTATCTACTCAGAGGTTCTTTGCCAGAAAATTCGAGAGAAAGACAGAAGCTTCTAAGGAAAGCCTCCAGATATATAGTCCAAGACGGCCGATTGTACAAGCGGGGTTTTTCAATGCCATTACTCCGATGTGTAACTAAAGATGAAGCCAAGACAATTCTATCTGAAGTACACGGAGGGGAATGTGGAGATCACACGGGTGGTCAGACATTAGCAAAGAAAATTCTCCGTTATGGATATTTTTGGCCGGAAATTAATCGAGATGCTGCTGCATATTCTCGGAAATGTGACAAGTGCCAGAGATTCGCCAAAATTCCTAGAGCACCTTCCACTGAGCTAACACAGATGGTCAGTCCGTGGCCATTTTCCATTTGGGGAATGGATCTCATTGGGCCATTACCGACAGCCAAATCAGGGATTAGATATGCTATTGTTGTAGTTGATTATTTTACTAAATGGACTGAAGCTGAACCTTTGGCTACTATTACCTCTAAGAAAATGATAAATTTTGTGACTAAAAATATCATTTGCAGGTATGGTGTGCCACAGTAAATGATCACAGACAATGGTACTCAATTTGAAAGCGAGGAATTCCAGGACTTCTGCAAATGATTCAAAATCCAGAAGAGTTTTTCAGCAGTGGCTCATCCGCAGGCAAACGGGCAAGTGGAAGCTGTAAACAAAATCATCAAGTCAACCATCAAAAAGCAATTGGAAAAGGCAAAAGGTGGTTGGGTCGATAAGCTACCACTGGCACTATGGGCATATAGAACTACTCATAAAATTGCAACTGGGCACACTCCGTTCTCATTGGCATATGGATCAGAAGCAATTCATATGTCATAGGCACTTCACATAGAAGAATTCACTTCGATCAAGCTGAAAATAAAAAACTTCAACTTGAGGCACTTGAGCTCCTTGATGAAAAAAGAGAAGAGGTTAAGCTCAGAGTTGCGTCTCATCAGCAAAAAATAGCCAGGCATTTCAACTCCAAAGTCCTCCATCGCAGCTTTGAAATTGGGGATTTAGTCTTGAAAAGAATTATGACAGCAACAGGAGTGTTCGGGCAAAACTGGGAAGTGCCATATGTCATAGGCAGCAAACTTCTTGATGGCACATTCAAACTCATAACTGTTGAAGGAGATTCAATCCCAAGAGCCTGGAACAGCAATCACTTGCGTCCATATTTTACTTAAAAGCTTTACTGAAATGTTGTAAAAGAATTATGAATGTATGATTCTTGTATTGAAAGCTCATGTAAAACCAGTGCGAGTGAATAATGAGAACTATAAAGTGGATGTAGGCCCGACTTTTGGCCGAACCACTATAAATCCTGTGTTCTTTACTATTACAAGTCGCTTATTTTATTTCAATAGGTGAAGTACTTCGAATATATTGCTGAAATATTGATTTGAATTCGCAGGCAATTTTAAAAAAAAAAAGAGGTAGACTTACCCATCGCAGTACCAAGCAATTGCAATCCTTGGCATCACTCAAAAGCAAGAAAGCTTTAAGCAGCAAAAGACTCTAGGGCCGAAGTCCTATATAGGAAGTACTTTAAGCAAACAATGGTTCCGCTGGAGTACATTCCTTTGAGAAGTACTTTAAGCAAACCATAGTTCCATTGGAATACATTCCTTTGGATAAAGCAACCCAATAATAAAATGACGCATGCTTAAAGATGGTACCAAGAGATTACTAATATGGACAACCAGCAAAAAGAAATGGGCAAGCTGACCAGCACCAACAAAAGACCTCTTCGGAGGCCCACGTTTCACCAAGATTGAAATAAAACTTCCAAGTGTTGAAACGTGGAAAAGCCCTCTTCGGAGGCACAACTCTTTGGAGGATAAAGACCCCTGACGGCTCAAGCCGCAAAATGAGAGTTTTCTTCCTCTATGGGTGAGACGATCGGAGGCACCTTCCCTATGGGAAGGCGAGGCGCTTGTTTACTAGCTGAGACAGTTTGTGAAACAAACGTCCAAGTAACTTGTGTTCGCCCTGGGAGTCCATAAGACGACCAGAGGCACCTTCTTCCCCCAGGGGAGGCAAGGCACTTGTTCACTAGTTGAGACAGTTTGCACAACGAACGTCCAAGTAACTTGTGACGGCCCCGTAAATCCATCCAACCATGAGAGAGTAACTCCCAGGCAGTAGCCCCACTCAGTGGCACACGTTTCACCGAGATTGAAATAAAACTTCCAAGTGTTGAAGCGTGAAAAAGCCCTCTTCGGAGGCCCATTTCACAAGGAGCTGAAGTGTAAGAGTCGCTCTTCGGAGGTCCACTTCACCAGGAGATGAAATGATAAAAAGACCTCTTCGGAGGCACACGTTTCACCGAGATTGAAATGAAACTTCCAAGTGCTGGAACGTGGAAAGCCCTCTTCGGAGGCCCATTTCACCAGGAGCTGAAGTGTAAGAGTCGCTCTTCGGAGGTCCACTTCACTAGGAGCTGAAATGATAAAAAGACCTCTTCGGAAGCCCACGTTTCACCGAGATTGAAATAAAACTTCCAAGTGTTGAAACGTGAAAACGCTCTCTTCAGAGGCACAACTCTTTGGAGGTACACGTTTCACCAAGATTGAAATAAAACTTCCAAGTGTTGAAACGTGAAAAATCCCTCCTCAGAGGTACAACTTTCTAAAGAAGAATTTCATCAGAAATGGAAAAAAAGAAGAAGAAGAAGAAAGTCCTCTTTAAAGCTACACTTTAGCTCTTGAAGGAAGATCGGTTCATCTATATTTTTTTTTTTTAAAAAGAGACCCTTCCTACAAACACTAGAGTGTTCTTCGGAGGCCCGCTCTACTACATAGGAGAATTCACTTTGTAAAAAATATATATATATATATATATATGCAAAGAAAAAGTGATATTTCCGAAGGGTAGGGCGTGAGAACTCATACGAAACGAGGAGAACTCTATTTCAAGTAGAACAGTATTCCTCTAAGAACGGAATAAGTATTCTCCAAAAAGAGAAAAGAGTACAAGTCCCCTCGAAATTGAAAGTATTGCAACGAGCTTATGGTATGAGGGCAACATGGTATAACTACATTGGCAAAAGTAATGCTCAAACAACATACCATAAGCCCACTGCAATATTATATAAAGAAACTTGTACAAAAATAAAAAATAAATGCATTCTCAAATACAAACAAGAAGTTTGTACAAATGACTCTTTGTCCTCAACCAGCTAGTCTCCACTTCCTTCTTTGGCGTCAAGAAAGATCTCCTCATCATCAAAGAATATCCCTCATCTCCCATCAGTAATTCTTCTTCTTCCTCTACTTGTGGTGAATTGGAACATTCTATTTCTGCATCCTCATCCTCAAGCTCAGCAACCATCACTTACTTTTTAGCCTCGGGCATTCATTGCTCTTATTACCAAACTCCTGACAATTATAACACTTGAAATTGTTGTTGACCTTGGTCTTAGCAACTTCATTGACAACCGTTTTACGAACAGCCTTGGAAACATTAGTACTGCTATTAGCCCCTTTCACCTAATTGATCGAACTTATAAGCGCACCACCTCCTCTTCTACCTTGCTTCTCCCAAGCTAGAGCTTTCTGGTGTGCTTCAGCAACAGATCTTGGATCAAACATATTTACCATATCCTGAATTTGCATTCTCAGTCCTCCGACAAATCTAGATGTCAACTGTTCCTCCGTTACCATGATATCGTTTCTAGCAATCAGTTGATAAAACTCATCTTCATAATAATTTACCGACTTTGTTCCTTGTCTCAAATTCTTTAAGCGATGATACATAAGAGACTGATAATTATAAGGCAAGAAAGTAGCCTTCATCAACTCTTCATCTTTTCCCATGAAACAATCTTCGACTTTCCCATTCTTTCCCATGTAAGTTTAGTTTGTTGCCACCATGCCATAGCTCTGCCCCTCAATCGTGTGGCAATCAACTTAACTCTACGATGCTCGGGTACTTCCTTGAAGTTAAAAATTTCTTCAACATTAGATAACCAATGCAGAAATTCTTCCTCTATCATTCCCCCTATGAACTCTAGAATTTCTGTTTTCATACCTGATTCCCATTTACAATCATTGTCTGAATCAATATATCGATTTCGCACTAGGCCTCGATCTCGATCATGAATACTTCCTGTATCACCATATTCCTCAAAATCATATGTATGTCGATATCGATCAAGTCCATCTACATCTCTACGACTATGCACGTCCCTTCTATCATGTCATTTGGCATCACGATACAGATCATCTTCAAATCCACGATGAGTTCTTCTCTCTTCACCTCGATACTCATGATGTTCTTGCCTCATAGAAACTGATGATTCTCTCCGATCTCGATAAGATTGGGGTGACATTCTTCTTTCTCCCGCAACTGAAGGTGAAACTCTGTTTCCACTGTGATGCGAAACTGGTGAAGTTCTCCTTTGGCTTTGATTCATGTCTCTCATCAACTTCTCTAACTTTCCAACACCTTCATCAAACTTTTCATTGATACGCTGCTCCCTCTGCTCAGCTTCTTGTCTCTATATAGATCTTCAACATTTTGAAATCGATTAGCACGTCTCAGAGGCATGATTATCAACAAACTCTTTCCCAATCTAACTTTGATGTAGTTCGACTTAACTCGGCTTGCACTAGGACTTAGCTCAGCTCGGCTTGACTTAGTTTCGACCTAGCTTGGCTCGGCTTCGGCTTAACTCGGCCTTGATCTCAATTAGCTTACATTTAGCTCTTCAAGCTCTGATACCAAACTGACGCATCAGATTAACAAACTTTGACGTGCTATTAATGTTTTGATACAAATTGATGCAAATTCTTCCTCACGAAATGATTCGTGTCAAGTGAAACAAGATAAATGTTAACGCTAAAATTTGAACGCTAACACCCCGATGTATGAAGTGAGATTGTGAAAGCACCACCCGATAGCTCGGGAACAGATTATAAGCAGATAATAGCGAAAAAGCAGTAAACAACAGCAATTTTATAGTGGTTCGGCTTAAGAGAGAGCCTACGTCCACTTTGAATATCTTTATTGACGATTTGATTACAAGTCGATGCAATTACACTTTGATTACAACACACTTCGAGTTACAAGTGACTTAGAACAAGTAGCCTAAACTTCAATGTCGATCAAAATCTTTGAACTCATGTTGGACATGTATGATTTCTTCGTGAAGTTCCTTGAGGCTTTCTTTGTATCTCAAAAAGCTTTAAGTGTTGGAGTAGTTCGGAATGCAGCAGAGTAACGGCGTTTGAAATGAATGAGCCAAAAGTCCTTTGAATGTTGGAGGTGGCCATGTATTTATAGGCAAATTTCTGGGCTGGAATTGTTAAGTCATGAGTCGTGACCGACTCAGGATGAACCGTGACCGACTCACATATCACGAGTCAGCAAGCAGTGGCATAGATGAAATGGCATTGAGCTTATTCCTCGTATGCTTAGGTCGCCAGCGACTTATGATAGGTCGTTAGTCACCTTGAGTCGTTGGAAACCCTGAGTCGTTGGAAACCCTGAGTCGGTGTGCCCCATAAACCACTAACTAGTCAAACCACTCTGCTCCTCCAAGGCATTAACTCGTTGAGTCGTTGATCCACTGAGTCGTTACGAACCTTGAGTAGATGAGTCGGTCCACTCCTTGAGTCGTCTCGTATGAGCCGTGAACTTCGTTGAGTCGGTAACTCAATGAGTCGGCCTATATCATGAACCGTTAACCTCCATGAGTCGTTCCATTCCTCTAAGTTGCCTTGAGCCTTAGCTCGTCAGCCAATTGAGTCGCTACCAGTTGAGTCGGTCCTTTCCTTAAGTTGCTGAAGCCCCTTGAGTTGTAAATCCAATGAGTCGTTAAAGACCTCAAGTGGATGAGTCGGCCCAAGTTTCAACTCGTTGGCAGAACAGGGTTAACATTTGCCCCTCGAAGTACACGCCTAAGTCGTAGGTCGTGTGCTTCGACTTATCTTAACTCGTGTGCCGACTCAAACTCTTCTGCCCAAAGTTATAAAAACCTGAGTCGTCCTCCTTTTCTTCTCATTCCCTAACCTTTAAACCGTGTCTTCCATTAACGCACATTCAAGCTCTCAAAGGCGATTTCGACCAGATTCTCCATCGATCATCTCTATCATCATATTGCGTAAGCGATCTCGCTCTCCTTATGATTTTCGATCATCCCTAGCTTATGCGCCCCATCTCCATCTTCGATTTGCCCCTTGCGCCCTGTGAATTTGGTTGCTTTGGTCATCAATGGACTTAGGGTTATCTGTTCTGATGGTTTACGATTCGAGGCGGTTTAGTGGTGCGATAGAGCTAGGATTGTTGATTGAGAGCTTATTGGGTTAATGGGTTAGGAATTAGAAGGTTCACGGGATAGGAAGGAGACGGTTCATGGGTTAAGAGCTAGAAGGTAAACGGGTTTAGGGATTGTATGGTAAGTTGGCCAATCAGAGTGGAGCATTGCCTCAGATGCGACTCAATAATTCTGGACGACCTAATATCCTTTGCGACTCAACTCTGGACCGACTTACCAGTCCTCACGACACAAGTCTTGAGTCGGGGCCGAGATAGGACTTGGAGAATTTTCTCATGACTTTGAACTGACATTTATTCCCTCTTCTATGCCTTACGACCTAAGCGCTGCCGACTCAAAGTGTTGATAACTTAAAGCATAAACGACCTAAGCCGCCTTATAACTTCTAAATCGTGGGCGAGTTAACACGTTGAACTGTCTCGGGACACAATTCTGACTTTGAACTTTAACTTGGATTGCTGAAATATACTGCCTGAATATTGATTTGTTTGGACTTTAACCTGTTAAACTTTGTTGCATATTTTAGTTTTACAGATTGCTACAATTTGTAAGTATACAACCTGCTCAATACAACAATCATAGAAGATTGGGACGAATATACTGCCATTGATTGCCCACATCTAACGACAGATTAGTCAGTAAAAGATAATTAATTTAAATAGATTGTGTGAATGAAGTACTTTAAACCAACGAATCCAAGTAGAGTGCTAAAGCAATGTCGAAATAGCCAACTGAAATTGACCGGTTTGCACTAACACTATACCTGAAACTTTAAATTAACAAGTCCTGAAATTTAGTAATTGATCAATTGCCAACTAGCTTAACTTCAGTTATATTTACTTGTTTATTTTCATTAGTTCTGCACAACACTTCACACTTTTAGGAAACGTGCACCTTCGCATTTGAACATCCAGTTGCTTGTGTAGAATGGCTTCTCAACAAGAAGAACCGATGGGCCAGGCTGAAGATGTCTTCCCAATAGCTAACCCATTGGATAACCCTCCGGAGAGAACTTCCACAACTCTGAATCAGCGGGTGTTTAACCAATTGCGCATCCAGTTTGGCATTGCCGAAGCTGATGCCTTACTGCTGGGACCAAATGATACTGCAGATAGGCCCCCTCTTGGCTTTATTGCTGTCAACCGCAAAATGTGCTTGAGCGGTGCCATCCTACCTTTTAATGACTTCCTTCAGCAGTTCCTGCTTCGATTATCTATCTCTCCATTCCAATTGCACCCCAATGGCCATGCCATTCTGATGGGGTTATGTGTGCTATTTAGGAGAGTTTTGGACGATTACCGAGCTTTGGGGAAATCTGCTACTTCTGCTCATTCACAAAAATTAAAGATCATACCTCTATCGTAGTTATAAGGAGTGCTCGAAACCGCAAACTCATCACTTATCTTCCTGAAAGCGTTCATGGATTTCTAAATCAGTTTTTCTTTGTTCGCTGTCCTCCAGGGTTTTATGCCATCTGGAGAGTAGGAAGTAAGATTTCCTGTTTTTATTTTTCCATTCTTGAGCTTTTCGAAATCTGAGTTGCTAAATGCTAACTTCGCTTCTTTTTTCCTATTTTAGCACTTCCTCCTCCCTCTAGAGATCCATGCTATAAGAAATTTTTTGAAAGACTGAATGTTGTGGCGGCAGAAGAGAGGAGTATAAAGTTTTTGTTAAATGATGAATTTTTACATCAATACGGGCTTCTTCATTCCTCTCGCTTCACTCAGCCTCATGAAGTTCCAACTGCAATTCCCGATTCTCCGATGGAAACTCCTGATGCCCCGGTCTCTACTAAAGAGCACATGCGGGGAGGAACCTCTACAGAAACTCCACTAGTGAAGTGTTCGACTCCGAAGGATGCTGCGGGGCCGTCTGACAAGTCTGTACTTGCCCCAGTTATCGAAGAGGAAGAACTTCCACGATCTTCCGGGAGATATGCTGACGAAGGAGTTGGAAAGCAAGTCCCAAAAAGCATGATGGTGATGATGTTTTTGAGGGGTTGAGCGACCTAATTGTGACTTCACAAGAACTTTTCAAAGATGATGTTTCCAAAACTATCTCTTCTGTAATCGAGGAGACATCTTCTCTACAACAAATGTCAACTCCTCCTACTCAAGTTATCACCACCTCTACTCCACAGAGTGGTCTGTAGCTTGATGCGTGTAGTTTACACATTCAACAACACTTAGGATTTTTCAGCACTTCTACGCACTTATCTTCTTATACTTTAAAGATTTCTAAAGCTTATTATTTTTTATTTCAGATTCTCCAATGGGGCGCATCGGCTCATATTACGATGATTTCCAGCGCTATGGGAGGCGTAGCCAATATGATTATAGGCATTACCTCCCCTCTTACAGAGAATCCGATGAAGAAAGAGCTGCCCGAAAGGCTCAAGAGAAGAGGGCTCAAGAGGAGCTCTACGAAAGAAGGGAGAGGGAAGAGCGCCATGATTCTTCACAGAGAGGTGAGGATTCCCATAAAAGAAAAACCCATGATGACAGAGGAAAAGGTCATGTGGTTGAAGATTCGAGCAAGCGAGCGCGACATGGTGAGAAGCACACCACTATAACTCCTGAAAAGGTTACCGCCCCTGCCTCGCTTGATATTCCTTCCGGCTCCCCCGCTCTCGGGAAGTAGGACATCCAAACTATAATTAGCAGACCCAAATTCCAAGTTGGACCGGGTCCTGCCACTTTGCAAAGCCGATTTCCTCAGTGGTGTCTGAAGGGAGTAAGGTTTGACCTTGACTTGGTCCCCATTGACAAGTCTGCCATGTTACAAAACCTTGACGTCGTTAAACTTGACATTGAGAGGATGTCGAACTGGCAGAAACTTGTTGATGAGCTTCAGAGGGTTAATCGTGCGAACATAGAGGCCATGCTCACCATGGAAAATGATAAAGCCGAATGGCAAAAGGTGCTTGAGCAACACGACACCGAGATGAGAAGCATTGCTTTCTTACAATGAGGAGCTTGAAGCGAAAGTTGAAGAACTGAAACAAGAGCTTGTTGCTTCCTCTACTTCTTATTCTCAAAAAGAAGAAGTGCTCCTCAAACAAGTGAGAGATGCCCACGCTAGCCAAAGGGATGCCGAAGATAGGCTTGAAGTGCAGAAAAGAATTAGCGAGGGCTATGTCGCTGACATTGAAGAGCTTCAGAAGAAAAACAGCACCCAAGAGGCGGAGATTCAAATGCTTAAGCTTCAACTTTCTAAAGCTGAAATGGAGCGTGATGAGGCCGTTGCCGGCAAAATTGCAGCTGAAGATTCTCACGAGGCAACGAAAGCCAACATTAGCTCAACATTATTTGATTTTTATCTGCACAGCATTTTGGGGCGTGGTAGCCTTGCCTTTCTAGGCCCTAAGTATGAAATTACACTAGCTGAAGTTTGGGAGGCAGCGCTCGATATGCTCGGTGGTAAAGGCGCTGGCTACGCTAAGTCAGCTCTTGAAGAGCATTATCTTGATGATGATGCTCGCGCCGCTCTTGCCAAGGGGAGAGAACAGCTTGCAAGATTGAGAGCCGAAATAGCGGCAGGAGAATATCCAGGAAAAATCACCTCGACTACTCCAATACAACCTTCTCCTTCAGCCGAACTTGATGTTATCGGTTCTAGTTCTCATTCCCCTTCTCCTACTAAAGTCACCACTGATATTACAAGCATACAAGGTGGAGATGAGGGCGGCGAGAGTGCTGAGGCACAGGCTTACGAAGTTGACATCAGAGAACCGACTTCTGCAGGTAACCCTACTGACAATCTTGCCCAAGTACACTGCTCATCTGTTTCTTATGAACTTGATGGGCTTTTCGACTACTTCTTGAATCTCGGCGAACCTTTATCTCCGCTTTTTGCTGACTTAAACTTTTTTCCTTCTGCAGAGAAAACGTTGGGCATTGTTCAGGGTTCTCCTCCTCTGGTTATCCCTCCTCCGTCTCTTCAGGTGGCTCCTCCTTCTGCTTCACAGCCCAGGTCACAAGAGGAGCAAATTGAGGCTCTTCATGGCTTAGATGACCCTATCGTTTCGCAAGAGCAGAAAGACGAGGGACTTGAAGGAGGCGAGATCTCTCCAGAGCGGACTCCTTCTGATGACGTAATTTTGTCCGCTCTTGTTACTCCAGGGAGTGAGTCTTCTTCGAAGAGAAGAAAGAAGCACGGAACATCGAAGAGGAGGGGGAAGAAAATCATTGCTACTGAAGAGGAACCGGAAATTACACCAGTTGCACCTCCCTCTCCTTCTTCCCTTATGCCTTCAGACCGACCTGAAAAGCTAACCATTCGGCCGGGTAAACGGTCTAAAGGTGGCAAGAAGAAATGAAGATTTCAGCTTTTAGCTTCTTGTCTTTTGCATGTACTGGTCGAGAATTGTGCGGGTGCCGGCCCCTGCTTTTTATTTTGAAACTTGTATCTGCATATACAATTGAATAAAATGATCCTTTATTTGTACAGACTCCTGTTTGAATTTGAGGATGCATTTATTATTCATTTTTGCACAAGTTTATTTATATGATATTGATATTTCAGCGGACTTATGGCATGTTGTTTGAGCATTACTTTCGCCGGTGTGGCTATACTATATTGTATGTAGCCATACCCTGTTGCCCCCATACCATAAGCTTGCTGCAATATTTTATACTTCGAGGGGACTTGCACTCTTATTTTCTGAAGAATAATTACTTCATTCTTGAAGAAATTTTTCGTAGAGTACAACTCCCTTCATATAAGTTTTTACGATATTTTATACTTCGAGGGAACTTGCACTCTTATTTCCTGAAGAATAATTATTTCATTCTTGAAGAAATTTTTTGCAGAGTACAATTCCCTTCATATAAGTTTTTACGCTTTGTCCTTCGAAGAAATCACTTTTTCTTTTGCTTATGTACATGTTTTACCAAGTGAATTCTTCTATGAGGTAAAGCGGGCCTCTGAAGGGTACTTTAACTTTCCTTTTTTTTTTGGAGGAAGGTTATTTTCCAGAATAGGTAAATCACTCTTCCTTTGAAAGTTAAAGTGTGCTTTTGATGAGGACTCTCTTCTTCTTTTTTTTTCTAACATAGAAAGTTGTACCTCTGAGGAGGGATTTTTTCACGTTTCAACACTTGGAAGTTTTATTTCAATCTTGGTGAAACGTGTACCTCCAAAGAGTTATGCCTTTGAAGGAAGCCTTTTCACGTTTCAACACTTGGAAGTTTTATTTCAATCTCGGTGAAACGTGGGCTTCCGAAGAGGTCTTTCTTCTTGATTGTGTCTCCGGGAGGAGATTTTTTTTTATTTTGTTTTGCATTTCAACTTTGGTGAAGTGAATTTCCGAAGAGCGGTCGTAACAATTCAACTCCTGGTGAAATGGGCCTCCTGAAGAGGGCTTTATTTTGTTTTACATTTCAACTCTGGTGAAGTGAAATTCCGAAGAGCGGTTGTAACACTTCAACTCCTGGTGAAATGGGCCTCCTGAAGAGGGCTTTATTTTGTTTTACATTTCAACTCTGGTGAAGTGAAATTCCGAAGAGCGGTTGTAACACTTCAACTCCTGGTGAAATGGGCCTCCGAAGAGGGCTTTATTTTGTTTTACATTTCAACTCTAGTGAAGTGAAATTCCGAAGAGCGGCTGTAACACTTCAACTCCTGGCGAAATGTGCCTCCGAAGATTGCCTGGAAGTTACTCTCTCATGGTTGGAGGGTCATGACTCCTCCAATCTTTTTTGGTTGAGTAGAGAACTTTCTTTTTTACGGCATATGCTTCGTTTGAGGTCTTTATCCTCCGAAGAGTTGTGCCTCCGAAGAGGACTTTAGTTGTTCCTTGTCCACTTGCTTATGCCTTTTCAGTGATCCTCTATTATTTTATTTTTTTTAAAAGCTTGCACTCCCTTCTCTTACAAGTGCCTGTTTAATCCAAAGAAGTGTACTTCATTGCTAGGCCAGTTCACGAGAACGGACATAAGCTTCTTAATTGGATGTTTGTTTGTTCAAACTTCTCAATTTATTAGCTAAAGCCCGTTTTCGGTGAAATCATTGACCGTTCAATTGAAGCACTTCTTATCTAGGATTTAAGCTCGGGAATTTTGCGACTTGGAATTTGTTTGTTGAATGATAACAAGGATCACTTGACCTCGTAATGTGCAAGTTTTGTTTTCGTTGCCTGCAAAAATTTAAATCGACATTTCAGTACTACATTCAATGTACTTTTCATATCGAAAATAAAGCAAACATGTATCAATAATAAGGAACACAAGATTTATAGTGGTTCGGCCAAAAATTTGGGCCTACATCCACTTTATAGTCTTTCATTATTCACTTGCATCAGTTTTACAATTGCTTTCAATTACAGGAATCATACATTCATAATTCTCTTTACAATATTTCAACAAAGCTATCAAGTAAAGTATGGACGCAAGTGATTGCTGTTCCAAGCTCTTGGAATTTGATCTCCTTCGACAGTAGTGAGTTTGTATGTGCCGTCCAAAAGCTTTTGACCTATGACATATGGTCCTTCCCAATTTGGTCCAAACACACCTGTTGCTGTCATAATTCTCTTTAGGACTAAATCTCCAATTTCAAAGCTGCGTTGGCGAACTTTGGAATTGAAATGTCTGGCTATCCTTTGCTGATGAGATGCGATTCTGAGCTCAGCCTCTTCTCTTTTTTCATCAAGGAGATCTAGTGCCTCAAGCTATAGTTTCTCATTCTCCGCTTGATTGAAATGGATTCTTCTATGTGAAGGGACCTCTGTTTCTACCGGAATCATTGCCTCTGATCCGTATGCCAATGGAAACGGAGTATGCCCAGTCGCAGTTTTGTGGGTAGTTCTGTAGGCCCATAGAGCCAGCGGTAGCTTATCGACCCAACCACCTTTTGCTCTTTCAAGTTTCTTCTTGATGGTTGACTTGATAATTTTATTTACGGCTTCCACTTTCCCGTTTGCCTGCGGATGGGCTACTGCTGAGAAGCTCTTTCATATTTTGAATCGTTTGCAAAAATCTTGGAATTCTTCACTTTCGAACTGAGTACCATTGTTTGTAATTATTTTTTGAGGCACACCGTATCTGCAAATGATACTTTTATTCACAAAACTTATCATCTTTTTTGAGGTGATAGTAGCCAGTATTTCAGCTTCTGCCCACTTAGTAAAATAATCTACAGCAACAATGGCATATTTAATTCTAGATTTGGCAGTTGGTAACGGTCCTACAAGGTCTATTCCCCATATCGCAAACGGCCATGGACTAACCATCTGTGTGAGTTCAGTGGAAGGAGCTCTAGGAATTTTGGCGAATCTTTGGCATCTGTCACATTTTCGGGAATAGTCTGCTGCATCTCGATTCATTTCTGGCCAAAAATATCTATATCGGAGAATCTTTTTCGCTAAAGTTTGACTACCTAAATGATCACCACATTCTCCCCCACGCACCTCAGCTAGAATTGTTTTGGACTCTTCCCTGGATACACATCGAAGTAACGGCATTGAGAATCCCCGTCTCTATAACTGGCCATCTTGGACTATATAGCGAGAGGCTTTCCTCAGTAGCTTCTTTCGTTCTTTTGAATTTTTCGGTAAAGATCCATTGAGCAGATATTCTGTTATTGGAGTCATCCATGATTCTTGCCCTTGGGCACGCTCATGATCCAATCAATATCCATCTCATCAATGCTCGGAGTCGACAGGACCTCCACTGGAGTTAACCCCAGAAATTGAGCTTCGCCTGTGCTTGAATACTTTGCGAGAGAATCTGCTTTCATGTTTTCTTCTCGAGGAATGTGACTTATCATGTAATGATCGAAATCACCCAGGAGTTCCTATGCCTTTGACAAGTAGGCAGGCAGATTCCCCCCTTTTGCTTGGAATTCCTTTTTGACTTGGCATACAATAAGCTGAGAATCACTGAAGATCTGTAACGCTCGGATGTTTAGTTCTTTAGCAATCCTTAAGCCGGCGATAAGGGCTTCGTATTCTGCTTCATTGTTTGTTGAAGGAAATTCCAATCTTAGTGCGTAGCATAATGATCGACCTTCAGGGGTCTCTAGTACAACTCCGGCTCCAGAACAGTAGTCGTTTCTCGTGCCATCGACATATAACTTCCATTGGATTGGGGAATCGTCGATCGTTTCCTCCTCACTGTTACCCTTATCTGTGAATTCTGCGATGAAATCCGCTAAAGCTTGCCCATTGATTGCTTTTCGGGGATGATAAGTGATGTCATATTGACTGAGTTCGATATTCCACTTTAGAAGATGACTCGAAGTCTCAGGGCGAAACAGGACTTGCTTTAAAGGTTGATCGGTGAGGACTCTGATAGGATGAGCTTGGAAATATTGCCTTAACTTCCTAGATGCAATTAGTAGGCAATAGGCGAGTTTTTCCAACTTAGAGTAATTCATCTCTGCCCCAGTGAGTCTTTTGCTGATATAGTAAACTGGATGTTGAATCCCTTTGTCTTCTCGTATCAGCGCTGCACTTAAAGCATGAGATGATACTGCCAAGTATATAAGAAGACCCTCGCCATCGCCAGGTCTAGAAAGTATTGGAGGCGTCTCCATATGGCGAATCAATTCATCAAAGGCCTTTTGGCATTCGGGAGTCCAATCGAAGTTTTTCTTTCCTTTCTTTAGGGCGTCAAAGAATGGGATGCATTTATCTGTGGCTTTGGAAATGAACCGACTCAAGGCGGCGACTTTTCCATTGAGACACTGCAATTCCTTCTTTGTTCTAGGAGCTTTGACTTCCTTTAAGGCGGTAATTTGAGCTGGACTAGCCTCAATGCCCCTAGCACTCACGATGAAACCTAAAAACTTGCCGGATTCCACTCCAAATGAACATTTTAAAGGATTGAGCTTCATTCCGTATTTTCGGAGGACTGTGAACCTGTCCGCTAAGTGTTCTATGTGATCCACTGCTTTCTTAGACTTTACTAACATGTCGGCATGAGTCTTGCCCAATTGCGGCACATATCGGCATGAGTCCAAGCAAAAACATCCAAATACTTTCTAACATAGAAAGTTGTACCTCTGAGGAGGGATTTTTTCACGTTTCAACACTTGGAAGTTTTATTTCAATCTTGGTGAAACGTGTACCTCCAAAGAGTTATGCCTTTGAAGGAAGCCTTTTCACGTTTCAACACTTGGAAGTTTTATTTCAATCTCGGTGAAACGTGGGCTTCCGAAGAGGTCTTTCTTCTTGATTGTGTCTCCGGGAGGAGATTTTTTTTTATTTTGTTTTGCATTTCAACTTTGGTGAAGTGAATTTCCGAAGAGCGGTCGTAACAATTCAACTCCTGGTGAAATGGGCCTCCTGAAGAGGGCTTTATTTTGTTTTACATTTCAACTCTGGTGAAGTGAAATTCCGAAGAGCGGTTGTAACACTTCAACTCCTGGTGAAATGGGCCTCCTGAAGAGGGCTTTATTTTGTTTTACATTTCAACTCTGGTGAAGTGAAATTCCGAAGAGCGGTTGTAACACTTCAACTCCTGGTGAAATGGGCCTCCGAAGAGGGCTTTATTTTGTTTTACATTTCAACTCTAGTGAAGTGAAATTCCGAAGAGCGGCTGTAACACTTCAACTCCTGGCGAAATGTGCCTCCGAAGATTGCCTGGAAGTTACTCTCTCATGGTTGGAGGGTCATGACTCCTCCAATCTTTTTTGGTTGAGTAGAGAACTTTCTTTTTTACGGCATATGCTTCGTTTGAGGTCTTTATCCTCCGAAGAGTTGTGCCTCCGAAGAGGACTTTAGTTGTTCCTTGTCCACTTGCTTATGCCTTTTCAGTGATCCTCTATTATTTTATTTTTTTTAAAAGCTTGCACTCCCTTCTCTTACAAGTGCCTGTTTAATCCAAAGAAGTGTACTTCATTGCTAGGCCAGTTCACGAGAACGGACATAAGCTTCTTAATTGGATGTTTGTTTGTTCAAACTTCTCAATTTATTAGCTAAAGCCCGTTTTCGGTGAAATCATTGACCGTTCAATTGAAGCACTTCTTATCTAGGATTTAAGCTCGGGAATTTTGCGACTTGGAATTTGTTTGTTGAATGATAACAAGGATCACTTGACCTCGTAATGTGCAAGTTTTGTTTTCGTTGCCTGCAAAAATTTAAATCGACATTTCAGTACTACATTCAATGTACTTTTCATATCGAAAATAAAGCAAACATGTATCAATAATAAGGAACACAAGATTTATAGTGGTTCGGCCAAAAATTTGGGCCTACATCCACTTTATAGTCTTTCATTATTCACTTGCATCAGTTTTACAATTGCTTTCAATTACAGGAATCATACATTCATAATTCTCTTTACAATATTTCAACAAAGCTATCAAGTAAAGTATGGACGCAAGTGATTGCTGTTCCAAGCTCTTGGAATTTGATCTCCTTCGACAGTAGTGAGTTTGTATGTGCCGTCCAAAAGCTTTTGACCTATGACATATGGTCCTTCCCAATTTGGTCCAAACACACCTGTTGCTGTCATAATTCTCTTTAGGACTAAATCTCCAATTTCAAAGCTGCGTTGGCGAACTTTGGAATTGAAATGTCTGGCTATCCTTTGCTGATGAGATGCGATTCTGAGCTCAGCCTCTTCTCTTTTTTCATCAAGGAGATCTAGTGCCTCAAGCTATAGTTTCTCATTCTCCGCTTGATTGAAATGGATTCTTCTATGTGAAGGGACCTCTGTTTCTACCGGAATCATTGCCTCTGATCCGTATGCCAATGGAAACGGAGTATGCCCAGTCGCAGTTTTGTGGGTAGTTCTGTAGGCCCATAGAGCCAGCGGTAGCTTATCGACCCAACCACCTTTTGCTCTTTCAAGTTTCTTCTTGATGGTTGACTTGATAATTTTATTTACGGCTTCCACTTTCCCGTTTGCCTGCGGATGGGCTACTGCTGAGAAGCTCTTTCATATTTTGAATCGTTTGCAAAAATCTTGGAATTCTTCACTTTCGAACTGAGTACCATTGTTTGTAATTATTTTTTGAGGCACACCGTATCTGCAAATGATACTTTTATTCACAAAACTTATCATCTTTTTTGAGGTGATAGTAGCCAGTATTTCAGCTTCTGCCCACTTAGTAAAATAATCTACAGCAACAATGGCATATTTAATTCTAGATTTGGCAGTTGGTAACGGTCCTACAAGGTCTATTCCCCATATCGCAAACGGCCATGGACTAACCATCTGTGTGAGTTCAGTGGAAGGAGCTCTAGGAATTTTGGCGAATCTTTGGCATCTGTCACATTTTCGGGAATAGTCTGCTGCATCTCGATTCATTTCTGGCCAAAAATATCTATATCGGAGAATCTTTTTCGCTAAAGTTTGACTACCTAAATGATCACCACATTCTCCCCCACGCACCTCAGCTAGAATTGTTTTGGACTCTTCCCTGGATACACATCGAAGTAACGGCATTGAGAATCCCCGTCTCTATAACTGGCCATCTTGGACTATATAGCGAGAGGCTTTCCTCAGTAGCTTCTTTCGTTCTTTTGAATTTTTCGGTAAAGATCCATTGAGCAGATATTCTGTTATTGGAGTCATCCATGATTCTTGCCCTTGGGCACGCTCATGATCCAATCAATATCCATCTCATCAATGCTCGGAGTCGACAGGACCTCCACTGGAGTTAACCCCAGAAATTGAGCTTCGCCTGTGCTTGAATACTTTGCGAGAGAATCTGCTTTCATGTTTTCTTCTCGAGGAATGTGACTTATCATGTAATGATCGAAATCACCCAGGAGTTCCTATGCCTTTGACAAGTAGGCAGGCAGATTCCCCCCTTTTGCTTGGAATTCCTTTTTGACTTGGCATACAATAAGCTGAGAATCACTGAAGATCTGTAACGCTCGGATGTTTAGTTCTTTAGCAATCCTTAAGCCGGCGATAAGGGCTTCGTATTCTGCTTCATTGTTTGTTGAAGGAAATTCCAATCTTAGTGCGTAGCATAATGATCGACCTTCAGGGGTCTCTAGTACAACTCCGGCTCCAGAACAGTAGTCGTTTCTCGTGCCATCGACATATAACTTCCATTGGATTGGGGAATCGTCGATCGTTTCCTCCTCACTGTTACCCTTATCTGTGAATTCTGCGATGAAATCCGCTAAAGCTTGCCCATTGATTGCTTTTCGGGGATGATAAGTGATGTCATATTGACTGAGTTCGATATTCCACTTTAGAAGATGACTCGAAGTCTCAGGGCGAAACAGGACTTGCTTTAAAGGTTGATCGGTGAGGACTCTGATAGGATGAGCTTGGAAATATTGCCTTAACTTCCTAGATGCAATTAGTAGGCAATAGGCGAGTTTTTCCAACTTAGAGTAATTCATCTCTGCCCCAGTGAGTCTTTTGCTGATATAGTAAACTGGATGTTGAATCCCTTTGTCTTCTCGTATCAGCGCTGCACTTAAAGCATGAGATGATACTGCCAAGTATATAAGAAGACCCTCGCCATCGCCAGGTCTAGAAAGTATTGGAGGCGTCTCCATATGGCGAATCAATTCATCCCCAATTGCGGCACATTCTGGGGATATCCCGCACATATCGGCATGAGTCCAAGCAAAAACATCCAAATTTGCCTTTAAAAAAGATATTAAGATATTCTGAATTGACACATTAAGTTGTGATCCCACATTCAACACCTTGTTTGGGTCCTTTGGGTCAACAGGTACTGGTATTGTCGTTTCCACTGGTACCACTCTATTCTCCCCTGCACTGACTTTTCTAGGATCCATCTCTTTCCTTGCTCCGCTGTGCTCGCCAGTGCAGGGTCCGCCCTGTAATTGCTACAAGGCTGGTTCTTTGATGCGGACTGGGGCTGTCGCATCCTTTCCCATTTCTCTTTTTCTGGTTTCTCGTAGCTCTGTTAGATAACATTCCCGCCCCGCATTTTGATCCCCTTTTATAACTCCCACTCCATTATCTGTGGGAAATTTAATGGTGAGGCACCATGGTGCCAGAACAACTTTGAATGCTGCGAGAGTTGGGCGGCCAAGGAAAGCATTGTAAGCAGAAAATTCATCGACAATCACAAAAGTTTGCTTGCGGACCACTTTTCTCTCTCCTTCTCCAAGTTCCACAAACAAATCAATGGTTCCTATCGGCTGTTTTGGCTCCCCAGTGAAGCCAGCGATTTTCTACGATGAGGCTTGCACATCAGCCATAGGGATCTTCATTTGGTCGAATGTTTTCTTGAAGAGGATATTGCAGGATGCACCACAATCTATGAGAACTCTTCTGACAATAGCTGGCCCGATACCAGCCGAGATGACTAAGGGATCCAAGGTAGGAGCTTCAACACCTGCGGAATCCCTGGCCCTGAACACAATATCATCATTGAAAGTTCTTTGTTGCTTCAGGGGCATAGCACCTTCCAAAACAAATACATCTTCCTCAGTCGGTACATACTTCAAAGCTCGGGTATACCTTTCCATCTCACCCCAGCTTCTGCCTGCTGGCTGAGGTCCTCCTGTAATGACATTGATAATGGGCCTTCCAGATTCATGCCCTGCAACCATCTCACCTGTCCTAGGCTGATGAGCAGGAGCTCGTTGCCCCTGACTAGTCGAAGCGGGATTGCTGCTATTCTTTTCCACAAATTGCTGCAGCTTGTCTTCCCTTATCAATTCTCCAATCAAATTTTTCAATTGGCGGAATTCATCGGTATCATGACCGGGTTGATTATGAAAGCGACAGAACTTCCCACTTTGCACAGCTTTCCTCCCGGTTCTCAGAACAGGAGGTTTAGGATATTCAACAGAATCTTCAGTGGCAAGGTACATACGCTCCGGCGTATCTGATAAAGGAGTATATTCCGATGGTTTGAAGGAACGAGGCTTCTTCAGATTTTTCTGTTTCTTTCCATCGTTATTCTCCCTTTCTTCCCCTACAGATTCATTATGTGGAGCAACAGTGTTATCTTCAGCTTTTTCCAACACTGCCTTTACCGGTACGGGACGGCTTTCCAGGCGTATGAATTCATCTGCCTTTTTATAGAATTTTTCAAGGGAGTTTGGTTCCTTCATGTTTAGCCATTTCCCAGATTCGCTCGACTTGTCAATAGCCCTCATCAGATAAGTCAATATCATTCGCCATTCTGCATTGTCCACCTCAGCCAGTGCTATATTAAAGCGGTTTAAGAAAGATCTGATAGTCTCCCCTGGATTCTGTTCTAAACTTGACAACGACATGATGTCCTTGGCTTTTGAAGCATATAGTCTGAACTGCTCCTTGAATTTCCGGGTCAAGTCCGAAAATTGATCAATAGATCGGATTGGTAGCTTGGTGAACCACAGTAGAGCCACACCTTCTAGATATACAGGAAAATATCGGCACTTTATCTCATCAGAGGCTCTGGCACCTGTCATGTGCCAATCATACTTGTATAAGAATTCGTTCGGATCGCTTGTCCCCTTGTAAGCTGGAATGGTTGGAGGGACAAACTTCCTTGGGAATTCAGCCTTTAAAATTTTCTCAGTAAATGGAGTTTTACTTGGGGAAAAACCCCATTCTTTCTCGTCTTCAACCCTCTGCATACTCTCTTTCATGATTTGTCGGACCATTCCAGAAAGATACTCCTCATCATGTCGAGTTCTAGATCCACCAACCTCAGGAAGTGTTTGTTCAAAGGGGCTAGCAGCCCTTTCAGGAGCATTCCTTTCTTCAGCATCATGAATGTTGCCGGCAAAGTTCCTTTCATTACCTTCCGGTTGACGATCTGCCGGTTGACGGTTTGCCCCAAGCAAATCGTTCAACCTATTCAGAATTAGGGCATTTTGGGCACTCTGAGCCTCGAATTGTGCATTTTGGGCATTTATCTGCTGGTTCAGCCCTAAGATTGCAGCATCCAGCTCTGCCTTTGTAACTCCGACAGCTGGAGTGGCTTGATTTGATACAGGGGAAGCGGAGGTTCCCTCTTGAGCATTTCCAGATCTTACAGATCTACTCTTTCTCCCCGGAGCCATGATTTCGGATAAACTTCTAGTCTTCAGAGAGGTTACTTCAACAAACTTTCATGGAGCAATGATGACGATTCGCCCTGAGTTCAATTCTCAGTGAAAGCACCAAAAATGTTAACGCTAAAATTTGAACGCTAACACCCCGGTGTATGAAGTGAGATTGTGAAAGCACCACCCGATAGCTTGGGAACAGATTATAAGCAGATAATAGCGAAAAAGCAGTAAACAACAGCAATTTTATAGTGGTTCGGCTTAAGAGAGAGCCTACGTCCACTTTGAATATCTTTATTGACGATTTGATTACAAGTCGATGCAATTACACTTTGATTACAACACACTTCGAGTTAAAAGTGACTTAGAACAAGTAGCCTAAACTTCAATGTCGATCAAAATCTTTGAACTCATGTTGGACATGTATGATTTCTTCGTGAAGTTCCTTGAGGCTTTCTTTGTATCTCAAAAAGCTTTAAGTGTTGGAGTATTTCGGAATGTAGCAGAGTAACGGCGCTTGAAATGAATGAGCCAAAAGTCCTTTGAATGTTGGAGGTGGCCATGTATTTATAGGCAAATTTCTGGGCTGGAATTGTTAAGTCATGAGTCGTGACCGACTCAGGATGAACCGTGACCGACTCACATATCACGAGTCAGCAAGCAGTGGCATAGACGAAATGGCATTGAGCTTGTTCCTCGTATGCTTAGGTCGCCAGCGACTTATGATAGGTCGTTAGTCACCTTGAGTCGTTGGAAACCCTGAGTCGTTGGAAACCCTGAGTCGGTCTGCCCCATAAACTACTAACTAGTTAAACCACTCTGCTCCTCTAAGGCATTAACTCGTTGAGTCGTTGATCCACTGAGTCGTTACGAACCTTGAGTAGATGAGTCGGTCCAGTCCTTGAGTCGTCTCGTATGAGCCGTGAACTTCGTTGAGTCGGTAACTCAATGAGTCAGCCTGTATCATGAACCGTTAACCTCCATGAGTTGTTCCATTCCTCTAAGTTGCCTTGAGCCTTAGCTCGTCAGCCAATTGAGTCGCTACCAGTTGAGTCGGTCCTTTCCTTAAGTTGCTGAAGCCCCTTGAGTTGTAAATCCAATGAGTCGTTAAAGACCTCAAGGGGATGAGTCGGCCCAAGTTTCAACTCGTTGGCAGAACAGGGTTAACAATAAATGCCCAAATCCATTGATCTCTCGAGATACCAGATTCTAGCTATCTTCAACACGTTGATCGTGCACGATTCTGCGTTAGAAGATCTACGATTCTTCGACGTTGATCCCGCGCACGAGATTCCATGAATCGGCTTCAAGTTCGTTGATTCGAGTGCACTCGAATAACCGATGATGGAAGAAGAAGGAGATCACACTCAACTTCAACAAAAGTAGCACAAAGCACACAAACAAATTTTTATTCAAAATCAACTCAACTCTTACAAGTGACACCATACCACTATTTATAGAAACATTACAACACAACACAGCCATGCGACCTAATGACACGACCTATGACCTAACTTCCCACGAGTTACAAACATATACGATTTAACACACACGCGACCTACGACCTATCATAAACATGCGACATAACAACAGCACAAACGACGTGACGACATAACAATTCAGCGACTCAAACAATGCGGCATAGGACATTAGCATAGGTGCGTGACTTAAGGGCGGAGCGGCTTAAGTACTGGAGTGACTTAAAGAAGTGTGCAGTGAGCGACTTAAATTTGAACGACCTACTGAAGCGGCTTCAACTTAAGAACCTTGAGATCTAGGCTTCAAGCGACTTAATGTACACACGGCAGCGACATAAGACTCGTTAGGTCGCTCAAGCATCTTATCTTGGTGACTTACCTCGTTAGGTCGCTTAGGCGACTTAACTTGCTGTTGGAAAAATCCACTAGGTCACGGGCGACTTAAGGAATGCGAATGATATGAAGCCCATGAGCGACTTACGGCGAGATGCGCTGCACCATCCTCCCCTGGTTGAAAAAAATTCGACCTCGAATTCACACTTTCCTCTTTCTCGAAAAGCTTGTCTTCATGATACGGAATCAAATTTTTGACGTTGAAAACGTCAGCAGTATGAACATGATCCGGTAATCTTAACTGATAAGCATTATCAGTAATCTTCTTCAAGACTTCTACTGGACCAATCTTTTGAGCTTTCAGTTTGTTGTAAGTTCCAACTAGTAAACAATCTTTCGTCAATACTGCGTAAACAAAATCACCCTCTTTGAAGTCCACACTCCTTCGCTTCTTATTTGCCAGTTGCTTATACTTCTCATTTGACTTAAGCAATCGTTCATGAACAATCTGGTGACACTCCTGCAACTCATTCACGAAATCACAAGCTCGTTTAACAACCCCTTTCTGATGTGTAACTGTCGACAAATCCAACGGTCCCTTCGGAATGGCTGAATATACTATTTGAAATGGACAGAATCCAGTACTTCGATTAACAGCATGATTATGTGCGAATTTTGCCTGACACAAGTTCACATCCCAGCTCTTCAAATTAACCTTCACAAGACATTTTAAGAAGTTTACCAAAGATCTGTTCACCACTTCCGGTTTCCCATCCATTTGTGGATGATAGGCGCTACTAAAGTTCAACTTAGTCCCAACCATCTTCCACAGACTCAACCAAAACTGACTTAGATATCGAGTATCCCGGTCGGAAACAATGGTCTCAGGTAACCCATGTAGTTGATAAACCTCTTTAAGGAACAATTGAGCAACACGGACTGCAACGGCGGTCTTTTTACAAGCTATAAAATGTGCCATCTTCGAAAATCTATCCACCACAACATATATAGAATCATTCCCTCGTTGAGTTCTTGGCAAACCCTAAACAAAATCCATGTTAATATCAACCCAAGGTCTAGTAGGCACGGAGAATTGGCATATACAATACTGCATTCGTAGTTGTCCCTTTGGAAACTTGACATATGTTGTATCTCTGCACAAATCTTTCAACTTCTTTCCTTATGGGAGGCCAAAAATATGATTGAGAAATCAACTGCAAGGTACGATCTCTTCCCACATGACCTTCTTCATGCAATTCCTTCACAATTTTCATTCGCGAACTGCACTCTGATATACACAAACAATTTCCTTTGAATAGAAAACCATGTACCAACACATACTCATCCGTCTTCCCTTTCTCGACTTCATCTACAATCTTAGAAAAGTAAGGATCCTCAACAAATAATTCTGGAAATACATCAAACCCCGTCACTTCAACTCTCATCGTAGTCAACAAATGATTTCTTCTACATAATGCGTCTACCACACGATTTGTAGCTCCAAACTTATGCTTTACAACAAATGTAAATCGTTGCAAGTATGCGATCCATGACGCATATCTGGGCGCAATCTTAGCCTGTCCCTGCAAATGATTCAATGCTTCTTGATCAGTATACAACACAAACTCTTTATAAAACAAGTAGTGTCTCCAATGCTTTATGGCTTGGACAATAGCATAGAACTCCAAGTCATAGGTATTGTATCTTGTCTTGGCTCCAGAAAATTTCTTGCTAAAATAAGAAATTGGACGCCCCTTTTGACTTAACACGCCCCATAATCCAACTTTAGACGCATCAGTATTCAGCTCAAAGAGTAACTGAAAGTCCGGATATCTAAGAATCGGTGTTGTAGTCAAAAGTGTCTTGATCTGTTGGAAAGCATAATCAGCCTCTTCAGTCCACACAAACTGCTTTCCTTTCATACAATCTGTCACTGGCGCCATCACGCTACTGAAATGTGGAATAAACCTTCGGTAGAATGATGTTAAACCATGGAAATTCCTCACTTCAGTTATAGTCCTGGGTTGTGGCCAATCCTTGATTGCTTCAACTTTACCTTAATCCACATGAATACCATCCTTGGACAAGACATGTCCCAAGAATAAAATACTGTGTGTCATGAATATGCACTTTTTTGTTGCCACGTAAAATTGCTTCTGACGAAGTGTCATCAACACTTCCCGCAAGTGTTGTAGATGTTCTACTATACTTCCACTGTATATCAATATATCATTAAAATATGCCACCACGAACTTTCCAATAAATGGTTGAAAGATCTGATTCATCACTCACATAAAAATACTAGGTGCATTAGAAAGACCAAATGGCATGACCAACCATTCATACAACCCCTCCTGTGTCCTGAAGGATGTCTTCCATTCATCCTCTGGTCGAATTCGAATTTGATGATAGGCACTCTTCATATCAATCTTTGAAAAGATAGCAGCTCCACTCAACTGATCTAACAAGTCATCCAATCTTGGCATCGGAAATCTGTACCTCACTGTAATCTTGTTTAGTGCTCGACTATCTGTATACATTCTCCAAGTTCCATCCTTCTTTGGTATTAACAAGGCTGGTACTGCACAAGGACTTAAACTTTCTTGTACGCGCCCTTGTTCAAGTAACTCCTCCACCTGCCTTCTCAACTCTTCGTGCTCCTTTGGACTCATTCTATAATGTGGTCTATGTGGTAACACAGCTCCCGAAACTAGATCAATATGATGTTGTATGTCTCTAAGCGATGGTAATTCTTTTCGTAAGTCTTCAGGAAATACATCTTCAAATTCCTTCAATACTGGCTTAACTCCTCAGGAATTTCAACCGTTTCACTACTTTCACGTCCACCCAACAGAAATACTTCAGGTCCATCCTCTACTTCTTTGACAAACTCCTTCAAAGATAACAGAGTCTTTAGTTCCTCGATTTCCTCCAACTTGCTTTCACTTTGTCGTTGCTTTTTAGGAACTAAAGTGATTCTAGTGCCATTGAACGTGAAACTATAGGAGTTAGTCCTACCATTGTGTTGCACGACTCTATCAAATTGCCACGGGCTTCCCAAAAACAAATGACATACTTCCGTATCAACCACGTCACACCAAATTTCATCCTTATACTTCTTTTCGATGGAAAAAGTTACACAAGCTCTTCGACTAACCTTTACTTCCCCACCTTTCCTCAACCAAGCCAATTTATAGGGTTTGGGATGCTTCTCTGTCTTTAATGCTAACTTCTTTACAGCTTCTGTAGAGATGATGTTATCACAACTTCCTGCATTGATAACAAACTTACAAACCTTTCCCAAAATAGTGCACGTCGACTGAAAAATATTACTCCTCAACCAGCTAGTCTCCTCTTCCTGCTTTGGCGTCAAGCAAGATCTCCTCATCAATAAAGAAGATCCCTCGTCTCCCGTCAGTAATTCTTCCTCTTCCTCTACTTGTGGTGAATTGGAACATTCTATTTCTGCATCCTCATCCTCAAGCTCAGCAACCATCGCTCACTTCTTAGGCCTCGGGCATTCATTGCTCTTATTACCAAACTCCTGACAATTATAACACTTGAAATTGTTGTTGACCTTGGTCTTAGCAACTTCATTGACAACCGGTTTACTAACAGCCTTGGAAACATTAGTATTGCTACTAGCCCCTTTCACCTGATTAATCGAACTTATAAGCGCACCACCCCCTCTTCTACCCTGCTTCTCCTAAGCCAGAGCTTTCTGGTGTGCTTCAGCAACGAATATTGGATCAAACATATTTACCATATCCTTAATTTCCATTCTCAGTCCTCTGACAAATCTAGATGTCAATTGTTCCTTCGTTACCATGATATCGTTTCTAGCAATCAGTTGATAAAACTCATCTGCATTATCATTTACCGACTTTTTCCTTGTCTCAAATTCTATAAGCGCTGATACATAACAGACTGATAATTACAAGGAAAGAAAGTAGCCTTCATCAACTTCTTCATCTTTTCCCATGAAACAATCTTCGACTTTCCCATTCTTTTCCATGTAAGTTTAGTTTGTTGCCACCATGCCATAGCTCTACCCCTCAATCGTGTAGCAATCAACTTAACTCTACGATGCTCGGGTACTTCCTTGAAGTCAAAAATTTCTTCAACATTTGATAACCAATCCAGAAATTCTTCCTCTATCAATCCCCCTTTGAACTCTGGAATTTTTGCTTTCATACCTGATTCCCATTTACGATCATTCTCTGAATCAATATATCGATTTCACACTTGGCCTCGATCTCGATCATGAAAACTTCCCGTATCACCATATTCCTCAAAATCATATGTATGTCGATATCGATCTCATCCATCTACATCTCTACGACCATGCATGTCCCTTCTATCTTGTCTTTTGGCATTGCGATACGGATCATCTTCAAATCCACGATGGGTTCATCTCTCTTCACCTTGATACTCATGATGTTCTTGCCTCATAGAAACTGATGATTCTCTCCGATCTCGATAACATTGGGTTGACATTCTTCTTTCTCCCGCAACTGAAGGTGAAACTCTGTTTCCACTGTGATGCGAAACTGGTGAAGTTCTCCTTTGACTTTGACTCATGTCTCTCATCAACTTCTCTAACTTTCCAATACCTTCATCAAACTTTTCATTGATACGCTGCTCCATCTGCTCAGCTTCTTGTCTCCTATATAGATCTTCAACATTTTGAAATCGATTAGCACGTCTCGGAGGCAAGATTATCAACAAACTCTTTCCCGATCTAACTTTGATATAGTTCGACTTAACTCGGCTTGCACTAGGAATTAGCTCAGTTCGGCCTGACTTAGTTTCGACCAAGCTTGGCTCGGCTTCGGCTTAACTCGGCCTTGATCTCAATTAGCTTCAACTTAGCTCTTCAAGCTCTGATACCAAACTGACGCAGCGGATTAACAAGCTTTGACGTGCTATTAATGTTTCGATACAAATTGATGCAAATTCTTCCTCACGAAATGATTCGTGTCAAGTAATACAAGATAAATGCCCAAATCCGTTGATCTTTCGAGATACCGGATTCTAGTTATCTTCAACACATTGATCGCACACGATTCCGTGTTAGAACATCTATGATTCTTCGACGTTGATCCCGCGCACGAGATTCCATGAATCGGCTTCAAGTTCGTTGATTCGAGTGCACTCGAATAACCAATGAAGGAAGAAGAAGGAGATCACACTCAACTTCAACAAAAGTGGCACAAAGCACACAAACAAATTTTTATTCAAAATAAACTCAACTCTTACAAGTGACACCATACCACTATTTATAGAAAAATTTCAACACAACACAGCCATGCGACCTAACGACGCGACCTATGACCTAACTTCCCACGAGTTACAAACATATACGATTTAACACACACGCGACCTACGACCTATCATAAACATGCGACCTAACAACAGCACAGACGACCTAACGACATAACAATTCAGCGACTCAAACAATGCGGCACAGGACATTAGCATAGGTGCGTGACTTAAGGGCGGAGCGACTTTAGCACTGGAGCGACTTAAAGAAGTGTGCAGTGAGCGACTTAAATTTGAACGACCAACTGAAGCGGCTTCAACTTAAGAACCTTGCGATATAGGCTTCAAGCGACTTAATGTACATACGGCAGCAACATAAGACTCGTTAGGTCTCTCAAGCGACTTATCTTGGTGACTTACCTCGTTAGGTCGCTCAGGCGACTAAACTTGCTGTTGGCAAAATCTGCTAGGTCGCGTGCGGCTTAAGGAATGCGAATTATTTGAAGCCCATGAGCGACTTACGGCGAGATGCGCTGCATAAATTTCACATATCAATTTATAATGAATCTAAGTGGTTTCGGGTATTTACTAACACCCGACTCCGGTCTTCTCGAATACAATGTCATCTAAACCCAAGTTATTCAATTGAATATAATTCAATTTTAATTTAGCGGATAACACTTTTACACAGCAATTCAAAATTGATAGGTAAACACCTTATCCCCATCCATCCAAAATTTCATATCACAAAGCAATTCATATCAGAGATATCAACTAATCCAAAGCACTTATCATCATTCAATCATTCATAAGCAAGTTTGACCATTTTCATTAATTCCATTAATTAATGACCTCTAATTACTTCTATTAGTTAATTATTCTTAAATTTCATCTAATAATTAATCTTTAACTTAATTACATTCATTAATCAACCTTGATTAACCACAATCAGAAATTAAATTCCCTTAATTTCTCCATCAATTAAACCAACTCCTTAATTAATTATATTAATTAATCCTTTAATTACCCTGAGCAATTAACACTTAATTTCTTCCACCAAGTAATTATCCTTTAATTACTTCCCATCAAGTAATTTCCTTTTTATTAATTACATCAAGTAATTATCCACTAATTACTTTACTAAGTAATCATACCTCATTTATTACCTTAAGTAACTATACTTAACCCAATATCAGATTATTACCTTTAATTAATTAGACTTGATTATTTTACTAGAATTAACCACTTTAACTAAATTAATTACACAAAATTAACCTTACCCATACACATTGATTACATTGATCCATAATTAATTACTCAAATTAATTATTCTCTAGTTACTTACATCGATTAATTATCCTCTAATTAATCATCTTCATTAAATAATTAAACCTTTTATTAATTCCCTTAATTAATAAATCCTATAATTTATTACATTAAGTAATTAATCCTTAAGTAATCCATTCAGTAATTAACTATCCCTTAATTACTTTCATTACTTAATTTACTTAATCAATTTCATGAGTAATTATCCTTAATTTATTAAACTTAGTTAATTAAACTTAATAAATTATATTAAATTATTTACCTCAATTAATCTTCTCATATTCACTAGTTTAAATTAATTACAATCATTAACTATTCTCTAATTACTTATCCAAAGTGATTACCTTTTTATTATCAACATCATAATCTACATTAATCTCATTGATTAATTTCACTAATTAATCTCAATTACTTCTTAATTATAAAATAATCTTGGAATTAATTTATTAATTGATAATTTAACTTAAGACCTTTAAGTTAAAATAAATTACATAACTTTTAATTATCAAATCATTCTAAATAACATTATTATTTTTAAAGAAATAGTTTAAGCAACAGTTTAAAACTTGATTTTCATTTAACTTCAAAATCCTTTGGCTTCAAATTTACCTTGAAAACTTGTTCCAAAATTTGCTTTGAAACTTGTTTGAAACATTCTTTCTGAAACATATTTGCTTCCATCACTTAATTCCCTTCCATTTTTTTATACCTTGATAAAATACTTGTTTTTTAAATTCAGGCCCAAAGCCCAAAGGAAACCTCTCAATTTCCTTGTCTAATAATTTACCATAACTTTACTTTCTTGGCCCAGATTCATGACCCAATTCCCCTTCTTTCTCCTACCGTGCACGCTTCACTATCACTTGCTCGACGCCAACCTTGCCGTGTGACCTGAACCCTTAACAAGGCAGAGCAAAAACCCTAATTCAATCTCACCGGCCACCACGCCCATTCTAAATTTGCCATGAAATTTTTCCTAACTCCACCGCCACCCCAACCACCACCCTAACTAGTGGCAAACCCAACCATCACCTCGACCACTTAAATTTCACCGAAAACCCAAATCACGGTCATCTTCCCTTACTTCCCTAATTTCACAACTAAAAATCATCAAACTGTAACCATAATTCATCATTTAACCGTGCGAATTCAGACCTACAATCAAAACGTAGAATTTATAAAATCGATTTCCTGATTTGAAAAGGATTTTTTTTCTATTGTAAATTCTTTTCAGAAAATCTACTTACTAATTTTTCCTAAAAACATTTTTAAACATCAATCCTATTTAATACTAACATAATTCATCAAGAGATCAAATTCCCAAAGAGATTAGGAAAGGAGATTAGGATATTTAAACTATTTTTGCCTGTTTAAACAAAGATAGAGCAAATGTCCATACATATTCATTCATATATATATTTAAAGTGATTCAGATATTCCTCAACAGCTTACGTTCATGCATTCATATTACTTCACAATTTTACCACATGCAACCAGATAGCAAATCGATTAAGTAAAAAAAATGTGGTTGTCTACTTAAATGCTTTGAACAGAGAAGTCTGGTTTTGATTTAAACTGGAAACTTATTTGATCCTTTTCTTTGAAATTTTGAGACTTCTTGCCGTTATTTGTTGAGTTGAATCCACTTGATCTTGAGATTGCTACAAATCTTTTCCTCACTTGTTTTAAGTTAAGCTGAGGATCTGAATTGAACCTTAGCTCAAGTTGAAGTTTAAAGGAAGTTGGATTTCTGATTTTTGCTACAGGCTTTTTGCCTTTGATTCATGGGTTAGATTTTCCTTTTCCCATTTTACAGTTTTTCTCAGTTTTGCCTTCCTTTTTCCCAAAAATGAAAAAAGGGAAAACTACTTGATATTAGTGAAAGAAGACACTTGTTTAATTTACTAACACTTGTAATTTGAATTTGTTAATTATCTGACATTCGTAACTTTACATGCAAAACCAATTTATAAATGTAAATAAAGCTTTTATTTTTAATTTACTAACTCTTATCTAAATTTATATATGAATTTCTTTTTAAAGAAAATGTAAGATAACAAATTATATATAAATAAAAGCTTATATATTTTAAATCCAAATATTTTTAAATTGTCTATCTTTTGAATTACTTAATAAATCCAAATTCATATTCAAATTAATTTTGAAAATTTAATTTAAAACCAAGTTAACAATACACACACACAGATATATATATATATATATTAAACAACCCCGAATTCAATTGGTAATTAATAATTTTTTTATTATCTATATTTAAAACAACCTATTAACAAATTTTATCAAATTAAAATAATTTATAAAAGGAGTAATCATATTTAAATTTGCTTAAAATTTTCCGGGATATCATAGAATTCTAGACAAAAGATGATGTGAAATCCCAAAAGCTGAAGCGGCAGCAGAATCAGAGATAGCGATTATCTTGAAATAACTCGGTCTGACCCGTGTATTATTTAAAAGAAAAAAATAAGTGGATCAGTCTAATTTAAACTTAGAAGTGAATGCATCATAAACAACATCAAAGCAAATCAATCGTAGTCTCGAATGAGGCTATTCAACATAAATAATCAACATAGTTTAAATGAAGAAATCTCATTAAACTCCATTAAAATCAACTTTAAAATTCATAATTGAATTCAAAACTGCAATTCAAAAAGTCCAAAAATCAAAAATAGATAACTAGAAAATCAGCCTAAAATTCAGCGTAAAATCAGCATAATAGTGGATCGATCCCAGCATATGGTGAGTCTAAGCTACGCCGCACGTGCATCTCATATGGCCGAAGTCTACCAAGTACTGTCATCATAATATTTGATGCCCAACAAATGACCCGAAGGTCCAAATATGAGCCGAAGGTCTAGTACTGGTAATTGACCAGAAGGTCCATCATAGTGGCTCGAAAGCCCAACAAAATCACCAAAATCTTCAAACGACAACTCCATGGCATATATTTCAATTAACGAGTCCGGAATTAAGAGAATTAGTAAAACGTGGTTCCATACTCTGTACTTTTGCTAAATCGTTTAAATCTCTTCATCGTTTCCTTGGAAGTGCAAAATTGTGTATTTTATATAAATAAAATTTACGTTTTCTAATGGGCAAGTCTAGAATTAATCAAATTAGTAAAAATAAGGGTTCATAGTCCTTAATTTTTCTGAAGCGTATAAATCGATTCCTCATTTTTTGAAAGCATAAACCGTAATTTTTTTGGAAACAATTTTATTTTAAAAACGATTTAAAAACACGTGATTAAAACTGCAACATCTCTAGAAATTCCGACAAAGAAATTACGCTTCACAAAATACCGTAAAAACGGATATCAAATCAGTGTTACGGGATAGCTGCTTAAAAATTCACTTTTAAATTGACATTTACAAAAGTCAAAACAACAGTAATTTTTATTTCTCAAAAATCTCATTAAAACAACATGCTTAAAAAATAAACATTGGGGTAAAAATTCCGTTCTAAAAAAACGGCAACAAAATTTATTTCAAAACGAAAAACCGGTTCAATGTAAATTAAACAGTAGACTGCACTACTATATATTCATCAAATATTGGATAGCCTGGACTTAGTTTGTGTGCAACACATAAATTGACAAAAGGTCTAGACTACACTTACGTGAAGAATACTTTTGTACAAAAATGAAAGCTACAAAGTTTTAAAGTAACCTGGACCATGCATGCCCTAATGCATTTGAAAAATAACCTGGGCAATATAATATGCGTGCACACACCTTTCAAAAATAAAAAAAAATCTTGAATTATTCACACGCATAGAGTACTAAAATATCAATGACTGGGATTGTTCATGCACTTTAACTTGGCACTGCCTAGGCTTAGTAACCCTATTCACGCACGCACGAAAATGTTCTAGGCTTGCTTCTATATTAAACAGTATATTATAAAGATGAAGTTGAAAAAATATATAATGAGCTGGCAATAAAATTTTTACGTAACACATTTCACACGCACTTACCCATAGTTAACAAAATATATAATCAGATGAAGATCTGCCATATACGTGCCAAGTGAAAATGTAAAATGCACAACATGAACGCACGCAAAGTAACTTGAACTCTTGACTTAAATACGCATTGTACTTTATAGCAAGAAAATTGGACTTGGACTCAATTTTTGTTAAATTCAACTTACATACACGTACGAAATAAATGAAGACAAAATTTTGTAAATTTTGACCAGATATAAAATTGTAAACCCAAATGCCACTAAAATAAATTACATGCACGCAAGTAATGCAATATGTTTTCACATAAAAAAATTTCTAGAGAACACTTGCATTAACGCACGGAATGTAACAACCCAACATAAAGTATCAGTGCAACTAGTTTGCACTCATGGCATAAATGCAAAACAAATTGTAACCTGGGCAATGAAAAATTCATGCACGTCTAAAATATGTATGCACGCATGAATTAAAACATTGGACTGGGCGTATATTTTCTCTTCTGCAAGACAAACTACACAGCACAGTTGCAACATTGCACGCAAATATGAAGTTGAGAAATTTTTTGATGATCTAGCCATTAAACTTTTTCACACAAATGACTAAATTAGCAAAGTGAATTTTAAACACGCCAAAAATTTGCTTCAAAATTTGCTAGCAATTGGAACCACTTGGAGCAAATTGAACTGGCATTAATGTGTTTTGCAGAACTACTGAAAATGAAAAAGAAGGAAGACGCAGGCTAATTTTCTCTTCACATTTTTGGGCACAAGTCAAAAAAATATATGAAGTGCTGGCATGTATTTGATACAATAGCATTTAAGGAAGAACGTGCTTTAGCTAAGAAAAAGTACACGGCTTGCATATCAAATGATGATAATGAAAAAAAAATTATGTTCGCTTTGCTTTTATGAACTTCGTGTATGACAGCAAAGTTTTCAATCTTGCTTTTATAAAATATTGTGGCAGCAAAATACAAAGTGTCAACTTTGGTTTTAATATGGACCAATACATTTTTCACGTGAAGGCAAAGAGGATACAACTTTTAGTGATAGTAAATGCAAAAATGTTCACTCTTATTTTAAAATAAGTGACAACTAAACAAAATGTTCATACTTTTGCCCTATATATAAGTGATGATAACAAGCAAAAGTGTTCTCATATTTCGCTTTATAAACTGGACCCTTGTTTACACGTGAATCCGAATTTTGCTATTTATCAACTGACTTTGTGAATGATTTGCATTGAAATTTTTTTTTTAAATTTTAATTTTGTTAACTCCACTCTTACACAGTTCAGCGACTTAGAAAGATCGGATAGACCAGCGACCTACGACTCAACGGGTTAGCGACTTATGTGAAGGCGCGACCTAACTACCTAAGGGAGTAAGAGACCTAACACATAAAGTGAATCAGCTAGATGAGCGACCTAGCGCACCAACGACCTATGGACTAAGGTGACCTAGCGACTTAAAGGTATACACGACCTAGTAGCTAAGTGGATCTAACGACCTAACCAGTGAAGCTACCTCGCGACCTAACTACTGAAGCAAAGTCCCAACCTAATGAAATGAGCGACCTAAGGATGGAGCAGTCTTAACGACCTAAAGAGCTTATGACTTTAAGGCTCCTATAACCTAGCTACCCCTCTAAGTCGCCCACGACCTAAAGGTGTACCCGACCTAGCGAGTTAATAAGGGAAGCGACCTAACGGGGATAAAGTTCTCTAGCAACCTACGACTTATACCTTAGTCGCTCATGACCTAAGCTTACCAGAGGAGCCTCCTATGCCGCTTTATACTTAGGTCGGCCATGACCTATGACTTGCTAGTTTCTCCAGAGCAATCAAGTATACCGTGTATAAGCTGTAAGCGGCTCCCATTAGGTCGTGGACGACCTACAACCTATCAAGGTCGCTTGCGACCTACGACCTAACACCGAGCTCCCCTATAAATAGCCTGCCTACTCCAACTAAAAGGGGATCTTTTTGGCTCATTCTTGGAACATCGACACTCTTTTGAATTCTCGAATCACTCGACACTTCAAACACGAAAGACATCTCAACAAACTTCAAGAGGAAATCTAACACAATCAACATGGATTCAAAGAATTCTTCTACATTAAAGTTATAGTTGTTTGTCTCATCAGTATTGTAATTGAAGATTGTTGTAAAGTTGTAACTGATTCAGTAATAAAGAGGATTAAAGTGGACGTAGGCTTAACCTGAAGCTGAACCACTATAAAACTGCTGTCTTTTCCCGTTTTCTCTATGACTTTTCTACTTGTTTTTAATTCTCGTATTCACGGGTGGTGCTTTCACTTAATCAGTACATACACCGGGGTGTTAGCGTTCAATTTTTAGCGTTAACATTTTTTGTGCTTTCACTGAGAACCAAACTCAGGCAATATTCATCATCGCTTCGCAAAAGTTTGTTGAAAGAGTCTCTCCCAAAACCAGAAGTCTGTCAGAGATAATGGTTCCTTTAAGAAAGCGTGGATCTGCAAGACCCAGTAATGTTCATGAAAATACTGCCACTTCCCCTTCATCAAGTCAAGCGGCACCATGTGCCGGAATTACACGAGAAGAGCTAGATGCTGCAGTATCTGGATTATACCAGCAGATGGATACTCAGAATGCTTTAAAGCTTGAGAGGTTAAATGCATTGCTCGGAGCAAACCATCAACCGGTGAATAACGAAGAAAACCCTGCAGATGATGTTCATGATCCTAAAGAGAGGAATATTCCTCAAAGAGCCGCTAGCCCTGCAAAAGAAATACCTTCTCAAGCTGGAGGATCGCGACCACAGCCAACTCTCCACGAACGTTTCTCCCGACAAACTTCCGAGAAAATGACCGAAGTTTGTCCTGCAGATACTTTAAACGACGAGGAATATCTTTCGGGCATGGTGCGACAAATCATGAAAGAAAGCATGCAGAGGAATGAAGATGAAAATGAATGGGGATTCGCTCCGAGCAAAACTCCGTTAACTAAAAGATTTTGAAAGCTGAATTTCCAAGAAAGTTCGTTCCTCCTACCATTCCAGCTTATAAGGGAATCAGTGACCCTAATCAATTTCTGTATAAGTGTGATTGGCATACGACTGGTGCTAGGGCATCTGATGAGATTAAATGCCGGTACTTTCCGTTATACTTGGAAGGGGTAGCTCTACTTTGGTTCATAAAGCTTCCGACCCAATCCATAGACCAGTTTGCTGATTTGACTCGAAGGTTTAAAGAGCAATTCAGATTGTACGCTTTGAAGGCAAAGGATATCATGTAACTATCAAGCCTAAAACAAAATCCTAGGGAATCTATAAGATCTTTTTTGAACCGCTTCAACATAGCTCTAGCTGAAGTGGACAACGCAGAACCGCGGATGGTCTTGACATACTTGATGAGGGCAATCGACAAATCAAGCAAATTTGGGAAGTGGCTGAAGATGAAAGAACCGAATTCGCTTGAGAAATTCTATAAGAAAGCTGATGAATTCATGCGCTTGGAAAGCCTTCAAGCACCGGTTAAAGTGGCACTGACATAAGTCAAGAATAATACTACTGCTTCTACCAAGAAGGAATCCGGAGGTCAGAAAAGGGAAAATAATAGTGGGAAGAAACAGAAAGATATGAAGAAACCTCGCTTCTTAAGATCTTCAGATTTCACTCCTTTGACTAACACCGCAGAGAATATCTTTTTTGCTACCAAAGATGCAATAGAGTATCCAAAACCGCCTGAGAAGAGAGTTAGTAAAATAGCTGATCAGAGTGGGAGATTCTGTCGGTTTCATAATCAACCCGGTCATGATACCAATGAATGTCGCCATCAGAAAATTTAATTGAAGAACTGTTGAGAGAGAAGAAGTTGCAGCAGTATGTTAAGAGAAGTAGAAATGACCGAACTTCGTCCGCTAAGGGTCAGCAACTTCCTGCTCATCCATCTGGCTCGGGTGAGAGGAATACTGTGCATGAATCAGAAAGGCCTGTTATTAATGTGATTACAGGAGGGCCTCACCCAGCAGGCAGAAGCTGGGGCAAAATTGAAAGATATGCCCATGCCTTGAGGTATGTGCCAGCAGAAGAGAGTGTTTTTGTGCTTGAAGATGCTGCACCTTTGAAGCAGCAGAAAACTTTCAATGATGATATTGTGTTCAAAGCCAGAGACTCTATGGGCATCGAAGCTCCAACCATGGATCCCTTGGTCATCTCTGCAGGCATTGGGCCGGGTATTGTGAGAAGAGTGCTTGTAGAGTGCGGCGCTTCTTGCAATGTTCTCTTGAAGAAGACATTCGATCAAATGAAAATTCCGAAGGCTGATGTTCAAGCCTCATCTCAGAAGATTGTCGGGTTTGCTGGGGAACCGAAGCAGCCCATTCGAACTATCGACCTGTTGGCAGAGCTTGGAGAGGGGCAGAAAAAGGTGGTTCGGAAACAGACCTTTGTAATTGTTGATGAATTTTCCGCCAACAACGCCTTCCTAGGCCGACCAACTCTTGCGGTTTTTAAGGCAATTCTCGCCCCGTGGTGCCCCGCTACAAAATTCCCAACGGATAATGGAGTTGGAGTTATTAAAGGGGATCAGAATGCTGGGCGAGAATGTTATCTGATAGAGTTGCGAGAAGCAAGGAAGAGAGATATGGGAAAATATGCGGCAGCCCCAGTCCGCATCAAAGAACCAACCTTGTAGCAGTTACAGGGTGGACCCCGCACTGGCGGGCATAGCGGGGCACGAAGAGAAATGGATCCCAGAAAAGCTAGTGCGGGGGAAAATAGAGTGGTGCCAGTTGAAGTAACGTTGCCGGTGCCTGTTGACCCGAAAGATCCGAACAAAGTGGTGAATGTGGGTTCACAACTTAGTGTGACAGTTCAAAATTCCTTGGGAACATTCTTGAAAGCAATCTAGACGTTTTCGCTTGGGCTCATGCCGATATGTGTGGAATATCCCTAGAGATTGCAGTACATACTCTGAATATTGATCCAAAGTTTACACCGGTAAAACAGAAAAGAAGAACCTAGGGTCCTGAAAGGTCAGCGGCGTTGAAGGAAGAGGTAGACCGGCTTATGGAGAATGGTTTCATCAGGGAGTGTACTTATCCGAATTGGGTTTCAAATCTAGTACTGGTTAAGAAAGCTAATGGGAAATGGAGAGTTTGCATCGACTTCTCAGATTTAAACAATGCCAGCCCCAAAGACTGCTTCCCGTTACCCAGAATAGATCAGTTAGTGGATGGAATGGCGGGACACGAATTGTTGTCTTTCATGGATGCTTACTCCGGATACAACCAGATTATGATGCATGAGCCGGATTAGGAGGACACAAGCTTCATCACCGATATTGGTCTCTATTGCTATAAAGTTATGCCCTTCGGACTTAAGAATGCAGGAGCAACTTACCAAAGACTCTTCAATGCTATGTTTAAACCGTAGATTGGCAAAACTATGGAAGTTTATGTTGACGATATGTTAGTGAAACCAAAGAAAGCAATAGACCATATGGATCACTTGGTGGAGATGTTCGCAATCCTCCGGAAGTACGGAATGAAGCTTAATCCTTTGAAATGTTCGTTTGGGGTGGAGTCCGGAAAGTTCTTGGGTTTCATTGTGAGTGCTAGGGGCATTGAAGCTAATCCTGCTCAAATTGCTGCCTTAAGAGAAGTCAAAGCCCCTAGGACAAAGAAGGAAATGCAGAGTCTTAATGGGAAATTCGCTGCTTTGAGTCGATTCATTTCCAAAGCTACTGATAAATGCATTCCGTTCTTTGATGCACTGAAGAAAGGAAGGAAGAATTTTGATTGGACTCCTGAATGCCAGAAAGCTTTCGATGAGTTGATCCGTCATATAGAAATGCCTCCAACACTTTCTAAGCCGGACAATGGTGAAGATCTTTTTGTATATTTGGCGATCTCTTCTCATGCTCTCAGTGCAGCCTTGGTACGGGAAGACGCAAAAATTCAGCGCCCGGTCTATTATATCAGCAAAAGATTCACTGGAGTAGAGATGAATTATTCGAAGTTGGAAAAGCTCGCCTATTGTCTACTGATTGCACCAAGAAAATTGAGGCCGTATTTTCAAGCACATCCAATCAAAGCCCTCACTGATCAGCCTCTGAAGCAAGTCCTCTTTCGCCCTCAGACGTCGGGTCGCCTTTGGAAGTGGAATATTGAACTCAGCAAATATGACATCACTTATCATCCCGGGAGAGCAATCAATGGACAAGCTTTGGCAGATTTCATCGCAGAATGTACAGACAAAGGTTATAGTTGTTAAATATGTGCTTATATGATTTTTGTTTGATGATAATAAACATATATACATTCATTTAAATGTATTTGATAATATACTATTTTTTTTTCACGGATTAAATAAATATTTGTTGAATAAAATAAATAACACGGAATTTGAATTCAAACGAATATTTTATTCAAACAAATATTTATTACAATTTTGAATAGTATATAAATTCAAGCTCTCACTATTCACTATACAACTGTGATACAAATTCAATTACATCACTATTTTACATCAGCACCTCACTACATATCACTCACACTCGTATTTATCTTCAACTGCATTCCAGTTTGAATCCAGCATCTGAGCAATCTGCAAAAATATTCACTAACGCAGTAAAATTGAAAAAGAGATATTTTTGCAATATAAAATAAAAGATGGATTTTGAAAATATGATTTGCCTCAGTTATTTGGGTTGTTCGTCATCATTTAAATTTGAATTCATCATACACGAACAACTTGTGACATACACAGTGTATTACTATATATGCCACAAGGCCGTGCACGCCGATATATACACTTGATTGATTTACAGGGACAGGCGAGCACAGGTCAAACCCAAATGAAAAACCGGGTTCAACTCACGTGCAATAACATTGAAAATCACAACACAAGCACAAGGTAAAATCCGAGTTTTGAAACTGGATTCAACACAAGGCAACATGACCGAAGGCACAGAAGCAATTACAAACTACTCACGATAATGCACCAATGTCACATGCATGAAACAATGGAATGAACCAGTGATATATACAATGAAACAACTCCACCGACTCAAATGAACTCGACCAAATAGCCAACATGATCAAAGAATGAATATGAGACCAAACTGCAGCAAGACCACATGCATGTAGACATCAAGCATAGAGACAAACAATACAATGCAACAACATGGTAAACAAGGCATAGCAACCACAAGATACTGCAACAAACACTCAAGTGAGTGAAACTCAAGTTACAATGCATCAGTGAGCCAAGAATACATGTACTCAAGCTCGACTAACAGTGAAGAACATGGACTGCAATATTCAAGTATATATTGAAAACAAGCTGCATGAATACATCATAAAGTACAGCAACACAAAGATGCAACAAAGACCAAGCTGCAGCATACCAGAAGGTGGAGACAACTCAAATGAACACAATGTCACTGAAACATGTGCAGTCAAATGATCAGAGGCATCAATATGGTAACACACTACAACAACGCTCAATGGCATGGCAATGCTCAAGACCAAAGCAAACTACAAGATGAACAAGTGCAAACTGAACAACTGATACAAATGAATGAAGTGGATGCATCAGAATAACTCGGCAATGCAAGTGAAACTCGATTACTACATAACAGCAATATGTACAACATCAATCAAGATATCAGACTCAAACACGTGAAGTCAAAGCAAACAGAACCAGATGCAAATGTTCTTAACTGCAAGTTCAAACCAAAACACCAAGTGCAACAGCATGAACAAAAGATCAAAGAAAAAGTGAAACAAGTCCAGCTACAAGTTGCAGACTCAAAGCATCAGTGGACACAAATAAGCACAATGCACATGCCAACAACAAGTCCAGCAAACATGACACCAAGCTACAAACTCAAATGCAAACAGAAACATCAATATGCAATGCCACAGTACTGAATACCATATGGACACAGCAATGTTCAAGACCAAGGTGGTCAAGGCCAAAATCATCAAAGCAATGCACAGCAAAGTCAAGGGCATATGAAGACAAGTGTAACATCACAACTAAGTACAATGAATTCACAGGGCCGAAGCAAACACATGAATTCACAAATCAAAGCCGTGTCGAAATCAAAGTTGAAATGGTCGGAGCCGTAGTATACAAGTCACAAATCGAAACCGTGAGTGCCAAGCAATATCAATTTATACGAAATTGAATTAGTCAGATTTTATCTCAATCATCCAAGTATAATCGAATGGCCAAAGCAAATCAGTAGACAAATTCAAACACGAAAATACAAACGCAAAAATAGGATTTCGAATCCTATAAATACCCAAAATCATCATCGGCATAAAGTATCGAGTTCGAGAAAGCCAAAATCAGCAGAGCAAAAGGAATAAAACACATACCAGAAAATCACATACGAACTCGATCCAAATCGAAGAGCCGTGAGCTAATAGAAGAGAAACGAAGCCTACAACTATCTGTATCAAGCGGCGACTTCAATTTGAACAAACCCTAATTTGGAAATCAGGGACGATGCCCTAAATTCAGAACTGAGAGGAACGAAAGAGAAGAACGGCCGCCATTTTTCACAAGGAGATAAAGGAACGGGCTAACAGATAGTGAAGAGGGTCGGCCTTGTTTATGTTAAAAAGGGGTTTTAAAAATTATAATAAGGGTTTTATTTTAAATTAGAGTTATTTCAATTTAAAATTGTTTTTAATTTGTATTTTTCTTTTAAACCGTTTTTAATTTTTTAGTCGTGTGACTAGGGGACAAACTACGGTGTGTAGTTTGGGAATTCGCAACTTGGTGGTTGAGTTGTGGTCAGGGTTTTAAGCGTAGAGTTAGATTAGTCAATAGCGGGTATAGCGAGTTTACGTGTGTAAGCGAGGGACTATCTAATTTCTAGTAGAAACCTTGGGGGAAGCACGTAGGCAGGGTTTTTGCCGAAGCTGGGTAAATTCTGTGTTGTTCTGTTTTATTCTGTTATTTATATTCTGCGATATCTGTGCTGCTATTCTATGATCTGAATTGAAATTAATTAATAAGCTTCCGCGATTAATTTTTATAATTTACACTATCACCCTATTCACCCCCCCTCTAGGGTGAAATCGATCCTACAAGTGGTATCAGAGCTAGGAACAAAAGCCATTTTTGTTTTAAAATTTTGATTTTACAAAAAACCAATTTTTGTTTAAAAATTCGTGTTTCCAAAATCAATTTTTGTTTTAAAAATTCGTGTTAAAAAAAAATTGGTTTTTGAAATTTTGAATTTTTAAAATGGCTTCTTTTAATAATGCTTTTGCAGAAGGTCAATCTATAGTTAGACCACCAATGTTCAATGGTGAATATGCTTATTGGAAAAATAGAATGCAAATTTTTCTGAAAACCATTGACGCTTGGAATATTGTTGAGACAGGTTATAGAATACCAACTATAACTGTAGATAATCAGGAAATAGAGAAACCAAAGGAACAATGGACAGAACTAGAAAATAAATTACAAAATACTAATGCCAAAGTTATGAATTCTATTATCTGTTCGTTGGATCAATTTGAATTTAATCGTGTCTCACATTGTCTAACTGCGCAGGAAATATGGCAGATACTAGAAGTGACTCACGAAGGAACATCTCAAGTCAAAGAATCTCGCCTTGCAATGCTAAGAAGCGAATACGAGAACTTCAAAATGGCGAAGGAAGAAAATGTCAAAGAGATGTACGGACGACTCTCCAATATCGTATACAAATCAAAAGCTCTCGGAAAAACATACACCGAATTAGAAATAGTCCGGAAAATCCTCAGAGTCCTTCCACGAAGCTTTGAAGCAAAAGTAACTACCATACAAGAATCGAAAGATTTAAAACAACTTAAAGTTGAGGAACTCATCGGAAATCTCACCACTTATGAGCTAGAAATGAAATTCAAAGAAGAGCGTGAAGGAGGTGACACTCAAAAGAAATCAATAGCTCTCAAAGGAACAACCGAAAGTGATGATGATAACGATGAAGATGATGGAGCAGTAGAATTGGAGCTGTTAATAAGGAAATTCAAAAAATGGAATCAAAAACATGGTAACTCAGCTCGAATTCAAAAAGCAAAAAGCAGAATAGCCAAAGCACTAGACTACTCGGAAGAACAAAAGTTTATTTGTTATAATTGCAACAAACCCGGCCATATCAAGCCCGATTGTCCACAAATTAAATCCAGCCATGGAAAGAAACAGAAAATGAAAAGTTTTGCAGCCATTTGGGATGAAATAGACGAGAATGATCAAAGCACTGGCAGTGAAAGCGAAAAGGCAGAATTGTGTCTTCGAGGTGATACAACTGACAGTGACGATGACGAGCCAAGTGAGGTATCAAAACTTACCCATTCTGAGTTGCTTATATATTTTCATGAAGTAAACGGTTGTTTTGAACAACTTAGGGAAAAACACGCCAAACTTGAATCTCAAAAAGATACTTTGATAGAATGTAATAAACAACTTGATCAATTAGTTAAAACCTATCAAAGTAGGATCCCTAAGTGTGATAAGTGTCCAACATTTGATGAAGAAATTAAAAAATCAGAAATTAAAATAAAATCGCTTGAAAATGAAATTCTGATTTTAAAGGAGAATGAAAATACTAGGAGAGAGAATTCTATTAAAAAGTGCACACAGTTGTTAAACGAAAATGAATCTCTCAAATCACAAGTCCAACAATTGTCAACCACTTTAGATAAATTTTCAAAAAGTGAAAAATCGTTGAATATGCTATTAGGAAAGCAAACTGTTAATACGGTTAAACAAGGACTTGGATATAATAGTTCGAAAATTGTTGAAAGCAATATTAGTCAAGTTAATTCAATGTGCACGATTTGTAGAAAATATGGACACAATCACAATAATTGTTGGTATAGACCCAAACATGTGAAAACTATACCGATTTGGATTCCAAAAGGCACAAATATAAAATCTGTCAAAGTTAAACAAATTTGGGTGCCAAAGGGAACAATTATAAATAGTTTTGGGTCTACACAAAATTATTTTTCAAAATTTTCTGCCACTAACAACCATGGACCTATAAAAACAAATAGGTCACATAAATCTTTCATCGTGTAGGTGTGGTGGCAGGCTAAGGAACAACAATAGTGTTCTCTGGATTTTGGCTGTTCCAGAAACGCAACGGGCGACAAAGCTAAGTTCCTTAGCCTAGTATAAAGGTGACAGAATCACAACGGACAACAACGGAAAATAACGTAAAGGTAAAACAGGTAATGGTATGTTTTAAACGATATATTAAATGTGATAATCTGCACCGTATTTTGAATTAAATCAGCCAATATTGAGATTGATGAAAAGATGATGATTTTGATTCTGACTTATTCAACATAGTTGGCCAATTATATTCTTATGCCAAAAACACTATAAAAATCTCAAGATTCTTTGAATTACTTCATATATATCATTTTGGATTAAAAATAGTGTTTTGTTGGATAATAATACATTTGGTTATAATTCGGCTAACTCTATATTCACGGTTTTCGATTATTTACACGGTTTCATTTCAAATTCAAAAGAATGTCATTTAAATTGTTGTTAAAATTAAATTTGAAAGTTTTGGTCCACACTTCATGTTTTGGTCTATAAAATACAATTGATGATAATTTTTGAGTGAAAGAGAAATTCAGATGCAGATTATACTGGTAATCTAGTTGATAGAAAAATTACTAGTGAAACGTGATTTTTTTTGAGACATTTAGTAACTGCATCGTCTTTCAAAGAAAATATTTGCATATTTTTCATTTCAAATAATTTTCAAATAGTAGAAAATTTTCTTTTAAAACCCCTGGAGAAAATCATGTTTGACCATAGTCTCAGGTTAGTCATTTTTGAAAAATTAATTTCATAATTATTTTTGAATTTGATTTTAAATGACTATTTTGACAAATCTGACTCCCTAATGTTTATCAAAAAGAAAAATAGTGATTGAAAAAGTGATGAGTGTTAATATTGATCAAATATTATGACTTGAGACGGTATAATTAATAAATTTCTTTAGAAATTTAAACAAGAGTTATAATTTTTTTGTTGGTAAAAATTCCATGACCATCTCTATGTCTATCATGTTTTCTATCAACCATCACTCATCAAAATTCTATATAGTTTGTCGATATGTGGTACTTTAAACAGGAATCGTTCGTTTTTTATTTTCACATTATTTTTAAAATAAAAAAAATTAATTAATAATAATAATAATAAATACCAAAGTATTCACTCTCATTTAAAAGTCCTCACTGTTATACATGGGTGAATTACTTGGAATTTGTTATGTGCTTCCATGCTCATTTAAAAGTCCTCGCGGTTATGCATGTATGGAACGCATATCAAAAGTTAATTTGTAAAATAAACAAGTTGATTCTAATCCTATTTAAAAGTCCTCACGGTTATGCGTGGTTAGAAGATACTTGAATTCATTTTTTTAAAATAAAATTGGAATACTACTAATCTCATTTAAAAGTCCTAACGGTTATGCATGGTTAGTAGTTATTCAAATTCCTGATATAAATAAACCACAAATAGACACAACTGTATGGTTTTATATGATGACATCATTTCCATCATTCTAAAAGTGGAATATGCGCCTAACAAAATATTTATGATTTTTGTTTGATTTTTTATTGAAATTTAATATTTATATTCAATTGAGTTTTAATGTTGGACTGATATCGATTACTTTTTCTCTATTTTCTCTAACACTATTATTCTTTTGCTGATAACAAAAGGGGGAGAGAAAAGTTAAGATTTTGTCAAATAGAATCAAGCAAAGGTCAAATAATTTTCCATTTGCATATAGGCTCATTTATATGTTTCTATTTGTATGCATATATGTAGGGGGAGCTTTGTGTAGAGAGGAAGCATTTAAATAGGGGGAGCAATTAGAGCATATCAATGATCAAATACATTTAACATATTCAAAGTCTTAAATATATGTTTGTTATCATCAAAAGGGGGAGATTGTTGAATATGTGCTTATATGATTTTTGTTTGATGATAATAAACATATATACATTCATTTAAATGTATTTGATAATATACTATTTTATTTTTCACAGATTAAATAAATATTTGTTGAATAAAATAAATAACACGGAATTTGAATTCAAACGAATATTTTATTCAAACAAATATTTATTACAATTTTGAATAGTATACAAATTCAAGCTCTCACTATTCACTATACAACTGTGATACAAATTCAATTACATCACTATTTTACATCAGCACCTCACTACATATCACTCACACTCGTATTTATCTTCAACTGCATTCCAGTTTGAATCCAGCATCTGAGCAATCTGCAAAAATATTCACTAACGCAGTAAAATTGAAAAGGAGATATTTTTGCAATATAAAATAAAAGATGGATTATGAAAATATGATTTGCCTCAGTTATTTGGGTTGTTCGTCATCATTTAAATTTGAATTCATCATACACGAACAACTTGTGACATACACAGTGTATTACTGTATATGCCACAAGGCCGTGCACGTCGATATATGCACTTGATTGATTTACAGGGACAGGCGAGCACAGGTCAAACCCAAATGAAAAACCGGGTTCAACTCACGTGCAATAACATTGAAAATCACGACACAAGCACAAGGTAAAATCCGAGTTTTGAAACTGGATTCAACACAAGGCAACATGACCGAAGGCACAGAAGCAACTACAAACTACTCACGACAATGCACCAATGTCACATGCATGAAACAATGGAATGAACCAGTGATATATACAATGAAACAACTCCACCGACTCAAATGAACTCGACCAAATAGCCAACATGATCAAAGAATGAATATGAGACCAAACTGCAGCAAGACCACATGCATGTAGACATCAAGCATAGAGACAAACAATACAATGCAACAACATGGTAAACAAGGCATAGCAACCACAAGATACTGCAACAAACACTCAAGTGAGTGAAACTCAAGTTACAATGCATCAGTGAGCCAAGAATACATGTACTCAAGCTCGACTAACAGTGAAGAACATGGACTGCAATATTCAAGTATATATTGAAAACAAGCTGCATGAATACATCATAAAGTACAGCAACACAAAGATGCAACAAAGACCAAGCTGCAGCATACCAGAAGGTGGAGACAACTCAAATGAACACAATGTCACTGAAACATGTGCAGTCAAATGATCAGAGGCATCAATATGGTAACACACTACAACAATGCTCAATGGCATGGCAATGCTCAAGACCAAAGCAAACTACAAGATGAACAAGTGCAAACTGAACAACTGATACAAATGAATGAAGTGGATGCATCAGAATAACTCGGCAATGCAAGTGAAACTCGATTACTGCATAACAGCAATATGTACAGCATCAATCAAGATATCAGACTCAAACAAGTGAAGTCAAAGCAAACAGAACCAGATGCAAATGTTCTTAACTGCAAGTTCAAACCAAAACACCAAGTGCAACAGCATGAACAAAAGATCAAAGAAAAAGTGAAACAAGTCCAGCTACAAGTTGCAGACTCAAAGCATCAGTGGACACAAATAAACACAATGCACATGCCAACAACAAGTCCAGCAAACATGACACCAAGCTACAAACTCAAATGCAAACAGAAACATCAATATGCAATGCCACAGTACTGAATACCATATGGACACAGCAATGTTCAAGACCAAGGTGGTCAAGGCCAAAATCATCAATGCAATGCACAGCAAAGTCAAGGGCATATGAAGACAAGTGTAACATCACAACTAAGTACAATGAATTCACAGGGCCGAAGCAAACACATGAATTCACAAATCAAAGCCGTGTCGAAATCAAAGTTGAAATGGTCGGAGCCGTAGTATACAAGTCACAAATCGAAACCGTGAGTGCCAAGCAATATCAATTTATACGAAATTGAATTAGTCAGATTTTATCTCAATCATCCAAGTATAATCGAATGGCCAAAGCAAATCAGTAGACAAATTCAAACACGAAAATACGAACGCAAAAATAGGATTTCGAATCCTATAAATACCCAAAATCATCATCGGCATAAAGTATCGAGTTCGAGAAAGCCAAAATCAGCAGAGCAAAAGGAATAAAACACATACCAGAAAATCACATACGAACTCGATCCAAATCGAAGAGCCGTGAGCTAATAGAAGAGAAACGAAGCCTACAACTATCTGTATCAAGCGACGACTTCAATTTGAACAAACCCTAATTTGGAAATCAGGGACGAAGCCCTAAATTCAAAACTGAGAGGAACGAAAGAGAAGAACGACCGCCATTTTTCACAAGGAGATAAAGGAACGGGCTAACAGATAGTGAAGGGGGCCGGCCTTGTTTATGTTAAAAGGGGTTTTAAAAATTATAATAAGGGTTTTATTTTAAATTAGAGTTATTTCAATTTAAAATTGTTTTTAATTTGTATTTTTCTTTTAAACCGTTTTAAATTTTCTAGTCGTGTGACTAGGGGACAAACTACGGTGTGTAGTTTGGGAATTCGCAACTCGGTGGTTGAGTTGTGGTCAGGGTTTTGAGCGTAGAGTTAGATTAGTCAATAGCGGGTATAGCGAGTTTACGTGTGTAAGCGAGGGACTATCTAATTTCTAGTAGAAACCTTGGAGGCAGCACGTAGGCAGGGTTTTTGCCAAAGCTGGGTAAATTCTGTGTTGTTTTGTTTTATTCTGTTATTTATATTCTGCGATATCTGTGCTGCTATTCTGTGATCTGAATTGAAATTAATTAATAAGCTTCCGCGATTAATTTTTATAATTTACACTATCACCCTATTCACCCCCCCTCTAGGATGAAATCGATCCTACAATAGTGAGGAAGTAGTGATTGATAACTCCCCAATTCGATGGAAATTGTATTTTGATGGCGCAAGAAACGATAACTATTCCGGAGTTGGGGTTGTGCTTGAAACCCCTGAAGGGCGGTCATTGTGCTATGCTTTGAGATTGGAATTCCCTTCGACAAACAATGAAACAGAATATGAAGCTCTTATTGCCGGTTTGAGAATTGCTAAAGAATTGAATGTCAAAGTGTTGCAGATCTTCAGTGATTCACAGCTTATTGTATGTCAAGTTAAGAAAGAGTTTCAAACTAAAGGAGGAAATCTTCCCGCTTACTTGTCAAGAGCCTGGGAATTTCTTGATGACCTTGACCATTATACGATAAATCATATACCCTGGGAAGAAAACATGAAGGCAGATTCTCTCGCAAAGTACACAAGCACTAACAAAGCTCAATTATTGGGATTAGTTCCTCTGGAGGTCCTGTCTGCTCCAAGCATTGATGAGATGGATATTGACTGGATCATGACCATATCACAGGAGCAAGAATCAAGGATGACTCCGATAATGGAATACCTGCTAAACGGTTCTCTACCGGATAATTCAAAAGAACGGCAGAAGTTGTTAAGGAAATCCTCCAGATACATAATTCAAGATGGCCGATTGTATAGGCGGGGATTCTCAATGCCATTACTCCGATGTGTGACCAAGGAAGAAGCTGAGACAATTCTAGCTGAAGTACATGGAGGGGAGTGTGGAGATCATTCAGGTGGTCAAACTCTAGCAAAGAAAATTCTCCGTTATGGGTATTCTTGGCCAGACATTAATCGTGATGCTGCAAGTTACGCCCGAAAATGTGATCGATGCCAGAGATTTGGAAAAATGCCAAGAGCACTTTCTACTAAGATAACACAGATGGTCAGTCCATGGCCATTTGCTATTTGGGGAATAGATCTCATCAGCCCTTTGCCAACTGCCAAATTCGGAATCAGATATGCTATTGTTGCTGTTGATTATTTTACTAAATGGGCCGAATCTGAACCATTAGCTACTATTACCTCTAAGAAGATGATAAACTTTGTAACTAAGAATATCATTTGCAGGTATGGTGTGCCCCAAAAGAGAATCACAGACAATGGAACCCAATTCGAAAGTGAAGAGTTCCAAGATTTTTGCAAGAGATTCAAGATCCAGAAAAGCTTCTCAGCAGTGGCTCATCCGCAGGCAAACGGGCAAGTGGAAGCAGTAAATAAAATTATCAAATCGACCATCAAAAAACAGCTGTAAAAAGCGAAAGGTGGTTGGGTCGATAAGCTTCCACTAACAATATGGGAATATAGAACTACACATAAAACTGCGACGGGGCACACTTCATTTTCATTGGCATATGGATCAGAGGCAATGATTCTGGTAGAAATAGAAGTCCCTTCACATAGAAGAATTCATTTCAACCAGGATGAAAACGAAGAGTTGCAACTTGAAGCACTTGACTTCCTTGATGAAAAAAGGGAAGAGGCTCAGCTCAGAATTGCAGCCCATTAGCAATGAATTGCCTGGTACTTCAATTCCAAAGTTCGCCAACGCAGCTTTGACATTGGAGATCTAGTCTTGAAGAGGGTCATGACAGCAACAGGAGTGTTTGCGCCAAACTGGGAAGGGCCATATGTCATAGGCAAAAAACTTCTTGATGGCACTTTCAAACTAACAACTGTTGAAGGAGATCCAATTCCAAGAGCTTGGAACAGCAATCATTTGCGCCCATATTTTACTTAAAGGCTTTAATGAAACATTGTAAAAGAATGATGAATGTGTGACTCTTGTATTGAAAGCCATTGTAAAGCCAGTGCAAGCGAATAATAAGAACTATAAAGTGGATGTAGGCCCAGCTTTTGGCCGAACCACTATAAATCTTGTGTTCTTTACTATTATAAGCTGTTTGTTTTATTTCGATATATAAAGTACTTCAATTGTATTTCTAAAATGTCGATTTAATATTGCAGGCTATTAAAACAAAGCTTACCCATCAAAAGACCAAGCGATCCTTATCATCACTCGACAAATGAATATCTAGCAACAAAAATTCCATATTCAAATCCTATATAAGGAGTTCTTCAAGCAAACAGTTAGTATTTCCGCTAGAGGTAGACCCTTCCTATCTAATTGAAACGTTTGTGCAAACAAACATGCGATTAATTAGCCCGTGTCTACCCCTGCAAACTCATTTAATAATGAATTACACTACTTTGGATACAATAAGCTACTTGCAAAAGGAAGGAATCTGTGCTTGGGAATGGTAACAGGTAACCGCTCATATGAGCAAATGGCGAAAAGGCATGGGCGAGCAGGCATCAAACAACAAAAGATATCCTCGGAGGCACAAGCCCTCTTCGGAGGCACGACTCTTCGGAGGATAAAGACCTCTAATGGGCCTCTGCAGAAAAAGAGAGCTCTTTCTCAATAGAAAGTTGCGGACTGATCGGTGGCGCAGGACACACATTAACTTATGTCCGCCCCATGAATACATCCAACCGAGAGAAGGAAACTCCAAACTTCCAAGCAAAAGCCCTACTCAAAGGAACGCATTCCACCGAGATCTGAAATAAAACTTCACAAGTGATGGAATTTGAAAAGCCCTCTTAGGTGGCATAACTCTTCGGAGGATAAAGACCTCTAATGGGCCTCGCCAGAAAAAGAGAGCTCTTTCTCGATAGAAAGTTGTGGACTGATCGGTGGAACAGGACACTCATTAATTTGTGTCCACCCCGTGAATCCATCCAACCGAGAGAAGGAAAATCCAAACTTCCAGGCAAAATCCCTAGCAATAGGCACACATTTCACCGTGATCTGAAATAAAAATTCATACGAGTCGAAATGTGAAAAGCCCTCTTCGAAGGCCCGCTTCCCAGCGGACAGGGAAAAGATAAAAGCCTCTCCCAAGTGGAAGAAACAAAAAAGCCCTCTCCCCGGAGGCGCAAATAAAAAGCCCTCTCCCCGAAGGCACAACCAAAAAGCCCTCTTCCAAGAGGTATAATCAAACAAAAAGCCCTCTTCCCAGCGGCATAATAGACAAAATCCCTCTTCGAAGGCACAAGCAGGTTGAAACCCTTTTTCGGAAGCCCAATGTACCACGAAATAAAATTCACTTGCCGAAATAAAAGTGACTTTCTCCAAAAATGAAGTGTAAAAACTTCGCGATTGAAAAAGAGGAAACTTTTCCAATACAAGTTGCATTCTACTAAATCAAATATATATATATATATATATATATATATATATATATATATCCTTGAGACGGAAATATTATCTTATAAAGTACAAATGCAAACCTCTTTCAAATGGAAAAGTTTTTCTCAAAAGAAGGAGCACAAGTCTTCTCGAAACAGAAGAGTTGTTCTCCAAAATTCTGCCAATGTGAAAGAGATTGCAATAAACCATAGTATGGGGACAATATAATATAGTAACAAAAATAAAAACAATGCTCAAGCAACATACCATAGCTTTACTGCAACATCACATAGGGAAAATAGAGAAACTTGTGTATACAAAAAAAAGGGAATAAATGCATTCTCAAATACAAACAGAAGTTTGTATAAGTAAAAGAATCATTTTATTTGATACTATAAATTTTTTTATATACATGTGCATGTTCCAAAACAAAAGAAGGCAGGGACCGGTACCCGCACAATCATCGGTCGACATAAGTCTTTGTATATACAAGCTTAAAAGCAAAAAAGCAAGGTGAAAAGCATAAGTCCTAAACCGATCACTTCTTCTTTCTACCACCTTTTGAGCCTTCGCTTGGCCGGATAATTAACTTTTTGGGCCGGGTTGTGGGGGTAGGGGAAGAAAGAGGAAGGGGCACAATCAGACTTTCTTCTGTTTTCGCTTCGCCAGCAGAAGGTTCCCTCCTTCTCTTTGAAACTACAGGCTTCCCCTTCTTACTTGAGGAAGGATCACTGCCTGGAGAGAAAAGAGTGGACAATGTTATGTCATCAGAAGCAGTCTGCTCCGAAGTTCTCTCCCCTTCTTCGGGTTCTTCGACTTTTTGTTCTTGAGAAGCAATAGGATCGTCCAAGTCACGGAGAGCTTCTATCTGCTCTTCTTGCGACCCCGGTTGAGAGATAGAAGGGGGAGTAATCTAAAGAGGTGGAGAAGAAATAGCCGGAGGATTGGAAGTCTGAACAATACTTGGTGCTTTCTCTACAGGAGAAGAAAAGTTAAAGTCAGTATTCCTCATAAAAAGAGGGGATAATGGCTCATCGACACTTAAGAAATAAGCAAGAAGCTCATCGAACTCAGTCGAAGCGAACAAGCAGTCCACTTGAGCAAGATCAACATTGAGGTTACCTGGAGAAGTAGACTTCACTATGTCAATTTCGAAGTACTGCGCTTCGGCGCTTCCTTGAGCCTCATCTCCGGTGTGGGCAGTGGTGCTTTCAGTAACGGCTTTAGTAGGAGGAGGAGAATGGGAACTGGAGCCAGCAATATTGATATCAGCTGAAACTGAAGGAAGAACTGGGTCGGTTGAAACTGTCTTCCCTAAATGTTCTCCTTCTGTCGTTTCAGCTCTCTCTTTGGTAAGCTGCTCCTTTCCCCTCGCAAGAGCGGCACATGCTTCATCATCTAGATAATGCGCCATTAAATCTACTTCGGCATATTCGGCTCCTCCAAACATATCAAGTATGGCCTCCTACACTTTGGCCAAAGTGATTTCATATGCCGGCCCCAGAAACTTAAGGCTGTCGCGCCCCAGAACGCTATGGATGTAAAACTCGAATAGAATGGAGCTGACTTTAGCTTTAGTTGCTATATGAGACTCTTCGGCTGCATCTTTGCCGAAAACAGCTTCGTCACGCTCCTTCTCAACTTCAAAAAGTCGAGTTTTGAGAAGTTCAGTCTCCAAGTTCTGGACGTTGGTTTTCTCTCGAAGTTTAGCAACATCAGCCCGATAGTTTTCTACAGCTTGTTGCTGTGCCTCAAATTTAGCTTCGGCATCGCTCTATGCCGCGTGAGTATCTCTCACTTGTTTTATAAGCACTTCTTCTCTCCGAGAATAAGAAGTGGAAGAAGTGGCGAGTTCTTTCTTAAGTTTTTCGACCTCTGCTTCAAGCTTTTCATTATAAGTGGCTGTGCTCCTCATTTCCGCATCATGCTGGTCAAGAGTTTTCTGCCATTCAGATTTGTCATTTTCCATTGTTAGCATGGCCTCAAGATTCACGCGATCTACTCTCTGAAGCTCGTCAACAAGCTTCTACCAGCTAGACATTCTCTCGATATCTAGTTTCACAGCATCAAGATTGTGCAGCATAGCCTTCTTGTCAATCGGGACCAAATCAAGGTCAAAGCGTACTCCCTTCAAGCACCAATGCGGAAACCGACTTTGAAGGGTGGTCGGGCCTTGTCCAACCTGACATGAGGGCCTGCCAATAATTGTTTGAATATCAGTACGAGCAAGGGCATGAGATTGGGAAGGTGCAGGAGCAGCGGGCTTTTCAGGAAGTTCAGACACCGGCTTTTCGCCATGTTTGGCCCTTTTACGTGCATCTTCAGGGATGTGACTTTTCCCTTTATCATCACGGGATTTCCGTTTATAGAATCATCTTCCATCTGGGAAGAGTCGTGTCCCTCATCTCGTCTTTCGTGGTGTTCTTCATAGGCGCGCCTTTCACGAGCTTTCCTTGCAGCTCTTTCTTCGTCAGTTTCCCAAGAGGCAGGAAGATACCTCCTGAGGTCATAAGCACCGAGCTTCCCATAATGCTGGAAATCATCGTAGTAAGAGCCACTTCTTTCCATTGGAGAATTTGAAAATGAAGAAAAGATATACTAAGAAATCTTGAAAGAAAGAGAATTGAATGCATATAAGTGCTGAAAAGTCTAACGTGTAAACTACTGTGTGCCGAATCATGAACCACTCCTAGGTTGAGAGGTGACAACGGATTTAACAGCTAGTGTCAATTCTTGAGATGATGGAGTCTGTTGTAGAACAAATGTCGCTTCAACTGCTGAACAAGTAACCTTAGCAGTGATAGGATCATCTTTAAAAAGCTCCTGCGAAGTAATCATCAGGTCGCTCAACCCTTCAAAGGTATCATCACCGCTGTGCCTAGCGGGACTTGTTCTCTCAGCTCCTTCGCCACCAGATCTCCCGGATTGTTGAGGAGGCTCCTCTTCTTCGATGACCGGGGGAAGTGCATGTTTGATGGATGACTCCGCAACATCAATCGAAGTAGAACACTTTAACAGGGAAGCCTCAACAGCATGTTCTTTCGGTGTAAATTCTCCAACGGGGACTAGGGCATCCGATGTTTTTACTGGAGAGTCGTGGACTTCATGAGGTTGGGTAGAACGAGAAGGGTGCAAAAGCCCGTACTGGTGCAGGAGTTCTTCTTTCAGCAAAAACTTAACACTTCTTTCTTCGACCGGCACGGTACTTAATCTATCAAAAGTCGCTTTGTGACTGGGATTTCTAGAGGGAGGAGGAAGTGTTGTAAAAGGAAAGAATGAAGTTAGCACTTAACAATCCGAATCTTGAAAAGCTGAAACGGAAAAAATGGGGATGGGCAATTTTATTTCCTTTTCTCCAGATGGCATAAAACCCTAAAGGACAGCGGACGAAGACGAATTGATTCAGAAAGCCGTGAGCACTTTCGAAAAAATTAGTAATAAGTTTACGATTTCTGGCAATTCTCACGAGTATAAAGGAGGGGTGGTCTTTATTCTTTGCAAATGAGCATAAGTAGCAAATTTCTTCGAAGCTCGGAAGACGGTTAAGTGTCCTCCTGAATAAAACACACAATCCCATCAGGATGGCATAGCCATTGGGATGTAGTTGAAAGGGAGAGATGGTTAGCCGGAAAAGGAGTTAATGAAGAAATTCATTGAAAGGAGGAAAGGCACCACAAAGGCACATCTGACAGTTGACGGCGACAAAACCAAGAGGTGGCCTGTCGGCAGTATCATTTGGGCCAGGAAATCTAGCATTCGCTTCGGCAATCCCAAATTGAGTACGTAGTTGATGGAATGTCCGCTGACTCAAGGTAGTTGGAGTTCTCTCCGGAGGATCGACCAATGGGTCAGCTATCGGAAAGACTCCTTCGGATTGCTCGATTATCTCTTCTTGAGAAGACATTCTACACAAGGAACTAGATATTCAAATATGAAGGTGCACGTTTCCTAAATGTGTAAAGTGTTGTGCAGATCTAATAAAATAATGAGAAAATATAACTGAAATTAAACTAATTAATAGCTGTTAGTTAAAAAGCTTCAGGACTTATTGCTTTAAGTTCAAGTACACTGTTGAAGCAGATAGATTAGCTTTGGTTGATTAATTCAGCATTGCCTTAATACCTCACTTGAGTTTGTTGATTCACAGCATTTCATATAATTTCTTTAAGTTGATTATCTTTTATCAACTAATCTGTCATTCGATGTGGGGTGTCAATGGCAGTATATTCGCCCTAGTTTTCTACAAATGTTGTGTTTAGCAGGTTGTTAGCTTACAAGTGAATATAATCTGTTAAGAAGTACAGCAAGGTCATACAAGTTATCTTGGCAGTTCAAATGAAGAATTCAAGTTAGAAGTACAGTCAAATTCTATGAAAATTCTGAAGCTTTCAAGTTTTGTTCAAGTCCTTAAGTCACAATCCAAGTATAATAAAAAAAAATCCTAAGTTCTAGGTCGCTCACGACCTAACAGATTGGATTGAGATTGGTCTAGGTCGGAAGCAGCTCAGAAAATTGTCCGACCTAAGTCATCCACACGACCTAGGCATTAAGCCGTTCACATGACCTAAAACTAGGTCGTTCACGCAATCTAAAGTTAAAGCCATAGATTGGCCGCGACCTACAACCTATGCCGCACAAAGTTAGGTCGTTGGTTTCTACGTCGTTATGTTTGGAGTTCTATTCTAGGAAGTTAAGCCACCAACAAGTGCCTAAGTGTTAGCTCGTCCGCGACCTAAGACCTATTCCACAACAAGTTAGGTCGCAAGAGAGTTAGGCAGCAACCAAGCTAGGTCGCAGGTACGATAGGTCGCGCGTCTTGTGATTAAGCCAATGAGCCTAAGGTCGGCCGAAGTTCCTCAACCAATTGTCTCCTAACACTCTTTGCTCCTCATCACTCAGCAAATTACCAAACAAACCCATTAACCCGATAACCTTCTATCAATCATCTTCCCAGTGACACCATTAAATCGCCCAAAACCGGCTTAGATCACCTCAGATCGATCATATATCCAATGCGTTACCGTATTCCTGTTAATTAAAACGTCAACGCCTCCTATGGCGATCAAAGACCGGTTGAGACATGATTCATAGTAAAACACAGCACATGAAGAAAGGATTTATTTTTCGACGATGGCCGTGATTGGGTATCGATCGAAATTACTTACACGATATAGTAGTAAAGATGGGTTGATGGTTGAGTAAATCGAATTCGCCTTTGGAAGCTCGAAAACTCGTTAATGATGGAGCAAGTTGTTAGAACGGATAAGTAAAAGCGGAAGGAACGAGATAACAGTTATATAAGGCGAATTGGCATACGAGTTAAGTTATCTCTTAAGTCGCTCACAACCTAGCAGAGTTATGTCGTAGTACACGACCTATGGTATAGGCATATACTTCGAGGGGCAAATGTTAACTCCACTCTTACACAGTTCAGCGACTTAAAAAGATCGGATGGACTAGCGACCTACGACTCAACGGGTTAGCGACTTATGTGAAGGCATGACCTAACTACCTAAGGGAGTAAGAGACCTAACACATAAAGTGAATCAGCAAGATGAGTGACCTAGCACACCAACGACCTATGGACTAAGGTGACCTAGCGACTTAAAGGAATACACGACCTACTAGCTAAGTGGATCTAACGACCTAACCAGTGAAGCTACCTCGCGACCTAACTACTAAAGCAAAGTACCGACCTAATGAAATGAGCGACCTAAGGATGGAGCGGTCTTAACGACCAAAAGAGCTTACGACTTTAAGGCTCCTACAACCTAGCTACCCTCTAAGTCACCCACGACCTAAAGGTGTACGCGACCTAGCGAGTTAATAAGGGAAGCGACCTAATGGGGATAAAGTTCTCTAGCGACTTACGACTTATACCTAAGTCGCTCACGACCTAAGCTTACCAGAGGAGCCTCCTATGCCGCTTTATACTTAGGTCGGCCATGACCTATGACTTGCCAGTTTCTCCAGAGCAATCAAGTATACCGTGTATAAGCTGTAAGCGGCTCCCACTAGGTCGCTTGCGACCTACGACTTAACACCGAGCCCTACTATAAATAGCTTGCCTACTCTAACTAAAAGGGAATCTTTTTGGGTCATTCTTGGAACATCGACACTCTGCTGAATTCTCGACTCACTCGACACTTCAAACACGAAAGACATCTCAACAAACTTCAAGAGGAAATCTAACATAATCAACATGGATTAAAAGAATTCTTCTACATCAGAGTTATAGTTGTTTGTCTCATCAGTATTGTCATTGAAGATTGTTGTAAAGTTGTAACTAATTCAGTAATAAAGAGGATTAAAGTGGACTTAGGCTTAACCTGAAGCCGAACCACTATAAAACTGCTGTCTTTTCCCATTTTCTCTATGACTTTTCTACTTGTTTTTAATTCCCGTATTCACGAGTGGTGCTTTCACTTAATCACTACATACACCGGGGTGTTAGCGTTCAATTTTTAGCGTTAATAAATTTAATATTTCTATTTTAAGTTTTTATTTCGACGGTAATAATATCATGGTTGTTACATTATTTTTGTTGTTGAATGATATTGTTCTAGCTGTGATATTGTTGATGAATCATACAGAGGGAAATTAACTGCAATGTAATTGATTTATTGGCTAATTTCCACTTTGTTTGAGTTTGAAATGGTGGGATTATCAAGGTATGTTTAATATAATTAATGGATAATTAAATTTTATATTTTAGTTAGTCTCTAAATATAAGTACATTGTGTATATTTAGGTTCATAATACAAGGAAAACCACATTTCTTACCTTGTTTGTATTGCATGGGCTTTGTAATCATTCACTAGTATAAAGTACGCACCTTAATCATGATTTGAAATTTTCCTTCGATTTGGGAGGTATCAATGCATATATTTGTTAATATGTGAAATTTAATTGAAAATTTAATGTGAAACTGGTTTCTAGTATATTAAAAGGAAAGATATTTTGCGTCGTGTACATCACTTGTTCGTTATTAGTAATTTAGTGCATGTATGCTGGAATATTTCATTTTTCTGAATTAGATTCGTTAATAGTATGATACAAGGCAACTATAGTGGAGACTTGTTTGGTTGTCATATGCTAGAAATGTGCACTTTAGACAAGACGTTTAGAATTAAGGGGAAACAATATATTTCTAATACCACAAGTGCATTTAAAAATAAGAATTTTTTCGAATAACAATGTTTAAAATTAATTCTATAAATAAAAGATTCAAACTTGATAGATTACGAGTACTCGGTCGGTCAAAACCAAAATATTCGTATGGGTCCAAAACGATAGTTTTAAGAGTCAACATGATTTTAAATTCATTGAACCAGAAATAGGATTTCTTATTTAATGGGATTAGTTTAACACACAATAGCATATCAGGCCTCTTCGAAAATATATTGGAACTTAGTCTAATGGATAAATGAATCATTAAATTGAATTTATCGCATTTAATTACTTTTGTTATCGGGCTTCATATTTTGACATAAGCATAAAATTTGGAGTACTCCTAATAAGTCCTATTTACATACTCGACCAACATATCATCCATTCAAATTTAATGTGCATTTACTTTAACAATAACTTTATCACAGTAAACTGATAGGTGACCATAGGACTATCTGAAGACGATGATACTAGGAGCTTCGACAACTTAATGTGCATTTACATCGTCGACTATTAAGGTAACATAACAAATTTTCCAAGTTAATAATTCCATTTTTCTACATTCTTCCTTTTTGCGATACTCGTTTACCATCAAAGATGGCTAAAACCATGAGGTTCCAAAAAAAAAATTAGTTTATATAAAATCTCATTTTTGTGCGCTTAATAGAATCATATGTAATAAACAGTTCATTTTATAGGCCCTTAAGCGGTCCGATAAGTCTAATTGAAACATGGTATGTATATATGAATGTAACACATTTGTCTAGTAGTTGGATTAAGTCTAATTTTCATACATGGACACAACCACTCTCATAAGTCATTAACTCATTTATGGCATTGCACTAGCATTTTTTTGATACTATTACTAAAATGGTATATGATATGTTCAATAAAATAATCAATATTTTTTTTGTTTCCAGAGTAGACAAATTGCATTAATATTTTCAAATCTAGGGTTTTCTTCTACCATGGGAGATATAAATCTCTCTATCAAATCCAAATCTAATCCCCCTCTCTCTTGTCCTTCTCCTCAAGATAGGCCACCTGAAACCCTTTTCAGAATGCCGAATAATGTCATCATCGATAATGAGGGCTTCCAATTGGTTCAAACAAGATCGCAAAGGAGAAATCAGCCCAGAATTGGTCAGACTCGGTCTCAGATCAGTAGTAATCAGAGAAGGAATGAGGATCAGAAGATCAATTCTTTCAGGGACAGGACCAAGCAGACGCAAAGTGAAAAACCACCAACAAAGTTCACCCTAAATAGAAAACTAGGATAGAAATCTTTGGCTGATATTGTCTCAGAGCAATCTAACGAACCAAAGGATGAAGATTGCAGTCTTGAAACCATTTCGCCTATCCAAATCAATAAAAAGAAATATGGTGTAGTAAAAGAGGCAGTTTGTAAAAGAGCTATGGAGTGTTGGAATAATTCCGTCTAGGTATATGTTGTTAGTAGTAAACAATATTTCGTGTTTTTCAAAGAATATATTAAAAGAGTTTGGAAACCAAAAGGTGAGTTTGAAATCTTTTCTAGAGAAAATGGTTTCTTTCTGATTAAATTCTATGATTCACAAGACTGCAACACCATAATTCAGAATGGTCCATATTTCTATAACGGCAAACTCATCATTATGAGAAGGTGGACGGAATTATTGAAGATGGACAGAGATCTTTTGTCAACTTTGCCGGTATGGATTAGATTACCCAGCGTAAATCTCAAATTATGGGATAGAGAGGCGTTTAGCATCATGGCAAGTATTATCGGAAAACCCATTAAAATGGACGCAGCAACCGCCATGAAGACGAGATTGAATTATGCTCGAATTCTTGTGGAAGTTTCTGCAACGGATGAACTTCCAGATGAAATTTGTTTAAATCTGTATAATGGGGAAAACATTATACAAAAGGTCGAGTATGAATGGGTTCCACCAAAGTGTAGCATTTGTAAATGCTTCGGTCATACTAAGGAGCAGTGCAACCAGAAGTACTTGTGGATTCCCAAAAAGAATGATAAAAATTTAGTACGTATACAAGAAAATAGATCTGAAACAGTTCAAGAAATTAATGTCAGTGAAGGTACAATATCTCAGTCAAAACCTCAAGAAGATGTAGATCGAATCTATCAAGATGATATCATTTTCGATCAAGAAAGCAATTCTAAAGAACTCATTGATCAAAACAATCAGATCATGGCGATGGAAGTTCATCTGCAAAGCGAAAAAACTTCAAATGATCAAGATCTGACAAACATAAAGGAGGGTAAATATAAATAGGTCTTTGACTCTGAAACCCCCCATATTCCAGAGTCATGTTTAATTACAGGCCAGAACAATACAAGATTAGTCAAAAAAATTCAACGAAATTCTAATCTATTCAATAATCAAAGGCTGAGAAGGGATCTTCCTCTACACTTGCTGCAGATTTTGAGAGAAATGGTTGCTCAACATTGTCTCGCAAGGGTGTTCAACCTCCAGAGCAGGCTGCAATGTCTGATTGTAATGAATCAGAATTGCCTCGCACAGCTTCTTTTGATATATATTTAATCAAGATTCCAGAATCTTCACAAATGGAAGAAGATAAATCTGAGGAAAAAGACAGTGTTGAAGATTTTGACATATCAGAATTACATATTAGTAAGACAAAATCATCTAGTAAGTTAAAGGGAAGTAAAGAGAAAAAAGATTTCAAACAAAAATATATATCAATTAACCCAGAGTGGGATCAAATGTCCACCAGATTGAAGGCCAAAGGTACTGATAATAAAAGGAGAGGTAGTACAATTTCAATCCCTTTTTTAATATCATATATACGACTATTTTTGTATGGAATGTTAGGGGGATGAATACCCCAGTTAAACAATCTGATATACTACATATGATTAATATATAAAAACCTGCTATTATTGTCCTTATTGAGAATAAACTGAATGATGAAAACTTTGATAGATTCTGTATTAAAATGTCCAGTAATTGGAAAGCTATTCATAATAATGATTGTGGCTGTAAAGGTAGAACTATTGTTATCTGGGACTCTAATGTCTGGAATAATATAAACATAAATAAAGACAGTCAATTTATAGATTGTAATTTCAGAAATATTGGTGGTTTTTATATACAAGTTACTGCTGTATATGGTAGTAACTTTGAAATTGAAAGAAATGTTTGGTGGCAAAAATTCAAAAATCTCTAAATTACATATATAATTTCCCTTGGATTGTATTCGGGGATTTTAATACTGTTTTTCATGTTAATGAAAAGTTTGGTGGGATTAAGATCCCTCAGAATAAGCTTGATAATGTCATTAAATTTCTTTTAGATTCTGGGCTTGTTGAGCCAAATATTAGTGGTAGTAAATATACATGGAAATCTGGTTTAGCTAAAAGTATTCACTGCAAATTATATAGAATTTTGTATAATAAATACTTTTTAAATAAATTTCCTGATATACCTGTTCTACTTTGGAACATAACTTAAGTGATCACACTCCTCTTCTAGTTAACCTTGTAGTTAATAGTGTTGCTAATACTAAAGCACACCCATTTAGATTCAAAAACAGTTGGGTTCTGGAAGAAGATTACAAAATTTTGATGGAAAATTGCCATAGTTTTTCCTGTAATGGATCCAAACAATTTCAGTTTTGTATGTTTTTGAAATTCACTATGAATAATCTTAATAAATGGAATAAAAATAAATATTGTAATAAAAGTAGGATTGCTGAATTGAGAAATGAAGGTAAAACGTTACAAATGAATGTTGATAATAAACCTAATGATTTGAATGAAATTAATAAAAAAATTCTAAATCAAATAGGTTGTCAATGAGATGTATAAAGAATCTGTAGATGCTAGACAAAAAGCAAAGACTAATTGGCTTACTTTAGGGGATGATTGTACCAAGTTTTTTTATGCAAAGATGAGTAATAGAAAACACCTTAATAACATTGGTTGCATTTTTGATAGAGAGGGCCATTTAGCTAATTCATATGAGAAAGTTTCCGCGGAAGCTGTTAAGTTTTATAAGGAGCCTTATTTTTCTGCATCTATTGAAAGGGAGTTTGCAGATATAACTTGTAAAAATATCTTACATAATAATGCTGCAGAAATCTTACTAGCTCCTATGGATATTGATGAAATAAAATTTATTGTTTTTAATGTTAGGGACAACAAAAGTCCTTAGCCTGATGATTTCAATGCTAAATTTTTAAAAAATATTTGGGAGTTTATAAAACAACAAGTGACTGATGTGGTCAATGAATTTATGAACAGTGGTAAAATTCTTAAAAGTATTAATCATACATTCATTACCCTTATTCCAAAAAATAAAAACCCCGTTGATATAGGTTATTACAGACCAATTTCATGTTGCAATTTTATTTACAAAATTATTGCTAGTGTGCTTAGTAATAGAATTAAAGTGTTTCTGCCTTTTCTTATTGCAGAAAACCAGAGTGCTTTTGTTCCTGATAGGCTTATATATGAAAACTCCCTTTTAGCTCATGAAATGGTCAGAAAATTTAATACAAAACAGGGTGAAAATGTATGTATTAAGATTGATCTGCAAAAAGCATATGATAAGGTTAACGGACACTTTATTCGTCACATTATGATGTGTATGGGTTTTCGTATAAAATTTTATGATTTGATATTTGAGTGTATTAACACCCCCACATTTTCTATTCTTATTCAAGGTAAGGCTGAAGGGTTTATAAGGTCTAATAGGGGTCTAAGACAGGGGGATCCCCTGTCTCCTTATCTTTTGCTATAGTGATGGAATATTTTTCTATCCTTATTGAAATAGAAAGTATTAAAGGTAAAATGCATCCTATAAACAGAATTCAGCCATGTGTAAATCACTTGATCTATGCTGATGATCTTATGGTTTTTATTAAAGCTAATAAAGATAATGCAGAATCTATTAAATACATTTTTGATAAATTAAAAATTCATGCTGGGCTTCAGCTTAATGTTAATAAGTGTAAAGCCTATTTCAGTAAAGCCTGTAAGTTCAAAAATGAATTTTTAAACATTTTACAAATAGAAGAGGGTTTTCTTCCTATCAAATACTTAGGTTTGCCTCTTTCTACTAATATGATTAAGAGTTCAGATTGCTCAATTCTTATTGATAAAATTCAGGAGAGAATGGAAACATGGTCTTGCAAATTACTCTCCATTGCTGGTAGACTAGAGCTTATTAAGACAGTGGTTTATGCTATTATCCTATACTGGTTACAAACATTTCAAATCCCTGCTACAACAATTAAAATATTGGGAAACAGATGTCCAGATTTTCTGTGGAAAGGCAAATACCACAAAATTAGTTGGATTAATGTGTGTAGAAAAAAAAATAAAGGGGGTTTTGGTATTAGAAATCTTAAAGATTTGAGTACTACTTGCCATTTAAAATTATTTTGGAGATTCATTAGTTCAGATTCTTTGTGGGCTAGATGGATGAGATCCATGTACTTAAAACAGGAAAATTTATGGACTACTATTGATAAAAATAATCAATCAAATACTTGGAAACATATTTTAGATTGTAGGGAAATTGGTAAATCAATTGTTGATAGAAAATTTTTAGATGGAAAAAACACCATTTTGTAGTTTGATCCTTGGTTCAATAATGAAACATTTATAAATTGGGTTGGGTGGAACAGTTTTGTTTTATGTGGTAACCCTAATGATAAAGTTTCTGATATTATAGTTAATAATCAGTGGCACCCAGAGATTCATCCCATCACTAGCCCCCATAAAAATGATATTTTCAATATTTAGTTTGATAAATATGCAGAGAATGATTACTGGGAGTGGAAAGCTAACAACAGAGGGAAGTTTTCTTTTAAAGAAATTTGGAATTTTATCAGAATTAAATATCCTACTGAAGTGTGGTATCAGTGCATCTGGAATAGAGTGAATTGTCCCAAGATGGCATTTTGTACTTATTTTGCTATAAAAAACAGATTGCCAAAATGGGACAGGATTAATAATGTAATGACCCGTAAATTTTCGATAATTAAAATAGCTAATTTAATAAGATTTCGTGATTAGGTGTTAGAAAAAATTTGTAAGTCATTGGAATAATAATAACTAGAATGAAATGCAATAAAATTTTATCTAAGTTAATTATTTATGAATTGAATGGAATCCCAAATCAATTGAAATAATATGTAGTCAAAGGTAACTGAATGAATTTGTATTGTATAGGTAGTGTTAACCCTGTTCTGCCAACGAGATGAAACTTGGGCCGACTCATCCATTTAAGGTCTTTAACGACTCATCGGATTTACGACTCAGGGGGCTTCAGCAACTTAAGGAAGGGACCGACTCAACTGGTAGCGAGTCAATTAGCTGACGAGCTAAGGCTCAAGGCGACTTAGAGGAGTAGAACGACTCATGGAGGTTGGCAGTTCATGATACAGGCCGACTCATTGAGTTACCGACTCAACAAAGTTCACGGTTCATACGAGACGACTCAGGAAGCCTCACGACTCATCAAGCCACCGACTCAATAAGTCAATGACCTAAAGCTCAGAGCGACTTAAAGGGTTACGACTCAAGGGGTTAACGATTCACAAGGCAGACCGGCTCAGTGCATTACCCACTCATCAAGGCTATCGCCTCAGCGACTCAACAAATCCACGACCCATCATAAGAAACGACTCAAGAGGATTGACAACCTAAAAAGATAAGTCCCTAAGTCGCTTCACCTATGCACCGCTACCTGATAAGTCGTCGACGACTTAACGGCTCATGACTCAGAATGACTCGTCCGCGACTTAAAGCCATTGAATCGTATTCCATTGCCACAGTATCTATTCCTATGAGAACTAACTCGTAAGCGACTCATGACTTGGAATTCTGGAAAGCGAACTATTGAGAGACCAAAGGCTTAAGCAGCTAAACCGGCCACGACTCAACTTGACTCGGCCACGACTTAGCCTAAGTCGGTCACGACTCAGGACTTGGGCGAAAAACTTCTGTCCAGATTTGCCTATAAATGCATGGCCACCCCCAACATTCAAAGGACTTTTTGGCTGATTCATTTCAAGCGCCGTTACTCTGCTGCATTGAGAACTACTTCAACACCTTCAAGGAACTTCACGAAGAAATCAAACAAGTCTAACATGTGTTCAAAGATTCGGATCGACATTGAAGTTTAGACTACTTGTTCTAAGTCACTTGAAACTCAAAGTGTGTTGTAATCAAAGTGTAACTGCATTGATTTGTAATCAAATCATCAATAAAGATATTCAAAGTGGGCGTAGGCTCTCTCTTAAGCCGAACCACTATAAGATTACTGTTGTTTACTACTTTTTCACTGTTATCTGCTTATAATCTGTTCCCGAGCTATCGGGTGGTGCTTTCACAATCTCACTTCATACACCGGGGTGTTAGCGTTCAAATTTTAGCGTTAACATTTTTGGTGCTTTCACTGAGAACTCGAACTCAGGCGAGTTATCATCATTGATTCACAGAGGTTTGTAGAGAGAATTTCCTTGAAAACCAGAAGTCTATCCGAGATTATGGCTCCTGGAAGGAAGAGTAGATCTGTCAGATCTGGGAATATTCAAGAGGGAACCTCCGCTTCCCCTATATCGAATCAAGCCACTCCAGCTGTCGGAGTTACAAAGGCAGAGCTGGATGCTGCAATCTTAGGGCTGAACCAACAGATAAATGCCCAAAATGCACAATTCGAGGCTCAGAATGCCCAGAATGCCCTAATTCTAAATAGGTTGAACGATTTGCTTGGGGCAAACCGTCAACCAGCGGGTAATGAAAGGAATTTTGCTGGCAACTTTCATGATGCTGAAGAAAGAAATGCTCCTGAAAGGGCTGCTAGCCCCTTTGAACAAACACTTCCAGAGGTTGGTGGATCTAGAACTCGACTTGATGAGGAGTATCTTTCTGGAATGATCCGACAAATCATGAAAGAGAGTATGCAGAGGGTTGAAGACGAGAAAGAATGGGGTTTCGCCCCAAGTAAGACTCCATTTACTGAGAAAATCTTAAAGGCTGAATTCCCAAGGAAGTTTGTCCCTCCAACCATTCCAGCTTACAAGGGGACAAGTGATCCAAACGAATTCTTATACAAGTATGATTGGCACATGACAGGTGCCAGAGCCTCTGATGAAATAAAGTGCCGATATTTCCCTGTGCATCTCGAAGGCGTAGCTCTGCTTTGGTTCACCAAGCTGCCAGTCCGATCTATCGATCAGTTTTTTGACTTAACCCGGAAGTTCAAGGAGCAGTTCAGACTATATGCCTCAAAAGCCAAGGATATCATGTCACTGTCAAGTTTGGAGCAGAATCCAGGAGAGACTATCAGATCTTTCTTAAACCGCTTTAATATAGCGTTAGCTGAGGTGGACAACGCAGAACCGCGAATGATATTGACTTATCTGATGAAGGGTATTGACAAGTCGAGCGAATTTGGGAAATGGCTAAACATGAAGGAACCAAATTCCCTTGAAAAATTCTATAAAAAAGCAGATGAATTCATACGCTTAGAAAGCCGTCCCGTACCGGTAAAGGCAGTGTTGGAAAAAGCTGAAGATAACACTGTTGCTCCAGGCAAGAATGAATCTGTAGGGAAAAAAAGGGAGAATAACAATGGGAAGAAGCAGAGCAATCTGAAGAAGCCCCGATCCTTCAAGCCATCAGAGTATACTCCTTTATCAGATACGCCGGAGCGTATCTACCTTGCCACTAAAGATTCTGTTGACTTGCCTAAACCTCCTCCTCTAAGGACCGGGAAAAGGGCTATACAGAGTGGGAAGTTCTGCCGCTTCCATAATCAACCCGGTCACGAGACCGACGAATGCCGCCAGTTGAAAAATCTGATTGAAGAGTTACTAAGGGAGAACAAACTGCAGCAATTCGTGAAAAAGAATAGCAACAATCCTGCTCATCTAGTCAGGGGCAACAGGCTCCTACTCATCAGCCTAGGACGATTGAGAAGGCTGCAGGACATGAATCTGGAAGGCCCATTATCAATGTCATTGCAGGAGGACCTCACCCAGCAGGCAGAAGCTGGGGTGAGATGGAAAGGTATACCCGAGCTTTAAAGTATGTACCGACCGAGGAAGATGTATTCGTTTTGGAGGGTGCTACGCCCTTGAAGCAACAAAGAACTTTCGATGATGATATTGTGTTCAAAGCTAGGGATTCCGCAGGTATTGAAGCTCCTACCTTGGATCCCTTAGTCATCTCGGCTGGTATCGGGCCAGCTATTGTCAGAAGAGTTCTCATTGATTGTGGCGCATCCTGCAATATTCTCTTCAAGAAAACATTCGACCAAATGAAGATCCCTATGGCTGATGTGCAAGCCTCATCGCAGAAAATTGCTGGCTTCACTGGGGAGCCAAAGCAGCCGGTAGGAACCATTGATTTGTTTGTGGAACTTGGAGAAGGAGAGAGAAAAGTGGTCCGCAAGCAAACTTTTGTGATTGTCGATGAATTTTCTGCTTACAATGCTTTCCTTGGTCATCCAACTCTGGCAGCGTTTAAAGCTGTTCTTGCCCCGTGGTGCCTCACTATTAAATTCCCTACAGACGATGGAGTAGGAGTTATAAAAGGGGATCAAAATGCTGGGCGAGAGTGTTACCTGACAGAGCTACGAGAAACCAGAAAAAGAGAAATGGGAAAGAATGCGGCAGCCCCAGTCCGCATCAAAGAACCAGCCTTGTAGCAATTACAGGGCGGACCCTGCACCGGCGAGCACAGCGGAGCAAGGAAAGAGATGGACCCTAGAAAAGTCAGTGCAGGAGAAAATAAAGTGGCACCGGTGGAAACGACAATACTAATACCTGTCGACCCAAAGGACTCAAACAAAGTGCTGAATGTGGGTTCACAACTTAATGCGTCAATTCAGAATATCTTAATATCTTTTTTAAAGGCAAATTTGGATGTTTTTGCTTGGACTCATGCTGATATGTGCGGAATATCCCCAGAAGTTGCAGTGCACGCTCTAAATATTGATCCAAAATTTACACCTGTGAAACAGAAAAGGAGAACTCAAGGTCCAGAAAGGTCGGCGGCATTAAAAGAAGAAGTTGATCGGCTCATGGAGAATAATTTTATCAAAGAGTCTACCTATCCGAATTGGGTTTCAAATCCAGTGCTGGTTAAGAAAGCCAACGGAAAATGGAGAGTATGCATCGATTTTTCAGATCTAAACAAGGCCTGCCCCAAAGATTGCTTCCCATTACCCAGAATTGACCAATTGGTAGACGGAACAGCGGGACACGAATTGTTATCTTTTATGGATGCTTACTCCGGATATAACCAGATCATGATGCATGAGTCGGATCAGGAGGATACGAGCTTTATCACCGACACTGGTCTTTACTGCTGCAGAGTTATGCCCTTCGGGTTGAAGAATGCAGGGGCAACATACCAAAGACTCGTTCATGCTATGTTCAAACCACAACTGGGCAAGACTATGGAAGTCTACGTCGATGACATGTTAGTAAAGTCTAAGAAAGCGGTGGATCACATAGAACATTTAGCAGACATGTTCGCTGTCCTTCGGAAATACAGAATGAAGCTCAATCCTTTAAAATGTTCATTCGGAGTGGAATCCGGCAAGTTTTTAGGCTTCATCGTGAGCGCTAGGGGCATTGAGGCTAGTCCAGCTCAAATTACTGCATTGAAAGAAGTCAAAGCTCCTAAAACGAAGATGGAATTGCAAAGTCTCAATGGAAAAGTCGCCGCCTTAAGTCGGTTCATTTCCAAAGCCACAGATAAATGCATCCCATTCTTTGACGCTCTAAAGAAAGGAAAGAAAAACTTCGATTGGACTCCCGAATGCCAAAAAGCCTTTGATGAATTGATTTGCCATATGGAAACGCCTCCAATACTTTCTAGGCCTGGCGATGGCGAGGATCTTCTTATATACTTGGCAGTATCATCTCATGCTTTAAGTGCAGCGCTGATACGGGAAGACAAAAGGATTCAACATCCAGTTTACTATATCAGCAAAAGACTCACTGGGGCAGAGATGAATTACTCTAAGTTGGAAAAACTCGCCTATTGCTTACTAATTGCGTCTAGGAAGTTGAGGCAATATTTTCAAGCTCATCCTATCAGAGTCCTCACTAATCAACCTTTAAAGCAAGTCCTGTTTCGCCCTGAAACTTCGGGTCGTCTTCTAAAGTGGAATATTGAACTTAGTCAGTATGACATCACTTATCATCCCCGGAAAGCAATCAATGGACAAGCTTTAGTGGATTTCATTGCAGAGTTCACAGATAAGGGTAACAGTGAGGAGGAAACGGTCGACAATACCCCAATCCAGTGGAAGTTATATGTCGATGGTGCGAGAAACGACTACTGTTCTGGAGCCGGAGATGTACTTGGGACCCCTGAAGGTCGATCATTATGCTATGCGCTAAGATTGGAATTTCCTTCAACAAACAATGAAGCAGAATACGAAGCCCTTATCGCTGGCTTAAGGATTGCTAAAGAACTAAACATCCGAGCGTTACAGATATTCAGTGATTCTCAGCTTATTGTACGCCAAGTCAAAAAGGAATTCCAAGCAAAAGGGGGGAATCTGCCCGCCTACTTGTCAAAGGCTTGGGAACTCCTGGGTGATTTCGATCATTACATGATAAGTCACATTCCTCGAGAAGAAAACATGAAAGCAGATTCTCTCGCAAAGTATTCTAGCACAGGCGAAGCTCAATTTCTGGGGCTAACTCCAGTGGAGGTCCTGTCGACTCCTAGCATTGATGAGATGGACATTGATTGGATCATGAGCATGTCTCAAGAGCAAGAATCATGGATGACTCCGATGACAGAATATCTGCTCAATGGATCCTTACCAGGGAACTCAAAAGAACGACAAAAGCTACTGAGAAAAGCCTCTCGATACATAATCCAGGATGGCCGGTTATACAGACGGGGATTCTCAATGCAATTACTTCGATGTGTATCCGGGGAAGAGTCTAAAGCAATCCTAGCAGAGGTACACGGAGGAGAATGTGGTGATCATTCAGGTGGCCAGACATTAGCAAAGAAAATTCTCCGATACGGATATTTTTGGCCAGAAATTAATCGAGATGCAGCAGAGTGTTCCCGAAAATGTGACAGATGTCAAAGGTTCGCCAAAATTCCTAGAGCTCCTTCCACTGAACTCACACAGATGGTCAGTCCATGGCCGTTTGCAATATGGGGAATAGACCTTGTAGGACCGTTGCCAACTGCCAAATCTGGAATTAAATATGCCATTGTTGCTGTAGATTATTATACTAAGTGGGCAGAAGCTGAACCACTAGCTACTATCACCTCAAAGAAGATGATAAGTTTTGTGACTAAAAACATCATTTGCAGATACGGTGTGCCTCAAAAAATAATTACAGACAATGGAACTCAGTTTGAAAGTGAAGAATTCCAAGATTTTTGCAAGCGATTCAAAATCCAGAAGAGCTTCTCAGCAGTGGCTCATCCGCAGGAAAACGGGCAAGTGGAAGCCATGAAAAAAATTATTAAGTCAACCATCAAGAAGCAACTAGAAAGAGCAAAAGGTGGTTGGGTTGATAAGCTACCACTGGCACTATGGGCATACAGAACCACTCACAAAACTGCGACTGGGCACACCCCGTTTTCATTGGCATACGGGTCAGAGGCAATGATTCCGGTAGAAATAGAAGTCCCTTCACACAGAAGAATCCATTTCAATCAAGCAGAGAACGAGAAGTTACAGCTTGAAGCGCTAGATCTCCTTGATGACAAAAGAGATGAGGCTAATCTCAGAGTTGCAGCTCATCAGCAAAAGATAGCCAGACATTTCAATTCCAAAGTTCGCCAACGCAGCTTTGAGATTGGAGACCTAGTCCTGAAGAGAATTATGACAGCGACAGGTGTGTTTGGGCCAAATTGGGAAGGACCATATGTCATAGGTCAAAAGCTTCTTGACGGCACATTCAAACTCACCACTGTTGAAGGAGATCAAATTCCAAGGGCATGGAACAGCAATCATTTGCGTCCATACTTTACTTGAAAATTTTGTTGAAATATTGTAAAAAGAATTATGCATGTATGATTCTTGTAATTGAAGGCAATTGTAAAACTGATGCAAGTAAATAATGAAAGAATATAAAGTGGATGTAGGCCCAATTTCCTGGCCGAACCACTATAAATCTTGTGTTCCTTTTTATTATTACATGTTTGCTTTATTTTCGATATAAAAAAGTACATAGAATGTATTGCTGAAATGTCGATTTAAATTTTTGCAGACAATGGAAGTGAAACTTGCACATAATAAGGCAAAGTGATTCTCGCCAAATTTCAAGTCACAAAAGCCCCGAATTCAAATCCTAGATAGGAGGTACTTCAATTGAACGGCCTATGATTTCGACAGAAATGGGCCTTTGCTAATAAATTGAGATCGTTTGAATAAACAAACATCCAATTAAGAAGCTAATGCTCATTCTCACGAACTTGCCTGACAATGAAGCACACTTCCTTGGATTAAACAAGTTACTTGTAAGAAAAGGGAATGAAAGCTAAAAAAAAAAGAAAAAAAAAAAGAGGATCACTGAAAAGGCATAAGCAAGTGGACAGAGGAGCAACCAAAGCCATCATCGGCAGCACAAGTCCTCTTCGGAGGCACGACTCTTCGGAGGATAAAGACCTCTAATGGGTCATATGCCACAAAAAAGAAAGTTCTCTACTCAACAAAAAAGATTGGAGGAGTCATGACCCTCCAACCATGAGAGAGTAACTTCCAGGCGATGAAAACCCTCTCTGAGGCACATTTCACCAGGAGTTGAAGTGTAACGACCGCTCTTCGGAATTTCACTTCACCAAAGTTGATATGCAAACAAAATAAAAGACCTCTTCGGAGGCACATTTCACCAGGAGTTGAAGTGTAACGACCGCTCTTCGGAATTTCACTTCACCAGAGTTGAAATGCAAACAAAATAAAAGACCTCTTCGAAGGCACATTTCACCAGGAGTTGAAGTGTAACGACCGCTCTTCGGAATTTCACTTCACCAGAGTTGAAATGCAAACAAAATAAAAGACCTCTTCGGAGGCACATTTCACCAGGAGTTGAAGTGTTACGACCGCTCTTCGGAATTTCACTTCACCAGAGTTGAAATGCAAACAAAATAAAGACCTTCCTGGAAGCCCACGTTTCACCGAGATTGAAATAAAAGTTCCAAGTGTTGAAACGTGAAAAGGCTTTCTTCGAAGGCACAACTCTTTGGAGGTACACGTTTCACCAAGATTGAAATAAAACTTCCAAGTGTTGAAACGTGAAAAGGCTTTCTTCGAAGGCACAACTCTTTGGAGGTACACGTTTCACCAATTCCAAGTGTTGAAACATGAAAAATCCCTCCTCAGAGGTACAACCCCCTCCCGGGGACACAATTAAAAAGAAAGACCTCTTCAGAAGCCCACGTTTCACCGAGATTGAAATAAAACTTCCAAGTGTTGAAACGTGAAAAGGCTTTCTTCAAAGGCACAACTCTTTGGAGGAACACGTTTCACCAAGATTGAAATAAAACTTCCAAGTGTTGAAACGTAAAAAATCCCTCCTTAGAGGCACAAATTTCTATTTAAAAAAAAAATCCTCATCAAGGGCATACTTTAACTTTCAAAGGAAGAATTAAAGTTAAAGTACCCTTCAGAGGCCCGCTTCACCACATAGAAGAATTCACTTGGCAAAATGTGTACATAAAAAAAAAAGAGTGATTTCTTCGAAGGACGAAGCATAAAAACTTATATGAAGGAAGTTGCACTCTACGAAAATTTTCTTCGAGAATGAAGTAATTATTCTTCAGAAAATGAGAGTGCAAGTCCCCTCAAAGTATGCGATATTGCAGCAAGCTTATGGTATGGGGGCAACATGGTATAGTTACATACACAATGGTATAGCTACATCGGTAAAGTACGCTCAAACAACATACCACAAGCTCACCGTAATATCATATAAATAAACTTGTGCAAAAATGAATAATAAATGCATTCTCAAATTCAAAAAAAAGTCTGTACAAATAAAGGATCATTTTATTCAATTGCAGATACAGGTTTCAAAATAAAAAAAGCAGGGGCCGGTGCCTGCACAACATCCGACCATTACACAAAAAAGGAATCAAAAAGCCCGAAGCCCAACTCTTCATTTCTTCTTGCCACCTTTAGACCCTTTACCCGGCCGAATGGTTAGCTTTTCAGGTCTTTCAGGTCGGTCTGAAGGCGTAAGGGAAGAAGGGGAGGGAGGTGCAACTGGTGCCATTTCCGGTTCCTCTTCGGTAGTGATGATTTTCTTCCCCCTCCTCTTCGATGTCCCGTGCTTCTTTCTTCTCTTCGAAGAAGACTCACTCCCTGGAGTAACAAGAGCGGACAAACCTACGTCGTCAGAAGGAGTCCGCTCCGGAGAGATCTCGCCTCCTTCAAGTCCCTCGTCTTTCTGCTCCTGCGAAGCAATAGGAACATCCAAGCCATGAAGAGCCTCAAATTGCTCCTCTTGTGACCCGGGTTGTGAAGCAGAAGGAGGAGTCACCTGAAGAGATGGAGGAGGGATGACCGAAGGAGGCGAAGTCTGCACGGTACTTGGTGTCTCAACTGCAGAAGAAGAGAAATTGAAAATGTTAGTATCTCCCCAAAAGAAGGGAGATATGGGTTCATCGAGATTCAAGAAGTAATCGAGAAGCTCATCAAATTTTTGAGGAATAAGCAGGCGATCCACCTGAATCGGACCAATGTCGAAATTACCTGAAGATGTTGGCTTCGTCAGTTTAGTCTCATAATTTTGAGACCCAATATCCTCCAAAGCCTCATCATCAGTAGGGGTAATTACCCGGTTCTTGTAGGAGGCAGCGAATGAGCACTGGAACCTGCGATGTCAACTTCAGAAGAAACTAGAGGACGTTCAGAGGTAGTAGGCGGTACTCCTTTTTCAGAACGCTCCTCTTCCGCCATCCCAATCCGCGCTCTGGCGAGTTGCTCTTTTCCCTTGGCAAGAGCGGCGCGGGCTTCATCGTCAAGATAATGCTCTTCAAGGGCTGACTCAGCATATCCAGCACCTTTACCACCGAGCATATCAAGTGCTGCCTCCCAAACTTCAGCCAGTGTGATTTCATACTTGGGGCCTAGAAAGGCAAGGCTGCCACGCCCCAAAATGCTGTGCAGATAGAAATCAAATAATGTGGAGCTAATGTCAGCTTTGGTTGCTTGATGGGCCTCTTCGGCCGCGAGTTTACCAGCAACAGCCTCGTCACGCTCCTTTTCGGCCATAGCAAGTCGAGTTTTTAACAACTCTATCTCCAAGCTTTGAGAGCCAGTCTGTTCTCGCAGCTGTGAAGCTTCAGCGCGATATTCTTCTATGACCTTCTCTTTGTATGCAAGCTTATCTTCGACTGCCCTTTGACTGGCATACACATCTCGTACTTGTTGCTGAAGCATGCTCTCCTTTTGAGAATGGAAAGTAGATGAAGTAGATAATTCTTCCTTAAGCTTTTCTACTTCCGCTTCCAGTTTTTCATTATAGGAAGCAATACTTCTCATTTCGGCGTCATGCTGTTCGAGAGTCTTCTGCCACTCAGCCTTATCGTTCTCCATTGTAAGCATGGCCTCAAGATTGGCTCGGTTAACCCTCTGAAGCTCGTCGACAAGTTTTTGCCAGTTCGACATTCTTTCAATATCGGTCCTGACAGAATCAAGATTTCGCAGCATAGCCGATTTGTCGAGAGGAACCAAGTCGAGATCAAATCGAACCCCTCTCAGGCACCACTAAGGGAATCGACTTTGAAGAGTGGGAGGACCTTGCCCAACTTGGTATGCGGGCCGGTTGATGATTGTTTGAATGTCAGAACGAACAGGGGCAGGAGATTGAGCAGGAACGTTTTGAGAAACTGTCGGCATTGTTTCTTCAGTAAGTTTAGCCCGCTTGTTAGAAGAATCTTCTGTGTGACCTTTACCTCTCTCATCGTGAGTCTTTCTTTTCTGGGTATCATCATCTCTGTGGGGAGGGTCATGTCTTTCTTGTTCTCTTCGGTGACGTTCTTCATATGCTCGTCTCTCGTCTGCTTTCCTGATGGCCCTCTCCTCATCGGATTCTCCGTAAGAAGGGAGGTAACGCCTATAATCATACTGGCTACGCCTCCCGTAGCGCTGGAAATCGTCATAGTACGAGCCGCTGCGCCCCATAGGAGAATCTGGAATAAAAATAATAAGCTTTAGAAATCTTTAAAGTACAAGAAGATAAACGCGTAGAAGTGATGAAAAATCCTAAGTGTTGTGTAACGTGTAAACTACACGCATCAAGTCACAGACCACTCTGTGGAATAGAGGTAGCGATAACTTGAGTAGGAGGAGTTGACATTTGTTGTAGAGAAGATGTCGCCTCGATTACAGAAGAGATGGTTTTGGAAACATCATCTTTGAAAAGTTCTTGAGAAGTCATAATTAAATCGCTCAACCCCTCGAAAACATCATCACCATCATGTTTTTTGGGACTTTCTTTCTTAACCCCTTCGTTAGTAGACTTTTCGGAAGATCGTGGAGGTTCTTCCTCTTCAATAACTGGGGCAAGTACAGACTTGTCAGACGGCCCCGCAACATCCTTCGGAATTGAACACTTTACTAGAGAAGTTTCTATAGAGGTTCCTCCCTGCATGTGCTCTTTAATAGAGACCGGGGCATCAGGAGTTTCCGTCGGAGAATCAGGAATTTCAGTTGGGACTTCATGAGGCTGAGTGAAGCGAGAAGAATGAAGAAGCCCATATTGATGTAAAAATCCATCATTTAACAAAAACTTTATACTCCTCTCTTCTACCGCCACGGCGTTCAGTCTCTCAAAAATTTGTTTATAGCATGGATCTCTAGAGGGAGGGGGAAGTGCTAAAACAGGAAAAAGAAGCAAAGTCAGCATTCAGCAACTCAGATTTTAAAAAAAGAAGCCCAAGAATGGAGAAATAAAAACAGGAAAATCTTACTTCCTACTCTCCAGATGGCATAAAACCCTGGAGGGCAGCGAACAAAGAAATACTGATTTAGAAATCCATGAACACTTTCAGGAAGATCGGTGATGAGCTTGCGGTTTCGAGCACTCCTTATAACTACGATAGAGGGATGATCTTTAATTTTTGTGAATGAGCAGAAGTAGCAGATTTCCTCAAAGCTCGGTAATCGGCCCAGAACTCTATTAAATAGCACACATAACCCCATCAGAATGGCATGACCATTGGGGTGCAATTGGAATGGGGAGATAGATAATCGAAGCAGGAACTGCTGAAGGAAGTCATTGAAAGGTGGTATGGCACCGCTCAAGCACATTTGGCGGTTGACAGCGATAAAGCCAGAAGGGGGCCTATCTGCAGTATCATTTGGCCCCGGCAGTAAGGCATCAGCTTCGGCAATGCCAAACTGGATGAGCAATTGGTTAAACACCCTCTGATTCAGAGTTGTGGGAGTTCTCTCCGGAGGGTTATCCAACAAGTTGGCTACTGGGAAGACATCTTCAGCCTAGCCTATCGGTTCTTCTTGTTGAGATGTCATTCTACAAAAGCAACTGGGTGTTCAAATGCGAAGGTGCACGTTTCCTAAAAGTGTGAAGTGTTGTGCAGAACTAATGAAAATAACAAGTAAATATAACTGGAATTAAACTGGTTGACGATTGATCGACTATGGTAATTTCAGAACTTGTTAATTTAAAAGTTCAAGCATAATATTAGTGCAGGCTGGTCAGTTTCGATTGGCTGTGTCAGTGTTGCTTTAATGTTCTACTTGAAATCGATAGCACTTCGTTCACACGATTTGTTTAAGTTAATTATCTGTTATTAACTAATCTTTCATTTGATATGGGCAGTCGATGATAGTATGTTCGTCCCAGTTTTCTGTGAATGTTGTGTTGAACAGATTGTTAGCCTGCAAGTCAAAATAACCTGTGAATGAATGCAATAAAATTCAACAGTTCAAAGTTTATGCAATGGTTCAAAGTTCGAGCAGTATTCACGCAAGTCCTGACTCGTCAACGGCTCAAAAATCTTGAGTCGGCAGTGTCCTAAATCGTAAGTCGTATAAAAGGGAGAAGCTCTGGTTCAACTCAAGGCTTAGGCCATAAGTTGTAAGTCGTAAGTCGTGAGTCGTAAGTCGTATCTCGGCCACGACTCAAGGCTTAGGCCGTGGAGCATGTGGGTTGGTGGTTGTTGGATCATACCAAAATGGCCGAGTCGTACCTAAGGCAGTATTCGAATCAATCTGACCGACTAATCACCTAACTCCTAACCAGGTTACCTTCTAATCCATAAACCTTTTCACTCCTAACTCCTAACCCGTTAATCTTCCAACTTTTAACCCATTAACCCAATAAGCTCTCAACAATCCTAGCTCTATCGCACCACTAAACCGCCTCGAGTCGTAAACCATCAGAACAAATAACCCTAAGTCCATTGACGACCAGAGCAACCAAATTCGCAGGGCTCAAAGGGGCAAATCGAAGATGGAGATGGGGCGCATAAGCTAGGGATAATCGAAAATCATAAGGAGAGCGAGATCGCTTACGCTATATGATAATAGGGATGATCGATGGAGAATTTGGTTGAAATCGCTTTGAAAGCTTGAATACGCGTTAATGGCAGACACGGTTTAAAGGTTAAGGAATGAGAAGAAAAGGTGAACGACTCAGGTTTTTATAACGTTGGGTAGAAGAGTTTAAGTCGGCATACGAGTTAAGATAAGTCGAAGCACATGACCTACGACTTAGGCGTGTACTTCGAGGGGCAAATGTTAACCCTGTTCTACCAACGAGATGAAACTTGGGCCGACTCATCCACTTAAGGTCTGTAACGACTCATCGGATTTACGACTCAGGGGGCTTCAGCAACTTAAGGAAAGGACCGACTCAACTGGTAGCGAGTCAATTAGCTGACGAGCTAAGGCTCAAGGCGACTTAGAGGAGTGGGACGACTCATGGAGGTTGGCAGTTCATGATACAGGCCGACTCATTGAGTTACCGACTCAACAAAGTTCACGGTTCATACGAGACGACTCAGGAAGCCTCATGACTCATCAAGCCACCGACTCAATAAGTCAATGACCTAAAGCTCAGAGCGACTTAAAGGGTTACGACTCAAGGGGTTAACGATTCACAAGGCAGACCGGCTCAGTGCATTACCTACTCATCAAGGCTATCGCCTAAGAGACTCAACAAATCCACGACCCATCATAAGAAACGACTCAAGAGGATTGACAACCTAAAAAGATAAGTCCCTAAGTCGCTTCACCTATGCACCGCTACCTGATAAGTCGTCGACGACTTAACGGCTCATGACTCAGAATGACTCGTCCGCGACTTAAAGCCATTGAATCGTATTCCATTGCCACAGTATCTATTCCTATGAGAACTAACTCGTAAGCGACTCATGACTTGGAATTCTGGAAAGCGAACTATTGAGAGACCAAAGGCTTAAGCAGCTAAACCGGCCACGACTCAACTTTACTCGGCCACGACTTAGCCTAAGTCGGTCACGACTCAGGACTTGGGCGAAAAACTTCTGTCCAGATTTGCCTATAAATGCATGGCCACCCCCAACATTCAAAGGACTTTTTGGCTGATTCATTTCAAGCGCCGTTACTCTGCTGCATTGAGAACTACTTCAACACCTTCAAGGAACTTCACGAAGAAATCAAACAAGTCTAACATGTGTTTAAAGATTCGGATCGACATTGAAGTTTAGACTACTTGTTCTAAGTCACTTGAAACTCAAAGTGTGTTGTAATCAAAGTGTAACTGCATTGATTTGTAATCAAATCATCAATAAAGATATTCAAAGTGGACGTAGGCTCTCTCTTAAGCCGAACCACTATAAGATTGTTGTTGTTTACTACTTTTTCATTGTTATCTGCTTATAATCTGTTCCCGAGCTATCGGGTGGTGCTTTCACAATCTCACTTCATACACCGGGGTGTTAGCGTTCAAATTTTAGCGTTAACAGGTAGTTGTGACACCTGTTTGTAAATAATAAACTTATAAGTAATTAAAAGTTAACGGTGATAATTATTTAAGTTACCTATTCATTTAGTTAGTCGAATTGAATTTGCGAACCAATTGCAATTGAAATGAAAGTTTATATACTAGTTGAGTGCATTATCTCTAACTGTAGTTAAATAATAATGTGGAATTCATTTGATGTAATATAGTAAATCGACTGATAATGAAATTTTATATAAAAATCCAATATTGAAATCCGTCAAATATTGAACAATTAAATTGTTTAAATTTAATATTTGGAATTTATTGAATAATTGAATAACGGGTTTAATATGATTAAGAAATGATTTGTAAAATTTTATTTTGTCATACTAAAGTTAGAATGATGTTGTAGAACTTTTAAAATCGAATTAAAAGTAAATTTGTGTAAATTGAATATTTTAGTATTTAATTATCGATTGGAAAATAGCCAAATTTTGAACAGTCTCAGAATTGGACGAAACTAGTTCCATTGGATCCATAATAGTTAGTTATTAACGGATTTCAATTTTCGTAGCAATCGGAGTTGTCGTTTGACCGTGGCAGCTCGAAACGCATCGAAATTGTTTTAATATTAATTTAACGAGTTAAAATAGTCATTTTTCGAACGGTCTCGGATTCTGACGAAACCAGTTTCATCGGATCCGTAACGTGATATTATTGTAAGGTTTCAAATTTCGTGACAATCGGATTTACCGTTTGTCCGGGGCAAGCCAAAACGCATAGAAATTAGTTGAATCGGTTTAATTAAAATTTGATCGTTTATTGCCGTAACTCACACATACGATCGAATTAGCTTCCGAAACCTGTTCCATTGTGTCCGGAACTTGGGGTAAACCCTAGAAACGCCAGCCGGTATGCTTCGTTTGGAGTTCGGAAAATTTTCGATGAATAGTGTTTTGGCGATTTTCTATAAAATGACCCCCACTTTCTTTGTTTTGCATAAACCCTAGGGTTTCAGCCCTTAGCCGCCACTTTCATTTCAATGGCCAGAAAATTTCGAAACTTCTTCCTCCTTTTCCTCTCGATCCATCAACAATTAGCAAAAACTCTCAACTACAAAGTTGTAGAGGGCATCAAGATCAAGCTATCCAACAGTGGAGATCGGAAATGGAGCCACGGATTGACGGCAAAACGCGATGGAAGCAGCTGCGTTTTTCACGCATTTCGAGGGTCTAGGGGAGGCCGAGCTGCACTTGGTTCTGGCCGAGCATGGAGTAGGCGATGCTCTTCGAAGTGGTATATGTTGATCGTCCTGGAAGTCGATGGATTGGGGGCGGCCAATTAGGGTTTTGGGGCGTGTATGGGTTGCTTGTTTTATTATCGGGAAAGGAACGCATGAAGAAGAAGGGTAAAGGAGGAGGTGCGGCTCAGATCTAGGGGGCATGAATCAACGGCTATGATGTTGTAGGGTAAAATTAAAAATTAAAGTTTATATTAGTTTATATAAAAATTTGTGTAAACTTATAAATGTCATGACTTGTTCGTACGTGGTCGAAATTCGACGAAACTTTTTGCGTTGGAATCTTTTTGTTGAGCACTTCGCAATGGAACTGGATTGGAATCATTTGGAGCTAGAGAAAATTTTGAGTTAAATCGAACGTCGTTCGATTTGATTTAAAATCATAAAATCAAGGTGAGTGTTTTATAACGCTCACAACGTACTAAATATCATTATGCTAGTTAAATTTGACATTATGAAATGTTATGATTTTATTTGTCGTTATTTGATAGAATTTAATTGTCATATAGATTGTCATTTGAATTAACCGTTGAAAATTAAATTGAAAGTTAAATTGAAATTGAAATTGGATTGCGATTAAATTACCTAACATTGATAACTATGAAATTGCCATGAATTGTATTGTCTATTGGATGATTTATTTCGAAGGATGCTATTGGTTGATATTTAAATGTTTGTATGTTTATTTGCTTATATATAACATGTTATGCATACATATGATACTGTAATTTAATTTAAGAAATATATACTCGTCCCTGACATTTAATTGAAATAAATAATTACTTGGCCATAGGATAGAAAATTATATACGGACACCGAATTGGCTAAATTAATAATTTTAAAAATCGTCGATTTGAAATTTGTTTAAATGTTTTGATTTAAAAATTATAAATAGAAATCAATTTATAAAAATCGAATTTATCGAAATTTGAGTTTGGAATGTTGAAATAAATTTTGGTTAAAAGAAATTGTTAAAAAAAATTAAGTGGAGACTTTGGAATTTGAAATCAGGATATGATTGAATATCGAATTTGATTTGTTTAAAGATTTAACCTTAATTCGAGCTTTGAATATTACTAAGTAAAACTGATATAAAAATGATATTTTGAAATCGAGCTTGGAATTGAACCATATTTGAAATTTGGATTTAAACTTGAATATTGATGGAAAATTTGTTAAGTGTTATAAATGGATATTTTGAAATCAAGCTCCAAATCGATAAAAATAGAAATTGAATAAATTGAAGGTGAATGTAGAATTGAATCGATTTGAAGTTAAAATTGACGTTGTTTTGAATTGAAATCGAAATTGAATCGGTAGAATGGAAATTGAAAGTGATTTGAATTGGGAAGTTATAAATTGAAATGGATTGGTTTTGAAGCTGTTTTATTTGTTTTCCAAATTACTCGGTTATATAAACCATTTTGGATACTTAAACTGTTTTAATCTATTTTAAATCTACTTAACTCGATTTAAATTATTTTAAACTAATTTATCTATTTCACATCCATTTTAGGAGTTTAAGTATTTTAATTATTTAAACTACTTTTAAACTACTTAAAACTATTTTTCTAAGATTCCAAACTGGTTAATAAGGTGAAATGTTTAGGTTTAAATCTTGAATTTAAATACGAATTGAGTTAAATGAAGTTGCAACCTAAATTGAAATTCGAAATGATTTTGAAATCGAAATGAGATATTGATGCGAAAAATGATTTTTGAAACAGAATCTTACATTTGAATAGATACGATGATATTTGAAATGGACTTGATTTTTGAAGCGAATATGATATTTTGATATCAATTATGAATCGGTTTGAAATGTAAAAGAGCCAACGGTGTAATAATACGTAGTTATTTAAGAGACCGGGATCGGATATGGACATACTCTTTGTCGATACCGAACACCACTTTAATAACTATTATTCGCGGAGTGTTGATCCAGAATGAAGTGGATGGTTTGGTGAACGTGTTAACTGAAGAAAGAGAACGATTATTGGATGACCCCTAACATGACAAAAACAGGAGCCGCGCCGGGCCATTGAGGTTCGCCACCTCTAGCGGACACGCTTCTTCGATACCATTTCTATTACATTTGTGGTTCGATTTGGGTGCACACCTTGATTTGGGAGTGTTGTTTCGCGGTGTTGGGGTAGCTGCTGGCAATGCTCAACATCAGTCCGGATCACGCAACTACTAGTATCCTAGTTGGTATCGCCTCATGTACCTTGTCATACTGATTATCCTATTCGCGACCACAACGTTATGTTTTGTGTTATACCTATGGGGTACCCTCTGATAACCACCAGTTTACGGTGGGGTTTACGGTGCTGTATAGACTATGGCATTATACAAATGCGTTAAGGGGGATTATGGTAACGCCTTAATGCTATTTTGATACTTTATATTACTGATAGGCATTATCTACTTAGCGTACACTACTACATAGTAGATAGTTTAACGGTTCCTTAAGAGATGGAAAATCCCGTAACATCTCTTGAGTTATTGCACGCACGTTAACACTGGATATGAGATGTCAAACCCTGTAAACATCTCTGACGCTGTTACACTCATATTTATTTACGATTGATTTAACTTTCATAAGGATATTTTAGTCCTGACTCGAGTGTTTTGTCTTTTCATTACGCTCGGGTCAGTCCTGAGTTTTTCAGATTTTTGAAGATCCATTCCGGAGGATGAAGACGAAGATTTGGTATACTATTACTATTATTACCCTTGCATCATGCTATCTGCTGCATTATTTTATTGTTCTGTTGTATATGTATAACTCTGATAAATGTTGTACAAATAACTGTCAATGTATAGTAAACAACATCATGAACTGTTTATTTGACTATTATATTTTATCGTTCCGCTGCGAGATTCTGTGTTGTTTCATTTCTTTATTTCTCTTTCTTTTCTTTTCTTATTTACCCCAATAACTATCTTCCATTTTGAATGGTTTGGAATCGACATGTGTATTTGATCGTCGTTTTAAACTGTCCAAAAATGCGGGTCGTTATAGTTGGTATCAGAGCTTTGGTTTAGCGATAAACCTTGGCTCTAGTGGGGAATAACTCATTGAAATAGAGGTAAACTATGTGAATGAGTTGATTGTATATGAGAGAGCTTACTTGTTATTTGATATAAAATGGTTTTATATTGTGTTAACTTTGTTCCGTTGAGTATTTTTGAATTCTGGTCGATACTTGGGACGCCAAGGCGTCGATAGGAATTTCTAAACACTCGAATAGGAGAAACCAACACAATATCGTTTTGGAATATATTTTATATAAAAGAATTATTTCAATATTTATTCATTTTGATTGAATTGATTGTTAGTAGATGTTAATATTAGATTATTATCGTTATTGTTTGATCAGTCAATATTTACAACAATTGATTAAATAACAATGGATTTAGGAAAATGAAATCTTGTAAACACAATTGATAATGAATATAAATGAATTTTAAATTGGATTTGGGAATTTAAATTCCGGTGTTTGAAATTGACTTACAAGAATTTGAACAATATGATATGAGCATTATATGATAGTATGATTGCGTTGAAATTGTTTCGAAGGATTTTTTTAATAATAAGTGCTATATTCCCTTCTCTTGACGCTAGAAAATGATTTCGGTGATGAGTGCAAGCATCATCGGCGTTTATTTTCGAGAGTCCGAGTGGGAGAGACCACTTAATAGCTTGTCTAAACCTTGTTTTGATTCAAATTTTATTTTATTTTGTATTCTCTATAGTATGATTTGATATACAAATTATATAAGTATATATTATTTCAAAACTTGATTTGAAATGAAACCGGGTTGGAATTCTTAAGTCCTTTAATAATTAATGATTTTTTTTTATGATTGAAATGAATTTAGACTTGAATCATTAAGGAACTTCTGAATGGTGAAATGAGAATTGAACCTAAGAGCTAAGTGAAAATATCAATTGAAGTAGAAATCATTAGAATTAGGAAATTAGGAACTTAAAATAAAATTGGAACTGTAAAACTCGCATAGTATTAAATTTCATTCTATAGCATAGATATAACTTGCCAAAATATTTAAGAAGTTCAAAAATGTTATATGAATTGTTAATTGGATAATATACAAGTATAGGTTTTAATAATGAAATATGCATTTAATTAATGGTTTGTAAATATAAATAAAAATTGTTAGTAAACAATTGGAATTTAAATTAACATTTAAGGGTGATTCACAATTATGTTAATATAAAATGGAAATACTATATGTAATGTAAATGTGAAATTAAATTATAGTGAAATTTAAGTAATGACTTAAGAATTATTTAATTGAAAATTCAACTTTAAATGAAAAGAAGTTGTATGTTGTTTAACTACATTCTATTTGCATAACTATAACTTACCAAATATTTAAAAGGTTTAAAATGCTAATAAGGATAAGTAGAGAAATAATATACCAGTGTGAGAATGAATAATAAAATGTGAAGATCTATTGATAGTTGTAAATATAAAAGAAATTTAAACTGTAAAATGAATGATATATATATATAAGTGAATGAATAAAATTTAAAATTAATGACAAATAAGATTGGTAAATGGAAACTAATTAAATTTGAATATAACTAAATGTCAATAAACTTGGAAGTGTATGAAATTAAAATTGACTTGAAAATGTACAATTGATTTAGTGTAGATTTTGGGATGGATGTTAATGTTTGATATGCATTGGTTGTTAGATGGATGAAAATTGATTAAGTAGAATTCATTAGTGTTAGTGGAATTGAATAAACGGAAGAAAAAAAATTAAATTCAAATTTGAAGCAAAGTGAAATTAAATATAACTGAATTCAATTTAAATTGAAGCAAATTGACTTGAATTTAAAATGTGAATGAAACAAACTTGAATAAATCGAAAACAAATTGAATGTAAACCTATTGCATGGATGAATAAGAAAATAAATGACTTTGTGTTTATGATTGATCTTTAGAAAATTTGAAGTTTTGATGGACGGAATTCGACGATCTTGGACTTTTCAAAAATCCTAGAAATGATAGCACAACTTTTGTTTAGATAACTTGTGAAAATTCCTTCGTCTACTAGGTTATAAACTCGAATGTTACTCGTTGTCCTGTGTAAAAATTAGTAAAATTAGTAGTATACACCCTTACTATTTTCGCCATATCTTTTGACTTGTTTATCGGATTTTGATGGTCTTGCACTTTATAGAAATCTAAGAACTTAAGCTAAAACTTTTGTTTTAGTGTTTTGTGTTTTGGTGTCGTTTAGAAGGTCGAAAACGTGGGTGAACGTCGCTGACCTGCGCAATTCATTGCCCTGGCTGAGGCGTGTCCTCTAAGTAAAACGGCCATAATTTCTGAACGTTTGGTCGGAATTCGATGATTTTGGGCATTCCGGAAATCCTGAAATGAAAGCAACAAATTTTGTTTATATTCTGTTGCCGAATTTTATTGTTTAGGTGTCCTAAAACTAAGATTTGTTTGCTGTCCTGAAATTGGAATCTCAGTTTTGAAGCTAAATATGTTATATATATATATGTTGTGTAGGCTATGTATATCGATCTATCTTTATATGCATGGTTCTAACTTAGTTATTGAGTGTTTAGTAGGTGCGGATTTCGCTTGCTTCGCATTTTGAGCTCGCTTTCGCGCTATATTAGCCGTATATGCTCGCTAACAATATATAAGGTACATATCTCGGATTACATATCGTATTTTTACACTTTTTCCCTGCGGGATGCCTCATCACTTGATGAGATGTATATTTGTGATATATATACTGTTATAATTTTTTTCCGATCGAGCCGCGCAAAGGAAACTCTGCCGAAATTTTCCATAAAATCCGGGTGTTAGAAAAATTTTCAAGTTTTAAAATTTTATAACTTGTTTTGATAACTAACTTTTAAAGTTGGAAAGCCGTTCGGAGTAACTTGGTGGAAGCGTAGTTATGACTTTATAAATGGAATTTCATTGTTTTATAAGCGGATAATTTTGAATAAAATATATCAAATGTTGAATTCTTTACTTAGTTCCTTTTCTCTTCTTTTTCCTTTTCGGGGACGAAAAGTTTTGAGTGGGAGAGAGTGCAACGACCCATAAATTTTCGATAATTAAAATAGCTAATTTAATAAGATTTCATGATTAGGTGTTAGAAAAAATTTGTAAGTCATTGGAATAATAATAACTAGAATGAAATGCAACAAAATTTTATCTAAGTTAATTATTTATGAATTGAATGGAATCCCAAATCAATTGAAATAATATGTAGTCAAAGGTAATTGAATGAATTTATATTATATAGGTAGTTGTGACACTTTTTTGTAAATAATAAACTTATAAGTAATCAAAATTTAACGGTGATAATTATTTAAGTTACCTATTCATTTAGTTAGTCGAATTGAATTTGCGAACCAATTGCAATTGAAATGAAAGTTTATATATTAGTTGAGTGCATTATCTCTAACTATAGTTAAATAATAATGTGGAATTCATTTGATGTAATATAGTAAATCGACTGATAATGAAATTTTATTTAAAAATCCAATATTGAAATCCGTTAAATATTGAACAATTAAATTATTTAAATTTAATATTTGAAATTTATTGAATAATTGAATAACGGGTTTAATATGATTAAGAAATGATTTGTAAAATTTTATTTTGTCATATTAAAGTTAGAATGAAGTTGTAGAACTTTTAAAATCGAACTAAAAGTAGATTTGTGAAAATTGAATATTTTAATATTTAATTATCGATTGGAAAATAGCCAAATTTTGAACAGTCTCAGAATTGGACGAAACTAGTTCCATTGGATCCGCAATAGTTAGTTATTATCGGATTTCAATTTTCGTAGCAATCGGAGTTGTCGTTTGACCGTGGCAGCTCGAAACGCATCGAAATTGTTTTAATATTAATTTAACGAGTTAAAATAGTCATTTTTCAAACGGTCTCGGATTCTGACAAAACCAGTTTCATCGAATCCGTAACGTGATATTATTGTAAGGTTTCAAATTTCGTGACAATCGGATTGACCGTTTGTCCGGGGCAAGCCAAAACACATAGAAATTAGTTGAATCGGTTTAACTTAAATTTAATTGTTTATTACCTTAACTCGCACATACGATCGAATTAGCTTCCAAAACCTGATCCATTGTGTCCGGAACGTGGGGTAAACCCTAGAAACGCCAGCCGGCACGCTTCGTTTGGAGTTCGGAAAATTTTCGATGAATAGTGTTTTGGCGATTTTCTATAAAAGGACCCTCACTTTCTTTGTTTTGCATAAACCCTAGGGTTTCAGCCCTTAGCCGCCACTTTCATTTCAATGGCCAGAAAATTTCGAAACTTCTTCCTCCTTTTCCTCTCAATCCATCAACAATTAGCAAAAACTCTCAACTACAAAGTTGTAGTGGGCATCAAGATCTAGCTATCCAACGGTGGAGATCGGAAACGGAGCCACGGATTGACGGCAAAACGCGATGGAAGCAGCTGCGTTTTTCACGCATTTCGAGGGTCTAGGTGAGGCCGATCTGCACTTGGTTCTGGCCGAGCATGGAGTAGGAGATGCTCTTCGAAGTGGTATATGTTGATCGTCCTGGAAGTCGATGGATTGGGGGCGGCCAATTAGGGTTTTGGGGCGTGTATGGGTTGCGTGTTTTATTATCTGGAAAGGAACGCATGAGGAAGAAGGGGAAAGGAGGAGGTGCGGCTCGGATCTAGGGGACATGAATCAATGGCTATGATGTTGTAGCGTAAAATTAAAAATTAAAGTTTATATTAATTTATATAAAAATTTGTGTAAACTTATAAATTTCATAACTTGTTCGTACGAGGTCGGAATTCGACGAAACTTTTTGCGTTGGAATCGTTTTGTCGAGCACTACGCAATGGAACGGGATTGGTATCATTTGGAGCTAGAGAAAGTTTTGAGATAAATCGAACGTCATTCGATTTGATTTAAAATCGTAATGTTTTATAACGCTCACAACGTACTAAATATCATTATGCTACTTAAATTTGACATTATGAAGTGTTATGATTTTATTTGTCGTTGTTTGATAGAATTTAATTGTCATATAGATTGTCATTTGAATTAACCGTTGAAAATTAAATTGACAGTTAAATTGAAATTGAAATTGGATTGCGATTAAATTACCTGACATTGATAACTATGAAATTGCCATGAATTGTATTGTCTGTTGGATGATGTATTTCGATGGATGCTATTGGTTGATATTTAAATGTTTGGATGTTTATTTTCTTATTTATAACCTGTTATGCATACATATGATACTTGATTTAATTTAAGAAATATATACTCGTCCCTGACATTTAATTGAAATAAATAATTACTTGGCCATAGGATAGAAAATTATATACGGACAACGAATTGGCTAAATTAATAATTTTAAAAATCGTCGATTTGAAATTTGTTTAAATGTTTTGATTTAAAAATTATAAATAGAAATCAATTTATAAAAATCGAATTTATCGAAATTTGAGTTTGGAATGTTGAAATAAATTTTGGTTAAAAGAAATTGTTAAAAAAAATTAAGTGGAGACTTTGGAATTTAAAATTAGGATATGATTGAATTTCGAAATTGATTTGTTTAAATATTTAACCTTAATTCGAGCTTTGAATATTACTAAGTAAAACTGGTATAAAAATGATATTTTGAAATCGAGCTTGGAATTGAACCATATTTGAAATTTGGATTTAAACTTGAATATTGATGGAAAATTTGTTAAGTGTTATAAATGGATATTTTGAAATCAAGCTCCAAATCGATAAAAAATAAAATTGAATAAATTGAAGGTGAATGTAGAATTGAATCGATTTGAAGTTAAAGTTGACGTTGTTTTGAATTGAAATCGAAATTGAATCGGTAGAATGGAAATTGAAAGTGATTTGAATTGGGAAGTTATAAATTGAAATGGATTGGTTTTGAAGCTGTTTTATTTGTTTTCCAAATTACTCGGTTATATAAACCATTTTGGATACTTAAACTATTTTAATCTATTTTAAATCTACTTAACCCGATTTAAATTATTTTAAACTAATTTATCTATTTCACATCCATTTTAAGAGTCTAAGTATTTTAAGTATTTTAATTATTTAAACTACTATTAAACTACTTAAAACTATTTTTCTAAGATTCCAAACTGGTTAATAAGGTGAAATGTTTATGTTTAAATCTTGAATTTAAATACGAATTGAGTTAAATGAAGTTGCAACCTAAATTGAAATTCAAAATGATTTTGAAATCGAAATGAGATATTGATGCGAAAAATGATTTTTGAACCGGAATCTTACATTTGAATAGATACGATAATATTTGAAATGGACTTGATTTTTGAAGCGAATATGATATTTTGATATCAATTATGAATCGATTTGAAATGTAAAAGAGCCAACGGTGTAATAATACGAAGTTATTAAAGAGACCGGTATCGGATATGGACATACTCTCTGTCCATACCGAACACCACTTTAATAACTGTTATACGCGGAGTGTTGATCCAGAATGAAGTGGATGGTTTGGTGAACATGTTGACTGAAGAAAGAAAACGATTATTAGATGACCCCTGACATGACAAAAACAGGAGCCGCGCCGGGCCATTGAGGTTCGCCACCTCTAGCGGACACGCTTCTTCGATACCATTTCTATTACGTTTGTGATTCGATTTGGTTGCACCCCTTGATTTGGGTGTGTTGTTTCGCGGTGTTGGGGTAGCTGCTGCCTATGCTCAACATTAGTCCGGATCACGCAACTACTAGTATCCTAGTTGGTATCGTCTCATGTACCTTGTCATACTGATTATCCTATTCGCGACCACTACATTATGTTTTGTGTTATACCTATGGGGTACCCTTGATAACCATCAGTTTACGGTGGGGCTTACGGTGCTATATAGACCATGGCACTATAAAAATGTGTCAAGGGGGATTATGGTAACGCCTTAACGCTATTTTGATACTTTATATTACTGATAGGCATTATCTACTTAGCGTACATTACTACATAGTAGATAGTTTAACGGATCCTTAAGAGATGGAAAATCCTGTAACATCTCTTGAGTTATTGCACACACGTTAACACTGGATATGAGATGTCAAACCCCGTAAACATCTCTGACGCCGTTACACTCATATTTATTTACGATTGATTTAACTTTCATAAGGATATTTTAGTCCTGACTCGAGTGTTTTGTCTTTTCATTACGCTCGGGTCAGTCCGGAGTTTTTCAGATTTTTGAAGATCCATTCTGGAGGATGAAGACGAAGATTTGGTATACTATTACTATTATTACCCTTGCATCATGCTATCTGCTGCATTATTTTATTGTTCTGTTGTATATGTATAACTCTGATAAATGTTGTATAAATAACTGTCAATGTATAGTAAACAGCTTCATGAACTGTTTATTTGACTATTATATTTTATCGTTCCGCGACGAGGTTCTGTGATGTTTCATTTCTTTATTTCTCTTTCTTTTCTTTTCTTATTTACCCCAATAACTATCTGCCATTTTGAATGGTTTGGAATCGATATGTGTATTTGATCGTCGTTTTAAACTGTCCAAAAATGCGGGTCGTTACAAATAATTGGGGTAGCAATTTAAATTCACTCTGTTCCTTATGCAAATTATGCAATGAAAATGCTAATCATATTTTTTTTGAATGCAGCTACTCCTTTTTTATATGGAATCAAATCAGAATGACTTTAAACATTGATGACAACAAACATATGGATATTACGAATATTATCAAAATTATCAACAGCAAATTCAGGGTTAATTCTGAAGAATCAGAGTATGCTTACATTCTTCTTGCTACAGTAGTGTTTAACTTATGGAAAGAAAGAAATCTGCGTGTGCATAATAAGGACAGCAGAAGCAAAGGGCAAGTTTGGCTTACTATTAGTACAGACAGCAAGATTATGTTGCAAAAACCTAAAAAGTTTCAGAAAAGTCAAACTAGATATACTTCCCTTGCTGAAGACTGGAAGGCCGAAGCTGGTAGCAAGCACTTGGAAGCATTTCTTATAAATCTGAGAGATTTTCAGACAAACAATTATTATCTAAGAATGAACGGTAGCGTCAACCATCACGAATTAAATGAAATTAATGAGGATAATAGCTCTTTCAAAGCCGCGTGCTACAGCAATGAATCACATCAAGCTACTACCATGAAATCATCAGATCTAGATCTCGTCGACGTTAGATCTAACAATTTTGAGGCCATCAGAGAACATAATGGGAGAACCAGAGCGTCTTTGGGTGATAATAGCAAAGCGCAGCAAGCTTCGTCAGATCTAGGTCGCGTTGACCATACATCCAACTACTGGAGAATTAATTGTGGCATAGGGATGAGAAATAGCTTTAATGAGGCTTTTTCTTACTGGAAAGAGGTGAGAGCAGCGGGATGAAGAGCGACAGAGAATAGATTTTGAGCTGCCATTGTTTTGCTTTTTCTTTGTCTCTGGTGGATTGTGAAATGAGGTGCCGAGAGTGTCGGCGCTAGGGTTTGTGTTGTGTTATTTGGTTCGGGTTTGTTTCTACCTGTGTTGTGTTATTTGGTTCGGGTTTGTTTCTACCTGTGTTGTGTTTGTTCTGGGCCTGGCCCTTTTAACTCCATTAAAAAAAAAAAAAAAATCATATGATCAGCCTATAGAATACTATTCAGGAATGGCATTCGATGGTGTGCCTATTGTGGTAACAAATGAATACCACATTTGTTTAGCAATGCCCAAGACAAAGACGCAACTAGTGGTAGCATAACTAAGGTCCAAATAAATGACCGAACTAAACCTAAACGATCGTACTAACATATAAACTTTATTCATATCTAAGTTTAGCGCTTTTGATACCTTAAATACTCCAATTCTACTCAAGTTCCACCTAGACATTTCTTCACACGTGGCCAGGACATATTTGTCATGCACATTATATGTACCCAATTATCATAAGGCATGAACAAAACTGATGACCTGAGTTTGATAATTTCCATGTAAAATTTTGTATTCACCCCATAATCAGTTGATTTCGTAGAGTGATACTGATAGGAGGTATATTTCAGTACACACTTATTCGCCAACCAATATAAATATCATCCTAGCCTTTACACTTCAATTTTCTACATAATTCTACATGAAAATATGAACGATGACTAATTTAAATATGAACGTTCAAGTCACAATTTTGAACAGAAATTGAATTTTATTTTAATATTCACTTTGACATGCTATGTTGAAAAGATGTCTCTCCACGTATCTGAATATTCAATTTTTCCAATTTCTTAGGCATTTGAATGTGGTTCCAACCAGTAGTGGAAAATTAACTCATATCTTTGTTTTTGCAATTTTTTTAAACTATGTTCTTACACTGGTCTTGTTCTTCATGAACACTTATTGTTTTGCTTCTATTCACCTTTTATCATTCTCAAAAATTGTTTTTGATGTTAAGGAGCATTGGATACATCAAATTTGTATATTTGTAATAATTACTTTTTTCTACTCCCATCTAAAGTTGATAGAGCTAGTTTATTCTAATGAGATTTTGTTTACAGTGACCTAAAATGTTGGTAATCTCAGGGTATTACTAAATCAATAAAAAGAAAACAACAATTAAACATTGAGCTCAAATTTATATTAACATGCTCTTTTATCTATTTAGATGAATGACAAGGATTCACCACTCAAGACTTCGGTTTAAAGTCCATTTACTTGGTTATGACAAAAACCAATAAGAGAAGGATCATTTGAATGTCAATGGCCCATGGCCTTATAGGGTGCAGAAGAAGAATATTAGTACATTTATCATTACCAATGGCATAGCCCATGGCCCTATAGGATGGCCCAATAGAAGTGGACTTACAATCTTATATGTCAGAAAGTAACAGGTAGGTCCAATCGCTTTAATGTGATTTTCGGCAATTAAAATTTTGTTCTCAACACTTTTTCCCCTTATGATAACCTAAGTCTTTCCTTTCCCTCTTAACAAACCAACAATTGATTTGTACAAAGTTAGAAAGGCCTAGTAGTTTTTGATAGCGTTGAGCTGGTCGGTGCATTTGCGACGAGCGGTCCAAATTTTTAAGTTGAATTGTTGATGCGTCGGACTCATGAATGTGGCTAAAAATGGCTATGAACTGGATTATCATTTGTTGGATATGTTATAAAATCTTACTTAATATTTTATAGGAACCGCATTATCATTTATTCTCGCAAATATCTTAAACTAAACTTAAATTGATCTTACTGAACATGTTATAAATACGTCTCCATTTTCATTTTGGAAATTAAATACATCTCGATTTTCAAAAAAAAAATTAATATGATGACCTGTTATTTTTTTCAAATTGGAAACACAGCTACATCTCGATTTTAATTTATTCGAGCAATAATAAAATTAAACTATTGGCCTCCGTGGCAATCCCACAAGTATTCTCAATAGTACCAGACTCCTCTCAATTCTTGCGAACCCACCTTCAACTCATTCCTCACCTCACGAGTTCTTCACCAACCAGAACTTCGTAGCTAACTTCCTTCCATATCCAATAACCGTGACCTCATGATCTAGGCTGGTTCCACATGGCTCCTGCTCAACGATCCTACCAACGTAGTGCAGCAGCCCGCTCGAGTACATCACATCGGACATGGGTTGGCTAGCTACCATAGCCAACATGGCCTCTTCATCGTTGGCCGGTAGTTTCACAAAGTCTGATATCTATGCTATAATGGACAGGTTTATGGTGCATGATTCTTGTGTTTTTATGAAGGGAAGGTGGTCTTCAGATAGGATGCCTCCATTTGTTATGACATATTTGTAGGACACTTGGGAATCGCCGAGCCTGTAGCAGCCGGATGGGCCATTTGGGTGGATGCAGTAGAGGAGCTGTTGCTTTGAGAGTGGGACTAGTTTTTTGTTTCAGTTGTCACTATCAAATTTATCAACATTAGGGACACATAATTAAAGGCAAATTACAGTATGTGTCCCTGTTAAATATCAATTTGAGGCAAATATAAATTTTGTCCCAAATGCTACCAATAATGGCATATTAAAATGCCCCTAATAAAATTATGAATCACCATCTAAGTATGCCCATAGAATGAATCCTTTGCCAGCCAATGAATTATTTACGTTCTGAATCATACCCCTGTAACCCCTCTCTCTTTATCTCTAACCCTAACTTTGGACGAAGATCCTTTGTTGATTTTGATTTGAGAATTAATTCATCAACCGTAGGAGAAGGTGGATTTAAAGGGAGTCGCCGTTGGTTCAGATCTGGCCATTCGGGTTGGTTATCTACAATCATGGCTCGCAACATTCACTGATTCCTATTTAATTCTTTTAGTTACTTATTTATACCGAATTCTAGATTAGGTTTTGTTAAATTGTCCTTGTTAGTGCTTTGAATGGAGAATTACAAATTGGTGTTTGCAATTTTTTTGCTAAATATGATTTCTTTCCTTGCTTAATTTTTTATTGTAATTTTGATATAATTGTGAAACAAATCTCCATCTTATTAGGATGTCAAATGCTATTTCACATATCTTGAGTGAAAATGCTAAAATTACAGTGGGGAAAGAACAAAAATATATACTGCTTTGTAGAAATACGAAGTATTACAACAATTGTAAATGTGTGAAATCCTATTTTAGAAATTGAAAAGGAAAATAACTCGTTCATTTATAGAATAAAAAAGATGGAAGAGAGTATAGACTCTTGAAAATGTCAAATTGCGTCGATTTTTCATAGTGATTAGAGTGATGTGTTGTTGTACTTTCAGATTCTCTAAATGATTGACTGCATCAAAAAAAACTATTGTGTTTTTACAAGTTCAGAAAGAAGTTGGAAACTGTAGAAGCCATTTTGGGAGGGTTCCCGTATTATTTTGGTTTTCTATTTGCCTTTGTTGTTTTCACCTTTTGCATCTGCCATTATCACATTAATGTTTCTCATGGATAAATAATAGTAATAATAATATGAGCATCCTTATCACACAAATTTATAAGAAATAACAAATAACCTAACCTTTATTTGCAAGTCTGGACATGGCACGATCTAAGGATTCAATTCTTTTACATGTAAACATATTTTCAAACTCGAGAACTTAATAGTATGTTGAATAAGTTGAATAATGGATGGGCTTCCTTATTGAATTAAATTAAAAGTAAGGATAAGTTAATTATTAATATTGATGCTTTTCCTTGCAATTTTCATAATGCAAGATTGAACGTCTCCTCCTTAATAATTTAACGCAATAGTTTACATATTTATCCATGCTTTGTCGAAAGTGTAGTTAGCATGACTACTTCGATGTAAACCTAGTTTGAAAGTGTGAAATTTTACATATCGTGATCCAGGATTTTGGATATAAGATTGAGAATGAATTTTATTGATAGAAGTAAATTAGTTTTGTATGAGAAAGATAGTGACTAGATCGTTTTAACTTCCAGCCGTTGTTAGCGTTGTGTATGAACTCTAACATACCATGTAATTTTGAACCATTGCATGTTGATTATTGCAACTTCGCTAAATAGGTACAGAATATAAAAAGTTAATCTTAAGTGTTTTCTATTTTATTATGACTTTAATTAGAATTTTTCTCTCTCCTCTACATTTAGGTAATTTAGTCAATTTTAAACAAATGTATACAAAACACCATGCATATATTGTCTTGTTTGTTGAATTAATATCAAAGTGTTCTGGCGATGCCTATCTAAATTTGGTTTTACATACTTTATTATGGTGCGCTATCCTATGGGTGCTGTTTGTTTAGTGTATTTTTAGTGGAGTTGGATAATGAGCCGATTGTTGTAAATGATGAAGAAAGGGATACAGTAAACAATCAACAATGCCAAAATAAGTGGATGTTTCCTCACCCATGTCCATGATATTGAGGTCATGAAACTATAATCTCGTGAAGACATATAAAAGGTACTTTCTTTTTATCTATCTTTCAAATACTCCATGTCTCTATGATGTGCTATTCAGATAAATGAGCATAAGTTTAGCTCGTATTTAGCAATAATTGATTATAATAGCATTTGCAAGCATTTTTTCTTTTTTCAATGTAATGATGCAGTGTTATTGTATAACCGGTTGGGTTTAGATGAAGCTAGTGGAGAAAGCTGATGGAAGTAAAAAGAACCTTCCTTAATTTTCATCTTATACAAGTGGTGTTGCTGCAACTGTAGAAAAGATGGAAGATCATAAACAAAGCAAAAGCACATAATCTTGTAAGATGAAGTGAAAAATAATTTAAACATAATAGAATGCATCTTTGTAATTATACAATTGTACAATGCGATGTAGAAATGGTGTAACCGGTTGAACCATTTTATATTAGTTTAAGAAAAATTGTCTTATCTTTTACAATGTCCCAATTTGGTATGAGAGTATTGCCTCATTCTTGATAGCTTGAAATAATGTAATCTTAAATCAATACTAGTCAGCAACATGATATGTCTATGAATTACTGAATAAGTTTACACTGGTTTCTAGAATTATGTGTGGACGAGTTAGATATTTAAAAATAACCAGTACGACGGAATAAAACAAGTTAATCTTAAGTGTTTCCTATTTTAGCATGACTTTAATTAGATTTTTCTGTCTCTCCCCTCTACATTTAGGTTACTTAGTCCGATAATTTAACCCAATGCTATAATACACATTATCTTGCATATATAGTCCAGTTGGTTGAATTTAATATCAAAGTGTTCTAGTAGTACCTATCTAAATTTGGTTTGATATACTATATTATCGTATAATTTCCTATGGATGTTGTTTGTTTAGTATATTTTTATTTGAGTTGGATAATGACCCTTTTGGTTGCAGATGATGAAGAATGGGATACACTTTAAAAAATAATCAACAATGCCAAATTAAGTGGATGTTTCATCACCCATGTTCGTGATCATGAAACTGCAATCTCGTATAGACATATAAAGGTAGTTTCGTTTTGTCTATCATTCAAATGCCCGATGTCTCTATGCTGTGCTTTTCGGATAGATTAGCATAATGTTTTGCTTATATTATTTTAGAACTCCATATATTCAAAAGGTATGTGAGGCTATTTATTGGATACACCTTTCTGACATCGCTATATGTTACGGACATATCTTTGAGCCCATAGTTTTTATGTTATTTATTAAATTATACTATACGAAGACGTAATTACTCAATTAACTAAACTCTTAACAAGTGAAATTAATTTGTTTCTCCCTACAATAGCATCATCTCCCTTCATCTACTTGTCAATGTATTAGCCCTTCAAAGACATTTGATTTTCTATCTGATTGTTATTATTGTTTTAATAATAGATTATTCTTTTGTCCCTTTTTAATTACGGACCACAATATTGGAAAGTGTTTGCACAATATTGATATACATGTTGTTTCAAATATTGAATTGTTAACCGTGATGTTAAAATTATTGTGATTATGTCTGTTAAACCTAGCATATTTTATATTTTATTTACTCAACTCAAATTCAAGCAACATGTTTTTACTATAGATGAAGTAATATCATTGTTGCATATAGACGACATACATGACATCACACACTTTAAAAGGAAGTTACTTTATATGCTTAGTATATATTATAAGCCATAAAGTACACAATTTTTGGAATTCTCCATGGCAGAAATGATAATTATGTTTCGAAAATAATACCCATAAATATAAAAAATATAGAAATACCTTATTTAAATTAATAATTCACACAACATTATTTATTTTGATTAAGATATGCTTGCCTTTACTTACTTTATCCTGTAAAATGCACTTGTTTACCCAGTTTCCTCTACGAGTTAAGGAGTCTACGAGATAAGGATCTACGACTTAAGGCCTCTACGAGTTAAGGAGTCTACGAGATAAGGATCTACGACTTAAGGCCTCCACGAGTTAAAGAGTCTACGAGATAAGGATCTACGACTTAAGGCCTTCACAACCTAAGAACATTACGGCCTAACGACCTAAGGTCTGCACAATCTTACTAGTTAAGGATGGCACGACTTAAGGAAGTTTACGACTCAAAAGATAAGTCGTTCACGACCTAAGACTTAGAAACAAGTTCAATACCATGCTGTAATGAGGTGACTCGCTGACGACTTACGACCTATGATGAGTCGTGTACGACTCATGCTAGCATAAAGAAAGCTGCATTTGTTTAACTCGTGAAAGACTTAGAACTTGTATCATTCAATCAGATGGGTTCATAACTTTGGACCAAGCCGTGAACCCAGTAAGTCAACCGCGACCTACCATGAGTCATCTACGAGTTACGAGTCATTATGAGTCGTGTACGAGTTACGACTTATGGTGAGCCGTGTACGGGTTACGACTTATCATGAGTCGTGCACGAGTTACGACTTAAATCCGAAGATGCCTATAAATACGACCCTAGCTCCAACTAGCAAAGGACTTTTTGGCTCATTTTCTTCAAACGCCGTTACTCTGCTGCATTCCAAACCAATCCAATCCAACACTTGAAGCTCTCAAGACATTAAGAACGCTACAAACAACTTCAAGAAGAGGTCACATACATCCAACATGGATTCGAAAACTCTCATCTTCATCGAAGTTTAAGCTACTTGTTCTAAGTCTCTTGTAATTCAAAGTGTATTGTACCTTGGAAGAATTGTATTAGCTTGTAACGAGATTATTAATAAAAGTACTTAAAGTGGACGTAAGCTATACCCTTAAGCCGAACCACTATAAAATTGTTGTTGTTTACCGCTTTTCTGCTATTATCTGCTTGTAATCTGTTACCGAGTCGTCGGGTGGTGCTTTCACAACTGCAACTCATACACCGGGGTGTTAGCGTTCAAATTTTAGCGTTAACATTTTTGGTGCTTTCACTGCGAATTGAACTCAGGCAAGTTATGATCATTGCTTCACAGAGGTTTGTAGAGAGAATTTCCCTGAAAACCAGAAGTCTATCCGAGATAATGGCTCCTGGAAGGAAGAGCAGATCTGTCAGATCTGGGAATATTCAAGAGGGAACCTCCGCTTCTCCTGTACCTAATCAACCCACTACGTCTGCTGGGGTTACGAAAGCGGAGTTGGATTCTGTAATATTAGGGCTGAACCAGCAGTTAAACGCCCAGAATGCACAATTAGAGGCTCAGAGTGCCCAAAGTGCTCTAATTCTGAATAAGTTGAATGATTTGCTCGGGGCAAACAATCAACCGGCTGGTAATGGAAGGAATTATGCTGGCAACATTAATGATGCTAATGAAAGGAATGCTCCAGAAAAGGCTTCCAGTCCCTTTGAGCAAACGCTTCCTGAAGTTGGTGGATCTGGAACTCGACATGATGAGGAGTATCTTTCTGGAATGGTCCGGCAAATCATGAAAGAAAGTATGCAAAGGATTGAAGATGAGAAAGAATGGGGTTTCGCCCCAAGTAAAACTCCATTTACTGAGAAAATCTTAAAGGCGGAATTTCCAAGGAAGTTTGTCCCTCCAACTATCCCAGCTTACAAAGGGACAAGTGATCCGAATGAATTCTTGTATAAATATGATTGGCACATGACAGGTGCCAGAGCCTCTGACGAGATAAAGTGCCGATATTTCCCCGTGTACCTTGAGGGTGTGGCTCTACTGTGGTTCACCAAGTTGCCAGTCCGATCTATTGATCAGTTTTCAGATTTGACCCGAAAATTCAAGGAGCAGTTCAGACTGTATGCTTCAAAGGCCAAGGACATCATGTCATTGTCAAGTATAGAACAGAATCCCGGTGAATCTATCAGATCTTTCTTGAACCGCTTTAATATAGCGCTGGCAGAGGTGGACAATGCTGAACCGCGAATGATATTGACTTATCTGATGAGGGCTGTTGATAAGTCGAGCGAATTTGGGAAATGGCTAAACATGAAGGAGCCAACCTCCCTCGAAAAGTTCTACAAAAAGGCAGATGAATTCATACGCCTGGAAAGCCGTCCTGTACCGGTGAAGGCAGTGTCGGAAAAAGCTGAAGATAACACTGTTGCTCCACGCAAGAATGAATCTGTAGGGCAAAAAAGGGAAAATAACAATGGGAAGAAACAGAGTAATCTGAAGAAGCCCCGATCCTTCAAGCCATCAGATTATACTCCTTTATCAGATACGCCGGAGCATATCTACCTTGCCATTAAAGATTCTGTTGACCTCCCTAAACCTATCCCTTTGAGGACCGGAAAAAAGGCTATACAAAGTGGGAAGTTCTGCCGCTTCCATAATCAACCCGGTCATGAGACCGATGAATGCCGCCAGTTGAAAAATCTGATTGAAGAATTGCTAAGAGAAAACAAGCTGCAGCAATTCGTGAAAAAGAGTAGCAACAATCCTGCATCGTCAAGTCAGGGGCAACAGGCTCCTGTTCATCAGCCTAGGATAGGTGAGAAAGCTACGGGGCATGAATCTGGAAGGCCCATTATCAATGTCATTACAGGAGGACCTCACCCAGCTGGCAAAAGCTGGGGTGAGATGGAGAGATATACCAGGGCTTTGAAATATGTTCCAGCCGAAGAAGACGTCTTTGTTTTAGAAGACACTACGCCCCTGAAACAACAGAAAACTTTCAGTGATGATATTATTTTCAGAGCCAGAGATTCCTCAGGTATCGAAGCTCCTACCCTAGATCCCTTGGTCATCTCAGCTGGTATCGGACCGGCCATTGTCAGAAGAGTTCTCATTGACTGCGGAGCATCATGTAATATCCTCTTCAAGAAGACATTCGACCAAATGAAAATCCCTATGGTCGACGTACAAGCCTCATCGCAGAAGATCGCTGGCTTCACCGGGGAGCCAAAGCAACCAATAGGAACCATCGATCTGCTTGTAGAACTTGGGGAAGGAGAAAGGAAAGTAGTCCGCAAGCAAACATTTGTGATTGTCGATGAATTTTCTGCTTATAATGCTTTCCTTGGCCGTCCAACGCTCGCAGCGTTCAAAGCTATCCTAGCCCCGTGGTGCCTCACTATTAAATTCCCTACAGACAATGGAGTAGGAGTTATAAAAGGGGATCAAAATGCTGCGCGAGAGTGCTATTTGACAGAGTTGCGAGAGTCAAGAAAAAGGGAAATGGGAAAGGATGCGGCCACCCCGGTCCGCATCAAAGAGCCAGCCTTGTAGCAATTACGGGGCGGACCCTGCACTGGCGAGTATAGCGGGGCACGGAAAGAGATGGATCCCAGAAAAGCCAGTGCAGGGGAGAATAGAGTAGTGCCGGTTGAAACGACGGTACCGGTACCTGTTGACCCGAAGGACCCAAATAAGGTGTTGAATGTGGGTTCACAGCTTAATGTGTCAATTCAGAATATCTTGATATCTTTCCTGAAAGCAAATCTGGATGTCTTCGCTTGGACTCATGCTGATATGTGTGGAATATCTCCAGAAGTTGCAGTACACGCTCTAAATATTGACCCAAAGTTTACACCAGTAAAACAGAAAAGAAGAACCCAAGGTCCAGAAAGGTCAGCAGCATTAAAAGAGGAAATTGATCGACTCATGGAAAATAACTTCATCAAAGAATCTACATATCCGAATTGGGTTTCAAATCCTGTGCTGGCTAAGAAAGCTAATGGAAAATGGAGAGTGTGCATCGATTTTTCAGATCTAAACAAGGCCTGCCCCAAAGATTGCTTTCCTTTACCCAGGATCGATCAACTGGTAGATGGAACAGCGGGACATGAATTGTTATCTTTCATGGATGCCTACTCCGGATATAACCAGATCATGATGCATGAACCGGATCAGGAGGACGCGAGCTTTATCACCGATGTTGGTCTTTATTGCTACAGAGTTATTCCCTTTGGATTGAAGAATGCAGGGGCAACCTACCAAAGACTTGTTAATGCTATGTTCAAACCGCAATTGTGCAAAACTATGGAAGTCTACGTCGACGACATGTTAGTAAAGTCTAAGAAAGCAGCGGATCACATTGAACACTTGGCAGAAATGTTCGCAGTCCTCCGGAAATACAGAATGAAGCTTAACCCTCTGAAATGCACGTTTGGGGTCGAGTCCGGAAAGTTCTTAGGGTTTATCGTCAGCGCTAGGGGCATTGAGGCTAGTCCAGCTCAAATTACTGCCTTGAAAGAAGTCAAAGCTCCTAGAACAAAGAAGGAATTGCAAAGTCTCAATGGAAAAGTTGCCGCCTTGAGTCGGTTCATTTCCAAAGCCACAGATAAATGCATCCCATTCTTTGACGCCCTAAAGAAAGGAAAGAAAAACTTCGATTGGACTCCCGAATGCCAAAAAGCCTTTGATGAATTGATTCGCCATATGGAGACGCCTCCAATACTTTCTAGGCCTGGCGATGGCGAGGATCTTCTTATATACTTGGCAGTATCATCTCACGCTTTAAGTGCAGCGCTGATACGGGAAGACAAAAGGATTCAACATCCAGTTTACTATATCAGCAAAAGACTCACTGGGGCAGAAATGAATTACTCTAAGTTGGAAAAACTCGCCTATTGCTTACTAATTGCGTCCAGGAAATTGAGGCAATATTTTCAAGCTCATCCTATCATAGTCCTCACTGATCAACCTTTAAAGCAAGTCCTGTTTCGCCCTGAAACTTCGGGTCGTCTTCTAAAGTGGAATATTGAACTCAGTCAGTATGACATCACTTATCATCCCCGGAAAGCAATCAATGGACAAGCTTTAGTGGATTTCATTGCAGAATTTACAGATAAGGGTAACAGTGAGGAAGAAACGTTCGACAATTCCCCTATCCAGTGGAAGTTATATGTCGATGGTGCAAGAAATGATTACTGTTCTGGAGCCGGAGTTGTACTTGAGACTCCTGAAGGTCGGTCATTATGCTATGCACTAAGATTGGAATTTCCTTCAACAAACAATGAAGCAGAATATGAAGCTCTTATCGCAGGACTGAAAATCGCTAAAGAACTAAACATACGAGCATTACAGATCTTTAGTGATTCTCAGCTTATTGTATGCCAAGTCAAGAAGGAATTTCAAACGAAAGGGGGAAACCTGCCCGCTTACTTGTCAAAGGCTTGGGAACTTCTGTGTGAGCTCGATCACTATTCAATAAGCCACATTCCTCGGTGTTAACTCTGCTTTTTCAGCAAGGCCGTGACATCAAAAATCGACCGAGAAGCCAATGATAGTTCATCTCGAAGGATGGTCGATTTAACCTCCCAATAAAGCAAGTTCTGTTGAATGAATTTTCAGATAAGATCCCCTACGGAGGGGGGGGGTCCATGGGGGTGCCAACCCCCCAAGGTGGGGGTGCGGGGGCAACGCCACCGCCTACGGTGTTCGACCAAGTTTGAAGTACAAACTCAAGTCCTCCAATGAGGCACGCTTCCCATGTTTGAAGCGCAAACTAAAGTCCTCCAATGAGGCACGCTTCCCATGTTTGAAGTGCAAACTAAAGTCCTCCAATGAGGCACACTTCCCAAGTTTGAAGTACAAACTAAAGTCCTCCAATGAGGCACGCTTCCCATGTTTGAAGCACAAACTAAAGTCCTCCAATGAGGCACGCTTCCCATGTTTGAAGCTTAAACTAAAGCCGTACTCAAAGGCACAACCCTTCAGAGGATAAAGACCTCTTCGGGGGCACATTTCACCGGAGATGAAGTGCAATCTCTGTGGAGGCCCACTCCTCCAGAGTTGAAATGTCAAATCAAAGCCCTCCAGCGAGGCGCAACAAAAAAAAAAAGGAGAAAAGGCTTCTCCAATACAAGGCGCACTCTACCAGAGCAAGAATAATATTTCCTCAAAAATGGAAAAATTATTCTCTAAAGAAAGAGTGCATGCTTTCTCAAAATGGAAGAGTTATTCTCCAAAGTAAGAGTACAAGTCTTCTCAAAACAGAAGAATTGTCCTCCAAAATCTCCGCAAAAATGGAGAATATTACAATAAGCTATGGTATAGGGACAATAAAATATCGCTATATTAGTCAAAGCAATACCCAAGCAAAAGACCACAAGCTCACCGCAGTATTATGCAAAGAAAATGAAAAACTTATATGAAAATGAGTAATAATTGCATTCTCAAATACAGACAAAATTCTGTACAGGTAGGAAGAATCATCTCATTCCATACTATAAAAAAATTTCACACATTTGCAGGTCTCCTAGATGCAAGTTCCTCTGTGAAAGCTGGGGCACCTGAAGTCTCTGCTTGAAAATCAGGGGCATCATAAGGCCAAGTCAATCAAAAGAGGGAAAAAGGTCCGAATTAAGTGCAAAAATTCGTCTTTCAGCAGAAATTTAACACTCCTCTCTTTAACCGCCACAGCATTTAGTCTTTTAAAAATTGACTTATGACTGAAATATTCGGAAAGAGAAGGGAATGCTACAAAGTAAAGAACGAAATTAGCACTCAACAACTCGAATTCTGAAAATCTCAGAAGTGAAAAAATCCAGCTTGCTCCACTATTTCTTCTTATCAAGAAGACATTCTACATAAAGAACTGAGTATTCGAAAAATAAAGGTTCACGTTTCCTAAAAGCGTGTGAAGTGTTGTGCAAAGCTACTTGAATAACAAGCTAATAAAGTAATACTCGAAATAATACTGGTTGGCAAATATCTCAATTCAGAAAAATTCGAGGCTTGTTATTTGAAAATAAGTGCAGTATCAATGCAAATAGCAGTTATAACTGTGTAAATTTTTTGTTGATACTTCATTCAAGATAGTTGATTCGCAACACTTCATCAAATCCATACTAATTTACTTACCGTAAAATATCAGTTCTACGATCTAATCCATCACTCGATATGGGCAATCGGTGATGAGTATATTCGCCCCATTTTTCCGCAAATGTTACATTTAATAGGTTGTTAAAATAATCTATAAAGAGATGCAACAAGTTCTGGTCAAGTTCAAAAGGCTTCAGGACAAAACAAAGTAAAGCTGCCTAAGTACAAGCTCAGCAGCTCAATAAAGCACGAGTTAAGAAGAATCGAAGCACACGACCTAGTCCCTAGGCGTATACTTCGAGGGGCAAGTGTTAACTCTGCTTTTTCAGCAAGGCCGTGACATCAAAAATCGACCGAGAAGCCAATGATAGTTCATCTCGAAGGATGGTCGATTTAACCTCCCAATAAAGCAAGTTCTGTTGAATGAATTTTCAGATAAGATCCCCTACGGAGGGGGGGTCCAGGGGGGGTGCCAACCCCCTAGGTGGGGGTACGGGGGCAACGCCACCGCCTACGGTGTTCGACCTGACCGGTCAGGTCGCAGGGGTCCAGGGGGCAGCGCCCCCGGCGGGGTGCGGGGCAGCGCCCCGACCAAAACGGTATACGACTTACCGACTTAACAAGGTTGCCGACTTAATATGGTTAACGACTCAATAAGCCTAACGACTCAAGGATTGGACGAGCTAAGAAGTGCCACGACTTAACGAGTTAAGGTTCAAGGCGACTTAGAGGAATGGAACGACTCAAGAGGGTTAACGGTTCATGAGACAGGCCGACTCAGTGGATCAACGACTCAAGAACTGTGCGACTCAAGGTCTTCATGACCTAACCATTCAAGGGCTGAACGACCTACGAGTTAAGGATCTACGGGTTAAAGAGCCTACGAGATAAGGTCTATGACTTAAGGCCTCTACGGGTTAAAGAGCCTACGAGATAAGGTCTACGACTTAAGGCCTCTACGGGTTAAAGAGTCTACGAGATAAGGTCTACGACTTAAGGCCTTCACAACCTAAGAACATTACGGCCTGACGACCTAAGGTCTGCACAATCTTACTAGTTAAGGATGGCACGACTTAAGGAAGTTTACGACTTAAGAAATTACAACCTAAATGACCCAAGGGAGTAACGGCCCAACAACCTAAAGGGACTATGACTTAACGACTCAGGGGACGAGGAGTTAAGACGACTACACCTAAGTCGTGACGGACTTACGACCTTTGCTAGGTCGTTCACGACCTAAGGCTACAGAGGCAAATTCAATACCGCATCATAACTCGTTAACTCCAGCTAAGCCACAAGCCGAGAATCAGTTTAGGTCGGTCACGACCTACGACATATGGTAAGTCGTACACGACTTAAGACTACGAAGTTAAGGTTCAATGCCGCATCGCTTATGAGAGGACTGGTTGACTCATTTGCGACTTAGGACTTGTGATATATCTAAGGTTCAGCAAGGATGCCTTTAAGAAGTCTCGACCCAGCATTTAAGTGACAACTGACCCACGACTTAGTCTAAGTCGTCCACGACCCAACTTAGGTCGGTTACGACTTAGGGCTTGGTAATGTTTCCTGCCTAGAATTGCCTATAAATACGACCCTAGCTCCAACTAGAGGAGGACTTTTGGGGCTCATTTTCTTCAAACGCCGTTACTCTGCTGCATTCCAAACCAATCCAATCCAACACTTGAAGCTCTCAAGACATTAAGAACGCTACAAACAACTTCAAGAAGAGATCACATACATCCAACATGGATTCGAAAACTCTCATCTTCATCGAAGTTTAAGCTACTTGTTCTAAGTCTCTTGTAATTCAAAGTGTATTGTATTTGGGAAGAATTGTATCAGCTTGTAACGAGATTATTAATAAAAGTACTTAAAGTGGACGTAGGCTATACCCTTAAGCCGAACCACTATCAAATTGTTGTTGTTTACCGCTTTTCTGCTATTGTCTGCTTGTAATCTATTCCCGAGTCGTCGGGTGGTGCTTTCACAACTGCAACTCATACACCGGGGTGTTAGCGTTCAAATTTTAGCGTTAACACTCGGGAAGAGAATATGAAGGCAGATTCCCTCGCAAAGTATTCAAGTTCTGGTGAAGCTCAACTATTGGGATTGGTCCCCGTAGAAGTCCTTTCAGCACCAAGTATAGACGAGATGGATATTGACTGGATTATGAATGTATCTCAAGAACAAGAGTCATGGATGACTCCAATACTGGACTACCTACTCAGAGGTTCTCTGCCAGAAAATTCGATAGAGAGACGGAAGCTACTAAGGAAAGCCTCTCGCTATGTAATTCAGGATGGCCGATTATACAGACGGGGATTCTCAATGCCATTGCTTCGATGTGTATCCAGGGAAGAGTCCAAAACAATCCTAGCTGAGGTACATGGAGGAGAATGTGGTGATCATTCAGGTGGTCAAACATTAGCAAAGAAAATTCTCCGATACGGATATTTTTGGCCAGAAATTAATCATGATGCTGCAAGCTATTCCCGAAAGTGTGACAGATGCCAAAGATTTGCCAAAATTCCTAGAGCGCCTTCAACTGAACTCACACAAATGGTCAGTCCATGGCCATTTGCAATTTGGGGAATGGATCTCATTGGGCCGCTACCGACTGCCAAATCAGGGATTAAATATGCTATTGTTGCAGTTGATTATTTTACTAAATGGGCTGAAGCTGAACCATTGGCTACTATCACCTCTAAGAAGATGATAAGTTTCGTGACCAAGAATATCATTTGCAGGTATGGTGTGCCTCAGAAAATAATCACAAACAATGGTACTCAGTTTGAAAGCGAGGAATTCCAAGATTTTTGCAAGCGATTCAAAATCCAGAAAAGCTTTTCAGCAGTTGCTCATCCGCAGGCAAACGGGCAAGTGGAAGCGGTAAACAAGATCATCAAATCAACTATCAAAAAGCAACTTGAAAGGGCAAAAGGTGGTTGGGTCGATAAGCTACCACTTGCACTATGGGCGTACAGAACCACTCACAAAACTGCAACTGGGCACACTCCTTTCTCATTAGCATACGGGTCGGAAGCAATGATCCCGGTAGAAACAGAGGTTCCTTCACACAGAAGGATCCATTTCAACCAAGCAGAGAATGAAAGGCTACAGCTTGAAGCGCTAGACTTCCTTGATGAAAAAAGAGATGAGGCTAATCTCAGAATTGCAGCTCATCAGCAAAGAATAGCCAGACATTTTAATTCCAAAGTTCGCCAACGCAGCTTTGAGATTGGAGACCTAGTCCTGAAGAGAATTATGACAGCGACAGGTGTGTTTGGGCCAAATTGGGAAGGACCGTATGTAATAGGTCAGAAGCTTCTTGACGGCACATTCAAACTCACCACTGTTGAAGGAGATCAAATTCCAAGGGCATGGAACAGCAACCATTTGCGTCCATACTTTACTTGAAAATTTTGTTGAAATATTGTAAAAAGAATTATGAATGCATGATTCTTGTAATTGAAAGCAATTGTAAAACTGATGCAAGTAAATAATGAAAGAATATAAAGTGGATGTAGGCCCAATTTCCTGGCCGAACCACTATAAATCTTGTGTTCCTTATTATTATTACATGTTTGCTTTATTTTCGATATGAAAGGTACATAGAATGTATTGCTGAAATGTCGATTTAAATTTTTGCAGACAGTGGAAGTGAAACTTGCACATAAAAAGACCGAGTGATTCTCGCTAAATTTCAAGTCACAAAAGCCGCGAATTCAAATCCTAGATAGGAAGTACTTCAATTGAACGGCCTATGATTTCGACAGAAACGGGTCTTTGCTAATAAATTGAGATCGTTTGAACAAACAAACGTCCAATTAAGAAGCTAGTGCTCGTTCTCACGAAATTGCCTGACAATGAATCACACTTCCTTGGATTAAACAAGTTACTTAAAAAAAAAAAAAGGAGGCAGAGGATCATTGAAAAGGCAAAAGCAAGTGAACAGAGGAACAACCAAAGCCATCATCGGCAGCACAAGTCCTCTTCGGAGACACAACTCTTCGGAGGATAAAGACCTCTAATGGGTCATATGCCACAAAAAAGAAAGTTCTCTACTCAACAAAAAAAGATTGGAGGAGTCATGACCCTCCAACCATGAGAGAGTAACTTCCAGGCGATGAAAACCCTCTCTGAGGCACATTTCACCAGGAGTTGAAGTGTTATGACCCCTCTTCGGGATTTCACTTCACCAGAGTTGAAATGCAAACGAAATAAAAGCCCTCTTCGGAGGCCCATTTCACCAGGAGTTGAAGTGTTATGACCGCTCTTCGAGATTTCACTTCACCAGAGTTGAAATGTAAACAAAATAAAAGCCCTCTTCGGAGGCACATTTCGCCAGGAGTTGAAGTGTAACAACCGCTCTTCGGAATTTCACTTCACCAAAGTTGAAATGCAAAGACAAAATAAAGACCTTCCTGAAAGCCCACGTTTCACCGAGATTGAAATAAAACTTCCAAGTGTTGAAACGTGAAAAGGCTTTCTTCGAAGGCACAACTCTTTGGAGGTACACGTTTCACCAAGATTGAAATAAAACTTCCAGGTGTTGAAACGTGAAAAATCCCTCCTTAGAGGTACAACCCCCTCCCGGGGACACAGTTCAAAGGAAAGACCTCTTCAAGGGTACAATCAAGAAGAAAGACCTCTTCGGAAGCCCACGTTTCACCAAGATTGAAATAAAACTTCCAAGTGTTGAAACGTGAAAAGGCTTTCTTCAAAGGCACAACTCTTTGGAGGTACACGTTTCACCGAGATTGAAATAAAACTTCCAAGTGTTGAAACGTGAAAAATCCCTCCTCAGAGGTACAACTTTGTATATATAAAAAAAAAAGTTAAAGTGCCCTTCAGAGGTCCGCTTTACCACATAGAAGAATTCACTTGGTAAAATATGCACATAAGCAAAAGAAAAAAGTGATTTCTTCGAACGACAAAGCGTAGAAACTTATACGAAGGGAGTTGTACTCTACAAAAATTTTCTTTAAAAAGAATAAAATAATTATTCTTTAGCAAATAAGAGTGCAAGTCCCCTCGAAGTATAAAATATTGCAGCAAGCTTAAGGTATGGGGGCAACATGGTATAATGGTATAGCTGCATCAGTAAAGTAATACTCAAACAACATACCATAAGCCCGCTGCAATATCATATAAATAAACTTGTGCAAAAATGAATAATAAATGCATTCTCAAATTCAAACAGAAGTCTGTACAAACAAAGGATCATTTTATTCAATTGAAATGCAGGTACAGGTTTCAAAATAAAGAAAAGCGGGGGCCGGTACCCGCACAATTCTCGACCAGTACATACAAAAGGAAAAAAGCTAAAATGTTCACTTCTTTTTACTACCTTTGGACCCTTTTCCCGGCCGAATGATTAGCTTTTCAGGCCGGTCAGTTGGCACAAGGGAAGAAGGAGGGGTAGGCGCAGCTGGTCCAACTTCTGGCTCCCCTTCAGTAACAGTGATTATCTTCCCCCTCCTCTTTGACGTTCCGTGCTTTTTCCTCCTCTTTGAGGAAGACTCACTTACCGGAGTGGAAAGTTTAGACAAAGTTATGTCATCAGAAGGGGTCCGCTCCGGAGATATCTCACCTCCCTCAAGTCCCTCGTCTCTATGCTCTTGCGAAGCGATGGGATCGTCTAAACCGTGAAGGGCTTCTATTTGTTCCTCTTGCGACCCGGGCTGAGAAGCAGAAGGAGGAGCCACCTGGAGAGATGAAGGAGGGATAACCGGAGGAGGAGAAATCTGAGCGGTGCTTGATACTTTCTCTGTAGAAGAAAAGAGGTTAAAGTCAGTAAAGAGAGGAGATGAAGGCTCATCAAGGTTGAGAAAATAGTCAAGGAGCTCATTAAACCCATGTGAAATAAATGAGCAATCCACTTGAGCGAAATTTACAGTGGAATTACCTGCAGAAGTTGTCTTTATTACGTCAATTTCATAGTCCGGGGCTTCAGCACTCTCTTGTGATTCATCTGTGACTTGAGTAATTTTGGCCCCGGTATCAGTTTGAGCAGGGATCGGTACATAAGAGCTAGAGCCAATAATGCCAGCATCGGCCGAAGTTGAAGGAGGGACAGGAACAGTCAAATTTGTTTCTTTTTCTTGATGTTCTTCCCCCACTATTTCAACCCGCGATCTGGCAAGTTGCTCCTTCCCTCTGGCAAGGGCTGCGCGAGCCTCAAAGTCTAAGTAGTGCACCTCCAACTCCTCTTCAGTGTATCCGGCCCCTTTAAACATATCTAGTGCGGCCTCCCACACTTCGGCCAGGGTAATCTCATACTTGGGGCCCAGGAATGCAAGACTGCCACGCCCTAATATACATTGCAAGTAGAAATCAAATAGTGTCGAGCCAATATCAGCTTTGGTGGCTTCATGGGCCTCTTCAGCTGTAATTCTACCCGCAACAGCCTCATCCCGCTCTCTCTCGACTTTGGATAACTGGGCTTTCAATTTTTCAATCTCTGCAGCCTGAAGGACAGTTTGTCCTCGTAACTGAGTAATATCAGTACGGTTGCCCTCTATAATCTGCTCCAACCCATCAGCCTTGGCCTCAGCATCCCTTTGCGCGGCATGAGCATCCCGCACCTGTTGAAGAAGCACACTCTCCCTTTGGGAATAAGAAGTGGAAGAAGTAGCAAGCTCCTCTTTAAGTTTCCCAACTTCTGCCTCAAGTTTCTCATTATAATCGGCAATACTCCTCATTTCTGCATCATGCTGTTTAAGGATCTTTTGCCATTCAGTTTTGTCGTTCTCCATGGTAAGCATAGCTTCGAGATTGGCCCTATTCACCCTTTGGAGCTCATCAACGAGTTTCTGCCAAGATGACATCCTCTCAATGTCGGTTCTGACTTCATCAAGGTTCCGTAACATAGCACTTTTATCTATGGGAACCAGATCGAGGTCAAAGCGAACTCCTTTTAAACACCAATTAGGAAATCGGCGTTGAAGAGTGGCTGGACCTGGCCCAACTTGGTAAGATGGCCTATTGATGATTGCTTGGATATCAGTAGGGGAAGGGGCAGGAGATTGAGAAGAAGTAGGAGCAGTAATCTTCTCTGAAGGCACAGGCATTGGCTCCTCAATAACTTTGGCTTGTTTGCTCGAGTCATCAGTTGTGTGACTCTTCCCTCTATCATCATGAGATTTGCGTTTAAGGGAGTCACTCTCTCTGTGGGAGGAATCATGTCGACTATCTGGTCTTCCAAAGCGTTCTTCATAATCACGTCTTTCCCGAGCCTTCCGGGCTGCCCTTTCTTCATCAGTCTCTCTATGAACAGGAGGATAGGATTGATAGCCATACTGGCTGCGTTTCCCATATCGCTGAAAGTCATCATAGTACGAGCTGCCTCGCCTCATTGGAAAACCTAAAATTTAAAAAAAAGAGAAACAAAACTTGAGAATCCTTCAAACGTTAAAAAAAAGAGAGCATAAAAGTGCCAGGAATTCTAAGTGTGTGTGATGTGCAAACTACGCACATCAATCTACGAACCACTCTTTAATTGGGGAGTAGTTGTGGGTGTAATAGATAGCGTCAACTCTTGAGTCGACGGCGACTGTTGCAAAGTAGAAGTAGCTTCAACTACTGAAGAAGAAATCCCGGCAGTGATAGGATCTTCTTTGAAGATCTCTGGTGAAGTAGCAAAAAGGTCGCTCAATCCTTCGAAAGTATCGTCCCTGCTCTGCTTAACAGGACTGGATTTCTCAACTTTTTCACCAGATTCTTGTGAATGATGGGAAGATCCCTGAGGCTCTTCTTCCTCGATAACCGGGGCAAGTTTGTCAGATGGCCCCGCAGCATCAACAGAAGTGGAACACTTCACTAGCGAAGCCTCAAGAGCAGGTCCTTTAGATATGGATGTGCTAGTAGAAACTGAGGCATCCAACACTCTAGCTGGGGAGTCTGGAATTTCATGAGGACGCGTAGAACGAGAAGTATGCAAAAGTCCGTACTGATGCAAAAATTCATCTTTCAACAGAAATTGAATATCTCTCTCCTCAACCGGCACGGCCTTAAGCCTCTCAAAAGTCGACTTGTGACTGGGATTCCTAGAGGGAGGAGGCAGCGCTGAAAATAAAAAGAAGCAGAGTTAACACTTAGCAGGTCAGTCTCACAAAGGCCAGATAACAAACGAAGCAAGGATGGGTGATCTTACTTCCTTCCCTCCACAGAGCATAAAACCCCGGGGGGCAACGAACGAAGAAGAACTGGGTTAGAAACCCGTGAGCAGTGTCAGGAAGGCCAACAATTAATTTGCGGTTTCGGGCGCTTCTCACAACAGTAATAGAAGGATGATCTTTGGTCCGGGTAAAGGAGCATAAGTAACAAATTTCATCAAAGCTCGGAAGTCGATCAAGTGTTCTCCTAAATAGCACACACTACCCCATTAGAATGGCGTAGCCATTGGGGTGTAGTTGGGATGGAGCAATGGCCAATTGATGAAGAAGTTGTTGGAAAAAGTCATTGAAAGGAGGAACGCCCCCACTTAGGCACATTTGTCGGTTAACTGTCACAAAGCCAGAAGGTGCTATGTCAGCAGTGTTACTTCTCTCAGGAAGAATGGCATCTGATTCAGCAATGCCAAACTGAGCACACAGCTGGCGAAAAACTTTGTATGATAGTGTAGTAGGAACTCTTTCGGGAGGATTAACTAGTGGAGCTGGAAGAACAGTTGCCTCTCCCGTCTGAACTGTTGCATCTTCTTCCTGAGAAGTCATTCTACACAAGCAACTGGATATTCAAATATGAAGGTGCACGTTTCCTAAAAGTGTGAAGTGTCGTGCAAAACTGATAAAAATAACAAGTAAATATAACTGGAATTAAACTGGTCGACGATTGATCGACTACGGTAATTTCAGAACTTGTTAATTTAAAGTTCAAGCATAATATTAGTGCAGGCTGGTCAGTTTCAATTGACTATTTCAGTGTTGCTTTAATACTCTACTTGAAATCGATAGCACTTCGTTCACACAATTTATTTAAGTTAATTATCTGTTATTAACTAATCTGTCATTTGATGTGGGCAGTCGATGGCAGTATATTCGTCCCAATTTTCTGTAAATATCATATTAAACAGATTGTTAACCCACAAGTTAAAGTAATCTGTAAAAGAATGCAGCAAAGTTCAACAGTTCAAAATCCATACAACAGTTCAAGGTCTAAGCAGAGTTTAAAAATGCAAGTGCTGAGTCGTAGACGACTCAAGAGCTAAGTCGTAAACGACTCAAGTGCTAACTCGGCAACAACTTAAGTGCTAACTCGTCTACGAGTTAAGAAATTTTCCTTCGGGTTAAGTTAAGTCGTTGGTTCTCTGGTTGACTCGTCCACGACCTAAAGGATTATGAGGAGAGACAGGATAGGTCGCTTCACTTTTGAGTCGTTGATGCCTTGAGTCGGTAGTCCTTTGAATCGTGAGTCATAAAAGAGAGACAAGACTTCAAGTCAGAAAGATACGAATTCTTCTAAGTCTTAACTCAGTTACGACCTAAAACTCATGCCTCAACTAGTCGAATAACCTTATCTCCACTCCTAAACCCATAAACCGTCTCACCCCTAAACCGATGAACCCACTAACTATTATCTCGTCTTCTCCAAACCCCTAACAGCCTAAAAAAATATATATAATATATTGAAACCCATTATCTTCTCCTCGCGAATTATCCAAAACCTAATCAAACTTCCTCGAGCTCACCAACAATCGATCGTGGCAACAATCGTGATGAAGCGTGGTATAAGGAACTGGATTAAAGTTGTCAATGAGGAGTCCAGATTCGCAAGTTAATGGCTATCGCGGAATCAAATGAACTGCGGATTTACTTACGCGATGCGATGATGAGGATTATAGGGACTGAATCAACGGTAGGATGAACTGGTTGAATTTGTTTCCGAAAGCTCGAGGACGTGTTAATGGCAGAAATAGCTCAGGGGTAAGTAATGAGAAGAAGGAAATAGGAGGAACGACCCAAGCATTTTATACCTCAGGGAAGTGGAACTCGAATCGGCACACCCGGGTTATGATGAGTCGAAGCACACGACTTACGACTTAAGGCATGTGCTTCGAGGGGCAAGTGTTAACCCAGTTTCCTCTACGAGTTAAGGAGTCTACGAGATAAGGATCTACGACTTAAGGCCTCTACGAGTTAAGGAGTCTACGAGATAAGGATCTACGACTTAAGGCCTCCACGAGTTAAAGAGTCTACGAGATAAGGATCTACGACTTAAGGCCTTCACAACCTAAGAACATTACGGCCTAATGACCTAAGGTCTGCACAATCTTACTAGTTAAGGATGGCACGACTTAAGGAAGTTTACGACTCAAAAGATAAGTCGTTCACGACCTAAGACTTAGAAACAAGTTCAATACCATGCTGTAATGAGGTGACTCGCTGACGACTTACGACCTATGATGAGTCGTGTACGACTCATGGTAGCATAAAGAAAGCTGCATTTGGTTAACTCGTGAAAGACTTAGAACTTGTATCATTCAATCAGATGGGTTCATAACTTTGGACCAAGCCGTGAACCCAGTAAGTCAACCGCGACCTACCATGAGTCATCTACGAGTTACGAGTCATTATGAGTCGTGTACGAGTTACGACTTATGGTGAGCCGTGTACGGGTTACGACTTATCATGAGTCATGCACGAGTTACGACTTAAATCCGAAGATGCCTATAAATACGACCCTAGCTCCAACTAGCAAAGGACTTTTTGGCTCATTTTCTTCAAACGCCGTTACTCTGCTGCATTCCAAACCAATCCAATCCAACACTTGAAGCTCTCAAGACATTAAGAACGCTACAAACAACTTCAAGAAGAGGTCACATACATCCAACATGGATTCGAAAACTCTCATCTTCATCGAAGTTTAAGCTACTTGTTCTAAGTCTCTTGTAATTCAAAGTGTATTGTATTTGGGAAGAATTGTATCAGCTTGTAACGAGATTATTAATAAAAGTACTTAAAGTGGACGTAAGCTATACCCTTAAGCCGAACCACTATAAAATTGTTGTTGTTTACCGCTTTTCTGCTATTATCTGCTTGTAATCTGTTCCCGAGTCGTCGGGTGGTGCTTTCACAACTGCAACTCATACACCGGGGTGTTAGCGTTCAAATTTTAGCGTTAACAGCACTCTTATTAATATGCAACCCAACATAGTGCGATTTTCTTTTTGTTGCATGTATTAGCTTGTTTCATCATACATGGAAGTAAATTATTCTAACTATTTTTTGTCTTGTCTTGGCGCATGAGAAATTTACCTTTTGTTTTATAGTTGATCATTTATAAGACGCTGGACTATTCCGACCAAATATTTAAAAGACTTAATTCGCTCGGCTTTTGGATGTCATTTTGTTCATATCTTTCTGTATATGTTCTGCTGAAGTAAAAAAAAAAAAAAAAATAGTACAAATTTTTTTTAAATTTTAAAATGAAAGCTTAAGCTATTCTTTTGAGCATGATTCGTTATGAGTCTGCAAAACTTTTGTGACAGCTAAAACTTTTTTCGAATTTTAAGTCAATTCAACGACCTATTGTTTACTGATTATTACGCACTGGCGTAGGAAACGAACCATTGCTGTGCTCTACTTAAGTGAAGCAACGATATAGGCTTGTGGTTGTTAATTCGAGGCCTAACCCTACTATAAAACCACGGTTTGCTAAGAAAGCATTAAGGGGTATCGTGTTTAGCCGCTTAAATTAGGGTCAAAACTAATCTATAACTTTAGGTCTGCGAATCAAGACTTATTATTCGAATGAAAACTTTTATCTATTTACAAATGTTTTGTATAAACTCATAATTGAATTATGTTCAAAAGACCCTTGTTTATGGAAAATAATAAGATTGTTATTCTGGACACACATAAGTGTCAATTTGATCTAAATACTGAACAATATGAGCATGTTGTTCATATCCCCACTCATAAAAACCCAGTAAACGGGATTCATAATTTTATGATTGATCTACTTCAAGAAATTAAATTAGAAGTTAAAGATATCAATAATAAACTTCAAAAACAAACTGCGACCTTAGGATTTGGTCAAAATACACCGACAATCCATTCGCTTAACAGCATTAGAATGGTCAAATATACTTCTGAAGAAAATAACAAAATAAATGTTGAAGAAATTGATCCCACCTACTATAAAAATTAACTTATTCTTTAAGAAAAAGAACTTGCAGGCGAAATAGATAGCACTGAACTTTATTCTTATTATGAAAATCATTCAACGGCAATAAAGTATTTTAAATATAAAGCAAATGAAGAAAATTCTTCATTTGAAGATTCTGAACAAGAATCTGAAAATTCCACAGAATTTGAGTATAATTCAGATACATCAGATAACCTTATTTACAACATAAACGCAAATGAAGCCGGATCTAGTAGAGGTGCTCTAATTTTACCTCCGCCACCTCCTCCGGATGCAGCTTCTGTTGTAAACGATCTTAACTCTGATATAATTATGGATGATCAAGAACAGGAAGAAAACACATATAATAGGCCTCATACTGATCCGTACCCTGAAATGCTTAGACATGGTACTAGATCAGATTGGATTAAATTTCACTCCTCCAGAAAGCAACTTAAAGATTTTTATAATGAACAACCCTCTTCTACATATACCCTAACATTTAATATAGATAAACTTCCACATAGCAAAATAAGAAAATATATTATAACATGGCTTCAACATATAAGTGGAACAATCTATTTATTACCTCCAAATATGAATGTGATGGAATACATCCATTACGCTACCAGCTATTGGACAGGAGATGCTTTAGCTTGGTTATTAAACCTTGAAAGAATAAATCCAAATGAATTACAAAGAATTAGAAATATTCAATCTAAACAAGAAGCTCTTGGGGAATTATTAAAATTATTATTAGCAGACTTTACAGGAGAAACTTTCCTAGAAGATACGGATTACGAAAAACAATTATTAAAAATACAATTATGCGACATATGAATGTTAGAAGAATTCGCTGCAAAATACATAGGCCTACTTTTCCATTTAAAAAATAATGACCAGAAAGTTTTCTGGGCAAAAGGCTTTTTTACGAAAATACCTTATCCATGGAATAATATTATTCAAGAAAGATACAAAATTTTAAGACAAAGTAATATGGATGACAATCATAACACAGGCTTATTAAAAAAGGCATGTATGGATACTATGGAAAGAGTTTGTGAACAAGCTAGTGCACACAAACAAATGAAAAATAAAATTAGAAATTCAAAACTGGGATTTTCTTGTTGTACCAAATACACTGAAGATATTAACACACAGTTTGGATGTCCTCCAGAATTCGAACGAAAGAAAACAAAAAATTTCAAAAGAAGAATAAAACCAAAATATCGTATCACTAGGAAAAAATGGAAACCAGAATATAAGAAAAAATTTAGAAGAGAAAACAAGTTTTCTAAGAAAAAGTTTATTAAAAAGAAAATTTTTCGTAAAGGCTGCAAATGTTTCAAATGTAATAAAGAAGGACATTATGCAAATGAATGTCCTACGAATATACAAAATACCGTAATATCAAATATCGAAGAATACGGTATTAATGTTGGCACTATCGAGGATATTTCTAGTGATGCTAATTCATCTGTATATGAAATTGAATCAATTTATTCTGACACTACTGAAAATGAAGATGAAATTAATGATTCCTTTGATAATTTTAAAATAAACATGATCACAATCAATCAAACCCATAACCAAATAAAAATTATTCCGTTAAACATATATGCTATACTTCCCAAAAAGGAAAAAGTAAATTCTCTAGGTTATACATTATATGCAGCAAAATGCTCCAGATTACGAAGGTACTTCACAACCGAAGTATTCTTGGATCTACTAATAAAAATCCCACTCGGATATTATGGACAAATTTATAATATACCTAAACATACTAAAGAAAATATTTTTATAACTTATGGATTAATAGAACCTCTTTCTAAAACTAACACTTCTATACTATTTAAAAGTACTAGTATGGAAGATAAAGACTATATTATAGAGCAAGGAGATCCATTAGGACTACTTGTTATACATAAATATGAAGACCCTCCAATTATAAAAGAAGAAATATACGATCATGATCTATCTACCCCATTAAGTGGTTCTACATCCCGATCATCAAGGAATAAAGAGTCAGAAACATATCACGAATATAGGATATACATGAACACTTTTACTTCAGAAGAAACATCTAACCCTCAAATGCAAGATAGCACAGGAGAACAATTTGAGGTCACAGACGAAGATTTAGAAAAATTAAAAGAAGCAATCCCTCATTCAGATAAAAAGGATATTTATAAACCTTTAACTTTTAAATCTCGATTTTTGAATAAACATACATATATATTTGAACGTATGCAAGGAAATGTAGAGTTAAAGGGAGAAGAAGATTTTACTTCCATAAGTCTTTTAAATAAAAATAAAATAGAAAAACTAAAAGCCAAATATCCAAAAATGAAATACCTTCATATAGGTCTAATACAACTAAAAATAATAGGATTGTTTAGATCCGGAATTGATACTCCAATAATGATAGTGTGTATGGATGAAAGAATTATCAATAATCCTTTAAATAGTATTATTGGCGGAGCTAAGTCAAATTTAGCAAACAAATTATTTGGAGTAAATATACATCCCGATTTTTGTATAAGTCTTGATGATCAAAATTTAGAAAAAGCTTGTACATTATCAGTAAATTTACAAAATATAGAACTTCTTTCAGGATCCAAAGTTCTTCGCATACAATGGGAACATTGTATGGCCTTAAATGATACTGCTACGTTCAAATCAATTACACCCAAACAATTTGTTAAATTGTTCGAAGTCGGGTTAGGAAAAACAATTCAACCCAGATCGATTGACATAAGACATTTAAAATTCGATAACGAAATTCAAGTTTTTGTGAAATCACTTAAACCAAGAATTCAATTACCTACAGAATATTTTATAGCATCTGGAAATACTATTTCCACCATAACCAAGAATAATGCGGAAAATGCACATTCATCCAACACATTAAAAAGAACTCAATCATACAATAAAATGTCTGATGTGGAGTTAACTCCTGATATCTTAAAAACCATCAGTCATCGTATGAGCTTTAAACAAGACAATCCAATAGAAGGAAGAACAATGAGAAAACTTGAAAAACAAAAAGAACAGGAATCAAACCGAATGGTTATCAAGGTTCCTACAGAAAATATAAAACATCATGATTAGATCCATAGATCTTAAAAGAAAGGCACAGTTACATATATATCTTCCAATAACGATATGTATTCCTGAATATCAAGAATTCACGGTACATGCGTTAATGGATTCTGGCGCAGAAGCCAGTTTATTACAAGAAATATTTATTCCCCAGCAATTCTGGGTACCATTAGACAAAAAAGGAATTCTAAATGATTTTATGGGAAGACAAGTCCCTGTTACTCACAAAGCAAAACACTTACAGGTACAAATACCTGATATACATGGAAATAATAAACTATACAACTTTGACTTTGCATTACTACCAAAGGAATTTGATAGTGATTGCATCCTGGGGATGGACAACTTAAGACATCTCCCTCCATTCAACAAATATTATTTTGAACTGGATGGCATTCTTGTGCCTCGCGTAACGCTTCCCGCTTCAATTGCACCGCATTATACCCCAGCAGCACAGCGTGGTGCAAAACCTGTTACATTAATTGAACATGTAAAAACACCGAAAATCATACAACCAAAGATTTGTACATACAATATACCAACCACCAACGAATTTGAAATATTAATACACAATATGTTAGAACCTCTTTATTCAGACGATCCATTAAAATGGTTTGACAAAGCACCACGGTATTGTAAAATTGAATTAATGGAACAATACAAAGACGCTAAAGTCAGAGTTAACAGTATTATGGTATCACCAACTAATAAAGAAGAATTTGCAAAACAAATAAAAGACCTCTTAAATTTGAAACTAATACAGAAAAGTTTCAGTACCCACTCATCCCCAGCTTTCTTAGCAAGAAATCATGCTGAAATTAAAAGAGGAAAAGCTCGAATGGTAATAAACTATAGAAAACTTAACAGCTATACAAAGTTTGATGGATATTTTATTCCTTCTGCTGAACATCTAACAAAACAAATCCAAGGAGCAAAATATTATAGTAAATTTGATGCAAAATCGGGTTTTTGGCAATTAAAACTTGATGATAAACAGTCCATAGAGCTAACCGCCTTTAGTTGCCCACAAGGACATTTTGAATGGCTAGTTATACCTTTTGGATTAAAAAACGCACCACAAAGATTTCAAAAATGGATGAATTCTATGTTCGGACATTTACCTTTTGTATCTGTCTATATAGACGACATTCTTATTTTCTCTAATTCTGCAGAAGAACATAAACAACATCTTCTGGCAGTTGTTCACATATTACTTCAAAACGGTGTTATATTAAGTCCTAAAAAAACTGAATTATTTAAAAAAGAAATAGATTTTCTCGGAAAACGAATTAAAAATGGACAAATTGAATTACAACAACACATTTATACTAAAATTAAAGATTTTCCCGATACATTTAAAACATTAAAAGAACTCCAAAGTTTCTTAGGATTATTAAACTACGGCAGAAAATTTATTCCTAATTTATCCGCTAAGACTCGAAATTTACAAAAAAAGCTTACTGACGAACAAGCAAAATATAAACAACATAATGGAGAACAACCAAGAAGATGGAACACAGACAAAATTCCGATTACCTTGCAAAAGCAAGAAGAAGAAGAAATACAAAAGATTAAAGACCTAATAAAAGATCAAAAGATCCTCTATTTTCCTTCAGATGAAGAATTACTTACACTACAAACTGATGCTTCTGACAATTTCTGGGCAGGAGTATTAATTGCAAAACAAAAAGAAGTTGTAGCATATTCCTCTGGAAAGTTTAGTAAACCTCAGATTAAATACGCTACATATGACAAAGAATTACTAGCTATTAAATTAGCAATCAAAAGTTTACGAATTTATCTCTTGCATTGACAGTTTATAATAGAAACAGATAACAAATCTGTTGCTCAATTCTTAAAAAAGAAAACTGTAAACAATCCAGAAGAAAACCTTCGACGAATTAGATTAGCTATGTATTTAGAAATTTACAACTATGATGTTAAATACATTCCAGGCTACACTAACTTTGCAGCTGATCTTCTTACCAGGTTATGAAACATGGATGAGGACGATGTAAAAAGAATCAAAGAATTATTAGAAACCATGAAAAGACAAGAAGATTTCAAACAAGTGAAATCATCTAAAAAGGCCAAGCAAACATCCACGGAGGCTTCATCTTCACAGGAATCCGACGAAATTAATGCTCCCATAGGAGTAAATGAAGAAAAGGTCCAACAGACCAAAACCACTCCAACAAACAAAGGCAAGGCAACACCTTCCAATACAACTCAAAAATTTGTTCCAATGAACAAAGAAAAATCAATTGCTCCCACAGGAATACAAAGACCATACATCTCAGCGGTGGTCAAAGATTGGTACAATCTAGACATGAAAGCATCGAATCCTAACCTATATGACAATTTCAATGGATGTTTTAAAGCCATCCAAGCTGCAGACCATAGAGCTGCAAATTTCTGGTTAACTCAACTAGAAAAGGCTTATCTGGGGTTGAAGCATACAATATCCCAGAAAGAGAAAAAGTTACAAGAAACTCAGAAACTAGTGACTAAATTGTCACAACATTCTTTTACATCTAGATCTGAAGCTCTAGATTTGAAAGAAGCAGAATTGTTCACTGATAACACAGCTGAACACAGTCATTTAAAAACAATATTTTCTCAAATGCAAACCTCCGATCTCGTAAATCTAAGAATTCAAGATTTTCTAGAATTACTTAGACTTTATGAGATAGATAACACAAAAACCAAAGAGATGGAGGCCGAAATGACAGTCCAGGATATGATCTCCTTATATCAGCAACATCTCATTGATGAAAGCAATCTTCTTCTATTCTTCAAAAAGCTAGAAGACACATAATTAGTTAAACTCTTAGAAAATGAAGAGTTAATTCTCAATAACAACAGAAGACCACGGCTTGTAGCCTGTTTTTCTGAAATACAAAAATATCAAAAACATATCAAAAAGGGCTTAGTACACGAAATTTATGTAAACACAAGCCATCCTGAAGAATATTCGGGTTATATTCCAGAAATATGTACAGCAAAACTTGCTGAACATACAAGCAGATTTTTTACATGTTCATGTTCAGAATTTGGAGCGTTTGGGAAGAAAGACAGTACATACGTCTTTATACCTCCATCCAATTATGGGAACTACATCGGGTAACCGAAAATCCTCAACATGAATTCGTTAAATTCGACCGCAAAGAATTTAATGAAGAAAGTGAACGAATCAAGACTTATTATTCGAATGAAAACTTTTATCTATTTACAAATGTTTTGTATAAACTCATAATTGAATTATGTTGAAAAGACCCTTGTTTATGGAAAATAATAAGATTGTTATTCTGGACACACATAAGTGTCAATTTGATCTAAATACTGAACAATATGAGCATGTTGTCCATATCCCCACTCATAAAAACCCAGTAAACGGGATTCATAATTTTACGATTGATCTACTTCAAGAAATTAAATTAGAAGTTAAAGATATCAATAATAAACTTCAAAAACAAACTGCGACCTTAGGATTTGGTCGAAATACACCGACAATCCATTCGCTTAACAGCATTAGAATGGTCAAATATACTTCTGAAGAAAATAACAAAATAAATGTTGAAGAAATTGATCCCACCTACTATAAAAATTATCTTATTCTTCAAGAAAAAGAACTTGCAGGCGAAATAGATAGCACTGAACTTTATTCTTATTATGAAAATCATTCAACGGCAATAAACTATTTTAAATATAAAGCAAATGAAGAAAATTCTTCATTTGAAGATTCTGAACAAGAATCTGAAAATTCCACAGAATTTGAGTATAATTCAGATACATCAGATAACCTTATTTACAACATAAACGCAAATGAAGCCGGATCTAGTAGAGGTGCTCTAATTTTACCTCCGCCACCTCCTCCGGATGCAGCTTCTGTTGTAAACGATCTTAACTCTGATATAATTATGGATGATCAAGAACAGGAAGAAAACACATATAATAGGCCTCATACTGATCCGTACCCTGAAATGCTTAGACATGGTACTAGATCAGATTGGATTAAATTTCACTCCTCCAGAAAGCAACTTAAAGATTTTTATAATGAACAACCCTCTTCTACATATACCCTAACATTTAATATAGATAAACTTCCACATAGAAAAATAAGATAATATATTATAACATGGCTTCAACATATAAGTGGAACAATCTATTTATTACCTCCAAATATGAATGTGATGGAATACATCCATTACGCTACCAGCTATTGGACAGGAGATGCTTTAGCTTGGTTATTAAACCTTGAAAGAATAAATCCAAATGAATTACAAAGAATTAGAAATATTCAATCTAAACAAGAAGCTCTTGGGGAATTATTAAAATTATTATTAGCAGACTTTACAGGAGAAACTTTCCTAGAAGATACGGATTACGAAAAACAATTATTAAAAATACAATTATGCGACATATGTATGTTAGAAGAATTCGCTGCAAAATACATAGGCCTACTTTTCCATTTAAAAAATAATGACCAGAAAGTTTTCTGGGTAAAAGGCTTTTTTACGAAAATACCTTATCCATGGAATAATATTATTCAAGAAAGATACGACATTTTAAGACAAAGTAATACGGATGACAATCATAACACAGGTTTATTAAAAAAGGCATGTATGGATACTATGGAAAGAGTTTGTGAACAAGCTAGTGCACACAAACAAATGAAAAATAAAATTAGAAATTCAAAACTGGGATTTTCTTGTTGTACCAAATACACTGAAGATATTAACACACAGTTTGGATGTCCTCCAGAATTCGAACGAAAGAAAACAAAAAATTTCAAAAGAAGAATAAAACCAAAGTATCGTATCACTAGGAAAAAATGGAAACCAGAATATAAGAAAAAATTTAGAAGAGAAAACAAGTTTTCTAAGAAAAAGTTTATTAAAAAGAAAAATTTCCGTAAAAGCTGCAAATGTTTCAAATGTAATAAAGAAGGACATTATGCAAATGAATGTCCTACGAATATACAAAATATCGTAATATCAAATATCGAAGAATACGGTATTAATGTTGGCACTATCGAGGATATTTCTAGTGATGCTAATTCATCTGTATATGAAATTGAATCAATTTATTCTGACACTACTGAAAATGAAGATGAAATTAATGATTCCTTTGATAATTTTAAAATAAACATGATCACAATCAATCAAACCCATAACCAAATAAAAATTATTCCGTTAACCATATATGCTATACTTCCCAAAAAGGAAAAAGTAAATTCTCCAGGTTATACATTATATGCAGCAAAATGCTCCAGATTACGAAGGTACTTCACAACCGAAGTATTCTTGGATCTACTAATAAAAATCCCACTCGGATATTATGGACAAATTTATAATATACCTAAACATACTAAAGAAAATATTTTTATAACTTATGGATTAATAGAACCTCTTTCTAAAACTAACACTTCTATACTATTTAAAAGTACTAGTATGGAAGATAAAGACTATATTATAGAGCAAGGAGATCCATTAGGACTACTTGTTATACATAAATATGAAGACCTTCCAATTATAAAAGAAGAAATATACGATCATGATGTATCTACCACATTAAGTGGTTCTACATCCCGATCATCAAGGAATAAAGAGTCAGAAACATATCACGAATATAGGATATACATGAACACTTTTACTTCAGAAGAAACATCTAACCCTCAAATGCAAGATAGCACAGGAGAACAATTTGAGGTCACAGACGAAGATTTAGAAAAATTAAAAGAAGCAATCCCTCATTCAGATAAAAAGGATATTTATAAACCTTTAACTTTTAAATCTCGATTTTTGAATAAACATACATATATATTTGAACGTATGCAAGGAAATGTAGAGTTAAAGGGAGAAGAAGATTTTACTTCCATAAGTCTTTTAAATAAAAATAAAATAGAAAAACTAAAAGCCAAATATCCAAAAATGAAATACCTTCATATTGGTCTAATACAACTAAAAATAACAGGATTGTTTAGATCCGGAATTGATACTCCAATAATGATAGTGTGTATGGATGAAAGAATTATCAATAATCCTTTAAATAGTATTATTGGCGGGGCTAAGTCAAATTTAGTAAACATATTATTTGGAGTAAATATACATCCCCATTTTTGTATAAGTCTTGATGATCAAAATATAGAAAAAGCTTGTACATTATCAGTAAATTTACAAAATATAGAACTTCTTTGAGGATCCAAAGTTCTTGGCATACAATGGGAACATTGTATGGCCTTAAATGATACTGCTACGTTCAAATCAATTACACCCAAACAATTTGTTAAATTGTTCGAAGTCGGGTTAGGAAAAACAATTCAACCCAGATTGATTGACATAAGACATTTAAAATTCGATAACGAAATTCAAGTTTTTGTGAAATCACTTAAACCAAGAATTCAATTACCTACAGAATATTTTATAGCATCTGGAAATACTATTTCCACAATAACCAAGAATAATGAGGAAAATGCACATTCATCCAACACATTAAAAAGAACTCAATCATACAATAAAATGTCTGATGTGGAGTTAACTCCTGATATCTTAAAAACCATCAGTCATCGTATGAGCTTTAAACAAGACAATCCAATAGAAGGAAGAACAATGAGAATACTTGAAAAACAAAAAGAACAGGAATCAAACCGAATGGTTATCAAGGTTCCTACAGAAAATATAAAACATCATGATTAGATCCATAGATCTTAAAAGAAAGGCACAGTTACATATATATCTTCCAATAACGATATGTATTCCTGAATATCAAGAATTCACGGTACATGCGTTAATGTATTCTAGCGCAGAAGCCAGTTTATTACAAGAAATATTTATTCCCCAGCAATTCTGGGTACCATTAGACCAAAAAGGAATGCTAAATGATTTTATGGGAAGACAAGTCCCTGTTACTCACAAAGCAAAACACTTACAGGTACAAATACCTGATATACATGGAAATAATAAACTATACAACTTTGACTTTGCATTACTACCAAAGGAATTTGATAGTGATTGCATCCTGGGGATGGACAACTTAAGACATCTCCCTCCATTCAACAGATATTATTTTGAACTGGATGGCATTCTTGTGCCTCGCGTAACGCTCCCCGCTTCAATTGCATCGCATTATACCCCAGCAGCACAGCGTGGTGCAAAACCTGTTACATTAATTGAACAAGTAAAAACACCGAAAATCATACAACCAAAGATTTGTACATACAATATACCAACCACCAACGAATTTGAAATATTAATACACAATATGTTAGAACCTCTTTATTCAGACGATCCATTAAAATGGTTTGACAAAGCACCACGGTATTGTAAAATTGAATTAATGGAACAATACAAAGACGCTAAAGTCAGAGTTAACAGTATTATGGTATCACCAACTGATAAAGAAGAATTTGCAAAACAAATAAAAGACCTCTTAAATTTGAAACTAATACAGAAAAGTTTCAGTACCCACTCATCCCCAGCTTTCTTAGTAAGAAATCATGCTGAAATTAAAAGAGGAAAAGCTCGAATGGTAATAAACTATAGAAAATTTAACAGCTATACAAAGTTTGATGGATATTTTATTCCTTCTGCTGAACATCTAACAAAACAAATCCAAGGAGCAAAATATTATAGTAAATTTGATGCAAAATCGGGTTTTTGGCAATTAAAACTTGCTGATAAACAGTCCATAGAGCTAACCGCCTTTAGTTGCCCACAAGGACATTTTGAATGGCTAGTTATGCCTTTTGGATTAAAAAACGCACCACAAATATTTCAAAAATGGATGAATTCTATGTTCGGACATTTACCTTTTGTATCTATCTATATAGACGACATTCTTATTTTCTCTAATTCTGCAGAAGAACATAAACAACTTCTTCTGGCAGTTGTTCACATATTACTTCAAAACGGTGTTATATTAAGTCCTAAAAAAATTGAATTATTTAAAAAAGAAATAGATTTTCTTGGAAAACGAATTAAAAATGGACAAATTGAATTACAACAACACATTTATATTAAAATTAAAGATTTTCCCGATACATTTAAAACATTAAAAGAACTCCAAAGTTTCTTAGGATTATTAAACTACGGCAGAAAATTTATTCCTAATTTATCCGCTAAGACTCGAAATTTACAAAAAAAGCTTACTGACGAACAAGCAAAATATAAACAGCATAATGGAGAACAACCAAGAAGATGGAACACAGACAAAATTCCGATTACCTTGCAAAAGCAAGAAGAAGAAGAAATACAAAAGATTAAAGACCTAATAAAAGATCAAAAGATCCTCTATTTTCCTTCAGATGAAGAATTACTTACACTACAAACTGATGCTTCTGACAATTTCTGGGCAGGAGTATTAATTGCAAAACAAAAAGAAGTTGTAGCATATTCCTCTGGAAAGTTTAGTAAACCTCAGATTAAATACGCTACATATGACAAAGAATTACTAGCTATTAAATTAGCAATCAAAAGTTTACGAATTTATCTCTTGCATAGACAGTATAATAGAAACAGATAACAAATCTGTTGCTCAATTCTTAAAAAAGAAAACTGTAAACAATCCAGAAGAAAACCTTCGACGAATTAGATTAGCTATGTATTTAGAAATTTACAACTATGATGTTAAATACATTCCAGGCTACACTAACTTTGCAGCTGATCTTCTTACCAGGTTATGAAACATGGATGAGGACGATATAAAAAGAATCAAAGAATTATTAGAAACCATGAAAAGACAAGAAGATTTCAAACAAGTGAAATCATCTAAAAAGGCCAAGCAAACCTCCACAGAGGCTTCATCTTCACAGGAATCTGACGAAATTAATGCTCCCACAGGAGTAAATGAAGAAAAGGTCCAACAGACCAAAACCACTCCAACAAACAAAGGCAAGGCAACACCTTCCAATACAACTCAGAAATTTGTTCCAATGAACAAAGGAAAATCAATTGCTCCCACAGGAATACAAAGACCATACATCTCAGCGGTGGTCAAAGATTGGTACAATCTAGACATGAAAGCATCAAATCCTAACCTATATGACAATTTCAATGGATGTTTTAAAGCCATCCAAGCTGCAGACCATAGAGCTGCAAATTTCTGGTTAACTCAACTAGAAAAGGCTTATCTGGGATTGAAGCATACAATATCCCAGAAAGAGAAAAAGTTACAAGAAACTCAGAAACTAGTGACTAAATTGTCACAACATTCTTTTACATCTAGATCTGAAGCTCTAGATTTGAAAGAAGCAGAATTGTTCACTGATAACACAGCTGAACACAGTCATTTAAAAACAATATTTTCTCAAATGCAAACCTCCGATCTCGTAAATCTAAGAATTCAAGATTTTCTAGAATTACTTAGACTTTATGAGATAGATAACACAAAAACCAAAGAGATGGAGGCTGAAATGACAGTCCACGATATGATCTCCTTATATCAGCAACATCTCATTGATGAAAGCAATCTTCTTCTATTCTTCAAAAAGCTAGAAGACACAGAATTAGTTAAACTCTTAGAAAATGAAGAGTTAATTCTCAATAACAACAGAAGACCACGGCTTGTAGCCTGTTTTTCTGAAATACAAAAATATCAAAAACATATCAAAAAGGGCTTAGTACACGAAATTTATGTAAACACAAGCCATCCTGAAGAATATTCGGGTTATATTCCAGAAATATGTACAGCAAAACTTGCTGAACATACAAGCAGATTTTTTACTATGTTCATGTTTAGAATTTGGAGCGTTTGGGAAGAAAGACAGTACATATGTCTTTATCCCTCCATCCAATTATGGGAACTACATCGGGTAACCGAAAATCCTCAACATGAATTCGTTAAATTCGACCACAAAGAATTTAATGAAGAAAGTGAACGAATCCTAGCAGCACAAGAATTTTTCTCAGAAGCCATTAACAAAGGCGAAATCGGATCACACTCTGCCACTGAAGGCAAAATAGTTTTACTATTAGACTACATATCGGCTTTCGAACCATCAACAGAAAGAATAATGAAGGTTCAGCGCTTTTTAGACAGTCTCAAAATTGGCCCAGTTGGCACAATGGCTCAAGAAGAATACTTTGAAGAACAAGTGGAAAAAGAAAGACTTAGACAAGACTCTATAATGAGAGATACTTTGGGTACCGACCCTTTTGACGACGAATCTCTAGCCAATCTAGAAATTCAAAATTAAAAACAGAAGCATGGTGGACCAACATCCAGGAAGCATCCTTTAAACTAGTGTGACATATCACCTCCTAGCCTTTCCAACTCATCCTCTGCACATAATAAGCTAAAGGACACATCCTCAGCCTAAAAGTCTAAAAGTCATCCCATAGCCTTTCCACCTAATCCTCTGCTAAGAATAAAATAAAAGGACACATCCTTCAGCCTAAGAGCCTAAAAGGGACACATATTAGCCCTATACTAGACAGATGTCCAGCCTAAGCAATAAAAAATAATGGAGAGAAGACACTATAAAAGGAGGGAAGAACATAAACAACATCTTCTGGCAGTTGTTCACATATTACTTCAAAACGGTGTTATATTAAGTCCTAAAAAAATTGAATTATTTAAAAAAGAAATAGATTTTCTTGGAAAACGAATTAAAAATGGACAAATTGAATTACAACAACACATTTATTCTCGCAAATATCTTAAACTAAACTTAAATTGATCTTACTGAACATGTTATAAATACGTCTCCATTTTCATTTTGGAAACTAAATACATCTCGATTTTCAAAAAAAAAAATTAATATGATGACCTGTTATTTTTTTCAAATTGGAAACACAGCTACATCTCGATTTTAATTTATTCGAGCAATAATAAAATTAAACTATTGGCCTCCGTGGCAATCCCACAAGTATTCTCAATAGTACCAGACTCCTCTCAATTCTTGCGAACCCACCTTCAACTCATTCCTCACCTCACGAGTTCTTCACCAACCAGAACTTCGTACCTAACTTCCTTCCATATCCAATAACCGTGACCTCATGATCTAGGCTGGTTCCACATGGCTCCTGCTCAACGATCCTACCAACGTAGTGCAGCAGCCCGCTCGAGTACATCACATCGGACACGGGTTGGCTAGCTACCATAGCCAACATGGCCTCTTCATCGTTGGCCGGTAGTTTCACAAAGTCTGATATCTATGCTATAATGGACAAGTTTATGGTGCATGATTCTTGTGTTTTTATGAAGGGAAGGTGGTCTTCAGATAGGATGCCTCCATTTGTTATGACATATTTGTAGGACACTTGGGAATCGCCGAGCCTGTAGCAGCCGGATGGGCCATTTGGGTGGATGCAGTAGAGGAGCTGTTGCTTTGAGAGTGGGACTAGTTTTTTGTTTCAGTTGTCACTATCAAATTTATCAACATTAGGGACACATAATTAAAGGCAAATTACAGTATGTGTCCCTGTTAAATATCAATTTGAGGCAAATATAAATTTTGTCCCAAATGCTACCAATAATGGCATATTAAAATGCCCCTAATAAAATTATGAATCACCATCTAAGTATGCCCATAGAATGAATCCTTTGCCAGCCAATGAATTATTTACGTTCTGAATCATACCCCTATAACCCCTCTCTCTTTATCTCTAACCCTAACTTTGGACGAAGATCCTTTGTTGATTTTGATTTGAGAATTAATTCATCAACCGTAAGAGAAGGTGGATTTAAAGGGAGTCGCCGTTGGTTCAGATCTGGCCATTCGGGTTGGTTATCTACAATCATGGCTCGCAACATTCACTGATTCCTATTTAATTCTTTTAGTTACTTATTTATACCGAATTCTAGATTAGGTTTTGTTAAATTGTCCTTGTTAGTGCTTTGAATGGAGAATTACAAATTGGTGTTTGCAATTTTTTTGCTAAATATGATTTCTTTCCTTGCTTAATTTTTTATTGTAATTTTGATATAATTGTGAAACAAATCTCCATCTTATTAGGATGTCAAATGCTATTTCACATATCTTGAGTGAAAATGCTAAAATTACAGTGGGGAAAGAACAAAAATATATACTGCATTGTAGAAATACGAAGTATTACAGCAATTGTAAATGTGTGAAATCCTATTTTAGAAATTGAAAAGGAAATTAACTCGTTCATTTATAGAATAAAAAAGATGGAAGAGAGTATAGACTCTTGAAAATGTCAAATTGCGTCGATTTTTCATAGTGATTAGAGTGATGTGTTGTTGTACTTTCAGATTCTCTAAATGATTGACTGCATCAAAAAAAACTATTGTGTTTTTACAAGTTCAGAAAGAAGTTGGAAACTGTAGAAGCCATTTTGGGAGGGTTCCCGTATTATTTTGGTTTTCTATTTGCCTTTGTTGTTTTCACCTTTTGCATCTGCCATTATCACATTAATGTTTCTCATGGATAAATAATAGTAATAATAATATGAGCATCCTTATCACACAAATTTATAAGAAATAACAAATAACCTAACCTTTATTTGCAAGTCTGGACATGGCACGATCTAAGGATTCAATTCTTTTACATGTAAACATATTTTCAAACTCGAGAACTTAATAGTATGTTGAATAAGTTGAATAATGGATGGGCTTCCTTATTGAATTAAACTAAAAGTAAGGATAAGTTAATTATTAATATTGATGCTTTTCCTTGCAATTTTCATAATGCAAGATTGAAAGTCTCCTCCTTAATAATTTAACGCAATAGTTTACATATTTATCCATGCTTTGTCGAAAGTGTAGTTAGCATGACTACTTCGATGTAAACCGAGTTTGAAAGTGTGAAATTTTACATATCGTGATCCAGGATTTTGGATATAAGATTGAGAATGAATTTTATTGATAGAAGTAAATTAGTTTTGTATGAGAAAGATAGTGACTAGATCGTTTTAACTTCCAGCCATTGTTAGCGTTGTGTATGAACTCTAACATACCATGTAATTTTGAACCATTGCATGTTGATTATTGCAACTTCGCTAAATAGGTACAGAATATAAAAAGTTAATCTTAAGTGTTTTCTATTTTATTATGACTTTAATTAGAATTTCTCTCTCTCCTCTACATTTAGGTAATTTAGTCAATTTTAAACAAATGTATACAAAATACCATGCATATATTGTCTTGTTTGTTGAATTAATATCAAAGTGTTCTGGCGATGCCTATCTAAATTTGGTTTTACATACTTTATTATGGTACGCTATCCTATGGGTGTTGTTTGTTTAGTGTATTTTTAGTGGAGTTGGATAATGAGCCGATTGTTGTAAATGATGAAGAAAGGGATACAGTAAACAATCAACAATGCCAAAATAAGTGGATGTTTCCTCACCCATGTCCATGATATTGAGGTCATGAAACTATAATCTCGTGAAGACATATAAAAGGTACTTTCTTTTTATCTATCTTTCAAATACTCCATGTCTCTATGATGTGCTATTCAGATAAATGAGCATAAGTTTAGCTCGTATTTAGCAATAATTGATTATAATAGCATTTGCAAGCATTTTTTCTTTTTTCAAAGTAATGATGTAGTGTTATTGTATAACCGGTTGGGTTTAGATGAAGCTAGTGGAGAAAGCTGATGGAAGTAAAAAGAACCTTCCTTAATTTTCATCTTATACAAGTGGTGTTGCTGCAACTGTAGAAAAGATGGAAGATCATAGACAAAGCAAAAGCACATAATCTTGTAAGATGAAGTGAAAAATAATTTAAACATAATAGAATGCATCTTTGTAATTATACAATTGTACAATGCGATGTAGAAATGGTGTAACCGGTTGAACCATTTTATATTAGTTTAAGAAATATTGTCTTATCTTTTACAATGTCCCAATCTGGTATGAGAGTATTGCCTCATTCTTGATAGCTTGAAATAATGTAATCTTAAATCAATACTAGTCAGCAACATGATATCTCTATGAATTACTGAATAAGTTTACACTGGTTTCTAGAATTATGTGTGGACGAGTTAGATATTTAAAAATAACCAGTACGACGGAATAAAACAAGTTAATCTTAAGTGTTTCCTATTTTAGCATGACTTTAATTAGATTTTACTGTCTCTCCCCTCTACATTTAGGTTACTTAGTCCGATAATTTAACCCAATGCTATAATACACATTATCTTGCATATATAGTCCAGTTGGTTGAATTTAATATCAAAGTGTTCTAGCAGTACCTATCTAAATTTGGTTTGATATACTATATTATCGTATAATTTCCTATGGATGTTGTTTGTTTAGTATATTTTTATTTGAGTTGGATAATGACCCTTTTGGTTGCAGATGATGAAGAATGGGATACACTTTAAAAAATAATCAACAATGCCAAATTAAGTGGATGTTTCATCACCCATGTTCGTGATCATGAAACTGCAATCTCGTATAGACATATAAAGGTAGTTTCGTTTTGTCTATCATTCCAATGCCCGATGTCTCTATGTTGTGCTTTTCGGATAGATTAGCATAATGTTTTGCTTATATTATTTTAGAACTCCATATATTCAAAAGGTATGTGAGGCTATTTATTGGATACACCTTTCTGACATCGCTATATGTTACGGACATATCTTTGAGCCCATAGTTTTTATGTTATTTATTAAATTATACTATACGAAGACGTAATTACTCAATTAACTAAACTCTTAACAAGTGAAATTAATTTGTTTCTCCCTACAATAGCATCATCTCCCTTCATCTACTTGTCAATGTATTAGCCCTTCAAAGACATTTGATTTTCTATCTGATTGTTATTATTGTTTTAATAATAGATTATTCTTTTGTCCCTTTTTAATTACGGACCACCATATTGGAAAGTGTTTGCACAATATTGATATACATGTTGTTTCAAATATTGAATTGTTAACCGTGATGTTAAAATTATTGTGATTATGTCTGTTAAACCTAGCATATTTTAAATTTTATTTACTCAACTCAAATTCAAGCAACATGTTTTTACTATAGATGAAGTAATATCATTGTTGCATATAGATGACATACATGACACCACACACATTAAAAGGAAGTTACTTTATATGCTTAGTATATATTATAAGCCATAAAGTACACAATTTTTGGAATTCTCCATGGCAGAAATGATAATTATGTTTCGAAAATAATACCCATAAATATAAAAAATATAGAAATACCTTATTTAAATTAATAATTCACACAACATTATTTATTTTGATTAAGATATGCTTGCCTTTACTTACTTTATCCTGTAAAATGCACTCTTATTAATATGCAACCCAACATAGTGCGATTTTCTTTTTGTTGCATGTATTAGCTTGTTTCATCATACATGGAAGTAAATTATTCTAACCATTTTTTGTATTGTCTTGGCGCATGAGAAATTTACCTTTTGTTTTATAGTTGATCATTTATAAGACGCTGGACTATTCCGACCAAATATTTAAAAGACTTAATTCGCTCGGCTTTTGGATGTCATTTTTGTAGCTCAACATTTCCTGAAGTTAATGCTAATTTTGCCCACTCTGGAAGAGGTAGGGGTTATGACCCTCTCCACTTATGGAACTCCCTGAAGGAGCGTTATGACCACCAGAAGACGGTCATACTTCCAAATACTAGGCAAGAGTGGTTGAACCTGAGGTTTCAGGACTTTAAGTCCGTAAGAGAATATAATTCTGCAATGTTTAGAATCACTTCTAAACTGAAATTATATGGAGAAAAGGTGGATGACGCCCAAATGCTTGAAAAGACTTTCTCAACATTTCATGCCTCGAATATACTCCTGCAGCAGCAATATCGAGAGTTCTGAACTCATAGAATTCTTACTAATTGCTGAACAAAATAATGAATTGCTTATAAAAAATCATTCCTCAAGACCAACTGGTTCAACTGCATTACCTGAAGTTAATGCTAATTTTGCCCACTCTGGAAGAGGTAGGGGTCAAGATCGAGGTAGAGGACATGGTCGTGGACGTGGATATAACTCTAGCAGAGGTGGTTATGGTGGTTTTAAAGGTAACAAAACCACCAAATTTAAAAAGCAACAAAAGAAATTTGAGCCTATAAAGAACAATGATTCAGCTTCAGAAAATAAAAGGCAGTATGAGGAAATTTGTTATAGATGTGGACGATCTGGTCACTGGTCACGTACATGTAGATCATCAAAAAAACAGTTGAAGAATGTCATCGCTCGAAGAATATTGAGGCAAATAATGCCGAAAAGTTACCTGAAAACACTAATCTGAAGTTAGATGATTTCTTCGAAGATGACAATGGAAATTTCATTAATGATGAAAATCCAAGTGTAATGATCAATGATATGACGGAGTTGATTAATTAGAAATGTCTTGAAGTTTGTTATGTGACTTTCATTTTATTTCATTAGCTTGCATCAATAAATAAGTTTCAAGTTTGTGTTCGTTTAATTGTATTTCCCTTTGCAGTACTAATAATGTGTAATGTGGATGTTGTTTTTAATCAATAGCCTATTTTAATCATATTACTTTGTTTGTTTACATTACATTTATTTATGCATACAAATTTTTATTGATTGAGTAATCATTGTCTTTAATTCTTAAGGTATGGGACACCATTTGGATGATGATATATGCTTGCTAGATAGTGCAACTACTCATGCAATTTTGAAAAACCAGAAGTTTTTCTCTGAACTATTTGAAAATTTTTGAGCTAAAGTCTCCACTGTAGCTGGATCTGCTAATATAATTGACGGGTCCGAAAGAGCCCATATAATATTACCAAATGGTACACATATCTTTATTCAGAATGCATTATACTCAAGCAACTCTAAAAGAAATTTGCTGAGTTTCAAAGACATAAGAATGAATGGATACCATATTGAAACTATAAATGAAAACAACAAAGAATATCTTTGTGTTATTTCTAGAATTGAAACCCAAAAGCTTATCCTAGAAAAATTTGGTACAATTTCAACTGGTTTATATTTTACAAAAATTGGCATAGTAGAATCTCACTCTATAAACATGAGACAGAAGCTCACAAATACAAAGACATTGATTCTTTCACATGATCGCTTGGGTCATCCTGGATCAACTATGATGCGTAAAATTGCCAAAAACTCAAACGGACATGATTTATCAAACCAATTGAATTTACCAAGTGATTACTTATGTGCCCCATGTGCGCAAGGAAAATTAAACACTCGACCTTCATATAGTAAAATCACATCTGAATCTCCAACATTTTACAAAGAATTCAAGGTGATATATGTGGCCCAATCTACCCTGAATGTGGACCATTCAAATACTTTATGGTATTGATTGATGCATCAACTCGTTGGTCACATGTCTGTTTACTTTCTACAAGAAATTTGGCATTTGCCAAGCTACTTGCTCGAATAATAAAATTGAGAGCACACTTCCCTGATCATTAAATTAAATCGATTCGACTAGATAATGTTGGAGAATTTACTTCTCAAGTATTTGATGATTATTGTCTATCATTGGGGATTGAAATTGAACATCCAGTAGCTCATGTTCATACTCAAAATGGTCTAGCAGAATCATTAATTAAGCGCTTGCAACTTATTGCATGACCATTGCTTATGCAATCAAAACTACCCGTTTCAGCTTGGGGGCATGCAATTTTGCATGCATCGAAATTTGTTAAAATTAGACTAACAGCTTATCATCAGCTTTCACCATCACAACTCTTAACTGGATTTCAACCAAATATTTCACATTTACGAAAATTTGGTTGTGTTGTGCATATACCTATTAATCCCCCACTTCGTACTAAAATGGGTCGTAAACGACGGTTGAGAATTTTTGTGGGATTTGATTCCCCATCGATAATTCGTTACCTTGAACCTCTTACAGGTGATGTCTTCACTGCAAGATTTTCAGACTGTAAATTTGATGAGACAATCTTCCCGACATTAGGGGGAGAAAAGACCGTTCCAGTAGAACGGCGTGAAATATCATGGAATAATCCATCTATGTCTTATTTGGATCCACGTACTAAACAATGCCAATATGAGGTACAAAGAATTTTGCATATTCAAAATATTGCAAATCAACTGCCGGATGCATTTAGCGACACTGCAAAAAAAACTAAATCTCACATTCCAGCAGCAAATGCACCAGCAAAAATTGATGTCCCTGAGGGATCAAAAGTAAATATAGCAGCAAATGAATCTAAAGCAAGACAAAAACGTGGAAGGCCAATTGGTTCAAAAGACTTGGCGCCTAGAAAAAGAAAGTCTAATGAAAAATCATCAATTAAGGAACCTCCTGAAGAGGTTATAAATGATCAAAAAGATCACTCAAATGAAAATCCCAATTCTCCTAGAAGTGCGGAAGGAAACATTATCCAAGAAGAGATAAAAGAAGATTCCAATGATAAAATGGTACCTAATAATAATGAGATCTCAATATTTTATACGAACTACAAAGAAATATGGGATTGAAGTAAAATAATAATTGATGATGTATTCTCATTCGCAGTAGCTACTGAAATAATTGAAAGTCATGACAATAATGAGAATGATGAGAATGATGATAATGAACCAAATAGCATAAATGAATGTCGAAAAAGACACGATTGGACAAAATGGAAAGATGCTATCCAAGTGGAACTAGATTCACTTCAAAAACATGGTGTATTTGGACCAATAGAAAAAACACCAGAAAATGTTAAACCAGTAGGTTATAAATGGGTATTCGTTAGAAAACGAAATGATAAAAATGAAGTCGTGAGGTACAAGGCACGACTTGTCGCACAAGGTTTCCTATAGAGACCAGGTTTTGACTTTAAGGAAACTTACTCCCCTGTCATGGATGTCATAACATTCCGATATTTGATAAGCCTTGTAGTTTCTGAAAAACTCGATATACGATTAATGGATGTTGTGACAGCTTATCTCTATGGTGAATTAGATACCAACATTTACATGAAAATTCCAGATGGATATAAATTGCCTGACGCAAAATCAAAGTTCATGTACTCATTAAGACTAAGACGATCACTATATGGATTGAAACAATCTAGAAGAATGTGGTATAACCGTCTTAGTAAATATTTGGTAAAAGAAGGATACGAAAACAATCTCATTTGTCCATGTGTCTTTATAAAGAAATCGGTAAAGGGATTTGCTATCTTAGCAGTTTATGTTGATGACATAAATTTGATTGGAACTCCAGAAGAGATTGATGAAACAATAAATTATTTAAAGAAGGAATTTGAAATTAAAGATCTTGGCAAAACTAAGCACTGTCTCGGTCTACAGATTGAGCATAGTACTAATGGCATATTAATCCATCAATCAAACTACATTGAGAAAATTCTAAAGCGTTTTCAAATGGATAAAGCATATCCACTTAGTACGCCAATGGTTGTCAGATTTTTAGATATTAAAAAGGACACTTACCGCCCAAAAGAAGAAGATGAGAACGTGCTTGGCCCGGAAGTGCCATATCTTAGTGTCATTGGTGCATTATTATATTTGGCCCAATGCACAAGACCAGATATTGCATTTTCAGTAAATCTTCTAGCAAGATACAGTTCAGAACCAACAAAAAGACACTGGAATGGTATAAAACATATCATGAGATTTCTTCGTGGAACGACAAATTTGGGTTTATTTTACTCTAACACAGGCAATAGTCCAAATCTAGTTGGCTATGCTGATGCAGGTTATCTTTCTGACCCATATAAAGCAAGATCACAAACTGGATATGTATTCAATAACAGCAATGCAACAATTTCATGGCGATCTACAAAACAAACATTGGTAGCAACATCATCCAATCACTCTGAAACACCAACACTACATGAAGCAAGTAAAGAATGTATTTGGCTAAGATCACTGATTGAGTATATTCGAAAAAGCTGCCAACTTCCATCAATATCGGAAAGGTCAACCATTATTTGTGAAGACAATGCAGCTTGTGTAGCTCAAATTCAAGCGGGTTACATTAAGGGTGATAGGACGAAACACATTTCTCCTAAATTTTTCTTCACACATGAGCTACAAAAGGATAATAAGATATAAGTGAAACAAATCCGATCCCAAGAAAATCCAACGGACTTATTCACAAAGGCGCTTCCAAAATCAACATTTCAGAAGATGGTGTACAAAATTGGTATGCGTCGGCTGCATCAACAAACTAATTGGACAATGCGTTATAATCCAGGGGGAACATATGAAATACGCTATAATCTACTCTTTTTCCTTCACTAATATTTTTTCCTACTGAGTTTTTATTAGTAAGGTATTAATGAGGCATTATCTTGATCCGGAAGAATCAACCCTCGCAGTAACATTATAAAATATATGTTACTTAAAGATGAAATCATGTTGTACTCTTTTCCTTGTTTATGATTTTTTCCCACTGGGTTTTTCATAACAAGGTTTTTAATGAGGCAATTACTCTTATCATCTTTACATACGCATATTCAAGGGAAGTGTTGTAATATACATTAATAATAGGGATGAATATGCCAAAATATGAAAGGGCATTATTGTGATCTGCACTACATTAGTAGTCTATAAATATGGAGCTTGATTGTATTGTAAATATATCTCTCAATTCAATATAATTGTTCTCTCCCTAATTGCCTCCATTCTCTTTATTCAGTAACATACATTTTGTTTTCTGTGTTTCTTTAAATAATAAGAGCATGAAAATAATTCATCCCTCCATTGTCATAATCACTTAGAATTTAAAATATCCTCCTCCACTCTCCTCTTGTTTTGCATGCAGGTTGAAAATTCTAAACACAACTTAAAATGACATCAAACGTGCCTTTAGTATTTTTTGCTGCTTCCACATAAATTGTCATCGTGGAAAATTTTGCTCATATGCACTAATGGATGTTACATCTTTACCTTTACATATATTCATTTGTTCACTACATGTAATCCTGCCCACATGCTTATAGATCATCTTTATTTCCACTCTTTGCTTTTGCATATTTTTAAAAATGGTACTTAATTTTGCATTTTAGGATGTATTTAGGGCAAAGTTGTGGTCGGATAAGTTGGCAAAGATTTGATTTATTGTCTATGAATGTAACCCTAAGCTTTGTTGAATTGCATAAACTTTGCTTTTTGATTATCTTATTAGTGATAAAAAATAGTTAGAAACTATATTCTTAGTTTCATGATGCAACTAATTTCTTTGTGATAAGAACAACAAAATGATTTCATAATGCTTATGTACAAACACCCTGTATGTATGTTCAAATATCCTGTAATAACTTAGAAATACATGTTCCGCTGTTTCTTTTAACATTTTTTTGGATGAAAATTTTCCCATCAATATATAGTTCTTTAAACATAAGCTAAGATGCACTCACTGTAGTAAGAGTGAATCAATTTTTAGTTGGTATAGAACACTTATATTCAATCCAGCTGAAATTAAGTCATTCGTCATTTCCATTTTAATTGGCATATATGACCATTTAACAAATAAGCAGATCATAACATTTTCTTGCTACAAAACGCACTTTGTATCGATCTGATGATAACGTTAGATACCAGCTCATTATCTTACTATAACTTTCCTTCTTTTTTAGGTCAATAGATTTTGTGATTTGAGTGCAGGACAATTTGAGGGTGAATTAAGAGCATGCTACTGTAATACAGATTATATTAATGTTATTCATGCAAGTTATCAAGGTTTATTTTTTAATGTTATGCATTTTTTGTATGATTTTTGGGTATATCAAAACAAATTAACTTAGTGGTAATTGATATGTTTGTAGGAGAGTATTCTTTGTAGCATTTTCCTTTGCAGTCCTTGTTGAATATGCTTGTTGGATTTGTAACTTTGTACCAAATGTTCATCGACTACAATTTGTGTCTTGTAAGTGTTATTCTTATTTCCATTTCAGCATAAGTACTCAAATGAATGACAATATTTTAAGTGCACAGTTGGCTTCTTTATTTCTATATACAATATAATATTCTGGTCTGAACGCTCTAAATGAATGGCAACAATAACAATAAATTCTAGATGCAATAGCGGCGTTCATGTGTACCTACATCATATATTAGTTAATAAATATAGTTAATAGCATTGGCGTTTATGAGAGATTCAATTAATTGTTGAGTTTTTAGTCTGATGTGGAAAACTGAACAATTAGGGCAATTTAAGAGTTTTATTTGCCGCGCTTTGTTATTATGGACTGCATTTTCAAAGGCATTTGTAAATAAGCCTCCCTTTTGTTTAAGGGCAAATTAGTATAATTTTGTGCCCTTATTTGTATTTATAATGCAACTTTATTTGCCTTTGATAACACTAATTTTGGTAGTGTGTATTTTATTCCTTTTATTGCTGCCATGGTTGAAAATATCTAGCAACATTCTGCGTTTTTTGGAAAAGCTAATTTGTATATCACTTATATAGAAGTAATTATTAATTTTTATAACCTGTAAGTAAAATCTACTCATGGTTTTTACTAAGAGTACTTTTTTTATCATGTCAGCAATATACCAATTTTCTTTGTAGTGTAAATAACAACGTTTATTTAGCCTATAATTAGAATGATTAAAGAAATTTGCATTTTTCTTTGCTATTTACTCACAATTAGAAATTTTGCCTATAATTTTTTAACTTAGAGTAAATTATTGTTTTTTTACGTAAATAGCATGCAAATTATTGGAAAGAAATAATTGTGTGACGACCCGCATTTCGTACCATTCAAATCGACAATAATCCACACATGTCAGACTCGAATGATGCGAAATAACAGATTGTAAATAAATTTGGAGCAAATAAAATCGAATACACAGAATCACAGACATAGAACAAAAAGAATAACTCGCAGCTAAATATAAAAATACATTGGAGTTCATGAAGCTACCACGGCAGAGTCTCAAACCAAGTACATAATACAGTTTGAAAATAACGTAATAGAAATCCCAAATACATAGAAGTTCACTAATACATGAAAAAAACTAGAATAGCTGAAATAGAAAGTAGATATAAATGTGGATACACAGAAACTCCAGCAAAGACCAGCTTCAAAAAGAGAATTCAAAGTTATGAATACTTAGGCTGACCCGAGCATAAAACAAAACACTCGAGTCAGGACAATATATACTTATATAATGTAAAATAACTCAAGTGAACTGTAAATAAGGTCAAGTAAATTAAAGGATGCCTGGGACCACCCATCCTCTGAGGAACCGTCAAACTATTTACTATATATTAATATTGCGCTAATATAATAATGTCTACAGTAAAATGAATATACTTTTAAATAGCGTTCCGGGCTACGCATATCACCCTTCACACACCAGTAGTCCATCGAATGTCATGACATCTCCAGATCGGGAAACTATCAGGGGATACCACACGGGCTACGGGAGAAAAACAAACTCGTAGTAAAGGCTTGGTATGGTAGGTGACACGGCACACAAGGCAATGCCAGGGTAAATATACCAATTACGCACACGGGCTGGTGGTAACGCAGCAGCCACATACGCCCACCCCGAACAACACTCCAAAATCAAAGGGTGCACCCAATCGATCACAACAGTAATAGAATGGTATCGAAGAAGTGTGTCCAACCAGAGGTGCTACCTCCTTTGGCCCGAGATCGCTCCTGTTTAAGCTACCTTAAGCTAACTCACGAGATTTAGGTCCACGTAAAGTACCTTAGGAATGTCGTCACCATCCTACTTCGTTTTGGAATCTCCACTGTGTACATAGTTTTTGAAGTGGTTTTCGATATTGACAAAGAGTATGTTCATGTCCGATCCCGGTCTCTTTAACAACCAATCGTTATTATAACGCGTAGTTATAATTTAAAAATGGTTTTTATTTTAAAAATCAAGTACCATTTGACAATTCAAAATCATTTCAAAATATCAAACTATCATTTCATTTCAAAACCATATTTATTTTATTAAACTTAAAATACCATTTCAATTTACATTTCAAAACAGTTTATATTTCAAATTGAATTACTTCATTTAAATCATAAAATGAAGTTATTACATTCAATAATTAAATTATTAAATTTACAAAATTTTAAACTTTTCAAAGTTCATTCATTCACTTAATTTTATCAAAACATTGAAAAATCACCTTTCGCAGCATTCAGAACAACCTACGGAAAGTTATATTCAGAACAGTTCAATTTAACAAAAGATAGCATTTCAAAAATGCTGTAATATGCTTACATTAGTTTCAATTAAAACTTAATCAACTTCAACAATTATAGCACTTTACAAAATGCTATAATAGCCTTTAATCTTATATAGCTTTTTAGTTCGTTATTATCAACTACACCTTTTACAAATGCTGTAATATCATTTACATTAGAAATAATAGCATTTTAGAAATCCAGTTAATTAACTTCAATATTCAATATAATTTCACAAACATTTATATTTTCATTTATATCATTTTTAACTTATAAAATCATATAATTTCACTTTTATAACCATCATTTAATTTTCCTTAAATTCATGATTTTATAAATTTAAATTTCCATTCAAAAATAAAGATTTATTAATAATTCACTTATTAAATTTCAACATTAAATTTTAAATTCATTTAATTAAATTTCAACTTAAAACTTAAGTTTAAAATTCAAACATAACTTAATTTCATTTTTACTTATTTAACTTCAAATTCACATTTAAGCCAAATTCACAAATTTCCAACTTTAGTTATATTTCAAAATTTCAACTTAAATAATCTTTCATTTCACATTTTAACTTTATTAAAAAATCATTAATATACTATAAAATCACTTTAAATTCATTTAAATTCAAAATATCATAAATTTATCATATTTTCGTATTTAATTTAATTTCCATTTATAATTAAATTAAAATTTCCAAAATAAGTTACATTCAAAATTTTCTAACTTTTCATTAATTTATTCCACTTATAAATATTCAAAAAATCAATAATATTTTACAAAAATCATTTTTAATTAAGCTTAGTCAAAACATTATATTATTTACATTTCTTAAATATTTAAAATTTTTAGAAAAACATATTTTGACTACGGGTCTGCATATAATTTTCTACGCTAGGTAAATTGAAACGGATAATATATCATTTTAACCCATAATTTACAAAGAAAACCCGGGTTTTATCATTTCAAACCCACAGTCCCAAGTAAAAGAAATAAATTGAAAATCGCTCAGGTCTATCATTTCAACCCATAACGATTTTCCCCTATTCTAAAGTCCATTCGGGTATGTATCATTTCAACCCATAGCGATTCTAATCTAAAGGGAACTTGTAGTGTGATAAACTGATAAAAAGTAACAGAACAGCATAATATAACAATAACATATGATATAACAGGTTATTAAGCATGGGTGAACATCATATAATCAAAACATAGCACGTGTGATATGGTTATGCATTTTATAGATTCAAAAGGGGTCAATTTACTAGTTATATATGTACATATTGTCAGGTGAGAATAACTCACTGGTTTGAGCTGGAGATACAAGGACGAATGCATGAATGAGATCCATACAAGCATGATAACATGACACAGCGATGAGTGGAAGAGCCAAATTATCAATTCCCTTGAATACAAGTCAAACAGAAACAATATAATATACATAAGCTTTCAAATTCAAATGCGATAAACTAAGATAGAATTGACTTCACAAATCAAAGCAGAATTGCTTTGCACTTGCTTCCAACTTCATTGGGCTCGACCGTAGGTGTAGTAGAAGACTAATGCAAGGTTTTTGGCTCCAATTTGGGTTGGGTATGGTCGGCCTAACATGGTTTGATGTTGATGCAAAGTGGTACAACAACATACAAACAAGCTACATGGTTTCAAGGCCAAAACTAAGCTCGGACAAGGCTACTGTGGGCACCGCCTTCATTGTGGGGTCCAAGGTCATGATGTGACAGAGAGTCCATATGGCGCTGGAGGTGGAGATGGTGGCGGCCATAGGGGGTGGATGGTGGTGTAAGTGGATGAAGGCTCGGCTATGCAAAATTGAAGGAGTTTTGTTGGAATTTGTAGTGGATCAATCACTAAGGAAGGCTCGTCTTGAGGTTTGGCCAGAGAGGAGGTGGTGATGGTGGTGTTCTCAGGTGGTGGTGGAGGTGGCATGGCAGGTGCTGGAGGTGGCGGAACCTAAAGGGAGAAAGAACAAGTGCAAAACAGTATCAAAAACAATAAAAAGCAAACAAAAAAGAAAGAAGTTTACCAATTTGTTTCTCAAGAAAGTGGGCCGAAATTATTATTTCAGAAATGAAAAAATGAACTCACTGAATGGGGAATGGAGTATGCGGCTGAAGATGTGAGTAGTTATTGCCAATATAAATGAAAAGTTAGGTTAAATGTGAAAATGTGGAAGATAAAAGGCCATAGGAAAATCAAAAGACATAACCTTTTCAAATTAATTTTAATTTCTTTATATAAGTTTAAATTACTGAAAATAATAATAAATTCAGTCAAAATTTAGAAAATATAACAAAATATAAAATATAAATAAATAATTATCAATTATTTATGGTTAAAATAAGAAAATAGTACGAAAATTGAAAACTAGTCTAGGAAATTTGAAGATAAACAGAATAAATTTTGGAAAAATTAAATGGACTTGGAAAATATTTAAAAATAAAGATAATAACATAAAATAAAAATTCATTCAAAAAATAAATAAATAAATCTTAATTAAATATAATTCAAATGAAGAAAATAGTAGAAAATTAGGAAATAGCCTTTAAAAATAGGAAATAATTGTAGTAAAATTTGGAAAAATTCTATAATCACTTTAAAAATATTTAGAAATGATATCTCACAAATAAAAAAAATTAAAATAATTTCAAACAAAAATAAAGTCGGATTTAAATTTATATTCAAAAATCTAGGGTTGTTACACTCTCCCCCACTCAAATCTTTTCGTCCTCGAAAAGAACGGAAAGGAAAAATAAAGAGAAACAAGATAGAAACCGAAATAGTACCTGAAATGAACAATTCCGGATTCGAATCATGAATGCTCTCCTCCATTTCCCAAGTACAATCTCGATCATCAGTACTCCATTGTACTTTGACTAGATTCACAGATTTCCTTCTGAGCTGCTTCGTACCTCTGTCGAAAATACAAAGTCGCTTCCTCTCAACAGTCAGATTAGGCTCAATATCCAAACTATCAAGAACAGAAGGCTGAACAATAAGAGATGGATCATGAAGATGATGACGAAGATGCGAGACATGGAATACATCATGCACTCGAGAAAGCATCTCGGGAAAATCCAAACGATAAGCCAAAGAACCAACTCTTTCCACAATGCGGAAAGGACCAATGAACCTAAAAGAAAGCTTCCCTCTACGACCAAAGTGAATGGCATTCCTCAAAGGAGAAGCCTTAAGGAACACCTGATCACCAATAGAAAATTCCAAATTCCGCCTACGCCTATCAGCATACTTCTTTTGCTTATCCTGAGCGGGTCTCAACCTCTTGTTAATCTCCTTAACTTTCTCGGAATCTTCCAAAATCACATCAGGACCAAGAAGCAAACGATTATCGAATTCGATCCAGCAAAATGGGGATCTACAAGGTCGTCCGTATAGAACAGCAAACGAAGGCATTTTAAGACTGGCTTGAATGCAAATATGGAATGAGGTAGATAAAAAGATCAAGAATAGACTGAAAAACAGAAGATAAGATTATACCTGATAGCTATTATTGTAGGAAAATTCGGCAAGATGGAGATAATCTTTCCAAGATCCTCCATAATCAAGCACACAAGCACGAAGAATATCCTCGAGAATCCGATTCTCTCTTTCCATTAGACCATTGGTCTGTGGATGTTAAGCAATGCTTAGATTCAAACGAGTACCCAGAGATTCCTGAAAAGCCTTCCAAAATTGACCGGTGAAGATAGGGACACTGATGTAGCACGATCTAAAGGAGTTTCGGGTTTAACCCGTAAGGCGCGCACGACTCAGGTGAAGGAGTCATATGGGAAAGTGGCAACTCTTAACAGCTTAAGTCGTTCGTGCTTGATGAGTCGCACACGACTCAATGGTTCATCCATAAGTCATTTACGACTTAACATGAAGAAGGATAAAGTTTCAACAAGTAAAGATCTTGAGTCAGAGGAAGGGCACGAGTTACGACTCAATGGGAGTTTAAATAGCTCTGGATTGATGAGTCGTACACGACTTAACTACATGGCTATGAGTCGTCCACGACTCATCAAGAAGCAAAAGAGAATTCTAGTAATTGAAGGCCATAAGTCGGGGACGGGATACGACCTAAGTGATGAGTCGTTGTATGATGAGTCGTAAGTCGTGACATGGTGTTGTAAACTGTTTGTTTTCTTGAGTCATTTATTTCGTATGTCGTAAGTCGCTAGGTCGTATACGACCTAAGTGTTGTGTTATGAGTCGTTTGTACCATTGAGTCGTGTACTGTTTGAGTCTGTACATATCTTGAGTCGTTGTATTCTGGGTCGTAAGTCGTTCACGACCTAGTATAAGTCGTGTAATGTGTTGATTGTATGTGAATGTTGTACTAAGTCGTGAGCGACTTAAATGCTGAGTCGTGTGTTCTGTTGGTAGGTCGGCTACGACCTAGGAAGGTCATAAGTCGTATACGACTTAAGGGAGAATGGTGAAAACACTATAAATAGGCGTGTGTTGTAAATTTTTGGGAAGTTGATTCGGGAATAAAATTTCTTGTTGATTGCTGTGTGCTTTCATCTTAAATTGGTAGTTGAGTGTAATCTCCTATCTCCTCTTTCGGTTAATCGAGTGCGCTCGATTCAACGATCGTAGAAGCCGATTCACGGAATCTAGTGCGCTAGATCAACGTGCGAAGAATCGTAGATCTTGGAACACGATATAGTGCGCTATCAACGTGTTTGAGATAGCTAGAATTCGGTATCTTCGGATCAACGAATTTGGGCATTTCGGTATCTTCATTCCATCGATCGCTACTTTCATCGATTGAAGTTTATTTTGATTAATCCGCTGCGTCAGTTTGGTATCGGAGCCATACTTAGCCAATCATAGCTAAGTTGATTCTTGGAGCCAAGTGTTGAAGTTTGAAGTTGTTCATTGTGTTACAATAAAAGGAGAACTTTCGATCCATTGTCTTTTGGATCAAAGTGTTGAAAGGAGTTTGAATTTGTGAAGCAAGTCGGCCTAAGCCCTAGGTCGATTCAAGTGAGCTAGTGGTGCTAAGCCGTGTGTTTTGGGCTTGCGTTGAAGTGTTGAGGCCGAGCCAAGCAAAGTGTTGAGCCGTGACTTACTTGTTGTTTTTGTTGAGTCTTGTGTTCGATTTGTTGAAGAGTTGTGTTGATTCAATCATGCCACCAAGGAGAGCTAACCGCCATCAAAATGTTGAAGCTTTGTATCGGAGAGAAAAAGCCGATCAAATGGAACAACGTATGCATGAGAAGATTGATGAAGGCATTGGTAGGTTGGAGAAGCTTATGATTGACATGAATCAAAGTAGAAGAAGAAATTCACATGAATCCATTCATGGAGGAAGTAGAGTTTAACATCATTCAGATCGGGAGAGGAGAGAGAGTCAGGATCATCGGAGTGTTGTTAATCAAAGTAGAAGAAATTCACCTGAATCCATTCATGGAGGAAGTAGAGTTTCACATCATTCAGATCGGGAGAGGAGAGAGGGTCAGGATCATCGGAGTGTTGATAATCGAAGTAGGAGGAATGATGATGGTCGTGATCGAAGAGATATGGGTAGTAGGAGTGGTGGTAGAGATGTTGGAGGGCGTGAAAGACAACGATATGCATCAAACTTTGATGAGGAGTTTGACGGTGATAGGGGAAGTGTTCATTTCAGAGACCGAGATCAGGGACAACGTCAGAATCGGGTTATTGATGATGATCGACGTTGGGAATCGGGAATGAAGATGGAGATTCCAGAGTTTAAAGGAGGAATGGTAGCTGAAGAATTCTTAGATTGGTTATCTAATGTGGAGGAAATCTTTGATTTCAAGGAGGTTCCGGAGAATCGAAGGGTGAAGTTAGTTGCTACAAGGCTGAGGGGAAGAGCTTTGGCATGGTGGCAGCAAACTAAACTTACTCGTGAACGAATGGGGAAGTCAAAGATAGAATCTTGGGAGAAGATGAAGAAATTGATGAGAGCTACATTTTTTCCATACAACTATCAATCGCTTATATACCAGAGATTGCAGAATCTTAGGCAGGGGACGAAATCCGTAAATGACTATGCAGATGAATTTTACCAACTCATTGCCAGGAACGATATAATGGAGACAGAAGAACAGCTGACTGCTAGGTTTGTTGGAGGATTGAGAATGCAGATCCAGGATATGGTTAATATGTTCGATCCCAGATCTGTAGCGGAGGCACATCAAAAGGCGTTAGCTTGGGAAAAGCAAGGAAGACGTGGAGGTGGTGTGTTTACCAATTCTAACAATCAAGTGCAGGGAGTCGGTGGAAGTTCTAATGTTCCTAAGATTGTTGCCAAACCAGTTGTGAAGGAAGGTGAGAAGGCGAAGGTTAGCAGTGGGTTCAAATGTTACAATTGCCAGGAGATGGGTCATAAAAGCAACGAGTGTCCGAAGCCGAAGAAGAGAACTATGATAGTTGAAGCTGAGGATGAAGAGGAAGAAGTTGAATGTTCTAATTCACCTAATGTTGGGGAGGAAGAAGAAGTGTCGGGAGACGAAGGTTGTAATCTGATGATGAGGAGGTCTTGTTTGACGCCAAAATAAGAGGAGGAAGATAGTTGGTTGAGGAATAACATATTTCATTCTACTTGCACTATTCTTGGGAAAGTTTGTAAATTTGTCATTGATGCTGGGAGTTGCGATAATATTATCTCTACAGAGGCAGTGAGGAAATTGGAGTTGAAAACCGAGAAGCATCCTAAACCATACAAGTTAGCTTGGTTAAGGAAGGGTGGTGAAGTGAAAGTTGGGAGAAGAGCTTGCGTGAAATTTTCTATTGGGAAGAAATACAAAGATGAAATCTGGTGCGATGTAGTGGACATGGATGTGTGTCATCTGTTGTTGGGCAGGCCATGGCAGTTTGATAGATCAGTTCAACATGATGGTCGTGCCAATAGTTACAGTTTCATGTTCGAGGGTACTAAAATCACTTTGGTTCCCAAGAAGCAACAACAGAAGGAGAGCAAGCTGGAAGAGATTGAGGAATTTAAAACTCTGTTGACTCTGAAGGAGTTTGTTAAAGAAGTTGAAGAGGAGCCTGAAGTCTATTTGTTGATTGGGCGAGAGAGCAGTGTAGAGGTTGAAATTCCTGAAGAAGCAAAGCCAGTTTTGAAAGAGTTTGAAGATGTATTTCCAGAGGAGTTGCCTAAGGAGTTACCACCATTGAGAGACATTCAACATCACATTGATCTTGTTCCGGGAGCAGTTTTACCACACCGACCACACTACCGAATGAGTCCGAAGGAACATGAAGAGTTACGAAGGCAGGTGGAAGAGTTGCTAGAACAGGGACGTGTTCAGGAAAGCTTGAGTCCTTGTGCAGTGCCAGCTTTGTTGGTGCCGAAAAAGGATGGAACATGGAGGATGTGCAATGACAGTAGAGCATTAAATAAAATTACGGTGAGAAATAGATTTCCTATGCCAAGGTTGGATGACTTGCTGGATCAGTTGAGTGGGGCAACTATCTTTTCGAAGATTGATTTGAAAAGCGGTTATCATCAAATTCGGATTAGACCTGGGGACGAATGGAAGACAACCTTCAAAACGAGAGAGGGGTTATACGAATGGTTGGTTATGCCATTTGGTTTGTCAAATGCACCTAGTACATTCATGCGGGTGATGAATCAAATCTTCAGACCACTCATTGGGAAGTTCGTCGTGGTTTATTTCGATGATATTCTGATTTACAGCAGGAGTACGGAGGAGCATATTCAACATTTGAGGGAAGTGTTGATTATTCTTCGTGAAGAACAATTTTATGCTGCTACGAAGAAATGTGTGTTTATGACGCACAGTGTTTTATTTCTGGGTTATGTTGTTTCAGGAGAAGGTATTCAAGTTGATCAGAGTAAAGTTGAGGCAGTCAGGAATTGGCCACAGCCAAAGACAATTACGGAAGTTAGAAGTTTTCATGGATTGGCATCATTCTACCGAAGATTCATTCCACACTTTAGTAGTGTGATGGCTCCAGTTACTGATTGCATGAAGGGGAAACAGTTTGTATGGTCAGAGGAAGCGGGAGTTTCTTTTGAGAAGATCAAGGAACTATTGACGACAACACCAATTCTTGTTTTACCTGATTTTCAGTTGTTGTTTGAGCTACATACTGATGCATCAAAGGTTGGGATTGGAGGAGTGTTGAATCAGTGTGGAAGGCCTATTGCATATTTTAGTGAGAAGTTGTCAGGGGCCAAGATGAGATATAGTACATACGATGTTGAGTTTTATGCTGTTGTGCAAGCTGTTAAACATTGGAGGCATTATCTATTTCAGAAAGAGTTTGTTCTTTACACTGATCATGAAGCGTTGAAGCATTTGCAGGGGCAGGATAAAATTTCAGCGAGACATGCATCATGGGTCGCTTATTTACAACAGTTTACTTTTGTTGTCAAACATAAGTCAGGGGTGACGAATCGTGTGGCTGATGCTTTAAGTCGGAGGAGTCATTTGTTGACAACAATGAAAGTGGAAGTGACAGGTTTTGAGCTATTGCCAGAGCTGATTGAAGAAGATCCTTATTTTGTGAAATTTGTTGAAAAGGTAAAGGATGGGAGTACCGATGAATTTATGTTGGTTGATGGATTCTTGTTTAAAGGAAACCAGTTATGTATTCCAGAGGGCAGCTTGAGAATGAAAATTATCAAGGAGTTGCATGAAGAAGGCCATGTGGGTAGAGATCGTACGTTGCAGTTGATTTCTCAATCTTACTTTTGGCCGTCGATGAGAAAAGAGGTTGAAAGATTTGTGGTGAGATGCCATATTTGTCAGGTTTCAAAGGGAACAACGAAAAATGCAGGATTGTATATGCCATTACCTGTGCCGTCTAAGCCATGGGTTGATATCAGCATGGATTTCGTTTTGGGTTTGCCTAGAACTCAAAGGGGAAATGATTCTATATTTGTTGTGGTGGATAGGTTTTCGAAGATGGTACATTTTGTTGCTTGTAAGAAGACGGCGGATGCTGTTCGTGTTGCTCAGTTATTTTTCAAAGAGATCTATCGACTTCATGGATTGCCAGAATCTATTGTGTCAGATAGGGATACTCGTTTTCTGAGTCACTTTTGGATAAGTTTGTGGAAGATGGTGGGAACAAAGCTGAAGTTTAGTAGCGCTTATCATCCGCAAACTGATGGACAGACAGAAGTTGTAAACAGGTCATTGGGAAATTTGTTACGATGTCTTGTACAGGATAATTTGAGAAGTTGGGACATGAAGTTATGCCAAGCAGAATTTGCTCATAATCATGCCAAGAATCGCAGTACGGGATTCAGTCCATTTCAGATTGTATATTCAAATTTACCAAGGGGGCCATTGGATTTAGCAGTAGTACCACAACCGAAGGTGACAGTTAAACGAGCTGCTGATTTTGTTGGTGAGCTGACTGAATGTCATAAAATCGTTCAGGAACGATTGGAGAAAGCGAATGAGAAATACAAGAAGTCTGCAGATTTGAAACGACGAAATATTGAATATAACAAAGGCGATTTGGTGTATGCTGTGTTGACGAAGGATCGTTTTCCAGTGGGCGCTTATAATAAGTTGAAAGCCAGAAAAATTGCCAGTTGAAGTTTTGAAGAAAATCAATGAGAATGCTTATCGATTAAAGCTACCAGATGATGTTTATACTTCTGATGTTTCTAACGTCAAACATTTAATTCCATATCATGGAGGTGAGATTGTTGAGGAAGAATTTACAAATTCGAGGTCGAATTTTTCTCAACCAGGGGAGGATGATGTAGCACGATCTAAAGGAGTTTCGGGTTTAACCCGTAAGGCGCGCACGACTCAGGTGAAGGAGTCATATGGGAAAGTGGCAACTCTTAACAGCTTAAGTCGTTCGTGCTTGATGAGTCGCACACGACTCAATGGTTCATCCATAAGTCATTTACGACTTAACATGAAGAAGGATAAAGTTTCAACAAGTAAAGATCTTGAGTCAGAGGAAGGGCACGAGTTACGACTCAATGGGAGTTTAAATAGCTCTGGATTGATGAGTCGTACACGACTTAACTACATGGCTATGAGTCGTCCACGACTCATCAAGAAGCAAAAGGGAATTCCAGTAATTGAAGACCATAAGTCGGGGACGGGATACGACCTATGTGATGAGTCGTTGTATGATGAGTCGTAAGTCGTGACATGGTGTTGTAAACTGTTTGTTTTCTTGAGTCGTTTATTTCGTATGTCGTAAGTCGCTAGGTCGTATACGACCTAAGTGTTGTGTTATGAGTCATTTGTACCATTGAGTCGTGTACTGTTTGAGCCTGTAAATATCTTGAGTCGTTGTATTCTGGGTCGTAAGTCATTCACGACCTAGTATAAGTCGTGTAATGTGTTGATTGTATGTGAATGTTGTACTAAGTCGTGAGCGACTTAAATGCTGAGTCGTGTGTTCTGTTGGTAGGTCGGCTACGACCTAGGAAGGTCATAAGTCGTATACGACTTAAGGGAGAATGGTGAAAACACTATAAATAGGCGTGTGTTGTAAATTTTTGGGAAGTTGATTCGGGAATAAAATTTCTTTTTGATTACTGTGTGCTTTCATCTTAAATTGGTAGTTGAGTGTAATCTCCTATCTCCTCTCTCGGTTAATCGAGTGCGCTCGATTCAACGATCGTAGAAGCCGATTCACGGAATCTAGTGCGCTAGATCAACGTGCGAAGAATCGTAGATCTTGGAACACGGTATAGTGCGCTATCAACGTGTTTGAGATAACTAGAATTCGTATCTTCAGATCAACGAATTTGGGCATTTCGGTATCTTCATTCCATCGAACACTACTTTCATCGATTGAAGTTTATTTTGATTAATCCGCTGCGTCACTTTGGTATCGGAGCCATACTTAGCCAATCATAGCTAAGTTGATTCTTGGAGCCAAGTGTTGAAGTTTGAAGTTGTTCATCGTGTTACAACAAAAGGAGAACTTTCGATCCATTGTCTTTTGGATCAAAGTTTTGAAAGGAGTTTGAATTTGTGAAGCAAGTCGGCCTAAGCCTTAGGTCGATTCAAGTGAGCTAGTGGTGCTAAGCCGTGTGTTTTGGGCTTGCGTTGAAGTGTTGAGGCCGAGCCAAGCAAAGTGTTGAGCCGTGACTTACTTGTTGTTTTTGTTGAGTCTTGTGTTCGATTTGTTGAAGAGTTGTGTTGATTCAATCATGCCGCCAAGGAGAGCTAACCTCCATCAAAATGTTGAAGCTTTGTATCGGAGAGAAAAAGCCGATCAAATGGAACAACGTATGCATGAGAAGATTGATGAAGGCATTGGTTGGTTGGAGAAGCTTATGATTGTCATGAATCAAAGTAGAAGAAGAAATTCACCTGAATCCATTCATGGAGGAAGTAGAGTTTAACATCATTCAGATCGGGAGAGGAGAGAGAGTCAGGATCATCGGAGTGTTGTTAATCAAAGTAGAAGAAGAAATTCACCTGAATCCATTCATGGAGGAAGTAGAGTTTCACATCATTCAGATCGGGAGAGGAGAGAGAGTCAGGATCATCGGAGTGTTGATAATCGAAGTAGGAGGAATGATGATGGTCGTGATCGAAGAGATATGGGTAGTAGGAGTGGTGGTAGAGATGTTGGAGGGCGTGAAAGACAACGATATGCATCAGACTTTGATGAGGATTTTGACGGTGATAGGGGAAGTGTTCATTTCAGAGACCGAGATCAGGGACAACGTCAGAATCGGGTTATTGATGATGATCGACGTTGGGAATCGGGAATGAAGATGGAGATTCCAGAGTTTAAAGGAGGAATGGTAGCTGAAGAATTCTTAGATTGGTTATCTAATGTGGAGGAAATCTTTGATTTCAAGGAGGTTCCGGAGAATCGAAGGGTGAAGTTAGTTGCTACAAGGCTGAGGGGAAGAGCTTTGGCATGGTGGCAGCAAACTAAACTTACTCATGAACGAATGGGGAAGTCAAAGATAGAATCTTGGGAGAAGATGAAGAAATTGATGAGCGCTACATTTTTGCCATACAACTATCAATCGCTTATATACCAGAGATTGCAGAATCTAAGGCAGGGGACGAAATCCGTAAATGACTATGCAGATGAATTTTACCAACTCATTGCCAGGAACGATATAATGGAGACAGAAGAACAGCTGACTGCTAGGTTTGTTGGAGGATTGAGAATGCAGATCCAGGATATGGTTAATATGTTCGATCCCAGATCTGTAGCGGAGGCACATCAAAAGGCGTTAGCTTGGGAAAAGCAAGGAAGACGTGGAGGTGGTGTGTTTACCAATTCTAACAATCAAGTGAAGGGAGTCGGTGGAAGTTCTAATGTTCCTAAGATTGTTGCCAAACCAGTTGTGAAGGAAGGTGAGAAGGCGAAGGTTAGCAGTGGGTTCAAATGTTACAATTGCCAGGAGATGGGTCATAAAAGCAACGAGTGTCCGAAGCCGAAGAAGAGAACTATGATAGTTGAAGCTGAGGATGAAGAGGAAGAAGTTGAATGTTCTAATTCACCTAATGTTGAGGAGGAAGAAGAAGTGTCGGGAGACGAAGGTTGTAATCTGATGATGAGGAGGTCTTGTTTGACGCCAAAACAAGAGGAGGAAGATAGTTGGTTGAGGAATAACATATTTCATTCTACTTGCACTATTCTTGGGAAAGTTTGTAAATTTGTCATTGATGCTGGGAGTTGCGATAATATTATCTCTACAGAGGCAGTGAGGAAATTGGAGTTGAAAACTGAGAAGCATCCTAAACCATACAAGTTAGCTTGGTTAAGGAAGGGTGGTGAAGTGAAAGTTGGGAGAAGAGCTTGCGTGAAATTTTCTATTGGGAAGAAATACAAAGATGAAATCTGGTGCGATGTAGTGGACATGGATGTGTGTCATCTGTTGTTGGGCAGGCCATGGCAGTTTGATAGATCAGTTCAACATGATGGTCGTGCCAATAGTTACAGTTTCATGTTCGAGGGTACTAAAATCACTTTGGTTCCCAAGAAGCAACAACAGAAGGAGAGCAAGCTGGAAGAGATTGAGGAATTGAAAACTCTGTTGACTCTGAAGGAGTTTGTTAAAGAAGTTGAAGAGGAGCCTGAAGTCTATTTGTTGATTGGGCGAGAGAGCAGTGTAGAGGTTGAAATTCCTGAAGAAGCAAAGCCAGTTTTGAAAGAGTTTGAAGATGTATTTCCAGAGGAGTTGCCTAAGGAGTTACCACCATTGAGAGACATTCAACATCACATTGATCTTGTTCCGGGAGCAGTTTTACCACACCGACCACATTACCGAATGAGTCCGAAGGAACATGAAGAGTTACGAAGGCAGGTGGAAGAGTTGCTAGAACAGGGACGTGTTCTGGAAAGCTTGAGTCCTTGCGCAGTGCCAGCTTTGTTGGTGCCGAAAAAGGATGGAACATGGAGGATGTGCACTGACAGTAGAGCATTAAATAAGATTACGGTGAGATATAGATTTCCTATGCCAAGGTTGGATGACTTGCTGGATCAGTTGAGTGGGGCAACTATCTTTTCGAAGATTGATTTGAAAAGCGGTTATCATCAAATTCGGATTAGACCTGGGGACGAATGGAAGACAGCCTTCAAAACGAGAGAGGGGTTATACGAATGGTTGGTTATGCCATTTGGTTTGTCAAATGCACCTAGTACATTCATGCGGGTGATGAATCAAATCTTCAGACCACTCATTGAGAAGTTCGTCGTGGTTTATTTCGATGATATTCTGATTTACAGCAGGAGTACGGAGGAGCATATTCAACATTTGAGGGAAGTGTTGATTATTCTTCGTGAAGAACAATTTTATGCTGCTACGAAGAAATGTGTGTTTATGACGCACAGTGTTTTATTTATGGGTTATGTTGTTTCAGGAGAAGGTATTCAAGTTGATCAGAGTAAAGTTGAGGCAGTCAGGAATTGGCCACAGCCAAAGACAATTACGGAAGTTAGAAGTTTTCATGGATTGGCATCATTCTACCGAAGATTCATTCCACACTTTAGTAGTGTGATGGCTCCAGTTACTGATTGCATGAAGGGGAAACAGTTTGTATGGTCAGAGGAAGCGGGAGTTTCTTTTGAGAAGATCAAGGAACTATTGACGACAGCACCAATTCTTGTTTTACCTGATTTTCAGTTGGTGTTTGAGCTACATACTGATGCATCAAAGTTTGGGATTGGAGGAGTGTTGAATCAGTGTGGAAGGCCTATTGCATATTTTAGTGAGAAGTTGTCAGGGGCCAAGATGAGATATAGTACATACGATGTTGAGTTTTATGCTGTTGTGCAAGCTGTTAAACATTGGAGGCATTATCTATTTCAGAAAGAGTTTGTTCTTTACACTGATCATGAAGCGTTGAAGCATTTGCAGGGGCAGGATAAAATTTCAGCGAGACATGCATCATGGGTCGCTTATTTACAACAGTTTACTTTTGTTGTCAAACATAAGTCAGGGGTGACGAATCGTGTGGCTGATGCTTTAAGTCGGAGGAGTCATTTGTTGACAACAATGAAAGTGGAAGTGACAGGTTTTGAGCTATTGCCAGAGCTGATTGAAGAAGATCCTTATTTTGTGAAATTTGTTGAAAAGGTAAAGGATGGGAGTACCGATGAATTTATGTTGGTTGATGGATTCTTGTTTAAAGGAAACCAGTTATGTATTCCAGAGGGCAGCTTGAGAATGAAAATTATCAAGGAGTTGCATGAAGAAGGCCATGTGGGTAGAGATCGTACGTTGTAGTTGATTTCTCAATCTTACTTTTGGCCGTCGATGAGAAAAGAGGTTGAAAGATTTGTGATGAGAAAACTGGAATTATAAAATAAAATTTGAACACGGGAAATTTAATAAAGTGATTCTGTAATAAAATTGAATCTTGTTATAGAATTGGAATAAGCTAATTGGCTAAATAATTATATTAAATAATAACATTTAACTTGGATCAACGAATAAATGGTAAGTTAATAATGGAGTTTAGAAATGAATTCGAATTATAAATAGAATTCGACTTGGGTTTGATAATGAATTAAATAAGAGGAGATATTGTAAAATGTGATGGTTTGAATTGCAAATAAAATCCAAGTGTGATTTGAATAATATTTAATGAAATTCGCAAGTAAATTTTGATAAAATGGAAGTGTTGAAATAAAAGCGAATTATAATAGAAATGGTTTGGGTTGCACACAAAACCCAAGTGAATAAAAATAAATTGATAATGACAATGTATTAATAAAATAAATTCGAAATTGAATTAAATAAGTAAATTTAAAATTTAAAATGGGTTACTGGGATTATAAAATAAAGGGATAAAAGCCCATTGAATAAAAGCTCGGTTTAAATTAATTTGGGAATGGTTAGTATTACACAAGCATGGAATGTGTCGAGCTAAATAAAATGATTGTGAATAAATTAAAATGGAATTGAATTAAATAGAACTGAGTTGGAATCAATTTTAATTGGTTATAAAACTTAAATAATTAATTATTCACATGGATATTTTCAAATTGCGTAGAAATGATTATCGTTTAACGTAAGCGAGATTTAATCAAACTAAATGCTATGAATTAGTGGAAGCGATATAATTGATTTTTGAATCAATTGAAGTGAATATGAGATTGTTTCGCTTAAAATGAGTTGAATGCAAGTAATTGTGTGTAAACCATTAAAATTGAATAAAAAGGCATATAAATTTGGTTGGAAACAATTAGATGTGCTTTAAGACATGTAAATGGCTTATTGGAAGTGTTTGGTGCTTGTTATTTATGTAATGTTTGTGTTTAGCTATTAAAAGTAAGTGAAATGTTAATAGATTTTCTATGTATGACACTTACGTATTTAAACTGAGTAAGTACAGGTACAGGGAAGCCGTTTGGCTAGATTTGGGTATGCTAATTGCTAGAATTTATAAGCTGCTTGCTTAAATGCTAAATAAGGTACGCCTACGCAATAAAAATAGGAAATATGAACTGTTTTTGCTTTTTCCGACCGTGTGGGTCGATGTATACATATTTATATCTCTTGTCAAATTGCAAAAGCTCCTCCGTACAAAGGAGACTCTGCCAAAATTTTGGGGAGTTAGAAAATTTTTTGAAAAAAAATTTTGGTTAACGACAAAACAATTTCAAAATTGGAAATTAAAGTAAATTAGTAGATGAAACTACTATGAATCAGTTATAAATGAAAAATAGAAATTCAATATTCAAATTAGAAAATAAATTGAATTCGTATGAAATGAGGGAAAACTAATTTGCATAAAAGTAAATGTGAAAACTTCTGTAAGGAAATGTATGAAAAGATTTTAAAAAGGCATGATTGGATATTGTTGTTAAGAAAGACATGCAGGTATTAAAAAGGGAAAAGAAAGTTGGATTTGATTACAAAAGATAAATTTGAATTGCCCGACAAAAAAGGTATGTATTTAAGTTTCTGTATGAAATTGGATTGGGTTTTTGATGTAGCCACTTGGCTTTTGTTTTCTTTTGGATTTGGGAGCCCGTAGAGGCCTTTTGTAGTAGTACTGAGCTAGCCGCGCAAACGAAACGCTGGCAAAAATTTTCGGGAATTTAGAGAGTTAGAAAAATTTTGAGAAAATTTTGATAATTCTAAAAGTTGGTTAAATTTAAATTTAAGTGATTGAACAAAAGGGTAGTATATGAAACTATAAATGGTTTTAGGAAGTTGGTTATGGTGATAGTGGGCCTTTAATAACAGATAATTGGTAGGATGTTGAATTGTGAGTTTTTGGAAAGGTAAACGGGTATTGGTCCATTCTTCCTAACTAATAATTTCGGGGACGAAATTCTTTTAAGGGGGAGGAATGTGACAACTCGGAAATTTTAACGAATTAAATTGGAATAATTAATCGATTTTAAAATATTTAAAAGTTAATTCTAACTTGAATTCAAGATATCAATATTTACTTGATAATGAAACCATTGAAATTGTATAGTTTAAATATTGATTTTAATAATTGAAAATTGGGTAAATTGTTGAATCTGATATTTCTAAGCCTATTTAAATAATTTGAAGGCTTATAAAATTTATAATAATGATACTGTAGATAATTGGATAATTGGAATTTAATTTAAATATAATTTCTTCAGTTTTGAAATTATATTGAACTTAAAATTAGCCTTCCGAGGCAGAGTCTCGGAATTCGACAAAACCAGTTCCATTGGATCCGTAATAGCTAGTTATTATCGGATTTCAATTTTCGGAGCAATCAGAGTTGTCGTTTGACCCTGGTAGCTCGAAACGCTTAGATTTATTTTAATCGATTTAAATTAATATCGATCGTTTAATTCCGTAACTCGCACATACGACTAAATTAGCCTTAGGAACACGTGCCATTGTGTTCGGAACGTAGGTAAAACCTTATAATCGTCTAGCAGTATTCTTTAATAGGAGTTCGAAAGTTTAGTAGTAATTAACGGTCATGTTGGAAGCTTTACAATACAATAAAAAAATTAAAACCCATGCTCATACTCAAGAAGTTTCCCCAGGATTCTATTTCATTTCCGTTCCCTCTTCTTTATTCTCGAAGCCAATGGAACTCGTCAAACGAAAAATAATATTAACAAGATATTTTCATTTTCAAGTCGTGCTCAAGAAGCTTCCTACCCCCTCTATTTTATTCTGGTTCTCCTCCTTATTCTCGAATGTCTTCGTTCCTCTCTATTCAAAAAGCAGGTAAACGAACTCGAAAAATTTTTTAGAGAAAGGCGGGAGCCATGTTCGATTGGTAACGCGAGAAGGGGAGGCAACAATTTGGAGCGTGTTCGATTTAGGGTTTCGTGGCATGGACTCGGAGTTTTTGAGCGAGCTTCTGGCAACATCAGCGATCGAATCGAAGGGGGGTGGGCGTTCGAATTCAGATATAGGGGAAAGAAGTTGAGCGGCGTGCTCATGGAGGGTCGCATGGTGACGTTGGGGGTCATGACGACGGCGCGACCCAGGATAGGGTTTGCAGGGCGGTTGCGTTCGATGGTGAGGACAGGGAAGTTTCGGCAGTCGCGTTCGTTAGGGATGGTGCGTTTCTGGGAGGAGACAGTTGGGTATATCGCAATCGATTGTGAGTAAATCTTCGACCCGTATAATTTGAGTTGCTATTATTTGGTTATTGTTATCTATCTTGTTGACTGGAAGAAAAACATTTCCAATTGTGTTTGATAATGATCATTAAATCGGTCATAAAAATATTTGTCTTAAGTTAGTTAGAAATTTAATGATTGGAAATTCACAAATTAAATTTGTTAAGGAAAATGAAGAGTTAAATAAATAAGTTAATTAATTAATGGTATGGATTAATTTAGTTACTAAGGTTTCTAAATTAATGATTTGGATTAAAGTCATTAACTTAGGGTCAAATAAAAAAAAATTATTAATTACATAAGTTGGAATTGTTAATCGATGATTAAAATTTAGTTAATCGAAAAATGAAGGATAAATGTAATTAAATTTTAGAAATTAATTACCTAATTAGAAATTAGATAATTTGTGATTGAGAATTAATGAATTAATTAATTTGTAATTTAGTGATTAATCAAAGTTAAGTACTCAGAGAAGTAATTAAAGGATCGGCTAAAGAATATAACTAATAAAAGATTATTAGTTAAGGATTATTAATTGATTTAATAATGTGATTAATTTAAGGTAATGAATTTTATAGATTTACTAAAGGAAATCAATTGTGAAATTTGGTAGGCATGATTACTAAATGTAAGTTATTAAGTAAGATTACTCGGGAAGGTAATTGGTGATACTCGAAATTACTAGATGTAATAAATTAATGGATGATTAATAAATGGAAGTAATTTAGATTTAAAATACATGGTGAAATTGATAAGAAGGGTTAGTACTTAGTTGAAGCGATCGAAGGTAAATTTATCAGGAGATTAATTAGAGAAAAATAAACTATCCTTTAAAAAAATTACATTGGTGATAAATTCAAGGTGGATATTTAGGGAAGGATAAGTTGATGGAGTGTAACTAATTATTGTTAAGTAAGCAAGACTAAATTGATTAATATCGAGGGCATAATTAATTAATATAATTAATTTAGATGTTTAATGATGTAATCAAAGACCGATTAATTAAAATTGATTAATCCATAATAATTAACTTGTGAGAAATCAATTTATATAAGTATTTAAGGATTAACATAGTTAAAATAGATAATAATTCATGAAGCAATTTAGATTATTTATTGATTTGGTTAAGAAGAATTATATTGTGATGATTAATTAAAGATAATTTCTTGAATGCAATTGAAAGATAATTAAATCCAATGTGGTTAATTAAGATGAATAATGAAGGGTTGATTTATTAATTGATTTGAAATCACTTAATATTGAATGAAGGAATCTGGGAAATGGTGTTAGTAATTCAATCAGGATTAATTTAATTAATTTTGGAACTGATTAAGCTTTGCTTATGAATGATTGAATGGTATTGAATGCCTTGAATGAGTGGATATCACTGATATGAAATGTATGTGTATTTCATTTGGATAACTTGAGTTAGGATAACATGAGTTTTGAAGAGACCGGAGTCGGGTATTAGGAAATACCCGAAACCATTTCGAATTTTTAAAAAATTGATTTTGTGAAAATCAATAAGGCCGGAATGAAATGATTAAGGAAATTGGATTATTTTACCTAAGTTTGATACTTAGCAATTGATGTGTGGAATAAGCGTTGTCTATAGCAAATTGCGAATTTGTTAAATTGATATATGTTACCCCAGGTTATTATAAGTGTTTGTTTTGGTACTCCATGTTAGTTGGGTTTACTCACGTTGGTTTCCAGCCAGACCCGGGTGTTACTTTGGTGTAATGCTCGGGTCAGACCGAGTATTACAAATTTTCAGGTAGGTGCGTTCTGGAGCTCAGGAGGCGAGCTGGATGGCGATATCGTATACAGTATTCCGCTATATTTATATTATTGTTAATCTGAGTCATGATAATTGTATGTATTCGGTGACTGTATATATATGAAAAACTCCGATGTACTAAAATGTAATCGTCAGATATAGTATTCTTATGCAACTGTTATTATTTATTATTATATTTTACCCGCTGCGATTGTGAGATGTTTGGTGTTTTTGATTTTTTTCTTCTATCTCTTTCTTCTTTTTCATAACTATCTGGAATTTTCGGTTTAGAAAATTTCGGGTCAGTACATTTTTTTATCTCAAAAATATCTTCCCAAGATATGTGTTTACTTTTCAAATTCCTTTGAAAACAATTTTCAAAGCTAACTGCTTTCTCAAAATAAATTTCAAGTATTTTTATTTCTTCTGGAATCACCAAGCATAAAACTAGATTTTTCTAAATTAATTTAAAACACTTTACTTTTAAAAATATATTTTAAAACATTCAAGTTAAAATTACTTTAATAATTTGTTAAAAATACATACTATATGAATATTTGAAAATAAGGTCACTTAATAAAATATAAAACTAGATTTCTACTTTAAAAACAAAATACTAAGTTACTTCTTAATAATTACTGCTAAAATAGATTAAAAGAAAACACTTATTTTAGATTTTAAAAATAGAAATAATAAATTTTACAAAACCTGTTTTCTTTAAAAACAACTTTAAAACTTTTAATTTATATTTAAATATTTATTTGAAAACGTACTTGGTTACTCAGGGAGAATTTCAAATCTCAATCACATAAATCAATTTCCCAAATGGATTTCCAATTTGTTCCGTTTAAAATAAATCTCTTTACTTATCAGTTCATTTCAAAATTCATTAGTTACGGACTTTATTATTATTATTTTCTGTTTGATTTCAAACCCTTTTAACTGAAATATACAAATTTCAGGTTATCCCCAATTTCTTCTTTATTCATTCCAATAATTTAAATCCTGAATTTTAAATAAATGTTTTGTTCTTTTTTTTTGTTCTTTTTTTGTTCTTTTTTTTAAATAATAACACTGAATTTTAAAATTCACTAACTTCCTGTTTATTCAAATTTTCCTTTCTATACTCATAATTTATTTATTAGAAATTTAAAGTCACATTATTTCCTCTTCAATTCATTCTTAAATTTATTCTATAATTACTTTACTTGCCATTTCACTTCTTTTATTTTCATTTCCAAAATCAAATTTATATTTTAGGTAATTCATTATACCAATTATATCAACCAAGCCATAACATTCATTACTTCCACCTAATTCATTATAGAATATCAAATAATCAGAACAAAGAATATTAAATAATTTAAATAAAAGTTGAGGGGTCCAGTTGGATCCCTCCAACCTGTTTTTCCTGCATCCACAGACGTTAGCATCACATAATATACCAATTTCAAATTATACTGTACTATATTACACCAATCAATTCAACCATACAATCAATTATTTAAATTTAATCATTTAAATTTAAATTGAGTGAGATTAACTCACCTTTGATTTTTGTTTGATAGACCACTTCCATCTCGACTTGTTTTCCTTCAGATTATGACCTTGTAAAGACATTATAAGGTTTTATTAATATTCGAATTGATCGAACAATTGATTTACTGTTTAATAGTTTTAATTTTTAACTAAATGATTTAATTTAATAAATCATTAAATTTTAAAAAATTAAATTCCTTTGATAAATTGTCTTGATAACCAAAATAACCAATAAGTTATCTTTATTAATTTATTCACCAAATTCATTTTTCTTCCCTTTTTCTTTTTATTTATTTATTTTATTTTTAAAACTACACCTACTAAAATAATCTATATCGATAAAAAAATTCGACTTTCATATGAACGTTCGAACCTTATCTATATACCTTTTGTTTTGCTGTTCATAAAAACTGCATATGATTTTTCTGTTTTACCTTATCTTTCTCTGTAATATATATATGTTTATATATGTATCGCATTTAAATTTAATTGAATACTGCAATTTAAAATTTGAATTAACTAAATTATTAAAACAAAACAAAATCGATACCTCGCTGAACGCCACCGCCACCCAGCCTCCATTCACTGTGCAAAAATCACGATCCACCACCAGATGTCGCCGCTTCACGCGAGACCTCGCCCCAAGGCTACCGCCGTCACCCTCCAAGCGCACGCGCGAAGCTTTTCCCATGCTCGATTGCGCGACTCTGACAGGAAGGGTCGAACTCGATGCCTACCATAATGCGAGCTGAACGAAAAAGAAGAGGCTCGAAGCGGGAACGTGGCCGAAACCAAGGCACGTGCGGACATTAATTTGTAGAAAACAAAATCGAGATGTTTACCTTGATTTTGATTTGAAGGAAAGAGAAGGGTTTCTGTTGTTTAAAAAAGGACAAGGGAAGTTTCGATTAATTGAAGAAAGAATAAGGGCTTGTTAAACGAGATGATATCGATTTGGGGAAAAAGAACTCGCTCGGCTTTCAGAAGAAGGAACGAGAAGCGTGCGATGGAAGCTAAGGGTAGCGTGTTAAAATGCATATGAGATGGCGTATACAAGAAGCTTGACCAATGAAATTAAATTTCACTAGATTATTATCAGTTAAATTTTCAGCGCATATATATATCGTACGCTCTCATAACAACTCCAAAAACTACGAAATTTGAAATCCGATAATAATTCCATATTACGGATCCAATAGAACTGGTTTTGTCAATTTCCGTGACTGTGCCTCGGAAGGCTATTTTTAAAGTCAGTTTAAACGAATAAATTTCAAAACTGAACAAACCACTTCCAAGTTCAATTTTAACACTTTTACTATCTTCACTATCATCAATATAAATTTTATAATCCTTCTAATTATTTTTAATCGGCTTAAAATTCTAGATTCAAAAATTTTCCCAACTTCAAATTATTTAATTCAATAATTAAATTATCGAATAAATTGTGATATTCATAATTCAAGTTAAAATTACTCTATTGAATATTTAAAATAAATGAAATATTCTGATATTAAATGCTCGAAAATTTCGGGTCGTCACATTCCTCCCCCCTTCAGAAAATTTCCTCCCCGAAATTACTAGTTAGGAAGAACGGTCCAATGCCCCTTTACTTTTTCCCCGAAACCAAACGGTTTCTAACAATTCAACATCCTACCAACTATCTTTTATATAGAAGACCCACTATCATTCTTATTAACTTGTCAAACTTTTCCCTAATTTCAAATTATACTATTTGTTTAACCTTTCCAGTTTTAATTTAAAATCAAAATTTGAATTATCAAAAGTTCTCAAAATTTTTCTAACTCTCTAAATTTTCGAAAAATTTCACCAGCGTCTCCTTTGTGCGGCTAGCTCGGTACAACTACAAAATGGCCCTACGGCCTCCCAAATCCAAAAAGAAAACAAAAAGCCAAGTGGCACGATCCAAAAACCCAATCCAGTTTCATACCAAAATTTAAATACATACCTTTTTGTCGGGCAATTCATATTTATCTTCTGAAATCAAAATCAATTCTCTTTTCCTTTTATATTACCTGTATATCCTACTTAGCACTAATATCGAGTCAAAACTTTCATAAACATTTTATCGACTTTCTTACAAAATGTTAATTATTTACTCATTCAAACATCAACTTGGAATATATTTGTAATATCAATCTCCAATTAAGAATTCACCATTCCTTATTTAAGTTTAGTATAAGCATGAAATATGTTCCTTATATTTATTTTCACCTCCCACTTTAATTTATATCTATTTCTATTCACATCCATTCTTCCATTTCCATACGAATTCAATTTAACTTTAACTTTAAATATTGAATTCTATTTTCCATTTATAACTAATTCATATCATTACTTTAGTTAGTTTCATTTACTAATTTATTTTAGTTGCCAATTTAAATTCGTTTTGTCGTTAACAAAATTTTTCAAATTTTTCAAAAAGTTTCTAACTCCCAAAATTTCTGAAATTTTTTGGCAGAGTCCCCTTTGTACGGAGGAGCTTTTGCAATTTGACAAAAGAGATAAATATATATACATCGACCCACCTGGTCGGAAAAATCAAAAACATTTCATATTTCCTATTTTATTTGCGTAGGCGTAGCTTATTTAGCATTTTTAAGCCAGCAGCTAATTTATTTAGCAGTTAGCGCAATCACATCTAGCCACACGACTCCTAGGTACCTGTACTTACTCAATTTAAACATGTAAGTACCAAATGTATGCAACTTAACAATATTTCACTTAGTTGCAATGGTTAAACACATGAATTCTAAAAGAAATTCACACCAAACATTTTTCCGTAAGCAACTTATACAATTTTCATATTAATTCCTCTGTTTCAATTAATTTATAACCATTTTCATTCAATCCTGAATGGTTTTTAATCCATTCGTATACATCTTCATCAATTTGAATGGTTTAAAACTCAATCACTTACATTTAATTTATTTTTAAGCAAACCGAACTCATATTTAATTCAATTGCTCTCAAAAATAAATTTATTTTACTCCTATCAATACATAGAATTTTAATTACTTCCATTTACATCAAATGTCAAATTATTCTATGCAATTTGACGCAGTCTATGTGAATAAATAAGTACTTATGTTTTATAACCAATTTAAATGGATTACAACTCAAATTATACTTAATTCTATTCCATTTTGAAATTTATTCACGATCCATATATTCTCATTTTCATTGCATTTTTAAATTTGAATCCATTTACTTACATTTCATTTTATTAACCAAACTAGTTTCATTATTCAAACAGGTTCCATTCAAAACCACTTGATCTAGTTCGACACATTCTGTTTAAATTCCATTCACAATCCATTCATTTACATTTCATTCCATATTTGTTTATTCCAAACTATTTTATTTAGCCCGACAACAATCCAGGCTATTTTACTCAATAACCATTTCAATTCTATTCACGATCTATTCATTTCTTATCCGCATTCATTTGAAACCATTATATTAACTTGCAAACATTCTATTGTTCATAATATCTCCAAGTTATTTCAATTCTTCAACATTTTAAATGGTTTACAATTATTTAATTAAGAATTCCCTTTCATTTATTTATTCAATATAATTAGTTTATCCACTCAGTCCATTATAAATTTTCATTTTCCTTAAATATTATTTAAAACCCACCAAATTCTATTTCGATCCAAATTTATTTTTACTTGATCCAATTTTAATTTAAGTTGAATTCAATTCAACTCTCCCCTTATATTCAGCTTAAGTCAATCTATTTTGATTTATTAAAATTTTATACTTTAGCTCATTTTCATTTTACAAGTAAATGTTTCTCTTCTATTCAACTTAATTCTATCTCAATTAAATCTCATTTTTAATCTACAATTTCGTTTGATTAGTTATCACAAAATTCAAATTATCAGATTAACTCATTCAATTGATTACAAGGCCATTTCCAATTTATTTCTTCTTGTTTGGATTATATTTGTACATTCAAACCATTACCTTTTTTTAATCCATTTACATTTTTTTTCTCTCGATACATTTCAATTATATTTAATTTGTTAACACTTCACATTAAATTTTAATTTTAAAACTCAAGTTCTGAATTCACTATCCATTTTCAAATTACCACCTAATTTTATGAACTCACAGTATAGCCAACAATTTAAGTCGAATTTAATTTATAACTTGAGTTTTATTTCCAAACTTCATCATAAACTCATAATTCATCTTCTATTAAACTATATTACGTTCCCATTTACATATTTTTATTAACTAATTTATTATTAAATTAGTTCTCTCCTATTTATAGTTCAATACTTGATTTTTAATTCCAAATACCACTTCATTTTATTTTCTTAGTTCAATTTTTATTACATAATTCAAGTTTAGATTTTCCGTTTCATTATCCAAAACATCAAACGGTATTTATTTTGGATTTTCTATTCCACTTTCAAAATTTATAAGTCAGAACTTGTTATTTACACAATTCCATTCATCATAGGCTTGAATATATTATTCTTTTATTTTAACTCAAGCCTTATGCTTATTTATATCCCAATCATATTTTTATTCCCTGCAATTTGATTCTGATTCTTTTATAACTTATTCTAATTTATTTACTTCGATTCCAATCCTTATTCAATTTATTTCCCATTCATTCAAGTAAGAATTTAATCCCATTCATTAAATCAATTGAATTCTTATTCCAATTCAATTAAATTTTAACTCAGATTTATTTAATCTCAATTAGATTTCAACTTAATTCAAATACAACTGGATATTATTTTCAGCTCACTCAATTACCTCAATCCAGTTAAATTTTATTTCCCAATCCAAGTTAATTTCATTTTTAACATTCCCTTTAGATTTAAATTCCAACATTCAAAGCTTATATTCCCTTCCTGATTTAAAAATCATCCCAATTTATAAGCTTACCACCTATGTCTTCAGGATTTTTAAACACCCGGCTTTGGTTACAAATTATTTTGAAATTTCCAACGTCTCAAATCACATTTCTCAAAAGTCAAACCAACCCTGGTTTTGTCCTTAACAAATTTACTTTGAGGTTTTCAAAAACAAATAGGTTTCCCTGAACAAATCAATTTGGTAGCAATCCATCACTTAGAAATTCGAAAATGAATACTGATGATGCGGCCGTTGTTAACGTAAAAATTAGACGCTAACACCCCGGTGTAAATTGAAGTTGAGCGAAAGCGCCACCTGTGTACACGGGAACTACAACAAGTAGAAAAATCGCAAACAAAGCAGAAAAGACAACATTTTTTATAGTGGTTCGGCTTAAGGCAAGCCTACGTCCACTCTAATTCTCTTTATTGCTGAACCAATTACAACTTTACAAAAATCTTCAATTACAATTCTGACGAGACAAACAACTAGAACTTTGGTAGAGAAGAATTCTTAGAATCCATATAGATTGTGTTAGATTTTCCCTTGAAGTTAGTTGAGATGCCTTTCGAACTTGAAGTGTCGGGTGAGTCGAGAATTCAGCAGAGTATTGGCGCTTAAAGTGATTGGACAAAAGTCCCCTTCATGTTTAAGGTAGGTCGGTATTTATAGAGAATTCTAGTCTAGAATTATTGCCCAAGTTATAAGTCGTGACCGACTTAGGGAAAGTTGTAGGTCGCGCACGACCTAAGGGCCAAGAGTTAGCAGGCAGTGGCATGAGTGAAGCGGCACTGAGTCTTTCTTTGTTCATCTGGATTCAAGTCTTGACTCGTTCACGAGTTAAGAGGTTCACGGTTTAAAATGAGGCAGCATCTATTTTGAGCTCTGTAGTTTTAGGTCGTGAACGACTTATACTAGGTCGTAGGTCGGTCACGACTTAAATGCAGTTGCTTCCACTCTTTTTTGTCTTGAGTCACTAGGTCGTCCTGTTTTTTAGCTTTTTTAGGTTGCAGCCTCCTGAGTCGTGACATTTCTCAAGTTGTCCAGGCCTTAACTCGTAAGTCGCTACACACCTTAAGTCGCGAAGTTTTCCTAGGTCGCAGATTTCTCTTGAACCTTAAGTCGGCATCATTTCAAGACGTTAGGTCGGAACTTTCTTTAAGGCCTTAAGTCGGCATGCTTCGCAAGCCCCTTAGATTGGTATCCCTCTTAAGCCTTATGCAGTTAGGTCGGTCTTCCATGCTAAGATACCAGGTCGGCATTCCTTCGTGCCTTAGGTCGGCAGAACGCTGGGTCGCTAACTGTTTGATGTGCTAGATCGGTGAGTCATGGCCGAGATGGAGTTAACAGCCGTCATCAACAGAATTATTTCCCAACCATCCAAGTGATTTCAATGCTATATCTCTTCCAAAATCCATTTTAAAACAAATTTCCTTTTAGAAATACTTCTAAAATAACAAGGTTATTATTTATCTTCAAAATACTTCCAAAATCTTTGGGTTAAAGTTTTCAAATTCTGTTTTAATTCAAATTTTAAGTATAATGCATTTGTATAGTTTATGTTTCTTCAAATTCCCATTTAATTATATTTCAATTTATAATTTACATTTATAATTCATATTTATGAATTCATTTTATAATGAATTTATTCCCTTAAATTTTAGTTATATTTCAATTTCTAGTTAAATTTTCACTTAACAATGATAATAATTTAATATCATCGTTTTTAACATCCATGCAACCATACATTAGCTAAATAGTTTTCAAAAACTATTCTTTATATCAAAATATGTTTTTGGGTAAAATTATTTCATTTACCCATATTTAAAACAATACCGTGTCGATTGCTCTATTCAAGTGTTTAGAAACCCCTTCGATATAGTTGTCGAGACTGTGCCGACGAAGGTTCATATGCCACTCAATAAACCAATCAACACAATATTAAAACAATTTATATTCACTAACAAATACGCGCTGATATTTATTAATACGCTCAAACTCGTTATAGACTACTACGGACTCTATTTTAAATGAGTAATTCCCACCAGAGCCAAGGTTATCACCAACCTAAGCTCTGATACCAAGTGTAACAGCCCGCAAATCCGTACCCCTTGAGTCAACACTATTCTACAACACTCAACTCAAGTTGTACAAAAATACGAACCATTTGATTTAAAGAAGAAGAGGTAGAAGAAGAAACTGGAAAACAACAACAGAATAACCATCGCAGCGGAATAAAATATAATAGGTAATGAATAATTTTACTCAAAAATCAAATATCTCTGTTTATATATTACATCATCATAATACATCAATCACATCTCAACATCAATATCATACAATGGATACACAACAACTCGAGATACACAACTCAAACACAGCGGGAAATATATATATATATATATATATGTATGTATGTATGTAAACAAGTACGGAAGTACGTATCGTCATCTTGCTCGTCTCTTGAGCTCCACAACATCATATCCTGTATCCTATAGTACTCGATCTGACCCGAGCATTACAGTTAAATAACACCCGAGTCAGTATGGAATACCAGCGTGAGAAAATCACACCCAATTGATTATTAAAGTTTCAAAAACCTTTGAAAATAAAAGCATCTCGTAAGACCACGCCACAAATAAACATGTCGGGTTTTTACCTTACGATAGCTAAAACAATTATTACAGAAATCCTCTGATATTATAATAGGGTCTATATACAAATACTTATAAAATAGCTGAAATCGTTACAACTATTAAATTCCAGCTACTAGCCACAGAGTGGGTAATACAAAAAAAACTCGTACAAGGATCATAGGGAGAATGGATTTCCAACTAATGACTAGGCACTGGGGTACCACTTGTCACAGTACGGGGCCTAGATCACCGTACCGAGGAGTACCCCGCTCCCCTGCAGCACAAGACTGTACTACCCCTTACTGGATAATCCCAAGTGTGATCACCCCGCAGTTGGAATCAACAACCGCCCACTAAGCCGAAATAAAAAGGGACATCTAGACTGGAATGACCTCACCCTGCTTGGGTGCTACCCACCAAGCCTTGCTGCATAACCCTTGATTTTCAGTCATTCCCATTTGATGAGGCTTGAGGCTAAGCGTTACCTTTTTAGAACATATCTCTTAGAATGCCCATCGTCCACCTGACGATGTTTTGCAAGCATTCATCCATACAAGTCCGTCCTGGGTTCGAACGGAACCGAAGGCACTATTCCTACTACATCGATTTTGGAAATATCCTCATGATTAGTAGCGACTAGCCCTTGCACTTCCTGCTCCATCTTCGACTCCGAACACATTTTCGCGCAAGCTACAAACCGGATAAAAGTGGTTTTTGAGAAATAAATCTCGATCCCGGTCTCTTCGAAACGATCAACACATTTGTCCAATATTTATAGTCGGTGATTTAACTATCTATTAACATTCACAAACATCCATCACACAATAAATAATTTTCCACATTATTTATTTACCTCAAAAATATCTTCCCAAGATATGTGTTTACTTTTCGAATTCCTTAGAAAACAGTTTTCAATGCTAACTGCCTTCTCAGAATAAATTTCAAGTATTTTTATTTCTTCTGGAATCGCCAAGCACAAAACTAGATTTTTCTAAATTAATTTAAAACACTTTACTTTTAAAAATATATTTTAAAACATTCAATTTAAAATTACTTTAATAATTTGTTAAAAATACATACTTTGTGAATATTTGAAAATAAGGTTACTTAATAAAATATGAAACTAGATTTCTACTTTTAAAAAAAAAAATACTAAGTTACTTCTTAATAATTACTGCTAAAATAGATTAAAAGAAAATACTTATTTTAGACTTTAAATAATAGAAATAATAAATTTTACAAAACCTGTTTTCATTAAAAACAACTTTAAAACTTTTAATTTATATTTAAATATTTATTTGAAAACGTACTTGGTTACTCAGGGAGAATTTCAAATCTCAATCACACAAATCAATTTCCCAAATTGATTTCAAATTTGTTCCGTTTGAAATAAATCTCTTTACTTATCAGTTCATTTCAAAATTCATTAGTTACGGACTTTATTATTATTATTTTTTGTTTGGTTTCAAACCCTTTTAACTGAAGTATAAAAATTTCAGGTTATCCCCAATTTCTTCTTTATTCTTTCCAATAATTTAAATCCTGAATTTTAAATAAAAGTTTTGTTTTGTTCTTTTTTTATATAATAACACTAAATTTTAAAATTCACTATCTTCCTGTTTATTCAAATTTTCCTTTCTATACACACAATTTATTTATTAGAAATTTAAAGTCACTTTATTTCCTCTTCAATTCATTCTTAAATTTATTCTATAATTACTTTACTTGCCATTTCACTTCTTTTATTTTAATTTCCAAAATCAAATTTATATTTTTGGTAATTCATTATACCCAATTATATTAAACAAGCCATAGCATTCAATACTTCCACACAATTCATTATACAATGTCAAATTATCAGAACAGAGAATATTAAATAATTTAAATAAAAGTTGAGGGGTCCAATTGGATCCCTCCAACCTGTTTTTCCTGCATCCATAGACGTTAGAATAACATAATATACCAATTTCAAATTATACTACACTATATTACAACAATCAATTCAACCATACAATCAATTATTTAAATTTAATCATTTAAATTTCAATTTAAACTGAGCGAGATTAACTCACCTTTGATTTTTGTTTGATATACCACTTCCATCTCGACTTGTTTTCCTTCAGATTATGACCTTGTAAAAACATTACAAGGCTTTATTAATATTCTAAATGATCGAACAATTTATTTACCGTTTAATAGCTTTAATTTTTAACTAAATGATTTAATTTAACAAATCATTAAATTTTAAAAAATTAAATTCCTTTGGTAATTTTTCTTGATAACCAAAATAACCAATAAGTTATCTTTATGAATTTATTCACCAAATTCATTTTTCTTCCCTTTTTCATTTTATTTATTTATTTTATTTTTAAAACTACACCCACTAAAATAATCTATATCGACAAAAAAAATCGACTTTCATATGAACTTTCAAACCTTATCTATATACTTTTTGTTTTGCTGTTCATAAAAACTGCATATGATTTTTATGTTTTACCTTATCTTTCTTTGTAATATATATATGTTTATACATATATCACACTTAAATTTAATTGAATACTACAATTTAAAATATGAATTAACTAAATTATTAAAACAAAACAAAATCGATACCTCGCTGAACGCCACCGCCACCTAGCCTCCATTCACCTCTCCAAAAATCGCGATCCACCACCAGATGCCTCCGCTTCACACAAGACCTCACCCCAAGGCTACCGCCGTCACCCTCCAAGCGCAGGCGCGAAGCATTTTCCACGCTCGATTGCACGACTCTGACAGGAAGGGTCGAACTCGATGCCTACCATACTGCGAGCTGAACGAAAAAGAAGAGGCTCGAAGCGAGAACGTGGCCGAAACCAAGGCACGTGCGGCCATTATTTTTTAGAAAACAAAATTGAGATGTTTACCTTGATTTTGATTTGAAGCAAAGAGAAAGGTTTCGGCTGTTTTAAAAAGGACAAGGGAAGTTTCGATTAATTGAAGAAAGAATAAGGGCTTGTTAAACGAGATAATATCGATTTGGGGAAAAAGAACTCGCTCGGCTTTCAGAAGAAGGAATGAGAAGTGTGCGATGGAAGCTAAGGGTAGCGTGTTAAAATGAATATGAGATGGCGTATACAAGAAGCTTGACCAATGAAATTAAATTTCACTAGATTATTATCAGTTAAATTTTCAGCATATATATATATATATATATATATATATATATATATATATATATATATATATATATATATATCGTACGCTCTCATAACAACTCCAAAAACTACGAAATTTGAAATCCGATATAATTCCATATTACGGATCCAATAGAACTGGTTTCGTCAATTTCCGAGACTGTGCCTCGGAAGGTTATTTTTAAAGTCAATTTAAATGAATAAATTTCAAAACTGAACAAACCATTTCCAAATTCAATTTTAACACTTTTACTATCTTCACTATCATCAATATAAATTTTATAAGCCTTCTAATTATTTTTAATCGGCTTAAAATTATAGATTTAAAAATTTTCCCAACTTCAAATTATTTAATTCAATAATTAAATTATTGAATAAATTGTGATATTCGTAATTCAAGTTAAAATTATTCTATTGAATATTCAAAATAAATTAAATATTCCAATTTTAAATGCTCTAAAATTTTGGGTCGTCACAATTGGATATCTGTTTTTCATAGTGAGCTTGTTTAGCTCCCTATAATCAACACAAATCCGAAGAGAACCATCAGACTTGGTGAGAAAAACCACCGTAGCTCCCTATTAAGAAAGACAAGGCCTAATCAGACCTTTGGTGGACAAGTCTTCAATTTGCTTTACCAACTCAACCTTCTCGCGAGGTTCCATTCTTCTAGGAGGAAGAACAACTGGCCGAGCACCAGGAATAAGATCAATCCGAAAATCAGTTTCCCGCTTCGGAGGTAAAGAAGTGACTTCACCAAACACATCGGGATATAATCTAACCACAGGAGTCGAATCAAGATCACTGGGAGAGGAATCTAGAGAATAAATAAAGTTGCCAACAAAATCTTGAGGCAAGCGACACTGAATAATCAGGGAATTCCCTTGATCGTCAACAAGACGAACAGTCCGGGCTTTAAAAGAGATATGTGCATCATGATGTACTAACCAATCCTAACCAAGCAGTAAATCAAAAGCATCGAAGCCCAAAACATAAAAATCACCACAAAATAAATGATTAGAATGGAGAAGTTTCACTCCTCGGCAAGTCCCATTAAGGTTAGCAGGACCCCCAGTAGGATTTGAAACACATAAAGGAACAGAAGCATACTCAAGAGATAGGAGATGCTCAAACTTACCACAAAAAGCAACAGAAATAAAACTGTGTGAAGCACCAGTATCAAACAACACACCAACTGGATGATGGAATAAAGTAAATGAACCCTGGAGAGTACCTTTGTCATCACTAAGAGCAGGAGCAGGTGGAGGAACTGGAGATGATGTAGAAGTGACAGCAAATATGCCAGAACGAGTACCCCTCTACTGGGTAGGGTAGTCCTTAAAATGACCAGTCTAGAGATAGATATGGCAAAGATCACGCCTAGCCAATTGAGTAGGTGGAGGAATAGCAGCACATGACAGAGTAGGACAGCTATTGGCATAGTGCCCCGCCTGATCACACCTAAAGCAAGTGATGGAGGAGAGATCAACCGGTTGCCTCTGAGAAGGAGCAGGTGATGAAGATCCCAAAGCAGAATGCTTCTGCCTGTTCTTCAGCTACTGCTAGAAATTAGGTTTACGCTTCTTGGAATTATCATATGAAGACTAAGCACTAGAAATAGTAGGACCTTTGGATGTGGGGTTTTCATAGCGAATCGCCATATCCATAAGCTGGGTGAAAGTGCCATGAACATGAGAAATAAGGGGACTATAATACTATGGACGAGCACCAGCAATAAATTTCTCATTCTTCTTGAGAGGAGTATCAATCAAGCTAGAAACGAACTTGGAAATTTCATTGAACTTCCTCTCATACTCAGTAAAAGTCATGCTACCCTGCTTAAGATCCATAAACTCACGATAAAGCTGAGATTTCCCGGCTTCTAGCATCCATTTCGCCACAAAAGACTCCCTGGAAAAGAGATACAGAACAAGCTTAAGATAGATTCCAAGAAAAGGAAAATTGGAACAGAAATGCAGGATAACAAAAAGGATGCCTAAACTGCTACTAAGAGACATCAACTCGACGGTGTTAGCTGTAATGGACTTCCACCAATCTAAAGCAGAATCACGCAACTGCCAAGCTGCTAACTGACGCTTCTGGGCATCAGTAATATCAAGACCAAAAAATATCCTTTCGAGACTCCGCAACCACTACGAATCCTCAATGATGCTCTCTGAACCGGTGAACGACGTACCACTAAGCTGAGAGAATTCCTTACAAAGAATAGTGAAATGAACAGGAGCAACAGGTTGAGGAGCTGGGGCAATACCATGACCCCTACCTCTGGCATTTCCTCGATTCATCCTGAAAAATATAAAGAATGAATTTAGGATAAGATACAGAAAAGCCAAAGATAAATTAAGACAAGACAAGAGAATTCACTTGGATGAATATCCTAAAGAAAGGGAAGATCTAACAAGGTGGATACGAAAGAAAGGAAGTTAGAAAACATTTGAAAATCCTTTAAAACAGGAAAATTCTTTATATATCAAAATAATCTTTGAAAAATCTTTTGAAAATATTTTGAAAATCATTTATACTTTGGAAAAAAGTCTCTCGCAAGGATATGATTTTGAAGTTGATTTCACTCATTCTAGGGTAGAAATACCCTATCTTTAATGAGTTTTTCCTCCTCAGAGGCAATGGTTGCCCAAAACCAAAGCTCTGATACCAACTATGATGGCTCGCATTTCGTACCATTCAAATCGACAATAATCCACACATGTCAGACTTGAATGATACGAAATAACATATTGTAAACAAATTTAGAGCAAATAAAATCAAATACAAAGAATCACAGACACGGAAAAAATAGAACAACTCACAGCGGAATATAAAAATACATAGTAGTTCACGAAGCTACTATGACAGAGTCTCAAACCAAGCACATTATACAGTCGGAAAACAACATAATAGAAATCCCAAATATACAGAAGTTCACTAATACATGAGATAAACTAGAACAGCTGAAACAGAAAATAGATATAAATGAAGATAAGCAGAAACTCCAACAAAGATCAGCTCCAGAAAGAGAATCCAAAGCTGTGAATACTCAGGCTGACCCGAGCGTAAAGCAAGACACAAAACACTCGAGTCAGGACAATATATACTTATATAATGTAAGCTAACTCAAGTGAATTGTAAATCAGAACAAGTAATTTAAATGATGCCTGGGACCGCCCATCCTCCAAGTATCCATCAAACTATTTACTATATAGTAATATTGCGCTATTGTAAAAATGTCTACAGTAAAGTAAACATACTTTTAAATAGAGTTCCGGGATACCCATATCACCCTTCACACATAATAGTCCCAGAAGTCCATCCAATATCATGACATCTCTAGATCGGGAAACTATCAAAGGATACCACAGGGGCTACAGGAGAAAAACAAACTCGCATTAAAGGCTCGGTATGGTAGGTGACACGGCACACAAGGCAATGCCAGGGTAGATATACCAATTACACGCACGGGCTGGTGGTAAAGCAGCAGTCACATACGCCCACCCCGAACAACACTCCAAAATCAAATGGTGCACCCAATCGATCACAAACAATAGTAGAATATTATCGAAGAACTGTGTCCAGCCAGAGGTGCTACCTCCTTTGGCCCGAGATTGCTCCTATTTTAGCCAACTTAAGCTAACTCACGGGAGTTAGGTCCACGTAAATTACCTTAGGAACGTCGTCACCATCTAACTTCATTCTGGAATCTCCACCGCGTACATAGTTGTTAAAGTTGTTTTTGGTATCGACAGAGAGTATGTCCATATCCGATCCCGGTCTCTTTAACAACCCAACGTTAATATAACCCGTAGTTATAATTTAAAAATGGTATTTATTTCAAAAATCAAGTATCGTTTAATAATTCAAATTCATTTCAAAATGTCAAACTATCATTTCATTTCAAAACCATATTCATTTTATTAAACTTAAAATACCATTTCAATTTACATTTCAAAATAGTTTATATTTCAAATCGAATTACTTCATTTAAATCATAAAATGAAGTTATTACATTTAATAATTAAATTACTCAATTTCTACAATTTTAAACTTTTCAAAGTTCATTCATTCACTTAATTTTATCAAAATAGTGAAAAATACCCTTTCGCAACATTTAGAAAACGCTAGGGAAAGTTATATTCAAAACATTTAAATTCAACAAAAGACAACATTTCAAATATGCTGTAATAGGGTTACATTAGTTTCAATTTAAACTAAGTTTAATTCAATAATTAAAGCACGTTACAAAATGCTATAATAGACTTTAATCTTATTTGTCTTTTTAGTTCATTATTATCAACTACAACATTTACAAATGTTGTAATATCATTTACATTAGAAATAATAGCATTTCAGAAATGCAGTTAATTAACTTCAATATTCAATATAATTTCGCAAACAATTATATATTCATTTAAATCATTTTTAACTTATAAAATCAATCATATAATTTCACTTTTATAATCATCATTTAATTTTCCTTAAATTCATGATGTTATAAAGTTAAATTTCCATTCAAAAATCAAGATTTATTAATAATTCACTTATTAAATTTCAACATTAAATTTTAAATTCATTTAATTAAATTTCAACTCAAAACTTTAGTTTAAAATTCAAATATAACTTAATTTCATTTTTATTTATTTAACTTCAAATTCACATTTAAGCCAAATTCACAAATTTCCAATTTTAGTTATATTTCAAAATTTCGACTTAAATATTCATTCATTTCACATTTTAACTTTATTCAAAAATCATTAATATATTATAAAATAACTTTAAATTCATATAAATTCAAAATATCATAAATTTAACATATTTTCATATTTAATTTAATTTCCGATTATAATTAAATCAAAATTTGCAAAATAGCTTACATTCAAAATTTTCTAACTTTTCATTAATTTATTCCACTTATAAATATTCAGAAAATCAATAATATTTTACAAAAAACATTTTTAGTTAAGTTTAAAACAAAATATTATAATATTAACATTTCTAAAATATTTTAATTTTTTTATAAAAACATATTTTAACAATGGGTCTGTATACAATTTTCTACGCTAGGTAAAGTTATCCGGGTAATATATCATTTCAACACGTAATTACGAAGAAAACCCAGGTTTTATCATTTCAAACCCGCAGTCCCAAGCAATAGAAATAAAATGAAAATCGCTCTGGCCTATCATTTCAGCCCATAATGATTTTCGCGCATTCTAAATTCCGTTCGGGTATGTATCATTTCAACCCATAGTGATTCTAATCTAAAGGGAACTTGCAGTGTGATAAACTGATAAAAATAACTGAACAGCATAATATAACAGTAACATATGATATAACAAGTGATTAAGCATGGGTGAACATCATACAATCATAACATAGTATATGTGATATGGTTATGCATTTTACAGATTCAAAAGGGATCAATTTACTAGTTATATATGTACATACTGTCAGGTGAAATAACTCATTGGTTTGAGCTGGAGACACAACGACTAATGCACGAATGAGATCCACACAAGCACGATAACATGACAAAGATTTGAGTGGAAGTGCTAAAGTATCAGTTCCTTTGAATACAAGTCAAACAAAAACAATATAATATACATAAGCTTTCAAATTCAAATGCGATAAACTAAGATAGAATTGACTGCATAAACCAAAGCAGAATAGCTTTGCAATTGCTTCCAACTTCCATTAGGCTTGGCCATAGGTGTATTACAAGGCTAATTCAAGGTTTTTGGGTCAGGTTTGGGTTCGGTATGGTCGGCCTAACATGGTTTGAAGGTGATGCAAAGTGGTGGTGATGAAACAACAGCATACAAACAAGCTACATGGTTTCAAGGCCAAAACTAACCTCGACCAAGGCTACTATGGGAACGGCCTTCGCTGTGGGGTTCAAGATGACGATGTGGCAGAAATTCCAGGTGGCATTGGAGGTGGTGGAGGTGGAGATGGTGGCGGCCATGCGGTGTGGAAGGTGGTGTAAGTGGATGAAAGCTCGGCTACGCAAAATTAAAGGAGTTTTGTTGGAATTTGTAGTGGATCAATCACTAAGGAAGGCTCGGCTTGGGGTTTGCCCAGAGAGGAGCTGGTGATGGTGGTGTTCTTAGGTGGTGGTGGAGGCGGCATGGAAGGTGGTGGAGGTGGCCGAACCTAAAGAGAGAAAGAACAAGTGCAAAACATTACCAAAAACAATAAAAAGTAAACAAAAAAAAGAAAGAATTTTACCAATTTTTTTCTCGAGCAAGGGGGCTGAAATTTTTGTTTCAGAAATTAGAAAATGAATTAACGTGAATGGGAAATGGAGTATGCGGCTGAAGATGTGAGTAATTATTGCCCATATGAATGAAAAGTTAGGTTAAATGTGAAATGGTGGAAGATAAAAGGCCATAGGAAAATCAAAAGTCATAACCTTTTCAAATTACTTTTAATCTCCTTATATAAGTTTAAATTACTCAAAATAATAATAAATGCAGTCAAAATTTCGAAAAATATAACAAAATATAAAATATAAATAAATAATTATCAATTATATATGGTTAAAATAAGAAAATAGCATAAAATTGAAAACTAGCCTAGAAAATTTGATAATAAACGGAATAAATTTTTGAAAAATTATATGGACATGGAAAATATTTAAAAATAAAGATAATAATATAAAATAAAAATGCATTCAAAAAAAAAAATAGATAAATTTTAATTAAATATAATTTAAATGAAGAAAATAGCAGAAAATTAGGAAATAGCCTTTAAAAATAGGAAACAATTGCAGTAAATTTTGGGAAAATTCTATTATCACTTTAAAAATATTTAAAAATGATATCTCACAAATAAAAAAAATTTAAAATAATTTCAAACAAAAATAAAGTCAGATTCAAATTTATATTCAAAAATCTAGTGTTGTTACAAATAGGCTATCATGTTATAGGCAAACAATATGTAAAATACAAGTTTTTTGATCAAAACACATTAAAATACAACAAAATAAATTTTGTTTAAATGGTCTATATCTTCTTAAAATATGTAAGAATTTATTAGTTGAATACAATTTTAGTCAAGAACATGGAAGATTATTGAAATATTTATTATAAAATAAACTTAATTTATATGTCTTTGAAAGTTATATTGCTTTTTCGTTCTTAATGCAATGAACTAATTTGTAAAACTATTCATCCCATGATTCTCAACATTACATGATAACTTTGATCATGATCTTATTTTTTTCAAAATAAGATTGGTAGTTGATTCTTAATCTAAAACGCTGTATCATTTGTCACTGACGCTAATAGTACTTAACCACTAGTCTTACTCATTGGGTACCCATCATACAATCCCGTATTTAAAGTTCCCCCATTTAGTTATTTTTAATCTACATATAAGTCCGATTGAGGTACTTTGCAAAGAATTAGTGTGTTTGTCATGTTTTCATTTGACTTCTAGCCCTTCAAAATCTCATATGGATGCTAATAGCAAAAAACATATATTTGGACTATTAATTTATATTGTTGTTTAGATAGGATTACGATTCGATCTTAAAGGAAAAGTAGTTGATTTACATGATACAAGCATTACATCTACAAAAATTTGAAAGTTTCAGAATATGTCAATGGAAAAAAGTAATCAACAAGTTTTCAAGAACTATTTGTATATTTAACCCTAACTTCTTACTTAATTATTAATATAATATGAGAAGAATAAAAGGCTATGAATATTTAATTGAAACTTGGTTAGCTTATATGGATGCTATAGGAAAACTAAAAAAATGGTGTCACGAATATTCATGTCTATGCATATTTCTGTGTGTATTTATGTATATAGGTGTTTATATATATCAAATCGTTATTTCACGTCTTACCACGAGGGTTTTGATTCTTAATCCGGGCAACTGCTCCCAGTAGATTCCAATCCATACTCGGAGGTATGTTCACATTGGAGAAATGAAATATCACATCATTGGTCTCAAGTGATGATGTATCTCTACGTTTATAACCCCCACTATGCAATTTGAATTCCACTTTAGTCCTATTGGAAAACTTTGTAAAACCAAGCATATATTTTCCATTTCTATCTCTTTTCATCGACTCGGTATATTCTACGTTGTCTTTGAATATTTTGAATCGATGTTCTTTTACTGATTCATCTTTGTATATATCAGTTTTTACTTAGTTATCCATTCCTAAAATCTTGTCCATAATGACAATTCTTCTTCATCAGTTAATATACGAGTTGCTTAACATACATTGTAATCTATATCTTGCAAATAACATAAACCTGAAGATCTAGAATTACATGATTATCACATATGTAATGAATCGATAAAGCATACCTACAGACATCTCGTATATGAATCATCAATGGTTGTTGTTGAAAGCCGTCTCAATGGATAAAGGAAATGGTTCCTCTCACTTTTCCTATATCTTTCTTTATGTGTTTTTCTATATACTTTGTGATGGGAAAAGGTTAATATTTATAGGTAAAGAGAGGACCAAATTTCCAGATTTGTAGACTTAGTCTTGATCGTCCATCAAGATCAAGATGAGAGAAATTAGCACTCTAGAATATAACCGTTTTATTGATTAGCATATTAATATGAAACCCTTTAGATTCTATTGACCACAAAATGAGGAAGGAAATGTTTGAGGAAGGAAACGGTCAAACTTTTTACAAAACAAGGAAGGAAAATCCATTAATGTTTTCGTACTAATTTCCTTACAAAACGGTCAAATTTCCCTACAGCCTCCCACTTGGTCAATAGCAAAATCCATTAATGTTTTCGTATTAAGGTCACAAGGCACGCATGATATGCTAAACTTTTCGTTAATCAGTTATCATAAGTGTCTTGGCTAATCTAGTGGTCAATGGAAGTCGTGACGTGTACATGTTTTTTTGGAAACATGCCTACTTCCATGTACTATGACATTGACAACTTTCATAACAAGACCGTAGATGAGCATAACTTAATGGTCACATAATGTCTTGAAGCAAAAGACTGTTTCTGTTATCATTTATCTAAATATAAATGTGTACACATTATAAAACATAAATAAAAGATGTCCAAATTATTAAGAGCTCAATAATTGTCATGTCTAGCAAAATACAAAATAAGCGGCATAATAAGAAGATAATTAGGAACTATCTGCAAGACCCATGCTATCATTATATCTCTGTAAGGTCTTTGGAGGTAGTTCTTTCGTGAATATGTCTACCACTTGTAAGTCTGTACTTATCGATTCAACAACAATTTTCTTTAATTTAACATCTTGCTTCAGATGTAGGTATTTCAAGTCCTTGTGTTTGGAACCTTTGGTTATCCTATCATGCTTGGAGAAAAAAGTTGCAGCTTCATGGTCGCGGTAGACAGTTAGTGGCTTAGAGATTAAACTTAAAGTGCCAAATTTTGAGACAAAATTACGTAGCCATGTTCACTGAATTGAAGCCTCATAACATGCTACGTATTCAGCCATCATGGTGGATCCGAAAAGCATCTCAGATTTCTGGCTTCTCCATGATATTGCACCTCCACGTAAGAGTTACACATAGCTAAGAGTGCAGATCCTAGTGTCAGGATATCCAGCAAGGTCTGAATCAGAATAACCGTTACCTGTAGGTAACTTGATTTTCTATATGTGAGCATGTAATTCCTTGTTCCCTTTAGGTATCTCAGTACCTTCTTTGCAGCTTTCCAATGAGCGATTCCTGGGTTACATTCAAATCTACCATGCATACCAACTGCATGATTGATATCAGGTCTTGTACAGACCTATGAATACATCAAACTACCTACAAGAGATGCATAAGGATATTTGGTCATTTCTTCTCGTTCCATAGGAGTCTTTGGGCACTGCTCAATAACAAGTTTGTCCCCTTTCTGCAGTGGGACAGGACTAGAGGAACAATTCGTCATGCCAAATCTTTCAAGAATTTTGTCAATATATGCTTTTTGAGACAATCCTAAAATTCCTTGTGATCTATCATGGAATATTTCTATTCCTAGCACATAGGAAGCCTTACCCATATCTTTCATTTCAAAGTTCGTTGGGAGATAATCATTAGTTTCACATAATAAACCAAGGTCGATGCTAGCTAATAATATGTCATCAACAATAAAATAAAAAATATGAACTTTCTCCCACTGAACTTGAGGTATATACAAGGGTCAACTATGTTTTCTATGAAATCGAAGGTGGTAATGATTTCATGAAACTTTAGATACCATTGTCTAGAAGCTTGTTTCAGTCCATATATTTTTTTCTTAAGTTTGTAGACCATGTCTTCATGTCCTTCAATTATGAAGCCTTCAGGTTGACGCATGTAGACTTCTTCATCCAAATCTCCATTTAGAAATGCTGTTTTCGCATCCATTTGATGTAACTCGAGATCATAATGGGCTACTAATGCCATGATAATTCTAAAAGAATCTTTCCTGAAAATAGGAGCAAAAGTTTCATTATAGTCTGTTAACGCTGAAAATCGAACGCTAACACCCCCGTGTAGATTGAGTTTGAGTGAAAGCACCACCCGTGAACACGGGAACTAAAACAAGTAGAAAATTCACAAAGAAAGCAGAAAAGACTACAGTTTTTATAGTGGTTCGGCTTTAGGTAAACCTACGTCCACTTTAATCCTCTTTATTACTAGAATCAATTACAACTGTACAACAATCTTCAATTACAATTCTGATGAGACAAACAACTAGAACTTTGATGCAGAAGAATTCTTTGATTCCATGTTGATTGCGTTAGATTTCCTCTCGAAGTTAGTTGAGATGCCTTTCGTATTTGAAGTGTCGAGAATTCAGCAGAGTATCGGTGCTTAAAGAGATCAGCCAAAAGTCCCCTTCATGTTTGAGGTCGGTTGGTATTTATAGGAAAATTTCCCCCTTGGGTCGTAAGTCGTGACCGACCTATGGCAGGTCGTGGCCGACTTATCTGGCCAAACCCCATGGTTTCACAAAGGTTCACTTGTATAAGTCCAAGGTCGCCCCCGAGTCAACACAACCTTCTTCAAGTAATACGGAATCGGGCTTATATTTAGTAGCTTTAGGTCATGGATGACTCAAGCTAGGTTGTGATTCGTGAACGAGTTAACTGGGAAGTCGTAAGTCATGGCTTAACTGGTAAGTCCTGAATCGTGTACGAGTTAAGAGGCCATTGTGCCAAGTAGCCGCATTGAACTTGTCTTCCTTTGCTTGGGTCGTGAACGACTTAACATAGGTCAGAGGTCAGTTGCGACCTAGGTATAGTTCATGATCTTATCCCTGTCCTGAGCAGTTAGGACGGAAACCTCCTTGGGCAGTTAGATCGGCATCTACCTTAGGCCAGCATCCATGTTAGATCGGTAACCCACCTAAGCCTTTGGTCGGTACCCCCTCAAATCTTAGGTCGGCATTCCTGTTTATTCGGCATCCCCTAAGGCACTAGGCCGGTACCCGTGTTAGGTCGGTAGCTTTCTTAGGTCGGTAGCTACCTTAGGTCGGCAGCTATCTTAGGTCGGTAGCTATCTTAGGTCGGTAGCTATCTTAGGTCGACATCTTGCTTTAGACGGTTGGGTCGGTATTCTTTAAGTCTTAGGTCGGCATTCTGTTAAAGCATTAGGTCGGCATCCCTTTGGGTCGGTAACTGTCAAGCCTTAAGTCGGTATTTGAGTCATGGCCGAGATGGAGTTAACACTTGCCCCTCGAAGTACACGCCTAATGGTTAGGTCGTGTGCTTCGATATCCTCTAACCCGTCCACTCTCTAAGTCGGTAGGTCGTACGTGACCTAACAGTTAGATCATACATGCCTCTTCAGATCCCTCCACTGCAAGGTATAAGTCACATCCTTTTCTTCCTTCTCATTACCTACTCTCTTGATTCTGCCATTAAAAACTTTCTCAAGCTCCAAAAGGCGATTTCATTCCAAACAATCACCGATAATCTTTGTTATTCATCACGTAAGTAAACCTGCTTCCTTCTCGATCCCCTACTATCATTGATTCATGAATCCCATTCAAACTTCACCCACCTCCTCGCGCAGTGCTTCATCACGAATCTTATCATACCGATAGTTGATGATCCAGAGATGGCTCAATTCGGATTCAAACGGTTGATGAAACGATGCCGATGGGTCACTGCTTCGGGCTAATCAATCCTGATTTACGTTAGGATTGTGGGGTGTTGAATTCGTGGGGGTTTTAATCCGGTTTAATTGATGATTCGATAGCATGAAATAGCATAAATGAAATGAGGGTTTTTTGGTTGAGGGAATGGCTATCGGGTTAACGGGTTGAGTGGAGTGAGACATTGGTTTGGACGCGACCCAGTGGTTTTGGGTGACCTAACTTTTGGACGACCTAATTTAATACGATCTAATCCTTAGATCGTGGCCGAACCAACACTTGGGGAAATTCGCCGACCCAACCCTTGAACCGTGGCCGAAATAACACTTGGAGAAATCTGCCGACCTAACCCTTAAACCGTGGCCGGACTAACACTTGGAGAATACTGCATCACTTTTTTGAACTGAAGCCTTTCTCCTTACTATCCCTTATGACTTAAAGAACTACCGATTTAAAGAATCAGAAACTTAATCTTAACTCGTGAAAGATTCCTTGGGTCGCGGCCGAGTTGACACTTGGATGCCCAATTCGAATTCTCACTTAAAAGTGTAATTCCAATTTGAATTCTTAACTTAATTTACTGGACAGAACTACTTAAATCCTAGATTGTTTTAACTATGTTGCTTTATTTCACAGACCATATTAACTTATAGGCTAACAACCTACTGAAAACAACAATCACAGAAAACCAAGGCGAATATACTGCCATTGACTGCCCACATCAAATGACAGATTAGTCGACATAGAGTAATCAACTTAAATACACTATATGAAATGTTGTGGACCAATAAACTAAAGTGAAGTATTAATGCAAAGCATCGCTAACTTGAACTGATTTGTTTGCATCAACATTACACTTGCATATTAAAACAACGAACCCTGGACTTTATAACTGACAAATACTTGCTAGTTTTTATTCCAGTTACATTTGCTTATTGATTGATTGATTTTACACAACACTCCACACATTTTAGGAAACGTTCACCTTCATGTTTGAGTATCCAGTTGTTTGTGTAGAATGACTTCCCACCAAGAAGAAGAAGTGGTAGCTCAAGCGGGAGAAATCCTTCAGACAGCTGTTCCCATAAAGAATCCTCCAAAGAGAACTACGACTATCCTAACTTCGAGAGCGTTTATTCAGCTACGTACTCAATTTGGTTTTGCTGAAAACGATGCCCTACTCCGCGAGCCAAATGATACTGCCGACAGTCCTCCCCCCGGTTTCGTCGCAGTCAATCGTCAAATGTGCCTAATCGGGGCGATTTCTCCTTTTAACGAATTCCTTCGAACCCCTCTCCTGCGGTTGACAATCTCTCCGTTCCAACTTCATCCTAATGGCTACGCCATCTTGATGGGGTTGTGTGTTTTGTTTAGGAGAACTTTTGATCGCTTGCCAAGTTTTGAAGAAATTCGCTACTTATGCTCGTTTGCAAAGAGTAAAGACCATCCTTCCCTTATTATTGTGAGAAGTGCTAGAAACCGCAAGCTTATTTCTGGTCTTACCGAAGTGTTCATGGATTTTTGAACCAGTTTTTCTTTGCTCGCTGCCCCCCAGGGTTTTATGCCATCTAGAGAGTAGGAAGCAAGATTACCTGTATCTATTTTCTCCATTTTCAAACTTTTTCGACATCAAAACTACCAATTGCTAATTTCATTCTTTGCTCTTTTCAGCACTTCCTCTCCCCTCTAGAGATCCAAGCCATAAGCAAATTTTTGAAAAATTGAGTGCCGTGGCCGTAGAAGAGAGAAGTATAAAATTTTTGTTGAGGGATGAATTTTTGCATCAGTATGGACTTTTGCACGCTTCTCGCTCTACACACCCCCATGAGGTTCCAGACTCACCGCCTAAAGCATTAGATGCCCTAGTTTCCACTGACGACCCTTACCAAAAGAAACTGCCTCCGAAGCTTCTCTGGTAAAGTGCTCTACTACTGTTGATGTTGCGGGGTCGTCTGGAAAATTCGCACTTGCCCCAGTCATTGAGGAAGAAGAGCCTCAGGGATCTCCCCGACATTCACAGAAGTCTGGTGAAGAAGTCGGGAAAACAAGCCCTGTCAAGCATAGCGAGGACGACACTTTCGAACGGTTGAGCGACCTCTTTGTTACCTCACAGGAGCTCTTTAAAGTCGATCCTGTCGCTACTAGGGTTTCTTCTTCAGTGGTGGAAGATACTTCTTCTCTGCAACAAGCTCCGTCGACCCAAGAGTCGACATTAACTACTACCCCTACGATTACTCCGCAATAGTGGTTCGTAGTTTGATGCGCGTAGTTTGCACATCACACACACTTAGAATCTTTTGGCACTTTCATGCATCTAACTCTTTGTACTTTGAAGATTCTAAAGTTACACTTCTTTTCTCTGAAGACCTTTAAGACTTGTCTTTTTTTAAATTTCAGGTTCTCCGATGGGACGCAATGACTCTTACTATGACGACTTTCAGCGCTACGGGAGGCGTAGTCAATATGATTATAGGCGCTACCTTCCCGTTCACAGAGAAACCGACGAAGAGAGAGCCACTCGGAAGGCTCAAGAGAGGAGGGCTCAAGAAGAGCGTTATGAGAGAAAAGAAAGGGAGGAGCACGATGATTCTTCCCAGAGAGGTGACGACTCTCACAAGAGAAAGTCGCATGATGATCGGGAAAAAAGCCATATGGTTGAGGACCCAAGCAAGCGTGCCCGGCACGGTGAGAAGCATGCTTCTACAACTCCTGAAAAGGTCACTGCCCCCGTCTCACTTGACATTCCTTCTGGCTCTCCTGCTCTCGGGAAGAAAGACATTCAGACAATAATCAACAGGCCTAAATTCCAAGTTGGATCAGGCCCGACTACTCTGCAAAGCCGTTTCCCGCATTGGTGCCTAAAGGGAGTGCGGTTCGATCTTGACTTGGTCCCTATTGACAAGCCCGCCATGCTGCGAAATCTCGATGCCGTCAGACTTGATATTGAAAGAATGTCGAACTGGCAAAAGCTTGTTGACGAGCTTCAAAGGGTAAACCGTGCGAATCTGGAGGCCATGCTTACTATGGAAAATGACAAAGCTGAATGGCAAAAGGTTCTTGAGCAGCATGATACTGAGATGAGGAGCATTACTACTTATAATGAAGAGCTTGAAGCGAAGGTCGAGAAGCTTAAAGAAGAACTCGCCACTTCTTCTACTTCCTACACTCAAAAAGAAGAAGTGCTTCAGAAACAAGTGAGAGATGCTCATGCTGGCCAAAGAGATGCCAAAGACAGGCTCAAAGTGCAAAAAAGAATCAATGAGGGCTATATTGCTGATATTGCAGAGCTTCGGAAGAAAACCAACTCTCAAGAGGCGGAGATCGAAATGCTTAAGCTACAACTCTCCAAAGCTGAAAGAGAGCGTGATGAGGCCGTTGCTGGTAAAATTGCAGCTGAAGAATCTCATGAGGCAACGAAGACCAGCATCAGCTCGACATTATTTGACTTCTATCTGCATAGCGTCTTGGGGCGCGGTAGCCTCGCCTTCCTAGGTCCCAAATATGAAATTACTCTGGCTGAGGTGTGGGAGGCCGCACTTAATATGCTTGGTGCTACAGGTGCCGGCTACGTCGAATCAGCTCTTGAGGAGCATTATTTGGATGACGAAGCTCGTGCCGCTCTCGCCAAGGGAAAAGAACAACCTGCAAAATTAAGAACTGAAATGGCAGAAGGAGAACGTTCAGGAAAAACTACTTCAACTATTCCAGTTCAGCCTTCGCCTTCGGCCGAAATCGACACTGTCGGCTCCAGTTCTCATTCTCCATCCCTGGTTAAAGTTACAACTAAGATCACAAGTGCACAGGGTTGAGAAGGCGAAGAGAGCGTTGAAGCACAGGCTTATGAGGTTGATATCAGGAAGCCGACTTCTGCAGGTAACTCTACTGTTAATCTTGCCCAAGTAGACTGCTCGTTTACTTCTTATGAGTTAGATGAGCTTCTTGACGATTTCCTGAACCTCAATGAGCCTTTATCTCCTCTCTTTACTGACTTTAACTTCTTTTCTTCTGTAGAGAAAGTGTTGAGCATCGTTCAGACTCCCCCTCCTCCAATTATTCCTCCTCCGCTTCTCCAGGTCACTCCTCCATCCGCCCCTCAATCCTGGTCGCAAGAGGAACAAATAGAAGCTCTTCATGGCTTAGATGATCCTATTGCTTCCCAAGACCCGAAAGGAGAAGAAACCGAGGGGAGTGAGAAGACTCCACCACCAACTGGTTCCGATGATGAACCGTTAACTAAACTTTTCTCTCTAGGGAGTTGGTCTTCTTCCAAGAAGAGAGGGAAGCAGGGAGTCTCTAAGAAGAAGAATGAATCTTCAGCCGGCGAGGAAAATACAGAAGAAAGTCCAACTGTGCCCCTTTCTCCTTCGTCCCCTACTCTTACAAGCCGGCCTAAGAAGTTGACCATCCGGCCGGGCGCAGGCTCAAAAGGTGGAAGGAAGAAGAAATGATGGCTTTGGCCTTGTGCTTTTTATATCGCTTTTTTTATTTTTGCATGTACTGATCGGACATTGTGCGGGTACCGGCCTCCGCTTTTCTTTTTTCTTTTTATTTTGAAGCCTGTACCTGTACAAAATTTTGACAGTATTGAACAAAATGATTCTTTTTGTTTGTACAGACTTCTGTCTGTATTAGAGAATGCATTTACTATTCATTTTTGTACAAGTTTCTTTATATGATATTGCAGTGAGCTTGTGGTATGTTGTTCGATCGTAATTTTACCAATGTGGTTATACCATGTTGCCCCTATACCACAAGCTTATTGCAATATTTTACACTTTGAGGGCATTTGTACTCTTATTTTCTAGATAATAACTATTCCATACTTGGAGGAATACTATTCTGCTCAAAATAGAGTACAACTTACTCCATATGAGTTTCTACGCTTCAACCTTCGAAGATATCACTTTTTCCTTTTGTGCATACACACATTTTACCAACTGAATTCCCCTATGTGGTAAAGCGGGCCTCTGAAGGGAACTTTAACTTCTTTTTGAGGAAGAGTATTTTCAAGAATAGAAGAACCAGTCTTCCTTTGAAAGCTAAAGTGTGCTTTTGAAAGCTAAAGTGCGCCTCAATGGAGGGCTTTTTGATATTTGCCTTGCATTTCTGACGAAATGCTTCTTTGAAAAGTTGTACCTCTGACGAGGGTTTTTTCACGTTTCAACACTTGGAAGTTTTATTTCAATCTTGGTGAAATGTGTGCCTCCGAAGAGGTCTTTCTGTTTGATTGCGCTTCTGGGAAGAGGTTTTTTGTTTGATTGTGCCCCTGGGAAGGGGTCTTTTTGTTTGATTGTGCCCCTGGGAAAGGGTCTTTTGTTTCTGCCCCTTGGGAGAGGCTTTTATTTTTCCCTGTTCGATGGGAAGCGGGCCTCCGAAGAGGGCTTTTCACATTTGAACTAACGGGAGTGTATCACCGATCAAGGTGAAATGTGTGCCTCTGAGTAGGGTTTTTGCCTAGAAGTTTGGAGTTTCTTTCTCTCGGTTGTACGGATTCATGGGAGTGTATCAACCGATCAGTCCACAACTTTATATCGAGAAAGATCTCTCTTTTTCTGGTTTGACCCGCTCGAGGTCTTTTTAGCATTTCAACTGTGGTGAAATGGGCCTCCGAGGAGGGCTTTTCACGTTTCAACACTTGGAAGTTTTATTTCAATCTCGGTGAAACGTGTGCCTCTGAGTAGGGCTTTTGTCCGGAAGTTTGGAGTTTCTTTCTCTCGGTTGGACGGACTCACGGGAGTGTATCAACCGATCAGTCCGCAACTTTGTGTCGAGAATGATCTCTCTTTTTCTGGTTAAGCCCGCTCGAGGTCTTTATCCTCCGAAGAGTTGTGCCTCTGAAGAGGGCTTGTGCCTCCGAAGAGGTCTTTTGCTGTTTGATGCTTGCTCGCCCATGTCTCTTTGCCATTTATTCATGTCGGCGATCCCCGTTATCTTTTGCAAGTGTCATCCCTTTTTAGTTGCCAATAATTTTCCTTATCCAAAGAAATATACTTCATAGTTAAGCGAGCTGGTGGTGGTAGACACAGGCTATTTAACTGGTTGTTTGTTTGTTCAAACATTTGCAGTTAGTTAGAAATGGTCCACTTCCATCCACATCGCTAACTTTTGTTCGAAGCACTTCTTTTGTAGGATTTGAGTATGGAAATTTTGAATGGTTTAGCATTTGCTTGCTGGGTGATGTCGGAGGTCGCTTGGTCTTGCGATGGGTAAGCTTTGTTTTTATGGCCTGCATTATTAAATCGACATTTTAGTAACACAGTTAACGTATTTTATATGTCGAAATAAAACAAAGCAGTTTATAATAGTAGAGAACACAAGATTTATAGTGGTTTAGCCAAAAACTGGGCCTACATCCACTTTATAGCTTTTCATTATTCACTTGCTTTACAATTGCTTTCAATACAAGAATCATATATTCGTAATTCTTTTACAACATTTCAGCAATGCTTTCAAGTAAAATAGGGACGCATATGATTGCTGTTCCAAGCTCTTGGGATTGGTTCTCCTTCGACAGTTGTGAGTTTGAATGTGCCATCAAGAAGTTTCGCGCTTATAACATATGGCCCTTCCCATTTTGGCCCAAACACACCTATGGCTATCATAATTCTCTTCATGACTAAGTCCCCAACTTCAAAGCTGCACTGACGAACTTTGGAATTGAAGTGCCTTGCTATTCTTTGCTAGTGAACTGCAATTCTAAGCCTAGCCTCTTCTCTTCTTTCATCGAGGAGGTCAAGTGCTTCCAATTGCAATTTTTCATTCTCATCTTGATCAAAATGGATCCTTCTGTGTGAGGGGACTTCAATTTCCACTGGAATCATCGCTTCTGATCCGTATGCCAATGAAAATGGAGTATGCCCAGTCGCAGTTTTGTGGGTGGTTCTGTATGCTCATAGTGCAAGCGGTAACTTATCGACCCAACCACCTTTTGCTTTTTCCAGCTGCTTTTTGATGGTTGATTTGATGATTTTGTTTACTACTTCCACTTGCCCATTTGCCTGCGGATGAGCCACTGCTGAGAAGCTTTTTCGGATCTTGAATCGTTTGCAGAAATCTTGGAACTCCTCACTTTCAAACTGAGTACCATTGTCTATGATTATCTTCTGAGGCATACCATACCTGCAAATGATATTTTTAGTTATAAAACTTATCATTTTCTTAGAGGTAATAGTAGCCAATCGTTCGGCTTCAGCCCATTTAGTGAAGTAATCAACAGCAACGATAGCGTATTTAATCCCCGATTTGGCAGTCGGCAAAGGCCCAATGAGATCTATTCCCCAGATAGCAAACGGCCATGGACTGACCATTTGTGTTAGCTCAGTGGAAGGTGCTCTAGGAATTTTAGCGAATCTCTTGCATTTATCACACTTTCGGGAATAGTCAGCAGCATCCTGATTAATTTCTGGCCAAAAGTATCCATAACGGAGAATTTTCTTTGCTAAAGTCTGACCACCTATATGATCCCCACATTCCCCTCCGTTTACTTCAGTTAGAATTGTCTTAGCTTCTTCCTTTGTCACGCATCGGAGTAATGGCATTGAAAATCCTCGTCTGTACAAACGACCATCTTGAACTATATATCAGGAGGCTTTCCTCATCAGCTTTTGTCGTTCTTTTGAACTTTTTGGCAAAGAATCATTGAGTAAATATTCAAGTATCGGAGTCATCCATGATTCTTGCTCTTGGGATACATCCATAATCCAATCAACATCCATTTCATCTGTGCTTGGAGTTGACAAGACTTCGATGGGAACTAATCCCAATAATTGAGCTTCACCAGTACTCGAATACTTTTCAAGAGAATCCGCTTTCATGTTCTCTTCGCGGGGTATATGGTTTATTGAATAACGGTCAAAATTTTGAAGAAGCTCCTAGGCTTTTTATAAATAGGCGGGTAGATTCCCTCCTTTAGCTTGAAATTCCTTCTTGACTTGGCAGACAATAAGTTGAGAATCACTGAAGATCTGTAATGCTTTAATGTTTAGTTCTTTAGCGACCCTCAAACCAGCGATGAGGGCTTCGTATTCTGCTTCATTGTTTGTCGAAGGGAATTCTACTCTCAGCGCATAACATAGCGATCGCCCTTCTTGGGTTTCAAGGACAACCCCTGCTCCGGAACAGTAATCATTCCTTGCGCCATCGACATACAATTTCCATTGGATTGGGATGTAATCAGTGGCTTCTTCCTCACTATCACCTTTATCCGTACGTTCGGCGATGAAATCTGCTAAAGCTTGTCCATTGATTGCTTTCCGGGGATGATAAGTGATGTCATATTGGCTGAGCTCAATATTCCATTTCAAAAGACGGCCCGAAGTCTCAGGACGGAATAGGACTTGCTTTAGAGGTTGATCAGTGAGGACTTTGATGGGATGAGCTTGGATATACGGCCTCAATTTTCTTGATGCGATGAACAAACAATAGGCAAGCTTTTCTAATCTTGAATATTTCATCTCTGCCCCAGTGAATCTTTTGTTGATGTAATAGACTGAGAGTTGAACCCTTGCGTCTTCTCATACCAACACTGCACTAAGAGCATGAGGTGAAATTGCCAAATATATGAAAAGATCTTCCACATTGTCAGGCTTTGAAAGTATCGGAGGTACTTCCATATGACGAACCAACTCATCAAATGCTTTCTGACATTCAGGAGTCCACTCAAAGTTTTTCCTTCCTTTTTTCAGAGCATCAAAGAATGGAATGCGTTTGTCAGTTGCTTTGGAAATGAACCGAATCAAGGCAGCAACCTTTCCACTGAGACTTTGCAATTCCTTCTTCGTTTTAGGAGCCTTGACCTCTCTCAGGGCAGTGATCTGAGCTGGATTAGCTTCAATGCCCCTAGCGCTCACAATGAAACCCAAAACTTTTCCGGACTCCACTCCAAATGAACATTTCAAGGAATTAAGCTTCATTCTGTACTTTCGGAGTACTGCGAACATCTCTGCCAAGTGATCCATGTGGTCCACTGCTTTCTTAGACTTCACTAGCATATCATCAACATAAACTTCCATTGTCTTGCTAATCTGTGGTTTAAACATGACATTAACAAGCCTTTGGTAAGTTGCCCCTGCATTCTTGAGTCCGAAAGGCATGACCTTGTAGCAGTAGAGTCCAGCATCTGTGATGAAGCTCGTATCCTCTTGATCTGGCTCATGCATCATAATCTGGTTATATCCGGAGTATGCAACCTTGAAAGATAACAATTCATGCCCTGCCGTCCCATCTACCAGCTGATCAATCCTGGGCAGCGAGAAACAGTCTTTAGGGCAGGCTTTGTTCAGATCTGAAAAGTCAATGCACACTCTCCACTTTCTGTTAGCTTTTTTAACTAGCACTGGATTTGATACCCAATTTGGATAAGTAGATTCTCTAATGAAACCGTTCTCCATGGCCCGATCCACTTCTTCTTTTAACGCTGTCGTTCTCTCAGGACCCTGAGTTCTTTTTTTCTGTTTTACAGGTGTAAACTTTGGATCAATATTTAGAGTGTGTAATGCAATCTCTGGGGATATTCCAAACATGTGTGTATGAGTCCAAGCGAATACGTCCAAATTTGCCTTCAAAAACGAAATCAGAACATTCTGCACCATTGTGTTGAGTTGTGAACCCACATTCAGCACTTTGTTCGGGTCCTTTGGGTCAACGGATACCGGCACTATTACCTCCACTGGTACTACGCTATTCTCCCCTGCACTGGCTTTCCTTGGATCCATCTCTCTTCGTGCGGCAGTACATTCACCAGTACAGGGTCCACCCTGTAATTGCTACAAGGCTTGTTCTTTGGTGCGAACTAGAGTCGCCGCACCTTTTCCCATTTCTCTTTTCCTTGATTCTCGCAACTCTGCAAAGTAACATTCTCGCCCCACATCTTGGTCTCCCTTAATCACACCAACTCCGTTATCTGTGGGGAATTTTAGAGTTAGACACCATGGGGCGAGAACAGCTTTGAACGCAGCAAGAGTTGGTTGGCCTAAAAAGGCATTGTAGGTAGAGAATTCTTCAACAATTATAAAGGTTTGCTTTCGAGCCACCTTCCTCAGTCCCTTTCCGAGTTCTACAAACAAATCTACGGTCCCAATCAGCAGTTTGGGTTCTCCAGCAAACCCAGCAATCTTAAGTGATGAAGCTTGAACGTCAGCCATTGGAATCTTCATTTGATCAAAGGTTTTCTTGAAGAGAATGTTTCATGAAGCTCCGCAATCAACTAGAACTCTTCTCACAGTAGCCGGCCCAATACCAGCGGATATGACCAAAGGATCTATGGTCGGAGCCTTGATACCTGTTAACGTGAAAATTTGAACGCTAACACCCCGGTGTGTGAAGTGAGATTGTGAAAGCACCACCCGATAGCTCGGGAACAGATTATAAGCAGGTAATAGCGAAAAAGCAGTAAACAATAGCAATTTTATAGTGGTTCGGCTTAAGAGAGAGCCTACGTCCACTTTGAATATCTTTATTGACGATTTGATTACAAGTCGATGCAATTACACTTTGATTACAACACACTTTGAGTTACAAGTGACTTAGAACAAGTAGCCTAAGCTTCAATGTCGATCAAAATCTTTGAACTCATGTTGGACATGTATGATTTCTTCGTGAAGTTCCTTGAGGCTTTCTTTGTATCTCAAAAGCTTTAAGTGTTGGAATAGTTCGGAATGCAGCAGAGTAACGGCGCTTGAAATGAATGAGCCAAAAAGTCCTCTTTCTGTTGGAGTTATGGGCGTATTTATAGGCATCTTCGGAGTTAGGTCGTAACTCATATACGACTCACGATGAGTCGCAACTCGTGTACGACTCATGATGAGTCGTAACTCGTGTACGACTCATGATGAGTCGTAACTCGTATACGACTCATGGTAGGTCGCGGCTGATTTACTGGGTTCATGGCTTGGCCCAGAGTTATGCACCCATCTGAATGAATGATACAAGTTCTAAGTCGTTCACGAGTTAACCAAATGAAGTTTCCTTTATGCTAGCATGAGTCGTACACGACTCATCATAGGTCGTAAGTCGTCAGCGATTCTTCTTACTACAGCGTGGTGTTGAACTTGTCTCCAAGTCTTAGGTCGTGAACAACTTATCTTTTGAGCCGTAGACTTCCTGTCGCGCCATCTTCTAACTCGTAAGATTGTTATCTCGTAGACTCTTTAACTCGTGGAGGCCTTAAGCCGTAGATCCTTATCTCGTAGATCTTTTAACTCGTAGAGTCTTTAACTCGTAGATCCTTAACTCGTAGGTCGTTTAGTCCTTGAATTGTTAGGTCGTGAAGACCTTGAGTCGCACAGTTTTTGAGTCGTTGATCCACTGAGTCGGCCTGTCTCATGAACCGTTAACCCTCTTGAGTCGTTCCATTCCTCTAAGTCGCCTTGAACCTTAACTCATTAAGTCGCGGCACTTCTTAGGTCGTCAAATCCTTGAGTCGTTAAGCTTATTGAGTCGTTAACCTTATTAAGTCGGCAACCTTGTTAAGTCGGCAACCTTATTAAGTCGGTAAGTCGTGCCACTTGTTAGCTCGTTAACCCGCTTCATCAGTTAGGTCGTTGACTTCGAGTAGAAGATAGGTCGCTCCCGCACCCCCACCTTGGGGGGTTGGCACCCCCCCGGACCCCCCCTCCGTAGGGGATCTTATCTGAAAATCCATTCAACAGAACTTGCTTTGTTGGGATGCTGAGTTGACTATTCTTCGAGACGAACTATCATTGGTTTCTCGGTCGATTTTTGATATCACGGCCATGCTGAAAAAGTGGAGTTAACAATACCCAAAGAATCCCTGGCACTGAATACAATATCATCTGTTGAAGTCTTTTGTTGCTTTAAAGGCGCATCATTTTCTAAAACAAAAACATCCTCTTCAGCTGGTACATGCCTCAAGGCCCGGGCATACCTTTCCATCTTGCCCCAGCTTTTGCATACTGGGTGAGGTCCTCCGGTTATTATATTGATGACAGGTCTTTCCGATTCATGTTCTACATCCTTCTCACTTGAGCCAGGACGGTGAGCGGGAACTTGCTGTCCTTGAGTCGACGAGGTTGGGGCATTTCTATTTCTTTTCACATACTGCTAGAGCTTGTTCTCTTTCAAAAGTTGTTCAATTACCTCTTTCAACTGACGGCATTCGTTGGTGTCATGGCCGGGTTGGTTGTGGAACCGGCAGAACCTTCCACTTTTTTCCATCTTAATCCCAACTCTCATTTTAGGTGGTGTCGGATAATTGACATCATCCTTGGTCGCAAAAAAGATGTTCTCAGGGGTATCAGTCAAGGGTGTGAAATTGAAAGGACGGCCTTTCTTAGCATCTCCCTGTTTCTTTCCACCATCATTTCCCCTTTTCTGAGTGTTAGGTTCTTTCTTGTTCGAAGGAGCACCATTGTTCCCGGCTTCCACTGATACCACCTTAGCCGGTGTTTGGAGGCTCTCCAAGCGCATGAATTCATCCGCTTTCTTGTAGAATTTGTCAAGTGAGTTTGGTTCTTTCATTTTCAACCATTTTCCAAATTCACTCGATTTGTCAATCGCCCTCATCAAGTATGTTAGGACCATGCGTGGCTCAGCATTATCTACCTCGGCCAATGCTATGTTAAAACGATTCAAAAATGATCTGATAGATTCTCTCGGATTTTTCTCTAGACTTGACAGCGACATTATATCCTTTGCTTTAGAAGCATACAATCGAAATTGCTCCTTGAATTTCCTGGTCAAATCGGAGAATTGATCAATGGACCTGACTGGCAGCTTTGTAAATCACAGTAGAGCCACACCTTCCAAATATACCGGGAAATATCGACATTTGATTTCATCAGACGCTCTGGCACCCGTCATATGCCAGTCGTATTTATACAGAAACTCGTTAGGATCACTCGTCCCTTTGTAAGCCGGAATAGTAGGGGGAACGAATTTCCTTGGAAACTCCGCCTTCAAGATCTTTTCAGTAAATGGACTTTTGCTTGGAGCAAAACCCCACTCTTTCTCACCTTCATCTCTTCGCATAATTTCCTTCATGATTTGGCGAACCATACCCGAAAAATACTCTTCATCATTTAGAGGTTCTGGAGGGCAAACATCAGCCACTCTCTCCGAATTCTGTCTTGACAATCCTTCACGGAGGGTCGGCTGCGGCCCTGATCCCCCAGCTTGAAGAGGAGTCCTTTCCGCAGGGTCTAGACATAACTCCGCACGTCGTCGCAGCCCGTGCCTAGGAATTTTCGCAACTACCCAGAGTACTAGCACCTCGTCGCAGCCCGTGCTTGGAACGTCGTCGCAGCCCGTCCCAACGTACTCTTACTTTGAGCATGCTAGAACCTTCAATAACGATGAGATCTCAGCCTTCTAGTCATCCTCCTCGACGACTATTCCCATACTAGCTCAAGCGCCTCTCAAGCTAACCATTATCCACAAACTCGGACCGCATCACCGAGTTATCAACATGCTTGGGATGATCCCGTCTGGATTAAACCAAGGCTTTCGCACATCATGCTTTGCTTCATCGCATCATAGCAAAGTCTCATCTCAACATCATGGTTTGCCTCATCGCATCATGGCAAAGTCCCATCTCAACATCATTATCAAATCTATCCATATGAGCTTCAACATCCGCTTCATATGCCACAAGAAGCTTTCCTTATTCAAGAGCCTTTCCACTTAGCTTTTGAATCATCTTCGACCAACTTGTCCAAATCAAGTTATCAATCAACTAATCAACCAAATCAAACATTTATCCAAGTAATCAATCATTCAACAAGATCTAAATAAACAATTACAACAATAATAGCAGTTTCGTAAATAAAGGGTCCAAATCTAACGTGCAATCTAACAAGCATGAATCATGAACAATATCTCTACAACTTGATGAATAAACTTGCATAAGTGAACATGTAGTAAAATAGGTGTCAAAACTTCATAGATGATAGATCTACATGCATACTTAGGGAAAATGCAAGAAATTACTATCTTTAACACATAAACAAACCACCGATCCAATATACTCCCTTGGGTCCGTGTGAGAGATAACTACCACTCACCGAATCACCTAAACACCTCAAAAACAACCAACTCCAGATCTGGACAGCAAAGAACTAAGCTTGATCCGGCAAAATCTTGCTTCAATCGATGAAATCTCTCTTTGTTGGATGAAGATCTTCAACTTTGGCTCTTGAATCTTTGATCTTGATCTTAAATCTTGGATGGAAGGAATCACTAGATTAGAGTGGAGAAAAGAAGTGAAGAAGTGTTGTAGTCGAGCTCTCAAAATGGCAGCACTTCGTCGCTTCAAAATCCGGTGCCAAAAGTGAGCCAAACCCCTCTATTTATAGGCTGAATCCCTAACTCGTATGCCCTTAAGTCGGTCACGACTCATCATGGCCACAACCTACGACTCAACCACCCACGGCCTAACACACCCTGCACAACACACACGACTCACGACCAAAAACACTTGCGCATCCACTTCAAGCCGACCTAACGACTCACGACTCAACGCACGTGCCTTAACACGGCTCAACACGGCTCACGACTTAACCCTTGCCGACCTAACGACTCAGCTACAAAGCCGTCCCCTCTCAGCCGCGTCCCTACCTTAAGTCCCAAGTCGTCTGGACGACTCAACTACCAACCGACTCAACTACCTATGACTTAGCGACTTAGCAATCCTACGACCCAACGACCTAACCCTATACATGACCTAGCACCAACACACGGCCTAAGCCTTAACTCCTTAAGCCGTTAGTCATTTAGGTCGGTCCAACCTAATAACTCGCTAAACCCTAAGTCATTAGCTCCACTAAGTCGGTCAATCCCTTAAGCCGTCCAAATCCTTAAGTCGTTAACCCCTTAACTCGGCAACCATCCTTAAACCGATAACTCCTATAAGTCGCTACCTACCTTAAGTCGGCCAAACCCTTAACTCCCAAACGACCCAAGCTTTCTACGACTTAAACACCACACGGGTTAACTTCCACACGACTTAAGCTTCGGTCGACTCAAACTTCAAACGACTTAACAACATCAACGACCTAATGCAACTATTTTATGATTTGTCGACACGTAAAAATACGGGTCGTTACATTCTCTCCCCCTTCGGAATTTCGCCCCTGAAATTCCAAACAAACAAGAGCAACCAAAACTATTCTGCATGCCTACCATCCATGGCAATCAACAAATCATGCACCCAATTCTAGCCTAGCATGCAGAATACTAAGACTAGAACAAGTTACAAATTCATGAGATGTCACGACACCTTAGGGCCATACCTTGAAGAGTTCAGGATGAGCTGCCTTCATCCACTTTTCCTCCTCCCATGTACAGTCGTTAACATCATCACTCCATTGTACCTTGAGCAACGTAATCGTCCTCCTCCTAAGCCGTTTCGTGTCGGTTTCAACAACACGAAGCGGTTTACGAGGTCTCGCAACAACTAGATCAACCTCTAAATCTTCACAGCTATCAGCAGAAACCACTGTATTCGAGTCGTGCACATACTTCCGTAGATAAGATACATGAAAAACATTGTGCACACCCGCCATCTTTTCTGGTAACTCCAATTTATATGCGAGCTTTCCAATTCGCTCGATGATCGGGAATGGTCCAACAAATCTCGGAGTCAATTTTCCTTTCTTCCCGAATCGAATAACATTCTTCAGTGGAGAAATCTTCACAAAAACCATATCACCTACGTCGAATTCCAAATCCTTACGATGCTTGTCGACATAACTTTTCTAACGGTCTTGGGCTGCCTTCATTCGTTGCCGAATGATCTCTATACAATCCGAAGTCTGTCGAATCATTTCTGGCCCATGTATCAACTTTTCTCCAGTTTCCAACCAACATGTCGGAGAGTTACACGGTTTTCCATACAATGCCTCATATGGTGCCATACCAATACTTGTCTGATAACTGTTATTATACGCAAATTCCACCAAATGAAGATGATCTTCCCATGATCCTCCGAAATCCAAAACACACGCCCTCAAGAGATCTTCCAAAACTCGGTTGACTCTCTCAGTCTGACCATCTGTTTGGGGATGATAAGATGTACTCAAACACAACTTAGTTCCCAAAACTTCCTGGAAGCTCTTCCAAAATCCACTAGTGAACAATGGGTCTCGATCGCTCACTATACTCTTCGGAATACCATGGGATCGAACTATCCACTTAACATAAAGCTCAGCCAACTTCGATGCAGTCCTAGTTGATCGAACAGGAATGAATCTTGCACTCTTAGTCAAACGATCTACGATGACCCAAATCCCTTCATTTCCTGCCCTGGTTCTAGGTAGACCATCAATAAAATCCATCGATATCTGCTCCCACTTCCATGTAGGAACTTCCAATGGCTGAAGCAACCCACTGGGCTTCTTCTGCTCAGCTTTTACCAACTGGCAGTTCATACATTTGGGAATAAAATTTCCAACATCCCTCTTCATACCTTTCCAGTAGTAAGTCCTTTTCATATCCCGATACATCTTATTTCGACCTGGATGAATTGTCAACTTCGAGTGATGGCTTTCCTTCAGAACTTCATCCCTCAATTCATCTATATCGGGAACAACCAGTCGTCCTTGTTTCCGAAGCCAACCCTCTCGATCGACCTCGAATCCTTTATCCTTTTCTGGATCCAATCCAGATTCCAAATCACGGATAATCTTGACAAGCTTATCGTCTCGCTTTTGGCTCTCACCAATCCTTTCCACAAGAGCAGGTCTTATCGATAAGTTTGCCAACATTTCAGGTTCCAATTCACATCTAGGCCTGAAGTCAAATCCAGCCAAATACTCAAGATTCTTCCATTCCGAAAACATGGCTCCCAAACCTACATGTCTTCGACTTAACGCATCTGCCACTGCGTTACCTTTTCCCGGAGTATAGGCTATACCAAAATCATATGATGCTAAGAACTCTAGCCACCATTGCTGTCGAAGATTCAAATCCTTTTGGGAGAATAGATACTTCAATGACTTATGATCTGTAAACAACTCGAATCGAACTCCCAATAGGTAATGTCTCCACATCTTCAAAGCAAATACAATTGCCGCTAACTCCAAATCATGAGTCGGATAATTCCTTTCATGCGGCTTTAGTTGTCGACTTGCATACGCAACAACTTTATCCTTCTGCATCAGTACTGCTCCAAGTCCAGCACCACATGCATCGGTGTAAACCACCATCTCTTCATTCCCACTCGGAATAGTCAAAACATGAGCACTTGTCAGTTGCTCTTTCAGGATTCCGAAAGCTTGCTCACACTTATCATCCCATTTGAACACTTGGTTCTTTTTCGTCAATCCTGTCAATGGTGCAGCTATCTTGGAAAAGTCTTTGATAAATCGACGATAATATCCTGCTAATCCAAGAAAACTTCTCACATCAGATGCATTCTTAGGTCTAACCCAATCCTAGATTGCCGCCACCTTAGCGGGATCAACCGCTATTCCATTTCCAGAGATAATATGGCCTAAGAACCTCACTTCACTCTTCCAGAAGTGACACTTCGAAAACTTAGCCCTCAGCTGATGTTTCCGCAAGATTTCCAAAACAATACGCAAGTGTGTCTTGTGCTCTCCTTCAGTTCTGGAATAAACCAAAATGTCATCCACGAACATAAGTACAAACTTATTCAACTGATCTCTGAACACCCTATTCATAAGATCCACAAAATATGCTGGTGCGTTGGTCAATCCAAACGGCATCACCAGCCACTCATAAAAACCGGATGGTGTCCTAAAAGCAGTCTTCGGAACACTATCCTTTGCCACTCTCAACTAGTGAAATCTCGTTGCCAAATCCATCTGAGAAAACACCTTAGCCTCGTGAAGCTGATCAAACAAGTCATCTATTATCGGCAATGGATACTTGTTCTTCCTAGTCACTTTGTTCAGCTCACGATAATCCACATACAACCTCAACGATCCATCCGCTTTGGTTGCGAACACAACTGGTGCACCCCATTCGGACACACTACGCCGAATGAATCCTTTCTGTAAAAGGTCATCAACTTGCACCTTCAACTCTTGCTGTTCTCTAGGTGCCATCCGCCTAAGAGGCATCACAACAGGTCTGGCTCCCTCAACTAGATCGATACGAAACTTGATCTCCCTATGCGGCGGTAATCCTTTGACTTCGTCAAAAATATCCTCAAATCCATTCACAATAGGCACCGATGACAGTCCATCTCGTGGAACAACCAACGAATACATGAAGCTCATGAAGACGCCTTCCTCATGCTTACATCGTATCACAACCTTTCGCCCTTCCACATTCTCAACTGTCACCTCCAGCCTCTCACAATCAATTCTTGCCGCATACTTCCTAAGCCAGTCCATACCCAAAATAATTCCGAACCCCGCAAAGTTCAGAACAAAACAATCACAAACAAAAGAGCAATCATGACTCGACACAACTAGACCCCGGCATATCATACACAAACAAGACGAACCCCCAACTGGATTAGTCACAACCAATGGTCTATCAACAATATCCGGTTCCAAACCCAACCAGCCTACAAGTTCACTACAAATAAAAGAATGCGACGCTCCAGTATCAAACAACACTCTAGCTGGAACGCCACAAATGGAAAAAGTACCTTGAACCACCACGCTCTTTCCTCTCTCATCAGCAGTAGGAGCTTACAAAGATGATGGCACAGCCCCCAAAGCATAGGCTTGCACAATCTGCTTGTCCTTCCTCGGTTCTAGACAATCCCTCTTGAAATGCCCTGGTTTGTCACAGTTGTGACACTTTGCCGGCACTCTTGGTTTCTTACAATTTCTGGAGAGATGACCCTTCTGCTGACAGTTGTAGCGGATCACTTCGCCCTTCGGCTTCTTCTGGCCATCCTTACCCTTCTTCTGATGTTGCTTCCTCTTCTTGTTTTCATTTTGCTCCTTGGTCACAGCAACAACAGATCCTTCCTTAGGAAACAGATTCTCATGCCTGAGAGCTTCCTCCACAAGCTTCTCAAATGGATCGTCCAAATGATCCACTAGCTGCCTCCCAAGATAAGTGTCCAAGCCTGTCACAAACTTTTCATTCTTCTGATAGGGATATTCAATATACGACCGAGCATAGTTGGACAAAGCTTCAAACTCAGAAACATACTCAAGAACTGGTCTCCCACCTTGCTTGAGCTCCACAAACTTCTTAAACAGAACATATTTCTTAGCTGTAGAAATGAACTTAGCTTCAAATCTAACTTGGAATTGCTCCCAAGTAATCTCTTCCTCTGGAGTATATATGGTGATAGAGTTCCACCAATCCGAAGCTCTCCCTTGATGCTGTCTTGATGCAAGCTTCCTCTTGGTTGCATCCTCAATTCCCAAATCGCTAAAGATCCTTCTACAAGCATCAATCCATCTCTGAACTTCTATGGTTGATTTTGTTCCCAAGAAAACCTTTCCTCCAAGAGCAGTATAGTCCTTGCACAACTTAGCAAAATCCACTGGTTTTGGAGCTTGAACTTGAACTCCAACATCTACTGACTGTCCTGAAGTTGGTGTCCTTCTCATGATCAAAGTCATCATAGCTTCGAACATTGCAGCATAGTCAGTAGTTCCCCCAACAGCACGACTTTCCCTAGCAGCTTGTCTCTCACTTCGACTCATCCTTAATATCTACAAAAAGGAATGACTTAGAACACCTTGAGAAACAACTACATATGGAGTTCAAATCCTTCTAAACTACTATATTATATATAGTAATCATCCATCAAAAGACAATTACGTCTCTCTCACATAGTTACGTCAGCGAGCGTTGGCTAAAATCGATTAACCAAAGCTCTGATACCAAATGTGACGACTGCCCATGACCCCCGCACTAAAACAAGGAGATAGTGCGCTAAAAGGCGTGCCAGGCAGCCATGGACGATAGTCAAGGTAAGATTAAACAGCGGAATCTATCGTATTACTCACAGCGCATGGACAAAATACAATAGAAAATATACATAGTAAAGCTCCATATAAAAGTATCTCATCATTTAAACTCTAATAGTTTGATACAACAATCAGCAAAGTCAATACATCAAGCCTCACTACATATCACTCAGAGAATATACAAACAGCGGAACACCCAGTACATATAGTAAGAAAACAATATGCAAAAGCCTCCAGCTCGTCTTCGTCATCAACTGCGTTGACCACTAAGAACAGCACCTGTCACCTGCTACCTAGTCTGCCCATCCCAACATGGATGAACAACCCAAGGTGATAAGAGTTAAACATAAAACCTTGAGTCATACAAAAGTCTTAGTGAGCAGTAAATCAACTATCAAACATACGAAAAGAGCATAAAGGGTAAAAAGAATAGGAACCCAACCATCCCACTCCACCTCTTTCTATAGTGATAGCCCCCAAAGCATACTAAGCAGAAATGAACATAGCAATTCAGACATTCAAAGCAAAGTAATTATCACTCGAGTCAAGGTCGGCGTTTTCCGAGTACAAACCCCCAAGGCCTAAACCAATATCAGATAAGCACCCTGAAAACATCGCTCTTGACCCAAATGACGACACAACCAAACATCCAAACATCCATGACTCTGGCTATCACTGTTATCATTGCCTTGAATTCACCGTTAGTTGAATGATCGCCTGTTAACGACTAATGGTAACCCCGGTTCTAAACATAATTCCGCACGTCGTCGCAGCCCGTGCCTAGGAATTTTCGCAACTACCCAGAGTACTAGCACGACGTCGCAGCCCGTGCTTGGAACGTCGTCGCAGCCCGTCCTAACGTACTCTTGCTTTGAGCATGCTAGAACCTTCAATAACGATGAGATCTCAGCCTTCTAGTCATCCTCCTCGACGACTATTCCCATACTAGCTCAAGCGCCTCTCAAGCTAACCATTATCCACAAACTCGGACCGCATCACCGAGTTATCAACATGCTTGGGATGATCCCGTCTGGATTAAACCAAGGCTTTCACACATCATGCTTTGCTTCATCGAATCATAGCAAAGTCTCATCTCAACATCATGGTTTGCCTCATCGCATCATGGCAAAGTCCCATCTCAACATCATCATCAAATCTATCCATACGAGCTTCAACATCAGCTTCATATGCCACAAGCAGCTTTCCTTATTCAAGAGCCTTTCCACTTAGCTTTTGAATCATCTTCGACCAACTTGTCCAAATCAAGTTATCAATCAACTAATCAACCAAATCAAACATTTATCCAAGTAATCAATCATTCAAACAAGATCTAAATAAACAATTACAACAATAATGGCAATTTCGTAAATAAAGGGTCCAAATCTAACGTGCAATCTAATAAGCATGAATCATGAACAATATCTCTACAACTTGATGAATAAATTTGCATAAGTGAACATGTAGTAAAATAGGTGTCAAAACTTCATAGATGATAGATCTACATGCATACTTATGGAAAATGCAAGAAATTACTATCTTTAACACATAAACAAACCACCGATCCAATATACTCCCTTGGGTCCGTGTGAGAGATAACTACCACTCATCGAATCACCTAAACACCTCAAAAACAACCAACTCCAGATCTGGACAGCAAAGAACTAAGCTTGATCCGGCAAAATCTCGCTTCAATCGATGAAATCTCTCTTTGTTGGATGAAGATCTTCAACTTTGGCTCTTGAATCTTTGATCTTGATCTTAAATCTTGGATGGAAGGAATCACTAGATTAGAGTGGAGAAAAGAAGTGAAGAAGTTTTGTAGTCGAGCTCTCAAAATGGCAGCACTTCATCGCTTCAAAATCTGATGCCAAAAGTGAGCCAAACCCCTCTATTTATAGGCTGAATCCCTAACTCGTATGCCCTTAAGTTGGTCACGACTCATCATGGCCACGACCTACGACTCAACCACCCACAGCCTAACACACCCTGCACAACACACACGACTCACGACCTAAAACACATGCGCATCCACTTCAAGCCGACCTAACGACTCATGACTCAACGCACGTGCCTTTACACGGCTCAACAAGGCTCACGACTTAACCCTTGCCGACCTAACGACTCAGCTACAAAGCCGTCCCCTCTCAGCCGCGTCCCTACCTTAAGTCCCAAGTCGTCTGGACGACTCAACTACCAACCGACTCAACTACCTATGACTTAGCGACTTAGCAATCCTACGACCCAATGACCTAACCCTATACACGACCTAGCACCAACACACGACCTAAGCCTTAACTCCTTAAGCCGTTAGTCCCTTAGGTCGGTCCAACCTAATAACTCGCTAACCCCTAAGTCGTTAGCTCCACTAAGTCGGTCAATCCCTTAAGCCGTCCAAATCCTTAAGTCGTTAACCCCTTAACTCGGCAACCATCCTTAAACCGATAACTCCTATAAGTCGCTACCTACCTTAAGTCGGCCAAACCCTTAACTCCCAAACGACCCAAGCTTTCTACGACTTAAACACCACACGGGTTAACTTCCACACGACTTAAGCTTTGGTCGACTCAAACTTCAAACGACTTAACAACATCAACGACCTAATGCAACTATTTTATGATTTGTCGACACGTAAAAATACGGGTTATTACAAAGATGCTTTAGGAATTTTGGCAAATCTCTGGCATTTAACACACTTTCGGGAATAGTCAGTAGCATCTCGATTAATCTCTGGCCAAAAATATCCATAACGGAGAATTTTCTTTGCTAAAGTTTGACCTCCTGTATCATCTCCACACTCCCCTCCGTGTACTTCAGTTAGAATTGTCTTGGCTTCTTCTTTAGTTACATAGCGGAGTAGTGGCATTGAAAATCCCCGTCTGTACAATCGGCCATCCTGGATCGTATATCTAGAGGCCTTCCTTAACAACTTTTGTCGTTCTTTTAACTTTCTGGCAAAGATCCATCGAGTAAATATTCCAATATCGGAGTCATCCAAGATTCTTGCTCTTGAGATACACTCATAATCCAATAAACATCCATCTCATCTGTGCTCGGAGTTGACAAGACTTCCGTGGGAACTAATCCCAATAGTTGAGCTTCGCCAATACTTGAATACTTTGCAAGAGAATCCGCCTTCATGTTCTCTTCCCGGGGTATGTGACTTATTGAATAATGATCAAAATCTTCAAGAAGTACCCAAGCCTTTGACAAATAAGCGGGAAGATTTCTCCCCTAGCTTGAAATTCCCTCTTGACTTGGCATACGATAAGTTGAGAATCGCTGAAGATTTGTAATGCTCTGATATTTAGATCTTTAGCAATCCTCAAGCCAGTGATAAGAGCTTCATATTCTGCTTCATTATTTGTCGAAGGAAATTCTAATCTCAGTGCATAACACAGCGATCGCCCTTCTGGGGTTTAAAGGACAACCCCTGCTCCAGAACAGTAATCATTCCTTGTGCCATCGACATACAATTTCCATTGGATTGGGATGTTATCAGTGGCTTCTTCCTCACTATCAACTTTATCCGTACATTCTGCGATGAAATCTGCTAAAGCTTGTCCATTGATTGCTTTTCGGGGATGATAAGTGATGTCATATTGGCTGAGTTCAATATTCCATTTTAAAAGACGGCCCGAAGTCTCAGGACGGAATAGGACTTGCTTTAGAGGTTGATTAGTGAGGACTTTGATAGGATGAGCTTGGAGATACGGCCTCAATTTTCTTGATGCGATCAACAAACAATAGGCGAGCTTTTCCAACTTTTAATAGTTCATCTCTGCTCAGTGAATCTTTTGCTGATATAATAGACCGGATGTTGAATCCTTGTGTCTTCCCGTACCAACGCTGCACTGAGAGCATGAAATGAAATTGCCAAATATATGAAGAGATCTTCACCATTGTCAGGCTTTGAAAGTATCGGAGGCACTTCCATATGACGAACCAACTCATCAAATGCTTTCTAACATTCAGGAGTCCACTCAATGTTTTTTGTTCCTTTCTTCAGAGCATTAAAGAATGGAATGCATTTGTCAGTAGCTTTTGAAATGAACCGACTCAAGGCAGCAACCTTTCCATTGAGACTTTGCAATCCCTTCTTCGTTCTAGGAGCTTTGACATCTCTCAGGGCAGTGATCTGAGAAGGATTAGGTTCAAATGTCCCTAGCGCTCACAATGAAACCCAAAAACTTTCCGGACTCCACTCCAAATGAACATTTCAAGGGATTAAGCGTCATTCTGTACTTTCGGAGCACTGCGAACATCTCTGCCAAGTGATCCATGTGGTCCACTGCTTTCTTAGACTTCACTAGCATATCATCAACATAAACTTCCATTGTCTTGCCAATCTGCGATTTAAACATGGCATTAACAAGCCTTTAGTAAGTTTCCCCTGCATTCTTGAGTCCGAAAGGCATGACCTTGTAGAAGTAGAGTCCAACATCTGTGATGAAGCTTGTGTCCTCTTGATCTGGCTCATGCATCACAATATGGTTATATCCGGAGTATGCATCCATAAAAGATAACAATTCATGCCCCGCCGTCCCATCCACCAACTGATCGATCCTGGGCAGCGGGAAGCGGTCTTTGGGGCAGGCTTTATTCAAATCTGAAAAGTCAATGCATACTCTCCATTTTCCGTTAGCTTTTTTAACCAACATTGGATTTGATACCCAATTTGGATAAGTAGATTCTTTGATGAAACCGTTCTCCATGAGCCGATCCACTTCTTCTTTCAATGCCGCTGACCTCTCTGGACCCTGAGTTCTTCTTTTCTGTTTCACGGGTGGAAACTTTGGATCAATGTTCAGAGTGTGTACTGCAATCTCTGAGGATATTCCACACATGTCAGCATGAGTCCAAGCGAATACATCCAAATTTTCCTTCAAAAATGAAATCAGAACATTCTGAACTATTGTGTTGAGTTGTGAACCCACAATCAGCACTTTGTTTGGGTCCTTTGGGTCAACAGGTACCGGCGCTGTTACCTCTACCGGTACTACCCTATTCTCCCCTGCACCGGCTTTCCTTGGATCAATCTCTCTTCATGCGCCACTATATTCACCAGCGCAGGGTCCACCATATAATTGCTACAAGGTTGGTTCTTTGATGCAGACAGGAGTCGCCGCACCTTTTCCCGTTTCTCTTTTCCTTGATTCACGCAACTCTGTAAGATAACATTCTCTCCCCGCATCTTGGTCTCCTTTAATCACACCAACTCCATTATCTGTGGGGAATTTTATAGTCAGACACCATGGGGCAAGAACAGCTTTGAATGCTGCAAGATATGGTCGGCCTAAAAAGGCATTGTAGGCAGAGAATTCTTCAACAATTATAAAGGTTTGCTTTCGAGCCACCTTCCTCAGCCATTTTCCAAGTTCTACAAACAAATCTATGGTCCCAATTGGCTGTTTGGGTTCCCCAGCAAACCCAGCAATCTTAAGTGATGAAGCTTGAACGTCAGCCATTGGAATTTTCATCTGATCAAAAGTCTTCTTGAAGAGAATGTTGCATGAAGCTCCACAATCAACTAGAACTCTTCTCACAGTAGCCGGCCCAATACCAGCGGATATAACCAAAGGATCTATGTTAGGAGCCCCGATACCCAAAGAATCTCTGGTACTGAAAACAATATCATCAGTGGAAGTCTTTTGTTGCTTTAAAGGTGCATCATTTTCTAATACAAAAACATTCTCTTCAGCCGGTACATGCCTCAAGGCCCGGGCATACCTTTCCATCTCACCCCATCTTTTGCCTGCTGGGTGAGACCCTCCAGCTATTATATTGATGACAGGTCTTTCCGACTCATGTTCTACGACCTTCTCACTTGAGCCAGGACGGTGAGAGGGAACTTGTTGTCCTTGAGTCGACGATGTTGGGGCATTTCTATTCCTTTTCACATACTGTTGGAGCTTGTTCTCTTTCAAGAGTTGTTCAATTACCTCTTTCAAATGACGGCATTCGTTGGTGTCATGGCCTGGTTGGTTGTGGAACCGACAGAAATTTCCACTTTTTTCCATCTTGCTTCCAACTCTCATTTTAGGTGGTGTCGGATAATTGACATAATCCTTGGTCGCAAAGAAGATGTTCTCAGGGTTATCAGTCAAGGGTGCGAAATTGAAAGGACGGCCTTTCTTAGCATCTCCCTGTTTCTTTCCACCATCATTTCCCCTTTTCTGAGTGTTAGGCCCTTTCTTGTTCGAACCAGCACCATTGTTCCCGGCTTCTACTGATACCACCTTAGCCGGTGTTTGGAGGCTCTCCAAGCGCATGAATTCATCCGCTTTCTTGTAGAATTTGTCAAGCGAGTTTGGTTCTTTCATTTTCAACCATTTTCCAAATTCGCTTGATTTGTCAATCGCCCTCATACAGTATGTTAGGACCATGCATGGCTCAGCATTATCTACCTCAGCCAATGCTATGTTAAAACGATTCAAAAATGATCTGATGGATTCTCCTAGACTTTGCTCTAGACTTGACAGCGACATTATATCTTTTGCTTTTGAAGCATACAATCGAAATTGCTCCTTGAATTTCCTTGTCAAATCGGAGAACTGATCAATTGACCTGACCGGCAGCTTTGTAAACCACAATAGAACCACACCTTCCAGATATACCGAGAAATATAGACATTTGATTTCATCGGACGCTCTGGCACCCGTCATATGCCAATCGTACTTATACAGAAACTCATTAGGATCGCTTGTCCCTTTGCATGCGGGAATAGTAGGAGGAACGAATTTTTTTGGGAGTTCGGCCTTCAAGATTTTCTCAGTAAATGGAGTTTTGCTTGGAGCAAAACCCCATTCTTTCTCATCTTCATCCCTTCCTATACTTTCCTTCATGATCTGATGAACCATGCCTGAGAAATACTCTTCATCATCTAAAGGCTCTGGAGGGCAAACATCAGCCATTCTCTCTGAATTCTGTCTTGACAACCGTTCACGAAGGGTCGGCTGCGGTCCTGATCCCCCAGCCTGGAGAGGTGTCTTTTCCACAGGGTCTACGGCTCTTTGAGAAATGTTCCCCCCTTCAACATCTTGAACTCCCGCAGTAGGGTTTCCATCATTATTAACCGCTTGTCGGTTAGCCCCAAGTAGATCATTCAACTTACTTAAGATTAGGGCATTTTCGGCATTCTGAGCCTCCAACTGTGCATTCTGGGTATTCAATTGTTGATTCAACCCGAAAACTACGGCATCCAATTCTGCTCGCGTAACTCCAACAGTTGGAGCTGCTTGACTTGAAGGAGGAGAGGTAGCGGTATTCTCTTGAACATTGTCGGATCTCACAGAACTTCGTTTTCTCCCAGGAGCCATTATTTCCAATAAACTTCTTGTTTTAAAAGAAATCCTTTCAATAACTTTTTGAGAAGCAATGGTGAGAGCACCCGTTTGGTAAGCGGGAGGTCCTGAGTTCAATTCTCAGTGAAAGCACCAAAAATGTTAACGCTTAAAATCAAATGCTAACACCCCGGTTGTGTGAAGTGTGAATGTGAAAGCACCACCCGACGGTTCGGGAATAGAATATCAGCTAAAATAACAGAAAATACAGTAAGAGAGAGCGATTTTATAGTGGTTCAGCTTAAGGAGTAGCCTACGTCCGCTTAAAGTATCTTTATTACTGATCTTATTACAAAACGATACAATGCTCTTCAAGTACAAATCTCTTTAGTTACAAAACACTTTGAGCAAGTAGCTTAAGCTTCGATGTAGATGAAAGTCTTTGAATCCATGTCGAACGTGTGAAAGTCTTTCAAAGTGGCTTGTAGTGTTCTTCGAAACTTCAAGTATAGAGTCGGTTTAGAAACTGGCAGAGTATCGGCGCTTGAAGAGATTGTCCCCCCCAAAAGTCCTTTGAAAGTTGGAGATGAAAATGTATTTATAGAAAATTCTGGGAAGGAATTATTGCCAAGTCCTAAGTCGTGGCCGACTTAGGATAAGTCGTGGCCGACCTATCGAGCCAAGTCCATGGTTTAGTAGAGGTAAGCTTGTCTACCTGAATTCACGTCATAAGTCCTAAGTCGCGAATGAGTTAAAATGATGCGGCATAAGTATCACGGCATTGGATTTTAACTCGGTAGCTTTAGGTCGTGGCCGACTCAAACTAAGTCATGGGTCGTGGCCCAACTGGTCCTCTCATAAGTGATGCGGCATTGAATCTTGACTCCGTAGTCTTAAGTCGTGAACGACCTAGCAAAGGTCGTAAGTCGGTTGCGACTTAAGTGTAGTTGTCTTAACCTTTTCGTGCCTTGAGTCGTTAAGTCGTATACTTTTTAGGTTGTTCGATCGTAACTTCTTAAGTCGTGAACTGCTTAGACCGTTTCAATTCTTAGGTCGTCCAGACCTTAACTCGTTAGGTCGTCCATACCTTAAGTCATAGGTCGTGAAGTACTCTGAGTTGTTAGGTCGTCAATGCCTTAAGTCGTGTACTTCCTTAAGTCGTAGGCTTCCTTAAGTCTTGTACTTCCTTAAGTCGTTAGGTCGTAGCCTTCTTTAGGTCGTAGAATGTCTTAAGTCGTAGACTGTTTGGACCGTTATAATTCTTGAGTCGTGTAGTTCTTAACTTATTAAGTCGTGGAGTGCTTTGAGCTGCTAGATCGTGGTGACCTTAAGTCGTAAGTTGTTCATGTCTTAACTTTTTAAGGCGTCACGCACCTTAAGTCGTGAGGTTTCCTTGACTCGTTAAGTCGCGCACTCTGCTTGAGTCGCATGCCTTGCTTGAGTCATACAGTTCTAAAGTCGTAGAAAGTTGAGGGTTAACATAATGTGAATAACATTTTCTCCTCTTTTTAATGGATTCTTCTCTCCTTTTAGTGTATAACATGTTATCAGTATGAAGCTCTTATAAATCTTCTAAAGTGTAAGCTTTCTGATCAAATTGATCAAATCTTTCAGATCTCATTCTGTTGATTTTTTTTCTTTAGATCTCATTGTATCATCAATCTAATTATTCAAAACTGATTGTATTTGTACATCTTATTTTTTGTCGATGTATTTCAGATTTAGTTTTGTTGTAGATTTTTTTTAATTCTAATTTTTCGGAACTCGTGTAGATTTTACTATCATGTTCATATGATATTTTTTTAGATCTGTAGATTTTAATCATTGGAACTCTTATTTAATTCTCATTCATGTATATCCATTTTTTGTGATAATTTTAAATCTGATGTGAGACTAAAGTTGTTCCGTAGACTAAAATGTAATTTTCTTTTTAGATCTTATCTATCATAGATCTAATTTTCCAGATTTCATTACATACACACACACATACATACATACATACATACATACATACATACACACACACATGTTAACTCCTCTTTTCCACGACTCAGGGACCTAACGAGTTAATAATGGCAGCAACCTAATGACCTAAAGGATGAGCGAGCTAACATAGATGGGACTTAGCGACCTAAAGCGTAGAGCAGTTCAATGCGGCACAACCTAACGACCTAAGCGACCTAGCACTCAGCAACCTAATGAGCTACAGGGATCAGCGACCCTAATGTCCTAGCGAGTTAAAAAGTTTAATGACCTAACGATCTAAAGCCTCCAGCGAGCTAACATGTGACGACCTAAGCGGCCAAACAACCAATACAAGATAGCAGTATATCGCAACAGTGGAGCTCAGCGACCTAGCGACCTAGTAACTAAATGACCTATGCGACCTAGCGAGTTAACGACCTAGTGAGTTAACGACCTAGCGAGTTAACAACCTAGCGAGTTAACGACCTAGTGGGTTAACGACCTAGTGAGTTACAAGCTTCATATCATTATGTCGCTTGGTTATAGGTCGAACGAGCACTAGGTTGTTGCTACTCCTACGAACAGCCAAGGTCGCTGCACTAGGTACCTCGACACGGTTAAATCGCCAACTATTCTCCCCTGGGTCACCCACGGCCTATGACCTACCATCCTGTTCAAGTGGTCAAGTGCAACCATGATGAGCCTTAAACCGTATCCCTTAGGTTTCTCACGACCTACGCGCTAACCCCTAGGTCGCCCATGACCTACGACCTAACTCCAGAATTTCCCTATAAATACCTTGCCTGCTCCAACTGAAAAGGGACTTTTGGATCATTTCTGGAACGCATATACTTTGCTATTTTCTCAACTCCTTCAGCACTTCAAAGACCGAAGACGCTTCAACAAACTTTGGGAAAGATCTTACTCATTCAATATGAATTCGAAGAGCCTTTCTACATTGAAGTTCTAGCTACTCGTCTTGATTGTGTTGTAATCAAAGATCATTATAAAAGTTGTAATCGAATCAGCAATAAAGAGGATTAAAGTGGAAGTAGGCTTGACATTAAGCCGAATCACTATAAAAACTGTTGTCTCTTTACTTTTTCTCTATGATTTTCTGCTTATCTCTAGTTCCCGTACAACCGGGTGGTGCTTTCACATTTTCACTACTTACACCGTGGTGTTAGCGTCCAATTTTAGCGTTAACATTTTTGGTGCTTTCATTGAGAGCTGAACCCAGGGTGCTTTCATCATTGCTTCGCAAAAGTTTGTTGAAAAAATCTCTCTCAAAACCAGAAGTCTATCAGAGATTATGGCTCCTGGAAGAAAGCGCAGATCTACTAGACCCGGTGATGCCCATGAAAATATGGCCACTTCTCCTTCGTTAAGTAAAATAGCTCCAAGTGTTGGAATTACACGGACAGAGTTAGATGCTGCACTGTCTGGTTTGTATCAGTAAATGGAAGCCCAGAACACTTTAATGCTTGATAGGTTGAATGCTTTGCTCGGTGCTAACCATCAACCAGTGAATAATGAAGAAAATTTTGCTGATGATGTTCATAATCCTGAAGGGAGGAATAATCCTCAAAGGGCAGCTGGCCCCGCCGAAGGGGCACCTCCCCAAGCTGGAGGATCAAGTCCGCAACCGACGCTCCGCGAACCTTTGTCCTGGCAAACTTCCAAGAAAATGGCTGAATTCTGTCCTGCGGAGCCTCTAAATGATGAGGAATACCTCTCGGGAATGGTTCGACAAATTATGAAAGAAAGTACGCAAAGGGAAGAAGATAAATAAGAATGGGGGTTCGCTCCAAGCAAGACTCCGTTCATAGAAAGAATTCTGAAGTCGGAATTCCTAAGGAAGTTTGTTCCCCCCACCATTCCGTCTTATTGGGGAACAAGCGACCCTAACCAATTCTTATACAAGTATGACTGGCATATGACTAGTGCCAGAGCATCAGATGAGACCGAATGCAGGTACTTTCCAGTATACTTGGAAGGAGTGGCTCTACTCTGGTTTACAAAGCTACAAGTCCGATCTATAGACCAGTTCTCGGATTTAACTCGAAAGTTTAAAGGACAATTCAGGTTGTATGCTTCAAAGGCGAAGGACAAAATGTCACTGTCCAGCTTGGAACAGAGTCTCGGAGAATCTATTAGATCTTTCTTAAATCGCTTCAACATAGCCTTGGCTGAAGTCGACAATGCAGAGCCACGAATGATTTTAACCTACTTGATGAGGGCTATCGACAAATCGAGTGAGTTTGGGAAATGGCTGAAGATGAAGGAGCCAAATTCGCTTGAGAAATTCTACAAGAGAGCTGACGAGTTCATGCGCTTGGAAAGCCTTACTGTGTCGGCGAAAGTGGAATTGATGGAGGTTGAGAATAACATTGTTGCTCCTACCAAAAAGGAATCCGAAGATCAGAAGAGGGTGAATAACGGTGGGAAGAAGCAGAAGGATTGGAAGAAACCTCGCTTCTTCAATCCTTCAGATTTCACTCCTTTAACTGATACTCCGGAGAATATCATTTTCGCTACCAAAGATGCCATTGAATATCCTAAACCACCTGTGTTAAAGTTTGGAAAAAATGCTCTCCGAAATAGGAGATTTTGTCGGTTTCATAATCAACCTGGTCATGCTCCTAACGAATGTCGCCATTTGAAGAGTTTGATTGAAGAGCTGCTGAGACATAACAAGTTGCAACAATATGTTAAGAGAAATAGGAATGACCCAACTTCATCAACTGAGGGCCAGCAACTTCCTGCTCATCCATCTGGCTCAAGTGAGAGGACTACCGCGCATGAATCAGAAAGGCATGTTATTAATGTAATCATGGGAGGTCCTCACACAACAGGCAGAAGCTAGGGTGAGATGGAAAGATATGCTCGTGCTTTGAAATATGCCCCAGCGGAAGAAAATGTCTTTGTGTTGGAAGACGCTGCACCTTTGAAGCTGCAAAAAACTTTTAATGATGACATTGTGTTCTGGGCCAGGGACTCTATGGGTGTTGAAGCTCCCACCATGTATCCCTTGGCCATCTCTGCAGGTATCGGGCCGGCTATTGTAATAAGGGTGCTTGTTGACTACGACGCCTCTTGCAATATCCTCTTCAAAAAGACATTCGATCAAATGAAGATTCCTATGGATGATGTTCAAGCTTCATCGCAAAAGATTATTGGGTTTACTGGGGAACCAAACTAGCCAATTGGAACTATTGACTTATTAGTGGAGCTTGGAGAGGGGTAGAAAAAGGTAGTTCGAAAGCAGATTTTTGTGATTGTTGACGGATTTTCTACTTACAGTGCCTTCCTGGGCCGGCCAACTCTTGCAGCATTCAAGGCAATTCTCGCCCCGTGGTGCGTTACTATGAAGTTCCCCACGGATAATGGTGTCGGTGCTATTAAAAGGGATTAGAATGCTGGGCGAGAATGTTATCTCATAGAGTTGCGGGAACCTAGGAAGAGAGCGATGGGAAAGGATGCGGCAGCTCCACTCCGTATCAAAGAACCTGTGACGACGCGGAAATTTTAATGATTTGAAATGGAATAACAAATTGATTTTAACATTTGAAAAGTTAATTTTAGCTTGAATTCCGAATATTAATAATTATTAGATAAGTAAAGTATTGAATTATATAATTGAAATTGGGTAAATTGTTGAATTTGAGATTCTAAGCCAGCTTAAAATAATTTGAAAGCTTGTAAGATTTATAATGATAATACTGGAGATAATAGAATGATTGGAATTTAATTTAAGATAATTTGTTCAGTTTTGAAATTATATCGATTAAATTGAATTTAAAAATAGCCTTCCGAGGCACAATCTCGAAATTCGACGAAACCAGTTCCATTGAATCCGTAATAGTTAGTTATTATCGGATTTCAATTTTCGTAGCCATCGGAGTTGTCATTTGACCCTGACAGCTCCAAACGCGTAGAACAATTTTAATCGATTTAAATTAAAATTGATCGTTCTCTTATGTAACTCGCGCATACAATCAAATTATTCTCTGAATCATGTTCCATTGGATTCAGAATGCGGGTAAGACCTTAAAAGCACCTGTCGGCATGTCCGATACGGAGTCCGGAGTTTCGCGATATGCTTATCGAGACGTTTGGAAGTTTTACAATATAATAAAATTTAAGGAACACTTGTCAGAGATATTTTGACTATCAAACTAGCGTACATTGGAAGCCTCCCCAAACCGTTATCTTCTCCCTGTCCCCCCTATTTCCATATACAGATAATAAAATCATACTAATAAAATGGCCGCACTTGTTTTTTCCCAATCAAATCGACATTTTGTTTCATCCACCCTCGCGTCTTTATCAGAAGCCAAAGTCGAATGGGTAGGTGCTCGGCATCGCAATTTTTAGGGTTCGTGAGTTCGCGTGGTGCATCTTGCTGTCGGCGACAATGGTGGACGAGTTGCGCGATCGTGGTACGGCTTCGAAGGGAGTTTGTTCAAGTCGAGTTTGGGAATTGGTGATGCGTGTTTGCGACCACCGAAGGGATTCGACAGGACTAGGAGAAGCGATGTGTAAGGCCGTGGCTAGGGTTTCTCTCGATGGAATTTCGGTGAGCAATTCCTGTTTTATAGAGTAAATTGTTTGTATATATTTATGCATTGATGTGTATCTTCTCTTGCCTGCTTTGGTTTTAAACTAAGATCTCAAAAAAAATGACTTCTCATTGTCACTGTAACCATATTTCCATTGTCACTGTATCGTGGTGGTAATTTAAATCCATAATATATATATATATATATATATATATATATATATATATATGGATATAACCGAATGAATAGTTTATTATATCAAAGGAAGGAGATTATCCTCAAAATAAACGGTAAAGGATTGCTATTCATAAGTAAATTGGGTGTATACTAAAAAGTTCAACTGTTACTCATATGGTGGGTACTCATTCATACCTGAAGGTAACTGTGAGATTTGACATCAGGGAAGGAATATGATTTGCATTAGTTTAATAAAAAAAATAGGCAAATGGTGCATAAGTTTCTTAAGTAAATATCAACAAGTGTTCGACTATTTTTATATACTTGTTTTACGATTATTTTTGGGGCTATTTAACCATTTTTCAACTGTTATCTAAACTAATTACTATTTTTCAACTATTTCACAAACTAATTTCTATTTTACAACTATTTTGAAATTATCTACAATTTTTGAAACTATTCGACTATTTCTTAACTATTTTGCAGTTAGTTACCTATTTTATAGCTATTTTGTAAACTAATAATTTTTTTTCACCTGATTATCTATTTTTAAACTTTTTCAAGCTATTTTCTAAATTGGTCGGAGTTCAAACTGTTATTGATTTAATACCCAACTGAGATAAGAATTGAAGTGATAATCCAAATGGGGATCAAGGGAAAATGGGAATAAGTGAGTGTATCTCACTCTGATGGATTTTTTTTTAAAGTGTTTGAAGTATGAAAGGATTTTATACAAGTTGGAAATGATCCAAAGATTTAAATATTTATATATCTGAATATATATATAAAGGATCTTAAGAGGATTTTGGAAAAGCTTTTGCGAACCTTTGGATTCGTAAAGGCTTTTGATTTTTGGGTAAAATCAATATTGAATTTGGAAAGCCTAGTTTGAGAATTATCGATTTTGGGATAATCGATTTTGTGTAAAGCAGCTTTGTATAATATCATACTAGGTGTATGATTTGAAGATACTATATGTGTATAGTATAAAATTGTTTTGATGATGGCTCTGGGGAAAAAGGCGCTCCCTTGAAATGAACTTCTCAGGAGTGCCACTGGGTGGTGCTGCCTTGAGCCCTAAGGGGGGTTCTAAAGTTGATCCTGTGAGGAGTCCGGACAAAACTAGTTCCTGAGGATTATGAGTAGTGTATATCTTAGAGGAAGTCGTGTGTGCCGCTGAGAGCCAACATTCTATGTTTGATTTTGTATCGGTAGACTGCGACCTATGGTATAACATAGCGGAAGTCGTGTGTGCCGCTGAGAGCCAACGGTCTGCGTTTGATTTTATATCGGCAGGCTGCGACCTATGTAGGAGTGGAGAGGTTTCATTTCGACAGCGAAATCAGAGGCCGCGGAGAGCCTGCAGTTACATGGACTTTTGCTGCGACGGCAACGTAACCCTGGATGTAACTGCGATCTGTTGTGTGAGATCCATGGCGTAATCGAGAGGCCGCGGAGAGCCTGCAGTTCCATGGACTTTTGTTGTGATAGCAACGTAACCCTGGTATGTAACTGTGACCATGGATGGGAGTGATGATTTCCTGAGTATTCTCACCAAAGATATTTCCTCTATTTGCAAAAACTATTTTCTATATTTTCAACAAAATTATTTCCCAAGTATTTTCACTGGGTGTTGAAAATGGGTCTAACAAGTACTTACAGATTTTCAGTCCTACGCCTGATCAACGTATAACTGAATTTCTGTGAGAACAAGAATGGACTGGTTGAGACATCGAGTTATAAGAAGTAATTTTTTTATAAGAAGCTATTTTATATACTTGTTTTACGATTATTTTTGGGGATATTTAACCATTTTTCAACTGTTATCTAAACTAATTACTATTTTTCAACTATTTCACAAACTAATTTCTATTTTACAACTATTTTGAAATTATCTACGATTTTTGAAACTATTAGACTATTTCTTAACTATTTTACAGTTAGTTACCTATTTTATAGCTAATTTGTAAAATAATAATAATTTTTCACATGCTTATCTATTTTTAAACTTTTTTAAGCTATTTTCTAAATTGGTCGGAGTTCAAACTGTTATTGATTTAATACCCAACTGAGATAAGAATTGAAGTGATAATCCAAATGGGGATTAAGGGAAAATGGGAATAAGTGAGTGTATCTCAGTCTGATGGATTTTTTTTAAAGTGTTTGAAGTATAAAAGGATTTTATACAAGTTGGAAATGATCCAAAGTTTTAAATATTTATATATCTGAATATATATATAAAGGATCTTAAGAGGATTTTGGAAAAGCTTTTGCGAACCTTTGGATTCGAAAAGGCTTTTGATTTTTGGGTAAAATCAATATTGAATTTGGAAAGCCTAGTTTGAGAATTATCGATTTTGGGATAATCGATTTTGTGTAAAGGAGCTTTGTATAATATCATACTAGGTGTATGATTTGAAGATACTATATGTGTATAGTATAAAATTGTTTTGATGATGGCTCTGGGGTAAAAGGCGCTCCCTTGAAATGAACTTCTCAGGAGTGCCACTGGGTGGTGCTGCCTTGAGACCTAAGGGGGGTTCTAAAGTTGATCCTGTGAGGAGTCCGGACAAAACTAGTTCCTGAGGATTATGAGTAGTGTATATCATAGAGGAAGTCGTGTGTGCCGCTGAGAGCCAACAGTCTATGTTTGATTTTGTATCGGTAGACTGCGACCTATGGTGTAACATAGCGGAAGTCGTGTGTGCCGCTGAGAGCCAACGGTCTGCGTTTGATTTTATATCGGCAGGCTGCGACCTATGTAGGAGTGGAGAGGTTTCATTTCGACAGCGAAATCAGAGGCCGCGGAGAGCCTGCAGTTACATGGACTTTTGCTGCGACGGCAACGTAACCCTGGATGTAACTGCGATCTGTTGTGTGAGATCCATGGCGTAATCGAGAGGCCGCGGAGAGCCTGCAGTTCCATGGACTTTTGTTGTGATTGCAACGTAACCCTGGTATGTAACTGTGACCATGGATGGGAGTGATGATTTCCTTAGTATTTTCACCAAAGATATTTCCTCTATTTGCAAAAACTATTTTCTATATTTTCAACAAAATTATTTCCCAAGTATTTTCACTGGGTGTTGAAAATGGGTCTAACAAGTACTTACAGATTTTCAGTCCTACGCCTGATCAACGTATAACTGAATTTCTGTGAGAACAAGAACGGGCTGGTTGAGACATCGAGTTATAAGAAGTAATTTTTTTATAAGAAGCTATTTTATTAGCATGCTATGAATTTAAATTCATTTCTAAAATTTTAAAATAAAAGTGTTGGAATTTTGAACGATGAAAGAAAATCTATACTGGAATTATAAAATAAAACTGAACTCAGGAAAATTTGATAAAGTAATTTTCTTTGTAATAAAAGTGGGAAGTAAGCTAATTGGCTAAATAATTATTTGATTGAGTATATTAATAAAATTTAACTTGGAAAAAAAGTAAATGGATTGTAAGTTTATAATGGGTTTGGGAATGATTTCGAAATTTAAATAGAATTCGACTTAGATTTGATAATGAATTAAATAAGACGAGATGTTGTAAAATAAAATAAAATAGAGTTGAATTTAGAAATGTGATGGATTGAATTACAAATAAAATTCAAGTGTGATTTAAATGATATGTGATGAAATTTGCAAATAAATTGGATATAAAGGAAGTGGTGTCATATGAATATTATCTAATGGAAGTGAATTATAATAGTCATGGTTTGGATTGCAAACAAAACCCAGGTGAAGAGATATAAATTGAGAATGGCTTTTTATAATTAAAATAAATTCGCAAAAGAGTTAAGTACGTGTTGGATATTATTTTGATAAATTGAGAAGGTGAATTTAAAAGTGAAAATTTAAATAGATGGGCTAACTGAATTTAATGGAATTTGATTTAATGAAAATCAAATAGAGGTAAACTTAAGTTTGACGTTTGAATAACTTAAAGTAACTTAACTTAAGTTTAAAATTTGTGGAAGCTTGGCTTCGAATAAGGATGAAAGCCCATTAAATAAAAGCTTGGATTAAATTAATTTGGAAACGGTTATTAATTTATAAGTATTGAATGTGCCAAGTGAAATAAATTGTTTTAAATGAATCCAATGCTGAGATAAAATGAAATGCAATGAAGTGGAATTAAATATACAATGAGTAGAAAAATTTATTTAAAGTGGTGATAAACTAAATAGGTACTCTATTAAGCGAGTATCGTCGAAATTGCATAAAATGGTTGTCGTTCGGCGTAAATAAAAGTAACTAAATTCTATGAATTGATAGAGATTTAAATAAAATTGATTCTGGATCATTTGAACTAAATATGAGCTCGTTTGGATTAAAATCAATTGAATATATGAAATTGAGATCCAAGTCATTAAAATTGAATGTGATGGCATATGAGTTGGTTTAAGCAATTGAATCAGCTTTTAAGTTATATAAATCGTTTATGGAAAGCGTTTTGGTGCTTGTTGCTTATGATATACATGTGTTTAACTATTGAATATAAGTGAAATGCTTGTGATTTGCTATTAAAGTAAATGAAATGCTGATAAATACTCTATATGTGGCACTTACATATTTAAATTAAGTAAGTACAGGTACCTGAAGACTGTTTGGTTGGTTTGGATTGCACTAATTGCTAAATAAATAAGCTGCATGCTTAAAACGCTAAATAAGGTACGTCTACACAATAAAATTAGGAAATATGAACTGTTTTTGCTTTTTTCCGACCGGGTGGGTCGATGTATATATATTTATATCTCTTGTCAAATTGCAAAAGCTCCTCCGTACAAAGGAGACTCTGCCAAAATTTTGGGAGTTAGTAATTTTTTGAAAATTTTGGGAAAAATTTGGTTAACGACAAAACAATACCAAATTAAGGACTAATGTAAATTAGAAGATGAAATTAATTTGAATCAGTTATAAATGGGAGATAAATTCAATAATTCAGAATGGAAAGTAAATAGAATTAATATGGAAATGGAAAAAAAAACTAAACTCAATAGAAGTGGAGGTGAAAACTTCTGTAAGAAATGTATAAAATGATTGGAAAATCATGATTGGATATGATTGCTAGGAAAGATATGAAGGTATTATAAAGGGAAAAGAAAATTTGATTTGATTCCAAAAGATAAATGTGAAGTGCCCGACAAAAGGTATGTATTTTAATTTCTGTATGAATTGGATTGGGTTTTTGATGTAGCCACTTGGCTTTTGTTTTTTTTGGATTTGGGAGCCCGTAGGGGCCTTTTGTAGTAGTACCGAGCTAGCCGCGCAAAGGAGACGCTGGCAAAAATTTTCGGGAATTTAGAGAGTTAGAAAATATTTGAGAAAATTTTGATAATTCTAAAATTTGGTTTTAAATTGAAATTTAAATGGTTGAACAAAAGGGGTCTTTAATAAAAGATAGTTGGAAGGAAGTTAAATTGTGAGTTTGGGAAAAGTAAACGGGTATTGGATCATTCTTCCTAACTATTAATTTCGAGGACGAAATTCTTTTAAGGGGGAAGGAATGTGACGACCCGGAAATTTTAATGATTTAAAATGGAATAACAAATTGATTTTAACATTTGAAACGTTAATTTTAGCTTGAATTCCGAATATTAATATTTATTAGATAAGTAAAGTATTGAATTGTATAATTGAAATTGGGTAAATTGTTGAATTTGAGATTCTAAGCCTGCTTAAAATAATTTGAAGGCCTGTAAGATTTATAATGATAATACTGGAGATAATAGAATGATTGGAATTTAATTTAAAGATAATTTGTTCAGTTTTGAAATTATATCGATTAAATTGAATTTAAAAATAGCCTTCCGAGGCACAGTCTCGGAATTCGACGAAACCAGTTCCATTGAATCCGTAATAGTTAGTTATTATCGGATTTCAATTTTCATAGCCATCGGAGTTGTCATTTGACCCTGACAGCTCGAAACGCATAGAACTATTTTAATCGATTTAAATTAAAATTGATCGTTTTCATATGTAACTCGCGCATACAATCAAATTAGCCACCGAAACATGTTCCATTGGATTCAGAATGCGGGTAAGACCTTAAAAGCACCTGTCGGCATATCCGATACGGAGTCCGGAGTTTCGCGTTATGCTTATCGAGACGTTTGGAAATTTTACAATATAATAAAATTTAAGGAACACTTGTCAGAGATATTTTGACTATCAAGCCAACGTACATTGGAAGCCTCCCCAAACCCTTATCTTCTCCCCGTCCCCCCTATTTCCATATACAGATAATATAATCAAACTAAAACAAAATGGCCGCACTTGTTTTTTCCCAATCAAATCGACATTTTGTTTCGTCCACCCTCGCGTCTTTATCAGAAGCCGAAGTCGAATGGGTAGGGGCTCGGCATCACAATTTTTAGGGTTCGTGAGTTCGCGTGGTGCGTCTTGCTGTCGGCGACAATGGTGGACGAGTTGCGCGATCGAGGTACGGCTTCGAAGGGAGTTTGTTCAAGTCGAGTTTGGGAATTGGTGATGTGTGTTTGCGACCACCGAAGGGATTCGACAGGACTAGGAGTAGCGACGTGTAAGGCCGTGGCTAGGGTTTCTCTCGATGGAATTTCAGTGAGTAATTCCTGTTTTATAGAGTAAATTGTCTGTATATATTTATGCATTGATGTGTATCTGCTCTTGCCTGCTTTGGTTTTAAACTAAGATCTCGAAAAAAAAAGACTTTCCATTATCACTATATCGTGGTGGTAATTTAAATCCATAAAAAAAATATGGTTATAACCGAATGAATAGTTTATTGAATCAAAGGAAGAAGATTATCCTCAAAATAAACGGTAAAAGATTGCTATTCGTAAGTAAATTGGGTGTATACTAAAAAGTTCAACTGTTACTCATATGGTCGGTACTCATTCATACCTGAAGGTAACTGTGAGATTTGACATCAGGGAAGGAATATGATTTGCATTAGTTTAATAAAAAAAATAGGCACATGGTGCATAAGTTTCTTAAGTAAATATCAACAAGTGTTCGACTTATAGTTTAAATGATTGGAATCAAATTGTACTGAATAGATGTTTGTATGTTAGACTAATAAATGAAATCGCTAACTATTTTAAAAATACAAGGACATGTTTTAAATAGGTAAGTAAGTGAAGATATTAAATTTAAGGTTCAAGTGACTTGTATAAATTAAGTTAAACTCTTGGCTTAAACAACATTTAAGATGTAATGAAGTAATTAAACTAAGATTTTATCCTTTAAAATTAGTTAAGGATACGAGTCATTTAGGGTTAATTAATTTATGTAAGCATTTAAAGGATAGTCCTTACAGAATGTAACTAATTAAGGGAAATTGATGGACAAGGGTAATTAAGGATTTCTTGTTAAAAATTTAATTAAAAGAGTGATTGATGAAAATAAGTAAAAGGCTACAAGTTAACTAATTTATGTAATTAATTAAAGTCTAAGTTCGTAATGTAAGCAGAGAATAATTAATCAGGGGTGATGACCGAGAAAAATAATTAGAAGTGATTAATAAATTGGGTTATAGTTAATTAATGTTAGGTAAGCTGGATTACAAGAAATCTAAGTAACTTACATTAATTTAATTAGAGATTAAATTTAAACTAATTAAAGATTGAATTCACTTAAACAATTTGAGCTAAAGATGATTTTGGGATTCGAAGAGACTGGAGTCGGGAATTAGTTAATACCCGAAACCACTTAGATTTTTCATGAATTGCTAGGTTAAATCAGTAAGCTGAGATGACATGATTTAAGTAAATTGGAGAGTGAAATAAATGGTGTGGGTAGCAATGTGTGAAATTGTAATTGATATCAGTTACCCGGGCTTTGTATTAATTGTATGCTTTTGAAATTTTGGTTAGTTGGTTTACTCACGCTGGTTTCCAGCCTGACCCGGGTGTTACTTTGGTGTAATGCTCGGGTCAGACCGAGTATTACAGATTCTCAGGTAGGACGTTCTGGAGCTAAGGAGGCGAGCTTGATGGCAAGAACGCGTAGAATATTTCCGCTGTAATTATATTATTGAAATTCTGTGGTAAATTGATTGTATATGACCAGCATTTGAATATATGTGAAACTATGATGTATTGAAATGTAATCGACTGATATAGTATTCTTTTGTAAACTGTTATTATTTATTATTATATTTTATCCGCTGTGAATGTGAGATGTTGGGATTTCGGTTCTTCTTCTTCTATCTCTTTCTTCTTTTTCATAACAATCTGAAATTTTCGGGTTCGAAAATTTCGGGTCGTTACAGAACCAACCTTATAGCAAATACAGGGTGGACCCTGCATTGGCGAGCATTGTGGTGCACAAAAAGAAATGGTTCCCAGAAAAGCCAGTACAGGGGAGAATAGAGTGGTGCCGGTGGCAGTGACGGTGCCAGTACCTATTAACATGAAAGATCCAAACAAGGTGCTGATTGGGGGTTCGCAACTTAGTGTGACAGTTCAAAATATTTTGGTATCATTCTTGAAAGAAAATCTAGATGTGTTCGCTGGGAGTCATGCCGATGTGTGTGGAATATCTCCAGAAATCGCAGTACATACTCTGAATATTGATCCAAATTTACACCCGTGAAGCAGAAAAGAAGAACCCAGGGTGCAGAAAGGTCAGCAGCATTAAAAGAAGTAGTAGAGCGGCTCATGGAGAATGTCTTCATTAGAGAGTCCACTTATCCAAATTGGGTTTCTAATCCGATGGTGGTTAAAGAAGCAAATGGAAAGTGGAGAGTATGCATCGACTTTTCAGATTTAAACAAAGCCTGCCCCAAAGACTGCTTCCTTTACCTAGGATTGATCAGTTAGTGGATGGAACCGCCTGGCATGAATTGTTGTCTTTTAAGGATGCTTACTCCGGATATAACCAAATCATGATGCATGAGCCAGATCAGGAGTACACGAGCTTCATCACCGATGTTGGTGTTTACTGCTATAGAGCCATGCCCTTCGGACTGAAGAATGCGGGGGCAACTTACCAAAGACTTGTTAATGCTATGTTCAAACCAAATATTGGCAAGACTATGGATGTTTATGTTGATGATATGTTGGTGAAATCAAAGAAGGCAGTGGACCATATGGATCACTTGGCAGAAATGTTCGCAGTCCTCCGAAAGTATGGAATGAAGCTTAATCCTTTGAAATGTTCAATCGGGGTAGAGTCCGAGAAATTCTTGGGTTTCATTGTGAGTACTAGGGGCATCGAAGCTAATCCTCCTCAAATTACTGCTCTAAGAAAAGTCAAAGCCCCTAGGACAAAGAAGGAATTGCAGAGCCTCAATGGGAAAGTCGCTACTTTGAGTCGGTTTATTTCCAAAGCAACAGATAAATGCATTCCATTCTTTGACATTCTAAAGAAACGAAAGAAAAACTTTGAATGGACTTCGGAATGTCAGAAAGCTTTCGATGAACTAATTCGTCACATGAAAGCGCCTCCAATACTTTCTAAGCCCAGTAACGGTGAAGATCATTACATATATTTAACAATTTTGTCTCACACTCTCAGTGCAGCATTAGTACGGGAAGATGCAAAAGTTCAACGCCCGGTCTATTACATTAGCAAAAGATTCACTGGGGCAGAGATGAATTATTCAAAGCTAGAAAAGCTCGCCTATTGCCTACTAATAGCTTCCAGAAATTGAGGCCATATTTTCAAGCTCATCCTATCAAAGTCCTCACTGATCAGCCTCTAAAGAAAGTCCTATTTCGCCCTGAGACTTCGGGTCGTCTTCTGAAGTGGAATAGTGAACTCAGCCAGTATGATATCACCTACCATCCCCGAAGAGCAGTCCCGAAAGTGTGACAGATGCCAGACATTAATCGAGATGCTACTAGCTACTCCCGGAAGTGTGACAAATGCCAGAGATTTGCAAAAATCCCAAGAGCACCTTCCACCGAGTTAACGCGGGTGGTCAGTTAATGGCCATTTGCCATTTGGGGAATAGATCTCATCGGGCCTTTGCCAACGGCCAAGTCCTGAATCAGATATGCTATTGTTGCTGTTGATTATTTCACTAAATGGGCCGAATCTGAACCATTAGCTACTATTACATCTAAAAAGATGATAAACTTTGCGACTAAGAATATCATTTGCAGGTATGGTGTGCCTCAAAAGTCAATCGCAGAAAATGGTACCCAACTCGAGATCGAAGAGTTCCAGGATTTTTGCAAGCGATTCAAGATCCACAAAAGGCTTCTCAACAGTGGCTCATACGCAGGAAAACGGGCAATTGGAAGCAGTAAACAAAATTATCAAATCAACCATCAAAACACAACTGGAAAAAGAAAAAGGTGGTTGGGTGGATAAGCTGCCACTAGCACTATGGGCATACAGAACTACTCATAAAACTACGACTAGGCACACTCCATTCTCATTAGTGTATGGATCAGAAGCAACGATTCCAGTGGAAATAGAGGTCCCCTCACAAAGAAGAATTCATTTCAACCAAGCTGAAAATGAAAAGCTGCAACTTGAAGCGCTTGGTTTCCTTGATGAAAGAAGGAAGAGGCTCAGCTCAAAATTGCAGCCCATCAGCAAATGATTTCCAGGCACTCCAATTCCAAAGTTTGCCAACGCAGCTTTGAAATTAGGGATCTAGTCTTGAAAAGGATCATGACAGCAACATGAGTGTTTGCGCCAAACTGGGAAGGGTCGTATGTCATAGGCAAAAAACTTCTTGATGGCACTTTCAAACTGACAACTGTCGAAGGAGATCCAATTCCAAGAGCTTGGAACAGCAATCACTTGCGTCCATATTTTACTTAAAAGCTTTGCTTAAATTTGTAAAATGATGACGGATGTATGATTCTTGTATTGTAAGCCATTGTAAAATCAGTGCAAATAAATAATAAGAACTATAAAGTGGATGTAGGCCCAGTTCTTGGCCGAACCACTATAAATCTTGTGTTCTCTACTATTATAAAATGCCTGTTTTATTTCGATGTGTAAATACCTTAAATGTATTGCTAAAATGTCGATTTAATATTGCAGGCCATTAAAACAAAGCTTACCTATGACAAGGCTAAGCGATCCCTAAAATCACTCAACAAACAAATGTCAAGCCACAAAAATTCTAGATTCAAATCCCAAGTATGAGGTGCTTCATGCGAACAGTTAGTGATTCCACCGGAGGGGCACCTCCCTAACATGAAGGATCCAGCCCCTTGCTAACTGATTGCGATCGTTTGTGCAAACAGACATCCGGTTAGATAGCTCAGGTCTGCCCCGTGGACTCGCTTACCAATGAAGTATACTTCTTTGGATAAAACAAACTACTTGCAAAAGAAAAGAACATGTGCTTGGAAATGATAACAGGGAATTGCTGATGAGCAAATGACAAACAGACAAGGGCGAGAAGACAGAAAACAGCCAAAAAGGAGTCTTGCCTCTCAACAAAAATGTTTGTGGAACCACCGGAGGTGCACCTTCCCAAAGCGAAGGCACCCGGCCCTTGCTAACTGATTACGATCGTTTTTGCAAACAAACATCCAGTTGGATAGCTTGCGTCTGCCACGTGGATCTACTCAACCGTGAGACAAAACCTTCCCGGCGAGCCAACCACCCAAAGCCCTCTTCAGAGGCACAAGCCCTCTTTGGAGGCATAAATATTCGGACGATAAAGCCCTCTAACGAGGCACGCCAAAAAATGAAAGTGCTCTTCTCAACCAATAAGGTTGGTGGAATCACCGGAGGGGCACCTTCCCAAGTGGAAGGCAAAGGGCCCTTGTTAATTGGCTGCGATCGTTTGTGCAAACGAATATCCAATTAAGTAACCTGCGTCCGCCCCGTGAATCCATTTAACTGTGAGAAAGTAACTTCCAGGCAATCAAATTAAGATCTTTTCGGAGGCACAAGCCCTCTTCGGAGGCACATGACCTCTTTGGAGGCAAAAGCCCTCTCCCGAGGCACCACAAGCACTCTTCAGAGGCACCAGCCTTCTCCAAAGGCACAACTGCCCTTTTCGGAGGAAGAAGACCTCTCCCGAGCCACCAAAAGACCTCTTCGGAGGCACAAGACCTCTACGGAGGCACAAGACCTCTTCGGAGGCACGTCCCAAGAAGAGATGCTTTTCTCAACCAACAAGGTTGATGGAACCACCGGAGGGGTACCTTCTCAAGATAAAAGGCATAGGGCCCTTGTTAACTGGCTACGATCGTTTGTGCAAACGGACGTCCAACTGAGTAACTTGCGTCCGCCCCGAGGATCCATTTAACTATGAGAAAGCACTTTCAAGCGAACAAAACAAAAAAATAGTCCTCCAACGAGGCACAATTAAAAAAAGAAAGGAAGAAAGCTCTCTTCGGAGGCACACTGCAGCTCTCAAGGGAAGATCAATTTCCCCATCTTGAAAATATTCTTCCCCACAAGTTGGAGTGCCAATACAAGGCTTTCTTTGGAAGCCCACTTCACCGCGTAGGAGAATCTACTACTCAAAAAAGTGATCATCTTCGAAAGTTGAAGTATACAAATTTTCTCTAAAAAAAGAGAAGACTTCTCCAATACATGGCACGCTCTACTAGAGAAGAATAATATTTCCTAAAAATGAAAGAATTATTCTCTAAAGTAAGAGTGCAAGCCTTCTCAAAATGGAAGAGTTGTTCTCCAAATTGAGAGTACAAGTCTTCTCGAAACAGAAGAATTATTCTCCAAAGCCTTACCAAAATAATTTTTTTTGCAATAAGCTGTGGTATGAGGGAAATACAATATAGCCGCATTAATAAAAGCAATGCTCAAGAAACATACGACGAGCTTACTGCAATATCAAACAAAGAAAATGAAGAAACTTGTGTGAAAATAAGGAATAAATGCATTCACAAATACAGTCAAAAGATTGTACAAGTAAAATAAATCATTTTATTCCATACTATAAAAATTTTATACATGTGCAGGCCTCAAAAGAGCGGGGACCGGTACCCGCACAATCTATGGTCAATACAAGCCTTTATATACAAGCAAAAAGCAAAGCAAGAAGAGTAAAGCAAGACTTGTTATTTCTTCTTCCCGCCACCTTTAGAGCCCTCGCCTGGCCTAATGGTTAACTTTGGGAGCCAGCTTGAACGAGTCGGGGGAGAAGGAGAAAGAGGTACAACTGGGTCTACTTCCGCTTTCTCTTCAATAGCAGAAGTGCTTTTCTTTTTCTTCTTTGAAGTTGTGTGCTTCCCCTTTTTCCTTGAAGAAGACTCGCTGCCCCGAGTGATAAGTTTAGATAGCTTTGTGTCATCATGAAATTTCTCCGGAGTCCTTTCACATTCTTCAAGTTCCTCCGCCTTCTGCCCTTGTGAAGCGGCCGGGTCATCCAAGCCTTAAAGAGCTTCTATTAATTCTTCTGGCAACCCCGGTTGAGAAGCAGAAGGAGGAGTAATTTGAAGAGATGGGGTGGAACAGCTGGAAGAGGAGAAGTCTTTGTAGCACTTGGTGTTTTCACTACAGAAGAAGAGAAGTTTAAATCAGTATTCCTCGTAAAGAGAGGAGATAGTGGCGCGTCAAGGCTTAAGTAATAATCAAAAAGTTCATCAAGCTCATGTGAAGCAAAAAATTAGTTTACTTGAGCTAGATCATTGTTGAAGTTACCTTGAGAAGTGGGCTCTATCACGTCGATTTCGAAATCTTGAGCTTCAATGTTTTCCTGGGACTCGATATGGGTGGTTGTAATTCCGGTATCGGCTTTGGCTAGAGGCAGAGAATTAGAGCTAGAACTAGTAATATCGACGTCAACCGAAGCCGAAGGAAGAGTCAGGCCGGTCAAAAGTGCCTTCCCTGAATGCTCTCCCTCCGCCGCTTCGGCTCGTGCTTGGGTGAGTTGTTCATTCCCTTTGGCAAGGGAGGCTCGACCCTCATCATCCAGATAATACGCCTCAAGGTCCGCCTCAGCATAGCCGGCACCTCCAAGCATTTCAACTGCTGCCTCCCACACCTCGGCCAGAGTAATCTCATAATTCAGGCCCAAAAACGAAGGCAACCACGCCCCAGGATGGTGTGTAGATAAAACTCGAATAAGGTAGAGCTGATGTTGGCTTTAGTTGCCTCATGAGATTCTTCGGCTGCTGCCTTGCCGGCAATGGCTTCATCTCGCTCTTTCTTAACTTTAGAAAGCCGAGCTTTTGACATTTCAATCTCCATATCCTGAGAGCTAGTTTTTTCCTGCCACTGAGCAATATCAGCGTGGTAGCTTTCTATAATTTGCTGCCGTGCCTCAAGTCTAGCCTCAGCATCTCTTTGAGCGGCATGAGCGTCTCTCACTTGTTTCTGAAGCACCACTTCCTTTTGAGTATAAGAAGTGGAAGGGGCAGCAAGGTCGCCTTTAAGCCGCTTGACTTCAGCTTCGAGCTTCTCATTATATTCGGTAATATTTTCATCTCCGTGTCATGATGGTCAAGAACTTTTTTCCTTTCAGACTTGTCACTCTCCATGGTTAGCATAGCTTCAGGATTTAGACGGTTCACTCGTTGAAGCTCATCGACAAGCTTTTGCCACCCGGACATTCTATCAATGTCAAGCTTAACAGCGTCAAGATTCCTTAGCATGGCCTGCTTGTCAATGGAACCAAGTCCAAGTCAAAGCGTACTCCTTTTAAGCACCAGTTTGGAAACCGGCTTTGCAGTGCAGGTGGGGCATTCTCAGTTTGATACGGACGCCTGTTGATGATCGTCCGAATGTCAGCTCTTTCAAGGGCAGGGGATCGAGAAGCAATGCCTAGAGAGATAGAAGCAGCGGGCACTTTGGAAGTTTCAGATGTGGGCCTTTTGCTAAGCTTGGCCCGCTTGCTTGGATCTTCAGTTACATGACTCTTCTCTTTATCATCATGAGATTTTCTGTTGTGAGAATCGTCATCTCTGGGAAGAATCATGTCCGTCATCTTTTCTCCCATAGTGCTCCTCATAAACCCGCCTCTCGCGAGCTTTTCTTGCAGCTCTTTCTTCGTTGGTCTCCCTAGAGGCAGGAAGATACCACATGGGAATATAAGAGTCACGTCTTTCATAGCTCTGAAAGTCGTCTTAGTATGAACCGCTACATTCCATTGGAGAACCTAAAAATGAAGAATAGAAAAAGTTTAGGAATCTTCGAAATAAAGAAGCTAAATGCACAAAATTTCTAAAATCTTAAGTGTGTGTGGCGTGTGAACAACGCGCGTCAAGTTACAAACCACTCTTCAACTTAGGAGTTCTCTCTTGAGTTGATGGAGTTGATTGCAAAACTGATGTCACTTCGACTGCTGGAGAAGCAAGCTTAGAAGTAGTGGTATCATCTTTGAAGAGCTCTTGTGAGGTCACCACTAGGTCGCTCAGCCCTCCGAAGATGTCATCGCCATCATGCCTAGCGGAACTCTCTTTCTCAGCTCCCTCATCAGCAGCCTTCCCGGAATGTTGAGGAAGTTCCTCTTCTTCGATAACCGGGGGAAGTGCAAGCTTGCCAGATGACCACGCACCGACAATGGAAGTAGAGCCTTTCACCAATGAGGCCTCTGCAACAGGTTTCTTCAGTGTAAGTTCCTTTGCGGAAACCGGGGCATTTGACGTTTCTGCTCAAGAATCGGGGGCATCGCGAAGCTGAGTGAATCGAGAAGAGTGCAGAAGTCCGAATTGATGCAAAAATTCGTCCTTCAGTAAGAACTTAATGCTTCTTTCCTCAACGACATGGCAATTAGTCTTTCAAAAGTTGACTTGTGGCTGGAATATTTAGAAAGAGGAGGAAGTGCTGTAAAAATAAAGAATGAAGTTAGCACTTGGAAACTCGAATTTTGAAAAGCTCAAAAATGAAAAGAACAGAGATAGGCAATCTTACTTCCTACTCGCCAGATAACGTAAAATCCCGGGGGGCAGTGAATAAAGAAAAATTGGTTCAGAAACCCATGGGCGCTTTCAGGAAGATCGATAATTAATTTACGGTTTCTAGCGCTCCTCACAAGTGTAATTGAAGGATGATCTTTGTTCTTTGAAAATGTACACAAGTAAAAAATCTCTTCAAAGCTTGGAAGACGGTCGAGTGTACTCCTGAACAGTACACACAGTCCCATCAAGATGGCGTAGCCATTGGGGTGCAACTGGAAAGGAGAGATAGTTAATCGGAGAAGGAGCTGTCGAAGAAAATCGTTAAAGGGAGGAATAGCTCCACTCAAGCACATCTGACGATTAACTACGATAAAACCAAGAGGTGGCCTGCCAGTTGTATCGTTTACCCCAGGAAGCAAAGCGTCTGCTTCAGCAATACCGAACTGAATGCATAATTGGCTGAAAACCCATTGATTCAGAGTGGTTGAAGTTCTTTCCGGGGGATTATCCAAGGGGTTAGCTATTAGGAAGACTTCTTCAGCTTTCCCTACTATCTCTTCTTGTTGAGAAGTCATTCTACAAAAGGAACTGGATATTCAAATATGAAGGTGCACGTTATCTAAAATTGTGTGTAGTGTTGTGCTAAACTACTGAAATAACAAGTAAATGAAATGAAACTTGAAATAGTATTGATTGATGTATGTCAATTCAGGAAGTTTCGAGGCTTGTTATTAAACCAAAGTTAAGTGTAGTATCAATGCAGATGATATTTAGCAATAAGCAGTTATAAATGTGTGCATTTTGCGTTGATGCTTCATTTAAATCAGTTGATTCACATCACTTCATCTGTAATCAGAATCATACTATTTTACTTAAGTAAAATACCATTTCTTCGATTTAATCCATCACTCGATGTGGGCAGTCGATGATGAGTATATTCGTCCCATTTTTCTGCAAATGTTGTGTTTAACAGGTTATTAGTGTTAAATTTAATATAATCTGTAAAGAAGTGCAACAAATTCAGGCAGGTTGTCTCAACAGTTCAAGTTGAAAATTCAGTTAAGTACTGTCCAATTTTTACAAGCCGTCAAGCTCAAAGACTTAGCATAGGTTGAAGCTTCCTTAAGTCGCACTGTTCAAGTCAAAAGTTCAGCAGTATCATGTTCCCACGAGCTAAAATGTTGTGATGCAGATTAATGCTTCAAGTCAAGGCAGTGCATATTTGTCTATGTGTTAGGTCGTTCAAATTTACTCGCGACCTAAAGTTTATGTCGTAAAAAGTTAGGTCACTGGTTCAATAAGTCGTTTGGCTTTCCTTAGGTCGCAAGGGCTATTAGGTCGATCAAATTCATTAGGTCGCTCCTAAAGTAGGTCGGTAGCATAACACTATCTCCCATCAACAAACCCTAAGGCCTGCCCACCACTCACGTGTCGCCATGCGTCCACTACCTCGCATCAATAGGAACGCCACGACTCAACCTAGAACCCACTAACCTGTTAACCAAAGAACTCCTCGTCTCTTCCAAACTCACAAACTAGTTAACTTGTGACCCAATAACCCATCATCATCTCCCCACATTGTGAAAATCACTTAAAACCAGAACAAATCACCTCATGTCCATCATAAGTCCGATGCACTACTATTTTCATTGCAATGGTAACGTAACCAATGATGACCAGAAATCGATCGTAACATGATTCATGGTGAAACATGACATGTGAAATTGGGTTAGAGAAGGAAATAGGGAATTCGTGATTGGATGATGATCGTGGATAGGACAATAAACGGATCCACTTACGTGATGAGATAATGAAGATGATCGGCGACCAGTTAGCTCGAATTCGTCTTTGAAAGTTCAGAGGTTCTTCAATGGCGGTTTTGAGAGTTGGAGTAAGTAAAAAGAAGAAGGAGTGTTATGCGACTTATATACAGGCGCAGAGGGATCTAAATTGATGCACACGACCTAACTTCCTTATTAAGTAGCTCATGACCTAACGACTCAGCAAGGGACGAGTTAAGAAGTATCGAAGCACAAGACCTAGTCTCTAGGCGTACACTTCGAGGGGCAAGTGTTAAATCCACTTTTCCACGACTCAGGGACCTAACGAGGTAATAATGGCAGCGACCTAATGACCTAAAGGATGAGCGAGCTAACATAGATGCGACTTAGCGACCTAAAGCGTAGACCAGTTCAACACAGCACAACCTAACGACCTAAGCGACCTAGTACTCAGCGACCAAATGAGCTACAGGGATCAGTGACCTAAATGTCCAAGCGAGTTAAAAAGTTTAATGACCTAACGATCTAAAGCCTCCAATGGTTAACATGTGATGACCTAAGCGGCCTAAAAATCAATACAAGACAGTAGTATATCGCAACAAAGGAGCTCAGTGACCTAGCGACCTAGTAACTAAATGACCTATGCGACCTAGTGAGTTAACGACCTAGCGAGTTAACGACCTAGCGAGTTACCAGCTTCATATCGTTATGTCGCTTGGTTATAGGTCGAACCAGCACTAGGTCGCTGCTACTCCTACGACCAGCCAAGGTCGCTCCACTAGGTACCTCGACATGGTTAAGTCGCCAACTATTCTCCCCTGGGTCGCCCACGGCCTACGACCTACCAGCCTGTTCAAGTGATCAAGTGCAACCATGATGAGCCTTACACCGTATTCCTTAGGTTGCTCACGACCTACGACCTAACCCTTAGGTCGCCCACGACCTACGACCTAACTCCATAATTTCCCTATAAATACCTTGCCTGCTCCAACTGAAAAGGGACTTTTGGATCATTTCTGGAACGCCTATACTTTGCTATTTTCTCAACTCCTTCAACACTTCAAACGCCGAAGACGCTTCAACGAACTTTGGGAAAGATCTAACTCATTCAATATGAATTCGAAGAGCCTTTCTACATCGAATTTCCAGCTACTCGTCTTGATTGTGTTGTAATCAAAGATCATTGCAAAAGTTGTAATCGAACAAGCAATAAAGAGGATTAAATGGACGTAGGCTTAACATTAAGCCGAATCACTATAAAAACCGTTGTCTCTTTACTTTTTCTCTGTGATTTCTGCTTATCTCTAGTTCCCGTACCACCGAGTGGTGCTTTCACTTTTTCACTACTTACACCGGGGTGATAGCGTCCAATTTTAGCGTTAACAATACATATATATACATATTACCTCATATGTCTTGCTTTATTAAACTTATCAATTTAGATCTCATTTTATTGTGCATATAAACTTTTAGATCTCATTCCATTGTTTGGTAAAAAAAAGGTTTTCATTTTGAAATTTTGTTTTTTGAATTTCGGTTTGAACGAGAACTGTAGCAATAATTTTACCACATGATTTATACTTCCAGAAGAAATATTTCACTGTTTCTTAGAGAAATAAATATAATGATAATACATATCTAGAAGATCCTATTAAATCTATATGAAAGAATAAGAAACTGAAGTTCATATGTGCGAAGGTGAAAGATTAAACTTTTCTTAAGTTCAAATAAAGCCATGAAAAAAAAAATAAGTGAGTAATTCCAGAAGAACATGTTGATAAAGACATAACATAAAAATAGTATGTTGAAATAACATTACAAACGTGGTAAATACTATTTCCTCGAAGAGAAATAGTATTATGATTCTCATGTTCGATTACAATTATGAAGAGTCCTCTTGTTTCATTTTATTTATTTAATATTAGAGACATTAAGTTCTCAAATAAAAATTATGCATATAAGTTTGCATTCCCCAAAAAAGGTTTATATATCAAAACTAAAATATATAAATTTGAGATGTCAAGCTTTGAATTATTAAAAAAGCTAATTCAGATTATGGTAAATTCCAATTGCAATAAACCTGAAGTTTGATAATGAAAATCAAGTTGTACCATTTAGGATCTAAAGTACTAAACCAAGACTTTATTTTAAAGAAAAATTAGAACCTGAAGTTCTAAAATTATTTGCCAATGGTATTAACTGCTAAATCAAATAAATGTAGAGAAATTTGTTCACTCCAGAAATGGTGATAATAATAATAATAACAAAAATCTCCAAGAAAAGTTTGTTGATACATTTGCTGCTTTTACTAAACCAAATAAATACATAGAAATATATTTACTCCCTCACTCTCTTTCTTTTTAATAGAAAACAAGGTACTCTTATAGGAAGTTTATTTTTTTCCCTTCTTCCATGCATCCAATCATTGCCTTTCAAAAGGTGAAATATAATAGATCAAGTTTCTTTCCTTTGGCTCATCAAGTAAATACTTTGGATTCTTCATAAAATGAATGTTAATATCTATACACACATCAATTATGTTATATTATATATAAAACTCATTCATCTTTCCTATTTCAGGAAAGAGGTATTCCAATGTTTACTATTTTATATGCTTAATCTTTTACCTATTATTGTCATGTCACAGAAATATACTTATAGATTCTATCAACAGCTGTAACTTATACAACATATTTTTTAGTTGCCAAGTCAAACTATTTTTTTAATGATATTATTCATACATTATGTGTTGTACAAATTTTCTTTCTCTGTTTAGCTTACAATATGTAAATAACCGCATATATTAATTTATATATTAATCAGTAGCAATTAATAAATCATTAAATAAAATAATTGATTAATGAGAATGGCCCAACGAAGATGCGCATGAATACTTCACACATTTATTCTTCTTTTATATCTCTTATTGTTGACAAGGATCGTAACATATATACATGTGACATATTCATGTTTCTCACTATTGCAGTTGTTATGAATTATAATGGTATTTATTACTACATATTCTTAAATTTGCCTGTATTATGGAAGTAAACAAAATCAAGTCAGCACAATCTTTGATTATAATTCATCCCTTCCCCACCAATCAATCCATATAAAGGCCATTCCATATTTTCAAGGATAGTTTTGCATTTTCAAGGAAAGTAATGAGTGCAATTAATGAGATTGGATCTAGAGCAATCAAAATGATGTAAATAAGAAATTATAGTCACTTTTACAGATTATATTTGGTTCTTTACTATTTTGCATTAATATTTTTATTCTTTCACTATAATTACTATCAGATATGGTTTCTTATTTTATGAAAAGCATTGATTATATACCCATGAATAATACTTTGATGCTTATGCATTTTTATTTCCACTTATAGTTGGTAATATGATAAACACAGCCAAGCTTGAATTTAAAGCTTTGGACTTATTAGAAGATAACTTTTTTCCACAGATATTGGATGTTGACATCCAATTACAATCTCGTTGCTTAGAAAATGCCATAAAAATGATAATCTAATAGGATAAAATAATGGCTCTTATATTTTTAAGGTGCCATATCCATGACAAACTTAAAATAAAACATTTAACCAAAAAAAATCATCTTTACCATTGGAACTTCCTGAAGGATTGTTATGATCACCAAAATATTGTCAAAATTCTGAACACTAGACAAGAGTAGTTGAACTTGAAATTTCAAGTCTTTGAATATATTACGAAATATAATTCCTCTATATTTAGAATTACTTCTGATCTAAAATTATGTAAAAGGATTGTCTAGTAGTGCTAACCCGAAGTTAGATCATTTCTTCGAAGTTGATGAAGGAAACTTCATTAATGATGAAAATCTAAGTACAATAATAAATGATATGGTCGAATTAATCAACAGTAGTAGCTTGAATTCAACTATGTGGATTTTATTTTATTTCAGTTCAATAAATCAGTTGGAAGTTGCTGCTTATGTGTTTTTCCTTTCATAACTAATCGAAATAATGTACCGATAATGTTGGCTTTAATCATTAGCCTATTTTAAAATTTGGAAAGTACTAGCATTTATTTATGCTTATAAATTTAGTAGTTGACTAACTATATTGTCTTTAGTTCTTAAGATATGGACCATCAATATTTGAGTGATAATATATGCCTACTAGATTATGCAACTACTCACATTATTTCAAAAAACCAAAAGTTTTTTCTCCGAACTATCTGAAAATATTTAGCTAAAAATTTCAACATAGCAAATCTGATAATATAGTTGAAGGGTCCGGAAGAGCCCATATAGTATTACCAAATGGTACATATAACTTAATTCAAAATACATTATACTGAAGCAAATTTAAAAGAAATTTGTTGAGATTGGAGGATATATAAATGAATGGCTACCATATTGGCACTACAATGAAAATGTAAAAGAATACCTTTGCGTTTTTCTAAAATTGAAAGGCAGAAGCTTATTTTAGAAAAAGTTGGTACAATTTCCACTAGATTATATTTCGCGAAATTTGGCATAATTGAATTCCGTATTTAAACATAAGCCAAAAGCTCACAAATATCACTTGATTGCATCTTATCAATTGATAAAAGAACTATCCTCCTATTAATAATATTTATGGTGTATTTTCTAGTAGCAATATGATAGTGGATCAAAATAAGAATCCAAAGATGATTATTAATAAATGTCACAATCTTCCACAACATTGTAACAAACCAGGGTTTTTCACCTTTATATAATCGTCATTAAACGATTAAAATTGCTTGCTAATTAATATTGGAAGATTTTAATTGGGCTGAAATTCTTTTAAAAAATTTGTTGAGAGGTTATAGGGGCTTTAAAATCTTGGCCTACGTTTTAGTTTGTTTTGGTACCGTATTAATTATCAAAGGCAACCGTTCTTTCTTGATTCATTTTCATTTGCAAGCCCTAATCAAAGAAAACGAAATAATGGTGGCTCGTTCTCCTTCAAAAATTAGAGTTTTGAAGACGCCGACGTTATTTGCTTCGATCTGGTGGATTTTTCTTGCCGATCGATTGTTTGTGATCGTCGAGTCAAGGTGAGTGATTTTTCACTCACATCTAATTCAATACTATACTCGGTATCTCGATTTTGTTTTGTCGTTGATGATTTCTTTGACGTTTTCAATCCACATGGTTTTGATTTATGATTTTTGTTCGATTCCTTGATACTTACGGCTTGAATTGCCTTGCTCATCAGGGTTTCAATTTTGCTGGTTCGACTTTGGCACTGACTTGTTTAATGTCGGCATTGACATTTTTGTTGATATTATTTGAAACTGCTATACATTTGAATCCCTGTCACTTGTTAATTTCGGCCACTTGATGCTATTATGTGAATTTCTGTCTTTGAGTTGCTTTGAGCAATTGTTTTATGTGGTAACTTGTTGTATTCGATGGCATCTTCTGTCAACATTCTAATTTGTTACATTAGTTTTGTAACTACTGTATCTAAGTGTGTTGCGTGTTAATCTTGTCACAAATCTTGTGCATTCTTGTGCTTGATGCTCCCTTATTGTTCGAGATAGCTTGCATTAATTTGTACCCTATTTGAGCCGAGCACTTCGACTTTTTCAGGTTTCATTTGATTCCTGTACAATTTCCCTGGTGTCTTTTGCAGCATTGTTCACTTGATTTCTGAACAGTTCTGGTTGGTTGTTGTTTTCTGGTTCTAATATGTGATGTTTGCATATCAACTCGTTGAAATCACTTTTCGTGTTTCACACATCTCTGATCTTTGCTCCAAGCAATTCTGCCGCTTTGTTTGTGTGTTTGAAACTCCTCTTGTTTAACATTTTTGATGATTTCCAGATGATTTTCTTTCTAGTTTTCTGAGACTGAAGGCTTTGATTTGGTGAATTCAATTCGTTTTAAGTTTTGAATTGATTTACTTGGTAATCATATATATTTAAACAAGAAGTTGTAAAAGAAAGTTTACTATAAACTATGGATTTTAACTTGTTTTCCAATCAATCTTATTCCTCATTTTAAATAAGAAATTATATTTATATTAAGTGTTGTTGAGAAATGGTTGTGTATGTTTAACCCTGTAACATACTCACTGACCTATCCTGGCGCATTAATTTGAAAATGCATCCCATGAATTTTCGAACTCGTTTCGACCGTGTCTTACGTGTCTTCATATATGTTCACACATACATTTGTATGTGTGTATGCATGTATCGTTGAATTTGCACTGTAGTTATTTTTGGACTTGGCTTGCAAGCTTGATTTTGCGAAATAATTTGGGTGGCACTGTCTTGATTTGAGACTATTGTTTTATGATTTTGGAACTCGTTTTGATTCATTGACTTTGGCATTTCTTCGAATTGTCGCTGGTCAGTGCATATATCTTTGAGTTGACTTTTCATTTCCTTTGTGTACTCACTTCGGCCCTCATATCTTTGACCTACAGCTTGAATATCATGACGGCACTTCATGTTGTACCTGTTATGTGTTGTGATATTGAACTGCTTCATGTTCATATACATCTTCTATTTGAGTTTGCACTATCTAGTTTCATGTAGTTGTTACTTGTGACTTCATTGTCCACTGTTGCGTTCAGGTGTACATCACTTGTTACCTACTTTATTGCCTGTTCTTTGAGGCATGTAGTTCATGTGTACTCTGATTTATCACTTGCTGTGCATGGTGAACTTGTTCTTGAGTTTGAGTCTTCATGTGTTTGGGCTTTGCCTCCATGTGTTTGGTATTTTTCTTCATTAGTCTGTTGTGTGTCATTACTGTCATGTGTACACTCCCTGTTGCACAACTGTGCATTCTCCTTGTTGCACACCCGTGCATTCCACAGTGTTCACAGTGTTGCTCTTTGTACATGTATCATTGGCTGGCCTTTGTGCCATGTTGTTATCCCTTTATATGCAATGCGATGTGCTGTGTTATCATATCTTTGGTGCTTTCACCATCATTCTGCTGTTTTCATGTAGTCGTACCACTGCCATGTGCATTTGGTCATTCGAGCCTTTGTGCTCTGTTGGTTCAGGTTGGATAATCTATTCTGCTGTGTCTTCATGTTTGTACCACTGCCCTTGTGCACTTGGTCATTCAGTGTTGCCCAGACCTGACCTTGTGTGATTTCGTGGTATTGCTGTTAATTTTGGTTTGGCCTTGTAGTTGTGTTGAGTCCTGGTAGGAGTGACTTGACCACTGCATTTTGTAAATGATTTGGCTTTGCAGTTTCGACTTGCTGTAATATTTGGAGTTGTGATGACGACATCATCACTATAGTGGCGAGGCAGTGCACGCGAGCGTGTACTGCAGCCACACCGTATTGATTTTATTGATATTTCTTTTGCATTTTGATTCATTGGGCTTTTGTGTAATTCATCACTGTAGTGGCGTGGCAGTGCACGCGAGCGTGTACTGCAGCCAAAACAGTATTGACTTTAGTGATATTTCAATTGTTTGAATTGTTTTGGTTTTCCAATTTAATATTTTGAAATTGTATTTTGATTTGGTCTGGTTTGATTATTTTGTTGTTGTCGTCTAATTATCAATTTGATAATTAAATTATGAGTTTCTAATTATTTATTTAATAATTAGATTTTGTTGTTAATTGCCATTTAGGCAATCCTATTGTTTTCTAAATTTTCTTCATTGATAATCCTTTCAATTATCTTTGTTGATAATTTGAATTTGCTGATTTGTTGTTTAACACTGTTACTTGTTATATTTACCATTATCCAATTTCCTTAATATAGGATTGGATAGGTAAGATTTATTTTGACTGTTGTCTATTTTATTATTTAATTATTATTGCTTCCATGCATTAATAATTGAGTTTGAATTAGACTGACCCGTGTATTATTTTCTTTTGAATTTAATACTCGGGTAAGACCGAGTTATTACAGGTTGTAGATACCTTGCTTTGGGTTGCTGCTAGAGCTATGAAGTCTCTTTATACCTTTTGGAGTAATTATTGTCGTAGTATAGGATGATATGTATTCATGTATATTAATTATATTAATGTGCTTGTATATGTAACTTCTTGAGCCGACAGTTATAGTTGTATCATATATATTGTATCACATGTATTGTAACTGACTTCAGTTATATATATGAGATTTTGTATCAACTGTGTTCCGCATTTAGCTTGTCTGTGTTATTATTATATATCTTGTCCTAAACTATTATGAACCATCGTAGTTCGTTTTATACTGGAATTGAATATGTCGATGGGAGTAAATAAACAGAAATGAAAAATAGAAAATATATACCACTCTTATCAAGATAATCAATACTAATGTAAGGCCTAACTACGGATGGCCGCTCCTATCCAGCCTTATTCTTCGTAATAACATAAAATATTTCTTTAATACTCTTTGTTATTGTGAGCATAGAGGTGGGCCGTCACAAACATTGAGGGGGAGGACAAAGGGATACAAGTTCATTTTGTTCATTAAAGTCAAATATTTGCTAACATGCATAATGATGCAAAATATTAAGTAACTTGAATAAATTATTAATAGTATCCCTAGTAGACTTTCTCCAATATAGATTTGAATCCCTAAAGGATCAAAATGTATAAACCACGTCTGAAATATGGTACAAAAGTCAGTTCGAAATAAATTTGGAGTAAGTAATAAAGATGCCAAATAAAAGATGTGTGTGCTCTTGAAGAGACACTTAAGGGTGCATTTGAGGAGACCAATGACATGATTGTCAAATTACCCTAGAAGTGGTTTAAGTACCTAAAACATGATAATCAAAGAGATCTCAATAAACCATGTCTAGAACAGACAAGAAATAATTATTGATGATAAAGTTGTAAATAATAAAGCGCTTATGTTTATAAATAAATTAAGGATTATTAATTAGGAGAAAACATGACTAGCCATCATGAATCCTTTACTAATAGAGAAATATGGACATGGAGTCCGTAAAATAGCAAAAGTACTTGAAATGCTTAATATACCCCGAAGGTGTAAATATGGTTTAAATCATATTAAATGATGAATGTATACAAATTCCCGAAGAATATAAATAACTTTGGTGGTTATAAAGAAGGGAAAGAATAAGGATCATAGATTACAACCTACTTTTAAGTATTGTTGTAATGAAAATCTTGATATAATTCATGATGTGTAGATTACTTCCTATTTTTAAGTATCATCGTAATGAAATTCTCAATATCAGTCGGAGTGACAGTTGCGATATGCAAACACTTAGTAAAGTATACAAATTTCTGAAGAATATGTATCACTTTTGTAGTTATAAAGAATGCAAAAGACATGAAGTATAGGTTACGGATTTCTTCTAAGTATTGTTGTAATGAAAATCTTGATATACTTCAAGATGAGTCCATTATTTCCTGCTTTCTAGTAATGCTGTAATAAAAATTTTAATATTCACGAAAGATGTATGGTTGCAATGCGAAAAACTAATTTGAAGCACAAAAATGGAAGCACATGAAGTGTTTTTCTTAAAAGCAGCATACAAAATGCATAAAATGAAAACCATATTTGGAAGAAACAATCTTAGAAAACTTGATTTTATCGAAGGAAACTATAAATAAATTGTATTATTAATGAGATTCATATTTATAGATCCAGATGTTCTATAACCAATTTGAGTTATCGAAAGACGAATATGAATTCAGAGGAAAATTTTAACTCGGGGGAGCATCTATAACTAATTTATAATGCACTTTTTTTCCTTAACTAAGATTTTTCCCATTAGGTTTTATTAGTAAATTTTTAATGAGGCGTTATCTATATCCAGAAGTATCAACTCCCAGTAGCATTTGAAAATAAGTTACAATGTACTCTTTTCCCTTATTTAAGATTTTTCCCACTGGGTTTTTCTGACTAAGGTTTAACGAGTCATTGTCTTTATTTAGAAGAATCAAACGTCTTCTCAATAAAAAACATCTCAAATGTGTTATTTAAGTTAAATTATATTTTTATCTTTGATTAAGGTTTTACCTATCGGGTTTTCCTTTGTAAGGTTTTTAATAAAGTATTATATTGATCTAGAAACATCAAACTCTATATGATTCTATAAATTATTGAAATATCTCATACTATGGTACTCTTTTTCCTTTACTAAGATTTTCCCATGTGGTTTTTCTAAGTAAGGTTTTAGTTAGGCAGCAGTTTGATCCAGAAGTATCATACTCTTAGAAGGAATATCATTGTATGATATCTATGATTTCAAGTTGAACTCTTTTCCTTTACTAAGATTTGTCCTATTGGGTTTTTCTTAGTAATGTTTAACGAGACATTATATTGATCCCGAAGTATCAAACTCTTTGTAAGAAATATCATTGTATAGTATCTTTGATTTTAAGTTGCACTCTTTTCCTCATTCAAGGTTTTTCCATTAGGTTTTCCTAGCACAGGTTTTAATGAGGCAACAAACAATATTTATAACGACTGAATGGATTTATGAAAGCAAGATAACAATGAGGGGGAGCAATTGTCATGGAGTTTCAAAAAAACATTTTCTAGCAACCATATGAGCATCCAAGATTTCGAAGACGCATATTGAACGGGGAGTGTTATAATACATGTAAATATAAAAGTGAATACGCTTTTGTTTTTTTCTGTTTAGTTTCACATCGTGGGATATGTTCCATCTCATGCTCCAAGGCCTATATATAAAGGAGCCTATTTAATGTAATTGTATGAATCAATCTTATGCGATGTGAATAACATTTTCTCCTCTTTTCTAATGGCTTCTTTTCTCCTTTTAGTTTATATCAAATGGATAAATTTACACGTTATCTTCTTGGAAATAACGAAAACACCATACGTCCATCAATGAAATTTCACCATCAGTTTTCAACCTCCACCATTAAACAATTTCTAAACACCCATCAATGGACTTCACTACTTGTTTGCTCAAAATAAAAGTGATGTGAGTATTAAATCTTCTACACATATAACACGTAGTTGTCTATAAGAAATTTATTAAACAAAAGGTTAATATTTTTAAACATTAGATGCACGTACTTACGATTTACAATCATATGTCGTAGAGAAAGTAATAGGTAGGTCCAATGTGGTTAAAATTTTGTTCTCCTCAATTTTCCCTGTATAAAAACCCTTGTCCTTTCCTTTCTCTCAACCAAATAATTATAGAAAGTTAGAAAGGTCTTGTATTTTTTGAAACGTTGAGAAGAAATCCCAAATTAGTAAAGAGAAATTTTCTAGGCTTATTTGCAGGCTACATCATCATATGATTTCTGGTTTACCAAAGTCAGTATGATTCTTAAGTATTTAATTTCATAAAATAAGCACATTCTTATTAGAAAAAGGATATACACTACTATAGATTCCGAATTTTTGACATCATCCAAGGCAATAACTTACATAGTACGAAAGCAGTACTAATATTTTAGTGAATTAAAATAGGATATCCGTGATCTGCAAAAGCAAAAGTAAAATATGAATTGCTTATCAATCCTAAAAAAATGATAAAGAAAAGTCATAGTACTTTAAATAAAATCACAAAATGCATCTTCAATATCAAAATAATATGGTTTCTTATAATACACACATAAAACTGTTAAAATAATTTATTATTTAGAAACCTTAATATACTTGTTAAATCAAATATCATGTGAAAAAGATTTGAATCCACAACAAACATATTTTCAAAATATTACCAAATATATTATAAAAACCACATTATTTTCTATAAAATCAAAGCATTTCAATTTTCAATTATTCTAGCAGTAAAAGAGGCAAGCTATCAAATAGTTGGATATGTTATGAAATTGGAACTTAAAAACATTCTAATTCAAATTTCAAAATGCAACAGAAACCATATCGTTGTAAGATATGCAAAAATAACCAATCATTATCTCTATACCAAAACTCAATATCCGATCCAAATAAACCAATCTCAATCATAAGTAAGAAAAATAAGCAATAACAAAAGTAAATCACATACGAGATTTATAGTGGTACCACTAACATTATATTAGTATATGTCCACTTTGAAAAGAGCCTTTCTATTACCACAATGAATGAGTACAAGAGAATATATACAATTATCACTAAAAAATTCTACAGAATTTGATTTTGTGGAGATTAAGAATTGAAGAAATTAGTTACAGAAAACCCTTCTTTTAGTTTGAATGAACCTCTCACTTCGAGATCTGAAAAATAGCTTATATATGAAGAATTCTCATTTGGTAATTTTCCATATTTGCCATATAGCCTTTAATAACAACATAATACGATTCAGACTTCAAATATGCCACTCCTTGGTAATCAGCCCACTAAAAAGCCAAGTCAGATGGCGGAATTTTATAAGTTACTAGATGAAATGCATTTCAAATGGTTGAAAAGGCCAAAATAACACTTGAAACTTTCAACAAACTTTACTACGGACATAGATATCTGAATAGGGGATTCAGACATCTGCGTTCACATTCAGATGTCTGATTTCCTTATTTTGGCATATAACTTGCTATAGACAACACCTTCTTCTTCAAACTATGAAATCTCCATGCTCTCTACTCTATTTAGCAATCCAACTTCACTTATGTCAAGCTATTCCCATCCTCCTCAATTTAACATATCCTATCATCAAAATTTAACACGCCACCTAGACACTATATCTATCTCTATACACCAAGAACAAATGGTACAAAACAATCACCACCTTTACGTTGTACCAAACACTTAAATAATTTCCCAACGAGCTCCACAAACCATTGCCCGTTAAACTCTATCAACATGCTTCAACAAAGTCACCGCCTTCTAATGAAGTGTTGAAAGTATCCAAATCTATAAACAACTTAGCCCAAAGACAAAAGTACATTGAAGTGCAAACATGTACTTCCCAAGAAGATAGAGTCACAATCTCTCACCAATACTATTTATCATCAACAAATAAACTATACCTTGCACTGTGCCACCCCATGGAATCTAGCAGTCTAACAAGCGAATAAAGTTCGACTGATGCACAAAATTCCAACCGGTAACGTTTTTGTAAACTTACTCACCACGTTATCCTTTGTGTGCACTTTTCGAAGATGAACAAATTTACCTTCATCCGTAGCTGCCAAAAATAACTCTCACACATCTATATGCTTAATCTGAGAGCTAAAAGCCAAATTCTCCCCAAATGTATAGCACTTTTGCTATCACATTGAACATCGATAATATGATATTCAAAAACCAAGTCACATAATAACCACTTTATGTATAGTGCTTCCTTTCCTACTTCCACCGTAGCTATCGACTCCACCTCCATAGTGGAAAAAGAAACTACGGTATGCAATCTAGATCTCCAACTTATGTCATACCAACAAGAGTGAAGACCTACATGGAAGTCAATTTCTACTGATCCCTGTCACTAGCATAGTTCGAATCAAAATAATTAATAGTTATAGCAAAAATGGCCACAAACACCCAATTAAGATGAAAGCACACCAATCCAATAACAACACCAATCAAAGAATAATATATGTTCACAGATCATAGATTTAGTGCACGAAAGTAAATGAACGGTCGAATTTTATAGTGGTTCGATAAACTGTGGCCTACATCCACTCCAATAATCTTATTCTTTATACTGTAAGATTACAAGTAGAGTTGTCTTTGTCTTAGAAAATTAAAGAAGGACGAGAAAGGTGTGATGAGGAATATCCAACCGAAAGAAACCCAAAATAAATAATGAACCTTTTATTTACAGGCGTAGACAACCGAATATCTTCCCGAAATTTCAGTAGTAGAATCTCGAGGTGTAGACGAGGCGATCCAAAAAATTACAAAGCCTAAGTCCCAAGGAATAAGGGTTGACTCTAACCTCACTTGGAGGCCATATGGCAACATGCAACCCCTCTTATGGGTCCTTCAAATTGCCTACTTTTTGTTTCCAAAGTTTCATATATAGTCGACTTCTGGATTTTTATATAACGATCATTTTCCATTGAGTTTCACAGCTAAGCTAATCCAATCTGATCCCTTGTATAGAGGGAGGGATCTTACTAGATCGTTTACCTATGAGATAAAATAATCCACCCCTAAATCATACCTTTGAGTCCATCTCTTGGTTCTGTTTGATCGCTGCTTCATATTATCATCAACGGTAAACCTCTGGACCCAACGATAATAACTCTAGGCTGCTGGTCTAAATAACAGTCAAGTCTAACTTGTTCGATCAGTTCGAATATAACCGGATCAAAATGCCACATAATGTAAAGATCATTCCTTGCCACGGGGAATTAAATTTGATCCTTTGCCTGGTGAAATATTTCGATCCGATCCCTTGCCCGAGGGAAGTGTTTATTCCATACTTAGCCAATTCTAGACGGTCATTCTTCTAAATTCGCTTGACTATCATCCATAGATTTTTTATAACAGATCTCTGAGACTGATATTCATCTCTTCGGGCTTCCTCCCTTGATGATCAAGAAATCTGTTCGGACTAATCAATAGGCATATTGCCTGGTCGAAAGGCAGTATAACATTTACCCCTCGAAACATGCCTTGTGGTAGGAAGGCGTGTTCTAAATTTCCAAAAGTCCAAATTCAAAATTACATTAACAGCCAAAGTATCCAATCCAGAACCTAATCCATTATGAGCCAAATCATCGTGAGTTGTCCCGCGTCCGCCCAGGAAACCGATAATGAAATCTGCCTATTGTTAGTCAAAGCCAATTCCAAATCCTTTCAAAATCCTTAGCGGAATCCACATCCATCCAAGGCCATCAACTAAGTCTACAATCTCGTCGGATCGTTTGCCAATCCCAAATCCTTGAACTTTCCAGATCGTCATCCCAAGTCCTTGATCTCACCAGATTGTTAGCCAAACTCATGGCCTCTCTTATGCGATGTCCAATTTTATGACCTCTTCGGGTCAATATCCATGTTCGCGACCTCTTCAAGCATTTTCCAAATCCATAACTTCTTGAAATCCTCAAAGTCAATAAGCTAATACTGTTCTTTTCAGATCGTTATCCAATTTCATGGTCTCTCCAGGCCGATTGATGGTATCTCTAGACCCATGTTAAGCTTAATCCAAACCTTATGATGATTAAGCCGATCATATCGCTCTTTGGCTAAGCAACTCACCCTCTGCACTCTGGCCCTTTTAGAGCATATAGCAATGTCATGATCCTACTGGACCGATCATAGCCTATTTGGGCTCTTGCCAGGCCCCATCCCGTCACTATCCAGTGAAGGGGGAACAACATCAAGTAAGACGATCCTGTCGCTCTTTGGCAAAGTGACATTACTTCCTACACTCCGTTTCAGTGTCCTTGAACATTAAGCGACGACTTGGCCTTCCTATGCCAATCACAGCCTCTTTGGGCTCTTGATGGACACTATCCAACTGCTTTCCAAGGAAAGAGGGAACATCGATAGGTGAGTCGATCCTTTTGCTCTTTAGCGAAGCGACTCACTTCTTGCACTCTGGTCTTTGACTCTTCGGCCTAGAATAAAAAGCGATCAATTCTGTACTGACTACGTTTCTCCAGCCCTAACCCTTCGGTTGAGGGCTTAGTCTATGTATGAGTCCATCGTGTCACTCTCTGACGAAGGGATTCGCATCTTGGGGTTATATCTCTGTCCCCTGGTCGGTAAAATAACCAAGACCTATTTTATTCATCGTAATGTACGAATTAAAATTAAATTAACATATAAGATTTCATACAACCAGAAGTCCAAAATTTAGAATACCAAAAGGTTCTTCTCCGGGCATGATGGTTCATATCCCAGAGCAAGCCTAGAGAGTGGCCTTGATCCTGCACATGTGTGACTTAGACATTTTATTGTGGATTTTTTTTTAATTTCATGCCATCCCCATTAAGTGATGACGATATGAAGCCTCAATCCAAGGCCATTTCCATTTTAATGTAGATGATGGTCGCTCATGTTCCATATCGTAGCCTGCATCCTCACTTGTAGTGTCCTTCCATCCATGGTATGCTCCTCAGTCATACCTTAGTGATGCTTGCGCTCATCCGTAGTATGTCCATCTAGTTCGTGAAACAAGCAATACTTTTCATACCTATGTTCTCGCTCCGTAGGATCCCTCCTAGCTGATTTTCATTAGGAAAGTTGCCCCCTTGTATCCAGATAAATCTGCTGCAAACCATCCATCAATTTCGAATAAGAAAAGAACTTCGACTCCCGCTCTTTCCTTTGCCTTTTTGATCCATTACATCCGCCGCCCATTTTCCGTTTACTTTTATACTTGCTCATATCTTTTCCAAACGGTCCTTCGGCTTTCACATCATTCACTTTTGGTCTATTTGTTCGTGCATCCTCCTGATGCAAGAACCGTTTAGCCACATTGTAAAATTCTCGAAGATCCATGGATGATCCCGTTCCAATGCAACCTTCTAATACATGTCCTTGGCAAGTACCACGCCAACAAAACTATCAATAGATCCGGTCGATCCATTGAAGCTGCTACTGCATTAAACCATGTCAAAAATTTCCTTAGAGAATCTCCTATTCTCTGTTTCAGTGCTGTAAATATCATAACATTCTTTGGTATCATGATGTGGGCCTGAATCTTCCTCATGAACTGATCTACCAACTCGTTCCATGTCTCGACTAAACCGTTCACCAGTTGCCTAACCAAAGTGTAGCTAACTTTATCAAACAAAGTGGAAAAGACCATGCGATGACCTCCTCTGATGCCTTGAGCACTTCCATATGCAGGATATACCTCATCAAGTGCATTGTAGGATCCGTATTTTCCTTATACACCTAGTGCAGGTAGCTTGAATTTTTTTTAGTTCTAGCTTGCCCGTTATTCTGGGTGAACAAACTCCGACTTACATTGTGACATCTCGGAAATTTGGGGCAATATCAATTTAATAATCTACATTAAAAACTAAATTGATTTGATAATAATTTGAATTGATTTAATAATCTTCTTTTAAATAAATATTTAACTGATAATTTATCTTTTAAAAGCTAATTTAAATTGTTTCTATTTATAATGTATATATCTATATATTGGTATATGTTATAAATAGATAGGTTTTGTTTTTAAGGCTATGTTTTCTAATTCTATTATTTTTGATAATTTGAAAATTTAACATTGAATAAATAATAATATGATTTTAAAAATACTCAAGATAAATTTAATTTGTTTAAAAATAAATTCTAGCCTAGGTTTAAATTTAAATAAAAAGATTGTTTTGTTATTTTTACTTTAGCTTTATAAAATAAGTAATTTATTTATGTTGTGATTTCATTTATGAATCATTTTAAATTAATAATGAGTTATTTTTAAACAATAACAATAATGAAATATCTTTAAAATGGATTTTAAATGAGTCGGAATTTTTTATTTTAAACTTATGTGTGTGTATATATACACACACATATTTTGGAAAGCTATGATTTAAAATAAAATCTTTCAACAGTGTTTAAAAATAAAACAAACTTTATAAATTTGAAACATAAGTGTAAACCAAGTATAGGGTTATAAAATAAGTTTCAGTACATAAACTTAAGAAATTGTGATATTAACATAAGGTTAGGAAACAATAAGTAAATAACGTAATAAACCAAACAAATGACTAAAACAATTTTTATAATATGAATGTAAAACACAAAAGCATGTAATCTATGTACAATAGTTATGTTGACAATTAAACAAAATAAAATAAAATGTTAGTAGCTTGTAGATTAAGATTCAGACAAGTATAAACATCAAGTATAAAACAGAATAAAGCAATGAAAAGCTAAGAAAAAGTAACATAAATATCTATGTAAAATAATAAAAGTAAACCAAACATATAAATAAGCCTGTAAAGTTAAGAATGAATGTCAAGTGACATATGTTTTAGCATGTAAGATGTTAGAAAGCAAGAACAAAGAAGAAGAAAAAAATAAAAAAATAATGCAAGTAGCTTGTAAATAAAGTATGCAGGCAAGAATAGAAAAGAAGACAAGTATGAAGACATAAAATAAAAGCAAACCAAGTTTGTGTAAAATTTAAAAAAAATTAAAGAGTTAGGCCTATAGGTAGTTTGTAGAGGAAGCTAATACAAAGCAAAGTATAAACAGAGGAATGTAAAATATCTAAGCATAAAAATGAGGTTAGCAGAGACATAAAGTACATTGGCAATAAATGCTTCATTTCTTAGCAGCTAACAATAGTCATTTCGAGTTGTGTAAGATCAACTCAGCCTCCTAATATAAAATCTTGTCATATACAAACAAAACATAATCTCTGGAAAATAATAATAATAATAAGATTTTACCTGCAAACTTGCTAACCCAGTTATCACCTACCTGTAAAACTTCTTTATATATGTCATATTATTTTTTAGTTCATTCGCTAAACATATCAAACCAGAGGAAAATTAGATTGCAAGCTTCTTCATATTTTTTTATACCAACTCAAATATAAAACTGGAAACATTAGTCAACAAAAACAAGGAGATTTGGAAGATTGAAAGCAAAACTGTTCCTAGTTTTAAAGTTTAGGCTATTTCAAAACAATGGTGCTCTTTTCCTTTTCTTTAATCAAGGTGAGTAACATCAAAATTTAATAGTTTAAGTATATAATGGTTCTGTTGCAAGTTTTTCTTCTGGAATTCAGTTGGTGTTGGATATATTTCTTTTGTATAACTCTGTGTTAAGAATGAGTATTATGATGAGCATCTCTATATATTCTACCTGACTTTAGTTCCAGATTTAAAATCCTCAACAAAATTTCATTTTGTTCTTAATTCAAGCCTTAACAAGATATAAGTTTGACATAAAATGCTGGTATTAACAGAAACTTGAGTTTAAAATATGTTTAAGGGAAAAACAGTGGTATTAGTTCTGGAAAATATAAAACTATAGTAGAAAACTAAAATAAGTTAAACCTCAATGATTTTAATTCATGAATTCAGGGTTATGAATGAAATATACATACCATAATACGATTTTTAAATTAATATTATGATTTTCAGTCAAGTGGTTTAGGTGCAGGTTGTCTTTGAACAAATATTGGTTTTTGGGTGATTTCTGGGGATCTATGCGACTGGAGGTTGTCGGGTTGTGTGAGGAGGTGGAGGAGCTTACCAAGGTGTGGGGAAAAATGCCTGGTGATTGGTCAGAGCACGGTGGCGATGGTGGCAATAGTTTGTAGTAGGCAACCCTAATTTTTATGGTAATTGAACTTTTGATCACCGCGACGTCCACCGTGAATTGAGTTGCACGCGGTCTTGGAAGTTGGTAGCTTGGTCGAAGACGAGTTCATGGCCGGGGCTGTTGACCATCAGGTGGTCGAGGTTAGGAGAATGCGGCGTTGACAGGTTCGAGAGGGGAAAAGCTGTTGTGTTCCAGGTTTGGGTTTCGAACCCATTTTCAATTTGGGTTGCCGTGATGACTTTTGAGAGGTCGTGATCATGTCTGGAGGTGGTCAGCGACGTGTCGAAGTTCAGGAGGGTGGCCGGAGTTGGCTGGGGCTACGGTACACGTGCACCGTGCCCATTGTAGTGCTGCAGTGTTTTGGTTGGGTGTAGAGTTTTTGGCCTCGGGATGTACTCGGGTTATTCGAGCATGAGACTCGAAGTAGGGGAAGGATTGACCTGAAGCGATTTTCTTTGGTCTCGGGTGGAGTTGGGTTTCTACAGGTTGAATAAACTGCCTGTAGTTTAAGTTTAAACCCAATTTAAAATAAATTAAATTGTAAGCTAGTTGTAACCAAATGTTAAAACTAGTGTGATGATTAGATTCAAATAAAAGTAAACACCATTTTGAAGTTTGAATTCAAATTTATATTTCTAGTTCATATTTGAAATGAGCTAAAAGTTAAAAAGTTGAAGTTGGGTTTCAGGGTTTAAATCTGACGTTTCTCAGAATTGAAAACCTAAAATATATAAATTAAAGAGTGATTTAAATCCTAAGGTTAAGTTCAATTTTGAATACCTTTGAATCTTAAGGTTTAAAATAGATTTGGATTTGAAAAATCAAGATTTTAATTCAAGTTGTTAAAGGGAAGTCTAAATCCAAGTTTTTAAATCAAAGATAAATTGATGGATTCGAGTTTTACTTCGAATTCAAATCTGAACGATTAAATCAGTTTTAAGCATGATTGTTTTAAAAATAAGTTCAAATAAAATAGTTTTGAAAGTGAATTTGTTGAGGAAAAGTTTTTAAATGGAAAGTAAATAAATTGTTTAACTTGAACTTGCAAGTTAAGACATTAATGTATTTTGAAAATTTTAAGTTTAAATAAAAGTTAGGTAGTTGAATTTAAAAGGGCTTTTCTTATATAAGTTTCATATGTAAGTAATTAATGTTATTTACAAGATTATAAATTGAATTTAAATTTGATAATGTTTAAATAATAATCATTTTGAATCTTAAATTCAAATGATTTTTGAATTTAAATTTAAAATGTAATGTTGATGAAGTCATTAATAAAGAAATAAATTATCTTAAGAATATTAGTTTAATTAAGGAATGACTTATGTATTTAATTTATAAATTAATAATTTAGATTAATTTATACTAGAGATTAATTAAGAAAGTAAATTAAGAAATGTTATTAGTTAATGTAGATAATTAACTAAAGGTTATTAATTAATCAATATATGTGATTACTTTTAGTAATTAATTAGATTAATTAGATAATTTATTGTAAATGGTTAAGTGTAATTACTTGATAAAAGTAAATAAGAGATTAATTACTTATTGTAATTAATTTTGACAAATGATTAAGTTAAGTTAATTAATTTAGTTTAATTAATTTAAGAAAATCATTTGATAAATTGATAAGTGTAATTACTTAGTGTATTAAGGAAGTAATTAATGCTAATTACTGAATGCAATTAGTGGAAGATGATGTGTTAATGGAGTAATTTGGATAATTACTTTTGTAATTAATCAAAGGATTAATGAATGAAGATAATTAATTACGGGTTAATTAATTAATATGAGAAATTAATGATAGTTAATTACTGGAATGTTATTAATCAAGGTGATTAATAATTGTGTTTAACTAAAGATTATTTATTTAGTGTAATTAATTTAAATGAAGTAATTTAAATAAAATTAGAGATCATTAATTAATATAATTAATGATGTAATTAAGAATAGTTAATTAAGGAATAATCAATAATGTGGTGATTAATTTATGTAGTTAATTAAGAATAAATGTAATTAATTATATGTAATTAATAAATGTAGTAATTATATGTTAATTACTATCAATGATTTAAAATAATTAATTTGTGAAATTAATTAAAGACTAATTACTTATTGCAATTTGAGAATGATTAATCAAGAGTGTTCAATCAAAATAAATATCTTGAGAATAATTGATTAATTTGATTTACAATTAATTTAGTGGTTGTATAAGCAGGATTTATAGATGAAGTAATTAATTTAATTTACTTTAAATTAGTTAGAGATAAAAGTAGTTAATTTAATTCATTTTAAATTAATTATAGATTGTGATTTATAAATCGTTGCTTATGGATGAATGTTATTGATATTTTATTTAATGTGAGTAATATCTATGTGATATGGATGCTTGGGTTAAATATGATAATATTTATTATCCGTTTGGATGATAATATTGATTATCTGTATGCGATGATGATATGATTATCTCCTGTGATATTATGAATTATCTATCTGTGTGTATATTGATAATATTGAATTAAACTGTTAAGACTAAATAGACAACTTGGCCTTAAAAGACACGTTTTGGATTTCGATGAGACCGGGATCGGTTTTCCTTATTTGAAACATCCTAAAACCACATCGATTCCAAATTGTTGGCAGGTCGTGAATCTGAAGTGAAGGAGAAGATTCAGAATGCAAGGGTTATCGTCGTTAACTCTGAGGGTGATTCCAAAATGAGTGTAACGAGATAATGCCTTCGGTTTCGTTCGAACGCCGGACGAACTTGTATGGATTGAATGCTTTCAACACATCGTCAGGTGGGCGATGAGCATTCTAAGAAATGTATTCTGTAAAGGTAATCGTAACCTCAAGCCTCATCAACCGGGAATGGCTAAAACAATGGAGGTGCAGCAAGGTTAGGTGGGTCATGCCCAAGCAGCACAAGGATACTTCCCTGTCTAGATGTCCCTTATTTTTCGGTTGTGTGGGCAGTTGGTTGCAAACAACTACGGGGTTATCTTGTTCGGGACTGTTCAGTAAGGAATGGTTCCGGCCTTGTGTTGCAGGGGGTCGGGAGTGATCCTCGGTACGTTGATCTAGGCCACGTACTGTGACGGGCGGTAGCCCAGTTGCCCTGCCATTGTATGGAATCCACAATCCAATAAGTGCCAACGGTTTTGATTGTATTACCCACTTTTGTGGCAAGTAGCTGGAATTTAATCATGTAACAATTTCGGCTATTTTCTATTTACTTGAAAACCCTAGACCTATTATAATATCACTGAATATCCTATCAAATGTTTTGGTTAGCGTAAGGCAAAAACTTACCCATGTTTATGTGTGGGGAGAGTCTTACGTGATACCTTTTGCTTTCAAAAGATTTTCAAAATTAAGCAACTTTAACCTGTTACTCACACCAGACCCATGTCTGACCCAGAGTTTATTTTTGTTTTTCATAACTCCCGGGTACCCAAATTTTTACGGGTAGCCAAGGGATTCAGGTTAGCTTTGACGAATTCTGGAGGTGCAATGAAGCAGGAGGCTTCTGCGTTATAGATATATTAGTATTCCGCTGTGTTGGTATCTCTGAGTCATATTGTTTGAGTTGTATTGTATTAAGTTGTATTAACTAGACAGGTGTTTATAACTGTCTAGTATGTGATGTATTATCTGTATATCTCTGATTGATGTTTTATATTATGCAAATACTTATGTGATTATTATAATTTATTCGTTCCGCTGTGAGATTCTGATGTTGTTATTCTTTCTTCTCTATCATTTCTATGTTCTCATCCCTTTCTTTCTTCAAGACGATACGGTTTTCCGGGCGAAGAAACCCGGGCCGTCACATACATCCTCCAACCTTCTGTTGGGCAATCCACCTTTCACTTTCTACCATATCATTATTTCCATCCTTTCGTTCTCATCCATAAGTACCCTATATCGCAATAATAACCTGCCCACCAACTGCAAAAGGGTACTCTGGAACGTACTATTCCGGACGAGCATCTAAATTTCGATTCACACCAAGCTCCGTAGGATGGACTACAAGCCCATCAACGTCCTGATAAACAAGAAGTAGGGGTATGCCGTTAGCCCTTAAGGTTCGGTGTCGACCCGTTTGGAGGAATCGATGTCGATCCATCCCTATTACCTAGGGATTGGTCCCGGCCACTTCACCGCATTCTCTTACATATTTGCTCTATTTCCACGATCCCTTTTCTCATTTCCTATAGCTCCTACTACTTGAACTCCTTGATCCAAATGAAAATTATATCTAAATCCTTGGATTTTCACTTCAATAGTTTTTATTGCTCTAGCTTGTCCAACCTCCTTGAGGAAATTCTGCATCATCTCCTCTTGCATCTTCATTATTCGCTCGTGCATAGCATTCACCATTGTTTCCATCTCCTGCCTAGTGATGTGCGCAGAGGTCTGATTAGCTCCAACTCTTAAAGGATACCTCTTGACTTCGTCCATGGCGACTCCTTTCTACTAGCTCTCTCATTGAAGATTTCCCATCCATTACGCCAATTTCGAGCTCCAAACTTTTTTCATAGTAGCGGGTGCAAGTATTCTAAGTGAAAGCACCAAAATGTATATGGCAAAAGTGGCCACCTATACCTAAATAGTACAAAAAAACTACCAACCCAATAACAATACCAATATCAATGAAAGAATAATATACATTCATATCAAAGATACAATGCAGGAAAGTAAATGAACACTCGAATTTTATAGTAGCTCGGCAAACATTGGCCTATTTCCCATCATATAATCTTATTATTTATATTGTAAGATTACAAGTATAGATGTTCTTGCCTTAGAAAATTAATAAAGACATGGAAAGGAGTGATGAAAAATAGCCAGCGAGAAGATCCCCAAAATAATCTATGAACCCTGTATTTATAGGTGTAGACGACCAAATATCTTTTTGAAATTTTCGGCAGTAGAATCTCGAGATGTAGATGTGGTAACCCAGAAAATTCCAAGGCCCAATTTACAAGGAATAGGGGACAGCCCCATCATACTTTATAGGCTACATGGTGGCATTTGGCTACTTCTATGGATCCCACATGTTGCATACTTCTCGTTTCAAAGTTTCACATATAGTTGACTTCTGGCTTTTGAGATATTGATCGTTTACCATTGAGTTGTACCGCTAAGTTGATGCGATCCGATCTCTTGTATAGGAGGTAGGATCATACCCAATCCCTTACCCATACGAGATAATAATCCACTCCTAAAGCATTTCGTAGAGTCCATATCATTGGTTCGTATGATCACTACTTCATATTATTATCTATGCTTAATTTCTAGACTGTACAATAATCACTCAAGGCTACCAGCCTGGACGACAGTCAAGTCTAACTTGTCAAGTCAGTTCAAATATAACTAGATCAAAATTCCATATAATGTAAAGATTATTCCTTCCCTAGAGGTTGTATTCCTATCTGATACCTTGTAATAACCCCGATTTCTAGACATTCGGTAACTGGATAATTAATTGGTTTGTTCAATTGAACAGATAAAAATTCTGACAATGAAAGATATCTGGTTATGTAAGTGAATTTGAGAATATAATAAAAATTGGATTTTAAACCTCTGGATAAATATTTGATAATTTCCTAATATAATTACTTAAAATTTGACAAGTTATCTTTTGAAACAAATAATAGTATGTGTGTGTATGGGTATAAGAAGATTTTAAGTAGAAATATTATTACTTTCAAACAAATTGAATTTGTGTTTGTTTAAGTAAAAATATATTTGTGTCTGTTGATTTCTAATTGGATTTTAATTTGAATTTCAATTTAGAATTCAAAAGATAGATATTAAACATATTTGGATTTCTAAATATATTATATATGATTTATTTAGAATATTTTTTTATATTATTCTCTTTTAAAAGGTTTTGTATATATAAATTAAGAAAGTGTTTATAAATTAGAAAATTAAATATAATATATATATATATAAATCATTTTTCTCATGCAAAGACATATGTAAGGTTAATAGCATATTAAATAACAAGTTTATAGTAATTATAGCATGCAAATGACATTTGTAAGACAATTGAACAAGTGTCCATTATTCTCCCATTTTTTAAAATAATTAAGCTTAGTTATATAACATATCTCCATCCCTCTCTTCCATTTTTTTCCTCTATCTTCATTTCAAGTCCGTAACACAAATTATACGAATAAAAAATAAAGCCTGAAATCAAATTTCCCAAGCCGAAAAGTTAATTCTAACAGCAAAATCATTTCAATAAAACAACGATAATCATCAACATTTTTTTAAAACCTGGAGATCAGTTTAAGCTGCAATTCAACAAATCAAACCAAGATTCAATCAGTTATCAAATCAAGTTTCAAAGACCTAAAGCATTTCCAGATCAAGATTTATTTGAAAAACCAGGATAATTTCCTAGCTTCCAATATTAAACTCAACTTCCACATCTCCTTAGTACAAAGTCCAGGCGAGTAAATAGTTTTTTAAAAAAAAAATAGTTTTAGTTCTAGATTTCATTTAGATGTATGTATGAAAATCATGTTGTAAGCCTGAATACTTGGATTGAAATTAATGCATGTATGTATATAAGTGTTTAATGCCAATGTATTTCCAGTGTATAAACAATATAGTCTCTGTTGTGTAATTAAAGGATTTTATTTCTAAATAAATTCAATATCTCATTATTGAATCATTGTTAGCCTTTGATTTGCAAATGAAAAATGATTGAAATCATGAATTATCACTATAAAAAGAATTCTAGGAATTTGTATTAAATATTTGTCTCAAAATTTTATAAACAATAGTAAAATTTGTATTTGGATCAAAAATTGATAAATTCAATTCTAAGATTGGATTTCACTATTGAACTCGTGACAGAAAATCATGAACTTTAATATGTATATCATGATTTTTAGTTTGATAATTAGTGGGTTTTCTTTAGTTGAACGGTTGGGTCAATTTGGGTGATTTCCATCGATCAACGACGAATTGGGCGGAATGTTTGGGCCTAAAGTTTGAGTGAGGGACGAAGATCATCAGAAAAATGGTGCTCGAATTTTTAGGCCATCGGAGTGGCCATGCGACGACAAAGTATTGTTTAACATATAGGTTGTGCCATCCATATTTCCTAAGAACTGCAAAATTTGGACTTGATCAGCGGCGATCGTGAGGTGTGATGTAGGAACCGGAAGACGAGGTGGAGCTGCGGTGGAGATGGCGAGGCTTCTCGAGGCAGGGATCGTCGGAGATGGGTTAATTTTCAGTGCGGATGGGTTTCCAGATTATGGACTTTGGTCCGATTTCGATTAACGATTGAATCGAGATATTTGGTATCAAGTTGCGAGGTTCACCGGCGAGATGTTAGGGTCGGCGTCGATGGTTGGAGCATCATTGGCCGCTGGTGTAGGTGCACACGTGCACATGCATATAAGGGAATGATGGATGAAGGTTTGGGCTAGGGTTTAAGCCCATCAATATTGGGGTTATTCTCAAAGATGAGATCGTGTTTAGGAGGAGGTAACTCGAGTTGTACACGAGTATGTTTGTTGGTGATGGTAGCCTTCAAATTTTTATATTTAAATATTAAAAATCAAAATTTAAGTTAGATTTGGGAAGAGGTGGTTTACTCGGGGCTAGTCCTGGGGGGTCTTCGGTTTGAACCCGAAGTTAAGTGAAACTTATATTTCAAAGGTTTTAAAATTCAATGTTTTTGAAATTCAAATTCAAATCTAGTTTAAACTTTTTATATAAACTTACTTTATATAATAAGTGTTTCTTTAACAATTGATAAAGAAGTTTTGATAATTTTAATTTTGTTAAATTTAAAGTGATTTTAAACCTTGAGTTAGAAATGAAAGTTTAAGATTTTTATAAAAGCAAGTTTTGAAATACAAATTGAAATTAGTTTTTAAAACTTCTACTTGACAATGTTTTAAGTTATTTAAGGAAGTTAAGTTTCACTAACTTTAAAATTATCAAGTTAAATGATATTTTATTCTAAAAACTTAATTAATGATTTAATTAAGTAAAGGTAATTATAATGAAAAAATGTTTTAAAAATGATAATGGTACTAAAGCATTAATAAGATAAAGTTTAATCTTAAGATAATTAAGGTTTAATGCCTTGAGATTAATAAGTTGATTAAGAAATTTAAGTCTAATCACTTAATTTAATTAATAAATGACAAGGGATGATTAATCCATAATTAATCAAAGAGCAATTAAAGATTAATCAAGGGTAATTAAGGATTAATCAAATAGTAATTAAGAGTTGATTAATTGGTAATTATGGATTAGTTAATTTGTAATTAAGGTTGTTAGTTAATAATTAAGTTTTATTAATTAATAATTAAAGGATAATTAATTTGTTAATTAAAGATTAATTAATTAATTATAAAAGTAATTATGGATTAATTAATTTGTTTTGAGAGATATTGATTAATAATTAAGGTTATAATCAATAGTTAATGGATAATTAATCAGTTAATTAAAGGTTAATTAATTGATTATAAAAGCAATTAAGGATTTATTACATTGTATTGAAGGAGATTAATTGATAATTAAGGTTTATCAATTAATAATTAAAGAATAATTAATCTATAATTAAAGATTAATTAAATGGTTTATAGGGTAATTAAGTGATGAATTACCGAGTTATAATTAATGAGATGAATGTGATTAATTAATTTATTAATTAATTAAAGATAGTCACTTGGTAATCGATTAAGTATAATTAGTTCATGAGATTGATAAGTGTAATTACTTACTGAATTATTTGATGGATAAATTACTGGATATAATTAATATAAGGGAAATTACTTAATGGGAAGTAATTAAAGGTTAATTACTTAGGAGAAATAATTAAGGATTAATTATTTGGTATAATTAATTAAAAGATTAATACAACTAATTAAGGAGTTAATTAATTAAGATAAGTAATTATAGGATGGTTAATTACTGTTTATGATTGATTAAGGCTGATTAATGGAAGTAATTAATTAGGGATCGTTAATTAATGTAATCAATTAATGTAGTTAATGAAAGTAATTAAAGATTAATTATTGTAAATGGTTAAGGATAATTAATTAGTGTAATCAATTAAAGGATAATTACTTTATGTAATTGAAGATAATTAATCAAGGTTGATTAATTAAGATGGACATTCTAAATATCATGTAACCTCCCTTCCATCTGTAACAAGCGATGGTGATTGTGTCTCCACTGTAACCTCCCTTCCATCTGTCTCTGTTCGCCGCCGCTTCCTCCTTTCATTCTCTTATCTTCCATCCCCCCTTCCCTCTTCGCCCCTCCCTTATTCCATGCCGTCGAACGAGTTTTCGCGTACTTCGATTTTGTCATCAGATCTGGCTCGAGGTTCTGGCGAGCCATTGGGTGCTGCTCCTCCGATTCGAGTTCCTGAATTGCCTCTAGCTGAGCATGTTTCACCGAGGCCGTTGTCTGGTATAATGTCAGAAATCTCATCTCCGGTGTCATCTTTACCTTCGGTGCTTGGTCCCGTTCCTAATTCTGGTAAGTCCTACTTGTCAACGTTTTTAGCTGCTTCACCTTCGAACGCTTGGTCGTCTTTGGCCGTGAGTCTTCCAGCTGACTCTGGTTTGGTAGATGGTATAGTATCACCTGATATTCCTGGTTGTAAGTTGGATAAGAGGGTGGAGCCGGCCGTTGTAATTGCGAATAATACATGTTATACTTCGGTGTCTATAGATTGTGTTGTTGAAACCAATACCAGTGTTGATGCAGGGTTTGGAACTGGAGTAAAATTGGGTGGCACATCAAATGTTTGTTGTATTGACAATGCCAATGAACCCATGACAGTTGTATCTCATGATGTGAATGTCCCTACTCCATCTCGGCCTGCTACTAGTTGGTCTTCTTTGTTTACCAAGCTGCCAAGAAACGCGGGTTTTCACTCTCCTCGTCGTTTTGAATTAGTTGAGCACGAGGGAGTTATGGTTCAACCCGTGGAAGTAATTATGGCCGGCGTGGATTATTGGAAAGACCATTTGGTTGGGTTCTTTCTTGATTCTAATCCTCCCTATCACGTAGTTAAGTCGAAGTGCAATATGGTGTGGAAGCCTAGAGGTGGGTTGTCTGTTCACTATGATAATGAAATGTTCTTTCTTAAGTTTGCGCGTAGTGATGAAAGGCAACGTATTCTGGAAGCTAACCCTCTCCTTATAGATGGTAAACCGTTCATTATCACTACGTGGAGTCCTTCAGCGGATCGTGCGAAGGAACGAGTATTATCTATTCCTCTCTGGGTCCATTTTTCTCATATTCCTTCTGTTCTCCAACCACTTATTGGGATTGACTGGCTTGCTGGTCTGGTTGGTAAGGTGATATGTTACGATACTAATACTGTAGCAAGAAAGAAGCTTGTTTATGCCAAAGCTCTTATTGAGATCGCTCCTGACAAACCCTTGCCTATGGTTTTAAAGGTCAAACTAGATGAGAGACATGTTGCTGAAGTCAGAGTTAGCTATAGTTGGAAACCTGAGATTTGTGATTCCTGTCAGTCTTTTGGTCATTGTGCGGTGGCCTGTCCTGGTCTGGTTGTCCCCTATGATGACCGAACGCCTCTTCCTCGACCTCCTGTCCGGACTTGGGTTAGGAAGTTTGATGATCTTGCTCCTTCTGAACCTTTAGCTGTTGAGCCTCCTGTTCCTGATATAGTAGCCCCTATTGTGGATCCTCTTGCTATCCCATTGGCAAGCGTTGCTCCTTCTGGGTCTGTGCCTGCTTTAGCCCCAGCCTCTGTTTCTCCTCCTACTTCCCTTGAGGTGGAACCTTCTGCTTCCGCTACTGATATGATTTCCTGGTACTCGGATGAGCGTGCTTGGGTTCACTCTCCTTCTGACATGAGATATTCGCCTGAGAGGGACATTTTTTATGCCTTTATTAGTGAGATTGGTGGCGAGAGTCGATGTCTTATGTATCATATTGTGGGAGAAGGATTGTGCCTCATTACAGATGGTGAGTTAGGGGAGGAGAACAAAAGTCATTTTTACGATGTCACTTGGGATAGGAAATTTCTTTACTCGCCTAGTTCAGTTGGTTATGATCCTCGTTTGGCTGCTCTCTTCGCTGGGTATTCGCATGTTATTGGTCCATCTACGGTTGATGGACGGCGAAATTCTTCCTCCTCTGAGGAAGAATAGTTCTGTTGTATTGGTAGTTTAGGCTTTTCTGTCTAACTCCTGTTCTTTATTTTTTCTATCTATTCTCCATCTTAGTTGCTCTGTGCATGTACAGAGTACCTGTTCTCACATTTTTATATACAGTGGCACGACCCACTATAAATCCGGCTAGCTTTGCTAAAAAAAATTAAGATGGATAATTAAAAGATGATTAATTAATTGGTTTGTAATTAATTAATAATTAAGTAAAGGTAATATAAGTGAATAAAAGATTAGTAATTAATTTAATTAGAGATAAATTAAATTAATTTTGGAAGTGTTCCATCTTGCTTATGATTGATTAAATGATGATTAAATGTAGCGGTCCGCACTCAGCCTTCGAAAATCGGCACCGAATATGACACTCATATTCAAATGCCGCAGATCCCAACGTCGAATCTGATTTGTCGGAGCTTATAGCACATCAAGTACCACACAGCGGAAGACATGAATATATCAATATACCACATTGATATAATATCTGATACAACTGAATGATAAAATGAATATTAATATACATCAGAGATACAAGAGATAGCAGCGGAAAGAAAATAGAAAACACTAGCAGCGAAACATAATCTCCAATATGAAAAGTCGTTTTCAAAAAAGAACTCTATTATCGTCAATCTCCATCTCCAAGGCACCAATCCAGATATAGCTCGAACTCCCAATATAGATGCACAAAGAATAGCAAGGTCAGTCATCCAAAGACTGAACTAGCTCCAGATAATCTACTAAACCTGACTATCTGAAAAAAAACCAACTCTAGACTGCCCGTGTGGAAAAATTGTGGGCACCCAGTGTTTAGGAAAGAAATAATAAACTCCAGGTCAGTCATGGGACTGGTATGAGTAACAAAAATAGCCTATCTTTAAAAACAAACAACAAAAGAATTTAAAATTCAAATTCGCAATGCTTTTTGGAAAATAAAACTACCGTAAGGCCTCCCGCCACACACACACTGCAAACGCAGAATTGGTGGTGATTTCTCCTTATGATAGTCAAATATGCTTGACACAAAAAATTTCTTTATTAGTTCATAGCGCAGAAAAACATTCCAAAAATATAATATTAATATTAGCCAGCGTAGACATTCCAAACTATGCCTACTATAGCTACCATCTAAAAAATGGAGCGCCGCCATAAGTAAATGGCAGGTTATACAACTAAAACTGTATGGGCGCGTATTGTTTTGTTTGGGCTACCTCCGTAACTAGGTAACTACTACTCGAGCATGCCTGTAACAACCCGCATATTTTATGATTGAGTATTTAAATATTCTATTTAAATATTTCATCATTAGTTAGACTTTAGTCTGAAAAGCTAGTTTTTGCAAATAGTCGAATTAGGACTCGAGACCACCCCCATTGAGTTCAAAATGAGGTTTGCGACCTTTTTGAGTATAAACTTTGATATGTTTGGAGTTAGTGGAGTTTCGCTACTTTTCACTTAGGGCTTTGGTTTTGTTTCAGCCCATTAGACCCAAGCTTCGCCCCTCTCCTCTTCATTACTTCATTTCTATTTCCTTATACTCAAGCTTTAGCAACAATAGAGAGAGGAATGGGAAACTAAAACTCCAAGCCCTAATTTTCCTTTGCAAATCAAGTTCTAGCTCCAAATCTAAAGAAAAGCTATTGGTAAGCATCATCTTCTTCTTCTCCAAATCATTCTCCTTTCAATTTCAGAAAATTCCTAAACCTAACTTTGGGAATGTTCTTCTTTGAGCTTAGATTCAAGCTCATTTGGGTTGTGTTTAAGTGTGGTTGATTCTTCCTTTGCTTTCAAGCTTCTCCTTCCTTAATTTTGGGAAAAGGTGAGATTTTTATCTCACATCTAAGTCTATGATTATCTTTGATTGTTAGGTATGAATTCCTAACACTTATTCATGTGCATTTGATTTTGATTTGGATTGGTTTTGTGAATATTCCAATTTTTAGTGTTTTTGGTTCAAATCTTCAAAAATCATAGATTTGTTGTTTGAACATGCTTTTGGTGATGCATCGAAGAGCCTATTGGGCTAGGTAGCTGATTCGCTTAAATCCCTAAGGTCGTTGCTCGACCAAATGCATTTTGGAAGGAATTCGCCTTCATTTAGATAGGCTTGGAAGTGCAATAAACAGGTTCCAATCGACTGGAATTTTGGTCCAGTCGACTGACCTGCTACCTGAGCACATCCAAGGTTTTGGTCCAGTCGACTGGCGTACTGAGTCCAGTCGACTGACCAACATCCCGCGAATATTCTAGGACTGAGTTCACTCGACTGAACTCAGTGAGCCAGTCGACTGACCTGCTCTTAAATGCCTATTATGCCTATTTTGTCTATTTCTCTTGTGTTTCCAAATTTAATCGATTCGGGTTTATTCCCAATTGTTGTATCAATTGTTATTCGACTTTGATGACTTCTATTTTGGGATTTTTAGGAATATCCATTTTGATGGATTTGATATTGATTTCTTTGGAATTAATTCACGTCTTCGTATGTGAATTTGGGTGATTGATTGTTTCTATAATCAATTTTGTGCTTTGTCATTTTAAAAATATAAAGGTTTCAATACTAGTAGTAAATATCACAACTCTTATATCAAAACGATTTCAACTCTATTTTAAATATCAAGCTCGTTTCTTAAACCGTTTTTCCAATTTACTAGTATTTACATACCTTTACGTCAATCGTATGAGAAATCTAATTAAACATCTTAGTAAAACAAGTGGTATAAAATGCTTGCAGTTACTTCGTCGGTTAATTCTTGGACTTGTTCGATTGAATTTCTTGTGACAATTTTATAGTGGAGATCTACAATTTCTTCGTAAATTTTTGAGTTAAGCTAGTGGTTATGGGACATCAAGCTAAGCTCATATATTTACTAGCTTAGTGTAATTGACACTTCTTGATGATTGATGATTATCATTTTTGTGATTTAGACTAGTAATGTGAGATGTCTCTTTGTCAGCGAGGGAGACTAAACCACGTTTTTAGTGGAGCTTCGGCTTGGTGGGGTAGAGACCCATCGACTCAAAGGTCTTCGGGCCGTTTTGTGGAGCCTCGGCTCAAAATTAATGGTTAGCAACCATGGAATAGCTTTCCATTTTGTGACACACGTGTTGGTGAGTTTTCATACTCCCATTTTGGGATAGGCCTCCCCCTTTCCGTGATTTCTGGATTTCCATTGATGATTTCTGGAATTTGGGTTTCACCAATTTTCGTGATTTACATTGATAAGTTTTATCAATATTTGTGCATTGGTGAATTTGTGTGTCATTAACTTTTGTGATTGGCATTGGTATAATTGTCAATATTTATGGTGGTAAATGAGTAAAGAGTATGACAATCCTTTTTATCTTTGAGAAGATTCATGTGATATTGATTAATCTCTTGTTGATTTTCAATTACATACTTATCATAATATGGCTTTATGCTTATCTTACGTTTTTGTTATATCTCTTATTCTATACCATTTTATCTGATATTTATAGCAAGACTGATCTGTTTATTATTTTCTTATTAAATAATACTCGGGTCAGATCGAGATATTACATGTGCTTCTGCTTGACTTCTCATTTGGTATTATTATCCTGACTTTTGGCTAACTACTTAGATTAGTATTTTTTGGTTGTATACATTTGGGATGTAGACTAATTGATGTGTACTTATTCTTTTGTGTAGCACTTGTAACTATTCTTTTGTGATATTGTGGGTCTTGTTAGACCACTACTCTGACATACACTTTCATGTGTAATATTCATATCTATTTCCGCCTTTGTGATATGAATTATCTGTGACTGATTTAAGTTATATTTATTTCTATATTTGTTTTAGAAGATTATATAGTAGCTTTGAGTTTGTATCGGCATGTCGGATTCCCACTTGAAATGAAATGCATGTTATTCTATCTGACATATCGACGCTCGCACAAAGCAATTACACGGATGGTCGCTTCTTAACAGCCTTATTCTCCACGCTAGCTGACGGCATTACACTATAGTGTCCTTGGCTAGCATGGGTATAGAGGTGGGGCGACACAGCTTGGTATCAGAGCCAAACATCGGAACAATGTAGAATAATTTAACAAGGATCGTCGTCCTAAGTCCATCTTAGGAGTCATGCCTTAGGATTTTATTTATGTCTCCGAACCGTCCTGTCCTATTTTCTTTTGTGACTCCTAGTTTTATCAATCATTATTGTTTGATATTCATTTTGTGAATAAACTTTTTCTTCTCCTTCTTTCTTTCTTAATGAAGAGAAATGGTTAGACCTAGCCGTCCTAGCGCCGGTCAATCTAGTGCCACTCCCTAAGATGGAGTATTTACGTCTGCCCAGCAGCTTCTTGATCTAGTAAAGAATGCTCAAGCAGCCGGTTCTAATCCGTAGTCTACTCACCCTATGTCTGGATTTGCACGTTTGTACAACGATTATACCCATTTGGGTGGGAAGCCATTCAAAGTTTCTGAAACCATTATTGAGGTCCAAGCTTGGCTTAGATCTTATGATCAAATCTTTTCTAACATAAATCTAATTGATCTTCACCGAGTTCAGGTGGCCTCTAGTATGCTCCAAGAAAGAGCATTAGATTGGTATGAGCTTCTTATTTCTGATAATATTGAAGCAGATCTTACTTGGGAGAAATTCCGGGAACGATTCGAATTAAAATTTGTGCCAGAAGCAGAGAAAGTGACATTGGCTCGTCGCTTCATTGACCTTGTTCAAGGTGAATCCTCTATGGCAGGTTATGTCGCATCCTTCGAGTCACTTTCTAAATATGGGGTCGAATACATAAACACCCCATTGAAGAAGAACCAAAGATTTGTCTATGCCTTGAAAAAAAATCTCAAGAAGACATTACTTCTAGAATTAGAAGTTCCTTTTGATCAACTCATTGATATCGCTCTTCGACTTGAAGAGGCTGATAGAGTAAGTGACGATGAGGTTGGGAGTGCTAAACGAAACTTCACCAACAAGAAAAGGCCTAATAAGTTCAAGGGTCCATATCCCAACAATAGGAGAGGGAAGCGAGCCTCTCCGGCGATTAAGACTTCTACCTCAAGTGGTGGGCAATGCTACCACTGTGGTTCTAAGGACCATTATGCGAATAAGTGTTCAAAGCCCCATGCTTATTGCTATTGCAAAAGCCCGGACCATTATATATCTTCGTGTCCCAGACAGAAGGCAGGAAGGAGGGAAAGCTTAATGTGGTGCAAACTCCGAGTAACACTTCTCGTGGTCAAGGTACTTCTTATTCTATCCTTGATGGCATTAATTTATTTCGTTATCAACCTATTCGAGTTCTTTTTGATACGGGTGCGTCCCATTCTTTTATATCGAAAAAACTTGTTGATACTTTTTCTTTAAGTGTTGTTGCTTTAATGACTTCTTTGAGAATTGTGAATCCGGTTAGTCGATCCGCAACAATCATGTTATTGTATAAAGATGTCAAAATTATTTTGTGTGATTACTCTTTCCGTGCCGATTTTCATGTTATGCGTTACCTTAGCTTCGGAATAATTTTGGGAATGGATTGGCTTAACCGTTATGAAGCTCAAATCCTATGTCCCGAGCGAACTATTCATCTTCGACATCCTCAATCAGTTAAGAAGATTTCTATTGATCTTAATGATTTGGATTCCAACTTGGCATCATCTTTATACTCTTTAAATCCTGATGATGATGATGATAATGATGACGAGGAAGATGTCATTTCTCTTACTCACGTTGTTCGTGAATTTTTCGACATATTTGATCCTGTTTTAGGATTACCACCTAAGCGAGCAATTGAGTTCAAAATAAATCTCATCCCTAGAACTCAACCTATCACTCGTCCTCCTTATCGTATGTCGAATAAAGAAAATGAGGATATGCGCAAACAATTATCCGAATTGGACACAAAGCAATTTATTCTTTCTAGTTCCTCTCCTTGGGGCGCTTCTGTTATTTTTGTGAGGAAATCTGATGGTACCCTTAGGCGTTGCGTTGACTACCACAAGGTTAATGATCTTACTATCAAGAATAAATCTCCATTACCTCGGATTGATGATCTATTTGATCAACTTAGTGGTGCTAGAGTCTTTTCAAAATTGGACTTGGCAACCGCTTTCATTAGCTTCGTATTGCAGAGGATAGCATTCCTTTGACCTCGTTGCATACTCGTTATGGATCTTATGAATGGCTTGTTATGCCATTAGGTTTAATGAATGCTCCGGCTTATTTCGTTGATCTTATGAATAGAGTTTTCAAAGACTTCCTCGATCGATTTGTTCTCATCTTTATTGATGATATTCTTGTGTATTCTAAAACCGAGGAGGAACATGAAAAGCATCTTCATATTGTGTTGGAAACTCTTAGTAGCAATCAGTTGAAAGCAAAATTTTCTAAATGCCACTTTTGGAAATCTCATGTGAAGTTTCTTGGTCATATTATTTCCAAATCCGAAATTTCCATGGATCCTTCAAAGATCGTTGTGATTCAAAACTGGAAGAGACCGGAGAGTGTGACGGAAATCCGTAATTTTCTCGGATTGGCGGGTTATTACCGTCTTTTTATAAAAGAATTTTCAAAAATTTCCGTGCATCTTACTAGCTTAACAAAGAAAGGTGTTAAATACATTTGGTCGGACAAATATGAAGCTTCTTTTCAGAAACTAAAAGAACTCCTTTCCGATGCTCCTATTCCTGTTATTCCCGAGGGGAATCAAGATTTTTTTGTTTATACCGATGCTAGTCGCGTTGGTTTGGGTGCCGTTCTTATGCAAAGAGAACGTGTTATTGCTTACGCTTCTAGGCAATTGAACCAGTCGAGTCTAGGTATGCCACTCATGATTTAGAGCTCGCGGCTATTGTTTTCGCTCTTAAAATTTGGCGTCATTATCTTTTGGGAGAGAAATTTATTCTCTATACCGATCATAAATCTTTGAAGAATTTATTTTCCCAAAAGGAACTTAATTTGCGTCAACAACGTTGGCTCGAATTCCTTGCATCGTATGATCTTGATATTCTTTGTACTCTAGGAAAGGGAAATCGTGTTGCCGATGCACTTAGTCACAAGCAACAAGAGGTTTTTTCTATGATGATATCCGAATGGAATGATCTCGGGTTTTATCCACTTGTGAGATTCGAGATCGTGTTTTCGATTTATGTTCATCTCTGGTTTTATGTAACCTTACTCATCCTTCTCTTTTAGACCGCATTCTTGAAGATCAAAAGCTACATCCCGAACGGGCTCTTCTTGGCCAAAATTTTAGGGGTAAAATTGACATTGAAGGTTTGAATGAATTTGACATTGATTCTCGTGGCGGTATTCGAAAATTTGGTAGACTTATCGTGCCAAGTAATAGTGATCTTCGTAAAGACATTTTCGAAGATTCTCATCGCTCTAAATTTAGCATTCATCCCGGTAGTAGTAAAATGTACGCGGATATGAAGTGACTTTATTATTGGGAGGGAATGAAATATGATATTTCTAACTTTGTTAAGTGTTGCATGACTTGCCAACTTATCAAGGCCGAGCATCAAAGGCCCGGTGGGTTATTGCAACCTTTCGAAATTCCAATTTGGAAGTGGGATCAAATTTCCATGGATCTTATAGACGGCCTTCCCCGTTCTCGTTCGGGTCGTGATATATTATAGGTGATAGTTGATAGACTTACTAAATCCACCCATTTAATTCCCGTTCGGTCCAATTGAATCGTTCCTCTTTTGGCCAAACTCTTTATTAAAGATTTTGTAAAATTGCATAGGGCTCATACTTCTATTGTCAGTGATCGTGATCCATTGTTTACTAGTGGATTTTGGAAGAGTCTTCAAAAAGATTTGGGAACGAAGCTTAATTTTAGCACCGCTTATCATCCTCAGTCCGATGGACAAAGCAAGCGTGCGAATCAAACTCTTGAAGATCTTCTTCGTTCTTGTGTTCTTGATTTTGGTGGAATTTAGGAAGATCATATTTATCTTGTCGAGTTTTCCTACAATAATAGCTTCTAATCAACTATTGGTATGGCACCTTTTGAGGCACTCTACGGAAGGCCATGCCGATTTCCTTCTTGTTGGCTTGAGGCCGGTGAGAAGCTGGATTTAGGTCCAGATTTTATTCGTGATTCCACAGAAAAGATCGACCTTATTCGTTATAGGATGAAAGAAGCCCAATGTAGACAAAAATCCTATGCCGATAACTGAAGAAGGAAATTAGAATTTTCTGTGGGAGGTTTTTGTGTTTATTCGTGTTTCACCTATGAAGGATGTTGTGCGTTTCTGTCGATCGGGAAAGTTAGCACCTCGATATATCGGTCCATTTCCTATCAACGAACATATTGGTTCCAGGGCTTATCTCCTCTTATTACTAGCTCAATTTTCTGCTATTCATAACGTGTTTCATGGTTCTCAATTATTCGAGACTCCTTTTTTCTTGAGCCCGGTGTTGTGGAAGTAATTGAAGTTTCGCCTAATTTAACTTATGAGCAATGTCCTATTCGTATTATTTTTTCGGAGGTCAAACGCCTTCGAAATAAAGATGTTCCTCTTGTGGAAGTTCAATGATCCTCAAATCCTAAGGATTACTCTTGGGAATCCAGAGAATTCATCGAGCAAACACATCCCGACTTAATTACTCGTGCTCTTTGAGGTGAACTTTTTAACTCAAATTTCTTTTGTGTTGAATATGCATCTATGATTGTTACTTTATATTTTCTTCTTAAATATTGCAAGGACACAATTTCTTTAAGGAGGGGAGTCTGTAACAACCCGCACATTTTACGATTGAGTATTTAAATATTTTATTTAAATATTTAATCGTTAGTCAGATTTTAATCCGAAAAGCTACTTTTTGTAAGTAGTTGAATTAGGACTCGAGACCACCCCCATTGAGTTCAAAATGACGTTTGCGACCTTTTTGAGTATAAACATTGATATGTTTGGAGTTAGTGGAATTTTGCTACTTCTTCACTCAGGGCTTTAGTTTTGTTTCAGCCCATTAGACCCAAGCTTCACCCCTCTCCTCTTCATTACTTCATTTCTATTTCCTTATACTCAAGATTTAGCAACAATGGAGAGAGGAATGGGAAATTAAAACTCCAAGCCCTAGTTTTCATTTGCAAATCAAGTTCTAGCTCCAAATCCAAAGAGAAGCTATTGGTAAGCATCGTCTTTTTCTTCTCCAACTCATTCTCCTTTCAATTTCAGAAAATTCCTAAACCTAACTTTGGGAATGTTCTTCCTTTGAGCTTAGATTCAAGCTCATTTGGGTTGTGTTGTAGTGTGGTTGATTCTTCCTTTTCTTTCAAGCTTTTCCTTCCTTATTTTTGTGAAAAGCTAAGATTTTTATCTCACATCTAAGTCTATGATTATCTTTGATCGTTAGATATGAATTCCTAACACTTATTCATGCGCATTTGATTTTGATTTGGATTGGTTTTGTGAATATTCCAATTTTTAGTGTTTTGGGTTCAAATCTTCAAAAATCATAGCTTTGTTGTTTGAACATGCTTTTGGTGATGCATCGAAGAGCCTATTGGGCTAGGTAACTGATTCGCGTAAATCCCTAGGGTCGTTGCTCGATCGAATGCATTTTGGAAGTAATTTGCCTTCATTTAGATACGCTTGGAAGTGCAGTAAACAAGTTCCATTCGACTGGAATTTTGGTCCAGTCGACTGACCTGCTACCTGAGCACATCCCAGGATCTAGTCCAGTCGACTGGCGTACTGAGTCCAGTCGACTGACCAACATCCCGCAAATATTCCGAGACTAAGTTCAGTCGACTGAACTCAGTGAGCCAGTCGACTGACCTGCTCTTAAATGCCTATTATGCCTATTTTTGTCTATTTCTCTTGTGTTTCCAAATTTAATCGATTCGGGTTTATTCCCACTTGTTGTATCAGTTGTTATTCGACTTTGATAACTTCTATTTGGGATTTTTTTGAATTAGTATCCATTTTGATGGATTTGATATCGATTTCTGTGGAATTAATTCATGTCTTCGCATGTGAATTTGGGTGATCGATTGTTCCTACAATCATTTTTGTGCTTTGTCACTTTAAAAAAATAAAGGTTTCAATACTAGTAGTAAATATCACAACTCTTGTATCAAAACGATTTCAACTCTATTTTAAATATCAAGCTCGTTTCTTAAACCGTTTTCCAATTTACTAGTATACACAAACCTTTACCTCACTCATATGAGAAATCTAATTAAACGGCTTAGTAAAACTAGTGGTATGAAACGCTTGCATTTACTTTGTCGGTTAATTCTTGGAATTGTTCGATTGAATTTCTTGGGACAATTTTATAGTGGAGATCTACAATTTGTTCATAAATACTTAAGTTAAGCTAGTGGTTATGGGACATGAAGCTAAGCTCATATATTTACTAGCTTAATGTAATTGACACTTCTTGATGATCGATGATGATCATTTTTGTGATTTAGACTAGCAATGTGCGATGTCTCTTTTCTGCAAGGGAGACTAAACCCCGTTTTTAGTGGAACTTCGGCTTGGTGGGGTAGTGATCCATGGTCTTCAGACCGTTTTAGTGGAACTTCGACTCAAAGGTCTTCGGGCCGTTTTGTGGAGCCTCGGCTCAAAATTAAAGGTTAGCAACCATGGAATAGCTTTCTTTTTTGTGATGCACCTGTTGGTGAGTTTTTATACGCCCGTTTTGTGATAAGCCTCCCCCTTTTTGTGATTTATGGATTTCCATTGATGATTCCTAGAATTGGTGTTTTTACCTATTTTCGTGATTTACATTGATAAGTTTTATCAATATTTGTGCATTGGTGAATTTGTGTGTCATTAACTATTGTGATTGGCATTGGTATAATTGTCAATATTTATGGTGGCAAATGAAATAAAGAGTATGACATTCCTTTTTATCTTTGAGAAGATTCTGGTGATATTGATTGATCTCTTGTTGATTTTCAATTACATACTTATCATAGTATGGCTTTATTCTTTTCTTACGTTTTTGTCATATCTCTTATTCTATATCATTTTATCTGATATTTATAGTTAAACTGATCCATTTATTATTTTCTTATTAAATAATACTCGGGTCAGACCGAGATATTACAGGTTCTTCTACTTGACTTCTCATCTGGGATTATTATCCTGACTTTTGGCTAACTGCTTAGATTAGTAATTTTTGGATGTATACATTTGGGATATAGACTCATTGATGTATACTTATTCTTTTGTGTAGCACTTGTAACTATTCTTTTGTGATATTATGGGTCTTGTTTGACCACTACTCTGACATACACTTTCAGGTGTAATATTCATATCTATTTCCGCCTTTGTGATATGAATTATCTGTGACTGATTTAAGTTATGTTTATTTCTATATTTGTTTCCGAAGATTATATGGCCACTTTGTAGTGGCTTTGAGTTTGTATCGGCATGTTGGATTTCCTCTTGAAATGAAATGCATGTTATTCTATCTGACATATCGACGCTCGCACAAAGCAATTACACGGATGGTCTCTCCTCAACAACCTTATTCTCCGCGCTAGTTGACGGCATTACACCATAGTGTCCTTCGCTAGCATGGGTATAGAGGTGGGGCATCACAATGCCATCCCCCAGTCCTTTGGGACCTCTATCCGAGGCGCCTCTAAACCACAAAGAAACTACCACATAGTAAATGAGATTAAAGCAACCACATAGGTAAATATCTGGGCTCCATACCATGATACTACCTTTTTCCAGAAGGAAATGACACACCCTAAAAGGCGCGACCCTCATAACCTTGCCTCATCTTTCCTGTTTCAACCATTTCTGAGGTGTGAGGTCCTGATGCAGTCTCGTCCACAAAGCTACGCTTTACACGAAAGCCATGCTTTGATCACAAATGATCAAAAAATGATCATCAACACACAGTAGCACTCAGCATGCCATACTACCAAATTGGGAGTATATCACTGATAACCTTCAATTACATAACCTCTGAGCTTATACGTCTCAGAGAAGGGTGTTAAGCTAAGAGAATAAATTCTCCGCCACCAACAGATATATATTTGAAAGAAATCTGCTTTATATCTCAAAGTGCAGCGTCAGACATACAACCATACAAGTCTGTTCCGGGTTCAAATAGAACCAAAGGCACTTCGTCCAATAAAGGAAGAAGCCCTTGCAAATCCGGGTATTCACAATCCCGATCGGACTTCCCATCACTTAGGGAATCTCTATAAAGTAGCTACTCGGTGCAGAGACAATCGGTAGGTTATCCTATTGTTCTCGAAAATACCCGATCTTCAACACCGGTCTTCAAATGCAATCCATAATGTGTATCACTATTCGGAATGTGTTATATGACACAAGGTCCTCTTCCGGCTAAACCGAATAACGAGCGCAATATATAAAAATATATGGATATGGGAATTTAGTTAAGTCACAACTTCAAAGAAAACCAAAACCTCTCTTCAAATGGTTTAAAAAAATTACCATTTTAAATCTTTAAACAAAAAGATTTATTTCACAAAGTTCACCCAGTTTCACAGTGATCTGTTTACGGATTTCAAAATAATTTCCATTTCAATTGGATTAACTCATTAAATTTTTAAATCATAGATTTAACTTATAGCTTTCAAACCGTTTTCAAAGATTTATTCATTACTTGAAAAACCATTTTCATTTCAAACTAGAATTCCTTTTAACACAAATTGGAAGTTCATTTCTTATGTAAAAGCTTATATTATATGAAAACAAATAGTTTTCGTTTTGGATGAATCCAATTATATCTGCACGACTTAAAGCCCTTGTATTAAATTCAAATTCCCAAATCAATACATTTAAAATGGTTTAACCCATATATAACTTGTATAACATCTTTAATCCCTAGTTTCAAATCATAGAATTCAGTTTCAAAATTTTGAATTCAAATTTAAATCAAATTATTTAAACTTCAAGGCGTAATCAAGTTATTCAAAAATAAATTTTATCTTTGAAACTCCTTTTCCAAAACATTTTACTTTAATCCCAATCTATTTCCAAAACTATTGGGATTCAAGATTCAAAATCAAAACTATTTCAAAATTCTATGGCATAACCAATTTCCACGTGCAATCCATATTTGTGTGTGTATGGTGTAGTCCAGGAGATTCACACAATAGTGCAACATTGTCAATCATCACATATTCAGTCATATCGATCTCGATAAGTGGTATAATCCATAACGCTTATCTTCATTTACAGATTCACAGATAAAGTAACTTATCAATCGTAAAGATTCACCATTACGATTCGATGTGGGTTTCGGATAACAAACTGGAATCCGACTCCCTGTCGCATCGAAATTTAATTACCGTTTATGAGCAAAACGGTTTTCACATACACAGAAACAAATCACAAATCACATTTTAGCACAAAGCAATTCACATCACACGGTATCACAATCATGACAGAAATATCAATCCAGAACACAATATTTGACAATTAACTTAAATTAATCAAATTAACTCAATTAATTACAATGAGCAATTAATTTCTTGGTTACTTTCATAAAGTAATTACACTTACACAATTTCATAAATGATTATCATTAATTAATTAATCCAATTAATTGTTAAAATTAATCACATTAATTTAATTATTTAAACAATCTTAGTTAATGACCTGCATTAACAATTAAAATTTCTTTAATTACTTCCCTAAAGTAATTTATTCACATGAATCATCATTAATTATAAAATAATTAATTTTTAATCATTAATTATCCACTCTAATCTAGGATTCTTAATTTCAATTTAATTATTTCTTAATTTATTTGCTTAAACTTTACTTTATAAATATAAGCTTATAATTACTAATTTAATTAATAAAAATCATTAATGATTTATTCTAATTAACTTCAAAATCAATGAATTACAAATCATCCAATCTTTATTTACTTAAATGTAAAACTCATATTTATTAATGATTTAATTAACACTCACAAATACATTTAAAAACAACTAACTTTTAAATTTACTTTTAATTTCAAATTTAAAATGAATACCAATTTGTCTTTAATAAAGTTTAAAACCATTGTTTTTAAACTTCAACTTAACATGTTAAATGTAACGATCCCAATTTTTCGTTGTCGAAAAACTAAACCTTTATGGATTTTAAGAAGAACAAAGAGGTAGAGGAAGAGAGAAAAAGAGAGGAGTAAGAAAACAGAACAGAAAAACAAATACCAGAACATGAAAGAACAACAGACAATATCAGAATCTCACAATTCGCTGCGGAACAACATATAATAGATAAATGAATATTTATTAAAACAAAGAACTATACATTTTATACATTACATCACATTCATTATCAGAGTTTACAACAACAAACAGCGGAAAAGAAATACTATATACCATAGATACAATAAATAATACTCTACGCCATCCAGCTCGCCTCTAGATATCTGTAGCAACACCGGAATCCAGAATGACCTGATAACCTAACTCTAGACTGCCGTGTAGAAATTGGTGGGCACCCAGAGTATAGGAAGGGAACAATAAACTCCAGGTCAGTCATGTGACTGGTGTGCGAATTAAAAACAATTATTTATCTTTAAACAAAGAACAGGAGAAATTTTAAAATAAATTCGCAATGCTTTTTAGAAAATGAGACTACCATAAGGTCTCCTGCCACACACACAATGCAAACGCAGACTTGGAGGAGGTTTCTCCTTATGATAGTCAAAGATGCTTACTACGCAAAATCAAATCAATTTTGATATTATTATTAGTGCATAGTGTAGAAAACAATTTCGAAAGTAGAATATAAATCTTAGCCAGCATCGGCATTCTGCACTTATGCCTACTATAGCTACTATGTTCAATAGCAGGTTACCGCCACATTCCATAGCAGGTAATACAACTAAAACCGTACAAGGCTCGTATTGTTTCTTTGGATTTCCAACAAATGGTCAGGCCAAGGAACTTCCCATTGCCACACGGAAACGCCTTTGGAATGACGTCCCGAGAACCTAACCGGATCTCTGCCAACACAAGGCTGGGTTACCCCTAACTGGGTAACTACTGACACGAATATGTCATTCCCCGATCGTAACCGATCTATATCCGAGGATCCCCGATTTCCAACAACCACAAAGTAATAAATTTGCAGTAACCACATAGGTTAAGTATCTGGGCTCCATACCATGATACCACCTCTATCCAGAAGGAATGACATACACTAAAGTGGCGCTACCCCCTAATAACCTTGCTGCATCTTTCCTGTTTTGACCATTTCCGGGGTGTGAGGCTCGACGAAGTCTCGTCCACAAAGCCACGCTTTACAAAAGCAGTGCTTTGGGTCAACAAATGATCAAAGCAATGATCATCAAGATAGACGATCAAACAAATGATCCTATCACAAACGATCAACCAATGATCATTTCACAGCATCACTCAGTATGCCACATTACCAATTCGGGAATGTATCACTAGTAACCATCAACTATATACCCTCTGAGCTCGTACGTCTCAGAGAAGGGTGTTAAGCTAAGAGAATAAATTCTCCGCCACCAACAGAAATATATTTGATAGAAGCCATCTTTACATCTTAAATTGTAACGTTAGACATATAATCCATACAAGTCTGTTCCGGGATCGAACAGAACCGAAGGCACTTCCAAAGAATCCCTTGCAATCCGGATATTCATTAATCACGTCCGGACTTCCCGTCACTAAGGGTGATAAAACCTCTGTACCGGAGATCAGCCGATGCAGATAACTCGACGGTAATCCTTCCGTTTTCACAATTATCCAGTCTTCAACACCGGTCTTCAAATGCAATTTATGACGACGTATCACATATTCGGAGTGGGTTATACGACCCCATGGTCCTTTCTCGGTTAACCCGAATAGTGAGCGCTTATTTTAAAAATAAATGTGGCATCCAATTCAAGCAATCACAACAAATACTCATTTAAGGGTAAATATTGATAGTCGGTTATTTAACTATCAATAGAGATGAGCAGCATCATCAGATTCCAAATAATTTTCCAAATTATTTATTTTCCCAAAAATATCTTTACAAGATATAAAATTTCCACACTTCAAAAATAAACAACGTTTATTTTGAAAACCAATTTTCCCTTTCCATTTATAAATTCCATAGTGAATTTATATTTCAAAATATCTACTGATCTATATTTTTCAATAGATTTCCAATATTCAATTCTAATTTATCTTCAAAAAAGATAAATTCTCAAAAACATTCCATTTCATATTGGAAAAGCAATTCCATACTTATTTAAAAGTAAGTGATTCACAAATTTTATTTATTTTCACAATTTGAAAATATTCGGTATACTTAAACCATAGTTAAGTATATTTTTCATTCCTTAAGGAAAAACGTTCTTTTATTCACATTTACTTGGGTCAAAACGAATGTTGCGTAAAACATCGTTACGACGACCCAAAATCACTAGTATAGGGATTCAAAATTAAATAGATATATAAATCCCAATACTATACAAAAATATTTTCTTTCGGAAATCATTTACTATAACAACAGTGTTATAGTCCATTATTTCTTTATTTTCTCGAAAACGTCTATTTCAACAATGAATGTTGAAATCTACGACTTCCTTTCCTTCTATTTCTCGAAAACCTCTATTTCAACAATGAATGTTGAAATCTATGTTTCGATACTTGATGCATTTTAAAACATCTTTAAATCGTTTTAAATTCTATTTAAAACATCCTTTTCCCAAAAGATATCCATTTTATTTAACGATATATTCACTGTTCAAAAACGTGAATATAACTCCTTTAATAAACTTTTATATTCAATTGATCAAATTCAATTGATTACGAATTTATAAACAATGTTTATAAATTCTATTCCTATTTATAAACTTCGATTTATAAATTTCCTTTATCAATCCAATTCAAGTTATATAACTCAATTTTATACCAACAGTCCATATTATAAGTTAAGTACTTATAATTCGTTCATTTATTTACCAAATCGTTCTTTTTAAGCTTCACAAATTCCAAATCTTATTGCTTATAAGATTCTTTTATATTCCATGACAATTTCAACTTATAAAAAAAAAATTCCTTTATTTACAATTTCTATACTTATCTCATTTAAATGCCCAAAATCCATTTTATAAGTTAATGACTCATGAATCTTTTATTTTCAATATTTATTCATTTTATAACTTTCACAATTTATAAATCTATAATTTTCAATGATCCATTTTATACTTCATTTTAACACATAATAAACTCGTTTATACTTCCAATATTTTTATTTATAAATATCAATTTATAAAATCTTTTATATTCATCCCTTATAATAATTCAAAAATCCAATTTAAATTATTATATAAATCCATTTATTTTTAAAAACTACCTTTGGGTTATATTTTACAAAAATCATGAATTTTATAACTTAAAAATTAAAATTTTAATTTATTTATAATGAATCAAATTCAAAAATTAAATAACAACATATACTTTGAAAAATCACGTTAAAAATCCCTTTTAATTCAAAATCGTTATTTTTAATTTAAAAAATGAATCCGATGATGCAACAGCATCCAATAGCCAATCACGGCAACAAATATCATATATCAATATGATAATCACAATTCACACAATATCTATAATCAAATAAATATTTGTGAGGAATCCAGTTGGATCCCTCCTACCTGTTTCCCTGCATCCACAGATGTTAGCACAATACCAATTCCACTTCGAGGTGGAATATCGCGGTATATGGGATTTATAAAATATTATCCGCTTAATAGGCGGCGCAATAGGGTCTCATCCGCTATACAAGGCGGGAAATCAATCAACTGCAATATATACATATGCCAATATATATATATATATATTGCTATATATAGATATATCCTACTATATCTAATATCACAATCAAGCAAACAATCAATCAATCAACAAATTTTAAATATAACTATTTAAAATTTAAATACCCTTTTTGAGTGAGAAGTTCTCACCTTTGCTTTTATTTGCAATCCATTTTCTAACCCTGGTTGTTTCTTCACAATTTTAACCTTGTATAAACAATTATACAAATTTATTAATATTCGAACAGATCGAATAATAAATTTTCATTTGATAATTTCAATTCATCGGCGATTTCGTTCTAAACAAAAATTTAAATTTTTAACTGATTTCCTTTTTGAAATAAACTTATTTAACTAAGATTTTATTTTGACCCAATTCTTTTAAATAAATTTAATTGTCTAACCATTTGAAAAATTTAATTTACCAACAATTTAATTTGAACAAATGATTCCATTTCAAACCAATTTCATTTTAAACAAATTTGTTTAACTAAAAATTGAATAAATTCACCAAATATAACTTATTAAATTTAAAATTTCAAAAACAAATTTTACATAGAAATCCAACAATCTAAAATTTCTATATTTCATTTAAGTGCAAAAATCTAATTTATAATAAATTACTTATTTATCTTTGTCACTGTTAATTTAATTTTTTTTCCATAAACCTTCAAATTAATTAAGGTTAGCTGAAAATAAAAACTGCTTCAAACTTCACCTTACTGTAATAAAATTTTAAATATTGATTTCACATTTTTTTTACTGTAACAATGATAATAATTTTTTTTAGTAATAAACACAAATTAAATTAAAGTCTTAATCTAACGTCTAAATAAAATACTAAATTAAAAATAGCACAGTCAATACCTTATTGACGAACTCGCTATCGCCATTCGCCGCCCTACCCATCATCGCGCGCGCTACAGATCGTCGTCGCTTACCTCGCGGCCAAGCCTTAGCCCAATCGCCGCTTGCTTCACCATACGCGAGCGCCACCAGCAACGCGTCCCACAAAACTACCTCCCAGCTATCGCGAGCCCTTCCTCTGGCCTCATGGCGAATCGCGACCCACTGCATCCCACGCGAGCACCCATGGCGTCGCGAAAGCCGCCTCCCCCCGTTCGAGTCGATTTGGACAGCTCATTCGTGAGTTCGATTCAATTTTATTTGTATATGACGAACAAATTTTGGAATGAGGGAATGGAAAGGGTATACGGTTGCTCTCGATTTGATTTTCAGCTGCTCTTTTTTTTTTGTTTGAACGAAGGGCTACGGCCATTATTCTCTTTATTTGAAAAGGAGGAATCGAAATGAGGGGGAAGGGAGAATTTTCAGTTAGGACGAGAAGGAAAACTATAGTCGCCATTTTAGTTTATCTGAGAACTTGATTTTTCTATTTCTTATGTGTTTTGATTTTCTTTTCTTTGCGTGATATTTGTAAAGCAATGGGGAGACAGCGAACGTGATTAAGCAGAGAGTAGGTTTGCTTGCTCAGGAGTAGGATGGCTGAGTTGACATGTTTTAAAATTTAAATTTAAATCGAATTTGATTTTAAAATCTCAACGCGTTTACACGTCGTGTGCTCACATATAAACTCCGAAAAATACGAAATTTGAAATCCGGTAATAATTCAATATTACGGACCCATGGAACTGGTTTCGTCGAATTCCGAGACGGTGCCTCGGACGGCTATTTTCAAATTCAATTTAAACGATATAAATTCAAAACTGATCAAAACAGTTTCAAATTCGATTCTTGAAGCTTCTATTATCTTCAATATTATCAATATAAATTTTACAAGTCTTTGAAATATTTTTAATCAGCTTTAAACTGAAAATTCAAATTTTTATTCAACTTTCAATTGATTAAACTCTATAATTTAATCGCCATATTCGTTCTGATAATTTGAAATTCAAGTCAAACTATCATTCAAATATTTAAAATTGATTAAATATTTTCGAATTAAATTGTTCAAAATTCTGGGCCGTTACATTAAAGTTCCACTTTTGTTATAAAGAAATTTAAAAGAATTAAAATAAAATCCCCCTTATGTTCAAATATTAATGTATACTTAAACATTTAAACTTATTAAAACATTTAAATCTATAAAAATTATTTTATTTCAAAATCTTAATTTCAAATTTAAATTTAAGTCCGGATTTCAAAATTCTGATTAAGTCTTTGTTTCAATTCATATTTTACATTTCAAATTCTATTTTTAAATTCAAATTCTTTTTAATCCTTTAAATACTTTAAAGTTATATAAACAAGTTTAAATTTTAAAACTTTATTTATCCCTAACTTAAGTTTCAAACTAAACTTGAATTTATAGTTAAAAATTGATTTTAAAACTCATTTTTGACCTTGCTTCAAAATTTAAAATTGAATTTTAAAATATCAAAAGAACGGAACATGTTCTGTTTTAAAAAATCTGGGAAACTTCCACCCGAGCCACCACCATGTTTTATTCGAGTCCACACTAAAATGCTTCGAGTAAATCACTCGAGTTACTTGAGGAAAATACGCGAATTCATCCCTGCTTCCACCCAAATCAACCAAATTTCCAAATTAAAGAAACTCGTGCACCATGCACATGCATGGCACCCCCGCTCACCTCCGGTCGATGCTGCATCGTCGAGTGAGTCGACTATTACCCACGAATCATTTTCCGACCATCTGCATGTCGTCGTCCACTCGAAAATCAAAAATCGAGTTCAAAACCCAAACCTGGGAACATGACTGGAACGCCTCACCAAAACCTGAACACGCGTCGCCTCCGCAACCTCGACCACCAGAATATATGAAATTACGGCCAGCCACTCGCCAACATCCCCTGTACCAACCTCCAGAACCACGTCGCGTTCAATCCAACGTAGAAGACGAACGAATCAAGTCTCTCGGCCTCAACAAAACTAGGGCTACGAACTTCACGCTCGCCGCCTCCACCACCATCCCAATATTTTTCTTGCAACCACTATTCATCCCCCCATCACCAGCCAAAATCCCAACCTCAACACCTCAAAGGATCACTAGAAAGCACCAAAATAATGAAATCTCGATTAACGTAAACTGCTCTTCCTTCTTAACTCTAAAAATTATGATTTTTGCTTTAAAATTAATGTTTAAGTATACGAATTCAAATTTCCTGCCTGAATTTGTAAATTAAGAAACTTAAATTCTAACTACTTTATAGTTTTGCTTAATTATCCTGTTTTCCAAAGATATTAATAATTTTTTTCAACTTAAATATATTTTTCAAAACATAGTTCATGATCAAAAAACTACTTTTGTTTAAATTTTAAGTTCTAACAGTGATTAGATCAAGAGATGGGGATTTATTTTGTAAACCTGGGTTAGAAAAAAACAGAGCAGGGATATTCAAGTGATACAAGATAAATAAAGGATGTATTCGTTAAAACATTATCATATAAACACTGAGATTACAAAAACATATTTTCCAGATAAATACCTGCAATACTTGAGTTTTTTTTTAAAAAAATGCTACTCATATGGTTTTCAAATGAACAGAGCTTCATTTATGTTGAAACAGGCTTGAACTTTGCTTGGTGAAACTTCCCTTCTGAAATCAACATTGTCTTGGTTTATTGAGCTCGGTTATTGTTTTAAATTGAATTTTTGTTTGAGTTTTTAGATGGTATTACTTCATATTTGCTTAGCTTTTGATGGACGAACTGAAATGAAGGTTTGATATATAGGAAAGAAGTTTACCGGTGATATAATTTTGCTTGTACAACAGGGTGACATTATTTTTATTTTGTGCAATATAAGATCAGAGATATTTCTTTCCTTCATTTGGCTAAGCAAGATTTCAGCTGATAGATAATATTTTGTGTTGTGCATTAATTAGGTTGTCTTGTTTTACAAGCACATGCTTATCTTCTTTTATTTATTTGTACATAGATACTAGATTTTTGTTTTATAATACTTCGTATATATGTTTGCTGGTTTCTTTGACTAGCCGAATTCTTTACTTTACTTTGGTTGCTGAAATCTTGTTTTGGTGGCTAAGGATATTTGTATTAATCTTCTTTGTCTTATTGTCCAAGTTTACATACTTATCTATATTTTCTTGTACATAGATATTTATAAAAAAATTGTTTGTTCATACTTATCCAATTTGTTTTCCAAGCCTACGTACTTATATTTTCATTTGTACACACTTGAATATATATATATATATATTTCTTTTCTTTTGTCCTATATTACATTTGCGTTCATTCATATTTACACAATTTTAAAGGAATCGTTTTTAAAACTTAATTATACTTTAATAAAACAAACACGCATATTATTATTTTTCATTCGAATTTGGAGAAACTCAAATCAATTTACCAATTAATTTCACAATTTTTTATTCAAAAATTAAATTAATTATCAATTTAAATCTAGTAAAAATCCGGGATCGTTATAGATTCCTCCCTTAAGAAATTTCATCCCCGAAATTTGCCAGGGAGATAACAAAGATAGATGAAAGATAGAGAAATATCTTTTCAGATCAAACTGAACATTTATTCTGCATTTGGCTTACAAAATCAGAATATCCACAATACGAGAACAAACTCATTCAATTTTTCACAAGATATTGGGCTCACCAGATCTACGAATATGCAGGGGCACCAGTTAGTTCAAAGGGATAACTAACCGTTCATAAAATATATCTGGACCCAACAGAAGAATAGACAAATGGATTCGTTCCACCTCAATTTTCAATCACTAGGTATGGATTCCAAATCCAAGTCGGAATATTTCAAAGTATACACCATCTCGTCCCTCTTAGGAATTCGGTCTACACAATAAATTACAATAAAATTTTAAATTTGGTTTTGATCGAAATCGCTTTATCGATTCAATTCAAATTTATCCTTATATTTCATTAACCAATTTAACTCAATTTAAAATTTCCAATTTTATTTAAAATTTTCAAATTCATTAAAGTTTAAATCGAAAACTGATTAGAAACCGATGAATATACGAAGTAAGGATTTTACTACAATGATTCGGTGGGCCACCAACACAATGAAACTTCTTCTTGTAGGTGGTACGAAGCAAATCAAAGAATTTGGAATCGAATCAAAGGAGATTGATAAAGGAAGTTGTTTCCGCTATCGCAGGGTATTGACCATTTATAGTGGTACTCTCATATCCCCTATCTCGTCCTCTTCGTGCACTCATACTTGCTAGAGTGGATAGTAAGAGAATTTATTAAAGCATTCGAACGGATGTCTTAGGGATTACTCATTCTAGGTTTTACTTCACCCTACCTCTAATGAGCTACTTGATATGTTGTACTCCTGAGCTAGAGTTTTAACCTTCAGCTCTAATAGCAAATGTAGCAGTACGGACTCGGCCTTCGAAAATCGACACCGAATACGACACTCATATTCAAATGCCGCAGATCCAAACGTCGAATCTGGTTCACCGGAGCTTATAACACATCAAGTACAACACAGCGGAAGAAATGAATGTATCAATGTACCACATTGATAAAATATCCGATGCAATTGAATGATACAATGAATATCAATATACATCAGAGATACAAGAGATAGCAGCGGAAAGAAAATAGATAACACCAGCAGCGGAACAAAATCTCCAATATGAAAAGTAGTCTTCAAAAGAGAACTCTATTATCGACAATCTCCATCTCCAAGGCACCAATCCAGAAATATATAGAACTCCCAATAATGATGCACAAAGATAAGGATGGTCAGTCGTCCAAAGACTGAACTAGCTCCAGATAATCTAATAAACTGGCTATTTGGAAAAAAAACCAACTCTAGACCGCCCGTGTGGAAAAATTGTGGGCACCCAAAGTTTAGGAAAGGAACAATAAACTCCAGGTCAATCATGGGACTGGTATGAGTAACAAAAATAGTTTATCTTTAAAAACAAACAACAAAAGAATTTAAAATTCATTTTTTTGGAAAATGAAACTACCATAAGGCCTCCCGCCACACACACAATGCAAATACAGAATTGGAGGAGATTTCTCCTTATGATAGTAAAATATGCTTGATACGAGAAATTTCTTTGATATTATTATTAGTGCATAGTGCAGAAAAACATTTCTAAAATATAATATTAATCTTAGCCAGCATAGACATTCTGAACTATGCCTACTATAGCTACCATCTAAACAGTGGGGCGCTTCCATAAGTAAATGGCAGGTTTTACAACTAAAATCGTACAGGGCGCGTATTGTTTTGTTTGGATTTACAACAAATAGTCAGGCTAAGGAACTTCCTACTGTCCATGAGTATGCCTCTGGCGGGACGTCCCGAGAACCAAACCGGATCTCTGCCAAAACAAGGCCGGGTTACCACTGTAACTAGGTAACTACTACTCGAGCATACCATTCCCCAGTCCTTTGAGACCTTTATCCGAGGCATCTCTAAACCACAAAGCAACAGCCACATAGTAAATGGGATTAAAACTACCACATAGGTAAGTATCTGGGCTCCATACCATGATACTGCCTTTTTCCAGAAGGAAATGACACATCCTAAAAGGCGCGACCCTCATAACCTTGCCGCATCTTTCCTGTTTCCACCATTTCCAGGGTGTGACGTCCTGATGCAGTCTCATCCACAAAGCTACGCTTTACACGAAAGCCATGCTTTGATCACAAATGATCAACAAATGATCATCAACACACATCAGCACTCAGCATGCCACACTACCAAATTGGGAGTATATCACTGATAACCTTCAATTACATAACCTCTGAGCTCGTATGTCTCAGAGAAGGTTGTTAAGCTAAGAGAATAAATTCTCCTCCACCAACAAAAGATATGTGTTTGAAAGAAATCTGGTTTATATCTCAAAGTGTAGTGTCAGGCATACAACCATACAAGTCAGTTTCAGGTTCGAACAGAACCGAAGGCACTTCGTCCAATAAAGGAAGAAGCCCTTGCAGATCTGGGTATTCACCATCCCAATCAGACTTCCAATCACTTAGGGAATCTCTATACCGTAGCTACTCGGTGCAGAGACAATTGATAGGTTATCCTATCGTTCTCGAAAATACCCGATCTTCAACACCGGTCTTCAAATGCAATCCATAACGTCGTATCACTATTCGAAATGGGTTATATGACACAAGGTTCTCTCTCGGCTAAACCGAATAATGAGCGCAATATTTAAAAATATATGATATGGGATTTTTGTTAAGTCGCAACTTTAAAGAAAGCCAAATCCTCTATTCAAGTGCTTTAAACAAACTACCATTTTAAATCTTTAAACAACAAGATTTATTTCACAAAGTTCAACCAGTTTCACAAAGATCCTTTTACGGATTTCAAAACAATTTCCATTTCAATTGGATTAACTCATTAAATCTTTAAATCAAAGATTCAACTTATAGCTTTTAAACCGTTTCCAAAGATTTATTCATAACTTGGAAAACAATTTTCATTTCAAACTTGAATTCGTTTTAACACAAATTGGAAGTTCATTTCTTATGTAAAAGCTTATATTTTTTGAAAACAAACAGTTTTCGTTTCGGAAGAATCCAATTATATTTGCATGAGTAAAGCCCTTGAATTAAATTCAAATTCCCATATCAATACATTTAAAATGGTTTAACCGATATATAACTTGTATAATATCTTTAATCCTTAGTTTCAAATCATAGAATTTAGTTTCAAATTTTTGAATTTAAATTTAAATCAAATTATTTAAACTTCAAGGCGTAATCAAGTTATTCAAAAATAAATTTTATCTTTGAAACTCCCTTTCAAAAACTTTTAACTTTAATCCGAATCTATTTTCAAAACTATTTGGATTCAAAATTAAAGTTCAAAACTGTTTCAAAAATATGCGACTTAACCAATTTCCACGTCCAATCTATATTTGTGTGTGTATGGTGTAGTCCGGGGGTTTCACACAATAGTGCAACATCATCAATCATGACAGATTCAGTTATATCAATCTCGATAAGCGGTATAATCCATAACGCTTATCTTCATTTACAGATTCACATATAAAGAAATTTATCGATCATAAAGATTCACCATTACGATTCAATGTGAGTTTCGGATAACCAACTGTAATCCGACTCACTGTCGCATCAAAATTTAAATGTCGTTTACGAGCAAAAGGGTTTTCACATACACAAAAACAAATCACAAATTACATTTCAGCACAAAGCAATTCACATCACACAGTATCACAATCACGACAGAAATATCAATCGAGTACACAATATTTGAAAATTAACTTAAATTAATCAAATTAACTTAATTAATTACAATGAGCAATTAATTTCTTAATTACTTTTATAAAGTAATTACACTTACACAATTTCATAAATGATTATCATTAATTAATTAATCTAATTAATTGTTAAAATTAATCACATTAATTTCATTATTTAAATAATCTTAGTTCTTGACCTTCATTAAGAATTAAAATTTCTTTAATTACTTCCTGTTAACTCCTCAATTTCATGACTCGATGACCTAAGGAAGTAAGCAACCCAAGGAATTAAAGTTTGAACACGCTAACAGCGACCTAAGAGTATCACGACCTAAAACCCCCAAGCGACCTAACGACCTAACTTGTTAAAGGACTCAACGACCCACAACTTAACGGCCAAAGGCTCTGGTGATTCCATGAAGGGTGCGACCTAGCGACCGAGCGACCCAACTACTTAAGCGACCTAGCAACCTAACTGCTTAAGCGTGTTAGCGACCTGAAGAATGAGCGGATTAACATGGATGCTCGACCTAACAAGTTAGCGACTTAAAGACCCCTAACGACCTAAGAACCTAACGACCTAACTGGTTAAGACAGTATGAGGCCGCATGCATGCTACTTCTTCATTAGGTCACTCACGACCTAAATAGATCGAGGTAACTCCATGAGCCGTAACTTCTTATGCCGCTTCTCTCCTATGTCTCTACGACCTACCAGTTTGTTCAAGAGATTAAGTCCAACCTTGTTAGACCGTAACCTGCATCCCTTAGGTCTTTGGCGACCTGCGACCTACCCTTAGGTCGTTCACGACCTACCAACTTGTTCAAGTAACCAAGTGCAAAGCCTGTTAAGCCGTAACCCATGCTCCTTAGGTCACTCGCGATTTACGACCTAACCCCTAGGTCGCCCACGACCTACGACATACTCCAGAAATTTCCTATAAATACCAAGCCTACACCACCGAAGAGAGGACCTTTTGGCTCATTTCTGGAACGCCTATACTCTGCTGATTTCTTGACTCATCCAACACTTCAAAGACGAAAGACACTTCAAGGAACTTCAAGAAGAAATCTAACACATTCGACATGGATTCAGAGAGTTCTTCTACATTGGAGTTCTAGCTATTTGTCTCATTAGTGTTGTAATCGAAGATTGTTGTATGGTAATCGATTCAACAATAAAGAAGATTAAAGTGGACGTAGGCTTAACTTGAAGCTGAACCACTATAAAACTGTTGTCTTTTTACTGTTTTTTCTGTAACTTTTCTACTTACTTCTAATTCCCGTATTGACGGGTGGTGCTTTCACTTAATCTCTACTTACACCAGGGTATTAGCGTTCAATTTTATCGTTAACATTTTTGGTGCTTCCACTGAGAACCAACTCAGGCTGTTTACATCATTGCTTCGCAAAAGTTTTTTGAAGGAATCTCTCTCAAAACCAGAAGTCTATCGGAGATAATGGCTCCTGGAAGAAAGCGCAGATCTACTAGATCCGGTGGTGTCTAAGAGAATACCGCCACTTCTCCTCCGTTAAGTCAAACATCTCCAAGTGTTGGAATTACACGAGCGGAGTTAGATGCTGTAGTTTCTAGGCTATATCAGCAAATGGAAGCCCAAAACACTTTAATGTTGGAAAGATTGAACGCTTTGCTCGTAGCTAACCATCAGCCGGTGAATAATGAACAAAACTTTGCCGATGATGTTCATAATGTTGAAGAAAGAAATATTCCTCAAAGGGCAGCTGGCCCCGTTGATGAGACACCTCCCTAAGCTGGAGGATCAGGGCCGCATCCAACCCTCCACGAACGCTTGTCAAGACAAACTTCTGAGAAAATGGCTGATGTCTGTCCTGTAGAGCCTCTAAATGATGAGGAATACTTCTCTGGAAGTTCGACAAAGCATGAAAGAAAGCATGCAGAGAGAAGAAGAAGAAAAAGAATGGGGATTCGCTCCGAGCATGACTCCGTTCACTGAAAGGATTTTGAAAGCAGAATTTCCAAGGAAGTTTTTTCCTCCTACCATCCCGGCTTATAAGGGAACAAGTGACCCTAATCAATTCTTGTACAAGTATGACTGGCACATGACTGGTGCCAGGGCATTGGGTGAGATCAAATGCCGGTACTTTCCGGTATACTTGGAAGGAGTGGCTCTACTCTAGTTCGCAAAGCTACCGGTCCGATCCAAAGACCAGTTCTTCGATTTAACTCGGAAGTTTAAGGAACAATTCAGGTTGTATGCTTCAAAGGAAAAGGATATTATGTCACTGTCCAGCCTGGAACAGAATCCCGGGGAATCTATTAGATCTTTCTTGAACCGCTTCAACACAGCATTGGCTGAAGTGGATAATGCAGAGCCACGTATGATTTTGACATACTTGATGAGGGCGATCGATAATGTTCATCGACGGAAATTCTATCGGTTTAGAAAATCGTCGAACGAGTTTAAATTAAAAAATAACCGCAAGCGCACGGTGTACGAACGTAGCACGCGGCGAATACGGGTCGATCCACAGGGAATTGATGATTTTAAAATTCTATTCAATCAAATTATACCGAAGTCGAGTGTGAATAGTTAGAAATATAAGAAACTAACAAAAACTAGCAAAAGAAAATGATAAAAATATGAGAGTTAAAAGAACAATTTTAAAAGAACAATTTAGAGATAAATCCACTCTCTAGATCATATAAATCAACAAAATGAAGTTATGATCTCTCTTTTCTTGTCATTAGTGAATTAGTTGATGTTCTTATCATAAGTATGGTATATTTGTGCTATTAATTAGCTCAATATAAACCATCAAACTATAACACAACCACTAATACACATTTAACTCTCATGAAATATGACAACAAAGTTGAAATAAAAATCTATTTTAAGCATAGCCTATTAACTATTGTTTAGAAATATAGGCTATCAAATTTCAATTTCAACATTCACTTCTTTGCCATAATCATATTTAGATGAAGAGGCAATTTTTGTTATGTTTGTTTAAGCATAGCCTATTTGTTATGAACAACATAGACTATAAAATTCAAATCTAAACAACATCATTAAACCACTTCAAGTGTTTCCATTAAAGCACAAAAAGAGAGCATAAACATCAAAATGTTGCATCTACATACTAGAGAGCTTCATTACCCCTAAATTGTAGGGATTAAGCTCTCACATTTGTTATCAAATCAACAAATGTAGAAAGAAACATGAAATAAAAAAGAAAGGAAAATGAAAGCTAATGGAAAAGACAACTAATCTAATTACATAAATGTAGATCTACACTATTACATAAGAAGAGAAGAAGCATGTAAATAAAAGAGAACTAACATTGCATAAAAGAAAAGAAAATTACATGAAATAAAATGGCTAAGTAGCCATGGAAAGAAAGAGAGCTTTGATTTATTTTCCAAACTAAAACTAACTAACTAAGAGGAAGATGGCTACATGAAACATAAGGGGTATTTATACAAGTTAGAAACCCTAATGCATACTTTTGGGGAGTACCCAAAATGCCCCTTAGGAAGTGTGGAGGCCAAGTAAACATTAACATGTCTTAATCCCCCATTAAATGTACAAGAAACCATTAGCTCCATAAGCATGTGAATTAGCCTTTAATTTGTACATTAAGGTAGGTGGGTAGGTGGGGTCCTCCATGATCTTCACTTTGAATTATTTCAATCTTCATTCCTTGGTATTAATTTTGTGCATGCACATCTTCATGAAACCACTTCTATTTGAGATCAAATTCCTACAAAAATAAATACAAATTTCCAATCAATTTTCTCAAAGAAATATATGCACACAAATGACCGTTTTTGCCCCTGATGAAGATGGATATGTGAAAATTTAGAATTAATATGGATTTTGGTTAAAACAAGTTAAAATACCCAATATGATCATTTATTTAATTTAAATAGATTAAATACGTTGGCATAAATATGCACATTTATGTACACATCAGATAAATCGAGTGAATTTGGAAAGTGGCTGAAGATGAAAGAACCGAATTCGCTTGAGAAATTCTATAAGTAAACTGATGAATTCATGCGCTTGGAAAGCCTTCAAGCACCGGTGTTAACGTAAAAATCAGACGCTAACACCCCGGTGTAAATTGAAGTTGAGTGAAAGCACCACCCGTGTACACGGGAACTACAGACAAGTAGAGAAATCACAGAAAAAGCAGAAAAGACAACAATATTTATAGTGGTTTGGCTTAGGATAAGCCTACATCCACTTTAACTCTCTTTATTACTGAATTTGGTTACAACTTTACAACAATCTTCAATTACAACAGACTCTAGACTAGTAGATCAAACTTTGATGGAGAATAATCTTCCGAATTCATGTTGAATGATGTAGATTTTCTCTTGGAGGTCGTAGTACAGTCCTTGGTATTTGGAGTACTTGAAGTGTTGAATGAGTCGAGAATTCTGTAGAGTATCGGCGCTTGAGGTGATCGGCCAAAAGTCCTTTGCTAGTTGGAGTTAGGGCTGTATTTATAGGGAATACTCTGGGCAGAATCCTATCACCAAGTGCTAGGTCGCATACGACCTAAGGTAGGTCGTAGGTTGTAGGTCGGCGATGACATAAGGGATCACCTGTATCAGCTATATTGGAACTTGCCCTGAATAAGTTATTAGGTTGGCAGCGACCTAAGAGATGGGATCTGACTTATCTTGATTGCATTTGGATCTCTTCTGAGCAAATTAATAGGTCGCGTGCGACCTATCATAGGTCGTGAGTCAACTGAGATTTAGGTTGCTGAGACCACTTCGCTCTTAGGTCGGTAGGTTGTGGCATTGCTTAAGTCGCATATGCTTGAAGTCGTTAGGTCGCTTTTCCACTTAGGTCGGCAGGCATTTAGGTCGCTAGAACCTTTCCATAGATAGGTCGTTCGCTTGTTAGGTCATAGCCTGTTAACTCGTTAGGTCGCTCCATCCTTTAGGTCGCTCTGGCCTTTAGGTCGCTAGGTCGCTTGAGACTTTAGGTCGTTAGGTTGGAACTTCCTATAGGTCGCTAGGTCGGTGCACTTCATAGGTCGCTGAAGAACCTAAGCACTAGGTCGCTAAATACCTTAGGTCGCGGAGTGCTTCATGATCTTAGGTCGCTGCTGTAGTTAGGTCGTTAGCGCCCTTAGGTCTTTAACTCGCGTAAGTCTTAGGTCCCTTAAGAAATAGGAGTTAACACTTGCCCCTCGAAGTACAGGCCTATGCCATAGGTCGTGTGCTTCGATCTGTCCGAGTTAGGTCGTGAGTAACCTAAGACTTGTACTAAGTCACGTGCCTATTCGTCTTCCCCTTTTTGTCCCATATATATTTGCTAGGTCGTGAACTCATCCTCACTCTACTGCTCCAATCTCCCACTGCCATTGACGATTTTTCAAGCTTCCAAAAGCAAATTCAACTCGTTCAGTCACCGATTCATCTTTACCATTATATCTCGTAAGTGAATCTGATCTCCATCCCACCATAATCACCATTGAATTATGAATCCCCATTTTTCGATCGTAGTTCAATTCCTCGTGTCGTGCTTCGTTTTGAGTGACTGTTATAGTTGACTGTTGATTGTCATTTGACTGATTTAGGAAGGCACGGAGATGCGTTGAATCTATGATGGATCGGGGATGTTTTGCATTGTTTTTGAAGTGATCAGGTGGTATGAAGGGATGGTGAATTTCATGAGGAGGACGATGAATTTCTATGTGCAGTTGGTAATGGGTTATCGGGCTGCAGTTTGACGAGATGGATTGCGTGAGGAGGAAGCTAGCGATTTTGCAGATCTGAGCGACTTAAAAACCTCCGCGACCTAAGAAACCGGGCCGACCTAACAAATTCTCGCGATCTAAGGATCCTTCGAATCTGCGACTTAACTATTAGGTCGCGCTGGGATTTAAACGACCTAGGACTTAACAAATTTGCACATGAATTCCAAGCAGGATGACTTAACAAATAAGTGACCTAATCTTTTTTGCGGCATAGGCTGTAGGTCGCGGCCGAGTTAGGACTAATGAATTGCCTTGAACCTTTTAACTTACAAAGTGCGACCTAAAGAAGCTCTGGCCTATGCTAGGTCGCTGGACGACCTAAGACTTTGTCAAATTCTGAGAAGAATTGGCTGAATTATTTGAACTTGAATTTTGTTGTACTTCTTTGCAGATTATTTTAACTTTTAAAGCTGTCAACCTGTTAAATACAACATTTGCAGAAAATTGGGACGAATATACTGTCATTGACCGCCCACATCGAATGACAGATTAGTCGACAAAGAATAATCAACTTAAATGAACTGAACGAAATGCTGCGAACTAAAGAATTCAAGTGAAGTATTAAAGCAAAACTAAAATATCCAATTAAAGCCGATTCGTTTGCATTAACACTACACTTGAATTTTATATTAACAAGTCCTGAAATCTCATAATCGACGAATTGTCAACTAGCTTAATTTCAGTTATGTTTGCTTTCTGTTTTTGTTAGTTTTGCATAACTCTTCACACTTTTTAGGAAACGTGCACCTTCTTATTTGAATGTCTAGTTCCTTGTATAGAATGACTTCTCAACAAGGAGAAACAGAATCAGCTGAAGAGACTTTCCCAATTTCTACTCCATTGGTTAATCCTCCAGAGAGAGTTTCAACCACACTAACATACAAAGTTTTCCGCCAACTGCGCTCTGTTTGGCATTGTTGAAGCAGATTCCATTCTTCATGAGAGAAGCGATACTGCCGATATACCACCTTCTGGTTTTGTAGCAGTTAATCGTCAAATGTGCACGAGTGGAGCTATCCCTCCTTTTAACGACTTTCTTCAACGGCTTCTTCTCCGACTAGCTATCTCCCCCTTCCAGCTACGCCCCAATGGCTATGCTATTCTGATGGGGTTACGTGTGCTATTCGGAAGGACGCTGGATCGCCTTCCGAGTTTTGATGAAGTTTGCTATTTGTGCACGTTCGCCAAAAATAAAAGCCATCCCTCCATCATTCTTGTGAGAAGCGCTAGGAAACGTAAACTAATAATCGGCCTTCCCGAAAGTGCTCACGGTTTTCTAAGTCAATTTCTCTTCGTTCGTTGTCCTCCGGGATTCTATGCTACCTGGAGAGTAGGAAGTAAGAGCATTTATCTTTGTTCCTGATGTTTTTCTCTGAGCTTTTCATAGCCTGAGTTGTCAAATGTTAACTTCGCCTTTTACTTTTCAGCGCTTCCTCCTCCTTCTAGGGATTCTAGTCACAAACCAACTTTTGAGAGGCTTATGGCCGTGCCAGTTGAGGAGAGAAGCATTCAATTTCTGTTGAAAGACGTTTTTGCATCAATACAGACTTTTGCATACCACTCGCTCTGCACACCCTCATGAAGTCCCAGACTCCCCAACCCAAGCACTAGATGACCTAGTTTCTACCGATGCACCCATACCGAAAGAACCTGCCTCTGAGGCTTCTCTAGTGATGTGCTCCATTTCTGTGGATGTCGCGGGGTCATATGGCAAACTTTCCCTGGTCACTGAAGAAAAAGAGCTTCAGGAATCTCTCTCTACATTCGAAGAAGTGTGGTGACGAAGAAGCTGGGAAAACAAGCCCTGTCAAACAGAGTGGAGATGACACTTTCGAAGGGTTGAGCGACTTGTTTGTCACTTCACATGAGCTCTTTAAAGACGACCCCGTCACCACCAGGGTTTCTTGTTCAGTAGTTCAGGCGACTTCTACTCTGCAACAGACTCTATCGACTCAAGAGTTGAAGTTAACTACTACTCCTACGATTACTCCGCAATCGAAGAGCGGTTCGTAGTTTGATGCGCGTAGCTTGCACATCACACACACTTAGAATCTTTTGGCACTTTTATGCTCCTAACTCTTTGTACTTTGAAGATTATAAAGTTACACTTCTTTTCTCTGAAAACTTTTAAGACTTGTCTCTTCTTTTTTTTATTTTAGATTCTCCGATGGGACGTAGCAGCTCCTACTATGACGACTTTCAACGCTACGGGAGGCGTAGTCAATATGATTATAGGCGCTACCTTCCCGCTCAAAGAGAAACCGATGAAGAGAGAGCCGCTCGAAAGGCTCAGGAGAGAAGGGCTCAAGAAGAGCGTTATGAGTGAAAAGAAAAGGAGGAGCACCATGATTCTTCCCATAAAGGTGATGATTCCCACAAGAGAAAATCCCATGATGACCAGGGAAAAAGTCATATGGTTGAGGACCCAAGTAAGCATGCTCGACACGGTGAGAAGCATACTTCTACAACTCCTGAATAGGTCACTGCCCCCGTCTCACTTGACATTCCTTCTGGCTCTTCCGCTCTCGGGAAGACAGACATTCAAACAATAATTAGCAGGCCTAAGTTCCAAGTTGGACCGGGCCCAGCCACTTTGCAAAGCCGGTTTCCACAGTGGTGCCTGAAGGGAGTGCGGTTCGATCTTGACTTGGTTCCTATCGACAAGCCTGCTATGCTGCAGAATCTCGATGCCATCAAGCTAGATATTGAAAGGATGTCGAACTGGCAAAAGCTTGTAGACGAGCTTCAAAGGGTCAATCGTGCGAATATAGAGGCCATGCTTACTATGGAGAATGATAAGGCCGAATGGCAGAAGGTTCTCGAGCAGCACGATACCGAAATGAGGAGCATCACTACTTACAATGAAGAGCTTGAAGCAAAAGTTGAGGAACTTAAACAAGAGCTTGCTACTTCCTCTACTTCCTACACTCAAAAAGAAGAAGTGCTTCTAAATAAAGTGAGAGATGCTCATGCCGGCCAAAGAGACGCCGAAGACAGGCACAAAGTGCAAAAAAGAATCGGTGAGGGCTATATTGCTGATATTGCAGAGCTTCGGAAGAAAACCAGCTCCCAAGAGGCGGAGATTCAAATGCTAAAGCTTCAACTCTCCAAGATTGAAAGACAGCGCGATGAGGCCGTTGCTGGTAAAATTGCAGCCGAAGAATCTCACGAGGCAACGAAGACCAACATCAGCTCGACACTGTTTGACTTTTACCTCCACAGCATCTTGGGGCATGGTAGTCTCGCCTTCCTAGGCCCCAAATATGAAGTTACACTGGCTGAAGTTTGGGAGGCTGCACTTGATATGCTTGGCGGTAAAGGCGCTGGCTATGCCGAATCAGCTCTTGAGGAGCATTACTTTGATGACGATGCTCGCGCCGCTCTCGCCAGGGGAAGAGAACAGCTTGCAAAATTAAGGGCCGAAATGGCGGTAGGGGAACATTCGGGAAAAACTATCTCAACTGCTCCAGTTCGGCCTTCTCCTTCGGCCGAAATCGACATTATCGTTTCCCGTTCTCATTCTCCATCTCCTACTAAAGTTACCACCGAGATCACAAGCATACAGGGTGGAGATGAAGGCAACGAGGGTCCCGAGGCACAGGCTTACGAGGTTGATGTCAGGAAATCGACTTTTCCAGGTAACTCTACTGTTAATCTTGCCCAAGTAGACCGCTCATATGTTTCTTACGAGCTTGATGAGCTCCTTGACTATTTCCTGAATCTCAGAGAGCCTTTATCTCCTCTTTTTACTGAGTTTAACTTTTTTTCTTCTGTAGAGAAAACGTCGAGCATTGTTCAAACTTCTCCTCCTCCAATTATTCCTCCTCCATCTCTTTAGGTCACTCCTCCTTCTGCCTCGCAACCAGGATCACAAGAGGAGAAATAGAAGCTCTCCAAGACTTGGACTATCCCATTGCTTCACAAGAACATAGGGGAGAAGAAACTGAAGGGAGTGAAAAGACTCCAGAAGCAACTGGTTCCGATGATGAACCATTAACTACACTTTTCTCTCCAGGAAGTGGGTCTTCTTCCAGGAAGAGAGGGAAGCGTGGAGTCTCTAAGAAAAAGAAGGAGACTTCTGCTAGCAAGGCACAAGCGGGTGAAGAACCTATTGTATCCCATTCTCATTCCTCTCCTACTCTTACAAGCCGACCTAAGAAGTTAACCATTCGGCCAGGCGCAGGCTCAAAAGGCGAAAGGAAGAAGAAATGATGGCTTTGGTCCTGTGCTTTTTATATCGCTTTTTTGCTTTTTGCATGCACTTGCTGGAGATTGTGCGGGTACCGGCCTCCGCTTTTCTTTTTTTTTTTACTTTGAAACCTGTACCTGTACAAAATTTTAACAGTGTTGAATAAAATGATTCTTTTTCTTTGTACAAACTTCTGTCTGTATCTGAGAATGCATTTATTATTCATTGTCATACAAGTTTCTTTACATGATATTGCAACGAGCTTGTGGTATGTTGTTCGAGCGTGATTTTACCAATATAGTTATACCATGTTGTATGTAGCTATATCATGTTTCCCCTATACCATAAGCTTGTTGCAATATTTTATATGTTGAGGGGACTTGCACTTCTATTCTCTGGAGAATAATTATTCCATACTTGGAGGAATATTATTTCGTTAAAAATAGAGTACAACTCCCTCCATATAAGTTTTTGCGCTTCATCCTTCGAAGATATCACTTTTTCTTTTGTGCATATACACATTTTACCAAGTGAATTCTTCTATGTGGTAAAGCGGGCCTCTGAAGGGTACTTTAACTTCTTTTGAAGGAAGAGTATTTTCCAGAATAGGTGAATCATTCTTCCTTTGATAGTTAAAGTGTGCCTTTGAAGAGGGCTTCTCTTTTTTTTTTTACGCCACAGTAAAGGGCTTTTTGATTTTTGCTTCTTTGAAAAGTTGCACCTCTGAGGACGGCTTTTTTCACGTTTCAACACTTGGAAGTTTTATTTCAATCTCGGTGAAACGTGTGCCTCCCAAGAGTTGTGCCTCCGAGGAGGGCTTTTTCACGTTTCAACACATGGAATTTTTATTTCAATCTTGGTGAAACGTGTGCCTCCAAAGAGGTCTTTCTGTTTGATTGTGCCTCCGCGAGGAGGTCTTTTCATTTCTGCCTCTGGGAAGAGGTCTTTTTTGTTTCTGCCTCTGGGAAGAGGTCCTTTTGTTTTATTGTGCCTCTGGGAAGTGGTCTTTTTTGTTTCTGCCCCATGGGAGAGGCTTTTATTTTTCCCTGTTCGCTGGGAAGCGGGCCTCCGAAGAGGGCTTTTCACATTTCACTTCACGGGAGTGTATCGACCGATGATGAAATGTGTACCTCTGAGTAGGGTTACTGCCTGGAAGTTTGGAGTTTCTTTCTCTCAGTTGGACGGATTCACAGGAGTGTATCGATCAATCATTCCGCAACTTTGTATCGAGAAAAATCTCTCTTTTTCTGGTTGGCCCGCTCGAGGTCTTTTAGCATTTCAACTGTGGTGAAATGGGCCTTCGGAGAGGGCTTTTCATGTTTCAACACCTGGAAGTTTTATTTCAATCTCGGTGAAACGTGTGCCTCTGAGTAGGGCTTTTGCTTGGAAGTTTGGAGTTTCTTTCTCTCGGTTGGACGGATTCACGGGAGTGTATCGACCGATTATTCCGCAACTTTGTATCGAGAAAGATCTCTCTTTTTCTGGCTAGGCCCGCTCGAGGTCTTTATCCTCCCAAGAGTTGTGCCTCCGAAGAGGGCTTGTGCCTCTGAAGAGGTCTTTTGCTGATTGATGCTTGCTCGCCCATGTCTCTCTGCCATCGATTCATGTTGGCGATCCCCGCTGTCTTTTGCAAGTGTTTTCACTTTTTTGTTGCCAATAATTTCCCTTAACCGAAGAAATATACTTCATAGTTAAGCGAGATGGTGGTGGTAGACACAGGCTATTTAACTGGTTGTTTGTTTGTTCAAACATTTGCAGTTAGTTAGAAATGGTCCACTTCCATCCACATTGCTAACTTTTGTTCGAAGCACTTCTATTGTTGGATTTGAGTGTGGAAATTTCGAATGGCTTAGTGTTTGTTTGCTGAATGATGTCGGGGATTGCTTGGTCTTGCAATGGGTAAGCTTTGCTTTTATGACATGCATTATTAAATCGACATTTTAATGACACAATTAATGTATTTTATATGTCGAAATAAAACAAAGCAGTTTATAACAGTAGAGAACACAAGATTTATAGTGGTTCGGCCAAAAACTGGGCCTACATCCACTTTATAGCTTTTCATTATTCACTTGCTTTACAATTGCTTTCAATACAAGAATCATATATTTGCAATTCTTTTACAATATTTCAGCAAAGCTTTCAAGTAAAATAGGGACGCAAATGATTGTTGTTCCAAGCTCTTGGGATTGGTTCTCCTTCGACAGTCGTGAGTTTGAATGTGCCTCAAGAAGCTTTGCGCCAATAACATATGGTCCTTCCCAGTTCGGCCCAAACACACCTATAGCTGTCATAATTCTCTTCAGGACTAAGTCTCCAACTTCAAAGCTGCGCTGACGAACTTTGGAATTGAAGTGCCTGGCTATTCTTTGCTGGTGAGCTACAATTCTAAGCCTTGCCTCTTCTCTTCTTTCATCAAGAAGGTCAAGTGCTTCCAGTTGCAATTTTTCATTCTCATTTTGATCAAAATGGATCCTTCTGTGTGAGGGGACTTCAGTTTCCACTAGAATCATTGCTTCTGATCCGTATGCTAATGAAAATGGATTATGTCCAGTCGTAGTTTTGTGAGTGGTCCTGTATGCCCATAGTGCAAGCGGTAACTTATCGACCTAAGCACCTTTTTCTTTTTCCAGCTGCTTTTTGATGGTTGATTTGATGATTTTGTTTACTGCTTCCACCTTCCCGTTTGCCTGTGGATGAGCCACTTCTGAGAAGCTTTTTCGGATCTTGAATCGTTTGCAAAAATCTTGGAACTCCTCACTTTCAAACTGAGTACCATTGTCTATGATTATCTTCTGAGGCACACCAACCTGCAAATGACATTTTTTGTCACAAAACTTATCATTTTCTTAGAGGTAATAGTGGCCAATAGTTCGGCCTCAGCCCATTTAGTAATATAATTAACAGCAACGATAGCATATTTAATCCTTGATTTGGCAGTCGACAAAGGCCCAATGAGGTCTATTCCCCAGATGGCAAACGGCAATAGACTGACCATTTGTGTTAGCTCAGTGGAAGGTGCCCTAGGAATTTTAGAGAATCTCTGGCATTTATCACACTTTCGGGAATAGTCAGCAGCATCCCGATTAATCTCTGGCCAAAAATATCCATAACGGAGGATTTTCTTTGCTAAAGTTTGACCACCTGTATGATCCCCACATTCCCCTCCGTATACTTCAGTTAGAATTGTCTTAGCTTCTTCCTTTGTTACACATCTGAGTAGTGGCATTGAAAATCCTCGTTTGTACAAGCGACCATCTTGAACTATATATCTGGAGGCTTTCCTCATCAGCTTTTGTCGTTCTTTTGAATTTTCTGGCAGAGAACCATTGAGTAGATATTCAAGTATCGGAGTCATCCATGATTCTTGCTCTTGGGATACATTCATAATCCAATCAACATCCATTTCGTCTGTGCTTGGAGCTGACAAGACTTCGACGGGAACTAACCCCAATAGTTGAGCTTCACCAGTACTTGAATACTTTGCAAGAGAATCTGCCTTCATATTTTCTTCTCAGGGGATATGGTTTATTGAATAACGGTCAAAATCTTGAAGGAGCTCCTAGGCTTTTGATAAATAGGCTGGTAGATTCCCTCCTTTAGCTTGAAATTCCTTCTTGACTTGACAAACAATAAGTTGAGAATCACTGTAGATATGTAATGCCTTGATGTTTAGTTCTTTAGCGATCTTTAAACCAGCGATGAGAGCTTCGTAATCAGCTTCATTATTTGTCGAAGGGAATTCTAGTCTCAGTGCATAACATAGTGATCGCCCTTCTGGGGTTTCGAGGACAACCCCTGCCCCGGAACAGTAATCATTCCTTGCGCCATCGACATATAATTTCCATTGGATTGGGATGCTATCAATGACTTCCTCCTCACTATCACCTTTATCCGTACATTCTACGATGAAATCTGCTAAAGCTTGTCCATTGATTGCTTTACGGGGATGATAAGTGACGTCATACTGGCTGAGTTCGATATTCCATTTCAAAAGACGGCCCGAAGTCTCATGACGGAATAGGACTTGCTTTAGAGGCTGATCAGTGAGGACTTTGATGGGATGAGCTTGGAAATACGGCCTCAATTTTCTCGATGCAATCAGCAAACAATAGGCGAGCTTCTCCAACCTTGAATAGTTCATCTCTGCTCCAGTGAATCTTTTGCTGATATAATAGACTGGGCGTTGAATCCTTGCGTCTTCCCGTACCAACACTGCACTGAGAGCATGAGACGAAATTGCCAAATATATGAAGAGATCTTCACCACTATCAGGCTTTGAAAGTATAGGAGGCACTTCCATATGACGAATCCACTCATCAAATGCTTTCTGACATTCAGGAGTCCACTCAAAGTTTTTCTTTCCTTTCTTCAGAGCATCAAAGAAAGGAATGCATTTGTCACTGGCTTTGGAAATGAACCGACTCACAGCAGCAACCTTTCCATTGAGACTTTGCAATTCCTTCTTCGTTCTAGGAGCCTTGACCTCTCTCAGGGCAGTGATTTGAGCTGGATTGGCTTCAATGCCCCTAGCGCTCACAATGAAACCCAAAAACTTTCCGGACTCCACTCCAAACGAACATTTCAGGAGATTAAGCTTCATTCTATACTTTCGGAGTACTGCAAACATCTCTGCCAAGTGATCCATGTGGTCCACTGCTTTCTTATACTTTACTAGCATATCATCCACATAAACTTCCATTGTCTTGCCAATCTGTGGTTTAAACATGGCGTTAACAAGCCTCTAGTAAGTTGCCCCTGCATTCTTGAGTCCGAAAGGCATGACCTTGTAGCAGTGGAGTCCAACATCTGTGATGAAGCTTGTATCCTCTTGATCCGGATCATGCATCATAATCTGGTTATATCCGCAGTATGCATCCATAAAAGATAACAATTCATGCCCTGCCGTCCCATCCACCAACTGATCGATCCTAGGCAGCGGGAAACAGTCTTTGGGGCAGGCTTTGTTCAGATCTGAAAAATCAATGCACACTCTCCACTTTCCGTTAGCTTTCTTAACCAGTACTGGATTTGAGACCCAATTTGGATAAATAGCTTCTCTAATGAACCCGTTATCCATGAGCCGATCCACTTCTTCTTTTAATGCTGTCGTTCTCTCAGGACCCTGAGTCCTTCTCTTTTGTTTCACAGGTGTAAACTTTGGATCAATGTTCAGAGTATGTACTGCAATCTCTGGGGATATTCCGCACATGTCAGCATGGGTCCAAGCGAATACATCCGAATTAGCCTTCAAAAATGAAATCAGAACATTCTGAACTGTCGGATTGAGTTGTGAACCCACATTAAGCACTTTTTTTGGGTCCTTTGGGTCTACGGGCACCGGTACTGTTACCTCTACTGGTACCACTCTATTCTCCCCTGCGCTGGCTTTCCTTGGATCCATCTCTGTTCGTGCCCCACTACATTCACCAGTGCAGGGTCCACCCTGTAATTGCTACAAGGTTGGTTCTTTGATGCGGACTGCAATCGCCGCACCTTTTCCTATCTCTCTCTTCCTGGATTCTTGCAATTCTGCAAAATAACATTCTCGCCCCGCATCTTGGTCTCCCTTAATCACACCAACTCCGTTATCTGTGGGGAATTTTAGAGTCAAGCACCTTGGGGCAAGAACAGCTTTGAATGCAGCAAGAGTTGGTCGGCCTAAAAAGGCGTTGTAGGCAGAGAATTCTTCAACAATTATAATGGTTTGCTTTCGAGCCACCTTCCTCAGTCCCTTTCCGAGTTCTACGAACAAATCTATGGTCCCAATCGGCTGTTTGGGTTCTCCAGCGAACCCAGCGATCTTAAGTGATGAAGCTTGAACGTCAGCCATCGGTATTTTCATTTGATCGAAGGTCTTCTTGAAGAGGATGTTGCATGAAGCTCCACAATCAACTAGAACTCTTCTCACAGTTGCCGGCCCAACACCAGCGGATATGACCAAAGGATCTATGGTCGGGTCCTCAATACCCAAAGAACCTCTGGCACTGAACACGATATCATCTGTGGAAGTCTTTTGTTGCTTTAAAGGCGCATCATTTTCTAAGACAAAAACGTTCGCTTCAGCTGGTACATGCCTCAAGGCCCGGGCATACCTTTCCATCTCTCCCCAGCTTCTTCCTGCTGAGTGAGGTCCTCCCGTTATTATATTTATAACAGGTGTTTCCGATTCCTGCTCTACGGCCTTCTCACTTTAGGCAGGACGGTGAGCGGGAACTTGTTGTCCTTGAGTTGAGGAAGCTGGGGCATTTCTGTTCCTTTTCACATACTGCTGGAGTTTGTTTTCCTTCAAGAGTTGTTCAATTACCTCTTTCAACTGACGGCACTCGTTGGTGTCGTGGCCGGGCTGGTTGCGGAACCGACAGAACCTACCACTTTTTTCCATCTTAATCGCAACTCTCATTTTAGGTGGTGCCGGATAATTGATATCATCTTTGGTCGCGAAGAAGATGTTTTCAGGGGTACCGGTCAAGGGTGTGAAATTGAAAGAACGGCCTCTCTTAGAGTCTCCCTGTTTCTTTCCACCATCGTTTCCACTTTTCTGAGTGTTAGGTTCTTTCTTATTCGAAGCAGTGCCATTGTTCCTGGCTTCCGCTGATACCACCTTAGCCGGTGTTTGGAGGCTCTCCAAGCGCATGAATTCATCTTCTTTCTTGTAGAATTTGTCAAGTGAGTTTGGTTCTTTCATTTTCAACCATTTTCCATATCCTCTTGACTTATAAATTGCCCTCATCAAGTATGTCAAGACCACGCGTGGCTCAGCATTATCCACCTCAGCCAATGCTATGTTAAAGCGATTCAAAAATGATCTGAAGGATTCTCCCGGATTTTGCTCTAGACTTGATAGCGACATTATATCCTTTGCTTTAGAAGCATACAATCGAAATTGCTCCTTGAACTTCCTGGTCAAATTGGAGAATTGATCGATGGACCTTACCGACAGCTTCGTAAACCATAATAGAGCTACGCCTTCTAGATAAACCGGGAAGTATCGGCATTTAATTTCATCAGACGCCCTGGAACCAGTCATATGCCAGTCGTACTTATACAAAAACTCATTAGGATCACTCGTCCCCTTGTAAGCCGGAATAGTAGGAGGAACGAATTTCCTTGGGAACTTCGCCTTCAAGATCTTTTCAGTAAATGGAGTTTTGCTTGGAGCAAAACCCCACTCTTTCTCGTCTTCATCTCTTCGCATACTTTCTTTCATGATTTGACGAACCATACCCGAAAAATACTCTTCGTCATTTAGAGGCTCTGGAGGGCACACATCAGCCACTCTTTCTGAATTCTGCCTTGACAACCGTTCACGGAGAGTCGGCTGTGGCCCTGATCCTCCAGCTTGAAGAGGAGTCCTTTCTGCAGGGTCTGCGGCTCTTTGAAAATGTTCCCTTCAACATCCTGAACTCCAGCAGTAGGGTTCCTATCATTGTTACCCGGTTGACGGTTTGCCCCAAGTAGATCATTCAGTTTACTCAAGATCAGGGCATTCTGGGCATTCTGGGCCTCCAATTGCGCATTCTGAGCATTCAATTGCTGATTCAATCCCAAAACTACGGCGTCCAATTCTGCTCGTGTAACTCCGCCAGTTGGAGCTGCTTGACTTGAAGGAGGAGAGGTAGCAGTATTCTCTTGAACATTGTCGGATCTTACAGAACTTCATTTTCTCCCAGGAGCCATTATTTCCAATAAACTTCTGGTTTTAAAAGAAATTCTTTCAATAATCCTTTGAGGAGAAATATTGGAAGTTTCCTGAGTTGGGTTCTCAGTGAAAGCACCAAAAATGTTAACGTAAAAATCAGACGCTAACACCCCGGTGTAAATTGAAGCTGAGTGAAAGCACCACCCGTGTACACGGGAACTACAGACAAGTAGAGAAATCACAGAAAAAGCAGAAAAGACAACAGTATTTATAGTGGTTCGGCTTAGGATAAGCCTACATCCACTTTAACTCTCTTTATTACTGAATTTGGTTACAACTTTACAACAATCTTCAATTACAACACACTCTAGACTAGTAGATCAAACTTTGATGGAGAATAATCTTTCGAATTCATGTTGAATGATGTAGATTTTCTCTTGGAGATCGTAGTAGAGTCCTTGGTATTTGGAGTACTTGAATTGTTGAATGAGTCGAGAATTCAGCAGAGTATCGGCGCTTGAGGTGATCGGCCGAAAGTCCTTTGCTAGTTGGAGTTAGGGCTGTATTTATAGGGAATACTCTGGGCAGAATCCTATCACCAAGTGCTAGGTCGCATACGACCTAAGGTAGGTCGTAGATCGTAGGTCGGCGACGACATAAGGGATCACCTGTATCAGCTATATTGGAACTTGCCCTGAACAAGTTATTAGGTCGGCAGCGACCTAAGAGATGGGATCTGACTTATCTTGATTGCATTTGGATCTCTTCTGAGCAAATTAATAGGTCGCGTGCGACCTATCATAGGTCGTGAGTCAACTGAGATTTAGGTTGCTGAGACCACTTCGCTCTTAGGTCGGTAGGTTGTGGCATTGCTTAGGTCGCATATGCTTGAAGTCGTTAGGTCGCTTTTCCACTTAGGTCGGCAGGCAGTTAGGTCGCTAGAACCTTTCCATAGCTAGGTCGTTCGCCTGTTAGGTCGTAGCCTATTAACTCGTTCGGTCGCTCCATCCTTTAGGTCGCTCTGGACGTTAGGTCGCTAGGTCGCTTGAGACTTTAGGTCGTTAGGTTGGAACTTCCTATAGGTCCCTAGGTCGGTGCACTTCATAGGTCGCTGAAGAACCTAAGCACTAGGTCGCTAAATACCTTAGGTCGCGGAGTGCTTCGTGATATTAGGTCGTTGCTGTAGTTTGGTCGTTAGCGCCCTTAGGTCGTTAGCTCGCGTAAGTCTTAGGTCGCTTCAGAAATAGGAGTTAACAACCGGCCAAGGTGGTATCGATAGAGGTTAGGAACAATAATGCTGCTTCGAATAAAAAAGAATCTGGCACTCAGAAGAGGGAAAACGATGGTGGGAAGAAGTAGGGAAATGCGAAGAAAAATCGTCCTTTTCACTTTACTCCCTTAACCGATCCCCCAGAAAACATTTTCTTTGCAACGAAGGACACTGTCGAATACCCCACACCAGCTAAATTGAGGCTTGGGAGAAATGCTGAGAAAAGTGGAAGATTTTGCCGATTCCACAATCAACCCGGCATGATACTAATTAGTGCCACCATTTGAAGAACTTGATTGAGGAGCTATTGAAAGAAAATAAACTTCAGCAGTATGTGAAGAGGAACATGAACCACTCAACTTCTTCAACTCAAGGGCAACATGTTTCTATTCATCAACCCAGCTCGAGTAAGAGGGCAGCAACGCATGAATCAGAAAGGCCTGTTATTAATGTGATTAAGGGAGGTCCTCACCCAGCAGGCAGAAGCTGGGGTGAGATGGAAACATATGCCCGTGCCTTGAAGTATGCACCAATAGAAGAGAGTGTTTTTGTGTTGGAAGATGTTGCACCTTTGAGGCAGTAGAAAACTTTTAATGATGATATTGTATTCAGAGCCATGGACTCTATGGGCGATGAAGCTCCTACCATGGATCCCTTGGTCATCTCTGCAGGCATTAGGCCGGCTATTGTAAGGAGAGTGCTTGTTGATTGCGGTGCTTCTTGCAATATTCTCTTCAAAAAGATGTTCGATCAAATGAAAATTCCGATGTCTGATGTTCAAGCTTCATCGCAGAAAATTGTTGGGTTTACTGGGGAACCAAAGCAGCCAATTGGAACTATTGAATTTTTTGTAGAGCTTCGAGAGGGGTAGAAAATGGAGGTTCGAAAGCAGACTTTTGTAATTGTTGATGAATTTTCTGCCCACAGCGCCTTCCAAGGCCGTCCAACTCTTGTGGCATTTAAGGCAATTCTCGCCCCATTGTGCCTTACTATGAAATTCCCCATAGATAATGGAGTTTGTGTTATTAAAGGGGATCCGAATGTTGGGAGAGAATGTTATCTAATAGAGTTGCGTGAATCAAGGAAGAGAGAGATAGGAAAAGATGCGGCAGCCCCAGTCCGCATCAAAGAACCAACTTTGTAGCAATTACAGGGTGGACCCTGCACTGGCGAGCATAGAGGGGCACGAAGAGAAATGTATCCTAGAAACGCTAGCGCAGGGGAGAATAAAGTGGTGTCAGTAGAAGTTACGGTGCCAGCACCTATCGACCCGAAAGATCCGAACAAAGTGGTAAATGTGGGTTCGCAACTTAGTGTGACGGTTCAAAATTCCTTGATATCATTCTTGAAAGAAAATCTGGACGTATTCGCTTGGACTCATGCTGATATGTGTGGAATATCCCCAGAAGTTGCAGTACATATTCTGAATATTGATCTGAAGTTTACACCGGTAAAGCAGAAAACAAAAACCAACGTCCTGAAAGGTCAGCAGCATTAAAAGAAGAGGTAGATCGGCTCATGGAGAATGGTTTCATCAGGGAGTCTACTTATCCGAATTGGGTTTCAAATCCAGTACTGGTTAAGAAAGCTAATGGAAAGTGGAGAGAATGCATCGAATTTTCAGATTTAAACAAAGCCTGCCCCAAAGACTGCTTCCCGTTATCCAGGATTGATCAGTTGGTGGATGGAACAATGGGGCATGAATTGTTATCTTTTATGGATGCTTACTCCGGATATAACCAGATCATGATACATGAGCCAGATCAGAAAGACACGAGCTTCATCACCGATGTTGGTCTTTACTGCTATAGAGTCGTGCCCTTCGGGCTTAAGAATGCATGGGCAACTTACCAAAGACTTGTTAATGCTATGTTCAAGCTGCAGATTGGCAGGACTATGGAAGTTTATGTTGACGATATGCTGGTGAAATCAAAGAAGGCGTAGACCATATGGATCACTTGGCAGAAATGTTTGCAGTCCTCTGAAAGTACGGAATGAAGCTTAATCCTTTGAAATGTTCATTTGGGGTGGTGTCCGGAAAGTTCTTGGGTTTCATTGTGAGTGCTAGGGGCATTGAAGCTAATCCTGCTCAGATTGCTGCCTTAAGAGAAGTCAAAGCTCCTAGAACGAAGAAGGAATTGCAAAGTCTCAATGGAAAAGTCGCTGCCTTGAGTCGGTTCATTTCCAAAGCCACTGATAAATGCATTACGTTCTTTGAGGCTCTGAAGAAAGGAAGGAAAAACTTTGACTGGACTCCTGAATGCCAGAAAGCTTTCGATGAGTTGACTCATCATATGGAAACGCCTCCAATACTTCCTAAGCCCGACAATGGTGAAGATCTTTTCGTATATTTGGCAATCTCAACTCATGCTCTCAGTGCAGCGTTGGTACGAGAAGACGCAAAAATTCAGCGCCCGGTTTATTATATCAGCAAAAGATTCACTGCGGCGAGATGTATTATTCAAAGTTGGAAAAGCTCGCCTATTGTCTACCGATTGCATCAAGAAAATTGAGGCCATATTTCCAAGCTCATCCTACCAAAGTCCTCACTGATCAACCTCTGAAGCAAGTTTTGTTTCATTCTGAGACTTCGGGTCATCTTCTGAAGTGGAATATTGAACTTAGCCAATACGGCATCACTTATCATCCCCGGAGAGCAATCAATGGACAAGCTTTAGCAGATTTCATCGCAGAATGTACAGATAAAGGTGATAGTGAGGAAGAGGTGACTGATACTACCCCAATTCGATGGAAATTATATGTTGATGGTGCGAGAAACGATTACTGTTCCGGAGCTGGGATTGTGCTTGAAACCCACGAAGGGCGATCATTATGCTATGCATTGAGATTGGAATTTCCTTTGACAAATAATGAAGCAGAATATGAAGCTCTTATTGCTGGCTTCAAGATTGCTAAAGAAATGAATGTGAAAGTGTTGTAGATCTTCATCGATTCACAGCTTATTGTACGCCAAGTCAAGAAAGAGTTTCAAACTAGAGGAGGGAATCTTCCTGCTTAATTGTCAAGAGCCTGGGAACTTCTCGATGAACTTAACCGTTATACAATAAGTCAAATACCCCGAGAAGAGCACATGAAGGCAGATTCTCTCGCGAAGTACGCAAGCACTGACGAAGCTCAATTACTGGGATTGGTTTTTGTTGAAGTCTTGTCAGCCCCAAGTATTGATGAAATAGAGATTGATTGGATCATGACTGTTTCTCAAGACCAGGAGTCGTGGATGACTCCAATCAAGAAATATCTGCTTAACGGCTCCCTTCCAGAAAATTCAAAGGAGCGTCATAAGCTGTTGAGGAAATCCTCTAGATATATAATTCAAGATGGCCGATTGTGCAGATGGGGATTCTCAATGCCATTACTCCGATGTGTGACCAAGGAAGAGGCTAAGACAATTCTAGCTGAAATACACGGAGGAGAGTGTAGAGATCATTCAGGTGGTCAAACTCTAGCAAAGAAAATTCTCCGTTATGGGTATTTTTGGCCAGACATTAATCATGATGCTGCCAATTACGCTCGAAAGGGTGACTGATGCTAGAGATTTGCAGAAATCCCAAGAGCACCTTCCACCGCTAACACAGATGGTCAGTCCATGGCCATTTGCTATTTGGGGAGTAGATCTCATTGGGCCTTTGCCAACTGCCAAGTCTGGAATAGGATATGCTATTGTTGCTGTTGATTATTTTACTAAATGGGCTGAATCTGAACCATTAGCTACAATTACCTCTAAAAAGATGGTAAAATTTGTGACTAAGAATATCGTTTGCAGGTATGGCGTGCCTCAAAAGGTAATCACAGACAATGGAACTCAATTCGGAAGTGAAGATCCAAGATTTTTGCAAGCAATTCAAGATCCAAAAAAGCTTTTCGGTAGTGACCCATCCGCAGGCAAATGGGCAAGTGGAAGCAGTAAACAAACTTATCAAGTCAACCTTCAAAAAACAGCTGGAAAAAGAAAAAGGTGGTTGGGTCGATAAGCTACCACTAGCACTATGGGCATACAGAAGTACCCACAAAACTACGACTGGGCACATTCCATTCTCGTTAGCATATGGATCAGAAGCAATGATTCCGGTGGAAACAGAGGTCCCTTCACACAGAAGAATCCATTTTGATCTAGCTGAAAATCAAAAGCTGCTACTTGAAGCACTTGACCTCCTTGATGAAAGAAGGGAAGAGGCTCAGCTCAGACTTGCAACCCATCAGCAAAGAATTGCCAGGCACTTCAATTCCAAAGTTCACCAATGCGGCTTTGAGATTGGGGATCTAGTCTTGAAAAGGATCATGACAACAACAGGACTGTTTGCACCAAACTGGGAAGGGCCGTATGTCATAGGCAAAAAACTTCTTGATGGCACTTTCAAACTGACAACTGCCGAAGGAGATCCAATTCCAAGAGCTTGGAACAACAATCACTTGCATCCATATTTTACTTAAAAGCTTTGCTTAAATTTGTAAAATGATTATGGATGTTTCATTCTTGCATTGTAAACCATTGTAAAAGAAGTATGAATGAATAATAAGAACTATAAAGTGGATGTAGGCCCAGTTCTTGGCCGAACCATAATAAATCTTGTGTTCTCTACTATTATAAAATGCCTGTTCTATTTTGATATGTAAAGTACTTTAGTAGTATTTCTAAAATGTTCATTTAATATTGCAGGCCATTGGAACAAAGCTTACCCATCACAAGACCAAGCAATCCCTGACATCACTCAATAAACGAATGTTAAGCCACAAAAAATTCCAGATTCAAATCTATATAAGAAGTGCTTCAAGCAAACTTTTAGTGATTTCGTAGGAGGTGGGCCCTTGCTAACTAATTGTGATCATTTGTGCAAACGAACATCCGATTAAGTAGCCTGTGTCTGCCCCTGCGAACTCACTTAACAATGATGTACACTTCTTTGGATAAAACAAACTACTTGCAAAAGAAAGGAATGTGTGCTTGAAAATGATAACAAGGAGTCACTGATATGAGCAAATGACGAAAAGACATGGGCAAGCAGGCAGGAAACAGCCAAAGACCTCTTTGGAGGTACAAGCCCTCTTCGGAGGCACAACTCTTCGGAGGATAAAGACCTCTAACGGGGCTTGCCAGAAAAAGAAAGTTCTCTTTCTCAACCAAAAAAGATTGGTGGAATGACCGGAGGCGCCTTCCCAAGTGAAGGCACAGGGCCCTTGTTAACTAGTTGCGATCATTTGTGCAAACAAACATCCAAGTAACTTGTGTCCGCCCCGTAAATCCATCCAACCATGAGAAAGAAACTTCTAGGCAAAAGCCCTATTCGGACGCACATATTTCACCGAGATTTGAAATAAAACTTCACAAGAGCTGAAATGTGAAAAGCCCTCTTCGGAGGCCCATTTCACTAGAGTTGAAATGCTAAAATCCCTCTCCGGAGGCACACATTGCACCGAGATTTGAAATAAAACTTCACAAGAGTTGAAATGTGAAAAGCCGTCTTCAGAGGCCCATTTCACCAGAGTTGAAATGCTAAAAGCCCTCTCCGGAGGCACGCATTTCACTGAGATTTGAAATAAAACTTCACAAGAGTTGAAATGTGAAAAGCCCTCTTCGGAGGTCCATTTCACCAGAGTTGAAATGCAAAAAGCCCTCTTCGGAGGCACACATTTCACCAGGATTTGAAGTGCAAACAGCTCTCTTCGGAGACACACTTCACAAGAGTTGGAATGTGGAAAGCCCTCTTCGGAGACCCATTTCACTAGAGTTGAAATGTCAAAACCCCCCTTCCAAGGCCCACTACCCCGCATAAAAAGAAAGAAAGGGGAAAACCCTCTTTGGAGGCGTACTTCTACTTCCAAGAAAATATCAATCTCTCCAAATGAGAATATTTTTCTCCGAAGATTGAAGTATCAAATCAAAGCCTTCTTTTGAAGCCCACTTCGCCGCACAGGAGAATTCACTACTTTTCCTTTAAAAAAAAAGAAGGAGAAAAAAATGATCATCTCCAAAAGTTGTAGTGTATATATAAAAAAAAAAGAAGACTTCTCCAATACAAGGCACATTCAACTGAATTAGAGAAATATTTCCCTAAAATGGAAAAATTATTCTCTAAAGTATGAATATGAGCCTTCCCAAAAATGGAAACGTTGTTCTCCAGAGAAAGAGTACAAGTCTTCTCGAAACAGAAGAGTTGTTCTCCAAAATCTTGCCAATGTGATTGAGATTGCAATAAACCGTGGTATAGGGGCAATATAATATAGTTACAAAAATAAAAGCAATGATCAAGTAGCATACCACAGGCTTACCGCAACATCACAGAAAGAAAATAAAGAAACGTATGAAAAAGAAGAATACATGCATTCTCAAATAAAGACAGAAGTTTGTATAAGTAAAAGAATCATTTTATTTCATACTATGAAAATTTATACATGTGCAGGTTTCAAAATAAAAGAAGGCGGGGACCGGTACCCGCACGATATCCGGTCAACACAAGTCTTTGTATATACGAGCAAAAAGCAAAACGCGAGATGAAAAGCATAGGACCAAATCCATCACTTCTTCTTCTTGCCACCTTTGGAGCCCTCACCTGGCCGGATGATTAACTTTTTGAGTCGGCTTGTAAGAGTAGGAGAGGAAGGAGAAAGGGGCGCAATTGGACCTTCTTCTGCTTTTCCTTTGCTGGCAGAAACTTCCCTCTTTTTCTTCGAGATTACACGCTTCCCCTTCTTCCTTGAAGAAGACTCACTGCCCGGAGTGAAAAGTGCAGACTGCTTTATGTCATCAGAAATAATTTGCTCCAGAGTTCTTTCTCCTTCTTTAGGTTCCTCTGCCTTCTGTTCTTGTGAAACGACCGGCTCATCCAAGCCTTGAAGAGCTTCAATCCACACCTCTTGTGATCCCGGTTAAGAAACGGAAGGAGGAGTAATCTAAAGAGGCTGGGAGGGGACAGCTGGAGGAGGGGAAGTCTGAACAACACTTGGCGCTTTCACTACAGTAGAAGAGAAGTTAAAATCAGTATCTCTCATAAAGAGAGGAGAAAGTGGCGCGTCAAGATTTAAGTAATAATCAAAAAGTTCATCAAGCTCATGTGAAGTAAACAAGCAGCCCACTTGAGCAAGTTTAGCATTGAGGTTACCTAGAGAAGTAGGCTTTACTACGTCAACTTCACAGTCCTGTGCATCAATGCTTTCTTGAGTCTCATCTCTAGTGCGAGCGGTGGCACTTTCAACGACAGCTTTAGCAGGAGGTGGAGAATGGGAACTAGAGCCAACAATATCGATGTCGGCTCAAATCGAAGGTTGAACTGGGCCGGTTGAGGTTGCCTTCCCTAAATTTTCACCTTCCGCCATTCCGGCTCGCTGTTTAGCAAGTTGCTCCTTTCCCCAGGAAAGAGCAGCAAGTGCATCGTCATCTAGATAGTGCGCCACTAAATCTGCTTCAGCATAGCCAACACCTCCAAGCATATCAACTATGGCCTCCCACACTTCTGCCAAAGTAATTTCGTACTTCGAACCCAAAAACGAAAGGCTACTGCGCCCCAAAACACTATGTATGTAAAACTCGAATAAAGTAGAGCCGGTGTTGGCTTTAGTTGCCATATGAGATTCTACGGCTGCTACTTTGCCGGCAACAGCTTCATCATGCTCTTTTTCAACTTCAAAAAGTCGAGCTTTTAACATTTCGATTTCCAAGTTCTGGGAATAGGTTTTTTCTCGCAACCGAACTACGTCAGTTCGGTAGCTCTCCACAACTCGCTGCTGCGCTTCGAATTTAGCTGCAGCGTCTCTTTGCCCGGCATGAGCATCTCTCACCTGCTTTTGAAGCACTTCTTCTCTTTGAGAATAGGAAGTAGAAGAAGTGGCAAGCTCTTCTGTAAGTTTTTCAACTTCCGCTTCAAGTTTCTCATAGTAAGCAGCAATGCTCTTCATCTCTACATCATGCTGATCTAGTGTTTTCTGCCACTCGAATTTATCATTTTCAATAGTTAGCATGGCTTCAAGGTTTGTGCGGTTTATTCTTTGAAGCTCGTCAACAAGTTTTTTCCAACCAGACATTCTCTCGATATCGAGTTCGACGGCATCAATATTACGCAACATAGCTTGCTTGTCGATTGGGACCAAATCAAGATCAAAACGCACTCCTTTTAACCACCAGTGCGAAAACTGGCTTTGAAGATTTGTCGGACCCTGTCCAACTTGATACGGGGGCCTACTTATGATTGTTTGAATATTATCTCTTTCAAGGGCAGGAGAGCTGGAAGAGATTTCCAAAGAGATGTGAGCAGCGGGCTTTTCAGAAATTTCAGATGCCGGCTTTGCCCGTTTACTCGGATCTTCAGCGACATGACTTTTCACTTTGTCATCACGAGATTTGCGTTTGTGAGAATCATCCTCTCTTTGGGAAGAATCATGCCATTCCTCCTTTCTCCCATAGCATTCTTCATAAGCACGTCTCTTTCGAGCTTTTCTTGCAGCTCTTTCTTCGTCGGTCTCCCAAGAGGCAGGAAGATACCTCTTGGAGTCATAGGAGCCGCGTCTCCCATAACGCTGGAAATCATCATAGTAAGAGCCGCTACGTCCCATTGGAGAACCTGAAAATGAAGAAAAAACAAGTTCAGAAATCTTCAAAGCAAGGAAGTCGAATGCATATAAGTGCCGAAAAATCCTAAGTGTGTGTAGTGCAAACTACGCGCGTCAAACTACGAACCACTCCTCGGTCGGGGGTGATGACGTATTTTACAGCAAGTGTCAACTCTTGGGCTGACGGAGTTTGTTGCAAGATAGATGTCGCTTCAACTACTGGAGAAATAACTTTAGTAGTAGTGGTATCGTCCTTAAATAGCTCATGTGAAGTAATCATCAAGTCGCTCAATCCCTCAAAAATGTCGTCACCATCGTGCCCAGCCGGACCTTCCCCTCAGCTCCTTCATCAGCAGTCTTCCCGGATTGGTGAGGAGGTTCCTCTTCCTCAATGACCGGGGCGAGTGAAAATTTGCCAGATGACCCCGTAACGTCAATAGAAGCAGAACACTTCACCAGTGCAGCCTCAACAGTAGGTTCTTTCGGTATAAGTTCTTCGGCGGACACTGGGGCATCTGTTGTCTCTGCTGGAGAATTAGGGACTTCATGAGGCTGACTAGAACGGGAAGAGTGTAGAAGTCCGAATTGGTGAAGAAACTCGTCTTTTGGCAAAAATTTAATACTTCTTTCCCCAACCGCCGTGGCACTTTATCTTTCAAAAGTCGGCTTGTGGCTGGGATCTTTAGAGGGAGGAGGAAGTGCTGTAAAAGTAAAGAATGAAGTTAGCACCTACCAACTCGGACATGGAAAAGCTCAAATGGAAAGAACGGGGATAAGCAATCTTACTTCCTACTCTCTAGATGGCATAAAATCCTGGGGGCAGCGAACGAAGAAGAATTGATTCAAGAACCGTGGGCGCTTTCCAGAAGATCGACGATCAGTCTACGGTTCCTAGCGCTTCTCACGAGTGTGATAGAGGGATAATCTTTGTTTTTTTGCAAATGTGCACAAGAAGCAAATCTCCTCAAATCTCGAAAGACGATCAAGTGTCCTCCTGAATAGTACACACAAGCCCATCATGATGGTGTAGCCATTGGGATGCAATTAGAAGGGAGAGATCGTTAATCGGAGAAGGAGTTGTTGAAGGAAATCATTAAAAGGACGAATAGCTCCATTCAAGCAGATGTGGCGATTGACAGCGATAAAACCGAGTGGTGGCCTGTCAGCAGTATCGTTTGGCCCAGGAAGTAAAGCATCTGCTTCAGCAATACCAAACTAAATGCGTAGTTGGTTGAACACCCATTGATCCAGGGTAGTTGAAGTCCTTTCCGAGGGATCATCTAGTGGATTGGCTATCGGGAAGGCCCCTCCAGCTGGCCCCACTACTTCTTGCTATGAAGACATTCTACACAAGGAACTGGATATTCAAATGTGAAGGTGCACGTTTCCTAAATATGTGAAGTGTTGTTCGAAACTAATAAAACGACAAGCAAATATAACTGAACTGAAACTATTAGGCATTTGTCAATTATAAAGTTTCAGGGCTTGTTGCTTTAAGTCCGAATACAAGTGCAGTGTTAATGCAAACAAATCAGCTTTAATTGATTAATATTGATTTGCTTTAATACTTCACTTGAATTTGTTGATTCATGGCACTTCATATAATTTATTTAAACTGATTATCCTTCATCGACTAATCTGTCATTCGATGTGGGCAGTCAGTGACAGTATATTTGCCCTAGTTTTCTGCAAATGTTGTGTTTAGCAAGTTGTTAGCATTAAAATCTGTGAAGAAGTACAACGAGTTCAGGCAGTTTATCTCAACAGTTCAAGTTAAAAATTCAGTTAAATGCTGTCCCATTTTTACAAGTTTTCAAGCTCAAACGACTTAACATGGTTTAAAGTTCCATTAAGTCGTTCTGTTCAAGTCAAAAAGTTCATTATTCATGCTCCTACAAGCTAAAGTAATGCTGCAAGGTAGGGCAGTTTGTATCTGGCAAAGTTCTAGGTCGCTCGCGACCTAAAAAGTTGGGTCGAAAACGGTTTAAGTCGCAAGAAGCAATTCGACAGTGAAAAATGGTTTAAGAATTAAGTCGCTTACGCGACCTAAAGATTAAGTCGCTAAGAGTTAAGCCTCAAAGGGTCATGCCGCATCATAAGTCGCAAAGTTCCTAAGATAGGTCGGTCTGATTTCCTTAAGTCGCGAATATGTAAGTCGCTCAGTTTTTTCTTAGGTCGTAAGGCACTTGGATCGTTCGATTTATTAGGTCGTTTAACTCTGTAGCTCGGTAGTGTAACATTATCTCCCATTAACAAACTCTAAGGCCTGTCCTCCACTCAAGCGCTGCCACGCGTCCACCACCTCACATCACCAGTAATACAACGGTATAACCTAAAATCCATTAACCCGTTAATCATTCCCCTGTCTCCTTCGAACTCCCAAAACCTCCTCAAAAACCCATGATCGATTCCAATTGCACTCACCAAAATAGCTCTATAAAAACCCTAGGCCGAAACGGAACATAATCTAACAACATGGTCGAAAGTCGTGTTGAAAGGATTTTGAGGGATTGATAATAAACATGGCAAAAGGATGATCAGAATTACCTAAGTTTTCTGTTGGAATCAACAATTGGAGATGAAGAGGAGGGGATTTCGTTTTAGCTTCAGAGCTCGAACGCAACAATGGCGGCCGACAGGGTGATAAGTAATAAAGTAAGGGGGATGTTGCGACTTAACAACTTATATAAGGCATGGAAAAGAAGACCTCTTGGGTCGCTTATGACCTAGCAGAATTAGGTCGAAGCACACGACCTATGACATAGGCATGTACTTCGAGGGGCAAATGTTAACTCCTCAATTTCATGACTCGACAACCTAAGGAATTAAGCGACCCATGGAATTAAAGTGTGAACAAGCTAACGGCGACCTAAGAGTATCACGACCTAAAACCCCCAAGCGACCTAACGACCTAACCTCTTAAAGGACTCAACGACCTACAACTTAACGGCTAAAGGCTATGGTGATTCCATGAGGGGTGCAACCTAGCGACCGAGCGACCGAGCGACCCAACTGCATAAGCGACTTAGCGACCTAACTGCTTAAGCGAGTTAGCGACCTGAAGAATGAGCGAGTTAACATGGATGCTCGACCTAACAAGTTAGCGACTTAAAGACCCCTAACGACCTAAGAACCTAACGACCTAACGGGTTAAGAAAGTATGAGGCCGCATGCATGCTACTTCTTCATTAGGTCGCTCACAACCTAAATAGATCAAGGTAACTCCATGAGCCGTAACTTCTTCTGTCGCTACTCTCCTAGGTCGCTGCGACCTACCAGTTTGTTCAAGAGATTAAGTCCAACCTTGTTAGACCGTAACCCGCATCCCTTAGGTCGTTGGCGACCTACGACCTACCCTTAGGTCGTTCACGACCTACCAACTTGTTCAAGTAACCAAGTGCAAAGCCTGCTAAGCCGTAACCCACGCTCCTTAAGTCGCTCGCGACTTACAACCTAACCCCTAGGTCGCCCACGACCTACGACTTACTCCAGAAATTTCCTATAAATACCATGCCTACACCATCGAAGAGAGGACCTTTTGGCTCATTTATGGAACGCCTATACTCTGTGGATTTCTCGACTCATCCAACACTTCAAACACGAAAGACACTTCAATGAACTTCAAGAAGAAATCTAACACATTCGACATGGATTCAGAGTGTTCTTCTACGTCAGAGTTCTAGCTATTTGTCTCAATAGTGTTGCAATCGAAGATTGTTGTAAAGTTGTAATCAATTCAGCAATAAAGAAGATTAAAGTGGACGTAGGCTTAACTTGAAGCCGAACCACTATAAAATTATTGTCTCTTTACTGTTTTTTCTGTGACTTTTCTACTTACTTCTAATTCTCGTATTGACGGGTGGTGCGTTCACTTAATCTCAACTTACACCGGGGTGTTAGCATTCAATTTTATCGTTAACACTTCCCTAAAGTAATTTATTCATATGAATCATCATTAATTATAAATTAATTAATTTTTAATCATTAATTATCCACTCTAATCTAGGATTCTTAATTTCAATTTAATTATTTCTTAATTTATTTGCTTAAACCTTACTTAATAAATTTAAGCTTGTAATTGCTAATTTAATTAATATAAATCATTAACGATTCATTCTAATTAACTTCAAAATCAATGAATTACAAATCATGCAATCTTTATATACTTAAAAGTAAAACTCATATTTGTAAATGATTTAATTAACACTCACAAATACATTTAAAAACAACTTACTTCTAAATTTACTTTTAATTTCATTTTAGTTTTTAGATTTAAAATGAATACCAATTTGTCTTTAACAAAGTTTAAAACCATTGTTTTTAAACTTCAACTTCACATGTGAAAGTATCACTTTTGTTATAAAGAAATTTAGAAGAGTTAAAATCAAATCCCCCTTAAGTTCACATATTAAAGTATACTTAAACTTTTAAACTTGTTTAAACATTTAAATTTATAAAACTTATTTTATTTCAAAATCTTAATTTCAAATTTAAACTTAAGTCCAGATTTCAAAAATCTGATTAAGTCTTTGTTTCAATTCTTTCTTTACATTTCAAATTCCATTTTTAAATTTAAATTCTTTTTAATCCTTTAAATACTTTAAAGTTATATAAACAAGTTTAAATTTTAAAAACTTTATTTATTCCTAACTTAAGTTTCAAACTAAACTAGAGTTTATAATTAGACTTTGATTTTAAAACTCATTTTAGACCTTGCTTTAAAATTTAAAATTGAATTTTAAAATTTCAAAAGAACGGAAAAGGTTCTGTTTTAAAAAATTTGGGCAACTTCCACTCGAGTCACCACCAAGTTTTCTTTGAGTCCACACTGAAATGGTTCGAGTAAATCACTCGAGTTACTCGAGACAAATACGCGAATTCATCCCTGCTTCCACCTGAATCAACCAAATTTCCAGATTACATAAACTCGTGCACCATGCACGTGCATGGCACCGCCGCTCATCTCCAGTCGACGCTACATCGTCGAGCGAGTCGTCTATCACCCACGAAGCAATTTCCGACCATCTGCACGTCGTCGTCTACTCGAAAATCAAAAATCGAGTTCAAAACCCAAACCTCGGAACATGACTGGAACTCCTCACCAAAACCTGAAAACCAGTCGCCTCCGCAACCTTGACCACCAGAATATCTGGAATTCCGGCCATCCACTCTTCAACATCCCCTCTACCATCCTCCAGAACCACGTCGCGCTTGATCCAACGTAGACGACGAATGAATCAAATCTCTCGAACTCAACAACACTAGGGCTACGAACTTCATACGCTCGCCGCCTCCACCACGACCATCAGACCACCATCCCAATATTTTTCCTACAACCATAATTCATCCCTCCATCACCAGCCAAAACCCTGACCTCAACACATCAGAGGATCACCAGAAATCACCAAAATAATGAAATCTCAACTAATCCATACCGCTCTTCCTTCTTAACTCTAAAAATTACGATTTTTTCTTTAAATTTCATGTTTAAGTATACGGATTCAAATTGCCTACCTGAATTTGTAAATTAAGAAACTTAAATTCTAACTACTTTAGAGTTTTGCTCAGCTATCCTGTTTTCCAGAGACATTAATAAGTTGTTTCACCTTAAATAAATTTTCAAAACTTAGTTCATGATCAAACAACAACTTTTGTTTAAATTTTTAGTTTTAATAGTGATTAGATCAAGAGATGGGGATTTAATTTGTAAATTTAGGTTAGGAAAAAACAGAGCAGGGACATTCAAGTGATATTGGATAAATACAGGATACATTCATTAAAACATTATCATATAAACACTGGAGATTACAACAATGTATTTTCAAGATAAATACTTGCAATTTGTCAGATACTTAAGTTTTTTTTTTTAAATGTTACTCACATTGTTTTCAAATGAATAGAGATTCATTTATGCTGAAACATGCTTGAACTTTGCTTGCTAAAACTTCCCTTTTGATCTCTTGTTTGTCTTGATTTATTGAGCTAGGTTATTGTTTTAAATTGAATTATTGTTTGAGTTTTTAGATGGTATTACATCAGATTTGCTTAGCTTTTGATAGACGAACTGAAATGAAGGTTTGATATATGGGAAAGAAGTTTACAGGTGATACAATTTTGCTTGTACAACAGGGTGACATTATTTTTCTTTTGTACAATATAAGATTAGAGATATTTCCATCCTTCATTTGGCTAAGCAAGATTTCGGCTGATAGATAATATTTTGTGTGTTACATTAATTAGAATTGTCTTGTTTTACAAGCTCATGCTTATCTTCTTTTATATATTTGTACATAGATACTTAGATTTTTGTTTTTTAACACTTCATATATATGATTACTTGTTTGTTTGACTACCCGAATTCTTTACTTTACTTTGGTGGCTGAAATCTTGTTTTGGTGGCTAAGGGTATTTGTATTAAACTTCTTTGTCTTATTGTCCAAGTTTACATACTTATCTATATTTGCTTGTACATAGATATTTGAAAAAAATTGTTTGTTCATATTTATCCAATTTGTTTTCCAAGTCTACATACTTACATTTTCATTTATACACACTTGAATATATATTTTTTCTTTTCTTTTGTCTTATTTTACATTTGCATTCATTCATATTTACACAACTTTTAATGGATTCGTTTTTAAAACTTAATTATACTTTAATAAAATAAACACACATTATTATTTTCTATTCAAATTTGGAGAAACTCAAATCAATTTACCAATTAATTTCACAATTTTTTATTCAAAAATTAAATTAATTATCAATTTAAATTCAATAAAAATCCGGGATCTTTACATTAAATGCCTTGAATTGATTGATATCTCTGATACGAAATGTTTTATGATATGATAAGTTCGGGTGGACAATGATAATGTGGTTATCTATCTGTGATGAATTGTTGTGTAAAAAGTGACATCTTGTATTTAAAGGTTAATTGTATTTCACTTGAATAACGTGGGTTAAGATGGTATTGAATCCGAAGGGACCGAAGTCGGGTATTAGTAAATACCAGAAACCACTTTGATTCTTTATAGATTGATATATGAAATCAATAGGCTGGAATGGAATGATTTAAGCGAATTGGACCATTTAATCTAAGTTTTGGTACTTAGAAATTGATGTGTGAAATAAGTGATGTCTATAACAAGTTGTTAATTTGTAAATTGATATGGGTTACCCTAGGTTTTGAATAAGTTGTATGCATTAGAATTTCATGTTGGATGAGTTTACTCACGCTGGTTTCTAGCCTGACCCGGGTGTTACTTTGATGTAATGCTCGGGTCAGACCGATTATTATAGATTTTTAGTAAGGACGTTCTGGAGCACAAGTGGCAAGCTGGATGGCAGGAACGTATGGAGTGTATTCCACTGCGATATATTGTTATTTATCCGGGACAAGTTATTTTAACTGTCCGGTGTTTTGTGTAATGGCTGTTACTCTTATACATTGATGTAATTTAGCAGACACAATTTTCCTTCGTATAACTGTTATTATGTGATATTATATTTTGATCCACTGCGAAATGTGAGATTCTGTGTCTTTTTTATGTTTCTTCTTCAATCTCTTTCTTCTTTTCTCTGACAATTTGGGATTTTCAGAGTCAAAAATTTCGGGTCATTACATACCTTGCCTAGGGGAAGTGCTAATTCCATACTTAGTCAATTCCAGAGTGTCATTCATTCGAATCTACCCGACCATTATCCATACCGTTGTTTATAACCAATCTCCGAGCCTAGTAATCATCACTTAGGGCTTCCTCCCTTGTTGATCACGAAACCTATTTTCCTAATCATCGGTTATGTAATTTTCATATTTAGAAGAAATGAGCTTATCATCCACGTATAAGTGTAAACGCACCCTACAGTCATTTTTAATCTCTTGAAATATACATAAGCATCTTTTGATGCTTCTATCAAAACCATTTTCAAGCATAAAATGGTCAAATCACCTCTAACGTTGTCTAGGCGATTTTTCAAACCGTATAGTGATTTTCAACATGCAAACAAATTTGACTTACCGTACATAATAACCCTCTGTTTGACCCATATAGATGTCTTTAACAAAGTCAACATGAAAGAAAGTGGTTTTCGTATCAAGTTACTCCAATTCCAAATCCTGAATTGAAATTATAGCAAGTTGTAGCTAGATTGAAGTATGGGGCACAACTGGTGCAAAAATCAAAGCATACTCCTTTCCCTTCTTTGTGGAAACTTCTTAGCCACTAATCTACCTTTGTATCTCCCATCGTCCTTCATCTAGTATATCCATTTGGACCGAATAACACGGTTTCCTTTAGAATGTGGAAACAAATCCCAAGTTTAATTCTTCAATAAAGATTTATTCTCTTCTTCCATGGTACAAATTCACTTTGAGCTTTCACTCGAATCAATGGTTTTATCAAGGTTCATCTGCTCATCTATGAGTACATGGATGTAGATTTGATATCTCAGGAGTCTTTGGATTTTGGTTATCGCTTTGTGCTTCAATATTCTGGACGGACCTTGGTTAATACATTGTGATGGGGGTTTCTCGCTTTGCGTTTGGAAACATGTTGGTGGTTCTAGCTTTTGTAGTCTTTGGAACCTTGGCAATGGAGTCGCTATTTGTTGGAGTATCTATATTGTAGACTTCTGAAGATATTATCTTTGGGGGTTATTTCTTTCCGCCGTATCTTATATCTCTGATAATAGTGATCAATTAGTTGTATCATTGTTGTAATCAACTGTTTTATGTCAATGATATTATCTTTTTCTTCCACTGTGTTGTTATACTTAATGTGTAACAAGCTCAGGCGAACCAGGTTCGATATTTGAATCTGCGGCATTTGAATACGGGAGATGTACTTTGGTGTCGATTTTCGAAGGTCAAGTCATGGTCGCCATAATTGGTATCAGAGCTAAAGGTTGAACTTTAGCTTTTGGATTATAATACATTAGGTAACTCATTAGAGATAGGGTGAAGTATAACCAAGAATGAGTATATCCCTAAGATATTCATCTGTGTGCCTCCATAAATTCTCATACTATCCACTGATAGTGAGTATGAGTGCAAGAAGAAGACGAGATAGGGGACAGGGAAGTACCACTTCAAATGGTCGATACCCTACAATAATGGAAACAACTTTCTTCTCAATCACCTTTGATTCAACTTCAATTTTTTGATTGCTTCATGGCAGCTACAAGAAGGATATTTTTACTGCGATGGCCCTACGAATCGTGTAGTTAAGTTCCTATTTTGTATTCTAATCAATCTTTCCATTTTAACTTTAATTAATTTGATATTTATTTGAAATAAATTGGTTAATTAAGTACGAAGTTAGATTATTTTGTATCGACAAAACGATTTCAGTTAAAACCAAAATTTGAAATTTTTGTTGTAATTTCTTATTAGGATCAAAGTCCAAAAAGGGACAAGCTGGTGTAAACTTTGGGATATTCCAACCTGAATTGAGTATCCATTGTCCGTTCTTTTGGGTCTAGATATATTCTACGAACGGTTAGTTATCCTTTTGAACTAACCAATGCCTTGCATATTTTTCGTAGATCGGATGCCCGAGTATCTTTTGAAAAATTGTATGAGATTATTTTCATATATATTGTTGATATTCTGATTTGGTAAGCCAAATGCAGAATAGATATTCAGTTTGACCTGGAAAACTTCTTCTCTATCTTTGTGTGTCCGTATGTTCTTTGTTATCTCCATGTCTAGAAAATTTCGGGGTGGAAATTTTCTTAACAGGGGAATCTGTAACGATCCCGATTTTGAATCAGATTTAAGTTGACGATTAATATGAATTTTGGATTAAATTGCGAATTAAACTGAATTTTTCCAAAATAAAATAAGATATTTGTTACATACGTATATATATATATATATATAGTGATTTTAAATAGAAATTTGGATTTGAAATTCAAATATAAAAGTCTTGAAATATAAATTGGATTTAAAACTATATTTTAAAATTTATGAGAATTTGTTTTCTAATTTTAGTATACATATAATTTGAAAGTTATATTTTCAATTAAATACATGTGAATTTCAAAACAATTGTTTAAAGCTTAATTTTATATTATTATGTTTATTTATTTAAATATAATTAGATTTTAAAATTCGTTTTCTTTAGAAATTATACCAATATTAATAATAGAAAATGTATAAGTCATAACTAAGTACAATTTGTTTAAATTAATAAGAGGTTTAAAACACTTTTCCTTTATATTTGTAATAAATAATTTTCATATATATATATATATATATTAATAAACATTTAAATACATACATATATACATATGTATAAACATACATAGATATATATATATATATATATATATATATTTGTAATATATGCTAATATGAAGAGGGAAATATATTTAAAACATATAAGGAATTATTAACGCATGAAAGATTACATGTGTAAGTATTTTTACAATATAATTTACACTTGTAAACATTTTAACAAGCATTTAAACAAGCGTAAAACATATGGCAAGGAATTTAACGAGTGTTTTCTTAGTTTTATCATAATTAAACAAGTGTCACTTGGTTTTAAATTAAATAAAAATGAAAATAAGATCTATAAATATATCTACTTCCTCTCTTCCCATTTTTTCCTGCATTTCAACGCTAAAGAAACAAGAAAATCTGAAAATCAAATAACTTAAATCAAACCTACAAATCAAAAAGAGATATCAAGCATAAACAAAATTATCAAAACCTGAAAATCAAAATCTGAAGCAAAACAAAGGATCCAACTCAAACAAATCAAAGCTTCAGAACAAAGTTTTCAAAAGATTTAAAAACCTTGAAAATAAGATAGGATCAAAGCAATTTTTAAAAGCCTAAAGGCAAAACAAGACCTGAATCAGTTATCAAGACCAACCTGAATAAAAAGCATGCAGTAAAAAAATCCAAGTTACCATTCAACCTGAAAGTTGTCAAAACAAAGTGGCAGGCCAAATTCAACCAAGATTTTTTCTAGTTTTTCAAACTCAAAAGCAAAATTCTCTGTTCTCTGCTATTAAATCCAGGTGAGTAAAACTTTCAACCCTTAATCTTTTGGTACTGTTACATGTAATATATCTGTGTAGTGATGATGTATATATGTTGCGTGGATCTATTCAACTTGAATATAGTTGAATCAGGCTATATATTGTATGCATATCTGTATAGATATGCATATACCTATGCTCTATTGTTTTCACACGCTCCAGGTTTTCTTTTTAAATTTTTTATCCCCCATATAAAGAATTTCAGGCTATGTTTTATAAACGAACTTTGCTCGTAACAATGTTACACAAATTCTAAAAATAGTTTCAAATATTTTTATCCAGCAATTAACTCCAAAATATGAAATAACAGAAGAAATCAAAAATAAATCAAAAACCAATATTTTTAATTCTACGATAAATAGATTAGTGATGCCAAATGATGATTTTTGATATAAGTTTTAGGATTTTTAAGTGTGGGAATGAAGTGATATTTTGAGTTGATCAGAATTCAAATATTCGTCGATTGACGACAAATGGAGTGATGATGGCAGCCGTGACCAAGGCAAGAGGTGGGGGTTGATCTGGTGGTCACAAGAAAAATAGTAGGAGGATTTATTGAGGACCATGGTGGCCAAAATGTGACGAATTAAGGCTCGGCGTATCATTTTGGTAGTGGTGATTTTTGAGGCATTTTCATCGTCGGTGGGGGATCGAGTGCTACCACGCCTGGTGGAATAGGTTCGTGGTTGAGTGGCGAAGTTCTAGACGAAGAACCGATGATCCAGATAGCCGGAGGTGGCGTAGCATGGAATTTTTCGATGGTTGGGTTGTTCCAGTTGGTTGGCTATCTTGCTCAAATTTGAACTCATCATAGTTGAGGGGATCTGTTGCTGGGGATGATAGGTGGGATCGTAGCCATTGGGTCAAGGACTTCGATGTTGGTCAAAGGTGATCTGATCACATGTGCATGTGCACACGAGTGTGGGTGTGTTTGGATTTGTTAGAGAATTAAGGAAGAAGAGGTTGTACTCGAAGTTGCGCAAGTGAAAACGTGATGATAACTCGAAGAAAATATCGGGTTGGTGTGTATGTTTGACGCAGCGGATTAACAAACTTTGACATGCTATTAATGTTTTGATACAATTTGATGCAATATTCGTGTCAAGTAAAAAAAGATAAATGCCCAAATCTGTTGATCTCTCGAGACACCGGATTCTAGCTATCTTCAACACGTTGATCACGCACGATACCCATTAGAAGATCTACGAACCTTCGACGTTGATCTCGCGCACGAGATTCCGTGAATCGGCTTCAAATTCGTTGATTCGAGCGCACTCCAATAACCGAAGATGGAAGAACAAGTAGATCACACACAACTTCAACAAAAGTGGCACAAAGCACACAAACAAATTTTATTCAAAATCAATTCCCTTTTACAAACGACCAACACCTCTATTTATAGAAATTTTACAACACAGCACACCGACCTAACACATGCGACCTAACAGGTGGCCGACCTATGAGCTAATGTACACGAATTAACAGATACAAGTTACAACACACACGGCCTACAACATATAGTCAACAAACGACCTACGACCTAACAAGTTACAGTATCACGCGACTTAAAACTTGAGCGACTTAACGGCATACACTGCTTCAAGAATCTTGAGCGACATAACTCTAGAGCGACCTAAGAGATATCATAAGGTGAGCGACCTAACTTCATGCGACTTAACTTCAAGAGCGTCTTATGCAATGGAGGGGCTTAACTGGAACGATTTAACATATCCAAGAGACCTAACTCTTTAGGTCGTAACTCGCTTGTGAGCGACCTAAAGAAAGCTCGCATAGCTCGTTATCCTGGTGCACTGCTTCCTACTTCCCTCGTATCTCACTAAGCAGTAACCTGCTAGGTCGTTGGCGACTTAAGGCATGCGACCTAAGGCAAAGCGGCTTCAGTAGTTGAGTCGCCGGTGGCTTCATACAGCTCGCGAACGACCTTCGACTGAAAGCATGGTGCACTGCATCATCCTCCCCTGGTTGAAAAGAATTCGACCTCGAATTCACACTTTCCTCTTCCTCGACAAGTTTGTGCTCATGATACGGAATCAAATGTTTGACGTTGAAAATGTCAGTAGCATGAATATGATCCGGTAATCTTAACCGATAAGCATTATCATTGATCTTCTTCAAGATTTCTACTGGACCAATCTTCGAGCTTTCAATTTGTTGTAATTTACAACTGGAAAACGATCTTTCATCAATATTGCATAAAGAAAATAACCCTCTTTGAAGTCCACACTCCTTCGCTTCTTATCTGCCAGTTGCTTATACTTCTCATTTGACTTAAGCAATCGTTCATGAACAATCCTGTGGCACTCCTGCAAATCATTCACGAAATCACAAGCTCGTTTAACAAACCCTTTCTGATGTGGAACTGTCGACAAATCTAACGTTCCCTTCGGAGTTGCTGAATATACTACTTGAAATGGATTGAATCCAGTACTTCGATTAACGGCATGATTATGTGCGAATTCTGCCGGACATAAGTTTACGTCCCAGCTCTTCAAATTATCCTTCACAAGACATCTCAACAAGTTTCCCAAAGATATGTTCAGCACTTCCGTTTTCCCATCCATTTGTGGATGATAGGCGTTACTAAAATTCAGCTTAGTCCCAACCATCTTCTACAAACTCAACCAAAAATGACTTAGAAATCGAGTATTCCGGTCTGAAACAATGGTCTCAGGAAGCCCATGTAGTCAATAAAACTCTTTAAAGAATAATTGAGCAACACGGACTGCATCGGCGATCTTTTTACAAGTTATGAAATGTGCCATCTTCGAAAATCTATCCACCACAACATATATAGAATCATTCCCTTGTTGAGTTCTTGGCAAACCCAAAACAAAATCCATGCTAATATCAACCCTTGGTCTAGTAGACACGGGCAATGGCATATACAATCCTGCATTCGTAGCTGTCCCTTTGGAAACTTGACATATGTTACATCTCTGTACAAATCTTTCAACTTCTTTCCTCATGGAAGGCCAAAAATATGATTGAGAAATCATCTGCAAGGTACGATCTCTTCCCACATGACCTTCTTCACGCAATTCCTTCACAATCTTCATTCGCAAATTGCACTTTGGTATACACAACCGATATCCTTTGAATAGAAAACCATCTACCAACACATACTCATCCGTGTTCCCTTTCTCAACTTCATCTACAATCTTAGCAAAGTAAGGATCCTCAACAAACAATTCTGGAAGTATATCAAACCCCGTCACTTCTACTCTCATCGTAGTCCACAAATGATTTCTTCTACTCAATGCGTCTGCCATTCGATTTGTAACTCCTGACTTATACTTTACAACAAATGTAAACTGTTGCAAGTATGCGATCCATGAAGCATGTCTGGCTGTAATCTTATCCTGTCCCTGCAAATGTTTCAATCCTTCATGATCAGTATACAACACAAACTCTTTATAAAACAAGTAGTGTCTCTAATGATTTATGGCTTGGAAAATAGCATAGAACTCCAAGTCGTAGGTACTGTATCTTGTCTCGGCTCCAGAAAGTTTCTCACTAAAATAAGCAATTGGACGCCCCTTTTGACTTAACACACCACCAATTCCAACTTTAGACGCATCGGTATTCAGCTCAAAGAGTAACTGAAAGTCCGGATATCTAAGAATCAGTGTTGTAGTCAAAAGTGTCTTGATCTGTTGGAAAGCAGAATCAGCGTCTACAGTCCACACAAACTGCTTTCCTTTCATACAATCTGTCATTGGTGCCATCACGCTACTGAAATGTGGAATAAACCTTTGGTACAATGATGCTAAACCATGGAAACTTCTCACTTCAGTTATAGTCCTGGGTTGTGGCCAATCCTTGATTGCTTCAACTTTAATTTGATCCACATGAATACCCTCCTTGGACAACACATGTCCCAAGAACAGAATACTGTGTGTCATGAATATGCACTTCTTTGTTGCCGCGTAAAATTTCTCCTGAAGAAGTATCGTCAACACTTCCCGCAAGTGTTGTGAATGTTCTTCTGTGCTTCCACAGTATATCAATATATCATCAATGTATACCACCACGAACTTTCCAATAAATGGTCGAAAGATCTGATTCATCACTCGCATAAAAGTACTAGGTGCATTCAAAAGACCAAATGGCATGACTAAGCTTATACTTCTTTCCGATGGAAAAAGTTACACAAGCTCTTTGACTAACCTTCACTTCCCCACCTTTCCTCAACCAAGCCAATTTGTAGGGTTTGGAGTGCTTCTCTGTCTTTAACGCTAACTTCTTTACAGCTTCTGTAGAGATGATGTTATCACAACTTCCTGCATCGATAACAAACTTGCAAACCCTTCCCAAAATAGTGCATGTTAACTGAAAAATATTACTCCTTAACCAGCAAGTTTCCTCTTCTTGCTTTGGTTTCAAGAAGGATCTCCTCATCATTAAAGAATATCCCTCGTCTCCCGTTAGTAATTCTTCTTCCTCCTCAACTAGTGGTGAATTGAAACATTCTATTTCTACATCCCCGTCCTCAAGCTCAGCAACCATCGCTCGCTTCTTAGGCCTCGGGCATTCATTGCTCTTATGACCAAACTCCTTACAATTATAACACTTTAAATTGTTGACCTTGGTCTTAGCAACTTCATTGACAACCGGTGTACTAACAGCCTTGGAAACATTAGTATTGCTACTAGCCCCTTTCACCTGATTGATCGAACTTGTAAGCATACCACCTCCTCTTCTACCTTGCTTCTCCCAAGCTAAAGCCTTCTGGTGTGCTTTGGCAATGGATCTTAGATCAAACATATTCATCATATCCTGAATTTGCATTCTCAGTCCTCCAAAAAATCTAGATGTCAACTATTCCTCCGTTTCCTTGATATCTTTTCTAGCAATTAGTTGATAAAACTCATCTGCATAATCATTTATCGACTTTGTCTCTTGTCTCAAATTCTGTAAGCACTGATACATAAGAGACTGATAATTATAAGGCAAGAAAGTAGCCTTCATCAACTTCTTCATCTTTTCCCATGAAACAATCTTCGACTTTCCCATTCTATCCCATGTAAGTTTAGTTTGTTGCCACCATGCCATAGCTCTACCCCTCAATCATGTAGCAACCAACTTAACTCTACGATCCGCGGGTACTTCTTTGAAGTCAAAAATTTCTTCAACATTTGATAACCAATCCAGAAACTCTTCCGCTATTATTCCCCCTTTGAATTCTGGAATCTCTGTTTTCATGCTTGATTCCCATTTACGACTGAATCAATATATGGATTTTTCACTTGGCCTCGATCTCGATCATGAATACTTTCGCTATCACCATATTCCTCAAAATCATATATATGTCGATATCGATCTCGTCCATCTACGTCTCTTCGACTATGCATGTCCCTTCTATCATGTCTTTCGGCATCACGATACGCATCATCTTCAAATCCATGATGAGTTCTTCTCTCTTCACCTCGATACTCATGATGTTCTTGCCTCATAGAAATTGATGATTCACACCGTTCTCGATAGGATTTGGGTGACATTCTTCTTTCTCCTGCAACTGAAGGTGAAACTCTGTTTCCACTATGGTGCGACACTGGTGGAGTTCTACTTTGACTTTGATTCATGTCTCTCATCAACTTCTCTAACTTTCCGATACCTTCACCAAACTTTTCATTGATACGCTGCTCCATCTTCTGGCTTCTTGTCTTCTATATACATCTTCAACATTCTGAAATCGATTAGCACATCTCAGAGGCATGATCTTCAAACAATCTCTTTTCCAATCTAACTTTGATATAATTCGACTTAACTCAGCTTGCACTAGGACTTAGCTCGACTCGGCCTGACTTGGTCTCCACCTAGCTTAGCTCGGCTTCGACTTAACTCGGCCTTGATCTCAATTAGCTTCAACTCAGCTCTTCAAGCTCTGATACCAAACTGACGCAGCGGATTAACAAACTTTGACGTGCTATTAATTTTTCAATACAAATTGATGCAAATTCTTCTTCACGAAATGATTCGTGTCAAGTAAAACAAGATAAATGCCCAAATCTGTTGATCTCTCGAGATACCGGATTCTAGCTATCTTCAACACGTTGATCGCGCATGATACTGTGTTAGAAGATCTACGATCGTTCGACGTTGATCTCACGCATGAGATTCTGTGAATCGGTTTCAAATTCGTCGATTCGAGCGCACTCGAATAACCGAAGGTGGAAGAAGAAGGAGATCACACTCAACTTCAACAAAAGTGGCACAAAGCACACAAACAAATTTTATTCAAAATCAATTCCCTTTTACAAACGACCAACACCCCTATTTATAGAAATTTTATAACACAGCAGACCGACCTAACACATGCGACCTAACAGGTGGCCGATCTACGAGCTAATGTACACGACTTAACAGATACAAGTTACAACACACGTGACCTACAACATACAATCAACAAACGACCTACGACCTAACAAGTTATAGTATCACGCGACTTAAAACTTGAGCGACAAAACTGTATACATAGCTTCAAGAATCTTGAGCGACATAACTCTGGAGCGACCTAAGAGATAGCATAAGGTGAGTGACCTAACTTCATGCGACTTAACTTCAAGAGCATCATAAGCAATGGAGCGGCCTAACTGGAATGACTTAACATATACGAGCGACCTAACCCTTTAGGTCATAACTCGCTTGTGAGCGACCTAAAGAAAGCTCGCATAGCTCGTTATCCTTGTGCACTACTTCCACCTTCCATCGTATCTTGCTAAGCAGTAACCCGCTAGGTCGCTGGCGACTTAAGGCACGCGATCTAAGGCAAAGCGACTTAAGTATTTGAGTCCCTGGCGACTTCATACAGCTCGCGAACGACATTCGACTGAAAGAATGGTGCGTTGCATCAATGTTTGTCACAATTTAAAATTTAAAATTAAAACAAAGTTTAGAATAAGGTAGTAGGAAATGACTCGGGGACAAACTCGATCAAAACAGGATTTGCCCGGGTTAACACTCGAGATTGGTCTTGAGTCTAATTTTTTTTGTATAAAACAGTTTTTATTTTTAAAACCAGATCAAGTTGTATTTAAAATGATTTTAGCAAAACAATTCTTTTGTAGACAATAAATGTTTATCCAAGTTTGAATTGGACAAAAGGTTTAAAACTAAATTATTTCAAATTTATTAATTTACAAGTGTTTTAAATCTATATAACTTTTGGTTTTAAAGTTTATAAATATTAATTTTTTGTAATTAAATGAATGATTGAAAAAAAAGAAATGGTTTTATAATCCATAATCTGACTTAAAGGTTTTAAGTTAATAAATGTATTAATGATGGCCTATTTCCAAAGGATTATAAATAAGGATTAAATGTTAATTAAAAATAATAAAGATAAATGATTATCTTTTAACCGATGAGAACTTTTACAATTAAAGAATTATTAACTAACAAAAGTGATTAAGGAAGAATTGATTAATGTAGGTGATTAAAGGATAATTATAATTTAGAATAATTACTTAATTAAAGATTAATTAAGGTTAATTAATTAAATTGAATAGAGGTTCGTTAATTTATAACTAAAGGGCAATTAACTACTTAAAGGTAATTACTTTGTTAAAAGTAATTAATTAATGGTTAAAGTTAATTAATTAATTAGGGATAATTACTTATTATAATTAATTAAGCGCTAATTAATTAGTGCGATTAATTAAGGATAATTAATTGATGAAAGGTTAATCAATGAAGCTGGTTAAGGGATAATAATTAATTGAGGAGTAATTAATAAATGTAATTAATTAAGGATAATTAATTAAAAGATAATATATTAATTAAAGGATAATCATTCAATGATTTAAAGTTGATTAATTAATCATTAAAAGTTATTTAATTTATTATTAATGGTTAAATAATAAATGATTAAAGAACAATTAATTAATATGATTGGCAACTAACTAATGTTAATTAACCAGGATTAGTAATTTATTCATAAGTAATTAATCTGATTTAAATTAATCAGATAATTAATTGTTCTTACTTAAGGATTTTTGGATTCTACTAAATGTTGAATTGTTTGTTATCTCTGTTGTGTGATGCTTTGTGATATGGATTATTTTGATTCGATCTACGATGAATGTAATTAACATATTGATGAATTTATATTATTTATCTGTGTTTATCTATAAACGAAGATAAGCGTTATACTATTATACCGCTTATCGATATTGCTATGTTTGAATCTGTGTTGATTGATTATGTTGCATTATCTTGTAAAACCCTTGGACTACACTATACACACACAAATATGGATTTCACAAGAAATCGGTTAAGTCACTGATGTTTTGAATTATGATATTATTTGTTTAAATGGTTGAATTTTGAATCCCAAAGGTTTTTGGGAAATGGAACTGGTTAAATATGAAAAGCTTTTGAAAAGGAGTTTTAGACTAAAAGTTATTTTGAATAACTTGATAAAGTTTTGAAATTTAAATAGTTTGATTTGAATTTAAATTCAAGATTTAATATTGAATTCCATGTTTGAAAATTATGGTTTAAAAAGGTTATATAAGATATAAATGTGTTTATATGGGTTTTAAACCATTTTAAAAGTATTAATTTGGGAATTTGAATTTAATCCAAGTTTTATACTTGAAGGGCTTTAACTTGTACAAATGTAATCAGATTATTTTGGAACGAAAACTATTTGTTTTCAAATAATAATAGCATTCATATAAAGAAAGGATTTCCAATTTGTGTTGGATAGATTTCAACTTTGAAATGAAAATTGTTTTCAAAGCTATTAATGAATCTTGGTTAATGATTAGTGAACTTTGTTTCCAAAATAAGACGATCTTAAAGGTGTATCTTTTGTATAAAAGATTTGAATTATGAATTGTTTTGAAAGTAATAATTTAATCTCTATGGAAGATTATTGAACTTTGTTTTGAAAAGTATCTTAAAAGGTATTTTTGCATAAAAGATTTGGGACTGAAATGGAATTGTTTTGAAGGGCTACGATGAATCTTTGTGAAAGATTGGTGAACTTTGTGAAGTAAATCTTTTAGTTTAAAGATTTGAAAATTGTAATTTTTTTAAACCATTGAAAGAAATGTTTTGGGCTTTAAGTTGTGACTTAACTAAGATCCCTATATCCATATGCATTTTAAATATCGTGCTCATTATTCGGTTTGGCTGGAAGAGGTCTTTGCGTCATAAAACTCATTACGAATAATGATACGAAGTTATGGATGACATTTGAAGATCGGAAGACCGTGTATTTACGAAAGCTAAATGATAACACGTCGAATGTTTCTGCACCGACTGGTCCCCGTTATAGAGATGTGATCACCCTTTGTGATGGGAAGCCTAGATGTGATTAGGGATTATCCGGATTTGCAAGGGCTTCTTTGTGAACTGCCTTCGGTTCTGTTCAAACCCAGAACAGACTTGTATGGATGTGTGTCAGACGTTACACTTTGTGATGTAAAGTTGGTTTTATCAAATACATTTCTGTGTGGTGGTGGAGAATTTGTTTTCTTAGCTTAACACCTTTCTCTGAGACGTATGAGCTCAAAGGTTATGTAATTCATGGTTGCTAGTGATACATTCCCAATTTGGTATGTGGCATACGAAGTGTTGTTGATCATTTGTTGATCAAAGCATAGCATTGTGAAAAGTGTATCCTTGACCATGAGACATCATCAGACCTCACACCCCACAAATTGTCGAAACTAGAAAGATGCGGCAAGGTTATTAGGGGTCGCACACGTGGGGTATGTCCATTTCTTTCGTAAAAAGGTGGTATCATGGTATGGAGCCCATATATTCAACCTATGTAGTTACTATAAATCTATTACTTTGTGGTTGCTTTGTTGTTGAGATCTCTTAGATAAAGGTCGCAAATGACCGCGGATGGCATACTTGCATGTGTTACTTACGGATAGGGGTAACCCGACCTTGTGTTGGTAGAGATCCGGGTTGGTTCTCGGGGTGTCCCTCTAGAGGCGTGCCCATGTGGCAATAGGAAGTTCCTTAGCCTGACCATTTATTGGAAATCCAATCTCCAATACGCGCCTTATATTATTTTAGTTGTAAAACCTACCATTTACTTATGGTGGTCGGCACTGTTTAGATGGTAGCTATAGTAGACATACAATACTGGTTGTATGCTTGCTAAGATTAATATTATACTTTCAAAAGTTTTTCTGCACTATGCACTAACAATAATATCAAAAAAAAATTGCATATCAAGCATGTTTGGCTATCATAGGGAGAGATCTCCTCCTATTCTGCGTTTGCATTGTGTGTGCGGTGAGAGGCCTTATGGTAGTTTCATTTTCTAAAAAGTACTGCGGATTACTTTTAAATTCTTTTCTTGTTTGCTTTTGTTTAAAACTGTTTTGTTTGCTCACATAAGTCTCTTGATTGACCAAGAGTTCATTGTTCCCTTCCTAAACTCTCGATCCCCACAATTTTCCACACGGGCAGCTAGATTTGGATTTTTCATACAGTAGATGTAGATTTGATATCTCGGGAGTCTTTGGATTTTGGTTATCTCTTTGTGCTTCTCTTCAATATTTTGGACCGACCTTGCTTAATACATTATGAGGGGGATTTCTCGCTTTGCATTTGGAAAGCATGTTGGTGGTTCTAGCTTTTTGAGTCTTTGGAACTTTGGCAATGGAGTTGCTATTTGTTGGAGTATCTATCTTGTGGACTTTTGAAGATATTACCTTTTGGAGTTTTTTCTCTCCGTTGTATCTTGTATCTCTGATAATATTAATCAATTAGTTGCAACATTGTTGTAATCAATTGTTGTATATCAGTGATATTATCTTTTCCTTCCGCTGTGTTGTGATACTTAATGTGTTATAAGCTCCGGCAAACCAGTTTTGATGTTTGAATCTGCGGCATTTGAATAAGGGATAAGTATTTAGGTGCCGATTTTCAAAGGTCGAGTTAGGGTTGTTATAATTGGTATTAGAGCTAAATGTTGTACTTTAGCTTTTGGAGTATAACACATTAGGTAACTCATTAGAGATAGGATGAAGTATACCCTAGAATGAGAATAATCCTAAGATATCCATCCATGTGCCTCAGTTAATTCTCTTATTATCCACTGATAGTGAGTATGAGTGCAAGAGGAAGACGAGATAGGGGACAGGGAAGTACCACTTTAAATGGTCGATACCTTGCAACAACGGAGAAAAATTCCTTCTCAATTTCCTTTTATTCAACTTCAATTCTCGAATTGCTTCGTGGCAGCTACAAGGAGGAGATTTTTTTTCGTGATGGCCCTATGAATCGTGTTGATAAGTTCCTATTTTGTATTCTAATCAATCTTTCCGTTTTACATTTAACGAATTTGAAATTTATTTGAAATAATTTGGTTAATTAAGTATGAAGTTAGAATAATTTGTTTCGATAAAACGATTTGGTTAAGACCAAAATTTGAATTTATTTTTTGTAATTTCTTGTTAGGATCAAAGTTCGAAGAGGGACAAGCTGGTGTAAACTTTAGGATATTCCAATCTGAATTGAGTATCCATTGTCCATTCTTTTGGGTCTAGATATATTCTACGATTGGTTAGTTATCCTTTCGAACTAATCAATGCCCTGCATATTTCGTGGATTGGATGACCCGAGTATCTTGTGAAAAATTGTGAGATCATTCTCCTATGCGTTGTTGATATTCTGATTTGGTAAGCCAAATGCATAATAGATATTCGGTTTGACCTGGAAAACTATTTGTCTATCTTTATGTGTCCATCTATTCTTTGTTGTCTCCCTGTCTAGCAAATTTTGAGGACGAAATTTTCATAAGGGGGAATCTGTAGCTGTTAACTCTGCTTTTTCAGCAAGGCCGTGACATCAAAAATCGACCGAGAAGCCAATGATAGTTCATCTCGAAGGATGGTCGATTTAACCTCCCAATAAAGCAAGTTCTGTTGAATGAATTTTCAGATAAGATCCCCTACGGAGGGGGGGTCCAGGGGGGGTGCCAACCCCCTAGGTGGGGGTACGGGGGCAACGCCACCGCCTACGGTGTTCGACCTGACCGGTCAGGTCGCAGGGGTCCAGGGGGCAGCGCCCCCGGCGGGGTGCGGGGCAGCGCCCCGACCAAAACGGTATACGACTTACCGACTTAACAAGGTTGCCGACTTAATATGGTTAACGACTCAATAAGCCTAACGACTCAAGGATTGGACGAGCTAAGAAGTGCCACGACTTAACGAGTTAAGGTTCAAGGCGACTTAGAGGAATGGAACGACTCAAGAGGGTTAACGGTTCATGAGACAGGCCGACTCAGTGGATCAACGACTCAAGAACTGTGCGACTCAAGGTCTTCACGACCTAACCATTCAAGGGCTGAACGACCTACGAGTTAAGGATCTACGAGTTAAAGAATCTACGAGTTAAAAGATCTACGAGTTAAGGCCACTACAAGTTAAGGCCTCTACGGGTTAAAGAGCCTACGAGATAAGGTCTACGAGTTAAGGCCTCTACGGGTTAAAGAGCCTATGAGATAAGGTCTATGACTTAAGGCCTCTACGGGTTAAAGAGCCTACGAGATAAGGTCTACGACTTAAGGCCTCTACGGGTTAAAGAGTCTACGAGATAAGGTCTACGACTTAAGGCCTCTACGGGTTAAAGAGTCTACGAGATAAGGTCTACGACTTAAGGCCTTCACAACCTAAGAACATTACGGCCTGACGACCTAAGGTCTGCACAATCTTACTAGTTAAGGATGGCACGACTTAAGAAAGTTTACGACTTAAGAAATTACAACCTAAATGACCCAAGGGAGTAACGGCCCAACAACCTAAAGGGACTATGACTTAACGACTCAGGGGACGAGGAGTTAAGACGATTACACCTAAGTCGTGACGGACTTACGACCTTTGCTAGGTCGTTCACGACCTAAGGCTACAGAGGCAAATTCAATACCGCATCATGACTCGTTAACTCCAGCTAAGCCACAAGCCGAGAATCAGTTTAGGTCGGTCACGACCTACGACATATGGTAAGTCGTACACGACTTAAGACTACGAAGTTAAGGTTCAATGCCGCATCGCTTATGAGAGGACTGGTTGACTCATTTGCGACTTAGGACTTGTGATATATCTAAGGTTCAGCAAGGATGCCTTTAAGAAGTCTCGACCCAGCATTTAAGTGACAACTGACCCACGACTTAGTCTAAGTCGTCCACGACCCAACTTAGGTCGGTTACGACTTAGGGCTTGGTAATGTTTCCTGCCTAGAATTGCCTATAAATACGACCCTAGCTCCAACTAGAGGAGGACTTTTGGGGCTCATTTTCTTCAAACGCCGTTACTCTGCTGCATTCCAAACCAATCCAATCCAACACTTGAAGCTCTCAAGACATTAAGAACGCTACAAACAACTTCAAGAAGAGATCACATACATCCAACATGGATTCGAAAACTCTCATCTTCATCGAAGTTTAAGCTACTTGTTCTAAGTCTCTTGTAATTCAAAGTGTATTGTATTTGGGAAGAATTGTATCAGCTTGTAACGAGATTATTAATAAAAGTACTTAAAGTGGACGTAGGCTATACCCTTAAGCCGAACCACTATAAAATTGTTGTTGTTTACCGCTTTTCTGCTATTGTCTGCTTGTAATCTGTTCCCGAGTCGTCGGGTGGTGCTTTCACAAATGCAACTCATACACCGGGGTGTTAGCGTTCAAATTTTAGCGTTAACATTTTTGGTGCTTTCATTGAGAGTTGAACTCAGGCGAGTTATCATCATTGCTTCACAGAGGTTTGTAGAGAGAATTTCCTTGAAAACCAGAAGTCTATCGGAGATTATGGCTCCTGGAAGGAAGAGTAGATCTGTCAGATCTGGGAATATTCAAGAGGGAACCTCCGCTTCCCTTATATCGAATCAAGCCACTCCAGCTGTCGGGGTTACAAAGCCAGAGCTGGATGCTGCAATTTTAGGGCTGAACCAACAAATCAATGCCCAAAATGCACAATTTGAGGCTCAGAATGCCCAGAATGCCCTAATTCTGAATAGGTTGAACGATTTGCTTGGGGCAAACCGCCAACCGGCAGATAATGAAAGGAATTTGGCTGGCAACATTCGTGATGCTGAAGAAAGAAATGCTCCTGAAAGAGCTGCTAGCCCCTTTGAACGAACACTTCCAGAGGTTGGTGGATCTAGGACTCGACATGATGAGGAGTATCTTTCTGGAATGGTCCGACAAATTATGAAAGAAAGCATGCAAAGGCAAGAGGATGAAAAGGATTGGGGATTTGCCCCGAGTAAGACACCGTTCACCGAAAAAATCTTAAAGGCAGAGTTTCCCAAGAAATTTGTACCTCCTACCATCCCAGCTTATCGAGGGACAAGTGACCCTAACCAATTCCTTTACAAGTACGATTGGCATATGACCGGGGCAAGAGCAACAGATGAGATCAAGTGCCGTTACTTTCCGGTATACTTAGAGGGAGTGGCTTTACTTTGGTTCACAAAGCTGCCAGTTAGATCCGTGGATCAATTCTCTGACTTAACACGAAAGTTCAAGGATCAGTTCAGGCTATATGCTACAAAAGCCAAGGATATAATGTCTCTCTCTAGTCTAGAACAAAACCCCGGAGAATCTACCAGATGATTCTTAAATCGTTTCAATATAGCCCTAGCTGAAGTCGAGAACGCAGAGCCAAGGATGGTTTTGACTTATCTAATGCGGGCTATCGATAAATCGAGTGAATTTGGTAAATGGCTAAAAATGAAGGAGCCAAACTCACTTGAGAAATTCTATAAGAAGGCTGATGAATTTATGCGTTTGGAAAGCTTTCCTGCGACTTCAAGAGCAATCGAGGCCGAAATTTTGAATGTCGGTGTTACTTCTGATAAAAGAGAATCTAGAGGACAGAAGAGGAAGAACGATGGTGGAAAAAAGCAAAGAGACTTGAAGAAAGCTCGCCGCTTTAAACCTTCAGACTTTACTCTCTTAACTGATACTCTGGAGAACATCTTTCTCGCAACCAAGGATGCTTTTGATTATCCTAAGCCACATGAGTTGAAGGTTGGGAAAAATGCTATGCATAATGGGAGGTTCTGTCAATTCCACAACCAACCTGGTCATGACACCAACGAATGTCATCATTTAAGGAATTTGATTGAAGAACTATTGAGACAGAATAAACTCCAGCAATATGTCAAAAGAGACAGGAATGACCCATCCTCATCCACTCAGGGGAGCCCCTCACCCGGCAGACAGGAATCATGATAGGATGGAAGGATACGCTCATGCTCTAAGAAAAGTCCAGAAGGGAGAGAATGTTCCTGTTCTCACACCGGAGATTCGATCCCGAGAAGCTTGGGACAGCATAGAGTTCCATCCATGTTTTACTTTAAGGCTTTGTTACAAATTTGTAAAAGAATAATGGATTTATCATTCTCATATTAAAAGTCATTGTAAAAACATTGCAAATGAAATATAGGAACTATAAATCTTGTGTTTTCTATTACTATAAAAGACCTGTTTCATTTCGATATGCCAAATATCTTGAATATATTGCTAAAATGTCGATTTAATATTGCAGGCAATCAAAGCAAAGCTTACCTAGTCAGCACATCGCAAAGCAAAGCGATTCCTATAAGTCATCGAGCAAATAAATGTCAAGCCAAAAAAGGTTCCAAATTGAATTCCTGCATAAGAAATGTTCCTCACGAACAGTTGATACAACCAAAAGGGCACCTTCCCAACGCGGAGGTTTCAGGCCCTCGCTAACCGACAAAGATCGTTTGTGCAAACAGACATCTAGTCGGGTAGTTTGGGTCTGCCCTATGGATTCACTTAACAATGAGGAGCATTTCTCTGGAAAAGAGACAAATAACTGGCAAAGAAAAGAACATGGCTGTGGAAATGATAACGAGGAATCACTAAGGAGCAGATGGTGAAGAGGCATGGGCAAGCAGACAGAAAACACACAAGCCCTCTTCGGAGGCACAAGTCCTCCAATGAGGCACACTTCCCAAGTTTGAAGTACAAACTCAAGTCCTCCAATGAGGCACGCTTCCCATGTTTGAAGCGCAAACTAAAGTCCTCCAATGAGGCACACTTCCCAAGTTTGAAGTACAAACTCAAGTCCTCCAATGAGGCACGCTTCCCATGTTTGAAGCGCAAACTAAAGTCCTCCAATGAGGCATACTTCCCAAGTTTGAAGTACAAACTCAAGTCCTCCAATGAGGCACGCTTCCCATGTTTGAAGCGCAAACTAAAGTCCTCCAATGAGGCACGCTTCCCATGTTTGAAGCGCAAACTAAAGTCCTCCAATGAGGCACACTTCCCAAGTTTGAAGTACAAACTAAAGTCCTCCAATGAGGCATGCTTCCCATGTTTGAAGCACAAACTAAAGTCCTCCAATGAGGCACGCTTCCCATGTTTGAAGCTTAAACTAAAGCCGTACTCAAAGGCACAACCCTTCAGAGGATAAAGACCTCTTCGGGGGCACATTTCACCGGAGATGAAGTGCAATCTCTGTGGAGGCCCACTCCTCCAGAGTTGAAATGTCAAATCAAAGCCCTCCAGCGAGGCGCAACAAAAAAAAAAAAAAAGGAGAAAAGGCTTCTCCAATACAAGGCGCACTCTACCAGAGCAAGAATAATATTTCCTCAAAAATGGAAAAATTATTCTCTAAAGAAAGAGTGGATGCTTTCTCAAAATGGAAGAGTTATTCTCTAAAGTAAGAGTACAAGTCTTCTCAAAACAGAAGAATTGTCCTCCAAAATCTCCGCAAAAATGGAGAATATTACAATAAGCTATGGTATAGGGACAATAAAATATCGCTATATTAGTCAAAGCAATACCCAAGCAAAAGACCACAAGCTCACCGCAGTATTATGCAAAGAAAATGAAAAACTTATATGAAAATGAGCAATAATTGCATTCTCAAATACACACAAAATTCTGTACAGGTAGGAAGAATCATCTCATTCCATACTATAAAAAAAATTCACACATTTGCAGGTCTCCTAGATGCAAGTTCCTCTGCGAAAGCTGTGGCACCTGAAGTCTCTGCTTGAAAATCAGGGGCATCATAAGGCCAAGTCAATCAAAAGAGGGAAAAAGGTCCGAATTAAGTGCAAAAATTCGTCTTTCAGCAGAAATTTAACACTCCTCTCTTTAACCGCCACAGCATTTAGTCTTTTAAAAATTGACTTATGACTGAACTATTCGGAAAGAGAAGGGAATGCTACAAAGTAAAGAACGAAATTAGCACTCAACAACTCGAATTCTGAAAATCTCAGAAGTGAAAAAATCCAGCTTGCTCCACTATTTCTTCTTATCAAGAAGACATTCTACATAAAGAACTGAGTATTCGAAAAATAAAGGTGCACGTTTCCTAAAAGCGTGTGAAGTGTTGTGCAAAGCTACTTGAATAACAAGCTAATAAAGTAATACTCGAAATAATACTGGTTGGCAAATATCTCAATTCAGAAAAATTCGAGGCTTGTTATTTGAAAATAAGTGCAGTATCAATGCAAATAGCAGTTATAACTGTGTAAATTTTTTGTTGATACTTCATTCAAGATAGTTGATTCGCAACACTTCATCAAATCCATACTAATTTACTTACCGTAAAATATCAGTTCTTTGATCTAATCCATCACTCGATATGGGCAATCGGTGATGAGTATATTCGCCCCATTTTTCCGCAAATGTTGCATTTAATAGGTTGTTAAAATAATCTATAAAGAGATGCAACAAGTTCTGGTCAAGTTCAAAAGGCTTCAGGACAAAACAAAGTAAAGCTGCCTAAGTACAAGCTCAGCAGCTCAATAAAGCACGAGTTAAGAAGAATCGAAGCACACGACCTAGTCCCTAGGCGTATACTTCGAGGGGCAAGTGTTAACTCTGCTTTTTCAGCAAGGCCGTGACATCAAAAATCGACCGAGAAGCCAATGATAGTTCATCTCGAAGGATGGTCGATTTAACCTCCCAATAAAGCAAGTTCTGTTGAATGAATTTTCAGATAAGATCCCCTACGGAGGGGGGGTCCAGGGGGGGTGCCAACCCCCTAGGTGGGGGTACGGGGGCAACGCCACCGCCTACGGTGTTCGACCTGACCGGTCAGGTCGCAGGGGTCCAGGGGGCAGCGCCCCCGGCGGGGTGCGGGGCAGCGCCCCGACCAAAACGGTATACGACTTACCGACTTAACAAGGTTGCCGACTTAATATGGTTAACGACTCAATAAGCCTAACGACTCAAGGATTGGACGAGCTAAGAAGTGCCACGACTTAACGAGTTAAGGTTCAAGGCGACTTAGAGGAATGGAACGACTCAAGAGGGTTAACGGTTCATGAGACAGGCCGACTCAGTGGATCAACGACTCAAGAACTGTGCGACTCAAGGTCTTCACGACCTAACCATTCAAGGGCTGAACGACCTACGAGTTAAGGATCTACGAGTTAAAGAATCTACGAGTTAAAAGATCTACGAGTTAAGGCCACTACTAGTTAAGGCCTCTACGGGTTAAAGAGCCTACGAGATAAGGTCTACGACTTAAGGCCTCTACGGGTTAAAGAGCCTACGAGATAAGGTCTATGACTTAAGGCCTCTACGGGTTAAAGAGCCTACGAGATAAGGTCTACGACTTAAGGCCTCTACGGGTTAAAGAGTCTACGAGATAAGGTCTACGACTTAAGGCCTCTACGGGTTAAAGAGTCTACGAGATAAGGTCTACGACTTAAGGCCTTCACAACCTAAGAACATTACGGCCTGACGACCTAAGGTCTGCACAATCTTACTAGTTAAGGATGGCACGACTTAAGGAAGTTTACGACTTAAGAAATTACAACCTAAATGACCCAAGGGAGTAACGGCCCAACAACCTAAAGGGACTATGACTTAACGACTCAGGGGACGAGGAGTTAAGACGACTACACCTAAGTCGTGACGGACTTACGACCTTTGCTAGGTCGTTCACGACCTAAGGCTACAGAGGCAAATTCAATACCGCATCATGACTCGTTAACTCCAGCTAAGCCACAAGCCGAGAATCAGTTTAGGTCGGTCACGACCTACGACATATGGTAAGTCGTACACGACTTAAGACTACGAAGTTAAGGTTCAATGCCGCATCGCTTATGAGAGGACTGGTTGACTCATTTGCGACTTAGGACTTGTGATATATCTAAGGTTCAGCAAGGATGCTTTAAGAAGTCTCGACCCAGCATTTAAGTGACAACTGACCCACAACTTAGTCTAAGTCGTCCACGACCCAACTTAGGTCGGTTACGACTTAGGGCTTGGTAATGTTTCCTGCCTAGAATTGCCTATAAATACGACCCTAGCTCCAACTAGAGGAGGACTTTTGGGGCTCATTTTCTTCAAACGCCGTTACTCTGCTGCATTCCAAACCAATCCAATCCAACACTTGAAGCTCTCAAGACATTAAGAACGCTACAAACAACTTCAAGAAGAGATCACATACATCCAACATGGATTCGAAAACTCTCATCTTCATCGAAGTTTAAGCTACTTGTTCTAAGTCTCTTGTAATTCAAAGTGTATTGTATTTGGGAAGAATTGTATCAGCTTGTAACGAGATTATTAATAAAAGTACTTAAAGTGGACGTAGGCTATACCCTTAAGCCGAACCACTATAAAATTGTTGTTGTTTACCGCTTTTCTGCTATTGTCTGCTTGTAATCTGTTCCCGAGTCGTCGGGTGGTGCTTTCACAACTGCAACTCATACACCGGGGTGTTAGCGTTCAAATTTTAGCGTTAACAGTAGCGATCCCGATTTTGAGTCAGGTTTAAGTTGATGATTAATATAAATTTTGGATTAAATTGAATTTTTCCAAAATAAAATAACATATTTGTTATATATATATATTGATTTTAAATTGAAATTTGAATTTGAAATTCAAATATAAATATGTTTGAAACATAAATTGGATTTAAAACTATATTTGAAAATTTATAAGACTTTGTTTTCTAATTTTGACATACATAGAAAGTTATATTTTGAATTAAATACAAATGATTTTCAAAACAATTTTTTAAAGCTAAATTTTATATTATTGTGTTTATTTATTTAAGTATAATTAGATTTTAAAATTCGTTTTCTTTAGCGATTATACGAATATTAATAATAGAAAATGTACGAGACATAACTAAGTATAATTTGTTTAAATTAATAAGAGGTTTAAAACACTTATCCTTTATACTTGTAACAAATAATTTGTATACATATATATGTAAATAAGCATTTAAATATATTTATATGTGTGTGTGTGTATAAACATGTATATATATGTGTAATATATGCTAATATGAAAAGGGAAATATATTTAACATATAAGGAATTATTAATGCATGAAAGATTACATGTGTAAGTATTTTTACAATAAAATTTACACTTGTAAACAATATAACAAGCATTTAAACAAGTGTAAAACATATAAGAAGGAGTTTAACAAGTGTTTTCTTAGATTTATCATAATTAAACAAGTGTCACTTGTTTTTAAATTAAATAAAAATGAAAATAAGATCTATAAGTATATCTACTTCCTCTCTTCCCATTTTTTCCTACATTTCAAAGCTAAAGAAACAAGAAAATCTGAAAATCAAATAACTTTAATCAAGCCTGGAAATCAAAAAGAATATCAAGCACAAAAAAAAATATCAAAACCTGAAAATCAAAATCTGAAGTAAAGAAAAGGATTCAACTCAAACAAATCAAAGCTCCAGGTCAAAGTTTTCAAAAGATTTAAAAACCTAAAAAAGAAGATCGGATCAAAGCAAATTTTTAAAAGCTTGAATACAAAACAAGACCCAAATCAATTTTCAAGACTAACCTGAATCAAAAGCATGCAGTAAAAAAATTCACGTTACAATTCAACCTGAAAGATGTCAAAACAAAGTGGCAGGAAAAATTCAATCAAGATGTTGTCCTGTTTTTCAAACTCAAAAGCAAAATTCTCTGTTCTCTCCTTCTAAAATCCAGGTGAGAAAAACCTTCAAACCTTAATCTTTTTCTACCTATACATGTAATATATTTGCGTGGTGATGATGTATATATGTTTGTATGGATGTGTTCAACTTGAATATAGCAGGCTATATATTGTATGCATGTCTATATAGATATGCATATACCTATACCCTGTTGCTTTCACAAGCTACAGCTTTTCTTTTTTAAATTTTTTAATCTCCCCATATAAATAATTCAGGCTATGATTTATAAAAGAAATTTGTTCATAACGATGTTATACAAATTCTAAAAATAGTTTCAAATATTTTTACCGAGTAATTAACTCTACAATGTGAAATATCAAAAGAAATAAAAAATAAAACGAAAACCAATATTTTTTTAATTCTGCGATTTGATACCATAAATAGATTAGTGATGTGAAATGACGATTTTTGATATAAGTTTTAGGATTTTTAAGTGTGGGAATGAAGTGATATTTTGAGTTGATCAGAATTAGAATATTCGTCGATTAACGAGGAACAGAGCGATGATGGCAGCCTGACCAAGTGGAGGTGGTGGGTGATTTGATGGTCACAAGAAAAATAGTGGGAGGATTTATTAAGGACCATGGCTTCCAGAATGTGACGAACTAGGGTTCGACGTAGCGTTCTTGTCGTGGTGATTTTAATGGCATTTTCATCGTTGGTGGAGGATCGAGTGCTACCGCACCAGATGAATAGGTTCATGGTTGGGTGGCAAAGCTCTAGGCGAAGTATCGACGATCCAAATAGCCAGAGGTGGCGTAGCGTGAAATTTTTCGGTGGTTGGGTTGTTCTTGGTGGTTGGCTACCTTGCTCAAATTGAACTCGTCATAGTTGAGGGTATCTGGGTGCTAGGGATGATAGGTGGCATCGCCGTCATTGTGTCGAGGACTTTGATGTTGGTTAAAGGTGATCTAATCGCTTGTGCATGTGCATGCGACTGTGGGTGTGTCTGGGTTTGTTAGAGAATTGAGGAAGAAGAGGTTGTATTCGAAGTCGCGCTCGTGAAAACGTGACGATAGCTCGAAGAAAACATCGGGTTGGTGTGTATGTTTATCACAATTTTAAAATTAAAGTTTAAAAAAAAGTTTAAAATAAGGTAGCAGGAGATGACTAGGGGACATACTCGAGTAAAACGGGATTTGGCTCGGGTTGACACTCGAGATTGGTCTCGAGTCTGATTTTTTTTGTATAAATTAGTTCTTATTTTTAAAACAAGATCAAGTGGTATTTAAAACGATTTGTGCAAAACAGTTTTTTTACGGATGATAAATGTTTATCCGATTTTGAATTAGTCAAAAGGTTTAAAAATAAATTATCTCAAATTTATTAACTTAAAATTATTTTAAATCTATATAACTTTTGGTTTTAAAGATTATAAAATTTAATTTTTTGTAATTAAATGAACGATTGAAAAAAAAGAAAAGGTTTTATAATTCCTAATCTAACTTAAAGATTTTAGGTTAATAAATGTATTGATGATGGCTATTTCTAGAGGATTAATAAATAAGGATTAAAATGATAATTAAAAATAATAAAGATAAATGGTTATCAGGATGTATTCGCATAAATCCGGGTAGGTTCACGGGCTTGTGTTGGCATAAATCCGGGTAGGTTCACGGGCTGTCCCTCCAGAGGCTACCCATGTGGCAATAGGAAGTTCCTTAGCCTGACCTTTTGTTCGAAATCGAATCTCCAATACGCTTCTTGTACGGTTTTTGTTATAAAACATGCCATTTACTTATGGCGGTCACCACTGTTTAGATGGTAGCTATAGTGGGCATAAAATAGTGGTTGTATGTTGGCAAAGATTAATATTATACTTTCGAAAGGTTTTCTACACTATGCACAAATAATAATATCAAAATATTTTTGTGCATCAAGCATATTTGACTACCATAAGGAGAAATCCCTCTAATTCTGCGTTTGCGTTGTTGTGCGGTGGGAGGCCTTATGGTAGTTTCATTTTCTGAAAAGCATTGCGGATTTCTTTTAAATTGTTTTGTTGTTTTCTTTTGCTCAATATTGTTTTGTTTGCTCACACTAGTCCCATGACTGACCTGGAGTTTATTGTTCCCTTTCTAAGATCTAGATGCCCACAATGTTCCACATGGGCAGTTTAGAGTTGGATTTTCAGGTATAGATGTAGATTTGATATCTCGGGAGTCTTTGGATTTTGGTCAACGCTTTGTGCTTCTCTTTAATATTCTGGACCGACCTTGCTTAATACATTGTGATAGGGGTTTCTCGCTTTGCGTTTGGAAAGCATGTTGGTGGTTCTAGCTTTTGGAGTCTTTGGGACCTTGGCAATGGAGTTGCCGTTTGTTGGAGTATCTATCTTGTGGACTTCTGAAGATATTACCTTTTGGATTTATTTCTTTCCGATGTATCTTGTATCGCTGTTGTTATCCCATCTTTTGGCAATGCCGTGATACCAAAAGATCGATCAAAAGCCAAAGACAGCTCGTCTCAAAAGACTGGCTATGCATTGTTTAATCATGGATATCAATGGAATTTGTCCGAGCTCGAATCAGGCTACAATTGATAGAACACGGCAAGCAAAGTCATGAAAAGCAGCACTCCAAGTTTTGAGTCAATCTGAGGTCACATGTGTCAACTCCACCATACCACGACCTAACTTCCTCATAGGTCGCTAATAACCTAACTTCCTCATAGGTCGCTCATGACCTAGCAACTCAACGACCTAAAGAATGAGCCGATTCAAAGGATTCACGACCTAACCAAATCAACGGTCTAGCGACTCAACTAGCTTAGGGACAAAGCGATCTAAGAAGTTACAAAGCAAACGACTTAACTGTCCTAAGCTTCCTAGCGACCTAAACATCCTAGCGACCTAACATACAACGACCTAAAAGCCCAGCGACCTATGCCGCATACTGCCTCTTCCTTTAGGTCGCTCGCAACCTAAGCCACAAACTGCTTCTTCCATTAGGCCGTCACCCTTTATGCCGCAACTCCTTAGGCCGCTACCCTTTAGGTCGCCACCCGTTATGTCGCAGCTCCTTATGTCGCCACGACCTACCATCCAATGTAGTTGATCATGCACATCCATTTTGAGCCGTGTCCCTTGGGTCGCTCGCGACCTAATTCCTGGCCTTACATCGCCCACGACCTACGACCTACGACCTAAACCCAGTTTTTCCCTTTAAATACCTCGCCTACTCCAACTCAAAAGGGGACTTCAGATCATTTTTGGGAGGCCAATGCTTTGCTGTTTTCCCGACTCCTTCAACACTTCAAGTGTCAGAGACACTACAAAGACCTTTAAAAGATATCAAGTTCATCGAACATGGATGGAAGAAGCTTTCCTACATCGAATTTCTACTGATTTTCCATAGTGATGTTGTAATTGAAGAATTGTTGTAAAACTTGTAATAAGGTGAAGAAAAGAAAAGATTAAGTGGACGTAGGCTTGACTTTGAGCCGAACCACTATAAAATTGTTGTCTCTTTGTTATTTTTTGTGATTTTCTGCTTACTTTTGGTTCCTGTATCGACGGGTGGTGCTTTCACTATACGACAACTTACACCAGGTTGTTAGCGTGCACTTTTAGCGTTAACAGTTGTTAATATTGATCAATTTGTTGTGTCATTGTTGTAATCAACTGTTGTATATCAATGATGTTATCTTTTTCTTCCACTGTGTTGTTATTCTTAATGTCTTATAAGCTCAGGCAAACCAGGTTCGACGTTTGAATCTCCGGTATTTGAATACGGGAGATGTATTCGGGTGTCGATTTTCGAAGGTCAAGTCAGGGTCGTTATGACTTATTTTCTCTCATTCAAAATAATGGCTCCTACAAGGAAAACAAGTAGAAGACAGAGACCAGAAAGAAGTCAGCACGAAGGAAGTCATGAGGATTCCTTAGAAGAGAACCAAACTTCAGTCTTAATCACCAGGGAAGAGATGGAGACAATGATGAAAAGGCAAGAGGAGTTGATCCAGAATTTGTTTCAGTAGATTGGGCCGCTTGGAGCGCAAAATCAAGGAGCTATTGGAGTTCAGAATAGAGCAGGACTATCTGAGGCAGCACCAGAACTAGGGGCACTCATCTAGAGCACACTGACCCAATACCGAGAAAAACATCTGGTGGATTCGAGCAACATGGCATTGAAAGAGGAACAGGAGCTCAGCCAGGAGAACAGATTCCAGAATTCCCTCATGAACTCGAGGGGCAGGCCGAAGGCAATGGACGAGGACTACAACTAGGAGACACGACAGATAGGTAGAAATGGTCAAAAGAGCTATGGGAGGTGGCTTGGTAAACAAGGACTTGGAGGATGTGAATAGGAGTCCTTTTACCACAACAATCAGGCGAGCTAATAACCCACCAGACTTTAAGCTACCATCATTGGATATGTATAGTGGAAGGACGGACCTTATAGCTCATCTGAGAAAATACATGAGGCATATGGAGGTGCTGGGGGCATCAGAGGAAGTTATGGCCCGGTGTTTTCCATTGTGCATGAGAGATATTGCGGCACTTTGGTTTAGACAGCTGGAGAGTGGATCTACCGAAACGTGGAGTGATTTGACTGAAAGGTTTATGAGGCAATTCAGGGTCCACATTTCGAGACCCAAAAATGTGATGATCTTGGCAGCATTAAAACAGAAAGCTGGGGAATCTTTGATAAGTTTTTTGACACTGTTCAATGCAGTCGCAGCATCGGTGGATCAACCAGATCCATCCATGGTCTTGATGGCAGTTGTGTCGGGCATTGCTGACGGTACAGAATTCAAGAATTCGCTGACAAGAGATCCCCTCATGGATCTAGGCAAATTCTATCATGGGGCTGAAGGATTCTTACGGTTAGAGGACGCAAAAGCCGAAAGAGAAGAAGGAGAAGGAATCGACGTTTATGTAATCAAAGGTGGAAATCCTCCTGAGAAAGGTGTAGAATCTAGTGAAGGTAAATGAAAGGCCGAGGATAACAGCGATAGATCAGTACGACTACGAAAGGAACCAAGATTCACCTCATATATGTAGTTGAATGATACTTTGGAGAGGATCTACCAAAACACCAAGGGACAGGTTCCTTATCGACAGCAGATAAGGAGAGATCCAACGAACAACGAGAGAAAGTCAGACAAGTATTGCTAATTCCATGAGTTGAATGGTCATAGCACAAATGACTGCAAACACTTGAGATACGAAGTTGAGGGGCACATCCGGGATGGTTTGCTATCACAGTGTGTGAAAGGGAGGATCGCAACAGTGGAAAAAGAATGACCACCACCTGCACCAACTGAGGACGGCTTAGGATCAGGGCGTCAGCTTATTATCAATTGATTGAGATTATGACGAATGAGTGGAAAACTCTACATCGACACAACTAGGTTGTTCACACATGTACGGGACCGTGAACGATCCCAAGGCATGCTCTGATACGACTATAAATCGTGTCGATGTAGGCGTTTGCACTCGGACGTAACTACTCTGCTTTTGTGTTTTACTTCTGATGTTTGGATTTGACTTTATCAGACATTTTGGTCTTAAAACTCTTCAGTTGGATAAATATTGAATTATGATAAATCTAAGAAGGCTAAGTCACTTACACATGCACGGGGTCACGAACGGTCCTTAGGCATGCTCTGAGTTGGCTAAGCTTCTTACACATGTACGCGGTCGTGAACGGTCTACATGTACGGGGTCACGAACGGTCCTTAGGCATGCACTGAGATGGCTAAGCTACTTACACATGTAGGAGGTCGCGAACGGTCCTAAAGCATGCTCTGGAAGGGCAGTAAATCACCTTGGCAAATGATCCAGAAACTCACCCGAACGTGAACCTGGCATCGATAATACAAAGCCCCCCGGGCATACTTATTCGCCTCGAACAGGCACACAAACGATCCAGAAACTCACCCGAACGTGAACCTGGCATCAATAATACTAAGCCCCCCGGGAATACTTATTCGCCTCGAACAGGCACATAAACGATCCAGGAACTCACCCGAGCGTGAACCTGGCATCGATAAAAATAAGCCCCCCCAAGCACACTTGCTCGCCTCGAACAGGCACTCGACCTCGAACGGTCACAACTCGCTTCGAACAGGCACCCGACCTCGAACGGTCACAACTCGCCTCGAACGGCACCATACCTCGAACAGTCACAACTCGCCTCGAACGACACCCGACCTCGAACTGTCACACTTTACCTCAAATGGCACGATCCCGAACTGTCGTCATTTGAGGTCAAGCATTTGATCGCGAAAGGTCACACTTCACCTCAAATGTCTCGATCCCAAACGGGTGTCATTTGAGGTCAAGCATTTGATCGTGAATGGTCACACTTCCCCTCAAATGACTCGATCCTGAGCGGTCGTCATTTGAGGTCAAGCATTTGATCACGAATGGTCACACTTCACCTCAAATGACTTAATCCCGAACGATCGTCATTTGAGGTCATGCTCTAGATCGCGAATGGTCACACTTTGCCTCAAATGGCTCGATCCCCAACGGTCGTCATTCGAGGTAAGTCATTTGATCGCGAACGGTCACATTTCACATCAAATGGCTCGATCCCGAACGATCGCCATTTGAGGTCATATTAAACTATTAATTTATCTACAGGACATCAACGGGATATGAACATTCAGCGTATGGCATTACAAAACACAGCATCCTATCGCAAGGCATGTTTTGGAGGAAAAATGTTATCCCGTCTTTTGGCAATGCCGTGATACCAAAAGATTGATCAAAAGCCAAAGACAGCTCGTCTTAAAAGACTGGCTATGCATTGTTTAATCATGGATATCAATGGATTTTGTCCGAGCTCGGATCAGGCTACAATTGATAGAACATGGCAAGCAAAGTCATGAAAAGCAGCACTCCAAGTTTTGAGTCAATCCGAGGTCACATGTGTCAACTCCACCGTACCACGACCTAACTTCCTCATAGGTCGCTCACGACCTAACTTCCTCATAGGTCGCTCACGACCTAGCAACTCAATGACCTAAAGCATGAGCCGATTCAAAGGGTTCACGACCTAAACCAGTCAACGGTCTAGCGACTCAACTAGCTAAGGGACAATGCGACCTAAGAAGTTACAAAGCAAACGACTTAACTGTCCTAAGCTTCCTAGCAACCTAAACTTCCTAGCGACCTAACATCCAACGACCTAAAAGCCCAGCGACCAAAGCTGCATACTACCTCTTCCTTTAGGTCGCTCGCGACCTAAGCCACATACTGCTTCTTCCATTAGGCCGTCACCATTTATGCCGCAAGTCCTTAGGCCGCTACCCCTTAGGTCTCCACCCTCAATGCCGCAGCTCCTTACGTCACCACGACCTACCAGTCGAAGTAGTTGATCACGCACATCCATTTTGAGCCGTAGCCCGTGTCTGTTAGGTCGCTCGCGACCTAATTCCTATCCTTACATTTCCCACGACCTACGACCTAAACCCAGTTTTTCCCTATAAATACCTCGCCTACTCCAACTCAACAGGGGACTTCGGATCATTTTTGGGAGGCCAATGCTTTGTTGTTTACTCGACTCCTTCAACACTTCAAGTGCCAGAGACACTACAAAGACCTTTAAAAGAGATCAAATTCATCGAACATGGATGAAAGAAGCTTTCCTACATCGAAGTTCTAATGATTTTCCCTAGTGATGTTGTAATTGAAGAATAGTTGTAAAACTTGTAATAAGGTGAAGAAAAGAAAAGATTAAGTGGACGTAGGCTTGACTTTGAGCCGAACCATTATAAAATTGTTGTCTCTTTGTTATTTTTTTGTGATTTTCTGCCTACTTTTAGTTCTCGTATCGATGGGTGGTGCTTTCACTATACGACAACTTACACCGGGGTGTTAGCGTGCACTTTTAGCATTAACAGCTGTTAATATTGATCAATTTGTTGTATCATTGTTGCAATCAACTGTTGTATATCAATGATGTTATCTTTTTCTTCCACTGTGTTGTTATACTTAATGTCTTATAAGATCAAGCAAACCAGGTTCGACGTTTGAATCTCCGACATTTGAATACGGAGATGTATTAGGGTGTCGATTTTCGAAGGTCAAGTCAGGGTCGTTATGGCTTATTTTCTCTCATTTTCGTGTCACTATAGACAACATCTAACATGCCATCTCTTTCTTTTTATATGCGTCCCCTCCTTTAGTTTAGCACATGCAACTTAGAGTGAAAAAAAGGACAAAAACACAACGAAGCCTGAAAGAAAATTCCTATCTTCGGAAATACTCTAATGAAAAAATTCAAAACCTCCTTTAAAAATCATATTTGAACTTTGGCTTCGATTTGATATGTAATTTGCAAGGTACGACTGCTGTTTTGATCTCGACACTAGTGGCCAAGCTTGACAAAATGCTAGGTTAGCATTTTATCTTTATTGTGAGGCCAAGAGGGAGTTTTGAATGTAGATTTGAGACGAGCAGCTTGAGGCACATCTTCGGTAAAGAAATGGTGTAGCTCGATCATGGTTGGGTTTCTGCGATGATCACATACAGGTGAAGGGAAGCTTATGTCGTATTTTTCCCAGATATGTTGGAGGATAGGGTGGTGGTGCTGGACGATCAAAAACGGTGATGTGGATATGAGGGTGAGCTCGTATTAGTTGATTATGGTCTTTGAGAATGTATCAGTGCATGCGTGCAACAATTAGGAGCTATATGCAAATAGAAGAGCGATGGAGGAGGAAGAAGGCATTTTTTTCTTGGCGAGCTGGGTTTGTATTGGTAGTGGGCTTTCTTTTTTTAGAAAAATATTGGTTATATAAACTATTGTTAAAATAAAAACGATAAATTGTAAATTCCGCATCATTCGTTTTATATCGAAATCTAATGCAGTTAGTCGAGTTGGGTTCATATTAAGGAAACTTTGCCATGGAATCAGTTTGGTTGAATTTGGAATTGGTAGAATTTCCAAAGAAATACAAATGCGTCCGGATTTAATCGAAATCGGAACGCGAGAACGATAATGAATATAAAGGTGAGTTAATCTCACTCATTTTTGGGTTATTAGCTAATTTTAAATAGTTAAAATTAATTATGGATTGATTTGTAGAATTGATAAATTATTATTAGTTGAATATGATATTATATATAGTAGTATATATATTAGTAGTTGGATTGACTGTTCTCGCATATTTTAGCGGATGAGACCCTATGCACCCCACATAATAGCGGATGACCCTATATTACTTCAATATTCCGCTTCGATGTGGGATTGTATTTTTTATTGTTTTAACATTTGTGAATGTAGGAAAATAGGTTGGAGGGATCCAACTGGATTCCTCTAAAATGTTGAATTATATTTCATATATACTAATATATGGTCTGTTTGAATGATCCGTGGTAGATTATTGTGTGATTTAAATTTATTGGATGATATGGTAGGTTTGGCCTAGATTTTGGTATTTCTAAATACCAATAATACGTTTTGAATTTGAAAGATATAAAAAAGAAACTGGAAGTGAAATATCTATAGTGAATTATGGATTAATAAGAAGAAATAATTTTGGGTAAAATAAATAGTTTAACTTCAAATTTGTACTTGACGATTTTGGAATACGGTAAATAGAGATTTGGAATAAGGATTTTAATTAATAATACCTTAGTGATACTTGTTTTAAATACAAAAAGGTTTTAAACTCAAGATTATAAATAGATTGGGAAAAGAAGTGCATTTTGAAATAAATGTGAAATTAAATATACCGGATCTTAAATAAGATTTCTTAATTACAAATGGAAATATAATCAAGATTGGGCTGGGTTGGAATATAGTTTGGATTATTTGAGAAATTGATATATAAATGGAATTTAATTTAGAAATCGATTCATAATGGAATTAAGTGATGTGAAACCATTATAAATTGGAATTGAAAAATGTGAAATTTATAAATAATGTTTATAAACAAAGTAAAGTGATTATCAGTTGATAAATTGAAGATATAAATTCAAGATAAGTATTTATAATGAGGTGGGTAAATCGGTTTAAAAATAAATGATCAGTATATTTTTAGAAATGAGAAAAAGGGATTTACGAAATTGGGAACTAAATTAACTGGTGATAAATCGCAAGAGAATTATAAATATTAGATTGGTTATACTGGGATTGGAAAAAAGTAAGTTTATCAAGTAGTGGAGTTTGTTTTAAAAGGATGATTTTGAATTACTGAACTAGGTAATTTAAAAATGTTTTAGCATACGAATATTTTAGAAAGTTAGCTATTTAAATATTTTTAAATTATCAAATGAATTCTAAGTTTTACAAACAAGTCTATTAAAATGATTTGTATTTTATTAATAAATCCGAATTAATCATTATTATTATTTTGAACGATAATTTATTCAATATTAATATGGTTTTATATAATAACTTTTATTTATGAGCATTTTCCTAAATTAAACTTGGAAAATTATTCAATAAACTTTATAAACATTATTTTGAGATAACTATTGAATAAAGCTTTCAGAAAGTAATGGTACACTTTCATGGCGAAATCAGAGGCGGAGATTGCATGTAGTTAAGTTTGGATTTCATTGGGATAGAGACGTAATCATTGAGCTATGAATACATTTTTGATACCTCATGTAATTTCCATATTTATTTTAAAAGGTTTTACACATATTTTTGAAGGAAATGGTTTCTGAATGCACTTATTTCATTGAAATAAGTATATACTTCGAATAAGGAGATTTGATTTAGGAACCTCGAAACTTATAAAATTTGTTAAAATCGAGTTAAGGAATTTAAAATATAAATTGTAAAGGGTTTTGAGAAAAGAGAAATACATGGAACTTGCCTGAGTGTTAGGAAGTAAGCGGTTTAGAAAATATACTTTTAAATGTTTTTCTAAGTGTTGAGATAAGAGATGGTTTGAAATATCCTGATATGGATATAAGTAGTTGAGTTGTCTCAAATGTTGAAAATTTGAAAGGGATTTGAATATATCCTATAAAGTATTTGAAAATAAATTTTGGAAATTATAATATAGGACTAGTGAATGCTTAAGGACGTTTTATTGATAGTTAAATAACCAACTATAAAGTATTGGCCAATTTCGTTGGTCGTTTTGAAGAGACAGGGATCGGATTTGATTATTCGAAATCCACTTCGATCCAATTTAAGCATTATGAATGGATATCGTGAAGATGATAAAGAGGGTGATTCGGTTTGTCCACACCCAGGACAACTTGTAAGAAAGAATGCTATCTGAACATCATCATTGGAGAACGATGAGCATTCTAAGTGAAAACTTTTTCGTTAAAGGTAATCATAGCCTAAAGCCTCATTAACCGAAATGGCTGAAAAATAGGGGAGGTGCAGCAACTTTATGTGGGTCACACCCAATTAGTTTATGTTATCACCTTTCTAGATACCCTTGAATATATTATATATTATGGATACGGTGTTGCATGGAAAAGAGCTCTCGATAAGGGTGGGAACACCGGTTTGATAACTTATTTGGATCTTTCTATGTTAGGGAGACGGCTAGTCTTGTGTTGTAGGGGATCCCCATGAGGTCCACAATACATTTTTCTAAACGTGTACCGTGATAGGAGGTACCCCAGTGCCTAGTCATTGTACGGAATCCAATTCTCTAATAAGCATCGTACAGTTTTGACTATGCCCAACAATGATGAAACGTGAGATGCAAGCAATTCAGCTATTTTCTATTTACAATTTTAGACATATTATATCATCGGATGATTTTTTATATAAATTGTTTTGGTTTTCGTAAGGTAAAGACCCGTCATTTTTATGTGTGATGGGTTACGAGATACCTTTGTTTTTCCAAGGATTTTGATAATTTAATAATTCAAATTGAGTGTGTTTTCTCACGTTGGTTTTCCAGACCAACTCGGGTGTTATTTTATCGCAATAATCAGATCAGATTGAGTACTACAGATTCAGGTTAGGATGCTATGGAGCTCAAGAGATGAGATGGATGATGGAGACATATTCCACATACTTGATTATATTCCAACGTGTATTGTAGGCTGTATATTCAACACTAGTGAGAAAAAGTTATTATAACTGTCCAGCATTACTTTAATGATTTGTTGTACTCTAATGACGTAGTGTACTACGAACAGTTATAGTACTTTTTTATAATGACAGGGTTGTTATCTATTATATATTGTTCCGCTGTAATTGTGAGATTCTATGTTGTTATTTTTCTGTTTTCCTCTTCTACCTCTTCTTCTTCTTTTCCTCTAACGATATGGTATTTCCAACATTCGATTGCTCGACATTCTCTATAGTTGACATATTAAAGTCAATTTTCAAGTGTCGACAATCCACGTTCCTTACATATTCTTTCCGTTAAACGTAAATCTTGCCTTCATTTTAAAAACCACCGACCAATCTGCTTTATCTCTTTTTAGAGATGGATAATGAGCATAATAAACTTATAGGACCTATTTTGCTAGTATAAAGGATCTTACTTACGATAACGTGACGTACATTTTATTTCGATAATACTATATTTTTGGTGCACATTGATTCCAGAACCTGAACACTACTGAAGCAGTTGCATCTAAACAAATAAACTTCTTCCTTAGGCCAGGAGAAATGTGTTAATTGCAAAACTTTAGTTAACACGCCATAAAAATCATTTATGTGATCATTTAGATCGTCAATACCTTTAACATATACACCAGTATTGTTAGTTAATTTTTCACTCCCATATTCTTTAGTGTTGAATTTATATCCGTTGATAAAGAATATTGGATGTTCCTTGACTTTTCTTTTTGGTATCCATCGTAAGTTGCTTCAAAATTATCAAAATTTCGTCGATTACACAATATATTGGATCATATATGTGATTCGAATACCATGTAACAATTTTTTTGCTGATATCCAAGCTTGGACGTTGTGATTCATAAATACTACATATACAGATAATTTATTACTTTATAATTAATCCACATATGTATTGTTCAAGTAAATAATTTTAGATGTGTTATTCATCAGTACCTAGAAAATGGTGCAACTTCTGCATAGTTAAGAAGAAAATATGTATGAGCAATATGGCAATCTCTATCATCTAACCATAATTCCACACATCTTCCAAGCGGGCGTCCCGACTGTTTAAAAATAGACAACATTGCTTCGGAAGAATCTTGTTCAATGCCTTCATCATTTCGCATACAACTTTTGACGCAGCTGATAATTCGAAACAAACTTCAATCGGTGAAAGTAGCGATCGATGGAATGAAGATACCGAAATGCCCAAATTCGTTGACCCGAAGATACCGAATTTTAGCTATCTCAAACACGTTGATAGCGCACTATACCGTGTTCAAAGATCTACGATTCTTAGTACGTTGATCTAGGGCACTAGATTCCGTAAATCGGCTTCAACAAACGTGGATTCGAGCGCACTCGAATGACGTAAGTGGAGATAGGAGATTACACTCAACTACCAATTGGAGAAGAATGCTCAAAGCAATCAACAAGAAATTTTATTTTCAAAATCAACCACCAAAAAGTTACAACACACTCCCTATTTATAGCCTTTTCTCAACACAGCTTCTTAAGTCGTTGCCGACTCACGACTCATCCCTAACACAAATTCGTCCAACTCACCTACAGGTCGACCTTCGACTCAGCAGATACACTGACTCATATATACACATAACCGAGACAACTCTTAAGTCGGCACCGACTTAACATGAAGCGACTCAGAAACTACAAACACACATCCTTCTACCGACTCAACTTCATGCCGACTCACGACCTATGGAGTAACCGACTCAAGAAAATACACTACACAGACACATTGCGGCATAACTCCTTAACGACTCAATTAGGTCGACTCATCATGAGTCGTAACTCGTTGACTCGGCACCATTTTCTCTCTGTATCCAGTTATCCCTTCTTTCAGTCTTTCCTTAGGTCGTTGCCGACCTACTTCCGATGCCTTGTTAACTCGGGCTAACTTCCCCCATGGCTTGTTAGATCGTGGCCATCCTTCCTTAGCTCGGAAATGACTCAAGCTTTCATTGAGTCGTGGACGACTCATCAAACTACACCACAAGCTCATGCTTTCAGGAATTAAAGATTGCACAATTTCTTCTCTGGCCTTAGCTGCATCATCCTCCCCTGGTTGAGAAAAATTCGTCCTCGAATTTGTATATTCTTCTTCATCTGATTGTTTACCTCCGTAATATGGAACAAGATGTTTAACATTGAACACGTCAGACGTGTAAACATCTTCTTGCAGCTTCAACTTATAAGCATTTTCATTAATTTTCTTCACAATTTCAATTGGACCAATTTTCCGCGCCTTCAACTTGTTATAAGTACCCACTGGAAATCGATCCTTCGTCAATACAGCATAAACCAAATCACCTTCCTTAAATTCAACACTCCGTCATTTCAAATCAGTAGCCCGCTTGTACTTCTCATTTGACTTTTCTAATCGTTCTTGAACGATCTTATGACATTCCATCAACCCGTCAACAAAGTCTACAGCTCGTTTAACCGTCGCCTTCAGTTGTGGTACTACTGCCAAATCCAACGGTCCCCTGGGTAAATTTGAATATACAATCTGGAATGGACTGAATCCCGTGCTACGATTTACTGCATGATTATGAGCAAACTCTGCCTGGCATAACTTCATGTCCCAACTTTTCAGATTATCTTTCACCAAACATCGCAACAAATTGCCCAATGATCTGTTCACAACTTCGGTTTGACCATCTGTCTACGGATGATACGCGCTGCTAAAGTTCAACTTCGTTCCCATCATCTTCCACAAACTTAACCAAAAGTGACTCAGAAAACGAGTATCTCTATCCGACACAATAGACTCTGGCAATCCATGAAGTCTATAGATCTCCTTGAAAAATAACTGAGCAACACGAACAGCATCCGTCGTCTTCTTGAAGCAATAAAATATGCCATTTTAGAAAATCTGTCAACACTACATATATAGAATCATTACCACGCTGCGTTCTCGGCAATCCCAATACAAAGTCCATACTCACATCAACCCATGGTCTAGCCGGTACAGGCAACGGTATATACAACCCAACATTGGTCGTGGTTCCTTTCGAAACTTGGCAAATATGACATCGCTCCACAAACTTTCCCACTTCTTTCCTCATCGACGGCCAAAAGTAAGACTGTGAAATCAATTGCAAAGTACGATCATGGCCCACATGCCCTTCCTCGTGTAACTCCTTGATAATTTTCAATCGCAAGCTACAATCCGGTATGCATGAACGATTCCCTTTAAACAGAAAACCATCCACCAATATAAACTCGTCAGCACTTCCTTCCTTTACCTTTTCAACAAATTTCACAAAATAAGGATCTTCTTCAATCAGCTTTGGCAATAGCTCAAAACCTGTCACTTCCACTTTCATTGTTGTCAACAAATGACTCCTCCGACTTAAAGCATCAGCCACACGATTCGTCACCCCTGACTTATGTTTGACAACAAAAGTAAACTGTTGTAAATAAGCGATCCATGATGCATGTCTCGCTGAAATTTTATCCTGCCCCTGTAAATGCTTCAAAGCTTCATGGTCAGTATAAAGAACAAAATCTTTCTGAAATAGATAGTGCCTCCAGTGCTTAACAGCTTGTACAACAGCGTAAAATTCAACGTCATATGTATTGTATCTCATCTTTGCCCCTGATAACTTTTCACTGAAATATGCAATAGGTCTCCCCTGCTGACTCAACACTCCTCCAATCCCAACCTTTGATGCATCAGTGTGTAGCTCAAACAACAACTGAAAATTAGGTAAAACAAGAATTGGCGCTGTCGTCAACAGTTCTTTGATTCGTTCAAAAGCAACTCCCGCTTCCTCTGACCATACAAACTGCTTCCCCTTCATGCAATCAGTAACTGGAGCCATCACGTGTTGGGCGAATTCTCACCCAGGAGACCATCAGTTCCTGACTGAAAGGGAATGCTTTTGGGCTTTCGAAGTGCCGATAATATGTTGATTGATTCGATGATTATTCGCGTGTACCCAAGACCAATAGGCGTCAGTTCCATCTTGGATCGCAGTCTCCATCCTCGTTCGGCGATACCCCACAAGCTCCATTCGGCACCTCCGTGGACACAGCCCCATTCGGCACCTCCATGTACCCAAGTCATTCGGCGTCTCCATGTGCCATGATCCATCCGGCAGTCCCATGCTCCTTCACCCATTCGGTATAGCCGGTCCAAGCCCCGCCGAATACCACCACCGGACCACGCTATTGCCGAACCACCTTCCCATCACATCTCCTCCGGACCAACCTCTCCAATATCCACCCATCACCGGACCACCATAGCAGGACCAGGCACCACCGGTCCAAACTCCAACATCTCCCTACCGAACGAGGCTACCACCGGTCCAACCTCACCACCGAATGAACCTCGCCAAACCAGACAACTGCCAGTCCAGATCGCTTCAGCCCGGGCCCACCAGCAGTTATATACTTCCAAGACCCCTGCCCCCTACCTCATTCTATAAATAGAGGGGCAGGGGTACAACAATGGCAGACAAGTTTGAGAGCTCAAGCAAGGAAGGAACTTTCAAACTACTTTCATATACTGATATACGAAGCATTGTACCTGTAATCTGAAAGAAAGAAGATAATAACATATAAAGTGGACGTAGGCACATTCTGGCCGAACCACTATAAATCTGTGTGTCTTTTACATTTCAGCCCCTACTTCTTTCATATTAATATACTCATCCAAAATCATTGAAAATCACATATAATCAACTAAATAATACGACTTGGAGGTGTTTGTCCATTTTTTGTGCAAACATTTTTGGTGCTTTCACTGAGAGTTGAACTCAAGCTTCATCTTCTCCCACTCAACCTTCTTCCTAACAACATCACTCGTTGCTTAGAAATCATGCCTTCCAAACAGAGAAGGGATGTTAACAAAGGAAAGAACATCGCAACTAGCAGCCTTCCAGATCCAGCAATCACAGATCAGCCCACTCCAACAGCAGTACCAGATGAAAATCAGGAAAATCCAACTGGTCCCGCAACGGAACAACCAATCACTAGGGCAGATCTGGACAGGGTTGTGGCTGAAGTAACTAACCGCTTCACATCCCAACAAGAAACTTTGGTGGACCAACTCATGACACGCTTAAGGGATGCTGAAGAGTCCAACCGCAACACTGAATCATGGGGTGAATCCCAATCCGGAGGATCCCGGAGGCAACAAAGGTCTTCACTCTTCGAACAAGCTATCAACAGGAAAAACGATGATAGGGGCCGCGCCCGGACTCAGCCCGAATTCCGACTCGAGGAAGCCCTTGGAACCGAACCTAGCGGGGGAGGCACCAGGCGAGGGTCGGATGTAGCTGAGCCAGTCATGCCACCTAATCATAGAAACCCCGCTGAACGGAGCCGAGCTAGAACCCAGCCTGAAGTTGACCCCATGGATGTGCTCAAAACAGAACCCCACAGGGGAAGATCAAGGCAGGGGGCAACTGTAGCTGGTCCTAGCGTGCATCTAAGCAGCCAAAGACAACCACTGGATAATGCTAGAGGTGATAGACTATACCATCCCTACAGGTCATCTGGATGAGATAGATCCCGCAGGGAAGAACCGAGCTCATTTTTGTCCGCTCCAAGTTCTGACGAGCGGATGGCACGATTATTCAGAGAATGTGTCCAACGGGAGCAAAGGGACCGGGGAATAGGCGCTAGGGTCACCAGTCCCTTTACCCGAAATATCGAAACTGCCATCACTCCCCGGGAATGGAAAATGCCAACCATGGAACCTTACAAAGGAACTTCCGACCCCATCGTACACCTGCAGAGATACATCCAGCATATGCTCACGAGTGGAGCAACAAAAGGAGTATTATGTAAATGCTTTCCGCTATTCCTATCAGATCTAGCTACCTCCTGGTTCTGCCATCTACCCCAAGGATCCATCGGCTCATGGGAGATGTTAAAAGAAAGGTTTATTAGCCAGTTCCGCATCCATGTGGAACAACCCAAGGATGCTTATTCTCTATCCAATGTCAAACAGAAATCCGGAGAGACGCTGCAACAATATCTAACACGGTTCAACGCCGCAGCGGCAGCAGTTCAAGATGCCGATGAAAAACTCACTCTAATGGCCCTCTGTAGTGGTGTACATCCAGACACCAAGTTTGCCAGAAGATTAACTAAGGAAAAACCAGCTACCTTGCCTGATTTCTTCCATGAAGCTGGAAAGTATATGAGACTTGAAGACGCTGCTACGGAGAGGCAGTCAGGGCAACAAGGCAAGATAGTTCAGGACAAGGTTCCCACTGCAGCTAAGGACGCTCGAAGAAATGAATCTAGAGACAATGCTGGGGGCAGAAAGGTTGAGAAGCGCCAATATCGACCAGGGCCAAGATTTGACTCCTACACTCCTTTGAATGAAACAATCGAAAACATCTACCTAGCCACTCAGGGCGAACTCGGATACAAGCGCCCCCCGCACAAGAAAGAATCAGATAACGCACTCAAGTCCGGAAAGTTCTGTCGCTTCCACGAATCCCACGGACATGACACCAATGAATGCCACCATCTTCGGGACTTGATCGAAGAACACATTAGAAGAAGAAGACTGGAACGTTATGTGAAAGGTCAGAACAGGACTCCAACTCCTGCCAATGAGAACTCAAAGCAACCCCTCCCAGAAGTAGGCGGAGGGAATCGCAACAATCACAACACCAGTGGCTCTAGTCAAGAGAAGATAGTAGTCCTTACCATCTCAGGAGGACCACACATTGCCGACAGAAGTTGGGCAGAGATGGAAAGGTACGGCAAGTCGCTTAGAAATGCCGAAGGATATGTTAACTCCATTACGGAGGAACGCCACCCGAAACGAAAAGAAAACAATGACATTGTATTCAGTAGGCATGATTTGGAAGGGAGACAGTACCCACATATGGATCCCATGGTCATCTCTGCCTGGTTTGGTCCAGCTAAAGTTTTTCAGATTCTAATAGACACGGGAAGCTCCGTAAATATCCTGTTCAAACATGCTTTCGACAAAATGAAATTATCAATGAAGGATGTATCCCCCTGTGACAAACCACTGCACGGTTTCACTGGAGATGCAAAAATGCCCCTCGGGCAACTTGACCTCTTCGTCGAAATAGGAAGTCATCCCCGCTCCGTTGTGCGAAAACAAACGTTCGTACTAATAGAAAACCACTCGGCTTACAACGCTTTCTTGGGAAGACCAGCCTTGTCTGACTTTCAGATTGTATTAGCCCCTTGGTGCCTGAAAATGAAATTTCCAACAGACAACGGAGTAGGAGAAGTAGAAGGAGATCAAGATGCCGCCCGAGACTGCTACGTAACTGAACTTCGCAATAACCGCAGAAAGAATAAAGGAAAAGATGCAGAGACTATTCTCTGCATGAAAAGCTTGGAGGCATAGCAACTAAAGAAAGCCCCTCCTCTTCGATACACAAGCGATCCCTTCAATGAACTAGACCCCAGGGATAAAGAGGAGGAGGCTACCGCCGAGCCTGCAGAGGCTATGGAGTTCGTATCGGTAGATAAGCATGATTCAAGTAGATTATTAAAAATCGGATCTCAGCTGAAAACGGAATTGAAGGATCAACTCATTGACTTCCTCCGCCACAACTTAGATGTATTTGCGTGGACCCATTCCGATATGACAGGAATCTCCCCAGACATAGCATGCCACATGTTGAACATCGATCCCACCAAGGTACCAGTAAAGCAGAAAAAGAGGAGCATGGGGGCAGAGCGATCAGCAGCCCTTGATGAGGAAGTAAAAAATCTACTTGCTAATGGCTTCATACGAGAAGCCATCTACCCAGAATGGATCGCTAACCCAGTGCTAGTAAAAAAGGCCAATGGAAAGTGGCGAACATGTATTGACTTCTCCAATCTGAATGACGCTTGCCCGAAAGACTGCTTCCCACTTCCCCGAATTGACCAACTCGTAGACAGCACAGCTGGGCACGAACTCCTATCTTTTATGGATGCATACTCCGGATATAACCAGATCCCCATGCACGCTCCCGATCAGGACCACACTAGCTTCATCACCGACCACGGATTATATTGTTACAAAGTCATGCCTTTTGGACTCAAAAATGCTGGAGCTACCTATCAACGCCTCGTCAACAAAATGTTCGCAGAACTGATAGGACGAACTATGGAAGTATATGTGGATGACATGTTGGTGAAGTCCAGGAAAGCCGACGACCATGTAAGCCATCTGGACGATATGTTTCGGGTACTTCGCCGATATGGAATGAAGCTGAATCCTCTAAAGTGCTCCTTCGGAGTATCATCGGGAAAATTCTTAGGATTCATCGTCCACGCCAGAGGAATCGAAGCAAACCCTGAACAAATCCGGGCTTTAAAAGAAATAAGGATACCTTCCACTCGAAAAGAAATGCAGAGCCTAAACGGAAAGGTGGCCGCCCTAAGCAGATTCATTTCCAAGGCAACTGACAAGTGTGTCCCTTTCTTCGAAGCACTCAAGAGAGACAAAGGGAGGTTCGAGTGGACCGACGAATGCTTAAAAGCCTTCCTCAACCTAATCGAACACCTTCAGAGACCACCGGTACTCTCAACTCCAAATGAAGGTGAAGTGTTATACCTATACCTCGCTGTATCATCTCATGCTCTAAGCGCCGCCTTGGTAAGAGAAGAAGACCGCACACAACGCCCGGTTTACTTTGTAAGTAAGAGATTTACAGGGGCAGAGGCCAGATATCCTAAACTTGAGAAATTAGCATATTGTTTATTGATCGCGTCACGAAAACTGCGACACTACTTCCAGTCTCACTCCATCAGGGTTCTAACCGATCAACCACTAAGACAAGTGCTCCATCGTCCTGACACTTCTGGGCGACTCCTCAAATGGTGCATCGAACTAAGTCAGTATGATATCACCTACCATCCTCGCGCCGCTATCAAAGGACAAGCCATGGCTGATTTCATTGCCGAATTCACTATCAACGAAGGCAAGGAACAATCCGAAGTAGCAAAAAACATCAAGTGGAACCTCTTTGTAGACGGAGCATCGAACGAACAAGGCTCGGGGGCAGGTATTGTGATCATCACCCCCAGGGGAAGAAAGTTGTACTATGCATTAAGATTGGAGTTCACGGCCACTAACAACGATGCTGAATATGAAGCAGTAATAGCGGGATTGGAACTGGCCCTAGAAATTGGAATCAATTCCTTATGTATTCATAGTGATTCTCAGCTTATCGTAAACCAGGTACTAGGAGAATTCCAGACTCGAGGAGAACGACTCACAGCATACCTAAAGAAAACCAAACTGCTGCTCGATCAATTGGACCATTATCTAATCAAACACATTCCTCGAGAAGAAAACCAAGAGGCAGATGAACTTGCAAAGCAAGCTAGTATGAAGAACAGCACCATTTCCGGAGCACTAGCAATCTCAAGGCAGCTAGCCCCAAGTTTCGAACAAGTGAATCTGATAACTGCAATCGAAGAAGGAACCTGGATGACTCCTATCCGGAAATATTTGCAAGATGGCATACTACCCGACAGGCGTGACGAAGCCAAGAAGATCTTGAGAAAAGTTCCCCACCACACAGTACAAGAAGGCATCCTCTACCGGCGTGGCTTCTCTAGCCCCTTATTAAGATGTGTCGCCGGAAGGGAAGCTAAGGAGATATTAACAAACATCCATCAGGGAGGATGCGGAGATCACACTGGAGGACAGACTTTGACAAGAAAGATACTCCGATATGGATATTACTGGCCCACACTAAACAAAGATGCCCTAGACTTCGTTAAGAAATGCGACAGATGTCAGAAGTTCGCCAAGATTCCTCGACTGCCCACAAACGAAATTACTCAAATGACTAGCCCTTGGCCCTTTGCTGTATGGGGAATTGACTTAATTGGCGAACTGCCAACGGGCCGAGGCGGAGCCAAATATGCTATAGTGGCAGTCGATTATTTCACCAAATGGGTGGAAGCGGAACCTTTAAATAAAATATCTTCAGCAAAAGTTATCAACTTCTTGATCAAAAACATTCTGTGCAGGTATGGAGTCCCCCTCAAGATCGTATCAGACAACGGGCTCCAATTTGACAGCGAAGAATTTGCCGACTGGTGCCAAGAGCATGGAATTCATAAAAGCTTCTCATCAGTAGCTTACCCTCAGGCAAACGGACAAGTTGAAGCTGTCAACAAAATTCTCAAAACCCTAATCAAGAAGAAACTTGAAAAGTCAAAAGGCGCTTGGGTGGACGAACTTCCTACGGCACTATGGGCATACCGCACATCTTTCAGAACATCAACGGGACATACTCCTTTCTCTTTGGCATATGGATCGGAGGCAATGCTCCCAGTTGAGACTGTTGTGCCTTCTCACCGTAGGATCCACTACAACCCAGAAGAAAACGAAGAACTCCTCCTCATGTCTTTGGATCTGATTGAGGAAAGGAGGAACGACGCAGCACTCAAAGCAGCAGCTCACAAACAAAAAGTGGTAGCACTATACAATTCCAAAGTCAAACATCGCAGCTTACAAGAAGGAGATCTTGTCCTCAGGCGAATCTTTCCGCGCCCCGGGGCACTGGACCCCATCTGGGACGGACCATATGTAATTCACAAAGATCTCCACAACGGAGCTTACATTTTGTCAACAGTGGACGGAGAGGTGTTCCAGAGGGCATGGAACATCCGACACCTCCGTCGATACTTTTCTTAACTTGTACTGCCCATATGAAGTGAATTAACAAAGAGAATCAGTGGACGTAGGCATTTTCGTGCCGAACCACTTTAAAAAATCTTGTCTCTTTTTAACTTGTTCCTTTATGTCTTGGCTACTTGTTAAGTTTTATCCCTTTCTGTTGAACAAAATCCTATGGCATCTCCACTCAAGACGCACCGCGGCCTCATCTGGACTAGGCCTAACAGGTACGCTACGATTCTATGCACTCGCCGATGAGACTCTTTTGCCCCAGCATCCCTCTGCTGCGGGTTAACTCATTGCGCGCCTGCCCTCAAAGCCAACTGTAATGAGCCGATTATAAGTCATCATAAAGGCCGACTATAGCCGATGGCAGCTCATTACGGCGTTCGGCTCGCCGGTAACTGTGAACCTACTTTAAGCCCCAACATAAGGTGTGGCCAGCCAGGGGTAGTTCACGGCCAACGGCACCCACGCTAGCCGGCCACGGTAAATCGAATAATACCCACGATTACGGATCATAATGGTTCGGGAAGTTACCGTGCGCGATCTCGGCTCCGATGTGTCTTAAGTGCGGCTGTGGTAAAAAAGAAAACTCCCCGCGGAGGCGTAAGATGGGTGACAAATGTCTCCAAGACCCACAGCTAGGGAAAGTGACTACAAAACCCGTTTGCCACGAACTTAAGCACATCGACGGCCTTCCGTGACTGGAAGTTTTACTTTTACTATATTTCCATTTCACTTAAATATTTTTCTCCTATCCTGTATAACAAACTCTAAAGTACAGGAAACCAAATAGGAAGCTTTCACTCATGAGGCTCCAAGCCTGCGTGCTGGGTGGCAGGGCGCTCAGCTATACCCGTGAACAATTACACAAGACACTCAAAGCTACCGCCTGCGAATAAAGCATAAAGGGCGGTACTCTCTTCTCTTGTACATAAATGCGTAACTATAGCTTATTCATACACTGACATTGCAAAACGTGAAATTATATTTCAAGCAAAAACTTAACATCAAACACAACTGGAATCACAGGCATATACATAATTATACTTCTCACACAGCACATAAAGATAGCAACAACATTTAAACATGACAAAATCAGCTTATATTATAAGATCACACGAAGTTATTCTTTGCACATAATTTTATTACAGTTGCATATCAAAGACTAACATGAACAGTGATAAAAAAGAAACAAAAAGATGGCAGATGCATCCACACTCCATCACCAACTCCCCCAGCCTACTTAGCCGCAGGATCAGAGCCCCCAGCATGTGGATCTGAAGTCCCACCTGTCCAGATCAGAGGAGGAATTCATTAAACGAACGATCAAGTTATGAAAACACGGAAAGAAAAGAAAGGGAAAAGAATAACTCACCAGCATCCGCCGCTTGATCCTCATCATCCAACTGCACGCCCGCTTCCTCTGCAGCGAGTAGCCGCATCCCCTCCTTCACCGCCGCTTGCTCCTCCTTTGAGAACTGAGCAGTAACCGCACTCAAGTTGAAAGCCTCTCCGCCTTCCTTACCCGCATTCACCCTGGCCTCCTCTAAAGCCTGAAGATACACCTTGGCCATGACCCGAGGGTAATCGTCCATCCAAGACAAGCCGCCCTCTTTCCAAGTGTGGAAGTACATATCCTGCAACATCTCATCCATCATCCCCTCGTTTTCCTCAAACTCCCTCACCCGGGCCTCGGAAGCTTGCAACTTGGCGATGGCGACGTCCCTCTCTGATTGGTATCTCAAGCAGTCAGCCTGGAGTGACCTCCTCATTTCCTCTTCCTTCAACTTGAGGGACCTCCTCATCTCCTCCATCTCCTCCTTCAACTCGGCCTGAGCCATCTCCGCAGCCTCGAGCCTCCCTGACAACTCCTCTACCCGCTCGAGATCCGCATTTCGAACCTCATCCACCGTTGCGATAGCTATGTTAATCCGTTCCCTGCAAGCGACCTCCATCTTCCGTAATTCCGCCCTACTGGCCTTCTCCATGGTCTCTTTCAGACGCTTGGAGGCTTCCTCATGCTGGGAAATCTGGATGGCTTGGTCGGCAAGTTGCTTGGCCTGATCGGCAACCTTTAACCTCAACCGAATGTTAGCACTCCCGATCTCTTCCCCGGCCTTGACCAACTTAGCATGATGCTCCATTAACTTCTTGGTCTCTGCGGCCACCCGGTCGATATTAGCCTTGGCCTCATCCCCCATGGTGACTACCCGTGTAGTAAGTAAATCAAGATCTAAAGATTTGGCCTCGTCCAGCACTCTTACCATGGGGTTGCGGGGAAGGAGGTGCTCGCCCGTGGTCTCATCGAATGAAATGTCCCGAAAACTTGGGTCTAAATCAGGATGGACGGCAAAAGGGTCACGAGGCACGGGGCGAGGCACATCGGGACGCCTTATATGAATGACAGTAGAACTCTTGGAAGGAGGAGGAGGGGGGCAGGGCTCCGTGCTCTCCTCCGTAGTATCACGAGGAGGCTGAGTAGGGGGAGGCAGAGTAGGAAGCTGCGAAGCAGAAGAAGACTCAAATAAGGAACGGCTCCGCTTCCTTTTCTGAATGCCCTCTTCGATGACCCCAAGAAGAGGGCGGTACTTGACTACGTCCCCAGTGCGATCAGTAGAAGGTTTCGCGGAAGCTCTCCTCGACTTAAATTGTTCAAGACGATGTCGAACATCCGACGATTTAACTGCCTGGCCTGCCCCTGGAATAAAGAACAAGTGTTACGAACATACAATAATCCGCAATTCAAAAAATGTGCTAAGTTAAAAAGAAAGAAAAGTGAGGAGACACATCTATTATACAAACCCGGCGGAGGAGTGGGAAACTGCAATAAGTCCTGGATCTCATTCCAGGACGGAAGTGAACCGTAAAAAATTTCTAAGTCCCTATCGAAAATGGAATCGGCAGAAGACAAAAGTTCACCTTGCGTCGCCGGAGTCACCCTAGCTGAAGCCACAGCTTTGCCGGTTTCCTTTGCCTTCTCCGTTTCTTTCTCCTTTTCCTTCTCCGTTTCCGACTCTCCCTCCGACTCCCCGAAGGCCCGACGGAGAGCCTCATCCAGTTCGAGGTCTTGTTCAGAGGTTAGAGCAGCAACACCACTACCACCTTGACCATCGCCATCTCCTCTACCCTCCGACCCTTCTCCAACTTCGCCTCCTTCCTCCTCTTCCACACCTTCCTCCTCCGGGACAGTCGGGCAAGTACTTGGAGAAGGGCCATCGGACTTCTTCAGTTTCTTCCCCCCAACCGCAGGACGCGCTGCGAAAGGCTCCCTCTTACCGCTCTTTACCGTAGCCCCCTCCTTAGCTTTAGCAGCCCTCTCCTCAGCCGTATCCCTTTGCTTAACCACGGACTGGCGCGGTAAGATCAAATTATACTCCAAGAGGGTTGCGTTCCTGACCAAGAAAGAGGCCGACCGGTCCCGTGCCGGAATAGCCTTTAGTTCAGCAGCCATTCGCACTAAGGAATCGTCCTCCACGACTGCAATACCACCTGTTGCTAGCCAGAAATAGAAGCATGTCAGAAAAAACACTACAGTCAAAACACATGAAAAATATAAATGAAATCAATCTTACAGCCGGAAGTGAAAAGGCGGAAAGAAACAGCATCGTCCTTGACGAAGAACCACTCTTTCTTGAATATGGTGAACTTGGAATACAAGTCCAGAACTGGTTTGAAGGGCACGGCCGCCTCCAGACTAATATACGGAGACCCCTTCTTATAGCCTCTCAGGTTGTACAAGTATCGGATTTCCCGGTTAGAAGGAGGACGCCCGTACCTCCTCTGGAAGATAACAAAGAGGCTCACCAGGATGGCATATGAGTTAGGCTGGAGCTGGAAAGGAGCCACCTTCAAATAGGTGGTGAAGCTTACTATCCAAGCGTTGATAGGGGGGATAGCGCCGCACATGCAATGGTATCTGCTAAAAGCGAAGTAGCCCTCGGGAGGATTATATGGCATCACCCCATCTCCTGGCAGCAGCATAAGAGCCCTATCTATCCCAAAGGAACGGGATATGACGTCAAGTTGCTCCTCCTTTAAGGAGCTAGGAAAGCAATCAGGGGGGGAGATCAAAAGTTCCTGTGGACCATATCCATCCACTAGAGACCTTGGAATGGGTCGATGTTGCTCGGATCCTGATTGGACTGGGGGCAAGGAAGAAGAGGGCTCTCTTGTCCCTCTAGATTTCTTTCTGTCTGATCGTGTTTCCGCTTTGCGAGACATTTTCTGCAGCACAAGAAAAACACGGTGTTAGTGCAAGAAGTATAGAAAGATAAACAAGCAAGAATCTAAAGAAAGTGTTTGCACAAAAATTGGACAAACACCTCCAAGTCGTATTATTTAGTTGATTATATGTGATTTTCAATGATTTTGGATGAGTATATTAATATGAAAGAAGTAGGGGCTGAAATGTAAAAGACACACAGATTTATAGTGGTTCGGCCAGAATGTGCCTACGTCCACTTTATATGTTATTATCTTCTTTCTTTCAGATTACAGGTACAATGCTTCGTATATCAGTATATGAAAGTAGTTTGAAAGTTCCTTCCTTGCTTGAGCTCTCAAACTTGTCTGCCATTGTTGTACCCCTGCCCCTCTATTTATAGAATGAGGTAGGGGGCAGGGGTCTTGGAAGTATATAACTGCTGGTGGGCCCGGGCTGAAGCGATCTGGACTGGCAGTTGTCTGGTTTGGCGAGGTTCATTCGGTGGTGAGGTTGGACCGGTGGTAGCCTCGTTCGGTAGGGAGATGTTGGAGTTTGGACCGGTGGTGCCTGGTCCGGCTATGGTGGTCCGGTGATGGGTGGATATTGGAGAGGTTGGTCCGGAGGAGATGTGATGGGAAGGTGGTTCGGCAATAGCGTGGTCCGGTGGTGGTATTCGGCGGGGCTTGGACCGGCTATACCAAATGGGTGAAGGAGCATGGGACTGCCGGATGGATCATGGCACATGGAGACGCCGAATGACTTGGGTACATGGAGGTGCCGAATGGGGCTGTGTCCACGGAGGTGCCGAATGGAGCTTGTGGGGTATCGCCGAACGAGGATGGAGACTGCGATCCAAGATGGAACTGACGCCTATTGGTCTTGGGTACACGCGAATAATCATCGAATCAATCAACATATTATCGGCACTTCGAAAGCCCAAAAGCATTCCCTTTCAGTCAGGAACTGATGGTCTCCTGGGTGAGAATTCGCCCAACATTTGCCCCCCAAAGTGGGGTACGTGCTTGCATGTGCCGCGCTTTGTTTTTCTGTGGTGGGAAGGCTCGTTTTGTAACGCCATGGGCTAGATGTTCGTATCTTGTTGATGTCCTGCAAAGGGACTTACGGTTTCAGTATGATTTCAAATAACGACCGTTCATGATCGAAATATTCGAGATGAAGTGAACTGTGCCGTTCAGGACGAGAGAGTGAGCCCCGAAGGGGCTTGGCATCGTCGATGCCCGGTTTATGTTTGTGAAGATGGTTTATTGCCAGCTCAGAGCATGCCTAGGGATCGTTCGCAACCCCGTACATGTGTAAGTAGCTTAGCCATTTCATAATTATCAAATATCCATATGACCGCTGGGCTTAAGAATGCGTGTCAAAGTGTAAATTCCCACGATGGTAGGGTTAACAACCATTCAGAGCGTGCCTATGGACCATTCGAGGTCGCGTACACGTGTAAACGATTTAATTCACGTCGGTGAGGATTTTACGACTTATTCACCGTTATCATAATCTTATTTTATTAGTTAGTTCTAGAGTTCGGTACTTATCTGAGTGAAGCGCCTGCGTGCCCCCTGTTTCTGGTTTCTGCTGGTAGAGGTAGCTTCGTTCGGGTTCGAGTTGGCACAGGTTTCATTCGGTTGGAGGCTGGTCCGGTATGGATAGTTCCATTCGGTTTTCATTCGGTCCGGTATGTCGAATGCCTTGGTCCGGTCCTGAGCTCGCCTATATATAGAGGCCGTACCCACCTCGTTTTTCATTACCGAACGAGTAGAGCCGAATCATATTGTGCTGCCGAACCAAAGTCTTCGCCGAACCAGCTTATACCGAACCAGGTATGTATACTTTCTGCCGAATGAACCTTTGCCACCGGATGGCCCTGTTTGCCGAATGTGTACGGAGTGTATTGAATAGCCGAATGAGATATGCCGAATGACATGCATGCCGAACGACATGTATGCCGAATGAGCATTGGAGTTTGGTGCCGAATGAACTCGTCTTGCACCGCCGAATGAGACTTCATACTTGAACCTTGAGCGGAATCTTATGCTTTTATATGCTTTCTTTAGATTCTTGCTTGTTTATCTTTCTATACTTCTTGCTCTAACACCGTGTTTTTCTTGTGCTGCAGAAAATGTCTCGCAAAGCGGAAACACGATCAGACAGAAAGAAATCTAGAGGCACAAGAGAGCCCTCTTCTTCCTTGCCCCCAGTCCAATCAGGATCCGAGCAACATCGACCCATTCCAAGGTCTCTAGTGGATGGATATGGTCCACAGGAACTTTTGATCTCCCCCCCTGATTGCTTTCCTAGCTCCTTAAAGGAGGAGCAACTTGACGTCATATCCCGTTCCTTTGGGATAGATAGGGCTCTTATGCTGCTGCCAGGAGATGGGGTGATGCCATATAATCCTCCCGAGGGCTACTTCGCTTTTAGCAGATACCATTGCATGTGCGGCGCTATCCCCCCTATCAACGCTTGGATAGTAAGCTTCACCACCTATTTGAAGGTGGCTCCTTTCCAGCTCCAGCCTAACTCATATGCCATCCTGGTGAGCCTCTTTGTTATCTTCCAGAGGAGGTACGGGCGTCCTCCTTCTAACCGGGAAATCCGATACTTGTACAACCTGAGAGGCTATAAGAAGGGGTCTCCGTATATTAGTCTGGAGGCGGCCGTGCCCTTCAAACCAGTTCTGGACTTGTATTCCAAGTTCACCATGTTCAAGAAAGAGTGGTTCTTCGTCAAGGACGATGCTGTTTCTTTCCGCCTTTTCACTTCCGGCTGTAAGATTGATTTCATTTATATTTTTCATGTGTTTTGACTGTAGTGTTTTTTCTGACATGCTTCTATTTCTGGCTAGCGACAGGTGGTATTGCAGTCGTGGAGGACGATTCCTTAGTGCGAATGGCTGCTGAACTAAAGGCTATTCCGGCACGGGACCGGTCGGCCTCTTTCTTGGTCAGGAACGCAACCCTCTTGGAGTATAATTTGATCTTACCGCGCCAGTCCGTGGTTAAGCAAAGGGATACGGCTGAGGAGAGGGCTGCTAAAGCTAAGGAGGGGGCTACGGCAAAGAGCGGTAAGAGGGAGCCTTTCGCAGCGCGTCCTGCGGTTGGGGGGAAGAAACTGAAGAAGTCCGATGGCCCTTCTCCAAGTACTTGCCCGACTGTCCCGGAGGAGGAAGGTGTGGAAGAGGAGGAAGGAGGCGAAGTTGGAGAAGGGTCGGAGGGTAGAGGAGATGGCGATAGTCAAGGTGGTAGTGGTGTTGCTGCTCTAACCTCTGAATAAGACCTCGAACTGGATGAGGCTCTCCGTCGGGCCTTCGGGGAGTCGGAGGGAGAGTCGGAAACGGAGAAGGAAAAGGAGAAAGAAACGGAGAAGGCAAAGGAAACCGGCAAAGCTGTGGCTTCAGCTAGGGTGACTCCGGCGACGCAAGGTGAACTTTTGTCTTCTGCCAATTCCATTTTCGATAGGGACTTAGAAATTTTTTACGGTTCACTTCCGTCCTGGAATGAGATCCAGGACTTATTGCAGTTTCCCACTCCTCCGCCGGGTTTGTATAATAGATGTGTCTCCTCACTTTTCTTTCTTTTTAACTTAGCACATTTTTTGAATTGCGGATTATTGTATGTTCGTAACACTTGTTCTTTATTCCAGGGGCAGGCCAGGCAGTTAAATCGTCGGATGTTCGACATCGTCTTGAACAATTTAAGTCGAGGAGAGCTTCCGCGAAACCTTCTACTGATCGCACTGGGGACGTAGTCAAGTACCGCCCTCTTCTTGGGGTCATCGAAGAGGGCATTCAGAAAAGGAAGCGGAGCCGTTCCTTATTTGAGTCTTCTTCTGCTTCGCAGCTTCCTACTCTGCCTCCCCCTACTCAGCCTCCTCGTGATACTACGGAGGAGAGCACGGAGCCCTGCCCCCCTCCTCCTCCTTCCAAGAGTTCTACTGTCATTCATATAAGGCGTCCCGATGTGCCTCGCCCCGTGCCTCGTGACCCTTTTGCCGGCCATCCTGATTTAGACCCAAGTTTTCGGGACATTTCATTCGATGAGACCACGGGCGAGCACCTCCTTCCCCGCAACCCCATGGTAAGAGTGCTGGACGAGGCCAAATCTTTAGATCTTGATTTACTTACTACACGGGTAGTCACCATGGGGGATGAGGCCAAGGCTAATATCGACCGGGTGGCCGTAGAGACCAAGAAGTTAATGGAGCATCATGCTAAGTTGGTCAAGGCCGGGGAAGAGATCGGGAGTGCTAACATTCGGTTGAGGTTAAAGGTTGCCGATCAGGCCAAGCAACTTGCCGACCAAGCCATCCAGATTTCCCAGCATGAGGAAGCCTCCAAGCGTCTGAAAGAGGCCATGGAGAAGGCCAGTAGGGCGGAATTACGGAAGATGGAGGTCGCTTGCAGGGAACGGATTAACATAGCTATCGCAACGGTGGATGAGGTTCGAAATGCGGATCTCGAGCGGGTAGAGGAGTTGTCAGGGAGGCTCGAGGCTGCGGAGATGGCTCAGGCCGAGTTGAAGGAGGAGATGGAGGAGATGAGGAGGTCCCTCAAGTTGAAGGAAGAGGAAATGAGGAGGTCACTCCAGGCTGACTGCTTGAGATACCAATCAGAGAGGGACGTCGCCATCGCCAAGTTGCAAGCTTCCGAGGCCCGGGTGAGGGAGTTTGAGGAAAACGAGGGGATGATGGATGAGATGTTGCAGGATATGTACTTCCACACTTGGAAAGAGGGCGGCTTGTCTTGGATGGACGATTACCCTCGGGTCATGGCCAAGGTGTATCTTCGGGCTTTAGAGGAGGCCAGGGTGAATGCGGGTAAGGAAGGCGGAGAGGCTTTCAACTTGAGTGCGGTTACTGCTCAGTTCTCAAAGGAGGAGCAAGCGGCGGTGAAGGAGGGGATGCGGCTACTCGCTGCAGAGGAAGCGGGCGTGCAGTTGGATGATGAGGATCAAGCGGCGGATGCTGGTGAGTTATTCTTTTCCCTTTCTTTTCTTTCCGTGTTTTCATAACTTGATCGTTCGTTTAATGAATTCCTCCTCTGATCTGGACAGGTGGGACTTCAGATCCACATGCTGGGGGCTCTGATCCTGCGGCTAAGTAGGCTGGGGGAGTTGGTGATGGAGTGTGGATGCATCTGCCATCTTTTTGTTTCTTTTTTATCACTGTTCATGTTAGTCTTTGATATGCAACTGTAATAAAATTATGTGCAAAGAATAACTTCGTGTGATCTTATAATATAAGCTGATTTTGTCATGTTTAAATGTTGTTGCTATCTTTATGTGCCGTGTGAGAAGTATAATTATGTATATGCCTGTGATTCCAGTTGTGTTTGATGTTAAGTTTTTGCTTGAAATATAATTTCACGTTTTACAATGTCAGTGTATGAATAAGCTATAGTTACGCATTTATGTACAAGAGAAGAGAGTACCGCCCTTTATGCTTTATTCGCAGGCGGTAGCTTTGAGTGTCTTGTGTAATTGTTCACGGGTATAGCTGAGCGCCCTGCCACCCAGCACGCAGGCTTGGAGCCTCATGAGTGAATGCTTCCTATTTGGTTTCCTGTACTTTAGAGTTTGTTATACAGGATAGGAGAAAAATATTTAAGTGAAATGGAAATATAGTAAAAGTAAAACTTCCAGTCACGGAAGGCCGTCGATGTGCTTAAGTTCGTGGCAAACGGGTTTTGTAGTCACTTTCCCTAGCTGTGGGTCTTGGAGACATTTGTCACCCATCTTACGCCTCCGCGGGGAGTTTTCTTTTTTACCACAGCCGCACTTAAGACACATCGGAGCCGAGATCGCGCACGGTAACTACCCGAACCATTATGGTCCGTAATCGTGGGTATTATTCGATTTACCGTGGCCGGCTAGCGTGGGTGCCGTTGGCCGTGAACTACCCCTGGCTGGCCACACCTTATGTTGGGGCTTAAAGTAGGTTCACAGTTACCGGCGAGCCGAACGCCGTAATGAGCTGCCATCGGCTATAGTCGGCCTTTATGATGACTTATAATCGGCTCATTACAGTTGGCTTTGAGGGCAGGCGCGCAATGAGTTAACCCGCAGCAGAGGGATGCTGGGGCAAAAGAGTCTCATCGGCGAGTGCATAGAATCGTAGCGTACCTGTTAGGCCTAGTCCAGATGAGGCCGCGGTGCGTCTTGAGTGGAGATGCCATAGGATTTTGTTCAACAGAAAGGGATAAAACTTAACAAGTAGCCAAGACATAAAGGAACAAGTTAAAAAGAGACAAGATTTTTTAAAGTGGTTCGGCACGAAAATGCCTACGTCCACTGATTCTCTTTGTTAATTCACTTCATATGGGCAGTACAAGTTAAGAAAAGTATCGACGGAGGTGTCGGATGTTCCATGCCCTCTGGAACACCTCTCCGTCCACTATTGACAAAATGTAAGCTCCGTTGTGGAGATCTTTGTGAATTACATATGGTCCGTCCCAGATGGGGTCCAGTGCCCCGGGGCGCGGAAAGATTCGCCTGAGGACAAGATCTCCTTCTTGTAAGCTGCGATGTTTGACTTTGGAATTGTATAGTGCTGCCACTTTTTGTTTGTGAGCTGCTGCTTTGAGTGCTGCGTCGTTCCTCCTTTCCTCAATCAGATCCAAAGACATGAGGAGGAGTTCTTCGTTTTCTTCTGGGTTGTAGTGGATCCTACGGTGAGAAGGCACAACAGTCTCAACTGGGAGCATTGCCTCCGATCCATATGCCAAAGAGAAAGGAGTATGTCCCGTTGATGTTCTGAAAGATGTGCGGTATGCCCATAGTGCCGTAGGAAGTTCGTCCACCCAAGCGCCTTTTGACTTTTCAAGTTTCTTCTTGATTAGGGTTTTGAGAATTTTGTTGACAGCTTCAACTTGTCCGTTTGCCTGAGGGTAAGCTACTGATGAGAAGCTTTTATGAATTCCATGCTCTTGGCACCAGTCGGCAAATTCTTTGCTGTCAAATTGGAGCCCGTTGTCTGATACGATCTTGAGGGGGACTCCATACCTGCACAGAATGTTTTTGATCAAGAAGTTGATAACTTTTGCTGAAGATATTTTATTTAAAGGTTCCGCTTCCACCCATTTGGTGAAATAATCGACTGCCACTATAGCATATTTGGCTCCGCCTCGGCCCGTTGGCAGTTCGCCAATTAAGTCAATTCCCCATACAGCAAAGGGCCAAGGGCTAGTCATTTGAGTAATTTCGTTTGTGGGCAGTCGAGGAATCTTGGCGAACTTCTGACATCTGTCGCATTTCTTAACGAAGTCTAGGGCATCTTTGTTTAGTGTGGGCCAGTAATATCCATATCGGAGTATCTTTCTTGTCAAAGTCTGTCCTCCAGTGTGATCTCCGCATCCTCCCTGATGGATGTTTGTTAATATCTCCTTAGCTTCCCTTCCGGCGACACATCTTAATAAGGGGCTAGAGAAGCCACGCCGGTAGAGGATGCCTTCTTGTACTGTGTGGTGGGGAACTTTTCTCAAGATCTTCTTGGCTTCGTCACGCCTGTCGGGTAGTATGCCATCTTGCAAATATTTCCGGATAGGAGTCATCCAGGTTCCTTCTTCGATTGCAGTTATCAGATTCACTTGTTCGAAACTTGGGGCTAGCTGCCTTGAGATTGCTAGTGCTCCGGAAATGGTGCTGTTCTTCATACTAGCTTGCTTTGCAAGTTCATCTGCCTCTTGGTTTTCTTCTCGAGGAATGTGTTTGATTAGATAATGGTCCAATTGATCGAGCAGCAGTTTGGTTTTCTTTAGGTATGCTGTGAGTCGTTCTCCTCGAGTCTGGAATTCTCCTAGTACCTGGTTTACGATAAGCTGAGAATCACTATGAATACATAAGGAATTGATTCCAATTTCTAGGGCCAGTTCCAATCCCGCTATTACTGCTTCATATTCAGCATCGTTGTTAGTGGCCGTGAACTCCAATCTTAATGCATAGTACAACTTTCTTCCCCTGGGGGTGATGATCACAATACCTGCCCCCGAGCCTTGTTCGTTCGATGCTCCGTCTACAAAGAGGTTCCACTTGATGTTTTTTGCTACTTCGGATTGTTCCTTGCCTTCGTTGATAGTGAATTCGGCAATGAAATCAGCCATGGCTTGTCCTTTGATAGCGGCGCGAGGATGGTAGGTGATATCATACTAACTTAGTTCGATGCACCATTTGAGGAGTCGCCCAGAAGTGTCAGGACGATGGAGCACTTGTCTTAGTGGTTGATCGGTTAGAACCCTGATGGAGTGAGACTGGAAGTAGTGTCGCAGTTTTTGTGACGCGATCAATAAACAATATGCTAATTTCTCAAGTTTAGGATATCTGGCCTCTGCTCCTGTAAATCTCTTACTTACAAAGTAAACCGGGCGTTGTGTGCGGTCTTCTTCTCTTACCAAGGCGGCGCTTAGAGCATGAGATGATACAGCGAGGTATAGGTATAACACTTCACCTTCATTTGGAGTTGAGAGTACTGGTGGTCTCTGAAGGTGTTCGATTAGGTTGAGGAAGGCTTTTAAGCATTCGTCGGTCCACTCGAACCTCCCTTTGTCTCTCTTGAGTGCTTCGAAGAAAGGGACACACTTGTCAGTTGCCTTGGAAATGAATCTGCTTAGGGCGGCCACCTTTCCGTTTAGGCTCTGCATTTCTTTTCGAGTGGAAGGTATCCTTATTTCTTTTAAAGCCCGGATTTGTTCAGGGTTTGCTTCGATTCCTCTGGCGTGGACGATGAATCCTAAGAATTTTCCCGATGATACTCCGAAGGAGCACTTTAGAGGATTCAGCTTCATTCCATATCGGCGAAGTACCCGAAACATATCGTCCAGATGGCTTACATGGTCGTCGGCTTTCCTGGACTTCACCAACATGTCATCCACATATACTTCCATAGTTCGTCCTATCAGTTCTGCGAACATTTTGTTGACGAGGCGTTGATAGGTAGCTCCAGCATTTTTGAGTCCAAAAGGCATGACTTTGTAACAATATAATCCGCGGTCGGTGATGAAGCTAGTGTGGTCCTGATCGGGAGCGTGCATGGGGATCTGGTTATATCCGGAGTATGCATCCATAAAAGATAGGAGTTCGTGCCCAGCTGTGCTGTCTACGAGTTGGTCAATTCGGGGAAGTGGGAAGCAGTCTTTCGGGCAAGCGTCATTCAGATTGGAGAAGTCAATACATGTTCGCCACTTTCCATTGGCCTTTTTTACTAGCACTGGGTTAGCGATCCATTCTGGGTAGATGGCTTCTCGTATGAAGCCATTAGCAAGTAGATTTTTTACTTCCTCATCAAGGGCTGCTGATCGCTCTGCCCCCATGCTCCTCTTTTTCTGCTTTACTGGTACCTTGGTGGGATCAATGTTCAACATGTGGCATGCTATGTCTGGGGAGATTCCTGTCATATCGGCATGGGTCCACGCAAATACATCTAAGTTGTGGCGGAGGAAGTCAATGAGTTGATCCTTCAATTCCGTTTTCAGCTGAGATCCGATTTTTAATAATCTACTTGAATCATGCTTATCTACCGATACGAACTCCATAGCCTCTGCAGGCTCGGCGGTAGCCTCCTCCTCTTTATCCCTGGGGTCTAGTTCATTGAAGGGATCGCTTGTGTATCGAAGAGGAGGGGCTTTCTTTAGTTGCTATGCCTCCAAGCTTTTCATGCAGAGAATAGTCTCTGCATCTTTTCCTTTATTCTTTCCGCGGTTATTGCGAAGTTCAGTTACGTAGCAGTCTCGGGCGGCATCTTGATCTCCTTCTACTTCTCCTACTTCGTTGTCTGTTGGAAATTTCATTTTCAGGCACCAAGGGGCTAATACAATCTGAAAGTCAGACAAGGCTGGTCTTCCCAAGAAAGCGTTGTAAGCCGAGTGGTTTTCTATTAGTACGAACGTTTGTTTTCGCACAACGGAGCGGGGATGACTTCCTATTTCGACGAAGAGGTCAAGTTGCCCGAGGGGCATTTTTGCATCTCCAGTGAAACCGTGCAGTGGTTTGTCACAGGGGGATACATCCTTCATTGATAATTTCATTTTGTCGAAAGCATGTTTGAACAGGATATTTACGGAGCTTCCCGTGTCTATTAGAATCCGAAAAACTTTAGCTGGACCAAACCAGGCAGAGAGTACCATGGGATCCATATGTGGGTACTGTCTCCCTTCCAAATCATGCCTACTGAATACAATGTCATTGTTTTCTTTTCGTTTCGGGTGGCGTTCCTCCGTAATGGAGTTAACATATCCTTCGACATTTCTAAGCGACTTGCCGTACCTTTCCATCTCTGCCCAACTTCTGTCGGCAATGTGTGGTCCTCCTGAGATGGTAAGGACTACTATCTTCTCTTGACTAGAGCCACTGGTGTTGTGATTGTTGCGATTCCCTCCGCCTACTTCTGGGAGGGGTTGCTTTGAGTTCTCATTGGCAGGAGTTGGAGTCCTTTTCTGACCTTTCACATAACGTTCCAGTCTTCTTCTTCTAATGTGTTCTTCGATCAAGTCCCGAAGATGGTGGCATTCATTGGTGTCATGTCCGTGGGATTCGTGGAAGCGACAGAACTTTCCGGACTTGAGTGCGTTATCTGATTCTTTCTTGTGCGGGGGGCGCTTGTATCCGAGTTCTCCCTGAGTGGCTAGGTAGATGTTTTCGATTGTTTCATTCAAAGGAGTGTAGGAGTCAAATCTTGGCCCTGGTCGATATTGGCGCTTCTCAACCTTTCTGCCCCCAGCATTGTCTCTAGATTCATTTCTTCGAGCGTCCTTAGCTGCAGTGGGAACCTTGTCCTGAACTATCTTGCCTTGTTGCCCTGACTGCCTCTCCGTAGCAGCGTCTTCAAGTCTCATATACTTTCCAGCTTCATGGAAGAAATCAGGCAAGGTAGCTGGTTTTTCCTTAGTTAATCTTCTGGCAAACTTGGTGTCTGGATGTACACCACTACAGAGGGCCATTAGAGTGAGTTTTTCATCGGCATCTTGAACTGCTGCCGCTGCGGCGTTGAACCGTGTTAGATATTGTTGCAGCGTCTCTCCGGATTTCTGTTTGACATTGGATAGAGAATAAGCATCCTTGGGTTGTTCCACATGGATGCGGAACTGGCTAATAAACCTTTCTTTTAACATCTCCCATGAGCCGATGGATCCTTGGGGTAGATGGCAGAACCAGGAGGTAGCTAGATCTGATAGGAATAGCGGAAAGCATTTACATAATACTCCTTCTGTTGCTCCACTCATGAGCATATGCTGGATGTATCTCTGCAGGTGTACGATGGGGTCGGAAGTTCCTTTGTAAGGTTCCATGGTTGGCATTTTCCATTCCCGGGGAGTGATGGCAGTTTCGATATTTCGGGTAAAGGGACTGGTGACCCTAGCGCCTATTCCCCGGTCCCTTTGCTCCCGTTGGACACATTCTCTGAATAATCGTGCCATCCGCTCGTCAGAACTTGGAGCGGACAAAAATGAGCTCGGTTCTTCCCTGCGGGATCTATCTCGTCCAGATGACCTGTAGGGATGGTATAGTCTATCACCTCTAGCATTATCCAGTGGTTGTCTTTGGCTGCTTGGATGCACGCTAGGACCAGCTACAGTTGCCCCCTGCCTTGATCTTCCCCTGTGGGGTTCTGTTTCGAGCACATCCATGGGGTCAACTTCGGGCTGGGTTCTAGCTCGGCTCCGTTCAGCGGGGTTTCTATGATTAGGTGGCATGACTGGCTCAGCTACATCCGACCCTCGCCTGGTGCCTCCCCCGCTAGGTTCGGTTCCAAGGGCTTCCTCGAGTCGGAATTCGGGCTGAGTCCGGGCGCGGCCCCTATCATCGTTTTTCCTGTTGATAGCTTGTTCGAAGAGTGAAGACCTTTGTTGCCTCCGGGATCCTCCGGATTGGGATTCACCCCATGATTCAGTGTTGCCGTTGGACTCTTCAGCATCCCTTAAGCGTGTCATGAGTTGGTCCACCAAAGTTTCTTGTTGGGATGTGAAGCGGTTAGTTACTTCAGCCACAACCCTGTCCAGATCTGCCCTAGTGATTGGTTGTTCCGTTGCGGGACCAGTTGGATTTTCCTGATTTTCATCTGGTACTGCTGTTGGAGTTGGCTGATCTGTGATTGCTGGATCTGGAAGGCTGCTAGTTGCGATGTTCTTTCCTTTGTTAACATCCCTTCTCTGTTTGGAAGGCATGATTTCTAAGCAACGAGTGATGTTGTTAGGAAGAAGGTTGAGTGGGAGAAGATGAAGCTTGAGTTCAATTCTCAGTGAAAGCACCAAAAATGTTTGCACAAAAAATGGACAAACACCTCCAAGTCGTATTATTTAGTTGATTATATGTGATTTTCAATGATTTTGGATGAGTATATTAATATGAAAGAAGTAGGGGCTGAAATGTAAAAGACACACAGATTTATAGTGGTTCGGCCAGAATGTGCCTACGTCCACTTTATATGTTATTATCTTCTTTCTTTCAGATTACAGGTACAATGCTTCGTATATCAGTATATGAAAGTAGTTTGAAAGTTCCTTCCTTGCTTGAGCTCTCAAACTTGTCTGCCATTGTTGTACCCCTGCCCCTCTATTTATAGAATGAGGTAGGGGGCAGGGGTCTTGGAAGTATATAACTGCTGGTGGGCCCGGGCTGAAGCGATCTGGACTGGCAGTTGTCTGGTTTGGCGAGGTTCATTCGGTGGTGAGGTTGGACCGGTGGTAGCCTCGTTCGGTAGGGAGATGTTGGAGTTTGGACCGGTGGTGCCTGGTCCGGCTATGGTGGTCCGGTGATGGGTGGATATTGGAGAGGTTGGTCCGGAGGAGATGTGATGGGAAGGTGGTTCGGCAATAGCGTGGTCCGGTGGTGGTATTCGGCGGGGCTTGGACCGGCTATACCGAATGGGTGAAGGAGCATGGGACTGCCGGATGGATCATGGCACATGGAGACGCCGAATGACTTGGGTACATGGAGGTGCCGAATGGGGCTGTGTCCACGGAGGTGCCGAATGGAGCTTGTGGGGTATCGCCGAACGAGGATGGAGACTGCGATCCAAGATGGAACTGACGCCTATTGGTCTTGGGTACACGCGAATAATCATCGAATCAATCAACATATTATCGGCACTTCGAAAGCCCAAAAGCATTCCCTTTCAGTCAGGAACTGATGGTCTCCTGGGTGAGAATTCGCCCAACAGAAAGCATATAAAAGCATAAGATTCCGCTCAAGGTTCAAGTATGAAGTCTCATTCGGCGGTGCAAGACGAGTTCATTCGGCACCAAACTCCAATGCTCATTCGGCATACATGTCGTTCGGCATGCATGTCATTCGGCATATCTCATTCGGCTATTCAATACACTCCGTACACATTCGGCAAACAGGGCCATCCGGTGGCAAAGGTTCATTCGGCAGAAAGTATACATACCTGGTTCGGTATAAGCTGGTTCGGCGAAGACTTTGGTTCGGCAGCACAATATGATTCGGCTCTACTTGTTCGGTAATGAAAAACGAGGGGGGTACGGCCTCTATATATAGGCGAGCTCAGGACCGGACCAAGGCATTCGACATACCGGACCGAATGAAAACCGAATGGAACTATCCATACCGGACCAGCCTCCAACCGAATGAAACCTGTGCCAACTCGAACCCGAACGAAGCTACCTCTACCAGCAGAAACCAGAAACAGGGGGCACGCAGGCGCTTCACTCAGATAAGTACCGAACTCTAGAACTAACTAATAAAATAAGATTATGATAACGGTGAATAAGTCGTAAAATCCTCACCGACGTGAATTAAATCGTTTACACGTGTACGCGACCTCGAATGGTCCATAGGCACGCTCTGAATGGTTGTTAACCCTACCATCGTGGGAATTTACACTTTGACACGCATTCTTAAGCCCAGCGGTCATATGGATATTTGATAATTATGAAATGGCTAAGCTACTTACACATGTACGGGGTTGCGAACGATCCCTAGGCATGCTCTGAGCTGGCAATAAACCATCTTCACAAACATAAACCGGGCATCGACGATGCCAAGCCCCTTCGGGGCTCACTCTCTCGTCCTGAACGGCACAGTTCACTTCATCTCGAATATTTCGATCATGAACGGTCGTTATTTGAAATCATACTGAAACCGTAAGTCCCTTTGCAGGACATCAACAAGATACGAACATCTAGCCCATGGCGTTACAAAACGAGCCTTCCCACCACAGAAAAACAAAGCGCGGCACATGCAAGCACGTACCCCACTTTGGGGGGCAAATGTTGGGCGAATTCTCACCCAGGAGACCATCAGTTCCTGACTGAAAGGGAATGCTTTTGGGCTTTCGAAGTGCCGATAATATGTTGATTGATTCGATGATTATTCGCGTGTACCCAAGACCAATAGGCGTCAGTTCCATCTTGGATCGCAGTCTCCATCCTCGTTCGGCGATACCCCACAAGCCCCATTCGGCACCTCCGTGGACACAGCCCCATTCGGCACCTCCATGTACCCAAGTCATTCGGCGTCTCCATGTGCCATGATCCATCGGGCAGTCCCATGCTCCTTCACCCATTCGGTATAGCCGGTCCAAGCCCCGCCGAATACCACCACCAGACCACGCTATTGCCGAACCACCTTCCCATCACATCTCCTCCGGACCAACCTCTCCAATATCCACCCATCACCGGACCACCATAGCCGGACCAGGCACCACCGGTCCAAACTCCAACATCTCCCTACCGAACGAGGCTACCACCGGTCCAATCTCACCACCGAATGAACCTCGCCAAACCAGACAACTGCCAGTCCAGATCGCTTCAGCCCGGGCCCACCAGCAGTTATATACTTCCAAGACCCCTGCCCCCTACCTCATTCTATAAATAGAGGGGCAGGGGTACAACAATGGCAGACAAGTTTGAGAGCTCAAGCAAGGAAGGAACTTTCAAACTACTTTCATATACTGATATACGAAGCATTGTACCTGTAATCTGAAAGAAAGAAGATAATAACATATAAAGTGGACGTAGGCACATTCTGGCCGAACCACTATAAATCTGTGTGTCTTTTACATTTCAGCCCCTACTTCTTTCATATTAATATACTCATCCAAAATCATTGAAAATCACATATAATCAACTAAATAATACGACTTGGAGGTGTTTGTCCATTTTTTGTGCAAACATCACGCTACTGAAGTGTGGAATGAATCTCCGATAGAATGACGCTAGCCCATGAAAACTTCTCACTTCCGTAATTGTCTTCGGCTGTGGCCAATTCCTGACTGCTTCAACTTTATTCTGATCAACTTGAATACCTTCTCCTGAAACAACATAACCCAGAAATAAAACACTTCTTGTCATAAACACACATTTCTTCGTAGCAGCATAAAATTGTTCTTCACGAAGAATAATCAACACTTCCCTCAAATGTAGAACATGCTCCTCCATACTCCTGCTATATATCAGAATATCATCGAAATAAACCGCCACGAACTTCCCAATGAATGGTCTAAAGATTTGATTCATCACCCGCATGAATGTACTAGGTGCATTTGATAAACCAAATGGCATAACCAACCATTCGTATAACCCCTCTCTCGTCTTGAAAGCTGTCTTCCATTCGTCTCCCGGTCTAATTCGAATCTGGTGATAACCACTCTTCAAATCAATCTTCGAGAATATAGTTGCCCCACTCAACTGGTCTAACAAATCATCCAACCTCGGCATAGGAAATCTATAGCGGACAGTAATCTTGTTCAAAGCTCTACTATCTGTACACATTCACCATGTTCCATCCTTCTTCGGTACCAACAAAGGTGGCACAGCACAAGGACTCAAGCTTTCCTGAACACGTCCCTGCTCAAGTAATTCTTCCACCTGCCTTCGTAATTCTTCATATTCCTTCGGACTCATTCGGTAATGTGGTCGATGTGGTAAAACTGCTCCCGGAACAAGATCAATTTGATGTTGAATGTCTCTCAATGGTGGTAACTCCTTAGGCAACTCCTCTGGAAATACATCTTCAAACTCTTTCAAAACTGGCTTTGCTTCTTCAGGAATTTCAACCTCTTCACTGCTCTCTCGCCCAATCAACAAATAGACTTCAGGCTCCTCTTCAACTTCTTTAACAAACTCCTTCAAAGTAAACAGAGTTTTCAATTCCTCAATCTCCTCTAGCTTGCGCTCCTTCTGTTGTTGCTTCTTGGGAACCAAAGTGATTTTGGTACCCTCGAACATGAAACTGTAACTATTGGCTCAACCATCATGTTGAACTGATCTATCAAACTGCCACGGTCTGCCCAACAACAGATGACATACGTCCATGTCTACAACGTCACACCAAATTTCATCTTTGTACTTCTTCCCAATAGAAAAATTAACACAAGCCCTTCGACACACCTTCACTTCACCACCCTTCCTTAACCATTCTAGCTTGTACGGTTTAGGATGTTTCTCAGTTTTCAAGTTCAACTTCTTCACAGCCTCGGTAGAAATAATATTATCGCAACTTCCAGCATCAATAACGAACTTGCAAACTTTTCCTTGAATAGTGCATGTCGACTGAAAAATATTGCTTCTCAACCAACTACAATCCTCCTCTTGCTTTGGTTGAAGACATGACCTCCTCATCATAAGATTACAACCTTCGTCTCCAGACAATTCTTCTTCCTCCTCAACATAAGGTGTATTTGAACATTCTGCCTCCTCATCATCATCCTCCTCAACTTCTGCAACCATTGCTCTCTTCTTCGGCTTCGGACATTCATTGCTTTTATGACCCAACTCCTGACAATTATAACATTTGAAACCACTGTTAACCTTCGCCTTCTCAGCCTCCTTCACCACTGGCTTATTGACAGGTTTAGGTACATTAGAACCTCCACTAACACCCCTCGCTTGATTATTGGAATTAGTAAACACACCACCTCCACGCCTTCCTTGCTTCTCCCAAGCCAACGCTTTCTGATGTCCCTCTGCCACTGATCTAGGATCAAACATATTAACCATATCCTGGATCTGCATTCTCAATCCCCCAATGAATCTAGCAGTTAACTGTTCTTCCGTTTCCATAATATCATTCCTGGCAATGAGTTGGTAAAATTCATCAGCATAATCACTAACAGACTTCGTCCCTTTCCTCAGATTCTGCAACCTCTGGTACATAAGTGATTGGTAGTTGTAAGGTAAGAAAGTAGATCTCATCAACTTCTTCATCTTCTCCCATGATTCTATCTTTGACTTTCCCATTCTCTCCCTGGTAAGTTTAGTTTGCTGCCAGCACGCCAAAGCTCTCCCCCTCAACCTAGTAGCAACCAACTTCACCCTTCGATTCTCCGAAACCTCCTTGAAATCAAAGATTTCCTCCACATTTGACAACCAATCTAAGAATTCTTCTGCTACCATCCCTCCTTTAAATTCTGGAATTTCCATCTTCATACCTGATTCCCAACGACGATCATCTTCAACATCCCGGTAAGAATTTCGAACTTGGTCTCGATCTCGATAATGAATACTTGCTCTATCACCCTCTTCATCAAAATAAAAAGTACGCCTATATCGATCTCGACCATTATCATCCCTCCGTTCATGCATGCTTCTTTGACTATGTCTCTCTTCCTCTCTATATGCTTCATTGTCAAATTCACGTCGACTTGTTCTCTCTTCATGTGCATAGTCATGATGATCTCTTCGTGATGAAATTGATGTTTCTCTTCTATCTCTACAAGAATGCGGTGATACCCTCCCCGCTTCCGCAACCGATGGCGAAACTCGGTTTCCTCCATGGTTCGAGTTTGGCGATCTCCTCCTTTGATTCAAATCATTCATCAACTTCTCTAACTTTCCAATGCCTTCATCAAACTTCTCATTAATACGTTGTTCCATAAGCTCGGCTTCTTCTCTTCGATACAAAGCTTCAACGTTTTGATGACGATTAGCTCTTCTAGGTGGCATGATTCAAACTCACAAACTTTCAACAAATCGATACCAAAGTGATATTTCACAAGCAAATCACGGCTTCACAAGCTTCTACACAACTTCACAAGGCTCGGCCTAACTCCTTAGCTCGAAACAAGCTTCCAATGATCCTTCCTAGGCTCGGCTACTTCACTAGTATACACGGCCTACTTCAAATTCAAACACTTAACACTTTGATCCAAAATGGAATGGATCGAAAGTTCTCCCTCTTGTTGCAACTTCAATATGAACACGATGAACAACTTCAAACTTCAACACTTGGCTCCAAGACCCGATTTAGCTATGATTGGCTAAAACAAGCTCTGATACCAAAACTGACGCAGCGGATAATTCGAAACAAACTTCAATCGGTGAAAGTAGCGATCGATGGAATGAAGATACCGAAATGCCCAAATTCGTTGATCCGAAGATACCGAATTTTAGCTATCTCAAACACGTTGATAGCGCACTATACCGTGTTCAAAGATCTACGTTTCTTCGTACGTTGATCTAGCGCACTAGATTCCGTGAATCGGCTTCAACAAACGTGGATTCGAGCGCACTCGAATGACGTAAGTGGAGATAGGAGATTACACTCAACTACCAATTGGAGAAGAAAGCTCAAAGCAATCAACAAGAAATTTTATTTTCAAAATCAACCACCGAAAAGTTACAACACACTCCCTATTTATAGCCTTTTCTCAACACAGCTTCTTAAGTCGTTGCCGACTCACGACTCATCCCTAACACACATTCGTCCGACTCACCTACAGGTCGGCACCGAATTAACATGAAGCGACTCAGAAACTACAAACACACATCCTTCTACCGACTCAACTTCATGCCGACTCACGACCTATGAAGTAACCGACTCAAGAAAATACACTACACAGACACATTGCGGCATAACTCCTTAACGACTCAATTAGGTCGACTCATCATGAGTCGTAACTCGTTGACTCGGCACCATTTTCTCTCTGTATCCAGTTATGCCTTCTTTCAGTCTTTCCTTAGGTCGTTGCCGACCTACTTCCGATGCCTTGTTAACTCGGGCTAACTTCCCCCATGGCTTGTTAGATCGTGGCCATCCTTTCTTAGCTCGGAAACGACTCAAGCTTTCATTGAGTCGTGGACGACTCATCAAACTACACCACAAGCTCATGCTTTCAGGAATTAAAGATTGCACAATTTCTTCTCTGGCCTTAGCTGCATCAACTTTCAAAAAATAAGTTCACATGGTCACTAAAGTAATGAGAGAAAAAGAAAGAAACATCTTCTTCAATATATATGATTTACGTATCGAACCTTCAACCCGTGCTTTTTGTCTCACTTTTTTCTTTGCGTGATTCAAGTATCTATAAAGAATAATTATAACTAATTTTTATTACATGTGGTCAAACTAAAATTTAACAACTCAATATTAATACCTTTCTAATGGATACATCCATCCATATTGCGAAGGACATCGAATATATGCTTCAAACGAAAGATGAAAAGGTAAATGCTTTATTACATTAAAAAACCAGGAGGAAATATTTTCTCCACTTTGTACAGTAGTATAGGAATTTATTTCTCAAGTTTACGTAGACGATCAACTTTTAAGGTAGTTAAACAAAGTTTTCTTATAATACAAACTAAATTATGTTAAAAACATCTAAACTTTTATGGGCTATAGTTCTTTGAATGCAATGGTGTTCCATCATTACATGACAACCATGACTTTTCATCCCACTCGGTTTACCGTTCTTATATATGACACATCTACGAAGATCAAAGGAAATCCCATCAAGAAATCTAAATCCTTCCACACACTTTAATAGTACTTTAGTTTGGTTACTGTCTAGCTCGTAGGCTTCATATGAAGCTGAGGACGATTGTATATTTCTTCTGTATGACATCTTGATCTTTAGTCTTTCCTTTAAAATTCAGTGTAAAATACATTGTCGAACATGTTTTTCTTGTTGTGCATCATGTCGATATTATGACAAATTGGGAGATTTTTCCAATAAGGTAACTCCAAGAATACACTTTGTTAGCACCAATTATGAATCGTCAATTTACATTGTATTTCAATTTGTTCGTCTATTTCATGTTTCTTTGGATAATCCTTTACAGGCTCATAAATATCTTCGCTTAACCAAATCGTTGGTAGAATCAAGGTCTCAACTCTATTACTTGTAAAAAAAAGTTATCATTTCTAAAAGGATAATCAATATGGAGAAATCACCGATGATAGTCAAACCATGAAAATTTCCTCCCATGCCCCATTGAAAATTCTCATGTTTCTTCCATGCAATAAGGGCAAGCTAGACGACCAGCGGTAACTCAACCCAATAGCGTTGCATACGTAGGGAAATCGCTTATAGTCCGCTGTAAAGAAGCGAACATACAATTTTTTTTCAAATGTCATATGTTTCAACATCTTCATACCACAATGTTTTCAACTCTTCAATCAACATTTTTAAATATACGTCCATTCCTTACGTCGGATCATCAAGGCCAAGGATGACAATAGTGAGAAATATATACGAAGTTTTCATACACATCCAAGAAGTTAAATTGTAAGTTGTGACGATTATAAGAAAAGATGAATATTTTGATCCAAATTTAGAGAATGGTGAAAATCCATCTGTACTTAAACCAGGTCTAACATTACAGCTCTCCACTGCGAAAGCTGGGTATGTCTTATCGAAATGCTTCTACTCTTCTCCATCAACTAGGGGTGTTAACCAACCTTCTTTCTATGTTCTCATACAGTGCCATCCTATATGATGTGTGGTTGTAGAAGATGCATATAACCTTTGAAGCCTGAAGTGATGGGTAAGTAATTCATACGCTTGTACTTAACTTCCTTTACCTTCTTTTCTCTAGGTTTGTACCTTTCTTGATTACATATTTTATAATTCCTAAGACCGATTTCTTCTTTCCAAAAAAATATGCAACCATTTAAACATGTATCTATTTTTATATAGCAAACCAAAAGCGGACATAAGTTTTTTCACTTTATAATGACTTTTGCACGTTAAATTATCAGGTGGCATATGTCGTTTTGTAGCTTGTACTACAGTTGTAAACCGAGCTTTTGTGAAGTTGTATTTTGATTTCATTGCAATGTATTTTGTAGTTACTGATTGTTGAGTACCGCTTGTACAACCATCCTAGAGTAGTTTCTTGGTAGCATCTAATTAATCGTAATTTTTTTCTCCAATACTCGGTTATTTCTTCGAAATTAACATCGTTACCATCAACTTCAGTAGTAGGGAATATTGAATGTGCTGCATCTTTAACCATATCTTCTCTGAGATTCGTCAGAACAAGTTCATTATCCACCTTATCCTCCAAATGTATGGGATTAGGTGCTATGTGTTCTTCATGACGATCTCACACCAAATAATTAGGCACGAAATCATATTGGCGCAAGTGAACTTTTACCATATCTAGTATCAAATGCTTTAATAGTTTACACCTACTACATAAACAATGAATTTCTTTGTCATTTCCACTATTATATAAAGTGAATTCAATAAAGATATGTACACCATTTTGAAAATGTTCACTTATAGAGCCTCCTCTTTCTCTTCTTGGGTTGTACATCCGGCTCCGGGCGATAAAATAATTGACCATTTTCCCTACTTTAAAACATAAAAGTGCAATTATCATTTACGCCTTCACATTTTATTTTTCAAGAAAATCATATATTAAAATTTCGCAAAATACATAAAATTATTATATTTAATTTTATTTTCAAACAGATTTAGACAAATTATTATATGATATAATCTATAATTTTAAGTTATTCTTTTACAATTTGATGGTTGATCATCCTACCTCCCATTACAAATACAGTAGTAATTATGTTCTGCAAATTATTTTATTTTAAACAATTCAACCAAATTTCGGCAGCACTTCCCTTTTGTTTCCTATATCGTACACATATGTGCGTGTACAGGGAACAAAAAGAAAGTATTGTCGAACTTTTTTGAACCATTTAAAATAAAATTATTTGCAAAGTATAATTACTACTATGTTTGTAAATTGTCCTATATAGGGACGAATCCGAACGAAAATTGTATCGGAAGAATAAAAATGTTCGTTTTGTTATAAAAACGAATATCCATACAACGATCATATACAATACTCGTCAAAAGGGGCCAAAAACCCTCTAGGTGATTCATAGAAGTAAAGCGTATTAAACAATAATTTTTACAATAACTTATTTACATTATAAAAAATGCATATACTGAATCATAGTTTTCGACATTTTGAAAACAAATACATTGAATTTTAAGCATCGACTCTACTTGGACCATAGTAGCCCTAACGCGCATAAGTAGTAAATTGTCAATGCACATACATGAATTAACGCACATATACACAAAAAAAATTCTCTCTCAACATTTCAGTAATTAACAATTGTAGTAACAAATTAATTAGCATTCAATGAGGTATACCAAACAATCAATAGGGATATTATACAACTATAACAACAAAATAAACCTGATTTAACAAATCAAACTTAAATATATGGTTTAGGAATTTAACCATCTTACCAAGCAATAAGCGATGGAGCTAGCTAATAATCGAAGAATCTGAGGTGCTGGAGGTGTGAAAAGCTGTCGACGGGATGGAGGAGGGTTTGGAGGAGTGGAGGCAAGATTGCGGGAAGAAGGAGAATGAATGGAACTATCGGCCTGGGTATAGGTATTCGTGAATTTTCGATGGCTTCCGACGACCACCGATAGAAACTTTATCATAGGCTACCAATGGCTATCGACTGCTATGTTATTTTAATTTTAGTTTCCATGGAAATTGCTAGCCGTCGCTAATTAGGCGACGAGCCATCGGCGACCATTGAAAATGGTCATCGCTTTTTACTGTTCTTCTACTTGTGAACGTGTTTGCACTAGTTATAGTAGTATAAATGTGAATAATCTAGGAAATTTTTAAGAAGTATATGGAGAAGAGTTGTGGAAAACCTATACTAAACTAGTGTGAACCCGTGCTCCATACACGGGCATGGTGAAAATATTATAGTTATAGATTTCGTAGAAAAACTACAACAATGGATATGCAATCAAATTTATACCATTTCTAAATATAAATATCAAGCACATACATCATCCCAAGTAGCATCATATTTTTTTTATTAGTTCCCTTATTTTCTGTGCATTGCGTAATTAGTATAGAAAGTCAACATTTTTCTAAAGGATATACATAATTTATTGACAATGAAAAGAAGCATAGTAAACATATAAGGAAGCAGTAACGGATGGTATGGAAAGTATGTCAACCAACAACTGTAACTATAAACCCCTGGTATATTAAACATGTAGGTTTCAACACAACAATAATTTTAGAACAGTGATCTAGAAATCGACAGCAGCATTGTTGCCTAATCAGTCTCTCTTCAATTACAGATAATAGGTTGAGGATAATGAAACAGATATTGGTACACCAACTACAATGAAATCAACATTTAATATCGATGTATATGAGGGTTAGTTGTCAAAAAAGTATAATGTAATTAGAAGTGACACATAATTCCATGAATAGAATTACCCATAAAATAGTGGCCACCATGGATGTATATTACGGATAAGAATTACAAAATTGACCTCAAAAAGGTAGGCTTGAATTGATTTTTTAAGATTTTTAAACAAAAATTGTCAATGGATGATATATTATATTTGTTACTATTTAAATTTTACAGAGGAAAATTTTATTTATAAACCACGTTGTCTAATCCTTTGAACAGCACTATAATAATTGCTATACAATATAATCTTACAATCGTAATAGAATCGAGAAATTCTAACTTGAGATATACAATTACAACTAATTCAAGGCACGTCATATTGCATCAAATTTCAGTAAAGAAAACATTGCACAAAATTCCATAGCTCTCAAATAAACATTGCACCAAATTCCATTTAAAAAACCTCAACTTCATTAATACAGTTTGTTTGTTTTCATATTATCTTTATCCGAAGCTTTTTGTTCAATTAGATGATGTGCAGACATCCTGAAATGCTTCTTGGTAGGTATCTGAATTAACATACATTCATAAAAGATGATTTTATATACAAGATAGAAAAACAAAATAGCTATGTACCAAACAATAAGGCAAATAATATTACAAAATAATCAATCAACGGAACTCCCAAAGCCTTAATAGTGTCCTTACCTTTTATGAGAATCACTCTCCCTCCAGATTCGTAGCAGCAGATTTTGTGAAGAAGAAACATCTCAAAGTTTCTATGCAAATGAAAAAATGAATAACATAATATCTTTAAAGATAAGGAAACTACTTCAGCAAGTGAGAATGAATGCATAACCAAAACGTGATGTAAATAATGAACTTTTAGGCAAGTATGATAAAATGCTTATTTATATAGTTCACGAAGTTAAAAATAAAGTCAAGGTACAAATTGTTAAAGTATGATTTGATCTGAATACATCATGGACATAAAATATTATATTTCAAAATTTGAGCAATATATTTATATTAATATATAGACTTAAATATGTTGAACCTACCATGTGTAGACTGTTGCACAATGTTTCGTTCCTACATAGAAATTTACACTAATTCTCCTCAACTCTTCCACTTTTCATTTCTGTGGGTGTTGAATATATTTTGTTATTACTTTGGAAAAACTTTTGACAGTGAAATGTCTAGTAAATTGGTCATCATAAAATGAGAAGTAAACATGTTTAGAAATGCATATTGTAATTCGTTTTTATTCATGGAGTGTCACCATTAACCAAATAGTATTCGTCTAAATACCACCAATGAGGAAATTTGTTATACTTTCATGCATACTTTATGATGACGTGCTTAGGGAATGGTGTTTCTTATGATGTTCACTAAGTTATTGCAATCATAGTATCAATGCACTAAAGTTGACCATGTCAATAGCATTAGTGAAATAAAATTGTCAGCACGGAAAGGAAGTTAAAAAATAAAAATTAGACAACATAGGAAGTAACTGCTCATACAAACCAGTTATACTTATAGAAAGTAAATTTGCTACCATGTAGATATACAAATAACGTGAAATTGTTCAAAGTTTTGCATCATATTAGAAATGAATCTATTAAACAACCTATTGTTATTTTTTATTAGGCCCTTCCACAGTCAATTTGAAATATTATGTAACAAATACAACCGACGATTATTATTTTCTTATTAGACCCCTCCAAAGTAAATTAAATATATTAGTTTAAAAAATACATAATTGCTGTTATTTTCTTGTAAGCCCTTCAATAATTAAAGATCAATCAAACGATCCTTTTGATCATGTTTGACCTTCTAATAGAGTTCAAATTTGAATCATGTATGGAAAAGCTCTAAATTATAAATTGGCTTTATGTATAACTGTAGATGATATAATGGATTTGATCAAATAGGCAGTCATGAAAAATAGATTGTATAAAAATAAATTTAATACCTCCTTCATGACCGCATAAAACTCCAAGAAAGGAGGAGAAGAAGAGGTAGCTGGTTTTGTGATTGGAAGGTACTAAATGTTTCGCTCGTTATTACACCAATGCTTTCCCTTCTTGAAAATGGATTCTAAAATTAAGTAAGTTGTAAGAATTAAGGAGAAGGAAGGAAATTTATGTTCTAAGGATTAAGCTATGAAAGGAAGTTTTAAAAATTAAGGAGAATGAAAGAGTGAATACTCGACATTAGTATGAATGGGTTGTGTACCTTAATCTAGATGGTATAAATGGTTAATATAGGAATCCTCCAATAATACCATATAATGAACCATCTAAATTTAATTCCCATTAACATGTTACTTCACACTTGTTTGGACTTACAATTTAATAATGTAAAAAAGTTCATACACACACATATTTATAAGGAAACCATGTAAGAACAACTAAAATAATCAAGTCTATTTAGTTGAAATAAATTCACTTCTCTTATTCTTCTCTATGCATACGCATCACATGTGCATTATTATCTTGAAATGTGTATAACTAGTAACAAACGAAAAATTCGTGTATTAACTTATGCATGCATGTGATGGTTATGCTATGTTTTTATTCCAAGTAATAGGATTTCTAAGCCAAAATTAAAAAGTTTCATTTAGCTCTGTTTTATTCAATACCAGCAATTATATATAATATTCCTCTATTTTCATTGATAGAGATATGTCATTGTCAACAATATTTTAAAAAAAAAATCATACAGTATTTACTCATTATATTTATACACAAACATATAAATATGTTTTATTTTTCATTTATAGACATAGACGTTGACTGTGAAGTTTCATTTAGCTCTATTTTATTAATTACTAGAAATTATATATATTATTCTTCTATTTTCATTGGTAGAGATATGTCATTCTCGACAATATTTTAGCAAAATATCATATAGTATTTACTCATTATGTTTACACACAAACATATAAGTATGTTTTATTTATATTTATAGATGTACGCAAGGACTGTGGAGTGAACCTATTGCAATTCTAATGGTATTTGCATTAGGCCGGGGTGCTTGAAAGTAAGAACACATAAAATTTGTTGCATCCACCTGAATATTTGCTACATATGCTTGCTTGTTTTATTAGGTATTGTCGAGCTAAAGTATATAAAAACTTTGGAATCAAATAAGCATCAATTCCAACCAAAAAGGGACTGTGAAAAATAAATAGCAAGAAAATTAAGATAAAATATAATTAACATAATATCACTCACCATCGGAGCAAAATGGAAGCCTCTTGAAAAAGCATGGTTTTGGCAATAGTACGAGTTGATCTCTGGCCTAATTGGATCCTACCGAACACAACGAAGATTAAAGTCACATATAGTTTGTATTTTAAAAAAAAAAGGTATGTTTCTTTGGCCGTTAAGTAAGCAATAACCTTTGCCTCTTGATCATTATATAACATGAAGGTCTTTTAACTTTATATCACATAAGTTTTAAACTTGGAAGAAGCTGTTATCTATATCTTGCGAATAACATAAACCCCAAGATCTATAATTAAATGATTATCACATATGTAATGAATTAATAAAACATACCTCCAGACATCTTGTATACGAATCAGCAATGGTTGTTGTCGAAAATTGTTTCAATGGAGAAAGGAAATGGTTTCTCTCTCTTTTCCTATATCTTTCTTTATGTGTTTTCTATCTACTTTGTGATGGGAAAGGTTAATATTTATAGATAGAGAGAGGACCAACTTTCCAGATTTGTAGACTTAATCTTGATCGTCCATCAAAATCAAGATGAGAGAAATTAATGCTCTAGATTATAACCGATTTATTTATTAGCATATTAATAGGAAAACCCTTTAGATTCTATTGACCTCATAATGATGAAGGAAACGTTTGAGGAAGGAAACATTCCATTAATGTACTACATAAACAGGAAGGAAACGGTCCATTAATGTACCACATAATGAGGAGGGAAACGGTCCATTAATGTTTTCGCATTAATTTCCTTACAAAACGGTCAAATTTCCTTACAGTCTCCCACTTGATCAATGGTAAAATCCATCAATGTTTTCATATTAAGGTCATAAGGCACGCATGATATGCTAAACTTTTCTTTAGTCAGTTATCATGAGTGCCTTGGCTAATCTAGTGGTAAATGGAAGTCATGACGTATACACATTATTTTACAACATACTTACTTCCATGTACTATGGCATTGACAACTTTCATAACTGGACCGTAGATGAGCATAACTTAATGGTCACATAATGCCTTGAAGCAAAAGACTGTTTCTGTTATCATTTGTCTAAATATAAATATGTACACATTATAAAACAGAAATAAAAGATGACCAAATTATTAAGAGCTCAAAATTGTCATGTCTAGATAAGTACAAAATAAATGGCATAATAAGAAGATAATTAGGAACTATCTGCAAGACCCATGCTATCAATATGTCTCTGAAAGGTCTTTGGAGGTAGTCCTTTCGTGAATATGTCTGCCACTTGTAAGTCTGTACTTATCGATTCAACAATAATTTTCTTTAGTTTAACATCTTGCTTCAGTAGTAGGTATTTAAGGTCCATGTGTTTGGAAACTTTGGTTATCCTATCATGCTTGGAGAAAAAGGTTGCCGCTTCATTATCGCAGTAGACAGTTAGTGACTTAGAGATAAAATTTAAAGTGCCAAATTGTGAGACAAAATTACGCAGCCATGTTCCCTAAATTGAAGCCTCATAACATGCAACGTATTCATCCATCATGGTGGATCCGAAAAGCATCTCAGATTTCTGGCTTCTCTATGATATTGCACCTCCACATAAGAGGTACATATAGCCAAGTGTGCAGATCCTAGTGTCAGGACATCCAGCAAGGTCTGAATCAGAATAACCAGTTACCTGTAGGTAACTTGATTTTCTATAGGTGAGCATGTAATTCTTTGTTCCCTTTAGGTATCTCGCCACCTTCTTTGCAATTTTCCAATGAGCGATTCCTAGGTTACTTTGAAATCTACCTATTGTTAATTCTAAAATTGAACACTAACACCCCGATGTAAGTAGAGATAAAGTGAAAGCACCACCCGTCAATATGAGAATTAGAATTAAGTAGAAAAGTCGCAGAAAAAAAACAGTAAAGAGACAACAGTTTTGTAGTGGTTTGGCTTCAAGTTAAGCCTACGTCCACCTAAATCTCCTTTATTGCTGATTCAATTACAACTTGTACAACAATCTCCGATTACAACTCCACTTTGACAAACAGTTTGAACTTCGACACAGGAGAATTCTTCAAATTCATGTTGAATGTATTAGATCTCTTCTTGAAGTTCGTTGAAGTGTCTTTCGTGTTTGAAGTGTCGGATGAGCCGAGAAATCAGCAGAGTATAGGCGTTCCAGAAATGAGCCCAAAGGTCCTCTCTTTGTTGGTGTAGGCATGGTATTTATAGGAAATTTCTGGACAAGGCATAGGTCGTGAGTGACCTAGGGTAAGTCGTAAGTCATGAACGACCTAGGGGTTTGGTTGGCTATGTTATAGGTAGTGGGCGACCTAGGGGTTAGGTTGTAAGTCGTGAGCGACCTAAGGAGCGCGGGTTACGGCTTAACAGGCTTGCACTAGGTCGCTTGAACAAGTTGGTAGGTCGTGGCGACCTAGGGAGAAGCGACATAGGAGGTAGGCTTGGTGGGCTTAGGTCGCGAGCGACCTAAGGAAGAGGTAGTATGCATGCGACCTTATCTGTCTTAACTTGTTAGGTCGCTAGGTCGTATCTGTCTTTAGGTTGCTAGCTCGCTTCATGCTTTAGGTCGCTAGCTCGCTTCATGCTTTAGGTCGCTAGCTCTCTCTATGCTTTAGGTCGCTAGCTCGCTCTATCTTTAGGTTGCTAGGTCGCTCTTTGCTGTAAGTAACTAGGTCGCTCTATCTTTAGGTTGTTGGGTCGTCATTTGCTGTTGGCCGTTGAGTCTTGTGCCCTTAGGTCGCTAGGTTCTTTAAAATGATAGGTCACTAATTCATGAAAAAAAGGGAGTTAACACATGCCCCTCAGAGCATACGCCTAGAGACTAGGTCGTGTACTTCGATACTTCTTAACTCGCTTCTTACTAAGTTGTTAAGTCGTGCGCGGCCTACTGAAGAAGTTAGGTCGTATGCACCGATTTAGATTCCATTGCCTAGTATATAGGTCGCACATTGCTTCTTCTTCTCTTTACTTGCTCCCACTCTCAAAACCGCCATTTACGGACCTCCTGAGCTTTCAAAGGCAAACTCGAACTAACCGGCCACCAATCATTTTTATCATCACATCACGCATGTGGATTCGCTCGTTATTAAATTCGTGATGACCATCGAATCTCGAATCCCGCACCTGCCATCCCTAATCCAATTTTGTACACTGCGATTCAGCATGATCGAAGACACAGCAGCATATTGGATCCGTGATGGATTTGAGGTGACTTGAATTGGTTTCAGGTGGCTTTTGATGATGCGGAGAGAAGATGATGGGTTACAGTGTCTCAAGTTAATGGGTTTGCGAGTTTGGAGGAGATCCTTAACGGGTTAATGGGTTTTAGGTTATGCGGTTGTATTTGTGGTGAAGCAGGGGAGTTGGACACGTGGAGGTGTTTGAATGGAGTGTGAGAATAAGGATTTTTGATGGGAGATAGCTTGAGATTGTTGAGCTATTCCAGGAGCGACCTAGCGGGTCAAACGACTTAAGAACCTTCGTGACTGAAGAGAAGCCAAACGACTTATTAATTTGCGACCTAAGCAATCGAACGACCTAAAAACCCTTGCGACCTAAGAGGAGTCAAGCGACTTACATCCTTGCAACATAAGTATTAACTCGTAAGCAACCGAACGGCCTAAACACCCTTACGACCTAAGAGAATCCAAGCGACTTAACTCCTTGCGACATAGGTACTAGGTCGCGAACGAGCTAATACTTAGAGAGAAAAAATTGCACTGCCTGGACCTGAAGCTTTAATCTGCATCATAACCTTTAAATCGTAGGAACATGACACAGTTGGACTTTTTGACTTGATCAATGTGACTTAAGAAAGTTCCACATGGACATTTGCAAAATTTCGACAGAACTTGATTGAAATTCCAACTTGAACAGCTAGAACAAACTACTTTAACTCATTGTACTTCTTTACAGATTACATTAACTTTAATGCTAACAACCTATTAAACACAAAATTTGCAGAAAACTAGGGCGAATATACTGTCACTGACTGCCTACATTGAATGACAGATTAGTCGATAAAGAATAATCAACTTAAAGAAATTACACTAATGAAGTGTTATGAATCAACAAATTCAAGTGAAGTATTAAAGCAAAGCCAAATTAATCAGCTAAAGCTGATCTGTTCGCATCAAAACTGCACTTGTACTTAGATCTAAAATAATAAGCCCTGAAATTTTATAATCGACAAATATCTATTAGTTTAATTCCAATCATATTTCCTTGTCATTTTATTAGTTTTGCACAACACTTCACACACTTTTAGGAAACGTGCACCTTCATATTCGAATACCTAGTTCCTTGTGTAGAATGGCTTCTCAATAAGACGAAATAGTAGGGCAAGCTGGAGAGGTCTTCCCAATAGCTAATCCATTGGATAATCCCCCGGAAAGAGCTTCAACTACCCTGAATCAACGTGCGTTCAACCAACTACGCATTCAGTTTGGTATTGCTGAAGCAGATACTTTACTTCCTGGGCCAAATGATACTGCTGGCAGGCCACCTCTCGGTTTTGTCGTTGTTTTTCGCCAGATGTGCCTGTGTGGTGCTATTCCTCCTTTTAATGATTTTCTTCAACGGCTCCATCTCCGATTAACTATCTCCCCTTTCCAGTTGCATCCCATTGGCTATGCCATCCTAATGGGACTGAGTGTGCTGTTCAGGAGGACACTTGATCATCTTCCGAGCTTTGAAGAAATTTTGCTACTTGTGCACATTTGCAAAGAACAAAGATCATTCTTCTATAATACTTGTGAGAAGTGCCAGGAACCGTAAACTGGTCACTGATTTTTCTGAAAGTGCTCATGGGTTTTTAAACCAGTTTTTCTTCAGTCTTTCCCCCCGTGATTTTATGGCATATGGAGAGTAGGAAGTAAGATTGCTTACCTCCGTTCTTTCCATTTTTTAGCTTTTTCGAGATCCGAGTTGTCATGTGCTAACTTCATTCTTTACTTATACAGCACTTCCTCCTCCTTCTAAAGATTCAAGCCACAAGCCGACTTTTCCAAGATTAAGTGCCGTGGAGGTTGAGGAAAGAAGTATTAAATTTTTGCTAAAAGATGAGATTCTGCACCAATTTTAACTTCTGCACTCTTCTTGTTCTACTCTGCCTCATGAAGTCCCTGATTCTCCAATAGAGATATCAGATGCCCTAGTTTCTGCCGAAGAACATTGACAGAAGGAGATTATTGTCGAGGCTTCATTGGTGACATGTTCTGCTTCCGTTGCCATCATGGGGTCATTCGGCAAATTTGCTTTTCCCCCGGTTATCGAAGAAGAGGAAGTTTCTCAACATTCCGGGAAGGCTGCCGATGGAGGAGCTGAGAAAAAAAGTCCCGGTAGGCATGGCGGTGACGACACTTTTGAGGGACGAGTGACTTGATGGTCACTTTGCAGGAGCTCTTCAAAGATGAAACTACTGCTTCTAAACTTGCTTCCCCAGCGGTTGAAGTGACATCAGTTTTGCAAGAAACTCCATCAACCCAAGAGATAACACTTAATCCGAAGAGTGGTTTGTGGCTTGACGCGCGTAGTTCACACGCCACACACACTTAAGATTTTAGCAGCTTTGTGCACTCAACTTCCTTGCTTTGAAGATTCCTGAACTTGTCTTTTCTTCATTTTCAGGTTCTCCAATGGGACATAGCGGCTCTTACTATGATGATTTACAGCGTTATGGGAGACGCGACTCTTATGATCCCCAGCGGTACCTTCCTGCCCATATGGAGACCGACGAAGAAAGAGCCGCAAAAAAAGCTCGCCAGAGGCGGGCTTATGAAGAGCGCTATGGGAGAAGGGATGAGCGACATGATTCTTCCCATGGAAGTGATGATTCCTACAAAAGAAAATCTCATGATGACAAGGGGAAAAGTCACATCGCTGAAGATCCAAGTAAATGGGCAAAGCTTAGCGAAAGGACGGAATCCAAAATTTCTGAAAAGCCCACTGCTCCCATCTCTTTGGAAATCCCTTCCATCTCTCCTTCCCTTCAAAGAGCTAATATTCAAACGATCATCAGTAGGCCTTCGTATCAAGTTGGACAGGGTCCGTCTACTATCCAAAGCCGGTTTCTGCACTGGTGCTTAAAAGAAATGCGTTTTGATCTTGATTTGGTCCCAATCGACAAGCAAGCTATGTTGCAAAATCTTTATGCCGTCAAACTCGATATTGAGAGAATACCTGGTTGGAAAAACCTTGTTGACGAGCTTCAAATAGTAAAACGTGCAAATCATGAAGCCATGCTGACTATGGAAAACGATAAATCCGAGTGGCAGAAAACTCTCGATCAGCATGATGCAAAGACGAAGAGCATCGCCGCTTACAATGAGAAGCTTGAAGCAGAAGTTGAAAAACTTAAAGAAGAGCTTGCCACTTCTTCCACTTCCTATTCTCAAGGAGAAGAAGTGCTTCAAAAACAGGTGAGAGATGCTCACGCCGGGCAAAGAGACGCTGAAGCTAAATTCGAAGCACAACAGCAATTTGTAGAAAGCTCCCGAACTGACGTTGTTCAGTTGCGAGAAAAAATCAGCTCCCAGAACTTGGAAATTGAAATGTTAAAAGCTCGACTTTCTGAAGTTGAAAAAGAGCGTGATGAAGCTGTCGCCGGTAAAGCAGCAGCCGAAGAATCTCATGAAACGACCAAGGGCAACATCAGCTCTACCTTATTTGTGTTTTACATTCATAGTGTTTTGGGGCACGGTAGCCTTTCGTTTTGGGGTCCGAAGTACGGAATCACTTTGGCAGAAGTGTGGGTGGCCGTAGTTGACATGCTTGGTGGTGCTGGCTACGCTGAAGCAGATCTTGAGGCACACTATCTAGATGATGATGGATGTGCCGCCCGTGCGAAGGGATAGGAGCAACTTGCTAAATAGCGAGCCAGAACGGCAGAAGGAGAACCTTTAGGGAAGGCATATTCGACTGACCCAACTCTTCCTTCGGTTTCGACCGACATTGATATCATTGGCTCCAGTTCCCATTCTTCTCCACCTGCCAAAGATGACATTGAAATTATAACTGCTCATACCGCAGATGAGGCTTAAGAAAGCGGTGAAGCACAAGGCTTTGAAGTTGACATTATAAAGCCAACTTCTCCAGGCAACTTCAATGTTGATTTAGCTCAAGTGGATTGCTCGTTTGCTTCGATCGAGTTCGATGAGCTTCTTGCTTATTTCTTAAGTCTCGATGAGCCACTATCTCCTTTTTTCATGGGAAATACTGATTTTAACTTTTCTTCTTCTATAGTGAAAACGCCAAGTATTGTGCAGACTTCTCCTCCTCTAGCTGTTTCACCTCCGTCTCTTCAAATTACTCCTCCTTCTGCTTCTCAACCGGGGTCGTAAGAAGAATTGATAGAAGCTCTTTAAGGTTTGGATGACCCAGCTTCTTCGCAAGAGCAGAAGGCTGAGGAACTTGAAGAAGGTGAAAAGACTCCGGAGCCATTTCATGATGACACAAAACTGTCTGCACTTATCACTCCGGACAGCGAGTCTTCTTCAAGGAAGAAGGGGAAGCATGCAATTTCAAGGAGGAGATGGGAAAGCACTTCTGCTGGCGAAGAGAAGGAAGGAGTAGACCCTGTTGTAACTCTATCTCCTTCTTCCCCAACTCAACCAGGCCGACTCCCAAAGTTAACCATTAGGCCAGGCGAGGGCTCTAAAGATGGCGGGAAGAAGAAATAATGAGTCTTGTTCTACCTTTCTTGTTTTGCTTTTTGCTTGTACATAAGGCTTATATTGACAGGAATTTGTGCGGGCACCGGTCCCCGCTCTTTTGAAACCTGCGCATGTATAAGTTTTTTTATAGTATGGAATGAAATGATTCTTTTTACTTGTACAATCTTTGACTGTATTTGTGAATGCATTTATTCCTTATTTTCGCACAAGTTTATTTACTGTGATATTGTAATAATTTTGTGGTATGTTGCTTGAGCGTTTTTTTTGTTAATATAGCTGTATTATATTGTATTGCCCCCATACCACGGCTTATTGCAATTTCTTTTACTTGATAAAACTTCGAAGAACAGTTCTTCTGTTTCGAGAAGACATGTACTCTTAAGTTGGAGAATGTTTGCGCAAAAAATGGGCAAACACCTCCAAGTCGTATGATTCCGTTGATTTTAAGTTGTTTTTAGTGATTTGGGTGATTTATGCAAATATATAAAAAGTAGGGACTAAACTGTAAAAGACACACATATTTATAGTGGTTCAGCCAGAACGTGCCTACGTCCACTTTATATCTTATTCTCCTTTTTCTCTTCAGATTACAAGTTCAAAGCTTTGATTACAAGTAACTGAAAGTTGTTTGAAAGTTCCTTCCATGCTTGAGCACTCAAACTTGTCTGCCATTGTTGTACCCCTGCCCCTCTATGTATAGAGTGAGGTTGGGAGCAGGGGTCTTGGATGTTTATAGCTGCTGGTGGGCTTGGTGCATCTGGTTTGGCATCCTCTTGGTTCGGCAGCGTTTGGTTCGGTCGTGCTTGGAATGGTTGGTCCGGAGGTTCATTCTGTAGTGGGTGGAAAGATGTTTGGTTCGGCATGGAAGTGGAGAGATGGTTCAGCATGGAGGAGAGGGCTTCTGGACCGGTGGCTTGGTGATGAGTGATTCGGCAGTGAGTTGGTTCGGTATTGGAAGGGGATGGCCTGGTTCGGTATTGGCGTGGAGAGGTGGTGATTCGGTGGAGGCTGGGAATGCCGAATGGACTTCGGCATTGGGAACGCCGGATGAATCTCGGCATTGGGAATGCCGGATGAGCTACGGTATTTCGAATGCTGAATGAGATCTCGTTTCATACTGCCGAATGGGCTTGAGTGTTGGAGTGCCGAATGGACTCTCGCATTGTTTCACCGAATGAACTTTTATATTTGAACCTTGAGTGAAATCCTAGACTTATATACGCTTGCTGGCTACTTTTTCTTGGTTCGGTCGTTGTGGAAATACACAGAACATTGATATTCCAGTTTTGACAAAAAATGGGATAACAGAGAACAAAACTTCTGTTTCGAGGAGATTTTCACTCTTAAGTTGGAGAACACTTCTTCTGTTTCGAAGAGGCTTGCACTTTTTCTTTAAAGAATAATTTTTCCATTTTGAGGAAATGTTATTATGCTTTAGTAGAGTGTGCCTTGTTTTGGAGAATTCTTCTCCCTCTTTTGTTTGGAAATATTATACTTCACTTTCAGAGAAAGTCGCTTTTATTTTTTGATAAGTGTACTCTCCTACGCAGTGAAGGGAGTTTTTCAAAGAAGGCTTTGAATCGTTGCTACAACTTCTGTGGAAGAACGTTTTCAAGATTGGAAAATTGATCTTCCTTTGATAGCTGCAGTGTGCCTTCGAACAAGGCTTCCTCTATTTTTTTATAGTTGTTGTGCCTCGTTGGAGGGCTTTTTTTCTTTGTTCACTTGAAAGTGCTTTTCTTGGGACGTGCCTCCGAAGAGGTCTTGTGCCTCCGAAGAGGGATTGTGCCTCCGAAGAGGGCTTGTGCCTCCGAAGAGGGCTTGTGCCACCGAAGAGGGCTTGTGCCTCTGAAGAGGGCTTGTGGTGCCTCGGGAGAGGGCTTCTGCCTCCGAAGAGGGCAGGTGTGCCTCTAGTGAAGGCGAGTGCCTCCGAAGAGGGCTTATGGTGCCTCGGGAGAGGGCTTCTGCCTCCGAAGAGGGCAGGTGTGTGCCTTTAGTGAAGGCGAGTGCCTCTGAAGCGGGCTTATGCCTCTGAAGAGGGCTTTATTTGATTGCCCGGAAGTTACTCTCTCATGGTTGAATGGATTCACGGGGCAGACGCAAGTTATTTAATTGGATGTCCGTTTGCACAAACGATCGCAACTAGTTAAGAAGGGCCCTTGGTGATTCCACCAATCTTTTTAGGTTGGGTAGAGAACTTTCATTTTCGGCGTGCCTCGTTAGAGGGCTTTATCCTACGAAGAGTTGCGCCTCCGAAGAGGGCTTGTGCCTTCGAAGAGGTCTTTTGCCTCCGAAGAGGTCTTTGGGGTGGTTGGCTTGCCATGAAGGTTGCGTCTCGCGGTTAGGTGGATCCACGGGGTAGAAACAAGCTATCCAAATGGATGTTCATTTGCATAAACGATCGCAATCAGCTAGCAAGGGCCTGGTGCCTTCGCTTTGGGAAGGTGTCTCTCCGGTGGTTCCACCGAACTTTTTGTTGAGAGGCAGGACTCCTTTTTGGCTGTTTTCTGTCTGCTTGCCCACGTATGTTCATCATTTGCTCATTAGTGATTCCCTGTTATCATTTTCCAAGCACATGTTCTTTTCTTTTGCAAATAGTTTGTCTTATCCAAAGAAGTGTACTTCATTGTTGAGTGAGTCCGACAGAATCACTAGTTGTTTGCATGAAGCACTCCTCGTATAGGATTTGGAATCTGGAATTTTTGTGGCTTGATGTTTGTTTATTTAGTTATTTCAGGGATCGCTTGGCCTTGTGATGGGTAAGCTTTGTTTTAAGAGCCTGCAATATTAAATCGACATTTTAGCAATACATTTAAAGTATTTACATATCGAAATAAAATAGGCATTTTATAATGGTAGAGAACACAAGACTTATAGTGGTTCGGCCAAGAAATGGGCCTACATCCACTTTACAATTCTTATTATTCATTCATACTGCTTTTACAATGGTTTACAATTCAAGAATGATACATCCATAATCATTTTACAAATTTAAGCAAAGCTTTTAAGTAAAATATAGACGCAAGTGATTGCTGTTCCAAGCTCTTGGAATTCGATCTCCTTCAATAGTTGTCAGTTTGAAAGTGCCATCAAGAAGTTTTTTGCCTATGACATATGGCCCTTCCCAGTTTGGCGCGAACACTCTGTTTGCCATCATCACCCTTTTCAAGACTAGATCCCCAATCTCAAAGCTGCGTTAGCGAACTTTGGAATTGAAGTGGCTGGCAACTCTTTGCTGATGGGCTTCAATTCTTAGTTGAGCCTCTTCTCTTATTTCATCAAGGAAGTCCAATGCTTCAAGTTGCAACTCTTCGTTTTCGGTTTGGTTGAAATGAATTCTTCTATGTGAAGGGACTTCTATTTCCACCGGAATCATTACTTTTGATCCATATGCTAATGAAAATAGAGTGTGCCCAGTCGCAGTTTTGTGGGTAGTTCTGTATACCCATAGTGCTAGTGGTAGCTTATCGACCCAACCACCTTTTGCTTTTTCTAACTGTTTTTCGATGGTTGACTTGATAATTTTGTTTACTGCTTCCACTTGCCCGTTTGCCTGCGGATGAGCTACTGCTGAGAAGCTTTTTTGGATCTTGAATCGCTTGCAAAAATTCTAGAACTCTTCAATTTCAAATTGGGTACCATTGTCTGTGATTACCTTTTGAGGCACACCATACCTGCAAATGATATTCTTAGTCACAAAGTTTATCATCTTTTTAGAGTTAATAGTAGCTAATGGTTCAGATTCAGCGACATTTAGTAAAATAATCAGCAGCAACTATAGCATATCTGATTCCGGACTTGGCAGTTGGAAAAGGCCCAATGAGATCTATTCCCCAAATAGCAAATGGCCACGGACTAACCATCTGCGTCAACTCAGTGGAAGATGCTCTGGGGATTTTTGCAAATCTCTGGCATTGGTCACACTTTTGGGTGTAGCTAGCAGCATCACGATTAATGTCTGGCCAAAAATACCTATAGCGGAGAATTTTCTTTGCTAGAGTTTGACCACTTGAATGGTCCCCACACTCTCCTCCATGCACTTCAGTTAAAATTGTCTTAGCCTCTTTCTTGGTTACACATTGGAGTAATGGCATTGAGAATCACCATCTGTACAACCGACCGTCTTGAATTACATATCTTGAGGCTTTCCTTAACAGCTTCTGACGTTCCTTTGAATTTTCTGGAAGGGAACCGTTAGGTAGATATTCCTTGATTGGAGTCGTCCATGACTTCTGCTCTTGAGAAATAGTCATGATCCAGTCAATTTCCATTTCATCAATACTCGGGGCTGACAAGACTTCTACAGGAACCAATCCCAGTAATTGAGCCTCGTCGGTGCTTGAATACTTTGCGAGAGAATCTGCCTTCATATTCTCTTCCCAGGGTATATGACTTATCGTATAATGATTGAAATCATCGAGAAGTTCCCAGGCTCTTGACAAGTAAGTAGGCAGATTTCCTCCTTTAGTCTGGAATTCTTTCTTGACTTGGCATACAATAAGCTGGGAATCACTGAAGATTTGCAACACTTTGATATTCAGTTCATTAGCAATCTTCAAGCCGACAATAAGAGCTTCACATTCTGCTTCATTATTTGTCGAAGGGAATTCCAATCTCAGTGCGTAACACAATGATCTCCCTTCGGGGGTTTCGAGCACAACCCAGAACAATAGTCGTTTCTTACGCCATCAACATATAATTTCCATCGGATCAGGATGTCTTCGGTAACTTCTTCCTCGCTGTCACCTTTATCTGTGTATTCTGCAATGAAATCTACTAAAGCTTGTCCATTGATTGCTCCTCAAGGGTGGTAAGTGATATCATATTGGCTGAGTTCAATATTCCACTTCAGAAGACGACCCGAAGTCTCGGGGCAAAATAGGACTTGCTTTAGAGGCTGGTCAGTGAGGACTTTGATAGGATGAGCTTGAAAATATGGCCTCAACTTTCTGGAAGCTATCAACAGACAATAGGCGAGCTTTTCTAGCTTTAAAAATTCATCTCTGCCCTAGTAAATCTGTTGCTGATGTAGTAGACCGGACGTTGAATTTTGGCATCTTCCCGTACTAATGCTGCACTGAGAGCATGAGACGAAACTGCTAAATATATGAAAAGTTCTTCACCGCTGCTAGGCTTAGAAAGTATTGGAGGTGCTTCCATATGACGAATTAGTTCATCGAAAGCTTTCTGACATTCCGGACTCCATTTAAAAAAAATTCTTTCTTTCTTTAGAGCGTCATAGAATGGAATGCATTTATCCGTGGCTTTGGAAATGAAGCGACTCAAAGCAGCAACTTTCCCATTGAGGCTCTGCAATTCCTTCTTTGTCGTAGGGGCCTTGACTTCTCTCAGAACAATGATTTGAGCAGGATTAGATTCAATGCCCCTAGCACTCACAATGAAACCCAAGAATTTCCCAGACTCTACCCCGAATGAACATTTCTTAGGATTAAGTTTCATTCCATACTTCCGGAGGACTGCGAACATTTCTGCCAAGTGATCCATATGGTCCACTGCCTTCTTTGATTTCACAAACATATCATCAACGTAAACTTCCATAGTTTTGTCAATATGTGGCTTAAACATAGCATTAACAAGTCTTTGGTAAGTTGCCCCCGCATTCTTCAGTCAAAAGGGCATGACTCTGTAGCAGTAAAGACCGACATCGGTGATGAAGCCCGTGTCCGCCTGATCTGGCTCATGGATCATGATCTGGTTATATACGAAGTAAGCATCCATGAAAGACAACAATTCATGCCGGCTGTTCCATCCACCAACTGATCAATCCTGGGTAACGGGAAGAAGTCTTTGGAGCTGGCTTTGTTTAAATCTGAAAAGTCGATGCAAACTCTCCACTTTCCATTTGCTTTTTTAACTAGCACCAGATTAGAAACCCAATTTGGTTAAGTGGACTCCCTATTGAAACCATTCTCCATGAGCTAATCTACTTCTTTCTTTAACGCTGCTGACCTTTCCGGACCTTGGGTTCGTCTTTTCTGTTTCACGGGTGTAAATTTCGGATCAATATTCAGAGTGTGTACTGCAATTTATGGAGATATCTCACACATATCAGCATGACTCCAAGCGAATATATCCAGATTTGCTTCCAAGAATGATACCAAAATATTTCGAACCGTCACGCTAAGTTGATAACCCACATTCAGCACTTTGTTCGGATCTTTCGAGTCAACAGGTACTGTCACCATTACTTCTGCTGGCACCACTCTATTCTCCCCTGTACTGACTTTTTTGGGATCCATTTCCTTTCGTGCGCCACTATGGTCGCCAGTGCAGGGTCCATCCTGTAATTTCTACAAGGTTGGTTCTTTGATGCGGAGTGGAGCTACCGCGTCCTTTCCTATCTCTCTCTTCCTTGCTTCACGCAACTCTATAAAATAACATTCTCGGCCAGCATTCCGATCCCCTTTAATAACACCAACGCCACTATCCGTGGGGAACTTCATAGTGAGGCACCACCGGGCAAGAATTGCCTTGAATGCCGCAAGAGTTGGTCGGCCTTGGAAGGCATTGTAAGTAGAAAATCTGTCAACAATCACAAAAGTCTGCTTCCAAAACAGCTTTTTCTGCCCCTCTCCAAGTTCAACAAAAAAGTCGATCGTTCCAATTGGCTGCTTTGTTTCCCCAGTGAACCCAGCAATCTTCTGCGATGAAGCTTTAACATCAGCCATTAGAATCTTCATTTGATCAAATGTCTTTTTGAAGAGGATATTGCAACCGGCGCCGCAATCCACAAGCACCTTTCTAACGATAGCAGGCCCGATGCCTACAGAGATGACCAAGGGATCCTTGGTAGGAGCTTCAACACCCATAGAGACCCTGGCCCTGAACACAATATCATCATTAAAAGTTCTTTGCTGCTTCAAAGGTGCAGCATCTTCCAACACAAAAACATTTTCTTCTGTTGGGGCGTACATCAGAGCACGTGTATATCTTTCCATCTCGCCCCAGCTTCTGCCTGCCGGGTGAGGACCTCCAGTGATCACACTAATAACAGGCCTCTCTGATTCATGCACGGTAGTCCTCTCAACCGAGCCAGATGGATGAGCAGGAAGTTCCTGACCCTCAGCAGATGAAGTTGGGTTGTTTCTATTTCTCTTAACATATTGCTGCAGCTTGTTTTCTCTCAACAATTCTTCAATCAAACTTTTCAGAAGGAGACACTCGTTAGTATCATGACCGGGTTGATTATGAAACCGATAAAATTTCCAACTTTGAACTCCCTTTTTCCCAAGCTTTATCATAGGTGGTTTAGGATATTCTACGGTATCTTTGGTAGCAAAAAAGATGTTCTCCAGAGTATCATTTAAAGGAGTGAAATTTGAAGGCTTTGAGAAGCGAGGTTTCTTCATATCCTTCTGTTTCCTCCCACTGTTATTCTCCCTCTTTTGACTTCTGGATTCCTTTTTGGTAGGACCAGCAGTATTATTCTTAAACTCTGTCAATGCCAATTTTGCCGGTGCATGAAGGCTCTTCAAGCGCATAAACTCGTCATCTTTCTTGTACAATTTCTCAAGCGAGTTTGGTTCCTTAATCTTCAACCATTTCCCAAATTCACTCGATTTGTCGATAGCCCTCTTTAAGTAGGTAAAGGCCATTCATGGCTCTGCATTGTCCACTTCAGCCAAGGCTATGTTGAAGCGGCTCAAGAAAGATCTAACAGATTCCCCGGGATTCTGTTCCAGGCTTGACAGTGACATAATATCCTTTGCTTTTGAAGCATACAGCCTGAATTGTTCTTTAAAATTTCGAGTTAAATCGGAGAACTGGTCTATGGATCGGACCGGTAGCTTTATGAACCAGAGTAGAGCCACTCCTTCCAAGTATACCGGAAAGTACCTGCATTTGATCTCATCTGATGCTCTAGCACCAGTCATGTGCCAGTCATACTTATATAGGAATTGGTTAGGGTCGCTCGTTCCCCTATAAGCCGGGATGGTAGGAGGAACAAACTTCCTTGGGAATTACGCCTTTAGAATCCTTTCGGTGGACAAAGTTTTGCTTGGAGCGAACCCCCATTCCTTTTCATCTTCTTTCCTTTGCATAATTTCTTTCATAATCTGTCGAACCATGCCCGAAAGGTATTCCTCATCGTTTAAAGGCTCTGCGGGACAGATTTCAGCCATTTCCTTGGAAGTTTGTCTGGACAAACGTTCGCGGAGAGTCGGCTGCGATTTTGATCCTCCAGCCTGGTGAGGTGATTCTTTTGGCGGGGGTAGCTACTCTTTGAGGAATATTCCTCTCTTCACGATTATAAACATCATCAGCAAGGTTTTCTTTATTATTCACTGGTTGACGGTTAGCTCCGAGCAAAGCATTCAAGCTATCAGGCATTAAAGCATTTTGGGCTTCCATCCGCTAGTATAACCCAGATACTGCAGCATCCAACTCTGCCCGTGTAATTCCAGCATTTAGAGCTGCTTGACTTGACGAAGGAGAAGTGGTAGTATTTTCATGGACATCACCAAGTCCAGTAGATCTGCGCTTTCTTCCAGGAGCCATAATCTCTGGTAGACTTCTGGTTTTGAGAGAGATTCTTTCAACAAACTTTTTCGAAGCAATGATGAAAACACCTGAGTTCGATGTTTCTAAGTGAAAGCACCAAAAATTATAGCGCTAAAATTGAACGCTAACACCCCGGTGTAAGTAGAGATGAAGTGAAAGCACCACCCGTCAATACGGGAATTAGAAGTAAGTAGAAAAGTCACAGAAAAAAAAGTAAAGAGACAACAGTTTTGTAGTGGTTCGACTTCAAGTTAAGCCTACATCCACTTTAATCTCCTTTATTGTTGATTAATTACAACTTGTACAACAATCTCCGATTACATCTCCACTTAGACAAACAGTTAGAACTTCGACACAGGAGAATTCTTTAAATTCATGTTGGATGTATTAGATCTCTTCTTGAAGTTCGTTGAAGTGTCTTTCGTGTTTGAAGTGTCGGATGAGTCGAGAAATCAGCAGAGTATACGCATTCCAGAAATGAGCCAAAAGTTCCTCTCTACGGTGGTGTAGGCATGGTATTTATAGGAAATTTCTGGACAAGGCATAGGTCGTGAGCGACCTAGGGTAAGTCGTAAGCCGTGAACGACCTAGGGGTTTGGTTGGTTGTGTTATAGGTCGTGGGCGACCTAGGGGTTAGGTTGTAAGTCATGAGCGACCTAAGGAGCATGGGTTACGGCTTAACAAGCTTGCACTAGGTCACTTGATCAAGTTGGTAGGTCGTGGTGACCTAGGGAGAAGCGGCATAGGAGGTTGGCTCGGTGGGCTTAGGTCGCGAGCGACCTAAGGAAGAGGTAGTATGCATGCGACCTTACTCTGTCTTAACTTGTTACTTCGCTAGGTCGTATCTGTCTTTAGGTTGCTAGTTCGCTTCATGCTTTAGGTCGCTAGCTCGCTTCATGCTTTAGGTCGCTAGCTCGCTTCATGCTTTAGGTCGCCAGATCGCTCTATGCTTTAAGTCGCTAGCTCGCTTCATGCTTTGTGTCGCTAGCTCGCTCTATCTTTAGATTGCTAGGTCGCTCTTTGCTGTAAGTCAATAGGTCACTCTATCTTTAGTTCGTTGGGTTGTCATTTGCTGTAGGCCGTTGAGTCCTGTGCCCTTAGGTTGCTAGGTTCTTTAGACTGTTAGGTCGCTAAGTCATGGAAAAAAGGGAGTTAACACCCAGCATACGAACTGAATGACTGATACCAAGTCTTGTAAAGACCTGTGAATACATCAAACTCCCTACAAGAGATGCATGAGGATATATGGTCATTTCTTCTCGTTTTATAGGAGTCTTTGGGCATTGCTCAAGAACAAGTTTGTCTCCTTTCTACAGTGGGACAGGACTAGAGGAACAATTCTTCATGCCAAATCTCTCAAGAATTTTGTCAATATATGCTTTTTGAGACAATCCTAGAATTCCTTGTGATCTATCACGGAATATTTCTATTCCTATCACATAGGAAGCCTCACCGGTTCATTTCAAAGCTCGTTGAGAGATAATCCTTAGTTTCACGTAATAAACCAAGGTTGCTGCTAGCTAATAATATGTCATCAACATACAGAATAAAATTATAAACTTGCTCCCAATGAACTTGAGGTATACACAAGGGTCAACTATGTTTTCTGTGAAATCGAAAGCGGTAATGACTTCATGAAACTTTAGATACCATTGTCTAGAAGCTTGTTTCAGTCCATATATTGATTTCTTAAGTTTGCAGACCATGTCTTCCTGTCGTTCAATTATGAATCCTTCAGGTTGACTCATGTAGACTTCTTCTTCCAAGTCTCCACTTAGAAAGTCTGTTTTCACATCCATTTGATGAAACTCGAGATCATAATGAGCTACTAATGCCATGATAATTCTAAGATAATCTTTCCTCGAAACAGGAGCAAAAGTTTAAATATGGTCAGTGCCTTCTTTCTGATTAAAACCTTTGAAAACAAGTCTAGCTTTATATCGTTCAATTTTACCATTGCAGTCACGTTTGGTCTTGAAGACCCACTTACAACCGACTGCTCTATGTCCTTGTGGCAATTGAACGATTTCCCAAACTTGATTATTATCCATAGATTTCAGTTCATCTTTCATAGCATCAATCCATTTAATAGAATTAACATTCTTAATGGCTTGTGAATAAGAAGTTGGGTCCTTAGTTCCTTCAGATTCTATTAGACAAAGCATATAATCATCAGGAATAGTTGATCTTCTTTGTCATTGAGATCTTCTTAATGCTAGTTCCTGTGGTACTTCATCAACATTATGATTGGTGATAATTTCATTATGGAGTTGTTGATCATTTATTGGGTTTTCCACATTGTGAACAGGTTCAACAATGGGATGATTCCCAATATCTTTCGAAATAGAGGGTAAATTAATGGGTACCCTTATTTCATGAATGACCACTTCTTGTTGTTTTCCACTCCCACTGATTTCACCATTCTCATAGAATTTGGCATTGTCGGCTTCAATAATTCTTGTACTATGGTTAGGACAATAAAGTCTATATCCTTTAGATTTTTCTGCGTAACCTATAAAGTAAACACTGATTGTCTTAAAATCAAATTTCTTTTCATTTGGATTGTACAGTCTAGCTTCAGCTGGGCAACCCCAAATTTGGAGATGTCTTAAACTAGGTTTCCATCCTTTCCAAATTTCAAAAGGAGGCTTTGGAACGGCCTTACTTGGAACTGTATTTTAGATGTAGACAGTTGTTCATAATGCATCCATCCATATTAAATTTGCATGACTCATCATTGATCTAACCATTTCCATGTATGTACGATTTCGCCTTTCACCTACACCTTCTGCCATGGAGATCCAGGCGTTGTGTATTGTGCAACAATTCCAAGTTTTTGAAGTGTCTAGCAAAGGGTCCAAGATGTTGTACCGTTTCATCATGACGCAGCGGATATTACGAAAACGAGGAAATCGATGAAATGTAGCAATCGGTGGATTGAAGATACTGAAAGGCCCAAATTCGTTGATCACAAAGATACCGAATTCTAGCATCTTCGACACGTTGATCGCGCACGATGCCGTGAGAGAAGATCTTCAATTCTTCAAGCAATGATCAAGCGCACTTGATTCCGCGAATCGGCTTCAACAATCGATGATTCGAGCGCACTCGAATAACCGAAAGTGGAGATAGGAGATTACACTCAACTACCAATTTAAGATGAAAGCACACAGCAGTCAACAAGATTTTTTTTTCGAAAATCAACCCCAAAAAATTTACAACACACTCGCTATTTATAGTAGTTCACAGCTGGCACAATAAGTCGCATACGACTCAAGACCTGGCCGACTCATGACACAGGACTTACGACTCATATTGACTCGGCAGTGACTCAGCAAACGCGACTCAAACACAATACTTCCCTTAGGTCGTACACGGCTTATAAAAGTAAACTCACCACTTACGACTCACTTACATACATACAACACGACTCAACGCAATTACATCACAACACGACTCAACCGACTCAACTGCATACTTACTTAAGAGCATACACTAGGTCGTCGCCTTCCTCCGACTCAAGCCTTTAATATCTGGAACATTTCCCTGCTTCAAGATAAGTCGTGGATGACTTATAGATGAGTCGTTGAGTCGTGTATCCATCCCAAACGACTTATTCCCCTATTAAGTCGTAACTTCCTTTCATCTTCTTTGTTAGGTCGTAGCTCCTTCTCTTTAAGTCGTGGACGACCTATAATCCCTTCCTTAAGTCGTAACTCGTCATCTTTCCCTTTGTTAAGTCGTGAGCGACTTATAACCTCCGAACGACTCAAGAACGAAGCCAACCCCAAACGACTTAAAGGCCTTGAACAATTTAAACATATCGATTCTGTAGTGCGTACTGCATCATCCTCCCCCGGTTGACAGAAATTCATCCTCGAATTTTCACTTTCTCTTTCCACAATAATTTCATTTCCATGATATGGAATCAAATGTTTAACATTGAATACGTCAGAAGTGTATACGTCTTCTGGTAGCTTCAACTTATAAGCATTCTCATTGATCCGTTTCACAACTTCTGCAGGACCAATTTTTCTGGCTTTCAACTTGTTATAAGCACCTACTGGGAAACGATCCTTGGTTAACACAGCGTAAACCAAATCTCCTTCGTTAAATTCAACATTTCGTCTCTTCAAGTCTGCAGTCTGCTTATACTCCTCATTCGACTTCTCTAATCGTTCCTGAACGATCTTATGACATTCGGTTAACCCATCAACAAAATCTGCTGCTCGTTTAACCGTCCCCTTTGGTTGTGGTACAACTACCAAATCCAACGGTCCCCTGGGTAAATTTGAATATACAATCTGAAATGGACCGAATCCCGTACTACGATTCACTACATGATTATGAGCAAACTCTGCCTGGCATAACTTCATGTCCCAACTCTTCAGATTATTCTTCACAAGACATCGCAACAAATTTCCTAAGGATCTGTTAACAACTTCGGTCTGTCCGTCCGTCTGCGGATGGTAAGCACTACTAAATTTCAACTTTGTTCCCACCATCTTCCACAAACTAAGCCAAAAATGACTCAAAAATCTGGTATCCCTGTCTGAAACAATAGACTCCGGCAACCCATGTAAACGATAGATTTCCTTGAAAAACAACTGAGCAACACGAACAGCATCCGCTGTCTTCTTACAAGCAATAAAATGTGCCATCTTCGAGAAACGATCAACCACAACATATATAGAGTCATTTCCACTTTGAGTTCTCGGCAAACCCAACACGAAATCCATGATGATATCAACCCATGGTTTGGTCAGTACAGGTAACGGCATACACAATCCTGCATTTATCGTTGTTCCCTTCAAAATCTGACATATATGACATCTCTCCACAAACCTTTCAACCTCTTTCCTCATCGACGGCCAAAAGTAAGATTGAGAAATCAAATGCGATGTACGATCACGGCCCACATGTCCTTCCTCGTGCAATTCTTTGATAATCTTCATTCTCAAACTGCTATCTGGAATACATAATCGATTCCCTTTAAACAAGAATCCATCAACCAACATAAATTCATCAGTTTCTCCATCCTTAACTTTCTCAACGAACTTTGCAAAGTAAGAATCTTCGTCAATCAACTCTGGCAATAATTCAAATCCTATCACCTCAACTTTCATTGTAGTCAACAAATGACTCCTCCTACTCAAAGCATTAGCTACACGATTCATTACCCCAGATTTATGTTTCACGACAAAAGTAAACTGTTGTAAATAAGCAATCCATGACGCGTGTCTCGCTGAAATCTTATCCTGCCCCTGCAAATGCTTCAACGCCTCATGATCAATGTAATGAACAAACTCTTTCTGAAATAGATAATGTCTCCAATGTTTAACAGCTTGCACAAAAGCATAAAACTCAACATCGTAAATACTATATCTCATCTCTGCCCCTGATAACTTCTCACTGAAATATGCAATAGGTCTTCCACTCTGACTCAACACTCCTCCAATCCCAACATTTGATGCATCAGTGTGTAGCTCAAACAACAACTGAAAATCTGGTAATACAAGAATTGGTGCTGTTGTCAAAAGTTTCTTGATCTTCTCAAAAGCAATCCCAGCTTCCTCTGTCTAAGAAAATTGTTTCCCCTTCATGCAATCAGTAACTGGTGCCATCACGCTACTGAAGTGTGGAATGAACCTTCGGTAGAATGATGCCAATCCATGAAAACTCCTAACTTCAGTTATAGTCCTCGGCTGTGGCCAATTTCTAATGGCTTCAACTTTACTTTGATCCACCTGGATTCCTTTCTCAGATACAACATATCCCAAAAATAACACACTTCGAGTCATAAACACACATTTCTTCGTAGCTGCATAAAATTGTTCCTCACGAAGAATAATTAACACTTTTCTCAAATGTTCTACATGCTCCTCTGTGCTCGCACTATAAATCAAAATATCATCAATATATACTACCACAAACTTCCCAATATACGGTCTGAAAATTTGATTCATCACCCTCATGAAAGTACTCGGTGCATTCGATAGACCAAATGGCATAACCAACCATTCATATAATCCTTCCCTCGTCTTGAATGCGGTCTTCCATTCGTCTCCTGGTCTAATTCGAATCTGATGATAACCACTCTTCAAATCAATCTTCGAAAAGATAGTAGCCCCACTCAACTGATCTAACAAGTCATCCAGTCTAGGCATAGGAAACCTGTAACGAACAGTAATCTTGTTCAAAGCTCTACTATCGGTACACATTCTCCATGTTCCATCCTTCTTCGGCACCAACAATGCTGGTACTGCACAAGGACTCAAGCTTTCCTGAACACGTCCCTGCTCTAACAACTCTTCCACTTGCCTTCGTAACTCCTCGTGTTCCTTCGGACTCATTCGATAATGAGGTCTATGCGGTAATACTGCTCCCGGAACAAGATCAATTTGATGTTGAATGTCCCTCAGTGGCGGTAACTCCTTAGGCAACTCTTCTGGAAATACATCCTCAAATTCTTTCAAAACTGGTTTTGCTTCTTCTGGAATTTCAAACTCTTCATGACTCTCTCGTCCAATCAACAAATAGACTTCTGGCTCCTTTTCAACTTCTTTAACAAACTCCTTCAAAGATAGCAAAGTTTTCAGTTCTTCGATCTCCTCCAACTTGCTCTCCTTCTGTTGTTGCTTCTTGGGAACTAAAGTGATTTTAGTACCTTCGAACATGAAACTATAGCTATTAGCACGACCATCATGTTGCACCGCTCTATCAAACTGCCATGGTCTGCCCAACAACAAATGACACACATCCATGTCTACAACGTCACACCAAATTTCGTCTTTGTACTTCTTCCCAATGGAAAAATTCACACAAGCTCTTCGACACACCTTCACTTCACCACCCTTCCTTAACCATGCTAGCTTGTACGGTTTAGGATGCTTTTCAGTTTTCCAGTTCAACTTCTTTACTGCTTCAGTAGAGATAATATTGTCACAACTCCCAGCATCAATAACGAACATGCAAACTTTTTCCAAAATAGTGCATGTCGACTGGAAAATATTGCTTCTCAACCAACTAGAATCTTCCTCTTGCTTTGGTGTAAGACATGACCTCCTCATCATAAGATTACAACCTTCATCTCCGGACAATAAGTCTTCCTCCTTAACTGGTAATGAATTAGAACATTCTGCCTCCTCACCATCATCCTCAATCTCAGCAACCATTGCTCTCTTCTTCAGCTTCGGACATTCATTGCTATTGTGACCCAACTCCTGACAATTATAACATTTGAAACCACTGCTAACCTTTGCCTTCTCAGCCTCCTTCACAACTGGCTTACTGACAGGTTTAGGAACATTAGAACTCCCATTAACACCCTTTACTAGATTATTGGAATTAGTAAACACACCACCTCCACGCCTTCCCTGCTTCTCCCAAGCCAACGCTTTCTGATGTGCTTCTGCAACAGATCTTGGATCGAACATATTAACCATATCCTGGATCTGCATTCTCAATCCCCCAATGAATCTAGCAGTAAGCTGTTCTTCCGTTTCCATAATATCATTCCTGGAAATGAGTTGGTAAAATTCATCAGCATAATCACTAACAGACTTCGTCCCTTGCCTCAGGCTCTGCAACCTCTGGTTCATAAGTGATTGATAGTTGTATGGTAAGAAAGTAGCTCTCATCAACTTCTTCATCTTCTCCCATGATTCAATCTTTGACTTTCCCATTCTCCTTCTTGTAAGTTTAGTTTGCTGCCACCATGCCAAAGCCCTCCCCCTCAACCTAGTAGCAACCAACTTCACTCTTCTATGCTCAGGAACCTCCTTGAAATCAAAGATCTCTTCCACATTTGACAACAAATCTAAGAATTCTTCAGCTACCATTCCACCCTTGAACTCTGGAATTTCCATCTTCATACCCATTCCCGTCGACGATCATCTTCAACATTTCGATAAGAATTTCGAACTTGGTCTCGATCTTGATAATGAATGCTGGCTCTATCACCTTCTTCATCAAAATCAAAAGTACGCCTACATCGATCTCGACCATTATCATCCCTTCGTTCATGCATGCTTCTTCGACTATGTATCTCTTCATCTCTATATGGCTCATTGTCAAATTCACGTTGACTTCTTCTCTCTTCATGTCCATAGTCATGATGTTCTCTCCGTGATGAAATTGATGTTTCTCTTCTTTCTCTAAATGATTGCGGTGATACCCTCCTCTCTTCCGTAACCGATGGTGAAACTCGGTTTCCTCCATGGTTCGAGTTTGGTGATCTCCTCCTTTGAGTTTGATTCAAGTCATTCATCAACTTCTCTAATTTTCCAATGCCTTCATCAAATTTCTCATTAATACGTTGTTCCATCAGCTCGGCTTCTTCTCTTCTATACAAAGCTTCAACGTTTTGATGATGAATAGCTCTCCTTGGTGGCATGATTCAAATCTTCACAAATACTTCAAAACTTCTCAAATACTTCAAAATTCTTCAACAAAGTTTCAACACAACAACAAGTCACGGCCTCAACCTTGACTTGGCTCAACTATCACTTGACTCGGCTCGGCAATAAGCAATGACTCAAGGATAGGTCAGCTTAACACTCCACTTGGTTCGGCCACCTACTCCAACCCTTCAATTCGACTTACAAGGAACGGCTCTAACTACTAGCTCGGCCTCAACACTTCACCTTCAACTTTGGCGCGCAAAATCTCACGGCCAAAATACAAACACTTTTCCAACTTAAATCCAAAATGAAATGAATCAAAATCTTCAAACTCGTTGCAACTTCAAGATGAACACGATGAATAACAACTTCAAATTTCAACTTCAAAAATTGGCTCCAAGTCTCGGCTTAGCTATGATTGGCTAAGTCTAGCTCTGATACCAAACTGACGCAGCGGAAATTACGAAAACGAGGAAATCGATGAAATGTAGCAATCGGTGGATTGAAGATACTAAAAGGCCCAAATTCGTTGATCACAAAGATACCGAATTCTAGCTATCTTCGACACGTTGATCGCGCACGATGCCGTGAGAGAAGATCTTCAATTCTTCAAGCGTTGATCAAGCGCACTTGATTCCGCGAATCGGCTTCAACAATCGATGATTCGAGCGCACTCGAATAACCGAAAGTGGAGATAGGAGATTACACTGAACTACCAATTTAAGATGAAAGCACACAGCAGTCAACAAGATTTTTTTTTTGAAAATCAACCCCAAAAAAGTTACAACACACTCGCTATTTATAGTAGTTCACAGCCGGCACAATAAGTCGCATACGACTCAAGACCTGGCCGACTCATGACACAAGACTTACGACTCATATTGACTCGGCAACGACTCAGAAAACGCGACTCAAACACAATACTTCCCTTAGGTCGTACATGGCTTATAAAAGTAAACTCACCACTTACGACTCACTTACATACATACAACACGACTCAACGCAATTACATCAAAACACGACTCAACCGACTCAACTGCATACTTACTTAAGAGCATACACTAGGTCGTCGCCTTCCTCCGACTCAAGCCTTTAATATCTGGAACATTTCCCTGCTTCAAGATAAGTCGTGGACGACTTATAGATGAGTCGTTGAGTCGTGTACGACTCATCCATCCCAAACGACTTATGCCCCTGTTAAGTCGTAACTTCCTTTCATCTTCTTTGTTAGGTCGTAGCTCTTTCTCTTTAAGTCGTGGACGACCTATAATCCGTTCCTTAAGTCGTAACTCGTCATCCTTCCCTTTGTTAAGTCGTGAGCGACTTATAACCTCCGAACGACTCAATAACGAAGCCAACCCCAAACGACTTAAAGTCCTTGAACAATTTAAACATATCGATTCCGTAGTGCGTACTGCATCACATCATACCTTCCATAATTCACCACCCCTATCCGACCTAATTATTTTCACTTTTCTTTCTAATTGCCTTTCTACTTCTGTAATGAACAATTGTACAGCATCCACTGACTGAGATTTTTCATGCAACAGCTAAAGATAGCCATAACGTTAAATATCGTCGATAAAAGTGAAAATATTTCCCTCCTTCAAAAGTTGGAACATTAAAAGGTCCATAAATATCTGTATGTATTACTTCAAGAGGTTGTGTACTTCTTGTGGCTCCTTTCTTTGTGTTTTTTGTTGTTTTTCCTTTAATACAATCAACACATTCTGTAATGTTAGCGAAGTCTAAGACCGATAGGACACCTTCTTTCACTGACCTTTTGATTCTTTCACTGGATATACGACCCAGTGTTTTATGCCACAAGAAGTAAGAATAATTCTTGGATGACTTTCTTTTAATTTCTTTTCCATGCAGGGTTAGTTGGATTTCAGCATTTTGTTCAAGATGAGGTTTATAAAGTCCATCAATTAATATTCCAGAACCATTAAGACTAGAATTTTTAAATAAACTAAATTTCCATTTCCAACTTCAAAAGAATTTCCAAATTTATCAAGTACACTTACAGAAATCATATTACGGTAAATAGACGGAACATAAAGAGTTTGACATAAATCTAACTGAAAACCGCTATCTAAAATAAGACGAAAGGTTCCAATAGCTTCAACTGGAGCTTTATCTTTATTCCCCATGAAAATGAAATTCTCACTAGGAGTTTTGGTTTGGATCGTAATGAATCTTTGCATAGAATTCGAAACATGAACGTTAGCAGCAGTATCAATCCACCAAGTAGAAGAAGGTACATTAGTAAGATTTGTTTCGAAATGACTTACGAAACCCATTGGGTTACCTTTCTTTTTGGACCATGCTTTGCACTTAACGCAATCTGCCTGGAAGTGTCCAGGTTTCTTGCAGAATTTGCAGACATCAACCTTCTTTTTCTTCTTGGATGGTTGAGTGGCGTCATCAGATTTGGGAAGTACTCTTTTATGCTCTAATACCACATGCTATCTATATCATGTGAGTAACATAAACCCTAAGATTTAGAATTACATGATTATCACATATGTAATGAATTAATAAAACATACCTCCAAACATCTTGTATACGAATCAACAATTGTTGTTGTCGAAAGCTATTTGAATGGAGAAAGGAAATGGTTTCTCTCTCTTTTCCTGTATCTTTCTTTATGTGTTTTCTATCTACTTTGTGATGGGCAAAGGTTAATATTTATAGGTAGAGAGAGGACCAACTTTCTAGATTTGTAGACATAATCTTGATCGTCCATCAAGATCAAGATGAGAGAAATTAATGCTCTAGATTATAACCGATTTATTTATTAGCATGTTAATAGGAAAACCCTTTAGATTCTACTGACCACATAATGAGGAAGGAAACGTTTGAGGATGGAAACGGTCCACTAATGTACCACATAATAATGAAGGAAACGGTCCATTAATGTACCACATAATGAGGAAGGAAACGGTCCATTAATGTTTTCGCATTAATTTCCTTACAAAACGGTCAAATTTCCTTACAGCAGCATGTTCACAGTTTACGTGTCATCCCAATTATGAGAAGTAAATTTTGATATGAAAACTAATTTTGCAAGATATATGCCTGCTGGATCTATAGTGAGGAAATGATTACTTAAGAAATGAATAATAACCATAAGCATAAAAAATCATTATTGCAAGATCATGGTGACATGAACTTATGGAGAAATACATAACTTACTGTGTTTAATTTATAGATTATAATTGTTGCTTCTTTTGTCAACGCAATCAAAGAGATATGAGCAATATAGATTCCTACCATACGTGGTCACGAACATTATAACTCACTAGACGAATTTTATATTATAAAATTTTATACATAATGGAAACAACTTGAACATGCAAAATGCTAAAAGTGTAAGAAAAATATTATGCCTACACCTATTCTAATGAAAAAATGAAAAACCGTCTTTTGTATTTACAAAACCATGATTATGGCCTCTCTGTAATAAAAGTTGGCCCCAACACACATACTCTGGATTTTCGATGGAGTGAACACTATGAATGTAAAAACAATTCATTCCATAACTAAAAAACATATAGCTCGATATTTTTTTTGGCATATGAAATATTGCATGTACGAAATAAAGATCGATGAAAATACCATTTTTTGAATGTTTTGGTCATAACACTATTTTGGACAATTTCAGATTGCATGGCCTGTGTTAACTCCGCTTTTCCAGAAACCTAAAGATGACCCGACTTAAAGATGGACGACCTAACAGCATAGGTTCGTGGAACGACCTAACAACATAAAGGTTTACGACCTAGAGGAGCGGGGCGACCTAGAGAGTTGGACGACTTAAGGGCTTAACGGCTTAAGAGGGGTGAGCGACTTAAGGGGAACAGCGACTTAACTAGTAAGCGACTCATGGAGTTATCGAACTAACGGCCTAAACACTCTGCGACCTAAAGTGCTAAAGCAATAGCGACCTAACTCTGCGACCTAAAGTGCTAAAGCAATAGCGACCTAACATCGGCCACGACCTAAGTTATAACAGGTTTATCCCTAAGTCGCCTAACTCCTTAGTTCATTTGAGAAAGGATCAGGAACTACGCTACCCTGTTCTACTGTGACCTTAAGTCGCGCCCGACCTACCGACCTATGACCTGACTTAAGTCGCTCACGACCTAATACTTAGAGAATAAATAGAGCCGCTTTCCCAGAGGCAGGGGAGATCTACCAAATGATTGGATACGCGCCTGTTAAGTCGTGACTCGTATCTTCCTAACTCGCGAACGGGTTATGGTATATCCTAGGTCGCGCGCGGCCTATAGCTCCATCCAAAACTCCCAATAAATACAGCATGTGCTCCAACATGAAGGGGACTTTGGGGGGGATCATTTTCTTTAAAGCATCGAGACTCTGCCATCTTCAAACCAAGCCTTACTCCAACACTTGATACTCACAAGAAGCTTCACTCAACTTTAAGCTGTGATTCAACATATTCAACCATGAATTCGGAGAATTCTCTTACATTGATGTTTTTCTAGCTACTTGTCTTTTGAAGTGAATTGTAATTGAAGGAAATTGTAAAGGATTGTAATCATATTAGCAATAAAGAAGGATTGAAGTGGACGTAGGCTTGATCATAAGCTGAACCACTATAAACTCTATGTCTCTTACTGTTTTTTCAGTGAATTACTGCTTTTTCTATTTCCCGTGTTAATGGGTGGTGCTTTCATTCAAATCTCTATTTGCATCGGGGTGTTAGCATCTAACTTTTTGCGTTAACATTTTTTGTGCTTTCACTGAGAGTTGAACTCAGGTTACTGTCATCATAGCTTCGTAGAAGTTTGTAGAAAGGATTTCTCTAAAAAGCAAAATTTTATCAGAAATAATGGCTCCGGGAAGGAAGCGCAAGTCTGTTAGATCTGACGATGTTCGCGAGACTACTGCAACCTCTCCTCCTTTAAGTCAAACAACTCCAACTATCGGAGTTACACGAGCAGAGCTGGATGCTATTGTATCCGGGCTACATCGGCAAATGGTAGCTCAGAATAACGTAATGATGGAAAGGTTGAATGCTTTATTTGAGGGAAACCGTCAACCGGTGTCTAAAGAGGGAAATCTTGCTGATGAAGTGCAGAATGTGGAAGGAAGAAATATCCCTCAAATGGCGGCTGAACCGGCGGAAAGGACACCTTCCCAAGCCGGAGGATCGGGGCCACAACCGACTCTCCGTGAGCGACTATCAAGGCAAAATTCGGAGAGAATGGCTGATGTTTGTCCCGTTGAGCCTCAGAATGATGAAGAGTATTTCTCAGGCATGGTTCGTCAGATTATGAAGGAAAGTATGTAGAGAAATGAAGATGAGAAAGAATGGGGTTTCGCTCCGAGAAAAACCCATTCACTGAAAAATCCTGAAGGCAGAATTCCAAAGGAAGTTTGTCCCTCCAACTATTCCAGTTTACAAGGGGACAAGAGATCCTAATGAGTTTCTGTATAAGTATGATTGGCACATGATGGGTGCTAGAGCCTCTGATGAAATCAAATGCTGGTATTTTTCGATATACCTGGAAGGAGTTGCTTTACTTTGGTTCACAAAGCTGCCGGTCCGATCGATAGACCAATTTTCTGATTTGACCCGGAAATTCAACGAACAATTTCGATTATATGTGTCAAAGGCGAAGAATATAATGTCGTTATCCAGCTTGGAGCAGAATCCTGGAGAATCCATTTGAGCTTTCCTGAATCGCTTCAATATAGCTCTGGCTGAAGTAGACAATGCGGAGCCGAGAATGATTTTGACGTACCTGATGAAGGCTACTGAGAAGACAAGTGAGTTCGAGAGATGGTTGGAAATGAAGGAACCAAACTCACTTGACAAGTTTTATAAGAAAGCCGATGAATTCATGCGTCTGAAAGCTTCCAAGCACCGGCTAAGGTGGTATCGACAGGGGCAGGAAATAGTAATGCTGCTCCAAATAAGAAGGAATCTGGCAATCAGAAGAGGGGGAACGATGCCCAGAAGAAGCAAGGAGATGCAAAGAAAGGATGTCCCTTCAACTTTACCCCTCTAACTGATACCTTGGAAAACATCTACTTTGCAAACAAAGACACGGTCGTATTCCCCGCACCAGATAAGCAAAGAGTTAATGGAAGAGCTGAGAAGAATGGAAGGTTTTGCCGGTTCCATAACCAGCCCGGGCATGATACTAACGAGTGCCGTCACTTAAAGGAGGTAATTGAGGAACTAATGAAGCAAAACAAGCTCTAATAATATGTAAGAAGGAACAAGAATGGCCCAACTTCGTCAACTTAAGGACAACAGGTTCCTGTTCATCGTCCTACCTCAAGTGAAAAGGCGACAACTCATGAATCAGAGAGGCCTGTTATAAATATGGTTACAGGAGGCCCTCACCCAGCTGGCAAGAGTTTAGGTGAGATGGAAAGATACGCCCGTGCTTTGAAGTATGCACCGGCAGATGAAAGTGTCTTTGTGTTTGAAGATGCTGCACCCCTGAAGCAGCAGAAAACATTTAATGACGACATTATAATCAGTACTAGGGATTCGATGGGTGTTGAAGCTCCTACCATTGATCCTTTGGTCATCTCCGCTGGTATTGGGCCAGCTACTGTGAACAGAATTCTGGTTGATTGTGGAGCTTCATGCAACATTCTCTTCAAGAAGACTTTTGATCAAATGAAGATTCTTATGGCTGATGTTCAAGCTTCATCACTAAAATTGCTGGTTTTACTGGTGAGACGAAACAGCCAATTGGGACTATTGATTTGTTCGTAGAGCTTGGAGAGGGACAGAGAAAAGTGGCTCGAAAACAGACCTTTGTTATTGTTGAAGAATTTTCTGCCTACAATGCCTTCCTAGGTCGACCAACTCTGTCAGCGTTTAAAGCAATTATTGCCCCATGGTGTCTGACCAAAAAATTCCCCATAGATAATGGAGTCATTGTGGTGAAAGGGGATCAGAATGCTGGACGAGAATGTTATGTTACAGAGTTGCGTGAATCGAGGAAGAGAGAAATGGTAAAAGATGCGGCAGCCCCAGTCCGCATCAAAGAATCAACCTTGTAGCTATTACAGGGTGGACCCTGCACAAGCGAACATAGCGGTGCACGAAGAGAGATGGATCTAAGAAAAGCCAGTGCAGGGGAAAATAGAGTTGTACCAGTTGAAGTGACAGTCCCGGAACTTGTTGACCCGAAAGACACGAATAAAGTGTTGAATGTGGGTTCGCAGCTTAATGCAATGGTTCAAAATGTTTTGATATCAATTTTGAAAGCAAATCTGGATGTATTCGCCTGGACTCATGCCGATATGTGTGGAATATTTCCAGAAATTGCGGTGCATACCTTGAATATTGATCCAAAGTTTACACCGGTAAAGCAGAAAAGAAGAACTCAAGGTCTTGAAAGGTCAGCAGCATTGAAAGAAGAAGTTGATCGGCTCATGGAGAATGGTTTTATCAGGGAATCTACTTGTCCGAATTGGGTCTCAAATCCAGTACTGGTTAAAATGGCTAATGGGGAATGGAGAGTGTGCATTGACTTTTCAGATCTAAATAAAGCCTGCCCCAAAGTTTGCTTCCCGTTACCCAGGATTGACCAGTTGGTGGATGGAACGGTGGGGCATGAATTGCTATGTTTTATGGATGCCTATTCCGGATATAACCAGATCATGATGCATGAGCCAGATCAGGAGGACACGAGCTTTATCACCGATGTTGGTCTCTACTGCTACAGAGTCATGTCTTTCGGACTTAAGAATGCGGGGGCAACTTACCAAAGACTTGTGAATGCCATGTTTAAACCACAGATTGGCAAGACTATGGAAGTTTATGTCGATGATATGCTGGTAATGTCAAAGAAAGCAGTGGACCACGTGGATCACTTGGTAGAAATGTTCTCAATCCTCCGAAAGTACGGTATGAAGCCGAACCCTTTGAAGTGTTCATTAGGAGTAGAATCTGGAAAGTTTATGGGTTTCATTGTGAGTGCAAGGGGCATTGAAGCTAACCCTGCTCAGATAACTGCCTTAAGAGAAGTCAAAGCTCCAAGAACGAAGAAGGAATTGCAAAGTCTCAATGGAAAAGTTGCTGCCTTGAGTCGGTTCATTTCCAAAGCTACTGATAAATGCATTCCATTCTTTGATGCTCTAAAGAATGGAAGAAAAAACATTGACTGGACCCCTCAATGCCAGAAAGCTTTCGATGAGATGATTCATCACATGGAAACGCCTCCTATACTTTCTAAGCCTGACAATGGTGAAGATCTCTTTGTATATTTGGCAATCTCGTCTCATGCCCTCAGCGCAGCTTTGGTACAGGAGGATGCGAAAATTCAGCGCCCGGTTTACTACATCAGCAAGAGATTCACTGGGGCAGAATTAGACTATTCAAAGTTGGAAAAGCTCGCCTATTGTCTATTGATTGCATCAAGAAAATTGAGGCCATATTTCCAAGCTCATCCCATCAAAGTCCTCACTGATCAGCCCTTGAAGCAAGTCCTGTTTCGTCCTGAGACTTCGGGTCGTCTTTTGAAATGGAATGTTGAACTCAGCCAATATGACATCACTTATCATCCCCGGAGAGCAGTCAATGGACAAGCTTTGGCAGACTTAATCGCGGAATCCACAGACAAAGGAAATGGTGAGGAGATGGTAACCAATAATCCCCCAATTCTATGGAAATTGTAAGTTGATGGCGCAAGAAACGATTACTGTTTCGGGGCTAGGGTTGTGCTTGAAACTCCTGTAGGACGGTCATTGTGTTATGCTTTAAGATTGAAATTCCCTTCGACAAACAACGAAGCAGAGTACGAAGCACTTATTGCCGATCTGAAAATTGCGAAGGAATTGAATGTCAAAATGTTACAGATCTTTAGTGATTCGCAGCTTATTGTGTGTCAAGTCAGGAAAGAGTTTCAAACCAAAGGAGGAAATCTGCCCGCTTACTTGTCAAGAGCCTGGGAGCTTCTCGAGGACCTGGACCATTATACAATAAACCATATACCTCGGGAAGAAAACATGAAGGCTGATTCCCTCGCAAAGTATGCAAGCACCGATGAAGCTCAATTATTGGGATTAGTTCCTGTAGAAGTCCTGTCAACTCCAAGCATTGATGAAATGGATATTGACTGGATCATGACTGTATCATAGGAGCATGAATCATGGATGACTCCGATATTGAAATACCTGCGTGACGGCTCTCTACCAGAGAACCCAATAGAACGACAGAAGTTGTTAAGAAAAACACCCAGATTTGTAAATCAGGATGGCCGATTGTATCGGCGGGGATTCTCAATGCCATTACGCCGATCTGTGGCCAAGGAAGAAGCTGATACAATTCTAACTGAGGTACACGGAGGAGAGTGTGGAGACCATTCAGGAGGTCAAACTTTAGCAAAGAAAATTCTCCGTTATGCATATTTTTGGCCGAATATTAATCGTGATGCCATGAGTTACACCCGAAAATGTGACCGGTGCCAGAGATTTGCAAAAATCCCAAGAGCACCTTCCACTGAGACAACACAGATGGTCAGTCCGTGGCCATTTGCTATTTGGGGAATGGATCTCATCGGGCCTTTGCCAACTGCAAAATCCAGAATCAGATATGCTATTGTTGCTGTGGCTTATTTTACTAAATGTGCTGAATCTGAACCTTTAGCTACTATTACCTCTAAGAAAATGATAAACTTTGTAACTAAGAATATCATTTGCAGGTATGGAGTGCCTCAAAAGATAATCACGGAAAATGGAACCCAATTTGAAAGTGAAGAGTTCCAAGATTTTTGCAAAAAATTCAAGATCTAGAAAAGTTTCTCAGTAGTGGCTCATCCGCAGGCAAACGGGCATGTGGAAGCAGTAAACAAAATAATCAAATCAACCACCAAAAAATAGCTGGAAAAAGCAAAAGGTGATTGGGTCGATGTTAACGTGAAAATCTGACGCTAACACCCCGGTGTGTGTAAAAACGATGTGAAAGCACCACCCGTAATACGGGAATCAAGAAATAACAGTAAGTAACAGAAAGTGCAATAAATGTGCACAGGTTTATAGTGGTTCGACTTATGATCAAGCCTACGTCTACTTCAATCCTTTTTATTGCTGATTGGATTAGAACTTATTACAATCTCTTTCAATTACAATCCAATTCAATTCCGAAAACAAGTAGCTAAGGAAAACTTCGTCGTGACAGAGTTCTTCGAATCCATGATTGAATGTGTTAAATTCCTGTGCGAAGTTGATCTAAGCGTCTTGCGTGTGCTTGAAGCGATGGAGTGTAGATTGCCTTGAAGATAGTGAAGTCTCAATCCCTTGAAGAAAATGATCCAAAAGTCCCCCTCATGTTGGAGATCGTCACGTATTTATAGGCAAATCTGGATAAGAATTTTTCACCCAAGTCCTGAGTCGTGACCGACTCAGGGAGAGTCGTAGGTCGCGCTCGACTCAAGGGTCAAGAGTCAGCAGGCAGTGGAGTGGGTGAAGTGGTACTGAGCTTTTCTTCATTCATCTGGATATAAGTCCAAACTCGTTCGCGAGTTAAGAAGTCACGGTTTAAAATGAGGCAGCACTAAAATTTTGGCTCTGTGGTTTTAGGTCGTGTTCAACTTATACTAGGTCGTAAGTCGGTCACCACTCAAATGCAGCCGCTCTTGCCCTCCTTTGTCTTGAGTCACTAGGTCGTTCTACCTTTAGGTCTTTTAGGTCGTAGTTCCTTAAGTCGTAAACCGTGAGCTGTGAGTCGCGCACGAGTTAACTGGACGTGGCTTTTTGTTTGCTTGTTTGAGTCATTGACGACTTAAGGTAGGTCGTAAGTCGCAAAATTCTTTAACTCGTGCAACTTCTCAATTGTTGAGTCGGTAACTTGTTGAGTCGCGAGGTACCTTGTGTCGGCAAGCAGCTGAGTCGCGAGGAACTTTGATTCGGAAATTAGTTGAGTCGCGAGGTACTTTGAGTCGGCAATCAGTTGAGTCGTCATTCATTTTAGGTCGACAACAAGCTAAGGCTGTTGAGTCGGTAATCATTGTGAGTCGTGAGCCTGGTTTGAGTCACTCGAGCAAAGGAGTTAACAATTGCCCCTCGAAGTACACGCTTAAACCGTGAGTCGTGTGCTTCGACCCAGTGCGTGAGTCGTAAACGACTCGAAGAGGCTCATGACTCGTTAGCCCTTTCATCTTCCCCCCTGCTTCGTATATAAGCCATTGAGTCGGTTCTTCCTCCTCACTTTACTGCTTATCTGTTTTGCTTGATCTACCATTAACGATCCTTCAAGTTTCCAGAGACGAATCCAAGCTAATCAGTCATCAACTCATCTAAACCTTTATATTGCGTAAGTGAATTCACCTTCTATTCAATCCACGATCACCACTGACTCACGAATCTGGACTCTTCATTTTCTGACTCCAGTTCATCTTTGTGCCGTGTTCCATCGCGAACCACTTTTCTGATTGATTTGTGACTGCTATCGATCATGTTGTTGTTATCGTTCGTGATAACATAGTAGTGCATCAGATTTGTCGCAAACTTGAAGCGATTCGAATTGGTTTTTTGGGTGATTTCTGACCATGTGAGGAGAAGATAATGGATTGCAGTGTCACGAATTAGCTGGTCTGTGAGTTCGGAGGAGATAAGGAGGTCATTAGCGGGTTAATGGGTTAGAAAGGAGTTAACCGGTTGAGGAGATGACCTAGAATTCTCACTACTCAGTTGGTTTTTTGGGTCTACTGACTTAGGAAGGCCTTGCAATCTCATCCGTCCATGACCTAATTTTTGGGTCGTGTTAATTTCCTGACGATTTAGGACTTAGGTCGTATGAGTGACTCAACCCTTTAGATTCTTACTATAACTTATCCTTTAGGCCGCGAACGTCTCAAGCCATAAGTCGTGGACGACTCAGTACTTGGCTATTTTCCATACCGAGTTGCTTCTTGTGGCTTAACCCTTGACCGACTCAAGTAGATGAGACCTAGGCTTTGAATCGCGGCCGAGACAGGACTTGAGAATTTTGCTTTGTTCTGATTTGAGGCTTTTTCCTCCATGCACACTACGACTTACAGAACTTAATTCAACTCGCCGCATACCCCTTAGGTCGTGAACGAGTTGTCACTTGATTATTTAACTTTTATTATCGGACTGAATTGCCTAAACTCTGAATTACCCAAACTTTAAATTGTTTGAACTTTGTTGCATTATTCCACAAATCTTGTTAATTTATAAGCTAACTACCTGCTGAAAACAACAACTATAGAAAACCAAGGCGAATATACTGCCATTGACTGCCCACATCAAATGACAGATTAGTTGACAGAAGGTAATTAACTTAAATAGATTGTGTGAACGAAGTGCTTCATTTCAACGAATTCAAGTAGAGTATTAAAGCGATATTGAGATAGTCAATTGAAATCGACCGGTTTGCACCAATACAGCACTTGAACCCTTTTAAAATTAACAAGTCCTGAAATTTAGTAATCAATCAATTGCCGATTAGTTTAACTTCAGTTATGTTTACTTGTCGTTATTATTTTTGCACAACACTTCACACTTTTTAGGAAACGTGCACCTTCGCTTTTGAATATCCAGTTGCTTGTGTAGAATGGCCTCTCATCAAGAAGAAGTAATGGAACAGATTGGAGAGGCTCTTCCAATAGCTGCTCCACTGACTGCTCCACCGGAAAGAGTCTCAACTTCCTTAAACTACCGGACGTTTAGCTTATTGCGCGCTCAGTTTGGCATCGTTGAAACGGATGCTATATTGCCTGGGCCAAATGATTTTGCTGATAGCCCTCCCTACGGTTTTGTCGCTGTCAATCGCCAAATGTGCTTGTTCGGTGGTATTCCTCCCTTCAACGAGTTCCTTCAGCAATTTCTACTTCGATTGACTATCTCCCCGTTTCAACTGCACCCCAATAGTTACGCCATTTTGATGGGGTTGTGTGTTTTATTCATGAGAATCCTAGGTCGGTTACCGAGCTTTGAAGAAATTTGTTACTTATGTTCTTTCACCAAGATTAAAGACCATCCCTCCATTGTCGTCATAAGGAGTGTTAGGAATCACAAACTCGTGACTAACCTACCCGAAAGTGCTCATGGATTTTTAAATCAGTTTTTCTTCGTTCGCTGCCCCCCAGGGTTTTATGCCATCTGGAGAGTAGGAAGTAAGATTACCTGCTTCTATTTTCCATTTCCGAATTCCTCGAATTTGTGTTGTTAATCGTTAATTCCATTCTTTCCTTTTTCAGCACTTCCTTCCCTATCCAGAGATCCAGGCCATAAGCAAGTTTTTGAGAGACTGAGTGTCGTGGCCGCGGAAGAGAGAAGTGTAAAATTCTTGTTGAGGGATGAATTTTTGCACCAATACGGGCTTTTGCATACTTCTCGCTCTACACACCCCCATGAAGTCCCAGACTCTCCGGCTAGAGCGTCGGATGCCCTCGTTTCTACTGACGCATCCTTACCAAAAGAACCTGCTTCTGAGGCTTCTCTAGTGAAGTGCTCCACTTCCGTTGATGTCGTGGGGTCATCTGGCAAACTTGCCCCGGTTACAGAAGAAAAAGAGCCTCGGGAATCTCCTCCATATTCAAAGAAGTCTGGTGACAAAGAAGCCGAGAAAACCAGCCCTGTCAAGCAGAGCAGGGACGACACTTTCGAAGGACTGAGCGACCTCTTCGCCACCTCGCAAGAGATCTTTAAAGATGATCCTATCACTACCGGGGTTTCTTCTTCAGTAGTCGAGGCGACTTCTATTCTGCAACAGACTCCGTCAACTCAAGAGTTGATGTTAACTTCTACTCCCATAACTACTCCACAATTAAAGAGTGGTTCGTAGTACGATGCACGTAGTTTGCACATTACACTCACTTAGAATCTTTCAGCACTTTTATGCTTCTGACTTATTGTACTTTGAAGAATTCTAAAATTTAGCTCTTTTTATTTCAGATCCTCCGATGGGACGCAGCGGATACTACTATGATGACTTCCAGCGCTACGGGAGGCGTAGCCAATATGATTATAGGCGTTACCTCCCCTCTTACAGAGAATCCGATGAAGAAAGAGCCGCCCGAAAGGCTCAAGAGAAGAGGGCTCAAGAGGAGCGTTATGAAAGAAGGGAGAGGGAGGAGCGCCACGATTCTTCGCAGAGAGGCGACGATTCCCACAAAAGAAAATCCCATGATGACCGAGGAAAAAGTCATATGGTTGAGGATTCAAGCAAGCGAGCTCGTCATGGTTAGAAGCATACCTCTACAACTCCTGAAAAGGTTGCTGTCCCCATCTCGCTTGACATTCCTTCCGGCTCTCCCGCTCTCGGGAAGACAGACAACCAAACAATAATTAGCAGGCCCAAATTCCAAGTCGTACCGGGCCCGGCCACTTTGCAAAGTTAGTTTCCACAGTGGTGTCTGAAGGGAGTAAGTTCGACCTTGACTTGGTCCCCATTGACAAGTCTGCCATGTTACGAAACCTCGATGCCGTCAAGCTTGATATTCAGAGGATGTCAAACTGGCAAAAACTTGTTGACGAGCTCCAAAGGGTTAATCGTGCAAACATAGAGGCCATGCTCACTATGGAAAATGATAAAGCTGAATGGCAAAAGGTTCTTGAGCAACATGACACTGAAATGAGGAGCATCGCTTCTTACAATGAAGAGCTTGAAGCAAAAGTTGAGGAACTGAAACAAGAGCTTGCTGCTTCCTCTACTTCCTATTCTCAAAAAGAAGAAGTGCTCCCAAAACAAGTGAGAGATGCTCATGCCAGCCAAAGAGATGCCGAAGACAGGCTTGAAGTGCAGAAAAGAATTAGTGAGGGCTATGTTGCTGATATTGAAGAGATTCGGAAGAAAAATGGCTCCCAAGAGGCGGAGATTCAAATGCTTAAGCTTCAACTTTCCAAAGCTGAAAGGGAGCGTGATGAGGCCGTTGCCGGCAAAATTGCGGCTGAAGAATCTCACGAGGCAACAAGGACCAACATCAGCTCGACATTATTTGATTTCTACCTGCATAGCATCTTGGGGCACGGTAGCCTCGCCTTTCTAGGCCCCAAGTATGAAATTACTCTGGCTGAAGTTTGGGAGGCCGCACTCGATATGCTTGGCGGTAAAGGCGCTGGTTATGTTGAGTCAGCTCTTGAGGAGCATTATCTTGATGATGATGCTCGCGCCGCTCTCGCCGGGGGAGAGAACAGCTTGCAAAATTAAGGGCCGAAACAGCGGCAGGAGAATATTCAGGAAAAATTATCTCAACTGCTCCGATTCAACCTTCTCCTTCAGCCAAAATTGATATTATCGGTTCCAGTTCCCACTCCCCATCTCCTACTAAAGTTACCACCGAGATCACAAGCATACAAGGTGGAGATGAAAGCGACGAGAGTGTCGAGGCGCAGGCTTACGAAGTTGACATCAGGAAACCGACTTCTGCAGGTAACCCTACTGACAATCTTGCCGAAGTAAACTGCTCATCTATTTCTTACGAGCTTGATGAGCTTCTTGACTACTTCTTGAATCTCAGCGAACCTTTATCTCCTCTTTTTACTGACTTGAACTTTTTTCCTTCTGTAGAGAAAACATCGGGCATTGTTCAAGCTTCCCCACCTTCAATTATTCCTCCTCCATCTATTCAGGTGACTCCTCCTTCCGCCTCGCAACCGGGATCACAAGAGGAGCAAATAGAAGCTCTTCAAGACTTGGATGATCGCATTGCTTCACAAGAACATAAAGGAGAAGAAACTGAAGGGAGTGAGAAGACTCCAGAAGCGACTGGTTCCGATGATGAACCATTAACTAAACTTCTTTCTCCAGGGAGTGGGTCTTCCTCCAAGAAGAGAGGAAACCAGGGAGTTTCCAAGAAGAAGAAGAAGGGATCCTTAACTGGTGAAGAAAAAACGGAGGAAAGTCTGACTGAGCCCCTTTCTCCTTCATCCCCTACTCTTCAAGCCGGCCTAAGAAGTTGGTTATTCGGCCGGGTGCGGGCTCAAAAGGTGGACGGAAGAAGAAATGATGGCTCTGGTTCTGTGGCTTTCATATTGCTTTTTGCCTTTTTTGCATGTACTGACCGGAAATTGTGCGGGTATCGGCCCCCGTTTTCTTTATTTCGAAACTTGTATCTGTAAGAAATTGTAACAGAATTAAATAAAATGATTTTTTTTTATTTGTACAAACTTCTTGTTTGAATTTGAGAATGCAGTTATTATTCACTTTTATACAAGTTTCTTTGCATGATTTTGCAGTGAGCTTGTGGTATACTGTTCGAGCGCAATTTTACCGATGTAGTTATACCATGTTGCCCCTATACCATAAGCTCTTCGTAATATTTTATTTTATGAGGAACTTGTACTTTTACTTTTTAAAGAATAATTATTCCATACTTGGAGGAATATTATTTCGTTAAAAAACAGAGTATAAATTCGTTTTTACGCTTCATCCTTTGAAGATATCACTTTTTCTTTTGTGCGTATACACATTTTACCACGTGAATTCTTCTATGTGGTAAAGCGGGCCTCTGAAGGGTACTTTGACTTCTTTTTGAGGAAGATTATTTTCCAGAATAGGTAAATCATTCTTCCTTTGAAAGTTAAAGTGTGCCTTTGATGATGACTTTTTTTATATATACCACAGTAAAGGGCCTTTTGATTTTCATTTCTTTGAAAAGTTGCTCCTCTGAGGAAGGCTTTTTCACGTTTCAACACCTGGAAGTTTTATTTCAATCTTGGTGAAACGTGTGCCTCCAAGGAGGTCTTTCTTCTTTATTGTGCCTCCGGGAGGAGGTCTTTTCATTTCTGCCTCTGGGAAGAGGTCTTTTATTTTTTTTTATTTTTTTTTTGTTTTGCATTTCAGCTTTGGTGAAGTGAAACTCCGAAGAGCGGCTGTTGCACTTCAACTCTTGGTGAAATGTGCCTCCGAAGAGGGCTTTGCTTTGTTTTGCATTTCAACTCTGGTGAAGTGAAACTCCGAAGAGCGGTTGTTGCACTTCAACTCTTGGTGAAATGTGCCTCCGAAGAGGGCTTTGCTTTGTTTTGCATTTCAACTCTGGTGAAGTGAAACTCCGAAGAGCGGTTGTTTCACTTCAACTCTTGGTGAAATGTGCCACCGAAGAGGGCTTTGCTTTGTTTTGCATTTCAACTCTGGTGAAGTGAAACTCCGAAGAGCGGCTCTTACACTTCAACTCCTGGTGAAAATGTGCCTCCGAAGAGGGCTTTATTTTGTTTGGCATTTCAACTTTGGTGAAGTGGGCCTCCGAAGAGGGGCTCTTACACTTCAACTCCTGGTGAAATGTGCCTCCGAAGAGGGCTTTGATTGCCTGGAAGTTACTCTCTCATGGTTGGAGGGTCATGACTCCTCCAATCTTTTTTGTTGAGTAGAGAACTTTCTTTTTTGCGGCATATGCCTCGTTAGAGGTCTTTATCCTCCGAAGAGTTGTGCCTCCGAAGAGGGCTTGTGCCTCCAAAGAGGGCTTTAGTTGTTCCTTGTCCACTTGCTTGTGCCTTTTCAGCGATCGTCTATTTTTCTTTTCAAGCTCACACTCCCTTCTCTTACAAGTAGTTTGTTTAATCCAAAAAAGTGTACTTCATTGCCAGGCAAGTTCGCGAGAACGGGCATAAGCTTCTTAATTGGATGTTTGTTTGTTCAAACGATCTCAATTTATTAGCAAGGGCCCGTTTTCGGAGAAATCATTGGCCGTTCAATTGAAGCACTTCCTATCTAGGATTTGAATTCGGGGCTTTTGTGGCTCGAAATCTGTTTGTTGAATGATAACAAGAATCACTTGGTCTTGTAACGTGCAATTTTTATTTTCATTGTGTGCAAAAATTTAAATCGACATTTCAGCAATACATTTAATGTACTTTTCATATCGAAAATAAAGAAAACATGTAATAATAATAAGGGGCACAAGATTTATAGTGGTTCCGCCAAGAATTTAGGCCTACATCCACTTTACAGTCTTTCATTATTCACTTGCATCGTCTTTACAATTGCCTTCAATTACAAGAATCATACATTCATAATTTTTTTTACAATATTTCAACAAAGCTTTCAAGTAAAGTATGGACGCAAGTGATTGCTGTTCAAAGCCCTTGGAATTTGATCTCCTTCGACAGTAGTGAGTTTGAATGTGCCGTCAAGAAGCTTCTGACCTATGACATATGGTCCTTCCCAATTTGGCCCAAACACACCTGTTGCCGTCATAATTCTTTTCGGGACTAGATCTCCAATCTCAAAGCAGCGTTGGCGAACTTTGGAATTGAAATGTCTGGCTATCCTTTGCTGATGAGCTGCAATTCTGAGCTTATCCTCTTCTCTTTTTTCATCAAGGAGATCTAGTGCCTCAAGTTGTAGTTTTTCATTCTCCGCTTGATTGAAATGGATTCTTCTATGTGAAGGGACCTCTGTTTCTACCGGAATCATTGCTTCTGATCCGTATGCCAATGAGAACAGAGTATGCCCAGTCGCAGTTTTATGGGTAGTTCTGTACGCCCATAGTGCTAGTGGTAGCTTATCGATCCAACCACCTTTTGCTCTTTCGAGTTGCTTCTTGATGGTTGACTTGATAATTTTGTTTACTGCTTCCACCTGCCCGTTTGCCTGCGGATGAGCCACTGCTAAGAAGCTTTTTCAGATTTTGAATCGCTTGCAAAAATCTTGGAATTCTTCACTTTCGAATTGAGTACCATTGTCTGTAATTATCTTTTGAGGCACACCATATCTGCAAATGATACTTTTAGTCACAAAATTTATCATCTTTTTAGAGGTGATAGTAGCCAACGGTTCAGCTTCAGCCCATTTAGTAAAATAATCTACGGCAACAACGGCATATTTGATTCCAGATTTGGCAGTTGGTAAAGGTCCTATAAGGTCTATCCCCCAGATTGCAAATGGCCATGGACTGACCATCTGTGTGAGTTTAGTGGAAGGTGCTCTAGGAATTTTGGCAAATCTCTGGCATTTGTCACATTTTCGGGAATAGTCTGCAGCATCTCGATTAATTTCTGGCCAAAAATATCCGTATCGGAGAACCTTTTTTGCTAAAGTTTGACCACCTAAATGATCACCACTTTCTCCTCCATGTACCTCGGCTAGGATTGTTTTGGACTCTTCCCTGGATACACATCGAAGTAATGGCATTGAGAATCCCCATCTGTATAATTGGCCATTCTGGACTATATAGCGAGAGGCTTTCCTCAGGAGCTTCTGTCGTTCTTTTGAATTTTCCGGTAAAGAGCCATTGTGTAGATATTATGTTATTGGAGTCATCCATGATTCTTGCTTTTGAGACACACTCATGATCCAATCAATATCCTTCTCATTAATGCTTGGAGCCGACAGGACTTCCACTGGAGTTAACCCCAAAAATTGAGCTTCGCCTGTGCTAGAGTACTTTGTGAGAGAATCTGCTTTCGTGTTTTCTTCTCGAGGAACATGGCTTATCGTGTAATGATCGAAGTCACATAGAAGTTCCCAGGCCTTTGACAAGTAGGCAGGTAGATTTCCCCCTTTCGCTCGAAATTCCTTCTTGACCTGGCATACAATAAGCTGAGAATCACTGAAGATCTGTAATGCTCGGATGTTTAGTTCTTTAGCAATTCTCAAGCCAGTGATAAGAGCTTCGTATTCTGCTTCATTGTTCGTTGAAGGAAATTCCAACCTTAGCGCATAGCATAATGACCGACCTTCAGGGGTTTCAAGTACAACCCCGGCTCTAGAACAGTAGTCATTTCTTGCGCCATCAACATATAACTTCCACTGGATTGGTGAATTATCGATCGTTTCTTCCTCACCGTTACCCTTAACTGTAAATTCTGCGATGAAATCCACTAAAGCTTGTCCGTTGATTGCTTTTCGATGGTGATAAGTGATGTCATATTGACTGAGTTCAATGTTCCACTTTAGAAGACGACCCGAAGTCTCAGGGCGAAACAGGACTTGCTTTAGAGGTTGATCAGTGAGAACTCTGATAGGATGAGCTTGGAAATATTGCCTCAACTTCCTTGATGCAATCAGTAGACAATAGGCGAGTTTTTCCAACTTGTAGTAATTCACCTCTGCCCCAGTGAGTCTTTTGCTGATATAGTAAACCGGATGTTGAATCCTCTTGTCTTCTCGTATCAGCGCTGCGTTTAGAGCATGAGATGATACTGCCAAGTATATAAGAAGATCCTCACCATCGCCGGGCCTAGAAAGTATTGGAGGCGTTTCCATATAACGAATCAATTCATCAAAGGCTTTTTGGCATTCGGGAGTCCAATCAAAGTTTTTCTTTCCTTTCTTTAGAGAGTCAAAGAATGGGATGCATTTATCAGTAGCTTTGGAAATGAACTGACTCAAGGCAGCAACTTTTCCGTTGAGACTTTGCAATTCCTTCTTTGTTCTAGGAGCTTTGACTTCTTTTAAGGCGGTAATTTGAGCTGGACTAGCTTCAATGCCCCTAGCTCTCACAATGAAACCTAAGAACTTTCCGGACTCCACCCCAAACGAACATTTTAAAGGGTTAAGCTTCATCCCGTATTTTTGGAGGACTGCGAACATTTCTGCTAAGTGTTCTATGTGATCCACTGCTTTCTTAGACTTTACTAACATGTCGTCGACGTAGACTTCCATAGTCTTGCCTAGTTGCGGTTTGAACATAGCATTAACAAGTCTTTGGTAGGTTGCCCCTGCATTCTTCAATCCGAAGGGCATAACTTTGTAGCAGTAAAGACCAACATCGGTGATAAAGCTCGTGTCCTCCTGATCTGGCTCATGCATCATGATCTGGTTATACCCGAAGTAGGCATCCATAAAAGATAACAATTCATATCCCGCTGTTCCATCTACCAGTTGATCAATCATGGGTAATGGGAAGCAGTCTTTGGGGCAGGCCTTGTTTAGATCTGAATAATCGATGCACACTCTCCATTTTCCGTTGGCTTTCTTAACCAGCACTGGATTTGAAACCCAATTCGGATAGGTAGATTCTTTGATAAAGTCATTCCCCATGAGCCGATCAACTTCTTCTTTTAATGCGGCTGACCTTTCTGGACCTTGGATTCTTCTTTTCTGTTTCACAGGCGTAAACTTTGGATCAATATTGAGAGCGTGTACTGCAACTTCTGGGGATATTCCGCACATATCGGCATGAGTCCAAGCGAACACATCTAAATTCGCTTTCAAAACAGATATTAAAATTTTCTGAATTGACACATTAAGTTGTGAATCCACATTTAACACCTTATTTGGGTCCTTCGGGTCAACAGGTACCGGTACTGTCGTCTCCACCAGTACCACTCTATTCTCCCCTGCACTGGCTTTTCTAGGATCCATCTCTTTTTGTGATCCGCTATGCTCGCCAGTGAATGGTCCGCCCTGTAATTGCTACAAGGTTGGTTCTTTGATGCGGACTGGGGTTGCTGCATCCTTTCCCATTTCTCTTTTTCTTGCCTCTCACAGCTCTGTTAGATAACACCCCCGCCCAACATTTTGATCCCCTTTTCTAACTCCTACTCCATTGTCTGTGGGGAATTTAATGGTAAGGCACCACGGGCCAGAACAGCTTTGAACGCTGCAAGAGTTGGACGGCCAAGGAAAGAATTATAAGCAGAAAATTCGTCAACAATCACAAAAGTTTGCTTGCGGACTACTTTTCTTTCTCCCTCTCCAAGTTCTACAAGAAAATCAACGGTTCCTATCGGCTGCTTTGGCTCTCCAGTGAAGCCAGCAATTTTCTGCGACGAGGCTTGCACATCAGCCATAGGGATCTTCATTTGGTCAAATGTTTTCTTGAAGAGGATATTGCAGGATGTGCCACAATCAATGAGAACTCTTCTGACAATAGCTGGCCCGATACCAGCCGAGATGACCAAGGGATCAAAGGTAGGAGCTTCAACACCTGTGGAATCCCTGGCTCTGAACACAATATCATCATTGAAAGTTCTTTGTTGTTTCAGGGGCGTAGCGTCTTCCAAAACAAAGACATCTTCTTCGGCCGGTACGTATTTCAAGGCTCGGGTATACCTTTCCATCTCACCCTAGCTCCTGCCCGCTGGGTGAGGTCCTCCTGTAATCACATTGATAACAGGCCTTCTGGATTCATGCCCTGCAGTCTTCTCACTTGTCCTAGGTTGATGAGCAGGAGCTTGTTGCCCCTGGCTAGACGAAGCATGATTGCTGCTATTCTTTTCCACAAATTGCTGCAGCTTGTTTTCCCTTATCAACTTTTCAATCAAATCCTTCAATTGGCGGCATTCGTCGGTATCATGACCGGGTTGATTATGGAAGCGGCAGAACATCCCGCTTTGTATAGCTTTTTTCCCGGTTCTCAGAACAGGAGGTTTAGGATAGTTAACAGAATCTTTAGTGGCAAAGTAAATACGTTCCGGCGTATCTGATAGAGGAGTATATTCCGATGGCTTGAAGGAACGAGGCTTCTTCAGATTTCTCTGTTTCTTCCCATCGTTATTTTCCCTTTTCTGTCCTACAGATTCATTCTTGCGTGCAGCAGCAATGTTATCTTCAGCTTCTTCCAATACTGCCTTTACCGGTACAGGATGGCTTTCCAGGCGTATGAACTCATCTGCTTTCTTGTAGAATTTTTCAAGGGAATTTGGTTCCTTCATGTTCAGCCATTTTCCAAATTCGCTCGATTTGTCAATGGCCCTCATCAGATAAGTCAAGATCATCCGTGGTTCTGCATTGTCTACCTCGGCCAGCGCTATGTTAAAGCGATTCAAGAAAGATCTGATAGTTTCTCCTGGATTCTGTTCTAAACTTGACAATGACATGATATCTTTGGCTTTCGAAGCATATAGCCTGAACTACGCCTTGAATTTTCGGGTTAGGTCAGAAAACTGATCTATAGACCGGATTGTTAGCTTGGTGAACCAAAGCAGAGCTACACCTTCCAGATATACAGGAAAATATCGGCACTTTATTTCATCAGAAGCTCTGGCACCTGTCATGTGCCAATCATACTTATACAAGAATTCATTCGGATCGCTTGTCCCCTTGTAAACTGGAATGGTTGGTTGGACGAACTTCCTCGGAAACTCAGCCTTTAAGATCCTTTCGGTAAACGGGGTTTTACTTGGAGCGAAACCCCATTCTTTCTCGTCTTCATCCCTTTGCATGCTCTCTTTCATGATTTGTCGAACCATTTCAGAAAGATACCCCTCATCATTTCGAGCTTTAGATCCACCAACTTCAGGAAGTGTCTGCTCAAAGGGGCTGGCAGCCCTCTCAGGAACGTTCCTTTCTTCAGCATCATGAACGTTGCCGGCAAAGTTCCTTTCATTACTCGTTGGTTGACGGTTTGCCCCAAGCAAATCGTTCAACCTATTCAAAATTAGAGCATTTTGGGCATTCTGAGCCTCCAATTGTGCATTTTGGGCATTTATCTACTGGTTCAGTCCTAAGATTACAGCATCCAACTCTGCTTTTGTAACCCCAACAGGTGGAGTGGCTTGATTAGGTACTGGGGAAGCGGAGGTTCCTTCTTGAACGTTTCCAGATCTAACAGATCTACTCCTTCTCCCTGGAGCCATGATTTCAGATAAACTTCTAGTCTTCAGAGAGATTACTTCAACAAAATTTTGTGGATCAATGATGATAATTCTCCTGAGTCCTATTCTCAGTGAAAGCACCAAAAATGTTAACGTGAAAATCTGACGCTAACACCCCGGTGTGTGTAAAAACGATGTGAAAGCACCACCCGTAATACGGGAATCAAGAAATAACAGTAAGTAACAGAAAATGCAGTAAATGTGCATAGGGTTTATAGTGGTTCGGCTTATGATCAAGCCTACGTCTACTTCAATCCTTTTTATTGCTGATTGGATTACAACTTATTACAATCTCTTTCAATTACAATCCAATTCAATTCAGAAAACAAGTAGCTAAGGAAAACTTCGTCGTGACAGAGTTCTTCGAATCCATGATTGAATGTGTTAAATTCCTGTGCGAAGTTGATCTAAGGGTCTTGCGTGTGCTTGAAGCGATGGAGTGTAGATTGCCTTGAAGATAGTGAAGTCTCAATCCCTTGAAGAAAATGATCCAAAAGTCCCCCTCATGTTGGAGAACGTCACGTATTTATAGGCAAATCTGGATAAGAATTTTTCACCCAAGTCTGAGTCGTGACCGACTCAGGGAGAGTCGTAGGTCGCGCTCGACTCAAGGGTCAAGAGTCAGCAGGCAGTGGAGTGGGTGAAGTGGTACTGAGCTTTTCTTCATTCATCTGGATATAAGTCCTACCTCGTTCGCGAGTTAAGAAATCACGGTTTAAAATGAGGCAGCACTAAAATTTTGGCTCTGTGGTTTTAGGACGTGTTCGACTTATACTAGGTCGTAAGTCGGTCACGACTCAAATGCAGCCGCTCTCACCCTCCTTTGTCTTGAGTCACTAGGTCGTTCTGCCTTTAGGTCTTTTAGGTCGTAGTTCCTTAAGTCGTAAACCGTGAGCTGTGAGTCATGCACGAGTTAACTGGGCGTGGCTTTTTATTTGCTTGCTTGAGTCGTTGACGACTCAAGGTAGGTCGCAAGTCGCAAAATTCTTTAACTCGTGCAACTTCTCAATTGTTGAGTCCGTAACTTGTTGAGTCGCGAGGTACCTTGAGTCGGCAAGCAGCTGAGTCGCGAGGTACTTTGAGTCGGCAATCAGTTGAGTCGCGAGGTACTTTGAGTCGGCAATCAGTTGAGTCGTCATTCATTTTAGGTCGACAACAAGCTAAGGCTGTTGAGTCGGTAATCATTGTGAGTCGCGAGCCTGGTTCGAGTCGCTCGAGCAAAGGAGTTAACAATCGATAAACTTCCGCTGGAACTATGGGCATATAGAACTACACATAAAACTGCGACGGGGCACACTCCATTTTCATTGGCATATGGATCAGAGGCGATGATTCCGGTAGAAATAGAGGTCCCTTCACATAGAAGAATCCATTTCAGTCAAGCCGAGAATGAAAAGCTGCAGCTTGAAGCCCTTGATTTCCTTGATGATAAAAGGGAAGAAGCTGAGCTCAGAACTACAGCTCACCAGCAAAGAATTGTCAGGCACTTCAATTCCAAAGTTCGCCGGCGTAGCTTTGAAGTGGGGGATCTAATCTTAATAAGAATTATGACACCTACAGGCGCGCTTGGACCAAACTGGGAAGGGCCATATGTTATAGGCCAAAAACTTCTTGATGGAACATTCGAACTAGTAACTGTCGAAGGATACCCAATTCCAAGAGCTTGGAACAACAATCATTTGCGCCCATATTTTACTTAAAGGCTTTAATGAAATATTTTAAAAGAATGATGAATGTATGATTCTTGTAATGAAATCCATTGTAAAGTCAGTGCAAATGAATAATAAGAGCTATAAAGTGGTGTAGGCCCAATTCTTGGCCGAACCACTATAAATCTTGTGCTCTTTACTATTATGTACGGCTTTGTTTTATTTCGACATATAAGATACGTTAATTGTGTTACTAAAATGTCGATTTAATAATGCAGGCCATAAAAACAAAGCTTACCCATCGCAAGACCGAGCGATCTCCGACATCACTCAACAAGCAAACCCTAAACCATTCAAAATTTCCATACTTAAATCCTACGAAAGAAGTGCTTTGAGCAAAAGTTAGCGATGTGGCTGGAAGTGGACCATTTCAACTAACTGCGAATGTTTGTACAAACGAGCATCTTGTTAAATAGCCTGTGTCTACCACTACCAACTCGCTTAACTATGAAGTATATTTCTTTGGATAAGGAAAATTGTTGGCAACTAAAAGGGGATGATATTTGGAAAAGATAACGGGGATTGCCGACATGAATAGATGGCAAAGAGACATGGACGAGCAAGCATCAAACAGCAAAAGACCTCTTTGGAGGCACAAGCCTTCTTCGGAGGCACAACTCTTCGGAGGATAAAGACCTCAAACAAGGCATGCCAGAAGACTTTCTCAACAAAAAGATTGGTATGGAATGACCGGGAGCACCTTCCCGACCGGAAGGCAAGGCACTTGTTCACTAGCTGAGACAGTTTGTGCAGACAAGCATCCAAGTAACTTGCGTCCGCCCCGTGAATCCATACGATGATCGGAGGCACCTTCCCAAGTGGAAGGCAAGGCGCTTGTTCACTAGTTGAGACAATCTGCGTAAATAAGCGTCCAAGCAACCTGTGCCCGCCCCGTGAATCCGGCCAACCATGAGGAAGAAACTTCTAGGTAGACTCGGAGGCACGCATTCCTCCAAGATCTGAAATAAAACTTCACAAGTGTTGGAATGTGAAAAGCCCTCTTCGGAGGCCCATTTCACCATAGTTGAAATGCTAAAAGACCTCGAGCGGGCCTCGCCAGAAAAAGAGAGTTCTTTCTTGACATAAAGTTGCGGACTGATCGGCGCACAGCCCCGTGAATCCATCCATCTAAGAGAAAGAAGCTCCAAACTTCCAGACAAATGCCCTACTCAGAGGCACACATTTCACCGTGATCTGAAATAAAACTTCACACGAGTCGAAATGTGAAAAGCCCTCTTCGGAGGCCCGCTTACCAGCGAACAGGGAAAAGATAAAAGCCTCTCCCAAGAGGCAGAAAAAAAATACTTCCTCCCAGAGGCACAATCAAACAAAAGACCTCTTCCTTGAGGCACAATCAAAAACTCTCGTCAGAAGCTCAAACAGGTTGAAACCCCTTTTTCGAAAGGCCCACTGCACTATGAAGTGAAACCCACTTGCCAAAGCAGAAGTGACTTTTTTCAAAAAAGTGGACTGTAAAAACTTTGGAACAAAAAAAAAAGAAAAAAAAAACTCCTCCAAAATGAGGTACATGCTACTAAATACGAAAAATATTTCCTTATAATGGAAATATTATCCTATAAAGTATGGATGCAAGCCTCCTTCAAACGGAAAAGTTTTTCTCTAAAGAAAGAGTACAACTCTTCTCGAAATGGAGGAATTGTTCTCAAAAAACTTTGCCAATGTGAAAGAGATTGCAATAAACCATGGTATGGGGGCAACACATTATAGGTACAAGAATGGAAATAATGCTCAAACAACATACCATAGGCTTATTGCAATATCACACAAAGAAAACAGGGAACTTGTGTAAAGATAAAGAGTAAATGTATTCTCAAATACAGACAGAAGTTTGTATAGGTAAAAGGAACATTTTATTCAACACTACAAAAATTTTATACAGGTACAGGTTTCAGGATAAAGAAAAGCGGGGACTGGTACCTGCACAATGTCCAGTCGACACAAACTTGTATACATGCAAAAAAGCAAAAAGTAAAGAAAAGTAGGGAAAGCGGGGCTCATCACTTCTTTCTCCCACCACCTTTAGAGCCTTCACCTCGTTCAATAGGCAATTTTTCAGGCCGACTTGGGAGAGTTGGGGGAGAAGGAGAGAGTGCTAGTGTTGGATCAACTTCAGTTTCCTTTTCAGTAACAGAAATGCTTCTCCCTTTCTTCTTTGAAGTTGTACGCTTCCTCCTCCTCCTTGAAGAAGACTCACTCCCCGGAGTGACAAGAGCAGACAATTTTATGTCATCAGAAAGGATTCGCTCCGGAGATACTTCGCCTCCTTCAAGTCCTTCGGCCTTCTACTCCTGCGAAGCGGCTGGATCGTCCATGTCTTGAAGAGCTCCTATTAATTTTTCCTGCGATCCCGGCGGGGAAGTAGGAGTAATATGAAAGGTAGGAGGAGGAACAACTGGAGGAGGAGAAGTTTCTATGACACTGGGCATTCTCGCTACAGAAGAAAAGAAAAAAATATTAGTGTCTCCCGCGAAGAGAGGAGATAACGGCTCAACGATTCTTAAGTAATAAGCAACAAGTTCATCAAGCTCGGCCGAAGAAAATGAGTAATCCGCTTGACCTGGTTCGACGTTAATATTACCTGGAGAAGTGGGCTTCCTAATGTCAACTTCATAAGCTTGTGCTTCGGTGCTCTCTTCGCCTTCATCTCCACCCTGTGCACTTGTAATCTCAGTTATAACTTTAGCAGGGGACGGAGAATGGGAACCGGAGCCTGTGATGTCAACGTCCGTCGAAATTAAAGGAGGGACAGGGGCAATTGATGGTGCTTCTTTCACCATCCCAGCATGCTCTCTTGCGAGTTTCTCTTTTCCTCAGCCAAGGGCTGCACGAGCTCCGTCATCCAGGTAATGAGCCTCGATTTCTTCTTCGGCATACCCAGCATCTTTAAGCATATCAAGCGCAGCTTCCCATACTTCACCCAAAGTGATTTCATATTTGGGGCCCAAAAATGCTAGGCTGCCACGCCCTAGGACACTTTGCAAGTAGAAGTCGAATAATGTCGAACTGACATCGGCTTTGGTGGCTTGATGAGCTTCTTCAGCTGTAATTTTACCGGCAACAGCCTCATCGCGCTCATTCTCAACTGTAGCAAGTCGAGTTTTTAACGTCTCAATTTCGAGGTTCTGAGAGCTGGTCTGTTGTCGCAACTGTGCAACTTCAGCGCGATAATCTTCTATAACCTTTTCCTGCCACTTGAGTTTGTCTTCGGCCTCTCGTTGGCTAGCATGAGAATCCCGCACTTGTTGCAGAAGCACACTTTCCCTTTGAGAGTAGGAAGTGGAGGACGTAGCAAGCTCCTCTTTAAGCTTTCCAACTTCCGCTTCAAGCTTTCCATTATAAGCGGCGATGCTCGTTATCTCTGTGTCATGTTGATCAAGAGTCTTTTGCCATTCGGATTTATCTTTCTCCATGGTCAGCATAGCCTCAAGGTTCGCACGGTTCACTCTCTGGAGTTCATCAACAAGTTTCTGCCAATTCGACATTCTCTCAATATCAAGCTTGACAGCGTGAAGATTTCGCAACATTGCTGGTTTATCGATTGGAACCAGGTGAAGATCAAAGCGAACTCCCTTCAAGCACCAGTTTGGAAAACGGCCTTGAAGAGTGGCTGGGCCTGGTCCGACTTGATATGAGGGCCTGCCAATGATCGTCTGAATGTTGGTACGAGCAAGAGCAGGAGATTGAGGAGGCACCGAAACAATTGGCTCTTTAGGAATGTCAGACGATGACTTTTCACCGTGCTTGGTCCGTTTGCTTGAACCTTCGACAGCATGGCACTTTCCTTTGTCATCATGGGATTTTCGTTTAAGGGAATCATCCTCTCTGTGGGAAGAGTCACGATGTTCATCCCCTCTCCCGTACCGTTCTTCGTATGCTCTTCTATCTTGAGCTTTTCGGGCAGCCCTCGCCTCATCAGTTTCCCTATGAGGGGGAAGATAGCGCCTGTAATCATATTGACTGCGCCTGCCATACTGCTTAAAGTCATCATAATACGAGCCACTTCGCCCCATCGAAGAACCTGAAATTGAAAAAGAAGCATAACTTGAGAATCTTCAAACTACAAGGAGTTAAGTGCATATTAGTGCCAATAAATCCAAAGTGTGTGTGGTATGTGCAAACTACACGTGCCGAACTACGAACCGCTCCTCAGTTAGGGGGTGGTGACAGATTTTACAGCCAATGTTGATTCTTGAGCTGGAGGAGTCTGTTGGAGAGAAGATGTCGCTTTAACCGCGGGAGATACAATTTTGCAGCGGACGGATCATCTTTAAAGTGTTCTTGAGACGTAACTATAAAGTCGCTCAACCCTTCGAAAGTGTCATTACCACTGTGTTCAACAGGGCTCTTCACCTCAACTCCTTCATCAGTAGTCTTCCCGGTTTGTTGAAGATCTTCTTCTTCTTCGATAACCGGGGCGAGAGCAAGTTTACAAGATGGCCCCGCAATGTCAGTTAGAGTAGAACATTTTACCAACGAAGCCTCAGTTGTAAGTTCCCTCGGTACGGGTTTGTCAGTAGAAACTGGGGCATCTAATGCTTTAGCTGGGGAATCAGGGACTTCGTGAGGTTGTGTAGAGCGGGAAGAATGTAGAAGTCCAAACTGATGTAGAAACTCATCCTTCAACAGAAATTTTATACTCCTTTCCTCAGCAGCCACGACATTCAGTATTTCAAAAATTTGCTTGTGGCCTGGATCTCTAGAGGAGGGAGGAAGTGCTGAAAAAGGAAAGAGTAAAATTAGCATTTACCAACTCAGATCTCGAAAAGCTCAGGAATGGAGGAATTAAGAAGCAGGTAATCTTACTTCCTACTCTCCAGATAGCATAAAACCCTGGGGGGCAACGAACAAAGAAAAACTGATTCAAGAAGCCATGTGCGCTTTCGAAAAGATCGGTAATGAGTTTGCAATTCCTAGCGCTTCTTACAACAGTAATGGAGAGATGATCTTTATTCTTAGCGAATGAGCATAAGTAGCAAATTTCTTCGAAGCTCGGCAAACGATCAAGAGTTCTCCTAAATGAAACTCATAACCCCATCAGGATAGCATGACCATTAGGATGTAGTTGAAACGGAGAGATGGTCAACCGAAGGAGAAGCGTTCGTAGAAAATCGTTAAAAGGAGGAATTGCTCCATTTAGGCACATCTGTCGATTGACTACGACAAAACCGTGAGGTGGATTATCGGCAGTATCATTCGGCCCGGGAAGTAGAGCATCACTCTCAGCAAGGCCAAACTGAATGCGTAGCTGGTTAAATGCTATCTGGGATAAGGTAGTCGGAGATCTTTCTGGAGGATTCACTACGGTAATAGCTATCGGAAAGATCTCTTCAGCTTGAGCTACCACTTCTTCTTGATGTGAAGCCGTTCTACATAAACAACTGGATATTCAAACATGAAGGTGCACGTTTCCTAAATGTGTGAAGTGCTGTGTAAAGCTAACAAAGCAACAAGCAAATATAATTGAAATTAAACATGTGTCAATTGCAATATTTCAAGACTTGTCGCTTTAAGTCCAAATACAAGTGCAGTATTAACGCAAACAAATCGACTTTAGTTGGTTAACATTGTTTTAATGCTTCACTTGAGTTTGCTTATTCACAAGATTTCATACAATTTCTTTAAAGTTAATTATCCTTTATCGACTAATCTGTCATTTGATGTGGGCAATCAGTGGCAGTATATTCGCCCTAATTTTCTGCAAATGTTGTATTTAACAGGTTATTAGCATCAAATTTGGTATAATCTGTTAAGAAAGCATAGCAAAGTCATGCAAGTTATTTCGGCAGTTCAAAGTTCGAGTTGGGAGTACAATCAAGTTCTATCAACGTCTCGAAGTTTTCTAGTTTTGTTCAAGCCATTTAGTCACAGTCCAAAAGTTCTCTAAGTCCTAAGTCGTTCACGACCTAACAGGATGAGATGAAATTGGCTTAGGCTGAGGGAAATAGTTCGGCAGTGAAAAATTGTCCAAGTGCTAGGCCGTTCACGACCCAAAGGTTAAGTCGTTCGCGACCTAAAGGGTAAGCCGTGTTAAGGACCTAAAGGTTAGGTCGCTCACACGACCTAAAAGTTAGGTCGTAAGAGTGGTGCTGCAGGAATTTAGGTCACGAATCTGAAGGTCGTTCAGTATCTGTTGGGTTGCAAGAATTTTTAGGTCGTCCACTTTTAGAATCCTTAGGTCGATTCTGGCGTTATTCAGCGATTTCAGGTTATCTCCTTAATCCAATAACTCCTCTCCAACCCGATAACCCGTTATCTTCCATTAACAACAGAATCCACCATCTTCTCAAGAAAAACCCAAAAATTGATCCAAATCACCACAGAGCTACCATAAACCTAGCACGATGCTATAATCCTATGAATCGCAATGACGATATAGCCAATAACGATTGAAATCAACCGCAACTTAACTCGAGAGCTAGGCAAGGCGTGCGAAGGTGATTTGGGGTCAGAAGGTAAAGGTTCATGTTTCAGCAATAGTCGCGATTAAATAAGGGACCAAATTTACTTACGTGAGGTAATAGTAAGATGGATTGTTGATCGATTAACTTGGATTCGCCTTTGGGAACTCGAAATGTCTCTAATGGCAGAAAAGAATATGGGAGCAGCTGATGAGGAGGAAGATACGAGCTAACGCTTATATAGGGCAGAAGCAAATAGATGTGCAGATTAAGCCATCTCTTAGGTCGCCAGCGACTTAGTTAAGTTTGGTCGAAGCACAGGACCTACGACCTAGGCGTGTACTTCGAGGGGAAAGTGTTAACTCCGCTTTTCCAGCGACCTAAAGATGACCCGACTTAAAGATGGATGACCTAACAGCTTAGGTTCATGGAACGACCTAACAACATAAAAGTTTACGACCTAGGGGAGCGGGCCGACCTAGAGAGTTGGACGACTTAAGGGCTTAACGGCTTAAGAGGGGTGAGCGACTTAAGGGAAGCAGCGACTTAACTATTAAGCAACTCATGGAGTTATCGACCTAACGGCCTAAACACTCTGCGACCTAAAGTGCTAAAGCAACATCGACCTAACATCTTCTGCAAAAACCGGGGTCCCACAACCACTAAGTCGCTCGCGACTTAAGTCAGCCACGACCTAAGTTATAACAGACTTATCCCTAAGTCACCTAACTTCTTAGTTCATTTGATAAAGGATCAGGAACTACGCTACCCTGTTCTACTGTGACCTTAAGTCGCGCCCGACCTACCGACCTATGACCTGACTTAAGTCACTCACGACCTAATACTTAGAGAATAAATAGAGCCGCTTTCCCAGAGGCAAGGGAGATCTAACAAATGATTGGGTACAAGCCTGTTAAGTCGTGACTCGTATCTTCCTAACTCGCGAACGAGTTATGGTATATCCTAGGTCGCGCGCGGCCTATAGCTCCATCCAAAACTCCCTATAAATACGGCATGTGCTCCAACATGTAGGGGACTTTGGGGGGGATCATTTTCTTAAAAGCATCGAGACTCTGCCATCTTCAAACCAAGCCTTACTCCAACACTTGAAACTCACAAGAAGCTTCACTCAACTTTAAGCTGGGATTCAACATATTCAACCATGAATTCGGAGAATTCTCTTGCATCGAAGTTTTTCTAGCTACTTGTCTTTTGAAGTGAATTGTAATTGAAGGAAACTGTAAAGGATTGTAATCATATTAGCAATAAAGAAGGATTGAAGTGGACGTAGGCTTGATCATAAGCCGAACAACCACTATAAACTATGTGTCTCTTACTGTTTTTTCAGTGAATTACTGCTTTTTCTGTTTCCCGTGTTAACGGGTGGTGCTTTCATTCAAATCTCTATTTGCATCGGGGTGTTAGCGTCTAACTTTTTGCGTTAACAGCCTGTTCATAATTAGCAGTTATCGAGTTGTTAACAATGCTTTATTATGTGCAATCATATAGTAATTAAGATTAATGATAAATATTGTTTTCAGACATAGTATTTTTCTAAGCTCTGTAAACAAATTACAAATCAGCCATGAAACATTAATCACGCATAGACTGAGATACTAAAGGTCTCATACTTCTGATAATAATAAATCATAAGAGGTACGAAATAACCAAACTGTCCTTGAAATTAGATACTTATAATGAAAACTTATTTAAATAAAATTTAAACAAATAGCAAGGCATAAGAAAAATAACTTGTTTAGAGAAAGACCACGTGCTCGGTGAAAAAATAGACTATCATTTGAACAACAAGGATTTAATTAATCATTAAAAATCGAAAGGAGTAAGAATTACCTTTCAGCGACCTTGGTAATTGCAAAAGATGGCTAGAGGGAAGACCGAGGAAAGCATTCCAGCATTAAATATTTGTTAGATCCGAACGAAGACGAAGTGAACAAAAACATGAATGAGGAAGAACGATGAGGTTTCATATCTAAAAGGTTTTCAAACAACTCGTCGGATATGGTGACAATCATCAAGATGCAGTGAGAAAAACCAATCGATATAGTAATGTCAATGGTGCATTGATGGCAAGTGTCGATTAACTCGTTGGTGTTAAATCTACAGGCATTAGGTTATCAGCCTGGGGCAGTGAAAGGAGGAGAAAGAAATGTAATGAGGAATTCATTTCCGTTGAAGTAAATGACTTGACTTTTGAACTTTAGAATACATGATAATTTTTTCACGATTGTTGTGTGCAAAAATACACTTGGCACAATCTAATTCCATTTTAATGAAAAATGGACGGTGAAAAATGAAGGGGGTCACAGAGCAAACTATTTCCTACTCAATACTATATTATTGTATAGATGTGATTAAAAATTCCCACTATATTTTTCATATAATAAAATAAAGGTGAATGTGAAATTCTTTGTCATCGGTCATTAAGCCAACATATTACAAAGCATTATACCTAAAGCTACAATGGTAACTAATAATAGATAATGATGAATAACCAAACTGAAATAAACCATTTAAAAAAATGCTAATATAAAATAGGTATTGTTCAATAATTGATACCTCTATATGATTGAGTTTTGAGAAGTCTCTCCGTAAATTTTCTATTTGTAACATTTTTACCTTCAGCTATCACGTAAAACCACTACTCTGCGTGAATTTCCTGTGTTTTTTTAAATACCGTAAAAAACTATTGAATATTTTTGGTTTATTCGTTGATAATCACATGTATGTAAGCTATCTGCAAAAACATTTAATACCTAATTTAAATTGAGAAAAGATTGATAATAAAATTTGTTATTGAACATTGATTAAAACTGTCATTGTGTTCTGGAAACATTACATATAGTAGCTAGGTAACATAAAATTATGTAACAAATAAATATTAGGAATGGGTACTGATATAAATGCAAAATATTACTACAGTAAAAGGAAGTAAAACATTTAAAAGTTTCCCGATGCACCTTGCAAATCCAACATAACTGAGTTGATATTTATTTACATACGAATAATGGTGGAAATAAAGTAAATTAGCTTTTATTTGGTTCACGTTCCAATTCTCAAATGTTAATTAAATAACAAATTACACCAAACATAATAATTAGTATTTTTCTAAGCATCTTCTCCTTCCTTAAAATTTAAAATATTCTCAGCCTAAAAGAACATGATAAATTGATATTGGTTGAACCTTATGCTCAAAGCAAAAAATGATAAATAACTCCAATTTAAATCTTGGTTGTGTCAATCAAAAACTTCACTCTTAGGTATCTGTAATGAACTAATTTATCAGTTGAAAATATAAAATTTAAATTCTTAGTGGATTGAAACTTGAAGTTTGGCTTATAAATTGTGAAGTGTTCATAAGTATATAACTTATAAAAACAAATAGTTTATTATTACGTTCTTCTTTCAGAAATGCACTGCACAAATCTTAGTTTAACCTATCCAAAAGTTCTATCCACTTATAAACTACATAAACAACAATAGAAAGATTAAAATTATGGAAAAATCCCAATATTTAATGACCTGGAGATAGAATGAGAATATGGAAATAAAAGATTTTAAAAAACGTTATATACTACATAGCGAAAATGTTATGCATTGACGAAGAACCCTTCATTGGAAATATGTCAACACATATTTGATTTCATATTCCATGAACCTTGTCAGTGATGTGTGTGGTTGTCTTGTTGCACAGTCTATAAATATGTATATAAATTGTAAATACACATACCCAACCATAGCCATTTTAGATTGACTATTTAACAACGAATAACCTCTTGCATATCAGCTCCAACAATGTCCACCTAAATATGTGACATAGATAAACGACGCCTTAAACATCGAGTTTATCCAATTATATGTGAAATTTCATCATGATGAAAAAGAATTCTAAATTTTAAATAACACTTTTATGCTGTCATGTTTAGCTCGTTCCATGCTCAATGTTCTGCCTTATGCAAAGAAGGAAACAACAAACTTAATATTTAAACCATCATCATCTTATAAGAAGAGAAACGCACATACAACAACATAGAATTTGATGATTTCAATTTAAAACTTGACTTATTTGATTCCTTTATTGCTTAAAAGTGTATAATTGAAGTTCTCGATGGATTGAAATTTGCGACTTGAATAATAAATGTTAACGCTGGAATTTGAACGCTAACACCCCGGTGTGTAAAGTGAGATCTTGAAAGCACCACCCGATAACTCGGGAACAGATTATAAGCAGATAATAGTGAAAAAACAGTAAACAACAGCAATTTTATAGTGGTTTGGCTTGAGAGATAGCCTACGTCCACTTTGAATATCTTTATTGACGATTTGATTACAGGTCAATGCAGTTACACTTTGATTACAACACACTTTGAGTTTCAAGTGACTTTGAACAAGTAGCCTAAACTTCAATGTCGATCCGAATCTTTGAACACATGTTTGACATGTTTGATTTCTTCATGAAGTTTCTTGAAGGTATCGAAGCAGTTTAGAATTCAGCAGAGTAACGACACTTGAAATGAATCAGCCAAAAAGTCCTTTGAATGTTGGGGGTGGCCATGCATTTATAGGCAAATCTGGATAGAAGTTTTTTGCCCAAGTCCTGAGTCGTGACCGACTTAGGCTAAGCCGTGGCCGAGTCAAGTTGAGTCGTGGCCGGTTTATCTGCTTAAGCTTTTGGTCTCTCAATAGTTCGCTTTCCAGAATTCCAAGTCATGAGTCGCTTACGAGTCAGTTCTCATAGGAATAGGTACTGTGGCAATGGAATATGATTCAATGGCTTTAAGTCGCGGACGAGTCATTCTGAGTCATGAGTCGTTAAGTCGTTGACGATTTATCAGGTAGCAGTGCATAGGTGTAGCGACTTAGGGACTTATCTTCTTAGGTTGTCAATCCTCTTGAGTCGTTTCTTATGATGGGTCGTGGACTTGTTGAGTCGCTGAGGCGATAGCCTTGATGAGTCGGTAATGCACTGAGTCGGTCTGCCTTGTGAACCGTTAACCCCTTGAGTCGTAACCTTTTAAGTCGCTCTGAACTTTAGGTCATTGACTTATTGAGTCGGTGACTCGATGAGTCGTGAGGCTTCCTGAGTCGTCTCATATGAGCCGTGAACTTCGTTGAGTCGGTAACTCAATGAGTCAGCTTGTATCATGAACCGCTAACCTCCATGAGTCGTTCCATTCCTCTAAGTCGCCTTGAGCCTTAGCTCGTCAGCCAATTGAGTCGCTACCAGCTGAGTCGGTCCTTTCCTTAAGTTGCTTAAACCCCTTGAGTCGTAAATCCAATGAGTCGTTAAAGACCTTAAGTGGATGAGTCGGCCCAAGTTTCATCTCGTTGGAAGAACAGGGTTAACATTTGCCCCTCGAAGTACAAGTCGTAGGTCGTGTGCTTCGTCTTGTCTTAACTCGTGTGCCGACTCAAACTCTACTGCCCAACGTTATAAAAACCTGAGTCATTCACCTTTTCTTCTCATTCCCTATCCTTTAAACCGTGTCTGCCATTAACGCGCATTCAAGCTTTCAAAAGCGATTTCGACCAAATTCTCCATTGATCATCCCTATCATCATATAGCGTAAGCGATCTCGCTCTCCTTATGATTTTCGATTATCCCTAGCTTATGCGCCCCATCTCCATCTTCGATTTGCCCCTTTGAGCCCTGCGAATTTGGTTGCTCTGGTCGTCAATGGACTTAGGGTTATTTGTTCTGATGGTTTACGATTCGAGGCGGTTTAGTGGTGCGATAGAGCTAGGATTGTTGATTGAGATCTTATTGGGTTAATGGGTTAAAAGTTGGAAGATTAACGGGTTAGGAGTTAGGAGTGAAATGGTTTATGGGTTAGAAGGTAACCTGGTTAAGAGTTAGGTGATTAGTTGGTCAGATTGATTCGAATACTGCTTTAGGTACGACTCGGTCATTTTTGTATGATCCAACAACCATGATCCGACCCAACATGCTCCACGGCCTAAGCCTTGAGTCGTGGCCGAGATACGACTTACGACTCACGGCTTACGACTCACGATTCACGACTTACGACTTACGGCCTAAGCCTTGAGTTGAACCAGAGCTTCTCCCTTTTTATACGACTTACGACTTAGGGCACTGCCGACTCAAAATTTTTGAGCCGTTGACGAGTTAGGACTTGCGTGAATTCTGCTTGAACTTTGGACCATTGCATTAACTTTGAACTGTTGAATTTTATTGCATTCATTCACAGGTTATTTTGACTTGCAGGCTAACAATCTGTTCAATACAACATTCACAGAAAACTGGGACGAATATACTGTCATCGACTGCCTATATCTAATGACAGATTAGTTAATAACAGATAATTAACTTAAACAAATCGTGCGAACGAAGTGCTATCGATTTCAACTAGAATATTAAAGCAACACTGAAACAGTCAATTGAAACTGACCAGCCTGCACTAATATTATGCTTGAACTTTAAATTAACAAGTTCTGAAATTACCATAGTCGATCAATCGTCAACCAGTTTAATTCCAGTTATATTTACTTGTTATTTTCATTAGTTCTGCACAACACTTCACACTTTTAGGAAACGTGCACCTTCGCATTTGAACACCCAGTTGCTTGTGTAGAATGACATCTCAACAAGAAGAACCGATGGGCCAGGCTGAAGATGTCTTCCCAGTAGCCAACTTGTTGGATAACCCTCCGGAGAGAACTCCCACAACTCTGAATCAGCGGGTGTTTAACCAATTGCTCATCCAGTTTGGCATTGCCGAAGCTGATGCCTTACTGCCGGGGCCAAATGATACTGCAGATAGGCCCCCTTCTGGCTTTATTGTTGTCAACCGCCAAATGTGCTTGAGCGGTGCCATACCACCTTTCAATGACTTCCTTCAGCAGTTCCTGCTTCGACTATCTATCTCTCCATTCCAATTGCACCCCAATGGTCATGCCATTCTGATGGGGTTATGTGTGCTATTTAGTAGAGTTCTGGGCCGATTACCGCGCTTTGAGGAAATCTGCTACTTCTGCTCATTCACAAGAATTAAAGATCATCCCTCTATCGTAGTTATAAGGAGTGCTCGAAATCGCAAGCTCATCACCGACCTTCCTGAAAGCGTTCATGGATTTCTAAATCAGTACTTCTTTGTTCGCTGTCCTCCAGGGTTTTATGCCATCTGGAGAGTAGGAAGTAAGATTTTCCTGCTTTTATTTCTCCATTCTTGGGCTTTTCGAAATCTGGGTTGCTAAACGCTAACTTGGCTTCTTTTTTTCCTGTTTTAGCACTTCCTCCTCCCTCTAGAGATCCATGCTATAAACAAATTTTTGAGAGATTGAACGCCGTGGCGGCAGAAGAGAGGAGTATAAAGTTCTTGTTAAATGATGGATATTTACATCAATATGGGCTTCTTCATTCCTCTCGCTTCACTCAGCTTCGTGAAGTCCCAACTGAAATTCCTGATTCTCCGACGGAAACTCCTGATGCCCCGGTCTCTACTAAAGAGCACACGCAGGGAGGAACCTCTATAGAAACTCCACTAGTGAAGTGTTCAATTCCGAAGGACGTTGCGGGGCCGTCCGACAAGTCCGCACTTGCCCCAGTTATCGAAGAGGAAGAGACTCCACGATCTTCCGGAAGATTTGCTGACGAAGGAGTTGAGAAAGCCAGTCCCAAAAAACATGATGGCGATGATGTTTTCGAGGGGTTGAGCGATTTAATTGTGACTTCTCAAGAACTTTTCAAAGATGATGTTTCCAAAACTATCTCTTCTGTAATTGAGGCGACATCCTCTCTACAACAAATGTCAACTCCTTCCACTCAAGTTATCACTACCTCTACTCCACAGAGTGGTCTGTAACTTGATGCGTGTAGTTTACACGTTACACAACACTTAGGATTTTTCAGCACTTCTACGCATTCATCTTCTTATGCTTTAAAGATTTCTAAAGCTTATTATTTTTATTCCAGATTCTCCAATGGGGCGCAGCAGTTCATATTATGATGATTTCCAGCGCTACGGGAGGCGTAGCCAATATGATTACAGGCGTCACCTCCCCTCTTACAGAGAATCGGATGAAGAGAGGGCCATCAGGAAAGAAGACGAGAGACGAGCATATGAAGAACGTCACCGAAGAGAACAAGAAAGAAATGACCCTCCCCACAGAGATAATGATACCCAAAAAAGAAAGACTCACGATGAGAGAGGTAAAGGTCACATGGAAGATTCTTCTAGCAAGCGGGCTAAACTTACTGAAGAAACAATGCCGACAGTTTCTCAAAACGTTCCTGCTCAATCTCCTGCCCCCGTTCGTTCCGACATTCAAACATTCATCAACCGGCCCGCATACCAAGTTGGGCAAGGTCCTCCCACTCTTCAAAGTCGATTCCCTCAGTGGTGCCTGAGAGGGGTTCGATTTGATCTCGACTTGGTTCCTCTCGACAAATCGGCTATGCTGCGAAATCTTGATTCTGTCAGGACCGATATTGAAAGAATGTCGAACTGGCAAAAACTTGTCGACGAGCTTCAAAGGGTTAACCGAGCCAATCTCGAGGCCATGCTCACAATGGAGACTGATAAGGCTGAGTGGCAGAAGACTCTCGAACAGCATGACGCCGAAATGAGAAGTATTGCTTCCTATAATGAAAAGCTGGAAGCGGAAGTAGAAAAGCTTAAGGAAGAATTAGCTACTTCATCTACTTCCCATTCTCAAAAGGAGAGCATGCTTCAACAACAAGTACGAGATGCGCATGCCAGTCAAAGGGCAGTCGAAGATAAGCTTACACACCAGGAGAAGGTCATAGAAGAATATCGCGCTGAAACTTTACAGCTGCGAGAACAGACCGGCTCTCAAAGCTTGGAGATAGAGATGCTAAAAGCTCGACTTGCTATGGTCGAAAAGGAGCGTGACGAGGCTGTTACTGGTAAACTCGCGACCGAAGAGGCCCATCAAGCAACCAAAGCTGACATTAGCTCCACATTATTTGATTTCTATCTGCACAGCATTTTGGGGCGTGCCAGCCTTGCCTTTCTAGGCCCTAAGTATGAAATTACATTAGCTGAAGTTTGGGAGGCAGCACTCGATATGCTAGGTGGTAAAGGTGCTGGCTACGCTGAGACAGCTCTTGAAGAGCATTATCTCGATGATGATGCCCGCGCCGCTCTTGCCATGGGAAAAGAGCAACTCGCCAGGGTACGGGCCGGAATGGCGGAAGGGGAACGTTCTGAGAAAGAAATACCACCTACCACTTCTGAACGTCCTTTAGTTTCTTCCGAAGTGGACATTACAAGTTCCAGTGCTCATTTGCTGCCTCCCACAAGAACCGGGGTAATTACCCCTACTGATGATGAGGCTTTGGAGGATATCGGGGCTCAGAATTATGAGATTGAGCTAACGAAAAAAACATCTTCAGGTAATTTTGACATTGGTTCGATTCAGGTGGATCGCTTGCTTACTCCTCAAAAGTTTGATGAGCTTCTCGATTACTTCTTGAATCTCGGCGAACCCATATCTCCCTTCTTTCGGGGAGATACTAATATTTTTAATTTCTCTTCTTCTGCAGTTGAAACACCAAGTGCTGTGCAGACTTCACTTCCTCCGGTTATCCCTCCTCTGTCTCTTCAGGTGACTCCTCCCTCTGCTTCACAGCCCGGGTCACAAGAGGAGCAAATTGAGGCTCTTCATGGCTTGGATGACCCTATCGCTTCGCAAGAGCAGAAAGACGAGGGACTTGAAGGAGGCGAGATCTCTCTAGAGCGGACTCCTTCTGATGACGTAGTTTTGTCCGCTCTTGTTACCCCAGGGAGTGAGTCTTCTTCGAAGAGAAGAAAGAAGCACGGAACATCGAAGAGGAGGGGGAAGAAAATCATTGCTACTGAAGAAGAACCGGAAGTTACACCGGTTGCACCTCCCTCTCCTTCTTCCCACATGCCTGTAGATAGACCTGAAAAGCTAATCATTCGGCCGGGCAAAGGGTCCAAAGGTGGTAAGAAGAAGTGAAGAGTCGGGCTTCGGGCTTTTTGATTCCTTTTTTGTGTAATGGTCGGATGTTGTGCAGGCACCGGCCCCTGCTTTTGTATTTTGAAACCTGTATCTGCAATTGAATAAAATGATCCTTTATTTGTACAGACTCTTGTTTGAATTTGAGAATGCATTTATTATTCATTTTTGCACAAGTTTATTTATATGATATTGCGGTGAACTTGTGGTATGTTGTTTGAGCGTATTTTACCGATGTAGCTATACCATTTTGTATGTAACTATACCATGTTGCCCCCATACCATAAGCTTGCTGCAATATTTTATACTTTGAAGGGACTTGCACTCTTATTTTCTGAAGAATAATTACTTCATTCTTGAAGAAATTTTTCGTAGAGTACAACTTCCTTCATATAAGTTTTTACGCTTTGTCCTTCGAAGAAATTACCTTTTTTTTTTTTGCTTTTGCTTATGTACGCATTTTGCCAAGTGAATTCTTCTATGTGGTAAAGCGGGCCTCTGAAGGGTACTTTAACTTTCTTTTCCTTTTTTTTTTTGAGGAAGGTTATTTTCTAGAATAGGTAAATCACTCTTCCTTTGAAAGTTAAAGTATGCCCTTAATGAGGATATTTTTTTTTTAAAAAAAAAATAGAAATTTGTACTTCTGAGGAGGGATTTTTCACGTTTCAACACTTGGAAGTTTTATTTCAATCTTGGTGAAACGTGTATCTCCAAAGAGTTGTGCCTTTGAAGAAAGCCTTTTCACGTCTCAACACTTGGAAGTTTTATTTCAATCTCGGTGAAACGTGGGCATCCGAAGAGGTCTTTCTTTTTGATTGTGTCCCCGTGAGGGGGTTGTACCTCTGAGGAGGGATTTTTCACGTTTCAACACTTGGAAGTTTTATTTCAATCTTGGTGAAACGTGTACCTCCAAAGAGTTGTGCATTTGAAGAAAGCCTTTTCACGTTTCAACACTTGGAAGTTTTATTTCAATCTCGGTGAAACGTGGGCTTCCGAAGAGGTCTTTCTTTTTGATAGTGTCCCCGGGAGGGGGTTGTACCTCTGAGGAGGGATTTTTCACGTTTCAACACTTGGAAGTTTTATTTCAATCTTGGTGAAACGTGTACCTCCAAAGAGTTGTGCCTTCAAAGAAAGCCTTTTCACGCTTCAACACTTGGAAGTTTTATTTCATCTCGGTGAAACGTGGTCTTCCAGAAAGGTCTTTATTTTGTTTTGCATTTCAACTTTGGTCAAGTGAAATTCCGAAGAGCGGCTGTTACACTTCAACTCTTGGTGAAATGTGCCTCCGAAGAGGGCTTTTATTTTGTTTGCATTTCAACTCTGGTGAAGTGAAATTCCGAAGAGCGGTCGTAACACTTCAACTCTTGGTGAAATGTGCCTCAGAGGGGGTTTTCATCGCCTGGAAGTTACTCTCTCATGGTTGGAGGGTCATGACTCCTCCAATCTTTTTTGTTGAGTAGAGAACTTTCTTTTTTGTGGCGTATGACCCATTAGAGGTCTTTATCCTCCGATGAGTTGTGCCTCCGAAGAGGATTTGTGCTGCCGATGATGGCTTTGGTTGTTCCCTTGTCCACTTGCTTATGCTTTTTCAGTGATCCTCTTTTTTTTTTTTTTACAAGTGACTTGTTTAATCCAAGGAAATGTACTTCATTGTCAGGCAAGTTCTTAATTGGATGTTTGTTTGTTCAAACGATCTCAATTTATTAGCAATGGCCCGTTTCTGTCGAAATCATTGGCCGTTCAATTGAAGTATTTCCTATCTAGGATTTGAATTTGGAGCTTTTGTGACTTGAAGTTTGGCGAGAATCACTGGGCCTTATTATGTGCAAGTTTCACTTCCATTGTCTGCAAAAATTTAAATCGACATTTCCGCAATACATTTTATGTACTTTTTATATCGAAAATAAAGCAAACATGTAATAATAATAAGGAACACAAGATTTATAGTGGTTCGGCCAGGAAATTGGGCCTACATCCACTTTATATTTTTTCATTATTTACTTGCATCAGTTTTACAATTGCCTTCAATTACAAGAATCATACATTCATAATTCTTTTTACAATATTTCAATAAAATTTTCAAGTAAAGTATGGACGCAAATGATTGCTGTTCCATGCCCTTGGAATTTGATCTCCTTCAACAGTAGTGAGTTTGAATGTGCCGTCAAGAAGCTTCTGACCTATGACATATGGTCCTTCCCAATTTGGCCCAAACACACCTGTCGCTGTCATAATTCTTTTCAGGACTAGGTCTCCAATCTCAAAGTTGCGTTGGCGAACTTTGGAGTTGAAATGTCTGGCTATCCTTTGCTGATGAGCTGCAATTCTGAGATTAGCCTCATCTCTTTTTTCATCAAGGAGATCTAGCGCTTCAAGCTGTAGCTTTTCGTTTTCTGCTTGATTGAAATGGATTCTCCTATGTGAAGGGACCTCTATTTCTACCGGAATCATTGCCTCTGATCCGTATGGTAATGAAAACGGGGTGTGCCCAGTCGCAGTTTTGTGAGTGGTTCTGTATGCCCATAGTGCCAGTGGTAGCTTATCGACCCAACCACCTTTTGCTCTTTTTGATGGTTGACTTAATAATTTTATTCACGGCTTCCACTTGCCCGTTTGCCTGCGGATGAGCCACTGCTGAGAAGCTTTTTCGGATTTTGAATCGCTTGCAAAAATCTTGGAATTCTTAACTTTCAAACTGAGTACCATTGTCTGTAATTATTTTTTGAGGCACACCGTATCTGCAAATGATGTTTTTAGTTACAAAAATTATCATCTTCTTTGAGGTGATAGCAGCCAGTGGTTCAGCTTCTGCCTACTTAGTAAAATAATCTACAGCAACAATGGCATATTTAATTCCAGATTTGGCAGTTGGTAACGGTCCTACAAGGTCTATCCCCCATATTGCAAACGGCCATGGACTGACCATCTGTGTGAGTTCAGTGGAAGGAGATCGAGGAATTTTGGCGAATCTTTGGCATCTGTCACATTTTCGGGAATACTCTGCTGCATCTCGATTAATTTCTGGCCAAAAATATCCGTATCGGAGAATTTTCTTTGCTAATGTTTGACCACCTGAATGATCACCACATTCTCCTCCGTGTACCTCCGCTAGGATTGCTTTGGACTCTTCCCTGGATACACACCGAAGTAATGGCATTGAGAATCCCCGTCTGTATAATCGGCCATCCTGGATTATATATCGAGAGGCTTTTCTCAATAGCTTTTGTCGTTCTTTTAAGTTCCCTGGTAAGGATCCATTGAGAAGATATTCTGTTAACGGAGTCATCCATGATTCTTGCTCTTGAGACATGCTCATGATCCAATCAATGTCCATCTCATCAATGCTAGGAGTCGACAGGACCTCCACCGGAGTTAACCCCAGAAATTGAGCTTCGCCTGTGCTAGAATACTTTGCGAGAGAATCTACTTTCATGTTTTCTTCTCGAGGAATGTGACTTATCATGTAATGATCAAAATTACCCAGGAGTTCCAAAGCCTTTGACAAGTAGGCGGGCAGATTCCCCCCTTTTGCTTGGAATTCCTTTTTGACTTGGCATACAATAAGCTGAGAATCACTGGATATCTGTAACGCTCGGATGTTTAATTCTTTAGCAATCCTTAAGCCAGCGATAAGGGCTTCGTACTCTGCTTCATTGTTTGTCGAAGGAAATTCCAATCTTAGCGCATAGCATAATGATCGCCCTTCAGGGGTCTCAAGTACAATTCCGGCTCCAGAACAGTAGTCGTTTCTCGCACCATCAACATATAGTTTCCATTGGATTGTGGAATCGTCGTCCGTTTCCTCCTCACTGTTACCCTTATCTGTGAATTCTGCGATGAAATCCGCTAAAGCTTGTCCATTGATTGCTTTTCGGGGATGATAAGTGATGTCATACTGACTGAGTTCAATATTCCACTTTAGAAGACGACCCGAAGGATCAGGGCGAAACAGGACCTGCTTTAAAGGTTGATTAGTGAGGACTCTGATAGGATGAGCTTGAAAATATTGCCTTAATTTTCTATATGCAATTAGTAGGCAATAGGCGAGTTTTTCCAACTTAGAGTAATTCATCTCTGCCCCAGTGAGTCTTTTGCTGATATAGTAAACTGGATGTTGAATCCTTTTGTCTTCTCGTATCAGCGCTGCACTTAAAGCATGAGATGATACTGCCAAGTATATAAGAAGATCCTCGCCATCGCCAGGCCTAGAAAGTATTGGAGGTGTTTCCATATGACGAATCAATTCATCAAAAGCTTTTTGGCATTCGGGAGTCCAATCGAAGTTTTTCTTTCCTTTCTTTAGGGCGTCAAAGAATGGGATGCATTTATCTGTGGCCTTGGAAATGAACCGACTCAAGGCGGCGACTTTTCCATTGAGACTTTGCAATTCCTTCTTTGTTCTAGGAGCTTTGACTTCTTTTAATGCAGTAATTTGAGCTGGACTGGCCTCACTGCCCCTAGCGCTCACGATGAAACTTAAAAACTTGCCGGATTCTACTCCAAATGAACATTTTAAAGGATTGAGCTTCATTCTGTATTTCCGGAGGACTGCGAACATGTCTGCTAATTGTTCTATGTGATCCACTGCTTTCTTAGACTTTACTAACATGTCATCGACGTAGACTTCCATAGTCTTGCCCAGTTGCGATTTGAACATAGCATTAACGAGTCTTTGGTATGTTGCCCCTGCATTCTTCAACCCAAAGGGCATAACTTTGTAGCAGTAAAGACCAGTGTCGGTGATAAAGCTCGTATCCTCCTGATCTGGCTCATGCATCATGATCTGGTTATATCCGGAGTAAGCATCCATAAAAGATAACAATTCGTGTCCCGCTGTTCCATCTACCAGTTGGTCGATTCTGGGTAATGGGAAGCAGTCTTTGGGGCAGGCCTTGTTTAGATCTGAAAAATCGATGCATACTCTCCATTTTCCGTTGGCTTTCTTAACCAGTACTGGATTTGAAACCCAATTCGGATAGGCAGATTCTTTAATAAAATTATTCTCCATGAGCCGATCAACTTCTTCTTTTAATGCCGCCGACCTTTATGGACCTTGAGTTCTCCGTTTCTGTTTCACAGGTGTAAATTTTGGATCAATATTTAGAGCATGCACTGCAACTTCTGGGGATATTCCGCACATATCGGCATGAGTCCAAGCAAAAACATTCATATTTGTCTTTAAAAAAGATATTAAGATATTATGAATTGACACATTAAGTTGTGAACCCACATTCAACACCTTGTTTGGGTCCTTTGGGTCAACAGGTATTGGTATTGTCGTCTCCACCGGTACCACTCTATTTTCCCCTGCACAGACTTTTCTAGGGTCCATCTCTTTCCTTGCTCCGCTGTGCTCGCCAGTGTAGGGTCCGCCCTGTAATTGCTACAAGGCTGGTTCTTTGATGCGGACTGGGGCTGCCGCATTCTTTCCCATTTCTCTTTTTCTAGTTTCTCGTAGCTCTGTCAGGTAACACTCTCGCCCAGCATTTTGATCCCCTTTTATAACTCCTACTCCATTGTCTGTAGGGAATTTAATAGTGAGGCACCACGGGGCAAGAACAGCTTTGAACACTGCCAGAGTTGGACGACCAAGGAAAGCATTGTAAGCAGAAAATTCGTCGACAATCACAAAAGTTTGCTTGCGGACCATTTTTCTCCCTCCTTCTCCAAGTTCCACAAACAAATCAATGGTTCCTACCGGCTGTTTTGGCTCCCCAGTGAAGCCAGCGATTTTCTGCGATAAAGCTTGCACATCAGCCATAGGGATCTTCATTTGGTCGAATGTTTTCTTGAAGAGGATATTGCAGGATGCGCCACAATCAATGAGAACTCTTCTGACAATAGCTGGCCCGATACCAGCCGAGATGACTAAGGGGTCCAAGGTAGGAGCTTCAATACCTGCGGAATCCTTAGCTTTGAATACAATATCATCATCAAGAGTTCTTTGTTGCTTCAAGGGCGTAGCACCTTCCAAAACGAATACATCTTCCTCTGTCGGTACATACTTTAAAGCTCGGCTTTATCTTTCCATCTCACCCCAGCTTCTGCCCGCTGGGTGAGGTCCTCCTGTAATGACATTGATAACGGGCCTTCCAGATTCATGCCCTGCAGCCTCCTCAGTCATCCTAGGCTGATGAGTAGGAGCCTGTTGCCCCTGACTTGATGAAGCAGGATTGTTGCTATTCTTTTTCACAAATTGCTGCAGTTTGTTTTCCCTTAGCAACTCTTCAATCAGATTTTTCAACTGGCGGCATTCGTCGGTTTCGTGACCAGGTTGATTATGGAAGCGGCAGAACTTCCCACTTTGTAAAGCCTTTTTTCCGGTCCTTAGAGGAGGAGGTTTAGGAAAGTCAATAGAATCTTTAGTGGCAAGGTAGATACGTTCCGGCGTATCTGATAAAGGAGTATATTCTGATGTCTTGAAGGATCGGGGCTTCTTCAGATTACTCTGCTTCTTCCCATTGTTATTTTCCCTTTTTTGCCCTATAGATTCATTCTTGCGTGGAACAACAGTGTTATCTTCGGCTTTTTCCAACACTGCCTTTACCGGTACGGGACGGCTTTGTAAGCGTATGAATTCATCTGCTTTTTTATAGAACTTTTCAAGGGAATTTGGTTCTTTCATGTTTAGCCATTTCCCAAACTCACTCGACTTGTCAATACCCTTCATCAGATAAGTCAATATCATTCGCGGTTCTGCATTGTCCACCTCAGCTAGCGCTATATTAAAGCGGTTTAAGAAAGATCTGATAGTCTCCCCTGGATTCTGCTCCAAACTTGACAGTGACATGATATCCTTGGCTTTTGAGGCGTATAGTCTGAACTGCTCCTTGAACTTCCGGGTTAAGTCAGAAAACTGATCGATAGATCGGACGGGAAGTTTGGTGAACCAAAGCAGAGCTACACCTTCGAGATACACAGGAAAATATCGGCACTTTATTTCATCAGAGGCTCTGGCACCTGTCATGTGCCAATCATATTTGTATAAGAATTCGTTCGGATCACTTGTCCCCTTGTAAGCTGGAATGGTTGGAGGGACAAACTTCCTTGGGAATTCAGCCTTTAAGATTTTCTCAGTAAACGGAGTTTTACTTGGGGCGAAACCCCATTCTTTCTCGTCTTCAACCCTCTGCATACTCTCTTTCATAATTTGTCGGGCCATTCTAGAAAAATACTCCTCATCATGTCGAGCTCTAGATCCACCAACCTCTGGAAGTGTTTGTTCAAAGGGGCTAGCAGCCCTTTCAGGAGCATTTCTTTCTTCAGCATCACGAATGTTGCCAGCAAAATTCCTTTCATTACCTGCTGGTTGACGGTTTGCCCCAAGCAAATCGTTCAACCTATTCAGGATTAGAGCATTCTGGGCATTCTGAGCCTCGAATTGTGCATTTTGGGCATTTATCTGTTGGTTCAGCCCTAAGATTGCAGCATCCAGCTCTGCCTTTGTGACTCCGACAGCTAGAGTGGCTTGATTCGATATGGGGGAAGCGGAGGTTCCCTCTTGAATATTCCCAGATCTGACAGATCTACTTTTCCTTCCAGGAGCCATAATCTCGGATAGGCTTCTGGTTTTCAAGGAAATTCTCTCTACAAACCTCTGTGAAGCAATGATGATAACTCTCCTGAGTTCGGTTCTCAGTGAAAGCACCAAAAATGTTAACGCTGGAATTTGAACGCTAACACCCCGGTGTGTAAAGTGAGATCTTGAAAGCACCACCCGATAACTCGGGAACATATTATAAGCAGATAATAGTGAAAAAACAGTAAACAACAGCAATTTTATAGTGGTTCGGCTTGAGAGATAGCCTACGTCCACTTTGAATATCTTTATTGACGATTTGATTACAAGTCAATGCAGTTACACTTTGATTACAACACACTTTGAGTTTCAAGTGACTTTGAACAAGTAGCCTAAACTTCAATGTCGATCTGAATCTTTGAACACATGTTTGACATGTTTGATTTCTTCATGAAGTTTCTTGAAGGTATCGAAGCAGTTTAGAATTCAGCAGAGTAACGGCACTTGAAATGAATCAGCCAAAAAGTCCTTTGAATGTTGGGGGTGGCCATGCATTTATAGGCAAATCTGGATAGAAGTTTTTTGCCCAAGTCCTGAGTCGTGACCGACTTAGGCTAAGCCGTGGCCGAGTCAAGTTGAGTCGTGGCCGGTTTATCTGCTTAAGCTTTTGGTCTCTCAATAGTTCGCTTTCCAGAATTCCAAGTCATGAGTCGCTTACGAGTCAGTTCTCATAGGAATAGGTACTGTGGCAATGGAATATGATTCAATGGCTTTAAGTCGCGGACGAGTCATTCTGAGTCATGAGTCGTTAAGTCGTTGACGACTTATCAGGTAACGGTGCATAGGTGAAGCGACTTAGGGACTTATCTTCTTAGGTTGTCAATCCTCTTGAGTCGTTTCTTATGATGGGTCGTGGACTTGTTGAGTCGCTGAGGCGATAGCCTTGATGAGTCGGTAATGCACTGAGTCGGTCTGCCTTGTGAACCGTTAACCCCTTGAGTCGTAACCTTTTAAGTCGCTCTGAGCTTTAGGTCATTGACTTATTGAGTCGGTGACTCGATGAGTCGTGAGGCTTCCTGAGTCGTCTCGTATGAGCCGTGAACTTCGTTGAGTCGGTAACTCAATGAGTCGGCCTGTATCATGAACCGCTAACCTCCATGAGTCGTTCCATTCCTCTAAGTCGCCTTGAGCCTTAGCTCGTCAGCCAATTGAGTCACTACCAGCTGAGTCGGTCCTTTCCTTAAGTTGCTTAAACCCCTTGAGTCGTAAATCCAATGAGTCGTTAAAGACCTTAAGTGGATGAGTCGGCCCAAGTTTCATATCGTTGGAAGAACAGGGTTAACAATAAATTTCTAAAAGCTGTTAGGTATATAGCTTTGATAAAACTATAGTTTTTATCTTTTTTATTTATAAATACACTTGATAGTTTTAGTTAAAAAAATGTCACAGTTGTTTGCCTTATTTATTAAATTCAGACCACTTAAAATTTACAACCTAAAATTACATTTAAGTGCCTATTAAAGAAATTGTTTCAGATAGAAGAGAACAGTTTCAAAATTTCAAAATTGTACTACTAAAATAAGTTGTTTAGATATGTTAACATTACACACTCCCAAAAACATTTGGTGGCTGAATTTAGACGGCACACGATAGAGGAAACCTAAAAATTCAATATTTTTTTGACAAAAGAGGAAGCTTTGTATAGAAATGGATGTCTAGACAGTATTTCATTTACTGAAATCCTAAAATATTAATATAGTTACTCTGAGAAAAGCATTGTTGATCAAATTTCTAAGAATGGAAATCTACCATACTCCAATTATGTACTTAAAAACAACAAAAACAACCAAATCCTACCCAATTTTAATAGTGTAACATTATTTTGAATTACCAATTCAAAAGAAAAACATAAATTTCAAATTTTAAACTGGCAATACCTTATATATACCTAAAAGGATTGCGCGACATAGCAGTTGAGGCGTATGAATAAGCGATGGTTCGAACTTACGATGTTGATCCACTTTTGGTAGTAGGATGGGTCCTGTTGGGAGAAAAAAATTCTAGGGTTTTGAGAAAGCAATAACTTGGTTTGGCTGCGGAGTAAATTTTTGGGTTGGTAGCGTTTGGAAGAGGGTAGGGCTGAAAACGCGAGAGAGGGAGTAACGACAGGGGAAAAAAGTTTGCGACACTTCCAATCAAGCGGTGCGATTTGGGAATGAATAATTAGGGTTTGGAGGATAAAGTAAGTAGCGGATGGGTAGGTACGAACGTAACAAAGTAAAAAAATGCGATATAGATTTGGAGACTGTTCGGTTGCCAAAATTCAAGGGGGCCTATGTGAGCTTGAAATTCAACTCACTAATCATAATATAGTATAGATATCCAATGTTCTATTTTTTTATCGAATAAAATAGATACCTAGCTAGCACAGAGTTTGGTAAACGTCGTAATAATTTCAAGAATCATTTGGATGAACTTTGAATCAAGATTAGTACGTAAAATGAAGGTTACACAGAAGAAGTTGGTCTAATAAACTTATATTTATACAATCTATTAAAGTATTATATTATATTTTTATTATTAGCAGAACCACTTCATTAAATATGTATGTGTATAACAAATTTGCACTAGTTATTATAGTAGTGTAAATGTAAATAATCTCTCAAACTGCTAGAGGGTATGCTTAGAATAATTGGAGAGAAGGCATACTAAGTGTTAGATATTCTATTTTCTATAGAATAAAATAGATGGAATAGATAAAACAGATAACTAGCCCCGCATAAAGTTTAGTAAACCTGATGGGAAAGTAATGGGAATAAAATTTAATATTAGGATGAGGTTAAAAATGAAGTTTACAATTAATAGGCGAGGCATTGTGAATAACATAACTAGGGTCCAGTTTCAAATAAGAAGGCGAAGAAACAGGCAGTGATTGTTATTAACATAACTACAGGTTAGTTTAAATGAATAGGAAACGAAATAGGGATATGCTATTTTTATTAATATGATGAACAACCAATTTGGAAAATTATAATTTGTTCATACAGCTTAATGTTTTTTTTTGAAATGTATGAGAGATAAGAATTTGAAACGGGAGTTAATATGAATTAATAAGGAGAATTTTATTTCTCATGTTCTATTTTATTCATATATTTTTATATATAACAATAGAATTAATTAATCAATGGAATTATAATAGATATGGATTGGTTATTTAGTATGGAATTCATTAATTAATGGATTTATAATACATAGATTGGTCATTTAGTAAGAATTGACATTCAATCAAACATGGAAAGTTGGATGTTCCAATAAGAACTAACACATACCTTTTCAGTTTCTCTCATCGACTACTAATCTCACCACTATTTAATTACTCTTATTGTTAATCAAATTATACTCTTATCGTTTCTTTGCATTTTTATTAGTTATACATCCACTAATTTATTCATTAATAATTTGAAAATATGAAAATGAAATGGTAAATAAGTTGCAGGTAATGCTTCATTTAAACCTAATTATTAAATAAATCACTTTTACTTCTCCCGTGGTATAGTAACTAATATTTGACTAAATGTTCTAAATTCGACGTAAATCTTATAAATCTACATATTTCTTATACCATTGGAACAAAAAGAAAAAAAAAATATTTTTTCTATTGTGAATTTTTTTTTGACCTAAATAGTTATAAAAAAAATTCAAAATGTCAATTATAACTAAGAAAATAAACTTTTTTACCCAAATTGATTTTCAAAAGTTTAATTATGCTAAAATGTAAGTTACTTTTAGGTAGATACTTTTATTTATTAAAATTAATTTCCGACTTCGACTTCTGAAAAACAAAAACAAAAAAAAATCTATTTACTTGATGCAATACAAAGAACCCCAAGTGGGATTGAGTTTAGATTATGGTGGCTGATACTATTTGTCAAGTAGCTGAACAAATATTGCAATCATAATATTTCGTAAGTTAGTAAATCCAAAGATAATAAATGTAAAAAGTACTCTTCCGCACATAAATTTGTAATACACTGTCTGACCCGAGCATTACATCAAAGTAACTCCCGGGTCAGGCTGGAAACCAGCGTGAGTAAACCCATCCAACATGGAATACAAGGCATACAACTCATATAAAACCCGAGGTAACTCGTATTAATTTACAAAATTCACTATTTGTTATAGGCATTACTTATTCCGCACATAAATTTCTACGTATCAAAATTTAGATCAAATAGTCCAATTCATTTATATCATTTCATTCCGGCCTATTGATTTCACATATCAATTTATAAAAATTCGAGGTGGTTTCAGCTATTTTCTAATACACGACTCCGGTCTCTTCAAATTTAATACCATCTTAGCACGAGTCATTTAAGTGAACCACAATTCAATTCTAAATGCAAGATGTCATCCTTTTACACAGAAATTCATCACCATAAATAACAACATTATAAATGTCCATCCAAAAATTTCATGTCACAAACACTTCATATCACAGAATAACATGTCATATCATCCAATAGATATCATCCAATTCAGATATTTACTCAAACAATCATTCATAAGCGATCATTGTTAATTCGTATTATAATTAATAAATTTACTTAAATTAGATCAATTACTTAAGAATAAATCAACTAACTTTGCTTAATCAACCATTAATTAATTTTCAACATTTTAATTAATCAATCATTCTTCAAATATCCATCTTGATTAATCACCTTGATTAATTATCTTAAATTACATAGAGTAATTATCCTTTGATTAATTTCACAAATTAACCTTCCTTGACCATTTCCAGTAATTAACTTTTAATTACTCTCATTTGTTACATTAATTAATTACATTAATTAGTGATCCTTAATTAATTACTTCCACTAATCAGTCTTAATCAATCATAAACAGTGATTAACCATCCTGTAATTACTCATCTTAATTAATTAATTCTTTAATTAATTGTATTAATCCTCTAATTAATCACTCCCAGTAATTAATCCTTAATTACATCGCCTAAGTAGTTAACCTTTAATTTAATTTATTAATTAATCATCTTGAATTAATTTCACTTAACCTATTAAGAATAAACTTGTATTTGTATTAAATACTTACTCAAATCATTTACTTCTTTAAAACCAATTTAGAATATAATTTGAAATATAATTTTTACTTTAAACAAAGCAATTCAACAGTTAATTTTAATATACCTAAATTCATTGAAAAACACTTTTCAAGTATACTTAGTTAAATTAAACAAATATTTATCTATGGAAATCTAAATTTTTATATTCTTTAAACTTATTCATTTAAAACATATTTGAAATATAGTTTAAACATTAATTATATGATTACTTGAGTATAACTAAACAACTTAAAACATGCATATCTAAACTTATTAAATTTCTTAAACTTGATCTAATGTTTATATTGAACATTCTTTTGAATTACAATTTCAAAATCAATTTAGTTAGTTACTTTAAAAATCAATTATCTTAACACTTAAATTTGAAAATATATTAGATTAAACAACCTTAAAATCTTTGATTTACATTTGTCTGAAGAATCTTCTTTTACACTGTACTTGATTTCATTTGCAAACATACTTCGCTCAAAACCAAATCAACAGAATCCCTAGACACTCACGAGACTCTCCCACCCCCACTTCGAATTGCACACGAGAAAATTTCAAGAAATGCCCGAGCCCACACTCTTCTTCCCCAAACCAGATTCTTACTTCAGATTACAACGTGCATGTGCACCGGCAACACCAGCCACCGACGATCGACGCGACAATCCTCAACAACTCCCCGAACACACGCAAACACAATGCGAGCCCAGATTGCACAAAAATCCAACTGTAACGACCCAGAATTTCTCTCATTTGAAATTCTGATGCTTAATTCATTTTAATTATTAACAAGTAAAATTCATAAGTCCAATAATTTATTTTTCGAATATCTAGATTTAGTTCGATAATTAAATCAATAACTTAATATTGAAATTGCGTAAATAATTGGAAATCGGGTTTAATGTGATTAAAATTGATTTGTAAAGTTATATTAAATCATATTAGAGTTAAAACAATGTTTGTGAACTTTTAAAATTGAATTAAAAGTTAAATTGTGAAAATTTAATATTTTAATATTTAATCGACTAGTGAAAATAGTCATTTTTCAAACAGTCTCGGATTTTGACAAAACTAGTTTTATTGGATCCATAATGTTATATTGTTGTAAGATTTCAAATTTCGTATCAATCGTATTTAAGGTTTGTTCGGGCAAGCCAAAACGCATAGAAATTGGTTTAATCGATTTAATTTAAATTTGATCGTTTATTTTCGTAACTCGCACAGATTATCGAATTGGCTCTCCATACCTATTCCATTGTGTTCGGAACGCGGGGTAAACCCTAGAAATGCCAGCCGGCACGCTTCATTTGGAGTTCGAAATTTTTTGGATGAATAGTGTTTGGCGAATTTTCTATAAAATGACTCAGTTTTTTCTAATTGCATCAGAACCCTAGAAGAACTCTAACAGCCATTAACGTTTCTATGGCCGAAAATTCACTTCGTTTCTCTTCGATTTTCTTCCAATCCACACATCGTTTTGAAAAATTATCAACTACAATGTTGTAGAGGGCAGCAAGATCTTCAAGTCCAACGGTTATGATCTTGATTGGAGCAACGAAAAGGCTTCTAAGAGGTCGCGTTCACCATGGGATTGCGCACGATTTTCTATGCAGGAGGAGGGCTGTAACATTATGATTTTATCGGGATCCGATGGTCGGCATTCATGCGTCCACTGTATCAACTGCCGCATAATCGAATACCGGAAAACCTAATTGTTAGGGTAAAAAAGAAGAGGTAGAAGAAAAAGATAAAAGAAGTAAGAAAACAGAATAGAAACAATATCAGAATCTCACATATCGTAGCGGAACAACATGTAATAGATAAATTTATAATCTTTAAAATAAAGAACTATCTCAGTTATTACATCACATTACATTACATCATCAGAGTGTACAACAACAAACAGCGGAAAAGAAATACTATACATTAGTGAATACGCCATGCCATCCAGCTTGCCTCCAGCAACTCCTGAATTCCAAAATATCCTGATAACCTAACTCTAGACTACCCGTGTGGAAATTGGTGGGAGCCCAGAGTTTAGGAAGAGAACAATAAACTCCAGGTCAGTCATGGGACTGGTGTGAGAACTTAAAACAGTTATTATCTTTTAAAACAACAACAACAAAGATAATTTTAAAGTCAATTCGCAATGCTTTTGGAAAATGAGACTATCATAAGACCTCCCGTCACACACACATTGCAAACGCAGAATCGGAGGAGATTTATCCTTATGATAGTCAAAGATGCTTGATACGCATTTAAAAGACACATTTGGTATTATTACTAGTTAAATGTAGGAAAACATTTCGAAAGTAAAGATATAAATCTTAGCCAGCATAGACATTTCGCACTTATGCCTACTATAGCTACCATGTTCAATAGCAGGATACCGCCACATTCCATGGCAGGTTATACAACTAAAACCGTACAAAGATCCTATTGTTTCTTTGGATTTCCAACAAATGGTCAGGCTAAGGAACTTTCTACTGCCACATGGGATCGCCTCTGGCGGGACGTTCCGAGAACTTAACCAGCTCTCTGCCAACACAAGGCCGGGTTACCTTTGTCACTAGGTGACTATTACACGAATATGCCATCCCCCGGTCCCTTTTGACCTTTATCCGAGCGCTCGATAACCAAAATCACACAGTTATAAATATAGTGTGTCAACATCAGTAAGTATCTGGGCTCCATACCATGACACACTATACAAAACTTTTCCCTTCGGAAATCATTTACTATAACAACAGTGTTATAGTCCACCATTTCCTTCTATTTCTCGAAAACGTCTATTCCAACAATGAACGTTGAAATCTATGGTTTCGATACTTACTACATTTTAAAACATCTTTAAATCGTTTTAATTATATTTAAAATATCACTTTTCCAAAATATTTCTTTAATATATTATTCACTCTCCAAAATTGTGAATATATTTCTTATCCAAATTCAACATTTCTACATATTTTATTTAAAGGATTATCCACTGTCCAAATCGTGGATATATTTCCTTTAATAAGCTATAATAATTAACTTATCAAAATAAGTCGATTTCGGATATATAAAACAACGTATATAAATTCCATTTATATTTTATAGCCATTTCAACTTATAAAATCACTTTATTAACAAATTCTATCCATATTCCATTTATACACAAAAATCCAATTTATAAGTTAATTACGTATAAATCTTTTATTTTATAAAATCTATTCATTTTATAACTTCACAATTTATAAATATATAGATTTCATTCACTTATAAAATCCATTTATAGTCCATTTTAACACTTATAAAAACTTGTTTTATAATTCCAATATTTTTACTTTATAAATATCAATTTTATAAATATTTTATATAAATCATTTATAATAATTCAAAAATCCCAATTTAAATCATTTTATAATTTTATCAACCATTTATCTAAAAAAATCACAGTACCAATTTCGCTTCAAGACGAAATATCGCGGTATATGGGATTTATAAAATACTATCCGCTATTATGCGGCGCAATAGGGTCTCATCCGCTATATAATGCGGGAAATCAACTCCAAGTACATATATAATACCAATTCCATATAAGTTGGAATTATCGCGGTATATGTTTTTAATAAATAACCACCGCTTAATAACGGTGTATAATGTCTATTTTAACAATCAATAGATAACAATCATCATTCAAACATACAATTAAGCAATTTTCAATCTAACTAATTTAAAATTAAAATCGAAACTAATTCGATTGAGTGAGAAGTTCTCACCTTGATTTCAATTCCGTTTTCAGCTTTTATTTCGAATAAAATTAAACACGCGTTTAATTTTACCCGAAATTCTCACTATCTCCAAACGACTCCAATTCAGTTCCATCGCGTAGTGCTCGTCGATACGATTCCAATGCAAAAAGTTTCGTGCGTTTTCGACCTCATATAAAGAAGATACACATTTTTAAACATTATACAATTAAATTTACACTTCAAATTATATTTCAAAACCCACATTCATCAGAGCCGTGCATTTATTTTGATGGAATCTTGGTCGTGGGATTTAATTTCTTCCCCGTTCGTAACCTCCAGGCAATGGCCGTGACCAAGAACCCATAGCAAGTGAACTACGGTTTGAAATTGCCACCACCACGCTCGACGAGAAGTTGATCAGCTAGCGCCAAATGGAAGCTCATCTCTCCCTCTACCTTCGGCCACAACTATGGTGAACTCGGCCTCCCCTATCTCCCTGAAATTGCATGCGAACGGCAGGAGGACGTGGGCTAAAATCTCCTCCAAACGACGACGATTCGCCAGATCCACCGTTGGATATCTAGTTCATGCTGTGCTCTACAAGTTTCTAGTTGAAAGTTTCTTGAATTTCTTTGCGGATTTGAAGATAAGAAGAGGAGAGGGACAGTATATTTCGTCCATTGAGAGATGGAAGTGGCGGCTGTAATGTTATGGGCTAGGATTTTGAGTTGTTTGCAAATTAGAAGAGAATGAGTCCTTTTATAGAAAAATTCCAATTTACTATTCATCCCGAATTTTCCTAACTCCAAACGAAGCGTGCCGGCTGGCGTTTCTAAGGTTTACCCCGCATTACGAACACAATGGAACATGTTTCGGAGGCTAATTCGGTCGTCTATGCGAGTTACGACAATAAACGATCGATTTAAAATTAAACGATTTAAACCAATTTCTATGCGTTTTGGCTTGGCCCGAACAAACGGTAAATCCGATTGACACGAAACTTGAAACCTTACAATAATATCAAATTACAGATCCGATGAACTTAGTTTCGTCAAAATCCGAGACTGTTTGAAAAATGGCTATTTTAACTCGTCAATTAAATATTAAAATATTAAATTTTCACAAATTAACTTAAAATTCGATTTTAAAAGTTCTATAACATTATTATAACTCCACATGATATAATAAAATTTTACAAATCATTTTCAATCATATTAAACCCAATTTTCAATTTTTTCTGTAATTTCAACTATTAAATTATCGATTTAATTATCCAATTAAAACCAATTATACGAAATAAAATTTATTCGACTTATAAATTTCGCTTATTAATATTTAAATTCAATGAAATATACAAATTTTAATTAACAGAAATTCTGGGTCATTACAAACTTCCCCCCTTAAAAGAATTTCGTCCTCGAAATTACCAAGTAAGAAAAATTTACAAAATCCGTTAATCTTTCCAAAACAAACCATTCAAATTGGATTTCAAATCTCTTAAGTGTTTAACTTTCCCAAAATTCATAGTTAAACTTCATACAAAAACCCTTCTAAGTTTTCAAATCTATACTTAGCTATAGTTTTCAAAATTTTCCAAAATTACCAAAAATTTCTAACGCCATAAATTTTCAGAAAAATTCTCCAGAATCTCCTTTGCGCGGCTCGATCCAAAAAAATGATAGTATATATATCACAAATATACATCTCATCAAGTGATGATGCATCCCGCAGGGAAAAAAGTGTAAAAGTACGATATTTAATCCGAGATGTGTACCTTATTTATTATTAGGGAGCATATACGGCTAATATAGCGCGAAAGCGAGCTCCAAATGCGAAGTAAGCGCAATCCGCACCTACTAAACACTCAACAAGCCTTGAGAAACATGCATATATCAAAGTAATATCAATATACAACATATAGCAACATAACCACTACATATGTCAATATGAAAAATGCAACAAAACAACAAATGCAACCATCAAACAACAATCATCCAACTAACATCCAACAAATCAATAACCAAATCAATATTCTTTCATTTCTCATTAACATTCAATGAATTGGTTTTTTTTCCATTTTAATCACATTTGATTTGTTGACATTGGGCTTTACAAATATTTATTTATTCATTTCCAAGTAGTATACATTCACTAATTTACATTCATTTTAGTTCACTTCCAAATCAAATTCAATTCTATTCAAATTTATTTGCTTTCAATTTGGATTCAATTACATAGCTTTCAATATTTGCTAATTCAATTTCATCAACACTTAATGAGTTTATATACAATCAACTAACAATCAAATAACAAACAATGTATATCCAATACAACCAAATTCATTCAATTTACTTTCAACATTCAATTTGGTTCAACACTTCTATTTTCAATTGGTTTAACATTTAATTGATTTTCATTCAATTATTCAAATTCTAATTATATTGGCTTTCAATGGACTAACACTTCATTCATTATTTCATAACAACTTATTTACATTCAATTTGATTTACATTCAATTCATTCATTAGTTCAATAGCTAATTCATTTAACAATTTAAAGTTGAATTTCATTTATATAAATCAAGTTCATAATCATCACTTCTCTTAATTAATTTCTTCGATACCACAATCAACTTCATTCAATTTTACTTAAGTTATATTCCATTTAAACATCATTTGTTTAACTTCACTTAAATTTCCACTTATAAGTTCAATTCAGATTTCAATTTTAATTAACTTTTACCAAAGTCAAATTTTCATATCACTATCAAATTCATATTTCATTTTTCTTAACAAAATTGTTTAACCATTTTAACTATTGGTTTCACTTACATTTTCTCATTTTCTAAGTTATACAACTTATATATTTAAACTTCCAAATCCATTTACTTATCCAAAGCTAAATTTATTGTCTCTACCATAAGTTCAAAATTCATTTCACTTATATTCATCAATATCAACTTGGATTTTTTTACTTATTTTCAAATTTGTATAGCACAACAAAACTTCAATTTCAATTTACTATGGTAGCAAATCCATCACACAGAAACTTGAAAATGATACTGATGATGATGATGCAGTCATCACCCTTATTATTTCCCAGTGACAATAGTGAATTCAGTGCTTTAAATTCTTTCAAAAATATTCCTTATAAAATTTCTCTATTTCCCTCTTTACTTTATATAAGATCATTTCGCAATTGTAAATCATTTTAATTAAAATTCCATACATATAATTCATTTTCTTACACAATTCATTCTTTTACATCTGTTGTTTTTATTTAACTTATTCAACAACCAAACAATCAATTTATATGTACTTTAATAATTTCTAAAAAAATTATTTCCTTTATATAAAAATATAATTGAGGTAAAATTATTTCATTTACCCAATTTAAAACGATATCGTGTCGAATTGTTTTGAACAAGTGTTTAGAGATCCCTATCGATAGAGTTGTACGGACTATACCGAACAGAATCCATATACCACTCAACAAACCAATCATCACAACATAAAACAATTTTATATTCACTAACAAATACGCGCTCATATCTATTATTACACTCAACCTCATTCTAGAGTACTACTGACTCTATCTCTATTGAGCAACACCCAACAGAGCCATGGTTGTCGCTTAACCATATCTCTGATACCAGCTGTAACATTAGAATTTTATCGGGATCCGAAGGTCGGCATTCATACGTCCACTGTATCAACTGTCGCATAATCAAATACCGGAAAACCGAATTGTTAGGGTTAAAAAGAAGAGGTAGAAGAAAAAGATAGAAGACGTAAGAAAACAGAACAGAAACAATATCAGAATCTCACATATCGCAGCGGAACATATAATAGATAAATGAATAATCTTTAAAACAAAGAACTATCTCAGTTATTACATCACATTACATTACATCATCAGAGTGTACAACAACAAACAGTGGAAAAGAAATACTATACACTAGTGAATACGCCATGCCATCCGGCTTGCCTCCAGCAACTCCTGAATTCCAGAATATCCTAATAACCTAACTCTAGACTGCCCGTGTGGAAATTGGTGGGCACCTAGAGTTTAGGAAGAGAACAATAAACTCCAGGTCGGTCATGGGACTGGTGTGAGAACTTAAAAAAGTTATTATCTTTTAAAACAACAACAACAAAGATAATTTTAAAGTCAATTCGTAATGCTTTTGGAAAATGAGACTACCATAAGACCTCCCGCTGCACACACAATGCAAACGCAGAATCAGAGGAGATTTCTCCTTATGATAGTCAAAGATGCTTGATACGCATTTAAAAGAAACATTTGATATTATTACTAGTGCAGTGTAGGAAAACATTTCGAAAGTAAAGATATAAATCAAAGAAACATTTGATATTATTACTAGTGCAGTGTAGGAAAACATTTCGAAAGTAAAGATATAAATCTTAGCCAGCATAGACATTTCGCACTTATGCCTACTATAGCTACCATGTTCAATAGTAGGTTACCGCCACATTCCATGCCAGGTTACACAACTAAACCCTTACAAAGATCGTATTGTTTCTTTGGATATCCAACAAATGGTCAGGCGAAGGAACTTCCTACTGCCACATGGGATCGCCTCGGCGGGAGGTCCCGAGAAATTAACCAGCTTTCTGCCAACACAAGGCCGGGTTACCTTTGTCAATAGGTAACTACCACACGAATATGCCATCGCCCAGTCCCTTTGGCCCTTTATCCGAGCGGTCGATAACCAACATCACGCAGTAGTAAATATAGTGTGTCAACATGAGTAAGTATCTGGGCTCCATGCCATGATACCACCCTTTCCAGAAGGAAATGAGATACCCTAAAGGGCGCGACCCACATAACCTTGCCGCATATTCCTGTTTTGACCATTTCCGGGGAGTGAGGTCTGACGAAGTCTCGTCCACAAAGCTAGGCACAAAACCACGCTTTGATCAACAAATGATCAATAAATGATGATCACATAGCAACACTCAGCATGCCATATTACCAAATTGGGAATATATCGCTGATAACCTTCAACTACATAACCTCTGAGCGCGTACGTCTCAGAGAAGGGTGTTAAGCTAAGAGAATAAATTCTCCTCCACCAACAGAAATGTATTTGAAAGAAATCTGCTTTATATCTCAAAATGTAATGTCAGACACGCAACCATACAGGTCTGTTCCGGTTCGAACAGAACCGAAGGCACTTCAAAAGAATCCCTTGCAATCTGGGTATTTACAATCCCGATTGAATTTCCCATCACAAAGGAAATCTCCATACCGCAGCTAACGGTGCAGAGACAATCGATAGGTCATCCTATCGTTTTTATAAATACCCGGTCTTCACCACCGGTCTTCAATGTTATCCATTACGTCGTATCACTATTCGGAATGGGTAATCCGAATAACGAGCGCAATAATTTAAAAATAAGTGTAGCATCTCAATTTCAACCAATTCACAACAAATACCTATTCATAGGTCAATATTTGATAGTCGGTTATTCAACTATCAATCAATATTCACAACATCACCCGATTTCAAATAATTTCCCAAATTATTTATTTTCAAAAAAAAAATCTTTATAAGATATATATCCCACACTTCAGCCATTTGAAAACCAATTTCAAATCAATTTACAACCTTACAACTTTCATTTCAAAATGGTTCATTTAAACCAATTAAATAAATCCTTACCGAATTATTTAATTTACGTTCCAAATCCGTAAATTAATCTCCACACTTCAAAATAAATCAACGTTTATTTTTAACTAATTTCCCACTCTTTTATAAATTCCATTGTGAATTTACAATTCCAAAATATCTACGAATATACGATTTTCAAATCGATTTCTAATATTCATTTTCAATTTATCTTTAAAAGATAAAATCTCAAACATTCACTTCATATTGAAAAAAACATTTCCATACTTATTTAATAATAAGTGTTAACGAAAAAATTTAAACGCTAACACCCTGGTGTATAAGATGCGATTGTGAAAGCACCACCCGTTTGTACGGGAAACAGAAATAAGCAGAAAGTATGTAGAAAAACAGTAAGAGACACAGTATTTATAGTGGTTCGGCTTATAATCCAGCCTACGTCCACTTTAATCTTTTTATCACTAGTTTGATTACAATTCTTTACAAGATCTTTCAATTACAACACACTTCAAGTGATAGGATATGTGAAACAAGTAGCTCAAGCTTTGATGTTGACAATCATCTTCAAATCCATGGTGAATGTGGATGATTCCTTCATGGAGTTCCTTTAGAAGTTTGTTGGATCTAAAAAGCTTTGAAGTCGTCTGGAATTCGGCAGAGTAATGGCGCTTGAAGAGAATGAGCCCAAAAGTCCTTTGCATGTTGGAGATGGTTTCATATTTATAGAGAGTTCTGGGCGGAAAAAGTGCTAAGTCCTAACTCGTGGCCGACTTAAGATAAGTCGTGTTCGACTTAAGGTAAGTCGTCCCCGGGTCACTGAGCCGAGTCTATGGCAGTTCCCCTTTTTTGAACCCATCCCTAAGTTCTAAGTCGTGTGCGAGTTATCTGGCTGCAATTGCTAATTTCCTTTCTTAAGTCGTATACGACTCTTTTTATGTCGTAAGTCGTAGTCGACTTAACTAATTGCAACTGGTTTAAAGCAAGTCTTAACTCGTAGACGAGTTAAGAGGTGTGTCTTTAGGTCGTATCCTCCTTAAGTCGTATAACTTCTTTAAGTCGTAAGGGTCTTAAGTCGTACAAACTGCAGTTATCATTAAGTCGTAGGCCATCAATTTCCTTAAGTCGTAAAGACCTTAAGTCGTTAGCTTTTCTTAACTCGTATGCCTGCTAACTCGTAGAAGATCTTAACTCGCAGAGGATTAACTCGTAGAGGCTTAACTTGTGGAAGATCTTAACTCGTACACTTGCTAATTTGTAGATATGCTAACTCGTAAAGGCTTATCTCGTAAGCTTGCTAACTCGTAGAAGATCTTTAAGTTGTAGGAAGTTGCTGACTCATGTATCCTTTAACTCGTACATGCCTTGAGTCGTACATGCCTTGAGTCGTGGACCTGTTAACTTGTGAACGAGTTAGGGTTAACATTTGCCCCTCGAAGCACACGCTTAAATCGTAAGTCGTGTGCTTCGACTTATCATAACTCGGTCATGTCGTTTCAAATCCCAACCCTTCCAGATATAAAAGCCTGAGTCGTCCTTCTTCCCATCACTTAACCTTTTAAACTGCTTTCTGCCATTAACGCATCTTCAAGCTCTCCGAGGCGATTTCGACCCGATTCATCTCTGATTCTTTCTAGCATCAAACAATCGTAAGAGATCTTGCTTCAAACTTCGACCGTTAACCATTGTTACTTTATGTATTCAGTTCATCATCTTTGGTTTGCCCCATTCAAACCCTGCGAATTCTATTCGAATTGATTACCGATGAACTAAAATTCATCTGATTTGGCCTATGGTGATTCGCGCTCTGGGGCGATTCATAGTGTAACGGGTTAAGGTTGTCGCTGCTGAAGAAGCCAAGGATGAACAGGTTAAGAGATTTGAAAGGGAGGCGAGTTGGTCGAATAGGTTGATTGAAAATAACAAGGGATCGTCTCATATATGACTCGGCTTCTTCCACGTGACTTAGCGATTTCCATGAGCCGTAGCCGGGTTAAGACTTGGAGGATTTCTAGTTGTTTTGGATCAGAGCCTTTCTCCTGTTCCCCGAGTTACGACTTAGGACTTAGAGGATAAGCAGCTTGATGTGTTTGATGGCTGAGGATAGGAACGACTCATCCCTTGAGTCGGTTGCGACTTAGTACTTGAGTCGGTTTTGACTTAGCACTTGAGTCCGATACGACTTAGCACTTGTGTTCGATACGACTTAGCACTTGTGTTTTTTTTTTTTTTTTTTTTTAGGATCCGCTTAAACCTTGAATTGTTGCAGTGATGTTGAACTGTTGAACTTTGATGCCTTCTTTTACAAATTACTTTGACTCGCAAGTTAACAACCTGTCCAATACAACATTTACAGAAAAACCGGGGCGAATATACTGCCATTGATCGCCCTCTTCGAATGACAGATTAGCTAATAACAGTCATTAAACTTAAACAGATTGTGTGAATGAAGTGCTCAACTTATTAACTTCAAGTAAAATACTAAAGCAATACTGAAATAGTCAATTAAAATTGACCAGCTCGCATTAATATTATACTTGAACTAAAGACTAACAAGTTCTGAAATTTTTGTAATCGATCAATCGTCGACTAGTCTTATTTCAGTTATATTTACTTGTTATTTATTTTTTTTAGTTTTTTGCACAACACTTCACACTTTTTTAGGAAACGTGCACCTTCATATTTGAATATCCAGTTGTTTGTGTAGAATGACTTCTCAGGAAGGTGATGCAACAGTTCGGACTGGAGAGGTAACTGTTCTTCCGGCTCCACTGGTTAATCCTCCCGAAAGAGCTCCTACTTCACTATCATACAAAGTTTTTCGCCAGTTGTGTGCTCAGTTTGGTATCGTTGAATCAGATGCCATTCTTCCCGAAAGAAATAACACTGCCGATATAGCTCCTTCTGGCTTTGTGACAATTAACCGGCAAATGTGCCTAAGTGGAGGCATTCCTCCTTTCAACGACTTTTTCCAACAACTTCTCCGTCAACTGGCCATTGCTCCATCCCAGCTGCACCCCAATGGCTATGCCATTCTAATGGGGTTGTGTGTGCTTTTCAGGAGAACACTTGATCGACTTCCAAGCTTTGGTGAAGTTTGGTATCTATGCTCTTTTACTCGGACTAAGGATCATCCTTCCATTACTGTTGTGAGGAGCGCCCGAAACCGCAAACTGATTGTTGGCCTCCCTGATACTGCTCACGGGTTTTTAACCCAATTCTTCTATGTTCGTTGCCCTCCGGGGTTTTATGGTGTGTGGAGAGTTGGAAGTAAGGGCGTTCAGCTTTATTCCTGACACATGTTTTCCTTATAAAATCTTTTCATAGCCTGAGTAGTTAGATGTTAATTTCCCTTTTTACTTTTCAGCGCTTCCACCTCCTTCTAGAGACCCAGGCTATAAGCAAATTTTTGAAAGATTGAATGCTGTGCCAGTAGAAGAGAGGAATATAAAGTTTTTGCTGAGAGATGACTTTTTACATCAATACGGGCTTCTTCACTCTTCTCGCTATACTCAGCCTCATGAAGCCCCGACTGAAGTTCCCGATTCCCCGACTGAAGCATCGGATGCCCCCGTTACTATCGAACAATCTTCATCAAAAGAGTCTAACATCGAAGCTTCATTGGTGAAATGTTCCACCCCTACCGACATTATGGGGTCATCTAGTAAGACGGCACTTGCCCCGATTGAGGAAGAAGAAGAACCTTCACAGCCTCTCGGGGGATTAGCTGATGTAGGAACTGAGAAAACAAGTCTCGCCGAGCATGATGGTGACGATGTTTATGATGGGTTGAGCGACATAATAGTGACCTCACAGGAGCTTTTTAGAGATGACGTGTCTAAAACTATCTCTCCTATAATTGAAGCGACGTCCCTTCTTCGACTAACACCAACACAAACACCAACTCCTCATACCCAAGCTATCATCACCTCTACACCAATGAGTGGTTTGTAGCTTAATGCGCGTAGCTTGCACATCACACAACACTTAGGATTTTTTGGCATTTGTTCATATTTAACTTCTTTTCTCCGGAAGTTTCTAAGACTTGCTATTTTTGCCTTTTCAGATTCCTCTATGGGGCGCAGCGGCAGCGGTTCTTATTACAAGGACTTTCGACGCTATGGAGGGCGTGGCAGCTATGACTACAAGCAATACTATGCCGATCCCAGAGAAACCAATGAGCAGAGAGCTGCGCGAAAAGCTGAAGAGAGGAGAAGGTATGAAGAACGTCATGAGGGAGCGGGCACGCGACATGAATCCTTCCCAAGGGATGATGACTCCCATAAACGTAAAACGCACGATGATAGGGGGAAGAGCCATATTGAGGATTCGAGAAAGCGGACCAAACTTGGCGAGGAGCACGTGCCCGTGACATCTGAGAGACCTGGTGCCTCAGTTTCTATTGACATCCCTTCCAAATCTCCTGCTCTTGAAGGAAGTGGCATCCAAACACTTCTCAACAGGCCTTCATACCATGTTGAAAGGGGCCCCCCGACTTTGCAGAGCCGATTCCCGAACTGGTGTTTGAGGGGGGTACGCTTCGACCTTGATTTGGTCCCCATCGACAAAGAAGCTATGTACAGAAATCTCGATGCTGTCAAGCTTGATATCGATAGAATGTCTGGATGGCAAAAGCTGGTTGATGAACTTCAAAGAGTTAATCGGGCTAACATCGAAGCAATGCTGACCATGGAAAATGACAAATCAGAATGGCAGAAGATTCTTGATCAACACAACGCTGAGATGAAGGAGATAGCCGAATACAATGAAAAACTCGAAGCTGAAGTAAAGCAGCTCAAAGATGATCTTGCCTCTTCTACTAATACTTACACCCAAAGAGAAGAGGTATTGCAAAAACAAGTGCGAGATGCGCACGCCAGCCAGAGGGACGCTGAAGCTAAAGCTGAGAGGTTGGAACAAGCTGTAGAGAACCACCGCACTGATGTCACCCAGCTGCAGAATACACTGAGCGCCCGGGACATGGAGATTGAAGCGCTAAAAGCCCAACTTGCTCAGACCGAAAAAGATCGAGATGAGGCCATGGCTGGCAAAATTGCAGCCGAAGAAACTGCTCAGACCATGGAAAACGATATCAATTCGACTTTATTCGATTTTTATTTACATTGTGTCTTGGGACGCGGCAGCCTCTCTTTTCTTGGTCCTAAGTATGAAATCACCCTGGCCGAGGTGTGGGAAGCTGCTCTTAACATGTTTAAAGACGCCGGGTATGGCGATGAAGATTTTGAGGCGCGTTACCTGGATGAGGGAGCTCGCGCTGCTCTTGCGAAGGGGCGAGAACAACTTGCCAGGATGAGAACTGGAATGGCGGAAGAGGAATGTTCTGGAAAGGAATTAACGCTTACTTCCTCTGTCCAACCTCCAGTTTCTCCTGTGGTTGACATCACGGGTTCTAGCTCCTCTACTCCGCCTGCAACTAAGACAGTAACTGAAACTACAAGTGCACAAGGCGGGGATGAAGGTGGTGAAAGCAACGAAGCACAGCGATATGAAATCAGCCTCAGAGATCCAACTACCCCAGGTAAACTTGACACCGGACCAGCCCAAGTGGTGAACTGCTCGTTCGCTCCTTGTGAACTTGACGATCTTCTTGATTATTTTTCAAATGTCAATGAATTCCCGACTTTTGATTATTCCTCAAATGTTAATGAATTCCCGACTTTTGACGAGCCGTCATCCCCTCTCTTTTCGAAAGATACTGATATTTTAAGTTTTTTCTCCTTTGTAGAGAAAGCACCGAGTCAAACTCAAGCTTCTTCTCCCCCGGTGATCCTTCCTCCATCTCTTCAAGTGGCGCCTCCTTCTGCCTCGCAACCTGGGTCACAAGAAGAACAAATAGAAGCTCTCCATGGCCTGGATGATCCCATTGCTTCGCAAGAGCAAAAAGATGAGGGACTTGAGGGAGGTGACATATCTCCGGAGCGGACTCCTTCTGACGATATAACTTTATCTAAACTTGTCACTCCAGGAAGTGAGTCTTCCTCAAAGAGGAGAAGGAAGCAAGGAGCATCAAGGAGGAGAGGGAAGATAATCACTGCCACTGAAGAGGAGCCAGAAGTTGGGCCAGCTGCGCCTACCTCTCCTTCCTCCCTTATACCCACTGGCCGACCTGAAAAGCTGGTCATTCGGTCGGGTAAAGGGTCCAAAGGCAGTAAAAAGAAGTGAAGACTTTAGCTTTTTGTCTTTTGTATGAACTGGCCGAGAGTTGTGCGGGTATCGGCCTCCGCTTTTATTTTGAGAACCTGTATCTGCATTATAGTTGAATAAAATGATTCTTCGTTTGTACAAGCTTCTGTTTGAATTTGAGAATGCATTTACTATTTATTTTTGCACAAGTTTGTTTATATAGTGTTGCAGCGGGCTTATGGTATGTTGCTTGAGTATTACTCTGCTGATGCATCTATACTACTATACCATGTTGCCCCCATACCTTAAGCTTGCTGCAATATTTTATACTTCGAGGGGACTTGCACTCTTATTTGCTAAAGAATAATTATTTTATTCTTTAAAGAAAATTTTTATAGAGTACAACTCCCTTCGTATAAGTTTTTACGCTTGGTCGTTCGAAGAAATCACTTTTTTCTTTTGCTTATGTGCATATCTCATCAAGTGAATTCCTCTATGTGGTAAAGCGGACCTCTGAAGGGTACTTTAACTTCTTTTCTTTTTACGATCATTTCCCATAGTAGGCAAATTACTTTTCCTTTGAAAGTTAAAGTACGCTTTTGATGAGGATTTTTTTTTATAGAAAGTTGTACCTCTGAGGAGGGATTTTTTCACGTTTCAACACTTGGAAGTTTTATTTCAATCTCGGTGAAACGTGTACCTCCAAAGAGTTATGCTTTAGAAATCCTTTTCACGTTTCAACACTTGGAAGTTTTATTTCAATCTCGGTGAAACGTGGGTTTCCAAAGAGGTCTTTCTTCTTAATTGTGTTCCCGGGAGGGGGTTGTACCTCTGAGGAGGGATTTCTCACGTTCCAACACTTGGAAGTTTTATTTCAATCTTGGTGAAACGTGTACCCCCAAAGAGTTGTGCCTTTGAAGAAAGCCTTTTCACGTTTCAACACTTGGAAGTTTTATTTCAATCTCGGTGAAACGTGTGCTTTCAAGAAGGTCTTTGTTTTTACATTTCAACTTTGGTGAAGTGAAATTCCGAAGAGCGGCTGCTACACTTCAACTCCTGGCGAAATGGGCCTCCGAAGAGGGCTTTTATTTTGTTTACATTTCAACTCTGGTGAAGTGAAATCCCGAAGAGCGGTTATAACACTTCAACTCCTGGTGAAATGGGCCTCCGAAGAGGGCTTTTATTTTGTTTACATTTCAACTTTGGTGAAGTGAAATCCCGAAGAGCGGTTATAACACTTCAACTCCTGGTGAAATGTGCCTCAGAGAGGGTTTTCATCGCCTGGAAGTTACTCTCTCATGGTTGGAGGGTCATGACTCCTCCAATCTTTTTTTGTTGAGTAGAGAACTTTCTTTTTTGTGGCATATGACCCATTAGAGGTCTTTTATTATCCGAAGAGTTGCGCCTCCGAAGAGGACTTGTGGCGCTGATGGTAGCTTTGGTTGTTCCTCTGTTCACTTGCTTATGCCTTTTCAGCGATCCTTTTTTTTTTTTTTTCTTAAGTTTTCATCCCCCTTTTTCTCACAAGTGGCTTGTTTAATCCAAGGAAGTGTACTTCATTGCCAGGCAAGTTCGTGAGAACGGGCACTAGCTTCCTAATTGGATGTTTGTTTGTTTAAACAATCTCAATTTATCAGCAAGGGCTCGTTCCTATCGAAATCATTAGCCGTTCAATTGAAGCATTTCCTATCTAGGATTTGAATTCGGGGTCTTTGTGACTTGAAATTTGTTTGTTGAATGATGGTGAGAATCGCTCGGTCTTATTATGCGCAAGTTTTATCTCCATTGTCTGCAAAAATTTAAATCGATATTTCAGCAATACATTTTGTGTATTTTTATATCGAAAACAAAGCAAACATATAATGATAATAAGGAACACAAGATTTATAGTGGTTCGGCCATGAAATTGGGCCTACATCCACTTTATATTCTTTCATTATTTACTTGCATCAGTTTCACAATTGCTTTCAATTACAGGAATCATACATTCATAATTCTTTTTACAATGTTTCAACAAAATTTTCAAGTAAAGTATGGACGCAAGTGATTGCTGTTCCATGCCCTTGGAATTTGATCTCCATCAACTGTGGTGAGCTTGAATGTGCCGTTAAGAAGTTTCTGACCTATCACATACGGTCCTTCCCAATTTGGCCCAAACACACCTGTCGCAGTCATAATTCTTTTTAGGACTAGATCTCCAATTTCAAAGCTGCGTTGACGAACTTTGGAATTGAAATGTCTGGCTATCCTTTGCTGATGAGCTGCAACTCTGAGGTTAGCTTCATCTCTTTTTTCATCAAGGAGATCCAGCGCTTCAAGTTGCAGCTTTTCATTTTCTGCTTGATTGAAATGGATTCTTCTGTGTGAAGGGACCTCTGTTTCAACCGGGATCATTGCTTCCGATCCGTATGCTAACGAAAAAGGAGTATGCCCAGTTGCAGTTTTGTGAGTAGTTCTGTATGCCCATAGTGCAAGTGGTAGTTTATCGACCCAACCACCTTTTGCTCTTTCGAGTTGCTTTTTGATGGTTGATTTGATGATCTTGTTCACTGCTTCCACTTGCCCGTTTGCCTGCGGATGAGCTACTGCCGAAAAGCTTTTCTGGATTTTGAATCGTTTGCAAAAATCCTGGAATTCCTCACTTTCAAACTGAGTACCATTGTCTGTGATTATTTTTTGAGGCACACCGTATCTGCAAATGATATTCTTGGTCACAAAGCTTATCACTTTCTTAGAAGTGATAGTAGCCAATGGTTCAGCTTCAGCCCACTTAGTAAAATAATCAACCGCAACAATAGCATATTTAATCCCTGATTTAGCGGTTGGTAGCGGCCCAATGAGATCCATTCCCCAAATTGCAAATGGCCATGGACTGATCATCTGTGTGAGTTCGGTAGAAGGTGCTCTAGGAATTTTGGCATATCTTTGGCACTTGTCACATTTTCGGGAGTAATCTGCGGCATCCCGATTAATTTCTGGCCAAAAATATCCGTATCGGAGAATTTTCTTTGCTAATGTTTGACCACCTGAATGATCACCGCATTCTCCTCCATGCACTTCAGTTAGGATTGTTTTGGACTCTTCCCGGGATACACATCGAAGCAATGGCATTGAGAATCCTCGTCTGTATAATTGACCATCCTGGATTATATATCGAGAAGCTTTTCTCAGTAGCTTTTGTCGTTCTTTAGAGTTTTCTGGTAAAGAGCCATTGAGTAGATACTTTGTTATTGGAGTCATCCATGATTCTTGCTCTTGCGACATACTCATAACCCAATCGATATCCATTTCATCAATGCTCGGATTTGACAAAACTTCCACTGGAACTAACCCTAAGGATTGGGCTTCGCCAGAACTTGAGTATTTTGCGAGAGAATCTGCTTTCATGTTTTCTTCTCGAGGAATATGACTTATCGTGTAATGTTCGAATTCACATAAAAGTTCCCAAGCCTTTGACACATAAGCGGGCAGATTTCCTCCTTTCGTTTGAAACTCCTTCTTGACTTGGCATACTATAAGCTGAGAATCACTGAAGATCTGTAACGCTCGAATGTTTAGTTCTTTAGCAATTTTCAAACCAGCAATCAGAGCTTCATATTCTGCTTCATTGTTTGTTGAAGGAAATTCTAATCTTAGCGCATAGCATAATGACCGGCCTTCAGGAGTTTCAAGAACAATTCCAGCACCTGAACAGTAATCATTTCTTGCGCCATCTACAAATAACTTCCATTGGGTTGGGGAGTTCTCGATTGTTTCTTCCTCGCTGTTACCCTTGTCTGTAAATTCTGCAATAAAATCTGCCAAAGCTTGTCCGTTGATCGCTTTTCTAGGATGATAAGTGATGTCATATTGGCTCAATTCAATATTCCACTTTAAAAGGCGGCCCGAAGTCTCAGGGCGAAACAAGACTTGCTTTAAAGGTTGATCAGTGAGGACTTTGATAGGATGAGCCTGGAAATATTGCCTCAACTTTCTTGAGGCAATCAATAGACAATAGGCGAGTTTTTCCAACTTGGAGTAATTCATTTCTGCCCCAGTGAGTCTTTTGCTGATATAGTAAACTGGATGTTGAATCCTTTTGTCTTCCCGTACCAGCGCTGCACTTAAAGCATGAGATGAAACTGCCAAGTATATAAGAAGATCCTCGCCATCGCCGGGCCTGGAAAGTATTGGAGGCGTTTCCATATGTTGAATCAATTCTTCAAAAGCTTTCTGGCATTCGGGAGTCCAGTCAAAGTTTTTCTTTCCTTTCTTTAGAGCGTCGAAGAATGGAATGCATTTATCAGTAGCTTTGGATATGAACCGACTTAAGGCGGCAATTTTTCCATTGAGACTTTGCAATTCCCTCTTTGTTTTAGGAGCTTTGACTTCTTTTAGAGCAGTGATTTGAGCTGGACTAGCTTCAATGCCCCTAGCGCTCACGATGAAACCCAAGAACTTCCCAGATTCTACCCCGAAAGAACATTTTAAAGGGTTAAGCTTCATTCCGTATCTTCGGAGAATTGCGAACATTTCTGCTAAGTGTTCGATGTGGTCCACTGCTTTCTTAGATTTTACTAGCATGTCATCAACGTAAACTTCCATAGTCTTTCCCAACTGCGGTTTGAACATAGCATTAACCAGTCTTTGGTATGTTGCCCCCGCATTCTTCAACCCAAAGGGCATAACTCTGTAACAGTAAAGACCGACATCGGTGATAAAGCTTGTGTCCTCCTGATCTGGCTCATGCATCATGATCTGATTATATCCGGAGTAGGCATCCATAAAAGACAACAATTCATGACCCGCTGTTCCATCTACCAGTTGATCGATCCTGGGTAATGGGAAGCAGTCTTTGGGACAGGCCTTGTTTAGATCTGAAAAGTCGATGCACACTCTCCATTTACCATTGGCTTTCTTAACTAGCACTGGATTTGAAACCCAATTTGGATAGGTAGATTCTCTGATGAAATTATTCTCCATGAGCCGGTCAACTTCCTCTTTCAATGCTGTCGACCTTTCTAGACCTTGGATTCTTCTTTTCTGCTTTACTGGCGTGAACTTTGGGTCAATATTCAGAGCATGTACCGCAACTTCTGGGGATATTCCGCACATATCGGCATGGGTCCAAGCGAAAACATCCAGGTTTGCTTTCAAAAAAGATATCAAGGCATTCTGAACTGACACATTAAGTTGTGAACCCACATTCAGCACCTTGTTTGGGTCCTTCAGATCAACGGGCACCGGTATCGTTGTTTCTGCTGGTACCACCCTACTCTCCCCCGCACTGGCCTTTCTAGGATCCATCACTTTTCGTGCCCCGCTATGCTCGCCAGTGCAGGGTCCGCCCTGTAGTTGCTATAGGGTTGGTGTTTTGATGCGGATTGGGGTTGCCGCATCTTTTCCCATTTCTCTCTTCCTTGTTTCTCGCAGCTCTGTCATATAACATTCTCGCCCAGCGTTCTGGTCTCCTTTAATAACTCCTACCCCATTGTCTGTAGGGAATTTAATAGTAAGACACCATGGGGCAAGGACAGCTTTGAATGCAGCAAGAATAGGTCGACCAAAGAAAGCATTATAAGCAGAAAATTCATCTACTATCACAAAAGTCTGCTTGCGAACTACTTTTCTTTCTCCTTCTCCGAGTTCCACAAGCAAGTCAATGGTTCCTACTGGTTGCTTTGGCTCCCCAGTGAAGCCAACAATCTTCTGAGATGAGGCTTGCACATCCGCCATCGGGATTCTCATCTGGTCAAACGTTTTCTTGAAGAGGATGTTGCAAGATGCGCCGCAATCAATAAGAACTCTTCTGACAATAGCCGGTCCAATACCGGCCGAGATGACTAACGGGTCCAAAGTAGGGGCCTCAATGCCCGTGGAATCTCTAGCCCTGAACACAATATCATCATTAAAAGTCCTTTGTTGTTTCAGGGGTGTAGAGTCCTCTAAAACAAAGACATTCTCTTCAGTTGGCACATGTTTCAGAGCTCGAGTGTACCTCTCCATTTCACCCCAGCTTCTGCCTGCTGGGTGGGGTCCTCCTGTGATGACATTAATAACTGGCCTTCCAGATTCATGTCCTGCGGCCTTCTCATTTGTCCTGGGCTGATGAGCAAGAGCTTGTTGCCCCTGACTTGACGAAGCAGGATCATTACCACTCTTCTTCACAAATTGCTGCAGCTTATTTTCTCTTAGCAATTCTTCGATTATATTTTTCAATTGACGGCAGTCGTCTGTGTCATGACCAGGCTGATTATGGAAGCGACAGAACTTCCCACTTTGCACAGCTTTTCTTCCGGTTCTGAGAACAGGAGGTTTGGGATACTCAAAAGAATCTTTTGTAGCCAGGTAGATGCGCTCTGGTGTCTCTAACAAAGGAGTATATTCTGATGGCTTGAAGGATCGAGGCTTCTTTGAATTGTGTTGTTTCCTTCCATCATTATTTTCTCTTTTCTGTCCCACAGATCCATTCTTACGTGGCGCAGCAGTGTTGTCTTCAGCTTTCTCTACTGTTGCCTTTGCCGGGACAGGACGGCTTTCCAAACGCATGAATTCATCCGCCTTTTTGTAGAACTTTTCCAGAGAATTTGGCTCCTTCATGTTCAGCCACTTTCCGAATTCACTTGACTTATCAATAGCTCTCATCAAATAGGTCAAGACCATGCGGGGTTCTGCATTATCCACCTCAGCTAACGCTATATTAAAGCGATTTAAAAAAGACTTGATAGTTTCCCCCGGATTCTGTTCCAAACCGGATAACGACATGATGTCTTTTGCCTTTGAAGCATATAGCCTAAATTGCTCTTTAAATTTCCTGGTTAGGTCTGAAAACTGATCGATGGACCGGACAGGCAGTTTTGTGAACCAAAGCAGAGCTACCCCTTCCAAATACACAGGAAAATAGCGGCATTTTATCTCGTCAGAAGCTCTGGCACCTGTCATGTGCCAATCATATTTGTACAGGAACTCATTTGGATCACTTATCCCTTTGTAAGCTGGAATGGTCGGAGGGACGAACTTCCTTGGGAATTCAGCTTTTAGGATCTTTTCAGTAAACGGAGTCTTGCTCGGAGCGAAACCCCACTCTTTCTCATCTTCGACCCTTTGCATACTTTCTTTCATAATCTGTCGAACCATACCAGAAAGATATTCTTCGTCATTCCTATTTCTGGATCCTCCAGCTTCAGGCAATGTCTGTTCAAAGGGGCTAGCAGCCCTTTCGGGAATGTTTCTAGTTTCAGCATCATGGACATTACCGACAAAGTTCCTTTCATTATTCGCAGGTTGACGGTTTGCCCCGAGCAAATCGTTTAACCTATTCAGAATCAGAGCATTCTGAGCATTCTGAGCTTCCAATTGCGCGTTCTGGGCATTTATTTGCTGATTCAACCCAAAGATAGCAGCGTCCAATTCCGCTTTTGAAACTCCAACAGCTGGAGTGGCTTGATTTGGTGTTGGGGAAACGGAGGTTCCCTCTTGAATGTTTGCAGATCTCACAGATTTACTTTTCTTTCCAGGAGCCATGATTTCGGATAGACTTCTGGTTCTTAAAGAAACTTTATCTACAAATCTTTCTGAAGCAATGATGATAGATGTCCTGAGTTCAATTCTCAGTGAAAGCACCAAAATGTTAACGAAAAAATTTAAACGCTAACACCCTGGTGTATAAGATGCGATTGTGAAAGCACCACCCGTTTGTACGGGAAACAGAAATAAGCAGAAAGTATGTAGAAAAACAGTAAGAGACACAGTATTTATAGTGGTTCGGCTTATAATCCAGCCTACGTCCACTTTAATCTTTTTATCACTAGTTTGATTACAATTCTTTACAAGATCTTTCAATTACAACACACTTCAAGTGATAGGATATGTGAAACAAGTAGCTCAAGCTTTGATGTTGACAATCATCTTCAAATCCATGGTGAATGTGGATGATTCCTTCATGGAGTTCCTTTAGAAGTTTGTTGGATCTAAAAAGCTTTGAAGTCGTCTGGAATTCGGCAGAGTAATGGCGCTTGAAGAGAATGAGCCCAAAAGTCCTTTGCATGTTGGAGATGGTTTCATATTTATAGAGAGTTCTGGGCGGAAAAAGTGCTAAGTCCTAACTCGTGGCCGACTTAAGATAAGTCGTGTTCGACTTAAGGTAAGTCGTCCCCGGGTCACTGAGCCGAGTCTATGGCAGTTCCCCTTTTTTGAACCCATCCCTAAGTTCTAAGTCGTGTGCGAGTTATCTGGCTGCAATTGCTAATTTCCTTTCTTAAGTCGTATACGACTCTTTTTATGTCATAAGTCGTAGTCGACTTAACTAATTGCAACTGGTTTAAAGCAAGTCTTAACTCGTAGACGAGTTAAGAGGTGTGTCTTTAGGTCGTATCCTCCTTAAGTCGTATAACTTCTTTAAGTCGTAAGGGTCTTAAGTCGTACAAACTGCAGTTATCATTAAGTCGTAGGCCATCAATTTCCTTAAGTCGTAAAGACCTTAAGTCGTTAGCTTTTCTTAACTCGTATGCCTGCTAACTCGTAGAAGATCTTAACTCGCAGAGGATTAACTCGTAGAGGCTTAACTTGTGGAAGATCTTAACTCGTACACTTGCTAATTTGTAGATATGCTAACTCGTAAAGGCTTATCTCGTAAGCTTGCTAACTCGTAGAAGATCTTTAAGTTGTAGGAAGTTGCTGACTCATGTATCCTTTAACTCGTACATGCCTTGAGTCGTACATGCCTTGAGTCGTGGACCTGTTAACTTGTGAACGAGTTAGGGTTAACAATAAGTAATTCACCAATCTATTTATTTTCAACATTTTGAAAATATTCAATATACTTAAATCCAAATTAAGTATATATTTTATTTTATATGGAAAACATTCTCTTAAACACATTTATTTGGGTCAAAACGAACGTTACGTCAAACATCGTTACGACAACCCAAAATCACTAGTATGGGGATACAAAATTATATAGATATATAAATCCCAATACTATACAAAACTTTTCCCTTCGGAAATCATTTACTATAACAACAGTGTTATAGTCAACCATTTCCTTCTATTTCTCGAAAACGCCTATTCCAACAATGAATGTTGAAATCTATGGTTTCGATACTTACTACATTTTAAAACATCTTTAAATCGTTTTAATTCTATTTAAAATATCACTTTTCCAAAATATTTCTTTAATATATTATTCACTGTCCAAAATTGTGAATATATTTCTTATCCAAATTCAACATTTCTACACATTTTATTCAAAGGATTATCCACTGTCCAAAATCGTGGATATATTTCCTTTAATAAGCTATAATAATTAAATTATCAAAATAAGTCGATTTCGGATTTATAAAACAACGTTTGTAAATTCCATTTATATTTTATGGCCATTTCAACTTATAAAATCACTTTATTAACAAATTATATCCATATTCCATTTATACACAAAAATCCAATTTATAAGTTAATTACGTATAAATCTTTTATTTTATAAAATCTATTCAGTTTATAACTTCACAATTTATAAATATATAGATTTCATTCACTTATAAAATCCATTTATAATCCATTTTAACACTTATAAAAACTTGTTTTATAATTCCAATATTTTTAATTTATAAATATCAATTTTATAAATATTTTGTATAAATCATTTATAATAACTCAAAAATCCCAATTTAAATCATTTTATAATTTTATCAACCATTTATCTAAAAAAATCACAGTACCAATTTCGCTTCAAGACGAAATATCGCGGTATATGGGATTTATAAAATACTATCCGCTATTATGCGGCGCAATAGGGTCTCATCCGCTATATAATGCGGGAAATCAACTCCAAGTACATATATAATACCAATTCCATATAAGTTGGAATTATCGCGGTATATGTTTTTAATAAATAACCTCCGCTTAATAACGGTGTATAATGTCTATTTTAACAATCAATAGATAACAATCATCATTCAAATATACAATCAAGCAATTTTAAATCTAACTAATTTAAAACTAAAATCGAAACTAATTCGATTGAGTGAGAAGTTCTCACCTTGATCTCAATTCTGTTTTCAGCTTTTATTTCGAATAAAATTAATCACGCGTTTAATTTTACCTGAAATTATCACTATCTCCAAACAACTCCAATCCAGTTCCATCGCGTAGTGCTCGTCGATACGATTCCAACGCAAAAGGTTTCGTGCATTTTCGACCTCGTATGAAGAAGATACACATTTTTAAACATTATACAAATCAATTTACATTTTAATTTTAAATTTCAAAACCCACATTCATCAGAGCCGTACATTTCTTTTGATGGAATCTTGGTCGTGGGTTTTAGCTTCTTCCTCGTTCGTAACCTCCATGCAATAGCCGTGACCAAGAACCCATAGCAAGTGAACTAGGGTTTGAAATTGCCACCACCACGGTCGACAAGAAGTTGATCAGCTAGCGCCAAATGGAAGCTCATCTCCACCTCTACCTTCGGCTGCAACTATGGTGAACTCGGCCTCCCCTATCTCCCTGAAATAGCGTGCGAACGGCAGGAGGACGCGGGCCAAAACTCCTCCAAACGACGACGATTCGCCAGATCCACCGTTGGATATCTAGTTCATGATGTGCTCTACAAGTTTCTAGTTGAAAGTTTCTTGAATTACTTTGCGGATTTGAAGAAAAGAAGAGGAGAGGGAGAGTGTATTTCGGCCATTGAGAGATGGAAGTGGCGGCTGTAATGTTATGGGCTAGGGTTTTGAGTTGTTTGCAAATTATAAGAGAATGAGTCCTTTTATAGAAAAATTCCAATTTACTATTCATCCCGAATTTTCCGAACTCGAAACGAAGCATTCCCGCTGGCGTTTCTAAGTTTTACCCTGCGTTCCGAACACAATGGAACATGTTTCGGAGGCTAATTCGTCGTCTGTGTGAGTTACGGCGATAAACGATCGATTTAAAATTAAACCGATTTAAACCAATTTCTATGAGTTTTGGCTTGCCTCGGACAAACGGTAAATCCGATTCACACGAAACTTGAAACCTTACAATAATATCATACTACGGATCCGATGAAACTAGTTTCGTCGAAATCCGAGACTGTTTGAAAAATGGCTATTTTAACTCGTCAATTAAATATTGAAATATTAAATTTTAACAAATTAACTTCAAATTCGATTTTAAAAGTTCTGTAACATTATTATAACTCCAACATGACATAATAAAATTTTACAAATCATTTTCAATCATATTAAACCTAATTTTCAATTATTTCTGTAATTTCAACTATTAAATTATCGATTTAATTATCCAATTAAATCCAATTATTCGAAATAAAATTTATTCGACTTATAAATTTCACTTATTAATATTTAAATTCAATTAAATATACAAATTTTAATTACCAGAAATTCTGGGTCGTTACAATGGCCGAGTTCAACCATACTCGGGCTGAAGGTAGCAGAAGTGATTGGCTTCGAGATGGAAGGCGTTGATCGAGCTGAAAGGTGGTGTGGTGGTCGCATGAATTTGTGGTAGTAGGCGGCCTATGGGATTCACGTTCGAACGTGATGCCTGGGAGTGGAAGAAGGATGTGGGCGGTCGAGATTGCAGGAAGGAGATCGAACGGTCCAGATTAGTTTAGGTTTGAAATAATAAAAGAAAATGTAAATTTAATTATATTAAGTTCGTATAAACTTTGTAATAACATAACTTTTCCATACGAGTTCGAAAACGCACGAAACAACTTGCGTTGGCTTCGTTTTGTCGAGCACTACGCAATGGAGCTTGTTTGGAGTCATTTGGAACTAGTGATAATTTCAGTTAAAATTAAACGCATGTTTAATTTTATTCGAAATAAAACGATACAACTATTATCGGAAACTCAAAGTGAGAACTTCTCACTCAATCGAATTGTTTCGATTTAAATTTTGTATAGTTAGATTTAAAATTGCTTGATCGTGTTGATGGTGTGATTGGATGATAGTTGTTATCTGTTATATTGAAATAGACCCTATAAGCCGCATATTAAGCGGATGTTATTTATTAAACACATATACCGCGATAATTCCAACTTGATATGGAATTGGTATTATATATGTAATTGGAGTTGATTTCCCGCATTATATAGGGGATGATACCCTATTGCGCCGCATAGTAGCGGATAATATTTTATAAATCCCATATACCGCGATATTCCGTCTCAAAACAGAATTGATATTATGCTAACATCTTTGGATGCTGGGAAATAGGTTGGAGGGATCCAACTGGGCTCCTCAAACTTTTGAATTTATTTCAATGTTGTGTGTTGATCTATTTATAATCTGCGTGATTATCTTGGTGATTGAAATCGTTAAAGGCTAAAACTTAGCCAAATATATTTTTGGTATCGTTAGATGCCGAAAATAAATAAAATTGGATTTTTGAAAATTTAAGTTGAGAATTCATAATAAAATTTAATTTTGGAATTGATTCATTTTAAATAAATAAACGTTGTAATTTTGATGTTTATGAAAATTATGATTTTTGTGAAATATAACCGAAATGTGATTTTTGAAATAAGTAGTTGATTAATTCATAAAATGGTTTCAATTGGGATTTTTTAATTATTATAAATGATTCATATAAAAGATTTATAAAATTGATATTTATAAATTAAAATATTGGAATTATAAAACGAGTTTTTATAAGTGTTAAAATAAAGTATAAATGGATTTCATAAGTGGATGAAATCTGTAGATTTATAAATTATGAAGTTATAAAATGAATAGATTTTGTAAGATAAAAGATTTATAAGAAATTAACTTATAAAATGGATTTTGGCGTGTAAATGGGATATGGATAGAATTTGTAAATAAAGTGATTTTATAATTTGAAGTTGTTATAAAGTATAAATGCAATTTATAAACGCTGTTTATAAATCCGAAATCGACATATTTTAATAAGTTTAATTATTATAGCTTATTAAAGGAAATATATCCACGATTTTGGATAGTGGATAATCCTTTAAATAAAATATGTAGAAATTGAATTTTGTTAACGAAGTATATTCACGATTTTGGATGGTGAATAATATATTAAAGAAATATTTTGGGAAAGTGATATTTTAAATAGAATTAAAACGATTCAAAAATGTTTTAAAATGTATTAAAAATCGAAATCATAAATTTCAACATTCATTGTTGAAATAGGCGGTTTCGAGAAAAAAAGGGAATGGTGGACTATAACACTGTTGTTATAGTAAATGATTCTCGAAAGAAAAAGTTATGTATAGTATTGGGGTTTATATCTATCTTAAATTTTAAATCTCTATACTAGTGATTTTGGGTTGTCGTAACGGTGTTTTATGCAACATTCGTTTTGACTCAAATAAATGTGTTTAAGAGAAGTTTTCCTTAAAGAATAAAATATATACTTAATTGTGATTTAAGTATATTAAATATTTTCCAAATATTGAAAATAAATAGATTGGTGAATTACTTATTATTAAATAAGTATAGAAATGTTTTCCAATATGAAGTGAATGTTTTGAGATTATATCTTCTAAAGATAAATTGAAAGTGAATAATTCAAATCGATTTGAAAAATCGTATACAAAGTGAATATTTGGAAATGTGAATTCACAATGGAAATTTGTAAGGGGATTTTTTTTAAAAATAAACATTGATTTACTTTTAAAAGTGTGGAATAAATTTACGGATTTGGAATGTAAATTTAATAAATCGGTAAGGATTTATTTGATTGGTTTAAATGAACCATTTTGAAATAAAAGTTGTAAAGGTGAAAATTGATCTGAAATTTGTTTTCAAATGGTTGAAGTGTGGAAATTATGTCTTGTAAAGATATTTTTGAAAAATAATAATTTGGGAAATTATTTCAAATCGAGTTATGTTGTGAATAGTGATTGATAGTTAAATAACCGACTATCAATATTGACCCTTGAATGGCTATTTGTTGTGAATTGGTTGAAATTGAATGCTACACTTATTTTTAAATTATTGCGCTCCTTATTCGGATTACCCATTCCGAATAGTGATACACGTAATGGATAGCATTGAGGACCGGTGTCGAAGACCGGGTATTTGTGAAAACGATAGGACGACCTATAGATTATCTCTGCACCGCTAGCTACGGTATGGAGATTTCCTTTGTGATGGGAAATTCGATCAGGATTGTGAATACCCGGATTGCAAGGGCTTCTTTGGAAGTGCCTTCGGTTTTGTTCGAACCCGGAACAGACTTGTATGGTTACGTGTCTAACATTACATTTTGAGATATAAAGCACATTTCTTTCAAATACATCTCTGTTGGTGGCGGAGAATTTATTCTCTTAGCTTAACACCCTTCGCTGAGACGTATGAGCTCAGAGGTTATGTAGTTGAAGGTTATCAGCAATATACTTCCAATTTGGTAATGCGGCATGCTGAGTGTTGCTATGTGATGATTATTTATTGATCATTTGTTGATCAAAGCGTGCCCTTGTGAAAAAGCGTAGCTTTGTGGACGAGACTTCGTCAGACCTCACACCCCGGAAATGGTCGAAACAGGGATATGCGACAAGGTTATGAGGGTTGCGCCCTTTAGGGTATGTCATTTCCTTCTGGAAAAGGGTGGTGTCAGGTATGGAGCCCTGATGCTTAGCTATGTGGTTGATCCAATCTCATTTTCTGTGTGGTTGTTGCTTTGTGATCGAGGGCCCTCGGATAAAGGTCCCAAAGGACCGGGGGGTGGCATATTCGTGTAGTGGTTACCTAGTTAAAAAGGTAACCCGGCCTTGTGTTGGCAAAGAGCTGGTTAAGTTCACGGGACGTCCCTCCAGAGGCGATCCCAAGTGGCAGTAGGAAGATCCTCAGCCTGACCATTTGTTGGAAATCCAAAGAAACAATACGAGCCTTGTACGGTTTTAGTGGTAGAACCTGCCATTTAATATTGTAGCTATAGTAGGCATACTATAATGGTACCTATGCTGGCTAAGATTTATATTATACTTTCGAAATGTTTTCATTACTATGCACTAATAATAATATCAAAAATGATTTGTTTTGCGTTGTAAGCATCTTTAACTATCATAAGGAGAAATCTCCTCCAATTCTGCGTTTGTATTATGTGTGTGCGGGGAGGCCTTATGGTAGTTTCATATTCCAAAAGCATTGCGGATATTTTTCATTTCCCTTGTTGTTGTTTTAAAAGATAAATAACTATTTTAAGTTCTCACACCAGTTCCATGACTGACCTAGAGTTTATTGTTCTCTTCCTAAACTCTGGGTGCCCATAATTTTCCACACGGGCAGTATAGAGTCAGGTTATCAGGTCATTATGGATTCAAAAGTGCTTTGGAGCTCAAGTGGCGAGTTGGATGGCGAGATGTACCACTTGTATATGATATTATTTTTTCCGCTGTATAATTCACTGGTAAGGACATGTTTGTATAACAGTCCATTGTTTTGTTGTGTTGTATATTGTTGTTGTATACTCTGATGATGATGTAATGTAATAACTTAGATAGTTCTTTGTTTTAATGATTATAATTTTTTTTATTATATGTTGTTCCGCTGCTATATGTGAGATTCTGATATTGTTCTCTTCTGTTTTCTTACTTCATCTATCTTTTTCTTCTCCCTCTTCTTTTTAATCCTAACGATTCGGTTTTCCGGCATTCGATTGTGCGACATTTGATACAGTGGACGTATTAATGTCGACCTTCGGATCTCGACAAAATCGAAGATGTTACAAGTGGTATCAGAGCAATTGGTTAAGTGACAACCTTGGCTTGGTTGGGGATTACTCATTAGAGATAGAGTCATCGGTACTCTAGAATGAGTTGAGTGTAATAATAGATATGAGCGCGTATTTGTTAGTGAATATGAAATTGTTTTGTTTGTGTTGACCTATCAGTTGATTGTTTATAGATTCTGGTCGGTGCAGTCTAGCTAAATGTATCGATAGGGGTTTCTAAACTCTTAAACGAGATAAACCGACATAGTATCATTTTAAAAATTGGGTAAATCAAATAATTTTACCTCGATTATAATTTATATATATAGGAATAAATTTTCAGAATTATTAAAGTGTATGTAAAAATTGAATTGTTTGATTGTTCAAAATGTAAGAAAATATATAAGTGAATCAAAGTTGTTCGAATAATCAGAATAAAAACAACAATTGTGAAATAATAAATTATATAAAAGCAACAATTGTATAAGTATAGAGTTATAATTGAAATGATTCACAATTATGGAAAAATCTTGTATAAGTAAAGGGAAATAGTGAAATTATATAAGCAAGATTTATAAGTGTGATTTATAAATAAAAGAAAATTTGAAAGAACAAAAAGCATTGAATTCACTACTATTGTTGGGAAATAATAAGGGTGATAGCTAAAGCATCATCAGTATCATTTTCGAGTTTCTGTGTGATGGATTTGCTACCATAGTAAATTGAAATTGAATTTTGTTGTGATAAACAAATTTGAAATTAAAACCCAAGTTGTAATTGATAAATAAAAGTGAAATGAGTTTTGAACTTATAATATGAGATAATAAAGATTTGACTTTAGTAAAGTTGAAATGAAATTTGAATTAGCATGATAAATGTATGATTTGAAATTCAACTAAAGGAAGTTAAATAAATTAAATTAGATTTGGAAGTTGAATAATAAGTTGTATAACTTATTAAATGTGAAGATGTAAGAAAAAAAAATTTATTAAAATGGTTAAACAACTTTGTTAAGAAAAACGAGGTATGAATCTGAATAAGGGATGAAATTGACTTTGGTAATAGTTAAATAGAATTTACTTTGGAGTTGGAATTTGAATTGGATTTTAACTGGATTAGATATATTGTTGAAATGGAAATTTAAGTTAAGTTAATAAAATGATGTTTAAAAGGAATATAACTTAAGTGATGCTGAATAAAGTTGATTTTGGTATTGAATTAAAATAATGAAATTAATTGAATGAATATGAATTTGAATTATGCAAAGGAGATTCAACTTTATTTGTAAAATAAATTGGAAATTGAGCTAATGAATTGAATATTAATCAATTGAGTGTAATGAATTGATATAGAATAATGGATATAAGTCTTAATTCATTTAAGACTAATTTAATCTTAAACCAAATTGAAGGTAAACAAAGTGAATATGAATGTTGAATGTAAAGAGAATAAATTTGGCCTTGATAATTATACATTGGTTGTTAGATTATTGTTAATTGATTGAATAGAAATTCATATGCAATTGAATGAATAAAATTGAAAGCTAAAGCAATTAAATTCAAATTGGAAGTTAAGTAAATTTAAATTGAATGGAAATTGATTTGAATTGAAAGTAAACAAATGTGAATGTAAATTAGTGAATGTAAACTAATTGGAAATGAATAATTGAATGTCGTTGTATATGAATTGGTTGTAAACAATTACAAGTAATGTTGAAATCATATAAGTTGTTTATAAACCTTGTTTAGTACGCATTTCTTTTAATATGCATGTGTTGTAGTTGTTTAAAAGAGTAAAATGTTAACAACTTCTTATATATGCCACTTACGTGTTTATATTGAGTAATTACAGGTACCGGGGCTACCGTTGTAGGGATTTGGTTGCGCAAAACGCTAAATAAATAACTGCTTTGCTTAAAAATGCTAAAAAGGTACGCCTACGCAATAAAAATAGGAAATACGAACTGTTTTTCTATTTTCCGATCGTGTGGGTCGATGTAAATATATTTATATCTATTGTGATATTGTAAATTCTCAATTTCTTTCCAACTTCAAATCATATTCCATTTGATTTAAATATATTCACTTTAACTACAAATCCCAAATTATTCAAATTAATTTAGACGAATTTCAAATTGAACAATTTCAGATCGTTTCAATTTCTATGAATTAGTCCAAAATCCCATTTGAATTTGAACTCATTAAATCTTCGATTTTATTTCAAATGAATCCAATCCAAATTTTCCATTTGAATTTTTATACTTATCCATCTTCAATTTAAAACTAAATTCAATTTGAACTAATGAAATCTAGATCTCAACTTTAACCTATCTCGAATTATATGAATTCTTGTTAAATTCCCAAATGTTGATTTAACCCTTTAAATCAAATTAACTTTTATTTTTACCTCAATAACCCAAATCTTTAAACAATTCAATTTGGAGTCACATTCTCGAAATTCCATTTTAAATTATCTTTACTTAACATTTTCCAAAGCTCAAATAAGAGTTCAAAACAATTTTATCTTAAAAAATTAATTTATTACTCAATTTTATCTTCTAGTTTGAAACCAGTTCTTTAAACAATTTTCATTTACAAATGCCATTATTCAAATTTTCAGTTCAAAGTAATTCCTTATCCTTAATTTCAAATTAAAATTAAATTTTCTTTTCATCTCAATAATGGATATATTACCACACTTCATTTCTCATTCATTTAAACAAATCTGACCTACAATTTACCGATTTTTAATAACAATAGGATGATATCATCCAATTTATTTTAAAGCATCTACCCATTTTCAATTTCCAGATCTCAAACCCATTTTGAGATCACACAAATTCCTAATTAAAATTAACCATTTAACTTTCCAAGTTAAATCCTAATTTCATCTTGAAATTACCAATTCAGGTTACTCATTAAATTATTTAACTTTCCCAAAGTTAAATTCAATTTACTTACTCCAGTCAATTTACACAATTTGGAATTCCCATTCAAATTTTAAACTTCAGATTAATAACCTTCCCACTTAATTTTAAAACTTGCTTCACTTTGGGTATAACATCACATTCCAAGGAAAATTCAAAACTCAACCTTAGAGTTTATTTCATATTTACTTCGTTTACACACCAGGCTAGTTTTAAATTTTAAACTACCCTTGGTTTTAATTTCAAGACAAATCCCTTAGGAATCTTCCAAACCTTCCTTATTAAATAAGACTATATTCAAAATAGTCTGATTTATATTATTTGTTATTTTCTTTAACACTTTGAAACAATTGATTGTTTCCAGACTTAGGTTTTAAAATTCCACAATTTAGAACCTACTTCAATTTATAAGTTATACTCATCTTAAAAGTTTACTTCATTCAGCTTACTTATTAACAAATATATCTTTATTAAACATAATAACTATTTAGGACTATAGCAAAGATTATCATATTTGTAAATCAATTCATCATTATCTTATCTGAAACTTTCACCAAATTCAAATTTAATTTCAGTTTGAATCCCTTTCAAACTTACCTTTATTTAATTTCAATTTGGTTATATTTCTATTACCACTTAATTTAATTCTAATAATTTAACAACCAACTTCCTTATATTTATTAGTAAGAAATATTGCTTTATAAATATCAAAATATATTATATATATAAAATCATTTAAAATCTTTTTATAAGAAAATAACAAGTACGCTCTCATATATATACACACACACACACTCAACTCATTCTAGGGTACCATTGACCCTATCCTTAATGAGTAATCCCAACAGAGCCAAGGTTCTCGCTTAACCTTTTAGCTCTAATACCCACTGTAACGACCCGATATTTTCAATCCCGAAAATTCCAGATAGTTATGAAAAAAGAAGAAAACGATAGAAGAAGAAGAAGAAGAAATATCAGAAACATCAACATCTCATCTTCGCAGCCGATAAAATATAATAATAAATAATAACAGTTTACAAAGAATACTATATCTGTCGGTTACATTTTCATCAGAGTTACACACATACTCAAACACTCGACATATAAAAATAATATGTCTTAGATATACAATCAATATAATATAGTGGAAACATTCCATATGTTCCTGCCATCCAGCTCGCCTCTTGGGCTCTGAACGTCCTTACATGAAAATCTGTAATAATCGGTCTGACCCGAGCATTACATCAAAGTAACACGTGGGTCAGGCTGGAAACCAGTGTGAATAAACCCATCCAAACATGGAATACAAGGCATTCAACTCATATAAAACCCGGGGTTACTCGTATTAATTTACAAATTCACAATTTGTTATAGGCATTACCTATTTCGCACATAAATTTCTAAGTATCAAAATTTAGATCAAATAGTCCAATTCATTTATATCATTTCATTCCAGCCTATTAATTTCACATATCAATTTATAAAAATTCGAAGTTGTTTCGGTTATTTTCTAATACCCGACTTCGGTCTCTTCAAATTTAATACCATCTTAGCACGAGTCATTTAAGTGAACCACAATTCAATTCTAAATGCAAGATGTCACCCTTTTACATTGAAATTCATCAGCATAAATAACCACACTATAAATGTCTGTTAACGCTAAAATTGAACGCTAACACCCCGGTGTAAGTAGAGATAAAGTGAAAGCACCACCCGTCAATATGGGAATTAGAAGTAAGTAGAAAAGTCACAGAAAAAACAGTAAAGAGACAATAATTTTATAGTGGTTCGACTTCAAGTTAAGCGTACGTCCACTTTAATTTCCTTTATTGCTGATTCAATTAAAACTTATACAACAATCTCCGATTACAACACCACTTAGACAAACAGTTAGAACTTCGATGTAGGAGAATTCTTCAGATTCATGTTGAATGTATTAGATCTCTTCTTGAACTTCGTTGAAGTGTCTTTAGTGTATTGAAGTGTCGGATGAGTCGAGAAATCAGCAGAGTATAGGCGTTCCAGAAATGAGCCAAAGGTCCCCTTTCAGTTGGAGGAGGTGGAGTATTTATAGGGAAAATCTGGACTAAGTCGTAGGTCGCGAACGAGCTAAGGGTAGGTTGTAGGTCGCAAGCGACCTAAGGTATACGAGCTACGGCTCATCTTGGATGCACTTGGTCAATCTGAGCGGGTTAATAGGTCGTGGGCGACCTAGGGCTTTGTTTGGCTATGTTATAGGTCATGGGAGACCTAAGGCATAGTAGGAGAGGGAGTAGCGACCTAAGGAACTACGGCATAAGGGGGTTATCTGGGTTTGTTTAGGTCGCGAGCGACTTAATGGAAGATGCGTCATGTCGCTTAGGTCGTGAGCGACCTAATGGAAGAGGTCACGTTTGCTAGTAGAAGGTGCTAGGTCGCAACTTTTTAAGTTATTAGGGCTCTTAGGTCGTTAAGTCGATGTATCTTTAGGTCGTTAGATCGCTGGACCATTAGGTCGTTAGATCGTAATAACTTTAGGTCGCTAGGTCATTGTTAACTTTAGATCGCTGGGTCGTTGATAACTTTAGGTCGCTGTTAATTTGTTCACACTTTAATCCCTTCGGTCGCTTATTTCATTAGGTCGTTGAGTCATGAAATAGAGAAGTTAACATTTGCCCCTCGAAGTACACGCATATGTCGTAGGTTGTGTGTGTGACGACCCGGAATTTCTAACAATTTAAATTTGAATAGTTAATTGATTCTAAAATATTTAAGAGTTAATTTTAACTTGAATTCCAAATATTAATATTTAATTGATAATTAAATCATCGAATTATATAGTTCAAATGTTGAATTTAATAATTGAAATTGGGTAAATTGTTGAATCTGAGATTCTAAGCCTGTTTAAAATAATTTGGAGGCTTATAAAATTTATAATGATGATACTGAAGATAATAGAATGGTTGAAATCCAATTTAAAGGTAATTTGTTAAAGTTTAAAAAAAAATCGTTTAAATTAAATCTAATTAACAGCAAAGGCGAGTAAATCTCACTCTGTTAGATTTTTATTTAAATTTAATTTGTTACATTTAAAAATTGGATGAATAATTGAACTATTTGGATGTGTATTGATGATCTGGTGATTTTAGTTTTGGTTGGTTCTCGAGTTAAATATGGTTTGACTCGAAGCGTTTGGGTTTTAAATTGTTTTTAAACTTAAGTTATAAATAAGAAAATATTTCCATTTTAATGTTGATAAGGACTTGATGATTGGTGATTCATCAAATTAGCAGGGTAATTAAAATGGTTAATTAATTTATTAAATTAATTAATGATTCGAATTTATTAATTTAGTAATTGAGAGTTTGAATTTGCTAATTAAGTATTAAGTAAATTAAGGAAGTTTAATCAAATTAGAATAATCATTGGGCGATTTAATAAGTAATTACGTAAAGTAATAATAAAAACATAATTACTTGCGAAATTAATCAAGAGATTAATTAAGATAATTAATTAAGGAGTAGTTAATTTATTAATGAAGTAAATAAAAAGATATGTAATTATAGGATGATATTAATCGAGAATTATTAATATTGTGGTTGAATTTTAGTAATTAATTTAGATTAGATAAATTAAAATATAATTGAAAATCCTTAATTTATATAATTAACGATGTAATTAAAGGTTGATGAATTAAAATCGATTAATCCATAATAAGTGACATATGAGAAATTAATTAATACAAGTAATTAAGGATTAATGAAATTTATATAGTTAATTAATGAAGTAATTAAGATTACTTATTGATTTTGGTTAAATAAACTTAATATTGTGAAGATAATTAAAGGAAAGTACTTGAATGAAATTGGAAGGTAATTAATCCAGGGTGATTAATTAAGATGAATAATCCAGGGATGATTGAATAATTGATTTGAAATTAATTAATAATAAATGAAGAAATTTAAGTGGTTGAGGTTAGTAACTCAATCAGGATTAATTAAATTAAATTTCAATGCGATTAAGCTTTGCTTATGGATGATTGAATGGTATTGGTTGCTTTAAATGAGTTAACATCTTTGTTATGAAAATTTTGTGTATTTCATTTGATAACTTGGGTTGAAAGGACATGAGACTCGAAGAGGCCGGGATCGGGTATTGGGAAATTACCCGAAACCACTTCGGATCCTCATAAATTGATATATGAGAGTAATAGGTTGGAATGAAGCAAATTTTAAGTAAATAGGACTATTTGATCTAAATTTAGGCACCTAGAAAACTTATGTGTGAAACAAGTTATGTCTATAACATATGGTAAACTTGTAAAATTGGTTTGAGTTACCCGGGATCTATATAAGATGTATGCTTTATACACCATGTTGGAGGGATTTACTCACGCTGGTTTCCATCCTGACCCGGGTGTTACTTTGGTTTAATGCTCGGGTCAGACCTAGTATTACAGATTTTCAGGTTGGTACGTTCTGGAGCTCAAGAGGCAAGAAGGATGGCAATATCGCTTAGAATATTCCGCTGTAATTATATTATTATAATTCTGTGATAAATTGATTGTATATGACCAGCATTTGAATATATGTGAAACTCTGATGTATTGAAATGTAATCGACAGATATAATATTCTTTTGTAAACCGTTATTATTTATTATATTTTATCCGCTGCGAATGTGAGATGTTTGGTGTTTCTGTTCTTCTTCTTCTATCTCTTTCTTCTTTTTCATAACTATCTAGAATTTTCGGCTTTGAAAATTCCGGGTCGTTACATTTGGTATCAGAGCTGAAAGGTTAAGCGAGAACCTTGGCTCTGGTGGGGATTATTCATTGAATAGAGCCTGTAGTACTCTAGTGGAGTTGCGCATATATATATATGAGAACGTACTTGTTATTTGTTTATAAAGGTTTTGAATTATTTTATATAAAAATATATTTTGATATATATAGCAACGTTTCCTTTTAAATTATTGGAATTAAGTTAAGAAGTAATATAAAATACGACCAAATTGAAACTTATAACCAAAGTTGAAGAATAAACTTATATAACAAAATGGAATTTGAAATATAGATTATGAATGTAATTTATAAATTGAAATAAACTTCATAAATAAATGAGATTATAATTTAAAATAAAATTTCAGAGAATATTTGAAAATAAAGTAAGATGAAAATTTCAGGGTAATGTTTAGTATGAATTGGATGGATTGGAAATTTAAACTTCTTTTGGATTTGAATGTGGTTCCCAAAGGTTTTGGAGGAATAATAGCATTATTTCAAAAATATTTTTGTGTTGAATTTGTAATTAGGGAGATTTGAAATATTTGTAAGTGTTTTTAGAGAGATAAAAGCATCGAACTCTTTTGGTCACTGGAAATTAACGTCGGTGATGACTGCAACATTATCGATGTTTATTTTCGAGTTTCTAGAAGAAAAATTGCTACCAAATTATTTTAAATTGGAATTGTTTGTGAACTGAGTTTGGTTTTGAAATTCAAAGGGATAATTCAGTTTGCCAAAGAATTGTGGATATAGTTGAATTCTAGGGTAATATTGAAATTTTGGAAATTTGTTTAAACTCTGGGATCTTGATTTAAAATGTTTATGGAATAATAGAAATATATTGGGTAAATAAAATGTATAACTCCAAGTGAAAAGCCAAATGTGAATGTAATTGATTATAAATAGAAGTTGAAAATTTTAAATTATTATTAAAGTTGTACAAGTTTAAAATTCAAAACGGAAATTTGTATTGGATTAACTTGAAAAGGGTATTGAACTTGAAGAGAGTTCAATTGATATTGGTCCAGATTTATGTGAATAATTTGGAATTAAAATTAAAGTGGAATTGGTTTAAGATCAAACGGAATTTGATTTGAAGTTGGAAGGATACTGAGAATCAATTCAACTTGAATTGGGATTAAATCAATTTCAATAGAAATTGAAGATTATTCAATTTGGAATTGGGACAATTTAAATGGGAGTGGAAATTTGAGTTGAAAATGTTGGGGAAGTGAGCAGTTTCGACTCTAGACTATTTTCAATATAAATTGTCTTAATATAAACTTATTTTTTTCTAAGTTATTAAATATATACAACCTTTCTTTCTTAAAGCCAAATTATTTTATACTTGATTTACAATCATTTTTGGAGCTATTTAACCATTTTTCAGCTGTTTTCTAAACTAATTACTATTTTTCAACTATATTACAAATTAATTACTACTTTACAACTATTTTGCAATTATCTAAATTTTTTGAAAACTATTCAACTATTTTACAGCTATTTTGCAAACAAATCATTATTTTTCAACTACTTATCTATTTTTAAATTTTGGAGCTATTTCCTAAATATAAACTGGTCGGAGTTCAAACTGTTATTGATTAAATACCCAACCGTGATAAGAATTGAGGTAATAATCCAAATGGGGATTAAGGAAAATGTGAATAAGTGAATGAAAATTTAAGTGAATGTGAATAGAAAGGAAATTGATATTGGAAAGAGTAATCAAATTTGAATATTTTATTTTGGGTAAACAAAGTTATATCTTTTGTTATATATTCTCCCTTGTTGAATCTGTTGTTGGAAGGGAAAAAAAAGATTTTGGAAGTGTTTGAAGTATAAAAGGAATTTTATACGAGTTTAAAATGATCCAAAGTTTTAAAAATTATATATATCTGTATATATATAAAGTATCTTTTGAGGATTTTGGAAAAGGTTTTGAGAACCTTTGGATTTGGAAAGGTTTTTGATTTTTGGGTAAAATCAATATATGAAATTTGGAAAGCCTAGTTTGAGAATTATCGATTTTGGGATAATCGATTTTGTGTAAAGAAGCTTTGTATGATATCATACTAGGCGTATGATTTGAAGATACTATATGTGTATAGTATAAAATATTTTGATGAAGGCTTTGGGGAAAAAGGCGCTCCCTCGAAATGAACTTCTAAGGAATGCCACCGGGTGGTGCTGCCTTGAGCCCTAAGGGGGGTTCTAAAGTTGATCCTGTGAGGAGTCCGGACAAAACTAGTTCCTGAGGATTATGAGTTGAGTATACCATAGGGAAAGTCGTGTGTGCCGCGGAGAGCCAAAAGTTACATGGACTTTTGCTGCGACGGCACCGTAACCCAGGATGTAACTGCGACCTATGGTATAACATAGCGAAAGTCGTGTGTGTCGCTAAAAGCCAACAGTCTGCATTTTTATTTTATATCGATAGACTGCGACGTATGAAGGAGTGGAGAAGTTTCATTTCGATAGAGAAAATCAGAGGCCGCTGAGAGCCTGTAGTTACATGGACTTTTGCTGTGACGACAACGTAACCCTGGATGTAATTGTGATTTGTTGTGTGGGATCCATGGTGTAATTGAGAGGCCGCGGAGAGCCTACAGTTACATGGACTTTTGTTGTGACGGCGACGTAACACTGGAATGTAACTGCGACCATGGATGGGGGTGATGATTTCCAAGGCATTCCCACAAAAGGCATTTCCTCTCTTTCAAAATGCTTTCAATATTTTCAATAAAATTATTTTCCAAGTATTTTCACTGGATGTTGAAAATGAGTCTGCTAAGTACTTATAGATTTTCAATCCTACGCCTGGTCAACGTATGACTAAATCTCTATGAGAACAAGGATGGACTGGTTGAGACATCGAGTTATAAAAGACTATTTTTATAAAGAGTTATTTTATTAAGTATGATGTGAATTTAAAAAAATTTCTAAATTTTTAAATAAAGGTATTGGGACTTTAGGAAAATTTAAAAGAGATTCCAAACTGGAATTATAAAATAAAATTGAACTCAGGAAATTGAATGAAGTGATTTTTTATAATAAAAACGAATGTTCATTTAAGTAGTGAAAGTAAACTAATCAGCTAAATAAATTATTTAATAGTGTATGTTAATAAAATTGAACTTGGGTAACTAAAATGACTTGTAAATTAATAATGGAATTTGACAATGAATTCAAATTGTAAATAGAATTAGACTTGGATTTGATAATGAAATAAATAAGAAGAGATGTTGTCAAATAAAAATAAAATAGAGTTGGATTGAAAATGAGATGATTTGAATTACAAATAAAATTCAAGTGTGATTGGAATAATATTTAATGAAATTTGCAAGTAAATTGGATATAAGAGAAGTGATGGCATATGATATGGAAGTGAATAATAATAGAAATGGTTGGGTTGCAAACAAAACCCAAATGAATAGAAATAAATTGAAAATGACTTTGTATTAATAAATAAATCGATAACAAATTAAGTAAGCAAATTAAAATTTTAAAAAAAATGGTTAATCGAGATAAATAATAAATGGATGGGTCTGATTGATTAAAAACTAAATCAAGGTTGTGATTGGAATTGGATTATCAGACTGAACTTAAATTTGGTGGTATATTAATTTGAAGTATAAATGAGATCAGTATGTGCTTGGATATTATTTTGATAAATTAAAAAGGTGAATTTAAAATTGAAATTTAAAATGGATGACTGAATTTAATGGAAGTTGATTAAATGATAATCAAATAGAAGTAGACTTAAGTTTGATGTTGGAATAAATTAAAATAAATGAACTTAAGTTTAAAGTTTATGGAAGCTTGACTTTGAATAAGAGTGAAAGCCCATTAAAATAAAAGCTTGGATTGAAGAATGGCTAGTAGTATACAAGAATGAATGTGTCGAGCTAAATAAAAGGGGTTGAGAATAAATTAGAAATGAAATGGAATTAAATGAACAAAGAGTGGAAAATTAATTTAAAGTAGTTATAAACTAAAATGAATCAAGCTAATGAATTAAATGATGAATGGTTGTGAATAAATTAAAATGGAATTCAATTAAACAAATGGAGTCGGAAATTAATTTAAAATGGTTATAAAATTTACGTAATTATCTATTTAAGTGGATATTATCAAATTGCGTAAAAATGATTGTTGTTTGGCGTAAAGTAAAGTAATTGAATTTCTGTGAGTTGATTGAGATTTAATAAACTGATTTTAGAATCAATTAAATTGAATATGAACTTGTTTGGATTAGAAACAAATTGAATATAAGCAATTGAGTTGTAACCCAATAAAATTGAATGAAATAGCTTATAAATTGGTTGAAAGCAATTGAATTAGCTTTAAGATTATATAAATCGCTTATGGAAAGGTTTTGGTGCTTGTTGCTTATGATATTCATGCGTAGCTATTGAAAATAAGTGAAATGCTAATAGATTTTATTTATATGACACTTACATATTCAAATTGAGTAAGTACAGGTACCTGAAGGCCGTTTGGCTAGATTTGGATTGCACTAATTGCTAAAATTAATAAGCTGCTTGCTTAAAATGCTAAATAAGGTACGCCTGCACAATAAAAATAGGAAATATGAACTGTTTTTGCTTTTTCCGACCGGGTGGGTCGATGTATATATATTTATATCTCTTGTCAAATTGCAAAAGCTCCTCCGTACAAAGGAGACTCTGCCAAAATTTTCTGAAAATTTTGGGAGTTAGAAATTTTTGGAAATTTTTGGAAAATTTTTTATTAACGACAAAACAATATTCAAAATTTAAAGTAAGTTGAAATCGTATGAAGTGGAGAAAACTAGTTTGAATAGAAATGGATATGAAAACTTCTGTAAGGAAAAGTATGTAAAGATTTAAAAGGGCTATGATAGGATATTATTGCTAAGTAGGTCTTGCAGGTTTTAAAAGGAGGAAAAGAAAATTGGATTTGATTCCAAAAGATAAATGTGAATTGCCCGACAAAAGGTATGCATTTAATATCTGTATGAATTGGATTGGGTTTTTGATCTAGCCACTTGGCTTTCTGTTTTCTTTTTGGTATTTGGGAGCCCGTAGAAGCATTTTGTAGTAGTACCGAGCTAGCCGCGCAAAGGAGACGCTGGCAAAAATTTTCGGAAATTTTGGGAGTTAGAAATTTTTTTAAAATAAATTTGATAACTCAAAATTTGATTTTAAATTAAAATTTTGGTGATTGAGTAAAGGGGTATTGTTTGAAACTATAGAAGGTTTTGGGAAACTGGGTAAGGTTATAGTGGGTCTTTAATAAAAGATAGTTGGTAGGAAGTTGAATTGTGAGTTTTGGAAAAAGTAATCGGGTATTGGACCATTCTTCCTAACTAGTAATTTCGGGGACGAAATTCTTTTAATGGGGGAAGAATGTGACGACCCGGAATTTCTGACAATTTAAATTTGAACAGTTAATTGATTCTAAAATATTTAAGAGTTAATTTTAAGTTGAATTCCAAATATTAATAATTACTTGATAATTAAATCATCGAATAATATAGTTCAAATGTTGAATTAATAATTGAAATTGGGTAAATTGTTGAATCTGAGATTCTAAGCCAGTTTAAGATAATTTGGAGGCTTATAAAATTTATATAATGATGATACTGAAGATAATAGAATGGTTGAAATCCAATTTAAAGGTAATTTGTTCAATTTTAAAAAAAAATCGTTTAAATTGAATTTAAAATTAGCCTTCCGAGGCACAGTCTCGGAATTCGACGAAACTAGTTCCATTGGACCTGTAATATTATATTATTATCAGGTTTCAAATTCCATAGCATTTGGAGTTGTTGTGTGAGCGTACGGTATGTAAACGCGCTGAAATTTTTATTGAAACATTTTGAACAATTATTTATTTATATACGTATTGACCGGTCAACTATAGTTCCTTCTCGAATGCGCCTGTTTCCTTCCTTTTAACACGCAATCTTTCTTTTGCCCTTCAAATCGGGACTCTTCTTTTTTTTCTTCTGTAAAAATCAATTCTAACAGTGCATACAAACAAAAAAAAAGAAAGGAAGTGGCCGAAGTTTTCTCGTCTAATTACTCCTCTTCCTTCTCCAATTCGAAATCAAAGATCGCGCGTCACGGTTCTAGTAGAGTTCAACCGAAGCCCCTACAATTTGCTCGACTATCCAGTTGAGATCTATAGGGGCGCACGCGCGAAGAGAGAGGTCGCTATGGATGGGGTTCATTCGCTTTAAGTTTATGTAGTAGATCAGAGGAACGAGGTTTGGGAACAAAGATGGCCGAAGTTGGACAGCGAGAGTGTTGAAGGAGGGACGTTGGCCGCGATTTCGAAATCGCATTGAGCTTCGCGTGACGTGGATGGGCCACGTTAGTTCGCAAAGCAAGAAGAGCGGCGGCTCGAACCTGGAAGGCGGGCTAGGGTTTCGTATTGATTTGAAGGGAGGCAACATGGTATATCTGACTTCGTTTTTACCTTATGTTATCAGATAAAGAATGTTTACACATATACACATACAGTTTTAGATTAAATAAGTAAATAGATAATGTATAACCATATGTTTTGTAAACAGTGATATATATATATATATACAGAAATTATTTACAGTAAATAAAATCTTAAATAGTTAAGCAGTTTGAATTATTAAGTTGTTTTTAATTTTATTTAAAAATGTATAAGGAGTCTGAATATATATGCAGATTTTCACTTACTAGCGTAGCTTTAAAATATTGTTTTATGGAGATAGATCTGTTTAATAAACCGATTCAAATTTTGTGGTAGCTAAAATATTTTTATTAAAAAGGGAAATAGTTTAAATTTCATTATTGGTTAATTAATTTATTTAGTGGTAATTGATTAGTTCAAATAATAATAAACTGTAAATGTTTTTATAAGGTGAAAATTTTGATGAAACCAAAGTCAAGATTGAAGGGGATTGCAATTAGTAGCAAAAGTGAGTAAATCTCACTCTGTTAGATTTTTATTTAAATTTAATTTGTTACATTTAAAAATTGGATGAATGATTGAACTATTTGGATGTGTATTGATGATCTGGTGATTTTAGTTTTGGTTGGTTCTCTAGTGAAATATGGTTTGACTCGAAGTGTTTGGGTTTTAAATTGTTTTTAAACTTAAGTTATAAAGAAGAAAATATTTCCGTTTTAATGTTGATAAGGACTTGATGATTGATGATTCATCAAATTAGCAGGGTAATTAAAATAGATAGTTAATTTATTAAATTAATTAATGATTCGGATTTATTAGTTTAGTAATTGAGAGTTTGAATTAGCTAATTAAGGATTAAGTAAATTAAGGAAGTTTAATTAAATTAGAATAACCATTGGGCGGTTTAATAAGTAATTACGTGAAGTAATAATAAAAACATAATTACTTACGGAATTAATAAAGAGATCACTTAAGATAATTAATTAAGGAGTAATTAATTTATTAATGAAGTAAATAAAAAGATAGGTAATTATAGGATGAGATTAATCGAGAATTATTAATATTGTGGTCGAATTTTAGTAATTAATTTAGATTAGATAAATTAAAATATAAATGAAAATCCTTTATTTATATAATTAGCGATGTAATTAAAGGTTGGTGAATTAAAATCGATTAATCCGTAATAAGTGACTTATGAGAAATTAATTAATACAAGTAATTAAGGATCAATGAAATTTATATAGTTAATTAATGAAGTAATTAAGATTACTTATTGATTTTGGTTAAATAAACTTAATATTGTGAAGATAATTAAAGGAAACTACATGAATGAAATTGGAAGGTAATTAATCCGGGGTGATTAATTAAGATGAATAATCCAAGGATGATTGAATAATTTATTTGAAATTAATTAATAATAAATGAAGAAATTTAAGTTGTTGAGGTTAGTAACTCAATCAGGATTAACTAAATTAAATTTGAATGTGATTAAGTTTTGCTTATGGATGATTGAATAGTATTGGTTGCTTTAAATGATTTGACATCTCTGATATGAGAATGTTGTGTATTTCATTTGATAACTTGGGTTGGAAGGACATGAGACTCGAAGAGGCCGAGATCGGGTATTGGGAAATTACCCGAAACCACTTCGGATCCTTATAAATTGATATGTGAGAGTAATAGGTTGGAATGAAGCAAATTTTAAGTAAGTCGGACTATTTGATCTAAATTTAGGCACTTAGAAAACTTATGTGTGAAACAAGTTATTTCTATAACATATGGTGAACTTGTAAAATTGGTTTGAGTTACCCGAGATCTATATAAGTTGTATGCTTTATACTCCATGTTGGAGGGATTTACTCACGCTGGTTTCCAGCCTGACCCGGGTGTTACTTTGGTGTAATACTCGGGTCAGACCGAGTATTACAGATTTTCAAGTAGGTACGTTCTGGAGATCAAGAGGCAAGCAGGATGGAAATATCGCTTAGAATATTCCGCTGTAATTATATTATTCTAATTCTATGATAAATTGATTGTATATGACCAGCATTTGAATATATGTAAAACTCTGATGTATTGAAATGTAATCGACAGATATAATATTCTTTTGTAAACTGTTATTATTTATTATATTTTATCCGCTGCGAATGTGAGATGTTTGGTGTTTCTGTTCTTCTTCTATCTCTTTCTTCTTTTTCATAACTATCTGGAATTTTCGGCTTCGAAGATTTCGGGTCGTTACAGTGTGCTTCGACCAAATTTTGCTAGGTCGTAAGTGACTTAAGAAGCTTGCTAACTCGCACACCCACTCGTCTTATTCTTAGGCCTCCTTTATAAACTGTTAAGTCGCTTCGTCCCCCTCACTTTATTAATTATCACTTTGCCACCATTGTTGCATTCGAGCTCAGAAGCTAAAGCGAAATCCCCTCCTTTTCATCCCCAATTATTGATTCCAACAGCAAACATAGGTAATTCCGATCATCTATTCGTCACGTTTACCACGATTCCTCCATAATCATGTCAATACAATTTTCGCCACCATGTTGTAAGATTATGTTCCGATTCGCCTTCCGATCATCGTCGAATCGCTGGCGATTGCTTTTAAAAAACGAATCGGTCTAGGTATTTTATGGAGTTATTCTGGTGAGTGTAAAGTTTTTGGAATCGATCATGAGTTTTTGAGGAGGTCTTGGGAGTTCGGAGGAGACAAGGAGATGGTTAACGGGTTAATGGATTTTAGGTTATGCTGTTGTAATTTTGGTGAGGCAAGGTAGACGAACACGTGGCGGCGTGTGAGTGGAGTGTGAGACTTTGGATTTCTTGATGGAATAAAGCTCGGCGATTCCGAAATACTCTTAGGGCGACCTAATAAGTCAAACGACCTAAGAGCCTTGCGACTTAAGGGAATCTGAGCGGCTTACGTATTTTCGACTTAAGGAAATCAGATCGACCTATCTTAATCGACCTATGAACTTTGCGACTTAACAGATTTGGCCGACCTAACAAACTGACTGACTTAAGAATCCTTGCGACCTAAGGGAAGCTGAACGACCTTCAAATTCGCAACCTAGCTTCTTCAACATCACCTTTTGCGACTTAATTTGCTGGAATAACATAAAGCTTAATGCAGAGCGAATTAACAAATCAACGACCTAACTTCTTACGACATAAGTTTATGTCGTGGCCGAGCTAGTACTTAGACAAATTTGCATTATCTTGACCTGAAGCCTTATTCCGTAATATGCATCATAACTTTAACTTTTGGGAACATGAGCGATGAACTTTTGATTTGAACAGAATGACTTAATGGAACTTCGACCTATGCTAAGTCAATTGAACTTGTTTACTTGCAAAAATATGACAGCATTTAACTTGAATCCTCAACCTGAACTGTCGAGATAACTTTCCTGAACTCGTTGCATTTCTTTATAGATTATATTAATTTTAATGCTAATAACCTGTTAAACACAACACTTGGAGAAAAATGGGACGAATATACTCATCATCGACCGCCCACATCGAGTGATGGATTAGATTAAAGAACTGATATTTTAGTTAAGCAAAATAGTATGAATTTTATTAAAGATGAAGTGATGTGAATCAACTTACTTAAATGAAGCATCAACGCAAAATGCACACAGTTATAACTGCTTTTGCTAAACATCATCAGCACTGATACTGCATTTAACTTCTGATTTAATAACAAGCCTCGAAACTTTCTGAATTGACATGCATCAATCAGTTTTATTTCAAGTTTTATTTTCTTCATTTGTTATTTCAGTAGCTTTGCACAACACTTCACACTCTTTTAGGAAACGTGCACCTTCATATTTGAATATCATGTTCCTTGTGTAGAATGACTTCTCAAGAAGAAGAAATAGTAGGACAAGCTGGAGAAGTTTTACCAAAAGCCAATCCATTGGATAATTCCCCGGAAATAACTTCAACTACCTTGAATCAACGGGCCTTCAACCAACTGCGCATTCAGTTTGGTATTGCTGAAGTAGATGCTTTACTTCCTAGGCCAAACGATACTGCTGACAGGCCACCTCTCGGTTTTGTCGCGGTTAATCGTCAGAAGTGCCTGTGTGGTGCTACTCCTCCTTTTAATGATTTTCTTCGACGGCTCCTTCTCCGGTTAACTATCTCTCCCTTGCAGTTGCATCCTAACGGCGATGCCATCCTAATGGGACTGTGTGTGCTGTTCAGGAGGACACTTGATCGTCTCCCGAGCTTTGAAGAAATTTGCTACTTGTGCACATTTTAAAAGAATAAAGATCATCCTTCTATAGTACTTGTGAGAAGTGCTAGGAACCATAAACTGGTCACTGATCTTTCTAAAAGTGCTCATGGGTTTTTGAACCAGTTTTTCTTCGTTCGTTGCCCCATGGGATTTTATGGCATATGGAGAGTAGGAAGTAAGATTGCTTACCTCCGTTCTTTCCATTTTTGAGCTTTCTCGAGATCCGAGTTGTCATGTGCTAACTTCATTCTTTACTTTTACAACACTTCCTCCTCCTTCTAAAGATTCAAGCCATAAGCCGACTTTTGAAAGATTAAGTGCCATGGCGGTTGAGGAGAGAAGTATTAAATTTTTGCTAAAAGACGAGTTTCTACACCAATTCGGACTTCTGCACTCTTCCCGTTCTACTCAGCCTCATGAAGTCCCTGATTCTCCAGTAGAGACATCAGATGCCCCAGTTTCTGCCGAAGAACATTCATAGAAGGAGATTATTTACGAGGCTTCATTGGTGAAATGTTCTGCTTCCGTTGACGTTGTGGGGTCATCTGGAAAATTTGCTCTTCCCCCGGTTATCGAAGAAGAGGAAGCTGCTCAACATTCCGAGAAGGCTGCCGATGCAGGATCTGAGAAAAAGAGTCCCGCTAGGCATGACGGTGACGACACTTTTGAGGGATTGAGCGACTTCATGGTCACTTTGCAAGAGCTCTTCAAAGATGAAACTACTGCTTCTAAACTTGCCTCTCCAGCGGTTGAAGTGACAGCAGTTTTGCAAGCAACTCCATCAACCCTAGAGATATCTCTTAAGCCGAAGAGTGGTTTGTAGGTTGACGCGTGTAGTTCACACGCCACACACTTAAGATTTTAGCAGCTTTGTGCACTCAACTTCCTTGCTTTGAAGATTTCTTAACTTATCTTTTCTTCATTTTCATGTTCTCCAATGGGACGTAGCGGCTCTTACTATGATAATTTCCAGCGTTATGGGAGATGCGACTCTTATGATCCCAGGCGGTAACTTCCTACCCTTAGGGAGACCGACGAAGAAAGAGCCTCAAGAAATGCTCGCGAGAGACGGGCTTATGAAGAGCGCTATGGGAGAAGGGATGAACGACACGATTCTTCCCAGAGAGGCGATGATTCCCACAAAAGAAAATGTCATGACGACAAAGGGAAAAGCCGCATCGCTGAAGATCCAAGGAAACGGGCCAAGCTTAGCGAAAGGCCAGAGTCTGCAATTTCTGAAAAGCCCGCTGCTCCCATCTCTTTGGAAATCCCTTCCAGCTCTCCTGCCCTTAGAAGTGCTGATATTCAAACGATCATCAGTAGGCCTTCGTATCAAGTTGGACAGGGCCCGACTACTCTTCAAAGCCGTTTTCCGCACTGGTGCTTAAAAGGAGTGAGTTTTGATCTTGATTTGGTACCAATCGACAAGCAAGCTAAGTTGCGAAATCTTGATGTCGTAAAACTTGATATTGAGAGAATGTATGGTTGGCAAAAACTTGTTGACGAGCTTCAAAGAGTAAAACGCGCAAATCTCGAAGCCATGCTGACTATGGAAAACGATAAATCCGAGTGGCAGAAAATTCTTGATCAATATGATGCAGAGAAGAGGAGTATCGCCGCTTATAATGAGAAGCTTGAAGCGAACGTTGAAGAACTTAAAGAAAAGCTTGCCACTTCTTCCACTTCTTATTCTCAAAGAGAAGAAGTGCTTCAAAAACAGGTGAGAGATGCTCACACCAGGCAAAGAGACGCTGAAGCTAAATTTGAAGCACAGCAACAAGTTGTGGAAAGCTACCGAACTTACGCCGCTCAGTTGCGAAAAAAAACCAGCTCCTAGAACTTGGAAATTGAAATGTTAAAAGCTCAACTTTCTAAAGTTGAAAAAGAGCGTGATGAAGCCGTCGTGGCAAAGCGGCTGCCGAAGAATCTCATGAAGCGACCAAGGGCAACATCAGCTCTACCTTATTTGAGTTTTACATTCATAGTGTTTTGGGACGCGGTAGCCTTTCTTTTTTGGGTCCGAAGTACGAAATCACTTTGGCAGAAGTGTGGGAGGCCGCAGTTGATATGCTTAGAGGTGCTGGCTATGCTGAAAAAGATCTTGAGGCACACTATCTGGATGATGATGCACGTGCCACCCTTGCCAAGGGAAAGGAGCAACTTGCTAAACAACGAGCCGAAATGGCCGAAGGAGAACCTTTAGGGAAGGCACATTCGACCGACCCGACTCTTCCTTCGGTTTCGGTCGACATTGATATCGTTGGCTCTAGTTCCCGTTCCTCGCCACCTGCAAAAAGTTGACATTTAAATTGTAACCGCTCATACTAGAGATGATGCTCAGGAAAGCGGTGAAGCGCAAGGCTTTGAAGTTGAGGTTATAAAGCTAACTTCTCCAGGTAACTTCAACGTTGATTTAGCTCAAGTGGATTGCTCGTTTGCTTCGATCGAGTTCGATGAGCTTCTTGCTTATTTGTTAAGTCTCGATGAGCCACTATCTCCTCTTTTATGAGAAATACTGATTTTAACTTTTCTTCTATAGAGAAAACGCCAAGTGTTGTGCAGGCTTCTCCTCCTCTAGCTATTTCACCTTTGTCTCTTCAAATGACTCCTCCTTCTGCTTCTCAAACGGGGTCGCAAGAAAAATTGATAGAAGCTCTTCAAGGTTTGGACGACGCAGCTGTTTCGTAAGAGCAGAAGGCTGAGGAACTTAAAGAAGCTAAAAAACTCCGGAGCTATTTCATGATGACACAAAACTGTCTGCACTTATCACTCCGGGCAGCGAGTCTTATTCAGGGAAGAAGGGGAGGCATGCAATTTCAAGGGGGAGAAGGAAAAGCACTTATGCAGGCGAAGAGAACGCGGGAGTAGACCCGGTTGTAACTCTACCTCCTTCTTCCCCGACTCAAGCAGGCCGACTCCCAAAGTTAACAATTAGGCCAGGCTAGGGCTCTAAAGGTGGAGGGAAGAAGAAATGATGGGTCTTGTTCTACCTTTCTTTTTTTGATTTTTGCTTGCACATAAGGCTTGTATTGATTGGAATTTGTGCGGGCACCGGTCCCCGCTCTTTTGAAACCTACGCATGTATAAAAATTTTATAATATGGAATGGAATGAAATGATTCTTTTTACTTTTACAATCTTTGACTGTATTTGTGAATGCATTTATTCCTTATTTTCGCACAGGTTTCTTTACTGTGATATTGAAATAAGTTTGTGGTATATTGCTTGAGCGTTGCTTTTGTTAATATAGCTGTACTATATTGTATTGCCCCCATACCACGGCTTGTTGCAGTTTTTTTACTTGATAAAACTTCGGAGAATAGTCCTTCTGTTTCGAACAGGTTTGCACTCTTTCTTTAGAGAATAATTTCCATTTTGAGGAAATGTTATTCTGCTTTAGTAGAGTTTGCCTTGTATTGGAAAATTCTTCTCTCTTTTGTTTGGAAATATTATACTTCACTTTCTTTTGTTTGAGATAGTCACTTTTATTTTTTGATAAGTGTACTCTCCTACACGGTGAAGCAAGTTTTTCAAAGAAGGCTTTGAATTGTCACTACAACTTCTGCGGAAGAATGTTTTCAAGATGGGAAAATCGATCTCCCTTTGATAGCTGCAGCGTGCCTCCGAAGAGGGCTTTCTCTTCTTCTTTTTTATAGTTGTTGTGCCTCTTGGAGGGCTTTTTTGCTTCGTTCACTTGAAAGTGCTTTTCCTGGGACGTGCCTCCGAAGAGGTCTTGTGCCTCCGAAGAGGGATTGTGCCTCCGAAGAGGTCTTGTGCCTCCAAAGAGGGCTTGTGATGCCTCGGTGGAGGGGTTACGCCTCCGAAGAGGGCAGGTGTGCCTTCGGTGAAGGTGACTGCCTCCGAAGAGGGCTTATGATGCCTCGGGGGCAGGCTTCTGCCTCCGAAGAAGGCAGGTGTGTGCCTTTGGTGAAGGCAAGTGCCTCCGAAAAGGGCTTGTGCCTCCGAAAAGGGCTTTATTGGATTGCGTGGAAGTTTCTCTCTCATGGTTGATGGATTCACGGGGAAGACGCAAGTTGCTGAATTGGATGTCTGCTTGCACAAACAATCGCAACTAGTTAACAAAGGCGCTCAGTGATTCCACCATTCTTTTTTGGTTGAGTAGAGAACTTTCTTTTTTCGGCTTGCGTCGTTAGAGGGCTTTATCCTCCGAAGAGTTGTGCCTCCGAAGAGGGCTTGTGCCTCCAACGACGTCTTTTGCCTCCTAAGAGGTCTTTGGGGTGGTTGGCTTGCCATGAAGGTTGCGTCGCACGGTTAGGTGGATCCATTGGGCGGACACAAACTATCCAACCGGATGTTCGTTTGCACAAACGATCGCAATTAGCTAACAAGGACCTGGTGCCCTCTCTTTGGGAAGGTGCCTCTCCGTTGGTTCCACCAACCTTTTTTTTGAGAGGCATGACTCCTTTTTGGCTGTTTTCAGTCTGCTTGCCCATGTCTGTTCATCATTTGCTCATTAGCGATTCCTTGTTATCATCTTCCAAGCACATGTTCCTTTCTTTTGCAAATAGTTTTTCTTGTCCAAAGAAGTGCACTTCATTGTTAAGTGAGTTCGACGGAATCACTAACTGTTTGCATGAAGCACTTCCTAAATAGGATTTGGAATCTCGAATTTTTGTGGGTTGATGTTTGTTTGTTTAGTGGTTTCAAGGATCGCTTGGCCTTGTGATGGGTAAGCTTTGTTTTAAGAGCCTGCAATGTTAAACTGACATTTTAGCAATATAATTAAAGTATTTACATATCGAAATAAAACAGGCATTTTATAATAGTAGAGAACACAAGATTTATAGTGGTTCGACCAATACCTGGGCGTACATCCACTTTATAGTTCTTATTATTCATTCATACTGCTTTTACAATGGTTTACAATGCAAAAATGATACATCCATAATCATTTTACAAATTTAAGCAAAGCTTTCATGTAAAATATGGATGCAAGTGATTGCTGTTCCAAGCTCTTGGAATTGGATCTCCTTCGACAGTTGTCAGTTTGAAAGTGCCATCAAGAAGTTTTTTGCCTATGACATATGGCCCTTCCTAGTTTGGCGCAAATACTCCTGTTGCTGTCATGATCCTTTTCAAGACTAGATCCCCAATCTAAAAGCTGCGTTTGCGAACTTTGGAATTGAAGTGCCTGGAAATCTTTTGCTGATGAGCTGCGATTCTGATATGAGCCTTTTCCCTTTTTTCATCAAGGAAGTAAAGTGCTTCAAGTTGCAACTCTTCGTTTTCGGTTTGGTTGAAATGAATTCTTCTATGTGAAGGGACTTCTATTTCCACTGGAATCATTGCTTCTGATCCATATGCTAATGAAAATGGAGTGTGCCCAGTCGCAGTTTTGTGGGTAGTTCTGTATGCCTATAGTGCTAGTGGCAGCTTATCGACCCAACCACCTTTTTCTTTTTCCAACTATTTTTTGATGGTTGACTTGATAATTTTGTTTACTACTTCCACTTGCCCGTTTGCCCACGGATGAGCCACTGTTGAGAAGCTTTTTTGGATCTTGAATCGCTTGCAAAAATCTTGGAACTCTTCACTTTCGAACTGGGTACCATTGTCTGTGATTATCTTTTGAGGAACACCATACCTACAAATGATATTCTTAGTCACAAAGTTTATCATCTTTTTAGAGGTAATAGTAGCTAATGGTTCAGATTCAGCCCATTTAGTAAAGTAATCAACAGCGACAATAGCATATCTGATTCCGGACTTGGCAGTTGGCAAAGGCCCAATGAGATCTATTCCCCAAATATCAAATGGCGACGGACTGACCATCTGCGTTAACTCGGTGAAAGGTGCTCTTGGGATTTTTGCAAATCTCTGGCATCGATCACACTTTCAGACGTAGCTACCAGCATCACGATTAATGTCTGGCCAAAAATACCCATAGCGGAGAATTTTCTTTGCTAGAGTTTGACCATCTGAATGATCCCCACACTCTCCTCCGTGCACTTAAGCTAAAATTGTCTTAGCCTCTTCCTTGGTTGCACATCGGAGTAACGACATCGAGAATCCCCATCTGTACCACCGACCGTCTTGAATTACATATCTTGAGGATTTCCTTAACAGCTTCTGACGTTCCTTTGAATTTTCTAGAAGGGAACCGTTTAGTAGATATTACTTGATTGGAGTCACCAACAATTCCTGCTCTTAAGAAATAGTCATGATCCAGTCAATTTCCGTTTCATCAATACTCGGAGCTGACAAGACTTCTACAGGAACCAATCCCAGTAATTGAGCTTCGCCAGTGCTTGAATACTTTGCGAGAGAATCTGCGTTCAAATTCTCTTCCCGAGGTATATGACTTATCGTATAATGATCGAATCATCGAGAAGTTCCCAGGCTCTTGACAAGTAAGCAGGAAGATTTCCTCCTTTAGTTTGGAATTCTTTCTTGACTTGGCATACAATAAGTTGGGAATCACTGAAGATTTGCAACACTTTGATATTCAGTTCTTTAGAATTCTTCAAGCCGACAATAAGAGCTTCATATTCCGCTTCATTATTTATCGAAGTAAATTCCAATCTCAATGCGTAGCACAACGATCGCACTTCGAGGGTTTCAAGCGCAACCCCGGCTCCAGAACAATAGTCGTTTCTTGCGCCATGAACATATAATTTCCATCGGGTCGGGATGTCATTAGTAACTTCTTGTTCGCTGTCACCTTTATCTGTGTATTTTGCAATGAAATCTGCTAAAGCTTGTCCATTGATTGTTCTTCGGAATGGTAAGTGATATCATATTGGCTGAGTTCAATATTCCACTTCAGAAGACGACCCAAAGTCTCAGGGCGAAATAGGACTTGCTTTAGAGGCTGGTCAGTGAGGACTTTGATAGGATGAGTTTGAAGATATGGCCTCAACTTTCTGGAAGCTATCAGTAGGCAATAGGCGAGATTTTCTTGCTTTGAATAGTTCATCTCGGCCACAGTGAATCTCTTGCTGATGTAGTAGACCGGACGCTGAATTTTTGCATCCTCCCGTACTAATGCTGCACTGAGAGCATGAGACGAAACTGCTAAATATATGAAAAGTTCTTCAGCGCTCCTAGGCTTAGAAAGTATTGGAGGCGCTTCCATATGACGAATTAGTTCATCGAAAGCTTTTTGACATTCCAGAGTTCATTCAAAAAATTTCCTTCCTTTCTTCAAGGCGTCAAAGAGTGGAATGCATTTATCCGTTGCTTTGGGAATAAACCGACTCAAAGCAGCAACTTTCCCATCGAGGCTCTACAATTCCTTCTTTGTTCTAGGGGCTTTGACTTCTCTCAGAGCAATGATTTGAGAAGTATTAGCTTCAATGCCCTTAGCACTCACAATGAAAGACAAGAATTTCCCGGACTCTACGTCGAATGAGCATTTCAAAGGATTAAGCTTCATTCCATATTTTTGGAGACTGCGAACATTTCTGCCAAGTGATCCATATGGTCCACTGCATTTTTTGATTTCACCAACATATCATCAACGTAAACTTCCATAGTTTTGCCAATCTGTGGCTTGAACATAGCATTAACAAGTCTTTGGTAAGTTGCCCCCGCATTCTTCAATCCAAAGGGCATGACTCTATTGCAGAAAAGAACAACATCGGTGATGAAGCTCGTGACCTCCTGATCTGGCTCATGCATCATGATCTGGTTATATCCGGAGTAAGCATCCATGAAAGGCAACAATTCATGCCCAGCTATTCCATCCATCAACTGATTAATCCTGGGTAATGGGAAGCAGTCTTTGGGCCAGGCTTTGTTTAAATCTGAAAAGTCGATGCAAACTCTCCACTTTCCATTTGCTTTTTTAACCAGCACCGGATTAGAAACCCAATTTGGATAAGTGGACTCCCTAATGAAACCATTCTCCATGAGCCAATATACTTTTTCTTTTAACGCTGCTGACCTTTCTGGACCTTTGGTTCTTCTTTTCTGTTCGAATCAATATTCAGGGTGTGTACTGCAATTTCTGGAGATATCCCATACATATCAGCATGACTCCAAGCGAATACATTCAGATTTGCTTTCAAGAATGATACCAAAATATTTTGCACCGTCACACTAAGTTGAGAACCCACATTCAGCACTTTGTTCGGATCTTTCGGGTCAACAGGTACTGGCACCTTCACCTCTACTGGTACTACTCTATTCTCCCCTGTACTGGCTTTTCTGTGATCCATTTCCTTTCGTGCACCACTATGCTCGCCAGTGCAGGGTCCACCCTATAATTGCTACATGGTTGGTTCCTTTATGCGGAGTGGAGCCACCGCATCCTTCCCCATCTCTCTCTTCCTTGCTTCACGCAACTCTGTCAAATAACATTCTTGCCCAGCATTCTGATCCCCTTTAATAGCACCAACGCCATTATCCGTGGGGAACTTCATAGTGAGGCACCACGGGGCGAGAATTGCCTTGAATGCTGCAAGAGTTGGTCGGCCTAGCAAGGCATTGTATGAAGAAAATCCGTCAAAAATCACAAAAGTCTACTTCCAAGCCACCTTTTTCTGCCCCTCTCCAAATTCAACAAACAAGTTAATAGTCCCAATCGGCTGCTTTGTTTCTCCAGTGAACCCAGAAATCTTTGCGATGAAGCTTGAACATCAGCCAACGGAATCTTCATTTGATCGAATGTCTTTTCGAAGTGGATATTGAAAGAGGCACCGCAATCCACTAGCACCCTTCTTATAATAGCTGGCACGATGACTGCAGAGACGACCAAGGGATCCATGGTAGGAGCATCAATACCCATAGATTCCCTGGCCCTGAACACAATATCATCATTAAAAGTTCTTTGTTGATTCAAAGGTGCAGCATCTTCCAATACAAAAACATTTTCTTCTGCTGGGGAATATTTCAAAGCACAAGCATATCTTTCAATCTCGCCCCAGCTTCTGCCTTCTGGGTGAGGACCTCCCGTGATCACATTATTAATAGGCCTCTCTGATTCATGCGCGGTAGTCCTCTCACCCAAGCCAGATGGATTAGCAGGAAGTTGCGGGCCCTCAGCAGATGAAGTTGGATTGTTTCTATTTCTCTTAACATATTGCTGCAGCTTGTTCACTCTCACCAATTCTTCAATCAAACTTTTCAGAAGGCGACATTCGTTAGTATCATGACCGGGTTGATTATGAAACCGAGAAAATCTCCCACTTGGACAGCCTTTTTCCTAAGCATTGTCATAGGTGGTTTAGGATATTCTAAGGTATCTTTGGTAGAGAAAAAGATGTTCTCCAGAGTATCATTTAGAGGAGTGAAATCTGAGGGCTTTGAGAAGCGAGGTTTCTTCATATCTTTCTGTTTCCTCCCACTATTATTCTCCCTCTTTTGACTTCCAGATTCCTTTTTGGTAGGAGCAACAATATTATTATTAACCTCTGTCAATGCCACTTTTGCCGGTGCATAAAGGCTCTCTAAGCGCATGAACTCGTCAGCCTTCTTGTAGAATTTCTCAAGCGAGTTTGGTTCCTTCATCTTCAACCATTTCCCAAACTCACTCGATTTTTCGATAGCCCTCATTAGGTAGATCAAAACCATTCGTGGCTCTGCATTGTCCAATCCAGCCAAGGCTATATTGAAGCGGTTCAAGAAAGATCTAATAGAATCCCCGGGATTCTGTTCCAAGATGGACAATGACATAATATCCTTTGCCTTTGAAGCATACAACCTAAATTGCTCTTTAAACTTCCGATTTAAATCGAAGAACTGGTCTATGGCTCGGACCGGAAGCTTTGTGAACCAGAGTAGAGCTACTCCTTCCAGGTATACCGGAAAGTACCGGCGTTTGATCTCATCCGATGCTCTAGCACCAGTCATATGCCAGTCATACTTATATATGAATTGGTTAGGGTCGCTTGTTCCCTTATAAGCCAGGATGGTAGGGGGAACAAACTTCCTTGGGAATTCCGCCTTTATAATTCTTTTAGTGAACGGAGTTTTGCTTGGAGCGAACCCACATTCCTTTTCATCTTCTTCCCTTTGCATACTTTCTTTCGTAATCTGTTGAACCATGCCCGAAAGGTATTCCTCGTCGTTAAAGGCTCCGCGGGACAGACTTCAGGCATTTTCTCGGAAGTTTGCCTGGACAAACGTTCGCGGAGAGTCGACTGCGGTCTGGATCCTCCAGTTTTGGGAGGTCATTCTTTGGCGGGGCTAGCTGCTCTTTGAGGAATATTCCTCTCATCAGGATTATGAACATCATCAGCAAGGTTTTCTTCATTATTCACTAGTTGACGGTTAGCTCCGACCAAAGCATTCAACCTATCAAGCATTAAAGCATTCTGGGCTTCCATCTGCTGGTATAACCCGGATACTACAGCGTCCAACTCTGCCGGTGCAATTCCAGCACTTGGTGCCGCTTGACTTGACGAAGGAGAAGTGGCAGTATTTTCTTGGACATCACCGGGTCTAGTAGATCTGCGCTTTCTTCCAGGAGCCATTATCTCTGATAGACTTTGGTTTCGAGAGAGATTCTTTCAACAAACTTTTGCGAAGCAATGATGAAAACACCTGAGTTCAATTCTCAATGAAAGCACCAAAAATGTTAACGCTAAAGTTGAACGCTAACACCCCGGTGTAAGTAGAGATAAAGTGAAAGCACCTCCCGTCAATACAGTACTTAGAAGTAAGTAGAAAAGTCACAGAAAAAGGTAAAGAGACAATAGTTTTATAGTGGTTCGGCTTCAAGTTAAGCCTACGTCCACTTTAATTTCCTTTACTGCTGATTCATTTACAACTTATACAACAATCTCCGATTACAACACCACTTAGACAAACAGTTAGAACTTCGATGTAGGAGAATTGTTCAAATTCATGTTGAATGTATTAGATCTCTTCTTGAAGTTCATTGAAGTGTCTTTCGTGTATTGAAGTGTCGGTTGAGTCGAGAAATCAGCAGAGTATATGCGTTCAGAAATGAGCCAATGGTCCCCTTTCAGTTGGAGTAGGTGGAGTATTTATAGGGAAAATCTGGACTAAGTCATAGGTCTCGAACGACCTAAGGGTAGGTCGTAGGTCGCAAGCGAACTAAGGGATACGAGCTACGGCTCATCTTGGATGCACTTGGAAAATCTGAGCGTGTTAATAGGTCATGGGCGACCTAGGGCTTTGGTTGGCTATGTTATAGGTCGTGGGCGACCTAAGGCATAGTAGGAGATGGATTAGCGGCCTAAGGAACTACGGCATAAGGGGGTTATCTGGGTTTGTTTAGGTCGCGAGTGACTTAATGGAAGATGCGGCATGTAGCTTAGGTCGTGAGCAACCTAATGGAAGAGGTCATGTTTGCTAGTAAAAGGTGCTAGGTCGCAAATTGTTAAGTTGTTAGGGCTCTTAGGTCGTTAAGTCGATGTATCTTTAGGTCGTTAGACCGCTAGACCATTAGGTCGTTAGGTGGTAATAACGTTTGGTCGCTAGGTCATTGATAACTTTAGGTCGCTGGGTCGTTGATAACTATGACGACCCGACTTCTTATCTCCAGGAAATTGCATCATCTTGAAGAAAGAAAGGGATAGAAGAAGAAGAGAAAGAGAAAGAAGAAAGACAACAACATCAGAGAACTCACAGCGGAACGAATAAAATATAATATAACACATAAAATATTACACAGTATCATAATATATTAGAGTACACAACTTATTCAACACATATTAGACAGTTATAAACATCTGTCTAATTCATACAACTCAAACACAAGAGAAACAGATACAACAAACACAGCGGAACCATATATATATATATATATATATATATCTACACGTGGAAGCCTCCTGCTCCATTACTCCTATAAAATTCGTCAAGCAAACCTAAATCACTTGACTACTCATACATAATATGAGTACCCAAGAGTTTAATAAAACAGAAAATAAACACTCGGGTTAGACAGGGGTCTGGTGTGAGTAAACGGGTTTAAATTGCTTAACTTTAGAAAACCTTTGAAAAGAAAAGGAACCACGTAAGACTCTGCACACATATATGATTAAATTGCTACATGATTAAATTCCAGCTACTAGCCACAAAAGTGGGTAATACAATCAAAACTGTAGGGTCTTGTAGGAAGAATGGGTTTCCATCAATGGTAGGGTTACTGGGGTACCGCCCGTCACAGTACGTGGATTAGATCACCATATCGAGGAGCCACCCTAAATCCCCTGCAACACAAAGCCGGGACCATTCCTTACTGAACTGTCCCAAACAAGACAACCCCGGCAGTTGTCCGGATCAACCACCCCACACAGCCGAATAAAAAGGGACCTCTAGATAAGGGTAAATCTTTCTCTCCAGTGGGAGCTACCCACGAAGCCTTGCCGCACCTCCCCTGTTTTAGCCATTCCCGGTTGATGAGGCTTGAGGCTACGATTACCTTTATAGAACACATCTATCTTAGAATGCTCATCGTCCACCTGACGATGTGCTGAAAGCATTCAATCCATACACGTTCGTTCCGGGTTCGAACGAAACCTAAGGCACTATCTCGTTGCACTCATTATTGGAATCACCCTCGGAGTCAACGACCATAGCCCTTGCACTCTAATCTCCATCTCGAACCTATAAGTACTATTCTGTCAAACTCATTACGGAATCACCCACAGAGTTATACTGACGTATGGCCCTTACACCTCGCGTCTTCATTTGCTCCACTTGGATTAACGACCTATCATTTAATTGGAATCGATGTGGTTTTCGGATATCTAAATATGGAAACCCGATCCCGGTCTCATCGAAACCAAACGCCATTTTAATATCCAAGTTGTACTTAAGGGTTTAACAATTAACTTATATTCAGGATGATATAACATATAGATGAAGAACATTATCACAATAGATAATCCATGTCAAACATTCATCTCACAAAGCAGCATATTACATATCCATAGTCATCCAAATCATCCAGTATCAACCAATCACCCAATATTAATCATCCAATATCATTCAATGTCCAATATCAATCACTCAATATCAACCATTCAATATTAGTCAATCACCCATAGCAGAATTGATTAATAATTAATCAATTTGATTAATCTCTAATTAAATGAAATATTATTCTTTAATCACTTGGATTATTGATTTATTACAAATCAAATTCTTTATCATCTCTTAATGATCTTCCTAATTAATCTTCCTTGATTAATTATCTTTAATTACATTCAAGTAATTATCCTTAACCATATTTAGTAATTAACCTTTAATTACTATCATTAATTACAATAATTAATGATCCTTTATTAATTAATTAACTATAATTAACTACATTAATCCTTAATTAATTACAATTAATTAACTACACTTCAATTAAATCACTTATATTAATCAAACTTGATTAATATCATAAATCACATTAATTAATAATCCTTATTAATTAATAATTACTTTACTTAATTAAATAATTAACTTATAATTAATCAACTCATTTATAATCAGTAATTAATAACTAGTTATTACTTGTCTTTATTTAATTAACCCTTTAATTAATTAATTAATTTCTAATTTAATTATATTAATCCTTGATTAATTAATTCAATTAATTAATCTTTAATTACTTTATTAAGTAATTATTATTCAATTTAAATTAACAATTAATCCTTAATTAATTACTAAATTAATTAATTACATTTTAATTAATTACCCTTAGTAATTAATCTTGAATTTAATCTCATTCATTAATTAATCACATTAATTAATTATCTAAAGTAATTAAATAATTAACTCTTACTTACATAAGTAATTATCTCTAATTACTTCCTTTAATAAATCTTAATTACTTTCTTAACTAATTACTTAACGAATAATTAATTCTATTATTAAATAATATTTCATTCTTTAAATAAATTAATTACTTCATAATTAATTAACTTCAAAACAATTAACTTGATTAATTCTTCAATTGATAACATTAAGTGATTATCCATTAGTCACTTTAATTAATTACCCCCATGAGTAACTTCTCTAATTACTTCCTTAGGTAATTACCTGTTAACGCGAAAATCAGACGCTAACAACCCGGTGTAAGTTGAAGTTGAGCGAAAGCACCACCCGTGAACACAGGAACTAAAACAAGTAGAAAAATCACAAACAAAGTAGAAAAGACAACAGTTTTTATAGTTGTTCGGCTTAAGGCAAGCCTACGTCCACTTTAATTCTATCTATTGCTGAATCAATTACAACTTTACAACAATCCTCAATTATAATTCTGACGAGACAAACAACTAGAACTTTGGTGGAGAAGAATTCTTCGAATCCATGTAGATTGCGTTAGATTTTCCCTTGAATTTAGTTGAGATGCCTTTCGACGCGGAGAATTTCATGTTGCTCGGTTAACACATGAAGAGGTTGGTCGGTTGAAGGAAACGTGACGATAGCTTGGACGCGATTCAGTGATCTTGAGCGCAGTAATTTTGAGCGATTCAATAACCATCAAGACTTATCCTTTGACCGACTTACCAACCTTCACGACATAAGTCTTAAGTCGTAGCCGGGATAGGACGCGGAGAATTTCATGTTGCTTCGGACTGAAGCCTTTTCTATTTCTCTTATGAATTACGACTTAAGCACTACCGGCTCAAGGTGTTAACGACTTAAAACATAGACGACCTAACATAAGCCGCTTCATAACCTTTAACTCATGGGCGAGTTAACACATTGAATTGTCTTGGAGCATAATTCTGACTTGAACTTTAACTTGGTGTGCTGAAATAAACTGCCTGAGTACTGAATTGTTTGGACTTTAACTTGTTAAACTTTGTTGCATTTTTTCACAGGTCATTCTTGCAAGCTAATAACCTGTCTAATATAACATTTACAGAAAATTGGGACGAATATACTGCCACTGACTGCCCACACCAAATGATAGATTAGTTAATAACAAATAATCAACTCGAACAGATTGTGTGAACGAAGTGCTTTAAAACAACGAATTCAGGCAAAGTATCAAGGCAACATCGGAATAGTCAACTAAACTTTCCCGTTTGCTTTAACACTGTACTTGAACTTCAAATTAACAAGTCTTGAAATTTGATAGTCAATCAATTGTCGACGAGCTTAACTCCAGTTATATTTACTTGTTTATTTTTATTAGTTCTGCACAACACTTCACACTTTTAGGAAACGTGCACCTGCAAATTTGAATATCCAGTTGCTTATGTAGAATGGCCTCACATCAAGAAGAAGTAACGGAACAGATTGGAGAGGCTCTTCCAATAGATGCTCCACTGACTACTCCACCGAAAAGAGTCTCAACTTCCTTGAACTACCGGACGTTTAGCTTATTGCACGCTCAATTTGGCATCGTTGAAGCGGATGCTATATTGCCCGGGCCAAATGATTTTGCTGACAGACCTCCCCGTGGTTTCGTCGCTGTCAACCGCCAAATGTGCTTGTGCGGTGCTATTCCTCCTTTCAACGAGTTTCTTCAGCAATTTCTACTTCAATTGACCATCTCCGCGTTTCAACTGCACCCCAATGGTTACGCCATTCTAATGGGGTTGTGTGTTTTATTCATGAGAACCCTGGATCGGCTACCAAGTTTCGAAGAAATTTGTTACTTATGTTCCTTCACCAAGACTAAAGATCATCCCTCCATTGTCGTCATAAGGAGTGCTAGAAATCGCAAACTCGTGACAGACCTTTCCGAAAGTGTTCATGGATTTTTAAATCAGTTTTTCTTTGTTCGCTGCCCCCCAAGGTTTTATGCCATCTGGAGAGTAGGAAGTAAGATTACCTGCTTCTATTTTCCATTCCCGAGCTTTTCGAATTTTGAGTTGTTAAACGTTAATTTCACTCTTTCCTTTTTCAGCACTTCCTCCCCCATCTAGAGATCCAGGCCATAAGCAAGTTTTTGAGAGATTGACTGCTGTGGCCGCAGAAGAGAGGAGCATAAAATTTTTGTTGAGGGATGAACTTTTGCATCAGTATGGGCTTTTGCACGCTTCTCGCTCTACACACCCCCATGAGGTCCCCGACTCCCCGGCTAGAGCGTCGGATGCCCCAGTTTCTACTGACACATCCATACCAAAAGAACCTGCTTCTGAAGCTTCTCTAGTGAAGTGCTCCACTTCTGTTGATGTCGCGGGGTCATCTGGTAAACTTGCCCCGGTCACTGAAGAAGAAGAGCCTCGGGAATCTCCTCCGCATTCAAAGAAGTCTGGTGACGAAGAAGATGGGAAAACAAGCCCTGCCAAACAGAGTGGAGATGACACTTTCGAAGGGTTGAGCGACCTGTTTATCACTTCACAGGAGCTCTTTAAAGACGACCCCGTTACCACCAGGGTTTCTTCTTCAGTAGCTGAGGCGTCCTCTACTCTGCAACAGACTCCGTCGACTCAAGAGTTGACGCTAACTACTACACCCACAACTACTCCACAATTAAAGAGTGGTTCGTAGTTTGATGCGCGTAGTTTGCACATCACACACACTTAGAATCTTTCAGCACTTTTATGCTTCTGACTCTTTGTACTTTGAAGACTTCTAAAACTTATCTCTTTTTATTTCAGATTCTCCGATGGGATGCAGCGGCTCCTACTATGATGACTTTCAACGCTACGGGAAGCATAGCCAATATGAATATAGGCGCTACCTCCCCTCTTACAGAGAATCCGATGAAGAGAGAGCCGCCCGAAAGGCTCAGGAGAGGAGGGCGCAGGAAGAGCGTTCTGAGAGAAAAGAGAGGGAGGAGCGCCATGATTCTTCCCATAAAGGCGATGATTCCCATAAGAGAAAATCCTACGATGACCGGGGAAAAAGTCATATGGTTGAGGAACTAAGCAAACGTGCCCGACACGGTGAGAAGCATACTTCTACAACTCCCGAAAAGATCACTGCCCCCGTCTCGCTTGACATTCCTTCCGGCTCTCCCGCTCTCGGGAAGACAGACATCCAAACAATAATTAGCAGGCCTAAATTCCAAGTTGGACCGGGCCCAGCCACTTTGCAAAGCCGGTTTCCACAATGGTGCCTGAAGGGAGTGCGGTTCGATCTTGACTTGGTCCCTATCGACAAGCCTGCCATGCTACGAAATCTCGATGCTGTCAAGCTTGAGATTGAAAGGATGTCGTACTGGCAAAAGCTTGTAGACGAGCTTCAAAGGGTCAACCGTGCAAATATAGAGGCCATGCTTACTATGGAGAACGATAAAGCCGAATGGCAGAAGGTTCTTGAGCAGCATGATACTGAAATGAGGAGCATCGCTACTTGCAATGAAGAGCTTGAAGCGAAAGTTGAGGATCTTAAACAAGAGCTTGCTACTTCTTCTACCACATATACTCAAAAAGAAGAAGTATTTCAGAAGCAAGTTCGCGATGCTCACGCAGCTCAGCGACATGCCGAGGCACAATTTGAAGTTGAGCAGAAAACAGCAGGAATGTATCGTGCTGAGGTTACAGGACTACAGGAGAAAGTCAGCTCTCAGGAGGCGGAAATTCAAATGCTTAAGCTTCAACTTTCCAAAGCTGAAAGAGAGCGTGATGAGGCCGTTGCCTGCAAAATTGCAGCTGAAGAATCTCATGAGGCAACGAAGACCAACATCAGCTCAACATTATTTGACTTCTACCTGCATAGCGTCTTGGGGCGCGGTAGCCTCGCCTTTCTAGGCCACAAGTACGAAATTACTCTGGCTGAGGTATGGGAGGCCGCACTTGATATGCTCGGTGCTAAAGGTGCTGGCTACGTCGAACCAGCTCTTGAGGAGCATTATTTTGATGACGATGCCCGCGCCGCTCTCGCCAAGGGAAAGGAACAACTTGCAAAATTAAGGGCCGAAATGGCGGTAGGGGAACATTCAGGAAAAACTATCTTAACTGCTCCGATTCAGCCTTCTCCTTCGGCCGAAATCGATATCATCGGTTCCAGTTCCCATTCTCCATCCCCTACTAAAGTTACCACTAAGATCACAAGTATACAAGGTGGAGATGAAGGCGACGAGAGTGCCGAGGCACAGGCTTATGAGGTTGATGTCAGGAAACCGACTTCTCCAGGTAACTCTACTGTTAATCTTGCCCAAGTAGACCGCTCATCTGTTTCTTACGAGCTTGATGAGCTTCTTGACTATTTTCTGAACCTCAGCGAGCCTTTATCTCCTCTCTTTACTGACTATAACTTCTTTTCTTCTGTAGAGAAAGCGCCGAGCATTGTTCAAGCTTCTCCTCCTCCAATTATTCCTTCTTCGGTCCCCCCAGTCACTCCTCCGTCCGCCTCTCAACCCGGGTCACAAGAGGAGCAAATAGAAGCTCTTCAGGGCTTAGATGATCCTGTTGCTTCTCAAGATCCGAGAGGAGAAGAAACTGAAGGAAGCGAGAAGACTCCAGAACCCACTAGCTCCGATGACGAACTGTTAGCTAAACTTTTTTCTCCAGGGAGTGGGTCTTCCTCCAAGAAGAGAGGAAAGCAGGGAGTCTCTAAGAAGAAGAAGGAATCTTCAACTGGCGAAGAAAAAACGGAAGAAAGTCCGACCGTGCCCCTTTCTCCTTCGTCCCCTACTCTTACAAGCCGGCCTAAGAAGTTGGTCATCCGGCCAGGTGCGGGCTCAAAGGGTGGACGAAAGAAGAAATGATGGCTCTGGTTCTGTGGCTTTCATATCGCTTTTTGCTTTTTGCATGTACTGACCGGAGATTGTGCGGGAACCGGCCCCCGCTTTTCTTTTACTTTTTACTTTGAAACCTGTATCTGTACAAAATTTTAACAGTGTTGAATAAAATGATTCTTTTTCTTTGTACAAACTTTGGTCTGTATATGAGAATGCATTTATTATTCATTTTTGTACAAGTCTCTTTATATGATATTGCAGTGAGCTTGTGGTATGTTGTTCGAGCGTAATTCTACCAATATAATTACACCATGTTGTATGTAGCCATACCATGTTGCCCCTATACCATAAGCTTATTGCAATATCTTGTATTTTTAGGGGACTTGTACTCTTATTTTCTGGAGAATAATTATTCCATACTTGGAGGAATATTATCTTGTTAAAATTAGAGTACAACTCCCTCCGTATAAGTTTTTACGTCTCATCCTTCGAAGATATCACTTTTTCTTTTGTGCATATACACATATTACCAAGTGAATTCTTCTATGTGGTAAAGCGGGCATCTGAAGGGTACTTTAACTTCTTTTTTGAGGAAGAGTATTTTCCAGAATAGGTGGATCATTCTTCCTTTGAGAGTTAAAGTGTGCCTTTGAAGATGGCATTTTTTTTACGCCACAGTAAAGGGCTTTTTGATTTTTGCTTCTTTGAAAAGTTGCACCTCCGAGGAGGGCTTTTTCACGTTTCAACACTTGGAAGTTTTATTTCAATCTCGGTGAAACGTGTGCCTCCGAAGAGTTGTGCCTCCAAGGAGGGCTTTTTTCACGTTTCAACACCTGGAAGTTTTATTTCAATCTTGGCGAAACGTGTGCCTCCGAAGAGGTCTTTCTGTTTGATGGTGCCTCCAGGAGGAGGTCTTTTCATTTCTGCCTCTGGGAAGAGGTCTTTTTTTCTTCTGTTGTGCCTCTGGGAAGAGGTCTTTTTTTTTGTTTCTGCCCCTTGGGAGAGGCTTTTATTTTTCCCTGTTCGCTGGGAAGCGGTCCTCCGAAGAGGGCTTTTCACATTTCATTTCACGGGAGTGTATCGACCGGTGATGAAATGTGTGCCTCTGAGCTGGGTTACTGCCTTGAAGTTTGGAGTTTCTTTCTCCCGGTTGGACAGATTCACGGGAGTGTATCGACCGATCATTCCGCAACTTTTTATTGACAAAGATCTCTCTTTTTCTGGTTGGCCCGCTCGAGGTCTTTCAGCATTTCAACTGTGGTGAAATGGGCCTCCGGAGAGGGCTTTTCACGTTTCAACACCTGGAAGTTTTATTTCAATCTCGGTGAAACGTGTGCCTCTGAGTAGGGCTTTTGCCTGGAAGTTTGGAGTTTCTTTCTCTCGGTTGGACGGATTCACGGGAGTGTATCGACCGATCATTCCGCAACTTTGTAACGAGAAAGATCTCTCTTTTTCTGGCTAGGCCCGCTCAATGTCTTTATCCTCCGAAGAGTTGTGCCTCCGTAGAGGGCTTTTGCCTCCGAAGAGGTCTTTTGCTGATTGATGCTTGCTCGCCCATGTCTCTCTTGCCATCCATTCACGTTGGCGATCCCCGTTGTCTTTTGCAAGTGTCATCACATTTTAGTTGCCAATGATTTCCCTTATCCAAAGAAATACACTTCATAGTTAAGCAAGTTTGTGGTGGTAGACACAGGCTATTTAACTGGTTGTTTTTTTATTCAAACATTTGCAGTTAGTTAGATATGGTCCACTTCCAACCACATTGCTCACTTTCGTTCGAAGCACTTCTTTTGTAGGATTTGAGTATGGAAATCTTGAATGGTTTAGTGCTTGCTTGTTGAGTGGTGTCGGAGATCAATTGGTCTTGCGACAGGCAAGCCTCATTTCTATAGCCTGCATTATTAAGTCGACATTTTAATGACACAATTAGCGTATTTTATACGTCGAAATAAAACAAAGCAGTATATAATAGTAGAGAACACAAGATTTATAGTGGTTCGGCCAAAAACTGGGCCTACATCCACTTTATAGCTTTTCATTATTTACTTGCTTTACAATTGTTTTCAATACAAGAATCATATATTTGCAATTCTTTTACAACATTTCAGCAAAGCTTTTATGTAAAATAAGGACACAAATGATTGCTATTCCAAGCTCTTGGGATTGGTTCTCCTTCGACGGTTGTGAGTTTGAATGTGCCGTCTGTTAACATTCCTTCATTAGCGACCTAGGACCTAAAGATATGTAGCGATCTAACGGTTCCCAGCGACCTAAGAAAGGCCGCAACCTAATGACTCTCAGCGACCTAAGGAAGGCCGCAACCTAGCGGTTTAAAGACTTCACAACCTAACGACCTAAGGGATCGACTAAGGCTGCAGGAAAACACTCACGACCTAAGTTAGGTCGTTAACGACCTAAACACGTAAGTAAAGAGGCCGCCTCTACTATGTCACTGGGTGTTAGGTCGTGTGCGACCTACAACTTGTTGGAAAAAAGATGCGCTTACACATGAAGAAGGAAAGCCGGAGCTCCATAGGTCGAAGACGACCTACGACCTATGATAGGTCGCTCATGACCTAGATACATAGAGGAGAAAGCCACTTATGCCAGGCCGCTAGAAGATGGGTCATTCACGACCTAGGACTTGTCGTATTCAGCATGCGTACTCTAGTGGAAGATGAAAGAAGAACCAGTACTCTTTAGGTCGAGGGCGACCTACGACCTATTTAGGTCGGGCGCGACCTATGGCCCTAATCCAAAGTTGCCTATAAATAGAACCCTAACTCCAACAATGAAAGGACTTTTGGCACATTCTCTTCATACACCGTTACCTTGCTGCATTGAGAACTTCATCAACACTTAGAGCTTTCAAGATTAGAGGAATTAATCAAAGAACTTCACGAAGAAACCACACATCTTCAACATGAATTTAAGGACTTTAATCGACATTGAAGCTTAAGACTTGTTCCAAATCACTTGTAACTTGAAGTATATTGTACTTGAGAAGAATTGTATCAGCTTGTAACGGGATTATTAATAAAAGTACTTAGAGTGGACGTAGGCTATACCCTTAAGCCGAACCACTATAAAATTGTTGTTGTTTACTGCTTTTCCGCTATTACTTGCTTGTAATTCTTTCCCGATCTATCGGGTGGTGCTTTCACAACTACACTTCACACACCGGGGTGTTAGCGTTCACATTTTAGCGTTAACATTTTTGGTGCTTTCACTGAGAATTGAACTCAGGAAAACTATCATCATTGCTTCACAGAGATTTGTAGAAAGAATTTCCTTAAAAACCAGAAGTCTATCTGAGATTATGGCTCCTGGAAGGAAAAGTAGATCTGTCAGATCTGGAAACATTCAAGAGGGAACCTCCGCTTCCCCTGTACCTAATCAACCCACTCCGTCAGTTGGAGTTACGAAAGCGGAGTTGGATGCTGTGATTCTAGGGCTAAACCAGCAGATAAACGCCCAAAATGCACAATTAGAGGCTCAAAGTGCCCAGAATGCTCTGATTCTGAATAAGTTGAACGACTTACTTGGGGCAAACAATCAACCGGCTGGTAATGAAAGGAACTATGCTGGCAACATTCATGATGTTAATGAAAGGAATGCTCCTGAAAGGGCTACTAGTCCCTTTGAGCAGGCAGTACCTGAGGCCGGTGGATCTAAAACTCGGCATGATGAGGAATATCTTTCTGGAATGGTCCGGCAAATCATGAAAGAAAGTATGCAAAGGGTTGAAGATGAGAAGGAATGGGGTTTCGCCCCAAGCAAAACTCCGTTTACTGAAAAAATCTTAAAGGCGGAATTTCCAAGGAAGTTTGTCCCTCCGACTATCCCAGCTTACAAAGGGACAAGTGATCCGAATGAATTCTTGTATAAATATGATTGGCACATGACAGGTGCCAGAGCTTCTGACGAAATAAAGTGCCGATATTTCCCCGTATACCTGGAAGGTGTAGCTCTACTATGGTTCACCAAGTTGCCAGTCCGATCTATTGATCAGTTTTTAGACTTGACCAGAAAATTCAAAGAGCAGTTTAGACTATATGCTTCGAAGGCCAAGGACATCATGTCACTGTCGAGTTTAGAGCAGAATCCTGGTGAGTCTATCAGATCTTTCTTGAACCGCTTTAATATAGCGCTGGCTGAGGTGGACAATGCTGAACCACGAATGATACTGACTTATCTGATGAGGGCTATTGATAAGTCAAGCGAATTTGGGAAATGGTTAAATATGAAAGAGCCAACCTCTCTCGAAAAGTTCTACAAAAAAGCAGATGAATTCATTCGCTTGGAAAGTCGTCCTTTGCCAGTAAAGGCAGTGTTGGAGAAAGCTGAAGATAACACTGTCGTTCCACGCAAGAATGAATCGGTGGGGCAGAAAAGGGAGAATAATAATGGAAAGAAACAGGGTAATCTGAAGAAGCCCCGATCCTTCAAGCCATCAGAATATACTCCATTATCACATACGCCGGAGCACATCTACCTTGCCACTAAAGATTCCGTCGATTTCCCTAAACCTATCCCTTTGAGAACCGGGAAAAAAGCCATACAGAGTGGGAAATTCTGCCGCTTCCACAATCAACCCGGTCATGAGACTGATGAATGCCGCCAGTTGAAAAATCTGATTGAAGAGTTGCTAAGAGAAAACAAACTGCAGCAATTTGTAAAGAAGAATGGCAACAATCCTGCATCGTCAAGTCAGGGGCAACAGGTTCATGTTCATCAGCCTAGGACAGGTGAGAAAGCTACGGGACATGAATCTGGAAGGCCTGTTATCAATGTCATTACAGGAGGGCCTCACCCAGCTGGCAAGAGCTGGGGTGAGATGGAGAGATATTCCAGGGCTTTGAAATATGCTCCAGCCGAAGAAGACGTCTTTGTTTTAGAAGACACTACGCCCCTGAAACAACAGAAAACTTTCAGCGATGATATTGTTTTCAGTGCCAGAGATTCCACAGGTATAGAAGCTCCTACCCTAGATCCTTTGGTCATCTCGGCTGGTATTGGACCGGCCATTGTCAGAAGATTCCTCATTGACTGCGGAGCATCATGTAATATCCTCTTCAAGAAGACATTTGACCAGATGAAAATCCCTATGATCGATGTACAAGCCTCATCACAGAAGATCGCTGGCTTCACTGCGGAGCCAAAGCAACCAATTGGGACCATCGATCTGCTTGTAGAACTTGGGGAAGCAGAAAGGAAAGTGGTCCGCAAGCAAACATTTGTGATTGTCGATGAGTTTTCTGCTTATAATGCTTTTCTTGGCCGTCCAACACTCGCAGCATTCAAAGCTATCCTAGCCCCGTGGTGCCTCATTATTAAATTCCCTACTGACAATGGAGTAGGAGTTATAAAAGGGGATCAAAATGCTGCGCGAGAATGCTATTTGACAGAGCTGCGAGAGTCAAGAAAAAGAGAAATAGGAAAGGATGCGGCAACCCCAGTCCGCATCAAGGAACCAGCCTTGTAGCAATTACGGGGCGGACCCTGCACTGGCGAGCACACCGGGGCACGGAAGGAAATGGATCCCAGAAAAGCAAGTGCAGGGGAGAATAGAGTAGTACCGGTGGAGACAACAGTTCCGGTACCTGTTGACCCGAAGGACCCAAATAAGGTGTTGAATGTGGGTTCACAGCTTAATGTGTCAATTCAAAATATCTTGATATCTTTCCTGAAAGCAAATCTGGATGTCTTTGCTTGGACTCATGCCGATATGTGTGGAATATCTCCAGAAGTTGCAGTACACGCTCTGAATATTGACCCAAAGTTTACGCCAGTTAAACAAAAAAGAAGAACCCAAGGTCCAGAAAGGTCAGCAGCATTAAAAGAAGAAGTTGATCGACTCATGGAAAATAACTTCATCAAAGAATCTACATATCCGAATTGGGTTTCAAATCCTGTGCTGGTCAAGAAAGCTAATGGAAAATGGAGAGTGTGCATCGATTTTTCTGATCTAAACAAGGCTTGCCCCAAAGATTGCTTCCCGTTACCTAGGATCGATCAACTGGTAGACGGAACTGCGGGACATGAATTGTTATCTTTCATGGATGCCTACTCCGGTTATAACCAAATCATGATGCACGAGCCGGATCAGGAGGATACAAGCTTTATCACAGATGTTGGACTTTATTGCTACAGAGTTATGCCCTTCGGATTGAAAAATGCAGGGGTAACCTACCAAAGACTTGTTAATGCTATGTTCAAACCGCAATTGGGCAAAACTATGGAAGTCTACGTTGACGACATGTTAATGAAGTCCAGGAAAGCAGCGGATCACATTGAACACTTAGCAGAAATGTTCACGGTCCTTCGGAAATACAGAATGAAACTTAACCCTCTGAAATGTACATTTGGGGTCGAGTCCGGAAAGTTCTTAGGTTTCATCGTCAGTGCTAGGGGCATTGAGGCTAGTCCAGCTCAAATTACTGCCTTGAAAGAAGTTAAAGCTCCTAGAACGAAGAAGGAATTGCAGAGTCTCAACGGAAAGGTCGCCGCCCTGAGTCGGTTCATTTCCAAAGCCACTGATAAATGCATCCCATTCTTTGACGCCCTGAAGAAAGGAAAGAAGAATTTTGAATGGACTTCCGAATGCCAAAAAGCCTTCGATGAGTTGATCCGTCATATGGAAACGCCTCCAATACTTTCTAGGCCAGGCAATGGTGAGGATCTTCTTATATACTTGGCAGTATCATCTCATGCTCTAAGTGCAGCGCTGATACGGGAAGACAAAAGGATTCAACATCCGGTTTACTATATCAGCAAAAGACTCACTGGGGCAGAGCTGAATTACTCCAAGTTGGAAAAACTCGCCTATTGCCTACTAGTTGCATCAAGGAAACTGAGGCAATATTTCCAAGCTCATCCTATCAGAGTACTCACTGATCAACCTCTAAAGCAAGTCCTATTTCGCCCTGAAACTTCGGGTCGCCTTCTAAAATGGAACATTGAACTCAGTCAATATGACATCACTTATCACCCCCGAAAAGCAATCAACGGACAAGCTTTAGCTGATTTCATTGCAGAATTCACAGAGAAAGATAATGGTGAGGAAGAAGCGATCAATGATTCCCTAATCCAGTGGAAAATGTATGTTGATGGCGCAAGAAATGACTACTGTTCTGGAGCCGGAGTGGTACTTGAAACTCCTGAAGGTCGATCATTATGTTATGCACTAAGATTGGAATTTCCTTCAACAAACAATGAAGCAGAATATGAAGCTCTTATTGCAGGTCTGAAAATCGCTAAAGAGCTAAACATTCGAGCATTACAGATCTTCAGTGATTCTCAGCTTATTGTATGCCAAGTCAAGAAGGAATTTCAAACAAAAGGTGGAAACTTGCCTTCCTACTCGTCAAAGGCTTGGGAACTCCTATGTGAACTCGATCATTATTCAATAAGCCATATTCCCGGGGAAGAGAATACGAAGGCAGATTCCCTCGCAAAGTATTCAAGCTCTGGTGAAGCTCAACTATTGGGATTGGTTCCCGTAGAAGTCCTCTCAGCACCAAGTATAGACGAGATGGATATAGACTGGATTATGAATGTATCTCAAGAACAAGAGTCGTGGATGACTCCAATATTAGATTACCTACTCAACGGTTCTCTGCCAGAAAATTCGAGAGAGAGACAGAAGCTACTAAGGAAAGCCTCTCGCTATGTAATTCAAGATGGCCGATTGTACAGACGGGGATTCTTAATGCCTTTACTTCGATGTGTATCCAGGGAAGAATCCAAAACGATCCTAGCTGAGGTACATGGAGGCGAATGTGGTGATCATTCAGGTGGCCAAACATTAGCAAAGAAAATTCTCCGATACGGATATTTCTGGCCAGAAATTAATCGAGATGCTGCAGATTACTCCCGAAAATGTGACAGATGCCAAAGATTTGCCAAAATTCCTAGGGCACCTTCTACCGAACTCACACAGATGGTCAGTCCATGGCCGTTTGCGATTTGGGGAATGGATCTCATTGGGCCGCTACCAACTGCCAAATCAGGAATTAAATATGCTATTGTTGCAGTTGACTACTTTACTAAATGGGCTGAAGCTGAACCATTGGCTACTATCACTTCTAAGAAAATGATAAGCTTTGTGACCAAGAATATCATTTGCAGATACGGTGTGCCTCAGAAAATAATTACAGACAATGGTACTCAGTTTGAAAGCGAGGAATTCCAGGATTTTTGCAAACGATTCAAAATCCAGAAAAGCTTTTCGGCAGTAGCTCATCCGCAGGCAAACGGGCATGTGGAAGCAGTGAACAAGATCATCAAATCAACCATCAAAAAGCAACTCGAAAGAGCAAAGGGTGGTTGGGTCGATAAACTACCACTTGCACTATGGGCATACAGAACTACTCACAAAACTGCGACTGGGCATACTCCTTTTTCGTTAGCATACGGATCGGAAGCAATGATCCCGGTTGAAACAGAGGTCCCTTCACACAGAAGAATCCATTTCAATCAAGCAGAAAATGAAAAGCTACAACTTGAAGCGCTGGATCTCCTTGATGAAAAAAGAGATGAAGCTAATCTCAGAGTTGCAGCTCATCAGCAAAGGATAGCCAGACATTTCAATTCCAAAGTTCGTCAACGCAGCTTTGAAATTGGAGATCTAGTACTGAAAAGAATTATGACCGCGACAGGTGTGTTTGGGCCCAATTGGGAAGGACCATATGTGATAGGTCAGAAGCTTCTTGACGGCACATTCAAACTCACTACTGTTGAGGGAGATCAAATTCCAAGGGCATGGAACAGCAATCACTTGCGTCCATATTTTACTTGAAAAATTTTGTTGAAATAATGTAAAAGAGTTGTGAATGTATGATTCTTGTAATTGAGAGCAATTGTAAAACTGATGCAAGTGAATAATGAATGAATATAAAGTAGATGTAGGCCCAAATTTCTGGCCGAACCACTATAAATCTTGTGTTCCTTATTATTATTACATGTTTGCTTTATTTTCGATATAAAAGTACATAAAATGTATTGCTGAAATGTTGATTTAAATTTTTGCAGACAATGGAAATAAAATTGCACATAATAAGACCGAGCGATTCTCTCCATCATTCAACAAACAAATTTCGAGTCACAAAGGCCCCGAATTCAAATCCTAGATAGGAAATACTTCAATTGAACGGCTAATGATTTCGATAGAAACGAGCCCTTGCTAATAAATTGAGATTGTTTGAACAAACAAACATCCAATTAGGAAGCTAGTGCCTGTTCTCATGAACTTGCCTGACAATGGAGTACATTTCCTTGGATTAAACAAGCTACTTGCGAGAAATGGGGAATGAAAACTTTTAAAAAAAAAAAGGGGGGGATCGTTGAAAAGGCATAAGCAAGAAGACAAGGAAACAACCAAAATCCGTCATCGGCAGCACAAGTCCTCTTCAGAGGCACAACTCTTCGGAGGATAAAAGACCTCTAATGGGTCATATGCCACAAAAAAGAAAGTTCTCTACTCAACAAAAAAGATTGGAGGAGTCATGACCCTCCAACCATGAGAGAGTAACTTCCAGGCAATGAAAACCCTCTCTGAGGCACATTTCACCAGGAGTTGAAGTGAAATAGCCGCTCTTCGGAATTTCACTTCACCAGAGTTGAAATGCAAACAAAGAAAAAGACCTCTTTGGAGGCACATTTCACCAGGAGTCGGAGTAGTTACTCTTCGGAGTTTCACTTCACCAAAGTTGAAATGCAAACAAAATAAAGACCTCTTCGGAGGCATATTTCACCAGGAGTTGAAGTGTAACGGCCGCTCTTCGGAATTTCACTTCACCAGAGTTGAAAGACAAACAAAATAAAGACCTCTTCGGAGGCACAATCAAGAAGAAAGACCTCTTCGGAAGCCCACGTTTGGCCGAGATTGAAATAAAACTTCCAAGTGTTGAAACGTGAAAAGACTTTCTAAGGCAAAACTCTTTGGAGGTACACGTTTCACCGAGATTGAAATAAAACTTCCAAGTGTTGAAACGTAAAAAATCCCTCCTCAGAGGTACAACTTTCTATATATAAAAAAAAAAAAAATCCTCATTAGGGGCATACTTTAACTTCCGAAGAAAGAGTAATTTACCTATTCTGGAGAATGATCTTCCTCAAAAAAAAAAAAAAAAAAAACAGAGAGAGAGGGAGTTAAAGTACCCTTCAGAGGTCCGCTTTACCGCATAAAAGAATTCACTTGGTAAAAAATGTAATTAAGCAAAAGAAAGAAGTGATTTCTTCAAAGGACAAAGCGCAGAAACTTATACGAAGGGGGTTGTACTCTACAAAAATTTTCCTTAAAGAATAAAATAATTATTCTTTAGCAAATAAGAGTGCAAGTCCCCTCGAAGTATAGAATATTGCAGCAAACTTATGGAATGGGGGCAATATAGTATAATTACACACAATATGGTATAGCCAAACCAGCAAAAGGTAACGCTCAAGTAACATGCCATAAGCTCGCTGCAATATCGTGTGAATAAACTCATGCCAAAATGAATAATAAATATATTCTCAAATTCAAACGAAAGTTTGTACAAACGAAGAATCATTTTATTCAACTATAATGCAGGTACAGGTTTCAAAATAAAGAAAGGCAAGGGCCGGTACCCGCACAATTCTCGGCCAGTATATACAAAAGGCAAAAAACTAAAATCCTCACTTCTTCTTGCCCCCTTTAGACCCTTTACCCGGTCGAATGACCAACTTTTCAGGTCGGTCAGTGGGTATAAGGGAGGAAGGAGAGGTAGGCGCAGCTGGTCCAGCTTCTGGCTCCTCTTCAGTGGCAGTGATTATCTTTCCTCTCCTCTTGGACGTTCCGCGCTTTTTCCTCCTCTTCGAGGAAGACTCACTCCCTGGAGTGACAAGTTTAGATAGAGTTATGTCGTCAGAAGGAGTCCGCTCCAGAGATATGTCACCTCCCTCAAGTCTCTCATCTTTCTGCTCTTGCGAAGCAATGGGATCATCCAGGCCATGGAGAGCCTCTATTTGTTCCTCCTGTGATCCAGGCTGCGAAGCAGAAGGAGGAGCCACCTGAAGAGATGGAGGAGGGATAACCGGAGGAGTAGAGATTTGAGCAGTGCTTGATACTTTCTCTACAGAAGAAAAGAGGTTAAAGTCAGTAAAGAGAGGAGATGAAGGCTCACCAATAAAGTCAGTAGAGAGAGGAGATGAAGGCTCATCGAGGTTGAGAAAATAGCCAAGGAGCTCGTGAAACTCATGCGAAATAAATGAGTAACCCGCTTGAGCAGAATTGACAGTAGCGAGATTAACGGTGAAGTTACCTGGAGAAGCTGGTTTTCTGACATCAACTTCATAAGCTTGTGCGTCAGCGCTCTCATCACCCTCGTCTCCGCCCTGTACGCTTGTAATCTCAGTGGTAACTTTGGTAGGAGATGCAAAATGGGAACTGGAACCAAGAATGTTGACTTCAGACGAAGAAGGTGGCTGGACTAGAGTAGTTGAAGTGGTTTTTTCCAGCCGGTCCCCTTCCGTCACTTCAGTTCTTAATTTGGCAAGTTGTTCCTTTCCCTTGGCGAGGGCAGCGCGAGTGTCATCATCAAAAGTAATGCCTTTCCAGGGCTGATTCGTCATAACCAGCACCTTCAGCACCAAGCATCTCAAGGGCGGCCTCCCACACTTCAGCTAAAGTGATCTCATACTTGGGACCTAGAAAAGCGAGGCTTCCACACCCCAAGACGCTATGCAGGTAGAAGTCGAATAATGTTGAGCCGAAGCTGTTCTTGGTCGCCTCATGAGATTCTTCAGCTGCGATTCTGCCGGCGACAGCCTCATCACGCTCCCTCTCAGTTTTGGAAAGCTGAAGCTTAAGCATTTGTATCTCCGCTTCCTGGGAGTTGTTTTTCTTTCGAAGCTCAGCAATATCAGAAGCATAGCCCTCGTTGATTCTTTTCTGCACTTCAAGTCTGTCCTCAGCATCCCTTTGGCTGGCATGAGCATCTCTTACTTGTCTGAGAAGCACTTCTTCTTTTTGAGAATATGAAGTAGAGGAAGCAGCAAGCTCATCTTTCAACTTCTCAACCTTTGCTTCGAGCTCCTCATTGTAGGAAGCAATGCTCGTCATTTCAGTATCATGTTGCTCAAGGACCTTTTGCCATTCAGCCTTATCGTTTTCCATGGTGAGCATGGCCTCTAAGTTGGCGCGGTTAACTCTTTGAAGCTCATCGACAAGCTTCTGCCAGTTGGACATCCTCTCGATATCAAGTTTGACGGCGTCGAGATTTCGTAGCATGGCAGGCTTGTCAATAGGGACCAGGTCAAGGTCGAACCTCACACCCTTTAAGCACCACTGTGGAAAACGACTTTGTAAAGTGGCTGGGCCCGGTCCCACTTGAAATTTGGGCCTGCTTATTATTGTTTGGATGTCCGCCTTCCCGAGAGCAGGAGAGTCGGAAGGAATGTCAAGAGGGGCAGGGGCAGTAGCCTTTTCGGGAGTAGTGGAAGCATGTTTCTCTCCATATCGGGCTCGTTTGCCTGAATCTTCGACTACATGACCTTTTCCTCGGTCATCGTGGGATTTCCTTTTGTGAGAGTCGTCACCTCTCTGTAAAGAATCGTGGCGCTCATCCCTATCCCTTCTGTCATAACGCTCTTCTTCATCCCTCCTTTCACGAGCCTTTCGAGCAGCCCTCTTCGTCAGACTCTCTATAGGAGGTGAAGTAGCGCCCATAATTATATTGACCACGCCCCCCGTAGCGTTGGAAATCCTGATAATATGATCCGCCGCGTTTCATTGAAGGATCTGAAATCAGAAAAGATAAGCTTTAGAAATCTTTAAAGTATAAGAAGGTAAGTGCATAAATGTGCTGGAAAATCCTTAGTTGTGTGTGAAGTGCAAACTACTCGCGTTGGACTAACGAACCACTCCTCAGTTGGGGGGAAGTAATAGGTTTCACTGTCGGTGACAATTCCTGGGATAAAGGAGTTGGAGTCTGTTGGAGGGCAGATGTCGCTTCAATCATCGGGGGTACAGTTTTGCCGCAGGCAGGGTCATCTTTAAAGAGCTCTTGGGAAGTGACAATTATGTCACTTAAATCCCCAAAGACGTCATCACCATCATGCCCAACCTGATTCCCTCCATCAGCTCCTTTGTCGGCACTCTTCCTGGTTTGGGAAGGGGGCGCCTCTTCTTCTTCAATTATGGGGGCAAGCGCAGGTTTTTCGGATGGCCCTATGTCATCTCTTGGAACAGAACACTTTATTAGTGAAGTTTTTATGGAAGTTTCTCCTTGTATGTGTTCTCCAGTAGAGACCGGGGCATCAGGAGTTATCGCTGGAGAATCAGGAACTTCTGTCGGAGCTTCATGAGCTTAAATTGAACGAGAAACATGTAAAAGCCCAAACTGATGAAGAAATTCATCCGTTAATAGAAATTTAACGCTCCTCTCTTCAGCCGGGATAGTGCTCAATCTCTCAAACATCGCCTTATGGCTTGAGTCCCTAGATGGAGGAGGAAGTGCTGTAAAGATAAGAAATGGAATCAGCACTTGGCAATACGAACCATGAAAGACTTAGAGTAAAATTGAAGAATGAAGGAAAAAAGATCTCACTTCCTACTCTCCAGTCTGCGTAAAATTCTGCGGGGCAACGGACGTAGAAGTATTGATTCAGGAAGCCATGTGCACTCTCCGGCAAATCTAAAATGAGTTTGCGGTTCCTCGCACCTCTTACAAGTACAATTGAAGGGTGGTCCTTGTTCTTTGCAAAGGTACACAAGTAACAAATCTCCTCGAAACTTGGAAGACGGTCAAGAGTCCTCCTGAACAAAACGCACAATCCCATCAAAATGGCATAGCCATTGGGATGCAACTGGAAAGGAGAGATCGTCAATCGGAGAAAGGTTTGTTGAAGAAATTCATTAAAAGGAGGAATTGCTCCACTTGAGCACATTTGGCGATTTATGGCAATAAAACCATGAGGCGGTCTGTCAGCGAAATCATTTGGCCCAGGAAGTAAAACTTCTGCCTCGGCAATGCCAAATTGAATGCATAATTGATTAAGTGTCCGCTGTTTCAGAAGAGTAGGAGTCTTTTCTGGAGGGTTTTCTATTGGGATAGCAATCGGGAAGGTCCCTTCGGCGTATTCTTTCATCTCTTCTTGTTCTTGTTGAGACGTCATTCTACATAAGCAACTGGGTGATTCAGATGAAAAGGTGCACGTTTCCTAAAAAGTGTGAAGTGTTGTGCAAAACTAGAAAACAAAAAAAAACAAGAGGAAGTCAAACATTACTGAAATTAAACTGGTTGACAATTAGTCGACTATGAAATTTCAGGATTTGTTAATATAAAACTCAAGTATTGTGTTAATGCAAACAAATCAGCTTTAACTGGATATTTTAAGTCTTGCCTTGGCACTTCACTTGAGTTCGTTGGTTCACAACATTTCGTTCACCCAGTTCATTTAAGTTAATTACTCTTTACCGACTAATCTGTCATTTGATGTGGGCGGTCAATGGCAGTATATTCGTCCCAGTTTTCTGTAAATATTATGTTTAACAGGTTATTAGCATTAAAAATAGTCTACAACAAAGTGCAACAGGATTCAAGTTCAAACAATTCAACCAAGTCTACCAAGTCTTTACAAAATTTCACAAGTCATAGGTCGTCCAGCGACCTAGCATAGGTCGAAGCCTTCTTAAGTCGTGCTGTGCAAAGTAAAGGATGAGGCATTTCAATACAGTGTTAGTTCGGCCGCGACCTAGAGTTTATGTCGTAAGAAAGTTAGGTCGCGCAGGTCCTGGCTAGGTGTAGCTCTTAGCTCATGGAAAGTCTTAGGTCGATCAGCGACCTAGTGTAAGTCGAGACTACTCCTTAGGTCGCAGGGGTTCTTAGATCGCGAATTGTTTTGAATCGCTCACATTCACTAGGTCACTAACTTCTTCTCCACGCAATGCTTCACCGGACCCTATAACCCGCTATCCACTACACTCAGACCCATCATCCTATTCATGAGATTTATCGTCTTTCCATACCACTAAACCATTTGAAAACTGACTCAAAATGCCTCCGATCTATCATAAATCAAATTCATTATTGTGCGTTCGTGAATCGCTGCAACAACAATAATCACTGGCAATCAAAAATCGATCACAACGCGGCTCAAAGTGGAGCACGACGTACAAAATTGATTTGGGGTTCGGAAGTTAGTGCTTGGGATTCGATGATGATCGTGGGGTGGAAAGAAATCGAAGACACTTACGTAATTTGGTAGCAAGGATGAATCGATGAATGAGTAAACTTGAATTCGCCTTTTGAAGTTCGAAGAATCGTTGATGGCGGTAGGAGGCCAGAGCAGTAAGGTGAAGAAGAATTAAAGCGACCTAACATATTTATATGAGGTAAAAATGGGAAGGCAAATAGGCACGCATGCTGATACAAGTGTTAGGTCGCTCACGACCTAGCTAAGTCGAGTCGAAGCACGCGACCTATGTCATAGGCCCATACTTCGATGGGCAAATGTTAACATTCCTTCATTAGCGACCTAGGACCTAAAGATATGTAGCGATCTAACGGTTCCCAACGACCTAAGAAAGGCCGCAACCTAATGACTCTCAGCGACCTAAGGAAGGCCGCGACCTAGCGGTTTAAAGACTTCACAACCTAACGACCTAAGGGATCGACTAAGGCTGCAGGAAAACACTCACGACCTAAGTTAGGTCGTTAACGACCTAAACACGTAAGTAAAGAGGCCGCCTCTACTATGTCACTGGGTGTTAGGTCGTGTGCGACCTACAAATTGTTGGAAAAAAGATGCGCTTACACATGAAGAAGGAAAGCCGGAGCTCCATAGGTCGAAGACGACCTACGACCTATGATAGGTCGCTCATGACCTAGATACATAGAGGAGAAAGCCACTTATGCCAGGCCGCTAGAAGATGGGTCGTTCACGACCTAGGACTTGTCGTATTCAGCATGCGTACTCTAGTGGAAGATGAAAGAAGAACCAGTACTCTTTAGGTCGAGGGCGACCTACGACCTATTTAGGTCGGGCGCGACCTATGGCCCTAATCCAAAGTTGCCTATAAATAGAACCCTAACTCCAACAATGAAAGGACTTTTGGCACATTCTCTTCATACACCGTTACCTTGCTGCATTGAGAACTTCATCAACACTTAGAGCTTTCAAGATTAGAGGAATTAATCAAAGAACTTCACGAAGAAACCACACATCTTCAACATGAATTTAAGGACTTTAATCGACATTGAAGCTTAAGACTTGTTCCAAATCACTTGTAACTTGAAGTATATTGTACTTGAGAAGAATTGTATCAGCTTGTAACGAGATTATTAATAAAAGTACTTAGAGTGGACGTAGGCTATACCCTTAAGCCGAACCACTATAAAATTGTTGTTGTTTACTGCTTTTCCGCTATTACTTGCTTGTAATTCTTTCCCGATCTATCGGGTGGTGCTTTCACAACTACACTTCACACACCGGGGTGTTAGCGTTCACATTTTAGCGTTAACATTATTGTACTTGAGAAGAATTGTATCAGCTTGTAACGGGATTATTAATAAAAGTACTTAGAGTGGACGTAGGCTATACCCTTAAGCCGAACCACTATAAAATTGTTGTTGTTTACTGCTTTTCCGCTATTACTTGCTTGTAATTCTTTCCCGATCTATCGGGTGGTGCTTTCACAACTACACTTCACACACCGGGGTGTTAGCGTTCACATTTTAGCGTTAACACCGTCAAGAAGCTTCGTGCCTATAACATATGGCCCTTCCCAGTTTGGCCCAAACACACCTGTAGCTGTCATGATTCTTTTCAGAACTAGGTCCCCAACTTCAAAGTTGCGCCAACGAACTTTGGAATTGAAGTGCCTGGCTATTCTTTGTTGATGAGCTGCAATTCTAAGTCTAGCCTCTTCTCTTCTCTCATCAAGGAGGTCAAGAGCTTCCAATTGCAGTTTTCCATTCTCATCTTGATCAAAATGGATCCTTCTGTGTGAGGGGACTTCAGTTTCCACTGAAATCATTGCTTCTGATCCATATGCCAATGAAAATGGAGTATGCCCAGTCGCAGTTTTGTGGGTGGTTCTGTATGCCCATAGTGCAAGCGGTAACTTGTCAACCCAACCACTTTTCGCTTTTTCCTGTTGCTTTTTGATGGTTGATTTGATGATTTTGTTTACTGCTTCCACTTGCCCGTTTGCCTGTGGATGAGCCACTGCTGAGAAGCTTTTTCAGATCTTGAATCGTTTGCAAAAATCCTGGAACTCCTCGCTTTCAAACTGTGTACCATTGTCTGTGATTATCTTCTGAGGCACACCATACCTGCAAATGATATTTTTAGTCACAAAACTTATCATTTTCTTAGAGGTAATAGTGGCCAAGGGTTCGGCCTCAGCCCATTTAGTAAAATAATCAACAGCAACGATAGCATATTTAATCCCTGATTTGGCAATCGGCAAAGGCCCAATGAGATCTATTCCCCGGACGGCAAAGGGCCATGGACTGACCATTTGTGTTAGCTCAGTGGAAGGTGCTCTAGGAATTTTAGCGAATCTCTGGCATTTATCACACTTTCTGGAATAGTCAGCAGCATCCTTATTAATTTCTGGCCAAAAGTACCCATAACGGAGGATTTTCTTTGCTAATGTTTGACCACCTGTATGATCCCCACATTCCCCTCCGTGTACTTCAGTTAGAATTGTCTTAGCTTCTTCCTTTGTCACACATCGGAGTAATGGCATTGAATATCCTCGTCTGTACAAACGACCATCTTGAACTACATATCTGGAGGCTTTCCTCATCAACTTTTGTCTCTCTTTTGAATTTTCTGGCAGAGAACCATTGAGTAGATATTCAAGTATCGGAGTCATCCATTATTTTTGCTCTTGGGATACATTCATAATCCAATCAACATCCATTTCATCTGTGCTTGGAGCTGGCAAGACTTCGACGGGAACTAAACCCAATATTTGAGCTTCACCAGTGCTTGAATACTTCGCAAGAGAATCCGCCTTCATATTTTATTCTCGGGGGATATGGTTTATTGAATAACGGTTAAAATCTTGAAGGAGCTCCCAGGCTTTTGATAAATAGGCGGGTAGATTCCCTCCTTTAGCTTGAAATTCCTTCCTGACTTGGCAAACAATAAGTTGAGAATCACTGAAGATCTGCAATGCCTTGATGTTCAGTTCTTTAGCGATCTTTAAACCAGCGATGAGTGCTTCATATTCAGCTTCATTGTTCGTCGAAGGGAATTCTAGTCTCAGCGCATAACATAGCGATCGCCCTTCTGGGGTTTCAAGGATAACCCCTGCTCCGGAACAATAATCATTCCTTGCGCCATCAACATACAATTTCCATTGGATTGGGACACTATTAGTGACTTCTTCCTCACTATCACCCTTATCCGTACACTCTGCGATGAAATCCGCTAAAGCTTGTCCATTGATTGCTTTTCGGGGGTGGTATGTGATGTCATATTGACTGAGTTCGATATTCCATTTCAAAAGACGGCCCGAAGTCTCAGGACGGAATAGGACTTGCTTTAGAGGCTGATCATTGAGGACTTTGATGGGATGAGCTTGGAAATACGGCCTCAATTTTCTTGATGCAATCAACAAACAATAGGCGAGCTTTTCCAACCTTGAATAGTTCATCTCTACCCCAGTGAATCTTTTGCTGATATAATAGACTGGGCGTTGAATCCTTGCGTCTTCCCGTACCAACACTGCACTGAGAGCATGAGACGAAATTGCCAAATATATGAAGAGATCTTCACCACTATCAGGCTTTGAAAGTATAGGAGGCACTTCCATATGACGAATCAACTCATCAAATGCTTTCTGAAATTCAGGAGTCCACTCAAAGTTTTTCTTTCCTTTCTTCAAAGCATCAAAGAATGGAATGCATTTGTCAGTGGCTTTGGAAATGAACCGACTCAGAGCAGCAACTTTTCCATTGAGACTTTGCAATTCCTTCTTCGTTCTAGGAGCCTTGACTTCTCTTAGAGCGATGATCTGAGCTGGATTGGCTTCAATGCCCCTAGCGCTCATAATGAAACCCTAAAACTTTCCGGACTCCACTCCAAATGAACATTTCAGGGGATTAAGCTTCATTCTGTATTTGCGGAGTACCGCAAACATCTCTGCCAGGTGATCCATGTAGTCCACCGCTTTCTTAGATTTTACTAGCATATCATCAACATAAACTTCCATTGTCTTACCAATCTGTGGTTTAAGCATGCCGTTAGCAAGCCTCTGGTAAGTTGCCCCTGCATTCTTGAGTCCGAAAGGCATGACCTTGTAGCAGTAGAGTCCAACATCTGTGATGAAGCTTATATCCTCTTGATCCGGCTCATGCATCATCATCGGGTTATATCTGGAGTATGCATCCATAAAAGATAACAATTCATGCCCTGCTGTCCCATCCACCAACTGATCGATCCTGGGCAGCGGGAAACAGTCTTTGGGGCAGGCTTTGTTCAGATCTGAAAAATCAATGCACACTCTCAACTTTCCGTTAGCTTTCTTAACCAGTACTGGATTTAAAACCCAATTTGGATAAGTAGCTTCTCTAATAAACCCGTTCTCCATGAGCTGATCCACTTCTTCTCTAAACGCTGCCGTCCTTTCAGGACCCTGAGTCCTTCTGTTTTGTTTCACAGGCGTAAACTTTGGATCAATGTTCAGAGTATGTACTACAATCTCTGGGGATATTCCGCACATGTCAGCATGAGTCCAAGCGAATACATCCAAATTAGCCTTCAAAAATGAAATCAGAACATTCTGAACTGTCGGATTGAGTTGTGAACCCACATTAAGCACTTTGTTTGGGTCCTTTGGGTCTACGGGCACCGGTACTGTTACCTCTACTTGTACCACTCTATTCTCCCCTGCACTGGCTTTCCTTGGATCTATCTCTCTTCGTGCCCCACTACATTCACCAGTGCAGGGTCCACCCTGTAATTGCTACAAGGTTGGTTCTTTGATGCGGACTGGAATCACCGCATCTTTTCCCATCTCTCTCTTCCTGGATTCTCGCAGTTCTGCAAAATAACATTCTCGCCCTGCATCTTGGTCTCCCTTAACCACACCAACTCCGTTATCTGTGGCGAATTTTAGAGTCAAGCACCATAGGGCAAGAACAGCTTTGAATGCAGCAAGAGTTGGTCGGCCTAAAAAGGCGTTGTAGGCAGAGAATTCTTCAACAATTATAAACGTTTGCTTTCGAGCCACCATCCTTGGTCCCTTTCCAAGTTCTACAAACAAATCAACGGTCCCAATCGGCTATTTGGTTTCCCCTGCGAACCCGGCGATGTTAAGTGATGAAGCTTGAACGCCAGCCATCGGGATTTTCATTTGATTGATGGTCCTCTTGAAGAGGATGTTGCATGAAGCTCCACAATCAACTAGAACTCTTCTCACAGTTGCCGGCCCAATACCAGCGGATATGACCAAAGGATCAATGGTCGGGACCTCAATACCCAAAGAATCCCTGGTGCTGAACACAATATCATCTATGGAAGTCTTTTGTTGCTTTAAAGGCGCATCATTCTCTAAAACAAAAACATTCTCTTCAGCTGGAACATGCTTCAATGCCCGGGCATACCTTTCCATCTCGCCCCAGCTTTTGCCTGCTGGGTGAGGTCCTCCAGTTATTATATTGATGACATGCCTTTCTGATTGGTGTTCCACGGCGTTCTCACTTGAGCCAGGACGGTGAGCGGGAACTTGCTGTTCTTGAGTTGACGAAGCTGGGGCATTCCTGTTCCTTTTCACATACTGCTGGAGTTTGTTTTCCTTCAAGAGTTGTTCAATTACTAATTTCAATTGGCGCCATTCGTTGGTATCATGGTCGGGCTGGTTGTGGGCAGTACCTTCCACTTTTTTCCATCTTAATTGCAACTCTCATTTTAGGTGGTGCCGGATAATTGACATCATCTTTAGTTGCAAAGTAGATGTTTTCAGGGGTATCGGTCAAGGGTGTGAAATTGAAAGAACGACCTTTCTTAGCGTCTCCCTGTTTCTTTCCACCATCGTTTCCCCTTTTCTGATTGTTAGGCTCTTTCTTGTTCATAGCAGATCCATTGTTCCTGGCTTGCCCTTATACCACCTTAGCCGGTGCTTGGAGGCTCTCCAAGCGTATGAATTCATCCGCTTTCTTGTAAAATTTGTCAAGTGAGTTTGGTTCTTTCATTTTTAACCATTTTCCAAATTCGCTTGACTTCTCAATTTCCCTCATCAAGTATGTCAAGACCATACGTGGCTCAGCATTATCCACCTCAGCCAATGCTATGTTAAAGCGATTCAAAAATGATCTGATGGATTCTCGCTGATTTTTCTATAGACTTGATAGCGACATTATATCCTTTGATTTAGAAGCATACAACCGAAATTGCTCCTTGAACTTCCTGGTCAAATCGGAGAATTGATCGATGGACCTTACCGGCAGCTTCATAAACCATAATAGAGCTACGCCTTCTAGATAAACCGGGAAGTATCGGCATTTAATTTCATCAGACGCCCTGGCACCAGTCATATGCCAGTCGTACTTATACAAAAACTCGTTAGGATCACTCGTCCCCTTGTAAGCCGGAATAGTAGGAGGAACAAATTTCCTTGGGAGCTCCGCCTTCAAGATCCTTTCAGTAAATGGAGTTTTTCTTGGAGCAAAACCCCACTCTTTCTCGTCTTCATCTCTTCGCATACTTTCTTTCATGATTTGACGAACCATAACCGAAAAATACTCTTCCTCATTTAGAGGTCTGGAGGGCACACATCAGCCACTCTTTCTGAATTCTGCCTTGACAATCGTTCACGGAGAGTCGGCTGTGGTCCTGATCCTCCAGCTTGAAGAGGAGTCCTTTCTACAGGGTCCGCGGCTCTTTGAGAAATATTTCCTTCAACATTCTGAACTCCCGCAGTAGGGTTCCCATCATTATTAGCTGGTTGACGATTTGCCCCAAGTAGATCATTCAACTTACTCAAGATCAGGGCATTCTGGGCTTCCAACTGCGCATTCTGAGCATTCAATTGTTGATTCAATCCCAAAACTACGGCGTCCAACTCTGCTCGAGTAACTCCAACAGTTGGAGCTGCTTGACTTGAAGGTGGAGAGGTAGCAGTATTCTCTTGAACATTATCGGACCTTGCAGAACTTCATTTTCTTCCAGGAGCCATTATTTCCAATAAACTTCTGGTTTTAAAAGAAATCCTTTCAACAGACCTTTGCGAAGCAATGATGGAAGTTTCCTGAGTTCAATTCTCAGTGAAAGCACCAAAATTATTAACGCGAAAATCAGACGCTAACACCTCGGTGTAAGTTGAAGTTGAGCGATAGCACCACCCGTGAACACAGGAATTAAAACAAGTAGAAAAATCACAAACAAAGCAGAAAAGACAACTGTTTTTATAGTGGTTCGGCTTAAGGCAAGCCTACGTCCACTTTAATTCTCTTTATTGCTGAATTAATTGCAATTCTGACGAGACAAACAACTAGAACTTTGGTAGAGAAGAATTCTTTGAAACCATGTAGATTGCGTTAGATTTTCCTTTGAAGTTAGTTGAGATGCCTTTGGAACTTGAAGTGTCGAGTGAGTTGAGAATTCAGCTGAGTATTGACGCTTAAAGTCATCGGCCAAAAAAAAGGTCCTCCTCATGTTTGAGGTAGGTCGGTATTTATAGGAAAATCTCCCCTTTGAATCGTAAGTCGTGTTCGACTCATGGCAACTTGTGGCTGAGTTAAGTTGGGTCGTGGGCGACTCAGCTGGTAGAGTTCAAGCTTGGTATCAGAGCGCCTTCGGTCTTCTGGATATAGCGCAAGTCCTAACTCGTCCACGAGTTAATAGGTCATGGCCGACTTATCTGACTAAGCCCTTGATTCCTCAATGGTTCACTTCTTCAGAATTACAAGTCATGAGTCGCTCATGAGTCAAATCTCTTTGACATAAGCATTGTGACAACGGGACACGGCTTCTTGTTTCCTTCCTTGATTCGCTTACGACTCAAGGTAGGTCGTAGGTTGCACGATTCCGTGACTTGCACAACTCCTCAATTTGCTAAGTCGGTAACTTATTGAGTTGGCCTGTCTCATAAACTGTTAACCTCTTGAGTCGTTAAACCATCCCGTCCTTGAGCCGTGGATTTCCTTAAGTCGTAAAGGCCCTAAGTCGTGATCCATCCCTCCTCTCTTAAACCGTTAAGTCGTAGACTCCTATATGTCGTAAGTCGTTCACTTCCGTAAGCTGTTGACTCTTTTAGGTCGACCAATCCCTGACTCGTTAAGTCGTGTAACTCCCTTGAGTCGTTAACTTGTTAAGTCGGTTACTTATTGAGTCGGACCACTCCTTAAGTCGCTCTACTTCTTTAAGTCGTGAGTCGTCTCAGGTCTTAACTCGTTGATCAAACGGGGTTAACATTACCATTCTAAATTTTATTCAAAAATTAACCATTGATTACTTCATTAAGTAATTACACTTAATTAATCCATAATTAAGTGAATATTTTAAAATTAAATAAACAATTAACTAATTATTTACAATTAAACAACTAATTAATTTCTTATATTTCAAAATCCTTAATTACTTAAGAATTCATTTATCTTAATTAACAAATCATAACTGTTAAGTACTCTCAAATTCATATCAAAATAATTTAACATTATTTATCTTTATAAATAAGTTATTTGTAATTAATCATATTTTAACAACTTAATCAACTTATCGTATTTGGTTTTCAAATTATAATAATAATAACCTTAATTAAGGCATTTAGAAATCAAAATTTAAAATTTAAATTACTTTAAACATTTAATTTAACTTATTAACTTTCAATATAAATTGAAACTTAAGTTTTTGAACATTCCTTTAACTTAAAATTTGATTCAATATTCAAATGCAAAACATTCCCCTTTTTAAATTCAAAAATTCAAATTTAATTCAGCTAATTTACTTTTATGAGAAATCATTTTAACCAATTTAAGTTTAAATTAATTCAATTTACACCTTTTAAAAGTTCGATTAATTTTGTTTCAAACACCAAGTTTTTAACTTGCAAATCAATTTCCTTTTATAAAATTTTAAACATGATTTCTATTTATTTATTCAACAAGTTGATTCCGAAACTTCACCTCACTACACAGTACAAATCAGAAAGGCATCACCTAAACTCGAGCTACTTAGCACTTGTCTTCGATTTATCCAATAACAAGTTATAGCTCAGCAACAACATCTTCCAATCCAATAACAAACACCCTATAACCTGAGGTAAACCCAGCAATATCACGCGTACTACCCGAGACAACCCACACTACTCCTTACCCCGAGTCAACACGCGAGAAACACGGAAGCGACTTCGAGTTGCTTTCATCTTCACCAAAGCAAAGTTCTAGAATCCAATCTGACACCATCTGTGCACGGTGCACATATCCACGCGCCTCCGGCCACACTGGTTGATCGCGCCTATCGCCGTCCAACACTCATCCACCCACGAACTCGATCGAACAACCAGTTCGAACAAAAGTCATTCAAATCGAAATTTTGCTCTTAAGCTCAAAACTGCAAAGAAGCTCGACCACAAATCTTCCCTATTACCGCCATCTCGTCGACATTGAACCTTGCCGTTCCCTCATCGAGTCGCCACACCCAAGAACTCCATTCTCTCCAAACGCGAGCAAACCCGATCCACAATCCTTGATGCAATATTCGCGACAGGCAAGCCCAACAAAAGTCAGCAAAAACCCTAGTTCGCTCTGATTCGCATGATTCAAACACTTGAAAATTTAATTGCAATTTTCCCATCTTTAACAACACAAATGCTTGCTTTACCCAAGATTTCAACTCAAATGATGGTTTTGATCATTGGCAATTGACCAAATTGGCGAAGCCGTTCAACATTTAATTTCCAGTTGAATATCACTTTAAAAATTAGGGAATGCGTGTTAAAATTCATAGTTTCTAACACCTAACCCATTTATACAATCCAAAATAAGAATTTAGGTTGTTGTTTTCTGACCTGAATCAAAGGTTTACGGCTATTTTTAAATTTTAACTTATTTGTTCAAATAAAAATCCTGGAATGATATTAAACACAACCATCATCCATTTACTAACAAATTCCATTAAATTATCAAGGTTAAATAATGATTGTTTGGGAGATTTGAATGAATTAGAATGATCATAACTTGTAACTTAACAGAGCATACTTATACAGTAACAAACATGTATTTCTTCTTTGCATACAAACATGCAAATCTTTTCCACAAACAACTGAAACTAAACTACTATATACACATATATTTAAGTTAGGTAAGACTAATCTGCTTTTAAAAAAAAAATTACTCACCTGATTAATTGGAGCACAGCACAGAGCAAGTTTATTTTTTTTTCTTTTCCAGGCTTTTGAACAACTTTAATTTGAAAAAGTATGTGCTTTGATCTTGCTTTACTGAAGAAATCTTTGCATGCTTCAATTTTTTTTTGATGTTCTAAAATGTTGATACTGTTGTTGATCATTGTTCCTTAAATTGCAGGTTGATGTTTATAGATTGAAGTTGAGAAGAACTTTGATTTTTATTTTAAAATCTCAGGTTTGTAAATGAATTTCTGGTTTTAGCCATTAATTGAAAGAGGAAACAAATTTTCTTCATATTTTAAGTCTATAAAAATTAAAGAGAGTAAGATTTTAAAATAAAGACACTTGTCACATAAGTATTTAATGTAACGACCCAGAATTTATATTAATTAAAATTTGAATATTTAGTTAATTTTAATTATTAATAAGTGGAATTTATAAGTCGAATAATTTATTTTCGAATATTGGATTTAATTTGATAATTAAATCGATTATTTAATAGTTGAAATTTCTGAAATAAATGAAAATCGAGTTAAATATGATTGAAAATGATTTGTAAAATTTTATTTAATCATGTTGGAGTTATAGTGATGCTATAGAACTTTTAAAATCGAATTAAGAATTAATCTGTGAAAATTGAATATTTTAATATTTAATTATCGACTGTAAAATTGCTAATTTTCAAACAGTCTCAGAATTGGACGAAACTAGTTCCATTGGATCCGTTATAGTTAGTTATTATCGAATTTCAATTTTCGTAGCAATAGGAGTTTTCGTTTGACCGTGGCAGCTCGAAACGCATCGAAATTGTTTTAAATATTTATTTGGCGAGTTAAAATAGTCATTTTTCAAACAGTCTCGGATTTCGATGAAACCAATTTCATCAGATCCGTAATGTGATATTTTTGTACTGTTTCAAATTTCGTGTCAATTGGATTTACCGTTTGTCCAGTGCAAGCTAAAACGCCTAGAAAATCGTTTAATCGGTTTAATTTTAAATCGAACGTTTATTACCATAACTCACACATATGATCGAATTAGCTTTCGAAACCTATTCCATTGTGTCCGGAACGCGGGATAAACCCTAGAAATGTCGGTCACCGTGCGTAAATCGGAGTTTGGAAATTCCGTAATGAATAGTGTTCGATATTTTCTATAAATAGCCCCCCTTTTTTCACAAAAATAATAATATAAAACTAGGGTTTCAGGGCCGGCCGACGGCTATACAACCAATGGCTAGAAATCGTCGAATTTCATCACTAAATCTTTTCAAATCCATGAGTAATTAGGAGAAACTTTCAACTAGAAGATCATAGAGATTCGTGAGAGCATTAGATCTATACGGTCAAGATCGAAAATGGAGGCTCGATGGGGAGGATATAGGGCCGCGTTCGGCAGCAGTTCACGCATAAAAACCAAGGCGTAGAGGGGGGCATTCGCGTGCGGTCGGCCGGCTGTGGTAGGTGGAGGTGGGGGCTTCGACGTGAGGCTTGCTGATCATCTTCAGGGGCATCGAATTGGCCGCTATTTGAAGCCCTAAGTCGGCGACTTTGGGTTATTGAGAGCGTAAGTTAACTGGGAGGAGGAAGAACATGAATGCGACCGTGATTTTTGCAAGTTAGGATGGATGGCAGGATCAAATGTAGGGTTTAAAAATAAAGATATTGTAAATATTAATATTTATAATTCGTATGATGTTTAAAAATTCATATCTCTTTCATACGAGGTCGAAAACGCGCGAAACCAGTTGCGTTGGAATCGTATCCACGAGCACTACACGATGGAACTGGTTTGGAGTCGTTTGGAGTTAGTGAGAATTTCGGGTAAAATTAAACGTCCATTTAATTTTATTCGAAATAAATCGCTAAAACGAAATTGAAATCAAGGTGAGAACTTCTCACTAAATCGAATCAGTTTCGATTTTTATTTTAAATAGTTAGATTTAAAATTGTTGATTTAATGCATGAATGATGATTGTTATCTATTGATTGTTAAAATAGACATTATGCGCCGTTAGTAAGCGGATGTTATTTATTAAAAACATATACCTCGAATATTTCACAGTACAGTGAAATTGGTATTATTTATGTACTTGGAGTTGATTTCCCGCATTATATAGCGGATGAGACCCTATTGCATCGTCTATTAAGCGGATAATATTTTTATAAATCCCATATACCGCGATAATTCCGTACTGAAGTGGAATTGGTATTGTGCTAACATCTTTGGATGTAGAGAAACAGGTTGGAGGGATCCAACTGGATTCCTCAACTGTATTGATTTATTTACAGATATTGTGATATTTGTTGATTATTATATCGATATATGATATTTGGATGTCGTGATTGACTATTTGGTGCTGCTGCATCATCGGATCCATTTCTGAAGTTTTAAAATAATGATTTTGGTTTTAAAAGGGATTTTAAAGGGATTTTCGAAAGTATACGTTTTATTAAATTTTCAATTGATAAAATAAATAAACGTTATAATTTTATTTTCATAAAAGTTATGATTTTTGGAAAATAATACTTAAGTGTGATTTGAAGTATATAAGCTTTAAATAACGATTTTTAAATTATTAAAAGAATAAATTTAGTTAAATTGGAATTTTTGAAATATTACAAACAATTTTTATAAAAGATTTATAAAAATGGATATTTATAAATTAAAAATATTGGAATTATAAAACAAGTTTATTAAATGTTTAAAATGAAGAATAAAATGGATTTCATTGAAAATTATAGATTTATAAATTGTGAAGATATAAATTGAATAGATGTTGTAAAATAAAAGATTTATAAATAATTAACTTATAAACTGGGTTTTAAGCATACAAATGGGATATTAATAGAAATTGTTAATAAAGGAGATTTTATAAGTTGAAGTTGTTATAAAATATAAAGGAATCTTATAAAAAATAAGATTTATGATTTGTGAAGCTTTAAAAGAACGATTTTGTAAATAAATGAATTATAAGTAATCAACTTATAATATGGACATTTGGTATATATTGAGATATACAAATGGAATTGGTCAATAAAATAAATTTATAAATCGAAGCTTTTAAATAGAAATGGAATTTATAGACATTGTTTGTAAATTCGAAATCAATTGAATTTGATAAATTGAATATTGAAGTTTATTAAAGGAAATATATTCACGATTTTGGACAGTGAATACATTATTGAATAAAATGGTCATGTTTGGCAAAATGAATATTATATAATGAAGTTAATTATTTTAAAGATGTTTTAAAATGTATTATGAATCGAAACCATAGATTTCAACATTTATTGTTGAAATAGACGTTTTCGAGAAAGAAGGAAATAGTGGACTATAACGCTGTTGTTATAGTAAATGGTTTCCAAAAGGAAATGTTTTATATAGTATTAGGATTTATATATCTATTTAAACTTTGAATCCCTATACTAGTGATTTTGGGTCGTCGTAACGATGTTTTACACAACATTCGTTTTTGATCCAAATAAATGTGTTAAGAGAATGATTTCCTTAAGGAATGAAATATATACTTAATTTCGATATTAAGTATATTGAATATTTTCTAAGTATTGAAAATAAATGGATTTGTGAATTACTTATTAATAAATAAGTATGGAAATATTTTTCCAATGTGAAATGAACGTTTTAGAATTTATCCTTGTAAGATAAATTGAAAGTGAATATTGAAAATCGATTGAAAATCGTACATCATAGATATTTTGGGATTATAAATTCACTATGGAATTTATAAAAGAAAGGGAAATTAGTTTAAAAATAAACGTTGATTTATTTTTAAAGTGTGGGAATAAATTTACGAATTTGGAACGTAAATATAAAGTGAATCGGTAAGGATTTATTTAATTGGTTTAAATGAACCAGTTTGAAATGAAAGTATTTCTGAGTAAGGAAAAATGATTTGAAAAATTGTTTTCAAATGGTTGAAGTGTGGAAGTTTATATCTAGTAAAGATATTTTTGAGAAATAAATAATTTGGAAAATTATTTGGAATCTGATGATGTTAAGCATCTTTATTGATAGTTAAATAACCGACTATCAATATTTACCTATTGTGAATTGCTTGAATTTGAATGCTACACTTATTTTTGAATAAGCGCTCACTATTCGGGTTAGCCGGGAAAGGACCTTGGGGTCGTATAACCCATTCCGAATATGAGATACATCGTTATGGATTGCATTTGATGACCGGTGTTGAAGACCGGATATTTGTGAAAACGGAAGGATTACCGTCGAGTTACTCTACATCGGCTGATCTCCAGTATAGAGGTTTTATCACCCTTAGTGACGAGAAGTCCGGTCGTGATAAGTGAATATCCAGATTGCAAGGACTTCTTTGGAAGTGCCTTCGGTTCTGTTCGAGCCCGGAACAGACTTGTATGGATTGTATGTCTGACATTACAAATTGAGATATAGAGCTGATTTCTTTCAAATATATTTCTGTTGGTGGCGGAGAATTTATTCTCTTAGCTTAGCGCCCTTCTCTGAGACGTACGAGCTCAGAGGTTATATAGCTGAAGGTTATTAGTGATATACTCCCAATTTGGTAGTGTGGCATGCTGAGTGTTGCTGTGAAATGATCATTGTTTGATCATTTGTGATATGATCATTTGTTTGATCATTTATCTTGGTGATCATTTCTATGATCATTTGTTGACCCAAAGCACAGCTTTTGTATAAAGCGTGGCTTTATGGACGAGACTTCGTCGGACCTCACACCCCGGAAATGGTCAAAACAGGAAGGATGCAGCAAGGTTATTAGGGGGTAGCGCCCCTTTAGTGTATGTCATTCCTTCTGGATAGAGGTGGTATCAAGGTATGGAGCCCAGATATTTAACCTATGTTGTTGCTGCAAATTTTGTGGTTGTTGGAAATCGAGGATCCTCAGATAGATCGGTTACGATCGAGGGATGACATATTCGTGCCAGTAGTTACCTAGTTTGAAAGGTAACCCGGCCTTGTGTTGGCAGAGATCCGGTTTGGTTCTCGGGACGTCATTCCAGAGGCGTTTCCATGTGGCAATGGGAAGTTCCGTGGACTGACCATTTGTTGGAAATCCAAAGAAACAATACGATCTTGTACGGTTTTAGTTGTAGAACCTATCATTCACTTATGGTGGCGCCCCACTGTTTGGATGGTAGTTATAGTAGGCATAAGTGCGAAATGTCTATGCTGGCTAAGATTTATATTCTACTTTCGAAATAATTTTCCTACACTATGCACTAGTAATAACATCAAATGTTTCTTTTTAATGCGTACCAAGCATCTTTGACTATCATAAGGAGAAATCTCCTCCGATTCTGCGTTTGCATTGTGTGTGTGTGCGGGAGGCCTTATGGTAGTCTCATTTTCTACAAAGCATTGCGAATCTAATTTAAAAATATTCCTCTATTTTTTTTAAAGATAAACTGTTTTGAGTTCTCACACCAGTCACATGATTGACTCGGAGTTTATTGTGTTCATTCCTAAACTCTGGGTGCCCACCAATTTCCACACGGGCAGTCAGGAGTAAGGTTTATCAGGATATTCTGGAATTCAGGAGTTGCTGGAGGCAAGATGGATGCATGGCGTATTCACTAGTATATAGTATTTCTTTTCCGCTGTTTGTTGTTGTTCACTCTGATGATGTAATGTAATGAAATGTAATGATATGTAATGTAATAACTGATATAGTTCTTTGTTTAAAGATTATTCATTTATCTATTATATGTTGTTCCGCTGCGAATTGTGAGATTTTGATGTTGTTCTGTTATTTCTTTCTGCTTCTGTTCTATCTTTTTCTCTCTTCTTCTACCTTTTTATTTTTCTTCAACCCTAACATTTCGGTTTTTCGGCAACGAAAAGTCGCAAATGTTACATTTGGTATCAGAGCTTATGGTTAAGCGACAACCATGGCTCTGTTGGGTATTACTCATTAGAGATAGAGTCGGTAGTACTCTAGAAAGAGTTTGAGTGTAATAATAGATACGAGCGTGTATTTGTTAGTGAATATAAACTGTTTTATATTGTGATGATTGGTTTGTTGAGTGGTATATGGATTTTGGTCAACACGAGTAATTAACGTTGTTGATAGGGATCTCTAAACAGTTGAATAGAACAATTCGACACAGTATCGTTTTAATAGGGCAAATGAAATAATTTTACCTTGATTATATTTTATATATAAAGGAAATAATTTTTCGGAATTATTAAAATGTATGTGAATTGATGGTTGATTGTTGAATAAGTTAAATAAAACCACAATTGTAAGAGAATGAATTGTATAAGCAATCAAATTATAAGTATGGAGTTATAATTAAAATAATTTACACTTGTGAAATAATCATATATATAAGAAGTGAAATTATATAAGTAAAAGATTTATAAATGTGATTTATATTCTAAAAATAAAATTCCAGAGAAGTGTTTTGAAAGGATTTGATATTTTGGAAAATTGTTTTGGAGAAATAAAATCTCTAAACTCTTTTCGGTCGCTGGAAAATCATTCCGATGATGACCGCAACATCATTGGTGTTCATTTTCGGGTTTCCAAAAGAGGGATTGTGTAACAGCCCGCAAATCCGTAACCCTTGAGTCAACGCTATTCTACAACAATCAGCTCAAGTTGCACAGAAATACGAACCATTTGGGTTTAAGAAGAAGAAGTAGAAGAAGAGAAAACAAAATCAACATCAGAATCTAACCATCGCAGCGGAATAAAATATAATAGAGAATAAATAATCTTTACTTAAAATCAAATATATCAGTTTACATATATTACATCATCAGAGTACATCAGTCACAACTCACATCAATAACATACAATGGTACATAACTACTCAACACAGCAGAAATATATATATACAAGTACGAGAATACGTATCGTCATCCAGCTCGTCTCCTGAGCTCCACACCATCATATCCTGTATCCTATAATACTCGGTCTGACCCGAGCATTACAGTTAAATAATACCCGAGTGAGTCTGGAATACCAGCGTGAGAAAATCACACCCAATTGATTATTAAAGTTTTAAAAATCCTTTGAAAACAAAAGCATCTCGTAAGACCACGCCACAAATAAACATGTCGGGTTTTTACCTTACGATAGCTAAAACAATTTTTATAGAAATCCTATGATATTATAATAGGTTCTATATACAAATACTTATAAAATAGCCGAAATTGTTACATTCATTAAATTCCAGCTACAAGCCACAAAAGTGGGTAATACAAACAAAACTCGTACAAGGCTCGTAGGGAGAATGGATTTCCAACCAATGACTAGGCACTGGGGTACCACCTGTCACAGTACGGGGCCTAGATCACCGTACCAAGGATTACTCTCTTCATCCCCTTCAACACAAGGCCGGAACCATTCCTTACTGAATAGTCCCGAACAAGATAAACCCCGTGGTTGGCGCGACCAACCACCCACTAAGCCGAAATATATAAGGGACATCTTGACAGGGAAATTATCTTTTCCTGCTTGGGCATGACCCACCTAACCTTGCTTCATATCCCCTGATTTTCAGTCATTCCCAGTTGATGAGGCTTGAGGCTAAGCGTTACCTTTAGAATGTTTTCACTTAGAATGCCCATCGTCCACCTGACAATGTTTCGCAAGCATTCGTCCATAGAAGTCCATCCCGGGTTCGAACGGAACCGAAGGCACTACTCCTACTACATCCATTTTGGAAATATCCTCAGAATTAGTAGCGACCAGCCCTTGCACTTCATTGCTCCATCTTCGACTCCGAACACGTTTTCCGCACGAAATGTACAAACCGGATCGAAGTGGTTTTCGAGAAATTAATCTCGATCCCGGTCTCTTCGAAACGATCAACGCATTTGTCCAATATTGATAGTCGGTTATTTAACTATCAATTAATATTCACAAACAACCATCAACCAATAAATAATTTCCAATTTATTTATTTATCTCAGAATATCTTTACAAGATAAATTCTATTTTCATTCCTTTGAAAACAGTTTCAAAACCACCTTTCTTTTCAGAATAAACTTTCCCAAATATTTTCTATCTCCTCTGAAATTACCAAGCACAAAACTAGATTTTTAAAAATAATTTCAAACACTTTACATTGAAATATATACTTTAAAACACTTAGGATAAAACTACTTAAATAATTTGTTAAAAATACATACTATATGAATCTGAGAAAATAAGGTTACTTTATAAAATATAAAACCAGGTTTTCACATTTAAAACAAATACTAAGTCACTTTTAAATAATTAATGCTCTAATATATTAAAAGGAAATACTTGCTTTAGAAATTAAATATTAGAAATAATAAATTTTACAAAACGTGATTTCCTTAAAACCAACCTTAAAACATGAACTTGGCTATCCAGAGAATATTCCAACTCCCATCACTTTAATCAATTTCCCAAATTGATTTCCAATTCATTCTATTTGAAATAAATTTCTTTACTTGCTCGGTTCATTTCAAAATTAATTAATTATGGATTTTTTTATTTTATTTTTAGTATTACTATTTTAAGTGAAATATATCAATTTCAGGCTTTTCCCAAATTCTTCTTTATTCCTTTCCATAAGTTAGCTCTTAAAATATTAAATAAATATTTTGTTCTATTAAATAATACCACTGAAATTTCAAACTTCATTAATTTCTGTTTATACAAAAATTCATTTCCATATACAAAATTTATTAATTAGTATTTTGAATCTACTAATATTCTTATCCAATTCACTTTAATTTACATATATTCGTTATAATTATTTCTTAAGAGTTCACTTCTTTATTTCCTTTCAAAAATCCAATTCTATATATTTGGGTAAAACAAAGTACCAAAATATTCAAACAGACGATAACATTCGATATTCTAATATAATCCATCACAGAATATCAATCAATCACAGCAGTGGATATTTAATAATTTAAATACATGTTGAGGGATCCAGTTGGATCCCTCCAACCTGTTTTCCCTGCATTCAAAGACGTTAGCACAATATGATGCATCAATTCCAAATTATAACATACAATAGCACATCAAACTATCCAACCATTCAAACAATTGTTTAAATTTAATCACTTAAATTTAAATTTAAACTGAGTGAGATTAACTTACCTTTAATTATTGTTTGGCAGTCCAATTCCATTTCGACCATTATCTCCACATTTCGAACCTTGTATGAATATTTGTACAATTTATTAATATTCGAACAATCGAATAATCAATTTCTTTTTAAATAAATTATATTAACTAGCGATTTACTAAACTTCAAACGATCGTTAACCTAACTTAGTTATATTTCTTTTCTGTCTAATTTTCAAACTCAATGAAAGGGTATGTATATATGTCCTAATTCCTCAAATAAATATACCAATTTCTTAAAGGTTGACTGATCCCTATATAAAAATAAAAATTATTTTATACCTAGCAAAAATATAAAATTTCTGTTTTAAACATTTTATTTTATTATTATTATTATTATTTTTTACAGTAAACACACACATATATATTCACCTCTACATATTTAAATTTCAACAGCAAGTTGATTAACATTCTTAGACCTATATACACATCTATATTGAATTCGAAACTAAAGAAAATTAGGTTTTAACCTTACTGTAAATTTTGACAATAATAAATATAGGTCGAAAAATTACCAGAGAAATCATCTCGGCCTTCACCGATGAAACTCGAGTTCGAAAACCCTCCTTCCTCTGCCATCGCCGCGACGTCGCTTTCTCAAACAATACCACCGAAGAACATGCGAACACCAATATCCTATCTTCCTCGCTGCACTTACTCGAGCTCGCGCCACGAATCGAAAGATCACATCGATCTCGCGGCCACCCCAAAGCCACGCGCCTTAACCACTCTAGTTCGACGAGTCGGCCGATACGAACGCGATTTCCAATCGTGTGCCCAGATGCGATATCCTCTCTTCGAAAAAGAGAGGAGTAACTGACGGCAGGGGTCTCGACTTCGAATTTAAGCACCGCCTCTCCTCCTCTTTTTGTTTTTTTTAACTGCATTCGAACTCATTTGGGGGAAAGAAATATAAGAGGAGGGAGACACGATACATAGATTCGCTCGGCCACCATTTCTTAATTTTTTGTTTCAAGTGCTGTAAGGTTTCGAAAAGGAGAAAGGGAAACACGTTAATAACTCTCGTTCATTAGCTTCTGAGAGAAGACGAGGGTAGCGTGCTTGAGACGAGTAAAGGATGGCGTATAAGAAAAGCTTGACTGATAAATTATTATTAATTTATTTTTTCAGCGCGTTATTATATCATACACTCACACTCTAATTCCGATCAATACGAAATTTGAAATCCGATAATAATTCAATATGACGGATCCAATGAGACTGGTTTCATCGAATTCCGAGACTGTGCCTCGGAAGGCTATTTTAAGATTCAATTTAAACGATATAAGATTCAAACTTTACCAAACCATTTTTAAATTTGATTTCATCACTTCTATTGTCTTCAATATTATCAATATAAGTTTTAAAAGCCTTCAATTTATTTTCAACAGGCTTAAAATTCCAGATTCAACATTTTTCTCAACTTCTAATTATTAAATCCTATTATTCAATTATCAAATAAATAGCGATATTTGAAATTCAAGTTGCAATTATTATCTTGAATATTTATGAATCAATTAAATATCCCGATTTTAAATGCTCGAAAATTCCGGGTCGTCACAGATTGCTGCCAAATAATTTTAAAAGAAAGCTGTTTGGAAAAAAATTGGGTTTGGTTTTGAAATTCAAAAGGGAAATTGAATTGATTTCAAAAATCGTTTTGAAAGGTCGAAAAGACTATGGAATCCTATTTAAAATATTTATGGGAATGATAAATGAGTTGATAACTTATACAACTAGAGTTTTAATAAAATAAATTTAACTTAAAGGATGGAGTTAAATTACAGGAAGTATAAGTAAATCAATAAAATCCAAGTTGAAATAAATTTGAGTTGTCATCAAAGACATGTGATTTGAAATTTAACAAAAGGAAAGTTAAATAAAATGATTTGGATTTGATAAGATGTTTGAAAAGGAATATAACTTAAGTGAAGTTGAATAAAGTGAATTTTGGTGTCAAAGTAAATTAATAAGTGAATTCATGAAGTGAAGTCATTCAGAATTTAAACTTGAGTTATATGAATGAAATTCAACTTTATAGTGTTAAAAGAATTAGCAATTGAATTGATAAATGGATTGCATGTTAATCAATTAAATGTAAATAATGGATATGAAATAATGGATGCAAGTGTTAATTCTTTAGAAGCTAATGAAGCTGAGAAATTGAATAATTGAATGGAAGTCAATTTAATATGATCCAATTGGAATTAAATGTGTTGAACCAAATTGAACGAAAAGTGAATAAATTTGGTTGTATTGAATAAACATCGGTTGTTATTTGATTGTTGATTGATTGTATATAAATTCATTAAGTGTTAATGAAAGTGAATTAGCGAAATTGGAAGCTATGTAATTAAATTCAAACGGATAATATGTAAATTTGAATAGAATTGGATTTGATTTGGATTGAAAGCGAATCAATATAAATAAATTAGTGAATGTATACTAATTGGAAAAAGAACAAATGAATGTTAGTAAACTCCAATGTTAATGAATCAATTGGAAAACCAATTCAATGAATATTAATTGTAACGATTCGAATTTTTCGCGTTCGAAAATCGACATCCATACTTTACATTGTACTCGAATGCCGCAGATTCGACCGTTCAAATTCGAGTCGCCAGAGCTTATAACACATTAAGTAAATAACACAGCGGAAGAAATGAATAATATATTTCATATACAGCATTTGATACAATATCTGATACAACAGAATGATACAATGAACATCAATATACATCAGAGTTACAAAGAATAGCAGCGGAAATAAAAGATAACACAGCAGCGGAACAAATCTCCAAAATGGCCTTCAAGAAAGAACTCCAGTATTAGTAATCTCCATCTTCAAAGCACCAATCCAGAAATAGCTCGAACTCCCAAATCAAGGTGAAGAGAAGCAACTCGATCCAAAATGCGATTGCCAAATCCTAAGGCTGAAAGCTATCGGATCTACACCTACTATAGATTATCTGAAAACCCCAACTCTAGACTGCCCGTGTGGGAAATAGTGGGCACCCAGAGTTTAGGAAAGGAACAATAAACTCCAGGTCAGTCGTGGGACTGGTGTGAGCAAACAAAAACATTTGGTCTTTTAAAACAAACAACAGAATTTAAATTTGAAATCCGCAATGCTTTTTGAAAAATGAAACTACCATAAGGCCTCCCGGCACACACACAATGCAAACGCACACATGGGGGAGATTTCTCCTTATGATAGTCAAACATGCTTACTACGAGAAAAATCCTTTGATATTATTACTAGTGCATAGTGGAAAATCTTTCGAAAGTATAATATAAATCCTAGCCAGCATAGGTACCATGATACCATGCCTACTATAGCTGCCATGTTAAATGGCAGGTTCTACAACTAAAACCGTACAAGGCACGTATTGGATGAATGGATTTCCAACAAATGTTCAGGCTAAGGAACTTCCTACTGCCACATGGGATCGCCTCTGGTGGGACGTCCCGAGAAACTAACGTTACGGTTAGATCTCTGCCAACACAAGGCCGGGTTACCTCTGTAACTAGGTAACTACTACACGAATATGCCATCCCCCGGTCCTTTGGGACCTTTATCCGAGGCGCCTCAAAGCAACAACCACACAGTAAATGAGATTGGAGCAACCACATAGGTTAAATACCAGGGCTCCATACCTGATACCACCCTTTACCAGAAGAGAATGACACACCCTAAAGGGAGCGACCCTCATAACCTTGCCGCATCTTTCCTGTTTCGACCATTTCCGAGGTGTGAGGTCCTGATGCAGTCTCGTCCACAAAGCTACGCTTTGGCACAAAGCCATGCTTTGGGTCAACAGATGACCAAAGCAATGATCACAAAGATAAATGATCAAACAAATGATCATATCACAAATGATCAACCAATGATCATCACACAGCAGCACTCAGCATGCCACATTACCAAATTGGGAATATATCACTGATAAATATCAACTACATAACCTCTGAGCTCGTACGTCTCAAAGAAGGGTGTTAAGCTGAGAGAATAAATTCTCCGCCACCAGGCAGAAATGTATTTGATAGAAATCAGTTAACATCTCAAAGTGTAATGTCGGACATACAACCATACAAGTCTGTTCCGGGTTCGAACAGAACCGAAGGCACTTCCGAAGAAGCCCTTGCAAATTCGGATAATCCCTAATCACGTCCGGACTTCCCATCACATATGGAGATCTCTATACCGGGGATCAGCCAGTGCAGAGACAATCGACGAGTTATCCTTTTGTTTTCGGAAACATCCGGTCTTCACCACCGGTCTTCAATTGCTATCCATAATGTCGTATCACTATCCGGAATGGGCTTATATGACACAAGGTCCTCCCCCGGCTAAACCGAATAATGAGCGCCATATTTTAAAACATATGGATATGGGATTTTAGTTAAGTCACAACTTATAAAATCCAAAACTTTTCTTTCAATGGTTAAAAAAATTACCATTTTAAATCTTTAAACAAAAAGATTTATTTCACAAAGTTTCACCTAATTTCACAAAGATCTATTCATAGATTTCAAAACAACTTCCATTTCAATTGGATTAACTCAATAAACCTTTAAATTAAAGATTTAATTTATAGCTTTCAAAACACGTTCCAAAGATTTATTAATAACTCGGAAAACCATTCGTCATTTCAACTTAAATTCCTTTTAACACACATTGGAAAACCATTTCTTATATGAAAGCTTCTATTATTGGAAAACAACAGTTTTCGTTTCAGAAAAGTCCGATTTATACAAGTTGAAATCTTAGGTTAAATTTAAATTCCAAACATCACTTTTTAAAATGGTTTAAAAACCCTATAAATCCATTTATAAGTTGAATACCCTTTTTAAACATAGTTTTCAAATCATAGAATTCAACTTCAAATATTGAATTCAAATTTAAATCAAATTATTTAAATTTCAAACTCAATTAAGTTATTCACATAACTTTTATTTTTGAAATTCATTTTTTTCAAAAGCTTCAATTCTAATTCCAAAACTATTTTGGATTCAAAAATTCAAATTTTAAAACAATTTCAAAATCTGTGACTTAACCCATTTCCACGTGCAATCCATATTTGTGTGTGTATAAGTGTGGTCTAGGGGTTCAACACAATAGTGCACAACATCAACATCACAGATTCAATCATAAAGATAAGCGGTATAACCCATAACGCTTATCTATATTCATAGATTCATAGATAAAGTAAATTATCAATCACAAAAATTCACTAATATGATTTGATGTGGGTTTCGGATAACCAGTTGGAATCCGACTCCCTGTCGCATCGAAATTCAAATGTCGTTTTACGGGTCAAAGGGTTTCATATTCATACAACAGTATATTCATCACAAATATAGCAAATCAGCACAAAGTATCACATAGCATCACATCACATATCAAATATATCAATCCATCATACAACATTCAATAACAATCAGCATCTACAATTAAGATGAATAAACTGGGTGGTTTTAAATTTATTACCTACATGATTACTTTCATTTATTATTCCTAATTAATTAACTATCCATATTTATTCAATTAATAAATCTTCAATTATTAATTTGAAATCTAATATCATTCAATTAATGATTTCTTAATTACAAATTAATTATTCTAAGAAAAATTAATCTTAAACTTTAATTAATCAAATTAAAACCCTTAATTACTTTAATTAATTATCCATTTCATTAATTAATTAATTATATTAATTATCCATTTGTACTACCTTAATAATTAAATGAATTACAAATCATTATACTTTTCTTTATCTTTAGATAAACATTCCTTATTTAAATTATGCATTTAAAAACAAAATGTTTTTAAATTTACATTAAATTCCATTTAACATTTTCTTTAAACTCAAGACTCAAATTTGTCTTAAATAAGAGTTTAAAACAATACACAACTTAATCTTATATGTTAAAAAGAAACATATACTTTATTAATAAGTTTAAAACAATTTAGATTTCAATTCAACTTGAATTCAAATAAATTTAAAAATTGCTTTAAAATCTCAAAACTGAAATATAACTTCCATTTCCAATTTAGTTTAAACTCTTTAAAACTCTTCCTACAATTTCACCTTCAATTCAAATGTAAATCATTTGAAAGCAATTTAAATTTAAATTCTTTACTTTAAAACTGAAGTTAAAAAAAAATTTAAATCCAGGTTTAAATCTCAGTTTTTAATTCAGTTTGAATTTTTAATTTACATACCTAACCTTCCAATTCAAAATGCAAATCACATATACATTCACACTTGAGAATTTAAAATCAAATTTGAATTTGAAACATAATTACTTTCAAATCTCTGATAATCAAATCTGATCTCATATTTAAAATTCCAAATTAAGAACTAAGTTTAAATCTCCACCTTAAATTTAAATTTACTTTTACATTTTAAAACAGAAGAACAGTTTCTGTTTAGTTTTGAAAACCAAACTTTTAAAATTTACTGAATTCAAATTATTTCAAAGAACAGAATTCAAACTCATTTGAATTCATGTTTAAACTCAGTTTTAAAATCCTAAATTAAATTTTAGTTTGCAGATTTCTTTTACTTAAATTTAATAAGCCTGGGAAACAGATTTCTAACACATCTTAAAACTAATTAAAACTTTAAAACTTAAATTATTTCAAAAGCCCAAAACTAAATTAATTGCATTTATATTTAAAATTTTAGATTCAACTTAGTTTCTCCAGATTTTTGTTTGAATTTTATCTTTATTTCAAAATTTGGAAACCTAGAAAAAAACAGTTTTCTGTTTCTACCTGAAACATTCATGCACCCGAGCCACCATATAATTACTTCGAGTCAGTAGCCTCACTGCTTCGAGTCATTTCCTACTTCCCCCGAGGCCAACCCGAGTCAAAACACTGCAATCCCAATACCCCTGAAACCTGAAACAGCCTTCACCCAATATCACCTAAAACCTGTCAACACCATTAACTACCATCTCCGACCAACATCATCGACCAAACTCCGGTGATTGCTTCATCACTACACCATCCATCAATACCCCAAACAGCTTCGAACTCGATTCACCGAGGAGTTCGAAATTTACCCAAAACTGTAACCCATATAAACTAGGTTTCTTGACAGAAATTCCCAAATTTCATTCTCAAATTTGAATTGCAAACAAATTCAATAATTTTCTAGTGATCTATGATAGATCAACTATCACCAGAGACAATTTCAACCAAATCAAATGTAAGCTTCAATTGAACTAGACTAAACTGTAAAATACAGTGTTCTTTAAACTGCTCCTTATTTCAATCACAATAAATTTAAGTTTTTGTTTTTAAAATTCTTGAATTTACTCACTGATTTTATTAATAAACCTGGAATATTACATCATATAGTTTAAATTTATCACTCTAGTCAATTTAGTTTTGTGTAATTTGATTTTCCAGAATTCCAGATATCATATTTATTTTATATACAATTTGAACTTACACCATTCAAAAGCAAACAAAATTTGTTCAAAAATTTAATTTCAATTCAGCAAACAAGTTAAAGGAAAATCAAGAAATCAAACATAAGTTTAAAGATCACACATGCACAATCCTCTTCTTGTTTTACAGACATATCTATGTGCAGGTAATTTCTTAAATATTCATTTGTACTTTATAAACATGCACACATATAAATATTCGCTGCAACTTCATCTTATCTCAGATTAAACATGCAATCAACCTACTTAATTTTTTTGAAAAGAGGAGTTACTCACCTTAATTCAAAGTGCAGAGCATATTTCATTATGCAGGCTCCAGAGTTTTGAAAATGTGAAATGCAGGCACTTTGTCTTGCTTTTAAAATTGAAATGCAGTAGCTTCTTGTTCCAGAGTTATGAAATGCAGGCTTGAATGCTTTTTAAAAACATGCAGCTTCTACTTGATGCATGCAGGCCTTGCTTGCAATTTGCAGATGCAAAGAAATGCAGAGCTTCTTGATTCATACATGCATGTTCCAGGGTTTAAAAATGAATGCATGCTGGCCTTCTAACTTGGAATTGCAGATTTATTTTCATATGCAAAAACATGCAGGCAGAAATTTAGGAAAAGAGGAGTTGTTTGGTTTCAGATTTGAAATGCAGGGCTTTCACTTGTTTCTAACATGCAGGCTTCTTTTCTTGCTTTTAAAATTGAAATGCAGATAGTATTTTGGATTTGAAAAGAGGAGCTACAGTCTTATTTGAAAATGAGATTTTCATGGTTGCAGATTTGAAAATGGGAGATGCAGACTTGTATATGGTTTGTGAAAATGCGATTTGGGTTTTTCTTTTATTTTGAGCTCAAACTGAATTGTTTTTTTCTTCTTCTTATCTTATGTTTTGAACAGCTTTATGGCTTTGAAAGATGTGAAGCCAAATCTTTTTCTACTATTTTTTTAGATTTGTTGGAAAGTTGCATAATTGCATATGGGAAAATGGAAGGGTTTTTGTAATTTTTTTATTTAATTAATTGCATTGAAGGCCACTTGTTAGAAATCATCATGATATAAAGTTTTGTTAATCTCTTCACTCCAAACCCATGTGCATGTATGTATATGTTTACATTTGTATACATGTTTTCTTTGTTTTAACCTTTGTTTTAAGTTAAATACTTATGTTCATCTTTAAACAATTTAAATAGTTTTAAACATAACTTTATATTGTATTTATTTTCAATACATCTATATTTATAAACTTAAGATGTTCAACTTATTAACAAACACTTATTTTTTTTAAAACTTTCATAATTAAATTCACAATAAAATCTCAAATCTTTTAAATTCCAAATTCAATCTAAAAATGCATATTATTATTTATTCTGTAAATCTTCCAATTGATTCAACTTTTAATTCTAAAAAATTAAAAATTAACTACAAAAATTCCATAATTTAATTCCAAAAATTAAATAAATTGTCAAATTATCTTGTTCAAAATTCAGGAATGTTACAGACTTCCCCCCTTAAGAAAATTTCGTCCTCGAAATTTGAAAGTAGGAAGACAACCAATGATGGATAGATACACAAGGATAGATAATCGACTCATAAATCAGGCCGATTAACTATTCTGCATTTGGCTTACCAAATAAGAATATCAACAATAGATATGAGAACAATCTCATATAATATTACACAAGATATTTGGGTCCATCGGTCTACGAATATGCAAGGGCATTGACTAGTTCGAAGAGATAACTAATCGTTCGTAGAATATATCGGATCCCAGAGAATAGATAGATGGATCAAATCTTCATATTAGTTAACCAATTTACTAATTTAAAATTTCCAATTTATTTAATATTTTCAATTTCAAATTCATTAGAGTTTAGATCGAAAAGCTGATAAGAAACCGATGATGATACGAAGTAAGAATTTCCTACAACAATACGTATGGCCATCATCACACCGAAACTTCTTTCTGGAGCAGCTACGAAGCAATCAAAAGAATTCGAAATCGAATCAAAGGAGATTGATAGAGAAAAGATATTCCCACTGTTGCAGGGTATTGACCATTTATAGTGGTACTCCCATGTCCCCTATCTCATTCTCTTCTCGCACTCATACTCACTATCAGTGGATAGTAAGAGAATTTACTGAGGCATTCGAACGGATATCTCAGGGATATACTTATTCTAAGGTTTACTTCACCCTATCTCTAATGAGTTACTTAATGTGTTATACTCCTGAGCTAAAGTTTTAACCTTCAGCTCTGATACCAAATGTAACGATTCGAATTTTTCGCGTTCGAAAATCGACATCCATACTTTACATTGTACTCGAATGCCGCAGATTCGACCTTTCAAATTCGAGTCGCCGGAGCTTATAACACATTAAGTAAATAATACAGCGGAAGAAATGAATAATATATTTCATATACAGCATTTGATACAATATCTGATACAACAGAATGATACAATGAACATCAATATACATCAGAGTTACAAAGAATAGCAGCGGAAACAAAAGATAACACAGCAGCGGAACAAATCTCCAAAATGGCCTTCAAGAAAGAACTCCAGTATTAGTAATCTCCATCTTCAAAGCACCAATCCAGAAATAGCTCGAACTCCCAAATCAAGGTGAAGAGAAGCAACTCGATCCAAAATGCGATTGCCAAATCCTAAGGCTGAAAGCTATCGGATCTACACCTAGTATAGATTATCTGAAAACCCCAACTCTAGACTGCCCGTGTGGGAAATAGTGGGCACCCAGAGTTTAGGAAAGGAACAATAAACTCCAGGTCAGTCGTGGGACTGGTGTGAGCAAACAAAAACATTTGGTCTTTTAAAACAAACAACAAAATTTAAATTTGAAATCCGCAATGCTTTTTGAAAAATGAAACTACCATAAGGCCTCCCGGCACACACACAATGCAAATGCACACATGGGGGAGATTTCTCCTTATGATAGTCAAACATGCTTGCTACGAGAAAAATCCTTTGATATTATTACTAGTGCATAGTGGAAAATCTTTCGAAAGTATAATATAAATCCTAGCCAGCATAGGTACCATGATACTATGCCTACTATAGCTGCCATGTTAAAAGGCAGGTTCTACAACTAAAACCGTACAAGGCACGTATTGGATGAATGGATTTCCAACAAATGGTCAGGCTAAGGAACTTCCTACTGCCACATGGGATCGCCTCTGGTGGGACGTCCCGAGAAACTAACGTTACGGTTAGATCTCTGCCAACACAAGGCCGGGTTACCTCTGTAACTAGGTAACTACTACACGAATATGCCATCCCCCGGTCCTTTGGGACCTTTATCCGAGGCGCCTCAAAGCAACAACCACACAGTAAATGAGATTGGAGCAACCACATAGGTTAAATACCAGGGCTCCATACCTGATACCACCCTTTACCAGAAGAGAATGACACACCCTAAAGGGAGCGACCCTCATAACCTTGCCGCATCTTTCCTGTTTCGACCATTTCCGAGGTGTGAGGTCATGATGCAGTCTCGTCCACAAAGCTACGCTTTGGCACAAAGCCATGCTTTGGGTCAACAGATGACCAAAGCAATGATCACAAAGATAAATGATCAAACAAATGATCATATCACAAATGATCAACCAATGATCATCACACAGCAGCACTCAGCATGCCACATTACCAAATTGGGAATATATCACTGATAAATATCAACTACATAACCTCTGAGCTCGTACGTCTCAGAGAAGGGTGTTAAGCTGAGAGAATAAATTCTCCGCCACCAGGCAGAAATGTATTTGATAGAAATCAGTTAACATCTCAAAGTGTAATGTCGGACATACAACCATACAAGTCTGTTCCGGGTTCGAACAGAACCGAAGGCACTTCCGAAGAAGCCCTTGCAAATTCGGATAATCCCTAATCACGTCCGGACTTCCCATCACATATGGAGATCTCTATACCGGGGATCAGCCAGTGCAGAGACAATCGACGAGTTATCCTTTTGTTTTCGGAAACATCCGGTCTTCACTACCGGTCTTCAATTGCTATCCATAACGTCGTATCACTATCCGGAATGGGCTTATATGACACAAGGTCCTCCCCCGGCTAAACCGAATAATGAGCGCCATATTTTAAAACATATGGATATGGGATTTTAGTTAAGTCACAACTTATAAAATCCAAAACTTTTCTTTCAATGGTTGAAAAAATTACCATTTTAAATCTTTAAAAAAAAAGATTTATTTCACAAAGTTTCACCTAATTTCACAAAGATCTATTCATAGATTTCAAAACAACTTCCATTTCAATTGGATTAACTCAATAAACCTTTAAATTAAAGATTTACTTTATAGCTTTCAAAACACGTTCCAAAGATTTATTAATAACTCGGAAAACCATTCGTCATTTCAACTTAAATTCCTTTTAACACACATTGGAAAACCATTTCTTATATGAAAGCTTCTATTATTGGAAAACAACAGTTTTCGTTTCAGAAAAGTCTGATTTATACAAGTTGAAATCTTAGGTTAAATTTAAATTCCAAACATCACTTTTTAAAATGGTTTAAAAACCCTATAAATCCATTTATAAGTTGAATACCCTTTTTAAACATAGTTTTCAAATCATAGAATTCAACTTCAAATATTGAATTCAAATTTAAATCAAATTATTTAAATTTCAAACTCAATTAAGTTATTCACATAACTTTTATTTTTGAAATTCATTTTTTTCAAAAGCTTCAATTCTAATTCCAAAACTATTTTGGATTCAAAAATTCAAATTTTAAAACAATTTCAAAATCTGTGACTTAACCCATTTCCACGTGCAATCCATATTTGTGTGTGTATAAGTGTGGTCTAGGGGTTCAACACAATAGTGCACAACATCGACATCACAGATTCAATCATAAAGATAAGCGGTATAACCCATAACGCTTATCTATATTCATAGATTCATAGATAAAGTAAATTATCAATCACAAAAATTCACTAATATGATTCGATGTGGGTTTCGGATAACCAGCTGGAATCCGACTCCCTGTCGCATCGAAATTCAAATGTCGTTTTACGGGTCAAAGGGTTTCATATTCATACAACAATATATTCATCACAAATATAGCAAATCAGCACAAAGTATCACATAGCATCACATCACATATCAAATATATCAATCCATCATACAACATTCAATAACAATCAGCATCTACAATTAAGATGAATAAACTGGGTGGTTTTAAATTTATTACCTACATGGTTACTTTCATTTATTATTCCTAATTAATTAACTATCCATATTTATTCAATTAATAAATCTTCAATTATTAATTTGAAATCTAATATCATTCAATTAATGATTTCTTAATTACAAATTAATTATTCTAAGAAAAATTAATCTTAAACTTTAATTAATCAAATTAAAACCCTTAATTACTTTAATTAATTATCCATTTCATTAATTAATTAATTATATTAATTATCCATTTGTACTACCTTAATAATTAAATGAATTACAAATCATTATACTTTTCTTTATCTTTAGATAAACATTCCTTATTTAAATTATGCATTTAAAAACAAAATGTTTTTAAATTTACATTAAATTCCATTTAACATTTTCTTTAAACTCAAGACTCAAATTTGTCTTAAATAAGAGTTTAAAACAATACACAACTTAATCTTATATGTTAAAAAGAAACATATACTTTATTAATAAGTTTAAAACAATTTAGATTTCAATTCAACTTGAATTCAAATAAATTTAAAAATTGCTTTAAAATCTCAAAACTGAAATATAACTTCCATTTCCAATTTAGTTTAAACTCTTTAAAACTCTTCCTACAATTTCACCTTCAATTCAAATGTAAATCATTTGAAAGCAATTTAAATTTAAATTCTTTACTTTAAAACTGAAGTTTAAAAAAAATTTAAATCCAAGTTTAAATCTCAGTTTTTAATTCAGTTTGAATTTTTAATTTACATACCTAACCTTCCAATTCAAAATGCAAATCACATATACATTCACACTTGAGAATTTAAAATCAAATTTGAATTTGAAACATAATTACTTTCAAATCTCTGATAATCAAATCTGATCTCATATTTAAAATTCCAAATTAAGAACTAAGTTTAAATCTCCACCTTAAATTTAAATTTACTTTTACATTTTAAAACAGAAGAACAGTTTCTGTTTAGTTTTGAAAACCAAACTTTTAAAATTTACTGAATTCAAATTATTTCAAAGAACAGAATTCAAACTCATTTGAATTCATGTTTAAACTCAGTTTTAAAATCCTAAATTAAATTTTAGTTTGCAGATTTCTTTTACTTAAATTTAATAAGCCTGGGAAACAGATTTCTAACACATCTTAAAACTAATTAAAACTTTAAAACTTAAATTATTTCAAAAGCCCAAAACTAAATTAATTGCATTTATATTTAAAATTTTAGATTCAACTTAGTTTCTCCAGATTTTTGTTTGAATTTTATCTTTATTTCAAAATTTGGAAACCTAGAAAAAAACAGTTTTCTGTTTCTACCTGAAACATTCATGCACCCGAGCCACCATATAATTACTTCGAGTCAGTAGCCTCACTGCTTCGAGTCATTTCCTACTTCCCCCGAGGCCAACCCGAGTCAAAACACTGCAATCCAAATACCCCTGAAACCTGAAACAGCCTTCACCCAATATCACCTAAAACCTGTCAACACCATTAACTACCATCTCCGACCAACATCATCGACCAAACTCCGGTGATTGCTTCATCACTACACCATCCATCAATACCCCAAACATCTTCGAACTCGATTCACTGAGGAGTTCGAAATTTACCCAAAACTGTAACCCATATAAACTAGGTTTCTTGACAGAAATTCCCAAATTTCATTCTCAAATTTGAATTGCAAACAAATTCAATAATTTTCTAGTGATCTATGATAGATCAACTATCACCAGAGACAATTTCAACCAAATCAAATGTAAGCTTCAATTGAACTAGACTAAACTGTAAAATACAGTGTTCTTTAAACTGCTCCTTATTTCAATCACAATAAATTTAAGTTTTTGTTTTTAAAATTCTTGAATTTACTCACTGATTTTATTAATAAACCTGGAATATTACATCATATAGTTTAAATTTATCACTCTAGTCAATTTAGTTTTGTGTAATTTGATTTTCCAGAATTCCAGATATCAGATTTATTTTATATACAATTTGAACTTACACCATTCAAAAGCAAACAAAATTTGTTCAAAAATTTAATTTCAATTCAGCAAACAAGTTAAAGGAAAATCAAGAAATCAAACATAAGTTTAAAGATCACACATGCACAATCCTCTTCTTGTTTTACAGACATATCTATGTGCAGGTAATTTCTTAAATATTCATTTGTACTTTATAAACATGCACACATATAAATATTCGCTGCAACTTCATCTTATCTCAGATTAAACATGCAATCAACCTACTTAATTTTTTTGAAAAGAGGAGTTACTCACCTTAATTCAAAGTGCAGAGCATATTTCATTATGCAGGTTCTAGAGTTTTGAAAATGTGAAATGCAGGCACTTTGTCTTGCTTTTAAAATTGAAATGCAGTAGCTTCTTGTTCCAGAGTTATGAAATGCAGGCTTGAATGCTTTTTAAAAACATGCAGCTTCTACTTGATGCATGCAGGCCTTGCTTGCAATTTGCAGATGCAAAGAAATGCAGAGCTTCTTGATTCATACATGCATGTTCCAGGGTTTAAAAATGAATGCATGCTGGCCTTCTAACTTGGAATTGCAGATTTGTTTTCATATGCAAAAACATGCAGGCAGACATTTAGGAAAAGAGGAGTTGTTTGGTTTCAGATTTGAAATGCAGGGCTTTCACTTGTTTCTAACATGCAGGCTTCTTTTCTTGCTTTTAAAATTGAAATGCAGATAGTATTTTGGATTTGAAAAGAGGAGCTACAGTCTTATTTGAAAATGAGATTTTCATGGTTGCAGATTTGAAAATGGGAGATGCAGACTTGTATATGGTTTGTGAAAATGCGATTTGGGTTTTTCTTTTATTTTGAGTTCAAACTGAATTGTTTTTTTTTCTTCTTATCTTATGTTTTGAACAGCTTTATGGCTTTGAAAGATGTGAAGCCAAATCTTTTTCTACTATTTTTTCAGATTTGTTGGAAAGTTGCATAATTGCATATGGGAAAATGGAAGGGTTTTTGTAATTTTTTTATTTAATTAATTGCATTGAAGGCCACTTGTTAGAAATCATCATGATATAAAGTTTTGTTAATCTCTTCACTCCAAACCCATGTGCATGTATGTATATGTTTACATTTGTATACATGTTTTCTTTGTTTTAACCTTTGTTTTAAGTTAAATACTTATGTTCATCTTTAAACAATTTAAATAGTTTTAAACATAACTTTATATTGTATTTATTTTCAATACATCTATATTTATAAACTTAAGATGTTCAACTTATTAACAAACACTTATTTTTTTTAAAACTTTCATAATTAAATTCACAATAAAATCTCAAATCTTTTAAATTCCAAATTCAATCTAAAAATGCATATTATTATTTATTCTGTAAATCTTCCAATTGATTCAACTTTTAATTCTAAAAAATTAAAAATTAACTACAAAAATTCCATAATTTAATTCCAAAAATTAAATAAATTGTCAAATTATCTTGTTCAAAATTCAGGAATGTTACAGACTTCCCCCCTTAAGAAAATTTCGTCCTCGAAATTTGAAAGTAGGAAGACAACCAATGATGGATAGATACACAAGGATAGATAATCGACTCATAAATCAGGCCGATTAACTATTCTGCATTTGGCTTACCAAATAAGAATATCAACAATAGATATGAGAACAATCTCATATAATATTACACAAGATATTTGGGTCCATCGGTCTACGAATATGCAAGGGCATTGACTAGTTCGAAGAGATAACTAATCGTTCGTAGAATATATCGGATCCCAAAGAATAGATAGATGGATCAAATCTTCATATTAGTTAACCAATTTACTAATTTAAAATTTCCAATTTATTTAATATTTTCAATTTCAAATTCATTAGAGTTTAGATCGAAAAGCTGATAAGAAACCGATGATGATACGAAGTAAGAATTTCCTACAACAATACGTATGGCCATCATCACACCGAAACTTCTTTCTGGAGCAGCTACGAAGCAATCAAAAGAATTCGAAATCGAATCAAAGGAGATTGATAGAGAAAAGATATTCCCACTGTTGCAGGGTATTGACCATTTATAGTGGCACTCCCATGTCCCCTATCTCATTCTCTTCTCACACTCATACTCACTATCAGTGGATAGTAAGAGAATTTACTGAGGCATTCGAACGGATATCTCAGGGATATACTCATTCTAAGGTTTACTTCACCCTATCTCTAATGAGTTACTTAATGTGTTATACTCCTGAGCTAAAGTTTTAACCTTCAGCTCTGATACCAAATGTAACGATTCGAATTTTTCGCGTTCGAAAATCGACATCCATACTTTACATTGTACTCGAATGCCGCAGATTCGACCTTTCAAATTCGAGTCGCCGGAGCTTATAACACATTAAGTAAATAACACAGCGGAAGAAATGAATAATATATTTCATATACAACATTTGATACAATATCTGATACAACAGAATGATACAATGAACATCAATATACATCAGAGTTACAAAGAATAGCAGCGGAAATAAAAGATAACACAGTAGCGGAACAAATCTCCAAAATGGCCTTCAAGAAAGAACTCCAGTATTAGTAATCTCCATCTTCAAAGCACCAATCCAGAAATAGCTCGAACTCCCAAATCAAGGTGAAGAGAAGCAACTCGATCCAAAATGCGATTGCCAAATCCTAAGGCTGAAAGCTATCGGATCTACACCTAGTATAGATTATCTGAAAACCCCAACTCTAGACTGCCCGTGTGGGAAATAGTGGGCACCCAGAGTTTAGGAAAGGAATAATAAACTCCAGGTCAGTCGTGGGACTGGTGTGAGCAAACAAAAACATTTGGTCTTTTAAAACAAACAACAAAATTTAAATTTGAAATCCGCAATGCTTTTTGAAAAATGAAACTACCATAAGGCCTCCCGGCACACACACAATGCAAACGCACACATGGGGGAGATTTCTCCTTATGATAGTCAAACATGCTTACTACGAGAAAAATCCTTTGATATTATTACTAGTGCATAGTGGAAAATCTTTCGAAAGTATAATATAAATCCTAGCCAGCATAGGTACCATGATACTATGCCTACTATAGCAGCCATGTTAAATGGAAGGTTCTACAACTAAAACCGTACAAGGCACGTATTGGATGAATGGATTTCCAACAAATGGTCAGGCTAAGGAACTTCCTACTGCCACATGGGATCGCCTCTGGTGGGACGTCCCGAGAAACTAACGTTACGGTTAGATCTCTGCCAACACAAGGCCGGGTTACCTCTGTAACTAGGTAACTACTACACGAATATGCCATCCCCCGGTCCTTTGGGACCTTTATCCGAGGCGCCTCAAAGCAACAACCACACAGTAAATGAGATTGGAGCAACCACATAGGTTAAATACCAGGGCTCCATACCTGATACCACCCTTTACCAGAAGAGAATGACACACCCTAAAGGGAGCGACCCTCATAACCTTGCCGCATCTTTCCTGTTTCGACCATTTCCGAGGTGTGAGGTCCTGATGCAGTCTCGTCCACAAAGCTACGCTTTGGCACAAAGCCATGCTTTGGGTCAACAGATGACCAAAGTAATGATCACAAAGATAAATGATCAAACAAATGATCATATCACAAATGATCAACCAATGATCATCACACAGCAGCACTCAGCATGCCACATTACCAAATTGGGAATATATCACTGATAAATATCAACTACATAACCTCTGAGCTCGTACGTCTCAGAGAAGGGTGTTAAGCTGAGAGAATAAATTCTCCGCCACCAGGCAGAAATGTATTTGATAGAAATCAGTTAACATCTCAAAGTGTAATGTCGGACATACAACCATACAAGTCTGTTCCGGGTTCGAATAGAACCGAAGGCACTTCCGAAGAAGCCCTTGCAAATTCGGATAATCCCTAATCACGTCTGGACTTCCCATCACATATGGAGATCTCTATACCGGGGATCAGCCAGTGCAGAGACAATCGACGAGTTATCCTTTTGTTTTCGGAAACATCCGGTCTTCACCACCGGTCTTCAATTGCTATCCATAACGTCGTATCACTATCCGGAATGGGCTTATATGACACAAGGTCCTCCCCCGGCTAAACCGAACAATGAGCGCCATATTTTAAAACATATGGATATGGGATTTTAGTTAAGTCACAACTTATAAAATCCAAAACTTTTCTTTCAATGGTTAAAAAAATTACCATTTTAAATCTTTAAACAAAAAGATTTATTTCACAAAGTTTCACCTAATTTCACAAAGATCTATTCATAGATTTCAAAACAACTTCCATTTCAATTGGATTAACTCAATAAACCTTTAAATTAAAGATTTAATTTATAGCTTTCAAAACACGTTCCAAAGATTTATTAATAACTCGGAAAACCATTCGTCATTTCAACTTAAATTCCTTTTAACACACATTGGAAAACCATTTCTTATATGAAAGCTTCTATTATTGGAAAACAACAGTTTTCGTTTCAGAAAAGTCCGATTTATACAAGTTGAAATCTTAGGTTAAATTTAAATTCCAAACATCACTTTTTAAAATGGTTTAAAAACCCATATAAATCCATTTATAAGTTGAATACCCTTTTTAAACATAGTTTTCAAATCATAGAATTCAACTTCAAATATTGAATTCAAATTTAAATCAAATTATTTAAATTTCAAACTCAATTAAGTTATTCACATAACTTTTATTTTTGAAATTCATTTTTTTCAAAAGCTTCAATTCTAATTCCAAAACTATTTTGGATTCAAAAATTCAAATTTTAAAACAATTTCAAAATCTGTGACTTAACCCATTTCCATGTGCAATCCATATTTGTGTGTGTATAAGTGTGGTCTAGGGGTTCAACACAATAGTGCACAACATCAACATCACAGATTCAATCATAAAGATAAGCGGTATAACCCATAACACTTATCTATATTCATAGATTCATAGATAAAGTAAATTATCAATCACAAAAATTCACTAATATGATTCGATGTGGGTTTCGGATAACCAGCTGGAATCCGACTCCCTGTCGCATCGAAATTCAAATGTCGTTTTACGGGTCAAAGGGTTTCATATTCATACAACAGTATATTCATCACAAATATAGCAAATCAGCACAAAGTATCACATAGCATCACATCACATATCAAATATATCAATCCATCATACAACATTCAATAACAATCAGCATCTACAATTAAGATGAATAAACTGGGTGGTTTTAAATTTATTACCTACATGATTACTTTCATTTATTATTCCTAATTAATTAACTATCCATATTTATTCAATTAATAAATCTTCAATTATTAATTTGAAATCTAATATCATTCAATTAATGATTTCTTAATTACAAATTAATTATTCTAAGAAAAATTAATCTTAAACTTTAATTAATCAAATTAAAACCCTTAATTACTTTAATTAATTATCCATTTCATTAATTAATTAATTATATTAATTATCCATTTGTACTACCTTAATAATTAAATGAATTACAAATCATTATACTTTTCTTTATCTTTAGATAAACATTCCTTATTTAAATTATGCATTTAAAAACAAAATGTTTTTAAATTTACATTAAATTCCATTTAACATTTTCTTTAAACTCAAGACTCAAATTTGTCTTAAATAAGATTTTAAAACAATACACAACTTAATCTTATATGTTAAAAAGAAACATATAATTTATTAATAAGTTTAAAACAATTTAGATTTCAATTCAACTTGAATTCAAATAAATTTAAAAATTGCTTTAAAATCTCAAAACTGAAATATAACTTCCATTTCCAATTTAGTTTAAACTCTTTAAAACTCTTCCTACAATTTCACCTTCAATTCAAATGTAAATCATTTGAAAGCAATTTAAATTTAAATTCTTTACTTTAAAACTGAAGTTTAAAAAAAATTTAAATCCAGGTTTAAATCTCAGTTTTTAATTCAGTTTGAATTTTTAATTTACATACCTAACCTTCCAATTCAAAATGCAAATCACATATACATTCACACTTGAGAATTTAAAATCAAATTTGAATTTGAAACATAATTACTTTCAAATCTCTGATAATCAAATCTGATCTCATATTTAAAATTCCAAATTAAGAACTAAGTTTAAATCTCCACCTTAAATTTAAATTTACTTTTACATTTTAAAACAGAAGAACAGTTTCTGTTTAGTTTTGAAAACCAAACTTTTAAAATTTACTGAATTCAAATTATTTCAAAGAACAGAATTCAAACTCATTTGAATTCATGTTTAAACTCAGTTTTAAAATCCTAAATTAAATTTTACTTTGCAGATTTCTTTTACTTAAATTTAATAAGCCTGGGAAACAGATTTCTAACACATCTTAAAACTAATTAAAACTTTAAAACTTAAATTATTTCAAAAGCCCAAAACTAAATTAATTGCATTTATATTTAAAATTTTAGATTCAACTTAGTTTCTCCAGATTTTTGTTTGAATTTTATCTTTATTTCAAAATTTGGAAACCTAGAAAAAAACAGTTTTCTGTTTCTACCTGAAACATTCATGCACCCGAGCCACCATATAATTACTTCGAGTCAGTAGCCTCACTGCTTCAAGTCATTTCCTACTTCCCCCGAGGCCAACCCGAGTCAAAACACTGTAATCCCAATACCCCTGAAACCTGAAACAGCCTTCACCCAATATCACCTAAAACCTGTCAACACCATTAACTACCATCTCCGACCAACATCATCGACCAAACTCCGGTGATTGCTTCATCACTACACCATCCATCAATACCCCAAACAGCTTCGAACTCGATTCACTGAGGAGTTCGAAATTTACCCAAAACTGTAACCCATATAAACTAGGTTTCTTGACAGAAATTCCCAAATTTCATTCTCAAATTTGAATTGCAAACAAATTCAATAATTTTCTAGTGATCTATGATAGATCAACTATCACCAGAGACAATTTCAACCAAATCAAATGTAAGCTTCAATTGAACTAGACTAAACTGTAAAATACAGTGTTCTTTAAACTGCTCCTTATTTCAATCACAATAAATTTAAGTTTTTGTTTTTAAAATTCTTGAATTTACTCACTGATTTTATTAATAAACCTGGAATATTACATCATATAGTTTAAATTTATCACTCTAGTCAATTTAGTTTTGTGTAATTTGATTTTCCAGAATTCCAGATATCATATTTATTTTATATACAATTTGAACTTACACCACTCAAAAGCAAACAAAATTTGTTCAAAAATTTAATTTCAATTCAGCAAACAAGTTAAAGGAAAATCAAGAAATCAAACATAAGTTTAAAGATCACACATGCACAATCCTCTTCTTGTTTTACAGACATATCTATGTGCAGGTAATTTCTTAAATATTCATTTGTACTTTATAAACATGCACACAAATAAATATTCGCTGCAACTTCATCTTATCTCAGATTAAACATGCAATCAACCTACTTAATTTTTTTGAAAAGAGGAGTTACTCACCTTAATTCAAAGTGCAGAGCATATTTCATTATGCAGGTTCCAGAGTTTTGAAAATGTGAAATGCAGGCACTTTGTCTTGCTTTTAAAATTGAAATGCAGTAGCTTCTTGTTCCAGAGTTATGAAATGCAGGCTTGAATGCTTTTTAAAAACATGCAGCTTCTACTTGATGCATGCAGGCCTTGCTTGCAATTTGCAGATGCAAAGAAATGCAGAGCTTCTTGATTCATACATGCATGTTCCAGGGTTTAAAAATGAATGCATGCTGGCCTTCTAACTTGGAATTGCAGATTTGTTTTCATATGCAAAAACATGCAGGCAGAAATTTAGGAAAAGAGGAGTTGTTTGGTTTCAGATTTGAAATGCAGGGCTTTCACTTGTTTCTAACATGCAGGCTTCTTTTCTTGCTTTTAAAATTGAAATGCAGATAGTATTTTGGATTTGAAAAGAGGAGCTACAGTCTTATTTGAAAATGAGATTTTCATGGTTGCAGATTTGAAAATGGGAGATGCAGACTTGTATATGGTTTGTGAAAATGCGATTTGGGTTTTTCTTTTATTTTGAGTTCAAACTGAATTGTTTTTTTTTTTCTTCTTATCTTATGTTTTGAACAGCTTTATGGCTTTGAAAGATGTGAAGCCAAATCTTTTTCTACTATTTTTTCAGATTTGTTGGAAAGTTGCATAATTGCATATGGGAAAATGGAAGGGTTTTTGTAATTTTTTTATTTAATTAATTGCATTGAAGGCCACTTGTTAGAAATCATCATGATATAAAGTTTTGTTAATCTCTTCACTCCAAACCCATGTGCATGTATGTATATGTTTACATTTGTATACATGTTTTCTTTGTTTTAACCTTTGTTTTAAGTTAAATACTTATGTTCATCTTTAAACAATTTAAATAGTTTTAAACATAACTTTATATTGTATTTATTTTCAATACATCTATATTTATAAACTTAAGATGTTCAACTTATTAACAAACACTTATTTTTTTTAAAACTTTCATAATTAAATTCACAATAAAATCTCAAATCTTTTAAATTCCAAATTCAATCTAAAAATGCATATTATTATTTATTCTGTAAATCTTCCAATTGATTCAACTTTTAATTCTAAAAAATTAAAAATTAACTACAAAAATTCCATAATTTAATTCCAAAAATTAAATAAATTGTCAAATTATCTTGTTCAAAATTCAGGAATGTTACATTAATGAGAAGTGAAATTATAGTTGGTTGATGGATGCATTTGTTGTTAGTTGCATTTTCTATATTATGTAGTTGTTATGTTGCTATATGTTGTATATTGATACTATTTACATATATGCATGATTCTCATGTTGTTCTTAAGTGTTTAATAGGTGCGGATGGCGTTGCTTCGCTTTTGGAGCTCGTTTTTGCGCTATATTAGCCGTATATGCTCGTTAATAATAAATAAGGTACATATCTCGGATTAAATACCGTACTTTTATACCTTTCTCCCTGCGGGATGCCTCATCACTTGATGAGATGTAAATTTGTGATATATACACTGTCATTTTTTTTTGGTTCGAGCCGCGCAAAGGAGTCTGTGGCGAATTTTTTAGAAAATTTAAGGCGTTAGAATATTTTTTGAGAAAATTGGAAATTTTTGATAACTAAGTTTGGATTTGGAAAACTTAGTAAAGATGTTGTAAGGAGTTTAACTATGAATTTTGGGAAAGTTAAACACTTAAGAGATTTGAAAAATCCAATTTGAACGGTTTGTTTTGGAAAAGTTAATGGATTCTGTAACTTTTTCTTACTTGGTAATTTCGAGGACGAAATTCTTTTAAGGGTGGAAGTCTGTAACGACCCAGAATGTATATTAATTAAAAGTTGAATATTTAATTAATTTTAATTATTAATAAGTGGAATTTATAAGTTGAATAATTTATTTTCGAATATTGGATTTAATTTGATAATTAAATCGATTATTTAGTAGTTGAAATTTCTGAAATAATTGAAAATCGAGTTAAATATGATTGAAAATGATTTATAAAATTTTATTTAATCATATTGGAGTTATAGTGATGTTATAGAACTTTTAAAATCGAATTAAGAATTAATCCATGAAATTGAATATTTTAATATTTAATTATCGACTGTAAAACATCCAATTTTTGAACTGTCTTAGAATTGGATGAAACTAATTCCATTGGATCCGTAATAGTTAGTTATTATCGGATTTCAATTTTCGTAGCAATCGGAGTTTTCGTTTGACCATGGCAGCTCGAAACGCATCGAAATTGTTTTAAATATTTATTTGGCGAGTTAAAATAGCCATTTTTCAAACAGTCTCGGATTTCGACGAAACCATTTTCATCGGATCAATAATGTGATATTATTGTATGGTTTCAAATTTCATGTCAATTGGATTTACCGTTTGTCCGGTGCAAGCTAAAAGGCCTAGAAAATCGTTTAATCGGTTTAATTTTAAATCGAACGTTTATTACCATAACTCGCACATATGATCGAATTAGCTTCCGAAACCTATTCCATTGTGTCCGGAACGCGGGATAAACCCTAGAAACGTCGGTCACCGCGCGTAAATCATAGTTTGGAAATTCCGGAATGAATAGTGTTCGATATTTTCTATAAATAGCCTCCCTTTTTTCACAAAAAATTAAATATAAAACTAGGGTTTCAGAGCCGGCCGCCGGCTATACAACCAATGGCCAGAAATCGTCGAATTTCATCTCTTAATCTTTTCAAATCCGTGAGTAATTAGGGGAAACTTTCAACTAGAAGATCGTAGAGATTCGTGAGAGCTTTGGATCTATACGGTCATGGTCGAAAATCGAGGCTCGATGGGGAGGATATAGGGCCGCGTTCGGCAGCAGTTCACGCACAAAAATCGAGGCATAGAGGGGGGACGTTCCAGTGCGGTCGGCCGTCGGTGGTAGGTGGAGGTGGGGGCTTCGACGTGAGGCTTGCTGATCATCTTCAGGGGCATCGAGTTAGCCGCTATTTGAAGCCCTAAGTCGACGGCTTTGGGTTATTGAGCGCGTAAGTTAACTGAGAGGAGGAAGAACATGAATGCGGCCGTGATTTTTGCAAGTTAGGATGGATGGCTAGTATCTAATGTAGGGTTTAAAAATAGAGATATTGTAAATATTAATATTTATAATTCGTACGATGTTTAAAAATTCATATCTCTTTCATACGAGGTCGAAAACGCGCGAAACCAGTTACGTTGGAATCGTATCGACGATGACGCAGCGGATTAACAGAAAATCGATATAACGATGAAAGTGTAGAAATCGGTTGATTGAAGATACTGAAATGCCCAAATTCGTTGATGACAAAGATATCGAATTCTAGCTATCTTCGACACGTTGATCGCGCACGATACCGTGAGAGAAGATCTTCAATTCCTCAAGCATTGATCAAGCGCACTTGATTCCACGAATCGTCTTCAACAATCGTTGATTCGAGCACACTCGAATATCCGAAAGTGGAGATAGGAGATTACACTCAACTACCAATTTAAGATGAAAGCACATAGCAATCAAAAAGAAATTTTATTCAAAATCAACCCCCAAAAGTTACAACGCACTCGCTATTTCTGGTTTTTCACAACCGGCCCCTTAAGTCGTATACGACTTACGACTCACCCCTAGGTCGTTGCCGACTTAACAGACACCCCGCATCTCGAACACTATGCGACTTAACCATGGTGACCTAAACACTACGACTCACGACTTATAATACATGGTACAACACAACCTATCAACATACACGGAACGCGACTTACCGTTTACAACACAAAGTGCACGACTCAACAAATTACATCACTTAAGACCATATACTAGGTCGTTCAGCGACCTAACACTTCACATATATGTCCGACTTAACCCATTACATCACAGTTAGGTCGTATACGACCTAACGACTCAATACAAAGTGGCTCTTCTTAGCATAGGTCGTTCTAACGACTCATCCCATAGCTGGTTAGGTCGTAGCTCCTCTTCTTCTATCCTGTTAGGTCGTGGCCGACTCGAGGCCGCTTCCTTAGGTCGTAGCCCTTCTTCTTCAGACCAGTTAGGTCGTGGCCTTGTCCCCCGAGCTTTGTTAACTCGTTGTCGACCTAAGTCCTTAGGTCGTTACCGACCTAAAACCGACGCTTCCTGCGACTTAAGACCTTCCTCCCCTGGTTGACTCATGAACGGCTTAAGGCTTAAAAACGAGGCTTCCTTAACTCGTGAACGATTTAGGCCTTCCACCTTAAGTCGAGTACGACTTATCTCTTGAGCTGCATCATCCTCCCCTGGTTGAGAAAAATTCGTCCTCGAATTTGTAAATTTTTCCACAACAGATTGTCCATCTCCATAATACGGCACAAGATGCTTAACATTGAATACGTCAGAAGTGTATACATCCTCCGGCAGCTTCAACTTATGAGCATTCTCATTGATCCGTTTCACAACTTCTACTGGACCAATTTTTCTGGCTTTCAACTTGTTATAAGCGCCCATTGGAAAACGATCCTTCGTTAACACAGCATACACCAAATCTCCTTCGTTAAATTCAACATTTCGTCGCTTCAAGTCTGCTGTCTGCTTATATTTCTCATTAGCTCTCTCCAATCGTTCCTGAACGATTCTATGACATTCAGTTAATTCATCAACAAAATCAACAGCCCGTTTAACCGTCCCCCTTGGTTGTGCCACTACCGTTTGGTCCAACGGCCCCCTTGGTAAATTTGAATATACAATCTGAAATGGACTGAATCATGTACTACGATTCACTGCATGATTATGAGCAAACTCTGCCTGGCATAACTTCATGTCCCAACTCTTCAGATTGTCCTGTACAAGACATCGTAACAAATTTCCCAATGATATGTTAACAACTTTTGTCTGTCCATTTGTTTGCGGATGATAAGCACTACTAAATTTCAGCTTTGTTCTCACCATCTTCCACAAACTTAGCCAAAAGTGACTCAAAAATCTGGTATCCCTGTCCGAAACAAAAGACTCTGGCAACCCATGTAAACGATAGATTTCTTTAAAGAACAACTGAGCAACACGAACAACATCCGCCGTCTTCTTACAAGCAATAAAATGTGCCATTTTCGAAAATCTATCCACCACAACAAATATAGAATCATTTCCCCTTTGAGTTCTAGGCAAACCCAACACAAAATCCATACTAATATCAACCCATGGTTTAATAGGCATGGGTAATGGCATATATAATCCTGCATTTGTCGTTGTTCCCTTCGAAACCTGACATATATGACATCTCTCCACAAACCTTTCAACCTCTTTGCTCATCGACGACCAAAAGTAAGATTGAGAAATCAAATGCAATGTACGATCACGGCCCACATGTCCTTCCTCGTTAATTCCTTGATAATCTTCATTCTCAAACTGCTATCTTGAATACATAATCGATTTCCTTTAAACAAAAATCCATTAACCAACATAAATTCATCAGTATCCCCATCCTTAACTTTCTCAACAAACTTTGCAAAGTAAGGATCCTTCTCAAACAATTCTAGCAATAACTCAAATCCTGTCACCTCAACTTTCATTGTCGTTAATAAATGACTCCTCCTACTCAATGCATCGGCTACATGATTTGTTACCCCAGATTTATGCTTCACAACAAAAGTAAACTGTTGCAAATAAGCAATCCATGATGCATGTCTCGCTGAAATCTTATCCTGTCTTTGCAAATGCTTCAACGCCTCATGATCAGTGTAAAGAACAAACTCTTTCTGAAATAGATAATGTCTCCAGTGCTTAACAGCCTGAACAATTGCGTAAAACTCAACATCGTATGTACTATATCTCATCTTTGCCCCTGATAACTTCTCACTGAAATATGCAACTGGTCTTCCTTTCTGACTCAAAACTCCACCAATTCCCACCTTCGACGCATCAGTATGCAATTCAAAAAAAACTTGAAAATCTGGCAAAACAAGAATCGGTGCTGTGGTCAAAAGTTCTTTGATTCGTTCAAAAGCAACTCCTGCTTCCTCTGACCAAGAAAACTGTTTCCCTTTCATACAATCAGTAACCAGTGCCATCACGCTACTGAAGTGTGGAATAAACCTTCGGTAGAATGATGCCAATCCATGAAAACTTCTAACTTCAGTGATAGTTCTCGGTTGTGGCCAATTTCTAATAGCTTCAACTTTACTTTGGTCCACTTGGATTCCCTTCTCGGATACAACATATCCCAAAAATAAAACACTTCGAGTCATGAACACACATTTCTTCGTAGCTACATAAAATTGTTCCTCACGAAGAATAATTAACACCTTTCTCAAATGCTCTACATGCTCCTCTATGCTCGCACTATAAATCAGAATATCATCAAAGTAAACTACAACAAACATCCCAATGTACGGTCTGAAAATTTGATTCATCACCCTCGTAAATGTACTTGGTGCATTTGATAGACCAAACGGCATAACCAACCATTCATATAAACCTTCCCTCGTCTTGAATGCGGTCTTCCATTCGTCTCCAGGTCTAATCCGAATTTGATGATATCCGCTTTTCAAATCAATCTTTGAAAAGATAATAGCCCCACTCAACTGATCTAGCAAGTCATCCAACCTCAGCATAGGAAATCTATAGCGAACGGTAATCTTGTTCAATGCTCGACTATCGGTACACATTCTCCATGTTCCATCCTTCTTCGGCACCAACAAAGCTGGTACTGCACAAGGACTCAAGCTTTCCTGAACACGTCCCTGTTCTAACAACTCTTCCACTTGCCTTCGTAACTCCTCATGTTCCTTCGGACTCATTCGATAATGCAGTCTGTGCGGTAATACTACTCCCAGAACAAGATCGATTTGATGTTGAATATCTCTCAGTGGCGGTAACTCCTTAGGTAACTCTTCTGGAAATACGTCTTCAAATTCTTTCAAAACTGGCTTCGCTTCTTCTGGAATTTCAACTTCTACACTACACTCCCGCCCAATCAACAAAAAGACTTCAGACTCCTCTTCAACCTCCTTGACAAACTCCTTCAAAGATAGCAAAGTTTTCAGTTCTTCGATCTCCTCTAGCTTGCTTTCCTTCTGTTGCTGCTTCTTGGGAACTAAAGTATTTTAGTACCTTCGAACATGAAACTATAGCTATTAGCACGACCATCATGTTGCACTGCTCTATCAAACTGCCATGGTCTGCCCAACAACAGATGACACACATCCATGTCTACAACGTCACACCAAATTTCGTCTTTGTACTTCTTCCCAATAGAAAAATTAACACAAGCCCTTCGACACACCTTCACTTCACCTCCCTTCCTTAACCATGCTAGCTTGTACGGTTTAGGATGCTTTTCAGTTTTCAAGTTCAACTTCCTTACTGCTTCTGTAGAGATAATATTATCACAGCTTCCAGCATCAATAAAGAACTTGCAAACTTTTCCCAGAATAGTGCATGTTGACTGAAAAATATTGCTCCTCAACCAACTAGAATCCTCCTCTTGCTTTGGTGTAAGACATGACCTCCTCATCATAAGATTACAACCTTCATCCCCAGACAATAAGTCTTCCTCCTCAACTGGTAATGAATTAGAACATTCTGCATCAACATCCTCTTCTTCAATCTCTGCAACCATTGCTCTCTTCTTCGGCTTCGGACATTCATTACTTTTGTGACCCAACTCCTGACAATTGTAACATTTGAAACTGCTATTAACCATTGCCTTCTCAATCTCCTTCACAACTGGCTTACTGACAGGTTTAGGAACATTAGAACTCCCACTAACACCCTTCACTTGATTGTTAGAATTAGTAAATACACCACCTCCACGCCTTCCTTGCTTTTCCCAAGCCAACGCTTTCTGATGTGCCTCTGCCACAGATCTTGGATCGAACATATTAACCATATCCTGGATCTGCATCCTCAGCCCTCCAACAAACCTAACAGTCAGCTGTTCTTCTGTCTCCATAATATCATTTCTGGCAATGAGTTGGTAAAATTCATCTGCATAGTCATTAACTGTTTTCGTCCCTTGCCCCAAATTCTGCAACCTCTGATACATAAGTGATTGATAGTTGTATGGCAAAAATGTAGCTCTCATCAACTTCTTCATCTTATCCCATGATTCAATCTTTGACTTCCCCATTCTCTCCCTCGTAAGTTTAGTTTGCTGCCACCATGCCAAAGCTCTTCCCCTCAACCTAGTAGCAATCAACTTCACTCTTCTATTCTCCGGAACCTCCTTGAAATCAAAGATTTCCTCCACATTTGACAACCAATCTAAGAATTCTTCAGCTACCATTCCACCCTTGAACTCTGGAATTTCCATCTTCATACCCGATTCCCATCGACGATCATCTTCTACATCCCGATAAGAATTCCGAAATTGGTCTCGATCTCGATAATGAATACTAGCTCTATCACCTTCTTCATCAAAATCAAAAGTACAACTACATCGATCTCGACCATTATCATCCCTTCGTTCATGCATGCTTCTTCGACTATGTCTCTCTTCATCTCTATACGCCTCATTGTTAAATTCACGTTGACTTCTTCTCTCTTCATGTCCACAGTCATGATGATCTCTCCGTGATGAAATTGATGTTTCTCTTCTATCTCTAAAAGAATGCGGTGATACCCTCCTCGCTTCCGTAACTGATGGCGAAACTCGGTTTCCTCCATGGTTCGAGTTTGGTGATCTCCTCCTTTGAGTTTGATTCAAATCATTCATCAACTTCTCTAACTTTTCAATGCCTTCATCAAATTTCTCATTAATACGTTGTTCCATAAGCCCGACTTTTTCTCTTCTATACAAAGCTTCAACGTTTTGATGACGATTAGCTCTCCTTGGTGGCATGATTCAAATCTTCACAAATACTTCAAAACATCTCAAATACTTCAAAATTCTTCAACAAACCAAACTTCAACTAGCTCGCGCAACCAAACTCAAATGGTTTAACTTGGTCTCGGCTTCCAAACTTAGCTCGAAACAAAGCCTCACGACTTAATTTGCTCGCACGCTTCCTTGGCTCGGCTCGGCTTGAACTTCACGGCTTAACTGCACTTGGCTCGGCCACCTACTTCAACCCCTTTTCAACTCTAGATCCAAAATGAAATGGATCAAAATCTTCAAACTCGTTGCAATTTCAAGATGAACACGATGAACAACAACTTCAAATTTTAACTTCAAAAATTGGCCCCAAGTCTCGGCTTAGCTATGATTGGCTAAGTCTAGCTTTGATACCAAAAAACTGACGCAGCGGATTAACAGAAAATCGATATAACGATTAAAGTGTAGCAATCGGTGGATTGAAGATACTGAAATGCCCAAATTCGTTGATCACAAAGATACCGAATTCTAGCTATCTTCGACACGTTGATCGCGCACGATACCGTGAGAGAAGATCTTCAACTCTTCAAGCGTTGATCAAGCGCACTTGATTCCGCGAATCGGCTTCAACAATCGTTGATTCTAGCGCACTCGAATATCCGAAAGTGGAGATAGGAGATTACACTCAACTAACAATTTAAGATGAAAGCACACAGCAATCAACAAGAAATTTTATTCAAAATCAACCCCCAAAAGTTACAACGCACTCGCTATTTATAGTTTTTCACAACCGGCTTCTTAAGTCGTATACGACTTACGACTCACCCCTAGGTCGTTCCCGACTTAACAGACACCCCGCATCTTGAACAGTATGCGACTTAACCATGGTGACCTAAACGCTACGACTCACGACTTATAATACATGGTACAACACAACCTATCAACATACACGGAACGCGACTTACCATTTACAACACAAAGTACACGACTCAACAAATTACATCACTTAAGACCATATACTAGGTCGTTCAGCGACCTAACACTTCACATATATGACCGACTTAACCCATTACATCATAATTAGGTCGTATACGACCTAACGACTCAATACAAAGTGGCTCTTCTTAGCATAAGTCGTTCCAACGACTCATCCCATAGCGGTTAGGTCGTAGCTCCTCTTCTTCTATCCTGCTAGGTCGTGGCCGACTCAAGGCCGCTTCCTTAGGTCGTAGCCTTTCTTCTTCAGACCAGTTAGGTCGTGGCCTTGTCCCCCGAGCTTTGTTAAGTCGTTGTCGACCTACGTGCTTAGATCGTTGCCGACCTAAAACCGACGCTTCCTGCGACTTAAGACCTTCCTCCCCTGGTTGACTCGTGAACGGTTTAAGGCTTAAAAACGAGGCTTCCTTAACTCGTGAACGATTTAGGCCTTCCACCATAAGTCGAGTACGACTTATCTCCTGAGCTGCATCAGACGAGCACTACACGATGGAACTGGATTGGAGTCATTTGGAGTTAGTGAGAATTTCGGGTAAAATTAAACGTCCGTTTAATTTTATTCGAAATAAATCGCTAAAACTAAATTGAAATCAAGGTGAGAACTTCTCACTCAATCGAATCAGTTTCGATTTTTATTTTAAATAGTTAGATTTAAAATTGTTGATTTAATGCATGAATGATGATTATTATCTATTGATTGTTAAAATAGACAATATACGCCGTTAGTAAGCGGATGTTATTTATTAAAAACATATACCGCGAATATTTCACAGTACAGTGAAATTGGTATTATTTATGTACTTGGAGTTGATTTTCCGCATTATATAGCAGATGAGACCCTATTGCGCCGTCTATTAAGCGGATAATATTTTTATAAATCCCATATACCGCGATAATTCCGTACTGGAGTGGAATTGGTATTGTGCTAACATCTTTGGATGCAGGGAAACAGGTTGGAGGGATCCAACTGGATTCCTCAACTGTATTGATTTATTTACATATATTGTGATATTTGTTGATTAGCATATCGATATATGATATTTGGATGTCGTGATTAACTATTTGGTGCTGCTGCATCATCGGATCCATTTATGAAGTTCTAAAATTATGATTTTGGTTTTGAAAGGGATTTTAAAAGGATTTTCGAAAGTATACATTTTATTAAATTTTCAATTGCTAAAATAAATAAACGTTATAATTTTATTTTCATAAAAGTTATGATTTTTGGAAAATAATACTTAAGTGTGACTTTGAAGTACATAAGCTTTAAATAACGATTTTTAAATTATTAAAAGAATAAATTTAGTCAAATTGGAATTTTTGAAATATTACAAACAATTTTTATAAAAGAATTATAAAAATGGATATTTATAAATTAAAAATATTGGAATTATAAAACAAGTTTATTAAGTGTTTAAAATGGAGAATAAAATGGATTTCATTGAAAATTATAGATTTATAAATTGTGAAGATATAAAGTGAATAGATGTTGTAAAATAAAAGATTTATAAATAATTAACTTATAAACTGGGTTTTAAGCATATAAATGGGATATTAATAGAAATTGTTAATAATGGAGATTTTATAAGTTGATGTTGTTATAAAATATAAAGGAATCTTATAAGTAATAAGATTTATGATTTGTGAAGCTTTAAAAGAACGATTTTGTAAATAAATGAATTATAAGTAATCAACTTATAATATGGACTTTTGGTATATATTAAGATATACAAATGGAATTGGTTAATAAAGGAAATTTATAAATCGAAGCTTTTAAATAGAAATGGAATTTATAGACATTGTTTATAAATTCGAAATCAATTGAATTTGATAAACTGAATATTGAAGTTTATTAAAGGAAATATATTCATGATTTTGGACAGTGAATACATTATTGAATAAAATGGTCATGTTTGGAAAATGGAATATTATAGAATGAAGTTAATTATTTTAAAGATGTTTTAAAATGTATTATGAATCGAAACCATAGATTTCAACATTTATTGTTGAAATAGACGTTTTCGAGAAAGAAGGAAATGGTGGACTATAACCCTGTTGTTATAGTAAATGGTCTCCGAAAGGAAATGTTTTGTATAGTATTGGGATTTATATATCTATTTAAACTTTGAATCCCTATAGTAGTGATTTTGGGTTGTCGTAAGGATGTTTTACACAACATTCGTTTTTGACCCAAATAAATGTGTTAATAGAATGATTTCCTTAAGGAATGAAATATATACTTAATTTCAATATTATGTATATTGAATATTTTCTAAGTATTGAAAATAAATGGATTTGTGAATTACTTATTAATAAATAAGTATGGAAATATTTTTCCAATGTGAAATGAACGTTTTAGAATTTATCCTTGTAAGATAAATTGAAAGTGAATATTGAAAATCGATTGAAAATCGTACATCATAGACATTTTGGGATTATAGATTCACTATGGAATTTATAAAAGAAAGGGGAATTAGTTTAAAAATAAACGTTGATTTATTTTTAAAGTGTGGGAATAAATTTACGAATTTGGAACGTAAATATAAAGTGAATCGGTAAGGATTTATTTAATTGGTTTAAATGGACCATTTTGAAATGAAAGTATTTCCGAGTAAGGAAAAATGATTTAAAAAATTTTTTTCAAATGGTTGAAGTGTGGAAGTTTATATCTAGTAAAGATATTTTTGAGAAATAAATAATTTGGAAAATTATTTGGAATCTGATGATGTTGAGCATCTTTATTGATAGTTAAATAATCGACTATCAATATTTACCTTTAAATAGGTATTTGTTGTGAATTGCTTGAATTTGAATGCTACACTTATTTTTGAATAAGCGCTCACTATTCGGGTTAGCCGGGAAAGGACCTTGGGGTCGTATAACCCATTCCGAATATGTGATACGTCGTTATGGATTGCATTTGATGACCGGTGTTGAAGACCGGAAATTTGTGAAAACAGAAGGATTACCGTCGAGTTACTCTACATCGGCCGATCACCGATATAGAGGTTTTATCACACTTAGTGACGTGAAGTCCGGTCGTGATTAGTGAATATCCGGATTGCAAGGACTTCTTTGGTAGTGCCTTCAGTTCTGTTCGAGCCCGGAACTTTGTATGGATTGTATGTCTGACATTACGAATTGAGATATAAAGCTGATTTCTTTCAAATATATTTCTGTTGGTGGCGGAGAATTTATTCTCTTAGCTTAACACCCTTCACTGAGACGTACGAGCTCAGAGGTTATATAGTTGAAGGTTATTAGTGATATACTCCCAATTTGGTAGTGTGGCATGCTGAGTGTTGCTGTGAAATGATCATTGTTTGATCATTTGTGGTATGATCATTTGTTTGATCATTTATCTTGGTGATCATTTCTATGATCATTTGTTGACCGAAAGCACAGCTTTTGTATAAAGCGTGGCTTCATTGACGAGACTTCGTCGAACCTCACACCCCGGAAATGGTTAAAAAAGGAAGGATGCAGCAATGTTATTAGGGGGTAGTGCCCCTTTAGTGTATGTCATTCCTTCTGGATAGAGGTGGTATCATGGTATGGAGCCTAGATATTTAACATATGTTGTTGCTGCAAATTTTGTGGTTGTTGTAAATCGAGGATCCTCAGATAGATCGGTTACGATCGGGGGATGACATATTCGTGTCAGTAGTTACCTAGTTTGAAAGGTAACCCGGCCTTGTGTTGGTAGAGATCCGGTTTGGTTCTCGGGACGTCATTCCAGAGGCGTTTCCATGTGGCAATGGGAAGTTCCTTGGCCTGACCATTTGTTGGAAATCCAAAGAAACAATACGATCTTGTACGGTTTTAGTTGTAGAACCTATCATTCACTTATGGTGGCACCCCACTGTTTGCATGGTAGCTATAGTAGGCATAAGTGCGAAATGTCTATGCTGGCTAAGATTTATATTCTACTTTCGAAATAATTTTCCTACACTATGCACTAGTAATAACATCAAATGTTTCTTTTTAATGTGTCTCAAGCATCTTTGGCTATCATAAGGAGAAATCTCCTCCGATTCTGCGTTTGCATTGTGTGTGTGTGCGGGAGGCCTTATGGTAGTCTCATTTTCTAAAAAGCATTGCGAATCTAATTTAAAAATATTCCTCTATTTTGTTTTAAAGATAAACTGTTTTGAGATCTCACACCAGTCACATGACTGACTCGGAGTTTATTGTTTTCCTTCCTAAACTCTGGGTGCCCACCAATTTCCACACGGGTAGTCAGGAGTAAGGTTTATCAGGATATTCTGGAATTCAGGAGTTGCTGGAGGCAAGATGGATGCATGGCATATTCACTAGTATATAGTATTTCTTTTCCGCTGTTTGTTGTTGTACACTGATGATGTAATGTAATGAAATGTAATGAGATGTAATGTAATAAATGATATAGTTCTTTGTTTAAAGATTATTCATTTATCTATTATATGTTGTTCCGCTGCGAATTGTGAGATTCTGATGTTGTTCTGTTATTTCTTTCTGTTTCTGTTCTATCTTTCTCTCTCTTCTTATACCTTTTTCTTTTTCTTCAACCCTAACATTTCGGTTTTTCGGCAACGAAAAGTCGCAAACGTTACATTTAATCTTCTTACATTTGTTTATTAAAGAAGTTTGCATGTTAACACATGTCTTTAAGTATTTTAAATTGAATTTTATTTAATTTTAAATGTAAATATAAACTTACATATTCACTTACTTTATTGATAAATACTTACATGTTTGTAAATAAGTTTACTATTAAAAGAAATATTCTAAAGCCAATTATAATACAAATATATTTTCTTATGCATGTAATTTAAAATCAAAAACTAAAACATATACATTTATAACCATTTTAAAATTTTAACATTATAAAAGAAAACAAAACAAAGCTTGTTTAAATCATTTTTAAACTATCACATTTTAAATACTTTAAGAGAAAGACAAAACCAAATTTTGTTTAAAACCTTTTTAAACTATCCTATTTAAAAATAAATGACAATCTTATATTTGAAACCATTGAATTAAACTTTAAATTATCTTTTTGAATAACATTATGTTTTAAAACAAAGATTTAATTGCAATATTTATTCATATATAATTTATCAATAGATTAAATTAAATTTTCAAAACAACATCAAATTATAACATATGCTTACATATATTACAATTTGAAAATTCAATTTTTAATTTTAAAACAAAAGATATTCCCATTCACAATATATATCAAACATATATATTATAAATAGAATAAAATTTATTAGCCTTTGAAAAACAATTCTAACCAATTTTTAAATTGTCAAAAGATATTGATCACACTTACTAGATTGAATATTTGTTATTCTATAAAAGATTAATTTCACCAATTTAAATTAAAATTATAAAGAAAATTTATCAAACCAATTTAATTATTATTGCAGATTATTAAATCGATATTGTCCAAAATTCCGGGTCGTTACAATCCTCCCCCCTTAAAAGAATTTCGTCCCCGAAATTTAAAAGAAAAGGTAATTTAATAACCCAGCAAAGATTTTAATTGAATCAGCAAAGTATTCCTATCAACCAGTAACTAATAACCATAGCAACCAATCAAACAAACAAACCTAACTAATTATTCTGGCACAAATCAGAATAAATTCCTAATACTATCTCGAGTTTCCCAAGTAAAAAATCATCGGAATACTTGCTCTACAAAAGCCAACAAACTGACTATACACCCAAAATCCAGAGCTCCACTCATCTCTAGATCCTTCAATCTGAACAGAACATCAGACTATACCCAAGTCCAGCTCAACATCCAACTCCAACTGAACTACAGATTCAATAACCAACGATGAATCATACACGTGCTCCCTCAGAGACACGTGTTACAAAATGAATTCTAGCTATCCAAACTGGCAATTCAATCTTATCCTATCAAAAACACTGATAAGAAATCCTCAAATGCCTCAGCACTAACCAACCAATCTTACCTAATATCTGTTCTCTTAACCATAGAATTTGAACCACAATGAAGTCTTTAACTTCGAATTTCAAAACTCATTATCTCTTATCTGCATATGTAACAACCCGCATATTTGTCGAGTTTATATTTAAATATTTTATTTAAATACTAAATCGTTAATCGGATTTTGGTCCGAAAAGATATTTTTTGCAAACGGTCAAATTAGGACTCGAGACCACTTCCATTGAGTTCGAAATGCCGTTTACAATTTTTTTAAGTATAAACATCGATAGGTTTGGAGTTAGTGAAATTTCACTAACTTTTCCCGCTTTGGACTTTGGGTTAGTTTAGCCTATTTAGCCCAAGTTCCAACCCCCTTCTCCTCACTCTTCATAAATTTCCTAACTAACTCAAGCTTTGGCATTAATGGTGAAGAGAATGGGAAATTAAAACTCCAAGCACAAATTCAATTGCAAATCCAACATTCAACTCCAAATTCAAGTAGAAGATATTGAATTTAAGCTTTGGATTGCTTCTCCTTGCTTTCAAGATTCATCTTCATAAATTTTAGTGCAAAGGTGAGATTTTTATCCCACAAATATAGTCTATATCTATATTGGACTGTTGGGAGTGATTCCCTATCACTTTAGTATGCACATTTGTATTTGGTTTGGATTGGATGGAGAAAAAGTCCAAATTTAGCGATTTTGCTGAAAAACTGCTACTGGTCGTTCTGGCCATTTTTAGCTCGTTCGGAGTTAGGTCGCTCGTCCATAGGTCGTAGGTTGCTTACGAGTTAACCCTAGGTCGTTCTGGCCATTTTTTAGCTCGTTCGGAGTTAGGTCGCTCGTCCATAGGTCATAGGTCGCTTACGAGTTAACGTTAGGTCGTTCTGGAAGAATTGGCGCTTCAGAATTAGGTTGCTCATGAGTTAACTCGTTAGGTCACTCACGAGTAGGTACCATAGGTCACTGGGCCATCTAAATGCTTGTTCGGTGTTAGGTCGTTCGGGCTTAGGTCGTAGGTCGTATGGACCTTAGGTCGTAGGTCGTATGGACCTTAGGTCATAGGTCGTAGGGACCTTAGGTCGTAGGTCGTATGGACCTTAGGTCGTAGGTCGTTCACTCGTTAACACGTACGGCTCTTTACCATTTTAGGTCGCGTGACCTTGTACTTGACTTAGGTCGTTAGGTCGTAAGACCCCTAGGTCGCAACCATTAGGTCGCTCGACCCTATCCCCCTTAGGTCGTTAGACCTCATTTTGTATTCACTAGGTCGTACCATTTTGGACAGGGCGCTGCCCCGCATCCCGCCGGGGGGGCTGCCCCCCGGACCCCCGCGACCTAACCGGGCAGGTCGAACCCCGTAGCGGTGGCATTGCCCCCGCACCCCCACCTTGGGAGGTTGTTACCCCCCCGGACCCCCTCTCCATAGGTGATCTTATATGAAAAACATTCAACAAAACTTGCTGAGCTGATTTCCTTGGATTTTTATCACATCTCCGAATGTGATCTTTGTGATTGATTGTTTCTACAATTGCTTCTGTGATTGGTCAATTTAAAATATAAAGGTTTCAAAACTAGTAGTAAATATCAAAACTCTTTCAATAAAAGGATTTCAACTCTATTTTTAATAACAAAGCTCTTTTCTTAACCCGTTTCCCAATCTATTTGTTTATACAAACCTTTACCTCACTCGGATGAGAAATCTAATTAAACGGCTTAGTAAAACAAGTGGTATGAAACACTTGCATTTGCTTCGTCGGTTAATTCTTGGACTTGTTCGATTGAACCTCTTGTGACAATTTTCTAGGAAGATTTACAGTTTGTTCATAAATATTTAAGTTAAGCAAGTGGTTATGGGTCATGAAGCTAAAATTTTATACTTACTAGCTTAGTGTAATTGACACTTCTCGTTGATCATGACGATCATTCTTATGATTTAGACTAGCAATTGTGCGATGTCTCTTGTTTGCTTGGTTAGACTAGACACCACTTGTGTGATTTCATTCACATATACCTTTTTACCTTCTTGGTTAGTCTAGACACCACTTGTGTGATTTCACTCACACATACGTTTTAGTTTGTGAGGTTAGACTAGACACCACTTGTGTGATTTCACTCACACATACCTTTTTGATTTTTGGTTAGTCTAGACCTCGTCTGTGTGGTTTCGACTCACACATATGGGGTAGCTCCCCATGGACTTCGGACCGTCATGTGATAGGCCTCTTTCCCTTTTTCTGTGATTTCTGGATTTCTTGTGTTGATTTCTTGACTTTATGTCATTGACTTGTTATGAGTACAAGTTTAGGGTATGATGCCCTCTTTGGATCTTTGAGATGATTCTTGTGATATCGATTTATCTCTTATGGATTGATCTTCTGTTGATCATCATTCGCATACTTATAGTAGTATGTCAGTATGGATATTTTATGTTATGCCATATCTTTTATTTTATACGATGTCATCTGATATTTATAGCTAGACTGATCCGTTTATTATTTTCTTAAATAATACTCGGGTCAGACCGAGATGTTACAGGTGCTTTTGCTTGACTTCTTCCCGGGATATGCTACTCTGACTTTTGGCTAACTATTTAGATTAGCAGTTTTTGTTGTATACACTTGAGACATAGACTCATAGTTGTATTCTTTTGTATAGCACGTGTTGCTATTCTTTTGTATTATTGTGGATCTCTTTGACCACTACTCTGATGTACACTTTCATGTGTTAGTTATATATTCATATCTTTTTCCGCCTCTGTGATATGGATGTTGTGACTGATTTGTCTTATGCTTATTTCTATGTTTGTTTCCGAAGAATATTTATAGCCACCGTGTGATAACAAATTACATGGATGGTCACTCCTCAACAGCCTTATTCTCCGTGCTAGTTGACAGCACTACTCCGTAGTGTTCTTGGCTAGCGTGGGTATAGAGGTGGGGCGTCACAGCATAACTCAACAGATAATCCAAGGCTGCCAAACTTGCTCCTGATCGGCTCAACCTATGTTGATACTTCCAGAAACAACTAGACCAAAGCAAAGCAGTCTATGGATCCTATTCAACAGAAAAGTCTTCCAAAATCCGTCGAAATCCAAAACCAAGCTCTACTCCTCAAGTAATAGCAATCTGAACTTGCCTCCTTCCTTGTACAGCTGCTACCTCACTTCCGTTGCACAACTTTGATTCTGAAATAGAAGAGAATCCTGCTGATGAACACAGATACAAACTTATCCAATATATTTGGAAAACTTTGTTCATCAATTCCATAAAAATCTGAGTGACACATCAGACTTGGTCACACATCCTTAAACAGAATCCTATTCAAAACAAGATCTAACCAAATCCAAAATCCAAAAATAAATTCTTGAGCTGCTACACCAATCTCCACTAGACTAACTACCAAAATTTCTTCTGGAACCAAAACAAAATGGAACTCAACCCAAATGCAGACAACCTTCTGATTACTCCAGCAGCTCCTACTTCCTCATGAAAATCCTCAGTCTCAAACAAAAGAATGCTCAAGTAAAATTCCAAACCAATCGCAAGTCACTATTGCGATCCAACCTAATTTGAATTCCAAAGAAACTGTCCTCTCTTTACCAATTAGAACAGCTCTAAGCTTTTCCAAACAAAGTTAATTCTCTAAGAAAACTTCCACCAACCGCTCGACTGCTGATAGAAGAACCACCAAGATTTCTGAACCATCGGAGAAACAAACCACACTGCTACTTCCAAACTCTGCCTCGATGATACTACAAAGCTAAAAGATCCACTCGTCAGCACGCCGATCATTCCGAGCTGAACTGCTACCTCAGCTATCCAAAGACATCTAATCGAAATGCTTCTCAAAATCCAAAACTATCTACAAACCACACAACAGAACCTTCGAGATGGCAGACAACCCAAAAGAAACTTGGGCTCCAAACCAAGCATCAACACCTCACCCTCCTTAAAGAATGACAAATAAGACCATGCCGAAACGAAGCAACTCATAGACCTTAGACTCATATTCCAGAATAGCCAACTTCCATACTGAAGATCTAGATAACTTAAACATAGATGAATCATCTTTACGGCATATAAAGACTGCTCCTCAACTACTACTAAAACTGCTTCAAGAGAAAACATCTTCAGAAAATATCCATGGATACTGCATCTCATTACGCAATAACCACGATATCAGCACTTACTTCTGCACTTCCGACAGATCCAAACTTAAGAATAATTCGCTCACCCGAGCGAAACCCAAACTTATTCTTCAAAGATAGACTCCAAATCTTTAAAATATTTCCTTCGGATATAAGAGAAATCCTTACTCCAAACTACAAAACTCACTCGAGACGGTATTAGGTCTACAGTCTCGACAAAAATACCCAACCTCAACATATGGACCTCTTCCATCAGTGGTAATCGTGTTACACTCACAAACCACTACTCCATCTACCTCTAAAACTTATGCTGGAAAATCAGAGCAGATAAGCCAACATATTAGGTAGATATAAATGTGTGTATATATATATAGTTATATACAAAAATTACAAGTACGTGCTCTCAAGAAAGACGCCACTACAGAGCCTAGGTATTCACTCAACCTAATGCTCCCTAAAGAAAGACACACTTCAGAGCTTAGGTAATCGCTCAGCCTAATGCTTTGATACCAACTATGACGACCCGACTTCCTATCTCCAGGAAATCGCATCATCTTGAAGAAAGAAAGGGATAGAAGAAGAAAAGAAAGAGAAAGAAGAAAGACAACAACATCAGAGAACTCACAGCGGAACGAATAAAATATAATATAACACATAAAATATTACACAGTATCATAATACATTAGAGTACAAAACTTATTCAACACATATTAGATAGTTATAAACATCTGTCTAATTCATACAACTCAAACACAAGAGAAACAGATACAACAAACACAGCGGAACTATATATATATCTACACGTGGAAGCCTCCTGCTCCATTACTCCTTCAGAATTCGTCAAGCAAACCTAAATCACTCGACTACTCATACATAATACGAGTACCCAAGAGTTTAATAAAACTGAAAATAAACACTCGGGTCAGACAGGGTCTGGTGTGAGTAAACGGGTTAAAATTGCTTAACTTTAGAAAACCTTTGAAAACAAAAGGTACCACGTAAGACTTCCCACACATAAACATGGCAAAGTTTTTACCTTACGCTAACCAAAGCATTTGATAGGAAATCTAGTGATATTATAATAGTGCCTAGGGTTTTCAAGTAAATAAGAAATAGCCGAAATTGTTACATGATTAAATTCCAGCTACTAGCCAAAAAAGTGGGTAATACAATAAACACCGTAGGGTCTCGTAGGAAGAACGGGTTTCCATCAACGGCAAGGCTATTGGGGTACCGCCCGTCACAGTACGTGGCCTAGATCACCGTATCGAGGAGCCACCCTAACTCCCCTGCAACACAAAGCCAGGACCGTTCCTTACTGAACAGTCCCAAACAAGACAACCCCGGCAGTTGTCCGGATCAACCACCCCACACAGCCGAATAAAAAGGGACCTCTAGACAGGGGTAAATCTTGCTCTCCAGTAGGAGCTACCCATGAAGCCTTGCTGCACCTCCCCTGTTTTAGCCATACCCGGTTGATGAGGCTTGAGGCTACGATTATCTTTATAGAACACGTCTATCTTAGAATGCTCATAGTCCACCTGACGATGTGCTGAAAGCATTCAATCCATACAAGTTCGTTCCGGGTTCGAACGAAACCGAAGGCACTATCTCGTTGCACTCATTATTGGAATCACCCTCAGAGTCAACGACCATAGCCCTTGCACTCTAATCTCCATCTCGAACCTATAAGTACTATTCCGTCAAACTCATTACGAAATCACCCATAGAGTTATACTGACGTATAGCCCTTACACCTCGAGCCTTCATTTTCTCCACTTGGATTAACGACCTAACGTTTAATTGGAATCGATATGGTTTTCGGATATCCAAACATGGAAACCCGATCCCGGTCTCATCGAAACCAAACGCCATTTTAATGTCCAAGTTGTACTTAAGGGTTTAACAATTAACTTATATTTAGATGATATAACATATAGATGAATAACATTATCACAATAGACAATCCATGTCAAACATTCATCTCACAAAGCAGCATATCACATATCCATAGTCATCCAAATCATCCAGTATCAACCAATCACCCAATATTAATCATCCAATATCAATCACTCAATATCAACCATTCAATATTAATCAATCACCCATAGCAGAAATTATTAATTCTTAATCAATTTAATTAATCTCTAATTAAATGAAATACTATTCTTTAATCACTTGGATTATTGATTTACTACAAGTCAAATTCATTATCATCTCTTAATGATCTTCCTAATTAATCTTCCTTGATTAATTATCTTTAATTACATTCAAGTAATTATCTTTAACCATATTCAGTAATTAACCTTTAATTACTATCATTAATTACAATAATTAATGACCCTTTATTAATTAATTAACTATAATTAACTACATTAATCCTTAATTAATTACAATTAATTAATCAATCTTCATTTAAATCACTTATATTAATCAAACTTGATTAATATCATAAATCACATTAATTAATAATCCTTATTAATTAGTAATTACTTTATTTAATTAAATAATTAACTTATAATTAATCAACTCATTTATAATCAGTAATTAATAACTTGTTATTACTTGTCTTAATTTAATTAACCCTTTAATTAATTAATTAATTTCTAATTTAATTATATTAATCCTTGATTAATTAATTCAATTAATTAATCTTTAATTACTTCATTAAGTAATTATTACTCAATTTAAATTAACAATTAATCCTTAATTAATTACTTAATTAACCAATTACATTTTAATTAATTACCCTTAGTAATTAATCTTGAATTTAATCTCATTCATTAATTAATCACATTAATTAATTATCTAAAGTAATTAAGTAATTAACTCTTAATTACTTACATAAGTAATTATCTCTAATTAATTCCTTTAATAAATCTTAATTAGTTTCTTAATTAATTACTTAAAAAATAATTAATTCTATTATTAAGTAATCTTTCATTCTTTAAGTAAATTAATTACAACTTCAAAACAATTAACTTGATCAATTCTTCGATTGATAACATTAAGTGATTATCCATTAGCCACTTTAATTAATTACCCCCATGAGTAAATTCTCTAATTACTTCCCTAGGTAATTACCATTCTAAATTTTATTCAAAAATTAACCATTGATTACTTCATTAAGTAATTACACTTAATTAATCCATAATTAAGTGATTACTTTAAAATTAAATAAACAATTAACTAATTATTTACAATTAAACCATTAATTAATTTCTTATATTTCAATATCCTTTATTAATTAAGAATTCATTTATCATAATTGACAAATCATAACTATTAAGTACTCTCAAATTCATATCAAAATAATTTAACATTATTTATCTTTATAAATAAGTTATTTGAAATTAATCAAATTTTAACAACTTAATCAACTTATCGTATTTGGTTTTCAAATTATAATAATAATAACCTTATTTGAAATTAAGGCATTTAGAAATCAAAATTTAAAATTTAAATTACTTTAAACATTTAATTTAACTTATTAACTTTCAATATATATTGAAACTTAAGTTTTTGAACATTTCTTTAACTTAAAATTTGATTCAATATTCAAATGCAAAACATTCCACTTTTTAAATTCAGAAATTCAAATTTAATTCAGTTAAATTACTTTTATGAGAAATCATTTTAACCAATTTAAGTTTAAAATAATTTCAATTTACACCTTTTAAAAGTTCGATTAATTTTGTTTCAAACAACAAGTTTTTAACTTGCAAATCAATTTCGTTTTATAAAATCTTAAACATGATTTCTATTTATTTATTCAACAAGTTGATTCTGAAACTTCACCTCACTACACAGTACAAATCAGAAAGGCATCACCTAAACTCGAGCTACTTAGCACTTGTCTTTGATTTATCCAATAACAAGTTATAGCTCAACAACAATATCTTCCAATCGAATAACACACACCCTATAACCCAAGGTAAACCCAGCAATATCACGCGTACTACCCGAGACAACCCACACTACTCCTTACCCCGAGTCAACACGCAAGAAACACGGAAGTGACTTCGAGTTGCTTTCGACTTCACCAAAGCAAAGTTCCAGAATCCAACCTGACACCATCTGTGCACAGTGCACATATCCACGCTCCTCCGGCCACATTAGTTGATCGCGCCTATCGCCGTCCATCACTCATCCACCCACGAATTCTATCGAACAACCAGTTCGAACAAAAGTCATTCAAATCGAAATTTCGCTCTTAAGCTCAAAACTGCAGAGAAGCTCGACCACAAATCTTCCCCATTACCGCCATCTCGTCGCCGTTGAACCTTGCCGTTCCCTCATCGAGTCGCCACACCTACGAACTCCATTCTCTCTAAACGCGATCAAACCTGATCCACAATCCTTGATGCAAAATTCGCGACAGCCAAGCCCAACAAAAGTCAGCAAAAACCGTAGTTTGCTCTGATTCGCTTGATTCTGACACTTGAAAATTTTAATTGCAATTTTCCCATCTTTAACAACACAAATGTTTGCTTCATCCAAGATTTCAGCTCAAATGATGGTTTTGATCATTGGCAATTGACCAAATTGCCGAAGCCATTCAACATTTAATTTCCAGTTGAATATCACTTTAAAAATTAGGGAATGCATGTTAAAATTCATAGTTTCTAACACCTAACCCATTTATAAAATCCAAAACAAGAATTTAGGTTGTTGTTTTCTGACCTGAATCAAAGGTTTACTGCTATTTTTAAATTTTAACTTATTTATTCAAATAAAAATCCTGGAATGATATTAAACACAACCATCATCCATTTACTAACAAATTCCATTAAATTATCAAGGTTAAATAATGATTGTTTGGGAGATTTGAATGAATTAGAATGATCATAACCTGTAACTTAACAGAGCATACTTATACAGTAACAAACATGTATTTCTTCTTTGCATACAAACATGCAAATCTTTTCCACAAACAACTGAAACTAAACTACTATATACACATACATTTAAGTTAGGCAAGACTAATCTGCTTTTAAAAAAAAATTACTCACCTGATTAATTGGAGCACAGCACAGAGGAAGTTTATTTTTTTTTCTTTTCCAGGCTTTTGAACAACTTTAATTTGAAAAAGGCTATGCTTTGATCTTGCTTTACTGAAGAAATCTTTGCATGCTTCAAATTTTTTTCGATGTTCTAAAATGTTGATACTGTTGTTGATCATTATTCCTTAAATTGCAAGTTGATGTTTATAGATTGAAGTTGAGAAGAACTTTGAATTTTTTTTTTTTAAATCTCAGGTTTGTAAATGAATTTCTGGTTTTAGCCATTAATTGAAAGAGGAAACAAATTTTCATCATATTTTAAGTATATAAAAATTAAAGAGAGTAAGATTTTAAAATAAAGACACTTGTCACATAAGTATTTAATCTTCTTACATTTGTTTATTAAAGAAGTTTGCATGTTAACACATGTCTTTAAGTATTTTAAATTGAATTTTATTTAATTTTAAATGTAAATATAAACTTACATATTCACTTACTTTGTTGATAAATACTTACATGTATGTAAATAAGTTTACTTTTAAAAGAAATATTCTAAAGCCGATTATAATACAAATATATTTTCTTATGCATGTAATTTAAAATCTAAAACTTATACACATACATTTATAACCATTTTAAAGTTTTAACATTATAAAAGAAACAAAACAAAGCTTGTTTAAATCATTTTTTAAACTATCACATTTTAAATACTTTAAGAGAAAGTCAAAACAAAATTTTGTTTAAAACCTTTTTAAACTATCCTATTTAAAAATAAATGACAATCTTATATTTGAAACCATTGAATTAAACTTTAAATTATCTTTTTGAATAACATTATGTTTTAAAACAAAGCTTTAATTACAATATTTATTCATACATAATTTATTAATAGATTAAATTAAATTTTCAAAACGACATCAAATTATAACATATGCTTACATATATTACAATTTGAAAATTCAATTTTTAATTTTAAAACAAAAGATATTCCCATTCACAATATATATCAAACATATATATATTATAAATAGAATAAAATTTATTAGCCTTTGAAAAACAATTCTAACCAATTTTTAAATTGTTAAAAGATATTGATCACACTTACTTGATTGAATATTTGTTATTCTATAAAAGATTGATTTCACCAATTTAAATTAAAATTATAAAGAAAATTTATCAAACCAATTTAATTATTATTGCAGATTATTAAATCGATATTGCCCAAAATTCCAGCTCGTTACAATAACTTTAGGTCGCTGTTAGTTTGTTCACACTATAATCCCTTTGGTCGCTTATTTCCTTAGGTCGTTGAGTCATGAAATAGAGGAGTTAACAATGTCCATCCAAACATTTCATGTCACAAACACTTCATATCACAGAATAACACAGCATATCATCCAATAGACATCATCCAATTCAGATATTTACTCAATCAATCATTCATAAGCGATCATTGTTAATTTCTATTATAATTAATTAAATTTACTAAAATTAAATCAATCACTTAATAATAAATCACCTAACTTTTCTTAATCAACCATTAATTAATTTTAAAATTTTTAATTAATCAATCATTCTTCAAATATCCATCTTGATTAATCACCTTAATTAATTATCTTCAATTACATAGAGTAATTGTCCTTCGATTAATTTCACAAATTAACTATCCTTAACCATTTCCAGTAATTAACTTTTAATTACTCTCATTTATTACATTAATTAATTACATTAATTAGTGATCCTTAATTAATTACTTCCACTAATCAGTCTTAATCAATCATAAACAGTATTAACCATCCTGTAATTACTCATCTTAATTAATTAATTCTTTAATTAATTATATTAATCCTTTAATTAATCACTCCTAGTAATTAATCCTTAATTACATCGCCTAAGTAATTAACCTTTAATTTAATTTATTAATTAATCATCTTGAATTAATTTCACTTAACCTATTAAGAATAAACTTGTATTTGTATTAAATACTTACTCAAATCATTTACTTCTTTAAAACCAATTTAGAATACAATTTGAAATATAATTTTTACTTTAAACAAAGGAATTAAACATTTAATTTTAATATACTTAAAATCTTTGAAAAACCCTTTTCAAGTTTACTTAGTTAAATTAAACAAATATTTATCTTTGGAAATCTAAATTTTTTTATTCTGTAAACTTATTCATTTAAAACATATTTGAAATATAGTTTAAACATTACTTATATAATTACTTGAGTATAACTAAACAACTAAAAACTTGCATATCTAAACTTATTAAATTTCTTAAACTTAGAAACTTGATCTAAGTTTATATTAAACATTCTTTTGAATTACAATTTCAAAATTAATTTAGTTAGTTACTTTAAAAATCAATTATCTTAACACTTAAATCTAAAAATATATTAGATTAAAAAACCTTAAAATCTTTGATTTTTATTTGTTTGAAGAATCTGCTTTTACACTGTACTTGATTTTATTTGCAAACATACTTCGCTCAAAACCATATCAATAGAATCCCTAGACACCCACGAGACTCTCCTACACCCACTTTGAGTCGCACCGAGAAAATTTCCAGAAATGCCTGAGCCCACAATGTAACGACCCGGACTTTTGAATGGCTAATTTGCAATTTTTAAATTGGACTTAAATATTTAATTTGAACTTCAATTTGATTTTAATATGAACAGTTTGGTTTTATATGATAGAAAGGATTCAGAATTTAAATATAACGACCTGTTGAATTAATTAATTATTAAAATATTAATTGAATATCGGGTAAAATATTAAATCTGGGGTAGTAATCTTGTTTAAAATATTTTAAACGCTTATAGGATTTATATTAATAATATTGAAAATAATAGATGAGTTAAAATTTAAATTTAACAGTGGTTTGTCCGATTTTAAAATTATATCGTTTAAATTAACATATTCAAATAGCCATCTGAGGCACAGTCTCGGAATAGACGAAACCAGTTCCATTGGATCCGTAATATTGAATTATTATCGGATTTCAAATTTCGTAGCGTGCGGAGCTTTCGTGTGAGCATACGAAATATAAAGGCCTAAAAAATAATTAATTGAATTAATTTTAATAGTCGATCTAAAAGCTATCTTCTCTATACGACTGAATTAGGACTCGAAACCTTTTCCATTGAGTTCGGAATAGGTGTATAACATTAAAGGCAGCGAGCGGCACGTATCGATTAGAGGTCAGGATTTTGATTTACGTGATTCGAGAAGATTTATATTTAAAAGTTTAAAATAAATTAATCAGGCTTCCTCAACACGCAGACACTTTTTTTGGTCCCATTAGAACACTGTTATTCGTCTTCTCCCATACACTTTCTTTTTTCTTTAAAACGCGATGTTTCTCGCTTCTTTTTTTCAATCAGTCGAGACGATAATAATAACGGCTTCCTTCCCTTCTTTATAATCGCGAAACCCTTCTCTTCCCCTATTCTAATCTACGAAGCCCTCTTCGTTTTCCGCCTTTTTCTTCCTTCATGCCGATTCAACGGCATACCTAAAAATAAGATTAAAATAAAACCTAAATCGATAAGGAGAACGAGCGAATCGTTCGCGTTCGAGCAATCGGCGACGTTGTAGGCGAACTAGGGCTGGTGATTTTCGTCGGTGGAGGATCACGCGAGCGTTTCTCGAGCAGTAGCAGGTCGCACGAAGGGGAGGCGTCGGCGATGGAGGCGAGTGTTCGCGCGCGTGCGTAGAGGGGAGGCTCTCACGAAGTCGCGAAGCGACTGGAGATAGCCGCGAAGGAAGGCAGCGAGGTTGTGAGCACGGTATTGGCCGTGGTTGTTTGGGTCACGGCTTCAAGTTGGACGAGGTTTTTGAAGTCTGAATCGATTGTAGGAGGTCGCGCAACGGCAGGTTCGGTCGGGTAAGCGTCATGATGAGGGTTTCGCGTGTGGTTCTGTGAGGTAATTATTTTTCAGTTTGTTTTGTTCCCAATTTAATGTCAATATAGGTATATATGTTTAAGAAAATAAAAAAAATTAAATTAAATCGTGTACCATTGTAAAATTTAATGCAAATATTTTTAACTTACTGTAGATTTTAAGAACATACCTCAGGCAATTTAATTTCATAACGTTTTAATTTGATGGTAAGTAAGTTCAAATTTTTTAATTTAATTTGGTATTTACAGTACGGCTTTCATATACAGATAAGCTTTGAAAAAAAAATTATATATAAACATTAAATTTAAAAAAAAATATAAGTCATTTTGGTATAAGTAGTTTCAAAGAAGAAAAAAGAAATAAATATACATGTTATAAAGATTATTTTAAATAGTGGATTTAGTGATTAAATTGTTTAATTTACTAAAAGATTTTTTAAAAAAAGAGGATAGTAGTTGAAATAAATCATTAGTTAAAATTTAATTATTAGAGTTAAAAAATAAATTTATTTAAACGGAAATAAATTGTTCGATTTGTTCGAATATAGAAAAAATTATAGAATTGTTTATATAAGGTCAAAAGCCAAAAATCGGGTCAAGATTGGAAAGGATTGCAACTTAAAAGCAAAGGTGAGATTTTCTCACTCATTTGGATGCCATAGATATAAATTTAAATGTTAAATTTAAATCATTGGATGTGTTTGGTTGATTTATAATAATTTATTCACTGGATAATATCATAACCCGTATACTATAACATCCACCTAAAGTGGAATTGATATTTTATTTTGTGCCAACTTATGTGGATGCAGGAAAACAGGTCGAGGGATCCAACAGGATTCCTCAAAAATATTTATTTTATCTCACATATGTTGTTCCGTGACAGAATGATAAATTGATACAGATGGTTTTATATATGAATTGAATTATGAACTATTAAATAACAGAGAAGCTGAAATTTGACAATTTAACTACCATTGATAAATTAATCCAAAGAAGTTAAATAAAAATAAAATAGAAGATATTATTGGAATTTGACACTTCAACTTGAGAATGAAGAAAAAGAAATAAAAGCATCTTATAAACGGTAATTAGTTAATGTTGAGTTTTTGGGAAATTTTAATATATTAAACACTGGAAGAATTATTGTAATCAACAAGTAAAATTTTATTTAAGAAAAAAAAAAGAAATTTTGTTAAAGAGTACAAATAAGGAATTTTTATTAAGAAATAAAAAGAAATTTTGTTATGGAATAAAAAGAAATATTTATTAAACGAAATGGAAATTAGTTAAGGAGTAGTACGAGAAATTATGTAAGAATAAATTTTTTAAGATGGATTTCCTAAATAAAAATTATTTTATAATAAATGCAACTGAAAGAGCTTTTATAAATTTATAAAATGAGTTTATAAATGGGAAGGAAATAGTAAAATTTTCCGAAGGTGATTGTGGACAAGAGGCATTTATAAATGGATACTGGATTTTCTAAAATTATAAATTTATTTTAAAAAAGGATATTTTAAAATTACTATACTATATAGGTTTTATAGATCATTTTTGAATTTTAAATATTTCGAATTAGTTATTTTTAAAGGCATAGCAACTATTCGTAATAAACTCTAATTTTTCTTAAACCAGCTTTGGAATTTATAAATAACTAGGTATAAATTTTAATATTTATGTTTAATATTACTTCTTATTTTATAAATTTAGATGTTTTTAAATGTTTTTAAAAAACCGAATTAAAATCCTCTTGTGCTGGTAAGCAAGTTTATATAAATGAGATAAGATTTGGGAGAAATCTTATAAAATGGAGAAATTGTGTTTGAGAATGTATAAGCAAAAGTGTGAATTGATTTTGAGAGAAGAATAAGAAAATAAAGAATATTTTCAAAGGGGTAAATCGAAATGTTATTAAAGTGTGGTAAATCATCTAAATGATTTCATGGGAAAATTAAAAAGGAGTTGAAAATTGATTTAAATGGGTTGAATAGAAATAAATAATCTGGGTGGATATTTAAAATAAATGATTTGAGGAAATTATTTGATGGTTGCTTGTGAATGATTAGTTGATAGGTAAATCACCGACTATCAATATTGGACAATGCGTTGAAGGTTTCGAAGAGTCCGAGATCGGATTTAATTATCCGAAAACCACTTTGATCAGGTTTGAATGATTACGAATGAAGATCGTAAAGAGTTGAAGAAGGTGATTCGGTTTGTCCAGACCCATGGCAGCTTGTATGGACGAATACTTTCAGAACATCGTCAGGGGGACGATGAGCATTCTAAGTGTGACTCGTTCTTGAAAGGTAACGCTTAGCCTCAAGCCTCAACAACCGGGAATGACTAAAACTGGGGAGGTGCTGCAAGGCTTCGTGGGTAGCCCCCACTTGAGAGTAAGGTTTCCCCTGTCTAGTTGTCCCTTTTTATTTCGGCTCAGTGGGTGGTTGGTCGCGCCAACCACGGGGTGATCTTACTCGAGACTGTCCAGTGAGTGATGGTTCCGGTCTTATGTTGTAGGTGTGCTAGGGTGGCTCCTCGTTACTCCGATCTAGACCAGGTACTGTGACGGGCGGTACCCTGGTAGTCTTGCCATTGTATGGAATCCAATCTCTAATAAGCGCCTGTACGGTTTTGATTGTGCCTAACTATTGCTGAAACGTGAGATGCAAGCATTTCAGCTAGATTCTACTTTACTTTCAATAGACACTATTATAATTTCGGACGAATTTAATAAAATGTTTTGGCCATCGTAAGGTAAAAACCAGACATGTTTATTTGTTGCGTGGTCTTACGAGATGCTTTTATTTTTCAAATGATTTTTGAAAATATAATAGCCCAATTGAGTGTGATTTCTCACGCTGGTTTTCTAGACTGACTCGGGTGTTGTTTTATATGATGCTTGGGTCCGACCGAGTTAAACAGGATCAGGTTTAAAAGCTATGGGGTTCAGGGGATGAGCTCATGACAGAGCGTACTACCCTATTTGGCTATTATTCCCGCTGTGTATGGACAAATATTAATTTGTCTCTGTATGGATGTTTGTTGTACTGTTATAATGATATTTATATATGTATGAAATACAGATCTCTTTGTATATAAAAGTTGTTATTATATATTATATTTTGTTCCATTGCGATTGTGAGACTCTGATGTTGTTTTTATTTCTTCTTCTACCTCTTTCTTCTTTTACCCGAAGACTCGTACATTTGTGCCACTTTGGACAGAACTGTTGTGGGATTTTTTTAGTTCAAAGGGGTACGGATTTGCGGGCCTTTACACTTGGTATCAGAGCTGAAAGGTTAAGCGAGAACCTTGGCTCTGTTGGGGTTTACTCAATTGCGATAAAGTCATTAGTACTCTAGAATGAGCTTGAGTGTATTAATAGATATGAGAGCGTATTTGTTAGTGAATATAAAATGGTTTTCTATTGTGTTGATTGATTTATTGAGTGGCATATGAACCTTCGTCAGCACAGTCTATACGACTGGGCCGAAGGGGTTTCTAAACACTTGAATACAACAATTCGACACAATATTGTTTTCGAAAATGGGTAAATGAAATAACTTTACCCAAAATATATTTTGATATAAAAGAAATAATTTTCTGCAAATTATTAGATTTAATTAAAGTGTTTGGATGATAGTATGATAGACAAACAAGGATTTAACCTGGATTAAGTTGAAAATTTAACTTTTGAAATTTAACTAATGATGGGAAATAATAATATAAGTAAATTGGTCAAGTAAACAAAATTTAGAATGCAGATGAATTAGATTGAGAAAATTTAATAGAAATAAATTAATAAATTTTGAATGTGATTGAAATGGTAAAATAGAAACTAAACGTGAATTGGAAGACAAAATAAAATTGGGTTTAAATTAATTTAAGCTAAGTAAATGAAGGTAAGTTGAATTAATCTGGAATAAAATTCAGTTGTATTTGAATTAAGTTGGAATCTAATTCAAAGGAAATGAATGGAGATAAGGATGATATTAAATGAAATTATGTTCTTACTTAATTAAATCCAAGTGAATTGGTGGATTAAAGAATATAGTATGATTCTAGATTTAACTGAAGTTCAGTTAAATAAAATTCAATTGAAATAAAATTCAGTTGAGACTATAGATAATATTGAGTGGAATTAAATTCTTACTTTAACAAGTGAGGGTAAGTTGAATAAGTGATTGTTTGGGGTGAATGAATTTAAAATAGCCCATAAAGGTTAAAAACATTGAAATAATATATATATATATACTTGACTAAGTAAAATATATAATCCCCAATTAAAAGTAGAAGGTGAATGGGATTGATTGTTAATGGATGAAAATGTGAATATAAATAAGTGTATGACTTATAAATTTAAAGGAGTGAAATTCTAACCCAAATAGAATAAATGAGAGTAAGTTGAAATGAAATTGAATTGGAATAAATATATTCCGATGGCTTATAAAGAGTTGACAACCCATTGTTTAAGAATATTTTTAGCTATAAATAAGTGTTCAATCTCGAGTTAAAATGAAATATGAATATATTCAAGCTTAAATGGGTATAAACATGAGAAAATATAATTGTGTGATTTATAAAAGAGAAAAATAAATGGAGAAGTTAAATAGTAAGCCAAAATAAAATTGTTTTGTATTCGAAAAATGAAATAAAAATCCAAACTTGAATTATAAAATTAAATTGAACTCAGGTAAAATAATAAGATGATTTTAAAGATAAAAATCCAATATGGAATGGGAAGTGGAAGTGAACTAAATTGGATAATTAATTATTTAATGAATATGGAAATGGAACCTAAGTTGGATTATGAGATAATAATGGAGTTGGGAATGAACTCGAATTATAAATAAAATTCAACTGGGATTGGTAGTGAATTAAATATAAGTGGAGGTGTTGTTGAACTGGATTAAAGATGGATTTGATTTGTAAATAAAATCCAATTCGAGTATAAATAAATTAAACATGATCTTGTTATTAATAAAATAAATTCAAATGAATTGGGTATGGAAATTTGGAATTTAAATGGATTATGAGAATGGCTAATTGACTTAAATGGAATTTGATTAGATGAAAATCAAATTAAAATGGAACTAAACTTAAGTATGAAGTTAGAATAAGTAAATTTACTTAAGTTGAAAATAATTGAAGCTTGGCTTTGAGGAAGGGTGAAAGCCCATTAAATGAAAACCCGGGTGAATTTAATTTGGGAAATGATTATTAATTTATAAGAATGGAATATCGAGCTTAATAAAATGGTTTGAAAGGAAACAATGCGAGGATAGAATAAAATGCTAATGTATGGTGTGTAAATAAATTAAAATGGAATGCACTTTAAAATAATAAGTAAATTGAATTAAATAGAACTTGAATAAATAATATTCAACGTATATTGTTAGTACACTAAATTGGAGTGTGGTCAAATGAAACAAGAATGGATGGAGTTACAAATAAAATTCAAGAGAGTTGAAGTAAAAGTGGAAATGGCCTTATAATTAAATAAATAGATTCGAAAGTGAACTGTGAATGCGAATTAAAATTTAAAATGAACAAGTGGATAAATAGATTGAATTATAGGTGAAATGGAGTTGAAATAATAATAATAATAATAATAATAATAATAATAATAATCAAATCAAGGATTTAAAATGGAGATTGTTCACAAGTAAAATAAACTTGGGTTATGGGATTGAAATAAGTTGAAGAAAAATAAATAACTTAAGTAAATAATTGAATAGAAGCTCGGCTTAAATAAATATGTTAATGGTTATTTAATGGGGTGTTTCCAAGCTGAATAAAGTGGTTTCGAAAGAAACCTATGCAAACATGTTAAATAAAATACAGTGTATGGTTATGAATAAGTTTAAATGAAAATGAAATCAAATATGAATTGAGTTGGAAACAATTTCAAATGATTGTAAAACTAATGAAATTGATGTTTGAATAAATATCGTCGAATTTCTTAAATTGGTCGTTCGACGTAAGCGAAAGTAAACAAAATTCTATGGAATGATAAAGTAAATAAAAATTTAACGTGTGAATCAAATGCAATGAATATGTGTTGGTTAGATTAAAAATGAATATAATGTAAGAAAATGATGTTAAAAAACATTCCGAATTGGATAGGATAATATAGAAATCGAGTAAAGTAATTGGGTTAATATTGAGACTTTATTAATTGCTTATGGAAACTGGTTGTGTATATTGTTTCTAAAAAAATAAACTTTTGATTATTAACTGATAAAAGTAGCATGGATTGATTTTGAAATCAATTAAATTTGAAATGAATTGTTTGGACATAATTATGGATTGAAGATAAGCAAATGAGTTGTTAATCACTTGTGTTGAATGCAAATGGTGTATGAAACAGTTAAAAATAAATTGAACTAGTTGGAAACTTCGCAAACGGCTTATCGAAGTATTTCTAATGCATTACATGTGTTATAGTTGTGTTGTAGCTGTTTAAATAAATGAAATGTTATAAATTTCATGAATATGTTACTTATGTGTTTAAATTGAGTAAGTACCGGTACTAGAAGACTGTTTAGCAAGAGTTTGGGCACACAAATGCTTAAATAAATACGCCGCTTGCTTAAAATGCAAAATAAGGTACGCCTATGCAATACAAACTAGGAAATATGAAATGTTTTTGGTTTTTCCGACCGTGTAGGTCGATGTACATATATTTATATCTATTGTCAAACTGCAAAAGCTCCTCCGTACAAAGGAGACTCTGCCAAAATTTGGAAAAATTTGGAAAAAAATTATTTTGTTAACGGCAAAATGTTTTGAAAGTAAAATTGAAATAAGAGATTTTTAAGTTAGAATAAAAAATCAATTGTTTGGGTAAAAGGGAAGATGAGGAAGGTGAACAACAAATCTAACTAAGTAGCTTTTAATAAGTGAGCGAGGTAGGACATTCTTCTGTACTAGTAATTTCGGGGACGAAATTCTTTTAAGGGGGGAGGAATGTAACGACCCGGATTTTTGAACGGCTAATTTGCAATATTTAAATTGGATTTAAATATTTAATTTGAACTTTAATTTGATTTTAATATGAACAGTTTGGTTTTATATGATAGAAAGGATTCAGAATTTAAATATAACGACCTATTGAATTAATTATTAAAATAGTAATTGAATATCGGGTAAAATATTAAATCCGGGGTGGTAAGCTTGTTTAAAATATTTAAAGGCCTATAGGATTTATATAAATAATACAGAAAATAATAGATGAGTTAAAATTTGAATTTAATAGTGGTTTGTCCGATTTTAAAGTTATATCGTTTAAATTAACATTTAAAAGTAGCCATCCGAGGCACAGTCTCGGAATTCGATGAAACCAGTTCCATTGGATCCGTAATACTGAATTATTATCGGATTACAAATTTCGTAGCGTGCGGAGCTATCGTGTGAGCATACAAAATATAAACGCCTAGAAAATAATTAATTGAATTAATTTCAATAGTCGATCTAAAAGTTATCTTCTCTATACGACTGAATTAGGACTCGAAACCTTTTCCATTGAGTTCGAAATAGGTGTATAACATTATAGACGCCGAGTGGCACGTAACAATTGGAGGTTGATTTACCTGATTCGAGAAGATTTAAATTTAAAAGTTTAAAATAAATTAATCAAGCTTCCTCAACACGCAGCAACTTTTTTCCGTCCCATCAGAACACTGTTATTCGTCTTCTCCCATACGCTTTCATTTTCTTTAAAACGCGATGTTTCTCGCTTCTTTTTTTCAATCAGTCGAGACGATAATAATAATGGCTGCCTTCCCTTCTTTATAATCGCAAAACCCTTCCCTTCCCCTATTATAATCTACGAAGCCCTCTTCGATTTCGCCCTTTTTCTTCCTTCATGCCGATTCAATGGCATACCTAAAAATATAAAAAAAAAACTAAATCGATTAGGCGAACCAGCGAATCGTTCGTGTTCGAGCAATCGGCTGCGTTGTAGGCGAACTAGGGCTGGTGATTTTCATCCATGAAGGATCGCGCGAGTGTTTCTCGAGCAGTAGCAGGTCGCGCGAAGGGGAGGCGTCGATGATGGAGGCGGGTGGTCGCGCATGTGCGTAGAGGGGAGGCTCTCACGAAGTCGCGAAGCGACTGGAGATTGCCACGAAGGGAGACAGCGAGGTTGTGAGCACAGTATTGGCCGTGGTTGTTTGGGTCACGGCTTCGAGTTGGACGAGGTTTTTGAAGTCTCAATGGATTGTAGGAGGTCGCGCAGTAGCAGGTTGGGTCGGGGTAGCGTCATGATGAGGGTTTTGCGCGTGGTACTGTGAGGTATTTTTTTTCAGTTCGCTTTGTTCCCAATTTAATGTCAACATAGGTATATATGTTTATAAAAAGATTAAATTAAATCGTGTACCATTGTAAAATTTGATGAAAATATTTTTAACTTACTGTAGATTTTAGGAACATAACTCAGGCAATTTAATTTCATAACATTTTAATTTGATGGCAAGTAAGTCCAAATTTTTTAATTTAATTTGATATTTACAGCACGGTTTTCATATACATATAAGCTTTGAATATATATATATAAAGACTATATTTAAAAAAAAAATATAAGTCATTTTGGTATAAGTAGTTTCAAAGAAGAAAAATGAAATAAATATACATGTTTTAAAGTTTATTTTAAATAGTGGATTTAGTGATTAAATTGTTTATTACTAAAAGATTTTTTCACAAAGAGGATAGTAGTTGAAATAAATCATTAGTTAAAACTTAATTATTAGAGTTAAAAAAATAAATTTATTTAAACGAAAATAAATTGTTCGATTTGTTCGAATATTGATAAAATCATATAGTTGTTTATATAAGGTCAAAAGCCAAGAAATCGGGTCAAGATTGGAAAGGATTGCAACTTAAAAGTAGAGGTGAGATTTTCTCACTTATTTGGATGCCATAGATATAAATTTAAATGTTAAATTTAAATCATTAGATGTGTTTGGTTGATTTATAATAATTTATCCACTGTATAATATCATAACCTATATACTGTAGCATCCACCTGAAGTGGAATTGTTATTTTAGTTTGTGCTAACATCTGTGGATGTAGGAAAACAGGTTAGAGGGATCCAACAGGATTCCTCAAAAATATTTATTTTATCTCATATACATGTTGTTCCGTGACAGAATGATAAATTGATATGGATGGTTTTATATATGAATTGAATTATTAACTGTTAAATAACAGAGAAGCTGAAATTTGACAATTTAACTACCACTGGTAAATTAATTCAAAGAAGTAAAATAAAACTCAAATAGAAGATATTATTGGAATTTGAAACTTCAACTTGAGAATGAAGAAGAAGAAATAAAAGCATCTTATAAATGTAATTAGTTAAAGTTCAGTTTTTGGGAAATTTTAATATATTAAACACTGGAAGAATTATTGTAATCAACAAGTAAAATTTTATTTAAGAAAAATAAGAAATGTTATTAAGGAGTAAAAATAAGGAATTTTTATTAAGAAATAAAAAGAAATTTTGTTATGGAATAAAAAGAAATTTTTATTAAACGAAATGGAAATTATTTAAGGTGTAATATGAGAATTTATGCAAGAGTATAATTTTTAAGATGGATTTCCTAAATAAAAATTATTTTATAATAAATGGAACTCAAAGAGATTTTATAAATTTATAACATGAGTTTATAAATGGGAAGGAAATAGTAAAATTTTCCGAAGGTGAATGTGGACAAGAGGCATTTGCAAATGGATATTGGATTTTCTAAAATTATAAATTTATTTAAAAAAAAAGGATATTTTTAAATTACAATACTATATAGGTTTTATAAATCATTTTTGAATTTTAAATATTTCAAATTAGTTATTTTTAAAGGCATAACAACTATTTGTAATAAACTCTAATTTTTCTAAAACTAGCTTTGAAATTTATAAATAACTAGGTATAATTTTTAATACTTAAATTTAATATTACTTCTTATTTTATAAATATATATGTTTTTAAATGTTTTAAAAAAACAAAATTAAAATCCTCTTGTGATGTTAAGCAAGTTTATTTAAATGAGATAAGATTTAGGAGAAATCTTATAAAATTGAGAAATATAATTTGAGAATGTATAAGCAAAAGTGTGAATTGATATTGAGAGAAGAATAAGAAAATAAAGAATATTTTCAAAGGGGTAAATCGAAATGTAATTAAAGTGTGATAAATCATCTAAATGATTTCATGGGAAAATTAAAAGGGTGTTGAAAATTAATTTAAATAGGTTGAATAGAAATAAATAATCCGGGTGGATATTTGAAATAAATGATTTGAGGAAATTATTTGATGGTTGCTTGTGAATGATTAATTGATAGTTAAATCACCGATTATCAATATTCGACAATGCGTTGATCATTTCGAAGAGTCCGGGATCGGATTTAATTATCTGAAAACCACTTCGATCCGGTTTGAAGGATTACGAATGAAGATCGTGAAGAGTTGAAGACTGTGATTCGGTTTGTCCAGACCCAGGGCAACTTGTATGGACAAATGCTTTCAGAACATCATCAGGGGGATGATGAGCATTCTATGTGGGACTCGTTCTTGAAAGGTAACGCTTAGCCTCAAGCCTCATCAACCGGGAATGACCAAAACAGGGGAGGTGCAGCAAGGCTTTGTGGATAGCCCCCACTTGAGAGTAAGGTTTCCCCTGTCTAGATGTTCCTTTTTAGTTCGGCTTAGTGAGAGTAAGGTTTCCCACTTGTGTTGCATGGGAGTTAGGGTGGCTCCTCGGTACTCTGATCTAGACCAGGTACTGTGACGGGCGGTACCCCGGTAACCCTGCCATTGTATGGAATCCAATCTCCAATAAGCGCCTGTACGGTTTTGATTGTGCCCAACTATTGCTGAAACGTGAGATGCAAGCATTTTAGCTAGATTCTATTTTACTTTCTATAGACACTATTATAATATCAGATGAATTTAATAAAAATGTTTTGGCTATCGTAAGGTAAAAACCGACATGCTTATTTGTGGCGTGGTCTTACGAGATGCTTTTGTTTTTCAAAGGATTTTTGAAAGTATAATAATGCAATTGAGTGTGATTTCTCATGCTGGTTTTTCAGACTGACTCGGGTGTTGTTTTATATGATGCTCGGGTCAGACTGACTTAAACAAGATTAGCTTTAAAAGCTAAGGAGTTCAGGAGACGAGCTGATGACAGAGCGTACTTCCGTATTTGACTATTATTCCCACTATGTATGGACAAATATTAAGTTTTCTCTGTATGGATGTTTGTTGTACTCTGATGATGATGTGTATATGTGTATACAGTACAGATCTCTTTGTATTTAAAAGCTGTTATTATATATTATATTTTGTTCCGCTGCGACTGTAAGACTCTGGTGTTGTTTTTATTTCTTCTTCTTCTACCGCTTTCTTCTTTTACCCGAAGACTCGTACATTTGTGCCACTTTGGACAGAACTGTTGTGGGATTTTGTTAGTTCAAAGGGGTACGGATTTGCGGGCCTTTAGACACACTCTTCTTCCCTAAACCAGATTCTTACTTCAGATTACAACGTGCACATTCACTGGCAACAACAGCCACCGACGATGGGCGCGACAATCCTCAACAACTCCACGAACCCATGAAAATAAATTGCGAGCCCATATCGCACAAAAATCCAACATGACAAAACCGGGACAAAAACTTGACCAAACAGAAACACCAAGGCCTAAAAACTACTCGCCTCCGATGATCCCTCTGACCGGGGACTCTAGTTTGCCTTCCAGAGCACCGACGCATCCCCACGCCACCATTCCCAACTCGCGATCACCTACGGTAAGCCACCAATGTCCAACTTCCTTCAAGAACAATGATAGCACATTAGGTTGATAATACCCTACTTTCCCATTTTCCTGTGACCGTGGCCATCGAGAATTCCGATCGCCATTTTTCTCTCAAACATCATCCAACAAACATCCTCCGATCTGAACCCCAAGACCACAGATTCACGTGATAGCCAGAAATAGGTAAGTTTCCAGTTTTCGACCAATATGCAAATTCTCTTGAATTGCAAATCTGAAAATCATGAATTAAACTTAAAAAATCCTATATTTTAAAAACAAATTCGATTATACACTCGATTCCAAAAATCACTAAAGTCGAATATTTGGTATGATTATGATCCTACTATTTTTTCTTACTTTTTGTTTAATCCCGCTCAAAATCTTATCTGAAAAAAAATTTCTTGATCAAACTACTTGTCATTTCAAACATGTTTTGTTCATACACCAAATGTTAAAATAAATCAGAGGAAGAGATATTAAATTCTATATAGATTTTGAAACCTGTACAACTAGAACAGAGTAAACTTTTGTATTTAGACATGCACACCTTATAATCATGCATATATCTACATGCAATTTATATAAATACTTATCATACTTTGTTCTCAAGTAATTACTGCATGTAACAGATTTTTTTTATAAAAAAATTACAGATTAAAAATTGGTTTACTCACCTGTGTTGATGCACAGAGCTTAAAACAATCTGAAGATTTGAACCTGAATTGTTTTGAAACCGGGAACCTTGAAATTGATCTTGATTCTGATGCAAGTTCAAAAGTTGTTGAGATTATTGAAAACTTGAATAGCTTAAATCTGAAAATTGAATGCTTCAGGTTGAACATTTATTGCTTGATGAATATCTGGTTTGAGATTCCAATTTTAAATACACTTAATGTTTTGATCTTCCTCAGTATAGTGGGTTTTGTTTTCTTTAAGTTGTGAAATACGGTGGTGGTATATGAAGTATAGGCTGTAGCTTACAGTGAGGAGGTGTATGAAGTATAGGCTGTAGCTTACACAACAAGCTCCTTTATTATATATTTTTTATTTTATTTTATTTTATTTATATGGCTTGATTGTGATTTGTTTGACTTGATACAATGTTTTGTATGCTGGAAAAGATATGTATTTATTAGGTTATGTGCTTGCATTTAATTCAAGTCATGATGATCCTTCTTCTATCATGTCTACACTTACCTGAATTGATGTATAGATATGCGTACATATTCTCTTATATGTGTATATCCATGGTTATGCGCTTACCCTTTTATTCTTGCATTTGTATTTTTTTTCACTATCCTGCACATATATGGTTGTGTTCATACCTATTTCATATAACATACATGCATACATTTATTTGTGCATTGTTATCGTATCCAAAGATTTTATAAAACAATATCTAATATTGTTTTTAAATCACTTTATGTATATATCCAAATATTCTAATTGTTAGAATTGTATTCGTTTGACTAACAAAATCAATATTTTCATAATTAAAAACTTAGTTAATTACCCAATTAACTGCCATGAAAACCCGGGTCGTCACAGTAAATATATTTTAAGAACATCCATATCTTTAATAATATATTACCTAACCGACTAAATATATATTAAATTATTGAGTCGGTCCATCTCCTAAACTATTGCACTTTCCTCCCTATAATTATAGAACCATATTTTCTCCACTTCCAAACAAAAACAATTATCACATTATCCACTTCAGCCACTGCAATCATGCTACACCGTTTAAATAATCTCCAGTTCTCCAGACTAAAGTGGCGTGAGAAAGCTTCACAATCGTACTATATCATTCAAATATTCTTCAGTTCTCCGGACTAAAGCATCGTAAGAAAGCTTCTTAGGTACAGAAAATGCAATGTCTTACTACTATAGCCTGTACCCATAAAGTATACAATATATCATATTACATATTGTTAACGTCCTTTAAGCTGTACTGGCTAAAATAATATAGTACGAGTTGATGAATCGGAATCAAATATTTTATCTGTACGAGTATGTGTCTTGATTTATATTTTGATTTGGTATATACTTCTTTGCTGTCTTTATACTACAAACAATAACCTTAATTGTTGCAATTCTTAAAGTACTTCAAGTGTATGGTGTGATTGTAAACTATTGTAGCAGTGTTGCTTTTCTAATCAACAACAAGTTGTTGCATAATCATTTTATGCCAACTAATCCCCTAATAAATATACTTTGCAATCTTTTTCTAATTCATTAGATTCACAATGTCAAATCATTGTTCAATTTTGTGATAAAATTTAATTTGTAACAATCGCCAAAGCTTTTGATTTGTTGGAAAAGCACACATAGTGTTTTGTTTGCAATTTTGTATCATTTAATTACGTAAAGCACTAAATTTAAAATCTTCCATCCATTGTACTATCTCTAATAAAAGTTTAAAGAAAATTAATTATATAAGTCCATGCAGTTCAAAGGACATTAATTATATTCATGTTATACCCTTGTACCGAAATTATCGTATATCTGTAATTGTATATAATATATTTTTAATATAGTTGATAAGTCATTTTTGAAGCCCAGATACCAAATCATTCAATCGTCATGATTAGCCTGCATGCATATATTAATCATTTTATGCCAACTAATCCCCTAATAAATATATCCTATACCAGTATATTAATTGTTATATGCTAACTTATCCCCTAATAAATATAATTGATAATCCTTCTCTAATTCGTTATATTCCACAATGTTAAATTATTGTTCAACTTGGTGCTAAAATTTAATTTGTAACGATGAATGGATCATTTAATGGTAGCGGACTATGAAATCTATGAAACCTTCCGATGATATCCATTTTTCATTCACACTATTGTGCAGCAATTTCTTGCAAGGTTGAGTTTTATCCCCACCATCAACAAAGCACAAGGACAAACAATTCCAAATACAGGAATTTACTTTCCTTAACACGTCGGTCATGATCAAATTCATGTTGCATTATCAATAGCGGTTTCAATGAGTAACAAAAAAGTTATGATAAAAGATGGCTATATCTAGGGAAAATCGGAAACTTATACTAAAAATGTCATTTATAATATAGATGTACTTGTATCCGTTAAAATACAAAATAGTTGAATGTAATTTTATAAGCATAACTTTTGAATTTGTTTATACCGTTTAATTTTCTACTTCTTTTTCTTTGAGTGAAAATTTATAAATTATGCAACATTTGTACACACAAATTTTTCTTGCATACTTAAAATGCATAATATTTGTAGAAAAACAATTCACGCGCGAAGCGCGTGCTGTTATCACGAACGAAGCACGTGTCGTTACGCTCATATACTAGAAACGAGTTTCCTACTGAATTTTCAATTGAATTACGTATGTTAATAAATATATGCATTGATATCTCCAAATTTCAAGGAATATTACAAATCAAGATAATGTGCATACTTTATACCAGTAAATGATTCTAAAGCCCGTGTAATATAAAGAAGGTAAAAAATTGTTTTCCTTGTATTATGAGCTTAAATATACCCAATGCACGTACGTCTAGACACGAAATTAAATGTAAAATTTAATTATCCATTATCCATTAATTATAATAAACATACCTTGCAAGTCCTAGCATTTCAAATTCAAATAAAGTGAAAATTAGGCAAGTCTCCAATCAGATGCAAGCTAATTAATGACATATACATCTATGTCATTTCAATTACTTTCTCTTTTTATGATTCATCAATAAGATCACATCTAGAACAATAATATTCAACAACAAAAATAACCAAACAAAACTAAAAACTAATGGAGGCTACAAGCATTTCTGAATCAACAAATCATTTATAAAGGAACATTAACATAGAATTCTAAATAAAATAGCTTACTAAAGTTAGAATTGAGTTATCGAGTAAAAGAGCTTGAGAAAAGAAGAAAGGAACTAGATCGTCAGGCTACTCTTAATGAGATCAACCGTAGAACATTTGAAGAGGAGATAAAAATGGTATTATTGTGTCTACTTGTTTTCAAAAAAATAATGATTTATGCTAACGCTAAAATTGAATGCTAACACCCCGGTGTAAGTAGTAAAAATGTGAAAGCACCACCCGTTGGTACGGGAACTAGGAATATGTAGAAGATCATAGAAAATCAAGTAAAGAGACAACAGTTTTATAGTGGTTCGGCTTCAAGTTAAGCCTACGTCCACTTTAATCTCCTTTATTGCTGATTCAATTACAACTTATACAACAATTTCCGATTACAACTCCGCTTAGACAAGTAGCTAGAACTCCTATGTAGAAGAATTCTTCAAATTCATGTTGAATGTACTAGATCTCTTCTTGAAGTTCGTTGAAGTGTCTTTCGTGTTTGAAGTGTCGGATGAGTCGAGAAAACAGCAAAGTGCAGGCATTCCAGAAGTGAGCCCAAAAGTCATTTTTCAGTTGGAGTAGGTGGGGTATTTATATGGAGAAATCTGGACAAGTCGTAGGTCGTGAGCGACCTAGGGATAGGTCACAAGTCGTGAGCGACCTAGAGAGCTTGGGTTACGGCTTAATAGTGTTGCATTTGGTCACTTGCACAAGTTGGTAGGTCGTAGCGACCTAGGGAGAAGCGGCATAGGAAGTTGCATCATAAGGAGTTGTCTCGGTCGGCTTAGGTCGGGAGCGACCTTATGAAGAGGTAGTGTGCACACGGCCTTACTCTGTCTTAACCCGTTAGGTCGCTAGGTCGTTAGGTCATTAGGTCGCTTAACTTGCTGCTCTTGTTAGCTTGTTGGACCATTAGCTCGTTAGGTCGCAGTCCTTGCTGAGTCACATTATGCTTTAGGCCACTAGGTCGTATCTGTTAGCTCGCTCATGCTTTAGGTCGTTAGGTCGTATCTGATATCTCGCTCATGCTTTAGGTCATTTGGTCGTTTCCGCATTTAGCTCGTTAGATCCTTGAGTCATGGAAAAGAGGAGTTAACACTTGCCCCTCGAAGCGTACGCCTAGAGACTAGGTCGTGTGCTTCGATACTTCTTAACTCACTCCTTACTGAGTTGTTAGGTCGTGAGCGACTTAATGAGGGAGTTAGGTCTCGTGCACCGATTTAGATTCCACTGCTCCAGTATATAAGTCGCAAATTGTCCCTTCTTCTCTTTACTAGCTCCAACTCTCAAAACCGCCATTGAAGAACCTTCCGAACCTTCAAAGACAAGCTCGAACTTTCCGGTCGCCGATCATCTTTACTATTTCATCACGTAAGTGGATCCGTTCTCTGTCCAATCCACGATCACCATTAAATCATGAATCTAGATTCCCCATTTTTCTTCTCTGATCCAATTTCATATGCCATGCTTCATCGTGACTAACGTTACGTTCAATTTCTAATGGACTTGAGGTGTCTTGATTTGGTTTCAGGTGATTTTTTATGATGCAAGGAGAAGATAATGGGTTATAGTGTCTCAAGTTAACTGGTTTGTGAGTTTGGTGGAGATGAGGAGATCCTTAACGGGTTAATGGTTTTTAGGTTATGCCGTTGTATTTCTGGTGAGGCAGGGGAGACGAACACGTGGAAGTGTGTGAATGGAGTGCGAGACTTAGGATTTTTGATGGGAGATAACTTGAGATCGTTGAGCTACTCCAGGAGCGACCTAGTGGATCAAACGACTTAAGAACCCTCGTGACTTAAGAGAAGCCGAACGACCTACTAATTTGCGACCTAAGCAACCGAATGACCTAAAAACCCTTGCGAACTTAGAGAAGCCAAGCGACGTAACAAATCGGCGACTTAACTCCTTGCGACATAAGTTTTAGGTCGCGGCCGAGCTAATACTTAGATAAAATGCACTGCCTTGTCTTGAAGCATAACTTTAACTTGTAGGAGCATGAATAATGAACTTTTTGACGACTTAAGGGAACTTCGACCCGTGCTAAGTCGCTTGAGCTTGATTACTTGCAAATATATGACAACACTTAACTTGAATCCTCAACTTGATCTGTCGAGATAACTTGCCTGAACTCGTTGCATTTCTTTACCGATTATATTAACTTTAATGCTAATAACCTGTTAAACACAACATTTGCAGAAAACTAGGGCGAATATACTACCACTGATTGCCCACATTGAATGAAAGATTAGTCCATAAACAATAATAACCTTAAAGAAATTATACGAATCAAGTGTTATGAATCAATAAATTCAAGTGAAGTATTAAAGCGAAGCAAAATTAATCAACTAAAGATGATTTGTTTGCATCAACACTACACTTGCACTTGGACCTAAAATAACAAGCCCTGAAGCTTTATAATCGACAAATGCCTATTAGTTCAATTTCAGTTATATCTGCTTGTCATTTTATTAGTTTTACACAACACTTCACACATTTAAGAAACGTGCACCTTCATATTTGAATATCCAGTTCCTTGTGCAGAATGACTTATCAAGAAGAGATAGTAGGACAAGCCGAAGAAGTCTTCCCAATAGCTAACCCCTTGGACGATCCCCCGTAAAGAACTCCGACTACTCTGAATCAACGAGTGTTCAACCAATTATGTATTCAGTTTGGTATTGCTGAGGCAGACGCTTTGTGTAACAGCCCGCAAATCCGTACCCCTTGAGTCAACACTATTCTTCCTAAATCAACTCAAGTTAGACAGAAATACGAACCATTTGGGTTAAAGAAGAAGAGGTAGAAAAAGGAAATTGAAAACAACAATAGAATCTAACCATCGCAGCGGATAAAATATAATAGATAATAATGATCTTTACTCAAAATCAAATATATCGGTTTATATATTACATCATCAGAGTACATCAATCACCGCTCAACATCAATATCATACAAATGGATACATAGCAACTCAATACAGCGGAATATATATATATATATATATAAGTACGGGAGTACGTATCACCCTCCTGCTCGACTCATGATCTCCACAGCATCATATCCTCTATCCTATAATGCTCGGTGTTAACTCCGCCTCGGCCATGACCCAGTTGCCGACCTAATGCTTTAAAGGGATGCCGACCTAAGGCTTGAAAGGGTTACCGACCTAACAGGTTTAAGAGGCATACCGACCTAACTGCCTTGATAAGGTTACCGACCTAACTGCCTTAAAAGGATGCCGACATAAGAGGAATGCCGACCTAAGATCTTAAGGGGTACCGACTTAAGGCTAGGGTGGGTTACCGATCTAATATCGAAGCCGACCTAAGACCTAAGAGAGATGCCGACTCAATGACTTGACCAAGTTACCGATCTAATGCTTTACCAAGCTGCCGACTTAAAATAGTTGTCGACCTAAATCACAGCCTACCTAGGACCAATGTTAACTCGTTCACGACTCACGACCTAACTTGAGTCGTCGACGACCTAAAGCTACTAAATGCAAGCCCGATGCCGTGTTACTAAAATGAGGCTGTGTTGACTCGGGGGCGACCTAGAACTTGTACAAATGAGCCTAGGTGAAACCATGGAGGGGCCAGATGAGTCGGCCGCAACTTGCCTTAGACCGGCCACAACTTACCTTAGACCGGTCACGGCTTACGACCTAAGTGGTGGAATTTTCCCTATAAATACCAACCTACCTCAAGCATGAAGAGGTCTTTTAGCCGATCACTTTAAGCGCCGATACTCTGTTGAATTCTCGACTCACTCGGCACTTCAAGTACGAAAGGCATTCCAACAAACTTCGGAAGAAAATCTAACGCAATCTACATGGATTCAAAGAATTCTTCTGCATCAAAGTTATAGTTGTTTGTCTCATCAGAATTGCAATTGAAGATTGTTGTAAAAGTTGTAATCAATTCAGTAATAAAGGGATTTAAAGTGGACGTAGGCTTACCCTAAGCCGAACCACTATAAAAACTGTTGTTTCACTGCTTTTTTTGTTATTTCTCTACTTGTTTGTAGTTCCCGTGTACACGGGTGGTGCTTTCGCTCAACTTCAATCTACACCAGGGTGTTAGCGTCTGATTTCTACGTTAATATTTTTGGTGCTTTCACTGAGAACCCATCTCAGGAAATTTCCACTATTGCTCCGCGAAGGATTGTTGAAAGGATTTCTTTTAAAACCAGAAGTTTATTGGAAATAATGGCTCCTGGGAGAAAACGAAGTTCTGTAAGATCCGACAATGTTCAAGAGAACACCGCTACCTCTCCTCCTTCAAGTCAAGCAGCTCCAACTGTTGGAGTTACATGAGCAGAATTGGACGCCGTAGTTTTGGGATTGAATCAACAATTGAATGCTCAGAATGCGCAGTTGGAAGCCCAGAATGCCCAGAATGCCCTGATCTTGATCAAGCTGAATGATCTACTAGGGGCAAATCGTCAACCAGTTAATAATGATGGGAACCCTACTGCGGGAGTTCATGACGTTGAAGGGAATATTTCTCAAAGAGCTGCAGACCCTGTAGAAAGGACTCCTCCTCAAGCTGGAGGATCAGGGTCGCAACCAACCCTCCGTGAACGATTGTCAAGGTAGAATTCAGAGAGAGTGGCTGATGTGTTCCCTCCAGAGCCTCTAAATGATGAAGAGTATTTTTCGGGTATGGTTCGTCAAATTATGAAAGAAAGTATGCGAAGAGATAAAGACGAGAAAGAGTGGGGATTTGCTCCAAGCAAAACTCCATTTACTGAAAAAATCTTGAAGGCGGAGTTCCCAAGGAAATTCGTTCCCCCTACTATTCCGGCCTACAAGGGGACGAGTGATCCAAACGAGTTTCTGTATAAGTACGACTGGCATATGACTGGTGCCAGGGCGTCTCATGAAATTAAATGTCGATACTTCCTGGTTTATCTAGAAGGTGTAGCTCTATTGTGGTTTACAAAGCTGCCGGTCAGGTCCATCAATCAATTTTCCGATTTGACCAGGAAGTTCAAGGAGCAATTTCGATTGTATGCTTCTAAAGCAAGGGATATAATGTCGCTATCAAGTCTAGAGCAAAATCCAGGAGAATCTATCAGGTCGTTTTTGAATCGCATTAACATAGCATTTGCTGAGTAGATAATGCTGAGCCACGCATGGTCCTAACATACTTGATGAGGGCGATTGTCAAATCGAGCGAATTTGGAAAATGGTTGAAAATGAAAGAACCAAACTCGCTCGACAAGTTCTACAAGAAAGCAGACGAATTCATGCGCTTGGAGAGCCTCCAAACACAGGCTAAGGTGGTATCAGCGGAAGCCGGGAACAATGGCGCTGCTTCCAATAAGAAAGAACCTAACACTCAGAAAAGGGGAAACGATGGTGGGAAGAAACAGGGAGACGCTAAGAGAGGACGTTCTTTCAATTTCACACCCTTGACCGATACCCCTGAAAACATCTTCTTTGCGACCAAAGATGATGTCAATTATCCGGCACCACCTAAAATGAGAGTTGCGATTAAGATGGAAAAAAGTGGAAGGTTCTGTCGGTTCCACAACCAGCCTGGCCATGACACCAACGAATGTCGTCTGTTGAAAGAGGTAATTGAACAACTCTTGAAAGAGAACAAGCTCCAGTAGTATGTGAAAAGGAACAGAAATGCCACAGCTTCATCAACTCAAGGACAACAAGTTCCCGCTCACTGTCCTGCCTCAAGTGAGAAGCCCGTAGAGCATGAATCAGAAAGACCTGTTATCAATATAATAACTGGAGGACCTCACCTGGCAGGCAAAAGCTGGGGCGAGATGGAAAGGTACGCACGGGCCTTGGGGCATGTACCAGCTGAAGAAAATGTTTTTGTTTTAGAGAATGATGCGCCTTTAAAGCAACAAAAGACTTCCACTGATGATATTGTGTTCAGTGCCAGGGATTCTTTGGGTATCGAGGCTCCGACCATAGATCCTTTAGTCATATCCGCTGGTAGTAGGCCGGCAATTGTGAGAAGAGTTCTAGTTGAATGTGGAGCTTCATGTAACATCCTCTTCAAGAAGACCTTCGATCAAATGAAAATTCCAATGGCTGACGTTCAAGCTTCATCACTTAAGATTGCTGGATTTGCTGGAGAACCCAAACAGCCGATTGGGACCACAGATTTATTTATAGAACTTGGGAAGGGACCGAGGAAGGTGGCTCGAAAGCAAACGTTTATAATTGTTGAAGAATTCTCTGCCTACAATGCCTTTTTAGGCCGACCAACTCTTGCTGCGTTTAAAGCTGTTCTTGCACCATGGTGTCTGACTCTAAAATTCCCTACAGATAACGGAGTTGGTGTGATTAAGGGAGACCAAGATGCGGGGCGAGAATGTTACTTTGCAGAGTTGCGAAAATCAAGCGAAAGAGAAATGGGAAAAGGTGCGGCGGCTCCAGTCGGCACTAAGGAACCAACCTTGCAGCAATTACAGGGTGGACCCAGCACTGGCGAATGTAGTCGCGCACGAAGAGAGATGGATCCAAGGAAACCCGATGCAGGGGAGAATAGAGTAGTACCGGTAGAGGTAACAGTGCCGGTGCCCGTTGACCCAAAGGACCCAAACAAAGTACTTAATGTGGGTTCGCAGCTCAACACAACAGTTCAGAATGTTCTGATCTCATTTCTGAAGGCTAATTTGGATGTGTTCGCTTGGACTCATGCTGACATGTGCGGAATATCCCCAGAGATTGCAGTACATACTCTGAACATTGATCCGAAGTTTACACCTGTGAAACAGAAAAGAAGGACTCAGGGTCCTGAGAGAACAGCAGCGTTAAAAGAAGAAGTGGATCGGCTCACGGAGAACGGTTTCATCAGAGAATCTACTTATCCAAATTGGGTATCAAATCCAGTGCTGGTGAAAAAGGCTAATGAAAAGTGGAGAGTATGCATTGATTATTCAGATCTGAACAAAGCCCTCCCCCAAAGACTGTTTCCCGCTGCCCAGGATCGATAAGTTGGTGGATGGGACGGCGGGACATGAATTGTTATCTTTTGTGGATGCATACTCCGGATATAACCAGACTATGATGCATGAGCCAGATCAAGAGGATACTAGTTCCATCACAGATGTTGGACTCTACTGCTACAAGGTCATGCCTTCCGGACTCAAGAATGCAGGGGCAACTTACCAAAGGCTTGTTAATGCCATGTTTAAACCACAGATTGGCAAGACAATGGAAGTTTACGTTGATGATATGCTAGTAAAGTCTAAGAAAGCAGTGGACCATATGGATCACTTGGAAGAGATGTTTGCAGTACTCTGCAAGTACAGAATGAAGCTTAATCCCCTGAAATGTTCATTTGGAGTGGAGTCCGGAAAGTTTTTGGGTTTCATTGTGAGCGCTGGGGGCATTGAAGCCAATCCAGCTCAGATCACCGCTCTGAGAGAAGTCAAGGCTCCTAGAACGAAGAAGGAATTGCAAAGTCTCAATGGAAAGGTTGCTGCCTAAAGTCGGTTCATTTCAAAAGCTACGGACAAATGCATTCCATTCTTTGATGCTCTGAAGAAAGGAAGAAAAAACTTCGAGTGGGCTCCTGATTGTCAGAAAGCATTTGATGAGTTGGTTCGTCATATGGAAGTGCCTCCGATACTTTCAAAGCCTGACAGTGGTGAAGATCTCTTCGTATATTTGGCAATTTCGTCTCATGCTCTCAGTGCAGTGTTGGTACGGGAAGACGCAAGGATTCACTATTATATCAGCAAAAGATTCACTGGTGCAGAGATGAACTATTCAAGATTAGAAAAGCTCGCCTATTGTCTGTTGATCGCATCAAGAAAATTGAGGTCGTATTTCCAAGCTCATCCCATCAAAGTCCTCACTGATCAACCTCTAAAGCAAGTCCTATTCCGTCCAGAGACTTCGGGCCGTCTTTTGAAATGGAATATTGAACTTAGTCAATATGACATCACTTACCATCCCCGAAAAGCAATCAATGGACAAGCTTTGGCAGATTTCATTGCAGAATGTACGGATAAGGGTGATAGTGAGGAGGAAGCTACTAATAGCGTCCCAATCCAATGGAAATTGTACGTCGATGGCGCAAGAAAAGATTATTGTTCCGGAGCAGGGGTTATCCTTGAAACCCCAGAAGGGAGATCGTTATGTTATGCGCTAAGACTAGAATTCCCTTCGACAAACAATGAAGCTGAATATGAAGCACTCATCGCTGGTTTAAGGATCGCTAAAGAATTAAACATTAAGGCATTGTAGATCTTCTGTGATTCTCAACTTATTATTTGCCAAGTCAGGAAGGAATTTCAAGCTAAAGGAGGGAATCTACCCATTTATTTATCAAAAGCCTGGGAGCTCATTCAAGATTTCGACCGTTACTCAATAAACCATATACCCCGCGAAGAGAATATGAAAGCGGATTCTCTTGCGAAGTATTCGAGTACCGGTGAAGCTCAACTACTGGGATTAGTTCCCGTCGAAGTGTTGTCAGCTCCAAGCACAAATGAAATGGATGTTGATTGGATTATGAGTGTATCCCAAGAACGAGAATCATGGATGACTCCGATATTTGAATATTTACTCAATAATTCTTTGCCAGGAAGTTCAAAAGAACGACAGAAGCTCATGAGGAAAGCCTCTAGATATATAGTTCAAGATGGTCGTTTGTACAGACGAGGATTTTCAATGCCATTACTCCGATGTATGACAAAGGAAGAAGCTAAGACAATTCTAACTGAAGTACACGGAGGGGAATGTGGGGATCATACAGGTGGTCAAACCTTAGAAAAGAAAATCCTCCGTTATGGATACTTTTGGCCGGAAATTAATCAGGATGCTGCTGACTATTCCCGAAAGTGTGATAAATGTCAGAGATTCACTAAAATTCCTAGAGCACCTTCCACTGAGCTAACACAAGTGGTCATTCCATGGCCTTTTGCTATCTGGGGAATAGATCTCATTGGGCCTTTACCAACTGCCAAATCGGGGATTAAATATGCTATCGTTGTTGTGGATTACTTCACTAAATGAGCTAAAGCCGAACCATTGGCTACTATTACCTCCAAGAAAATGATAAGTTTTGTGACTAAAAATATCATTTACAGGTATGGTGTGCCTCAGAAGATAATCACAGACAATGGTACTCAGTTTGAAAGTGAGGAGTTCCAAGATTTCTGCAAACGGTTCAAGATCCGAAAAAGCTTCTCAGCAGTGGCTCATCCGCAGGCAAACGGGAAAGTAGAAGCAGTAAACAAAATCATCAAATCAACCATCAAAAAGCAGCTGGAAAAAGCAAAAGGTGGTTGGGTCGATAAGTTACCACTTGCACTATGGGCATACAGAACCACCCACAAATCTGCGACTGGGCATACTCCATTTTCATTGGCATACGGATCAGAAGCGATGATTCCATTGGAAACTGAAGTCCCCTCACATAGAAGGATCCATTTTGATCAAAATGAGAATGAAAAATTGCAATTGGAAGCACTTGACCTCCTCGATGAAAGAAGAGAAGAGGCTAGACTTAGAATTGCAGCTCCCCAGCAAAAAATAGCCAGGCACTTCAATTCCAAAGTTCGTCAGCGTAGCTTTGAAGTTGGGGACTTAGTCCTGAAGAGAATTATGACAGCCGTAGGTGTGTATGGGCCAAACTAGGAAGGGCCAATGTTATTGGCGCAAAACTTCTTGATGGCACATTCAAACTCACAACTGTCGAAGGAGAACCAATCCCAAGAGCTTGGAACAGCAATCATTTGCGTCCCTATTTTACTTGAAAAAACTTTGCTGAAATGTTGTAAAAGAATTATGAATATATGATTCTTGTATTGAAAGCAATTGTAAAACAAGTGAATAATGAAAAGCTATAAAGTGGATGTAGGCCCAGCTTTTGGCCGAACCACTATAAATCTTGTGTTCTCTACTATTATAAACTGCTTTGTTTTATTTCGACATATAAAATACGTTAACTGTGTTAGTAAAATGTCGATTTGATAATGCAGGCCATAAAAGCAAAGCTTACCCATCGCAAGACCAAGCGATCTCCGACATCACTCAGCAAGAAAAACATCAAACCATTCAAAATTTCCATACTCAAATCCTACAAAAGAAGTGCTTCGAACAAAAGTTAACAATGTGGATGGAAGTGGACCATTTCTAACTAACTGCAAATGTTTGAACAAACAAACAACCAGTTAAATAGCCTGTGTCCACCACCACCAACTTGCTTAACTATGAAGTATATTTCTTTGGATAAGGGAAATTATTGGCAACTAAAAAGTGATGACACTTGCAAAAGACAACGGGGATCGCCAATATGAATAGATGGCAAAGAGACATGGGCGAGCAAGCATCAATCAGCAAAAGACCTCTTCGGAGGCACAAGCCCTCTTCGGAGGCACAACTCTTAGGAGGATAAAGACCTCGAGCGGGCCTAGCCAGAAAAAGAGAGATCTTTCTCGATACAAAGTTGCGGAATGATCGGTCGATACAATCCCGTGAATCCGTCCAACCGAGAGAAAGAATCTCCAAACTTCCAGGCAAAAGCCCTACTCAGAGGCACACGTTTCACCGAGATTGAAATAAAACTTCCAGGTGTTGAAACGTGAAAAGCCCTCTTCGGAGGCCCATTTCACCACAGTTGAAATGCTAAAAGGCCTCGAGCGGGCCAAACCAGAAAAAGAGAGATCTTTCTCGTTACAAAGTTGCGGAATGATCGGTCGATACACTCCCGTGAATCCGTCCAACCGAGAGAAAGATACTCCAAACTTCCATGCAGTAACCCTACTCAGAGGCACACATTTCACCATAATCGATCGATACGCTCCCGTAAGATGAAATGTGAAAAGCCCTCTTCGGAGGCCCGCTTCACAGCGAACAGGGAAAAATAAAAGCCTGTCCCAAGGGGCAGAAACAAAAAAGACCTCTTCCCAGAGGCACAACTAAACAAAAAGAACTCTTCCCAGAGGCAGAAACAAAAAGGACCTCTTCCCAGAGGCAAAAATAAAAAGACCTCCTCCCAGAGGCACAATCGAACAGAAAGACCACTTCGGAGGCACACGTTTCACCGAGATTGAAATAAAACTGCCAAGTGTTGAAACGTGGAAAGCCCTCCTCGGAGGCACAACTCTTCGGAGGCACACGTTTCATCGAGATTGAAATAAAACTTTCAAGTGTTGAAACATGAAACAACCCTCCTTAGAGGTACAACTTTCCAAAGAAGGATTTCGTCAGAAATGCAAAGCAAAGATCAAAGCCCTCCACTGAGGCGCAATATAAAAGAAAAAAAAAAGAAGGAAGCCCTCTTCAAAGGCACACTTCAGCTTTCAAAGGAAGATTTGTTCTTCTATTCTTGGAAATATTCTTCCTCAAAAAGAAGTTAAAGTTTCCTTCAGAGGCCCGCTTTACCACGTAGAAGAATTCACTTGGTAAAATGTGTGAAGGGACAAAAGAAAAAGTGATATCTTCGAAGGATAAAGCGTAAAAACTCATATGGAGGGAGCTGTACTATATTTTTAACAAGATAATATTCCTCCAAGTATGGAATAATTATTCTCCAGAAAATAGGAGTACAAGTCCCCTCAAAGTATAAAATATTGCAACGAGCTTATGGTATAGGGGCAACATGGTATAGTTACATACAACATGGTATAACTACATTGGCAAAATTACGCTCGAACAACATACCACAAGCTCACTGCAATATCATATAAAGAAACTTGTACAAAAAAAAGTGAATAGTAAATGCATTCTCAGATAAAGACAGAAGTTTGTACAAACAAAAAGAATCATTTTATTCAACACTATCAAAATTTTGTACAGGTACAAGTTCCAAAATTAAAAGAAAAAAAGAATGGCGGAGGCCGGTACCCGCACAATCTACGGCCAGTACATGCAAAAAGCAGAAAGTAAAGATAAGTCGAAGCAGGACCCCTTATTTCTTCTTGCCACCGCCCTTAGAGCCTTCACCTGACCTAATAGGCAGCTTTTCAGGACGGCTTGGGAGAGTCGGGGATGAAGGAGAAAGGGTTATTGCCGGATCAACTTTCGTTTCCTCTTCAGAAATAAGAATGCCTTTTCTTCTCTTCTTCGAAGTGGCACGCTTCCTCCTTCTCCTTGAAGAAGACTCACTTCCCGGAGTTATAAGAGCAGATAATTTTATGTTATCAGAAGTAGTTCGCTCCAGAGACTCATCGCCTTCTCCAAGCCCCACTACCCCATGTTCTTGAGAAGCAATAGGATCATCTAAGCCATGAAGAGCTTCTATTTGCTCCTCTTGAGACCCGGGTTGAGAGGCGGACGGTGGAGTAACCTGGGGAACCGAAGGAGGAATAATTGGAGGAGGGAAAGCTTGAACAATGCTCGGTGCTTTCTCTACAGAAGAAAAGAAGTTAAAGTCAGTAAAGAGAGGAGATAAAGGCTCATTGAGGTTCAGGAAATAGTCGAGAAGCTCATCGAACTCATAAGAAGCAAATGAGCAGTCTACTTGGGCAAGATTAACAGTAGAGTTACCTGGAGAAGTCAGCTTCCTGATATCAACCTCAAAAGCCTGTGCTTCGGCGCTCTCTTCGCCTTCATCTCCACCCTGTATACTTGTGATCTCAGTTGTAACTTTAGCCAGGGTTGGAGAATGAGAGATGGAGCCAATAATGTTGATTTCGGCCGAAGGAGAAGGATGGACTGGAATAGTGGAAGTAGTTTTTCCTAACCATTCACCTTCTGCCATTTCAGATCTTAATTTTGCAAGTTGTTCTTTTCCTTTGGCGAGAGCAGCGCGAGCATCTTCATCTCAGTAATGCTCCTCAAGAGCTGATTCGGCATAGCCAGCACCTTTACCGCCAAGCATGTCAAGTGCAGCCTCCCACACTTCATCCAGTGTAACTTCATATTTGGGGCCAAGAAAGGCGAGACTACCGTGCCCCAAGATGCTGTGCTGGTAGAAGTCAAATAATGTCGAGCGGATGTTAGTCTTCGTTGCCTCATGAGATTCTTCAGCTGCAATTTTACCGGCAACGGCCACATCACGCTCTCTTTTAGCTTTGGAGAGTTGAAGCTTTAGCACTTGAATCTCCGCCTCTTGGGAGCTGGTTTTCTTCCGAAGCTCTGCAATATCAGCAATATAGCCCTCACTGATTCTTTTTTGCACTTCGAGCCTGTCTTCGGCGTCTCTTTGGCCGGAATGAGCATCTCTCACTTGTTTTAGAAGCACTTCTTCTTTTTGAGTGTAGGAAGTAGAGGAAGTAGCAAGCTCTTGTTTAAGTTCCTGAACTTTCGCTTCAAGCTCTTCATTGTAAGTAGTGATGCTCCTCATTTCGGTATCATGCTGCTCAAGAACCTTCTGCCATTCGGCCTTATCATTCTCCATAGTAAGCATGGCCTCTATATTCGCACGGTTGACCCTTTGAAGCTCATCAACAAGCTTTTGCCAGTTCGACATCCTTTTAATATCAAGCCTGACGGCATAGAGATTTTGCAGCATAGCAGGCTTGTCGATAGGGACCAAGTCAAGATCGAACCGCACTCCCTTCAGGCACCAGTACGGGAACCGGTTTTGCAGAGTAGACGGGCCTGATCCAACTAGGAACTTAGGCCTGCTGATTATTGTTTGAATGTCTGTCTTCCCGAGAGCAGGAGAGCCAGAAGGAATGTCAAGTTAGATGGGGGCAGTGACCTTTTCAGGAGATGTAGAAGCATGCTTTTCACCGTGCTGGGCACGCTTGCTTGGGTCCTTAACTATGTGGCTTTTTCCCCGATCATCATGCGATTTTCTCTTGTGAGAATCGTCACCTCTCTGGGAAGAGTCGTGGCGCTCCTCCCTTTCTTTTCTCTCATAACGCTCTTCTTGAGCCCTCCTCTCCTGAGCCTTTCGGGCGGCTCTCTCTTCATCGGTTTCTCTGTGAACGGGAAGGTAGCGCCTATAATCATATTGGCTACGCCTCCCATAGCGCTGGAAGTCCTCATAGTAATAGCCGCTGCGTCCCATCGGAGAATCTGAAATAAAAAGAGAGAAGAGTCTTAAAAGTCTTCAGAGAAAAGAAATGTAACTTTAGAATCTTCAAAGTATAAAGAGTTAAGTGCATGAAAGTGCTGAAAGGTTCTAAGTGTGTGTGATGTGCAAACTACGCGCATCAAGCTACGAACCACTCTTTGATTGCAGAGTAATCACGGGGGTAGTAATCAACGTCAACTCGTGGGTCGACGGAGCTTGTTGTAAAGAAGAAGTCGCTTCCACTACTGAAGAAGAAACCCTGGCAGTGACAGGATCGTCTTTAAAGATCTCCTGTGAGGTAGCAAAGAGGTCTCTCAGCCCTTCGAAAGTGTCGTCCCCGCTTTGCCTAACAGGGCTTGTTTTTCTGGCTTCTTCACCAGACTTCTGTGAACATTGGGGAGATCCCTGAGGCTCCTCTTCCTCAATAACTGGGGCAAGTGTGAGTTTGCCAGATGACCCCGCAACATCGACGGTAGTAGAACATTTCACTAAAGAAGCTTCGAAAGCGGGATCTTTTGGTACGGGTGCGTCAGAAGAAACCGGGGCATCTGATGCTCTAGCCGGGGAGTCCGGGATCTCATGAGGATGTTTAGAGCGTGAGATGTGTAAAAGCCCGTACTGATGTAAAAGTTCATCTCTCAACAAAATTTTTACACTTCTCTCTTCCGCGGCCACGGCACTCAGTCTCTCAAAAACTTGCTTATGGATTGGGTCTCTAGAAGGGAGAGGAAGTGCTGAAAAGAGCAAAGAATGAGATTAGCAATTGATAGTTCAGATCTTGGAAAAAGTTTGGAAATGGAGAAAATAGAAACAGGTAATCTTACTTCCTACTCTCCAGATGGCATGAAACTCTGGGGGGCAGCGAGCAAAGAAAAACTGGTTCAAAAATCCGTGAACGCTTTCTGTATGATCAGAAATAAGCTTGCGATTTCTAGCACTCCTCACGATAAGGAGGGAAGGATGGTCTTTACTCATTACAAACGAGCATAAGTAGCGAATTTCTTCAAAACTCGGCAAGCGATCAAGAGTTCTCCTAAACAAAACACATAACCCCATCAAAATGTCGTAGCCATTGGGATGAAGTTGGAATAGAGAGATTGTCAACCGAAGGAGAAGGGTTCGGAGGAAGTCGTTGAAAGGAGGAATCGCCCCGCTTAAGCACATTTGACGATTGACTGCAACAAAACCATGAGGAGGACTGTCGGCAGTATCATTCGGTCCGGGAAGTAGAGCATCATTTTCAGGAAAGCCAAACTAAGTGCGTAGCTGAATAAACGCTCTCGGACGTAAGATAGTCGGAGTTCTCTCTGGAGGATTCTCTATGGGAATAGCTATCGGAAAGGTCTCTTCAGCTTGAGCTATCCCTTCTTCTTCTTGATGGGAAGTCATTCTACAAAAATAACTGGATATTCAAACATGAAGGTGCACGTTTCCTAAAGTGTGTGAAGTGTTGTGTAAAATCAATCAAGCAACAAGCAAATCTAACTGGAATAAAAAATAATAAATAGCAAATATTTATCAGTTGTAAAGTCCAAGGTACGTTGTTTTAATATGCAAGTGTAATGTTAATGCAGATAAATCAATTCAAGTTAACGATGCTTTGCATTAATGCTTCACTTTAGTTGATTGGTTCACAGCATTTCATACAACGTGTTTAAATTGATTACTTTATGTCGACTAATCTGTCATTTGATGTGGGCAGTCAATGGCAGTATATTCGCCTTGGTTTTTGTGATTGTTGTTTTCAGCAGGTTGTTAGCCTATGAGACAATGTGGTCTGTGAAAAAAAGCAACGAAGTTAAAACAATCCAAGATTTAAGCAGTTCATTCCAGTAAATCGAGTTAAGAATTCAAATTGAAGTTATGCTTTTAAGTGAGGATTCGAGTTGGGCATCCAAATGTTAACTCGGTTGCGGCCCAAGCAATCTCTCGCGAGTTAAGATTATGTTCCTGGTTCCTTAAATCGGCAGTTCTTTAGGTCATGAAGAGTAGTAAGAAGGAAAGCTCTGGTTCAAAAAGTGGTGTGAAATTCCCTAAGGTTTAACTCGGCCACGGTTTAAGGGATAACTTGACCACGACTTAAGGATTAACTCGGCCACGGTTTAAGGCTTAGATCGGCAGAAGAATAGGTCGGTAGATTTCCCTCAAGTACTAACACGGCCACGATTTAAGGATTGGGTCGGCCAAAAGCTAAGTCACCTAAGATCACCGGGTCGCATCTAAATCAATACCTCGCCCCACTCAACCTGTTAACCTGTTAGCTACTCCCTCAACCAAAAAACCCTCTCTTCATTTATACTATTTCATGCTTTCGGATCATCCAATACACCAATTCGAAACCTCTGCAAATTCAATGCCTTGCAATCATAGCGCGAATCAAAATCAACTAGCCTGAATCAGTAAACCATCTTCATCGTCTCATCGGTCGGTCAAAGTCGAACCGAGCAACCTAAACTCCATCAGCCATGGGTGTAATAGGATTCGCGATGGAGCATCGTGCGAGGAAGCGGTTTAAGTGGCGGAATTCATGAGCCGACAGTGATCTGCAATCGAATAAGAGGGTTTACTTACACAATGAATAGCAGAGGTTGTCAGTGGTCAATTGGAATTAAATCGCCTCTTGGAGCTCGGAAAATTTTTAATGGCAGAATCAAAGGAATAGGTAATGAGAAGGAAGAAGGGGATGTGATTTATACCTTGCAGTGGAGGGATCTGGAGCGGCACATGCGACCTAACTGTTAGGTCGCGTACGACCTACCGACTTAGAGACTGGACGGGTTAAAGGACATCGAAGCACACGACCTAACCGTTAGGCGTGTACTTCGAGGGGAAAATGTTAACTCCGCCTCGGCCATGACCCAGTTGCCGACCTAATGCTTTAAAGGGATGCCGACCTAAGGCTTGAAAGGGTTACCGACCTAACAGGTTTAAGAGGCATACCAACCTAACTGCCTTGATAAGGTTACCGACCTAACTGCCTTAAAAGGATGCCGACTTAAGAGGAATGCCGACCTAAGATCTAATGGGGTACCGACTTAAGGCTAGGGTGGGTTACCGATCTAATATGGAAGCCGACCTAAGACCTAAAAGAGATGCCGACTCATTGACTTGACCAAGTTACCGATCTAATGCTTTACCAAGCTGCCGACTTAAAATAGTTGCCGACCTAAATCACAGCCGACCTAGCACCAATGTTAACTAGTTCACGACTCACGACCTAACTTGAGTCGTCGACGACCTAAAGCTACTAAATGCAAGCCCGATGCCGTGTTACTAAAATGAAGCTGTGTTGACTCGGGGGCGACCTAGAACTTGTACAAATGAGCCTAGGTGAAACCATGGAGGGGCTACATGAGTCGGCCGCGACTTGCCTTAGAACGGCCACAACTTACCTTAGACCGGTCACGGCTTACGACCTAAAGGGTGGAATTTTCCCTATAAATACCAACATACCTCATGCATGAAGAGGACTTTTGGCCGATCACTTTAAGCGCCGATACTCTGCTGAATTCTCGACTCACTCGACACTTCAAGTACGAAAGGCATTCCAACTAACTTCGGAAGAAAATCTAACGCAATCTACATGGATTCAAAGAATTCTTCTGCATCAAAGTTATAGTTGTTTGTCTCATCAGAATTGTAATTGAAGATTGTTGTAAAAGTTGTAATCAATTCAGTAATAAAGAGATTTAAAGTGGACTAGGCTTACCCTAAGCCGAACCACTATAAAAACTGTTGCTTCTATGCTTTTTCTGTGATTTCTCTACTTGTTTGTAGTTCCCGTGTACACGGGTGGTGCTTTCGCTCAACTTCAATCTACACCGGGGTGTTAGCGTCTGATTTCTACGTTAACACTCGGTCTGACCCGAGCATTACAGTTAAATAACACCCAAGTAAGTCTGGAATACCAGCATGAGAAAATCACACCCAATTGATTATTAAAGTTTGAAAAATCCTTTGAAAACAAAAGCATCTCGTAAGACCACGCCACAAATAAACATGTCGGGTTTTTACCTTACGATAGCTAAAACAATTTTTATAGAAATCCTCTGATATTATAATAGGGTTTATATACAAATACTTATAAAATACCGAAATTGTTACATTCATTAAATTCCAGTTACTAGCCACAGAGTGGGTAATACAAACAAAACTCGTACAAGGCTCGTGGGGAGAATGGATTTCCAACTAATGACTAGGCACTGGGGTACCGCCTGTCACAGTACGGGGCCTAGATCACCATACCGAGGAGTACGCCTGCGCCCCTGCAACACAAGGCCGGAACGATCCATTTCTGGACACTCCCGAGTGAGATCACCCCACGGTTGGGATCAGCAACCGCCCACTAAGCCGAAATAAAAAGGGACATCTAGACTAGAATGACCTCACCCTGCTTGGGTGCTACCCACCTAGCCTTGCTGCATATCCTCTGATTTTCAGTCATTCCCATTTGATGAGGCTTGAGGCTAAGCGTTACCTTTATAGAACATATTCCTTAGAATGCCCATCGTCCACCTGACGATGTTTCGCAAGCATTCATCCATACAAGTCCGTCCCGGGTTCGAACGGAACCGAAGGCACTACTCCTACTACATCCATTTTGGAAATATCCTCAGGATTAGTAGCGACTAGCCCTTGCACTTCACTGGTCCATCTTTGACTCCGAAAACGTTTCACGCAATGTACAAACCCGATCGAAGTGGTTTTCGAGAAATAAATCTCGATCCCAGTCTCTTCGAAACGATCAACGCATTTGGCCAATATTGATAGTTGGTGATTTAACTATCAATTAATATTCACAACATCCATCCAACAATAAATAATTTTCCCAAATTATTTATTAACCTCAAAATATCTTCACAAGATATATTTCTATTTTCAATCTTTGAAAACAGTTTCAAAACCATCTTTCTTTTCAGAATAAACTTTCCCAAATATTTTCTATCTCCTCTGAAATCATCAAGCACAAAACTAGATTTCTAAAATAATTTAAAACACTTTACTTTGAAATATACTTTAAAACATTTAAGTTAAAACTACTTCGATAATTTGTTAAAAATACATACTATATAAATATTTGAAAATAAGGTTACTTTATAAAATATAAAGCCAGGTTTTCACTTTTAAAACAAATACTAAGTCACTTCTTAAATAATTACTACTATAGTAGATTTGAGAAAATACTTACTTTAGAATTTAAATATTAGAAATAATAAATTTTACAAAACTTGCCTCCTTTAAAAACAACTTTAAACCATTTAATTTATATTTAAAATTTACTTTATAAAAGTACTTGGTTATTCAGGGAGGATTTCCAATCTCAATCACTTAAATCAATTCTCCAAATTGATTCCCAATTGATTCCCTTTGAAATAAATTTCTTTACTTACTCAATTCATTTCAACATTCATTTATTATGGACTTTATTGTTATTATTAGTTACTGTTTGATTTTTAAATCTTTAACTGAAATATACAAATTTCAACTTCTTCCAAATTTCTTCTTTATCCTTTTCAATAAATTGAACCTTAAATTTTAAATAAATGTTTCATTCTTTAAAATAATAACACTAAAATTTAAAATTCAACGATCTTCTGATTATTTCAAATTTCCCTTATTAAACTTAAGATTTATTTATTAAAATTTTAAAATCACTTTATTTCATTCCAATGCATTCTTACGTTCATTCTACAATTATTTCACTTGCAAATTTCACTTCTTTTATTTTCATTCCCAAAAATCAAATTTTATATATTTTTGGTAATTCATTATACCCATGATATTCAATCTAACAATACCATTCATTACCTCAACCATTCATAAAATCAACATAGGATATCAAAGATTCAGAACACACGCTATTCAATAATCTAAATAATTTCGAGGGGTCCAGTTGGATCCCTCCAACCTGTTTTCCCTGCATCCATAGATGTTAGCACAATAATATGCCAATTCCATAATATAACATACTAAAGCACATCAACCAATCCATTCAATCATCCAATTCAATCATTCAAACGATTATTAGATTTAATCATTTAAATTTAAATTTAAATTTAAACTGAGTGAGATTAACTCACCTTTGACTTCTAGTTTGCCAATCCGATCCAAATCGGCTGGTTCTTCCCGAATTTTAAACCTTGAATACACATTATAGGATTTATTAATATTTAAATCGATCAAACAATTAATTATCATTTAATAGATTTACTTAACTAACTTTGTATAAACTAATTGTTCTCCTTCTAAAATCTTTTAGTACTCATTTAGATTAATAAAACAAATTAATCGCTAAATTCATTATTTGAAATAAATTAGTAACATTTTAAAATGTAGATATTTATATTATTATTATTATTCCAAAATCTTATAATAAAATTTATACTTATTGTTTACCAGTGTATACATATTTTATTAACCCGAATTGTTATCATATTACAATTTAAATCATCTGATGAACGAAAAGGAAATCAACGACTTGATTAAGTAAATAAATAAATACAAGTGTTTAAACTAATTTTACCTCAAATCGAACAAGATGAAATATCAGTATAGCTATGAATGAGGCCGAACTCGATGCTCTTGCCTCACGTTCGCCGGCGATGCCGACATCCCCACGCGCCTACATCCCGCGATATGAACTCGCCGACCACCCAAGATTCCCTCTGCGCCTTCGCGTACGCGACTACCACTAGCCCGACGCTCGAAAACCCTAAACTGCACGACCCTGAATCCCCAAACTCAATGGCCTCCTTCCATACGCGTCTCTCCATCTTCAATTGCCGCCGTCGCTCCTACGCTTCAATTGCATCTCCCTTCATCGCATGATTCCCAGTCGACGAACTCCTCTTTAAGTCGCGACGAAGTTCGTGATGTTTGCAGCGATTTTATTCGATCGCTGCCCCCCCTTTTTTGTTTTACGGCCGATTGATTTTTCTTTTGTATACGAGATTGATACGAAATGAAAAGAGCTCGGCCCCCTTTCTTTTCTTTCTTTTTTTTAAACGAGAGGATTAACGATAGCTTACGGACAAGCCATGTAATATATATATTTTTATTTTTATTAGTGAATCTTCCAGTGTAAGGCTTGTTTGATTAGGATATGGCCTTAAGAACGGTTGTAAATATTTAAAAAGAAAACGTGTTTAAGAAGGCACCGATGGCATTTATTTGATAAAATTTCAAATCGAACAAACCATTGCTAAATACAATTTTACAACTTCTATTACGCTCAGTAATATCAATATAAATCCTACAAGCCATCAATTTTTTTTTATTATAGGCTTAGAATTCCAGATTAAGTATTATACCCAACGTCAAATTATTTAATTCAACAATTTAATTGTCAAATAATTTGTGATATTCGTAATTTAAGTTAAAATTACACTATTGAATATTTAAAATCGATTAAATATTCCGATTCAAATTGCTTAAAAATTTCGGGTCGTCACTTTCCTCCCCCCTTAAAAGAATTTCGTCCCCGAAATTACTAACTAGGAAGAATGGCTCAAAACCCGTTACTTTTCCAAAACCAAATAGTTTCTAACAACTCAACAACTTACCAACTATCTCTTATAAAAGATCCATTATCTTTCTTATTAACTTCTCAACTTTCCCATCGTTTCAAACTATACTATTTGTTTAACCTTGTCGTTCTTAATACATTTCCGTATGCTGCGTTTTCCCATAAGTCACAATTCGATTAACCTTTTGATTGAGTTATCGTGGTGATTCTTGTGAATATGGCAATACATCATATGTACGGTGGATTTGAGACGATTTGGATTGGATTCTTGGGTAATTCGTGACGATGTAGGAGGAATATGGTGAATTATGGTGTTTCGAACTAGTTGGCTTGCAAATTTGGAGGAGACGAGGAGGGTTCCGATGGGTTAACGGGTTAATGGATTCTCAGCTACAGGGGTAATGGAGGAGATGATGTGGCAGCGTGTGAGTGGAGGATCGACCTTAGGGTTGTCTGCTTGAATACTAACCATGTGACCTAACTTCTTAGCGATCTAACTTTGTAATGACCTAAGTTCTTGCAGCATTGATTTTAGGTCGCGGCCGACCTTAGACTTAAATTCCTGTGGCACAGAAGTTAGGTCGCTGCCGACCTAGTACTTGGATGGTTTGCACATGAACTTTGAACCGAACGACCTAACAGCTTAGCAACTTATCACCTTTGAATGACTGCATAGGGACTTAACACATCAACGACCTATCTTTTGCGACATAAGCTTTAGGTCGCGGCCGAGTTAGGACATGAAAAGATTTGCATTGAGCGACTTAAGTTAACCCCGACCTAGGTTAGGTCACCAGACGACCTAGGACTTGACAAATTTGCACATGAATTCCAAGCAGCACGACTTAACAAATTAACGACCTAACTCTTTTGCGGCATAGGCTTTAGGTCGTGGCCGAGCAAGGACTTGAACAAATCTGCATTGCTTTGAACCCCTTTAACTTGCACAGTGCGACCTAATATAGCCTTGACTATGCTAAGTTGCAGGGGACAGTCTGGATGACCTATGACTTGTAAAATTTTGAGAGAATTTGATTGAGCTGCTTGGACTTGAATCATTTGAAATTCATTACATTCCTTTGCAGATTGCTCTAACTTTTAATTTAACAACCTGTTTAAACATAACATTTGCAGCAAAAATGGGACGAATATACTGTCACTGACCGCCCACATCGAATGACAGATTAGTCGATAAAGAATAATCAACTTAAATGAACTGTGTGAGTGAAATGCTGTGAATCAACCGACTCAAATGAAGTGATAAAGCGAAGCTAAAATTTTGTTTGAATTAAGACTGCACTCGAGTTTTAAATTAACAAGTCCTGAAATCTTACAATCGATCAGTTGTCAATTAGTTTAATTTCAGTTATTTTGCTTGTTATTTTTATTAGTTTTGCACAACACTTCACACTTTTAGGAAACGTGCACCTTCACATCTGAACATCCAGTTGCTTGTATAGAATGACGTCTCAACAAGAAGAGATGATAGAACAGGTCGAAGGGGCTCTTCCGATTGCTATTCCGCTAGAGAACCCTCCGGAAAGAACTCCTACCCTTCTGAAACAGCGGGTGCTTAATCAATTATGCGTTCAATTTGGCATTGCCGAGGCAGAAGTTTTACTCCCTGGACCAAATGATTTTGCTGATAGACCACCTTCCGGTTTTGTTGCCATTAATCGCCAAATGTGCTTAAGTGGAGTAATTCCTCCCTTTAATGAATTTCTTCAACAAATCCTTCTTCGACTGACGATCTCTCCTTTCCAACTGCTTCCCAATGGCTATGCCATTTTGATGGGATTGTGCGTTCTGTTCAGGAGAACTCTTGACCGTCTTCCGAGTTTTGAGGAAATCTGTTACTTGTGCACTTTTGCGAAGAACAAGGACCACCCTTCAATTGTACTTGTAAGAGGTGCGAGGAACCGTAAACTAGTTTTGGATTTGCCGGAGAGTGCACACGGTTTTTTGAATCAATTCTTCTATATTCGTTGCCCCGCAGGATTTTACGCAGACTGGAGAATAGGAAGTGAGATCTTCTTTCCCTTTTTTCTTCAATTTTTTCCTAAGTTTCTTATGGTTCGGATTGCTAGATGCTAATTCCATTCCTTGTTTTTACAGCACTTCCTCCTCCTTCTAGAGATTCCAGTCATAAGCCAGTCTTTGAAAGGCTAAGCATTGTGGCTGCTGAAGAGAGGAGCGCAAAATTTCTATTGACAGATGAACTTCTTCATCGGTTTGAGCTTTTACATTCTTCTCGTTCTACTCAACCTCATGAAGTTCCGACTGAAGTTCCCGATTCTCCGATGAAAATCCTGATGCCCCGGTCTCTATTAAAGAGCACATGCGGGGAGGAACCTCTATAGAAACTTCACTAGTAAAATGTCCCACTCCAAGTGATGATGCGGAACCGTCCGAAAAGCCTGCACTTGCCCCCATAACTGAAGAAGAGGAGCCCCTTCCTCATACTGATAAGAACGTTGATCTTGGAGTTGATATTTTTGGGAGTTTAAGTGACATAATAGTCACTTCTCAAGAACTTTTTAGGGATGATCCTGCCATTACCAAAGTCACATCTCCAGCTATTGAAGCAACTTCTACTCTCAAGCACACTTCCACAGCCCCAGAAGTGCAATTTTCCACAATAACTACCACTACTCCTCAGTCGATGACTGGTTTGTAGTCTAGTTTGCCGCGAGTAGTTTTGCACGTCACACGCACTTAAGATGCACTTGACCTTCTTATTCCTGGTAGATTCTCAAACCTTGTTTTTAATTTCAGGTTCTCCAATGGGGCGAAGCGGCTCTTATTATGATGACTTTAAACAATATGGGAGACGCAGCCAATTCGACTGTAGACGTCATCTCCCCCCTCGAAGAGAAACTGATGAAGAGAGGGCCATCAGAAAAGCAAATGAGAGACGAGCATATGAAGAACGTCACCGAAGAGAACAAGAAAGACATGACCTTCCTCACAGAGATGATGATACCCAAAAAAGAAAGGCTCACGATGAGAGAGGTAAAGGTCACATGGACGATTCTTCTAGCAAGCGGGCTAAACTTACTGAAGAAACAATGCCGACAGTTTCTGAAAGTGTTCCTGCTCAATCTCCTGCCCCCGTTCGTTCCGACATTCAAACAATCATCAACCGGCCCATATACCAAGTTGGGCAAGGTCCTCCCACTCTTCAAAGTCGATTCCCTCAGTGGTGCCTGAGAGGGGTTCGATTTGATCTCGACTTGATTCCTCTCGACAAATCGGCTATGCTGCGAAATCTTGATACTGTCAGGACCGATATTGAAAGATTGCCGAACTGGCAAAAAGTTGTCGACGAGCTTCAGAGGGTTAACCGAGCCAATCTCGAGGCCATGCTCACAATGGAGAACGATAAGATTGAGTGGCAGAAGACTCTCGAGCAGCATGACGCCGAAATGAGGAGTATTGCTTCCTATAATGAAAAGCTGGAAGCGGAAGTAGAAAAGCTTAAGGAAGAATTAGCTACTTCATCTACTTCCTATTCTCAAAAGGAGAGCATGCTTCAGCAACAAGTACGAGATGCGCATGCCAGTCAAAGGGCAGTCGAAGATAAGCTTACACACAAAGAGAAGGTCATAGAAGAATATCGTGCCAAAACTTTACAGCTGCGAGAACAGACCGGCTCTCAAAGCTTGGAGATAGAGTTGTTAAAAACTCGACTTGCTATGGCCGAAAAGGAGCGTGACGAGGCTGTTGCTGGTAAACTCACGGCCGAAGAGGCCCATCAAGCAACCAAAGCTGACATTGGCTCCACATTATTTGATTTTTATCTTCAATGTATCTTGGGGCGCGGCAGCCTTTCATTTCTGGGTCCCAAATATGAGATTACATTGGCTGAAGTATGGGAGGCTGCCGTAGATATGCTTGGAGGCGCTGGTTACTCCGAAGATCATCTTCAAGAATATTATTTTGATGAGGCAACTCGGGAAGCACTAGCTAGGGGAAAAGAGCAGCTTGCTAAATTTCGAGCTGAAACGACAGGGGAGGGGTGCTCAGAGAAGGAAACGCTTGTAAATGCCCCTGTTACTCCTTTGGTTTCAGCTGATGTCGATATAGCTGGCCCTAGCTCATCTTCTATTCCTCAAGATAAAACTAATCTCGGAGTTACAACTCCCCATGTTGTAGAGAAGCCTCAGGAGAGCACCGAAGCCCAGGATTATGAGATTGAACTAACGAAGCAAATATCTTTAGGTAACTTTGACATTGGTCCGATTCAGGTGGATTGCCTGCTTGTTCCCCAAAAGTTTGATGAGCTTCTCGATTACTTCTTGAATCTTGATGAACCCATATCTCCCTTCTTTTCGGGAGATACTAATATTTTTAATTTCTCTTCTTCTTTAGTTGATACATCGAGTGCTGTGCAAACTTCGCCTCCTCCGGTTATCCTTCCACCGTCTCTTCAGGTGGCTCCTCCTTCTGCTTCACAGCCTGGGTCACAAGAGGAGCAAATAGAGGCTCTTCATGGCTTAGATGACCCTATCGCTTCGCAAGAGCAGAAAGACGAGGGACTTGAGGGAGGTGAGATATTTCCGGAGCGGACTCCTTCTGATGACATAATTTTGTCTCCTCTTGCTACTCCAGGGAGTGAGTCTTCTTCGAAGAGGAGAAACAAGCACGGAACATCGAAGAGGAGGGGGAAGAAAATCATTGCTACTGAAGAGGAACCGAAAGTTGCACCGGTTGCACCTCCCTCTCCTTCTTCCCTTATGCCTACAGATAGACCTGAAAAGCTAATCATTCGGCCGGGCAAAGGGTCCAAAGGTGGTAAGAAAAAGTGAAGAGTCGGGCTTCGGACTTTTTGATTCCTTTTTTGTGTAATGGTCGGATGTTGTGCAGGCACCGGCCCCTGCCTTTTTATTTTGAAACCTGTATCTGCAATTGAATAAAATGATCCTTTATTCGTACAGACTCTTGTTTGATTTTGAGAATGCATTTATTATTCATTTTTGCACAAGTTTATTTATATGATATTGTGGTGAGCTTGTGGTATGTTATTTGAACGTACTTTACCGATGTATCTATATCATTTTGTATGTAACTATACCATGTTGCCCCCATACCATAAGCTCGCTGCAATATTTTATACTTTGAGGGGACTTGCACTCTTATTTTCTGAAGAATAATTACTTCATTCTTGAAGAAATTTTTCGTATAGTACAACTTCCTTCATATAAGTTTTTACGCTTTGTCCTTCAAAGAAATCACTTTTTTCTTTTACTTATGTACGCATTTTGCCAATTGAATTCTTCTATGTGGTAAAGCGGGCCTCTGAAGGGTACTTGGAAGTTTGTACCTCTGAAGGATTTTTTTTTTTTAAAAAAAAAAATAGAAATTTGTACCTCTGAGGAGGGATTTTCACGTTTCAACACTTGGAAGTTTTATTTCATTCTTGGTGAAACGTGTACCTCCAAAGAGTTGTGCCTTTGAAGAAAGCCTTTTCACGTTTCAACACTTGGAAGTTTTATTTCAATCTCGGTGAAACGTGGGCTTCCGAAGAGGTCTTTCTTCTTGATTGTGTCTCCGGGAGGAGGTTGTACCTCTGAGGAGGGATTTTTCACGTTTCAACACTTGGAAGTTTTATTTCAATCTCGGTGAAACGTGTGCCTCCAAAGAGTTGTGCCTTTGAAGAAAGCCTTTTCACGTTTCAACACTTGGAAGTTTTATTTCAATCTCGGTGAAACGTGGGCTTCCGAAGAGGTCTTTATTTTGTTATGCATTTCAACTTTGGTGAAGTGGAATTCCAAAGAGCGGCTGTTACACTTCAACTCCTGGTGAAATGTGCCTCCGAAGAGGGCTTTTATTTTGTTTGCATTTCAACTCTGGTGAAATGAAATTCCGAAGAGCGGTCGTTACACTTCAACTCCTAGTGAAATGTGCCTCCGAAGAGGGCTTTTATTTTGTTTGCATTTCAACTCTGGTGAAGTGAAATTCCGTAGAGCGGTCGTTACACTTCAACTCCTGGTGAAATGGGCCTCCGAAGAGGGCTTTTATTTTGTTTGCATTTCAACTCTGGTGAAGTGAAATTCCGAAGAGCGGTCGTAACACTTCAACTCTGGAAGTTACTCTCTCATGGTTGGAGGGTCATGACTCCTCCAATCTTTTTTGTTGAGTAGAGAACTTTCTTTTTTGTGGCGTATGATCCATTAGAGGTCTTTATCCTCCGAAGAGTTGTGCCTCCGAAGAGGACTTGTGCTGCCGATGATGGCTTTGGTTGTTCCATTGTCCACTTGCTTATGCCTTTTCAGCGATCCTCCATTTTTTTTTTAGCCTTCATTCCCTTTTCTTACAAGTAATTTGTTTAATCCAAGGAAGTGTATTTCATTGTCAGGCAAGTTCGTGAGAACGGGCATTAGCTTCTTAATTGGATGTTTGTTTGTTCCAACGATCTCAATTTATTAGCAAAGGCCCGTTTCTGTCGAAATCATAGGCCGTTCAATTGAAGTACTTCCTATCTAGGATTTGAATTCGGGGCTTTTGTGACTCGAAATTTGGCGAGAATCGCTTGGTCTTGTTATGTGCAAGTTTCACTTCCATTGTCTGCAAAAATTTAAATCGACATTTCAGCAATACATTCTATGTACTTTTTATATCGAACATAAAGCAAACATGTAATAATAATAAGGAACACAAGATTTATAGTGGTTTGGCTAGGAAATTGGGCCTACATCCACTTTATATTCTTTCATTATTTACTTGCATCAGTTTTACAATTGCCTTTAATTACAAGAATCATACATTCATAACTCTTTTTACAATATTTCAACAAAATTTTCAAGTAAAGTATGGACGCAAATGATTGTTGTTCCATGCCCTTGGAAGTTGATCTCCTTCAACAGTAGAGAGTTTGAATGTGCCGTTAAGAAGCTTCTGACCTATGACATATGGTCCTTCCCAATTTGGCCCAAACACACCTGTCGCTGTCATAATTCTCTTCAGGACTAGGTCTCCAATCTCAAAGCTGCGTTGGCGAACTTTGGAATTGAAATGTCTGGCTATCCTTTGCTGATGAGCTGCAATTCTGAGATTAGCATCATCTCTTTTTTCATCAAGGAGATCTAGCACTTCAAGCTGTAGCTTTTCGTTTTCTGCTTGATTGAAATGGATTCTTCTATGTGAAGGGACCTCTATTTCTACCGGAATCATTGCCTCTGACCCGTATGCTAATGAAAACGGGGTGTGCCCAGTCGCGGTTTTGTGAGTGGTTCTGTATGCCCATAGTGCCAGTGGTAGCTTATCGACCCAACCACCTTTTGCTCTTTCAAGTTGCTTTTTGATGGTTGACTTAATAATTTTATTCACGGCTTCCACTTGCCCGTTTGCCTGCGGATGAGCCACTGCTGAGAAGCTTTTTCGGATTTTGAATCGCTTGCAAAAATCTTGGAATTCTTCACTTTCAAACTGAGTACCATTGTCTGTAATTATTTTTTGAGGCACACCGTATCTGCAAATGATGTTTTTAGCCACAAAACTTATCATCTTCTTTGAGGTGATAGTAGCCAGTGGTTCAGCTTCTGCCCACTTAGTAAAATAATCTACAGCAACAATGGCATATTTAATTCCAGATTTGGAAGTTGGTAACGGTCCTACAAGGTCTATCCCCCATATTGCAAACGGCCATGGACTGACCATCTGTGTGAGTTCAGTGGAAGGAGCTCTAGGAATTTTGACGAATCTTTGGCATCTGCCACATTTTCGGGAATACTCTGCTGCATCTCGATTAATTTCTGGCCAAAAATATCCGTATCGGAGAATTTTCTTTGCTAATGTTTGGCCACCTGAATGATCACCACATTCTCCTCCATGTACCTCCGCTAGGATTGTTTTGGACTCTTCCTTGGATACACATCGAAGTAATGGCATTGAGAACCACCGTCTGTATAATCGGCCATCTTGGATTATATATCGAGAGGCTTTTCTCAGTAGCTTTTGTCGTTCTTTTGAGTTCCCTGGTAAAGATCCATTGAGCAGATATTCTGTTATCGGAGTCATCCATGATTCTTGCTCTTGAGACGTGCTCATGATCCAATCAATATCCATCTCATCAATGATTGGAGACGACAGGATCTCCACTGGAGTTAATCCCAGAAATTGAGCTTCGCCTGTGCTAGAGTACTTTGCGAGAGAACCTGCTTTCATGTTTTCTTCTCGAGGAATGTGACTTACCATGTAATGATCGAAATCACCCAGGAGTTTCCAAGCCTTTGACAAGTAGGCGGGCAGATTTCCCCCTTTTGCTTGGAATTCCTTTTTGACTTGGCATACAATAAGCTGAGAATCACTGAATATCTGTAACGCTCGGATGTTTAATTCTTTAGCAATCCTTAAGCCAGCGATAAGGGCTTCATATTCTGCTTCATTGTTTGTTGAAGGAAATTCCAATCTTAGTGCATAGCATAATGATCGGCCTTCAGGGGTCTCAAGTACAACTCCGGCTCCAGAACAGTAGTCGTTTCTCGCACCATCGACATATAACTTCCATTGGATTGGGGAATCATCGACCGTTTCCTCCTCACTGTTACCCTTTTCTGTAATTCTGCGATGAAATCCGCTAAAGCTTGTCCATTGATTGCTTTTCGGGGATGATAAGTGATGTCATATTGACTGAGTTCAATATTCCACTTTAGAAGACGACCCGAAGTCTCAGGGCGGAACAGGACTTGCTTTAAAGGTTGATCAGTGAGGACTCTGATAGGATGAGCTTGAAAATATTGCCTCAACTTCCTAGATGCAATTAGTAGGCAATAGGCGAGTTTTTCCAACTTAGAGTAATTCATCTCTGCCCCAGTGAGTCTTTTGCTGATATAGTAAACTGGATGTTGAATCCTCTTGTCTTCTCGTATCAGCGCTGCACTTAAAGCATGAGATGATACTGCCAAGTATATAAGAAGATCCTTGCTATCACCAGGCCTAGAAAGTATTGGAGGCGTTTCCATATGGCGAATCAATTCATCAAAGGCTTTTTGGCATTCGGGACTCCAACTGAAGTTTTTCTTTCCTTTCTTTAGGGCGTCAAAGAATGGGATGCATTTATCTGTGGCTTTGGAAATGAACCGACTCAAGGCGGCGACTTTTCCATTGAGACTTTGCAATTCCTTCTTTGTTCTAAGAGCTTTGACTTCCTTTAATGCAGTAATTTGAGCTGGACTAGCCTCAATGCCCCTAGCGCTCACGATGAAACCTAAAAACTTGCCGGATTCCACTCCAAATGAACATTTTAAAGGATTGAGCTTCATTCTGTATTTTCGGAGGACTGCGAACATGTCTGCTAAATGTTCTATGTGGTCCACTGCTTTCTTAGACTTTACTAACATGTCATCGACGTAGACTTCCATAGTCTTGCCCAATTGCGGTCTGAACATAGCATTAACAAGTCTTTGGTATGTTGCCCCTGCATTCTTCAGCCCGAAGGGCATAACTCTGTAGCAGTAAAGACCAACGTCGGTGATAAAGCTCGTGTCCTCCTGATCTGGCTCATGCATCATGATCTGGTTATATCCGGAGTAAGCATCCATAAAAGATAACAATTCGTGTCCCGCTGTTCCGTCTACCAGTTGATCGATTCTGGGTAATGGGAAGCAGTCTTTGGGGCAGGCCTTGTTTAGATCTGAAAAATCGATGCATACTCTCCATTTTCCGTTGGCTTTCTTAACCAGCACTGGATTTGAAACCCAATTCGGATAGGTAGATTCTTTGATAAAATTATTCTCCATGAGCCGATCAACTTCTTCTTTTAATGCTGCCGACCTTTCTGGACCTTGGGTTCTCCTTTTCTGCTTCACAGGTGTAAATTTTGGATCAATATTTAGAGCGTGTACTGCGACTTCTGGGGATATTCCGCACATATCGGCATGAGTCCAAGCAAAAACATCCAAATTTGCCTTTAAAAAAGATATTAAGATATTCTGAATTGACGCATTAAGTTGCGAACCCACATTCAACACCTTGTTTGGGTCCATTGGGTCAACAGGTATTGGTATTGTCGTTTCCACTGGTACCACTCTATTTTCCCCTGCACTGACTTTTCTAGGATCCATCTCTTTCCTTGCTCCGCTGTGCTCGCCAGTGCAGGGTCCGCCCTGTAATTGCTACAAGGCTGGTTCTTTAATGCGGACTGGGGCTGCCGCATTCTTTCTCATTTCTCTTTTTCTGGTTTCTCGTAGCTCTGTTAGATAACATTCTCGCCCAGCATTTTGATCTCCTTTTATAACTCCTACTCCATTGTCTGTAGGGAATTTAATAGTGAGGCACCACGGGGCAAGAACAGCTTTGAACGCTGCCAGAGTTGGACGACCAAGGAAAGCATTGTAAGCAGAAAATTCGTCGACAATCACAAAAGTTAGCTTGTGGACCACTTTTCTCTCTCCTTCTCCAAGTTCCACAAACAAATCAATGGTTCCTATCGGCTGCTTTGGCTCCCCAGTGAAACCAGCGATTTTCTGCAATGAGGCTTGCACATCAGCCATAGGGATCTTCATTTGGTCGAATGTTTTCTTGAAGAGGATATTGCAAGATGCTCCACAATCAATGAGAGCTCTTCTGACAATAGCTGGCCCGATACCAGCCGAGATGACTAAAGGATCCAAGGTAGGAGCTTCAATACCTGCGGAATCCCTAGCTTTGAACACAATATCATCATCAAAAGTTCTTTGTTGCTTCAGAGGCATAGCACCTTCCAAAACGAATACATCTTCCTCGGTCGGTACATACTTCAAAGCTCGGGTATACCTTTCCATCTCACCCCAACTTCTGCCTGCTGGGTGAGGTCCTCCTGTAATGACATTGATAATGGGACTTCCAGATTCATGCCCTGCAGCCTTCTCACCTGTCCTAGGCTGATGAGCAGGAGCTTGTTGCCCCTGACTAGACGAAGCAGGATTGTTGCTATTCTTTTTCACAAATTGCTGCAGCTTGTTTTCCCTTAGCAACTCTTCAATCAGATTTTTCAACTGGCGGCATTCGTCGGTCTCGTGACGGGTTGATTATGGAAGCGGCAGAACTTCCCACTCTGTATAGCCTTTTTCCTGGTCCTTAGAGGAGGAGGTTTAGGAAAGTCAACAGAATCTTTAGTGGCAAGGTAGATACGTTCCGGCGTATCTGATAAAGGAGTATACTCTGATGGCTTGAAGGATCGGGGCTTCTTCAGATTACTCTGCTTCTTCCCATTGTTATTTCCCTTTTTTGCCCTACCGATTCATTCTTGCGTGGAGCAATAGTGTTGTCTTCAGCTTTTTCCAATACTGCCTTTACCGGTACGGGACGGCTTTCCAAACGTATGAATTCATCTGCTTTTTTATAGAATTTTTCAAGAGAATTTGGTTCCTTCATGTTTAGCCATTTCCCAAATTCGCTCGACTTGTCGATGGCCCTCATTAGATAGGTCAAAATCATCCGTGGTTCTGCATTGTCTACCTCGGCAGTGCTATATTAAAGCGATTCAAGAAAGATCTGATAGTTTCACCCGGATTCTGTTCTAAACTTGACAATGACATAATATCTTTGGCTTTTGAAGCGTATAGTCTGAACTGCTCCTTGAACATCCGGGTTAAGTCAGAAAACTGATCGATAGATCGGACTGGCAGTTTGGTGAACCAAAGTAGAGCTACACCTTCCAGGTATACAGTAAAATATCGGCACTTTATTTCATCAGAAGCCCTGGCACCTGTCATGTGCCAATCATACTTATACAAAAATTCGTTCGGATCACTTGTTCCTTTGTAAGCAGGAATGGTTGGAGGGACAAACTTCCTTGGGAATTCAGCCTTTAAGATTTTCTCAGTAAATGGAGTTTTACTTGGGGCAAAACCCCATTCTTTCTCGTCCTCAACCCTCTGCATACTCTCTTTCATGATTTGTCGGACCATCCCAGAAAGATACTCCTCATCATGTCGAGTTCTAGATCGACCAACCTCAGGAAGTGTTTGTTCAAAGGGGCTAGCAGCCCTTTCAGGAGCATTCCTTTCTTCAGCATCATGAATGTTGCCAGCAAAATTCCTTTCATTACCTGCCGGTTGACGGTTTGCCCCAAGCAAATCGTTCAACCTATTCAGAATTAGGGCATTCTGGGCATTCTGAGCCTCGAATTGTGCGTTTTGGGCATTTATCTGTTGGTTCAGCCCTAAGATTGCAGCATCCAGCTCTGCCTTTGTAACTCCGACAGCTGGATTGGCTTGATTCGATATAGGGGAAGCGGAGGTTCCCTCTTGAATATTCCCAGATCTGACAGATCTACTTTTCCTTCCAGGAGCCATAATCTCGGATAGACTTCTGGTTTTCAAGGAAATTCTCTCTACAAACCTCTGTGAAGCAATGATGATAATTCACCTGAGTTCAATTCTCAGTGAAAGCACCAAAAATTTTAACGCTAAAATTTGAACGCTAACACCCCGGTGTATGAAGTGAGATTGTGAAAGCACCACCCGATAGCTCGGGAACAGATTATAAGCAGATAATAGTGAAAAAGCAGTAAACAACAGCAATTTTATAGTGGTTCGGCTTAAGAGAGAGCCTACGTCCACTTTGAATATCTTTATTGACGATTTGATTACAAGTCAATGCAGTTACACTTTGATTACAACACACTTTGAGTTTCAAGTGACTTAGAACAAGTAGCCTAAACTTCAATGTCGATCCAAATCTTTGAACACATGTTAGACATGTTTGATTTCTTCGTGAAGTTCCTTGAAGGTGTTGAAGTGGTTCAGAATGTAGCAGAGTAACGGCGCTTGAAATGAATCAGCCAAAAGTCCTTTTCTAGTTGGAACTAGGGTCGTATTTATAGGCATTTTTCGGAGTTAGGTCATAGGTCGTGACCGACCTAGGTTAGGTCGTAGGTCGTGGCTGACCTAAGATGCACTGATTCCTCTTTCACAAGAACACGCATGCTGATTTGTACAAGTCCTAGGTCGCGAGCGACCTATCCCCCTACGGCACAGTATAGGTGACTTCTTTACTCAGGTATTTTAGGTCGTTAGCGACCTATCCTAGGTCGTGAGTACTTTTCTTATAGTTATAACTGGAGTCTTTAGGTCGCGACTTCCCTTAGGTCGCGAAGCTTGATAGGTCGAAGCATCTTCTGAGTCGCAGCCTTCCTTAAGTCGCAGCTCTCTGTTAGGTCGCGGAGCTTCATAGGTCGCGGCCTCCTTTAGGTCGCCGCTATTTTTTAGGTCGTTCTCCTTTTTAGGTCGAGCCATTTTCTAGGTCGTGGAGTCTTCTTAGGTCGTTATAACCTTTAGGTCGCCGCTATTTTTTAGGTCGTGGCCTCCTTAGGTCGCAACTACTTCTAGGTCGCTTCATTAGTTAGGTCGCTGGCAGTGGGGAGTTAACAATATATTTCTATTTTCAATCCTTTGAAAATAGTTTCAAAACCATCTTTCTTTTCAGGATAAACTTTCCCAAATATTTTCTATCTCCTCTGAAATCACCAAGCACAAAACTAGATTTCTAAAATAATTTAAAACACTTTACTTTGAAATATACTTTAAAACAGTTAAGTTAAAACTACTTCGATAATTTGTTAAAAATACATATTATATAAATATTTGAAAATAAGGTTACTTTATAAAATATAAAGCCAGGTTTTCACTTTTAAAACAAATACTAAGTCACTTTTTAAATAATTACTACTATAATAGATTTGAGAAAATACTTACTTTAGAATTTAAATATTAGAAACAATAAATTTTACAAAACTTGCCTCCTTTAAAAAAAAATTAAAACATTTAATTTATATTTAAAATTTACTTTATAAACGTACTTGGTTATTCAGGGAGGATTTCCAATCTCAATCACTCAAATCAATTCTCCAAATTGATTCCCTATTTATTCCCTTTGAAATAAATTTCTTTACTTACTCAATTCATTTCAACATTCATTTATTATGGACTTTATTATTATTATTAGTTTCTGTTTGATTTTTAAATCTTTAACTGGAATATACAAATTTCAACTTCTTCCAAATTTCTTCTTCATCCTTTCCAATAAATTGAACCTTAAATTTTAAATAAATGTTTTATTCTTTAAAATAATAACACTAAAATTTAAAATTCATTAATCTTCTGATTATTTCAAATTTCCCTTATTAAACTTAAGATTTATTTATTAAAATTTTAAAATCACTTTATTTCTTTCCAATGCATTCTTACCTTCATTCTACAATTATTTCACTTGCAGATTTCACTTCTTTTATTTTCATTTCCAAAAATCAAATTTTATATAATTTTGGTAATTCATTATACCCAATGATATTCATTCTAACTATACCATTCATTACCTCAACCATCCATAAAATCAACACGGGATATCAAAGATTCAGAACACAGGATATTCAATAATCTAAATAATTTCGAGGGCTCCAGTTAGATCCCTCCAACCTGTTTTCCCTGCATCCAAAGATGTTAGCACAATAATATGCCAATTCCAGAATATAACATAGTATAGCACACCAACCAATCCATTCAAACGATTATTTAGATTTAATCATTTATATTTATATTTATATTTAAACTGAGTGAGATTAACTCACCTTTGATTTCTAGTTTGCCAATCCGATCCAAATCGGTTGGTTCTTCCCGAATTTTGAGCCTTGAATACACATTATAGGATTTATTAATATTTAAATCGATCAAACAATTAATTATCATTTAATAGATTTACTTAACTAACTTTGTAATTTAAACTAATGGTTCTCCTTCTAAAATCTTTTAGTACTCGTTTAGATTAATAAAACAAATTAATCACTAAATTCATTATTTGAAAAAAATTTGTAACATTTTAAAATGTAGATATTTATATTATTATTATTATTTTTCCAATATCTTATAATAAAATTTATACTTATTGTTTACCAGTATATACATATTTTATTAACCCGAATTGTTATCATATCACAATTTAAATCATCTAATGAACGAAAAGGATATCAACAGCTTGATTAAGTAAATAAATAAATAAATACAAGTGTTTAAACTAATTTTACCTCAAATCGAACAAGATGAAATATCAGTACAGCTATGAACGAGGCCAAACTCGATGCTCTTGCCTCACGTTCGTCGGCGATGCCGACATCCCCACGCGCCTACATCCCGCGACATGAACTCGCCGACCACACAAGATTCCCTCTGCCCCTTCACGTACGCGACTACCACGAGCACGACGCTCGAAAACCCTAAGTTGCACGATCCTGAATCCCCAAACTCGATCGCCTCCTTCCATACGCGTCTCTCCAGCTTCAATTGCCGCCGCCGCTCCTTGGCTTCAATTGCATCTCCCTTCATCGCATGATTCACAGTCGCACGAACTCCTCTTTAAGTCGCGACGAAGTTCGTGATGTTTGCAGCTATTTTATTCGATCGCTGCCCCATCCCCCTTTTTTATTTTACGGCCGATTGATTTTTTTTTTTGTATATGAGATTGATATGAAATGAAAAGAGCTCGGCCCCCCTTCTTTTCTTTCTTTTTTTTAAACGAGAGGATTAACGATAGCTTACGAACGAAGCCATGTTATATATTTTTATTTTTATTTTTATTTTTATTAGTGAATCTTCCAGTGTAAGGCTTGTTTGATTATGATATGGCCTTAAGAACGGTTGTAAATATTTAAAAAGAAAACGTGTTTAAGAAGGCACCGATGGCATTTATTTGATAAAATTTCAAACCGAACAAACCATTGCTAAATACAAATTTACAACTTCTATTACGCTCGGTAATATCAATATAAATCCTACAAGCCATCAAATTTTTTTTTTAGTCTTAGAATTCCAGATTCAGTATTATACCCAACGCCAAATTATTTAATTCAACAATTTAATTGTCAAATAATTTGTGATATCCGTAATTCAAGTTAAAATTACACTATTGAATATTTAAAATCGATTAAATATTCCGATTCAAATTGCTTAAAAATTCCGGGTCGTCACACTTTGCTTCCTGGGGTAAACGATACTGTTGACAAGCCACCTCTTGGTTTCATCGCAGTTAATCGTCAGATGTGTTAGAATGGAGCTATTCCTCTCTTTAACGAGTTTCTTCGACAGCTCCTTCTCCAATTGACTATCTCTCCCTTCCAGTTGCAACCCAATGGCTATGCCATCTTGATGGGACTATGTGTACTGTTCAGGAGGACACTCGACCGTCTTCCAAGCTTTGAAGAAATTTGTTACTTATGCACATTTGTGAAGAATAAAGATCATCCTCCTATAATACTCGTTAGAAGCGCAAGGAATCGCTAATTGATCACCGATCTTCCCAAAAGCGCCTATGGGTTTCTAGACCAATTTTTCTTCGTTCGTTGCCCCCTAGGATTCTACTGCATTTGGAAAGTAGGAAGTAAGCTTGTGTATCTCCGTTCTTTCCGTTTCTGAACTTTCCAAAATCCGAATTGTTAAGTGCTAACTTCATTCTTCACCTTTACAGCACTTTCTCCTCTTTCTAAAGGTTCCAGCCATAAGCCAATTTTTGAAAGACTAAGTGCTATGGTGGTTGAGGAGAGAAGCATCCAATTTTTGCTGAAGGACGAATTTTTGCATCAATTCATATTTTTGCATTCTTCCCGGTCTACCCAGCTTCATGATGCCCCTGGTTCTCAAGCAGAGACTCCAGATGCCCAACTTCTGCCAAAGAACCTACACCGAAGGAACCTACTGCTGAGGCTTCATTTGTGAAGTGTTCTTATTCCGTTGACGTTGCGGGGTCATCCGTCAAATCTGTACTTCCCCCGGTTATCGAAGAAGAGGAACCTCCTCAACACTCCGGGAAGGCTGCTGATGAAGGAGCTGAGAGAAAGAGTCCCGCTAGGCATGATAGTGATGACATTTTTGAGGGGTTGAGCGACTTGGTGGTTACTTCACGTGAGCTCTTAAAAGATGATACTGCTGCTTCTAAACCTGCTTCTCCAGCAGTTGAAGTGACATCTGTTTTGCAAACAACTCCATCAACCCAAGAGATAACTCTTAAGCCGAAGAGTGGTTTGTTGCTCGATGCGCATAGTTCACGCGCCACACACACTTAGGATTTTAGCAGCTTTGTGCACTTTACTTCTTTGCTTTGAAAAAATTCTTAACTTATCTCTTCTTTATTTTCAGGTTATCTAATGGGACGCGGCGGCTCGTATTATGTTGATTTTTAGCGCTATGGAAGGCGCGACTCTTATGATCCCAAGCGGTATCTTCCTACCCTGAGGGAAACTGATGAAGAAAGAGCCGTAAGAAAAGCTCGTGAGAGGCGGGCTTATGAGGAGCGCTATGGGAGAAGGGATGAACGACATGATTCTTCCCAGAGAGGTGATGATTTCCACAAAAGAAAATCTCCTGATGACAAAGGGAAAAGTCAAATCGCTGAAGATCCAAGTAAACGGGCCAAGCGTAGTGAAAGGCTGGAGTCTGAAATTTCTGAAAAGCCCGCTGCTCCCATCTCTTTGGAAATCCCTTCCAGCTATCATGCCCTTCAAAGAGCTGATATTCAAACGATCGTCAACAGACCTCCATATCAAATTCAGAATGCCCCGCCTGCACTTCAAAGCCGGTTTCCACATTGGTGTTTAAAAGGAGTGCGCTTCCACTTGGACTTGATTCCTATTGACAAGCAAGCCATGCTAAGGAATCTCGACGCTGTTAAACTTGACATCGAGAGAATGTCTGCATGGAAGAAGCTAATTGATGAGCATCAACGGGTGAATCGCTTAAATCTTGAAGCAATGTTAACCATGGAGAGCGATAAGTCCGAGTGGAAGAAAACTCTCGACCAGCATAATGCAGAGATGAAAAACATCACCGCTTACAATGAGAAGCTTGAAGCGGAAATTGAGAAACTCAAAGAAGAGCTTGCCACTTCTTCCACTTCCTATACTCAAAAGGAAGAAGTGCTTCAAAAACAGGTGAGAGATGCTCATGCCGACCAAAGAGACGTTGAAGCCAAATTCGAAGCACAGCAGAAAGTTGTAGAAAGCTACCGAACTGATGTTGCTTAGTTGCGAGAAAAAACCAGCTCCCAGAACTTGGAGATTGAAATGCTAAGAGCTCGACTTTCTGAAGTTGAAAAAGAGCATGATGAAGCTATCGCCGGCAAAGCAGCAGCGAAGGAATCTCATGAAGCCACCAAGGCCAACATCAGCTCTACCTTATTCGAGTTTTATATATATAGTGTCTTGGGGCGCGATAGCCTTTCGTTTTTGGGTCCAAAATACGAGATTACCTTAGTCGAAGTGTGGGAAACCGCACTTGATATGCTTGCAGGCGCTGGCTATGCTGAAGCAGGTCTTGAGGCACACTATCTGAATGATGCACTTGCTGCCCCTGCCAAGGGGAAGAAGCAACTTGCTAAAGAGCGAACCAGAACAGCGAAAGGAGAACCTTTAGGGAAGGCACACTCGACCGACCCGACTCTTCCTTCGGTTTCGACCGACATTGATATCATTGGCTCCGGTTTCCATTCTTCGCCTCCTGCCAAAGCTGACATTGAAATTGTAACTGCTCATACTGGAGATGAGGCTCAAGAAAGCACTGAAGCACAAGGCTTTGAAGTTGACGTGATAAAGCCAACTTCTCTAGGTAACTTCAACGTTGATTTAGCTCAAGTGGACTTCTTGTTCGTTTCTCATGAGCTCGATGAACTTTTTGATTATTATTTAAGCCTTGACACGCCACTATCTCCTCTCTTTGCGGGGAATACTGACTTTAACTTCTCTTCTTCTGTAGTGAAAACGCCAAGTGCTGCACAGAATACTCCTTTTCCAGTTGTTCCACCTCCATCTCTTCAAATTACGCCTCCTTCTGCTTCTCAACCGGGGTCACAAGAAGAATTGATAGAAGCTCTTCAAGGCTTGGATAACCCTGCCGCTTCACAAGAGCAGAAGGCTGAGGAACTTGAAGAAAGTCAAAAGACTCTGGAGCAATTTCATGATGACATAAAGCTGTCTGCACTTATCACTCCAGGCAGCGAGTCTTCTTCAAGGAAGAAGGGGAAGCGTATAACTTCGAAGAAGAAAAGTAGAAGCACTTATGCTAGCGAAGAGAAGGCGGAAGTAGACCCAGCTGTAACTTATCTCCTTCTTCCTTGACCCATCCAGGCCGGCTCCCAATGTTAACCATTAGGCCAAGCGAGGGCTCTAAAGGTGGCGGGAAGAAGAAATAATGATTCTCATTCTATCCTTCTTGTTTTGCTTTTTGCTTGTACATAAAGGCTTGTATTGACCAGAATTTGTGCGGCCACCGGTCCACGCTCTTTTGAAACCTGCACGTGTATAAAAAAATTATAGTATGGAATGGAATGATTCTTTTTATTTGTGCAATCTTTTGACTGTATTTGTGAATGCATTTATTCCTTATTTTCGCATAAGTTCCTTAACAGTGATATTGCAATAAGTTTGCGATATGTTGCTTGAGCATTGCTTTTATTAATGTGGCTATATTGTATTGTATTGCCCCTATGCCATGGCTTATTGCAATTTATTTCATTTGATAAAACTTTGGAGAACAGTTCTTCTGTTTCGAGAAGACTTGTACTCTTAAGTTGGGGAACAATTCTTCTCTTTCGAGAAGACTTGTACTCTTAAATTGGAGAACAATTCTTCCATTTTGAGAAGGCTTGCACTCTTACTTTAGAGAATAATTTTTTCCAATTTGAGGAAATGTTACTCTGCTTTAGTAGAGTGTTCCTTATATTGGAGAAGTCTTCTCTCTTTTTTGTTTGAAAAAGTTTTTACACTTCACTTTCGGAGAGAGTCACTTTTGTTTTTGACGAGTGGATTCTCTTACATGGTGAAGTGTTGTGCCTCCGAAGAGGGCTTTTGTTTGTGCCTCCAGAAAGGGCTTTTTTGTGCCCCTGGAGAGAGGGATTTTTTGTTTGTGCTTCTGGAGAGAGGGCTTCTTGTTTTTTCCCTATACGTGGGGAACCGGGCCTCCAAAGAGGGCTTTGGCACTTCAACTCTAGTGAAGTGGGCCTCCGAAGAGGGCTTTTGGCACTTCAACTTTGGTGAAGCGGGCCTCCGAAGAGGGCTTTTGGCACTTCAACCCTGGTGAAGTGGGCTTACGAAGAGGGATTTTGGCACTTCAACTCTAGTGAAGTGGGCCCCCGAAGAGGGCTTTAGGCTCTTCCCCCTTGTGAGGAGAAGAGGGCCTCCGAAGAGGGCTTTTGTCTCTTCCCCCTTATGAGGAGAAGAGGGCCTCAGAAGAGGGCTTTGGGTGGTTGGCTTGCCAGAAAGGTTGTATCTCATGGTTAAGTGGATCCACGGGGCAGACGCAAGCTATCCAACTGGATGTTTGTTTGCACAAACGATCGCAATCAGCTAGCAAGGGCATGGTGCCTCCTCTTTGGGAAGTTGCCCCTCCGGTGGTTCCACCAACCTTTTTTGTTGAGAGGCAGGACTCCTTTTTGGCTATTTTCTGTCTGCTCGCCCTTATGTGTTCGTCATTTGCTCATTAGCGATTCCCTGTTATCATTTCCAAGCACATGTTCCCTTCTTTTGAAAGTAGTTTGTCTTATCCAAAGAAGTGTACTTCATTGTTAAGTGAGTCCGACGTAATCACTAATTGTTTGCATGAAGCACTCCTTATATAGAATTTGGAATCGGGAATTTTTGTGGCTTGACATTTGTTTATTGAGTGATTTCAGGGATCGCTTGGCCTTGTGATGGGTAAGCTTTGTTTTAAGGGCCTGCAATGTTAAATCGACATTTTAGCAATACATTTAAAGTATCTACACATCGAGACAAAACAGGCATTTAATAATAGGAGAGAACACAAGATCTATAGAGGTTCGGCCAAGAATTGGGCCTACATCCTCTTTAATAAATCTTGTGTGAATCAATACAAAAATGATACATCCATAACCATATTACAAATTTAAGCATTGCTTTTAAGTGAAATATGGATGCAAGTGGTCGCTGTTCTAGGCTTCCGGAATTGAATCTCATCAGTACTTGGAACCGACAAGACTTTCACAGGGACCAATCCCAATACTTGTGCTTGGCCAGAGCTTAAATACTTTGCGAGAGAATTTGCCTTCATGTTTTCTTCTCGAGGTATAAGGCTTATTGTATAATGATTAAAAACATCAAGAAGCCCCCAGGACCTTTGACAAGCAAGCAGGCAAATTTCTTCCTTTAGTTTGAAACTCTTTCTTGACTTGGCATAGAACAAGCTAGGGCATATCTCAAGGCATAAGCGTATCTTTCCATCTCATCCAAACTTGTACCCGCTGGGTGAGGGGGCCCTATGATAGCATTAATGATAGGCCTCTCGGACTCCTGCGTTGCAGTTCTCTCACCTGAGCCGGATTGATAAGCGAAAACTTTTTGCCCCTGAGTAGATGAGGTTGGGTCGTCTCTATTTCTCTTCACATATTGTTGAAGTTTATTCTGGCTCAACAGCTCCTCAATCAAACTCTTTAGATAGCGACATTCATTAGTGTTATGTTCGGGTTGATTGTGGAATCGACAGAATCTTCCATTATGTGCAACATTTTTCCCAGGCCTCAAATTAGGTGGTTTAGGGTATTTGACAACATTCTTGGTTGCGAAAAAGATATTCTCTGGCGTATCAATTAAAGGAGTAAAATCTGAAAGTTTAGAGTTGCGAGTTTTCTTCGCATCTTTTTGCTTCTTTCCATTGTCATTTTTCCTTTTTTGACCACCGAATTCCTTTTTCCTAGAGGCAAAGTCGTTACTCTCAACTTGTTTCACGACTACTTTTGCCGACACAGGGAGGCTTTCTGGGCGCAAAAATTAATCGGCCTTCTTGTAATATTTTTCAAGTGAATCAGGCACTTTCATTTTTAGCCACTTTCCGAGTTCACATGATTTGTCAACGGCTTGCATTAAGTAAGTGAGAATCATCCGAGGCTCCGCATTGTCAACTTCAGCTAAGGCTATATTGAAGCGGTTTAAGAAAGACTTGAGAGCCTCTCCTGGGTTTTGTTCAAGGTTGGATAGTGACATTATGTCCTTGGCCTTCGTAGCATATAATCTGAATTGATCCTTGAATTTATGAGTGAGGTCAGAGAATTGATCCACAGAACGAACTGGTAGCTTCATAAACCAGAGCAGGGCCACTCCTTCCAAATACACTGGAAAGTATCTGCACTTGATCTCATCCGATGCTTTGGCTCCAGTCATATGCCTATCATACTTGTACAAGAACTGGTTGGGGTCGCTCGTTCCCCGATAAGCTGGAATAGTAGGAGGAACAAATTTCTTCGGAAATTTAGCTTTCAGAATTCTTTCAGTAAAAGGAATCTTACTTCGAGCAAACCCCCAGTCATTCTCATATTCTTCCCCTTGCATACTTTCCTTCATAATCTGTCGAACCATTTCCGAGAGATATTCCTCATCATTTAGAGGCTCTGCGGAACAGACTTCATCCATTTTCTCGGATGTTTGCCTGGACAAACGTTCGCGGAGAGTCGATTGTGGCCTTGATCCTCCAGCCTGGGAAGGTGCCTCTTCAGCGGGGCTAACTACCTTTTGAGTAATATTCCTTTCATCAGGATTATGAACATCATCAGCAAAGTTTTCTTCATTATTCACTTGTTGACGGTTAGCTCCCAACAAAGCATTCAACCTTTCAAGCATTAAAGTGTTCAGGGCTTTCATTTGCTGATATAACCTAGACACTGCAGCATCCAACTCTGCCCGTGTAATTCCAGCACTTGGAGCTGCGTGACTTAACGAAGGAGAAGTGGCAGTATTTTCGTGGGCATCACCGGGTCTAGTAGATCTGCGCTTTCTTCCAGGAGCCATGATCTCTGGTAGACTTCTGGTTTTGAGAGAGATTCTTTCCACGAACTTTTACGATGCAATGATCAAAACACCCTGAGTTCAATTCTAAGTGAAAGCACCAAAAATATTAACGCTAAAATTGAACGCTAACACCCCGGTGTAAGTAGTAAAAATGTGAAAGCACCACCCGTTGGTACGGGAACTAGAAATATGTAGAAGATCACAGAAAATCAAGTAAAGAGACAACAGTTTTGTAGTGGTTCGGCTTCAAGTTAAGCCTACGTCCACTTTAATCTCCTTTATTGCTGATTCAATTATAACTTATACGACAATCTCCGATTACAACACCACTTAGACAAGTAGTTAGAACTTCGATGTAGAAGAATTCTTCAAATTCATATTGGATGTATTAGATCTCTTCTTGAAGTTCGTTGAAGTGTCTTTCGTGTTTGAAGTGTCGGAGGAGTCGAGAAAATAGCAAAGTGTAGGCGTTCCAAAAGTGAGCCCAAAGGTCCTTTTTCAGTTGGAGTAGGTGGGGTATTTATAGGGACAAATCTGGACAAGTCGTAGGACGTGAGCGACCTAGGGATAGGTCGTAAGTCGTGAGCGACCTAGGGATAGGTCATAAGTCATGAGCGACCTAGAGAGCATGGGCTACGGCTTAACAGGGCTGCACTTGGTCAATTGAACAAGTTGGTAGGTCGTAGCGACCTAGGGAGAAGCGGCATAGAAGGTGCGACATAAGGATTTGTCTCGGTCGGCTTAGGTCGCGAGCGTCCTAATGAAGAGGTAGTATGCACGTGGCCTTACTCTGTCTTAACCCGTTAGGTCGCTAGGTCATTAGGTCCCTTAACTTGCTGCTCTTGTCAGCTCGTTGGACCAATAGCTTGTTAGGTCGCAGTCCTTGCTGAGTCACTTTATGCATTAGGCCACTAGGTCGTATCTATTAGGTCACTCATGCTTTAGGTTGTTAGGTCGTATCTGTTAGCTCGCTCATGCTTTAGGTCATTAGGTCGTTTCCGCATTTAGCTCGTTAGATCCTTGAGTCGTGGAAAAGAGGAGTTAACAATTTGGTATTATTGTGTCTTCCTCACTGTCTGTAATATTTGTTTTTACGTAACAAGAATTGAAAAACAATTCACTTCGAAGAGCAGTCGGTGAGCTAGAAAAAGCCGTTGATCATGTCTTGTCGCTTTTAAACAAACAAAAGGTCTGTTATACAATTATTTATATATATATATATATGTGTGTGTGTAGGATTATTATTTCATCCTCATATTACTAATTTCATGTATACAACAAGAGGAAAAAATGTTTTCCTACCAAATTTTCTGCTTGGAATAATAGGTTGCTCAAAAGCATAAAAAATGAATTAGAGATTCAGCATATTCGAAGAAGCATTCTAATTAATAATATGCATGGGGACGAAGATGCATCTCTAAAGGTGACAGTTAATGAAACGAATGAAGAATTGGAGGAAGATATGGAGGAGTTGAAGTATCATAAAGAACTAAACAAAACTTAAGTTGTTAAAGAATGCACAATTAACGATGACTGACAAGATGCTCGTAAGGAGATTATCATGGTAAAAACTATGTATCTATATGTTTTCTCAACCTTCTAAGATGAAATTTCTATATACAAAATTTTTACCATGATAATCTCCTTCGGAGCATCTTGTAACTCATCATTAATTATGCATTCTTTCATATTACATTTACTATAACTCTTTAACATACTACATGTATAATTTTTCTTCCAATTATTCATTCATTTCACTGTCTCTCACCTTTTGAGCTGCATCTTCTTCCCCTTCCATATGCTTAATCAGAACATTTCTTCAAATCTGCTGAATCATTAATTCTTTTTATTGCATTTGATCAAGCTGTTTTTCCATGCTGAAGATTTTGTATAATGCCTTTATTTTCCTTTCCCTGTATAAACACAATTAGTTACAGGAAGAAAAATAATTATCGTACACACATACACACACAAATAATTGTATAATAGACCTCTTGTTTGTTCAAAAGCAACAAGACATGTTTGACGACTTTTCTTGCTCTCTGACTATGTAACAACCCTGAATTTTGTGATTTATTTTAATTGTTTATTTTGATTATTTTATTTGAAAACTTTGTTTTATTTATTAAAATGGGTAAAATTTTTTATTTTAAACATATATTTAATTTTTTGCGAATTATAATTTCAAATCTGAATAAATAGGATATTTCTAGAAAAGTGGATTTTTGGTCAATCTGGTCAAAATTTTACTTTTAAATTTAAAATTTAACTATTTGAATTCTTGAATTTTATCCTTTATTATGAAAATAAATTTAATTTCAAGAATACTACTTTTCCTTTAGTTGAAACCCGATTTATATTAACAAAGTCAGGCTTTTTACAATATTGGGTGTAAATTGATTTATTTAATAAAATTATCTATTTTAATTTATATAAATAATATTTTTATTTGTCAAATCATGTTCTAATACGTATTATATGACATGTTAGGTGTACATTTCATTTTAAAATATTTTTAAACTGATGTTAGAATTTTTCCAAAATTTATTGCACTTATTTCCTTATTTTAATGGCTGGTTTCTATTTTTCTGCTATTTTCTCCATTTAAATTATATTTAATAAAATTTATTTATTTAGTTTGGTGCATGCATTTTTTTTGTGTTCTCACATTTTTTTATAAATATTTTTCATGTACATAAATTTTTTCCAAAACTAGCTGCATTTATTTTCAAATTTTTAAGACTAGTTTGCAATTTTTGCTGTTTTTCTTAATTAAATTATATATAATTAATATTTATTTTTTTATTGTTCTTTATTTGCTAAATTTTCGTGTTTTTATCTGAATTTATATACATTTTCATCTATTTAAAAATTGCAAAAGAAATGGAGATTTTTGAAGAGTTTTTGTGACTTTTGTTATTTTTTGACCTTTTGTATTCGCACCTCTTCATTTTCAACCATCACCTTTTCATTTAATTTGCTGCCATAACTCCATTCCTTCAGCCGGCCACTTCTCTCGTATCATTTTCACGTGAATTATCTTTCTCATCATCAAAAAAGTTCGGCCTCTTCTTTGTGGAAAAAAAATTAGTAATCTTTCTTTTCTTTTTCATTTTTCTTCCTCTTCTTTGTGGAAAAAACTTTGGTAATCTTTCATTTCTTTTTCACTTTTCTTCCTCTTCTTTGTGGATTTGCACTTTCTCTCTCTTCACCTTTAGAATCGGCCTGCCATCTCCATCAATTGTGCCACCTCCACCACCACCTGAGCCAGTCACCACCACCTCCTTCTCGCTGGCCATCCCAAGACAAGCCACCCTAGGTTGTAGATACATATGAAAATGCAACCAAACCTCACTTGAACAACCATAGCCGATTACCTTAGTTCCCACCACCACAAACTCCACCTTGGCCGCCACTTGCCCAACCATCTCCATCCCCTACCTGACCTGACACAACTTACATATCATCCCCTGACCCCGCCTGAACCTGGTCGTGCCCATGATTGCTTTGGTCGAGCTTATATGTTGCATGAATCCTAGGTTGTGTTGCCTTGTGTTTCCTTAGCTTGTTGTTTCATAGCACCTATGTCTCCACAATCATCAAACCCATGTAGGGCGACCCATTTGGATCCAAACCTGATCCAAACTCTCACCATAGCCGTGTGTTTCTGACCCAAGGCTGAAGCACAGGTGTTGAAAACAAGTGCAAATAATTTTAGCTTTGTTTTGTGCATTCATTTCTAGCTTTGCTTAACTGAATTTGGGTAGAAAACTTACGTAGATTTTTTTGTTTGTTTGAATGTATTCAAGGTGATTAATCTTTGGCTCTCCCAATCTCAAATCTCATTCATGCTTTTACACCTTCGAAGATCTCAGTTTGTGTGGTTCAGTTGTTGTCTCAAGCTTATACCAGTGAGTTTTTCTCACCAGACAGTTTTGTACTTATATAACTAGTTAATCGATCACATTTGAATCTGTAAAATGCATCACCATGTTATATCTGCTATGTTATGATCATATGAGGTTCACCCATGCTTATTTACCTGGTTACATCATATATTACTATTATTTTATGTTGTTCCGCTATTTATACAAGTTTATCACACTGCAAGTTCCTTTTGGATTAGAATCACTATAGGTTGAAATCGTACATACCCAAACTGACTTTAGAATTGGGGAAAATCATTATGGGCTAAAATGATAGGCCTGAAAGATTTTCAATTATTTCATTTTACTTGGGACTGCGGTTTTGAAATTATAAAACCCGAGTTTTCTTTGCAAATTACGGGTTGAAATGATATATTACCCGCATCACTTTACCTAGTGTAGAAAATGATATACAGACCCGTGTTTAAAATATATTTTTCTAAAAATTTTAAAATATTTTAGAAATGTAAATATTATAATATTTTGATTTAAACTTAATTAAAAATGATTTTTGTAAAGTATTTTGATTTTTCTGAGAATTTGTAAGTGAAATAAATTAATGATGAAGTGGAAATTTGAAAAATATTTTTTTTAGAAATTTTGATTTAATTATAAATGGAATTTAAATTAAATATGAAAATAAGATAAATCTATGATATTTTGAATTAAACGAATTTAAAATGATTTTATAAGATATTAATGGATTTTGAATAAGTTAAAATGTGAAATAAATGAATATTGAGTTGAATTTTGAAATATAACTTTAGTTGGAAAATTGTGAATTTTGTTTAAAACTGAATTTTAAAGTTAAGTAAATAAAATGAAAAATAAATTATATTTTGAAATTTAAACTTAAGTGCTAAGTTAAAAAATTAATAATATGAATTGAAATTTGGAATTTAATAAATGAATTATTATTAAATATTAATTTTTGAATGGAAATTTAAGTTTATAAAATCATGAATTTAAGGAAAATTAAATAACGATTATAAAAGTGAAAAATATATGATTTTATAAGTTTGAAATTGTTTAAATGTAAATTTAATGGTTTACGAAATTATATTGGATATTTGAAAGTTAATTAACATCATTTTTGAAATGCTATTATTTCTAACGTAAATGCTTTTACATCATTTGTAAATGCTGTAGTTGACATAAATGAACAAAATGGCTACATTTTAATAAAGGGTTATTATAGCAATTTGTAAGTGCTGTAATTGCTAAATTTAACTAAGTTTCATTTGGTACTAAAGTAACCCTATTACAGCATTTTAAATGTAAATTGAACTGTTTTAAAACATAACCTTCCGTAGCATTTTTCTAATTGCCGCGAAAGGTGAATTTTCACTCTTTTGATAAATTTCATTGAATAATTGAACTTTGAGAAGTTTAAAATTTTGGAAATTTAATAATTTAATTATTAAATATAATAACTTCATTTTTATGATTTAAAATGAAGTAATTTGTTTCGAAATATAAACTATTTTGAAATGTGTGTTGAAATGGTAAAATGAATAAATGAATATGGTTTGGAAGATATGATATTTTGATATTTTGAAATGGATTTTGGATGATATTGAATTTTGAAATTATTTCTGATTTTGAAGTATAAATTACTATTTTAAATTTTAACCACGGGATGTATTTAATTTATAGTTTAACTGATCCTAAAAGGATGGGCGATCCAATGCATCCTCTAAGTTATTTGCATTTCTACTACAGTTCACTTGAGTTGGTTTACATTGTATAAGTATATATGTCCTGACTCGTGTGTTTTTGTTTTACTTTACGCTCGGGTAGGCCTGATTATTTATAGCTTAGCTTTCGATTTCTTTTTTGAAGCTAGGAATCGTTGGAGAATCAGCTTGAATAGTTATCTATTCCCTTTCAGTTTCAATTGTTCTATTTCAGTTCCGGTATTTATAAACTACTATGTATTTGAGATTTCTATTATATACGGTTTTCAGACTGATATAATGTATTATGTTTAGAGAGTTTGTTATAGTAGATTCATGAACTACTTTGGTATTTTAATTTCCGCTGCGAGTTATTCTGACATTTCTGTGTCTTCGATTCTGTGATTGTATTTCATTTGCACCAATTTATTTACAATGCTGTATTTTGAGCAATTCAAGTCCGGCATGTGTGGATGCGAATAGCTAAAAATATCGGGTTATTACAGTTGGTTTCAGAGCTTTGGTTTTTAGGCAAACCATAGCCTGTGGAGCAAAAACTCATTAGAGATAGGGTAGAAATACCCTAGAATGAGTGAAATCAATCTCAGAATCCTATCTTTGTGAGAGAACGTATTTTCGACGTATAAAATGATTTCCAAATGATTTTTAAAGGATTTTCAAAGATTATTTTGGTATAAAAATTTTCTTATTTTGAAACCAAGATTTTCTAAATTTCATTCCTTCTGTATCCATATTGTTAGAAATCTCTTGGTTAGGGTTCTTATCGATTAGGATTCCTTGAACTTTGGAATGCTCCCATTTGTTCTGGAATCCCTTCTTGTTATCCTTATTTTATCCTTTTGATTTTGGAGCATTCCGTAACTCCACTTTGGAATGACCTCTCTAAGGATCGAAGATTCCGCCAGTCTTTGAATGATTTGTAAAGGGGTGAACATCCTTTACAATTGTCATTTTCACCAGAGATTTCTATATCCTCGGTTTACGATGTTATCTATCACCTTCTCTATCCGGATTCTATCTCTGGCAATCGAAGGTCGATTTGCCTTAGATTTCCGCATTGGATTTATTCTTGAAGTCACGGTTGACCGGTTAAGGCCACCCACGATTTATAAAGGCTTATCCATCTTATATTTGGTAATTAAATTATCTCATCTTTGTTCGAGCTTATCATCGAACCAGAATTCTATTTTATTAGGTTCCTCTAAATTCGAATCTCTGTTTGTTCGGAAATCCATCCTTGAATCATTCTTTGGAAATTTGTGTTTGGTTGTATCTTGAAATTGTGCATACATTGGAATAATTATTTTGATAAGGATGATCCTATTTTGTATATGAAGTGAAATGTTTTCGATAAAGATTATATATCTTTTAAATGAAAATTTGAAATTTCAAAAGGATTTGAAAGTTTGAAAATTAATAAGAATTTGACTTATATAGAATGATTTATAACTAAAGGGATTTGAATTTTTAATTTCGATGAATCGAACTTCGGTGTTTTGAAATCGGCTTTTTTATGATTTGGAAAATATATAATAATAATCTGATTTAAGGATATTTCTCCAAATAAAATGCTTCAAATGTATTCGAATGAATTACAATAATTTGAAGTAATTTCAAATAAGTTTCAAGAAAATAAACTCCGGAACCCACTTATGTCGCTGGAACATAATTTCGGTGATGATTACATGCATCATCGACATTGATTTTCGAGTTTCTTAGTGGGGGAGATGCCACTCTAGTAGCTTTGCTATGCGAGTGATTTTGTGAAAGAAATTTTGATTTTATATTTTGAAGTATGGTTTGATATTTGAATGATATATGTGTGTGTGTGTCTATATATATATATATGTATATATATTTGAAATGATTTAAAGTAAGTCGGTGTTCAGTTTTCGAGATTCAAGTTTGTTTTGGTATAACCCTATCTTTTGAAATTGATTTACTGATTTGTTGGTGGTTTCCAACTCTTGGATCAAAAATATGATTTTTTCTACTATTTTAACTTTCGAGCACTTCCAAATCAAGGTTAACGTTTCAAAGCTAAGCAGTTTTGAAAGGTTTAGGGTAATTGATAAAGAATGTAAGTTTAGTTTGGTATGATTAATGTATAAAGTAATATGATTTATGTAAGTTTGAAACTGTTTGTTGAGTGAAATAAATAAGACTATGTTGAATTATACTAGTATGAAATATAGATTTGAAATGTTTTGAATAAAATGTATATATAGAATAAAAATCTTTCCAATGGTAAATTGGATTTTTCATACAGATATAAATAGTTTCAAGGTTTTAAAAGAAATGGTTTTAAACTCTGTAACCTTTTGATATTTTGATGATTAAAATGGTTCGAAAATGATTTAATCTTTGTTTTGATAAAGAATGTGAACTTGAAATGATAATTGACTTTGATAAATGAATATTTGAAGTTTATATTTGTATGAAAGGATACTTGGTTTACTTGTAATTTGATTTTATTTAAAATGATGGATTTATGAATAGGTAATAATGAAGTAAAATATGAGATATATGAAATTATAAAATTTAGTTTTAGCATGTGGTATATTTAAGCTTTGAAATATATAAGCGATTGAACAGTTCATTTTATGGATCAAATCTTTATTTGAAATTTGATTATGTTTGAAATGGTTTTGTTGGAAACTAAATTGAATTGAAACTAATGGTTTGAATTGAATTAAAGTTGGAAATTTTAGATTTGGGTTTAAATTGAATAAATTTGTGAAATGTAAAGAATTAAAGGAATGTTTTATGATTCCAAATGTTTGATTTCGAAAAGTTATGATTTTCAAAGTGTAATGATTTCAGGTATTTTGGTTCCGAAAGATTTATAACTTTGAAAGTATAATGATTTTTGAAAGCGAATATATGTTTGAAATGGTAATGAATTTGTTTGACCTAAATTTTGTTCATTTGGAAATTTGGATTATTTTCTAATTCTATTGTTTTAAGAAACTTTGAAACTAAATATATGTAATTAGGAAGAAATGATTTGGCGAAATCATATATGATTTTGAAACAGAATTGATATTGAAAAGGAACTGAAATTGAGAACCTTGTTTTACTAAATACTATGATTTGGGAGTTATCGAACTTATATAAAATGGATTTTTATGGGTATAAAATAGATTTGTATATGTATGAAATTGATTTGAAAACTGTTGATTCGAAAAGGTACTCATATTTAATTTGCAAAGACAAATCTTATATAATCAAAGTCTATATATGTATGATTTGATATACTATTGATTTTGGAAAATATTCGATTTGAAATGGAATCTTATATGTAATGAACTTTATATAATTGTGATATTTGAAAGTGATTTTGAAAGGTACTATATGATACATATTTTCGAAGTAAAGATATGGAAAATGCTTTCTCCTTGATATCCGCTTTGTGGCCACATTGTGGATTCATTCTATCTATATTATCCTCTCTTTGATTTGGGTTTTCCGGATATGATACTCGAGTGTCCATCGAATTCCATGGCGATCTCCGTGGTCCTATGTTGACGGCTGCATAGCATAATTCGCCTAACTGAGATGGCCTGGAGGTACGGATGTTTCCTAGGGGATCCAGGCGCAACAATTGAGTGTCCTCCGATTTATGTAGTTCGTAGTAGTAAAGAAATCCGCTGGCGGAGGTAGCTTAAGGATATGGATATTTCCTGGGGGATCCAGGCATAACCATTGTGTACCTGCGGTCTACTAGTCATTATGGCGTAATTCGCAGGGCTGAGATAGCTTATGGATACCGATGTTTCCTGAGGGATCGAGGCGTAACCACTTTGTATCTACGATCCATGGTTAGAAAAATGTTTGGTTTGGTTGATTTGTTTGGATTGTACTTTCCATATATGTTGTCTTAAAAGGTTTTTCAAGTATTTTCACTTGGTTTTGAAACAATTCTACAAAGCATCTGGAGAAACCTAGCTTTGCGCCTGATCAACGCATGGCCAGAGTCTGCAGGAAAGAAAGTTAACTTGTTAAGACATCGAGTTATAAAAGTATTTTGATGAAGTATATTATATAAAGGATATTTTGTTCATTATTTTACTTGTCTAAATAATTTAAATTTTTTTAATTTTTTTTTACTTCGAACTAACAAATTTGAATGAAATGACTATTTATTAGATTATAAATTGTTTAAAATGTTAAATATTATATTTTAAATTGAAACTTATATAGTTTTAAATATGGTTCATCCTTTTCTTTCAACCTATTCTCTCTTCTAGCTATTTCAACCTTCTTCTTCTTTGAGGGTACTTTCTGTATTATGGAAAGAATTGGTTCTTTGGCTTATCGTTTAGATTTGCCTGAGAAACTTTCTGGAGTTCATGATGTATTCCACGTCTCACATCTCCTCTAGTATCTTCTTGACCCACCACTTTTTGTTCAGCCAACTGCTCTTGATAGTTTGGATACTTATCTTAATCTGACTGTCGAGAGTAAGCCACTTCGTATTGTCAGCAGAGGTACGAAGCAGCTAAGAAGGGAATATGTTAGTCTGGTCAAAGTACTGTGTAAATACCGATGATCGAGAATGTACCTGGGAGACAGAGGAGAGTATTCGTGCTTCGAATCCGGAATTGTTTTTTTCAGGTAATATTAGCTTTTACTATCTTGCCTTTCCGTATTTTTCCTTGTTTGTTCTTTTCAAGGACGAAAGGGTTTGAGTTGGGGAGAGTGTAACAATCCTGTTCGTCGACGAAATTCTATCGGTTTAGAAAACCGTCGAACGAATTTAAATTTATAAATAATCGCAAGCGCACGGTGTACGAATGTAGGACGTGGCGAATACAGATCGATCCACGGGGAATTGTTGATTTAAATTTCCTACTCAATCAAAGTATACCAAAGTCGAGAGTGCGTTTAAGCTAGAAAATGAGAAAATGAACCAACTAAAAAAAAGAAAAGAAATGCAAATATGAGAGTTCAATGACAATTTAGAGAATAAATCCACTCTCTAGATCATGTAGTTCAACACATGAAATCATGATCTCTCTTTTATAGTCATTAGTATTTTAATTGATGTGTTTATCATAAGTATGACATATTTGAGCTATTGATTAGCCAACATAAGCCATCAAACTATAACACACCCCTTAAAACACTTACTGACTTTCATGAAACTTGACAAAGAAAACGAAAATGAAATCTATTTTAAGTATGGCCTATTAACTATTGATTAGAAACATAGACCATCAAATTTTAATTTCAAATCACTTTCTTATGCCATAATCATATATTCATGAAGAGGCATTTGTGTTAGTGATTGTTTAAGCATAGCCTATTTGGTGTCACCAATATAGGCTATCAAATTAAACACAAAAACAACAAATAAAACACTTCATTGATCATCATTAAGCACAAAAAGAGAGCATGAACTAACAAATAGTTGGAGCTACATAATTAGAAAGCTTCATTACCCCCTAAATTGAAGGGGTTTAGCCTTTCATATTTGTCATAATATGAACAAATGTAGCAAGCAACATTGAATAAAAAGAAGAGGAAAAAGAGAGAAAAATGAAAGGAAAAATTATTCTACTTGCATAAAAGAGAAGAGATCTACACTACAACATGAAAGTAAATGAACATGAAAAGGAAAGAGCATGTATTAAATTGCATAAAAAAAGATTACATAAAATAAAAATGTCTAAGTAGCCATGAAAAGAGAAAGAGGAGCTTTCATTTTATTTTTGATCTAAACTAAAGAGAATGAGGCCTAAGAGAGACTAAGAGAAGAGATGGAGGTTACATGAAACATAAGGGGTTATTTATACAAGCATGAAACCCTAATCCATATTTTTAGGGAATACCCAAAATAACCTTGAGAAAGTGTGGAGGCCAAGTAATCATTAGCTTCTACTAATAACCATTTAAGTGTACATGAAGCCATTAATTCCATAAGAATATGCATTAGACTTTAATTTGTACATTAAGGTAGGTGGGTAGGTAGGGTCCTCCATGTTCTTCACTTTGAATTATTTCCATCTCCATTCCTTTGTAATTGTTTTGCATGCATGTGTCTTCATAAAACCACTCCTATTTGAGATCAAATTCCTACACAAATATATATAAATTTCCATTTAATTTTTCTCAAAGAAATATATACACACAAATGACCGTTTTGCCCTTATATGAATAAGGATATGTGAAAATTTAGAATTAATATGGATTTTGGTTAAAACAACTTAAAACACCCAATATGATCATTTATTTAATTTAAGTAGAGTAAATATGGTGGTAAAAATATGCACATTTATGTGCACATCAAATACCCCACACTTATCTTTTTATTCGTCCTCGAATAAAGAAAAACTAAGATAAATTTGTTTTCGTACGGAGCACGATTGCATTGAGCGTATGCAACAAGCCGTTAAACCTCTGCGTATCCCCAGTAGGACGAGTGTTGTCTCGTGAGGTTTTTCAGCGGATACTACACACAAAATCCAAATGCAGGATGAAAATATTTACAAAATACAATGTTTGTTTACAAATAGATGAATGCAAATTTTTGAAAATATTTACAAATGAAGAATTTATTTTTAAATTGACACGAATAAGTAAAATATATGTTGTGGTCATTATCTTGAAAATTTATGTCATTTACTCGTCAAAATTTCCAACAAAAATTAAGTTATCATAACAAATAGACTATAGTTTAACTTATTGTTTCAGTAGCTAACAAAGTGCAATTATAAGATGGATCCTTAGTTGATTATCAAAGTTTATCAAAGTGGTATTTTCATTTCTTTTCAATAACAAATCAAATCAAATAAGTAAAAATGGTTCTAGGATTTCAATTGCTTGCTCTCTCATTATTTGCAAGAAAAATAACACACCTAGCTCAGGTAAACTAAGGCCAGATATACCACCCATGCACTGCCTTTTGGGATTATGTGAGGGGAGTACAAAGCATGGCGAGTGTACACACATCCGTGCATACACCTATCGACCGTAGGTGGTTTTTATTAAGTCTTTTTTTTAACATGTGTTCCATACATGCATAACCGTGAGGACTTTTAAATGAGTATGAAAGCACATAATCAAAGATTCAAGTAATTCACCCATGCATAACCGTGACGACTTTTAAATGAGAGTGAATATTTGGATGTTATTTTTTTTTAATTTTTTTGATTTTCTTTTAAGAGAGAGAGTTTTGCAAAATCATCTTAGCACCTTTTAACTAAGAAGACAAAAAAATGTTATATCCTTTACTTTAAATCTACCACTTTTTAAAACAAAGATTTTCGACTAGGATATACTTCATAATTAACAACTATGAATCTTCATATATACTAGTTAAACCATTATTATTTTTAATCAAACTTCATTTTTATTTTTGTTTAGACAAATAAATTTCCAAAAATTTCAATTTAATAAACCAAAACCATATATTTATCTTATAGCGTTTCTTTTAAAAATAAATCAAAATGCTAAAAAAATCTTCTTTTGTTTTGGAATTTTTTTTGAGTTTTTGGAAGAAAAATGAAAAATTAATCCTAAAAAATCAAGAAGATGAGTCTCTCCCCACACTTGATTTTGACTGTGTCCCCACAGTCAACCCAAGTGAAAGGCATGTTTATTATTATTTACATGAAAATGAAATGTATTTACACGACATTAGAATGTATATTGCCAAAAAGTAAATGAAACGGTCTTCCAAAGACTGGTTCATTTGCCTCGTCAAGTATACGAGACGCGGCTTAAGCTCGAAAAACCAAACCATAAAAGATTTTGAAGTCGAATGCGGATTTGGAAAAACGAATGTCGCTTTATTAAAAAACTTACGAGTTGTTTTATTTTCGATGATTTTCTGGGGTAGATATAACGATTGATTGAAATTCACATTTATTTTCACCAAATTGAAATTCAAGTTTGTCATTGAAAATTTCTTCAAAATTATTGATTTCAAAATGGTGATGTTAATTGTCCCCTTTGGAATCCAACAACTCATCTTCAAAAGTCCAAAGAAACCGTGTTCATTGAATTCGTCTTCCTTTGTTGGATTATCAACAACTTCATTGTGTATCTCAAGTTGAAAATCCAAAGTTGTTGTATTCAAATCTTCGAAATCGAGAAAAGGAAGATTGAATTTTAAATTTGGTTCCACACCCTCAAAAGAATTGGAATCCAATTTAATTACCGTATTTTCAACAACTTGATTAGGATCGTCATTATCAATTTCAAAAGTTGTTATTTGAAAATCATCAATTTGGGCAAAAGATGGATTATCGTTTGACTCGTCACTCGTTGAAATTTGATTTTGTTTTTCATGATAATTTTCTAATGTTTTAATCAACAAATTTGTGTGATCATCGTAAATTTCATTCATTTTCTCAATAAAGTCAAATTTGTAATTATTAAATTGAAAATTTTCGATACGGACTTGTTGAGAACAAGAATTGTCAATTACGAAAAACGGTAGATCATTATTTGATTCTTCGCAAGTTGAGATTTGATTATGATTTTCACGAATTTTTTTGTATTTTTCAAGTAATAAATCCATGTTGTCTTTTTCCATTTGGTCAATGTTAACGCTAAAATTTGAACGCTAACACCCCGGTGTGTAAAGTGTAGTTGTGAAAGCACCACCCGATGATTCGGGAACAGAGTATAAGCAGAAAACTACAGAAAAAGTAGTGAATAACAACAATTTTATAGTGGTTCGGCTCAATAGTTTGCCTACGTCCACTCTGAATATCTTTCTTAATGATTTCGTTACAAGTTGATACAATTCTTCCCAAGTACAATACACTTTGAACTGCCAAACACTTTGAATGAGTAGCTTAAACTTCAATGTAAGTGAAGGTCCTCAAATCCATGTCGGATGTGTGAGATTTCTTCTTGAAGTTGTTGATAGAGTTCTACGTGTCTTGAAAGCTTTGGGTGTTGAGTTAGTTTGGAATGTAGCAGAGTATCGGTGTTTGAAAAGAATGACCCAAAAAGTCCCTTCAATGTTGGAGGTGGTCGCGTATTTATATGTGTGATTCTGGGCGGCAGTTTTTCACTCAAGTCATGAGTCGTGCACGACTCATGGAGAGTCGTAAGTCGCATTTGACTCAAGGTTCAAGAGTCAGCAGGCAGTGGAGTAAGTGAAGTTGTTCTGAGCTTTTCTTTGTTCATTTGGATACAAGTCCTAACTCTTTCGCGAGTAAAGAGGTCACGGTTTAAAGTGAGGCAGTACTAAAATCTTGGCTCTGCGGTTTTAGGTCGTGTACGACTTAAACTAGGTCGTAAGTCGTCTACAAGTCATCTTATTACGGCATGGTATTGAACTTGTTCTCTAAGTCTTAGGTCGTAACGTCTTTAAGTCGTGGACTTTCTTAAGTCGTGACATTCCCTAAGTCGCTTATGTCTTAATTCTGTTAGGTCGTTAGTTCCTTAACTCATAAGCTTTTAACACGCAGGCTCTTTAACTCGTGCACTTCCCCTGAGACATGACATATCTTAAGTCGCAGAGGCTTTAAGTCGTAGACTTCTTGGTCCGTTGAGTTGCTGGTTCCCTTGAGTCGTAGAAACCTTAAGTCGTGGATGCCTTAAGTCGTGGATGCCTTAGGTCGTAAAGTACTCTGAGTCGGTAACTTCTTTATGGTATTAAGTTGGTCTATTTTCTTAGGCCGTTAGGTCGTAGCTTCCTTAAGTTGGTAAGTCGTCAGTCCCTTAAGTCGTCCATCCTCTTGACTTGTTGAGTCGTGTATCTGTTAACTCGTTATGTTGATAACTCACTGAGTTGTTTGTCCATTGAGTCGTCGCCCACCTTGAGTCGTTTTCTTATTGAGTCGCGCAGTTTTTGAGTCGTAGGAATTTGAGGGTTAACAGTCAACAAAATCAAATTCATGATTATTAATGTGGAAAATTACATTTTGAATTTGTTGATAACCAAGGTTTTCAATCGCATCATTATTGAAACTATTTCCATTGCCAAAATTATTTGAAAACTGGATCACATTTTTGTTTTGATTTTGAAATTCATTTTGGAGTTCAAAATTGAATTGGCATGAGTTATACTCGAAATCGTTTGAATTTTGAAGTGAATCCAAATTTTGATTATTTTGAAAACTTTGATTCGAGTTATCACACGAATATGAATTGCACAACTTATTTATCATTTGATTTTGTTGTGTAGCGATTTCAAGTAAAGATGAAATGCTATTTTCAAGAGTAGAGGGTTGGTCATTGTTTTGAAAATTTTGTTGTTCGAAATTCGAATTATTTACATAATAGTTGTTAAAATATCCATATGAATTTGTAGTGAAATCATATGGATTATATTGATTTTCACAACTATTGTTAAATTCAAGTGAATATGGAAATTCAGACATTTTCAAGAATGTTTTTGTGTTTTTTTTTGTAAAAGAAAAATATTTGCAAATGGAATTTATTTTTCAAAAGGGAAATTGATTTTTGTTTTGTTTTTTGGTTTTTCAAATTTTTTTAATTTTTGAAAAGATTTTATATATATGCATTTTTTTTAATTTTGTTTTTTCTAAAAAAATGGATTTTTTTTTGAAGAGAAAGGATTTAAAAATTTAAAAGGAAAAGAAATATTTATAATTTTTTTTAGTTTTGGATTTTTGAAATTTATATGTTTTTTTTCAATATGCATGAACTAATTCAACTAAATGAATGCAAGATTTTAATTACAAATATTTATCCTAAGTTAACATAAAATTGTATATTCACAAGTTGTCTTGGATGAACAAGATTGTTCTCAGCCAGTTAACGGACAGGATTTATCGGTGCACCACGAATCACCGTAGCAATGCAGCTGAAGGTTTAAGTACCTTCAGAGAAACAATTCAGTATAATATTTACGAATCACCGTAATATTTATAACCGATTATTGCTCTGCCGTAGCCTAGACACCAAGAATTTAAATTGTTCAAAGAAGACAAATTGTTAATATACAATTAAGTGTTATCGATGTCTAACTGTTATTATTAATGAAAATTCTAGGATAAAATGCAAAACAAAAATTAATCGTGTATTAACAATGCAACTATGATGAAATTTGTTTTTGTTTTTGGATTTTGAATTTTTTTTTATATATAAATGCAAATGCAAACGACCAACAATGCAACTAAAATAAAAATAAGAGATAAGAGTGCAAATTTTCTTTTAAGCAGGCAATTTATTTGGTAAGCGAAGAAGAAGTTTCTAGCAAGCTATTTTCCTTTATTTCCTGCTTTGGAAACCTGAAAATAATATATATATTGTTTGCACCAAAAATTGGTCACAAACCCCGAATACCGTGAAAGCACCAGTGTATGAATACAAATCAACAATATTCAAACACAGATAACAGATCTCAATAAATAATAAAACAACAATCCAGATGTAAAGAATAGAGACACAAATTTGATGGTGATTCGGCTATCTCCGGCCTACGTCCACTCCAAAGTTTTATCCTTTTTATTGATTATCCTTGATGATTACAGATGATTATAGCAGTTACAAAGTCCAAAACTTGAAATAAATAGCAGCAATGACGATATGGAATGATTCTGGCAGCGTCCGAGCGTGCTTTCTCCCTCTAGAATCTCCGACCCCTTTTTTGAATGATCAGGGGCTCTATTTATAAGCGTAGGAGGCTGATATTTCTCCTAAAATCCGAGAAGACCGCTTCAGGCACGTGAGCGGGCCCACTCGCCCGAAATATGGAGGTCCGGGCCCACATCAGGATCGATTCGACCCTTGGTCCGAATCGATCAAGAAAATGTCCATTCGAGGTGAAACTTGGTGAGAACATTCTTCAACATGTATGTAAGCTTCTGTGAAAATTTTATAGCATTTGGATCAACGGTTTGGAAGATATGATCGATTCAAGTTCAAAGTTCCGTGTGCTCTGCCTGGTTCGAACCCATGCTTCGAACCCACGTCCTTCGAATCCATCTCCTTCGAATCCATTGCTTTGAATCCTCCTTCGAGTCCATTGCTTTGAATCCTTCTTCGAGTCCACTTCCTTCGAATCCATGCTCCGAACCCACCTCCTTTGATTCCATTGTTTCGAATCCACCTCCTCTTCGAATCCATGAAGTCGACTTCCTCTTCTTCGAATCCATGAAGTGTCCCCCAATGTATGCTTCTCGTGTTCCATCGATTTTCTTCGAATTGGTCCCAGGAGCATGCTTCGAATCGGTCTCGTTTACACCGATCGACTCGAACATACCCTAATCTGATCGATTCGAACTCTACTTGACCTCATGGATTCAAAGCATTATGCTTTGTCGTGATTGCTTCGAACCTATCCATTTTTAGGTCCATTGCCATTGGGCCGAAATCCATTTATCCTTCTTACATGATCGATACGAAGTTCACCAGGCCGAAATCATGCTGATCGATACGAAGCCTATTGATTCGAACCAACCCTGTGCCTTGCCTACGATCGATACGAAGTAGCAGTGTCGAACCCAGGTCGATCGATACGAAGTGCATCGGTTCGAAGTGAGTGCTACCCCTGATTGATTCGAACAGCATGCCTTTCCTTCCTTGAATCGATCATAACTTCTCCATACGAACTCCGATTAACCTGAAATTTGAAACATAGCCTCTCCTAATCCTTATCATCATCTCCAACTAATTTCGTCTCGATCGGAGCTCAACCAAATTTTGATGATATCGATCGTAGCCTTGATTCCAACCGATCTCCAATCCTGATATCCATAATTCCTTGCCAATTTGTTGATATTCCAGTTTTGATCAAAAATGGGATAACAATTTGCCTCCCAAAATATGCCTTGTGATAATAAGGCGTGTTTTGAATAGTTCCGAATCCAATATCCGAAGCCGATAGCCATATTCCATATCCGTCCGAACTCGACAACCGAGTCCCAATCCATCCTTATCCAATAGTCAATAACCGAATCCGAGACCTCTCCGGGTCGATATCCGAATCCATAACCTCTCCGGGTTCTTGCCAAGCGTAATCCATACCTGACGACCGTGGTCCAGTGTCCCTGGATGTTGAGCTAACCTCTTTGGGTTCTTGCCAAGCGTAATCTACACTTGACGACCATGGTCCAGTGTCCCTGGACATTGTACAATGCCATGGCTTAAGTCCTAAGCCGAATCCTGGTCTCTCCGAACCCTTGTTGAGCATAGTCCATACTCAACGACCTGAAACAATAATCGATAATATGGGGCCTAAGTCCTAGGCCGAATCCTGGTCACTCCGGACCCTTGTTGAGCATAGTCCATACTCAACGACCTGAATGAGTCAGTTTACCACGTTCGGGCAAAGAGACTCACCCCTTGCCAGGCATAATCCATACCCGACGACCGTTTATCAAAAACCAGATGAAAATCCAATCAAAATCCAATCCAGAATCCAAATCAAACCAAAAAATCGAAAATTCAAACCAGCATCCAAAACAGAAATCAGTCATCCAAAAGAAAATCCAAACCAGAAAGCAAATGAAAACCAGGAGTTCAAACCAAACTCCAAAACCAAATCAGAAAAGCAAGTGTCCAAACCAAAATAGAAAAGAAGATTTCACAAACCACGGCATCGCAGTTTATCATCTATCAGAGCATGCCTAGGGGCTATCTCCGTCCCCATACATGTGTAAATAACTTGGTTGCTTGCCAGTAGTTCGCTACTAATTTCACATTATCCTGATCAGTGGATGATCAATCGACCATCATCCCTGGACCTCCCATCATCACGGCGAGAGGTTGTCGGTGGTTGCTCGTGCTCCACCGTTGCATTCCGAGTTCCGACATATTGCCGTAACTGTCCATTCCTTACATGCTCCTCGATTATATCCTTTAAGTGCCTACAGCTGTTGGTATCATGTCTATCTAGATCATGGAAGAGGCAGTGCCTCCCTGATGCCCTCTCTCGTTCAGAAGGCTCTCTCCTGGCCGGCCTCCGTTAGGGAAGGCGATTCCGAGTATCCATGTATATCCGCTCCAGCGTCTCGTTCAATCCTGTGTATGTGGAAAACTTTGGATCCTTCCATCGCTTCCTAGCATTTCTAGAATCATCATCCAATTTCCTTTTTCCTTTGTCTTTATCCGAACCACCACTGGATACTGCTCCAACCTCGATTGCACTAACCTTTTTTAACTTTAAATCCGTACTTGCATCTTCTTGCCGAAGGAACCTTTCTGCCTCGTGAAAGAATTCGTGGAGATCTTATGGGGGATCTCGTATCAGAGATACCTTGAAATCCGAGTTCACCCTGACTCCTGATACTGCTGCCATAAAACCATCGATGGATCAGGCCGATCCACCAAAGCGACTGCCGCACTGAATCGAGTTAGAAAAGCTCTAAGCGATTCGTCCGTCCTTTGCTTTACCGATGTCAATGTCATTACGTTCTTCGGTCTCTTGACATGAACCTGAAACTGCCCCAAAAACCTTTCCACTAATTCCCTCCAAGTCCTGATAGATCCTTCTTCCAGCTGCCTAAACCACATTGCAGCTAAGTCCGTCAAATACAAAGGGAAGCATCAGGCCATCACTTCCTCCGATGCCCCCAGCACCTCCATGTGTCTGGTGTACCACATCAAGTGATCTGTTGGATCTGCCTTTCCATCATATACCTCCACGCTCGGTAGCTTGTACTTAGGTGGATTCTGAGCCATCCTTATTTCCTGAGCGAACGGACTCCTATTTACTCCTTCTAAGTCTCTGTTGGTCAAACCACCTCGCAGAGTTCTTCTGATGATTTCTACTAATCCGGTATTGTCTGTTGGGGGTTGGCCTCCATGCCCCCGAGGGAATTCCGGCACATATTCCTCGTGTGGTTCACTAGAAGCAACGTTAGCTCTAGCCTGTTGAACTCCTCCCAAAGGTCCTCCTGTGTTGGATCCTGTGGGCCTGCCCCCAGGCCCTTGTGGATTGCTTTCTGACTCCGTATCTCGTCCTCCATTGGGTTCCACAACCCTAGTCCCATGTCATGCATCCACATCGACTGTAGCTGTTCCTATGCTTTTCATCCACGCAGTTCTCATTTGTCATAGAAAGTTTGCATCATTTCCTGTTGGCTCTTCAATAATCTCTCTTGCAAAGAATTTTCCATAACCTCCATTTCATCCCGAGTTATGTAGATTAAAGCCTGTCCTTCCCCAGCTCCGGAGGATGCTTGTTGACTTTCTTCCTGTTGGCTTCGCTCATCCCTTTGCCTTCTACTGTTTTGCCTAGTCATTGTTTTCAAATCGAAACTCTACGAACTTCTTCAAATCCAAACTCCAAATCCGATGTAGCGGGTGCTAGTCCTTCTCAGTGAAAGCACCAAAGTGTTTACGCCAAAAATTGGTCATAAACCTCGAATACCGTGAAAGCACCAGTGTATGAATAAAAATCAACAATTTTCAAAAACAGATAACAGATCTCAATAAATAATAAAATAGCAATCCAGAAGTAAAGAATAGAGACACAAGTTTTATAGTGGTTTGGCTATCTCCGGCCTACGTCCCCTCCAAAGTTTTATCCTTTTTATCGATTATCCTTGATGATTACAGATGATACAGCAGTTACAAAGTCCAAAACTTGAAATAAATAGCAGTAATGACGATATGGAATGATTCTGGAAGCGTCCGAGCGTGCTTTCTCCCTCTAGAATATCCGACCCCTTTTCTGAATGACCAGGGGCTCTATTTATAAGCATAGGAGGCTGATATTTCTCCTAAAATCGGGGAAGACCGCTTCAGACATGTGAGGGGGCCCACTCGCCCGAAATCTGGAGGTCCGGGCCCACATCAGGATCGATTCGACACTTGGTTCGAATCGATCAAGAAAATGTCCAATCGAGGTGAAACTTGGTGAGAACATTCTTCAACATGTATGTAAGCTTCTGTGAAAATTTTATAGCATTTGGATCAACGGTTTGGAAGATATGATCGATTCAAGTTCAAAGTTCCGTGTGCTCAGCCTGGTTCGAACCCATGCTTCGAACCCACCTCCTTCGAATCCATTGCTTTGAATCCTCCTTCGAGTCCATTGCTTCGAATCCTTCTTCGAGTCCACTTCCTTCGAATCCATGCTCCGAACCTACCTCCTTTGATTCCATTGTTTCGAATCCACCTCCTCTTCGAATCCATGAAGTCGACTTCCTCTTCTTTGAATCCATGAAGTCGTCCCCCAATGTATACTTCTCATGTTCCATCGATCTTCTTCGAATCGGTCCCAGGAGCATGCTTCGAATCGGTCTCGTTTACACCGATCGATTCGAACATACCCTAATCTGATCGATTCGAACTCTCCTTGACCTCATGGATTCAAAGCATTATGCTTTGTCGTGATTGCTTCGAACCTATCCATTTTTAGGTCCACTGCCATTGGGCCGAAATCCATTTATCCTTCTTACCTGATCGATACGAAGTTCACCAGGCCGAAATCATACCGGTTGATACGAAGCGTATTGATTCGAACCAAACCTGTGCCTTGCCTACGATCGATACGAAGTAGCAGTGTCGAACCCAGGTCGATCGATATGAAGTGCATCGATTCAAAGTGAGTGCTACCCCTGATCGATTCGAACAGCATGCCTTTCCTTCCTTGAATCGATCATAACTTCTCCATACGAACTCCGATTGACCTAAAATTTGAAACATAGCCTCTCCTAATCCTCATCATCATCTCCAACTAATTTCGTCCCGATCAGAGCTCAACCACATTTTGATGATATCGATCGTAGCCTTGATTCCAACCGATCTCCAATCCTGATATCCATAATTCCTTGCCAATTTATTGATATTCCAGTTTTGATCAAAAATGGGATAACATATATATATATATATATATATATAAAGTTTTTTCTGTTTTTTTAAGAAGGAAAATTGAAAAATAAAGAAATTTTTTTATTGACTAACGCAATAAACTAAAACAAAATATTAAGTAGAAATAAAACAAATTCTTTTTTTTACTATTTTTTTAAGAGGGAGAAAAAAATGGAAAACCAAAACAATTGAAATCAAAAGAAGCATCAAAATAACAAATTTCCAAAAAATAATAACACTTGACTTACTTGGTTTTTTTTTAAATTTTGCTTTTGTTTTTTTAGAATCAAAGAATAAAAAGGGAATCAAAAGAACACATGAACACACACCCAAACTAAATCTAACCGGCCCAAAATCAATTATAACTGTCAAACCCAAAACCGCTTCCTTTTTAGTTCGTGCAAATAGAGAATTACTCTGGAAAGTCAAAAATCAAAAATCACTCCCTTCTTATTTCTTAATACAAAACAAGTCGACCACTAGAAATCAAAATCGAAATCGAAGTCAAGTCAAAAACTCAAGCAACTTGCAGAATTCAAAATCGAAAGCAACAACAACTCGCTATTGAACTCAAGCATCTTAAGATCAAAAACTTGCTTAACCGAGATTACTCAATTTGCAAAAAGCAAAAGCAATTCGTGTGTTAAGATCATTGGCGAGTGGGAGGATGCCGAAGTCATGGTTCAGGCGATTGCTTGCAGGCGGTTCGATTTTGGGGGTTGATGAAGCGTTTTCTGGAAAGTTTGGGTTTGGGTGTGATTGGTTCGTGGGACGCGGCAGATTCGAGGTCAGTTTTGGGGATTTGTGATTGAGGTTGTTATGGTGTTCGAAGTCAAGAATTTGGGTTGTCGCGATTGATTTCTGGTTTAAGGTGGTGGTGAGCGTAGGTGATCGTTGATGTTCAGGTGATGGTGACTGCAATTGAGGAGGGAGGTTTTGGTTTGTGACCAGTTCGTTGTTTGTTGCTTTTGAGGTAAGAAGAGGGGGATGCTAATGTGGTCTGGGGTTTGGAATGGTGACCGGGCACTGGGGGCTGTAGGATGGTAGTAGCAGCTTGTAGGTCAAACGATATTTGGTTTTGAGGTGCGGAGTTGTTTGATTAATGGCAAATTATTGTGATGCAGTGGAAACGGGAGGGTTCGCAAGTTTGGTGATGGATTTGCAGTGTGGTTGGTGAATATGTTCGGTCTGCAGTGGTATGTACTGGAGATGACAAAAATGTTTGCAGTGTCTTGATGGTCTGAGGGTTAGTAGCAATATGATTTGGACAGTAATAAGATGACTGGAGAAGGGATGTGAATGGTATATATGCAGTGAATTATGAAAATGAGGAAAATGAAGTGTTTAAGGAAAATGGGTTGATGACAAGTTTTGGTATGTTAGAATGGTGGTTGAGTTGCAGAGTCTGATGGTGGTTCGATTGTGGGTGGATAAGTGAGTTGAAACAGTTTCGATTGCTGTAGTGCGAAGGTTGGATGTTGACCGAGGGCAAGTGGTTTGACAGTTTTGTGTGTTGTGATGATAGAAGCGTGAAATGGCAGGGAAGTAAGTTGATGCTCGAAGAAGTAGCAGAGGCAATGTATGTATGTAGTGTTTGTATGGTATGTAGTGTAGATGAATGGTTTGTTTGCAGCGGGAAATGGAATGGAATGCAGGGTGAATGGCGTAGTTAACAGAGGATATAGAAGGTGGTGATATGTTGTCTTGGTATAGCAGAGGAGTGAAATGGTTTGAGTTGAAGTGAGGAAATGAGGCTTGTATGATGGTGTGCAGGAAAAAGAATGCACAGTGAACAGTGTGTTTTTTTTTTCAATGTAAATGTAAAAAAAAAGTAAATTGCAGAAGAAAAGGTAGATGCCAAATTGTAAAATAAAACGAAAATAATTTTTTTTTGTTTTTGTTTTGAAACTGTGAATTTTTTTTTAAATAATAGAAGAGCAAATGAAAATGCAAAACAAGAATACAAACAAATGCACACAAACACTAAACAAACACACAATTTTTTTTAACACAACACACACAAAACAAACACACACTAAAATCAAACAAAAATAATTCGAAGAATAGAAATTAAATATCAAAGAAACTTCCCCAGCAACGGCGCCAAAAACTTGTTCGTCGTCGAAATTCTATCGGTTTAGAAAACCGTCGAACGAATTTAAATTTAAAAATAACAGCAAGCGCACGGTGTACGAATGTATCACGTGGCGAATACGGGTCGATCCACAGGGAATTGTTGATTTACATTTCCTACTCAATCAAATTATACCAAAGTCGAAAGTGTGTTTAAGCTAGAAAATGAGAAAATGAACTAACTAACAAAAAGAAAAGAAATGCAAATATGAAAGTTCATTGACAAATTAGAAAATAAATCCACTCTCTAGATCATGTAATTCAACACATGAAATCATGTTCTCTCTTTTATGATCATTAGTGTTTTAATTGATGTGTTTATCATAAGTATGACATATTTGAGCTATTGATTAGCCAACATAAGCCATCAAGCTATAACACACCCCTTAAAACACTTACTAACTTTCATGAAACTCGAAAAAGAAAATGAAAATGAAATCTATTTTAAGTATGGCCTATTAACTATTGATTAGAAACATGGACCATCAAATTTTAATTTCAAATCACTTTCTTATGCCATAATCATACATTCATGAAGAGGCATTTGTGTTAGTGATTGCTTAAGCATAGACTATTTGGTGTCAACAATATAGGCTATCAAATTCAACACAAAAACAACAAATAAAACACTTCATTGATCATCATTAAGCACAAAAAGAGAGCATGAATTAACAAATAGTTGGTGCTACATAATTAGAGAGCTTCATTACCCCCAAAATTGAAGGGGTTTAGCCTCTCATATTTGTCATCATATGAAAAAATGTAGCAAGCAACATTGAATAAAAAGAAGAGGGAAAAGAGAGCAAAATGAAAGGAAAAATTATTCTACTTGCATAAAAGAGAAGAGATCTACACTACAACATGAGAGTAAATGAACATGAAAAGGAAAGAGCATGTATTAAATTGCATAAAAAAAGATTACATAAAATAAAAATGGCTAAGTAGCCATGAAAAGAGAAAGAGGAGCTTTCATTTTATTTTGATCTAAACCAAAAGAGAAGGAGGCCTAAGAGAGACTAAGAGAAGAGATGGTGGTTATATGAAACATAAGGGGTTATTTATACAAGCATGAAACCCTAATCCATATTTTTGGGTAATGCCCAAAATACCCTTGAGAAAGTGTGTAGGCCAAGTGATCATTAGCTTCTACTAATCACCATTTGAGTGTATATGAAGCCATTAATTCCATAAGCATGTGCATTAGCCTCTAATTTGTACATTAAGGTAGGTGGGTAGGTGGGGTCCTCCATGTTCTTCATTTTGAATTATTTCCATCTCCATTCCTTTATATTTATTTTGCATGCATGTGTCTTCATAAAACCACTCCTATTTGAGATCAAATTCCTACACAAATATATATAAATTTCCAATTAATTTTTCTCAAAGAAATATATGCACACTGTTAACGCTCAAATTTAAACGCTAACACCCTGGTGTATAAGATGCGATTGTGAAAGCACCACCCGTTTGTACGGGAAACAGAAATAAGCAGAAAGTATGTAGAAAAACAGTAAGAGACACAGTATTTATAGTGGTTCGGCTTATAATCCAGCCTACGTCCACTTTAATCTTTTTATCACTAGTTTGATTACAATTCTTTACAAGATCTTTCAATTACAACACACTTCAAGTGATAGGATATGTGAAACAAGTAGCTCAAGCTTTGATGTTGACAATCATCTTCAAATCCATGGTGAATGTGGATGATTCCTTTATGGAGTTCCTTTAGAAGTTTGTTGGATCTAAAAAGCTTTGAAGTCGTCTGGAATTCGGCAGAGTAATGGCGCTTGAAGAGAATGAGCCCAAAAGTCCTTTGCATGTTGGAGATGGTTTCACATTTATAGAGAGTTCTGGGCGGAAAAAGTGCTAAGTCCTAACTCGTGGCCGACTTAAGATAAGTTGTGTTCGACTTAAGGTAAGTCGTCCCCGGGTCACTGAGCCGAGTCTATGGCAGTTCCCCTTTTTTGAACTCATCCCTAAGTTCTAAGTCGTGTGCGAGTTACCTGGCTGCAATTGCTAATTTCCTTTCTTAAGTCGTATACGACTCTTTTTATGTCGTAAGTCGTAGTTGACTTAACTAATTGCAACTGGTTTAAAGCAAGTCTTAACTCGTAGACGAGTTAAGAGGTGTGTCTTTAGGTCGTATCCTCCTTAAGTCGTATAACTTCTTTAAGTCGTAAGGGTCTTAAGTCGTACAAACTGCAGTTATCATTAAGTCGTAGGCCATCAATTTCCTTAAGTCGTAAAGACCTTAAGTCGTTAGCTTTTCTTAACTCGTATGCCTGCTAACTCGTAGAAGATCTTAACTCGCAGAGGATTAACTCGTAGAGGCTTAACTTGTGGAAGATCTTAACTCGTACACTTGCTAATTTGTAGATATGCTAACTCGTAAAGGCTTATCTCGCAAGTAGCTTAACTCGGGTACTCCTTAACTCGTAGGCTGCTTATCTCGTAAGCTTGCTAACTCGTAGAGGTCTTTAAGTTGTAGGAAGTTGCTGACTCATGTCTCCTTTAACTCGTACATGCCTTGAGTCGTACATGCCTTGAGTCGTACATGCCTTGAGTCGTACATGCCTTAACTCATGGACCTGTTAACTTGTGAACGAGTTAGGGTTAACATTTGCCCCTCGAAGCACACGCTTAAATCGTAAGTCGTGTGCTTCGACTTATCATAACTCGGTCATGTCGTTTCAAATCCCAACCTTTCCAGATATAAAAGCCTGAGTCGTCCTTCTTCTCATCACTTAACCTTTTAAACTGCTTTCTGCCATTAACGCATCTTCAAGCTCTCCGAGGCGACTTCGACCCGATTCATCTCTGATTCTTTCTAGCATCAAACAATCGTAAGAGATCTTGCTTCAAACTTCGACCGTTAACCATTGTTACTTTATGTATTCAGTTCATCATCTTTGGTTTGCCCCATTCAAACCCTGCGAATTCTATTCGAATTGATTACCGATGAACTAAAATTCATCTGATTTGGCCTATGGTGATTCGCGCTTTGGGGCGATTCATAGTGTAACGGGTTAAGGTTGTCGCTGCTGAAGAAGCCAAGGATGAACAGGTTAAGAGATTTGAAAGGGAGGCGAGTTGGTCGGATAGGTTGATTGAAAATAACAAGGGATCGTCTCATATATGACTCGGCTTCTTCCATGTGACTTAGCGATTTCTATGAGCCGTAGCCGGGTTAAGACTTGGAGGATTTCTAGTTGTTTTGGATCAGAGCCTTTCTCCTGTTCCCCGAGTTACGACTTAGGACTTAGAGGATAAGCAGCTTGATGTGTTTGATGGCTGAGGATAGGAACGACTCATCCCTTGAGTCGGTTGCGACTTAGTACTTGAGTCGGTTTTGACTTAGCACTTGAGTCCGATACGACTTAGCACTTGTGTTTTTTTTTTTTTTTTTTTTTTTTTTAGGATCTGCTTAAACCTTGAATTGTTGCAGTGATGTTGAACTGTTGAACTTTGATGCCTTCTTTTACAAATTACTTTGACTCGCAAGTTAACAACCTGTCCAATACAACATTTACAGAAAAACCGGGGCGAATATACTGCCATTGATCGCCCTCTTCGAATGACAGATTAGCTAATAACAGTCATTAAACTTAAACAGATTGTGTGAATGAAGTGCTCAACTTATTAACTTCAAGTAAAATACTAAAGCAATACTGAAATAGTCAATTAAAATTGACCAGCTCGCATTAATATTATACTTGAACTAAAGACTAACAAGTTCTGAAATTTTTGTAATCGATCAATCGTCGACTAGTCTTATTTCAGTTATATTTACTTGTTATTTATTTTTTTTTTTAGTTTTTTGCACAACACTTCACACTTTTTTAGGAAACGTGCACCTTCATATTTGAATATCCAGTTGTTTGTGTAGAATGACTTCTCAGGAAGGTGATGCAACAGTTCGGACTGGAGAGGTAACTGTTCTTCCGGCTCCACTGGTTAATCCTCCCGAAAGAGCTCCTACTTCACTATCATACAAAGTTTTTCGCCAGTTGTGTGCTCAGTTTGGTATCGTTGAATCAGATGCCATTCTTCCCGAAAGAAATAACACTGCCGATATAGCTCCTTCTGGCTTTGTGACAATTAACCGGCAAATGTGCCTAAGTGGAGGCATTCCTCCTTTCAACGACTTTTTCCAACAACTTCTCCGTCAACTGGCCATTGCTCCATCCCAGCTGCACCCCAATGGCTATGCCATTCTAATGGGGTTGTGTGTGCTTTTCAGGAGAACACTTGATCGACTTCCAAGCTTTGGTGAAGTTTGTTATCTATGCTCTTGTACTCGGACTAAGGATCATCCTTCCATTACTGTTGTGAGGAGCGCCCGAAACCGCAAACTGATTGTTGGCCTCCCTGATACTGCTCACGGGTTTTTAACCCAATTCTTCTATGTTCGTTGCCCTCCGGGGTTTTATGGTGTGTGGAGAGTTGGAAGTAAGGGCGTTCAGCTTTATTCCTGACACATGTTTTCCTTATAAAATCTTTTCATAGCCTGAGTAGTTAGATGTTAATTTCCCTTTTTACTTTTCAGCGCTTCCACCTCCTTCTAGAGACCCAGGCTATAAGCAAATTTTTGAAAGATTGAATGCTGTGCCAGTAGAAGAGAGGAATATAAAGTTTTTGCTGAGAGATGACTTTTTACATCAATACGGGCTTCTTCACTCTTCTCGCTATACTCAGCCTCATGAAGCCCCGACTGAAGTTCCCGATTCCCCGACTGAAGCATCGGATGCCCCCGTTACTATCGAACAATCTTCATCAAAAGAGTCTAACATCGAAGCTTCATTGGTGAAATGTTCCACCCCTACCGACATTATGGGGTCATCTAGTAAGACGGCACTTGCCCCGATTGAGGAAGAAGAAGAACCTTCACAGCCTCTCGGGGGATTAGCTGATGTAGGAACTGAGAAAACAAGTCTCACCGAGCATGATGGTGACGATGTTTATGATGGGTTGAGCGACATAATAGTGACCTCACAGGAGCTTTTTAGAGATGACGTGTCTAAAACTATCTCTCCTATAATTGAAGCGACGTCCCTTCTTCGACTAACACCAACACAAACACCAACTCCTCATACCCAAGCTATCATCACCTCTACACCAATGAGTGGTTTGTAGCTTAATGCGCGTAGCTTGCACATCACACAACACTTAGGATTTTTTGGCATTTGTTCATATTTAACTTCTTTTCTCCGGAAGTTTCTAAGACTTGCTATTTTTGCCTTTTCAGATTCCTCTATGGGGCGCAGCGGCAGCGGTTCTTATTACAAGGACTTTCGACGCTATGGAGGGCGTGGCAGCTATGACTACAAGCAATACTATGCCGATCCCAGAGAAACCAATGAGCAGAGAGCTGCGCGAAAAGCTGAAGAGAGGAGAAGGTATGAAGAACGTCATGAGGGAGCGGGCACGCGACATGAATCCTTCCCAAGGGATGATGACTCCCATAAACGTAAAACGCACGATGATAGGGGGAAGAGCCATATTGAGGATTCGAGAAAGCGGACCAAACTTGGCGAGGAGCACGTGCCCGTGACATCTGAGAGACCTGGTGCCTCAGTTTCTATTGACATCCCTTCCAAATCTCCTGCTCTTGAAGGAAGTGCCATCCAAACACTTCTCAACAGGCCTTCATACCATGTTGAAAGGGGCCCCCCGACTTTGCAGAGCCGATTCCCGAACTGGTGTTTGAGGGGGGTACGCTTCGACCTTGATTTGGTCCCCATCGACAAAGAAGCTATGTACAGAAATCTCGATGCTGTCAAGCTTGATATCGATAGAATGTCTGGATGGCAAAAGCTGGTTGATGAACTTCAAAGAGTTAATCGGGCTAACATCGAAGCAATGCTGACCATGGAAAATGACAAATCAGAATGGCAGAAGATTCTTGATCAACACAACGCTGAGATGAAGGAGATAGCCGAATACAATGAAAAACTCGAAGCTGAAGTAAAGCAGCTCAAAGATGATCTTGCCTCTTCTACTAATACTTACACCCAAAGAGAAGAGGTATTGCAAAAACAAGTGCGAGATGCGCACGCCAGCCAGAGGGACGCTGAAGCTAAAGCTGAGAGGTTGGAACAAGCTGTAGAGAACCACCGCACTGATGTCACCCAGCTGCAGAATACACTGAGCGCCCGGGACATGGAGATTGAAGCGCTAAAAGCCCAACTTGCTCAGACCGAAAAAGATCGAGATGAGGCCATGGCTGGCAAAATTGCAGCCGAAGAAACTGCTCAGACCATGGAAAACGATATCAATTCGACTTTATTCGATTTTTATTTACATTGTGTCTTGGGACACGGCAGCCTCTCTTTTCTTGGTCCTAAGTATGAAATCACCCTGGCCGAGGTGTGGGAAGCTGCTCTTAACATGTTTAAAGACGCCGGGTATGGCGATGAAGATTTTGAGGCGCGTTACCTGGATGAGGGAGCTCGCGCTGCTCTTGCGAAGGGGCGAGAACAACTTGCCAGGATGAGAACTGGAATGGCGGAAGAGGAATGTTCTGGAAAGGAATTAACGCTTACTTCCTCTGTCCAACCTCCAGTTTCTCCTGTGGTTGACATCACGGGTTCTAGCTCCTCTACTCCGCCTGCAACTAAGACAGTAACTGAAACTACAAGTGCACAAGGCGGGGATGAAGGTGGTGAAAGCAACGAAGCACAGCGATATGAAATCAGCCTCAGAGATCCAACTACCCCAGGTAAACTTGACACCGGACCAGCCCAAGTGGTGAACTGCTCGTTCGCTCCTTGTGAACTTGACGATCTTCTTGATTATTTTTCAAATGTCAATGAATTCCCGACTTTTGATTATTCCTCAAATGTTAATGAATTCCCGACTTTTGACGAGCCGTCATCCCCTCTCTTTTCGAAAGATACTGATATTTTAAGTTTTTTCTCCTTTGTAGAGAAAGCACCGAGTCAAACTCAAGCTTCTTCTCCCCCGGTGATCCTTCCTCCATCTCTTCAAGTGGCGCCTCCTTCTGCCTCGCAACCTGGGTCACAAGAAGAACAAATAGAAGCTCTCCATGGCCTGGATGATCCCATTGCTTCGCAAGAGCAAAAAGATGAGGGACTTGAGGGAGGTGACATATCTCCGGAGCGGACTCCTTCTGACGATATAACTTTATCTAAACTTGTCACTCCAGGAAGTGAGTCTTCCTCAAAGAGGAGAAGGAAGCAAGGAGCATCAAGGAGGAGAGGGAAGATAATCACTGCCACTGAAGAGGAGCCAGAAGTTGGGCCAGCTGCGCCTACCTCTCCTTCCTCCCTTATACCCACTGGCCGACCTGAAAAGCTGGTCATTCGGTCGGGTAAAGGGTCCAAAGGCAGTAAAAAGAAGTGAAGACTTTAGCTTTTTGTCTTTTGTATGAACTGGCCGAGAGTTGTGCGGGTATCGGCCTCCGCTTTTATTTTGAGAACCTGTATCTGCATTATAGTTGAATAAAATGATTCTTCGTTTGTACAAACTTCTGTTTGAATTTGAGAATGCATTTACTATTTATTTTTGCACAAGTTTGTTTATATAGTGTTGCAGCGGGCTTATGGTATGTTGCTTGAGTATTACTCTGCTGATGCATCTATACTACTATACCATGTTGCCCCCATACCTTAAGCTTGCTGCAATATTTTATACTTCGAGGGGACTTGCACTCTTATTTGCTAAAGAATAATTATTTTATTCTTTAAAGAAAATTTTTATAGAGTACAACTCCCTTCGTATAAGTTTTTACGCTTGGTCGTTCGAAGAAATCACTTTTTTCTTTTGCTTATGTGCATATCTCATCAAGTGAATTCCTCTATGTGGTAAAGCGGACCTCTGAAGGGTACTTTAACTTCTTTTCTTTTTACGATCATTTCCCATAGTAGGCAAATTACTTTTCCTTTGAAAGTTAAAGTACGCTTTTGATGAGGATTTTTTTTTTATAGAAAGTTGTACCTCTGAGGAGGGATTTTTTCACGTTTCAACACTTGGAAGTTTTATTTCAATCTCGGTGAAACGTGTACCTCCAAAGAGTTATGCTTTAGAAATCCTTTTCACGTTTCAACACTTGGAAGTTTTATTTCAATCTCGGTGAAACGTGGGTTTCCAAAGAGGTCTTTCTTCTTAATTGTGTTCCCGGGAGGGGGTTGTACCTCTGAGGAGGGATTTCTCACGTTCCAACACTTGGAAGTTTTATTTCAATCTTGGTGAAACGTGTACCCCCAAAGAGTTGTGCCTTTGAAGAAAGCCTTTTCACGTTTCAACACTTGGAAGTTTTATTTCAATCTCGGTGAAACGTGTGCTTTCAAGAAGGTCTTTGTTTTTACATTTCAACTTTGGTGAAGTGAAATTCCGAAGAGCGGCTGCTACACTTCAACTCCTGGCGAAATGGGCCTCCGAAGAGGGCTTTTATTTTGTTTACATTTCAACTCTGGTGAAGTGAAATCCCGAAGAGCGGTTATAACACTTCAACTCCTGGTGAAATGGGCCTCCGAAGAGGGCTTTTATTTTGTTTACATTTCAACTCTGGTGAAGTGAAATCCCGAAGAGCGGTTATAACACTTCAACTCCTGGTGAAATGGGCCTCCGAAGAGGGCTTTTATTTTGTTTACATTTCAACTCTGGTGAAGTGAAATCCCGAAGAGCGGTTATAACACTTCAACTCCTGGTGAAATGTGCCTCAGAGAGGGTTTTCATCGCCTGGAAGTTACTCTCTCATGGTTGGAGGGTCATGACTCCTCCAATCTTTTTTTGTTGAGTAGAGAACTTTCTTTTTTGTGGCATATGACCCATTAGAGGTCTTTTATTATCCGAAGAGTTGCGCCTCCGAAGAGGACTTGTGGCGCTGATGGTAGCTTTGGTTGTTCTTCTGTTCACTTGCTTATGCCTTTTCAGCGATCCTTTTTTTTTTTTTTTTTTCTTTTCAAGTTTTCATCCCCCTTTTTCTCACAAGTGGCTTGTTTAATCCAAGGAAGTGTACTTCATTGCCAGGCAAGTTCGTGAGAACGGGCACTAGCTTCCTAATTGGATGTTTGTTTGTTTAAACAATCTCAATTTATCAGCAAGGGCTCGTTCCTATCGAAATCATTAGCCGTTCAATTGAAGCATTTCCTATCTAGGATTTGAATTCGGGGTCTTTGTGACTTGAAATTTGTTTGTTGAATGATGGTGAGAATCGCTCGGTCTTATTATGCGCAAGTTTTATCTCCACTGTCTGCAAAAATTTAAATCGATATTTCAGCAATACATTTTGTGTATTTTTATATCGAAAACAAAGCAAACATATAATGATAATAAGGAACACAAGATTTATAGTGGTTCGGCCATGAAATTGGGCCTACGTCCACTTTATATTCTTTCATTATTTACTTGCATCAGTTTCACAATTGCTTTCAATTACAGGAATCATACATTCATAATTCTTTTTACAATGTTTCAACAAAATTTTCAAGTAAAGTATGGACGCAAGTGATTGCTGTTCCATGCCCTTGGAATTTGATCTCCATCAACTGTGGTGAGCTTGAATGTGCCGTCAAGAAGTTTCTGACCTATCACATACGGTCCTTCCCAATTTGGCCCAAACACACCTGTCGCAGTCATAATTCTTTTTAGGACTAGATCTCCAATTTCAAAGCTGCGTTGACGAACTTTGGAATTGAAATGTCTGGCTATCCTTTGCTGATGAGCTGCAACTCTGAGGTTAGCTTCATCTCTTTTTTCATCAAGGAGATCCAGCGCTTCAAGTTGCAGCTTTTCATTTTCTGCTTGATTGAAATGGATTCTTCTGTGTGAAGGGACCTCTGTTTCAACCGGGATCATTGCTTCCGATCCGTATGCTAACGAAAAAGGAGTATGCCCAGTTGCAGTTTTGTGAGTAGTTCTGTATGCCCATAGTGCAAGTGGTAGTTTATCGACCCAACCACCTTTTGCTCTTTCGAGTTGCTTTTTGATGGTTGATTTGATGATCTTGTTCACTGCTTCCACTTGCCCGTTTGCCTGCGGATGAGCTACTGCCGAAAAGCTTTTCTGGATTTTGAATCGCTTGCAAAAATCCTGGAATTCCTCGCTTTCAAACTGAGTACCATTGTCTGTGATTATTTTCTGAGGCACACCGTATCTGCAAATGATATTCTTAGTCACAAAATTTATCATCTTTTTGGAGGTGATAGTTGCCAATGGTTCAGCTTCAGCCCATTTAGTGAAATAATCTACAGCAACAATGGCATATTTGATTCCAGATTTGGCGGTTGGTAAAGGCCCGATCAAATCTATTCCCCAAATCGCAAACGGCCACGGACTGGTCATTTGTGTGAGCTCAGTAGAAGGTGCTCTAGGAATTTTGGCAAATCTTTGACATCTGTCACATTTTCGAGAGTAATCTGCAGCATCTCGATTAATTTCTGGCCAAAAATATCCATATCGGAGAATTTTCTTTGCTAAAGTTTGACCACCTGAATGATCCCCACATTCTCCTCCATGTACCTCTGATAGGATTATTTTGGCTTCTTCTTTGGATACACATCGAAGCAATGGCATTGAGAATCCTCGTCTGTATAATTGACCATCCTGGATTATATATCGAGAAGCTTTTCTCAGTAGCTTTTGTCGTTCTTTAGAGTTTTCTGGTAAAGAGCCATTGAGTAGATACTTTGTTATTGGAGTCATCCATGATTCTTGCTCTTGCGACATACTCATAACCCAATCGATATCCATTTCATCAATGCTCGGATTTGACAAAACTTCCACTGGAACTAACCCTAAGGATTGGGCTTCGCCAGAACTTGAGTATTTTGCGAGAGAATCTGCTTTCATGTTTTCTTCTCGAGGAATATGACTTATCGTGTAATGGTCGAATTCACATAAAAGTTCCCAAGCCTTTGACACATAAGCGGGCAGATTTCCTCCTTTCGTTTGAAACTCCTTCTTGACTTGGCATACTATAAGCTGCGAATCACTGAAGATCTGTAACGCTCGAATGTTTAGTTCTTTAGCAATTTTCAAACCAGCAATCAGAGCTTCATATTCTGCTTCATTGTTTGTTGAAGGAAATTCTAATCTTAGCGCATAGCATAATGACCGGCCTTCAGGAGTTTCAAGAACAATTCCAGCACCTGAACAGTAATCATTTCTTGCGCCATCTACAAATAACTTCCATTGGATTGGGGGGTTCTCGATTGTTTTTTCCTTGCTGTTACCCTTGTCTGTAAATTCTGCAATAAAATCTGCCAAAGCTTGTCCGTTGATCGCTTTTCTAGGATGATAAGTGATGTCATATTGGCTCAATTCAATATTCCACTTTAAAAGGCGGCCCGAAGTCTCAGGGCGAAACAAGACTTGCTTTAAAGGTTGATCAGTGAGGACTTTGATAGGATGAGCCTGGAAATATTGCCTCAACTTTCTTGAGGCAATCAATAGACAATAGGCGAGTTTTTCCAACTTGGAGTAATTCATTTCTGCCCCAGTGAGTCTTTTGCTGATATAGTAAACTGGATGTTGAATCCTTTTGTCTTCCCGTACCAGCGCTGCACTTACAGCATGAGATGAAACTGCCAAGTATATAAGAAGATCCTCGCCATCGCCGGGCCTGGAAAGTATTGGAGGCGTTTCCATATGTTGAATCAATTCTTCAAAAGCTTTCTGGCATTCGGGAGTCCAGTCAAAGTTTTTCTTTCCTTTCTTTAGAGCGTCGAAGAATGGAATGCATTTATCAGTAGCTTTGGATATGAACCGACTTAAGGCGGCAATTTTTCCATCGAGACTTTGCAATTCCCTCTTTGTTTTAGGAGCTTTGACTTCTTTTAGAGCAGTGATTTGAGCTGGACTAGCTTCAATGCCCCTAGCGCTCACGATGAAACCCAAGAACTTCCCAGATTCTACCCCGAAAGAACATTTTAAAGGGTTAAGCTTCATTCCGTATCTTCGGAGAATTGCGAACATTTCTGCTAAGTGTTCGATGTGGTCCACTGCTTTCTTAGATTTTACTAGCATGTCATCAACGTAAACTTCCATAGTCTTTCCCAACTGCGGTTTGAACATAGCATTAACCAGTCTTTGGTATGTTGCCCCCGCATTCTTCAACCCAAAGGGCATAACTCTGTAACAGTAAAGACCGACATCGGTGATAAAGCTTGTGTCCTCCTGATCTGGCTCATGCATCATGATCTGATTATATCCGGAGTAGGCATCCATAAAAGACAACAATTCATGACCCGCTGTTCCATCTACCAGTTGATCGATCCTGGGTAATGGGAAGCAGTCTTTGGGACAGGCCTTGTTTAGATCTGAAAAGTCGATGCACACTCTCCATTTACCATTGGCTTTCTTAACTAGCACTGGATTTGAAACCCAATTTGGATAGGTAGATTCTCTGATGAAATTATTCTCCATGAGCCGGTCAACTTCCTCTTTCAATGCTGTCGACCTTTCTAGACCTTGGATTCTTCTTTTCTGCTTTACTGGCGTGAACTTTGGGTCAATATTCAGAGCATGTACCGCAACTTCTGGGGATATTCCGCACATATCGGCATGGGTCCAAGCGAAAACATCCAGGTTTGCTTTCAAAAAAGATATCAAGGCATTCTGAACTGACACATTAAGTTGTGAACCCACATTCAGCACCTTGTTTGGGTCCTTCAGATCAACGGGCACCGGTATCGTTGTTTCTGCTGGTACCACCCTACTCTCCCCCGCACTGGCCTTTCTAGGATCCATCACTTTTCGTGCCCCGCTATGCTCGCCAGTGCAGGGTCCGCCCTGTAGTTGCTATAGGGTTGGTGTCTTGATGCGGATTGGGGTTGCCGCATCTTTTCCCATTTCTCTCTTCCTTGTTTCTCGCAGCTCTGTCATATAACATTCTCGCCCAGCGTTCTGGTCTCCTTTAATAACTCCTACCCCATTGTCTGTAGGGAATTTAATAGTAAGACACCATGGGGCAAGGACAGCTTTGAATGCAGCAAGAATAGGTCGACCAAAGAAAGCATTATAAGCAGAAAATTCATCTACTATCACGAAAGTCTGCTTGCGAACTACTTTTCTTTCTCCTTCTCCGAGTTCCACAAGCAAGTCAATGGTTCCTACTGGTTGCTTTGGCTCCCCAGTGAAGCCAACAATCTTCTGAGATGAGGCTTGCACATCCGCCATCGGGATTCTCATCTGGTCAAACGTTTTCTTGAAGAGGATGTTGCAAGATGCGCCGCAATCAATAAGAACTCTTCTGACAATAGCCGGTCCAATACCGGCCGAGATGACTAACGGGTCCAAAGTAGGGGCCTCAATGCCCGTGGAATCTCTAGCCCTGAACACAATATCATCATTAAAAGTCCTTTGTTGTTTCAGGGGTGTAGAGTCCTCTAAAACAAAGACATTCTCTTCAGTTGGCACATGTTTCAGAGCTCGAGTGTACCTCTCCATTTCACCCCAGCTTCTGCCTGCTGGGTGGGGTCCTCCTGTGATGACATTAATAACTGGCCTTCCAGATTCATGTCCTGCGGCCTTCTCATTTGTCCTGGGCTGATGAGCAAGAGCTTGTTGCCCCTGACTTGACGAAGCAGGATCATTACCACTCTTCTTCACAAATTGCTGCAGCTTATTTTCTCTTAGCAATTCTTCGATTATATTTTTCAATTGACGGCAGTCGTCTGTGTCATGACCAGGCTGATTATGGAAGCGACAGAACTTCCCACTTTGCACAGCTTTTCTTCCGGTTCTGAGAACAGGAGGTTTGGGATACTCAAAAGAATCTTTTGTAGCCAGGTAGATGCGCTCTGGTGTCTCTAACAAAGGAGTATATTCTGATGGCTTGAAGGATCGAGGCTTCTTTGAATTGTGTTGTTTCCTTCCATCATTATTTTCTCTTTTCTGTCCCACAGATCCATTCTTACGTGGCGCAGCAGTGTTGTCTTCAGCTTTCTCTACTGTTGCCTTTGCCGGGACAGGACGGCTTTCCAAACGCATGAATTCATCCGCCTTTTTGTAGAACTTTTCCAGAGAATTTGGCTCCTTCATGTTCAGCCACTTTCCGAATTCACTTGACTTATCAATAGCTCTCATCAAATAGGTCAAGACCATGCGGGGTTCTGCATTATCCACCTCAGCTAACGCTATATTAAAGCGATTTAAAAAAGACTTGATAGTTTCCCCCGGATTCTGTTCCAAACCGGATAACGACATGATGTCTTTTGCCTTTGAAGCATATAGCCTAAATTGCTCTTTAAATTTCCTGGTTAGGTCTGAAAACTGATCGATGGACCGGACAGGCAGTTTTGTGAACCAAAGCAGAGCTACCCCTTCCAAATACACAGGAAAATAGCGGCATTTTATCTCGTCAGAAGCTCTGGCACCTGTCATGTGCCAATCATATTTGTACAGGAACTCATTTGGATCACTTGTCCCTTTGTAAGCTGGAATGGTCGGAGGGACGAACTTCCTTGGGAATTCAGCTTTTAGGATCTTTTCAGTAAACGGAGTCTTGCTCGGAGCGAAACCCCACTCTTTCTCATCTTCGACCCTTTGCATACTTTCTTTCATAATCTGTCGAACCATACCAGAAAGATATTCTTCGTCATTCCTATTTCTGGATCCTCCAGCCTCAGGCAATGTCTGTTCAAAGGGGCTAGCAGCCCTTTCGGGAATGTTTCTAGTTTCAGCATCATGGACATTACCGACAAAGTTCCTTTCATTATTCGCAGGTTGACGGTTTGCCCCGAGCAAATCGTTTAACCTATTCAGAATCAGAGCATTCTGAGCATTCTGAGCTTCCAATTGCGCGTTCTGGGCATTTATTTGCTGATTCAACCCAAAGATAGCAGCGTCCAATTCCGCTTTTGAAACTCCAACAGCTGGAGTGGCTTGATTTGGTGTTGGGGAAGCGGAGGTTCCCTCTTGAATGTTTGCAGATCTCACAGATTTACTTTTCCTTCCAGGAGCCATGATTTCGGATAGACTTCTGGTTCTTAAAGAAACTTTATCTACAAATCTTTCTGAAGCAATGATGATAGATGTCCTGAGTTCAATTCTCAGTGAAAGCACCAAAATGTTAACGCTCAAATTTAAACGCTAACACCCTGGTGTATAAGATGCGATTGTGAAAGCACCACCCGTTTGTACGGGAAACAGAAATAAGCAGAAAGTATGTAGAAAAACAGTAAGAGACACAGTATTTATAGTGGTTCGGCTTATAATCCAGCCTACGTCCACTTTAATCTTTTTATCACTAGTTTGATTACAATTCAATACAAGATCTTTCAATTACAACACACTTCAAGTGATAGGATATGTGAAACAAGTAGCTCAAGCTTTGATGTTGACAATCATCTTCAAATCCATGGTGAATGTGGATGATTCCTTCATGGAGTTCCTTTAGAAGTTTGTTGGATCTAAAAAGCTTTGAAGTCGTCTGGAATTCGGCAGAGTAATGGCGCTTGAAGAGAATGAGCCCAAAAGTCCTTTGCATGTTGGAGATGGTTTCACATTTATAGAGAGTTCTGGGCGGAAAAAGTGCTAAGTCCTAACTCGTGGCCGACTTAAGATAAGTTGTGTTCGACTTAAGGTAAGTCGTCCCCGGGTCACTGAGCCGAGTCTATGGCAGTTCCCCTTTTTTGAACCCATCCCTAAGTTCTAAGTCGTGTGCGAGTTACCTGGCTGCAATTGCTAATTTCCTTTCTTAAGTCGTATACGACTCTTTTTATGTCGTAAGTCGTAGTTGACTTAACTAATTGCAACTGGTTTAAAGCAAGTCTTAACTCGTAGACGAGTTAAGAGGTGTGTCTTTAGGTCGTATCCTCCTTAAGTCGTATAACTTCTTTAAGTCGTAAGGGTCTTAAGTCGTACAAACTGCAGTTATCATTAAGTCGTAGGCCATCAATTTCCTTAAGTCGTAAAGACCTTAAGTCGTTAGCTTTTCTTAACTCGTATGCCTGCTAACTCGTAGAAGATCTTAACTCGCAGAGGATTAACTCGTAGAGGCTTAACTTGTGGAAGATCTTAACTCGTACACTTGCTAATTTGTAGATATGCTAACTCGTAAAGGCTTATCTCGCAAGTAGCTTAACTCGGGTACTCCTTAACTCGTAGGCTGCTTATCTCGTAAGCTTGCTAACTCGTAGAGGTCTTTAAGTTGTAGGAAGTTGCTGACTCATGTCTCCTTTAACTCGTACATGCCTTGAGTCGTACATGCCTTGAGTCGTACATGCCTTGAGTCGTACATGCCTTAACTCATGGACCTGTTAACTTGTGAACGAGTTAGGGTTAACACACACAAATGGCCGTTTTGCCCTTATATGAAGATAGATATGTGACAATTTAGAATTAATATGGATTTTGGTTAAAACAAGTTAAAATACCGATCATTTATTTAATTTTAGTAGAGTAAATAGGGTGGTAAAAATATGCACATTTACGTGCACATCAAATCCTTAATTTTGTGATTTATTTTAACTGTTTATTTTGATTATTTTATTTGAAAACTTTATTTTATTTATTAAATTGGACAAATTTTTTTATTTTAAATATAAATTTTAATTTTTTGTGAATTATAATTTCAAATCTGAATATATAGGATATTTCCAGAAAAGTGGATTTTTGGTCAATCCGGTCAAACTTTGACTTTTAAATTTAAAATTTGAACTTTTTAATTCTTGAATTTTATCTTTTATTATGAAAATTAATTTAATTTCAAAAATACTACTTTTCGTTTCGTTAAAATCCGATTTATATTGTGAAATTTATGCTTTTTACAATATTGGGTGTAAATTGATTTATTTAATAAAATTATCTATTTTAATTTATACAAATAATATTTTCATTTGTCACATCATGTTCTAATATGTGTTATATGACATGTCAGGTATATATTTTATTTTAAAACATTTTTGAAGTGACGTGAGAATTTTTCCAAAATTTATTGCATTTATTTCCTATTTTTTAAACGCTAGTTTCTATTTTTCTACTATTTTCTACATTTAAATTATGTTTAATTCAAATTTATTTATTTTTATGCATTCCTTTATTTTGTTCTTCTCTTTTTTTATAAATATTTTACTTGTACATAAATTTTTTTCAAAACTTGTTGCATTTATTTTCAAATTTTTAATTCTAGTTTGCAATTTTTGCTGCTTTTCTTAATTAAATTATATACAATTAATATTTATTTATTTATTTTTGTTTACTTTCTAAATTTTTTATTTTTATCTGAATTCATAAACATTTTTCAATTATTTGAAAATTTCTAAAGAAATGGAGATATTTGAAGAGTTTTTGTGGCTTTTGTTATTCTTTGACCTTTTGTATTCACACCTCTTCATTTTCAACCATCACCTTTTCATTTAATTTGCTGCCATAACTCCATTCCTTCAGCCGACCACTTCTCTCATATCATTTTCACATGAATTATCTTTCTCATCGTCAAAAAAGTCCGGCCTCTTCTTTATGGAAAAATATTTGGTAATCTTTCTTTTCCTTTTCACTTTTCTTCCATTGTTTATGTGAATTTGCACTTGATCTCTTCACCTTTAGGATCGGCCTGCCATCTCCATCAGCTGTTCTGCCTCTACCACCACCTGAGCTAGTCACCACCACCTCCTTCTCACTGACCATCCCAAGCTGAGCCACCCTAGGTTGAAGATCCACATGAAAATGCAACCAAACCTCAAATGAACAACCATAGCCGATCACCTTAGTTGCCACCACCACAAACTCCACCTTGGCTTCCACTTGCACCACCATCTCCAGACCCTACCTGACCTGACAACACTGCACATCATCTCCTGACCTCACCTGAACCTGGTCGTGCCCATGGTTGCTTTGACCGGGCCTATATGTTGCATGAATCCATGGTTGTGTTGCCTTCTGTTGCCTTAGCTTGTTGTTTCATATCACCTATGTTTGCACCATCATCAAACCCATGTAGGATGACCCATTTGGATCCAAACCAGATTCAAACTCTCACCATAGCCATTTGTTTCTAACCCAAGGCTGAAGCACAAGCGTTGAAAGCAAGTGCAAACGATTTTAGCTTTGTTTTGTGCATTCATTTCTAGCTTTGTCTAATTGAATTTAGGTAGAAAACTTATGTAGATTGTTTTGTTTGTTTGAATGTATTCAAGGTGTTTAATCTTTGGCTCTCCCAATCTCAAATCTTATTCGTGCTTTTGTGCCTTCGAAGATCTCAGTTTGTGTGGTACAATTGTCGTCTCCAGCTTATACCAGTGAGTTATTCTCACCAGACAGTTTTGTACTTATATAACTAGTAAATCGATCACATTTGAATCTGTAAAATGCATCACCATGTTGTATCTTCTATGTTATGATCATATGAGGTTCACCCATGCGTATGTACCTGTTGTATCATATATTACTGATATTTTATGTTGTTCTGTTATTTATATCAGTTTATCACACTGCAAGTTCCCTTTAAATTAGAATCACTATGGGTTGAAATGATACATACCCGAACAGACTTTAGAATAGGAGAAAATCGTTATGGGCTGAAATGATAGGCCTAAACGATTTTCAATTATTTCATTCTACTTGGGACTGCGGGTTTGAAATGATAAAACCCGAGTTTTCTTTGTAAATTACGGGTTGAAATGATATATTACCCGTATCACTTTACCTAGTGTAGAAAATGATATGCAGACCCGTGGTTAAAATATATTTTTCTAAAATTTTTAAAATATTTTAGAAATGTAAATATTATAATATTTTGATTTAAACTTAATTAAAAATGATTTTTTTAAAGTATTTTGATTTTTTGAGAATTTATAAGTGAAATAAATTAATGATAAAGTGAAAATTTGAAATATAAGTTATTTCGGAAATTTTGATTTAATTATAAATGGAATTTAAATTAAACATGAAAATATGATAAATCTATGACATTTTGAATTAAATGAATTAAAAATTATTTTATGATATATTAATGGATTTCGAATAAGTTAAAATGTGAAATAAATGAATATTGAGTTAAATTTTGAAATATAACTTAAATTGGAAAATTGTGAATTTTGTTTAAATGTGAATTTTGAAGTTAAGTAAATAAAATGAAAAATAAGTTATATTTTGAAATTTAAACTTAAGTGCTAAGTTAAAAATTTAATTATATGAATTGAAATTGAATGTTGGAATTTAATAAGTGAATTATTATTAAATATTGATTTTTGAATGGAAATTTAACTTTATAAAATCATGAATTTAAGGAAAATTAAATAATAATTATAAAAGTGAAAATATAAAATTTTATAAGTTTGAAATGGTTTAAATGAAAATTTAATGGTTTATGAAATTATATTGGATATTTGAAAATTAATTAACAGCATTTTTGAAATGCCGTTATTTCTAATGTAAATGATTTTACAATAGCAGTAAATGCTGTAGTTGATATAAATGAACCAGATGGCTTAATGTTAATAAAGGGTTATTATAGCACTTTGTAAGTGCTGTAATTGCTAAATTTAACTAAGTTTTATTTGGTACTAAAGTATCCCTATTACAGCATTTTAACTGCTGTCTTTTGTTAAATTGATATATTTTAAAACAACTTTCCGTTGCATTTTTCTAAGTGCTGCGAAAGGTGAATTTTCACTGTTTTGATAAAATTTAATTTAACAAGTGAACTTTGAAAAGTTTAAAATTTTGGAAATTTAATAATTAAATATAATAACTTCATTTTTACGATTTAAAATGAAGTAATTTGTTTTGAAATATAAACTATTTTGAAATGTTTGTTAAAATGGTAAAATAAATGAATGAATGTGGTTTGGAAGATACGATATTTTGAAATGGATTTTGGGTGATACTGAAGTTTGAAATGATTTTTGATTTCGAAGTATAAATTACTATTTGAAACTTAATTCACGGGATGTATTTAATTTATAGTTTAACTGATCCTTAAAGGATGAGTGATCCCATGCATCCTTTAAGATATTGTACATTTCTACTACAGTTCACTTGAGTTGGTTTACATTATATATATATATATAGACATATATATATATATATATATGTTAACGCTAAAATTTGAACGCTAACACCCAGGTGTATAAAGTGTAGTTGTGAAAGCACCACCCGATGATTCGGGAACAGAGTATAAGCAGAAAGTCACAGAAAAAGCAGTGAATAACAACGATTTTATAGTGGTTCGGCTCAAGGTAAGCCTACGTCCACCTTAATTCTCTTTATTACTAAACCGATTACAACTTTACAACAATCTTCAATTACAATTACGAAGAGACAAACAACTAGAACTTTGGTAGAGAAGAATTCTTCGAATCCATGTAGATTGTGTTAGATTTTCCCTTGATGTTAGTTGAGATGCCTTTCGAACTTGAAGTGTCGGGTGAGTTGAGAATTCGGTTGAGTATTGGCGCTCGAAATGATTGGCCAAAAGTCCGCTGAATGTTGGAGGTGGCTTTCTATTTATAGGCAAATCTGTTTAAGAATTTTTCCCAAGTCCTGAGTCGCCACCGACTTAAGTTAGGTCGTGGACGACTTAACTAGTTGCAACTGGTTTAAATCGAGCCCGGGCTTCACAGAGGCATTTTCGTTCAAGTCCCAAGTCGCCTCCGAGCTAACTCCTCCCCTTCCTAGTAACACGGCATCGGGTTCTTCATTCGGTGTCTTTTAGGTCGCGGCCGAGTTAGTCTGGTAAGTCGTAAGTCGCGACCCAACTGATGAGTCCAAAGTCGTGTACGAGCTAAGAGATCACTGTTCCCTGTAGCGGCATTGACTTCCTTTGCTCAATTCATGTCCGACCTAACATTGGTCATAGGTCGGCTGCATTTTAGGTCGGTAACCTTGTCAAGGCGTTAAATCGGCATCCATGTTAAAGCTTTAGGTCGGCATGCCCCCCTAACCAGCTAGGTCGGTTACCTTATTAAGGTGGTTAAGTCGGCGACCTTGTTAAAGTGTTAGATCGGCACCTCTCTTAAGTCTTAGGCAGTTAGGTCGGTCTTCCATGCTAAGATACTAGGTCGACAGAACGCTGGGTCGCTAACTGTTTGATATGCTAGATCGGTGGGTCTTTTAGGTCAGTTATTCTTGGATTGGTAACACTTGACCGAGGTGGAGTTAACATTTGCCCCTCGAAGTACACGCCTAATGGTTAGGTCGTGTGCTTCGATAGCCTTTAACTCGTCCCTTTTAAGTCGGTAGGTCGTATGCGACCTAACAGTTAGACTGTACGTGTCGCTTCAAGTCTTCCATTGCAGGGTATAAGTTAGCCTTCTTCCTCTTTCTTCGTCACTTACTTTCTTGCTTAATTCCGCCATTGAAGTATTCTCAAATTCCTAAATGCGATTTCATCCCAACTGATCACCGATAACCTCTACTATCCATCGCGTAAGTAATTTCACTCTTCTCTCGATCGTAGATTACTGTCAATTCATTAGTCCTGCCGCTCGAATTCGAATCATCTTCTTGAGCAATGCTCCACCACGAATCCCATCATATTTGTAGTTGACGAAGCTTAGGTTGCTCAAGATGATCGCTGATTCAACGAAGGCAGTTTACCACCTCAAGTTCGATGATGTCTATGGCAGAATGCTGGATTTATAACGATTTCGAGTTGTTTAATTGGGTGATTCAATAGCATGAGTAGAGGCGGCTGCTGATGAAATGGTTATTGGGTTAACGGGTTGAATGCCATGAGATGTTGGTTCGGGAACGAGTTAGTGAGTTTAGGTGACTTAGTTTTTGGCCGACCTGGCTCTTAAGTCGTGGCCGAGATAATACATGGAGAAATTCCTGCCTTTCGAATCAGAGCTTGCTTTCTTATCTCCCCATTGCGACCTAGAGGAATGAGTTGCCGAACTAAACTATCCAGGCTTCGACCCGCTACCGACTTAATGCTATCCTGCAAGAGACTTTTAAACCGTAGCCGAGTTGACCCTTAAGCTTTGGGCGTGTTGACATTTTAAGAGCATAGACCCACTTTGTGTATTTGACTCGAACTGCCAAACTAAGTTGCCTAAATTTTGAACTGCCCCAACTTTAAATTTGTTTGAATCTCATTGTATTATTTAACAGATTGTATTAACTTATAAGCTGCCAACCTGCTGAAAATAGTAAACAAAGAAAACCAAGGCGAAAATACCGCCATTGACTGCCCACATCAAATGACAGATTAGTCGAGACAAGATAAGCAACTTATATACACTGTATAAAATGTTGTGAATCAATCGACTAAAGTGAAGTATTAATGCAAATCATCGCTAACCGACCTGTTTGCATCAACATTACACTTGCATGTTAGAATAACGAACTCCGGATTTTATAACTGACAAGTATTTTGCTAGTTTTTTATTCCAGTTGCTTTTGCTTATTGTTTGATTGATTTTACACAACACTCCACACACTTTAGGAAACGTGCACCTTCATGTTCGAATATCCAGTTATTTATGTAGAATGACTTCCCATCAAGAAGAAATGGCAGCTCAAGAGGAAGAAACTTTTCCGGTAGCTCTACCTATAGAGAACCCTCCAGAGAGAACTCCAACCATTCTAACCCCGAGAGCATTTACTCAGCCGCGCACTCAATTTGGTTTTACTGAGAGTGATGTCCTGCTCCCTGGGCCAAGTGATACTGCCGACAATCCTCCCCGTGGCTTTATTGCAATCAATTGTCAAATGTGTTTAAGCGGAGCGATCCCTCCTTTTAATGACTTTCTCTGAATTCTTCTCCTTCGGTTGTCAATCTCTCCGTCCCAACTTCATCCTAATGGTTATGCCATCTTGATGGGGTTGTGTGTTTTGTTCAGAAGAACTTTTGATCGCTTACCAAGTTTTGAAGAAATCCGTTATTTATGCTCGTTTGCAAAGAGTAGAGACCATCCATCCCTTATAATTGTGAGGAGTGCTAGAAATCGCAAACTTATTTCCGACCTTACCGAAAGCGTTCATGGATTTCTGAACCAATTTTTCTTTGCTCGCTGCCCCCAGGGTTTTATGCCGATTGGAGAGTAGGAAGTAAGATTACTTGTCTCCTTTTTTAAACTTTCTCGAGATCCGAATTACCAATTGCTAATTTCATTCTTTGCTCTTTTCAGCACTTCCTCTTCCCTCTAGAGATCCGGTCCATAAGCAGAATTTTGATAGATTGAGTGCCATGGCCGTAGCAGAGAGAAGCATCAAGTTTTTGTTGGGGATGAATTATTGCACCAATACGGGCTTTTGCATACTTCTCGTTCTACACATCCCCATGAAATCCCAGACTCCCCGGCTAGAGCATTTGATGCCCCAGCTTCTACAGATATATCCAAACCAAAAGGACCTTCTCCCGAGGCTTTGCTAGTGAAATGTTCCACTTCTGTTGATGTTGCGGGGCCATCGGACGAACTTGCCCCGGTTATTGAGGAAGAGGAGCCTCAAGGATCTCCCCGACGTTCACAGAAATCCGGCGAAGAAGCCGAGAAAACTAGCCTTGCCAAGTAGAGCAGGGATGATACTTTCGAAGGGTTGAGCGACCTCTTTGCCACCTCGTAGGAAATCTTTAAAGATGATCCTATCACTACTGGGGTTTCTTCTTCAGTAGTTGAAGCAACTTCTATCCTGCAGCAGACTCCGTCAACTCAGGAGTTGACCCTGACTATTACACCCACAACCACTCCTCAATTAAAGAGTGGTTCGTAGTTTGATGAGCGTAGTTTGCACGCCACACACACTTAGAATTTCTTTTCGGCACTTTTATGTTTCTCACTTTTTGTACTTTGAAGACCTCTAAAACTTATCTTTTTTTTATTTCAGATTCTCCGATGGGGCGCAGCAGCTCATACTACGATGATTTCCAGCGCTACGGGAGGCGTAGCCAATATGATTATAGGCGTTACCTCCCCTCTTACAGAGAATCTGATGAAGAAAGAGCCGCCCGAAAGTCTCAAGAGAAGAGGGCTCAAGAGGAGCGCTACGAAAGAAGAGAGAGGGAAGAGCGCCACGATTCTTCACAGAGAGGTGACGATTCCCATAAAAGAAAAACCCATGATGACAGAGGAAAAGGTCATGTGGTTGAAGATTCGAGCAAGCGAGCCCGACATGGTGAGAAGCACACCACTACAACTCCTGAAAAGGTTACCGCCCCTGCCTCGCTTGATATTCCTTCCGGCTCTCCCGCTCTGGGGAAGTCAGACATCCAAACTATAATTAGCAGACCGAAATTCCAAGTTGGACCGGGTCCTGCCACTTTGCAAAGTCGATTTCCTCAGTGGTGTCTGAAGGGAGTAAGGTTTGACCTTGACTTGGTCCCTATTGACAAGTTTGCCATGTTACGAAACCTTGACGCCGTTAAGCTTGATATTGAGAGGATGTCGAACTGGCAGAAACTTGTTGACGAGCTTCAGAGGGTTAATCGTGCAAACATAGAGGCCATGCTCACCATGGAAAATGATAAAGCCGAATGGCAAAAGGTGCTCGAGCAACATGACACCGAGATGAGAAGCATTGCTTCTTACAATGAGGAGCTTGAAGCAAAAGTTGAAGAACTGAAACAAGAGCTTCCTGCTTCCTCTACTTCTTATTCTCAAAAAGAAGAAGTGCTCCTCAAACAAGTGAGAGATGCCCATGCTGGCCAAAGGGATGCCGAAGACAGGCTCGAAGTGAAGAAAAGAATTAGCGAGGGCTATGTCGCTGACATTGAAGAGCTTCGGAAGAAGAATAACTCCCAAGAGGCGGAGATCCAAATGCTTAAGCTTCAATTTTCTAAAGTTGAAATGGAGTGTGATGAGGCCGTTGCCGGCAAAATTGCAGCTGAAGAATCTCACGAGGCAACGAGGGCCAACATCAGCTCAACATTATTTGATTTCTATCCGCATAGCATCTTGGGGCGCGGTAGCCTTGCCTTTCTAGGCCCTAAGTATGAAATTACACTAGCTGAAGTTTGGGAGGCAGCACTTGATATGCTCGGTGGTAAAGGCGCTGGCTACGCTGAGTCAGCTCTTGAAGAGCATTATCTTGATGATGATGCTCGCGCCGCTCTTGCCAAAGGGAGAGAACAGCTTGCAAGATTAAGGGCCGAAACAGCGGCAGGAGAATACTCAGGAAAAATCACCTCAACTACTACTATTCAACCTTCTCCTTCAGCCGAAATTGACATTATCGGTTCTAGTTCTCATTCCCCATCTCCTACTAAAGTCACCACTGATATTACAAGCATATAAGGTGGAGATGAGGGCGGCGAGAGTGCCGAGGCACAGGCTTACGAAGTTGACATCAGGGAACCGACTTCTGCAGGTAACCCTACTGACAATCTTGCCCAAGTAGACTGCTCATCTGTTTCTTATGAACTTGATGGGCTTTTTGACTACTTCTTGAATCTCAGCGAACATTTATCTCCGCTTTTTGCTGACTTAAACTTTTTCCTTCTGCAGAGAAAACGTCGGGCATTGTTCAGGCTTCTCCTCCTCCAATTATTCCTTCTCCGCCTCCTAAGGTCACTCCTCCTTCTGCCTCGCAACCCGGGTCACAGGAAGAGCAAATAGAAGCCCTTCACGGCTTAGATGATCCCGTTGCTTCTCAAGATCCGAAAGGAGAAGAAACTGAAGGAAGCGAGAGGATGCCAGAACCCACTTGCTCCGACGCTGAACCGTTATCCAAACTTCTTTCTCCAGGGAGTGGGCCTTCCTCCAAGAAGAGAGGGAAGCAGGGAGTTTCCAAGAAGAAGAATAAGAAGGAATCTCTAACTGGAGGAGAAGAGATGGAAGAAAGTCCGATCGAGCCCCTTTCTACTTCATCCCCTACCCTTACAAGCCGACCTAAAAAGTTGGTCATTCGGCCAGGTACGGGCTCAAAAGGTGGGCGGAAGAAGAAATGATGGCTCTGGTTCTGTAGCTTTCATATCGCTTTTTTGTCTTTTTTTTGCATGCAATGACCGGAAATTGTGCGGGTACCGGCCCCCCGCTTTTCTTTTGTTGTAACCTGTACCTGTATATAAAATAGTGTTGAATAAAATGATTCTTTTTCTTTGTATAAACTTCTGTCTATATCTGAGAATGCATTTACTATTTATTTTTGTACAAGTTTCTTTGTACGATATTGCAGTGAGCTTGTGGTATATATTGTTCGAGCGCAATTTTACCGATGTAGTTACGCCATGCTGCCCCTTTACCATAAGCCCATTGTAATATTTTATTTTATGAGGAACTTGTGCTTTTATTTTTTAGAAAATAATTATTCCACATTTGGAGGAATATGATTTCATTAAAAAATAGAGCACAAATAAGTTTCTTCGCTTCAACTTTCGAAGATATCACTCTTTATTTTGTGCATATACACATTTTATTGAATGAAATCTTCTATGTGGTAAAGCGGGTATTTGTAAAGTACTTCAACTTCTTTTTGAGGAAGAGAATTTTCTAGAACAAGTAATTCACTCTTCCTTTGAAAGTTAAAGTGTGCTCTTAATGAGGATTTTTTTTTACTTGCCACAGAAAAGGGCTTCTTGATTTTTGTTTCTTTGAAAAGTTGCACCTCTGAGGAAAACTTTTTCACATTTCAACACTTGGAAGTTTTACTTCAATCTTGGTGAAACGTGTGCCTCCGAAGAGGTCTTTCTGCTTGATTGTACCTCCCGGAGGAGGTCTTTTCATTTCTGCCTCTGGGAAGAGGTCTTTCTGTCTTATTGTGCCTCTGGGAAGAGGTCTTTCTGTCTTATTGTGCCTCTGGGAAGAGGTCTTTCTGTTTCTGCCCCTTGGGAGAGGCTCTCTTTTTTTTTTAGCATTTCATCTCCGGTGAAGTGAAACTCCGAAGAGCGGTTGTTACACTTCAACTCCTGGCGAAATGGGCCTCCGAAGAGGGCTTTTATTTTGTTTTACATTTCAACTCTGGTGAAGTGAAATTCCGAAGAGCGGTTGTAACACTTCAACTCCTGGTGAAATGGGCCTCCGAAGAGGGCTTTTATTTTGTTTTACATTTCAACTCTGGTGAAGTGAAATTCCGAAGAGCGGTTGTAACACTTCAACTCCTGGTGAAATGGGCCTCCGAAGAGGGCTTTTATTTTGTTTTACATTTCAACTCTGGTGGACCTCCGAAGATTGCCTGGAAGTTACTCTCTCATGGTTGGAGGGTCATGACTCCTCCAATCTTTTTTTGATTGAGTAGAGAACTTTCTTTTTTGCGGCATATGCTTCGTTAGAGGTCTTTATCCTTCGAAGAGTTGTGCCTCCGAAGAGGACTTGTGCCTCTGAAGAGGGCTTTAGTTGTTCCTTGTCCACTTGCTTATGCCTTTTCAATGATGCTCTATTTTTTTTAAGCTTGCACTCCCTTCTCTTACAAGTAATTTGTTTAATCCAAAGAAGTGTACTTCATTGCTAGGCCAGTTCACGAGAATGGACATAAGCTTCTTAATCGGATGTTGGTTTGTTCAAACTTCTCAATTTATTAGCTAAAGCCCGTTTTCGGCGAAATCATTGACCGTTCAATTGAAGCTCTTCTTATCTAGGATTTAAGCTCGGGAATTTTGTGACTTGGAATTTGTTTGTTGAATGATAACAAGAATCACTTGGTCTTGTAATGTGCAAGTTTTGTTTTTGTTGCCTGGAAAAATTTAAATCGACATTTCAGTAATACATTTAATGTACTTTTCATATCGAAAATAAAGCAAACATGAAATAATAATAAGGAACACAAGATTTATAGTGGTTCGGCCAAGAATTTGGGCCTACATCCACTTTATAGTCTTTCATTATTCACTTGCATTGGTTCTACAATCGCTTTCAATTACAGGAATCATACATTCATAATTCTTTTTACAATATTTCAACAAAGCTATCAAGTAAAGTATGGACGCAAGTGATTGCTGTTCCAAGCTCTTGGAATTAGATCACCTTCGACAGTAGTGAGTCTGAATGTGCCGTCAAGAAGCTTCTGACCTATGACATATGGTCCTTCCCAATTTGGCCCAAACACAACTGTCGCTGTCATAATTCTCTTTAGGACTAGATCTCCAATTTCAAAGCTGCGTTGGCGAACTTTGGAATTGAAATGTCTAGCTATCCTTTGTTGATGAGATGCGATTTTGAGCTCAGCCTCTTCTCTTTTTTCATCAAGGAGATCTAGTGCCTCAAGATGTAGTTTTCCATTCTCCGCTTGATTGAAATGGATTCTTCTATGTGAAGGGACCTCTGTTTCTACCGGAATCATTGCCTCTGATCCGTATGCCAATGAAAACGGAGTATGCCCAGTCGCAGTTTTGTGGGTAGTTCTGTATGCCCATAGTGCTAGTGGTAGCTTATCGACCCAACCACCTTTCGCTCTTTCAAGCTGCTTCTTGATGGTTGACTTGATAATTTTATTTACTGCTTCCACCTGCCCGTTTGCCTGCGGATGAGCTACTGCTGAGAAGCTTTTTTGGATTTTGAATCGTTTGCAAAAATCTTGGAATTCTTCACTTTCGAACTGAGTACCATTGTCTGTAATTATTTTTTGAGGCACGCCATATCTGCAAATGATACTTTTAGTCACAAAACTTATCATCTTTTTTGAGGTGATAGTAGCCAGTGGTTCAGCTTCTGCCCACTTAGTAAAATAATCTACAGCAACAATGGCATATTTAATTCCTGATTCGGCAGTTGGTAACGGTCCTACAAGGTCTATCCCCCATATTGCAAATGGCCGTGGACTGACCATCTGTGTGAGTTCAGTGGAAGGAGCTCTAGGAATTTTGGCGAATCTTTGGCATCTGTCACATTTTTGGGAATAGTCTGCAGCATCTCGATTAATTTCTGGCCAAAAATATCCGTATCGGAGAATATTTTTTGCTAAAGTTTGACCACCTAAATGATCACCACATTCTCCCCCATGCACCTCAGCTAGGATTGTTTTGGACTCTTCCCTGGATACACATCGAAGTAACGGCATTGAGAATCCCCGTCTGTATAACTGGCCATCCTGGACTATATAGCAAGAGGCTTTCCTCAGTAGCTTCCTTCGTTCTTTTGAATTTTCCTGTAAAGAGCCATTGAGCAGATATTCTGTTATTGGAGTCATCCATGATTCTTTCTCTTGAGACACGCTCATGATCCAATCAATATCCATCTCATCAATGCTCGGAGCCGACAGGACCTCCACTGGAGTCAACCCCAGAAATTGAGCTTCGCCTGTGCTAGAGTACTTTGCGAGAGAATCTGCTTTCATGTTTTCTTCTCGAGGAATATGACTTATCATGTAATGATCGAAATCACCTAGGAGTTCCCAGGCCTTTGACAAGTAGGCGGGCAGATTTCCCACTTTCGCTTGGAATTCCTTCTTGACTTGGCATACAATAAGCTGAGAATCACTGAAGATCTGTAACGCTTGGATGTTTAGTTCTTTAGCAATCCTTAAGCCAGCGATAAGGGCTTCGTATTCTGCTTCATTGTTTGTTGCAGGAAATTCCATTCTTAGTGCATAGCATAATGATCGACCTTCAGGGGTCTCAAGTACAACTCCGGCTCCAGAACAATAGTCGTTTCTCGCGCCATCGACATATAACTTCCATTGGATTAGGGAATCGTCGATCGTTTCGTCCTCATTGTTACCCTTATCTGTGAATTCTGCGATGAAATCCGCTAAAGCTTGTTCGTTGATTGCTTTTCGGGGATGATAAGTGATGTCATATTGACTGAGTTCAATATTCCACTTTAGAAGATGACCCGAAGTCTCAGGGCGAAACAGGACTTGCTTTAAAGGTTGATCAGTGAGGACTCTGATAGGATGAGCTTGGAAATATTGCCTCAACTTCCTGGATGCAATCAGTAGGCAATAGGCGAGTTTTTCCAACTTAGAGTAATTCATCTCTGCCCCAGTGAGTCTTTTGCTGATATAGTAAACTGGATGTTGAATCCTCTTGTCTTCTCGTATCAGCGCTGCACTTAAAGCATGAGATGATACTGCCAAGTATATAAGAAGATCCTCGCCATCACCAGGCCTAGAAAGTATTGGAGGCGTTTCCATATGGCGAATCAATTCATCAAAGGCTTTTTGGCATTCGGGAGTCCAATCGAAGTTTTTCTTTCCTTTCATTAGGGCGTCAAAGAATGGGATGCATTTATCTGTGGCTTTGGAAATGAACCGACTCAAGGCGGCAACTTTTCCATTGAGACTTTGCAATTCCCTCTTCGTTCTAGGAGCTTTGACTTCCTTTAAGGCGGTAATTTGATCTGGACTAGCCTCTATGCCCCTAGCGCTCACGATGAAACCTAAAAACTTTCCGGATTCCACTCCAAATGAACATTTTAAAGGGTTGAGCTTCATTCCGTATTTTCGGAGGACTGTGAACATGTCTGCTAAGTGTTCTATGTGATCCACTGCTTTCTTAGACTTTACTAACATGTCATCGATGTAGACTTCCATAGTCTTGCCCAATTGCGGTTTGAACATAGCATTAACAAGTCTTTGGTACGTTGCCCCTGCATTCTTCAGCCCGAAGGGCATAACTCTGTAGCAGTAAAGACCAACGTCAGTGATAAAGCTCGTGTCCTCCTGATCTGGCTCATGCATCATGATCTGGTTATATCCAGAGTAGGCATCCATAAAAGATAACAATTCGTGTCCCGCTGTTCCGTCTACCAGTTGATCGATCCTGGGTAATGGGAAGCAGTCTTTTGGGCAGGCCTTGTTTAGATCTGAAAAATCGATGCACACTCTCCATTTTCCGTTGGCTTTCTTAACCAGCACTGGATTTGAAACCCAATTCGGATAGGTAGATTCTTTGATAAAGTTATTCTCCATGAGCCGATCAACTTCTTCTTTTAACGCTGCTAACCTTTCGGGACCTTGAGTTCTCCTTTTCTGCTTCACAGGTGTAAATTTTGGATCAATATTCAGAGCGTGTACTGCAACTTCTGGGGATATTCCGCACATATCGACATGAGTCCAAGCAAAAACATCCAAATTTGCCTTTAAAAAAGATATTAGGATATTCTGAATAGACACATTAAGTTGTGAACCCACATTCAACACCTTGTTTGGGTCCCTTGGGTCAACAAGTACTGGTATTGTCGTTTCCACTGGTACCACTCTATTCTCCCCTGCACTGGCTTTCCTAGGATCCATCTCTTTCCATGCTCCGCTGTGCTCGCCAATGCAGGGTCCGCCCTGTAATTGCTACAAGGCTGGTTCTTTGATGCGGACTGGGGTTGCCGCATCCTTTCCCATCTCTCTTTTCCTTGTTTCTCGTAGCTCTGTCAGATAACACTCCCGCCCAGCATTTTGATCCCCTTTTATAACTCCCACTCCATTATCTGTGGGAAATTTAATGGTGAGGCACCATGGGGCCAGAACAGCTTTGAATGCTGCGAGAGTTGGACGGCCAAGGAAAGCATTATAAGCAGAAAACTCGTCAACAATCACAAAAGTTTGCTTGCGGACCACTTTTCTTTCTCCCTCTCCAAGTTCTACAAGCAAATCAACAGTTCCTATCGGCTGTTTTGGCTCCCCGGTGAAGCCAGCGATTTTCTGCGATGATGCTTGCACATCAGCCATAGGGATCTTCATTTGGTCGAATGTTTTCTTGAAGAGGATATTGCAGGATGCACCACAATCAATGAGAACTCTTCTGACAATAGCTGGCCCGATACCAGCTGAGATGACTAAGGGATCCAAGGTAGGAGCTTCAATACCTGTGGAATCCCTGGCTCTGAACACAATATCATCACTGAAAGTTTTTTGTTGTTTCAGGGGCATAGCACCTTCCAAAACAAATACATCTTCCTCGGTCGGTACATACTTCAAAGCTCGGGTATACCTTTCCATCTCACCCCAGCTCTTGCCTGCTGGGTGAGGTCCTCCCGTAATGACATTGATAACAGGCCTTCCGGATTCATGCCCTGCAGTCTTTTCACCTGTCCTGGGTTGATGAGTAGCAGCTCGTTGCCCCTGACTAGTCGAAGCGGGATTGCTGCTATTCTTTTCCACAAATTGCTGTAGCTTGTTTTCCCTTATCAATTCTTCAATCAAATTTTTCAATTGGCGGCATTCATCGGTATCATGACCGGGTTGATTATGGAAGCGGCAAAACTTTCCGCTTTGTACAGCTTTTATACCGGTTATCAGAACGGGAGGTTTAGGATAATCAACAGAATCTTTAGTGGCAAGGTAAATACGCTCCGGCGTATCTGATAAAGGGGTATATTCCGATGGCTTGAAGGAACGAGGCTTCTTTAGATTTTTCTGTCTCTTCCCATCATTATTTTCCCTTTTTTGTCCTACAGATTCACTCTTGCGTGGAGCAACAACGTTATTTTCGTCTTTTTCCAATGCTGCCTTTACCGGTACAGGATGACTTTCCAGGCGTATGAACTCATCTGCTTTCTTGTAGAATTTTTCAAGGGAATTTGGTTCCTTCATGTTAAGCCATTTTCCAAATTCGCTCGACTTGTCGATGCCCTCATCAGATAGGTCAAGATCATCCGTGGTTCTGCATTGTCTACCTCGGCCAGCGCTATATTAAAGCGCTTCAAGAAAGATCTGATAGTTTCACCTGGATTCTGCTCTAAAATTGACAACGACCTAATATCTTTGGCTTTCGAAGCGTATAGTCTGAACTGCTCCTTGAATTTCCGGGTTAAGTCAGAAAACTGATCTATAGACCGGATTGGCAACTTGGTGAACCAAAGCAGAGCTACACCTTCCAGATATACAGGAAAATATCGGCACTTTATTTCATCAGAAGCTCTGGCACCTGTCATGTGCCAATCATACTTATACAAGAATTCGTTCGGATCACTTGTTCCTTTGTAAGCAGGGATAGTTGGAGGGACGAACTTCCTTGGGAACTCAGCCTTTAAGATTCTTTCGGTAAACAGGGTTTTACTTGGAGCGAAACCCCATTCCTTCTCATCTTCATTCCTTTGCATGCTTTCCTTCATGATTTGTCGAACCATTTCAGAAAGATATCCCTCATTATTTCAAGCTTTAGATCCACCAATTTCAGGAAATGTCCGCTCAAAGGGGCTAGCAGCCCTCTCAGGAATGTTTCTTTCTTCATCCTCATGAATGTTGCCAGCAAAGTTCCTTTCATTACCAGTTGGTTGACGGTTTACCCCAAGCAAGTCATTCAACTTATTCAAAATTAGAGCATTTTGGGCGTTCTGAGCCTCCAATTGTGTACTTTGGGCATTTATCTGCTGGTTCAGCCCTAAGATTACAGCATCCAACTCCGCTTTTGTAACCCCAACAGGTGGAGTGGCTTGATTAGGTACTGGGGAAGCGGAGGTTCCCTCTTGAACATTTCCAGATCTACTCCTTCTCCCCGGAGCCATGATTTCAGATAAACTTCTAGTCTTCAGAGAGGTTACTTCAACAAACTTTCGTGGAGCAATGATGATAATACTCCTGAGTTCAATTCTCAGTGAAAGCACCAAAAATGTTAACGCTAAAATTTGAACGCTAACACCCCGGTGTATAAAGTGTAGTTGTGAAAGCACCACCCGATGATTTAGGAACAGAGTATAAGCAGAAAGTCACAGAAAAAGCAGTGAATAACAACGATTTTATAGTGGTTCGGCTCAAGGCAAGCCTACGTCCACTTTAATTCTCTTTATTACTAAACCGATTACAACTTTACAACAATCTTCAATTACAATTACGACGAGACAAACAACTAGAACTTTGGTAGAGAAGAATTCTTCGAATCCATGTAGATTGCGCTAGATTTTCCCTTGAAGTTAGTTGAGATGCCTTTCGAACTTGAAGTGTCGGGTGAGTTGAGAATTCGGTTGAGTATTGGCGCTCGAAATGATTGGCCAAAAGTCCGCTGAATGTTGGAGGTGGCTTTCTATTTATAGGCAAATCTGTTTAAGAATTTTTCCCAAGTCCTGAGTCGCCACCGACTTAAGTTGGGTCGTGGAAGACTTAACTAGTTGCATCCGGTTTAAAGCGAGCCCGGGCTTCACAGAGGCATTTTCGTTCAAGTCCCAAGTCGCCTCCGAGCTAACTCCTCCCCTTCCTAGTAACATGGCATCGGGTTCTTCATTCAGTAGCTTTTAGGTCGCGGCCGAGTTAGTCTGGTAAGTCGTAAGTCGCGAACCAACTGATGAGTCCAAAGTCGTGTACGAGCTAAGAGATCACTGTGCCCTGCAGCGGCATTGACTTCCTTTGCTCAATTCATGTCCGGCCTAACATTGGTCATAGGTCGGCTGCATTTTAGGTCGGTAACCTTGTCAAGGCGTTAAATTGGCATCCATGTTAAAGCTTTAGGTCGGCATGCCCCCCTAACCTGCTAGGTCGGTAACCTTATTTAGGTCGTTAAGTCGGCGACCTTGTTAAAGTGTTAGATCGGCACCTATCTTAAGTCTTAGGCAGTTAGGTCGGACTTCCATGCTAAGATACTAGGTCGGCAGAACGCTGGGTCGCTAACTGTTTGATATGCTAGATCGGTGGGTCTTTTAGGTCGGTTATTCTTGGATTGGTAACACTTGACCGAGGTGGAGTTAACAATATATATATGTCCTGACTCGAGTGTTTTGTGTTTTACTTTACGCTCGGGTCAGCCTGAGTATTTACAACTTAGCTTTGGATTTCTTTTCTAGAGCTAGGAGTCGCTGGAGATTCTGCTTGTCTAGTTATCTGATCCCATTCAGTTTCAGTTGTTCAATTTAAGTTCTAGCATTTGTAAACTGCTATGTTTTTTAGATTTCTATTGTATATGGTCTTCATACTGATATTATGTATTATGTTTAAAGAACTTATTATAGTACCTACATGAACTACTATGGTATTTTAATTTTCGCTGTGAGTTACTCTGATATTTCTGTGTTTGTGATTCTGTGATTGTATTTCATTTGCTCCAGATTATTTACAATGCGGTATTTTGAGCAATTCAAGTCCGGCATGTGTGGATGCGAATGGCTGAAAATACTTGGTTGTTACAGACTGCTCTTCGAAGTGAATTGTTTTTCAATTCTTGCTGTGTAAAAATAAATATTAATAGAGTAAGGAAGATGAAATAATACCAAATCATTGTTTCAGTTAAAAAAAAAGAGACCCCATAATACCTTTTTTTATCTATTATTCAAATATCCGACGATCGATCTCATTAATAGTAGCCCAAAGGTCATGTTACTTTCTTCCTTTCTCAAGCTCTTTTACTCGATAACTCAATTCTACCTTCATTTCTTTCAAAATTCTGCGTTTATGATTTGTTAATTCAGATATGCTTGTAGCCTCCATTAGTTTTTTGTTTTGTTTGGTTATTTTTCTTATTGAATGATATTATTCTAGTTGTGATCATGCTAATGAATCATGCAAGGGGAAATTAATTGAAATGGCATAGATGTATATGCCTAATTTCTACTTTGTTTGAATTTGAAATTCTAGGATTATCAAGATATGTTTAATACAATTAATTGATAATTAAATTACATATTTAAATAGGTGTCTAAATGCGAGTATATTGTGTATATTTAAGTTCATCAAGGAAAACCATAATTCTTACCTTGTTTATATTGCATGGATATTGGAATCATTTACTCGTATAAAGTATGCACCTTAATCATGATTTGTAATTTTCCTTCGATATGGGAGATATCAATGCATATATTTATTAATATGTGTAATTTAATTGAAACTTGGTTGGGGAACTCGTTTCTAGTATATTAAAGGGAAAGATATTTTTCATCATGTACATTACCAACTCATTGTTAGTATTTTAGTCCACGTACGCCGGTACTCATTTTCTGAATTAGATCCGTTAATAGTATGATACAAGGTAACTATATTGGAGACTAATTTAGTTTTTATTTGCTAGAAATGTGCATCGGATAAGATATCTAAGAAATAAGGGGAAACAGTATCTTTCTAATATCATGAGTGCATTTAACAATAATAAATGTTTTAGAATAACAATGGTTAAAATTAATTCTTTATATAAAGCTTTCAAACTTAACAGATTACGGCTACTCAGTTAGTGAAAACAAAATATTCATACGGGTCCAAAATGATAGTTTAAAGAGTCATCTTGATTTCATATTCATTGGCTCAGAAATGGGATTTCATATTCAATGGGATTAGTTTAACACGCAAAAGCATATCAGGCCTCTTCAAAAATATATTAGAACATAGTCTAATGGATAAATGAATCTTTAAATTGAATTTATCGCATCTGACTACTTTTGTTATTGGGCCACATCATAACGCCCATTCAAATTTAAGAGTGAATACTCTGGTCCATTTTGGTTTTCTCTTGCACTAAATAAATATGCTTTGTTAATTTCTAATTTATTTTCTTAAGGTTAATTCTTTTGTCAAAGTGATTAGTAGAATGTAGTTAACAAACAAAGTTATAGCTCCTGTATGTAACATTCCTGTTTTTAAATCAAATTTAAATTGGTAAGTAATTTAATTTTTGAAATTAAATTGTGAATTAATTTGGTATTTTCCAAATTAAATAGACATTTGTTTGTCTATTTATATAAACACACACACAGACACACACACACATATATATATATATATATGATTTTAAATAAAATTCCTAATTGGAAATTCAGAGACAAATATTTTGAATAATATATTAATTTTAAACTAAATTGTGAATTAATTAAAAATGTGGGAATAAAAATATATATATAAGTTTTTAAAATAAGGGATTTGATTTGGAAACCTAAATATTTTATAAATTGATTATAATTTGGAATTTGAATTTGAAATTCAAATACATATGTTTTGAAAATAAATATTTGGAAAATATTTATAGATTGGGAATGAATAAAATTTATTTATAAATTTATTTTGAATTGAATCTTGGAATTGAAATTCAAAATTGAAAATCTTATAAATATATTGGGTTTGGAAACATTATATTTCAAATTATTAAAGTTTCATGAAGTTTGATATCTATGCTGTAATGGACAGGTTTACGGTGCATGATTCTTATGTTTTTATGAAGGAAGTTGGTCTTCAGATGGGATCCCCCCATTTGTTATGACATATTTGTAGGACACTTGGGCATCGCCGAGTCTGTAGAAGTCGGATATGCCATTTGGGTGGATGCATTTGAGGAGCAGTTGCTTTGAGAGTGGGACTAGTTTCAGATGTCACTATCAAATTTATCAATGTTAGGGACACATAATTAGAGGCAAATTACAGTATGTGTCCCTATTAAATATCAATTTGAGGCAAATATAAACTTTGTCCCGAATGCTACCAATAATGGCTTATTAAAATGCTCCTAATAAAATTATTAATCATCCGCTAAGTATGCCCATAGAATGAACCCTTTGCCATTAACCAATTATTTACGTTCTGAATCATACCCCTGTAAACCCCCCTCTGTTTCTCTCGAACCCTAACTTTTGATGAAGATGTTTTGTCTATTTTTATTTGAGAATTAATTAACCAACCGTGAGAGAAGGTGGATTTAATGGGGGCTGCCGTTGGTTCAGATCTGGCCATTCGGGTTGGTTATCTACAATCAAGGCTCGCAACTTTCACTGATTCCTATTTAATTCTTTTACTTACTTATTTATACCGAATTATAGATTTGGTTTTGTTAAATTGTCCTTGTTAGTGCTTTGAATGGAGAATTACAAATTGGTGTTTGCAATTTTTTTTGCTAAATATGGTTTCTTTCCTTGCTTAGTTTTTTATCCTAATTTTGGTATCATTGTAAAACTAATCTCCCTCTCATTAGGATGTCAAATGTTATTTCACATATCTTGAGTGAAATTGCTAAAATTACAGCGGGGAAAGAATAAAAATATATACTGCTTTGTAGAAATATGAAGCATTACAGAAATTGTAAGTGTGTGAAATCCTATTTTAGAAATTAAAAAGGAGAATAACTCGTTCATTTATAGAATAAACAAGATGGAAGAGAGTATAGACTCTTGAAAATGTCAAAATTCGTCGATTTTTCATAGTGATTAGAATGCCGTGGTTATTGTACTTTTAGATTCTCTAGAGGATTGACTGCATGGAAAAAAAAACTATTGTTGTTTTACAAGTTCAGGAGGAAGTTGGAAACTGTAGAAGCCATTTTGAAAGGGTTCCGTATTATTTTGGTTTTGTACTTGCCTTTGCTGTTTTCACCTTTTGCATCTCCATTATCACATTAATGTTTCCCATGGATAAATAATAGTAATAATAATATAAGCTTCCTTATCACACAAATTTATAAGAAATAACAAATAACCTAACCTTTATTTGCAAGTCTGGACATGGAATTCTTAGTTTCATGATCTAAGGATTTAATTCTTTTACCTGTAAACATATTTTCAAACACGAGAACTTAATAGTATATTGAATAAGTTGAATAATGGATGAGCTTCCTTATTGAATTAAATTAAAAGTAAGGATAAGTTAATTATTAATATTGATGCTTTTCCATGAAATTTTCATAATTCCATATTAAACGTCTCCTCCTTATTAATTTAACGGAATAGTTTATATAGTTATCCATGCTTTGTCGAATGTGTAGTTAGCATGACTACTTCGATGTAAACCTAGTTTGAAAATGTGAAATTTTAATTATCGTGATCCAAGATTTTGGATATAAGATTGAGAATGAATTTTATTGATAAAAGTAAATTAGTTTTGTATGAGAAAGATGGTGATTAGATCCTTTTAACTTCTAGCTATTGTTGGTGTTGTGTACGAACTCTAACTTACCATGTAATTTTGGAACATTGCATGTTGATTACTGCAACCTTGCTAAATATGTACAGAATATAAAAAGTTAATCTTAAATGTTTTCTATTTTATTATGACTTTAATTAGACTTTTTCTCTCTCCTCAGCATTTAGGTTATTTAGTCAATTTTTAACCAATGTACACAAAATACCATGCATATATTCTCTAGTCGGTTGAATTAATATCAAAGTGTTCTGGTAATGCCGATCTAAATTTGGTTTTATGTACTTTATTATGGTACAATTTCCTGTGGGTGCTGTTTGTTTAGTGTATTTTTAGTGGAGTTGGATAGTGAGCCAATTGTTGTAAATGATGAAGAAAGGGATACAGTCCAATAAACAATCAACGATGCCAAAATAAGTGGATGTTTCCTCACCCTTGTCCATGATATTGAGGTCATGAAACTGCAATCTCATGAAGACATATAAAAGGTACTTTCTTTTTATCTATCTTTCAAATACTCCATGTCTCTATGATGTGCTATTCAGATAAATTAGCATAAAGTTTAGCTCATATTTAGCAATAATTGATTATAATAGTATCTCCAAGCATTTTTTTCATTTTTCAAAGTAATGATGCAGTATTTTGTATAACCGGTTGGGTTTAGATGAAGCTAGTGGCGAAAGTTGATGGAAGTAAGAAGAACCTTCCTTTATTGTCACCTTATATAAATGGGTTGCGGCTACTGTAGAAAAGATGGAAGACCATACACAAAGCAAAAGCACATAATCTTATAAGATGAAGTGAAAAATAATTTAAACATAATGGAAAGCATCTTTGTATTTATACAATTGTACAATGCGACGTAGAAAGGGTGCAACCGGTTGAACCATTTAATATTAATTTAAGCAAAATTGTCCTATCTTTTACAATGTCCCATTTTGGTGTTAGTTCTATGAGAGTGTTGCCTGGTTCTTAATAGCTTGAAATAATATAATCTTAAATCAATACTAGTCAACAATGTGATATCTCTATGAATTACTGAATAAGTTCACATTGGTTTCTAGAATTATATGTAGACAAGTTAGATATTTAGAAATAACCTGTACGATAGAATAAAACAAGTTAATCTTAAGTATTTTCCTCTTTTGAATGACTTTGATTAGATTTTTTTGTCTCTCCCCTCTACATTTAGGTTACTTAGTCCGATAATTTAACCCAATGCTATAATACACAATATCATGCATATATAGTCTAGTTTGTTGAATTTAATATCAAAGTGTCCTAGGAGTGCCTATCTAAATTTGGTTTTATATACTATATTTTGGTATAATTTCCTATGGATGCTGTTTGTTAGCATATTTTTATTTGAATTGGATAATGACCCTTTTGGTTACAGACGGTGAAGAAAGGGATACACTTCAAAAATAATCAACAATGCCAAATTAAGTGGATGTTTCATCACCCTTGATCATGATCATGAAACTGCAATCTCGTATAGACATATAAAAGGTACTTTCTTTTTGTCTATCATTCAAATACCTGATGTCCCTATGATGTGCTTTTCGAATAAATTAGCATAAAGTTATCGTCATATTATTTTAGAACTCTATACATTCAAAAGATATGTGGGGCAGTTTATGGGACACCTTTTTGACATCGCTATATGTTATGGACATATCTTTAGACCTATAGTTTTTATGTTATTTATTAAATTATACTATACGAAGACGTAATTACTCAATTAACTAAACTCTTAACTAGGGAAATTATTTTGTTTCTCCCAATAATAGCATCATCTCCCTTCATCTACTTGTCAACGCATTATCCCTTCAAAGACATTTGATTTTCTATCTGATTGTTATTATTGTTTTAATAATAGACTATTCTTTTGTCCCTTTTTAATTATGGACCACCATATTGGAAAGTGTTTGTACAATATTAATATACATGTTGTTTCAAATATTGAATTGTTAGCCGTGACATTAATATTATTGTGATCGTGTGAGTTAACCTAACATATTTTAAATTTTATTTAATCAACTCAAATTCAAGCAATATGTTTTTATTCCAGATGAAGTAATATCATTGTTGCATATAGACGGCATACATGACACCACACACTTTAAAAGGAAGTTACTTTATATGCTTAGTATATATTATAAGCCATAAAGTACACAATTTTTTGAATTCTCCATGGCAGAAATGATAATTATGTTTTGAAAATAATACCCATAAACATAAAAAATACAATAATACCTTATTTAAGTTAACAATTCACTCAACATTATTTATTTTGATTAAGATATGCTTGCCTTTACTTACTTTATCCTTTAAAATGCACTCTTATTAATATGCAACCCAATATAGTGCGATTTTCTTTTTGTTGCATGCATTAACTTGTTTCTACATACATGGATGCGAATTATTCTAACCATTTTTTTCTTGTCTGAGCGCATGAGAAATTTACCTCTTGTTTTCTAGTTGATCATTTATAAGACGTTGGACTATTCCGACCAAATATTTTAAAGACTTAATTCACTCTGCTTTTGGATGTCACTTTTGTAGCTCAACATTTCCTAACTGTCCATGCAACTTTTATTTTGTTCAAATGTTTTAGGCCTCATTTGGTTTGCCCTTTTTAATTTCTGGTTTTTGTCCTACCAAAATTGCACATAGCTCATGTATTTATGAAGGGTGATGCTACATGCATCCAGCTTGAAATATGAAGTTAATATATAGAATAGAAAATAAATATATTTTGTTTTCTGTGGTTCTTTAAATAATAAGAGGATGAAAATAATTCATCCCTCCATTGTCATAATGACTTAGAATTGTAAATATCCTCTTCCACTCTCCTCTCGTTTTGCAATGCAGGTTGAAAATTCTAAACAAAACTTAAAATGACATCAAACGTGCCTTTAGTACTTTTTGCTGCTTCCACACAAATTGTCATCATGGATAATTTTGCTGATACGCACTAATGGAACTTACATCTTTACATTACATATATTCATTTGTTCACTACATGTAGTCCTGCCCATATGCTTATAGATAATCATTATTTCCACCCTTTTCTTTTGTATATTTTTAAAAATGGTACTTAATTTTGCATTTTTGGACGTATTTAGGGCTAAGTTGTGGTCGGATAAGTTTGCAAGATTTGATTTATTGTCTATGAGTGTGACCCTGAGCATTGTTGAATTGCATAAACTTTACTTTTTTACTAACTTATTACTGATAAAAAATAGTTAGAAACTATACACTTAGTTTCATGATGCAACTAATTTCTTTGTGAGAAGAACAACAAAATGAATCCATAATGCTTATGTATAAACACCCAATAAATATGTGCAAATACCCTGTAATAACCTAGGAATAAATGTTCCGCTATATCTTTTAACATTTTTTTGGATGCAAATTTTCGCATTAATATATAGTTCTTTAAACATAAGCTTAGATGCACTCATTGTAGTAATAGTGAATCAATTTTTAGTTGATATAGAACACCTATAGTCATTCCACCTGAACTTAAGTCATTCGTCATTTCCATGTTCATTGGCATATATGACCATTTAACAAATAAGCAGATCATATGTAACGAACGTGATTTTTTTGCGCTCGAAAATCGACATCCATACTTTACATCGTACTCGAATGCCGTAGATTCGACCGTTCAAACCAGATTCGCCGGAGCTTATAACAACATTAAGTAAACAACACAGCGGAATATAAAGAATAATACATTGATATACAGCTTTGATACAACAGATGACCCAGTAGAAATCAATATACATCAGAGATATGATACAATAAAATAGCAGCGGAAAAGAAAACGATAACACCAACAGCGGACGAATAACTCTAAGATAGTCTTCAAGGAAGAACTCCAAAAATTACAACTCCATTTCCAAGAACCAATCCAACAGTAACTCGAACTCCAAAGACTGAACTAACTCCAGATAATCCACTGAACCTAACTATCTGAAAAACCCAACTCTAGACTGCTCGTGTACAAAATTTTTGGAGCACCCAGAGTTTAGGAAAGAAACAATAAACTCCGGATCAGTCATGGGACTGGTGTGAGTAACAAAAATAGTTTATCTTTTGAAAACAAACAGCAAGGGAATTTTAAATTCAATTCGCAATGCTTTTAGAAATGGAACTACCATAAGACCTCCCACCACACACACAATGCAAACGCAGATGTGGAGGAGATTTCTTCTTATGTTAGTCAAAGATGCTTACTACGCAAAATCAAATCATTTTTGATATTATTATTAGTGCATAGTGTAGATAACATTTCGAAAGTAGAATATAAATCTTAGCCAGCATAGGTACCATTATATTATGCCCGCTATAGCTACCTCCTGAGGATGCAGGTTCTACAATTTGCAATCATAAAGGTTCGTATTGTTTCTTTGGATTTCCAACAAATGGCCAGGCCAAGGAACTTCCCATTGCCACATGAGAACGTCTTTGGAAGGACGTTCCCGAGAACCTAACCAGATCTCGCCAACACAAGGCTGGGTTACCCCTAACTGGGTAACTACTGACACGAGTATGCCATCGCCCGGTCGTAACCAACCTTTATCCGGGGCCCTAGCAACAAATCAAAAAGTAATACATACATATATCTGCGATATCAACATAAGTTGAGTATCTGGGCTCCATACCATGATACCCCTTCTATCCAGAAGGAAATGCACATACCCTAAGGGGTGCTACCCCCAATAACCTTGCCGCATCTTTCCTGTTTTGACCATTCGGGGGTGTGAGGTCCGACGAAATCTCGTCCACAAAGCCACGCTTTATACAAAAGCCACGCTTTGATCAACAAATGATCAGCATCACTCGGCATGCCACATTACCAAATTGGGAATATATCACTAATACCCTATAACTACATAACCTCTAAGGGTGTTAAGCTAAGAGAATAAATTCTCCGCCACCAACGGAAATATATTTGAAAGAAATCTGCTTTGTATCTTAATTTGTAATGTCAGACATACAATCCATACAAGTCTGTTCTGGGTTCGAACAGAACCGAAGGCACTTCCAAAGAAGCCCTTGCAATCCGGGCATTTACAATCCCGATCGGACTTCCCATCACTTAGGGAATCTCTATACCGGCGTAACTCGGTGCAGAGACAATCGATAGGTCATCCTATCGCTTTCGCAAATACCCGGTCTTTATCACCGGTCTTCAAATGCTATCCTTAACGTCGAATCACATATTCGGAATGGGTTATACGACACAAAGGTCCTTTCCCGGCTAAACCGAATAGAGAGCGCATGATGTGCACGCAAATGTGCATATTTTTACCACCATGTTTATTCTATTTAAATCAAATAAATGATCATATTGGTTATTTTAACTTGTTCTAACCAAAATTCATATTAATTCCAAATTTTCACATATTCATCTTCATATAGCGGCAAAACAGTCATTTAAGTGCGTATATTTCTTTGAGAAAAATTGATTGGAAATTTATATATATTTTTGTAGGAAAATGGTCTCAAATAGGAGTGGTTTCATGAAGGAATATGCATGCACAAAGAATATAAAGGAATGAAGATGGAAATAATTCAAAGTGAAGATCATGGACGACCCCACCTACCCACCTACCTTAATGTACAAATTAAAGGCTAATGCACATGCTTATGGAGTTAACGGTTTCATGTACACTTAATGGGGGACTAAGACATGTTAATGGTTACTTGGCCTCCACACTTCCTAAGGGGCATTTTGGGCATTCCCCAAAATATGAATTAGGGTTTCATACATGTATAAATAACCATATGTTTCATGTAGCCTCCATCTCTTCTCTTAGTCTCTCTTAGGCCTCCTTCTCTTTAGTTTGGTTTAGATCAAAAATAAAATGAAAGCTCCTCTTTCTCTATTCATGGCTACTTAGCCATTTTTATTTTATGTAATCTTTTTTATTTTATGCAATATAATACGTGCTCTTTCCTTTTCATGTTCATTTACTTTCATGTTATAGTGTAGATCTCTTCTCTTTTATGCAAGTAGAATAATTTTTCCTTTCATTTTGCTCTCTTTTTCCTCTTCCTTTTATTCAATGTTGCTTGCTACATTTGTTAATAAAATGACAAATATGACAAGCTAAACTCCTTCAACTTAGGGTAATGAAGCTCTCTAATTAATGTAGCTTCAACATTTTGTTAATTCATGCTCTCTTTTTGTGCTTAATGATGATGATAGAAGTGGTTTTATTTGTTGTTTTTGCCTTGAATTTGATAGTCTATGTTGTTTACACCAAGTAGGCTATGCTTAAACAATCACTAACACAAATGCCTCTTCATCAATATATGATTATGGCATAAGAAAGTGATTTGAAATTAAAATTTGATGGTCTATGTTTCTAATCAATAGTTAATAGGCCATACTTAAAATAGATTTCATTTTCATTTTCTTTGTCAAGTTACATGAAAGTTAGTAAGTGTTTTAACAGGTGTGTTATAGTTTGATGACTTATGTTGGCTAATTAATAGCTCAAATATGTCATGCTTATGATAAACACATCAATTAAAACACTAATGACCATAAAAGAGAGATCATGATTTCATGTGTTGAACTACATGATCTAGAGAGTGGATTTATTATCAAAATTGTCATTTAACTCTCATTTTTGCATTTCTTTTCTTTTTGTTAGTTAGTTCATATTCTCATTTCTAGCTTAAACACACTCTCGACTTTGGTATAATTTGATTGAGTAGGAAATTTAAATCAACAATTCCCTATGGATCGACCCGTATTCGCCGCGTGCTACATTCGTACACCGTGCGGTTTCGGTTATTTTTAATTTAAATTCGTTCGACGGTTTTCTAAATCGATAGAATTTCTGTCGACGAACAAGTTTTTGGCGCCGTTGCTGGGAATTTTGTTTGATTTCAATTTTCTATTCTTCGAATTATTTTCATTTGATTTTTGTGTGTGTGTGCATTTTTAAAAAAAAAATGTTTTTGTGTGTTTGTTTTGTGTGCATTTAATTTGTGTGAGTGTAGTTATTCTATTTGTTTTCTAGTTTAAATTGCATGTGCAGTTTTATTAAAAAAACATCACATGTCATTTCAAAAAAAAACCAGTTTTTCATCATTTTCTTTTTTTTAATTACAATATCACTTTTATTTAGAAAACAGTGTACACAGTTTTTCATTTACATAGTTCTCTGGACCATTTCCTCTGCTGCCTCTATTCTTGCACATTCAAACCATACCCATCACAGGTCATCTCCCCCATCAACAAACGAACAGTTCATCACCAGCTTTGCATCTCCTCTGACCAAACAAGTTTTGTAACTTCCTCAACTGTGCACACACACACACACTCATCTACTCTTTTGTCCCCCGCATTCACATTTCTAACCACAAGCAAAAACCACTTCCCCCTCCTCCCATTTGTCTTAATCCATCTGCTACCGGTAATTGTGCATATTTGCAACAGACCACGGACCACATTCATCCATCAGCCTTCAAAATCCTCTACATCACTCCACTGCAACTCCACATTCGACCAGTACAACAAACAAGTAGCCACCACCTCAATACAACATCGTCCAATACCCCCCACTTGATCACTGCACTACCATTTCACAAACTACTATTCCCCCTACTGTCCAGACCGCCATAAACTTCCACTGCCAAATAACCCTGCACAATACAAACAAAACTGTGCTACCCTTCTACACTTCTGGTCATCCACAAACCTATTTGCACTGTACAGACACCTCCCACTCCCCTCCAAACTACTTCAACTTGTCTCCTACATTTCATTACCTCAACCACCCACGAACCTCCTTCCACTGCCTTTCAAATTGCTGCTGTTACTCCAATAACAACAAACATCTCAGCCACTCCACTCCCAAAGTTATGCCGCACACAATCACCATCGCCAATTCAAACCAAACAAATCACCTCCATGCTACTGTAACAACCACAGCCACAGTACTACCACAACTATCCTCCTTCAACATCTACTTCATCCACCCTGACACCTGACTCTTCCTCCACCACTGCTTCATTCGACACAATAATACCCATCACCAACGCACAATTACCCCACTTCCTATGACAACAGACCCCTAAACTCCACAATCACCAGCCATCGAATTACGACCGCTACATCACTGCAGTTCCTGGCTTCAATCAATCATCGAACTCAAACCACGAATCGCCTGCCACCATCCACATCCCCATCTCAACAGCAACACCTCCATCCTCTGCCGAAAACGTGAATTCGCCTCTTCGATTTCCATTGTCTCTAATCTGTTATCGCCACCACAAAACCAGGACCTTGCATCGCGAGCAGTTGTATGCGATCGAACATCTATCCAAAATTCCGAAAACAAATTCTCGATTTTTTTTTTTGAGTTTAGCATTTTTTGTTTTTTTTGGTTCGAAATTCATTTGGGAAAATAGGGATTACGAGAGCAAGCAAATTTGTAAAAACAACGGTCTGCCACTTTTTCATTTTGACTGTGTTAATGGGCCGGGCAGGGTTGTGCTGTGTTGGGATTTCGATTTTATTGTAGAAATAAGTTTTTTTTTAGTTTGAGTTTCTTCTTCTTCTTTTTTGGGCTGTTTCGAGATTTATATAACCAAAAAAAATTATTTTCTTTGTTTAGGGTTTTGTTTTCCTAAAAAAACACCAAAACAAAATAATTTATTCTCATTTTCATTTGATGCTTTAAAAAAAAGATAAAAACAACAAGTTGTTTTCTTTTAATATGTTTTGTTTGTTTTAGTTTCTTCTTAGATATAAATTTAAATTTCCTTACAAAAAAAGACAAAAACAACAAGTAAAACCCTACTTTTAACTTTCCTTTCAAAAAAAAAGTTGTTTATATCTTGTTTTCATTCTCAGGTTACCAGAGCAGGAAACTGCAAAGAAGAACTGCTTAGCTTGCTTGCCAAAAAAGAATAGCGCTTTAAAATAATTGCTAATAAATTCTGAAAGCTCTGCTGTTGTGTTCTAATCTCTAATTCTAATCTGCATAGTTGGTTGCTTGCATTTTCAAAAAAAATTAAAAAAAAAACAAACAAATTCATTTGTAGTTGCATTGTTAATACACTTTTAAGTTCTGTTTTGCATTTCATCTTAGAATCATGATTAATAATAACGATAGCTCTTAATTGTATATTGACAAATTGTTTTCGTTGAACAATTTAATTTTTTGGTGTCTAGGCTACGACAGAGTAATAACCATTTATAAATATTACGGTGATTCGTAAATATTATAGTGGTTGTTCCTCCGAAGGTACTTAAACCTTCGGCTGCATTGCTACGGTGATTCATTGTGCACCGATAAATCCGGCCCGTTACATGGCTGAGAACTATCTTGTTTATCTAAGACAATTGGTAATTGTTAACTCCTCTTCGTTAGCGACCTAACTACAGCAGCGACCTACGACCTATAGGGAGCCGTGATTTAACGACTCACAAAGATAACGACCTAATGGTATCAACGACCTAAGGGGATCTAACGACCTAGTGCTCCAGCGACCTAAAGGCCAGAGCGACCTAACGAGTCAACAAGACGAGCGACCTAACGGTTCGAGCATTCGGCGACTTAACAGATAGAGAAGGAGACAACCTAGCGACCTAATGGTTTAACGAGCTAAGCTATAAGTCGTGATTAACTTAGGTCGCAACACCATACCATTCAACATACTTAGGTTGCCTCTCTTCTTAGGTCGCACACGACCTACCACTTGTCATCTTACTCAGTCAAACTCGATGCATCCTATCAAGCCACAAACCATACCACGTAGGTCGCTCGCGACCTACGTCTTACCATAGACCGTCACCAACCTATAACCCGCTAACCCGTTCCAGACTAGAGGGCAACCTCGTGCTATTGTAATTCTGACATTGCTCACGACCTAAGATAGGTCGCTCACGACCTAAGGACATTGCATTAGAAGGCCGCCTTCTCTAAGCCGCTACTGGTAAGGTCGCTTACGACCTAGAACTTGTTGAAACGAGCTTGCATGTTCTTATGGAAGGGGGGCCAGTGCTTCTTAGGTCGGCTACGACCTACGACCTTACTTAGGTCGGTCACGACCTACGACCTAACTCCGAAAAATGCCTATAAATACGACCTTAGTTCCAACTAGGGGGGAGACCTTTGGGCTCATTCATTTCAAGCGCCGTTACTCTGCTGCATTCTGAACTACTTCAACACCTTCAAGGAACTTCACGAAGAAATCAAACATGTCTAACATGTGTTCAAAGATTTGGATCGACATTGAAGTTTAGGCTACTTGTTCTAAGTCACTTGAAACTCAAAGTGTGTTGTAATCAAAGTGTAGCTGCATTGACTTGTAATCAAATCGTCAATAAAGATATTCAAAGTGGACGTAGGCTCTCTCTTAAGCCGAACAACTATAAAATTGCTGTTGTTTACTGTTTTTTCACTATTATCTGCTTATAATCTGTTCCAGAGCTATCGGGTGGTGCTTTCACGATCTCACTTCATACACCGGGGTGTTAGCGTTCAAATTTTAGCGTTAACATTTTTGGTGCTTTCACTGAGAAGGTCGAACTCAGGCGAGTTATCATCATTGTTTCACAGAGGTTTGTAGAGAGAATTTCCTTGAAAACCAGAAGTCTATCCGAGATTATGGCTCCTGGAAGGAAAAGTAGATCTGTCAGATCTGGGAATATTCAAGAGGGAACCTCCGCTTCCCTTATATCGAATCAAGCCACTCCAGCTGTCGGAGTTACAAAGGCAGAGCTGGATGCTGCAATCTTAGGGCTGAACCAACAGATCAATGCCCAAAATGCACAATTCGAGGCTCAGAATGCCCAGAATGCCCTAATTCTGAATAGGTTGAACGATTTGCTTGGGGCAAACCGTCAACCGGCAGGTAATGAAAGGAATTTTGCTAACAACATTCATGAGGTTGAAGAAAGGAATGCTCCTGAAAGGGCTGCTAGCCCCTTTGAACAAACACTTCCTGAGGTTGGTGGATCTAGAACTCGACATGATGAGGAGTATCTTTCTGGAATGGTCCGACAAATCATGAAAGAGAGTATGCAGAGGGTTGAAGACGAGAAAGAATGGGGTTTCGCTCCAAGTAAAACTCCATTTACTGAGAAAATCTTAAAGGCTGAATTCCCAAGGAAGTTTGTCCCTCCAACCATTCCAGCTTACAAGGGGACAAGTGATCCGAACGAATTCTTATACAAGTATGATTGGCACATGACAGGTGCCAGAGCCTCTGATGAAATAAAGTGCCAATATTTTCCTGTGTATCTCGAAGGCGTAGCTCTGCTTTGGTTCACCAAGCTGCCAGTTCGATCTATCGAACAGTTTTCTGACTTAACCCGGAAGTTCAAGGAGCAGTTCAGACTATACGCTTCAAAAGCCAAAGATATTATGTCATTGTCAAGTTTAGAACAGAATCCGGGTGAAACTATCAGATCTTTCTTGAATCGCTTTAATATAGCGCTGGCCGAGGTAGACAATGCAGAACCACGGATGATCTTGACCTATCTAATGAGGGCCATCGACAAGTCGAGCGAATTTGGGAAATGGCTAAACATGAAGGAACCAAATTCCCTTGAAAAATTCTATAAAAAAGCAGATGAATTCATGCGCTTGGAAAGTCGTCCCGTACCGGTAAAGGCAGTGTTGGAAAAAGCTGAAGATAACACTGTTGCTCCACGCAAGAATGAATCTGTAGGGCAAAAAAGGGAAAATAACAATGGAAAGAAACAGAGTAATCTGAAGAAGCCCCGATCCTTCAAGCCATCAGAATATACTACTTTATCAGATACACCGGAGCGTATCTACCTTGCAACTAAAGATTCTATTGACTTTCCTAAACCTCCTCCTCTAAGGACCAGGAAAAAGGCTATACAGAGTGGGAAGTTCTGCCGCTTCCATAATCAACTCGGTCACGAAACCGACGAATGCCGCCAGTTGAAAAATCTGGTTGAAGAGTTGCTAAGGGAAAACAAACTGCAGCAATTTGTGAAAAAGAATAGCAACAATCCTGCTTCATCTAGTCAGGGGCAACAGGCTCCTACTCATCAGCCTAGGACGAGTGAGAAGGCTGCAGGGCATGAATCTGGAAGGCCCATTATCAATGTCATTACAGGAGGACCTCACCCAGCGGGCAGAAGCTGGGGTGAGATGGAAAGGTATACCCGAGCTTTAAAGTATGTACCGACCGAGGAAGATGTATTCGTTTTGGAAGGTGCTACGCCCCTGAAGCAACAAAGAACTTTTGATGATGATATTGTGTTCAAAGCTAGGGATTCCGTAGGTATTGAAGCTCCTACCTTGGATCCCTTAGTCATCTCGGCTGGTATCGGGCCAGCTATTGTCAGAAGAGTTCTCATTGATTGTGGCGCATCCTGCAATATCCTCTTCAAGAAAACATTCGACCAAATGAAGATCCCTATGGCTGATGTGCAAGCCTCATTGCAGAAAACTGCCGGCTTCACTGGGGAGCCAAAGCAGCCGGTGGGAACCATTGATTTGTTTGTGGAACTTGGAGAAGGAGAGAGAAAAATAGTCCGCAAGCAAACTTTTGTGATTGTCGACGAATTTTCTGCTTACAATGCTTTCCTTGGTCGTCCAACTCTGGCAGCGTTCAAAGCTGTTCTTGCCCCGTGGTGCCTCACTATTAAATTCCCTACAGACAATGGGGTAGGAGTTATAAAAGGGGATCAAAATGCTAGGCGAGAGTGTTATCTGACAGAGCTACGAGAAACCAGAAAAAGAGAAATGGGAAAGAATGCGGCAGCCCCAGTCCGCATCAAAGAACCAGCCTTATAGCAATTACAGGGCGGACCGTGCACTGGCGAGCACAGCGGGGCAAGGAAAGAGATGGACCCTAAAAAAGTCAGTGCAGGGGAAAATAGAGTGCTACCGGTGGAAACGACAATACCAATACCTGTTGACCCAAAGAACCCAAACAAGGTGTTGAATGTGGGTTCACAACTTAATGCGTCAATTCAGAATATCTTAATATCTTTTTTAAAGGCAAATCTGGATGTTTTTGCTTGGACTCATGCCGATATGTGCGGAATATCCCCATAAGTTGCAGTGCACGCTCTAAATATTGATCCAAAACTTACACCTGTGAAACAGAAAAGGAGAACTCAAGGCCCAGAAAGGTCGGCAGCATTAAAAGAAGAAGTTGATCGGCTCATGGAGAATAATTTTATCAAAGAATCTACCTATCCGAATTGTGTTTCAAATCCAGTGCTGGTTAAGAAAGCCAACGGAAAATGGAGAGTATGCATCGATTTTTCAGATCTAAACAAGGCCTGCCCCAAAAACTGCTTCCCATTACCCAGAATCAATCAACTGGTAGACGGAACAGCGGGACACGAATTGTTATCTTTTATGGATGCTTACTCTGGATATAACCAGATTATGATGCATGAACCAGATCAGGAGGACACGAGCTTTATCACCGACATTGGTCTTTACTGCTACAGAGTTATGCCCTTCGGGCTGAAGAATGCAGGGGCAACATACCAAAGACTTGTTAACGCTATGTTCAAACAGCAATTAGGCAATACTATGGAAGTCTACGTCGATGACATGTTAGTAAAGTCTAAGAAAGCAGTGGATCACATAGAACACTTAGCGGACATGTTCGCAGTCCTCCGAAAATACGGAATGAAGCTCAATCCTTTGAAATGTTCATTTGGAGTGGAATCCGGCAACTTTTTTGGTTTCATCGTGAGCGCTAGGGGCATTGAGGCCAGTCCAGCTCAAATTACTGCATTGAAAGAAGTCAAAGCCACTAGAACAAAGAAGGAATTGCAAAGTCTTAATGGAAAAGTCGCCGCCTTGAGTTGGTTCATTTCCAAAGCCACAGATAAATGCATCCCATTCTTTGACGCCCTAAAGAAAGGAAAGAAAAACTTCGACTGGACTCCCGAATGCCAAAAAGCCTTTGATGAATTGATTCGCCATATGGAAACGCCTCCAATACTTTCTAGGCCTGGCGATGGCGAGGATCTTCTTATATACTTGGCAGTATCATCTCATGCTTTAAGTGCAGCGCTGATACGAGAAGACAAAAGGATTCAACATCCAGTTTACTATATCAGCAAAAGACTCACTGGGGCAGAGATGAATTACTCTAAGTTGGAAAAACTCGCCTATTGCCTACTAATTGCATCTAGGAAGTTGAGGCAATATTTTCAAGCTCATCCTATCGGAGTCCTCACTGATCAACCTTTAAAGCAAGTCCTGTTTCGCCCTGAGACTTCGGGTCGTCTTCTAAAGTGGAATATTGAACTCAGTCAGTATGACATCACTTATCATCCCCGAAAAGCAATCAATGGACAAGCTTTAGCGGATTTCATCACAGAATTCACAGATAAGGGTAACAGTGAGGAGAAAACGGTCGACGATTCCCCAATCCAATGGAAGTTATATGTCGATGGTGCGAGAAACGACTACTGTTCTGGAGCCGGAGTTGTACTTGAGACCCCTGAAGGCCGATCATTATGCTATGAACTAAGATTGGAATTTCCTTCAACAAACAATGAAGCAGTATACAAAGCCCTTATCGCTGGCTTAAGGATTGCTAAAGAATTAAACATCCGAGCATTACAAATATTCAGTGATTCTCAGCTTATTGTATGCCAAGTCAAAAAGGAATTCCAAGCAAAAGGGGGGAACCTGCCCGCCTACTTGTCAAAGGCTTGGGAACTCCTAGGTGATTTCGATCATTACATGATAAGTCACATTCCTCGAGAAGAAAACATGAAAGCTGATTCTCTCGCAAAGTATTCTAGCACAGGCGAAGCTCAATTTCTGGGGTTAACTCCGGTGGAGGTCCTGTCGACTCCTAGTATTGATGAGATGGACATTGATTGGATCATGAGCATGTCTCAAGAGAAAGAATCATGGATGACTCCGATAACAGAATATCGTCTCAATGGATCCTTACCAGGGAACTCAAAAGAACGACAAAAGCTACTGAGAAAAGCCTCTCGATATATAATCCAGGATGGCCGATTATACAGACGAGGATTCTCAATGCCATTACTTCGATGTGTATCCAGGGAAGAGTCCAAAGCAATCCTAGCGGAGGTACACGGAGGAGAATGTGGTGATCATTCAGGTGGCCAAACATTAGCAAAGAAAATTCTCCGATACGGATATTTTTGGCCAGAAATTAATCGAGATGCAGTAGAGTATTCCCGAAAATTTGACAGATGCCAAAGATTCGCCAAAATTCCAAGAGCTCCTTCCACTCAACTCACACAGATGGTCAGTCCATGGCAGTTTGCAATATGGGGGATAGACCTTGTAGGACCGTTACCAACTGTCAAATCCGGAGTTAAATATGCCATTGTTGCTGTAGATTATTTTACTAAGTGGGCAGAAGCTGAACCACTGGCTACTATCACCTCAAAGAAGATGATAAGTTTTGTGACTAAAAACATCATTTGCAGATACGGTGTGCCTCAAAAAATAATTACAGACAATGGTACTCAGTTTGAAAGTGAAGAATTCCAAGATTTTTGCAAGCGATTCAAAATCCAAAAAAGCTTCTCAGCAGTGGCTCATCCGCAGGCAAACGGGCAAGTGGAAGCCGTGAAAAAAAATTTTAAGTCAACCATCAAAAAGCAACTTGAAAGAGCAAAAGGTGGTTGGGTCGATAAGCTACCACTGGCACTATGGGCATACAGAACCACTCATAAAACTGCGACTGGGCACACCCCGTTTTCATTAGCATACGGGTCAGAGGCAATGATTCCGGTAGAAATAGAGGTCCCTTCACATAGAAGAATCCATTTCAATCAAGCAGAAAACGAAAAGCTACAGCTTGAAGCGCTAGATCTCCTTGATGAAAAAAGAGATGAGGCTAATCTCAGAATTGCAGCTCAACAGCAAAGGATAGCCAGACATTTCAATTCCAAAGTTCGCCAACACAACTTTGAGATTGGAGACCTAGTCCTGAAGAGAATTATGACAGCGACAGGTGTGTTTGGGCCAAATTGGGAAGGACCGTATGTCATAGGTCAGAAGCTTCTTGACGGCACATTCAAACTCACCACTGTTAAAGAAGATCAAATTCCAAGGGCATGGAACAGCAATCATTTGCGTCCATACTTTACTTGAAAATTTTGTTGAAATATTGTAAAAAGAATTATGAATGTATGATTCTTGTAATTGAAGGCAATTGTAAAACTGATGCAAGTAAATAATAAAAAATATAAAGTGGATGTAGGCCCATTTTCCTGGCCAACCACTATAAATCTTGTGTTCCCTATTACATGTTTGCTTTATTTTCGATATAAAAAAAAGTACATAGAATGTATTGCTGAAATGTCGATTTAAATTTTTGCAGACAATGGAAGTGAAACTTGCACATAATAAGACCAACTGATTCTCGCCAAATTTCAAGTCACAAAAGCACCGAATTCAAATCCTAGATAGGAAGTACTTCAATTGAACGGCTTATGATTTCGACAGAAACGGGCCTTTGCTAATAAATTGAGATCGTTTGAACAAACAAACATCCAATTAAGAAGCAGATGCTCGTTCTCACGAACTTGCCTGACAATGGAGTACACTTCCTTGGATTAAACAAGTTACTTAAAAAAAAAAAAAAGAGGATCGCTGAAAAGGCATAAGCAAGTGGACAAGGGAACAACCAAAGCCATCATCGGCAGCACAAGTCCTCTTCGGAGGCACAACTCTTCGGAGGATAAAGACCTCTAATGGGTCATACGCCACAAAAAAGAAAGTTCTCTACTCAACAAAAAAGATTGGAGGAGTCATGACCCTCCAACCATGAGAGAGTAACTTCCAGGCGATGAAAACCCTCTCTGAGGCACATTTCACCAGGAGTTGAAGTGTAACAACCGCTCTTCGGAATTTCACTTCACCAGAGTTGAAATGCAATCAAAATAAAAGGCCTCTTCGGAGGCCCATTTCACCAGGAGTTGAAGTGTAACAACCGCTTTTCAGAATTTCACTTCACCAGAGTTGAAATGCAATCAAAATAAAAGCCCTCTTCGGAGGCCCATTTCACCAGGAGTTGAAGTGTAACAACCGCTCTTCGGAATTTCACTTCACCAAAGTTGAAATGCAAAACAAAATAAAGACCTCGTCGGAAGCCCACGTTTCACCGAGATTGAAATAAAACTTCCAAGTGTTGAAACGTGAAAAGGCTTTCTTCGATGGCACAACTCTTTGGAGGTACACGTTTCACCAAGATTGAAATAAAACTTCCAAGTGTTGAAACGTGAAAAATCCCTCCTCAGAGGTACAACCCCCTCCCGGGGACACAATAAAAAAGAAAGACCTCTTCGAAAGCCCACGTTTCACCGAGATTGAAATAAAACTTCCAAGTGTTGAAACGTGAAAAGGTTTTCTTCGAAGGCACAACTCTTTGGAGATACACGTTTCACCAAGATTGAAATAAAACTTCCAAGTGTTGAAACGTGAAAAATCCCTCCTCAGAAGTACAAATTTCTATTTTTTTTTTAAAAAATCCTCATCAAGGGCATACTTTAACTTTCAAAGGAAGAGTGATTTACCTATTCTAGAAAATAACCTTCCTCAAAAAAAAAAAAAAAGAAAAGAAAGTTAAAGTACCCTTCAGAGGCCCGCTTTACCACATAGAAGAATTCACTTGGCAAAATGCGTACATAAGCAAAAGAAAAAAAAAGTGATTTCTTCGAAGGACAAAGCGTAAAAACTTATATGAAGGAAGTTGTACTCTACGAAAAATTTCTTCAAGAATGAAGTAATTATTCTTCAGAAAATAAGAGTGCAAGTCCCCTCAAAGTATAAAATATTGCAGCAAGCTTATGGTATGGGGGCAGCATGGTATAGTTACATACAAAATGGTATAGCTACGTCGGTAAAATACGCTCAAACAACATACCACAAGTTCACCGCAATATCATATAAATAAACTTGTGCAAAAATGAATAATAAATGCATTCTCAAATTCAAACAAGAATCTGTACAAATAAAGGATCATTTTATTCAATTGCAGATACAGGTTTCAAAATAAAAAAGCAGGGGCCGGTGCCTGCACTACATCCGACCATTACACAAGAAAGGAATCAAAAAGCCCAAAGCCCGACTCTTCACTTCTTCTTACCACCTTTGGACCCTTTGCCCGGCCGAATGATTAGCTTTTCAGGTCTATCTATAGGCATAAGGGAAGAAGGAGAATGAGGTGCAACCGGTGCAACTTCCGGTTCTTCTTCAGTAGCAATGATTTTCTTCCCCCTCCTCTTCGATGTTCCGTGCTTCTTTCTTCTCTTCGAAGAAGATTCACTCCCTGGAGTAACAAGAGCGGACAAAACTACGTCATCAGAAGGAGTCCGCTCCGGAGAGATCTCGCCTCCTTCAAGTCCCTCGTCCTTCTGCTCTTGCGAAGCGATAGGGTCATCCAAGCCATGAAGAGCCTCAATTTGCTCCTCTTGTGACCCGGGCTGTGAAGCAGAAGGAGGAGTCACCTGAAGAGACGGAGGAGGGATAACCGGAGGAGGTGAAGTCTGCACAGCACTTGGTGTTTCAACTGCAGAAGAAGAAAAATTAAAAATATTAGTATCTCCCCAAAAGAAGGGAGATATGGGTTCGTCGAGATTCAAGAAGTAATCGAGAAGCTCATCAAACTTTTGAGGAGCAAGCAGGCGATCCACCTGAATCGGACCAACGTCAAAATTACCTGAAGATGTTTGCTTCGTTAGTTCAATCTCATAATTTTGAGCCCCGATATTCTCCAAAGCCTCATCATCACTAGGGGTAATTACCCCGGTTCTTATAGGAGGCAGTGAATGAGCACTGGAACCTGTGATGTCAACTTCAGAAGAAACTAAAGGGCATTCAGAAGTGGTAGGTGGTATTTCTTTTTCGGAACGTTCCCCTTCCGCCATTCCGGCCCATACTCTGGCGAGTTGCTCTTTTCCCTTGTCAAGAGCGGCGCGGGCATCATCATCGAGATAATGCCCTTCAAGAGCTGTCTCAGCGTAGCCAGCACCTTTACCACCGAGCATATCGAGTGCTGCCTCCCAAACTTCAGCTAGTGTAATTTCATACTTAGGGCCTAGAAAGGCAAGGCTGCCATGCCCCAAAATGCTGTGCAGATAAAAATCAAATAATGTGGAGCTAATGTCAGCTTTGGTTGCTTGATGGGCCTCTTCGGCCGCAAGTTTACCAGCAACAGCCTCGTCACGCTCCTTTTCGGCCATAGCAAGTCGAGCTTTTAACATCTCTATCTCCAAGCTTTGAGAGCCGGTCTGTTCTCGCAGCTGTAAAGTTTCAGCGCGATATTCTTCTATGACCTTCTCCTTGTGTGTAAGCTTATCTTCGACTGCCCTTTGACTGGCATGCACATCTCGTACTTATTTCTGAAATGCTCTCCTTTTGAGAATAGAGAGTAGACGAAGTAGCTAATTCTTCCTTAAGCTTTTCTACTTCCGCTTCCAGCTTTTCATTATAGGAAGAAATACTTCTCATTTCGGCGTCATGCTGTTCGAGAGTCTTCTGCCACTCAGCCTTATCGTTCTCCATTGTGAGCATGGCCTCGAGATTGGCTCGGTTAACCCTCTGAAGCTCGTCGACAAGTTTTTGCCAGTTCGACATTCTTTCAATATCGGTCCTGACAGTATCAAGATTTCGCAGCATAGCCGATTTGTCGAGAGGAACCAAGTCGAGATCAAATCGAACCCCTCTCAGGCACCACTGAGGGAATCGACTTTGAAGAGTGGGAGGACCTTGCCCAACTTGGTATGCGGGCCAGTTGATGATTGTTTGAATGTCGGAACGAACGGGGGCAGGAGATTGAGCAGGAACATTTTGAGAAACTATCGGCATTGTTTCTTCAGTAAGTTTAGCCCGCTTTCTAGAAGAATCTTCCATGTGACCTTTACCTCTCTCATCGTGAGTCTTTCTTTTTTGGGTATCATCATCTCTGTGGGGAGGGCCATGTCTTTCTTGTTCTCTTCGGTGACGTTCTTCATATGCTCGTCTCTCGTCTGCTTTCCTGATGGCCCTCTCTTCATCCGATTCTCTGTAAGAGGGGAGGTGACGCCTATAATCATATTGGCTACGCCTCCCGTAGCGCTGAAAATCATCATAGTATGAACTGCTGCGCCCCATTGGAGAATCTGTAATAAAAATAATAAGCTTTAGAAATCTTTAAAGTATAAGAAGATGAATGCGTAGAAGTGCTGAAAAATCCTAAGTGTTATGTAACGTGTAAGCTACATGCATCAAGTTACAGACCACTCTGTGGAGTAGAGGTAGTGATAAATTGAGTAGAAGGGGTTGACATTTGTTGTAGAGAAGATGTCCCGTCAATTACAGAAGAGATAGTTTTGGAAACATCATCCCTAAAAAGTTCTTGAGAAGTGACCATTATGTCACTTAAACTCCCAAAAATATCAACTCCAAGATCAACGTTCTTATCTGTATGAGGAAGGGAGTCCTCTTCTTCAGTTATGGTGGCAAGTGCAGGCTTTTCAGATGGCTCCGCATCATCCCTTGGAGTGGAACATTTTACTAGTGAAGTTTCTATAGAGGTTCCTCCCCGCATGTGCTCTTTAATAGAGACCGGGGCATCAGGAGTTTTCATCGGAGAATCGGGAACTTCAGTCGGAACTTCATGAAGTTGAGTAGAACGGGAAGAATGTAAAAGCTCAAACCGATGAAGAAGTTCATCTGTCAATAGAAATTTTACGCTCCTCTCTTCAGCAGCCACAATGCTTAGCCTCTCAAAGGCTGGTTTATGACTGGAATCTCTAGAAGGAGGAGGAAGTGCTTTAAAAATAAGGAATGGAATCAGCATCTAGCAATACGAACCATGAAAAACTTAAAATGAAATTGAAGAGAGAAGGGAAAAAAGATCTCACTTCCTATTCTCCAGTCTGTGTAAAATCCTGCAGGGCAACGAATATAGAAGAATTGATTCAAAAAACCATGTGCACTCTCCGGCAAATCCAAAATTAGTTTACGGTTCCTCGCACCTCTTACAAGTACAATCGAAGGGTGGTCCTTGTTCTTCGCAAAAGTGCACAGGTAACAGATTTCCTCAAAACTCGGAAGACGATCAAGAGTTCTCCTGAACTGAACGCACAATCCCATCAAAAAGGCATAGCCATTGGGATGCAGTTGGAAAGGAGAGATCGTCAGTCGAAGAAGGATTTGTTGAAGAAATTCATTAAAGGGAGGAATTACTCCACTTAAGCACATTTGGCGATTAATGGCAACAAAACCGGAAGGTGGTTTATCAGCAAAATCATTTGGTCCAGGGAGTAAAACTTCTGCCTCGGCAATACCAAATTGAACGCATAATTGATTAAGCACCCGCTGTTTCAGAAGGGTAGGAGTTCTTTCCGGAGGGTTCTCTAGTGGAATAGCAATCGGAGGAGCCCCTTCGACGTGTTCTATCATCTCTTCTTGTTGAGATGTCATTCTATACAAGCAACTGGATGTTCAAATGTGAAGGTGCACGTTTCCTAAAAGTGTGAAGTGTTGTGCAAAACTAATAAAAATAACAAGCAAAATAACTGAAATTAAACTAATTGGCAACTGATTGATTGTGAAATTTCAGGACTTGTTAATTTAAAACTCAAGTGCAGTGTTAATTCAAACAAAATTTTAGCTTTGCTTTAACACTTCATTTGAGTCGGTTGATTCACAGCATTTCACTCACACAGTTCATTTAAGTCGATTATTCTTTATCGACTAATCTGTCATTCGATGTGGGCGGTCAGTGACAGTATATTCGTCCCATTTTTCTGCAAATGTTATGTTTAAATAGGTTGTTAGATTAAAAGTTAGAGTAATCTGCAAAGGAATGTAATGAATTTCAAATGATTCAAGTCCAAGCAGTTCAATCAAATTCTCTCAAAAATTTCACAAGTCCTAGGTCGTCCAACGACCTAATATAGGTCAGAGCTCTTTTAGGTCGCATTGTGCAAGTTAAGAGGTTCAAAGCAATGCGGATTTGTTCAAGTCCTAGCTCGGCCGCGACCTAAAGCCTATGCCGCAAAGAAGTTAGGTCGTTGATTTGTTAAGTCGTTCTGCTTAGAATTCATGTGCAAATTTGTTAAGACCTAGGTCGGCCGCAACCTAACTAACCCAGCAGTTCGAAGCAACGTGCTTTCACCTAAGTCCTAGGTCGCGAGAGTCCTAGGTCGCGAGGTTCTATAGGTCGCGTAGGTTCATGGGGCGGTTCTAATAGAATCTTGAGCAAGCTCCTGCTCAAGCTAAAAACCTCGCTTCCCTCACCAATCACCTTCATCTCCACTAACCCAGTAACCTGTTATTAACTACACATAGAGATCCATCATCCTCTTCGTGAAATTCATCATTCCTACATACCACCGAATCATCCAGGAATCAATTCGAAGCATCTCTGATCCATCATGGATTCCACTCATTGTTGTACTTTCGAAAATCTCAACTAATGGCGATCAAAATCGACCATAACTTAAAAAAAAAAATGATGAAGTACGACGTACAAAATTGTTCTGGGATGGAAATTCGTGGTTTGATGGTAATCATGGGATGGATAGAGATTAAGTGTACTTACACGATATGATAGCAGGGATGAATCGGTGGATGATTAAACTCAAATTTGCTTTTGAAATCACAAAGTTCTGTTAATGGCTGAATGGAATATTAAAATAGATGAGGTGAAGGAGGAACGACCTAAGCTATTTATACCCCGGAGGAGTGAAATGCGAATCGGCACACACGACCTAGTTGCCTCGATAGGTCGCTTGCGACCTAACAACTCATCAGAGCACGAGTTAAGAAGATCGAAGCACACGACCTACGACCTAGGCGTATACTTCGAGGGGCAAATGTTAACTACTCTTCGTTAGAGACCTAACTACAGCAGCGACCTATGACCTATAGGGAGCCGTGATTTAACGACTCACAAAGATAACGACCTAATGGTATCAGCAACCTAAGGGGATCTAACGACCTAGTGCTCCAGCGACCTAAAGGCTAGAGCGACCTAACGAGTCAACAAGACGAGCGACCTAACGGTTCGAGCATTCGGCGACTTAACAGATAGAGAAGGAGACAACCTAGCGACCTAATGGTTTAACGAGCTAAGCTATAAGTCGTGATTAACTTAGGTCGCAACACCATACCATTCAGCATACTTAGGTTGCCTCTCTTCTTAGGTCGCACACGACCTACCACTTGTCATCTTACTCAGTCAAACTCGATGCATCCTATCAAGCCACAAACCATACCACGTAGGTCGCTCGCGACCTACGTCTTACCATAGACCGTCACCAACCTATAACCCGCTAACCCGTTCCAGACTAGAGGGCAACCTCGTGCTACTGTAATTCTGACATTGCTCACGACCTAAGATAGGTCGCTCACGACCTAAGGACATTGCATTAGAAGGCCGCCTTCTCTAAGCCGCTACTGGTAAGGTCGCTTACGACCTAGAACTTGTTGAAACGAGCTTGCATGTTCTTATGGAAGGGGGGCCAGTGCTTCTTAGGTCGGCTACGACCTACGACCTTACTTAGGTCGGTCACGACCTACGACCTAACTCCGAAAAATATCTATAAATACGACCTTAGTTCCAACTAGGAGGGAGACCTTTGGGCTCATTCATTTCAAGCGCCGTTACTCTGCTGCATTCTGAACTACTTCAACACCTTCAAGGAACTTCACGAAGAAATCAAACATGTCTAACATGTGTTCAAAGATTTGGATCGACATTGAAGTTTAGGCTACTTGTTCTAAGTCACTTGAAACTCAAAGTGTGTTGTAATCAAAGTGTAGCTGCATTGACTTGTAATCAAATCGTCAATAAAGATATTCAAAGTGGACGTAGGCTCTCTCTTAAGCCGAACCACTATAAAATTGCTGTTGTTTACTGTTTTTTCACTATTATCTGCTTATAATCTGTTCCCGAGCTATCGGGTGGTGCTTTCACGATCTCACTTCATACACCGGGGTGTTAGCGTTCAAATTTTAGCGTTAACAGTAATTATACGATTTTGGGTTAAATTAGGATATATCGTTTGTAACTAACCACGCATTCATTTAGTAGGATTAGTTCATGCATATTTAAAAAAAAATCCAATTTTTTTTTGTAAATATTCCTTTTCTTTTTCTTTGCAATTTTTAAATCCTTTTCCTTTTAAATTTCTAAAATCCAAAAAATTTAGAAAAACAAAAATCGAGAAAAATATATAAAACTTCTTCTTAAAAAAAAGCCAAAAAAATTTGAAAATCCAAAAAAAAAACAAAAATCAATTTTCCATTTTGAAAAATAAATTCTACTTGTAAATATTTTTCTTTAAAAAAAAAAATCTTGAAAATGTCCAAGTTTCCTTTTTCTTACTCACTTGAATTTAGCTGTGAAAATCAATATAATCCATATGAGTTCACTCCAAATTCGTATGGATATTTTAACAACATTTGTGTAAATAATTCAAATTTCGAACAACAAAATTTTCAAAACAATGACCAACCTTCGACACATGAAAATAGAATTGAAATGATTTCATCTTTACTTGAACTTTCTACATGACAAAATCAAGAGATAAATGATTTATGTAATTCATATTTGTGCTATAACTCGAATCAAGGTTTTCAAAATAATCAATATTTGAATTCACTTCAAAATTCAAATGATTTCGAGGGTAATCCATGCCATTCAATTTCGAGTCTCAAGATGAATTAAAAATTCAAGACGAAAATGTGAACCAATTTCAAATAATTTTGGCAATGGAAATAGTTTCAATAATGATATGATGGAAAACTTTGGTTATCAACAAATTCGAAATGAAAGTTTTCAAATTAATAATCACGAATTTGAATTTGTTGACCAAATGGAAAACGATAACGGAGATTTATTACTTGAAAAATACAAAACTTTTCGTGAAAATCATAATCAAATCTCTACTTGCGAAGAATCAAATAATAATCTACCATTTATCGAAATTGACAATTCTTGTTTTCAATAAGTCCAAATTGAAAATTTTCAAGTTAATAACTACAAATTGGATTTTGTTGAACAAATGAACGAAATTTACGATGATCACACGGATTCGTTGTTTGAAACATACATGAAACAACGTGAAAAACAAAATCAAATTCCAATGTGTGACGAGTCAAGTGATAATCCATCTTTTACCCAAATCGACGATTTACAAATGACAACTTTGAAATTGAAAATAACAATCTTAATGAAGTTGTTGAAAACACGGTAATTGAGCTGGATTTCAATTCTTTTAAGGGTGTGGAACCAAATTTAAAATTCGATCTTCCTTTTCTCGATTTCGAAAATTTGAATACAACAACTTTGAATTTTGAACTTGAGACATGCAATAAAGTTTTTGATAATCCAACGAAGGAAGACGAATTTAATGAACACAAATTTTTTGGACTTTTGGATGACGAGTTGTTAAATTCCGATGGGGAAGATGAAAATCACCATTTCGATTTTGAAATCAATAACTCTGAAAATGTTTTCAATGATAAGATTGAATTTCAAATTGGTGAAAATAAATATGAACTTCAATCAATTGTTTTATCAACCCCAAAAATCATCGAAAATAAAACAACTCGTACGATTTTTAATAAAACGACATTCGTTTTTCCAAATCAACGTTCAACTTCAAAATCTTTTACGGTTTGGTTTTCTGCGCTTGAGCTGTGTCTCGTATACTTGACGAGACAAATGAATCGGTCTTTGGAAGACCGTTTCATTTACTTTTTGTCGATATACTTTCTGATCACGTGTAAATACTGTTCGTTTTCATGTAAATAATAATAAACATCCCATTCACTTAGGTTGACTGTGGGGACACAGTCAAAATCAAGTGTGGGGGGAGATTCACCTACATTTTTTTTCATGGTTTATTTTTTCTTTATTATCTCAAAAAAAAATTAAAAAATCCCAAAAATAAATTTTTTTTTTGATTTATTTTTAAAAAAACACTAAAAGATAAATTTATGGTTCTGGTTTATTAAACTGAAATTTTTGAAAATTTATTTGTCTTAACAAAAATACAATTGAAGTTTGATTACAAATAATAATGGTTTAACTAGTATATAGGAAGATTTGTACGTGTTAATTACGAAATACATCCTAATTGAAAATTTTTGTTTTAAAAGTGGTGAATTTAATGTAAAGGATATAACATTTTTTTGTCTTCTATGTTAAATGGTGCTTAGATGATTTTGCAAAACCCTCTCTCTCTCCTTAAAAAAAATGATAATAATAACATCCAAAGTAGTCACTCTCATTTAAAAGTCCTCACGGTTATGCATGGGTGAATTACTTGGAATCTTTGACTATGTGCTTTCGTACTCATTTAAAAGTTCTCACGGTCATGCATGTATGGAGAACATGTAAAAAATAGACTTAATAAAAACCACCTAAGGTTGATAGGTGTATTCACGAAAGTGTGTGCACTCAACATGCTCTGTACTCCCCCCACATAAGCCCGAAAGGCAGTGCATGGGTGGTATGTCTGGCCTTAATTTACCTGAGCTAGGTATGTAATTTTTCTTACAAATAATGAGAGAGCAAGCAATTGAAATCCTAGCACTATTTTTACTTAGTTGATTTGATTTGTTATTGAAAAGAAATGAAAATACCACTTTGATAAACTTTGATAATAAACTAAGGATCCATTTTATAATTACACTTTGTTATCAACCGAAACAACAAGTTAAACTATTGTCTATTTGTTATGATAACTTGATTTTTGTTGGAAATTTGACAAGTAAATGACTTAAATTTTAGTGACAATGACCAAAACCTATATTTAACTAATTTGTGTCGATTTAAAAGTAAATCCTTCATTGTAAATATTTTCAAAAATTCGCACTCATCTCTTTGTAAATAAATCTTGCATTTTGTAAATATTTTCATCCTGCATTTAGATTTTGTGGGTAGTATCCGCTGAAAACCTTCACAAGACAATACTCGTCCTACTGGGGACACCCAGAGATTTAACGGCTTGTTGCATATGCTCAATGCAATCGTGCTCCCTACGAAAACGGATTTATCTTAGTTTTCCATATTCGAGGACGAATAAAAAGATAAGTGTGGGGGTATTTGATGTGCACGTAAATGTGCATACTTTTACCACCAAATTTATTCTATTTAAATCAAATAAATGATCAAATTGGGTATTTTAACTTGTTTTAACCAAAATTCATATTAATTCCAAATTTTCACATATTCATCTTCATATAGCGGCAAAACGGTCATTTAAGTGCATATATTTCTTTGAGAAAAATTGATTGGAAATTTATATATATTTTTGTAGGAAAATGGTCTCAAATAGGAGTGGTTTCATGAAGGAATATGCATGCACAAAGAATATAAAGGAATGAAGATGGAAATAATTCAAAGTGAAGATCATGGAGGACCCCGCCTACCCACCTACCTTAATGTACAAATTAAAGGCTAATGCACATGCTTGTGGAGTTAATGGTTTCATGTACAATTAATGGGATATTAAGACATGTTAATGGTTAGTTGGCCTCCACACTTCCTAAGGGACATTTTGGGCATTCCCCAAAATATGAATTAGGGTTTCACACATGTATAAATACCCATATGTTTCATGTAGCCTCCATCTCTTCTCTTAGTCTCTCTTAGGCCTCCTTCTCTTTAGTTTAGTTTAGATCAAAAATAAAATGAAAGCTCATCTTTCTCTTTTCATGGCTACTTAGCCATTTTTATTTTATGTAATCTTTTTTTATTTTATGCAATTTAATACATGCTCTATTCTTTTCATGTTCATTTACTTTCATGTTGTAGTGTAGATCTCTTCTCTTTTATGCAAGTAGAATAATTTTTTCTTTCATTTTGCTCTCTTTTTCCTCTTCTTTTTATTCAATGTTGCTTGCTACATTTGTTAATAAAATGACAAATATGAGAAGCTAAACCCCTTCAATTTAGGGGTAATGAAGCTCTCTAATTAATGTAGCTTCAACATTTTGTTAATTCATGCTCTCTTTTTGTGCTTAATGATGATGATAGAAGTGGTTTTATTTGTTGTTTTTGCCTTGAATTTGATAGTCTATATTGTTTACACCAAATAGGCTATTCTTAGACAATCACTAACACAAATGCCTCTTCATCAATATATGAATATGGCATAAGAAAGTGATTTGAAATTAAAATTTGATGGTCTATGTTTCTAATCAATAGTTAATAGGCCATACTTAAAATAGATTTCATTTTCATTTTCTTTGTCAAGTTTCATGAAAGTTAGTAAGTGTTTTAACAGGTGTGTTATAGTTTGATGACTTACGTTGGCTAATTAATAGCTCAAATATGTCATGCTTATGACAAACACATCAATTAAAACACTAATGACCATAAAAGAGAGATCATGATTTCATGTGTTGAACTACATGATCTAGAGAGTGGATTTATTCTCTAAATTGTCATTTAACTCTCATTTTTGCATTTCTTTTCTTTTTGTTAGTTAGTTCATATTCTCATTTTCTAGCTTAAACACACTCTCGACTTTGGTATAATTTGATTGAGTAGGAAATTTAAATCAACAATTCTCTATGGATCGACCCGTTTTCGCCGCGTGCTACATTCGTACACCGTGCGGTTGCGGTTATTTTTAATTTAAATTCGTTCGACGGTTTTCTAAATCGATAGAATTTCCGTCGACGAACAACGCAATATTTAGAACATATGGATATGGGATTACAATTAAGTCACAACTTAATAATTCAAACTTTCTTTCAAATGGTTTAAACCAATTACCATTTCAAATCTTTTAAACAAAAGATTTATTTCATAAAGTTCACCTACTTTGACAAATATTCATTCCCGGATTTCAAAATAATTTCATCTTAATTAGATCAATTCATTTAAATCTTTAAATCAAGATTTATCGTATAGTTTTCAAACAGTTTCCATGACTTGGGAAATCATTTTCATTTTTAACTTGAAATCCTTTCTAACACAATTTGGAAGTTCACTTCCTAGTGAAAGCTTTTATTATTTCACTTCCTATACGAAAGCTTTTATTATTTAAAAACAAAAGTTTCATTTCAAAAAGATCCAATTTTACTTACACGAGTTAAAGCCTTTGAATTTAAATTCAAATTCCCAAACAAAATACCTTTAAAATAGTTTGGCCCATATAAATTGGCATAACATCTTTAGTCCCTAGTTTCTAGATCATAGAATTCAATTTCAAATATTGAGTTCAAATTTAAATCAAAATATTTAAATTCCAAATCTTAATCAAGTTATTCAAAATAATTTCGTCTTTGAAATTCCATTTCAATTGCTTTTCACTTTAAACCCAATCAATTTTCAAAACATTTGGATTCAAATTGTCTATTTAAAATCGTTTTCAAAAATCTGTAACTTAATCGATTTCCACGTGAAATCCATATTGGTGTGCGTATAAGTGTGGTCAAGGGGTTTAACATAATAGTGCAACATCATTCAATCATCACAGATTAAAACATAGAAATATAGTTGATAAGCGATATAAACATAACGCTTATCGCTCATTCACATATTCACAGATAATATACAAATGTAAATAAATGAATAATCATACACGGCTCAGTCTACAGAACAAAATATCACAGATCAGATACGGCAATTAATTCAAGGCATCACATATAATACGATCATCCATAAGTAAGATCGGTTAGTTATTTGATTAATTCAAATCAATTTTAATTGCTTATAAATAATCACTAATCCTGGTTAGTTACTATTAATTAACTCTAACCTATTTGATTAATTATCCTTTAATCATGTATTAATAAACATTTTATTATTAATTAATTATTCTTAATTGGTTATAACAGTTTATTTAATTTAAATTAATTACAAGATTAATTAGTTCTAAATTAATAAACATCCCTTAATTACTTTCCCAAATTAATTACCCTTTTATTTATTGTTCATTCTCAAATTTATTATCTAAATTAATTAATTCCAACCTTTAATTACTTATTTAATTAAATCCAAATCGATAATTAATTGAATAATTTATCCATTTTTAATTAACTTAATAATTTAATGAATTTCAAATCATTAAATCCCAATTAACTGTAAGAAAAACATTATTCCTATTAATGATTAAACTATCATTAAAAAAATATTTTTTAAAACAATTCATTTTCAAATTTATTTTCATATTTTCATTTTATACTTAAGATTTAAAATGGATACAATTTTAACTTTAACAAAGTTAAGGACAATTTAAAACATTTAGCCTTAACCCATTTTTTCCTTGAAATCTGTTTGAAAGCTTATTAACATTTACACTTTATAAAACTTATTTATTTACACATTTTTATTTAACTTTGTTTAAATCCTTTCCTTTACAATTTAAGTTTCATTTTTTTTAAATTCAAATTTCCTTTTCAATATTTAAGCATTTTTTTATTTTTTTTGTTTTTTTAAAATGATTTTAATTTCATTTTAAGATTCAAAAGTTCCATCTAAATTTTACTTAAAACTTTGAATTCAAGCAGTGTTTAACTCCTTCTTCAAATTTTGAACTAAATTTTAAAAGATTGTTTACCTCCTGTTTTAAATTTTTGAACTTAATTAAACCTGAAACAATCGGGTTTACTAAACCTGAAATACTCCACTGTCTCAAGTGAACCCAGGTTGCTTCGAGTCCTCCCTCCTCCTGCTTCGAGTCACATACTCGAATGACTCGAGTATGACCCGAGAAAAGAAAATCGTATTGCTTCGAGTCCCCAGCCCAAACTAGAAACCAAATAGCCTCACCAGAAACATCCCACTGTGCACGTGTACGCCTCCGTTCTCCACCTCCGTTCGCCACCTCCGTTCGCCACCAATACTTCGAGCAAGTCGAAGGTCATCCCCAGCTCCGATCCCGACCACCAGACCCCCTCTAGTTCGACTCGAACGCAAATTCCAGTAAAGATCAAAACTTGGAAACACGCTAGCCTCAACACCCCCAAACCTGTCAACGTCACGTTCTCCGAGCTCCTCCTACCGTTTCGCCTAAAACTCCAGCCATTTACTCCCTAATACTCGCTCCACCAACCTCCAAATCTCGTAGCACTCGGTCCATCCTAGCCGACGAACGAAACCGAAAACAAAACTACAGCAGAACTAGGTTTAGGGACTGAAACTTGCCACTTCCGCTTCCCCGATCATCGGTGACCACTCCGAGTATTTTTCCTAGCAGCTCCATGGACTTCACCACCTCCAGACAAAACCCCAAGCTCCACGAATCGATGGATCACCGGAAATTGATCGCAAAAAGAAGTTTTCCAGACAAATCCAAATTCCTCTCAAATCTTAATTCTAAATATCTAAATCTTCATTTTAAAAATCATGGTGAAATGTATGCATTCAGGCTGCGTTTCTGAATTCATGTTTTAAGGGGTTTGAATTTTGGCAAAAATTCAAGTTTGCTCAGTTCTTTGATTCCCAAAGGCAAGCAAATATAGTTTAACTCAAATAATTTTTTTTTAAAACTAGTTCGTAATCAAACGAACATCTTTTGTTTTGATCCCGAGTCTAAATGTTTAATAGATCAAGTAGAAATGGATTTTCAAATTAGTCTTATTTTTGAAAACTCCAAACAGAGAACAGAGAAGAGTAACAACCTATACACATAGGCTTCCAATATTCACAGGCATATATATATATATGTATGTATATATATATATATATAAATTTAAGCATACTCATCCACATACATAAATGAAATCAAAATTTCACTTTTTAAATTTGTTTTTAGCGTGAGGTTACTCACCTTCCAGATCATGTTGACTTCAGGAGTTTGCAAGTTGAAGTCTGGGTTATCTGAAGCTTTTCTTTGCTTCTAAACTGTCAGGCCTTGATTGCTTGAGAAATGTTTTAGTGTAAAGCTTTTGTTTTTAAGTTGAAGTTGTTTTTAAATTATAGATGATACTTACTCAGATTTACTTAGCTTTGTGGACGAATTGAGAGGAGAAGGCTGGTATAATTAAAAGAAAAGATGTATTCAGGGGTTACAAGTTGTACAAGTTATAAAATATGGTTTTTCTAGTACAATGCTAAACATGCTGAAGTGATGTTGTACTATATTTGAGGTGCATTAGAGGTATGGCTGTAGATATACATGTTTTGGGGGCTGCATTAATGTCTTGTACAAAATATATGTATATATTTGTGTTGCTTTCTTCTTGTTTATTTTATTATGCAGGTTTATGATTGTGGAGGCTGAGATGTATATTTATATATTAGAAGTGATATGGCTTTAGCTAGCATTACTTAGTTTGCTTATGTTTCTTTTCTTTTGTTTGTGTCTGATCTTACTTTGTTTTATATTTTCATACTATTACATATATTTTTCTATCTTTGTTTTGTTACTTTGAAATACAATGAAGTTCTACTTTTATTATTATTGTTTGTTTTATTTGTATTATGATATTAAAATTACATCTTTACTTCATTTTGTATAAACTATATATTTATTTATTTTATAATATCGATGAATTTCCATATTAAATTTGTTGTTAAAACTTTAGCAATTAATTGTTTACTTTTATTTTTATCATTATAATTTGTCTCTAAACCATTTAGTTAAAACAATAGCTCAAACTCAATGTATGTACACATATACATATATATTCATATTATTGTAAATCGACTTACTTGAAATTTAAATCCAAATCACATATGTACAATATTTAAATTCATATGATTTAATTTTTTTTTTTGAATTTAGGGAAACTCGAATCAATTTACTAATAAATTCTATAGATTTAAATTCAAAAATTAATTCAATTATCAATTTAAATTTAGTAAAAATTCGGGATCGTTACAGACTTCCCGCTTAAAAGAATTTCGTCCTCGAAATTACACAGCTCGTTTCACGAATTATACACACATAGAATAGACCAATGCCAATTCATACTATACTAGTAAACACAATGGGTTCTTTCGAGTAATTCATAATATATCTTATATTAAATACTACTCATAATATTAGTACACAAGTTATAGTCATACATAACCGTACTAACATCCAACCTTCACTATAATTCTAATTCCAAAACACATACATAAGCATACCCTAAAAAAAAGAAGTCAATCTAACCAACTACAGATTTTCACTATCAGAGCTTCCTCTCGCGGGCCCTGACAGTTCTATAACTTCATCCTCATCTTCTGTCTCAAAAACATCCTCTGGGTCAGACTCTACCAGAATAAAACCTCCACCATCTAGCTCCTCGTCTTCTATGGCATCATCATCCTCTATAGCATTATCTAAATCCCAATAAATTGCTTCATCACCTTCGGACTCTACCTCAATTTTAGGTTCTTCTTGCACCTCAAACTCTTCCTCAAATTCCTCTTCAAACTCTTCTTCGAATTCCTCCTCGAATTCTTCTTTAAATTCCTCTTCAAATTCTTCTTCAAATTCCTCATCGAACTCTCCTTCATTCCCCGACTCCTCCTTTGGTTCTTCAACTTGAGGTTGTGGTTGCACCACAGGTTCTTCTGGCACCTCCTCACGTACTGATAGTTCACCCAAATCATCCCGAATCCTACTAGATGAACCAAAATCACCAACCCTTCTGGCCTTTCCACCTCGGATGATGCTATTTGTTCTCTACAATTAAAATCAAAATCTAATTATTAAGATCCTAATGGTTTTATAATTTTATAGGTTAAGAAATATAACAAAGTTTATATTTCAGATTTTATTCTACCCAAGAAGTTATAACAGAAATCCAAAATTTGGTTTTAAACGTAATCGTTTTATCGATACAATTCAATTTATCCTTCATATTCTATTGATCAATTTTAACTCAATTTAAAATTTCTAATTCATTTAAAATTTCCATTTTCAATTTTCAAATTTATATTCATTAAAGTTTAAATCAAAAACTGATAAGAAACCGATGAAATGCGAAGTAAAAATTTCCTACTACGATTCGTAGAGCCACCATGACCGAAACTTCTTTCTGGAGCTGTCACGATGCAATGAAAAGGATTTAGAAACGAATCAAAGAAAATTTGACAGAGAAAGATTGTTTCCACTGTTGCAGGGTATTGACCATTTATAGTCGTATCCCCCTGTCCCCTATCTCGTTTTCTTCTTGCACTCATACTCACTATCAGTGGATAGTAAGAGAATTTACTGAGGTATTCGAACGGATATCTTAGGGATACTCATTCTAGGGTTTACTTCACCCTATCTTTAATGAGCTACTTAATGTGTTATACTCCTGAGCTGAAGTTTAACCTTAGCTCTGATACCACATGTAACGAACGAGATTTTTTGGCTCTCGAAAATCGACATCCATACTTTACATCGTACTCGAATGTCGTAGATTCGACCGTTCAAATCCGATTCACCAGAGCTTATAACAACATTAAGTAAACAACACAGCGGAATATAAAGAATAATACATTGATATATATCTTTGATACAACAGATGATCCAGTAGATATCAATATACATCAGAGATATGATACAATAAAATAGCAGCGGAAAAGAAAACGATAACACCAGCAGCGAAACAAATAACTCTAAGATAGTCTTCAAGGAAGAAATCAAAAAATTACAACTCCATTTCCAAAAACCAATCCAACAGTAACTCGAACTCCCAATAACGATGCACAAGGATAAGCAAGTGCATTCTGATCCAAAGACTGAACTAACTCCAGATAATCCACTGAACCTATCTATCTGAAAAAACCAACTCTAGACTACTCGTGTAGAAAAAATTTTGAGCACCTAGAGTTTCGGAAAGAAACAGTAAACCGCGGATCAGTCATGGGACTGGTGTGTGTACCAAAAACAGTTTATCTTTTAAAAACAAACAGCAAGAGAATTTTAAATTTAATTCGCAATTCTTTTAGAAATGGAACTACCATAAGACCTCCCATCACACACATAATGCAAACGCAGACTTGGAGGAGATTTCTTCTTATGTTAGTCAAAGATGCTTATTACGCAAAATCAAATCATTTTTGATATTATTATTAGTGCATAGTGTAGAAAACATTTCGAAAGTAGAATATAAATCTTAGCCAGCATATGTACCATTATATTATGCCCGCGATAGTTACCTCCTGAGGAGGCAGGTTCTACAATTTGCAATCGTAAAGGTTCGTATTGTTTCTTTGGATTTCCAACAAATGGTTAGGCCAAGGAACTTCCAATTGCCACATGTGAACGCCTCTGGAAGGACGTTCCCGAGAACCTAACCGGATCTCTACCAACACAAGGTCGGGTTACCCCTAATTGGGTAACTACTGACACGAGTATGCCATTTGCTGGTCGTAACCAACCTTTATCTGGGGCCCCAACAACAAATCACAAAGTGATACATATATATATCTGCGATATCAACATAAGTTAAGTATCTGGGCTCCATACCATGATACCACTTATATCCGGAAGCAAATGCACATACCCTAAGGGGTGCTACCCCCAATAACCTTGCCGCATCTTTCCTGTTTTGACCATTCCGGGGTGTGAGGTCCGACGAAGTCTCGTCCACAATGCAACGCTTTATACAAAAGCCACGCTTTGATCAACAAATGATCAGCTTCACTCACAGGCCACATTACCAAATTGGGAATATATCGCTGATACCCTTCAACTGCATAACCTCTAAGTGTGTTGAGCTAAGAGAATAAATTCTTCGCCACCAACGGAAATACATTTGAAAGAAATCTGCTTTATATCTCAATTTGTAATGTAAGACATACAATCCATGCAAGTCAGTTTTGGGTTCGAACAGAACCGAAGGCAATTCCAAAGAAGTCCTTGCAATCCGGGCATTTACAATCCCGATCGGACTTCCCATCACTTAGGGAATCTCTATATCGGTGCGACTCAGTGCAGAAGCAATCGATAGGTCATCCTATCGCTTTCGCAAATACCCGGTCTTCATCACCGCTCTTCAAATGCTATCCATAATGTCGAATCACATATTCGGAATGGGTTATACGACACAAAGGTCCTTTCCCGGCTAAACCGAATAGTGAGTGCAATATTTAAAACATATGGATATGGGATTTCAATTTTGTCACAACTTGGTAATTCAAACTTTCTTTCAAATTGTTTAAACCAATTACCATTTCAAATCTTTTAAACAAAAGATTTATTTCATAAAGTTCACCTACTTTCACAAATATTCATTCCCGGATTTCAAAACAATTTCATCATAATTGGATCAATTCATTTAAATCTTTAAATCATGATTTATCTAATAGTTTTCAAACAGTTTCCATGACTTGGGAAATCATTTACATTTTTAACTTGAAATCCTTTTTAACACAATTTGGAAGTTCACTTCCTAATGAAAGCTTTTATTATTTCACTTCCGATGTGAAATCTTTTATTATTTAAAAACAATAGTTTCATTTCAGAAAGATACAATTTTATTTACACGAGTTAAAGCCTTCGAATTTAAATTCAAATTCCCAAACCAAATACCGTTAAAATAGTTTAACCCATATAAACTGGTATAACATCTTTAGTCCCTAGTTTCCAGATCATAGTATTCAATTTCAAATATTGAATTAAAATTTAAATCAAATTATTTAAATTCCAAATCTAAATCAAGTTATTCAAAATAATTTCATCTTTGAAATTCCATTTCAATTGCTTTTCACTTTACTCAATCCATTTTCAAAACATTTGAATTCAGATTGTCTATTTAAAATCGTTTTCAAAAATCTGTGACTTAATCGATTTCCTCATGAAATCCATATTGGTGTGTATATAAGTGTGGTCAAGGGGTTTAACACAATAGTGCAATATCATTCAATCATCACAGATTAAAACACAGAAATATAGTTCATAAGCGATATAAACATAATGCTTATCGCTCATTCACAGATTCACAGATAATATACAAATGTAAATAAATGAATAATCATACACGGCTTAATCTACAGAACAAAATATCACAGATCAGATAGGGCAATTAATTCAAGGCATCACATATAATATGATCATCCATAAGTAAGATCGGTTAGTTGTTTGATTAATTCAAATCAATTTTAATTGCTTATGAATAATCACTAATCCTGGTTAATTACTATTAATTAATTCCAACCTATTTGATTAATTATCCTTTAATCGTGTATTAATCGACATTTTATTATTAATTAATTATTCTTTAATTAGTTATTCTTAATTGGTTGCAACAATTCATTTACTTTAAATTAATTAAAAGATTAACTAATTCTAAATTAATAAACATCCCTTAATTACTTTCCCAAATTAATTACCCTTTTATTTATTGTTCATTCTCAAATTGATTATCTTAATTAATCAATTCCAACCTTTAATTACTTATTTAATTAAATCCAAATCGATAATTAATTAAATAATTTATCCATTTTTAATAACTTAATAATTTAATGAATTTCAAATCATTAAATACCAATTAACTTTAAAAAAAACATTATTCTTATTAATGATTAAATTATCATTAACAAAGTATTTTTTAAAACAATTCACTTTCAAATTTATTTTCATATTTTCATTTTATACTTAAGATTTAAAATGGATACAATTTTAACTTGAACAAATTTAAGGACCATTCAAAACAATTTAAAACATTTAGCCTTAACCCGTTTTTTCCTTGAAATCTGTTTGAATGTTTATTAACATTTACATTTTATAAAACTTATTTATTTACACATTTTGATTTAACTTTGTTTAAATCCTTTCCTTTACAATTTAAGTTTAATTTTTTATTCAAATTTCCTTTTCAATACTTAAGCATTTATTTATTTATTTATTTAAAATGATTTTAATTTCATTTTAAGATTCAAAAGTTCCATCTAGATTTTACTTAAAACTTTGAATTCAAACACTGTTTAAATCATGCTTCAAATTTTGAACTAAATTTTAAAAGATTGTTTATCTCCTGTTTTAAAAATTTGAACTAGATTAAACCTAAAACATTCAGGTTTACTAAAACCTGAAATACTCCACTGTCTCAAGTGAACCCAGGTTGCTTCGAGTCCTCCCTCCTCCTGCTTCGAGTCACTTACTCGAGTGACTCGAGTATGACCCGAGAAAAGAAAATCCTACTGCTTCGAGTCCCCAGCCCAAACTCGAAATCAAACAGCCTCACCAGAAACAACCCACTGTGCACGTGTACGCCTTCGTTCTCCACCTCCGTTCGCCATCAATACTTCGAGCAAGTTGAAGGCCATCCCCAGCTCCGATCTCGACCACCAGACCCCCTCCAGTTCGACTCGAACGCAAATTCGAGTAAAGATCAAAACCTGGAAACACGCTAGCCTCAATACCCCCAAACCTGTCAACGTCGCGTTCTCCGAGCTCCTCCACCATTTTGCCTAAAACTCCAGCCATCTACTCCCTAATACTCGCTCTACCAACCATCCACATCTCGTAGCACTCGGTCGATCCTAGCCGACGAACGAAACAAAAAACAAAACTACAGCAAAACTAGGTTTAGGGACTGAAATTTGCCACCGTCTCTTCCCCGATCATCGGTGACCACTCCGAGTATTTTTCCTAGTAGCGCCATGGACTTCACCACCTCTAGACAAAGCCCCAAGCTCCACGAATCGATGGATCACTGGAAACTGATCGAAAATAAATTTTCCAGACAAACCCAAATTCCTCTCAAATCATAATTCTAAAAATATAAATCTTCGTTTTAAAAATTATGGTAAAATGTAAGCATTCAGGCAGCGTTTCTGAATTCATGTATTAAGGGGTTTGAATTTTGGCAAAAATTCAAGTTTGCTCAGTTCTTTGATTGCCAGAGGCAAGCCAATATATTTTAACTTAAATAATTGTTTTTTAAACTAGTTTGTGATCAAACGAACATTTTTTGTTTTGATCCTGAGTCTAAATGTTTAATAGATCAAGTAGAAGTGGATTTTCAAATCAAAGTCTTGTTTTTGTAAAGTCCAAACAGAGAACAGAGAAGAGTAACAGCCTGTACACACAGGCTTCCAATATTCACAGGCACTTATATATATATATATATATATATATATATATATATAAATTTAAGCATACTCATCGACATACGTAATTGAAATCAAAATTTCACTTTTTAAATTTCTTTTTAGAGTGAGGTTACTCACCTTCCAGATCATGCCGACCCCAGGAGTTTACAAGTTGAAGTCTGGGTTATTTGAAGCTTTTCTTTGCTTCTAAACTGTCAGGCTTGGATTGCTTGAGAAATGTTTTAAGTGTGAAGCTTTTGTTTTGAAGTTGAAGTTGTTTTTAAATTATAGACGATACTTATTCAGATTTACTTAGGTTTGTGGACGAATTGAGAGGAGAAGGCTGGTATAAATAAAAGAAAAGATGCATTTAGGGTTTACAAGTTGTACAAGTGATAAAATATGGTTTGTCTAGTGCAATGCTAAGCATGCTGAAGTGATGTTGTATTATATTTGAGGTGCATTAGAGGCATGGCTGCAGATATGCATGTTTCGGGGGCTGCATTAATGTCTTGTACAAAATAAATGTATATATTTGTATTGCTTTCTTCTTGTTTATTTTATTATGCAGGTTTATGATTGTGGTGGCTGAGATGTATATTTATTTATTAGAAGTGATATGGCTTTAGCTAGCATTACTTTGTTTACTTATGTTTCTTTTCTTTTGTTTTGTGTCTGATCTTACTTTGTTTTATATTTTTATCATTATAATTAGTCTTTAAACCATTTAGTTAAAACAATAACTCAAACTCAATGTATGTACATATATACATATATATTCATATTATTGTAAATCCATTTGCTTGAAATTTAAATCCAAATCACATATGTACAATATTTAAATTCATATGATTTAATATATTTTTTTATTTGAATTTAGGGAAACTCGAATCAATTTACTAATAAATTTTATAGATTTAAATTCAAAAATTAATTAAATTATCAATTTAAATTTAGTAAAAATTTGGGATCATTACATCATAACATTTTCTTGTTACAAAACCCACTTTGTATCCATCTGATGGTAACGTTAGATACCAACTCATTATCTTACTATAACTTCCCTTATTTTTTAGGTTAATAGACTCTGTGATTTGAGTGCAGGACAATTTGAGGATGAACTAAAAGCATGCAACTGTAATAGATATTCTATTGATGTTATTCATTCAAGTTATCAAGGTTTATTTTTTCATGTTACGCATTTTTTGTATGATTTTTGGATATATCAAAACAAATTAACTTAATGGTAAATGATATGTTTGTACGAGAGCATTCTTTGTAACATTTTCCTTTTAGTCCTTATTGAAGATGCTTGTTGGATTTGTAACTTTGTACCAAATGTTTGTTGACTACAACTTGTGTCTTGAAAGTGTTATTCCTATTTCCATTTCAGCATAAATACTCAAATGAATGACAATATTTTAAGTGCATAGTTGGCTTCTTTATTCCTATATACAATATAATATTTTGGTCTGAACGCTCTAAATGAATGGAGATAGTATTAAAAAATTCTAGATGCAATAGCAGCGTTCATGTGTACCTGCAGCATATATTAGTTAATAAATATAGTTAATAACATAGGCGTTTATGAGTGCTTCAATTAGTTGTTGACTTTTTAGTCTTACGTGGAAAACTAAACAATAAGGGCAATTTAAGTGTTTTATTTTCCTCGCTTTGTTATTAAGGACTCCATTTTCAATGGCATTGGTAAATATGCCTCCCTTTTGTTTAAGGGCAAATTAGTATAATTTTGTGCCCTTATTTGAATTAATAAAGGAAACTTTATTTGCCTTTGATATCTCTAATTTTGGTAGTGTGTATTTTATTCCTTCTATTGCTGCCATGGCTATATATTAATTATTAATATAATATGAGAAGAAAAAAAGGCTATAAATATTTAATTGAAACTTGATTGGCATATGTGGATGCTATAGGAAAACTAAAAAAAGTGGTGTCATGGATACTCACGTCTATGCATATCTGTGTGTGTATTTATGCATGTGAGTGTGTGTATATATATCAAATCGATATTTCACGTCTTACCAAAAGGATTTTGATTCTTAATCGGGGCAACTGCTCCCAGTTGATTCCATTCTGTCACGATTCGAAATCCAATGTTCAAAAATTGACACTAAATAACTCACTTGTATTCGACTGCCAAAAATTCAAACATCGAACTCCAGTCAGATGGATCTTATAACAACATTAGATGAATATAAACAGCGGAAACAAAATGAATATCATATATCAACACAGATACAAAATGATACGATATCCAATACAACGTCGATCCCAAATACCAGAGTGATACAAATATGATACAACAATAATACGACAACAGAAAATTCAACAAGTTTCCAACATACTTCAACTTCGACAAGGTTTTTAAAAACTCCAACACTTCAAAAGACTTCAAAACCAAAGCTTCCAGAGGACTTCAAATCCAAGCTAGCTCCAAAACACGGAAAACCTGCTTCGGGCTGCCCGTGTGAAAAAATTTGGGACCAAGAGTTTAGGAAAGGACAATAAACTCCGGGTCAGTCATGGGACTGGTATGACTAAACAAAAAAGTTGTTTGAAATAAAAGTAGCTTTATAAAAGAAAACCGGTATGTTTTTTTTGAAAATGAAACTACCATAAGACCTCCCACCACACACACAATGCAAATGCAGACTTGGAGGAGATTGCTTCTTATGATAGTCAAATATGCTTGATACGGGAAAACACTTATAAATATTATTGTTAGTGCATAGTGTAGAAAACAATTTCGAAAGTATAATATTAATCTTAGCCAGCATACCACATTTCGTCGTATGCCTACTATAGCTACCTTGTTTTGTAGCAGGTTACCGCCACGCTACATGGCAGGTTATACAACTAAAACCGTACATGGCTCGTATTGTTTTGTTTGGATTTCCAACAAATGGTCGGACAAAGGAACTTCCCACATAAAATGGAACGCCTCTGGAGGGACGTCTCCGAAAACCTAACCGGATCTCTACCAAACAAGGCTGACGCTACATCACGCTTTAACCAAGCTATAACTAGGTAACTAACGCACAAGCTATGCCACCGCGGTCGTTACCGACCTTTATCCAAGCGCTTGACACCAACAACCACGAAGTAATAATGTAACGATCCTGACTCGCTTCGAAAATCAGCACTGAATACGACAATCATATTCCAATGCCGCAGATCCAAATGTCGCATCCGGTGCACCAAAGCTTATAACACCATTAAGAACAACACAGCGGAAGAAAAGAAAGAATATCAATATATAACATTGATACAATGACAGATACAATATCCGATATAATGTGGTACAACAAATGATACAACAGATATCAATACTATCAGAGATACAAGAATTAGCAGCGGAAAGATAATGATAACACCAACAGCAGAAAGAATATCTTCAATAGAATGCATCCCCAAATCCAGTCGCTAAGCCAAAGCTAGCTCGAACCAACATCACGTGTCACCTAGATAAGGAAGTGCCATCGTGATCCAAAGACTGGACTAACTCCAGATAATCCACTAAACCTGACTATCTGAAAAATCCAACTCTAGACTGCCCGTGTGGAAAAAATTTAGGCACCCAAAGTTTAGGAATGGAACAATAAACTCTGAGTCAGTCATGGGACTGGTATGAGTAACAAAAATAGTTGGTCTTTAAAAACAAAAAAATAATGAATTTAAATTGGAAACCGCAATGCTTTTTGGAAAATGAGACTACCGTAAGGCCTCCCACCGCATGCACATTGCAAATGCAGAATTGGAGGAAATTTCTCTTTATGATTGTCAAAAATGCTTGGTACGCAAAACCCATTTTTGATATTATTATTATTAGCGCATAGTGGAAAACATTTCGAAAGTATAAAATTAATCTTAGCCAGCATACCACATTTCTTCCTATGCCTACTATAGCTACCATGTTCAATAGTAGGTTACCGCCACATTCCATGGCAGGTTATAAAACTAAAACCGTACATGGCGCGTATTGTTTTGTTTGGATTTTCCAACAGATGGTCGGGCAAAGGAACTTCTCAAACAAAATGGAATACCTTTGGAGGGACGCCCCGAGAACTTACCCAGCTCAATTCTACACAAGGCCACCGCCTTCTTGGGAAGTAAGAAACCTGAGATATGCCACCCCAGCCCCTTTGGGACCTTTATCCGAGGCGCCTCTAAACCACAAAGCAACAACCACACAGTAAATGAGATTGAAGCCCACCACATAGGTAAATACCTGGGCTCCATACCATGATGCCACCCTTTTTTAGAAGGAATGGTCATACCCTTGTGGAGCTACCCCTGAAACCTTGCTGCCACGATTCATGTTTCGACCATTAGCGGGTTGTGAGGCTCGACGAAGTCTCGTCCACAAAGCTACGCTTTTCACAAAATCCATACTTTGATCACAAAAGATCATCATCACACAGCACCACTTAGCATGCCACACTACAAATTGGGAGTATGTCGCTGATAACCTTCAACTGCATAATCTCTGAGGTCGTACGTCTTAGAGAAGGGTGTTAAGCTAAGAGAATAGATTCTCCGCCACCAATAGATATGTATTTGAAAGAATTCTACTTTATATCTCAAAGTGTAGTGTCATACATACAACCATGCAAGTCTGTTTCGGGTTCGAACAAAACCGAAGGCACTTCGGAAAAAGCCCTTGCAAATACGGATAATTCCTAATCGCATTCAGACTTCCCATCACATATGGAGATCTCTATACCGAGGATCAGCCGGTGCAGAGACAATCGACGAGTTATCCTTTCGTTTTTGAAAATATTCGGTCTTCATCACCGGTCTTCAAATGCTATCCATGTCGTCGTATCATTATTCGGAATAGGTTATATGACACAAAGTCCTCTCCAGGCTAAACCGAATAATGGGCGTAATGTTTAAAACATATGGATATTGGGATTTCAGTCAAGTCACCACTTACAACCCGAACTTTCTTTTCAAATGGTTTAACAAATTAACATTTCCAAATCTTTAACAAAAAGATCCACTTCACAAAGTTCACCCAGATTTCACAAAGATTCATTCAAAGTTTTTCAAATCAATCTCCTTTTCAATTTGGATTAACTCATCCAATCTTTATAACAAGGATTTAACTTGTATCTTTAAAGCCCGTTTCCTATTCAAATCTTTTATATTAAAGATACACCTTTTAAACCCCTCTTCGATTTCAAAACAAGGTTTAATAATCTTTCCCAAAGGTTCATTCATAGCTTTCAAAGCAATTCACAATTTCATTTCAACTTTTCAACACAAATTGGAAACCATTTCCTCATTTTAGACTTGAAATCCTTTAAAATGGTTTAACCCATATATAACTAGTGTAACATGTTTAATCCCTAGTTCCCAACCATAGAATCCAATTTCAAATTTTCAATTTAAATTTAAATCGAATTGTTTAAATTTCAAAACTTTATCAAGTTATTCAAAAATAAATTTTATCTTGAAATTCTGTTTCAAAAGTTTTTCACACTTAACCAGATTCCATTTCCAAACCATTTTAATTCAAATTGTCTATTAAAAAATCATTTCAAAAATCTATGACCTAAACGATTTCGTCGTGAAATCCATATTTGTGTGTGTATGGTGTGGTACAGGGGTTTAACACAATAGTGCAACATCATTCAATAATCACAAATTCAATCATATCAACATCGATAAGAGGTATGATCTATAACGCTTATCTTTCATTCACAAATTCAGAGATAATATACAAATGTATCACAAATAAATGAACAAATTATACACAGCTCAATCCAAAGAACAAAATATCACAGATCAGATAGGACAATCAATTCAAGGCATCTCATATAATACAATCATTCATAGGTGTTAACGTTGAAAAGTGTACGCTAACACCCCGGTGTTAGTAGTAGTCAAGTGAAAGCACACCCGTTAGTACGGGAACTGAAAATAAGAAGAAAATAGTAGGAAATAATAAAGAGACAACGGTTTTATTAGTGGTTCGACTCAAAGTCAAGCCTACGTCCACTTATTCTTTTCTATCACCGATTTCATTACAAGTTTTACAACCATCCTTCTTATTCAACACCAATACAACAAACAGTCAGAACTTTGATGATGAATTGCTTTCGGGATTCATGTTGAATGTATTTGATCGCTTCTCTCGGCCCTTTGAAGTGTTGTTGGTAGTTGAAGTGTTGTTGAAGTCGTGAGAGCAGGAGAGTCTCCAAGCTTCTAAGTCCAGGAAAGTCCCCAAAAAAAGTCCCCCTTTCAATGTGGAATAGCTGGGATATTTGTAGGAGGTCGTTAGGTCTTAGGTCTTAGGTCGTTAGGTCTTAGGTCGTTAGGTCTTTGGTCTTAGGTCTTAGGTCGTTAGGTCTTAGGTCGTTAGGTCTTAGGTCGTTAGGTCGTAGGTCTTTAGGTCGTTATGTCTTAGGTCTTAGGTCGTTAGGTCATAGGTCTTAGGTCTTAGGTTGTTAGGTCTTAGGTCGTTAGGTTTTAGGGCATAGGTCGTTAGGTCTTAGGTCTTTGGTCTTAGGTCTTAGGTCTTACGTCTTTGGTCTTCGGTCGTTAGGTTTTAGGTCGTTAGGTCTTTGATCTTAGGTCGTTAGGTCTTAGCTCTTAGGTCTTAGGTCGTTAGGTTTTAGGTTGTGCACTTTCTTCGAGCAGCCGGATTGCTTTGAGATGAACTATCTTTGGTTTTTTGGTTGATCTTTTGGTATCACGGCCATGCAAAAAAGGCGGGATAACATTTGCCCCCCAAAACATGCCTTGCGATAGGAAGGTGTGTTTTGTAATGCCATACGCAGGATGTTCACATCCTGTTGATGTCCAGTAGAGAAATTAACAATTTTATATGACCTCAAATGACGACCGTTCGGGATCGAGCCATTTGAGGTGAAACGTGATCGTTCGCGGTCAAATGCCTTACCTCGAATGACGACCGTTCGGGGTTGAGCCATTTGAGGCAAAGTTTGACCGTTTGCGATCAAGGGCCTGACCTCAAATGACGACCATTCGGGATCGAGTCATTTGAGGTGAAGTGTGACCGTTCGCGATCAAATGCTTGACCTCGAATGACGACCGTTCGAGATTGATTCATTTGTGGTGAGATGTGACCGTTCATGGTCAGGGTGCCGTTCGAAGCGAATTGTGACCGTTCGAGGTCGGATGTCGTTCGAGGCGAGTTGTGACCGTTCGAGGTCGGGTGCCATTCGAGACGAGTTGTGACCGTTCGAGGTCGGGTGCCGTTCGAGGCGAGTTGTGATCGTTCGAGGTCGGATGCCTGTTCGAAGCGAGTAAGTGTTCCCAGGGGACTTAGTATTATCGATGTCAGGTTCATGTTCGGGTGAGTTCCTTGATCGTCTGTGAGCCAAGGTATTTACTGTCATTTCAAAGCATGCTTTAGGTCCGTTCGCGACCCCATACATGTGTAAATAGGTTAGCCATCTCAGAGCATGCCTAAGGACCATTCGTGACCCCGTACATGTGTAAGAAGCTTAGCCAATTCAGAGCATTCCTAAGGACCGTTCGTGACCCCGTACATGTAAGAAGCTTAGCCAACTCAGAGCATGCCTAAGGACCGTTCGCGACCCCGTACATGTGTAAGTGACTTAGCCTTTTTAGATTTATCAAAATTCAATATTCATCCAACAGAAGAGTTTTAAGACAAAAATGTCTGACAAAGTCAAATCCAAACATTAGAAGTAAAACACAAAAGCAGAGTAGTTACGACCGAGTGCAAACGCCTACATCGTTACAATTTATAGTTGTATCAGAACATGCCTTGGGATCGTTCGTGGTCCGTACATGTGTGAAACCTAGTTGTGTTGATGTAGAGTTTTCCATTCATTCGTCATAATCTCAGTCAACTAATAATAAGCTGACGCCTGGATCCTGAGCCGTCTTCAGTTGGTGCAGGTGGTGGTCATTCTTGTTCCACTGTTGCGATCCTCCTTTTCACATACTGTGATAATAAACCATCCCGGATGTGACCCTCAACTTCGTCTTTCAAGTGTCTATAGTCATTTGTTCTATAACCATTTAACTCGTGGAATGAGTAATACTTGTCCGACTTTCTCTCGTTGTTAGTTGGATCTCTCCTTATCGGCTTTCGATAAGGAACCTGTCCCTTGGTGTCTTGGTAGATCTGCTCCAAAGTCTCATTCAACTCCATGCATGAGGTGAATCTTGGTTCTCTTCGTGGTCGTACTGATCTATCGCTGTTATCCTCGGCCTTTCGTTTACCTTTGCTAGATTCTACACCTTTCTCAGGTGGAATTCCGCCCTTGATTACGTAAATATCGATTCCTTCATCCCTTTCTACACTAGCATCTTCCAATCGTAAAAACTTTTCGGCATCATGATAGAATTCTCCTAGATCAATTGGTGGATCCTTAGTTACTGAATTTTTGAACTCTGTACCATCGGCTATTCCATACACAGCTGCCATCATAACCATGGATGGATCTGGTCGATCCACCGATGCCGCTGCCGCATTGAATCGTGTTAGAAAACTCCTCAAAGACTCCCCAGCTCTCTGCTTTAAAGTTGCCAAACTCATCACATTCTTGGGTCTTGCGATGTGAACCCTAAATTGCCTCATGAACTTCTCGGCTAAATCAGCCCATGCTCCTATGGAGTTGCTTTCCAGCTGCCTAAACCATAGTGCAGCAATATCTGTCAGATACAATGGAAAGCACCGAGCCATGAATTCCTGTGATGCCTCCAGCACTTCCATATGCCTCGTATACCTTTTCAAATGGACCGCGGGTCCGTCCTTCCATCGTACATCTCCACCGATGGTAACTTGAACCCTGGTGGGTTCCTAGCTTTCCTAATCGCAGAAGAAAAGAGACTTCTGTTTACATCTTCAAGATCTCTACTCACTAGACCACCCCTCATGGCTCGCCTGACCATTTCTGCCAATCCGTCATTGTCCCCAAGATATAGTCCTTGTTCATTGCCTTCAACCTAGCCCTCGAGTCCATTAGAGCTTTTAGGAATCTGCCCCCTGCTTGAGTGTTTATTCCTCTGCCAATATAATGTTGCTCAAATACACCCTATGTTCTTCACCATAATGGGTCTGCGTGCCCTAGATGACTGCCCCCTAATCCTGTTGCTGCGTTAGATGGTCCTGCTCCACTCTGAATTCCAGCTGTTCCTTGATTTTGCGCTCCAAGTTGTCTAATTTGCTGAAACAAATTCTGGATCATCTCTTCCTGTCTCTTCATCATTGCCTCCATCTCGTCCCTGATGATAAAGACTGAAGCCTGGTTCCCTCCTGAGGAAGCCCCTTGACTCCCATCGTGCTGACTTCTTTCTGGTCTCTGTCTTCTACTTGTGTTTCGTCCAAGAGCCATAATCTCGGATAGACTCCTGGTTCTTAAAGAGAGTCTTTCAACAAATCTTTGTGAAGCAATGATGAAAATGCTCCTGAGTTCAATTCTCAATGAAAGAACAAAAAATGTTAACGTTGAAAAGTGTACGCTAACACCCCGATGTAAGTAGTAATCAAGTGAAAGCACCACCCGTTTGTACGGGAGCTGAAAATAAGAAGAAAATTGCAGGAAATACAACAAACAGTTAGAACCTTGATCATGAATTGCTTTCGGGATTCATGTTGAATGTATTTGATCGCTTCTCTCGGCTCTATGAAGTGTTGTTGGTAGTTGAAGTGTTGTTGAAGTCGTGAGAGCAGCAGAGTCTTCGAGCTTCTAAGTCCAGGAAAGTCCTGAGAATAAAGTCCCCCTTTCAATGTGGAATAGCTGGGGTATTTATAGGAGGTCGTTAGGTCTTTAGGTCTTAGGTCGTTAGGTCTTAGGTCTTAGGTCTTAGGTCGTTAGGTCTTAGGTCTTAGGTCATAGGTCGTTAGGTCTTAGGTCTTTGGTCTTACGTCGTTAGGTCTTAGGTCGTTAGGTCTTAGGTCTTAGTCTTAGGTCGTTAAGTCTTAGGTCTTAGGTCTTAGGTCTTAGGTCGTTAGGTCTTAGGTCTTAGGTTGTTAGGTCTTAGGTCATTTGTTCTTAGGTCTTTGGTCTTAGATCGTTAGGTTTTAGGTCTAAGGTCGTTAGGTCTTAAGTCTTAGGTCGTTAGGTTTTAGGTTGTGCACTTTCTTCGAGTAGCTGGATTGCTTTTAAATGAACCATCTTTGGTTTTTCGGTTGATTTTTTGGTATCACGGCCTTGCAAAAAAGGCGGGATAACATTTGCCGCCCAAAAACAAGCCTTGTGATTGGAAGGTGTGTTTTGTAATGGCATACGCTGGATGTTCATATCCTGTTGATGTCCTGCAGAGAAATTAACAGTTTTATATGACCTCAAATGACGACCGTTAGGGATCGAGCCATTTGAGGTGAAACGTGATCGTTCGTGATCAAATGTCTTACCTCGAATGACGACCGTTCGGGGTCGAGCCATTTGAGGCAAAGTTTGACCGTTCGCGATCAAGGGCCCGACCTTAAATGACGACCGTTCGAGATCGAGTCATTTGAGGTGAAGTGTGACCATTCACGATCAAATGCTTGACCTCAAATGACGACCGTTCGAGATAGAGTCATTTGAGGTGAGATGTGACCGTTCGTGGTCAGGGTGGCGTTCGAGGCGAATTGTTACCGTTCGAGGTCGGGTGCCGTTCGAGGCGAGTTGTGACCGTTCGAGGTCGGGTGCCGTTCGAGGCGAGTTGTGACTGTTCGAGGTCGGGTGCCGTTCGAAGCGAGTAAGTGTGCCTCGGGCGGGGGCCTTAGTATTATCGATGCAAGGTTCACGTTCGGGTGAGTTCCTGGATCGTTTGTGTGCCAAGGTGATTTACTGTCATTCCAAAGCATTCTTTTGGTCCGTTCGCGGCCCCGTACATGTGTAAGTTGCTTAGCCGTCTCAGAGCATGCCTAAGGACCGTTCGTGACCCCGTACATGTGTAAGAAGCTTAGCCAACTCAGAGCATGCCTACGGACCATTCGTGACCCCGTACATGTGTAAGAAGCTTAGCCAACTCATAGCATGCCTAAGGACCGTTCGCGACCCCGTACATGTGCAAGTGACTTAGCCTTTTTAGATTTATCAAAATTCAATATTCATCCAACTGAAGAGTTTTAAGACAAAAATGTCTAACAAAGTCAAATCCAAACATCAGAAGTAAAACACAAAAGCAGAGTAGTTACGTCCGAGTGCAAATGCCTACATAGATACAATTTATAGTTGTATCATAGCATGCCTTGGGATCGTTCGCGGTCCCGTACGTTTGTGGAAAACCTAGTTGTGTCGATGTAGAGTTTTCCACTAATTCATCATAATCTCAATCAACTGATAATAAGCTGACGCCTGGATCCTGAGCCGTCTTCAGTTGGTGTAGGTGGTGGTCGTTCTTGTTCCACCGTTGCAATCCTCCTTTTCACATACTGTGATAACAAACCATCCCGGATGTGCCCCTCAACTTCATCTTTCAAGTGTCTACAGTCATTTGTGCTATGACCATTCAACTCGTAGAATGAGCAACACTTGTCAGACTTTCTCTCGTTGTTACTTGGATCTCTCCTTATCGGCTTTTGATAAGGAACATGTCCCTTAGTGTCTTGATAGATCCGCTCCAAAGTCTCATTCAACTCCGTGTATGAGGTGAATCTTGGTTCTCTTCATAGTCGTACTGATCTATCGTTGTTATCCTCGGCCTTTCGTTTACCTTTGCTAGATTCTACACCTTTCTCAGGAGGATTTCTGCCCTTGATTGTGTAAACATCGATTCCTTCATCCCTTTATGCACTAGCATCTTCCAATTGTAAAAACTTTTCGGCCTCATGATAGAATTCTCCTAGATCATAGCTGGATACTTTGTTAATGAATTTTTGAACTCTGTACCATCAGCTACTCCAGACACAGCTGCCATCATAACCAATGATGGATCTAGTCGATCCACCGATGCCGCTGCCGCATTGAATCGTGTTAAAAACTACTCAAAAACTCCCCAGCTCTCTGCTTTAAAGTTGCCGAACCCATCACATTCTTGGGTCTTGCGATGTGAACCCTAAATTGCCTCATGAACTTCTTGGCTAAATCAGCCCAGGCTCCTATGGTGTTGCTTTCCAGCTGCCTAAACCATAGTGCTGTAATATCTGTCAGACACAATGGAAAGCACCGAGCCATGACTTCCTGTGATGCCCCCAGCACTTCCATATGCCTCATATACCTTGTAAGATGGACCGCAGGGTCCGTCCTTCCATCGAACATCTCCACCGATGGTAACTTGAACTCTGGTGGGTTCCTAGCTGTCCTAATCGTAGAAGAAAAGGGACTTTTATTTACATCTTCAAGATCTCTACTCACTAGACCACCCCTCATGGCTCGCCTGACCATTTCTGTCAATCTGCCATTGTCTCCAAAGATATAGTCCTCGTTCATTGCCTTCAACCTGGCCCTCGAGTCCATTAGAGCATTTAGGAATCATCCCCCTGGTTGAGTGTTTATTCCTCTTCCAATGCCATGTTTCTCAAATACACCTGATGTTCTTCTTGGTAATGGGTCTGCGTGCTCTAGATGAGTGCACCTAATCCTGGTGCTGCGTCAGATGGTCCTGCTCCACTCTGAACTCCAGATGTTCCTCAATTTTGCGCTCCAAGTTGTCAAATTTGCTGAAACAAATTCTGTATCATCTCTTCCTGTCTCTTCATCATTGCCTCCATCTCATCCCTGGTGATAAAGACTGAAGCCCGGTTCCCTCCTGAGGAAGCCCCTTGACTCCCTTCGTGATGCCTTCTTTCTGGTCTCTGTCTTCTACTTGCTTTCCTTCCAGTAGCCATGATCTCGGATAGACTCCTGGTTCTTAATGAGAGTCTTTCGACAAATCTTTGCGTAGCAATGATGAAAACGCTCCTGAGTTCAATTCTCAGTGAAAGGACCAAAAATGTTAAAGTCGAAAAGTGCACACTAATACCCCAGTGTAAGTAATAATCAAGTGAAAGCACCACCCGTTAGTACAGGAACTGAAAATAAGAAGAAAATAACAGGAAATAATAAAGAGACAACGGTTTTTATAGTCGTTCGGCTCGAAGTCAAGCCTACATCCACTTATTCTTTTCTATCACCGATTTCATTACAAGTTTTACAATCATCCTTCATATTCAAAACCAATACAAAAAACAGTTAGAACTTTAATGATGAATTGCTTTCGGGATTCATGTTGAATGTATTTAATCGCTTCTCTCGGCCCTTTGAAGTGTTGCTGGTAGTTGAGTATTTTTGAAGTCGTGAGAGCGAGAGAGTCTCCGAGCTTCTAAGTCTAGGAAAGTCTCGGGAAAAAAGTCCCCCTTTCAATGTGGAATAGCTGGGGTATTTATAGGAGGACGTTAGGTCTTAGGTCAATAGGTTTTAGGTCATTAGGTCATAGGTCGTTAGGTCTTAGGTCGTTAGGTCTTAGGTCTTTGGTCTTAGGTCATTAGGTATTAGGTCTTAGGTCGTTAGGTCGTTAGGTCTTAGGTCTTAGGTCGTTAGGTCTTAGGTCTTCGGTCTTCGATCTTAGGTCGTTAGGTCTTAGGTCGCTAGGTCTTAGGTCTTAGGTCGTTAGGTCTTAGGTCTTAGGTCTTAGGTCTTAGGTCGTTAGGTCATAGGTCTTTTGTCTTAGGTTGTTAGGTCATAGGCCTTAGGTCGTTAGGTCTTAGGTCGTTAGGTCTTAGGTCGTTAGGTTTTAGATTGTGCACATTCTTCGAGCTGCTAGATTGCTTTGAGATGAACTATTTTTGGTTTTTCAGTTGATCTTTTGGTATCACGGCCTTCCAATAAAGGAAGGATAACAATAAGTAAGGTCAAGCATTCAATAATCATTTATAAGTAGGACTAATTAATTGTTTCATCCTAATTAATTCAATTTATGTCCAATTAAATTATTTACTTATGAATTAATTATCCAATCCTGATTTATTAATTACAAATCATTTGATATAAATTAATTTATCAAATACTTTAATAAATTATTCTTACTAATAAATTATTCATAATTAATCGTATTAACTTCTAAACCAATTACATAATTAATTAACCACTTAATTACTTATTTTAAGAAATCAAACCTTTAAATACTTACCATAAGTAATTACACTTACATAATTTCATAAATGATTATAATTAATTAATTAATTTAATTAATTGTTAAAATCAATCATATTTATTAAATTATTTTAAATAATCTTAGTTAACAACCTTCATTAACAATTAAAATTTCTTTAATTACTTTGCTAAAGATATTACTTACATTAATCGTTGTTAATTAAAATTGATTAACCATAAATAACTCATTAATTAATCCTAATTATTTAATTAATTAAGTAGTAACTGTAACTTAATTAATCCACAATTACTTGATTAATTAATTACTAATCATTAATTAAAAACTCATACCTTATTTAATTAATGATCCTTAATTACAATTTATTTATCCTAAGTTAATTAGCTTAAACCTTAATTAATTAATTTAACTCTTAACTACTAAATTAATTAATCTAAATCATTAATCATCCATTTTTTTAACTAATTTAATATTTACAAATAATTAAATCTTCATTTATTTAAAGATAAAAACATTTTTTTATTATTAATGATCAAATTATCATTAACAAGGTATTTAAAAATAATTTAATTTAAAAATTTTAATTTAGAATTTCATTTTAAATTTAAGATTTAAAATGAAAATAAGTTAACTTTAACAAAGTTCATAATAATTTCAAAACCCTATTATTTCACAAGTTAAAGAATTATTTAACTTATAATAAAAGCTTAAAAGAATTCAAAACCCAATTTCATTTTAAATTCAAATTAATTTAAAACTACACTTAATCATTCAAATTATTTAGAATAATTTAAATTCAAAAACTTCTTTATTCCAAAACTAAGATCCAAATTTAGATTTAATTCAAGATTTAAAATAAAGTTTAAATCTCTATTTTTATTTAAATTTACTTTTAAATTCAAACTATTTAAACCCTTTAAAGTTGTTACAAATAATAATAAAAACTTTATTTTATTCAAAAACTGAGATTCAAACTTCATTTGAACCCAAACTAAATTTTGATTTAAACTTAGTTTAATTATCTGTTTCACATTTCAAAAACCTAGGTTTAAAAATTCTAAAACTTACAGGTTTTAAAGCCTGTACCTTACTTACCCGAGCCATACAAAAATTTCCCAAGTCAAAAGCAAATAAACTCGAGCCAAACCCTAAATAATCGAGTAAAACTCGGGTAACTTTTCTCAGCCTAAACCAAAAACATCAAAACCCACAAATGTTCACCGTGCACATGCACGGAGGTTGTGGATGATTCTGATCATCAACGATGATCTTCCCTTGTCGACTGGCATTCCGAAACCCAAACTCAATGACCAGATCACCTCCAACTCATCTCGAAATCGAATTCGAGTCAAATCCAAACCTGGAAACACAACAGGTCCACCCCCTCAAAACCTGAAAAATGACTTGCATACGAAATTCCAACCATCGGAGTGCCTCCACCTTCGGCCACGGCTTTATCCACGTTCAAGCTTCCTTTTCTCGAAGTTTTGCACCACCCAATCCACCATAGGAATTATACCGATCAAAATTACTAGATCACCCAAAACTCGGGTTACCAACAAACTCGATCAACCACCATCGCCACGTTGATCTGCTCCACTATTAAGCATTTTTCCCTAACTTCTCAAACATTATTGCATCACCACGACAAGTTACAGCCTTCCAAATCTTCGAGATTTTCAGATTACCTCAAAAACTCAAATTGAGTTCAACCCATATATATATCATCAAATCCAAACTAAATATCTTGATTTTAGTTTTTAAAATCTAGTTTTTGATTAAGAAATCATTTTATAATCCCGAATCCTGATTTACAAAGTTTTGGATTTTGACTTATATTGAATTTCCTCTATTGTTCTTGATTTCCAAGGTCAATACAAAATACTTTTAACATGAATAAATCTTTAAACTTCAATGTATTATATAACAAACCTATTCTGTTTAAATTCTAAGTATTAATAATGAATGGATTAAAGAGATAGAGTATTTTACATCAAATATTGAGTTTGAAATGGGAGCAGAGGTGTTTAAACACTAACAGACATGCACATATCCACATCCATCCATATATATATACACACACACACACATATATGCAAACTTACTCATCTATATTCACACACACCATACTTATCACAGACATCAACATGCAATTTATACTTATACTTAAGTATTTTAAAAAAATGTTACTCACCTTGCTTCAGAAGAAAGAACAGAGTCTATACTTGAAACAGGCTTTGAATTTCTAGTTGAAATCTTGCTTCTTTGATCTCTGGTTTGTAGTGATTTGTTTTGATGTTTTAAACCAAGGTTTGTTTAAGTTTTTTGATGATGTTTACTTCAGTTTTCTTAGCTCTGAATGAACGAAACTGAGATGTGTGAAGTTGATATATAGGAATGAAAGCTTACACGGTTATTATTATTTGTTTGTACAATATTAGAGATTTTTATTAGCAATTGGAGGCTGAAATGATTTATGGTGGCTGATATTTTCTTATTTTGGCTGATAGAAAAAAAATGGTGTGCTAAGATACTTTTGCATTAATTGTTGTTGTCTTGTTTATAGACATTTAGATTTTTTTCATGCTTGAATATATTTTAGTATCTTCCTATACAAGCTTTGCATACATGTTTACTTGTTTCTTGTCTCATATTTTTGTGCTTACCTCTTAAATTGTTTGTACATAAATATCTAGATGTTTATTGTAACAACCCGTATATTTGGACCATTTAAATTTGACAATAATCCTCACATGTCAATTTAAATAATACAAAACACGAATCATTATGGGATTATAAATACATAAATGTAAGTGAGAATCAATACAACATCACAGTCACAGAACAGTCACAGAATAATGCAGCGGAAATACATCGTCATAATAGCTGTTCATGAAGCTACTACATATAGTACAACAATGTCTATACAAAAGGTGACTGCAAGGAAATACATAAATGTCCAACAGACACGGACATCAAAATAGATAGATAAAGATAAATGCTAAGTCTTCAGCATCTTCAACCAACCTTGATCAGCAAACTGGATAGCTTCAGACTGACCCGAGCATATACAAAAAGAAACACTCGAGTCAGGACTCAAAATCTTATACAGGATAATCAATGCAGGAAATAAAGTTCATAACTCAAAGATGAATAAAATAACATCTCTAAGGATCCGATAAACTATCTGTATATACAATAGAATACGGTATGTAGGTAATGTCTAATCAGTAAAATAGAATATTAAAATAGCGTTAAGGCGTTACCATAATTCCCCTTAACACATTTTATATTCCCAAAAGCATATACAAGACCGTAGTTTCCCCAAAACCGGAAGTCACCAGAGGGAAATCCATATACTCAAGGTACAAATCAAAACGTAGTGGTCGCGAATAGGATAATCAGTATGACAAGGTACATGAGGCAATACCAACTAGGATACTAGTAGTTGCGTGATCCGGACTGATGTTGAGCATAGTAGCTACTATCTCAACACCGCGAAACAACACTCCCAAATCAAGGGTGCACCCAAATCGAATCACAAAAGTAATAGATATGGTATCGGAGAAGCGTTTCCGCTAGAGGTGGCGATCCTCAATGGCCCGGCGCGGCTCCTGTTTTAGTCATATCAGGGGTCATCCAATATCGTTCTCTTTCTTCAGTCAACGCGTTCATCAAACCATCCACTTCATTCTGGATCAACACTTCGCGCATAATAGTTATTAAAGTGGTTTTCGGTATCGACAGAGAGTATGTCCATTCCCGATCCCGGTCTCTTTAATAACTACGTATTTATTACCCGATGGTTGGTTAACTTAACGTTAAAACAAATCAAAGTCCAAAAGTCAAGGTGCAAATTTGACTTCCAAAATTTGACATTTCACGTTTCAATTAAATTTTAGATATTTTAAACATATTTCCGAATGCAATTTTAGGTTCAAACATTGAGTTGCAATTTAAAATTTAGTATTCAAGTTCGACTTAATAAAGTCTAAGGTCGCTTATTAAATTTAGTTCAAAATCAACGAATTCAATTTAATGGTGAACTTAGTTAAATCATTAAAACAAGTTCAATTCATGTCACTTCATGATTTCACCCATAGTTATCATAAATTTGACTAAATTAACTTTATTAACTAAATTCTCCTTTTCCAAAACTTCATTTGTTTTATTTACCGATTCAATTAAATTTCTAATCAAAGAAGTCCATTTCCATTTACAATGTCCTGATTTGGTTAATTCGTTAAATTTAAAATCATTTAAATTTAAATTATCCCTAATTTGGATTCACTAACTTAGTAAGTGAAAATTTCCTAAATCTTAATTTAACTTATAACAAGTTCAAATCTATTTAATTAAAGCCTGAGTTTAAAACTAGAGCTAACAAATCTTTAAATCTTTAAATTATTAAATTTTAAAACTTACTTGCTCCTAAATCTTATTTTAATTAAATTTCAATTCATTTTATCCAATTTGGTAAGTTTATTAATCCGTTTCAAATTTTAAATCCATTGATTTATTTCAACTTAAATCCCTTAAGTTCGTTATTTAAATTTCCAACAAATTGTTAAGTTCATTCCTTAATTTAAAATATATTTCAATTTCGAAAATGGTTTGTTGACCAATCGGGTTTCTTACTTTTATTTTCTATCCTAGGCCAAGTTGTTTAAATGGGTATTTATCATTTCAACCCAATATCATTCAATATAAAACAAAGCATAGCAAAGGGAACTTGCAGTGTGATAACTGGGATGGTGTCAAAGTAAATAAACAAGCAATAACAACCATTCATAACAATTTAACAATTTATTAAATAATCCCGAAATAATCGTATTAACCTACATTTGTTATTTATGCAAATTAGTATAATTATTCCTAGAATCTACACTATCGTTTCATGTAGATTAAAGATTATTATCTTATGGTTTCACTTGGTGTCTATTATCACGTTTCTACATCAATCATACATACAATGGTTCAAAGTGTAGTTAATGCTATTTCTACGCGACGGTTGATTTAACAGTTAAGGGGTCAAGTTCAACATATATAGTCCAATTTAAATTTTGTCGACTATCCTATATCAATTTCAATTTCATATTCAAATTCACTTACATTAACAACCAAATTCAATCATCACATAACAAATTTTAGTGTCACACTTGTTTGTCGTGAACTAACAATATTAAATTTTTAACTTGCACAATGATTTGAAATCCTTATTTCAACAATTCTAAAAATCAACAATTTAACATCCAAATTAACATAAACAACAATTTATCACTTGATTATCATAGCATAATAGATTGAGTCGTGAATGAAATATTCACCTTGCGTGGTTGAAGAAGATGACGGCGAAGCCCAAAGACGACTAGAAAAAAAGCATGAACAAGCACGATGCAAAACGACACAAACTGCAATTCAAACAATTAAATAATTCAACCATTTGTTTATTGCAATATATATCAGTTGAATATATATATATATATATATATATATATATATATATATATATGTTAACCATACCGATCAACGAAGCAAGATAGGTTTCGATAAGACGGATAGAGCCTAGGACTGAGGTTCCGGAGTGGATGATGTCAAACAAATAAAAACACCTGAGATCTTGTAACCCGTATTCATAAATATACTGTATGTACGAATCACTGCTCAAATTTCTTGTAAACAAATACAACTAGCTAAACTCAACTCACAAACAAAACAAAACAGTAACAATTTATAATATATATGTAAACAGAGATTATTACAACTATCAAATACATAAAGCTATGTGCTCGGTGAAATTGGCGGAGTAGGCGTAGGTGGACGTTGCAAACATGGGACGGGAGTGGGTTGCGGGTTTGACAGGTTGGCTGCGGCGTGTGAAGGCTGGTGGGTCTGGGCGAAGGCGAGCGGGTCTGGGCGAAGCTGGCGGGTCTGGGCGAAGCTGGCGGGGTCTGGACGAAAGCTGGCGGTGTCTGGGCGAAGCTGGCGGTGTCTGGGCAAAGCTGGCGGGTCTGGACGAGGCTGGCGGGGCCTGGGCAAAGCTGAAGGGGTCTGGGCGAAGCTGGCGGGTCTGGACGAGGCTGGCGGGGCCTGGGCAAAGCTGACGGGGTCTGGGCAAAGCTGGCGAGGTCTTTACGACGCTGGCGGGGTCTGGATGAGGCTGGCGGGGTCTGGGCAAAGCTGGCGGGTCTAGACGAAGCTGGCGGGTCTGGGCGAGGCTGGCGGAGTCTGGGCAAAGCTGGCGGGTCTAGACGAGGCTGGCGGGTCTGGGCAAAGCTGGCAGGGTCTGGGCAAAGCTGGCGTGGTCTGTACGACGCTGGCGGGATCTGGACGAGGCTGGCGGGCTCTGGACGAGGCTGGCGGGTATGGACGAAGCTGGCGGGTCTGGGCGAGCTGGCGGGGTCTGGACAAAGCTGGCGAGGTCTGTACGACGCTGGCGGGGTCTGGACGAGGCTGGCGGGGTCTGGGCAAAGCTGGCGGGTCTGGACGAAGCTGGCGGGTCTGGGCGAGGCCGGCGGGTCTGGACGAGTTGGAGCTATTGACGGTGGGGCGGTGTAGTGTGGAGGTGGCATTGGTTGTGCATGGGCAGTTTCATGTTGAAGAAAGAAGAAGAAAAAGAAAAAGAAAAAGAAAAATATGAAGAGAAAGAAGAAAGGGAGTGCAGAGCTATCACGTACCAGAGAGAAGCAGGAGATACAGTGAGCAATAAATGAGCTGAGTAATTAAAGCAGGGAGGGTATTGCAGAGATATATACACAGAAGGGTTCAGAGTCCCCAGGCCAAGCAATGATGTCTTCTGTATAGGTGATGGCTATTTGGTTTCTGAAGGGTCAAAGCTCCTAGAATTTTGAACGTTGGAAAAGTTGGGTACCGGTTTGCGCTGCGTAACGGACCAGTTTGTACTCCGTTAACAATTATAATTTTCAACGCCGAACTCCGATTGACACAAATAAATATACCGTTGTGATCAGCGCGTCGAGGCGGACACAACGATATAAAGATATTGATGGTTCCACGCCGTTTGCAAAGTGGTAAATCTTATTGAACCATTTGCACGAGCGAACATTTTAGCTAGCACTTAAAAGCGAAATTTGACGAAACGAAATGCGCCGTCAAGTTCAGAATAATTTTCTTATGCAACATCGAGAAAATATTCGAGTTCGGACAATAGAAAATTTATACAAAAGATTTAAACTAAAATGCAAATGCGACGAGCGTAATTTACTTCAATATTTTTCAACGAAATTTGGCGCACGCCTATGTCTATCTAGACGCATTCCAAATGTGAAGTTTGGATGGCAATGGGAATTGTTTGTGAAAATTCGAATTTCTACATAAAATAAGCGATTTTAAAATTTTTAAATTGGGTCTGAATTTCAGGGTCGTTACATTCTCCCCTACTTAAAACTTTTCGTCCCCAAAAAGGAACAAAGGAGAGAGTGGAAGAACAATAAAAGAGGTACGATAGATATAGAATAGATTATCGAATAAAGTAAAGAATATAGAATGGAATTCACCTTCAACAAACAATTCTGGATTAGAATCTCGGATACTCTCCTCGGTTTCCCAAGTACAATCACGATCATCGGGACTCCATTGGACTTTGACTAGGCTAACAGTCTTCCTTCTAAGCTGCTTCGTATCCCTATCAACGATACGAAGCGGTCTCCTCTCTATAGCCAAATCCGGCTCAATATCGACCTCATCTAACTGAGCAATAGGAATGGTCATGGATGGATCATGTACAACCTTCCGAAGATGTGAAACATGGAATACATTGTGCACGCCCTCAAATTTCTCCGGCAGCGCAACTCTGTAGGCTAGTGTACCAATCCTCTCAGTGATAGTGAATGGTCCAACAAATCTAGGAGCGAGCTTCCCTCTACGACCAAATCGAATAACATTTTTCAAAGGTGATACTTTAAGAAAGACCTCATCTCCAACCTGGAATTTTAACTCTCTTCTACGCCTATCGGCATAGCTCTTCTGCCTATCCTGTGCGGTCTTCATCTTCCTTCTGATCTCATTGACCTTCTCGGATGCTTCCATAATCATATCCGGGCCAAGAACTAATCGGTCACCAGGCTCAGTCCAACAAGCTGGCGATTTGCATGGTCGTCCATATAAAGCTTCGAACGGTGCCATATCGATACTCGCCTGATTATAAAGATAATTATATTTCAATTCAAATTTTTACTTATTCAAATTGAAAATTTTGGATTACCTGATAGCTGTTATTATAATTGAATTCAACCAAATGGAGGTGGTCTTCCCAAGATCCACCGAAATCAATAATGCAAGCTCGGAGTAGATCTTCCAAAATCTGATTTACCCTCTCAGTTTGGCCATCTGTTTGAGGATGATAAGCCGTGCTCAGATTCAGTTTAGTGCCCAAGACGTCCTGAAATGCCTTCCAGAATTTACTAAAGGATCTCTATCGCATACAATAATAGATGGAACTCCATGAAGTCTGACGATCTCTCTCATATAAATCTCGGCCAAACTCGAAGCAGTACGAGTGGTCTTAACAGGAATAAAGTGAGCAGATTTTGTCAACCTATCAACAATCACCCATATACTCTCGTTCCCTTTTCTGGTCCTCGGTAATCCGTCAACGAAGTCCATAGAAATCTGATCCCATTTCCAACACGGAATCTCTAGGGGTTGAAGTAATCCTGCCGTCTTCAGGTGATCGCCCTTGACTTGCTGGCAAGTGGTGCATCTACTGACATATATGGAAATATTTCTCTTCATCCCACTCCACCAATATAAACGCTTCATATTTCGATACATCTTTGTGACACCGGGATGAAATGAAAGCGATGACTGATGATTCTCTCTAAGCACTTCTTGTCTCAACCCGTCAACATTTGGAACACAAATACGGTTGTCAATCTTCTGAACTCCATTACAATCTATCTGTGCTCCCACTTTACTGTCAGCATTTCCAACTCTACCAAGAACTAACTCCTTCATGCGATAGACAAGGTGTCCTCATATTGCTTAGCTTTGATGCGATCCAAAAGAGATGGGGAAATAACCAGCTGAAATAGCATGCCTCCTACAAGATTACAACATGACAATGCTTTGCTACGGCTCAAAGCATCAGCTACAACATTTGCTTTTCCAGGAGTATAATTGACGTCGAGATCATATGAAGCTAAGAATTCGAGCCATCGGACATGTCTCTAGTTCAAATCCTTCTGAGAGAAAATATACCGCAAGGACTTATGATCTGTGAATAATTCAAATTTTGTCCCCAAAAGATGGTGCCTCCATAGTCTCAAAGCAAATACAACTGCAAGAAGCTCTAAATCATGGGTTGTATAGTTTACTTCATGGGTCTTCAACTGACGACCTGCATAAGCAATCACCTTTCCATTTTGCATAAGGACAGCACCTAAACCTTCTCGACATGCATCGGTATAGACAGTTAATCCTTCACTCCCGTCAATTACTGCTAGAACTGGGGCTGAAGTTAACTTACACTTCAACTCATTAAAAGCTGATTCACACTTCTCACTCCAAATAAACTTGACATCCTTCCGAGTTAAAGCAGTAAGTGGGGCAGAAATCCGGGCAAAGTGCTCAATGAATCTGCGATAATAACCGGCTAGGCGCAAGAAGCTACAGATATCAGTAGGAGTTTTAGGAGTCTCCCAATCCTGTAGATAAATTTCAAATTAGAAGGGAATAAGATGAATCGAATAGAATTTATGAATAGAATAGAACTTACATTGATTACGGTGATCTTAGCTGGATCGACCGAAATCCCGTTTTCAAAAACAATATGGCCAAGGAATCGTACTTCGTCTCGCCAGAAGTGGCATTTAGAGAACTTGGCTTTAAGCTGATGATTTCGGAGAGTTCCCAGAACATAAGAAAGATGTGTTTCATGCTCTTTCTCATCTTTGGAAAAGACGAGAATATCATCAATGAAAACCAGAAAAAACTTGTTAAGGACATCACGGAAGACCCTATTCATTAAGTCGACGAAATAAGCAGGTGCGTTGGTCAAACCGAACGGCATAACCAACCATTCATAGAATCCGTTCTCGGTACGGAAAGCTGTCTTGTGAATACTATCTTCTTCTACTCTGAGTTGGTGGAACCCAGTGGCTAGATCAAGTTGTGAGAAAACTTTAGCTCCATGGAGCTGATCAAATAAATCATTGTATGAGGCATCGGATAGCGGTTCTTGAGAGTGCGCTTGTTTAATTCTCGGTAATCAACACACATGCGAAGAGATCCATCTGATTTGGTGACAAAGACGACTGCGGCGCCCCATTCAGAACAACTTCTCCTGATCAAAGCCTTAGCAAATAGATCATTAATTTTGGTTTTAAGTTCAGCTTTTTCTTTAGGAGCCATCCTTCTGTGAGGGAGAACTACGGGAGTAGCTCCGGGAATAAGGTCAATGCGGAAATCGATCTCTCGCTTTGGCGGTAGAGAGTTGACCACTCCAAATACATCGGGAAATTTCTGAACAATAGGAGTAGTACTAAGGTCATCCGGGTGAGCATCAAGAGAGAATATGAAGCTTCCGGCATATTTCTGAGGTGATGTGCATTCGATGACAAGCGGTAGACCCTTATCATTGACTAGAGCAACAGATCGAGCTTTGTAAGAAATAACAGCATCAAATTTTCTTAACCAATCAGCACCCAACAAAATGTCAAATGCTACGAAGCCAAGCACATAAAAATCCCAAGTGAATCGATATCTTCCATATAGAAGCACAACCTCTTTACAAATTCTACTGAGGTTGGCAAGTCCTCCAATAGGGTTGGAGACACATAAGGAAGTAGTAGTAAGAGTAGGTTCTAATTTGATCTTATCACAAAGATCAATAGATATGAAGCTATGAGAAGCACCAGTATCGAATAATACCCGAACAGGTAAATTATGAAATGTAAAAGTACTTCGTAAGGTACCTCGGTCATCCTGAGCAGGTGGTGGAGGTGGTGCAGGAGTGGTGACAGCATATACTCCTGATGGTGTGCCTTTCTTCCTCAATGGGCAATCTCTCTTGAAGTGACCTGGCTGGAGGCAGACATGGCATAAATCATTCCTCATCTGAGGAGGTGGTGGAATAGCAGCTCCGGTGGATGGCCAACAATTAGCATAATGGCCCTTCTTATCGCATTTGAAGCAAGTGATCTTAGCAAGGTCGATTGGGCTTTTCTGGGCATATCCTAATCCTGTAGTCTTTTGCCAAGCTTTCTTTTGCTGGTCGAAGTTCATCTTCCTCTTTCCAAGCTGGCTGGAAGAGGGCTGAGTAGGAGGGGCTTTGGTAGTGGGTCCCCTTGGCTTTGCCTCATATCGAAGAGCATAGTCGACAAGATCTGTGAAGGTGCAGTGAGTGTGGCCAGTAAGCAAGTCATAATACTCTGGTCTAGTTCCCATAATGAACTTCTCATTCTTTAGAAGTGGTGTGTCGATCAATCCCGGGCCAAACTTGGAGAGTTCGTTGAATTTCCTCTCGTACTCAGAAATAGTCATACTGCCTTGCTTAAGATCCATAAAAGCTCTATAAAGTCGGGTTTTCCCAGCAGAGGGCATCCATTGTGCCGAGAAAGTATCCCTAATCAAAAGATAGACTAGATGAGTATCATTCTAAAGATAAAAAAAGAATTTAGACTACGAAATCCAAACAAATTTATACCTAAACTGGGCCCAAGTGATGGTGTTCTCCTCCATACGGGAAGTAACCGATTCCCACCAATCTTGCACGGCATCCTGAAGTTGCCACGCAGCAAGCTGACGCTTCTGAGCATCAGTGATCTCCAATCCAGAATATATCTTCTCTAAGCTTTTGAGCCATTGCTGAGCTTCGATAATGCCCTTGGATCCAGAAAACTTAGTACCACCTAGCTGTGTATACTCCTTGCTAAGAGTGGTGAATTTGACTGGAGCTGGGGCGGCAAGTGTAGCCTGGGCAGGACCATGACCTCTTCCTCCCCTATTGTTTCTTCCGGTGCTCATCCTGAAACATCGAAAGAGATTTAGAACCAAGGATAGAAAATCATATAGCTTGAAGAATATCCAATGAACGAATCAAAGAAGTTTAAATTTTAAAGGATCGGGATATTGAATCGATTCTCCTCATTCTAGGGTATTGCTACCCTATCTCTAATGAGTTTATATAATCCCAAACTAAGGTTTTCAGGGAAACCAAAGCTCCGATACCAACTGTAACAACCCGTATATTTGGACCATTTAAATTTGACAATAATCCTCACATGTCAATTTAAATAATACAAAACACGAATCATTATGGGATTATAAATACATAAATGTAAATGAGAATCAATACAACATCACAGTCACAGAACAGTCACAAAATAATGCAGCGGAAATACATCGTCATAATAGCAGTTCATGAAGCTACTACATATAGTACAACAATGTCTATACAAAAGGTGACTGCAAGGAAATACATAAATGTCCAACAGACACGGACATCAAAATAGACAGATAAAGATAAATGCTAAGTCTTCAGCATCTTCAACCAACCTTGATCAGCAAACTGGATAGCTTCAGACTAACCCGAGCATATACAAAAAGAAACACTCGAGTCAGGACTCAAAATCTTATACAGGATAATCAATGCAGGAAGTAAAGTTCATAACTCAAAGATGAATAAAATAACATCTCTAAGGATCCGATAAACTATCTGTATATACAATAGAATACGGTATGTAGGTAATGTCTAATCAGTAAAATAGAATATTAAAATAGCGTTAAGGCGTTACCATAATTCCCCTTAACACATTTTATATTCCAAAAAGCATATGCAAGACCGTAGTTTCCCCAAAACCGGATGTCACCAGAGGGAAATCCATATACTCAAGGTACAAATCAAAACGTAGTGGTCGCGAATATGATAATCAGTATGACAAGGTACATGAGGCAATACCAACTAGGATACTAGTAGTTGCGTGATCCGGACTGATGTTGAGCATAGTAGCTACTATCTCAACACCGCGAAACAACACTCCCAAATCAAGGGTGCACCGAAATCGAATCACAAAAGTAATAGATATGGTATCGAAGAAGCGTGTCCGCTAGAGGTGGCGATCCTCAATGGCCCGGCGCGGCTCCTGTTTTAGTCATACCAGGGGTCTCTTTCTTCAGTCAACGCGTTCATCAAACCATCCACTTCATTCTGGATTAACACTTCGCGCATAATAGATATTAAAGTGGTTTTCGGTATTGACAGAGAGTATGTCCATTCCCGATCCCGGTCTCTTTAATAACTACGTATTTATTACCCGATGGTTGGTTAAATTAACGTTAAAACAAATCAAAGTCAAAAAGTCAAGGTGCAAATTTGACTTCCAAAATTTGACATTTCACGATTCAATTAAATTTTAGATATTTTAAACATATTTCCGAATGCAATTTTAGGTTCAAACATTGAGTTACAATTTAAAATTTAGTATTCAAGTTCGACTTAATAAAGTCTAAGGTCGCTTATTAAATTTAGTTCAAAATCAACGAATTCAATTTAATGGTGAACTTAGTTAAATCATTAAAACAAGTTCAATTCATGTCACTTCATGATTTCACCCATAGTTATCATAAATTTGATTAAATTAACTTTATTAACTAAATTCTCCTTTTCCAAAACTTCATTTGTTTTATTTACCGATTCAATTAAATTTCTAATCAAAGAAGTCCATTTCCATTTACAATGTCCAGATTTGGTTAATTCGTTAAATTTAAAATCATTTAAATTCAAATTATCCCTAATTTGGATTCACTAACTTAGTAAGTCAAAATTTCCTAAATCTCAATTTGACTTATAACAAGTTCAAATCTATTTAATTAAAGCCTGAGTTGAAAACTAGAGCTTACAAATCTTTAAATCTTTAAATTATTAAATTTTAAAACTTACTTGCTCCTAAATCTTATTTCAATTAAATTTCAATTCATTTTATCCAATTGGGTAAGTTTATTAATCCGTTTCAAATTTTAAATCCGTTGATTTATTTCAACTTAAATCCCTTAAGTTCGTTGTTTAAATTTCCAACAAATTGTTAAGTTCATTCCTTAATTTAAAATATATTTCAATTTCGAAAATGGTTTGTTGACCAATCGGGTTTCTTACTTTTATTTTCTATCCTAGGCCAAGTTGTTTAAATGGGTATTTATCATTTCAACCCAATATCATTCAATATAAAACAAAGCATAGCAAAGGGAACTTGCAGTGTGATAACTAGGATGGTGTCAAAGTTAATAAACAAGCAATAGCAACCATTCATAACAATTTAACAATTTATTAAATAATCCCGAAATAATCGTATTAACCTACATTTGTTATTTATGCAAATTAGTATAATTATTCCTAGAATCTACACTATCGTTTCATGTAGATTAAAGATTATTATCTTATGGTTTCACTTGGTGTCTATTATCACATTTCTACATCAATCATACATACAATGGATCAAAGTGTAGTTAATGCTATTTCTACGCGACGGTTGATTTAACAGTTAAGGGGTCAAGTTCAACATATATAGTCCAATTTAAATTTTGTCGACTATCCTATATCAATTTCAATTTCATATTCAAATTCACTTACATTAACAACCAAATTGAATCATCACATAACAAATTTTAGTGTCACACTTGTTTGTCGTGACTAACAATATTAAATTTTTAACTTGCACGGTGATTTGCAATCCTTATTTCAACAATTCTAAAAATCAACAATTTAACATCCAAATTAACATAAACAACAATTTATCACTTGATTATCATAACATAATAGATTGAGTCGTGAATGAAATATTCACCTTGCGTGGTTGAAGAAGATGACGGCGAAGCCCAAAGACGACTAGAAAAAAGGCACGAACAAGCACGATGCAAAACGACACAAACTGCAATTCAAACAATCAAATAATTCAACCATTTGTTTATTGCAATACATATCAATTGAATATATATATGTTAACCATACCGATCAACGAAGCAAGATAGGTTTCGATAAGACGGATAGAGCCTAGGACTGAGGTTCCGGAGTGGATGCTGTCAAACAAATAAACACACCTGAGATCTTGTAACCCGTATTCATAAATATACTGTATATACGAATCACCGCTCAAATTTCTTTTAAACAAATACAACTAGCTAAACTCAACTCAAAAACAAAACAAAACAGTAACAATTTATAATATATATGTAAACAGAGATTATTACAACTATCAAATACATAAAGCTATGTGCTCGGTGAAATTGGCGGAGTAGGCGTAGGTGGACGTTGCAAACATGGGAGGGGAGTGGGTTGCGGGTTCGACAGGGTGGCTGCGGCGTGTGAAGGCTGGTGGGTCTGGGCGAAGGCTGGCGGGCGAAGCTGGCGGGGTCTGGGCGAAGCTGGCGGGGTCTGGGCGAAGCTGGTGGGTCTGGACGAGGCTGGCGGGGTCTGGGCAAAGCTGGCGAGGTCTGTACGACGCTGGCGGGGTCTGGACGAGGCTGGCAGGGTCTGGGCAAAGCTGGCGGGTCTGGACGAAGCTGACGGGTCTGGGCGAGGCTGGCGGATTCTGGGCAAAGCTGGCGGGTCTGGACGAGGCTGGTGGGTCTGGGCGAAGCTGGCAGGGTCTGGGCAAAGCTGGCGAGGTCAGTACGACGCTGGCGGGGTCTGGACGAGGCTGGCAGGGTCTGGACAAAGCTGGCGGGTCTGGACGACGCTGGCGTGTCTGGGCGACCCGGCGGGGTCTGGGCAAAGCTGGCGCGGTCTGTACGACGCTGGCGGGGTCTGGACGAGGCTGGCGGGGTCTGGGCAAAGCTGGCGGGTCTGGACGAAGCTGGCGGGTCTGGGCGAGGCTGGCGGGTCAGGACGAGTTGGAGCTACTGACGCTGGGGCGGTGTAGTGTGGAGGTGGCATTGGTTGTGCATGGGAAGTTTCATGTTGAAGAAAGAAGAAGAAAAAGAAAAAGAAAAAAGAAAAATATGAAGAGAAAGAAGAAAGGGAGTGCAGAGCTATCACGTACCAGAGAGAAGCAGGAGATACAGTGAGCAATAAATGAGCTGATTAATTAAAGCGGGGAGGGGATTGCAGAGATATATACACAGAAGGGTTCAGAGTCCCCAGGCCAAGCAATGATGTCTTCTGTAAAGGTGACGGCTGTTTGGTTTCTGAAGGGTCAAAGCTCCTAGAATTTCGAATGTTGGAAAAGTTGGGTACCGGTTTGCGCTGCGTAACAGACCAGTTTGTACTCCGTTAACAATTATAATTTTCAACGCCGAACTCCGATTGACACAAATAAATATACTGTTGTGATCAGCGCGTCGAGACGGACACAACGGTATAAAGATATTGATGGTTCGACGCCGTTTGCAAAGTGGTAAATCTTATTGAACCATTTGCACGAGCGAACATTTTAGCTAGCACTTAAAAGCGAAATTTGACGAAACGAAATGCGCCGTCAAGTTCAGAATATTTCTCTTATGCAACATCGAGAAAATATTCGAGTTCGGACGATAGAAAATTTATACAAAAGATTTAAACTAAAATGCAAATCCGACGAGCGTAATTTACTTCAATATTTTTCAACGAAATTTGGCGCACGCCTATGTCTATCTTGACGCATTCCAAATGTGAAGTTTGGATGGCAACGGGAATTGTTTGTGAAAATTCGAATTTCTACATAAAATAAGCGATTTTAAAATTTTTAAACTGGGTCTGAATTTCAGGGTCGTTACATTTATTCCTTGTTGTTCAAGCCCACATACTTATCTTTCTTTTGTTTATACATACTTGAATATACTTTATTTTTTCTTTAGTCTTGTTACTTTGTCTTGTGCTTTGTAATATAAATGAGATTCTATATTTATTATGTTGTTATATTTTAGCTAATGTGTTAACATTATATTTTAAAATTTATCTTATATATATCTATTTATAAATTCAAATTAATTTTTTAGACCATTTACTTAAAATTTAATTTCAAATGATTTCACGCATATTTTATTTAAATTTGGAGAAACTCAAATCGATTAATCGATTAATTTCACAATTTTTTTATTCAAAAATTAAATTAGTTAGCAATTTGAACTTAATAAAAATCCGGGATCATTACAGATTTCCCACTTAAGAAATTTCATCCTCGAAATTTGCCACGGAGACACAAAGATAGATAAAGAATGTTTCATCAAATCAAACTGAATATCTATACTGCATTTGGCTTACCAAATCAGAATATCACAGTAGATACAAGAACGAATCTATTTAACACTTCACAAGATACTCGGGTTATTCAGATCTATGAAATATGTAGTGGCGTTGGTTCGTTCGAAAGGATAACAAACCGTTCGTAGAACATATCCGAACCCAAAGATGGACAGATATAAGGATTCAATTTCAAAACTTTTAGTTTAGGAACTAAAGCATACCTATCAACCATAGAAACCAAAGCAACCAATTCATCCAAGCAAACAATTCTGACCCATTTGGAGTTTATGTCCAATGCAAATATATCAAATCTTCTTCCTGGATCTACCAGGAATCATTGAAGAATTGAAAAGAGATGCTGAACAAAAGAGATTGATAGATGGACTCAATCTTGTACAATTTTCAAACATTAGGTATGGATTCCAAATTAGGTCGGAATATCTCAAAGTATATGACAACTTATCCCTTTTCAGGCTTCGATCTTCCCAAGAGATTACAATAGAATTTCAAATTTGGTTTTAAATGAAATCATTGTATCGATTTGTAGGATCGATTTCACCCTAGAGGGGGGTGAATACGGTGATGGTATAAATTATAAAAATTAATTGCGGAAGTTTATAAAATTATTTCAACATAGATCACAGATTAATAGCAGCACAGAAAAATAGCAGAATAATAAAATGCAGAAATAGAACGACACAGAATTTACCCAGCTTCGGCAAAACCCTGCCTATGTGTTGCCCCCAAGTTTTCTAGTAAAAATTAGATAGTCAGACGCTTACACACGTAAACTCATGACACCCGCTATCGACTAAATCAACTCTACGCTCAAAACTCTGCCACAACTCAGCCACTGAGTTGCGAATTCTCAAACTACGCCACGTAGTTTGTCCCCTAGTCACACGACTAGAAATTTAAACGGTTTGAAAAAGAAAATACAATGAAAAACAATTTAAATTTAAAATAACCCCAATTTAAAATAAATGCCCCTTATAACATAAAAGAGAAAGCTCCTTAAAAAAAATAGGCCGGCCCCTTTTTTTATTATTTGGCCCGATCCTCTTTTATTTGTTCCTTTGTGAAAATGGCGGTCGTGTTCTTCTCGTTCCTCCTGATTAAAAATTAGAGCTTTTTTAGTTCGTTCCTCCTTGATTAAAATTAGGGCTTTCGTCCTTCGATCCAAATTAGGGTTCGTGAAGAAGCTTCCGATTGTGTTGATCTTGACAGTTGAGTGATGATTTGTTCGTCTAATTCGTTCGGCTGCTTCTGGCTGATGGAGTTCGACTTCGATTCGGTATGTGATTTTCGTTTATGCTTTTCTGTTATGCTTGATTGAACTCCATGCCGAAATTGTCGATGATGATTTGTTTATATAGGGTTTGTAACCCTAGGTTTGCGTCGTATGTTCTCTATTTGAATTTGTCGCATAATTTGCTCGGCCGTTCGATTAATTTCTAATGCTGATAATTTTACTGACTCAATCAAATTCGTATAATTGATGCTTGCTTGGTTGACACGATTTTGAATCGCTATTGTGGTCATCACGGTGTTGATTTTTGCTTTGACTTCGCCCATTTTTTATTTCGTGATGACCACGGCTTGACTATATCTGTCTTTTTTCGATGATTACTTTTTGATTTCGATTAAACTTTGTTAAACTGAATTCTGGTCGGCTTCGACTTTGATTCTTCACTTTCGTGATGTTGCTGACTTCGGGTTGCACTGATTTGTCTTGATTCCACTTGAACCTTAGTGTAGTTGTTGTTGCTGATATCTGTAGCATCTCGGTTTCATTTGCCTATTGTTGGTCGAAATTGGTCATCCATTTGTATCACTGGTAGCTGCATGTTTTACTGTAGTCGAGTTGTATCCATGTGTTTACTTTGAGCATGTTGCAGTGTTCATTCGTGTTGTATTTTCCTGCTCGGTCTTGCATCTTGAATTATGTATATTGTCACTGAATTCATTGTGCCTGGATTTGTCTTCTTTGTTGCACTACTGACTTCAAATTTGGTTTTGATCTGTTGGAGTTGTAGTATTGTTTTGCTGCTCTTGTTGTCATTAATGCTTCCTTTATTGTTACTTTGAGACTTTACACATCATTTTGAAAAACTGGATGCTTTGTCCTGTGTTAACCTCATTTTGAATTAACCTCACGACCTAAAAATGGGACGACTTAACTGCTTAAGGGAGTAGGCGACCTAACACATGAAGCGGCCTACGGGAAGGGACGACCAAACGACTTAGAGAAGTGGCCGACCTAACGACTTAAGAAGTGGATGACCTAACGACTTAAGAAGTGGACGACCTAACGACTTAAGAAGTGGACGACCTAACGACTTAATAAGTGGACGAACTAACTGCTTAGAGAAGTAAGCGACCTAACGACTTAAGAAGTGGGACCACCTAACTGCTTACAGGAAGCCACGACTCAGCGACCTAAGTACTTCACGATATAAGGAGATAAAGGGGCAGCGACCTAGTGCTTTCACAACCTACTTTAAGTCCCTCACAACTTAGCACTTATTGAACCATGCCGCTCTCCGCTAGGTCGCTAGAACCTAATAGCTAGTTCAGATGGCCAGGTGCGAACCAATTAGGTCGTAACTCATATCCCCTTAGCTCGCTGACGAATCATGACCCATCTTAAGTCGTAGCCTTCGACTTATGACTTACCTTAAGTCACTCACGACATAAGGCCTGTCCGAAAACCCCTATAAATACAGCATGAGCTACAGCATTCGGGGGATCTTTTGGGGCTCATTCTGGAAGCACCAATACTTTGCCGTTTTCTCAACTCAAACAGCACTTCAAGCACTCCAAACACCAAGGACACTACGACAAACTTCAAGAGAAAATCTACGTCATCTAACATGGATTCGAAAGATTATTCTACATCAAAGTTTGATCTACTAGTCTAAAGTGTGTTGTAATTGAAGAAAGTTGTATAAGTTGTACTTGAGTCAGCAATAAAGAGATTGAAAGTGGATGTAAGCTTGATTATAAGCCAAACCACTATAAAAAATGTGCCTTTTATTGTCTTTCTGATATTTTCCTGCTTATTCTGAATCGCGTATCAGCGGGTGGTGCTTTCACACTTGCTTTACTTGCACCGGGGTGTTAGCGTCTGATTTTTACGTTAACATTTTTGGTGCTTTCACTGAGAATTGAACTCAAGATACTTTCATCATAGCTTCGCAGAAATTTGTGGAAAGGATCTCTTTGAAAACCAAAAGTTTATCAGAAATAATGGCTCCTGGAAGAAAGAGCAAGTCTGTTAGACCCGACGATGTTCGTGAGACTACTGCCACTTCTCCTCCTTTAAGTCAAACAACTCCAACTGTTGGAGTAACGCGAGAAGAATTGGATACTGCGGTTTCTGGGCTATATCAGCAGATGGAAGCCTAAAACAATCTGATGTTGGAAAGGTTGAACGCTTTGCTTGGGGCTAACCGTCAACCAGTGAATAACGAACCAAACTTTGCTGATAATGTTCATGATGTTGAAGAAAGAGATGTTCCTCAAATGGTAGCTGGCCCAGTCAAAGAGACACCTCCCCAAGTTGGAGGATCGGGACAACAGCCAACTTTCCGTGAGCGCCTGTCAAGGAAAACTTCTGAGAAGATGGTCGATGCCTGTCCTGCTGAGCCCCTTAATGATGAGGAATATTTCTCAGGGATGGTCTGACAAATCATGAAGGAAAGTATGCAAAGGGAGGAAGACGAAAAAGAATAGGGGTGTGCTCCAAGCAAGACTCCATTCACTGAAAAGATTTTAAAAGCAGAGTTTCCTAGGAAGTTCGTTCCTCCTACCATTCCAGCTTTTAAGGGGACAAGTGACCCTAATGAATTTCTGTACAAGTATGATTGGCACATGACTGGTGCCAGAGCTTCTGATGAGATCAAATGTCGATATTTTTCGGTATACCTGGAAGGAGTTGCTCTACTCTGGTTCACAAAGCTGCCGGTCCGATCGATAGACCAATTTTTTGATTTGACTCGAAAGTTTAAGGAACAGTTTAGATTGTACGCTTCGAAGGCAAAAGATATAATGTCGTTATCCAGCTTGGAGCAGAATCCTGGAGAAGCCATTAGAGCTTTCTTGAATCGCTTCACTATAGCTCTGGCTAAAGTAGACAACGCAGAGCCGAGAATGATATTGACGAACTTGGTGAAGGTTATTGATAAGACAAGTGAGTTCGGGAAGTGGTTGAAAATGAAAGAACCGAATTCGCTTGACAAGTTTTATAAGAAAGCCGATGAATTCATGCGCTTGGAAAGCCTCCAAGCACCGGCTAAGGTGGCATCGACAGGGGCTGGAAATATTAATGCTGTTCCAAATAGGAAGGAATCTGGCAATCAGAAGAGGGGAAATGATGGTCAGAAGAAGCAAGGAGGTCCAAAGAAAAGTCGTCCCTTCAACTTCACCCCTCTGACTGATATCTCGGAAAACATCTACTTTGCAAACAAAGACACGGTCGAATTCCCCGCACCAGCTACGCAAAGGGTTAATAAGAAAGCCGAGAAGAATGGAAGGTTTTGCCGGTTCCACAACCAACCCGGGCATGATACCAATGAGTGCTGTCACTTGAAGGAGTTGATGGAGGAACTATTGAAAGAAAACAAGCTCCAACAATATGTAAGGAGGAACAGGAATGGCCCAACTTCGCCCACTCAAGGACAACAGGCTCCTGTTCATCATCCTAGCTCAAGTGAAAAGGCAGCCGATCATGAATCAGAGAGGCCCGTTATTAATGTGATTACAGGAGGACCTCACCCAGCTGGCAGAAGCTGGGGTGAGATGGAACAGTGTGATCATGCATTGAAGTATGAGCCGGTAGAGGAAAGCGTTTTTGTGTTGGAAGATGCTGCACCTCTGAAGCAGCAGAAAACTTTTAATGATGACATTACCTTCAGAGTCAGGGACTCTATGGGTGTTGAAGCCCCTACCATAGATCCCTTGGTTATTTCTACTGGCATTGGGCCAGCCATTGTAAGAAGAGTACTTGTTGATTGCGGTGCTTCTTGCAATATTCTTTTCAAAAAGACCTTCGATCAAATGAAGATCCCTATGGCTGATGTTCAAGCTTCGTCGCAAAAGATTGTTGGGTTTACTGGGGAACCCAGGCAGCCGATTGGGACTGTTGACCTGTTCGTGGAACTGGGAGAGGAGCAAAAGAAGGTCGTTCGAAGGCAGACTTTTGTAATTGTTGATGAATTTTCTACCTACAACGCCTTCCTAGGCCGTCCAACTCTCGCAGCCTTTAAAGTAATCCTCGCCCCATGGTGCCTTACCATGAAATTCCCCACTGATAATGGAGTAGGTGTGGTTAAAAGGGATCAGAATGCGGGGCGGGAATGTTATCTGATAGAACTGCGTGAAGCAAGAAAGAGAGAGATGGGAAATGATGCGGAATCCCCAGTCCGCATCAAAGAATCAACCTTGTAGCAATTACAGGGCGGACCCTATACTGGCGAATGTAGCGAAGCACGAAGAAAAATGGATTCCAGAAAAGCCAGTGCAGGGGAGAATCAAGTTGTGCGAGTGGATGTAATGGTACCAGTACCTGTTGACCCAAAAGACCCAAAAAAGGTGCCGAATGTGGGTTCACAACTTAGTACGGCAGTTCAGAATATTTTGATATCTATCCTGAAAGCAAATCTAGATGTATTCGCTTGGACCCATGCTGATATGTGTGGAATATCACCTGAAGTTGCAGTACATACTTTGAATATAGATCCGAAGTTTACACCTGTGAAGCAGAAATGAAGAACCCAAGGTTCCGAAAGGTCGGCAGCATTGAAAGAAGAGGTGGATCGGCTCATGGAGAATGAATTTATCAGAAAATCAACTTAGCCGAATTGGGTTTCAAATCCAGTACTGGTTAAGAATGCTAACGGAAAGTGAAGAGTTTCAAGATTTTTGCAAGAAATTCAAGATCCAGAAAAGCTTCTCAGTAGTACCTCATCCACAGGCGAACGGGCAAGTGGAAGCAGTGAACAAAATTATCAAATCGACGATCAAAAAACAGTTGGAAAACGCGAAAGGTGGTTGGGTCGATAAGCTTCCACTAGCACTATGGGCATATAGAATTACACATAAAACTGCGAAGGGGCACACTCCTTTTTCATTGGCATATGGATCCGAGGCAATGATTCCGGTAAAAATAGAAGTTCCTTCACATAGAAGAATTCATTTCAACCAAGCAAAAAATGAGGAGTTACAACTTGAAGCACTTGACTTCCTTGATGAAAGAAGGGAAGAGGCTCAGCACAGAATTGCGGCCCATTAGCAAAGAATTGTCAGGCACTTCAATTCCAAAGTTCGCCAACGCAGCTTTGAGATTGGAGATCTAGTCTTGAAGAGAGTCATGACAGAAATGACAGTGTTTGCGGCAAACTGGGAAGGGCCGTATGTCATAGGCAAAAAACTTCTCGATGGCACTTTCAAACTAATAACTGTCGAAGGAGATCTAATTCCAAGAGCTTGGAACAGCAATCATCTGCGCCCATATTTTACTTAAAGGCTTTAATGAAATATTGTAAAACAATGATGAATGTATGCTTCTTGTATTGAAAGCCATTGTAAAGTCAGTGCAGGTGAATAATAAGAACTGTAAAGTGGATGTAGGCCCAGTTCTTGGCCGAACCACTATAAATCTTGTGTTCTTTACTATTATAAACTGCTTTGTTTTATTTTGATATATAAAATACGTCAATTGTATTACTAAAATGTCGATTTAATAATGCAGGCCATAAAAACAAAGCTTACCCATCACAAGACCAAGCAATCCCTGACATTACCCAACAAGCAAATGCTGAGCCATTCAAAATTTCCATACTCAAATCCTACGAAAGAAGCGCTTCAAGCAAAAAGTTAGTGATTCTGCTGGAAGTGGGCCCTTGCTAACTAATTGTGGTTGTTTGTACAAACGAGCATCCAGTTAAATAGCCTGTGTCTGCCCCCACCAACTCGCTTAAATATGAAGTATACTTCTTTGGATAAAGGAAATTGTTGGCAATTAAAAGAGAAGTGTATTTGGAAAAGATAACGTGGATCGCCGATATGAATAGATGGCAAAGAGACATGGGCGAGCAAGCATCAAACAGCCAAAGACCTCTTCGGAGACACAATCACTCTTCGGAGGATAAAGACCTCGAACGGGACATGCCAGAAAACATTCTCAACAAAAAAGATTGGTATGGAATGACCCGCGACACCTTCCACACTGGAAGGCAAGGCACTTGTTCACTAGCTGAGACAGTTTGCGCAGACAAGCGTCCAAGTAACTTACGTCCGCCCCGTGAATCCATACGATGATCGGAGGCACCTTCCCAAGTGGACGGCAAGGTGCTTGTTCACTAGCTGAGACAATCTGCGCAAATAAACGTCCAAGTAACTTGCGTCCGCCCCGTGAATCTAGCCAACCATGAGGAAGAAACTTCCAGGCATACTCGGAGGCACGCATTCCACTGAGATTTGAAATAAAACTTCACAAGTGCTGGAATGTGAAAAGCCCTCTTCGGAGGCCTATTTCACCATAGTTGAAATGCTAAAAGACCTCTGGCAGGCCTCGCCAAGAAAAGAGAGTTCTTTCTCGACAGAAAGTTGCAGACTGATCGGTGGCACAGAACAATCGTGTCCGCCCCGTGAATCCATCCAACTAAGAGAAGGAACTCTAAACTTCCAGGCAAAAGCCCTACTCAGAGGCACACATTTTACCGTGATCTGAAATAAAACTTCACACGAGTCGAAATGTGAAAATCCCTCTTCAGAGGCCCGCTTCCCAGCGAACAGGGAAAAGATAAAAGCCTCTCCCAAGAGGCAGAAACAAAAAGACCTCTTCCCAAAGGCGCAATCAAACTAAAAGACCTCTTCCCGGAGGCGCAACCAAACAAAAAGACCTCTTCCTAGATGCGCAATCAAACAAAAAACTCTCTTCGGAGGCTCAAGCAAGTTGAAGCCCTTTTTCGGAAGGCCCACTATACTATGAAGTAAAATTCACTTGCGAAAGCAAAAGTGACTTTTTCCAAAAGTGAAGTGTAAAAAATTCACAACAAAAAAAAGAGAAGAGTAGACTCCTCCAATATGAAGTGCATTCTACTAAATTAGAAAAATATTTTCTTGGAACATAAATATTATCCTATAAAGTACAAATGCAAACTTCCTTCAAATGGAAGAGTTGTTCTCCAAAGGAAGAGTACAAGTCTTCTCGAAACATAAGAGTTGTTCTTCGAAACTTTGCCAATGTGAAAGAGATTGCAATAAACCATGGTATGGGCGCAATACAATATAGTCATCATAAAAATGAAAACAATGCTCAAGAAACATACCATAGGTTTACTGCAACTTCACATAAAGAGGATAAAGAAACTTGCATGAAAACAGAAAATAAAAGCGTTCTCAAATACAAACAGAAATTTGTATAAGTAAAAGAACCATTTTATTCCATACTATGAGAATTTTATACATATACAGGTTTCAAAGTAAAAGAAGGCGGGGACTGGTACCCGCACAATCTCCAGTCAACACAAGCTTATATACAAGCAAAAAGCAAAGAGCAAGATAAAAAGCACAGGACCAAAGCCACCATTTCTTCTTCCCTCCACCTTTTAAGCCTGCACCGGGCCGGATGACCAACTTCTTGCGCTGGCTTGAAAGAGTAGGGGAAGAAGGAGAAAGGGGAACAATCAAACTTGCTTCTGCTTTTTCCTCGCTAGCTGAAGCTTCCTTCTTCTTCTTTGAAACTCCACTTTTCCCTCTCTTCTTAGAAGAAGACCCACTTCCTGGGGTGAAAAGTGTGGTTAACGACATATCGTCAGAACCAGTTGGTTCTGGAGTCTTTTCGCCCTCTTTAGGTTCTTCTCCCCTATGTTCTTGGGAAGCAATGGGATCGTCCAAGTTTTGGAGAGCTTCTATTTGCTCCTCTTGTGATCCTGGTTAAGAGGCAGAAGGAGGAGTGACCTGAAGAGACAGAGGAGGAATAACTATAGGTGGGGAAGTATGAACAATGCTCGATACTTTCTCTACAGAAGAAAAGAAGTTAAATTCAGTGTCTCTCAAAAAGAGAGGAGTTAGTGGCGTGTCGAGATTTAAAAAATAATCAAGAAGTTCATCAAACTCATGTGAAGCGAACGAGCAGTCCACTTGAGCAAGATCAGCAGTAAGGTTACCTGGTGAAGCAGGCTTTACTATGTCAACTTCAAAGCCCCGTGCGTCACCACTCTCTTGACTATCATCCCTATTGTGAGCAGTTGCACCATCAGTGATGGCTTTAGTAGGAGGCGGAGAATGAGAACTGGAATCGACATTGTCGATATCGGCCGAAACCGAAGGTTGAATTGGGTCGGTTAAAGCTGCCTTCCCTACATGTTCTCCTTCTGCCATTTCGGCTATCACTTTGACAAGTTGCTCCTTTCCCCTAGGAAGAGCGGCGTGTACATCATCATCAAGATAGTTGGCCTCTAAATCCCCTTCATCATAGCAAGCACTGCCAAACATGTTAAGTATGGCCTCCCACACTTCAGCCAGAGTTATTTCATATTTGGGGCCTAGAATGGAGAGACTACCACACCCTAGGACGCTATGCAAGTAGAAGTCAAACAATGTTGAGCTGATATTGGCCTTCGTTGCCTCGTGAGACTCTTCAGCTGCAATTTTGCCTGCAACGGCCTCATCACGCTCTCTTTCATCTTTAGAGAGTTGAAGTTTTAGCATTTCGATCTCCACGTCCTGGGAGCTAGTCTTCTTTCGCAGCTCTGCGATGTCAGCAATATGGCCCTCATTAATTCTTTTTTGCATATCAAGCCTATCTTCGGCATCTCTTTGAGCGACATGAGCATCTCGCACCTGTTGTTGAAGCACTTGCTCCCTTGTGAATAGGAAGTGGAGGAAGTGGCAAGCCTTCTTTGAGTTTTTCAACTTCCGCTTCGAGATTTTCATTATAAGTAGCAATGCTTCTCATTTCCGCATCATGTTGCTCGAGAATCTTCTGCCATTCAGATTTGTCATTTTCCATTGTTAACATGGCTTCAAGATTCACGCGGTTTACCCTTCGGATCTCGTCGACAAGTTTTTGCCAACCTGACATTCTTTCGATATCAAGTTTGACAGCATCAAGATTGCGCAGCATAGCCTTCTTATCGATCGGGACCAGGTCGAGATCGAAGCGCACGCCTTTCAGGCACCAGTTTGGGAATCGGCTTTGTAGAATAGCTGGGCCTGGACCAACTCGATATGGGGGCCTTCCAATGATTGTGTGAATATCAGTACGTGTCAGGGCAGGAGATTGAGGCAGTACAGGAGCAGCAGGTTGTTCGAAAATCTCTGATGCTGGTCTTTCGCCATGTTTGGCTCTTTTACTCCCATCTTCGGCAATCTGACTTTCCCCTTGTCCTCACGGGACTTCCGTTTATGAGAATCATCTTCCCTCTGGGAAGAATCGTGTCGCTCATCCCGTCTTCCATGGCGTTCTTTGTAGGCACGCCTCTCATGAGCTTTTCATGCGGCTCTTTCTTCGTTAGTCTCCCTACGGGAAGGAAGATATCTCTTGGGATTAAAAGAGCCGCGTCTCCCGTAGTTCTTAAAGTCGTCGTAATAAGAGCGTCGCCCCATTGAAAGACCTGAAAATGGAAAAGAGGCAAAGTTTGAGAATCTTTGATGTAAAGTGCATGTAAGTGCATAAGTGCTAAAAAATCCTAAGTATGTGTAACGTGCAAACTACGTGCGTCAAACTACGAACCACTCCTCGGTTGCGGGGAAATGATGGGTGTAGTAGCTAACGTCAACTCTTGAGTCAACGGAGTCTGTTGCAAAATGGAAGTTGCTTCAACTACTGATGAGGAAACTCTAGCGGTAACAGGATCGTCTTTAAAGAGCTCTTGTGAGGTGATAAACAGGTCGCTCAACCCTTCAAAAGTGTCATCCCCTCTCTGCTTGGCAGGACTTGTTTTCCCAGCTCCTCCATCACCGGACTTCCCTGAATGTTGGGGAGGTTCTCGAGGCTCTTCGTCTTCAATGACCGGGGCAAGTGCAAGCTTGCCAGATGAACCCGCAACATTAGTATAAGTACAGCATTTCACCAGAGAAGCCTCAGAAGCAGGTTCTTTTGGTATAGGCTCCTCAACAAAAACTGGGGCATCCGGTGTCTCGGCCGGAGAATCAGGAACTTCATAAGGCCGAGTAGAGCGGGAAGGGTGTAAGAGTCCGAACTGATGAAGGAAATCGTCTCTTAGCAAAAAATTTGATGCTTCTCTCCTCAGCCGCCACAGCGCTAAGCCTCTCAAAAGTTGACTTGTGGCTAAAGTCCCTACAAGGAGGAGGGAGGACTGCAAAAGTGGAGAACTAAGTTAACATTTAGCAATTTGGATCTCGCAAAGCTCAGAAAAGGAAAGAATGGGGATAAGTAAGCCTACCCCCTACTCTCTAGATAGCGTAAAATCCCTGGGGGCAACGGACAAAGAAGAACTGGTTCGGGAAACCATGAGCGCTATCAGAGAGACTAGTGATAAGCTTGCAATTTCTGGCGCTTCTCACATATATAATGGAAGGATGGTCTTTATTTCTCGCAAATGTGCATAATAGCAGATTTCTTCAAAGCTTAGGAGGCAGTCAGGCGTCCTACTGAAGAGAACGCATAATCCCATCAAAATGGCATAGCCGTTGGGGTGCAATTGAAAAGGAGAAATAGCCAATCGGCGAAAGAGTTGTTGGAGAAAATTGTTGAAAGGAGGAATGGCACCACAAAGGCACATTTGGCAGTTAACGGAAAAAAAGCCGAAGGGAGGACTATCAGCAAAATCATTTGGCCCAGGGAGAATAGCATCTGCTTCTACAATTCCAAACTGGGCGCGTAACTGGTTGAACACCCGGTGACTCAGAGTAGTTGGAGTTCTTTCTGGTGGGTTGACCAGTGGATCAGCTATCGGGAAGGCCTCTCCAGTTTGTTCTACTTCTTCCTCTTTATGAGAAGACATTCTACACAAGGAACTGGATATTCAAATATGAAGGTGCACGTTTCCTAAATGTGTGAAGTGTTGTGTAAAACTAATAAAGTGACAAGTATATATAACTGAAATTAAACTAATGAACATGTGTCAATTGTAAAATTTCAAGACTTTTCGCTCTAAGTCCAAGTACAAGTGCAGTATTAATGCAAACAAATCAGCTTTAGTTGATTAACATTGCTTTACTACTTCACTTGAAATTGTTGACTAACAGCATTTCATACAATTTCCTTAAGTTGAGTTAATTATTCTTTATCGACTAATCTGCCATCTGATGTGGAAAGTCAATGGCAGTATATTTTTCCCAGTTCTCTATGAATGTTGTAGTCAACAGGTTGTTAGCTTATAAGCTAGTGTGATCTGTGAAAGAGTATGGCAAAGTTCTGACAATTCAAAAATTCGGGCAGTTTATTCCGGCAGTTCAAATTGGGAATTCAAGTCAAAATTATTCTTCAAGTCGGTCCAAACATTTTTTAGCAAAGTGTTAGCACATCCATGACCTAAAGAATGTGTCGTGGGTTAAGTTAAGTCGTTTGCACTTTAGGTCGTAATGCATATTGAAGGAAAAAAGGGGCTCGGGTCAGAGTGATGTAAAATCAGTCCAAGTCTTAGCTCGGGGACGACCTAATCCTTATGCCGTTGACAGATAGGTCGTTGTTAAATAAGGTCCTTCTACTTTAAAGCCTAAGTCGTCCAAGTATGGTAACTCACGAGAAAGAAAGGTCGCAGGCACGATAAGTCGTAAGCCAGTGGGTCGTTCGTTTTTCCCTGGATTCCAAGAATCTTTAACTCGCTTGGTCCACTAGATTGTCCCAGATGTAGCTCAGCAGTCTCAGACCATTTCCCCTTGGAGGAACCCTAAGTCTCATACCTCATAACTTGCTAACCCGTTGATAATCTCCTCGCTCCCTCTAGAATAACGAATCAGTTAAACTAACACACTATAACCCATCATCCTCTCATTACGAATCGTCTAAAGCTAAATCGAACTACCTCCGGTCCACCGACAATCGATGAAACAAGATTCACAGTAAAATGCGGCATATGAAAGTAGGACAGAAACGGAAAATAAGATTCGTGATTCAATGATGACCGAAGATTGAACATGAAGCAAATTCACTTACGCGATGAAATATTAAGGATAATCAGTGATTGATTGGTTCGAAATTATCTTTGGGGAGCTCGAGAAATCGCTAATGGCAGAGTGGGTTATGGAAATAGTTAAAGGGAAAGACACGATGTAACGGTTATATAAGGCAGAGGCAAATGGATGTGCGTGTTAAGCTATCTCTTAGGTCGGTCACAATCCAAGCATGTTAAGTCGAAGAACACGACCTACGTCCTAGGCGTGCATTTCGAGGGGCAAGTGTTAACCTCGTTTTGAAATAACCTCACGACCTAAAAATGGGGCGACTTAACTGCTTAAGGGAGTAGGCGACCTAACACATGAAGCGGCTTACGGGAAGGGACGACCTAACGACTTAGAGAAGTGGACGAACTAACGACTTAAGAAGTGGATGACCTAACGACTTAAGAAGTGGACGACCTAATGACTTAAGAAGAGGACGACCTAACGACTTAAGAAGTGGACGACCTAACTGCTTAGAGAAGTAAGCGACCTAACAACTTAAGAAGTGGGATGACCTAACTGCTTACAGGAAGCCACGACTCAGGACCTATGCACTTCAAGACCTAAGGAGATAAAGAGGCAGCGACCTAGTGCTTTCACAACCTACTTTAAGTCGCTCACGACTTAGCACTTATTGAACCATGCCACTCTCCGTTAGGTCAGTAGAACCTAATAGCAAGTTCAGATGGCCAGGTGCGAACCAGTTAGGTCGTAACTCATAACCCCTTAGCTCGCTGACGACTCATGACCCATCTTAAGTCGTAGCCTTCGACTTACGACTTACCTTAAGTCGCTCATGACTTAAGGCCTGTCCGAAAACCCCTATAAATACAGCATGAGCTACGACATTCGGGGGATCTTTTTGGGCTCATTCTGCAAGCACCAATACTCTGTCCTTTTCTCAACTCAAACAGCACTTCAAGCACTCCAAACACCAAGGACACTACGACAAACTTCAAGAGAAAATCTACGTCATCTAACATGGATTCGAAAGATTATTCTAGATCAAAGTTTGATCTACTAGTCTAAATTGTGTTGTAATTGAAGAAAGTTGTATAAGTTGTACTTGAGTCAGTAATAAAGAGATTGAAAGTGGACGTAGGCTTGATTATAAGCCGAACCACTATAAAAACTGTGCCTTTTATTGTCTTTCTGATATTTTCCTTCTTATTTCTGATTCCCGTATCAGCGGGTGGTTCTTTCACAGTTGCTTTACTTGCACCGGTGTGTTAGCGTTTGATTTTTACGTTAACATCCTGCACATGTATTCATGTTGCAGTGACATTTGTTCTGGTTTGAGCTTCTATTTCACTAGTATTAGTGATGTTGCAACTGGTTTGGGCCTTATTTTGTTTTAGCATACTTGGTGGTCATTTTGTACTTCTGGTCTTTGTTTGGTTCTTGATCATCTCATGTTGAGTTTTGAAATTTCACTTAAGGTGAATCCAGTTTTAAAACTCGGGTTTGACCTTGTGCTGATATCGAGACTTTATTTATATTGCACCTGAGTTGAACCCGTATTTTTATTTTGGGTTTGACCTTGTGCTCACCTGTCCCTGTAACATTATCAAGTGTATATCGGTGTGCACGGCCTTGTGGCATGTACAGTGATACAGTGTGCATGTCACATTGTTCATGTGTGATGAATTCAAATATAAATCATTACGAACAAACCAAATAACTGAGGCAAACAATATTTTTAAAAACCATATTTTATTTTATATTGCAAAAATATTTCTTTTTCAATGTTAGTGAATATTTTTGCAGATTGCTCAAATGCTGGATTCTAACTGGAATGAAGTTGAAGATAAAATACGAATTGAGTGAATGAGTGATGTATAGTATGGTTAAATGTAAATATGAAATTGTGATGTATTTGTAATCAAAATTGTATATGTATAGTGAGAGCTTGAATTTGTACAATTCAAAATTGTAATAAATATCTGTTTGAATAAAATTTCTATTTGAATTCAAATTCTGTGTTATTTAATTTTATTCAGCAAATATTTATTTAATCTAATAAAATAGTACATTAAAAAATACATTTAAACGAATGTATATATGTTTATTATCATCAAACAAAAATCATATAAGCGCATATTCAACAATCTCCCCCTTTTGATGATAACAAACATATATTTAAGATTTTGAATATGTTAAATGTATTTGATCATTCATATGCTCTAACTTCTCCCCCTATTTAAATGCTTCCTCTCTACACAAAGCTCCCCCTACATATATGCATAGAAATAAAAATATGCAAATGAACCTAGATGCAAATAGAAAATATTTGACCTTTGCTTGATTTTATTTGACAAATCTTAACTTTTCTCTCCCCCTTTTGTTATCAGCAAAAGAATAATAGTGTTAGAGAAAATAGAGATAAAGTTATCGATATTATTTCAACATTAAAAACTCAATTGAATATAAATATTAAATTTCAATAAATAATCAAACAAAAATTGTAAATATTTTGTTAGGCGCATATTCCACTTTTACAATGATGGGAATTATGTCTCATATAAAACCATACAGTTGTGTCTATTTGTGGTATATTTATATAAGGAATTTGAACATCTACTAACCATGCATAACCGCTAGGATTTTTAAATGAGATTGGTAGTATTCCAATTTTTTTATTTTAAAAGAAACGAATTCAAGTTTCTTCTAACCATGCATAACCGTGAGGACTTTTAAATGGGATTAGAATCAACTTGTTTATTATTTAAAAATCAACTTTTGATATGCGTTCCATACTTGCATAACTGTGAGGACTTTTAAATGAGCATGGAAGAACATAACAAATTCCAAGTAATTCACCCATGTATAACCGTGTGGACTTTTAAATGAGAGTGAATACTTTGGTTTTTATTTATTTATTTATTTATTTTAAAAATATAAAAATGAAAAATGAATGATTATTGTTTAAAGTACCACATATCGACAAACTATATAGAATTTTGATGAGTGATGGTCGTTAGAAATATGATAGAGATTGAGATGGTCATGGAATTGTTACCAACAAAAAGTTTTATAACTCTTGTTTAAATTTTTAAAGAAATTTACGAATTATACCTTCTCGAGTAATAATATATGATAAATATCAACACTCGTCACTTTTTCAATCACTATTTTTCTTTTCGATAATAATTAGGGAGTCAGATTAGTCAAAATAGTCATTTCAAATCAAATTCAAAAAGAATTATGAAATTAATTTTTCAAAATGACTAATCTGAAAATATGGTCAAAAAAGATTTTCTTGTAGGGGTTTTATAAGAAAATTCTCTCCTATTTGAAAATTATTTGAAATGAAAAATATGTAGATATTTTCTTAGAAAAACGATGCAGTTACTAAATGTCTCAACAAAAATCATGTTTCACTAGTAATTTTTCGATCAACTAGATTACCAGTGTAATCTGCATCTGAATTTCTCTTTCACTCAAAATTATCATCAATTGAATTTGATAGACCAAAACACGAAGTGTGCACCAAAAATTTCAATCTCAATTTTAACAGCAATTTAAATGACATTCTTTTGAATTTGAATTGAAGCCGCGTTAATAATCAGAAAACCGTTAATATAGAGTTAGCCGTACTATAATCAAATGTATTATCCAACAAAAACACTATTTTTTATCCAAACTAATATATATGAAGTAAATCAAAGAATCTAGAGAATTTTATAGTGTTTTTGGCATAAGAATATAATTTAGCCAACTGTATTGAACAAGTCAGAATCAAAATCATCATCTTTTCACCATTGGCTGTTTTAATTCAGAATATGTTGCAAATTATCACATTTAATATATCGTTCAAATAAATATACCTTTAACTATTTTACCTTTACGATATTTTTCATTGTTGTCTGTTGTGATTCTGTCACCTTTATACTAGGCTAAGGAACTTTGCTCTGTTGCTCGGTGTGCTCTCGGAACAGCCAAATTTGTTTAACTTTGAGAAATTTTATATTTGTGCCTTTTGGAACCCAAATTGGTATAATTTTCACATGTTTGGGTCTATACCAACAATTATTGTGATTGTGTCCATATTTTCTACAGATTGTGCACATAGAATTAACTTGATTAATATTGCTTTCAACAATTTTCGAACTATTATATCCAAGTCCTTGTCTAACCGTATTAACAGTTTGCTTTCCAAATAGCATATTCAACGATTTTTCACTTTTTGAAAGTTTATCTAAAGTCGTTGACAATTGTTGGACTTGTGTTTCGAGAGATTCATTTTCGTTTAACAATTGTGTTCACTTTTTAATAGAATTCTCTCTCCTAGTATATTCACTCTCTTTTAAAATCAGAATTTTATTTTCAAGTGGTTTTATATTGATTTCTGATTTTTTAATTTCCTCTTCGCATATTGGACACTTATCACACTTAGGGATCCTTCTTTGATAGTTTTCAACTAATTGGCCAAGTTGTTCATTTAATTCTATCAAAGTGTCTTTTTGTGATTCAAGTTTGGCATATTTTTCCCTAAGTCGTTCAAAATAGCCATTCGCTTCGTGAAAATAAATAAGTAATTCAGAGTGAGTAAGTTTTGATACCTCGCTTGGCTCGTCATCGTCGCTATCAGTTATATTTCCTTGAAGGCACATGTCTGGTTTCTCACTCTCACTTCTAGCACTTTGATTATCTTCATCACTTGTATTCCACGTGGCTGCAAAATTTCTCCTTTTTGATTTCTTTTCAAAGTCGTGTCGGGTTTGAGGACAATTGGGCTTGATGTGTCCGGGTTGGTTGCACTTGTGACAGATGATTTTCTGTTCGTCTGAGTTGTCGAGTGCTTTGACTATTTTGCTTTTCACTTTTTGAATTCGAGCTGAATTTCCGTATTTGTAATTCCACCTTTTGAATTTCTTTATTAATAGCTCAAATTTTGCTGCTGCATCATCATCATCGTTATCATCATCACTTTCGATTGTTCTTTTGAGCGCTATTGATTTCTTTCAAGTGTCACTTCCTTCACGCTCTTCCTTGAACTTTATTTCTAGCTCATAAGTGGTGAGATTACCGATGAGTTCTTTAACACTCGTCTGTTTTAAACCTTTTATTTCTTGAATGGCAGTCACTTTTGATTTAAATCTTCGTGGAAGGACTCTGACGATTTTTCGGACTATTTCCAATTCCGTGTATGATTTTCCGAGAGCTTTTGATTTATATACGATATTGGAAAGTCGTCCATGCATCTCTTTGACGTTTTCTTCCTTCGCCATTGTGAAGTTTTTGTATTCGCTGCTTAGCATGGTAAGGCGAGATTTTTTGACTTGAGATGTTCCTTCATGAGTCACTTCTAGAGTGTGCCATATTTCCTGCGCAGTTAGACAATGTGAGACACGATTAAATTCATATTGATCCAATGAACAGATAATAGAATTCACAGCTTTAGCATTACTATTTTGTAATTTATTTTCTAGTTCTGTCCATTGTTCCTTTGGTTTCTCTATTTCATGATTATCTACAATTATAGTTGGTATTCTATAACCTGTCTCAACAATATTCTATGCGTCAATGTTTTTCGGAAAAATTTCCATCCTATTTTTCCAGTAAGCATATTCACCATTGAACATTTGTGGTCTAACTATGGATTGACCCTCAGCAAAAGCAGTATTAAAAGAAGCCATTTTAAAAATTCAACTATTTCAAAATAAAAACTGGTTTTTGTAAAATCAAATTTTTAAAACAAAAACGGCTTTTGTTCCTAGCTCCGATACCACTTGTAGGATCGATATCACCCTAGAGGGGGGTGAATAGGGTGATGGTATAAATTATAAAAATTAATTGTGGTAGCTTATAAAATTATTTCAACACAGATAACAGATTAACAGCAGCACGGAAAAATAGCAGAATAATAAAATGCATAAATAGAACGACACAGAATTTACCCAGCTTCGGCAAAACCCTGCCTACGTGCTGCCCCCAAGGTTTCTACTAGAAATTAGATAGTCCGATGCTTACACACGTAAACTCGTGACAGCCGCTATCGACTAAACCTAACTCTACGCTCAAAACCCTGCCACAACTCAGCCACTGAGTTGCGAATTCTCAAACTACGCCACGTAGTTTGTTCCTAGTCACACGACTAGAAATTTAAACGGTTTAAAAAAGAAAATACAATTAAAAACAATTTAAAATTAAAATAATCCTAGTTTAAAATAAATGCCCCTTACAACATAAAAGAGAAAGCTTTTTAAAAAAAAGGCTGGCCCTTTTTTTTATTATTTGGCACGATCCTCTTTTATTTGTTCCTTTGTGAAAATGGCGGTCGTGTTCTTCTCGTTCCTCTAGATTAAAAATTAGAGCTTTCTTCGTTCGTTCCTCCTTGATTAAAATTAGGGCTTTCGTCCTTCGATCCAAATTAGGGTTCGTGAAGAAGCTGCCGATTGTGTTGATCTTGACAATTGAGTGATGATTTGTTCGTCTAATTCTTTCAGCTGCTTCTGGTTGATGGAGTTCGACTTCGATTCGGTATGTGATTTTCGTTTATGCTATTCTGTTATGCTTCATTGAACTTCATGCTGAAATTGCTGATGATGATTTGTTTATATAGGGTTTGTCACCCTAGATTTGCGTTGTATATTTTTTATTTGAATTTGTCACATAATTTGCTCGGCCGTTTGATTAATTTCTGATGTTGATGATTTTACTAACTCAATCAAATTCGTATAATTGATGCTTGCTTGTTTGACACGGTTTTGAATCGCTATCGTGGTCATCACGGTGTTGATTTTTGCTTTGACTTCGCCAATTTTTCATTTCGTAATGACCACGGCTTGACTATATTCGACTTTGTTCGATGATTACTTTTTGACTTCGATTATACTTTGCAAAACTGAATTCTAGTCGGCTTCAACTTTGATTCTTCACTTTCCTGATGCTGCTGACTTCGGGTTGCACTGATTTGTCTTGATTCCACTTGAACCATAGTGTAGTTGTTTTTGCTGATATCTGTAGAATCTCGGTTTCACTTACCTATTGTTGGTCGAAACTGTTCATTCATTTGTATCACCGGTAGCTGCATGTTTTATTGTAGTTGATTTGTACCCATGTGTTTACTTTGAGCATGTTGAAGTGTTCATTCGTGTTGTATTTGCCTGTTCGGTCTTGCATCTTGATTCATGTATATTGTCACTGAATTCATTGTGTCTGGATTTGTCTTCTTTTTTGCACTACTGACTTCAGATTTGGTTTTGATCAGTTGGAGTTGCAGTATTGTTTTGCTGCTCTTGTTATCATTGATGCATCCTTTATTGTTACTTTGAGACTTTATACATCATTTTAAAAAACCGGATGCTTTGTCCTGCACTTGTATTCATGTTGCAGTGACATTTGTTCTAGTTTGAGCTTCTATTTCACTAGTATTAGTGATGTTGCAACTGGTTTGGGCCTGATTTTGTTTTAGCATACTTGGTGGTCATTTTTAACTTCTGGTCTTTGTTTGGTTCTTGATCATCTCATGTTGAGTTTTGAAATTTCACTTTAGTTGAATCCAGTTTAAAACTCGGGTTTGACCTTGTCTGATGTCGAGACTTTATTTATATTGCACCTGAGTTAAACCCGTCTTTTTATTTTGGGTTTGACCTTGTGCTCACCTGTCCCTGTAACATTATCAAGTGTATATCGGTGTGCACGGCCTTGTGGCATGTACAGTGATACACTGTGCATGTCACATTGTTCGTGTGTGATGAATTCAAATATAAATCATGACGAACAACCCAAATAACTGAGGCAAATAATATATTAAAAACCATATTTTATTTTATATTGTAAAAATATTTCTTTTTCAATTTTACTGCATTAATGAATACTTTTGCAGAATGCTCAGATGCTAGATTCTAACAGGAATGAAGTCGAAGATAAAATACGAATTAAGTGAATGAGTGATGTGTAGTGAGGTTAAATGTAAATATGAAATTGTGATGTATTTGTAATCAAAATTGTATATGTATAGTGAGAGATTGAATTTGTACTATTCAAAATTGTAATAAATATTTGTTTGAATAAAATTTCTGTTTGAATTCAAAATCTGTGTTATTTAATTTTATTCAGCAAATATATATTTAATCTAATAAAATAGTACATTAACAAGTACATTTAAACGAATGTATATATCTTTATTATCATCAAACAAAAATCATATAAGCGCATATTCAACACGATTCAATTCAAAATAAACCCTATATTCTATTAACCAATTTAACTCAATTCAAAATTTCCAGTTTATTTAAATTTTTCAATTCCAATTTTTTCCAATTCATTGAAGTTTAGATCGAAAAGCTGATAAGAAATCGATAATGATATAAGGTAAGGGTTTCTTCAATGACTCGTAGGGCCACCATCATACTGAGGCTACTTTCTGGAGCTACCACGAAGCAATCAAAGGATTTGGGAAGATGAATCAAAGGAAATTGATAGAGAAAATTGTTTCCATTGTTGTAGGGTATTGACAAATTGTAGTAGTACTTCCCTGTCCCCTATCTCATTCTCTTCTCGCACTCATACTTACTATCAGTGGATAGTAAGAAAATTTACTAAGGGACTCGAATGGATATCTTAGGGATATACTCATTCTAGGGTGTACTTCACCCTATCTCTAATGAGCTACTTAATGTGTTATACTCCTGAGCTATAGTTTTCACCCTCAGCTCTGATACCAAATGTAACGATCCTGACTCGACCTTCGAAAATCGGCACCGAATACGACACTCATATTCCAATACCGCAGATCCAAACGTCAAATCTGGTGCATCGGAGTTTATAACGCCATTAAGTACAACACAGCTGAAGAAAAAAGAATATCAATATGTAACATTGATACAATGACAGATACAATATCTGATATAATGTGGTATAACAGATGATACAATAGATATCAATACTATCAGAGATACAAGAATTAGTAGCGGAAAGATAATGATAATACCAACAGTAGAAAGAATATCTTCAATAGAATGCATCCCCAAATCCAATCTATAATCCAAAGCTAGCTCGAACCAACATCACGTGTCACCTAGATAAGCAAGTGTCGTCGTGATCCAAAGACTATACTAACACCAGATAATCTACCAAACCTGACTATCTGAAAAGTCCAGCTCTGGACTGCCTGTAACGATCTTGATTTTTATGCTAAATTTAAATTGGTAATTAATTTAACTTTTGAATTTAATTGTGAGTTAATGATGAGTTAATTTGAATTATGGGTTGAAAATCAAATAATATTTATTAATAACAATAGTAGTTCGAGATTATATTGGATCTGAAAATAAATATTTTAAATAAAATTGGATTTGAAAGAAAAACACTATTTTTAAACAAATTTTATATAGAGATTTGTTTCCAATTATATAACATACATATGTCATATGTATTTTTAAAATATATTTGAATTCAATATGGTAAATTTTTAAAAACTAACCCAATATATATAAATACATATTTATTTATATATATGAATAAATACTTATTAAAAGGTACAATAGTGTGAAATATAAATAATTAAAGGATTTAGACTAAAAATTGTATTCACTAGCTTATAAATATTTATTAGTAATGTATAATTTAATTTCAAGTCATTTTTCTTCAATTTGTATAAGTATAAGTAATTGAAATTATCATTTGAAAATAAATAAGAAAACATGATTTGTAAGTAAAAACACAAAAGAAGGTTTAAAACAAACATTAACAAAATAATTTACATTAGGGACTTAAATATAAATTTGTAAATAAAGTAATGGAAATGGATTAAACATAAAAAAATATATTTTAACAAGTGTTAGAATACAAATATAAGAATTAGACAAGTGTTAGTTTTATTTACAAGCGGTAATTAAATGTAATTTTCTTTTGGTTTAGAATTTGTAGAAAAAGAAGAAAATTAATTAAAAGAAAAGAAACCTGTAAAGATTAAAATCAGGCTTTAACATCTTCAAAATTTAATAAGGTTTGAACCTGAGAATCAATCTCAGTATAATTCCTCCTTTTCTCATTTCTTTCTTCATCTTCAAAAGTTCAAAGCTTGAAATCAAATGAGAGTTCAAATCTGAGAATCAGTGTAAATCCAAAACAAACCCAGTAGCAATTCAAAGAAAATCACAAATGCATGCAAGATCAATCTCGGAGAAAAAACTGCAGAACAAAGAAAAATACTGCAGAATTTAAAACAAGGATAAAGATCAAACAGTTTTCAAGCTTTCAACCTGGAAGTCAAGGTAGCTACTCAAACAAAAATTCAATCTGGATCAGCCTAGAAATTTACAAAATGAAAATCAGTTTTCCAATTCATGTATCATTCCCGAGCAAAAGATAAAAAAACTCTGCCTGTTCACTGTCTCTGTTCATCAGCATCAGATGAGCAAACCCCTAACTTATTTTTTTATCTGAGCATAAAATTCTTTTGATCTGATCTATAAAATGAATGTGGTGATTTATATTAAAGTGAAACTTTAAATATGTTTGCATGTATACAAAAATGGATATGTATCTGTGCATGTTTGTTGAACATGCAAATTTGCCTTAGTGTTGTTTACAGGTTTCAAAAACCTATTAAAAATCCAAGCTCTCTCCCTCTAATCCTCTTTACGTTGCAAGGTCCAAACAAACCATGTTTGTTTAACCATGTTTTAAATTTTAAAAATAATATTAAGCATAATTTATTAAAGTATTTTCTAGAAAAGCACAAAATACAGGAACACAAAACATATCAACAATTCAAGAATTATGTTTAGTCGTTATCAAAAATGTTGATTTTTAAACTTTAAATCAAGATTTTTCATGAAATACTGATTGAGAAATTTGGGAATGAATGATATTAGGGTTAATGGAAAATTCAGGTGACCAATAATCGGAGAGGACTTGGAATTTTGTCTGTAGGTAGCCAAGGGATGGTCGAGTTTGGGAAAAATGATCAGGAAAATTCCTGATCATTGTGGTGGACAAGAGAGTTCAATTTAGGGTTTAGCCTAGGTTTTGATTAGTGTTGAATTTCGAACTGCTTCGTTATCAACGAGGCAATTCAGGCGATTGGTCACGGGTGTAAAGGTGCATAGTTTCGTGGCGAAGCTATAGACAAGGTGTCGAGTTCTCTGGTGACCTTCGTCGGCAGAACGAGATGATTTATTGGGTGGTAGTTTCATTCCAAAGGGTGCTCAAGTGGTTCGATTTCGATTCGCCCAATTTATTGAAGATCTAGATGGTTGAATTCATTGGCAGGCTCATCAGCGATCTATAGACGGTGCAGATAACGGCCGGAGCGGCGCCGTGCGACTGCGCACGTGCACGTGATTGGTTCATGTAATTGGGAAAGGATGTTAGTTTGGGAAGATGAAGTTATACTCGGAGTCGAACTCGAAGGGGTTCAGTTATCGGCTCGAAGCAAATTCATCTAAAAATGTTTTGGGTTAAGTTTTTGAAAACAGAAGAGGTGGCTTGAGTTGGTCGAAGTGGTGGGATAATTTGCTTGGGGAAGATGGCTTTTGTACTCGAAGTAAATTGGGGTGGCTCGAGTATTTCATTGTTTACAGGTTTTGACAAAACCTATGATTATCTGTTTCTAAATTTTATAAAACATAAGTTTATAAAGGTAAAGCAAGAGTTTGAACTAATATTTAAATTCAAGTTTGAAATCTAGAATCCAAATTTAAAATTTAAATATCAGTTTTTAAATTTTGGTAAGGTTCTTAAATTTGAATTGATTTAACTACTTTAAAGAAGGTTAAGTAGTTGTATTTTTAAAAAAATGAAGTTTTGAAAATATGGCCAAGTTTTAAATTTAAAACTAGAAATCAAAGATTTAAATTGGTATTTCAGTTTGAAATAAAGAAGTTTTTAAATTTGAACGATTTAAACAAATTTGTATGTTAAAGTGTAAATTTAAATTATTTAATTTGAAAATGAATTTATTTTTAAATTATGAATTTCTTTTTATAAGACAAGCATTTGTTTGCCATGTGATTTAAAAAGGTTTAAATTGTTTAACTTTGTTTAAGTTAAATTATATTCATTTTAAACCTCATATTTGAAATGAATTTTTAAAGTAAATTCAAAAGTAATTTTTTTTAAAAAATAAATTTGTTAATGAAAATTTAATCATAATTAAGAAATGTTTTTATCTTAAATTACAATTTAATGATTTGAAATTAATTAAATTAATGAGGTAATTAAGGAATGATTAGTTAATTTAATTAACTAAATGATTAGGGTAATTAATTATGTAATTAAACATTAATTAATTTATAGTTAATTAATTAATGATTAAGCATAAATTAATTAAATAATTAAGGTTAATTAATTAGAATTAATTAAGTAATTAAGATAAATTAATTTCTAATTTGGAATTAATTAAGCAATTTATTAAGATTAATTAATTGTAAATTAAGGGTTAATTAGTAAGTAATTAAGGGATGATTATATTCTATTTAACCAAGTTTTAATAATGAATAATTAGGGTTATTAATTAATAATTAAGGGTAAGTAATTAATTAAAGATTAATTGATTGATAATGTGGTCAACTGAGAAATGATTAATTAATTAAATGATTGTGATTAATTAATTAATGGTTGGTTAAGCAAGGTAAGTTGATTTATTCTTAAATAATTAATTTAATTTGAATTTGTTAAATTAATTAAAATTTGAATCAGAGATATGCTTGCTTGTGAATGATTGTATTGCCTTGCATTGATTGCTATCTCTGGACTGTAATATTATGTGATGTGGAATATGCTGTGTATTGATCTGTAATATGTGTGATATGTTTTCAGCGAAAACGCCCTTGGCCGTAAAATGGCATTTGAAATTCGATGCGACAGGAATTCGGATTCCAGTTGATTATCCAAAACCCACGCCGAATCATATTAGTGAATTCTTATTATAGATAAATTTACCTTATCTATGAATCTGTGAATGAAGATAAGCGTTATAGCTTATACCGCTTATCGATATTACTTCACTTTAATCTGTGATGTGATGATTGTTGTTGCACTACTGTGTGTAAACCCCTGGACCACACCTATACACACACCAATATGGATTGCACGTGGAAATCGGTTAAGTCGCATATTTTAAAAAAAAATAGTTTTGAATTTGAATTTTTAATTCAAATGGTTTTGGAAATGAATTGGGTCTAAAGAGATAAACTTTTGAAAAGGTGTTTTATATGAAAGTTATTTTGAATAGCTAAAGAAAGATTGAAATTTAAATCATTTGATTTAAATTTGAATTCAATATCAGAAATTGAATTCTAAATTTGGTATTTATGGCATAAAAAGGTTAAACAAATTATGTTTTGAAATTTGAAATGGAATGATTCTAAAGGCTATTTCTTTGTGAAAGATAGTTGAACCCTAATTTGAAACTGAGGAAGATTTTAAATGATATATCTTTTATATATAAAAGATTGAAACGGGAACTGTTTTGAAAGGCTATGAATAAATCTTTGATAAAGATTGGGGATCTTCATTTTAAATTGAAGAGGGGTTTAAAAGTGAATCTTTCGTTTAATAGATGTAAATGTGGAAATTGTTTAAACCATTGAAGGTTTTCAAAATGAATCTTTTTATTTAAAAAATTTGTAAATGGTAAATTGTTTAACCATTTGAAAGGAAAGTTTTGGGTTTCAAAGTTGTGACTTAATTGAAGTCCCATTATCCATATGTTTAAAATTTTACGCTCATTATTGGTTTAGCAGGGAGAGGACCTCTGTGTCATATAACCCATTCCGAATAATGATACGACGATATGGATAGCATTTGAAGACCGGTGGTGAAGACCAGATATTCTTCGAAAACGAAAGGATAACTCTACGAATGTCTCTGCACCGACTGGTCGCCGACATAGAGATTTGGTCACCCATTGTGATGGGGAGTCTGGACGTGGTTAGGGATTATCCGGATTTGCAACAGCTTCTTCGAAAGTGCCTTCAGTTCTGTTCGGACCCGGAACATACTTGTATGGATGCGTGTATGACATTACACTTTGAGATGTAAAATTAGTTTCTATCAAATACATTTCTATTTGGTGGCGGAGATTTATTCTCTTAGCATAATACCCTTCTCTAGGACGTACGAGCTCAGAGGTTATGTAGTTGATGGTTACTAGTGATAGATTCCCAATTTCGTAATGTGACATACGAAGTGGTGTCGATCATTTATTGATCAAAGCATGACCTTTGTGAAAAGCGTAGCTTTGTAGACGAGACTTCGTCGAGCCTCACAACCCGGTTGTTAATGTAAAAATCAGACGCTAACACCCCGGTGCGAGTTGTGTAAGTGTGAAAGCACCACCCGTCGATACGGGAATCAGAAATAAGCAGGAAAATCTAAGAAAAGCAGTAAAAGACACAGTTTTTATAGTGGTTCGGCTTATAGTCAAGCCTACGCCCACTTTCAATCTCTTTACTGCTGACTCAAGTACAACTTATACAACTTTCTTCAGTTACAACACACTTTTGACTAGTAGTTAAAATTTCGATGTAGAATAATCTTTCGAATCCATGTCGAATGATGTAGATTTTCTCTTGAAGTTTGTCGTAATGTCCTTGGTGTTTGGAGTGCTTGAAGTGCTGTTCGAGTTGAGAAAATGGCAGAGTATTGGCGCTTTGAGAATGAGCTAAAAGTCCCCCTCCATATTGGAGTAAGGCCTATATTTATAGGAGATTTCCTGGGCGATATATAGGTCGTGCACGACCTAAGGTGGGTCATAGGTCGCTAGCGAGTTAAGGGAATACGAGCTATGACTTAAATGGTTCGCACTTGGTCATTTGAATTAGCTGGTAGATCGTAACGACCTAAAGGAAAGCGGCACGATTTTATCACCAAGTACTAGGTCGTGAACGACCTAGGGTAAGTCGTAGGTCGGTGGTGACTTATGGGAGTAGTTAGCGACCCAACAACGTTGAGATATCCAATGTAGCGACCTAGGCTAGGTTGTTAAGCCACTTCACTCCTTATATCGTTAACTCAGTGGGTCGTGAGTCGTTGGACGATTGATTCGCCTAGCCTTCAAGCTATTAGGTCACTGGACCATCTAATCTTTTAGGTCGCTGCTTTCCTTAAGTCGTTACCTATTAGGTCGCTTAGTAGTGCTCTACCTTTTAAGTCGCCAGAGCTCTTAGGTCACTGAGGACTAAAGTCATTAGGTCGTTCAAACTTTAGGTCGCGGGGTCCATAATTGTTAACTTATTTATGCCTTAAGTCGCTTACGAGCCGCTTCATGTGTTAGGTCGTTAGGTCATTATCTTGTTAACTCGTAGGTCGCTTTGGTCTTTAAGTCGCTAAGTTTTGATGCAGAGTCTCATTCCAGTTGCCTCACTATTACCTTGGGTCGCTGAGTCGCTTAACATAGGAGTTAACATTTGCCCCTCGAAGTACATGCCTAGGTCGTAGGTCGTGTGCTTCGATCTAGTTTCTTTAGGTCGTGAGCGACCCAAGAGATAATTCGTATGGCCATTCGTCTACTTCTTTTTACCCTATTTAAACCATTGACTCGCTCCTTCCCCTTAACTGAACTGTCTTAATAACCTCCTCCTCCATTAATGATCTTTCGAGTTTCCAAAGGAAAATCCTTTCCAATCAAGCTGTCAATCCATTCCAACTACTATATTACATAAGTGATTCTGTTCACTACTTACTTCGCGATCATAACTAAATCATGAGTTCTAGATTCCCGTTTTTAAGCTTTGGTTCCATTTCATATTCTTATGTTTTCTTCGTAAACCATGTCGTGATTGATTTCTGATGGAATTGAGGTGGTTTGGTTCGATTTTTGGGTGATTTTAAATGATTCGAGGAGGTGATGATGGATTATAGGACCCCAAGTTAGCCGGTTTGCGAGTTTGAAGGGAGCCAGAAAGTTCTTAACAGGTTGAGGGGTTATTGGATCACTGGAGATTCAGAGGAGATGATGATGCTTCAAACGATGCAGCGGTTGGAGGACACGCGACAAAGTGCAATTGGAGAGTAGGGCATAGCGGTTTTAATGGGAGGTAGCTTGGGATCGTTGCATCACTTCAGGAACGACCTAATAAATCCGAGCGAACTACGGACCTTCAAAACCTTACATATTTTGCCAACCTAAAAACTCTTGCGACCTACTCACTACGGCTTAATCTTTAGGTCGTGTAGGCGACTTAACACTTAGGTCATGTAGGCGACTTAACACTTAGGTCGTGTAGGCGACTTAAGTTAATTTACACTGCTGAGTTGTTTCTTGCTGCCCATACCAATCTCATCCTACTTGCCAGGTCGCGAGCGACCTAGGACTTGAGCGAATTTTCATCGCCTTGATTTCGAAGCTTCTGAACTTTGGACTTCTTGACTCGAATTGCGACTTAAGAACTTTGAACAAAACTTGAAAGCCTCAAAATTTTGATAGGACTTGATTGAACTTCCAACTTGAACTTTGAACTGCCGAGATAACTTTCATGACCTTGCTATGCTTTCTTAACAGATTAAATCAACTTAATGCTAATGACCTATTAAATATAACATTTGCAGAAAATGGGACGAATATACTGCCACTGATTGCCCACATCAAATGACAGATTAGTCGATAAAACATAATCATCTTAAAGAAATTATATGTAATGCTGTGAAGCAACAAATTCAAGTGAACTAGCAAAGCAATGTTAATCAACTAAAGTCGATTTGTTTGCAACAATAATGCACCTGCATTTGGACTTAAGGCGACAAGTCCTGAAATTTTACACTTGTCATATGTTTATTAATTTTAATTCTAGTTATACTTGCTTGTCACTTTGTTTGTTTTACACAACACTTCACACATTTAGGAAACGTGCACCTTCATATTTGAGTATCTAGTTCCTTGTGTAGAATGTCTTCTCAAGAAGAGATAATCGAGCAACCTGAAGGAGTCTTTCCGATAGTTGACCCATTGGTTGATCCTCTGGAGAGAACTCCAACTACCTTGAGTCAGCGGACATTCAATCATCTACGTATTCAATTTGGGATTGTCGAAGAGGATGCTAGATTTCCTGGCCCAAATGATACTGCCGACAGGCCGCCTCTTGGTTTTGTTGCCATCAACCGTCAGATGTGCCTTTGTGGTGCCATTCCCCCTTTCAGTGAGTTTCTTCATCAACTCCTTTTCGGGCTAACCATCTCTCCCTTTCAACTATATCCCAATGGATACGCCATCCTGATGGGATAGTGTGCTTTATTCAGGAAGACAATTAACCGCCTCCCGAGTTTCGAAGAAATTTGCTGCTTCTGCACATTTGCAAAGAATAAAGACCACCCCTCCTTTATATTTGTGAGAAGTGCCAGAAGTTGCAAACTTATTACTGATCTTTCCGAAAGTGCTCACGGCTTTCTGAATCAATTCTTCTTTGTCCACTGTCCTCTAGGGTTTTGTGCCATCTGGAGAAAAGGAAGTGAGATCGCTCATCCCCGTTTCTTCGTTTCAGCTTTCGAAGATTCGAATTGCTAAGTGTTAACTTCATTCTTTTCTTTTACAGCACTTCCTCCTCCCTCTAGAAAACCCATTCACAAGATGACCTTTGATAGATTAAGTGCAGTGCCGGCTGAAGAAAGAAGTATTAAGTTTTTGCTGAGTGATGAACTTCTGCACCAATACGCGCTTTTGCACTCTTCTCGCTCCACTCAACCTCACGAAGTTCCCGATTCTCCTGCCAAATCGCCAGATGCCCCCACTTATGCTGAGGAACCTATACCAAAGGAACCTACTTCTGAAGCTTTACTGGTGAAGTGCTCTACTTCTACTGATATTGTGGGGCCATCTGACAAGCTTACACTTGCCTCGATCATCGAAGAGGAAGAGCCTTTTTCATCATTCAGGGAAATCCGGTGATGTGGGAACTGAGAGAGCGAGTCAAGCCAAGCAGAGTGGGGATGACATTTTTGAAGGGTTGAGTGATCTGATGATCACTTCACAGGAGCTCTTTAAAGACGACCCTGTTTCTGCTAGAGCTACCTCTTCAGCAGTAGAAGCAACATCCACTTTACAATAGACTTCGTCGGCTCAAGAGTTGACGTTAGCCATAAAACCCATCATTTCCCCACAACCGAGGAGTGGTCCGTAGTTCGACGCGCGTAGTTTGCACGTTTCACACACTTAAGATTTTCAGCATTCTTATGCACTTACATGCACTTTACTTCAAAGATTCTCAAGCTTTGCCTCTTTTCCATTTTCAGGTCTTACAATGGGGCGACGCTCTTATTACGACTACTTTTAGAGCTACGGGAGACCCGAATCTTTTGATCCCAAGAGATATCTTCCTTCTTATAGGGAAACTGACGAAGAAAGATCCGCACGAAAAGCTCGTGAAAGGCGTGCCCACGAAGAACACTATCAAAGACGGGACGAGCGACATGATTCTTCCTAGTGGGAAGATGATTCTCATAAACGGAAGTCCCATGACGACAAGGGGAAAAGTCAGATTGCTGAAGATGTGAATAAAAGAGCCAAACATGGCGAAAGACCAGCATCCGAGATTTCCGAACAACCTGCTGCTCCTGTATTGCCTCAATCTCCTGCCCTGGAACGTACTGATATTCAAACAATCATTGGAAGGCCCCCATATCGAGTTGGTCCAGGCCCAGCTACTCTTTAGAGTCGATTTCCGAACTGGTGCCTGAAAGGAGTCCGCATTGATCTTGACCTGGTCCCGATCGATAAGCAGGCTATGCGGCGCAACCTTGATGCTGTCAAACTTGATATCGAAAGAATGTCAAGCTGGAAAAAGCTTGTCATTGAGCTCCAGTGGGTAAATCGTGCGAATCTTGAAGCCATGTTAACAATGGAAAACGACAAATCTGAGCGGCAGAAGATTCTTGAGCAATATGATGCGGAAATGAGAAGCATTGCTACTTATAATGAAAAGATCGAAGCAGAAGTTGAAAAACTTAAAGAAGAGCTTGTCACTTCCTCCACTTCCTATTCGCAAAGGGAGCAAGTGCTTCAACAATAGGTGCGAGGTGCTTATGCCGCTCAATGAGATGCCGAAGATAGGCTTCATGTGCAAAAAAGAATTAATGAGGGCCATATTGCTAACATCGCAGAGCTACGAAAGAAGACTGGCTCCAAGGACGTAGAGATCAAAATGCTAAAAATTCAACTCTCTAAAGCTGAAAGAGAGCACGATGAGGCTGTTGCCGGCAAAATTGCAGCCGAAGAGACTCACGAAGCAACGAAGGCCAACATCAGCTCAACATTGTTTGACTACTACTTGCATAGAGTCCTGAGGCATGGTAGTCTCTCCTTTCTAGGCCCCGAATATGAAATAACTCTGGCCGAAGTGTGGGAGGCCATACTTGACATGTTTGGCAGTGCTGGCTATGCTGAGGCGGATTTAGAGGAAAATTATCTCGATGTTGATGCCCGCGCCGCTCTTGCCAGAGGAAAGAAACAACTGGCCGATGAGAGAGCCGGAATGGCCGAAGGAGAACATGTAGGAATAGCAACTTTAACCGACCCAGTCCAACATTCGGTTTCAGCCGATATCGACTATGTTGGTTCCGGTTCCCATTCTACGCCTCCTACTAAAGTCGTTACAGAAAGCACCACCGCCCACACTGGAGATGAGGCTCAAGGAAGCACCGAAGCGCAGGACTTCGAAATCGACATAGTGAAGTCTCCAGGTAACCTTAATGTTGATCTCGCTCAAGTGGGCTGCTTGTTCACTTCGACTGAGTTCGATGAGCTTCTTGCTTATTTTTTAAGTGTCGATGAACCATTATCCCCTCTTTTTATGAGGAATACTGACTTTAACTTTTCTTCTCCTGTAGAAAAAGCACCAAGTATTGTTCAAACTTCCCCTTCTCCAGTTATTCCTCCTCCGTCTCTTCAGGTCACTCCTCCTTCTGCCTCTCAACCGGGATCGCAAGAGGAGCAAATAGAGGCTCTCCAAGACTTGGATGATCCTATTGCTTCACAAGAACATAGGAGAGAAGAACCCGAAGAGGGTGAAAAGACTCCGGAACTAACTGTTTCTGACGATACGCCGTTAACCACACTTTTTACTCCAGGAAGCGGGTCTCCTTCTAAGAAAAGGGGGTAAAGTGGAGTCTCAAAGAAGAAGGAAGCTTCAGCCGGCGAGGAAAAAACAGAAGCAAGTCCAATTGTTCCCATTTCTCCTTCTTCCCCTACTCTTTCAAGCCGGCGCAAGAAGTTGGTCATTCGGCCAGGCGCAGGCTCAAAAGGTGGAAGGAAGAAGAAATGATGGCTTTGCTCCTGTGCTTTTTATCTCGCTCTTTGCTTTTTGCTTGTGTATAAGCTTGCATTGACTGGAGATTGTGCGGGTACCAGTCCCTGCCTTCTTTTACTTTGAAACCTGCACATGTATAAAATTCTCATAGTATGGAATAAAATGGTTCTTTTACTTATACAAATTTCTATATGTATTTGAGAATGCATTTATTTTCCATTTTCATGCAATTCTCTTTATTCTCTTTATGTGAAGTTGCAGTAAACCTATGGTATGTTGCTTGAGCATTGTATTTATTTTTCGATGACTATATTATATTGCCCCCATACCATGGTTTATTGCAATCTCTTTCACATTAGCAAAGTTTCGGAGAGCAATTCCTCTGTTTCGAGAAGACTTGTACTCTTCCTTTGGAGAACAATTCTTCCATTTGAAGGAGGTTTGCATTTGTACTTTGTAGGATAATATTTCCATTCCAAGGAAATATTTTTCTAATTTGGTAGAATGCACTTCATATTGGAGAACTCTTCTCTCTTTTTTTGTTGCGAAGTTTTTACACTTCACTTTTGGAAAAAAATCACTTTTTCTTTGGAAGTGAATTTTACTTCATAGTATAGTGGGCCCTCCGAAAAAGGGCTTCAACCTGCTTGTGCCTCCGAAGAGGGTTTTTTGTCTGATTGCCCCTTTGGGAAGATGTCTTTTTGTTTGATTGTGCCTCTGGGAAGAGGTCTTTTTGTTTCTGCCTCTTGGGAGAGGTTTTTATCTTTTCCCTGTTCGCTAGGAAGCGGGCCTCCGAAGAGGGATTTTCACATTTCGACTCGTGTGAAGTTTCATTTCAGATCATAGTGAAATGTGTGCCTCTGAGTAGGGCTTTTGCCTGGATGTTTGGAGTTTCTTTCTCTCAGTTAGATGGATTCACGGGGCTGACACGAGTGTTCTGTACCACCGATCAGTCCACAACTTTCTGTCGAGAAAGAGCTCTCTTTTTCTGGCGAGGCCCGCTAGATGTCTTTTAGCATTTCAACTATGGTGAAATGGGCCTCTGAAGAGGGCTTTTCACATTCCAGCACTTGTGAAGTTTTATTTCAAATTTCGATGGAATGCGTGCCTCCAAGTAAGCCTGGAAGTTTCTTCCTCATGGTTGGCTGGATTCACGGGGCGGACGCATGTTACTTGGACGTTTATTTGCGCAGACTGTCTCAGCTAGTGAACAAGCGCCTTGCCTTCCGCTTGGGAAGGTGCCTCCGATCATCCCATGGATTCACGGGGCGGACGCAAGTTACTTGGACGCTTGTCTGCGCAAACTATCTCAACTAGTGAACAAGCGCCTTGCCTTCCAGTTGGCAAGGTGCTCCCGGTCATTCCATACCAATCTTTTTTGTTGAGAAAGAAAACTTTCGTTTTCTGGCATGCCCCGTTCAAGGTCATTATCCTCCGAAGAGTAGTGCCTCCGAAGAGGGTTTGTGCCTTCGAAGAGGACTTTGGTTGTTCGATCCTTGCTCGCCCATGTCTCTTTGCCATTGATTCATGTCGGCGATCCCCGTTGTTTTTTCCAAACACACCTCTCTTTCTATTGCCAATAATTTCCTTTATCCAAAGAATTATACTTCATAGTTAAGAGACTTGGTGGGGGCAGACACATGCTATTTAATCGGATGCTTGTTTGTACAAACAACCATAATTAGTTAGCAAGGGCCCACTTCCAGCAGAATCACTAACTTTTTTGCCTGAGGCACTTCTTTCGTGGGATTTGAGCATGGAAATTTTGAACGGCTTAGCATTTGCTTGTTGGGTGATGTCAGGGATTGCTTGGTCTTTTAATGGCCTGCGGTATTAAATCGACATTTTAGCAATACAATTGACGTATTTTATATATTGAAATAAAACAAGCGGTTTATAATAGTAAAGAACACAAGATTTATAGTGGTTCGGCCAAGAACTGGGCCTACATCCACTTTATAGTTCTTATTATTCACTTGCACTGGCTTTACAATGGCTTTCAATGCAAGAATCATGCATTCATCATTCTTTTACAATACTTTATTAAAGTCTTCAGGTAAAATATGGGCGCAAACGATTGTTGTTCAAAGCTCTTGGAATTGGGTCTACTTCGACAGTTATGAGTTTGAATGTGCCATCAAGAAGTTTTTGGCCTATGACATACGGTCCTTCCTAGTTTGGCCCAAACACGCCTGTAGGTGTCATAATTCTTTTCAAGTTTAGATCCCCAACTTCAAAGCTGCATTGGCGAACTTTGGAATTGAAGTGCCTGGCTATTCTTTGCTGATGAGCCGCAATTCTGAGCTCAGCCTCTTCTCATTTTTCATCAAGGAAGTCAAGGGCTTCAAGTTGCAGCTTTTCATTTTCGGCTTGATTGAAATGGATTCTTCTATGTGAAGGGACCACTATTTCTACCGGAATCATTGCCTCTGATCCATATGCCAGTGAAAATGGAGTGTGTCCCATCGCAGTTTTGTGGGTAGTTCTGTATGCCCATAGTGCTAGTGGTAGCCTATGGACCCAACCACCTTTTGCTTTCTCAAGTTGTTTTTTAATGGTTGACTTGATAATTTTGTTCACTACTTCCACTTGCCCGTTTGTCTGCGGATGAGCCACTATTGAGAAGCTTTTCTGGATCTTGAATTTCTTGCAAAAATCTTGGAACTCTTCACCTTCGAATTGGGTTCCATTGACTGTAATTCTCTTTTGAGGCACACCATACCTTCAAATGATATTATTAGTTACAAAGTTTATCATCTTCTTAGAGGTAATAGTAGCCAATGGTTCAGATTCAGCCCATTTAGTAAAATAATCAATAGCAATAACAGCATATCTGATTCCGGATTTGGGAGTTGGCAAAGGCCCGATGAGATCTATTCACCAAATAGCAAATGGCCACAGACTGACCATCTGCGTTATCTCAGTGGAAGGTGCTCTTGGTATTTTTGCAAATCTCTGGCATCGATCACATTTTCGGGCGTAACTTGCAGCATCACGATTAATATCTGGCCAAAAATACCCATAACGGAGAATTTTCTTTGCTAGAGTTTGACCACCTGAATGATCTCCACACTCTCCTCCATGTACCTCAATTAGAATTGTCTCAGCTTCTTCCTTGGTCACACATTAGAGTAATGGCATTGAGAATCCCCGCCTATATAATCGTCCATCTTGAATTATGTATCTGGAGGCTTTTCTTAACAACTTCTGCCGTTCTTTTGAGTTTTCTGGTAGAGAACCGTCACGTAGATATTTCAATATCGGAGTCATCCATGATTCTCGCTCCTGTGATATAGTCATGATCCAGTCAATGTCCATCTCATCAATGCTTGGAGTTGACAGGACTTCCACAGGAACTAGTCCCAATAATTGAGCTTCACCAGTGCTTGCATACTTTGCAAAAGAATCTGCCTTCATGTTTTATTCCCGGGGTATATGATTTATCGTATAATGGTCAAGGTCATCGAGACGCTCCCAGGCTCTTGACAAGTAAGCGGGCAGATTTCCTCCTTTAGTTTTAAATTCTTTCTTGGCTTGACACACAATAAGCTGTGAATCACTGAAGATCTACAACATTTTGACATTCAATTCTTTAGCAATTCTCAAACCGGCAATAACAGCTTCATACTTTGCTTCATTGTTTGTCGAAGGAATTCCAATCTTAAAGCTTAACACAATGACCGCCCCTCAGGGGTTTCAAGCAAACCCCAGCCCCAGAACAGTAATCGTTTCTTGCGCCATCAACATACAATTTCCATCGAATTGGGGGATTATCGGTCACTACTTCCTCACTATCACATTTGTCTGTACATTCCGTGATGAAATCTGCCAAAGCTTGTCCATTGATTGCTCTCCGGGGATGATAAGTGATGTCATATTGGCTGAGTTCAATATTCCACTTCAAAAGGCGACCCGAAGTCCCAGGGCGAAAGAGGACTTGCTTCAAAGGCTGATCAGTGAAGACTTTGATTGGATGAGCTTGAAAATATGGCCTCAATTTTCTTGATGCAATCAGTAGACAATAGGCGAGCTTCTCCAACATTGAATAATTCCTTTCTGCCCTAGTAAACCTTTTGCTAATATAGTAGACTGGGTGCTGAATTTTGGCGTCTTCCCGTACCAGTCCTGCACTAAGAGCATGAGCTGAGACTGCCAAGTATACAAAAAGATCATCACGATTGTTGGGCTTAGAAAGTGTCGGAGGCGTTTCCATATGATGAATTAACTCATCGAAAGCTTTTTGGCATTTGGGAGTCTGGTCAAAGTTTTTCCTTCCTTTCTTCAGAGCATCAAAGAAAGGAATGCATTTATTAGTAGCTTTGGAAAGGAATCGACTTAAGGCAGCGACTTTTCCATTGAGACTTTGCAGTTCCTTCTTCATTCTAGGAGCTTTGACTTCTCTTAAGGCAGTGATTTGAGCAGGATTAGCCTCAATGCCCCTAGCACTCACAATGAAACACAAGAACTTTCCGGACTCCACTCCGAATGAACACTTCAAGGGATTAAGCTTCATTCCATACTTTCGGAGGACGGCGAACATCTCGACCAAGTGGTCCATATGGTCTACTGCTTTCTTTGATTTAACCAGCATATCGTCAACATAAACTTCCATAGTCTTTCCAATCTGTGGCTTGAACATCGCATTAACAAGTCTTTGGTTAGTTTCCCCCGCATTCTTCAGTCCGAAGGGCATGACTATGTAGCAGTAAAGACCGACAACGGTAATGAAGCTCATGTCCTCTTGATCAGGCTCATGCATCATGATCTGGTTATATCCGGAGTAAGCATCTATAAAAGGCAACAATTCATGCCACGTTGTTCCATCCACCAACTGATCGATCCTGGGTAACGGGAAAAAATCTTTGGGGCAGGCCTTGTTTAAATCTGAAAAGTCGATACATACTCTCCACTTTCCATTAGCTTTCTTAACTAGTACTGGATTTGAAACCCAATTCGAATAAGTAGATTCTTTGATAAAGCCATTCTCCATGAGCTAATCTACCTCTTCTTTTAATGCCGCTGACCTCTCGGGACCCTGGGTTCTTCTTTTATGCTTCATAGGTATAAACTTCGGATCAATATTCAAAGTACGTACTGCAACTTCAGGAGATATTCCACACATATCAGCATGGGTCCAAGTGAATACATCCAGATTTTCTTTCAGGAATGATATCAAAATATTTTGAACTGCCGTAGTAAGTTGTGAACCCACATTCAACACCTTGTTTGGGTCTTTTGGGTCAACAGGTACTAGTACCGTTACTTCCACTAGCACCACTCGATTGTCCCCTGCACTAGCTTTTCTGGGATCCATTTTTCTTCGTGCTTCGCTACATTCGCCAGTACAGGGTCCGCCCTGTAATTGCTACAAGGTTGATTCTTTGATGCGGACTGGGGCTGCCACAACCTTTCCCATCTCTCTCTTCCTTGCATCACGCAGTTCTATCAGATAACATTCCCGCCCCGCATTCTGATCCCCTTTAACCACACCGAATCCATTATCTATGGGGAATTTCATGTTAAGGCACCACGGGGCGAGGATTGCTTTAAAGGCTGCAAGAGTTGGACGGCCTAGGAAGGCGTTGTAGGCAGAAAATTCATCAATAATTACAAAAGTCTGCCTTCGAAGACCTTTTTCTGTCCCTCTCCAAGTTCCACAAACATGTCAATAGTCCCAATCGGCTGCCTGGGTTCCCCAGTAAACCCAACAATCTTTTGCGACGAAGCTTGAACATCAACCATTGGGATCTTCATCTGATCGAAGGTCTTTTTGAAAAGAATATTGCAAGAAGCACCGCAATCAACAAGTACTCTTCTTACAATAGCTGGCCCAATGCCAACAGAAATAACCAAGTGATCTATGGTAGGGGCTTCAACACCCATAAAATCCTTGACTCTGAAGACAATGTCATCACTAAAAGTTTTCTACTGCTTCAGAGGTGCAGCGTCTTCTAACACAAAAACACTTTCCTCTGCTTGTGCATACTTCAGTGCATGAGTGTATCGTTCCATCTCACCCCAACTTCTGCCAGCTGGGTGAGGTCCTCCTGTAATCACATTAATAACGGGCCTCTCTGATTCATGAGCTGCTGCCTTTTCACTCAAACAAGGATGATGAAGAGGAGCTTGTTGTCCTTGAGTTGGCGAAGTTGGGCCATTCTTGTTCCTCTTTACATATTGCTGGAGCTTGTTTTCTTTCAATAGTTCCTCAATCAACTCCTTCAAGTGACGGCACTCATTGGTATCATGCCCGGGTTGGCTATGGAACCGGCAAAACCTTCCTTTCTTCTTAGATTTCTTATTAACCCTTTGCTTAGCTGGTGCGGGGAATTCAACTGTGCCTTTGTTTGCAAAGTAGATGTTCTCCGGGGTATCAGTCAGAGGGGTGAAGTTGAAGGGACGACTCTTCTTTGCATCTCCTTGCTTCTTCTGACCATCGTTTCCCCTCTTCTGATTGCCAGATTCCTTCTTATTCGGAACAGCATTACTATTTCCAGCCCCTGTTGATACCACCTTAGCCAGTGCTTGGAGGCTTTCCAAGCGCATGAATTCATCGGCTTTCTTATAAAACTTGTCAATCGAATTCGGTTCTTTCATTTTCAACCACTTCCCGAACTCACTTGCCTTATCAATAGCCCTCATCGGGTACGTTAAAATCATTCTCGGCTCTGCGTTGTCTACTTCAGCCAAAGCTATATTGAAGCGATTCAAGAAAGATCTTATGGATTCTCCAGGATTTTGCTCCAAGCCGGATAACGACATTATATCTTTCACCTTCGAAGCGTACAATCTGAACTGTTCCTTAAACTTTCGAGTCAAATCAGAAAACTGGTCTATCGACCGGACCGGCAGCTTTGTGAACCAAATAAAGCAACTCCTTCTAGGTATACCGGAAAATAACGGCATTTGATCTCATCAGAAGCTCTGGCACCCGTCATGTGCCAATCATACTTGTAAAGAAATTCATTAGGGTCACTCGTCCCCATATAAGCCGGAATGGTAAGAGGAACGAACTTCCTAGGAAACTCTGCTTTCAGAATCCTTTCAGTGAATGGAGTCTTGCTCGGAGCGAACACCCATTCTTTTTCGTCTTCCTCCCTTTGCATACTTTCCTTCATGATTTGTCAGACCATCCCTGAGAAATATTCCTCATCATTAAGGGGCTCAGCAGGACAGGCATCGGCCATCTTCTCAGAAGTTTGCCTTGACAGGCGCTCACGGAAAGTTGGTTGTTGTCCCGATCCTCCAACTGAGGGAGGTGTGTCTTTGACTGGGCCAGCTGCCCTTTGAGGAACATCTATTTCTTCAATATCGTGAACATTATCAGCAAAGTTTGGTTCGTTGTTCACTGGTTGACGGTTAGCCCCAAGCAAAGCGTTCAACCTTTCCAACATCAGATTGTTTTGGGCTTCCATCTGCTGATATAGCCCAGAAACTGCAACATCCAATTCTGCTCGCGTTACTCCAACAGTTGGAGTTGTTTGACTTAAAGGAGGAGAAGTGGCAGTAGTCTTGCGAACATCGTCGGATATAAAAGACTTGCGCTTTCTTCCAGGAGGCATTATTTCTGATAAACTTCTGGTTTTTAAAGAGATCCTTTCCACAAATTTCTGCGAAACTATGACGACAGTATGCTGAGTTGGGTTCTCAGTGAAAGCACCAAAAATGTTAACGTAAAAATCATACGCTAACACCCCGGTGCGAGTTGTGTAAGTGTGAAAGCACCACCCGTCGATACGGGAATCAGAAATAAGCAGGAAAATCTTAGAAAAGCAGTAAAAGACATAGTTTTTATAGTGGTTCGGCTTATAGTCAAGCCTACATCCACTTTCAATCTCTTTATTGTTGACTCAAGTACAACTTAAGCAACTTTCTTTAGTTACAACACACTTTTGACTAGTAGTTCAAACTTCGATGTAGAATAATCTTTCGAATCCATGTCAAATGATGTAGATTTTCTCTTGAAGTTTGCCGTAATGTCCTTAGTGTTTGGAGTGCTTGAAGTGCTGTTCGAGTTGAGAAAATGGCAGAGTATTGGCGCTTTGAGAATGAGCTAAAAGTACCCCTCCATATTGGAGTAAGGGCTGTATTTATAGGAGATTTCCTGGGCGATGTATAGGTCGTGCCCGACCTAAGGTGGATCATAGGTCGCTAGCGAGTTAAGGGAATATGAGCTACGACTTAACTGGTTCGCACTTGGTCATTTGAATTAGCTGGTAGATCGTAACGACCTAGAGGAAAGTGGCACGATTTTATCACTAAGTACTAGGTCGTGAACGACCTAGGGTAAGTCGTAGGTCGGTGGTTACTTATGGGAGTAGTTAGTGACCCAACAACGTTGAGATATCCAATGTAGCGCCCTAGGCTAGGTTGTTGAGCCACTTCACTCCTTATATCGTTAACTCAGTGGGTCGTGAGTCGTTGGACGATTGATTCGCCTAGCCTTCAAGCTATTAGGTCACTGGACCATCTAATCTTTTAGGTCGCTGCTTTCCTTAAGTCGTTACCTGTTAGGTCGCTTAGCAGTGTTCTACCTTTTAAGTCACCAGAGCTCTTAGGTCGCTGAGGACTAAAGTCATTAGGTCGTTCAACCATTAGGTCGCAAGGTCCATAATTGTTAACATGTTTACGCCTTAAGTCGCTTACGAGCCGCTTCATGTGTTAGGTTGTTAGGTCCTTATCTTGTTAACTCATAGGTCGCTTCGGTCTTTAAGTTGCTAAGTTGTGATGTAGAGTCTCATTCCAGTTGCCTCGCTATTGCCTTGGGTCGCTGAGTCGCTTAACATAGGAGTTAACACCGGTAATGGTCGAAACAGGAAAGATGCAGCAAGGTTTCAGGGGCAGCGCCCCTAGGGTATGACCAATCCTTTTGGGAAAGGGTAGTATCATGGTATAGAGTCCACATACTTACTCATGTGGGCACCGTAGTATATTTATTACTATGTGATGTTGTTGGTATTGAGGATCCTCGGTTAAAGGTCCCAATGGACCGGGGGTGTCATATCTTAGGTTTTTTTCCTTGGGAAGGGGGTAGCCGGCCTTGTGTTAGCAGAGATCCGGGTAGGTTCTCGGGGCATCCCTCCGATGGCATACCCATGTGGCAATGGGAAGTTCCTTGACATGACCATTTGTTGGAATCCAAACAAAATAGTACGAGCCCTGTACGGTTTTAGTTGTAGAACCTGCCATCTAATATGGTAGCTATAGTAGGCATAATATAATGGTACCTATGCTGGCTAAGGTTAATATTGTATTTTCAAAATGATTTTCTACACCGTGCACTTATAATAATAATATCAAATGTTTTCTCGTATCAAGCATATTTGACTATCATAAGGAGAAATCTCCTCCATGTCTGCGTTTGCATTGTGTGTGTGGCGGGTGGCCTTATGGTAGTTTCATTTTCTAAAAAGCATTGCGGATTTCAAATCTAACTTCTTTGTCTGTTTTTAAAAGACCAAATGTTATCATTTGGTCACACCAGTCCCATGACTAACCCGGAGTTTATTGTTCCTTTCCTAAACTCTGGGTTCCCACAATTTTCCACACGGGCAGTTTAGAGTTGGTTTTTTAGATAATAGATAGTAGATATCTATTTGGTAGCTATTAGCTCTCTCTTTGATGTTCCTTGGAGTCTTTGGATTCATGGACCAGACTTGTTTGAGTTGCTCGAAGTGATGGGTGTTCGAGCTTGTGGTTTGAATCTTTGTCCCGGAGCTTTGGATTTAGATGCAGTTGTGGATTCATTCTTGTCTAAAGATCATTTGGAGTTATCTCATCTATTGATATTGAGTTTTCCGTTGTAGCATTATTTTCTTGTATCTCTGATATTGTTGGGCATTATTGATATCATTGTTGTATATTTGGATATTGTATCAATGTTGTATATCAATGATATTCATTCTTTTCTTCCACTATGTGTTTACTTGATGTGTTATAAGCTCTGACGAACCAGATTCGACGTTTGGATCTTCGGCATTCGAATACAAGTGTCGTATTCGGTGCCATTTTCGAAGGTCAAGTCAGGGTCGTTAAATTTGGTATCAGAGCTGATGGTCGATACTTAAGCTCGGAAGTATAAAACGTTAAGTAACACATTAGAGATAGGGTGAAGTATACCATAGAATGAGTATATCCCTAAGATATCCGTTTGTATGCCTCAGTAAATTCTCTTACTATAAATTGATAGTGAGTATGAGTACAAGAAGCGGACAAGATAAGGGATAGGGGAGATCGACTACAAATGGTCGATACCCTGTAATAGCGGAAGCAACTTTCTCTATCAATCTCTTTTGATTCGTCTTTTCAATTCTTTGATGATTCCTGGCAGCTCCAGGAAGATTCTTTGATTTTGCATGGGACACAAAATCCAGATGGGTCAGAATTGTTTGGATGAATTGTTTGCTTTGATTGTCATGGTTGACTAGTATATATTGGTTGTTTAAACCAAAAGATTTGGATTGCATCCATATACTTGTTTATTCTGTTGGGTTCAGGTATATTCTACGAGTGGCTAGTTATCTTTTGAACTAACCAATGCCCTGTATATTCGTAGATCTGGTGACCCGAGTACCTTGATTCATTTTGGCATCCATTATTGATATTTTGATTTGGTAAGCCAAACGCATAATAAATATTCAGTTTGGTCTGATAATTCATCTCACTATCTCTCTATATTCTTTGTTGTCTCCCTACTTTCAAATTTCAAGGACGAAATTTTCTAAGGGGGGAATCTGTAAAGATCCTGATTTTTATGCTAAATTTAAAATGGTAGTTAATTTAATTTTTGAATTTAATTGTGAATTAATGATGAGTTAATTTGAATTATGGGTTGAAATTCAAATAATATTTATTAATAACAATAGTAGTTCGAGATAATATTGGATTTGAAAATAAATATTTTAAATAAAATTGGGTTTGAAAGAAAAACTCTATCTTATAAGCAAATTTTATATAGAGATTTTTTTTCCAAATATATAACATACATGTGTAACATGTATTTTGAAAAAATATTTGAATTCAATATGGTAAATTTCTAAAACTAACCTAATATATATGTATACATATTTATTTATATATATGAATAAATACTTATTAAAAGGTACAGTAGTTTGAAATATAAATAATTAAAGGATTTAGACTAAAAATTGTATTCACTAACTTATAAATATGTTCGAGAATTTACTTATTTCAATGATACCATTAGAATTTTCAAAGAATTTACTGATTGGCATAATTAGTGAGTATTCGAGAATTATGTTTTCTTGTTTCAATGATACCATCAGAATCCTTGTCAAATATGTTCATTTTTAAACCTTAAATCAAGATTTTTAGTGAAATACTAATTGAGTAATTTGGGAATGAACGATATTAGAGTTAATGGCAAATTCAGGCGATCAACGATCGGAGAGGGCTCGAATTTTAGCTTTATGTAGCCAAGGGATGGTCGAATTTGGGAAAAATGATCAGGAAAATTCCTGATGATTGTGGTGGACAAGCGAGTTCAATTTAGGTTTTAGCCCAGGTTTTGATTAGTGTTGAATTTTGAACTGCTGCGTCATCAACGAGGCAATTCAGCCGATCGGTCGTGGGGGTAACGGTGCATAGTTTCGTAGAGAAGCTATAGACAAGGCGGCGAGTTCTCTAGTGACCATGGTCGGCAGAACGAGGCGATTTATTGGGTGGTAGTTTCATTCTGAGGGTGCTCAAATGGTTCGATTACAATTCTTCCAACTTATTGAAGATCTAGATGGTTGAATTCATTGGCAGGCTCATCGGCGATCTATAGACGGTGGAGATAACGGCCGAAGCGGTGTCGTACGACTGTGCATGTTCACGTGATGGGTTCATGTATTTAGGAAAGGATGTTAGTTTGGGTGGACATCGGAGTCGAACTCGAAGGGGTTCAGCGATCGGCTCGAAGCAAAATCATCTGAAATTTTTTTGGGTTAAGTTTTTGAAAATAGAAGAGGTGGCTTGAGTTGCTCGAAGTGGTGGGGTAAATTGCTCAGGGAGGTTGGCTTTTGTACTCGAAGTAAATTGTGGTGGCTCGAGTATTTCATTGTTTACAGGTTTTGAGAAAACCTGTGATTATCTGTTTCTAAATTTTATAAAACAGAAGTTTATAAAGGTAAAGCAAGAGTTTGAACTAAGATATTCAAGTTTGAAATCTAGAATCCAAGTTTAAAATTTAAATCTCGGTTTTCTAATTTTGGTAAATTTCTTAAATTTGAATTGATTTAACTATTTTAAAGAAGGTTAAGTAGTCTGTATTTTAAAAAAAAATGAAGTTTTGAAAATATGAGCAAGTTTTAAAGTTAAATTTAAAACTAGAAATCAAATATTTAAATTGGTATTTCAGTTTGAAATAAAGAAGTTTTAAATTTGAAATATTTGAACAAATTTGTATGTCAAAGTGTAAATTTAAATTATTGAATTTAAAAATGAATTTAGTTTTAAACTCTTTTGAATTTCTTTTTATAAGACAAGCATTTGTTTGCCATGTGATTTAAAAAGGTTTAAATTGTTTAACTTTGTTTAACTTAAATTATATTCATTTTAAATCTCATATTTGAAATGGAATTTTAAAGTAAATTCAAAAGTAAATTTGTTTTCAAATAAATTTGTTAATGAAAATTTAACCATAATTAAGAAATGTTTTCATCTTAAATTAAAATTTAATGATTTTAAATTAATTAAATTAATGAGGTAATTGAGGAATAATTAGTTAATTTAATTAACTAAATGATTAGGGTTAATTAGTTAAGTAATGTGACGACCCTGACCCGACCTTCGAAAATCGGCACCGAATACGACACTTGTATTCTGGATAACTAATTAAAGGTCAATTAAATTATGAAAGTGATTAAAAGGTGATTATTAATTAGAATTGATTATTTTAAATAATTAAGAATAATTAATCAGAGGATTAGTTATGAATTAAAATTTAATTAATAAATGATTAAGGAGTAATAAATCAAATTGATTTGTAATTAATTAAAATAAATTAACCAAGATTAAAAATTTATTCATAAGTAACTGACCTGATTTAATTTAAATCATATAATTTAATTTACTTTGACTTATGAATGTTTGGATTCTATTTGATGGTTGGAGGGTTGATATTCCTCAATATGTGATGCTTTATGATGTGAGTTACTGTGTATTGATCAATGATGTTTGTGATTTGTTTCTATGTAAATACTCCTTGGCCTATTAAATAACATTTGAATTTCGATGCGACAGGGAGTCGGATTCCAGTTGGTTATCAGAAACCTACATCGAATTATAATATTGAATCTTTGTGATTGATAAATTTATTTTATCTGTGATCTATGAATGAAGATAAGCGTTATGAGTTATACCGCTTATCGATATATCTGTGATGATTGTTGTTGCACTATTGTGTGTAGATCCTTGGACCACACTTATACTCACACAAATATGGATTGCACGTGGAAATCGGTTAAGTCACAGATTTTTAAATAGTTTTGAATTTGAATTTTTAATTCAAATGGTTTTGGAAATAGATTTGATTTAAAGTGAAAGGCTTTTGAAAATAAGTGTTTTAAAAATGAGATTTTTTCTGAATAACTTAATAAGATTTGAAATATGAATAACTTGAAATCTGAAATATTTTAATTTGAGTTTAAATTCAATATTTAAAAATGGAATTCAATAATTTAGGAATTTTGGTTTAAAAGATTATACAAGTTATACAAGGTGTTTATATGGGTTTTTAAACCATTTTAAAAAGTATGGTTTTGAGAATTTGAATTTAACTCAAATTTATATCTGAAAGGCCTTAACTCGTGCAAATATAATCAGATTTACCGAATCGGAAACAAGTGACTTAAAATAATAATAGCTTATATAAGGAAAGAATTTCCCAACTATGATGAAAACATTTCAAATTTGAAATCGAATTGTCTTAAAAGCTATAATTGAATCTTTGTGAGAGATAGTTGAACCCTATTTTGAAATCAAAGAATATTTTAAATAGAGTATCTTTTATAAGACTGAAACGGGAATTGTTTTGAAAACAATAAAATGAGTCTTTGATTTAAAGACCGGATGAATTAATCCAATTTCAAAAGGAATTGTTTTGAAAGGCTATGAATGAATCTTTGTCAAAGATTGATGAATCTTGTTTTAAATTGAAAGGGGATCTTGAAAAGTGAATCTTTTATTTAAAAGATTTAAACGTAGAAATTGTTTAAACCATTGAAGGATTTTGAAATGAATCTTTTGTTTAAAGGATGGGGAATGGTAATTTGTTTTAACCATTTGAATGAATGTTTTTTGGCTTTAAGCTGTGATTTAACTGAGATCCCATATCCATATGTTTTTAAGTATTGCGCTCATTATTCGCTTTAGCCGGGAGAGGACCTTGTGTCATTTAACCCATTCTGAATAATGATACGTCGTTGTGGATAGCATTTCAAGACCGGTGGTGAAGACCGGGTATTTGCGAGAATGATAGGATGACCTATCGATTGTCTCTGCACCGAGTAGCTGCGGTATACAGATTCCCTAAGTGATGGGAAGTCCGATCGAGATTGTGGATTCCTGAATTTGCAAGGGCTTCTTTGGAAGTGCCTTCGGTTCTGTTCGAACTCGGAACAAACTTGTATGGATGTGTGTCTGACATTACACGTTGAGACGTAAATCCGGTTTCTATCAAATGCATTTCTGTTTGGTGGCGGAGATTTATTTTCTTAGCTTAATACCATTCCCTGAGACGTACGAGCTCAGAGGTTATGTTATTGATGGTTACCAGTAATACATTCCCAATTTGGTAATGTGGCATACGAAGTGCTGCTGATCATTTGTTGATTAAAGCAAGGCTTTGTGAGAAGCGTAGATTTATGGACGAGACTTCGTCGAACCTAACAACCCGGAATGGTCGAAACAGGAAAGATGCTGCAAGGTTATTTAGGGGTAGCGCCCCCTAAGGGGATGTTCATTTCCATCTGGATAGAGGTGATATCATGGTATGGAGGCCAGATATTGAACCTATATGGTTACTGCAAATACATTACTTTGTGGTTGTTGGTATCGAGCGCTCGGATAAAGGTTGGTTACGACATTAGAATCTAAACAGCGGAAGAAAAATGAATTAAACTATAACGACCCGAAAATTTCGATCCCGAAAATTCCAAATAGTAAGAAATGAAAAAGGAGAGAAAGAAGAAGAAACAGAAAACTCAAACTCAGAATCTAACATTCGCAGTAGATAAAATATAATATCATATAAATAATAGTTTTACAAAGAAGATCTGTATCTTTACACTTATATTGTTATACATCAAAGTTACATTCCAATACACAACACTGGACAGTTTAAAAGAATCTGTCTTAGATAAACTGTAATATATCGCAGCGGAAATACCCATACGTTCCTGCCATCCAGCTCGCCTCATGTGCTCCATAATTTGATTAAAACACACTTTCTTTCAACTGTAAGCTGCTCTTTACATACAAAACTAAAAATCACCAATTTCATCTTAAAAAATCCTATTTTCAAATGATGATTCAAGTTATACAATTGAGTTAACAATTTCTGACATTCGAATTTAACATATGTTAAAAAAATTTCCTGCAAAACTAAATTTCAGAGGCAACTCATCACTGCCCTGCATAAACAAATTTTTACGTCTTGATTTATGTTTAGACTCACTTGTTTGTTTTAGACTCTAAACCTATCAGTGCCTTAATGCAGACATATTAAATTCTTTTTGTTAAATTCCCAATTCTGGTGCAGAATAGAGAGAAGAAACAGGCATATTCTAAATACACAGTAAAATCATACATTTTTATACAGACATGCAATTGATCATCAGCAATTATACTGTGATTTCCAGGCAAATTCTTTAATAAATCTATACGAACCATATTTCTATCTTCGTTTATCATTCACAATTAATCATGATGAATTAAATCTTAATAGTTGCAACCAACCTTTATCCGAGCAAATCCCGGGTCAGACCGAGTATTACAAATTTTCAGGTAAGGACGTTCTGGAGCTCTAGAGGCGAGTTGGAGAGCAGGAATGTATGGAGAGTTTCTGTCATGATATATTATAGTATCTGAAACAGATTGATTTATCTATCCTGTGTTTGTAAATATGTTGTAACTCTGATATATTAAAGTTTAATTTGACAAGTTCAGTGTTCCTTTGTATAACTATTATTTATGTGATATTATATTTTGATCCGCTGAGAATGTGTGGCTTCTGTGTTTTGGGGTTTCTGTTTCTTCTTTTTCTTCTTCTATTTCATACCGGAAATTTCGATCCCGAAATATCCAGATAGTTAAGAAAAGAAGAAAAGAGAAAGAAGAAGAAAATAGGAACAAGTCACAGAAACCTCACATTCGCAACGGATCAAATATAACATCAAATAAAATAGCAGTTATACAAAGAAAACTATACCTGTTAATTTACATTTAAAAAAGCTGAATTACATATATACATAAACACTGGACAAAACAATCATGTCCAAATACTACAATATCACAGTGGAAACTCTCCATATGTCCCTATCATCCATGTAGGAACATTCATAAACAAGACCAATTAATCACATTATCTCAAATTAATCAATCAAATTAATTTTCTTCAATCGCTAAGAATCATGCTTACTTATTCATTAACTAGTCACAAACCAGTTAATTAATCATACGCTAAGTATCCATCGGAGTTAATCAACCCTGTTTAATTATTCTTCAATTATACTAAGTAGTTAACCTTTCTCAAATTAATTACACTTATACACTTACTGTAATTAACCTTTAACCACTTCATTAATTAATAAACTAAATTAAGTACACAACTTCTATATTAATTACACTAATTAATTAATATAATCACTTCATTGGTTACTTAGACTTAAATTAATCAATCCTCAATTACTGCCATTAATTAATGATTTCTTAATTACTTCTAAATTTTTTTTGTTAATTATCCATAAGTCACCCTCGATTAAGCTCATCCAGTGATTTAATTACCCTTACGTTCATTCATTAAGTAATTTGTTCCATAATTACTTCCATTCTTCAATTATTTTATAATTTGATTTTAAAACAAATTTTAATTTGTTTGAATTAAAACCAAGGGTGGTTTAAATATTAAAAATTTGGCTTAGTGAGCCAAAAAGTAATTATGTATATGTGTGGATATACAAAGTATCAAAGATGGTTTGAAATAAACTCTCAATATTGAGTTTTAAATTGGAAATGAGATGTGATAACCAAAAGTGATAAGTTTTTGAACTTAATAAGTAGGAAGATTATTTATAAGAAGTTTAAAATTTGAAATGGAAGTTCAAATTGGGTAAGCCAGGCTGCAGAGTTGACGTGCCTGAGAAAATTAGGGGTTGTTTTTATTAGTGGCCGAGGTGGCCGGAGTTGGACCAGTTAGGGTTTTATGCGCCGCTGAAGCTATCGTTGTATTTTCGATTCGTACGAGAATTGTGGAGAATCGGAATGGTTTGCGATGGAGGGGATCAGTGCTAGTGGATGAGGGGATGTTGGGGTAGGGATGGCGAGGGATCTTGTAGGCGAGATCCGGTGGTGTGGTGATTGTAATCAATTAAATGGTTGAGTAAGAAAGATTTGTATTGATGAAATAATTAATTTAATTTATTTTAAATTAATTAAAGATAGACTAATTAATTTAATTCACTTTAAATTAATTGGAGATAGAGATAGTTAATTTAATCCATTTTAAACTAATTATATTGTGATGAAATAATCATTGCTTATATATGAATGGGTGATATTGATCGCCTTGAATGGTTATGGTCTCAGAAATGAGATAAGCAGTGTTATGTGGTAAGAATGCTTGGTTTTACGATTTCAATTGTATAACCTACCACCTCAGATGGTAGCTATAGCTGGCATAATGTAATGGTGCCTATGCTGGTTAAGATTAATATTATACTTTCGAAATGTTTTCCACTATGCACTAATAATAATATCAAATGGTTTTCGCGCATCAAGCATATTTGACTATCATAAGGAGAATTCTTCCCCAAGTCTGCGTTTGCATTGTGTGTGTGACGGGAGGTCTTATGGTAGTTTCATTTTCCAAAAGCATTGCGGATTTCAAAATTTAAATTCTTTTGTTTGTTTTTTTTTATATAAACTGTTTTCGTTTGCTTATATCAGTCCCATGACTGACCCGAAGTTGATTATTCCTTTCCTAAACTCTGGGTGCCCACTATTTTCCACACGGGCAATCTAGAGTTGGGTTTTTCAGATATAGATATCGATTCAGTAGCTTCTAGCTTTCTCTTTGGTATTTTTGGAGGTCTTGAATATTGGTGTCTTTGGTCGGAAGACACTTTCTTACCTGGGTGAAACGAGATGGTGGTTCGAGCTTGTGATTTTGGAGTTGGCTTTGGAGCATTGGATTTGAGTTGCAGTTGTTGTATGGAGCTTTCGTTCCGCTGCTTGTTCATTTACTTTTCCGCTGTAGCATTTCTACCTTGTATCTCTGATATTTTTTCATATTGTATCATTGTTGTATCGAATGTTGTATATCAATGATATCATTCTCGTACTTATTTTAAATGCAGTATTTTATTTATAAATAAGCAGGTGTTAATAGTTTAAAAAAAAGAAGAAGAAAAAAGATTAGATTCAAAGCTTAACTATGTAGTTAATACTTAAAAATGTATTTAACAATTAATTATTATTTTAATTTAGTAATTATGTTAAGATAAGTTATGAAAATTAATTAACATTAAAAGTGTATAGTTAATATTAAATTGACTTCCAAAGTTTTAGAAGATTTCCTTAAAAATGTTAGTCAGGTTTGAATAATTAACATCAATTAATTATTTTAGAAAGTAGTTACAAATAATTACATTATAATTGTAATTAGAGTTAGAATTAATCAATGCTTAAGTGATTACTAAATTTAGAATTAACTACTTCAAGTTAATTTAGTAGTGATAAATAATTAGGAGTAGTCGAATAATTTAATTATGAATTAATAAATGATTAATTAAGCGATTAACATTAAATAAATGGATATTTAAGTTATTAAATAATAATTAAGGTCATTAATTTTTGATTAACGAATAGTTAAATAAGAAATTAAGTTAAATAAATTGATTAAGAAGTAATCAATTGAATGGTGTGTGATAAAATAAGTGATTAATTAAATAATTGTGACTTAATAGTTGATTACGAAATGATTTAATAACTACAAAATTTGAAATAGAATAAGTAATTAATTGTAAATTAATGATTAATTAAACAAGGTTAAGTAATTAATCCTCAAGTAATTGATTAAATTTGAATTAATTACAATAACAATTTAAGATGATTGCTTATGGATAATGGCGTATATAGAATCTCTAATTTGTGAAAATTACTTGGTGATATTCTATGATGTTCCTATGATATTGCTCTTGATATATATATATATATATATATATATATATGATGATTGTGTACAATTTATTTGTGATAAATATTATTTGGATTCAAAGTGTTGAATTAAACTGTTTAAATTTAATCTACAACTTTGCCCTTAAAACGGCATTTGAATTTCGATGCGAAAGGGAGTCGGATTTCAGTTAGTTGTCCGAAACCCACATCGAATTGTAATGATCAATCTCCGTGATTGATAAATTTACTTTATCCATGAATCTGTGAATGAAGATAAGCGTTATGGATTATACCGCTTATTGATATTGATTGAATCTGTGATGATTGATGTTGTGCACTATTGTGTAAAACCCCTAGACCACACTATACACACACAAATATGGATTGCATGCAGGAATCGGTTAACTCGCAGATTTTTAAAATAGTTTTGAGTTTAAATTTTAAATTCAAAAGGTTTGGAAATGGATTGGGTTTTAAGTGAAAAGCTTTTGAAAAGGTGTTTTGAAAATGAAAGTTATTTAAATAACTTAATAAGATTTGAAATTTGAATAACATGAAATCTAAAATATTTTAATTTGAGTTTAAATTCAATATTTAAAAACGGAATTCAATAATTTGGAAATTTTGGTTTAAAAGATTATACAAGTTATACAAGGTATTTACATGTGTTTTTAAACCATTTTAAAAAGTATGGTTTTGAGAGAATTAAACTCAAATTTATATTTGAAAGGCCTTAACTCGTGAGAATTTCCCAACTATGATGAAAAGATTTCATGTTTGAAATTCAATTGTTTTAAAAGCTATAATTGAATCTTTGTGAGAGATAGTTGAACCCTATTTTGAAATCAAACAAAATTTTAAATAGAGTATCTTTTATAAGATTGAAATGGGGATTGTTTTGAAAACTATAAAATGAGTCTTTGATTTAAAGACCGGATGAATTAATCCAATTTGAAAAGGAATTGTTTTGAAAGGCTATTAATGAATCTTTGTCAATGATTGATGAATCTTGTTCTAAATTGAAAGGGTCTTGAAAAGTGAATCTTTTGTTTAAAAGATTTAAATGTAGAAATTGTTTAAACCGTTGAAGATTTTTGAAATGGATCTTTTGTTTAAAGGATGGGAAATGGTAATTTGTTTCAACCATTTGAATGAAAGTTTTTTGGCTTTAAGCTATGATATAACTGAGATCCAATATCCATATGTTTTTAAGTATTATGCTCATTATTCAGTTTAGCCGGGAGAGGACCTTGTGTCATATAACCCATTCCAAATAATGATACGTCGTTATGGATAGCATTTGAAGACCGGTGGTGAAGACCGGGTATTTGCGAGAATGATAGGATGACCTATCGATTGCCTCTGCACCGAGTAGCTACAGTATAGAGATTCCCTAAGTGATGGGAAGTCCGATCGGGATCGTGGATTCCCGAATTTGCAAGGGCTTCTTCGAAAGTGCCTTCTTTTCTGTTCTAACCCGGAACAGACTTGTATGGATGTGTGTCTGACATTACACCTTGAGATGTTAAAGCAGTTCCTATCAAATACATTTCATTTTGGTGGCGGAGATTTATTCTCTTAGCTTAACACCCTACTCCGAGACGTAGGAGCTCAGAGGTTATGTAATTGATGGTTACCAGTAATACATTCCCAATTTGTAATGTGGCATACGAAGTGCAGCTGATCATTTGTTGATCATAGCAAGGCTTTGTGAAAAGCATAGCTTTATGGACGAGACTTCGTCGAACCTCACAACCCAGAATGGTCGAAACAAGAAAGATGCGGCAAGGTTATTTGGGGGTAGCGCCCTCTGAGGGTATGCTCATTTCCTTCTGGATAGAGGTGATATCATGGTGTGGAGCACAAATATTTAACCTATGTGGTTATTGCAAACACATTACTTTGTGGTTGTTGGTAGGCTAATCATTTTCTTCATTTTCTCAACTAAGTTTTCTTCCTTCCTAATCAAATCTGAAAAGAAAATAAAATCAGATCAAAATTAAAGCAATCAAAACCAAATTCAAGTGTTCATCCTGGAAATCAATCAGAATAAAAAGATCTGGATTCAACTTAACATAGTTCAAACTTGAAAGCAGTTCAATATTAAAACATTTTTTCCAGATTCAAAGCATTAGTAACAAAAAAAAATTGAGAAACCAAATTATTTCATCTCAGAGATAAGATCTGAAGAAACAGAAATTTCAAAAGAGATCAAAACCTGAAATGGATTCAAGCAAGCAAAGCTTTCAACCTGGAAACTGAATCAAATTAATAAGGGGGAACTCGAAGTTGTTCTCGAGAAAATTCATGCGTTGACTCGAGAATGGGTTCGTGTATCTTGATGGCATACAAAGTGCTGCTGATCATTTGTTGATCAAAGCAAGGCTTTGTGAAAAGCGTAGCTTTATGGACGAGACTTCATCGAACCTCACAACCCGGAATGGCGGTGATTGTTTCGCCATGGAAGCACCGGAGGACGCCGGTCCGGGAGGAAATGATGCTTGAGGCTCTAGCGAATGTTTGGTCAAAGTGGCGTGATTTCAGTTGGCCAGTGTTGATCATGCGATGCGATACTTATATAAATATTTATAACTATGGTTATAGCTAGCAACCGCCCACATAGCTAAATAAAAAGGGACCTCTAGACAGTGGAAAATCTCGTCCTACTTGGGCATGACCCACTTAACCTTGCTACACCTGCCCTATTTTAGCCGTTCCCGGTTGATAAGGCTTGAAGCTATGATTACCTTTAGTGAACACATCACTTAGAATGCTCATCGTCCACCTGACAATGTTCTGAAAGCATTTAATCCATACAAGTTCATTACGAGTTCGAACGAAACCGAAGGTATTATCTCGTTACACTCATTTTGGAATCACCCTCCGAGTTAACGACAATAACCCTTGCACTTTGAATCTTCGTCTTCACTTGAGATTCATGACCTATCGTTAATTTGGATCGATGTGGTTTTCGAATTGGAAACCCTATCCCGGTCTCATCGGAATCCAAAATGCCATCTTTTAGGTCCAAGTTGTTTCAAGGTCTAAAACAATTCAATTATATGTGTACGCATAGATAGATAACTCGCAAATCACAATTGATAATCCACATTATCATAATAAACAGGTAATCCACATTTTCATTTCAATAGGTAATCCCAATCACCATCACAACAGATAATCTATATTATCATCACATTGCAACCAAGCATTCATAGCACACAACAGATAATCTATATTATCATTTCTGAGATCACAACCATTCAAGGCAATTAATATCACCTATTAATACATAAGCAATGATTTACTCAATCACAATATAATTAATTTAAAATGAATTAAATTAACTATCTCTATCTCTAATTAATTTAAAGTGAATTAAATTAATTTCTTCATATTTAATTAATTTGAAATAAATTAAATTAATTACTTAACCAATATAAATCTTGCTTACTTAACTATTTAGTTGATTACAATCAATTAATTAATAATTCAAAATTAATCACCCTAATTAATCACCCTTTATTAATTATCCTTTAATTGCACTCAACTAATTATCCTTAATTAATTTCACAAATTAATTATTCTCAACCACCTTTAATTACTTCAATTTATTAATTAACTATAATTAATTACATTAATCCTTAATTAATTACATTAATTGATTACCTTTAATCACTTGTCATTAATTAATTAATCTTAACTAATCAACTTTAATTACATCATTAATTATAATAATTAATGATCCTTAATTGTATTTAATTATTTATCTTCCTAAATTAATTACCTTAAATAATTAATTCATAATTATTAATCCCTCTTGATTAACCATATCCAGTAATTAACTAACTTAATTACTTCATTAAAAAAAATTAATTATTTCTTAATTAATTTCATAATTAATCCCTTGAATAATTTCTAAGCAATTATACTCCAAATTACTTCATTCTCAAACATCTTCAATTAATTACAACCGGTAATTATCAATCAGTTACTTTACTAAGTAATGTTCAATTCTTTAATTACATTAAGTAATTATCTTTAAAACATCAAGTGTTTAAAATTAAATAAACTTAATTAATTAAATTAAACATTCACATTTAACACAGTTATTTAACTTAAGTAATTATACTCGACAATTCACAAATGATTATCATTAAAGTAATTAATCTAATTAATTATAAAAATTAATCACATTAATTAATTATTAAATAATCATGGTTAATGACCTTCATTAACCATTCTCTAATTATTTCATTAAGTAATTGACTTAGATTAATCACAAATTATATTATCTTTAATTATCCATTAATTGAAGTCTAATTATTTAATTAATTAAGTGTTAACTGTCACTTAATTAATCCTTAATTATTTAATTTATTAACCTCGATTAAAACTTAATTACTTAATTAATAAATCATTAATAATTAATTAATAATCTAATTAATGATCTTAATTATAAATTGATTAATCCTTAATCAATATTTATTAATCCCTAATCAATTAATTAATTAAATTAAATAATTATTCCTTAATTACCTTAATTACTTAAATTAGTTTCAAACATTAATCTTAATTAATTTAAGATAAAACATTTCTTAATTATGTTTAAAAAAATTTTATTTGAAACAAAGTACTTATGAGCTTACTTTTAAATTTCGTTTTAAATACAAGATTTAAAATGAATATAATTTAAATTTAATCAAAGTTTAAACCATTCAAAACTTTTTTAAAAATTTCAAGGCAAAAAAGTATTTGTCTTAAAAATATAATTCATAAGAATTTTGAAACTAAAATTCATTTCAAAATTTCAATAACTTCAATTTACATTTAGTTTAAATCTTTCAAATTTAAACCTTCTTTTAATTTCAAAAACTGAAGTTCATATTTGATTTAAGATTTCCAGATTTAAATTTAATTTCAAATCTTGCTTATATTTTAAAAACTTCATTTTCTAAAAAGTTCGAACTATTTTACAAAAATAAAGTAATTATTAAGTAAAAGTTTAAAATTCTATTTTTATTTTAAAACTGAGATTTTAAATTTAAACTTGGATTCCAAAATTTAAACTAGGTTTAAACTTTCTTAAAATTTAAAGTAAAGATTAAATAAATAAATTGGATTATAAATAGACTTTAATTTGAAATTTAAGAATAAGTATGTGATGCCCCACCTCTATTCCCACGGTAGCCAAGAACATTATGGTGAATGATGTCAACTAGCACGGAGAATAAGGCTGTTGAGGAGCGACCATCCGTGTAATTGCTTTGTGCGAGCATCGATATGTCAGATAGTATAACATGCGAATCAAGAGGAAATCCGACATACCGACACAAACTCAAAGCTACTACACAGTGGCTATAATATCTTCGGAAACAAATACAGAAATAAACATAACTTAAATCAGTCACAGACATTACATAACACAAAGGCGGAAATAGATATGAATATTACACTAGGAAGTGTGCATCAGAGTAGTGGTCTAAAAAGATCCACAATATCACAAAAGAATAGTTACATGAACTACACAAAAGAATAAGTATACATTATGGAGTCTATATCTCAAATGTATACAACAAAAAAACTACTAATCTAAGTAGTTAACCAAAAGTCAGAGAAATCAATCCCAAGAGAGAAGTCAAGAAGAAGCACCTGTAACATCTCGGTCTGACCCGAGTATTATTTAATAAGAAAATAATAAACGGATCAGTCTAACTATAAATATCAGATGAAACGATACAGAATAAGAGATATGACTAAACACATAATAATCACAATTTCAAGCTGTGATATACATAGGTAATTGAAAATCTACGAGAGATTAATCAATATCACCAAATCTACACAAGAATCAAAGAAATGCCATACTCCTTATTTCGTTCATCAAACCACAAATATTGACGATTTTATCAATGTCAATCACAAAAGTCAATGACACACAAATTCACCTATGCACAAATATTGATAAAACTTATCAATGGAAATCACAAAAATTGGTGAAGCACAAATTCTAGAAATCATCTCAAGAAATCCAGTAAATGACGCACAAATTCACCTATGCGCAAAAATTGATAAATCATATCAATAGAAATCACAAAAATAGGTGAAGAAGAAAATCTGAGAATTCGACACACGAAATCCAGAAATCACAAAAGTCAATGACACACAAATTCACCTATGCACAAAAATTGATAAATCATATCAATAGAAATCACAATAATAGGTGAAGAAGAAAATCTAAGAATTCGACACACGAAATCCAGAAATCACACAAGATAGGGGGAGGCCTATCACACGAACGGGAGCATGAAAACTCACCAACAGCTGTAACACATGAACGAGAAGCTATCTCATGGTAGCTAGCCATTAATTTGACACACGAATGGTCCGAAGACCTGACAAACGAATGGTCCAAAGACCGTGGGTTGCTACCCTACCAATTTGAGTCGAAACTCCACAAAACGGGGTTTATCACCCGCGCAGTCAAAGAGACATCGCACATTGCTAGTCTAAATCACAAAAATGATCGTCATGATCATCAAGAAGTGTCAATTACACTAAGCTAGTAAATATATGAGTTTAGCTTCATGTCCCATAACCACTTGCTTAACTTAAATATTTACGAACAAACTGTAGATCTCCACTATAAAATTGTCACAAGAGATTCAATCGAACAAGTCCAAGAATTAACCGACAAAGTGAACGCAAGCGTTTCATACCACTTGTTTTACTAAGTCGTTTAATTAGATTTCTCATACGAGTGAGGTAAAGGTTTATATATATACTAATAGATTGGAAAACGGTTTTATAAACGAAATTGGTATTAAAATAGTATTAAAATCGTTTGAGAAAAGAGTTTTAATATTTACTACTAGTATAGAAAACCTTTATATTTTTAAAGTGACAAAACACAAAGAAGATTGTAGGAACAATCAATCACTAAAATTCACATACGAAGATGTGAATAAAAAATCCAAAGAAATCGATACCGAATCCATCGAAACGGATATTCACAGAATTCCCAAAGAAAATAAGTCATCAAAGTCAACAACAACTGATAACAACAATTAGGGAAACAACACAAATCGATTAGAGTTGGATATTTAAGCAACAAGGAAAAGCCGGAAAAAATCATCAGGTCGGTCGGCCGGACTCCCTGAGTCGGTCGACCGAACATTAAAACAGAAAGTGCTTAGGCACTTGGAAGCAGGTCGGTCGACCGGACCAGAGGGGTCGGTCGGCCGAACCAGAAACAGAAGTGCAACTGCACATTTGGAAGCAGGTCGGTCGACCGGACCAGAGGGGTCGGTCGGCCGGACCTGTTTCCAGCCTCTTCCCTGCCTATTGCAAATGAGATTCAATCTTGTCCAAATTGCATTCTCTCGAGCAACGACTCTAAGGGATTATGCCAATCGACTACCCGGCCCTATAAGCTCTTCGATGCATCTCCAAAAACATGTTCAAACATAGAAGTTAGGTTTTTTAACGAATTGAACTCAAAACACTAAAAATTGGAATATACACCAATTCAATCCAAACCAAAAGCAAATGCACACGAATAAGTGTTAGGAATTCATACCTAACAATCGAAGATAAATATAAGCATAGATGTGAGATAAAAATCTCACCTTTTCATAAAATCAAACGAGAAGAAGCTTGAAAGCAAATGGAGAATCAACCTCTCTTCAACACAACCCAAATGAACTTGAATCTATGCTCAAAACAAGAACATTCCCAAAATTAGGTTTAGGAATTTCTGAAATTGGTAAGAGGATAAGTTGGAGAAGAAGAAGAGAAGCTTACCAATGGGTTCTTCTTGAGTTTGGAGCTAGGAATTTGATTTGCAAGAGAAACTAGGGTTTTAGAGTTTTAATTTCCAATCTCTCCCACCATTAATGCTAAGAAAACTGAAAAGAGAAGAGAATGAGGGTGAATGGGGAAGAGTGGCTCAGATTTGAGCATAAGTAAAACATAGGGCTGAGCCCAAAAACCAAACCCAAAGTGAAAAGTAGCAAAAATCAACTTTCTCCAAACATATCGAAGTTTATACTCAAAAAGGTCGCAAATGGCATTTTAAACTCAATGGGAGTGGTCCCGAGTCCTAATTCGACCGTATGCAAAAAATAGCTTTTCGGACTAAAATCCGACTAACGATAAAATATTTAAATAAAATATTTAAATATAAAATTGATAAATATGCGGGTTGTTACAAAGTATTTAGAAGAAAATTTAGAATGCTTAAAATTAAATATCATTGAATTGTTTTAATAATTGGATTGTATTAGTTACATTTTTAATTAATTACACTTAGTAATTAATCTTAAATTAATCACATTCATTAATTAATTAGTCACATTAATTAATTAACTAAAATAATTAAGTAATTAACCCTTAATTACTTACATAAGTAATTATCTCGTAATTATCTTTACTTAACTAAGATAAATTTGCCCGTATGGAAAAATTGTGGGCACCCAGAGTTTAGGAAAGGAACAATAAACTCCGAGTAAGTCATGGGACTGGTATGAGTAACAAAAGTAGTTGGTCTTTAAAAACAAACAAATATTTAATTTAAATTGGAAACCGCAATGTTTTTTGGAAAATGAGACTACCATAAGGCTTTCCACCGCACATACCATGCAAACGCAGAATTGGAGGAGATTTCTCCTTATGATAGTCAAAAATACTTGATACGCGAAACCCATTTTTGATATTATTATTATTAGTGTATAGTGGAAAACATTTCGAAAGTATAATATTAATCTTAGCGAGTATACCACATTTCGTGCCTACTATAGCTACCATGTTCAATAGCAGGTTACCACTACATTCCATGGCAGGTTATACAACTAAAACCGTACAGGGCGCGTATTGTTTTGTTTGGATTTTCCAACAAATGGTCGGGCAAATGATTGGCAGGTTATACAAATGTTTGGCGCATAAGATACCTGAGATATGCCACCCCCGGTCCTTTGGGGCCTTTACCCAAGGCGCCTCTAAACCACAAAGCAACAACCACACAGTAAATGAGATTAAAGCCTGCCACATAGGTAAATATCTGGGCTCCATACCATGGTTCCAACCTTTTCCAGAAGGAATGGTCATACCTTAGGGGAGCTACCCTTGAAACCTTGCTGCCACGATTCTTGTTTCGACCATTACTGGGTTGTGAGGCTCGACGAACTCCCATCCACAAAGCTACGCTTTTCACAAAAGCCATTCTTTGATCACAAATGATCAACAAATGATCATCATCACTCAGCAGCACTTAGCATGCCACACTACCAAATTGGGAGTATATCGCTGATAACCTTCAACTACATAACCTCTGAGCTCGTACGTCTCAGAGAAGGGTGTTAAGCTAAGAGAATAAATTCTCCGCCACCAACAGATTTGTATTTGAAACAAATCTGGTTTATATCTCAAAGTGTAGTGTCATACATACAACCATACAAGTCTGTTCCGGGTTCGAACAGAACCGAAGGCACTTCCGAAGAAGCCCTTGCAAATCTGGATAATTCCTAATCAAATCCATACTTCCCATCACATATGGAGATCTCTATAACGGGGATCAACCGGTGTAGAGATCGACGAGTTATCCTTTCGTTTTCCGAAATATCCGGTCATCACCACCGGTCTTCAAATGCTATCCATATCGTCGCATCATTATTCGGACCGGATCATATGACACAAAGTCCTCTCCCGGCTAAACAAAATAATGGGCGCAATGTTTAAAACATATGGATATTGGGATTTCAGTTAAGTCACCACTTAAAACCCAAACTTTCTTTTCAAATGGTTTAACAAATTACCATTTTCAAATCTTTAAACTAAAAGATTCACTTCACAAAGTTCACCCAGATTTCACGAACATTCTTCACAGTTTTTCAAATCAATCTCCTTTTCAATTTGGATTAACTCATCCAATCTTTATACCAAGTACTTAACTTGTACCTTTCAAACCCGTTTCTAATTCAAATCTTTTATATAAAAGATACACCTTTTAAACTCCTCTTCGATTTCAAAACAAGGTTTAATAATCTTTCCCAAAGGTTCATTCATAACTTTCAAAACAATTCACAATTTCGTTTCAACTTTTCAACACAAATTAGAAACCGTTTCCTCATTTTAGACTTAAAATCCTTTAAAATGGTTTAACCCATATATAACTAGTGTAACATGTTTAATCCCTAGTTCCCAAACATAGAATTAAATTTCAAATTTTGAATTTAAATTTAAATCAAATTGTTTAAATTTCAAAACATTATCAAGTTATTCAAAAATAAATTTTATCTTGAAATTCCATTTCAAAAGCTCTTCACATTTAACCCGATTCCATTTCCAAACCATTTGAATTCAAATTGTCTATTAAAAAAATCATTTCAAAAATCTGTTACTTAATCGATTTCCTCATGAAATCCATATTTGTGTGCGTATGGTGTGGTCCAGGGATTTAACACAATAGTGCAACATCATTCAATCATCAGTGATTCAATAATATCAATATCGATAAGCGGTATGATCTATGACGCTCATATGATCTATAACGCTCATCTTTCATTCACAAATTCACAGATAATATTTAAATGTATCACAAATAAATGAATAAATTATACACAGCTCAATCTACAGAACAAAATAACACAGATCAAATAGGACAATCAATTCAAGGCATCTCATACAATACAATCATTCATAAGTAAGGTCAAGCATGCAATAATCATTTGTAAGTAGGATTAATTAATTCAATTTATTTCCAATTAAATAAATTACTTATGAATTAATTATCCAATCCTGATTTATTAATTACAAATCATTTGACATAAATTAATTTATCAAAAACTATCATTAATTATTTTTAATTAATAAATTATTCCTAATTAATCGTATTAACTTCTAAACCAATTACATAATTAATTAACTACTTAATTAATTTTTTAAGAAATTAAACCTTTAATTACTTACCATAAGAAATTACACTTGCACAATTTCATAAATGATTATCATTAATTAATTAATTTAATTAATTTTTAAAATCAATCACATTAATTAAATTATTTTAAATAGCCTTAGTTAATGACCTTCATTAGCAATTAAAATTTCTTTAATTACTTTTCTAAAGAAATTACTTACATTAATCGTTATTAATTAAAATTGATTAACCATAAATAACTCACTAATTAATCCTAATTATTTAATTAATTAAGTGTTAACTGTAACTTAATTAATTCTTAATTATTTGATTAATTAATTACTAATCATTAATTAAAAACTCAAACCTTATTTAATTAATAATCCTTAATTACTAATTTATTTATCCTAAATTAATTAGCTTGAACCTTTATTAATTATTTTAACTCTTTACTACTAAATTAATGAATCTAAATCATTAACCATCCAATTTTTTAAATTAATTTAATAATTACAAATCATTAAATCTTCATTTATTTAAAGTTAAAAACATTTTTTTATTATTAACGATCAAATTATCATTAACAAGGTATGTAAAAACAATTTAATTTCAAATTTTTAGTTTAAAATTTCATTTTAAATTTAAGATTTAAAATGAAAATAAATTAACTTTAACAAAGTTTGTAATAATTTCAAAACCCTTTTATTTCACAAGTTAAAGAACTATTTACCTTATAATAAAAGTTTAAAGAATTCAAAACCCAGTTTCATTTTAAATTCAAATTAATTTAAAAATACGCTTAATCATTCAAATTATTTAGAACAATTTAAATTCAAAAACTTCTTTATTCCAAAACGAAGACTCAAATTTAGATTTAATTCTAGATTTAAAATTAAGTTTAAATCTCTATTTTTATTTAAAATTTACTTTTAAATTCAAACTATTTAAACCCTTTAAAGTTGTTACAAATAATTAAAAAAAATATTTTATTGAAAAACTGAGATTCAAACTTCATTTGAACCCAAACTAAATTTTTATTTAAACTTAGTTTAATTATCTGTTTCACATTTTAAAAATCCAGGTTTAAAAATTCTAAAACTTACGGGTTTTAAAACCTGTAACTTACTTACCCGAGCCATACAGAAATTTCCCGAGTCAAAAGCAAATAAACTCGAGCCAAACCCTAAATAACTCGAGTAAAACTCGGGTAACTTTTCTCAGTCTAAACCAAAATTATCAAAACCTACAAATGTTCACCATGCACATGCACGGAGGTTCTGGATGTTTCTGATCATCGACGATGATCTTCCCATGTCGACTAGCAATACCAAACCCAAACTCAATCACCCAATTACCTCCAACTCGTCTCGAAATCGAATTCAAGTCTAATCCAAAACCAGGAAACACAACAGGTCCACCCCCTCAAAACCAAAAAAATGAATTGTACACGAAATTCCCACCATCGAAGTGCCTCCACCTTCGGCCACGGTTTTATCCACATTCAAGCTACCTTTTCCCGAAGTTTTGCAGCACTCGATCCACCATAGGAATTATACCGATCAAAATTTCCAAAACACCCAAAACTAGTGTGATGACCCGGAATTTCTAACAAATTAAATTTGAATAATTAATCGATTTCAAAATATTTAAAAGTTAATTTTAACTTGAATTTCAGGATATCAATATTTACTTGATAATTAAATCATTAAATTGGATAGTTTAAATATTGAATTTAATAATTGAAATTGGATAAATTGTTAAATACGAGATGCTAAGCCTGTTTAAAATAATTTGAAGGCTTATAAAACCTATAATGATGACACTGGAGATAATTGAATGGTTAAAATTTAATTTAAAGGTAATTTGTTCAATTTTGATAATATATTGTTTAAATTGGAAATTAAAAGTAGCCTTCCGAGGCACAGTCTCGGAATTAGATGAAACCAGTTCCATTGGATCCATAATAGTTAGTTATTATCGGATTCCAATTTTCGTAGCAATCGGAGTCGTCGTTTGACCCTGGCATCTCGAAACGCGTAGAACTATTTTTATCAATTTATTTTAAAATTGATCGTTTACTTACGTAACTCACGCGTACGAACAAATCAGCCTCTGAAACACATTCTATTGTGTTCGAAATTTTATATAACAAGCGATGGGGCATTTCGAAAGTCTTATATAAGTAAATAATAATGAGAAAAAAAGAAGAAGGGGAGGGGGTTTAAAATAAATTGGCAAAGATATTTAACAGCACAAGATATTTTATAAGTCAACAAGCGTACTCAGGATGCCTCCCACCATCTATATCATTCCCATCCCTTTTTGTTCGAGAAACAGATAAAATTCCTCCCAAGATGACAAATGGCCGAAGCCCTTCATCAAAATTTAAAAAAAAAATCGAGTGAAAATGGCGTCGCGCTTCTCTCTCTTTCGGCCCTTTTTGTCTTCGACGTCGATCTCTCATAGCAGCGGCATCGCGGTGTCAACTCTGTTAGGGAAGAAGAAGATACGTGGAGAGAGGAGCTGATTCGAGCGCCAGTTCTCGTGGCATACTCGTGCTCGAGCTCGCGTATGAATGATGAAGGTGGCGGCTTCAAGAATCACGACTGAGCACGCGAGGCTTGTAAGGAAGTGGGGTCCGTTCGAGTTCGCGAGGTCGACGTCGCATCGGGAGGTTGGCGACTGCTGTTGGGTATGCTGCTTTTTCTTTTCGAATTTGTATGTTTATATATAACAAAAAAAAGAAGTAGAGAAGAAACTGATAGATGAATAGTTACAGTAAATTTTGAAACTTCAGAGTATAAAAATATATGGATATACATATGCAGTTAAGTAAAGAGTTTCAGTAGTAAGGATTTTGAAAAAATATGTTGGAATTCATTAGGTGGACCTATTCAGATTTTGTTGATATATACAGTTTCAAGAAATTAATTATATATGATGATTTTGGGCAAATATGAAAATATCGGGATGTCATAGAGCTATTTGAAATTATAATTATACATATAAAACCTGAATGGTTGTTTAAAAATAAGGTATTTTAAAAATCTATTTATTTAATAAATTTTGTAACTTCAAAATTTATTGAATAACATAATTAGTTATTTTAAATAAGGTGTTATAGTGAATAATCTGATCAATAGCCTACTTAATTTATTTTAGTTACAAAAAGGGTTTCTAAAAGGAAATGTTAGTTAAAAAAATAAATTATTAGTTTAAAGTAAATTTATTAAACGATAAATGATTATTCGATTTGTTCGAATATTAATAAATCGTATGATGTTTACACAAGGATCAAAATCATGAAGAACAAGCAAGTTTGGGATGGATTGCAAACAGCAAAATAAAGGTGAGTAAATCTCACTCTATTAGATTTCTATTTGAGTTTAATGGTTAAATTAAAATATTTGATTGAATGATTTAATTGATTTGATTTGCACTGTGAATTGATGATTTGGTAAATTTGGTATTGGATGGTTCTCGAGTTAATGGTTGCTTAACTCGAAGTATTGGGAATTTTAAGTTGTTTTAAATTTAAAACAATACATAAGAAAATGTTTCTGTTTAAAAGTTACTAATGACTTAATGATTTGTGATACATTAAATTAGTAGGGTAATTAAAATGGATAATTAATTAATCCAATAAATTAATGATTTGGGTTATTTAACTTAGTAATTAACGAGTTGAATAAATAAGGAATTGAGTTGTAAGTTAATTAAATAAGTAAAAGGAATTCAGAATAACCATTTGATGGTGTGATAAATAATTACTTAATGTAAGTTATAAAATATAATTACTTGGTGAAATTAATCAAGAGATTAATTAAGATAGTTAAGTAAGAAGTAATTCATTTATGAATAAAGTAAAATGAAAGATAGTTAAATTACAGTTTAGGATTAATCGGAAATGGTTAATACTGTGGTCTCATTCGTATAATGAAATTTGATTAGAATAAATTAAAATATAATTGAAAATATTTAATTTATATAATTAATGAAGTAATCAAAATTGATTAATTAAGATTGATTAATCTATAATAAGTGACTTATGATAAGTTAATTAGTTTAAGCAATTAAGGATTAATGTAATTAATGAATAATTAATTCATGAAGAAATTAAGATTTCTTAATTATCTCGGTTGAGACTAATTAATATTGTGAAGTTAATTTAAGAAAATTACTTGAATGCAATTGAAAGATAATTAATTCAGGGTGATTAATTAAGATGAATAATGATGGGTTGACCAATTAATTGATTTGGAATTAATTAACGTTAAATGAAGGAATCTAGGTGATTGAGATTTGAAATTCAATTTGAATCAATTGAATTGATTTGTATGGGATTAAGCTTTTCTTAGGGATGATGGAACGGTATTGGATGTTTTGAATGAGTTGATATCTCTAATATGAAATGTTGTGAATTTCATTTGAATAACTTGGGTTAGGATAATATGAGTCTCGAAGAGACCAGGGTCGGGTATTTGTAAAATAACCGAAACCACTTCAAATATCTATATATTGACTTGTGAAATCAATATACTAGATTGAAATGATTTAAGTAGATTGGAATATTTATCTAAGTTTTGTATATAGAAATTGATATGTGAAATAAATGTTGTCTATCGAAAATTGTGAATTGGTCACATTGATATAAGTTGTTTGTTTTGGTATTCCATGTTAGATGGTTTACTCATTTTGGTTTCCAGCCTGACCCGTGTGTTACATTGGTGTAATGCTCGGGTCAGACCGAGTATTACAAATTTTCAGGTAGGTACGTTCTGCAGCTCAGGAGGCGAGCTGGATGGCAATACCGTATAGAGTGTTCCGCTATATTTATATTATTATTAATCTGAGACTTGATAATTGTAAATATTCAGTGACTATATATAATGAGAAACTTTGATGTATATAAAATGTAATCAACAGATATAGTATTCTTTTGTGAACAGTTATTATTTATTATTATATTTTATCCGCTGCGAATGTGAGATGTTGTTGATTTTTGTTCTTCTTTTTCTATCTCTTTCTTCTGTTTCATAACTATCTGGAATTTTCGATTTCGAAAATTTCGGGTCGTTACATTTGGTATCAGAGCTGAAAGGTAAAGCAAGAACCTTGGCTCTGGTGGGGATTACTCATTAAACAGAGTCTAAAGTACTCTGGAATGAGTTGAGTGTATACATATGAGTGCGTACTTGTTATTTGCTTATATAAAATTTTTAAATGATTTTATAAAAAATATTTTTTTTTGGATATATAAAGCAATATTTCATTCTAATAAATATTAAGGTGATTGGTTATTAAATTATTGGAATTAAAATTTAGAAGTAATATAATACAACCAAATCGAAATTTAATTAATTGAAAATGAAATTCTAAAATTAGGATTCAAGAATTAAATTATCTAAAAGCTTTAAATAAATGTAAGTTTGAAATGGGATTCAAACTGAAATTAATCTTGAAAATATAGAAATAAGAATAATATAAAAAGGAAATGGGACTTGTTGCAAATAATGGATTTTTTGAAATTTGATTTGAATTTAAACCAAAGGTGGTTTACAATTTTAAAACATGGCTAGGAGGGCCAAGAAATAAATAAATATATATATGTGTGTGTGTGTGTGTGTGTGTGTGAATATACATGATATCAAAGATAATTTGCAATAAACTCTAAGAGGTTGAGTTTTGATTTTCCCCTGAAGTGTGATGTAAAAACCCAAAAGGATATAAGATTTTAAGAAGGGAGACTATTATTGTGAAGTTTAAGGATTTAATGAGGTTGATTGGATTAAATAAATTGGAATTTAACTTTGGAAACGTTAAATAAATGTAGAGCAAGCAACCTGAATTGAAAATTTCAAGATGAAATTGGAATTTAACTTGGAAAGTTAAATGGTTGGTTTGAATTGGGAATTTGTGTAATCTTGAAACGGAATTGAGATTTAAAAATTGAAAATGGATGGACATTTTAAATAAATTGGATGGTATCGTCCTATTGTTAGTGAAAATCTTTAAATTGAGAATGGTATTGTATAAATAAAATAAATTTGAATGATTGAGTTTATAAATTAAACAGTTTAAGAACTGGCTTCAAACTGGAAGGTAAAATTGAATAATAAATTAAATTCTTAAAATAAAATTGTATTGAATTTTTATTTGAACCTTGAAATACATAAGTAAAGATAATTTAAAATGGAATTTTGAAAATTGAACTCAGAAATTAAATTGTTTAAGAACTTTAAATAAAGGTTATTTTGGTTTAAAGAGTGAAACCAACCTTTGAGAAATCTAACTCGAATTTATATAATTCGAGGTGAGTTAAAGTTGAAATTTAAATTCCATTAGTACAAATGGAATTTGGTTTGAATTAAGTGGAATGTAAGTTGAATGGTTGGGGAAGTGAACAGTTTGACTCATGACTATTTAAAATGAATTGTTTTAATATAAATTTATTTTCTAAGCTATTAAATATATACAACCTTTCTTTTTAAAGCTAACTTATTTTATATTTGTTTTATCATTAATTTTGGTGCTATTTAACTATCTTTCAACTATTTTATAAATAAATTATTAATTTCCAACTATTTTGCAATTATCTAAAATTTGTGAAACTATTTAACTATTGTCTGACTATTTTACAATTAGTTAACTATTTTATAGCTATTTTGCAAACTAATAATTATTTTTCAACTACTTATCTATTTTTAGAATTTTCAAGCTATTTTCTAAACACGAACTGGTCGGAGTTCAAACTGTTATTGATTAAATACCCAACTGAGATAAGAATTGAAATGATAATCCAAATGGGGATTAAGATAAATGTGAATAAGTGAATGAAAATTAAGTGAATGTGAGAAGAAAGGAAATTGATATTGGAAAGAGTAATCAAATTTGAATATTTGAGTTTGAATGAGCAAAGTTATATATCTTTGTTATAAAGATAAAACTTCCCTTGTTGAATCTATTGTTGGAAGAGAAAGGATTTTGGAAGTGTGGAGTATAAAAGGAATTTTATACGAGTTTAAAGTGATCCAAAGTTTTAAAATTTTATATCTTAATATATATAAAAAAAGGATCTTATGAGGATTTTAGAAAGGGTTTAAAGAACCTTTGGATTTCGAAAGGCTTTTGATTTTGGGTTAAATCAATATTTAATTTGGAAAGCCTGATTTGAGAATTATTGGTTTTAGGATAATCGATTTTGTGTAAAGGAGATTTTTATGAGATTCATACTAGGTGTATGATTTGAAAGATACTATATGTGTATAGTATAAAGTGTTTTGATGATGGCTCTGGGGAAAAAGGCGCTTCCTTGAAATGAACTTCTCAGGAGTGCCACTGGGTGGTGCTTCCTTGAGCCCCAAGGGGAGGTTCTAAAGTTGATCCTGTGAGGAGTATACGAGTTGAGTATACCATATCGTAAGTCGTGTGTGCTGCTGAGAGCCAACAGTCTGCGTTTGATTTTATATCGGGAGACTGCGACCTATGGTATAACATAGCGAAAGTCGTGTGTGCCGCTGAGAGCCAACAGTCCGCGTTTGATTTTATATCGGCAGACTGTGACCTATGTAGGAGTGGAGAAGTTTCATTTCGACAGCGAAATCAGAGGCCGCGGAGAGCCTGCAGTTACATGGACTTTTGCTGTGACGGCAGCGTAACCCTGGATGTCACTGTGATCTGTTGGGTGGGATCCATGGCGTAATTGAGAGGCCGCGGAGAGCCTACAGTTACATGGACTTTTGCTGCGACGGCAACGTAACCCTGGGATTTAACTGTGACCATGGATGGGGGTGATGATTTCCAGAGCATTCTCACCAAAGATATTTCCTCTATATTTTCAGAAACTGATTTCTATAATTTCAATAAAAATATTTTCAAAAATATTTTCGCTGAATGTTGAGAATGAGTCTGCTAAGTACTTATAGATTTTCAGTTCTACGCCTGATCAACGTATGACTGAATTTCTAGGAGAACAAGGATGGACTGGTTGAGACATCGAGTTATAAAAAGTATTTTTTTTATAAAGAGTTATTTTAATAGTATGATGTGAATTTAAAAGCATTTCTAAAAATTTTAAATAAAGATATTGGAATTTTGGAAAATAAGGAAACCCAAACAAGAATTATAAAATTAAATTTGAAACTCAGGACATTTAAGAAGCGATTCTTTGTCATTAAAATCGAATATTGATTTAGAAGTTGAAAATAAGCTAATTGGTTAAATAATTGTTTGATTGAATATGTTAATAAAATTTAACTTTGGTAAATAAATGGATTGTAAATTAATAATTGAGTTTGGAAATGAATTCAAATTCTAAATAGAACTCGACTTGGATTTAATAATGAAATAAATTAGAAGAGATATTGTAAAATAAAAATAAAATCGAGTTGGATTTGAAATGTGATGGTTTGAATTAAAAATAAAATTCAAGGGTGTAACTTAAGTTCGATGTTGGAACAAATTAAAGTAAATTAACTTAAGTTTAAAATTTATGGAAGTTTGGCTTTGAATAAGAGTGGAAGCCCATTAAATAAAAACTTGGATTAAATTAATTTGAAAATGGTTATTAATTTATAAGTTTGAATGTGCTAAGCTTAATAAATTGTTTTGAATGAATCCAATGTGGGGATGGGATAAAATGAAATGAATGGTTGATTAATAAATTAGAAATGAAATAAAATTAAATTCAGAATGAGTTGAAATTTATTTGAAATTGTTATAAACTAAAATAGATACTTTATTAACCGAATATCGTCGAAATTGCATAAAATGGTTATCGCTCTATGAGTTGATAGAGATTTAAATAAAATTGATTCTGGATCATTTGGAGTAAATATGAGCTTGTTTGGATTAAAATCAATTGAATATAAGAAATTGAGTTACAAGTCATTAAAATTGAATGAGATGGCATATGAATTGGTTTAAAGCAACTGAATCAGCTTTAAAGTTATATAAGTCGCTTATGGAAAGCGTTTTGGTGCTTGTTGTTTATGATGTACATGTGTTTAACTATTGAATATAAGTGAAATGCTTGTGATTTGCTATTAAAGTAAATGAAATGCTGATAAATACTCTATATATGGTACTTACATATTTAAATTGAGTAAGTACAGGTACTTGAAGGCCATTTGGCTGATTTGGATTGCGCTAATTGCTTAAATTAATAAGCTGCTTGCTTAAAATGCTAAATAAGGTACGCCTACGCAATAAAAATAGGAAATATGAACTGTTTTTGCTTTTTCCGACTGTGTGGGTCGATGTATATATATTTATATCTCTTGTCAAATTGTAAAAGCTCCTCCGTACAAACGAGACTCTGCCAAAAATTTTCGAAAATTTTGGGAGTTAGAAAATTTTTGAAAATTTTCGTTAGCGGCAAAACGATTACAAATTGGGAATTAAAGTAAATTTATATATGAAACTAATGTGAATCATTTATGAATGGAAGATGAAATTTAATATTGAGGATTGAGGATAAATTGAATTCATATGGAAGTGGGAAAATAACCGGCAAGTTACAGCCTTCCAAATCTTTGAGATTTCCATAATTACTCAAAAACTCAAAATAAGTTCAACCCAGATATACATCATCAAATCCAAACTAAATATCTTGATTTTAGTTTTAAAAATCTAGTTTTTGATTAAGAAATCATTTTATAATCCTGAATCATGATTTACAAAGTTTTGAATTATGACTTGTAGTGAATTTCCTTTGATATTCTTGATTTCCAGGGTCAATACAAAATACTTTTAACATGAATAAATATTTTAACTTCAATCCTTGATATAACAAACCTATTCTTGATTTAGCAGATATGCACACATCCACATCCATCCATATATATATATATATGTGTGTGTGTGTGTGTGTGTGTGTGTGTGTGTGTGTGTGTGTGTGTGTGCAAACTTACTCATTTATATTCACACAAACCATACTTATCACGGGCATCAACATGCAATTTATACTTATAATTAAGTATTTTTTTTTAAAAAATGTTACACACCTTGCTTCAGAAGAAAGAACAGAGTCTCTACTTGAAACAGGCTTTGAATTTCTAGTTGAAATCTTGCTTCTTTGATCTTTTGGTTTGTAGTGATTTGTTTTGTTGTTTTGAACCGAGGTTTGTTTAAGTTTTTTGGTGATGTTTACTTCAGTTTTCTTAGCTCTGAATGAACGAAACTGAGATGTGAGAAGTTGATATATAGGAAGGAAAGCTTACAGGTTTATTATTATTTGTTTGTACAATATCAGAGATTTTTATTAGCAATTGGAGGCTGAAATTATTTATGGTGGCTGATATTTTCTTATTTCGGCTGATAGAAAAAAATGATGTGCTAAGATACTTTCGTGTTAGTTGTTGTTGTCTTGTTTATAGACATTTAGATTTTTTTATGCTTGAATATATTTTTGTATCTTCCTATACAAGCTTTGCATACAAGTTTACTTGTTTCTTAATCATATTTTTGTGCATATCCCTTTAATTATTTGTACATAAATATCTAGATGTTTATTCCTTGTCGTTCAAGCCCGCATACTTATCTTTCTTTTGTTTATACATACTTGAATATACTTTATTTTTTCTTTAGTCTTATTACTTTGTCTTATGCTTTGTAATATAAATGAGATTCTATATTTATTATGTTGTTATATTTTAGCTAATGTGTTAACTTTATGTTTTAAAATTTATCTTATATATCTATTCATAAGTTCAAATTATTTTTTTAGACCATTTACTTAAAATTCAAATTCAAATGATTTCACACATTTTATTTAAATTTGGAGAAACTCAAATCGATTAATCAATTAATTTCACAAATTTTTTAATTCAAAAATTAAATTAATTAGCATTTTAAACTAAATAAATATCTGGGATCATTACAAATAAGTTTGCAGTAACCACATAGGTTAAGTATCTGGGCTCCATACCATGATATCCCTTTTTATCCAGAAGGTGTGACGACCCGGAATTTTTGAGCATTTTAAATAAGGAATATTTGATTGATTTTAAATATTCAATAGAGTAATTTTAACTTGAATCACGAATATCACAAATTATTTGATAATTAAATTTTTGGATTAAATATTGGAAGTGGAACTAAATGTTGAATCTGAAGTTTTAAACCTGTTGAATATAATTTGAAGGCTTGTAAAATTTATATTGATAACACTGAACATAATAGAAATTGTAAAATTGAAATTAGCAGTGGTTTGTTCAGTTTTGAAATTTTATCGTTTAAATTGAATTTAAAAATAGCCTTCCAAGGCACAGTCTCAGAATTCAACGAAACTAGTTCCATTGGGTCCGTAATATTTTATTATTATCGGATTCCTAATTTCATATTAATTGGAGTTCTCGCGCGATCGTACGAGATAAAAACGCCTAGATAATAATTATCGATTTAATTAAAATATCTTTTCAAATCACAGCTGAAATCTTTTTGAACAAGCCGACATCCTTTCATATCGTGTTTCTTTTTTTATAACAGCACACATAAGTCAAATCATGTTTTCCCAGTCTTCTTTTTAAATCGCAAGCTTCAGACGAAAATTTAATTCATGGCCGATGCTTCCATTTGAAACCAAATTCGGTTTATGGCTGGACAAATTTACCTTCCCCAAACATTTTTCCTAAATCAATTCGATCCTTACCAAATCGTGTTTTCCCGGTCTTCCTTTTAAATCGCAAGCTTCAGAGAAAATTTAATTCATGGCCGATGCTTCCATTTGAAACCAAATTCGGTTTATGGCCGAACAAATTTACTTTCCCCAAACCTTTTTCCTAAATCAATTCGATCCTTATAAAAAACAAAAATGGCCGCAGTCAATTGCAATATATTCTCGTCCAAAAATCAAAACCCTTTTTTTCTTTCCTCAAGCGAAATCGAATTTGATGGAATAGAGAACGAACTCGACTCGTTCGAAGCCGATGGGTGGAGTTCGAATACGAATCGAGATCAGGGTCGTGGAACGGCTTCAAGCGAGGCATTCGCGAGCAGGTATTGGGTGTGAGGTTGGGCAGCAACGCAAGAGAAGGGTCGATTTGGGGATTTCTGCATCGTTGGCAGCAACCGCGAGCATGGGAAGGACATCGGCGATTAGGGTTTAGTCAGGTTGAAGGTGGTGATGGTGGCTTGTCCGAGTCGCATGTTTGTATGAAGGTGAGGTATTCGTTTTTATCTCTCAAATAGAAATTCAATTCAATAAACAGTGTAGTATGAATGTTTATAGGAATATATAGCTATATACTAATATTTAGCTTACTGTTAATTTTAAGAATTGCTAAATATTGATTATGGTGTATATATATACGTCGTTATAAAATTTATGTTTGGTCAGAAAAGAAGATATATATACCTCTTTTCATTACCAGTTAACGTTAAAAAAAATAGTCGAGGTGTATCGTTTAATAGACCAAAATTTTAGTTACTAGGAGATTATTTAAGGAAGAATTAGTTAAAGTTTAAATCATTTGCCAATTAAAGTTATTCTATGGAAATTAATTATTAAGTTAATTCAAATATAAATTAAGTGTATAATGTTATACAAGGTTCAAAATCATGGAACAGGCTGGAATGGAAATGAATGAGAATGGACTGCAAATTAAATAAAAGGTGAGTTAATCTCACTCAGCTAATTTCAATTTAAATTTAAATGATTAAATTTAAATAATTGTTTGAATGGTTGAAATTGATTGATGTGCTATAGTGTGGTATTTTCTGGGATTGGAATATTATGTTGTGCTAACATATATGGATGTCGGAAAAACGGGTTGGAGGGATCCAACTGGATCCCTCAACATTTATTTAAATTATTTAATACCTGCATTTGTGATTATATTGATATTCTATGATGAATTATAGTGGAATATTGAATGCTACGGTTTGATTGGATATAATTGGGCATAATGAATTACCATAAAAATATATAAACTGAATTTTGGAAAGAAAATAAAAGAAGTGGATTGTAAGTAAAACAAGTATAGAATGACTTTAAAGAATGAATATAAAAAAGAAGTAAAGTGACTTTAAAAATTCTAATAAACAAATCTTTGATACGGAAAGGGAAATTTGAATTAACTGAGAGTTAATAAATTTTAGTCTTCAGTGTTATTTTCAAAAAGAACAAACCATTTATTTGAAAGTTTAGATTTTAATTATGGAAAGGATAAAGAAGAAATAGGGGAAAATCTGGAATTTGTATATTTTAGTTAAAAGTTTTAAAATCCAATGGAAAATAATAATAACAACAATAATTAAGTCCATACTTAATGAATTCTGAAATGATTTGAGTAATTAAAGAAATTTATTTCAAAATGAAGTAAATTGGAAATCACTTTGGAAATTGATTTAAGTGTTTGAAATAGGATATTTGGAAGAATAAGTTCAAGGTGGGAATTTATTAAAGGAATGAGAAAAAAAATTTGTTTAAAAATCAATAGTGGTTTATTTTTAAAGGTTGTGAAGAGAAGTATATTTCTCTGGATAGCCAAGTACGTTTTCAAAGTAAGCTTTTAAAACAAAATAAAGGTTTTAATGTTATTTACAAAATATGTTCTTGGAAATTTATTATTTCTAAATGTTTAAATTTTAAAGTAAATATTTATTCAAATCTATTACCGTAGTTATAATTTATAAAGAGTGACTTAGTAATTCTGTTTTAAAGGTGAAAATCTAGTTTATATATTTATAAAGTAACCTTATTTTCAATTATTCATATAGTATATATTTTTAATCAATTATTGAAGTGTTTTAATTTAATTATTTCAAAGTAAATTCTAAAGTAAGTAATTTTCTAATCTATTATCGTAATAATTATTTAAAGAATGATTTGGTCTTTTGTTTAAAGTATTACTGTAAATTAAGTATTAAAGTAAATTTTCCTTAATTAAATGTTAAATATATTTTACAATAAAGTGTTTTTAAATTATTTTAAAAATCTAAAATTTGTGCTTGGTGATTCCAGTGGGAATGAAAATACTTGGAATTTATTCTGAGAAAAAGGAAGATAGTTTGAAAACTATTTTCAAAGAGATTTGAAAGTGAGAATATATCTTGTAATGATATTTTGAGATAAATAAATAATTGGGGGAAATTATTTATTGGTTGGTGGATGTTTATGCATATTAATTGATTGTTAAATAACCGACTATCATTATTGGACAATGCGTTGATCGTTTCGAAGAGACCGGGATCGAGATTTATTTCTCGAAAACCACTTCGATCCGGTTTGTACGTTTCATGGAAACGAGTTTGGATTCGAAGATGGAGCAGTGAAGTGCAAGGGCTAGTCGCTACTAATCATAAGGATATTTCCAAAATGGATGTAGTAGGAATAGTGCCTTCGGTTCCGTTCGAACCCGGGACAGACTTGTATAGATGAATGCTTTCGTAAACAAAGTCAGGTGAACGATGGGCATTCTAAGGGATATATTCTAAAAAGGTAACGCTTAGCCTCAAGCCTCATCAAATGGGAATGGCTGAAAATCAGGGGTTATGCAGCAAGGCTTCGTGGGTAGCCCCCAATGGAGGGTGAGGTTTTCGCTTTCTAGATGTCCCTTTTATTTCGGCTTAGTGGGCAGTTGCTGATCCCAACCGCAGGGTGATCTTGCTCGGGACTGTCCAGTAAGGGATGGTTCCGGTCTTGTGTTGCAGTGGAGTTAGGGTGGCTCCTCGGTACGCTGATCTAGACCAGGTACTGTGACAGGTGGTACCTCAGTGCCTAGCCACTAGTTGGAATCCATTTTCCCTACGCGCTCGTACGGTTTTGATTGTGCCCAACTATTGCTGAAACTTGAGATGCAAACATTTCAGCTAGATTCTATTTTACATTCTGTAGACACTATTATAATATCAGAGGACTTTAATAAAAATTGTTTTAGCTATCGTAAGGTAAAAACCCGACATGTTTATTTGTGGCGTGGTCTTACGAGATGCCTTTGTTTTCAAAGAATTTTTGAAACTTTAATAATTAATTGAGTGTGATTTTCTCACGCTGGCATTCCAAACTGACTAGGGTGTTATTTAACTGTAATGCTCAGGTAAGACCGACTATTATAGGATACCTGAAATGCTGTGGAGCTCAGGAGACGATCTGGATGACGATACATATTTCGTACTTGTTTTATATATATATTCCGCTATTTGAGTTGTTGAGTATCCATTGTATGATATTGATGTTGAGCTGTGATTGATGCACTCTGATGATGTAATATATAAACAGAGATATTTGATGTTGAGTAAAGATTATTTATTATCTATTATATTTTATTCCGTTGCGATGGTTAGATTCTTTTATTGTTTTCTATTTTCTTCTTCTACCTCTTCTTCTTTAACCCAAATGGCTCGTATTTCTGGACAACTTGAGTTGATTTAGGTAGAATAGTGTTAACTCAAGGTGTATGGATTTGTGGGACGTTACAGTTGGTATCAGAGCATAGGTTGGAGATAACCTTGGCTCTGGTGGGAATTACTCATTTAAATTAGATTCTGTAGTGCTCTATAATGAGTTTGAGCGTATAAATAGATACAAGCGCATATTTGTTAGTGAATATAAATTGTTTTAATATTGTGTTGATTGGTTTATTGAGTGGCATATGAACCTTCGTCGGCACAGTCTGGACAACTGTATTGAAGGGGTTTCTAAACACTTGAATAGAACAATCGACACGATATTGTTTTAAATGTGGGTGAATGAAATAATTTTACCCAAAAATATATTTTGATATAAACAAAAGTTTTGTATACTATTTTAGCTAATATATGGTTGCTTAGATGTTAATTGGATGTTAGGAATGATAATATTAAAAGTATTATCATTGTTAAGTGAAAATTTAATTAGAAATTGAAAATATAACCAAAGTTTAAGGAAATAAATTCATTATAAAATGAAATTTATAAGTATGAATTATAAATGTAATTTATAAATTAAAATAAAATCAAATGCAAATTTGTGTAAGCATAAACTATACAAATGAATTATAGTTAAAATTGATTTAAGCAGGATTTGGAAATTTAAATACCGAAGATTTGGAAGTATTGGAAGATAAATAATAGTATTCTTGTTTTGGAGGTATTTCTGAAAGGAAATTTTGTTTTAAAGGGATTTTGAAAGTGAAATAGCATTGAAATCACTTGGATTATTGGAAAATAATTTTGATGATGACGGCTGCATCATCAGTATTCATTTTCGAATTTCTAAGTGAAGAATTGCTACCAAATTGATTTCTCTAGAAAAGCAAGTTGTTTTTGAAAATTTCAAAGGAAATTTGTTGGGAATAAAACCAGGGTTGGTTTAAATTTTGAGAATTTTGATTTTGAGATGTTGGAGATTTCAAAATGATTTGAAACAAAAGCCGGGTGTTTGAAAATCCTGATGAGATAGGTTGTAAGCTTATAAATTGAGATGATTTTTAAATCAGGAAGAAATTTAATCTTTGATTAATGGGATGTAAATTTAAAGTGAAAAGTTAAAAATGAAATTAACTTGAATTGGAAATATAAATTTAACTAAATTGGAATAAAAATTCAATTGAATTATTGGAATGAAATTAGATTCTTACTTTAATAAATGGAAGTAAGTAGGATAACAGGTTGGATAAGAATTGAATTGGAATAAATAAATTAGAATAACTTGTAATAGAATTAAAAACCCATGGAAATAAAATATGCTTAAGTTATAAGTAAGTGCAAATTTCGAATTAAAAATAAAAGGTGAATTTATTCAAACCTATAGTGAATGGAATGTGTAAAATAATATGTTGTGACTTATAAAATTGAAAAGAGTGAGTTAGAAAACCCAAAATTTATGTTGTTTAGGGTTTTGGAAATAAAACAAAGATCCAAACTTGAATTTATAAAATAAATTGGACTTAAAAAAATTAAATGAAGAGATTTTGAGATTTAAAATCAAGTATTGAATTATAAATAGGGAAAGAACTAATTAGATAATAAATTAGATAATGAAATATGTAATGGAAACCTATTGTAGTTAAATAGAAATTGCATTGTGAGTTAATATAAAATTGGATGGTAATGTAAAAGTGAATGGAGGAATCAGAACTTGATCTATTAATTAAATTTCAACTTGAAGTGTTAACAAATTAGGTATAATTGAAATGTATCGAATAAAAATGAAATTGGATTAAAATAGAAATGATATGAATTGCAAATAAAATTCAACTAAGTGGAAATAAATTGGAAATGGCCATGTAATCAATTGAATGAGTCGAATCTGGAAGATTAAATCTTATAATAAGTAATCAAAAGAAATTGTAGATTGAAATAAGATTTGATTGTGATAGAGTTAAGTTGAATAGAAAAGAAAATTTACTTGTAAAATGAAAATGAGTTTAAGTATAAAATTTGAATAAGTTGATGTAAATTGACTTAAGCTGAATAGATGGAAGAGAGTTGAATTGAATTCAACTTAAAACCAAGTTTAATGTTATTGGATTGGATTTGAATCAAGTAAGTGAATTTGGATGGAAATAGAACTGGTAGGTTATAAATAATATTTAAAGAAATGAAAATTCCTAATGGATTGTGTGGATAAACTGATTATATTGAATAAATAAATGGATGGGATAAATAAGAATCAAATGAAGTATGGTTTAAATAAGTTGAGAAATGGTTGTTGAATGAAATAGCTTGGATTGTCTTCGAGCTAAATAAAATAGTTCGGAATAAACAATTTTGGAATGAATTGTAAGTGAATGGATTGTGAATAAAATTGAAATGGAATGTGTCGAGCTAGATCAAATGGTTTTAACGGAACCTATTTAAAATGAAATGCAAGTGAATGGATTCGAATTTAAAATGCAATGAAAATGAGAATATAAGGATTGTGAATAAATCTGAAATGGAATAGAATTAAGAGTAAGTTGAGTCGGAGTCAATTTAAATTGATTACAAAACTCAAGTGCTTATTTATTTATATAGATCTCGTTAAATTGTAAAGAATAAATTGTTGTTGAATGTAAATGGAAGTTATTAAAATGCTATGGATGGATAGGAGTAAAATAAATTGATTTTGAGAATAATTGGATTAAATATGAGTTCGGTTTGCTTAAAAATAAATTAAGTGTATGCGATAGAGTTTTAAACCATTCAAATTGAATGAAAATGGTTCGTAAATTAATTGAAACAGTTGAATTAGTATGAAAGTTGTATAAATTGCTCACTGAAAATGTTTGATGTGCATTTCTTTTTCATTCATATGTTTTAACCATTGCAACTAGGTGAAATATAGTTAAACTGCATATATTTGGCACTACATGCTTAAATTGAGTAAGTACAGGTACTTGGAGCCGTGTGGCTGGATTTGGCTATGCTATTTGCTAAAAAAATAAGCCGCTTGCTTAAAATGCTAAATAAGGTACGCCTACGCAATAAAAATAGAAAATATGAACTGTTTTTGGTTTTTCCGACCGGATGGGTCGACGTATATATATATATATATATATATATATATATATATATTTATATCTATTGTCAAATTGCAAAAGCTCCTCCGTACAAGGGGGACTCTGCCAAAAATTTTCAGAAATTTTGGGAGTTAGAATTTTTTTTGAAATTTGTTAACGACAAAATGATTTCAAATTGGAAACTAAAACAAGTTAGTAAATGAAACCAATTTAAAGTAATGACATGAATTAGTAATAAATGACAAATAAAATTTATATATGTAGAGTTAAAGATAAATTGAATTCATATGGAAATGAAAGAATCAATTTGAATAGTAATGGATATAAATTAAAGGGGTAAAGCGAAAATAAATATAAGAAACATATAAAGTGCATATGTTAACTTAAGTAAGGAATGGTCAATTCTTAGTTGGAAATTGAATATTGCAAATATATTCTAAGTTGATATTTGGATGAATAGTGACATTTGGTAAGGAAGTCGATAAAATGTTTTTGGAATGTTGTGATTGGATATTAGTACTAAGCAGGATATGCAGGTATTATAAAAGGGAAAAGAGAATTGGTTTTTTATTTCAAGAAGATAAATTTGAAATGCTCGACAAAAAGGTATGTATTTAAATTTGGTGTCAATTTGACTGGGAATTTGGATTGAGCCACTTGGCCTTTTGTTTCTTTTTGAGATTTGGGAGGCCGTAGGGCCATTTTGAAGTTGTACCAAGCTAGCCGCGCAAAGGAGATGCTGGCAAAAAATTTCGGGAATTTAGGGAGTTAGAAAAATTTTGAGAAAATTTTGACAATTCAAAATTTGATTTTAAATTTAAATTTGAATGGTCAAACAATAAAGTTATTTGAAAACTATAGAAGGTTTTGGAAAAGTTTGGAAAGTTAATAAGAATAATAATGGGTCTTTTATAAAAGATAATTGGTAAAGATGTTGAATTGGTAGAAACTGTTTAGTTTTAGGGGAAATAATAAATGGGTATTGGGCCATTCTTCCTAACTAGTAATTTCAGGGACGAAATTCTTTTAAGGGGGAAGGAATGTGACGACCCGGAATTTTTGAGCATTTTAAATCCGGAATATTTGATTGATTTTAAATATTCAATAGAGTAATTTTAACTTGAATCACGAATATCACAAATTATTTGATAATTAAATTTTTGGATTAAATAATTGGAAGTTGAACTAAATGTTGAATCGGAAGTTTTAAACCTGTTGAATATAATTTGAAGGCTTGTAAAATTTATATTGATAACATTAAAGATAATAGAAATTGTAAAATTGAAATTAGCAGTGGTTTGTTCAGTTTTGAAATTTTATCGTTTAAATTGAATTTAAAAATAGCCTTCCGAGGCATAGTCTCGAAATTCAACGAAACCAGTTCCATTGGGTCCGTAATATTTTATTATTATCGGATTCCCAATTTCGTATTAATCGGAGTTCTCGTGCGATCGTACGAGATAAAAACGCCTAGATAATAATTATCGATTTAATTAAAATATCTTTTCAAATCACAGCTGAAATCTTTCTGAACAAGCCGACATCCTTTCATATTGTATTTCTTTTTTTATAACAGCACACATATGCCAAATCATGTTTTCCCAGTCTTCTTTTTAAATCGCAAGCTTCAGACGAAAATTTAATTCATGGCCGATGCTTCCATTTGAAACCAAATTCGGTTTATGGCTGAACAAATTTACCTTCCCCAAACATTTTTCCTAAATCAATTCGATCCTTACAAAAAAAATTGGCCTCAGTCAATTGCAATATATTCTCGTCCAAAAATCAAAACACTTTTTTTTTCTTTCCACAAGCGAAATCGAATCTGATGGAATAGAGAACGAATTTGACTCATTCGAAGCCGATGGGTAGAGTTCGAATACGAATCGAGATCAGGGTCATGGCACAGCTTCAAGCGAGGCATTCGCTAGCGCGTATTGGGTGCGAGGTTGGGCAGCAACTCAAGAGACGGGTCGATTTGGGGGTTTCTGCGTCGTTGGCAGCAACTGCGAGCATGGGAGGGACATCGGCGATTAGGGTTTAGTCAGGTTGAAGGTGGTGATGGTGGCTTGTCCGAGTCGCGTGTTCGTATGAAGGTGAGGTATTCGTTTTTATTTCTCAAATAGAAATTCGATTCAATAAACAGTGTAGTATGAATGTTTATAGGAATATATAGCTATATACTAATTTTTAGCTTACTGTTAATTTTAAGAATTGCTTAATATTGATTATGGTGCATATATATAGGCCGTTATAAAATTTATGTTTGGTCAGAAAAGAAGATATATATACCTCTTTTCATTACCAGTTAACGTTAAAAAAAATAGTGGAGGTGTATCGTTTAATAGACCAAAACTTTAGTTACTAGGAGATTATTTAAGGAAGAATTAGTTCAAGTTTAAATCATTTGCCAATTAAAGTTATTTTATGGTAATTAATTATTAAGTTAATTCAAATGTAAATTAAGTGTATAATGTTATACAAGGTTCAAAATCATGGAACAGGCTGGAATGGAAATGAATGAGAATGGACTGCAAATTAAAATAAAGGTGAGTTAATCTCACTCAACTAATTTAAATTTAAATGATTAAATTTAAATAATTGTTTGAATGGTTGAAATTGATTAATGTGCTATAGTGTGGTGTTTTCTGGGATTGGCATATTATATTGTGCTAACATCTGTGGATGCAGGAAAAACAGGTTGGTGGGATCCAACTAGATCCCTCAACATTATTTAAATTATTTAATACTTGCAGTTGTGATTATATTGATATTCTATGATGAATTATAGTGGAATATTGAATGCTATGGTTTGATTGGATATAATTGGGCATAATGAATTACCATAAAAATATATAAAGTGAATTTTGGAAAGAAAATAAAAGAAGTGGATTGTAAGTAAAATAAGTATAGAATGACTTTAAAGATTGAATTTGAAAAAGAAGTAAAGTGACTTTAAAAATTCCAATAAACAAATCTTAGATATGGAAAGGGAAATTTGAATTAACTGAGAGTTAATAAATTTTAGTCTTCAGTGTTATGTTTAAAAAGAACAAACCATTTTTTTAAAAGTTAAGATTTAAATTATGGAAAGGATAAAGAAGAAATTGGAGAAAATTTGGAATCTGTATATTTTAGTTAAAAGTTTTAAAATCCAATGGAAAATAATAATAACAACAATAATTAAGTCCATACTTAATGAATTTTGAAATGAATTGAGTAATTAAAGAAATTTATTTCAAAATGAAGTAAATTGGAAATCAATTTGGAAATTGATTTAAGTGTTTGAAATAGGATATTTGGAAGAATTAGTTCAAGGTGGGAATTTGTTAAAGGAATGAGAAAAAAATTTGTTTAAAAATCAATAGTGATTTATTTTTAAAGGTTTTGAAGAGAAGTATATTTCTCTGGATAGCCAAGTACGTTTTCAAAGAAAGCTTTTAAAATAAAATAAATGTTTTAATGTTATTTACAAAATATGTTCGTGGAAATTTATTATTTCTAAATGTTTAAATTTCAAAGTAAATATTTACTCAAATCTATTACCGTAGTAATAATTTATAAAGAGTGACTTAGTAATTCTGTTTTAAAGGTGAAAATTTAGTTTATATATTTATAAAGTAACCTTATTTTCAAATATTCATATAGTATATATTTTTAATCAATTATTGAAGTAGTTTTAATTTAATTATTTCAAAGTAAATTCTGAAGAAAGTAATTTGTTAATCTATTATCGTAATAATTATTTAAAGAATGATTTGGTCTTTTGTTTAAAGTAGTATTGTAAATTAATTATTAAAGTAAATTTTCCTTAATTAAAGGTTAAATATATTTTACAATAAAGTGTTTTTAAATTATTTTAAAAAACTAAAATTTGTGCTTGGTGATTCCATTGGGAATGAAAATACTCGGAATTTATTCTGAGAAAAAGGAAGATAGTTTGAAAATTGTTATCAAAGAGATTTGAAAGTGAGAATATATCTTGTAAAGATATTTTGAGACAAATAAATAATTGGGGCAAATTATTTATTGGTTGATGGATGTTTATGCATATTAATTGATAGTTAAATAACCGACTATCAATATTGGACAATGCGTTGATCGTTTCGAAGAGACCGGGATCGATATTTATTTCTCGAAAACCACTTCGATCCGGTTTGTACGTTTCGTGGAAACGAGTTTGTATTTGAAGATGGAGCAGTGAAGTGTAAGGGCTAGTCGCTACTAATCCTAAGGATATCTCCAAAATGGATATAGTAGGAATAGTGCCTTCGGTTCCGTTCGAACACGAGACGGACTTGTATGCATGAATGCTTTCGTAAACATCGTCAGGTGGACGATGGGCATTCTAAGGGATATATTCTAAAAAGGTAACGCTTAGCCTCAAGCCTCATCAAATGGGAATGGCTGAAAATCAGGGGTTATGCAGCAAGGCTTCGTGGGTAGCCCCCACTGGAGGGTGAGGTCATCCCTGTCTAGATGTCCCTTTTATTTCGACTTAGTGGGCGGTTGCTGATCCCAACCGCGGGGTGATCTTGCTCGAGACTGTCCAGTAAGGGATGGTTACGGTCTTGTGTTGCAGGGGAGTAAGGGTGGCTCCTCGGTATGCTGATCTAGACCAGGTACTGTGACAGGTGGTACCCCAGTGCCTAGCCATTAGTTGGAATGCATTTTCCCTTCGTGCCCGTACGGTTTTGATTGTTCCCAACTATTGCTGAAACGTGAGATGCAAGCATTTCAGCTAGATTCTATTTTACTTTCTATAGACACCATTATAATATCAGAGGACTTTAATAAAAATTATTTTAGCTATCGTAAGGTAAAAACCCGACATGTTTATTTGTGGCGTGGTCTTACGAGATGCTTTTGTTTTCAAAGAATTTTTGAAACTTTAATAATTAATTGAGTGTAATTTTCTCACGTTGGTATTCCAGACTGACTCGGGTGTTATTTAACTGTAACGCTCGGGTCAGACCGAGTATTATAGGATACAGGAAATGCTGTGGAGCTCAGGAGACGAGCTGGATGACGATACGTATATTTGTACTTATTTTATATATATATTCCGCTTTTTGAGTTATTGAGTATCCATTGTATGATATTGATGTTGAGCTGTGATTGATGTACTCTGATGATGTAATATATAAACAGAGATATTTGATGTTGAGTAAAGATTATTTATTATCTATTATATTTTATTCCGCTGCGATGGTTAGATTCTGTTATTGTTTTCTATTGTCTTCTTCTACCTCTTCTTCTTTAACCTAAATGGTTCGTATTTCTGGACAACATGAGTTGATTTAGGTAGAATAGTGTTAACTCAAGGGGTACGAATTTGCGGGATGTTACAGAAGGAAATGGACATACCCTAGGGGCACGAACCCTAAAAACCTTGCCGCAACATTCCTGTTTCAACCATTTTCGGTTTGTGAGTCTTGATGAAGTCTTGTCCACAAAAGCTATGCTTTTTCACGAAGCCAAGCTTCGATCTAAAAATGACCAGCTGTACTTCGTATGCCACATTACCAAATTGGGAATGTATCATTAGTAACCATCAACTGCATAACCTCTGAGCTCGTACGTCTCAGAGAAGGGTGTTAAGCTAAGATAATAAATTCTCCACCACCAATAGAAACGTATTTGATAGAAACCAGCTTTACATCTCCATTTGTAACGTCGGTCACACATCCATACAAGTATGTTCCGGGTTTGAACAGAACCGAAGGCACTTTCGAAGAAGCCCATGCAATCCGGGTATTCACAATCCCGATCGGACTTCCCATCACTTAGGAAATCTTTATACTATAGCTACTCAGTGCAGAGACAATCGATAGGTCACTCTATCATTCTCGCAAATACCCGGTCTTCACCACCTGTCTTCAAATGTTATCCATATTGTCGTATCACTATTCGGAATGGGTTATACGACACAAAGTCCTCTCCCGGCTAAACCGAATAATGAGCGCAATATTAAAAAACATATGAATATTGGGATCTCAGTTAAATCACATCTTAAAGGCCAAAACCTTTTATTCAAATGGTTAAAACAAATTACCAATTCCAATTTTTCAAAAAAAAAGATTCACTTCACAATGTTCACCTAGTTTCACAAAGTCCACTCACGGATTTCAAAATAATTTCCATTTCAATTGGCTTAATTCATTTAAATCTTTAAATCAAGATTTATCTCATAGCTTCCAAAACTTGTTTCCAAAGTGTTAACGCTAAAATTTGAACGCTAACACCCCGGTGTATGAAGTGAGATTGTGAAAGCACCACCCGTTAGCTCGGGAACAGATTATAAGCAGATTATAGTGAAAAAACAGTAAACAACAGCAATTTTATAGTGGTTCGGCTTAAGAGAGAGCCTACGTCCACTTTGAATATCTTTATTGACGATTTGATTACAAGTCAATGCAGTCACACTTTGATTACAACACACTTTGAGTTTCAAGTGACTTAGAACAAGTAGCCTAAACTTCAATGTCGATCCAAATCTTTGAACACATGTTAGACATGTTTGATTTCCTCGTGAAGTTCCTTGAAGGTGTTGAAGTAGTTCAGAAGGCAGCAGAGTAACGGCGCTTGAAATGAATGAGCCAAAAAAAGTCCCTCGAATGTTGGGGGTGGCCATGTATTTATAGGCAAATCTGGATAGAAGTTTTTCGCCCAAGTCCTGAGTCGTGACCGACTCAGGCTAAGCCGTGGCCGAGTCAAGTTGAGTCGTGGCCGGCTTATCTAATTAAGCATTTGGTCTTCTCACTAGCTCATTCTCTTGCTGGATTCTAAGTCAAGTCCTGAGTCGTTGGCGAGTCAATTCTCACTGGGACATGCATTGTAGCAACGGAATAGACTCAGTGGCTTTAAGTCGCGGACGAGTCATCCTGAGTTATGAGTCGTCAAGTCATTTCTTAGGTCTTCAATCCTCTTGAGTCGTTTCTTATGATGAGTCGTGGACCTGTTGAGTCGCTAATGCAATACCTTTGATGAGTCGGTAATGCATTGAGTCGGTCTGTCTTGTGAGCCGTTAACCCCTTGAGTCGTAACCCTTTAAGTCGCTTTGAGCTTTAGGTCATTAACTTATTGAGTCGGTAACTCGATGAGTCGTGAGGCTTCCTGAGTCGTAGATCCTTCCTGAGCCGTTAAACACCTTAAGTCGTGGCTCATCCCAGGCCTTAACTCGTTGACTCCTTTAACTCGTGGGCCCCTTAACTTGTAGGCTAGAACGGGGTTAACACAAAGATTCATTCATAACTTGGAAAACAGTTGACAATTCAAACTTGAAATCTCTTTAACACAAGTTGGAAATTCATTACTTGTGCGAAAGGTTTTATCATATTGAAAACAAACAGTTTTCGTTTGGGAAAAAATTCAATCTCATTTATACAAGTCAAAATCCTTGGGTTAATTCAAATTCCCACAACAATACTTTAAAAATGGTTTAAAACCCATATAAGCTTGTATAATCCTTTTTAAATCATAAATACTAAGTATAGGATTCAATTTCAGATATTGAATTCCAATTTAAATCAAATTATTCAATTTTAAATCTTTATTAAGTTATTCATAATAACTTTCATTTTTAAAACACCTTTTCAAAAGCTTTTCACTTTAAATCTGATCCAATTCAGATTCAAAACTATTTTTTAAAAATCTATGACTTAACCGATTTCCACGTGAAATCCATATTTATGTGTGTATGGTGTAGTCCAGGCGGTCTTACACAATAGTGCACAACATCAATCATTACAGATATATCAATACCGATAAGCAGTATGATCCATAACGCTTATCTTTATTTACAGATTCACAGATAGAGTAAATTTGTCAATCACAAAGATTTATCATTACAATTCGATGTGGGTTTCGGATAATCTACTGGAATCCGACCCCCTGTCGCATCAAAAATCAAATGTCGTTTTACGGGCAATGGGGTTTTAACATATATATAGAACAGATCACAAATCATAGTTCAACATAAAGCAATTTACATCACATGGTATCATAATCACAAACGGAAATATTGATCCAGTACACAACATTTGATGATAGTCAGTCATCTTCGATTTAAAGTGAAGGTGATTTAAAAGGATTAACCACATAACTATTTTTATTGATTTATTTAAATCAATGATTAACTATTTTTAATGATAAATTAATTAAATTTTTAATTAATTATTCCTTAACCAATTTTCTTAATTAACTACAAATTATAAATTAATTAATTCAAATTACCTAATTTACAATTCTTAATTACAAATAAATTGTACACTAAATGGTTAATTTACAAAATCTTTCATTTCATATCGACTAATCGCAAATCACTTAGTTCATTACTATTTTAAATTAATTAACCATTCTTAATTACCCTTTTTTAAACAATTAATAACAATTATTTATCTTGATTAACATTTTAAAAATCTTCTTTAAACTTTGAAAATAAATTTATTACTAACTACAAAACTTTAATGTTAATTAATTTTATACTTAACTTAAATTAATTACTTAATTAAAATAATAATTAAGAGTTAAAAACATTGTTAAGCATTAACTAAAATAATTAAAACGTGTGTTAAAGTCTTAACTTAAATTGTTGAACCTTTATTAAATTTTCAGTGCTTAAAACTGGTTGAAAATAATTTGCTTAACTTTATTTTTATAACACTGTAGTTTTGGAAAAAACCCCACCCGAGTACTTCCCTGTTTAACTCGAGTAACCACATGCGTTCCCACTAACTTTCCCCGAGTCACCTCTCATACTGTCGTTTGTTTCTTCTTCTTCCTCTTTTTTCTTTCCAGTCGGTTTAAGTTTAAGTTTAAACTTCATAAACTAGTATGCTACAGGACTCGCGCAAGCAAACAAAAAATTTGCTTGAGAAAATCGCTTTCTTCCCCAAGCAAACTCTCGAGAACCCAACACCTGCTCAATCCCCAACGTGCTTACGACCCACCGTGCATGTGCACGGCATTGCGCCGCCGCTACGGCGAACCCCACGATCTCAGGCAAGTCGCAAATCACCACTACACTCACTACCCAAAGTTGTTTCGATGCCAAAACCCTTCGATCAAAAACTAACCTTCTGTTCGAAACTGGAAGTCGAACTTACCAAACAAAAGTGCTTCACCTCACCCACGTCATCCACCTGAGGACCCATGACTCCGGCCTAACCTCGCAAATCCTCCACGCCATCACTTCCCTAAAATTAAAGCAACTCGATGCAACAAAGGCGTTGAAATCACCATGTTTCCATACCACTGCAAAACCCGAGCTTAAACCCTAAATTCGCTTCGTCCCTTCAATTCGTGCAATAGATAAATGATTCAACAATTTTCCCATTACTATCGATTGACAGACTTGCCTCAAGCATGACCTCAGCGTCCAAAATGGGTTTGATGATCAAAAGTTGATCGAAATGCAAATTTTGTTCGAATGTGAACTGCACTTGGAATACTTCATTAAAAATCAACATATTAATTTCAAAAATCATGTCTTTAGCTGTTTATTCAAGTTACATAATCAAATCCACAAGTTAAAATATTCGAAATGATTCATATGATTTCTTTTTACTGTAAAATTGAGTTCACTGAGTCAAATTTTCCATTACCAAGCTTAAACAAATTCTAGGCCCTGATATAAGTTTAAACAATCTTGTTCCATTTGTTACCTTAAGCCAAACTAAGGTTGAATGATACTCTTTTGGATTTTGATTAGAATTTCAACTCTGTAACTAAGAGCAAGAAGAACATACCACACAAGAATTAAAAATATAATCATATATGCAAAGGATTTCTAACTTAAAAATATACGGTAAAGCATAAGTCATTCATGAAACAAGTACACAAGTTTAAAGGCTTAAACCAATATGTTTACTCACATCAATTTGAAGAACATAGAGCAGCTCTGTTGTTTGAAGGCTGCAGTATTGATTTCCTTTTTATTGAATGATTTTAAATTTGTAATGATGATAATTATTTTCTTTTTTCTCTGGTTTTGCTTAGTTTTTATTCTTCTTGAACGAATTGGAATAGGATGCATTGCATATATATATAGACACACACACACACATACATACATACATACATATATATATATACACACATATATATATAGAAGAAGATAGTTTGTATAGGGAAAGTAGGTGTTATCTAGTTTGGCCTTAAATATTTTGAACAGATTTTTCATTTATTTGACTAAAGATCTCTTTTATAGCTGAAATGATTTTAACATTTTTTCGGCTGAAAAGATTTGTTTTGTGCTGAGGAGATGGGGTATTAAATGCTTGTGTTTCTCATTTGTCTACACATAATCCATTTGAATTTATATGTGCTATTTCTTTTTTTGTAGATATTATTATTTTTCATTCTGTTTCTTGTTTTATTATATGTACATTACACTTTGTTTTATTTATTTGCAATACAAATATTTACTTTGTTTCATCTATCTTCTTGCATGCATACATAACTCACATACAAATATACATGTACTTCATATGTTTACTTAAATATTTATGTTTTATTTTTCTACAAAAATAATCTTATTTATATGAGTTAACCTATATATTTATTATTAACATAATTCTTAGTTTTATTTCTTTTCATAGTTTGACTACCGAACAATATTTTAGTTTTTGAACTTTACACGTATATTCATTATAGATAGGGTAAATTTTTATTTTAAACATTTTATAACCTTTTTAAAGAAAATGAATTAAAGCACGATTTATACATTTAATAAATAATCATACATGTTTTTTTTCTTTCCAAAGTATAATCTTGAAATCCAATTAATTTAAATAAATTATGAATTTCCAAATCAAAATTTTACTTATAATCCAATCCAATTGAAAATATTTATTTTGAGTTTCAAATCCAAATTTTAAAATAAATAACTATATATCTCTTATTAAATTTTAAAAATTCAAATAAATCTACAAGTTAACCCAAAAATTTAATTTAATTATAAATTTAAATTCGTCTTTAAACCGAGATCATTACAGATTCCCCCCTTAAGAAATTTCGTCCCCGAAATTTGCCAAGGAGATAACAAGGATAGATGAAAGATAGAAAAATATCTTTTCAGATCAAACCGAATGTTTATTCGGCATTTGGCTTACCAAATCAGGATAACAACAATAGATGTGAGAACAAACTCAATCAACTATGAAACAATTGGGTTATCTGATATACGAAGTATACATGGGTATTTGTTAGTTCGAAGGGATAACTAACCATTCGTAGAATATACTGAAACCCGGAGAAATAGACAGAAATAAATTCGATTATGATCTCAGATTCAAGATTAAACTCATTTACGATTTGCCGAGAAATAAAACTAAGGGTAGTTCTCATGCCGAACAAAATTCGAACAATTTAATCGTAAACGAGAAGGTTACCTTATAAAATTTCTTTTCCCTTATCAGCCTTTGAGGTTGAAGGATCATCTTTGATTGCATGCACCTTTGCTATATGATCTTGCTTCCTTTTCAGGCAATCTTTAACTTCATGACCTGGCTTGTGACAGTAATAGCATTTCTTAACTCCCTAGCCAGTCTCCACAGGTTGTTCTTCCTTAACTTGTTTCTTCGGATTCTTGCAGTTGTTTGAATAGTGGCCCTCTTCTTGGAAATTGTAACAAGTTATATCGTTTTCCAAGTTTTCCTGACAATCCTTCTTTTCCTCGCCTAGATAAGGTTTCTTGTTCTCGAACTTTCTTTTCTTCCAATTTTGATTGCTCGTATTTCCTCCTTCCCTTGGGGTTTCTTGCATATCCAGGGTAGCATACCTATAACCCATATCTATCAATTCAGAAAAAGATTCTTTAACGTGGGCTATCATCCTTTCGTGGAATTTCTTATTCATTCCCCAAGTAAACCTTTGATTCTTTTTCAAAGGTGTATTCACTAGTTCCGAACCAAAACGAGACAATTCATTGAATTTGTTCAAATATTCCTCAAATGATAAACTTCCCTGCTTCAGGTCTATAAATTCCTGGTACATTCGGGAGATATCAGCCGATGGAATATATCGTTTCTCAAACAGTTCCTTAAATCGCTCCCAAGTGAACTCATCTTCTGACTCATCCACGGTAATTGTCTCCCACCAAGCTAATGCTTCTTCTTGGAGTTTCCAAGAAGCTATCAATCGCATTTGATCATCTTCTAACTTCAATCCTCTAAAGATTCTTTCACATGACCGAATCCATGCTTGTGATTTGATAACGGTTTCTTTGCTTGTGAATGGCTTTCCACCAAGTCTAGAATAGTTTCGATACAAATCAGCCGAATCCGGATGAGGTTGAGTGGGAATAGCTGCTGTTACAGGGACTTGACCAGATGTAGTGGTATTTCCCCGTCCCCTACCTTGTCCTCTTCTTCCACTCATTCTCGCTATTTGTAAATAGTAAGAAAACTTGACTTAAGTATATGGACAAGATATCTTAGGGATATCTACAATTTAAATAAATAGACTGAGTAATTCGGGCTTTCGGTTCACGGTTGTACTCATTCTAGGATATACTTCACCCTACCTCTAATGAGCCATCTAATGTGTTATACTCCATAGCTAAGTTCTTACTCAACCTCTAGCTCTGATACCACTTTGTCACAATCTGAAATCTAATGTTTAGAAATTGACACTAAATACCTCACTTGAATTCGACGGCCAAAGATTCATACATCGAACTCCAATCGGATGGAGCTTATAACAACATTAGATGAATATAAACAGCGGAAACAAAATGAATATCATATATCAACACAGATACAACATGATACAATATCCAATACAACGTCGATCCCAAATACCAGAGTGATACAAATAAGATACAACAATAATACGACAACAGAAACATCAACATGTTTCCAACATACTTCAACTTCGAAAAGGTCTTCAAAAACTCCAACACTTCAAAAGACTTCCAAATCCAAAGCTTCCGGAAGACTTCAAATCCAAGCTACCTCCAAAACACGGATAACCGGCTTCTAGGCTGCCCATGTGAAAAATTTTGGGCACCCAAAGTTTAGGAAAGGAACAATAAACTCTGGGTCAGTCATGGGACTGGTATGGGTAAACAAAAACATTTGTTTGAAATAAGAGCAACTTTATAAAAGAAAACCGGTATGCTTTTTTTGAAAATGAAACTACCATAAGACCTTCCACCACACACACAATGCAAACGCAGACATGGAGGAGATTTCTTCTTATGATAGTCAAATACGGGAAAAATCTTTTAAATATTATCATTAATGCATAGTGTAGAAAATAATTTAGAAAGTATAATATTAATCTTAGCCAGCATACCACATTTCGTCGTATGCCTACTATGGCTACCATGTTTTGTAGCAGGTTGCCGCCATGCTGCATGGCAGGTTATACAACTAAAACCGTATAGGGCTCGTATTGTTTTGTTTGGATTTCTAAGAAATGGTCGGGCAAAGGAAATTCCCACATAAAATGGAACACCTCTGGAGGGACGTCCCCGAGAACCAAACCGGATCTCTGCCTAACAAGGCTGAAGCTATCTCATGCTTTAACCAAGCTGTAACTAGGTAACTAACACACGAGCTATGCCATCCCCGGTCGTTACCGACCTTTATCCGAGCGCTTGATACGAACAACCACAAAGTAATAAATTTGCATTAACCACATAGGTTAAATATCTGGGCTCCATACCATGATATCCCCTTTTATCCAGAAGGAAATGGACATACCCTAGGGGCGCGACCCCTAAAAACCCTGCCGCAACATTCCTGTTTCGAACATTTCCGGTTTGTGAGGTTCGACGAAGTCTCGTCCACAAAGCTATGCTTTTTCACAAAGCCATGCTTTGATCAAAAAATGATCAGCAGCACTTCGTATGCCACATTTCCAAATTGGGAGTGTATCACTAGTAACCATTAACTACACAACCTCTTAGCTCGTACGTCTTAGAGAAGGGTGTTAAGCTAAGAGAGTAAATTCTGCGCCTCCAACAGAAATGTATTTGATAGAAACCAGCTTTACATCTCAATTTGTAATGTCGTACACACATCCATACAAGTCTGTTCCAGGTTCGAACAAACCTGAAGGCACTTCCGAAGAAGCCCTTACAATCCGTTATTCACAATCCCGATTAGACTTCCCATCACTTAGGGAATCTCTATATTGTAGCTACTCAGTGCAGAGACAATCGATAGGTCATTCTATCATTCTCGCAAATACCCGGTCTTCACCACCGGTCTTCAAATGCTATCCATATCATCGTATCACTATTCGGAATGGGTTATATGACAGAAAGTCCCGTCCCGGCTAAACCGAATAATGAGCGCAATATTTAAAAACATATGGATATTGGGATTTCAGTTAAATCGTAGCTTAAATCCCAAAACCTTTTATTCAAATGGTTAAAACAAATTACCATTTCCAATATTTGAAGCAAAATGATTCACTTCACAAAGTTCACCAAGTTTCACAAAGATCCATTCGCGGATTTCAAAATAATTTCGATTTCAATTAGTTTAATTCATTTAAATCTTTAAATCAAGGTTTATCTCATAGCTTCAAAAACTCGTTTTCAAAGATTCATTCATAACTAGGAAAACCATTTTCAATTCAAACTTGAAATATCTTTAATACAAGTTGGAAATTCATTACTTGTGTGAAAGCTTTTATCATTTGGAAAACAAACGGTTTTCGTTTCAGAAAAAATTCGATCTCATTTATAAAAGTTAAAATCCTTAGGTTAATTCAGATTCCCACAAAAATACTTTAAAATGGTTTAAAACCCATATAAGCTTGTATAATCCTTTTTAAATAACAAATACTAAATATAGGATTCAATTTCAGATATTAAATTCCAATTTTAAACTAATTATTCAATTTCAAATCTTTATTAAGTTACTCAAAATAACTTTTATTTTTAAAACACCTTCTCCAAAGTTTATCACTTTAAATTCGACCCAATTTAGATTCAAAACTATTTTTTTTTTAAATCTGTGACTTAACCGATTTCCACATGAAATCCATATTTGTGTGTGTATGGTGTAGTCTAGGGGGTCATACACAATAGTGCACAACATCAATCATCACAGATATATCAATATTGATAAGAGGTATGATCCATAAAGCTTATCTTCATTTACAAATTTACAGATAGAATAAATTTATCAATCACAAAGATTTATCATTACAATTCGATGTGGTTTTCGGATAACCAACTGGAATCCGACTCCCTGTCGCATCGAAATTCAAATGCTGTTTTGCAGGCAAAGGGGTTTTCACATATTTACAGAACAAATCACAAATCACAGTTCAGCATAAAGCAATTCACATCACACAGTATCATAATCACAAACAGAAATATCGATCCAGTACACAACATTTGATGATAGTCAATCATGTTCAATTTAAAGTGAAGGTGATTTAAAAGGATTAACCACATAACTATTTTTATTGATTTATTTAAATCAATGATTAACTATTTTTAATGATAAATTAATTAAACTTTTAATTAATTATTCCTTAATCAATTTTCTAAACTAACTACTAATTATAAATTAATTAACTTAAATTATCTAATTAACAATTCTTAATTACAATTAAATTGAACACTTAATGGTTAATTTACCAAATCTTTAATTTCAAATTGATTAATCCCAAATCACTTAGTTCATACTATTTTAAATTAATTAACCATTCTTAATTACTCTTTTTAAACAATTAATAATAATTATTTATCTTGATTAACATTTTAAAAATCTTCTTTAAACTTTGAAAATCAATTTATTACTAACTACAAAACTTTAATGTTAATTAATTTTATGCTTAACTTAAATTAAATACTTAATTAAAATAATAACTAAGAGTTAAAAACACCGTTAAGCATTAATTAAAATAATTAAAATGTGTGTTAAAGTCTTAACTTAAATTGTTAAACCTTTATTACATTTACAGTGCTTAAAACAGGTTGAAAACAATTTGCTTAACTTTATTTTTATAACACTGCAGTTCTGGAAAAAACACCATCCGATTACTTCCCTGTTTAACTCGAGTGACCACAGGCGTTCCCACTAACTTTCCCAGAGTCACCTCTCATACTCTCGTTCGTATCTTCTTCCTCCTCTTTTTTCTTTCCAGTTAGTTTAAGTTTAAGTTTAAACTATATAAACTAGTACGCTACGGGACTCGCACGAGCAAACAGATAATTTGCTCGAGAAAATCTCGTTCTTCCCCGAGCAAACTCTCGAGAAACCAACACGTGCTCAATCCTAACGTGCTCACGACCCACCGTGCACGTGGACGGCATTGCGCCGCCGCTTCGGCGAACCCCACGATCTCAGGCAAGTCGCAAATCACCACTACACTCACTACCCAAAGTCGTTTCGATGCCAACACCCTCCGATCTGTTCGAAACTAGAAGTCGAACTTACCAAACAAAAGTGCTTCACCTCACCCACGTCATCCACTTGAGGTGCCTTAACTCTGGCCTCACCTCGCCAATCCTCCGTGCCACCACTTCCCTAAAACTTAAGCAACTCAATGAAACAAAGGCGATGAAATCATGTTGTTTCCAGACCACTGCAAAACCCGAGCTTAAACCCTAAATTCGCTTCGTCCCTTCGATTCGTGCAATAGAAAAATGATTCAAAATTTTTCCCAATACTATCGATTGCGAGGCTTGCCTCAAGCAAGATCTCAGTGTTCAAAATGGGTTTGATGATCAGAAATAGATCGAAATGCAAATTTTGTTCGAATGTAAACTGCACCTGGAATACTTCATTAAAAATCAACATATTAATTTCAAAAATCCAATCTTTAGTTGTTTATTCAAGTTACGTAATCAAATCCACAAGTTAAAATATTCGAAATAATTCATATGATTTCTTTTTACTGTAAAATTGAGTTCACTGAGTCAAATTTTCCATTACCAAGCTTAAACAAATTCTAGGCCCTGATATAAGTATAAACAATCTTGTTCCGTTTGCTACCTTAAGCCTAACTAAGGTTGAAGACAATCTTTTGGATTTTGATTACAATTTCAACTCCGTAACTAAGAACAAGAAGAACAGACCTTACAAGAATTAACAATATAATCATATATGCATAGGATTTCTAACTTAAAAATCTACAGTAAAGCATAAGTCATTCATGAAACAAATACACAAGTTTAAAGGCTTAAAACAGTATGTTTACTCACATCAATTTGAAGAACAGAGAGCAGCTCTGTTGTTTGAAGGCTGCAATATTGATTTCCTTTGAATTGAACGATTATAAATTTGTAAAAATGATGATACTTATTTTCTTTTTTCTCTGGTTTTGCTTAGTTTTTTTTCTTTTTGAACGAATTAGAATACGATGCATTGCATATATATATATATATATATATATATATATATATATATATAGAAGAAGATAGTTTGTACAGGGAAAGTAGGTGTTATCTAGTTAGGCCTTGTTTATTTTCAACAGATTTTTCTTTTATTTGTCTAAAGATTTTTTTATAACTGAAATGATTTTAACATTTTTTTGGCTGAAAAGATTTGTTTTGTGCTGAGGAGATGGGGTATTAAATGCTTGTGTTTCTCATTTTGTCCACACATAATCCATTTGAATTTATATATGCAGTTTTTTTGTTTTGTACATATTATTATTTTTCTTTCTGTTTCTTGTTTTATTATATGTACATAACACTTTTGTTTATTTATTTGCAATACAAATATTTACTTTGTTTCATCTATCTTCTTGCATGCATACATAACTCACATACAAATATACATGTACTTCATATGTTTACTTAAATATTTATGTTTTATTTTTGTACAAAAATAATCTTATGTATATGAGTTAACCTATATATTTATTATTAACATAATTCTAAGTTATATTTATATTCATAGTTTGACTATCAAACATTATTTTGTTTTACACTTTAAACTTATATTCATTATTGATAGGGTAAATTGTTTTAAACTTGTATTAAAAGTGTTAACGATTTAAATTGAACGCTAACACCACGGTGTAAGTAGAGATTAAGTGAAAGCGCCACCCATCAATACGGGAATTAGAAGTAAGTAGAAAAGTCGTAGAAAAAGCAGTAAAGAGACAACAGTTTTATAGTGGTTCGGCTTCAAGTTAAGCCTGCGTCCACTTTAATCTTCTTTATTGCTGAATCAATTACAACTTTATAACAATCTTCGATTACAACACTGCTAGGACAAATAGCTAGAACTCCGATGTAGAAGAACTCTTTGAATCCATCTCAAATGTGTTAGATTTCTTCTTGAAGTTCGTTGAGATGTCTTTCGTGTTTGAAGTGTCGAGTGAGTCGAGAATTCAGCGGAGTATCGACGTTCCAGAAATGAGCCAAAAGATCCCCTCTTCGGTGGTGTAGGCACGGTATTTATAGAGAAATTTCGGAGCTAGGTCGTAGGTCGTGAGCGACCTAGAGGTTGGCCGTAGGTCGTGAGCGACCTAGTGAGAGCGACTTACGGCTTAGCTAGAGTGTATTTGATCACCTCGAACAAACTAACAAGTCATAGGTCGTGAACGACCTAGGGAGGAGGCGGCATAATAAGCTTCTTCGGTATGTTTAGGTCTTGAACGACCTAGGGAGAATAGTTGGCGACTTATGGTTGGGAACGACATAAGAAGTTGCTTCAATCTTTGATAACTCGCTAGGTCGCTGGATCTTTTTAGATCACCAGGTCGCTTTACTCCATAGGTCGTTAGGTCGTCTAGCTACTAGGTCGTTAGGTCGCTTTACTCCATAGGTCGCTAGGTCGTCTAGCTACTAGGTCGTTAGGTCGCTTTACTCCATAGGCCGTTAGGTCGTCTAGCTAATAGGTCGTTAGGTCGCTTTACTCCATAAGTCGTTAGGTCGTTGATCTCTTATACCTTTAGTCTGTTAAGTCGCTAAGACTTTCTATTATGATATGCTGTTTCCCTTTGTTGATGGTTAGGTCGCTAGGTCGTTAATAATCTTAGGTCGCTTATTTCCTTGGGTCGCTGAGTCGTGGAATACGGAAGTTGAACATTTGCCCCTCGAAGTACACGCCTATGTCTTAGGTCGTGTGCTTCGACCTAATTTTGCTAGGTCGTGAGCGACCCAAGAGATCTCTAATGCCCATTCGACTTTCCCTCTTTACCTTATATAAACCGCTAGCTTGTTCCTTCCTCTTTACAAGTTTTAGCCTTCAAAAATGCCATTGAAGAAACTTCGAACCTAAACTTTCAGATCACCGATCATCTTTGCGATTTCATCACGTAAGTGAACCCGTTCTCTATTCAACTCACGATCACCCTTAAATCATGGATCCGGATTCCCATCTTTAACCTCTGATCCAATTTTATATTCTCGTGTCTCATTGCGGACCATGCTTCAATCTATTTCTGATGGACTTGAGGTGGCTCGATTCAGTTTTGGGTTATCTTTGTTGATTTGAGGAGCATATGGTGGATTATAATGCCTCGAGTTAACTAATTTGTGAGTTTGGTGGACGTGAGAAGTTCCTCAACGGGTTAATAGGTTAGTAGATTCTAGGTCGAACCATTGCGCTCCTGGTGATTGTGAGGTGATGGACACGTGGCTGCACTCGAGTGGAGGACAGACCCTAGGCCTATCGGTTTGATCGCGAATCATACGACATATCTTGCTTACGACTTAACTTCTTGCGACCTATCATACTTGCGACCTCACTTCTTGGAATGACATGAAACTTAAAGCCGAGCGACCAAGGAGATAGATGACTTAACTTCTTGCGGCATAGGTCGTAGGTCGCGTAAGCATCTGAGCGACCTAGGACTTAGCCTGTTTTGCATTGCCTCGAATTCCTTTCAACTTGAATGAACATGACATTGCTGAATTGAATTCCCAACTTGAACTGCCGAGAAAACATGCTTGAACTTGTCGTACTTCTTTACAAATCTCATTAACTTTAATGCTAATAACCTGTTAAATACAACATTTGCAGAAAAATGGGACGAATATACTGCCACTGATCGCCCACATCGAATGACAGATTAGTCGATAAAAGATAATCAACTTAAAGAAATTATATGAAATGCTGTGAATCGACGAATTCAAGTGAAGTATTAAAGCAAGCCATATTAATCAATTAAGACAGATTTGTTTGCATCAACACTGCACTTGTATTTGGACTTAAAACAACAATCCCTGAGACTTTATAATTGAAAAATGCCTGTTAGTTTAATTTCAGTTATATTTGCTTGTCGTTTTGTACGTTTTGCACAACACTTCACACATTTAGGAAACGTGCACCTTCATATTTGAATATCCAATTCCTTGTGTAGAATGTCTTCTCAAGAAGAAATAATAGAGCAAGTTGAAGAGGTCTTCCTGATATCCAATCCACTAGATGATCCCCCAGAAAGGACTCCAACTACTCCGAGTCAGCGGGCGTTCAACCAACTACGTATTCAGTTTGGTATTGCTGAATCAGATGCTTTACTTCCTGGACCATACGATACTGCTGACAGGCCACCTCTCGGATTTTCCTGTCAATCGTCAGATGTGCCGATGTGGTGCTATTCCTCGTTTTAATGACTTTCTTCAGCGACTCCTTCTCCAATTGACTATCTCTCCTTTCCAATTGCATCCCAATGGACACGCCATCCTAATGGGACTTTGTGTGCTTTTCAGGAGGACACTTGATTGTCTTTCGAATTTTGAAAAAATCTGTTACTTGTGCACATTTGCAAAGAATAAAGATCATCCCTCTATCACACTCGTGAGAAGCGCCAGGAACCGTAGATTGATCGTCGATCTTTCGAAAAGCGCCCACGGGTTCTTAAATCAATTCTTCTTCGTTCGTCGCCCTCCAGGATTTTACGCCATCTGGAGAGTAGGAAGTAAGATTGCTTATCCCCGCTCTTTCCTTTTGAGATTTTCAAAGTCTAAGTTGCTAGGTGCTAATTTCATTCTTTACTTTTGCAGCACTTCCTCCTCTCTCTAAGGATCCCAGCCACAAGCCGACTTTTGAAAGATTAAGTGCGGTGGCGGTTGAGGAAAAAAGTATTAAATTTTTGCTAAAAGACGAATTTCTTCACCAATACGGACTTCTGCACCCTTCCCATTCTACTCAGCCTCACGAAGTTCCTGGTTCTCCAGTAGAGGCATCGGATGCCCCAGTTTCCATTGGAGAACTTACACCGAAAGAACATACTGTTGAGGCTTCACTGGTGAAGTGCTCTGCTTCTATTGACGTTGTGGGAGTCGTCCGGAAAACTTGCACTTGCCTCGGTCATTGAGGAAGAGGAACCTCCTCACCAGTCCGGGAAGACTGTTGATGAAGGAGCTGAGGGGAAGGGTCCTGCCGGGCACGACGGAGACGACATTTTTGAAGGATTGAGCGACATGGTGATCGCTGCATAGGAGCTTTTTAAAGACGATATTACTGCTACTAAAGTCATTTCTCCAGTAGTTGAAACGACGTCTGTCTTGCGGCAAACTTCGTCAGCCTAAGAGTTGGCACTTGTAGCAAAATTCATCATCACCCCCAACCGAGGAGTGGCTCGTAGTTTGACGTGCGTAGTTTGCACGTTACACACACTTAGGATTTTTCAGCACTTATATGTATTCAACTTCCTTGCTTTGAAGATTTCTGAATTTATCTTTTCTTCATTTTCAGGTTCTCCAATGGGACGAAGTGGCTCTTACTATGATGATTTCCAACGTTATGGGAGACGCGGTTCTTATGACTCCAAGAGGTATCTTCCTACTTCCTGGGAAACCAACGAAGAAAGAGCTGCGAGGAATGCTCGTGAGAGGCGTGCTTATGAAGAACATTACGGGAGACGGGACGAACAACATGATTCTTCCCAGAGAGAGGATGATTCCCACAAACGAAAATCCCGTGATGACAAAGGGAAAACTCATGTCGTTGAAGATCCGATTAACCGGGCCAAACTTGGTGAAAAACCGACATCTGAAATTTCTGAAAAGCTCGCTGCTCCCATCTCTTTGGAATTTCCTTCCAGCTCTCCCGCCCTTCAAAGAGCTGATATTCAAACAATTATCAGTAGGCCCCCGTACTAAGTTGGACAGGGCCCGGCTACTCTTCAAAGTCGGTTTCCGCACTGGTGCTTAAATGGAGTGCATTTCGATCTTGACTTGGTCCCAATCAATAAGCAAGCCATGTTGCGAAATCTTTATGTCATCAAACTCAATATCGAGAGAATGTCTGGTTGGCAAAAACTTGTTGACGGGCTTCAAAGAGTAAACCGCGCAAATCTCGAAGCCATGCTGACTATGGAAAATGACAAATCTGAGTGGCAGAAAACACTCGATCAGCATGATGCAGAGATGAAGAGTATTGCCACTTATAACGAGAAGCTTGAAGCGGAAGTTGAAAAACTTAAAGAAGAGCTTGCCACTTCTTCCACTTTCTATTCTCAAAGAGAAGAAGTGCTTCGAAAATAGGTGAGAGATGCTCACGCTGCACAGAGAGATGCTGAAGCTAAATTTGAAGCACAACAGCAAGCTGTAGAAAGCTACCGAGCTGACGTTGCTCAACTGCGAGAAAAAACCAGCTCCCAGAATTTGGAATTTAAACTTTTAAAAGCTCGACTTTCTGAAGCTAAAAAGGAGCGTGATGAAGCCATTGCCGGCAAAGCAGCAGCCTAGGAATCTCATATGGCAACTAAAGCCGAAGTCAGCTCTACTTTATTCGAGTTCTACATTCATAGTGTTCTGGGGCGCGGTAGCCTTAGATTTTTGGGACCAAAGTACGAAATCACTTTGGCCAAAGTGTGGAAAGCCGCACTCGATATGCTTGGAGGAGTTGGATATGCTGAAGTAGATTTAATGGCGCACTATCTAGATGACGATGCATTTGCTGCTCTTGCCAGGGTAAAGAAGCAACTTGCTAAAGAGAGAGCCGAAATGGCAGAAGGAGAACATTTAGGGAAGGCAACCTCAACCGACCCAGTTCAACCTTCGGTTTCGGCCGACATCGATATTGTTGGCTCCAGTTCCCATTCTCCTCCTCCTGCTAAAGCTGTTATTGAAAGTGCCACCACCCTCACTAGAGATGAGACTCAAGAAAGCACTGAAGCACATGACTTTGAAGTTGACATAGTAAAGCCTACTTCTCCAGGCAACCTCAATGTTGATCTCGCTCAAGTGGACCGCTTGTTTACTTCACATGAGCTTGATGAACTTTTTGATTATTACTTAAATCTTGACGCGCCACTTTCTCCCATTTTTATGAGAGATACTGACTTTAACTTCTCTTCTCCTGTAGTGAAAGCGTCAAGTGTTGTTCAAACTTCCCCTCCTCCAGCTGTCCCCTCTCCGCCTCCTCAGATTACTCCTCCTTCCGACTCTCAACCGGGGTCACAAGAGGAGCAGATAGAAGCTCTTCAAGGCATGGATGACCCGGTCGCTTCACAAGAACCAAAGGCCGAGGAACCTGAAGAAGGTGAAAGAACTCCAGAGCAAACTATTTCTGATGACATAAAGTTGTCTGCACTTTTCTCTCTGGGCAGTGAGTCTTCATCAAGGAAGAAGGGGAAGCGCGCAGTCTCAAAGAAAAGGAGGGAAGCTTCTGCCAGCAAAGAAAAAGCAGAAGAGAATCCAATTGTACCCCTTCCTCTTTCTTCCCCTACTCTTACAAGCCGACCCAAAAGCTAGTTATCCGGCCAGGCGAGGGATCGAAAGGTGGTAGGAAGAAGAAGTGATGGGTTCGGTCCTATGCTTTTCGTGTCGCTTTTTGCTTTTTTGCTTTTATATATAAAGACTTGTGTTGACCGGAGATTGTGCAAGTACCGGTCCCTGCCTTCTTTTATTTTGAAACCTGCACATGTATAAAATTTTCATAGTATGGAATAAAATGGTTCTTTTACTTGTACAAACTTCTGTCTGTATTTGAGAATGCATTTATTCTTCTTTTTCATACAAGTTTCTTTATTTTCTCTGTGTGATGTTGCGGTAAACCCATGGTATGTTGCTTGAGCATTGCTTTTATAAATGTAACTATATCATATTGCTCCCATACCACGGTTTATTGCAACCTCTTTCACATTGGCAAAATTTTAGAGAACAACTCTTCTGTTCCGAGAAGACTTGTACTCTTTCCTTGGAGAACGACTTTTCCATTTGAAGAAGGCTTGCATCTGTACTTTAGAGAATAATTTTTCCATTTTAAGGAAACATTTTTCTGATTTAGCAGAATGCGCCCCCGTATTGGAGAAGTCTTCTCTTTTTTTTTCTTTGTTTTTTGAAGAAGTTTTTACACTTCACTTTCAGAGAAAGTCACTTTTATTTTTGGCAAGTGAATTTTCCTACGCGGTATAGTGGGCCTCCGAAAAAGGGATTTGACCTGTTTGTTCCTCCGCTGTTTTTGATTGATTCTGCCTTTGGGAAGAGGGCTTTTTTGTGTGTGCCTCTGGAGAGACGGATTTTGTTTTTTCCCTGTACGCGGGGAAGCGGGCCTCCGAAGAGGTCTTTTTGTTTCTGCCTCTGGGGATAGGCTTTTGTTTTTTCCCTGTTCGCTGGGAAGCGGGCCTCCAGAGAAGGATTTTGCACTCCAACTCTGGTGAAGTGGGCCATCCGAAGAGGGCTTTTCACGTTTCAACATTTGTGAAGTTTTATTTCAGATCTCGGTGAAATATGTGCATCCGAAGAGGTCATTTAGCATTTCAACTCTTACGAAATGGGCCTCTGAAGAGGGCTTTTCACATTCCAACACTTGTGAAGTTTTATTTCAGATCTCGGTGGAATGTGTGCCTCCAAGTAGGGCTTTTGCTTGGAAGTTTCTTTCTTATGGTTGGATGGATTCACGGAGCGTACACAAGTTACTAAGATGTTTATTTGCACAAACGTTCTCAGCTAGTTAACGAGTGCCCTGTGCCTTCCATTTGGGAAGGTGCCTCCGGTCATTCCACCAATCTTTTTTGGTTGAGAAAGAGAACTTTCTTTTCCTGGCAAGTCCCGTTAGAGGTCTTTATCCTCCGAAGAGTTGTGCCTCCGAAGAGGGCTTGTGCCTCCAAAGAGGTCTTTGGTTGTTTCATGCCTGCTTTCCCATGTCTTTTCGCCATTTGCATATATCAGCGACTCCTTGTTATCATTTTCGAGCACACATTCCTTTCTTTTGCAAGTAGTTTATTTTATTCAAAGAAGTGTACTTCATTGTTAAGTAAGTTCGCAGGGACAGACATAGGCTAATTAATTGGATGTTCATTTGCACAAACGATCACAATTAGTTAGCAAGGGCCCACCTCCAGCGGAACCACTAACTATTTGATTGAAGCACTTCTTATATATGATTTGAGTCTGGAATTTTTGTGGCTTAACATTTGCTTGATGAGTGATGTCAGGGATCGTTTGGTCTTTGACGGGTGAGCTTTGTTTTAATGGCCTGCAATATTAAATCGACATTTTAGCAATACAATTAAAGTACTTTACATATATCGAAATAAAACAGGCATTTTGTAATAGTAGAGAACACAAGATTTATAGTGGTTCGGCTAAGAACTGGGCCTACATTCACTTTATAGTTCTTATTATTCACTTGCACTGGCTTTACAATGGCTTTCAATACAAGAATCATACATGCATAATTCTTTTATAGTATTTCAATAAAGCTTTTATGTAAAATATGGGCGCAAGTGATTGTTGTTGCAAGCCCTTGGAATTGGATCTCCTTCGACAGTTGTCAGTTTTAAAGTGCCATCAAGAAGTTTTTTGCCTATGACATACGGCCCTTCCCAGTTTGGCGCAAGCACTCCTGTTGCTGTCATGATCCTTTTCAAGACTAGATCTCCAATCTCAAAGCTGCGTTGGCGAACTTTGGAAATGAAGTGCATGGCAATTCTTTGCTGATGGGCTGCAATTCTGAGCTGAGCCTCTTCCCTTCTTTCATCAAGTTGCAGCTTTTCATTTTCAGCTTGATCGAAATGGATTCTTCTGTGTGAAGGGACTTCTGTCTCCACCGGATTCATTGCTTCTGATCCATATGCCAATGAAAATGGAGTGTGCCCAGTCGCAGTTTTATGCGTAGTTCTGTATGCCCATAGTGCTAGTGGTAGCTTATCGACCCAACCACCTTTCGGTTTTTCTAGCTGTTTTTTGATGGTTGATTTGATAATTTTGTTTACTGCTTCCACTTGCCCGTTTACCTGCGGATGAGCCAATGATGAGAAGCTCTTTTGGATCTTGAATCGCTTGCAAAAATCATGGAACTCTTCACTTTCGAATTGGGTTCCATTGTGTGTGATTATCTTTTGAGGCACACCATACCTGCAAATGATATTCTTAGTTACAAAGTATATCATTTTTTAGAGGTAATAGTAGCTAATGGTTCAGTTTCAGCCCATTTAGTAAAATAATCAACAGCGACAATAGCATATCTAATTCCGGACTTGGCGGTTGGCAAAGGCCCGATGAGATCTATTCCCCAAATAAAAAATAGCCAGGGACTGACCATCTGTGTTATCTCGGTGGAAGGTGCTCTTGTGATTTTTGCAAATCTCAGGCATCGGTCACATTTTTCGGCATAACTTGCAGCATCACGATTAATGTCTGACCAAAAATACCCATAACGGATAATTTTCTTTGCTAGAGTTTGACCACCTGAATGATCCCCACACTCACCTCCGTGTACTTCAGGTAGAATTGTCTTAGCCTCTTCCTTGGTCACGCATCGGAGTAATGGCACTGAGAATCCCCACTTATACAATCGGCCATCTTGAATTATATATCTAGAGGCTTTTCTTAGCAACTTCTGACGCTCCTTTGAATTTCCTGGTAGAGAACTGTTGAGCAGATATTCGATTATCGGAGTCATCCACGATTCTTTTTCTTGAGATATAGTCATGATCTAATCAATATCCATCTCATCAGTGCTTGGAGCTGACAGGACTTCCACAGGAACTAATCCCAAAAATTGAGCTTCACCAGTGCTTGCGTACTTTGCGAGAGAATCTGCCTTCATGTTCTCTTCCCGGGGTATATGACTTATCGTATAATGGTCAAGATCATCGAGAAGTTCTCAGGCTCTTGACAAGTAAGCAGCCAGATTTCCTCCTTTAGTTTGAAACTCTTTCATGACTTGGCATACAATAAGCTGTGAATCACTGAAGATCTGCAACACTTTGACATTCAGTTCTTTAGCAATCTTCAAGCCGGCAATAAGAGCTTCATATTCTGCTTCATTGTTTGTCGAAGGGAATTCTAATCTCAATGCATAGCACAATGACCGCCCTTCAAGGGTTTCAAGCACAACCCTAGCTCCGGAACAGTAATCGTTTCTTGCACCATTAACATATAATTTCCATCGAATTGGGGTATTATCAGTCACCTCTTCCTCACTGTCACCTTTGTTTGTACATTCTGCGATTAAATCTACTAAAGCTTGTCCATTAATTGCTCTCCGGGGATGATAAGTGATGTCGTATTGGCTGAGTTCAATATTCCACTTCAGAAGGCGACCCGAAGTCTCAGGGCGAAACAGGACTTGCTTCAGAGGCTGACCAGTGAGGACTTTGATAGAATGAGCTTGGAAATATGGCCTCCATTTTCTTGATGCAATCAGCAGACTATAGGCGAGTTTTTCCAACTTTGAATTATTCATCTCTGCCCCAGTGAATCTTTTGCTGATATAATAGACCGGGCGTTGAATTTTTGCGTCTTCCAGTACCAACGCTGCACTAAGAGAATGAGATGAGATTGCCAAATATACGAAAAGATCTTCACCATTGTCAGGCTTAGAAAGTATTGGAGGCGTTTCCATATGACGAATCAACTCATCGAAAGATTTCTCGCATTCAGGAGTACAGTCAAAGTTTTTCCATCCTTTCTTCAGAGCATCAAAGAACGAAATGCATTTATCAGTAGCTTTGGAAATGAATCGACTCAAGGCAGTGGCTTTTCCATTAAGACTTTGCAATTCCTTCTTCGTTCTAGGAGCCTTGACTTCTTTTAAGGCAACAATCTGAGTAGGATTAACTTCAATGCCCCTAGAACTCACAATGAAATCCAAGAACTTTCTGGACTCCACCCCGATCATTTCAAAGGATTAAGTTTCATTCCGTACTTTCGGAGGACTGCAAACATTTCTGCCAAGTGATCCATATGGTCTACTGCCTTCTTTTTACCAGCATATCGTCAACATAAACTTCCATAGTTTTTCCAATCTGTGGCTTGAACATAGCATTGACGAGTCTTTGGTAAGTTGCCCATGCATTCTTAAGTCCGAAGGGCATGACTCTATAGCAGTAGAGACCAATGTCTGTGATGAAGCTCGTGTCCTCCTGGTCCAGCTCATGCATCATGATCTGGCTGTATCCGGAGTAAGCATCCATAAAAGATAACAATTCATCCCCCGTTGTTCCATCCACCAATTGATCTATCCTGGGTAACGGGAACCATTCTTTGGGGCAGGCATTGTTTAAATCTGAGAAGTCGATGCATACTCTCCACTTCCCATTAGCTTTCTTAACCAGTACTGCATTTGAAACCCAATTCGGATAAGTAGACTCCCTGATGAAACCATTCTCCATGAGCCGGTCTACCATTTCTTTCAACGCCGCTGACCTTTCAAGACCCTAGTTCTTCTTTTCTGCTTTACCGGTGTAAACTTCGGATCAATATTCAGAGTATGTACTGCAATTTCTGGGGATATTCCACACATATCAGCATGAGTCCAAGCGAATACGTCCAGATTTGCTTTCAAGAATGATATCAAGGAATTTTGAACCGTCACACTAAGTTGCGAACCCACATTCACCACTTTGTTCGGATCTTTCGGGTCAACAGGTACTGGCACCGTTACTTCCGCTGGCACCACTCTATTCTCCCCTGCACTAGCTTTTCTGGGATCCATTTTCCTTCGTGCCCCGCTATGCTCGCCAGTGCAGGGTCCACCCTGTAATTGCTACAAGGTTGGTTCTTTGATGCGGACTGGGGCTGCCGCATCTTTTCCCATCTCTCTCTTCCTTGCCTCACGCAACTCTATAAGATAACATTCTCGCCCAGCATTCTGATCCCCTTTAATAACACTAACTCCATTATCCGTGGGGAATTTCATAGTAAGGCACCATGGGGCGAGAATTGCCCTAAAAGCCACAAGAGTTGGTCGGCCTAGGAAGGCATTGTAGGCATAAAATTCATCAACAATCACAAAAGTCTGTCTTCGAAACACCTTTTTCTACCCCCCTCCAAGCTCCAAGAACAAATCGATAGTTCCAATTGGCTGCATCGGTTCCCCAGTAAACCCAACAATTTTTTGCGATGAAACTTGAACATCAACCATCGGAATTTTCATTTGATCGAATGTCGAAGAGAATATTGCAAGAAGCGCCACAATCTACAAGCACTCTCCTTACAATAGCCGACCCAATGCCTGCAGAGATGACCAAGGGATCCATGGTCGGAGCTTCAATGCCCATAGTATCCCTGGCTCTAAACACAATATCATCATTAAAAGTTTTCTGCTGCATCAAAGGTGCAGCATCTTCTAGCACAAAAACTCTCTCTTCTGTTGGAGCATACTTCAAGGCACGAGCATATCTTTTCATCTCGCCCCAGCTTTTGCCTGCTGGGTGAGGATCTCCGGTAATCACATTAATAACGGGCCTTTCTGATTCATGCGCAGTAGTCCTCTCACCCGAGCCAGATGGATGAGCTGGAAGTTGCTAACCCTTAGTAGATGAAGTTGGGTCATTCCTATTCCTCTTCACAAATTGCTACAACTTGTTCTCTATCAGCAATTCTTCAATCAAATTTTCAGGCGGCGACATTCGTTGGTATCATGATCGGGTTGATTATGAAACCGACAAAATCTCCCACTTTGAGCATCTTTTTTCCCGACTCTCGTCTCAGGTGGTTTATGATATTCTACCACATCTTTGGTAGCAAAAAAGATATTCTTCGGGGTGTCAGTCAAAGGAGTGAAATCTGAAGGATTTAAGAAGCGAGGTTTCTTCATATCCTTCTACTTCTTCCCGCCATTATTCTCCCTCTTCTGACTTTCGGATTCCTTTTTGGTAGGAGCAGCAGTATTATCCTGAACCTCCGTCAATGCAACTTTAGCCAGTGCTTGAAGGCTTTCCAAGCGCATGAATTCATCAGCTTTCTTATAGAATTTCTCAAGCGAATTCGGTTATTTCAACTTCATCCACTTCCCAAGTTCACTCGATTTGTCGATTGCCCTCATCAAGTATGTCAAGACCATTCGTGGCTCTACATTATCCACTTCAGCCAAAGCTATGTTGAAGAGGTTCAAGAAAGATCTAATAGATTCCCCTGGGTTCTGTTCCAGGCTTGACAGTGACATAATATCCTTTGCCTTTGAAGCATACAACCTGAATTGCTCTTTAAACTTCTGAGTCAAATCGGCGAACTGGTCTATGGATCGGACCGGTAACTTTGTGAACTAGAGTAGAGCCACTCTTTCCAAGTATACCGGAATGTACCGGCATTTGATCTCATCGGATGCTCTAGCACCAGTCATGTGCCAACCATACTTATATAGGAATTGATTAGGGTCGCTTGTTCCCTTATAAGCCGCGATGGTAGGAGGAACAAACTTCCTTGGAAATTCAGCTTTCAAAATCCTTTCAGTGAACGGAGTCTTGCTCGGAGCGAATCCCCATTCATTTTCATCTTCATCCCTCTACATGCTCTCTTTCATGATTTGTCGCACCATGCCCGAAAGGTATTCCTCATCATTTAAAGGCTCTGTAGGACAGACTTCTACCATTTTCTCGGTAGTTTGTCTGGACAAGCATTCGTGGAGAGTTGGTTGTGGTCTCGATCCTCCAGCTTGGAGAGGTGTTTCTCTGGCAGGGCTAGCTGCTCTTTGAGGAATATTCTTCTCTTCAGGATTATGAACATCATTTGTAAGCTTCTTTTCATTATTCACTGGTTGACGGTTAGCTCCAAGCAAAGCATTTATCCTATCAAGCATAAAAGCGTTCTGAGTTTCTATCTGCTGGTATAACCCAGATACTGCATCATCTAACTCCGCTCGTGTAATTCCAACACTTGGTGCTGCTTGGCTTTATGAAGGAGAAGTGGAAGTATTTTCATGAACATCATTGGGTCTAGTAGATCCGCGCTTTCTTCTAGGAGCCATTATCTCTGATAGACTTCTGGTTTTGAGAGAGATTCTTTCAACAAACTTTTGTGAAGCAATGACGAAAGTAGCTTGAGTTAGGTTCTCAATGAAAGCACCAAAAATGTTAACGCTTAAAATTGAGCGATAACACCCCGGTGTAAGAAGAGATTAAGTGAAAGCACCACCCGTCAATACGGGAAGTAGAAGTAAGTAGAAAAGTCACAGAAAAAGCAGTAAAGAGACAACAGTTTTATAATGGTTCGGCTTCAAGTTAATCCTACATCCACTTTAATCTTCTTTATTGCTGAATCAATTACAACTTTATGACAATCTTGGATCATAACTCTGCTAGGACAAATAGCTAGAACTCCGATGTAGAAGAACTCTTTGAATCCTTGTCGAATGTGTTAGATTTCTTCTTGAAGTTCGCTGAGATGTCTTTCGTGTTTGAAGTGTCGAGTGAGTTGAGAATTCAGCAGAGTATCGGTGTTCCAGAAATGAGCCAAAAGATCCCCTCTTCGGTGGTGTAGGCACGGTACTTATAGGGAAATTTCGTAGCTAGGTTGTAGGTCGTGAGCGACCTAAAGGTAGGCCATAGGTCGGGAGCGACCTAGTGGGAACGGCTTACGGCTTAACTAGAGTGTATTTGATCACCTCGAACAATCTAACAAGTCATAGTTCGTGAACGATCTAGGGAGGAGGCGGCATAAGAAGCTTCTTCGGTATGTTTAGGTCGTGAGCGACCTAGGGAGAATAGTTGGCGACTTACGGTTGGGAACGACATAAGAAGTTGCTTCATTCTATGATAACTCGCTAGGTCGCTGGATCTTTTTAGGTCACTAGGTCGCTTTACTCTACAGGTTGTTAGGTCGTCTAGCTACTAGGTCGTTAGGTCGCTTTACTCCATACGTCATTAGGTCGTCTAGCAACTAGGTCGTTAGGTCGCTTTACTCCATAGGTCGTTAGATCGTCTACCTACTAGGTCGTTAGGTCGCTTTACTCCATAGGTCGTTAGGTCGTTGATCTCTTGTACCTTTAGCCCGTTAAGTCGCTAAGCCTTTCTATTATGATATGTTGTTGCCCTGTGTTGATGGTTAGGTCGCTAGGTCGTTAATAAGCTTAGGTCGCTTATTTCCTTGGGTCGCTGAGTCGCGGAATACGGAAGTTAACAAAGAGAATGAAAGTTTCATGACCTATATAACATTTGGTGCTAAATTAGTTCAATCTGTAAATCTGCCATTGATACTATTTTATTAAATGCTTAAGTATCATTTTAAATGCATCAAAAATTTGCTAAAATGGATCAATATTGCATCTGTAATTATGTGGATAATAATTATCCTATTAGCATTTGACATTATACTAAAAACTTAAAACATTTCTCAATTTGTTCTATTAAAGATCTATCCCATTTTGAATAACTGAAGGAGACAAAATAACATAGAATCCATTTAGATTAAGGAGTTTAGTGCTAAAATGGATTAAACAGACAGAATATACGATATGGAATTCAACTTCTATACTTTTTGTAATTTCTTAGTCTTATTTTTGCAGTACTATGGTTTACTATGACGACTGCTTGTAAGAAAAACTATTAATGAGGATGTTTGTTAGGAAATCTTAATGATATTTGATATAAAAATTTAGATTACAATATGTTGTTCCCTTTATATAAAGCAAAAATCAAAGTTTTGCAATATAAGCTCATAATTAAAAATCAAAAATTAAGTACCATCTATTAGACACTTAAATATACATTTATATGGTTTGTTAAAACTGTGGCAATTAATAAGATGGATATATATTTTGAAAGTAATAACAATGAGGTTCTACATTGGTTTTACATTTTTTAAACCATACGGCAATGCCGTATTGGTGGGTTTAAAAGTCAGGAATTAATATTTGAATGAAAGGTTTCTAGAAGGGAAATTTTATTTTTATCCATCGCTTCTACAAGTTCATCCACGCTTTATTTCCCACAACTAATTTGTCATTTTAACTAATTTATTAGTTTATCCACAAATGTATAAGTTTAGTGAATGTATTATTACAATTTTGAGTGTTAAATATATACTTTGTGAAATGCATTTATTGAACTAAAATCAATCGTGTTAGTTTGTGAGACACCTTTAGGATTAGGGAATACAGTCTATATTCGTTTATTTAGTTGCCTTTTTTCTTAGCTCGATATGCCGACATATAACTATATCATTAGTTTTTCAATTATTTTCGGTATATAAAAAGCCCCTTTATGTTATAACAATTATGTTAAAAACTTCCTCGTACACATTTTTGGTACATTTCATACAGCGAATAATTTATGTGGACATGTAAATTATGAGAAGATTGATATAACATAACAAACGCTGACACAAATGATCATGCGTGCAGCAAAGTTCTGCTGAATAACAACAGGTAAAGTAAACAATATATCAAGAGGCAAAACAAAACAAAACAAGTAACGCGGTACTAACCCAGGGTACACTATAAGTACATTGAATACTAGTCAATCGTTGTCAGGACCTCAATTTAATTTTTTATCTGACTATGCCATCAAATGAAAAGAAATCAAACAGAAGAAAATCAGAAGCTGTGGAAAAAATTAGCTACATCTTTAACATACAACATTGTAAACAGAGAAGATAATAAAGTGTTTGATTTTAGAAAAACAAATATCTAAGTAACCAACATCGTTCAAAGAAAAAAGGAGTTCAAGTTGCGACCAGAATAAATGAAAACTATGAAAACTGAATTCAAAGTACATGAAGGTTGCTAAATAACAAATAAACAGTAGAATAACAATCAACGTAAATTAAAAAATGTAGTCATAATGATAAAAAAGTTTGTGAATCCTATAGTATGATGGTCCATATTAGATTTTCTTTTCCCTTCGCTTATCCACTACCTTTGTACTTGCAGTTTCCACTTGAGTTGCGAGATCTTCATCTTCCTCAAAATAATCATTAGAAATTATATAGAGCATTATATAATGTAAGATGGTGCGTGTTTAGTGTGTGACATCATAGACTGAATCAGAAATATATAAAAAACAGCTTGTTGAAAATCAATTAAATATAGAAAGTTCATTGGTTAGTAGAAGTATATGTATAGTAAATTAAGATAAAAAATTTGTATTAAAACGTGAGAAATCAATGGAATTTTTTCATGTGAAGGAAATACTAAAGTCATCGCTCTGTCCCATTTGAGAATTCTATTCTTAACTGCATCAAACCATTTCTCAAATCTGGATAACATTGTTTTTTTCCCAGTTTTGGATAAATATGGGGTAATGGTTCTTCTTCTTCCAAATGGACCATTATAAAGTGGTTCCCACACATTAAAACAATTACTGTTACTCTATGTTCATCTTTTCGACCCGTTCTTAAACGCAAATATGTCAAGCTCTTAATTGGGGAATAAATATAAAGTATACAATTCATGACGTTATAAATAAGCAGGCCATGTCCGAAAAACTCAACCAATATTTTGTGCATGGATATCACCTAAAATTTCTTAATACCACTTCAACCTATTGATATCTCTTCATACCACCGGACAAGTTAATATGTTGTTCCTTGTGCAATAATTCTTCTATGATGGTTAGTCGTACAGTTTTCCACGAATGATCCTTTTTGAGACCCAATAGTTGTGCACAACAACGTTATCCACAATGTCCATCTGGTGGAACATCTTCCACACTTTCAAAAACATGTTATGTTAACGCTAAGATTTGAACGCTAACACCCCGGTGTGTAAAGTGTAGTTGTGAAAGCACCACCCGTGAATACGGGAATCAAGAGATAACAGTAAGTAACAGAAAATGCAGTAAATGAGCACAAAGTTTATAGTGGTTCGGCTTATGATCAAGCCTACGTCCACTTCAATACTTTTTATTGCTGACTGTATTACAACTTATTACATTCTCTTTCAATTACAAACCAATTCAATTCAAAAAGACAGGTAGCTAGAGAAGACTTCGTCGTGACAGAGTTCTTTGAATCCATGATTGAATATGTCGAATCTTTGTGCGAAGTTCGGTCTAAATGTCTTGCGTGAGTTTGATGTGAGGAAGTGTAGATTGCTTTGAAGATTCTCTTGAAGAAAATGATCTCCCAAAAAAAAGTCCCCCTCATGTTGGAGTTAGCCCTCTATTTATAGAGAATTCTAGGTAGAGGTTTTCGCAAGTCATGAGTCGTGTACGACTCATGGAGATTCGTAAGTCGCACTCGACTCAAGGTTCAAGGGTCAGCAGGCAGTGGAGTAAGTGAAGTGGTTCTGAGCTTTTCCTCGTTCATCTGGATAAAATTCCTAACTCGTTCGCGAGTTAAGAGGTCACGGTTTAAAGTGAGGCAGCACTAAAATCTTGGCTCTGTGGTTTTAGGTCGTGTACGACTTAAACTAGGTCGTAGGTCGTCAACGAGTCATCTTATTACGGCATGGTATTGAACTTGCTCTCTAAGTCTTAGGTCGTAACGTCTTTAAGTCGTGGACTTTCTTAAGTCTTGACATTCCCTAAGTCGCTTAGGTCTTAATCCTATTAGGTCGTTAACTCCTTAACTCGTAATATTTTAACCCGCAGGCTCTTTAGCTCGTAGGCTCCTTAACTCGTGTACCTCCCCTGAGACATGACATATCTTAAGTCGTAGAGGCCATAAGTCGCAGATTTCTCTTAGTTGTGAGTCGCTTAGTCTGTCAACTCATTAAGTCGTTCTATCCTTAAGCCGTAAACCGTTCACCTCCTTAAGTCGTAAGCCGTTCACCTCCTTAAGTCGTAAGTCGCACAATTCTTTAACTCATGCATCTCCTCAATTCGTTGAGTCGGCAATCAGTTGAGTCTTGAAGTACCTTGAGTCGTAGATCCACTGAGTCGCTGAGAACTTTATCTGATGAGCCGGCCCAGGCCTTAACTCGTTGACAAAACGGGGTTAACATTTGCCCCTCGAAGTACGCGCCTAAGTCGTAGGTCGTGTACTTCGACTCATCTTGACTCGCGCGTGCCGACTCATCTTCCACTACCTCGAGGTATAAATGGCTTAGGTCGTTTCTTCTCATTACTTTATCTCTTCAGTTGCATACTTCTGCCATTAACAAGTTTCAGAGCGTCTCGAAGAAGATTCTCATCATTCAGTCATCAATCATCTCCACCATTATATTGCGTAAGTAAATTCCATCAAAAATTTAACCATGTTCATCATCAAATCGCGAATTCCCCACTTGCCGTCCGTAATCCAGCTTTGTACACCACGCTTCGCTATGAATCATGTCACAACCGATCCTCGTCCGCCTTTGGTTGCAACATTATTGTAGCAGCATACTGGATCCATGACGAATCTGAGGTGGTTTGAGTCGATTTTGTGTGATTTGGTGGTGGGAAGGTGGATTTTGTGGTAGAGGTGATAATATGTTTTTGGGTTGACGGGTTTGTTCGTTAGGTCGTTTGCTGAGTGGGTAGGAGCAAAGGGAGTTAAGAAATAATTGGTTGAGGAGCTTCGGCCGAACTTAGGTTTATCGGCTTGATCATAAAACACGCGACCCAACTTACTTGCGACCTAGCTTGCTTACGACCTAACTCGCTTGCGACCTAATTCGCTTGCGATCTATCTTGCCTGAATAACATAAAGCTTAAAGCAAAGCGACTTAACGACCTAACTTTCTACGGCAGAGGTTTTATGTCGCGGCCGAGTTAAGACTTGGATAATTTTTGACTGTGTGACCTTGAACAATGCGACTTAAGAAGTTCGACTTATGTTAAGTCGTTTGACTTGATCTGGACGACCTAAATAATCCCCGTGCTAGCTTAAGTCATTCCTGCGACCTAAGGACTTGAATACCTTTCATCTTGAATGAACATGACATTGTTGAATTGTACTCTCAACTCGAACTGCCGAGATAACATTTTTGAACTTGTTGCACTTATTTACAGATCTCATTAACTTTAATGCTAATAACTTGTTAAAAAATTTCTTTGCGTTTTCTTCACAGGTCACTTTTGCAAACTGATAACCTGTCTAATTCAACATTTACAGAATAATGGGATGAATATACTGCCATCGACTGCCCACATCAAATGGAAGATTAGTTAATAACAGATAATTAACTCAAATAAATTGTGTGAACGAAGTGCTTTCATCAATTTCAAGTAAAATATTAAAGCAACACTGAAATAGTCAGTTGAAACTGACCACCTGCACTAATATTATGCTTGAACTTTATATTAACAAGTTCTGAAATTTTGTAGTCGATCAATCATTGACTAGTTTAATTCCAGTTATGTTTACTTGCTATTTTTATTAGTTTTGCACGACACTTCACACTTTTAGGAAACATGCACCTTAACATTTGAATATCCAGTTGCTTTTGTAGAATGGCTTCTCAGGAAGAAGATACAACAGTTCAAGCTGGAGAGGCAGCTGTTATTCCGGCTTCACTAGTCAATCCTCCGGAAAGAGCCCCCACCACCTTATCGTACAAAGTTTTTCGTCAGTTGTGTGGTCAGTTTGGCATTGCTGAAGCAGACGCCATTTTCCCTGAAAAAGGTGACACTGCTGATGTGGCGCCTACTGGCTTCGTAGCGAATAATCGGCAAATGTGCGTAAGCGGGGTCATTCCCCCTTTCAACGACTTTCTCCAGAATCTACTTCTTCGGTTAGCTATCTCCCCATTCCAGCTACACCCCAATGGCTATGCCATTCTGATGGGGTTGTGCGTGCTATTTAGGAGAACATTTGACCGGCTTCCAAGCTTTGACGAGATCTGCTTCCTATGCTCCTTTACTAGGACTAAGGATCATCCTTCTATTACCGTCGTGAGAAGCGTGCGAAATCGTAAATTGATTGTTGGCCTCCCTGATACTGCCCATGGGTTCTTAACTCAATTCTTCTATGTCCGTTGCCCCCCGGGGTTTTATGCTGTGTGGAGAGAAAGAAGTAAGATCATCTACCTTTCCCTCCTCTATGCTCTGAGTTTTTTGAAGTTCGAATTGCCAAGTGTTAACTTCATCATCATTCATCATTTTTTTTTTCAGCGCTTCCCCCTCCTTATAGAGATCCCAGTCACAAGCCAACTCTGGAGAGGCTTGTAGCGGTACCGGTTGAAGAGCGGGATATGAAATTTTTGCTGAACGACGAATTCCTTCACCAGTTCGGACTTCTTCACCCTTCTGGCTCCATACACCCCTGCGAGGTTCCAGACTCCCCACCTAAAGCATTAGATGCCCCGGTTTCTTCTGACGTACCTGTACCAACAGATCCCGCTCTCGAAGTTTCTCTAGTGAAGTGCTCCACTTCTGTTGATGTCGCGGGGTCATCTGGCAAACTTGCCCCGGTCACGGAAGAAGAAGAGCCTTAGGATTCTTCTCTGCATTCAAAGGAGCCTGGTTACAAAGAAGCTAAGAAAACCAACCCTGTCAAGCAGAGCAGGGACGACACTTTCGAAGGACTGAGTGACCTCTTTGTCACCTCGCAAGAGATCTTTAAAGATGATCCTATTACTACCGGGGTTTCTTCTTCAGTAGTCGAGGCGACTTCTATTCTGCAACAGACCTCGTCAACCCAAGAGTTAACGCTAACTATTACACCCACAATTACTCCACAATTAAAGAGTGGTTCGTAGTTCGATGCGCGCAGTTTGCACATTACACACACTTAGAATCTTTCGGCACTTTTATGCTTCTGACTTTTTGTATTTTGAAGAATTCTAAAATTTAGCTCTTTTCATTTCAGATCCTCCGATGGGACGCAGCGGATCCTACTATGATGATTTCCAGCGCTACGGGAAGCGTAGCCAATATGATTATAGGCGTTACCTCCCTTCTTACAGAGAATCCGATGAAGAAAGAGCCGCCCGAAAGGCTCAAGAGAAGAGGGCTCAGGAGGAGCGTTATGAAAGAAGAGAGAGGGAGGAGCGCCACGATTCTTTGCAGAGAGGCGACGATTCTCACAAAAGAAAATCCCATGATGACCGAGGAAAAGGTCATATGGTTGAAGATTCGAGCAAGCGAGCCCGACATGGTGAGAAGCACACCTCTACAACTCCTGAAAAGGTTATTGCCCCTGCCTCGTTTGACATTCCTTCAGTCTCTCCCGCCCTTGGGAAAGCAGATATTCAAACAATAATCAGTAGGCCCAAATTCCAAGTTGGACCGGGCCCAGCCACTTTGCAAAGTCGGCTTCCACAGTGGTGCCTGAAGGGAGTGAGGTTCGACCTTGACTTGGTCCCCATTGACAAGTCTGCCATGTTACAAAATCTCGACGCCGTCAAGCATGATATTGAGAGGATGTCAAACTGGCAAAAACTTGTCGACGAGCTTCAAAGGGTTAATTGTGCAAACATAGAGGCCATGCTCACTATGGAAAAGGATAAAGCCGAATGGCAAAAGGTTCTTGAGCAACATGACATGGAAATGAGGAACATCGCTTCTTACAATGAAGAGCTTGAAGCAAAAGTTGAGGAACTGAAACTAGAGCTTGCTGCTTCCTCTACTTCCTATTCTCAAAAAGAAGAAGTGCACCTAAAACAAGTGAGAGATGCTCATGCCAGCCAAAGAGATGCCGAAGATAGGCTTGAAATGCAGAAAAGAATTAGTGAGGGCTATGTTGCTGATATTGAAGAGATTCGGAAGAAAAACAGCTCCCAAGAGGCGGAGATTCAAATGCTTAAGCTTCAACTTTCCAAAGCTGAAAGGGAGCGTGATGAGGCCGTTGCCGGCAAAATTGCGGCTGAAGATTCTCACGAGGCAACGAGGACCAACATCAGCTCGACATTATTTGATTTGTACCTGCATAGCATCTTGGGGCGCGGTAGCCTCGCCTTTCTAGGCCCCAAGTATGAAATTACTCTGGCTGAAGTTTGGGAGGCCGCACTCGATATGCTTGGCGGTAAAGGCGCCGGTTATGCTGAGTCAGCTCTTGAGGAGCATTATCTTGATGATGATGCTCGCTCTGCTCTCGCCAGGGGGAGAGAACAGCTTGCAAAATTAAGGGCCGAAACAGCGGCAGGAGAATATTCAGGAAAAATTATCTCAACTGCTCTGATTCAACTTTCTCCTTCAGCCGAAATTGATATCATCGGTTCCAGTTCCCACTCCCCATCTCCTACTAAAGTTACCACCGAGATCACAAGCATACAAGGTGGAGATGAAGGCGGCGAGAGTGCCGAGGCACAGGCTTACGAAGTTGACGTCAGAAAACCGACTTCTGCAGGTAACCCTACTGACAATCTTGCCAAAGTAGACTGCTCATCTGTTTCTTACGAGCTTGATGGGCTTTTTGACTACTTCTTGAATCTCAGCGAACCTTTATCTCCTCTTTTTACTGACTTGAACTTTTTTCCTTCTGTACAGAAAACGTCGGGTATTATTCAAGCTTCCCCACCTCCAATTATTCCTCCTCCATCTATTCAGGTGACTCCTCCTTCCGCCTCGCAACCGGGATCACAAGAGGAGCAAATAGAAGCTCTTCAAGACTTGGACGATCCCATTGCTTCACAAGAACACAAAGGAGAAGAAACTGAAGGGAGTGAGAAGACTCCAGAAGCAACTGGTTCCGATGATGAACCATTAGCTAAACTTCTTTCTCCAGGGAGTGGGTCTTCCTCCAAGAAGAGAGGAAAGCAGGGAGTTTCCAAGAAGAAGAAGAAGAAGGGATCCTTAACTGGCGAAGAAGAAACGGAAGAAAGTCCGACTGAGCCCCTTTCTCCTTCATCCCCTACCCTTACAAGCCGGCCTAAAAAGTTGGTTATTCGGCCGGGTGCAGGCTCAAAAGGTGGACGGAAGAAGAAATGATGGCTCTGGTTCTGTGGCTTTCATATCGCTTTTTGCCTTTTTTTTGCATGTACTGACCGGAAATTGTGCGGGTACCGGCCCCCGCTTTTCTTTTGCTTTTTACTTTGGAACTTGTACCTGTATAAAATTCTAATAGTGTTGAATAAAATGATTCTTTTTCTTTGTACAAACTTCTGTCTGTATCTAAGAATGCAGTTATTATTCCCTTTTATACAAGTTTCTTTGCATGATATTGCAGTGAGCTTGTGGTATATTGTTCGAGCGCAATTTTACCGATGTAGTTATACCATGTTGCCCCTATACCATAAGCTCATTGTAATATTTTATTTTATGAGGAACTTGTGCTTTTATTTTCTAAAGAATAATTACTCCACATTTGGAGGAATATTATTTCGCTAAAAAACAGAGTACAAATTCGTTTTTACGCTTTATCTTTTGAAGATATCACTTTTTCTTTTGTGCATGTGCACATTTTACCAAGTGAATTCTTTTATGCGATAAAGCGGGCCTCTGAAGGACACTTTGACTTCTTTCTGAGGAAGATTATTTTCCAGAGTAGGTAAATTATTCTTCCTTTGAAAGTTAAAGTGTGCCTTTGATGAGGATTTTTTTTATATATATACCACAGTAAAGGAACTTTTGATTTTCGTTTCTTTGAAAAGTTGCACCTCTGAGGAAGGCTTTTTCACGTTTCAACACCTGGAAGTTTTATTTTAATCTTGGTGAAACGTGTGCCTCCGAAGAGGTCTTTCTGCTTTATTGTGCCTCCGGGAGGAGGTCTTTTTGCTTTATTGTGCCTCCGGGAGGAGGTCTTTTCATTTCTACCTCTGGGAAGAGGTCTTTTATTTATCTTTACTTTTTGGTTTTGCATTTCAGCTTTGGTGAAGTGAAACTCCGAAGAGCGGCTGTTGCACTTCAACTCTTGGTGAAATGTGCCTCCGAAGAGGGCTTTGCTTTGTTTTGCATTTCAACTCTGGTGAAGTGAAACTCCGAAGAGCGGTTGTTGCACTTCAACTCCTGGTAAAATGTGCCTCCGAAGAGGGCTTTTGAATGCCTGGAAGTTACTCTCTCATGGTTGGAGGGTCATGACTCCTCCAATCTTTTTTGTTGAGTGGAGAACTTTCTTTTTTGCGGCATATGCCTCGTTAGAGGTCTTTATCCTCCGAAGAGTTGTGCCTCCGAAGAGGGCTTATGCCTCCGAAGAGGGCTTTACTTGTTCCTTGTCCACTTGCTTAAGCCTTTTCAGCGATCCTCTATTTTTCTTTTCAAGCTCACACTCCCTTCTCTTACAAGTAATTTGTTTAATCCAAAGAAGTGTACTTCATTGCTAGGCAAGTTCGCGAGAACGGGCATAAGCTTCTTAATTGGATTTTTGTTTGTTCAAACGATCTCAATTTATTAGCAAGGGCCCGTTTTCGGCGAAATCATTGGCCGTTCAATTGAAGCACTTCCTATCTAGGATTTGAATTCGGGGCTTTTGTGGCTCAAAATTTGTTTGTTGAATGATAACACGAATCACTTGGTCTTGTAACGTGCAAGTTTTATTTTCATTATCTGCAAAAATTTAAATCGACATCTCAGCAATACATTTAATGTACTTTTCATATCGAAAATAAAGCAAACATGTAATAATAATAAGGAACACAAGATTTATAGTGGTTCGGCCAAGAATTTGGGCCTACATCAACTTTATAGTCTTTCATTATTCACTTGCATCGGCTTTACAATTGCTTTCAATTACAAGAATCATACATTCATAATTTTTTTTTTTTACAATATTTCAACAAAGCTTTCAAGTAAAATATGGACGCAAGTGATTGCTATTCCAAGCCCTTGGAATTTGATCTCCTTCGACAGTAGTGAGTTTGAATGTGCCATCAAGAAGCTTCTGACCTATGACATATGGTCCTTCCCAATTTGGCCCAAACACACCTGTTGCCGTCATAATTCTCTTCAGGACTAGATCTCCAATTTCAAAGTTGCGCTGGCGAATTTTGGAATCTGGCTATCTTTTGCTGATGAGCTGCAATTCTGAGCTTAGCCTCTTCTCTTTTTTCATAAAGAAGATCTAGTGCCTCAAGCTGTAGTTTTTCATTCTCCGCTTGATTGAAATGGATTCTTCTATGTGAAGGGACCTTTGTTTCTACCGGAATCATTGCTTCTGACCCGTATGCCAATGAAAACGGAGTATGCCCAGTCGCAGTTTTGTGGGTGGTTCTGTACGCCCATAGCGCTAGTGGTAGCTTATCGACCCAACCACCTTTTGCTCTTTCGAGTTGCTTCTTTATGGTTGACTTGATAATTTTGTTTACTGCTTCCACCTGCCCGTTTGCCTGCGGATGAGCTACTGTTGAGAAGCTTTTTCAGATTTTGAATCGTTTGCAAAAATCTTGGAATTCTTCACTTTCGAACTGAGTACCATTGTCTGTGATTATCTTTTGAGGCACACCATACCTGCAAATGATACTTTTAGTCACAAAACTTATCATCTTTTTAGAGGTGATAGTGGCTAATGGTTCAGCTTCTGCCCATTTAGTAAAATATTCTACAGCAACAATGGCATATTTGATCCCAGATTTGGCAGTTGGTAAAGGTCCTACAAGGTCTATCCCCCATATTGCAAATGGCCATGGACTGACCATCTGCGTGAGTTCAATAGAAGGTGCTCTAGGAATTTTGGCAAATCTTTGGCACCTGTCACATTTTCAAGAATAGTCTGCTGCATCTCGATTAATTTCTGGCCAAAAATATCCGTATCGGAGAATCTTCTTTGCTAAAGTTTGACCGCCTAAATGATCACCACATTCTATCCCATGCACCTCAGCTAGGATTGTTTTGGACTCTTCCCTGGACACACATCGAAGTAATGGCATTGAGAATCCCCATCTGTATAATTGGCCATCCTGGACTATATAGCGAGAGGCTTTCCTCAGTAGCTTCTGCCATTCTTTTGAATTTTCCGGTAAAGAGCCAGTGAGTAGATATTCTGTTATCGGAGTCATCCATGATTCTTGCTCCTGAGACACACTCATGATCCAATCAATATCCATCTCATTAATGCTTGGAGCCGACAGGACTTCCACTGGAGTTAACCCCAGAAATTGAGCTTCGCCCGTGCTAGAGTAATTTGCGAGAGAATCTGCTTTCGTGTTTTCTTCTCGAGGAATATGGCTTATCGTGTAATGATCGAAGTCACATAGAAGTTCCCAGGCCTTTGACAAGTAGGCAGGCCGATTTCCCCCTTTCGCTTGGAATTCCTTCTTGACTTGGCATACAATAAGCTGAGAATCACTGAAGATCTGCAATGCTCGGATGTTTAGTTCTTTAGCAATTCTCAAGCCAGCGATAAGAGCTTCGTATTCTGCTTCATTGTTCATTGAAGGAAATTCCAATCTTAGTGCATAGCATAATGACCGACCTTCAGGGGTTTCAAGTACAACCCCGGCTCCAGAACAGTAGTCATTTCTCGCGCCATCAACATATAACTTCCATTGGATTGGGGAATCATCGATCGTTTCCTCCCCACTGTTACCCTTATCTGTGAATTCTGCGATGAAATCCGCTAAAGCTTGTCCGTTGATTGCTTTTCGGGGGTGATAAGTGATGTGATATTGACTGAGTTCAATGTTCCACTTTAGAAGACGACCTGAAGTCTCTGGGCGAAACAGGACTTGCTTTAAAGGTTGATCAGTGAGGACTCTGATAGGATGAGCTTGGAAATATTGCCTCAACTTCCTCGATGCAATCGGTAGGCAATAGGCGAGTTTTTCCAACTTGGAGTAATTCATCTCTGCCCAAGTGAGTCTTTTGCTGATATAGTAAACCGGATGTTGAATCCTCTTGTCTTCTCGTATCAGCGCTGCACTTAAATTATGAGATGATACTGCCAAGTATATAAGAAGACCCTCGCCATCGCCGGGACTAGAAAGTATTGGAGGCGTTTCCATATGACGAATCAATTCATCAAAGGCTTTTTGGCATTCGGGAGTCCAATCAAAGTTTCTCTTTCCTTTCTTTAGAGCGTCAAAGAATGGGATGCATTTATCAATAGCTTTGGAAATGAACCGATTCAAGGCGGCGACTTTTCCGTTGAGACTTTGCAATTCCTTCTTCGTTTTAGGAGCTTTGACTTCTTTTAAGGCGGTAATTTGAGCTGGACTAGCTTCAATGCCCCTAGCGCTCACGATGAAACCTAAGAACTTTCCGGACTCCACTCCAAACGAACATTTTAAAGGGTTAAGCTTCATTCTGTATTTACGGAGGACTGCGAACATTTCTGCTAAGTGTTCTATGTGATCTACTGCTTTTTTAGACTTTACTAACATGTCGTCGACGTAGACTTCCATAGTCTTACCCAATTGCGGTTTGAACATAGCATTAACAAGCCTTTGGTAGGCTGCCCCCGCATTCTTCAGCCCGAAGGGCATAACTCTGTAGCAGTAAAGACCAACATCGGTAATAAAGCTCGTGTCCTCCTGATCTGGCTCATGCATCATGATCTGGTTATATCCGGAGTAGGCATCCATAAAAGATAACAATTCATGACCCGCTATTCCATCTACTAGTTGATCGATCCTGGGTAATGGGAAGCAGTATTTGGGGCAGGCCTTGTTTAGATCTGAAAAATCGATGCACACTCTCCATTTTCCATTGGCTTTCTTAACCAGCACTGGATTTGAAATCCAATTCGGATAGGTGGATTCTTTGATAAAGTCATTCTCCATGAGCCGATCAACTTCTTCTTTTAATGCTGCTGACCTTTCTGGACCATGGGTTCTTCTTTTCTGTTTCACAGGCGTAAATTTTGGATCAATATTCAGAGCGTGTACTGCAACTTCTGGGGATATTCCGCACATATCGGCATGAGTCCAAGCAAAAACATCCAAATTTGCTTTTAAAAATGATATTAAGATATTCTGAACTGACACATTAAGTTGTGAACCCACATTCAACACCTTATTTGGGTCCTTCGGGTCAACAGGTACTGGTACTGTTGTTTCCACTGGTACCACTCTATTCTCCCCTGCACTGGCTTTTCTAGGATCCATCTCTTTTCGTGCTCCGCTGTGCTCGCCAGTGCAGGGTCCGCCCTGTAATTGCTACAAGGTTGGTTCTTTGATGCGGACTGGGGTTGCCGCATCCTTTCCCATTTCTCTTTTCCTTGCCTCTCGCAGCTCTGTCAGATAACACTCCCGTCCGGCATTTTGATCCCCTTTTATAACTCCTACTCCATTGTCTGTGGGGAATTTAATGGTGAGGCACCATGGGGCCAGAACAACTTTGAACGCTGCAAGAATTGGACGGCCAAGGAAAGCATTATAAGCGGAAAATTCGTCAACAATCACAAAAGTTTGCTTGCGGACTACTTTTCTCTCTCCCTCTCCGAGTTCTACAAGCAAATCAACGGTTCCTATTGGCTGCTTTGGCTCCCCAGTGAAGCCAGCGATTTTCTGTGACGAGGCTTGCACATCAGCCATAGGGATCTTCATTTGGTCGAATGTTTTCTTGAAGAGGATATTACAAGATGTGCCACAATCAATGAGAACTCTTCTGACAATAGTTGGCCCGATACCAGCTGAGATGACTAAGGGATCCAAGGTAGGAGCTTCGACACCTGTGGAATCCCTGGCTCTGAACACAATATCATCATTGAAAGTTCTTTGTTGTTTCAGGGGCGTAGCATCTTCCAAAACAAAGACATCTTCTTCGGCCGGTACATATTTCAAAGCCCGGGTATACCTTTCCATCTCACCCCCGCTCCTGCCTGTTGGGTGAGGTCCTCCAGTAATCACATTGATAACAGGCCTACCAGATTCATGCCCTGCAGCCTTCTCACTTGTCCTGGGATGATGAGCAGGAGCTTGTTGCCCCTGACTAGACGAAGCAGGATTGCTGCTATTCTTTTCAACAAATTGCTGCAGCTTGTTTTCCCTTATCAACTCTTCAATCAAAAATTTCAATTGGCGGCATTCATCGGTATCATGACCGGGTTGATTATGGAAGCGGCAGAACATCCCGCTTTGTACAGCTTTTTTCCCGGTTCTCAAAACGGGAGGTTTAGGATAATCAACAGAATCTCTAGTAGCCAGGTAAATACGCTCCGGCGTATCTGATAGAGGAGTATATTCCGATGGCTTGAAGGAACGAGGCTTCTTCAGATTTTTCTGTTTCTTCCCATCGTTATTTTCCCTTTTCTGTCCTGCAGATTCATTCTTGCGTGGAGCAGCAATGTTATCTTCATCTTTTTCCAATACTGCCTTTACCGGTACAGGACGGCTTTCCAGGCGTATGAACTCATCTTCTTTCTTGTAGAATTTTTCAAGGTAATTTGGTTCCTTCGTGTTTAGCCATTTTCCAAATTCGCTCGACTTGTCGATGGCCCTCATTAGATAAGTCAAGAACATCTGTGGTTCTGCATTGTCTACCTCGACCAGCGCTATATTAAAGCCATTCAAGAATGATCTGATAGTTTCCCCTGGATTCTGTTCTAAACTTGACAACGACATGATATCTTTGGCTTTTGAAGCATATAGTCTGAACTGCTCCTTGAATTTCCAGGTTAGGTCAGAAAACTGATCTATAGACCAGATTGGTAGCTTGGTGAACCAAAGCAGAGCTACACCTTCCAAATATACAGGAAAATATCGACACTTTATTTCATCAGAAGCTCTGGCACCTGTCATGTGCCAATCATACTTATACAAGAATTCGTTCGGATCACTTGTCCCCTTGTAAGCTGGAATAGTTGGAGGGACGAACTTCCTCGGGAACTTAGCCTTTAAGATCCTTTCGGTAAACGGAGTTTTACTTGGAGCGAAACCCCATTCTTTCTCGTCTTCATCCCTTTGCATGCTCTCTTTCATGATTTGTCGAACCATTTCCGAAATATATCCCTCATCATTTCGAGCTTTAGATCCACCAACTTCAGGAAATGTCTGCTCAAAGGGGCTGGCAGCCCTCTCAGGAACGTTCCTTTCTTCAGCATGATGAACGTTGTCAGCAAAGTTCCTTTCATTACCCGTTGGTTGATGGTTTTCCCCAAGCAAATCGTTCAACTTATTCAAAATTAGGGCATTTTGGGCATTCTGAGCCTCCAATTGTGCACTTTGGGCATTTATCTGCTGGTTCAGCCCTAAGATTACAGCATCCAACTCCGCTTTTGTAACCCCAACAGGCGGAGTGGCTTGATTAGGTACTGGGGAAGCGGAGGTTCCCTCTTGAACATTTCCAGATCTGACAGATCTACTCCTTCTCCCCGGAGCCATGATTTCAGATAGGCTTCTAGTCTTCAGAGAAATTACTTCAACAAACTTTCGTGGAGCAATGATGATAATTCGCCTGAGTTGAATTCTCAGTGAAAGCACCAAAAATGTTAACGCTAAAATTTGAACGCTAACACCCTGGTGTGTAAAATGTAGTTGTGAAAGCACCACCCGTGAATACTGGAATCAGGAGATAACAGTAAGTAACAGAAAATGCAGTAAATGAGCACAGAGTTTATAGTGGTTCGGCTTATGATCAAGCCTACGTCCACTTCAATACTTTTTTATTGCTGACTGTATTACAACTTACTACAATCTCTTTCAATTACAATCCAATTCAATTCAAAAAGACAGGTAGCTAGAGAAGACTTCGTCGTGACAGAGTTCTTTGAATCCATGATTGAATATGTCAAATCTTTGTGCGAAATTCGGTCTAAATGTCTTGCGTGAGTTTGAAGTGAGGAAGTGTAGATTGCTTTGAAGATTCTCTTGAAGAAAATGATCTCCCAAAAAAAATTCCCCCTAATGTTGGAGTTAGCCCTCTATTTATAGAGAATTCTAGGTAGAGGTTTTCGCAAGTCATGAGTCGTGTACGACTCATGGAGAATCGTAAGTCGCACTCGACTCAAGGTTCAAGAGTCAGCAGGCAGTGGAGTAAGTGAAGTGATTCTGAGCTTTTCCTCGTTCATCTGGATACAAGTCCTAACTCGTTCATGAGTTAAGAGGTCACGGTTTAAAGTGAGGTAGCACTAAAATCTTGGCTCTGTGGTTTTAGGTCGTGTACGACTTAAACTAGGTCGTAAGTCGTCAACGAGTCATCTTATTACGGCATGGTATTGAACTTGCTCTCTAAGTCTTAGGTCGTAACGTCTTTAAGTCGTGGACTTTCTTAAGTCGTGACATTCCCTAAGTCGCTTAGGTCTTAATCCTGTTAGGTCGTTAACTCCTTAACTCGTAAGCTTTTAACTCGCAGGCTCTTTAGCTCGTAGGCTCCTTAACTCGTGTACCTCCCCTGAGACATGACATATCTTAAGTCGTAGAGGCCTTAAGTCACAGATTTCTCTGAGTTGTGAGTCGCTTAGTCTGTCAACTCATTAAGTCGTTCTATCCTTAAGCCGTAAACCGTTCACCTCCTTAAGTCGTAAGCCGTTCACCTCCTTAAGTCGTAAGTCGCACAATTCTTTAACTCGTGCATCTCCTCAATTTGTTGAGTCAGCAATCAGTTGAGTCTTGAAGTACCTTGAGTCGTAGATCCACTGAGTCGTTGAGAACTTTATCTGATGAGCCGGCCCAGGCCTTAACTCGTTGACAAAACGGGGTTAACATGTTCTTTAAATGATTGACTAAAATACCCAGACGCAAATTCAGTAGATGAAAAATCATTGTCCGAATTAGTAATCTTTTACCTTTGTTTCTTATATTTTACAATATTTGCAAAAGATATTTTCCTTTTTGTGAATTTATTTTGGATTTCAACCTTTATTTGTGCATACTCAAATGCAAATTTATCACGCTTTGTACTATTGGTTTTTGTGAAGTTTTATTTTCTTTTAGGCCTTCCTTTGGTCTTTTTATTTTTCTTTGGTGCTTCCATATTTGTACTTTCATGATGTTAACCTGAAACAAAAGGTACAGGTGATTCAAGCTACATACTAAGTAGCAATAAATAATAAAATTGATCAATATCGTACATACCTCTTTTATAACTTTCAGCATTTTTAGTTGTTGCCCCTCGGTAGAATGGTAAAATTTACAAATTTATGTAGAGATTTCTGGGTTAGGATCAAGTTTATTATCAAAATCTCATCGACAACATCAGTACGTTTTCTCCAAAATGGATGGATAAACGATAATAAGATCACCCTATTCTCTTGTTTTAATCACATGAGATCATGTGCACAAGGAAGACAATGTGTTCGTTTAATTATGCAACCACATTTGGAAATATCTAAACCTACATTTTTAGATCTTTTCATTTCCTCAGTAATATGATTTAGCACATGGTGTGACAAATTCTCTTAGGTTATTGAAAATTATTATATGATAGTTATGCAAACTAGTACACAGTGATTTATGAACAGAAGCTCTTATTCCTCCAATTGTATTTTACTACTCTATCAATTATAATCCAATTTTGGACCAAATTACCTTGAGACGAAGCCAAATATCTCTTCAATGATTAATGTTGTGATTCAAAAACAATGTTGGTTGTTTGATTTCCAAAATGTCTCACATTATTCATAAATGCAACAATAAATTTTTCTTTAAATGGGTTAATCCTATTATCCTTAATACATAATTTGAGATCTTTGAGATTAGAATTCTAATTTTAAAATATGTCCATTCTTTATAGAATGACTTCTCAGTATACTCATCAAGTAATCTATGAAACCGATGAATGAAATAATTCAACTCCTCTATACGTTTTCCCCTTTGCTTTAGTATTACTTGATATATGTAATGCACGTAATAAATAGGAGGCACCAAGAAATATCACGTTAATGGTATTCATTAAAGATTGTTCTTGATCATTAATAATAACAGAAGGAGCACAAATGGTTAGACTAAGAATTTCATTTAAACATTGCGAAGTCCGTATATAGTTATCAACCGTCTTATGAAAAAGACAAGCATGTGCAACTATGAATTTCTTCCATATGGATGTGAACCCTACTATCTCTAATAAATGTTTATCATGATGGTTAAATTTATAGGTGCAATCCATGATCAAAACGTGTGAAAAACATCTAATAAGCGTTATGGAATATGGATATTTAAAAAATAAATGTAACACCTCTCCTGTATTTTCATCTCTCTGGTGAAATTCGATACATGTTTTCATCCAACATATACAACATTCTGTTGCATATGGCCCTTCCTTCCATCTCAATAGCTTGATATTTAGCCTTAAACTTGTAAATTGTTTGCATCATGGAGGCAGTATTTGGATTATTTCATTTAGAATACAAAGCACTTCCTTGCTTTTACACCATATGCACTCAACTTTATTACTTCTATCTCTTCATTTTTTAAGTCAACCAGCATATGAATGTCCTTCAAAATTTGTGTTTTTTCCAGTGGATATTATGAAGTTTTCAAATAACTTCTACTCTACATTGATCAAACTTTGTTGGTTTAAATGCTTCCAATAAAAAATGCCATCCATATTTCTTTGTTCTAGTCTCTCTATCCTTCACTTGTTTGTCAGTAGGTGTCTTTTTGTTGATCCTAATGGAAAATACACTTCTCTCACACTATTATGATATTCGACCTCTACGATCATTTTTTAGATTTCCACATTGATTAATAGTGACAACCATCCTATATGACTTTCGGATATTTTTTCACTGTTTAGTAAGTTCATCATGTGTATTAAAGATCTGAGTTATACATAAAAATTGATTGGTTTATATCTTCTATGTAACATTAAAATTAAAAAATACATACCTTACTAGTTCGAAATGCAAATGTACAATCCAGTCCAGTACTTAATCTTTTAAGCGTAATAGTCCGAAATCCTAAATTATAAGTTAAATATCAGATTAAACGTAAGAAAGCTAAATAATACACTATGTCAATCAATCAAAAAATTTGAAATTTATCGTACTAAAAGTTGATTTCTCGAGATTATCTACGCATTGGTCAATTATACCATTATTGCATATGTTCTTTTATTTTGTTAAGCTTTGCATATAACAACTCCCCATCGGTTTCATTACTTCTAAATCTTGAATACTCCAACCACCGGTCATTTTCATTTTTACTAAAAAATGTCGATTTCTCATTTATATGGAAAAATTACTCTTTTTCGACATATTCATGTTGATCATATATCAAAAGACTTAAGAAAATAAAAACAAACCATTGGATTTTTTTCTTCCAGTTTCAACTAAAATTTGTACAATGTAAACTAGAATTTCACATGTTTTTTACCCATTGTTTGAATTCTCAATAAATTTGAAATTGCTTTCGCACGATGGTATTATTTTGAAAAATAACATAATTTACAAGCAGAACTCTGCATATACATCCAAACTCAACTCATCCAATTCTGCACTTCCAAAAATGACTCCGAGCCTTAACGGGTTACCTTCAGAGATCGATGAAGTCCTTCATCATTACAAAGCTTACTTGAGACGGTATTAGGTCTACAGTCTCGACAAATACACTTCCAACCTCATCACTCAAACTCCAACCAACGGTAGTTGTCGCGTTCACACACCGCTACCTTATCTACCTTTATAGCTTATGTTGGAAAACCCGAACGGATGACCCAACAAATAGGTAGAAATAATATATATATATATATATATATATATATATATATATATATATATATATATATTAAAAATACAAATACGCTCTCTCAAGATAGATACTACTCCAGAGGCAGTTATTCCCTCAACCTAGTGCTCTGATACCAACTGAGACGACCTGACTTTTTCTCCACAAAAAGTCGTATCATCTTTAAGAAAGAAAGGGATAGAAAAGAGAAAAGAAAGAAGAGAAAGAAGAAAACAACAATAGAATCTCAACTGCAGAACGAATAAATTATATTAATAACATAAGTATTACATAGTATACAACAATTACCAGAGCTACGCAGTTAATACGACACATACTAGACAGTTAGAAACACCTATCTAGTTATTACAACTCAAATACACAATACAAAAAACATTCAGAGATACTAACACAGTGGAAAACTATATATCTATAAGCGGAAACCTCCTGCTCAATTGCTCCTCTAAAATTCATCAAAGCTAACTTGAATCCCTTAGCCACTCGTAAAAATTTGAGTACCCAAGAGTTTAAGAAAAACAGAAATAAACTCCGGATCAGACATGGGTCTGTTGCGAGTAACAGGTTAAAGTTGCTTAACTTTTGAAAAACCATTTGAAAAGAAAACGTATCACGTAAGACTTCCCACACATAAACATGGAATAGTTTTTACCTTACGCTAACCAAAACATTTGATAGGAAATCCGATGATATTATAGTAGGTCTACGGTTTTCAAGTAAATAAGAAATAGCTGAAATTGTTACATTTATTAAATTCCAGCTACTAGCCACAAAGTGGGTAAAACAATCAAAACCGTTGGCACTGATTGGATTTTGGATTCCATCAATGGCAGGGCTACCAGGGTACCGCTCGTCACAGTACGTGGCCTAAATCACCGTACCAAGGAGTTCGCTCACTCCCCTGCAACACAAAGCCGGAACCATTACTTACTGAATAGTTCCGAACAAGACCACCCCACAGTTGTGATCAACAACCGCACCACTAAGCCAAAATAAAGGGACATCTAGACAGGGGTAAATCTCGTCCTACCTGGGCAAGACCCACTTAGCCTTGCTGCACCTCCCCTGTTTTAGCCATTCCCGGTTGATGAGGCTTGAGGCTACGATTACCTTTATAGGACATAACACTTAGAATGCTCATCATCAACATGACGATTGTCTGAAAGCATTCAATGCATACAAATTCGTTCCGGGTTCGAACGAAACCGAAGGCATTATCTCGTTACACTCATTTTGGAATCACCCTCAGTGTTACCGATGATAACCATTGCACTCTGAACCTTCATCTTCACTTCAGATTCATGAGCTAACGTTAATTTAGATCGATGTGCTTTTCGGATATCCAATATGGAAACCCGATCCTGGTCTCATCAAAATCCAAAACGTGTCTTTTAAGGCCAAGTTGTTTTAGAGTTTAAAACAATTTCAATTCATTATCTATATACACACAGATAGATAATTCACATCACAATGGATAACCAATATTACTATCATCAACAGATAATCTATATCAGCATTATAAACAGATAATTTATATTATCATCCTAATGCAACCAATGCATCCATATCATATACATTTTCATCTCATAGCTGAGATTATAAACCATTCAAGGCAACCAATATAAATCTTTCATACATAAGCAATGATTTAATGATCACACCATTTATAATTAATTTAAAATGAATTAAATTAATAACTTCATCATTATAATCCTGCTTAACTTAATCATTAATTGATTACAAATCAATTAAATAATCACCTTCTCATTATACATTTTAATTAATCATTACTGATTAATAATTTCCTAAATACAATAAGTAATTATCTTTTAGATTAATTAAGTTAATTATACTTAACACTTACAATAATTAACTTTTAGTTAATCAATTAATTAACTAAAGTTAATTACATTAATCTTTTATTAATCAATTACTTCATTTATTGATTATTCCCTAATTAGTCAATTTTAAATTACATCATTAATTAATTATTTAATGATTTCTAATTACCATTAATCAATCTCTTTATTTAAAATTAATTACATTAAGTAATTAATCTGCAATTAAACCACATATATTAATCAACCTTGTTTAATAACAATCCAGTAATTAACTTCCCTTAATTACTCATTCCATAAATTAATTACTCTTTATTAATTATCTCAATTAATCCCTTGATTAATTTCAAAGTAATTTAATCTAAATTACTTCCATCATTAAACATCTTTAATTACATTCATTAATTATCCATTAATTACTTCCCTAAGTAATTACAATCCCATTAATTACAATAAGTAATTATCTATTAATCATCAAGTGTTTAAAGTAATTAAACTTAATTAATTAATCTAAACAAATCACATTAAACAAATTAATTACCTTAATTAATTAACTCATTAATTACTTCCATTAAGTAATTAAACATAAAAAAATTGCAAATGATTATTATTAATTAGTTAATCTAATTAATTATCAGAATTAATCACATTAATTAATTGTCAAAATAATATTAAGTTAATGACCTTCATTAACATTTCTTAATTACTTAATTAAGAAATTAACTTATATTAATCATTATTAATTACAAATTAATTAATATTTAATTACTGATTAATTAATTACAAATTATTAAATTAATTAAGTATTAACTATAAACTAATTAATCCTAATCACTTGATTAATTAATCTTAATCATTGATCAAAATTTAATTAACAATCCTTATTTATAGATTAATTAACCTTAATTAATTAATATTAAGTCTTTAATTAATTAATTTAAAAATTCTTAATTATTTAATTAATCATCCATGTTATATATTAATTAAACAATTAATTACTAATTTAAATTAACTTAATAATTTAAATGAACACAATCATTAAAAAATTTATTTATATTTAAGATAATCATTCCTTACTTAATTAATCATTTAAAACAAATTTGTTTCAAATTTACTTTAAATTCTATTTAAACTTCATTTTAAAATTTAAGATTTTAAAATGAATAAATTTTTTAACTCAAATAAGATTTTAAAAACAATTCAAAACCTTTATTTCATATGTTAAAAGAAACACACACTTTATAATATAAGTTTAAAAGAATTCAAATCCCAATCAATTTTAATTCAAATCAATTTAAAAATTACTTTGAAATTTCAAAATTGAATACAGCTTTTAAACTCATTCTAGATTTAACTTAAATCTTTAAGACTTATTTACATTTTCAACTTCTTTTTTAAAAATTCAAATCTTTAACCTTTTTGATGTAATTAAACAATTTAAATTTGAACTTTATTTTATTTAAAAAAACTGAAGTTTCAAATTTAATTCCAGATTTAAAAACTAGAATTTAAACTTATTTTAAATTCCTATCTTACCAATTTAAACTTACAGTTTAAGTTCAAACCCACATATACTTTTATACTAAAAAGTTTTAAAACAAAATTTAAATTAATTCAAACTCAGATTCTACTTCTCTGAATTCATATTCAAATTTCAGATTTAAACTAAGTTTGAATTTCCTGTTAGCATTTTACTTTACTTTTAATTTAAAAACAAAAACAGTTAATTATATAATGCAAGCCAACTCAAGTGAACTGTAGTAGAAATGCACAATAATTCAAATGATGCTTGGGATCGTCCATCCTTTAAGAATCAGTTAAACTATAAATTAAATACATCCCATGGTTTAAATTTCAAAATGGTATTTTATACTTCGAAATCAAATATTATTTCAAAATTCAATATCATTCAAAAATCCATTTCAAAATATCAAAGTATCGTATCTTCCAAACCACATTCATTTATTTAAATTACCATTTCAACACACATTTCAAATAGTTTGTATTTCAAAACAAATTACTTCATTTTAAATCATAAAATGAAGTTATTATATTTAATAATTAAATTAATAAATTTCCAAAATTTTAATCTTTCAAAATTCATTTATTGACTTAAGTTTATTAAAACAATGAAAATTCAATTTCCGCAGCATTTAGAAAAATGCTACGGAAAGTTACTTTTAAAACAATTTAATTTAACAAAAGATAGCATTCAAAATGCTGTAATGGGGTTACATTAATTCAAATAAAACCATAGTCAAATTCAATAATTATATCACTAACAAAGTGCTATAATAGCCTTTAATTCAATTTAGCCCTTTAGTTCATTTATATTAACTACAGCATTTACAGATGCTGTAATATCCTTTACTTTAGAAAATAATAGCATTTCAAAATGCTGTTAATTAAATTCCAAATATTCACTATACTTTCACAAACCTTTAAATTTTTATTTAAACTATTTCAAGCTTATAAAATCATATATTTTTCACTTTTATTACCATCATTTAATTTTCCTTAAATTCATGAATTTATAAACTTAATTTTTCATTCAAAAATCAATATTTAATAATAATTAACTTATTAAATTCCAACATTCAATATCAATTCATATATTTAAATTTTTAATTTAACACTTAAGTTTAAATTTCAAAATATTACTTATTTTTTGTTTTATTTACTCAACTTCAAAATTCACTTTTAAACAAAATTCAAAATTTTCCAATTTAAATTATATTTCAAAATTCAACTCAATATTCATTTATTTCACATTTTAACTTATTCAAAATCCATTAATATATTATAAAATAATTTTAAATTCATTTAATTCAAAATATCATAAATTTATCATATTTCCATATTTAATTTTGAATTCTATTCATGATTAAATCAAATTTCCAAAATAACTTATATTTCAAATTTCCACTTTATCATTAATTAATTTCACCTATAAATTCTCAGAAAAATCTAAATACTTTACAAAAATCATTTTTAATTAAGTTTAAATAAAAATATTATAATGTTTACATTTCTAAAACATTTTAAAAAATTTAGAAAAATATATTCTAACAATGGGTATGTATATCATTTTCTACACTAGGTAAAGTGATACGTGTAATATATCATTTCAACCCGTAATTTACAAAGAAAACCTGGGTTTTATCATTTCAAACCCGCAGTCCCAAGTAAAATGAAATAATTGAAAATCGTTCAGGCCTATCATTTCTGCCCATAACGATTTTCCCCTATTCTAAATTCTATTCGGGTATGTATCATTTTAACCCATAGTGATTCTAATATAAATGGAACTTGTAGTGTGATAAACTGATATAAATAATAGGACAGCATAAAATAATAGTAATATATGATATAATAGGTAAATAAGCATAGGTGAACATCATATGATCATAACATAGCAGATATAACATGGTGATGCATTTTACAGATTCAAATGTAATCGATTTACTAGTTATATAAGTATAAAACTGTTTGGTGAGAATAACTCGCTCGTATAAGCTAAAGGCAACAAATCAAATGCATAACTGAGACCCACAAAAGTACGATAGAAGATAAAGATTCGAGTGTGGAAGAGCCAATGATTAATTGCCTTGAACACATTCAAACAAAACAATATAAACAACGTAAACGTTCAACCCAAATATAGTAAAACAATGTTAAATATGAATGCACAAAACAACACCAAAGTGTTTGCACTTGCTTTCAACCACTTGTGCTTCAGCTTAGGGTCAGAAACACATGGCTAAGCATGGCTTAGGATCTAGTCTTTGGGTTCATAGGAGTCGGCCAAACATGGGTTTGATGATAGTGCAAAGTATGATGCACGAACTACAACACAATCTAAGCAATACCACATCGTTTCAAGGAACAAAAGGGTTCAGCCAAAGCAATCATGGGAGCGGCCAGGTCTGGTGTGGATCAGAGGTAATATGGAAGAGGGTGCAGGTCAGGTTTGAGGTGGTGGTGCTGGTGTAGATGGCGGCCAAGGGAAGTTAGAAGTGGTGGCAAAAATCATGGTGCTTGGCTATGGTTGTTTAGGTGAATCATTTTGCATTTTTGTGGTGGATCTTCTACCAAGGGTGTCTTGGCTTGGCTAGGTGGTTGGAGATGCGGTGGTGGAGGTTTTTTCAGGTGGTGGTGGAGGCAACAACGTGGAAGGAGATGGCAAGCCGAACCAAAAGTAGTGAAGGCAAGCGCAAAATTTCATAAACAATGAAATAAAAAAGTGAAAAGAAAGAAAGTTTCTTATCAAAAAAATTCACAAGAAGGAATGGCCGAAATTTTTGATGATGAGAAAGATAATTCACGTGAAAACAAGATGGGAGCGGTCGGCTGAAGGTAGTGAGGAGTTAAGGCAGCAATTGAATTAAGGTGTTGGTTGAAATGTGAAAAGATGCGAATACAAAAAGTCAAAGAATAACAAAAGTCACAAAAACTCTTCAAATATCACCATTTCTTTTGCAATTTTTAAATAATTGAAAATTAGTTATAAATTCAGATAAAAAAATTTAGTAAATAAACAAAAAATTAAATAAATATTAATTATATACAATTAAATTAAGAAAATAGCAAAGAAAATGTAAACTAGGTAGAAAATTTGGAAATAAATGGAATAAATTTTGCGAAAATTTTATGTACATGAGAAATATTTATAGATAAAGATAATAACACAAAAAATAAAATGCATTCACAAAAATAAAAAAATAAATTTTAATTAAATATAATTAAATGAAGGAATTAGCAGAAAAATGGAAACTAGGCTATAAAAATAGAAAATAAATGCAATAAACATTGGAAAAATTATAACAGCACTTTTAAAAATGGTTCAAAATAAAATACATACATAACATATCATATAACACATTTTATAAAATGATTTATCAAATAAAAATATTATTTATATAAATTAAAATAGACAACTTTATTAAATAAATCAAGTTGCACCCAATATTGTAAAAAGCATAACTTTAACAATATAAATCGGATTTCAACGAAATGAAAAGCAGTATTCTCAAATTTAATGTATTTTCATAATAAAAGATATAATTCAAATATTTAAAAATTTAAATATTAAATTTGAAAGTCAAAGTTTGACCAGATTGACCAAAATCCACATTTTCTTGAAATATTCTATTTATTCATGTTTGAAATTATAAATCTCATAAAAAATCAAAATATACTTTTAAAATAAAAAATATTATTCATTTTAATAAATGAAATAAAAATTTAAATCAGGAGTTTCATTTAAATAATTAAAATAAACAATTAAACTAATCAAAAAAATGCTAGGTGATTACAGTGCTCGCGATCTCTTGCAAGGAGTTCTCGCGCTCAAGCTCACGCGTGGGATTTAGGCGTCACGGCGAGGCTGGTGGGAGAATAGATGGAGGTCACGATGCGACTTAGGGTGAATCGTGCGGATCGCGATAGGCGGCCACGAACGAGAGGGAGGAGGTTGTACTTGATTTCGGCGACAAATGAAGACTTGCGACAAGTCATCACCGGGTAGAGATGATCGGAGGGCAATACTCGATGCACGGTCGAGGCTTGCCACTGTCAGGTTCGATTTTCTTCTTCTTTTGGTTGTCGTGTGCTAGAGTAATTGTTTTTACTCCAAAAAAATTTGTTAACAGTAAAATAAATTTTTATTTTTGGATTTTAATGAAAAAGGAAAAAATAAATAAATTTATATACAGTGAAATATGGTGGCCTGTAGAGGAAGAATTTCTGAAACTAGATTTTTATTTTTATTTTTACATATATAAATATTTATTGGAAAAGAAAAGTTTACAGTTGGGAAATGACTGTTTATTTTTATAGAAAAGAAAAAGGAATTTTTATGTTGAAGGCTATTTGTATAAATTAGATTTTTGAAAATCTATATGGAATATTTTTATAAGTATATTTATGTATGTGTATATATATATATATATATCAATTTAGAAAGAAAAAATATATTTGATAATAAAATCATTGGGTTATTAAATTTATTAAATTAAAACTGTTTGTTCGATTTATTCGAATATTAATAAGGATCACTTAATATTTATAGAAGGTAAAAAGTAATGAAGAATAAGCTGATTTGGATTGGATTGCAAAATTAAGAAGCAAAGGTGAGTAAATCTCAATCATCTGGATTATTTAAATTTAAATGGTTGAATTTAAATAATTGGTTGAATGATTGAATTGATTTGATGTGGTATATATTATAGTAACATATAGTATATATTGGGATGATTGATTTCCCGCGTTATATAGCGGATGAGACCATATGCGCCACATAATAGCGGATGATATTAATTAAATCCCATATACCACGATATTCCACCTCGAAGTGGAATTGGTATTGTGCAAACGTCTATGGATGCAAGGAAACAGGTTGAAGGAATCCAACTGGATTCCTCAACATTTATTTATATTATTTAATGTTCTCTGTTATGAATATTTGATATTCTGTGATGAATACTATTGATAATTGGATAAATGAATGCTTTGGTTTTCCTAAAAATATTTCGGTACACTGAGTTATCAAAATATATAGAATTGGAATTTTTGGAATAGAAAATAAAAGAGTGAATTTTTAACTGAAATAGTTGTAGAGAATTTGAATAAAAATAAGAGTGAACTGGAAAAGAAATAAAAGTGATTTTTAAAAACTGATGTTAAATTGTTAAGTAGAGATTTAAAATGATTTTTAAATCAAAGTTAAATCTCGAATTGAAGTTAATGAATCTCGGTTTTTAAATTAATAAAGTTTTTAAATTTAAACTGTTTTAACAACCTGAATGTTAAAGTGCATTTTTAAATTGATTTGAATTTCAAAATCAATTTGGTTTTAAATTCCTTTAAACTTCTTTTGTAAAATGAGTAACTAATTTGTTTAATGAAGTAAATAAAATGGTAGTTAATTACAGGTTGAGATTAATCAAGAGTGATCAATATTTGTGGTTTAATTAATGATTAGATACTTAATGTAATTAATTTAGATTAGGATAAATTAAAATGTAACTAGAAATCATTAATTTATATAATCAATGAAGTAATTAAAGATTAATTAATCAATATTAAGTGAATTATGGGGAATTTATAAATATAAGTAATTAGGGATTTATGTAATTAATTATAGATAATTAATTTGTGAAGTAATTAAAGATTAGTAACTGTTTTTGGTTAAGAATAATTAATTTGTGTAACTAATTAAAGATAATTACTTGAATGCAATTGAAGGATAATTAATCCAGGGTGATTAATTATGATGGATAATTAAGGGATGATTAATTTATTGATTGAAATTAATTAGTGCCAAGTGAACGAATCGAAGTGGTTGAGGTTACTGATTCAATTAGAAGTGATTAAATTTATCTTGGAAGCGATCAAGTTTGCTTATCGATAATTGAATGGTATTGGATGCCTTGAATGAGTTGATATCTATGATATGAAATGTTTTGTACTTTCGTATGTTTGGGTGGATGGGATATTGTGGTTGTCTATCAACGATGAATTGTTGTGTAATGGGACATGTGATGCAGTGCATCAGCACCAAGAGTCGGACCTAAAGAATCGCGACCTAACACAATGAGTCACGACCTAAACTTACGGCTCACCAAAGTAGCAGATCATGCCTTTGAGTCGCATACGTTCAATCTTCGGCGACCTAGCGAGTTAAGCCGAACCGCTTATGCTATCTTTTTCTTGAGTCATAACGACCTACCAGCTACGACCTAACGAGCCATGACCTAGCAAGTTAGGTCTCTCAAATAGTTAAGTCCCTCGGTCTTGCTATCTCATAAGATCGCTAAAAGGGTATGTCGTTCTGATCTTTATGTCGCTGAAGATGTGTACCTACTTAGGTCGCTCCAGATGATATGTCGAGTGATGTTGTTGTTGTTATGTCATTTTGTTCAGAGGTCGCAACTCGTAAGTTGCATCTGTTGTAACTTGTACATATTAAGTCGCATATTGTTAGGTCATTTACTGTTAAGTCGTAGGTCGCGTATCATCCGAGTTAGTTCGTGTACCTATGTGCGTAAATCCTATAAATATCGGGTGAGTTGTATCATTTGAGGTGGTTGATTTTGAATAAACTTTTGTTTGAGTGCTTTGTGCATCTTTAAAATTGGAAGTTGAGTGTTATCTCCTTTCTCCATTTTCGGTTATTCGAGTGCGCTCGAATAAACGGATTTGAAGCCGGTTCACGGAATCTCGTGCGTGAGATCAACATCGAAGGATCGTAGATCTTCTAACACAATACCGTGCGCGATCAACATGTTAAAGATAGCTAGAACCCGGTATCTCGTGAGATCAACGGATTTGGGAATTTATCCTTGGTATCATTAATCCATCAATCCACATTTGATTCATTCCATTGTTGTTTGTTGTTGTTGCATCATTTGGCAAAAACTTATGGTAATCCGCTGCGTCAAATTAGTATCAGAGCGAGACTTAGCCAATCATAGCTAAGCCGAGCCTGTTGGAGCCGAGTTGAAGTGTTGGAGTTCAAGGCCGAGAGTTACATGTTGGAGGCATGCATCAATTTGTAAGTTGAATCCTAGTTGAAGTGTGTTTGGATTTGTTGAAGATTCGACAATGCCTTGGAGACGTGCCAATCGATTTCAAAATGTTGAAGATGTGTATCGGTGACAAGAAGCTGAGAAAATGGAACAACGTATCAATGAAAAATTCGATGAAGGTATTGGAAAGTTAGAGAAGTTGATGAATGACTTGAATCAAAGTCAAAGGAGAAGGTCACCAAACTCGACCCATGGAGGAAACAGGGTTTCACCATCGGTTTTGGAAGCGAGGAGGGTGTCACCACAATCTTGTCGAGAAAGAAGAGAATCATCAGTTTCAATGAGACGAGAATACCATGATTACAGAAATGAAGAGAGAAGAACTCCACGTGAGTTTGGAGATGAGCCATATCGGACATAGTAGAAGAGATATGTATGGTCGTAGAGACGTTGATGGTCGAGAAAGATATCGCAGTACATTTGATTATGATGAAGATGGCGATAGAGGAATTATTCATTATCGAGATCGAGACCAAGTACGAAATCAATATCGGGATATAGAAGATGATCGTAAATGGGAGTCGGGGATGAAAACAGAGATTCCATAATTCAAAGGAGGAATGATAGCGGAAGAGTTTCTAGATTGGTTATCGAATGTTGAAGAAATTTTTGACTTCAAAGAAGTACCTGAGCATCGTGGAGTTAGGTTAGTTGCTACTCGATTGACAGGAAGAGCTATGGCATGGTGGCAACAAGCTAAAATTACACGGGAGAGAATGGGAAAGTCGAAGATTGTTTCATGGGAGAAGATGAAGAAGTTGATGAAGGCTACTTTTTGCCTTATAATTATCAGTCTCTTATGTATCAGCGCTTACAGAATTTGAGACAAGGGAGAAAGTCGGTAAATGATTATGTAGATGAGTTTTATCAACTGATTGCTAGAAATAATATCATGGAGACGGAGGAACAATTGACAGCTAGATTTGTTAGAGGATTGAGAACGCAGATTCTAGATATGGTGAATACGTTTGATCCAAGATGCGTGGCTGAAGCACACCAAAAGGCTCTAACTTGGGAGAAGCAAGGTAGAAGAGGAGGTGGTGTGTTTACAAATTCCAACAATCAAGTGAAAGGGGCTAGTAGCAATACGAATCTTTCCAAGGCTGTTGGAAAACCGGTTGTCAATGAAGTTGCCAAGACCAAGGTCAATAACAATTTCAAGTGTTATAATTGTTAGAAGTTTGGTCATAAGAGCAATGAATATCCTAAGCCTAAGAAGCAAGCGATGGTTGCTGAGGTTGAGGATGAAGAAGCAGAAGTAGAATGTTCCAATTCACCATAAGTTGAGGAGGAAGAAGAATTATTGGCGGGAGACGAAGGATATTCTTTAATGATGAGGAGATCTTGCCTGGCGCCAAAGCAGGAAGAGGAGACTAGTTGGTTGAGGAGTAACATCTTTCAATCAACGTGCACTGTTTTGGGAAGGGTTTGTAAATTTGTTATCGGCGCAGGAAGTTGTGATAACATTATCTCTACAGAAGCTATAAAGAAGTTGGCGTTAAAGACAGAGAAGCATCCCAAACCCTACAAATTATCTTAGTTGAGGAAAGGTGGGGAAGTGAAGGTTGGTCGAAGAGCTTGTGTAACTTTTTCCATTGGAAAGAAGTATAAAGATGAAATTTAGTGTGACGTGGTAGATATGGATGTATGTTATTTGTTGTTTAGGAGACCATGGAAATACGATAGAGCTGTGAAACACGATGGAAGGACCAACTGCTATAGTTTCATTTTCGAGGGCACTAGAATCACGTTAGTTCCTAAAAAGCGACAACAAGGTGAAAGCAAGTTGGAGGAGATTGAAGAACTAAAGACTGTTATCTTTGAAGGAGTTTGTCAAGGAAGTAGAGGATGAGGCTGAATTATTTTTGTTAATTGGACGTGAAAGTAGTGAAACAGTTGAAATTCCTGAATAAGTTAAGCAGCGTTGAAGGAATTTGAAGATATATTTCCTGATGAATTACCGTAAGAGTTACCACCGTTGAGAGACATACAACACCAGATAGATCTTGTTCCGGGAGCTGTGTTACCACATAGACTACATTATAGAATGAGTCCAAAGGAGCATGAAGAGTTGAGAAGGCAGGTGGAGGAGTTACTTGAGCAAGGGCGTGTAAAAGAGTGTTTAAGTCCTTGTGCAGTACCAGCTTTGTTAGTAACAAAGAAGGATGGAACCTGGAGAATGTGTACAGATAGTCGAGCACTAAACAAGATTACAGTGAGGTACAGATTTCCAATGCCGAGATTGGATGATTTGTTAGATCGGTTGAATGGAGCTTCTATCTTTTCGAAGATTGATCTGAAGAGTGGGTATCATCAGATTCGAATTCGACCAGGGAAGGTATGGAAGACAACATTCAAGACGCGGGAAGGGTTGCATGAATGGCTAGTTATGTCATTTGGCCTTTCGAATGCACCTAATACTTTTATGCGAGTGATGAATCAGATCTTTCGAAAGTTTATTGGAAAGTTCATGGTGGTATACTTTGATGATATATTGATATATAGTGGAAGCATGGAAGATCATCTACAACACTTGCGGAAAGTGTTGATGATACTTCGTCAAGAACAATTTTATGCGGCAACAAAGAAGTGCATATTCAAGACACACAGTGTTTTTTTTTTGGGGCATGTGTTGTCCAAGGAAGGAATCCATGCGGATCAAGGTAAAGTTGAAGCAATCAAGGATTGGCCACAACCCAGGACTATAACTGAAGTGAGAAGTTTTCATGGGTTAGCATCATTCTACCGAAGGTTTATTCCACATTTCAGTAGCGTAATGGCACCAGTGACAGATTGTATGAAAGGGAAGCAATTTGTGTGGACTGAAGAGGCTGATTCTGCTTTCCAACAAATCAAGACACTTTTGACTACATCACCGATTCTTAGATACCCGGATTTTCAGTTGCTGTTTGAATAACATACTGATGCATCTAAAGCGGGAATTGGAGGATTGTTAAGTCAAAAGGGTCGTCCAATTTCTTATTTTAGCGAGAAACTTTCTGGAGCCAAGACAAGATACAACACCTATGACTTGGAGTTTTATGCTATTGTCCATGCCATAAAGCATTGGAGACACCACTTGTTTTATAAGGAGTTTGTGTTGTACACTGATCATGAAGTGTTGAAGCATTTGCAGGGACAAGACAAGATTGCAGCCAGGCATGCTTCATGGATCGCATACTTGCAACAGTTTACATTTGTGGTAAAGCATAAGTCGGGAGCTACAAATCGTGTGGCAGGTGCATTGAGTAGAAGAAATCATTTTTTGACTACAATGAGAGTTAATGTGACGGGGTTTGATGTTTTGCCAGAATTGTTTGTTGAGGATCCTTACTTTGCTAAGATTATAGATGAAGTCGAGAAAGGAAAGATGGATGAGTATGTGTTGACAGATGGTTTTCTCTTCAAGGGAAATCAATTGCGTATACCAGAGTGCAGTTTGCAAATGAAGATTGTGAAAGAATTGCATGAAGAAGGTCATGTGGGAAGATATCTTACTTTTTAGTTGATTTCTCAATCATACTATTGGCCTTCCATAAGGAAAGAAGTTGAAAGATTTGTGGAGAGATGTCACATATGTCAAGTTTCCAAAGGGACAACTACGAATGCAGGATTGTATATGCCATTGCCTGTGCCTACTAGACCGTGGGTTGATATTAGCATGGACTTTGTTTTGGGTTTGCCAAGAAATCAACGAGGGAATGATTCTATATATGTTGTGGTGGATAGATTTCGAAGATGGCACATTTCATAGCTTGTAAAAAGACCGCCGACGCAGTCCATTTTGCTCGATTGTTCTTTAAAGAAGTTTATCGACTACATGGGCTACCCGAGACCATTGTTTCTGACCGGGATACTCAATTTCTAAGTCATTTTTGGTTGAGTCTATGGAAATGGTTGGGACTAAGCTGAATTTTAGTAGCGCCTATCATCCATAAATGGATGGGCAAACGAAAGTGGTGAACAGATCTTTGGGAAACTTGTTGAGTTGTCTTGTGAAGGATAATTTGAAGAGCTGGGATGTGAAATTATGTCAGGCAGAATTCACACATAATCATGCTGTCAATCGAAGTGCTGGATTCAGTCCATTTCAGATAGTGTATTCAGCAATTCCGAAGGGACCGTTGGATTTGTCGACAGTTCCATGTCAGAAAGGTGTTGTTAAACGAGCTTGTGATTTCATGAATGAGTTGCAGGAGTGTCACAGGACTGTTCATGAACGATTTCCTAAGTCAAATGAGAAGTATAAGCAATTGGCAAATAAGAAGCGAAGGAGTGTGGACTTCAAAGAAGGTTATTTTGTTTATGCAGTATTGACGATAGATCGATTTCCAGTTGGAACTTACAACAAATTGAAAGCTCGAAAGATTGGTCCAGTAGAAATCTTGAAGAAGATCAACGATAATGCTTATCAGTTGAGACTGCCGGATCATATCCACACTGCAGACGTTTTCAACGTCAAACATTTGATTCCGTATCATGAACATCAGTTTGTCGAGTAAGAGGAAAGTGTGAATTCGGGGCCGAATTCTTGTCAACCGGGGAAGGATGATACCGGTATCAGCACCAAGAGCCGCGACCTAAAGAATCGCGACCAAACACAATGAGTCGCAACCTAAACTTACGGCTCACCAAAGTAGCAGATCATGCCTTTGAGTCGCATACGTGCAATCTTAGGCGACCTAGCGAGTTAAGCCGAACCTCTTATGCTATCTTTTTCTTGAGTCGTAACGACCTACCGGCTATGACCTAAAGAGCCACGACCTAGCAAGTATGGTCGCTCAAATCGTTAAGTCCCTCAGTCTTGCTATCTCGTAAGGTCGCTAAAAGGGTATGTCGTCCTGATCTTTATGTCGTTGAAGATGTGCACCTACTTAGGTTGCTCCAGATGATATGTCGAGTGATGTTGTTGTTATGTCGCTTTGTTCTGAGGTCGTAACTCGTAAGTTGTATCTGTTGTAACTTGTACATATTAAGTCGCATATTATTAGGTCGTTTACTGTTAAGTCGTAGGTCGCGTATCATCTGAGTTAGGTCGTGTACCTATGTGCGTAAATCCTATAAATAGCGGGTGAGTTGTATCATTTGAGGTGGTTGATTTTGAATAAACTTTTGTTTGAGTGCTTTGTGCCTCTTTAAAATTGGAAGTTGATTGTAATCTCCTTTCTCCATTTTCGGTTATTCGAGTGTGCTCGAATCAACGGATTTGAAGCCGATTCACGGAATCTCGTTCGCGAGATCAACGTCGAAGAATCATAGATCTTCTAACACGGTATCGTGCGCAATGAACGTGTTAAAGATAGCTAGAACCCGGTATCTCTCGAGATCAACGGATTTGGGAATTTATCCTTGGTATCATTAATCCATCAATCCATATTTGATTCATTCCATCGTTTTTTGTTGTTGTTGCATCATTTGGCAACAACTTTTTGTAATCCGCTGCGTCAACATGAGACACGAAGAGACTAGGGTAGGGTATTGGAAAATACCCGAACCACTTCGATCTTTAGAAATTGATATGTGAAATCAATAGGCTGGAATGAAATGAATTAAGTAAATGGACTATTTAATCTAAATTTTGGTACTTGGATGTGAAATAAGTGATGTCTATAACCAATTGTGAATTTGTAAACTGATACGAGTTACCCCGGGGTTTTATATAAGCTGTATGCTTTGTATTCCATGTTAGATGGGTTTCTCACGCTGGTTTCCAGCCTGACCCGGGTGTTACTTTGATGTAATGCTTGGTTCAGACCGAGTATTACACATTTTTAGCTAAGGACGTTCTAGAGCTCAGGAGGCGAGCTGGATGGAAAGAACGTATGGAGTGTTTCCGCTGTATTATATTGTTGTATATCTGTGACATGATGATTGTGTATATCCATTGTCTGTATCTATGTGTAACTCTATTGTATTATAAATGTATTTGACGGATACAGAATTCTTTTGTAAACTGTTGTTATTTGATATTATATTTTCATCCGCTACGAATGTGAATATCTTTGTGGTGTTTTTTTCTTCTTCTTCTTCTATTTCTCTCTTCTTTTTCCTAACTATCTGGAATTTTTTTGGATTGAAAATTTCAGATCGTTACAAAATATATTAAATTAATTTTAAATGATAATGTGGAATTTTACTATGAACGTTCAACTCATAATTTTGAATTGAAAATTGAATATTATTCTTAATATTCTCTTTGAGATGTTTTGTTGTAGAGATATCTATTCCATTATATATATGTGTGTGTATGTGTGTGTATATATATATATTCAGTTTTAGCAGTTTTCACGAGTATTTGAGTGAGGTTCTAACAAGTAGTCGAAAATTAACTCAAGTCTTTACTTTTGCAATTTCCTTCGACTTTGTTCTTACACCGGTCATGTTCTATATATACACGACATTAGTATACTTTAATCTTGTTTTGTAGTAGTTACTTTTTTCCAATCGCATCTGAAGTTGATATAGTTGTTTTAATGAATATTTTATAGTGACCAAAAATGTGGGTAATCTTAGGGTATTACTAAATAAGTATAAAGAAAACAACAAATAAATATTGAGTTCAATTTTATATTAACATGCCCTTTTTATACGTTTAAATGAATACAAGAACTCATCATTCATGACTTCGTTTTCAATTCCATTTACTTGGTTATGAAAAAAAAACAATTGGGGAAGGTTCATTTGAAATTTGTTGGCCTAATGGCCCATGGCATTGTGCGGTGCATAAGAAGAAAATATTAGCACATTTATTACTGGCAATGGCATAGCCCATGACCGTATAAGGTGGCCCATCAAAATTGAACCCACAATCTTATATCTACTTCTCTGTTATAAGTAAACAGAATTCAATGGTCTTATAATATATGCAAATATAAAAGTGAATATTCTTTTGTGTTTTTCTATTTAGTCCCATATCATGGGATATGTTCCATCTCATGCTCCGAAGCCTATATATAAAGGAGCCTATGTAATGTAATTGTATGAATCAATCTTATGTAATGTGAATAACAATTTCTCCTCTTTTCTACTGGATTCTTATCTCCTTTCGGTGTATAACACGTTATCAGGATGAAGCTCTTATAAATCTCCTAAAGTGTAAGCTATCTTTCTGATCTAATGGATCAAATCTTTCAGAACTCATTCTGTTAATTTTTTTCTTTTAGATCTCATTGTATCATTGATCTAATTATTCGGATCTGATTATATTTGTACATCTTATTTTTTGTCGATGTATTTCCGATCTAGTTTTGTTGTAGATCTTATTTTTTTAACTCTAATTTTTCAGATAAAGTGTTGATTTTACTATCATGTTCATATGATATTTTTTTAGATCTGTAGATTTTAATCATCGGATCTCTTATTTAATTGTTATTCATGTTTATCAATTTTTTGTGATAATTTTAAACTGAAGTGAGACTAAAGTTGTTCCTTAGACTAAAATGTAATTTCCTTCTTAGATCTTATCTATTACAGATCTAATTTTCCAGATTTCATTATATACATATACATAAATACATACATGCATATATATATATATTACCTCATATATCTTGTCTATTAATCATATCATATTAGCTCTCATTTTGTTGTGGATCTAAACTTTTAGATCTCATTCCATTTCTTGGTAAAAAAAGTTTTCATTTTGAAATTTTTTTGTTTGGTTTTCGGTTTGAATGAGAACTGTAGAAATAATTTTACTACATGATTTATATTTCCATAAGAAATATTTCACTGTTTCTTAGAGAAACAAATATAATGATAATACGTATCTAGAAGATCCTATTAAGTCTATATGAAATAATAAGAACCTGAAGTTCATATGTGCGAAGGTGAAAGACTAAAGTTCTCATAAGTTGAAATAAATCCATGAAAAAAAGATAAGTGAGCAATTCCAAAAGAAGATGTTGATAAAGACATAACATAAAAATATATATTGAAATAACATTACAAATGTGGTAAATACTATTTCCTCAAAGAGAAATAGTATTATGGTTCCCATGTTCAATTACAATTATGAAGAATCCTCTTGTTTCATTTTATTTATTTAATATCGGAGTCATGAAGTTCTCAAATAAAAATTATGCATATAACTTAGCATTCTTAAAAAAAGGTTTATATATCAAAACTCAAATATATAAATTTGAAATGTCAAGCTTTGAATTATTCGAAAAGCTAGTTCAGATTGTGGTAAATTGCAATTGCAATCAAACCTGAAGTTTGATAATCAAAATCAAGTTGTACCATTTAGGACCTAAAGTATTAAACAAAGAATTTAATTTAAAGTAAAATTAGAACCTGAAGTTCTAAAAATATTTGCCAATGGTATTAACTACTAAACTAAACAAATGTATAGAAATTTGTTCACTCCAGAAGTGGTGATAATAATAATAATATTAAAAATCTCCAAGAAAATATTTGTTGATATGTTTGTTAATTTACTAAACCAAATAAATACATTGAAATATATACTCTGCCGCTATCTTTCTTTTTAACAGAAAACAAGGTATTCTTGTAGGAAGTTTATTTTTTTCCGTTCTTCCATGCATCTAATCATGTCTTTCAAAAGGTAAAATATAATAGATCAAGTTTCTTTCCTTTGGCTCATCAAGTAAGTATTTTGGATTCTTCATAAAATGAATGTTAATATCTATACACACATTAATTATGTTATATTATATATAAAACTCATTCATCTTTCCTCTTTCAGCAAAGAGGTATTCCAATGTTTACTATTTATATGCTTAATCTTTAACCTATTATTGTCATGTTACAAAAATATACTTATTGACGCTATTAATAGCTGTAACTTGTACAACATACTTTTTAGTTGCTAACTCAAACTATTTTGTTTTCATGGTATTATTCATACACTATGTGGTGTACAAATTTCCTTTCTCTGTTTAGCTTACAATATGTAAATAACCGCATATATTAATTCATATGTTAATCAGTAGCAATTAATAAATCATTAAATAAAATTAATTGATTAATGAGAATGGTCCAACAAAAATGCGTATGAATACTTCATACATTTATTCTTCTTTTATATCTCTTACTGGTGACAAGGATCATAACGTATATACATGTTACATATTCATGTTTCTCACTATTGTAGTTGTTATGAATTAATAAATGTTATTTATTACTACATATTCATATTCTTAAATTTTCCTGTATTATGAAAGTAAATATAATAAAGTCAGCACAATCTTTGATTATAATTCATCCCTTCTCCACCAATCAATCCATAAAAAGGCCATTCCATATTTTCAAGGGTAGTTTCGTGTTTCAAGGAAAGTAATGAATGCAATTAATGATATTGGACCTAGAGCTATCAAAAGGATGTAAATATGAAATTATAGCCGCTTTTATAGATTATATTTGGTTGTCTTTACTATTTTGGATTAATGTTTTTATTCTTTCACTGTAACTACTGTCAGATACGGTTTCTTATTTTATGAAAAGCATTGATTATATACCCATAAATAATATTTTGATGCTTATGCATTTTTATTTCCACTTATAGTTGGTAATATGATAAACACAGTCAAGCTTGAATTTAAAGCTTTGGACTTATTAGATGATAACATTTTGTCATAGATATTGGATGTTGACATACAATTACAATCTCGTTGCTTAACAAATGCCATAACAATGATAATCTAATAGGATAAAACAATGGCGCTTATAAAGGTGTCGTATCCATGACAACTTAAAATAAAATATTTAACTAAAAAAGATCATCTTTCCCTATGGAACACCCTGAAGGAGCGTTATGACCATCAAAATATGGTCGTAATTCTGAACACTAGACACGAGTAGTTGAGCTTGAAATTTCAAGTCTTTGAATCTATTAGGAAATACAATTCCTCTATATTTAGAATTACTTCTGGTATAAAATTATGTGAAAGGATTTTCTAGTAATGCTAACCCGAAGTTAGATCATTTCTTCGAAGTTGATAAAGGAAACTTCATTAATGATAAAAATCTAAGTGCGATAATAAATGATATGGTCGAATTGATTAATAGCAGCAGCTTGAATTCTACTATGTGGATTTTATTTTATTTCAATTCAATAAATCAATTGGAAGTTGGTGCTTATATGTTTTTCCTTTCATAACTAATCGAAATAATGTACCGATAATGTTGGCTTTAATCAGTAGTCTAGTTTAAATTTTGGAAAGTACTAGCATTTATTTATGCTTATAAATTTAGTAGTTGACTAACTATACTGTCTTCAGTTCTTAAGATATGGACCATCAATATTTGAGTGATAATATATGCCTATTAGATTGTGCAACTACTTACATTATTTCGAAAAACCGAAAGTTTTTTCTTCGAACTATCTGAAAATATTTAGTTAAAAATATCAACATAGAAAATCTGATAATATAGTTGAAGGGTTCGGAAGAGCCCATATAGTATTATCAAATGGTACATATATCTTAATTCAAAATACATTATACTCAAGCAAATTTAAAAGAAATTTGTTGAGTTTTGAGGACATATAAATGAATGGCTACCATATTGAAACTATAATGAAAACGTGAAAGAATACCTTTGCGTTTTTCTAAAATTGAAAGCCAGAAGCTTATTTTAGAAAAAGTTGGTACAATTTCAACTGGATTATATTTCATGAAATTTGTCATAATTGGATCCTATATTTAAACATAAGCCAGAAGCTCACAAATATCACTTGAATGCATCTTTATCAGTTGATAAAAGGATTATCCTCCTATTATTAATATATATGGTGTATTTGCTAGTAGCAATATGATAGTGGATCAAAATGAGAATCCAAAGATGATTATTATTTAATGTGACAATGTTCCTCAACATTGAGGTGGAGGATAAAGGGATACGAGTTCATTTTGTTCATTAGTGTCAAATATTTGTTAACATGTATAATGATGCAAAATATTAAGTAACTTGGATAAATTACTAAAAATATCCCTAGCAAGCTTTCTCCAATATAGATTTGAATCCCTAAAGGATCAAAATGTATAAACCACATCTGAAATATGGTACAAAAGTCAGTTCGAAATACATTTGGAGTAAGTAACAAAGATGAAAAATAAAAGATGTGAGTGCTCTTAAAGAGACATATAAGGGTGCATTTGAAGAGACTAATGACATGATTGTCAAATTACCCTAGAAGTGGTTTAAGTACCTAAAACATGATAATCAAAGAGATCTCAATAAGCCATGTCTAGAACTGACAAGAAATAATTATTGATAATAAAGTTGTAAATAATAAATCACTTATGTTTATAAATAAATTAAGGATCTTTAATTTGGGGAAAACATGACTAGCCATCATGAATCCTTTACTGGTAGAGAAATATGGACATGTAGTCCATAAAGTAGCAAAAGTACTTGAAATGCTTAATATACCCCGAAGGTACAAATATGATTTAAATCATATTAAATGATGAAAGTATACAAATTCCTGAAGAATATAAATAACTTTGGTGGTTATAAAGAAGGGAAAGCATAAGGAGCATATATTACAACCTAATTTTAAGTAATGTTGTAATGAAAATCTTAATATAATTCATGATGAGTAGATCACTTCCTATTTTTAAGCATCATTGCAATGAAACTCTTAATATCCATTGAAGTGACAGTTGCGATATGCAAGCACTTATTAAGGTATACAAATTTCTGAAGAATACATATAACTTTTGTAGTTATAAAGAATGCAAAAGACATGAATTATAGATTACATATTTCTTTTAAGTATTGCTGTAATGAAAATCTTGATATACTTCAAGATGAGCCGATTACTTCTTGCCTTCTAGTAATGTTGTAATGAATTTTTAATATTCATGGAAGATGTATGGTTGCAATGCGCAAAACTAATTTGAAGCATAAAAATGAAAGCACATGAATTGTTTTTCATAAAAGTAGCATACAAAATGCATAAAATGCAAACCATATTTGGAAGAAACAATCTTAGAAAATTTGATTCTATCGAAGGAAACAATAAGTAAATTGTATTATAGATGAGTTCATATTTATATATCCATAAGTATCTATAACCAGTTTGAGTTATCGAAAGATGAATATGAATTTAGAGGAAAATTTTAAATCATGGGGAGCATTTATAACTATTTTATAATGCATTCTTTTTCCATAATTAAGATTTTTCCCATTGGGTTTTTATTAGTAAGGTTTTAGTGAGGCGTTATCTATATTCAGAAGTATCAACTCCCCAGTAACATTTGAAAATAAGTTACAATGTACTCTTTTCCCTTATTAAGATTTTTCCCACTAGGTTTTTCTTACTAAGGTTTTAACGAGTTATTTTCTTGATTTAGAACAATCAAACGTCTTTTCAAGGAATAACATCTCAAATGTGTTATTTAAGATAAATTGTATTTTTATTTTTGACTAAGGATTTTCCCATCGGGTTTTCTTTTGTAAGGTTTTTAATGAAGTACTATATTGATCTGGAACATCAAACTCTATTTCATTCTATAAATTATTGAAATATCTCATACTATATGGTACTCTTTTTCCGTTACTAAGATTTTCTCTTGGGGGTTTTTCTTAGTATGGCTTTAATGAGGCATTAGTTTGATCCAGAAGTATCAAACTCTTAGAAGGAATATCATTGTATGATATCTATGATTTCAAGTTGCACTCTTTTCCTTTTCTAATATTTGTCCCATTGGGTTTTTCTTACTAATTTTTTAATGAGACATTATTTTAATCCTGAAGTATCAAACTCTTTGAAAGGAATATCATTGTATGATATCTATGACTTTAAGTTTCACTCTTTTCCTCATTCAAGGTTTTCCATTAGGTTTTCTAGCAGAGGTTTTTAATGAGGCAACAAACAATATTTGTAATGACTGAATGTGTGTATGAAAGCAAGATAATAATGAGAAGGAGCAATTGTAATGGACGTTTCAAAAGAAACAATTTCTAGCAACCATATGAGCATCCAAGATTTCGATGACGCATATTCAAGAAGGAGTGTTATAATATATATAAATATAAAAGTGAATATGCTTTTGTGTTTTTCTATTTAGTTTCACGTCATGGGATATGTTCCATCTCATGCTCCAAGGCCTATATATAAAGGAGCCTCTGTAATATAATTGTATGAATCAATCTTATGTAATGTGAATAACATTTTCTCCTCTTTTCTAATGTCTTCTTTTCTCCTTTTAGTTTATAACAAATGGATAAATTTACACGCTGTCTTTTTGGAAATATCGAAAACACCATACATCTATCAATGGAATCTCACCATCAGTTTTCAACCTCCACCATCAACCAATTTCTGACCACCCATCAATGGACTTCACTATTATTTTGCTCAAAATAAAAGTGATGTGAGTATCAAAGCTTCTACACATATGTCACATAGTTGTCTATAAAAAAATCATCAAACAAAAGGTCAATATTTCTAACCATTTGATGCACGTATGAGTGATTTACAATCGTACGTCATAGAGAAAGTAACTGGTAGGTCCAATGTAGTTAAAATTTTGTTCTCCTCAATTTTCCCTGTATAAAAAACCTAGTCCTTTCCTTTCTCTCAACCAAATAATTTTACAACTTTAGAAAGGCCTGGTATTTTTTGACGCATTGAGCATAAAACCTAAATTAGTAAAGAGTAATTTTCTAGGTTTATTTGCAGGCTACATAAATGATTTCTGGCTTACTAAAGTCAGTATGATTCTTGAGTATTTAACTACATAAAATAAGCACATGCTTATTAGAAAATGGATATATGCTACTATAGATTTAGAATTTTTGACATCATCCAAGGCAATGACTTACATAGTACGAAAGCAACACTAATATTTTAGTGAATTAAAATTGGATATCGGTGATCTGTAAAAACAAAAGTAAAATATGAATTGGTTATCAGTCCTTAAAAAAATGAGAAAGAAAAGTCATAGTACTTTAAATAAAATCACCAAATGCATCTTCAATATCAAAATAACATGGTTACATAGAATACATATATAAAAATGTTAAAATAATTAATTATCTAGAAACCCTATTATACATGTTAAATCTAATATCACGTGAAAGAGATTTGAATCCACAACAAACAAATTTTCAAAATCTTACCAAATATATTATAAAAACCACATTATCATTTATAAAATCCAAAGCATCTCAATTTTCTCTTATTCTAGCAGTAAAAGAGGCATGCTATCAAATAGTTGGATATGTTATGAAATTGGAACTTGAAAACATTCTAATTCAAATTTCAAAATGCAATAGAAACAATATCGTTGTAAGATATGCAAAAATAACAAATCATTATCTCAATACCAAAACGCAATATCCAATCCAAATAAACCAATCTCAATCATAAGCAAGAAAAATAAGCAATAACAAAAGTAAATTACATACGAGATTTATAGTGGTACCACTAACATTGTGTTAGTATATGTACACCTTGAAATGAGCCTTTTTATTACCACCATGAATGAGTAAAAGAGAGTATATAAAATTATCACTAAAAAATTCTACAGAATATGATTTTGTGGAGATTAAGAATTGAAGAAATTAGTTATAGAAAACCCTTCTTTTAATTTGAATGAACCTCTCACTTTGAGATCTGAAAAATAGCTTATATATGAAGAACTTCATTTGGTAGTTTTCCATATTTGCCCTTATAGCCATTAATAACAGCATACTACAACTCAGACTTAAAATATGCCTCTCCTTGGCAATCATCCCGCTAAAACGCCAAGTCAGATGGTGAAATTATATATTTTACTCGATGAAATGCTTTTCAAATGGTTGAAAAGGCCAAAATAACACTCCAAACTTTCAACAAACTTTCTACGAACATAGACATCTGAATAGGGGATTCAGACATCTGCGTTCATATTCGGATGTCTAATTTTCTTATTTTGGCAAATAACTTGCTATAGATAACACCTGCTTCTTTAAATTGTGAAATCTCCAGCCTCTCAAATCCATTTAGCAATCCAACTTCACTCATATCAAGCTATTCCTATCCTCTTCAATTTAACATATCCTATCATCAAAATTTAACATGCCACCTCGACACTATATCTATCTCCATACACCAAGAACAAATGGTACAAAGCACTCACCACCTTTACGTTCTACCAAACACTTAAATACTTTCCCAACGAGCTCCACAAGGCCATTGCCCGTTAAACTCTATCAATAAGCTTCAACAAAGTCACCGCCTTCTAATGAAGTGTTGAAAGTATCCAAATCTAAAAACAATTTAACCAAAGGAGAAAAGTATTTTGAAGTGCAGTCATGTACTTTCCAAGAAGATAGAGTCACAATCTCTCACCATTACACTTTATCATTAACAAACAAACTATTCCTTGCATTTTGCCACCCCATGGAATCTAGCAATTTAACAAGCGAATAAAGTTTGAGTAATGCACAAAATTCCCAATCGGCAACATTTTTGTAAACTTACACGCCACGTTATCCTTTGTGTGCACTTTTCGAAGATAAACAAGTTTATCTTCATCCATAGCTGCTAAAAATGACTCTCACACCCCTATATGCTTAATCTGAGAACTAAAAGCCAAATTCTCCCTAAATGTATAGCACTTTTGCTATCACATTGAACATTGATAATATGATTTCAAAAACCAAGTCAAATAATAACAACTTCATGCATAGTGCTTCCTTTCCTACTTCCACCGTAGTTGTCAACTCCACCTCCATAGTCCATAAAGAAACTACGATATGCAATCTAGATCTCCAACTTATGGTCACACCACCAAGAGTGAAGACCTACATGGAAGTCAATTTCCACTGATCCCTGTCACTAGCATAGTTCGAACCAAAATAACTAATAGTTGATAGGAAAAATGGCCACCAACACACAATTAATATGAAAGCACACCAATCCAATAGAAACACCAATCAAAGAATAATATATGTTCACAGACAATAGATTTAGTGCAGGAAAGTAAATGAACAGGGGAATTTTATAGTGGTTCGATAAACTGTGGCCTACGTCCACTCCAATAATCTTATTCTTTATACTGTAAGATTAAAAATAGAGTTATTCTTGTCTTAGAACATTAAAGAAGGACGATAAAAGAGTCATGAAGAATAGCCAACCAAAAGAAACTAAAAATAGTAATGAACCTTTTATTTATAGGTGTACACAACCAAATATCTTCCTTTAATTTCGATAGTAGAATCTCGAGGTATAGACGAGGCTATATAAAAATTCCAAGGCCTTAGTCCCAAGGAATTAGGGTTGACCCTAACCTCACTTGGAGGCCACATGGCCACACGTAATCCCTCCTATTGGTCCTTATGTTGATTACTTTTTGTTTCCAAAGTTTCATGTATAGTCGACTTCTGAATTTTTATGTGTCGATAATTTTCTAGTGAGTTGCACCGCTAAGCTAATCCAATCCTATCCCTTGTATAGAGGGAGCGATCGTACTAGATCGTTTACCAATGTGAGACAATAATCAATCCCTAAATCATACCTTTGAGTCCATCTCTTGCTTCAGTTTGATCGCTGCTTCATTTTATCATCAATAGTTAACCATAGGATCCAACGATAATAACTCTATGTTGTTGGTCTAAATAAGAGTCAAGTCTAACTTAGTCGATCAGTTCGAATATAACCGGGTCAAAATGCCACATAATGTAAAGATCATTCCTTGCCTTGGGGAATTATTTTGATTCGATCCTTTGCCGGGTGAAGTGTTTTGATCTGATCCCTTGCCCAATTCTAGAAGGTCATTCTTCTGAATTCGTTTGACTATCATACATAATTTTTTTATAACAGATCTCAGAAATTGATATTCATCTCTTCGGGCTTCCTCTCTTGATGATCAAAAAATCTGTTAGGACTAATCAGTCGGCATATTACCTGGTCGAAAGGCAGTATAACATTTAACCCTCTGGTAGGAAGGCGTGTTCTAAATTTCCAAAAATTCCAAATTCAAAAATACATCAGTAGCCAAAGTATCCAATCCAGAACCTGATCCATTGTGAGCCAAATCATCGTGAGATGTCCCGTGTCCATCCACGAAACCATTAATGAAATCTGGCTATTGTGAGTCAATAGCCTATTCCAAATCCTTTCCAAATCCTTAGCCGAATCCACATCCATCGAAGGCCATTAACTGAATCTACAAACTCGTCGGATCGTTTGCGAATCCCAAATCCATGATCTCTCCAGATCATCATCCTAAGTCCTTGTTCTCTCCGGATCGTTAGCTAAACTCCTGGCCTCTCTTAGGCGATATCCAAGTTTATGACCTCTCCGGGTCAATATCCATGTTCACGACCTCTTCAGGCATTTTTCAAATCCATAACTGCTTGAAATCCTCAAAGTCAATAAGCTAATCCGTGTTCTCTTTGGATCGTTATCCAATTTCATGGTCTCCCTAGGCTGATTGATGGTCTCCCCAGACCACTGTTAAGCTCAATCCAAACCAAAAAATGATTAATGCGGTCATATCGCTCTTCGGCTAAGCAACTCACCCTCTACACTTCGGCCCTTTTAGAGCATATAGCAATGTCATGATCCTACTGGACCGATCATAGCCTATCTAGGTTCTTACCAGGCCCCATCCTGTCACTGTCCAATGAAGGGGGAACAACGTCAAGTAAGTCGATCCTGCCGCTCTTTGGCAAAGTGACATTACTTCCTACACTCTGGTTCAGTATCCTGGAACATTAAGCGATGTCTTGGCCTTCCTATGCCAATCACATCCTCTCTGGGCTCTTGATGGACACTATCCTGTTGCTTTCCAAGGAAAGAGGGAACATTGATAAGTGAGTCAATCCTTTTGCTCTTTAGCAAGCGACCCACTTCTTGCACTCTGGACTTTGACTCTTCGGCCAGGAATACAAAGCGATCAATTCTGTACTGACTTCTTTTCTCCAGCCCTAAATCTTCGTTCGAGGGTTGTCCATGTATGAGTCCATCATGTCACTCTTTGACGAAGGGATTCGAATCTTGGGGTTATTTCTCTGTCTCCCTGGTCGGGAAAATAACCAAGGCCTATTTTATTCATCGCATTAGTACGAATTAAAAAAATTAACATATAAGAGTTCATACAAGCGGAAGTCCAAAATTAAGAATACCAAAAGGTGGTTCTTTGGGCATGATGGTTCATATCTCAAAGCAAGCCTAGAGAGTGGCCTTGATCCTACACATGTGTGACTTAGACATTTTATTGTGGATTTTTATTTTTTATTTCATGCCATCCCCATTAAGAGATGATGATATGAAGCCTCAATCCAAGGCCATTTCCATTTTAATGTAGATGATGGTCGCTCATGTTCCATTATTGCAGCCCGAGTCCTCACATATTGTAGTGTCCTTCCATCTCCAGTATGCTCCTCAATCATACCTTGGAGATGCATGCACTCGTCCGTAGTATGTCCATCTAGTTCGTGAAACAAGCAATACTTTTTGGACCTATGTTCTCGCTCCGTAGGATCCCTCCTAGCCGACTTTCATTAGGAAAGTTGCCCCTTTGATAAATATGCTGCAAACAATAAATCAATTTCGAATAAGAAGAGAACTTCGACTCCCGCTCTTTCCTTTGCATTTTTAATCCATCAAATCTGCCGCCCATTTTCCGTTTACTTTTATCCTTACTCAGATCTTTTCCAGACAGCCCTTCACCTTTCACAGCATTCACATTCGGTTTATTTGTTCGTGCATCCTCCTGATGCAAGAACCGTTTAGCCTCATTGTGAAATTCCCCATGATCAATGGAGGATACCATTCCAGTGCAACCTTCTATTCCATGTCATTGGCAAGTACCACGTTAACAAAACCGTCAATAGATCCAGCCGATCCATCGAAGCTGCTACCGCATTAAACCATGTCAAAAATTTCCTTAGAGATTCTCCTATTCCCTGTTTCGGTGCTGTAAATATCATGACAATCTTTTGTCTCATGATGTGGGCCCGAAACATCCTCATGAACTGATCTACCAACTCATTCCATGTCCTGACTAAACCATTCACCAGCTGCCTAAACCAAAGCGTAGCTAACTCTGTCAAACAAAGTGGAAAACTCCATACCATGACCTCCTCTAATGCCCTAAGCACTTCCATATGCAGGATATACCTCATCAAGTGCACTATAGGATCCGTATTTTCCTTATACACCTCTAGTGCAGGTAGCTTGAATTTTTTGTTGGTTGTAGCCTGCCCGTTATTCTGGGTGAAAAAACGTCGACCTACATCCTCCAAACTTCTGTTGGGCGATCCACCTTTCATTTTCTACTATATCAGCATTTCCATCCTTTCGTTCTCATCCATAAGTAGCCTACAATGTAATAACAACCTACCTACCAACTGCAAAAGGGTACTCAGGAACATACTCTTCCGGACGATCATCCAAACTTCGATTCACACCAAGCTCTATAGGATTGACTGCAAGCCCAGCAACGTCCTGATCAACCAGACCGAGGGGCATGCCCTCAGCCCTTTGGGATCGGCGCCGACCCTTTTGGAGGGATTGGTGTCGATCCCTCCATATTGGCCAAAGATTTACCCCGCCCTCTTCAGTCCATTCTCTTATATATTTGCTCTATTTCCATGATCCCTGTTCTGATTTCCCATAGCTCCTACTGTTTCAAATCCTTGATCCAAATAAAAATTATATCTAAATCCTTGGATTTTCACTTCAATGGTTTTTATTGCACTAGCTTGTCTAACCTTCTTGAGGAAATTATACATCATCTCCTCTTGCATCTTCATTATCCGTTCTTGCATAGCATTAACCATTGTTTCCATCTCCTCCCTAGTGATGTACGCAGAGGTCTAATTAGCTCAACTCTTAAGGATACCTCTTGACTTCCTCCATGGAGACTTCTTTCTACTAGCTCTCTCATTGAAGATTTCCCAACCATTATGCCAAATCCGAGCTCCAAACTTTTTTCATACTGGAAGGTGCAAGTATTCTAAGTGAAAGCACCTAAATGTGTATGGAAAAAGTGGCCACCAATAGCCTAGTAATATAAAAACACTACCAATCCAATAACAATACGATACCAATATCGATGAAAGAATAATATACATTCATATCATAGATACAATGCTGGAAAGTAAATGAACACTCGAATTTTATAGTAGTTCGGCAAACACTGGCCTATGTACAATCATATAATCTTATTATTTATATTGTAAGATTAAAAGTATACTTGTTCTTGCCTTAGAAAATTAATAAAGACATGGAAAAGAGTGATGAATAATAGCCAGCCAGAAGATCCACAAAATAAACAATGAACCCTGTATTTATAGGTGTAGACGACCAAATTTTTATTGAACCTTTCGACAGTAGAATCTTGAGATGCAGACGTGGCGACCCAGAAAATTCCAAGGCCCAATTTACAAGGAATAGGGGTAGGCCCCATCCTACTTTATAGACCACATGGAGGCATTTAGCTCCTTCTATGGACCCCATGTTGTGTACTTCTCGTTTCTAAATTTTCGCATATAGTTGACTTCTGGCTTTTGAGTTATTGATCGTTTACCATTGAGTTTTACTGCTAAGTTGATGCGATTCGATCTCTTGTATAAGAGGTGGGATCATACCCGATCCCTTACCTATGCGAGATAATAATCCACTCTTAAAGCATTTCATAGCGTCCATATCATTGGTTTGTATGCTCACTACTTCATATTATTATCTATGCTTAATTTCTGGAAACTACATTAATCACTCTTGGCTACCAGGCTGGACGACAGTTGAGTCTAACTTGTCAAGTTAGTTCAAATATAACTAGATCAAAATGCCATATAATGTTAAGATTATTCCTTCCCTACAGGTAGTATTCCTATCTGATACCTTGTAATAACCTGAATTTTTGAACAATCGATAACTGGATAATTAACTCGTTTATTCAATTGAACGGATAAAAACTCTAATAATGAAAGATATCTGGTTATGTAAATGAATTTGAAAATATAATAATAATTGGATTTTAAATCTCTGGATAAATATTTGATAATTTCTAATATAATTACTTAAAATTTGACAAGTTATCTTTTGAAACAAATAATAATGGTTGTTTATATATATATATATGACACACACACACATGTATAAGAAGATTTTAAATAGAAATATTCTTATTTTCAAACAAATTGAATCTGTGTTCGTTTAAGTAAATATATTTGTGTGTGTTGATTTCAAATTTGATTTTAATTTGAATTTAAATTTGAAATTCAAAAGATATATATATATATATATGTATATCTTAAATATAATTTAGATTTTTAAATATATTATGTATGATTTTATTTAGAATATAGTTTGTTTTATATTATTTTCTTTTAAAGGGTTTTACATATATAAATTAAGAAATGTGTTTATAAGTTAGGAAATTAAATATATATATATATATATATTTAAATATATAAATGATTTTTCTCATGCAAAGGCACATGTAAGGTTAATAACATATTAAATAACAAGTGTAAAATAATTAAAACATGCTAATGACATTTGTAAGACAATTGAACAAGTGTCCTTTATTCTCTCATTTTTTAAAATAATTAAGCTAAGCATATAACATATGTCCATCCCTCTCTTCCACTATTTTTCCTTTATCTTCATTTCAAGTCTGTAATACAAATTATACAAATCAAAAATAAAGCCTGAAATCAAATTTCTCAAGCCTGAAAGTTAATTCTAACAGCAAAATCATTTCAAGAAAACAACAATAATCATCAACATTTTTTTTAAAACCTGGAGATCAGTTTCAACTGCAATCAACAAATCAAAGCAAGATTCAATCAGTTATCAAATCAAGTTTCAGAAAACTAAAGCATTTCCAGATCAAGATTTAATCCAAAACCAGGATAGTTTCCTAGCTTCCAAAATCAAACTCAACTTCCACATCTATTCTGTACGAAGTTCGGGTGAGCAAACATTTTTTTTTAAAAACAACAGTTTTAATTCTAGATTTCATTTGGATGTATTTATGAAAATCATGTTATTAGCTTGAATACTTGGATTGAAATGAATGCATGTATGTATATAAGTGTTTAATGCCTGCGTTTTGCCTGTGCATAAACAATATAGTCTCTGTGGTATGATTATAGGCTTTTATTTCTAAATAAATTCAATATCTCGTCATTGAATCATTGTTAGCCTTTGATTTGCAAATGAAAAGTGCTTGAAATCATGCATTATCACTATTAAAAAAGAATTCCAGGAATTTATATTAAATATTTGTCTTGAAATTTTATAAACAACTCTAAAGTTTATATTTGGATCAAAAATTTATAAATTCAATTCTAAGATTGGAATTGCATGATTGAATCCGTGATCGAAAATCATGAATTTTAATATGTATATCATGATTTTTAGTTTGATAATCAGTGGGTTTTCTAGAATTGAACGGCTTGGTCAATTTGGGCGATTTTCGTCGATTAATTTGGGCGATTTGGGCGATTTAGTTTGATAATCAGTGGGTTTTCTAGAGTTGAACGATTGGAATCGTGTATTCATAAATATTTTGGAATGTAAATTCACTATATAATTTATAAATGAAAAGAGGATTTTGTTTAAAAATAAACATTGATTTATTTTTGAAGTGTGTGAATAAATTTGTGGATTTGGAACGTAAATATATAGTAAATCGTTAAGGATTTATTTAATTGGTTTAAATGAACCATGTTGAAATGAAAGTATTTCCACGTAAGGAAAAAGTTTGAAATTTATTTTCAAAAGTGGTAAAGATGAAAAGTGATTTGAAAATCTGTTTTCAAATGGTTGAAGTGTGAAAATTATATATCTTGTAAAGATATTTTTGGAAAATAAATAATTTGGAAAATTATTTGGAATCTGGTGATGTTGTGCATATCCATTGATAGTTCAATAACCGACTATCAATATTTACTTATGATGGGTATTTGTTGTGATTTGCTTGAATTCAAATACCACACTTATTTTTGAGTAAGCGCTCATTATTTGGGTTAACCGGGAAAGGACCTTCGGGTCGTATAACCCATTCCGAATATGTGATACATCATTATGAATTGCATTTGAAGACCGGTGTTAAAGACTGGATATTTTTGAAAACGGAAGGATTACCGTCGAATGTTTCTGCACCGAATGGCCCCGGTATAGAAATTCCATATGTGATGGGAAGTTGGATGTGATTAGTGAATATCCGGATTGCAAGGACTTCTTTGTAAGTGCCTTCGGTTCTGTTCGATCCCGAAACAGACTTGTATTGATTGTATGTCTGACATTACAAATTGAGATATAAATCTGATTTCTTTCAAATATTTTTATGTTGGTGGCGGATAATTTATGCTCTTAGCTTAACACCCTTCTCTGAGACGTACGAGCTCAGAGGTTATGTAGTTGATGGTTATCAACGATATATTCTCAATTTGGTAATGTGACATGCTGATTGTTGCTGTGAAATGATCATTGTTTGATCATTTGTGATATGATCATTTGTTTGATCATTTATCTTTGTGATCATTAGTTTGATCATTTGTTGACCCAAAACATGGCTTTGTACAAAGCGTGGCTTTATGGACGAGACTTCGTCGGACCTCACAACCCGGAAATGGTCAAAACAGGAAGGATGCGGCAAGGTTATTAGGGGGTAGCGCCCCTTTAGTGTATGTCATTCCTTCTGGATAGAGGTGGTATCATGGTATTGAGCCCAGATATTTAACCTATGTTGTTATTGCAAATTTATTACTTTGTGGTTGCTGGAAATCGAGGATCCTCGGATGTAGATCAGTTACGATCAGGGGATGACATATTCGTGTCAGTAGTTACCCTGTTAGGTGTAACACAGCCTTATGTTAGAAGAGATCCGGTTTGGTTCTCGGGACGTCATTCCAGAGGCGTTTCCATGTGGCGATGGGAAGTCCCTTGGCCTGACCATTTGTTGGAAATCCAAAGAAACAATACGAGCCTTGTGTGGTTTTAGTTGTAGAACTGCCATCTAATATGGTAGCTATAGTAGGCATAATATAATGGTACCTATGCTGGCTAAGATTTATATTCTACTTTCGAAATGTTTTCTACACTATGCACTAATAATAATATCAAAAAAAATTGATTTGATTTTACATAGTAAGCATCTTTGATTAACATAAGAAGAAATCTCCTCCAAGTCTGTGTTTGCATTGTGTGTGTGGTAGGAGGTCTTATGGTAGTCTCATTTTTAAAATCATTGCGAATTGACTTTAAAAATATTCCTCGATTTTGTTTTTGAAGATAAAAATAAACTGTTTTGAGTTCTCACACCAGTCTTGCTTATCTAAGTGAAACATGATGGGGGATTCTCGCTTTTTGTTTGATGGCGAGCGGGAGACTCTTACCCCCACATGTCCTCTTTACGGGGTTGGTTAGGCGTAAGCTGAGACAGTCGAGAGGCTGGCCGTAAAAGCAAGTTTGGGGTGCCAGTGTATGCCACGGTAGGTCTGGGATGGTTGCAATGCCTACCGATCGAGCAACGTTACAACGTGGTATCGGAGCATATGGTTAAGCGACAACCATGGCTATGTTGGGTATTACTCATTAGAGATAGAGTCAGTAGTGCTCTAGAATGAGTTGAGTGTAATAATAGCTATGAGAGCGTATTTGTTAGTGAATATGAAATTGTTTTGTATTGTGTTGACTTATTGGTTGATTGTTTATAGATTCTGGTCGATGTAGTCTAGCTAACTATGGTAGATAGGGGTTTCTAAACTCTTAAACAAGATAAACCGACATGATATTGTTTTAAATTAGGTAAATGAAATAATTTTACCTTGATTATATTTTATATATAAAGGAATAATTTTTCAGAATTGTTGAAGTGTATATAAGTTGATTGTTTGGTTATTGAAAATGTAAGAATATATAGATATATATATAAGTAAATTTAAAAGATGTTTAAATAAGTTAAACAAAAACATGTTGTAAAAGAATAATTGTATAAGCGAAGAATTATAAGAATTGAATTATAATTAAAGTGATTTACAATTGTGAAATAACCTTATATATATAAAAAGTGCAACTGTATGAATATATTTATGAATTTAAAGTTAAATGGAAATTGACTTTAGAATTGGGAATCTGAATTTGATTTATAAGTGGGAATATAAGTTAAGTAAAATCAAATAATGTTTAAATGGAATATAAATTAAGAGATATTGAATGAAGTTGATTTTGGTATCTGATGTAGCGCAATCTACAATTGCACAAGGGATAGGTCGGCCACGACCTATGGGTAGAGTTTTAGGTCGACCACGACCTAATGAGGCACGTGAAAAGAAGTTGCGACCTAATGAAACCTTAAGTCGTGCGGTAACTTTAAGTCGTCTACGACCTATAGCTGCAGGAGCTAACAAAGAGGCGGCACGAGTTAACAAAGCCTTAGGTCGTTGTGTGTGTTGAGTCGCTGCTGACTAAGTCGTGTTATTTCAAGTCGTGTATTCTTGTGTTGTAACTATTAAGTCGCGGGTTGTATAGGTTGTAACCCGTGTGTTTTTAAGTCGTTGTTTCTTGAGTCGTTTATGTTGTACAATGTGATGCTGTAACGACCTAGTTAGGTCGTAAGTCATGAGTAAATCTCTGTTTGTGTTAAGTCGTATGTCGTTGTATTTGTTAAGTCGCCTACTGTCTTAGGTCGTTTGTTGATGTTGAGTCGTAATACTGATGAGTCGTTGAATGCTTAGGTCGTGAATGACCTTGGTTAAGTCGTAAGTCGTGGGGGTATTAGGTCGGCAACGACTTAAGGGTCAGGGTTGAAAAGGGCTATAAATAGGGCGTGCGTTGTAACTTGAAGGTGGTTGATTGTTGAATAAAATTTCGTTTTGATTGCTGTGTGCTTTCATCTAAATTGGTAATTGAGTGTAATCTCCTATCTCCACTTTCGGTTAATCGAGTGCGCTCGATTCAACGATTGTTGAAGCCAATTCACGGTACCAAGTGCGCTTGATCAACGTTTGAAGAATTGTAGATCTTCTTTCACGGTATCGTGCGCGATCAACGTGTCGAGGATAGCTAGAATTGGTATCTTTGTGATCAACGAATTTGGGCATTTCAATATCTTCAATCCACCGTTTGCTACTTTCATCGATCTATATCATTTTTTTATTATCCGCTGCGTCAGTTTGGTATCGGAGCGAGACTTAGCCAATCATAGCTAAGCCGAGTCTTGGAGCCAAGTAGTTTGAAGTTGGTGTTCATCGTGTTCATCTTGAAGTTGCCACAAGTTAGAAGCTTTCGATCCATTTCATTTTGGATCAAAGTCCGGAAAGTGTTTGAATTTTTAGAGAAGAGTTTGAGGTGTTCGAGTAAAGGCCGAGTATAACTTTGTGATAAGCTTTGAGCCGTGCATCATCTTGCTTGTTCAAGCCGAGTTCGAAGTTTGAAGTTGAAGTGAGTTGAGCCGAGTTAAGTGAACGCCGTGACTTGTTGTACAAGTTAGAGTTGAAGCTTGAATTGTGAAGTATTTGTGTTTGATTCAATCATGCAGCCGAGGAGAGCTAATCATCATCACAATGTTTAAGCGTTGTATAGAAGAGAAGAAGCCGAGCAAATGGAACAACGCATTAATGAGAAATTTGATGAAGGTATTGGGAAGTTAGAGAAATTGATGAATGATTTAAATCAAAGTCAAAGGAGGAGATCGCCAATCTCGAACCATGGAGGAAACAGAGTTTCGCCATCGGTTACGGAAGTGAGAAAGGTATCACCGCAATCTTTTAGAGAAAGAAGAGAAACATCAATTTCATCAAGGAGAGATCACCATGACTATGGACATGAAGAGAGAAGAACTCCACGTGAGTTTGAAGATGAGCCATATCGAGATGAAGAGAGACATCGTAGAAGAGACATGCATGATCGAAGAGATGTTGATGGTCGAGAACGATATAGACATACATTTGATTTTAATGAAGAGGGTGATAGAGCTAGCATTCATTATCGAGATCGAGACCAGGTTCGAAACTCGTATCGGGATGTTGAGGATGACCGACGATGGGAGTCGGGTATGAAGATGGAAATTCCAGAATTCAAGGGTGGAATGGTTGCAGACGAATTTTTGGATTGGTTGTCTAATGTTGAAGAGATCTTTGATTTCAAAGAGGTTCCGGAGAATCGTCGAGTGAAGTTGGTTGCTACTAGATTGAGAGGTAGAGCTTTAGCATGGTGGCAGCGGACTAAACTTACGCGGGAGAGAATGAGGAAGTCAAAGATTGTCACATGGGAGAAGATGAAGAAGTTAATGAAGGCTACATTCTTGCCTTACAATTATCAATCACTTATGTATCAGAGGTTGCAGAATCTGAGGCAAGGGACGAAGACTGTTAATGATTATGCTGATGAATTTTATCAACTGATTACTCGAAATGACATTACGGAGACAGAGGAACAGCTGACTGCTAGATTTATTGGAGGGTTGAGGATACAGATTCAAGATATGGTGAATATGTTTGATCCAAGATCTGTAGCAGAAGCACATCAGAAAGCGTTCGCTTGGGAGAAGCAGGGAAGGCGTGGAGGTGGTGTGTTTACTAATTCCAACAATCAAGTGAAGGGTATTAGTGGAAGCTCTAATGTTCCTAAATCTATCAGTAAACCAGTTGTGAATGAAGTTGCAAAGACGAAGGTCAACAACAGTTTCAATTGTTACAATTGCCAGGAAGTGGGTCATAAGAGTAATGAATGTCCGAAGCCGAAGAAACGAACTATGATTGCTGAAGTTGAAGGTGAAGATGTTGATGAAGGTTATTCTAGTCCAACTGAGGAGGATGAATAGGATATTGCGTCAGGAGATGAAGGATGTAATCTAATGATGAGGAGGTCTTGTTTAATACCGAAGCATGAAGAAGAGGCTAGTTGGTTGAGGAGTAACATCTTTCAGTCAACATGTACTATTTTGGGGAAGGTTTGTAAATTTGTGATTGATGCGGGAAGTTGTGACTGTATTATTTCTACCGAAGCTGTGAGAAAGTTGAAGCTGAAAACGGAGAAGTATCCAAGTCCTTACAAGTTAGCGTGGTTGAGAAAAGGAGGAGAAGTGAAGGTGGACAGGCGAGTTCGAGTTCCATTTTCTATTGGGAAGAAGTATAAAGACGAGATTTGGTGTGAGGTTCTGGAAATGGATGTTTGTCATTTACTTTTGGAAAGACCATGGCAGTATGATCGAGCAGTGCTGCATGACGGTCGGACCAATAGCTACAACTTTATGTTTGAAGGCGTTAAGATTATTTTAGTTCCAAAGAAGAGACAACCGGAAGAGAGTAAATCTGAAGAGATTGAGGAGCTTAAAACTTTGCTGACTTTGAAGGAATTTATTTAAGAAGTAGAGGAGAGTCCAGAGGTGTTTTTGTTAATTGAACATGAAGCTACTAAATCCGTTGAAGTTCCATAGGAAGTAAAACCGATATTGGAGGAATTCAAAGATGTGTTTCCTGAAGAGTTGCCAACGGAGTTACCACCATTGAGGGATATTCAACATCAGATTGATCTTGTGCCAGGGGCAGTATTACCACACAGGCTACCTTACCGAATGCGTCCAAAGGAACACGAGGAGTTACGAAGGCAAGTGGAAGAGTTGTTAGAACAAGGCCGTGTTCAGGAAAGCTTAAGTCCTTGTGCAGTACCAGCTTTATTGGTGCCAAAGAAGGATGGTTCGTGGAGGATGTGCATGGACAGTCGGGCTCTAAACAAGATCACTGTGAGATACAGGTTTCCTATGCCGAGGTTTGATGATTTGATAGATCAGTTGAGTGGAGCTGTTGTGTTTTCAAAGATTGACTTGAAGAGTGGTTATCATCAAATTCGAATTAGACCGGGTGATGAGTGGAAGACTGCTTTCAAAACCAAGGAAGGGTTATACGAATGGTTGGTTATGCCGTTTGGTTTATCGAATGCACCAAGTACTTTTATGAGAGTGATGAACCAGATTTTCAGACCACACATTGGGAAATTTGTGGTAGTTTACTTCGATGATATTTTGATCTACAGTGGGAGTATGGAAAAGCATGTCCAGCATTTACGTGAAGTACTGTTGATTCTACGACAGAAGAAATTCTATGCAGCAGCAAAGAAGTGCGTGTTTATGACGGACAGCGTTTTATTTCTAGGATATGTTCTATCGAAGGAAGGAATTCAAGTGGATGAAAGTAAAGTAGAAGCTGTCAGGAGTTGGACACAGCCAAAGACAAGTACTGAAGTGAGGAGTTTTCATGGATTGGTATCTTTCTATCATAGATTCATTCCTCATTTTAGTAGTGTGATGGCACCTGTAACCGATTGCATGAAGGGAAAGATGTTTGAGTGGTCAGAGGAAGCAGGGGTTTCTTTTGAGAAAATCAAGACACTATTGACGACAGCACAAATTCTAGTTTTACCAGATTTTCAGTTATTGTTTGAATTACATACTGATGCATCGAAGGTTGGGGTTGGTGGAGTATTGAGTCAGAGTGGATGATCGGTTGCTTATTTGAGTGAGAATTTGTCTGGTGCTAAGTTGAGATATAGCACTTATGATGTTGAGTTTTACGCAATTGTTCAAGCAGTGAAGCATTGGAGACATTACATGTTTCAAAAGGAGTTTGTTCTCTATGCGGATCATGAAGCTTTGAACCATTTGCAAGGGTAGGATAAAATTTCAGCTAGGCACGCTTCATGGGTCGCGTATCTACAACAGTTTACTTTTGTTGTAAAGCAAAAATCAGGGGTGACGAATCGTGTAGCTGATGCATTGAGCAGGAGAAATTATTTGTTGACAACGATGAAGGTTGAAGTGATAGGATTTGAGCTATTGCCAGAGTTAATTAAAGAAGATCCTTACTTTACGAAGTTCGTTGAGAAAGTCAAGGATGGGAGCACTGATGAATTTGTGTTGATAGATGGATTCTTATTCAAAGGGAATCAATTATGTGTACCAGATTGCAGCTTGAGAATGAAAATTGTGAAAGAGTTGCACGAAGAAGGACATGTGGGTAGAGATCGAACATTGCAGTTGATTTCTCAGTCTTATTATTGGCCGTCAATGAGAAGGGAAGTTGAATGGTTTTTGCGTAGATGTCATGTTTGTCAGGTTTTGAAAGGGACAGCTACAAATGCAGGATTGTATATGCCATTACCTTTTCCTACACAACCATGAGTGGACATTAGTGTGGATTTCGTGTTGGGTTTGCCGAGAACTCAAAGGGGGAATGACTCAATATATGTCGTGGTGGATCGTTTTTCGAAGATGGTACATTTTATTGCTTGTAAGAAGACGGCGGATGCTATTCATGTTGCTCAGTTATTTTTCAAGGAGATCTATCGACTTCATGGATTTCCATAATCTATTGTGTCGGATAGGGATACTCGCTTTTTGAGTCACTTTTGGTTAAGTTTGTGGAAGATGGTGGGAACGAAGTTAAACTTTAGCAGCGCTTATCATCTGCAAACAGATGGACAGACAGAAGTTGTCAACAGATCGTTGGAAAATTTGTTGCGATGTCTTGTGAAGGACAATCTGAGAAGTTGGGACAAGAAGTTATGCCAAGCAGAGTTTGCACATAATCATGCGGTTAATGGAAGCACAGGTTACAGTCCATTTCAGATTGTATATTCAAGTTTGCCAAGGGGACCGTTGGATTTGGCGGTAGTACCACAACCGAATGGGACGGTTAAACGGGCTGTTGATTTGGTTGATGAATTAACTGAATGTCATAAAACCATTGAGGAACGATTGGTGAAGGCAAATGAGAAGTACAAACGAACTGTAGATTTGAAGCGACGAAGTGTTGAATTTAACGAAGGTGATTTGGTTTATGCAGTGTTGACAAAAGATCGTTTTCCGATAGGAACGTACAATAAATTGAAGGCGCGGAAAATTGGCCCAGTTGAAATTCTAAAGAAAATCAATGAGAATGCGTATCAATTGAAGATACCAGAAGATGTTCATACTTCTGATGTTTTCAACGTCAAATATTTAATTCCATACCATGGAGCTGAGCTTGATGTGGAAGAAGGTGGTGAAAATTCGAGGACGAATTTCTGTCAACCGGGAGAGGATGATGCAGCGCGATCTACAATTGCACAAGGGATAGGTCGGCCACGACCTAAGGGTAGAGTTTTAGGTCGACCACGACCTAATGAGGAACGTGAAAAGAAGCTACGACCTAATAAAACCTTAAGTCGTGCGGTAAAATTAAGTCGTCTACGACCTATAGCTGCAGGAGCTAAAACGAGGCGGCACGAGTTAACAAAGCCTTAGGTCGTTGTGTGTGTTGAGTCGCTGCTGACTAAGTCGTGTTATTTCAAGTCGTGTATTCTTGTGTTGTAACTATTAAGTCGCGGGTTGTATAGGTCGTAACCCATGTGTCTTTAAGTCGTTGTTTCTTGAGTCATTTATGTTGTACAGTGTGATGCTGTAACGACCTAGTTAGGTCGTAAGTCGTGAGTAAATCTCTGTTTGTGTTAAGTCGTATGTCGTTGTATTTGTTAAGTCGCCTACTGTCTTAGGTCGTTTGTTGATGTTGAGTCGTAATACTGATGAGTCGTTGAATGCTTAGGTCGTGAACGACCTTGGTTAAGTCGTAAGTTGTGGGTGTATTAGGTCGGCAACGACTTAAGGGTCTGGGTTGAAAAAGGGCTATAAATAGGGCGTGCGTTGTAACTTGAAGGTGGTTGATTGTTGAATAAAATTTCGTTTTGATTGTTGTGTGCTTTCATCTAAATTGGTAGTTGAGTGTAATCTCCTATCTCCACTTTCGGTTAATCGTGTGCGCTCGATTCAACGATTGTTGAAGCCAATTCAGGGTATCAAGTGCTCTTGATCAACGTTTGAAGAATTGTAGATCTTCTTTCACGGTATCGTGCGCGATCAACGTGTCGAAGATAGCTAGAATTCGGTATCTTTGTGATCAACGAATTTGGGCATTCAGTATCTTCAATCCATCGTTTGCTACTTTCATCGATCTATATCGTTTTGTTATTATCCGCTGCGTCAATATCAAAGTAAATTATAAAGTTAAGTGATAAATGTGAATTTGAGTTGTATAAATGAAATTCAACTTTTGCAATTGAATTGAATTAATGAATTGAATGTAAATTAATTGAATGTAAATAATTGATATGAAATAATGAATGTAGGTGTAATTCATTAAAATCTAATGTTATTGGAAGTTGAATAAGTGAATGAAAATCAATTTAATTAAACCAATTGAAAGTAAATGTGTTAAACCAAATTGAATGAATATAAGCAAAGGAATTTGGTTGTAATTAATATACATTGGTTGTTATATGATTGTTAATTGATTATATATAATTCATTAAGTATTAATGAAATTGAAAGCTAAAGTAATTGAAATCCAATTGGAAGTTAAGTGAATCTTAAATAGAAGTGAATTTGATTTAGAAGTGAACCAACTTGAATATGAATTAGTGAATATAAACGAATTGAAAATGAATGTTAGTAAAAGCATCCACTTTTAATGAATCAAATATGATTAAATTGAAAACCTAATTTATTGAATATTAATGAGAATATGAATGAATATTTATTGGTTATGGATGTTAGTTGAATGTTAGTTGAATGATTGTTGGTTGATGGTTGAATATATTGCTTTTACTGCATTTCCTATGTTGGCATATATAGTTATTATGTTGATATATGTTGTATATCGATACTATTATATATATACATGTTTCTCATCTGTTTGTTGAGTGTTTAGTAGGTGTGGATCGCGTTTGCTTCGCATTTGGAGCTCGCTTTCGCGCTATATTAGTCGTATATGCTCGCTAATAAAATATAAGGTACATATCTCGGATTAAATATCGTACTTTTACACTTTTTTCCCTGCGGGATGCCTCATCACTTGATGAGATGTATATTCGTGATATATATACTGTCATTTTTTTTGGATCGAGCCGCGCAAAGGAGACTGGCGAATTTTTCCGAAAATTTAAGGCGTTAGAAAAAATTGGGAATTTTTGGGAAAGTTTGTGAAAACTAAAATTTGATTTGGAATTGAAAGTTAAACAATAGTAGTTGTTTTTGAAAAGATAACTAAGTATGATTGGAAAACTTAGTAAAGTTATTATAAGGAGTTTAACTATGGATTTTTGGAAAGTTAATAGATTATGTAATTTTTTCTTACTTGGTAATTTCGAGGACGAAATTCTTTTAAGGGAAAGATTGTAACGACCGAAAATTTATATTAATTAAAATTCGTATATTTAATTAATTTTAAATATTAATAAGTGAAATTTATAAGTCGAATAAATTTTATTTCGAATAATTGGATTTAATTGAATAATTAAAGCGATAATTTAATATGTTAAATTACGGAAATAATTGAAAATTGGGTTAAATATGATTGAAAAGGATTTGTAAAATTTTATTTTATCATGTTGGAGTTAGAACGATATTTTAGAACTTTTAAAATCGAATTAAAAGTTTATTAGTGAAAATTGAATATTTTAATATTTAATCGACTAGTGAAATTAGCTATTTTTCAAACAGTCTCAGAATTGGACGAAACTAGTTCCATTGGATCCGATATAGTTTGTTATTATCGGATTTCAATTTTCGTGTCAATCAGAGTTTTCATTTGACCGTGGCATCTCGAAACGCATCGAAATTGTTTTAATATTTATTTGGCGAGTTAAAATAGCCATTTTTTAAACAGTCTCGGGTTTCGACGAAACTAGTTTCATCGGATCCGTAATGTGATATTATTACATGGTTTCAAATTTCGTGTCAATCGGATTTACGGTTTGTCCGGTGCAAGCTAAAACGCCTAGAAATTTGATTTACCGATTTAATTTTAAATCGAACGTTTATTGCCATAACTCGCACAGATGACTGAATTAGCTCTCGAAACATGTTCCATTTTGTTCAGAACGCGGGGTAGACCTTAGGAATGCCGACCGGCACGCTTCGTTTGGAGTTCGAAAATTCCGGGATGAATAGTATTCGCTGAATTTTCTATAAAACCCCCCAATTTTTCACATTTGCAAAGAGAAATTAAACCCTAGGTCAAAACATGAGCCGCCAGCCTCTTATATAATCAATGGCCAGAAATGTTCAATCTTTCTCCTCTAATCTCTTCAAATCCGTCAATCTATTCAACAAACTTTCAACTGTAAAGTTGTAGAGGATTGCAAGAGCTTCAATTTCATACAGTTATGATCATTTTAGTGGAAGTAAATCATCGGGAAATAGCCTGCAAAGGGGACGAGTTGCGCACGAAATTCGAGGATGATATGATAACCGAGCTTGGTCAATTTGTAGCCGAAGGTGGCTCTTGGCGAGGGCTTCAAGATGGTACCATCTGATCGTGGTGGAAGTAGTCGAGGAGGCCGTGGAAATTCGAACTAGGGTGGCGTCCGTGGGTTATCTTCATGCATGAGAACCAGTTGGGGAAGATGGAGATAAATGGTCTAGATGAAGGGGGTTTGGATCACAGGGTTGAGATTATTTAGGTTTAAGAAAATATAATTATGTTGTAAATTTATATATATAAATTTGTATAAAGTTTAAAAATTCGTATCTTTTTCACACGAGGTCGAAAACGCGCGAAACCAGTTGCATTGGGTTCATATCGACGAGCACTACGCTATAGAGTTCGATTGGAGTCGTTTGGAGCTAGCAAAAATTTCAGGTAAAATTAAACGCGCATTTAATTTTATTCGAAATAAAAGCTGAAAATGAAATTGAAATCAAGGTGAGAACTTCTCACTCAATCGAATCGGTTTCGATTTTAATTTTAAATAGTTAGATTTAAAATTCTTGAATGTATGTTTGAATGATGATTGTTATCTACTGATTGTTAAAATAGACATTATACGCCGTTAGTAAGCGGAGGTTATTTATTAAAAACATATACCGCGAATATTTCACAGTACAGTGAAATTGGTATTATTTATGACTTGGAGTTGATTTCTCGCATTATATAGCGGATGAGACCCTATTGCGCCGGCTATTAAGCGGATAATATTTTAAATCTTATACACCGCGATAATTTCGTACTAGAACAGAATTGGTATTGTGCTAACATCTTTGGATGCAGGAAAACAGGTTGGAGGGATCCAACTGGATTCCTCAACAGTATTTATTTGATTATGAATATTTTGATATTCGTTGTTTATCATATACAGATATATAATGTCGTTGTTGTCGTGATTGACTATTTGGTGTGTAGCATCATTGGGCCAATTTTGGAATTTTAAAAGGATTTTAAAGTGATTTTTGAAAGTATACGTTTATAAAATATTTTTTGGAATTGATTCATTTTAAATAAATAAACATTATAATTTTAATGTTATAAAAATTATGATTTTTGAGAAATATAGTTAAAAGTTGATTTTTGAAAATATGGGGTTAATGATTTTATAAAATAGTTTAAATTGGGATTTTTGAACTTATTGTAAAAAGTTTAAAATATAGGATTTATGAAATTTGATTATTTTACAAATCAAAGAAATTGGGGAAATTATAAAGGAGTTTAAAGACGTTTTAAAATAATAGTATAAATTGATTATATAAAGGATTTATACATTGATATTTATAAATTAAAATATTTGAATTATAAAACGAAGTTTTTATAAGTGTTAGAATGAATTGTATATGAATTTCATAAATGAATGAAATTTATAGAATTATAAACGGTGAAGTTATAAATGGAATTTTATAAGCAGCAGGTTTATAAAATTTGTAAAGTTATTAAAAGAATAGATTTGGGTAAATAAATGAATCTTATAAGTTATAAGATTTATAATTTGGGAAGTTTAAAGGAATGATTTTGTAAACAAATAAATTATAAGCATTTAACTTATAATATGAACTTTTGGTATATAATTGAGTTATAAATTGAAAATAGCTTAATAAAGGAGATTTATAAAAGGAAGTAGTTATAAAATAAATAGAAATGGAATTTATAAACATTGTTTTATAAATCCGCAAACGGCTTATTTTGATAAGTAAATTTTTATAACTTATTAATGGAGTTATATTCACGTTTTAGACAGTGAATAATCCTTTAAAATAAAATGTATAGAAATGATGAAATTGGTTAACGAAGTATATTCACGTTTTTGAATAGTGAATAATATGTTAAAGATAATGTTTTGGATGTGATGTTTTAAATAGAATTAAAACAATCTAACAATGTTTTTTAAAATGTGTTAAGATTCGAAACCATATATTTCAACATTCATTGTTGAAATAGACATTTTCGAGAAATAGAAGGAAATGGTGGACTATAACACTGTTGTTATAGTAAATGATTTCCGAAAGGAAATGTTTTGTATAGTATTGGGATTTATATATCTATTTTAAATTCGAATCCCTATACTAGTGATTTTGGGTTGTCGTAACGATGTTTTACGTAACATTCATTTTGGCCCAAATAAATATGTTTAAGAGAATGATTTCCTTAAAGAATGAAATATATACTTAATTTCGGTTTAAGTATATTGAGTATTTTCCATGTGTAGAAAATAAAAGGATTTGTGAATTACTTATTTATAAGTAAGTATGGAAAAATGTTTTTCCAATGTGAAATGAAAAGTTTTGAGAATTTATCTTTTTGAAGATAAATTGAAAATGAATAATTGGAATCATGTATTCATAAATATTTTGAAATGTAAATTCACTATAGAATTTATAAATGAAAAGAGGAATTTGTTTAAAAATAAACGTTGATTTATTTTTGAAGTGTGGGAATAAATTTACGGATTTGGAACGTAAATATATAGTAAATCGTTAAGGATTTATTTAGTTGGTTTAAATGAACCATGTTGAAATGAAAGTATTTCCGCGTAAGGAAAAAGTTTGAAATTCGTTTTCAAAAGTGGTAAAGATGAAAAGTGATTTGAAAATTTGTTTTCAAATGGTTGAAGTGTGAAAATTATATATCTTGTAAAGATATTTTTAAAAAATAAATAATTTGGAAAATTATTTGGAATCTGGTGATGTTGTGCATATCCGTTGATAGTTCAATAACCGACTATCAATATTTACCTATGAATGTGTATTTGTTGTGATTTGCTTGAATTTAAATGCCACACTTATTTTTGAATAAGCGCTCACTATTCGGGTTAACCGGGAAAGGACCTTGGGGTCGTATAGCCCATTCAGAATATGTGATACGTCGTTATGAATTGCATTTGAAGACCGGTGTTGGAGACCGGATATTTTTGAAAACGGAAGGATTACCGTCGAATGTTTCTGCACCGAATGGCCCCGGTATAGAAATTCCATATGTGATGGGAAGTCTGGACGTGATTACTGAATATCCGGATTACAAGGACTACTTTGTAAGTGCCTTCGGTTCGGTTCGATCCCAGAACAGACTTGTATTGATTGTATGTCTGACATTAAAAATTGAGATATAGTGCTGATTTCTTTCAAATATATTTCTGTTGGTGGCGGAGAATTTATTCTCTTAGCTTAACACCCTTCTCTGAGACGTACGAGCTCAGAGGTTATGTAGTTGATGGTTATCAGCGATATATTCCCAATTTTGTAATGTGACATGTTGAGTGTTACTGTTAAATGATCACTGTTTGATCATTTGTGATATGATCATTTATCATTGTGATCATTACTTTGGTCATTTGTTGACTTAAAGCATGGCTTTGCACCAAAGCGTGGCTTTGTGGACGAGACTTCGTCGGACCTCACACCCCAGAAATGGTCAAAACAGGAAGGATGCGGCAAGGTTATTAGGGGGTAGCGCCCCATTAGTTTATGTCATTCCTTCTGGATAGAGGTGGTATCATGGTATTGAGCCCAGATGTTTAACCTATGTTGTTGCTGCAAATTTATTACTTTGTGGTTGTTGGAAATCGAGGATCCTCGGATGTAGATCGGTTACGATTGGGGGATGACATATTCATGTCAGTAGTTACCCAGTTAGGGGTAACCCGGCCTTGTGTTGGCAGAGATCCAGTTATGTTCTCGAGACGTCATTCAAGAGGCATTTCCATGTGGCGATGGGAAGTTCCTTGGCCTGACCATTTGTTGGAAATCCAAAGAAACAATACGAGCCTTGTACGGTTTTAGTTGTAGAACATGCTATTTAATATGGTAGCTATAGTAGGCATAATATAATGGTACATATGTAGGCTAAGATTTATATTCTACTTTCGAAATGTTTTCTACACTATGCACTAATAATAATATCAAGAAAAAATGATTTGATTTTACGTAGTAAGCATCTTTGACTAACATAAAAAGAAATCTCCTCCAAGTCTGCGTTTGCATTGTGTGTGTGGTAGGAGGTCTTATGGTAGTCCCATTTTTAAAAGCATCGCGAATTGACTTTAAAAATATTCCTCTATTTTGTTTTTGAAGATAAAAATAAACTGTTTTGAGTTCTCACACCAGTCACATGACTGACTCGGAGTTTATTGTTTTCCTTCCTAAACTCTGGGTTCCCACCAATTTTCATACGAGCAGTCAAGAGTTAAGGTTTATCAGGATATTCTGGAATTCAGGAGTTGCTGGAGGCAAGATGGATGGCATGTCGTATTTACTAGTATATAGTATTTCTTTTCCGCTGTTTGTTGTTGTTTAATAGTTGTACACTCTGATGATGTAATGTAATATGATGTAATGTAATAACTGGTATAGTTCTTTTGTTTAAAGATTATTCATTTATTTATTATATGTTGTTCCGCTGCGATTGTGAGATTCTTATATTGTTCTGTTGTTTTCTTTCTGTTCTGTTCTACCTTTTCTTTCTTCTTCTATCGTTTTCTTTTCTTAAAACCCTAAATGTTTGGTTTTCCGGCATTTGATTTCTCGGCAGTTGATACAGTGGACATATTGATGTCGGTTTTTGGAAGTCGAAGAATCGGGTCGTTACAACGTCCATATAGATATGCATATTCCTTTACTCTGTTGTTTTCACAAGTAGCAGCTTTTCTTTTTAAATTTTTTTATCTCCCCATATAAATAATTTCAGGCTTTGATCTATAAAAGAGATTTGTTCATAACAATGTTATACAAATTCTAAAAATAGTTTCAAATATTTTTATCCAGTAATTAACTATAGAATATGAAATAACAGAAGAAATAAAAAATAAATCAAAAACCAATATTTTTAATTCTGTGATTTGATTCCATAAACAGATTAGTGATGTGAAATGATGATTTCTGATATAAGTTTTAGGATTTTAAGTGTGGGAATGAAGTGATATTTTGAGTTGATCAGAATTCGAATATTCGTCGATTGACGACGAACGGTGTGATGACGGAAACCGTGACCAAGGCCGGAGGTGGTGGGTGATCTGGTGGTCACGAGAAAAATAGTGGGAGGATTTATTAAGCACCATGGCAGCCAGAATGTGACGAACTAGGATTTGACGTATCATTCTAGTCGTGGTGATTTTCGTGGCATTTTCATCATCGGTGGAGGATCGAGTGCTACCACACCGGGAGGAATAGTTTTGTGGTTGGGTGGCAAAGTTCTAGACGAAGTATCGACGATCCAGACGGTCGGCGGTAGCATAACATGGAATTTTTCAGTGGTTGGTTGTTCTAGGTGGTTGACTACCTTGCTTAAATTCGAACTCATCACAGTTGAGGGAATTTAGGTATTGGGGATGATAGGTGGGATCGTCGCCGTTGTGTCGAGGACTTCGATGCTGGTCAAAGGTCATCTGATTACCTGTGCATGTGCACGCGAGTGTGGGTGTGTCTGGGTTTGTTAGGGAATTGAGGAAGAAGAGGTTGTACTCAAGGCCACGCTCGTGAAAACATGACGATAGCTCGAAGAAAACATCGAGTTGGTGTGTATGTTTATCACAATTTTAAAATTTAAATTTAAAATAGTTTAAAATAAGGTAGCAGGAGATGACTCGGGGACAGACTCGAGTAAAATGGGATTTGTCTTGGGTTGACATTCGAGGTTGGTCTCAAGTCTGAAATTTTTTGTATAAAACAGTTCTAATTTTTAAAACCAGATCAACTTGTATATAAAACAATTTTTGCAAAATAATTCCTTTGCGGATGATAAATGTTTATCCAAGTTTGAATTGGTCAAAATGTTTAAAAATAAATAATTTCAGATTTATTAAGTTTAAATTGTTTTAAATCTATATAACTTTTGGTTTTAAAGTTTATAAAATTTAATTTTTTGTAATTAAATGAATGATTGAAAAAAAAAGAAATGGTTTTATAATTCTTAATCTAACTTAAAGATTTTAAGTTAAAAATGTATTGATGATGTCCTATTTCCAGAGGATTATTAAATAAGGATTAAATCATAATTACAAATAATAAAGATAAATGGTTATCTTTTAACCGATGAAATCTTAAATAATTAAAGAGTTACCAACTAATGAAAGTGGTTAAGGAAGAACTAATTAATGAAGGTGATTAAAGGATAATTATAATTAAGAATAATTACTTAATTAAAGATTAATTATGGTTAATTAATTAAACTGAATAAAGGTTCATTAATTTATTATTAAAGGGTAATTATTTACTTAAAGTTAATTACTTAGTTAAAAGTAATTAATGAATGGTTAAAGTTAATTAAGTAATTTGGAATAATTAATTATTATAATTAATCAAGGATTATAAATTAAATGATAACTAATTATGGGCTAATTAATTAGTGTGATTAATTAAGGATAGCTAATTAATGAAAGGTTAATTAATTAAGCTGATTAAGGAATAATAATTAATTGACGATTACTTAATAAATATAATTAATTAAGGATAATTAATTAAAGGATAATAAATTAATTAAACGATAATCATTTAATGAATTAAAGTTGATTAATTATATTTAAAGGTTAATTAATTTATTATTAATGATTAACTAATTAATGATTAAAGAATAATTAATAAATATGGTTGGTAACAAATTAATGTTAATTAATCAGGGTTAGCAATTTAGTCATAAGTAATTAATCTGATTTAAATTAATTAGATAATTAACTGATCTTACTTATGGATGTTTGGATTCTACTGAATGTTGAATTATTTGATATCTCTATTGCGTGATGCTTTGTGATTCGGATTATTTTGTTTCAATCAGTGATGAATGTAATTTATTTATTTTATGAAATTATATTATTTATCTATGTTTATTTATGAATGAAGATAAGCGTTATAATATTATACCACTTATCGATATTGCTGTGTTTGAATCCGTGATGAATGATTATGTTGCACTATTGTGTAAAACTGCTGGAGTACACTGTACACACATAAATATGGATTTCATGGGAAATCGGTTAAGAAACAGATGTTTTGAATTAAGATATTGTTTGTTTAAAAGGTTGAATTTTGAATCCAAATGGTTTTCGAGAAATGGAATTGGGTTAAATATGAAATGCTTTTGAAAAGGAGTTTAAAATAAAAGTTATTTTGAATAACTTGATAAAGTTTTGAAATTTAAATAGTTTGATTTGAATTTAAATTCAAGATATAAAATTGAATTCCATGTTCGGAAATTATGGTTTAAAAAGGTTGTACGAGTTATAAATGTGTTTATATGGGTTTTAAACCATTTTAAAAGTATTGTTTTTGCAATTTGAATTTAACCCATGTTTTATACTTCAAGGGCTTTAACTTGTACAAATGTAATCAGATTTTTCCGAAACGAATACTATTTGCTTTCAAATAATAATAGCTTTCGTATAAAGAAAGGATTTCCAATTTGTATTGAAAAGATTTCAAGTTTGAAATGAAAATTGTATTGAAAGCTATTAATGAATCTTGGTTAAAGATTAGTGAACTTTGTTTCCAAAATAAGAGGGTCTTAAAGGTGTATCTTTGTATAAAAGATTTGAATTGTGAATTGTTTTGAAATCTATAATTGATTCTTTGTAGAAGATTGTTGAACTTTGTTTTGAAAAGTATCTTAAATGGTTTCTTTTGTATAAAAGATTTGGGATTGAAATGGAATTGTTTTAAAGGGCTATGAATGAATCTTTGTAAAAGATTGGTGAACTTTGTAAAGTAAATCTTTTTGTTTAAAGATTTGAAAATGGTAATTTGTATAAACCATTGAAAGAAAAGTTTTGTTCTTTAAGTTGTGACTTAACTAAGATCCCTATATCCATATGCTTTTCAAATATTACGCTCATTATTCGGTTTAGCAGGGAGAGTACTTTGTGTCATAAAACCCATTCCTAATAATGATACGACGTTATGGATGGCCTTTGAAGACCGGTGTGAAGACCGGTTATTTTCGAAAGCGAAAGGATAACCTGTCGAATGTCTTTGCACTGACTGGTCCTCGGTATAGAGATTTGATCACCCTTTGTGATGGGGTGTCTGGATGTGATTAGGGAAAATCCGGATTTGCAAGGGCTTCTTTGTGAAGTGCCTTCGGTTCTGTTCGAACCCGAAACATACTTATATGGAAGTGTGTCTGACATTGCCCTTTGAGATGTAAAGCTGGTTTCTATCGAATACATTTTTGTTTGGTGGTGGAGAAATAATTCTCTTAGCTTAACACCCTTCTCTGAGACGTACAAGCTCGAAGGTTATGTAGTTGATGGTAACAAGTGATGCATTCCCAGTTTGGTAAAGTGGCATACGAAGTTCTGCTGATTATTTTTTTATCAAAGCATGGATTTGTGAAAAGTGTAGCTTTGTGGACGAGACTTCGTCAGATCTCACACCCCTGAAATAGTCGAAACAGGAAAGATGCGACAAGGTTATTAGGGTTCGCGCCCTAGGGTATGTCCATTTCTTTTGAAAAGGGGTGGTATCATGGTATGGAGCCCAGATATTTAACCTATGTGTTTACTGCAAATGTATTACTTTGTGGTAGCTTTGTGGTTGTGAGCTCTCGGATAAAGGTCGCAAACGACCGGGGATGGCACACTTGTAGGTGTTACTTCCGGGTAGAGGTAACCCGGCCTTGTGTTAGCAGAGATGCAGGTAGGTTCTCGGGTTGTCCCTCCAGGGGCGTACCCATGTCTCAATAGGAAGTTCCACAGCCTGACCATTTGTTGGAAATCCAATCTCCAATATGCGTCTTGTAGGGTTTTAGTTGTGGAACATGCCATTTACTCATGGTGGTCACCACTGTTTAGACGGTAGCTATAGTGGGCATACAATAATGGTTGTATGCCGGCTAAGATTAATATTATACTTTCGAAAGGTTTTCTGAACTATGCACTAATAATAATATCAAAAGATTTTTTTGCACCAACCATGCATGACTGCCATAAGGAGAAATCTCCTCCAATTCTACGTTTTCATTGTTGTATGGTGGGAGGCCTTATAGTAGTTTCATTTTCCGAAAAGCATTGCGGGTTTCTCTTAAATTCTTTTGTTGTTTTCTTTTGTTCAAAATTATTTTGTTTACTCACTCTATTACCATGACTAACTTGGAGTTTATTGTTCTCCTTTTCAACTCTGGGTGCCTACAATTTTCCACACGGGCAGTCTAGAGTTGGAATTTTCAGGTAGTAGATATAGATTTGACATCTCAAGAGTCTTTGGATTTTGGTTATCGCTTTGTGCTTCTCTTCAATATTCTAGACCGACCTTGCTTAATACATTGTGATGGGGGTTTCTCGCTTTGCGTTTGGAAAGCATGTTGGTTGTTCTAGCTTTTGGAGTCTTTGGAACCTTGGTAATGGAGTTGCCACTACAAGAAAAACCATTTATAGTTGCAAAAATTTGTTGCATTTCCGTTAAATGCAACCAATAATATTTTCACTAATAACATAAACGCAACCGAAAGCATTTCACGTTCCCGCCTTTCCTAAAAATTTCTGCGTAAGCTAAATAAACGTGACCAACCTAAATCCATTTGTATACTTAGAAAAATTTATTATCCTCTTTCACTTTTACCCCTTTCGCTCTTGAATGAAGTAAAATTCCCCCCTTTAATCGAGCTCAAATTTCATAGTGCTGAAAAATTTGTCCTTCTCATCATCGATTCCATTCGTTATACTCCACTCGACGTCGTAGCGGCGGTTAGCATAAGTTTCTCCTTACAGTACAGGTATATTTAGGTACAAATTTTTTAAATCGATTTTGTTGCTCAATTTGATTTTATGTTAATTTGAATGCATCGTATTCTCAAATTTTTTGTCTAACTTGAGCAGTTTATTTAACCCTAATTTGAGCAGTTGATTTCCCTTTGTCGTCATCGCGCTACTCCTCTCCTCTCCACAGTCAATCGATTCCCCTTTCTATGTACTGCCATTTGATTGAGATTCTACAGAAATCTTAAATCGATATGGATTTTATACTCTATTTTATGATTATATATTTGTTTGTACGTTTTCATATTGATTATATAAATCGAACTGCAAAAACCCTAATTTGGTTGAGATTCACGATTTTGCCATCCATCCCTCCCGTTGTTAAAACATTGTCGTTCCATGGCAGTACATTGTCGTTCTGTTTTTTGTTGGAAAATTGTAGAAGGTATATGTTCTATCTATACTGCTTTTCTTCCTTCTAGAAATCACTAAAGTTATGTTTTATAACTTATTGAACAATTATGAGTATTTGTTAATAACTGATTGATGCTCTGGCTGCGCAAATAACTTCAATATAGTGAAAATTGCTACTATTGTCTGGCATCCCTAGTAATAGAACATGAGAATATTTGTATGGCTGAGTCAGTAACTTCATGAAATTATTATGTTATTTGTGCAGTCTTCTTTAGTCTAGCTAAATGTTAAACATCATTTTAGTTTTCTATTATAAGTTACCTAACACAACTGCTTTTCGGTACACAAACATAAAAAGTGAATTTCATGTTACTAAACTACATTTTGGCTTTCATTTCAGCAAGCTATCGAAACTACTAAAACTTGTGACACCCTTAGTAAAATATATTAAATGTCCCGCATTCGGTTTTGATGGTAAAACAAGCTTAAATGTTATCCCATTGTTTCATGTTTTTCTTCAATAACTAAATTTCATTCCCGAATGTGGAATTGGTATATGATTAATACAAGAGATGTTTCTTTGTGATAATTTAGGAGTTTGGTTGCCAAATTTGATTTGTTCAAAATCAGTTTATGTTAGAAAATGTAGTTTATTATCCTTACTGTGGGTGTGTTACCAATGTTCCAGATAGTGCATTATTTGTAAGATGCTTGGTTGTTTTTTTGGGTAATAACTTCAACGTCTAGTTGTTTTTTTTATTACAACAGATAACCAATTTATACGTCAAAGATTGGAAACTTACTTGCCTTCATATGACGAAAATGGAAAAAGACTGGGTTTTTTTAAGCAGGTGATAAAACCATGATTAACTTATTATGTATTTTGAGAATTATAACATATAATCTAATATTAAAGCTCAATTTTTTTATTTGTTTTACCTTTTTCATAGAACTAGTATAGAGTATCGACAAGGAGCAATGAATTTTGTGAATGCTGCAAAGAGGAATGCAAGAAGTGTAGAAAAATTTTTATGCCCTTGCAAGTATTATCGGAATCTTAGTCGTCAAGACGAACAAATCATCGTTGAACATTTAGTTATAAAAGGAATGGATTCTAAATAAATGGGTGGTGTATGGTTTAACCATGGTGAAGAGATAAATGTAGAGAAGAAAACAAATACGTTTGATGTATATGATCTATTCAAGATGATTCACTATGAAGATGAAGATTTTTTGAATCAAGATTTTTTTGATGATGATAAAGATAATGTTAATTCTCAAAGAAAAGAGGATGAGTTACTCAAGAACTTGGAAGATGCAGAAACTCCATTATATCCTGGTTGCATAAATCACACAAAATTATCTGCTATCACCGTCTTGTATAATCTTAAATGTGAGACTGGCTTGTCTGATAGTGGTTTTGATAAGCTTTTAACTGTGCAACATTTATTTCTGCCGAAGGATAACGTGCTTCCCAAAAACTTATATGAAGTAAAGAAATTTCTTAGAGCATTCGACATGGGTTTTGAAAAGATACATGCTTGTGAGAATGACTGTTGCCTTTACAGAAAAGAATACAAAGATTTAGAAAGTTGTCCAAAATGTAGTTCTTCAAGATGGAAGAAAAATCAAGATACTGAAGAGGTTATACAAGGTATTCCAGTTAAAGTATTGAGATACCTTCCAATAATTCCGAGATTTAGAAGACTGTATAGATCTCAAAAGATGGAAGAAGATTTAAGATGGCATTTTAATAATACAAGCAACGATGGAAAAATGCGTCATCCCGTGGATTCTATGACATGGAAAATGGTGGATGAAAAGTATAAATCTTTTTCATTTGATCCACGCAATCTTAGGCTTGGTCTTGCTACAGATGGATTCAATCCATTTTCCATGTTGAGTTTGAAATATAGTTGCTGGTCGGTGATGCTTGTGACATACAATCTCTCGCCTATGTTGTGTATGAAGAAGGAAAATATTATGTTAACTTTACTTATTCCTGGCCCAAAGCAACCCGGGAATGATATTGATGTATATTTGGCGCCTTTGGTGGAAGACTTGCATCATTTGTGGTGTAATGGAGTTGATGCTTATGATCCATTTAGTAAAACTTTGTTTAAACTGAATACAATTTTGCTATGGATGATTAACAATTTTCCGGCTTTTGGAAATCTTGCTGATGTCGTGTGAAGGGGGAAAGCTTGCCCATTATGTGGTGTCAATACCCATTCTCGTTGGTTGAATCATAGTCGAAAGAGTGTCTGCATAGGTCATAGAAGATTTCTACCTGCTTCAGATTCACGGAGGAAACAAAGGGCATTGTTTGATAACTCCATAGAGAAAGGTAGTGCTCCTAGACTACTAACTGGGAGAAACATTTATGCATTGTTGAAGGATTATCTAAATGATTCTGGAAAAGAAAAAGAAGAGAAAAGTAAGAAGAGAAAGTGTGTTTATGATACAGAAGATGAAGATGATAATACTAACGATTCTACAAAAATGGAGCTATCGAGGTGGAAAAAAAGATCAATTTTCTTTGATTTACCTTATTGGAAGGTTAGTGGTTAGTCTATTTATTTTTCATTGTTTTAATAGAAGAAAAACCCAATGATGCGTTATAGTTTTGGTTTTCGCAGGAGCTTCCATTACATTACAATATAGATGTGATGCATGTGGAGAAAAACATTGGTGAAAGCCTATTGGGCACGATGTTGCATGGTAATAAATCAAAAGATGGAACCAACTGTAGAAATGATTTAGAGGATTGGGGAATTCGAAGTGAGCTTCATGCACATCCTCGTGGGAATAAAACATATCTTCCACCGGCTCCATACATGTTGTCAAAATCCGTGTACGATTTCAAAGGACCAGATGGCTACTGTTCAATTTTGAAAAATCAGATTTCGTTGCAGGATTGCAAAATTAGCGGATTGAAGTCACATGATTAACATGTATTAATGCAACATTTATTGCCAGTAGCATCGAGAGGATTAATGGCAAAGAAGGCAAGAAAAACAATAATTCACTTATGTTATTTTTTCAACAAATTATGTCTACGTGTTCTTAATAGAGAGAAGGTAGAACAAATCAATGTTGAGATTATTGAAGTTTTATGTGAGCTTGAAAAATATTTCCCGCCATCTTTTTTTGATATAATGGTACATTTATCCATTCATCTTGGAAAAGAAGCAATAATGTGTGGACCGGTTGATTTTCGTTGGATGTACCCATTCGAAAGATACATGAAGACACTTAAAGACTATGTCAGAAACTATGCACGACCAGAGGGATGTATTGTAGAATCCTATCTTGCAAAAGAATCCATGATGTTTTTCGATGAATTTTTGAAAAAATCAGGACATATAGAGGAGAAAGAAGCTCGAATTGAAGATTATGAAAGCAGTGTAATACTCGAGGGACGTCCGATTTCAATATCCAAGACAGTTAAACTGTCAGTTAATGACAAAGAAAGTGCTCATTTAGCCGTGTTAATGAATATGGCTGTGGTGGAACCATTTATAGAGTAAGTGTATGTTATATTGTTTTAATTATTTTGATGTGTTCGTAATGCTATATATAACTTATAATGAGTTATTCAATACTAGTTTGCATTTGGAGGAATTAGAAAAGTCAGACCCACGCATGACAAAAAATGCGACCTTGCATTGGGAAACGCATACAAAAAAATTTGCCGATTGGATTAAAAGAAACGCTAGTTAGATTTCAAATATATTCTCTTTTGACTATTAATCTTACTACAAAATATACATGCTAAATAAAATTTGTTGTAGATACCTATTACCTCCAAGGATCATGATGACATGTTAAGATGGATTTCTTTTGGTCCGAAGGATGATGCCATGTCTTACAACGGATATATCATCAATGAGCAACGTTTTCATATATAACATGTAGGGAGAGAAACTCATATTTGTGGGGTGACTTTTGATGCGACTACTATGTGTAGAGAAAGTGCAAAAGATATGTCCCAAGTGGTTGATGTGGTCACTTACTATGGAATATTGACAGATATAATTTTATTAGATTATCATATGTTTTATATTCCAGTTTTTAAGTGTCGTTGGGCGTATAAAGGAAATGGAGTAAAAGTTGATGATGATGAGTTCACTCTTGTTAATTTACAGCAAGCATCGTTTTCACGAGATCCGTACATACTTGCATCTCAAGCAAGACAAGTATTTTATTCAAGAGAGAATGATGTTTCTAATTTGTACGTTGTAATGAAAGCACAATCAAGAAGTTTTAAAGATTTAGAGGATCACTATTGCATCGAGGAAGATATCCAAGTCGTGGAAGGCAGCGAAATAACTGAAATGAATGACGAAGATGTTAGTTATGTTAGAGAGGATTGCGAAGGCATACTTGAGTAGAGTATATGTTCTACTTGAGTAGATTATAAATTTTGTTATACTATCATTTGAAAAATGTATTACAATCAGGTATTTTCTTTTCCTTGTTTCATGACAGCTTTGACATTTACCACCTTTACGCTGTCTACTACTCAAGAATCAAAACCTAGCATTAAACCTTACATATATGTCATTTGAAGATGTATGGTCAGCTTCTGATTGAGGATCTTCATTTCTACTCTAGCATGCATCATTTCAACTATAACTCATTTTTTTCTATATTAATTTTGTAAAATATTTCTTTTTTGTCTGACTCTATTTGGATTTGATATGTCAAATCTAATTTAATATTATGTTTATGTTGAATTAAATTCCATTCAGCTGATGTTTGCTTGATAATCTTCCCTTGACATATGTGGTATATAATTGGAAGTTGGGCATATTTTGTTGTTTTTTTGATAGATTTAGTATGTAACTACAACAGTGTATTCATATTGCTTTATGAGTTATATGATATCAAATTATGATTTGGGCATGTCCTCTCCCTGACTCAGATCACAAGGTACTGTAAAACTGTTTATGTAATACAATTTTTCAACTTTGGAATATTTTCATTTACATAAGGTGCATATTAATACAATAGTGACTGATAAGGTAAGTGGGTAGTTAGTCTACATATGTGTTTGTGTGTACTGTGTATTCATATTGCTTTATGAGTGTGTTGTGCTTTTTTTATTAGATGTTAGCTGCCTTCATTTGTAAATGCAAGCATAGAAAACATATTAATATACATTTATAGAAATTATATGTTTTGATTATTCCATTATTAAGTATTAATGTGATCATTTACATAGTTTACATTACAGAGTTCATATACATGTATTAATAAATATTTTATTCAAGGTTACATAATAGATATTGTTAACTGTCCTTTAAATGAAGTATTCTCCAAATAAGTTACTGTTTTTTGTTTCATTTGCAGAAAAAAGATGCATTCAAGCTTTGTACGTACTTGCAACCAGAGAAAGGCTAATGAGGAATCTCAGAAGGATAAGTCAAAGAGGAAGTATAATCCAAAGAAAAAGGTTAAGATTCTAGCTGGTGCTTGCACCGATAGTGAAGAACCAACAGTCAACGCTAAGAAACAAGACATTTTTTGCAATGAAGAGAAATAACAAGAGTCACATGTTACCCCCTCCGACCCAAATGAAGAAGGACTTCGCTCAAAAAATGAAATCCTTCCTGAAAAAACTGATGATGCTGAGGGAGAAATTGGGAGAGCAAGTGAAGTTGAATCCATAATTACATCTCGGAAAAGAGGCGGTAGAGGTCCACCAAAAGCAAAAAGACTCCCGTTAAGCAGTCAGGATCGAATTGAAGTTGAGTTCAATGATATAGGTATACCAATAGGGAAAGGGTCAGTACATTTATCCTCTTTTCTTGGACCACTTGTGCGGGAGATGGTTCCATACACACTTGATGATTGGAGGAATCTAAGTGATGAGTTAAAAGTTGTTTTGAGGCAATCGATTCAGGTATGAGATAAAAATTGTTTTTGTTGTTTATACATCTGTTTGCAAGTTGCTACATTGCTACATTGTTACATCATGTATTATAGTTATAGTTGAAAAAAATTGTTTGATGCATACATATGGCTGTTTTTTGATTTTAATATCATGTTTTCATGTAATCTTGCAGATTAGATTTAAACTGGAAGATGATTGGCAAAGAAAAGCTGTATTTCAGCAAATGGGAGTAATTTGGAGATCGTCAGAAAGTAAATTGGTTCGAAACTTAAATAAAGCGGAGAACGAAGGGGAAAGGCTAAAACTGAAACCTACCAACATCAAAAGCATAAACGAATGGAGAAGGTTTGTGAAGGCGAAAACAAGTCCGAAGTTAAGGTAACACTATTCACTATTTTATTTGCTAGTACACTTTAAAAGTTAATGATGGGGATCAAATAACACATATGGTTATTTGCACAACAGAGTTGATTATCATTTTCAAAGAACAATTTTATTATCCTATAACACATATCTTGTTCACTTGATTATCATTTTACACACGTTTCTTGTTTACTTGAATTTAATTCAGTTTAGTGTTGTGTGTTCGGTTTTGTATTGTGTTTTTTTGAGTAAAAAATTTGTTGGATTTGTTTTCATCTTGCATTGGAATTTTCAACTAGTTTGCTATTACATTTCATTTCCTGCCTTTTGTGTTTCGTTTTCTATTTTACATTGCTGTTGCATTTCATACTTCAACAAGCTTGCATTGCATATACCCAAAAACAAAAATAAAACAAAAAACATTGCATTGCATCTTAGATTTTAGTTTTCATTTTTACAATCTGTTTCTTGTGCTCGCTGTTTTCACTTGATATTATGTTCACTGTTTTATTTCATTTGTCTTTTAGTTTCTAATACATTGAATTTTCCTCTACTACAAGCAACTGTTTTCAAGTTTTTGTTCCCTATTTACAAAACAAAATATCCATGTTTCTTCTTTACATTGCCTTTATCAAACACTTCTCAAACAACTTCTCTCTGTCACTCTTCACTTCCTCAATCAAGCTGCCATTATCCTATAACAATATATCAACTTCTCTCTGCCATTCTTCACTTTCTCAAACAACGAAGCTGCCCTTATCCTATAATAATATATCAACAATATATCTTTCTACTTTACAGAAAAGAAGTGAGAAATATTCGGCCATTAGGGATAAACAACTTCCACACACAACTGGTCGTAAGGGAATGGCTAGATTGACCGAAGACATGGTTAGTTAATTAAGTATAGCTTTATTTAATATTATTTTATACCTGTCCGGTTTTTATTTAATGTTATCCTAAATTTAGAATAAAGAAAGTCCAAGTCCATCGTCCATAACTAGAGCTGATTTTTGGATTAAATCTCACATAAAAAAAAATGGTGAACCGGTGAACGCGGAAGCTGGAAATGCTATTGTAAGTTTTTTTTTATTTTATCTGTATATAAATTTTTTTCCGAAAGTACGATAATTTTACCATTGTACATTATCTATTTGTATTTATTTATGTAGGAGGAGATTAAAAAAATTGGTAGCCTATCACATTTCGGTTCGTCACAGAATGTCAGTGGAGATGCTCTTGTACATGTACTTGGACAAGATAAACCAAGACGGTTAAGGGCATTGGGAAAGGGTTGCACTTTAACCAAGCTAGCCGTGGCCCAGTCCAAAGATAAACATATATCGCGGAGTCGAGAGGAAATAGCAGAAATGAAGAGTATGCTGCAGGTTCTGATGGACCAGAAGGTAAACTATTAAAAGTAATTTATATATGTAAAATAAAAAATTCAAAGCGCATATAATTTAATATACTAAAAAGAACAAATTTATTCTGTCTCACAAACTTATTATATGTTCTCCGCCATTATAAGTGTGGTCATTTTAATTTTAGCAACTCAATTTTATTTTTTTCACTTGCTAGTTTCGGTAGCCATATTAATTTCATCCCATCATTTATAGTTGTAAAATACATTAACTGATCAAAGTCCGTTTAGTAGTTTTCGATAATCAATTAAACGCCTACATTACATTTAATTGAGTGCTTTTAAGATTAAAATATCCTGATGTTAGAGCTTTGCTGCAGGGTGTAGAAAGTTCGAAAACGAGCACATCTGAATTTGTAAAACTAATAATTATATTACTCAAGAAATAACATTTAGATTTTACATTTTGATCCAGTGATTGCTATAATTTTTGGTTGAATAATTGCAGAGCAATGACGATGTATGTTCGATGTTCAATTGGGATGGAAACTGTAAAGTTGTTGCCAATGGGAGGGTGTTGTCCAGGGACCCAACTGCGGTTGTCAATGGCATTAATCTTGGACCAAATGCTGTGAGCGTTATTGTAGATATCGTGGACAAACCAAATACTTATTTATGGAGGCCTACACCTAAAATGACAGTATTAGTAGATGATGTGAATAAGGCAGTAGCTTGGCCATCAACTTGCATTAAGATGGCGCTGCGAGTAAATTCGAACGACGTCGGTACGGTTAATTTCACACTTCTCATACTAAACTGTTGAATTACACTTCTCATTGAAGCATACTAAAGTTTTAGTTTTAGTTTTTAGATATTAGTACCCCAAATTAATCCATTTGTATATTTATTTGTTTGTTAAAATTACACTTCTCATTTTATAACCTGTGAATGATTTGATAAGTAGAAATTTATTTATTTGTTAAAATAAACCATCTTTATATTTATTTGTTTGTTAAAATTACACTTCTCATTTTCAGAGTAACAGCACTGTCCAAGAGGACAAATGCAGGATTTGTGGTTGGAATGAGGGTGAAGGGGTGGTTGCCGAAGGAAGAGTCTACTCTAGAGAGTCACAGTATGTTGTTAATGGTATTCCGCTCGGTCCTTCTGCCGTTGTGATTTCGGTTGACAAAGTAATAAATAACGATGCTTATCTGTGGCGACCCACATGTGATATGTCATGCATTGGACATGCACTTGGTAGGAAAGTTGCGTGGCCAAAATCAAAAGTTGAATTTGATAAAGAAAATGTAAATGACAGTGTAAATTATGCGACTTCTCCCATGAAATCTACACCCGTGGTCATGAAGAAATCAGAGCATGTAAGTATTAATTTTCAAAATTGAAGAAATTACCTGCATATGAAAGTTTATTTATTATGTGTATGTATATATTCTGCATAATAATCTCTTTTTTCTAGCCAATTGCACAGTGGACAAAGATAGCAAATGCCAGTTGATCGATTTGGGTGGAACAAACGTAGTGGCTGAAGGAACTGTTGCATCAACTGATCCGATAACGCTGGTCCATTGTCGTCCATTGGGACTTAATGCATTCAAAGTTTGGGTTGATATTGTGAGAGATGAAAACGCAGAGCTATGGAGACCAACGTCGGCGTTGACGTGCATGGAAGATGCACTTGGCATTCCCATAGCTTGGACAAAGGAAAATGTCATTCTGAAAACAAACTGAAAGGTATATAACTTGTTCATCATAAATGTTTTCAAACTTTGATTCTAATACCCTGACAATATTCCTAGATAATCGACTATAAAAATTAGTTATAATACTCAATAAATATTGGTGTAGAGCTAGAAAGCGATTGAATTGGTGATTGTCGGATTTTGATATGTTATGGAGTTAGAGTTTGTATTCCAGGGTTTGGTATTGATATGTTGGCACGTGTTGTTTAATGACAGCGGCGATTTTGAAAGTCCCGACTTGGTCGGTGGTCTATCAGGTGATGGTTTTGGGTCAGCGAGGGGTAGCAGTTTGGTTTCAGGCGATTTGTGGTGGTGATTATGGTGAGGCAGATCGTGGTAGCGGGTTGGATCGATTTTCGCAGCGATTTGATAGGAAGTTCAATGGTGTTGTAGTGATGCTCGCAGGCAGGGGAGGTAGGGGTTATTGATGGTTGTCAGGCAATCTTTGATGGTGCTTCTTTTTTGCTCAGGGAGAACAGTTGTATTGAGATGGTCGTGGTGTGTCAGTAAAGTATCAATGAAGAACTGTGGTTTCTGGGTTTGCAGCTGTAGGAGACAGAGGAGCAGGGGGAGAAGTAGATGGTTGGGAAGTTTGCTTTGTGTGGAGGAGTGGTAGGTGGTGACTGCAACAGAATGTATGGGAGATAGGTGATGCTGGTAGTTCAGTGATGAGGAGGATGATGAAATATCTGTTGTGGGAAGCGATGAAGTAGAGTTTGAGATGAATGATGATGGAAGTTTAGTGGATTAAAAGTGTATATGTAAATGCCTAAGTGACTGTGATGCTTGGAGGTTATGAAGTATGTTTGGTAAATTGAAGTCTGTGGAGGAGATGCAGTGGGATGTGTTGAAGTGGTGAAGTGATGATGATGGTTTTATGAACTGGTATGGTCTTGGTTAGGGCTAGGAGATGTCAGAGATTGGTAGAATGGCACTGGATGCTGTTGTAAGGCAGGGGTAATATTTGAGCACTGTGATGAAGTGAATGGCTATGGGCAGTGTTGTTGTAGTTGTTGAGATTGCTGTAGTTGGGTGAATAAGGCAGTGATGTTTGTATTTGCAATTTAAGGTTGTATATGCAGTGTCAATTTGAGTTGGTATATGTAGTGTTGATTGTAACTACAGCAATTTTTTATCTTTGATACCTCACCTCAGAAATATTTAGTAACATGATTATTATTGTTTACAGGTAGATAAACGTTTGTGAAGAATTCAAGCATCAGCACTGGTTTTTGGTATGGTAGCAGCACATGTATGTAGTTTGGTTGATTAAAACTGTTATGAAACTATTATGAAACTAGTATGTATGGTAGCAGCACTACTTTAGCTGCATGTGCTATTATCAAACTGTTTATGGTAGTTTGGTTGTCTAAATGTATGGTTAACCTTTTGTCTTGACACTAATGTTATGATATAGTGGTGATTATGTAATTGTTTTTGTTTGTGTTATTGTGGTTCATTAAATGTGTTATTTTTGAATGTGTATGTGTTTATATATTACGTTATTGTATAAGTTTGGAAGTACTTGAATTGGAGGCGAAATCAGATACAGTCGTGGAACAGCAGGCAATAAAATCGAAACATGCGGTGGCGGATAAAAAACGCCACCAAAAATATATTTTTTGTAGCGCTTAAAAAGCGCTACAGAATCAGCAATTATAGCAAGTCAGATAACCTCCGTGGCGTTCAAAAAACGCTGCAAAAAATAATAATAAGTGCAACAAAAAAATAAGATAGTAAACGACACCTTTTCGGTGGCGTTTCTTAAACGCTGTAAAAAGATATTTAGTAACGTTTAAAAAACGCTGCCGATAATTCATTTATAGTGGCGTTAAAATAAATGCAACAAAAAATCATGGATTTTTAGTCGCATGTTTTCTGGCGGCGTTTATCAAAACGCCACCAAAACTTCTTGTAGCGTTTTTGGAGCGCCACTAAAAATCAAATTTCTTGTAGTGTGCTGTTTGTTGGAGTATCTGTCTTGTGGACTTCTGAAGATATTATCCATTGGAGTTATTTCTTTCCGCCAAATCTTGTATCTCAGTTAATATTGATCAATTAGTTGTATCGTTGTTGTAATGAACTGTTGTATATCCATGATGTTATCTTTTTCTGCCGCTGTGTTGTTTTACTTAATGTGTTATAAGCTCCGACGAATCAGGTTCGACGTTTGAATCTTCAGCATTTGAATACGGGAGATGTATTTGGGTGACGGTTTTCGAAGGTCGAGTCTGGGTCGTTATAGCTTATTTTCTCTCATTTTCAATTCACTATAGACAAAATCCAACACGCCGTCTCTTTCTTTTTATATGCGTCCCCTCCTTCAATTTAGCACATGCAACTTAGAGTGAAAAAAGGACAAAAAAACAATGAAGCTTGAAAGAAAATTCCTATCTCCGGAAATACTCTAACGAAAAAATTCAAAACCTCCTTTAAAAATCATATTTCAACTTTGGCTTCGATTTGATATGTATTGCAAGGTACGACTGCTGTATTGATCTCAACAGTAATGACCAAGCTTGACAAAATGCAAGGGTTAGCATTTTATCTTTATTGTGAGGCCGAGGGGCAGTTTTGAGTGTAGATTTGGGACGACTAGTTTGAGGCACATCTTTGGTGAAGACATGGTGAAGCTCGGTCGTGGTTGGGTTTGTGCGATGATCACGTACAGGGAAGGGAAGCCTATGTCATATTTTCTTGGATATATTGGGTGATAGGGTGGTGGTGTCGGACGATCGAGAATGAGGACGTGGATATGAGGGTAAGCTCGTATTAGTCGATTATGGTCTTTGAGAGCGTATCAGTGCATGCGTGCATCAATTGGGAGATACATGCAAATAGAAGAGCGAGGGTGGGAACAAGAAGAAGGCATTTTTTTCTTAGTGGGCTGGGTTTGTATTGGTAGTGGGCATTATTTATTTTAAAAAAAATAGTTATATGAACTATTGTTAAAATAAAAACGATAAATTGTAAATTCCGTATCTCATTCGTTTTAGATCCGAATCCAATGCGGTTAGTCGAGTTGGGTTCGTATTAAGGAAATTTTTGCCATGGAATCAGTTTTGTTGAATTTGGAACTTGGAGAATTTCCAATAAATTCATGCGCGTTCGGATTTAGTCGAATTTGGAACGCGAGAATGACAATGAAAATCAACGTGAGTTAACCTCACTCATTTTTGGATTTCTGGTTAATTTTAAATAGTTACAATTAATTATGGATTTATTGGTAGAATTGATAAATTATTATTAGTTAAATATGATATTATATGTAGTAGCATATATATTAGTAGTTAGATTGACTATTCTCGCATATTTTAGCGGATGAGACCTATGCCTCCCACATAATAGTGGAGACCCTATATTACTGCAATATTCCGCTTCAAAGGGGGATTTGTATTTTTTATTGTTTTAGCATTTGTGCTTGCAGGAAAATAGGTTGGAGGGATCCAACTGGATTCCTTTAAAATGTTGAATTATATTTCATATATATTAATATGTGATCTGTTTGAATGATCTGTGGTAGATTATTGTGTTATTTAAATTTATTGGATGCTATGGTAGTTTTGGCCTAAATTTTGGTATTTCTAAATACCAATAAGATAAGTTTTGAATTTGAAAGAAATAAAAATGAAATTGGAAGTGAAATATTTATAGTGAATTTCGTATTAATGAAAAGAAATGATTTTGGGTAAAGTAAATAGTTTGACTTCAAATTTGTACTTGACGGTTTCGGAATATGGTAAATAGAGATTTGGAATAAGGATTTTTATTAATAATACCTTAGTGATACTAGTTTTAAATACAAAAAGGTTTTAAAATCAAGATTATAAATAGATTGGGAAAAGAAGTGCATTTGGAAATAAATGTGAAATTAAATATACCAGATCTTAAATAAGATTTCTTAATTGCAAATGGAAATATTATCGAGATTGGGTTGGGTTGGAATATAGTTTGGATTATTTGATAAATTGATATATAAATGGAATTTAATTTAGAAATCAATTTATAATGTAATTAAGTGATGTGAAACCGTTATAAACTGGAATTGAAAACTGTGAAATTTATAAACAATGTTTATAAATAAAGTAAAGTGATTATCAATCGATAAACTGAAATATAAATTCAAGGTAAGAATTTATAATGAGATGGGTAAATCGGTTTGAAAATAAATGATAGGTTTATTTTTAGAAATGAGAAAAAGGGATTTACGAAATTGGGAATTAAATCAACTGGTGATAAATCGCGAGAGATTTAAAAATATTAGATTGGTTATACTGGGATTGGAAAAAAAATAAGTTTATCAAGTAGTAGAGTTTGTTTTAAAAGGAGGATTTTGAATTAAAAAATAGGTAGTTTAAAAGTGTTTTACGAATATTTTAGAAAGTTAGGTGTTTAAATATTTTTAAATTATCTAATGAATTATAAGTTTTACAAACAAGTCTATTAAATCGTTTAGTATTTTATTAATAAATTAGAATTAATTATTATTATTATTTTGAAAGATAAATTATTCAATATTAATATGTGTTCATATAATAACTTTTATTTATGAGCAATTGCCTAAATTAAACTTGGAAAGTTATTAAAGAAACTTTATAAACATTATTTTGAGATAACTATTGAATAAAGCTTTCCGAAAGTAATGGTACACTTTCATGGCGAAATCGGAGGCAGAGATTGCTTGTAGTTAAGTTTGGACTTCTTAGGGATAGAGACATAATCATTGAGCTATGAATACCTGTTTGATACCTCGTGTAATTTCCATATTTATTTTAAAAGGTTTTTTAAATATTTTTGAAGGAAATGGTTTGTGAACACACCTATTTAAATGAAATAAGTATACACTTTTGAATAAGGATATTTAGTTTAGGAACCCCGAAACTTATAAAATTCATTAAAATCGAGTTAAGGAATTTAAAATATAAATTGTAATGGGTTTTGAGAAAAGAGAAATAAATGGAACTTTCCTGGGTGTTAGGAAGTAAGGGGTTTAGAAGATATACTTTTAAATATGTTTCTAAGTGTTGAGGTAAGAGATGGTTTGAAATATCTTGATATGGATATAAGTAGTTGAGTTGTCTCAAATATTGAAAATTTGGAAGGGATTTGAATATATATCCTATAAAGTATTCGAAAATAAAATTTTGAAATTATAATATAGGCCTAGTGAATGATTAAGGATGTTTTATTGATGGTTAAATAACCAACTGTCAAGCGTTGGCCAATTCTGTTGGTCGTTTTGAAGAGATCAGGATCGGATTTGATTATTCGAAAACCACTTCGATCCAATTTAAGCATTATGAATGGATATCGTGAAGATGATGAAGAGGGTGATTTGGTTTGCCTAGACCCAGAATAACTTATAAGAAAGAATGCTATCTAAACATTGTCATTGGAGGACGATGAGCATTCTAAGTGAAATTTTTCTTGAAAGGTAATCATAGCCTCAAGCCTCATCGACCAAAATGACTGAAAAATAGGGGAGGTGCAGCAAGTCTAAGTGGGTCGCACCCAATTAGGTTATGTTATCACCTTTCTAGATACACTCGAATATATTATATATTATTGATACGGTGGCGCACGCAAAAGAGCTCTCGATAAGGGTGGGAACACGGGGTGATAACTTTGTCGGATCTTTCTATGTTAGGGAGACAGATGGTCTTGTGTTGTAGGGGATCCTGACGAGGTCCACGATACATTTTTCTAAACGTGTACCATGATAGGTGGTACCCCAGTGCCTAGTCATTGTATGGAATCCAATTCTATAATAAGCGTCGTACTGTTTTGACTATGCCCAACATTGATGAAACGTGAGATGCAAGCATTTCAGCTATTTTCTATTTACAATTTTAAACACTATTATATCACCAAACGATTTTTATATATTTGTTTTAGTTATCATAGGGTAAAACCAGTCGTTTTTATGTGTGATGGGTTACGAGATACCTTTGTTTTTCAAAGGATTTTGATAACTTTAATAATTCAAATTGAGTGTGTTTTCTCACGCTGGTTTTCCAGACGGACTCGGGTGTTATCTATTACTTAAATAGGAAAGGAGAATCCACATCTTTGTTTGACTTACACGTGTTCTTTTATTTCATATATACGTGTCTAAGTCTGACGAATTCCTTGCTTTCGATCGTCAATTACACGACAGTTACCTTTTCTACCTTCAACCTCTTTCTATTCCCAAACGCTCCATTTCCTAACCCTAAATGGAAAATCGCCACCAAATTCATCTACTATCGTCAATTACACATGACGGTTACCTTTTCTACCTTAATAATCTTTCTATTCCCAAACGCTCCATTTCCAAACCCTAAATGGAAAATCGCCACCAAATTCATCTATTAATTATAGTTAACTACGGTCAGTTTTTGCCCTCGGGTCTACTTATCAACCACTATTGGAGTTCATGACGTCGTTGAAATTCTTCTTCCCGTTAAAGTTTCCTGTATTTGATTTCAACAATCATCAAGGTCGAGGTTGATGCCCAACACATCAGCGAGGAAACAAAGACAACTGTTTTGGCAAAGAGAGACTGATTTGAAATGGTAATTCATTTTCATGAACCTCGATCTGTTTACAAACCCTTTTAATATTAGATTTATTTGCAATTCATTAGCTTATTATTTGAAATCTATATTTTTGATCTACGTAATTATATTCTGTTAAATTTCACTGGTCATTATGATTTGGTCAGCTTATAATCCTTTTTTGATAGGAAGCAGTAACTTTATTTTAATTTCTTTACGAACTAGAAATATGAACAATGGATTAGAAAAAGAAAACCATTTTGTTTATTTACTATTTTCATTTTTCCTCCTAGACTCAAAGTTTATCACCTTAAAAATAATATGATTTTAAAGGATAGGTTATGGAAAGGATAACAGACTAGAAATCGGTGTCCATTTACTAATTAATGTTATGGTAAGATAGAAATACTATTCGGTAACTTGGGTTTTGCAGCAACATAGTTTAATTTTATGTCTGTTTTGTGTACTCCTACAATGCCCTATAATTATGTTGTCACTACATACAAAGGTGCATGTAAGAGCATCAATCACTGGAAATTTGGAAAATAGACACATATAATTGTAATGTTGGCACTATGGTACCAAAATTAGTAGTTAATGTTAACCCTTGAATTGTCTTTCGCATAAAGAAACTATCACTACTTTTCTTCACAAAATTTCCACACAAAACCTAACCAAAATTACTGTTAAGTTAAACAGTAGTAGTTTTTATATCTAAATGTAGGACTGAAGCAGTGGTCTAGAAGAAAATGTGGACTATCAGTACGGTGAAATAATTTATGTTATCACATACTTAACTGTATTTTATCCTACCTAGATTAAAGTATATAACATGCTTGCATATAACGTCTCTGCAAATGAACCACTGCATTCGCAAGTCACAATCAGTTACTTTATAAATTAACATATACTGTCATGTTTGTCTTAATTTACTATGGTTTGATATGTTTATAATGATTGGATACTTAGATTTTATCATTTCATGTAGCTATGGAAATCATTTCCAGTCGTACCTCTCAATGTTAAAGACATCAAGAGAGGTTGTGAGCTTTTTTGCCATAATTTTTTTGACGAAGTAAAATGCTTAAATACAAGCATCTGCTATGATATTTGTTAACCCCGTTTTGTCAACGAGTTAAGGCCTGGGCCGGCTCATCAGATAAAGTTCTCAGCGACTCAGTGGATCTACGACTCATGGTACTTCAAGACTCAACTGATTGCCGACTCAACGACTTAAGGAGGTGAACGGCTTACGACTTAAGGAGGTGAACGGTTTACGGCTTAAGGATAGAACGACTTAATGAGTTAACAAACTAAGCGACTCACAACTCAGAGAAATCTGCGACTTAAGGCCTCTGCGACTTAAGATATGTCATGTCTCAGAGGAGGTACACGAGTTAAGGAGTCTACGAGCTAAAAAGCCTGCGAGTTAAAGGCTTACGAGTTAAGGAGTTAACGTCCTAACAGGATTAAGACCTAAGCGACTTAGGGAATGTCATGACTTAAGAAAGTCCACGACTTAAAGACGTTACAACCTAAGACTTAGAGAGCAAGTTCAATACCATGCTGTAATAAGATGAATCGCTGACGACTTACGACCCAGTTTAAGTCGTACACGACCTAAAACCATAGAGCCAAGATTTTAGTGCTGCCTCACTTTAAATCGTGACCTCTTAATTCGCGAACGAGTTAGGACTTGTATCCAGATAAACAAGGAAAAGCTCAGAACCACTTCACTTACTCCACTGCCTGCTGGCTCTTGAATCTTGAGTCGAGTGCGACTTACGACTCTCCATGAGTCGTACACGACTCATGACTTGCGAAAACCTCTACCTAGAATTCTCTATAAATAGAGGGCTAACTCCAACAGGAAGGGGACTTTTGGGAGATCATTTTCTTCAAGAGAATCTTCGAAGCAATCGACACTTCCTCACTTCAAACTCACGCAAGACATTTGGACCGAACTTCGCACAAAGATTCGACATATTCAATCATGGACTCAAAAAACTCTGTTACGACGAAGTCTTCTCTAGCTATCTGTCTTTTTGAATTGAATTGGATTGTAATTGAAAGAGATTGTAATAAGTTGTAATTCAGTCAGCAATAAAAAGAATTGAAGTGGACGTAGGCTTGATCATAAGCCGAACCACTATAAACTCTGTGCTCATTTACTGCATTTTCTGTTACTTACTGTTATCTCTTGATTCCCGTATTCACGAGTGGTGCTTTGACAACTACACTTTAAACACCGGAGTGTTAGCGTTCAAATTTTAGCGTTAACATTTTTGGTGCTTTCACTGAGAATTGAACTCAGGTGAATTATCATCATTGCTCCACGAAAGTTTGTTGAAGTAATCTCTCTGAAGACTAGAAGTTCATCTGAAATCATGGCTCCGGGGAGAAGGAGTAGATCTGTTAGATCTGGAAATGTTCAAGAGGGAACCTCCGCTTCCCCAGTACCTAATCAAGCCACTCCACCTGTTGGGGTTACAAAAGCGGAGTTGGATGTTGTAATCTTAGGGCTGAACCAGCAGATAAATGCCCAAAGTGCACAATTGGAGGCTTAGAATGCCCAAAATGCCCTAATTTTGAATAAGTTGAACGATTTGCTTGGGGCAAACCATCAACCAACGGGTAATGAAAGGAACTTTGCTGGCAACGTTCATGATGCTGAAGAAAGGAACGTTCCTGAGAGGGCGGCCAGCCCCCTTGAGCAGACACTTCCTAAAGTTGGTGGATCTAAAGCTCGAAATGATGAGAGGTATCTTTCTGAAATTGTTCGACAAATCGTGAAAGAGAGCATGCAAAGGGATGAAGACGAGAGAGAATGGGGTTTCGCTCCAAGTAAAACCCCGTTTACCGAAAGGATCTTAAAGGCGGAGTTCCCGAAGAAGTTCGTCCCTCCAACTATTCCAGCTTACAAGGGGACAAGCGATCCGAACGAATTCTTGTATAAGTATGATTGGCACATGACAGGTGCCAGAGCTTCTGATGAGATAAAGTGCCGATATTTTCCTGTATATCTGGAAGGTGTAGCTCTGCTTTGGTTCACCAAGCTACCAATCCGGTCTATAGATCGGTTTTCTGACCTAACCCGGAAATTCAAGGAGCAGTTCAGACTATATGCTTCAAAAGCCAAAGATATCATGTCGTTGTCAAGTTTAGAACAGAATCCAGGGGAAACTATCAGATCTTTCTTGAATCTCTTTAATATAGCGTTGGCCGAGGTAGACAATGCAGAACCACGGATGATCTTGACATATCTGATGAGGGCCATCGACAAGTCGAGCGAATTTGGAAAATGACTAAACATGAAGGAGCCAAATTCCCTTGAAAAATTCTACAAGAAAGCAGATGAGTTCATACGCATGGAAAGCCGTCCTGTACCGGTAGAGGCAGTATTGGAAAAAGCTGAAGGTAACATTGTTGCTCCACGCAAGAATGAATCTGTAGGACAGAAAAGGGAAAATAACGATGGGAAGAAACAGAAAAATATGAAGAAGCCTCGTTCCTTCAAGGCATCGGAATATACTCCTTTATCAGATACGCCGGAGCGTATTTATCTTGCCACTAAAGATTCTGTTGATTATCCTAAACCTCCCGTTCTGAGAACCGGGAAAAATGCTATACAAAGCGGGAAGTTCTGCCGCTTCCATAATCAACCTGGTCATGGTACCGATGAATGCCGCCAATTGAAAATTTTGATTGAAGAATTGATAAGGGAAAACAAGCTGCAGCAATTTGTGGAAAAGAATAGCAGCAATCCTGCTTCGTCTAGTCAGGGGCAACGAGCTCCTGCTCATCAACCCAGGACAAGTGAGAAGGCTGCAGGGCATGAATCCGGAAGGCCTGTTATCAATGTCATTACGGGAGGACCTCACCCAACAGGCAGGAGATGGGGTGAGATGGAAAGGTATACCCGGGCTTTGAAATATGTACCGGCCGAAGAAGATGTCTTTCTTTTGGAAGACGCTACGCCCCTGAAACAACAAAGAACTTTCAATGATGATATTGTGTTCAGAGCCAGAGATTCCACAGGTGTTGAAGCTCCTACCTTGGATCCCTTAGTCATCTCGGCTGGTATCGGGCCAGCTATTGTTAGAAGAGTTCTCATTGATTGTGGCGCATCCTGCAATATCCTCTTCAAGAAAACATTCGACCAAATGAAGATCCCTATGGCTGATGTGCAAGCCTCGTCGCAGAAAATCGCTGGCTTCACTGGGGATCAAAATGGAGTAGGAGTTCTGTAGCAATTACAGGGCGAATTTTCTACTTATAATGCTTTCCTTGGCCATCCAACTCTTGTAGGTTCAAAGCTGTTCTGGACCCATGGTGCCTCACCATTAAATTCCCCACAGACAATGGAGTAGGAGTTATAAAAGGGGATCAAAATGCTGGGCGGGAGTGTTATCTGACAGAGCTGCGAGAAGCAAGGAAAAGAGAAATGGGAAAGGATGCGGCAACCCCAGTCCGCATCAAAGAACCAGCCTTGTAGCAATTACAGGGCGGACCCTGCACTGGCGAGCACAGCGGAGCATGAAAAGAGATGGATCCTAGAAAAGCCAGTGCAGGGGAGAATAGAGTGGTACCAGTGGAAACGACAGTACCAGTACCTGTTGACCCGAAGGACCCAAATAAGGTGTTGAATGTGGGTTCACAACTTAATGTGTCAATTCAGAATATCTTAATATCTTTTTTAAAAGCAAATTTGGATGTTTTTGCTTGGACTCATGCCGATATGTGCGGAATATCCCCAGAAGTTGCAGTACACGCTCTGAATATTGATCCAAAATTTACGCCTGTAAAACAGAAAAGGAGAACTCAAGGTCCAGAAAGGTCAGCAGCATTAAAAGAAGAAGTTGATCGGCTCATGGAGAATAACTTTATCAAAGAATCTACCTATCCGAATTGGGTTTCAAATCCAGTGCTGGTTAAAAAAGCCAACGGAAAATGGAGAGTGTGCATCGATTTTTCAGATCTAAACAAGGCCTTCCCCAAAGACTGCTTCCCATTACCCAGGATCGATCAACTGGTAGATGGAACAGCGGGACATGAATTGTTATCTTTTATGGATGCCTACTCCGGATATAACCAGATCATGATGCATGAGCCAGATCAGGAGGACACGAGCTTTATCGCCGATGTTGGTCTTTACTGCTACAGAGTTATGCCCTTCGGGCTGAAGAATGCGGGGGCAACCTACCGAAGACTTGTTAATGCTATGTTCAAACCGCAATTGGGCAAGACTATGGAAGTCTACGTCGACGACATGTTAGTAAAGTCTAAGAAAGCAGTGGATCACATAGAACACTTAGCAGAAATGTCTGCAGTCCTCCGGAAATACGGAATGAAGCTTAACCCTTTAAAATGTTCATTTGGAGTGGAGTCCGGAAAGTTCTTAGGTTTCATCGTGAGCGCTAGGGGCATTGAAGCTAGTCCAGCTCAAATTACCGCCTTAAAAGAAGTCAAAGCTCCTAGAACGAAGAAGGAATTGCAAAGTCTCAACGGAAAAGTTGCCGCCTTGAGTCGGTTCATTTCCAAAGCTACTGATAAATGCATCCCATTCTTCGACGCTCTAAAGAAAGGAAAGAAAAACTTTGATTGGACTCCCGAATGTCAAAAAGCCTTTGATGAATTGATTCGCCATATGGAAACGCCTCCAATACTTTCTAGGCCCGGCGATGGTGAGGATCTTCTTATATACTTGGCAGTATCATCTCATGCTTTAAGTGCAGCGCTGATACGAGAAGACAAGAGGATTCAACATCCGGTTTACTATATCAGCAAAAGACTCACTGGGGCAGAGATGAATTACTCCAAGTTGGAAAAACTCGCCTATTGCCTACTGATTGCATCGAGGAAGTTGAGGCAATATTTCCAAGCTCATCCTATCAGAGTCCTCACTGATCAACCTTTAAAGCAAGTCCTGTTTCGCCCAGAGACTTCGGGTCGTCTTCTAAAGTGGAACATTGAACTCAGTCAATATGACATCACTTATCACCCCCGAAAAGCAATCAACGGACAAGCTTTAGCGGATTTCATCGCAGAATTCATAGATAAGGGTAACAGTGGGGAGGAAACGATCGATGATTCCCCAATCCAATGGAAGTTATACGTTGATGGCGCAAGAAATGACTACTGTCCTGGAGCCGGGGTTGTACTTGAAACCCCTGAAGGTCGGTCATTATGCTATGCACTAAGATTGGAATTTCCTTCAACGAACAATGAAGCAGAATATGAAGCTCTTATCGCTGGCTTGAGAATTGCTAAAGAACTAAACATCCGAGCATTACAAATCTTCAGTGATTCTCAGCTTATTGTATGCCAAGTCAAGAAGGAATTCCAAGCGAAAGGGGGAAATCTGCCTGCCTACTTGTCAAAGGCCTGGGAACTCCTGTGTGACTTCGACCACTGCACGATAAGCCATATTCCTCGAGAAGAGAACATGAAAGCAGATTCTCTCGCAAAGTACTCTAGCACAGGCGAAACTCAATTTCTGGGGTTAGCTCCAGTGGAAGTCCTGCCGGCTCCAAGCATTAATGAGATGGATATTGATTGGATCATGAGCGTGTCTCAAGAGCAAGAATCATGGATGACTCCAATAACAGAATATCTACTCAATGGCTCTTTACCGGAAAATTCAAAAGAACGACAGAAGCTACTGAGGAAAGCCTCTCGCTATATAGTCCAGGATGGCCAATTATACAGACGGGGATTCTCAATGCCATTACTTCGATGTGTATCCAGGGAAGAGTCCAAAACAATCCTAGCTGAGGTGCATGGGGGAGAATGTGGTGATCATTTAGGTGGTCAAACTTTAGCAAATAAGATTCTCCGATACTGATACTTTTGGCCAGAAATTAATCGAGATGTAGCAGAATATTCCTAAAAATGTGACAGATGCCAAAGATTTGCCAAAATTCCTAGAGCACCCTCTACTGAACTCACACAGATGGTCAGTCCATGGCCGTTTGCAATATGGGGGATAGACCTTGTAGGACCTTTACCAACTGCCAAATCTGGAATCAAATATGCCATTGTTGCTGTAGATTATTTTACTAAATGGGCAGAAGCTGAACCACTGGCTACTATCACCTCTAAAAAGATGATAAGTTTTGTGACTAAAAGTATCATTTGCAGGTATGGTGTGCCTCAAAGATAATTACAGACAATGGTACTCAGTTCGAAACTGAAGAATTCCAAGATTTTTGCAAACGATTCAAAATCCGAAAAAGCTTCTCAGCAGTAGCTCATCCGCAGGCAAACGGGTAGGTGGAAGCAGTAAACAAAATTATCAAGTCAACCATCAAGAAGCAACTCGAAAGAGCAAAAGGTGGTTGGGTCGATAAGCTACCACTAGCACTATGGGCATACAGAACTACCCACAAAACTGTGACTGGGCATACTCCGTTTTCATTGGCATACGGGTCAGAAGCAATGATTCCGGTAGAAACAGAAGTCCCTTCACATAGAAGAATCCATTTCAATCAAGCGGAGAATGAAAAACTACAGCTTGAGGCACTAGATCTCCTTGATGAAAAAAGAGAAGAGGCCGAGCTCAGAATCGCAGCTCATCAGCAAAGGATAGCCAGACATTTCAATTCCAAAGTTCGCCAACTCAGCTTTGAGATTGGAGATCTAGTCCTAAAGAGAATCATGACGGCGACAGGTGTGTTTGGGCCAAATTGGGAAGGACCATATGTCATAGGTCAGAAGCTTCTTGACGGCACATTCAAACTCGCTACTGTCGAAGGAGATCAAATTCCAAGGGCTTGGAACAGCAATCACTTGCGTCCATACTTTACTTGATAGCTTTGTTGAAATATTGTAAAAAGAATTATGAATATATGATTCTTGTAATTGAAAGCAATTGTAAAACCGATGCAAGTGAATAATGAAAGACTATAAAGTGGATGTAGGCCCAAATTCTTGGCCGGACCACTATAAATTTTGTGTTTCTTATTATTATTACATGTTTGCTTTATTTTCGTTATGAAAAGTACATTAAATGTATTGCTGAAATGTCGATTTAAATTTTTGCAGACAATGAAAATAAAACTTGCACATTACAAGACCAAGTGATTTTGCTTATCATTCAGCAAACAAATTTCGAGTCACAAAAGCCCCGAATTCAAATCCTAGATAAGAAGTGCTTCAATTGAACGGCCAATGATTTCGCCGGAAACGGGCCATTGCTCATAAATTGAGATGGTTTGAACAAACAAACATCCAATTAAGAAGCTTATGCCTGTTCTCGTGAACTTGCCTAACAATGAAGTACACTTCTTTGGATTAAACAAACTACTTGTAAGAGAAGGGAGTGTCAGCTTGAAAAGAAAAACAGAGGATCACTGAAAAGGCATAAGCAAGTAGACAAGGAACAACTAAAGCCCTGTTTGGAGGCACAAGCCCTCTTCGGAGGCACAACTCTTCGGAGGATAAAGACCTCTAACGAGGCATACGCCGCAAGAAAGAAAGTTCTCTACTCAACAAAAAAGATTGGAGGAGTCATGACCCTCCAACCATGAGAGAGTAACTTCCAGGCAATAAAAGCCCTCTTCGGATTCCCATTTCACCAGGAGTTGAAGTGCGACGGCCGCTCTTCAGAGTTTCACTTCACCAAAGTTGAAATGCAAAACAAAATAAAAGCCCTCTTCGGAGGCCCATTTCACCAGGAGTTGAAGTGCGACGGTCACTCTTCGGAGTTTCACTTCACCGGAGTTGAAATGCAAAACAAAACAAAAGCCCTCTTCGGAGGCCCATTTCACCAGGAGTTGAAGTGCGACGGCCGCTCTTCGGAGTTTCACTTCACCAGAGTTGAAATGCAAAACAAAATAAAAGCCCTCGTCGGAGGCCCATTTCACCAGGAGTTGAAGTGCGACGCCGCTCTTCGGAGTTTCACTTCACCAGAGTTGAAATGCAAAATAAAATAAAAGACCTCTTCGGAGGCCCATTTCACCAGGAGTTGAAGTGCGACGGCCGCTCTTCGGAGTTTCACTTCACCAGAGTTGAAATGCAAAACAAAATAAAAGCCCTCTTCGGAGGCCCATTTCACCAGGAGTTGAAGTGCGACGGCCGCTCTTCGGGGTTTCACTTCACCAGAGTTGAAATGCAAAACAAAATAAAAGCCCTCTTCCCAGGCCCATTTCACCAGGAGTTGAAGTGCGACAGCCGCTCTTCGGAGTTTCACTTCACCAGAGTTGAAATGCAAAACAAAATAAAAGCCCTCTTCCCAGAGGGACAATAAGACAGAAAGACCTCTTCCCAGAGGCAGAAATGAAAAGACCTCCTCCCGGAGGCACAATCAAGCAGAAAGACCTCTTTGGAGGCACACGTTTCACCAAGATTGAAATAAAACTTCCAGGTGTTGAAACGTGAAAAAGTCTTCCTCAGAGGTGCAACTTTTCAAAGAATAACTTTCAAAGGAAGAATGAATTACTTATTCTAGAAAATTCTCTTCCTCAGAAAGAAGTTGAAGTACCTTTCAAATACCCGCTTTACCACATAGAAGATTTCATTCAGTGAAATGTGTATATGCACAAAATAAAAAGTGATATCTTCGAAGGATGAAGCGTAAAAACTTATTTGTGCTCTGTTTTTTAACGAGATAATATTCCTCCAAATGTGGAATAATTATTCTTTAAAAAATAAAAGTACAAATAAAATAAAATATTACAATGAGCTTATGGTATAGAGGCAACATGGTATAACTACATCGGTAAAATTGCGCTCGAACAATATATACCACAAGCTCACTGCAATATCATAAAAATAAACTTGTATAAAAATGAATAATAAATGTATTCTCAAATTCAAACAGGAGTTTGTACAAATAAAGAATCATTTTATTTAATTCTGTTACAATTTCTTACAGATGCAAGTTTCGAAATAAAGAATGCGAGGGCCGGTACCCGGACAATTTCCGGTCAGTACATGCAAAAAAGGCAAAAAGCGATATGAAAGCCACAGAACCAAAGCCATCATTTCTTCTTCCGTCCACCTTTTGAGCCCGCACCCGGCCGAATAACCAACTTCTTAGGCCGTCTTGTAAGAGTAGGGGATGAAGGAGAAAGGGGCTCAGTCGGACTTTCTTCTGTTTCTTCTTCGCCAGTTAAGGATACCTTCTTCTTCCTCTTCTTGGAAACTCCCTGCTTTCCTCTCTTCTTGGAGGAAGACCCACTTCCTGGAGAAAGAAGTTTAGATAACGGTTCAGCGTCGGAGCCAGTCGCCTCTGGAGTCTTCTCACTCCCTTCAGTTTCTTCTCCTTTGTGTTCTTGTGAAGCAATGGGATCGTCCAAGTCTTGAAGAGCTTCTATTTGCTCCTCTTGTGATCCCGGTTGCGAGGCGGAAGGAGGAGTCACCTGAATGGATGGAGGAGGAATAATTGGAGGTGGGGAAGCTTGAACACTACCCGTTGTTTTGTCTACAGAAGGAAAAAAGTTCAAGTCAGTAAAAAGAGGAGACAAGGGTTCGCTGAGATTCAAGAAGTAGTCAAAAAGCTCATCAAGCTCGTAAGAAACAGATGAGCAGTTTACTTGGGCAAGATTGTCAGTAAGGTTACCTGCAGATGTCGGTTTCCTGACGTCAACTTCGTAAGCCTGCGCCTCGGCACCCTCGTCGCCTTCATCTCCACCTTGTATGCTTGTAATCTCGGTGGTAACTCTAGTAGGAGATGGGGAGTGGGAACTGGAACCGATGATATCAATTTCGGCTGAAGGAGAAGGTTGAATCGGAGCAGTTGAGATAATTTTTCCTGAATATTCTCCTACCGTTGTTTCGTCCCTTAATTTTGCAAGCTGTTCCCTGCCCCTGGCGAGAGCGGCGCGAGCATCATCATCAACATAATGCTCCTCAAGAGCCGACTCAGCATAACCAGCGCCTTTACCGCCAAGCATATCGAGTGCGGCCTCCCAAACTTCAGCCCGAGTAATTTCATACTTGGGGCCTAGAAAGGCGAGGCTACCGCGCCCCAAGATGCTATGTAGGTAGAAATCAAATAATGTTGAGCTGATGTTGGTCCTCGTTGCCTCGTGAGATTCTTCAGCTGCAATTTTTCCGGCAACGGCCTCATCACGCTCCATTTCAGCTTTAGAAAGTTGAAGCTTAAGCATTTGAATCTCCGCCTCTTGGGAGCTGTTTTTCTTCCGAAGCTCTTCAATATCAGCAACATAGCCCTCGCTAATTCTTTTTTGCACTTCAAGCCTGTCTTTGGCATCTCTTTGGCTGGCATGAGCATCTCTCACTTGTTTTAGGAGCATTTCTTCTTTTTGAGAATAGGAAGTAGAGGAAGCAGCAAGCTCTTGTTTCAGTTCCTCAACTTTTGCTTGAAGCTCTTCATTGTAAGAAGTGATGCTCCTCATTTCAGTGTCATGTTGCTTAAGAACCTTTTGCCATTCGGCTTTGTAATTTTCCATAGTGAGCATGGCCTCTATGTTTGCACGATTAACCCTTTGGAGCTCGTCAACAAGTTTTTACCAGTTCGACATCCTCTCAATATCATGCTTGACGGCATCGAGGTTTCGTAACATGGCAGACTTGTCAATGGGGACCAAGTCAAGGTCGAACCTTACTCCCTTCAGACACCACTATGGAAACCGACTTTGCAAAGTGGCCGGGCCCGGACAGACTTGGAATTTGGGCCTGCTAATTATTGTTTGGATGTCTGTCTTCCCGAGAGCGGGAGAGCCGGAAGGAATGTCAAGCGAGGCGGGAGCAGTAACCTTTTCAGGAGTTGTAAAGGTGCGCTTCTCACCATGTCGGGCTCGCTTGCTCGAATCTTCAACCATGTGACTTTTTCCTCTGTCATCATGCGATTTTCTTTTATGGGAATCGTCACCTCTCTACGAAGAATCGTGGTGCTCCTCCCTCTCTCTTCTTTCATAACGCTCCTCTTGAGCCCCTTCTCTTGATCCTTTCGGGCAGCTCTTTCCTCATCGGATTCTCTGTAAGAGGGGAGGTAACGCCTATAATTATATTGGCTACGCCTCCCGTAGCGCTGGAAGTCATCATAGTAGGATCCGCTGCGTCCCATCGGAAGATCTGAAATAAAAAGAGCTAAATTTTAGAATTCTTCAAAGTACAAAAAGTCAGGAGCATAAAAGTACTGAAAAATTCTAAGTGTGTGTGATGTGCAAACTACGCGCGTCAAACTACGAACCACTCTTTAATTGAGGAGTGGTTGTGGGTGTAATAGTTAGCGTCAACTCTTGAGTTGACGGAGTCTGTTGCAGGATAGAAGTCGCTTCGACTACTGAAGAAGAAACCCCGGTAGTGATAGGATCACCTTTAAAGATCTCTTGCGAGGTGGCAAAGAGGTCGCTCAGCCCTTCGAAAGTATCGTCCCTGCTCTACTTGACAAGGCTAGTTTTCTCGGCTTCTTCGCCAGATTTCTGTGAACATCGGGGAGATCCCTGAGGCTCTTCTTCCTCAATAACCAGGGCAAGTTCGTCAGATGGCCCCGCAATATCAACAGAGGTGGAGCACTTCACTAGCGAAGCCTCGGGAGATGGTCCTTTTGGTATAGATGTGTCAGTAGAAGCTGGGGCATCCGACGCTCTAGCTGGGGAGTCTGGGATTTCATGACGATGTGTAGAACGAGAAGTATGCAAGAGTCCGTATTGATGCAAAAAACTCGTCTTTCAACAGAAATTGAATGTCTCTCTCCTCAACTGGCACGGCCTTGAGCCTTTCGAAAGCTGGCTTATGACTGGGATCCCTAGAAGGAGGGGGAGCGCTGAAAATAAAAAAAGAGAAGCGGAGTTAACACTTAACAATTCAGTCTCACAAAAGTCGGATAACAAACATAGTAAGAATGGTTAATCTTACTTCCTTCCCTCCATACAGCGTAAAACCCCGGGGGACAGCGGACATAGAAAAATTTAGTCAAAAACCCATGAGCGCTGTCAGGAAGACCGATGATCAATTTACGATTTCGAGCACTTCTCACGACAGTAATAGAGGGGTGATCTTTAGTCCTAGTGAAAGAGCATAGGAAGTAAATCTTGTCAAAGCTTGGGAATCAATCAAGCGTCCTCCTAAAAAGTACACACAACCCCATTAAAATGGCATAACCATTGGGGTGTAATTGGGATGGGGCGATGGCCAATTGACGAAGAAGTTGTTGTAAAAAGTCATTGAAAGGAGGAACGCCCCCACTCAGGCACATTTGTCGATTGACCGTTACAAAGCCAGGGGGTGCTGTGTCAGCAGTGTTACTTCTCTCGGGAAGAATGGCATCTGATTCAGCAATGCCAAACTGAGCGCACAATTGGCGAAAAACTCTGTACGATAAAGTAGAAGAGGCTCTTTCGGGAGGATTGACTAGTGGGGCCGGAATAACAGTTGCCTCTCCAGTCTGAACCGTTGTATCTTCTTCCTGAGAAGTCATTCTACACAAGCAACTGGATATTCAAATGTGAAGGTGCACGTTTCCTAAAAGTGTGAAGTGTCGTGCAAAACTAATAAAAATAGCAAGTAAATATAACTGGAATTAAACTAGTCGATGATTGATCGGCTACAAAATTTCAGAACTTGTTAATATAAAGTTCAAGCATAATATTAGTGCAGGCTGGTCAGTTTCAATTGACTATTTCAGTGTTTCTTCAATATTTTACTTGAAATTGATGAAAGCACTTCATTCACACAATTTATTTGAGTTAATTATCTGTTATTAACTAATCTGTCATTTGATGTGGGCAGTCGATGGCAGTATATTCGTCCCATTATTCTGTAAATGTGGAATTAGACATGTTATTAGCATTAAAGTTAATGAGATCTGTAAATAAGTGAAACAATGTAACAACCCGCATATTTATCGAGTTTGTATTTAAATATTTTATTTAAATATTAACTCGTTAATCGGATTTTGGTCCGAAAAGCTACTTTTTGCAAACGGTCAAATTAGGACTCGAGACCACTTCCATTGAGTTCGAAATGTCGTTTACAACTTTTTAAGTATAAACATCGATAGGTTTGGAGTTAGTGAAATTTCACTAACTTTTCCTGCTTTGGACTTTGGGTTAGTTTAGCCTATTAAGCCCAAGTTCCAACCCTCTTCTCCTCACTCTTCATAAATTTCCTAACTAATCAAGCTTTGGCATTAATGGTGGAGGGAATGGGAAATTAAAATTCCAAAACTCAAATTCAATTGCAATCCATCTTTCTACTCCAAATTCAAGAAGAAGACATTGGATTCAAGCTTCTTGTGCTTAGATAGAAGAAGGATTGATTCTTGCTTGCTTAAAACTTCATTTTCATTGATATTTGGTGCAAAGATGAGATTTTTATCTCACAAATCTAGTCTATAACTATATTGGACTGTTGGGAATGATTCCCTATCCCTTTTGCATGCACATTTGCATTTGGTTTGGATTGGATTGGCGAAAAACTCCAATTTTTAGCGTTTTGGTGAATTTTCTGCACTTAGGTCGTCCTGGCCATTTTCGTGTGTTCGGAGTTAGGTCGCTCGCGACCTAACCCTTAGGTCGTAGGTCGTTTCTGGCCTTAAATTCCCCCTGCAGCATTAGGTCGTTAGCCTCGGAATTAGGTCGTTGAGCCTTAGGTCGTAGGTCGTATGGACCTTAGGTCGTAGGTCGTCCTGGCCATTTCTAACGTCTTTGGAGTTAGGTCGTAGGTCGTATGACCTTAGGTCGTTAGGTCGTATGGCTTTAGGTCGCTAGGTCGTATGACCTTAGGTCGTTAGGTCGTTTGGCTTTTAGGCCGCTTCCACGCTAGGTCGTTCGACTCTTAGGTCGTAACACTTAGGTCGCTCTCCTCTTAAGTCGCTAGGTCGCGTGCCTTTAGGTCGCGTTTCTTTCTTAGGTCGCGTGTCTTTGTTAGGTCGCTGACCTTCTTAACTCGCATGACCTAACCCCTAGGTCGTTGGGCCTCGTTTCTACTTAGGTCGCTGCTTCTTATAGGTCGCTCGGCTCCTTAATTTCTTTAGGTCGTTTGAGTGTTAGGTCGCGAACCCATTTTAGGTCGCATGACCTTTACCCTTTAGGTCGCTGGACCACTAGGTCGTGCCACTTAGACCCCTAGGTCGCAACCATTAGGTCGCTCGACCCTATCCCTCTTAGGTCGAACCCCGTAAGCGGTGGCGTTGCCCCCGCACCCCCACCTTGGGGGGTTGCCACCCCCCCGGACCCCCCCTCCGTAGAGGATCTTATCTGAAAAACATTGAGCTGATTTCCTTGGATTTTATTCACATCTCCGTATGCGATTTTTGTGACTGATTGTTTCTACAATTGCTTCTGTGTTTTGTCACTTTATAATATAAAGGTTTTAGTACTAGTAGTAAATATCAAAACTCTTTTAACAAACAATTTCAACTCTATTTTAAATAACAAAGCTCTTTTCTTAAACCGTTTTCCAATCTATTAGTATATACAAACCTTTACCTCACTCGGATGAGAAATCTAATTAAACGACTTAGTAAAACAAGTGGTATGAAACGCTTGCGTTCACTTCGTCGGTTAATTCTTGGACTTGTTCGATTGAACCTCTTGTGACAATTTATTTAGTGAAGATTTACAGTTTGTTCATAAATATTTAAGTTAAGCAAGTGGTTATGGGACATGAAGCTAAACTTCTATATTTACTAGCTTAGTGTAATCGACACTTCTCGTTGATCATGACGATCATTCTGATGATTTAGACTAGCAATTGTGCGATGTCTCTTGTTGCGAGGTTAGACTAGACACCACTTGTGTGATTCCACTCACACATACCTTTTTGCTTTTTGGTTAGTCTGGACCTTAATCTGTGTGATTCCATTCACACATGTGGGGTAGCTCCCCTTGGTCTTCGGACCGTCATGTGATAGGCCTCTTTCTCTTTTCTATGATTTCTGGACTTCTTGCATTGATTTCTAGAATTTATGTCATTGACTTGTTATGAGTACAAGTTTGGGGTATGATGCCCTTTCCGAATCTTTGAGAAGATTCTTGTGATATTGATTATCTCTTATTGATTGATCTTCTGTTGATCATTATTTACATACTTATAGTGGTATGTCGTTATGGATGTTTATGTTTATGCCATATCTTTTATGTTATATCATGTCATCTGATATTTATAGCCAGACTGACCCGTTTATTATTTTCTTAAATAATACTCGGGTCAGACCGAGATGTTACAGGTGCTTCTGCTTGACTTCTTCCCAGGGATTCATCACTCTGACTTTTGGCTAACTGTTTAGATTAGCAGTTTTTGTTGTATACACTTGAGATATAGACTCATAGTTGTATTCTTTTGTATAGCACGTGTTGCTATTCTTTTGTATTATCGTGGATCTTATTGACCACTACTCTGATGTACACTTTCATGTGTTAGTTATATATTCATATCTTCTTCCGCCTTTGTGATATGGATATCTGTGACTGATTTGTGATATGATTATTTCTATGTTTGTTTCCGAAGATTATTTATAGCCACCGTGTGATAAGCAATTACATGGATGGTCGCTCCTCAACAGCTTTATTCTCCGTGCTAGTTGACAGCACTACTCCGGAGTGTTCTTGGCTAGCATGGGTATAGAGGTGGGGCATCACAAACAAGTTCAGAAATGTTATCTCGGCAGTTCGAGTTGAGAGTACAATTCAACAATGTCATGTTCATTCAAGATGAAAGGTATTCAAGTCCTTAGATCGCAGGAACGACTTAAGCTAGCACGGGGATTATTTAGGTTGTCCAGATCAAGTCATACGACTTAACATAAGTTGAACTTCTTAAGTCGCATTGTTCAAGGCCACACGGTCAAAAATTATCCAAGTCTTAACTCGGCCGCGACCTAAATCCTCTGCCGTAGAAAGTTAGGTCGTTAAGTCGCTCTGCTTTAAGCTTTATGTTATTCAAGCAAGATAGATCACAAGCGAATTAGGTCGCAAGCGAGCTAGGTCGCAAGTAAGTTGGGTCGCGTGTTTTATGATCAAGCCGATAAACCTAAGGTCGGTCGAAGCTCCTCAACCAATTATTTCTTAACTCCCTTTGCTCCTCCCCACTTAGCAAACGACCTAACGAACAAACCCGTTAACCCAAAAACATACTATCACCTCTACCACAAAATCCACCTTCCCACCACCAAATCACCCAAAATCGACTCAAACCACCTCAGATTCGTCATGGATCCAGTATGCTGCTACAATAATGTTGCAACCGAAGGCGGACGAGAATCGGTTGTGACATGATTCATGACGAAGCGCGGTGTACGAAGCTGGATTACAGACGGCAAGTGGGGAATTCGCGATTTGATGATGAGCATGGTTAAATTTTTGATGGAATTTACTTACGCAATATAATGGTGGAGATGATTGATGATTGAATGATGAGAATCTTCTTCGAGAAGCTCAGAAACTTGTTAATGGCGGAAGTATGCAGCTGAAGAGATAAAGTAATGAGAGGAAACGACATAAGCCATTTATACCTCGGGGTAGCGGAAGATGAGTCGGCACGCGCGAGTCAAGATGAGTCGAAGTACACGACCTATGACTTAGGCGCGTACTTCGAGGGGCAAATGTTAACCCCATTTTGTCAATGAGTTAAGGCCTGGGCCGGCTCATCAGATAAAGTTCTCAGCGACTCAGTGGATCTACGACTCATGGTACTTCAAGACTCAACTGATTGCCGACTCAACGACTTAAGGAGGTGAACGGCTTACGACTTAAGGAGGTGAACGGTTTACGGCTTAAGGATAGAACGACTTAATGAGTTAACAGACTAAGCGACTCACAACTCAGAGAAATCTGCGACTTAAGGCCTCTGCGACTTAAGATATGTCATGTCTCAGGGGAGGTACACGAGTTAAGGAGTCTACGAGCTAAAGAGCCTGCGAGTTAAAGGCTTACGAGTTAAGGAGTTAACGACCTAACAGGATTAAGACCTAAGCGACTTAGGGAATGTCACGACTTAAGAAAGTCCACGACTTAAAGACGTTACAACCTAAGACTTAGAGAGCAAGTTCAATACCATGCCGTAATAAGATGACTCGCTGACGACTTACGACCTAGTTTAAGTCGTACATGACCTAAAACCACAGAGCCAAGATTTTAGTGCTGCCTCACTTTAAATCGTGACCTCTTAATTCGCGAACGAGTTAGGACTTATATCCAGATGAACGAGGAAAAGCTTAGAACCACTTCACTTAATCCACTGCCTGCTGACTCTTGAACCTTGAGTCGAGTGCGACTTACGACTCTCCATGAGTCGTACACGACTCATGACTTGCGAAAACCTCTACCTAGAATTCTCTATAAATAGAGGGCTAACTCCAACATGAAGGGGACTTTTGGGAGATCATTTTCTTCAAGAGAATCTTCGAAGCAATCGACACTTCTCACTTCAAACTCACGCAAGACATTTAGACCGAACTTCGCACAAAGATTCGACATATTCAATCATGGACTCAAAGAACTCTGTCACGACGAAGTCTTCTCTAGCTACCTGTCTTTTTGAATTGAATTGGATTGTAATTGAAAGAGATTGTAATAAGTTGTAATTCAGTCAGCAATAAAAAGAATTGAAGTGGACGTAGGCTTGATCATAAGCCGAACCACTATAAACTCTATGCTCATTTACTGCATTTTCTGTTACTTACTGTTATCTCTTGATTCCCGTATTCACGGGTGGTGCTTTCACAACTACACTTTATACACCGGAGTGTTAGCGTTCAAATTTTAGCGTTAACAATATTTCTTGGTAAATCCGATGCTTTTAAAATAAATATGATGGTAAGAATGCATAAGACACACTAAGAAATGGAAATTGATGAAACCTTCAGGAAAATGAATGCGAAAGTTGAATTTCTATACGTAAGTTGTATTACTAACTTTTCTCATCCTATTCAAATTTAAGAGTCATATTGTCGTAAATAAAAATTGTTTATTTACTGCAAAATTTAAGGTAAAAGATTTGATACTTATGTTGTGGTTATTAAGAAAAAAAATCAAGCCGGATGCTTAATCACAAAGCATATTGTTTGCCACAACAGTTATGACTCATTCTAATTCCAACTTCTCTTCCCTAGCATGTGTCTTCCATCACATTGATGTTCAAATGAATTCCTAATATTTAATTCTATAAAGAGGTAAAAGATTAAATGTAATTTCTCCTCATTTCAAATCCCATCTGAAGAAAATAACAGTTAATTCCATTATCAAAGTCCCAGCCGCATCCAATAATTTCATTACCAAGTTGACTTCTTTTACCCTGAAATTAAGATTTTTATAATACAGAAATCAAATTGCCGCTTCCTCCATCCTTCACGGACAATGAAATCGAAACTTGAACTTTGCTACGATATTTTTTATCTACTATTCTCCCCACTACGACTTTGTGAATGTCTCACCGAATTAGATATGGTGACGAGTCAGAAGTACTATTTTGATGCCTTTGGATTTTTTAATCTGTATTATTAACAATATAGAATGATGCATATTTTTTCCTGCAGTTTCAGTTGTGATTATTCTGCCATGATTGATTCTTAAGAGGTCAATGATTAAATGCATTTCAATTCTTCAAACGCAACTAATTGTGAAAAAATTTAGTAAAATCCATGTATTTCTTGTTTAATTTCATATTAGGAGAATGAATTGTTTGAATTGGATTATTCTTTGTTGTCCAAATTATGATATTCGATTTTATTTGTATTACTGTTCATATTATTATGCTCAAGTTCTCATCGTTTTCATATATAGTTTCAATAAATCTTTTTATAAGACAGCACTAATATAGTAATACATTTTCATTTTAATGGTTTACCATTTCATCGAGTTTAACTCATGAGGTTTTTCCAGAAAAGTTTATTTGTTTAAGTGGTCTTGCTATTGCGTATTGTTATTAATGAGCTATTTGAAATATATGCATATAGAAACGTTCTTCAGTTACTTTAATGTTCTGACTGTTCATTCATGATTCAAAATGCGCTAATAAATGTTCATACTACCTTTTGTGTTGAAAATATAATATTACGATGCAAAGTGTTATGGAAAATATGCTTAAACAAATAAAAATCTACATGGAAGACCAGTTTTATGTGCTAATATGCAGGAAATAGCTGAAAAACCTTATTCAACTTTCATGTAATGTTTAAAAATATAAGACTATTTTATTTCTTTTTATTTTTTTTATAAATTTATTTATCAGCGTTAGGGGTGGAATGCTAACATTGTTAGTAGCTTATAAATAAAGATTTGAAATTCTCAATCATTCATTGGGAATACAAATGAATATGTTAGATTATATAAATAAAGCCTCAAAACTTTTCTACAACTAAAGCTAAAGACATGGAGAAAAGGCTACATAATATGCAGCTTATTTACCAAATAAACTTTATGCATGTATTTTTTTTTAATCGACTTTGTGCAAGCCTACTTCATCAGTGTTACATTTCTCATACAAAACTTACATAGGCACCAAGCTTAAGACACTTCTAACATACTAAAAATCTTTTACTCCATTTATACCTTCAGAAAATTAAATTGTTTTGGCCTTTACATTTGCAATTCTAAATTCTACGTTCTTGGTCGAAAATTCCTCACGTAGATAAGTTAACTTTTTTCCAACAACTTTGATGCAAGTTCTTTAATTTTTCATGCAGTCATTGAGGGTACAAATGGATAATTTAGCATGCACAATGATCCCCTTATTCTAAGTTTCTCCATAATTGGTTCCTTAGGTTATCTAATTGTAATATCTTTACTATCCGGTAGTTAAATACATGCATAATTATCTATACTTGCCTATACTGTATAGCAATAGGATAATTATGTAAAATAATCACAAGTACATGGCTTAATTAAGTACACTTATACTCAACTTACATGTACGTTATTTATTATTACAAGATACCTTAAACTTATAAAACATACCACATTATTCATGAGTGTTTTTTTACTGGAAAATAAAGAATGGAAATATCCAATATACAAAATTTTATATTTTTACGGTTATTATTGTGGAGTAAAGCATTTCATATGCACATTTGTTTCTTTAATATACTTTCATGGCCATAAAAAATGCACCCAAGGTGCTAAAGGGTATAGCTACCATACCACGAGCAGGATATTTATAACTGTTCTGAACATAAGTCAGTAATTTATGTTAGTTAGGGAATAATGAATATAAGATGGTAAGTCAACAAAACTAACATTAGTTCAAAAGTGAGTTTTTTTATTAAACTAATCATGCCCAATTTTGCAATGTTTGATATGCAGCAGAGTCATTTACATAACTTTTATATTTACAAATCAAGATTAAAGAAGAAATCAGAGGATGGAGATTGTAGATCATTAGAAGGCATAGAAGTCAGACTTATATTCAACATGACTTTATGTCTGATGAGATGAAAAGAGAGTGGATTAGTAAAGAAGTAGATGGAAGAATTTCTTGAAACTTTTAAGCAGGCATGTCATTACATTAATTTTTTCCTCTGATGTAGAATATTGTTTGTCGCCTCTTATTACACCATGGCTTTCTCCTTAAACTATTTAGTTAGATGTCTCAAAGTGCAATGTAATATTTCCTATTTTGATGATTAAATATAAGCTTGCAATAAGATTTTTGAGATTGGTTGTTATATGCGTTAATCAAATATTGTTTGATGTCAGTAATTCACAGTTTGCTACTTAATCGGATCCACATCTTTTTCCTTCTCATTTTTCTGTTTTTTATACCTTATTCTTTCTATCTTCTGTCAGTATCCATAGGTTGTACATGAATTATCAACTCACTAACTTTCACAATATTTGCTCTACTTACGAATGCTAATAAAAGCTGATATTTTTTACCATCATACTATGCTTTTGCAACCCATTTGATTCCATTATTGATAACTTAATCTATGATAACTATTGTCTGACTGACACATTAACCGTATAAGTGACATAGAAGTAATCTTTTAAAATGTGTTTGTTATTTATTTTTATGAAATATTGTAATTGCAGTCTACCATTTACTAAATATTGTATTTAAAACGTGGTAAATATTATATTCCTATATAGACATGTTTGAAATGTTGTTGATAACTCATGCTTTAAATATAAGCCCGCATATGGATTAAATATTTTTTCGATAATACACACATGGTTCAAATATTATATAGCTTAAAATCAAATATATAAGCTCACGCGTGGTAAGTATTATATTCCTATGCAGCATTTGGTAATTACTATATTCTTATCTACCAAATATAAGCTCACACATGGTTTGAATAATGGATTCTAAAATTATTACTTGCCTTTCTAGATATAGTTGCATTACAGTAGACTGTTTAAAATGGGTATTCATCCTTAGAGAACTGAAACATGTGCGAGCTTAGTTGAAAATACTAACTTTTAAATGTTGTTGGTAATTTATACTATTTTTTTTCATTTTGCTAGATAAGAACAGAGACTTGGGTGATAATCATGTAAGAGAACATTGACAAAACACAAGAGAGGAAAGACAGAAAAAGGTAACTATTTTTGATTATTTCTGATTTGTTGAGCTAATAATCTCAATTTAATTCTTTATCATAGCTTTATCAGTTAATTATATATTTATGTCAGTTGTCATTTCATTCCTGTGTTTACTACATGTATATTAATTAGTAGTGCTTAGTTGATTCTTCCTCTAACTTCATTTGACTATCAGTTCAATCTTTTGAAGGTTTGTAACTGTTGTGTCAACTACAATGTATGAATTTAAGGGCGAATTAAATTCAGTATAAACCAATGAAGAATGTTAAAAAATAGTAAATGGAAGTTATTAATGAATAATGCAAAAGGAAGATGTGTATTATATAGCTTAAAGTCAATGTCTAAATATATTTACTAAGTTGACTATTCTTAATGTTCGAATATGTGATTAAACATATTAAGAAACAATCATTGGTAATAATCTACAGCATGTCTTGATCATATGCAAGGAGAAATTGGACACGACAAGCATCATTAGCATCAATACTAGGCTACATTGAAGGCATATGTTAATTCAAACAATATACTAAAGAATGTATGGCAGGCATTCAAGTTTGGAAAGCAAGTAATGCTCTTAACTTGGTGCATGTAATCTGGTAATAGGCATAACTACTTGAGTGTGTGTGATATTTTATTGACAACAAATAACTTATGTGTGCTTGCTATATATATGCTATGTGTGCGTGTTTGTGTAAATCACTTTACTTTAAGTGCAGTTTTATACAACTTATAACAGGAGTTGAATTTTGGCATGCAGGTAGAGGATGATGCAGAAAATGGCAGACATCATGCAATGCCCTTAAACCATAGGCAATGATGGTGGGTTGTTAGAGTTGTTATGGCTTCAACAAATAACCACAAAGATCAGGTAGAGAGTGTTGCAACTGTAGATAATGCGACTGTAGATGGTAAACTACATGACGTGGCAGGGTGATGCAGATAACAGAGGTGCGCCACGAGAGTGATCATAGCTTACATAATGAAAAGTGAAACTGATGGGAATTGAATTGTCTTTGTATGTTGAGACTAAATCGAAGAAGCTCCAGAGTGCGCCGTTCTTGAGGAGAAGGCAGGGAGAATAGAGAAGACTAGTGTGTTCAAGAACTGAAATGTCATGCTGACTAAGCAGTTGACCTGTTTCAACTAATGCTGGACAAACACATGAACTGGACTGAATTGCGCTGCTACAGTTGAGGAGAGAACTAATGTTGAGGTCTAAAATATAACTATAAGCATTCTTCTGATTCTTCCTCCATATAATGGGCATAAATGTAGTAGACATGAAGTTTTTACTACTACAAAATGGGTTGGACTGCACCTTAGTGAGCAGACCTTGGTCAGAGTTGCATTGGCTGGCTGAGATCAGTAGACTGAAGCAAGCATGGCCCGATTGAAACCATTTTTTGCAGCAAAATGGATGGAACTGGGGGAATGTGCCGAGATTGTTTGTTTGTATTATTATTTTTTTGTAATTCAAAAAATGTAATTATATATTTTAATTTTTATTATTTGTTATCGTTAATGTTATTGGTTTTATTAAACCAGTGTTTGAAAATTAATGATAGTTGCCGAATGGCGTAATATTATGAATATTAGTTTCTGTTATTTGTCTGGAATGATTTATATATTTTATTATAAAAAAAATTCGATAAATAACACATTTTGAAAACGTTTGCGATTGTGAAGGAAGGTTCAACGGGATTGCAACCTATTGGTTCTAATAAATATTTATTATAACATTTCAACAAAAATATTTTTGTTAATTTATTTTTTGATTTTACCAAAATAATTATTTTTGCCAATTGTATTTTTAATTATTTTTTAATAAATATAATGATAATTAATTGTGAAATTAACTAATAAATGTTACTTTGAGTTAAAATAAAATTAATGGGAAAGAAGAATATTGAATCCATGCCAACTCCACATTATTTGATGAGTCAAATGAGGGAACTTGAGTACAAAATTCATGCCAATGCATCCTTAGTGTCAATAGGTTAGACTTACTTTAATAAATTACATCAAATTTATAAAAGCTGCATCTTATATTTACTACTTTTTTCATACGTCACCTCATATGATGTCCAATCCTATATTTACAAAGGTTCAAAGGTTTGATTTCAAAATTGAATAAGCAGGCCACACAGGTGAGTGTTAAATGTTTAGCATTACTTAGGTAATATAGCTGTCAAGACCCAACCACTAAAGTACGTGTATAATTAATCCATTTAATCTTCCATAAATTATTCATTTAGTCCCATATAAGAATGTATTGCTTATTTTAAATCTTTTGCTCAAGGTTTATACAAAAACCTTATTATTGAGTTTAACAACATTGACTAAGTTTCAGGTTTTTAATTGTACCTTCAACTTTAAAGAAGTTTATACTAATAGGGTGAAAATTTATTGACTTACTTGGTTACTGTCATTTGATTGTTTTAGTTAAAAAGTTTTATACAATGCATGATTCATAAACAATAACTATCATGCAACATTAAAATTCAAAATTAATTATGCATACCATTATATATGAACCTTAATATATTGTTATTGCAAAATACATAAACAAGTTATATTTTAGGGTATTCTTACAGTCATACTTTTGAATTACACAACAGCCCGTGTGCGTAGTACGGGCTACACACTAGTTTTATTACAATAAACGGATCAGATTGAGTATTACTGATTCAGGTTAGGATGTCATGGAGCTCAGGAGACGAACAGGATGATGGAGACATATTCCAAGTACTTGATTATATTCCATCGTGTATTGTAAGTTTTATATTCAACAATAGCGAGGACAAGTTATTATAACTGTCCAGTATTGAGTTAATATTTGTTGTACTCTGATGATGTAATGCATTAGGAATAGTTATAGTACTTTTTGTATAAAAACGGGATTGTTATCTATTATATATTGTTCCGCTGCGATTGTGAGATTCTATGTTGTTATTTTTCTATTTTCCTCTTCTACTTCTTCTTCTTCTTTTCCTCTAACGATCTGGTATTTCCAACATTCGATTGCTCGGCATGCTATGCAATTGACATATTAAAGTTGATTTTCAAGGGTCGAAAATCCACGTTCCTTACATATTCTTTCCGTCAAACTTAAATCTTGCCTTCATTTTAAAAACCACCGTCCAATCTGCTTTATCTCTTTTTAGAGATGGATAAGGAGCATAATAAACTTATAAGACCTATTTTGCTAGTATAAACGGATCTTACTTATGATAACATGACGTACATTTTATTTCAATAATACTATATTTTTGGTGCACATTGATTCCAGAACTTGGAAGACTACTGAACCAGTTGCATCTAAACAAATAAACTTCTTCCATAGGCCAGGAGAAATATTTAATTGCAAAACTTGACTTAACAGGCCATAAAAATCATTTATGTGATCATTTGGATCATCAATACCTTTAACATATACACCAGTATTGTTAGTTAATTTTCAGTCCCATATTCTTTAGTGTTGAATATATATTCATTGATAAAGAATATTGGATGTGCCTTGACTTTTCTTTTTGGTATCCATCGTAAGTTGCTTCAAAATTTCATCGACTACACAATATATTGGATCATATATGTGATTCGAAAACCAAGTAGCAATTTTTTTGCTGATATCCAGGCTTGGATGTTGTGATTCATAAATACTACATGTACAGATAATTTATTGCGTTATAATTAATACACATATGTATTATTCAAGTAAATAATTTTAGATGTGTTATTCATCAGTACCTAGCAAATGGCGCAACTTCTGCATATTTAAGAAGAAAATATGTATGAGCAACATGGCAATCTCTACCATCTAACCATACTTCCACACCTCTTCCAACGGGGCGTCCCTAATGTCTAAAAATAGACAGCATTGACTCAGAAGAATCTTGTTCAATGCCTTCATCATTTCGCATAACGCTTTCAAAAAATAAGTTCACATGGTCACTAAAATAATGAGAGAAAAAGAATGAAGCACCTTCTTCAATATATATAATTTGCGTATCGAACCTTCAACCCGTGCTTTTTGACTCACCTATTTCTCTGCCTGATTCAAGTATCTGTCAAGAATAATTATAACTGATTTTTATTACATGTGGTCAAACTAAAATTTAACAACTCAATATTAATATCTTTCTAACGGATACATCCATCCATATTGCGAAGAACGTCGAAGATGTGCTTTAAACGAAAGATGAATAGGTAAATGCTTTATTTCATTAAAAAAACCAGGAGGAAATATTTTATCTAGTTTGTATAGTAGTATAGGAATTTATTTCTCAAGTTTATGTGGACGATCAACTTTTAATGCAGTTAAAAAAAGTTTTCTTATAAAACAAACTAAATTATGTTAAAACTGTCTAAACTTTTATGGGCTATAGTTCTTTGAATGCAACGGTGTTCCATCATTGCATGAAAATCATGACTTTTCATACCACTCAGTTAACCGTTCTTATATCTGACACATCTACGAAGATCAGAGGAATCCCATCAAGAAATCTAAATCATTCCACCCACTTTTATAGTATTTTAGTTTGGTTACTATCTAGCTCATATCATGCTTTGTGTTTTTTTTGTGTAATTTGGCTTCATATAAAGCTGAGGATGATTGTATATTGCTTCTATATCACATCTTGATTTTAAATCGTATTTAGTCTTTCCTTTAACATTTAATGTAAAATACATCGTCGAACATGTTTTTTTTATTGTGCATCATGTCGATATTATGATGCATTGGGAGATTTTTCCAATAAGGAACTCAAGAAGTTAGCACCAATTATGAATCGTCGATTTACATTATATTTCAATTTTTTCATCGGTTTCATGTTTCTTTGGATAATCCTTTACAGCTCGTAAATATCTTCGCTTAACCAAATCATTGGTAGAATCAAGGTCTCAACTCTATTACTTGTAAAAAAAGTTACCCTTTTAAAAAGGCTAATTAATATGGAGAAATCACCGATGATAGTCAAACCACGAAAATTTCCTCCTATGCCGCATTGAAAATGCTCGTGTTTCTTCCATGCAATGGGCAAGCTAGACGACCAACCATAATTCTACCCAATAACATTGCATACGTAGGAAAATCGCTTATAGTCCACTGTAGAGAAGCGAACATATGATTTTTTTTGAAATGTTGTATGTTTCAACATCTTCATACCACAGTGTTTTCAACTCTTAAATCAACAGTTTTAAATATACGTCCCTTCCTTGTGTCGGATCATTAAGGCCTAGGATGACAATAGTGAGAAATATGTACGAAGTTTTCATACACATCTAGGAAGGTAAATTGTAAGGTGTAACGATTATAAGAAAAAATGAATATTTTGATCCAAATTTAGAGAACGGTGATAATCCATCCATAAATAAACCAAGTCTAACATTACGACTCTCCACTGTGAAAGCTCGGTATGCCTTATCAAAATGCTTCTATGCTTCCCCATCAGCTGGGTGTGTAAGCTACCTTCTTTCTATGTTCTCACACAGTGCCATCCCATATGATGTGCGGTTGTAGAAGATGCATATAACCTTTGAAGCCCGAAGTGATGGGTGAGTAATCCATACACTTGTACGTGACTTCCTTTTGCTTCTTTTCTCTAGGTTTGTACCTTTCTTGATTACAGTTTACAATTTCTAAGACCGATTTCTTCTTTCCAAAACAACATTCAACCATTTAAACATGTATCTATTTTTTTACATAGCGAACCAAAAGCGGACTTAAGTTTATTCACTTCATAATGATTTTTGCACGTTAAATTATCAGGTGGCATAAGTCGTTTTGCAGCTTGTACTATAGCTGTAAACCGGGCTTTTGTGAAGTTTTTTTTTGATTTCATTGCAATGTATTCTGCAGTTACTGATTGTAGAGTACCACTTGTAAAACCATCCTAGAGCGATTTCTTAGTAACATCCAATAAATCATAATTTTTCTCTCCAATACTTGGTTCTTTCTTCGAAATTAACATCGTTACCATCAACTTCAGTAGTAGGGAATTTTGAACATGCTACATCTTCAACTATTTATTCGATGAGATTCGTCGGAACAAGTTCATATCCACCTTATCCTCTAAATGTATGGGATTAGGTGTTATGTGTTCTTCATAACGATCCTACACCAAATGATTAGGCACGAACCATATTGGAGAAAATGAACTTTTACCATATCTAGTATCAAATGCTTTAATAGTTTACACCTACTACATAGACGATGAATTTCTTTCTCATTTCCATTATTACATAAAGCGAATTCAATGAAGATATGTACACCATTTTGAAAATGTTCACTTATGGAGCCTGCTATTTCCCTTCTTGGGTTGTACATTTAGCTCCGTGCGATAAAATAATTGACCATTTTCCCTACTTTAAAACATAAACGTGCATTTATCATTCACGCCTTCACATTTTATTTTTCAAGTAAATCATATATTAAAATTTCGCAAAATATACAGAATTATTCTATTTAATTTTAATTTCAAACTAATTTAGGCAAATTATTATATGATATAATCTATAATTTTAAGTTATTGTTTTACACTTTGATGGTTGATCATCCTACCTTCCATTACCAAATACAGTAGTAATTATGTTCTGTAAATTATTTTATTTTAAACAATTCAACCAAATTTCGGTAGCACTTCCCTTTTGTTCCCTATATCGTACACTTATGTGTGTGCACGGGGCACAGAAAGAGTATTGTCAAACTTTTTTGAACCATTTAAAATAAAATGATTTGCAAAGTATAATTACTACTTGATTGTAAATTGTCCAATGCAGGGACAAATCCAAAAAATGTTCATATCAGAAGAATAAAAATGTCTGTTCTGTGATAAAAAAGAATATCTATACAACGATCATATACAATATTCATCAGACAGGGCCAAAAACTCTCTAGGGGATTTACAAAAGTATAGCGTATTAAACAACAATTTTTACAATAACTTATTTACATTCTAAAAAATGCATATACTGAATCATAGTTTTCGTCATTTTGAAAACAAATACATAAAATATTGAGTATCGACTCTACTTGGCCCAAAGTAGCCCTAACGCGCATATGCAGTAAATAGTCAATGCATATACACGAATTAACGCACATATACACTAAAAAAATTCTCTCTCAACATTTCAGTGATTAACAATTGTAAATAACAAATTAATCAGCATTCAATGAGGGTATGCCAAACAATCAATAGGGATATTATACAACCATAACAACAAAATAAACCTAATTTCACAAATGAACTTAAATATGGGGTTTAAAAATTTAACCTTCTTACCAAGCAATAGGCGATGAAGCTAGCTAATAATCGAAGAATCCGAGTTGATGGAGGCGTGGAAGGTTGCCAACTGGATGGAGGTGATGGAGGAGGATTTGGAGGAGTGGAGACATGATTTGGGGAAGAAGGAGAATGAATGGAACTGTCGGCCTGGGTATAGGTATTCATGATTTTTCGATGGCTTTCGACGGCCACTGATGGTAACTTTATCAAAAACTACCAACGGCTATCGACTGTTATGTTATTTTAATTTCAGTTTCCATGGAAATAGCTAGCCGTCGCTAATTAGGCGACGAGCCATTGGCGACCATCAAAAATTGTTGTCTCTTTTTAATGTTCTTCTACTAGTGAATGTGTTTGCACTAGTTATCCTAGTATAAATGTGAATAATATGAGAATTTGGTAAGAAGTATGTGGAGAAGTGTTACGACGCAGAATTTTGAACAATTTAATTTGAAAATATTTAATTAATTTTAAATATTTGAATAACTGCTTAGCTTGAATTCTCAATATAACTTTGAAATTGGCAATTGAATTATAGAATTTAATCCATTGAAAGTTGAATAAAAATTTGAATCTCCAATTTTAAGCTGATTAAAAATATGTCAAAGGCTTGTAAAATTCATATTGATAATACTGAAGATAATAGAAGCTTCAGAATTGAATTGTTCGGTTTTGAAATTAAATCGTTTGAATCGATATTTAAAAATAGCCTTCCGAGGCACAGTCTCGGAATTCGACGAAACAAGTTCCATTGGGTCCGTAATAGTGTATTATTATCGGGTTTCAAATTTCGTATTTTTCAGAGTTGATATGTGAGCACACTGTAAGTAAACGCGTTGAAATTAAATCAAATTCAATTTAATTTTTAAATTTGAATTTGATCAAAATCAAAACACTGTAGCTTCCTTAAATCACGCGCTAAAAATACGCCTAGTATCACGCAACAAAATCGTTCAAACACGTTCTCCCTGAAACATCGCGTACTCTTGTTCCCCCCATCTTTTTTTAAGTAATCACGCAACTTCCTCAGTTCCAAATCAAATGAAGAAAATAAAAACAATGGTCGATGCTTGGAGTAAAAAAAAATCCAAAATTGAAATCGTATATACTCAAGCCCATTCCCCCTCTTAGTACTTGATTCCTCTCCCTCCTCTCTGTTAATCAAATCGCGCCTCACTCTCTCTCTCTCTCTCGTTCCAATAATGGCCGCTACATCAAATCGAAGGGGATAAATGGGGTCGCGCAACTCGAGTACGAGCAAGGGGAGGCGAAGGCGGCTAGGGGAATCGGAGGAAGGTATCGCGATTGGTGTGGTGGCAGCAGCAGCTCGCGGCGAGCTCGATGGTTGGCGAGGCATTCGAGTTTGCTGGGGATTCATGAGACGAGCGTCGGCATGTCAGAGAGGATGGCGACAAGCCAAGGGCGACGCATCGTGGGTTCGATGTCGTGAGCTGGGTTCGATGTCGTTTGCAGTGATGTGATTTTAAAAAAAAATTCAAAATTTAATTTAGATGGAGTAAGAAAAAAAAGTTTCTGCTTAGGTTCAAGAGATATATATGTACATACAGTTATAACAGTTGTTTAAAAATTGGAAGCAGTAAGATGTGAAACAAAATATATAGCATATACATATAGATAAGTTTTAATCTGCAGTGATGAGATTTGAAATTTAGGTATGAACTATTATTTGTTTCGGATTGGGAAATATATGTATAGCTTCAAAAGGTGAAAGAAAATGGGTTTAAGAAATTTAATAATTAGTTGAAATTAAATCTATTAAACGGAAGTAAATTGTTCAGTTGGCTTGAATATTAATAAAACCATATAATGTTGTCACAAAGGATATTTAAATAAGAAATTGGTTTAAACAAAACTATCAGTTAATTTGACTATTAAAATGAAATCATCGATGAATCAAAATTATCAAACGAAAAATTGATTATTTGATTTGTTCGAGTGTTAATTTATTTGCATAATATTTATACAAGGTATAAATCAAGAAAAATCGAGTCATGACGGAAATGGATTGCAAAATAAAATCAAAGGTGAGATCTTCTAACTCAAATTGAAAATTTGGATTGCAGTTATTGATTGTTGTTTGATTGTGATATTAGATATAGTAGGATATATCTATATATAGCAATATATATATATATTGGAATATGTATATATTGGAGTTGTTGATTTCCCGCATTATATAGCGGATGAGACCCTATTGCGCCGCATATTAAGCGGATAGTATTTTATAAATCTCATATACCGCGATATCCCGTCTTGAAACGAGATTGGTATTGTGCAAACATCTGTGGATGCAGGGAAACGGGTTCGAGGGATCCAACTGGATTCCTCACCGGTATTTATTTGATTTTAGATATTGTGATATTTGATTGATTATCGTATCGATATATGATGTTTGGAAGTCGTGATTGATTATTTGGTGTGTTGCATCATCGGATCCATTTTTGAAGTTTAAAAATAACGATTTTGATTTTTAAAGGATTTTTAAAGTGATTTTTGAAAGTATACGTTTTATTAAATTTTCGAATTGATTCATTTTAAATAATTAAAACGTTATAAATTTTTATGTTATAAAAATTAGGGTTTTGTGAAATATAACTAAAGCATGATTTTTGAAATAAATAGTTGATAAATTTATAAAATGGTTTAAATTTGGATTTTTGAATTATTATAAACGGTTTATACAGAAGATTTATAAAATTGATATTTTATAAGTTAAAGATATTGGAATTATAAAACGAGCTTTTATAAGTGTTAAAATCAAGTTGTATCTAGTTTTATAAGTAAATAAGAATTTTAGATTTATAAATTAATGATGATATAAAAGAATGGATTTGTGAATAAATGGATTATAAGTAATTTACTTATAAGTTGGATTCGACATGTAAAGAAAATATAAATAGAATTGGTTATTAAAGGAGATTTATAAATCGAAGTAGTTATGAAATAGAAATGGAATTTATAAACATTGTTTTATAAATCCATAATCAAATAAATTTGATAAGTAAACATAGAAATTATTAAAGGAATTATATTCATGATTTTGGACTGTGGAAAATCTTTGATAAACGTGTAGAAACATTGAATTGGGAAAATAAAGTATATTCACGATTTTGGACAATGAATATATTATTGAATAAAACGGGTATGATTTGGAGAAGTGAAATTTTAAAATGAATATGGATTTGTGAATTACTAATTATTAAATAAATATGGAAGTGTTTTCCAATACGAAGTGAATATTTTGATATTTTATCTTTTAAAGATAAATTGAAAATGAATATTAAAAATCGATTTGAAAATCGTATATTCATAGATATTTTGGAATTGTAAATTCACTATGTAATTTATAAAAGAAAAGGGAAATTTGTTTAAAAATAAACGTTGATTTATTTTTGAAGTGTGGGAATAAATTTACGAATTAGGAACGTAAATATAAAGTAAATCGGTAAGGATTTATTTGAATTGATTTAAATGAACCATTTTAAATTTAAAATGGATAAATATTAGGAAGTGTTTCCGTTTAAGGAAATTGATTTGAAATTGGTTTTCAAAGATTGAAAAGTGAAAAACGATTTGAAATTTGTTTTCAAATGGTTGAAGTGTGGAAATTATATATCTAGTAAAGGTATTTTTGGAAAATAAATAATTTGGGAAATTATTTGGGATTCGGTGATGTTGAACACGCCTATTGATAGTTAAATAACCGACTATCAATATTTACCTTTAAATAGGTATTTGTTGTGATTGCTTGAATTGGAATGCTACACTTGTTTTTAAAAATAAGAGCTCACTATTCGGGTTAGCCGGGAAAGAACCTTAGGGTCGTATAAACCATTCCGAATATGTGATACGTCGTAATAGATAGCATTGATGACCGGTGTTGAAGACCGGATATTTGTGAAAATATAGGGATTACCGTTGAATGTTTCCGCATCGGCTGATCCCCGAAATAGAAATTTATTACCCTTTGTGATGGGAAGTCCGATCGTTATTAGTGAATATCCGGATTGCAAGGACTTCTTTGTAAGTGCCTTCGGTTCCGATCGATCCCGAAACGGACTTGTATGGATGTGTGTCTGATGTTACAATTTGAGATGTAAAGATGGTTTCTATCAAATATTTTTTTGTTGGTGGCGGAGAATTTATTCTCTTAGCTTAACACCCATAGAGGTTATGTAGTTGATGGTTATTAGTTATACATTCCCAAATTGGTAAAGTGGCATACGAAGTGTTGTTGAGCATTTGATGATCAAAGCACAGCTTTTGTACAAAGCGTGGCTTTGTGGACGAGACTTCGTCGGACCTCACACCCCGAAAATGGTCAAAACAGGAAGGATGCGGCAAGGTTATTAGGGGGTGCGCCCCTTTAGTGTATGTCATTCCTTCTGGATAGAGGTGGTTTCATGGTATGGAGCCCAGATACTTAACCTATGTTGTTGCTGCAAATTTATTGCTTTTTGGTTGTTGGAAATCGAGGATCCTCAGATATAGATCGGTTACGATCGGGGAATGACATATTCGTTTCAGTAGTTACCTAGTTTGAAAGGTAACCCGGCCGTGTGTTGGCCGAGATCCGGTTAGGTTCTCAGGACATCATTCCAGAGGCGTTTCCATGTGGCAATGGGAAGTTCCTCCGCCTGACCATTTGTTGCTAATCCAAAGAAACAATACGATCTTGTACGGTTTTAGTTGTAGAACCTATCATCCACTTATGGTGGTCGCCACTGTTTGGATGGTAGCTATAGTAGGCATAAGTGCACAATGCCTATGCTGGCTAATATTTATATCTTTACTTTCGAAATGATTTTTCCTACACTATGCACTAGTAATAATATCAAATGTTTCTTCTTAATGCGTATCAAGCATCTTTGAATATCGTAAAGAGAAATCTCCTCCGATTCTGCGTTTGCATTGTGTGTGTGTGTGTGTGGGAGGCCTTATGGTAGTCTCATTTTCTAAAAAGCATTGCGAATCTATTTTAAAATTATCATGTACTTTGTTTTAAAAATAAACTATTTCAAATTTTCACACCAATCACATGACTGACCTGGAGTTTATTGTTTCCGTTCCTAAACTCTGGGTGCCCACCAATTTCCACACGGACTGTCTAGAGTTAGGTTATCAGGTCATTCTGGATTCGGGAGTTACTACAGAAATCAAAAGGCGAGCTGGATGGCGTAGCATATTACTAAATATATAGTATTTCTTTTCCGCTCTTTGTTTGTTGTACACTCTGATAATGTAATGTAATGTGATGTAATGTAATAACTGATATAGTTCTTTGTTTAAAGATTATTCATTTATCTATTATATGTTGTTCCGCTACGATTGTGAGATTCTGATATTGTTCTGTTGTTTTTTTTCTGTTCTGCTCTACCCTTTTCTCTCTTCTTCTACCTTTTTCTTTTTCTTGAAACCCTAAGTGTTCGGTTTTCTGGCATTCAATTGCTCGGCAGTTGATACAATGAACGTATTGATGTCGGTTTTCGGAAGTCGAAGAATCGGGTCCTTAGAAAGTGGTATCAAAGCATATGGTTAAGCGACAACCATGGCTCTGTTGGGCGTTACTCATTAGAGATAGAGTCAGCAGTACTCTAGAATGAGTTTGAGTGTAATAATAGATATGAGCGCGTATTTGTTAGTGAATATGAAAGTGTTTTGTATTGTGTTGGCTTATCGGTTGATTATTTATAGATTCTGCTCGGTGCAGTCTAGCTAACTGTGTTGATTGGAGTTTCTAAACTCTTACACAAGATAAACCGACACCGTATTATTTTAAAAATCAGGTAAATGAAATAATTTTACCCAAAACTATTTTTGTATAAAAAAAAGAAATCATTTCCCATGGATTATTATAGTATATGGTTGCATGGTTGTTAGGAAGTGATAATATTAAAATTATTACCATTGAAATTGAACAAGAAATTGAAATCATAACTCCAAAGTTTAGAAATAAAATCCATATACAAATGAAATTGGAGAATGTAAATTATAAATGTGATTTACAATTAGAAATAGAATTCCAACGAAGTATTTGCAAATGTTTTTTGAAAGAATTTGGAAATTTTAGAAATTAAATTCTTTTAGGATTTGAAAATAATATTCAAAGGTTTTTGGAAAAATGTTTTGAAAGAATGAAAAGCTCTAAACTCTTTTCGGTCGTTGGAAAATAACTTAGGTGATGACCGCAGCATCATTGATTTTCATTTTCGGGTTTCCAAAAGAGGAATTGCTGTCAATTTGTTTTAAATGCAAGTTGTTTAGAAAAAAAATTTGGGTTTGGTTTTGGAAATTCAAAAGATAAATTGAATTGGTTTCAAAAATGGTTTTGAAAGATTGAAAAGGCTCTGGAATACTATATAAAAATATTTATGGAATATTATTAAGTTGATAACTTGTAAAGTATAAAGTTGTTAAAATAAAAATCTAACTTAAAGAAAATTTATTGATGAAAATAAATTTGGAGTAACTAAAATGAATTGAAATTGAAAAATGGAACGAGATTTGAATCAAGTTGAATAAAATCCAAACTTGGGTAAAAATAAAATAGATTGAATTCAAGTATACTAGTATGATAATTTATTAATTCATGAATATCGAAATGGAAGTTGAATTATTTAAATTAAAACTTGAATTGTGAGCTAAATAAAAATGGTTCGAAATTGCAGATAAATTCAAGTAAGTTGAAATAAATTGAATATGACCTTGTTGTTAAAATAAATTCAAATTGAATGTGAATATGAAATGCAAATTGAATTGAACGAAATCAAATGGAAATGAGATAGAATAAAATGTAAATTGAGTTGATATCAATTTAAAATTAGTTATAAACTAGAGTGGATATTCTATTAAGTGCATATCGTCAAAATTTGCATAGCAATGGTTGTCGTTTGACGCAAATGACTTGTATAAATTTCTATGGCTTAATAAAAACGAATAGAATGCATATTTGAAACAATTGAAATGAATATGAGCCGTTTGGACATAAAAATGAATAGAATGTAGACAGTGTGTTGTAAATCACTAGAATTAAATAAAAATGGTACGGAATGTAGTTGTAAACGATTAAATTTGTATTGAAACCATATAAATTGCTTACGGAAATTGTTTTATGTACATTATTCATGAAATGCATATGTGTTGCTATTGAAAATAAGTGAAATGCAAATAAATTTCATATGTATGTCACATACGTGTTTAAATTTAGTAAGTACAGGTACAACGGAGCCATATGGCTAGATTTGATCGTGTTAATAAGCCAATAATTAGCTGCTTTGCTTAAAAATGCTAAATAAGGTACGCCTACGCAGTAAAAATAGGAAATATGAACTGTTTTTGGTTTTTCCGACCATGTGGGTCGATGTATATATATTTACATCTATTGTCAAATTGCCAAAGCTCCTCCGTACAAAGGAGACTCTGCCAAAAAAATTCGAAAATTTTGGGAGTTAGAATTTTTTTCGAAAATTGTTGAAAATTTTTAGTTAACGACAAACGATTTCAAATTGGGGATTTGAAATGAATTAGTAAATGAAACTAATTTAAAATAGTGAGATGGATCAATTGTAAATGAAAGTTAATCGATAAAATTCAATATTCAGAATAGAAGATAAATTGAATTCAAATAGAATTGTTAAGATGGTATCAGAAGCATATGTTGAAAATTTTGTAATGGAATTGGCAAAATGGTTTGAATATTGTAATTGGATACCACTGCTAGCAGGATATACAGGTGTATTAAAAGAAATGGAATTGAGATTTTGATTTCAAAGATAAAATTGAATTGGTCGACAAAAAGGTACGTATTTCAATTTCAGTATGAAATTTGGTGATTTTCTTGTCCAACCGCTTGGCTTTTTGTTTTCTTTTGGGATTGAGGGCCTGTGGTGCCATTTTGTAGTCGTACTGAGCTAGCCACACAAAGGAGACGTTGGCGAAATTTTATGAAAATTTAGAGTGTTAGAAAATTTTTGAGAAAGTTTTGAAAGTTTGAAATTTAAATTTGAATTGTTAAGGAAACAATGTTGTTTGAAACTTATAATTGAAGTGGGAAAGTTAGTTGAAATGATAATGGATCTTTAATAAAAGATTTGTGTTGGTAAGTTGATAAAACTATTTGGATTGTGAAAAATAGTAGACGAGTTAAGGACTATTTCTTCCTAACTTGTAATTTCGGGATGAAATTCTTTTAAGGGGGGAAGGTTGTAACGACCCAGAATTTTAAACAATTTAATTTGAAAATATTTAATTAATTTTAAATATTTGAATAACTGTTTAGCTTGAATTCTCAATATAACTTTGAAATTGGCAATTGAATTATAGAATTTAATCTATTGAAAGTTGAATAAAAATTTGAATCTCCAATTTTAAGCTGACTAAAAATATTTCAAAGGCTTATAAAATTCATATTGATAATACTGAAGATAATAGAAGCTTCGGAATTAGAATTTAAATTGAATTGTTCAGTTTTGAAATTAAGTCGTTTGAATCGATATTTAAAAATTGCCTTCTGAGGCACAGTCTCGGAATTCAACGAAACCAGTTCCATTGGGTCCGTAATAGTGTATTATTATCGGATTTCAAATTTCGTATTTTTCGGAGTTGATATGTGAGCACACGGTAAGTAAACGCGTTGAAATTAAATCGAATTCAATTTAATTTTTAAATTTGAATTTGGTCAAAATCAAAACACTGTAGCTTCCTTAAATCACGCCCTAAAAATACGCCGAGTATCACGCAACAAAATCGTTCAAACACGTTCTTCCTGAAACATCGCGTACTCTTGTTCCCCCATCTTTTTTTTAAGTAATCACGCAACTTCCTCAGTTCCAAATCAAATGAAGAAAATGAAAACAATGGTCGATGCTTGGAGTAAAAAAAAAAATCCAAAATCGAAATCGTATATACTCAAGCCTATTCCCCCTCTTAGTACTTGATTCCTCTCCCTCCTCTCTGTTAATCAAATCGGGCCTCACTCTCTCTCTCTCTCTCGTTCCAATAATGGCCGCTACATCAAATCGAAGGGGATAAATGGGGTCGCGCAACTCGAGTACGAGCAAGGGGAGGCGAAGGCGGCTAGGGGAATCGGAGGAAGGTATCACGATGGGTGTGGTGGCAGCAGAAGCTCGCGGCGAGCTCGATGGTTGCGGAGGCATTCGAGTTTACTGGGGATTCGTGAGACGAGCATCGGCATGTCAGAGAGGATGGCGACAAGGCTAGGGCGGCGCATCGTGGGTTCGATGTCGTGAGCTGGGTTCGATGTCGTTTGCTGTGAGGTGATTTTAAAAAAAATTGTTTTTCAAAATTTAATTTAAATACAGTAAGGAAAAAAGTTTCTGTTTAGGTTCAAGAGATATATATGTACATACAGTTATAACAGTTGTTTAAAAATTTGAAGCAGTAAGATGTGAAACAAAATATATAACATATACATATAGACAAGTTTTAATCTGCAGTGATGAGATTTGAAATTTAGGTATGAACTATTATTTGTTTCGGATTGGGAAATATGTATAGCTTCAAAAGGTGAAAGAAAATGGGTTTAAGAAATTTAATAATTAGTTGAAATTAAATCTATTAAACGGAAGTAAATTGTTCGATTGGCTTGAATATTAATAAAACCTTATAATGTTGCCACAAAGGATATTTAAATAAGAAATTGGTTTAAACAAAACTATCAGTTAATTTGACTATTAAAATGAAATCACCGATGAATCAAAATTATCAAACGAAAAATTGATTATTTGATTTGTTTGAATGTTAATTTATTTGCATAATATTTATACAAGGTATAAATCAAGAAAAATCAAGTCAAGATGGAAATGGATTGCAAAATAAAATCAAAGGTGAGATCTAATCACTCAAATTGAAAATTTGGATTGCAGTTATTGATTGCTGTTTGGCTGTGATATTAGATATAGTAGGATATATCTATATATAGCAATATATATATATTGGAATATGTATATATTGGAGTTGTTGATTTTCCGCATTATATAGCGGATGAGACCCTATTGCGCCGCCTATTAAGCGGGTAGTATTTTATAAATCCCATATACCGCGATATCCCGTCTTGAAATGGGTTTGGTACTGTGCTAACATCTGTGGATGCAGGGAAACAGGTTGGAGGGATCTAACTGGATTCCTCACCAGTATTTATTTGATTATAGATATTGTGATATTTGATTGATTATCATATCGATATATGATGTTTGGAAGTCGTGATTGACTATTTGCTGTATTGCATCATCGGATCCATTTTTGAAGTTTAAAATTAACGATTTTGATTTTTAAAGGATTTTTAAAGTGATTTTTGAAAGTATACGTTTTATTAAATTTTCAAATTGATTCATTTTAAATAATTAAAACGTTATAAATTTTTATGTTATAAAAATTAGGATTTTTGTGAAATATAACCAAAGCATGATTTTTGAAATAAATAGTTGATAAATTTATAAAATGGTTTAAATTGGGATTTTTGAATTATTATAAATGGTTTATACAAAAGATTTATAAAATTGATATTTTATAAGTTAAAGATATTGGAATTATAAAACGAGCTTTTATAAGTGTTAAAATCAAGTAGTACCTAGTTTTATAAGTAAATAAGAATTTTAGATTTATAAATTAATGATGATATAAAAGATTGGATTTGTGAATAAATGGATTATAAGTAATTTACTTATAAGTTGGATTCGACATGTAAACAAAATATAAATAGAATTGGTTATTAAAGGAGATTTATAAATTGAAGTAGTTATGAAATAGAAATGGAATTTATAAACGTTATTTTATAAATCCGTAATCAAATAAATTTGATAAGTAAGCATAGAAATTATTAAAGGAATTATATTCACGATCTTAGACTGTGGAAAATCTTTGATAAATGTGTAGAAACATTGAATTGGGAAAATAAAGTATATTCACGATTTTGGACAATGAATATATTATTGAATAAAACGGGTATGATTTGGAGAAGTGAAATTTTAAAATGAAGTTAATTGTTTTAAAAGATGTTTTAAAATTTATTAACTATCGAAACCATAGATTTCAACATTCGTTGTTGAAATAGACGTTTTTCGAGAAATAGAAGGAAATGGTAGACTATAACACTGTTGTTATAGTAGATGATTTTCGAAAGAAAAAGTTTTGTATAGTATTGGGATTTATATATCTATCTAAATTCCGAATCCCTATACTAGTGATTTTGGATTGTCGTAACGATGTTTTACGCAACATTCGTTTTGGCCCAAACAGATGTGTTTAAGAGAATGTATTCCTTAAAGAATGAAATATATACTTAATTTCAATTTAAGTATATTGAATATTTTCAAAGTGTTGAAAGTAAATGGATTTGTGAATTACTTATTATTAAATAAGTATGAAAGTGTTTTCCAATATGAAGTGAATATTTTGAGATTTTATCTTTTAAAGATAAATTGAAAATGAATATTAAAAATCGATTTGAAAATCGTATATTCATAGATATTTTGGAATTGTAAATTCACTATGGAATTTATAAAAGAAAACGGAAATTTGTTTAAAAATAAATGTTGACTTATTTTTGAAGTGTGGGAATAAATTAAAGGATTTGGAACGTATATATAAAGTAAATCGGTAAGGATTTATTTGAATTGATTTAAATGAACCATTTTAAATTTAAAATGGATAAATATTAGTTTCCGTTTAAGGAAATTGATTTGAAATTGGTTTTCAAAGATTGAAAAGTGAAAAACGATTTGAAATTTGTTTTCAAATGGTTGAAGTGTGGAAATTATATATCTAGTAAAGGCATTTTGGAAAATAAATAATGTGGGAAATTATTTGGGATTTGGTGATGTTGAGCACGCCTATTGATAGTTAAATAACCGACTATCAATATTTACCTTTAAATAGGTATTTGTTGTGATTGCTTGAACTTGAATGCTACACTTATTTTTAAAAATAAGCGCTCACTATTCGGGTTAGCCCGGAAAGGACCTTGGGGTCATATAACCCATTCCGAATATGTGATACGTCGTAATAGATAGCATTGATGACCGATGTTGAAGATCGGATATTTGTGAAAATGGAAGGATTACCGTCGAATGTTTCTACATCGGCTGATCCCCGATATAGAAATTTATTACCCTTTGTGATGGGATGTCCGGTCGTGATTAGTGAATATCCGGATTGCAAGGACTTCTTTGTAAGTGCCTTCGGTTTCGTTCGATCCCGAAATGGACTTGTATGGATGTGTGTCTGACGTTACAATTTGAGATGTAAAGCTGGTTTCTAACAAATATTTTTCCATTGGTGGTGCAGAATTTATTCTCTTAGCTTAACACCCTTAGAGGTTATATAGTTGATAGTTATTAGTGATACATTCCCAAATTGGTAATGTGGCATACGAAGTGCTGTTGAGCATTTGATGATCAAAGCACAGCTTTTGTATAATGCGTAGTTTTGTAGATGAGACTTCATCGGACCTCACACCTTGGAAATGGTCAGAACAGGAAGGATGCGGCAAGCTTATTAGGGGGTAGCGCACCTTTAGTGTATGTCATTCCTTCTGGATAGAGGTGGTATCATGGTATGGAGCCCAGATACTTAACCTATGTTGTTGCTGCAAATTTATTGCTTTGTGGTTGTTGGAAATCGAGGATCCTCAGATATAGATCGCTTACGATCGGGGAATGACATATTCGTGTCAGTAGTTACCTAGTTTGAAAGGTAACCCGGCCTTGTGTTGGCAGAGATCCGGTTAGGTTCTCGGGACGTCATTCCAGAGGCGTTTCCATGAGGCAATGGGAAGTTCCTTGGCCTGACCATTTGTTGGAAATCTAAAGAAACAATACGATCTTGTACGGTTTTAGTTGTAGAACCTATCATTTACTTATGGTGGTAACCACTGTTTGAATGGTAGCTATAGTAGGCATAAGTGTGCAATGCCTATGCTGGCTAAGATTTATATCTTTACTTTTGAAATGATTTTTCCTACACTATGCACTAGTAATAATATCAAATGTTTCTTCTTAATGCGTATCAAGCATCTTTGACTATCATAAGGAGAAATCTCCTCCGATTCTGCGTTTGCATTGTGCGTGTGTACGGGAGGCCTTATGGTAGTCTCATTTTCTAAAAAGCATTGCGAATCTATTTTAAAATTATCCTGTACTTTGTTTTAAAAATAAACTGTTTTAAATTCTCACACCAGTCACATGACTGACCTGGAGTTTATTGTTTCCCTTCCTAAACTCTGGGCGCCCACCAATTTCCACACGGCCGGTCTAGAGTTAGGTTATCAGGTCATTCTGAATTCGGGAGTTGCTACAAAAATCAAAAGGCGAGCTGGATGGCGTAGCATATTACTAAGTATATAGTATTTCTTTTCCGCTGTTTGTTTATTTTACACTCTGATAATGTAATGTAATGTGATGTGATGTAATAACTGATATAGTTCTTTGTTTAAAGATTATTCATTTATCTATTATATGTTGTTCCGCTACGATTGTGAGATTCTGATATTGTTCTGTTGTTTCTTTCTGTTCTGCTCTACCCTTTTCTCTCTTCTTCTACCTCTTTCTTTTTTTTAAAACCCTAAGTGTTCGGTTTTTCGGCATTCGATTGCTCGGCAGTTGATACAGTGAACGTATTGATGTCGGTTTTCGGATGTCGAAGAATCGAGTCCTTACAAGAAGAATTGCGAAAAGGTATACTAAACTAGTGTGAACCCGTGCTCCACACACGGACATGGTGAAAATATTATAGTTATACATTTCGTAGAAAAACTACAATAACGGATATGCAATCCTATTTATACCATTTCTAAATATAAATATCAAGCACATAGATCAGCCAGAGTAGTATCATATTTTGTTTATTAGTTCCCGTATTTTCTGTGCAATGCGTAATTAATATAGAAAAGTCAACATTTCTCTAAAGGATATACATAATTATTGATAATGAAAAGAAGCATAGTAAACATACAGGGAAGCAGTAATGGATGGTATAGAAAGTATGTCAACCTACAACTGTAATTATACACGTCTAGTATATAAAACATGTAGGTTTCAGCACAATAATAATTTGAGCACAATGATTTAGAGACCGACAGCAGCATTGTAGCTTAATAAGTCTCTCTTCAATTACAGCTAATAGCTTGAGGATGAAGAAATGAATATTGGTACACCAACTGCAATGAAATCAACATTTAATGTCAATGTACATGAGGGTTAGTTGTCAAAAAAGTATAATGTAATTATAAGTGACACATAATTACATGAACAGAATTACCCGTAAAATAGTGGCCACCACAGATGTATAATACGGATAAAAATTACAAAACTGACCTCAAAACGGTAGGCTTGGACTGATTTTTTAACCATTTTCAACACAAATTGTCAATGGGTTCCATATTATATACATTTTACTATTTAAATTTTATAGAGGAAAATTTTATTTATAAACCATGTTGTATAATCCTTTGAACAACACTGCAATAATCGCAAGGCAATATTATCTTACATCCGTAATAGAATCGAGAAATTCTAACTTGAGATATAAAATTGCAACTAATTCAAGGCACATTATATTGCATCATATTTCAATAAAGAATATATTGCACCAAATTCCATCGCTCTCAAATAAACATTGCACCAAATTCCATTTAAAAAACCTCAACTTCATTAATGCAGTTTCTTTGTTTTCATATTATCTTTATCCGAAGCTTCTTGTTTAATCAGATGATGTGCAGACATCCTGAAGTGCTTGTTGGTAGGTATCTGATTCAACATACATTCAGAAAAGATGATTTTATATACATGATAGAAAAACAAAATAGCTATGTACCAAACAATTAGACAAATATTATTACAAAATAATCAATTAACGGAACTCCCAAAGCCTTTGAAAGTGTCCTTACCTTTTATGAGAATCACTCTCCCTGCAGATTCATAGCAGCAGATTTTGCAAAGAAGAGACCTCTTGCAGTTTCTATACGAATGGAAAAAATGAATAATATAATATCTTTAATGATAAGGAAACTACTTCAGTAAGCGAGAATGAATTCATAACCAAAACATGATGTAAATAACGAACTTTTTGGGCAAGTATGATAATATGCTTATTTATATAGTTCACAAAGTTAAAAATAAAGTCAAGCTACAAATTGGTGAAGTAAGATTTGATCTGAATTCATCATGGACATAAAATATTACATTTCAAAATTTGAGAAATTTATTTATATGAATATATAGACTCAAATATGTTGAACCTGCCATGAGTAGACTGAGGCACAACATTTCATTCCTACATAGAAATTTACACTAACTCTCTTTTTTCTTTTTTCTTTAAAAAAAAAATTTATACATAATCCGATCGCAAAGTACAACCATACCACTTCATTACACATTCATTATTATCCACATAAGTAACAGCTATTACCCCCCAAAAAATTACTTCAACATTGCACCTCAACATCAACAGCAGTATACCACCACCAAAAAGGCGATATAACAATACAAATATATCGATCCATGTGACTAAATAAATTAAAGAATAAGTATCTTCTTCTTCTCCGTTCATGCTCTCCATTCAGGACACTGATCCATAGGCCTCGACTTAGCAGTCCCAGACTTCACTGGACATGGCGCCTCTAAGGGAGGCACCACGCAATTGTTTTGTAGGCATAATGAGCTACTTGTGGGTAATTCTTCTGCTGGGCTTATTTCCATACCCGCCAAATAATTGTGTTGCAAATACAATACTTGCATTCCAGCTCCAACCAATCTCTCCCCAAACCTTGCCGGAACCGCCCCTGTAAATTTATTATTATTCAAATACAAACTTCCAACGGCAGCCAGCATAGGCGACACATTCCCAGACAACCTATGATACCTTAAATCCACCACCGGTATGCTCACCTATTACACTAACTCTCCCAACCTCTTCAACTTTTCATTTCCGTGGGTGTTGAATATCTTTTAATTAATAATTTGGAAAAACTTTTGACAGTGAAATGTCTAGTAAATTGGTCATCATAAAATGAGAAGTACACATTTTTAGCAATGCACATTGTAATTCATTTTTATTCATGGAGTGTCACCACTCACCAAATAGTAGTCCCCTAAATACAACCAATGAGGAAATTTGTTATACTTTCGTGCATACTTTATGATTGTGTGATTAGGGAAAGGTGTTGCTTATGATGTTCACTAAGTTATTGCAATCATAATATCAATGCACTAAAAGACGACAATGTCAATAGCATTAGCAAAATAAAATTGTCAGCCCGGAAAGGAAGTTAAATATAAAAATTGCACAACATGGGATGTAACTACTCATACAAAGCAGTTATAGTTATAGTAACTAAATTTTCTACCATGTAGATATACAAATAACATGAAATAGTTCAAAGTTTTCCATCATATTAGAAATGAATCTATTAAACAACCTATTGCTATTTTTTATTGGGCCCTTCCGCAATCAATTTGAAATATTATTTGATAAATACAACCAACGATTGTTATTTTCTTATTAGACCCCTCCTAAGTAAATTAAAAATATTAGTTAATAAAATACATAATTGTTGTTATTTTCTTGTAAGGCCTTCAATAATTAAAGATCAATCAAAGGATCCTTTTGATCATGTTTAACCTTCTAGTGGAGTTCAAATTTGAATCATGTACGAAAAAGCTCTAAATTATAAATTGGCTTTATGTATAACAGTAGATGATATAATGGATTTGATCAAATAGACAGTCATGAAAAATAGATTGTATAAAAATAAATTTAATACCTCCTTCATGACTGCATGCTACTCCAAGAAAGGAGGAGAAGAAAAGGTAGCTGGTTTTGTGATAATGGTTGATATTTATTTACATAACTGGGTTGATATTTATTTACATACGAATAATGGTGTAAATAAAGTAAATTAGCTTTTATTTGGTTCATGTTCCAATTCTCAAATGTTAATTAAACAACAAAATACACCACACATAATAATTAGTATTTTTCCAAGCATCATCTCCTTCCTTAAAATATTAAATATTCTCACCTAAAAGAACATGACAAACTGATATTGGTTGAAGCTTATGCTCAAAGCAATAAATGATAAATAACTCCAATTTAAATCTTGGTTGTGTCAATCAAAAACTTCACTCGTAGGTATCGGTAATGAACTACTTTATCAGTTGAAAATATAAAATTTAAATTCTCAACGGATTGAAACTTGAAACTTGACTTATAAATTGTAAAGTGCTCGTAAGTATATAACTTATAAAAGTAAATAGTTGATTATTACGTTCTTCTTTTAGAAATGCACTTCACAAATTTCAATTTAAGCTAACCAAAAGTTCTATCCACTTATAAACTACATAAACAACAATAGAAAAATTAAACTTATGACAAAATCCCAATATTTAATGACTTTGGAGATAGAATGAGAATATAGAAATAAAAGATTAAAAAACATCATATACTACATAGCGAAAATGTTATGCATTGATGAAGAACCCATCATAGGAAATATGTCAACACATATCAGATTTCACAACCCATGAACCTTGTCGGTGATGTGTGTGGGTTGTCTAGTTGCACAGACTATAAATATGTATATAAATTGTAAATAGACATACCCAACCATAGCCATTTTAGATTGACTATTTAACAACGAATAATTTCTTATATATCAGCTCCAACATTGTCCACCTAAATATGTGACATAGATAAACGACGCCTTAAACATCGAGTTTATCCAATTATATGTGAAATTTAATTATGATGAAAAAGAAGACTAAATTTTAAATGACACTTTTATGCTGTCATGTTTAGCCTGTTCCATGCTCAAAGTTCTGCCTCGTGCAAAGAAGGAAACTACAAACTTAATATTTAAACCATCATCATCTTATAAGAAGAGAAACACATGCACAACAACATAGAATTTGATGATTTCAATTTAAAACTTGACTCATTCAATTCCTTTATCACTTAAAAGTACATAATTAAAGTTCTCGATGGATTGAAATTTGCGACTTGAGTAATAAATTTCTAAAAGCTGTTAGGTATATAACTTTGATAAAACTATAGTTTTTATCTTCTTTATTTATAAGTACACCTGATAATTTTGGTTAAAAAAACTATCACAACTGTCTGCCTTATTTGTTAACCTCGGACCACTTAAAATTTACAACCTAAAATTACATTTAAGTACCTATTGAAGAAATTGTTTCAGATAGAAGAGAACGGTTTCAAAATTTCAAAGTTTTACTACTAAAATAAGTTGTTTAGATATGTTAACATTACACACTCCCAATAACAGTTGGTGGCTAGATTTAGACGCCACACGATAGAGAAAACCTCAAAATTCAATATATTTTTGACAAAAGAGAAAGGTTTGTATAGAAATCGACGTCTAGACATTACTCCATTTACGGAAATCCTAAAATATGAATATAGTTACTCTAAGAAAAGCAACGTTGGTCAAATTTCTAAGAGTGGAAATCTACCATACTCCAATCATACCAAAAACAGAAAAAACAACCAAATCATACCCAAATTTTAATAGTGTAAAAGTTTTTTTGAATTACCAATTAAAAAGGAAAACATAAATTTCAATTTTAAACTGGAGATACCTTATATATACCTGATAGGATTACGCGACATAGCGGTTGAGCGTACGAATAAGCGATGGTTCGAAATTACGAAGTCGATCCACTTCTGGAATGAGGACGGGGCAGGTTGGGAGAAAAAAAATCTAGCGTTTTGAGAAAGCAATAACTTGGTTCGGCTGTTGAGTAAATTTTTGGGTTGGAAGCATTTGGAAGAACAGAGGGCTGAAAACGCGAAAGAGGGAGTAAAGAGAGGGGAAAAAAGTCTGCGACACTTCCAATCAAGCAGTGCGATTTAGGAATGGATAATTAGGGTATCGAGGACAAAGGAAGAAGCGGATGGGTAGGTACGATCGTAACAAAGTAAAAAATATAGGTTTGAAGATTGTTTGGTTGCCAAAATTCAAGGTGACCTATGTGTGCTTGAAATTCAACTCATTAATCATAATATAGTATAGATATCCGATGTTCTATTTTTTTATGGATTAAAATAGATACCTAGCTAGCGTAGAGTTTGGTAAACGTCATAATAATTTCAAGAATCATTTGGATGAACTTTAAATCAAGATTAGCACGTAAATGAAGGTTACATGAAAGAAACCGGTCCAATAAACTTATGTTTGTACAATCTGTTAAAGTATTAAATTTACATTTTTATTATTAGTAGAGCCATTTCATTAAATATGTATGCGTAGAACAAATTTGCACTAGTTATTATAGTAGTGTAAATGTAAATAGTCTCACAAATTGCTGGGAGGTATGCTTAGAATAATTGCAGAGAAGGCATACTAAATGTCAGATATTCTATTTTTCATAGAATAAAATAGATATAATAGACAAAACAGATAACTAGCGGCATAAAGTTTAGTAAACCTGATGGGAAAGTAATGGGAATGAAATTTAACATTAGGATGAGGTTAAAAATGAAGTTTACAGTTAATAGGCGAGGCATTGTGAATAACATAACTAGGGTCCAGTTTGAAATAAGAAGGCAAAGGAACAGGCAGTGATTGTTATAAACATAACTATAGGCTAGTTTGAAATGAATAGGAAACGAAATAGGCATATGTTATTTTTATTAACATGACGAACAACCAATTTGGAAAATTATAATTTGTTTATATGGCTTAAATTTTTTTTGAAATGTATGATAGATAAGAATTTGAAATGGGAGTTAATATGAATTAATATGGGAAAAAAATTTCTCATATTCTCTTTTATTCATATATTTTTATATACAATAATAGAATTAATTGATCAATGGAATTATAATGTATATGGATTGGTCGTTTAGTATAGAATTCATTAATTAATGGATTTATAATACATGGATTGGTCATTTAATAAGAATTGACATTCAATCAAACATGGAAAGTTGGACGTTCCAATAAGAACGGACATATACCTTTTCAATTTCTCTCATCGAGTACTAATCTCACCAATATTTAATTACTATCGTTGTTAATCAAGTTATACCATTATAGTTTCTTTCCATTTTTATTAGTTATACATCCATTAATTTATCCGTTAACAATTTGAAAATATGAAAATGAAATGGTAAATAAGTTGCAGATAATGCTTCATTTAAACCCGATTATTAAAGAAATCACTTTTACTTCTCCAATAGTATAGTAACCCATCTTTGACTAAATGTTCTAAATTCGACGTAAACCTTATAAATCTATATATTTCTTATACTAACGGAACAAAACGAAAAAATTTATTTTTGCTATTGTGAAATTTTTTAAGACCTTAATAGTTATAAAAAAATCGAAATGCCAATTATAACAAAGAAAATAAACTTTGTTACCCAAATTGATTTTCAAAAGTGTAATTATGCCAAAATGTAAGTTATTTTTAGGTAGATACTTTTATTTATTAAAATCAATTTCCGACTTCGACTTGTGAAAAGCAAAAACAAAAAAATCTATTTACTTGATGCAATACAAAGAACCCCAAGTCGGATTGAGTTTAAATTGTGGTGGTTCACACTGTTTGTGAAGAAGCTGAACGAATATGTAATCATAATATTTCATATGCTAGTTAATCCAATGGTATTAAATGTAAAAAATATTCTTCTCTTTACATAATTTAGAGAAAGTTGTTTTATTGTTTCCCTCCTAAGTATTCTAAGTTGATAAATAATAAATGGATGAACTCTCCATTTGAAAACAATGTTTTAAGAATATTTGAATAGTAAGATAACTTCCTAGAGTCATAATATTTTTGATATAACATTTTGTTAAATAACCGGTCTGTATTATAATCATTTCCCATTTACCAACACTGAACAGTAAATTACCATGGATTCTCCATAAGTATTGCGCAACATATATTGCATAAACTAGGCAACAAATTTAATTTAGCATAACCATTAACTAGTGCATTTTTTTTCTTGTTCAAATTGATGAACATATTCGGCAACATTTGTTACAAAGAACATGCCAAAAAATTGAACTTTCAGAAAATAAAAAATAAATAAAAAGTTTTGAATGTGGTTTTGATTGATGCATTTAACAATAAGAACTTGCCAAAAAAGTTCTTATTGTTAAATGTACTTGTGATATTAGAAAGATATTGTTTCCCCTTATTTTCTAAAGATATTGTCTAAAGTGCACATTTCTAGCACATGACTAAATAAACATGTCTCCAATATAGTTACCTTGTATCATACTATTGAGGGATCAAATTCAAAAAAAATGTAATATACCAACGTATATGTACTAAAACACTAACAATGAATTAATAGTGCACATGACGCAAAATATCTTCCCATAACTATTTTTGTGCTAAGATTAAATATATCCATATTACCTAAGTAAATAATTCATTTAACACGCATTAATTGCACATAAATTGTTCAATTTCCATGCGTGTTTTTGTGCTAAGATTGAATATATTCGTATTACATACCTAAATAATCCATTCAATATGCATTAATTATATATAAATTGATCATTTTCCATGCCAATTTCGTGCTAAGATGGAATACATCCATATTACTTGAGTAAATAATCTATTCAATGCGCATTAATTGCATTTATGTATTGATCTTGCCCTTTAAAAGTAAAGCGACAATTGAATATGTCCACATATTAACTTGATAAATATATTTTAAGCACATCCATATCTTTAATAATATATTACCTAACCGACTAAATATATATTAAATTCTTGAGTCGGTCTATCTCCTAAACTATTGCACTTTCCTCCCTGTAATTATCGAACCATATTTTCTCCTCTTCCACAAAAACAATTATCACAATATCCACTTCAGCCACTGCAATCATGCTACACCTTTTAAATATTCTCCAGTTCTCCAGACTAAAGTGGCGTGTGAAAGCTTCACAATCGTACTACATCGTTCAAATATTCTTCAGTTCTCCGGACTAAAGCATTGTAAGAAAGCTTTTCAGGTACATAAACTGCTATGTTTTACAACTATAGCCTGTACCCATAAATTATATAATATATCATATTACATATTGTTAACGTCCTTTAAACTGGACTGGATAAAATAATACAGTACGAGTTGATGAATATGAATCAAATATTTTATCTCTTCGGGTACGTGTCTTGATTTATATTTTGATTTGGTATATACTTCTTTGTTGTCTTTATACTACAAATAATAACCTTAATTGTTGCAATTCTTAAAGTACTTCAAATGTATGGTGCAATTGTAAACTATTGTAGCAGTGTTGCTTTTCTAATCAACAAGAAGTTGTTGCTTTATCATTTTATGCCAACTAATCCCCTAATAAATATACTTTGCAATCTTTTTCTGATTCATTAGATTTCACAATGCCAAATTATTGTTCAAGTTTGTGATAAAATTTAATGCGTAACAATTGCCAAAGCTTCTGATTTGTTGGAAAAGCACGCATAGTGTTTTGTTTGCAATTTTGTATCATTTAATTATGTAAAGCACTAAATTTAACATCTTCCATCTAGTGTACCATCTCTAACAAAGTTTAAAGGACATTAATTATATAAGTCCGTGCAGTTTAAAGGACATTAATTATATTCATGTTCACTACAAGAAAACTGCGGTTTACCTGGTAACAAAATTATTGTATATCTATAATTGTATATAATATATTTTTTATACAGCTGATAAGTTATTTTTGAAGCCCAAATACCAAATCATTCAATCGTCATGATTAGCCTGCATTCATATATTAATCATTTTGTGCCAACTAATCCCCCAATAATTATATCCTATACAAATACATTAATCGTTATAGGCTAACTTATCCCCTAATAAATATAATCGATAATCCTTTTCTAATTCCTTATATTCCACAATGTTAAATTATTGTTCAACTTGGTGCTAAAATTTAATTTGTAACAATGAAGGGATAATTTAATGGTAGCGGACTATGAAACCTTCCGAAGATATCCATTTTCCCTTCACACTATTGTGCAACAATTTATTACAAGGTTGAGTTTTGTCCCCACTATCAACAAAGCATAAGAACAAACAATTCCAAATATAGGAATTTACTTGCCTTAACACATAGGTCGTGATCAACTTCATGTTGCATTATCAAAAGCGGTTTCAATGAGTAACAAAAAAGTTTTGATAAAAGATGGCTATATCTAGGGAAAATCGGAAACTTACACTAAAATGTCATTTATAATATAGATGTACTTGCATTCGTTAAAAGACAAAATAGTTGAATATAATTTTATAAGCATAACTTTTGAATTTGTTTATACTGTTTAGTTTTTCTATTTCTTTTTCTTTGAGTGAAAATTTATAAATTATGCACCATTTGTACACAATTTTTTCTTGCATATTTAAAATACGCAATATTTGTAGAAAAACAATTCACGCGTGAAGCGCGTGCCGTTACCACGGGCGAAGCGCGTGCCGTTACGCTCATATACTAGAAACGAGTTTCCTACTGAATTTCCAATTGAATTACATTTGTTAATAAATATATTCATTGATATTTTCCAAATTGAAGAAAAATTGCAAATCAAGATTAATGTGCATACTTTATACCAGTAAATGATTCTAAAGCCCGTGTAATATAAAGAAGGTAAGAAATTTGTTTTCCTTATGTTATGAATTTAAATATACACAATGTACATACGTCTAGACATGAAATTAAATGTAAAATTTAATTATCCATTATCCATTTATTATAATAAACATACCTTGAAAGCCTAGCATTTCAAATTAAAATAAAGTGATAATTAGGCAAGCCTCCAATCAGATGCGAGCTAATTAATGACATATACATCTATGTCATTTCAATTACTTTCTCTTTTTATGAATCATCAATAAGATCATAGCTAGAACAATAATATTCAATAACAAAAATAACCAAACAAAACTAAAAACTAATGGAGGCTGCAAGCATTTCTGAATCAACAAATCATTTATAAAGGAACATTCACATAGAATTCTAAATGAAAATAGATTACTAAAGTTAGAATTGAGTTTTGAGTAAAATAGCTTGAGAAAAATAGAAAGGAACTTGATCGTCAAGCTACTCTTAATGAGATCAATCTTAGAACATTTGAAGAGAAGATAAAAATGGTATTATTGTGTCTACTTGTTTTTTTTTAAATGATTTGGTAATATTGTGTCTTCTCACTCTATGTAATATTTACTTTTATGCAACATGAATTGAAAAACAATTCACTTCGAAGAGGAGTCAGTGAGCGAGAAAAATCCGTTGAACACGTATTTTCGCTTTTAAACAAACAAGAGGTCCGTTATACAATTATATATGCATATATATATACATACATACATACATACATATATATATATATATATATATATATATATATATATATATATCTGTGTGCATAGGATTATTATTTTTTCCTCATGTTACTAATTGCATGTATACAACAAGAGGAAAAAAAGGTTTTCTTACCAAATTTTCTGCTTGGAATAACAGGTTTCTCAAAAGCATAAAAAATGAAATAGAGATTCAGCATATTCGAAGAAACATTCTGATTAATCATATAAGAGGGGAAGAAGATGCATCTCTAAAGCTGAGAGTCAATGAAATGAATGAAGAATTGGAAGAAGATATGGAGGAGATGAAGTATCATAAAGAACTAAACAAAACATAAAATGTGAAAGAATGCACAACTAACGATGACTTACAAGATGCTCGTAAGGAGATTATTACGGTAAAAACTATGTATCTATACGTTCACTCAACCTTCGTTGTTGAACTTTCTATATAAAAACCATGATAGTCTCCTTCCGAGCATCTTGTAACTCATCATTAATTGTGCGTTCTTTCACAACTTACATTTGGTTTAACTCTTTCAGATACTTCACCTACAATTTTTCTTCCAATTATTCATTCATTTCATTGTCTTTCACCTTTAAAGCTGCATCTTCTTCCCCTTCCATTTGCTTAATCAGAACATTTCTTCGAATCTGCTAAATCATTAATTCTTTTTTGTTGCTTTTGATCAAGCTGTTTTTCCATGCAGAAGATTTTGTAAAATGCCTTTATTTTCCTCTGCCTGTATAAACAAAATTAGTTACAGGTAGAAAAATAATTATCCTACACACATACAGATATATATACACACACAAAAAAATAATAATTACATAATAGACCTCTTGTTTGTTCAAAAGCAACAAGACGCGTTCGACGACTTTTTCTTGCTCTCTGACTGCTCTTCGAAGTGAATTGTTTTTCAATTCTTGTTGTGTAAAAATAAATATTACATAGAGTGAGGAAGTGGAAATAATACCAAATCATTGTTTCAGTTTAAAAAACAAGTAGACCCAATTATACCTTTTTTTAATCTCTTATTCAAATATTCGACAATCGATCACATTAAGAGTAGCCCAACGATCATGTTCCTTTCTTCTTTTCTCATGCTCTTTTACTCGATAACTCAATTCTGTTTCTTTCAAAATTCTACGTTTACGATTTGTTAATTCATAAATGCTTGTAGCCTCAATTAGTTTTTAGTTTTGTTTGGTTATTTTTCTTATTGAATCATATTATTCTAGTTCTGATCTTGTTGATGAATCATACAAGGGGAAATTAATTGAAATGGCATAGATGTATATGCCTAATTTCTACATTGTTGGAATTTGAAATGCTAGGATTATTAAGATATGTTTAATACAATTAATTGATAATTAAATTATATATTTAAATGGGTGTCTAAATGCAAGTACATTGTGCATATTTAAGTTCATAATGCAAGGAAAACCATATTTCTTACCTTGTTTATATTGCACGGGTTTTGGAATCATTTACTAGTATAAAGTATCCACCTTAATCATGATTTGTAATTTTCCTTCGATTTGGGAGATATTAATGCATATATTTATTAATATATGTAATTTATTTGAAACTTTGATGGGGAACTCGTTTCTAGTATATTAAAAGGAAAGATATTTTGCGTCATGTACATTACTAATTCATTGTTACTATTTTAGTCCACGTACGCTGGTATATTTCATTTTTCCGAATTAGATATGTTAATAGTATGATACAAGGTTACTATAATGGAGACAAATTTAGTTTTCATATGCTAGAAATGTGCACTAGATAAGATATTTAAGAAATAAAGGGAAACGTTATCTTTCTAATATCATGAATATATTTAACAATAGTAATTTTTTAGAATACTAATGGTTAAAATTAATTCTTTATATGAAAGGTTCAAACTTGACTAATTTCGGGTACTCAGTTAGCGAAAATAAAAATATTCGTATGGGTCCAAACTGACAGTTTTAAGAGTTGATTTCAGATTCATTGGCTGAGAAATAGGATTTCATATTCAATGGGATTAGTTTAACACACAAAACCATATTAGGCCTCTTCAAAAATATACTGGAACTTAGTCTAACTGATAAATGAATCAGTAAATTGAATTTAACGCATCTAATTACTTTTGTTATGGGCTACATATTTTCAGGTAAGCATAAAATTTAAGGTATTCTGATAAGTCCTATTTACATACTCGATCGACATATCGCCCATTCAAATTTAAGAGTGAATACTCTGGCCCTTTTTGGTGTTCCCTTGCACTAAATAGATATGCTTTTTTAATTTCTAATTTATTTGTTTAAGGTTAATTCTTTTGTCAAAGTGGTTAGCAGATGTAGTTAACAAACAAAGTTATAGCTCCTAAATGTAACATTCATGTTTTTAAATCAAATTTAAATTGGTAAGTAATTTAATTTTTGAAATTAAATTGTGAGTTAATATGGTATTTTCCAAATTAAATAGACATTTGTTTGTTTATTTATATAAATATATAAATAACATTTCTAATTGGAAATTCAGAGATAAATATCTTGAATAATATATTAATTTTAAACTAAATTGTGAATTTAATTTAAAATGTGGGAATACAAATATATATACTAGTTTTTAAAATAAGGGATTTGATTTGGAAACCTAAGTATTTTATAAATAGATTATAATTTGGAATTTAAATTTGAAATTCAAATACATATGTGTTGAAAATAAATAAAATGTATATAGATTAGGAATGGATAAAATATATTTATAAATTTATTTTGAATTGAATCTTGGAATTGAAATTCAAAATTGAAAATCTTATAAATATATTGGGATTGGAAACATTATATTTCCAATTAACAAAGATTTGTTTTCCAAATTACATTAAATAAACATTTTGATTTGGAAGTTATAATTTAAAATTAAATAAAAAATTTGAATTTTGATTTAAAAATTATAGAAGTATAAAATATAATATATATGCAAATAGATAATCTATATAAATAAATAAGACTAAACAAAGGTTTAAAACATGAATTTCAAAATAAAATTAAAGTAAGGGTTTATATACAAATTAATCGTATATGTAAACCCATGAAACAAGAAGATTTGCAAGTGTCAAAATGTCTATAACTTCCAAATCAAAATGTCTATTTAATGTAATTTTGAAAACAAACCTTTATTAATGGGAAATATAATTTTTTCAAACCCAATATATTTATAAGAATTTCAATTTTGAGTTTCAATTCCAAGATTCAATTTAAAATAAATTTATAAATACAACAAAACATATATTTTATAAAATAACAAGGGTTTAAAAACATAATTCATTAAAAAAGGATTTAAACATAAATTTACACATTTTAACAAGTGTAAATGTTTTAAAATATATTGAAACATTTGTAATCAAATAAGCTTGCATATAGACAAGTGGCAACAAATATAGTTTTCTTTTGATTTAGAATTACAGGAAAACATATATTAGAGGAAAAAAAATTGGTTAATCACTTCAGTTCAAAAAAAATTAAAACAGTTTTCTCCACAAACCTAAAAACTAAAAAAAAGAAACCAGAAAACTAAAAGAAAAGAAGAAATTGAAACCAGAAAAGAAATCAAAAAATAAATCAAATAGCTTCAAATTCAAACCGAATTTAAGCATGCAAACATCAAGTTTCAACCTGATGCAAGTATAGATCAGTTTTCAAAACAAAAACAGTTCAAAAGAAGATCTGAAGCATGCAAAGTGATCAAACAATTTCAAGCCTGGAAACAAAAAAACTAAAGATATGAATGCGTTTCAACGTGGAATGTAAAACTGTAAACCATAGGAAAGAATAAAATTAAAATTTGTTTCAAGCCAAGGTTAACAAATTCAAGAAGCAAAGATTCAGCTCAAAAAATCAATCAAGTCCCAGATCAATGTCAAGATCAAAAACAACAGTTCTAGTTTTCACATTCGAATAGTAGCTTCTCTGTCTCTCATTTCCAAGCCTCTGCTCTCAAATCACAGGTGAGAAAACTACCCCCTTTAACAATTTCAACCCTGTTTATATTTTGATTGTGTGATGATTACTCTGATGCTTGTGTTTGAAATTATCATTGCATGTTTGTACTGATGAAAATATCAGAGTGTATATGTCTGTATATACATAAATACACATTTCTTCTATATTCAGCTATCACACCTAAATTAAATTCAAATTCTTGATATACCAACAATTTGAGGCTTTTATTTTCTGATAAAAGATGATGGTAAGAATGCAAGCTAAATTTTAAAATTAACTATAGGTAAAAATTAGTCAAAGAAGTAATGGAAAAGATGAAAACACAGCAGAATCCCAAAAATGACAAGATATCGACTCCAAAAATTTATTGTTTCAGTTACATAACCTGATACTGTTTTGTAAAAAAATGAATTTTGAAGATAATATCATGATTTTTAGTGCTGAGAACAATGGGGTTTCTCAAATTGATCTTCTGGTGATCGATGTTGAACTGGGCATCGAAATTAATGGAGAAGGAAGCTGATGTATATGAGAGCATGGGAAAATTGTTCGTAAGATTTATAATCGGACATGGAGAATGAGCGTGGTCGAAATAGGGTTTTATACCCAATAATAGTCGAGAAGCTTTCTGCAATGATTCTGGCGTCGTGAGTTGATCTTTGTCAATCGCACCTAGGGGAAAATGTTCGTGGGTCGTAGGGCCAACTTCGGTTGAAGTGGCGTTGTTGACGGTGGACGAGTTCATCGGAGCGAGGGCATTTTAGGTTAATGGGTTGTGTTCCAGGAAAATCGATTTGGTTCGATTTTGAGTTCTGGAGGAAATCGCCGATTTGGGTGCTCGTGAGGCTTGGGGGGTTCGCTAGCCACTTTGTCAGAGTTCGTGGTGGTGGTCGGAATCGACCCGGTTTCGTGTGGACGTGCATATGCACATTTTTGGTGCCTGGGATGGTGATGTCTCAGGGAAGAAGAAGATGACTCGAGACTGGGTTCGGGAAGATGATGGTGGGGCTCAGAGTAGTCTGCGTGCTCGTATGGTTAGACATCAGATTTAAAAAAAAACATGTTTTAAAATTTATTGAAAGGAAGGAAAATCGCTTGGGTGTTGTCTCGAAGTTAAGCTCGAGAATTTAGTAAGTGGGCTCGGGTTTCTCCCGCGCAAGCTAATAGGTTTTAAAAGAAAAGGAAACCAAGTTTTTAAACAAAAGCAAAAGGAGTTCAAATTTTTAAACAAGTTTTATAAAGTTTCATCAAGCTTTAACGAATTTTGTTAAACAAACTCTTTTATACAATACATGTTTATTTTTGTATTAATTAAAGGTTTTAAATATAAACAAATTTAAAACTTATTATGTTTAAAAAGTGTTTTAAATATATTTAAGAGTAACCTTTAATATTTAAAGAAATTAATTTAAGATGATGGGATTGTCTTTTGATTTGATTGAAGTCTCAAGTGATTAAAAGATAAATTACTTGATTTAAGTTATTTAAAGATAGTTATTTAAGGTATGAAAATTTTAAGGGTAATTACTTAATCAAAGATTGATTAAGGTTAATTAATTTCATAATTAAGTATAATTAATTAATTAGAAGATTAATTAGTATAAGTAATTAGAGGTAATTAATTACTTAAAGGTAATTTGTGACAGCCCGCAAATCCGTACCCCTTGAATCAACACTATTCTACCTCTGTTAACTCAAGTGGCACAGAAATACGAACCATTTGGGTTTAAGAAGAAGAGATAGAAGAAGAAGAAGCTAAACAATATCAGAATCTCACAGTCGCAGCGGAATAAAATATAATAGTAAATATAGATCTTTACACAAAATAAAATTTATACCAGTTTTATACATCATATCATCAGAGTATCTCATACATCATCAATTACAAATCAGACATACCATATGTAACGACCCAGAATTTTCGAACCCGAAAATTCCAGATAGTTATGAAAAAGAAGAAAGAGGTAGAAGAAGAAGAACAGAAACATCAACAACTCACATTCGCAGCGGATAAAATAATAATAAATAATAGTTTACAGAAAAATACTATATCTGTTGATTAAATTTAATATACATCAGAGTTTCACACATATATACAGTCACTGAATATATACAATAATCATGTCTCATATACACAGCAATATAATACAGCGGAAATATTTTATACGCTATAGCCTTCCAGCTCGTCTCTTGGGCTCCAGAACGTACCTACCTGAAAATATGTAATACTCGGTCTGACCCGAGCATTACATCACAGTAACACCCGGGTCAGGATAGAAACCAGCGTGAGTAAACTCAACTAACATAGAATATAAATCTTACAACTCAAATAAAACCCGGGTAACTTTTATTAATTCTCAAAGCCACATTTTATTTTAGACAACACTTATTCCACATATAAGTTTCTAAATACCAAAGATTTAGATTTTTAAATAGTCCAACTCCTCAAATTCACTTATTCCAGCCCATAGATTTTACATATCAATCTATAACATTCGAAGTGGTTTTCGGGTATTTTCCCAATACCTGACCCCGGTCTCTTCGAATCTCATACCATCCTATTCCAAGTTATCAAATGAAATACACATCATTTTATATCGGAGTTATCAACTTTCCCAATCATACAATACCATCCAATCATCCATAAACAAATTTGATCATTCCCAAAATAATTCCCTCAATTCTAATTGGATTTTCAATTCTCAATTCTTCGATTCTTTCCTTTAACATTAATTAATTCCAAATAAATTAATTAGTCAACTCTTCATTATCCCTCTTTAATTAACCACCCTGGATTAATTATTTTTAATTACATTCGAGTAATTAACTTACATTAACTTCATAATATTAGTTAGTCTCAACAAAGATCATTAAGCAATCTTAATTACTCCATGAATTAATTAATTATTTAATTGCATTAATCCTTAATTACTTATACTGATTAACTCTCATGAGTCACTTATTCAAATTGATTCATCTTAATTAATTGATTCTTCACTTACAACGTTAATTGTATTAATTAAATTTTTTTCCAATTATATTTTAATTTGTTTCAATCTTAATTAATTACTTAATCCAACCACAATATTAATCACTTTCGATTAATCTCAACTTGTAATTGACTATTCCCTTTTATTTAATAAATTTATTACTCCTTTATTTAACTATCTTAATTTTTATCTTTATTTTTTTTTTCATTTAATTTAACCCTAATAACTTAATAAATTAATTAATCCATATAATTAATTAATCAACTTATTTATTTAACCCTTTATTTACCTTAACAATTTAATGAATTTTTGATCATTAATATTTTAATTAACTTTAAGATAAAAGAAATCATTTTATACTGATTTACTGATCATTCTCAAGCACCTATAAAATGTTTTCTTCCAAATTCATTTTTAAACCTAAAATTTGTTTCCATTCAAAAGAACAAAGATAGATAACAGCAACCCAATAACTGAAACATTCACAAATTCATAACAGCAACTCAGATCGAAGATTACTCACCCATCAGCTGTCGACAACCTCCCCGGATGCATGGTACGATCCAACAACCCTGCTACTCCATCGCGCTGCCACATCCAAGCCCTCAACCAAGCACCTCAGAACCCACCTTGAATAGCCGCGACTCTTGCCTCGAGACCCAAGCTCAACGCCATCGCACTCGAAACCGAACGCCTCGTCTCGTTCGCATCACGAACGCAACCCTAGCCTTGACAAAATCGAGCTTCGACCCCTCCCTCATCGCTGCCTCGCGAACATCAACGTCGTTTCTTCCCTAAGACTTGAGCTCGGGCCTGAGGCACGCAAGCTCCCACTCTCGCGATCGCCGAACAAACCCAACCCTAGATCCGCCCAATTGAACGCGGCAGTGTTTGCCACGACAGCTGTTGATTTAATTTTTTTTTCTTCTTTCGATTTCTATTGATTATAAGAATGGAGACTTCGGCCATGATTTAATTACAGATTTTAATTTTCTTTTTTTTTTCAAGCGTTCGATTCTGTTGAAGGTTAGAGGGGAAACGTGTGATAAATATTGATTTGAGTCGCTTCCTGAATACGCTAATTTACTAAAAATATCTCTGACATGTTGATTAATTTTTTTTTTTTAATTACAAACCTTCCAAAACGCCTCGTTAATTGCCATTTAAAATTTTGAACTCCTCTTAAGGAATGCCGTGAGGCAATTATAAAGCTTTACCCGTATTCCGAACACAATGGAACGTGTTTTGGAGGCTAATTTGATCGTATGCGCGAGTTACGGAAGTAAACGATCAATTTTAAATTAAATTGATTAAAATTGTTTCTCTGCGTTTTGAGCTGCCAGGGTCAAAGAACAACTCCGATTGCTACGAAAATTGAAATCCAATAATAACTAACTATTACGGATCCAATGGAACTGGTTTCGTCGAATTCCGAGACTGTGTTCCGGAAGGCTATTTTTAAATATCGATTTAAACGATAAAATTTCAAAACTGAACAAATCACCTTCGATTTAAATTTCATCCATTCTATTGTATTCAGAATCATCATTAAAAAATTTACAAGCCTTCAAATTATTTTAAACAGGCTTAGAATTCCACATTCAACATCTTACCCAATTCGAATTATATAATTCGATAATTTAATCATAAAGTAAATATTGATATCTCGAATTCAAGTTAAAATTACTTTTAAATGTTTAAAATCAATCCAATTATTCCACTTTAAATTATTAAAAATTTCGGGTCGTCACATTCCTCCCCCCTTAAAAGAATTTCGTCCCCGAAATTACTAGTTAGGAAGAATGGTACAATACCCGTTTCCCTTTTCCCAAAACCTACAATTCAACAGTTTACCAACTATCTTTTATTAAAGACCCCTTACTATTCTTACTAACCTTCCTAACTCTCCCTCCATTCCCAAAGAATACCCTTTTCCTTAATCGTTCAAATTTAAAGTTAAAACTAAATTTAGAATTATCAAATTTTCTCAAAAAAATTCTAACTCTCTAAATTTCCGAAATTTTTTGCCAGCGTCCCCTTTGCGCGGCTAGCTCGGTACAACTGCAAAAGGCCTCTACGGGCTCCCCAAATTCTGAAAAGAAAATAAAAGCCAAGTGGCTACATCAAAAACCCAATCCAATTCCATACAGAATTACAATACGTACCTTTCAGTCGGGCAATTCAAATTTATCTTTTAGAACCAAATCCAATTTCCTTTTTCCTTTATAACACCTGCATATTCTATTTACCAACAATATCCAACCGTAATCTTTCAAATCATTGTATACATTTTCTTACAGAAGCCTTCACATTACTTCTATTCATCTTAGTTTCCACCGTTTCATATGAATTCAATTTATTTTCGATTTCTAATATAGAGTTATATCTTTCATTTAAACTGATTCATATTAGTTTCATTTATTAGTTTATTTTAAGTTTCCCATTTGAAATTGTTTTGTCGTTAACCAAAATTTTCCAAAAATTTTCTAACTCCCAAAATTTCCGAAATTTTTTGGTAGAGTCTCCTTTGTACGGAGGAGCTTTTGCAATTTGACAATAGATATAAATATGTATACATCGACCCATACGGTCGGAAAAAGCAAAAACAATTCGTATTTCCTATTTTTATTGCGTAGGCGTACCTTATTTAGCAATTTAAGCAAGCAGCTTATTAATTTTTGCTATTATCGCAATCCAAACCAAACAAACAGCCCTTCAGGTACCTGTACTATCTTAATTTAAATATGTAAGTACCACATATAAAAAATTTATTAGCATCCTACTTACTTTCAATAGCTAAACACATACATTTTATAAGCAACAAGCACTAAACGCTTCCCATAAGCGATTTATATAAATTTAAAGCTAATCCAATTGCTTCCAACCAAATTTATATGCCATTTCATTCAAATTTTATGGTTTACAATGCAATAGCTTACATTTAATTCATTTTTAAGCGAAACAAGCTCATATTCACTTTAATTGCTCTAAAAATCAATTTATTTGCTTTCACTCACTTTTCTCATCCTTGCATTCAATTTACGTGATGTACAACTCACTTACTTACTTTCACTTCATTTATAATTCCAAACAAACTCATATTCCATTCAATTGATTCCAGAATCCAGTTATTTAACTTTTCTCAAACCATAGGGTTTCAATTATTTCATTTCCGTCAATCGACAATTTATCCAATGAAAATTCAACATCATTTGTTTAAACGAGTATTCATTTTAATTTATAACTACTTCAAATCAATCTCAATTCATTATATACTTAATTTTATTTCATTTTTATAATTTATTCACCAACCATTCATTGCATTTCATTTTATCTCCGCCTTGGATTCATTCAAAAATAATTTATTAAACTTGGCACATTCAATACTCGTAAATTAACAACCATTTCATTTAGCTCAACACATTCCAATCTTGTATACTACCAGCCATTCCCAAATTAATTTAAACCAAGCTTTTATTTCATGGGCTTTTATCCTTATTCGAAGCCAAGCTTCCATAAATTTTAAACTTAAGTTAATTACTTTAATTTATTCCAACATCGAACTTAAGTTTACTTCTATTTGGTTCTCATTTAATCAAATTCCATTAAATTCAGTTAGCCCATCCACTTTAATTTTAAATTTTAATTCACCTTCTCAATTTATCAAAATAATACCCAACCCATGCTTAACTCATTTATACTTCAAATTAATATGCTACCGAACTTAAGTCCAGTCTAATAATCCAATTTCAATCACATCTTTGATTTAGTTTTTATTAAATTAGACTTCATCCATTTATTATCCAACAACTTTTTAATTTACCCACTTAATTCATTATCGAATTTATTTTATTAATACAAGGTCATCCTCAATTTATTTCTACTCACCTGGGTTTTGTTTGCAACCCAAACCATTTCTATTATAATTCACTTCCACTTCATTTGACAATACTTCCATCATATCAAGTTTACTTGCAAATTACGTTAAATATTATTCAAATCACACTTGAATTTTATTTGCAACTCAAACCATCACTTTGCAATCCAACTCAATTTTATTTTTACACTATCCCTTCTTATTTAATCCATTATCAATCCCATGTCGAATTCTATTCACAATTCAAATTCATTTCCAACTTCATTATTAACTTACAATCCATTTTATTTATCCGAGTTAAATTTTATTAACATACTCAATCAAGTAATTATTTTGTTAATTAACTTACTTCCAACTTTCAAATCAATATGCGATTTTATTTCAAAGAATCGCTTCATTTAAATTTCCCGAGTCCAATTTTATATTTTATGATTCCAGTTTAAAATCCCCTTTTTACTTTAAAGTTTAGGAATGTCTTCAAATTCAGACAATACAAGTAAAATAACTTTTTATATAAATATTTCTTATAACTCGATGTCTCAACCAGTCCATCCTTGTTCTCACAGAAATTCAGTCATACGTTGATCAGGCGTAAGGCTGAAAATCTATAAGTACTTGGCAAACTCGTTTCCAACATCCAGTGAAAATACTTGGAAAATATTTTATTGAAAATATAGAAAACAATTTTGAAAATAGAGGAAATATATATATTTTTTGTTAGTGAGGATGCTCTGGAAATCATCACCCCCATTCCATGATCACAGTTACATACCAGGGTTACGTTGCAGTCACAACAAAAGTCCATGTAACTGCAGGCTCTCCGCGGCCTCTCGATTACGCCATGGAACCCACACAACATGTAACAGCCCTAGTTTTTAGATATTTATTTTATTATTAATTATTTAATTTTAAAAATGTATTTATATAAATTGTGTTTAACAATATAGTTAATTATTTAATTTGAAGATATATTTTATAAAATTGTATATGTCAATAAAATTTAATATTAACTGTAAAAAATTTAAGCTATGTTTAAACTGTAAAATTTCGCGTTTAAAAGACGCGTCAAATTTTAGGGTATAAAGCAACGTAATAAAACGTGTGTTTTTAAAATGTTATTTTACAGAAATTTTTGATATTTTTGACTGCGTCTGTTTAACGTAGTGTAAAAAATCGTGTTTCCAAATATTTTGGAGAGAAACATCAGTTAGTGATTTTATACCAAACATTATTTTATTATTCGTTAACTGACCGATTGATAAAATAAATTGTATTACATACGTTCATCCCTACATCAGTGCAAAATCAACCCCTGTGTACAAATCTTTTTGTTACCATTCACATCTAAGAAAATCAACTCTCCCTCTTTTAAATTTCCGTTTCAGTTTTGATTTTTAAGTAACGTTCAAATCCCTCTCTGATATTTTTCCTTTGCACTTATATCAGCCATCAAACTTAAATCACGCATACATTAAATCCAGTTGTGTAACTGCCTAAATCTTATATCACACTGTTTAGTTTGCAACAAATGGGATATTAAAAGTTTGCATGTCTAAAGATAAATCAACGTATGCCTTAAACCAAGCTTTTGCGTTACAGCCAAGACATATTATTGGAAGCAAATTCCAACCTTTCCCATTTTCTGCTTGCAAATGGCTCTACCTTAAATCACGCATATAACACATTTACCTTCCTATAAACTAATAGCTCTCTCTCCCTTTGACCGTGCAACAGTTTAAAACATTCAAGTGCAAGGTTAGAAATTGTTAATTATTTGAAACGGTTAACATTTACCATTCTTATGTGACATGCTAAATCAGGGGTTTCCTTAATCACGTAATATACTCATTTACACTTGCCTCCGCATGTCAGTTTTCTTTCATAAATTAATTCTTAAGTCTGGCCATTTCATTTATTTTAATCAAACTAAATAAGGGATTTAAAGCATGCTGAAATCACGCATTCATATTTACATATTTTTAAACTTTATATGTGGTGTAACTCTCGGTCCCTCCCTTTATTTCATTCCTTTTGTAACTGATGTCATAAACCACTGATTGCTCTTCCTCTGATCTTGCCACAGATCATATTTTTCCAATTTTGCAACGTCCAAATACATTTGTAAACATATTTAATACAAATCAAAATTTATTTAAAAATAAATGAATCATCACACACGTATTCATATTTACACAGTTAAAAATAAAACTGATACTTAAGAAAACAAATAAAACTGAGACGAATCAAATGCATGGTCCAAATATTTGTCAGTATAAAAATCAAGTTTTCTACTAGAAACGTTCGAACCTCTTACCTATTTTTAAAGAATAACTGATGCACTCCTTCCTTTCAGCCATGTAACTCACTGACTTTTGCATTCACACATATTTTCATACAAAGATTTAAACCACTATTTATCAACAAATCAAGGCTTGCAATTCTGGCATCTCGCATAAATTATAACTATTGATTTATCTCCTCCACTGATGTAGCTCATCAGTTACATTCAAACCACTATATATCTATCCCATTCCTTAAATCACGTAAGTAAAAGAAACTGATGCCTCAAAAATTAAGTTTTACTATATAACGTTCGAACTATGCACCTATTCATAGCCTATATACATATCAAAAGTACAATCACACATGAAAAAGCTCTTTAAAAACTGATGCGTTATCTACACTTATGATCCCCATGGAACTTCACAAACATCATCTATATTTACACCAGCTCTTTTTCCCTTCCACTATTCGCTCTGCCTTGCCTCCTTCTTGAGCCCGAGATCTATCAGGTAATAGCATTTTTTCCTTTCGTCCAGATTTGCTTCTTCTTCATTTTCTGATTTTCTTCATCACCTTGCTCGGCCTCCCCATGTTGTACGAGTTATGTCCATAATTATTGTGTGTAGATCTGTGACTTGTTGTCTAGGCTAGGAAGTTTGGCAAGTCTGCATATGATTATGATATAGATGTTATTAGTTTTAAGTTTTAAACTGGTAGGAACAGACAGTAATTGCGATTTGTTTTAAATTGGTAACCACTAATACTTTCATAACTTTGTTCTTTTTAAATTGATAATAACAGATACTATTTGGGTTGTTTTAAAATTGTCAAGAACAGATACTACTTGGTTTTGTTTTAATTCTAATAAGAACAGATACTATTTGATTTTTTTTTTTTTGTTTAAACTGTTAAGAACAAATGATATCAATTTTTGATTTAAACTGATAAGAACAGCTGCACCAAGTTTTTGTTTTTAAATTGATAAGTTGGTAAGTGCAGATGCTACTAAAATATTTTGTTTAACTAAGTAGTTGAAGTGCATAATTGTTCTTGTAATAAAGATATGTACTGAGTAATGCATGCCTCATGTTGCTCCAGTCTTCATTTCCATTTTGTTTGCCTATTTGTATTGCATTTTCTTGGCATTGACTTGTATTCAGTCACATTGCACTGTCCATGCATGATGATCCTCACTTTGCACTTTGAATTGTTGTATGCATTTGAGTTCACCCTCATTCGAATTGTTGCAGTCTTGTACAGGTATTAATAGCTTGTCCCTTATAACCTGGTTGCATTATTGATCCATTTTTTTGACAGTCTGCATTTGTTGGTTTATTTGAGTTGGGTATTTTCACTTGAATTGGTCTTGTGGCAGTTTGCATGTCAAGTTGCACACTACTGTCTTATATTACTTTGATAAAATGTGAAATGTTACATGTTGCTTCGTACCATGCTTTAGTTGTCTGCATCCCATATCTCTGCTCTTACAATATGAACAGACCCTTGAAACCATATGTTATCTTGTTGTTTGAATCATAGCTTGATGTTATATATGTATGTAGATAGTGTGTCTGCTTGTCTGCATTGAGGTTGTATTCATATATACCTGCTACTGTTGCATTATTTGCTTCACTTGAGTTTTGTAACTGTAGCCTATTGGGTTCATTTTGAAACTTTGTATTTTCAAAATTTTTGATATGTTCAGTCTTCATATCCATTCCAGTTTACATTATCTAATATGTTTCAGTTTCATATCTATATTGCATCCATAATGTTGCACTTTGGTCTGGTCATTGTTTTCCTGGGTGTTGAAGTCTTCATCTCCATTTTATGTACTGTTAGTACTTCATCCCTGTTGTGCATGTCTGCATATTTAGTAATACATGCCTGCATATTTAGTTAGTATCAGCCTGGGTAGAAATGGGGAACAACTAGGTTTTAAAAAAAAAAAAAAAAAAAAAAAAAAAAAAAAAAAAAAAAAGAGAAAAAAAAAAAAGAAAAAAAAAATCTGATGGTGAAGCTGAATTCTAGAAGTAAATATGAGTTAGAAGATAGTTGGGCAACACAAACATGGGCATCTGTAAGTATTCGGATAACAGAGAAATAGGGATAAGTGTTCACCAGTTTTGCATATGACCCGTAGATTTGACATATTTAACTCGAAGCAATATAGGTGCTGACTCGAAGCAACGACTTGCTTGGCCCGAAGCAGTTGAGTTTTTCTCAGGGTAAAAATTTTGGACACAGGGAAGTGTTATGTTCTATTCATGGCGTGAGTTTGCATGGGATACGAGTGTGCACATGTACAAAGTATAGAGTAGGAAAACTTCACCTTCTGTCAGTCAGCCTTTAGAAATTTTGTCGTAGTTTAGTGTTACCCGGTTCTCGTTTAGGGTATGTTTTGGTCACGGTACACGGTGGAGTGGTCGAGCAAAGCAAACAAACCCCGTTCTATTCTCATTTTTCTTTGATCGTAAATTTTTAAGTCACGTATTCCATAATTGAAATTTTGTTCTAGATTTGAATCTACGTCAGAAGAATTTGATCGTTATTCTCTGTCGTGCTTTATCGGTGAATCGTCGTTTTGTATTCAAATTTTCTGCAACTTTCAGGTGAGTTTTTCTCACCAGACATATGTACATATATTGTGTAAATTATCGCAAGTGTATGTGTAAACATTCTATTTAGATATTATCTGTCTGTAGTATGATGTAGAATGATGAACCCATTTAAATTGACATCTCATCAGTTATTTATCTGTTATATTATTTCTGCAGTTATATTTTTAATTGTTATTTACTGCTTAAATCACCACTGCAAGTTCCCTGTTAAATTTAGATTGTTGTGGGCTGAAATGATAGGCCTAAATGATGATTACTGTGCTATTATTATGTTAACTGTTTAACTGTTAACTTGGGATTGCGGGTTTGAAATGATAGAACCCGGGGTTTGTAAATTACGGATTGAAATGATATAAATCCGTATCACTTGACCTAGGCTAGAGAACTATATACAGGCCCGTGGTTCTTATAATATTTTCTGAAATATTTAAAATTATTTTGGAAGTTAAATATTTGATTTAATATCTTTAAAGGATTTTATATTGATTTTGAATGAGTTATAAATGTTAATAAATAAATAAATAAATATTTGAATAAAATTTTGGAATATAGCTTATTTTGGAAATTCTGGATTTTTGAAAGGATAAGATTTCAGTTAAGAAATATATATATAAGTTATATTTGGAAATATTTATTAAGTTAAACAATCTACTAAAGCATTTAAATGCTGTCTTTTGAAATTGGACTAGTTTTACCCGTAACTTTAGGTAGCATTTCCTAAGTGCTATAGAATCTGGAATTTGATTGTTTTGAAATTTAAGGAATTTGATAAATTATATTTATGTTTAAGTTTTGGAGACCTTTAAGATATGAGATTTATAACTGGATTTTTCTTAATAAATTTAAGATGAACATTCTAGTGTTAAGTAAATTTTGAAATTATTTAATGGCATAATTTTGGAGTTTTATCTATGGAATTTATGGGAATATTCAAGACGAAATAATAAACACTAATTTGTTGAAAGAAAAAAATATCCAACCTTAGTTTTGAATATTAATACTCCAATTGGATATATATATAGGAATTGAAATGGTCTTGGGAACATGAAGTGATATTTAAATTATGGTTTAAAATAAAGAAATATATTTGTAAAGCTATGTAAATTATCTTCTTTACAAAGTAACCATAAAGTTAAACCATTTATATCCAAACCATTTGTGTTTTGGGAGTTATGTTTTTTTTAAAGAAAAATTTCCAATATATTATGGTTTAAAGGTATAATTCAAATATTTGGTTTCCAGATATTATAAATTTTAAGCAGTATGGTTTTGGAAAAGAATTATATTTGAATATAACGATATCATGTTGTTTTGGGTTTTAAATGATATCGTATTTATAGTTTTGAAATGGAAATGTTTATACTGGTTTTAAAGTATAAATTGTTTTTAAATGACCACGGGTTATAATAACGATGGGTTGGCAAAGAGACCGGGATCGGATATGGACATACTCTCTGTCGATACCGAAAACCACTTTGACCAACCGTGTACGCGGTGGAGATTCCAGAATGAAGTAGGTCGGTGGTGGCGTTTCCTGTAAGGTAAATACGTGGACCCGACTCCCGTGAGTTGGCATAAGGTGGCTAAAACAGGAGCAATTCCAGGCCAATGAGGTCATTCCTCTGATCGGACGCTCCTCTTCGATATTATACTATGATTTTGGATTGATTCGGTGGCCACCTCTATATTTTGATTTTGGGGAGTTAGTCCGAGGTGGGCGGTAACTGCGGCTACGCGTTTCCACCAGCCTGGATAGCAATTGGTATATCTACCCTGGCATTGCCTAGTTGTGCCGTGTCATCTACCATACCGAGCCTTGTACGAGTTTAGATTTCTCCCGTAGCCCGTGTGGTATCCTCTAGTTGCTTCCCGATCAGGAGGAGCTATGATATTGGATGGACTACTGGGACTATTACGTGTTAAGGTGGAAAATGTAAAGCCTTAATGCTATTTAAAAGTATGTTTATTTTATAAATAGACACTATTATAATAGCGCAATATACTACATAGTAAATAGTTTGACGGATCCTTAGAGGATGGGCGGTCCCAAGCATCCTTTAAGTTACTTGCTCTATATTACAGTACACTTGAATTAGCTTACATTATATAAGTATGTATGTCCTGACTCGAGTGTTATGTTTTATTTTTCGCTCGGGTCAGCCTGAGTTGCAGCTTCAATTTCTTCTCCGTAGCTAGGACACTCAGTAGATCATTCGCGCTGCTGGAAGTTGTTTCAGCCTTTATCTTTTCTGGAATTCAAGACTTTGAAGACTCTATCTCTATTTATGTCTTAAAATTTGTATTGAGGATTATAGACAATGTAAGTTCTGTTTTGTTGAAGTTATATCAGTGGCTTCATGAACCACTAAATTTTTAATTTCCGCTGCGAGATTCTGATATCTGTGTATGTGATTCTGTGATCTATTTATTGTATATTCTGAGTTTTGCCAAATTTATTCTACAACGCAGTATTTTGAACAATTCAAGTCCGACAATGTGCGGATGCGAATGGTTGAAAATATTGGGTCGTTACATTTGGTATCAGAGCTTTGGTTCTAGGCAAAACTTAGAATGTATGGTAAATTTGATTTACAGAATCACGTTCATTCGAGATTGAACCACTCTCTTTTCGAATTTTGGAACATTCCCTACGGTTCCAAAGCTCATTCGTATCCCTCACTTTTTCATCTGCTTTAGATTCTGGAGTATCTCATAACTCCACTTCGGATGATCTTTATTGTAAATTGGCGGTCTCGCCATTATTCTAATAAAGGGGTGAAACTCCTTTACCATTAGCATTGATTCACCGGAGATTTATATTTATCCTCGGTTTATATGCTAGTATCTTTGGTTATTCCAAATTCTATCTCTTCGGATCAAATGTAGATTTACCCCAACCACATCGATCCGATTCTTTAAGTCCCGGTTGACCCGGTCAAGGTTGTCCGCGATTATATAGACTTACCCAGTTTCCTTATTCTGATTTTTAATCACCGGATTTTCTGATTTCAACTCATCTTGAATTCTATTTGATTTGAGTTCATCAAAAATTTGAATCACTATCCTTGACTTGAAAGTTTTATTTCTGTATTTGAAAATAAAATCTAATATATATATAAGTATAATTTTCAGAACTCTATAATTAATTTGACTAGTTGTCAAGAGATAATAGTTTTGATTTTATTTATGAGTTTGTAAGCCATGTGTTTTGTCATATATAAATAATTGAACTATAAAACAATGGTTACAAATAGAAATGAAGTTAAAACTAGAACTTGAGAATTAAACTTCCGATGATTTCAAACCTTGTATTTAAAGTTTAAAAGGATATAATAAGTATTTTCGAATAGAAATTTGTTTCCGAAATTTTTTAAAATCTAGTGCTTTTCTCTTTGTCGCTGGAAAATAATTTCGGTGATGACTGCAGCATCATCGACTTTCATTTTCGAGTTTCGAAGTGAAGGGACCACCCTGTAGTCTGGCTACAGTGTACCTTGAGATTTTTGATTTGAATTTCTAAAGTATGACTTAATATATATAATTTAAATTTGATTTGACATATTAGGTATATATATTTAGTTATCTCTAAATGGTTTGAAGGGAATCAGGAATTTAATTCTTAAAGTTATCTTGAGGAAGGAAAATAAATATAATAACAAAAATTTGAATAAAAAGGTTCCAATTGGAGATAATTAAATTGAAAGTTTTATTTGTATAACACCCAATTTCATTTAATATAACTTACCTTGATTTTCAAAAGTTAACATGTAATTGGATAATATACAATATAAAAGGATTTTATGAGTGGTTATAATAAATATTATACACTTAAATTTTAGTTATAAAAGATTAATGGGGATAAATAAGGAAAAGGAATTTAAGGAATTTTATTCAAATGTCTTAATAATCAAATTAATTTAATATGGAGCCGTAAATCTAACCAAGAGATTTTAATAAAAGGTTATTTCCTGAAATGAATATGTTTGTGTAATAAACAAGGTATCTTTGAATAAGGAAAATATATTTGAAAGGGATATTTTTGGAGTAAGGATTATATATCTTCAAATCATAGTTTAATTGATGTCTAAATAAATAGTTAAGACGTATTCTAATATCACTAAATTTTGATAATTGAGAATTGGTTTTCAAATGGAAATTCAAGGGTAACTTATTGAAGGAATATCTTATTTATAAGATAAGTATTTTTAATAAAGTGTTAGGTTATTTGTTAAAATTCAGAGTTAAGTACATAATAAACTGATTAGGAATACTATTATATCTACTATAGCATATTATCAGTGCTGCTATTCTAAAAATATAATGTTTGAAAATTTATAATTGAATAAATGAAGATTATTTTAAAAGGGTTATGATTTTAGTAGTATGATTTCCAAATGATAATATCTATAAATCGTAATGATTTCCAAAATATTATGATCTCAAATTTATTATCTTATTTTGTTTTGAACTATCTTTAAATGTCCTTGGTTCCTTATCTGCTACGGATTGGGATGCTATCGCTTATACCAGTCTATTTAGAAATCTTTCTATAATCTTTGAGATCTTTGTTACTCATCGGGACCTGAGCACCGCTGAGCACCCATAGACTGACAGTCAAACTGAAGGGGTAAAACCAATTCTAGAGAACCTTCTTCGTGCTTCAAATCCGGAACTATCCGTTTAAGATTCTTGTCTATCTAGCTTATCTTCTTTGTTTCTCTTCTTTCGTTCCTTTTCGAGGACGAAAAGTTCTTAAGTGGGGGAGAGTGTAACAGCCCTAGTTTTTAGATATTTATTTTATTATTAATTATTTAATTTTAAAAATGTATTTATATAAATTGTGTTTAACAATATAGTTAATTATTTAATTTGAAGATATATTTTATAAAATTGTATATGTCAATAAAATTTAATATTAACTGTAAAAAATTTAAGCTATGTTTAAACTGTAAAATTTCGCGTTTAAAAGACGCGTCAAATTTTAGGGTATAAAAATAACGTAATAAAACGTGTGTTTTTAAAATGTTATTTTACAGAAATTTTTGATATTTTTGACTGCGTCTGTTTAACGTAGTGTAAAAAATCGTGTTTCCAAATATTTTGGAGAGAAACATCAGTTAGTGATTTTATACCAAACATTATTTTATTATTCGTTAACTGACCGATTGATAAAATAAATTGTATTACATACGTTCATCCCTACATCAGTGCAAAATCAACCCCTGTGTACAAATCTTTTTGTTACCATTCACATCTAAGAAAATCAACTCTCCCTCTTTTAAATTTCCGTTTCAGTTTTGATTTTTAAGTAACGTTCAAATCCCTCTCTGATATTTTTCCTTTGCACTTATATCAGCCATCAAACTTAAATCACGCATACATTAAATCCAGTTGTGTAACTGCCTAAATCTTATATCACACTGTTTAGTTTGCAACAAATGGGATATTAAAAGTTTGCATGTCTAAAGATAAATCAACGTATGCCTTAAACCAAGCTTTTGCGTTACAGCCAAGACATATTATTGGAAGCAAATTCCAACCTTTCCCATTTTCTGCTTGCAAATGGCTCTACCTTAAATCACGCATATAACACATTTACCTTCCTATAAACTAATAGCTCTCTCTCCCTTTGACCGTGCAACAGTTTAAAACATTCAAGTGCAAGGTTAGAAATTGTTAATTATTTGAAACGGTTAACATTTACCATTCTTATGTGACATGCTAAATCAGGGGTTTCCTTAATCACGTAATATACTCATTTACACTTGCCTCCGCATGTCAGTTTTCTTTCATAAATTAATTCTTAAGTCTGGCCATTTCATTTATTTTAATCAAACTAAATAAGGGATTTAAAGCATGCTGAAATCACGCATTCATATTTACATATTTTTAAACTTTATATGTGGTGTAACTCTCGGTCCCTCCCTTTATTTCATTCCTTTTGTAACTGATGTCATAAACCACTGATTGCTCTTCCTCTGATCTTGCCACAGATCATATTTTTCCAATTTTGCAACGTCCAAATACATTTGTAAACATATTTAATACAAATCAAAATTTATTTAAAAATAAATGAATCATCACACACGTATTCATATTTACACAGTTAAAAATAAAACTGATACTTAAGAAAACAAATAAAACTGAGACGAATCAAATGCATGGTCCAAATATTTGTCAGTATAAAAATCAAGTTTTCTACTAGAAACGTTCGAACCTCTTACCTATTTTTAAAGAATAACTGATGCACTCCTTCCTTTCAGCCATGTAACTCACTGACTTTTGCATTCACACATATTTTCATACAAAGATTTAAACCACTATTTATCAACAAATCAAGGCTTGCAATTCTGGCATCTCGCATAAATTATAACTATTGATTTATCTCCTCCACTGATGTAGCTCATCAGTTACATTCAAACCACTATATATCTATCCCATTCCTTAAATCACGTAAGTAAAAGAAACTGATGCCTCAAAAATTAAGTTTTACTATATAACGTTCGAACTATGCACCTATTCATAGCCTATATACATATCAAAAGTACAATCACACATGAAAAAGCTCTTTAAAAACTGATGCGTTATCTACACTTATGATCCCCATGGAACTTCACAAACATCATCTATATTTACACCAGCTCTTTTTCCCTTCCACTATTCGCTCTGCCTTGCCTCCTTCTTGAGCCCGAGATCTATCAGGTAATAGCATTTTTTCCTTTCGTCCAGATTTGCTTCTTCTTCATTTTCTGATTTTCTTCATCACCTTGCTCGGCCTCCCCATGTTGTACGAGTTATGTCCATAATTATTGTGTGTAGATCTGTGACTTGTTGTCTAGGCTAGGAAGTTTGGCAAGTCTGCATATGATTATGATATAGATGTTATTAGTTTTAAGTTTTAAACTGGTAGGAACAGACAGTAATTGCGATTTGTTTTAAATTGGTAACCACTAATACTTTCATAACTTTGTTCTTTTTAAATTGATAATAACAGATACTATTTGGGTTGTTTTAAAATTGTCAAGAACAGATACTACTTGGTTTTGTTTTAATTCTAATAAGAACAGATACTATTTGATTTTTTTTTTTTTGTTTAAACTGTTAAGAACAAATGATATCAATTTTTGATTTAAACTGATAAGAACAGCTGCACCAAGTTTTTGTTTTTAAATTGATAAGTTGGTAAGTGCAGATGCTACTAAAATATTTTGTTTAACTAAGTAGTTGAAGTGCATAATTGTTCTTGTAATAAAGATATGTACTGAGTAATGCATGCCTCATGTTGCTCCAGTCTTCATTTCCATTTTGTTTGCCTATTTGTATTGCATTTTCTTGGCATTGACTTGTATTCAGTCACATTGCACTGTCCATGCATGATGATCCTCACTTTGCACTTTGAATTGTTGTATGCATTTGAGTTCACCCTCATTCGAATTGTTGCAGTCTTGTACAGGTATTAATAGCTTGTCCCTTATAACCTGGTTGCATTATTGATCCATTTTTTTGACAGTCTGCATTTGTTGGTTTATTTGAGTTGGGTATTTTCACTTGAATTGGTCTTGTGGCAGTTTGCATGTCAAGTTGCACACTACTGTCTTATATTACTTTGATAAAATGTGAAATGTTACATGTTGCTTCGTACCATGCTTTAGTTGTCTGCATCCCATATCTCTGCTCTTACAATATGAACAGACCCTTGAAACCATATGTTATCTTGTTGTTTGAATCATAGCTTGATGTTATATATGTATGTAGATAGTGTGTCTGCTTGTCTGCATTGAGGTTGTATTCATATATACCTGCTACTGTTGCATTATTTGCTTCACTTGAGTTTTGTAACTGTAGCCTATTGGGTTCATTTTGAAACTTTGTATTTTCAAAATTTTTGATATGTTCAGTCTTCATATCCATTCCAGTTTACATTATCTAATATGTTTCAGTTTCATATCTATATTGCATCCATAATGTTGCACTTTGGTCTGGTCATTGTTTTCCTGGGTGTTGAAGTCTTCATCTCCATTTTATGTACTGTTAGTACTTCATCCCTGTTGTGCATGTCTGCATATTTAGTAATACATGCCTGCATATTTAGTTAGTATCAGCCTGGGTAGAAATGGGGAACAACTAGGTTTTTAAAAAAAAAAAAAAAAAAAAAAAAAAGAAAAAAAAAAAGAGAAAAAAAAAAAAGAAAAAAAAAATCTGATGGTGAAGCTGAATTCTAGAAGTAAATATGAGTTAGAAGATAGTTGGGCAACACAAACATGGGCATCTGTAAGTATTCGGATAACAGAGAAATAGGGATAAGTGTTCACCAGTTTTGCATATGACCCGTAGATTTGACATATTTAACTCGAAGCAATATAGGTGCTGACTCGAAGCAACGACTTGCTTGGCCCGAAGCAGTTGAGTTTTTCTCAGGGTAAAAATTTTGGACACAGGGAAGTGTTATGTTCTATTCATGGCGTGAGTTTGCATGGGATACGAGTGTGCACATGTACAAAGTATAGAGTAGGAAAACTTCACCTTCTGTCAGTCAGCCTTTAGAAATTTTGTCGTAGTTTAGTGTTACCCGGTTCTCGTTTAGGGTATGTTTTGGTCACGGTACACGGTGGAGTGGTCGAGCAAAGCAAACAAACCCCGTTCTATTCTCATTTTTCTTTGATCGTAAATTTTTAAGTCACGTATTCCATAATTGAAATTTTGTTCTAGATTTGAATCTACGTCAGAAGAATTTGATCGTTATTCTCTGTCGTGCTTTATCGGTGAATCGTCGTTTTGTATTCAAATTTTCTGCAACTTTCAGGTGAGTTTTTCTCACCAGACATATGTACATATATTGTGTAAATTATCGCAAGTGTATGTGTAAACATTCTATTTAGATATTATCTGTCTGTAGTATGATGTAGAATGATGAACCCATTTAAATTGACATCTCATCAGTTATTTATCTGTTATATTATTTCTGCAGTTATATTTTTAATTGTTATTTACTGCTTAAATCACCACTGCAAGTTCCCTGTTAAATTTAGATTGTTGTGGGCTGAAATGATAGGCCTAAATGATGATTACTGTGCTATTATTATGTTAACTGTTTAACTGTTAACTTGGGATTGCGGGTTTGAAATGATAGAACCCGGGGTTTGTAAATTACGGATTGAAATGATATAAATCCGTATCACTTGACCTAGGCTAGAGAACTATATACAGGCCCGTGGTTCTTATAATATTATCTGAAATATTTAAAATTATTTTGGAAGTTAAATATTTGATTTAATATCTTTAAAGGATTTTATATTGATTTTGAATGAGTTATAAATGTTAATAAATAAATAAATAAATATTTGAATAAAATTTTGGAATATAGCTTATTTTGGAAATTCTGGATTTTTGAAAGGATAAGATTTCAGTTAAGAAATATATATATAAGTTATATTTGGAAATATTTATTAAGTTAAACAATCTACTAAAGCATTTAAATGCTGTCTTTTGAAATTGGACTAGTTTTACCCGTAACTTTAGGTAGCATTTCCTAAGTGCTATAGAATCTGGAATTTGATTGTTTTGAAATTTAAGGAATTTGATAAATTATATTTATGTTTAAGTTTTGGAGACCTTTAAGATATGAGATTTATAACTGGATTTTTCTTAATAAATTTAAGATGAACATTCTAGTGTTAAGTAAATTTTGAAATTATTTAATGGCATAATTTTGGAGTTTTATCTATGGAATTTATGGGAATATTCAAGACGAAATAATAAACACTAATTTGTTGAAAGAAAAAAATATCCAACCTTAGTTTTGAATATTAATACTCCAATTGGATATATATATAGGAATTGAAATGGTCTTGGGAACATGAAGTGATATTTAAATTATGGTTTAAAATAAAGAAATATATTTGTAAAGCTATGTAAATTATCTTCTTTACAAAGTAACCATAAAGTTAAACCATTTATATCCAAACCATTTGTGTTTTGGGAGTTATGTTTTTTTTAAAGAAAAATTTCCAATATATTATGGTTTAAAGGTATAATTCAAATATTTGGTTTCCAGATATTATAAATTTTAAGCAGTATGGTTTTGGAAAAGAATTATATTTGAATATAACGATATCATGTTGTTTTGGGTTTTAAATGATATCGTATTTATAGTTTTGAAATGGAAATGTTTATACTGGTTTTAAAGTATAAATTGTTTTTAAATGACCACGGGTTATAATAACGATGGGTTGGCAAAGAGACCGGGATCGGATATGGACATACTCTCTGTCGATACCGAAAACCACTTTGACCAACCGTGTACGCGGTGGAGATTCCAGAATGAAGTAGGTCGGTGGTGGCGTTTCCTGTAAGGTAAATACGTGGACCCGACTCCCGTGAGTTGGCATAAGGTGGCTAAAACAGGAGCAATTCCAGGCCAATGAGGTCATTCCTCTGATCGGACGCTCCTCTTCGATATTATACTATGATTTTGGATTGATTCGGTGGCCACCTCTATATTTTGATTTTGGGGAGTTAGTCCGAGGTGGGCGGTAACTGCGGCTACGCGTTTCCACCAGCCTGGATAGCAATTGGTATATCTACCCTGGCATTGCCTAGTTGTGCCGTGTCATCTACCATACCGAGCCTTGTACGAGTTTAGATTTCTCCCGTAGCCCGTGTGGTATCCTCTAGTTGCTTCCCGATCAGGAGGAGCTATGATATTGGATGGACTACTGGGACTATTACGTGTTAAGGTGGAAAATGTAAAGCCTTAATGCTATTTAAAAGTATGTTTATTTTATAAATAGACACTATTATAATAGCGCAATATACTACATAGTAAATAGTTTGACGGATCCTTAGAGGATGGGCGGTCCCAAGCATCCTTTAAGTTACTTGCTCTATATTACAGTACACTTGAATTAGCTTACATTATATAAGTATGTATGTCCTGACTCGAGTGTTATGTTTTATTTTTCGCTCGGGTCAGCCTGAGTTGCAGCTTCAATTTCTTCTCCGTAGCTAGGACACTCAGTAGATCATTCGCGCTGCTGGAAGTTGTTTCAGCCTTTATCTTTTCTGGAATTCAAGACTTTGAAGACTCTATCTCTATTTATGTCTTAAAATTTGTATTGAGGATTATAGACAATGTAAGTTCTGTTTTGTTGAAGTTATATCAGTGGCTTCATGAACCACTAAATTTTTAATTTCCGCTGCGAGATTCTGATATCTGTGTATGTGATTCTGTGATCTATTTATTGTATATTCTGAGTTTTGCCAAATTTATTCTACAACGCAGTATTTTGAACAATTCAAGTCCGACAATGTGCGGATGCGAATGGTTGAAAATATTGGGTCGTTACACAACAGATCACAGTTACATCCAGGGTTACGTTGCAGTCACAACAAAAGTCCATGTAACTGCTGGCTCTCCGCGGCCTCTGATCTCGCTATCAAAATGAAACTTCTCCACTCTTACATAGGTCGCAGTCCACCGAGATAAACTCAAACGCAGACTGTTGGCTCTCAGCGGCACACACGACTTTCGCTATGTTATACCATAGGTCGCAGTCTACCGATATAGAATCAAACGTAAACTGCTGGCTCTCCGCGGCACACACGGCTTCCGCTATGGTATACACTACTCATAATCCCCAGGAACTAGTTTTGTCTGGACTCCTCACAGGATCAACTTTAGAACCCCCCCTTGGGGCTCAAGGCAGCACCACCCGGTGGCACTCCTGGGAAGTCCATTTCAAGGGAGCGCCTTTTTCCCCAGAGCCATCATCAAAACACTTTATACTATACATATATAGTATCTTTAAAATCATACACCTAGTATGAATTTTATCAAAGCTCCTTTATACAAAATCGATTATCCCAAATCGATAATTCTCAAAATAGGCTTTCCAAATTTCAATTTTGATTTTACCCAAAAATCAAAAGCCTTTCCAAATCCAAAGGTTCCCAAAACCTTTTTAAACTCCTCATAAGATCCTTTATATGTATATACAGATATATATAACTTTGTTTACTCAAAATCAAATATTCAAATTTGATTACTCTTTCCAATATCAATTTCTTTAATCCCTATTTGGATTATAACTTCAATCCTTATCTCAGTTGGGAATTTAACCAGTAACAGTTTGAACTCGGGCCAGTTTATTTCTTTAGAAAATAGCTTAAAATTTTTAAAATAGATAAGTAGTTAAAAAATAATAATTAATAATTTGCAAAATAGCTGTAATATAGTTGACTACCTGTAAAATAGTTGGAAAATAGTTAAATAGTTATTGAAATCTTAGATAATTGCAAAATAGTTGTAAAATAGAAATTAATTCGTAATTTAGTTGAAAATTAGTAATTAGTTTATAAAATAATTGAAAATGGTTAAATAGCTTCAAAAATAATCGTAAAACAAGTATATAAAATAATTTGGCTTTAAGAAAGAAAGGTTGTATATATTTAATAGCTTAGAAAAATAAGTTATATTAAAACAATTTATATTGAAAATAATCCAGAGCCAACTGTTCATTTCCCCAACAATTCAATTTAAATCTCCATTTAAATTGACTCAATTCCAATTCAAATAACTCCAAATTCCATTGGACTTGATTAATTTCCAATTCAAGTTGAATCAATCTTGATTCCTTCCCCAATTTAAATCAAATTCTAGTTGATTTTAATCCTGTTCAATTTTAATTATAATTTCATATTATTCCAATCAAGTTGAATTATTATCAATTTGATTTCAGAATCCAAATCACTTCAATCTAATCCAATCCAATTACTTCAACCCAAATTAAATGTTGATCTAATTTAATTTCAATCTTGAATTTTAAACTACCTCGAATTACATAAATTCGAGTTAAATTCTCAAAGGTTGATTATACTTTTTAAACCAAAGTAACTTTTATTTAAAGTTTTTAAACAATCTCAAATTTCTGAGTCCAATTCTTCATTTCAACTTATCTCTACATATAATTTTTTTTTAATTCCGTAAACATTTTATCAAGATTGCAGAATTTAAACAAATTTCCAAATTTCAATATCACCTTAGAATTTAACTATATCCAAAATTCTTTGGCGAATTCAATTATCCCTTTGAATTTCAAAACCAAACCCAATTCACAAACAATCCCAATTTAAAACAATTTGGTAGCAATTTCTCTTTTAGAAACTCGAAAATGAACATCGATGATGCTGCAGTCATCACCGACTTTATTTTCCAGTGACCAAAAGAGTTCAATGCTTTTATCTGTCTAAAAACACTTCCAAATATTTTTGATTTCAAATCTCCCAGATTTCAAATTCACATAATTTTTTTTTTTTGAAATAATACTATTGTTTTTTCCAAAACCTTTGGAAACCACTTCCAAGTATTTTTGAACTTATTCGTCTTCAATCCCAAATTCAATTAATTCAAATCGGGTTCAATTTGAATGAATTCAATTCCAACTTCAAATGTAAATCATCTCGAATTATATAAATTCAAGTGAAATTCTCAAGGATTGCTTTAACCCTTTTTAAACCAAATTAACTTTGTTTATTTTAAATTTTTAAAAAATTTAATTTCTGAGTTCTAATCCCAGAATTTCATTTTTAGTGAATTAAATTTTAATTTGGTTGTATTTCTGTTATCTCCTTATTTAATTCCAATTCAAGATTTCAATTTGATTTTATTGTATTACTTCTAAATTTTAATTCCAGTAATTTAACAACCAATCACCTTAATATTTATTAGAAGGAAATATTGCTTTATATATCAAAATATACTTTTATATAAAATCATTTAAAATCTTTATAAGAAAATAACAAGTACGCTCTCATATATACATGCTCAACCCATTCTAGAGTACTACAGACTCTATTTAATGAGTAATTCCCGCCAGAACCAAGGTTCTCGCTTAACCTTCAGCTCTGATACCAACTGTAACGACCCGGAATTTTCGAACCCGAAAATTTCAGATAGTTATGAAAAAGAAGAAAGAGGTAGAAGAAGAAGAACAGAAACATCAACAACTCACATTCGCAGCGGATAAAATAATAATAAATAATAGTTTACAGAAAAATACTATATCTGTTGATTACATTTAATATACATCAGAGTTTCACACATATATACAATCACTGAATATATACAATATTCATGTCTCATATACACAGCAATATAATACAGCAGAAATATTTTATACGCTATAGCCTTCCAGCTCGTCTCCTGGGCTCCAGAACGTACCTACCTGAAAATATGTAATACTCGGTCTGACCCAAGCATTACATCACAGTAACACCCGGGTCAGGCTGGAAACCAGCGTGAGTAAACTCAACTAACATAGAATATAAATCTTACAACTCAAATAAAACCCGGGTAACTTTTATTAATTCTCAAAGCCACATTTTATTTTAGACAACACTTATTCCACATATAAGTTTCTAAATACCAAAGATTTAGATTTTTAAATAGTCCAATTCCTCAAATTCACTTATTCCAGCCCATAGATTTTACATATCAATCTATAACATTCGAAGTGGTTTTCGGGTATTTGCCCAATACCCGATCGCGGTCTCTTCGAATCTCATACCATCCTATTCCAAGTTATCAAATGAAATACACATCATTTTATATCGAAGTTATCAACTTTCCCAATCATACAATACCATTCAATCATCCATAAACAAATTTGATCATTCCCAAATTAATTCCCTCAATTCTAATTGGATTTTCAATTCTCAATTCTTTGATTCTTTCATTTAACATTAATTAATTCCAAATAAATTAATTAGTCAACTCTTCATTATCCCTCTTTAATTAACCACACTGGATTAATTATTTTTAATTACATTCGAGTAATTAACTTACATTAACTTCATAATATTAGTTAGTCTCAACAAAGATCATTAAGCAATCTTAATTACTCCATGAATTAATTAATTATTTAATCGCATTAATCCTTAATTACTTATACTAATTAACTCTCATGAGTCACTTATTCAAATTGATTCATCTTAATTAATTGATTCTTCACTTATAATGTTAATTGTATTAATTAAAAAAAATTCCAATTATATTTTAATTTGTTTCAATTTTAACTAATTACTTAATCCAACCACAGTATTAATCACTTTCAATTAATCTCAACCTGTAATTGACTATTCCCTTTTATTTAATAAATTTATTACTCCTTTATTTAACTATCTTAATTTTTATCTTTATTTTTTTTTCATTTAATTTAACCCTAATAACTTAATAAATTAATTAATCCATATAATTAATTAATCAACTTATTTATTTAACCCTTTATTTACCTTAACAATTTAACGAATTTTTGATCATTATTATTTTAATTAACTTTAAGATAAAAGAAATCATTTTATACTGATTTACTGATCATTCTCAAGCACCTATAAAATGTTTTCTTCCAAATTCATTTTTAAACCTAAAATTTGTTTCCATTCAAAACAACAAAGATAGATAACAGCAACCCAATAACTGAAACATTCACAAATTCATAACAGCAACTCAGATCGAAGATTACTCACCCACCAGCTGTCGACAACCTCCTCGGATGCATGCTACGATCCAACGACCCAACTACTCCATCACGCTGCCACATCCAAGCCCTCAACAAAGCACCTCAGAACCCACCTTGAATAGCCGTGACTCTTGCCTCGAGACCCAAGCTCAACGCCATCGCACTCGAAACCGAACGCCTCGCCTCGTTCGCATCACGAACGCAGCCCTAGCCTTGACAAAATCGAGCTTCGACCCCTCCCTCATCGCTGCCTCGCGACCATCAACGTCGTTTCTTCCCTAAGACTTAAGCTCGGGCCTGAGGCACGCAAGCTCCCACTCTCGCGATCGCCGAACAAACCCAACCCTAGATCCGCCCAATTGAACGCGACAGTGTTCGCCGCGACAGCCGTTGATTTAATTTTTTTTCTTCTTTCGATTTCTATTGATTATAAGAATGGAGACTTCGGCCATGATTTAATTACAAATTTTAATTTTTTTCTTCAAGCGTTCGATTCTGTTGAAGGTTAGAGGGGAAACGTGTGATAAATATTGATTTGGGTCACTTCCTGAATACGCTAATTTACTAAAAATATCTCTGACATGTTGATTAATTTTTTTTAATTTTTTTTTTAATTACAAAACTTCCAAAACGCCTCGTTAATTGCCATTTAAAATTTTGAACTCCTCTTAAGGAATGCCGTGAGGCAATTATAAAGCTTTACCCGTATTCCGAACACAATGGAACGTGTTTTGGAGGCTAATTTGATCGTATGCGCGAGTTACGGAAGTAAACGATCAATTTTAAATTAAATCGATTAAAATTGTTTGTCTGCGTTTCGAGATGCTAGGGTCAAACAACAACTCCGATTGCTACGAAAATTGAAATCCGATAATAACTAACTATTACGGATCCAATGGAACTGGTTTCGTCGAATTCCGAGACTGTGTTCCGGAAGGCTATTTTTAAATATCGATTTAAACGATAAAATTTCAAAACTGAACAAATCACCTTCAATTTAAATTTCATCCATTCTATTATGTTCAGTATCATCATTAAAATTTTTACAAGCCTTCAAATTATTTTAAACAGGCTTAGAATTCCACATTCAACATCTTACCCAATTTCGAATTATATAATTCGATAATTTAATCATAAAGTAAATATTGATATCTCGAATTCAAGTTAAAATTACTACTAAATGTTTAAAATCAGTCTAATTATTCCATTTTAAATTATTAAAAATTTCGGGTCGTCACACCATACAATCATAGCAGTGGAATATATATATATATATATATATATATATATATATATATATATAATACGTCTCGGACTCCAGCTCCTCTGCTGCTCCAAAGCATCATGTCCTGTACATATAATACTCGGTCTGACCCGAGCATTATAATGAAATAACACCCGAGTCAGTCTGGAATACCAGTTTATTATAATACATCCAAATTGATTATTAAAGTTTTAAAAATCCTTTTGAAAACAAAAGCATCTCGTAAGACCACGCCACAAATAAACATGTCAGGTTTTTACCTTACGATAGCTAAAACACTTTTTATAGAAATCCTCTGATATTATAATAGGGTCTATTTACAAATACTTATAAAATAGCTGAAATTGTTACACGATTAAATTCCAGCTACTAGCCACAAAGTGGGTAGTACAAACAAAACTCGTACAAGACACGTAGGGAGAATGGATTTCCAACAATGAATAGGCACTGGGGTACCACCTGTCACAGTACGGGGCCTAGATCACCGTACCGAGGACCACTCCCGATCCCCTGCAACACAAGGTCGGACCCATCCCTTACTGGACAGTTCCGAATAAGACCACCCCGCGGTTGGGATCTGCAACCGCACCACTAAGCCGAAATAAAAGGGACATCTAGACAGGGATGACCTTACTCTCCAGTCGGGGCTACCCACGAAGCCTTGCTGCATATCCCCTGATTTTCAATCATTCCCATTTGATGAGGCTTGAGGCTAAGCGTTACCTTTTAGAACGTTTCACTTAGAATGCCCATCGCCCACCTGACGATGTTCCGAAAGCATTCGTCCATACAAGTCCGTCCCGGGTTCGAACGGAACCGAAGGCACTATTCCTACTACATCCATTTTGGAAATATCCTCAGGATTAGTAGCGACTAGCTCTTACACTTCACTGCTCCATCTTCGACTACGAACACGTTTTTCCACAAAACGTACAAACCGGATCGAAGTGGTTTTCGAGAAATAAATCTCGATCTCGGTCTCTTCGAAACGATCAACGCATTTGTCCAATATTGATAGTCGGTGATTTAACTATCAATTAACATTCACAAACATCCATCACACAATAAATAATTCCCGCATTATCTATTTGACTCAATATCTCTTACAACATATATCTTCAAATTTTCAAGCTCATTTGAAAGCAATTTCCAAATCTCTTCCTTTACAAGGTAAATTCTTTACCATTTATTCCCATTGGGAATAACCAAGTTCAAACAATTTAGAATTAAAACCAATTTAAATCACTTTATTCTTCAATATACTTTAAATATATAAATTTACTTCTACTTATTTTTTTTTCAAAAATATAATTTCAAATATGTAAAATAAAACTATTTATTAAACAGGAGTTTTGTTAACTAAATTTAAAAATAGTGCTTTTAAAGGTTTAGTGCTATGTTTCAAATAACTTAAATCATCTATCCTTTAAATAAATCCATTTATCAAATAAAATACTAATAATATTCTTAAATCATTATATTATAGCTAAACTTATTACTTACCTTTAAATAAGAATTTCTTAAAAATGCTTCCTTAAAACAAATTAAACTTAACTTTTCAAACCTGATTTAAATCACGAACTCAGTTTTTCCCAGAGAAACATTTCCATTGAAAACAACCCGAATAATCTTCCATATAGATCCCGCCCGATCTATCCCAACCCAAATTTACGTTAGTTATCGTAAATTATTTCCAAGCTTAAAATAAACTCCTTTTGAAGTTTAAACACCCTTTTTCCATTCCCGAAAATTCCATTTTCAAAGTATAAGTTTCAAACATTTTTAAATAAAACATTTGAGAATTTATTACTGGAAAATAATACTTATGGATTTCTTAACTAAATTCCAAGGGTGAAAATGCATTTCAAAAATATTGATTTACATTTATAATTATTAATTTATATTTAGAAGCTTCGTTGAAAACATGTTTTAATTTTTTGGTAAACTCTATTCATTATCGAAATAACCCATCATTATTTTAACACTTTATATCCCCTTATAGAATTTCTCACCCAAATCCATACTTTGCATTTTTCAACTAATAATTTTCCCGCTTTCTTTAAAATTCCCATTTACAAATTTCATTCTTCATCCGAACCAAATCCAAATTTTATTTCTTTAAATTCGTTATATAACAATTTCTTTTATTTCTTAAATCCTAATTAAATCCATTTATAATTTCTGGGTTTATATTTATTTTAACAATTTCACAGCACAATTTAATTTCAGATTTATCAATCACAACATATAAACAAATTGCATTATCAATTATAAAAATAATCACTATATTGAGGAATCCAGTTGGATCCCTCCAACCTGTTTTCCCTGCATCCACAAATATTAGCACATCACATATATAAATATCATTTCAGACTGATACAACATCTATGTTCAACCAATCACACAGATATTTAAATATTAACTATTTAAATTAACTAGCATCCAAATGTGAGTGAGAATAACTCACCTTGAGTTTCGGCGAGAGTTCGAAATTTAAATTAAACCGAACGACGTTCGATTTAACTCAAATTTCTACTTGCCCGGAATAATTCCCGAACTGCCCCACTGCGTAGATCGCGTCTCTGCAGTTCCGGTGCCGTGAATTTCGTACGAATCTGATGTCATACGAAAAAGTTATTCAAATTTAAAGATTTGAATTTAAATTTAAAACAATTTCTTTTATTTTATTATTAATTTACCCAAAACGAATGACAGCCGCACAAACAAAATCGAGGCCGAAGCCATCTTCATCTCCAACACGCGAACAGGAAAAATACGAACCCATATCACCCATTTAGGGTTTGTAACCGCACCTCCTTCCCTCGACTATTCAACGATCAGAACCACCGTTACGAAGCCCATGGCCGCCTCCACCCCCACTCCAAATGCGGCGAAGCTCGGTAAACAAGGGACGTTGCAAATCGTGTACGAACGGCCCACTTCATCACGCGATTTTGACCACCACGCCACACGAAAATCGATCTCCTCCGTACAACTCGAAGAACCCAATGGCCTCTCCACTTTTTCGGTTGAAACCTTTTGCTAAAAGCGAGCGGATGGAGAGAAAACGAGGAGGAAGTGAGGTTGATTTTCGGCCATGAAATAAAACAGAGGCGGCGGCTGCTAAGAACTAGGGTTTCGGCCCAAATTATAAATATATATAAACGTTTATTAATATTATTTTAATATTAAATCCATTATAAAGCGACTTTTACAAACGAACTCCATATCATACGTGCCGACAGGCGTTCCTAGGGTTTTTCCGCGTTCCGGACACAATGAAACGGGTTTCGTAAGCTAATTCGGTCATACGTGTGAGTTACGGAATTAAACGATCAATTTTAAATTAAACCGATTAAAACAATTTCGATGCGTTTCGAGCTGCCACGGTCAGACGAAAACTCCGATTGCTACGAAAATTGAAATCCGATTATAGCTAACTATTACAGATCCAATAGAATTGGTTTCGTCGAATTTCGAGACTGCGCCCCTGAAGGCTATTTTAATTCGTCTATTAAATCGAGCAATATTTCAAAAATAACGAAAACGCTTAAAATTTCGCTTCTATAATTTTATAAACTTAACAATAAATCATATAAAATTTATAATGACATTAAAATTTAATTCTGACTCATTCCTGACTAAAATCTGTTTAATTGCATTTTTATAATATTAAATTCTATTATTAAATTAATATAAAATTCCAAATAATAACTTATTGACTTTTAAGTCCGTCTAAAAATCCAACCACCCTATTTATATCCAATAGACATAAAAATAAATTTGAAAACCATTTGTATAACTATTCACATCCAGATTCACCACTTATTCCAATTTTGAATATTTAATTATTATTCTTCATTATTCAAAATCGAATGGAATCACTATAATTAAAAATTATATCTTATTTTATTGATTGCATCCGATTCCTTCCATTTCAAAGTCAATTAAGGATCCACATTAAACATTTAAAATGAATTAAATGTTCACAAATCCATTGCTCAAAATTCCGGGATGTTACATTCCTTCCCCCTTATAAAAATTTCGTCCTCGAAATTTGCTATGGTAGAACATACTCTCAAACTCATTTGCTTACCCAATTTGCTTAGTTAAAAGCTTATATACACTTTCCAAAATCCTTTAGCTCAATCTCCAAACCCATGCGCTTCATTTATTCTGAAGCTTTAAATTTGAACGTATTTCAAAATAACTATCCAAATTAATAAATTTTCCCCAAAGCCCCAAAATTTTTCTAAATTTCTGAAATTTTTTGGCACAGTCTCCCCTACACGGAGGAGCTTTCGCGATATCGCGATACAAATAAATATATATACATCGACCTACACTGTAACAACCCGCATATTTATCGGTGGTATATTTAAATATTTTATTTAAACATGACGTCGTTTGTCGGATTATGGTCCGAAAAGCTACTTTCTACAAACGGTCGAATTGGGACTCAAGACCACCTCCATTGGTTCCAAAATGGCGTTTGCGATCTTTTTGAGTATAATCTTTGATATGTTTGGAGTAAGTGAAATTTTGACCTTTTCTATTGGGCTTTGGGCTTAGGTTTCACCCAAACTGTTCTATTAACCTCAACTTAGCCCTTCTCTCCTCTCATTCACTTATTCATTTCTTAAACTTAAGCTAAAAACTGATAATGGTGGAAGGGAAAGGAAAATAGAAATTGCAAACCCTAGTTCTTCTTGCTAGCTCATATTCTTGCTTCAAAATCAAAGAGAACCAATAGGTAAGCTCCATCTCCATCTTCTCCATCTCTTCTCCTCTTCAATTTCAGTAATTTCCTAACCCTAACTTAGGAAATACTTGCTTTGATTCTAGATTGAAGCTTGTAGTGTTGAAGTGGAGTGTAGTTGGTTGATTCCTTGCATTGGTGCTTCTTCATCTTCTTTGTTTTGTGTAAAAGGTGAGTTTTGAACTCACATCTACTTCTCTTGATTTCATGGGTGTTGGTATGAATTCCTAACAAGTATGCATGTGCCATTGTTTTGGAATTGGAAAGAATTTGCATTTCATTGAGGTAGGGCAGGAAGTGCAAAATCACCAGGTTCGGCCGACCGACCGAGTGCAGGCTTCGATCGACCGACCTGCTGCCCCGAGCCATAATTGGGTTTCTGCATCTGGCCGGCCGACCGAGCCCTGCAGTCCGGTCGACCGACCTGCTTTGTTTTGCCTGGTATGCTTATTTTGCATATTTGATTGATTTTTCCGGATTCTATCGATTCAAGTTGCTCTTTAGTGTTTGTTATTACATATTTGGCTTTGATAACTTACTCTTGATTTCATCCACGGGTTTTTATAAAAATCCCTCTAAATCGTGTTAAAAGCTTCCGTCTCCAATTCATAAATTCTATTTATAATGCACACACGCGATTTCGCACTTCGAGCGAAGTGGAAGGAAGATTAAATGGTTAGGTAAAACACGGACCATGAATCCATGCGTTTATCTTTTCGATTAATCCCCGACCTATTCAATTGATCGTTTTGACCTTCGGGTTTAGTTTATCGATGATATGAGACAAACTTTGTACTGCTTTGAGTGTGAAAGTAACTTACGGATAGTAAACCGTTTAGTGCGAACGAGTGGTTATGAGACATACGTTAACACTTTTCGGATTCCTTTTCGAGAGTTGTGACACATTCCGCCAGTTAGTGGTGTCCAGTACTGGGTCTCACCACTACGGCTTGTCGCCTTATAGTATCGCTATCTATGTTGGTCGTTATGAGCCGCATGGCTGATATTGGGTTTGTTGCCTTTAATATCGCTTTTGGAGTTGGTCCTTTGCCCTGACTCAACAGATATTGGAGTGGTTTCTTCACCACCGCTCATGAGATATTGGTGGTTTCTTCACCACCGCTCATGAGAGATTGGAGTGGTTTCTTCACCACCGCTCATGAGATATTGGAGTGGTTTCTTCACCACCGCTCGAGAGATAGTGGAGTGGTTTCTTCACCACCGCTCATGAGTCAGTATGGTTTCTTCACCACCGCTCATGAGAGATTGGAGTGGTTTCTTCACCACCACTCATGAGATATTGGAGTGGTTTCTTCAGTGGAGTGGTTTCTTCACCACCGCGCATGAGATACTGGAGTGGTTTCTTCACCACCGCTCATGAGATACTGGAGTGGTTTCTTCACCACCGCCCATGAGATACTGGAGTGGTTTCTTCACCACCGCTCATGAGATACTGGAGTGGTTTCTTCACCACCGCTCGCGAGATACTGGAGTGGTTTCTTCACCACCGCTCGAGAGATACTGGAGTGGTTTCTTCACCACCGCTCATGAGATATTGGATTCGTTGCAATTGGTGTTTGTTATTTTCCTTTTGGCTTGCCTTGGGATATTCTTACCCTTTGATTATCTATGATGCCGATGATATGAGGCTTGTTTTATTATGTTCATCTTATGCTAGATGATTGTGTTATCTCCCTTAGAGATATCTGTTATACTATATGACCTTGCAGGTTCATTATCGTTCAGTTTATCTAACTGATTTGTTTAGCTAGACTGACCCGTGTATTTTATACTCGGGTCAGACCAAGATGTTTCAGGTTAGGTGCTTTTGGACTTAGCCTCTTTTGCTTCCGCATGGACTATTCCGCTGACTCCTTTTTGTCTTAGCTTTTTGTGTAGTCGTTTCTGTTATAACTCTGATATGTACTCTATTGACTCGTCTGTATATTGTGGTTTGCTATACCACTTGACATGTATTGTTTTGTATACTCTGTTATGTATCTATATATGTGTATATGATGGTTTACTGTTCTGTGATGTAGATTGCATTTGAGTTGTTATATTCTGTTCTGATAGATCCTATAGCCATTGTAGTCTTGCTTTAATTATTTATTGAATACGTCGAACTGTTTGTGATTCTACTTTTCGATGTGTTTAGTGAATAGTTAAGGTAAGATTACGCATGGTCGCTCCTATCTAGCCTTATTCTCCGTGTTAGCAGACGGTATTATCTATACAATACTCTTTGCTAACGTGGGTATAGAGTTGGGGCGTTACAGCTTGGTATCAGAGCTGAGTTCAGAGCAAAATATGATAAACACAGAATAGATGCACATATTATGGTGCATCAAAGTGTACAAGTGATACAAATCTTTGAATCATTGTGTCTCTTTATTCCATCAAGGTTAGATAGAGTTTGGGGATACGTCTAGGAATGCATTTTGTTCCGTAGAATTCCATCTTGAATCATCTACCTTGTGAATAATCTTGTTCTTATCTTACCTTCAGCGTATGGCTGAAAGAGGCAGGGGACGACGTTCGGGTGTTGGGCAATCCAATGGCTCACATCCGGATGGTGTTTATATGTCTGCCGATCAGTTTGTGGAATTGTTTAGGAGCATTCAGCCTCCAGCTCCTACTAGGGTATCTCCACCTCGCAAGTCTACCTTTGCACGCCTGTGCAGTGATTTTGTTCATCTTGGGGGAAAGCCGTTTAAGGGCTCCGAGTCTGTTCTTGAAGTCCAAGCATAGGTTCGCACGTGCGAGCGTATCTTCTCTAGAATGGATATTTCTGACCATGATAGAGTTCTTGTAACTTCTAGCCTATTGCAAGAGCGTGCCCTTGATTGGTACGAGCTTCTTGTAGCCGAAATTGATGAGTCTGCTCTTTCTTGGACTCGGTTTCGGGAACGATTCGAACTCAAGTTCGTTCCTGAATCTGAGAAAGCTTTATTGGCCTGGCGCTTCCTTGAGTTGAAGCAAGGGAAATCTTCTGTTTTTGAGTATGTTGCATCATTCGAGGCTTTATCTAAGTATGGTATCGAATTCATTAGCACTTCTTATAAGAAGAATCTGAAGTTTGTCTCTGGTCTTAAGAAATATCTTAAGAAGTCTTTGTTGCTCCAGCTTAAGCTTTCTTTTGAGGAGTTGGTAGATTCTGCACTTCATCTTGAAACCGTCGAGAAGGAGTGTGATAGTGGTAATGAGGTTGAGGTTTGTAAGAACCCCAACAAAAAGCAGTCTCCCTTGGATGAGTGGGAATTTTTCCCTTCCAAGAAGAAAAGGCCCGTTGAATCTGATTCTCAGTCTCAGCCTGATGGAACGCCTTCCACTCGGAAGTGTTTCAATTGTGGTTCTCCTGATCATATAATTCGAGCTTGCCCTAAGCCTCTCTTCTGCCGCTATTGCAAGAAGGAAGGTCATCGTAGTTCCACTTGTCCCATTGCTCCAAATAATTCTCCAGCTGGCAAGTTAAATGTAACAGGTGCTTCTGGAGGCCCTTCTCGGAGATAAGGTATGTCTCCATCTATTTTGGAAGGTTTCTATTTTCTTTGTGATTTCGGTTTTCAATTTGATGGCATCATGTTATTTCTTTAAGCCCTCATGATGAGGAGAGTGTTGATTCTCTCATTCTTGTAGTTTGAGAATTTTCTGGTATTTTTAGTCTTGTCTTAGGATTATCACCTAAGCAATTCTTTGAGTGGTATTAAGGTCTTTTCAGCTCGACCTTGCCACCGGTTTTGATTTGGCTATGAGTTGCGGAGGTTAGCACTCCACTTACTACATTCCGCACTCGTTGTGATTCTTATGAATGATTTGTTATGTCATTCATTTTGTCTAGCTCATTTCATCCATTTTATGAATCGAGTATTCTGTGAATATCTCGATGATTCCATTTTGGTATTTATTGGTTTTGGATGGAAATTAGCAATTTAAAATTTTTGCAAATCTTTTTCATAAGAGTTATTTATAAGTATAAATGAGATTTTGTTCTTAAACGAACAAAGAGAATTTATAAAAGTTTTTAGAAACATGTTTATCTTATAAAAGATGGTTTTGTGATTGTATTGCCCATTGAGTGCTTTAAGAATTCTGGTCGATGCGCTTGATCAACGTTATCGATAGGAATTTCCTAAACGCTTTGATGAGACAATTTGACACAATAAATTGATTTGAAATAAGAAAATTTTTCTCGAAATATAATTTCATGAAGATAATTGAAATTTTGAAGCTTTAGCTTTTTGGTAAAGAATTTTATTTGAAAGTTTAGCTTTTAAGAAAGTATATTATTTGAAAGGGCTCTTTTCCGATACTCTTATCTTGGGATTCCCGAAGGGAACCAAGATTTTATCTTTTTACCAATACTAGTCGTGTTGGTTTGAATGTCGTTCTCTTGCAAAAGAAAACGTGCTATCACTTGTGCTTCTAAATCATTAAAGCCGATAGAGACTAGGTATGCCACTCATGATCTAGTTCTCACGGCTATTGTTTTCGCTCTTTATATTTGGCATCATTATTTTTGGGAAAGGAATTTTGTTCTCCTCACCAATCATAATTTTTGAATGTTTAATTTCTCATAAGGAACTTAGTGTTGGCTTGAGTTCCTTGCATCTTATGATCTTGATATTCTTTTATTCCCGAAAAGGGGAATCGTGTTGCCAATGCATTTAGTTGTAAGCAACAACTGATTGTTTCTTTGTTGATGTCCGAATGGAATGATCTTTTTACCAAGTTCATCAGACGTTTTGTTGAACTTCTTTTGTTGAGTTACGGATCATTTGACGTAGTGTTGTGCCACGTCACTGTTCTGAATTATTTTGAGCTTAGGAATCCATAGAATTCTTTGAGCAAGCAAGTTCAGGCTTATCTTTTCGTGCACTTTAGGGTGAACTTCTTATTCTGTTATTCTTATATGTTGATATGTTTTGGTTGTTACTCTTTATTTTCTTCTTAAGAATTGCGAGGACGCAATTTCTTTAAGGAGGGGAGTCTGTAACAACCCGCATATTTATCGGTGGTATATTTAAATATTTTATTTAAATATGACGTCGTTTGTCGGATTATGGTCCGAAAAGCTACTTTCTACAAACGGTCGAATTAGGACTCAAGACCACCTCCATTGGTTCCAAAATGGCGTTTGCGATCTTTTTGAGTATAATCTTTGATATGTTTGGAGTAAGTGAAATTTTGACCTTTACTATTGGGCTTTGGGCTTAGGTTTCACCCAAACTGTTCTATTAACCTCAACTCAGCCCTTCTCTCCTCTCATTCACTTATTCATTTCTTAAACTTAAGCTAAAAACTGATAATGGTGGAAGGTAAAGGGAAATAGAAATTGCAAACCCTAGTTCTTCTTGCTAGCTCATATTCTTGCTTCAAAATCAAAGAGAAACAATAGGTAAGCTCCATCTCCATCTTCTCCATCTCTTCTCCTCTTCAATTTCAGTAATTTCCTAACCCTAACTTAGGAAATACTTGCTTTGATTCTAGATTGAAGCTTGTAGTGTTGAAGTGGAGTGTAGTTGGTTGATTCCTTGCATTGGTGCTTCTTCATCTTCTTCGTTTTGTGTAAAAGGTGAGTTTTGAACTCACATCTACTTCTCTTGATTTCATGGGTGTTGGTATGAATTCCTAACAAGTATGCATGTGCCATTGTTTTGGAATTGGAAAGAATTTGCATTTCATTGAGGTAGGGCAGGAAGTGCAAAATCACCAGGTTCGGCCGACCGAGTGCATGCTTCGGTCGACCGACCTGCTGCCCCGAGCCATAATTGGGTTTCTGCATCTGGCCGGCCGACCGAGCCCTGCAGTCCGGTCGACCGACCTGCTTTGTTTTGCCTGGTTTGTTTATTTTGCATATTTGATTGATTTTTCCGGATTCTATCAATTCAAGTTGCTTTTTAGTGTTTGTTATTGCATATTTGGCTTTGATAACTTACTCTTGATTTCATCCACGGGTTTTTATAAATAATCCCTCTAAATCGTATTAAAAGCTTCCGTCGCCAATTCATAAATTCTATTTATAATGCACACACGCGATTTGGCACTTCGAGCGAAGTGGAAGGAAGATTAAATGGTTAGGTAAAACACGGACCATGAATCCATGCGTTTATCTTTCCAATTAATCCCCGACCTATTCAATTGATCGTTTTGACCTTCGGGTTTAGTTTATCGATGATATGAGATAAACTTTGTACTGCTTTGAGTGTGAAAGTAACTTATGGATAGTAAACCGTTTAGTGCGAACGAGTGGTTATGGGACATACGTTAACACTTTTCGGATTCCTTTTCGAGAGTTGTGACACATTCCGCCAGTTAGTGGTGTCCAGTACTGGGTCTCACCACTACGACTTGTCGCCCTATAGTATCGCTTGTTATGTTGGTCGTTATGAGCCGCATGGTTGATATTGGGTTTGTTGCCTTTAATATCGCTTTTGGAGTTGGTCCCTTGCCCTGACTCAAGAGATATTGGAGTGGTTTCTTCACCACCGCTCATGAGATATTGGAGTGGTTTCTTCACCACCGCTCATGAGATATTGGAATGGTTTCTTCACCACCACTCATGAGAGATTGGAGTTGTTTCTTCACCACCGCTCTTGAGATATTGGAGTGGTTTCTTCACCACCGCTCATGAGATATTGGAGTGGTTTCTTCACCACCGCTCGAGAGATATTGGAGTGGTTTCTTCACCACCGCTCATGAGATATTGGAGTGGTTTCTTCACCACCGCTCATGAGATATTGGAGTGGTTTCTTCACCACCGCTCGAGAGATATTGGAGTGGTTTCTTCACCACCGCTCGAGAGATATTGGAGTGGTTTCTTCACCACCGCTCATGAGATATTGGATTCGTTGCAATTGGTGTTTGTTATTTGCCTTTTTGCTCGCCTTGGGATATTCTTACCCTTTGATTATCTATGATGCCGATGATATGAGGCTTGTTTTATTATGTTCATCTTATGTTAGATGATTGTGTTATCGCCCTTAGAGATATCTGTTATACTATATGACCTTGCAGGTTCATTATCGTTCAGTTTATCTAACTGATTTGTTTAGCTAGACTGACCCGTGTATTTTATACTCGGGTCAGACCGAGATGTTTCAGGTTAGGTGCATTTGGACTTAGCCTCTTTTGCTTTCGCATGGACTATTCCGCTGACTCCTTTTTGTCTTAGCTTTTTGTGTAGTCCTTTCTGTTATAACTCTGATATGTACTCTATTGACTCGTCTGTATATTGTGGTTTGCTATACCACTTGACATGTATTATTTTGTATACTCTGTTATGTATCTATATATGTGTATATGATGGTTTACTGTTCTGTGATGTAGATTGCATTTGAGTTGTTATATTCTGTTCTGATAGATCCTATAGCCATTGTAGTCTTGCTTTAAATATTTATTGAATACGTCGAACTGTTTGTGATTCTACTTTTCGATGTGTTTAGTGAATAGTTAAGGTAAGATTACGCATGGTCGCTCCTATCCAGCCTTATTCTCCGTGTTAGCAGACGGTATTATCTATACAATACTCTTTGCTAACGTGGGTATAGAGGTGGGGCGTTACACACACGGTCGGGAACCATAATATATCACAATATATATATATATATATATATATATATATATATATATATATATATATATATCATTTTCCCAATTATATTTGCGTAGGCGTACCTTTTTAGCAAATTTTAATAGCAAGCGGCTAATATAACGCATATACGCGCTCCAACTCTCTCGAACACCTCTCGTACCTGTACTTACTCAAAAACTCATTAGTTTTCAAAGATATGAAGATTTTAACAACATTTCCAATATAAATGTAAGCCAAACATATCAATTTCATAATCCCAAACATCACTTTGCATAATTTCATGAGTAAATAATATTTTAAAGCATGCATAAAGTTTCCTTTTCTAATGCCAAATCCCACTTTATTTCACACAAAGGATTTACATACAAGTTTCGCTATTTCAATTCATACTCTACCCAATTTTCGAATTGATTCTCCATGCAAATTTCATTTCAATTTGTTACATTTGCATTTCTATTATAACTCACTTACATTTATACTAAAATCTATCTATTAAAATTTTAGTCCATTCTACTTTCATCCCAACCAACTTCATTTTATTTCACTTGAATGATTTACATTCAAGTTTATTATATACCATTCATATTTATTACAACCAATTCATTTCTGTTCAATATGATTACATATGCCTTACTTGCATTTCTTTACTTTAACTTACATTCCAAATTTTATTTACAATCAAATTTTATTTTAAACTTGAAACATTTGTATTTCTTTTATAATCCATTTCCATACATATGCAAAATCACTTAATTAGATTGCATTTATCTAATTAATTTAAAACCATCTTTATTTGCTTCTTCAAACTAATTCACTAGCATCCATATACAAACTCTTTGAATATTATTTCAATCCATATCAATTTATTCAAAAATCAATTTCAATTGCTTGCTAAACAACTCAAGTCCGAATACATGCAATTTTCATGTCATTTGATCAAAATAACCAACACTTAGGCTTATACCCATTAAAATTAATTCTACTTAGATTTATATTAATTTTATTCAATTTTGCCTAGTTCACAAGCCAAGTATTTTTATTCCAATGCAATTGTTAAATTAAATTTTCCTTACATTTTTATTTCATTAACCAATTCAGGTTTTCATTCAATCCTGGATTATTTACAAGCAATACATCCTTAATTTATCACAATAATTAATTAATACCATTTCAGTTGCAATTCAATTTTAATATCTACACAAATTTCATTTAAAACTATTTCATAAGCTTAGCTATAACCATCTCACCATATTCTTAAATGATTTCAATTTCATAATATCTCAATTTATTTCCATTTTAATTGATTCTTACCCAAATCAAACCATTTACAAATTTTAATGCACTTTGTTTATTTATTTTATCCATTTTTAGATTTATTTTATTAGCAAAGAAACCACTTTAAATTATTTCATTCCTTTGAATTTATCCACAATCCAAACTATCACCATTATAATCTAATTCCATCTTTCATTCACACTTCAATATTTGTTACCACAAATTTAAATCCCATCCCACAATTGGATTTTTATTTACTTTCCAAATTTTGACCAACTATCAAAATTCTATTGATGCCCATACAAATTCCATTTAATTTAGCTTACACTAAATTCATTCTCAAACAATTCCTTTGAATTTAGTTGAGTTAAAACTTTATTCACTTTTCTAAATTAAATTTCCTTTCAATTTAATTCTTTTCCAATGCTAATTCAATTTCGACCAAATTTAGTTAGCCATCTTGAATTTATATCATTTCCTTTACTATCATAAATAAGAATTGAGTTTCACCAATATTGTTTATAATGCAACTGAATTTTAAATTTCACTTCAATCCAATTTATCCCTCCATAAATAAGTTCAAAACTTATTTTCTATTTTAAGTTCATCCACATCTTTTATATCTCACTTCTTCTTATCTTACTTTATATTACATTTAGAATCAAGTTTGAATTCACCATACCACTCAAATATTTCCATTTGCGATTATAATTCCATTTTATTTGGGTCAAAATCAAAGTGTCCATTCTCAAGTTCATCAACTTATTTATTTAAAAGCTCATATTGCTCATTTTAATCCATCTACATCTTATAATCACAATTTAAAATTTTGTATATATGTGTATATATCTCTGACCACTTAAAGATACAAATTTTCTTTAATTTAATTCCTTGCACAATTTTAAATCCACAATTCCATATTATATGTATAATACTTAATAGCTCATGGATACAATTTATTATACAGTGACCCACAATTACAAAGTCATCTTACATTTCAATTTGATCTAAGTCAATTTAATTCCAAACCCAATTTATTTAACTTATCCAAGTTAAATTCCAATTTCCTATTCACTTCAATATACTTTATTCATGTAATATCCCGAGATTTCCAGGAGTTTAAAATGCTGATAATCTCTTAATTTAAATTATTTGAATTGAGAAATTGTTATTTTTAAAGATAATTAATCAAGTAATATTTTAATTATTGTTATATTAAGATTAATTATTTTATTTGTGTAAATAAATTCTAAATCAGTATATTGTTTTTAAAATTTATAAGTATGTTTAAATACATTTATATCAGTGAATTTAAAACCGTGAATTTAAAATTGATTTTAAAATAGGATATATTATTTGAAAATAATAATAAGCTTATTTTAAAATAGTTGTTTATATTCATTTAAATTTATTTTAGATTTGTTTTTAAATTTGACTTTGAAATGAATATAAATTTGAATTCAAAGATATACATGCATCTTAAAATATAAATAATAATATGGTTTGGTTTTAAATTACATAGGTAATGTTTTTAATTAAAATAAGATTTGTTTTATTTCTTTTATAGAAATTTGATTTGTAAAATAAATGCAAGGTTTTTGAAATAACATTTTAAAGTAAGGTAGTAATGTTGTATAATTTTATTTAAATTATATTTAGTTGCATTTTTTTTTAAAAAAGATTGTATCTTATATAAACTAGCATATATTTATAAATGTATAATGTATTTGTTTAGAAAAGTATTTTTAAAATTTAGAAACGTGTTTGTTAATTAGGAAATTTATTTAAAAGACCTTGAAAATCAATTATAAATAATATAAAAATAAACAAGGACAAGTGTTAAAACTTTAATCTCTTAGATAACATGTGTTACCATAATAATGAAAGTTGAAGACATGTGTCCTTTTATTTTTAATTTTCTTTTGAAATTATAAAATCTGAAAACTTGCTTATATAAACATCTTATCTCTTCATTTTCTTTTTCTTTAAACATTTTATTCACTCCTAAGAGAAACTTGAATATGCATGCAACTTTGAAACTCTTCAAATTCAAACCTGAAATGCAAATCTGAAAACCCTTCTGTTTACAATTCAATGCATGTAAACATTGTTTTCAGATAAATGCTCAAACCATTTATGTGAGCAATGCCTGAAACATTCCTCAAATTCTAATAATTTCTCAAACAATTCCTCATTTCAATCCATGCATGAATTAAAAAACTTGAAACATTGATCCATGTTTATCAAATCCTGTAACTCTTTTGAAGTGCAAATCAAACTGCATATCTGCAGTTTATTTTCAAAATAAATAAACTCCTCAAAACTCAAGTTCTGATGCCTGAAATGTTTTTCCAAAACAAAACTGCATATCTGCAGTTTACTCTAAAAAAAAAAAAGCAAGTGCAACCTGTTCTGCATCATGATTTCAAGAATCTGATGCAAGCCTCAAATTCATGTCTACATCAAATTTTCAAGTGCATGCAAGTCTCAAGGCTTCAGTTTCTAAAGTTTCAAGCTCAAATATTTCTAAGCTTTTAAAATGTGTAACGAGACGGATTTTGCCCGCTCGAAAATCGACATCCATACTTCATATCGTATTCGAATGCCATAGATTCGACCGTTCAAATCCGATTCGCCGGAGCTTATAACAACATTAAGTAAATAACACAGCGGGAAAAAAGAATAATACATTGATATACAGCTTTGATACAATATCTGATACAACAGATGATCCAGTAGATATCAATATACATCGGGGATATGATACAATAAATAGCAGCGGAAAAGAAAATATATGACATCTAGCAGCGGAACAATATAACTCTAAGATAATCTTCAAAAGAGAACTCCAAAACCGCAACTCCATTTCCAAGAACCAATCCAGCAATAGCTCAAACTCCCAATAACGATGCACCAAGCTGAGCTAGTCTGGTGTGGTCCAAAGACTGAACTAACTCTAGATAATCTACTAAACCTAACTATATGAAAAACCCAACTCTAAACTGCTCGTGTAGAAAAATTTTGAGCACCCAGAGTGTAGGAAAAAAACAATAAACTCTTGATCAGTCATGGGACTGGTGTGAGCAACAAAAACAGTTTATCTTTAAAAACAAACAACGAAATATTTAAAAATCAATTCGCAATGCTTTTTAAAAATGAGACTACCATAAGGCCTCCCGCACACACACACAATGCAAACGCAGAATCGGAGGAGATTTCTCCTTATGATAGTCAAAGATGCTTGATACGCATTAAAACAAACATTTGATAATATTACTAGTGAATAGTGTAGTAAAAATCATTTCGAAAGTAAAGATATAAATCTTAGCCAGTATAGGCATTCTGCACTTATGCCTACTATAGCTACCATCCAAACAGCGGGGCGCCACCATAAGTGAATGATAGGTTCTATAACTAATACCGTACAAGATCGTATTGTTTCTTTGGATTTCCAACGAATGGTCAGGCCAAGGAACTTCCCATTTCCACATGAGAACGCCTCTGGAAGGACGTCTCCGAGAACCAAACCGGATCTCTGCCAACACAAGGCCGTGTTACCTCTAACTGGGTAACTACTGACACGAGTATGCCATTCCCCGGTCCTTTGGGACCTTTAACCGAGCGCTCGTAATCAACATCACACCATAATAAATAAAGTGTTTCAACATGAGTAAGTATCTGGGCTCCATACCATGATACCACCCTTTTCCAGAAGGAAATGCACATACCCTAAAGCGAGCTACCCCTCATAACCTTGCTGCATCTTTCCTGTTTTGACCATTCCGGGGTGTGAGGTTCGACGAAGTCTCATCCACAAAGCCACGCTTTGTACAAAAGCTGTGCTTTAGGTCAACAAATGATCATAGAAATGATCACAAAGATAAACGATCAAACAAATGATCATATCACAAATGATCAAACAATGATCATTTCACAGCAACACTTAGCATGTCACATTACTAAATTGGGAATATATCGCTGATAACCATCAACTACATAACCTCTGAGCTCGTACGTCTCAGAGAAGGGTGTTAAGCTAAGAGAATAAATTCTCCACCACCAACAGAAATATATTTGAAAAAATCGGCTTTATATCTCAATATGTAATGTCAGACACAAAATCCATACAAGTCTATTCCGGGATCGAACAGAACCGAAGGCACTTTCAAAGAAGCCATTGCAAATCCGGATATTCACTGATCACGTTCGGACTTCCCATCACATATGAAGTCTCTATACCGGGGACCAGTCGATGCGACATTCGACGAGTTGTCCTTTCGCTTTCAAAAATATCCGGTCTTCAACACCAGTCTTCAAATGCTATCCATAACGACATATCACATATTCGGAATGGGATATATGACACAAAGGTCCTCTCCTGGCTAAACCGATCAGTGAGCGCAGTATTTCAAAAACATATGGATAGTGGGATTTCAATTAATTCACAACTTAAAACCCAAAACTTTTCTCCAAATGGTTTAAACCAATTACCATTTCAAATCTTTATATTACAAAAAAGATTTATTTCACAAAGATCAATTTATAGACTTTAAAACAATTTCCATTCCAAATGGATTAACTCATTAAATCTTTAAATGAAGGATTTAACTCATAGCTTTCAAAATTCGATTAACTTGTTGAATCTTTAAATCAAAGATTCAACTTATAGCTTTGAAAAATCATTTCCAAAGATTCATTCATAGCCTTTCAAATACAATTTCAATTCAATTTCAAACTTGAAACCTTTCCAACATAATTTGGAGATCCTTTCTTTAAAATGAAAGCTATTATTATTTGAAAACAAGTAGTTTTCATTTCGAAGAAATTCAATCTCATTTATACAAGTTAAAATCTTTGGGTTAATTCAAATTCCCAAAAAACAACACCTTAAAATAGTTTAAAACCCATATAAACCGGTATACCATTTAATATCATAAATACTGAATATAGAATTCAATTTCAAATATTGAATTCAAAATTTAAATCAAAATATTTAAATTTCAAAACTCAATCAAGTTATTCAAAATAAATTTCATCTTTGAAATTCCATTTCAAAAGCTTTTCACTTTAAACCCAATATATTTCAAACCATTTGAATTTAAAAATCCAAATTCAAAACTATTTTCAAAAATCTGTGACTTAATCGATTTCCTCGTGAAATCCATATTTGTGTGTGTATGGTGTGGTCTAGGGGTTTAACACACAATAGTGCAACAACATTCAATCATCACAGATTAACAGATAATATACAGATGTATCATCAATAAATGAATAAATTTTACATACCACAATCTACAAAACAAAATATCACAGATCATATAGGACAATCAATTCAAAGCATCTCATACAATACAATCATTCATAAGTAAGGTCAAGCATTTAATAATCATTTATAAACAGGATTAATTAATCGTTTAATCCTAATTAATTCAATTTAATTTTCCAATTAAATTAATTTACTTATGAATTTTATTATCCTTTACTAATTACATTTAGTAATTATTATCTAATTACTTCCCTAAGTAATTCCACTTCATTAATTATATTAAGTAATCACACTTATCAATTTATCAAATGATTATCTTAAATTAATTAATCTAATTAATTAATAAAATTTATCACATTAATTAATTATTAAATAATCCTTAGTTAATTATCTTCATTTTCTAATAACATTTCCTTAACTGCCTTCTTAATTAATCTCCAATCACAAATTAACCTAAATCATTAATCTATTTAAATTAACTAATGACTCATCTTAATTACCTTAATAATTTAATGAACTATAAAACATTAAGGCCTAATTAACCTTAAGATGAACCTTAATCTTATTAATGATTTAATTCTCATTTATAAAGTAATTTAAAAACAATTTGCTTTTAAAATTCCTTTAAATTCCATTTTAAATTAAGATTTAAAATGAAATTAACTTTAACTTAAACAAAGTTTAACAATTCAAAACTCTTTAATTTCATGTTAAAGAATTACTTATCTTCTAAGGGAAATTAAAAATAGTTTTAAATCCATATTCAATTTCAATCAATTTAAAATATACTTTAAATGTTCAAAGTTGTTTTTAAAACATTTAAATTCAATTTTTTTTATTTATTTCAACTAGAATTCAAACTAAGCTTTGAATTTAGATTTAAACTTAAATTTAAAAATCTTGTTTAAATCTCATTTACAGATTTTAAAAACCACATTATAAAATACTTTAGCAAATTAAAGTTGTTAAAAACATTTCATTTTTTTTATAAAAATTATTTATTTTGAAAACTAGAATTCAAACTCATTTTGAATTCAGATTTAAACTTATTTCAAAACCTCTATATTAAACTTGCTTTATTTTTTTATTTTTAGTTTAAATTTTAAAAACTGTAACAATGACAGTTTTCTAAATCCTGTAACAAAATTTACTCGAGACTAATCAATTTTACTTCGAGTCTAACTTCATACAAACTCGAGTAACCTCAGCATATACACGAGAATCCCTCGAGACAAAACTCCATCTTGTACTTCTTCTTCCCTAACCTTGTAACCCACAGGCACAACGACGCGCGTGCACATGCACCAAAGGCCGACGCCGCTCTAGTCATCGCCGAGGATACCCACAAGTCGCCTATGCCCCCAGCAGCTACTCCGACCACCCAAATCGCCTATACCTCCATCAAAGCAAAATCGAGCCTCTCGAACAAAAACAAAAAAAAACTGGAACTAGCACAACATCACAAGATCGCCTAGCACCGCTGCCTCAGGCCTTCTGAGGCCATAAAAATTTCGCCAGAGCTCCGCCTCAACGTGCCCCATCGAATCCCCTCGGTCCGGCCTTGACCAATTCCACGATGGCGACGAATTTTCGCTTCCAATCTCAACGAACAAAACTGAGCACAAAACCCTAAAGTAACTTCGATCATCGCCCAGAACCATCTAAAAATTCAGTGATTATTTTTCTGTTGATCCCCTTCACGCCAACTTCCTTCAGGAACGAGCACGCTGCCCAACTCAACGTCGATCGCCGTGAATTGCCGAAAAATGGATTTCAGTTCAACCTGATTTTCCTCAGCAATTATAAACTTAAAAATTCTAAATTGACTATCAAAAACCATGTTTTTGAAATGCTAATAGATTCATATGATTAGAACTTGAAATTTAGATAAATGATTTTGAACTTATTTTTTTTTTATTCTCTCTGTACATTCTATAATTTTTGATTAAATACTGAATATCTTCACCTAACATTATTTCAAAAATAATGTTACACGTTTATATACATTCCATCTTCAAAACACCTTAATCTATTAGTGATTATATAAGGTAAATTTGAAATTTAAACTTGATTCCTAAACCCGTAGCTAAGAACAGAGGTTATAAACATATGTACAGGCATGTATTTTAAATGTGTACAACCACTAAAGAGAACTCATATATAAATACCACTTGCAACAGATCCATATCTTTGGATTTTAAAGAGAGAACAAAAGTTACTCACCTGGAATATTGTGAAACAGAGAACAACTCTGTGTTTATAAGCTGTAGTTTTGATTTTTTTTCTTCTTTTCTTTTGCTCAGTTTAATATGAATGAAAACTGAGATGAAGAAAGTGATGTATATAACAAAAAGTTTACAAGTTGATAACATTTGGTACAGGTGATGTTATTTGTATAATAGGCATGGGTGAAGAGGCTTGCATTAAATGCTAGAGGCATGTTGCATTAATTGCCCGAGTACTTCATTTTCAAGCTACTCTTCCATATCAAATTTGATTTGTTTACCTTTATGCAGGCTGATGGATATGTTATTTTGGCTAGCATTTATTATACTTGATATACTTGTTTGTTTTGTATTTTCTTCTTTTTGTTTTGTTGACTAATATTTTACTTGCTTTGTATCTTGCTTTGCCCAGGTTGATGTATTGTTTTATCTTCTTGTTTATATGCTAATATACTTGTTTGTACAGTTTGTTTATGTTTGCCTATTTTACTTTTTGCTTGCCTACATCTCTTCCTTGCCTGCATACTTACTTCTACTTTGCTTTAGTTTTATGTTCTTTTTTTTATCTTGTCTACACTATTGGCTGCATATTTTATTTACAACGTTGTTTCTTATTTTGTTTAGTTTACTTTATTTTCTTCCTTGTTTCAGCCATTTATTTTATTGCCTTTGTTTTGTTTCATAATCTTAAATATTTTTATACTGTTTTTCATATTATCATACTTTTCTTTTGTTTCCTTCTTACCAGCCAAATTTTATTTTGTATGTGCTAGAGGTATGGTGCTAAAGATTTGCTTATTTCAGCCAAACTTCATTTTATATTTTCTACTTATGCTTTTTAATATTTATATGGTTTATTCTATTTTAAACATTTACTTCTATTTTAACTTAAATATTTACTTCTAGAACATTTTATGTGTTCATTTCATAATTTATATAACTATAAATTTACTTAAATATTTGTTTAACATCAACACAAACTTTATTTCCTTGTAAAGTTTAATATCGACTATTTTATAATTTTCAAATACTCGATTATTAAAATTTTACTAACATTTTGTATAAATTACCAATTATTACACAATTTTTATTCAAAAATTAAATTAGTTGTCAAATTAAAATAAATTAAAACTCGGGATCGTTACAAAGTGTAATCTGGAAGGCAATTTTTAAGGCTTCAAGTCCAAAATGCTTTGCAAATTTCCTGTCACCTTCAAAATTCTGCACTGTCATCTTTTAAATGGAGGTGAGTAAATATTTTTATTAAAACTTAATTAGTTTAGTGGCTGATTGCTATGAGTTCATGATGATATTTATATACATATAAGTTTGCTCCTGTATAGATAAAATGTTAATATGTTGGTTATAAACTGTGCATGTTTGTTGCCTGATCATCTCTGTTTTTATTTACTGCAGAGTTAAGTTTAGAACTAAACTTCAAGTTGTTTTGTTAAACAACTATTACACCATAGATTCAAACTAAAAACAAGTTCACTCAAGTATAAATAGAGAAGGAAAAAAAAATCAATCAAAGTTTCTGGATTTTGAAGTTTATCTAGAAACCAAAAATGCAGTAAACAAATTTATCTTTAATGTTTGGAAACATGTATTTAATTTGATTTAAACAATTACATAAATCAAAGTATCATCGGTAATTATGAATTTTGAAAAGGAACTCAAAATTTTTAAAACTGTTTTAAGTATGAATTTGGGTTTTTACTGCAAATTGGGTTTTGGTCTGTAACTTATGATCTTTGTAACTGGAATACTTGAGATTCTTCAAGGAGTTAGGTGATTCAATAGAGAGTATAGGAAAAATAGCAGAACGATTTTTAAATCATTGTGGAAATTGATTTTGATAGGAATTTGATTTAAACCTAGTTTTAGAAGCTGTCTGTAAATGGGCTGCTGTAGCTACATCTTTGCATCGAGTTGAATGAAAATTGGAATGAAGGAAGCTTGGTGGGTTGGTGGACTATGGCCGGAGTTGTAGCGATTGTAGTTGATCGGAGGTGTCGATTTAGGAAATTGTTGATGATGGGTTATAGGGGTTCAGTCCAACCCAAATGATCGATTTTGAATTAGGATAGGTGTTGGGGTTTTGATGGTCGTAGAGGCCTGTGGAGTGGTGGAATGACTTGTTGGTGAAGTCGCCGTTGGCCAGGGGTGGCTCCGGCATCGGTGCAGGTGCACGTTGGAGCTGTTGTGTCCGGGGGGGGGGAGGGTTTGGGTTTTGCTTTGAATTTGGGTACTGGGAATTTGCTTGGGTAAAGCACGTGAAATTTTGATTGTGGCTCGGGTTATAGCTCGTGTGGTCTCAGGGCTTTGTGATGCTGTGTTTAACTATCTTGTTAAACAGTTTAGTTTTAACTTAAACAGATTTTAAAATTTTAAATCCTAATTAATATTGAACTGAAAACTATAAGAAAGAAGAACAGAGATGTACTTTGTTCTAGGGTTCAGGTAATCATGGGTTGAACCCAGATGTTTTTTGTTCAATATGATATTTAGTTTTAAAATGTAAAATAAGTTTTAAACTTTGAAAAGTTTGAGTTAAATTAAATTCTTGTTTTTGGAATTGAATTGTTTTTATGAATAAAGTTGTATGATGTTTAAATATCTTAAGTAGCAATCTTAGTATTATTTCAAATCTTATTTTGAAATATAAAGAGAATTTTAAGTAAATGTTTTTTTTAAATTAATTAGTGTAAAATGATTTAAAATTAACAATTAAAGTTAAGTTAATTTATTAACTTGAATTAAGAATTAATGATTAAAAGAAGTTAATTAATGATTTCTATAATTTAATTAATGAATTAAGTTAAATAAAGATTTCAAGATTTATTTAAGATAATGTTTTATCTTAAATAATTAATTAAGTATTAATAATTTGTGATTAGTTGATTAATTAAAGAATTTAAAGTTAATTCATTTATTTAATTATTATTTTAAAAAGGGGTTAATTAAGTGATTAATTAAGTATAATTAATTATTTAATTAACTATTAATTAAAATGATGATTTTATTAATGATTAATGATTAATTAAGATGTAATTACCTAGTTATTTAAGTAATTAAGAGTTAATTAAAATTATTAAATTAATAAAGGTTTTATTAAGTTTTAAATGGGTTTTCCTAATCAATAATTAAAGGATTATTAATTTATAATGAAAGTTAATTAAGAATTAATTAACTGTTTTATTTAGGTTAATTAATTGTAATTAAGAATTAATTAATTTTAATTATGGATTAATTAATTAATAATTAAGTTTATCAGTTAATGATTAAGAGTTGATTAATTAGTTAATTAAGTTTAATTAATTAATTATAAAGTAATTAGCAATTAATTACTTTTGATTAAAGGATTGATTAATAATTAAAGTTTATTAATTAATAGTTGGAGATAATTAATCTGATAATTGAAGATTAATTTGGGTTAATGAGTAATTAGGGATGAATTACTCAATTTTGTTTTATGAGATGAGTGAAATCAAGTAAGTTAATTAATTTGTCAATTGATTAAATATGGTCACTTGATAAATGATTAAGTATTATTACTTAATAAGTTTTGGTAAGGCAAATTACTTAAGATAAGTAATTGATTAATTACAGAGGTAATTGAGTTAGGTAAATTACTAATTGGGAAGTAATTTTAAATGGGTAATTACTTGTTAAAGTAATTAAAGGTTTATTACTTTGTGAAATAAATCGATGAATTTATAGAGTAATTAAGAAGAAATTAAAAATAATTAAGTTGATTAACTTAAAGTAATTAACTTAAGCATGATTAATTAATGTAATTAATTAAGGAACAATGTAATTAATTATAATTAATTAATTAATGAAATAATTAATTAAGGTTCATTAATTGATATGATTAATGAAAATAATTAAGGATTAATTACTTTATTTAGAGTTGATTAATCAAGGTTGATTATGATTAATTAATTGATTTAACTAATGTTTATTTAAGAAAGATTTATTGTGATGAAGGTAATTAATTTAATTAATTTTAAATTAATTAAGAAGTAATTAATTTAATTCACTTTAAATTAATTAGTGATAGAGATAGTTAATTTAATTCATTTTAAATTAATTATGTTATGATATGAGTAAATCGTTGCTTATGAATGAATGGATGACATTGATTGTCTTGGATGCTTTGTGATCTCAGTAATGAGATAAGTATGGTTGTGTGATATGAATGCTTGATTGCATTATGATGATTACATAGATTATCAATTGGGATGTTGATATATGGATTATCTATTATGATATTGATAATGTGGATTACCTGTTATTTGATAATGTTGATTATCAATCGTGGCTTGTGAATTATCTATTCTGTGTATATATAGATAGTTGAATTTAATTGTTTTAAAACCTTTAAAACAACTTGAACCTAAAAGACACGCTTTGGATTTCGGTAAGACCGGGATCGGGTTTCCATATTTGGATATCCGAAAACCACATCGATTCCAAATAACATTAGGTCGTGAGTCAAATTGGAGCTTTGTGAAGACTCGAGGTGTAAGGGCTATACGTCAGTATAACTTGAAAGTCGCTATGCTCCGATACCAATTTGAAAGTGCAGTGTGTATACGATTATATGTGCTAATATAGTACACACGGATCGTGTAATATGGACTATAATATAAATGCGAAAATAGATGATAATAGCATAGTAAATAAAAATAGAAAAATCACACCAGAGATTTTTATACTGGTTCGGAGCACCGTCCTACGTCCAGTCCCAGACTCCTATCTGGATTTTCACTATTAACTACCTCTCTTCACCCGGAGGAACAGGTTTACAATACCCGAACAGCCGAACGGGATTTCACGCCTCTAATACACTGAGGACTTCAACACTTGCCTCTTACAACACCGAGGACTTCAACACTTGCCTCTTACAACACGAGGACTTCAACAAAAACAAATACAATTGTTGTTGACAACTTGTGTTCTTGAAAACACGGATTTGTCACTAGTAGTACACCCTTCCTATAATCTTATCCTCAAAGAATATGAATGATGTTTTGTAAAGATTAAAGAAGGTATTTACTTATTGAATCAAAAGATATGAAATAATTTCAATGATTCAATAAGCTAAATTAATTTTTAGAATGCAGGAGTGTTAGAGATTAGATTAGAGAGCATATATGATCGTGTAAAAACTTGTTTTTGAATCAATGATTTAGATGAGTATATATAGAGAAAAATAGTTGTAGCTCTTTGTGAACAGTTGCCATTAAGAGTTATGATCATTGATGAAGAAGAAGAGACGCAACCATTGAAGAAGGATGTGTCTTTTGGAAGAAGTTGCTCTCTGTTTAAAAACGGTCGACAGGTCAAAAACTAACCGGTAGACAGGTTTTTTAAAAATATAGTCGTTATGTGCATGTGTGCACGTTTACTGTGCAACTTTACCAGAAACGGTCGACCGCCCCATTTTCAACCGGTCGACCGGTCTGTGTAAATTTTCACAGTGAATGTGCAATGATGTTTAAATGTATATATATCGACTATATTTGAAATGCATGATTATTTGAGGATAGATTTTAACATAAATTACTAACATACCAAATAATCAACCTCTAATATATGGAGCTCTTTGTGTTTCTTAAACGAATAACTTCTTTTTGTCGATCACGGCTTATTCCTTTGTCAGAAATCAAAACTCTATAAAAATCTTGACTCAACATAACTCTGTGGTGATTCCGTAATGAGTTTGACGGAATATATCTTATAGATTCGAGATGGTGGTTTAGAGTGCAAGTGTTATTGTCGTTAACTCTGAGGGTGATTCCAAAATGAGTGTAACGAGATAATTCCTTCGGTTTCGTTCAAACCCGGAACGAACTTGTATGGATTGAATGCTTTCAGCACATCGTCAGGTGAACGATGAGCATTCTAAGTGATATGTCCTATAAAGGTAATCGTAACCTCAATCCTCATCAACCAGGAATGGCTAAAACAGGGGAGGTGCAGCAAGGCTTCGTGGGTCGCACCCACTGGAGAGTAAGATTTACCCCTGTCTAGAGGTCCCTTTATTTCGGCTGTGTGGACGGTTGAATAGTTACAACCATCGGGGTTGTCTTATTCGGAACTGTTCAGTAAGGAACGGGTCGGGCTTTGTGTTGCAGAGGATTGGGAGTAATCCTCGGTACGGTGATCAAGGCCACGTACTGTGACGGGCGTTACCCCAGTAGCCCTGCCATTGTATGGAATCCAAAATCCAATAAGTGCCAACGGTTTTGATTATATTTCCCACTTTTGTGGCTAGTAGCTGGAATTTAATAATGTAACAATTTCGGCTATTTCTTATTTATTTGAAAACCCTAGACACTATTATAATATCATAGAATTTCCTATCAAATGTTTTGGTTAGCGTAAGGTAAAAACTTTTCCATGTTTATGTGTGGGAAGTCTTACGTGATACCTTTTCCTTTCAAAGGTTTTTAAAGTTAAGCAACTTTAACCGTTTACTCACACCAGACCCATGTCTGACCCGGAGTTTATTCTGTTTGTCTTAAACTCTTGGGTACTCTAATTTTTACGAGTAGTCAAGGGAATTCAGGTTAGTATTTTAAGTTGGCTTGACAAATTCTGGAGGAGCAATGGAGCAGAAGGCTTCTGCGTATAGCTATAGAGTATTCCGCTGTGTGTTCTCTGAGTTGTTGTATTGAGCTGTATAACTAGACAGGTGCTTATAACTATCTAGTATGTGTTGTCTTAGCTGTGTAACTCTGATGTATATGATACTATGTAAGGTATTATGTGATTAATATAATTTATTCGTTCCGCTGTTTAGATTCTGATGTGTTGTTTCTTTCTTCTTCTCTATCTTTTCTCTTTCCTATCCCTTTCTTTCTTAATTCATGACGCGACTTTTCGGGTTGTGGAAGGCGGGTCGTAACAGTTGGTATCAGAGCATTAGGTTGAGTGAATACCTAGGCTCTGTAGTCGTGTCTTTCTTGAGAGAGCGTACTTGTAATTTTTATTATTTAACTATATATGTATATATTTCTACCTATCTATTGGGTTACCTGTTCGGGTTTTCCAATATAAGTTATAAAGGTAGATGAGGTAGTGGTGTGTGTAACACGACTACCATTGGTTGGAGTTTGAATGTTGAGGTTGGAAGTGTATTTATCGAGACTGTAGACCTAATACCGTCTTGAGTAATCTTTGTTGTTTAGTGTAAGGATTTCATTGATCTCTGAAGAAAACCTGTTAAGGTTCGGAGTTCATCTTTGAAGTGTAGTTTGGTTGCGCTCGTGTGAGCGGATTTTTGAGAATTTGGATCTATCGGTTGGGCAGAAGTAAGTGATGGTATTTTGATACCTCAGGGAGTAGTAGCTGCGTGATGAGATGCAGTGACTATGGATATCTCTGGAGACGTTTTCTTTCGAAGCAAGTTTAATGAAGTGTGTTTGCTTTGGTGTTGTAGCTGAGTTCAGCAGGGTGTATGTGTTTAGTTGGAAGTCCGAGTTTCTCAAAAGAACTTTGGATAAGAAGTATTTGGCATCTGTGTTAGCAGTGCAGCTCGGGAATGCTCCGTATTTCAGCAGGGAGATCTTCTGGCTTAGCAGTTTTTCTGAAGTGGAGTTCAGAAGCAGTTAAGTGGACCCGTTTCTTCGATGGGTTGGCTAATTAAGTTTAAGCTATTCTGTTTGGTAAAGAGAGAACAGTTTTACTTGGATTTGGTTTGGGTTGATCGCAAAAGTGACTTGCGATGGTTTGGTGATTATCTTAGATAGTCTTTTGCTTGGATTTGTGGCATTTCTAGAGGATGTAGAAGTTAAGAAGTCGCTGAAGATTTTTCTGGATATATTTTCAGGAGAGTTAGAGATTTGCCGCATTGGAGTTTGAGTTCTGAATCGACTTGATGACAGGAGTAATACAAGTGATTCAGTTGGGTAGAAGGTTATCTTCTAGGTTGATTGTTTGGTGTAGCAGCTCTGTATTTCTTGGAATTTCTGTTCATCCTTATTTCCGAGATGTGTTGCTTAGTCTATGCCTGTGTTCTTCTACGGCATTTTCATCTGCTCCAGATCGGAGTTGTGCAGCGGAAGCAAGGAGGCTGTTGTTCTTGAGTAGAAGCAACTGGATGTTGCAGTATTTTGAATTAGAGAGTTTCTGCTGGATTTTTCAGAAACTGAGGCAAGTTGGCAAGTGATTCTGTTCTGTCTTTTCAGGATAGGAGAAGTTGTTTTCTACTGTTTATAGTAGAGTTTGGTTCGATCTTGGATTGATCTTGTGAGGATCAGTTTGTGAGTTGATCCAGTTTGTTTGTAGAAGTATCAGCGAAGGGTGAGTCGATCGGGAAAGATCTTTTGGCAGCCCGGATCATCGGTTAAAGTTTTGAGGCTAAGTAGTGGAAGAATTTGGAATTCGAAGTTGGAGACTTCGATGTTGTTGAGTTTCCTCTGGTAAAGGAAGTAATATGTTTTGGTGAGCTTCGAAGTATATTGGATTTTGAGGATCTTTGAAGTGTTGGATTCTTCTGAGTTTTTGTAGAGATCAGTGCTTTGGTTTGAAGAGTTGAATTGCCAGTTTGGAAGATTGGAATTCAAATTATTTCACGTGTCTCTGAGGGAGTACGTTTTTGGTCATCACTAGTTTTGAGACCAGTAATTCTATGTAGGTTTTAGTTGTTGATCAGACTTGTCTTTGGCCTGGTATCTTGTGTAGAATATAGATCTAGCTGAATAGGAACTCAGTAGCTTATAAGTATAGTTAGTTTGGGTTTATTAGAGTGAGTATCCCTGTGTCTGTACTGGGGAAACTCGAGATAATTTTAGGAAGTTTATCCGGATCTGTGTCCAGATAGCTAGTGTTGTTTGATTGAATTGGTTGTTTGGATGAAATTGTTTGTTTGATTGATAGTGTGTGGCTGTTATGAATGTTTGAATTGGTCGAAAATAAAATAAACTTTGGATTATCTTTGTTTTAAATTTCGAGGACAAAATTCTGTTAAGGGGGGAGGATTGTAATATCCCGGGATTTCCATGAGTTTAAAATGCTGATAATCTCTTAATTTAAATTATTTGAATTGAGAAATTGTTATTTTCAAAGATAATTAATCAAGTAATATTTTAATTATTGTTATATCAAGATTAATTATTTTATTTGTGTAAATAAATTCTAAATCAGTATATTGTTTTTAAAATTTATAAGTATGTTTAAATACATTTATATCTGTGTATTTAAAACTGTGTATTTTAAATTGATTTTAAAATAGGATATATTATTTGAAAATAATAATAAGCTTATTTTAAAATAGTTGTTTATATTCATTTAAATTTATTTTAGATTTGGTTTTTAAATTTGACTTTGAAATGAATATAAATTTGAATTCAAAGATATACATGCATCTTAAAATATAAATAATAATATGGTTTGGTTTTAAATTACATAGGTAATGTTTTTAATTAAAATAAGATTTGTTTTATTTCTTTTATAGAAATTTGATTTGTAAAATAAATGCAAGGTTTTTGAAATAACATTTTAAATCAAGGTTATAATGTTGTATAATTTTATTTAAATTATATTTAGTTGCATTTTTTTTTAAAAAGATTGTATCTTATATAAACTAGCATATATTTATAAATGTATAAGTGTATTTGTTTAGAAAAGTATTTTTAAAATTTAGAAACATGTTTGTTAATTAGGAAATTTATTTAAAAGACCTTGAAAATCAATTATAAATAATATAAAAATAAACAAGGACAAGTGTTAAAACTTTAATCTCTTAGATAACATGTGTTACCATAATAATGAAAGTTGAAGACATGTGTCCTTTTATTTTTAATTATCTTTTTAAATTATAAAATCTGAAAATTTGCTTATATAAACATCTTATCTCTTCATTTTCTTTTTCTTTAAACATTTTATTCACTCCTAAGAGAAACTTGAATATGCATGCAACTTTGAAACTCTTCAAATTCAAACCTGAAATGCAAATCTGAAAACCCTTCTGTTTACAATTCAACGCATGTAAACATTGTTCTCAGATCAATGCTCAAACCATTTATGTGAGAAATGCCTGACACATTCCTCAAATTCTAATAATTTCTCAAACAATTCCTCATTTCAATCCATGCATGAATTAAAAAACTTGAAACATTGATCCCTGTTTATCAAATCCTGTAACTCTTTTGAAGTGCAAATCAAACTGCATATCTGCAGTTTATTTTCAAAATAAATAAACTCCTCAAAACTCAAGTTCTGATGCCTGAAATGCTTTTCCAAAACAAAACTGCATAACTGCAGTTTACTCTTAAAAAAAACACAAAAGCAAGTGCAACCTGTTCTGCATCATGATTTCAAGAATCTGATGCAAGCCTCAAATTGATGTCTACATCAAATTTTCAAGTGCATGCAAGTCTCAAGGCTTCAGTTTCTAAAGTTTCAAGCTCAAATATTTCTAAGCATTCAAAATGTAATCCGGAAGGCAATTTTTAAGGCTTCAAGTCCAAAATGCTTTGCTAATTTCCTGTCACCTTCAAAATTCTGCACTGTCATCTTTTAAATGGTGGTGAGTAAATATTTTTATTAAAACTTAATTAGTTTAGTGGCTGATTGCTATGAGTTTATGATGATATTTATATACATATAAGTTTGCTCCTGTATAGATAAAATGTTAATATGTTGGTTATAAACTGTGCATGTTTGTTGCCTTGATCACCTCTGTTTTTATTTACTGTAGAGTTAAGTTTAAAACTAAACTTCAAGTTATTTTGTTAAACAACTATTAGAACATAGATTCAAACTAAAAACAAGTTAACTCAAGTATAAACAGAGAAGAAAAAAAATATCAATCAAAGTTTCTGGATTTTGAAGTTTATCTGGAAACCAAAAATACAGTAAACAAATTTATCTTTAATGTTTGGAAACAAGTATTTAATTTGATTAAAACAATTACATAAATCAAAGTATCATTCGTAATTATGAATTTTGAAAAGGAATTCAAAATTTTTAAAACTGTTTTAAGTATGAATTTGGGTTTTTACTGCAAATTGGGTTTTGGTCTGTAACTTATGATCTTTGTAACTGGAATACTTGAGATTCTTCAAGGAGTTAGGTGATTCATCAGAGAGTATAGGTAAAATAGCATAAGGATTTTTAAATCATCGTGGAAATTGATTTTGATAGGAATTTGATTTAAACCTAGTTTTAGAAGCTGTCTGTAAATGGGCTGCTGTAGCTACACCTTTGCATCAAGTTGAATGAAAATTGGAATGAAGGAAGCTTGGTGGGTTGGTGGACTATGGCCGGAGTTGTAGCAATTGTAGTTGATCGGAGGTGTCGATTTTGGAAATTGTTGATGATGGGTTTTAGGGGTTCAGTCCAACCCAAATGATCGATTTTGAATTAGGATAGGTGTTGGGGTTTTGATGGTCGTGGAGGCACGTGGAGTGGTGGAATGACTTGTCGGTGAAGTCGCCGTTGGCCAGAGGTGGCTCCGGCATCGGTGCAGGTGCACGTTGGAGCTGTTGTGTCAGGGGGGGTTTTGGGTTTTGCTTTGAATTTGGGTACTGGGAATTTGCTCGGGTAAAGCACGTGAAATTTCGGTTGTGGCTCGGGTTGTAGCTCGCGTGGTCTCAGGGCTTTGTGATGCTGTGTTTAACTGTCTTGTTTAACAGTTTAGTTTTAGCTTAAACAGATTTTAAAATTTTAAATCCTAATTAATATTGAACTGAAAACTATAAGAAAGAAGAACAGAGATGTACTTTGTTCTAGGGTTCAGGTAATCATGGGTTGAACCCAGATTTTTTTTGTTCAATATGATATTTAGTTTTAAAATGTAAAATAAGTTTTAAACTTTGAAAAATTTGAGTTAAATTAAATTCTTGTTTTTGGAGTTGAATTGTTTTTATGAATAAACTTGTATGATGTTTAAATATCTTAAGTAGCAATCTTATTATTATTTCAAATCTTATTTTGAAATATAAAGAGAATTTTAAGTAAATGTTTTGTTTAAATTAATTAGTGTAAAATGATTTAAAATTAACAATTAAAGTTAAGTTATTTTATTAACTTGAATTAAGAATTAATGATTAAAGGAAGTTAATTAATGATTTATATAATTTAATTAATGAATTAAGTTAAATAAAGATTTCAAGATTTATTTAAGATAATGTTTTATCTTAAATAATTAATTAAGTATTAATAATTTGTGATTAGTTGATTAATTAAAGAATTTCAAGTTAATTCATTTATTTAATTATTATTTTAAAAAGGGGTTAATTAAGTGATTAATTAAGTATAATTAATTACTTAATTAACTATTAGTTAAAATGATGATTTTATTAATGATTAATGATTAATTAAGATGTAATTACTTAGTTATTTAAGTAATTAAGAGTTAATTAAAATTAATAAATTAATAAAGGTTTTATTAAGTTTTAAATGGGTTTTCTTAATCAATAATTAAAGGATTATTAATTTATAATGAAAGTTAATTAAGAATTAATTAACTGTTTTATTTAGGTTAATTAATTGTAATTAAGAATTAATTAATTTTAATTATGGATTAATTAATTAATAATTAAGTTTATTAATTAATGATTAAGAGTTGATTAATTAGTTAATTAAGTTTAATTAATTAATTATAAAGTAATAAGTAATTAATTACTTTTGATTACAGGATTGATTAATAATTAAAGTTTATTAATTAATAGTTGGAGATAATTAATTTGATAATTGAAGATTAGTTTGGGTTAATGAGTAATTAGGGATGAATTACTTAATTTTTTTTATGAGATGAGTGAAATCAAGTAAGTTAATTAATTTGTCAATTGATTAAATATGGTCACTTGATAAATGATTAAGTATTATTACTTAATAAGTTTTGGTAAGGCAAATTACTTAAGATAAGTAATTGATTAATTACAGAGGTAACTGAGTTAGGTTAATTACTAATTGGGAAGTAATTTTAAATGGGTAATTACTTGTTAAAGTAATTAAAGGTTTATTACTTTGTGAAATAAATCGATGAATTTATAGAGTAATTAAGAAGAAATTAAAAATAATTAAGTTGATTAACTTAAAGAAATTAATTTAAGCATGATTAATTAATGTAATTAATTAAGGAACAATGTAATTAATTATAATTAATTAATTAATGAAATAATTAATTAAGGTTCATTAATTGATATGATTAATGAAAATAATTAAGGATTAATTACTTTATTTAGAGTTGATTAATCAAGGTTGAATAGGATTAATTAATTGATTTAACTAATGTTTATTTAAGCAAGATTTATTGTGATGAAGGTAATTAATTTAATTAATTTTAAATTTATTAAGAAGTAATTAATTTAATTCACTTTAAATTAATTAGTGATAGAGATAGTTAATTTAATTCATTTTAAATTAATTATGTTATGATATGAGTAAATCGTTGCTTATGAATGAATGGATGACATTGATTGTCTTGGATGCTTTGTGATCTCAGTAATGAGATAAGCATGGTTGTGTGATATGAATGCATGATTGCATTGTGATGATTCCATAGATTATCAATTGGGATGTTGATATATGGATTATCTATAATGATATTGATAATGTGGATTACCTGTTATTTGATAATGTTGATTATCAATCGTGGCTTGTGAATTATCTATTCTGTGTATATATAGATAGTTGAATTTAATTGTTTTAAAACCTTTAAAACAACTTGAACCTAAAAGACACGCTTTGGATTTCGGTAAGACCGGGATCAGGTTTCCATATTTAGATATCCGAAAACCACATCGATTCCAAATGACGTTAGGTCGTGAGTCAAATTGGAGCTTTGTGAAGACTCGAGTTGTAAGGGCTATACGTCAGTATAACTCTGTGGTGATTCCGTAATGAGTTTGACGGAATAGATCTTATAGATTCGAGATGGTGGTTTAGAGTGCAAGTGTAACGACCCAAAATTTTCAAACCCGAAAATTTCGGATAGTTATGAAAAAGAAGAAAGAGATAGAAGAAGAACATAAACACCAAAAATACCTCACATTCGTAGCGGATAAAATATAATAATAAATAATAACAGTTTACAAAAGAATACTATATCTGTCGATTACATTTTAATTTACATCAGAGTTTTACATTATATACAGTCGCTGAATATTTACAATTATCAATTCTCAAATTAACAATAATATAAATACAGCGAAATACTCTTTACGATATTGCCATCCAGCTCACCTCCTGGGCTCCACGACGTACCTACCTGAAAACCTGTAATACTCGGTCTGACCCGAGCATTACACCAAAGTAACACCCGGGTCAGGCTGGAAACTAGCGTGAGTAAACTCAACTAACATGGAATACCAAAGCAATCATCTCATATAACCCAGGATAACTTATATCCATTTACCAATTCACAATTTGCTATAGACAATGCTTATTTCATATATAAATTCCTAAGTATCAAACTTAGATAAAATAGTCTAATCCACTTAAATCAATTCATTCCATCCTATTGATTTAAGAAATCAATTTAAAACAAATTCGAAGGGGGTTTCGGGTATTCCCCAATACCCGACCCGGTCTCTTCGAAACTCATGTTATCCTATCTTAAATTATTCAATTGAAATAAACAACATCCATATCAGAGATACCCACATTCAAAACATCCAATATCAATCAATTATCCATCATATACAAAACAATTCAATTTACTCAATTGAATTTCAAGTCTCAATTACCTATATCCCGTCATTCAACGTTAATTAAATTCCAAGTTAATTAATTTGTCAACCCATCCTCATTCATCTTAATTAATCATCCTGGATTAATTATCTTTCAATTACATTTAAGTAATCATCTTTAATTAGCTTCACGATTTTTTTTTATTGTTCTTAACCAAAGTCAATAGGTAATCTTAATTACTTCATGAATTAATTAACTATTTTAGTTACGTTAATCCTTAATTACTTATTAATTAACATCATAAGTCACTTGTTTTGATTAATTTATCCTTAATTACATCCCTAATTATATAAATTATGAGTTCCAATTTCATTTCCATTATTCCAATCCAACTTAATTACATTAATTAAACCCCGATATTAATCCTTCTCAAACACCCTCTACCTATATTTAATTATCTTTTATTTACTTCATTAAATAAATTACTTACTCCTTAATTAATTATCTCATTTAATCTCTTGCTTTCTTCCGCAAAATAAATTTTATTTCGTTAATTTCATTAAGAAATTAACTGACACACCATTCGATTATTATTCTGTATTACTTACACTTAATTAGTTTACTTGAACCTTAATTAATTAATTCAACTCATTCGTTACTAAATCAGTTAAGCCTAATCATTAATTAATTAAATCAATCAAATTTTTCATTTCAAATTCCCTACTAATTTAATGAATCACAACACATCAAGCCCTCTCCAAATCTACAATGGAATCATTGTCTTATTTATGATTTAAGTTTAAAACAATTTAAAACACCATATACTTCGAGTCAATCCACAATTAACTCGAGAATCAATCAAAATCAAAATCACATCATCATCAGTATACATCCAATCAACCAAAACGTTCGTCCAATTATTTAAATTTAACCATATAAATTTAAATAAGAACCAGACAGAGTGAGATTTACTCACCTTCGTCATTTTGCGGGCCATCCTTCATGACTTGCTTTTCACGACCATTGACCTTGTAAAACATTAGATGTTTTTATTAATATTCGAGTCTATCGAGCCATTTAAATTTCATTTGATAATTTAATTAACCACTGATTTCATTTTAAATCATTAAATTATATTTAAACCAATTTCTCCAACATACGTTATATAAAAAAAAACTATAAGCTAGTAAATGAAATATGTATGTATATATTTGTAAAAATACCTACATAGATTATTAAAATCTAATGTTTCATTTAAATTCCTATATCCCAAGTCTAAAATGATTTCAGTTATCTTCTTATAAATACACACTACATAAACCTAAAATTTAAAAGAAAATAACCTACTGTTATACACATATATATATTGTATTCTTATATTTTACTTTGAAACTGAATTAAATCAAATGCTAAGCTTCAACAAAGAATATACCTTACTGCCGACTCCACTACCACACACGCGGCCTCACAAATACGGCGACTCTGCCTCTTCGACGAACCCTAGTTCGAATTCCCAATTTTGAGTCGCCGCTTCCCTAATCAGTGCGCCCCTCACCCTCACGACATCACGACAATCGAGTCGCCCCCCCATCGCACGCAAGCTACAACTTCGAGTTTGTCGCGACTTCGCCCTCGCCCCCACTGATGCTCGAACACGAGCTCTTTTGCCGCTGCAGCCTTCTGACCGTCATCGTACATCAATACGCAACCTGCTTCGAGTGAGAACGAGGTGCCGAAGCCTCTTCCCCTTCCATCACACGAACAACGATGCGGCCCCCTTCCCCTTTCGATCGCCATTTTTATTTGAGTTGAATTTTATTTCTGTTGTTGAAAAGTGAAGGTTTCGGCCCTCCCCCCTTTTGTTTTTTTTTTTCTTTTTTTCTTCTCTTAGTTCGATTCTCAGCATTCCTGGGGAAAGAAAGAGGAAGGGAATAAGAAATAGGCTGAAGGAGGCTTCTCGAGCACGATTGCTGGAAAAAATATCTTAAATATTTTATTTTAATAACTATATTATATATTATTATGATTATTGTTTTTAACTTATATAAAACTTCAAAATGCTTCATCGATTGCTAGTCAAATTTTCGAACTCCACTTAAGCAATACCGCGAGGCAATTATAAAGTGTTACCCATTTCCGAACACGATGGAACGTGTTACGGAGGCTAATTGGAACGTATGTGCGAATTACGGAATTAAACGATCGATATTAACTTACATCGATTAAAATAAATCTAAGCGTTTCGAGCTGCCAGGGTCAAACGATAACTCCGATTGCTATGAAAATTGAAATCCGATAATAACAAACTATTACGGATCCAATGGAATTGGTTTCATCAAATTCCGAGACTGCGCCTCGAAAGGCTATTTTTAAATATCAATTTAAACGATATATTATAAAAATTGAACCAATTACCTTTAAATTAAATTCCAACCATTCTATTATCTTCAGTATCCCCATTATAGATTTTATAAGCCTTCAAATTATTTTAAACGGGATTAGAATCTCAAATTCAACAATATACCCAATTTAAATTATTAAATTCAATATTTAAACTATACGATTCAATGATTTAATCACTAAGTAAATATTGATATTCTAAAATTCAAGTTAAAAATTAACTTTGAAATATTTTAAAATCGATTAATTATTCCTAATTAAATTGTTAGAAATTCTGGGTCGTCACGTTCCTCCCCCCTTAAAAGAATTTCGTCCCCGAAATTAGTAGATTAGGAAGAATGATCCAATACCCGTTCACTTTTCCCCAAAACCCACACTTCAACAGTCTTACCAAATATCCTTAATTAAAAACCCACTATCACCTTAACCAACTTCCTAAAACCTTCTATGGTTTCAACTAACACCCCTCACTCAATCGTCTAAATTTCAATTTAAAACCAAATTTGAATTATCAAAATTTTCTCAATTTTTTTTTCTAACTCTCTAAATTCCCGAAAATTTTTGCCAGCGTCTCCTTTGCGCGGCTAGCTCGGTACTACTACAAAAGGCCTCTACGGGCTCCCAAATTCCAAACAGAAAACCAAAGCCAAGTGGCTGCATCAAAAACCCAATTCAATTTCATCTAGAAATTTAAATACGTACCTTTTTGTCGGGCAATACAAATTTATCTTTTGGAATCAAATCCAATTCCTTTTCCCTTTTTAATACCTGCATATCTTATTTATCAATAATATCCAATCATAACCTACCCAATCATTTATACATGTCCTCCCATATGCATCATACCTACTTCAATTCAAATTATCTTTCTTATTTCATATGAATTCAATTTAGTTTTATCTTTTACTTATAACCGATTCATATTAGTTCGTTTACTAATTTGTTTTAAATTTTCAATTTCAAATTGTTTTGTCGTTAACAAAATTTTCCCAAAAATTTTTAAAAAAATTTCTAACTCCCAAAATTTTTAGAAAATTTTGGCAGAGTCTCCTTTGTACGGAGGAGCTTTTGCAATTTGACAATATATATAAATATGTATACATCGACCCACACGGTCGGAAAAAGCAAAAACAGTTCATATTTCCTATTTTCATTGCGTACGCGTACATTATTTAGCATTTAAGCAAGCAGCTTATAAATTCTAGCAATTGCATACCCAAATCTAGCCAAACGGCTTCCCTGTACCTGTACTTACTCAATTTAAATATGTAAGTGCCATATATAGAAATTTTATTAACCTAACACTTACTTTCAAAAGCAAATACATGCATTACACAAAACATTTCCAATAAGCAATTTATATGTTTTAAAGCACATCTAATTATTTCCAATCAAATTTATATGCCTTTTCATTCAATTTTAATGGTTTACACACAATTACTTTCATTCAACTCATTTTAAGCGAAACAATCTCATATTCACTTCAATTGATTCAAAAATCAATTATATCGCTTCCACTAATTTATAGCATTTAATTTGATAATATCCATGTGAATAATTAATTGTTTAAGTTTTATAACCAATTAAAATTGATTCCAACTCAGTTTTATTTAATTCAATTCCATTTTAATTTATTCACCAACCATACATACGCATTTCATTTCACCACCTTATTGACTTCATTCAAACTATTTATTAAGCTTAGCATATTCAATATGTCTAAATTTACAACCATTTCCAAATTAATTTTATCCAAGCTTTAATTTAACAGGCTTTTATCCTTATTCGAAGCCAAGCTTCCATAAACTTTAAACTTAAGTTAATTACTTTAATTTATTCCAACATCAACTTAAGTTCACGTCAATTAAATTTGATTCTTGTTAAATCAAATTCCATCTAATTCAGTTAGCCCATTTCCTTGATTGTAAATTTAATCCACCTTCTCAATTTATCAAAACAATATCCAGGAACATATGCCACCGAACTTAAGGCCAGTCTGCTAATCCAATTCCAATTCAAGTGTAACAACCCGCAAATCCGTACCCCTTGAGTCAACACTATTCTACCTAAATCCACTCAAGTTGTACAGAAATACGAACCATTTGGGTTAAAGAAGAAGAGGTAGAAGAAGAGAAAACAAAATCAACATCAGAATCTAACCATCGCAGCGGAATAAAATATAATAGGTAAATATCTTTACTCAAAATCAAATATATCTGTTTATATATATTACATCATCAGAGTACATCAATCACAGCTTACATCAATAACATACAATGGATATATAACAACTCAACACAGCGGAAATATATATATGTACGAGAGTACGTATCGTCATCCAGCTCGTCTCCTGAGCTCCACAACATCAGATCTGTAACGTCCCGCAAATCCGTACCCCTTGAGTCAACACTATTCTACAACAATCAACTCAAGTTGCACAGAAATACGAACCATTTGGGTTAAAGAAGAAGAGGTAGAAGAAGAGACAACAAAATTTTCATCAGAATCTAACCATCGCAACGGAATAAAATATAATAGAGAATTAATAATCTTTACTCAAAATCAAATATATCAGTTTACAAATATTACATCATCGGAGTACATCAGTCACGGCTCACATCAATAACATACAAATGTATACAAAGCAACTCAACACAGCGGAATATATATATAAACAAGTACGGGAGTACGTATCGTCATCCAGCTCGTCTCCTGAGCTCCATAGCATCATATCCTGTATCCTATAATCCTCGGTCTGACCCGAGCATTACCGTTAAATAACACCCGAGTCAGTCTGGAATACCAGCGTAAGAAAATCACACTCAATTGATTATTAAAGTTTCAAAGTCCTTTGAAAACAAAAGCATCTCGTAAGACCACGCCACAAATAAACATGTCGGGTTTTTACCTTACGATAGCTAAAACAATTTTTATAGAAATCCTCTGATATTATAATAGGGTCTACATACAAATACTTATAAAATAGCCGAAATTGTTACATTATTAAATTCCAGCTACTAGCCACAAAGTGGGTAATACAAACAAAACTCGTACAAGGCTCGTAGGGAAAATGGATTTCCAACTAATGACTAGGCACTGGGGTACCACCTGTCACAGTACGGGGCCTAAATCACCGTACTGAGGATTACTCCCTTCATCCCCTGCAACACAAGGCCGGAACCATCCCTTACTGGACAGTCCCGAGTGAGATCACCCCGCGGTTGGGATCAGCAACCGCACCACTAAGCCGAAAATAAAAGGGACATCTAGACTGGAATGACCTCACCCTGCTTGGGTGCTACCCACCTAGCCTTGCTGCATAACCCCTGATTTTCAGTCATTCCCATTTCATGAGGCTTGAGGCTAAGCGTTACCTTTATAAAGAACAATATCCCTTAGAATGCCCATCGTCCACCTGACGATGTTTCGCAAGCACTCATCCATACAAGTCCGTCCCGGGTTCGAACGAAACCGAAAGCACTACTCCTACTACATCCATTTTGGAAATATCCTCAGGATTAGTAGCGATTAGCCCTTGCACTTCATTGCTCCATCTTCGAATCCAAAATCGTTTTCACGAAACGTACAAACCGGATCGAAGTGGTTTCGAGAAATAAATCTCGATCCCGGTCCCTTCGAAACGATCAGCGCATTTGTCCAATATTGATAGTCGGTGATTTAACTATCAATTAATATTCACAAACATCCATCAAACAATAAATAATTTTCCAAATTATTTATTAACCTCAAAATATCTTCACAAGATATATTTCTATTTTCAATCCTTTGAAAACAGTTTCAAAATCATCTTTCCTTTCAGGATAAACTTTCCCGAATATTTACTATCTCCTCTGAAATCACCAAGCACAAAAATAGATTTTTAAAAATAATTTAAATACTTTACTTTGAAATATATACTTTAAAACACTTAGGATAAAACTACTTAAATTATTTTGTTAAAAATACACATTATATGAATTTGAGAAAATAAGGTTACTTTATAAAATATAAAATCGGGTTTTCACTTTTAAAACAAATACTAAGTCACTCTTTAAATAATTAATGCTATAAGATATTAAAAGGAAATACTTACTTTAGAGATTAAATATTAGAAATAATAAATTTTACAACACTTGCTTTCTTTAAAAACAACTTTAAAACATTTAATTTATATTTACAAATTTATTTTTAAAAACGTGTACTTGGCCATCAAGAGAGAATTCCAACTTCAAGCAGTTAAATCAATTTCCCGAATTGATTTTCAAGTCATTCTATTTGAAATAAATTTCTTTACTTGCTCCGTTCATTTCAAAATTCATTAATTATGGACTTTATTTTTTTGTTAATATTATTTGTTGTTTGATTTTAAATCTTTTAACTGAAATATACAAATTTCAGGCTTTTCCCATTTTCTTCTTTGTTCCTTTCAAAATTTAAAGTCTTAAATGTAAAATAAATGTTCTGTTCTTTTAGATAGTAGCATTTGAGTTTACAATTCATTAACTTTCTATTAATTCAAAAATCTCGTTTCTATATTCGAGATTTATTAATTAGGATTCTTGTGTCACTTTATTTTTATTTTTATTTCATTCTTAACTTTATTCAAATTTCCATAATTATTTTACTTACAAATTCACTTCCTTTCTCTTCATTCCAACATCCAAATTATATATTTTCAGGAAATTCATTATACCCAATTATCCAAACAAACCATAGCATTCAATATTTCAACATAATCCATCACAAAATATCAATTCATCATAACAGGGTCCTTTAAATAATTTAAATAAATGTTGAGGGATCCAGTTGGATCCCTCCAACCTGTTTTCCCTGCATCCACAGACGTTAGCATTACATAATAGGCCAAATTCAAATTATACTATACTCTATCACATCAATCAATCCAACCATACAATCAATTATTTAAATAATCATTTAAATTTAAATTTCAACTGAGTGAGATTAACTCACCTTTGACCTAAGATTGCAACCATTCCAATCCGGCTTGTTTTCTTTTCAGGTTTTAAACCTTGAATAACCATTTACAGTTAATACTTGAAATAAAACGACCAACCAATTTTATTTAAATTAAATCAAATTAATATTTTAGTTTTAAACTAATTTCCCTTTCATAACTATTTTATTTTATTTTATTAAGCTAACATAACCCAATGAGTTAATAAAGCCGATCATCATAATATATTGAAATTGATCAGTAAGTTCAAAGTATATATAAAATTTCTTCCTTTCTTTTAATCCATATATATCCAACCATTTAGAACCAATAGATGAATTAATATAACTTGCTGTTATACATATATAACTAATTAAATATTTCAAAACAAACTAGTTACCTTAATACTTGTTTTTTAAAATAATAATAATAATAAGTCAATACATTTAAAGTGTATGCTTGTAAATTATTTTCCTTCTAAAACTACCTATACTTAAAAATTTAATTTATCTAGATTCGAAATCTAACTTTGATTTAAACTTCACAATATTTACGCATTCTATATTCTCTAAATCTATTCACGTAACTAGCCAAACAACAGTGCATTTCTGTTTATATATATTTAGTTAAAATATGTCATTAAATTTTTAAATAAATAAACAGAGTATATATATATATATATATAGATTAAGCTGTAGTTTACTTAAATTTTCTTTTCAACTATAGAGATGTATATATATAAATTTTAAACCTTACTGTATTTCCATTCGTTGTTAAATCTATATATATCTTATTTATTTTAATTCAGTTTAAACACAACTGGAAAAGTTAATACCTCACTGCAAAATCGCAAGCTCAGGCTACCACCCCTTAATCGCCTCAACGAGCTCGAATGCTCCAGGTTCATCCTCCTTCCCCTCCAAACCTAGCCGCCGATAGCTCCTCCTCCAAAGCACCGCTCTGCCTATGCCAATCGCGTCGCATAAAGGCACCGCCTTCATCACGAAATCGAACAGCCCACGTAACTGCTCCCCTCCCACATAGACGCTCGCACCTGCCGCCTCGAGACTCGAGACCGAGTCCACCACTCGCCTCCACACGCGCGAGTTCGCGAGTCCCCTCTACACGACCTCACGAGCTACTGCAGAGTCGACCATGAATCAATTTTGATCGATACGACTACGGCCTGATTCTGTTCAAATTTAGGAATTTTTCTTCGAACTGAAATTGGGGTTTTAGGAAAAGAGGACAAGTCGGCCATAATCGAACATGATATCAATTCTGAGGCATCGGCCGTTGTTTTTTTTTTTTTATTTAGATTGTTTTGTTTCTCTCACTGATTAGCTTGACGAAGAGGGTATTAAACGAAGGATGAAGCTAGAAAGAAAACATCTAGCGTAAAGAAGAAGGAATGAGGGTACACAGGTACAAGCGGCTATAGAGACTCCGATATGAAAGAAAAGAAAGCTACGAAGTGAAATATTTTCGGCTACAGAGTACGTTTATAAAAAAAATATCTCTATTATCCTCAGTGTTATGAATATAAATATTACAAGCCTTCAATACATTTTTAACTGGCTTAAAATTCCAGATTCAGTACTTTATCCAACTTCAAATTATTCAATTCAATAATTTAGTTGTCAAATAAATTATGATATTCATAATTTAAGTTATTTAAATAATTAAAATCTATTAAATATTACGATTTCAATGCTTGAAAATTCCGGGTCGTCACATTCCTCCCCCCTTAAAAGAATTTCGTCCTCGAAATTACTATCTAGGAAGAATGGTCCAAAACCCGTTACTTTTCCAAAACTAAACAGTTTCTAACAACTCAGCAACTTACCAACTATCTCTTATAAAAGATCCATTATCATTCTTATTAACTTCCACACCTTTCCCTATTTCCAAACCATATCATTTGTTTAACCATTCAAGTTTCAATTTAAAACCAAATTTTAAATTATCAAAATTTTCTCAAAATTTTTCTAACTCTCTAAATTTTCGAAAATTTTTGGCAGCGTTTCCTTTGCGCGGCTGACTCGGTACAACTACAAAATGGCTCTACGGCCTCCCAAATCCAAAAAGAAAACAAAAAGCCAAGTGGCTCAATACAAATCCCAATCAAATTCCATACCAAATTTAAATACATACCTTTTTTTCTAGCATTTCAAATTTATCTCTTGAAATCAAATCCAAATTTTCTTTTCCCTTTTATAATACCTGCATAACCTGCTTAGTACTAATATCCAATCACAACATCCCAAAACAATTCATCGAATGTTCCACAAAATGCCAATATCTATTTATCCAAATATTAACTTGGAATATATTTATATTATCAACTTCCAATTAATAACACAAGCATTTTATATGTTTCTTATATTTCTTTTCACCTTACCATCTTAGTTTATATCTAATTCTATTCAAGTTGATTCCTTCATTTACATATGAGTTCAATTCATCTTAAACTCTAAATATATAAATTTTATTTGTCATTTCTTACTAATTCATAGCATTATTTTAATTAGTTTCATTCACTAACTCATTTCAATTTTCTAGTTTGAAATCGCTTTGTCGTAACAAAATTTTCCAAAATTTCAAAAAAGTTTCTAACTCCCAAAATTTCTGAAAATTTTTGGCAGAGTCTCCTTTGTACGGAGGAGCTTTTGCAATTTGACAAAAAGAGATAAATATATATACATCGACCCACACGGTCGGAAAAACCAAAAACAGTTCATATTTCCTATTTTTATTGCGTAGGCGTACCTTATTTAGCATTTTAAGCGAGCGGCTTATTATTTTTAGCAAATAGCACAACCCAAATCCAGTCATACGGCTTCCAGGTACCTGTACTTACTCAATTTTAAACATGTAAGTACGATATAAATGAAGTTTAACTACATTTCACTTATTTACAATAGTTAGAACATATGAATTCTAAAAGAAATTCACACCAAACATTTTTCCATAAGCAACTTATATAATTTTCTTATTAATTCCACTGTTCGAATTTAATTTATAACCATTTTCATTCAATCTAAATGGTTTTCAATCCATTCACATACAACTTCACCAATTCGAATGGTTTAACACTCAATTGCTTACATTTAATTTATTATTAAGCAAATCTGAACTCATATTTAATTCAATTGCTCTCAAAATCAATTTTTTTTCTTCTATCAACTCATAGAATTTTAATTACTTCCATTTACATCCAATGATAATTTATGCTTTGCAATTTGATGAGATCTATGTGAATAAACAAGTATTTATGTTTTATAACCAGTTTGAATGGACTTCAACTCAATTTATACTTAATTCTATTCCATTTCGGATTTATTCCCAATCCATATATTCTCAGTTTCATTCCATTTAAATTTTATTAACCAAACTAGTCCATTCAAAACTATTAACAACTTAGGTTCCATCTCCATTACCAATTAAATTTCCTTTTTATTTTTTTATCCATTCACAATCATTTATTTTGCTCGACACATTCCATTTAAATTTTATTTACAATCCATTTATTTACATTTCATTCCAAATTTGTTTATTCCAAACTATTTTATTTAGCTCAAAAACAATCCAAGCTATTTCATTTAATAATCATTTCTCAACTTATTTAATCCAACACTTTCTTTGGTTCTTATTTAGCCCATCCATTCACATATTCAATATAATTAACTTATCCACTCAATCCATTTCGAATTTTCCATTTTCTTAAATATTATTACATCCCACCAAGTTCGATTTCAATCCATATTTATTTTTACTTGATTCAAATTTAATCCCATATCATTAAACTTGGTTTAAGTTGAATTAAATTCAACTCTCTTCGATTTATTCAGCTTAAGTCAATTTACTTCAATTTATTCTAATTTACTCTTAAGCTCATTTTCATCTAACAAGTAAATTTCCTCTTTTATACTCAGCTTGACTCAATTTATTACAAGGCCATATCCAATTTATTTCCACATATTTTGATTTTATTCACAATACAAACCATCCCACTACTATTTTAATCAAATCACATTTTTATTCGATATATTCCCAATTATATTTAATTTGTTAACACTTCACAGTAAATTTTAATTCATAGCCCAAATCCCGAATCCACTATCCATTTTCAATTGCCATTCACTTTTAAATCACCATCCAATTTATTAACTTACATTGCAAGTTCATTCACAAATCAATTAATTAATTTCAAAGCCACTTTTAATTATATTTTCTTCATTGACAATGTAAGTCAAATTTAATTATAACTTGAGTTTTATTTTCAAACCTCGTCATAAACTCACAATTCAATTTCATTAACTAATTTATTAACAAATTAGTTCTCTCCTTTTTATAGTACAATACTCGATTTTAACCCAAAAAATTTCTTCATTTAATTTTTCTTAGGTTCAAATTTATTTTATAACCCAAGTTTTGATTTTTATTTTATTTTAGAATACATTTAACTATATTTATTTTGGGATTTTATATCTCACTATTTGGTTTTATAAGTCACAACATATTATTTACACAATTCCATGCATCCTAGACTTGAATATATTCATCTTTTATTTTAACTCAAGCTTCAAGCTTATTTATATTCCAAGCATATTTTATTTCATGCGTTATAACTCTTTTACACATTATTCTTATTTATTCCATCCAATAACTCAATTGAATTCTTATTCCAATTCAATTTCATTTTTACACGGATTTATTTAACTCAATTCAATTTCAACTTGATTCGAATACAACTGGATATTATTTCAGCCTATTTAAATAAATTTTCAATCCAGTTAAATTTTATTTCCCAATCCAAGTTAATTCCATTTTTAACTATTTAACTACGATATGGTTGCTTGGATGTTAATTGAATATTAGGGATGATAATATTGAAATATTATCATTATTAAGTGACAATTTAACTAGAAATTGAAAAAATAAAATAATAACCAAAGTTTGAAGGAAATACAGTCATAATGAGATGAAATGTATAAATATGAATTATAAATGATTACAAAATTGAAATGTATTCAAGTGAGAATTTGTATAAGCATAAACGGTACAAAAGAAATATAGTTAGAATTTATTTAAGCAGGCTTTGGAAATTTAAAATCCCGGAGATTTGGAAGTATTTGAAGATAAATGATAGCGTTATTGTTTTGGAGATAATTCTGAATGGAAATCTGTTTTAAATGAATTTTGAAAGTAATATAGCATTGAAATCAAATTCCCATCGCGACCTCTTGATCGAGTGCGGCGCCTCGTCCAAGTCGAATCAAATTATTTATTAACCTCAAAATATCTTCCCAAGATATATTTTATATTTTCAACCCTTTGAAAACAGTTTTCAAAACCATCTTTCTTTTCAGAATAAACTTTTCCAAATATTTTCTATCTCCTCTGAAAGTCTCCAAGCACAAAACTAGATTTTAAAAATAACTTAAAACACTTTACTTTAAAATATATACTTATAAAACATTTAAATTAAAGCTACTTTTATAATTTGTTAAAAATACATACTGTATGAGTATTTGAAAATAAAGTTATTTAGTAAATATAAAGCTAGATCTCTTCGTTTAAAAACAAAATACTAACTTACTTCTTAATAATTCTACTAAAATAGATTAAAAGAGAATACTTACTTGAGACTTTAAATATTAGGAATAATAAATTTACAAAACTTGCTTTCTTTAAAAACAATTTTAAAACATTTAATTGATATTTAAAAATTTACTCTTTAAAAACAAGTACTTGGATATCCAGAGAAAATTCCAACTTCAATCACTTAAATCAATTTTTCCCAAATTGATTTCAATTTTATTTATTTGAATTAAATTCCTTTACTTTCTTAATTCATTTAAAATTCATTAATTAGGGACTTATTATTAAGGTTATAATTTCCCGTTTGTTTTTAACCCCCTTTTAAGTGAAATACGGATTTCAGCTTTTCCCAACTTCTTTATTCCTTCCAATAATTTAAATCTTAAATTTTAAATAACTGTTTTATTCCCTTAATTAATATCACTGAAGATTAAAATTCATTAACTCTTTGTTTATTCAAATTTCCTTTCTAAAATCAAGATTTATTTACTAGAATTTTAAAGTCACTTAATTTCTTTCCAATTCATTTAAAAATTTATTCAAATTTCTATAATTATTTCACTTACAATTTCACTTCTTTTATTATTTTACAAAAATCCTATTCATATATTTTTGGTAATTTATCGTACCCAATTATATCCAATCGAACCATAACATTCAATATACCAATAAAGATCATCATAGGATATCAAATAAATCACAACAGAGGGTATTAAATAATTTAAATAAATATTGAGGGGTCCAGCTACCCACGCACGAGTCGCCACCACTCTTCGTTTGCCTCTGCCTCGCGCCAAACGGCGCCTCCCAAGCCCATGCGAATGGAGCTACCATCAATACCCAGAATCGAAGGCCAAACTCCAGAGAAACTCTAACCCTAGCTGATGCACGAGAAGCGGCGCCATCGACAATCGTGTAAACCTCAACGTCGAGTTCGAATCGAGGTACGCGATTTTGCTAGCACGACTCAACTGATGGCTCTCGAAACCCTAGATCTCCCTACTGCTTCGAGTTTGGTATCTGGCCATGAATCCCAGGGTTTTGGTTTCGAACGAACGAAAAAAAAAAAATTAAAAAAATTTGGGTTGTTTGATTGAAATTTTATATAGGAAAAATTTCAATTATAGGATGATACTAAAAATGATTATTGAAGTTTAGAGTTCACTGTAATCAGGAATTTTTTTTATACAATTTGGATGGGAAATTATCAGTTTAAACTAAATTTTCTAGACACTTAAATTAATAAATGATAATAAAATTATTTGGTTATTCTAATTACTAAGATAAGTGATTAATGGAATTTAGTTACAATTAATTTATTAGTTGAAAACCAAATGTTTAGTTTAAATTAAATTGTTGACCAATTTAATTTATTAAATAATCATTGTAAAATATCTCGAATATCGATAAGAATTATTAATATTTATACAAGGTTATAAACCGGGAAAACCAAGACATAATTGAAGTGGACGTACAAATTTAAGAGGCAAAGGTGAGTTAATCTCACTCAGTTTAAATTTAAACTGATAAAATTTAAATGATTGTTTGGATGGCTGAATTGGCCGATGTGATATAGTATGATATTTTGTAATTGGTGTACTATATTGTGCTAACGTCTGTGGATGCAGGGAAAACAGGTTGGAGGGATCCAACTGGATTCCTCAACATTTATTTAAATTATTTAATTTTCTTTGCTGTGAATATTGACATTCTATAATGAGTTATATTGGAATATTGAATGTTATGGTTGATCGGATATATTTGTGGTATAATGACTTACCAAAATTATATGGATTGGATTTTGGAAAGAAAATAAAAGAAATAAATTGGTAAATAAAGTAATTATAGGAAATTTGAATAAATTAAGAGTGAATTGAGAAAAATAGAAGTAATATGAAAATAATAATAAATGACTTTGAGAATGAAGAGAAAGAACTTTGAATAAAATAAAATTGATGAATTGTAAACTTAAGTTATATCAATAAAATAATAGAGAATTATTTTAAAATTTAAAGTTTAAATGTATTTAAAGAATAAAGAAGTAACTTGAGAAATCTAAGAATTGGTATTTTCAGTTAAAAGTAATTTAACTCATAATTAAGGAAATAAAATCTAAAATTAATAGATTTTGAAATAGAAAGGAAGAAGATTGGAATTCAATTTGGAAATTGATTCAAGTGATAGAAATTAGAATTTCAAGAAGAATGTGAAGGGAAGTATATTTCCCTGGATAACCAAGTACGTTTTTTTTAAAAGAAAATTTAAATATAAGATAAAAGTTTAATGTGGTTTTAAAAAGCATATTTTAGGAATTTTATTATTTCTGAATGTTTAAAATTCATAAGTAAATATGTTTCAAATCTATTATTGTAATAACCATTTAAAATGTGACTTAGTATTTTATTTTTAAGAGTGAAAACCTAGTTTTATATGTTATAAAGTAACTTTATTTACAAAAATCATATAGTATGTATTTTTAGTAAATTATAGTTTTTAAAATGAATGTTGTAAAATAAATTTCAAAGTAAAGTGTTTTTAAATTATTTTAAAAATCTTAAGTTTTGTGCTTGGCGATTTCAGTGGAAATAGAAACTATTTGGGAAATTGATTCTGAGAAAGGAAGATAGTTTTAAAACTGTTTTCAAAGTGGAAATATATCTTGTGAAGATATTTTGAGGGTAATAAATAATTTGGGAAATTATTTATTGTTGGATGGTTGATTATGAATATTAATTGATAGTTAAATAACCGACTATCATTATTGGCCAACTGCGTTGATCGTTTCGAAGAGGCCGGGATCGAGATTTATTTCTCGAAAACCACTTCGATCCGGTTTGTACGTTTCGTGCGAAAAACGTGTTCGGAGTCGAAGATGGAGCAGTGAAGTGCAAGGGCTAGTCGCTACTAATCCTAAGGATATTTCCAAAATGGATGTAGCAGGAATAGTGCCTTCGGTTCCGTTCGAACCCGGGACGGACTTGTATGGATGAATGCTTGCGAAACATCGTCAGGTGGATGATGGGCATTCTATGAGAAAATGTTCTAAAGGTAACGGTTAGCCTCAAGCCTCATCAACCGGGAATGACCGAAAATCAGGGGATATGCAGCAAGGTTAGGTGGGTCATACCCAAGCAGGACAAGATAATTCCCCTGTCTAGATGTCCCTTATATATCTTTCGGCTTAGTGGGTGGTTGGTCGCGCCAACCACGGGGTTTATCTTGTTCGGGACTGTTCAGTAAGGAATGGTTCCGGCCTTGTGTTGCAGAGGATGAAGGGAGTAATCCTCGGTACGGTAATCTAGGCCCCGTACTGTGACAGGTGGTACCCCAGTGCCTAGTCATTGTTGGAAATTCATTTTCCCTACGAGCCTTGTACGATTTTTGTTTGTATTACCCACTCTGTGGCTAGTAGCTGGAATTTAATCATGTAACAATTTCGGCTATTTTATAAGTATTTGTATATAGACCCTATTATAATATCAGAGGATTTCTATAAAAATTGTTTTAGCTATCGTAAAGTAAAAACCCGACATGTTTATTTGTGGCGTGGTCTTACGAGATGCTTTTGTTTTCAAAGGATTTTTGAACTTTAATAATCAATTGGGTGTGATTTTCTCACGCTGGTATTCCAGACTGACTCGGGTATTATTTAACTGTAATGCTCGGGTCAGACCGAGTATTATAGAATACAGGATACGATGCTGTGGAGCTCAGGGGACGAGCAGGATGGCGATACGTACCCTCGTACTTGTATATTTATATATATTCCGCTGTGTTGAGTTGATGTGTATTCAGTTGTATGTTATTGATGTGAGTTGTGACTAATGTACTCTGATGATGTAATGTATGTAAACAGATATATTTGATTTTGAGTAAAGATTATTTACTATCTATTATATTTTATTCTGCTGCGATGGTTAGATTCTGATGTTGATTTTGTTTTCTCTTCTTCTACCTCTTCTTCTTTAACCCAAATGGTTCGTATTTCTGTGCAACTTGAGTTGATTGTTGTAGAATAGTGTTGACTCAAGGGGTACGGATTTGCGGGCTGTTACAGTTGGATTTTAACTCAGATTTACTTAATCCAATTCGATTTCAACTTAATTCGAATACAACTGGATATTCTTTCAGCTTATTCAATTAATTTCAATCCAGTCAAAATTTTATTTTCAAATCCAAGTTAATTTCATTTTCAACTTTTCAAATCCAAGTTAATTTTTTCCGACCGTGTGGGTCGATGTATATATATTTATCTCTTTTGTCAACTTGCAAAAGCTCCTCCGTACAAAGGGGACTCTACCAAAATTTTTCAAAAATTTTGGGAGTTAGAATTTTTTTGAAAATTTCGGAAAATTTTGTTAACAACAAAGCGATTTCAAACTAGAAAAGTGAAATAAGTTAGTGAATGAAACTAATTAAAATAATGACGTGAATTAGTTATGAATGAAAAATAAAATTTAAGTTTAAAGTTGAAAATAAATTGAATTCGTATGGAAGTGGAAGAATTAATTTGAATAGGAATGGATATAAACTAAAGTGGTAAGATGAAAACGAGTATAAGAAACATATGAAATGCATATGTTAACTTAAGTAAGAAATGGTCAATTCTTAATTGAAAATCGAATATTGCAAGTATATTCTAAGTTGATATTTGGATGAATATTGGCATTTGGTAAGGGAGTCGATAAAATGTTCTGGAATGTTGAGATTGGATATTAGTGACAAGCAGGATATGCAGGTAATCTGAAGGAAAAGGAGAATTGGATTGATTTCAAAAGATAAAAATTTGAAATGCGCGACAAAAAGGTATGTATTTAAAATTTGGTATGAAATTGATTGAGATTTTGGATTGAGCCACTTGGCATTTTGTTTTCTTTTTGGATTTGGGAGGCCGTAGAGCCATTTTGCAGTTGTACCGAGTCAGCCGCGCAAAGGAACGCTGGCAAAATTTTTCGGGAATTTAGAGAGTTAGAATATTTTTGAGAAAATTTGATAATTCAAAAATTCAGTTTTAAACTTAAACTTGAATAATAGAGCAAATATGTTTGTTTGCAAACTAGGGAAAGGTTTAGAAAGTTAATAAGAATAATAATGGGTCTTCTATAAGAAGATAGTTGGTGAGATGTTGAATTGTTAAAAACTGTTTGATTTTAGGGAAATAATAAACGGGTATTGTATCATTCTTCCTAATTAGTAATTTCGGGGACGAAATTCTTTTAAAGGGAGGAATGTGACGACCCGGAATTTTCGAGCATTTAAAATCGAGATATTTAATTGATTTTAAGTATTCAAGATAATAATTTCAACTTGAATTTCAAATATTGCTATTTATTTGATAATTGAATAATAAAATTTAGTAATTAAAAGTTGAGAAAAATGTTGAATCTGGAATTTTAAGCCTATTGAAAATAAAATGAAGGCTTATAAAACTTATATTGATAATATTGAAGAGAATAGAAGTTATGAAATCAAATTTAAAAATGGTTTGGTAAAGTTTGAAATTTATATTGTTTAAATTGAATTAAAAATAGCCTTCCGAGGCACTGTCTCGGAATTTGACGAAATCAGTTCCATTGAGTCCGTAATATTGAATTATTACCGGATTTAAAATTTCGTAGCTCTCGGAATTAACGTGTGAACGTACGAGGTATAAATGCTTTGAAATAATTAATCGTTTTAATTAAAATATCCTGCATCTTTTCATCGGTCAAAATTCTTTTCACATTAGCCGAAATCCTTTCATTCCAGCCGACCTATTTCATCATGTACTCTCTGTCTTCCTTTAGAAGCTAGAATCTAAGTGAAGCCGCTTTGTTAAATAGCGTATATCCTTCCTCCTTATTTCAAATGAAATCAGTTGAAGCGAGAGAGTGATGGTTGAACTATATAATTCTTCCTCTTCCTGTTCAATTTTTCATTCTCTTCTTCTAAAAATTGGCCGAACCCTTTTCATTCGATTAGATCAGTTAAAAAAATAAATAAAAATCAAAGACCAGACAAATAAAAATTGACGAAGCTGTATTCTTCAAATCAAAATCCAAATTAGCTGAAATCACTACAATGGCGACCGAGATTGTTCACAGGTCGATTGATTGATCGAAGCGAGAGGGGCGTGCTTGCGCTCACGAGATTTAGGGCATCGCGTTTGCACCAGGAATGCTCACCGTATCTGTGGCGACGCTCATTTGAGGCTCAATTTGGGTTCGCGACTAATCGTTGAAGGTCGTGAGTAATGATAGGTCGCGGCGCGACGTGGTGAGGGTGGAAGATTTCTCTTGTTGTGGTTGAAGTCTTGGCGTTTCGTGGGGGAACTCGAGCGAGTGGTGGCGATTTTGAGGTATTCTCTATTTGATTTCTCCTATTTTATCTTTAATTTTTATATATATAAACAGAAAAGAAAAATATATATAATTACAGAAGGTGTGGATTCTGTTTTAAGTTAAATTATATATATATACACATAGATACTCAGACATGTTTTATTTTATAAAAGTAAACAGAAATATATGAAGGCAGGCGTTGAAAAAAAAATTAGCTCAGGAGTTAATTATTACTTGCATAGCTTGATTTAAATATAAGAGTAAAATAGGGTATATATATATAATATGTCAGGTTTGAAAATATATATATATGGATTTTTTTTAAAATGTGTTAAAGTTAGGTGAAGTTAGATTGTTATCTATATAAATAATTTTTTATAAGTATGTATATATATATATATAAAGGATTTCAAAATAAAATAAATATACGCCTGCGTATTTTAATTTGCTGGTTTGCTTTAAAAATAAAATAATTGGGAATTAAATTTATAAATGGAAATCAAATTATTCGATTTATTTGAACATTAATAAAAATCATCTAATGTTTATTCAAGGTCCAAATTGTGGAGAATCAAGACGGATTGGAAATAATTTGCATGCAAAGTTAAAAGGTGAGTTAATCTCACTCAGTTTAAATTTAAATTTAAAACGATTAAATTTAAATAATTGTTTGAATGGTTGAATGAATTGATTGAGGTGATATAGTATGATATTTTGGAATTGACATATTATATTGTGCTAACATTTATGGATGCAGGGAAAACAGGTTGGAGGGATCCAACTGGATCCCTCAACATTTATTTAAATTGATTAATACCCACTGTTGCGATTATTTTATATTCTGTGATGAATATTATTGGTATTATTGATAATTGGTATATTGAATGTTATGGTTCGATTTGATATAATCGGGAATAATGAATTACCAAAAAAATATAAATTGAATCTTGGAAAAGAGAATTAAAGAAGTGAAATTGTAAGTAAAATAATTATAGCAAATTTTGAATAAATTAAGAATGAAGTAAAAAGGAATGGAAGTGATATTAAATATTAACTAATAAATAACTTCGAGTATGAAAAGAATTTTGAACAAAATAGAAATGAATGAATTGGAAACTCAAACGATATCAATTAAAGGAATTAAGAATTATTCTAGAATTTAAGTTTAAACTTATTTTTAAGAATAAAAAAAAGGGTTATCTGAGAAATCAAAATCTTGTATTTTCAGTTAAAGTATGATAAATAATAATTAAGGAATGAAATCTGAAATTAATGGATTTTGAGATAAAATGGAGGAAATTGAAAATCAATTTGGAAATTGATTCAAGTGTTTGAAATTGGAAATTCAAAGATGAATGTGAAGAGAAGTATATTTCCCTGGATAGCCAAGTCGGTTTTCAAAGTAATTTTTTTATATAAGTTAAAAGCTTTATGTTGTTTTACGAAGTATGTTTTAGAAAATTTATTATTTTAAGTATTTAAATTCTAAAGTAAATATTTTGCTAATCTATTATCGTAATAATTATTTAAAAAGGTGACTTAGTAATTTGTTTTAAAAAGTGAAAACCTAGTTTTATGTTTTATAAAGTAACTTTACTTTCAATAATCATATAGTATGTATTTTAGTAAATTATTGAAGTAGATTTTAAAATGAATGTTTTAAAATATATTTCAAAGTAAAGTGTTTTTTTAAATTATTTTAAAAAAATCTTAAGTTTTGTGCTTGGTGATTTCAGTGGAAATAGAAACTATTTGGGAAATTGATTCTGAGAAAGGAAGATAGTTTTAAAACTGTTTTCAAAAGGGTTTGAAAAGTGGAAGTAAATCTTGTGAAGATATTTTTGAGGGAAATAAATAATTCGGGGAAATTATTTATTTGTTGATGGTTGATTGTGAATATTAATTGATAGTTAAATAACCGACTATCAATATTGGACAAATACGTTGATCGTTTCAAAGAGACCGGGATCGAGATTTATTTCTCGAAAACCACTTCGATCCGGTTTGTATGTTTCGTGGAAACGATTTTTGGATGCGAAGATGGAGCATTGAAGTGCAAGGGCTAATCGCTACTAATCCTGAGGATATTTCCAAAATGGATGTAGTACGAATAGTGCCTTCGGTTCCGTTCGAACCCGGGACGGACTTGTATGGATGAATGCTTGCGAAACATCGTCAGGTGGACGATGGGCATTCTAAGGGATATGTTCTATAAAGGTAACGCTTAGCCTCAAGCCTCATCAAATGGCAATGACTGAAAATCAGGGGTTATGCAGCAAGGCTAGGTGGGTAGCACCCAAGCAGGGTGAGGTCATTCCAGTCTAGATGTCCCTTTTATTTTCGGCTTAGTGGTGCGGTCGCTGATCCCAACCGTGGGGTGATCTCACTCGGGACTGTCCAGTAAGGGATGGTTCCGGCCTTGTGTTGCAGGGGATGAAGGGAGTAATCCTCGGTACGGTGATCTAGTCCCCGTACTGTGACCGGTGGTACCCCAGTGCCTAGTCTTTGGTTGGAAATCCATTCTCCCTACGAGCCTTGTACGAGTTTTGTTTGTATTACCCACTCTGTGGCTAGTAGCTGGAATTTAATCATGTAACAATTTCAGCTATTTTATAAGTATTTGTATATAGACCCTATTATAATATCAGAGGATTTATATAAAAATTGTTTTAGCTATCGTAAGGTAAAAACCCGACATGTTTATTTGTGGCGTGGTCTTACGAGATGCTTTTGTTTTCAAAGGATTTTTGAAACTTTAATAATCAATTGGGTGTGATTTTCTCACGCTGGTAATCTAGACTGACTCGGGTGTTATTTAACTGTAATGCTCGGGTCAGACCGAGTATTATAGGATACAGGATTTGATGCTATGGAGCTCAGGAGACGAGCTGGATGACGACACGTACTCTCGTACATGTTTATATATATATATTTTCCGCTGTACTGAGTTGCTACGTATTCATTTGTATGATATTGATGTTGAGCTGTGATTGATGTACTCTGATGATGTAATATATATAAACAGAGATATTAGATTTTGAGTAAAGATTATTTATTATCTATTATATTTTATTCCGCTGCAAAGGTTAGATTCTGATGTTGATTTTGTTTTCTCTTCTTCTACCTCTTCTTCAACCAAAATGGTTCGTATTTCTGTACATCTTGAGTTGATTGTTGTAGAATAGTGTTGACTCAAGGGGTACGGATTTGCGGGCTGTTACACTTGAAAATTTCGGGTCATTACAGCAAGGGTTATTGTCGTTAACTCTGAGGGTGATTCCAAAATGAGCGTAAAGAGATAATGCCTTCGGTTTCGTTCGAACCCGTAACGAACTTGTATGGATTGAATGCTTTCAGCACATCGTCAGGTGAACGATGAGCATTCTAAGTGATATGTCCTATAAAGGTAATCGTAACCTCAAGCCTCATCAACCAGGAATGGCTAAAACAGGAGAGCTGCAGCAAGGCTTCGTGGGTTGCACCCATTGGAGAGTAAGATTTACCCCTGTCTAGAGGTCCCTTTATTTCGGCTGTGTGGACGGTTGAATAGCTACAACCGTCGGGGTTGTCTTATTCGGAACTGTTCAGTAAGGAACGGGTCCGGCTTTGTGTTGCAGGGGATTGGGAGTAATCCTCGGTACGGTGATCTAGGCCACATACTGTGACAGGCGATACCCCCGTAGCCCTGCCATTGCATGGAATCCAAAATCCAATAAGTGCCAACGGTTTTGATTGTATTTCCCACTTTTGTGGCTAGTAGCTGGAATTTAATAATGTAACAATTTCGGCTATTTCTTATTTATTTTAAAACCTTAGCCACTATTATAATATCATAGAATTTCCTATCAAATGTTTTGGTTAGCGTAAGGTAAAAACTTTTCCATGTTTATGTGTGGGAAGTCTTACGTGATACCTTTTCCTTTCAAAGGTTTTTAAAGTTAAGCAACTTTAACCGTTTACTCACACCAGACCCATGTCTGACCCGGAGTTTATTCTGTTTTTCTTAAACTCTTGGGTACTCAAATTTTTACGAGTAGTTTAGGGAATTCAGGTTAGGATTTTGAGTTGGCTTGACAAATTCTGGAGGAGCAATGGAGCAGGAGGCTTTTGCGTATAGCTATAGAGTATTCCGCTGTGTGTTCTCTGAGTTGTTGTATTGAGTTGTATAACTAGACAGGTGTTTATAACTGTCTAGTATGTGTTGTCTTAGCTGTGTAACTCTGATGTATATGATACTATGTAAGGTATTATGTGATTAATATAATTTATTCATTCCGCTGTTTAGATTCTAATGTGTTGTTTCTTTCTTCTTCTCTATCTTTTCTCTTTCCTATCCCTTTCTTCCTTAATTCATGACGCGACTTTCCGGGTTGTGGAAGGCGGGTCGTGACAATTCACTTCCATTTACTCAGGTTAAATTTTAATTCCAAGATGAAAATTTACATTTCCTTCTTATTAGCATCATCTTTACCCAAATTAAGTTCATTAGTTGATGCATTTTACCTTTACACACCATTTAAATAGAATGTTCCAGAATTCAATTACCCGGCTTTATTCCAAAACATTTTGAAATAATAATCAATTCATACCCATTTGGTATATCAATCAAATCTCCAGATTTTCCAAAACAACTTGTTTATACCAAATAAATTTCCTCCCTTGAAATTTCCAAAACAACTGGCATACCCAACAAATCCAAACAATATCATAACCAACCATTTTGGTAGCAATCCATCACTTTAGAAACTCGAAAATGAATTCTAATGATGTGGTCAGCATCATCAGGATTATTTTCCAGCGACTGAAGTGAGTTCAATGCTTTCTTACTTCCAAAATTCATTTCAAAACAGTTCCCATTCAAAAAAAAAAAAATACTTCCCAAATCAATATTCCAATATACCCTTCAAACAGTTTAGCAAACATTTCAAACTTCCCCAGGAATCTGAATTTTCAAACTTTGTTTCCAATACATTTAAAATCTTTTCCAAAACTTCCGGGATTTAAATTCTGGTTCAGTTAAAATTTAGTTATTCTTCCTTTTATATAATTTATATTTGTAGGATTTTATTTCATTATAACTATTTCAAATTTCAGATTAAATTTTAGATTCTTATTTGATTTAGGCATTAACAACCAATCATCCAAATATATAATAATTTCTGAAAATTATTTCTTTTATACCAAAATATAATTTGGGTAAAATTATTTCATTTACCCATTTTGAAAACAATACTATGTCGGTTTATCTTGTTTAAGAGTTTAGAAACCCCTATCGATACAGTTGTACTTCCCATACCGACCAGAATTCATAAACACTGAACCGATAAGTCAACATAGTATAAAAACAATTTTATATCCACTAACAAGTACGCCCTCATATCTATTATATAACTATGCTCAACTCATTATAGAGTATTACTGACTCTGTTTAATGAGTAATTTCCCCCCACAAAGCATAGGTTGTCGCCAACCTAAGCTCTGATACCAAGTGTGACAGCCCGCAAATCCGTACCCCTTGAATCAACACTATTCTACCTCTGTTAACTCAAGTGGCATAGAAATACGAACCATTTGGGTTTAAGAAGAAGAGATAGAAGAAGAAGAAGAAGCTAAACAATATCAGAATCTCACAATCGCAGCGGAATAAAATATAATAGTAAATATAGATCTTTACACAAAATAAAATCTATACCAGTTTTATACATCACATCATCAGAGTATCTCATACATCATAAAATTATAAATCAGACATACCATACAATCATAGCAGTGGAATATATATATATATATATATATATATATAATACGTCTCGGACTCCAGCTCCTCTACTGCTCCAAAGCATCATGTCCTGTACATATAATACTCGGTCTGACCCGAGCATTATAATGAAATAACTCCCGTGTCAGTCTGGAATACCAGCTGTTTATAATACATCCAAATTGATTATTAAAGTTTTAAATATCCTTTTTAAAACAAAAGCATCTCGTAAGACCACGCCACAAATTAACATGTCTGGTTTTTACCTTACGGTAGCTAAAACACTTTTTATAGAAATCCTCTGATATTATAATAGGGTCTATTTACAAATACTTATAAAATAGCCGAAATTGTTACATGATTAAATTCCAGCTACCAGCCACAAAGTGGGTAATACAAACAAAACTCGTACAAGGCACGTAGGGAGAATGGATTTCCAATAATGACTAGGCACTGGGGTACCACCTGTCACAGTACGGGGCCTAGATCACGGTACCGAGGACCACTCCCGATCCCCTGCAACACAAGGCCGGACCCATCCCTTACTGGACAGTTCCGAATAAGATCACCCCGCGGTTGGGATCAGCAACCGCACCACTAAGCCGAAATGAAAGGGACATCTAGACAGGGATGACCTTACTCTCCAGTCGGGGCTCCCCACGAAGCCTTGCTGCATATCCCTTGATTTTCAGTCATTCCCATTTGATGAGGCTTGAGGCTAAGCGTTACCTTTTAGAACGTTTCACTTAGAATGCCCATCGCCCACCTGACGATGTTCCGAAAGCATTCGTCCATACAAGTCCGTCCCGGGTTCGAACGGAACCGAAGGCACTATTCCAACTACATCCATTTTGGAAATATCCTCAGGATTAGTAGCGACTAGCACTTGCACTTCACTGCTCCATCTTCGACTCCGAACACATTTTTCCACGAAACGTACAAACCGGATCGAAGTGGTTTTCGAGAAATAAATCTCGATCTCGGTCTCTTCGAAACGATCAACGCATTTGTCGAATATTGATAGTTGGTGATTTAACTATCAATTAACATTCACAAACATCCATCACACAATAAATAATTCCCGCATTATCTATTTGACTCAATATCTCTTACAAGATATATTTTCAAATTTTCAAGCTCATTTGAAAGCAATTTCCAAGTCTCTTCCTTTACCAGGTAAATTCTTGTTAATTTTTTTTTTCAAAATATAATTCCAAATATGTAAAATAAAACTATTTATTAAACAAGAGTTTTGTTAACTAAATTTAAAAATAGTGCTTTTAAAGGTTTAGTGCTATGTTTCAAATAACTTAAATCATCTATCCTTTAAATAAATCCATTTATCAAATAAAATACTAATAATATTCTTAAATCATTATATTATAGCTAAACTTATTACTTACCTTTAAATAAGAATTTTTTAAAAATGTTTCCTTAAAACAAATTAAACTTAACTTTTCGAACCTGATTTAAATCACGAACTCATTTTTTCCTAGGGAAACATTTCCATTGAAAACAACCCGAATAATCTTCCATATAGATCCCGCCCGATCTATCCTAACCCAAATTTACGTTAGTTGTCGTAAATTATTTCCAAGCTTAAAATAAACTCCTTTTGAAGTTTAAACACCTGTTTTCCATCCCTGTAAATTCCATTTTCAAAGTATAGGTTTCAAACATTTTTAAATAAAACATTTGAGAATTTATTACTGGAAAATAATACTTATGGATTTCTTAACTAAATTCCAAGGGTGAAAATGCATTTCAAAAATATTGATTTACATTTATAATTATTAATTTATATTTAGAAGCTTCATTTAAAACATGTTTTAATTTTCTAGTAAACTCTATTCATTATCAAAATAAGCCATCATTATTTTAACACTTTATATCCTCTTATATAATTTCTCACCCAAATCCATACTTTGCATTTTTCAACTAATAATTTTTCCGCTTTCTTTAAAATTCCCATTTACAAATTTCACTCTTCATCCGAACCAAATCCAAATTTTATTTCTTTAATTTCGTTATATAACAATTTCTTTTATTTCTTAAATCCCAATTAAATCCATTTATAATTTCCGGGTTTATATTTATTTCAACAATTTCACAGTACAATTTAATTTCAGATTTATCAATCACAACATACAAACAAATTGCATTATCAATTATAAAAATAATCACTATATTGTGAGGAATCCAGTTGGATCCCTCCAACATGTTTTCCCTACATCCACAAATATTAGCACATCACATATATAAATATCATTTCAGACCGATACAACATCTATATTCAACCAATCACACAGATATTTAAATATTAACTATTTAAATTAACTAGCATCCAGATGTGAGTGAGAATAACTCACCTCGAGTCTCGACGAGCGTTTGAAATTTAAATTAAACCGAACGATGTTCGATTTAACTCAAATTTCTACATGCCCGGAATAATTCCCGAACTGCACCACTGCGGGCCTTCTACCTCCACGCGGCATTGCTCCGTCAGGCTTTCGCCCATTGTAGAAAATTCCCCACTGCTGCCTCCCATAGGAGTCTGGGCCGTGTCTCAGTCCCAGTGTGGCTGATCATCCTCTCGGACCAGCTACTGATCATCGCCTTGGTAAGCTATTGCCTCACCAACTAGCTAATCAGACGCGAGCCCCTCCTCGGGCGGATTCCTCCTTTTGCTCCTCAGCCTACGGGGTATTCGTTTGCCGTGAATTTCGTACGAATCTGATGTCATACGAAAAAGTTATTCAAATTTAAAGATTTGAATTTAAATTTAAAACAATTTCTTTTATTTTATTATTAATTTACCCAAAACGAATGACAGCCGCACAAACAAAATCGAGGCCGAAGCCATCTTCATCTCCAACACGTGAACAGGTAAAATACCAACCCATATCACCCATTTAGGGTTTGTAACCGCACCTCCTTCCCTCGACTATTCAACGATCGGAACCACCGTTACAAAGCCCATGGCCGCCTCCACCCCCACTCCAGATACGGCGAAGCTCGGTCAACAAGGGACGTCGCAAATCATGTACGAACGGCCAACTTCATCACGCGATTTTGACCATCACGCCACACGAAAATCGATCTCCTCCGTACAACTCGAAGAACCCAATGGCCTCTCCACTTTTCCAGTTGAAACCTTTTGCTTAAAGCGAGCGGATTGAGAGAAAACGAGGAGGAAGTGAGGTTGATTTTCGGCCATGAAATAAAACAGAGGAGGCGGCTGCTAAGAACTAGGGTTTCGGCCCAAATTATAAATATATATAAACGTTTATTAATATTATTTTAATATTAAATCCATTATAAAGCGACTTTTACGAACGAACTCCAAATCTCACGTTCCGACAGGCGTTCCTAGGTTTTTCCGCGTTCCGGACACAATGGAACATGTTTCTTAAGCTAATTCGGTCATACGTGCGAGTTACGGAATTAAACGATCAATTTTAAATTAAACCGATTAAAACAATTTCGATGCGTTTCGAGCTGCCACGGTCAAACGACAACTCCGATTGCTACGAAAATTGAAATCCGATAATAACTAACTATTACGGATCCAATGGAATTGGTTTTGTCGAATTCCGAGACTGCGCCCCGGAAGGCTATTTTAACCCGTCTATTAAATCGAGCAATATTTCAAAAATAACGAAAACACTTAAAATTTCGCTTCTAAAATTTTATTAACTTAACAATAAATCATGTAAAATTTATAATCACATTAAAATTTAATTCTGACTCATTCCAGACTAAAATCTGTTTAATTGCATTTTTATAATATTAAATTATATTATTAAATTAATATAAAATTCCAAATAATAACTTATTGACTTTTAAGTCCGTCTAAAAATCCAACCACCCTATTTATATCCAAATAGACTTAAAAATAAATTTGAAAACCATTTGTATAACTATTCACATCCAGATTCACCACTTATTCCAATTTTGAATATTTAATTATTATTCTTCATTGTTCAAAATCGAATGGAATCACTATAATTAAAAATTATAGCTTATTTTATTGATTGCATCCGATTCCTTCCATTTCAAAGTCAATTAAGGATCCACATTAAACATTTAAAATGAATTAAATGTTCACAAATCCAGTGCTCAAAATTCCGGGATGTTACATAATTGCTAGTTAAAAGTAATTAGTTAATGGTTAAAGTTAATTAAGTAATTATGGATAATAACTTATTATAATTAACTAAGGATAATTAATTAAATGGTAATTAGTTAAGGGTTAAACAATTTATCGATTAATTAATTGAGGATAATTAATTAAGGGTTATTAAATAATTAAGATTAATTCCCTAATAATTAAAGGTTGATTAATTCGTTAATTAAGGTTAATTAATAAATAATTGAGGGGTAATTAATTAAAAAAAATTGTAATTAACTAATATTAATCAACCACGATTAGTAATTAATCTAGTTTCAATTAATCACATGATAAACTAACCTTACTTATGGATGACTGTATTCTATTGAAAGCTGTGAATTGTTTGATATCTCTACCGTGTGATGCTTGGTGATATGAATTGTTTTTCAATCTACGATGAATGTAATTTATTTTATCTGTGATAAATGTATATTATGTATCTGTGAATCTGTGTACGGAAGATAAGCGTTATAAGAATATACCACTTATCGATATCGATATGATTGAATTTGTGATAATTGTTAATGTCGCACTATTGTGTAAAAACCCATGGACAACACCTTACACACGCAAATATGGATTGTGTGAGGAAATTGGTTAAGTCACAGATTTTTGAAATGATTTTACGATTGAATTATGAATCCGAATAATTTTCAAAATGTATTTGGGTTAAATATGAAAAGCTTTTGAAAAGGTTTTTTGAAGATTAAAGTTATTTTGAAAAACTTGATAAGGTTTTGAAATTTAAATAATTTGATTTGAATTTTAATTCAAAATTTGAAATTGAATTCTATGTTTGGAAACTATGATTTAAAAATGTTATACAGGTCATAAATTGGTTTATATTGGTTTCAAACCAATTTAAAAGTATTGTTTTGGGAATTTGAATTTAACCCAAGGCCTTTTACTTGTATAAATGTAATTGGGATTTTCCGAAATGAAAACTATTTGATTCCAAATAATAAAAGTTTTATATAAGGAAAGAATTTACAATTTGTGTTGAAAGGATTTCAAGTTTGAAACGAAATTTTTTTGAAAGCTATAAATTAATCTTTATGAAAGATGGTTAAACCTTGTTTTGAAATCGTAGATGTAACAGTCCCGGATTTTTACTATGTTTAAATTGATAATTAATTTGATTTTTGAATAAAAATTCGAGAAATTAATTGGTAAATTGATTTGAGTTTCTCTAAATTCAAATATGAAACAAGAGAAAATAATACATATGAATGTACTTCCAAGAACAATATAATATCTGCACATCGAAAATTAAAGAAGAAATATGTTCAAGTATGTAGAAGCAAATAAAGTTTAAATATGTACACTTGCAAAATGAAGAAACAAAAATATATATGAAGGCTTGCAAAAGAAGATAAGCGAAGACTTGAGAAAACAAAACAAGAAAAGACAAATGACAATTAATGCAAGATACCTTAGCACACCATATGTATCATTTCGGCCACCAAAGCAAATCGGCTATTCAAAAAAAATATCTCTGATCCTTGATTGTACAAAAGAAAAAATTATAACAACATCCTGTAACTCATTTCTTATATATCAATCCATACATTTCAATCCGTCCATCAAGCTAAGTAAAATTTGAAGTGAACTACAACTCAAACTTAAACAAAACTTCAATTATAACAACAATACAAATCAACTCATGCAGAGATTAAAGAAGAGGGCTTCAGTTTGCATTTTCACGACATGTTTGAAATAGAACTCTATTCATTCTTCTGGAATCTAAGGTGAGTAACATATGTTTTTAAAATTTAATGGCTTGAATCTGTTGCATATATATATATGTGAATGAATATGTTTGAATATATATATATATATATATATATATATATATATGTTTCTCTGTGTATATTTGGAGAACGGATGAACTATGTACAGGCTGTTGTTCATGTTTTCTTCTGTCTGAAATGCTAAACCAAAAAATTTTGCTTCAAAAAATCACTTCCTCTTATTCTAATTGCTATTAGGTCTTAGGGTTAAAACAAAACTTGTTTGTTTGATTATAAACTAAGTTTTAAAAATTTATTATAGTTAAAATAACTTTTCAATGTCTCTGGAAATCAAAGAACTGAGCATAGCTTTAAATAAGTCAAAATTTAAACTTCTTAATTCACGAATTCAGGTATATAAACTGAAATCTCATACTAAAACATGATTTTTAAAACTTGAATCATAATTTTAGGCTTAGTATCGAGGAGTAGTTAAGGATTGTTCGAATTTCATTCTTATAGTGATTTCTAGTTATGCACTAACTTGTAGTAGTCGGGACTTTGTCTGGTGTAGAATGACGAATGGGGGTTCTGAGAAAAATATTGGAATAGGGTGTAGTTGGTCATGGTGGCGGCGGCGAGATCGAGAAGTCTGGAAACCTAGTTTTATCGAGTGTGCAAGTTTTGATTCATTCTTCATCGTCAGTCGATCGAGTGTGATGGGTTTTTAGGAGATGGTAGTGGGAGTGTGGATGAAGTTTTTACCGGAGTTTTAGGTCTTCTGGTGGTCGAGGGTGCGAAGGCGAGTTGTTTCCAGGTTTTGATAATTCCTGTGATGAAGTATCCTGGTTTCAATGTGGAGCTCGAACTCGATTTTGAGGTGAGGGCGAAGTTCTGGTGATTGAGAATTGATGCATGAAGCATCGTCGACTTGCTCGACGATGTGGTGTCGCCTGGAGGCAATCAACGACAACGTGCACGTGCACGGTGCGCTTGCGTTCTGGCATCTAGAAATTAGTTGATTTGGGTGGAAGTAGGGATGAATTCTCGTATTTTACTCGAGTAGTTCGAGTGTTTTACTTAAAGGGTTTCGGTTTGGCTCGAAGTAATCTTAGGTGTGACTCGGGTAAATGTTTTGTGTAGATTGTAAAACAAACCTGTTCCTGTTTTTTTGAATTTAAAACTGAATTTAAAATTTCAAAGCAAAGTTTAAAATAGGTTTTTATATCAAAGTTTAATAATGAATTCAAGTCAGTTTGAATCTTGGTTTGGAAATAAATAAAATTTTAAATTCAAATTGTTTAAGTAAAGGTGTTTAGGTAAGTAAGTGAAATAAAAGGAATTTGAATTTAAAATGGGGTTTGAAATTGTAAGAAACAAGATAAATCAAATTTTGTAACCAGGACTTAAGTTTAAATTTTGAATTCCAGATTTTGAAATGAAAGAAAATTTATAAATTTAAATGTTTTAAATAAGTTTAAATATTTTGAATTTAAAGGGAATTTGATTTCAAACTCTTTTAAATTTCTTACATAACAAAAGTATTATTTTAACTTGTAATTTCAAGGTTTTAAAAGTTAGTTTTAAAATTGATTTAAAGATTAATTGGTGTTCATTTTAAAACTTGAAAATTTAAAATGAAGATTCAAAAGTAAACTTAAAACAAATGTTTTCAAACATATTTGTGAGTAATAAATGAAATCATTAATAAGTTTTCTTTAAAGTTAATGAAACTTATTGATTTGTAATTCATACATTATTTAGTTAATTAGAATGGTTAATTAATGTTTGTATTAATTAAATTAGTAATTACAAATATAAATTTGTTAATTAAAGTTAAGTTAGTTTAATTAAGGACTAATTAAATTGTAATTAAGAACTAATTAAGTTACAATTAACACTTAATTAATTAAATAATTAGGATTAATTAATGAGTTATTAATGGTTAATCAATTTTAATTAATTATGATTAGCGTAAGTAATTTCTTTAGCAAAGTAATTAAAGAATAGTTATTAGTTAATGAAGGTCATTAACAAAGATTATTTAAATAATTAATTAATGTGATCAGTTTTAACAATTAATTAGATTAATCAATTAATGATAATCATTTATGAAATTGTGTAAGCATAATTACTTTATGAAAGTAATTAAGAAGTTAATTGCTCATTGTAATTAATTGAGTTTAATTTGATTAATTTAAGTTAATTGTCAAATATTGTGTACTGGATTTGTATTTCTGTTGTGGTTGTGTTACTGTGTGATGCGAATTGCTTTGTGCTGAACTGTGATTTGTGATTTGTGATTTGTTTCTACATTTATGTGAAAACCCTTTTTGCCCGTAAAATGGCATTTAATCTTCGATGCGATAGGGAGTTGGATCCCAGTTGGTTATCCGAAACCCACATCGAATCATAATGATGAATATTTGTGATTGATAAATTTACTTTATCTGTCAATCTGGGAATGAAGATAAGCTTTATCGATTACATCGCTTATCGAGATTGATATCATTAAATTTGTGATGATTAATGTTGCGCACTATTGTGTAAAAACCCCTGGACTACACTATACACACACAAATATGGATTGCACGGGGAAACCAGTTAAGTCACAGATTTTTAAAATAGTTTTGAATTTGAATTATAAATCCAAATGGTTTTGGAAATGGATTGGGTTAAAAATAAAAAGCTTTTGAAAAGGGATTTCAAAAATAAAAGTTATTCTCAATTACTTGGTAAAGTTTTGAAATTTGAATAATTTGATTTAAATTCGAATTTAATATCTGAAATTGAATTCTACATTCGGTATTTATGATTTAAAAACGGTATACGAGTTATATGGGTTTTAAACCATTTTTAAAGTGTTGTTTTGGGAATTTGAATTAACCCAAAGATTTTAACTTGTATAATTGAAATCGGATTTTTTCCGAAACAAAACTGTTTGTTTTCAAATGATAAAAGCTTTCATATGAGAAATGAATTTCCAATTTGTATTAAAGGAATTTCAAGTTTGAATTGAAATAAATTTTCAAGTTATGAATGAATCTTTGGAAGCGAGTTTTGAAACCTATAAGCTAAATCTTGATTTAAAGATTTAAATAAATTAATCCATTTGAAATGGAAATTGTTTTGAAATCCGTGAATGGAGCATTGTGAAACTAGGTGAACTTTGTGAAATGAATCTTTTTGTTTAAAAGATTTGAAATGGTAATTGGTTTAAACCATTTGAAAGAAAGTTTTGAATTTTAAAGTTGTGACTTAATTGAAATCCCGTATCCATATGTTTTTAAATATTTCGCTCATTATTTGGTTTAGCCGGAAGAGGACCTTTGTGTCATATAACCCATTTCGAATAATGATACTTCGTTATGGATAGCATTGAAGACCGGTGGTGAAGACCGGGTATTTGCGAGAACGATAGGATGACCTATCGATTGTCTCTGCACTGAGTAGCTAGGGTATAGAGATTCCCTAAGTGATGGGAAGTCCGATCGGGATTGTGGATACCCGGATCGCAAGGGCTTCTTCGAAAGTGCCTTCGGTTCTGTTCGAACCCGGAACACACTTGTATAGTTGTATGTCTGACATTACACTTTGAGATATAAAGCAGATTTCTTTCAAATACATAACTGTTGGTGGGGGATAATTTATTCTCTTAGCTTAACACCCTTCTCTGAGATGTACGAGCTCATAGATGATGTAGTTGAAGGTTATCAGTGATATACTCCCAATTTGGTAGTGTGGCACGCCAAGTGCTGTTGTGTGTTGATGATCATTTGTGATCAAAGCATGGCTTTGTGAAAAAGCATAGCATTGTGGACAAGACCTCGTCGAGCCTCACAAACCGGTAATGGTCGAAAGATGAAAGATGAGGCAAGGTTTCAAGGGTAGCTCCACTAGGGTATGTCCATTCCTTCTGGAAAAGGGTGGTATCATGGTATGGAGCCAAGATACTTACTCTGTGGACCCTGTAGTATATATTTATTACTATGTGATGTTGTTGGTGTAGAGGATCCTCAGATAAAGGTCGCAAACGACCAGAGGTGGCATATCTTAGGTTTTACTTCCCGAGAAGGGGGTAACCGGCCTTGTGTTGGCAGAGATCCAGATAGATTCTTGGGGCGACCCTTCAGAGGCATTCCCATGTGGCAGTAGGAAGTTCCTCAGCCTGACCATTTGTTGGAAATCCTAAGAAACAATACGCACCCTGTACGGTTTTAGTTGTAGAACCTGCCATTTAAAATGGTAGCTATAGTAGGCATAGTATAATGGTACCTATGCTAGTTAAGATTAATATTATAATTTCGAAAGGTTTTCCACTATGCACTAGTAATAATATCAAAGAGTTTTCTCGTAGTAATCATGTTTGACTATCATAAGGAGAAATCTCCCCCATGTGTGCGATTGCATGGTGTGTGTGCCGAGAGGCCTTATGGTAGTTTCATTTTCAAAAAAGCATTGCAGATTTCAAATTTAAATTCTTTTGATTGTTTTTAAACGCAAACCGATTTTGTTTGCTCACACTAGTCCCTTGGCCGACTCAGAGTTTGTTGTCCCATTCCTAAACTGTGGGTGCCCATAATTTTCCACATGGGCAGTCTAGAGTTTGGTTTTTTCAAATAGTCGGGTTTAGTATATTATCTGGAGCTAGTTCATGTAACGATCCTCATTTTTGAATTAAACTTAAATTATTAATTGATGTAAATTTTAGGATAAAATTTTGGAATTAATTTGAAATTTTCAAAACAAATAAATAAGTGTTGATTTGTATATATATAAGATTGTAAATTTATTTGAGTTTAAACAATTCAAAATAATAAATGTTTTAGAATTATTTGAATTTGAAATATATATGAATATTGAATTTATATTTGAATTTAAAATTTAAATAAATGACTTAGAAAGATGATTTGGGTTTAAAAATATTGTTTATGTAAAAAATTTAATGAGTAGTTAGTTTTAAAAGCATTTCTTTTAAATAGTATATATTAATATAAGGAAAAAGTCTTTATATAAGAAATATAATACAAAATTTTATTTAAATCATATAAATATAAAAGGGGTACAAGTGTTAAACTTTTAGCACATCAATCAAACAAGTATAATAATCTAAAAATTAAATGGGGAAAGTGTCATTTTATTGTTTTCATTTTTAAGAGAAATTTATAAAAAGGAAATAGAAACTGATAAAATACATATGTTAATATAAAGGAAATGTTTTGTAAAAAAAGTAAGCTAAGAGGGATTTATACATGAGTCTATAAAATTAATTTAAGTTAAGGATCTAAACATAATTTTTATTAAGTTTAACAAGTGTAACCATTTCAAATTTTATTAAGACAAGTGTTAACAAATGAATAACAAGTGGAAATCTTAATTCCTTAAAACTTTAAAATATAAAATATCAAAGGAGTTAAACCCGGTTACATTTTTTCTTCTCTTTCAAAAGTAAAAAAAGGGTTACTGAGAAATAAAACCAGAAAACAAAAGTTCAAAAGCAAATCTGAGAAGAAAGCAAATCAGAAATTTTTTCAAAACAAACTCAACATCAAATTTCCTCAGCAGTAAAGAACCTGGAACTAAAAATTAAACAATAGCTTTTCAAAAATTTCAAGACCTGGAAGTTTCAAAAGCCCGAAGCAAAGTTTCAGATCAATTTAAACTGAATCAAAACGCAAGAAGCAACTCAACAAAATTCATCAATCAAAATCATCAAGTTTCAATTGTTCAAAGATCAACAACTAATTCCCAGTCTTCAAAACTGTCAATACCAATTCCTTTCTGTTTTCAAAGTGAATAGGTGAGTAAACAAATTTTTATTGATACCTAAATATCTTCAAGTTTGAGTATAAATATATGGTGCATGAAGCTCTGTTTGTGTTTGTGAAGTTGATCTGTAAGTAGATGTTCCTTTCATCTCCTTTGTTCTTTTGTCTCTCTTTCTTTCTGAATTTACAAGTTTCTATCAAACAAGAAAAACTCATTTTCATATTATCCAATAATCTTTAGTTTCAAAAGCAACTATGCATATTGAAGTATGAACTATAAAGTAAAAATAGATTTAAGAAGAATAAGACTATACAGTGGAAAAATTGATTTTTACAGAGAAATTTCAAATTTTGGTAAATTTCGATTGTAATGATTTGCTACTTCAATCATATAACTAGAATCCTTATTCAAAAATAGGATTTTTAAGCTTTGTTTGATGATTTTTAAGTTAGTCGTTTGAGAGCAGTTCATTCTTGTTCGAAAATTAGGTTTTGACCAATTTCTGGTGATCGGAGTGTGGTTAATGGTCGAGGCTTCGCGTGGAGGTGGAGGTGCCTATGACGATGGTGGGAAATATGCTCAGAGACGCTCATGTTCCCTGTGGCGAAGGCGGTGTGTGGATTTTGTTTCTAAACCTAGTTTTGGACATGGTCGAAAATATTATCGGTGCGATTTTTCTTGTGCATCGAGCTGCACGCAGATTTAGGAGGTGGTAGCTTGGCGTGTGACGCGTACGTGGCTGGAAGCTCGAAGCCTCTTGTGGTCAGAGTCGCGGCGGCGATCCATTTCTTTGGTCGGAGGTCTGGTTCGAATTTCTCGGGCTAAGCTCGATTTTGATCGTGGACTGGCGTTGGGTCTTTGGTTGATCGGGGATCGATGTCGCGATGTTCATCGACAGGTCGGAGGTGTAGTGCTTGGTCGGAGGCCACCGGAGGGGTCGCGCACGTGCACGGATCACATGTTTCAGGTGATTTGGAATTTTTCTTTGTATTTGGTGAAAGCAGGGTTGAGCGCGAGTTTGTCTAGAGTTGTCTCGAGTTTTTACTCGAAGCAAGTATCGGTGTGGCTCGGGAAGAAATGTTGCACAGGTTTCAAAACCTGTTCTGTTTGGAAATTTAGAATTAAATTTAGAATTTATATTTTTAAGCAAGGTCTGAACTAAGTTTTTTATCAAAGTTAATCAAGAATTCCAGTTAGTTTGAAACTTAGTTTGGAATAGAGCTTTTAAATTTAAATTGTTTAATAACTTAAAGTTTTAAGCAATTAAGTGAAAACAAAAGAATTGAATTTTAAATGGAAGTTGAAATTGTAAGAAAGAATTTAAACAAAGTTTTAAATCTGGACTTAATTCTGAGTTTGAATTCCAGATTTTGAAATGAAATAAAGTTTGTTAAATTTAAAGGTCTTAAAATTAGTTTTTAACTTTATGTAAGATAAATTGGTATTCACTTTAAACCTTGAAATTTAAAATGAATTTAAAAGTGAATTTAATATAAATGTTTCAACATATTTATAAGTGATAATAAAATCATTAATAAGAATGAGATTTGACTTAAGTTAATGAAGATATAATGATGATTTATAGTTCATTAATTATTAAGTTAATTAGAATAGATAATTAATGTTTGTATCAATTTAATAATAAGTTTTACCTTTATTAATTATGGTTTAAGTTAATTAATTAAGGAATACTAAATTTGTAATTAAGAATCCTAGATTAGAGTGGATAATTAATGTGATTAATTTTAATAATTAATTTAGATTAACTAATTTAATAATAATCGTTTGTGGAATTGTTAAGTGTAATTACTTAATGGAAGTAATTAAGGAATTAATTTTTCAGTGTAATTAATTGAGTTTAATTGGATTAGTTTAAGCTAATTAATTAAGTTTAATTAATTTAGAATAATCACTTGACGATTTGGAAAGTATAATTACTTAGAGAAGTAATTAATAGATAATTACTGAATGTAATTAGTTTAAATAGAATAATTAGTAAAAATAATTATGTGGTTAATTCATTTAAATCACATTCACCTTAATTGAAGTTGATTAACTATTGTCAAATATTGTGTACTAGATTGGTATTTCTGTTGTGATTGTGTTACTGTGTGATGTAAATTACTTTGTGTTGAACTATGATTTGTGATTTGTTTCTGTATGTATGTGAAAACCCTTTTTGCCCGTAAAATGGCATTTGAATTTCAATGCGAAAGGGAGTCGGATTCCCTTGGGTTATCCGAAACCCACATCAAATCGTAATAATAAATCTCTATAATTGATAAATTTATTTTATCTGTGAATCTGTGCATGAAGATAAACATTATGGGTTATACTGCTTATCAAAATTGACATGATTGAATCTGTGATGATTGATGTTGTGCAATATTATGTAAAACCCTCCGGACTACACTTATACACACAATATGGATTGCACGTGGAATTGGTTAAGTCACAAATTTTAGAAAATAATTCTTAAATCGAATTTTGGAACTCAAGCAGTTCTGGGAATGGAATTGAGTTAAATATAAAAAGCTTTTGAAAAGGGATGCCAAAAACAAAAATTATTCTCAATTACTTTGTTAAGTTTTGAAATTTGAATAATTTGGTTCAAATTGGAATTCAATATCTGAAATTGAATTCTATATTTGGTATTTATAATTTAAAAATGGTATACAAGTTTATATGGGTTTTAAACCATTTTTAAAAGTATTGTATTGGGAATTAGGATTTTAACCTAAAGATTCTAACTTGTATAAATGTGTTCGGATTTTTCCGAGATGAAAACTATTTGTTTTCAAATAATAGAAGCTTTCATATAAGGAATGAATTTCCAATTTGTGTTAAAGAGATTTCAATTTGAAATGAAATGGGTTTCCAAGTTATGAATGAATCTTTGGAAACGGGTTTTGAAAGCTATAAATTAAATCTTTGATTTAAAGATTGAATGAGTTAATCCAATTGGAACGGAAATTGTTTTGAAATCCATAAATGGATCTTTGTGAAACTGGGTGAACTTTGTCAATTAAATCTTTTTGTTCAAAGATTTGTTAATGGTAATATGTTTAAAACCATTTGAAAGAAAGGTTTTTAACATTTCTATAAAAGATTTGAAAGGGGAAATGTTTTGAAATGAATGAGTCTGTGTGAGAGATTGGTGAACTTTATGAAATAAATCTTTTTGTTTCAAGATTTTGGAAATGGTAATCATTTTAAACCATTTGAAAGAAAATTTTTGGATAATAAGTTGTGACATAATTGAGATCCCATTATCCATATGGTTTTTAAATATTGCGCTCACTATTCGGTTTACCCGGGAGAGGACCTTTGTGTCATATAACCCATTCTGAATGGTGATATGACGAAATGGATAGCATTCGAAGATGGTGGTGAAGACCGGATGTCTTCGAGAACTATAGGATAACCCATCGAATGACTCTGCACTGAGTAGCTACGGTATAGAGATCTCCATATGTGATGGGAGGTCAGATCGGGATTGGAATTACCCGTATTGCAAGGGCTTCTTTGGAAGTGCCTTCGGTTCAGTTCGAACCCAGAACAGACTTGTATGGATGTGTGTATGACGTTACACTTTGAGATGTAAAGCTGGTTTCTATCAAATACATTTCTGTTTGGTGCCGGAGATTCATTCTCTTAGCTTAACACCCTTCTCTAAGACGAAGGAGGTCAGAGGTTATAAAGTTGATGGTTACTAGTGATACATTCCCAATTTGGTAATGTGGCATACGAAGTGCTGCTGATCATTTGTTGATCGAAGCATGGCTTTGTGGAAATGCGTAGCTTTGTGGATAAGACTTCGTCGAGCCTCACAACCCGGTAATGGTCGATACAGGAATGTTGCGGCATGGTTTTTAGGGGTCGCGCCCCTAGGGTATGTCCATTTTCTTCTGGATAAGAGGTCGTACCATGGTATGGAGCCTAGATATTTAACCTATGCGGTTACTGCAATCTCATTACTGTGTGGTTTTTGCTTTGTTGGTTGAGAGCTCTCGGATAAAGGTCGGTAACGACCGGGAATAGCATACTTGTGTGGTAGGTACTTATGTTATATGTAACGACCCATAATTTCTATCATTTGAAATTCTTATATTTAATTGATTTTTAAATTTTAACAAGTAAATTTCTTATGTCGAATAAATTTTATTTTGAATATCTGGATTTAATGGGATAACTAAATCGATAGTTTAATATTTGAAATTACAGAAATAATTGGAAATCGGGTTTAATTTGATTAAATATGATTTATAAAGTTTAATTAAATCATATTGGAGTTAGAATGATGTTATAGAACTATTAAAATTGAATTAAAAGTTTATTTGTGGAAATTGAATATTTTAATATCTAATTGACGAGTAAAAATAGCCATTTTTCAAACAGTCTCGTATTTCGATGAAACTAGTTTCATCGGATCCGTAATATTATATTATTGTATGGTTTCAAATTTCGTGTCAATTTGATTTACGGTTTGTCCGGGGCGAGCTAAAACACACTAAAATCGGTTTGAGTGAATTTTAAATTTAAATATTTGATTCAAAAACTTATCTTCCAAATTCGATCGAATTGGCTCTCGATATATTTCCATTGCGTTCGGAATGGGGGTAAAACATTATAAACACCAGGCGGCACGCTTCGTTTGGATTTCGGAAAATTTCAAGGTGAATAGTGTCGCGAGAATTTTCTATATAAGGACCTCACATCTTCTATTTTGCAAAGCCCTAATCAATGAAACCCTAGCCGTCACATACATATTCGATGGCCAGAATTTTCAATCCTTTCTTCCTTTGATTTCTTCAAATCTGTGCAATATTTCAACGAACATTTAACTACAAAATAATAGAGCATCGCGAGAGCTTCGATACGAACGGCTACGATCGATTTTGAGTGAGTTGATTCGCCAGAATCTTGCGATGAAGGCGGTGCGTTCGTGGGTCATAATCACGGCATAGGGATAGCCGAGCTTTATGCTATTGCAGCCGAAGGTGGAGACGTGATGGAGCTTTGAAGTGGTGGTGTTCGATTGTGTTCACGGCGATCGTGGGTAGGGATTTGGGTCGGTCAACGTTCGAAGAAGTGGGTTTTGTTTCGTTCGTATGAACGTGGGAGAGAAGATGAAGTTCGCAGCCATGATTTGTTGAACAGAAATGAATAGCCCAGATTGCAGTAGGTTATAAAAATTTAAATAAAAAGTAAATTTATTATAAATTAATCCGTATAATGTTTAAAACGTCATAACTTGTTCATACAAGGTCGGAATTTGACGAAACGACTTGCGTTGTAATCGTATTGTCAAATACTACGCGATGGAGCTGGATTGGAGTTGATTTGACTAGTGAAATTTTTGGGTAAAATTAAATGCACTTTTAATTTTATTTGAAACAAAACGCTGAAACTGTTATTGGAAACAAGGTGAGAACTTCTCATTCAATCGAATCTGTTTCGATTTAAATTTTAGATAGTTAAATTTAAAATTGCTTGATTGCACGTTTGGATGATAAAGTATTATCTATTGTTTTGAAATAGACCCTATACGCCGTATATTAAGCGGATGTTTTACTAAACACATATACCGCGATATTCCATCTTGAAGTGGAATTGGTATTATATATGTACTTGGAGTTGATTTTCCTGCATTATATAGCGGATGGGACCCTATTGCACCACATAATAGCGGATAATATTTTATATAAACATATGTACCGCGATATTCCGTATTGAAACGGGATTGGTATTGTGCTAACATCTGTGGATGCAAGGAAACAGGTTGGAGGGATCCAACTGGATTCCTCAACAGTATTGATTTATTTACAGATATTTGCGACAATTCTGTTATCATATTGATATATGATGTTTGGGTGCCGTGATTGTTAAATTTTGTGCTGTTGCAGCATTGGTCCTATTTAGGAAAATTAAAAGTGTTAAAGTGATGATTTTCAAATTTAAAAGGATTTTAAAGTGATTTTTGAAAGTATATGTTTTATTAAGTTTTGGAATTGATTCATTTTAAATAAATAAACGTTATAATTTTAATGTTATAAAATTATGATTTTTGAGAAATATAGTTGAAATGTGATTTTTTTGAAATATTACAATCCCGCCTTTTCGCATGCTTTAAATCGACACACGTGCCAATTCAAACCATACAAAAGGGCGGATTGTTATAGGGTAAATAAGAAAAACGAGAAGAAATAAAAGAAAACAGAAACTCACAGCGGAAAAATAAAATATAATAATCAAATATAAGGTTCATGAAGCTGTTTACAAAATATGTAATTATACTTATACAATATATATCACAGTACACATACCAACAATAACAATGCAGCGGAACAATATGAGTGTAGTGGAATATGATAAATAATAATAATAGAAATCTTCGTCTTCGTCCTCCAGAGCTAAGGTCTTCGATCCTGAAAGGCTCGGACTGACCCGAGCAAATCGAAAAGACAAAACACTCAAGTCAGAACTAAAAGATCTTATGTAAGTTAAATCAACAGGAATAAATATGAATGCAGTAACTCAAAAAGATGCTCGGGATGCACATCTCTTAAGGATCCGTTAAACTATTTACTATATATTATATTTCGCTATTATAATAGTGTCTATTTGTAAAATAAACTTACTTTTAAATAGCGTTAAGGGGTTAACTATATAGCCCTTAACACAAAATATATTCCCATAGTCCAATACATAACCGTAATCTCCTCTGTACTGGGCGTCGTCAGAGGGCACTCTATAGGTATGGTAAAAACCAAAATCGTATAGGGCTCGCTATGGTAGGTGACACGGCACAATTAGGCAATGCCAGGGTAGATATACCAATTGCTATCCGGACTGGTGGTAACGCGTAGCCGCAGCTACCGCCCACCTCGGACAAACTCCCCCTAAAATCAAATAAATCAAAATTGGCCACCGAATCAAACCAAAGTCAGAGTATAATATCGAAGAGGAGTATCCGATAAAGGGCGCTTACCCCCTTGGCCCGAGAATCGCTCCTGTTTTATCCACCTTATGCCAACTCACGGGAGTCAGGTCCACGTATTTACCTCAAAGGAAACTCCGCCACCATCCTACTTCATTCTGGAATCTCCACCGCGTACGCGGTTGTTAAAGTGGTTTTCTGAGTTGGCAGAGAGTATGACAACTTCCGATCCCGGTCTCTTTAACAATCGAACGTTATTATAACACCGCAGTTATTTCAAAATGATTTATACTTTAAAACAAGAATATAATATCACTTTCAAACCATATAAATACGATATCATTTATATTTTTAAAACCACAAATCAATATGATATCATTTTTATTTTATAAATATCGCTTTCCTAAAATCCTAATATTTTCAAATATATATACCTTGAAACCATAGCTTTGAAACATAACTTTTAATACTTAATGGTTCAAAAACTATATTACTTTATAAAATAAATAGCTTCTACAAATTTCACAATAAATTCCCAATATCAATTTGAACCTCCAAATAAACTATTTTACTTCCCATATATTTCAAAGCATAAATATTCTATATTTCAAACTTTATAGTTCATATATTTCCATATTTAAATATTCCACTATTTCAAAATGGATTCTTTGAAAATTTAATATACATCAAATCCAATTCCTATTATTTAAGATTTGAAACGTTTATTTAATAAAACAAATATTATTCAGGTAAAACCCTTAAACTTCAATAACAGGACATTCTTTTAATTAAATTAACTTGACAATATTCTTTAAATAAATTTGATATTCGTTTAAATCCTCTAATTAAAAATCAAGTTATAAGATCATACCCTTTAAATCTTTATTTATTTACATTTCGAAACAAATTTTTCGAGGAAAATTCTTAAATACTTTAATTCAAATCATATTCACATTTATCTTCAATCTTACCTATATTTGAGTTATTAAAAACTCTATATAAAACAGAATCTCAAATATATACTTAACCATATTTTATAACGAAATCAACTTCATTATTTAGCTTATTTTAAAATTCAAAACAAATTTATACATAGCTAAATTAAAGAATTTTACTATATGTATCAAAATTTAATATTTATTAAACCATATTCTTTCCAAAACCATAGAAAATCATTTCAAAAATAATTTTATTTATATATACCGCGGTGCCTGTATATAATTTTCTATCCTATGGTTAAGTGATACAGATATTTATCATTTCAATCCGCAATTTAAAAATAAAAATGCGGTTGTATATCATTTCAAACTGCAATAGCGAATGAAATGAAAATGCATAATAACATGCAGTTTATCCAATATAAATACAGCATCCATTCATCCATTATATCAATCATCAAACATTCATCAATTTATCATCCTATTCAAACAATCACATACATAAATAATAATTAATTACTGACAGTTAATTTTTCAATAATGAATTAAATAACTGTTTAACTGTAGTTTATATGCCATATGTTAACCCTGTTCTTCTAACGAGATGAAACTTGGGCCGACTCATCCACTTAAGGTCTTTAACGACTCATTGGATTTACGACTCAAGGGGTCTAAGCAACTTAAGGAAAGGACCGACTCAGCTGGTAGCGACTCAATTGGCTGACGAGCTAAGGATCAAGGCAACTTAGAGGAATGGAACGACTCATGGAGGTTAGCGGTTCATGATACAGGCCGACTCATTGAGTTACCGACTCAACGAAGTTCACGGCTCATACGAGATGACTCAGGAAGCCTCACGACTCATCTTAAGAAACGACCTAAGAAGATAAGTCCCTAAGTCACTTTACCTATGCACCGCTACCTGATAAGTCGTCAACGACTTAACGACTCATGATTCAGAATGACTCGTCCGCGACTTAAAGCCATTGAATCATATTCCATTGCCACAGTACCTATTCCTATGAGAACTGACTCGTAGGCGACTCATGACTTGGAATTCTGGAAAGCGAACTATTGAGAGACCAAAGGCTTAAGCAGATAAACCGGCCACGACTCAACTTGACTCGGCCACGGCTTAGCCTAAGTCGGTCACGACTCAGGACTTGGGCGAAAAACTTCTATCCAGATTTGCCTATAAATGCATGGCCACCCCCAACATTCAAGGGACTTTTGGCTAATTCATTTCAAGCGCCGTTACTCTGCTGCATCCTAAACTGCTTCGACACCTTCAAGAAACTTCATGAAGAAATCAAACATGTCAAACATGTGTTCAAAGATTCGAATCGACATTGAAGTTTAGGCTACTTGTTCAAAGTCACTTGAAACTCAAAGTGTGTTGTAATCAAAGTGTAACTGCATTGACTTGTAATCAAATCGTCAATAAAGATATTCAAAGTGGACGTAGGCTATCTCTTAAGCCGAACCACTATAAAATTGCTGTTGTTTACTGTTTTTTCACTATTATCTGCTTATAATCTGTTCCCGAGTTATCGGGTGGTGCTTTCACAATCTCATTTTACACACCGGGGTGTTAGCGTTCAAATTCTAGCGTTAACATTTTTGGTGCTTTCACTGAGAATTGAACTCAGGCGAGTTATCATCATTGCTTCACAGAGGTTTGTAGAGAGAATTTCCTTGAGAACCAGAAGCCTATCCGAGATTATGGCTCCTGGAAGGAAAAGTAGATCTGTCAGATCTGGGAATATTCAAGAGGGAACCTCCGCTTCCCCCATATCGAATCAAGCCACTCCAGCTGTCGGAGTTACAAAGGCAGAGCTGGATGCTGCAATCTTAGGGCTGAACCAACAGATAAACGCCCAAAATGCACAATTCGAGGCTCAGAATGCCCAGAATGCTCTAATTCTGAATAGGTTGAACGATTTGCTTGGGGCAAACCGTCAACCAGCAGGTAATGAAAGGAATTTTGCTGGCAACATTCATGATGCTGAAGAAAGTAATGCTCCTGAAAGGGCTGCTAGCCCCTTTGAACAAACGCTTCCAGAGGTTGGTGGATCTAGAGCTCGACATGATGAGGAGTATCTTTCTGGAATGGTCCGACAAATTATGAAAGAAAGTATGCAGAGGGTTGAAGACGAGAAAGAATGGGGTTTCGCCCTAAGTAAAACTCCGTTTACTGAGAAAATCTTAAAGGCTGAATTCCCAAGGAAGTTTGTCCCTCCAACCATTCCAGCCTACAAGGGGACAAGTGATCCGAACGAATTCTTATACAAGTATGATTGGCACATGACAGGTGCCAGAGCCTCTGATGAAATAAAGTGCCGATATTTTCCTGTGTATCTCGAAGGTGTAGCTCTGCTTTGGTTCACCAAACTTCCAGTCCGATCTATCGATCAGTTTTCTGACTTAACCCGGAAGTTCAAGGAACTGTTCAGACTATACGCCTCAAAAGCCAAGGATATCATGTCACTGTCAAGTTTGGAGCAGAATCCAGGAGAGACTATCAAATCTTTCTTAAACCGCTTTAATATAGCGCTAGCTGAGGTGGACAATGCATAACCGCGAATGATATTGACTTATCTGATGAAAGGTATTGACAAGTCGAGCGAGTTTGGGAAATGGCTAAACATGAAGGAACCAAATTCCCTTGAAAAGTTCTATAAAAAAGCAGATGAATTCATACGCTTAGAAAGCCATCCCGTACCGGTAAAGGCAGTGTTGGAAAAAGCCGAAGATAACGCTGTTGTTCCACACAAGAATGAATCTGTAGGGCAAAAAAGGGAAAATAACAACGGGAAGAAGCAGAGTAATCTGAAGAAGCCCCGATCCTTCAAGCCATCATAATATACTCCTTTATCAGATACGCCGGAACGTATCTACCTCGCCACTAAAGATTCTGTTGACTTTCCTAAACCTCCTCCTCTAAGGACCGGGAAAAAGGCTATACAGAGTGGGAAGTTCTGCCGCTTCCATAATCAACCCGGTCACGAAACCGACGAATGCCGCCAGTTGAAAAATCTGATTGAAGAGTTGCTAAGGGAAAACAAACTGCAGCAATTTGTGAAAAAGAATAGCAACAATCCTGCTTCATCTAGTCAGGGGCAACAGGCTCCTACTCATCAGCCTAGGACGACTGAGAAGGCTGCAGGCATGAATCTGGAAGGCCCATTATCAATGTCATTACAGGAGGACCTCACCCAGCGGGCAGAAGCTGGGGTGAGATGGAAAGGTATACCCGAGCTTTAAAGTATGTACCGACAGAGGAAGATGTATTCGTTTTGGAAGGTGCTACGCCCTTGAAGCAACAAAGAACTCTTGATGATGATATTGTATTCAAAGCTAAGGATTCCGTAGGTATTGAAGCTCCTACCTTGGACCCCTTAGTCATCTCGGCTGGTATCGGGCCGGCTATTGTTAGAAGAGTTCTCAATGATTGTGGTGCATCCTGCAATATCCTCTTCAAGAAAACATTCGACCAAATGAAGATCCCTATGGCTGATGTGCAAGCCTCATCGCAGAAAATTGCTGGTTTCACTGGGGAGCCAAAGCAGCCGGTAGGGACCATTGATTTGTTTGTGGAACTTGGAGAAGGAGAAAGAAAATGGTCCACAAGCAAACTTTTGTGATTGTCGATGAATTCTCTGCTTACAACGCCTTCCTTGGTCGTCCAACTCTGGCAGCGTTCAAAGCTGTTCTTGCCCCATGGTGCCTCACTATTAAATTCCCTACAGACAATGGAGTAGGAGTTATAAAAGGGGATCAAAATGCTAGGCGAGAGTGTTATCTGACAGAGCTACGAGAAACTAGAAAAAGAGAAATTGGAAAGAATGCGGCAGCCCCAGTCCGCATCAAAGAACCAGCCTTGTAGCAATTACAGGGCGGACCCTACACTGGCGAGCACAGCGGAGCAAGGAAAGAGATGGACCCTAGAAAAGTCAGTGCAGGGGAAAATAGAGTGGTACCAGTGGAAACGACAATACCAATACCTGTTGACCCAAAGGACCCAAACAAGGTGTTGAATGTGGGTTCACAACTTAATGTGTCAATTCAGAATATCTTAATATCTTTTTTAAAGAAAAATCTGGATGTTTTTGCTTGGACTCATGCCGATATGTGCGGAATATCTCCAGAAGTTGCAGTGCATGCTCTAAATATTGATCCAAAATTTACACCCGTGAAACAGAAACAGAGAACTCAAGGTCCAGAAAGGTCGGCGGCATTAAAAGAAGAAGTTGATCGGCTCATGGAGAATAATTTTATCAAAGAATCTACCTATCCGAACTGGGTTTCAAATCCAGTAATGGTTAAGAAAGCCAACGGAAAATGGAGAGTATGCATCGATTTTTCAGATCTAAACAAGGCCTGCCCCAAAGACTGCTTCCCATTACCCAGAATCGACCAATTGGTAGACGGAACAGCGGGACACGAATTGTTATCTTTTATAGATGCTTACTCCGGATATAACCAGATCATGATGCATGAGCCAGATCAGGAGGATACGAGCTTTATCACCGACACTGGTCTTTACTGCTATAAAGTTATGCCCTTCGGGTTGAAGAATGCAGGGGCAACATACCAAAGGCTCGTTAATGCTATGTTCAAACCGCAACTGGGCAAGACTATGGAAGTCTACGTCGATGACATGTTAGTAGAGTCTAAGAAAGCAGTGGATCACATAGAACACTTAGCAGACATGTTCGCAGTCCTCCGGAAATACAGAATGAAGCTCAATCCTTTAAAATGTTCATTTGGAGTGGAATTCGGCAAGTTTTTAGGTTTCATCGTGAGCGCTAGGGGCATTGAGGCCAGTCCAGCTCAAATTACCGCATTGAAAGAAGTCAAAGCTCGTAGAACAAAGAAGGAATTGCAAAGTCTCAATGGAAAAGTTGCCGCCTTGAGTCGGTTCATTTCCAAGGCCACAGATAAATGCATCCCATTCTTTGACGCCCTAAAGAAAGGAAAGAAAAACTTCGATTGGACTCCCGAATGCCAAAAAGCCTTTGATGAGTTGATTCGCCATATGGAAACGCCTCCAATACTTTCTAGGCCTGGCGATGGCGAGGATCTTCTTATATACTTGGCAGTATCATCTCATGCTTTAAGTGCAGCGCTGATACGAGAAGACAAAAGGATTCAACATCCAGTTCACTATATCAGCAAAAGACTCACTGGGGCAGAGATGAATTACTCTAAGTTGGAAAAACTCGCCTATTGCCTACTAATTCCATCCAGAAAGTTGAGGCAATATTTTCAAGCTCATCCTATCAGAGTCCTCACTGATCAACCTTTAAAGCAAGTCCTGTTTCGCCCTGAGACTTTGGGTCATCTTCTAAAGTGGAATATTGAACTCAGTCAGTATGACATCACTTATCATCCCCGGAAAGCAATTAATGGACAAGCTTTAACAGATTTCATTGCAGAATTCATAGATAAGGGTAACAGTGAGGAGGAAACGGACGACGATTCCACAATCCAATGGAAGTTATATGTTGATGGTGCGAGAAACTACTACTGTTCTGGAGCCGGAGTTGTACTTGAGACCCCTGAAGGCCGATCATTATGCTATGCGCTAAGATTGGAATTTCCTTCAACAAACGATGAAGCAGAATACGAAGCCCTTATCGCTGGCTTAAGGATTGCTAAAGAATTAAACATCCGAGCGTTGCAGATATTCAGTGATTCTCAGCTTATTGTATGCCAAGTCAAAAAGGAATTCCAAGCAAAAGGGGTGGATCTGCCCGCCTACTTGTCAAAGGCTTGGGAACTCCTGGGTGATTTCGATCATTACATGATAAGTCACATTCCTCGAGAAGAAAACATGAAAGCAGATTCTCTCGCAAAGTATTCTAGCACAGGCGAAGCTCAATTTCTAGGGTTAACTCCGGTGGAGGTCTTGTCGACTCCTAGCATTGATGAGATGGACATTGATTGGATCATGAGCATGTCCCAAGAGCAAGAATCATGGATGACTCCGATAACAGAATATCTGCTCAATGGATCCTTACCAGGGAACTCAAAAGAACGACAAAAGCTGCTGAGAAAAGCCTCTCGATATATAATCCAGGATGGCCGATTATACAAACGGGGATTCTCAATGCCATTACTTCGGTGTGTATCCAGGGAAGAGTCCGAAGCAATCCTAGCGGAGGTACACGGAGGAGAATGTGGTGATCATTCAGGTGGTCAAACATTAGCAAAGAAAATTCTCCGATACGGATATTTTTGGCCAGAAATTAATCGAGATGCAGCAGAGTATTCCCGAAAATGTGACAGATGCCAAAGATTCGCCAAAATTCCTAGAGCTCCTTCCACTGAACTCACACAGATGGTCAGTCCATGGCCGTTTGCAATATGGGGGATAGACCTTGTAGGACCGTTACCAACTGCCAAATCTGGAATTAAATATGCCATTGTTGCTGTAGATTATTTTACTAAGTGGGCAGAAGCTGAACCACTGGCTACTATCACCTCAAAGAAGATGATAAATTTTGTAACTAAAAACATCATTTGCAGATACGGTGTGCCTCAAAAAATAATTACAGACAATGGTACTCAGTTTGAAAGTGAAGAATTCCAAGACTTTTGCAAGCGATTCAAAATCCGAAAAAGCTTCTCAGCAGTGGCTCATCCGCAGGCAAACGGGCATGTGGAAGCCGTGAATAAAATTATTAAGTCAACCATCAAAAAGCAACTTGAAAGAGCAAAAGGTGGTTGGGTCGATAAGCTACCACTGGCACTATGGGCATACAGAACCACTCACAAAACTGCGACTGGGCACACCCCGTTTTCATTAGCATACGGATCAGAGGCAATGATTCCGGTAGAAATAGAGGTCCCTTCACATAGGAGAATCCATTTCAATCAAGCAGAAAACGAAAAAGCTACAGCTTGAAGCGCTAGATCTCCTTGATGAAAAAAGAGATGAGGCTAATCTCAGAATTGTAGCCCATCAGCAAAGGATAGCCAGACATTTCAACTCCAAAGTTCGCCAACGCAACTTTGAGATTGGAGACCTAGTCCTGAAAAGAATTATGGCAGCGACAGGTGTGTTTGGGCCAAATTGGGAAGGACCATATGTCATAGGTCAGAAGCTTCTTGACGGCACATTCAAACTCACTACTGTTGAAGGAGATCAAATTCCAAGGGCATGGAACAACAATCATTTGCGTCCATACTTTACTTGAAAATTTTATTGAAATATTGTAAAAAGAATTATGAATGTATGATTCTTGTAATTGAAGGCAATTGTAAAACTGATGCAAGTAAATAATGAAAAAGTATAAAGTGGATGTAGGCCCAATTTCCTGGCCGAACCACTATAAATCTTGTGTTCCTTATTATTATTACATGTTTGCTTTATTTTCGATATAAAAAGTACATAGAATGTATTGCTGAAATGTCGATTTAAATTTTTGCAGACAATGGAAGTGAAACTTGCACATAATAAGACCAAGTTATTCTCGCCAAATTTCAAGTCACAAAAGCCCCGAATTCAAATCCTAGATAGGAAATACTTCAATTGAACGGCTTATGATTTCGATAGAAATGGGCCTTTGCTAATAAATTGAGATCGTTTGAACAAACAAACATCCAATTAAGAAGCTAATGCTCGTTCTCACGAACTTGCCTGACAATGAAGTACACTTCCTTGGATTAAACAAGTCACTTGTAAAAAAAAAAAAAGAGGATCACTGAAAAAGCATAAGCTAGTGGACAAAGGAACAACCAAAGCCATCATCGGCAGCACAAATCCTCTTCGGAGGCACAACTCTTCGGAGGATAAAGACCTCTAATGGGTCATACGCCACAAAAAAGAAAGTTCTCTACTCAACAAAAAAGATTGGAGGAGTCATGACCCTCCAACCATGAGAGAGTAACTTCCAGGCGATGAAAACCCTCTTTGAGGCACATTTCACCAGGAGTTGAAGTGTAACAACCGCTCTTCGGAATTTCACTTCACCAGAGTTGAAATGTAAACAAAATAAAAGCTCTCTTCGGAAGCCCATTTCACCAGGAGTTGAAGTGTTACGACCGCTCTTCGGAATTTCACTTCACCAGAGTTGAAATGCAAACAAAATAAAGACCTCTTCGGAGGCACATTTCACCAGGAGTTGAAGTGTAACAGCCGCTCTTCGGAATTTCACTTCACCAAAGTTGAGATGCAAAACAAAATAAAGACCTTTCTGGAAGCCCACGTTTCACCGAGATTGAAATAAAACTTCCAAGTGTTGAAACGTGGAAAGGCTTTCTTCAAAGGCACAACTCTTTGGAGGTACACGTTTCGCCAAGATTGAAATAAAACTTCCAAGTGCTGAAACGTGGAAAATCCCTCCTCAGAGGTACAACCCCCTCCCGGGGACACAATCAAAAAGAAAGACTTCTTCGGAAGCCCACGTTTCACCGAGATTGAAATAAAACTTCCAAGTGTTGAAACGTGAGAAGGCTTTCTTCGAAGGCGCAATTCTTTGGAGGTACACGTTTCACCAAGATTGAAATAAAACTTCCAAGTGTTGAAACGTGAAAAATCCCTCCTCAGAAGTAAAAATTTCCATTTCAAAAAAAAATAATATATATATATATCCTCATCAAGGGCATACTTTAACTTTCAAAGGAAGAGTGATTTACCTATTCTAGAAAGTAACCTTCCTCAAAAAAAAAGAGGAAGAAAGTTAAAGTACTCTTCAGAGGCCTGCTTTACCACATAGAAGAATTCACTTGACAAAATGCGTACTTAAGCAAAAGAAGAAAGTGATTTCTTCGAAGGACAAAGCGTAAGAACTTATATGAAGGAAGTTGTACTCTACGAAAAATTTCTTCAAGAATGAAGTAATTATTCTTCAGAAAATAAGAGTGCGAGTCCCCTCAAAGTATAAAATATTGCAGCAAACTTATGGTATAGGGGCAACATGGTATAGTTACATACAAAATGGTATAGCTACATCGGTAAAGTACGCTCAAACAACATACCACAAGCTCACCGCAATATCATATAAGTAAACTTGTGCAAAAATGAATAATAAATGCATTCTCAAATTCAAACAAGAGTCTGTACAAATAAAGGATCATTTTATTCAATTGCAGATACAGGTTTCAAAATAAAAAAGCAGGGGCCGGTGCCTGCACAACATCCGACCATTACACAAAAAAAGGAGTCAAAAAGCCCAAAGTCCGACTCTTCATTTCTTCTTACCACCTTTGGACCCTTTGCCTGGCCGAATGATTAGTTTTTCAGGTCTATCTATAGGCATAAGGGAGGAAGGAGAGAGAGGTGCAACCGGTGCAACTTCCGGTTCCTCTTCAGTAGTGATGATTTTCTTTCCCCTCCTCTTCGATGTTCCGTGCTTCTTTCTTCTCTTCGAAGAAGACTCACTCCCTGGAGTAACAAGAGCGGACAAAACTACGTCATCAGAGGGAGTCCGTTCCGGAGAGATCTCGCCTCCTTTAAGTCCCTCGTCCTTCTGCTCTTGCGAAGCGATAGGGTCATCCAAGCCATGAAGAGCCTCGATCTGTTCCTCTTGTGACCCGGGCTGTGAAGCAGAAGGAGGAGTCACCTGAAGAGACGGAGGAGGGATAACCGGAGGAAGTGAAGTCTGCACAGCACTTGGTGTTTCAACTGCAGAAGAAGAGAAATTAAAAATATTAGTATCTCCCCGAAAGAAGGGAGATATGGGTTCGTCGAGATTCAAGAAGTAATCGAGAAGCTCATCAAACTTTTGAGGAGTAAGCAAGCGATCCACCTGAATCGGACCAATGTCAAAATTACCTGAAGATGTTTGTTTCGTTAATTCAATCTCATAATTCTGAGCCCCGATATCCTCCAAAGCCTCATCATCAGTAGGGGTGATTACCCCGGTTTTTGTAGGAGGCAGCGAATGAGCACTGGAACCTGTAATGTCCACTTCGGAAGAAACTAAAGGACGTTCAGAAGTGGTAGGTGGTATTTCTTTCTCAGAACATTCCCCTTCTGCCATTCCGGCCCGTACCCTGGCGAGTTGCTCTTTTCGCTTGGCAAGAGCGGCGCGGGCATCATCATCGAGATAATGCTCTTCAAGAGCTGTCTCAGCGTAGCCAGCACCTTTACCACCTAGCATATCGAGTGCTGCCTCCCAAACTTCAGCTAATGTAATTTCATACTTAGGGCCTAGAAAGGCAAGGCTGCCACACCCCAAAATGCTGTGCAGATAGAAATCGAATAATGTGGAGCTAACGTCAGCTTTGGTTGCTTGATGGGCCTCTTCGGCCGCGAGTTTACCAGCAACAGCCTCGTCACGCTCCTTTTGGGCCATAGCAAGTCGAGCTTTTAGCATCTCTATCTCCAAGCTTTGAGAGCCGGTCTGTTCTCGCAGCTGTAAAGTTTCAGCGCGATATTCTTCTATGACCTTCTCCTGGTGTGTAAGCTTATCTTCGACTGCCTTTTGACTGGCATGCGCATCTCGTAATTGTTGTTGAAGCATGCTCTCCTTTTGAGAATGGAAAGTAGATGAAGTAGCTAATTCTTCCTTAAGCTTTTCTACTTCCGCTTCCAGCTTTTCGTTATAGGAAGCAATACTTCTCATTTCAGCGTCATGCTGTTCGAGAGTCTTCTGCCACTCAGCCTTATCGTTCTCCATTGTGAGCATGGCCTCGAGATTGGCTCGGTTAACCCTCTGAAGCTCGTCGACAAGTTTTTGCCAGTTCGACATTCTTTCAATATCGGTCCTGACAGCGTCAAGATTTCGTAGCATAGCCGATTTGTCAAGAGGAACCAAGTCGAGATCAAATCGAACCCCTCTCAGGCACCACTGAGGGAATCGACTTTGAAGAGTGGGAGGACCTTGCCCAACTTGGTATGCGGGCCGGTTGATGATTGTTTGAATGTCGGAACGAACGGGGGCAGGAGATTCAGCAGGAACATTTTGAGAAACTGTCGGCATTGTTTCTTCAGTAAGTTTAGCCCGCTTGCTAGAAGAATCGTCCATGTGACCTTTACCTCTCTCATCGTGAGTCTTTCTTTTTTGGGTATCATCATCTCTGTGGGGAGGGTCATGTCTTTTTTGTTCTCTTCGGTGACGTTCTTCATATGCTCGTCTCTCGTCTGCTTTCCTGATGGCCCTCTCTTCATCTGATTCTCTGTAAGAGGGGAGGTGACGCCTATAATCATATTGGCTACGCCTCCCGTAGCGCTGGAAATCATCATAGTATGAACTGCTGCGCCCCATTGGAGAATCTGGAATAAAAATAATAAGCTTTAGAAATCTTTAAAAGCATAAGAAGATGAATGCGTAGAAGTGCTGAAAAATCCTAAGTGTTGTGTAACGTGTAAACTACACGCATCAAGTTACAGACCACTCTGTGGAGTAGAGGTAGTAATAACTTGAGTGGAAGGAGTTGACATTTGTTGTAGAGAAGATGTCGCCTCAATTATAGAAGGGATAGTTTTGGAAACATCATCTTTGAAAAGTTGTTGAGAAGTCACAATTAAATCGCTCAACCCCTCGAAAACATCATCACCATCATGTTTTTTGGGACTGGCTTTCTCAACTCCTTCGTCAGCAGATCTTCCGGAAGATCGTGGAGTTTCTTCCTCTTCGATAACTGGGGCAAGTGCAGACTTGTCAGATGGTCCCGCAACGTCCTTCGGAATTGAACACTTCACTAGTGGAGTTTCTATAGAGGTTCCTCCCTGTATGTGCTCTTTAGTAGAGACCGGGGCATCAGGGGTTTCCGCCGGAGAATCGGGAATTTCAGTTGGGACTTCACGAAGCTGAGTGAAGCGAGAGGAATGACGAAGACCATATTGATGTAAAAATCCATCATTTAGCAAGAACTTTATACTCCTCTCTTCTGCCGCCACGGCGTTCAATCTCTCAAAAATTTGTTTATAGCATGGATCTCTAGAGGGAGGAGGAAGTGCTAAAACAGGAAAAAAAAAAGCCAAGTTAGCGTTTAGCAACCCAGATTTCGAAAAGCCCAAGAATGGAGAAATAAAAGCAGGAAAATCTTACTTCCTACTCTCCAGATGGCATAAAACCCTGGAGGACAGCGGACAAAGAAGTACTGGTTTAGAAATCCATGAACGCTTTCAGGAAGATCGGTGATGAGCTTGCGGTTTCGAGCACTCCTTATAACTACAATAGTGGGATGATCTTTAATTTTTGTGAATGAGCAGAAATAGCAGATTTCCTCAAAGCTCGGTAATCGGCCCAGAACTCTACTAAATAGCACACATAACCCCATCAGAATGGCATGACCATTGGGGGTGCAATTGGAATGGAGAGATAGATAGTCGAAGCAGGAACTGCTGAAGGAAGTCATTAAAAGGTGGTATGGCACCGCTCAAGCACATTTGGCGGTTGACAGCAATAAAGCCAGAAGGGGGCCTATCTGCAGTGTCATTTGGCCCCGGCAGTAAGGCTACAGCTTCGGCAATGCCAAACTGGATGAGCAATTGGTTAAACACCCGCTGATTCAGAGTTGTGGGAGTTCTCTCTGGAGGGTTATCCAACAAGTTGGCTACTGGGAAGACATCTTCAGCCTGGCCCATCGGTTCTTCTTGTTGAGATGTCATTCTACACAAGCAACTGGGTGTTCAAATGCGAAGGTGCACGTTTCCTAAAAGTGTGAAGTGTTGTGCAGAACTAATGAAAATAACAAGTAAATATAACTGGAATTAAACTGGTTGACGATTGATCGACTATGGTAATTTCAGAACTTGTTAATTTAAAGTTCAAGCATAATATTAGTGCAGGCTGGTCAGTTTCAATTGACTGTTTCAGTGTTTCTTTAATATTCTACTTGAAATCGATAGCACTTCGTTCACACAATGTGTTTAAGTTAATTATCTGTTATTAACTAATCTGTCATTAGATATGGGCAGTCGATGACAGTATATTCGTCCCAGTTTTCTGTGAATGTTGTATTGAACAGATTGTTAGCCTGCAAGTCAAAATAACCTGTGAATGAATGCAATAAAATTCAACAGTCCAAAGTTAATGCAATGGTCCAAAGTTCAAGCAGAATTCACGCAAGTCCTAACTCGTTAACGGCTCAAAAATTTTGAGTCGGCAGTGCCCTAAGTCGTAAGTCGTCGTATAAAAAGGGATAAGCTCTGGTTCAACTCAAGGCTTAGGCCGTAAGTCGTGAGTCGTGAGTCGTGAGTCGTGAGTCGTGAGTCGTGATTGGTGAGTCGTAAGCCATGAGTCGTAAGTCGTATCTCGGCCACGACTCAAGGCATAGGCCGTGGGGCATGTTGGGTCGGATCATGGTTATTGGATCATACAAAAATGACCGAGTCGTACCAAAAGCAGTATTCGAATCAATCTGACCAACTAATCACCTAACTCCTAACCAGATTACCTTCTAACCCATAAACCATTTCACTCCTAACTCCTAACCCGTTAATCTTCCAACTTTTAACCCATTAACCCAATAAGATCTCAATCAACAATCCTAGCTCTATCGCACCACTAAACCGCCTCGAATCGTAAACCATCAGAACAAATAACCCTAAGCCCATTGACGATCAGAGCAACCAAATTCGCAGGGCTCAAAGGGGCAAATCGAAGATGGAGATGGGGCGCATAAGCTAGGGATAATCGAAAATCATAAGGAGAGCGAGATCGCTTACGCTATATGATGATAGGGATGATCGATGGAGAATTTGGTCGAAGTCGCTTTTGAATACTCGAATGCAGGTTAATGGCAGACACGGTTTAAAGGATAGGGAATGAAAAGAAAAGGTGAACGACTCAGGCTTTTATAACGTTGGGCAGTAGAGTTTGAGTCGGCACACGAGTTAAGATAAGTCGAAGCACACGACCTACGACTTAGGCGTGTACTTCGAGGGGCAAATGTTAACCCTGTTCTTCCAACGAGATGAAACTTGGGCCGACTCATCCACTTAAGGTCTTTAACGACTCATTGGATTTACGACTCAAGGGGTCTAAGCAACTTAAGGAAAGGACCGACTCAGCTGGTAGCGACTCAATTGGCTGACGAGCTAAGGCTCAAGGCGACTTAGAGGAATGGAACGACTCATGGAGGTTAGCGGTTCATGATACAGGCCGACTCATTGAGTTACCGACTCAACGAAGTTCACGGCTCATACGAGACGACTCAGGAAGCCTCACGACTCATCATAAGAAACGACCTAAGAAGATAAGTCCCTAAGTCACTTTACCTATGCACCGCTACCTGATAAGTCGTCAACGACTTAACGACTCATGATTCAGAATGAGTCGTCCGCGACTTAAAGCCATTGAATCATATTCCATTGCCATAGTACCTATTCCTATGAGAACTGACTCGTAGGCGACTCATGACTTGGAATTCTGGAAAGCGAACTATTGAGAGACCAAAGGCTTAAGTCGATAAACTGGCCACGACTCAACTTGACTCGGCCACGGCTTAGCCTAAGTCGGTCACGACTCAGGACTTGGGCGAAAAACTTCTATCCAGATTTGCCTATAAATGCATGGCCACCCACAACATTCAACGGACTTTTGGCTAATTCATTTCAAGCGCCGTTACTCTGCTGCATCCTAAACTGCTTCGACACCTTCAAGAAACTTCATGAAGAAATCAAACATGTCAAACATGTGTTCAAAGATTCGGATCGACATTGAAGTTTAGGCTACTTGTTCAAAGTCACTTGAAACTCAAAGTGTGTTGTAATCAAAGTGTAACTGCATTGACTTGTAATCAAATCGTCAATAAAGATATTCAAAGTGGACGTAGGCTATCTCTTAAGCCGAACCACTATAAAATTGCTGTTGTTTACTGTTTTTTCACTATTATCTGCTTATAATCTGTTCCCGAGTTATCAGGTGGTGCTTTCACAATCTCATTTTACACACCGGGGTGTTAGCGTTCAAATTCTAGCGTTAATACCATAATAAATAAATTTAACTAGCATGTTATATGCAATAATAAATTTAACTAAAATTTTTAACTGGCAGTTTTAAATGCAATGAATAAATTAATTAACAATTAACTGGCAGTTTTAAGTGCAATAATGAATTAAATAACGCGTAAATTAAATGAATGCAATTTAACTGAGAGAATGATGAAATATATGCCAAACAGCTATAAATAAAATTTTAAACACATCATAAATCAATTTAACAAACATAAGAAATTTTAGGAATTGTGAGTGGGTTAAAACACTCACCTTTTGAATTTAAATTGAACTTAAATTCAATTTAAACCCAAAAATTTGATCGTGTTAGAATTCATCCAAATCAGTGTCATCTAGTCCGGAATTTCAATACGATCCTAACCGAAAAAATTGCGTGTGAAACGGAGTTCGTACGTAGAACTTATAGCGAAAATTTGCGAGTTGAAAGTCAAATAAAAAAACAGAAGAACACATCAACCTTCAACATTTGCCACATCATCAGGAGTGTTTCCTCCCCCCAGATCTCTAACACGCACAGAACGTACGGTAACCCATCAATAACGGTCAACTTCGACTTTGACAGAAGAATACTAGCCCCTCCATCCGCCACTAGCCACGTCACCCCACCTACGAAGTCGCCTCGCCTTCCACTACCCTCGGCTTGAGGCCGCACGCCCCCCGCTGCCCCAAAGCTTGCCGCGCCGCCGTCCCTTTTATAGTGTTCGAAACCCTAAACTTGAGATTCTGGCCATCTCACATCGATTCTGACCAAACGGCCACCACCGTACCGCTCCACGTGACAATCTCCACCAAACCCATATTCCAATTTCTCCGATTGCTTCCCGAATCAAAAACGCCCAAATTGAACTTAGGGTTTCGCGATTCATGAACTTTGATCGAGATTTTCCCTTGATTTGAGCACCAATTGTAAAAATAGAAGCTACGCGTAGATTCATATCGATGAGATCTTCGATTCTATAATTTTTTTGAATTTTTTCGAAGAGTTTGAATTTTCATTTGATTTTTGAATTTGATCTAGGGTTTGCATCCATTGAGGAAGAGGAAGAGTTGATGAATTTTTTTACGCGCAGATAAATGAGAATAGGAGAAGGCTAGGGCTTAGCATGGTATTTATAGATAAAGTTGAAAAACAGATGGATCAGGTTGATAGATGTATGTGCTAACGCTAACGTGGCCCGAAAATCCCGTTCTGACCCTGGAACAAAATTAGGTAAATCCATATATCAAAATAGGCGTTTTAAAATATTTTAAACGCGATGGAAAAAGTTTCACCTCCAAATTCCATCGTATGAAGAAGTTATGCTAAAATCAATATATTCAAATTGATTTCAATTAAACCGATTTCAAGGCGTTTTGCGTCGTACGATCAAACGACAAGTCCGATCGCTACGAAACTTAAAACCCTACAATAATTTACTGATACAGATCCGATGAAACTGGTTTCGTCGAAATCCTAGTCAGTGGCCAAAATGGCTATTTTTATATTAATTTAATATTAAAATAAATTAATTAAATCAAATTTCAAAATTTAAATTCTGAAATTTGCAATCTTTATCACTTTAAAATTCTAAAACATTTATAATGATTTAACAATTTTTTTAAATGTCAATTAATTAAAGATTAATCAATATAAATCTTCAATTGCATAAAATGCAAATTTTTTAGATAAATTTACAAAATTCCCATTAAATTGAATTAAACCATAATTATTCCATTCATAAATTTCAAATGGAAGGGTTTACCATTGGATTAAAAACTATTACCTAAAATATTTCCCTATTTCAACATAATTTTTCTTTTTTTGAATTAACGTAATAATTAAATATTTGATTTCATTCAGTTGCAATAAATCCAACTATTATAAATTAAATAAATTAACCCACTATTAAAGTTCAAATTCTATAATTCATAAATTTTAACGTCTTGATTTACTTATAAATTTATAATTCTTTAAACCAATTCCCATCTCAATTTAAAGTAACTTAATTCATCCATTATAGAATTTATTTCAATTTCTTAAAATAACCCCTTTATTATAAATTGAATCCAATTTATTTTAATAAGTTTCCAATTAAACAGATTAGATTCAATTTCAACCTTTAACTTACACTTGAGTTTAGGTCATAATCAATTTATAACATGTTACTTTCATAATTATTTACATACTTCTCGTATTAATTTCTCAATTAATCATAATTATTAAAGTAACGCTTATAATCAACAATGACATTGTAATTACTCATATTTTAAATGATCATTATTTCAAATAAATTTATTGACCAATTTATTAGGAAATTTATAATAGTTGTCATATACCTTTAAATTTACTTCCTAATAATGTACTACCTACTCTCCTTTAATTGTAATTTGAATTCCAACTTGAATAAAATGAATACATATAGATTGTTACCTATTTCCTTTACATGTCTTTATAGGTTTATTACTTAACAATCACCGTTAAAATCCCATGTATACACAAATTTTATATTTCGTAATCACACTCAATCAATTACGTATTACTTTCTAGCAAGTAATATGCTTACTTAGAGACGTTGACTTTTATTCATTTACCATTTATTGAAATTAACATTAATTAATTTATTAAATGCTTACATTTATTTCTCTATATCCAATTTGTTTCAACTTTATTTACATTAATACTATTCCCTTATTTTGGTTATTACTTATCAACTTTTCTAACCTTATTTCCTAAATTTCCGTTTATTGTAAACCTTTATATTTTTTTCATTTAAATTAAATTTTAAAATCCAATTCAATCAACCATTTCAACATGCAACTTGTAATAACTGCTTACAAGTATGAATGGAATTATCATTTATTCCAATATTTCCTTAATTTACATTAACATATTAAATAAATCCCCTTTAAAAGAATTTTATATCCAGGTATATTACTTACCCCATTTCATTTATTGAAATTTATTCAAATTGCTAGTAAATAGGTTTTAAGTCACCATTTATATATTTTAATTTAGCGTTCATTTCAATATTTGTTTATAATGTTTTTTTCTATTAATTACAAAACTCATTAATTCAACCAAATTAAATCCACGAAATTTATGGGTCGTTACAGAATTAATGATATATAAAAAATAGTTTAAATAGAGATTTTTGAATTAATTATAAAAGCTTCATATATATAATTTATAAAATTGGATTTTTATAAATCAAAGTGATGGAATAATAAAGGAGTTTTAAAATGATGTTATAAACGGATTTTATAAAAGAATAGAATCTATGATTTTGAAGTTATAAAATAAATGAAATTTGTAAATAGAGAATTATAAGTAATTTGCTTATAATTTGGATTTTTGGCGTGTAAATGGGATATGGATAGAATTTGTTAATAAAGTGCTTTTATAAATTGAAGTTGTTATAAAATATAACTGGGATTTATGAACATTGTTTTACAAATCAGAAAACGATTTATTTTAATGAGTTAATTATTAAAGCTCATTAAAAGAGATATATCCACGATTTTGGACAGTGGATAATCCTTTAGATAAAATGTGTAGAAAGTGTTGAATTTGGTAAATGATTTATATTCACGATTTTGAACAGTGAATAATATATTTAACAAATATTTTAGGAAGTGATCTTTTAAATAGAATTAAAGTAATTTAAAAATGTTTTAAAATGTATTAAGTATTGAAACCATAGATTTCAACATTCATTGTTGAAATAGACGTTTTCGAGAAAAATAAGGAAATGGTGGATTATAACACTGTTGTTATAGTAAATGATTTCGAAAGGAAATGTGTTATATAGTATTGGGATTTATATATCTATCTAAATTTTGAATCCCTACACTAGTGATTTTGGGTTATCATAACGATGTTTTACGCAACATTCGTTTTGACTCAAATGAATGTGTTTAAGGGAATGTTTTCCTTAAAAGAATAAAATATATACTTAATTGTGATTTAAGTATATTGAATATTTTCCAAATGTTGAAAATGAATAGATTGTGAATTACTTATTACTAAATAAGAATGAAAATGTTTTCCAATATGAAGTGAAACGTTTTGAGATTTTATCTTTTAAAGATAAATTGAAAGTGAATATTTGAAATCGATTTGAAAATCGTTTGTAAGTGGATATTTGGAAATTTAAATTCACCTAGGAATTTATAAAGGAAAGGGAAATTTGTTTGAAAATAAACATTGTTTTATTTTGAAGTATGGAAAATATATCTTGTACAGATATATTTTTTGGAAAATAAATAGTTTGGAAAATTATTTGGAATCTGGTGATGTTGTGCATATCTATTGATAGTTAAATAACCGACTATCAATATTTACCTTTAAATGGGTATTTGTTGTGATTTTCTTGAATCTGAATGAAACACTTATTTTTATAAATATGCGCTCGTTGTTCGGTTTAGCCGGGAGAGGACCTTTGGGTCATAAATCCTATTCCGAATAGTGATACATCGTAATGGATAGCATTTGAAGACCGGGGTTGAAGACCGGGTATTTGCGAGAATGATAGGATGACCTATCGATTGTCTCTGCACCGGTAGCTATGGTATGGAGATTTCCTTTGTGATGGGATGTTTGATCGGGATTGTGAATACCGAGATTGCAAGGGCTTCTTTGGAAGTGCCTTCGGTTCTGTTTGAACCCAGAACAGACTTGTACAGATTGTATGTTTGACATTACATTTTGAGATATAAAGAAGATTTCTTTCAAATACATTTCTATTGGTGGCGGAGAATTTATTCTCTTATCTTAACACCCTTCTCTGAGACGTACGAGCTGGGAGGATATGTAGGTGATGGTTATTAGTGATATACTCCCAATTTGGTAGTGTGGCATGCTGAGTGTTGCTGACCATTTGTTGATCAAAGCGTGGCTTTTGTGAAAAGCGTAGCTTTGTGGACGAGACTTCGTCAAACCTCACAACTAGGTTACGGTCGAAACAGGAATCGTAGCAGCGAGGTTATTTGAGGATAGCGCCCTCTGAGGGTATGTCATTTCCTTCTGGATTATAAGTGGTATCATGGTATGGAACCCAGATACTTACTTTGTGGTAGCTGCAAACTTATTATTTTGTGGTTGTTGGTTGAGAGGATCCTCGGATAAAGGTTGCATACGACCGGGAGATGGCATCTCGTGTCAGTTGTTACCCAGTTAGGGGTAAACCGGCCCTGTCTGGCAGAGATCCGGTTAGGATCGGGGGACGTCCCTCCAAAGGCGTTCCATTTTACTTGGGAAGTTTCTTTGCCTGACCATTTGTTGGAAATCCATTCGTCCTCTATAAGATCTTTGCGGTTTTAGTTGTATTACCTGCAATTTACTTATGGTGATCACCATTGTTTAGATGGTAGCTATAGCAGGCATAAGTGTGAAATGTCTATGCTGGCTAAGTTTTATATCATACTTTCGAAATGTTTTCCTACACTTTGCACTTACAGTAATAATATCAAAGAAATTTGTGTATCAAGCACGTTTGACTATCATAAGGAGAAATCTCCTCCGATTCTGCGTTTGCATTGTGTTTGTGCGCGGGAGGCCTTATGGTAGTTTCATTTTCTAAAAGCATCGCGAATCTAATTTAAATTATTTCTTTGTTTATTTTTAAAAGATAAAATGTTTAAGTTCTCACACCAGTACCATGACTGACTTGGAGTTTATTGTTCCCTTCCTAAACTATGGGTGCCCACCAATTTCTACACAGGCAGTCTAGAGTCAGGTTATGAGGTCGTTCTGGAATTGAGGAGTTGCTGTGGACATCAGGAGCGAGCTGGATGGCATGGTGTATCAACTAGCATATAGTATTTCTCTTCTGCTCTTTGTTGTTGTAAACTATGATAATGTATTGAAAAGTGATGCAATGCAATAACTGATACAGTTCTATTGTTTTCAAGATTATACATTTATCTATTATATGTTGTTCCGCGTCGATTGTGAGATTCTGATATTGTTTCTGTTGCTTTTTCTTTCTTCTTCTATATTCTACCTCTTCTTTAACCCTAACGGTACGGTTTCCCGGCCTACGATTGCTCGGCAGTTGATACAATGGACGTATTGATGTCGGCTTTCGGGAGTCGAAAATCATTTCGTTACATCATAGCTTGGTTAAAGCGTGAGGTAACGTCGGCCTGGTGTTAGAAGAGATCCGGTTAGGTTCTCGATGGCGTCCTTCCAGAGGCGTACCCATTTCGGTAAGGAAGTTCCTTAGCCTGACCATTTGCTGGAAATTCGAAAAAACAATACACGTCCAGTGCGGTTTTAGTTGCATAACTTGCCATGCAGTGTGGCGGTAACCTGCTTTTGAAAAGTTTGTTTTGTTTTTAGAAATGTATGCATATTTAATATGTGTGAGTTGTGTTGGATCTGCAAATGGAGTCTGCATATTTGGCAAGCAGATTTATATTCATTTTTGTTTTAACATTGAGTCCGTATATGTATATTTTACAAACCATATTGTATGATTTATTTTTTAAGTTTTGTAAATTCGTTATTATATATATATATATATATATATATAGTTTTATAATAAACAGGTTTATTACTTCTATTGAAGGTCAATTTACATCTTATTATTATGGAAGTTGTATAAGATTTTTGAAGTTGTTTATTTTCCTAAGTTCGTATATGACATATATTTATATAAAGTTATAATAATTATAGATATATCTTTGTGGCCTTATATATATATCTATATACTTTGCATACACTTATGTATGGAGTTAGTTTTATAATATATAAGTTTTCATTTCAGTTGGCATGCATGTTTGCATAAAGGTTAAGGGTGTATATGTGTTTTAGTGTAGACCAGTTGCTTTCGCAAAAAAAAATATTTAAAGTTATATTAGTTGCCATTTATATATATTGTATAAAGTTTACATTCTAACTTATACTTTCGGTCTACACAGGTTAAAGTATTATATATATTTATAATATAAGTTATATAAGTAATTCGTACGTACGTTGTCTAAAATTTTATATAAGTCTGTGTATAGGCTTTACTGTTTATGTATGGGTAGTTATATATTAGTTTATATATATAGGTAAAGTATTTAAAATTTATAATTGTATTGTGAAGTGGATTTTGTACCATATGTATATAGTAGTTTATAAATGAGATTTGGACAGTGTAATTTGTTGAAATTTTATATATTAATCTTATTTCAAAATATAAATCTTAATGATATTATATACATAGGTCGTATGGGGTGGTTTGGGCCTTAGATTTGTAAATAGAAATATTGATCTATGTGTAAAAATTAAAATGGTTTGGAAAAATTATTTTTATTTTTATTTAATATATATTTTTTATTTCAAATGTTAAAACTATTGGTTTATGTATGAAAAAAAAGGTAAATTATATATATGTGTGTGTGTGATTAGACTTTAAATTTTTCTTAGGGATGCAATTTTGATTTTTATTAAAATAGCAAAAATTTCTTTATATATCAGACTGATTCTGATTCAATTCGTAAATTCTTGATTACCAGCCTTGTTCGTCCAATTCGTGCCAATCCTAATTTGCTTTGAAATTCGTGCTCGGATTTATAATTCAAATTTCAGTGTCCGCATCAGTGTGCGTAGCCATGTCATCTTCTGTATTCTCTAGCCTCAAAAGTTGAGCAATCACTCACGATTAACATTCTTTTATTTGTTAAATTTGATTAAATTGAAACGACAATTGAAATATGATGCCGTAGTTATTTAAATTGTTATATATGCTATTATCTGTAACAGATCACTTATGGGATATGACACCATATCCTATTGTTTGTATTTACTTTTGATGATATATGCCTGTTATTATTATTATTTTCATATCTGTTATCACTCTGCAAGTTCCCTCTTAGTATATAAATCACTATGGGTTGAAATGATACATACCCCAATGGATTTTAGAATAGGAGAATTTCTTTATGGGTTGAAATGATAAACCCAAGCGATTTTCATTAGAATTGAATTTGGGATTACGGGTTGACATGATATCCATCGGTATATATTTAACTTACGAATTGAAATGATAAATATCTGTATCCCTTGTACATAGAATCGAAAATTTAACATCGACGCCGTGGTCTATATGAATGTTTTGAAAATAATTTCTATGGTCTTGAAAAGAAGTATATGGTTTTAATGAATATTGATTTAAAGTATTATATATAAAGGTTATTTTATATATAGATTTAATATTAAGATAATTTAATTAAGATTGATTTTATTAATATGAAATATGTTTAAGGATTTATTAAATTTGTATTTCTGAAATAGATTTGTGGAATAAATTTTATAAGCTAAGGTTTGAAGATATATTTGGGACTTATTTGAATTTGTCAATAATTAAGGATTTTATTTAGTTAAATCAATTTGAAACTATTAAATTTGAAACTTTAACATATGATCCTATAACTTGAATTTTTATTTAAGAAATTTAATGGATGACTCATGTCTAAAGAAATCGAAGGTAATATATAGAAAATGTAAATTTAAGGTCATATAAATAATATTGAATTTATTAAGAGAATATTTCAAAACTAAATAATAGTGAAGTCAAGTTGGGTGATAAACGCAACTATCAAAGTTTAGTCATTGAAATGTTGAATATTTAATGCTCTGAAATATATTAACTTCGAATTATATTGAAATTTAAATAGTTTATTTTATGGTACATATCCGTATTTAAAATAGATAAAATTTGAATTAGTTTAGTCAAAAACTAAATTGAATGGAAATTGATAAACGTTGATTTAATTAAATTTGGATGGGAAGGTCGAGTTGATATTTGAAGCGATTTGTGAAGTTTGAAGAAATAAAAATACTTTACTTCATAAATTATTGGATATATAAATATACACTAATTTGGAAAATAGAGATATTTGAAATGAATATGATATTTTAGTTTTGAAATATAAATAAAATTGAAATGACCATGGTGTTATGTCTATATTTCTACCCTGTAGACAGTTCCTTGGATCCTTAGAGGATGGGTATCCCAAACATCCTCTAAGTTAATTATATTTCAGCTGATATTTCACTTGAGTTGGATTTAAAGATATAAGAATGTTAATCTTGAATCGAGTGTTTTGTGTTTTGCTTTACGCTCGGGTCAGACTGAGTGATACAGCATTTAAGACTCACCTTCGAAGTTGGAGCTTTGCTTAAAGATCCAACTATCCATCCTTTCAGTCATCCAGTCGATTGGTTCAGAGAAGTAATCTGCCCGTACTGTACACTTCACTGCATCTGGGATATTCTGATGTATTTTATTTCTAACTTTGTTTATATAGTAGCTTCATGAACTACTATTCATTTATTCCGTTGCTTATTATTGTACTACTCTGTATTTGTGATTCTGTGATTGATTTATTTACTGTATATGTTTTGCCAAATTTCAATTAACAATCTGATATTTTGTGCAATTCAAGTCTGACATGTGCGGATGCGAATGGTTGAAAATATCAGGTCGTTGCAGTTGGTATCAGAGCTATGGCTCTAGGCAAAACTTAGCATGTATGGTAAATTTATTTACAGAATCTCTTTCGTTCGAGTTGAATCTCTTCCTTTTTGACTCGATTTCCTTTTAATTTTGGAATGCCCCTCGATTCCAAAATTCATCCTTGTCTCTTTCTTTATATTCGTTTGATTCTGGAGTATCCCATAATTCCACTGAATGTTTTGTAAAGGGGGTGAAAACTCCTTTACAATTGGCATTGATTCACCGAAGATTTCTGTATCCTCGGTTTACGATGCTGCAATATCTTGATATGGCGAATTCTATCTCTAGCGATCGAATCTCGATTTGTTTTGGAATTCCGCATCGACTTTATTCCTGAAGTCACGGTTGACCCGATTAAGGTCGCCACGATTTATAGAAGTATATCCATCTTCTATTTTGTAATTTAATTATCTCATCTTCGATCGAGTCTATCTTCGAATCTGGATTCTATTGATTGGAGCTCCTCTAATTTAAATCTCTATCGTTGCTTTGAAATCCATTCTTGAATCATCCTTTGAAAATCGGGTTATGTTTGAAATTGTTTTATATAACGATATTATTGTTTTGATAAGTATGATTTTATTCTATATATAAAAGTGAAATATTTTCGATAAGGATTATATATCTTTTATAAACGAAATCTGAAATTTTGAAAGGATTTGAAATTTTGGAAATTTATATGGAATTCGATTATATAAGGATTTATAACTAAGGGATTTTGAATTTTAATTTTGAGGAATTGAACTCCGGTATTTTGAAATTGGTTTTAAGATTTTTGAAATTTTATAATAATACAAGTTTAAAGTATTTTCTGAATAAGAAGTGTTTCAAATGACTCAAACAAGTTACAATGATTTCAAAGAAATTTCAAAGAAGTTTAAAAAAATAGAAGTTCAGAACTCACTTTGTCGCTGGAAAATAATTTTGGTGATAAGTGCACGCATCTTCGACATTGATATTCGAGTTTCAGAGCGGGGGAGACCCCACTCTAGTAGCTTTGCTATGCAAGTGACTTTGTGAAACCAATTTTGATTTCAAATTCTGAAGTATGATTTGATATTCGAAAGATATAGGTATATATATTTGAAATAATTTAAAGTAAGCCGGTGTTCAATCCTCGAGTTTTCGATTTGATTTAGTATAATACTATATATAAAATAAAAATAAAAATTTTGATTTGACGATTTCCAACTCTTGGATTTGAAATTTGATTTCACCAACTATTTTGAAGGTTCGAGCACATCCAAATCAAGGTTTAAAATCTTAAAACTAAGAAATTTCGAAGAGTATAAAATATTTGATAAAGAATATAAGTTTAGTCTTGTATGTTTAAACTATGAAGAGTATGACTCAAGTAAATTTGAAACTTTTGTTAAATAAATAATTCGAAAAAGGAAAATTGGATTTTTTTTCATATAGAAATAATAGTTAAAGGTTTTAAAGGGATAATTATAAATTTAGAAACCATTTTGAGTATAATTTATTTTGATAAGAATATTTGGTTTTCGAAATTGGATTGGAATCAAAACCAGTACTTATATGGTGATTTTGGAAATGAATTTGTTTGACCTAAATTTTGTTGATTTGGAAATTTGGATTATTTTCTAAACCTATTATTTAAGAAACTTTGAAACTGAATATATTTAATTTGGAAGAAAATTTGGTGAAATCATATATAATCTTGAAACTGAAATGTTATTGAAACGAGAATTTTTTTGAGAACCTTGATTTATTAAATACTTGATTCGGGAGTGGTCGAACTTATATAAAATGGATTTGTATAAGTATGAAGCTGATTTGAAATCTATTGATTTGAAAGATACTCAATTTGGGAAGAGAATTTTTTTATAATCGATGTCTATATAAGTATGATTTGATATACTATTGATCTGGAAAGTATTCGATTTGGAAAAGGAATCCTATATATAATGCACTTTATATAAGTATGATATTTGAAAGTATTTGGAAAGGTACTATATCATATATATTTTTCGAAGTAAAGATATGGAAAGTGCCTTAAGCTTGATATCTGCTTTGTGGCCACATGGTGGATTCATTCTATCGATATTATTCTATCTGATTTTTGGTTTTCCGGATGTGATGCTCGAGTGTTCCCACCATGGCATAACCCATGGTTTTTTTCTCTCGCGACTGCATAGGGCAACTGCCTGGTTGAGTCTGGCCTTGGGGCACGGATTGTTTCCTAGAGGATCCAAGCGTAACCATTGTGTATCCTGCAATCTGTGTTGGTCGCATTATTAGCGAAACTGCTTGGCTGAGATGGGCTAGGGGTACGGATTGTTTCATAGGGGACCCAGGCGTAACCATTGTGTATCCTGCACCCTACTAGTCATCAAGTCGTAACTAGCAAGGCTGAGAAAGCTTACGGATATGGATTGTTTCCTGGGGGATCCAGGCATAACCATTATGTATGTGCGAACCATGGTTAGACAAAGGTTTTGGTTTGATTGTTTTGTTTGGATTGTACTTTCCATATCTTTTTTGTTAAAGGCTTGTTAACGTAAAAATTAGACGCTGACACCCCGGTGTAGATTGAAGTTGAGAGAAAGCACCACCCGTGAACACGGGAACTAAAAAAAAGTAGAGAAATCGCAGATAAAGCAGAAAAAACAACAGTTTTTATAGTGGTTCGGATTAGGGTAAGCCTACGTCCACTTTAATTCTCTTTATTACTGAATCGATTACAACTTTACAACAATCTTCAATTAAAATTCCGATGAGACAAACAACTAGAACTTTGATGCAGAAGAATTCTTTAAATCCATTTAGATTGCGTTAGATTTCCTCTCGAAGTTAGTTGAGATGCCTTTCGTGCTTGAAGTGTCGAGTGAGTCGAGAATCAAGCAGAGTATCGGCGCTTAAAGAGGTCGGCCCAAAAGTGCCCTTCATGCTTGAGGTGGGTTGGTATTTATAGGGAAATCCCCCCTTTAGGTCGTAAGTCGTGACCGGTCTAAGGTAAGTCGTGGTCGACTTATCTGGCCTACCCCCATGGTCTCACAAAAGCTCATTTGTACCAGTCCTAAGTCGCCCACGAGTCAACATCTAAGTCGCAAATGAGTCAGCTGGTCCTTTTGATGCGGCATTGTACCTTCACCCAGTAGCTTTAGGTCGTGGACGACTCAGGCTAGGTCGTGAGTCATATACGAGTTAACTGATAAGCCTGTTCCCTTCAGATAATAACCCAAGTCCTGAATTGCGTACGAGTTAAGAGGTCACTGTGTTAAGCAAGGAGCAGCACCTCATTTTCTTAAGTCGTTCACGACATATGCTAGGTCGTAAGTCGCAGATTGCTCTAAGTCGTTAGCTCGTTTCCTTCTTAAGTCGTGCTTTCTCTTGAACCGTTAAGTCATCTTGTCCTTGAGTCGTGGGCTTCCTTAAGTCGTAAACTGTATACCCTCCTAAGTCGTAGGAACCTTAAGCCATGGATGCCTTAGGTCGTGGAGCATCCCTTTTCTTCTAAACCGTTGAGTCGTAGACTTCTCTATGTCGTAAGTCTCCAAGTCCTTCAACTCGTTGAACTGTTAGGTCGTCCATTCCTTGAGTCGTAGGTCGTGCCACCAGCTAAGTCGCTAAGGCATTATACTTTTTAGGTTGTCAAGCCCTTAAACCGTTAAGTCGTTTTACCCCTTAAGTCGTCCAACCTCTTGACTCATTGAGTCGTGCATCTTTTAACTCGTTAGGTTGATAACTCACTGAGTCGCTTGTCCATTGAGTCGCCGCCCAACTTGAGTCATTTGCTTATTGAGTCATTGACCATTGGAGTTAACATTTGCCCCTCGAAGTACATGCCTAAGTCGTAGGTCGTGTGCATCGACTTATCTTACTCGTGTGCCGGTTCAAATTTCATTGCCTTGAAATACAAAAGGCTTAGGTCGCCTCTTCTTCACCTACTTGCATCCGTGTTTACTTCCGCCATTAACGACCTTCGAAGCTTTTCAGAGACGAATTCGATCACTTCACCTCATCACTAATCAAGTTCCTGCCACCTTCATCATCACACTACGTAAGTAAACTCATCGCTCGCTCAATTTCACAATTACCGTTACCTTTCGAACATGAAATTCCCACTTTCCAACCCTAATCCAAATCCTCACACCAGGCTTCATATTGAGTTACGTTATGATTGATTACTGCCAAGCTTGGAGCGGTTTGACTGAGTTTTTAGATGACTTGCAAGGAGAAGACGATGGGTTACCATATTTCGATTCAGTTGATCCACGAATTTAGAGGAGGCGATATTGTCCTACATGGGTTAACGGGTTAGGAGTTAGGAAGATAACGGGTTATTGATTAGATGGGAGGTTTGTTGATGAAGCGAAGTGCTGACTTGGACATTACTCAATAATTTTAGGCAATCTGTGACCTCTCTCGACTTAACTAGATACGACATAAGCTTTGAGTCGTGGCTGAGCTAAGGCTTAAAGAAATTCTCGTTACTTTGAACTGAAACCCTCTCTCCTTAACACGCTTTGCGGCTTATAGGACCAACAATTTAAGGAGCCAACGACTTAACTTACAGGAAACCTTTTAGGTCGTGGACGATTTATCTTTTAGGCCGTGGACGACTCAACCTTTAGGCCGTGGACGATTCATCACTTGAACGATCTTATACTTGCCATTTTGTTTCCTTTAAGCCTAAGCCAATTGCATCCCACCCTGTTAGATTGTGAATGACTCATGACTTTGAGAACTTTAGACTGTGACTCAATGCCTTGAACTTCAAACTGTTAAACTTTGCTGCATTTTTTCACAGATCACTTTTGACTTGCAAGCTAGCAATCTGTTCAATACATCATTTACAGAAAATTGGGACGAATATACTGCCACTGACTGCCCACATCAAATGGCAGATTAGTTAACATAGAGTAATCAACTTAGACATACTGTATGAAATGCTGTGAACCAATCAACTAAAGTTAAACATTAATGCAAAGCATTGCTATCTTGAACTGATTTGTTTGCATCTACATTTCTCTTTCATATTTTAAAACAACGAACTCTGGACTTCATAACTGACAAATGCTTGCTAGTTTTCATTCCATTTTTATTCGCTTATTGCTTTGTTGATTTTACACAACACTTCACACATTTTAGGAAACGTGTACCTTCATATTTGAATATCCAGTTGCTTGTGTAGAATGACTTCTCAGCAAGAAGATATAACAGCCCAAGCTGGAGAGGCCACTCTTATTCCAGCTCCATTAGTCAATCCTCCAGAAAGTGCCCCCACCACCTTATCGTATAAAGCTTTTCGTCAGTTGTGCGGCCAGTTTGGCATTGCTGAAGCAGATGCCATTCTTCTTGAGAAAAGTGACACTGCTGATGTGGCGCCTATTGGCTTTGTAGCAGTTAACCAGCAAATGTGCCTAAGCGGGGCCACTCCACCTTTCAACAACTTTCTCCAGAATCTTCTTCTTCGACTAGCTATCTCCCCATTCCAGCTACACCCCAATGGCTATGCCATTCTGATGGGGTTGTGCGTGCTATTTAGGAGAAGATTTGACCGACTTCCAAGCTTTGACGAGATTTGCTTCCTATGCTCCTTTAATAGGACTAAGGATCATCCTTCTATCACCGTCGTGAGAAGCGCTCGAAATCGTAAATTGGTCGTTGGCCTCCCTGACACTGCCCATGGGTTCTTAACTCAATTCTACTGTGTCCGCTGCCCCCTGGGGTTTTATGCTGTGTGGAGGGAAGGAAGTAAGATCATTTACCCCTACCCCTTCTATACTTTGAGTTTTGTGAAGTCCGAATTGCCAAGTGTTAACTTCATTTTTTCATTTCAGCGCTTCCCCCTCCTTCTAGAGATCCCAGCCACAAGCCAACTCTGGAGAAGCTTGTAGCTGTACCGGTTGAAGAACGGGATATGAAATTTTTGTTGAACGATGAATTCCTTCACCAGTTCGGACTTCTTCACCCTTCTCGCTCCACACACCCCTATGAGGTTCCAGACTCCCCACCTAAAGCACTAGATGCCCCAGTTTCTTTTGACGCACCCATACCAAAAGAACCTGCCCCTGAGGCTTCTCTAGTGAGGTGTTCCACTACGGTCGATGTTGCGAGGTCGTCTGGCAAATCTGCACTTGCCCCAGTCATTGAGGAAGAAGAGCCTGAGGGATCTCCCCAACGTTCACAGAAGTCTGGCGAAGAAGCCGAGAAAACAAGCCCTGTCAGATAAAGCGGGGACGACACTTTCGAAGGGTTGAGCGACCTCTTTGCCACCTCACAAGAGATCTTTAAAGATTACCCTGTCACTACAAGGGTCTCTTCTTCAGTAGTGGAAGCGACTTCTTCTTTGCAACAAGCTCCGCCAACCCAAGAGTTGACATTAACTACTACCCCCACAACTACTTTGCTGTCGAAGAGTGGTTCGTAGTTTGATGCGCGTAGCTTGCACATCACACACTTGGAATCTTTCGGCATTTTCATACACCTAATTCTTTGTACTCTGAAGATTTTTAGGACTTGTCTCTTTTTATTTCAGATTCTCCGATGGGACGCAGCGGCTCTTACTATGATGACTTTCAGAGCTATGGGAGGCGTAGTCAATATGATTATAGGCGCTACCTTCCCGTTCACAGAGAAACCGATGAAGAGAGAGCCGCCTGAAAGGCTCAGGAGAGGAGGGCTCAAGAAGAGCGTTATGAGAGAAAAGAAAGGGAGGAGCACCATGATTCTTCCCAGAGGGTGACGATTCTCACAAGAGAAAGTCGCATGATGATCAAGGAAAAAGCCACATAGTTGAGGACCCAAGAAAGCATGCCCGGCATGGTGAAAGGCATGCTTCTACAACTCCTGAAAAGGTCACTGCCACCGTCTCACTTGACATTCCTTCTGGCTCTCCTGCTCTCGGGAAGACAGACATTCAGACAATAATCAGCAGGCCTAAATTCCAAGTTGGATCAGGCCCGACTACTCTGCAAAGCCGGTTCCCGCACTGGTGCCTGAAGGGAGTGCGGTTCGATCTTGACTTGGTCCATATTGACAAGCCTGCCATGCTGCGAAATTTCGATGCCGTCGGGCTTGATATTGAAAGGATGTCGAACTGGCAAAAGCTTGTTGACGAGCTTCAAAGGGTCAACCGTGCGAATGTAGAGGCCATGCTTACTATGGAGAATGATAAGGCCGAATGGCAGAAGGTTCTTGAGCAGCATGATACCGAAATGAGGAGCATCACTACTTACAATGAAGAGCTTGAAGCGAAAGTTGAGGAACTTAAACAAGAGCTTGCTACTTCTTCTACCTTATATACTCAAAAAGAAGAAGTACTTCAAAAGCAAGTTTGCGATGCTCACGCCGCTTAGCGACATGCCGAGGCACAACTTGAAGCTGAGCAGAAAAAAGCGGGAAGGTATCGTGCTGAGGTTACAAAGTTACGGGAGAAAGTCAACTCTTAGGAGGCGGAAATTCAAATGCTAAAGCTTCAACTCTCCAAAGCTGAAAGAGAGCATGATGAAGCCGTTGCCGGTAAAATTGCAGCTGAAGAATCTCATAAGGCAACGAAGACCAGCATCAGCTCGACACTATCTGACTTCTACCTACACAGCGTCTTGGGGCGCGGTAGTCTCGCCTTTCTAGGCCCCAAGTATGAAATTACTCTGGCTGAAGTGTGGGAGGCCGCACTTGACATGCTTGGCGGTAAAGGTGCTGGCTATGCCGAATCAGCTCTTGAGGAGCATTACTTGGATGAAGATGCTCGCGCTGCTCTCGCCAAGGGAAAAGAACAACTTGCAAAATTAAGAGCTGAAATGGCAGAAGGGGAAAGGTTAGGAAAAACTACTTCAACTATTCCAGTCCAGCCTTCTCCTTCGGCCGAAATCGACATTATTGGTTCCAGTTCTCATTCTTCATCCCTGGTCACAAGTACACAGGGTGGAGATGAAGGTGAAGAGAGCGCCGAAGGACAGGCTTATGAGGTTGATATCAGGAAGCCGACTTCTCCAGGTAACTCTACTGTTAATCTTGCCCAAGTAGACTGCTCATTTGCTTCTTATGAGTTCGATGAGCTTCTCGACTATTTCCTGAACCTCAATGAGCCTTTATCTCCTCTCTTTACTGACTTTAACTTCTTTCCTTCTATAGAGAAAGCATCGAGCATTGTTCAAACTTCCCCTCCTCCAATTATTCCTCCTTCGGTTCTCCAGGTCACTCCTCCGTCCGCCACTCAACCCGAGTTGCAAGAGGAGCAAATAGAAGCTCTTCATGGCTTAGATGATCCTATTGCTTCTCAAGAACATAGGGGAGAAGGGCTTGGAGAAGGCAATGAGTCTCCGGAGCGAACCACTTCTGATAACATAAAATTATCTGCTCTTGTTACTCTGGGAAGTGAGTCTTCTTCAAGGAGAATGAGGAAGCGTGCCACTTCCAAGAAGAGAAGGAAATGCATTCTTGTTTCTGAAGAGGAAACGAAAGTTGATCCGGCAGTAACCCTTTCTCCTTCATCCCCGACTCTCCCAAGCCGTCCTGAAAAGCTACCTATTAGGTCAGGTAAAGGCTCTAAGGGTGGTGGCAAGAAGAAGTAAGGGGTCCTGCTTTGATTTATCTTTACTTTTTGCTTTTTGCATGTACTGACCAGAGATTGTGCGGGTACCGGCCTTCGCTTTTCTTTTTTCTTTTTATTTTGAAACCTGTACCTGTACAAAATTTTGACAGTATTGAATAAAATGATTCTTTTTGTTTGTACAAACTTCTGTCTGTATTTGAGAATGCATTTACTATTCATTTTTGTACAAGTTTCTTTATATGATATTGCAGTGAGCTTGTGGTATGTTGTTTGAGCGTAATTTTTACCAATGTAGTTATACCATGTTGCCCCTATACCATAAGCTCGTTGCAATATTTTATACTTTGAGGGGACTTGTACTCTTATTTTCTGGAGAATAATTATTCCATACTTGGAGGAATATTATTTCGTTAAAAATAGAGTATAGCTCCCTCCATATGAGTTTTTACGCTTCATCCTTTGAAGATATCACTTTTCCTTTTGTGCATACACACATTTTTACCAAGTGAATTCTTCTATGTGGTAAAGAGGGCCTCTGAAGGGCACTTTAACTTCTTTTTGAGGAAGAGTATTTTCCAGAATAGGTGAATCATTCTTCCTTTGAGAGTTAAAGTGTGCCTTTGAAGAGGGCTTCTTTTTTTTATATTTTTTTTTATATTGCGCCTCAATGGAGGGATTTCTGATCTTCGCTTTGCGTTTCTGATGAAGTGCTTCTTTGAAAAGTTGTACCTCCGAGGAGGGCTTTTTCACGTTTCAACACTTGGAAGTTTTATTTCAATCACGTTGAAACGTGTGCCTCCGAGGAGGGCTTTCCACGTTTCAACACTTGGAAGTTTTATTTCAATCTCGGTGAAACGTGTGCCTCTGCAGAGGTCTTTCCGTTTGATTGCACCTCTGGGAAGAGGTTTTTGTTTGATTGTGCCCTTGGGAAGGGGTCTTTTTGTTTGATTGTGCCTCTGGGTAGAGGTCTTTTGTTTCTGCCCCTTGGGAGAGGCTTCTGTTTTTCCCTGTTCGCTGGGAAGCGGGCCTCCGAAGACGGCTTTTCACATTTCGTCTCACGGGAGTGTATCACCGATCATGGTGAAATGTGTGCCTCTGAGTAGGGTTACTTCCTGGAAGTTTGGAGTTTCTTTCTCTCGGTTGGACGGATTCACGGGAGTGTATCGACCGATCAGTCTGCAACTTTGTATCGAGAAAGATCTCTCTTTTTCTGATTTGGCCCGCTCGAGGTCTTTTAACATTTCAACTGTGGTGAAATGGGACTCCGAAGAGGGCTTTTCACGTTTCAACACTTGGAATTTTTATTTCAATCTTGGTGAAACGTGTGCCTCTGAGTTGGGCTTTTGCCTGGAAGTTTGGAGTTTCTTTCTCTCGGTTGGACGGATTCACGGGAGTGTATCGACCGATCAGTCCGCAACTTTGTACCGAGAAAGATCTCTCCTTTTCTAGCTAAGCCCGCTCGAGGTCTTTATCCTCCGAAGAGTTGTACCTCTGAAGAGGGCTTGTGCCTCCGAAGAGGTCTTTTGCTGTTTGGTGCTTGCTTTCCCATGTCTCTTTGCCATCTATTCATGTTGGCGATCCCCGTTGTCCTTTGCAAGTGTCATCCCTTTTTAGTTGCCAATAGTTTCCCTTATCCAAAGAAACATACTTCTTAGTTAAGCGAGTTGGCGGTGGTAGACACAGGCTACTTAACTAGTTGTTTGTCTGTACAAACATCTGCAGTTAGTTAGAAATGGTCCACTTTCATTCATATCGCTAAGTTTTGTCCGAAGCATTTCTTTTGTAGGATTTGAGTATGGAAATTTTTGAATGGTTTAGCGTTTGCTTGCTGGGTGATGTCGGAGATCGCTTGGTCTTGTGACGGGTAAACTTTGTTTTTATGGCCTGCATTATTAAATCGATATTTTAGTAACACGATTAACGTATTTTTTATGTCGAAATAAAACAAAGCAGTTTATAATAGTAGAGAACACAAGATTTATAGTGGTTCGGCCAAAAGCTGGGACTACATCCACTTTATAGCTTTTCATTATTCACTTGCTTTACAATTGCTTTCAATACAAGAATCATATATTCGTAATTCTTTTACAACATTTCAGCAATGCTTTCAAGTAAAATAGGGACGCAAATGGTTGCTGTTCCAAGCTCTTGGGATTGGTTCTCCTTCGACAGTTGTGAGTTTGAATGTGCCATCAAGGAGTTTCGCGCCTATAACATATGGCCCTTCCCAGTTTGGCCCAAACACACCTATGGCTGTCATAATTCTCTTCAGGACTAAGTCCCCAACCTCAAAGCTGCGCTGACGAACCTTGGAATTGAAGTGCCTGGCTATTCTTTGCTGGTGAGCTGCAATTCTAAGTCTAGCCTCTTCTCTTCTTTCATCGAGGAGCTCAAGTGCTTCCAATTGCAATTTTTCATTCTCATTTTGATCAAAATGGATCCTTCTGTGTGAGGGGACTTCAGTTTCCACTGGAATCATCGCTTCTGATCCATATGCCAATGAAAATGGAGTATGCCCTGTCGCAGTTTTGTGGGTGGTTCTGTATGCCCATAGTGCAAGCGGTAACTTATCGACCCAACCACCTTTTGCTTTTTCCAGCTGCTTTTTGATAGTTTATTTGATGATTTTGTTCACTGCTTCCACTTGCCCGTTTGCCTGCGGATGAGCCACTGCCGAGAAGCTTTTTCGGATCTTGAATCGTTTGCAGAAATCTTGGAACTCCTCACTTTCAAACTGAGTACCATTGTCTGTGATTATCTTTTGAGGCACACCATACCTACAAATGATATTTTTAGTCACAAAACTTATCATTTTCTTAGAGGTAATAGTAGCCAATGGTTCGGCTTCAGCCCATTTAGTGAAATAATCAACAGCAACGATAGCATACTTAATTCCCGATTTGGCAGTCGGTAAAGGCCCAATGAGGTCTATTCCCCAGATAGCAAACGACCATGGACTGACCATTTGTGTTAGCTCAGTGGAAGGCGCTCTAGGAATTTTAGCGAATCTCTGGCATTTATCACACTTTCGGGAATAGTCAGCAGCATCCTGATTAATTTCTGGCCAAAAGTATCCATAACGGAGTATGATCCCCACATTCCCCTCTGTGTACCTCAGTCAGAATTGTCTTGGCTTCTTCCTTTGTCACACATCGGAGTAATGGCATTGAAAATCCTCGTCTGTACAAACGACCATCTTGAACTATATATCCGGAGGCTTTCCTCATCAGCTTCTATCGTTCTTTTGAACTTCCTGGCAAAGAACCATTGAGTAAATATTCAAGTATCGAAGTCATCCATGATTCTTGCTCTTGGGATACATTCATAATCCATTCAACATCCATTTCATCTGTGCTTGGAGCTGACAAGACTTCGACGGGAATTAATCCCAATAGTTGAGCTTCACCGGTACTTGAATACTTTGCGAGAGAGCCCGCCTTCATGTTCTCTTCACGGGGTATATGTTTTATTGAATAACGGTCAAAATCTTGAAGGAGCTCCCAGGCTTTTGATAAATAGACGGGTAGATTCCCTCCTTTAGCTTGAAATTCCTTCCTGACATGGCAAACAATAAGTTGAGAATCACTGAAGATCTGTAATGCCTTGATGTTTAGTTCTTTAGCGATCCTTAAACCAACAATGAGAGCTTCATATTCAGCTTCATTGTTTGTCGAAGGGAATTCTAGTCTTAACGCATAACATAGCAATCGCCCCTCTTGGGTTTCGAGGACAACCCCTGCTCCGGAACAGTAATCATTCCTTGCGCCATCGACATACAATTTCCATTGGATTGGGATGCTATCAATGACTTCTTCCTCACTATCACCCGTATCTGTACATTCTGCGATGAAATCTGCCAAAGCTTGTCCATTGATTGCTTTTCGGGGATGGTAAGTGATGTCATATTGGCTGAGTTCAATATTCCATTTCAAAAGACGGCCTGAAATCTCAGGACGGAATAGGACTTTCTTTAGAGGTCGATCAGTGAGGACTTTGATGGGATGAGCTTGGAAATACTGCCTCAATTTCCTTGATGCGATCAATAAACAATAGGCAAGCTTTTCTAATCTTGAATAGTTCATCTCCGCCCCAGTGAATCTTTTGCTGATATAATAGACTGTGCGTTGAGTCCTTGCGTCTTCCCGTACCAACACTGCACTAAGAGCATTAGACGAAATTGCCAAATATACGAAGAGATCTTCACCACTATCAGGCTTTGAAAGTATCGGAGGCACTTCCATATGACGAACCAACTCATCAAATGCTTTCTGACATTCAGGGGTCCACTCAAAGTTTTTTCTTCCTTTCTTCAGAGCATCAAAGAATGGAATGCATTTGTCAGTAGCATTGGAAATGAACCGACTCAAGGCAGCAACCTTTCCATTGAGACTTTGCAATTCCTTCTTCGTTCTAGGAGCCTTGACTTCTCTCAGGGCAGTGATCTGAGCTGGATTGGCTTCAATGCCCCTAGCACTCACAATGAAACCCAAAAACTTTCTGGACTCCACTCCAAATGAACATTTCAGGGGGTTAAGCTTCATTCTGTACTTGCAGAGTACTGCAAACATCTCTGCCAAGTGATCCATATGGTCCACTGCTTTCATAGACTTTACTAGCATATCATCAACATAAACTTCCATCGTCTTGCCAATCTGTGGTTTAAACATGGCATTGACAAGCCTTTGGTAAGTTGCCCATGCATTCTTGAGTCCGAAAGGCATGTCCTTGTAGCAGTAGTGTCCAACATCTATGATGAAGCTGGTATCCTCTTGATCTGGCTCATGCATCATAATCTGATTATATCCGGAGTATGCATCCATAAAAGATAACAATTCATGTCCTGCCGTCCCATCCACCAACTGATCGATCCTGGGCAGCGGGAAATAGTCTTTGGGGCAGGCTTTGTTCAGATCTGAAAAATCAATGCATACTCTCCACTTTCCGTTAGCCTTTTTCACCAGCACTGGATTCGATACCCAATTTGGATAAGTAGATCCTCTGATGAAACCGTTCTCCATGAGCCGATCCACTTCTTCTTTTAACGCTGCTGTCCTCTCAGGACCCTGGGTTCCTCTTTTCTGTTTCACAGGTGTAAACTTTGGATCAATGTTCAGAGTGTGTACTGCAATCTCTGGGGATATTCCGCACATGTCAGCATGAGTCCAAGCGAATACATCCAAATTAGCCTTCAAAAATGAAATCAGAACATTCTGAAATGTTGTGTTGAGTTGTGAACCCACATTAAGCACTTTGTTGGGGTCCTTTGGGTCAACGGGAACCGACACTGTTACCTCTACCGGTACTACCCTATTCTCCCCTGCACTGGCTTTCCTTGGATCCATCTCTCTTCATGCACCACTACATTCGCCAGTGCAGGGTCCACCCTGTAATTGCTACAAGGTTGGTTCTTTGATGCGGACCGGAGCCGCCACACCTTTTCCCACTTCTCTTTTCCTTGATTCTCGCAACTCTGCAAAGTAACATTCTCGCCCCGCATCTTGGTCTCCCTTAATCACACCAACTCCATTATCTGTAGGGAATTTTAGAGTCAGACACCATGGGGCAAGAACAGCTTTCAACGCAGCAAGAGTTGGTCGGCCTAAAAAGGCATTGTAGGCAAAGAATTCTTCAACAATTATAAAGGTTTTCTTTCGAGCTACCTTCCTTAGTCCCTTTCCTAGTTCTACAAACAAATCAATGGCCCCAATCGGCTGTTTGGGTTCTCCAGCAAACCCAGCAATCTTAAGTTACGAAGCTTGAACGTCAGCCATTGGAATTTTCATTTGATCGAAGGTCTTCTTGAAGAGGATGTTGCATGAAGCTCCACAATCAACTAGAACTCTTCTCACAGTTGCTGGCCCAATACCAGCGGATACGACTAAAGGATCTATGGTTGGAGCCTCGATACCCAAAGAATCCCTGGCACTAAACACAATATCATCTGTGAAAGTCTTTTTTTGCTTTAAAGGCGCATCATTTTCTAAAACAAAAACATTCTCTTCAGCTGGTACATGCCTCAAGGCCCGGGCATACCTTTCCATCTCGCCCCAACTTTTTCCTACTGGGTGAGGTCCCCCATATATTGATAACAGGTCTTTCCAGTTCATGCTCTACGGCCTTCTCACTTGAGGTAGGACGGTGAGCGGGAACTTGTTGTCCTTGAGTTCACGAAGCTGGGGCATTTCTGTTCCTTTTCACATACTACTAGAGTTTGTTTTCCTTCAAGAGTTGTTCAATTACCTCTTTCAACTGATGGCATTCGTTGGTGTCATGGCCGGGCTGGTTGTGGAATCGGCAGAACCTTCCACTTTTTTCCATCTTAATCGCAACTCTTATCTTAGGTGGTGTCGGATAATTGACATCATCTTTGGTTGCAAAGAAGATGTTTTCAGGGGTACCGGGCAAGGGTGTGAAATTGAAAGAACGGCCTTTCTTAGCGTCTCCCTGTTTCTTTCCACCATCATTTCCCTTTTTCTGAGTGTTAGGTTCTTTATTATTCGAAGCAGCACCATTGTTCCCGGCTTTCGCTGATACCACCTTAGCCGGTGTTTGGAGGCTCTCCAAGCGCATGAATTCATCCGCTTTCTTGTAGAATTTGTCAAGTGAGTTTGGTTCTTTCATTTTCAACCATTTTCCAAATTCACTCGATTTGTCAATCGCCCTCATCTAGTATGTGACGACCATACGTGGCTCAGCATTATCTACCTCAGCTAATGCTATGTTAAAGCGATTCAAAAATGATCTGATGCGTTCTCTCGGATTTTGCCCTAGACTTGACAGTGACATTATATCCTTTGCTTTAGAAGCATACAATCGAAATTGCTCCCTGAATTTCCTGGTCAAATCGGGGAATTGATCAATGGACCTGACTGGCAGCTTTGTAAACCACAATAGAGCCACACCTTCGAGATATACCGGGAAATATCGACATTTAATTTCATCTGACGCTCTAGAACTAGTCATATGCCAGTCGTACTTATACAGAAACTCGTTTGGATCCCTCGTCCCCTTGTAAGCCGGAATAGTAGGGGGAACGAATTTCCTTGGGAACTCTGCCTTCACGATCTTTTCAGTAAATGGAGTTTTGCTTGGAGCAACTCCCCACTCTTTCTCATCTTCATCTTTCTGCATATTTTCCCTCATGATTTGACGAACCATACCCAAAAAATATTCTTCATCATTTACAGGCTCTAGAGGGCACACATCATCCACTCTCTCTGAATTCTGTCTTGACAATCGTTCACGGAGGGTCGGCTGCGGCCCTGATCCTCCAGCTTGAGGAGGAGTCCTTTCTACAGGGTCTGCGGCTCTTTGAGACATGTTTCCTTCAACATCCTGAACTCCCACAGTAGGGTTCCCATCATTATTAACCGGTTGACGATTTGCCCCTAGTAGATCATTCAATTTACTCAAGATCAGGGCATTCTGGGCTTCCAACTGCGCTTTCTAAGCATTCAATTGTCGATTCAACCCCAAAACTACGGCGTCCAATTCTGCTCGTGTAACTCCAACAGTTGGAGCTGCTTTACTTGAAGGAGGAGAGGTAGCAATATTCTCTTGAACATTGTCGGATCTTACAGAACTTCGTTTTCTCCCAGGAGCCATTATTTCCAATAAACTTCTGGTTTTAAAAGAAATCCTTTCAACAATCCTTCGCGGAGAAATAGTTAAAGTTTCCTGAGTTCAATTCTCAGTGAAAGCACCAAAATTGTTAACGTAAAAATCAGACGCTAACACCCCGGTGTAGATTAAAGTTGAGCGAAAGCACCACCCGTGAACACGGGAACTAAAAAAAAGTAGAGAAATCGCAGAGAAAGCAGAAAAAAACAACAGTTTTTATAGTGGTTCGGCTTAGGGTAAGCCTACGTCCACTTTAATTCACTTTATTACTGAATCGATTACAACTTTAGAGCAATCTTCAATTACAATTCCGATGAGACAAACAACTAGAACTTTGATGCAGAAGAATTCTTTAAATCCATGTAGATTGCGTTAGATTTCCTCTCAAAGTTAGTTGAGATGCCTTTCGTGCTTGAAGTGTCGAGTGAGTCGAGAATCCAGCAGAGTATCGGCGCTTAAAGAGGTCGGCCCAAAAGTCCCCTTCATGCTTGAGGTGGGTTGGTATTTATAGGGAAATCCCCCCTTTAGGTCGTAAGTCGTGACCGGTCTAAGGTAAGTCATGGCCGACTTATCTGGCCTAGCCCCATGGTCTCACAAAAGCTCATTTGTACAAGTCCTAAGTCCCCGACGAGTCAACATCTAAGTCGCTAATGAGTCAGCTAGTCCTTTTGATGCGGCATTGTACCTTCACCCAGTAGCTTTAGGTCGTGGACGACTCAGGCTAGGTCGTGAGTCGTATACGAGTTAACTGATAAGCTTGTTCCCTTCAGATAATAACCCAAGTCCTGAATTGCGTACGAGTTAAGAGGCCACTGTGTTAAGCAAGGAGCAGCACCTCATTTGCTTAAGTCGCTCACGACATATGCTTGGTCGTAAGTCGCAGATAGCTCTAAGTCGTTAGCTCGTTTCCTTCTTAAGTCGTGCTTTCCCTTGAACTGTTAAGTCATCTTGTCCTTGAGTCGTGGGCTTCCTTAAGTCGTAAACTGTATACCCTCTTAAGTCATAGGAACCTTAAGCCATGGATGCCTTAGGTCGTGGAGCATCCCTTTTCTTCTAAATTGTTGAGTCGTAGACTTCTCTATGTCGTAAGTCGCCTAGTCCTTCAACTCGTTGAACAGTTAGGTCGTCCATTCCTTGAGTCGGAGGGCGTGCCACCAGCTAATTCGCTAAGCCGTTATACTTTTTAGGTTATTAAGCCCTTAAACCGTTAAGTCGTTTTACCCCTTAAGTCATCCAACCTCTTGACTCGTTGAGTCGTGCATCTTTTAACTCGTTAGGTTGCTAACTCACTGAGTCAATTGTCCATTGAGTCGCCGCCCAACTTGAGTCGTTTTCTTATTGAGTCGTTTGCTTATTGAGTCGTTGACCATAGGAGTTAACAAGGTTTTTCAATTATTTTCACTAGGTGTTGAAACAGGTCTACTAAGTACTTGAAGAATTCTAGCTTTGCACCTGATCAACGCATGGCCAGAGTCTGCAAGAACGAGGATAAACTTGTTGAAACATTGAGTAAAAGTATTTTTGAAAGGAAAAATTCGTTTCGATATAAAACTATTTTATTATAAAGGTATTTCCAACAAAGAAATTTTGTTTAATATTTGAGACTAAAATTTTATGGTTTGATTTAATTATTCAAGCCTGATACTATCCCTTTGAACCTACCTTATCTGCTCAGCTTTTTTTATTCACCTATATTCCGTTTTTCCGAATCTACCATCCTTTCCTTTTTGAATATAGTCTTTAAAATATTATTTATTTATATACTACATGGTTTAATAGTAAATCATTAGTGTCAGTAATATTTCAGAAGTTATTAATTTAATATAACATACTTAAGAAATGAGTATTAATTTATCTATAATGTTGAAAGTGTCTTAAGATAAATTAGTAAATTTATAAACTATGGATTTAATGTTGTCAAATAACTTCCTTGAAAATATAATCAAGGATGTGAATAACTGTTTCTACATAGTTTTCATATTTATTTAAAAAGGTGTTATTTAGAACTTATAAATGGTATTTATAAAGGAAGTAAGAAACTTTACAAATGGGTTTGAAATTTTTTTTAAGTATTAAAGAAAAGTTAATTTCAAATGAAGTTTTCAAATGAATATTTCAAGTAAAATTTATATGGTCTTAAATTAATTGTTTATCCTTGTCTTTCAATCTATTTATCTTTCTGGTTGTTTCTATTCTCCTACCTTCTTCCTTTTCGGGGACGAAAGGTTTTGAGTGGGGGAGAGTGTAATGACCCGTAAAATTTTGTTAATTTTTAATGGTTTTATTTAGCGTATTTAATTTGATTTTAGAGAAATTTTGAATAATAATATTTTGAAATAAAATCTTATATTTGGATTACGTATAGTTAAATGTGGCAAATGATAAATTTCCATTAAAAATTAAGAAAGTATATTTTAGGGTGAAAATTTAGTTTTTCTAACCTTTCCTTTCATACGCTCCCTGTTTCCACTTCTTTCATTTTGACCGTTCATTATATATATGCACTACAGCTGGAAAGTTATAAACGTGTAAACTTAGATACGTTTTGTATTTATTAAAAATTTAAAGCTTACCTTTAATTGTGACCTTTTGGTTTCCTTGCTTTCAAAAAAAGTTTGAACCATAGCCACGGTAATAAATTATTATAAAATTTTCAACTTAATCTAAGATGGCAGTTGCTACTAGAACCGTTAAAATATTCATTCCTACTTTCACTGACCTTTTATTTCTTCATTTTTCCACCGTCTAAAAAAAATAAAAAAAAATGGTTATTCGTTTTATTTTATTCAGTAATCAACGTGACTCTTGCCATTTACATCGCACCATATTTGACTGTTGATTTTCATTCAGCATTCTTATTTTAAAAATATACCGCAGAGTAACGTTGCCTTCACAATTTAAAAATTGCTTTAATAGCTCTTGAATAAATGTGTAGCTGTTACTTTGATATTTTTCCAGAATTGTGACTTTTCTCTTTCCTTCCGTTCAAATTTGAAACGTGCTACCATTTATTTGTTTTGATTATTTTCCTGAATCAACCTGAATATTTTTCCTTAAATCCTCCACTGAATCATAGCACATGATTATGTTATTTCTTTGGTTACTTTTATTTAGTTGCTTCCATTTACTTCTGTTTGTATTTTCTTTCCTTTTGTTATTGCTTCTTCCCATATTTCTCTTCTTTCCCTCTCCATTATTTCTTCCTCTTCTATATATACTTGCCTGGCACTGCAAATTTTGACCTCTCCTTCACCTTTTCCAAACTCCGCTCCTCCACCGAACCCGCTCTTCCCCTTCCGCAATATCCATCGAAGACGCAGCGACCCTCTCCTGTTTCCTCTACTGTTCGCATAAGCAAGCATAGGTAAGTTAAGTTTATATTTGCAAGTGTTATTTATATATATATATTATATATAGTGTTATATTTAATGATTTTATCAATACACGTCCCCTGTACGTGCTGTTGATGTATATTCTAGCATTCAAAGTTGGTATGCGTATTTGTTTATATGGAGTATAGTTATGATATATTGATAGTGGAATAAAAATATAAGATGCATACATATAGTGGTTTATATAAGTTGTTGGATTTGAATACGTATATATATACCAAACGTGGTTTCCATTTTTTTTTAAAAAGTTTGTTTTGTTTTTAGAAGTGTATGCATATTTAATATGTGTGAGTTGTGTTGCATCTGCAAATGGAGTCTGCATATTTGGCAAGTAGATTTATAGTCATTTTTGTTTTAACACCGAGTCCATATATGTATATTTTACAAACCATATTGTATGATTTATTTTTAAGTTTTGTAAATCCGTTATTATATTTATAGTTTTATAATAAATAGGTTTATAACTTTTATTGAAGGTCAATCTACATGTTATTATTATGGAAGTTGTATAGGATTTTTGAAGTTGTTTATTTTTGTAAGTTCGTATATGACATATATTTATATAAAGTTATAATAATTATAGATATATTTTTATGGCCTTATATATATATATATCTATATACTTTGCATACACTTGGGTATGGAGTTAGTTTTCTAATATATAAGTTTTCATTTCAGTTGGCATGCATATTTGCATATAGGCTAAAGGTGTATATGTGTTTTAGTGTTAACCAGTTACTTTCGCAAAAAAAAAAAAAAAAATTAAAGTTATATTAGTTTCTATTCATATATATTGTATAAAGTTTACATTCTAACTTATACATTTGGTCTGCACAGGTTACAATATTATATATATTTATAAAATACGTTATAATATAAGTTATATAAGTAATTTGTACGTCCGTTGTCTAAAATTTTATATAAGTCTGTGTATAGGCTTTACTGTTTATGTATGGATAGTTGTGTATTAGTTTATATATATAGGTAAAGTGTTTAAAATTTATAATTGTATTGTGAAGTGGATTTTGTACCATATGTATATAGTAGTTTATAAATGAGATTTGAACAGTGTAATTTGTTGAAGTTTTATATATTAATCTTATTTTATAATATAAATCTTAATGATATTATATACATAGGTCGTTTGGGGTGGTTTGGGTCTTAGATTTGTAAATAGAAATTTTGATCTATGTGTACAAATTAAAATGGTTTGGAAAAATTATAAGTATTTTTATTTAATATATATGTTTTATTTAAAATGTTAAAACTATTGGTTTATGTATGAAAAAAAAGGTAAATTATATATATGTGTGTTTTTGTGTGATTTGACTTTAAATTTTTCATAGGGATGCAATTTTGATTTTTATTAAAATAGCAAAAATTTCTGTATATATCGGACTGATTCTGATTCAATTCATAAAATCTTGATTATTAGCCTCGTTCGTCCAATTCGTGCCAATCCTACTTTGCTTTGAAATTCATGCTCGGATTTATAATTCAAATTTCAGTGTCCGTATCTGTGTGCGTATCCATGTCATCTTCTGTATTCTCTAGCCTCGAAAGGTGAGAAATCACTCACGATTAACATTCTTTTATTTCTTAAATTTGATTAACTTTAAACGACAATTGAAGTACGATGCTGTAGTTATTTAAATTTTTATATATGCTATTATATGTAACTGTTCACTTATGGGATATGACACCATATCCTATTGTTTATATTTATTTTTTATGATATATGCCTGTTGTTATTATTATTTTCATATCTGTTATCACTCTGCATGTTCTCTGTTAGTATAGAAATCACTATGGTTTGAAATGATACATACCCCAACGGATTTTAGAATTCGAGAATTTCGTTATGGGTTGAAATGATAAACTCAAGCGATTTCCATTTGAATTGAATTTGTGATTACGGGTTGAAATGATATCCACCCGTATATATTTAACTTACGGATTGAAATGATAAATAACCGTATCCCTTGTACATAAAATAGAAAATTTTACATCGACGCCGTTGTCTATATGAATGTTTTGAAAATAATTTCTATGGTCTTGAAACGAAATATATGGTTTTAATGAATATTGATTTAAAGTATTATATATAAAGGTTATTTTATATATAGATTTAATATTAAGATAATTTAATTAAGATTGATTTTATTAATATGAAATATGTTTAAAGATTTATTAAATTTTTATTTCTGAACTAGATTTGTGGAATAAATTTTATAAGCTATGGTTTGAAGATATATTTGGGAATTATTTGAATTTGTCATTAATTAAGGATTTTATTTAGTTAAATCAATTTGAAACTATTAAATTCGAAACATTGACATATGATCCTATAAATTGAATTTTTATTTAAGAAAATTTAATGGATGATTCATGTCTAAAGAAATCGAAGGTAATATATAGAAAATGTAAATTTAAGGTCATATAAATAATATTGAGTTTATTAAGAGAGTATTTGAAAACTAAATAATAGTGAAGTCAAGTTGGGTGATAAACGCAACTATCAAAGTTTAGTCTTTGAAATGTTGAATATTTAATGCTCCGAAATATATTAACTTTGAATTATACTGAAATTTAAATGGTTTATTTTGTGGTTCAAATCCGTATTTAAAAAAGACAAAGTTTGAATTAGTTTACTCCGAAACTAAATTGAATGGAAATTGATAAATTTTGATTTAATTAAATTTGAACGGGAAGGTCGAGTTGATTTTCGAAGCGATTTGTGAAGTTTGAGGAAATAAAGTTACTTTACTTGATAAATTATTGGATATATATATACACTAATTTGGAAAATAGAGATATTTCAAATGAAAATGATATTTTAGTTTTGAAATATAAATAAAATTGAAATGACCACGGTGTTATAGTTTATGTTTCTACCCTATAGATATTTCCTTGGATCATTAAAGGATGGATATCCTAAACATCCTCTAAGTTAATTATATTTTAGTTGATATTTCACTTTAGTTGGATTTATAGATATAAGAATGTTAATCCTGACTCGATTATTTTATGTTTTGCTTTATGCTCGGGTCAGACTGAGTGATACAGCATTTAAGACCTACTTTCGAAGTTTGGGCTTTGCTTGAAGATCCAACTATCTATCCTTTCAGTCACCCAGTCGATTGGTTCAGAGAAGTCATCTGCCCGTACTGTACACTTCACTGCATCTGGGATTTTCTGATGTATTTTATTTCTAACTTTGTTTATATAGTAGCTTCATGAACTACTATTCATTTATTCCGCTGCGTATTATTGTACTACTCTGTATCTGGGATTCTGTGATTGATTTATTTACTGTATATGTTTTGCCAAATTTCAATTAAGAATCTGGTATTTTGCGCAATTCAAGTCCGACATATGCGGATGCGAATGGTTGAAAATATCAGTTCGTTACAGTATCTAACATAACCACATGCTAGTTTGAAATGAATAGGAAATGAAATAGGCATATGTTATTTTTATTAATATGACGAACAACCAATTTGGAAAATTATAATTTGTTTATATGGCATAATTTTTTTAAATGTATGATAGATACGAATTTGAAATGGGAGTTAATATGAATTAATAAGGAGATTTTTTTTTCTCATATTCTCTTTTATTCATATATTATTATATATAATAATTGAATCAATTGATCAATGGGATTATAATATATATGGATTGGTCGTTTAGTGTAGAATTCATTAATTAATGGATTTATAATACATGGATTGGTCATTTAGTAAGAAATGACATTCAGTCAAACATGGAAAGTTGGACGTTCCAATAAGAACGGACACATACCTTTTCAATTTCTGTCATCGAGTACTAATATCACCACTATTTAATTACTCTCGTTGTTAATCAAGTTATACTATTATAGTTTCTTTTCTTTTTATTAGCTATACATCCATTAATTTAACCGTTAACAATTTGAGAATATGAAAATGAAATGGTAAATAAGTTGCAGGTAATGCTTTATTTAAACCCGATTATTAAAGAAATCACTTTTACTTCTCCAATAGTATAGTAACTCATGTTTGACTAAATGTTCTAAATTCGACGTAAATCTTATAAATCTATATATTTCTTATACTAATGGAACAAAAAGAAAAAATTATTTTTGCTATTGTGAAATTCTTTTAGACCTAAATAGTTATAAAAAAAATCGAAATGTCAATTATAACAAAGAAAATAAACTTTTTTACCCAAATTGATTTTCAAAAGTTTAATTATGCCAAAATGTAAGTTATTTTTAGGTAGATACTTTTATTTATTGAAATCAATTTCCGACTTCGACTTGTGAAAAACAAAAACAAAAAAAATCTATATACTTGATGCAATACAAAGAACACCAAGTTGGATTGAGTTTAAACTGTGGTGTTGACAGTGTTTGTGAAGAAGATGAACGAATATGTAATCATAATATTTCGTATGCTAGTTAATCCAATGGTAATAAATGTAAAAAGTATTCTTCTCTTTACATAATTTAGAGAAAGTTGTTTTATTATTTCCCTCCCAAGTATTCTAAGTTGATAAATAATAAATGGATGAACTCTCCATTTGAAAAACAATGTTTTAAGAATATTTGAATAGTAAGATAACTTCCTAGACTCATAATATTTCTGATATAACATTTTGTTAAATAACCGATCTGTATTATAATCATTTCCCATTTTCCTAAACTGAACAGTAATTTACCATAGGTTCTCCATAAGTATTGCGCAACATATATTGCGTAAACTAGGCAACAAATTTAATTTAGCATCACCATTAAATAGTGATTTTATTTTCAAAGTGATGAACATATTCGGCAACATTTGTTACAAAGAACATGCCAAAAAAATTGAACTTTAAAAAAAAAAAAATTTTGAAAGAGGTTTTGATTGATGCATTTAACAATAAGAACTTGCCAAAAAAGTTCTTATTGTTAAATGTACTTGTGATATTAGAAAGATCTTGTTTCCCCTTATTTTCTAAAGATATTGTCTAAAGTGCACATTTCTAGCACATGTCTAAAAAACATGTCTCCAATATAGTTACCTTGCATCATACTATTGACGGATCTAATTCAAAAAAATGTAATATACCAACGTATATGTACTAAAACACTAACAATGAATTAATAGTGCACATGACGAAAAATATCTTCCCATACCTACTTTCGTGTTAAGATTGAATATATCCATATTACCTAAGTAAATAATCCATTTAACACGCATTAATTGCACATAAATTGTTCAATTTCCATGCATGTTTTTGTGCTAAGATTGAATATATTCGTATTACATACCTAAATAATCCATTCAATATGCATTAATTATACATAAATTGATCATTTTCCATGCCAATTTCGTGCTAAGATGGAATATATCCATATTACTTGAGTAAATAATCTATTCAATGCGCATTAATTGCATTTAAGTATTGATCTTGCCCTTTAAAAGTATCCATACAGCTCTACGATTAAATATATCCATGCATATATTAACTAAGTAAAAAAGTATACCAATCTCTATGTCTATTTTAAAGCCACAATTGAGTATGTCCACATATTAACTTGGTAAAGATACTTTAAGCACATCCATATCTTTAATAATATATTACCTAACCGACTAAATATATATTAAATTCTTGAGTCGGTCTATCTCCTAAACTATTGCACTTTCCTCCCTGTAATTATCGAACCATATTTTCTCCTCTTCCATACAAAAAAAATTATCACAATATCCACTTCAGCCACTGCAATCATGCTACACCGTTTAAATATTCTCCAGTTCTCCAGACTAAAGTGGCGTGAGAAAGCTTCACAATCGTACTATATCGTTCAAATATTCTTCAGTTCCCCGGACTAAAGCATCGTAAGAAAGCTTCTCGGGTACATAAACTGCTATGTCTTACAACTATAGCCTATACCCATAAATTATATAATATATCATATTACATATTGTCAACGTCCTTTAAACTGTATTGGCTAAAATAATACAGTACGAGTTGATGAATATGAACCAAATATTTTATCTGTATGTGTACGTGTCTTGATTTATATTTTGATTTGGTATATACTTCTTTGTTGTCTTTATACTACAAATAATAACCTTAATTGTTGCAATTCTTAAAGTACTTCAAATGTATGGTGCAATTGCAAACTATTGTAGAAGTGTTGCTTTTCTAATCAACACCAAGTTGTTGCTTAATCATTTTATGCGAACTAATCCCCTAATAAATATACTTTGCAATCATTTTCTAACTCATTAGATTTCACAATGTCAAATTATTGTTCAAGTTTGTGATAAAATTTAATTTGTAACAATTGCCAAAGCTTCTGATTTGTTGGAAAAGCACACATAGTGTTTTGTTTGCAATTTTGTATCATTTAATTATGTAATGCACTAAATTTAACATCTTCCATCTACTGTACCATCTCTAATAAAGTTTAAAGGACATAAATTATATAAGTCCGTGCAGTTTAAAGGACATTAATTATATTCATGTTATACCCTGGTGTCAAAATTATTGTATATCTATAATTGTATATAATATATTTTTAATACAGCTGATAAGTTATTTTTGATGCCCAAACACCAAATCATTCAATCGTCATGATTAGCCTGCATTCATATATTAATCATTTTATGCCAACTAATCCCCTAATAAATATATCCTGTACAAATACAATAATCATTATAGGCTAACTTATTGATAATGATTTTGTAATTCCTTATATTCCACAATGTTAAATTGTTGTTCAACTTGGTGCTAAAATTCAATTTGTAACAATGAAGGGATAATTTGATGGTAGCGGACTATGAAACCTATGAAACCTTCCGAAGATATCCATTTTCCCTTCACACTATTGTGCAACAATTTCTTACAAGGTTGATTTTTGTCCCCACTATCAACAAAGCATAAGGACACACAAGTCCAAATATAGGAATTTACTTGCCTTAACACGTAGGTAGTGATCAACTTTATGTTGCATTATCAAGAGCGGTTTCAATGAGTAACAAAAAAGTTTTGATAAAAGATGGCTATATCCAGGGAAAATCTGAAACATACACTAAAATGTCATTTATAATATAGATGTACTTGTATCCGTTAAAAGACAAAATAGGTTAATATACTTTTATAAGCGTAACTTTTGAATTTGTCTATACTGTTTAGTTTTCCTATTTCTTTTTCTTTGAGTCAAAATTTATAAATTATGCAACATTTGTACACAATTTTTTCTTGCATATTTAAAATGCACAATATTTGTAGAAAAACAATTCACGCGTGAAGCGCGTGCCGTTATCACGGGCGAAGCACGTGTCGTTACGCTCATGCACTAGAAACGAGTTTCCTACTGAATTTTCAATTGAATTACATATGTTAATAAATATATGCATTGATATTTTCCAAATCGAAGGAAAATTACAAATCAAGATTAACGTGCATACTTTATACCAGTAAATGATTCTAAAGCCCGTGTAATATAAAGAAGGTAAGAAATTTGTTTTCCTTGTGTTATGAATTTAAATATACACAATGTACATACGTCTAGCATGAAATTAAATGTAAAATTTAATTATCCATTATCCATTTGTTATAATAAACATAGCTTGAAAGTCCTAGCATTTCAAATTCAAATAAAGTGAAAATTAGGCAAGTCTCTAATCAGATGCGAGCTAATTATTGACATATACATCTATGTCATTTCAATTACTTTCTCTTTTTATGATTCATCAATAAGTTCAGAGCTAGAACAATAATATTCAGCAATAAAAATAAAAAATAAAAACTAAAAACTAATGGAGGCTGCAAGCATTTTTGAATCAACAAATCATTTATAAAGCAACATTCACATAGAATTCTAAAAGAAAATAGATTACTAAAGTTTGAATTGAGTTATCGAGCAAAATAGCTTGAGAAAAGTAGAAAGGAACTTGATCGTCAGGCTACTCTTAATGAGATCAAGCTTAGAACATTTGAAGAGGAGATAAAAATGGTATTATTGTGTCTACTTGGTTTTAATTTTTTTTAATGATTTGGTACTATTGTGTCTTCCTCACTGTTAACTCCTCAATTTCATGACTCGACGACCTAAGGAAGTAAGCGATCGAAGGAATTAGAGTGTGAACAACCTAACAACGACCTTAGGGTATCACGACCTAAAACCCCAAGCGACCTAATGACCTAACCTGTTAAAGGACTCAACGACCTACAACTTAACGGCTAAAGGCTCTGGTGATTCCATGAGGGGTGTGACCTAGCGACCTAGCGACCCAATTGCTTAAGTGAGTTAGCGACCTAACTGCTTAAGCGACCTAACGACCTAACTGCTTAAGCGAGTTAGCAACCTAAAGAATGAGCGAGTTAACATGGATGCTCGACCTAACAAGTTAGCGACTTAGAGACCCCTAACGACCTAAGAACCTAACGACCTAACGGGTTAAGACAATATGAGGCCTCATGCATGCTACTTCTTCATTAGGTCTCTCACGACCTAAATAGACCGAGGTAACTCCATAAGCCGTAACTTCTTATGTCGCTTCTCTCTTAGGTCGCTACGACCTATCAGTTTGTTCAAGAGATTAAGTCCAACCTTGTTAGACCGTAACCCGCACCTCTTAGGTCGTTGGCGACCTACGACCTACCCTTAGGTCATTCACGACCTACGACTTACCCTAGGTCGCTCACGACCTATGCCTTGTCCAAAAATTTTCTATAAATACCGTGCTTACACCACCAAAGAGGGAACCTTTTCGCTGATTTCTGGAATGCCTATACTCTACTGATTTCTCGACTCATCCAACACTTCAAACATCAAAGATATCTCAGTGAACTTCAAGAAGAAATCTAAAACATTCGACATGGATTCAAAGAGTTCTTCTACATCGGAGTTCTAGCTATTTGTCTTAGTAGTGTTGTAACCGAAGATTGTTGTAAAGTTGTAATCGATTCAGCAATAACGAAGATTAAAGTGGACGTAGGCTTAACTTGAAGCCGAACCACTATAAAATTGTTGTCTCTTTACTGTTTTTTCCGTGACTTTTCTACTTACTTCTAATTCCCGTATTGACGGGTGGTACTTTCACTTAATCTCTACTTACACCCGGGTGTTAGTGTTCAATTTTAGCATTAACATTTTTGGTGCTTTCACTGAGAACATCGAACTCAGGTGTTTTCGTCATTGCTTCGCAAAAGTTTGTTGAAAGAATCTCTCTTAAAACCAGAAGTCTATCAGAGATTATGGCTCCTGGAAGAAAGCGCAGATCTGTTAGATCCGGTGATGTTCAAGAGAATACCGCCACTTCTCCTCCGTTATGTCAAACAACTCCAAGTGTTGGAATTACACGAGCGGAGTTAGATGCTACGGTGTCCGTGCTATATCAGCAAATGGAAGCCCAAAACACTTTAATGTTGGAAAGGTTGAACGCTTTGCTCGGAGCTAACCATCAACCGGTGAAAAATGAACAAAACTTTGCCGATGATGTTCATAATATTGAAGCAAGAAATATTCCTCAAAGGGCAGCTGGCCCCGATGAAAGGACACCTCCCCAAGCTGGAGGATCAGGGCCGCAGCCAACCCTCCGCGAACGCTTGTCAAGACAAACTTGTACGAAAATGGCTAATGTCTACCCTGTAGAGCTTCTAAATGATGAGGAATACTTCTCTAGAGTGGTTCGACAAATCATGAAAGAGAGCATGCAGAGAGAAGAAGATGAAAAAGAATGGGGATTTGCTCCGAGCAAGACTCCGTTCACTGAAACGATTTTGAAAGCAGAATTTCCAAGGAAGTTTGTTCCTCCTACCATCCCGGCTTATAAGGGAACAAGCGACCCAAATCAATTCCTATATAAGTTTGACTGGCACATGACTGGTGCTAGGGCATCGGATGGGATCAAATGCCGATACTTTCCGGTATACTTGGAAGGAGTGGCTCTACTTTGGTTTACAAAGCCACCAGTCCGATCTATAGACCAGTTCTCCGATTTAACTCGGAAGTTTAAAGAACAATTCAGGTTGTATGCTTCAAAGGCGAAGGATATTATGTCACTATCCAGCCTGGAACAGAATCCCGGAGAATCTATTAGATCTTTCTTGAACCGCTTCAACATAGCCCTGGCTGAAGTGGAAAATGCAGAGCCACGAATGGTCTTGACCTTTTTAATGAGGGCTATCGACAAATCGAGTGAGTTTGGGAAATGGTTGATGAAGAAGGAACCAAACTCGCTTGAGAAATTCTTCAAGAAAGATGATGAGTTCATGCGCTTGGAAAGCCTTCAAAAAACAGCGAAAGTGGTATCGACAGAGGTTAGGAACAATAATGCTGCTTCGAATAAAAAAGAATCTTGTACTCGGAAGAGGGAGAATGATGGAGGGAAGAAGCAGGGAAATGCGAAGAAAAATCATCCTTTTCAGTTCACTCCCTTAACCGATACACCAGAAAACATTTTCTTTGCAACCAAGGACACTGTCGAATACCCCACACTAGCTAAATTGAGGCTTGGGAAAAATGCTGAGAAAACTGGAAGTTTTTGCCGATTCCACAATCAACCCGGCGACGATACTAATGAGTGCCGTCATTTGAAGAATTTGATTGAGGAACTATTGAAAGAAAATAAACTTCATCAGTATGTGAAGAGGAACATGAACGACTCAACTTCGTCAACTCAGAGGCAACAAGTTCTTGTTCATCAACCCAGCTCGAGTAAGAGGGCGGCGACGCATGAATCAGAAAGGCCTGTTATTAATGTGATTACAGGAGATCCTCACCCAGCAGGCAGAAGCTGAGGTGAGATGGAAAGGTATGCATGCGCCTTGAAGTATGCACCAATAGAGGAAAGTGTTTTTGTGTTGGAAGATGCTGCACCTTTAAAGCAGCAAAAAACTTTTAATGATGATATTGTGTTCAGGGTCAGGGACTCTATGAGTGTTGAAGCTCCTACCATGGATCCCTTGGTCATCTCTGCAGGCATTGGGCCAGCCATTGTAAGGAGAGTGCTTGTTGATTGCGGCGCTTCTTGCAATATTCTCTTCAAAAAACGTTCGATCAAATGAAAATTCCGATGGCTGATGTTCAAGCTTCATTACAGAAAATTGTTGGGTTTACTAGAGAACCGAAGTAGCCAATTGGAACTATTTACTTGTTCGTGGATCTTGGAGAGGGGCAGAAAAAAGTTGTTCGAAAACAGACATTTGTAATTGTTGATGAATTTTCTGCCTACAACGCCTTCCTAGGCCGACCAACTCTACGGCATTTAAGGCAATTCTCGCCCTGTGGTGCCTTACTATGAAATTCCCCACGAATAATGGAGTTGGTGTTGTTAAAGGGGATCAGAATGATGGGCGGGAATGTTATCATACAGAGTTGCGTGAAGCAAGGAAGAGAGAGATGGGAAAAGATGCGGCAGCCCCAGTCTGCATCAAAGTACCAACCTTGTAGCAATTACAAGGTGGACCTTGCACGGGCGAGCATAGTGGTGCACAAAAAGAAATGGAACCCAGAAAAGCCAGTGCAGGGGAGAATAAAGTGGTGCCGGTGGAAGTAATGGTGCGAGTACCTGTTGACCCGAAAGATCCGAACAAAGTGGTGAATGTGGGTTCGCAACTTAGTGTGACGGTTCAAAATTCTTTGATATCCTTCTTGAAAGCAAAGCTGGATGTATTCGCTTGGACTCATGCAGATAAGTGTGGAATATCCCCAGAAGTTGCAGTTGAATATTAATCCGAAGTTTACACCTGTAAAGCAGAAAAGAAGAACCCAGGGTCCTGAAAGGTCAGCAGCATTGAAGGAAGGGGTAGATCGGCTCATGGAGAATGGCTTCATCAGGGAGTCTACTTATCCGAATTGGGTTTCAAATCCAGTACTGGTTAAGAAAGATAATGGAAAGTGGAGAATATGCATCGACTTTTCAGATTTAAACAAAGCCTGCCCCAAAGACTGCTTCCCATTACCCTGTTAACGTTAAAAATCAGACGCTAACACCCCGGTGTAGATTGAAGTTGAGCGAAAGCACCACCCGTGAACACGGGAACTAAAAAACAAGTAGAGAAATCACAGAGAAAGCAAAAAAAAAAAAACAGTTTTTATAGTGGTTCGGCTTAGGGTAAGCCTACATCCACTTTAATTCTCTTTGTTACTGAATCGATTACAACTTTACAACAATCTTCAAATACAATTCTGATGAGACAAACAACTAGAACTTTGATGCAGAAGAATTCTTTGAATCCATGTAGATTGCGTTAGATTTTCTTCCAAGTTAGCTGAAATGCCTTTCGTACTTGAAGTGTCGAGTGAGTCGAGAATTCAGCAGAGTATCGGCGCTTAAAGTGATCGGCCAAAAGTCCCTTTCATGTTTGAGGTAGGTTGGTATTTATAGGAAAATCTCCCTCCTTAGGTCGTAAGTCGTGACCGGTCTAAGGTAATTCATGGCCGGTCTAAGGTAAGTCGTGGCCGACTCATCTGGCCCCTCCACGGTTTCACAAAGGTTCCCTTGCACAAGTCCTAGGTCACCTCCGAGTCAACACCCCCTCTTCTCAGTAATATGGCATCGGGTTTATATTCAGTGGCTTTAGGTCGTGGACGAGTTAACTTGGTAAGTCGCAAGTCACGGTCTAACTGGTAAGTCCTGGATCGTGTACGAGTTGAGAGGCCACTGTGCCAAGTAACTGCATTGAACTTACCTTCCCTTGCTTAGGTCGTGACCGACTTAACATTGGTTATAGGTCGGCCGCAACTTAGGTCGGTAGCTATCTTGGGTCGGCATTCTTTAAGTCTTAGGTTGGTACACATGTTAGAGCATTGGGTCGGCACCTCTCTTAAGTCGGTATCCCTTTTCGGCCTTAGGTCGGCATTCCTGTTAAGGCAGTTAGGTCGGCAACCAGTTAAGTCGGCAATCTCCCTAGATTGTTAGGTCGGCATCTATGTTGAGTCGGTAGCCTTTTTAAAGTATTAGGTCGGCATACTTGTTGAAGTGTTAGGTCGGCATATCCCTTAGGCCTTAGGTCGGCACCCCTGTTAAGCCTTAATTCAGCATCGTTTCAAATCGCTGAGTCAAAACCGAGGCGGAGTTAAAATTTGCCCCTCGAAGTATACGCCTACTGGTTAGGTCGTGCGCTCCGATATCCTCTAACTCGTCCACTCTTTAGGTCGGTAGGTCGTGTACGACCTAACAGTTTGGTCACACGCGCCGCTTCAGGTCTCTCTACTATAAGTCTCATATTCTCACCTTTCTTCTCATTACTTACTCTCTTGCTTCTGCCATTAAAGACTTTCTCAAGCTCCAAAAGGCGATTCCATTCCAAACAATCACCGATAATCATTGTTGTTCATCATGTAAGTAAAACCTGCTCTTCTCTTGATCCATTATCGATTCACGAATTCTATTCAAACCGAACCCACCTCTTGCGCGCAGCTTTACTGCGAACCTCATTGCGCTGGCAGTTTGTGAGCTCGAGTTTTGCTTGGTTTTGGCTCTAAATGATCGACGAGATGAAGGAGATGGTGTACTGCTTCTGGCTAGTTGATTTTGATTTGCGTTAGGAAGGCTAAGCATTGAATTTGGGTGATTTTGAACTGACTTAGTGGATGATCCGATATCATGAATGAGACAGTGTGAATGGAGTGAGGGTTTTTTGTGGATGGAACAGTTAGCGGGTTAACAGGTTGAGATAATGACCTGGACGCGACCCTGTAATCTTGGGTGACCTAACCTTTGGCCGACTTTACCCTTAAATCGTAGCCGAATTAACCCTTGGGGGAAATCTGCCGATCTAATCTTCTACTGATTTAACCTTGAACCGTGGCCGAGTTAAGCCCTAAACCGTGGCCGAGTTAGCACTTAAACCGTGGCCGAGTTATCCTTTAACCGTGGCCGCGCTATCCCTTAAACCGTGGCCGAGTTAACCCTTGGAGAATTTCACACCACTTTTGAACCAGAGCCTTCCTCCTTACTATTCTTCACGACCTAAAGAACTGCCGCTTTAAGGAACCAAAATCCTAATCTTAACTCGCGAGAGATTCCTTGGGTCGCAGCCGAGTTAACACTTGGATGCCCAACTCGAATTCTCACTTAAAAGCATAATTCCAATTTGAATTCTTAATTTAATCTACGGGACTGAACTGCTTTAATCCTGGATTGTTTTAACTTTGCTGCCTTATTTCACAGATCACACTAGCTTGTAGGCTAACAAACTGCTGAAAACAACAATCACAGAAAACCAAGGCGAATATACTGCCATTGACTGCCCACATCAAATGACAGATTAGTTGACATAGAGTAATCAACTTAAATACACTGTATGAAATGCTGTGAACCAATCAACTAAAGTGAAGTATTAATGCAAAGCATCGCTAACTTGAACTGATTTGTTTGCACCAACATTACACTTGCATATTAAAACAATGAACCCTGGACTTTATAACTGACAAATACTTGCTAGTTTTTATTCCAGTTACATTTGCTTATTGCTTGATTGATTTTACACAACACTCCACACACTTTAGGAAACATGCACCTTCATGTTTGAATATCTAGTTGTTTGTGTAGAATGACTTCCCACCAAGAAGAAGAAGAGGTAGCTCAAGCTGAAGAGACCTATCCGATAGCTATTCCCATAGAGAACCCCCTAGAGAGAACTTCGACTATCTTAAGTCCGAGAGCGTTTATTCAGCTACGCACTCAGTTTGGCTTTGCTGAAAATGATGCACTACTACCCGGACCAAATGATACTGCCGACAGTCCTCCTCATGGTTTTGTTGCAGTCAATCGTCAAATGTGTTTAATCAGGGCGATTCCTCCTTTCAATGACTTCCTCCGAACCCTTCTCCTTCGGTTGACAATCTCTCCATTTCAACTTCATCCTAATGGCTGTGCCATCTTGATGGGGTTGTGTGTTTTGTTCAGGAGAACTCTTGATCGCTTGCCGAGTTTTGAAGAAATTCGCTACTTATGCTCATTTGCGAAGAGTAAAGACCATCCTTCCCTCATTATCGTGAGAAGTGCTAGAAATCGCAAGCTCATTTCTGATCTTACAGAAAGCGTTCATGGATTTTTGAACCAGTTTTTCTTTGCTCGCTGCCCCCCAGAGTTTTATGCCATCTGGAGAGTAGGAAGTAAGATTACCTGTTTCTATTTTCTCCGTTTCCAAACTTTTCCGAGATTCGAATTATCAATTGCTAATCTCATTCTTTGCTCTTTTCAGCACTTCCTCTCCCATCTAGAGACCCAATCCATAAGCAAGTTTTTGAGAGACTGAGTGCCGTGGCCGCGTAAGAGGGAAGTGTAAAATTTTTGTTGAGGGATGAACTTTTACATCAGTACGGGCTTTTACACATATCACGCTCTACACATCCTCATGAGATCCCGGACTCCTCGGCTAGAGCATCAGATGCCCTGGTTTCTTCTGACGCACCCGTACCAAAAGATCCCGCTTTCGAAGCTTATCTAGTAAAATGCTCTACTAATGTCGATGTTGCGGGGTCATCTGGCAAATTCACACTTGCCCCAGTTATTGAGGAAGAAGAGCCTCAGGGATCTCCCCAACGTTCGCAGAAGTCCGGCGAAGAAGCCAAGAAAACAAGCCCTGTTAGGCAGAGCGGGGCGACACTTTCAAAGGGTTGAGCGATCTCTTCGTCACCTCACAAGAGCTTTTTAAAGGCGACCCCGCGACTACTAGAGTTTCTACTTCAGTAGTGGAAGCGACTTCTTCTTTACAACAAGCTCCGTCAGCCCACGAGTTGACGTTGATTACTACCCCCGTGATTACTCCGCAATCAAAGAGTGGTTCGTAGCTTGATGCACGTAGTTTGCACATCACACACACTTAGAATCCTTCGGCACTTTTATACTCCTCAATCTTTGTACTTTGAAGATTCTAAAGTTATGCTTCTTTTCTCTGAAGACTTTTAAGACTTGTCTCTCTTTTTTATTTTAGATTCTCTGATGGGACGCAGCGGCTCTTACTATGACGACTTCCAGCGCTACGGGAGGCGTAGCCAATATTATTGTAGGCGCTACCTTCCCGTTTACAGAGAAACCGACGAAGAGAGTGCCGCCCGAAAGGCTCAGGAGAGGAGGGCTCAACAAGAGCGTTATGAGAGAAAAGAAAGGGAGGAGCGCCACGACTCTTCCTAGAGAGGTGACGATTCTCACAAGAGAAAATCGCATGATGATCGGGGAAAAAGCCACATAGTTGAGGACCCAAGCAAGCGTGCCCGACACGGTGAAAAGCACGCTTCTAGAACTCCTGAAAAAGTCACTGCCCCCGTCTCACTTGACATTCCTTCTGGCTCTCCTGCTCTCGGGAAGACAGACATTCAAACAATAATCAGCAGGCCTAAGTTCCATGTTGGATCAGGCCCGTCTACTCTACAAAATCGGTTCCCGCACTGGTGCCTAAAGGGAGTGCAGTTTGATCTTGACTTGGTCCCTATCGACAAGCCTGCCATGCTACGGAATCTCAATGCCGTCAAGCTTGATATTGAAAGGATGTCAAACTGGCAAAAGCTTGTTGACGAGCTTCAAAGGGTCAACCGTGCAAATATAGAGGCCATGCTTACTATGGAGAACGATAAGGCCGAATGACAGTAGGTTCTTGAGCAGCATGATACCGAAATGAGGAGCATCACTACTTACAATGAAGAGCTTGAAGAAAAAGTTGAGGAACTTAAACAAGAGCTTGCTACTTCTTCTACCACATATACTAAAAAAGAATAAGTATTTCAAAAGCAAGTTCGCGATGCTCACGCCGCTCAGCGACATGCCGAGGCACAACTTGAAGCTGAGCAGAAAACGGCGGGAAGGTATCATGCTGAGGCTATAGAGTTACGGGAGAAAGTCAACTCTCAGGAGGCGGAAATTCAAATGCTAAAGCTTCAACTTTCCAAAGCTGAAAGAGAGCGTGATGAGGCCGTTGCCGGTAAAATTACAGCTGAAGAATCCCATGAGGCAACGAAGACCAACATCAGCTCGACACTATTTGACTTCTACCTGCACAGCGTCTTGGGGCGCGGTAGTCTCGCCTTTCTAGGCCCCAAGTATGAAATTACTCTGGCTGAAGTGTGGGAGGCCGCACTTGACATGCTTGGCGGTAAAGGCGCTGGATATGCTGAATCAGCTCTTGAGGAGCATTATTTAGATGATGACACTCGCGCTGCTCTCGCCAAGGGAAAAGAACAACTTGCAAAATTAAGAGCCGAGATGGCCGAAGGGAAACGTTTAGGAAAAACTACTTCGACTATTCCAGTCCAGCCTTCTCCTTCTTCCGAAATCGACATCATCGGCTCCAGTTCTCATTCTCCATCCCTGGTCAAAGTTACAAATGAGATTACAAGTACACATGGTGGAGATGAAGGCGAAGAGAGCGCCGAAGCACAGGCTTATGAGGTTGATATCAGGAAGCCGACTTCTCCAGGTAACTCTACTGTTAATCCTACCTAAGTAGACTGCTCATTTGCTTCTTATGAGTTCGATGAGTTCTCGACTATTTCCTGAACCTCAATGAGCTTTTATCTCCTCTCTTTACTGACTTTAAATTCTTTTCTTCTGTAGAGAAAGCACCAAGCATCGTTCAAGTTTCCCCTCCTCCAATTATTCCTCCTTCGGTTCTCCAGGTCACTCCTCCGTCCGCCTCTCAACCCGGGTCGCAAGAGGAGCAAATAGAAGCTCTTCATGGCTTAGACGATCCTATTGCTTCCCAAGAACACGAGGAAGAAGGGATTGGAGAAGGCAATGAGTCTCCAGAGCGAACCACTTTTGATAACATAAAATTATCTGCTCTTCTAACTCCGGGAAGTGAGTCTTCTTCAAGGAAAAGGAGGAAGCGTGCCACTTCCAAGAAGAGAAGGAAAGGCACTCTTGTTTCTGAAGAGGAAACGACAATTGATCCGGCAGTAACCCTTTCTCCTTCATCCCTGACTCTCCCAAGCCGTCCTGAAAAGCTGCCTATTAGGTCAGGCGAAGGCTCTAAGGGTCCTTCTTCGATTTATCTGTAATTTTTGCTTTTTGCATGTATTAGCTGGAGATTGTGCGGGCACCGGCCTCCGCTTTTCTTTTTCTTTCTATTTTGAAACCTGTACCTGTACAAAATTTTGACAGTATTGAATAAAATGATTCTTTTTGTTTGTACAAACTTCTGTCTGTATTTGAGAATGCATTTACTATTCATTTTTGTACAAGCTTCTTTATATGATATTGTAGTGAGCTTGTGGTATGTTGTTTGAGCGTAGTTTTTATCAATGTAATTATACCATGTTGCCCCTATACCATAAGTTCATTGTAATATTTTATACTTTGAGGGGACTTGTACTCTTATTTTCTGGAGAATAATTATTCCATATTTGGCGGAATATTATTTCGCTAAAATAGGGTACAGTTCCCTCAATATGAGTTTTTACGTTTCTTCCTTCGAAGATATCACTTTTTTCTTTTGTGCCTTCACACATTTTAACCAAGTGAATTCCTCTATGTGGTAAAGCGGGCCTCTGAAGGACACTTTAACTTGTTTTTGAGGAAGAACATTTCCAAGAATAGAAGAACAAGTCTTCCTTCGAAAGCTAAAGTGTGCCTTTGAAGAGGGCTTCCTTTTTTTTTATATGTATTGCGCCTTGGTGGAGGCTTTGATCTTTGCTTTGCATTTCTGACGAAATGCTTCTTTGAAAAGTTGTACCTCTGAGGAGGGCTTTTTCACGTTTCAACACTTGGAAGTTTTATTTCAATCTCGGTGAAACGTGTGCCTCCAAAGAGTTGTGCCTCCGAGGAGGGCCTTTTCACGTTTCAACGCCTGGAAGTTTTATTTCAATCTCGGTGAAACGTGTGCCTCTGAAGAGGTCTTTCTGTTCGATTGTGCCTCCGGGAGGAGGTCTTTTCATTTCTGCCTCTGGGAAGAGGTCTTTTTTGTTTCTTCCTCTGGGAAGAGGTCTTTTTGTTTGGTTGTGCCTCTGGAAAGAGGTCTTTTTTGTTTCTGCCTCTGGGAAGAGGTCTTTTTGTTTGGCTGTGCCTCTGGGAAGAGGTCTTTTTTGTTTCTGCCCCTTGGGAGAGGCTTTTATTTTTCCCTGTTCGCTGGGAAGCGGGCCTCCGAAGAGGGCTTTTCACACTTCATTTCACGGGAATGCATCGATCGATCACGATGAAATGTGTGCCTCTGAGTAGGGTTACTGCCTGGAAGTTTGGAGTTTCTTTCTCTCGGTTGGATGGATTCACGGGAGTGTATCGACCGACCGTTCCGCAACTTTGTATCGATAAAGATCTCTCTTTTTTTGGTTTAGCCCGCTTGGGGTCTTTTGGCATTTCAACTGTGGTGAAATAGGCCTCCGAAGAGGGCTTTTCACGTTTCAACACTTGGAAGTTTTATTTCAATCTCGGTGAAACGTGTGCCTCTGAGTAGGGCTTTTGCCTGGAAGTTTGGAGTTTCTTTCTCTTGGTTGGACGGATTCACGGGAGTGTATCGACCGATCATTCCGCAACTTTGTATCGAGAAACATCTCTCTTATTCTAGCTAGGCCCACCCGAGGTCTTTATCTTCCGAAGAGTTGTGCCTCCGAAGAGGACTTATGCCTCCGAAGAGGTCTTTTGTTGTTTGATGCTTGCTCGCCGTTGTCTCTTTGCCATCTATTCATGTTGGCGATCCCCGTTGTCTTTTGCAAGTGTCATCTCTTTTTAGTTGCCGATAATTTCCCTCATCCAAAGAAATATACTTCATATTTAAGCGAGTTGGTGGTGGTAGACACAGGCTATTTAACTGGTTGTTTGTTTGTTCAAACATTTGCAGTTAGTTAGAAATGGTCCACTTCCATCCACATTGCTAACTTTTGTTCGAAGCACTTCTTTTGTAGGGTTTGAGTGTGGAAATTTTGAATGGCTTAGTGTTTGCTTGCTGAGTGATGTCGGAGATTGCTTGATCTTGCGATGGGTAAGCTTTGCTTTTGTGGCCTGCATTATTAAATCGACATTTCAGTGACACACTTAATGTATTTTACTTGTCGAAATAAAACAAAGCAGTTTATAATGGTAGAGAACACAAGATTTATAGTGGTTCGGCCAAAAGTTGGGCCTACGTCCACTTTATAGCTTTTCATTATTCACTTTCTTTACAATTGCTTTCAATACAAGAATCATATATTCATAATTCTTTTACAACATTTCAGCAAAGCTTTCAAGTAAAATAGGGACGCAAATGATTGCTGTTCCAAGCCCTTGGGATTGGTTCTCCTTCGACAGTTGTGAGTTCGAATGTGCCATCAAGGAGTTTCACGCCTATAACATATGGCCCTTCCCAGTTTGGCCCAAACACACCTATGGCTGTCATAATTCTCTTCAGGACAAAGTCCCCAACTTCAAAGCTGCACTGACGAACTTTGGAATTGAAGTGCCTGGCTATTTTTTGCTGGTGAGCTGCAATTCTAACTCTAGCCTCTTCTCTTCTTTCATCGAGGAGGTCAAGTGCTTCCAATTGCAATTTCTCATTCTCATTTTGATCAAAATGGATCCTTCTGTGTGAGGGGACTTCAGTTTCCGCTGGAATCATCGCTTCTGATCCGTATGCCAATGAAAATGGAGTATGCCCAGTCGCAGTTTTGTGGGTGGTTCTGTATGCCCATAGTGCAAGTGGTAACTTATCGACCCAACCACCTTTTGCTTTTTCCAACTGCTTTTTGATGGTTGATTTGATGATTTTGTTTACTGCTTCCACTTGCCCGTTTGCGTGCGGATGAGCCACTGCTGAGAAGCTTTTTCGGATCTTGAACCGTTTGTAGAAATCTTGGAACTTCTTACTTTCAAACTGAGTACCATTGTTTGTGATTATCTTCTGAGGTACACCATACCTGCAAATGATATTTTTAGTCACAAAACTTATCATTTTCTTAGAGGTAATAGTAGCCAATGGTTCGGCTTCAGCCCATTTAGTGAAGTAATCCACAGCAATGATAGCATATTTAATCCCCGATTTGGCAGTTGGTAAAGGCCCAATGTGATCTATTCCCCAGATAGCAAACGGCCATGGACTGACCATTTGTGTTAGCTCAGTGGAAGGTGCTCTAGGAATTTTAGCGAATCTATGACATTTATCACACTTTTGGGAATAGTCAGCAGCATCCTGATTAATTTCTGGCCAAAAGTATCCATAACAAAGGATTTTCTTTGCTAAAGTTTGACCACATGTATGATCCCCACATTCCCCTCCGTGTACTTCAATTAGAATTGTCTTAGCATCTTCCTTTGTCACACATTGGAGTAATGGCATTGAAAATCCTTGTCTGTACAAACGACCATCTTGAACTATATATCTGGAGGCTTTCCTCATCAGCTTCCGTCGTTCTTTTGAACTTTCTGGCAAAGAACCATTGAGTAGATATTCAAGTATCGGAGTCATCCATGATTCTTGTTCTTGGGATATATTCATAATCCAATCAACATCCATTTCATCTGTGCTTGGAGCTGACAAGACTTCGACGGGAACTAATCCCAATAGTTGAGCTTCACCAGTACTCGAATACTTTGCGAGAGAATCCGCCTTCATGTTCTCTTCACGGGGTATATGGTTTATTGAATAACGGTCAAAATCTTTAAGGAGCTCCCAGGCTTTTGATAAATAGATGGTAGATTCCCTCCTTTAGCTTGAAATTCCTTCCTAACTTGGCAAACAATAAGTTGAGAATCACTAAAGATCTGTAATGCCTTGATGTTTAGTTCTTTAGCGATCCTTAAACCAGCGATGAGAGCTTCGTATTCAGCTTCATTGTTCGTCGATGGGAATTCTTGTCTCAGCGCATAACATAGCGACCGCCCTTCTGGGGTTTCAAGGACAACCCCTACTTCGGAGCAATAATCATTCCTCGCACCATCGACATACAATTTCCATTGGATTGGGATGCTATCAGTGACTTTTTTCTCACTATCACCCTTATCTGTACATTCTGCAATGAAATCTGCCAAAGCTTGTCCATTGATTGCTTTTCGGGGATGGTAAGTTATGTCATATTGGCTGAGTTCAATATTCCATTTCAAAAGACGGCCCGAAGTCTCAGGACGGAATAGGACTTGCTGTAGAGGTTGATCAGTAAGGACTTTGATAGGATGAGCTTGGAAATACGGCCTCAATTTTCTTGATGCGATCAACAAACAATAGGCGAGCATTTCCAATCTTGAATAGTTCATCTCTGCCCCAGTGAACCTTTTGCTAATATAATAGGCTGGGCGTTGAATCCTTGCGTCTTCCCGTACCAACACTGCATTGAGAGCATGAGACGAAAGTGCCAAATATACGAAGAGATCTTCGCCACTGTCAGGCTTTGAAAGTATCGGAGGCACTTCCATATGACGAACAAACTCATCAAAGGCTTTCTGACATTCAGGATTCCACTCAAAGTTTTTCCTTCCTTTCTTCAGAGCATCAAAGAATGGAATGCATTTGTCAGTAGCTTTGGAAATGAACCGACTCAAAGCAGCAACCTTTCCATTGAGACTTTGCAATTCCTTCTTCATTCTAGGAGCCTTGACCTCTTTCAGGGCAGTGATTTGAGCTGGATTGGCTTCAATGCCCCTAGCGCTCATAATGAAACCCAAAAACTTTTCGGACTCCACTCCAAATGAACATTTCAGGGGATTAAGCTTCATTCTGTACTTGCGGAGTACTGCAAATATCTTTGCTAAGTGATCCATATGGTCCACTGCTTTCTTAGACTTTACTAGCATATCATCAACGTAAACTTCCATTGTCTTGCCAATCTGTGGTTTAAACATGGCATTAACAAGCCTTTGGTAAGTTGCCCCTGCATTCTTGAGTCCAAAAGGCATAACCTTGTAGCAGTAGAGTCCAATATCTGCTATGAAACTAGTATCCTCTTGATCTGGCTCATGCATCATAATCTGGTTATATCCAGAGTATGCATCAATAAAAGATAACAATTTGTGTCCTACCGTCCCATCCACCAACTGATCGATCCTGGGCAGCGGGAAACAGTCTTTGGGGCAGGCTTTGTTCAGATCTGAAAAATCAATGCATACCCTCCACTTTCCATTATCCTTTTTCACCAGCACTGGATTTGATACCCAATTTGGATAAGTAGATTCTCTGATGAAACCGTTCTCCATGAGCCGATCCACTTCTTCTTTTAACGCTGCTGTTCTCTCAGGACCCTAAGTCCTTCTTTTCTGTTTTACAGGTGTAAACTTTGGATCAATGTTCAGAGTATGTACTGCAATCTCTAGGGATATTCCGCACATGTCAGCATGGGTCCAAGCGAATACATCCAAATTAGCCTTCAAAAATGAAATCAGAACATTCTAAACTGTTGTGTTGAGCTACGAACCAACATTAAGTACTTTGTTTGGGTCCTTTGGGTCAACGGGCACCGGCACTGTTACCTCTACCGGTACTACCCTATTTTCCCCTGCACTAGGTTTCCTTGGATCCATCTCCCTTCGTGCGCGACTACATTCGTCAGTGCAGGGTCCACCCTGTAATTGCTACAAGGTTGGTTCCTTGGTGCGGAGTGGAGCCGCCGCACCTTTTCCCATTTCTCTTTTCCTTGATTCTCGCAACTCTGCAAACTAACATTCTCGCCCCGCATCTTGGTCTCCTTTAATCACACCAACTCCTTTATCTGTGGGGAATTTTAGAGTCAGACACCATGGGGCAAGAACAGCTTTAAACGCAGCAAGAGTTGGTCGGCCTAAAAAGGCATTGTAGGCAGAGAATTCTTCAACAATTATAAATGTTTGCTTTCGAGCCACCTTGCTCGGTCCTTTTCCAAGTTCTACAAACAAATCCATGGTCCCAATCGGCTGTTTGGGTTCTCCAGCAAACCCAGCAATCTTAAGTGATGAAGCTTGAACGTCAGCCATTGGAATTTTCATTTGATCGAAGGTCTTCTTGAAGAGGATGTTACATGAAGCTCCACAATCGACTAGAAATCTTCTCACAATTACAGGCCCAACACCAGCGGATATGACTAAAGGATCTATGGTCGGAGCCTCGATACCCAAAGAATCCCTGGCACTGAACACAATATCATCTGTGGAAGTCTTTTGTTGCTTTAAAGGCGCATCATTCTCTAAAACAAAAACATTTTCTTTAGCTGGTACATGCCTCAAGGCCTGTGCGTACCTTTCCATCTTGCCCCAGCATTTTCCTACTGGGTGAGGTCGTCCAGTTATTATATTGATAACAGGTCTTTCCGATTCATGCTCTACGGGCTTCTCACTTGAGGCAGGACAGTGAGCGGGAACTTGTTGTCCTTGAGTTGATGAAGCTGGGGGATTTCTGTTCCTTTTCACATACTACTAGAGCTTGTTCTCTTTCAAGAGTTGTTCAATTACCTCTTTCAACTGACGACATTCGTTGGTTTCATGGCCGGGCTGGTTGTGGAACTGACAGAACCTTCCACTTTTTTCCATCTTAATCGCAACTCTCATTTTAGGTGGTGCGGGATAATTGACATCATCTTTGGTCGCAAAGAAGATGTTTTCAGAGGTATCGGCCAAGGGTGTGAAATTGAAAGAACGGCCTCTCTTAGCGTCTCCCTGTTTCTTCCCACCATCGTTTCCCCTTTTCTGAGTGTTAGGTTCTTTCTTATTCGAAGCAACGCCATTGTTCCCGGCTTCCGCTGATACCACCTTAGCCGGTGTTTGGAGGCTCTCCAAGCGCATGAATTCGTCCGCTTTCTTGTAGAATTTGTCGAGCGAGTTTGGTTCTTTCATTTTCAACCATTTTCCAAATTCGCTCGACTTGCCAATCGCCCTCATCAAATATGTTAGGACCATGCGTGGCTCAGCATTATCTACCTCGGCCAATGCTATGTTAAAACGATTCAAAAATGAACTGATGGATTCTCCCGGATTTTGCTCTAGACTTGACAGCGACATTATATCCTTTGCTTTAGAAGCATACAATCGAAATTGCTCCTTGAATTTTCTGGTCAAATCGGAAAATTGATCGATGGACCTGACCGGCAGCTTTGTAAACCACAATAGAGCTACACTTTCTAGATAAAACGGGAAGTATCGACATTTAATTTCATCAGACGCCCTGGCACCAGTCATATGCCAGTCGTACTTATACAGAAACTCTTTTGGATCACTCGTCCCCTTGTAGGCCGGAATAGTAGGGGAACAAATTTCCTTGGGAATTCCGCCTTCAAGATTTTTTCAGTAAATGGTGCTTGGAGCAAATCCCCACTCTTTCTCGTCTTCATCTCTTCGCATACTTTCTTTCATGATTTGACGAACCATACCCGAAAAATACTCTTCATCATTTAGAGGCTCTGGAGTGCACACATCAGCCACTCTCTCTGAATTCTGCCTTGACAATCGTTCACGGAGGGTCGGCTGCGGCCCTGATCCTCCAGCTTGAGGAGGAGTCCTTTCTACAGGGTCTGCGGCTCTTTGAGAAATGTTATCTTCAACATCTTGAACTCCCGCAGTAGGGTTCCCATCATTATTAACCGATTGACGATTTGCCCCTTGTAGATCATTCAACTTACTCAAGATCAGGGCATTCTGGGCTTCCAACTTCGCATTCTGAGCATTCAATTGCTGATTCAATCCCAAAACTACGGCGTCCAATTCTGCTCGTGTTACTCCATCAGTTGGAGCAGCTTGACTTGAAGGAGGAGAGGTATCGGTATTCTCTTGAACATTGTCGGATCTTATAGAACTTCGTTTTCTCCCAGGAGCCATTATTTCCAATAAACTTATTGTTTAAAAGAAATCCTTTCAATAATCCTTCGCGGAGCAATAATGGAAATTTCCTGAGTTGGGCTCTCAGTGAAAGCACCAAAAATGTTAACGTAAAAATCAGACGCTAACACCCCGGTGTAGATTGAAGTTGAGCGAAAGCACCACCCGTGAACACGGGAACTAACAACAAGTAGAGAAATCACAGAGAAAGCAGAAAAAACAACAGTTTTTATAGTAGTTCGGCTTAGGGTAAGCCTACATCCACTTCAATTCTCTTTGTTACTGAATCGATTACAACTTTACAACAATCTTCAATTACAATTCTGATGAGACAAACAACTAGAACTTTGATGCAGAAGAATTCTTTGAATCCATGTAGATTGCATTAGATTTTCTTCCGAAGTTAGCTGAAATGCCTTTCGTACTTGAAGTGTCGAGTGAGTCGAGAATTCAACAGAGTATCGACGCTTAAAGTGATCGGCCAAAAGTCCCTTTCATGTTTGAGGTAGGTTGGCATTTATAGGAAGATCTCCCACCTTAGGTCGTAAGTCGTGACCGGTCTAAGGTAACTCATGGCCGGTTTAAGGTAAGTCGTGGCCGACTCATCTGGCCCCTCCATGTTTTCACAAAGGTTCCCTTGCACAATTCCTAGGTCGCCTCCGAGTCAACACCCCCTCTTCTCAGTAATATGGCATCGGGTTTATATTCAGTGGCTTTAGGTCGTGGACGAGTTAACTTGGTAAGTCGCAAGTCACGGTCCAACTGGTAAGTCCTGGATCGTGTACGAGTTAAGAGGCCACTGTGCCAAGTAACTGCATTGAACTTACCTTCCCTTGCTTAGGTCGTGACCGACTTAACATTGGTCATAGGTCGGCTGCGACTTAGGTCGGTAGCTATCTTGGGTCGGCATTCTTTAAGTCTTAGGTTGGTACACATGTTAGAGCATTGGGTCGGCACCTCTCTTAAGTCGGTATCCCTTTTCGGCCTTAGGTTGGCATTCCTGTTAAGGCAGTTAGGTCGGCAACCAGTTAAGTCGGCAATCGCCCTAGATTGTTAGGTCGACATCTATGTTGAGTTGGTAGCCTTTTTAAAGTATTAGGTCAGCATATCCCTAAGGCCTTAGCTCGGCACCCCTGTTAAGCCTTAGGTCGGCATCGTTTCAAGTCGCTGAGTCAAAACCGAGGCGGAGTTAACATACCCAGAATAGATCAGTTGGTGGATGGAACAGCGGGGCATGAATTGTTATCTTTTATGGATGCTTACTCCGGATATAAGAAGATCATGATGCATGAGACAGATCAGGAGGACACGAGCTTCATCACCGATGTTGGTCTCAACTACTATAGAGTCATGCCCTTCGGACTTAAGAATGCAGGGGCAACTTACCAAAGATTTGTTAATGCTATGTTCAAACCGCAGATTGGCAAGACTACGGAAGTTTATGTTGACGATATGCTGGTGAAATCAAAGAAGGCAGTAGACCATATGGATCACTTGACAGAAATGTGTGCAGTCCTCCGAAAGTACGGAATGAATCTTAATCCTTTGAAATGTTCATTTGGGGTGGAGTCCGAAAAGTTCTTGGGTTTCATTGTGAGTTCTAGGGGCATTGAAGCTAACCCTGCCCAGATTGCTGCCTCAAGAGAAGTCAAAGCTCCTAAAACGAAGAAGGAATTGCAAAGTCTCAATGGAAATGTCGCTCCCTTGAGTCGGTTCATTTCTAAAGGATAAATGCATTCTGTTCTTTGATGCTCTGAAGAAAGGAAGGAAAAACTTTGACTGGACTCCTGAATGCTAGAAAGCTTTCGATGAGTTAATTAGTCATATGGAAACGCCTCCAATACTTTCTAAGCCCGACAATGGTGAGGATCTTTTCGTATATTTGGCAATCTCATCTCATGCTCTCAGTGCAGCGTTGGTACGGGAAGACCAAAAATTCAGCGCCCGGTTTATTATATCAGCAAAAGATTCACTGGGGCAGAGATGAATTATTCAAAGTTAGAAAAGCTCGCCTATTGTCTACTGATTGCATCAAGAAAATTGAGGCCATATTTCCAAGCTCATCCTATCAAATTCCTCACTGATCAACCTCTGAAGCAAGTCCTGTTTCGCCCAGAGACTTCAGGTCGTCTTCTGAAGTGGAATATTGAACTCAGCCAATACAACATCACTTATTATCCCCGGAGAGCAATCAATGGACAAGCTTTAGAAGATTTCATCGTAGAATGTAAAGATAAAGGTGATAGTAACGAAGAGGTGACTGATAATACCCCAATTCGATGGAAACTATATGTTGATGGTGCGAGAAACGACTATTGTTCCAGAGCTGGGGTTGTGCTTGAAACCCCTGAAGGGCGATCATTGTGCTACGCATTGAGATTAGAATTCCCTTTGACAAAAAAATGAAGCGGAATATGAAGCTCTTATTGCTGGCTTGAAGATTGCTAAGGAACCGAACATCATAATATTGCAAGTTTTCAGTGATTCTCAACTTAGTGTATGCCAAGTTAAGAAAGAATTTCAAACTAAAGGAGGAAATCTTCCTGCTTACTTGTCAAGAGCCTGGGAACTTCTCGATGATCTTGACCATTATACGATAAGTCATATACCCCGGAAGAGAACATGAAGGCAGATTCTCTCGCAAAGTACGCAAGCACTGGCGAAGCTCAATTACTGGGATTGGTTCCTGTAGAAGTCTTGTCAGCCCCAAGTATTGATGAAATGGAGATTGATTGGATCATTACTATTTCTCAAAAGCAGGAGTCGTGGATGACTCCAATCGAGGAATATCTTCTTAATGACTCCCTTCCAGAAAATTCAAAAGAGCGTCAGAAGCTGCTAAGAAAAGCCTCTAGATATATAATTCAAGATGGCCGATTGTACAGACGGGGATTCTCAATGCCATTACTCCGATGTGTGACCAAGGAAGAGGCTAAGACAATTCTAGCTGAAGTACACGGAGGAGAGTGTAGAGATCATTCAAGTGGTCAAACTCTAGCAAAGAAAATTCTCCATTATGGGTATTTTTGGCTAGACATTAATCGTAATGCTGCTAGCTGCGTCCGAAAATGTGACCGATGCCAGAGATTTGCAAAAATCCCAAGAGCACCTTCCAACGAGATAACACATATGGTCAGTCCCAGGCCATTTGCTATTTGGGGAATAGATCTCATCGGGCCTTTGCCAACCGCCAAGTCTGGAATCAGATATGCCATTGTTGCTGTTGATTATTTTACAAAATGAGCTGAATCTGAACCCTTAGGTACTATTACGTCTAAAAAGATGATAAACTTTTTGACTAAGAATATCATTTGCAGGTATGTTGTGCCTCAGAAGATAATCACAGACAATGGAACCCAATTCGAAAGTGAAGAATTCCAAGATTTTTGCAAGTGATTCAAAATTCAAAAAAGCTTTTCAGCAGTGGCTCATCCGCAAGCAAACGGGCAAGTGGAAGCAGTAAACAAAATTATCAAATCAACCATCAACAAACAGCTAGAAAAAGCAAAAGGTGGCTGGGTCGATAAGCTATCACTAGCACTATGGGCATACAGAACTACCCACAAAACTGTGACTGGGCACACTCCGTTCTCGTTTGCATATGGATCAGAGGCATTGATTCAGGTGGAAATAGAAGTTGCTTCACAAAGAAGAATCCATTTCGATCAAGCTGAAAATGAAAAGCTGCAACTTGAGGCACTTAACCTCCTTGATGAAAGAAGGGAGGAGGCTCAGCTCAGAAATGCAACCCATCAACAAAGAATTGCCAGGCACTTCAAATCCAAAGTTCGCCAACGCTGCTTTGAGATTGGGGATCTAGTCTTGAAAAGGATCATGACAGCAACAAATGTGTTTGTGCCAAACTGGGAATGGCCGTATGTCATACGAAAAAAACTTCTTGATGGCACTTTCAAACTGACAACCGTCAAAGGATATCCAATTCCAAGGGCTTGGAAAAGCAACCACTTGCGCCTATATTTTAATTAAAACTTTGCTGAAATATTGTAAAAGAATTATGGATGTATGATTCTTGTATTGAAAGCAATTGTAAAGCCAGTCCAAGTGAATAATAAGAAATATAAAGTGGATGTAGGCCCAGTTCATGGCCGAACCACTATAAATCTTGTGTTCTCTACTATTATAAAATTCCTATTCTATTTCGATATTTAAAGTACTTTAATTATATTGCTAAAATGTCGATTTAATATTGCAGGCCATTAAAACAAAGCTTACCCATCACAAGACCAAGCGATCCCTGACATCACTCAACAAACAAATGTTAAGCCACAAAAATTCCAGGTTCAAATCCTTTATAAGAAGTGCTTCAAGCATACAGTTAGTGATTCCGCCGGAGGTGGGCCCTTGCTAACTAATTGTGATCGTTTGTGCAAACGAACATCCGATTAAGCAGCCTGTGTCTACCCCTGCAAACTCACTTAACAATGAAGTACATTTCTTTAGATAAAACAAACTACTTGCAAAAGAAAGGAATGTGTGCTTGAAAATGATAACAAGGAGTCGCTGATATGAGCAAATGGCGAAAATGCATGGCAGGCAGGCAGGAAACAGCCAAAGACCTCTTCGAAGGCACAAGCCCTCTTCGGAGGAACAACTCTTCGGAGGATAAAGACCTCTAACGGGGCTTGCAAGAAAACGAAAGTTCTCTTTCTCAACCAAAAAAGATTGGTGGAATGACCGGAGGCACCTTCCCAAATGGAAGGCACGGTTGCGATCGTTCATGTAAACAAACATCCAAGTAACTTGTGTCCGCCCCGTGAATCCATCCAACCATGAGAAAGAAACTTCCAGGCAAAAGCCCTACTCGGAGGCACACATTTCACCAAGGTTGAAGTAAAACTTCATAAGAGTTGAAATGTGAAAAGCCCTCTCTGGAGGCCCATTTCACCAGAGTTGAAATGCTAAAAGCCCTTTCTTGAGGCACACATTTCACCGAGATTTGCAGTAAAACTTCACTAGAGTTGAAATGTGAAAAGCCCTCTTCGGAGGCCCATTTCACCAGAGTTGAAATGCTAAAAGCCCTCTCCGGAGGCGCACATTTCACAGAGATTTGAAGTAGACACTTCACAAGAGTTGAAATGTAAAAAGCCCACTTCGGAAGCCCATTTCACCGGAGTTGAAATGTCAAAAACCCCCTTTGGAGGCGTACTTCTACTTTCAAGTAAAGATCAACCTCTCCACAATGAGAATATTTTTCTCTGAAGATTGAAGTACCAAATCAAAGCCTTCTTTTCAAGTCCACTTCGCCGCAAAGGAGAATTCACTACTTTTCTTTTAAGAAAAGAACAAAAAGGAGAAAAAGAGTGATCATCTCCAAAAGTTGAAGTGTATATAAAAAAGAAGAAGAAAAGACTTGTCCAATACAAGGCACATTCTACTGAATCAGAGAAACATTTCCTTAAAATGGAAAAATTATTCTCTAAAGTACGAATACGAGCCTTCCCAAAAATGGAAAAGTTGTTCTCCAAAGAAAGATACAAGTTTTCTCGAAACAAAAGAGTTGTTCTCCAAAATCTTGCCAATGTGAATGAGATTTCAATAAACCATGATATGGGGCCAATATAATATAGTTACAAAAATAAAAGAAATGCTCAAGCAACATACCACAGGCTTACTGCAACATCACATAAAGAAAATAAAGAAACTTGTATGAAAAGGAAGAATAAATGCATTCTCAAATACCAATAGAAGTTTGTACAAGTAAAAGAATCATTTTATTCCATACTATGAAAATTTTATACATGTGCAGGTTTCAAAATAAAAAGAAGACGGGGACCGGTACCCGCACAATCTCTAGTCAACACAAGCCTTTATACAAACAAGCAAAAAAGCAAAAAGCGAGATGAAAAGCATAAGACCAAACCCATCACTTCTTCTTCCTGCCACCTTTGGAGCCCTCACTTGGTCGGATGATTAACTTTTTGGGTCGGCTTGTAAGAGTAAGGAAAGAAGGAGAAATGGGTGCAATTGGATTTTCTTCTGCTTTTTCTTCGCTGGCAGAAACTTCCCTCTTTTTCATTGAGATTCCACGCTTCCCCTTCTTCCTTGAAGAAGACTCACTGCCTAGAGTGAAAAGTGCAGACAACTTTATTTCATCAGAAATAGTTTGCTCCGGAGTTCTTTCGCCTTCTTCGGGTTCCTCGGCCTTCTGTTCTTGTGAAGCGACCGGGTCATCCAAGCCTTGAAGAGCATCTATCTACTCCTCTTGTGACCCCGGTTGAGAAACAGAAGGAGGAGTAATCTGAACAGGTGGAGAGGGAACAGCTGGAAGAGGGGAAGTCCGAACAACACTTGGCTCTTTCACTACAGGAGAAGAGAAGTTAAAATCAGTATCTCTCAAAAAGAGAGGAGGAAGTGGCGCGTCAACATTTAAGTAATAATCAAAAAGTTCATCAAGCTCATGTGAAGTAAACAAGCAGCCCACTTGAGCAGGATCAGCATTGAGGTTACCTGGAGAAGTAGGCTTTACTACGAAAACTTAAAAGTCCTGTGCCCCAGTGCTTTCTTGAGTCTCATCCCAAGTGCGAGCGGTTGCACTTTCAATGACAGCTTTAGCAGGAGGTGGAGAATGGGAACTGGAGCCAACAATATCGATGTCGGTTGAAATCGAAGGTTGAACTGGGTCGGTTGAGGTTGCCTTCCCTAAATATTCACCTTCCGCCATTCCGGCTCGCTCTTTAGTGAGTTGCTCCTTTCCCCTGGCAAGAGCAGCAAGTGCATCGTCATCTAGATAGTGCGCCTCCAAATCTGCTTCATCGTATCCAGCACCTCCAAGCATATCAAGTGCGACTTCCCACACTTCAGCCAAATTGATTTCGTACTTCGGTCCCAAAAACCTAAGGCTACCGCGCCCCAAAACACTATGTATGTAAAACTCGAATAAAATAGGGCTGATATTGGCTTTAGTTGCCATATGAGATTCTTCAGCTGCTGCATTGCCGGCAATAGCTTCATCATGTTCTTTTTCAACTTCAGAAAGTCGAGCTTTTAACATTTCGATTTCCAAGTTCTGGGAGCTGGTTTTTTCTCGCAGCTGAGCAATGTCAGTTCGGTAGCTTTCTACAACTTGCTGCTATGCTTCGAATTTAGCTTCAACGTCTCTCTGTCCGGCATGAGCATCTCTCACCTGTTTTGAAGCACTTCTTCTTTTTGAGAATAAGAAGTGGAAGAAGTGGCAAGCTCCTCTTTGAGTTTCTCAATTTCTGCTTCAAGCTTCTCATTGTAAGCCGCGATGCTCTTCATCTCTACATCATGCTGGTCAAGAGTTTTCTGCCGATTGGATTTATCATTTTCCATAGTCAGCATGGCTTCGAGATTTGTGCGGTTTACTCTTTGAAGCTCGTAAACAAGTTTTTGCCAACCAGACATTCTCTCGATATCGAGTTTGACGGCATCAAGATTTGGCAACATAGCTTGCTTGTCGATTGGGACCAAGTCAAGGTCAAAGTGCACTCCTTTTAAGCACCAGTGCGGAAACCAGCTTTGAAGAGTAGCCGGACCCTTTCCAACTTGATACGGGGGCCTATTGATGATTGTTTCAATATCAGCTCTTTGAAGAGCAGGAGAGTTGGAAGGGGTTTCCAAAGAGATGTGAGCAGCGGGCTTTTTAGAAATTTCAGATGCTGGCTTTTCGCAAAGTTTGGCCCGTTTACTCGGATCTTTAACGACATGATTTTTCCCTTTGTCATCATGAGATTTTCGTTTGTGAGAATCATCCTCTCTCTGGGAAGAATCATGTCGTTCGTCCCTTCTCCCATAGCGTTCTTCATAAGCACGCCTCTCGCGAGCTTTTCTTACAGCTCTTTCTTCGTCGATCTCCCAAGAGGCAGGAAGATACTTCTTGGGGTCATAGGAGCCGCGTCTCCCATAACGCTGGAAATCATTATAGTAAGAGTTGCTACGTCCCATTGGAGAACCTGAAAATGAAGAAAAGACACGTTCAGAAATCTTCAAAGCAAGGAATTTGAATGCATATAAGTGCCGAAAAATCCTGAGTGTGTGTAACGTGCAAACTACGCGCGTCAAACTACGAACCACTCCTCGGTTGGGTGGTGATGACGGATTTTACAGCAAGTGTCAACTCTTGGGCTGATAGAGTTTGTTGCAAGACAGATGTCGCTTCAACTACTGGAGAAATAACTTTAGTAGTAGCGATATCGTCTTTAAAGAGCTCCAATGAAGTAATCATTAAGTCGCTCAATCCCTCAAAAATGTCGTCACCATCGTGCCCAGCAGGACCCTTCACCTCAGCTTCTTCATCAGCAGTCTTCCCGGATTTTTGAGGAGGTACCTCTTCCTCAATGACTGGGGCAAGTGAAAATTTGTCGGATGACCCCGCAACGTCAATAGAAGCAGAGCATTTCACCAATGAAGCTTCGGCAATAATATCCTTCTGTGAATGTTCTTGGGCAGAAACTGGGGCATCTGATGTCTCTACTAGAGAACCATGGACTTCATGAGGCTGAGTAGAACGGAAAGAGTGTAGAAATCCGAATTGGTGCAGAAACTCGTCTTTTAGAAAAAATTTAATACTTCTTTCCTCAACCGCCATGGCACTTAATCTTTCAAAAGTCGGCTTGTGGCTATGATCTTTAGAGGGAGGAGGAAGTGCTGTAAAAGTAAAGAATGAAGTTAGCACCTAGCAACTCGGACTTTCAAAAGCTCAAATGGAAAGAACGGGGATAAGCAATCTTACTTCCTACTCTCCAGATGGCATAAAATCCTGGAGGGCAACGAACGAAGAAGAATTGATTCAAGAATCCGTGGGCGCTTTCCGAAGGATCGACGATCAGTCTATGGTTCCCGGCTCTCCTCACGAGTGTGATAGAGGGATGATCTTTGTTTTTTGCGAATGTGCACAAGAAGCAAATCTCCTCAAAGTTCGGAAGATGATCAAGTGTCCTCCTGAATAGTACACACAGTCCCATCAGGATGGCGTAGCCATTGGGATGTAATTGGAAGAGAGAGATAGTTAATCGCAGAAGGAGTTGTTGAAGGAAATCATTAAAAGGAGGAATAGGTCCACTCAAGTGCATTTGACGATTAACTGCGATAAAGCCGAGAGGTGGCCTATCAGCAGTATCGTTTGGCCTAGGAAGTAGAGCATCTGCTTCAACAATACCAAACTGAATGCGTTGTTGGTTGAACACCCGGTTATTCAAGGTGGTTGAAGTCCTTTCCGGGGGATCATCACGTGGATTGGCTATCGGGAAGGCCCCTCCAGCTTGCCTTACTACTTCTTGTTGAGAAGACATTCTACACAAGGAACTTGATATTCAAATATGAAGGTGCACGTTTCCTAAATGTGTGAAGTGTTGTGCAAAACTAATAAAACGACAAGCAAATATAAATGAAATTAAACTAATATGCATCTGTCAATTGTAAAGTTTCAGTTCTTGTTGTTTTGGGTCCAAGTACAAGTGCATTGTTGAAGCGTAGAAATCAGCTTTAGTTGATTAGTTTTGCTTTGATTCAATACTTCACTTGAATTTGGTGATTCATAGCATTTCATTCGTATAATTTCTTTAAGTTAATTATTCTTTATCGACTAATCTGTCATTCGATGTGGGAAATCATTGCCAGTATATTCGCCTTAGTTTTATGCAAATGTTGTGTTTAACAGGTTGTTAGCATTAAAATATGTGAAGAAGTACAACGAATTCAGGCAGTTTATATCAACAGTTCAAGTTAAAAATTCAGTTAAATGCTGTCCCATTTTTACAAGTTTTCAAGCTCAAACGACCTAGCATGGTCGAAGTTCCATTAAGTCGTTCTGTTCAAGTCAAAAAGTTTATTATTCATGCTCCTACAAGTTAAAGTAATGCTACAAGGCAAGGCAGTGTGTATCTGGCAATGTTCTAGGTCGCTCGCGACCTAAAAAGTTGGGTCAAAAACGGTTTAAGTCGCAAGAAGCAATTCGGCAGTGAAAAATGGTTTAAGTATTAAGTCGCTTACGCGACCTAAAGATTAAATCGCTAAGAGTTAAGCCGCAAAGGGTCATGCCATACATCATAAGTCACAAAGTTCCTAAGATAGGTCGGTCTGATTTCCTTAAGCCGCGAATATATAAGTCGCTCAGTTTCTCTTAGGTCGCAAGGCACTTGGATCGTTCGATTTATTAGGTCGTTCGACTCTATAGCTCGGTAGTGTAACATTATCTCCCATTAACAAACACTTAGTCCTATCCTCCACTCAAGCGGTGCCACGCGTCCACCACCTCACATCACCAGCAATACAACGGTATAACCTAAAATCCATTAACCCGTTAATCATTCCACTGTCTCCTCCGAACTCCCAAAACCTCCTCAAAAACCCATGGTCGATTCCAATTGCACTCACCAAAATAGCTCCATAAAAACCCTAGACCGAATCGGAACATAATCTAACAACATGGTCGAAAGTTGTGTTGAAAGGATTCTGGAGGGATCGATGATAAACATGGCGAAAGGATTATTGGAGTTACCTAAGTTTGCTGTTGGAATCAACAATTGGAGATGAAAAGGAGGAGATTTCATTTTAGCTTCAGAGCTCGAATGCAACAATGGCGGCCGACAGGGTGATAAGTAATAAAGTAAGGGGGATGAAGTGACTTAACAAATTATATAGGGCAAGGAAAAGAAGTTGAAAGGGCATGCGAGTTAGCAAATCTCTTGGGTCGCTCATGACCTAGCAGAATTAGGTCGAAGCACACGACCTACGACATAAGCGTGTACTTCGAGGGGCAAATGTTAACTCCTCAATTTCATGACTCGACGACCTAAGGAAGTAAGCGACCGAAGGAATTAAAGTGTGAACAAGCTAACAGTGACCTAAGGGCATCACGACCTAAAACCCCAAGCCACCTAACGACCTAACCTGTTAATGGACTCAACGACCTACAACTTAACGGCTAAAGGCTCTGGTGATTCCTTGAGGGGTGCGACCTAGCGACCCAACTGCTTAAGCGAGTTAGCGACCTAACTGCTTAAGCGAGTTAGCGACCTAACTGCTTAAGCGACCTAGCGAACTAACTGCTTAAACGAGTTAGCGACCTGAAGAATGAGCGAGTTAACATGGATGCTCGACCTAACAAGTTAGTGAACTAGAGACCCCTAACGACCTAAGAACCTAATGACCTAACGGGTTAAGACAGTATGAGGCCGCATGCATGCTACTTCTTCATTAGGTCGCTCACGACCTAAATAGACCGAGGTAACTCCATAAGCCATAACTTCTTATATCGCTTCTCTCTTAGGTCGCTACGACCTATCAGTTTGTTCAAGAGATTAAGTCCAACCTTGTTAGACCGTAACCTGCATCCCTTAGGTCATTGTCGACCTATGACCTCCCTTAGGTCGTTCACGACCTACGACTTACCCTACGTCGTTCACGACCTATGCCTTGTCCAGAAATTTTCTGTAAATACCGTGCCTACACCATCAAAGAGGGGACCTTTTGGCTCATTTATAGAACGCCTATACTCTGCTGATTTCTCGACTCATCCGACACTTCAAACATCAAAGATATCTCAGTGAACTTCAAGACGAAATCAAACACATTCGACGTGGATTCAAAGAGTTCTTCTACATCGGAGTTCTAGCTATGTGTCTTAGTAGTGTTGTAATCGAAGATTGTTTTAAAGTTGTAATCGATTCAGCAATAAAGAAGATTAAAGTGGACGTAGGCTTAACTTGAAGCCGAAGCATTATAAAATTGTTGTCGCTTTACTTTTTTTTCTGTGACTTTTCTACTTACTTCTAATTCCCGTATTGACGGGTGGTGCTTTCACTTAATATCTACTTACACCGGGGTGTTAGCATTCAATTTTAGCGTTAATACTCACTCTATGTAATATTTACTTTTACGCAACATGAATTGAAAAACAATTCACTTCGAAGAGGAGTCGGCGAGCGAGAAAAATACGTTGAACACGTCTTTTCGCTTTTGAACAAACAAGAGGTCTATTATACAATTATATATATATATATCTGTGCATATGATTATTATTTTTTCCTCATGTTACTAATTACATGTATACAGCAAGAGGAAAAAAAGATTTTCTTACCAAATTTTCTGCTTGGAATAAAAGGTTTCTCAAAAGCATAAAAAAAGAATTAGAAATTCAGCATATTCTAAGAAGCATTCTGATTAATCATATGAGAGGGGAAGAAGATGCATCTCTAAAGGTGAGAGTCAACGAAATGAATGAAGAATTGGAAGAAGATATGAAGGAGATGAAGTATCATAAAGAACTAAACCAAACATAAGTTGTGAAAGAATGCACAATTAACGATGACTTACAAGATGCTCATAAGGAGATTATCATGGTAAAAACTATGTATCTATGCGTTCACTCAACCTTCATTGTTGAACTTTCTATATAAAAACTTTTTACCATAATAATCTCCTTCCGAGCATCTTGTAACTCATCACTAATTGCGCGTTCTTTCACAACTTACATTTGGTTTAACTCTTTAAGATACTTCATCTACAATTTTTCTTCCAATTATTCATTCATTTCATTGTCTCTCACCTTTAGAGCTGCATCTTCTTCCCCTTCCATTTGCTTAATCAGAATATTTCTTCGAATCTGCTAAATCATTAATTCTTTTTTATTGCTTTTGATCAAGCTATTTTTCCATGCAGAAGATTTTGTAAAATGACTTTATTTTCCTCTACCTGTATAAACACGGTTAGTCACAGGAAGAAAAATAATTATCCTACACACATCAGATATATATATACACACACAAAAAATAATAATTACATAATAGACCTCTTGTTTGTTCAAAAGCAACAAGACGCGTTCGACGACTTTTTCTTGCTCTCTGACTGCTCTTCGAAGTGAATTTTTTTTCAATTCTCGCTCTGTAAAAATAAATATTACATAAAGTGAGGAAGTTGAAATAATACCAAATCATTGTTTCAGTTTAAAAAACAAGTAGACCCAATTATACATTTTTTTATCTCTTATTCAAATGTTCGGCGATCGCTCACATTAAGAGTAGCCCAACGATCATGTTCCTTTCTTCTTTTCTCAAGCTCTTTTGCTCGATAACTCAATTCTGCCTTCACTTCTTTCAAAATTCTATGTTTACGATTTGTTAATTCAGAAATGCTTGTAGCCTCAATTAATTTTTAGATTTGCTTGGTTATTTTTCTTATTGAATGATTTTATTCTGGTTCTGATCCTGTTAATGAATCATACAGAGGGGAAATTGATTGAAATGGCATAGATGTATATGCCTAATTTCTACATTGTTTGAATTTGAAACGCTAGGATTATTAAGAAATGTTTAATACAATTAATTGATAATTAAATTATATATTTAAATGGGTGTCTAAATGCAAGTACATTGTGTATATTTAAGTTCATAATGCAAGGAAAACCATTTTTCTTACCTTGTTTATATTGCATGGGTTTTGGAATCATTTACTAGTATAACGTATGCGCCTTAATCATGATTTGTAATTTTCCTTCGATTTGGGAGATATCAATGCATATATTTATTAATATGTGTAACTTATTTGAAACTTTGATGGGGAAATTGTTTCCAGTATATTAAAAGGAAAGATATTTTGCATCATGTACATTACTAATTCATTGTCAGTATTTTAGTCCACGTACGCTGGTATATTTCATTTTTCTGAATTAGATCTGTTAATAGTATGATACAAGGTTACTATAATGGAGACAAATTTAGTTTTCAGATGCTAGAAATGTGCACTAGACATGATATTTAATAAATAAAGGGAAACAATATCTTTCTAATATCACGAGTGCATTTAACAATAATAAATGTTTTAGAATAACAAGGGTTAAAATTAATTCTTTATATGAAAGGTTCAAACTTGACTGATTTCGGGTACTTAGTTAGCGAAAACAAAAATATTCGTATGGGCCCAAACTGACAGTTTTAAGAGTTGATTTCAGATTCATTGGATGAGAAATAGGATTTCATATTCAATGGGATTAGTTTGACACACAAAAGCATATTAGGCCTCTTCAAAAATATACTGGAACTTAGTCTAATGGATAAATGAATCATTAAATTGAATTTAACGCATCTAATTACTTTTGTTATCGGGCTACATATTTTCAGGTAAGCATAAAATTTAAGGTACTCCTGATAAGTCCTATTTACATACTCGACCGACATATCGCCCATTCAAATTTAAGAGTGAATACTCTGGTCCTTTTTGGTGTTCCTTTGCACTAAATAAATATGCTTTTTTAATTTCTAATTTATTTGTTTAAGGTTAATTCTTTTGTCAACGTGGTTAGTAGATGTAGTTAACAAACAAAGTTATAGCTCCTAAATGTAACATTCCTGTTTTCAAATCAAATTTAAATTGGTAAGTAATTTAATTTTTGAAATCAAATTGTGAATTAATATGGCATTTTGCAAATTAAATAGACATTTGTTTGTCTATTTATATAAATATATATATATAAATATGATTTTAAATAACATTTCTAATTGGAAATTCAGAGATAAATATCTTGAATAATACGCTAAATTTTGAACTAAATTGTGAATTTAGTTGAAAATGTGGGAATACAATTATATATATATATACACTAGTTTTTAAAATAAGGGATTTGAATTGGAAACCTAAATATTTTATAAATAGATTATAATTTGGAATTTAAATTTGAAATTCAAATACATATGTGTTGAAAATAAATACTTGGAAAATGTTTATAGATTAGGAATGGATAAAATATATTTATAAATTTATTTTGAACTGAATCTTGGAATTGAAATTCAAAATTGGAAATCTTATAAATATATTGGGGTCAGAAACATTATATTTCCAATTAATAAAGTTTTGTTTTCCAAATTACATTAAATAGACATTTTGATTTGGAAGTTATAATTTAAAATTAAATTAAAAAAATTAATTGTGATTTAAAAGTTATAGAAGTATAAAATATAATATATATGCAATTAGATAATCTATATAAATAAATAAAACTAAACAAAGGTTTAAAACATGAATTATAAAATAAAATTAAAGTAAGGGTTTAGATACAAATTAATCGTATATGTACATTTGTAAACCATGAAACAAGAAGATTTACAAGTGTCAAAATGTCTATAACTTCCAAATCAAAATGTCTATTTAATGTAATTTTGGAAACAAATCTTTATTAATGGGAAATATAATGTTTTCAAACCGAATATATTTATAAGATTTTCAATTTTGAATTTCAATTCCAAGATTCAATTTAAAGTAAATATATAAATACAACAAAACATATCTTTTATAAAATAACAAGGGTTTAAAAACAATTCATTAAACAAGGATTTAAACATAAAAACACAAATTTTAACAAGTGTAAATGTTTTAAAATATATTGAAACATTTGTAATCAAATAAGCTTGCATATAGACAAGTGGCAACAAATAGAATTTTCTTTTGATTTAGAATTATAAGAAAACATGTATTAGAGAAAAATAATTTGGTTAATCATTTCAGTTCAAAAAAAATTAAAACAGTTTTCTCCATAAACCTAAAAACTAAAAAAAAGAAACCAGAAAACTAAAAGCAAAGAAGAAACTGAAACCAGAAAAGAAATCAAAAAATAAAATCACATAGCTTCAAATTCAAACCGAATATAAGCATGGAAACATCAAGTTTCAAACTAATGCAAGTATATATCAGTTTTCAAACCAAAAACAATTCAAAAGAAGATCTGAAGCATGCAAAGTGATCAAACAATATCAAGCCTGGAAACCAAAAAAGTTGAGATATGAATGCATTTCAACGTGGAATGTAAAGCTGTAAAACCATAGGAAAGAATAAAATTAACATTAAAATTTGTTTCAAGCCAAGGTTAAGCAAATTCAAGAAGAAAAGATTGAGCTCAAAAAATAAATCAAGTCCCAGATTAAAGTCAAGATCAAAAACAACAGTTCTAGTTTTCAAATTCGAATAGCAGCTTCTTTGTCTCTCATTTCTAGGACTCTGCTCTCAAATCATAGATGAGCAAACTACCCCCTTTAACAATTTCAACCCTGTTTATATTTTGATTGTGTGATGATTATTCTGATGCTTGTGTTTGAAATTATCATTGCATGTTTGTACTGATGAAAATATCAGAGTGTATATGTCTGTATATACATAAATACACATTTCTGCAATATTCAGATTCTATCACACCTAAATTAAATTCAATTTCTTGATATACCAACAAGTTGAGGCTTTTATTTTCTAATAAAACATGATGGTCAGAAAGCAAGCTAAATTTTAAAATTAACTATAAGTAAAAATTAGTTAAAGAAGTAATGGAAAAGATGAAAACACGGTAGAATCCCAAAAATGACAAGATTTCGACTTCAAAAATTTATTATTTCAGTTTCATAACCTGATACATTTTGTAAAAAATGAATTTTGAAGATAGTATCATGATTTTTAGTTCTAAGAACAATGGGGTTTCTCGAGTTGATCGAATTTGAGTTTATGGCCAATTTCTGGTGATCGATGTCGAACTGAGCATCGAAATTAATGGAGAAGGAAGCTGGTGTATAGGAGAGCATGGGAAAATTGTTCGCAAGATTTATAGTCGGACATGGAGAATGAGCGTGGTCGAAATAGGGTTTTATACCCAATAATAGTCGAGGAGCTTTCTATGATGATTCTGGCGTCGTGAGTTGATCTTTGTCTATCGCACCTAGGGGAAAATGTTCGAGGGTCGTCGGGCCAACTTCGGTTGAAGCGGCGTGGTTGACGGTGGACGAGTTCGTCGGAGCGAGGGCATTTTAGGTTAATGGGTTGTGTTCTAGGAAAATTGATTTGGTTCGATTTTGAGTTTTGGGGGAAATCGCCGATTTGGGTGCTCGTGAGGCTTGGGGGGTTCGCTAGCAACTTGTCAGAGTTCGTGGTGGTGGTCGGAATCGACCCAGTTGCGTGTGGAGGTGCATATGCACATTTTTCGTGCCTGGGATGGTGATGTCTCGTGGAAGAAGAAGATGACTCGGGACTGGGTTTGGGAAGATGATGCGTGTTGTTAGATAACAGAGTTTAAAAAATAACAGGTTTTATAATTTATTGATAGGAAGAAAATTTTCTTAGGTGTTGTCTCAAAGTTATGCTCGAGAATTTAGTAGGTGGGCTCGGGTTTTTCCCGTGCAAGCTAATAGGTTTTAAAAGAAAAGGAAACCAAGTTTTTAAACAAAAGCAAAAGGAGTTTAAATTTTTAAACAAGTTTTATAAAGTTCCATCAAGCTTTAACGAATTTTGTTAAACAAACACTTTTATACAATACGTGTTTATTTTTGTATTAATTAAAGGTTTTAAATATAAGTTATTTTAAAATTTATTAAGTTTAAAAAGTGTTCTAAATATATTTAAAAGTAACCTTTAATATTTAAAGAAATTAATTTAAGATGATGGGATTGTCTTTTGATTTGATTGAAGTCTTAAGTGATTAAAAGATAAATTACTTGATTTAAGTTATTTAAAGATAATTATTTAAGGTATGAAAATTTTAAGGATAATTAATTAATCAAAAATTGATTAAGGTTAATTAATTTCATAAATAAATATAATTAATTAATTAGAAGATTAATTAATATAAGTAATTAGAGGTAATTAATTACTTAAAGATAATTACTTAGTTAAAAGTAATTAGTTAATGGTTAAAGTTAATTAAGTAATTATGGATAATAGCTTGTTATAATTGACTAAGGATAATTAATTAAATAGTAATAAATTAAGGGTTAAACAATTTATCGATTAATTAATTGAGGATAATTAATTAAGGGTTATTAAATAATTAAGATTAATTCCCTAATAATTGAAGGTTGATTAATTCGTTAATTAAGGTTAATTAATAAATAATTGAGGGGTAATTAATTAACATAAATTGTAATTAACTAATATTAATCAACCAGGATTAGTAATTAATCTTGTTTCAATTAATCACATGATCAATTAACCTTTCTTATGGATGACTGTATTCTATTGAAAGCTGTGAATTGTTTGATATCTCTACCGTGTGATGCTTGGTGATATGAATTGTTTTTCAAGCTATGATGAATGTAATTTATTTTATCTGTGATAAATATATATTATTTATCTGTGAATCTGTGTATGGAAGATAAGCGTTATAAGAATATACCGCATATCGATATCGATATGATTGAATTTGTGATAATTGTTAACGTTGCACTATTGTGTAAAAACCCCTGGACAACACCTTAGACACGCAAATATGGATTGTACGAGGAAATTGGTTAAGTCACAGAATTTTGAAATGATTTTACGATTGAATTATGAATCCGAATAATTTTTGAAAAGTATTTGGGTTAAATATGAAAAGCTTTTGGAAAGGAGTTTTGAAGATTATAGTTATTTTGAATAACTTGATAAGGTTTCGAAATTTAAATAATTTGATTTGAATTCAAAATTTGAAATTGAATTCAATGTTTGGAAACTATGATTTAAAAATGTTATACAGGTCATAAATTTGTTTATATGGGTTACAAACCAATTAAGAAGTATTGTTTTGGGAATTTGAATTTAACCCAAGGAATTTTACTTGTATAAATGTAATTTGATTTTTCCGAAACTAAAACCATTTGATTGCAAATAATAAAAGTTTTATATAAGGAAAGAATTTACAATTTGTGTTGAAAGGATTTCAAGTTTGAAACCAAATTGTTTTGAAAGCTATAAATTAATCTTTGTGAAAGATGGTTGAACCTTGTTTTGAAATCGAAGATGCAATGATCCCGGATTTTTATTAAGTTTAAATTGATAATTAATTTAATTTTTGAATAAAAAATTGAGAAATTAATTGGTAAATTGATTTGAGTTTCTCTAAATTCAAATATGAAACAAGAGAAGATAATACATATGAATGTACTTCCAAGAAGAATATAATTATCTGCACATCGGAAATTAAAGAAAGAAATATGTTCAAGAATGTAGAAGCAAATAAAGTTTAAATATGTACACTTGCAAAATGAAGAAACAAAAATATATACGAAGGCTTGCTAAAGAAGATAAGTGTAGACTTGAGAAAACAAAACAAGAAAAGACAAATGGCAATTAATGCAAGATATCTTAGCACACCATATGTATCATTTCAGCTACCAAAGGAAATCGGCGAGTCAAAAAAAATCTCTGATCCTTGATTGTACAAAAGAAAAAAATATATAACAACATCCTGTAACTCATTTCTTATATATCAATCCATACATTTCAGTCCGTCCATCAAGCTAAGTAAAATTTGAAGTGAACTACAACTCAAACTTAAACAAAACTTCAATTATAACAATAATACAAATCAACTCAAGCAGTGATTAAAGAAGAGGGCTTCAGCTTGCATTTTCACAACCTGTTTGAAATAGAACTCTATTCATTCTTCTGGAATCTAAGGTGAGTAACATATGTTTTTAAAATTTAAAGCTTGAATCTGTTGCATATATATATATATATATATATATATATATATATATATATATATATATCTGTGAATGAATATGTTTGTGTGTGTATATATATATATGTTTATCTGTGTATATTTGGAGAATGGATGAACTATGTACAGGCTGTTGTTCATGTTGTCTTCTGTCAGAAATGCTAAACCAAAAACTTTTGCTTCAAAAAATCACTTCCTCTTATTCTAATTACTATTAGAACTTAGGGTTAAAACAAAAGTTGTTTGTTTGATTATAAACTAAGTTTTAAAAATTTATTAAAGTTAAAACAACTTGTCAATGTCTTTGGAAATCAAAGAACTGAGCATAACTTTAAATAAGTAAAAATTTAAACTTCTTAATTCACGAATTCAGGTATATAAACTAAATTCTCATACTAAAACATGATTTTTAAAACTTGAATCATAATTTTTAGGCTTAGGATTGAAGAGCGGTTTAGGTTTGTTCGAATTTCATTCTTATGGTGATTTCTAGTGATGAACTGACTTGAAGTAGTCGGGACTTCGTCTGGAGATAGAATGACGAATGGGGGTTCTGAGAAAAATATTGGAATAGGGTGTAGTTGGTCATGGTGGCAGCGGCGAGATCGAGAAGTTTGGAAACCTAGTTTTATCGAGTGTGCAAGTTTTGATTCATTCTTCGTCGTCAGTCGATCGAATGTGATGGGCTTTTGGGAGATGGTTGTGGGAGTGTAGACGAAGTTTCGACCGGAGTTTCAGGTCTTCTGGTGGTCGAGGGTGTGGAGGCGAGTTGTTTCCAGGTTTTGATAATTCCTGTGATGAAGTTTCCTAGTTTCAATGTTGAGCTCGAATTCGATTTCGAGGTGAGGGCGAAGTTCTTGCGATTGGGAATTGATGCATGAAGCATCGTCGACTTACTCGACGATGTGGTGTCGCTTGGAGGTGATCAACGGCAACGTGCACGTGCACGATGCGCTTGCGTTCTGGCATCTAGAAATTAGTTGATTCGTGTGGAAGCAGGGATGAATTCTCGTATTCGACTCGAGCAGTTCGAGTGTTTTACTTGAAGTAATTTTTGGTGTGACTTGAGTAAATGTTTTGTACAGATTGTAAAACAAACCTGTTCCTGTTTTTTTTGAATTTGAAACTGAATTTAAAATTTCAAAGCAAAGTTTAAAATAAGTGTTTAAATCAAAGATTAATAATGAATTCAAGTCAGTTTGCATCTTGGTTTTGAAATAAATAAAGTTTTAAATTCAAATTGTTTTAACAAAGGTGTTTAGGTAAGTAAGTGAAATAAAAAGGAATTTGAATTTAAAATGGGGTTTGAAATTGTAAGAAACAAGTTAAATCAAAATTTTATAACCTGGACTTAAGTTTAAAATTTGAATTCCAGATTTTGAAATGAAAGAAAGTTTATAAATTTAAATGTTTTAAATAAGTCCGAATATTTTGAATTTAAAGGGAATTTGATTTCAAACTCTTTTAAATTTCTTTCGTAACAAAAGTATTACTTTAACTTGTAATTTAAAGGTTTTAAAAGTTAGTTTTAAAGTTAATTTAAAGATCAATTGGTATTCATTTTAAAACTTGAAAATTTAAAATGAAGTTTCAAACGTAAACTCAAAATAAATGTTTTCAAACATATTTGTGAGTGATATATGAAATCATTAATAAGTTTTCTTTAAAGTTAATGAAACTTATTGATTTGTAATTCATACATTATTTAGTTAATTAGAATGGTTAATTAATGTTTGTATTAATTAAATTAGTAATTACAAGTTTAAATTTGTTAATTAAAGTTAAGTTAATTTAATTAAGGAATAATTAAATTGTAATTAAGAACTAATTAAGTTACAATTAAGACCTAATTAATTAAATAATTAGGATTAATTAATGTGTTAAAAATGGTTAATCGATTTTAATTAATAACGTTTAACGTAAGTAATTTCTTTAGCAAAGTAATTAAAGAATTGTTATTAGTTAATGGAGGTCATTAACTAAGATTATTTAAATAATTAATTAATGTGATTAATTTTGACAATTAATTAGATTAATTAATTAATGATAATCATTTATGAAATTGTGTAAGTTTAATTACTTTATGAAAGTAATTAAGAAGTTAATTGCTCATTGTAATTAATTGAGTTTAATTTGATTAATTTAAGTTAATTGTCAAATATTGTGTACTGGATTTATATTCCTGTTGTGGTTGTGTTACTATGTGATGCGAATTACTTTTTGTTGAACTGTGATTTGTGATTTGTTTCTACATTTATGTGAAAACCCTTTTTGCCCGTAAAACGACATTTAAACTTCGATGCGACAGGGAGTCGGATCCCAGTTTGTTATCCGAAACCCACATTGAATCGTAATGATGAATCTTTGTGATTGATAAATTTACTTTATATGTGAATCTGCGAATGAAGATAAGCATTATCGATTATATCGCTTATCGAGATTGATATGAGTGAATCTGTGATGATTGATGTTGTGCACTATTGTTCAAAACCCCCTGGACTACACTATACACACAAATATGGATTGCACGGGGAAATCGGTTAAGTCACAGATTTTTAAAATAGTTTTGAATTTGAGTTATAAATCCAAATGGTTTTGGAAATGGATTGGGTTTAAAATAAAAAGCTTTTGAAAAGGGATTTCAAAAATAAAAGTTATTCTCAGTTACTTGGTAAAGTTTTGAAATTTGAATAATTTGATTTAAATTGGAATTCAATATTTGAAATTGAATTCTACATTCGGTATTTATGATTTAAAAACGGCATACGAGTTTATATGGGTTTTAAACCATTTTTAAAGTGATGTTTTGGGAATTTGAATTAACCCCAAGATTTTAACTTTTATAAATAAAATCGGATTTTTTCCGAAACAAAAATATTTGTTTTCAAATGATAAAAGCTTTCATATGAGAAATGAATTTCCAATTTATATTAAAGTAATTTCTAGTTTGAATTGAAATATTTTTTCAAGTTATGAATGGATCTTTGGAAGCGAGTTTTGAAATCTATAAGTTAAATCTTGATTTAAAGATTTAAATGAATTAATCCAATTGAAATGGAAATTGTTCTGAAATCCGTGAATGGATCTTTGTGAAACTAGGTGAACTTTGTGAAATGAATCTTTTTGTTTAAAAGATTTGAAATGGTAATTAGTTTAAACCATTTGAAAGAAAGTTTTGAATTTTAAAGTTGTGACTTATTGAAATCCTATATCCACATGTTTTTAAATATTTTGCTCATTATTCGGTTTAGCCGGGAGAGGACCTTTGTGTCATATAACACATTTCGAATAATGATACGTCGTTATGGATAACATTAAAGAACGGTGGTGAAGACCGGGTATTTGTGAGAATGGTAGGATGACCTATCGATTGTCTCTGCACTGAGTAGCTACGATATAGAGATTCCCTAGTTGATGGGAAGTCCGATTGGGATTGTGGGTACCCGGATCGCAAGGGCTTCTTCGAAAGTGCCATCGGTTCTGTTCGCACCCGGAACAAAATTGTATTCTTGTATGTCTGACAATACACTTTGAGATATAAAGCAGATTTCTTTCAAATACAAATCTATTGGTGGCGGAGAATTTATTCTCTTAGATTAACACCCTTCTTTGAGATGTACGAGCCCATAGGTTATGTAGTTGAAGGCTATCAGTGATATAATCCCAATTTGGTAGTATGGCATGTTAAGTGCTGCTTTGTGTTGATGATTATTGGTTGATCATTTGTGATCAAAGCATGGCTTTGTGAAAAAGCGTAGCTTTGTGGACGAGACCTCATCGAGCCTCACAAACCGGTAATGGTCGAAACAGGAAAGATGCGGCAAGGTTTCAGGGGTAACTCTCCAAGGGTATGTCCATTCCTTTTGGAGAAGGGTGGTATCATGGTATGGAGCCGAGATACTTACTCATATGGACACTGTAGTATATATTTATTACGATGTGATGTTGTTGGTGTAGAGGATCCTCAGATAAAGGTCGCAAAGGACCAAAGGTGGCATATCTTAGGTTTTACTTCCCGAGAAGTGGGTAACCGGCCTTGTGTTGGTAGAGATCCGGATAGGTTCTTTGGGCGACCCGCCAGAGGCATTCCCATGTGGCAGTAGGAAGTTCCTCATCCTGACCATTTGTTGGAAATCCAAAGAAACAATACGCGCCCTGTACGGTTTTAGTTGTAGAACCTGCCATTTAAAATGGTAGCTATAGTAGGCATAGTATAATGGTACCTATGCTGGCTAAGATTAATATTATACTTTCGAAAGGGTTTCCACTATACACTAGTAATAATATCAAAGATTTTTCTCGTAGTAAGCATGTTTGACTATAATAAGGAGAAATCTCCCCCATGTGTCCGATTGCATAGTGTGTGTGCCGGGACGCTTTATGGTAGTTTCATTTTCCAAAAAGCATTGCGGATTTCAAATTTAAATTCTTTTGATTGTTTTTAAAGACAAACCTATTTTGTTTGCTCACACCAGTCCCATGACTGACTCGGAGTTTATTGTCCCATTCCTAAGCTATGGGTGCCCACAATTTTCCACACGGGCAGTCTAGAGTTTCATGTTTTCAAATAGTCAGGTTTAGTAGATTATCTAGCGCTAGTTCATGTAACAATCCCCATTTTTGAATTAAATTTAAATTAGTAATTGATGTAAATTTTTGGAATTAATTTGAAATTTTCAAAACAAATAAATAAGTGTTGATTTGTATGTATATAAGATTGTAAATTTATTTGAGTTTAAACAATTCAAAATAATAAATGTTTTAGAATTATCTGAATTTGAAATATATATGAATATTGAATTTGTATTTTAATTTAAAATTTAAACAAATGACTTAGAAAGATGATTTGGGTTTAAAAATATTGTTTATGTAAAAAATTTAATGACTAGTTAGTTTTAAAAGCATTTCTTTGAAGTAGTATATATTAATATAAGGAAAATGTCTTTATATAAGAAATATAATATAAAAATTTATTTAAGTCATATAAATATAAAAAGGGGACAAGTGTTAAGCTTTTAGCACATCAATCAAACAAGTATAGTAATCTCAAAATTAAATGGGACAAGTGTCATTTTATTGTTTTCATTTTTAAGAGAAATTTATAAAAAGGAAATAGAAACTAATAAAATACATATGTTAATATAAAAGGAAATGTTTTGTAAAAAAATTAAGCTAAGAGGGATTTAAAAATAAGTCTATAAAATTAATTTAAGTTAAGGATCTAAACATAATTTTTATGAAGTTTAACAAGTGTAACCATTTTAAATTTTATTAAGACAATTGTTAACAAATGAATAACAAGTGGCAATCTTAATTCCTTAAAACTTTAAAATATAAAATATCAAAGGAGTTAAACCAGGTTACATTTTTTCTTATCTTTCAAAAGTAAAAAATGGGTTACTGAGAAATAAAAATCTAAAACCAGAAAACAAAAGTTCAAAAGCAAATCTAAGAAGAAAACAAATCAGAAAATTTTTCAAAGAAAAATCAACATCAAGATACCTCAGCAGTAAAGAATCAAACCTGGAACTAAAAATTAAACAATAGCTTTTCAAAAATTTCAAGACCTGGAAGTTTCAGAAGCCTGAAGCAAAGTTTCAAATCAATTTAAACTGAATCAAAACGCTAGAAGCAACTCAACAAAATTCATCAATCAAAATCGTCAAGTTTCAGTTGTTCAAAGATCAACAACTAATTACCAATCTTCAAAACTAACAATACCAATTCCTCTCTGATTTCAAAGTGAACAGCTGAATAAACAAATTTTTATTAATACCTAAATATCATCAAGTTTGAGTATAAATATATGGTGTATGAAGCTCTGTTTGTGTTTGTGAAGTTGATATGTAAGTTGATGTTCCTTTCATCTCCTCTGTTCTTTTGTCTTTCTTTCTTTCTTTCCGAGTTTACAGGCTTCTATCAAACAAGAAAAACTCATTTTCATATTATCCAATCATCGTTAGGCTTTAGTTTCAAAAGTAAGTATGCCTATTGAAGTATGAACTATAATGTAAAAATAGATTTAAGAAGAATAAGAATATACGGTGTGGAAAAATTGATTTTACAGAGAAATTTCAAATTTAGGTAAATTTCGGATGTAATGATTTGCTACAACAATCATATAACTAGAATACTAAATCAAAAATAAGATTTTTAAGCTTTGTTTGATGATTTTTAAGTGAGTGGTTTGAGTGCAGTTCGTTCTTGTTGGAAAATTAGGTTTTGACCAATTTCTGGTGATCGGAGTGTGGTTGATGGTTAACGCTTCGCGTTGAGGTGGAGGGGCCTACGATGACGTGGGAAAAATGCTCGGAGATGCTCACGTTCCCTGTGGCGACGGCGGTGTGTTGATTCTGTTTCTAAACCTAGTTTTGGACGTGGTCAAAAATATGATCGGCATGATTTTTCTCGCGCATCGAGCCGCACGCAAATTTGGGTGGTGGTAGCTTGGCATGTGACGCGTACGTGGCTGGAAGCTCGAAGCTTCTTGTGGTCGGAGTCGGGGCGGCGAACCATTTCTTTGGTGAGAGGTCTGGTTCGAATTTCTCGAGCTAAGGTTGATTTTGATCGTGGACTGGCATTGGTTCTTTTGTCGATCGGGGATCGATGTCGCGATGTTCATCGACAGGTCGGAGGTTCACCGGAAGGGCCGTGCACATGCACGGAGCACATGTTTCAGGTGATCTAGAATTTTGCTTTGTATTTGGTGAAAGCAGGGTTGAGCGCGAGTTTGTCTAGAGTTGTCTCAAGTTTTTACTCGAAGTTTTTAGTTGTTGGTCTCGAAGCAAGTATCGGTGTGGCTCGGGAAGAAACTTTTGCACAGGTTTCAAAACCTGTTCTGTTTGGAAATATAGAATTATATTTTGAATTTATATTTTTAAGCAAGTTCTAAACTAAGTTTTTAATCAAAGTTAACTAAGTATTCCGGTTAGTTTGAAACTTAGTTGGGAATACAACTTTTAAATTTAAATTGTTTAATAACTTGAAGTTTTAAGCAATTAAGTGGAAACAAAAGAGTTGAATTTGAAATGGAAGTTGAAATTGTAAGAAAGAATTTAAACAAAGTTTTAAACCTGCACTTAATTTTGAGTTTGAATTCCATATTTTGAAATGAAATAAAGTTTGTTAAATTTAAAGGTTTTAAAATTAGTTTTTAACTTTATATAAGATATATTGGTATTCACTTTAAACCTTGAAATTTAAAATGAATTTAAAAGTGAATTTAATATACATGTTTCAACATATTTGATAAGTGATAATAAAATCATTAATAAGAATGAGATTTGTCTTAAGTTAATGAAGATATAATGATGATTTATTATTCATTAATTATTAAGTTAATTAGAATAGATAATTAATGTTTCGTATCAATTTAATAATAAGTTTTACCTTTATTAATTAAGGTTTAAATTAATTAATTAAGGAATAATTAATTTTTAATTAAGAATCCTAGATTAGAGTGGGTAATTAATGTGATTAATTTTAATAATTAATTTAGATTAATTAATTTAATAATAATCATTTGTGGAATTGTTAAGTGTAATTACTTAATGGAAGTAATTAAGGAATTAATTATTCAGTGTAATTAATTGAGTTTAATTAGATTAGTTTAAGTTAATTATTAAGTTTAATTAATTTAGAATAATCACTTGACGATTAGGAAAGTATAACTACTTAGAGAAATAATTAATAGATAATTACTGAATGTAATTGATTTAAATAGAATAACTAGCAAAAATAATTATGTGGTTAATTCATTTAAATCACATTCAACTTAATTGAAGTTGATTAACTATTGTCAAATATTATGTACTGGATTGGTATTTCTGTTGTGATTGTGTTACTCTGTGATGCGAATTATTTCGTGCTGAACTGTGACTTGTGATTTGTTTTTGTATGTATGTGTGTTAACGCGAAAATCAGACGCTAACACCTCAGTGTAAGTGTAGTGGATGTAAAAGCACCACCCGTTAATACGGGAATCAGAGAGAAACAGTAATTCACAAAAAAAGCAGTAAAGAACACAGATTTTATAGTGGTTCGGCCTATAATCAAGCCTACGTCCACTTCAATCCTTTCTTATTGCTGATTTGATTACAACTTGTTACAATCTCTTTCAAGTACAATTTACTTCAAAAGACAAGTAGCTAGAAAAACTTTGATGCGAGAAAGTTCTTCGAATTCATGATTGAATGCCTTGAATTTCTGTTTGAAGTTAATCTAAGCGTCTTGTGTGTGCTTGGAATGTTGGAGTGTAGATTGGCTTGAAGATAGCAGAGTCTCGATGCCTTGAAGAAAATAATCCAAAAAGTCCCTTCCACGTTGGTGTTAATGCTTTATTTATAGAGGAGCTTTCATGGGTCTTAAGTCATTTACGACTTAAAGTGAGTCGTAAGCCGTGAGTTACGGTATAGGATAAGTCGTGGGTCGTTGGCGGGTTAAGGCATCAGGAGTTATGACTTAGCTGGCTCGCTTATGTCCTTTAGTACTAACTGATAGGTACTAGCGACTTAAGGAAAGCGGCACGGTCAAAACCTCTAAATACAAGGTCGTTACCGACTTAAGCCAGGTTATAGGCTGGCAGCGACTTACGGATAGGTCATAAGTCGTGTTTCCGAGATAAGGCTTAATTGGGTTGCTGTTTCTACTGAGTACAAGTCCTGAGTCGCGAACGAGTTAACAGGCAATGGTTTAAGTAACACAACATTGGATTTGCCTTTGTGCTTAGGTCGTGAGCGACCTAGCATAAGTTGTAAGTCGGCCATGGCTTAAGTGAAGTTGCTTTGGGTCTTTCGTGTCTTTAGTCGTTAGGTCGGCCATCTCTTGAGTCGTTTGCCCCCCTAAACTGTTAAGTCGTCCAACCTCATGACTCGCTGAGTTGCATCATTGCTTAAGTCGCTAAGTTGATAACTCGATGAGTCGCTTATCCTTTGAGTCGCTGTCTCCCTTGAGTTGTTGAGTTGGTAACTACCTTAAGGTATTGAGTCGGTAACCCTTCAAGGCAGTTGAGTCGGTCTATTCTCTTAGGGCAGTTAAGTCGGCAAGCTGTTAGGTCGGCATCCTTTTAAGTCGCTGAGTCTCCTTAAGTCGTGAGCCTTTTTGAGTCGTTGAACATAGGAGTTAACATTTGCCCCTCGATGTACACTCTTAAGTCATGAGTCATGTGCTTTGACCTAGTTCCTGAGTCGTGAACGGCTCAAAGAGGCTCGTTAACTCGCTCGTCCTCCCATCTTCTCCCCTGCCACCTACATAAGTTGCCAAGTCGCTTCTTCCTTCTCACTCATCACTTACCTCCTCATTCGATTCTGCCATTAACATTCTTCCGAGCTCCCAAGGCGATTTCGATTCGATCAGTTACCGGTTAACCTGAGATTACATTACGTAAGTGATCTTGCTACTTTCTCGATCCTTTATTATCACTGATTCGTGAATTCCACCTTTCAATCTTAAATCACCTCCTTGTGCAATGATTCGTCGTGAATCTCGTTACACCAATGATCGATGGACCTGAGTTAGCTTGATTTGGCTTTAAACGATTGATGAGATGATGTCGATGGGTTACTGCTTCAGGCTCACTGATCTTTGATTTGCGTTAGGGTGGCTAAGCATTGAATTTGGGGTGATCCCGAGCTAGTTTTTTATGGATGATTCGATAGCATTAATAAAATGAGGGTTCTTTGTTGATGGAGCGGCTAACGGGTAAATGGGTTAATAAGATGAGGAGTTTCAGATTAGATGGGGGGTTTGCTGGTTGAGTAAAGTGGAGCATTTAGCTTGGACACGACCCAGTACTTTTGGGCTACTTAGAAACCTAACGACCTAACTCTTGACCGACTCAACTGCATGCGACATAGGCTTTGAGTCGCAGCCGAGCCAGGACTTAGAGAAATTCATACCATTTTGAACTGAAGACTTTCCTCCTTATTATGCCTTACGACTTAAAAGACTAATGACTTAACTTAACTCGCAGGGAACCTCTTAGGTCGTAGACGACTTAGGACTTGGAGAATTTCTTGGTTGAATTGCTATAACAAACTGCTTGGATTTAATTGCTTAAATTCTGGACTGCTTGAACTTTGTTGTACTTTTTCACGGATCATATCAACTTATAAGCTAACAACCTGCTTGAAGACAACAATTGTAGAAAACCAGGGCGAATATACTGTCATTGACTGCCCACACCAAATGACAGTTTAGTCGATAAAACATAATCAACTTTAAAGAGATTGTATGTAATGTTGTGAATCCAACTCAAATGAAGTATTAAAGCAAAGCATTGTTTGACTGAAACTGATTTATTTGCATCAACACTGCACTTTTACTTAGATTTAAAACAACAAACTTTGAAACTTTACAGTTGACAAATGTATGTTAGTTCAATTTCAGTTATATCCGCTTATTGCTTTATTAGTTCTACACAGCACTTCACACATTTAGGAAACGTGCACCTTCTCGTTTGAATATCCAGTTGTTTATGTAGAATGGCCTCACATCAAGAAGAAGTAACGGAGCAAAATGGAGAGGCTCTTCCAATAGCTGCTCCGCTGACCACTCCACCGGAAAGAGTCTCAACTTCCTTGAGTCAACGAGCGTTTAATCTATTACGCACCCAATTTGGCATTGTTGAAACGGATGCTATATTGCCCGCGCCAAATGATTTTGCTGATAGACCTCCTCGCGGCTTCGTTGCTGTCAATCGCCAAATGTGCTTGTGCGGTGCTATTCCTCCCTTCAATGACTTTCTTCAACAGTTTCTACTGCGATTGACCATCTCTCCGTTCCAACTGCACCCCAATGGTTATGCCATTCTGATGGGGTTGTGTGTTTTATTCCTGAGAACTCTGGATCGACTGCCGAGTTTCAAGGAAATTTGTTATTTATGTTCTTTCACAAAGACTAAAGATCATCCCTCCATTGTTGTTATAAGAAGCGTTAGGAATCGCAAACTCATCACTGATCTTTCCGTAATCAATCATGGCTTCTTAAATCAGTTTTTCTTTGTTCGCTCCCCCCAGGGTTTTACGCCATCTGGAGAGTGGGAAGTAAGATTACCTGCTTCTATTTTCCATCCCTGAGCTTTTCAAGATCTGAGTAGCTAATTGCTAATTTCACTCTTTTCCTTTTTCAGCACTTCTTCCCCCTCTAGAGATCCAGGTCATAAGCAAGTTTTTGAAAGATTGAATGCTGTGACCGCTGAAGAGAGAAGTATAAAGTTTTTGTTGAGGGACGAACTTTTGCATCAGTATGGACTTTTACACACTTCTCGCTCTACACACCCCCATGAGGTCCCAGACTCCCCAGCTAAAGCATTAGATGCCCCAGTTTCTACTGACGCACCCATATCAAAAGAACCTGCTTTTGAGGCTTCTCTAGTGAAGTGCTCTACTTCTATAGATGTTGCGGGGTTATCTGGCAAATTTGCACTTACCCCGATCATTGAAGAAGGAGAGCCTTAGGGATCTCCCCAATATTCAAAGAAGTTTGGTGATGAAGAAGCTGGGAAAACAAGCCCTGTCAAGCAGAGCGGGGACGACACTTTTGAAGGGTTGAGCGACCTGTTTTTCACTTCACAGGAACTCTTTAAAGACGACCCTATTACTACTATGGTTTCTTCTACAGTAGTTGAAGCGACTTCTTCTTTGCAACAAGCTCCGTTGAATCAAGAGTTGACGTTAACTACTACCCCCACCATTCCTCCGCGATCGAAGAGTGGTTCGTAGTTTGACGCGCGTAGTTTGCACATCACACACACTTAGAACTTTTCGGCACTTTCATGCACTTAGCTCTTTGTACTTTGAAGATTCTAAAGTTACGCTTCTTTTTAATTTCAGGTTCTCCAATGAGGCGAAGTGGTTCATATTACGACAACTTCAAGCAATACGGAAAGCATGGCCAGTATGACTATAGGCGCTATCTTCCCACTTATAGGGAAACTGATGAAGAGAGGGCTGCTTGAAAGGCTCAGGAGAGACGTTCTTTTGAAGAACACTACGGAAGAGGGGATGAGCGGTACGATTCTTCCATAGAGAGGGTGATTCCCATAAATGTAAATCCCATGATGACATAGGAAAGAGCCACATGGCTGATGAACCAAGCAAACGGGCTAAAGTATGTGAGCAATCAGTGCCCGCCATTTCTGAGAAGACCACTGCTCCCACTCCTTCTCAATCTCCTTCCCCTTCCCGTACCGATATCCAAACAATCATCAATAGGCCTTCAAATCAAGTTCGGCCAGGTCCAGCTACTCTCCAAAGCCGGTTTCCACAATGGTGCTTGAAGGGGGTTTGCTTTGATCCCGACTTAGTTCCACTTGACAAGCCTGCCATGTTGCAAAAACCTGATGCCGTCAGACTTGATATTGAGAGCATGTCGAGCTGGAAAAAACTTATTGACGAACTCCAGAGAGTGAATCGTGCGAATCTTGAGGCTATGCTGACCATGGAGAACGATAAATCTGAATGGAAAAAAATTCTCAATGAACATGACGCAGAGATGAGGAGCATCACTGACTATAACAAAAAGCTCGAAGCGGAAGTTGGAAAACTTAAAGAGGAGCTTGCTACTTCTTCTACTTCCTACTCCCAGAGGGAGAAAGTGCTTCCGCAACAAGTGCGGGACGCTCATGCTGCTCAGAGGGATTCCGAAGATAGGCTCGAGGTGCAGAACAAAATTAACGAGGGCCATACTGCCGATATTGCTGAGCTACGAAAGAAAACTAGCTCCTAGGAGATGGAGATCGAAATGTTAAAGCTTCAACTCTCCAAGATTGAAAAAGAGCGTGTTGAGGCAGTGGCCGGCAAAATTGCAGCTGAAGAAGCTCATCAAGCCACTAAATCCGATGTCAGTTCAACATTATTTGACTTCTATCTGCATAGCGTCCTGGGGCACGGTAGTCTCGCCTTTCTCGGCCCCAAATATGAAATTACTCTGGCTGAAGTGTGGGAGGTCGCACTTGACATGCTTGGTGCTAAAGGTGCTGGCTATGTCGAATCAGAGCTTGAGGAATATTATCTAGATGACGGAGCTCGTGCAGCCCTTGCTAGAGGAAAAGAGAAGTCGCTAGGAAGCGTGCTGAGACGATGAGAGAGTAGCATCCAGAAAGAGAAGCACCATTGATTGCTCCTTTCCCTCCTTCAATTTCGGCCGACGTTGATATCACAGGCTCTGGTTCCCATTCCCCGCCTCCTGCTAAAGTCATAACTGAGATTACGAGCGCACAGGGTGGAGACGAAGGCGAGGAAAGCACTTAAGCACACGCCTACGAAATCGACGTTAGAAAGCCAACTTCTCCAGGTAACTTTAATGTTGACCTTGCTCAAGTAGATTGCTCATTCGCTTCTCATGTATTCGATGAGCTTCTTGATTACTTCCTGAATCTCAACGAACCTTTATCTCCTCTCTTTACTGACTTTAACTTCCTTTCTTCTACAGGGAAAGGGTCGAGTATAGCTCAAACTCCCCCTCCTCCAGTTATTCCTCCCCCGTCCCTTCAGGTTACTCCCCCTTCAGTCTCTCAACCAGGGTCACAAGAGGAGCAAATAGAAGCTCTTCGAGATTTGGACGATCCTAATGCTTCAAAAGAACTTGGAGGAGAAGGACTTGGAGAAGGCGAGAAGACCCCGGAACCATCTGGTTCTGATGTTATGCCACTAATTACACTTTTCTCTCTAGGGAGCGGGTCTTCTTCAAAGAAGAGAGGGAAACATGGAGTCTCTAAGAAGAAGGAGGCTTCTGCAAGAGGAGAGCAAGCAGGAGAAGGACCATAGTACCGCTTTCCCCTTCCTCTCCTACCACTCGTACTAAAAAATTAGTTATCCGGCCAAGCTAAACCTCGAAGGGTGGTAGGAAGAAGAAGTGATGGGACTAGTCTCTATGCTCTTCATTTTGCTGTTGGCTTTTTGTTTGTACTGACCGGTCATTGTGCGGGTACCGGCCTCCGCTTTTTTTTTTTTGAAACCTGTACCTGTATAAAATTTTGACAGTATTGAATAAAATGATTCTTTTTGTTTGTACAAATTTCTGTCTGTATTTGAGAATGCATTTACTCTTCGTTTTTGTACGAGTTTCTTTGTATGTTATTGCAGTGAGCTTGTGGTATGTTCTTTGAGCGTTATTTTTACCAATGTAGCTATACCATGTTGCCCCTATACCATAAGCTCGTTGCAATATTTTAAACTTTGAGGGGACTTGTACTATTATTTTCTGGAGAATAATTATTCCATACTTGTAGGAATATTATTCTGCTCAAAAAATAGAGTACAGCTCGTTTCATATGAGTTTTCACGCTCCACCCTTTGGAGATATCACTTTTTCTTTTGCATATATACATTCTTACAAAATGAATTCTTCTATGTGGTAAAGCGGGCCTCCGAAGGGCACTTTGACTTTTTTGAGGAAGTGTATTTTCAAGAAAAGATGAACAAATCTTCCTTTGAAAGCTAAAGTGTGCCCTTAAAGAGGGCTTCCTCCCTTTTTTTTTATATTGACAAAGTTTCGGGGAACAATTTTTCTATTTCAAGAAGACTTGTACTCTTCCTTTTAGAGAACAACTCATCCATTTGAAAGAAGTTTGCATTTATACTTTATAGGATAATATTTACGTTTCAAGAAAGTATTTTTCTAGCTTAGTAAAATGCACATCATATTGGTGGAGTCTTCTCTTTCTTTCTTCTTCTTTTTTTTATTGCAAAGTTTTTGCACTCCTCTTTTTCTTTTTTTCGAAAAAAGTCACTTTTGCTTTGGCTAGTGAGTTTCACTTCATAGTGCAGTGGGCCTTTCGAAAAGAAAAAGGGGTTTCAACCTGCTTGAGCCTCTGATGAGAGTTTTTGATTGTGCCTCTGGGAAGAGGTCTTTTTGTTTGATTGTACCTCTAGGAAGAGGTCTTTTTGTTTGATTGTGCCTTTGGGAAGTGGTCTTTTTGTTTCTGCCTCTTGGGAGAGGCTTTTATCTTTTCCCTGTTCGCTGGGAAGCGGGCCTCCGAAGAGGGCTTTTCACATTTCGACTCTTGCGAAGTTTTATTTCAGATCACGGTGAAATGTGTGCCTCTGAGTAAGGTTTTTTCCTGGAAGTTCGGAGCTTCTTTCTCTTAGTTGGATGGATTCACGAGGGTGTACCAACGATCAGTCGGCAACTTTATGTCGAGAAAAAACTCTCTTTTTCTGGCGAGGCCCGCTCGAGGTCTTTTAGCATCTCAACTATGGTGAAATGGGCCTCCGAAGAGGGATTTTCACATTCTAGCACTTGTGAAGTTTTATTTTAGATCTCGGTGGAATGCGTGCCTCCGAGTCTACCTGGAAGTTTCTTTCTCATGGTTAGCCGGATTCACGGGGCGGACGCAAGTTACTTGGACGCTTATTTGCACAGATTGTCTCAGCTAGTGAACAAGCGCCTTGCCCTCCACTTGAGAGGGTGCCTCCAATCATCGTATGGATTCACGGGGCAGACGCAAGTTACTTGGACGCTTGTCTGCACAAACTGTCTCAGCTAGTAAACGAGCGACTTGCCATCCAGTTGGGAAGGTGCTCCCGGTCATTCCATACCAATCTTTTTTGTTAAGAAAGTCCTCTGGCATGCCCCGTTTGAGGTCTTTATCCTCCGAAGAGTTGTGCCTCCGAAGAGGGCTTGTGCCTCCGAAAAGCGCTTTTGCTGTTTGATGCTTGCTCGCCCATGTCTCTTTGCCATCTATTCATGTCGGCGATCCCCATTACCTTTTCCAAATATCATCCCTTTTTAGTTGCCAACAATTTTCCTTATCCAAAGAAATATACTTCATAGTTAAGCGAGTTGGTGGTGGTAGACACATTTAGTGAAATAATCAACAGCAACGATAGCATATTTAATCCCCGATTTGGCAGTCGGCAAAGGCGCAATAAGATCTATTCCCCAGATGGCAAACGACCATGGACTGACCATTTGTGTTAGCTCAGTGGAAGGTAATCTAGAATTTTGGCAAAGTTCTGGCATTTATCACACTTTCGGGAATAGTCAGCAGCATCTCGATTAATCTCTGGCCAAAAATATCCATAACGGAGAATTTTCTTTGCTAAAGTTTGACCTCCTGTATGATCTCCACAATCCCCTCCGTGTACTTCAGTTAGAATTGTCTTGGCTTCTTCTTTAGTCACACAGCGGAGTAGTGGCATTGAAAATCCCCGTCTGTACAATCGACCATCCAGGATCATATATCTAAAGGCTTTCCTTAACAGCTTCTGTCGTTCTTTTGAACTTTCTGGCAAAGAACCATTGAGAAAATATTCAAATATCGGAGTCATCCATGATTCTTGCTCTTGGGATAAATTCATAATCCAATCAATATCCGTTTCATCTACGCTCGGAGCTGACAAGACTTCGACGGGAACTAATCCCAATAGTTGAGCTTCACCAGTACTTGAATACTTTGCGAGAGAATCCGCCTTCATGTTCTCTTCTCGGGGTAGATGGCTTATTGAATAACGGTCAAAATCTTCAAGAAGCTCCCAGGCTTTTGATAAATAGGCAGGTAGATTCCCTCCTTTAGCTTGAAATTCCTTCTTGACTTGGCAGACAATAAGCTGAGAATCACTAAAGATCTGCAATGCCTTGATGTTTAGTTCTTTAGCGATCCTTAAACCAGCGATGAGAGCTTCATATTCTGCTTCATTATTTGTCGAAGGAAATTCTAGTCTCAGTGCATAACATAGCGATCGCCCTTCTGGGGTTTCAAGGACTACCCCTGCTCCAGAACAGTAATCATTCCTTGCGCCATCGACATACAATTTCCATTGGATTGGGATGTTATCAGTCGCTTCTTCCTCACTATCACCTTTATCCGTATATTCAGCGATGAAATCTGCTAAAGCTTGTCCATTGATTGCTTTTCGGGGATGATAAGTGATGTCATATTGGCTGAGTTCAATATTCCATTTCAAAAGACGGCCCGAAGTCTCAGGACGGAATAGGACTTGCTTTAGAGGTTGATCAGTGAGGACTTTGATGGGACGAGCTTGGAAATACGGCCTCAATTTTCTTGATGCGATCAACAAACAATAGGCGAGCTTTTCCAACCTTGAATAGTTCATCTCTGCCCCAGCGAATCTTTTGCCGATATAATAGACTGGGCGTTGAATCCTTGCGTCTTCTCGTACCAATGTTGCACTGAGAGCATGAGATGAAATTGCCAAATATATGAAGAGATCTTCACCATTGTCGGGCTTTGAAAGTATCGGAGGCACTTCCATATGGCGAACCAACTCATCAAATGCTTTCTGACATTTAGGAGTCCACTCAAAGTTTTTTCTTCCTTTCTTCAGAGCATCAAAGAATGGAATGCATTTGTCAGTAGCTATTGAAATGAACCGACTCAAGGCAACAACCTTTCCATTGAGACTTTGCAATTCCTTCTTCGTTCTAGGAGCTTTGACCTCTCTCAGGGGAGTGATCTAAGCAGGATTAGCTTCAATGCCCCTAGCGCTCACAATGAAACCCAAAAACTATCTGGACTCGACTCCAAATGAACATTTCAAGGGATTAAGCTTCATTCTGTACTTTCGGAGTACTGCGAACATCTCTGCCAAGTGATCCATGTGGTCCACTGCTTTCTTAGACTTCACTAGCATATCATCAACATAAACTTCCATTGTCTTGCTAATCTGCTATTTAAACATGGCATTAACAAGCCTTTGTAAGTTTCCACTGCATTCTTGAGTCCGAAAGGCATGACCTTGTAGCAGTAGAGTCCAACAACTGTGATGAAGCTTGTGTCCTCTTGATCTGGGTCATGCATCATAATCTGGTTATATCCGGATTATGCATCCATAAAAGATAACAATTCATGCCCCGCCGTCCCATCCACCAACTAATCGATCCTGGGCAGCGGGAAGCAGTCTTTGGGGCAGGCTTTGTTCAAATCTGAAAAGTCAATGTATACTCTCCATTTTCCGTTAGCTTTTTTAACCAGCACTGGATTTGATACCCAATTTGGATAAGTAGATTCCCTGATGAAAACGTTCTCCATGAGCCGATCCACTTCTTCCTTTAACGTTGTCGTCCTCTCAGGACCCTGAGTTCTTCTTTTCTGTTTCACGGGTGTAAACTTTGGATCAATGTTCAGAGTGTGTACTGCAATCTCAGTGGTTATTCCACACATGTCAGCATGAGTCCAAGCGAATACATCCAAATTTGCCTTCAAAAATGTAATCAGAACATTCTGAACTGTTGTGTTGAGTTGTGAACCCACATTTAGCACTTTGTTTGGGTCCTTTGGGTCAACGGGTACCGGCACTGTTACCTCTACCGGTACTACCCTATTCTCCCTGCACTGGCTTTCCTTGGATCCATCTCTCTTCGTGCGCCACTATATTCACCAGTGCATGGTCCACCCTGTAATTGCTACAAGGTTGGTTCTTTGATGCGGACTAGAGCCGCCGCACCTTTTCCCGTTTCTCTTTTCCTTGATTCACGCAACTATGTAAGATAACATTCTCGCCCCGCATCTTGGTCTCCTTTAATCACACCAACTCCATTATCTATGGGGAATTTTATAGTCAGACACCATGGGGCAAGAACAGCTTTGAATGCAACAAGAGTTGGTCGGCCTAAAAAGGCATTGTAGGCAGAGAATTCTTCAACAATTATAAAGGTTTGCTTTCGAGCCACCTTCCTCAGCCCTTTTCCAAGTTCTACAAACAAATCTATGGTCCCAATCGGCTGTTTGGGTTCCCCAGCAAACCCAGCAATCTTAAGTGATGAAGCTTGAACGTCAGCCATTGGAATTTTCATCTGATCAAAAGTCTTCTTGAAGAGAATGTTACATGAAGCTCCACAGTCAACTAGAACTCTTCTCACAGTAGCCGGCCCAATACCAGCGGATATGACCAAAGGATCTATGGTAGGAGCCTCGATACCCAAAGAATCTCTGGCACTGAATACAATATCATCAGTGGAAGTATTTTGTTGCTTTAAAGGTGCATCATTTTCTAATACGAAAACATTCTCTTCAGCCGGTACATGCCTCAAGGCCCGGGCAAACCTTTCCATCTCGCTCCAGATTTTGCCTGCTGGGTGAGGCCCTCCAGTTATTATATTGATGACAGGTCTTTCCGACTCATGTTCTACGGCCTTCTCACTTGAGCCAGGACGGTGAGCGGGAACTTGTTGTCCTTGAGTCGACGAGGCTGGGGCATTTCTATTCCTTTTCACATACTATTGGAGCTTGTTCTTTTTCAAGAGTTGTTCAATTACCTCTTTCAAATGACGGCATTCGTTGGTGTCATGGCCGGGTTGGTTGTGGAACCAGCAGAACCTTCCAGTTTTTTCCATCTTACTTCCAACTCTCAGTTTAGGTGGTGTCAGATAATTGACATCATCCTTGGTCGCAAAGAAGATGTTCTCAGGGGTATCAGTCAAGGGTGTGAAATTGAAAGGACGGCCTTTCTTAGCATCTCCCTGTTTCTTTCCACCATCATTTCCACTTTTTTGAGTGTTAGGTTCTTTCTTGTTCGAAGCAGCACCATTGTTCCCGGCTTTTGCTGATACCACCTTAGCCGTTGTTTGGAGGCTCTCCAAGCGCATGAATTCAACCGCTTTCTTGTAGAATTTGTCAAGCGAGTTTGGTTCTTTCATTTTCAACCATTTTCCAAATTCGCTTGATTTGTCAATCGCCCTCATCAGATATGTCAAGATCAAGCATGGCTCAGCGTTATCTACCTCAGCCAAAGATATGTTAAAACGATTCAAGAATGATCTGATGGATTCTCCCAGATTTTTCTCTAGACTTGACAGCGACATTATATCTTTTGCCTTCGAAGCATATGACCGAAATTGCTCCTTGAATTTCCGGGTCAGGTCAGAAAATTGATCTATGGATCGGACCGGCAACTTGGTGAACCAAAGTAAGGCCACTCCCTCCAAATACACCGGGAAATATCGGCACTTGATCTCGTCGGATGCCCTGGCACCCGTCATATGCCAGTCATATTTATACAGAAACTTATTAGGATCGCTTGTCCCTTTGTATGCCGGAATAGTAGGAGGAACGAATTTTCTTGGGAATTCTGCCTTCAAGATTTTCTCAGTAAACGGAGTTTTGCTTGGAGCAAAACACCATTCTTTCTCATCTTCATCCCTTTGCATACTTTCCTTCATGATCTGACGAACCCTGCCTGAGAGGTACTCTTCATCATCTAAAGGCTCTAGAGGGAAAACATCAGCCATTCTCTCTGAATTCTGTCTTGACAACCGTTCACGGAGGGTCGGCTGTGGCCCTGATCCTCCAACCTGGGGAGGTGTCTTCTCCACAGGGTTTGCGGCTCTTCGAGAGACGTTCCCTCCTTCAACATCCTGAACTCCCGCAGTAGGGTTTTTATCATTATTAACCGGTTGCTGTTTAGCCTCAAGCAAATCATTCAACTTACTAAAGATCAAGGCGTTCCGGGCATTCTGAGCCTCCAACTGTGCATTCTGGGCATTCAATTGCTAATTCAATCCCAAAACTACGGCGTCCAATTCTGCTCGCGTAACTCCAACAGTAGGAGCTGCTTGACTTGAAGGAGGAGAGGTAGCGGTATTCTCTAGAACATTATCGGATCTCACAGAACTTCACTTTCTTCCTGGAGCCATTATTTCAGATAAACTTCTTGTTTTTAAAGAAATCCTTTCAACAACTTTTCGAGAAGCAATGATGAGAACAACCTGAGTTCATTTCTCAGTGAAAGCACCAAAAATGTTAACGCGAAACTCAGACGCTAATACCTCAGTGTAAGTGTAGTGGATGTGAAAGCACCACCCGTTAATACGGGAATCAGAGAGAAACAGTAATTCACAAAAAATGCAGTAAAGAACACAGAGTTTATAGTGGTTCGGCCTATAATCAAGCCTACGTCCACTTCAATCCTTTCTTATTGCTGATTTGATTACAACTTGTTACAATCTCTTTCAAGTACAATTTACTTCAAAAGGCAAGTAGCTAGAAAAACTTCAATGCGAGAAAGTTCTTCGAATTCATGATTGAATGCCTTGAATTTCTGTTTGAAGTTGATCTAAGCGTCTTGTGTGTGCTTGGAATGTTGGAGTGTAGATTGGCTTGAAGATAGCCGAGTCTCGTTGCCTTGAAGAAAATGATCCAAAAAGTCCCTTCCACGTTGGAGTTAATGCTCTATTTATAGAGGAGCTTTCATGGGTCTTAAGTCATTTACGACTTAAAGTGAGTCGTAAGCCGTGAGTTACGGTATAGGATAAGTCGGGGGTCGTTGGCGGGTTAAGGAATCAAGAGTTATGACTTAGCTGGCTCGCTTATGTCCTTTAGTACTAACTGATAGGTACTAGCGACTTAAGGAAAGCGGCACGGTGAAAACCTCTAAGTACAAGGTCGTTACCGACTTAAGCTAGGTTATAGGCCGACCGCGACTTAGGGATATGTCATAAGTCGCGTTTCCGGGATAAGGCTTAACTGGGTTGTTGTGTCTACTGAGTACAAGTCCTGAGTCGCGAACGAGTTAACAGGCACCGGTTTAAGTAACACAACATTGGATTTGCCTTTGTGCTTAGGTCTTGAGCGACCTAGCATAAGTTGTAAGTCGGTCGTGGCTTAGGTGAAGTAGCTTTGGGCTTTTTGTGTCTTGAGTCGTTAGGTTGGCTATCTCTTGAGTCGTTTGCCCCCCTTAAACTGTTAAGTCGTCCAACCTCTTGACTCGCTGAGTTGCGTCATTGCTTAAGTCGCTAAGTTGATAACTCGATGAGTCGCTTATCCTTTGAGTCGCTGTCTCCCTTGAGTTGTTGAGTTGGTATCTACCTTAAGGTATTGAGTCGGTAACCCTTCAAGGCAATTGAGTCGGTCTATTCTCTTAGTGCAGTTAAGTCGGCAAGCTGTTAGGTCGGCATCCTTTTAAGTCGCTGAGTCTCCTTAAGTCGTGAGCCTTTTTGAGTAGTTGAACATAGGAGTTAACAATGTGAAACCCTTTTTGCCCATAAAATGGCATTTGAATTTCAATGCAATAGGGAGTCGGATTCCGGTAGGTTATCCTAAACCCGCATCGAATCGTAATGGTAAATCTTTGTGATTGATAAATTTACTTTATCTGTGAATCTGTACATGAAGATAAGCGTTATGGGTTATACCGCTTATCAATATTGATATGATTGAATCTGTGATGATTGATGTTGTGCACTATTGTGTAAAACCCTCTGGACTACACTTATACACATACAAATATGGATTGCAAGTGGAAATTTGTTAAGTCACAAATTTGAGAAAATAATTCTTAAATCGAATTTTGAAACTCAAGTAGTTCTGGAAATGGAATTGAGTTAAATATAAAAAGCTTTTGAAAAGGGATGTCAAAAATAAAAGTTATTCTCAATTACTTGGTTGAGTTTTTAAATTTGAATAATTTGATTCAAATTGGAATTCAATATCTGAAATTGAATTCTATATTTGGTATTTATAATTTAAAAATGGTATACAAGTTTATATGGGTTTTAAACCATTTTTAAAAGTGTTGTTTTGGGAATTTGGATTTTAACCTAAAGATTCTAACTTGTATAAATGTGATCGGATTTTTCCGAGATGAAAACTATTTGTTTTCAAATAATAGAAGCTTTTATATAAGGAATGAATTTCCAATTCGTGTTAAAGAGATTTCAATTTGGAATGAAATGGGTCTCCAAGTTATGAATGAATCTTTGGAAACGGGTTTTGAAAGCTATAAATTAAATCTTTTATTTGAAGATTGAATGAGTTAATCAAATTGAAAAGGAAATTGTTTTGATATCCATAAATGGATCTTTGTGAAACTGGGTGAACTTTGTGAATTAAGTCTTTTTGTTTAAAGATTTGTAAATGGTAATATGTTTAAAACCATTTGAATGAAAGGTTTTTAACCTTTCTATAAAAGATTTGAAAGGGGAAATGTTTTGAAATGAATGAATCTATGTGAGAGATTGGTGAATTTTATGGAATAAATCTTTTTTTTCAAGATTTTGGAAATGGCAATCTGTTTAAACCATTTGAAAGAAAGGTTTTGGATAATAAGTTGTGACTTAACTGAGATCCCATTATCCATATGGTTTTTAAATATTGCGCTTACTATTCGGTTTAGTCGGGAGAGGAACTTTGTATCATATAACCCATTCCGAATAGTGATACGACGAAATGGATAGCATTCGAAGTTGGTGGTGAAGACCGGATGTCTTCGAGAACTATAGGATAACCTATCGAATGACTCTGCACTGAGTAGCTACGGTATAGAGATCTCCATATGTGATGGGGAGTCCAATCGAGATTGGAATTACCCGGATTGCAAGGGCTTCTTTGGAAGTGCCTTCGGTTTTGTTCGAACCCGGAACAGACTTGTGTGGATGTGTGTCTGAAGTTACACTTTGAGATGTAAAGCAGGTTTCTATCAAATACATTTCTGTTTAGTAGCGGAGATTTATTCTCTTAGCTTAACACCCTTCTCTAAGACGTACATGCTTAGAGGCTATATAGTTGATGGTTACTAGTGATACACTCCTAATTTGGTAATGTGACATACGTAGTGCTGCTGATAATTTTTTGATCGAAGAATGGCTTTGTGAAAAAGCATAGCTTTGTGGATGAGACTTCGTCGAGCCTAACAACCCGGTAATGGTCGAAACAGGAATGTTGAGGCAAGGTTTTTAGGGTTCGCACCCCTTGGGTATGTCCATTTTCTTCTGGATAAGAGGTGGTACCATGGTATGGAGCCCAGATGTTTAACCTATGTAGTTACTGCAATCTCATTACCGTGTGGTTGTTGCTTTGTTGCTTGAGAGCCCTCGGATAAAGGTCGGTATTGACAGGGAATGGCATACTTGTGTGGTAGCTACCTATGTTATATGTAACGACCCAGAATTTCTGTCATTTGAAATTCTTATATTTAATTGATTTTTAAATATTAACAAGTAAAATTTGTAAGTCAAATTAATTTTATTTTGAATATCTAGATTTAATTAATTCAATATTTGAAATTATAGAAACAATTGGAAATCGGTTTTAATGTGATTAAATATGATTTATAAAGTTGAATTAAATCATATTGGACTTAGAATGATGTTATAGAACTTTTAAAATTGAATTAAAAGTTAATTTGTGGAAACTGAATATTTTAATATTTAATTGACGAGTAAAAATAGCCATTTTTCAAACATTCCCGTAATGTTATATTATTGTATGGTTTCAAATTTCGTGTCAATTTGATTTAGGGTTTGTCCGGGGCAAGCTAAAACGCACTGAAATCGATTGAGTGAATTTTAAATTTAAATATTCGATTCGAAAACTTATCTTCCAAATTCGATCGAATTGGCTCTCGGTATATATTCCATTGCATTCAGAATGGGGGTAAAACATTATAAACGCTAGGCGGCACGTTTCGTTTGGAGTTCGGAAAATTTCAGGGTGAATAGTGTTACGAGAATTTTCTATATAAGGACCTCACATCTACTATTTTGCAAAACCCTATTCAATGAAACCCTAGCCGCCACATACGTATTCAATGGCCAGAATTTTCGATCCTTTCTTCCTCTGATTTCTTCAAATCAGTGCAATATTTCAACAAACATTCAACTACAAAATTATAGAGCATCGCGAGAGCTTCGATATGAATGGCTACGATCGATTTTGAGTGAGTGGATTCGCCAGAATCTTGCGATGAAGGCGGTGCGTTCGTGGGTCATAATCACGGCATAGGGATAGCCGAGCTTCATGGTGTTGCGACCGAAGGTGGAGACGTGATGGAGCTTTGAAGTGGTGGTGTTCGATCGGGTTCACGGCGATCGTGGGTAGGGATTTGGGTCGGTCAACGTTCGAAGTGGTGGGTTTTGTTTCGTCTGTATGAACCTGGGAGAGAAGATGAAGTTCGCGGCCATGATTTGTTGAACAGAAACGAACGGCCCAGATTGCAGTAGGTTATAAAAATATAAATAAAAAGTAAATTTATTTATAAATTAATTCGTATAATGTTTAAAACGTCATAACTTGTTCATACAAGGTCGGAACTTGACGAAATGACTTGCGTTGGAATCGTATTGTCGAATACTATGCGATGGAGCTGGATTGGAGTTGATTTGAGGTAGCAAAATTTTTGGGGATAATTGAACGCACGTTTAATTTTATTCGAAATAAAACTTTGAAACTATTATTGGAAACAAGGTGAGAACTTCCCACTCAATCGAATCCGTTTCGATTTAAATTTTATATAGTTAAATTTAAAATTGCTTGATTGCATGTTTGGATGATAAAGTGTTATCTATTGTTTTGAAATAAACCCTATACGCCGTATATTAAGCGGATGTTATTTATTAAACATATATACCGCGATATTCCATCTTGAAGTGGAATTGATATTATATATGTACTTGGAGTTGATTTTCCCGCATTATATAGTGGATGAGTCCCTATTGCGCCGCATAATAGCGGATAATATTTTATACAAAACTATGTACCACGATATTCCGTATTAAAATAGGATTGGTATTGTGCTAACATCTATGGGCGCAGGGAAACAGGTTGGAGGGATCCAACTAGATTGCTCAACAGTATTGATTTATTTACAAATATTTGCGATATATTCTGTTATCATATTGATATATGATGTTTGGATGCCGTGATTGTTATATTTTGTGCTGTTGCAGCATTGGGCCTATTTTGAAAAATTAAAAGTGTTAAGTGATGATTTTCAAATTTGAAAGGATTTTAAAGTGATTGTTACGCCCCACCTCTATACCCACTCTAGCCAAGGAAACTACGGTGTAATGCCGTGAACAAGCGCGGAGAATAAGGCAGTTGAGGAGCGACCATCCGTGTAATTGCTTTGTGCGAGCAACGATATGTCAGATAGTACAACATGCATTTGGTTTCAGGAGGAAATCCGACATACCGATACAAACTCAAAGCAACTACACAGTGGCTATATATATTGATCAGAAACAAGTATAGAAATAAACATAACACAAATCAGTCACAGACGTCCATATCACAAAGGCGGAAATAGATATGAATATATAACACATGAAAGTGTGTATCAGAGTAGTGGTCAAACTAGATCCAAAATATTCCAAAACAATAGCTATAAGTGCTAGACAAAAGAATGTGGATACGTCAATGAGTCTATATCTCAAATGTGTACAATAAAAACTACTAATCTAAGTAGTTAGCCAAATGTTAGGGTGATAATCCCAGATGTGAAGTCAAGCAGAAGCACCTGTAACATCTCGGTCTGACCCGAGTATTATTTAATTAGAAAATAATAAACGGATGAGTCTAGCCATAAATATCAGATGAAATGATATGGAATAAGAGATATGACAAAATAGTATAATATAACCAAAATGCCATACAGTGATAAGTATGCAATTGAAAATCGATTAGGGATTAATCAATATCACAAGAATCTTCTCAAAGATCAAAAGGAATGTCATACACTTTATTTATATTCACCAAACCCTAAATATTGACAATAATATCAATGCCAATCACAAAAGTTAATGACACACAAATTCGCCAATGCACAAATATTGATAAGACTTATCAATGTAAATCACGAAAATTGGTGAAACACAAAATTATAGAAATCATCAATGGAAACTGATGTGCACATAAATGTGCATATTTTTACCGCCATATTTAATCTATTTGAATTAAATAAATGATCATATCGGGTATTTTAACTTGTTTAAACCAAAAATTCAAATTATTCCAAATTGTCACATATCTTCATATATGGGCAAAACGGTCATTTATGTGCATACATTTCTTTGAGAAAAATTAATTGAAAATTTGTATATTTTTTTTTGGGAATTTGAACTCAAATAGAAGTGGTTTCATGAAGATGTGCATGCTTAAAATTAATACAAAGGAATGAAGATGGAAATAATTCAAAGTGAAGAACATGGAGGACCCCACCTACCCACCTACCTTAATGTACAAATTAAAGGCTAATGCATATGCTTTAGGAGTTAATGGCTTCATGTGCACTTAATGGGGGATTAAGACATGTTAATGATTACTTGGCCTCCACACTTCCTAAGGGGCATTTTGGGTACTCCCCAAAAATATGCATTAGGGTTTCTAACTTGTATAAATACCCCTTATGTTTCATGTAGCCATCTTCCTCTTAGTTAGTTAGTTTTAGTTTAGAAAAGAAATCAAATCTTTCTTTCTTTCCATGGCTACTTAGCCATTTCTTCTCTTATGTAATTCTTTTTTTATGCAATGTTAATTATTTTTTCTTTTTAATTACATGTTCATTTCCTTTTATGCAAGTAGTGTAGATTTTCCTTTATGCAATTAGAATAGTTGTCTTTTCCATTAGCTTTCATTTTCCTTTTTTACTTTCATGCTGCTTTCTACATTTGTTGATTTGATAACAAATATGGGAGCTTAATCCCTACAATTTAGGGGTAATGAAGCTCTCTAGTATGTAGATGCAACATTTTGATATTTATACTCTCCTTTTGTGATTTAATGGAAACACTTGAAGTGGTTTAATGATGTTGTTTAGCTTTGAATTTGATAGTCTATGTTGTTCATAACAAATAGGCTATGCTTAAACAAACATAACACAAATTGCCTCTTCATCTAAATATGATTATGGCAAAGAAGTGAATGTTGAAATTGAATTTTGATAGCCTATATTTCTAAACAATAGTTAATAGGCTATGCTTAAAATAGATTTTTATTTCAACTTTGTTGTCATATTTCATGAGAGTTAAATGTGTATTAGTGGTTGTGTTATAGTTTGATGGTTTATATTGAGCTAATTAATAGCACAAATATACCATACTTATGATAAGTACATCAACTAATTCACTTATGACAAGAAAAGAGAGATCATAACTTCATTTTGTTGATTTATATGACCTAGAGAGTGGATTTATCTCTAAATTATTCTTTTAACTCTCATATTTTTATCATTTTCTTTTACTAGTTTTTGTTAGTTTCTTACATTTCTAGCTATTCACTCTCAACTTCGGTATAATTTGATTGAATAGAATTTTAAAATCATAAATTCCCTATGGATCGACCCGTATTCGCCGCGTGCTACATTCGTACACTGTGTGCTTGCGGTTATTTTTATTTCAAAATTCGTTCGACGGTCTTCTAACTCGATAGAACTTCCGTCGACGAACAGAAACCCAGAAATCACAAAAAGGGGGAGGCCTATCGCAAAACGGGAGCATGAAAACTCACCAACACGTGTATCACAAAAGTGGAACGCTATTCCATGGTTGCTAACCATTAATTTTGAGCCGAAGCTCCACAAAGCGGCCCGAAGACCATGGGTCGCTACCCCACCAAATTGAGCCGAAGCTCCAAAGAAACGGGGTTTAGTCTCCCTCGTAGACAAAGAGACATCGCACATTTGCTAGTCTAAATCACAAAAATGATCATGAACGATCATCAAGAAGCGTCAATTACAATAAGCTAGTAAATATATAAGCTTAGCTTCATGTCCCGTAACCACAAGCTTAACTTAAATATTTATGAACAAATTGTAGATCTCCACTTGAAAATTGTCACAAGAGATTCAATCGAACAAGTCCAAGAATTACCCGGCGAAATAAACGCTACCGTTTCATACCACTTGTTTTACTAAGCCTTAATTAGATTTCTCGTACGAGTGAGGTAAAGGTTTATATATACTAGTAGATTGGAAAACGGTTTAAGAAACAAGTTTTGTAGTAAAATAGGGTTGAAATCGTTTTGATGAAGTAGTTTTGATTTTTACTGCTAGGATTGAAACCTTCATATTTTTAAAATGACAAATCACAAAAATGATTGTAGAAACAATAAGTCACAAAAATTCACATACGAAGACGGGAATAAAATCTAAAGAATTCGATTCCAAATCCATCAAAGTGGAAATACCCTTGCGACTTAACAGCAACGACTTACGACTTAACACAAGTCAACACAAGAAATCAGCGGCTCAATGCATGCGACTCCACGACATACGACCTAAGAGATCAGCGACTTAAGAAATAACATGCGGCCTAACAGAGCAACTTAACATGGCACGACTTATGGAATGGCGCGACCTACAGCATGGTGCGACCTAAGTTGTTGCGACTTAAATGCAGGTGCGACCCAAGGTATGGCGCGACCTATAGCATGTGCAACCTAACAGGAAGAGCGACTTAAGGAGTAGAGCCTGAGCGACCTAAGTGGTTGCGACCTAAGGGGTGCGACATATATGTAAGTGCGACCTAAGTTGGTGCGAGCAAGCCGAGCGACCTAAATGGTCAGCGACCTAAGGCAGGCCACCACACAGCAAGGCGAGCGACCTAACGTGGCTCGACCTAAGTTGGTTGCGACCTAAGGTATGGCGCGACCCATAACAGGTGCGACCTAACAGTGCAAGCAGGCCGAGCGACCTAAGTGGTGCGAACTAAGGGTTGCGACCTAAGGGGTGGAACGACCTAAGCATGGCGCGACCTAAGTTTGGCGCGACCTAAGTTGTGAAAGAAGGCCGAGCGACTTAAGATGGAACGACCTAAGCATGGCGCGACCTATGTTGGTGCGACCTAACTACAAGTCGAGAGATACGTATGCAGGCCGAACGACCTAAGCAACAGAAATGCAAAAACTCTCTCAATTTGCAACCGATCGAGCATGGACGCTAGGGGATTACGCCCATCGGCTACCTGGTCCTATTGGCTCCTCGATGCATCACAAAATGTGTTCAAACATCAAAGTTAGGATTTTTAAAGACTTGAACCCAAAACACTAAAAATTGGGATTTTCACCAATTCAATCCAAACCAAGAGCAAATGCATATGAAAAAGTGTTAGGAATTCATACTCAACAATCAAAGATATTTATAGACAAAGATGTGAGACAAAAATCTCACCTTTACACAAAATCAATGAAGAAGAAGCTTGAAAGCAAAGAAAGAATCAACCACACTTCAATCTCAACACAAGAAGCTTGAATCAATGGCTTCTCTTTGAATTTGGAGTTAGATGTTGTATTTGCAAATGAACTAGGGCTTGGAGTTTTAATTTTCCATTCCTCCCTCCATTTTTGAGGAAGCTTGAGTGTTAGGAAATGGGAGTTAAGTTATGAAGGGAAGAGGGGGTTGAGCTAGAATTAATAGTTTAGGCTAATGGTCTAAACCAAATCCAAAGCCAAAGTGCAAAGGTGGCAAATTCCACTAACTCCAAACATATCAAAGTTTATACTCAAAAAGATCGCAAATGGTGTTTTGGACCCAATGGAAGTAGTCCCGAGTCCTAATTCTACCGTATGTAAGAAGTAAATTTTTGGACTAAAATCTGACTAACGATAAAATATTAAAATGAAATATTTAAATATTCAATCGCAAAATATGCGGGTTGTTACAGACTTCCCTCCTTAAAGAAATTGCATCCTTGCAATATTTAAGAAGAAAATATAAGGTAACAACCACGAAAGCATATCAACACAAAAGAAATTTGAAACAAGAAATTCACCTCAAAGAGCACGGGAAATGTTTGCGTGAAAAATGGCCACAAACACCCAAAGTCGTATGAGTTGGTTGATTTTATGTTGTATTTAGTGATTTGGATGATTTATGCAAATATATGAAAAACAGGGACTAAATTGTAAAAGACACACAGATTTATAGTGGTTCGGCAAGAACGTGCCTACGTCCACTTTATATGTTATTCTCCTTTTTTCCTTCAGATTACAAGTACAAAGCTTTGATTACAAGTATCTAAAGTTGTTTGAGAGTTCCTTCCAGGCTTGAGCTCTCAAACTTGTCTGCCATTGTTGTACCCCTGCCCCTCTATTTATAGAGTGAGGTAGGGGGCAGGGGTCTTGGAAGTGTATAGCTGCTGGTGGGCCCGGGCTGGAGCAATCTGGACTGGCAATCTTCTGGTTCGGCGAAGCCTTGGTTCGGCCGTGCTGAGGTTGGACCGGTGGTAGCCTCGTCCGGCTATGGTGGTCCGGTGATGGGTTGAATGGTGGTTCGGTGGTTGCCTGGTTCGGTTGATGGTGAGTTCTCGTGGTTGGTTCGGCATGGGGCAGCAGGGAGTTGGTTCGGTAGCTTATGCCGGATGAACTTGTGCATGTGAATGCCGAATGGGACTGTATGCCTGCATAGCCGAATGAACATTAGGGTATAAGGCCGAATGGACTTTGCATTTGGATCTTGAGTGGAACTCTGGACTTAGGTACGCTTGATGGTTGCTTCTTCTTAGCTCGATCGTGGTGGAGACGCGTTCAACATTGATATTCCAGTTTTGACCAAAAAATGGGATAACACTTTGCCCCCCAAAATATGCCTTGTGGTAGGAAGGCGTGTTTTGTAATGCCATGAGCTGGATGAGCTGGATGTTCATATCCTGTTGACAACCTGTAAAGAGCTTGATATTTTATATGGCCCCAAATGACGACCGTTCGGGATCGAGCTATTCGGGATGAAGCGCGGCCGTTCATGGTCAAGCGCCTAACTTCAAATGACGACCGTTCGCGATCGAGTCATTCGAGGGAAAGTGCGACCCTGCGCGGTCAAGCGCGTAAATCCATGTGTCGATCGTTCGGGATCGAGTCATCTGCGGTGAAATGTGACCGTTCAAGGTCAAGCGCTCAACTTCAAATGACGACCGTTCGGGATCGAGTCATTCGAGGTAAAGTGCGACAGTGCGCGGTCAAGTGGTGGTCCTCAAATGACGACCGTACGCGATCAAGCCATTTGAGGTAAGGTGTAACAGTAAGTGATCAGGTGGCGGACCTCAAATGACGACCGTTCGCGATCGAGCCATTTGAGGTAAGGTGAGTTGTGCCGTTCGAGGCGAGTTGTGCCGTTCGGGGCGAGTTGTGACCGTTCGCGATCATGTGCCATTCGAGGCGATTTGTGACCGTTCGCGATCGGGTGCCGTTCGAGGCGAATTGTGACTGTTCGAAGTCGGGTGCCGTTCGAGGCGAATTGTGACTGTTCGAAGTCGGGTGCCGTTCGAGGCGAATTGTGACTGTTCGAAGTCGAGTGCCGTTCGAGGCGAATCGTGACTGTTCGAAGTCGGGTGCCGTTCGAGGCGAATGAGTGTGCCCGGGGGGGACTTAATATTATCAGTGTTGGAGTCATTGTTTGGGGGAATTTTTCGAATCAAAGGCTTTGGCAGTTCGTTGCCATGCAATAGGTGCTCGTGGACCGTTCGTGATCCAACGGGCATACAAGTAAATAATTTTTTCATAGAATTATTGTAAATGTTAAAGCAATAGTATCTTACAGCAGAAATGTCCAAACAGGAAGAATTCAAATGTTCAAATCGAAACAAAAGCAAAGCAAGGATGTCAAAGTGTAAGTTCCCACTCCGAAGCAGTCAATGATCATTCAGAGCATGCCTGGAGATCGTTCGCGATCTCGTACATGTGTAAATGATTTAATTGCGTTAGTGGAAGCTTACGACCTGTTCATCGTTATTTTAATCAAGCAATCAAGGGATAATCAAATGGTGCCCCGATCTAGGGTCACCTCTAGCTGACGTAGAGGGCGGTCGCTCTGGCTCCACCGCTGGAGTTCGCCTCCTCACATACTGAAGGAGCATACCGTTCCTGATATGCCCTTCTACCTCGTCCTTCAGATGCCTGCAATCATTAGTGTTATGACCATTCAATTCATGAAATACACAAAACTTATCTGATTTTCTTTCGTCAGAGGTTGGATCCCTTCGCATTGGTTTACGATACGGAACCTGCCCCTTGGTATCCTGATAAATCCGTTCCAAACTCTCATTCAGCTCTGAATGGGTGGTGAAGCGTGGTTCTCTTCGTAGCCACTTTGTCCTGTCATCATTATCCTCAGCCTTTCTTTTTCCTTTGCTAGTCTCCGCACCCTTTCCAGGTAGGTTTCCGTTCTTGATTGTGTAAACGTCATCTTCTTCCTCTCTTTCTGCACTAGCATCTTCCAAACGCAGAAACTTTTCAGCCTCATGATAGAACTCTCCCAGATTCATAGGCGGGTCCTTCGTTAATGAATTCTTGAACTCTATATTACCAGCTATTCCAGATACAGCCGCCATCATGACCATAGATGGATCTGGTCGATCCACTGATGCTGCCGCCGCATTAAATCGCGTTAGAAAGCTTCTCAAAGTCTCTCCAGTTTTTTGTTTCAAGGTTGCCAAAGTCATCACATTCTTGGGTCTCGCAATATGAACCCTGAATTGCCTCATGAATCTCTCAGTTAAATCTGCCCACATTCCTATGGAGCCGCTCTACAGTTGCCTAAACCATAACGCTGCAATGTCCGTCAAATACAGTGGAAAGCACCGGGCCATAACCTCCTCTGATGCCCCCAGCACTTCCATATGTCTCATATACTTCGTTAGATGGACCGTGGGGTCCGTTTTCCCGTTGTACATGTCCAATGATGGTAACTTGAATTCCGGTGGGTTCCTAGCCATCCTAATCGCAGAAGAAAAAGGACTCCTGTTTACATCTTCCAAGTCTCTGTTTACTAAACCGCCTCTCATAGCTCTTCTAACCATCTCTGCTAATCTGTCATTGTCTCCAAGCTGTAGTTCTCGTTCACTGCCTTCGACCTGCCCCCCAAGTCCGCGGGAGTTTTCATGTGTATGCCTCTCTGGCTGAACGTTCATTCCTCTATTGCTATCAAGTGGCTCGGATGCCCCCATCTCTCTTCCTGGGGTCGGATCAACATGCTCTGCGTGAGTGCCCCCTAGCTCTGGTGCTGTGCCAGATGGTCCTGCTCCGTTCTGAACTCCGGTTGCTCCTTGGATTTGTGCTCCAATTTGCCCAATTTGTTGAAGTAAGTTCTAGATCATCTCTTCTTGTCTTCTCATCATGGCCTCCATCTCATCCCTAGTGATGAAGATCGACGCTTGATTCCCTCCTGAGGAAGCCTCTTGACTTCCTTGGTGTTCACTTCTCTCTGGCCTTTGCCTTCTACTTGTTTGTCTCGTCATAACTCTTAGATCTGAACTCTTAGACTTTCAAATTCAACTTCTATCCGTTGTAGCGGGAGCTGGTTCTTCTCAGTGAAAGCACCAAAATGTTTGCGTGAAAAATGGCCGCAAACACCCAAAGTCGTATGAGTTGGTTGATTTTATGTTGTATTTAGTGATTTGGATGATTTATGCAAATATATGAAAAACAGGGACTAAATTGTAAAAGACACACAGATTTATAGTGGTTCGGCAAGAACGTGCCTACGTCCACTTTATATGTTATTCTCCTTTTTTCCTTCAGATTACAAGTACAAAGCTTTGATTACAAGTATCTAAAGTTGTTTGAGAGTTCCTTCCAGGCTTGAGCTCTCAAACTTGTCTGCCATTGTTGTACCCCTGCCCCTCTATTTATAGAGTGAGGTAGGGGGCAGGGGTCTTGGAAGTGTATAGCTGCTGGTGGGCCCGGGCTGGAGCAATCTGGACTGGCAATCTTCTGGTTCGGCGAAGCCTTGGTTCGGCCGTGCTGAGGTTGGACCGGTGGTAGCCTCGTCCGGCTATGGTGGTCCGGTGATGGGTTGAATGGTGGTTCGGTGGTTGCCTGGTTCGGTTGATGGTGAGTTCTCGTGGTTGGTTCGGCATGGGGCAGCAGGGAGTTGGTTCGGTAGCTTATGCCGGATGAACTTGTGCATGTGAATGCCGAATGGGACTGTATGCCTGCATAGCCGAATGAACATTAGGGTATAAGGCCGAATGGACTTTGCATTTGGATCTTGAGTGGAACTCTGGACTTAGGTACGCTTGATGGTTGCTTCTTCTTAGCTCGATCGTGGTGGAGACGCGTTCAACATTGATATTCCAGTTTTGACCAAAAAATGGGATAACACTTTGCCCCCCAAAATATGCCTTGTGGTAGGAAGGCGTGTTTTGTAATGCCATGAGCTGGATGAGCTGGATGTTCATATCCTGTTGACAACCTGTAAAGAGCTTGATATTTTATATGGCCCCAAATGACGACCGTTCGGGATCGAGCTATTCGGGATGAAGCGCGGCCGTTCATGGTCAAGCGCCTAACTTCAAATGACGACCGTTCGCGATCGAGTCATTCGAGGGAAAGTGCGACCCTGCGCGGTCAAGCGCGTAAATCCATGTGTCGATCGTTCGGGATCGAGTCATCTGCGGTGAAATGTGACCGTTCAAGGTCAAGCGCTCAACTTCAAATGACGACCGTTCGGGATCGAGTCATTCGAGGTAAAGTGCGACAGTGCGCGGTCAAGTGGTGGTCCTCAAATGACGACCGTACGCGATCAAGCCATTTGAGGTAAGGTGTAACAGTCAGTGATCAGGTGGCGGACCTCAAATGACGACCGTTCGCGATCGAGCCATTTGAGGTAAGGTGAGTTGTGCCGTTCGAGGCGAGTTGTGCCGTTCGGGGCGAGTTGTGACCGTTCGCGATCATGTGCCATTCGAGGCGATTTGTGACCGTTCGCGATCGGGTGCCGTTCGAGGCGAATTGTGACTGTTCGAAGTCGGGTGCCGTTCGAGGCGAATTGTGACTGTTCGAAGTCGGGTGCCGTTCGAGGCGAATTGTGACTGTTCGAAGTCGAGTGCCGTTCGAGGCGAATCGTGACTGTTCGAAGTCGGGTGCCGTTCGAGGCGAATGAGTGTGCCCGGGGGGGACTTAATATTATCAGTGTTGGAGTCATTGTTTGGGGGAATTTTTCGAATCAAAGGCTTTGGCAGTTCGTTGCCATGCAATAGGTGCTCGTGGACCGTTCGTGATCCAACGGGCATACAAGTAAATAATTTTTTCATAGAATTATTGTAAATGTTAAAGCAATAGTATCTTACAGCAGAAATGTCCAAACAGGAAGAATTCAAATGTTCAAATCGAAACAAAAGCAAAGCAAGGATGTCAAAGTGTAAGTTCCCACTCCGAAGCAGTCAATGATCATTCAGAGCATGCCTGGAGATCGTTCGCGATCTCGTACATGTGTAAATGATTTAATTGCGTTAGTGGAAGCTTACGACCTGTTCATCGTTATTTTAATCAAGCAATCAAGGGATAATCAAATGGTGCCCCGATCTAGGGTCACCTCTAGCTGACGTAGAGGGCGGTCGCTCTGGCTCCACCGCTGGAGTTCGCCTCCTCACATACTGAAGGAGCATACCGTTCCTGATATGCCCTTCCACCTCGTCCTTCAGATGCCTGCAATCATTAGTGTTATGACCATTCAATTCATGAAATACACAAAACTTATCTGATTTTCTTTCGTCAGAGGTTGGATCCCTTCGCATTGGTTTACGATACGGAACCTGCCCCTTGGTATCCTGATAAATCCGTTCCAAACTCTCATTCAGCTCTGAATGGGTGGTGAAGCGTGGTTCTCTTCGTAGCCACTTTGTCCTGTCATCATTATCCTCAGCCTTTCTTTTTCCTTTGCTAGTCTCCGCACCCTTTCCAGGTAGGTTTCCGTTCTTGATTGTGTAAACGTCATCTTCTTCCTCTCTTTCTGCACTAGCATCTTCCAAACGCAGAAACTTTTCAGCCTCATGATAGAACTCTCCCAGATTCATAGGCGGGTCCTTCGTTAATGAATTCTTGAACTCTATATTACCAGCTATTCCAGATACAGCCGCCATCATGACCATAGATGGATCTGGTCGATCCACTGATGCTGCCGCCGCATTAAATCGCGTTAGAAAGCTTCTCAAAGTCTCTCCAGTTTTTTGTTTCAAGGTTGCCAAAGTCATCACATTCTTGGGTCTCGCAATATGAACCCTGAATTGCCTCATGAATCTCTCAGTTAAATCTGCCCACATTCCTATGGAGCCGCTCTACAGTTGCCTAAACCATAACGCTGCAATGTCCGTCAAATACAGTGGAAAGCACCGGGCCATAACCTCCTCTGATGCCCCCAGCACTTCCATATGTCTCATATACTTCGTTAGATGGACCGTGGGGTCCGTTTTCCCGTTGTACATGTCCAATGATGGTAACTTGAATTCCGGTGGGTTCCTAGCCATCCTAATCGCAGAAGAAAAAGGACTCCTGTTTACATCTTCCAAGTCTCTGTTTACTAAACCGCCTCTCATAGCTCTTCTAACCATCTCTGCTAATCTGTCATTGTCTCCAAGCTGTAGTTCTCGTTCACTTCCTTCGACCTGCCCCCCAAGTCCGCGGGAGTTTTCATGTGTATGCCTCTCTGGCTGAACGTTCATTCCTCTATTGCTATCAAGTGGCTCGGATGCCCCCATCTCTCTTCCTGGGGTCGGATCAACATGCTCTGCGTGAGTGCCCCCTAGCTCTGGTGCTGTGCCAGATGGTCCTGCTCCGTTCTGAACTCCGGTTGCTCCTTGGATTTGTGCTCCAATTTGCCCAATTTGTTGAAGTAAGTTCTGGATCATCTCTTCTTGTCTTCTCATCATGGCCTCCATCTCATCCCTAGTGATGAAGATCGACGCTTGATTCCCTCCTGAGGAAGCCTCTTGACTTCCTTGGTGTTCACTTCTCTCTGGCCTTTGCCTTCTACTTGTTTGTCTCGTCATAACTCTTAGATCTGAACTCTTAGACTTTCAAATTCAACTTCTATCCGTTGTAGCGGGAGCTGGTTCTTCTCAGTGAAAGCACCAAAATGTTTGCGTGAAAAATGGCCGCAAACACCCAAAGTCGTATGAGTTGGTTGATTTTATGTTGTATTTAGTGATTTGGATGATTTATGCAAATATATGAAAAACAGGGACTAAATTGTAAAAGACACACAGATTTATAGTGGTTCGGCAAGAACGTGCCTACGTCCACTTTATATGTTATTCTCCTTTTTTCCTTCAGATTACAAGTACAAAGCTTTGATTACAAGTATCTAAAGTTGTTTGAGAGTTCCTTCCAGGCTTGAGCTCTCAAACTTGTCTGCCATTGTTGTACCCCTGCCCCTCTATTTATAGAGTGAGGTAGGGGGCAGGGGTCTTGGAAGTGTATAGCTGCTGGTGGGCCCGGGCTGGAGCAATCTGGACTGGCAATCTTCTGGTTCGGCGAAGCCTTGGTTCGGCCGTGCTGAGGTTGGACCGGTGGTAGCCTCGTCCGGCTATGGTGGTCCGGTGATGGGTTGAATGGTGGTTCGGTGGTTGCCTGGTTCGGTTGATGGTGAGTTCTCGTGGTTGGTTCGGCATGGGGCAGCAGGGAGTTGGTTCGGTAGCTTATGCCGGATGAACTTGTGCATGTGAATGCCGAATGGGACTGTATGCCTGCATAGCCGAATGAACATTAGGGTATAAGGCCGAATGGACTTTGCATTTGGATCTTGAGTGGAACTCTGGACTTAGGTACGCTTGATGGTTGCTTCTTCTTAGCTCGATCGTGGTGGAGACGCGTTCAACATTGATATTCCAGTTTTGACCAAAAAATGGGATAACAGGAAAGTAAGTCGGGATGTGTTCGCTTGATGAACTCTCTAGATTCCCAAGAGCAATCCTTAGGATTTGAGGACCATTGAACTTTAACAAGCGGAACATCTTTATTTCGAAGGCGCTGGACCTCCGAAGCAATTATACGAATAGGATGTTGCTCATAAGTTCAATTAGGCGAAACTTCAATTTCTTCCACAACACCGGGCTCAAGAATAGAATCGAAAACCCGAAGGCGTTTCCGTAATTGAGAAACGTGAAACACGTCATGAATAGCAGAAAACTGAGCCGTTAATAAAAGGCGATAAGCCATAGAACCAATATGTTCGGTGATGGGAAATGGACCAATATATCATGGCGCTAACTTTCTCGATCGACTGAAACGTACAACACCCATCATAGGTGAAACACCAATAAACACAAGATCTCCCACAAAAAATTCTAATTTCCTTCTCCGGTTGTCGGCATAGGATTTTTGTCTACTCTGGGCTTCTTTCATCCTATGACGAATAAGGTCAATCATTTCTGTGGAATCACGAATAAAATCTGGACCTAAAACCAGCTTCTCACCGGCCTCAAGCCAACAAGAAGGAGATTGGCATGACCTTCCATAGAGTGCCTCAAAAGGTGCCATACCAATACTAGACTGGAAGCTATTATTATAGGAAAACTCAACAAGAGAAATATGATCTTCCCAACTTCCACCAAAATCAAGAACACATGCACGAAGAAGATCTTCGAGAGTTTGATTCACACGCTCAGTTTGTCCATCGGACTGGGGATGATAAGCGGTGCTAAAATTAAGCTTCGTCCCAAAGCTTTTTGAGACTCTTCCAAAATCCACTAGTAAACAATGGTCACGATCACTAACAATAGAAGTAGGAACTCCATGAAATTTAACAATTTCTTTGATAAAGAGTTTGGCCAAAAGAGGCACGGTTCGATTGGACCGAACAGGAAAAAAATAGGCGGATTTAGTAAGTCTATCGACTATCACCCATAAGCTATCATGACCCGAAGGAGAACGGGGAAGGTCGTCTATAAAATCGATGGAGATTTGGTCCCACTTCGAAATTGGAATTTCTAAAGGTTGCTATAACCCACCAGGCCTTTGATGTTCGGCCTTAATGAGTTGGCAAGTCATGCAACACTTAACAAAGTTAGAAATACCAGATTTCATTCCCTCCAAATAATAAAGTCGCTTCATATCCGCGTACATTTTACTACTGCCGCGATGAATGGTAAATTTAGAACGATGAGAATCTTCAAAAATGTCTTTACGAAGATCACAAACATTTGGTATGATAATTCTACCAAATTTTCGAATACCGCCACGAGAATCAATATCAATGTCTTTCAAACCTTCAATATCAATTTTATCCCTAAAATATTGGCCAAGAAGAGCCAATTCGTGATCTAGCTTTTGAGCTTCAAGAATGCGGTCTAAAGAGAAGCATGAGCCTCAAGGCTACATAAAACAAGAGATGAACATAAATCGGAAACACGATCTCGAAACTCACAAGTGGATAAAATTCCGAGATCATTCCATTCAGATATCATCATAGAAACAACCGCTTGTTTCTTACAACTAAGTGCATCGGCAACACGATTTCCCTTTTCGGGAACATAAAGAATATCAAGATCATAAGCTGCATGAAATTCGAGCCAATGTTGTTGACGCGAATTAAGTTCCTTTTGACAAAATAGATACTTCAAAGATTTATGATTGGTGTAAAGAATAAAATTTTCTCCCAAAAGATTTTGACGCAAAATACGAAGGGCGAAAACAATAGCCGCGAGCTCTAAATCGTGAGTGGCATATCTAGTCTCGGCTAGCTTCAATTGCCTAGAAGCATAAGCAATAACACATTCTCTTTGCATAAGAACGACACCCAAACCAACGCGACTATCATCGATATAGACAATAAAATCTTGGTTTCCCTCGGGAATAACCCGAATAGGAGCATCGGAAAGGAGTTCTTTTAATTCTGAAAAGAAGCTTCACATTTGTCCTACCAAATGTATTTAACACCTTTGTTTGTTAATCTAGTAAGAGGCACGGAAATTTTTGAAAAGTCTTTTATAAAACTGTAATAACCCACCAATCCGAGAAAACTACGAATTTCCGTCACACACTTCGGTCTCTTCCAATTTTAGATCGCTTCAATCTTTTGAAGGATCCACGGAAATTCCGGATTCGGAAATAATATGACCAAGAAACTTCACGCAAGATTGCCAAAAGTGGCATTTAGAAAAATTTTCTTTTAATTGATTACTCCTAAGAGTTTCCAACACAATCCGAAGATGCTTTTCATGCTCCTCCTCGGTTTTTGAATATACAAGAATATCATCAATGAAGATGAGAACGAATCGATCGAGGAAACCTTTGAAAACTCGGTTCATAAGGTCAATGAAATAAGTTGGAGAATTCGTTAAGCCAAATGGCATAACAAGCCATTCATAAGATCCATAACGAGTACGGAACGATGTCAAAGGAATGCTATCCTCTGGAATACGAAGCTGATGAAAACCAGTTGCTAAGTCTAATTTTGAAAAGACTCTACCACCACTAAGCTGATCAAATAAATCATCAACCCGAGGTAAAAGATATTTATTCTTGATAGTAAGATCATTAAGCTTGCGGTAGTCAACGCAAAGCCTAAGTGTACCATCGGATTTCTTCACAAAAATAGCCGAAGCTCCCCAAGGCGAGGAATTAGAGCGAATAAATTGGTTCATTTCCAATTTGGATAATTATTCGCGCATCTCCTCATTTTCTTTATTGGACATGCCATAAGGAGGACGAGTGATAGGTTGAGCTCCAGGGATGAGATTAACTTTGAACTCAATTGCCCGCTTAGGTGGTAATCCTAAAATGGGCTCAAATATGTCGGAAAAATCACGAACAACGTGAATAAGAGGAATAATATCTTCCTCATCATCATTATCATCATCACGAGGATTTAACGAATATAAAGATGCAACCAAGATGGAATCCGAATCTTTAAGGTCAATAGAAATCTGCTTAAAAGATTGGGATGTCGAAGAGGAATAGTCCGCTCAGGACATAGGATTTGGGCTTCATAGCGGTTAAGCCAATCCATTCCCAAAATCATTCCAAAGCCTAAGTGGCGCATAACATGCAAATCGGCTCGGAAAGAAAAATCAAACAAAATAATCTCAAAATCTTTACACAATAAACTGATTGTTGCGGATCCACCAACCGGATTCGCAATTCTCAAAGAAGTCATTAAACAAAAAACATCCAAAGAAAAAGTATCAACAAGTTCTTTCGAAATAAAAGAGTGGGACGCACCCGTATTAAAAAGAACTCGAACCGGGTGATTACGAAATAAAATAATGCCATCAAGGATAGAATGAGAAATACCTTGACCACGAGATGTGTTGCCAGGGGCTTGAGCAACATTAAGCTTTCCCTCCTTCCTATTTTGAAGTTTGGGACACGTAGATACATAATGGTCCGGGCTTTTGCAATAGCGACAAGCACGGGGCTTTGAACACTAATTAGCATAATGGTCATTAGAACCACAGTTGTAGCATTGCCTACCACTTGAGGTAGAAGTCTTGGTTGTCGAAGAGGCTTGCTTCCATTCTAATTGTTGGGATGAGGACCCTTGAACTTGTTAGACCTTTTCTTGTTGGTGAAGTTTGGTTTAGCACTCCCAACCTCAACATCACTTACTCTATCAACCTCTTCAAGTCGAATAGCGATATCAATGAGTTGATCAAAAGAAACTTCTAAGTTAAGAAGTAATTGCTTCTTGAGATTTTTATTCAAGCCATAGACAAATCTTTGGTTCTTCTCCAATGGGGTGTTTATGTACTCGACCCCGTATTTAGAAAGTGACTCGAATGATGCGACATAGTCTGCCACAGAGGATTCACCTTGTACAAGGTCAATGAAACGGCGAGCCAAAGTCACCTTCTCAGCCTTTGGCACAAATTTTAACTCGAAGCGTTCCCGTAATTTCTCCAAGTAAGATCCGCTTCATTTATTTCAGAAATCAAAAGTTCATACCAATCCAATGCTCTTTCTTGGAGCATACTAGAGGCCACTTGAACACGGTGAAGATCAACAAGATTAATGCGTGAAAAGATTCGATCGCACGTTCTCAGCCAAGCTTGGACTTCAATAATAGTTTCAGATCCTTTGAATGGCCTCCCACCCAAATTGATAATCATTGCACAAACGTGCAAATCCAGACTTAGGGTGAGTAGACTCCGGATTAGATCCTGCTGCTTGAGCATTCCTTACTAGATCAAGAAGTTGCTGGGCAGACATAAATACTCCATCTTGGGGAGTTGCACTAGATTGACTGACGTTGGGACGGCCAGGTCTAACTATTTGTCCTCCTTTAAAAAGAAAGAAAGAAGAAGGATAAGGTTATTCACCAAATGGATATCAAGCAATCTATATAGATAAAACAAGGAATCAAAAAGAAAATAGGATGAACCGGTACGAACACTCGAATTAAATCCTAAAGCACGACTCCTAAGAAGGACTTAGGACGATGATCCTTGCTAGATTATTCTACATTTTTCCAAAGTTTGGCTTTGATACCAAGCTGTTATGCCCCAACTCTATACCCACTCTAGCCAAGGACACTACGGTGTAATGCCGTCAACTAGCGCGGAGAAAAGGCTGTTGAGGAGCGATCATCCGTGTAATTTCTTTGTGCGAGCAACGATATGTCAGATAGTACAACTTGCATTTGGTTTCAGGAGGAAATCCGACATACCGATACAAACTCAAAGCTACTGCACAGTGGCTATATATTCTTTGGAAACAAGTATAGAAATAAACATAACACAAATCAGTCACAGACGTCCATATCACAAAGGCGGAAATAGATATGAATATATAACACATGAAAGTGTGTATCAGAGTAGTGGTCAAACAAGATCCACAATATCACAAAACAATAGCTACAAGTGCTAGACAAAAGAATATGGATACATCAATGAGTCTATATCTCAAATGTATACAAAAAAAACTACTAATCTAAATAGTTAGCTAAAAGTCAGGGTGATAATCCCAGATGTAAAGTCAAGCAGAAGCACCTGTAAAATCTCGGTCTGACCCGAGTATTATTTAATAAGAAAATAATAAACGGAACAATCTAGCTATAAATATCAGTTGAAATGATATAGAATAAGAGATATGACAAAATAGTATAATATAACCAAAATGCCATACAGTGATAAGTATGCAATTGAAAATCAACTAGGGATTAATCAATATCATAAGAATCTTCTCCAAGATCAAAAGGAATGCCATACTCTTTATTTATATTCACCAAACCATAAATATTGACAATAATATCAATGCCATCACAAAAGTTAATGACACACAAATTCACCAATGCACAAATATTGATAAGACTTATTAATGTAAATTACGAAAATTGGCGAAACACAAAATTCTGGAAATCATCAATGGAAACCCAGAAATCACAAAAAGGTGGAGGAATATCACAAAACGGGAGCATGAAAACTCACCAACACGTGTATCAGAAAAATGGAACGCTATTCCATCATTGCTAACCATTAATTTCGAGCCGAAGCTCCACAAAGCGGCCCGAAGACCATGGGTCGCTACCCCACCAAATTGAGCCGAAGCTCTACAGAAACGGGGTTTAGTCTCCCTCGTAGACAAAGAGACATAGCACATTTGCTAGTCTAAATCACAAAAACGACCATCCACGATCATCAAAAAGTGTCAATTACAGTAAGCTAGTAAATATATAAGCTTAGCTTCATGTCCCATAACCACTAGCTTAACTTAAATATTTACGAACAAATTGTAGGTCTCCACTAGAAAATTGTCACAGGATATTCAATCGATCAAGTCCAAGAATTAACCAGCGAAATAAACACAAGCATTTCATACCACTTGTTTTAATAAGCCGTTTAATTAGATTTCTCGTACGAGTGAGGTAAAGGTTTATATATACTAGTAGATTGGAAAACGATTTAAGAAACAAGCTTTGTAGTAAAATAGGGTTGAAATCGTTTTGATGAAGGAGTTTTGATTTTTACTGCTAGTATTGAAACCTTCATATTTTTAAAATGACAAATCACAAAAATGATTGTAGAAACAATAAGTGACAAAAATTCACATACGAAGACGTGAATAAAATCGAAAGAATTCGATTCCAAATCCATCAAAGTGGAAATACCCTTGCGACTTAACAGCCATGACTTACGACTTAACACAAGTCAACACAAGAAATCAGCGGCTCAATGCATGCGACTCCATAGCATACGACCTAAGAGATCAGCGACTTAAGAAATAGTATGCGGCCTAACAGAGCAACTTAACATGGCGCGACTTATAGCATGGCGCGACCTATAGCATGGCGCGACTTAAGTTGTTGCGACTTAAATGCAGGTGCGACCCAAGGTATGGCGTGACCTATAACATCTGCGACCTAACAGGCAGAGCAACTTAAGGAGTAGAGGCTGAGCGACCTAAGTGGTTTGCGACCTAAGGGGTGCGACTTATATGTAGATGCGACCTAAGTTGGTGCGAGCCAGCCGAGCGACCTAAATGGTCAACGACCTAACGCAGGATGACACATAGCAAGGCGAGCGACCTAACATAGCACGACTTAAGTTGGTTGCGTCCTAAGGTATGGCGTGACCCATAATTGGTGCGACCTAACAGTGCAAGGAGGCCGAGTGACCTAAGTGGTGCGACCTAAGGATTGCGACCTAAGGGGTGGAACGTCCTAAGCATGGCGCGACCTAAGTTTGGCGCGACCTAAGTTGTCAAAGAAGGCCGAGCGACTTAAGATGGAACGACCTAAGCATGGAATGACCTATGTTGTGCGACCTAACTGCATGCCGAGAGATACGTATGCCGGCCGAGCGACCTAAGCAACAGAAATGCAAAAACTCTCTCAATTTGCAACCGATCGAGCACGGGCGCTAGAGGATTACACCCATCGGCTACCCTGTCCTATTGGCTCCTCGATCCATCACCAAACATGTTCAAACATCAAAGTTAGGATTTTTAAAGACTTGAACCAAAAACACTAAAAATTGGGATTTTCACCAATTCAATCCAAACCAAGAGCAAATGCATATGAAAAAGTGTTAGGAATTCATACCCAACAATCAAAGATAGTTATAGACAAAGATGTGAGAGAAAAATCTCACCTTTACACAAAATCAATGATGAAGAAGCTTGAAAGCAAAGGAAGAATCAACCACACTTCAATCTCAACACAAGAAGCTTGAATCAATGGCTTTTCTTTGAATTTGGAGTTAGATGTTGGATTTGCAAATGAACTAGGGCTGGGCGTTTTAATTTCCCATTCCTCCCTCCATTTTTGATGAAGCTTGAGTGTTAGGAAATGAGAGTGAAGTTATGAAGGGAAGAGGGGGTTGAGCAAGAGTTATAGTCTAGGCTAATGGGCTAAACCAAACCCAAAGCCCACAATGAAAAAGTGGCAAAATTCCATTAACTCCAAACATATCAAAGTTATACTCAAAAAGATCGCAAACGGTGTTTTGGACCCAATGGAAGTGGTCTCGAGTCCTAATTCGACCGTATGCAAGAAGTAACTTTTCGGACTAAAATCCGACTAACGATAAAATATTAAAATAAAATATTTAATTATTCAATCGTAAAATATGCGGGTTGTTACAGTGATTTTTGAAAGTATACGTTTTTTAAAATTTGGAATTGATTCGTTTTAAATAAATAAACGTTATAATTTTAATGTTATAAAAATTATGATTTTTGAGAAGTATAGTTGAAATGTCATTTTTTTGAAATATGGAGTTAATGATTTATAAAAAATAGTTTAAATAGAGATTTTTGAATTTATTATAAAAGCTTCATATATATAATTTATAAAATTGGATTTTTACAAATCAAAGTGATGGAATTATAAAGGAGTTTTAAAGACGTTTTAAATTAATGTTATAAATGGATTTTATAAAAGAATAGAATCTACGATTTTGAAGTTATAAAATGAATGAAATTTGTAAATAGAGAATTATAAGTAATTTGCTTATAATTAGGAATTTTGGCGTGTAAATGGGATATGGATAGAATCTGTTAATAAAGTGCTTTTATAAGTTGAAGTTGTCATAAAATATAAATGGGATTTACAAAAATTGTTTTATAAATCCGAAAACGACTTATTTTGATGAGTTAATTATTAAAGCTTATTAGAGGAGATATATCCACGATTTTGGACAGTGGATAATCCTTTAGATAAAATGTGTAGAAAGTGTTGAATTTGGTAAACGATTTATATTCACGATTTTGAATAGTGAATAATGTATTTAAGAAATGTTTTAGGAAGTGATCTTTTAAATAGAATTAAAACGATTTAAAGATGTTTTGAAATGTATTAAGTATCGAAACCATAGATTTCAACATTCATTGTTGAAATAGATGTTTTCGAGAAAAATAAGGAAATGGTGGACTATAACACTGTTGTTATAGTAAATGATTTCGAAAGAAAATGTTTTATATAGTATTGGGATTTATATATCTATCTAAATTTCTAATCCCTATGCTAGTTATTTTGGGTTATCGTAACGATGTTTTACGCAACATTCGTTTTGACTCAAATGAATGTGTTTAAGAGAATGTTTTCCTTCAAAGAATAAAATATATACATAATTGTGATTTAAGTATATTGAATATTTTTCAAATGTTGAAAATGAATAGATTGTGAATTACTTATTATTAAATAAATATGGAAATGTTTTCAATATGAAGTGAAATGTTTTGAGATTTTATCTTTTAAAGATAAATTGAAAGTGAATATTTGAAATTGATTTGAAATCGTATGTCAGTGGATATTTGGAAATTTAAATTCACCATGGAATTTATAAAGGAAAGGGTAATTTGTCTGAAAATAAACATTGATTTATTATGAAGTGTGGAAAATATATCTTGTATAGATATTTTTTTGGAAAATAAATAATTTGGAAAATTATTTGGAATCAGTGACGTTGTGCTTATCTATTGATAGTTAAATAACCGACTATCAATATTTACCTTTAAATGGATATTTTTTGTGATTTGCTTGAATCTGAATGAATGCTTATTTTTATAAATAAGCGTTGGTTATTCGGTTTAGCCAGGAGACCTTTGGGTCATGAATCCCATTCCAAATAGTGATACGTCGTAATGGATAGCATTTGTAGACCGGTGGTGAAGACCGGGTATTTGCGAGAATGATAGGATGACCTATCGATCGTCTCTGCACCGATAGCTACGGTATGGAGATTTCCTTTGTGATGGGAAGTTCGATCGGGATTGTGAATACCCGGATTGCAAGGGCTTCTTTGGAAGTGCCTTCGGTTCTGTTCGAACCTAGAACAGACTTGGATGGATTGTATGTTTGACATTACATTTTGTGATATAAAGAAGATTTCTTTCAAACAAATTTTTATTTGTGGCGGAGAATTTATTCCCTTATCTTAACACCCTTCTCTGAGAGGTACGAGCTCAAAGGTTATGTAGTTGATGGTTATCAGTGATATACTCCCAATTTGGTAGTGTGGCATGCTGAGTGCTACTGATCATTTGTTGATCAAAGCGCGACTTTTGTGAAAAGCGTATCTTTGTGGACGAGACTTCGTCAAACCTCACACCCGGTTATGGTCGAAACATGAATCATTACAGCAAGGTTATTTGAGGATAGCGCCCTCTGAGGGTATGTCATTTCCTTTTGGATTATGAGTGGTATCATGGTATGGAGCCCAGATACTTACTTGTGGTTACTGCAAACTTATTATTTTGTGGTTGTTGGTTGAGATGATCCTCGGATAAAGGTCGCAATCGACCGGGGGATGGCATCTCGTGTCAGTTGTTACCCAGCTAGGGGTAACCAGGCCTTGTCTAGCAGATATCCGGTTAGGATCCGGGGACGTCCCTCCAGAGGCGTTCCATTTTACCTGGGAAGTTTGTTTGCCCGACCATTTGTTGGAAATCCATTCATCCAATATAAGATCTTTATGGTTTTAGTTGTATAACCTGCCATTTACTTGTGGTGGTCACCACTGTTTAGATGGTAGCTATAGTAGGCATAAGTGCGAAATGTCTATGCTGGCTAAGATTTATATCATACTTTCGAAATGTTTTCCTACACTTTTCACTTGTTGTAATAATATCAAAAAAAATTATGTGTCAAGCATGTTTGACTATCATAAGGAGAAATCTTCTCCGATTCTGCGTTTGCATTGTGTGTGTGTGCGGGAGGCCTTATGGTAGTTTCATTTTCTAAAAGCATTGCGAATCTAATTTAAAATATTTCCTTGTTCATTTTTAAAAGATAAACTGTTTAAGTTATCACTCTAGTCCCATGACTGACTTGGAGTTTATTGTTCCCTTCCTAAACTCTGGGTGCCCTCCAATTTCTACACGGGCAGTCTAGAGTCAGGTTATCAGGTAATTCTGGAATTCAGGAGTTGCTGTGGAGATCAGGAGCGAGCTAGATGGCATGGCGTATCAACTAGTATATAGTGTTTCTCTTCCACTGTTTGTTGTTGTAAACTCTGATAATGTAATGAAAAGTGATGCAATGTAATAACTGATATAGTTCTTTTGTTTTAAAGATTATTCATTTATATAATAAATGTTGTTCCGCTGCGAATGTGAGATTCTGATATTGTTTCTTTTGCTTTTTCTTTCTTCTTCTATCTTCGACCTCTTTTTTAACCCTAACGGTATGGTTTCCCGGCCTTCGATTCCTCGGCAGTTGATACAGTGGACGTATTGATGTCGACTTTCGTGAGTCGAAAATCGTTTCGTTACATTATAGCCTGGTTAAAGCGTGAGGTAACGTCGGCCTTGTGTTAGCAGAGATTCGGTTAGGTTCTCGGGGGCGTCCTTCCAGAGGCGTATCCATTTCAGCAAGGAAGTTCCTTAGCCTGACCTTTTGTTGGAAATCCAAAAAAAACAATACGCGCCCAGTACGGTTTTAGTTGCATAACTTGCCATGGAATGTGGCGGTAACCTGCTATTGAACATGTCAGTTATAGTAGGCATACGACGAAATGTTGTATGCTGGCTAAGACTGCTATTATATTTTCGAAAGGTTTTATGCACTATGCACTAATAATAATAACAAATGGTTTTCACGTATCAAGCATTTTTGACTGTCATAAGGAGAAGTCTCCTCAAAGTGTGCACTTGCATTGTGTGTGTGGCAGGAGGCCTTATGATAGTTTCATTTTCCAAAAGCATTGCGAATTTCTTTTTAACTTCTTTGTTCAACCCAAATGTTTTTGTTTACTCATACCGGTACCATGACTGACCCGGAGTTTATTGTACCCTTCCTAAACTCTGAGTGCTCACAATTTTCCACACGGGCAGCCTAGAAGGAGGTTATCCGTATTTTGGGAGTAAGCTTGGATTCAGAAGTCTTTTGGAAGCTGTCAGATTTTGGGAAGTTTTTGGATTTGGAAATCTTTCGAAGCATTTGAAGTTTGGAGTTTTTTTGAAGACCTTATCGAAGTTGATGTATGTTGGAAGCTTTTCTTTGAAGTCTCCATTGTTCGCTTTGGAATTGTCATTTTGTCATAGTATCTTTTGTGCATCACTCTGATATTAGTGATCGATGTTGTAGTGGATAATGTATCACAGTTGTATCTGTGTTATGATCAATGATATTCCTTTTTGTTTCCGCTGTTTATTTACATTATAAGCTCTGGCGATACGGATTTCGATGTCGATTTACAGGCATCTAGTTCGAGTCGTCACAAGTGGTATTAGAGCTAAAGGTTGAGTAAGAACTTTAGCTACGGAGTATAACACATTAGATGGCTCATTAGAGATAGGGTGAAGTGTACCCTAGAATGAGTACAACCCATAAACCGATAACCCGAATTACTCAGTCTATTTATTTTAACTGTTGATATCCCTAAGATATCTTGTCCATATGCCTAAATCAAGTTTTCTTACTATTTACTGATAGTGAGAATAAGTGGAAGAAGAGGACAATGTAGGGGATGGGGAAATACCACTACAGCTAGTCAAGTCCCTGTAACAGCAGCTATACCTACTCAATCTCAGCATAATTTGGTTGATCTATATAGAAGTTTTTCCATATTAGGTGGAAGGTCGTTCACTGGCAAAGAATCCATTATCGAAGCCCAAGCCTGGATCCGATCATGTGAAAAAAATTTCAGGGGACCAAAGTTAGAAGATGATCAAATGCGATTGATAGCTTCTTGGGAACTCCAAGAAGAAGCATTAGCTTGGTGGGAGACAGTTACCGTGGATGAGACAGAAGATGAGTTTAGTTGAAATCGATTTAAGGAAGTATTTGAGAAGCACTACATGCCGTCGCCTGGTATCTCCCGAATGTACCAAGAATTCATGGACTTAAAGCAGGGGAGTTTTTCATTTGAGGAGTACTTAAACAAATTTAACGAATTATCCCGTTTCGGTCTAGAATTGGTGAACACGCCTCTGAAGTAAATGAAAGATCCATTTGTGGATTGAATAAGAAATTCCATGAAAGGATGACAACACATATCAAAGAATCTTTTTCAGATTTGATAGATATGGAATATAGATATGCTACCCTGGATATGCAGGATGTCCCAAGGGAATGAGGAAATACGAGCAATCAAAATTGGAAGAAAAGAAAGTTCGGGGGTGAGAAACTATATCAAGGCATAAAAAAGAAGGACAAAAAGAAAACCCAGCGAAAGATATAACTTGTTACAATTGCCAAGAAAAGGGCCACTATTAAAACAACTTCAAAAATCCAAAGAGATAAGTTAAGAAAGAACAACCTGTGAAGACTGGTCAGGGAGTTAAAGAATGCTATTACAGTCACAAACTAGGCCACGAAGAAAAAGATTGCCTGAAAAGGAAGCAAGCTCATGTAGCAAAGGTGTGTGCAATCAAAGATGATCCTTCAACGTCAAAGGATGATAAGTGAAAGGAATTTTAAAAGGTAATCTTCTCATTTACGATAAATTTTTCGAGTTTTGTTCGATGCGGGAACTACACATAAGTTTTATTTCATAGTAAATCGTGAATGAGTTAAATCTTGAATCTGAGATCGTAGTCGAACCTATTTTTGTCTGTTTCATCGGGTTTCAGATATATTCTACGAATGGTTAGTTATCCCTTCGAACTAACCAACGCTCCTGCATATTTCGTAGATTGGATGACCCAAATATTTCATAGAGTTTTAAGTGAGTTTATTCTCATATTTGTGGATATTCCGGCCTGATCTAATAAGCCATTTCTCTAACTTTTTCTGTGATCTTGTATTCTTTGTTTGTCTTTCTCACTCTTTCAAATTTCGAGGATGAAATTTTCTTAAGGGGGGAATCTGTAACGATCACCATTTTTGAATTAAATTTAAATTAGTAATTGATGTAAATTTTGAGATAAAATTTTGGAATAAATTTGAAATTTTAAAAATAAATAAGTGTTGATTTGTGTGTGTGTATATATAAGATTGTAAATTTATCTGATTTTAAACAATTCAAAATAATAATTGTTTTAGAATTATTTGAATTTGAAATATATATATGAATACTAAATTTGTGTTTGAATTTAAAATTTAAATAAATGACTTAGAAAGATGATCTGGGTTTAACAATATTGTTTATGTAAATTGTTAGTTTTAAAAGCATTTCTTTTAAATAGTATATATTAATATAAGGAAAATGTCTTTATGTAAGAAATATAATATAAAAATTTATTTAAATCATATAAATATAAAAATAGGACAAGGGTTAAGCTTTTAACACATCAATTAAACAAGTGTGATAATCTTAAAATTAAAAGGAACAAGTGTCATTTTATTGTTTTGTAAAAAATTAAGCTAAAGCTTTTTAAACATAAGTCTATAAAATTAATTTAAGTTAAGCATCTGAACATAATTTTTATGAAGTTTAACAAGTGTAACCATTTTAAATTTTATTAAGACAAGTGTTAACAAATGAATAACAAGTGGCAATCTTAATTCCTTAAAACTTTGAAAAATAAAATATCAAAGGAGTTGATCCAGGTAGCATTTTTTCTTCTCTTTCAAAAGTAAAAAAAGGGTAACCGAGAAATAAAAATCTAAAACCAGAAAACAAAAGTTCAAAAGCAAATCCGAGAAGAAAACAAATTTGAAAATTTTTCAAAGCAAACTCAACATTAAGATTCCTCAGCAGTAAGAATCAAACTGGAACTAAAAATTAAACAATAGCTTTTCAAAAATTTCAAGACCTAGAAGTTTCAGAAGCCTGAAGCAAAGTTTCAGATCAATTAAAATTGAATCAAAACGCTAGAAGCAACTCAACAAAATACATCAATCATAATCATCAAGTTTCAGTTGTTCAAAGATCAACAACTAATTCCCAGTCTTCAAAACTGTGAATACCAATTCCTCTCTGTTTTCAAAGTGAACAGGTGAGTAAACAAACTTTTATTAATATCTAAATATCATCAAGTTTGAGTATAAGTATATGGTGTATGAAGCACTGTTTGTGTTTGTGAAATTGATCTGTAAGCTGCTGTTCCTTTCATCCCCTCTGATCTTTGCTCTTTCTTTCTTTCTTTCTGATTTTACAGGTTTCTATTAATCAAGCAAAAATCCATTTCATATTATCCAATCATCGTTAGGCTTTGGTTTCAAAAGCAAGTATGCATATTGAAGTATGAACTATAATGTAAAAATAGATTTAAGAAGAAAAAGAATATACATTGTGGAAAAATTGATTATTTATAGAGAAATTTCAAATTTTGGTAAATTTCGATTGTAATGATTTGCTACTTCAATCATATTACTAGAATCCTTATTCAAAAAAAGGATTTTTAAGCCTTGTTTGATGATTTTTAAGTGAGTGGTTTGAGAGCAGTTCGTTCTTGTTCGAAAATTAGGTTTTGACCAATTTCCGGTGATCGGAGTGTGGTTGATGGTCGGGGCATCGCGCGGAGGTGGAGGGGCCTACGACGATGGTGGGGAAAATGCTCGGAGATTCTTACGTTCCCTATGGCAACGACGGTGTGTGGATTTTGTTTCTAAACCTAGTTTTGGACGTGGTCGAAATATAATCGGCGTGATTTTTCTCGTGCATCAAGCTGCACGCAAATTTGGGAGGTGGTAGCTTGCGAGTGATGCGTACGTGGCTGGAAGGTCGAAGCCTCTTATGGTCGGAGCAGCGGCGGCGAACCGTTTCTTTGGTCGGAGGTCTGCTTTGAATTTCTCGAGCTAAGCTCGATTTCGATCGTGGACTGGCGCTGGGTCTTCTGTCGATCGGGGATCGACATCGCGATGTTCGTCGATAGGTCGGAGGTGTCGTGCTTGGTCAGAGGTCACCGGATGGGATGTGCACGTGCACGGAGCACATGTTTCTGGTGATCTGGAATTTTTCTTTGTATTTGGTGAAAGCAGGGTTGAGCGCGAGTTTGTCTTGAGTTGTCTCGAGTTTTTACTCGAACTTTTTAGTAGTTGGTCTCGAAGCTAGTATAGGTGTGGCTTGGGATGAAATGTTACACAGGTTTCAAAACCTATTCTGCTTGGAAATTTAGAATTAAATTTAGAAATTAAATTTTTAAGCAAGGTCTGAACTAAGTTTTTAATCAAGTTGACTAAGAATTCAGGTTAGTATCACACTTAGTTGGGAATAGAGCTTTTAAATTTAAATTGTTTAACAACTTAAAGTTTTACGTAATTAAGTGAAAACAAAGGAATTGAATTCGAAATGGAAGTTGAAATTGTAAGAAAGAATTTAAACAAAGTTTTAAACCTAGACTTAATTCCGAGCCTGAATTCCATATTTTGAAATGAAATAAAGTTTGTTAAGTTTAAAGGTTTTAAAATTAGTTTTTAACTTTATATAAGATAAATTGGTATTCACTTTAAACCTTGAAAATTAAAATGAATTTAAAAGTGAATTGAATATAAATGTTTCAACATATTTATAAGTGATAATAAAATCGTTAATAAGAATGAGATTTATCTTAAGTTATTGAAGATATAATGATGATTTACAATTCATTAATTATTAAGTTAATTAGAATAGATAATTAATGTTTTGTATCAATTTAATAATAAGTTTTAACTTTATTAATTAATGTTTAAGTTAATTAATTAAGGAATAATTAATTTGTAATTAAGAATCCTAGATTAGAGTGGATAATTAATGTGATTAATTTTAATAATTAATTTATATTAATTAATTTAATAATAATCGTTTGTGCAATTGTTAAGTGCAATTACTTAATGGAAGTAATTAAGGAATTAATTATTCCGTGTAAATGATTGAGTTTAATTGGATTGGTTTAAGTTAACTAATTAAGTTTAATTAATTTAGAATAATCACTTGACGATTTGGAAAGTATAATTACTTAAAGAATTAATTATTAGATAATTACTGAATGTAATTAATTTAAATAGGATAATTAATAAAAATAATTATGTGGTTAATTCATCTAAATCACATTCACCTTAATTGAAGATGATTAACTATTGTCAAATATTGTGTACTGGATTGGTATTTTTGTTGTGATTGTGTTACTGTGTAATGCGAATTACTTTGTGCTGAACTATGATTTTTGATTTGTTTTTGTATGTATATGAAAACCATTTTTGCCCGTAAAACGACATTTGAATTTCGATGCGACAGGGAGTCGGATTCCAGTTGGTTATCCGAAACCCACATCGAATCGTAATGGTAATCTTTGTGATTGAAAATTTTACTTTATCTGTAAATCCGTGCATGAAGATAAGCGTTATGGGTTATACCGCTTATCAATGTTGATATGATTGAATCTGTGATGATTGATGTTGTGTATTATTGTGTAAAACCCTCTGGAGTACACTTATACACACACAAATATGGATTGCATGTGGAAATTGGTTAATTTACAGATTTTAGAAAATAATTCTTAAATCCAATTTTGGAACTCAAGTAGTTCTGTAAATGGAATTGAGTTAAATATAAAAAGCTTTTGAAAAGGGATTACAAAAATAAAAGTTATTCTAAATTACATGGTTGAGTTTTTAAATTTGAATAGTTTGATTCAAATTGGAATTTAATATTTGAAATTTAATTCTATATTTGGTATCTATAATTTAAAAATGGTATACAAGTTTATATGGGTTTCAAACCATTTTTAAAAGTGTTGTTTTGGGAACTAGGATTTTAACCTAAAGATTCTAACTTGTATAAATGTGATCAGATTTTTCCGAGATGAAAACTATTTGTTTTCAAATAATAGAACCTTTCATATAAGGAATGAATTTCCAATTTGTGTTAAAGAGATTTCAATTTCAAATGAAATGGGTTTCCAAATTATGAATGAATCTTTGGAAACGGGTTTTGAAAGCTATAAATTAAATCTTTGATTTAAAGATTGAATGAGTTAATCAAATTGAAACGGAAATTGTTTTGAAATCCATAAATGGATCTTTGTGAAACTGGGTGAACTTTGTGGATTAAATCTTTTTGTTTAAAGATTTGTAAATGGTAATATGTTTAAAACCATTTGAAAGAAAGTTTTAACCTTTCTATAAAAGATTTGAAAGGGGAATTGTGACGACCCGCCTTTCTAAACCCCAGAAAGACGTATCAGCATTAAGAACGAAAAGGACAGAAATAGAAAAGATTAGAAAGAAATAATAACAACATCAGAATCTTACAGTGGAATGGAACAAAATATAATACATCACATAACTATTAGATAGTTTTACATACATCAGAGTTATACAATATCATACAACAGGACTGTCATATACATATATGTCCATACATACATCAAAAATACAACATACACTAACTACACAACGGAATTATATAGATAGATACATACGTCTGGTCTTCTTCTCCAAAGCTCCTCCAGAAAATCAATACTCCAAATACCTATCACTTGGCTATTCATAAAAATTTGAGTACCCAAGAGTTTATGAAAAACAAAATATAAACTCCGGGTCAGACATGGGTCTGGTGTGAGTAAACGGGTTAAAATTGTTTAACTTTGAAAATCATTTGGAAACAAAGGTATCGCGTAAGACTCCTCGCACATAATTACGGGTAAGTTTTTACCTTACGCTATCCAAAACATTTTATAGGAAATCCAGTTATATTATAATAGTGTCTGAGGTTTTCAAATAAATAGAAAATAGCCGAAATTGTTACATGATTAAATTTCAGCTACTAGCCACGAAAGTGGGTAATACAAATCAAAACCGTAGGGTCTCATAAGGAAAATGGGTTTCCAACAATGGCAAGGCTACTAGGGTACCGCCTGTCACAGTACGGGGCCTAGATCACCGTATCGAGGATCACTCCCGACCCCCTACTACACAAGGTCGGAACCATTCCTTACTGAACAGTCTCGAACAAGATAACCCTGCAGTGGTGGCCAACAACTGCTCACACAGCCGAAATAAAGGGACATCTGGATAGGGGTATACCTCGTCCTACTTGGGCATGACCCACCTAACCTTGCTTCATCTCCCCTGTTTTAGCCATTCCCGGTTTATGAGGCTTAAGGCCGCGATTAACTTTAAAGAACATTTTTCTTATAATGCTCATCGTCCGCCTGACGATGTGCCGAAAGCATTCAATACATACAAGTTCGTTCCGGGTTCGAACGAAACTGAAGGCATTATCTCGTTACACCCATTTTGTAATCACCGTCAGAGTTAACGACGATAAACCTTGCATTCTGAAACACCATCTCGATCTCCACTTGATATGTCACGACCTATCGTTTAATTTGGATCGATGTGGTTTTCGGAATATCGAATTGATACCCGATCACGGTCTCATCGAAATCCAAATGCCACTTTAAGGGCCAAGTTGTCTAGTTAGTCTTAACAGTTTAATTCAATATTCAGCATTTACATAAAAGATATCACAAATAAATCATATACAGTCATCATAGATATATTCAGAATATATCACAACATATCATAGAATTTCGTCAAACAGATATCAGAGTCAATCAACAAGAATCATTAGTTCATATCAAAACAGTTTGGTTTACTTAACTTAATTAATTACTTAAGAATAAACTACTTTATTCTGCTTAATTAATTACTGATTAATTAACTTATTAAATTTATTGATTATTAATTAATTACTCAGTTAATTAATTGATTCTTAATTATTAATCAGTAACTTAATTATTAATTAATAAAATTTAATTACTTATTTAATCATCACAAAATTAGTTTAATTAATCATTTATTATCAACCAATTAATCATTTATACCTTAATTAATCACATAAGTTAATTACGATTTATTAATTAACTTTAAGTAATTAATTTAATCTCCTTAAGTTAAATTGATTAGTCACACGATTAATTTCTAATTATAATTTTAGCCAAAGTTATTAATTTAAATACAGGCATAAATTAATTTACATTTGTAATTACCTTAAACTTTACCATTAATCATCTTCTTTTACAAGCCTTTCTTTAATAAATTTTAATCAAATATTAACTTAAAACAACTAATATTATTCACTTTATTTAATGATAATCTTTGTTAATCAAATACTTAAAGTAGTTAGGCAAAACCAACAGACCCGAGGCAGGCACTGTGTTTACTCGAGGAAATCTCGCGTTTTCCCCTACCTTTCCCCGCGCCTCACTTTCCTTCCCATTTTCTTCTTTTATCTGTTTCTTTTTCTTCTTCTCTTTTTTTTATTTATACAAGATTAAGTTAGAAAAAAATAACAGCAGTACTATACAAACACGCGCACGCGCCAGATTGAAACACAAAGCAACTCAAAAAAACTCGAGTAAAAGCACGCGACCACCACGACAATCCAACAGACATTCAAACGCCACCGTGCACTTGCACGGTGGTTCGCCTCACCTCCGGTGACCCTCATCACCACCCACAAACCATAAATCGATTCAATATTCGAAATGAAAACTCAAATCTTCTCAAAAAGGTGAATCGAACTACAATGCCTGAAGCTCGAACTCGAAACACGAACGCCTCATCGATAACCACCGCGTTCTGCCACCACCCATCACCGGAGACAAAGCCCCTTCGCCAACGCCTTGTCCAGACCCTCCTCAACCACCTCCTTGAAGCGCGATCCACTCGATCTTCTTATGGTGCCGAACACAAAAATTTACAGAGTATCGAAAAACTTATGAACAAAACCATACTTTTGTCTCAACCTCAAAATCTATGCATTCAAAAAAACTTTAGGCATTTTTCTTGTGTTAATTCATCTTCAAGCTTGCTTCATAACAAATTTCAACAATTAAAATTAATCAAATCAACCAAAATTGACAAAAATTTAACTTTTATTCATATTCAAATTGCACCATGAATATTGAACTAAAAATCATCGTTTTCATTCTAAAATCCTAACTTTGTATGCTAATTCAGGATATGTGATCAAATTCACAAATTAAAATATTCGAAAAATTAGCTTTTGATTTCTTTCTACTGTAACTTGATCAAACAGTACCTATAATATACTTTTATGCTTCAAATAAATTCCCAGGCTTATAATTTAAGTTACCCAAACTTAATTAACTTAAATCCCTAGGTTTAACTTGATTTAAGTGAAGAAGAATTAATATTCTTTACACATCTTTTGCTCAAAAGCTTAAAAAATGAAAAAAATATGAAGCTTCCAGTAGACAATAATAAATACAGGCCCTCTTATTTACAATATAAAGCAACACAACCTTCAGGAACTATATATCATAACTAAATTTTCAAGGAAAGTAAGTTTACTCACAAATGATAATTGAAACAGAAAGCAAGATGTTGAAGAAACTACAAATGAATCACTGTAAAACTTTTCTTATTTTGAAAGGCTGTAAATTTGAAACTGTGGAAATCTCTCTGCTTGTTGAACTTACTTGAAGATATAAGATGATGTTTATTTTTCTTTTTTTCTTATCTCAGTTTTACTTCTAAATTTAATATTAAGTTTTGTAAACGAATTAGAATAGGGTGATATATAAATAGGATATACTTGGACAGTAGGTTATATCTGGTACAAATCTCACTTGTTTTGATTTGCTATGTATTTAATTACTGCAAAGTGAAATGGTCTTGTAATTTCGGCTGAGACTTTTTTAGACAAATAGTTGTGCGAATTAATGCATATGCTTTCATTTATGTTAACATATAATTAATGTTTCCTGATACTTGTAATTTGTACAAAGATATTTTTTATTTATTTTTTAAAATAAGATGTGAATTCTTGTCTTCTTGCATTGAACATGTTTACACAACAACTTGATATAGTTTTTTATTAAAAAAAATTGCATTGTACAAATGTATATACACGTTATGAAATAGTTTATCTCCTTTTATAAGCTTATCTTATATGTTCATGTATAGTTATTTATTTATAATTTGTAAATTTTATTCTATTGGTAATTTAAATTTTCAAACATTTATTTATAACATACTTGTATTTTTATATTTCAATTTATAACTTATATTTTATATTTCTAGTTACAGTTTATATTCATAATTATTTCTTATACTTATGTTATGTATGTTTATGTTTAATATTGATATGTTTGTTTATTTTTAAACATTATTATTTAAAAACTACAATTATATATTCATATGTATATTATCAAATAATAAAAATATAGAGTGTTTGATTTAGTGAATAAGACAAAATTTGTTTTAAATAGTTTTAAAGGATTCTATTGTAAATTTTCAAATCAACATTCCCTTTACAAACATATATAACTGTTAAATATCAAAGATCTCATCAGTTTATAAAATTAAAAAGCTTGTATCTCATTTAAATTAGGTTAAATATTATTTAAAATATATTGTTAAAAATTCCGGTTCATGACATTCCTCCCCCCTTAAAAGAATTTCGTCCTCGAAATTTAAAATAACAGTTAATTCAAAAGGTTTTATATTTACAATCCAAACATACATATCATCCATACAATAGCAAATAATTAAAAAGTTTACTCTAACAAGCATCACTAGTTATTCGGACATAAATCTGGATAAGCTTTCCTAAAACTATCAAGAGTTTTCCAGGTACAATTTCTGGGATCCTCACTCCACTACACCTTGACGAGTTTCACCACTTTGCCCCTGAGTTGCTTCTCGTCTTGATCCATAATCTGAACTGGATTTCTGACCACAGTCAAGTTGGTTTCTACTCCAAAATCTTCTTGAGCTACTGGTTCTACAACCAGTGATGGATCAGGAACAAATTTCCTCAGATGTGATACATGAAACACATTGTGAATTCCAGACATCCGCTCTTGCAGTTCAATCCTGTAAGCTACAGCTCCAATTTTTTCCAACAGTCGGAATAGTCCAATATATCTGGGAGCAAGTTTTCTCGTCTTTTCGAATCTTATAGCACCCTTGATTGGGGAAACTTTGAAAAAAACTAAATCTCCGATCTCAAACACCAATGATCTTCGTCTTCTATCAGCGTACTTCTTCTGATGATCCTGAGCAGCTTTCATTCTTTTCTTGATAAGCTCGACCTTCGCAGAAGCTTCTCGAATGAGATCGGGCCCAAGCACAAGACGATCTTTCGATTCAATCCAATAAGATGGGGGTCTACACGGTCTTCCATACAAAGCTTCATAAGGAGCCATCTTAATACTTGCTTGATAACTATTATTATAAGAGAATTCCACTAGATGAAGCTGGTCTTCCCATGGTCCTCCAAAATCTAAAACACAAGCCCGCGGCATATCCTCAAGAATACAATTAAGCCTCTCCGTCTGTACGTCTGTTTGAGGATGATAGGCTGTACTCAATCTCAAATATGTTCCCATTGCTGATTGCAGAGCTTCCCAGAATTTGCTAGTGAAAATAGGATCACGATCACTTACTATACTGACAGGCACACCATGCAATCTGACTATCTCCTTCAACAAAATTTCTGGCAGAGAAACTGTTGTACGAGTTGCCTTAACTGGTATAAATGGGCACTTTTAGTTAAACGATCCATAATAACCCATATACCATCATTTCCTTTCCTTGTGCTAGGCAAACCGTCGATAAAATCCATCGAATCAGTCTGGAATTTCCAAAGGCTGCAATAATCCGACTGATTTCTGTTGATCACCTTTAATGTGACAACCCAGACTTTTTAACGATTTAAAATGGAATAAGTAATTGATTTTTAATATTTGAAAGGTTAATTTTTAACCTAAATTCAAATATTCTTATTATTTAGCAATTGAGTTATTGGATTTAATAAACTGAAAATTGGGTAAATTGTTGAATCTGAAATTTCTAAGCCCGTTTAAAATAATTTGAAGGCTTATAAAATTTATATCGATAATACTGAAGATAGTAGAAGTGTTAAAATTGAATTTAAAAGTGATTTGTTCAATTTTGAAAATATATCGTTTAAATTGAATTTAAAAATAGCCTTCCGAGACACAGTCACGAAATTCGACGAAACCAGTTCCATTGGATCCGTAATATTATATTATTATCGGATTTCAATTTTCGCAGTATTTGGAATTACCGTTTGGTCATATGATCTAAAAATGTCTAGGATAATCTAATGGAATTTAATTTAAATAGTCAAACCTTATCGTATAAGCCACATTCTTCCAGCTTTTTACACAAGCTTCTTTCCTCTTTGCCTTTCACATGCTAGAGAATCATAACCAAACCATCTTCTAGCCGAAGGCAATTTCCCCCTTTTTATAAATCTAGACACCCTCCTTCTCATCTGAAAAAAATAATATACAAACAACAATTCGTTTACCCTAAATCGAGAATGGCCGAAGTTAAAAAAGTAAATAAATAAATAAATTGTCGCGAGGGGAAAAGATAGCAGTGGCGGCTTGAGCTTTCACGATGTCGTTGTTAAGTGGGAGGGAGTGAGGCATATTCGAGTTCGTGCTCGAGAAGCTAGCTGAAGTCGCGATCGATTTAAAGTAGCTTGGTGGAGTCGCGACAGTAAGGCAGGCCTCGACGTCATGAGGTAACCGTTTGCCGAGGAAATCGTAGGGAAAGGGATCGAGGCTATGAAGCGCGCGTGCGCGCGCTCTCGCGTGCGAAGGAAGCGGTGCGTTCGAGTGGTGGGGGGGGGGGGGTGGTGTGCACGACTGCATAGGGGACGAGCTAAGGAGACAGTGAAGGTGGACTTCAGCAATGGCAGGGATGGAAACTGTCTGGGCTATTGCGTCCGAGCTTCTGTGAGTAATCTAATTTTATTTGCTCTTTATAAGTTTAGTTTGGATAAATTTTCTTTGGTGCATCTGTGAATGAGTCTGTTGCGAATGACTTGAAATGATTGTTGAAGAGGTACTTGTGAATGTCGCATGGTTTTGGGTGTTAGCCCAATTGTTTTGATTTTGTGATCTGGGTACATTGTTCTTGAATCTGCTTGCAAGTTTAAACAGTTTTAAAATGTAAATTGAAAAAAAAGAAAAGAAAAAAAGGGATTAAATCATTTATTAGTAATTAAGAAATGATTAATTCATCAATTAATTAGTTAATTAAGATTTATGTTAATTAATTGAATTTAATTAATTTGGAATGATCATTGGGTAGCTTGTTAAGTAATCACTAAATGAAATTAATAAAATATAATTACTTTATGGAATTAATCAGGAGATTAATTAAGGCGATTAATTATGGAATAATTGACTTCTTTACTAAAGTAAACAAAAAGGGTTGGTGATTATAGGATAATTTAAATCAAGAATAATTAATATTGTGGTTTAATTAATGACTAATTATTTAATGTAATTAAATTAAAATTAAGGAAAATTGAAAAGTAAATGGGAAATCATGAATTTATATAATCAATGACGGAATTAAAGATTTATTAGTAAGATTAATTTATCAGTACTAATAGGATTAATGTAATTGATATAGTTAACTAATTTATGAAGTAACTAAGATTTCTTATTGACTTGGGAAAGAATAATTAATATTGTGAAATAAATGAAAGATACTTACTTAAATGTAATTGGAGGATAATTAATCCACGGTGATTAATTAAAATAAATGAATGAAGGGATTATTGATTAATTTAATTGGGATTAATTAATGACAAGGAAGAAATTTAAGTGGTTGAGGTTAGGAATTCAATTATTATAATCAAAATTTAAGTGGTTGAGGTTAGGAATTCAATTATTATAAGTTACCTCGGGTTTATATAAGTTGTTTGCTTTGGTATTCCATGTTAGTTGGGTTTACTCACGCTGGTTTCCAGCCTGACCCGGGTGTTACTTTGGTGTAATGCTCGGGTCAGACCGAGTATTACAGATTTTCAGGTAGGTACGTTCTGGAGCTCAGGAGGCGAGCAGGATGGCAGGAGCGTATAGCATATTTCTGCTGTAATTATATTATTGTTAATCCGAGACATGACAATTGTATATATCCAGTGATTGTATATATGTGAATCTCGATGTATATTAAATGTAATCGACAGATATAATATTCTTTTGTAAACTGTTATTAGTTATTATTATACTTTATCCGCTACGAATGTGAGATGTTTGTTGTTTCTGTTCTTCTTCTTCTATCTCTTTCTTCTTTTTCATAACTATCTGGAATTTTCGGGATCGAATATTTCGGGTCGTTATAGTTGGTATCAGAGCAGAAGGTTAAGCAAGAACCTTGGCTCTGGTGGGATTACTCATTAAGGATAAGGTAAATGGTACCCTAAAATGAGTTGAGTGTGTATGTGTGTGTGTGTGTGTGTATATATGAGAGAGCGTACTTGTTTTTTTTCTTATATAAAGATTTCAAATGGTTTTATATAAGATTATAATTTGATATATAAAGCAATATATCTTTCTAACAAATAGTAAAGGAATTGGTTGTTAAATTATTAGAATTAAATTAAGAAGTAATATAATACAATCAAATTAAAATTAAATAAAGATAAGTTTGACATGGATTCAAACTAAAGTTGAAATCTTGAATTGGAGAAGTATTTCAGAATAAGATGATAATGGATGGTTTTAGATATGATAATCTTGGTTATTATCATAAATGATTGAAGTGTGTTGAATAATAAGATGTGTATTAATGAGTAAGCTAAATGAAATATTCTAAAGAAGTAAACATCTAAGTAAAATACGACTTATAAAATTTAAATACCTAAATTGTGGAATTTTAAATCTAGGTCCATAAATTTGAAAAATTGTTTCAAAGTGCAAGAAGTAATAAATAAGTATTATTTGAATACAAGAGACTTGTTGCAAACAATGGGTTGTTTGAAAATTTGATTTGAATTTAAAACCAAAGGTGGTTTAAAATTTTAAAACATGGCTGGGAGGACCAAGAAATAAATATGTATATATGCATGGATATACATGATATCAAAGATAATTTGGAATAAACTCTAAGAGGTTGAGTTTTGATTTTTCCCTGAAGTCTGATGTAAAAACGCAAAGTGGTATAATTTTTTAAGTGGGAATTCAACTTGAGTAAGGTTGATTAGATTAAGTAAATTGAAATTTAACTTTGGGAAAAGTTAAATAACTTAACAACCAACCTGCATTGGAAATTTCAAAATGAAATTGGAATAGAACTTGGAAAGTTAAATGGTTGATTTGAATTGGGAATTTGTGTGATCTCAAAACGGGTTTGAGATTTAAAATTGAAATGATGGATGTTTTAAAATAAATTGGATAATATCATCCTATTGTAATAAAAATCTTTAATTTGAGAATGGTATTGTATAAATAAAATAAATTTCGATAACTGAATTGTAAATTAAAATTGTTTAAGAACTGGCTTCAAACTAGAAGATAAAACTGAATAATAAATTAAATTTTGAAAACAAATAAAATTGAATTGAACCTTGAAATACAAAAATAAAAATAATTTGAATTGGAATTTTGAGAGTTGAACTCAGAAACTAAATAGATTAGAAACCCTGAAATAAAAGTTAATTTGGTTTAAAGAGTTAAACCAACCTTTGAGGATTTAACTCGAATTTATATAATTCGAGATGGGTTGAAGTTGAAAATTTAAATTCCATTAGTAAAAATTGAATTTAGTTTGAATTAATTAGAATTGAAATTGCCTTGGGATTAAATAAATTTCAATGGAAATTGGAGTTATTCAAATTGGAATGGGATCACTTTAAATGGAAGTGTACATTGAATAGTTGGGGTAGTGTACAGTTTGACTCTTGACTATTTTAAATAAATTGTTTTAGTACAAACTTATTTTTCTAAGCTATTTGTTAACTCTGTTTAGGCAACGAGTCAAAGTCTGGGCCGACTCACGACTTAAGGTTCTTAACGGTTCAGAAGGGATCCCCGACTCAACAGGCTACCGACTCAACAGGCTACCGACTCAACAAGCTACCGACTCAGGAAGCTGCCGACTCAACAAGCCAACGAGTTAAAACTTAAAGCGACTTAGAGGAGTGGAGCGACTCAAGGGATTAACGGTATATGGGATAGACCGACTCAAGTCCTCTAACGACTCAACGACCTAAGGTGTCAAATGACCTAACCGACCTACGACCTATGGTAAGTCATTCACGACTTAGCTTGAGTCGTCCACGACATAAAGCTACTAAGTAGGAATCCAATACCGCCTCATCTTGAACCACGACCTATTAACTCGCAGACGAGTTAGGACTTGTGCCGTATACAGAGGACCGGAGACGCTCTGATATGAAGTCAGGGCTCAACCAGTTGAGTCGCCTACGACATACGACTCATCCTGAGTCGGTCACGACTTACGACTCATCTTGAGTCGGTCACGACTCATGACTTAACAATTTCAGCCTAGAAAATTGCCTATAAATACATGACCACATCGAGCATTCAGGGGACTTTTGGACTGACTTCCTGGACGCCATTACTCTGCCACTGTCTCGACTTCAAGCAACGTTCAAGCAACACTTCTATCACTCCAATCACCAAAGACATTTCAACAAATCTCAAGAAGAAATCTAACTCATTCGCCATGCATTTGAAGGATTCTTCTACATCAGAGTTTGAGCTATTTGTCTAAGTGTGTTGTAATTGAAGATTGTTGTAAAGAATTGTAACCAAATCAGCAATAAAGAGCTTTAAAGTGGACGTAGGCTAGATCTTAAGCCGAACCACTATAAATATTGTGTCTTTTATAGCTTCTCTGTGATTTCTCTGCTTATATTTTGTTCCCGTACCAACGGGTGGTGCTTTCACAATTACCTTCTTCTACACACCGGGGTGTTAGCGTTCAATTTTTAGCGTTAACATTTTTGGTGCTTTCACTGAGAAGTGAACTCAGGCGAGTTATCATCATTGCTTCACAGAGGTTTGTAGAGAAAATTTCCTTGAAAACTAGAAGTCTATCCGAGATTATGGCTCCTGGAAGGAAGAGTAGATCTGTCAGATCTGGGAATGTTCAAGAGGGAACCTCCGCTTCCCCGATATCGAATCAAGCCACTCCAGCTGTCGGAGTAACAAAGGCAGAGCTGGATGCTGCAATTTTAGGGCTGAACCAACAGATCAATGCCCAAAATGCACAACTCGAGGCTCAAAATGCCGAGAATGCCCTAATTCTAAATAGGTTGAACGATTTGCTTGGGGCAAACCGTCAACCAGCAGGTAATGAGAGGAATTTTGCTGGCAACCTTCATGATGCTGAAGAAAGAAATGTTCCCGAAAGGGCTGCTAGCCCCTTTGAACAAACACTTCCAGAGGTTGGTGGATCTAGAACTCGACATGATGAGGAGTATCTTTCTGGAATGGTCCGACAAATTATGAAAGAAAGTATGCAGAGGGTCGAAGACGAGAAAGAATGGGGTTTCGCCCCAAGTAAGACTCCATTTACTGAGAAAATCTTAAAGGCTGAATTCCCAAGGAAGTTTGTCCCTCCAACCATTCCAGCTTATAAGGGGACAAGTGATCCGAATGAATTCCTATACAAATATGATTGGCACATGACAGGTGCCAGAGCCTCTGATGAAATAAAGTGCCGATATTTCCCTGTGTATCTCGAAGGCGTAGCTCTGCTTTGGTTCACCAAGCTGCCCGTCCGATCTATCGATCAGTTTTCTGACTTGACCCGGAAGTTCAAGGAGCAGTTCAGACTATATGCCTCAAAAGCCAAAGATATCATGTCACTATCAAGTTTGGAGCAGAGTCCAGGAGAGACTATCAGATCTTTCTTAAATCGCTTTAATATAGCGTTAGCTGAGGTGGACAATGCAGAACTGCGAATGATATTGACTTATCTGATGAAGGGTATTGACAAGTCGAGCGAATTTGGGAAATGGCTAAACACGAAGGAACCAAATTCCCTTGAAAAATTCTATAAAAAAGCAGATGAATTCATACGCTTAGAAAGCCGTCCCGTACCGGTAAAGGCAGTGTTGGAAAAAGCTGAAGATAACACTGTTGCTCCACGCAAGAATGAATCTGTAGGGAAAAAAAGGGAAAATAACAATGGGAAGAAACAGAGTAATCTGAAAAAGCCCCGATCCTTCAAGCCATCAGAGTATACTCCTTTATCAGATACGCCGGAGCGTATCTACCTTGCCATTAAAGATTCTGTTGACTTCCCTAAACCTCCTCCTCTAAGGACCGGGAAAAAAGCTATACAAAGTGGGAAGTTCTGCCGCTTCCATAATCAACCCGGTCACGAGACCGACGAATGCCGCCAGTTGAAAAATCTGATTGAAGAGTTGCTAAGGGAAAGCAAACTGCAGCAATTTGTGAAAAAAAATAACACCAATCCTGCTTCATCTAGTCAGGGATAACAGGCTCCTACTCAACAGCCTAGGACGATTGAGAAGGCTGCAGGGCATGAATCTGGAAGGCCCATTATTAATGTCATTACAGGAGGACCTCACCCAGCAGGCTGAAGCTGGGGTGAAATGGAAAGGTATACCAGAGCTTTAAAGTATGTGCCGACTGAGGAAGATGTATTTGTTTTGGAAGGTGCTACGCCTTTGAAGCAACAAAGAACTTTCGATGATGATATTGTGTTCAGAGCCAGGGATTCCGCAGGTATTGAAGCTCCTACTTTGGATCCTCTAGTCATCTCGGCTGGTATCGGACCAGCTATTGTCAGAAGGGTTCTCATTGATTGTAGCGCATCCTGCAATATTCTCTTTAAGAAAACATTCGACCAAATGAAGATCCCTATGGCTGATGTGCAAGCCTCATCGCAGAAAATTGCTGGTTTCACTGGGGAGCCAAAGCAGCCGGTAGGACCATTGATTTGTTTGTGGAACGTGGAGAAGGAGAGAGAAAAGTAGTCCGCAAGCAAACTTTTGTGATTGTCGACGAATTTTCTGCTTACAATGCTTTCCTTGGTCGCCCAACTCTGGCAGCGTTCAAAGCTGTTCTTGCCCCTTGGTGCCTCACTATTAAATTCCCTACAGACAATGGAGTAGGAGTTATAAGAGGTGATCAAAATGCTGGGCGAGAGTGCTATCTGACAGAGCTACGAGAAACTAGAAAAAGAGAAATGGGAAAGAATGCGGCAGCCCCAGTCCGCATCAAAGAACCAGCCTTGTAGCAATTACAGGACGGACCCTGCACTGGCGAGCACAGCGGAGCAAGGAAAGAGATGGACCCTAGAAAAGTCAGTGCAGGGGAAAATAGAGTGGTACCGGTGGAAACGACAATACCAATACCTGTAGACCCAAAGGACCCGAACAAAGTGTTGAATGTGGGTTCACAACTTAATGCGTCAATTCAGAATATCTTAATATCTTTCTTAAAGGCAAATCTGGATGTTTTTGCTTGGACTCATGCCGATATGTGCGGAATATCCCCAGAAGTTGCAGTGCATGCTCTAAATATTGATCCAAAATTTACACCTGTAAAGCAGAAAAGGAGAACTCAAGGTCCGAAAAGGTCAGCGGCATTAAAAGAAGAAGTTGATCGGCTCATGGAGAATAATTTTATCAAAGAATCTACATATCCGAATTGGGTTTCAAATCCAGTGCTGGTTAAGAAAGCCAACGGAAAATGGAGAGTATGCATCGATTTTTCAGATCTAAACAAGGCCTGCCCCAAAGACTGCTTCCCATTACCCAGAATCGATCAACTGGTAGACGGAACAGCGGGACACAAATTGTTATCTTTTATGGATGCTTACTCCGGATATAACCAGATCATGATGCATGAGCCAGATCAGGAGGACACGCGCTTTATCACCGACACTGGTCTTTACTGCTACAGAGTTATGCCCTTCGGGTTGAAGAATGCAGGGGCAACATACCAAAGACTCGTTAATGCTATGTTCAAACCGCAACTGGGCAAAACCATGGAAGTTTACGTCGATGACATGTTAGTAAAGTCTAAGAAAGCACCGGATCACATAGAACACTTAGCAGACATGTTCGCTGTCCTCCGAAAATACGGAATGAAGCTCAATCCTTTAAAATGTTCATTTGGAGTGGAATCCGGCAAGATTTTAGGTTTCATCGTGAGCGCTAGGGGCATTGAGGCCAGTCCAGCTCAAATTACTGCATTGAAAGAAGTCAAAGCTCCTAGAACAAAGAAGGAATTGCAAAGTCTCAATGGAAAAGTTGCCGCCTTGAGTCGGTTCATTTCCAAAGCCACAGATAAATGCATCCCATTCTTTGACGCCCTAAAGAAAGGAAGGAAAAACTTCGATTGGACTCCCGAATGCCAAAAAGCCTTTGATGAATTGATTCGCCATATGGAGACGCCTCCAATACTTTCTAGGCCTGGCGATGGCGAGGATCTTCTTATATACTTGGCAGTATCATCTCATGCTTTAAGTGCAGCGCTGATACGGGAAGACAAAAGGATTCAACATCCAGTTTACTATATCAGCAAAAGACTCGCTGGGGCAGAGATGAATTACTCTAAGTTGGAAAAACTCGCCTATTGCTTACTAATTGCGTCTAGGAAGTTGAGGCAATATTTTCAAGCTCATCCTATCAGAGTCCTCACTGATCAACCTTTAAAGCAAGTCTTGTTTCGCCCTGAAACTTCGGGTCGTCTTCTAAAGTGGAATATTGAACTCAGTCAGTATGACATCACTTATCATCCCCGGAAAGCAATCAATGGACAAACTTTAGCGGATTTCATTGCAGAATTTACAGATAAGGGTAACAGTGAGGAAGAAATGGTCGACAATTCCCCGATCCAGTGGAAGTTATATGTCGATGGTGCGAGAAACGACTACTGTTCTGGAGCCGGAGTTGTACTTGAGACTCCTGAAGGTCGATCATTATGCTATGCACTAAGATTGGAATTTCCTTCAACAAACAATGAAGCAGAATACGAAGCCCTTATCGCTGGCTTAAGGATTGCTAATGAATTAAACATTCGAGCGTTACAGATATTCAGTGATTCTCAGCTTATTGTATGCCAAGTCAAAAAGGAATTCCAAGCAAAAGGGGGGAATCTGCCCGCCTACTTGTCAAAGGCTTGGGAACTCCTGGGTGATTTCGACCATTACATGACAAGTCACATTCCTCGAGAAGAAAACATGAAAGCAGATTCTCTCGCAAAGTATTCGAGCACAGGCGAAGCTCAATTTCTGGGGCTAACTCCAGTAGAGGTCCTGTCGACTCCTAGCATTGATGAGATGGACATTGATTGGATCATGAGCATGTCTCAAGAACAAGAATCATGGATGACTCCGATAATAGAATATCTGCTCAATGGATCCTTACCAGGGAACTCAAAAGAACGACAAAAGCTACTGAGAAAAGCCTCTCGATACGTAGTCCAGGATGGCTAGTTATACAGACGGGGATTCTCAATTCCATTACTTCGATGTGTATCCAGGGAAGAGTCTAAAGCAATCCTAGCAGAGGTACACGGAGGAGAATGTGGTGATCATGCAGGTGGCCAAACATTAGCAAAGAAAATTCTCCGGTACGGATATTTTTGGCCAGAAATTAATCGAGATGCAGCAAAGTATTCCCGAGAATGTGACAGATGTCAAAGATTCGCCAAAATTCCTAGAGCTCCTTCCACTGAACTCACACAGATGGTCAGTCCATGGCCGTTTGCAATATGGGGGATAGACCTTGTAGGACCGTTACCAACTGCCAAATCTGGAATTAAATATGCCTTTGTTGCTGTAGATTATTTTACTAAGTGGGCAGAAGCTGAACCACTGGCTACTATCACCTCAAAAAAGATGATAAGTTTTGTGACAAAAAACATCATTTGCAGATACGGTGTGCCTCAAAAAATAATTACAGACAATGGAACTCAGTTTGAAAGTGAAGAATTCCAAGATTTTTGCAAGCGATTCAAAATCCGGAAAAGCTTCTCAGCGGTAGCTCATCCGCAGGCAAACGGGCAAGTGGAAGCCGTGAACAAAATTATTAAGTCAACCATCAAGAAGCAACTTGAAAGAGCAAAAGGTGGATGGGTCGATAAGCTACCACTGGCACTATGGGCATACAGAACCACTCACAAAACTGCGACTGGGCACACCCCGTTTTCATTGGCATACGGGTCAGAGGCTATGATTCCGGTAGAAATAGAAGTCCCTTCACACAGAAGAATCCATTTCAATCAAGCAGAAAACGAAAAGCTACAGCTTGAAGCGCTAGATCTCCTTGATGAAAAAAGAGATGAGGCTAATCTCAGAATTGCAGCTCATCAGCAAAGAATAGCCAGACATTTCAATTCCAAAGTTCGCCAACGCAGCTTTGAGATTGGAGACCTAGTCCTGAAGAGAATTATGACAGCGACAGGTGTGTTTGGGCCAAATTGGGAAGGACCATATGTAATAGGTCAGAAGCTTCTTGACGGCACATTCAAACTCACCACTGTTGAAGGAGATCAAATTCCAAGGGCATGAAACAGCAACCATTTGCGTCCATACTTTACTTGAAAATTTTGTTGAAATATTATAAAAAGAATTATGAATGTATGATTCTTGTAATTGAAAGCAATTGTAAAACTGATGCAAGTAAATAATGAAAGAATATAAAGTGGATGTAGGCCCAATTTCCTGGCCGAACCACTATAAATCTTGTGTTCCTTATTATTATTACATGTTTGCTTTATTTTCGATATAAAAAGTACATAGAATGTATTGCTGAAATGTCGATTTGAATTTTTGCAGACAATGGAAGTGAAACTTGCACATAAAAAGGCCAAGTGATTCTCGCCAAATTTCAAGTCACAAGAGCCCCGAATTCAAATCCTAGATAGGAAGTACTTCAATTGAACGGCCTATAAGTTCGACAGAAACGGGTCTTTGCTAATAAATTGAGATCGTTTGAACAAACAAACATCCAATTAAGAAGCTAGTGCTCGTTCTCACGAAATTGCCTGACAATGAAGCACACTTCCTTGGATTAAACAAGTTACTTGTAAAAAAAAAAAAAAAAGGGAGGGGGGGGGGGGCAGAGGATCATTGAAAAGGCATAAACAAGTGAACAGAGGAACAACCAAAGCCATCATCGGCAGCACAAGTCCTCTTCGGAGGCACAACTCTTCGGAGGATAAAGACCTCTAATGGGTCATACGCCACAAAAAAGAAAGTTCTCTACTCAACAAAAAAGATTGGAGGAGTCATGACCCTCCAACCATGAGAGAGTAACTTCCAGGCGATGAAAACCCTCTCTGAGGCACATTTCACCAAAAGTTGAAGTGTTATGACCGCTCTTCGGGATTTCACTTCACCAGAGTTGAAATGCAAACAAAATAAAAGCCCTCTTCGGAGGCCCATTTCACCAGGAGTTGAAGTGTTATGACCGCTCTTCGGGATTTTACTTCACCAAAGTTGAAATGCAAACAAAATAAAAGCCCTCTTCGGAGGCACATTTCGCCAGGAGTTGAAGTGTAACAACCGCTCTTCGGAATTTCACTTCACCAAAGTTGAAATGCAAAACAAGATAAAGACCTTCCTGGAAGCCCACGTTTCACCGAGATTGAAATAAAACTTCCAAGTGTTGAAACGTGAAAAGGCTTTCTTCAAAGGCACAACTCTTCGGAGGAACACGTTTCACCAAGATTGAAATAAAACTTCCAAGTGTTGAAACGTGAAAAAATCTCTCCTCAGAGGCACAAATTTTTATTAAAAAAAAAAAATCCTCATCAAGAGCGTACTTTAACTTTCAAAGGAAGAGCGATTTACCTATTCTAAAAAAAAAGAAGGGGGGAAGAAAGTTAAAGTACATTCAGAGGTCCGCTTTACCACATAGAAGAATTCACTTGGCAAAATGTATACATACGCAAAAGGAAAAAGTGATTTCTTCGAAGGACAAAGCGTAGAAACTTATATGATGGAAGTTGCACTCTACGAAAATTCTCTTCGAGAATGAAGTAATTATTCTTTAGAAAACGAGAGTGCAAGTCCCCTCAAAGTATACGATATTGCAGTAAGCTCATGGTATAGGGGCAACATGGTATAGTTACATACAAAGTGGCATAGCTACGTCGGTAAAGTACGCTCAAACAACATACCACAAGCTCACCGCAATATCATATAAATAAACTTGTGCAAAAATGAATAATAAATGCATTCTCAAATTCAAACAAAAGTCTGTACAAATAAAGAATCATTTTATTCAATTGCAGATATTGTAGATACAGATTTCAAAATAAAAAGCAGGGGCCGGTGCCTGCACAACATCCGACCATTACACAAAAAAGGAATCAAAAAAGCTCAACTCTTCATTTCTTCTTGCCGCCTTTAGACCCTTTACCCGGCCGAATGGTTAGCTTTTTAGGTCTTTCAGGTCGGTCTGAAGGCATAAGGGAAGAAGGGGAGGGATGTGCAACTGGTGCAATTTCCGGTTCCTCTTCAGTGGTGATAATTTTCTTCCCCCTCCTCTTCGATGTCCCATGCTTCTTTCTTCTCTTCGAAGAAGACTCACTCCCTGGAGTAACGAGAGCGGACAAAACTACGTCGTCAGAAGGAGTCCGCTCCGGAGAGATCTCGCCTCCTTCAAGTCCCTCATCTTTTTGCTCCTGCGAAGCAATAGGGTCATCCAAGCCATGAAGAGCCTCAATTTTCTCCTCTTGTGACCCGGGTTGTGAAGCGGAAGGAGGAGTCACCTGAAGAGATGGAGGAGGAATAACCAGAGGAGGCGAAGTCTGCACAGCACTTGTTGTTTCAACTGCAGAAGAAGAGAAATTGAAAATGTTAGTATCTTCCCAAAAGAAAGGAGATATAGGTTCATCGAGATTCAAGAAGTAATCGAGAAGCTCATCAAATTTTTGAGGAATAAGCAGGCAATCCACCTGAATCGGACCAATGTCGAAATTACCTGAAGATGTTGGCTTCGTCAGTTCAATCTCATAATTCTGAGCCCCAATGTCCTCCAAAGCCTCTTCATCAGTAGGGGTAATTACCCCGGTTCTTGTAGGAGGCGGCAAATGAGAACTAGAGCCTGTAATCTCCACTTCGGGAGAAACTAGAGGACGTTCAGAGGTAGTAGGCGGTACTTCTTTTTCAGAATGCTCCTCTTCCGCCATCCCGGCCCGCGCTCTGGCAAGCTGCTCTTTTCCCTTGGCAAGAGCGGTGCGGGCTTCATCGTCAAGATAATGCTCTTCAAGGGCTGACTCAGCATATGCAGCACCTTTACCACAGATCATATCAAGTGCTGCCTCCCAAACTTCAGCCAGTGTGATTTCATACCTGGGGCCTAGAAAGGCAAGGCTGCCACGTCCCAAAATGCTGTGCAGATAAAAATCGAATAATGTGGAGCTAATGTCAGCTTTGGTTGCTTGATGAGCCTCTTCGGCCGCAAGTTTACCAGCAACCGCCTCGTCGCGCTCCTTTTCGACCATAGCAAGTCGAGTTTTTAACAACTCTATCTCCAAGCTTTGAGAGCCGGTCTGTTCTCGCAGTTGTACAGTTTCAGCACGATATTCTTCTATGACCTTTTCCTTGTGTGCAAGCTTATCTTCAACTGCTCTTTGACTGGCATGCGCATCTCGTACTTGTTGCTGAAGCATGCTCTCCTTTTGAGAATGGAAAGTAGATGAAGTAGCTAATTCTTCCTTAAGTTTTTCTACTTCCGCTTCCAGCTTTTCATTGTAGGAAGCAATACTTCTCATTTCGGCGTCATGCTGTTCGAGAGTCTTCTGCCACTCAGCCTTATCGTTCTCCATTGTTAGCATGGCCTCGAGATTGGCTCGGTTAACCCTTTGAAGTTCGTCGACAAGTTTTTGCCAGTTCGACATTCTTTCAATATCGGTCCTGACAGTATCAAGATTTCGCAGCATAGCCGGTTTGTCGAGAGGAACCAAGTCGAGATCAAATCGAACCCCTCTCAGGCACCACTGAGGAAATCGACTTTGAAGAGTGGGAGGACCTTGCCCGACTTGGTATGCGGGCCGGTTGATGATTGCTTGAATGTCGGAGCGAACAGGAGCAGGAGATTGAGTAGGGACATGTTCAGAAGCTGAAGGAGTTGTTTCTTCAGTAAGTCTAGCCCGCTTGCTAGAAGAATCGTCTATGTGACTCTTTCCTCTCTCATCATGAGCTTTTCTCTTTTGGGTATCATCATCTCTGTGGGGAAGATCATGTCTTTCTTGTTCCCTTCGGCGACGTTCTTCATATGCTCGTCTCTCGTCGGCTTTCCTGATGGCCCTCTCTTCATCCGATTCTCTGTAAGAAGGAAGGTAACGCCTGTAATCATACTGGCTACGCCTCCCGTAGCGCTGGAAATCATCATAGTACGAGCCGCTGCGCCCCATAGGAGAATCTGGAATAGAAATAATAAGCTTTATAAATCTTTAAAGTACAAGAAGATAAACGCGTAGAAGTGATGAAAAATCCTAAGTGTTGTGTAACGTGTAAACTACGCGCATCAAGTTACAGACCACTCTGTGAAATAGATGTAGTGATAACTTGAGTAGGAGGAGTTGACATTTGTTGTAGAGAAGATGTCGCCTCAATTACAGAAGAAACAGTTTTGGAAACATCATCTTTGAAAAGTTCTTGAGAAGTCACAATTAAATCGCTCAACCCCTCGAAAACATCATCACCCTCATGTTTTTTGGGACTGGCTTTTTCAACCCCTTCGTCGGCAGATCTTCCGGAGGATCGTGGAGTTTCTTCCTCTTCGATAACTGGGGAAAGTGCAGGCTTATCAGACTGCCCCGCAACGTCCTTCGGAACTGAACATCTCACTAGTGGAGTTTCTATAGAGGTTCCTCCCTGAATGTTCTCTTTAATAGGGACCGGGGCATCAGGAGTTTCCGCCGGAGAATCAGGAATTTCAGTTGGGACTTCACGAGACTGAGTGAAGCGAGAAGGATGAAGAAGCCCATATTGATGTAAAAATCCGTCATTTAAAAAGAAATTTATACTCCTCTCTTCTGCCGCCACGGCGTTCAATCTCTCAAAAATTTGTTTATAGCATGGATCTCTAGAGGGAGGAGGAAGTGCTAAAACAGGGAAAAGAAACAAAGTTAGCATTTAGCAACTCAGATTTTGAAAAGCCCAAGAATGGAGAAATAAAAACAGGAAAATCTTAGTTCCTACTCTCCAGATGGCATAAAACCCTGGAGGGCAACGAACAAAGAAATACCGATTTAGAAATCTGTGAACGCTATCAGAAAGATCGGTGATGAGTTTTCGATTTCGAGCACTCCTTATGATTACGATAGAGGGATGATCTTTGATCTTTGTGAATGAGCAGAGGTAGCAGATTTCCTCAAAGCTCGGTAATCGGTCCAGAACTCTACTAAAAAGCACACATAACCCCATCAGAATGGCATGGCCATTGGGGTGCAATTGGAATGGAGAGATAGACAATCGAAGCAAGAGCTGCCGAAGGAAATCATTAAAAGGTGGTATGGCACCGCTCAAGCACATTTGGCGGTTGACAGCAATAAAGCCAGAAGGGGGCCTATCTGCAGTATCATTTGGCCCCGGCAGTAAGGCATCAGCTTCGGCAATGCCAAACTGGGTGAGCAATTGAGTAAACACCCGGTGATTCAGAGTGGTGGGAGTTCTTTCTGGAGGATTATCCAACAAGTTGGCTACTGGGAAGACATCTTCAGCCTGGCCCATCGGTTCTTCTTGTTGAGATGTCATTCTACACAAGCAACTGGGTGTTCAAATGCGAAGGTGCACGTTTCCTAAAAGTGTGAAGTGTTGTACAAAACTAATGAAAATAACAAGTAAATATAACTGGAATTAAACTGGTTGACGATTGATCGACTATGGTAATTTCAGAACTTGTTAATTTAGAGTTCAAGCATAATATTAGTGCAGGCTGGTCAGTTTCAATTGACTGTTTCAGTGTAGCTTTAATATTTTAATTGAAATCGATAGCACTCCGTTCACACGATTTGTTTAAGTTAATTATCTGTTATTAACTAATTTGTCATTTGATATGGGCAATCAATGACAGTATATTCGTCCCAGTTTTCTGTGAATGTTGTATTGAACAGGTTGTTAGCCTGCAAGTCAAAATAACCTGTGAATGAATGCAATAAAATTCAACAGTTCAAGGTTAATGCAATGGTCCAAAGTTCAAACAGAATTCACACAAGTGATAACTCGTCAACGGTTCAAAAGTCTTGAGTCGGCAGTACCCTATGCCTTGAGTCGTAGAAATAAGGAGATTATCTACAAGTCTTATCTCAGCCACGACTCAGGGGTCTTATCTCGGTCACGACTCAGGGGTTTTATCTCGGTCACGACTCAAGGGTTTTATCTCGGCCACGACTCAAGGCTTAGGTCGAGGAGCATGATGAGTCGTATCAAGATTAAATCACAAGGGTCGCTGGATCATACAAAAGTAGCCGAGTCAAACCTATGGCAACGTTCAAATCAATCTGACCCATTAACCATCTAACTCCTGACCCATTAACCATCTAACTCCTAACCCATTGACCATCTAATCCATAACCCGATAACCCAATAACCTCGCAATGGTTAACTCCAGTTCCATCACACCACTAGGTCGCCTCAAATCTAGAATCGTTACAAGTAAGATCAAACCTCCTGCTTTTAATCCATCAAATGTCCGATGTAACAATATTCACAAGGGTTAAGGGGGAAAAACAGAGGCGGAGATCGGCAATCATCAGCAATTGAAAAAAGATGCGAAATCTCTTACACGGTGTGATGCTAAAGGTGATCAAAAGTAAATCAGGTTGGAATCGCTCTTGAAAGCTCGAAGGTGCGTTAATGGCAGACATGGTTCAAAGGATAAGAAATAAGAAGAAGGAAGTAAGGGGAACGACTCAAGTCTTTTATAGCTTTGAGCAGTGGCAGTTGAATCGGCACACGAGTTAAGATGAGTCGAAGCACACGACCTACGACTTAGGCGTGAACTTTGAGGGGCAAATGTTAACTCTGTTTAGGCAACGAGCCAAAGTCTGGGCCGACTCACGACTTAAGGTTCTTAACGGTTCAGAAGGGATCCCCGACTCAACAGGCTACCGACTCAACAGGCTACCGACTCAACAAGCTACCGACTTAGGAAGCTGCCGACTCAACAAGCCAAAGAGTTAAAACTTAAAGCGACTTAGAGGAGTGGAGCGACTCAAGGGATTAACGGTATATGGGATAGACCGACTCAAGTCCTCTAACGACTCAACGACCTAAGGTGTCAAATGACCTAACCGACCTACGACCTATGGTAAGTCGTTCACGACTTAGCTTGAGTCGTCCACGACATAAAGCTACTAAGTAGGAATCCAACACCGCCTCATCTTGAGCCACGACCTATTAACTCGCAGACGAGTTAGGACTTGTGTCGTATACAGAGGACCGGAGACGCTCTGATATGAAGTCAGGGCTCAACCAGTTGAGTCGCCTACGACATACGACTCATCCTGAGTCGGTCACGACTTACGACTCATCTTGAGTCGGTCACGACTCATGACTTAACAATTTCAGCCTAGAAAATTGCCTATAAATACATGACCACATCGAGCATTCAGGGGACTTTTGGACTGACTTCCTGGACGCCATTACTCTGCCACTGTCTCGACTCCAAGCAACGTTCAAGCAACACTTCTATCACTCCAATCACCAAAGACATTTCAACAAATCTCAAGAAGAAATCTAACTCATTCGCCATGCATTTGAAGGATTCTTCTACATCAGAGTTTGAGCTATTTGTCTAAGTGTGTTGTAATTGAAGATTGTTGTAAAGAATTGTAACCAAATCAGCAATAAAGAGCTTTAAAGTGGACGTAGGCTAGATCTTAAGCCGAACCACTATAAATATTGTGTCTTTTATAGCTTCTCTGTGATTTCTCTGCTTATATTTTGTTCCCGTACCAACGGGTGGTGCTTTCACAATTACCTTCTTCTACACACCGGGGTGTTAGCGTTCAATTTTTAGCGTTAACACTATTAAATATATACAACCTTTCTTTTTAAAGCTAACTTCTTTTACAATTGTTAACCATTATTTTGGAGCTATTTAACTAATTTTCAACTGTTTCTAAACTAATTACTATTTTTCAACTATTTCACAAACTAATTTTTTTATTTACGACTATTTTGCAATTATTTAAAATTCCTGAAACTATTCAATTATTTTCCGACTATTTTACAATTAGTTACCTATTTTATAGTTATGTTGCAAGCTAATAACTATTTTTAAAATTTTCAAGTTATATTCTAAATATAAACTGGTCGGAATTCAAACTGTTATGGATTTAATAGCCAATCGAGATCAGGATCGAAGTGATAATCCAATTAGGATTATGGCAATTGTAAATAAGTGAAAGGGAATTTAAGGAAATGAGAATAGAAAGGAAATTGATGTGGTTGATAATCAATGGAATAAATACGTGGGATGTACGTATATTATTCTGTTCGCGTAGTGATTTGATCCATATTCGAGCAAAGAATTTCGAGATTGTTATCGATCCGAGTTGGGATTTTTCACTCGATTTTCGACGGCAAACCTGGATATGGATTGTTGATTGATTCTGGATATTCTCTATCGTAGTTATGGCTATGCAAGGAGAATGATGGTTTCTGATCAAGAAACCAGATCTGTGTCTGCACTAGGAAGTCGGGTGGACGATACTAGTTCGGAAGTGAAATTGTGTGATCGAGTGAGCGATCGGATTGGTATAGCGTACGGATGATAAATGTACATCGTACGGATTTAGATGAAATTGATATTGAAAAGAGTAATCAAATTGTGATATTTGGTTTTGAATAAATAAAGTTGTATATCTTTGTTGTATAGGATAAATCTTCCCTTGTTGAATTTATTTCTGGAAGAAAAATGTTTTGAAATCTTTGAAGTATAAAGGGATTTTATACAAGCTTGAAATGATCTAAAGTTTTAAAAATTATATATATTTGTGAACATATATAAAGGATCTTATGAGGAATTTGGAAAAAGGTTTTGGGAACCTCTGGATTTGGAAAGGCTTTTAATATTTGGGTAAAATCAATATTGAATTTGGAAAGCCTAGTTTGAGAATTATTTATTTTGGGATAATCGATTTTGTGTAAAGGAGCTTTGTATGATATCGTACTAGGTGTTTGATTTGAAGATATTATATGTGTGTAGTATAAATATTTTGATGATGGCTCTGGGGAAAAAGGCGCTCCCTTGAAATGAACTTCTCAGGAGTGCCACCGGGTGGTGCTGCCTTGAGCCCAAGGAGGTTTCTAAAGTTGATCCTGTGAGAAGTCCGGACAAAACTAGTTCCTGGGGATTATGAGTAGTGTATACCATAGCGGAAGTCGTGTGTGCCGCAGAGAGCCAATGGTCTACGTTTGATTTTATATCGATAGACTATGACCTATGGTATAACATAGTGGAAGTCGTGTGCGCCGCTGAGAGCCAACAGTCTGCGTTTGATTTTATATCGGTAGACTGCGACCTATGTAGGAGTGGAGATGTTTCATTTCGATAGCAAAATCAGAGGCCGCTGAGAGCCTGCAGCTACATGGACTTTTGCTGTGACGGCAACGTAACCCTAGGATGTAACTGTGATCTGTTGTGTGGGATCCATGGCGTAATTGAGAGGTCGCGGAAAGAATACAGTTACATGGACTTTTGCTGCGATGCCAACGTAACCCTGGATGTAACTGTGACCATGGATGGGGGAGATGATTTCCAGAGCATTCTCACCAAAGATATTTCCTCTATTTTCAAACAACTGTTTTCTATATTTCACTAAAATTATTTTCCAAGTATTTCACTGGGTGTTGAAAACAAGTTTACCAAGTACTTATAGATTTTCAGTTCTACGCCTGATCAACGTAAGACTGAATTTCTGTGAGAACAAGGATGGACTGGTTGAGACATCGAGTTATAACAAGTATTTTTATAAAGAGTTATTTTAATAGTATGATGTGAATTTAAAAGCACTTCTAAAATTTTTAAATAAAAATGTTGGAATTTTGGAAAATCAAGGAAATCCAAATTGTAATTTTGATGAAGTGAATTTGTAATTAAAATCGAATATTGATTTAGAAGTTGAAAGTAAGCTAATTGGCTAAATAATTAATTGATTGAGTATATTAATAAAATTTAACATGGAAAATAAATGGATTGTAAGTTGATAATAGTTTTGGGGATGAATTCGAATTTTAAATAGAATTCGACTTAGATTTGATAATGAATTAAATAAGAGGAGATGTTGTAAATTAAAAATAAAATAGAGTTGGATTGGAAAATGTGATGGTTTGAATTATAAATAAAATTCAAGGGTGATTTGAATAATATTTAATGAAATTTGCAAGTAAATTGGATATAAGGGAAGTGATTATAATAGAAATAGTTTAAGTTGCAAAACAAAACCCAAGTGAATAGAAATAATTTGAGAATGGCCTTGTATTAATAAAATAAGTTTGAAAATGAATTAAGTAAATGAAAATTTTAAAATGGGTTAATTGAATTAAATGATAAATGGATGAAGTCTGATTGAATAAAAACTAAATCAAAGCTGTGATTGGAATTGGATTATCAGACTGAACTTAAATTTGGTGGTATATTAATTTGAAGTATAAATGAGTTCAGTATGTGGTTGGATATTATTTTGATAAATTGAGAAGATGAATTAAAAATTAAAATTTAAATGGATGGGCTTACTAAATGTAATGGAAGTTGATTAAAAAAGAATCAAATAGAAGCAAACTTAAGTTTGATGTTAGAATAAATTAAAGTAAATTAACTTAAGTTTAAAATTTATGGAAGCCTGGCTTCGAATAAGAGTGAAAGCCCATTAAATAAAAGCTTGGATTGAATTAATTTGGGAATGGTTAGAGGTATAAAAGAATAGAAGGTGTCAAGCTAAATAAATGATTGGTTAATAAATTAGAAATGAAATCAAATTAAATTCAGAATGAGTTGAAATTAATTTGGAATATTTATAAACTAAAATAGATACTTTATTAACCGAATATCGTCGAGATTGCATAACAATAATTGTTGTTTGGCGAAAACCAAAGTAATTAAATTCTATGAGTTAATAGAGATTAAATAAATTGGATTCTGAATCAGTTGAAGTGAATATGAGCTTGTTTGGATAAAAAAAATCAATGGAATGTATGAAATTGAGTTGCAAACCATTGAAATTGAATAAAATGGCTTATGAATTGGTTGAAAACAATTGTATTAGCTTTAAAAACTATATAAGCCACTTATGGAAAACGTTTGGTGCTTGTTGTTTATGAAATGTATACGTTTAGCTATTTAAAAGTAAGTGGAATGCTAATAAATTCTCTATATATGGCACTTACATACTAAAATTGAGTAAGTACAGGTATCTGAAGGCCATTTGGTTGGTTTGGATTGCGCTAATTGCTTAAATTAATAAGCTGCTTGCTTAAAATGCTAAATAAAGTACGCCTACGCAATAAAAATAGGAAAATATGAACTGTTTTTGCTTTTTCCGACCGTGTGGGTCGATGTATATATATTTATATCTATTGTCAAATTGCAAAAGCTCCTCCGTACAAAGGGGACTCTGCCAAAATTTTCCGAAAATTTTAGGAGTTGGAAAATTTTTGAAATTTTTGTTAACGACAAAACAATGTCAAATTGGAAATTTAAAATAAACTAGTAAATGAAACTAATATAAATCAGTTTAAATGAAAGAAAAAAAATTCAATATTAGAAATCGAAAATAAATTGAATTCATATGAAATGGTGAAAAGCTAATTTGAATAGAAGTGGGTATGAAACTTATGTAAAGAGATGTATAAAATAATTTGAAAGGTTGCGATTGAATATTATTGCTAAGTAAGTTATGCAGGAATTATAAAGGGAAAAGATAAATTCGAATTCCCCGATAAAAAGGTATGTATTTAAACTTCTGTATGAAATTGGATTGGGTTTTTGCTATTGCAACTTGGCTTTTGTTTTCTTTTGGAATTTGGTAGCATGTAGAGGCCTTTTGTAGTTGCACCGAGCTAGCCGCGCAAAGGAGACGCTGACAAAAAATTTCGGAAATTTAGAGAGTTAGAAAAATTTTGAGAAAATTTTGATAATTTAAAATTTTGGTTTTAAATTGAAATTTGAATAATGAGGAAAAGAGTATTGTTGGGAAACTGTGGAAGAGTTTGGGAAGATAGTAAAAACTGATAGTGGATCTTTAATAAAAGATAGTTGGTATGATGTTGAATGGGAGTTTTGGGAAAAAGTAAACGGGTTTGGAATCATTCTTCCAAACTAGTAATTTCGGGGACGAAATTCTTTTAAGGGGGGAGGAATGTAACGACCCAGACTTTTTAATGATTTAAAATGGAATAATTAATTGATTTTTAATATTTGAAAGGTTAATTTTTAACTTAAATTCAAATATTCTTATTATTTAGCAATTGAGTTATTGGATTTAATAAACCGAAACTTGGGGAAATTGTTGAATCTGAAATTTCTAAGCCCGTTCAAAATAATTTGAAGGCTTATAAAATTTATATCGATAATACTGAAGATAATAAAAGTGTTAAAATTGAATTTAAAAGTTATTTGTTCAATTTTGAAAATATATCGTTTAAATTGAATTTAAAAATAGCCTTCCGAGACACAGTCTCGGAATTCGATGAAACCACTACCGTTGGATCCGTAATATTATATTATTATCGGATTTCAATTTTCGCAGTATTTGGAATTACCATTTTGTCGTATGATCTGAAAATGTCTAGGATAATCTAATGGAATTTAATTTAAATAGTTAAACCTTATCGTATAAGCCACATTCTTCCATCTTTTTACACAAGCTTCTTTCCTCTTTGCCTTTCGCGTGCTAGAGAATCATAACCAAACCATCTTCTAGTCGAAGCCAATTTTCCCCCTTTTTATAAATCTAGACACCCGCCTTCTCGTCTGAAAATAAAAATAAAAATATACAAACAACAATTCGTTTACCCCAAATCGAGAATGGCTGAAGTTAAAAAAATAAATAAATAAATAAATTATCGTGAGGGGAAAAGATAGCAGTGGCGGCCTGAGCTTTCACGATGCCGCTATTAAGTGGGTGGGTGTGAGGCATATTCGAGCTCGTCCCCGAGAAGCTAGCCGAAGTCGCGATCGATTTAAAGTGGCTTGGTGGAGTCATGACAGTAAGGTAGGTCTCGACGTCATGAGGTAACAGTTGGCCGAGGAAATCGTAGGGGAAGCGGATTGAGGCTATGAAGCATGCGTGTGCGCGCTCTCGCGCACGAAGGAAGTGCCGCGTTCGATTGGGGGGTGTGCACGACTGCATAGGGGACGAGCTATGGAGACAGTGAAGGTGGACTTCAGCAATGGCAGGGATGGCAACTGTCTGGGCTCTTGCGTCCGAGCTTCTGTGAGTAATATAATTTTATTTGCTCTTTATAAGTTTAGTTTGGATAAATTTTCTTTGGTGCATCTGTGAATGAGTTGGTTGTGAATGACTTGAAATGATTGTTGAAGACGTAATTGTGAATGTCACATGGTTTTGGGTGTTAGCCCAATTGTTTTGATTTTGTGATCTGGGTACATTGTTCTTGAGTCTGCTTGCAAGTTTAAACAGTTTTAAAATGTAAATTGAAAAAAAAGAAAAGAAAAAAGGGATTGAATCATTTATTAGTAATTACGAAATGATTAATTCATCAATTAATTAATTAATTAAGATTTATGTTAATTAATTGAATTTAAATAATTTGGAATAATCATTGGGTGGCTTGTTAAGTAATCATTAAATGAAATTAATAAAATATAATTACTTTATGGAATTAATCAGGAGACTAATTAAGGTGATTAATTAAGGAATAATTGATTTATTTACTAAAGTAAACAAAAAGGGTTAGTGATTATAGGATAAGTTAAATCAAAAATAATTAATATTGTGGTTTAATTAATGACTAATTATTTAATGTAATTAAATTAAAATTAAGGAAAATTGAAAAGTAAATGGGAAATCATGAATTTATATAATCAATGACGGAATTAAAGATTGATTGGTAAGATCAATTTATCAGTACTAATTGATTTATGAGAAATAATTAATATAAATAATTAAGGATTAATGTAATTGATATAGTTAACTAATTTATGGAGTAATTAAGATTTCTTATTGACTTGGAAAAGAATAATTAATATTATGAAATTAATGAAGGATACTTGCTTAAATGTAATTGGAGGATAATTAATCCAGGGTGATTAATTAGAATAAATGAATGAAGGATGATTGATTAATTTACTTGGGATTAATTAATGACAAGGAAGAAATCTAAGTGTTGAGGTTAGGAATTCAATTATTATAATCAAAATGACTTTTGGAAAAATCAAGCTTTGCTTATGGATGATTGAATGGTATTGGATGTTTTAAATTAGTTGGTATCTCTGATATGGAATGTTGTGCATTTCGTTTGAATAACTTGGGTTAGGATGACATGAGTTTCGAAGAGACCGGTGTCGGGTATTGGGAATACCCGAAACCACTTTGAATTTTTATAAATTGATTTGTGAATTCAATAGGCAAGAATGAAAGGTATTAGGTAAATTGGATTATTTTATCTAAGATGGGTACTTAGAAATTTATATGTGAAATAAGCAGTGTCTATAGTAAATTATGAATTGGTTAAATTGATATAAGTTACCCCGGGTTTATATAAGTTGTTGGCTTTGGTATTCCATGTTAGTTGGGTTTACTCACGCCGGTTTCCAGCCTGACCCGGGTGTTACTTTGGTGTAATGCTCGGGTCAGACCGAGTATTACAGATTTTCAGGTAGGTACGTTCTGGAGCTCAGGAGGCGAGCTGGATGGCAGGAGCGTATATCATATTTCCGCTGTAATTATATTATTGTTAATCCGAGACATGATAATTGTATATATCCAGTGACTGTATATATGTGAATCTCTAATGTATATTAAATGTAATCGACAGATATAATATTCTTTTGTAAACTGTTATTAGTTATTATTATATTTTATCCGCTGCGAATGTGAGATGTATGGTGTTTCTGTTCTTCTTCTTCTATCTCTTTCTTCTTTTTCATAACTATTTGGAATTTTCGGGATCGAAAATTTCGGGTCGTTACATTTAACTTGCTGGCAGATCGCACAACTATTTACGTACCTATTAATATCATTCTTCATGCCCGGCCACTAGAAGACTCATTTCATATCCTTATACGTCTTCGAGATTCCCGGGTGAATATTCAATTTGGAATGATGCCCCTCAGATAAGACTTCCTTCTTATAATCCTTGAAATTCGGAACACAAATTCTCCCGTTAATCCTTAATGTCCCTTGGCCATCAATTTCCAAACCGACACACTGATCCTTCCTAACTCTTTTGATGATTCCTCTTAATCTATTATCTGCTTCTTGCTTGCTCGAAATCCTTTCAATAAGAGATGGAACCACTTCCAGAAGAGATAGGACTGCATTCCTGCTTAGATCATCAACTACAACATTCGCCTTTCCGGAGGTGTACAGAATATCCAAATCATAAGATGCCAAAAATTCGACCCATCGCTGCTGTCTCAGATTAAGATCTTTTTGAGATAAAAGATATTTCAACGGTTTGTGATCCGTGAACAATTCGAATTTCTCTCCCAAAAGATAATGTCTCCAAATCTTCAAAGCAAAAACAATGGCTAACAGTTCTAGATCGTGCATAGCGTAGTTCTTCTCATGTGGCTTCTACTGCCGACTCGCATACGCAATCACCCTTCCATTTTGCATCAAAACTTCTCCCAAACCAACCATACAAGCATCGTTATAAACTTCGAATTTGCTCTTCCCATCCGGAATAGCAAGCACCGGTGCACTAGTTAGCCTTGTCTTCAATTCTTGAAAAGCTTCTTCACACTGGGGTGTCCATTTGAATTTTGCTCCCTTCCTAGTCAGCTTAGTCAAATATGAAGAAATTTTGGAATAATCCTTAATAAATTTCCTATAGTAGCCAGCCAATCCCAGAAAACTACGAACTTCCTTCGGTGTTTTCGGCTGTTTCCGTTCCAAAATAATTTAAACTTTCGCTGGGTCTACAGAAAAACCTTCACCTCAAACAATGTGCCCTAAAAATTTATCTTTCGATTTCCAGAATTGGCACTTCAAAAACTTCACCTTCAACACATGCTTCCTCAGAGTCTCCAATACAATCCTCAAATGCCGCCTGTGCTCTTCTTCAGATTTGGAGTAGACCAAGATATCATCAATGAATACCAGCACGAACTTATTCCACACATCCCTAAAGACTCAATACATCAGGTCAACAAAGTAGGCAGGAGCGTTGGTTAATCCGAAAGGCATAACCAACCACTCATAGAAACAATTCGGTCCCCTAAATGCAGTCAAGGGAATATTGTCTTCAGCTACCCTCAACTGATGGAAACCTGAAGCAAGTCCAGTTGAGAAAAGATAGAAGCACCATGCAATTGGTCAAAGAGATCATCATTGCAAGGAAAAGGATATTTATTACAGATAGTCACTTTGTTCAATTCTCTATAGTCCACACAGATCTTACCGATCCATCCGATTTAGTTACAAACACCACCGTTGAACCCCCAACAAAAAAAACTAGGCCTAATCGACCCCTTTTCCAAAAGATCCTGGACCACTATAATGCGGTTTCTATTGTTGCTGCTGGAATCCTTTTTTAGGACACTTATTTGCCAAATGTCCTTCCTGTTGACAAATGTAGCATTTGCGAGGTTCGTTGCTGCATACAAACTTCTTCTTGCTCGGCTTTCTCCATTTAAGATCGAACTTTCGCTTATTCGGATTAGTGAAATTCCCACCTGAAGCTGCAACTGGTGCCACAAATTTCTTACTCATCAAATTCTCATACCTCAAAGCCATATCAATCAAATCGATAAAAGATCCTTTCAAAATCACCGTAATCTTTTCATTGAATTCAGGCCACAATTCTTGCACAAATTTTTCATTACTTTTGAGGGGAGTATCGATGAGTCCTGGTCCATAGCAGGAAAGTTCGTTGAATCGGGTTTCATACTTCGAAATAGACATATTACCCCGCTTCAAATACAGAAAATCCTGATACAATTTAGTTTTCCCCACTGTTGGCATAAACTTCTCTTCAAACAGCTCCTTAAATCTGTCCCAAGAAATGTCATCCTCAGAAATGTTTGTATTTGTTGCATCCCACCATGCTGCTGCACCACCCTGCAATTGCCACGATGCCAATTCTCTCTTTCGTTCATCCGATAATTTCATGCTATTTATAATGCGCTCACAAGAGCGTAGCCAGGCTTGAACTTCAATTATTGATTCTGAACCTTTGAATGGTTGGCCTCCAAGATTGTTGAAATCTTTGCATAAAGCTGCAAAACTAAATTGAGGCGGTACTGGATTTACAGCGTCACTAGCATTTTGACTCCGTCCATTATCTATTGAAGTACTGGCCCTAACTCTGCATCTTCCTCCGGAACTCATGTTGGCCACCTGGACAGGTAACTCAACAAATTTAGATAGATATATAATTATATGAAAATACAAATACGCACTCTCAAGATAAATATTACTCAAGAGCCTAGGTACTCGCTCAACCTAGTGCTCTGATACCAGGTGTAACGACCAGCCTTTCTAAACCCCAGAAAGACGTATCATCATTAAGAAAGAAAGGGATAGAAATAGAAAAGATTAGAAAGAAAGAATAACAACATCAGAATCTCACAACGGAATGGAACAAAATATAATACATCACATAACTATTACATAGTTTTACATACTTCAGAGTTATACAATATCGTACAACAGAACTGTCATATACATATATGTCCATACATACATCCAAAATAAAGCATACACTAACTACACGGCGGAATTATATAGATAGATACATACTTCTGGTCTTCTTCCCCAAACCTCCTCTACAAAATCAATACTCCAAATTCGTATCACTAGGCTACTCATAAAAATTAGAGTACCCACGAGTTTACGAAAAACAAAATATAAACTCCGGGTCAGACATGGGTCTGTTGTGAGTAAACGGGTTAAAATTGTTTAACTTTGAAAATCATTTGGAAACAAAGGTATCACCTAAGACTTCCTACACATAAATACGGGTAAGTTTTTACCTTACGCTAACCAAAATATTTTATAGGAAATCCAGTGATATTATAATAGTGTCTAGGGTTTTAAAGTAAATAGAAAATAGCTGAAATTGTTACATGATTAAATTCCAGCTACTAGCCACGAAAGTGGGTAATACAAATCAAAACCATAGGGTCTTGTAGGGAAAATCGGTTTCCAACAATGGCAGGGCTACTGGGGTACCGCCCGTCATAGTACGGGGCCTAGATCACCGTACCGAGGATCGATCCCGACCCCCTCTAACACAAGGCCAGAACCATTCCTTACTGAACAGTCCCCAACAAGATAACCGCGCAGTTGTGGCCAACAACTGCTCACACAGCCGAAATAAAGGGACATCTAGACCGGGGTATACCTCGTCCTACTTGTGCATGACCCACTTAACCTTGCTGCATCTCCCATGTTTTAGCCATTCCCTGTTGATGCGGCTTGAGGCTGCGATTACCTTTGAAGAACATTTTTCTTAGAATGCTCATCGTCCGCCTGACGATGTTCTGAAAGGATTCAATCCATACAAGTCCGTTCTGGGTTCGAACGAAACCGAAGGCATTATCTCGTTACACTCGTTTTGGAATCACCCTCAGAGTTAACGACGATAACCCTTGCATTTTGAAACACCATCCCGATCTCCACTTGATATGTCACGACCTATCGTTTAATTTGGATCGATGTAGTTTTTGGAATATCGAATTGGTACCCAATCCCGGTCTCATCGAAATCCAAACGCCATTTTAAGGGCCAAGTTATCTACTTAGTCTTAACAGTTTAATTCAATATTAACCATTTACATAATAGATATCACAGATAAATCATATACTGTCATCACAGATATATTCAGAATATATCATAACATATCACAGAATATCATCAAACAAATATCAGAGTCGATCAACAAGAATCATCAGTTCATATCATAATAGTTTGGTTTACTTAACTTAATTAATTACTTAAGAATAAACTACTTTATTCTGCTTAATTAATTACCTATTAAATAATTATTATATTTATTGATTATTACTTAATTACTCAGTTAATTAATTGATTCTTATTTATTAATCAATAACTTAATTATTAATTAATAAAATTTAATTACTTATTTAATCATCATAAAATTATTTTAATTAATCATTTATTATCAATTAACTAATCATTTATTCCTTAATTAATCACTTAAGCTAATTACCATTTATTAATTAACTTTAAGTAATTAATTAAATATCCTTAAGTTAAATTTATTAGTCACACGATTAATTTCTAATTATAATTTTAATTAAAGTTATTAATTTAATTACAAGCATAAATTAATTTACATTTGTAATTACCTTAAACTTTACCATTAATCACTTCGTTTACAAGCCTTTCTTTAATAAATTTTAATCAAATATTAACTTAAAACAACTAATATTATTCACTTTATTTAATGTTAATCTTTGTTAATCAAATACTTAAAGTATTTAGGCAAAACCAACAGACCCGAAGCAAGCACCGTGTTTTCCTGAGGAAATCTCGTGTTCTCCCCTACCTTTCCCCGCGCCTCCCTCTTCCTTCCCTTCTTCTTCTTTTATCTGTTTCTTTTTCTTCTTCTCTTTTTTTATTTGCACAAGCTTAAGTTAGAAAAAAAATAATAGCAGTACTATGCTAACACATGCGCGTGCCAGGTTGAAACACGAAGCAACTCAAAAAAACTCGAGTAAAAGCACGTGACCACCACGACAATCCAACGGACATCCAAACGCCACCATGCACGTGTACGGTGGTTCGCCTCACCTCCGGCATCCCTTGTCACCACCCAAAAACCACAAATCGACTCAACACTCGAAATCAAAACTCAAATCTTCACAAAAAGGAAAATCGAACAAAAATGCCTGAAGCTCGAACTCGAAACACGAACGCCCCACCGATAGCCACCACGTTCTGCCACCACCCATCATCGGAGAAAAAGCCCCTTCACCAACGCCATGTCCAAACCCTTCTCTATCACCTCCTTCAAGCGTGATCCACTCGATCAACATATGGTGCCGAAAACAAAAATTTACAGAGCATCGAAAAACTTATGAACAAAACCCTACTTTTATCTTAAACTCAAAATCTATGCATTCCAAAAAAAATTAGGCATATTTCTTGTGTTAATTCATCTTCAAGCTTGCTTCATAACAAATTTCAACAATTAAAATTAATTGAATCAACCAAAATTGACCAAAACGTAACTTTTATTCATATTCAAATTGCAACATTAATATTGAACTAAAAATCATCGTTTTCATTCTAAAAATCCTAACTTTGTATGCTAATTCAAGATATGTGATCAAATTAAAAAAATAAAATATTCAAAAATTTAGCTTTTGATTTCTTTCTCCTGTAACTTGATTAAACAGTACCTATAATATACTGTTATGCTTCAAATAAATTCCTAGGCACAAAATTTAAGTTACCCAAACTTAATTAACTTAAATCCCTAGGTTTAAATTGATTTAAGTGAAGAAGAATTAATATTCGTTACACTTCCTTGCTCAGAAGCATAAAAAATGAAAAAAAAACATAAAGCTTCCAGCACACAAAAATAAATACAGGCCCTCTTATTTACAATATAAAGCAACACAACCTTCAGGAACTAAATATCATGATTAAAATTTCAAGGAAAGTAAGTTTACTCACAAATGATAATTGAAACAGAAAGCAAGATTTTGAAGAAACTGCAGATGAATCATTGTAAAACTATTCTTTTTTGAAAGGCTATAAATTTGAAACTCTGGAAACCTCTCTGCTTGTTGAACTTACTTGAAGATATAAGATGATGTTTATTTTTCTTTTTTTCTTATCCCAATTTTACTTCTAAGTTTACTATTAAGTTTTGTAAACGAATTAGAATAGGGTGATATATAAATAGGATATACTTGAACAGTAGGTTATATCTGGTACAATTCTCACTTGTTTTGATTTGCTATGTATTTAATATACTACAAAGTGAAATGATCTTGTAATTTCGGCTGAAATTTTTTTAGACAAATAGTTGTGCTAATTAATGCATATGCTTTCATTTATGTTAACATATATTTAATATTTCCCGATACTTGTAATTTGTACAAAGATATTGTTTTTTTTTTAAATAAGATGTGAATTCTTGTCTTCTTGCATTGAACATGTTTACGCAGCAACTTGATATAGTTTTTTGTTAAAAATATTTGCATTGTACAAATATATATACAGGTTATGAAATAGTTTATCTCCTTTTCTAAGCTTATCTTATATGTTCATGTATAGTTATTTAGTTATAATTTCTAAATTTTATTCTACTGCTAATTTAAATTTTCAAACATTTATTTATAACATACTTGTATTTTTATATTTCAATTTATAACTTATATTTTATATTTCCAGTTATAGTTTATATTCATAATTATATCTTAAACTTATGTTACGTATGTTTATGTTTAATATTGATATGTTTGTTTATTTATAAACATTATTATTTAAAAACTATAATTATATATTTATATGTATATTATCAAATAATAAAAATATAGAGACTTTCATTTAGTGAATAAGACAGAATTTGTTTTGAATAGTTTTGAAAGATTCTATTTTAAATTTTCAAATCAACTTTCCCTTTACAAATATATATAACTGTTAAATATCAATGATCTCATCAGTTTAAAAAATTAAAAAGCTTGTATCTCATTTAAATTAGATTAAATATTATTTAAAATATATTGTCAAAAATTTCGGGTCATTACAGGAATTATTTTGAAGTGAATGAATATGTGTGAGAGATTGGTGAACTTTATGAAATAAATCGTTTGGTTTAAAGATTTTGGAAATGGTAATCTGTTTAATCCATTTGAAAGAAAGGTTTTGGATAATAAGTTGTGACTTAACTGAGATCCCATTATCCATATGGTTTTTAAATATTGCGCTCACTATTCGGTTTAGCCGGGAGAGGAACTTTGTGCCATATAACCCATTTCGAATAGTGATACGAAGAAATGGATAGCATTCGAAGATAGTGCTGAAGACCGGGTGTCTTCGAGAACGATAGGATAACCTATCGAATGACTCTACACTGAGTAGCTACGACATAGAGATCTCCTTATGTGATTGCTGTCCGATCGGGATTGGAATTCCCCGGATTGCAAGGGCTTCTTTTGAAGTGCCTTCGGTTCTGTTCGAACCCGGAACAGACTTGTATGGATGTGTGTCTGGCGTTACACTTTGAGATATAAAGCTGGTTTCTATCAAATACATTCTGTTTGGCGGCGGAGGTTTATTCTCTTAGCTTAACACCCTTCTCTGAGACGTACGAGCTCAGAGGTTATTTATTTGATGGTTACTAGCGATACATTCCTAATTTGGTAATGTGGCATACGAAGTGTTGCCGATCATTTGTTGATCGAAGCATGGATTTGTGAAAAAGCGTAGCTTTGTGGACTAGACTTCGTCGAGCCTCATAACCCAGTAATGGTCGAAACATGAATGTTGCGGCAAGGTTTTTAGGGGTCGCACCCCTAGGGTATGTCCATTTTCTTCCGGATAAGAGGTGGTATCATGGTACGGAGCCTAGATATTTAACCTATGTGGTTACTGTAATCTCATTACTGTGTGGTTGTTACTTTGTTGGTTGAGAGCTCTCGGATAAATGTCGGTAACGAATGTGAATGGAATACTTGTGTGGTAGCTACTTATGTTATATCTTGGTTAAAGCATGAGGTACCGTCAGCCTTGTATTAGCAGAGATCCGGTTAGGTTCTCGGGGGCGTCCTTCCAGAGGCGTACCCATTTCGGTAAGGAAGTTCCTTAGCCTGACCATTTGTTGGAAATCCAAAGAAACAATATGCGCCAGTACAGTTTTAGTTGTATAACCTGCCATGGAATGTGGCGGTAACCTACTATTGAACATGGCAGCTATAGTAGGCATACGAAGAAATGTTGTATGCCGGCTAAGATAGATATTATATTTTCGAATGGTTTTCTACACTATGCACTAATAATAATAACAAATGGTTTTCGCGTACTAAGCATTTTTGACTGTCATAAGGAGAAATCTCCCCAAGTGTGCGCTTGCATTGTGTGTGGCAGGAGGCCTAATGACATTTTCATTTTCAAAAAGCATTCCGAATTCCATTTTAACTTCTTTGTTCAAACCAAATGTTTTTGTTTACTCATACTAGTCCCATGACTTACTCAGAGTTTATTGTTCCCTTCCTAAACTCTTTGTGCCCATAATTTTCCATACAGATAGCGTAGAAGCAGGTTATCTGTATTTTGGGAACTAGCATGGATTCCGAAGCCTTTTGGAAGCTGTCAGATTTTGGAAAGCTTTTGGATTTGGAAATCTTTCGAAGCATTTGGAGTTTGGAGTTTTTTTGAAGACCTTATCGAAGTTGATGTATGTTGGAACCTTTTTTTTGAAGTCTCTATTGTTCCGCTTTGGAGTGGTCATTTTGTTGTAGTATCTTTTATGTATCACTCTGATATTAGTAATCGATGTTGTAGTGGATATTGTATCAAAGTTGTATCCGTGTTATGATCAATGATATTCCTTTTTGTTTCCACTGTTTATTTACATTTAATGTTGTTATAAGCTCCGACGATATGGATTTCGACGTCGATTTGCGGGCATTGAGTTTGGGTCGTCACAGTTCAATCCTTGGACGACTGACCTTGCTTGCTTATCTTTATGCAACTATGATGGTGGATCGAGCTTGAAGTTTTGGAGCTCTAGCTTTGGAGTTTTGGATTGGTGTTGCAATATTAGATTTTGCGAAGTCTCGTCTCATATTGTATCATGTTCCACTGTGTTTTATATTGTATATTCTCTGATATTGATGATTTTCATTGTATCAAATTGATGTATTGGATACTGTATTTATGTTGTATCAGTGATATCATTTTTTATTTCCGCTGTGTTATTTATCATCTAATGTTGTTGCTCTGACGATACGAATTGGATGTTGTTTGTCGGACATCGAGTTCGGGTCGTCATATTTTGTATAAGAGCTAAAGGTTGAGTAAGAATTTTAGCTACGAAGTGTAACAAATTAGAAGGCTCATTAGAGATAGGGTGAAGTATACCCTAGAATGAGTACAACCAGTGAAACTAAAACCCAAATTTCTCAATCTATTCTCTTTATCCGTTGTTATTCTCTAAGATATTTTGTATGAATGCCTAAATCGGTTTTCTTACTATTCACAGACAGTAAGAATGAGTGGAAGAAGAGGACGAGATAGAAGACAGGGAAGTACCACTTCAGCTGGTCTAAGCCCTACAACGACAGATATTCCCATTCGGTCTCAATCAAATTTGGCTGATCTATATCGAAATTTTTCTAGACTTGGTGGAAAGCTATTCATAGGCAAGGAAATTGTAATCGAAGCATAAGCCTGGATCCGATCGTGCCAAAGGATTTTCAAAGGACAAAAATTGGAAGATGATCAGATGAAATTTATAGCTTCTTAGCAACTACAGGAAGAGGCTTTAGCTTGATAGGAAACAGTTACATTCGATGAGCTGGCGGATGAATTTACTTGGAGTCGTTTCAAGGAAGTTTATCATTTGAGGAATACTTGAACAAATTCAATGAATTATCTTGATTTGGTCCAGAATTGGTGAATACACCGTTAAAGAAGAACGAAAAGCTTATCCGAGGAATGAACAAGGATTTTCAGGAAAGGATGACTACTCGCTTTAAGGAATCATTTTCTAAATTAATTGGTATGGGCCATCGAAATGGTACTCTAGATAAACAAGAAGATCTGGAGGAGAATGAAGATACAAGTAATCTGAATTGGAGGAAAAGGAAGTTTGGTGAAAGAAATCGAGGAAAGATAAAGGAAAGAAGAATATACAGAAGAAAAAGGTGAAGGATGTAACTTGTCTCAATTGCTTGGAGAAAGGCCACTACTGGATAAATGCAAGAATCCTTAGAAGCCAGGAATGAGAAAGCCATTCATGAGGCCAGATCAGGAATCTATGGGTTGCTGTTACTGCCACAAGCCTTAACATAGGATCAAGGACTGTCCATCAACGTAGCAAGCTCTAGTAGCAAGGGTGTATGCAATTAGAGATGATTCTTCAACCTCAAAAGCTGATTAAGGAAAAGAAATTCTACAAGGTAACCTTCTCGTTTACGATTAAATTTTTTGAGTTTTGTTCGACATGAGAACTACCCTTAGTTTTATTTCTCAGCAAATCATAAATGAGTTAAATCTTGAATCTGAGATCATAGTCGAATCTATTTTGTCTATTTCATTGGGTTTCGATAAAATCTACGAATGGTTAGTGTTAACTCCTCTTCATCAGCGACCTATGATGTGGAGCGACCTAACTACAAACATGCTTTTGCGACCTAACTGACCAAACGGTATCAGCGACCTAAGGAGATCTAACGACCTAATGGTATCAGCGACCTAAGGTGATCTAACGACCTAATGGTATCAGCGACCTAACGGGATCCAGCAACCTAAAGGCCAGAGCGACCTAACGAGTGAACAAGACTAGCGACCTAACGGTTCGAGCATTCAGCGACTTAACAGATAAAGAAGGAGACGACCTAGCGAACTAATGACTCAACGAGCTAAGTTATAGGTCGCGCCAACTTAGGTCGCACCACCAGACCGTTCAACACACTTAGGTTGTCTCTCTTCTTAGGTCGCACACGACCTACTACTTGTCATCTTGCTCAGTCAACCTAAATGCATCCTATCAAGCCACAAACCACGCCTCATAGGTCGCTTGCGACCTATGTCCTACCATAGACCGTCCTCGACCTATGATAGGTCGCTCGCGACCTAAACAAACGAAGAAAGTGTTTAAACGTAGCAGATATGAGATGTTCTTCGGGTCGTCACCGACCTATGACTTGTCACTATTTAGGAATGTTATGGGACAGTTGAGTGGTAGCTCGTTTTGCCTAGGTCGAGGGCGACCTACGACCTATGTTAGGTCGTTTATGACCTAACGCCTACCCAGAAACACTCCTATAAATACACGACCACCTCCAACATTCAAAGGACTTTTTGGGGCCGACCATTTCAAGCGCCGATACTCTGCAGAATTCTCGACTCACTAAACACTTCAAGTACTCCAAACACCAAGGACACTACGATGATCTCCAAGAGAAAATCTACATCATTCAACATGAATTCGGAAGATTATTCTCTATCAAAGTTTGATCTACTGGTCTAAAGTGTGTTGTAATTGAAGATTGTTGCAAAGTTGTAATCAAATTCAGTAATAAAGAGATTTAGAGTGGACGTAGGCTTACTCTAAGCCGAACCACTATAAAAATTGTTGTCTTTTCTGCTTTCTCTGTATTTTCTCTACTTTCTTGTAATTCCCGTGTACACGGGTGGTGCTTTCATCCAACTTCAATTGACACCGGGGTGTTAGCATCCGATTTTCACGTTAACATTTTTGGTGCTTTCACTGAGAACCCAACTCAGGAAACTTCCACTATTGCTCCGCAAAGGATTGTTGAAAGGATTTCTTTTAAAACCAGAAGTTTGTTGGAAATAATGGCTCTTGGGAGAAAACGAAATTCTGTAAGATCCGATAATGTTCAAGAGAATACTGCTACCTCTCCTCCTTCAAGTCAAGCAGCTCCAACTGTTGAAGTTACTCGAGCAGAGTTGGATGTCATAGTTTTGGGACTGATTCAACAATTGAATGCTTAGAATGCACAGTTGGAGGCCCAGAATGCCCAGAATGCTCTGATCTTGAGTAAGTTGAATGATCTGCTGGGGGCAAACCGTCAACCGAGTAATAATGATGGAAACCCTACTGCGGGTGTTCAGGATGTTGAAGGAAACATTTCTCAAAGAGCCGCAGACCCTGTAGAAAGGACTCCTCTTCAGGCTTGAGGGTCGGGGCCGCAGCCAACCCTCCGTGAACGATTGTCAAGGCAGAATTCAAAGAGAGTGGCTGACGTGTGTCCTCCGGAGCCTCTAAACGATGAAGAGTATTTTTCGGGTATGGTTCGTCAAATCATGAAGGAAAGTATGCGAAAAGATGAAGATGAGAAGGAGTGGGGATTTGCTCCAAGCAAAACTCCATTTACTGAAAGGATCTTGAAGGCAGAGTTTCCAAGGAAATTCGTTCCCCCTACTATTCCGGCTTACAAGGGGACGAGTGATCCTAACGAGTTTCTGTACAAATACGACTGGCACATGACTGGTGCCAGGGCATCTGATGAAATTAAATGCCGATACTTCTCGGTTTATCTAGAAGGTATAGCTCTATTATGGTTTACAAAGCTGCCGGTCAGGTCCATCGATCAATTCTCCGATTTGACCAGGAAATTCAAGGAGCAATTTCGATTGTATGCTTCTAAAGCAAAGGACATAATGTCGCTGTCAAGTCTAGAGCAAAATCCGGGAGAATCTATCAGGTCGTTCTTGAATCGCTTTAACATAGCATTAGCTGAGGTGGATAATGCTGAGCCACGCATGGTCTGGACGTACTTGATGAGGGCAATTGGCAAGTCAAGCGAATTTGGAAAATGGTTGAAAATGAAAGAACCAAACTCACTTGACAAATTCTACAAGAAAGCGGATGAATTCATGCGCTTGGAGAGCCTCCAGGCACTAGCTAAGGTGGTATCAGTGCAGGCCGGGAACAATGGTGCTGCTACGAACAAGAAGGAACCAAACACTGAGAAAAGGGGAAACTATGGTGGAAAGAAACAGGGAGACGCTAAGAAAGGCCGTTCTTTCAATTTCACACCCTTGACCGATACCCCTGAAAACATCTACTTTGCAACTAAAGACGATGTCAAGTATCCGGCACCACCTAAAATGAGAGTTGCGGTTAAGATGGAATAAAGTGGAAAGTACTACCGGTTCCACAACCAGCCCAGCCATGATACCAACGAATGCCGCCAATTGAAAGAGGTAATTGAACAACTCCTAAAGGAAAACAAGCTCCAGCATTATGTGAAAAGGAACAGAAATGCTTCAGCTTCGTCAACTCAAGACCAACAAGTTCCCACTCACCGTCCTGGCTCAAGTGAGAAGGCCCTGGAAAATGAATCGGAAAGGCCTGTCATCAATATAATAACTAGAGGACCTCACCCGGCAGGCAAAAGCTGGGGCGAGATGGAAAGGTATGCTAGGGCCTTGAAGCATGTACCAGCCGAAGAGAATGTTTTTTTTTAGAGAATGATGCGCCTTTAAAGAAACAAAAGACTTCCACAGATGATATTGTGTCCAGTGCCAGGGATTCTTTGGGTATCGAAGCTCCAACCATAATCCTTTGGTCATATCCGCTGGTATTGGGCCGACAACTGTGAGAAGAGTTCTAGTTGATTGTGGAGCCTCATGCAACATCCTCTTCAAGAAGACCTTTGATCAAATGAAAATTCCAATGGCTGACGTTCAAGCTTCGTCACTTAAGATTGCCGGGTTTGCTGGAGAACCCAAACAGCCAATTGGGACTATAGATTTGTTTGTAGAACTCGGAAAGGGACCGAGGAAGGTGGCTCGAAAGCAAACCTTTATAATTGTTGAAGAATTCTCTGCTTACAACGCCTTTTTGGACCGACCAACTCTCGCTGCATTCAAAGTTGTTCTTGCTCCATGGTGCTTGACTCTAAAATTCCCCACAGATAACGGAGTTGGTGTGGTTAAGGGAGACCAAGATGCGGGGCGATAATGTTATTTTGCAGAATTGCGAGAATCCAGGAAGAGAGAGATGGGAAAAGGTGCGGCGGCTCCAGTCCGCATCAAAGAACCAACCTTGTAGCAATTACAGGGTGGACCCTGCACTGGTGAATGTAGTGAGGCACGAAGAGAGATGGATCCAAGGAAAGCCATTGCAGGGGAGAATAGAGTGGTACCAGTGGAGGTAATAGTACCGGTGCCTGTTGACCCAAAGGACCCAAACAAAGTGCTTAACGTGGGTTCAAAACTCAATCCGACAGTTCAGAATGTTTTGATTTCATTTTTGAAGGCTAATTTGGATGTATTCGCTTGGACTCATGCGAACATGTGCGGAATATCCCAGAGATTGCAGTGCATACCCTGAACATTGATCCAAAATTTACACCTGTGAAACCGAAGAGAAGGACTCAAGGTCCTGAGAGAACGGCAACGTTAAAAGAAGAAGTGGATCGGATCATGGAGAATGGGTTCATTAGAGAATCTACTTACCCAAATTGGGTCTCAAATCCAGTGCTGGTTAAGAAAGCTAATGGAAAGTGGAGAGTGTGCATTGATTTTTCGGATCTGAACAAAGCCTGCCCCAAAGACTGTTTCCCGCTGCCCAGGATCGATCAATTGGTGGATGGGACAGCGGGACATGAATTGTTATCTTTCATGGATGCATAATCCGGATATAACCAGATTATGATGCATGAGGCGGATCAAGAGGATACAAGCTTCATCACAGATGTTGGACTCTACTGCTACAAGGTCATGCCTTTCGGACTCAAGAATGCAGGGGCAACTTACCAGAGGCTTGTTAATGCCATGTTTAAACCACAGATTGGTAAGACAATGGAAGTTTATGTTGATGATATGCTAGTAAAGTCTAAGAAAGCAGTGGATCACATGGATCACTTGGCAGAGATGTTTGCAGTACTCCGAAAGTATAGAATGAAGCTTAATCCCCTGAAATGTTCATTTGGAGTGGAGTCCGGAAAGTTTTTGGGTTTCATTGTGAGCGCTAGGGGCATTGAAGCCAATCCGGCACAAATCACTGCCTTGAGAAAGGTCAAAGCTCCTAGAACGAAGAAGGAATTGCAAAGTCTCAATGGAAAGGTTGCTGCTTTGAGTAGGTTCATTTCCAAAGCTACTGACAAATGCATTCCATTCTTTAATGCTCTAAAGAAAGGAAAGAAAAACTTTGAGTGGACTCCTGAATGTCAGAAAGCGTTTGATGAGTTGATTCGTCATATGGAAGTGCCTCTGATACTTTCAAAGCTTGATAGTGGTGAAGATCTCTTCATATATTTGGCAATTTCGTCTCATGCTCTCAGTGCAGTGTTGGTACGGGAAGATGCAAGGATTCAACGCCCAGTCTATTATATCAGCAAAAGGTTCATTGGGGCAGAGATGAACTATTCCAGATTAGAAAAGCTCGCCTATTGTTTGTTGATCGAATCAAGAAAATTGAGGCCTTATTTCCAAGCTCATCCTATCAAAGTCCTCACTGATCAGCCTCTAAAGCAAGTCCTATTCCGTCCTGAGACTTCCGGCCGTCTTTTGAAATGGAATATCGAACTCAGCCAGTACGACATCACTTATCATCCCCGGAAAGTAATCAATGGACAAGCTTTAGCAGATTTCATCGCAGAATGTACGGATAAAGGTGATAGTGAGGAAGAAGTCATTGATAGCATCCTAATCCAATGGAAATTGTATGTCGATGGCGTAAGGAGTGATTACTGTTCCGGAGCAGGGGTTGTCCTTGAAACCCCGGAAGGTCGATCACTATGTTATGCACTGAGGCTGGAATTCCCTTCGACAAATAATGAAGCTGAATACGAAGCTCTCATCGCTGGTTTAAGGATCGCTAAAGAACTAAACATCATGGCATTGCATATCTTCAGTGATTCCCAACTTATTGTTTGTCAAGTCAAGAAGGAATTTCAAGCTAAAGGAGGAAATTTACCAGCCTATTTGTCAAAGGCCTGGGAGCTCCTTCAAAATTTTGACCATTATTCAATAAACCATATTCCTCGAGAAGAAAATATGAAGGCGGATTCTCTCGCAAAGTATTCGAGTACTGGTGAAGCTCAACTGTTGGGGTTAGTTCCCGTTGAAGTCTTGTCGGCTCCAAGCACAGATGAAATGGATGTTGATTCGATTATGAACATATACCAAGAGCGAGAATCATGGATGACTCCGATACTTGAATATTTACTCAGTGGTTCTTTGCCAGAAAGTTCAAAAGAACGACAGAAGCTGATGAGGAAAGCCTCCAGGTATATAGTTCAGGATGGTCGTTTGTACAGACGAGGATTTTCAATGCCATTACTCCGATGTGTGACAAAGGAAGAAGCGAAGACGATTCTAACTGAAGTACATGGAGGGGAATGTGGGGATCATACAGGTGGTCAAACTTTAGCAAAGAAAATCCTCCGTTATGGATACTTTTGGCCAGAAATTAATCAGGATGCTGCTGACTATTCCCGAAAGTGTGATAAGTGCCAGAGATTCGCTAAAATTCCTAGAGCACCTTCCACTGAGCTAACACAAATGGTCAGTCCATGGCCGTTTGCCATATGGGGAATAGATCCCTTTGGGCCTTTACCGACTGCCAAATCAGGGATTAAATATGCTATCGTTGCTGTTGATTATTTTACTAAATGGGTTGAGGCCGAACCCTTGGCCACTATTACCTCTAAGAAAATAATAAGTTTTGTAACTAAGAATATCATTTGCAGGTATGGTGTGCCTCATAAGATAATCACAGACAATGGTACTCAGTTTGAAAGTGAGGAATTCCAAGATTTTTGCAAACGATTCAAAATCCAAAAAAGCTTCGCAGTAGTGGCTCATCCGCAGGCAAACGGGCAAGTGGAAGCAGTAAACAAAATCATCAAATCAACCATCAAAAAGCAGCTGGAAAAAGCGAAAAGTGGATGGGTTGACAAGTTACCACTTGCACTATGGGCATACGGAACCACCCACAAAACTGTGACTGGGCATACTCCATTTTCATTGGCATATGGATCAGAAGCAATGATTCCAGTGGAAACTGAAGTCCCCTCACACAGAAGAATACATTTTGATCAAGATGAGAATGAAAAACTGCAATTGGAAGCACTTGACCTCCTTGATGAAAGAAGAGAAGAGGCTAGACTTAGAATTGCAGCTCATCAACAAAGAATAGCCAGACACTTCAATTCCAAAGTTCGTCAGCGCAACTTTGAAGTTGGGGACCTAGTTCTGAAAAGAATCATGACAGCTACATGTGTGTTTGGGCCAAACTGGGAAGGGCCATATGTTATAGGCACGAAGCTTCTTGACGGCACATTCAAACTCACAACTGTCGAAGGAGAACCAATCCCAAGAGCTTGGAACAACAATCATTTGCGTCCTTATTTTACTTGAAAGCTTTGCTGAATTGTTGAAAAAGAATTGCAAAAATATGATTCTTGTATTGAAAACAGTTGTAAAGCAAGTGAATAATGAAAAGCTATAAAGTGGATGCAGGCCCAGTTTTTTGGCCGAATCACTATAAATCTTGTGTTCTCAACTATTATAAACTGCTTTGTTTTATTTTGACATATAAAATACAATAATTGTGTCATTAAAATGTCGATTTAGTAATGCAGGTCATAAAAGCAAAGCTTACCCATCGCAAGACCAAGCAATCCCCAACATCACTCGACAAACAAACACTAAACCATTCAAAATTTCCATACTCAAATTCTACAAAAGAAGAGCTTCAAACAAAAGTTGGCAATGTAGATGGAAGTGGACCATTTCTAACTAACTGCAAATGTTTGAACAAACAAACAGCCAGTTAAATAAACTGAGTCTACCTCCACCAACTCACTCAACTATGAAGTATATTTCTTTGGATAAGGGAAATTATTGGCAACAAAAAAGTTAAACACTTGCAAAAGACAACGGGGGTCGCCGACGTGAGTCGATGGCAAAGAAACATGGGCGAGCAAGCATCAATCAGCAAAAGACCTATTCAGAGGCACAAGCCCTCTTCGGAGGCACAACTCTTCGGAGGATAAAGACCTCGAGCGGGCCTATCCAGAAAAAGAGAGATCTTTCTCATTACAAAGTTGCAGAATGATCGGTCGATACACTCCGGTGAATCCGTACAACCGAGAGAAAGAAACTCCAAACTTCCAGGCAAAAGCCCTACTCAGAGGCACACGTTTCACCGAGATTGAAATAAAACTTCCAGGTGTTGAAACGTGAAAAGCCCTCTTCGGAGGCCCATTTCACCACAGTTGAAATGCTAAAAGACCTCGAGCGGGCCAACCGGAAAAAGAGAGATCTTTCTCGATACAAAGTTGCGGAATGATCGGTCGATACACTCCCGTGAATCCGTCCAACCGAGAGAAAGAAACTTTAAACTTCCAGGCAGTAACCCATCTCAGAGGCACAAATTTCATCATCGGTCGATACGCTCCCGTAAAATGAAATGTGAAAAGCCCTCTTCTGAGGCCCGCTTCCCAGCGAACAGGGAAAAATAAAAGCCTCTCCCAAGGGGCAGAAACCAAAAAGACCTCTTCCCAGTGGCACAACGAAACAAAAAGACCTCTTCCCAGAGGCACAACAAGACAGAAAGACCTCTTCCCAGAGGAAGAAATGAAAAGACCTCCTCCCGGAGGCACAAGCAAGCAGAAAGACCTCTTCGGAGGCACACGTTTCACCGAGATTGAAATAAAACTTCCAGGTGTTGAAACGTGAAAAGGCCCTCCTCGGAGGCACAACTCTTCGGAGGCACACGTTTCACCAAGATTGAAATAAAACTTCCAAGTGTTGAAACGTGAGAAAGCCCTCCTCAGAGGTGCAACTTTTCAAAGAAGCAAAAATCAAAAAGCCCTTTACTGTGGCACAAAAAAAAGCCATCTTCAAAGGAACACTTTAACTCTCAAAGGAAGAACGATCCACCTATTATGGAAAATTCTCTTCCTCAAAAAGAAGTTAAAGTACCCTTCAGATACCCGCTTTACCACATAAAAGAATTCACTTGGTAAAATGCGTATATGCACAAAAGAAAAAGTGATATCTTCGAAGGATGAAGCGTAAAAACTTATTTGGAGGGAGTTGTGCTCTGTTTTTTAACGAAATAATATTCCTCCAAGTATGGAATAATTATTCTCTAAAAATTAAAAGTACAAGTCCCCTCAAAATATAAAATATTACAACGAGCTTATGGTATAGGGGCAACATGGTATAACTACATCGGTAAAATTGCGCTCGAACAGTATACCACAAGCTCACTGCAATATCGTGCAAAGAAACTTGTACAAAAGTGAATAATAAATGCATTCTCAAATGAAAACAAGAAGTTTGTACAAATAAAGGATCATTTTATTCAATTCTATTACAATTTCTTACAGATACAAGTTTCGAGATAAAGAAAGCGGGGGCCGGTACCCGCACAATCCCCGACCAGTACGTGCAAAAAACAAAAAGCTAAAAACTGGAATCTTCATTTTTTGTTGCCACCTTTGGACCCTTAACCCGGCCGGATGGTTAGCTTTTTGGGTCGATCTTTAGGCATGAGGGAAGAAGGAGAGGGAGGTACAACTGGTTCAACTTCCGGTTCCTCTTCAGTAGCAATGATGCTCTTCCTCCTCTTCTTTGATGTTCCGCGCTTCTTTTTCCTCTTTGAAGAAGATTCACTTCCTGGAGTAACAAGTTTAGACAAAGTTATGTCATCAGAAGGAGTCCGCTTCGGAGATATCTCACCTCCCTCAAGTCCTTCGTCCTTTTGCTCTTGCGAAGCAGCTGGGTCATCCAAGCCCCGAAGGGCACCTATTATTTCTTCATGTGATCCCAGATAAGGAGTAGGAGTGATTGAGGGTGGCAGAGGAACAGTAACTGGAGGTGGAGAAGTTTGAATGACGCTCGGCGCTTTCTCTACAAAGGAAAAGTTAAAAGTGTCAATATTTCCCACAAAAAGAGGAGACAATAGCTCGTCGAGATTCAAGAAATAATCAAGAAGCTCGTCAAATCCGTAAGAAACTAGCAAGTTGTCCCCCTGAGCATTATTAGGGTTACCTGGAGTAGTTGGTGGTATCACATCAACTTCGTAGTCTAGAGCTTCAGCACTCTCTTGTGGCTCATCTACGGCTTGTGTAATTATGGCTCCGGTATTAGCTTTAGTAGGAATCGGTGTATGAGAGCTAGAACAAGCAATGTCAACATCGACTGAAGTTGAAGGAGGGACAGGGGCAGTCAAAGTTGTTTATTTTTCTTGATGCTCTTCCCCCATCATTTCAACTCGTGATCTAGCAAGTTGCTCCTTCCCTCTAGCAAGAGTTGCGCAAGCCTCGAAGTCTAAATAGTGCGCCTCTAGCTCCTCTTCAGTGTACCCAGTGCCTTTAAACATATCAAGCGCGGCTTCCCATACTTCAGCTAGGGTAACCTCATATTTGGGACCCATAAATGCAAGACTGCCACGCCCTAACACACTTTGCAAATAGAATTCAAATAATGTCGAGCCGATGTTAGCTTTGGTAGCTTCATAAGCTTCTTCAGCTACAATTCTACCAGCAGTAGCCTCATCTCGCTCTCTTTCGACTTTAGATAGTTGAGCTTTCAATTTTTCAATTTCCGCAACCTGAAAGTTAGTTTGCCCTCGTAACTGAGTAATATCGGTACGGTAGCCCTGTACAATTTGCTCCAGCCCATCAGCCTTGGGCTCGGCATCCCTTTGCGCAGCATGAGCATCCCGCACCTGCTGTTGGAGCACACTCTCCCTTTGAGAATAAGAAATGGAGGAAGTGGCAAGCTCCTCTTTGAGTTTCCCAACTTCCGCTTCAAGTTTTTCATTATAATCGGCAATGCTCCTCATTTCTGCATCATGCTGCTTAAGGGTCTTTTGCCATTCGGTTTTGTCATTCTCCATGGTCAGCATAGCTTCGAGATTGGCCCGATTCACCCTTTGGAGCTCATCAACAAGTTTTTGCCAATTTGACATCCTCTCAATGTCAATTCTAACGGCATCAAGGTTCCGTAACATGGCATTTTTATCTATGGGAACCAGGTCAAGGTCAAAGCGAACTCCTTTTAAGCACCAATTTGGAAATCGACTTTGGAGAGTGGCTGGACCTAGTCCAACTTGGTAAGAAGGCCTGTTAATGATTGCCTGGATATCAGTACGGGAAGGGGCAGGAGACTGAGAAGGAATAGGAGCGGTAATCTTTTCAGAAGTTGCCGGCATTGGTTGCTCACTGACTTTAGCCCGTTTACTTGGGTCATCAGTTATGTGACTCTTCCCTCTGTCATCGTGAGATTTGAGTTTGTGGGAGTCACCCTCTTTGTGGGAAGAATCGTATCGGTCATCCGGTCTTCCATAGCGTTCTTCATGGGCACGTCTCTCCCGAGCCTTTCGAGCGGCCCTCTCTTCATCAGTCTCTCTGTCAACATGAAGATAGCGCTTATAGTCATACTGGCCGCGTCTCCCGTATCGCTGGAAGTCATCATAATACGAGCCACCTCGCTTCATTGAAGAACCTGAAATTGGAAAAAACACAACTTTAGAATTCTTCAAAGTAAAAAGAGTCAGAAGCATAAAAGTGCCGAAATATTCTAAGTGTGTGTGATGTGCAAGCTATGCGCGGCAAACTACGAACCACTCTTTAATTGTGGAGTAGTTGTGGGTGTAGTAATTAGCTTCAACTCTCGAGTCGACGGAGTCTGTTGCAGAGTAGAAGTCGCCTCGACCACTGAAGAAGAAACCCCGGTAGTGATAGGATCATCTTTAAAGATCTCTTGTGAGGTGGCAAAGAGGTCGCTCAATCCTTCGAAAGTGTCGTCCCTGCTCTGCTTAACAGGGCTAGTTTTCCCAGCTTCTTTGTCACCAGACTTCTTTGAATGAGGAGGAGATTCCTGAAGCTCTTTTTCTTCAGTGACCGGGGCAAGTTTGCCAGATGACCCTGCGACATCAGCAGAAGTGGAGCACTTCACTAGAGAAGCCTCAGAGGCAGGTTCTTTCGGTATGGGTGCATCGGTTAAAACTGGGGCATCCAGTGCTTGGGTTGGGGAGTCTGGGACTTCATGAGGGTCTGTAGAGCGAGAGGTATGCAAAAGTCCGCATTGATGCAAAAATTCGTCTTTCAACAGAAATTGAATGCTTCTCTCTTCAACTGGCACGGCCATAAGCCTCTCAAAAGTTGGTTTATGACTAGAATCCCTAGAAGGAGGAGGAAGCGCTGAAAAGTAAAAGGCGAAGTTAACATTTGACAATTCAGGCTATGAAAAGCTCAGAGAAAAACATCAGGAACAAAGATAAATGCTCTTACTTCCTACTCTCCAGGTAGCATAGAATCTTGGAGGACAGCGAACGAAGAAAAATTGGCTTAGAAAACCGTGAGCACTTTCGGGAAGGCCAATTATTAGTTTACGGTTCCTAGCGCTTCTCACAAGGATGATGGAAGGATGATCTTTATTTTTGGAAAATGTGCACAAATAGCAAACTTCATCAAAACTCGAAAGGCGATCCAGCGTCCTTCCGAATAGCACACATAACCCCATCAGAATAGCATAGACATTGGGGTGCAGCTGGAAGGGGGAGATAGCTAGTCGGAGAAGAAGCCGTTGAAGAAAGTCGTTAAAAGGAGGGATAGCTCCACTCGTGCACATTTGACGATTAACTGCTACAAAACCAGAAGGTGGTATATCGACAGTATCGCTTCTCTCAGGAAGAATGGCATCTGCTTCAGCAATGCCAAACAGAGCGCACAGTTGGCGGAAAACTTTGTATGTTAGTGTGGTTGAAACTCTCTCTGGAGGATTAACCAATGGAGTAGCAATTGGGAAAGTCTCTTCAGCCGGTTCTGTTTCTCCTTGTTGAGAAGTCATTCTATACAAGGTACTAGACATTCAAATAAGAAGGTGCACGTTTCCTAAAAAGTGTGTAGTGTTGTGCAGAACTAACAAAAACAGAAAGCAAACATAACTGAAATTAAACTAGTTGACAATTAGTTGACTATGTGGTTTCAGAACTTGTTAATACAAAACTCAAGTGTAGTGTTAATGCAAACGAATCGGCTTTAATTGGATATTTTAATTTTTCTTTAATACTTCACTTGAATTCATTGGTTCGCAACATTTCATTCACACAGTTCATTTAAGTTGATTATTCTTTATCGACTAATATGTCATTCGATGTGGGCGGTCAATGACAGTATATTCGTCCCATTTTTCTGCAAATGTTGTATTTAACAGGTTGACAGCTTTAAAGGTTAAAATAATCTGCAAAGAAGTACAACAAAATTCAAGTCTAAACAATTCAGTCAAATTCCCTCAGAATTTCACAAGTCCTAGGTCGTCCAGCGAACTACTGTAGGTCGGAGCTTCTTTAGGTCGCACTGTGTAAGATTCGAAGGTTAAAGGCAATGCAGATTTGTCCAAGTCCTAACTCGGCCGTGACCTAAAGCCTGTGCCGCAAAGTTTAGGTCGTGAATATGTTAAGTCATACAAGTTTTAGGTCGAGCAAGCCTTAGGTCGCTAACTTCTTCTCCACGCAATAGCTCATTAGGACCTTGACCCATTAACCCGTTATCACTCATGATGAAATCCACCATCCCCTTTGTGAAAATTCGTCATTCCAAATACCTCCGATCCAGTATAAACATTGCCGTGCCTTCTTGAATCACAACAACGACATATCGAACAGTAATCGAAGATCGATCATAATAATCATTCAAAATAGAGCACAACACATGAATTGGACATGGGGCGGAGAACATGGATTTATGATTGGATGGTGATTATGGTGGGGTAGAGATTGAATTCACTTACGTAGTATGTTGGTGAAGATGAATTAACAGCTAAATGAGTTGAATTCGCCTTCGAGGGCTTCAGAGCTTGGTAATGGCCGAATAGGGATGTCGGAACAGATAAGGTAAAAGAGGAACGACCTAAGTCATTTCTACCCCAGGGGAGTGAAATGTGAATCGGCACACACGACCTAGTTTCGTCGATAGGTCGTTTGCGACCTAACGACTCATCAGAGCATGAGTTAAGAGGATCGAAGCACACAACCTACGACCTAGGTGTGGACTTCGAGCGGCAAATATTAACTCCTCTTCATCAGCGACCTATGATGTGGAGCGACCTAACTACAAACATGCTTTTGCGACCTAACTGGCCAAACGGTATCAGCGACCTAAGGAGATCTAACGACCTAATGGTATCAGCGACCTAAGGAGATCTAACGACCTAATGGTATCAGCGACCTAAGGGGATCCGGCGACCTAAAGGCCAGAGCGACCTAACGAGTCAACAAGACGAGCGACCTAACGGTTCGAGCATTCAGCGACTTAACAGATAAAGAAGGAGACGACCTAGCGACCTAATGACTCAACGAGCTAAGTTATAGGTCGCGCCAACTTAGGTCGCACCACCAGACCGTTCAACACACTTAGGTTGTCTCTATTCTTAGGTCGCACACGACCTACTACTTGTCATCTTGCTCAGTCAAACTAAATGCATCCTATCAAGCCACAAACCATGCCTCATAGGTCGCTCGCGAACTATGTCCTACCATAGACCGTCCTCGACCTATGATAGGTCGCTCACGACCTAAACAAACGAAGAAAATGTTTAAACGTAGCAGATATGAGATGTTCTTCGGGTCGTCACTGACCTATGACTTGTCACTATTTTGGAATGTTATGGGACAGTTGAGTGGTAGCTCGTGTTGCCTAGGTCGAGGGCGAACTACGACCTATGTTAGGTCGTTTACGACCTAACGCCTACCCAGAAACACTCCTATAAATACACGACCACCTCCAACATTCAAAGGAATTTTTGGGGCCGACCATTTCAAGCGCCGATACTCTGCAGAATTCTCGACTCACTCAACACTTCAAGTACTCCAAACACCAAGGACACTACGACGATCTCCAAGAGAAAATCTACATCATTCAACATGAATTCGGAAGATTATTCTCTATCAAAGTTTGATCTACTGGTCTAAAGTGTGTTGTAATTGAAGATTGTTGTAAAGTTGTAATCAAATTCAGTAATAAAGAGAGTTAGAGTGGACGTAGGCTTACTCTAAGCCGAACCACTATAGAAATTGTTGTCTTTTCTGCTTTTTCTGTATTTTCTCTACTTGCTTGTAATTCCCGTGTACACGGGTGGTGCTTTCATCCAACTTCAATTGACACCGGGGTGTTAGCGTCCAATTTTCACGTTAAGAGTTAGTTACCCCTTCGAACTAACCAACATCACCGTATACTTCGTAGATTAGATAACCCAATTGTTTCGTAGTTAATTGAGTTTGTTCTCATATCTATTGTTGATATTCTTATTTGATAAAACAAATGTAGAATAAATATTCAGTTCGATCTAAAAAGATATTTCTCTATCTTTTATCCATTCTTAGTTACCTCACTGGCAAAATTCGGGGATGAAATTTCTTAAGGGGGGAATCTGCAACGATCCCGGATTTTTACTAAGTTTAAATTGATATTTAATTTTTGAATAAAAAATTGTGAAATTAATTGGTAATTTTATTTGAGTTTCTCTAAATTCAAATATGAAACAAGAGAAAAAAATACATATGAATGTACTTCCAAGAAGAATATAAATATCTGCACGTCTGAAATTAAAGACAGAAATATGTTCAAGTATGTAGAAGCAAATAAAGTTTAAATATGTACACTTGCAAAATGAAGAAACAAAAATACATATGAAGGCTTGCAATAGAAGATAAGTGTAGACTTGAGAAAGAAAAACAAGAAAAGAAAAATGGCAATTAATGCAAGATATCTTAGCACACCATATGTATCATTTCGGCCACCAAAGGAAATCGGCTAGTCGAAATAAAAAATCTCTGATCCTTGATTGTACAAAAGGAAGAAAAATATAGCAACATCCGGTAACTCATTTCTTATATATCAATCCATCCATTTCGGTCCGTCCATCAAGCTAAGTAAAATTTGAAGTGAAGTACAACTCGAACTTAAACAAAACTTCAATTTTAACAACAATAAAAATCAACTCAAGCAGAGATTGAAGAAGAGGGCTTCAGCTTATGATGCAGCGGAACAACAAAACTCTGACGTGCTAATAATGTTTCGATTCAAATTGACGCAAGTTTCTTCCTCACGAAATGGTTTCTTGTCAAGTAAACCATGATAAATGCCCAAATCCGTTGATCGCTCGAGATACCGGATTCTAGCTATCTTCAACACGTTGATCGCGCACGATTCCACGTTAGAAGATCTACGATTCTTCGACGATGATCTTGTGCACAAGATTCCGTGAATCGGCTTCAAATTCCTTGATTCGAGCGCACTCGAATATCCGAAGATGGAAGAAGTAGGAGATCACCTTCGACTTCAACAAAAGTGGCAAAAAGAACACAAACAAATTTTATTCAAAATTCAACTCTTTTTTACAATCACATCACGTCCCTATTTATAGGGAATTTGCAACACACAGCCAACCTAACATTAGCGACCTACGAGCTAACATATACACGACTTAACAGATACATGTTACAACACACGCGACCTACAACATACAAGTCAACAAACGACCAAACACATAAGCGACTTAACACCAGGAACGACCCACGACTTAACAATAGCACGGCAACGGGAGCTTAAGCGATCTATCAACTTGAGCGACATAAGGAAATCAGCATCCCATGCGACTTCACCACATAAGGTCTTGTGACTTAAGGAGATAACCCATCTTGCGACATAACCTCATGCGACTTAAGAACTTGCGACCTATAGGATGAGCGAGATAACAAATTGAGCGACTTATAGAGTGCGGCATGTGAGAGCGACTTAAAGCAAATGCGACATATGCGACCTAACTCTTTAGGTCATGACTCGCTGACGACCTAAAGAAATGTGGTAGAAGTGGTTTGGCGCGACTCGCTAGGTCGCTTAACTCGCTAGGTCGTTGCTCGCTGGTGAGTGACCTAAGGCATAGCTCGCATAACTCGCTGGAGAGATCTGAAGGCAGGCGCGATTCAAGGCTTAGCTTGCATAACTCGCTGGCGACATAAGATAACTCGCTAGGTCGCTCGATATCATAGCTCTTAGGCGACTTAAGGAAATTAGCGCATCTCAAAACAGGCGACCTAAGACTTAAGGCATGGTGCGCTACATCATCCTCCCCTAGTTGAAAAGAATTCGTCCCCGAATTCACCCCTTCCTCTACTTCGACATGTTTATTCCCATAATATGGAATCAAGTGTTTGACGTTGAAAACATCAGCAATATGGATATGATCCGGCAATCTCAACTTATAAGCATTCTCATTAATCTTCTTTACGATCTCCAAAGGACCAATCTTTCTAGTAGCTAGCTTGTTGTAAGTTCAAACAGAGAATCGATCGGTCAGCACTGGATACACATAATCTCGTTCTTTGAATTCAACATTTCGCCATTTACTATCTGCGGATTGCTTATATTTCTCATTTTCCATAAGCAATCTTTCTTGCACAACCTTGTGGAATTCTTGCAATTCATTCACCAAATCACATGCCCGTTTGATCACTCCTTTCTGTTGTGGTATTACAGATAAATCCAATGGTCTTTTAGGAATAGTTGAATAAACAACATGAAATGGACTGAACCCAGTGCTATGATTAACTGCCAGGTTGTCTGCAAACTCAGCTTGACACAGCTTGGAATCCCAACTCTTCAAATTATCATTCACGAGGCACCGCAATAGATTACCCAGGGATCTATTCACAACTTCTGTTTGTCCATCCGTCTGTGGATGATAAGCACTACTAAATTGCAACTTTGTGTCGACCATTCATCATAGACTCATCCAAAAATGACTCAGAAAACGAGCGTCTCTATCTCAAACAGTGGATTCAGGCAATCCATAAAGATAATAGATCTCTCTGAAGTATAACTGTGCAACATTGACTACATCTGTCCTCTTCTTGCATGCAATAAAATGTGCCATTTTCGAAAAACGATCAACCACCACGTAGATAGAATCATTGCCATGTTGCGTTCTCGGCAAACCCAACACAAATTCCATGCCAACATCCACCCATGGCTTAGTAGGTATAGGCAACGGTAAATATAAATTGTATTTGTCACGGTCCCCTTTGAAACTTGACAAATATGGCACCTCTGAACAAACTTTTCAACTTCTTTTCTCATTGATGGCCAAAAATAAGATTTTGACATCGATTGCATAGTACGGTCACGTCCCACGTGTCCTTCTTTATGTAATTCTTTGATAATCTTCATTCGTAAAATGCAATCTGGAATACACGATTGATTTCCTTTAAATAGAAAACCATCAACCAACACATATCCATCCATGCTTCCCTGTTTGACTTTGTCTAAGATCTTGGAAAAATAAGGATCTGAAGTAAGCAAATCTGGAAGTAAATCAAAACCCATCACCTCTACTCGCATAGTTGTTAGTAAACTACTCCTTCGACTCAATGCATCGGCAACGCGATTAGTTACTCCAAACTTATGCTTGATGACAAATGTAAATTGTTGCAAATAAGCTATCCACGATGCATGCCTAGCTGCAATTTTATCCCGCCCTTGTAAATGTTTCAATGCTTCATGATCCGTATAGAAGACAAATTCTTTGTGGAACAAATAATGTTTCCAATGCTTCACAGCTTGCACAATTGCATAAAACTCCACATCATAAGTATTCTATATCATCTTTGCTCTAGAAAGTTTTCCACTAAAATAAGCAATTGGACGACCCTTCTGACTCAGCACTCCTCCAATTCCAACTTTCGACGCATCCGTATGTAACTCAAATAGTAACTGAAAATATGGAAACATTAGAATCGGTGCTGAGGTTAAAAGTTCCTTGATTCGCTCAAAAGAAAATCCTGCCTTTTCCGTCCATGAAAATTTCTTTCCCTTCATACAATCTGTAACAGGAGCCATCACACTACTAAAGTATGGGATAAATCTTCGTTAAAATAAAGCTAAGCCATGAAAACTTCTGACTTATGTGATAGTTTTAGGTTGTGGCCAATTTCTGATTGCGTCTACTTTACTCTGGTCCACTTGTATCCCCTCCTTGGACACGACATATCTAGAAATAAAACACTTGGTGTCATGGACACGCATTTCTTCGTTGCCGCATAGAACTTTTCCTGACAAAGCATAATTAACACCTTTCGCAAGTGTTGTATATGCTCCTTTGTGCTTGCACTGTAGATCAAGATATCATCAAAATAAACAACGACAAACTTTCCAATGTAAGGTCTGAAAATTTGATTCATCACCCTCATAAATGTACTTGGTGCATTCGATATACCAAATGGCATGACCAGCGATTCATATAATCCATCCCGTGTCTTGAATGATGTTTTCCATTCATCACCTGGTCTAATGCGAATCTGATGATAACCACTCTTAAGATCAATCTTCGAAAAGATTACAGACCTACTAAGTTGATCCAATAAATCATCAAGTCTTGGCATAGGAAATCTATATTTGACATTGATTTTGTTGAGTACCTTGCTATCCTTACACATCCTCCATGAACCATCTTTCTTAGGAACAAACAAAGATGGTACAACACAAGGACTGAGACTTTCTTGAACATGCCCTTGCTCAAGCAATTCCTCAACCTGTCTCCTCAACTCTTCATGCTCCTTCAGTCTCATACGATAATGTGGTCTATGCGGCAAAATATCACCTGGCACTAAATCAATCTGATGTTGTATATCTCTCAGTGGCGGTAAGTCCTTGGGTAATTCTGTAGGAAAAACATCTTCAAACTCGTTTATCACCGGTCTAACCTCCTCAGGAATTTCAACATCTTCACTTGCTTCGTACCCAATCTATATAAACATTTCAGGACTATCCTTCACTTCTTCAACAAATTCTTTTGAAGATAATTGGCTATTTGATTCCACCTTCTTCTCTGCTTTGCTTTCACTTTTCTCACGCTTCTTAGGAACTAAGGTAACTTTGGTTCCTCCGAACATGAAACTGTAACTGTTGGTGCGACCATCATGTTGTACAGCTCTATCATATTGCCATGGTCTTCCCAATAATAAATGACACACATCCATATCAACTACATCACACCATATATCATCTTTGTATTTCTTCCCAATAGAAAATGTAACAAAAGCTCGCCTTCCCACTTTCACTTCTCCACCTTTCTTCAACCATGCCAGTTTGTAAGGTTTAGGGTGTTTTTCAGTCTTCAAGCTTAATTTCGTAACGGCTTCTTTAGAAATAATGTTATCATAGCTTCCCGCATCGATAACAAACCGACAAACCTTTCCCAAAATAGTACATGTAGACTGAAAAATATTTCTCCTCAGCCAACTATAATCATTCTCTTGCTTTGGCGTTAAACAAGACCTTTTATTCATCAAGTTACATCCTTCATCTCCTGACACAACGTCTTCGTCGTCATCAAACTTCGATGGTTGAGAATAATCAGCTTCAGCTTCCTTATTCTCATACTCACATTCCTCTGCAACTAATGTTCTCTTCTTGGGATTTGCATATTCATTGCTTTTATGGCCAAACTCCTGACAATTGTAGCACTTGATACTATCATTGACCTTTGCTTTAGCGGCTTCTTTGACAACTGGTTTACTAACTGCCTCGGAAATATTAGAACTGCTACTAGCCACATTGTTATGATTGTTGGAATTTTTAAACACACCACCTCCTCGTCTCCCTTTTTTTCCCAAGTAAGGCCTTCTGATGTGCCTCAGCAACATACATTCGATTAAACATATTCACCATGTCTTGAATTTGCATTCGTAACCCACCAATATATCTAGCCGTTAGCTGTTTCTCCGCCTCCATAATATCATTCCTTGCAATCAATTAATAAAATTCATCTACATAATCATTCACTGTCCTCGTCCCTTGTCTCATGTTCTGCATTTGTTGATTGTTAACCATCTTCTTTCAATGACCCTACGATCTAGAGAAAGTAGCGACTCAACTAGTTAGCGACCTAATGCTAAGCGGCCCAGCGACCTAAACGATTATATGGTCCAGCGACCTATGACTCAATGAGTTAACGGCTTATGTGAAGGCACGACCTAACTACTTAAGGGAGTAAGCGACCTAACACATAAAGCGGCTCAGCAAATTAAACGACCTTATGGCTAAATGGACTGAGCGATCTAGCGCACCAACGACCTATGGACTGAGGTGATCTAACGACCTAAAGGTATACGCGACCTAGCGAGTTAGTAAGGGGAGCGACCTAACAGGGATAAAGTTCTGCAGTGAGCTAAGTTAAAATGACCTAACACGACAAGCATTACGACCTATCGGACTAATGGACCAACAACGGGTTGATGACCTAAAGTGTGAACGAGTTAACTTAGACGCGACCTAACAGGAATGAAGCTTTCTAACAACCTAGTGACCTAGCGAGCTACACAAAGCCGAGATAACTTGTCTTCCTTATGTCGTTGCTTCCCTAGGTCGCCCACGATCTATGACTTGTTCGAATGATCAAGGGTGCTCCTGTTAGGCCGTAAATCGTGTCTACTAAGTCGCCCACGACCTACGACCTATACCTAAGTCGCTCACAACCCAAACATACCAAAAGGGCTTCCTATGCCGCTTCCTACCTAGGTTGGCCATGACCTATGACTTGCTAGCTTCTCCAGAAAGATCAAGTAAACCATGTATAAGCCGTAAACGACTCCCACTAGGTCGCGGGCGACCTACGACCTATCTAAGGTCGTTTGCGACCTACGACCTAATGCCGAACTCTCCTATAAATACCCCACCTACTCCAACTAAAAAGGGATCTGTTTGGCTCATTTCTGGAACGCCGATACTCTGCTGAATTCTCGACTCACTCGACACTTCAAACATGAAAGACATCTCAACAAACTTCAAGAGGAAAACTAACACAATCAACATGGATTCAAAGAATTCTTCTACATCGGTGTTCTAGTTGTTTGTCTCATCAGTATGGTAATTGAAGACTGTTGTAAAGTTGTAATTGATTCAGTACTAAAGAGGATTAAAGTGGACGTAGGCTTAACCTGAAGCAGAACCACTATAAAACTGTTCTCTTTTACTACTTTTTCTGTGACTTTTCTACTTGTTTCTAATTTCCGTGTTCACGGGTGATGATTTCACTTAATCACTGCATACACCGGGGTGTTAGCGTTCAATTTTTAGCGTTAACATTTTTGGTGCTTTCACTGAGAACCCAACTCAGGCTATCTTCGTCATTGCTTCGCAAAAGATTGTAGGAAGAATCTCTCTCAAAACAAGAAGTCTGTCAGAGATAATGGCTCCTGGAAGAAAGCGTGGATCTACAAGACCTAGTAATGTCCATGAGAATACTGTAACTTCTCCTTCGTCAAGTCATGCAGCACCAAGTGCCGGAATTACACAAGCGGAGTTAGATGCTGTAGTATCTGGCTTATACCAACAGATGGAAACTCAGAATACTTTGATGCTTGAAAGGTAAATGCATTGCTCGGAGCTAGCCGTCAACCAGCGAATAATGAAGAAAACCTTGTAGATGATGTTCATGATCCTGAAGAGAGGAATATTCCTCAAAGAGCAGCTAGCCCCGCCAAAGAAACACCTCCTCAAGCTGGGGGATCGAGACCACAACCAACTCTCCGCGAACGTTTGTCCAGAAAAACATCCGAGAAAATGGCCAAAGTCTGTCCTGCTGATCCTTTAAATGATAAGGAATATCTTTCGGGCATGGTGCGACAAATCGTGAAAGAAAGCATGTAGAGGGATGAAGATGAGAAGGAATGGGGATTCGCTCCAAGTAAAACTCCATTCACTGAAAAGATTCTAAAGGCGGAATTCCCAAGGAAGTTTGTTCCTCCTACCATCCCGGCTTATAAGAGAACAAGTGACCCCAATCAATTCCTGTATAAGTATGATTGGCACATGATTGGTGCTAGCGCGTCTGATGAGATCAATTGCCGGTACTTTTCGGTATACTTGGAAGGAGTGGCTCTGCTCGGGTTCACAAAGCTTCTGGTCCGATCCATAGACCAGTTCGCCGATTTGACTCGTAAATTTAAAGAGCAATTCAGGTTGTCTGCTTCAAAGGCAAAGAATATTATGTCACTGTCAAGCCTGGAACAGAATCCTAGGGAGTCTATCAGGTCTTTCTTGAACCGCTTCAACATAGCTTTGGCTGAAGTGGATAATGCAGAACCACGGATGGTCTTGACATACTTGATGAGGGCAATCGACAAATCAAGCAAATTTTGGAAGTGGCTGAAGATGAAAGAACCGAATTCGCTTGAGAAATTCTATAAGAAAGCTGATGAATTCATGCGCTTGGAAAGCCTTCGAGCACCAGTTAAAGTAGCATTGACAGAGGTCAAGAATAGTACTGCTGCTCCTACCAAAAGGGAATCCGGGAGTCAGAAAAGGGAGAACAATGGTGGGAAGAAACGGAAAGATATAAAGAAACCTCACTTCTTAAGATCTTCAGATTTCACTCCTTTGACTGACACTCCGGAGAATATCTTTTTTTCCACCAAAGATGTAGTAGAATATCCTAGACCGCCGGACATGAGAGTTAACAAAAAAGGTGCTCAAAGTAGGAGATTCTGTCGGTTTCATAATCAACTCGGTCATGATACCAACGAATGTCGCCATCTGAAAAGTTTAATTGAAGAACTATTGAGAGAGAACAAGTTGCGGCAACATGTTAAGAGAAGTAGAAATGACCCAACTTCATCCACTAGGTGCCAGCAACTTCCTGCTCATCCATCTGGCTCAGGTGAGAGGAATACCGTGCATGATTCAGAAAGGCCTGTCATTAATGTGATTACAGGAGGGCCTCACCCAGCAGGCAGAAGCTGGGGCGAGATGGAAAGATACGCCCATGCCTTGAAGTATGAACCAACAAAAGAGAGTGTTTTTGTGCTAGAGGATGCTGCACCTTTGAAGCGGCATAAAACTTTCGATGATGATATTGTGTTCAAAGCCAGGGACTTTATGGGTATTGAAGATCCAACTATGGATCCCTTGGTCATCTCTACAGGCATTGGACCAGCTATTGTGAGAAGAGTGCTTGTAGATTGCGGCGCTTCTTGCAATATTCTCTTCAAAAAGACGTTCTACCAAATGAAAATTCCAATGGCTGATGTTCAAGCCTCATCTCAGAAAATTGTTGGGTTCACTTGGGAGCCGAAGCATCCAATTGGAACTATTGATTTGTTCGTCGAGCTTGGAGAGGGGCAGAAAAAGGTGGTTCAAAAACAGACTTTTGTAATTGTTGATGAATTTTCTGCCTACAACGCCTTTCTAGGCCAACCAACTCTTGTGGCTTTTACGGCAATTCTCGCCCCGTGGTGCCTCACTATGAAATTCCCCACGGATAACGGAGTTGGAGTTATTAAAGGGGATCAGAACGTTGGGCTAGAATGTTATCTAATAGAGTTGCGCGAAGCGAGGAAGAGAGAAATGAGAAAAGATGCGCCAGCGCCAGTACGCATCTAAGAACCAACCTTGTAGCAATTACAGGCTGGTCCGTGCACTGGCGAGCATAGCGGGACACGAAAAGAAATGGATCCTAGAAAAGCTAGTGCAAGGGAGAATAGAGTGGTGCCAGTTGAAGTAACGGTGTCGGTACCTGTTGACCCGAAAGATCCAAACAAAGTGGTGAATGTGGGTTCGTAGCTTAGTATGACAGTTCAAAATTCCTTTGTAACATTCTTGAAAGCTAATCTGGACGTACTCGCTTGGACTCATGCTGATATGTGTGGAATATCCTCGGAAATTGCATACATACTCTGAACATTGATCCGAAGTTTACACCGGTAAAAAAAATAACAACCCAAGGTCCCGAAAGGTCAGTAGCTTTGAAAGAAGAGGTAGACCAGCTTATGGAGAATGCTTACATCAGGGAGTCTACTTATTCGAATTGGGTTTCAAATCCAGTACTGGTTAAGAAAGCTAGTGGGAAATGGAGAGTTTGCATTGACTTCTCAGATTTAAACAAAGCCTGCCCCAAAGACTGCTTCCATTACCCAGAATAGATCAGTTGGTGGATGGAACAGCGGGGCACGAATTGTTATCTTTCATGGACGCTTACTCCGGATATAACCAGATTATGATGCATGAGCCGGATCAGGAAGACACAAGCTTCATCACCGATGTTGGTCTCTACTGCTATAGAGTCATGCCTTTCGGACTTAAGAATGTAGGGCAACTTACCAAGGACTGGTCAATGCTATGTTCAAACCGCAGATTGGCAAAACTATGGAAGTTTATGTTGACGATATGTTTGTGTAGTCAAAGAAAGCGGTAGACCATATGGACCACTTGGCGGAAATGTTTGCAATCCTCTTAAAGTACGGAATGAAACTTAATCCTTTGAAATGTTCGTTTGCGATGGAGTCCGGAAAATTTCTGGGTTTCATTGTGAGTGCTAGGAGCATTGAAGCTAATCCTACTCAGATTGCTGCCTTAAAAGAAGTAAAATCTCATAGCACGAAGAAGGAATTGCAAAGTCTTAATGGAAAAGTCGCTGCCTTGAGTCGATTCATTTCCAAAGCTAGTGATAAATGCATTCCATTCTTTGACGCACTGAAGAAAGGAAGGAAGAATTTTGACTGGACTCCTGAATGCCAGAAAGCTTTCGATGAGTTGATTCGTCCTATGGAAACGCCTCCAATACTTTTTAAGCCGGACAATGGTGAAGATCTTTTTGTATATTTGGCAATCTCGTCTCATGCTCTCAGTGCAACATTGGTACGGGAAGACGCAAAAATTCAACGCCCGGTCTATTACATCAGCAAGAGATTCACCGGGGCAGAGATGAATTATTCAAAATTGGAAAAACTCGCCTATTGTCTGCTGATTGTGTCAAGAAAGTTGAGGTCGTATTTCCAAGCTCATCCTATCAAAGTCCTCACTGATCAACCTCTAAAGCAAGTCCTGTTTCATCCTGAGACTTTGGGTCATCTTCTGAAGTGGAATATTGAACTCAGCCAATACGACATCACTTGTCATCCCCGGAGAGCAATCAATGGATAAGCATTGGCAGATTTCATCGCAGAATGTACAGATAAAGGTGATAGTGAGGAAGAAGTGACTGATAATCCCCCAATTCGATGGAAATTATATGTTGATGGCGCAAGAAACGATTACTGTTCTGGAGCTAGGGTTGTGCTCGAAACCCATGAAGGGTGGTCATTGTGCTATGCATTGAGATTGGAATTCCCTTCGACAAACAATGAAGCAGAATATGAAGCTCTTATCGCCGGCTTGAGAATTGCCAAAGAATTGAATGTCAAAGTGTTACAGATCTTCATTGATTCACAGCTTATTGTATGCCATGTAAAAAAAGAGTTTCAAACTAAAGGAGGAAATCTGCCTGCCTACTTGCCAAGAGCCTGGGAACTTCTCGATGATCTTGACCATTATACGATAAATCATATACCAGGGAAGAGAACATGAAGGCAGATTCTCTCGCAAAGTACGCAAGCACTAGTGAAGCTCAATTATTGGGATTAATTCCTATGGAAGTCCTGTCATCTCCAAGCATTGATGAGATGGATATTGACTGGATCATGACTATGTCTCAAGAGCAAGTATCATGGATGACTCCGATAATGGAATATCTGATCAGCGGTTCTCTTCCAGAAAGTTCAAAAGAACGACAGAAGTTGCTAAGAAAAGCCTCCAGATACATAATTCAAGATGGCTGATTGTACAGACGGGGATTCTCAATGCCATTACTCCGATGTGTGACCAAGGAAGAAGCTAAGACTATTCTAGCTGAAGTACACAGAGGAGAGTGTGGAGACCATTCAGATGGTCAAACTCTAGCAAAGAAAATTCTCCGTTATGGGTATTTTTGACCAGATATTAATCGTGATGCTGCAAGCTACGCCCGAAAATGTGACCGATGCCAGAGGTTTGCAAAATTCCCAAGAGCACCTTCCACTGAGATAACACAAATGGTCAGCCCGTGGCCATTTGCTATTTGGGGAATAGATCTCATCAGGCCTTTGCCAACTGCCAAATCTGAAATCAGATATGTTATTGTTGCTGTTGATTACTTTACTAAACGGGCTGAATCTGAACCATTAGCTACTATTACCTCTAAAAAGATGATTAACTTTGTAACTAAGAATATCATTTGCAGGTATGGTGTGCCTCAAAATATAATCACAGATAATGGAACCCAATTCGAAAGTGAAGAGTTCTAAGATTTTTGCAAGCTATTCAAGATCCAGGAAAGCTACTCAGCAGTGGCTCATCCATAGGCAAACAGGCAAGTGGAAGCAGTAAACAAAATTATCGAATCAACCATCAAAAAACAGCTGGAAAAAGCGAAAGGTGGTTGGGTCGATAAGCTTCCACTAGTACTATGGGAATATAGAACTACCCACAAAACTGCGACTGGGCACACTCCATTTTCATTAGCATATGGATCAGAAGCAATGATTCCGGTAGAAATAGAAGTCCCTTCACATAGAAGAATTCATTTCAACCAAGCTGAAAACGAAGAGTTGCAACTTCAAGCGCTTGACTTCCTTGATGAAAAAAGGGAAGAGGCTCAACTCAGAATTGCAGCCCATCAGCAAAGAATTGCCAGGCATTTCAGTTCCAATGTCCGCCAACGCAGCTTTGAGATTGGAGATCTAGTCTTGAAAAGGGTCATGATAGCAACAGGAGTGTTTGCGCCAAACTGGGAAGGGCCATATGTCATAGGAAAAAACTTCTCGATGCCCTTTCAATCTGACAACTGTCGAAGGAGATCCAATTCCAAGAGCTTGGAACAGCAATCACTTGCGTCCATATTGTACTTAAAAGCTTTGCTTAAATTTGTAAAAAAATTATGAATGTATGATTCTTGTATTGAAAGCCATTGTAAAGCCAGTGCAAGTGAATAATAAGAACTATAAAGTGGATGTAGGCCCAGTTCTTGGCTGAACCACTATAAATCTTGTGTTCTCTACTATTATAAACTGCTTGTTCTATTTTGATATATAAATTACTTCAATTGTATTACAAAAATGTCAATTTAATATTGTAGGCCGTTGAAACAAAGCTTACCCATTATAAGACCAAGCGATCCCTGACATCGCTCAACAAATGAAGGTTTAGCCACAAAAATTCAAGATTCAAATCCTATATAAGAAGTGCTTCAAGCAAACAGTTAGTGGTTCCGCCAGAGGAAGACCTTTCCTAACTAATTGTGATCGTTTGTGCAAACAAACATTCGATTAATTAGACTGTGTCTGCCCCTACGAACTCATTTAACAATGAAGTAAACTTCTTTGGATAGAATAAGCTACTTGCAAAAGAAAGGAATGTGCGCTTGGAAATGATAACAGGGAATCGCTGATATGAGCAAATGGGGAAAAGACATGGGCAAGCAAGCAGCAAACAGCGAAAGACCTCCTCGGAGGCACAAGCCCTCTTCGGAGGCACAACTCTTTGGAGGATAAAGACCTCTAATGGGACTTGCCAGAAAAAGAAAGTTCTCTTTCTCGACAGAAAGTTGTGGACTGACCGGTGGCACAGGACACTCGTTAACTAGCTGAGAATGTTTGTGCAAACAAACAATCCAAGTAACTTGTGTCCGCCCCGTGAATCCATCCAACCGAGAGGAAACTTCAAACTTCCAGGCAAAAGCCCTACTCAGAGGCACACATTCCATCGAAATCTAAAATAAAACTTCACAAGTGCTGGATTGTGAAAAGCCCTCTTCGGAGGCCCATTTCACCATAGTTGAAATGCTAAAAGACCTTTAATGGGACTTGCCAGAAAAAGAAAGTTCTCTTTCTCGACAGAAAGTTGTGGACTGACTGGTGGCACAGGACACTCGTTAACTAGCTGAGAACGTTTGTGCAAACAAACAATCCAAGTAACTTATGTCCGCCCCGTGAATCCATCCAACCGAGAGAAGGAAACATCAAACTTCCAGGAAAAAGCCCTACTCAGAGGCACACATTTCACCGCGATCTGAAATAAAACTTCGCACGATTCGAGTTGTGAAAAGCCCTCTTCGGAGGCCCGCTTACCAGCGGACAGGGAAAAAATAAAAGCCTAACCCCAGAAGCTGAAACAAAAAAGCCCTCTCCCCAGAGGCACAAACAAAAAGCCCTCTCCCCGGAGGCACAAACAAAAAGCCCTCTTCCCAAAGTCACAATCAAACAAAAATCCCTATTCCCAGAGGCACAATCAAACAAAAGCCCTCTTCGGAGGCACAAGTAGGTCGAAGCCCTTTTTCGGAGGCCCACTTTACCATGAAGGAAAAGTCACTTGCCAAAATAAAAGTGACTTTCTCCAAAAGTGAAGTGTAAAAACTTCGCAACAAAAAAAAAGAGAAGACTTCTCCAACACTAGGCGCGTTCTACTAAATCAGAAAAAATATTTCCTTAAAACGAAAATATTATCCTGTAAAGTACAAATGCAAATCTCCTTCAAATGGAAAAGCTGTTCTCTAAAGAAAGAGTACAAGTATTCTCGAAACAGAATAGTTGTTCTCCAAAATTTTGCCAATGTGAAAGAGACTGCAATAAACCATGGTATGGGGGCAATATAATATAGGTACAAAAATGAAAACAATGCTTAAACAACATACCATAGGTTTACTGCAACATCACATAAAGAAAAACAAAAAACCTATATATAAAAAAAGAAGAATCAATGCATTCTCAAATACAGACAGGAATTTGTACAAGTAAAAGAATCATTTTATTCCATGCTATAAATTTTTTACACATGTGCAGGTTTCAAAACAAAAGAAGGCGGTGACCGGTACCCGCACAATCTCAGGTCAACACAAGTCTTTATATATAAAGCAAAAAAGCAAAAAGCAAGACGAAAAGCATAAGTCCCAAACCCATCATTTCTTCTTCCTGCCACCTTTCGAGCCTACGCCTGGCCGGATGATCAACTTTTGGGGCCGGCTTGTGAGAGTAGGGGAAGAAAGAGGAAGAGGTGCAATTGGACATTCTTCTGTTTTTTCCTCGCCAGCAGAAGATTCTCTCTTTTTCTTTGAGACTCCTTGTTTTCCCCTCTTCTTAGTAGAAGATTCACTGCCCGGAGAGAAAAGAGTGGATAATGTTATGTCATCAGAAGTAGTCTGCTCCGGAGTTCTCTCCCCTTCTTCAGGTTCTTCGACCATTTGTTCCTGAGAAGCAACACGATCGTCCATGTTATGAAGAGCTTCTATCTTCTCTTCTTGCGACCCCGGTTGAGAGATAGAAGGGGGAGTAATCTGAAGAGGCGGAGAGGAAACAACTGGAAGAGGGAAAGGCTGAGCAACACTTGGCGCTTTCACTATATGAGAAGAGAAGTTAAAGTCAGTATCTCTCATGAAAAGAGGAGAAAGTGGCGCGTCAAGATTTAAGTAATAATCAAAAAGTTCATCAAGCTCATGTGAAGAAAGCATGCAGTCCACTTGAGCAAGATCAACATTGAGGTTACCTGGAGAAGTAGACTTTACCATATCAACTTCGAAGTCTTGCGCTTCATCACTTTCTTGAGTCTCATCTCTAGTGTGGGCGGCGGTACTTTCAATAAGGCTTTAGCAGGAAGAGGAGAATGGGAAGTGGAGCCAGCAATATCGATATCGGCCGAAATAGCAGGTAGAACTGGGTCGGTTGAGATTGTTTTTCCTAAATGTTCTCCTTCTGTCATTTCGGCTCTCTCTTTGGCGAGTTTCTCCTTTCCCCTGGCAAGTGCGGCACATGCATCATCATCTAGATTGAGCGCCATTAAATCAACTTCGGCATATCCGGCTCCTCCAAGCATATCAAGCAAAGTGATTTCATATGCCGGTCCCAAAAATTTAGGGATACCGTGCCCTAGAACACTATGGATGTAAAACTCGAATAAAGTGGAGCTGACATCAGCTTTGGTTGCCATATGAGATTCTTCGGCTGCAGCTTTGCCGGCAACAGTATCATCATGCTCCTTTTCAGCTTTAGAAAGTCGAGCTTTGAGCAGTTCAATCTCTAAGTTCTAGGAGTTGGTTTTCTCTCGAAGTTGAGCAACATCAGCCTGGTAGTTTTCTAAAGCTTTCTGCTGCGCTTCAAATTTAGCTTCAGCATCTCTCTGTGTCGCATGAGCATCTCTCACTTGCTTTTGAAGCACTTCTTCTCTCTGAGAGTAGGAAGTGGTAGAAGTGGCGAGCTCTTTCTTAAGTTTTTCAACTTCGACTTCAAGCTTCTCATTATAAGTGGCTATGCTCCTTATTTCCACGTCATGTTGCTCAAGAGTTTTCTGCCATTCAGATTTTTCGTTTTCCATTGTTTGCATGGACTCAAGATTTGCACGGTTTACCCTCTGAAGCTCGTCGACAAACTTTTGCCAACCCGGCATTCTCTCCATATCGAGTTTGACGGCATCAAGATTGCGCAGCATAGCTTGCTTGTCAATCGGGACCAAATCAAGGTCATAGCGCACTCCCTTCAAGCACCAATGCAGAAACCGACTTTGAGAAGTGGTCGGGCCTTGTCCAACCTGATATGAGGGCTTCCCAATAATTGTTTGAATATCCGTAAGGGCAGGAGATTGAGAAGGTACAGGAGCAGCGGGCCTTTCAGGAAGTTCGAACGTCGTCTTTTCGCCATGTTTGGCCCTTTTACTCGCATCTTCAGGGATGTGGCTTTTCTCTTTATCATTAAGGGATTCCATTTATGAGAATCATCTTCCCTCTGGGAAGAATCATGTCGCTCATCTCGTCTTTCGTGGCGTTCTTCATAGGCGCGCCTTTCACGAGCTCTTCTCGCAACTCTTTCTTCGTCAGTTTCCCAAGAGGCAGGAAGATACCTCCTGGGGTCATAAGAATCGCGCTTCCCATAACGCTAGAAATCGTCGTAATAGGAGCCACTTCTTCCCATTGGAGAATCTGAAAATAAAAAATAATATAAACTCAGAAATCTTGAAAGCAAGAAAGTTGAACGCATATAAGTGCTGAAAAGTCCTAAGTGTGTGCGTAACGTGCAAACTACGTGCGTCGAATCACGAACCACTCCTGGGTTGGGAGGCGATGATGGATTTAACAGCCAGTGTCCACTCTTGGGCAGATGGAGTTTGTTGCAGAATGGATGTCACTTCAACTGATGGAGAAGTAACTTTAGCAGTGATAGGATCATCTTTAAAAAGCTCCTGTGAAGTAATCATCAGGTCGCTCAACCCCTCAAAAGTATCATAACCGCTGCGCCTGGCGGGACTCGCTCTCCCAGTTCCTTCGTCACCAGATTTCCCGGGTTGTTGAGGAGGTTCCTCTTCTTCGATGACCGGGGCAAGGGAAAGTTTGCCGGATGACCCCGCCACATCAATTGAAGTAGAACACTTTACCAACAAAGCCTCAACAGTATGTTCTTTCGGCGTAAGTTCTTCGACAGAAATTGGGGCGTCCGATGTCTTTACTGGAGAGTCGGGGACTTCATGAGTTTGGGTTGAGCGAGAAGGGTGCAAAAGTCCGTATTGGTGCAGAAGTTCATCTTTCAGCAAAAACTTAATACTTCTTTCTTCGACCGGCACAACACTTAATCTATCAAAAGTTGTCTTGTGACTGGGATTTATAGAGGGAGGAGGAAGTGCTGTAAAAAAAAATGAAGTTAGCACTTAGCAATTCGGATCTCGAAAAGCTTAAACGGAAAGAGCGGGGATGAGCAATCTTACTTCCTATTCTCCAGATGACATAAAACCCTAGGGGGCAGCGAACGAAGAAGAATTGATTCAGAAAACGGTGGGCACTTTCGAAAAGATCGGTGATAAGTTTACGATTTCTGGCACTTCTCACGAGTATAATGGAGGGTTGGTCTTTATTCTTCGCGAATGTGCATAACTAGCAGATTTATTCAAAGCTCGGAAGATAGATAAGTGTCCTCCTGAATAAAACACACAATCCCATCAGCATGGCGTAGCCATTGGGATGTAGTTGAAAGGGAGAGATGGTTAGTCGGAAAAGGATTTGATGAAGAAATTCATTGAAAGGAGGAATGGAACCACAAAGGCACATCTGACGGTTGACGGCGACAAAACCAAGAGGAGGCCTGTCAGCAGTATCATTTAGGCCAGGAAGTATAGTATCCGCTTCGGCAATCCCAAATTGAACACGTAATTGGTTGAATGCCCGCTGACAAAGGGTTGTCGGAGTTCTTTCTGGAGGATTATCCAATGGGTCGGCTATCGGAAAGACCCCTTCAGATTGCTCAATTATCTCTTCTTGAGAAGACATTCTACACAAGGAACTGGATATTCAAATATGAAGGTGCACGTTTCCTAAATGCGTGAAGTGTTTTGCAGAACTAATAAAATGACAAGCAAATATAACTGAAATTAAACTAACAGGCATTTGTCAGTTACAAAGTTTCAGGTTTTGTTGTTTTATGTCCAAATGCAAGTGCAGTATTCATGCAAACAAATCAGTTTTAATTGATTAATATTGTTTTGCTTTAATACTTCGCTTGAATTAGTTGATTCATAGCACTTCATAAAATTTCTTTAAGTTGATTATCTCTTATCGACTAATCTGTCATTCGATGTGGGCAATCAATGGCAGTATATTCGCCCTAGTTTTTTGCAAATGTTGTGTCCATCAGGTTGTTAGCTTACAAGTGAATATAATCTGTAAAGAAGTGCAGCAAAGTTCAAACAGTTTAAAATCCAGACAGTTCAAAGTTCAAACAGTTTATTCTAGTAGTTCAAGTTGGAAGTATAATCAAGTTCTATCAAAATTCTGAAGCTTTCAAGCTTTGTTCAAGTCCTTAAGTCACAATCCGAGTCAAGAAGTTCTCTAAGTCTTAGGTCGCTCACGACCTAACAGTTTGGGTTGAAATTGGTCTAGTTCGCAAGAGGCCACTCGGTAGTGAAAAATTGTTTTAAGTCCTAAGTCGTCCGCACGACCTAGGCACTAAGTCGTTCACACGACCTAAAGACTAGGTCGCTCATGCGATCTGAAGTTTAAGTCGCTACGAGTTAAATTGCTCAGCCCCTTTTTGGTCATAAGTATCCTTGGGTCGCGCCGATTCTTTGAGCCGTTTGCCGAGTTAAGACTCATGATTCACGTCTCGAACAGCTAAAGTCCTAAGTCGAGCACTACCTAACTCCCCTTAACTCGCTAACTCTTCTTCTCTCAGCAAATCACCTAACCCGTTAACCTAATAACCTGTTAGCCCCTCTACAATCAAATCCACCGTATCCCCACGCCACCAAATCATCCAAAACCAACGCACATCACATCTGATCCATCACAAACCCAAAATACTGTTGTACTCTCGTGAATCACAGCGACAACGTGTCCAAAAACGATCAAAAGTTAATCATGACATGATCCACGGCGAAATGCAGCATGCAAAATCGGGATAGGGCCGAAAAACTGAGGGATTCACAATTCGATGGTGGTCGTTGTTGAATAATGGTCGAAATTCACTTACATAATGAGATTGAGGAGATGATGATCAAATCAACAGGTAGATTGGCCTCAAAAATTCTCGAGCTCAATGATAGTAATGGCGGTAGTAGAATACAATAAGGTGAAGGAAGAAGAAAACGACATAACGGCTTATATAGGGGAGAGAAACGAACACGAATCGACACGAGAGACCTAACTCTTTCAGAAGTCGCCCACGACTTAACGATCTAAGTTAGCACGGGTTAAAAGATATCGAAGCACACGACCAAACTCTTAGGCCTATACTTCGAGGGGCAAGTGTTAACCCTCTTCTTTCAATGACCCTGCGACCTAGAGAAAGTAGCGACTCAACTAGTTAGCGACCTAATGCTAAGCGGCCCAGCGACCTGAAGGATTAGACGGTCCAGCGACCTATGACTCAACGAGTTAACGGCTTATGTGAAGGCATGACCTAACTACTTAAGGGAGTAAGTGAACTAACACATAAAGAGGCTCAGCAAGTTAAACGACCTAGTGGCTAAATGGACTAAGCGATTTAGCGCACCAACGACCTATGGACCGAGGTGACCTAGCGCCCTAAAGGTATACACGACCTAGCGAATTAGTAAGGGGAGCGACCTAACAGGGATAAAGTTCTGCAGCGAGCTAAGGTGAAACGACCTAACACAGCAAGCGTTACGACCTAACGGACTAATGGACCAATAGCGGGTTGATGACCTAAAGTGTGAACGAGTTAACTTAGAAGCGACCTAACAGGAATGAAGCTCTCTAACGACCTAGCGACCTCGCGAGCTACACAAAGCCGAGGTAACTTGTCTTCCTTATGTCGTTCCTTCCCTAGGTCGCCCACGATCTATGACTTGTTCGAATGATCAAGGGTGCTCCTGTTAGGCCGTAAACCGTGTCTACTAAGTCGCCCACGACCTACGACCTATACCTAAGTCGGTCACAACCCAAACATACCAAAGGAGCTTCCTATGTCATTTCCTACCTAGGTCGGCCATGACCTATGACTTGCTAGCTTCTCCAGAACGATCAAGTGAACCATGTATAAGCCGTAAACGACTACCACTAGGTCGCGGGTGACCTACGACCTATCCAAGGTCGTTTGCGACCTACGACCTAATGCCGAACTCTCCTATAAATACCCCACCTACTCCAACTAAAAAGGGATCTTTTTGGCTCATTTTTGGAACACCGATACTCTGCTGATTTCTCGACTCACTCGACACTTCAAACACGAAAGGCATCTTAACAAACTTCAAGAGGAAACCTAACACAATCAACATGGATTCAAAGAATTCTTCTACATCGAGGTTCTAGTTGTTTGTCTCATCGGTATTGTAATTGAATATTGCTGTAAAGTTGTAATTGATTTAGTAATAAAGAGGATTAAAGTGGACATAGGCTTAACCTGAAGCGGAACCACTATAAAACTGTTGTCTTTTACTGTTTTCTTTGTGACTTTCCTACTTGTTTTTAATTCCCGTGTTCACGGGTGGTGCTTTCACTTAATCTCTACATACACCGGTGTGTTAGCGTTCAATTTTTAGCATTAACATTGATACATAAGTGATTGATTATTGTATGGCAAGAAAGTTGCTTTCATCATCTTTCTCATCTTATCCCAAGTGACAACTGTAGATTTTCCCATTCTCTCCCGAGTTAGTTTAGTTTGCTGCCACCATGCCACAACTCTTACCCCTAGTCTCGTAGCAACTAACTAAACTATTCAATTCTCTGGAACCTCCTTGAATTCCAAACCTCTTTAACATTAGATAACCAATCAAGAAATTCATCTGCTTGCATACCACCTTTGAATTCTGGAATTTACATCAGCATACCTGATTCCCATTTACGATCATTCTCTGAATCAAGATATCGATTACGCCCTTGGCCTCGATCTCGATCATGAATACAGCATCTATCACCATATTCTTCAAAATCATATGTACTTCTATATCATTCTCATCTATCTATGACTCTTCGACCATACATGTCCCTTCTACCTTGTCTTTTAGCTTCACGATATGGATCCTCTTCAAATCCACGTGGGGTTCTTCTCTCTTCACCTCGATACTCATGGTGTTCTCTTCTCATTGAAACTGATGATTCTATTCTATCTCGATAAGATTATGGTGACATTCTCCTTTCTTCCGAAACTGAAGGTGAAACTCTATTTTCACTATGGTGCGAAACTAGTGAAGTTCTCCTTTGACTTTGATTCATGTCTCTCGTCAACTTCTCTAACTTTCCAATACCTTCATCAAACTTTTCATTGATACGCTGCTCCATCTGCTCAGCTTCTTGTCTTCTATATACATCTTCAACATTTTGAAAACGATTAGCACGTCTCGAAAGCATGACCTTCAAACAATCTCTTTTCCGACCTAACTTTGATATGGTTCGACTTAACTCGGCTTGCTTTAACTCGGCTCTGAACTAGGACTTAGCTCCATTTTGAACTTAGCTCGGCTCAACTTACTTAGCTCTTGGTTTGGATATAGATAAGTCTCGACCTTGATCTTCCTTAGCTTCAACGTAGCTCCGCAAGCTCTTATACCAAAATGACGCAGCGGAAATAACAAAACTTTGATGTGCTAATAATGTTTCGATACAAATTGACGTAAGTTTCTTCCTCACGAAATGGTTTCGTGTCAAGTAAAACAAGATAAATTCCCAAATCATTGATCTCTCCAGATATCGGATTCTAACTATCTTCAACACGTTGATGGCGCATGATTCCGCATTAGAAGATCTACGATTCTTCGACATTGATCTCGCCCACGAGATTCCGTGAATCGGCTTAACATTCGTTGATTCGAGCGCACTCGAATATCCGAAGATGGAAGAAGAAGGAGATCACACTTGACTTCAACAAAAGTGGGAAAAAGCAAACAAACAACTTTTATTCAAAATTCAACTCTTTTTTATAATGACATCACGTTCCTATTTATAGGGAATTTACAACACACAGCCGACCTAACAGCAGCGACCTACGAGCTAACATATACATGACTTAACAGATACAGGTTACAACACATGCGACCTACAACATACAAGTCAACAAACGACCTAACACATAAGCGATTTAACACCAGGAACGACCTACGACTTAACAATAGCACGACAATAGGAGCTTGAGCGATCTATCAACTTGAGCGACATAAGGAAATCAACATCCCATGCGACTTAACCCACATAAGGTCTTGCGACTTAAGGAGTTAACCCATCTCGCGACATAACTTCATGCGACTTAAGGACTTGCGACCTATAGGACGAGCGACATAACAATTTGAGCGACTTATAGAGTGCGGCGTGTGAGAGCGACTTAAAGCAAACGCGACATATGCGACCTAACTCTTTAGGTCGTAGTTTCTTAGGTTGTGGCTCGCTGACGACCTAAAGAAATGTGGTAAAGTGGTTTGGCGCGACTCGCTAGGTCGTTTATTCAGTGGGCTGAGCGACTTAACTCGCTAGGTCGTAGCTCGCTAGTGAGCGACCTAAGGCATAGCTTGCATAACTCGCTGGAGACATCTGAAGGCAAGCACAATTCAAGGCTTAGCTCACATAACTCGCTGGCAACATAAGATAACTCGCTAGGTCGCTCGATATCATAGCTCGCATGCGACTTTAGGAAATTGGCGCATCTCGAAATAGGCGACCTAAGACTTAAGGCATGGTGCGCTGCATCAGCTTGCATTTTCACAGCCTGTTTCAAATAGAACTTTGTTCATTCTTCTGGAATCTATGGTGAGTAACATATGTTTTTAAAATTAAAAAGCTTGAATCTGTTGCATATTTATTTGTGAATGAATATGTTTGTGTGTGTCTATATATATGTGTGTGTGTGTGTGTGTGTGTGTGTGTGTTTCTTTGTGTATATTTGGAGAATGGATGAACTGTGTACAGGCTGTTGTTCATGTTGTCTTCTGTCTGAAATACTAAACCAAAAACTTTTGCTTCAAAAAATCACTTCCTCTTATTCTACTTGCTATTAGGACTTAGGGTTAAAAAAAAGTTGTTTGTTTGATTATAAACTAAGTTTTTAAAATTTATTAAAGTTAAAACAACTTGTCAATGTCTCTGGAAATCAAAGAACTGAGCATAGCTTTAAATAAGTCAAAATTTAAAATTCTTAATTCATGAATTCAGGTATATAAACTGAATCCTCATACTAAAACATGAATTTTAAAACTTGAATTACAATTTTTAGGCTTAGGATTGAGGAGCAGTTTAGTTTTGTTCGAATTTCATTCTTTTGGTGATTTCTAGTGATGCACCGACTTGAAATAGTCGGGACTTCGTCTGGTGATAGAATGACAAACGGGGGTTTTGAGAAAAATATTAAAATGGCGTGTAGTTGGTCATGGTGGTGACGGAAAGATCGAGAAGTCTGGAAACCAAGTTTTGTCGAGTGTGCAAGTTTTGATTCGTTCTTCGTCATCAGTCGATCGAGTGTGAAGGGCTTTTGGGAGATGGTAGTGGGAGTGTGGACGAAGTTTTGACCCAAGTTTCAGGTCTCCTGGTGGTCGAGGGTGCGAAGGCAAGTTGTTTCCAGCTTTTGATGATTCTTGTGTTGAATTTTCCAGGTTTCAATGTTGAGCTCGAATTCGATTTTGAGGTGAGGGCGAAGTTCTGGCGATTGGGAATTGATGCGTGAAGCATCGTCGACTTGCTCAACGATGTGGTGTCGCCTGGAGGCGATCAACGGCAACGTGCACGTGCACGGTACGCTTGCGTTCTGGCACCTGGAAATTTAGTTGATTTGGGTGGAAGTAGGGATGAATTCTCGTATTTTACTCGAGTAGTTCGAGTGTTTTACTCGAAGGGTTTCGGTTGGCTCGAAGTAATTTTAGGTGTGACTCGGGTAAATATTTTGCACAGATTTTAAAACAAACATGTTCCTGTTTTTTCTGAATTTAAAACCAAATTTAAAATTTCAAAGCAAAGTTTAAAATAAGTTTCTAAATCAAAGATTAATAATGAATTCAAGTTAGTGTGAATCTTGGTTTGGAAATAAATAAAGTTTTAAATTCAAATTGTTTTATCTTCATGCGACTTAAGGACTTGCGACCTATAGGATGAGCGACATAACAATTTGAGCGACTTACAGAGTGCGACATGTGAGAGCAACTTAAAGCAGACACGATATATGCGACCTAACTCTTTAGTGCGCAGCTACTTAGGTCGTGGCTCGTTGACGACCTAAAGAAATGTGGTAGAAGAGGTTTGGCGCGACTCGCTAGGTCGTTTATCCGTTTGGCTGAGCGACTTAACTCGCTAGGTCGTAGCTCGCTACTGAGCGACCTAAGGCATAGCTCGCATAACTCGCTAGCGACATCTGAAGGCAGTTGTGATTCAAGGCTTAGCTCGCATAACTCGCTGGCAACCTAAGATAACTCGCTAGGTCGCTCGATATCATAGCTCGCAGACGACTTTAGGCAATTGGTGCATCTCAAAACAGGCGACCTAAGACTTAAGGCATGGTGTGCTGCATCAGCTTGCATTTTGACAACCTGTTTCAAATAGAACTCTGTTCATTCTTATGGAATCTATGGTGAGTAACATATGTTTTTAAGATTAAAAAGCTTGAATCTGTTGCATATATATCTGTGAATGAATATGTTTTTATATATATGTGTGTGTGTGTGTGTGTGTGTGTGTTTCTTTGTGTATATTTGGAGAATGGATGAACTATGTACAGGTTGTTGTTCATGTTGTCTTCTGTCTGAAATGCTAAACCAAAAACTTTTGCTTTAAAAAATCACTTCCTCTTAATCTACTTGCTATTAGGACTTAGGGTTAAACCAAAAGTTGTTTGTTTGATTATAAACTAAGTTATTAAAATTTATTAAAGTTAAAACAACTTGTCAATGTCTCTGGAAATCAAAGAACTGAGCATAGCTTTAAATGAGTCAAAATTTAAACTTCTTAATTCATGAATTCAGGTATATAAACTGAATTCTCATACTAAAACATGATTTTTAAAATTTTAATTATAATTTTTAAGCTTAGGATTGAGGAGCAGTTTAGTTTGTTCGAATTTAATTCTGTTGGTGATTTCTAGTGATGCACCGACTTGAAATAGTCGGGACTTCGTCTAGTCATAGAATGACAAACGGGGGTTCTGAGAAAAATATTGGAATGGGGTGTAGTTGGTCATGGTGGCGGCGGTGGGATCTAGAAGTCTGGAAACCAAGTTTTGTCGAGTGTGCAAGTTTTGATTCGTCCTTTGTCGTCGGTCGATCGAGTGTGATGGGCTTTTGGGAGATGGTAGCAGTAGTGTGGACGAAGTTTTGACCGGAGTTTCGGGTCTTCTGGTGGTCGAGGTGCGGAGGCGAGTTGTTTCCAGGTTTTGATGATTCCTGTGATGAAGTTTCCAGGTTTCAATGTTGAGCACGAATTTGATTTTGAGGTGAGGGTGAAGTTCTGGCGATAGGGAATTGATGCGTGAAGCATCGTCGACTTACTCGACGATGTGGTGTCGCCTGGAGGCGAACAACGGCAACGTGCACGTGCACTGTACTCTTGCGTTCTGGCATATGGAAATTTAATTGATTTGGGTGGAAGTAGGGATGAATTCTCGTATTTGACTCGAGTAGTTCGAGTGTTTTACTCGAAGGGTTTCGGTTTGGCTCGAAGTAATTTTAGGTGTGACTTGGGTAAATGTTTTGTACAGATTTTAAAACAAACCTGTTCCTGTTTTTTCTGAATTTAAAACTGAATTTAAAATTTCAAAGCAAGTTTAAAATTAGTTTTTAAATCAAAGATTAATAAGTAATTCAAGTTAGTTTGAATCTTGGTTTGGAAGTAAATAAAGTTTTAAATTCAAATTGTTTTAATAAAGGTGTTTAGGTAAGTAAGTGAAATAAAAAGGAATTTGAATTTAAAATGGAGTTTGAAATTGTAAGAAACTGGTTAAATCAAAATTTTGTAACCTGGACTTAGGTTTAAAATTTGAATTCCAGATTTTGAAATGAAATAAAGTTTATAAATTTGAATGTTTTAAATAAGTTTAAATATTTTGAATTTAAACGGAATTTGATTTCAATCCCTTTGAAATTTCTTTCATAACAAAAGTATTACTTTAAGTTGTAATTTAAAGGTTTTAAAATTGATTTAAAGATCAACTGGTATTCATCTTAAAACTTGAAAATTTAAAATGAAGTTTCAAAAGTGAACTTAAAATTAATGTTTTTAAACATATTTATGGGTCATAAATGAAATCATTAATAAGTTTTCTTTAAAGTTAATGAAACTTATTGATTTGTAATTCATAAATTATTAAGTTAATTAGAATGGTTAATTAATATTTGTATTAATTAAATTAGCAATTACAAGTTTAATTTTTTTAACTAAAGTTAAGTTAATTTAATTAACTAAAGTTAAGTTAATTTAATTAAGGAATAATTAAATTGTAATTAAGAACTAATTAAGTTACAGTTAACACTTAATTAATAAATTAATTAGGATTAACCAATGAGTTATTAATGGTTAATCAATTTTAATTAATAATGATTAATGTATGTAATTTTTTTAGCAAAATAATTAAAGAATTGTTATTAGTTAATGGAGGTCATTAACTAAGATTATTTAAATAATTAATTAATGTAATTAATTTTAACAGTTAATTAGATTAATTAACTATGATAATCATTTATGAAATTGTGTAAGTGTAATTATTTTATGAAAATAATTAAGAAGTTAATTGCTCATTGTAAACAATTGAGTTTAATTTGATTAGTTTAAGTTAATTGTCAAATATTGTGTAATGGATTGGAATTTCTGTTGTGGATGTGTTACTGTGTGATGCGAATTGCTTTGCGCAGAACTGTGATTTGTGATTTGTTTCAGCACTTATTTGAAAACCCTTTTTGCCCATAAAACGGTATTTCAACTTCGATGCGACAGGGAGTCGGATCCCAGTTGGTTATCTGAAACCCACATTGAATCGTAATGATGCATCTTTGTGATTGATAAATTTACGTTATCTATGAATCTGTGAAAGAAGATAAGCGTTATGGATTATATAGCTTATCGAGATTGATATGATTGAATCTGTGACGATTGATGCTGTGCACTATTGTTTAAAACCCTCTGGACTACAATACACACACACAAATATGGATTGCGCGGGGAAATCGGTTAAGTCACAAGTTTTTAATATAGTTTTGAATTTGAATTATAAATCCAAATGGTTTTGGAAATGGATTGGGTTTAATATAAAAAGCTTTTGAAAAGGCATTTCAAAAATAAAAGTTATTCTCAATTACTTGGTAAAGTTTTGAAATTTGAATAATTTGATATTAGTTGGAATTCAATATCTGAAATTGAATTCTACATTCGGTATTTATGATTTAAAAACAGTATACAAGTTTATATGGGTTTTAAACCATTTTTAAAGTGCTGTTTTGGGAATTTGAATTAACCCAAAGATTTTAACTTGTATAAATGAAATCTGATTTTTTCTGAAATAAAACTGTTTGTTTTCAATTGATAAAAGCTTTTATATTTGAAATGAATTTACAATTTGTATTAAAGGAATTTCAAGTTCGAATTGAAATAGTTTTTCAAGTAATGAATGAATCTTTGGAAGCGAGTTTTGAAAGCTATAAGCTAAATCTTGATTTAAAGATTTAAATGGATTAATCCAATTGAAATGGAATTTTTTCTGAAATCCGTGAATGGATCTTTGTGAAACTGGGTGAACATTGTGAAATGAATCTTTTTGTTTGAAAGATTTGAAATGGTAATTGGTTTAAACCATTTGAAACAAAGATTTGAATTTTAAAGTTGTGACTTAATTGAAATCCCATATTCATATGGTTTTAAATATTTCGCTCTTTATTCAGTTTGGCCGAGAGAGGACCTTTGTGTCATATAACCCATTCTGAATAATGATACGTCGTTATGGATATCATTGTAGACCGGTGGTGAAGACCAGGTATTTGCGAGAATGATAGGATGACTTATCGTTTGTCTCTGCACTGAGTAGCTACGGTATAGAGATTCCCTAATTGATGGGAAGTCCGATCGGGATAGTGGATACCCGGATCGCAAGGGCTTCTTCGAAAGTGTCTTCGATTCTGTTCGCACCCGGAATAGACTTGTATGGTTGTATGTCTAACATTATACTTTGAGATATAAAGCATATTTTTTTCAAATACATATCTGTTGGTGGCGGAGAACATATTCTCTTAGCTTAACATCCTTCTCAGAGATGTACGGGCCTAGAGGTTATGTAGTTGAAGGCTATCAGTGATATAATCCCAAATTGTTAGTGTGGCATGCTAAGTGATGTTGTATGTTGATGATTATTAGTTGATAATTTGTGATCAAAGCATGGCTTTGTGAAAAAACATAGCTTTGTGGACGAGACCTCGTCGAGCCTTACAAATCGATAATGGTCGAAACCGGAAAGATGCGACAAGCTTTCAGGGGCAGCTCTCCTAGTGTATGTCCATTCCTTCTGGAAAAGGGTGGTATCATGGTATGGAGCCCAGATACTTACTCATGTGGACAATGTAGTATATATTTATTGTAATGTGATGTTGTTGTTATAGAGGATCCTCGGATAAAGGTCGCAAACGACCGGGGGTGGCATATCTAAGGTTTTACTTCCCAGGATGTGGGTAACCCGCCTTGTGTTGGCAGAGATCCGGGTAGGTCCTTAGGGCGTCCCTCCATAGGCGTTCCCATGTGGTAGTAGGAAGTTCCTTAGCCTCACCATTTGTTGGAAATCCAAAGAAACAATACGCGCCTTGTACGGTTTTAGTTGTAGAACCTGCCATTTAAAATGGTAGCTATAGTAGGCATAGTATAATGGTACCTATGCTGGCTAAGATTAATATTATACTTTCGAAAGGTTTTCCACTATGCACTAGTAATAATATCAAAGTGTTTTCTTGTAGTAAGCATGCTTGACTATCATAAGGAGAAATCTCCCCCATGTGTGTGATTGCGTGGTGTGTGTGCTAGGAGACCTTATGGTAGTTTCATTTTCTAAAAAGCATTGCGGACTTCAAATTTAAATTCTTTTGTTTGTTTTTAAAGACAAACCAATTTTGTTTGCTCACACCAGTCCCATGACTTACTCGGAGTTTATTGTTCCCTTTCTAAACTCTGGGTGCCCACAATTTTCCACATAGGCAGTCTAGAGTTTGGTTTTTTCATATAGTCAGGTTTAGTAGATTATCTGGAGCTAGTTCAGTCCTTGGACAACTGACCTTACTTGCTTATCTTTGTGCAACTTTGATGGTGGGCCGAGCTTGAAGTTTTGGAGCTCTAGCTTTGCAGTTTTGGATTGGAGTTGCAGTATTAGATTCTGTGAAGACTCATCTCATACTGTGTCGTGTTCCTCTTTGTTTTGTGTTGTATAATCTCTAATATTAATGATTATCATTGTATCAAATTGATGTATAGGATATTGTATTCATGTTGTATCAGTGATATCATCTTTTATTTCCGCTATGTTATTTATCATCTAATGTTGTTGCAAGCTCCGACGATACGAATTTGATGTTGTTTGTCGGACATCGAGTTCGGGTCGTCATAGAAGAGGACCTTAAAGGTATATTCCTTTGTATAAAAGATTTGTAATGGAATTATTTTGAAAGCTATAAAGGAGTCTTTATGAAATATTTGGTGAACTTTGTTTTCAAACAAAAGAAAATCTCAAATATAGATCTTATGTTTAAATTTTGTTAATGAATCTTTGTGAAAGATGGGTAAACTTTATGAAATGAATCATTTTTGTTTAAAGATTTGAAAATGATAATTTGTTTAACCATTTGAAAGAAAAGTGTTGGGTAACAAGTTGTGACTAAACTAAGATCTCATTATCCATATGATTTTAAAATATTGCGCTCACTATTCGGTTTAGCCGGGAGAAGACCTTGTGTCATATAACCTATTCCGAATAGTGATACGACGAAATGGATAACATTTGAAGACCGGTGGTGAAGACCGGGTGTCTTCGAGAACGATAGGATAACCTATCGAATGACTCTACACTGAGTAGCTACGGTATAGAGATCTCCGTATGTGATGGGGGGTCCGATCGGGATTGGGATTCCCCAGAATGCATGGTCTTCTTTTGAAGTGCCTTCGGTTCTATTCGAACCCGGAATAGACATGTATGGATGTGTGTCTGACTTTGCACTCTGAATGTAAAGCTGGTTTCTATCAAATACATTTCTTTTTTGTGGCGGAGATTTATTCTCTTATCTTTACACCCTTCTCTGAGATGTACGAGCTCAGAGGTTACGTTGTTGACGGTTACTAGTGATACATTCCCAATTTGGTAATGTGGCATACAAAGTGCTGCTGATCATTTGTTGATATTAGCATGGCTTTGTGATAAAGTGTAGCTTTGTGGACGAGACATCGTCGAGCCTCACAAACCGGTTATGGTCGAAACAGGAACCGTGGCAGCAAGGTTATTTGGGGGCAGCGCCCCTTGAGGTTATGTCCACTTCCTTATGGATAAAAGGTAGTATCATGATATTTAGCCTAGATATTTACCTATGTGGATGCTGCAAACTTATTGCTTTGTGGTTGTTGGTCGAGACGCGCCTTGGATAAAGGTTGGTAACTGTTAACCCCGTTTTGTCAACGAGTTAAGGCCTGGGCCGACTCATCGGATAAAGTTCTCAGCGACTCAGTGGATCTACGACTCATGGTACTTCAAGACTCAACTGATTGCCGACTCAACGACTTAAGGAGGTGAACGGCTTACGACTTAAGGAGGTGAACGGTTTGCGGCTTAAGGATAGAACGACTTAATGAGTTAACAGACTAAGCGACTCACAACTCAGAGAAATCTGCGACTTAAGGCCTCTGCGACTTAAGATATGTCATGTCTCAGGGGAGGTACACGAGTTAAGGAGTCTACGAGCTAAAGAGCCTGCGAGTTAAAGGCTTACGAGTTAAGGAGTTAACGACCTAACAGGATTAAGACCTAAGCGACTTAGGGAATGTCACGACTTAAGAAAGTCCACGACTTAAAGACGTTACAACCTAAGACTTAGAGAGCAAGTTCAATACCATGCTGTAATAAGATGACTCGCTGACGACTTACGACCTAGTTTAAGTCGTACACGACCTAAAACCACAGAGCCAAGATTTTAGTGCTGCCTCACTTTAAACCGTGACCTCTTAATTCGCGAACGAGTTAGGACTTGTATCCAGATGAACGAGAAATAGCTCAGAACCACTTCAATTACTCCACTGCCTGCTGACTCTTGAACCTTGAGTCGAGTGCGACTTACGACTCTCCATGAGTCGTACACGACTCATGACTTGCGAAAACCTCTACCTAGAATTCTCTATAAATAGAGGGCTAACTCCAACATGAAGGGGACTTTTGGGAGATCATTTTCTTCAAGAGAATCTTCGAAGCAATCGACACTTCCTCACTTCAAACTCACGCAAGACATTTAGACCGAACTTCGCACAAAGTTTCGACATATTCAATCATGGACTCAAAGAACTCTGTCACGACGAAGTCTTCTCTAGCTACCTGTCTTTTTGAATTGAATTGGATTGTAATTGAAAGAGATTGTAATAAGTTGTAATTCAGTCAACAATAAAAAGAATTGAAGTGGACGTAGGCTTGATCATAAGCCGAACCACTATAAACTCTGTGCTCATTTACTGTATTTTCTGTTACTTACTGTTATCTTTTGATTCCCGTATTCATGGGTGGTGCTTTCACAACTACACTTTACACACCGGGGTGTTAGCGTTCAAATTTTAGTGTTAACATTTTTGGTGCTTTCACTGAGAACTGAACTCAGGTGAATTATCATCATTGCTCCACGAAAGTTTGTTGAAGTAATCTCTCTGAAGACTAGAAGTTCATCTGAAATCATGGCTCCGGGGAGAAGGAGTAGATCTGTTAGATCTGGAAATGTTCAAGAGGGAACCTCCGCTTCCGCAGTACCTAATCAAGCCACTCCACCTGTTGGGGTTACAAAAGTGGAGTTGGATGCTGTAATCTTAGGGCTGAACCAGCAGATAAATGCCCAAAGTGCACAATTGGAGGCTCAGAATGCCCAAAATGCCTTAATTTTGAATAAGTTGAACGATTTGCTTGGGGCAAACCATCAACCAACGGGTAATGAAAGGAACTTTACTGGCAACGTTCATGATGCCGAAGAAAGGAACGTTCCTGAGAGGGCAGCCAGCCCCCTTGAGCAGACACTTCCTGAAGTTGGTGGATCTAAAGCTCGAAATGATGAGAGGTATCTTTCTGAAATGGTTTGACAAATCATGAAAGAGAGCATGCAAAGGGATGAAGACGAGAGAGAATGGGGTTTCGCTCCAAATAAAATCCCGTTTACCGAAAGGATCTTAAAGTCGGAGTTCCCGAAGAAGTTCGTCCCTCCAACTATTCCAGCTTACAAGGGGACAAGCGATCCGAACGAATTCTTGTATAAGTATGATTGGCACATGACAGGTGCCAGAGCTTCTGATGAGATAAAATGCCAATATTTTCTTGTATATCTGGAAGGTGTAGCTCTGCTTTGGTTCACCAAGCTACCAATCCGGTCTATAGATCAGTTTTCTGACCTAACCCAGAATTTCAAGGAGCAGTTCAGACTATATGCTTCAAAGGCCAAAGATATCATGTCGTTGTCAAGTTTAGAACAGAATCCAGGGAAAACTATCAGATCTTTCTTGAATCGCTTTAATATAGCGTTGGCCGAGGTAGACAATGCAGAACCACGGATGATCTTGACTTATCTGATGAGGGCCATCGACAAGTCGAGTGAATTTGGAAAATGGCTAAACATGAAGGAACCAAATTCCCTTGAAAAATTCTACAAGAAAGCAGATGAGTTCATACGCCCGGAAAGCCGTCCTGTACCGGTAAAGGCAGTATTGGAAAAAGCTGAAGATAACATTGCTGCTCCACGCAAGAATGAATCTGTAGGACAGAAAAGGGAAAATAACGATGGGAAGAACCAGAAAAATCTGAAGAAACCTCGTTCCTTCATGCCATCGGAATATACTCCTTTATCAGATACGCCGGAGCGTATTTATCTTGCCACTAAAATTCTTTTGATTATCCTAAACCTCCCGTTCTGAGAACCGGGAAAAAAGCTGTACAAAGCGGGAAGTTCTGTCGCTTCCATAATCAACCTGGTCATGATACCGATGAATGCCGCCAATTGAAAATTTTGATTGAAGAATTGATAAGGGAAAACAAGCTGCAGCAATTTGTGGAAAAGAATAGCAGCAATCCTGCTTCGTCTAGTCAGAGGCAACGAGCTCCTGCTCATCAACCGAGGACAAGTGAGAAGGCTGCAGGGCATGAATCCGGAAGGCCTGTTATCAATGTCATTACGGGAGGACCTCACCCAGTAGGCAGGAGCTGGGGTGAGATGGAAAGGTATACCCGGGCTCTGAAATATGTACCGGCCGAAGAAGATGTCTTTCTTTTGGAAGATGCTACGCCCCTGAAACAACAAATAACTTTCAATGATGATATTGTGTTCAGAGCCAGAGATTCCACAGGTGTTGAAGCTCCTACCTTGGATCCCTTAGTCATCTCGGCTGGTATCGGGCCAGCTATTATTAGAAGAGTTCTCATTGATTGTGGCGCATCCTGCAATATCCTCTTCAAGAAAACATTCGACCAAATGAAGATCGCTATGGCTGATGTCCAAGCCTCGTCGCAGAAAATCGCTGGCTTCACTGGGGAGCCAAAACAGCCGATAGGAACCATTGATTTGCTCGTAGAACTTGGAGAGGGAGAAAGGAAAGTATTCCGCATGCAAACTTTTGTGATTGTCGACGAATTTTCTTCTTATAATGCTTTCCTTGGCCGTCCAACTCTTGCAGCGTTCAAAGCTGTTCTGGCCCCGTGGTGCCTCACCATTAAATTCCCCACAGACAATGGAGTAGGAGTTATAAAAGGGGATCAAAATGCTAGGCGGGAGTGTTATCTGATAGAGCTGCGAGAAGTAAGGAAAAGAGAAATGGGAAAGGATGCGACAACCCCAGTCCGCATCAAAGAACCAGCCTTGTAGCAATTACAGGGCGGACCCTGCACTGGCGAGCACAGCGGAGCACGAAAAGAGATGGATCCTAGAAAAGCCAGTGCAGGGGACAATAGAGTGGTACCAGTGGAAACGACAGTACCAGTACCTGTTGACCCGAAGGACCCAAATAAGGTGTTGAATGTGGGTTCACAACTTAATGTGTCAATTCAGAATATCTTAATATCTTTTTTAAAAGCAAATTTGGATGTTTTTGCTTGGACTCATGCCGATATGTGCGGAATATCCCCAGAAGTTGCAGTACACTCTCTGAATATTGATCCAAAATTTACGCCTGTAAAACAGAAAAGGAGAACTCAAGGTCCAGAAAGGTCAGCAGCATTAAAAGAAGAAGTTGATCGGCTCATGGAGAATAACTTTATCAAAGAATCTACCTATCCGAATTGGGTTTCAAATCCAGTGCTGGTTAAAAAAGCCAACGGAAAATGGTGAGTGTGCGTCGATTTTTCAGATCTAAACAAGGCCTGCCCCAAAGACTGCTTCCCATTACCCAGGATCGATCAACTGGTAGATGGAACAGCGGGACATGAATTGTTATCTTTTATGGATGCCTACTCCGGATATAACCAGATCATGATGCATGAGCCAGATCAGGAGGACACGAGCTTTATCACCGATGTTGGTCTTTACTGCTACAGAGTTATGCCCTTCGGGCTGAAGAATGCGGGGGCAACCTACCAAAGACTTGTTAATGCTATGTTCAAACCGCAATTGGGCAAGACTATGGAAGTCTACGTCGATGACATGTTAGTAAAGTCTAAGAAAGCAGTGGATCACATAGAACACTTAGCAGAAATGTTCGCAGTCCTCCGGAAATACGGAATGAAGCTTAACCCTTTAAAATGTTCATTTGGAGTGGAGTCCGGAAAGTTCTTAGGTTTCATCGTGAGCGCTAGGGGCACTGAAGCTAGTCCAGCTCAAATTACCGCCTTAAAAGAAGTCAAAGCTCCTAGAATGAAGAAGGAATTGCAAAGTCTCAACGGAAAAGTCGCCGCCTTGAGTCGGTTCATTTCCAAAGCTACTGATAAATGCATCCCATTCTTTGACGCTCTAAAGAAAGGAAAGAAAAACTTTGATTGGACTCCCGAATGCCAAAAAGCCTTTGATGAATTGATTCGCCATATGGAAACGCCTCCAATACTTTCTAGGCCCGGCGATGGTGAGGATCTTCTTATATACTTGGCTGTATCATCTCATGCTTTAAGTGCAGCGCTGATACGAGAAGACAAGAGGATTCAACATCCGGTATACTATATCAGCAAAAGACTCACTGGGGAAGAGATGAATTACTCCAAGTTGGAAAAACTCGCCTATTGCCTACTGATTGCATCGAGGAAGTTGAGGCAATATTTCCAAGCTCATCCTATCAGAGTCCTCACTGATCAACCTTTAAAGCAAGTCCTGTTTCGCCCTGAGACTTCGGGTCGTCTTCTAAAGTGGAACATTGAACTCAGTCAATATGACATCACTTATCACCCCCGAAAAGCAATCAACGAACAAGCTTTAGCGGATTTCATTGTAGAATTCACAGATAAGGGTAACAGTGGGAAGGAAACGATCGATGATTCCCCAATCCAATGGAAGTTATATGTTGATGGCGCAAGAAATGACTACTGTTCTTGAGCCGGGGTTGTACTTGAAACCCCTGAAGGTCGGTCATTATGCTATGCACTAAGATTGGAATTTCCTTCAACGAACAATGAAGTAGAATATGAAGCTCTTATCGCTGGCTTGAGAATTGCTAAAGAACTAAACATCCGAGCATTACAGATCTTCAGTGATTCTCAGCTTATTGTATGCCAAGTCAAGAAGGAATTCCAAGCGAAAGGGGGAAATCTGCCTGCCTACTTGTCAAAGGCCTGGGAACTCCTGTGTGACTTCGACCACTGACGAAAAGCCACATTCCTCGAGAAGAGAACACGAAAGCAGATTCTCTCGCAAAGTACTCTAGCACAGGCAAAACTCAATTTCTGGGGTTAGCTCCAGTGGAAGTCCTGTCGGCTCCAAGCATTAATGAGATGGATATTGATTGGATCATGAGCGTGTCTCAAGAGCAAGAATCATGGATGACTCCAATAACAGAATATCTACTCAATGGCTCTTTACCGGAAAATTCAAAAGAACGACAGAAGCTACTGAGGAAAGCCTCTCGCTATATAGTCCAGGATGGCCAATTATACAGACGGGGATTCTCAATGCCATTACTTCGATGTGTATTCAGGGAAGAGTCCAAAACAATCCTAGCTGAGGTGCATGGGGGAGAATGTGGTGATCATTTAGGTGGTCAAACTTTAGCAAAGAAGATTCTCCGATACAGATACTTTTGGCTAGAAATTAATCGAGATGCAGCAGACTATTCCCGAAAATGTGACAGATGCCAAAGATTTGCCAAAATTCCTAGAGCACCCTCTGCTGAACTCACACAGATGGTCAGTCCATGACCGTTTGCAATATAGGGGATAGACCTTGTAGGACCTTTACCAACTGCCAAATCTGGAATCAAATATGCCATTGTTGCTGTAGATTATTTTACTAAATGGGCAGAAGCTGAACCACTGGCTACTATCACCTCTAAAAAGATGATAAGTTTTGTGACTAAAAGTATCATTTGCAGGTATGGTGTGCCTCAAAAGATAATTACAGACAATGGTACTCAGTTCGAAAGTGAAGAATTCCAAGATTTTTGCAAACGATTCAAAATCCGAAAAAGCTTCTCAGCAGTAGCTCATCCGCAGGCAAACGGGCAGGTGGAAGCAGTAAACAAAATTATCAAGTCAACCATCAAGAAACAACTCGAAAGAGCAAAAGGTGGTTGGGTCGATAAGCTACCACTAGCACTATGGGCATACAGAACTACCCACAAAACTGCGACTAGGCACACTCCGTTTTCGTTGGCATACGGGTCAGAAGCAATGATTCTGATAGAAACAGAGGTCCCTTCACATAGAAGGATCCATTTCAATCAAGCGGAGAATGAAAAACTACAACTTGAGGCACTAGATCTCCTTGATGAAAAAAGAGAAGAGGCTAAGCTCAGAATTGCAGCTCATCAGCAAAAGATAGCCAGACATTTCAATTCCAAAGTTCGCCAACGCAGCTTTGAAATTGGAGATCTAGTCCTGAAGAGAATTATGACGGCAACAGGTGTGTTTGGGCCAAATTGGGAAGGACCATATGTCGTAGGTCAGAAGCTTCTTGACGGCACGTTCAAACTCACTACTATCGAAGGAGATCAAATTCCAAGGGCTTGGACAGCAATCACTTGCGTCCATACTTTACTTGATAGCTTTATTGAAATATTGCAAAAAGAATTATGAATGTATGATTCTTGTAATTGAAAGCAATTGTAAAACCGATGCAAGTGAATAATGAAAGACTATAAAGTGGATGTAGGCCCAAATTCTTGGCCGAACCACTATAAATCTTGTGTTTCTTATTATTATTACATGTTTGCTTTATTTTCGATATGAAAAGTACATTAAATGTATTGCTCAAATGTCGATTTAAATTTTTGCAGACAATGAAAATAAAACTTGCACAAGACCAAGTGATTCTGGTTATCATTTAACAAACAAATTTCGAGTCACAAAAGCCCCGAATTCAAATCCTAGATAGGAAGTGCTTCAATTGAACGGCCACTGATTTTCCCGGAAACGGGCCGTTGCTCATAAATTGAGATGGTTTGAACAAACAAACATCCAATTAAGAAGCTTATGCCCGTTCTCGTCAACTTGCCTAACAATGAAGTACACTTCTTTGGATTAAACAAACTACATGTAAGAGAAGGGAGTGTGAGCTTGAAAAGAAAAACAGAGGATCGCTGAAACGGCATAAGCAAGTAGACAAGGAACAACTAAAGCTCTCTTCGGAGGCACAAGCCCTCTTCGGAGGCACAACTCTTCGGAGGATAAAGAACTCTAACGAGGCATACGCCGCAAGAAAGAAAGTTCTCTACTCAACAAAAAAGATTGGAGGAGTCATGACCCTCCAACCATGAGAGAGTAACTTCCAGGCAATAAAAGCCCTCTTCGGAGGCCCATTTCACCAGGAGTTGAGGTGCGACGACCGTTCTTCGGAGTTTCACTTCACCAGAGTTGAAATGCAAAACAAAATAAAAGCCCTCTTCGGAGGCCCATTTCACCAGGAGTTGAAGTGCGACGGCCGCTCTTCGGAGTTTCACTTCACCAGAGTTGAAATGCAAAACAAAATAAAAGCACTCTTCGGAGGCCCATTTCACCAGGAGTTGAAGTGCGACAGCCGCTCTTCGGAGTTTCACTTCACCAGAGTTGAAATGCAAAACAAAATAAAAGCCCTCTTCCTAGAGGCACAATAAGACAGAAAGACCTCTTCCCAGAGGCAGAGATGAAAAGACCTCCTCCCGGAGGCACAATCAAGCAGAAAGACCTCTTCGGAGGCACACGTTTCACCAAGATAAATAAAACTTCCAGGTGTTGAAACGTGAAAAAATCTTCCTCAGAGGTGCAACTTTTCAAAGAATAACTTTCAAAAGAAGAATGAATTACTTATTCTAGAAAATTCTCTTCCTCGGAAAGAAGTTGAAGTACCTTTCAAATACCCGCTTTACCACATAGAAGATTTCATTCAGTGAAATGTGTATATGCACAAAATAAAAAGTGATATCTTTGAAGGATGAAGCGTAAAAACTTATTTGTGCTCTGTTTTTTTTTAACGAGATAATATTCCTCCATATGTGGAATAATTATTCTTTAAAAAATAAAAGTACAAATAAAATAAAATATTACAATGAGCTTATGGTATAGGGGAAACATGGTATAACTACATCGGTAAAATTGCGCTCGAACAATATATACCACAAGCTCACTGCAATATCATATAAATAAACTTGTATAAAAATGAATAATAAATGCATTCTCAAATTCAAACAGGAGTTTGTACAAATAAAGAATCATTTTATTTAATTCTGTTACAATTTCTTACAGATGCAAGTTTCGAAATAAAGAATGCGAGGGCCGGTACCCGCACAATTTCCGGTCAGTACATGCAAAAAAGGCAAAAAGCGATATGAAAGCCATAGAACCAGAGCCATCATTTCTTCTTCCGTCCACCTTTTGAGCCCGCACCCGGCCGAATAACCAACTTCTTAGGCCGGCTTGTAAAAGTAGGGGATGAAGGAGAAAGGTGCTCAGTCGGACTTTCTTATGTTTCTTCTTCGCCAGTTAAGGATCCCTTCTTCTTCCTCTTCTTGGAAACTCCCTGCTTTCCTCTCTTCTTGGAGGAAGACCCACTTCCTGGAGAAAGAAGTTTAGATAACGGTTCAGCGTCGGAGCCAGTCACCTCTGGAGTCTTCTCACTCCCTTCAGTTTCTTCTCCTTTGTGTTCTTGTGAAGCAATGGGATCGTCCAAGTCTTGAAGAGCTTCTATTTGCTCCTCTTGTGATCCCGGTTGCGAGGCGGAAGGAGGAGTCACCTGAATGGATGGAGAAGGAATAATTGTAGGTGGGGAAGCTTGAACACTGCCCGACGTTTTCTCTACAGAAGGAAAAAAGTTCAAGTCGGTAAAAAGAGGAGACAAAGGTTCGTTGAGATTCAAGAAGTAGTCAAAAAGCTCATCAAGCTCGTAAGAAACAGATGAGCAGTTTACTTGGGCAAGATTGTCAGTAGGGTTACCTGAGATGTCGGTTTCCTGACGTCAACTTCGTAAGCCTGCGCCTCGGCACCCTCGTCGCCTTCGTCTCCACCTTGTATGCTTGTAATCTCGGTGGTAACTTTAGTAGGAGATGGGGAGTGGGAACTAGAACCGATGATAACAATTTCGGCTGAAGGAGAAGGTTGAATCGGAGCAGTTGAGATAATTTTTCCTGAATATTCTCCTGCCGCTGTTTCGGCCCTTAATTTTGCAAGCTGTTCCCTCCCCCTGGCGGGAGCGGCGCGAGCATCATCATCAAGATAATGCTCCTCAAAAGCTGACTCAGCATAACCAGCGCCTTTACCGCCAAGCATATCGAGTGCGGCCTCCCAAACTTCAGCCAGAGTAATTTCATACTTGGGGCCTAGAAAGGCGAGGCTACCGCGCCCCAAGATTCTATGCAGGCAGAAATCAAATAATGTTGAGCTGATGTTGGTCCTCATTGCCTCGTTAGATTCTTCAGCTGCAATTTTTCCGGCAATGACCTCATCACGCTCCATTTCAGCTTTAGAAAGTTGAAGCTTAAGCATTTGAATCTTCGCCTCTTGGGAGCTGTTTTTCTTCCGAAGCTCTTCAATATCAGCAACATAGCCCTCACTAATTCTTTTTTGCACTTTAAGCCTGTCTTCGGCATCTCTTTGGCTGGCATGAGCATCTCTCACTTGTTTTAGGAGCACTTCTTCTTTTTGAGAATAGGAAATAGAGGAAGCAGCAAGCTCTTGTTTCAGTTCCTCAACTTTTGCTTCAAGCTCTTCATTGTAAGAAGCGATGCTCCTCATTTCAGTGTCATGTTGCTCAAGAACCATTTGCCATTCGGCTTTGTCATTTTCAATAGTGAGCATGGCCTCTATGTTTGCACGATTAACCCTTTGGAGCTCGTCAACAAGTTTTTGCCAGTTCGACATCCTCTCAATATCATGCTTGACAGCATCGAGGTTTCGTAACATGGCAGACTTGTCAATGGTGACCAAGTCAAGGTCGAACCTTACTCCCTTCAGACACCACTGTGGAAACCGACTTTGCAAAGTGGCCGGGCCCGGTCCGACTTGGAATTTGGGCCTGCTAATTATTGTTTGGATGTCTGTCTTCCCGAGAGCGGGAGAGCCGGAAGGAATGTCAAGCGAGGCGGGGGCAGTAACCTTTTCAGGAGTTGTAAAGGTGTGCTTCTCACCATGTCGGGCTCGCTTGCTCGAATCTTCAACCATATGACTTTTTCCTCTGTCATCATGGGATTTTCTTTTATGGGAATCGTCGCCTCTCTGCGAAGAATCGTGGCGCTCCTCCTTCTTCCTTCTTTCATAACGCTCCTCTTGAGCCCTCTTCTCTTGAGCCTTTCGGGCAGCTCTTTCCCCATCGGATTCTCTGTAAGAGGGGAGGTAACGCCTATAATCATATTGGCTACACCTCCCGTAGCGCTGGAAGTCATCATAGTAGGATCCGCTGCGTCCCATCGGAAAATCTGAAATAAAAAGAGCTAAATTTTAGAATTCTTCAAAGTACAAAAAGTCAGGAGCATAAAAGTACTGAAAATTTCTAAGTGTGTGTGATGTGCAAACTACGCCCGTCAAACTACGAACCACTCTTTAATTGAGGAGTGGTTGTGGGTGTAATAGTTACTGTTAGCTCTTAAGCTGACGGAGTCTGTTGCAGGATAGAAGTCGCTTCGACTACTGAAGAAGAAACCCCGGTAGTGATAGGATCATCTTTAAAGATCTCTTGCGAGGTGGCAAAGAGGTCGCTCAGCCCTTCGAAAGTATCGTCCCTGCTCTGCTTGACAAGGCTAGTTTTCTCGGCTTCTTCGCCAGATTTCTGTGAACGTCGGGGAGATCCCTGAGGCTCTTCTTCCTCAATAACCGGGGCGAGTTCATCAGATGGCCCCGCAATATCAACAGAGGTGGAGCACTTCACTAGCGAAGCCTCGGGAGCAGGTCCTTTTGGTGTAGATGTGTCAGTAGAAGCTGGGGCATCCGACGCTCTAGCTGGGGAGTCTGGGATTTCATGAGGATGTGTAGAACGAGAAGTATGCAAGAGTCCGTACTGATGCAAAAACTCGTCTTTCAACAGAAATTGAATGTCTCTCTCCTCAACTGGCACGGCCTTGAGCCTTTCGAAAGTTGGCTTATGACTTGGATCCCTAGAAGGAGGGGGAAGCGCTGAAAATAAAAAAAGAGAAGCGGAGTTAACACTTAACAATTCAGTCTCACAAAAGTCGGATAACAAACATAGTAAGAATGGTTAATCGTACTTCCTTCCCTCCATATAGCGTAAAACCCCGGGGGACAGCGGACATAGAAAAATTGAGTCAAAAACCCGTGAGCGCTGTTAGGAAGACCGATGATCAATTTACGATTTCGAGCACTTCTCACGACAGTAATAGAGGGGTGATCTTTAGTCCTGGTGAAAGTGAATAGGAAGCAAATCTCGTCAAAGCTTGGGAATCGATCAAGCGTCCTCCTAAACAGTACACACAACCCCATTAAAATGGCATAACCATTAGGGTGTAATTGGTATGGGGCGATGGCCAATTGACGAAGAAGTTGTTGGAAAAAGTCATTGAAAGGAGGAACGCCCCCACTCAAGCACATTTGTCGATTGACCGTTAGAAAAGCCAGGGGGTACTGTGTCAGCAGTGTTACTTCTCTCGGGAAGAATGGCATCTGATTCAGCAATGCCAAACTGAGCGCATAATTGGCGAAAAACTCTGTACGATAAAGTAGAAGAGGCTCTTTCGGGAGGACTGACCAGTGGAGCCGGAATAACAGTTGCCTCTCCAGTCTGAACCGTTGTATCTTCTTCCTGAGAAGTCATTCTACACAAGCAACTGGATATTCAAATGTGAAGGTGCATGTTTCCTAAAAGTGTGAAGTGTCATGCAAAACTAATAAAAATAGCAAGTAAATATAACTGGAATTAAACTAGTCGATGATTGATCGGCTACAAAATTTCAGAACTTGTTAATATAAAGTCAAGCATAATATTAGTGCAGGCTGGTCAGTTTCAATTGACTATTTCAGTGTTGCTTTAATATTTTACTTGAAATTGATGAAAGCACTTCATTCACACAATTTATTTGAGTTAATTATCTGTTATTAACTAATCTGTCATTTGATGTGGGCAGTCGATGGCAGTATATTCGTCCCATTATTCTGTAAATGTTGAACTAGACAGGTTATTAGCATTAAAGTTAATGAGATCTGTAAATAAGTGCAACAAGTTCAGAAATGTTATCTCGGCAGTTCGAGTTGAGAGTACAATTCAACAATGTCATGTTCATTCAAGATGAAAGGTATTCAAGTACTTAGATCGCAGGAACGACTTAAGCCAGCACGGGGATTATTTAGGTCGTCCAGATCAAGTCAAACGACTTAACATAAGTTGAACTTCTTAAGTCACATTGTTCAAGGCCACACGGTCAAAAATTATCCAAGTCTTAACTCGGCCGCGACCTAAAACCTCTGCCGTAGAAAGTTAGGTCGTTAAGTCGCTCTGCTTTAAGCTTTATGTTATTCAGGCAAGATAGATCGCAAGCGAATTAGGTCGCAAGTAAGTTGGGTCGCAAGTAAGTTGGGTCGCGTGTTTTATGATCAAGCCGATAAACCTAAGGTCGGCCTAAGCTCCTCAACCAATTATTTCTTAACTCCCTTTGCTCCTCCCCACTCAGCAAACGACCTAACGAACAAACCCGTTAACCCAAAAACATACTATCACCTCTACCACAAAATCCACCTTCCCACCACCAAATCACCCAAAATCGACTCAAACCACCTCAGATTCGTCATGGATCCAGTATGCTGCTACAATAATGTTGCAACCGAAGGCGGACGAGAATCGGTTGTGACATGATTCATGGCGAAGCGTGGTGTACGAAGCTGGATTACGGACGGCAAGTGGGGAATTCGCGATTTGATGATGAGCATGGTTAAATTTTTGATGGAATTTACTTATGCAATATAATGGTGGAGATGATTGATGATTGAATGATGAGAATCTTCTTCGAGAAGCTCAGAAAGTTGTTAATGGCGGAAATATGCAGCTGAAGAGATAAAGTAATAAGAGGAAACGACCTAAGCCATTTATACCTCGGGGTAGCGGAAGATGAGTCGGCACGCGCGAGTCAAGATGAGTCGAAGTACACGACCTACGACTTAGGCGCGTACTTCGAGGGGCAAATGTTAACCCCGTTTTGTCAACGAGTTAAGGCCTGAGCCGGCTCATCAGATAAAGTTCTCAGCGACTCAGTCGATCTACGACTCATGGTACTTCAAGACTCAACTGATTGCCGACTCAACGACTTAAGGAGGTGAACGGCTTACGACATAAGGAGGTGAACGGTTTACGGCTTAAGGATAGAACGACTTAATGAGTTAACAGACTAAGCGACTCACAACTCAGAGAAATCTGCGACTTAAGGCCTCTGCGACTTAAGATATGTCATGTCTCAGGGGAGGTACACGAGTTAAGGAGTCTACGAGCTAAAGAGCCTGCGAGTTAAAGGCTTACGAGTTAAGGAGTTAACGACCTAACAGGATTAAGACCTAAGCGACTTAGGGAATGTCACGACTTAAGAAAGTCCACGACTTAAAGACATTACAACCTAAGACTTAGAGAGCAAGTTCAATACCATGCTGTAATAAGATGACTCGCTGACGACTTACGAGCTTGATTAAGTCGTACACGACCTAAAACCACAGAGCCAAGATTTTAGTGCTGCCTCACTTTAAACCGTTACCTCTTAATTCGCGAACGAGTTAGGACTTGTATCCAGATGAACGAGGAAAAGCTCAGAACCACTTCACTTACTCCACTGCCTGCTGACTCTTGAACCTTGATTCGAGTGCGACTTACGACTCTCCATGAGTCGTACACGACTCATGACTTGCGAAAACCTCTACCTAGAATTCTCTATAAATAGAGGGCTAACTCCAACATGAAGGGGACTTTTGGGAGATCATTTTCTTCAAAAGAATCTTCGAAGCAATCGACACTTCCTCACTTCAAACTCACGCAAGACATTTAGACCGAACTTCGCACAAAGATTCGACATATTCAATCATGGACTCAAAGAACTCTGTTGCGACGAAGTCTTCTCTAGCTACCTGTCTTTTTGAATTGAACTGGATTGTAATTGAAAGAGATTGTAATAAGTTGTAATTCAGTCAGCAATAAAAAGAATTGAAGTGGACGTAGGCTTGATCATAAGCCGAACCACTATAAACTCTATGCTCATTTACTGCATTTTCTGTTACTTACTGTTATCTCTTGATTCCCGTATTCACGGGTGGTGCTTTCACAACTACACTTTACACACCGGGATGTTAGCGTTCAAATTTTAGCGTTAATAGTAATGACGGGGGAATGGCATGCTCGTGACAGTAGTTACTTAGTTACAGAGGTAACCCGGCCTTGTGTTGGCAGAGATCCGATTAGGTTCTCGGGGACGTCCCTCCAGAGGCATTCCATTTTCTGTGGGAAGTTCCTTTGCCTGACCATTTATTGGAAATCTAATCATTTAGTACGGGCCTTGTACGGTTTTAGTTGTAGAACCTGCCGTTTAATATGGTAGCTATAGTATGCATACTATAATGGTACGTATGCTGGCTAAGATTAATATTATACTAGCAAATTTTTTCCACTATGCACTAATAATAATATCAAAAGAATTTTCGCGTATTAAGCATTTTTGACTGTCTTAAGGGGAAATCTCCTCCAAATTTGCGCTTTCATTGCGTGTGTGGCATGGGGCCATATGGCATTTTCATTTTTCAAAAGCATAGCGAATTTCTTCTACTTCTTTTATTGTTTATTTTAAAAGATAAACTGTTTTTGTTTGCTCATACCAGTCCCATGACTGACCTGGAGTTTATTGTTCCCTTTCTAAACTCTGGATGCCCATAATTTCCCACACGGGCAGTCTAAAGTTGGATTTTTCAGATAGTCGAATAGTAGGTGTATATTCGATAGCATTCAATCTCTGGATATTGGAAATCGCATTTGGATCGAGTTGCCTCAGTTCATGCATCGATGACGGTGGTTCGAGCTTTTGGTTCAAGCTATCTTTGGTGTTGGATTCTTTGGAGAGGCATTCTATGGGAGTTATCATTACACTGTCGATAGTTGCAGAGTCTAGACCATCTAGTTGTGTTATTTTCCGCTGTTATGTTGTATCTTCGTTATTGATATCAATTGTATCAATTAGTTGTATCATGTTGTAATCAACTATTGCATATCAATAATATTCATTTTTCTTCCGCTATGTTGTCATACTTAATGTGTTATAAATTTCGGTGAACCAGATTCGACGTTTGGATCTGCAGCATTTGAATACGAGTGACGCATTCAGTGCCGATTTTTGAAGGTCGAGCCAGGGGCGTTACAACTGGTATCATAGCTGAAGACTGAAACTTTAGCTCAGGAGTATAACACATTAAGTAGCTCGTTGAAGATAGGGTGAAGTTTACCCTAGAATGAGTATATCCTTAAGATATCCATCCGAATGCCTTAGTAAATTATTTTACTATCCACCGATAGTTAGTATGAGTGAATGAAGAGGACGAGATAGGGGACATGGGAAATTGACCATAAATGGTCAATACCCTGCAATAGAAGAAACAATTTTCTATCAATCTCTTTGATCATCGTTCACTTCCAATTCTTTAATTGCTTTGTGGCAGTTAGAAGGAGAACTTTCGGTATGGTGAAGGCCCTATGGATTGTTATAGATAAGTTTCTATCTCGTATTCTCGTTATCAGTTTTTCATTTTAACTTTAATAAATTTGAATTTTTTTGAAACAAATTAGTTAATAAAATATAAAGTAAATTTTTACCAATAAAAGGATTTCAGTTAATGCGAAAATTTGAAATTCTATTGTAATTTCTTGTGTGAATCAAAGTCCAAAGAGAGACAGGATAGTATATACCTAGGGTATTCCAACCTGAGTTTGGAATTCATACCTAGTGTTTGAGAGTTATGGAAGGTTGAATCTATGTGTCTGTTCTTTTGGGTCTAGATATATTCTATGAATGGTTTGTTATCCCTTTGAACTAACCAATGCCCTTGTATAATTCGTAGATCTGGTAACCCGAGTATCTTGTGTAACATTGAATGAGTTTGTTCTCATATTGTTGATATTCTGATTTGATAAGGCAAATGCAGATTAGATATTCAGTTTGATCTGGAAAGATATTTCTCTATCTTTCATCTGTTCTTTGTTGTCTCCCTCGCAAATTTCGGGGATGAAATTTTCTTAAGGTGGGAATCTGTAACATTCCTGTTTTTAAATCAAATTTAAATTTGTAAGTAGTTTAATTTTGAGATTAGATTGTGAAGTAATTTTATATTTTCCAAATTAAGTAGACATTTGTTTGTCTATTTATATATATATATATGATTTTAAATAAAATTTCTAATCGAAAATTCAAAGATAAATATCTAAAATAATATATAAATTTTAAACTAAATTGTGAAATTAATTTAAAATGTGGTAATAATATATATATATGTATATATAAGTTTTTAAAATAAGGTATTTTATTTGGAAACCTAAATATTTTATAAATAGATTATAATTTGAAATTTTAATTTGAAATTCAAATACATTTGTTTTGAAAATAAATATTTGGAAAATATTTATAGATTGGGAATGAATAAAATACTTATGTTTATAAAAGATATGTTTTTTTATATTTATAATTTATTTTAAATTGAATCTTGGAACTGAAATTCAAAATTAAAGATCTTGTAAATATATTGGTTTGAAAACTTTATATTTCCAATTAATAAAGATTTGTTTTCCAAATAACATTAAATAGACATTTTGATTTGGAAGTTATATTTTGAAATTAAATAAAAAAAATTGAATTGTTATTTAAAAGTTATAGAAGTATAAAATATAATACACATGCAAATAGATAATCTATATAAATAAATAAAACTAAACAAAGGTTTAAAACATGAATTTGAAATTAAAATTAAGTCAGGGTTTGGAGACAAATTAATCATATATGTACATTTGTAACCCATGAAACAAGAAGATCTACAGGTGTAAGAAAAACACAATTAGTAAATTAATTTAGAGAAAAGGAACTAAACATAATTTAATGGTTTAGGGAAAATATAAAATAACAAGGGTTTAAAAACATAATTCATTAAACAAGGATTTAAACATAAAAATACACATTTTAACAAATGTAAATGCTTTAAAATATATCGAAACATTTGAAATCAAATAAGCTTGCATATAGACAAGTGGCAACAAATAGAGTTTTCTTTTGATTTAGAATTATAGGAAAACATGTATTAGAGAAGAAAATTTTGGTTATTCATTTCAGTTCAAAAAAAAAATTAAAACAATTTTCTCCACAAACCTGAAAACGAAAAACAGAAACTAGAAAACTAAAGGCAAAGAAGAAACTAAAACCAGAAAAGAAATGAAAAAATAAAATCAGATAACTTCAAATTCAAACTGAATTTAAGCATGTAAACATCATGTTTCAACCTGATGCAAGTATAGATCGGTTTTCAAAAGAAAAAACAGTTGAAAAGAAGATCTGAAGCATGCGAAGCGATTAAAAAATTGCAAGCCTGGAAACAAAAAAAATTGAGATATGAATGCATTTCAACCTGGAATGTAAAACTATAAAACTAGAGGAAAGAATAAAATCAAAATCAAAATTTGTTTCAAGCCAAGGTTAAGCAAATTCAAGAAGCAAAGATTCAGCTCAAAAAATCAATCAAATCCGAGATCAAAGTCAAGTTCAAAAAAAAAAATTAGTTCCAGTTTTCAAATTCGAGTAGCAGCTTCTCTATCTCTCATTTCCAGGCCTCTGCTCTCAAATCATAGGTGACCAAACTACCCCCTTTAAGAATTTCAACCCAATTTATATTTTGATTGTGTGATGATTATTCTGATGCTTATGATTGAAATTATCATTGCATGTTTGTGTTGATGAAAATATAAGAGTGTATATGTCTGTATATACATAAATACACATTTCTACTGTATTCAGATTTCTATCACACCTAAATTAAATTCAATTTCTTGATATACCATCAATTTGAGGCTTTGATTTTCAAATAAAAGATGATGGTAATAATGCAAGCTAAATTTTAAAATTAACTATAAGTAAAAATTAGTTAAAGAAGTACTTTAAAGGATGAAAACATAGTAGAATCCCAAAATTGAAAAGATTTCGACTTTAAAAATTTATTATTTCAGTCACATTACCAGATACGTTTTTGTAAACTATGAATTTTTAAGATAATACCATGATTTTTAGTGCCGAGACAAATGGGTTTTCTTAAGATTATCGAAATTGGGTTTATGGTCAATTTCTGGTGATCGATGTCGAATTGGGCATCGAAATTAGTGGTGAAGGAATTTGATATATAGGAGAGCATGGGAAATTGTTCGCAAGATTTATAGTCGAACATGAAGGACGAGCAAGGTCAAAATAGCGTTTCATACTCAATAATAGTCGAGGAGCTTTCTGTTATGATACCAGCGTCGTGAGTTGATCGTCTCAATCGCACCTAGGGGAAAATGTTCGTGGGCCGTAGGGGTAACTTTGGCCGAAGTGGTGTGGTTGACGGTGGATGAATTCGTCGGAGCAAATGCATTTTAGGTCGATGGGTTGTGTTCTAAGAAAGTCAATTTGGTTCGATTCTGAGTTCTAGAGGAAATTGCCGATTTGGTTGATCGTGAGGCTTGGGGGGTTCGCCAACAACTTTTCAGAGTTCTTGGTGGTGGTCGGAATCAAACCGGTTGTGTGTGCACTTGCATGTGCACATTTTTCATGCCTTGGATGGTGATGTCTCGGGGAAGAAGAAGATGACTCAGGACCGGGTTCGGGACGATGATGATGGGACTCAGAGTAGTCCTCGTGCTCGTGTGGTTAGATATTAGAGTTTAAAAAAAAATAAGAGGTTTTAAAATTTATTCAAAGGAAGAAAAATCACTAGGTTGTTGTCTTGAAGTTAGTTTTGAGAATTTAGTAGGTGGGCTCGGGTATTTCTTATGCAAGCTACTAGGTTTTAAAAGAAAAAGGAACCAAGTTTTTAAACAAAAGCAATACGAGTTTAAATTTTTAAACAAGTTTTATAAAGTTTCGTCAAGCTTTAACGAATTTTGTTAAATAAACTCTTTTATACAATACATGTTTATTTTTGTATAAATTAAAGGTTTTAAGTATAAATTATTTTAAAATTTACTAAGTTTAAAAAGTGTTTTAAATATATTTAAAAATAACCTTTAATATTTAAAGAAATTAATTTAAGATGAAGGGATTGTCTTTTGATTTGATTAAAGTCTTAAGTGATTAAAAGATAAATTACTTGATTTAAGTTATTTAAAGATAATTAATTAAGGTAATAAATTTTTAAGGATAATTACTTAATCAAAGATTGATTAAGGTTAATTAATTTCATAATTAAATATAATTGACTAATTAGAAGATTAATTAATGTAAGTAACTAGAGGTAATTAATTACTTAAAGATAATACATAGTTAAAAGAAATTAATTAATTGTTAAAGTTAACTAAGTAATTAGGATAATTACTTATTATAACTAATTAAGGATAATTAATTAAATGGTAATTAATTAAGGGTTATTCAATTAATCAATTAATTAAGGATAATTAATTAAGGGTGATTAAATAATTAAGATTAATTCCCGAATAATTAAAGGTTGATTAATTAATTAATTAAGGTTGATTAATTAATTAATTAAGGTTGATTAATTAATTAATTAAGGTTAATTAATAAATAATTGAGGGGTAATTAATTAACATATTGTAATCAACTAATATTAATCAACCCGGATTAGTAATTAATCTGGTTTCAATTAATCAGATGATCAATTAACCTTACTTATGGATGACTATATTCTATTGAATGCTGCGAGTTATTTGATATCTCTACTGTGTGATGCTTTGTGATATGAATTGTTTTTCAAGCTGTGATGAATGTAATTTATTTAATCTGTGATAAATGTATATTACTTATCTATGAATCTGTGTATGAAAGATATGCATTAAAGAATATACCGCTTATCGATACTGATATGATTGAATTTGTGATAACTGTTGATGTTGCACTATTGTGTAAAAACCCTCGGACTACACCTTACACACACAAATATGGATTGTACGAGGAAATTAGTTCATTCACAGATTTTTGAAATGGTTTTAAGATTAAATTATGAATCAAAATAATTTTGAAAATGTAGTCGAGTTAAATATGAAAAGCTTTTGAAAAGGATTTTTGAACATTAAAGTTATTTTGAATAACTTGATAAGGTTTTGAAATATAAATAATTTGATTTGAATTTGAATTCAAAATTTGAAATTGAATTCTATGTTTGGAAACTATGATTTAGAAATGTTATACAAGTCATAAATGTGTTTATATGGGTTTTAAACCAATTCAAAAGTATTATTTTGGGAATTTGATTTTAACCCAAGGACTTTAACTTGTATAGGATTTCTCCGAAACGAAAACTATTTGTTTCCAAATAATAAATGCTTTTATATAAGGAAATAATTTCCAATTTGTGTTGAAAGGATTTCAATTTTGAAATGAAATTGTTTTGAAAGCTATAAATGAATTTTTGTGAAAGATGGTTGAACCTTGTTTTGAAATCGAAGAGGAGCTTGAAGGTATATTCCTTTGTATAAAAGATTTGTAACGGAATTGTTTCGAAAGCTATAAAGGAATCTTTATGAAATATTTGGTGAACTTTGTTTTCAAACAAAAGAGAATCTCAAGGATAGATCTTTTGTTTAAATATTGTGAATGAATCTTCGTGAAAGATCGGTAAACTTTGTGAAATGAATCTTTTTTTGTTTAAAGATTTGAAAGTGGTAATTTGCTTAACCATTTGCAAGAAAAGTGTTGTGGAACAAGCTGCGACATAACAAAGATCACATTATCCATATGATTTTAAAATATTGCGCTCACTATTCGGTTTAGCCGGGAGAAGACCTTGTGTCATGTAACCCATTCCGAATAGTGATATGATGAAATGGATAGCATTCGAAGACCGGTGGTGAAGACCGGGTGTCTTCGAGAACAATAGGATAACCTGTCGAATGAATGTGCCCTAAGTTGCTCTGGAATAGATATTTACATAAGTGATGGGGATTTCGATCGGGATTGAGGATGCCCGAAATTGTAAGCGCTTCTTTGGAAGTGCCTTCGGTTTTGTTCAAACCCGGAACAAACTTGTATGGATGTGTGTCTGATGTTGCACTTTAAGATGTAAAGCTGGTTTCTACCAAATACATTTCTGTTTGGTGGTGGAGATTTATTCTCTTAGCTTAACACCCTTCTCTTAGACGTACGAGCTCTTAATTTAGTTGATGGTTACTAGTGATACATTCCCAATTTGGTAATGTGGCATACGAAGTGCTGTTGATCATTTGTTGATCAAAGCATGACTTCATGAAAATTTTTAGCTTTGTAGACGAGACTTCGTCGAGCCCCACAACCCGGTTATGGCAGAAACGGGAATCGTGATAGCAAGGTTTTTTGGGGGTAGCGCCTCTTGAGGGTATGTCCATTTCCTTCTGGATTAAAGAAAGTATCATGGTGTGGAGACCAGATATTTACCTATGTGGATGCTGCAAACTTATTGGTTTATGGTTGTTGGTTGAGAGGCGCCTCGGATAAAGGTTGGTAACGACCGGGGAATGGCATGCTTGTGTCAGTAGTTCCCTAGTTACAGAGGTAACATGGCTTTGTGTTGCCAGAGATCCAGTTAGGTTCTCGAGGATGTCCCTCCAGAGGCATTCCATTTTGTGTGGGAAGTTCATTCGCCCAACCATTTGTTGGAAATCCAATCATTCAATAAGCGCCTTGTACGGTTTTAGTTGTAGAAGCCGCCATCTAATATGGTAGCTAAAGTAGGCATACTATAATGGTGCGTATGTTGGCTAAGATTAACATTATACTTGCAATTTTTTTCCAGTATGCACTAATAATAATATCAAAAGAATTTTCGTGTATTAAGCATTTTTGACTATCATAAGGAGAAATCTCCTCCAAGTTGGCGCTTGCATTGTGTGTGTGCCGGGAAGCCTTTTGGCAATTTCATTTTCCAAAAGCATAGTGAATTTCTTCTCCTTCTTTTGTTGTTTGTTTTAAAAGATAAAAAAATTTTGTCTTCTCATACCAGTCGTATGACTGACCTGAAGTTTATTGTTCCCTTCCTAAACTCTACGCACCCACAATTTTCCACACGGATAGTCTAGCGTTGATTTTTTACAGATAGTCGAGTAGTAGGTTTAGATTCGATAGCATCCAATCTCTGGATATTGGCAATCACATTTGGATTGAGTTGCTTCACTTCATTCATTGATGATGGTGGTTCGAGCCTTTGGTTCAAGCTATCTTTGGTGCTGGATTCTTTGGAGATGCATTCTGTTGGAGTTATCTTTCCACTGTCGACGGTTGCTGAGTCTAGACCATCTAGTTGTGTGATTTTCCGTTGTTTTCTTGTATCTCTGATATTTGATATCAATTAGTTGTATCATTGTTGTAATCAACTATTGTGTATCAATATTATTCATTTTTCTTTTGCTGTGTTGTTATACTTAATAGGTTATAAGCTCGGCAAACCAGAATCGACATTTGGATCTGCGGCATTTGAACATGAGTGACCCATTTAGTGCTGATTTTCGAAGGTGGAGTCAGGGTCATTACATATAACACTACAGTGGATACTAATTTACAAAATGCCAGTGGATAATACACATAATATTTATAGCTTATGTTCTGATTTTTTTCCAAGTTACTAAAAAGCAGAAAATTTCTTGGATAACTTTATATCTACCAAAAATGAGTTACGCTATAGCATGTATTTTTGCAGTATCGTATACATGCAAAGCATATATTTATGAATTAATATGTTTATAGATTAAGATATATCTATTGAAAAAAATTTCAATAAGTTTCGTCAAAATATGCAGTAATTGATAGACACGCAAGTAGAATTAAAAAATTAAGCACGGTATGAATGGACAAATTGGCCATGAATCATTACCATAGGTATATGTAAGTATAGTTAGTAAAGTTAGGTTTATTTCTTTTTTGTATTTTACTATCAAAGGCCGAACTTATATATACCTAAACCTTTTGATCTTGCTTGACCGTGGACCACTTTTTTCTTTTTTTCCTGATCCGACAATGAACAAAAACTTACTGCTAAAACTTTTCCCCAATTAACATAAGCCTATGGGTCCGTTCATAGGATTGAATCTTTTACAAAATCAAATTGTAAGCCATAACTATAGACGTACTTTTACAAACCATTATTATCATCTTCTATAAAATCAAATTATAAGCCCTTGCATCTATTTGTAAAGGAGATCGTTAGTTTAATATTTATAATAAAATCAAGATTCGGAAATCATATAATGCTTACCGTTGTTTCTTGACACAGGAAATCATATAATATGTTCTTGTCCGTTTCAAAGATGAACAAATCAAGAATTAAATCAACCATAACTTACTGCCAAATGAAACCCAATCAATAGAGAAATATTTCTAGTTTTCTCATAGGTTCACACAACGATAAAATGGCTAAAAAAAAGAAGTAGTGAAACAATCAAAACACAACAAGCAATGAACTGGTGCATACTAATAAATAGATATAAAAATTGGTAATGAAAAATATGAAGTAAGTTATCATACCTACGTCCACGGCAATAGCGAGAAAATCAGATGAAAGAGCAAAGCACAATTTGGTAGAGAGTGGCTTGTTAGGGTTCGTGGGTTTCTTCGATGGCAACGACATCAAGCAGTTTAGCTTTGTCGATGACATCGAGCTCTTAGCTTTGTTGATGGCAACGACGGCGAGCGGGTTTAGCTTCGTGGATGGCAAGGGCGGCGAGCTCAACGTGGTGGGGTTAGGATTTTAGTGTATGAAATTTTGACGGTGAGTTTTAGCGTACTTAGTTAATAAATTAAGCGGCCAATGAAATAAAGGGAGGGAAGTGGAAATTTTTATCAAGCTGGAAAGCGGTGCTGTATCTATTGAAAAGACAATTGGCACGAACGATTGCTGTAATTAAACATTTACAACTGGCATAAAAGAAGCAGTTGTTATAGACGTATGTTGCAATTGCTGCACAAATAAAGTTGTTAAAATTATCTTTGTTACAACTACTGGAAATAAATAGTTATTAAAAATAACCTATAAAAACTGTCTGTTTGTGTCCAGTCGAAAGTGAAAGTTTAATATGGTTGTTTTGTTGTAGTATGAGGTGTCTCATTATAGGCGGGTAATGGACGCACATGAGGAAATTTTTGTCCCATATCGTCAAAAATAATGAAGGTGCAGTGGTATATATATAAGTTTGGTCGCACTTAACAACAAGGGATTCCTTTTGTTAAAAGGTGTTGACTAAACCATACGTTAAGCCATGGAGAAATGTTGGGACAATAATTCAATATGTGTTGAAGTTTTGAAAATTATAACATTTCTCGTTTTTGGCTAGTAAAGATCTGTCCCATTTTAATTAACTAGAAGGAAGTAAAATAGCACTGAGTCCATTTGGGTTAAGTGTGTTTAGAGCTATAATGGATTAGAGAGGCAGAATATATGATGTGATCTGGAGTTCAACTTCTTTAACTTTTTGGTAATTTATTAAAGAATTATTTTTGCAATTATATGGATTACTATGACGATAGCATGTAAGCAAACAAATCAATTAATGAGGATGTTTTTTAGGAAATCTTAATAATCAAACCGACCGTTAGGGAGGTTTGCTTACTGTCACTGGCCAAAATCAATTTTTCTGAAGCCAAAAAAACGTGGATCTTGTCTCATTGCGGTTTCCCTAAAAACGTGGATCTTGTCTCATCACGGTTTCCCTAAACTTCCACATTTTATTTCGCGCATCAAATATTCCAAATTCAAATCTATTATGATTTTCAAATTCTAAAATTTCAATTTCAAATCGATAATTTTGAATGCTTTGATTAATATTTAAATTTGAAATTCATATTTTCAGATTCAAATCTCAATTTATTCTTTTCCAACATATTATCACTTAATGTTTAAGTAACATTAACAAAAAATTTAAATGTATATGTCTTATCGAAGTTATACAATCGAACGGTCGGTTTCTCCACCGTTGTGCGGTTATACTAGTATTAACTACTAAATTTAGACTACGATGTGTAGTTCGTTTTATAATAAGCAATAATCAACGTTTCATAATTTAAGCATGCCAGTTAAAATGAAAAACTAAATACCATTAAGATAGTTAAATGTTCATTTTTATGGTTTGCTAAAACTGTGCCAACCAATAAAATGGATACGTATTTTGAAAGTAAAAAAAATGAGGTCAAATTTCATTAATGTACTATATGGTAATGCCTTATTGGTGAGTTTAAAAGTCTGGAACATGCCAAAGGTGTACGAAATTCTTGCTCCTAATTTGAATGAAAGGTTTCTAAAACTGTATAGTTTATGTGAAAAGAAGCATTTGTAAAAACTTTAATTTTTCATTTTAACATGATGACGTGCGATATTTGCTGGATTTTGAAAATTACGTGCATCTGATTTTAAAATATTCGCTATAAGTGTGTAAAATTAATTTTAAATGATAATATGGAATTTAGTTATGAACGTTCAAGTCATAATATTGAACTAAATTGAATATAATTTTTAATATTCTCTTTGACATGCTTTGTTGAAGAGATGTCTCTCCTCGTATCTGAATATTCGATTTTTCAAATTTCTTGGGCATTTGAATGAGGTTCTAACCAGTTGTGGAAAATTTACCCATATCTTTATTTTCTTCAATTTTCTTTAACTATGTTCTTACATTGGACTTGTTATTTATGAACACTTTATTGGTATACTTCTGGTCACTTTTTATTTTTCTTGAAATTCGCTTTTGATGTTAAGGAGCCATTGATACATCAAATTTGTATAATTATAATAATTATTTTTTTCTAGTCCCATGCAAAGTTGATAGAGTTAGTTTGTTCTAATGAATTTTTTTTACAGCGACCTAAAATGTTAGTAATCTAAGGATATCACTAAATTAATAAAAAGAAAACAATAGATAAACATTGAGCTCAAATCTATAATGATGTGCTCTTTTCGTATATTTAGATGAATGACAAGGACTCATCATTTGGGACTTCGGTTTGAAGTCCATTTACTTGGTTATGACAAAATCTATAGGAGATGGTTCATTTGATAGTTGTGGCCCAACGGCCCATAGCCTTATAGGGTGCAAAAGAAGAATATTAGTACATTTATCACTAATAATGGCATTGCCCATGGCCCTGGAGGGTGGCCCAATAGAAGTGGACATACAATATTATACGTCAGAAAGTAAAAGGTAGGTCCAAGCTTTTTAATGTGTTTTTTGGCAGTTAAAATTTTATTCTCCACAAGTTTTCCCCTTTTAATACTCAAGTATTTCCTTTCTCTATAGAAAAATCAACAAATTCATTTGTACAAAGTTAGAAAGGCCTAATAGGTTTTGATAGTGTTGAGTAGGTCGGCGTGTTTGCGATGAACGGTCCAAATTTTGAAGTTGAAACGATGTTGCATCAGACACATGAACGTGGCTACAAATGGATATGAATGACATAATCTTTAATTGAATATGTTATAAGATTTTACTAATATGTTGTAGAAACCACATTATCATTTATTGTAACAAATATCTTAAATTAATCTTACTAAATATGTTGTAAATGCATCATTATTTTCATTTCGAAATTAAATACATTTTGATTTTCACAATCTTAAATTAATATGATGATATGTTATTTTATTCGAATTGGAAACTTAATTACATCTCATTTTTCATTTATTCTAGCAATAATAAAAACAAATGATCAAATAGTGGGATACATGACCTCCAGTGATATCCCACAAACACCCTAAGTAGCATCAGAACTCCTCTCAATCCTCGGAAAGCCACCTTCACCGTAGTCCTCACCCGACGAGTTCTTCACCATTCAATACTTCATGCCTAACTCCGTCCCATATCTAACAACCGTGACCTCATGATCAAAGATGGTTCCTCGCAGCTTGTGCCTAATGATCGCACTAATGCAATGTTGCAACCCGCTCGAGTCCACTCTAGATGACACAAGTTGGCTGGCCATGGCAGCCAACATAGACTCTTTATCATTTGCCGATAGTTTTATGAAGTTCGAAATCCTTTTTACAACGGATAGGTTTGCGGTGAATGATTCTTGAGTATTTATGAAGGGAAGGTTGTCTTCGGAAGTGATGCCTCTGTTTGTCAGGACTTATTGGTTCGACTCTCGAGCATCGCCGAGTCTGTAGCAGCCGGATGGATCGTTTGTTGTAGATGTAGTTGAGGGGCTGTTGCTCTGAGAGTGGGACTAGTTTTTTTGTTCCGAATGCAGTATTTTCCTTCTATTGCTACCACTGCTGAAAATATCCAGCAACATTCTGCATTTTTTTGGAAAAGAAAATCTATATGTTACATGCATGTAAGTAAAATGTACTTATGAATTCTAGTGAGGATAATTTCTTTTTATGTCAGTGCGAAACATACCAATTTTTTTTTGTGGTGTAAATAACAATATTTTCCCAGCGAATAATCATTAAATTATGATTAAAAAACTTGCATTTTGCTTCATTACTTACAATTAGCAAATTTACCTACAATTTTAAATTTAGAGTGCATTATCGCACTACAATAAAACAACCATATTACAACTTTTACTTTACAACTAGCACAAATCAAAATTTGTTATAGGTTATTTTCAACAACCGTTTATTTTCAGCAGTTGTAACAAATGTACTTTTAACAACTTTATTTGTAAAGCTATTGTAATATACATCTATAACAATTGCTTTTTTATGCCCACTGTAAATGTTTGATTATATCAACCGTTTGTGCCTGTTGTCTTTTCAATGGATAATACCACTTTCCACCTTCATAAAAAATTCAATTTCTCTCCCATCATTTTGTTAACCACTCAATTTGTTAAATAAGTAAACGAAAACTCAACTGTCAAAATTTCCTAAAACTAATCCCTAACACTACCGCGTTGTGCTCGCCCCTTGTTAAACCTGCTCGCCGCCCATAACAAGCCACTCTCTACCAAACCACGTTGTCGTTTGCAAGACGTAACCCTACCCTAATCCTCCTGCGAACGCTAACTGACGACTCTACCATCCGATTTTCTCGCTGCCGCCGCCGTTGATATAAGTATGTCATCTGAAAGGTTTCCTTTTGTATTGATTTATCCCCGGTTGATGCAACGTTCTTTCCTTTGTTAATCCAATTTGAATTAGGTATGGTGTTAGTTCAGTCAAAACCAAACCTTTTTTAAATCCAACAGATCATCAATTAATTGTAAGGTAACGTTTGGTTTTATTTGAATTTTCTAGTTTTTATGTCCATTCTCCCACCTTAGCCTTGAGGTATTTTGGTAAAGTTACAAATATGTTTGGTAATAATGATAAAAAATAGTGATGGTATTTGAATTATCCTGTCTTATCCAGCTATATTTAAATATTCAGTGCGGCCACGAAACAGTGATGCCAACCAAACAGTGATGATAAATTCAATAGTGATGGTATTTGAATTATCCAGTTTGGTAATAACGATAAATGCAACTGATGGTATTTGAATTTTCTAGTTTTATCTAGTTTTATTTAAATTTTGAGTATGCCAACCTAACAGTGATGATAAACATAAAATAGTTTTTAACTTCATTCATGATGAATTTCCAAGGCGCAAAAGCTTCAATGCATGTATAACTCCTTAGCAATTGCATCATATAAGAGGTTTAAAAAGTTAATTCTATTCATTCCCTGCTTATTTATTTGGTCACCCCACTAATTTAAAAAAGAATGAAGCCGCGCATTAAACACTTAACCACCCTACTTAACACCATAACCTTCCTTTCTTGGAATGTTAGTTTTACTCATATCCTCACCTCCAATCACTTTATTTAGTACAAATATATCCTTCCAAAATCACTTTTGTGCTACACAACTTACATACACACATGCATGCACGCCCACACAACACATACATATACACATAATACAATAAATAAAATATATGAAAAAACCGAAAAATTTGTTGTTAGCACCAGATTTGATCACTATCACCTTGGAGTAGGGTTATGTAGAGAAATTAATGAAGAGAGTAAGTTAAAACCGGGGAATTACATAGTAGAATGCAATAATAACTGTAAGAAGCAAAAACACCAGATATATAGTTGTAATATCCCAAAAATTTCAAGCAATATATGTGTGATAATCTTCTTTATAAATTATTTAAATTTGATAAATTGTTATTTTCAAACAAATAATAGTGAGTTGTTTTTATGTATATAGTATATATAAGGCTTTAAATAGAATTACTATTTTCAAATTATATATGTGTTTGTTTAAATATATATATATATATATATATATATATATGAGTTGGTTTTAATTGAATTTTAAGTTGAATTTGAATTTGAATGTGTATTTAAATTTTAAATTCAAAGGATAGATCTCTCAAAATGTTTTGGATTTAAAATATATTATATATGATTTTATTTGGAATATAATTTGTTTCACATAATTTTCATTAAAGAATTTTATTTATATAAATTAAGAAAAGTATTTATTAATTAGTAAATTAAATACAAAAGCTTTATAAAACAATATTAAAATTAATAAACTCATGCATAATTACAAGTTTTAATCTATGAAATCTTTTTAATAACATGTGTAAGATGATAACTAAGTGTAAATGACAAACGTTAATAAGTTAAACAAGTGTCACTATCTTATTTTATTTTATTTTATTTTTAATAAATCATAATTAAATCAACATAAACACCTATCTCTTCTCTTCATTTCCTTTTTCCTATCTTCAATTAAAAAACTCAAAATCAAAACCTATAAATATTTTACAAATCAGAGAAAACCAAGAAAACCTGTAAAACATTTCAAACTAGATCAAAATTAAAGCCTGTAAAAGAAATCAAACCATAGAATATATCAAAGTAAGCTTCCAGCTAATCAAGCCTTAATCATCTCAGTGAAACAAGTTTTCCAGTTTCCAGATCAATAACATTCTTCACGTCCCCATTTCAATAGCTCTCTGTTCATCTTCTTACTTGTGAGTAAACATCCTTTTAAAAGGTTTAAGTAAATGAAAATCTGACTGCATGTGAATTCCAGGAATAAAATATGCTACGCATGTATATATATATAAGTATGATTCCTGTTTATATGAATGTGTTGAAGTGTGCATGTCTATGTACTGTGTATATCTCTATTACATAGTTATAGAGTCTTAAATTTTGATCAAAAATCAAAATCTCCTCATCTGTTCTCTGATAAGTTCTGGTTTTCAAACAAAATATATTTGTTTGAACATAAATTAAGATTTTGAAATGTATTTAAGTTAAACTAGTTTGAATATCTCTGGAAATCAAGATATTATAGTAAGAATTTTAAACCATGTTAAAATCAAACATTTTATTTGCCGGTTCAAGTATATAACTTGAATCAACTTTGAAAAATATGATTCTTAAAAGGAAAATTATGATTTATAGTGTTGTATCGAGGGAGCATTTCAATGATGACCAAAAATTGTACTTTGAGCAATTTCTGATGAATGGTGAACTCGAGGTAGTCGAGGTTCGACTGGTGGTAGGATGATGTCAGACGAGCTCGGCAAAAATGTAAGGTGGTTTATTTTTCCACCGTGGCGGCGATGATTAGTTGGAATAGGGTTTAAACCCTAAAATGGGTCAAGATTGAAAAACTATTTACTGCGACGTCTGTTGAATCGGAGTTCGTCGGACTTGGGGTAATGGAAGCGGATGGCTGACCGAGCTTTGGACGGTGTTGCGTGATCGCTGGTGGTCGGCATTGTGGGTTCGAGGAAGTTTTAGATGATGGTTTTTTGTTCTAGTTGGTTCGGGTTTTCTCGGTGTCGATTCTAAGTTGGTGGAGAACTTTGGTTGGTCAGAATTGAAGTGGTGGGACATTAGTGACTTGTCAGCAGTGGTCTAGGAGGCCGGAGCTCTGGTGAGCTGGCAAGCATGTGCACGAGGTTGTTAGTGGTATCAGTGTTTTTGGAAGGGGAGTAGGCTCGGGGAGAAACTCGGGTGCGACTCAAAGATATGAGGGTAATATCCCGGGTAGTCTCGTGTAGGCTTGTGAGTGTAACATGTTTTTCAAATATAAAACTAAACTAAAAGGAAAGGAAAGTGGGTTTTACTCATGGCAGGACTCGAGGGATTGTTGGGTTAAACCCGAAGTAGGATTTAAACAAGTTTTTAAAAGCAAGGTTTTGAAATTTAAAATAAATTTAGTTTAAAACTTTTGTTATATAAATTTTCGTTTACATTTGATTAGGAAGATATATAATTTGTTAACTTTAATTTGTTAAGCAAAATGTTTATTTTATTTTAAAACGTAAATTAAATGATTTGATTAAGTAATTAATTATAAAGATAAATGATTTAAATATGTTAATGATAGTTAAGCAATTAATAAAGGATAATGGTTTTTCTTAACGTTAATTAAGGTTTTGATAATTAATGAAGTAATTGGAGAATTAGTTAATGACTAAGGATTAATTAATTTGTAATTGAGAGTTATAAGTTAATTAATTTGTAATTAAGGATTATTAATTAGATAATTAGAGAATATTAACTAATGATTAGAGATTAATTAATTAAGTAATTAAGTTGTAATTAAACATTAATTAATTAAGTAATTAAGGATCGATTAAGTGGTAATTAAGAATTAATTAATTTGTAATTAATTTTTATTAATTAATAATTAAGGTTTGTTAATTAATAATTAAAGATTAATTAATTGATTTATAAGATAATTAAGGAATGATTAATTAATTAAATGGTTTGAAATTAATTAATGATTGATTAAGCAGGGATAGGTGATTAATTCTTAACTAATTAATTTAATTTAAATTAATTATAATATGGATTAATATTTCTTGTTTATGGATAACTTTTTGAGTAGAATGTCTGGATTGGTTGATATTTATAGTATGATAATCTGTGATGTTCTAGATGTGATATACTACGGATATAGATGTGATAAATGTGTGATATTTATCTGTGATAAATGCTATATGGATTCAATGTATTGAATTGATTGTAAATTGTTTAAACCATAAGCAACTTGCCATTAAGAAACGTTTGGATTTCGATGAGACTAGGATCAGATATGAGATTTGATTATCCGAAAACCAGACCGATCCAAGTTAAATGATAGGTTGTGAAATCTCAAGTGAAGATCGAGTTCTGAGTGCAAGGGTTATTGTCGTTAACTCCGAGGGTGATTCCAAAATGAGTGTAATGAGATAATGCCTTCGGTTTCGTTCGAACCCAGAACGAAATTGTGTGGACGAATGCTATCGGACCATCATCAGTGGAGGACGATGAGCATTCCAAGATGTTTTCCATAAAGGTAATCATAGCCTCAGGCCTCATCAACCGAGAATGGCTAAAAAGGGGGAGGTGCACGAAAGGCTAAGTGGGTAGCACCCAAATAGGACAAGATTTTCCCCTATCTAGAGTTCCCTTTTTATTCGGCTGTGTGGCGGTTGTTTGGCTGCAACGTGGGGTTGTCTTATTCGGACTATCCAATAAGGGATAGCTCGGGCTTTGTAATGCAAGGATCAGGGAGGATCCTCGGTACGGTGATCTAGGCCACGTACTATGTTGGGCAGTACCCAGTAGCCTAGCCATTGTATGGAGTCCAATTTCCAATAAGTGATCTCGGACTTGATTGTATACTTGTGTATGCTGGAATTTAATGAAGGTAACAATTTTGGCTATGTGAATGTTTATTTGAAAACCATAGACACTATCATAATATAACTGGATTTACTATCATATGTTTTAGTTGTCGTAAGGGAAAAACATGTCCATGTTCGTTGGCAGAGAGTCTTACGAGATACCTTTTATTTCAAAAGGTTTTTTTAGTTAAACAACTTAACCTTTTACTCACACCAGACCAATGTCTGACCCTGAGATTATTTCTGTTTTTGTTAAACTCTCGGCTACTCAAATTTTTATGAGTAGCCAAGTGATCAGGTTTTGCTTGACGAATTTTGGGAAGCTTGGAGTAGGAGTCGGGGCGTAGCTATATCAATTTATTTCCGCTGTGTTGAAACATTTTTGACTGTTGTATTTTGAAATGTAACAGATAGGCAGGTTTTTGTAACTATCTAATGTGATTGTAACGACCTGATATTTTCAACCATTCGCATCCACACATGTCGGACTTGAATTGCTCAAGATATCGGATTGTTAATTTATATTTTTCAAACTCAGCATATACAGTAAATAAATCAATCACAAAATCACAGACACGCAGTAATACAATAATATGCAGCGGAATAAATAAATAGTAGTTCATGAAGCTACTACACAAATATCAGAGTGAGAAATAGAATGCAACAGAATATCTCAAACACATCGAAGTCTTCAGTATGAACAGATGACTTCTCTGAACCAATCAACTGGAAAAGCTAAAAGCTGAATCGATAGTTGGATCTCCAATGAATCTCCAAACTTCACAGGTGAGCCTCAAATGTTGTATCACTCAGTCTGACCCGAGCGTAAAGCAAAAGAACAAAATACTCGAGTCAGGATTAACGTTCTTATATTAATAAATCCAACTCAAGTGAAATATCAACTAAAATACAAGCAAGTTAAAGGAGTTTGGGATAACCATCCTCTAAGAGTCCATGGAACTATCTACAAGGTAGAAATATACATTATAACACCGAGGTCACTTCAAATTAATTTATACTTCACAAAAAAATATCATTTCATTTCAATACATATATTTCCAAAATGTATATAAATATTTTATAAAGTAGAATATTTGTAATTTCCTCAAACTTAACAAATCACTTCAAAATCAAGTTATAAATCAAATCTTGAATTTCAAATTCAATAGTTCAAATCAATCCAATTAAGTAGAATTCTTAACTAAATGCCATTTCAAATAAATTCAACTTTAACTTCTCAACCTTAACTTATTCAAATTATTAGAACAATAAATTTTTGAAATATAAATTTAAATAAATACTTAAACATATTATATGGATTGATTCAATCTCAATAATATTATTATTAAATCTATATATATAATTTCCATTTATATATAATATTTTAAGACCCAATATTTATTAAAAACCATATATTTCCTTTTAAACTACATAAATTATTTTCAAACATTAATATGTCTATGTGGACCAACTTTGTCTTTATATAATTTCCTACACTATGGTCAAGGGATAAAGATATTTATCATTTCAAACTGAATTTTAAATATACGGGTAGATATCACTTCGACCCGCAGTCCCAAATTCAATTTAATTGAAAATCGCTTGGGTTTATCATTACAACCCATAACGAAATTCTCTTATTCTATAATATGTCCGGGTATGTATCATTTCAACCCATAATGAATTCTATATTACAGGGAACTTGTAGGGTGATAACAGATATGATAATAATATAACAGGCATATATCATTAATAACAATATAATATAAACTACATGATATGGTGTCATATCCCATAGGTGAACACTTATATAAAGTACCATATAACAATTTAAAATTAATAACAGCAGTGTATTTCAATTGTCGTTTCAATTGAAATCAAATTTAATAAATAAAAGAACGTTAATCGTGATTGATTGCTCACCTTTCAAGGCAAGGGATGATTTGACGATCAAATGAGCTATGAATCCAGTCACGAATTTCAATGCAAAGCTAGATTGGCATGATTTCAATAAATAAGCTGATAATGCGAATAGACGAAAGCAAATCTAAAACAAGATTGACGAAGGTAGACGGTATAAATGAACATATATATACTATATAAACTATATAGAAATCACGTACAACTTATAATTTAGAATAACGCATAACTTCCAAAATCTATATATACACCCATAACTACATAGATTCAATATTTTATTTAAACTTCTATAAAATAAAGTCCTATACGTATCAATTTTATATATAGAATGACCTATATAAATATATCGCATGTACACTTAAACTTATATCATTTAAAAATAAATATTTACAATTTATTAAAATATATATATAACCTAACAGTAATTGGGAAATTAAAATCTATATATAACATATGCATATAACTACAACAGATATGAAGTAACATAAAATGATGGACCATATTGCATATCTTATAATATATATATATATATATAACATAGGGTAACTTACTTATATAACTTAATCTGTGTACTCATGTAGAAATCAAACCTCTATATAGAACCAACGAAACAAATACATACTGTCCAACTTATGTGCAAACTCAAATACATGAAGGCTATAAACTATTGTTTGGAAAGCTATATGAATATACTTCAAAATCAAAACATATACACGTTTGATAATTAAAATCAATGCTAACATATATACACATTTGATTATTTACGTATTATATTAAATATAAAGTAACGCACGAACATAAATATAACTACAGGTTAATATGAATGAGTATAGAGATGATTTTAAACATATGTATAAGCTTTATAACATAATTTTTTTTCTTTTTTTTACTTAAACATATGTGAACCAACAGTATGCACAATGCATTAAAAATCAATACTTAAATAAGCTTAATAAGATATCCTATCTCTCACACAACAGAAAAAACTCAATAGATCATTTCACTCATATATATACCAACACATTTTCAAACGACGTTTATATACTATATTCACGTAAAAAGCAACTGATCGATAAAACTAACTATATGTGTACTTAAAAATTACACAAACGTATGCATGCTATAGTATGCACACAAAGACACACGTAACCTCATTTATAACTTATTATAACATATAACTTAAACAATCACAGAAAGATAACTAACCTATAACTAATAGTACAAAGAATTTTTAAGACATATTATATAACTTGTAATATATATATATATATATATATATATATATATATATATATATATATATAAGCATATGAATGCTATATTATAATATATTTTATATTTGAAATCTTGTAAAACATATATAAATAGTGGTTTCTATCAATCAAATATAACTACATACCATCAATAGAATTTGCGAGAGAAGGTGATGCGGTGGCTTGCGTGCAGCTGTGAACGAAGCGGGGAAAAGGCGGCTGAAATTTGAAGAGGAACAGTGTTTTCTTTTATTTTCTTTTCAAAAGTGGGAGGAGAAAAAATGAACCTTTCCAGAGAATACACAAAGAGGAATACTTTATATATGTTTATAATATAATTTGAATAGTGTGAATTGGGCAGAGAAACGGACCAGAGAATAACAAATTGAAATTTATGGAGATGTAACTGCTGACTATCAAATATTTACCTTTTAGCGGAACAGTTTTTTTTTTAAAAAAAAGTGGTGAAGGAAGGATGTGGCGCCCTACCTCTATGCTCGCAATAACAAAGAGTATTAAAAGAAATACTATCTGTTATCACAAAGAATAAGGCTGGATAGGAGCGGCCATACGTAGTTAGGCCTTACACTAGTATTAGTTACCTCGATAGGAGTGGTGTATATTTTTATTTTTCATCTCATATTTATTTACTCCCATCGACATACCCAATTACGATGGTTCATAATAGTTTTGGACAATATATATAATAATAACACAGATAATTTAAATGCGGAACACAGATATAACAGAATGTCTCATATATATATAACTGATGTCAGTTGATATACATGTGATACAATACAGATGATACAACTACAACTGTCGACTCTGGAAGTTACATATACAAGTACATTATCGTGAATAATACACATGAAGTACAACATCCTATACAAATATACCGACTACTAAACATGACGACGACTACTCCAAAAGATATGAAAAGACTTCATAGCTCTAGCAGCAACCCAAAGCTAAAAATCTACAACCTGTAAATACTCGGTCTGATCCGAGTATTACATTCAAAAGAAAATAATACCCGGGTCGGTCTAATTCAAACTCAGTTATTAGTGCATAAAAGCAATAATAATTAAATCACAATTAGACGACAATCAAAATAAATCTCGTCCATCCAATTCTTTAACAAGGAAATCGGATAACGGTAAATATAACACATAACCGTGTTAAACAACAAATCAGCAAATTCAAATTATCAACAAAGAAAAATGAAAAGGTCATCATGAAGATAATATAGAAAACATCAGAATTGCCTAATTGGCAATTAGCAACAAAATCCAATTATTAAGTACTAATTAGAAACTCAGAATCTAATTAGCAAATAGATAATTAGATAACAAAATGATCAAATGAAACTAAATCAATTTAAACAATTGAAATATCTCTTAAAAACATCAATTCTAATTGGTTGCAGTACACGCTAACGTGTACTGCCTCGCCAATACGGCATATGAAATACGCAAAAGATCAATGGATCGAAAGCGAAAGAAATGTCAACTAAAATCAATACCGTGTGGCTGCAGTACACGCACGCGTGCACTGCCTCGCCACAACAGTGACGAAATACACAAAAGATCGACGAACCAAAATCAAATGAGAAGTGACCTGTACTAATAATGTCCACATCAATGCTACAGTCTAATCAGTGAAACTCAGATGCAAGCACCAAACTCAAAATGATCTGAGCATAAGCAAGAAGGCTCAAAGCTGTGTAGTGAAACCAAAAGATCAAAATGAAACAAAGAAGGCACATAGATGTGCAGACCGAAAGATGCAGCCTCAAAAGTGCATCAAATGTGAACTGCACATAACATAGAGGTGAAGAAATTCCACCACCACTGCTTTAAAGTGCAAGTTAGTAGCTCATACTAAAAATCAGGTCAGAGACCAAGGAATGGCCAGAGACAAGACTCAAGACAGCAATGGACTCGACCAGATACACATGAATACACAGTGCAAACTAATGCACTATGTAAGTGACACCGCCAGTTCAGACGTGAGCATATGCAAGGATCAAGCAATAAATATATGTAAGCAAACTAATAGATGCAACAGATGTGGTGCTGCACAAGAAAAGGTAAGGCACAGTGCTATCAGGCTGAAAACATATTACAATGAAGACTGCTGCATAACATTCTCAAGCGATGAAAATGCAACAACCAAATTCAAGGCGACATAAAAATTCATCAAAACCAGAGAAATGCAACTGATTTCAAGTGAAGGGCAACAAGTATTGCATCAGTGAACAATTCAACAAATGCATATGCAAGAATGCAAAAGTGGCGATGCACAGATAATAACATGAATAGTCATGTTAGGTCATACAAGCCTGAAACTATCTTCTACAAATCTGAAATTCATATATGTAATACTTCATGTACATACTACGAGAGGAACAAATGTGCAACTGAAGACAACACTGGTGCCAGCAGTTGCAAACAAGTTCAGAGGCATCAGAGTAACAAAAGTCAAAGCCGTGCTTTACCAATAAGGCGACAAATCCAGTTACAACCAAGAACAAAGCACCATATATAAGGGCACAGCAAATACATGAAGTAACACATGAAACCTATAACGCACTGATCAGGGATGGAACGAGCATCTGACCAACCAGTGCACCAAGGCAATGGTACAAACTGTCTGAAGACACAACATATAAAAGCACCAGAGGGTATACAATTATATACAACAAGGTTGGTTGGCTAAATCACAATCAAAAATGCAAGAGGTCAAGTCAGTGTCTCAACTCAACTGTAGTAACAATGAAATGAGTATAATCATATTGCAAAACCAAGCACCAAACATACAACAATAATAGATACAACTTAACAAAATAAAACAGCAAAAGCAGAAATATGCAGCAGTATAAACATCCCATTGAAGCAATTCGAAAAGTGCTATCAGGGACGAACACGAAAATGGGCAGAGTCGAAACACCCATAAACATAAGTCAATCAAGGAAGTCAAACTAGTCAGAGACCAGAGAATCAAGCAACAACATGTGTACCGGTCAGTGGGGACCAAATTAAAGCCAGCAGTCAACGAGAAGGAGAACGAACAAATCAAAGTGACCTAAGTCAACTAGGAAGCAGCAAATTTCAAACCCATGAAAATCAGTCACTCAAACAACGGAAACCCCTAATTTGAACAAGCTAGAAATCCATCTAGAAGCTCGAATAAATGTAAGTAATAATCAAAATTACTCACCTTTGATTTTGAGGAGCACGAATTCGATATCTTCGAATTTTCAAATACCCCAGTTGTTGAAGATTGAACAAACGCAGACTCCAAGCACACGAAGTCGAACTCGATCGAACGAGCTACAACAGTTGGCGTTTCCAACTTTTTTTATTCAAGCCCTAATTCGCAAAGAGGACGAACGAGAAGAACACGACCGCCATTTTCGTTAGCTTCTGTATTTTGATTTTTAGGGGTTTTTTTTGAAGTGTTGAAGAGAAATGGGGGACGGGTTTATGACAAGGCACAACCAAATGATTAAAACATGGGCCAAGTTCAAATTTTTAAACCCGTATTACCCTTAACCAAATTTCGAACGAATTGCAACTGATTTTAAAACTCCATCATCAATTAACAAACCAATCTAATCGTCATTTGACGACAATTAATTATCACAAATCCCTTTAACAAATTTCAAAAGAATTTAAACCGCATTCGAAACTCTCAATAGCAATTAACAACCCAATTCTATCTTCAAACAACGATAATCAATCGACATGAAACCCCCGGTTGTTACAAACTCCCCTCCTTATAAAATTGCGTCCCCGCAATTTTCATAAATAAAGTCGTCAATAACAACTTATTTTTCTAACATAAACTGGTTAAGCTAGAAAAATAAAGTCGGGAATACAAACACCAAAGAAATCTTTTAATTTCATAAAGAGATTCACAAATTCTCAACAAAATCCAGCTATCAATTAGATAATCAGAAAACGACAAAACTGAATAAATGCAATTATCAGCAATATTCAATTATCAATTAGATAATTAGAAAACAGAAATCACAAAACAGCAATATCTAATCATCGATACGATAATTAGAAAACAACAAAATCTAATTAACAACAAGGATAATTATAAAACCCAAACCACAAATCGCAAAACTGCAATTATCTAGTTACCAAAACGGTAATCAGAAAACAACAAAGGTCTAATTATCAAAAACGATAATCAAAATTCTCAAATCAACAAATATTTAATTATCTTAAGCGATAATTAAATCTTAAATCAATCAAATATTCAATTATCAAAAACGATAATTAAATCTCAAATCAACATGTATTTAATTATCTCAAGCGATAATTAAACATCAAAGCAATCAAATATTCAATTATCAAAAACGATAGTTGTTAACCCAGTTTCCTCTACGAGTTAAGGAGTCTACGAGATAAGGATCTATGACTTAAGGCCTCTACGGGTTAAAGAGTCTATGAGATAAGGTCTACGACTTAAGGCCTCTACGGGTTAAAGAGTCTACGAGATAAGGTCTACGACTTAAGGCCTCTACGGGTTAAAGAGTCTACGAGATAAGGATCTATGACTTAAGGCCTCTACGGGTTAAAGAGTCTACGAGATAAGCTCTACGACTTAAGGCCTCTACGGGTTAAAGAGTCTACGAGATAAGATCTACGACTTAAGGCCTCTACGGGTTAAAGAGTCTACGAGATAAGGTCTACGACTTAAGGCCTCTACGGGTTAAAGTGTCTACGAGATAAGGTCTACGACTTAAGGCCTTCACAACCTAAGAACATTACGGCCTGACGACCTAAGGTCTGCACAATCTTACTAGTTAAGGGTGGCACGACTTAAGGAAGTTTACGACTCAAAAGATAAGTCGTTCACGACTTATGACGACGTACGACTTATAATGAGATACGACATACGACTCGTACTAACATCAAGGAAGGTTGCACTGGTTAACTCGTTGACGACATACGACTTATGACGACATACGACTTATGACGACATACGACTTATAATGAGATAACCCTACGACTCATACTAACATCAAGGAAGGTTGCACTGGCTAACTCGTGAACGGCTCAGGACTTGTGTTATTCATCTAAATGGAAGCCTAGCTTTGGACCAAGCAGTGAGCTAATCCAGTAGGTCGGCCGCAACCTACTATGAGTCGTGAACGGGTTATGGCTCATCATGAGTCGTGTACGAGTCATGACCTAATTCCGAGAAATGCCTATAATAACGATCCTAGCTCCAACTAGAAGGGGACTTTTGGCTCATTTCCTTCAAACGCCGTTACTCTGCTGCATTCCAAACCAATCCAATCCAACACTTGAAGCTCTCAAGACATTAAGAACGCTACAAACAACTTCAAGAAGAGATCACATACATCCAACATGGATTCGAAAACTCTCATCTTCATCGAAGTTTAAGCTACTTGTTCTAAGTCTCTTGTAATTCAAAGTGTTGTATTTGGGAAGAATTGTATCAGCTTGTAACGAGATTATTAATAAAAGTACTTAAAGTGGACGTAGGCTATACCCTAAAGCCGAACCACTATAAAATTGTTGTTGTTTTCCGCTTTTCTGCTATTATCTGCTTGTAATCTGTTCCCGAGTCGTCGGGTGGTGCTTTCACAACTACAACTCATACACCGGGGTGTTAGCGTTCAAATTTTAGCGTTAACATTTTTTGTGCTTTCACTGAGAATTGAACTCAGGCAAGTTATCATCATTGCTTCACAGAGGTTTGTAGAGAGAATTTCCCTGAAAACCAGAAGTCTATCCGAGATAATGGCTCCTGGAAGGAAGAGTAGATCTGTCAGATCTGGGAATATTCAAGAGGGAACCTCCGCTTCTCCTGTACCTAATCAACCCACTCCGTCTGCTGGGGTTACGAAAGCGGAGTTGGATGCTGTAATATTAGGGCTGAACCAGCAGATAAACGCCCAGAATGCACAATTAGAGGCTCAGAGTGCCCAAAATGCTCTAATTCTGAATAAGTTGAATGATTTGCTCGGGGCAAACAATCAACCGGCTGGTAATGGAAGGAATTATGCTGGCAACATTCATGATGCTAATGAAAGGAATGCTCCAGAAAGGGCTGCCAGTCCCTTTGAGCAAATGCTTCCTGAGGTTGGTGGATCTGGAACTCGACATGATAAGGAGTATCTTTCTGGAATGGTCCGGCAAATCATGAGAGAAAGTATGCAAAGGGTTGAAGATGAGAAAGAATGGGGTTTCGCCCCAAGTAAAACTCCATTTACTGAGAAAATCTTAAAGGCGGAATTTCCAAGGAAATTTGTCCCTCCAACTATCCCAGCTTACAAAGGGACAAGTGATCCGAATGAATTCTTGTATAAATATGATTGGCACATGACAGGTGCCAGAGCCTCTGACGAGATAAAGTGCCGATATTTTCCCGTGTACCTTGAGGGTGTGGCTCTACTGTGGTTCACCAAGTTGCCAGTCCGATCTATTGATCAGTTTTCAGACTTGACCCGAAAGTTCAAGGAACAGTTCAGACTATATGCTTCAAAGGCCAAGGACATCATGTCATTGTCAAGTATAGAACAGAATCCCGGTGAATCTATCAGATCTTTCTTGAACCGCTTTAATATAGCGCTGGCAGAGGTGGACAATGCTGAACCGCGAATGATATTGACTTATCTGATGAGGGCTGTTGATAAGTCGAGCGAATTTGGGAAATGGCTAAACATGAAGGAGCCAACCTCCCTCGAAAAGTTCTACAAAAAGGCAGATGAATTCATACGCCTGGAAAGCCGTCCTGTACCGGTGAAGGCAGTGTCGGAAAAAGCTGAAGATAACACTGTTGCTCCACGCAAAAATGAATCTGTAGGGCAAAAAAGGGAAAATAACAATGGGAAGAAACAGAGTAATCTGAAGAAGCCCCGATCCTTCAAGCCATCAGAGTATACTCCTTTATCAGATACGCCGGAGCATATCTACCTTGCCATTAAAGATTCTGTTGACCTCCCTAAACCTATCCCTTTGAGGACCGGAAAAAAGGCTATACAAAGTGGGAAGTTCTGCCGCTTCCATAATCAACCCGGTCATGAGACCGATGAATGCCGCCAGTTGAAAAATCTGATTGAAGAATTGCTAAGAGAAAACAAGCTGCAGCAATTCGTGAAAAAGAATAGCAACAATCCTGCATCGTCAAGTCAGGGGCAACAGGCTCCTGTTCATCAGCCTAGGATAGGTGAGAAAGCTACGGGGCATGAATCTGGAAGGCCTATTATCAATGTCATTACAGGAGGACCTCACCCAGCTAGCAAGAGCTGGGGTGAGATGGAGAGATATACCAGGGCTTTGAAATATGTTCCTGCCGAAGAAGACGTCTTTGTTTTAGAAGACACTACGCCCCTGAAACAACAGAAAACTTTCAGTGATGATATTATTTTCAGAGCCAGAGATTCCTCAGGTATCGAAGCTCCTACCCTAGATCCCTTGGTCATCTCAGCTGGTATCGGACCGGCCATTGTCAGAAGAGTTCTCATTGACTGCGGAGCATCATGTAATATCCTCTTCAAGAAGACATTCGACCAAATGAAAATCCCTATGGTCGATGTACAAGCCTCATCGCAGAAGATCGCTGGCTTCACCGGGGAGCCAAAGCAACCAATAGGAACCATCGATCTGCTTGTAGAACTTGGGGAAGGAGAAAGGAAAGTAGTCCGCAAGCAAACATTAGTGATTGTCGATGAATTTTCTGCTTATAATGCTTTCCTTGGCCGTCCAACGCTCGCAGCGTTCAAAGCTATCCTGGCCCCGTGGTGCCTCACTATTAAATTCCCTACAGACAATGGGGTAGGAGTTATAAAAGGGGATCAAAATGCTGCGCGAGAGTGCTATTTGACAGAGTTGCGAGAGTCAAGAAAAAGGGAAAAGGGAAAGGATGCGGCCACCCCGGTTCGCATCAAAGAGCCAGCCTTGTAGCAATTACGGGGCGGACCCTGCACTGGCGAGCATAGCAGGGCACGGAAAGAGATGGATCCCAGAAAAGCCAGTGCAGGGGAGAATAGAGTGGTGCCGGTTGAAACGACGGTACCGGTACCTGTTGACTCGAAGGACCCAAATAAGGTGTTGAATGTGGGTTCACAACTTAATGTGTCAATTCAGAATATCTTGATATCTTTCCTGAAAGCAAATCTGGATGTCTTCGCTTGGACTCATGCTGATATGTGTGGAATATCTCCAGAAGTTGCAGTACACGCTCTAAATATTGACCCAAAGTTTACACTAGTAAAACAGAAAAGAAGAACCCAAGGTCCAGAAAGGTCAGCAGCATTAAAAGAGGAAATTGATCGACTCATGGAAAATAACTTCATCAAAGAATCTACATATCCGAATTGGGTTTCAAATCCTGTGTTGGTTAAGAAAGCTAATGGAAAATGGAGAGTGTGCATCGATTTTTCAGATCTGAACAAGGACTGCCCCAAGGATTGCTTTCCTTTACCCAGGATCGATCAACTGGTAGATGGAACAGCGGGACATGAATTGTTATCTTTCATGGATGCCTACTCCGGATATAACCAGATCATGATGCATGAACAGGATCAGGAGGACATGAGCTTTATCACCGATGTTGGTCTTTATTCCTACAGAGTTATGCCCTTCGGATTGAAGAATGCAGGGGCAACCTACCAAAGACTTGTTAATGCTATGTTCAAACCGCAATTGGGCAAAACTATGGAAGTCTACGTCGACGACATGTTAGTAAAGTCTAAGAAAGCAGTGGATCACATTGAACACTTGGCAGAAATGTTCGCAGTCCTCCGGAAATACAGAATGAAGCTTAACCCTCTGAAATGCACGTTTGGGGTTGAGTCCGGAAAATTCTTAGGGTTTATCGTCAGCGCTAGGGGCATTGAGGCTAGTCCAGCTCAAATTACTGCCTTGAAAGAAGTCAAAGCTCCTAGAACAAAGAAGGAATTGCAAAGTCTCAATGGAAAAGTTGCCGCCTTGAGTCGGTTCATTTCCAAAGCCACAGATAAATGCATCCCATTCTTTGACGCCCTAAAGAAAGGAAACAAAAACTTCGTTTGGACTCCCGAATGCCAAAAAGCCTTTGATGAATTGATTAGCCATATGGAGACGCCTCCAATACTTTCTAGGCCTGGCGATGGCGAGGATCTTCTTATATACTTGGCAGTATCATCTCACGCTTTAAGTGCAGCGCTGATACGGGAAGACAAAATGATTCAACATCCAGTTTACTATATCAGCAAAAGACTCACTGGGGCAGAGATGAATTACTTTAAGTTGGAAAAACTCGCCTATTGCTTACTAATTGCGTCTAGAAAATTGAGGCAATATTTTCAAGCTCATCCTATCAGAGTCCTCACTGATCAACCTTTAAAGCAAGTCCTGTTTCGCCCTGAAACTTCAGGTCGTCTTCTAAAGTGGAATATTGAACTCAGTCAGTATGACATCACTTATCATCCCCGGAAAGCAATCAATGGACAAGCTTTAGCGGATTTCATTGCAGAATTTACAGATAAGGGTAACAGTGAGGAAGAAACGTTCGACAATTCCTCTATCCAGTGGAAGTTATATGTCGATGGTGCAAGAAATGATTACTGCTCTGGAGCCGGAGTTGTACTTGAGACTCCTGAAGGTCGGTCATTATGCTATGCACTAAGATTGGAATTTCCTTCAACAAACAATGAAGCAGAATATGAAGCTCTTATCGCAGGACTGAAAATCGCTAAAGAACTAAACATACGAGCGTTACAGATCTTTAGTGATTCTCAGCTTATTGTATGCCAAGTCAAGAAGGAATTTCAAACGAAAGAGGGAAACCTGCCCGCTTACTTGTCAAAGGCTCAGGAACTTTTGTGTGAGCTCGATCACTATTCAATAAGCCACATTCCTCGGGAAGAGAATATGAAGGCAGATTCCCTCGCAAAGTATTCAAGTTCTGGTGAAGCTCAACTATTGGGATTGGTCCCCGTAGAAATCCTTTCAGCACCAAGTATAGACGAGATGGATATTGACTGGATTATGAATGTATCTCAAGAACAAGAGTCATGGATGACTCCAATACTGGACTACCTACTCAGAGGGTCTCTGCCAGAAAATTCGATAGAGAGACGAAAGCTACTAAGGAAAGCCTCTCGCTATGTAATTCAGGATGGCCGATTATACAGACGGGGATTCTCAATACCATTGCTTCGATGTGTATCCAGGGAAGAGTCCAAAACAATCCTAGCTGAGGTACATGGAGGAGAATGTGGTGATCATTCAGGTGGTCAAACATTAGCAAATAAAATTCTCCGATACGGATATTTTTGGCCAGAAATTAATCATGATGCTGCAAGCTATTCCCGAAAGTGTGACAGATGCCAAAGATTTGCCAAAATTCCTAGAGCGCCTTCAACTGAACTCACACAAATGGTCAGTCCATGGCCATTTGCAATTTGGGGAATGGATCTCATTGGGCCGCTACCGACTGCCAAATCAGGGGTTAAATATGCTATTGTTGCAGTTGATTATTTTACTAAATAGGCTGAAGCTGAACCATTGGCTACTATCACCTCTAAGAAGATGATAAGTTTCGTGACCAAGAATATCATTTGCAGGTATGGTGTGCCTCAGAAAATAATCACAGACAATGGCACTCAGTTTGAAAGCGAGGAATTCCAAGATTTTTGCAAGCGATTCAAAATCCAGAAAAGCTTTTCAGCAGTTGCTCATCCGCAGGCAAACGGGCAAGTGGAAGCAGTAAACAAGATCATCAAATCAACCATCAAAAAGCAACTTGAAAGAGCAAAAGGTGGTTGGGTCGATAAGCTACCACTTGCACTATGGGCATACAGAACCACTCACAAAACTGCGACTGGGCACACTCCTTTCTCATTAGCATACGGGTCGGAAGCAATGATCCCGGTAGAAACAGAGGTTCCTTCACACAGAAGGATCCATTTCAACCAAGCAGAAAATGAAAGGCTACAGCTTGAAGTGCTAGACTTCCTTGATGAAAAAAGAGATGAGGCTAATCTCAGATTTGCAGCTCATCAGCAAAGAATAGCCAGACATTTTAATTCCAAAGTTCGCCAACGCAGCTTTGAGATTGGAGACCTAGTCCTGAAGAGAATTATGACAGCGACAGGTGTGTTTGGGCCAAATTGGGAAGGACCGTATGTAATAGGTCAGAAGCTTCTTGACGGCACATTCAAACTCACTACTGTTGATGGAGATCAAATTCCAAGGGCATGGAACAGCAACCATTTGCGTCCATACTTTACTTGAAAATTTTGTTGAAATATTGTAAAAGGAATTATGAATGTATGATTCTTGTAATTGAAAGCAATTGTAAAACTGATGCAAGTAAATAATGAAAGAATATAAAGTGGATGTAGGCCCAATTTCCTGGCCGAACCACTATAAATCTTGTGTTCCTTATTATTATTACATGTTTGCTTTATTTGCGATATAAAAAGTACATAGAATGTATTGCTGAAATGTCGATTTAAATTTTTGCAGACAGTGGAAGTGAAACTTGCACATAAAAAGACCGAGTGATTCTCGCCAAATTTCAAGTCACAAAAGCCCCGAATTCAAATCCTAGATAGGAAGTACTTCAATTGAACGGCCTATGATTTCGACAGAAACGGGTCTTTGCTAATAAATTGAGATCGTTTGAACAAACAAACGTCCAATTAAGAAGCTAGTGCTCATTCTCACGAAATTGCCTGACAATGAAGCGCACTTCCTTGGATTAAACAAGTTACTTTAAAAAAAAAAAAAAAAAAAAAAGAGGAGGCAGAGGATCATTGAAAAGGCTTGAGCAAGTGAACAAAGGAACAACCAAAGCCATCATCGGCAGCGCAAGTCCTCTTCGGAGACACAACTCTTCGGAGGATAAAGACCTCTAATGGGTCATACGCCACAAAAAAGAAAGTTCTCTACTCAACAAAAAAGATTGGAGCAGTCATGACCCTCCAACCATGAGAGAGTAACTTCCAGGCGATGAAAACCCTCTCTGAGGCACATTTCACCAGGAGTTGAAGTGTTATGACCGCTCTTCGAGATTTCACTTCACCAGAGTTGAAATGCAAACAAAAATAAAAGCCCTCTTCGGAGGCCCATTTCACCAGGAGTTGAAGTGTTATGACCGCTCTTCGAGATTTCACTTCACCAGAGTTGAAATGTAAACAAAATAAAAGCCCTCTTCTGAGGCACATTTCACCAGGAGTTGAAGTGTTATGACCGCTCTTCGAGATTTCACTTCACCAGAGTTGAAATGCAAGCAAAAATAAAAGCCCTCTTCGGAGGCCCATTTCACCAGGAGTTGAAGTGTTATGACCGCTCTTCGAGATTTCACTTCACCAGAGTTGAAATGTAAACAAAATAAAAGCCCTCTTCGGAGGCACATTTCGCCAGGAGTTGAAGTGTAACAACCGCTCTTCGGAATTTCACTTCACCAAAGTTGAAATGCAGAGACAAAATAAAGACCTTCCTGAAAGCCCACGTTTCACCGAGATTGAAATAAAACTTCCAAGTGTTGAAACGTGAAAAGGCTTTCTTCGAAGGCACAACTCTTTAGAGGTACACGTTTCACCGAGATTGAAATAAAACTTCCAAGTGTTGAAACGTGAAAAATCCCTCCTTAGAGGTACAACCCCCTCCCGGGGACACAGTTCAAAGGAAAGATCTCTTCAAGGGCACAATCAAGAAGAAAGACCTCTTCGGAAGCCCACGTTTCACCAAGATTGAAATAAAACTTCCAAGTGTTGAAACGTGAAAAGGCTTTCTTCAAAGGCACAACTCTTTGGAGGTACACGTTTCACCGAGATTGAAATAAAACTTCCAAGTGTTGAAACGTGAAAAATCCCTCCTCAGAGGTACAACTTTGTATATAAAAAAAAAGAAGTTAAAGTGCCCTTCAGAGGTCCGCTTTACCACATAGAAGAATTCACTTGGTAAAATATGCACGTAAGCAAAAGAAAAAAAAGTGATTTCTTCGAACGACAAAGCGTAGAAACCTATACGAAGGGAGTTGTACTCTACAAAAACTTTCTTTAAAAAGAATAAAATAATTATTCTTTAGCAAATAAGAGTGCAAGTCCCCTCGAAGTATAAAATATTGCAGCAAGCTTAAGGTATGGGGGCAACATGGTATAATGGTATAGCTGCATCAGTAAAGTAATACTCAAACAACATACCATAAGCCCGCTGCAATATCATACAAATAAACTTGTGCAAAAATGAATAATAAATGCATTCTCAAATTCAAACAGAAGTCTGTACAAACAAAGGATCATTTTATTCAATTGAAATGCAGGTACAGGTTTCAAAATAAAGAAAAGCGGGGGCCGGTACCCGCACAATTCTCGACCAGTACATACAAAAGGCAAAAAGCTAAAATGTTCACTTCTTTTTACTACCTTTGGACCCTTTTCCCGGCCGAATGATTAGCTTTTCAGGCCGGTCAGTTGGCACAAGGGAAGAAGGAGGGGTAGGCGCAGCTGGTCCAACTTCTGGCTCCCCTTCAGTAACAGTGATTTTCTTCCCCTTCCTCTTTGACGTTCCGTGCTTTTTCCTCCTCTTTGAGGAAGACTCACTTCCCGGAGTGGCAAGTTTAGACAAAGTTATGTCATCAGAAGGGGTCCGCTAAGGAGATATCTCACCCCCCTCAAGTCCCTCGTCTCTATGCTCTTGCGAAGCGATGGGATCGTCTAAACCGTGAAGGGCTTCTATTTGTTCCTCTTGCGACCCGGGCTGAGAAGCAGAAGGAGGAGCCACCTGGAGAGACGGAGGAGGGATAACCGGAGGAGGAGAAATCTGAGCGGTGCTTGATACTTTCTCTGTAGAAGAAAAGAGGTTAAGGTCAGTAAAGAGAGGAGATGAAGGCTCATCAAGGTTGAGAAAATAGTCAAGAAGCTCATTAAACCCATGTGAAATAAATGAGCAATCCACTTGAGCGAAATTTACAGTGGAATTACCTGCAGAAGTTGTCTTTATTACGTCAATTTCATAGTCCGGGGCTTCAGCACTCTCTTGTGATTCATCTGTGACTTGAGTAATTTTGGCCCCGGTATCAGTTTGAGCAGGGATCGGTACATAAGAGCTAGAGCCAATAATGCCAGCATCGGCCGAAGTTGAAGGAGGGACAAGAACAGTCAAATTTGTTTCTTTTTCTTGATGCTCTTCCCCCACTATTTCAACCCGCGATCTGGCAAGTTGCTCCTTCCCTCTGGCAAGGGCTGCGCGAGCCTCAAAGTCTAGGTAGTGCACCTCCAACTCCTCTTCAGTGTACCCAGCCCCTTTAAACATATCTAGTGCGGCCTCCCACACTTCGGCCAGGGTAATCTCATACTTGGGGCCCAGGAATGCAAGACTGCCACGCCCTAATATACATTGCAAGTAGAAATCAAATAGTGTCGAGCCAATATCAGCTTTGGTAGCTTCATGGGCCTCTTCAGCTGTAATTCTACCCGCAACAGCCTCATCCCGCTCTCTCTCGACTTTGGATAACTGGGCTTTCAATTTTTCAATCTCTGCAGCCTGAAGGCCAGTTTGTCCTTGTAACTGAGTAATATCAGTACGGTTGCCCTCTATAATCTGCTCCAACTCATCAGCCTTGGCCTCAACATCCCTTTGCGCGGCATGAGCATCCCGCACCTGTTGAAGAAGCACACTCTCCCTTTGAGAATAAGAAGTGGAAGAAGTAGCAAGCTCCTCTTTAAGTTTCCCAACTTCTGCCTCAAGTTTCTCATTATAATCGGCGATACTCCTCATTTCTGCATCATGCTGTTTAAGGATCTTTTGCCATTCAGTTTTGTCGTTCTCCATGGTAAGCATAGCTTCGAGATTGGCCCTATTCACCCTTTGGAGCTCATCAACGAGTTTCTGCCAAGATGACATCCTCTCAATATCGGTTCTGACTGCATCAAGGTTCCGTAGCATAGCACTTTTATCTATGGGAACCAGATCGAGGTCAAAGCGAACTCCTTTTAAACACCAATTAGGAAATCGGCGTTGAAGAGTGGCTGGACCTGGTCCAACTTGGTAAGATGGCCTATTGATGATTGCTTGGATATCAGTAGGGGAAGGGGCAGGCGATTGAGAAGAAGTAGGAGCAGTAATCTTCTCTGAAGGCGCAGGCATTGGCTCCTCAATAACTTTGGCTCATTTGCTCGAGTCATCAGTTGTGTGACTCTTCCCTCTATCATCATGAGATTTTCGTTTAAGGGAGTCACTCTCTCTGTAGGAGGAATCATGTCGACTATCTGGTCTTCCAAAGCGTTCTTCATAATCACGTCTTTCCCGAGCCTTCCGGGCTGCCCTTTCTTCATCAGTCTCTCTATGAACAGGAGGATAGGATTGATAGCCATACTGGCTGCGTTTCCCGTATCGCTGAAAGTCATCATAGTACGAGCTGCCTCGCCTCATTGGTAAACCTAAAATTTAAAAAGAAGAAATAAAACTTGAGAATCCTTCAAACGTTAAAAAAGAAGAGAGAGCATAAAAGTGCCAGGAATTCTAAGTGTGTGTGATGTGCAAACTACGCGCATCAATCTACGAACCACTCTTTAATTGGGGAGTAGTTGTGGGGGTAATAGATAGCGTCAACTCTTGAGTCGACGGCGACTGTTGCAAAGTAGAAGTAGCTTCAACTACTGAAGAAGAAATCCCGGCAGTGATAGGATCTTCTTTAAAGATCTCTTGTGAAGTAGCAAAAAGGTCGCTCAGTCCTTCGAAAGTATCGTCCCTGCTCTGCTTAACAGGACTGGATTTCTCAGCTTTTTCACCAGATTCTTGTGAATGATGGGAAGATCCCTAAGGCTCTTCTTCCTCGATAACCGGGGCAAGTTTGTCAGATGGCCCCGCAGCATCAACAGAAGTGGAACACTTCACTAGCGAAGCCTCAGGAGCAGGTCCTTTAGATATGGATGTGCTAGTAGAAACTGAGGCATCCAACACTCTAACTGGGGAGTCTGGAATTTCATGAGGACGCGTAGAACGAGAAGTATGCAAAGGTCCGTACTGATGCAAAAATTCATCTTTCAACAGAAATTTAATATCTCTCTCCTCAACCGGCACGGCCTTAAGCCTCTCAAAAGTCGACTTGTGACTGGGATTCCTAGAGGGAGGAGGCAGCGCTGAAAATAAAAAGAAGCAGAGTTAACACTTAGCAGGTCAGTCTCACAAAGGCCAGATAACAAACGAAGCAAGGATGGGTGATCTTACTTCCTTCCCTCCACAGAGCATAAAACCCCGGGGGGCAACGAACGAAGAAGAACTGGGTTAGAAACCCGTGAGCAGTGTTAGGAAGGCCAACAATTAATTTGCGGTTTCGGGCGCTTCTCACAACAGTAATAGAAGGATGATCTTTGTTCCGGGTAAAGGAGCATAAGTAACAAATTTCATCAAAGCTCGGAAGTCGACCAAGTGTTCTCCTAAATAGCACACACAACCCCATTAGAATGGCGTAGCCATTGGGGTGTAGTTGGGATGGAGCAATGGCCAATTGATGAAGAAGTTGTTGGAAAAAGTCATTGAAAGGAGGAACGCCCCCACTTAGGCACATTTGTCGGTTAACTGTCACAAAGCCAGAAGGTGCTATGTCAGCAGTGTTACTTCTCTCAGGAAGAATGGCATCTGATTCAGCAATGCCAAACTGAGCACACAGTTGGCGAAAAACTTTATATGATAGTGTAGTAGGAACTCTTTCGGGAGGATTAACTAGTGGAGCTGGAAGAACAGTTGCCTCTCCCGTCTGAACTGTTGCATCTTCTTCCTGAGAAGTCATTCTACACAAGCAACTGGATATTCAAATATGAAGGTGCACGTTTCCTAAAAGTGTAAAGTGTCGTGCAACACTGATAAAAATAACAAGTAAATATAACTGGAAATAAACTGGTCGACGATTGATCGACTACTGTAATTTCAGAACTTGTTAATTTAAAGTTCAAGCATAATATTAGTGCAGGCTGGTCAGTTTCAATTGACTATTTCAGTGTTGCTTTAATATTCTACTTGAAATCGATAGCACTTCGTTCACACAATTTATTTAGTTAATTATCTGTTATTAACTAATCTGTCATTTGATGTGGGCGGTCGATGGCAGTATATTCGTCCCAATTTTCTGTAAATATCATATTAAACAGATTGTTAACCCACAAGTTAAAGTAATCTGTAAAAGAATGCAGCAAAGTTCAACAGTTCAAAATCCATGCAACAGTTCAAGGTCTAAGCAGAATTTAAAAATGCAAGTGCTGAGTCGTAGACGACTCAAGAGCTAAGTCGTAAACGACTCAAGTGATAACTCGACAACAACTTAAGTGCTAACTCGTCTACGAGTTAAGAATTTTTCCTTCGGGTTAAGTTAAGTCGTTGGTTCTCTGGTTGACTCGTCCACGACCTAAAGGATTATGAAGAGAGACAAGACTTCAAGTCAGAAAGATATGAATTCTTCTAAGTCTTAACTCAGTTACGACCTAAAACTCATGCCTCAACTAGACGAATAACCTTATCTCCACTCCTAAACCCATAAACCGTCTCACCCCTAAACCGATGAACCCACTAACTATTATCTCGTCTTCTCCAAACCCCTAACAGCCAAATAAAAATAAAATATAAATAGATTGAAACCCATTATCTTCTCCTCGCGAATTATCCAAAACCTAACCAAACTTCCTCGAGCTCACCAGCAATCGATCGTGGCAACAATCGTGACGAAGCGTGGTATAAGGAACTGGATTAAAGTTGTCAATGAGGGGTCCAGATTCGCAAGTTAATGGCTATCGCGGAATCAAATGAACTGCGGATGTACTTACGCGATGCGATGATGAGGATTATAGGGACTGAATCAACGGTAGGATGAACTGGTTGAATTTGTTTCCGAAAGCTCAAGGACGTGTTAATGGCAGAAATAGCTCAGGGGTAAGCAATGAGAAGAAGGAAATAGGAGGAACGACCCAAGCATTTTATACCTCAGGGAAGTGGAACTCGAATCGGCACACCAGGGTTATGATGAGTCGAAGCACACGACTTACGACTTAAGGCATGTGCTTCGAGGGGCAAGTGTTAACCCAGTTTCCTCTACGAGTTAAGGAGTCTACGAGATAAGGATCTATGACTTAAGGCCTCTAAGGGTTAAAGAGTCTACGAGATAAGGTCTACGACTTAAGGCCTCTACGGGTTAAAGAGTCTACGAGATAAGGTCTACGACTTAAGGCCTCTACGGGTTAAAGAGTCTACGAGATAAGGATCTATGACTTAAGGCCTCTACGGGTTAAAGAGTCTACGAGATAAGCTCTACGACTTAAGGCCTCTACGGGTTAAAGAGTCTACGAGATAAGGTCTACGACTTAAGGCCTCTACGGGTTAAAGAGTCTACGAGATAAGGTCTACGACTTAAGGCCTTCACAACCTAAGAACATTACGGCCTGACGACCTAAGGTCTGCACAATCTTACTAGTTAAGGGTGGCACGACTTAAGGAAGTTTACGACTCAAAAGATAAGTCGTTCACGACTTATGACGACGTACGACTTATAATGAGATACGACATACGACTCATACTAACATCAAGGAAGGTTGCACTGGTTAACTCGTTGACGACATACGACTTATGACGACATACGACTTATAATGAGATAACCCTACGACTCATACTAACATCAAGGAAGGTTGCACTGGCTAACTCGTGAACGGCTCAGGACTTGTGTTATTCATCTAAATGGAAGCCTAGCTTTGGACCATGCAGTGAGCTAATCCAGTAGGTCGGCCGCAACCTACTATGAGTCGTGAACGGGTTATGGCTCATCGTGAGTCGTGTACGAGTCATGACCTAATTCCGAGAAATGCCTATAAATACGATCCTAGCTCCAACTAGAAGGGGACTTTTGGCTCATTTCCTTCAAACGCCGTTACTCTGCTGCATTCCAAACCAATCCAATCCAACACTTGAAGCTCTCAAGACATTAAGAACGCTACAAACAACTTCAAGAAGAGATCACATACATCCAACATGGATTCGAAAACTCTCATCTTCATCGAAGTTTAAGCTACTTGTTCTAAGTCTCTTGTAATTCAAAGTGTTGTATTTGGGAAGAATTGTATCAGCTTGTAACGAGATTATTAACAAAAGTACTTAAAGTGGACGTAGGCTATACCCTAAAGCCGAACCACTATAAAATTGTTGTTGTTTTCCGCTTTTCTGCTATTATCTGCTTGTAATCTGTTCCCGAGTCGTCGGGTGGTGCTTTCACAACTACAACTCATACACCGGGGTGTTAGCGTTCAAATTTTAGCGTTAACAATAGTTAAATCACAAATCAACAAATATTTAATTATCTCAAGCGATAATTAAATCTCAAATCAACAAATATTTAACTATCTCAAGAGATAATTAAATCTCAAAGCAATCAAATATTCAATTATCAAAAACGATAATTAAATCACAAATCAACAAATATTTAATTATCTCAAGCGATAATTAAATCTCAAAGCAATAAAATATTCAATTATCAAAAACGATAATTAAATCACAAATCAACAAATATCCGATTACCAAAAACGATAATCAAATCAACAAATATCTAATTATCAAAAACAATAATCAGAACTCATATCAACAAATATACAATTACCAAAAACGATAATCAAATCAACAAATATCCGATTATCAAAAACGATAATCAGAACTCATATCAACAAATATCCAATTACCTGTAGATAATTGGAAACAACAAATATCTAGAAATCAATTAAGATATTCTAGAAAATCAACATAAAAGGTTGGATCGATCCCATCAGATGGCGAGTTTTAGCTACACCGCACGTGCATCTCATATGGCCAAAGCCTACCAAGTACCCAACATAATTTTGGCGCCCAACAAATGACCCGAAGGTCCAACAAATGACCCGAAGGTCCGGTACTGGTATTGACCCGAAGGTCCTCATATGACCTGAAGGTCCTCATAGTGGCTCGTAAGCATACGAAAATCATCAGATATTCAATTTACGATTCCGGAATTAACCGAAATAGCAAACGAACATGTCCCATACCACGTGTTTTACTAAATCGTTTGATTCTCTTCATCGTTTCCTTGAACGTGTAAAATCATCAAAATCATCAAACAACAAATGTTTCAATTAACGAGTCCGGAATTAACCGAAATAGCAAACGCACATGTCCCATACCACGTGTTTTCTCTCTTCATCGTTTCCTTGAAAGTGCAAAATCGTGTATTCCAAAAAAAACATTTCACATTCTCAAACGGACAAGTCCGGAATTAAGCGAATCAGTAAAAGAAAGGGGTCATAGTCCTCGATTTTGCTGAAACGTTTAAATCGCTTTCTCATTCTTTTGAAAGCGCAAAGTGCAAAACTTCTGAAAGCAATTTCATTTATTTCATAAAAGTAATAATTTACATTCTCAAACGAATAAGTCTGGAATTAAGCGAATCAGTAAAAGAAAGGGGTCATAGTCCTCGATTTTGCTGAAACGTTTAAATCGCTTCCTCATTCTTTTAAAAGCGCAAAATGCAAAACTTCTGAAAAAAATTTCATTTATTTCATAAAAGTAATAATTTACATTCTCAAACGGACTAGTCCAGAATTAAGCAAATCAGTAAAAGAAAGGGTTCATAGTCCTCGATTTTGCTGAATCGTTTAAATCTCTTTCTCATTCTTTTGAAAACGTAAACTGAAAAAATTTGAAAACAATTTTTATTTTTGAAACCATTTGAGAATCCGTGCTCAAAACAGCAACATCAAAAACAATTTCGATATGGAAATTGTACTTCTCAAAACACCATAAAAACGGATCTCAGAATTGCGGAATAACCGCTTGAAAATCCACTTTAAAACTTGACGATTACTGAAGTCAATGCGACAGTAATTTTTATACGTCAAAATCTCATCAAAATAATTCGCAACAAAATACAGCACTAGTGAATTTTCATTCATAAAAAACATTCATAAAAAATGTCAACAAAACACCGTACTTCAAAAATTTAGCACAAGTTGTAAAATCCCGTTATAAAAATAACGGCAACAAAATACGTTTCATAGCCAAGCAACGGTTCAACGTAAAAATTAATGTAGTAACGTGCAACTCATGTTTGCACGCACACTACAAAATAAATAAAGAAATTACTCAAATATATCTTCGATGAAGATATTTTAAAACAGCGGAAATCTAATCAGATATGATTAGCATCAAAGAAAACCAGCAAGCATTTCAACAAATCAGAACCACTGGTTAAACAACATAATGAAATTAAATTCATTTTCATATTTTGATTTTTATATCAAAATAATTATCAGCTGTACTCAGCGAAGCAGTCTTACTGTTTCCGCTGCGCACTCTGATAAAGAAAACACAATTCAATCAATCATCAAAACACAAATTCACTTTTATTTTTAAATAAAGCTATTTAAAAATTTCATCAAAATTTCAAAACTTTAGTTTTGACTCAAAACACAACTAAAACATCGACAAATAGTTGTAACACATGTTCCATCTAAGTTATGTTTTATATTATGTCCATAAACCCCAAGCTCTGATACCAACTGTGACGCCCCACCTCTATGCTCGCAATAACAAAGAGTATTAAAAGAAATACTGTCTGTTATCACGAAGAATAAGGCTGGATAGGAGCGGCCATCCGTAGTAAGGCTTTACACTAGTGTTAGTTACCTCGATAGGAGTGGTATATATTTTTATTTTTCATCTCATATTTATTTACTCCCATCGACATACCCAATTACGATGGTTCATAAAAGTTTAGGACAATATATATAATAATAACACAGATAATGTAAATGCGGAACACAGATATAACAGAAAGTCTCATATATGTATAACTGATGTCAGTTGATATACATGTGACACAATACAGATGATACAACTACAACTATCGACTCTGGAAGTTACATATACAAGTACATTATCGTGAATAATATACATGAAGTACAACATCCTATACAAATAACATGACGACGACCAATCCAAAAGATATGAAAAGACTTCATAGCTCTAGCAGCAACCCGAAGCTAAAAATCTACAACCTGTAAATACTCGGTCTGACCCGAGTATTACATTCAAAAGAAAATAATACCCGGGTCAGTCTAATTCAAACTCAGTTATTAGTGCATAAAAGCAATAATAATTAAATAACAATTAGACGACAATCAAAATAAATCTCGTCCATCCAATTCTTTAACAAGGAAATCGGATAAAGGTAAATATAACACGTAACCGTGTTAAACAACAAATCAGCAAATTCAAATTATCAACAAAGAAAAATGAAAAGGTCATCATGAAGATAATATAGAAAACATCAGAAATGCCTAATTGGCAATTAGCAACAAAATCCAATTATTAAGTAATAATTAGAAATTCAGAATCTAATTATCAAATAGATAATTAGATAACAAAATGATCAAATGAAACTAAATCAATTTAAACAATTGAAATATCTCTTAATAACATCAATTCTAATTGGCTGCAGTATACGCTAACGTGTACTGCCTCGCCAATACGGCATATGAAATACGCAAAAGATCAATGGATCGAAAGCGAAAGAAATGTCAACTAAAATCAGTACTGTGTGGCTGTAGTAAACGCACGCGTGCACCGCCTCGCCACAACAGTAATGAAATACACAAAAGATCAACGAACCAAAATCAAATGAGAAGTGACATGCACTAATAATGTACACATCAATGCTATAGTCTAATCAGTGAAACTAAGATGCAAGCACCAAACACAAAATGATCTGAGCATAAGCAAGAAGGCTCAAAGCTATGCAGTGAAACCAAAAGATCAAAATGAAACAAAGAAGGCACATAGATGTGCAGACCGAAAGATGCAGCCTCAACAGTGCATCAAATGTGAACTGCACATAACATATAGGTGAAGAAATTCCACCACTACTACTTTAAAGTGCAAGTTAGTAGCTCATACTAAAAATCAAGTCAGAGACCAAGGAATGGCCAGAGACAAGACTCAAGACAGCAATGGACTCGACCAGATACACATAAATACACAGTGCAAACTAATGCACTATGTAAGTGACACCGCCAGTTCAAACGTGAGCATATGCAAGGATCAAGCAATTAATATATGTAAGCAAACCAATAGATGCAACAGATGTGGTGCTGCACAAGCAAAGGTAAGGTACAATGCTATCAGGATGAAAACATATTACAATGAAGACTGTTGCATAAAATTCTCAAGCAATGTAAATGCAACAGCCAAAGTCAAGGCACATAAAAATTGATCAAAACCAGAGAAATACAACTGATTTCAAGCGAAGGGCAACAAGTATTGAATCAGTGAACAATTCAACAAATGCATATGCAAGAATGCAACAGTGACGATGCACAAATAATAACATGAATAGTCATGTTAGGTCATACAAGCCTGAAACTATCTTCTAAAAATCTGAAATTCATATATGTAATACTTCATGTACATACTACGAGAAAAACAAATGTGCAACTGAAGACAAAACTGATGCCAGCAGTTGCAAACAAGTTCAGAGGCATCAGAGTAACCAAAGTCAAAGCCGTGCTTTACTAATAAGGCGACAAATCCAGTTACAACCAAGAACAAAGCACCATATACAAGGGCACAACAAATACATGAAGTAACACATGAAACCTATAGTGAACTGATCAGGGATGGAACGAGCATCTGACCAACCAGTGCACCAAGGCAATGGTACAAACTGTCTGAAGACACAACATATAAAAGCACCAGAGGGTATACAATTATATACAACATGGTTGGTCGGCTAAATCACAATCAAAAATGCAAGAGGTCAAGTCAGTGACTCAACTCAACTGTAGTAACAATGAAATGAGTATAATCATATCGCAAAACCAAGCACCAAACATACAACAATAACAGATACAACTTAACAAAATAAAACCGCAAAAGCAGAAATATGCAGCAGTGTAAATATCCCATTGAAGCAACTTGAAAAGTGCTATCAGGGACGAACACGAAAATGGGCAGAGTCGAAACACCCATAAACACAAGTCAATCAAGGAAGTCAAACTAGTCAGAGATCAGAGAATCAAGCAACAACATGTGTACCGTTCAGTGGGGACCAAATTAAAGCCAGTAGTCAACCAGAAGGAGAACGAACAAATCAAAGTGACCTAAGTCAACTAGGAAGCAGCAAATTCCAAACCCATGAAAATCAGTCACTCAAACAACGGAAACCCCAAATTTGAACAAGCTAGAAATCCATCTAAAAGCTCGAATAGATGTGAGTAATAATTAAAATTACTCACCTTTGATTTTGAGGTGCACGAATTCGATATCTTCGAATTTTCAAATACCCCGGTTGCTGAAGATTGAAGAACGCAGAATCCAAGCACACGAAGTCGAACTCGATCGAACGAGCTACAGCAGTTGGCGTTTCCCACTTTTTTTATTCAAGCCCTAATTCGCAAAGAGGACGAACGAGAAGAACACGGCCGCCATTTTCGTTCGCTTCTGTATTTTGATTTTTAGGGTTTTTTTTTTTGAAATGTCGAAGAGAAACGGGGGATGGGTTTATGACAAGGCACAACCAAATGATTAAAACATCGGCCAAGATCAAATTTTTAAACCCGTATAACCCTCAACCAAATTTCAAACGAATTGCAACTGATTTAAAAACTCCATCATCAATTAACAAACCAATCTAATCGTCATTTGACAACAATTAATTATCACAAATCCCTTTAACAAATTTCAAAAGAATTTAAACCGAATTCGAAACTCTCGATAGCAATTAACAACCCGATTTTATATTCAAACAACGATAATCAATCAATACGAAACCCCGGGTTGTTACAAAGGATTTCATTCCAGGCAAAGGAAAGGACAAAGATGTATAATATATATCAAAGAATTTCCAAGCAACGTAAGCAATGAAAAGGAAAGGCATAGCAGAACACATCCAAATATTTATGAAATAAAAAGAATAGTAATGGTCAACCGTAGATTTAGCTTCCTAATTCAGGCAAATAAATAATGTGGTCCAGCTGTAACGTTTTAAATTTTGAAACGAAGGAAACAGAAATGGGACCGGTTGCAAAGGAAATCCACACATAAATGGAATAAAACGTTAATCATGAAACGTGCCACATTCAATGGAAACAAACTGAAATGATAACGTCAGCATGGGAATTGAGGACAAATAAGTTGAAAGCATGAGAAACGTAAAAGTGAAAACATTTGAAATGGAATAAATAGGAAAGGAACAAACCTGAATGAAATGACAACGGATAGAAAACTGAAGAGCTACAGCACGAATACAGGGAGTAATAAAGGTAAGGTATTGATTGGTTTGTAACTGATGCAAAATTTGAATGGGAAAGAAAGAAATAAAATAAAGTGGAACGTACAATTATTATGTGCTACCTCAAAAGAAAAGTGCAGAGTCAAAATGGACAGAAATGGACCATTGAATAATAAACTGGAATGATGGATTGGTGACCGTTGACCATTGATTTAAATGCAATTGAAATATGAGCGGTTGCCCAATCAATGAAAAAACGTACACAAATAAATGAATCTGGAAATAATGAAGATGAAGGGGGAAAGAAATAAACTAGTTTTCTGGGCGATGAAGTTATAAAATGAACCGTGATGTGTACAATAATTAAAACGAAAATGTACACAAATAAATGAAATTATAACAGTCTCCCATTGGTTCAGTTGACAAATATTAAAGAAATTGATTGATGCACGTTTAAATTTTGAAACGCAAAAGAAATCAAATGGTAACGGATCCAGTACCTATACTGTTACCAGTTTCGTGGATTCCGCTATGTACCAGACTTCAAAACACAGAAATAAATATACCGTTGAGATCCGCACGACGAGATAATCAAAACGGCATACAGATATCAATGATACTATTGAATTATAAAAAGTCGAATTTTCGCTAGCGGAAAAATGCAGAAAAATGCAGAAAAATAAGATCGACGGAGCTAAAGAAGTCCAAATTTTGAAAAACGAAAAATGACGTCTCAGTCAGAAGATGATTTAGAATTTTTTCTATGTAAAAGTATTCAAGTTTGGAAAAATATATTATTATCAACATTGACTAACTTGAATTTAATAGAATTTCAAAATGAAATAAACTTTCATAAAATAAATTGAAAATTTACCATCCGCTAAAATAAAATGGACGTATGTCAAATATTAAATTTTTATTTCAAAATGTTATTGTTTAACATTTCTCAAAAATCAAATTAAATACGTTGTAAAATTTATTAAAATCTACATGTCGTTACACTCTCCCCCACTCAAAACTTTTCGTCCCCACAAAGGAACAAAGTAGGAGAAAAGAAACAACCACATGAAAAATTAAACTTTGGAAAACAAATTTAACAATTTATTTAAAACCATATAAATTTTAACTATTAAACTAGGTAGTATATAAATAAACAATATTTTAAAGGATATATTCAAAAGAAGGAAAGAATAAAAGGAGATAGATTCGGAAAACAGAATAGGTGAATAAGCTGAGTAGATAAGGTAGATTCAAAAGAATAGTATCGGGCATGAATAATTAATTCATGCCATAAGAATTTCAATTTCAAATATTAATACAAAATTTCTTTGTTAGAAATACTATTAAAATAAAATACCTTTATAATAAAATATTTTTCTATTGAATTTTTTTTTTCGAAAATACTTTCATAATTCAATGTTTCAACAAGTTTTTCCTTGTTCTTGCAGACTCTGGCCATGCGTTGATCAGGCGCAAAGCTAGAATTCTTCAAGTACTTAGTACACATGTTTCAACACACTGTGAAAATCCTGAAAAAACCTTCAAAACCGACATGGAAAGTATAATCTAAAAAAACATCTGGATCGCAGGATACGTAACAATGGTTACGCCTGCATCCCCATGAAACATCCATATCCTTTAAGCATTCACTGCCTTGCAAATTACGCCATGATAAAAAAACACCTGAATCGTAGGATACATAAAAAGGGTTACGCCTAGATCCCCTAGGAAACATCCATATCCTTTAAGCATTCACTGCCTTGCGAATTACGCCATGATAAACAAAACCGATTGAATGCAGGATACATAACAATGGTTACGCCTGGATCCCCCAGGAAACATCCATATCCTTTAAGCAATCTCTGCCTTGCGGATTACGCTACCCAGAAAAAATGACCGTGGGTTACGCCATGGTAGGAAACTCGAGTATCACATCCGAAAAACTGAAAATTAGAGAGAATAATATCGATAGAATGAATCCACAATGTGATCACAGAGCGGATATCAATCAGAAGGCACTTTCCATATCTTTACTTTGAAACTATATATCATATAGTACCTTTTCAAATCACTTTCAAATATCATACTTATATAAGGTCCATTATATATAGGATTCCATTTTCAAATCGAATACTTTCCAGATCAATAGTATATCAAATCACACTTATATAGACTTCGATTATATAAGATTTCTCTTTCCAAATTGAGTACCTTTCAAATCAATAGTTTTCAAATCAACTTCATACTTATACAAATCAATTCTATATAAATTCAACCACTCCCAAATCAAGTACTTAATAATACAAGGTTCTCAATTTCAAATCATTTCAATATCAATTCCGTTTTAAAATCATATATGATTTTGCCAATTTTTCTTCCAAATTAAATATCTCAAGTCAAACAAATTCATTTCCAAAATCACAATATAAATACTTTTTTTAATTCCAATCTATTTCAAAACCAAGTAATTTTCTCAAAATCAATTATACTTAAAATGGTTTCCAAATTTATAATAATCCCTTTAAAAAGTTTCAAATTTTACTTAAATCATACTCACATACTTTAAACATACAAAAATAAACTTATATTCTTTATCAAATATTTTATACTCTTCGAAATTTTCTTAACTTCAAAATTTTAAACCTTGATTTGGAAGTGTTTGATCTTCAAAATAGTCGATGAAATCATTTTCAAATCCAAGAGTTAGAAATCAGCAACAAATCAGTAAATCAATTTTTATAATAGAGGTATACTAAATCAAATTCGAAACTCGAGGATTGAACATCGGCTTCCTTTAAATCATTTCCAATATATATACACATATCTTTCGAATATCGAATTATACTGCGAAATTTGAAATCAAAATTTGTTTCACAATATCACTCGCATAGCAAAGCTAATAGAGTGGCCTCTCCCCCACTATGAAACTCGAAAATCAATGTCGATGATACATGCACTCATCACTGAAATTATTTTCCAACGACAACAATGAGTTCTGGACTTCTATTTTCGTGAAAACTTCTTTGAAATTTCTTAGAAATCATTGGAATTCATTTGAAGCCATTTGAAACATTTCTTACTCGAAAAATACTTTCAAATCGTATTATTATATATTTTCAAAATCTTAAAACCAATTTCAAGATATCGAAACCCAATCTCTTGAATTTCAAATTCAAAACCCTTTCAATTATAAATCAAATTTCTTATAAAATTTTAATAATCGAAATCCTTTCAAAACTCCAATTCTCGTTTTTAAAAGGTATATAATCCTTATCGAAAACATTTTCACTTTCATATATCGAATAAAACAATAGTTATCAAAATAATAATTTGGGTATATAAAAAATTTCTATAATACAAACAAAGCCCGGTTTTCAAAGGATGATTCAAGGATGGATTTCAAAACAAAGATAGAGATTCAAATTAAAGGGACTCTAATCAAATGGAATTCTGATTCGAAGCTAGGTCCAAACGAAGATGAGATAATTAAATTTTAAAATAGAAGATGGATATTAATCGCGGGCGACCTTAACCGGATCAACTGTGACTTTAGGAATGTGATCGATGCGGAATTCCAAGGCAAATCGACATTCGATCACCAGATATAGAATTCGGCATAACCAGAGATCGCGGCATCTAAACTAAGGATATATAAATCTTCGGTGAATCGATGCTATTGTAAAGGAGTTTCACCCCTTTACAATCATTCAATGAAGCTATGGGATACTCCAGAATCTAGAAAACAGGAATAGGGAAAGACAAGAATGGATTTGGAACCGAGGGGGATGTTCCAAAACTCAAAGGAGAACCGAATCAAATAGGACGAGATTCAAGCTCGAACGAAAGTGATTCTATAAATAAATTTACCATATATGCTAAATTTTTCCTAAAGCCAAAGCTCTGATACCAACTTTAACGACCTGATATTTTCAAACATTCGCATCCACACATATCGGATTTGAATTACTCGAGATATCGGATTGTAGATTTATATTTTGCAATCTCAGCATATACAGTAAATAAATCAATCACAGAATCACAGACACAGAGTATGTAACAACCAGGTATTTTCAACCATTCGCATCCATTATAAGTGTATAGGTAGACACTCATGCCGGAATTGAATTGCTCAAAATACCGCGTTGTAAATAAAAATTTGGCAAACCTCAGAATATACAGTAAATAAAAATCACAGATCACAGACATAGAGTAATAATAATGAAGCGGAAGTAAAAGAGATAGTAGTTCATGAAGATACTATATAATATATTAGAGTTACATAAGATACAATAGAAGAAATAAAGTACAACAGAAGTTTAAATATGATAACCAAGTACAAGCTGAATAGAACAACCGAAATGAAAAGATGAAACCTGACAAGTAGATAATTTCTAACGATTCCAATCTCCAGAAAGTGGAAATCCAAATCTGTGAATAACTCAGGTTGACCCGAGCGTAAATAAAAATACAAACACTCGAGTCAGGACATACATACTTATACAATGTAAACCAACTCAAGTGAACTGTAGCAAAGATACAAGTAACTTAGAAGATGCTTGGGACCGCCCATCCTCTAAGGATCCATTAAACTATTTACTATGTAGTAATATACGCTATATATAGTAGTGTCTAATCAATAAAGTATGATCATATAGAAAATAGCGTTAAGGGGATGGTGAACCTTAACGCGGTTGGATCTTTAAAACCAAAATCGTAATGGGGCTCGATATTAGGATATGACACGACACGCGAGGCAAAGCCAGGGTGGATACACCGTTTGCACTCCCGGACCGGTGGTGACGGCAAGCAAGCAGCTTCCACCCACCTCGAACAATACCCCTGAATCAAAGTGGCGCCACATATTGAATCACAAAAGTAATAGAATGGTTTCCGATGGAGCATGCTCGATGAAAGAGTGCGACCCTTTGTGTAGCCCGGTATAGCTCATGTTTTAGTCATTTATGCCAACTCATGGGAGTTGGGTCCACGTAATATACCTCGAGAACGTGGCCACCATCCTACTTCATTCTGGAATCTCCACCGCGTACATAGTTGTTAAAGTGGTTTTCGGTATTGGCCGGCTATAAGACAATATCGAATCCCGGTCTCTTTAACAACCAATGGTTATTATAACCCGTAGTTATAACTTTAAAAAATTATATTTTATTCTTCAAAATAAAATATCATTTCAACCCAAATCTTTATCAAAATAAAGATCAAATTATTTCCAAACCATTTCAATATATCATCATACCATATCTTTCGATTCAAATATTTATCAAAATAAATATCAAGTCATTTCTAACCATTTCAATATATTAAATTATCATATCCTTTCAAAACTTCCTTTCAAATCATTTTAATATATCAAAATGTCATAACCTTTCAAAACTTCGTTCAATATATCTTATCTTTCAGCACTTCCTTTCAAATCATTTTAATATCAAAATGTCATATCTTTCAAAACTCCATTTCAAATCATTTTAATATATAAAAATATCATATCTTTTCAAAACCACATTTCAATCATTTAATATATCAAAATATCATCTCTTTTCAAAACCACATTCATTTCAAATCATTATTCATTTTATTCAATTTAAAATACCATTTCAATTCACATTTCAAAACAGTTTATATCCAAAAAAATCATTTTTAATCGTTAAAATGAAGTTATTATGTTTAATAATTAAATTATTAAATTTCCAAAATTTTCAACTTCCAAAGTTCATTTATTCACTTAAGTTTATCAAAACAGTGAAAATTCACTTTTCGTGGCATTTAGAAAATGCTATGGAAAGATACATTCAAAACAGTTCAATTTAACAAAAGACAACATTTTAAAATGTTGTAATTGGTTTACTTAAATATCAAGTAAACTTAGTTAAATTCAAAAATTATAGCACTTACAAAAATTGCTATAATAGCTTTTAATTCAATTTAGCTTTTTAGTTCATTATCATCAACTACAGCAATTACAAATGCTGTTATATCATTTACATTGTAATTAATAGCACTACAAAAAATGCAGTCAATTAACTTCAAGTATTCAATATAATTTCTCAACCAATTATATATTTTTATTTAAAACATTTTTAACTCATAAAATCATACATTTTCACATTTATAAACATCATTTAATTTTCCTCAAGTTCATGATTTTATAAAGTTAAATTTCCATTCAAAAATCAAGATTTAATAATAATTCACTTATTAAATTGCAATGTTCAATTTTTAATTCCTTGCTTTAAATTTCAGCTTAACACTTAAGTTCAAATTCTCAAATATAACTTAGTTTTATTTTTGTTTACTTAACTAAAAGTTCACTTTTAAGTCAATTTCATAAATTTCCAATTTTAGTTATATTTCAAAATTTCAACTTAAAGTATTCATTCATTTCACATTTCAACTTTATTAAAAATCATTAATATGATATAAAATCACTTTGAATTCGTTTAAATTCAAAATATCATAAATTTATCATATTTCATGTTCAATTTAATTTCCAATTATAATTAAATCAAATTTTCCAAAATAACTTACGTTCAAAAATTTCTAACTTTTCATTAATTCATTTTACTTACAATTATTCGAAAAATCAATAATATTTTAAAAAATCCTTTTTAATTAGAATTAAATCAAAATATTTTAATATTTACATTTCTAAAATGATTTAAATTTTTTTTAGAAAACATATATTAACTACGGGTCTGTATATAATTTTCCACACTAGGAAAAGTGAGACGGGTAATATATCATTTCAACCCGTAATTTACAAAGAAAATCCGGGTTTTATCATTTCAAACCCGCAGTCCGAAGTAAATGAAATAAATTGAAAATCATCGGGCCTATCATTTCATCCCATAACAATTTTCCCTTACTCTAAAGTCCGTTCGGGTATGTATCATTTCAACCCATAGTGATTTCTAATTTACAGGGAACTTGCAGTGTGATAAACTGATAAAATATGCAGAATAGCATGAAATAACAGTAACATATGATATAACAGGTGTAATAACAGGTGTGAACATCATATGATAATAATATAAGCAGTTACAACATGTTAATATAGTTCTACAGATTCACAGGGTGTCAATTTACTACTTATATAAGTACATAATGTCTGGTGAGAAATACTCAACTTTTTTTTGCTGGAGATATCAATTAGAATGACACAACGGATCTAGAACGCACGACCTTTGATTTGAATGGAGAGAAATATCCAAGATATCATCTTGTAAACAACCCCAAAACAAGACAATATAACTTATGAATATTCAACCAAAATATATTGAAATAAATTGAAATTGAAAGGCAACAAAGACAAGATAACTTGAACTTGCTACAACCATTCAAAAGCTCGACTAAGGGGTTCATTTTCTCATCCATGATGATGATATGAGTGTGGGAGAGACAAGGCTAATAGCCTTGCAAACATTCAAACAAAACAAACAAATAACATAAGTTTTCATACCCAAATTCAATAAAACAATGTTAGAATTAAATGCATAAAACAAAGCCAAAGTTTTTGCACTTGCTTTCTACCGCCTATGCTTCAGCTATAGATCTGAAATACATGTCTAAGAAGTGGGTTAAGATCAGGTCTTGGGCTCATATGGGTCGGCCATAGCTTGGAAGTAATGGTGCAAAGGTGGATGGACATAGGTGCAACAAAACAACAAATACAAGGCAAATTCATCACTTCTATGCTATAAATGGGTTCGGCCATAGGCTCTAGGGGCATGGCCAGTGGGTCCAGGAGGTGGTGGGTGATGTGGATGCGGGTGGAGGTCAGGTCAGAGGTGGTGGTGGAAGTGGCGGCAAAAGGTGGATGAAGGCGATGGTACCAAAACTAGGTCAGCTTGAGTGCATAGGTGATGGATTTGTGGATTTTGGTGGTGGTGTTTGCCTTGGGGTTGCTTGGCCTATCGTGGTGGTGATCTAGGGTGGATGATGATTAGAGAATAAAGTGGTGGAGGTCGGCCTAGATCTGGTTGAGGAGGAGTGGAGCCATGAAGTTGAGAACAAGTTGCAAAATCACATAGAAAAACTAGAAAACAAGAGATGAGAAGAAGATTTTACCAATTTTTTGCAAGATGGAGGCCATGATTTTTTTTTAGGGTTGAGAAGCTTTGAAAATACATGAAAAAGATGAGAGAATGCAGCTAGAAAGAATAGAGAAAGGTACGGCCAAAATAAATGGTGTATTGATTGAAAAAGAAACGGTAAAAGAAACGGTGAAACGACTTTACGTTTCTTAGCTTTTAAAACCTTCCATACTTTCTTTTCTTTTAAATCAAGTAAAACAAAATAAACTTCAGCAAGTACATCTAAAACCGAAACAAAGTGAAAAAAATAAAAATATAGAATTAAATTTAAAGAAAATATAAAAAGAATTAAGGAAATTGCATAAAAATTGAAAACAGGGTTCAAAAATTACAATTAAAACATCAATGGCTTTGGAAAAATATCTACTTCATTTTAAAAATATTCTAAAGAAAAATTTTGAAATAAAATAATCTATTTATCATTTATAAAATAAAATAAATAATTAAATTGGAGAAAAACAGAAAAGAACTAAAGAAAATGTTTAAAAATTGAAAACAGGGCATGGAAATTACAAGAAAAATACTACTAGCTCTAGAAAAATTCCTACCTCACTTCAAAAATATTAAAAGACAAAAAAATACATAAAATAACATATCAATACATATTACAAAAAAATATGACAAAGAAAAATAAAATTTATACTATTTGAAATAATAAAATTGCAGAATAAACAAATTGCACTCAATATTGAAATATACATAATTTTCACAATTTAAATCTATTTCCAACGAAACAAAAAGCAGTGTTCTTAAAATTTTATGTAATTTCATAATAAAAGATAAAATTTAAATTTTCAAACTTTTAAAAATTTAAATTAAAAGTCAAAGTTTGACTATTTGACCCAAAATTCACTTTTTGGAAAATATTCTTTTTAGTCATGCATTGGAATGATAATTCATATCAAAACTAAAGTTTATCATTCAAAATAAATAAAATAAGTTTTTAAATCAAAAATTCAATTAAAATAATTAAAATATATAAAAAAATCACAAAATACAGGGTTGTTACACTCTTCCCCACTCAAAACTTTTCGTCCCCGAAAAGGAATGAGGTACGGGAAAGCACAGAAAAAGATAGAGTGAAACCAGATTAGGACAACATGACAAGGAGAAGGAAATTATACATGATAACTATTGTGATAGGTAAGTTTAACAAGGTGGAGATGATCTTTCCAAGATCCTCCGGAATCAAGAATACAAGCACAAAAAGGTGGATTCAAAATGAGTACCAAAGATTATCAAAGATTATAGAAGATTTCTAAATAGAAAGATTATAGAAAGATGCCTATGCCAATCTATAGCAAGATGAGGATGATAAGGACAACAAAAAAATAGTTTGAAAAACAAAATAAGCAAATAAATTTGAAAGCATGGAAATTTCACCTTAAATAGAGAATAAATCTTTTACACAAGTTAAATAAATCTTAACTATCTCAAATTTTATTATCTTATTATCCAATAACAATTTTTAAAACCATGTGTTTGAAAAATAATCATTTATTATACTCATAGTGTACTTAATAAATTTTATTCTTCTTTATTCCTAATTAAAATTAAATTTATTCCGCTCAATATATGTATCACTTATGTTAAGTATACTTACACTTGTTATGTCTGCTTTCTTTTATTCTAAGTACTTTTAGCATTATTTCATTGTAAGTTGTTCAATTACCCTTTATTATTTTTACCTCTGTTGATCATTTTATAATTAAAATTTAAGTGTATAACATTTATTATAACCACTCAAATTTTATTTATAAAAACTTTTTATATTGTATATTATCCAATTACATTTTTAACTTCTGAAATTAAGGTAAGTTATATTTGAATGCGATTGTATTATACAAATAAAACTTTCCAATTAAATCATTTCAAGCTTAAATCATTTATTCAAAAAATTTGATTTTCTTTTTATAATTGAAATTATTCTTTAAAAATAAAATTTAAGAATTAAATTTCTGATTTCTTCAAACCATTTAGAGATAACTAAAGGTATGTACATAGTTTATCAAATCAAATTTAAATCATATGTCTATATATATTATATATCAAGTCATATTTTAGAAATTCAAATCAAATTGATTTCCAAACAAAGCTGTAGCAAGACTATAGAGCGGTCTCTTCACTTCGAAACTCGAAAATGAATGTCGATGATGCTGCAGTCATCACCGAAGTTATTTCCCATCGACAAAGAGAAGAGCACTAATTTTTAAATTTTAAAAATCCTTTGGAAACATATTCTTATTCGAAAATACTTTAAATAATATGACCTTTTAAAACTTTAAACACAAAGTTTCAAACCATCAGAAATTAAATTTCTCAAATTTCTTGTTTTAACTTCATTTTAGTTCCCAAATAAATTTATAAACCACTATCTATAAATTCATTTATAGAACAATAAATGACAAATTAAGTATTATCATTTCAAATAATCAATGTTAAATCAATTTATTAAGTTCCATTAATTTACTTGTATATCAAAATTTTATTTCATTAACCAAATTTTAAAATAATATTGTGTCAGTTTGTTCTGTCAATGTGTTTTAGAAATCCTATCGATAGCGTTAATTAGACGATTCGATCGGAAAACATCAACAACCCAAACAACACAATATATAAAACAAAACATAAGTACAATTCAAAATGTTTGGAAGAATATATTGGAAACAAAAGACAAGATGATTGAATAACAGAGTAGGGATGTGGATAAGCTTAAATAAATCATAGGCAACTTTTACCGGGTCAACCGTGACTTAAAGAATAAGATCAATGTGGATTTTTCTGGGGTAAATCTACATTCGATCTCAAGAGTTAGTGTTTGTACCAAAATTGGGCACAAAACTCTTCGGAAGGCTTTTAAAGAGATAATAAATGAAGGATGTGAATTAAAAATGAGGATTATCTAAAAAAACTCCAAATAACAGTAAAATAAAGACAAAGGCAAGCGATTTATAGAGGTTCGGCACGTTGCGTACGTCCACTGTGAAGTTTTGGCAATTTTATTGACTCTCTTTCAACGTTTACAAGCGATTACAGGAAACAACAGCGAGTTACAACTAAAAATTCGAACTCAGCAGCAAGTATATGATGTAGGACGATGAAGATCTCAATCCGGCAGAGTCTGGGCACTTGAGAGTCGAAAGATCCTTCTTCTGTTGGCTCTGGGGCTCTATTTATAGGCGCATGATGCTGATATTTCGCTGAAAACTCGAGAGACCACTTCTGGCACGTGAGGGGGCCCACGTGCCTGGCCTTAGGAAATTTGGGCCCATTTTGGCATTGATTCGAACTCCATTCGAATCGATCAAGAATTCATCCAATCGAGGTGAAATTTGGTGTGGACATTATTCGACATGAATGCAAGCTTCTATGAAAATTTCATGGCATTTGGATCAGTGGATTGTGAGATATGATGGATTCGAGATGGGATCCATTGCGTGGTTGTTTGGTTCGAAACCATCCATTCGAAATGATGGTTTCGAATCGATGGTGGCACGCGCCTTCGTGGTGACGTGGAGCGCAAACTTCGAACCGATCCGGTCTTCACTCCGAGTTGACCGCTTTGATTCCATGTATCTCGGCGCATTCGAACCGATGGATGACACGTCATCGTGGCTAGTTGACCCAGTGGATTCAAACGAAGCTTCACAGATGGGTTCAAACAAGGCTCCAATAATGGGTTCGAACAACTGATGCTTGGTGGATTCGAACAAGGATTTTTTGATGGGTACGAGCTTTGCAACCTCTCCATGGACATGAGGCCCACCGACACGAACTAGATGGGTTCGAAGTTGATGGAGTCGAACCGAGGCACTCCAATGGGTTCGAGGTCCATCGATTCGAAGGTGATCGGTTCGAATGTTGTTTGGTGATGGGTTCGAAGACACCTACCATGATGGATTCGAAACCAGTGTTTTTTGCCTTCAAGTTGAATCGATCATAACTTGAGCGTATGAACTCGGATTGACTCGAAATTTGAGATGACGACTTCTATGATCTTTCTTGTCATGTCCTATCAATTGTAGCCCAACCTGGGCTCGGACAAAATTCAATGACATCCATAGCGAAACAAAGCATGACCAATCTTTGAGACGAACTGTTCTCCGTCTTCGATCGATCTTTTGGTATCGCAGCTTTGCCAAAAAACGGGATAACATTTTTTCCCCCAAAGAACGTCTTGTGGGAACATGACGTGCTTTGAATAGCTGCAATTTCTCTCTGAACAATCATTGCTCTCTTTTTTGTTGAGACTCTTACTCTGTATTGTTGTAACCTTGCGTTGATATGATTGATTGCTATATAATAGTGCTTTAGCCGTTGGCTGTTGCATTTTTAAGAAGATGAGTGTTCGATCCCTATGAATGTTTAAAATCGAATGTTAGTTCGACATGTATGCACATATGTTAGTTTGACCCTTGTTAACGTCGTGCGTCCACGAGTCGTTGTCGGTTTTGTTTGCTATTGAATTTTGTATAGCTTCTCTCCTGAACCGATTCGAAAATTTGAGTTGAGATAACGCTTGATGGTTGTTTTGAAAAATCCCTTTGTATCGATCCTCTCCTGAACCGATATAGAAGGTTAAAGGAATTCAACATGTATTGCGCGAATGTAATATTTCGAACCGATGGGTATGAGCACCAACGGATTCGAGATAAACATTCGTATGGATGGAGTACGCTTATACTATGATGGGTACGAGACCGACATTCGAACCGATGGCTTGGATGAGGACGAATCGCCCATTCGAACCGATGAGAAAGGGTGGATACGAAACCGTCGTTCGTATCGATAGGGAATGATGGATACGAAATCTCTGTTCGTAGCGGTAGGTTGTAGATGGAGTTGTGGGTTTGCTGATGTGAACAGGGGTTTCGAAGTAATGTGCTCACTGTTTGTTTCACATCGATGCAACTCGATGTTTTGCCATGTGCTTCGTATTGATGAAATATGAGGTTAGCTTCGAACCAATAAGGCATCAGGTTAATGGTCTCGAATGGAGATTTCGAACCGATCCACGCTTTAACTGGTTGCGACCATTCAAATTTACCGGAAGGGGAATTGTCTTGGTTGCTCTCAAGGCTTCATATAAATAGCAGTGGGTTTCACTTTTTTCACTTTTTACTTTTTTACTCCTGCCTTGCGTTTGCAGTGTTCTGCCTCGTTTCGAAGTTTCAGAGAAGAAAACGCTGTGTCACGTCACCGAATCAATTAAGATTCAAGTCTTCAATTCCTCGAATACATCATTCAAACTAGGTAATTAGCCTCGAATCCAAACGGCAAAGTTATTTCGAACCTACCTCTTCTTCATCGATTGGCCACTCTGGCGATTGGTAAAACCAGATCTGGTTTGGGAGAGCCTCGAATCGACTCGTGGACTCGAGTTCGAATCGATTATGGCGGCGTCACTTTTCCTTGGACTTCGCATCGATCCCTATAATGACTTTATTGGGGTGATGCAGTTCGCACCGATTGACTATCTTTGATGGGTCCATTCGAATCGATGGATTTGAACCTATCAGTTATCGGTTCGACGCTCTTGACTTTACATCGATACAGAGGATATCGATTCGAACATGGTCGATGTTAAGTTGAAGGCTTCCTTATCGGTTCGAACCAGTTAACTAAGGATCGATTTGAATTCGTCCTTCAATGATCGATTCGGATATGACACATGATCATCGATTCGAAGCGCACCTTTCTGCATCGATTCGAAGTGATGTTGGGATGGGTTCGAACGAGCTCCTTGTGATTGGTTCAAACCCTCTATGATGGATACCAAAGTTTGACATTTGCTAAGCACAATTCCGATGAGCTTCATCCTTGCATATCTGGACTTGATAATTAAACTGTATACTTGACCACCTTTCAAGCTCGTCGATGGAAACATAACAACTTCTATCCACATCAAATTCCAGCATACAAACGGTTTAGTGATGACGGTCAACAATGACGGTCATTACTACTGGGTCTCGTAGCGTTGTCGTTTGCATATTTCCTTTAATTCTGCGATATTTATTCAAGTATTGCACGGCATTGTACAACATACATTCATACACTTTACACTGGGAAACACACGGGTCCTTTGTAGTCTAACGATGGTTTCTCATGAGTTAGCTAGTCATGGAACCTTCAAGTTCGCAACAACAGGAGGTTCAAAGCACAGTTACTCCAAGACTAGAGGTTCTAGAAATTGAACCTGAGATCGTTGGTCCGGCCCTGGACGAACTTCCCAATGCGTCTTTCATTGCCAATCCGTCGGATTCCGTTCAATCCAATATTTCTGAAGATATGTTGGGGAGAATATGCTTAAGGCACGGCCTGTCGCTGGACGACGTGTTATTGCCGGGGCCAAATGATAGACCACACAACAAGCCGGAGGGATATACAATATTTAACTGCCACGCGTGCGCGGCCGGGACGCTTCCTCCGTTCAACGAGTATATAAGGGAAGTGTTGTCTTTTTTGAGGATTGCTCCATCTCAACTACACCCGAACGGATATGCTTCCGTGAACAGTTTATTCATCGTCTTCATGGAGTACCTTCATAGACCACCAATCCCGACCGAGATCAGATATCTATTTAATTTCAAAACCCGTGGTGATTACCCTTCCTTTACCTTTCTGGAAGCAGTGAGGAATTACCAAGAGGTCACTAGGTCCTGGACCAGGTTGAGTTACTACAGGACGGAATGGTTCTATGTCAGATGTCCCCCTGGATTTGCACGGCGATGGTTATTCAGACGTGAGTGTAGCCGAGTTATCAAATAATTATTAAGGCAATTGCAGTCAAAGTGAAACTTATGTTTGTTCCCTTTTTTTTGCAGCGACGATTCAGCGACCTGAGGGCGAACACTTTACGGAGATGGTGCGAGTATTTCGAGAAGTCCCGAGTGAAGATAGGGATATCGAGTCGCTTTTGACCGATAGGAATCTCCGGACTTACGGGTTGATTGAACGAGGGCAAAGCATGAAGTTCGACGGGGCATTAAGGACCGTTTCGAAGAAACGAGTCAAGCACAAGAATCCTAAGGTTATTATAGCCGAGGAGGCTGATTTTGAAAGAACTCATATCGACGACGAGCCGTTGTTGGAGCCTACAGACGTGGTTCAGGACGTCACGGAGCAAAGAAAAGGCAATGCAGCCGTCGTTACGTCAATTAAGAAGGGGAGATGGAAATCGGTTGTCACGGCCCGATCCTCTCCCGGAGTTAGAATTTCGGAGATGTCTCCTCCGAGAAATGAAAGTCTTTATGAAGGGCTCGTCGATATTCCAATTCCGGACAATGTGTCCCTGCAGCACGATGCCGGATTGGAAGAACTTTCAGAAACTTTAGTTTTGAGCGAGTCTTTCCCACTGGCATGGCAGACACATCCGGTTAGTCGGGGGGTTGCACATTCATACATATTTCAAAACACTGCATAACCTTTGACTATAAACCACCTGCATCGAAGAGAGATTAATCCTGCTTTATTTTGTTCTGCAGATACCATGTTCGGGCGAGGTTCTATGTTAGGGAGTCTCCGACACGCGTGCAAATCTTCATATCATGGGACGCGCAGACGGGAAGGGGACAGAGATTATGACCAAGGACGCTCTGGGTACTCTGGTCAAGAGAGATATGACACAAATAGAGGCTATAAGCGTCGATCCCGATCGCGTACTCCTCCTCCTCCCAGAGATCCCATACAACCCCCTATTCATGTCTCCCGTCCTTCTGAATCTTCACACTATATGTCGGCCTCTCAATCTTCTAGGCATGAATCCCTCCATTCTATGAGCGAAACGATGACTGCTGCCGTTACAGAACAGCCCCCCATGGAAATTTCAAGGGAAGGAGCATTCAAGGTTGCTCAGCTGAAAAGAGATTTCCCAAACATCCGCTTCGACAACTATATCTTTCCTCCACATTTAAAGAAAATCCCGGAGGAAGCTGAGCAATTGGTGCATGATTACGTACACGATTTTTACGCTCAGTACAAAGCATGGTCGAAAGCAGCTGACAAAGCGTCGGCATTGGCCTTTGAGCGTGGGCCCACCATCGAGAGATTGCAGGCCGAGCTAGCTCAAAAGAGCCGTATTATTGAGGTGCTAAACACTGAGGCTGAATCTTCTCAGAAATCTAAAATGGAGGCTATCAAAAAACCAACGAAGCCCAAGCAATGATGGATAGGATGAAACGTGAGCATTATGCCACGGTAGAGGATATGGGCCATCGAAACACCTTGGTCACTGCCGAGAGGGATGCAGCCCTAAAGGAGTTAAACGAGCTTAAGTCCAAATTTGTCGAAATCGCCAAGGATAGGGATGATGCCAATAACGCAGCCCAGGAGGCGTGTGAACAAGCCGTGATTCTCCGGACTGAACGGGATGCGGCAATAGCCAAGGTCCAGGCAGTAAAGATGATGGTTGAGGAGAAAGTTTGACAAGCGGAGGCCAGGCTGGAGGACGATATTGAAGATTTGCTCATCACTTACAATGCCAATGTTTTGAGACACAGAAATTTGGTCTGGCTCCAAGATTACCCGGTACACCTCCGCAACGCTTGGGGTCGATTTGTTGAGGAAGAAGAGGAAGCGCATCCGGATGAATCGGTCGACTGATTCGAACTCGAAAACCGGTTGCTGACAGATGATGAGAAGAAGATCCTCCACGACGCTATTCTTGCTCATGAGAAGGAGATGATTGATGGCCGATCTCTGGAGGGTGGAGAGGGATCAGGTGTTGAGCATCATGCCACTGTTTCTGACATTACCGCTCCACCTTCATTAGAGCCTGTATCTATGGTTGGTTCACAATCTGTTCCCGCTTATGACCCAGAACAGCCGCGATTATCTCCCATCCGGAAGCACGTCTCTGAGGCCGTCCATCCGTCAACGAGTAAAACTAAGGAAGGTACTTTGAACATATCTCAAGTGTGTTTCTATTAAAGTGTTTGTCTTGAAGCGGTTACTAATAACTTCTTACTATGTTTGCTTAGTAACCGAGACTACTCCGGCATCTTCGGCCCAGGTGTCTATTCAAGGGAAAAAGGCCATCACCACTGAAACGACTGTCGTGACGACGGCAGTGTCTACCAAGATGGCGCAGGGGAGGTCATTATCTCTTGACAAACAAATAGTGAGTGAGCTGCTTGGTCAACAGGGTGACCCTTTTACAGACTTGCCATTTATCATCAGTGATCTTCCTCCACCTCCAGTTTTGTGACGCAGACCATGGCTGCCCCCAGCCAGGCCCAATCAGCCCGAGACGAGGAAATCTTGGCCGAGATCAATGCCGAAATAGAGGCTGCGGGGCAAAGCGGTAGTATTGGTGGCAGCACGGCGGCGCATAGCCCAGCACCTTTAAGGGTGGTATCATCAGGCGGCTTTATCACACCTTCAGTCGCGGACTCAGTCCCTCCTAGTCCTCCGGTGGAAAGCCTTCACGTAGATTCGACCTCTGAGGAGTACATTGGCATTATGCGCCCAGCCGAAGAGCAGCCACCGGAGAGGAAGCGCTCCAAACGAAGGATCTCTGTTCCTAGTGATTCCGACGACGAACCACTGATAAGAAGGTCGAAAAATAAGATATAGATCGGCCCCTTAAGCATATTTTTGGTAGATGGGAACTTGTTTCCGTTCGTTTTTTTTTGTTAGTAGGCCGTGTATAGATGCAGGTTCGGCCCCTGCTAGCAGGGATTTTTTTGGAAGAACTTTTTTGCATGTAAGTTCTTGTCTCTAGTTAGTTGAAATAAAATTCAGTTTCTTTGTTTCAATTCTCATTTTATTTGTGCTTAAGCATTTGCAGTGTTTAGCTTCTAGTCTGGTATACTTGTGGTGTTCCTGCCGTCAAGTGGAGTTCATTTTATTTGCCAAATCTGAAAATCCTGGTCATATGTTGTTGTCGATGAATAAGTTGAACTTCGGACATTGTATCACTTTGGTTAGTGATTAACACTTAGCTTTTTTTGCCCCTAGTATCGGGGGACAACATTTGCATCTTGAGGGTTGATCGCACTTATCGCACATCTTAAGCACATGTCCACGCTCTGGGGACTTAGGATAATTTGAGATCGATAACCCAGTTCGCACTCCGAAAATTTGAGAGTTATCGATGTTTGTAGCACGGTTCGCGCTCCGGGAACCTAGAATTGATGTTTATATTCCACTTCCCATTCTGGGAACTTGGAGTTAGTATTGACACTTCGGTTTGCACTCTGGGAACTTTGGCGTAGTATTTGTGCTCCAACCCGCACTGTGCGAATTTGGAGACAGCATGTATGTTTGGGTTTGTGCTCCGGGAACCTGTAGTTAATGTTTGTACTCCATTCACGCCCTGGGAAGCTGGAGTTGGCCGATAGATGGTCAGTCACACCTATTTGGGCTCTTTAGGAATTCGTTCACACTCCAGGAATGATGGATTTGATGTTTACACTCCAATTCGCACTCCGGGAATTTGGAGTCCGTTCACACTCCGGGAACGATTCATTGGATGTTTATACTCCAATTCACACTCTGTGAATTTGGAGTCCGTTCACACTCCGGGAACAATTTATTGAATATTTATACTCCAATTCACACCCAGGGAAGTTGGAGTCCGTTCGCACTTCGGGAACGAGTTATCGAATATTTATATTCCAATTCATACTCTGGGAAGTTGGAGTCCGTTCGCACTCCGGGAACGAGTTATTGAATATTTATACTCCAATTCACACTCTGGGAAGTTGGAGTTAGTGTTTACACTCTAGTCCGCGCTCCGGGGACTTAGAGTTATTTCAATGTTTATACTCCAGTTCGCACTCCGGGAATCTAGAGTCAGTGTGAGGATTGTAGTGTATCAAGCCTTTGAAATATTAACGTGGTGACATGCCCTCGAGCTTGGGCTTCACATAGTGAGTGACCGGTCGTATCACAGTCACTCCCTACTTGAATTAAATCCGACCGTATGATGGAACTTAGCTCTTCGTGCATTGTGATATTATGCGGCGTATTCGATAAATCACAGCACTGTCTTGAAGAGATAGCATTTTATTGCTGAAATAAGAAAATATGAGAAAGAGAGCTGCCTTATTACAAGTTCAAGTTTCAAAATGCGAAAATAAAATGCAAAGGAAATAACGGGCTAAAACAAATAAAGTGTGTCATGTATAGTAGCGACGGAGACTCTCGCTATTCTAGGTTCTCGGCAGAGTTAGACCGTCAACGGTCGATAACTTGAATGTGTCATCTCCGAGCTTTTGTGAAATCACATACAGTCCTTCCCAATTTGGCTTCATGTGAGAAGGAGCCGGATAAATTCTTTTGAGTACAAGGTCGCCAAGTTCGAAGGTCCGTGGTCGGACCTTGGCAGTGTACATTCGGGCGACTCGACTCCGATATGCGGCTACCCTTAGATCAGACTCTTTGCGCCTCTCATCGAGCAGATCCAGGGATTCGGCAAGTACTATAGCATTCGTTTTTGGATCTTAATATGTTACACGATGAGAATGAACTTCTATTTCGACCGGAATAACGGCTTCAGAGCCATAAGATAGAGAAAATGGAGTGTGTCCGGTTGCAGTTTTGTGAGTCGTCTAATAAGCCCATAAGGCCATAGGAAGTTCATCAACCCACTTGCCCCCGGCCTTTTCCAGTCGTTTCTTCAAAATAGATTTAATGACCTTATTAACGACTTTGACTTGGCCATTCGCTTGTGGGTGTGCAACTGCGGAGAATTTCTTATGGATATGAAATCGCAGACAGAAATTCTAGAATTCAGCGCTGTCAAATTGGGCTCCGTTATCGATGATAATAGTATGCGGGAGACCGAACCGACAGATGTTATTGCGTACTACAAAGTTGATAACTTTCTTCGTCGTGATTATTACAAGAGGTTCGGCTTTCGCCCATTTTGTGAAGTAATCGACTGCGACGATGGCATACTTCGCGCCATCTTTTGCCAAAGGCAATGTACCAATTATATCAATCCCCCATATTGCAAATAGCCATGGACTGACCATTTGGGTTATCTCGGTAAGAGAGGCTCTAGAAATCCGAGCGTGTTTTTGGCATTTATCACATTTTTTGGCAAAGTCCATGGCATCGCGATTTACGGTAGGCCAATAATATCCATATCGGAGTATTTTCTTGGCAAGTGCTTGTCACCCAGTGTGATTGCCACATTTTCCTTCGTGAACGTCGTGTAACACTCGTTTGATTTCGACGTGTGCGATACACCGGAGAAGAGGAATGGAATATCCCCTTTGATACATAACTCAATTCTGAATGACGAATCGCGAAGCTTTTCGAAGAATTTGTCTTCTCTCACTTCGACGCTCGGGTAGTATGCCATGCTCAATGTAATCTCGGTAGGGGGTCATCCACGATTCCTTCCTAGTAGTAGCCTCAAAGGTGCAACCAGTTGCCATCTGACCAATGCTCGGAGAAGATAGAGTTTCAACGGGAACGAGCCCCAACTGTTGAGCTTCGCCCGTACTTGCTAACTTTGCCAATGAGTTGGCCTTCTGATTATGCACCCGGGGAATGTAGAAAATGGCATAATAATCAAACTGATCGAGAACCTCCCGGACTCGAGTTAGGTAAGCAGCTAATCTTCGATCCTTAGCCTGATATTCTCCCCGGACCTGACATACGATTAGTTGGGAGTCACAGTAAACTTCCACCGCGGTAATTCTCAGATCGTGGGCCAGCTTTAGGCCAGCAAGTAGAGCTTCGTATTTGGCTTCATTATTGGTTGCATGGAACTCGAACCTTAAAGCATAACATATGGATCGGCCCTCGGGGGTTTCAAGTAATACCCCAGCACCCGAGCACCGATCGTTGGATGCACCGTCAGTATGTAGCTTCCAGATATACTCAGGAGATTTGCTGGTCTCGAGTAAGTCTTCAGGGACAGTGAACTCGGCTATAAAATCTGCTAGGACTTGACCGTGAATAGCTCTCCTTAGAGTGTAAGTAATATCGAATTGACTTAGTTCGATGTTCCATTTGAGTAATCTACCAGACGTCTCAGGCCGCGTGAGGACCTATCGTAACGGCTGATCGGTGTATATATTAATGGGATGAGCCTGAAAGTATGGATGGAGCATCCTCGAGGCAATGACTAGGCAGTAGGCTAATTTCTCCAGCTTCGGATAGTTTCTCTCAGCTCCGGTGAGTCGTTTGCTAACATAGTAGACCGATTTCTGCACTCGGTCTTCATCCCGAACAAGGGCGGCGCTGATCGCTTTTTTTGACACCGCCAAGTAAAGATACAACTGTTCGTGGTTGATCGACTTTGAAAGAATCGGCGGTGTGGAAAGATGTTGGACCAATGACTTGAATGCGTCTTCGCACTCCGAGGTCTATTCGAAGTTTCGCTTCCCTTTCCGGATCAAATCGAAGAATGGGATGCATTTATCAGTGGACTTTGAATGAACCTACTTAGTGCCGCCACCTTTCCTTTGAGACTCTGGACTTGCTTTATAGTTCTCGGGGTTTGTAAATTTATGATGGCCCAGATCTTTTCAAGGTTGGATTCTATTCCTCTGGCGTTGACGATGAACCCAAGGAATTTTCCAGATGCGACTCCAAAATGACACTTAAGCGGGTTGAGCTTCATCCCGTATCTTCGAAGGGTATTGAACATCGAATCCAAGTCTTTAACGTGATCAGTAGAGTATCATGATTTCACCAACATGTCGTCCACATAAACCTCCATTGTGATTCCGATCTGGTCAGCGAACATCCGGTTAACTAACCGTTGGTAAGTTGCTCCGGCGTTTTTCAATCCGAAGGGCATGATATTGTAGCAGTATAGTCCCAGATCGGTTACGAAGCTCGTATGCTCTTGGTCGGGCACATGCATGGGTATTTGGTTATAGCCAAAGTAAGCATCCATGAATGATAGCAATTCGTATCCGGCTGTTGAATCCACAAGTTGATCAATTCGGGGTAGCAAAAAGCTGTCTTTCGGAAAAGCTTTATTTAAGTCAGAATAATCTATACACGTCCTCCATTTTCCATTTAGTTTTCGAAACAAGTACAGGGTTGGATACCCATTCCGGGTATAAAGCGTCTCTAATGAACCCATTTGATTTCAATTTATCGACCTCTTCTTTCAGGGCGGCAGATCTCTCTGGATCTATACCGTGCGTTTTTTGCTTGACCGGGACAAATCGCGGGTCAATATTTAGGGTGTGGCTCGCAATGTCCGGCGAGATCCCACACATATCAAAATGCGTCCAAGCAAATACGTCCAGATTTGCATGGGTAAATTCGACCAATTCCCGTTGTGCTCGCAGGCTCAACAGAGACCCAGTTTTCAACATCTTTGAATCATCGTTATCACTGATCGGAACGTCAATTGTTAACTCAGCTGGGAAAGCCTGGCTTTCTCTAGATTCATCTTTATTCTCATTGTCTCTGGGGTCTAGATCATTCTGGAATTGGACTTGGTGCCCGGGCCGAGGCCCAGACGTTAATTGTCAATTATCGGTGAAACGGACGCAGAGAGATTCCTCTACGCCCTTTCCTTTTACTTTTCGCTGTGCCTCCCGCGGCTCCGCAACATAGCAAGCTCTCCCCGCAGCTTGATCTCCTTGTACAACCCCTATCCCACGATCAGTAAGGAACTTAAGGGTCAAAAACCATGGGGCAATAGCAGTCGTAAATTCAGCAAGGGCCGGTCGGCCCAAGAAAGCATTATACGGAGAAGGAATATCCAAGACAACAAATTGCAACATCCGAACTCTTTGGCATTCTCCCACTCCCAACTCCACCGGCAATTCAACCATTCCGGTTGGTATCGTCCCACTTCCGTTGAAGCCGTGGACTCGTGATTGACAAGGTTTTAAGTCCTTAGCTTCCATCTTCATTAAATCATATGCTCTTTTAAATAGCATGTTCATAGAACTCCCACCGTCTACCAAGATCCTCTTCATCCAAGCAGGACCAACTTAAGCGGATATAACCAGTGGGTCGATTATGGGGGCTTCGACTCTATCAGCATCTCGACTTCTAAACACGATGTCGTCGGTCAATGTCTTCTGTTGTTTAGCCGGAGCCACGTCTTCAGAATTGCTACAACACTCGTAGTCCACATGCCTGATCGAACTGGATACGACTCCATTTACCTCCAGCTTCTGTCTGCCGGATGGGATCCACCACTTATTGTATTGATAACCAACCTCCCGCCCGTACGAGCGGGTTCACCCTGCCTTTCCTGATTCCACGTACGATTTTGATTGGATGGGCCCGCCCCACCAGACTGCGGCGCCCGAACAAATTGATCCAACTTTCTCTCTGATCAACTTTTCAATGAGGTCTTGCAAATGCCTACACTCATTGGTGTTATGTCCATAACTTTCATGAAACCTAAAGAATTTTCCTGTTTGAATCTGCCTCTCCGGCGAAGGCTTCGGAGCAGGCTTCCTGTATTGCATAGTATTACAAGTCTGTAGGTATATGTTTTCCAGTGACGTGTTAAGTGGTGTATAACTGTCAAACATTACGGCCCTACGCCTCGGACCACGATTCCGATCTTGCTTCTTGCTCCGGTTATCACCGTTTCTCGGTTGTTGAGTCTGTTTATTTTGAATATTCAACTGGACTTTTCCAGATCTTTCGCCAGACTGTTTAACCGCAACATTACTCTGAATCCCTTCACTGCTGGGCCTTGCGTCCTCCTGCTTCCTAGACTGTTTCGCATCCTCTCGCCTCAAGAATTGAGTGGCTTTGGAATAGAAACGGTCCAACGATGCCGGAGGCTTTCCAGCCAACCAATTTCCAAAGAAGAATCAGGGTCGATTCCTTTAGTCAAAGCCATTAAGATAGAGTAATCATTGGGGTTGGATATCTCTGCGCATGCAGCATTGAACCTCTCCAAATATCGTCTAAGTGTCTCTCCGGGAGCTTGAGTAACACTTGATAAGGTATTAACATCTTTAGGTCTGGCAATATGCATACGAAACTGCTCAACAAATTTGGTAGCTAACTGATCAAATGAAGAAATAGATCGCGATGGTAGTCGTGTAAACCACATCGTCGTAATTCCCCTTAAGGAAATGGGAAAACTACGGCATTTTACTACGTCATCAGCTCTCGCAGCAGTCATCGACCATTCGTATTTCAAAATATGTTGATTTGGGTCGGAATTCCCTTCTTACATGGGCAGGGCCGGCATCCTGAATCGCCGAGGAGGTTCAACATATAATATATCATCGGTGAACCGAGTATGACTTCGGGAGATTTCCCAATCGTCATTTGTTAAGCCCTGACTCTCGCGAATCATTTGGCGTACCACGGCTGAGAGGTCTGGCGTTGCTACATTTTGAGGGTGGTGAGCTAAAGTGTGGTCGGGTTCCACAGTGCGAGATGGGATCGGGCGCTGTCGATGATCAATATGTCGCCTCCTTGGCACGATGTCTTCCGAGACATATGGTTCTGGTTCTCGTTCCTGTTGGTGGTAATCCTGGTTGGAGTGATTTCGGGTATCAACTCCTATGTCAACCGCAGTGGTGGCGGCATGGTTCTCCGCGGTATGTTGCAGAACAGCGCCTCCTCGGGATGAGGCCCTGTATGAAAACTAGCGGGTGGGCCGACTCTTATCTGTCCCACGGTCAGTGCTGGCTGGTGGTCAACGGCCTGTGCATAATTTCCCTCTATCCTGCGACGTGTGGATCTATGATTGTAGTCGGATGAAGCAGAACTCTCCATGGAGGAACGAGATGCATGATCACTCCTGGATCTTCTACACCCTTGGCAATCTATTTGGTTGGCTAACTCAGTGTTAACGCGCAACTGCTCGGCTAGCTGTTGTCGACATTGAGTTAATTCTTGGAGCAACGTCTGGAACTCTTGCTTGGTAACCGGACCCGATGGGTCGGAATGCCCGGTATCATCTTGGTTAGGTGGAGGTAGTTGCGCGGGATTTTGTCTATCCCGACCTTCTTGACTAGCGGCGGATGCGGTTTTTGTGCTAACCATTTTAGATAGTGAACTCCTTCCCTAGACTTTGGCAAATCTGAATAGAACGGAAGGAATTTGAACTTGAAATCTGGATCTCTCCCTTAGATTTATGCAATCCGGTATCGGTGACAAATCCAAGGAGCAGGAGAAAAACTGGGTTTTCTCAGTGAAAGCACCAAAGTGTTTGTACCAAAATTGGGCACAACACTCTTCGGAAGTCTTTTGAAGAGATAATAAATGAAGAATATGAATTGAAAATGAGGATTATCTAACAAAACCTCTAAATAACAGTAAAATAAAGACAAAGGCAAGCGATTTATAGTGGTTCGGCACGTTGCCTACGTCCACTGTGAAGTTTTGGCAATTTTATTGATTCTCTTTCAACGTTTACAAGCGATTACAGCAAAAAACAGCGAGTTACAACTAAAAATTCGAACTCAGCAGCAAGTATATGATGTAGGATGATAAAGATCTCGATCCGGCAGAATCTGGGCGCTTGAGAGTCGAATGATCCTTCTTCTATTGGCTCTGGGGCTCTATTTATAGGCGTAGGATTCTGATATTTCGCTGAAAACCCGGGCATCCACTTCTGGCACGTGAGCGGGCCCACGCGCCCGGCCTCAGGAAATTTGGGCCCACTTTGGCATCGATTCGAACTCCATTCGAATCGATCAAGAATTCATCCAATCGAGGTGAAATTTGGTGTGGACATTTTTCGACATGAATGCAAGCTTCTGTGAAAATTTCGGGGCATTTGGATCAGTGGATTGTGAGATATGATGGATTCGAGATGGAATCCATTGCGTGGATGTTTGGTTCGAAACCATCCATTCGAATCAATGGTTTCGAATCGATGGTGGCACGCGCCTTCGTGGTGACATGGAGCGCAAACTTCGAACCAATCCGGTCTTCACTCCGAGTTGATGCTTCGACTCCATGTATCTCAGCGCATTCGAACCGATGGATGACACGTCATCGCGGCTAGTTGACCCAGTGGATTCGAACGATGCTTCACAGATGGGTTCGAACAAGGCTCCAATAATGGGTTCGAACAACTGATGCTTGGGGGATTCGAACAAGGATTTTTTGATGGGTACGAGCTTTGCAACCTCTCCATGGACACAAGGCCCACCGACACGAACTAGATGTGTTCAAAGTTGATGGAGTCGAACCGAGGCACTCCAATGGGTTCGAGGTCCATCGATTCGAAGGTGATCGGTTCGAATGGTGTTTAGTGACGGGTTCGAAGACACCTACCATGATGGATTCGAAACCAGTATTTTTTGCCTTCAAGTTGAAACGATCATAACTTGAGCGTATGAACTCGGATTGACTCAAAATATGAGATAACGACTTCTATGATCTTTCTTGTCTTGTCCTATCAATTGTAGCTCAACCTGGGCTCGGAAAAAATTCAGTGACATCCATAGCGAAATGATGACCAATCTTTGAGATGAACTGTTCTCCGTCTTTGATCGATCTTTTGGTATCGCGGCTTTGCCAAAAAGAGGGATAACAGTTAGAGTTTGGGATAAGAAAAGATATTAGCATCTAAATCAAGGATAGATATAAATCTCTGGTGAATCGATGCTAATTTTAGAGGAGCTTTCCCCTTTTTCCAATTCAATTTGAAAATGGCGTGACCGCCGACTCACTAAAAAGATTCGAAGTGGAGTTATGGAATACTCCAGAGTTAAAAGAAGATGAATAGTGAGGGATACGAATGGATTTTGGAACCGTAGGGAATGTTGCAAAATTAAAAGGAATCTAGTCAAAAAGGAAGAGATTCAAACTCGAATGAAAGAGATTCTGTAAATACATTCACTCCATATGCTGAGTTTTGCCTAGAGCTACCAAAGCTCTGATACCAACTATAACAACCAGGTATTTTCAACCATTCACATCCATTATAAGTGTTTAGGTAGACACTCATGCCGGAATTGAATTGCTCAAAATACCGCGTTGTAAATAAAAATTTGGCAAACCTTAGAATATACAGTAAATGAAAATTACAGATCACAGACATAGAGTAATAATAATGTAGTGGAAGTAAAAGAGATAGTAGTTCATGAAGCTACTATATAAATATATCAGAGTTACATAAGATACAAAAGAAGAAATAAAGTACAACAGAAGTTTAAATATGATAACCAAGTACAAGCTCAATAGAACAACTGAAATGAAGAGATGAAACTTGACAAGTAGATAATCTCCAGCGATTCCAATCTCCAGAAAGTGGAAATCCAAATCTGTGAATAACTCAGGCTGACTCAATCGTAAATAAAAATACAAACACTCGAGTCAGGATATATATACTTATACCATGTAAACCAACTCAAGTGAACTGTAGCAAAGATACAAGTAACTTAGATGATGCTTGGGACGCCCATCCTCTAAGGATCCGTTAAACTATTTACTATGTAGTAATATACATTATATATAGTAGTGTCTAATCAGTAAAGTATAATCATATATAAAGTAGCGTTAAGGGGATGGTGAACCTTAACGCGGTCGGATCTTTAAAACCAAAATCGTAATGGGTTCGATATAAGGATATGACACGGCACGCGAGGCAATTCCAGGGTGGATACACCGTTTGCACTCCCGGACCGGTGGTGACGGCAAGCCAGTGGCTTCCACCCACCTCGAACAATACCACCGAATCCAAGTGGCGCCACATATCAAATCACAAATGTAATAGAATGTTTTTCGATCGAGCATGCTCGATGAAAGGGTGCGACCCTTTGTGTAGTCCGGTATAGCTCCTGTTTTAGTCATTTATGCCAACTCACGGGAGTTGGGTCCACGTAATATACCTCAAGAACGTCGCCACCATCCTACTTCATTCTAGAATCTCCACCGCGTACACAGTTGTTAAAGTGGTTTTCGTTATTGGCCGGCTATAAGACAATATCCGATCCCGTTCTCTTTAACAACCAATGGTTATTATAACCCGTAGTTATAACTTTAAAAAATTATATTTTATTCTTCAAAATAAAATATCATTTCAACCCAAATATTTACCAAAATAAAGATTAAATTATTTCCAAACCATTTCAATATATCATCGTACCATATCTTTCGATTCAAATATTTATCAAAATAAATATCAAGTCATTTCTAACCATTTCAATATATTAAATTATCATATCCTTTCAAAACTTCCTTTCAGATCATTTTAATATATCAAAATATCATAACCTTTCAAAACTTCGTTCAAAATATCTTATCTTTCAGCACTTCCTTTCAAATTATTTTAATATCAAAATGTCATATCTTTCAGAACTCCATTTCAAATCATTTTAATATATCAAAATACCATATCTTTTCAAAACCACATTTCAATCATTTAATATATCGAAATATCATCTCTTTTCAAAACCACATTCATTTCAAATCGTTAATCATTTTATTTAATTTAAAATACCATTTCAATTCACATTTCAAAGCAGTTTATATCCAAAAAAAATCATTTTTAATCATTAAAATGAAGTTATTATGTTTAATAATTAAATTTTCAAAATTTTCAACTTCCAAAGTTCATTTATTCACTTAAGTTTATCAAAACAGTGAAAATTCACTTTTCGTGGCATTTAGAAAAAGCTACGGAAAGATACATTCAAAACAGTTCAATTTAGAAAAAGACAACATTTTAAAATGTTGTAATAGGGTTTACTTAAATTTCAAATAAACTTAGTTAAATTCAAAAATTATAGCACTTACAAAAATTTCTATAATAGCTTATAATTCAATTTAGCTTTTTAGTTCATTATCATCAACTACAACATTTACAAATGCTGTAATATCATTTGCATTGTAATTAACAGCATTTCAGAAAACGCAGTCAATTAACTTCAAATATTCAATATAATTTCTCAACCAATTATATTTTTTTATTTAAAACATTTTTAACTCATAAAATCATACATTTTCACATTTATAAACATCATTTAATTTTCCTCAAGTTCATGATTTTACAAAGTTAAATTCCCATTCAAAAATCAAGGTTTAATAATAATTCACTTATTAAATTGCAATGTTCAAATTTAAATTCCTTGCTTTAAATTTAAACTTAACACTTAAGTTCAAATTCTCAAATATAACTTAGTTTTATTTTTATTTACTTAACTAAAAGTTCACTTTTAAGTCAATTTCATAAATTTCCAATTTTAGTTATATTTCAAAATTTCAACTTAAAGTATTCATTCACTTCACATTTCAACTTTATTAAAAATCATTAATATGATATAAAATCACTTTGAATTCGTTTAAATTCAAAATATCATAAATTTATCATATTTCATGTTCAATTTAATTTCCAATTATAATTAAATCAAATTTTCCAAAATAACTTACGTTCAAAATTTTCTAACTTTTCATTAATTCATTTTACTTAGAATTATTCAGAAAATCAATAATATTTTACAAAAATCCTTTTTAATTAGATTTAAACCAAAATATTTTAATATTTACATTTCTAAAAAAATTTAAAAATTTTTTAGAAAACATATATTAACTACGGGTCTGTATATAATTTTCTACACTAGGAAGAGTGATACGGGTAATATATCATTTCAACCCGTAATTTACAAAGAAAATCCGGGTTTTATCATTTCAAACCCGCAGTCCCAAGTAAATGAAATAAATTGAAAATCATTTAGGCCTATCATTTCAGCGCATAACAATTTTCCCTTACTCTAAAGTCCGTTCGGGTATGTATCATTTCAACCCATAGTGATTTCTAATTTACAGGGAACTTGCAGTGTGATAAATTGATAAAATATACAGAATAGCATGAAATAACAGTAACATATGATATAACAGGTGTAATAACAAGTGTGAACATCATACGATAATAATATAAGCAGTTATAACATGTTAATATAGTTCTACAGATTCACAGGGTGTCAATTTACTACTTATATACGTACATAATGTCTGGTGAGAAATACTCACTTTTTTTTTGCTGGAGATATCAATTAGAATGATACAACGGATCTAGAAGGCACGACCTTTGATTTGAGTGGAGAGAAATATCCAAGATATCATCTTGTAAACAACCCCAAAACAAGACAATATAACTTATGAATATTCAACCAAAATATATTGAAATAAATTGAAATTGAAAGGCAACAAAGACAAGATAACTTGACCTTGCTACAACCATTCAAAAGCCCGACTAAGGGGTTCATTTTCTCAGCCATGATGATGATATGAGTGTGGGAGAGACAAGGCTAATAGCCTTGCAAACATTCAAACAAAACAAACAAATAACATAAGTTTTCAGACCCAAATTCAATAAAACAATGTTAGAATTAAATGCATAAAACAAAGACAAAGTTTTTGCACTTGCTTTCTGCCGCCTATGCTTCAGCTATAGATCTGAAATACATGTCTAAGGAGTGGGTTAGGATCAGATCTTGGGCTCATATGGGTCGGCCACAGCTTGGAAGTAATGGTGCAAAGGTGGATGGACATAGGTGCAACAAAACAACAACTACAAGGCAAATTCATCACTTCTATGCTATAAATGGGTTCGGCCATAGGATCTAGGGGCATGGCCAGTGGGTCTAGGTGGTGGTGGGTGATGTGGCAGAGGTTGGAGGTCAGGTCAGAGGTGGTGGTGGTGGTGGAAGTGGCGGAAAAAGGTGGATGAAGGCGATGGTACCAAAACTAGGTCAGCTTGAGTGCATAGGTGATGGATTTGTGGATTTTGGTGGTGGTGTTTGCCTTGGGGTTGCTTGGCCTGCCATGGTGGTGATCTAGGGTGGATGATGATCAGAGAATAAAGTGGTGGAGGTTGGCCTAGATCTGGTTGTGGAGGAGTGGAGCCATGAAGTTGAGAACAAGTTGCAAAATCATATAGAAAAACTAGAAAACAAGAGAAGAGAAGAAGATTTTACCAATTTTTTGCAAGATGGAGGCCATGTTTTTTTTTTTTTGGGTTGAGAAGCTTTGAAAATACGTGAAAAAGATGAGAGAATGCAGCTGAAAAGAATAGAGAAAGGTACGGCCAAAATAAATGGTGTATTGATTGAAAAAGAAACGGTAAAAGAAACGGTGAAACGACTTTACATTTCTTAGCTTTTAAAACCTTCCATACTTCCTTTTCTTTTAAATCAAGTAAAACAAAATAACTTCAGCAAGTACATATAAAACCGAAAACAAAGTGTAAAAAATAAAAATATAGAATTAAATTTAAAGAAAATAAAAAAAGAATTAAGGAAATTGCTTAAAAATTGAAAACAGGGTTCAAAAATTACAATTAAAACATCAATGGCTTTGGAAAAATATCTAATTCATTTTAAAAATATTTTAAAGCAAAATTTTGAAATAAAATAATTTATTTTTATAATTAAATTGGAGAAAAATAGAAAAGAACTAAAGAAATATTTAAAAATTGAAAATAGGGCATGGAAATAAGAAGAAAAATACTACTAGCTCTAGAAAAATTCCTACCTCACTTCAAAAATATTAGAAGACAAAAACATGCATAAAATAACATATCAATACATATTACAATAAAATATGACAAAGAAAAATAAAATTTATACTACTTAAAGTAATAAAATTGCAGAATAAACAAATTGCACTCAATATTGAAATATACATAACTTTCACAATTTAAATCCGTTTCCAACGAAACAAAAAGCGGTGTTCTTAAAATTTTATGTACTTTCATAATAATCGATAAAATTTAAATTTTCAAATTTTAAAAATTTAAATTAAAAGTCAAAGTTTGACTGTTTGACCAAAAATTCACTTTTTGGAAAATATTCATTTTATTCATGCTTTGGAATGATAATTCATATCAAAACTGAAGTTTATCATGCAAAATATATAAAATATGTTTTTAAATCAAAAATTCAATTAAAATAATTAAAATATACAAAAAATCACAAAATACAGGGTTGTTACAGAGTAATACAATAATGCGCAACGGAATAAATAAATAGTGGTTCATGAAGCTACTAAACAAATATCAGAGTTAGAAATAGAATAAAACATAATATCTCAAATACAGTGAAGTCTTCAATATGAACAGATGACTTCTCTGAACCAATCAACTGGAAAAGCTGAAAGCTGAATCGATAGTTGGATCTCCAATGAAGCTCCAAACACCGCAGGTGAGTCTCAAATGTTGTATCACTCAGTATTATCCGAGCGTAAAGCAAAGACACAAAACACTCGAGTTAGGATTAACGTTCTTATATCAATAAATCCAACTCAAGTGAAATATCTACTAAAATACAAGCAATTTAAAGGATGTTTGGGATAACCATCCTCTAAGAGTCCATGGAACTATCTACAAGGCAGAAATATACACTATAACACCTAGGTCATTTAAAATTAATTTATACTTCACAACAAAATACCATTTCATTCAAATATATATATTTCCAAAATATATATAAATATTTTATAAAGTAGAATATTTGTAATTTGCTCAAACTTAGCAAATCACTTCAAAATGAACCCGACTTCCATATTCAAATTAATTTTAATCTCAATTTATCAATTTCCATTCAATTCAGTTTCTGACCAAACAAATTTAAATTATATATATTTCAAATACAGACCTAAATCACAAATTAACCATTTAAATTCTATTTTATTTCAAAGCTTTAATATTCAACATTCCAATGTTCAATTTAACAGTTTCATATAGATCTCGATTTAAGCTTATTATTTAGTGTTGAAATGTTCACTTAATAAATTCAATATTTATTAAATAACCTAAATTTACCTTTAAACTAAATATTCCTTTCGATTTGTTTAAACTTGAAACGTCCATTTAATCATTCAAATCAAAGTCAAGTTATAAATAAAATCTTAAATTTCAAATTCTATAGTTCAAATCAATCCAATTAAGTAGAATTCTTAACTAAATACCATTTCAAATAAATTCAACTTTCTCTTCTCAACCTTAACTTATTCAAATATTACAACAATAAATTTTTGAAATATAAATTTAAATAAAAACTTAAACATATCATATGGATTGATTCAATCTTAATAATATTATTATTAAATTTATATATAAAATTTCCATTTATATATAATATTTTAAGACCCAATATTTATTAAAAACCATATATTTCCTTTTAAACTATAGAAATTATTTTCAAACAATTATATATAAATGTGGACCAACGGTGTCTGTATATAATTTCCTACACTATGGTCAAGGGATACAGATATTTATCATTTCAATCCGTACGGATAGATATCACTTCGACCTACAATCCCAAATTCAATTTAATTGAAAATTGCTTGGGTTTATCATTTCAACCCATAACGAAATTCTCCTCTAAAGTCTGTTTGGATATGTATCATTTCAACCCATAATGAATTCTATATTGCAGGGAACTTGCAGGGTTATAACAGATATGATAATAATATAACAGGCATATATTATCAATAACAATATAATATAAACTACAGGATATGGTGTCATATCCAATAGGTGAACAGTTATATATAGTAGCGTATAACAATTTAGAATTAATAACAGCAACATATTTCAATCGTCGTTTCAATTGAAATCAAATTTAATAAATAAAAGAACGTTAATCATGGGTGATTGCTTACCTTTCAAGGCTAGGGATGATTTGACGATCAAATGAGCTATGAATCTAGTCACGAATTTCAAAGCAAAGCTAGATTGGCACGATTTCAACGGATAAGCTGATAATGCGAATAGTCGAAAGCAAATCGAAAACCAGATTAACGAAGGTAGATGGTATAATTGAACATATATATACCATATACAAATCATATACAACTTATAGTTTAAAATAACACATAACTTCCAAATCTATATATACACCCATAACTATATAGATTCAATATTTTATTTAAACTTCTATAAAATAAAGTCCTATACATATCAATTTTGTATATAGAATGACCTATATAAATATATCGAATGTACACTTACACTTATATCATTTAAAAATAAATATTTACAATTTATTAATATATATATATATAACCTAACGGTAATTGGGAAATTAAAATCTATACATAACATATGCATATAACTACAATAGATATGAACTAACATAAAATGATGGACTATATTGCATATCTTAAAATATATATATAACATAGGGTAACTTACTTATATAACTTAATCTGTGTACTCAAGTATTACCGCAACCTCTATATAGAACTAGCGAAACAAATACATACTGTCCAACTTATATGCAGACTCAAATACATGCAGACTGTAAATTATTGTTTGGAAAGCTATATGAATATACCTCAAATTCAAAACATATATATGTTTGATAATTAAAATCAATGCTAACATGTATACACATTTGATTATTTATGTATTATATTAAATATAAAGTAATGCTCGAAAATAAATATAAGTACGGGTTGTAATATGAACGAGTATAGAGATGATTTTGAACATATGTATAAGCTTTATAACATAATTTTTTTTTTCTTTTTTTTCACTTAAACATACGTGAACCAACAATATGCACAATGCATTAAAAATCAATACTTAAATAAGCTTAACAAGATATCCTATCTCTCACGCAACAGAAAAAAACTTACACATTTTCGAACAACGTTTATATACTATATTCACGTAAAAAGCAGCAGATCGACAAAACTAACTATATGTGTATTTAAAAAGTACACAAACATAAGCATGTTATAGTATGCACACAAAGACACACGTAACCTCATTTATAACTTATTATAACATATAACTTAAACAATCACAGAAAGATAACTAACCTATAACTAACAGTACAAAGAATTTTTAAGACATATTATATAACTTGTAATATATATATATATATATAAGCATACGAAGGCTATAATATAATATATTTTATATTTGAAATCTTGTAAAACATATATAAATAGGGGTTTCTATCAATCAAATATAACTACATACCATCAATAGAATTTGCGAGAGAAGGTGATGCGGTGGCTTGCGTGCAACTGCGAATGAAGCGGGGAAAAGGCGGCTGAAATTTGAAGAGGAACAGTGTTTTCTTTTCTTTTCAAAAGTGGGAGGAGAAAAAATGAACCGTTCCAGAAAACACGCATGAGGTATGCTTTATATATGTTTATAATATAATTTCAATAGTGTGAATTAGGCAGAGAAACGGACCAGAGAATAATAAATTGAAATTTATGGAGACGTAATAGCTGACTATCAAATATTTACCTTTTGGTGGAATAGTTTTCTTTAAAAAAAAGTGGTGAAGGAAGGATTTCATTCTAGGCAAAAGAAAGGAGAAGGATGGTGTAATATATATTAAAGAATTTCCATGTAACGTAAGCAATGAAAAAGGAAAGGCAGAGCAGAACGCATCCAAATATCTATGAAATAAAAGGAATAGTAACGGTCATCTGTAGATTTTGGTTCCTTATTCAAGCAAATAAATAATGTGGTCCAGCTGTAACGTTTCAAGTTTTGAAACGAAGGAAACAGAAATGGGATAGGTTGCAAAGGAAAGCCATATATAAATGGAATAAAACGTTAACCATGAAACGTGCCACATTCAATGGAAACAAACTGAAATGATAACGTCAAGCACGGGAATTGAGGACAAATAAATAGAAAGCATGAGAAACGTAAAAACGTTTGAAGTGGAATAAAGAGGAAAGGAACAAACCCTAAATGAAATAGCAACGGATAGAAAATTAAAGAGCTACAACACGAATACTTGGAGTAATAAAGGTAAGGTATTGATTCGTTTGTAACTGATGTGAAATTTGAATGGACAGGAAAGAAATAAAATAAAGTGGAACGTACAAATATTATACACTACCTCAAAAGAAAAGTACAGAATGAAAATGGACGGAAATGAACCATTGAATAATAAACTAGAATGATGGATTGGTGACCGCTGTCCATTGATTTAAATGCAATTGAAATATGAGCGGTTGCCCAATCAATGGAAAAAACCATACACAAATAAATGAATCTGGAAATAATGAAGATGAAGGGGGAAAGAAATAAACTAGTTTTCTGGGTGATGAAGTTATAAAAGGAACCGTGATGTGCACAATAATTAAAACGAAAATGTACACAAATGAATGAAATTGTAAAAGTCTACCATTGGTTCAGTTGACAAATATTAAAGAAATTGATTGATGCGCGTTTAAATTTTGAACCGCAAAAGAAATCAAACGGTAACGGATCCAGTACCGATATAGTTACCGGTTTCGTGGATTCCGCTGTACCGAACTTCAAAACATAGAAATAAATATATCGTTGAGATCAACGCGATGAGACGATCAAAACGTCATACATATATCAATGATACGATTGAATTATAAAAAGTCGAGGAAGAAAAACGAAGAAAAATAAGATCGACGGAGCTAAAGAAGTCCGAATTTCGAAAAACGAAAAAGTGACATCTCAGTCAGAAGATTATATAGAATTTATTTTATTATCAACAATTATTAACTAACTTGAATTTAATAGAATTTCACAATGAAATAAACTTTCATAATATAAATAGAAAATTTACCATCCACTAAAATAAAATGGACGTATTTCAAATATTAAAATTTTATTTTAAAATGTTATTGTTTAACGTTTCTCAAAAATCAAATTAAATACGTTGTAAAATTTATTAAAATCTACGTGTCGTTATGATGCAGCGGAAATAATACGATGACGACGAAATGAAGATTTCGTGTCAAACTAATCGAAGAATGATTAGATGAAGTAATATGAATCGATGGATTGAAAGATACCGAATGCCAAAATTCGTTGATCTTCGAAAGATACCGAATTCTAGCTATCTTCGACATGTTGATCGTGCACGATACCTTGAAAGAAGATCTACAATTCTTCAAACGTTGATCAAGCGCATTTGATACCGCGAATTGGCTTCAACAATCGTTGATTCGAGCGCACTCGAATAGCGAAAGTGGAAATAGGAGATCATACTCATCTACCAATTTCAAAAGAGGCACAAAGCACTCAAACAAAGTTTCATTCAAAAATCAACAACCACAAATGACCACACCTCCCCTTTTTATAGGGTTATAACTCCCCCTGACCAACCGACCTAACTTAGGTCGTTAACGACCTAGCACATCACACACACGAACTATTAGTAAACGACGTAACACTGCACGAGTTACAACACACGTGACTCAACAAACACAACATTACATTACAACAACTCCACTATGTACAATATCCATGCGACCTATTATATACAACTCACACGAGCTACCAAATACAACACATAAACGACATAAAGATCACATGACATAACCACTAGCGACCTATGAAACCATTCCAGCAGCGACTTAAGGAGACCGACGACTTAAAATACACGGCATGTACGCGACTTAAGTCCTACGCGACCTAAGCTCCATGTGGCCTATGTGAAAGTATGCGGCATTAGGTCGTTACCTCGTTCGAGCGACCTAAAGTAGTGGCTTCTTCCTTAGGCCGTATCCCACTAGGTCGCAAACCATCCAAATCCAGCGTAGCTTGTACTTGCAAGCGATATTCACTAGGTCGTAACTCCTTAACTCGTGGCTCGTTAGGTCTTGAACGAACTAAGGCGAGTAATTGTGTTGATTCATCATTAGGCTGGGATGCATCATCCTCCTCTGGTTTGGAAAAATTCGTCCTCGAATTTAAAAGTCCTTCCCCATTGGTCAGTTCATCTCCATAATAAGGTATAAGAAGTTTAATATTAAACACGTCAGAAGTGTACACATCCTCTGGCAGCTTCAACCTATAAGCGTTTTCATCGATCCATTTCACTATCTTTACAGGACCAATCTTTCATGCTTTATGTTTATTGTACGCTCCCATAGGAAAACGATCCTTCGTTAGTACAACATATATTAAATCTCCTTCAATAAATTCAACACTTCTTCGCTTCAGATCCGCTGATCGTTTATACTTCTCGTTCGTCTTCTCCGATCGTTCCTGAACGATTCTATGGCATTCTGTCATCCCGTCAACAAAATCAGCAGTCCGCTTAACTATCCCCTTCGGTTGTGGCAGTGTCACCAAATCCATCGCCCCCTTTGGTAAGCTTGAATATAAAATCTGAAATGGACTGAACCCCGTACTACGATTGATAGCATGATTATGAGCAAACTCTGCTTGACATAACTTCACATCCCAACTCTTCAGATTGTCCTTTACAAGACACCGCAACAAATTTCCCAACGATCTGCTCACAACCTCAGTTTGTCCATCAGTTCGCGGATGATAAGCACTACTGAAATTCAGCTTCGTTCCCACTATCTTCCACAAACTTAGCCAAAAATGACTCAGAAATCTGGTATCCTTGTCTGAAACTATAGATTCTGGTAAACCATGCAAGCGACAGATCTCTCTAAAGAACAACTGTGCCACATGGATTGCATCTGCCGTCTTCTTACAAGCAACAAAATGTACCACCTTCGAGAAACGGTCCACCACAACATATATAGAGTCATTTCCTCGCTGTGTCCTCGGCAAGCCCTACACGAAATCCATGCTTACTCCTACCCACGGTTTTGTAGGAACAGGTAAAGGCATATACAATCCCGCATTTGTAGTTGTCCCTTTCGAAACTTGACAAACATGACATCTACGCACAAACTTTTCAACTTCCCGCTTCATCGAGGGCCAGTAGTAAGACTGAGAAATCAACTGTAATGTGCGATCCCATCCAACATGTCCTTATTCATGCAACTCTTTTACAATTTTCAGTCTCAAACTGCAATCTGGTATGCATAATCGATTACCTTTTAATAAGAATCCATCCACCAATACAAACTCATTAGTACTCCAATCCTTGACTTTCTCAACAATCTTCGTAAAATAAGGATCTTCTTTAAACAACTCTGGCAATAATTCAAATCCTGTCACTTGAACCTTCATTGTTGTCAACAAGTGATTTCTCCTGCTCAAAGCATCAGCTACACGATTCGTCACCCCAGATTTGTGCTTCACAACAAAAGTAAATTGCTATAGATACGCGACCCATGAAGCGTGTCTAGATGAAATCTCGTCCTGCCCTTGTAAATGCTTCAAAGCTTCGTGGTCCGTATAAAGAAAAAACTCCTCATGAAACAGATAATGTCTCCAGTGCTTCACAGTTTGAACAATTACATAAAATTCCACGTCATAAGTGCTATATCTCAACTTGGCTCCAGACAACTTCTCACTGAAATAAGCAACTGGTCTTCCCTTATGACTCAATACTCCAACAATCCCAACTTCGAAGCATCAGTATGTAACTCAAACAACAACCGAAAGTCTGACAATACTAGAATTGGTGATGACGTCAAAAGTGTCTTAATCTTTTCAAAAGCTAACTCTGCTTCCTCTGTCCACACGAACTTCTTTCCTTTCATGCAATCGGTCACAGGTGCCATCACACTGCTAAAATGTGGAATGAATCTTCGATAAAAAGAAACCAACCCATGAAAGCTTCTCACTTCAGTAATTGTCTTGGGTTGTGGCCAACTCCTGACAGCTTCCACTTTCCTTTCATCCACTTAAATACCCTCCTTTGACAGAAAATATCCCAGAAACAAAACACTGTGCGTCATGAACAAAAACTTCTTCGCTGCTGCATAGAATTGCTCCTGTCGTAGAATAAACAACACTTCTCGTAAATGATGGATATGCTCTATCATACTTCCACTATAGATCAAGATATCGTAAAAGCAAACTACTACGAACTTCCCAATAAAGGGTCTGAAAATCTGGTTCATCACTCTTAGAGAAGTACTAGGAGCATTTGATAAGCCAAACGGCATAACCAGTAATTCGTATAGACCTTCCCTAGTTTTAAAAGCAGTCTTCCACTCATCACCCAGTCTATTACGAATCTGATGGTATCCACTCTTCAAGTCAATCTTTGAGAACACAACAGTACACTCAACTGATCAATCAAATCGTCGAACCTCGGCATAGGAAACCTGTATCTCAAAGTGATCTTGTTTAGAGCCCGGCTACCTATACACATCCGCCAAGTCCCATCCTTCTTCGGTACCAATAAGGCTAGCACTACACAAGGACTCAAGCTCTCCTGAACACGTCCTTGTTCTAACAACTCCTCCACTTGCCTTCTCAGTTCTTCATGCTCCTTAAGGCTCATCCTGTAGTGTGGTCGATGCGGCAATACGACTCCCGAAACAAGATCTATTTGATGTTGTATGTCCCGCAATGGTGGTAACTCCTTTGGCATATCTTCTGGAAATACATCTTCAAATTCTTCCAACACCGGCTTTACTTCTTCATGAATTTCAACAGATTCAGTAGCTTCATGTCCAATCAACAAGAACACCTCTGGACTCTCCTCTACTTCTATGACAAATTCCTTCAAAGTCAACAAAGTCTTCAGTTCCTCAATCTCTCTGACTTGTTCTCTCCTTGTTGTCTCTTCTTCGGAACTAAAATGTTCTTAACACCTTCAAACATAAAGCTGTAGCTATTGGTTCGACCATCATGCTGCACTGCTCGATCATACTGCCATGTTCTTCCCAAAAGCAAGTGACAAACATCCATCTCCACCACATCACACAAGATCTCGTCTTTATACTTCTTCCTAATAGAAAATGGAACATGAACTCGCCTATCCACCTTCACCTCTCCTCCTTTCCTTAACCCCGCTAACTTGTATGGATTTGGATGCTTCTCCGTCTTCAACTTTCTCACAGCTTCGGTAGAAATGATATTGTCACAACTTCCCGCGTCAATCACAAATTAACAAACCTTTCCCAATATAGTGCATGTCGACTGAAAGATATTACTCCTCAACCAACTAGCCTCTTCTTCCTGCTTCGGTGTCAAGCATAATCTCCTCATCATTAAGTTATATCCTTCATCTCCTGACGCGATATCCTGTTCATTCTCTTCAACTGGACTAAAATAACCTTCACCAACATCCTCACCCTCCATTTCAGCAATCATTGTTCGCTTCTTCGGTTTCGGACATTCATTACTCTTGTGACCCATTTCCTGGCAATTATAACATTTGAAACTGTTGTTGACCTTTGCCTTTGCAACCTCATTCACAACTGGTTTACTGACAGCTTTAGAAACATTGGAACTTCCACTAGCACCTTTATTCTGAATATTGGAACTTGAAAACACACCACCTCCTCGTCATCCCTACTTCTCCTAAGCCAACACTTTCTGGTGCGCTTCAGCTACAGATCTAGGATCAAACATATTCACCATATCTTGTATCTGGATCCTCAATCCCCTAACAAACCTAGTAGTCAATTGTTCCTCTGTCTCCATAATATCATTTCTAGCAATCAGTTGATAAAATTCATCAGCATAATCATTAACAGTCTTCGTTCCTTGCCTCAGATTCTACAACCTCTGATACATGAGTGATTGATAATTGTAAGGCAAGAATGTAGCCTTCATCAGTTTCTTCATCTTTTAACATGACTCAATCTTTGATTTCCCCATTCTCTCCCGTGTAAGTTTAGTTTGTTGCCACCATGCTAAAGCTCTCCCTCTCAACCTTGTAGCAACTAATTTAACTCATCTATGCTCAGGAACTTCTTTGAAGTCAAAAATTTCCCCAACATTAGACAACCAGTCCAAAAATTCTTCTGCTACCATTCCACCCTTGAATTCAGGAATTTCCATCTTCATACCCGACTCCCATCGTCGGTCATCCTCAACATCCCTATATGAGTTTCGAACTTGGTCTCGATCTGGATAATGAAAGCTAGCTCTATCACCCTCTTCATCAAAATCAAATGTACGTCTATATCGATCTCGACCATCAATATCCCTTCAATCACGTATGTCTCTCCTACTATGTCTCTCTTCATCTCGATATGGCTCATCTTCAAACTCACGTGGAGTTCTTCTCTCTTCATGTCTATATTCATGGTGATCTCTTCTTGATGAAATTGATGTTTCTCTTCTTTCTCTAAAAGATTGTGGCGACACCCTCCTCGCTTCCGTAACTGATGGCGAAACTCTGTTTCCTCCATGGTTCGAGACTGGCGACCTTATTCTTTGATTCATATCTATCATCAATTTCTCCAATCTACCAATGCCTTCATCCAACTTTTCATTGAATTTATTGCTAATACGTTGTTCCATCTGTTCAGCATCTTCTCTCTTGTACAAATCTTCAACATTCTGATGGCGATTAGCTCTTCTCGGCGGCATTATAGAACTTCAACAAATCTTCAACAAATACAACTTCAGCCTTGATCTACTTTGAAAAAAAAAATGCACGGCTTCTACAGTTCAATTCTCAGCTTGAACACGTGATGCACAGCTCAAACTCCAACTATCTCGGCTAGGCCTAAGTCAAACTTCACTTTGGCGCGCAAAAATTCCAATGAGAAAAATTTAAACACTTTCCGAACTTTGATCCAAAATGGTATGGATCGAAGCTCCCAACTTGTTGCAACTTCACGATGAACACGATGAATACTAAACTTCAAATACTTCTCCTTGGCTCTAAGACTCGGCTTAGCTATGATTGCCTAAGTCTAGCTCTGATACCAAATGATGCAGCGGAAATAATACAACGACGAAATGAAGATTTCGTTTCAAACTAATCGAAGAATGATTAGATGAAGTAATATGAATCGATGGATTGAAAGATACCGAATGCCCAAATTCATTGATCTTCGAACGATACCGAATTCTAGCTATCTTCGACACATTGATCGCGCATGATACCGTGAGAGAATATCTACAATTCTTCGAACGTTGATCAAGCGAACTTGATACCGTGAATTGGCTTCAACAATCGTTGATTCGAGCGCACTCGAATACCGAAAGTGGAGAGATAGGAGATCACACTCAACTACCAATTTCAAAAGAGACACAAAGCACTCAAATAAAGTTTCATTCAAAAATCAACAACCACAAATGACCACACCTCCCCTATTTATAGGATTACAACTCCCCCTGACCAACCGACCTAACTTCGGTCGTTAACGACCTAGCACATCACACACACGAACTACTAGTAAATGACCTAATACTGCACGAGTTACAACACACGCAACTCAACAAACACAACATTACGTTACAACGACTCACGACATAACTCTATGTACAATATCCATGCGACCTATTATATACAACTCACATGAGCTACCAAATGCAACACATAAACGACATAAAGATCACACGACATAACCACCAGCGACCTCAAAAACCATTCGAGTAGCGACTTAAGGAGACCCACGACTTAAAATACACGGCATGTACGCGACTTAAGTCCTACGCGACCTAAGCCCCATGCCGCCTATGTGAAATTATGCGGCATTAGGTTGTTACCTCGTTCGAGCGACCTGAAGTAGTGGCTTCTTCCTTAGGCCATATCCCACTAGATCGCAACCCATCCAAATCCAATGTAGCTTGTACTTGCAAGTGATCTTCACTAGGTCGTAACTCCTTACCTCACGGCTCGTTAGGTCGTGAACGACCTAAGGCGAGTAATTGTGTTGCTTCATCATTAGGCTGGGCTGCATCCATTACAGTGATGATGTTGTGTCACTGTGTAACTCTGATGTAAAGACTATGTAATATCTACGTGATATATTATATATTGTTCCGTTTCCGCTGTGAGATTCTGATGATTGTTGTTCTTTCTTCTATCTATTCTTTTTCTACCTATTTCTTTCTTAATGATGATACGTCTTTATGTTAAATGAATGGCAGGTCGCCGCAATAGTGGTTCGACGTAACTGTCTACGTCCACTTTGAGTTTAATTTTTGTTGCTTTCTCAATAACATGAATACAGATACAATCTGCAGATAAATCACTTGAATACAGATACAGTCCTTCAATAAATCACTTGAATACAAGTTTGAATCAAAAAGGGGAGAGTATAAAAAATGGCAGTGTCTCCCAGTGTTTCTGGAAAAAGGTCCCTTTTCACTGCGTACCTGCCCCTTTATTTATAGATGAAGATAGGCTGGACTTCCTTTGCGGGCAGAAGGCCGAGGTAGCTCTGCCCATATAGGGCTATCTCGAGATGTTCAATCCATTCTTCCCGAATGACATTTACTGTTCCTCGCGAACTGAGCTGCTTTTGTATAGGACTCCCTGAAACCGAACGAGAAATGCCGACCCGTCTCGACCGAAAGAGGCATCATGAATAATTCAGACTGAATGAGGCGTCCCTTCCTTTGACCGAGCCATGTGTTACTCCACTTCATTTGGTCAAGCGGTACATGCCGAGCGATGATGAGTCAACTGATCGAATAAGACTTTCCGAGCCATCTGGACGAAGTGATGTGTGCCGAAGCGTACTTGTCGAACCGTAACTAAATGCCAAAATATGTCTACTGCATCTAACCCTTATATCTTCAAGCTCTTCTTGGTCAGAATCATGCATAGTGCTAACGATAATATCTTCAGCTGTGGTTTTGTAGCCGGGCCAAGGGGCCGGGTAACATTTGCTCCACAAAGTGTGTCTTGTGAAGCAACACGACACGCTTTAAACAGCGAGTATTACTTATTTCCAGAGAGAAATCCATCATGTATCCTGAATAATCATCATCCTTCAATTTTATCCTCCCAAGGTGTTGTAACCTTCTTTGGTCATTATGATGCTTGGTCGATTCCCAATATTATAAATCTAGGTTTGTAGTTCATCAATAGCCATTTGTGTCCGATTCTATAAAGCTAATAAGCTTCAGCTATCTCATCCAGTCTTTTCTTAATGACCTTAAGCGAGAATTCAATTTCTGTCAATTTCAAGAAGTTGAACTTTTCCGGATGTACACATGCATGTTCGGGTACATGTTATTTGCCATCGGCTCTCGGATGCCTTTTATATGCTCATAAGTCGCCACCAATTCCATGCAGATTAATTGAAACTCAATTGTGGTTCCTTGTTTTTTGTGAAATAAGGTTTGTAATCGGCCACATGATGAGAGGGGACTTCAAGTTTTATATGGATGACGACCTAGGTTAGTAAGCAAAGACGAATGGAGTACGGCCAGTCATAGACTCATGGGTAGTTCTAAAAGCCCATAATGTTGTTGGGAGTTCATCTACCATTTACATCTAGATTTTTCCAAACCTTTCTTTGGAACAGACATTATGATTTTGTTTGCAGCTTCAACCTGTCCATTTGTAGTTAGAGTGGATCATGGAAGGTTATAAGGACAGATGATGGTATGGACAATGAAGTTGATTATTTTCTTCATCTTGGTCATGGGTAAAAGTTCTACATCTGCCCATTCGGTGAAATAAACAACTACTATGATGGAGTATTTTGCACCACCTTTAGGATCGGTAAGAAGATGATGTCAATGCCCCCAAGTGGAAAATGACTATGGACTAGCCATTTTGAGTAATTTCCATTAGTGGGGCTCCCCGATTTTTCGCAAACAACTTGCACATGTCGCATTATCTAGCATGATCAACCGCATATGGATTGGTAGTTGGCCAGTAATACTCGTAGTAGATTATTTCTTTATCAGGGTTTTTCCCCTGATGCAATCGCCACATTTTTCTTTATAGCCTTCACTCAAGACTCATTTAATATGATCATGGTTGATACACCGAAGCATGGTAATGGATAAACTCCTTTCTGCACATGACTTCTTCTTGGATGATTTGGCGTGAAGCTTTGAGGATGATATGTCATTATCCATTCCTTCGTTCAGCAAGAATTCCGCATTGTAGATATTCTTTGATAGGAGTCAACCATGAACCCTTTTCTAGCTCTATCTTCAAGATCTTTCCAATCTACATCCGTCAATGCTTGGAATATTAAGTATTTCGACGGAAACAATGTATGTCAATTGCACGTCCCTAAAACTGGCTAGCTTGGCCAGTAAAGTCGGCTAGTAGCACTTGGACTTGGCCGAGATCGGGAGCAAGACAATGCCCCATAGCAAGATCAATTTCCTTAACTTTCCATATCACCGGTCATGAATCACAAAAGATACAAAAAGCTTCCACACCAAATCATCTTGCAGGTTTAATGCTAGCGGTTAAGGCTTCATACTGGGCATCGTTGTTTGCTACAGGGAAATCGAATTTCAGGACGTAGCAGATCGATCGTTCCTCAAGAGTCATTAACATGACTCCTACACCATAACACTAATCACTGGATGATCCATCTGCATATATATTGTTTGGTTCCCTACTACTCTTTATGTAGTCATCTGTTGCAATGAATTCAGGTATGAGGTCTCTTGATTTCCATCCTTAGATATCTATTCGCGGGAAATAAGTAATATTAAATTGGCTTAGTTCGATATTATATTTAAGTAGTCTTTCAGACGTCTCAGGTCGTTGTATGCCCTATCGCAACGGCTGGTAGGTATAGACATTGAAGGGGTGAGCCTAAAAATAAGAGTGAAGCTTTCATGATGAAAGCAATAGATATTGCGCTAGCTTTAGTAGTTTCGGGTCGATATCCAACGCATGGCAGGCGATAGTTGGTGAAATCACACATGCATGTCAAAGTGAGTCCAAGGGAACATCTCATCATTGCACTGAGCTACGATTTGAAATTCAGCACCTGAAAGGGACGCCATAGCTGGCTCTAATGTTGACTTTCAGCTTGGCGAGTGCAATCTCAGATTCTTTGAGTACAGATGTAACTATTTTGTATAACATTGAATTTGAAATATGGTTAGGACGGTCAATGTTGATGGTTACTCTAGTCAAATCCTGGAGTCTTGTCATGAGTTACTAAGTCTAACAGTGAAGGGCTCTGAATGCTCTGGTTGATTATCTGCAAATGACCAAAGATTGGGCTTAAAAGCACGTTGAAGGAAATGTCGAGTAGGGGTCAGCCGCGAGTTGTGCGCAGCTACATAGCTGGATCTTGCCACGAGTTTGAAGTTTTCTGTATATTCGAGTAATGCAATTTCTATTCAATGCATTCATGATCCTTTACCCGTCCTTTGGGTTAGAGTGATAGTGAGTTGCAGAAGAGCTCAGGCATCGATTCAATTATTCTATTTCTAGGCATTTTTTTGGTCGTAGCCTTGAGTATTTGTAAGCACTATATATAAATTTCATATGAGCTATCTTGGCCAGTCTTTGGATGATCATGCTCCTGCTCCCAGTCTCGGGATGACAAATGTGCTGCATGGATGGTTGAGTCTTGTCGTAGCTATGTTTACACTCCCACCAAAACTCCAAAGACATAGAGTTGATCTGTTAATAGTGGTTCACATTCATCCTACTTCTCACTCGTTCCCACATGCCTGGGGTATATACTGATAAGTTGGAAGGCGAACCATGCCCTCTTTAGCTGCACTCTCTTTCTCGTTGAATGGTGGGATCAGGTAAATGGGAAGCTGGGTCTCGCATATCCTGGACTGTATTAAGATTTTTCATTCCAAGGGGAATACATCGATGCGTCGTCAGTTTATGGGCATAAGTTGGATACTGGATGGTCAGCTACGTCCATTGTGGTTCATGTTCTGTAATCAGATCTTGGGGTAAAGTTTCCTCAAGAGTAGTTAGGTCATGCTCATCCTGTTTCATACTCCTCCTGATGGATCGAAGATGGGCGCTGGAGAATTAATGACCAAGTCTTCGTGGTTAACTCTCCTATCCACACTCTATTGGGCTTAGTTTTTAAAGAGACATTTGGGTCACACTCGTATGTGCTTGGTGCGTGTAATGGCCCATTTTCCCATACCCCTTAAATCGACAATAAACCACACATGTCCAACTCAAATTGAACGAATATGCGCATCATTAAGGGTACAAAGAAAAAAAAGACAGAACAAAATCTCACACGAATGGAATAACATATAAGTTTTCAATAATAATCTTCACAGTGGAAAATTTTAAAATACAATATCAGAGTCGAACCTAAATTCAGCTTAGACAGTTATAAACACCTGTCCTTACAATTTTTGACAAACATCAAACATATTACACTAAGTACAACGAATAATATAATACATCCATACAATGATGAACATCTCCACCTCTCCTCTGGAAACTCCAATGGTCTTCAACTCAACCTGAAACTACTCGTATCTGACCCGAGTATTAAAAATACCCAGATCAGGCTAGACAAACCAGCATGAGATTGTCGAACTTTTGAAATGACTATTTCATCGAAACTTTTGAAAAGAAGGGTATCTCATAAGACCGCCCACACATAAACACAGACCGGTTTTAACCTTATGATAATAAAAACACTTTATACAAAAATACACTTGATATTATTTTTAATGACATTCTTTTGAAAACACTTTTCAAATAAACTTATTCAAATAAGGTATCAATATCTGGACTATGTCTAACGAAATATATCCGGTCAGGGTCAACGGAATATACCGAATGGAATATATAATACCAAAAAGGGGTAGCTAAAATGTTTGCAAGTCACTACAGCTATTTTGGGAATATAATCAAAACCGTAAATCTCATATTGGGATTGGATTTCCAACATGATAGGAAACTAGTGACCTTTTCTCCACTCCACGCATAACAAACATAGTTCCCACGGTGGCTTAATCGCTTTTCTCAAACTAGTCACTTAGAACTATACTTGCTACTACTACAACTTATAACCGGTAGTTCCCTGCTTTTCTAGAGCTAACCATTTTATCCACATGGGGCAACAAATGCCTTGAGGCCCAAACGTATCTAGTACTAAGGGCTCAGAACATCTGATAACCGAAATCACTACTATCCGAAATTGCGAGCATATATTTGACCACATAGAATCCCATCATAACCGGGGTCTGAGTCTCGCGAAGCTGAGATCAATTTTTTCTAAGCCATGCTTTTCATACAAAACCACGCTTTGGTCATAACAGGTTCCACTTTGAATGCCACATTGCCATTCCACGTCACACGACTGATCTCTAGAATAGTATAACTTCCTGGGCTCGTATATCTCGGGAATGTGTGTTAAGCTAAGAGAAGTTTCCTTCTTTGCCACCAACTGATATACGTTTATAGAGACCCCTCAAATATGATTTAGAATGCTATGTCAGACAAACTTCCATACAAGTTCGTTCCGGGACTGAACAAAGCCGAAGGCACTTTCCACGGCCATTACTAGGCGAGAAGCCCTTGCAATCCAAAAAATCTCCATCACGAGGAGACCACTGATATAAATAACTCTTTAACGGGGGACAACCAGAGCATGTTCAACAAGTAGTCTTCGCACAATGAAGATCCATGTTCTTCAAAAATCATCATCTTCAACATGTCTTAACTTTCGAACGTATACATTAGTTCGAAGTGGTTATCCGATAGAAATTACGCATATCTGACAGCGGTTCCTTCGAAACCAATTATCGTAAAAAGATGTTAAGTTAATATGCGGATATCAATCATCAATCAATTACTTCATCTTTCATCGAATCAAATATCCTTCATAGATATTTTTTTTCAATTTATTCCATTTTCTTTTCAATGTATATGGAATCATTAAGCCTTATTTATCAAATCATTTGATTTATTTAAACCTTTCTTATTAATCGTTTTCTCTTTTACTTAGGAAAATGATTCGAAATCATTCATTAAATCTTAATCAAAGATTTCTTATATTCAAGTTATAACTTTTAACTTAGGGAAAATATTCTCAAATCATTCATTAAATCTTAATTAAAGATTTCTTATATTCAAGTTATAACCTATTTCTTATATTCAAGTTATAACTTTCAACTTATGGAAAATATTCCCAAATCATTCATTAAATCTTAATTAAAGATTTCTTATATTCAAGTTATAACTTTTAAGTTAGGGAAAATATTCCCAAATCATTCTTTAAATCTTTATTAAAGATTTCTTTCTTAACTTCAAATCATATTCTTACAAATCGAAGATTTTCATAATAGAGCACTATTGCCATCTTAGATATGGTAAATTTCAGCTCCGGGGACTATTGGAAAGTTTCACCACCAAGGACTAATGGCAAGTTTCACCTCCAGGGACTAATGGCAAGTAATCCTACATTATGAATATCTTTTTCTTTAACGATAATTGTCATCAATATATTTTATTTCCAAAATTAGTTTCTTTTCTTTTATCTTGGCAAAAATTAAATATGATCTTTTTAGAGCATCCGGGCTTTCCTATCTATCTATTCCACCCCTCACCTGAAAAAAGAAAACATAGGCCAGGTAAGTTTAGGGCATTGGCTGCTCCATCCCTAACTTAGTTAAACACCTTGTTTTATCTTCCCAGATCTCACAGGCATGACAAATGTACTAGTCGTTTCCACATACTTAGATTTTCAACTTTATTTTGGAGTGCTTATAAATATTCCAAATTATCTTTCAAAACGCAAAATTATCCTTTTTTAAAACATTCACAACTGATTCTAGGAAATGGCGTAACATTTAATCTCATATTCCAAAAGTTATAGAATTCGCAGCATAAAAGTGCTGTAGAAACTGCTATATAAACTTATTTGATTTAAACAACTTTTAAATATTTGAAAATTAATATTTTCCATTCCATATCTCTTTTAAACCATTTTAATAGATTATCAAATTTATTTCATATTTTTAAACATTTAAAAATATCATTTATAAAAAAAATCCCATTTTGGATTACGAACGCAAAACCGTGATGTTTTTAGAAAATTGTTTTGGACATATTTCAAACTATACTTGATGAAATATTGATTTTCTTTCTTCATTGGAAAACTATGGATATAACAGATAGGAAAATTCTTGTCTCGAAGAATTCCGATGTAATGCCCCACCACGAGACCCATCTTTGTAAAGAGAATTAACAAGTAATTCGGTCTACTAAAGTGGAGAATATGGCTGGTTAAGGGCGATCGTCTATAATTTTGTCTTAAACATCTACTGAATACGTCGATAAATGCAATATGATTTTTCTTTTCTATCTCAACTGGATCGACCTACCTAGTAAATGCTTAATCCAAAACTATAGGTGGCTTACGAATCTATCAAAACAAAATACAATAACTAAATGAAAAGCATGTCACAGAACAGTAATCAACATCATATATGTACATATACACTGATACATGCTTAGTACAGTACAATATGAATACGATAACGTTGGTACTCGACCACACCATATATATCGAATCAAATATGAATATATCAGAGTACGCGAAAGAACAGAAACTACTCAAGAGAAAGAAGAGCTGATATCCAACACCAACTTCAAGCTAAGTCCAATAGATGATAACTGAAACAACTCGGTCTGACCCGGGCGAAAACACACGGGTCAGGCTAGCTAAAATCATCAGTTAAATAGAATAATTGATAAGGATAAGTAGGTGAAAGCTATGGTATCCTTTTTCTTAAAGGATGCCATGCCCTAAACAAGGTTTCAACATCATTAGAAAGGACAACATCAATTCTTGGCAAGTAGGAGAGATAATGATGATAAAGTCATACTTAAGTGGCATAATAAACACTTAAGCAAACGGAACATCGTCGAGCAAAATTTTAAAGATAAGATTCGATAAACATCGATTTCGCGTCATATCTTCAGCGGTATAAAAAAATATGGATAATGATTTCAAATGAATCGATTATCTTCTTAGAAGTGCTCGCCAATATAAAAATACATCAAAGGTACATATCCTTCATACATAAAATAAAACGCATATGGATGTGCCTCATCTTTTTGGCGCATCTCATTGACCATTCAAGGAAATATAAAACCCAATCATAAAAGAAGCATTATACTTATTCATACCTCATCTCATTGGTATGAATAAAGATACATCTCGAATCCATCACTAAAACTCATCATAAAAGATTCTTCATAATCATTTATACCTCATCTCATTGGTATAAATTTATAAATACATCTCAACTCCATCTTAACATCAAGTGGTCTATAAAATCGTCAAATAAAACCATGTATGTCAATAACCTTTTTCTTACATAAGGCTATACTAAATCATCATCATCAAAATAGTGAAATCGAAAGACCTAAAACGTTATGGAAAACATCACATGCATTTACATCCTGACTATTACTACCATTATTTTGTACCATTCATCGTGATGACTTGGTGTCACGTCACATCATATCATCATGATCATCTTGATTGACTATAGTCGTAAACATCTTGATGACAACCAGTCACAAAAAAACCCGAGTAATAATATCGAGATGCTTGGAGTCGAGTAATAACATCATGAACATCGTGATGAATCCAATCGAGTTCTCGGTCTGTAGTACTAGTAAACATCGTGAATGTGTCTCAACTTCTTGGATAGGAACCCAATAGGTGTTAACGTAGGTCCCATACCATACGTTCGCCCCTAATGATTTACTAGAGGTTAGTTGGTACCACGCTAGTAAAACATCACAAATACCAAGAAAATATACCCGACCTCGTCTTATTGGCAAGCAAATACAATACTATGCTCGTCTCATCTCATTGACGAGTGCTAGGGGCATCGTGGCTTGTCTCCTCTCATCGATAAGTAAAAACTATCATAATACATCTCAACATCATAAAATCATCATAAATAAGCTTACCTCGTATCATTGGCAAATGCAAATAAATCTCATAATGGTTTCTCATAAACCATAATCCCCGAAAAGGGGAATCTCATCTCAAGACTCACCTCATCTCATCGGCAAGTAAAACAACATCTTTAAGTGGTTCTTATCGATTTTTACGCCTATAATAGGAGATCCGCTACTCCGATAATTCCAATAATTGGAATCGAAAATCTTAAATATTGACTCAAGATACAGTACGCAAGAGGTTTTGATCGTACAAGTCCGGAATTAACCGAAAAAGCAAACTCATGTGTCCCATACCACATGTTTTACTAAATCGTTTAATTCTCTTTCTCATACGTCCAAAAAGTGTAAAAACGTGTATCTTTATATAGAAAATATTTTTTGCTAAATTGGGTTTTGAAATAAATTTCAGAAAATATTTAAGAAATCGATTTTGAAAATCTCTTTATAATTTAGAAATATTAATTGTATCATTTTTTATATGAAATCACTTTGTAAAATATATTTCTTAGAACAATAGCTAGAATATGAACACCATTGGAAAAATAGTTTGAAAATACGTGCACATGCGCTCGGAATCACAATGAAAACATTACATAATGAATCATTAAAATCCATTAAAGTCCCAATGAAGGATTCGTGAAAATCCATGCTTCTATAAAGTAGAAGCAACCGAAAAATAATCACAAGAAGCGTGATTTATCCCTTGAATAAGATAATACAACACTCAAGATCTATATTAAAATTTATCATCGAAGACTTGCTCGAACAATCTAAGAAAATACACGATTCAATACCAAAGCATATGTGATATAAAGCTCTGAATATTTGCACTGAAAAGAGCAACAAAACCATGTTCCGAAAACATAAGAGAAAGCACCAAAAGCTGGTTCAACAATTCAAGATACATAGGAATAGACTTTGGCATTTTGCCCAAGCCTGTGTTTTTATTGTTCAGGTTGCCTCTTTAAAGCACATAATTTGAGAAAATTCAAAACATAAAAGTTGTGGACGACATCCTAAGCTTTCCAGAACATTAAAAATTACCGAATTTCGATAAGAAATGTAAAAGTTATAGATAAACAATTCTAAGATTTGAATTTCACAACTTCTATCATTTTGTCTTGGGATAGCAGAAATCAAACACGTTTTTGATAAAACTGACATCAAAATTTAAGAAAACACAAAACATTAAGCAAGTAGTACATCATTTATACTTTTCGGAACATCCAAAATTATCTAATTCCGATCAATAAGAAGAAAGTTATGGCTAATTTAATTTTAGGTTTCAATTCTGAAAATCGATAGAGCGGAGCATCTATCTCAATTTCAAACCCAATTTCGACCATTTAAATAATATAATCTTCAGAAACATACCACATGAAAGTTGTACCACAAATTTTAAACTTTCCGGAACTTTAAATTTTAGAAAAATCTGATAAGAAACGAGAAAGTTATGCTTTAATTACTAACAATATCTAGCATAGAAATTTGACAGGACAGAGACTATTACTCTTTTAAAAAACCGGATTTTGACCAAAATATCTTCAAAATATGAGAAAGAAATTAACACAAAAGTTCTTCCTTAAAATATTATCTTTCTACTGCAAAAAGGTTCAACACAATTGGATTTATCAATCAAAACTTATGTCCATTTTACTTTCAGATATTAACTCAGAAAATTCTTATATGGCTGTGTTATAACAAGAGTTTCAACCTCAATTTCAACCAATTTAACAGCAGAATTTCGAAATATAATCAAAAGAAAACTTGTAACTAATTGAAAGATCTTTCTACCATAAAAAGTTTGAGTCAGTTTGAGTTATTCTACCATATATTATCGTTCTTTTGCTGTAGCTACTTTTTTTTATCAAATTTCCAGCAAGCAATAACACAATAATCACACAAGTTTTCTACCAAATTGCATACAATTAAATCAATAACCATTCAAACAATAATGTGCATCAAACAAAGATTTACAAATAGGCATGTGAGTGATTAACTCACCTCTATCCTTTAATTCAACAATTGATATTATCACTTTTGCCCAAATTTCCAAACTAGCAAAACCTAAATAAAAATTAATCAAAAATATACCCAGAAGCCCTAATTTAGTTTAATGTAAATTGAGAATTCAAATCACAAATGAGATGTATTTAAGGTACAGATGATTACCTGCAAAAATAAGCTCCCAAAGATGTTTAATTTACCATCAATTAAAGAAGAGATTTGATTTTTTTTCCCTCTAGGTTTTGAAAGAGGAATTGAGTTCTCTGCTTTTCTAAGCTTTTAGAAAAGAACGTACTCTTTTCATCAAATGAGAAGGAAGCTTCTCTTAAATGGTCTAAGTTCTTTGTGGTATGGACCCAATTGCCAAGTGTTACAAAAATCCTAAGTGTTAACAATTTATAAAGCACTATTTTACATTTTAACTAAGGTTTTATTTAACATTGTTTTAACCATTCATAATTTATCAAACCCATTCACAAGATAAAGTTATTCTTATCATTTTTAATTAGAACAAAATAAATTATAATTACAATTTCTCATTTCAAAATAATAAACCACAATATTAACAATAAACAACATCCACAACATTTTCCAAAGTTATCTTAAAATTAATTAAGACAAACAATTCAATTATTTATAAAACTAGATTTAATTTCATAGTTAAATTTCACAAATCCCAATTTAGAATTAGTTATCCCTAATTAGGTCTAATTAATCAAGTAACTAACAACAGGGTTGTTACAGACTCCCTCTTACAAAAATTGCGTCCTTGCAATTTTCTAGAAAAAGAGCCGTAAACAACACAAAAATTCAATCGACCAAGGATAAAAGGCAGGCTCGAAACTCAAACCATTCATACTTTCAACATAGAATGGTAGAGAAAAACAAGGAAAAACTCACTTGGTTAATCCAATAGTCCATCAAATGCTAATGTAGTGATTAGCAAACCATCAAATTTTCCAAGTAACTCGAAAGAATTTCGAAGATATCTCGTCTTCGAAACAACATTCAATAAGACGCTCAACCATTAATCAATCGAAAATGGTTGATTTCACAAAACTCTACTAATAGAGTCGGGGTCAAACTCACTTAAAACCAAACTCTAAGCAATAAAGAATATCATCAACAAGATTTTCCGCATAATAATACGGAAAGAACATCCTCACAACAAGGTAAACACAATAGACAAGATGAATATATCACGAAATGACTTCTTACAAGGCCACCAAACTCGAACGATCTTGAAAATGAATGTCGTTGATATTAACTCAAGGATAGAATATACCTAAGAAACAAGGAAATAAGCTCAAATTATTTTCAATCCAAGATATTTAGAATTTTTAAATCTCAACATCTTTTAAATTTAAAATTTGAATTTTCAACATTTGAAAATTTTCTAACTCTTTATTACATTACTTAGTAAGTAATTTAAAACTCAAATTAAAAGTCTAAATTTCTTCTCTTACTTCAAAATTATTTTCCAAAGAAATTTGTAAATCGATAATAACAATCCTCAAAATAAATTAAGGGTTTAAATTCTCTTTACTCTTTTTCTTAAACCACTTAAATAGTTTAAAAACAATCTTCAAGTTCTCTTATAACTCTTCTCTTAAAACATCCAATGTATATAAAATAGATTCTCAAATCTAAAAATATACTTTCAATAAAGTATAGCTCAAGAATATTCCCACTTATTCCATATATATAATTTCAAAATAAATAAATAAATGGCATTTCCTTGCCATTGAATCTATAATTAATAGATATATCTGTTGGCCGTAGAGTCGATCAAACGATCAAAACAACCTCGCCACTCTGTTACTCGTCTCTAAAATCGATGGCTGCAATTATCATTCAAAAATAAATTTAATATATAATCCCAAAATATTATATTCAAAATCTAATTTTTTTTAAAACACAAACCATCGTGTATGATTGCCTCATCATAGCATTTAGGAGATTCCTATCGATAATGTTGACCAAGCGTACCGACCCGAACTCCTGAATACTCGATGGACAACCCAACACTCTCAAATTATTTCTATAAAAGAAATAATACTCATGTAAATTTATTCTAAAAATATTCTTTGATTTTTTTTCTAAATATCTCAAAGGTCAAATTTCTCTTTAATACACATGTAACGTCTCGCCTTTTCGCACGCTTTAAAGCGACGCACGTGCCAATTCAAACCATACGAAAGGGCAGATTATTATGGGGTAAATCAGAAAATAAGAAAGAAATAAAACAAAACAGAATCTCACAGCGGAAGGATAAATATAATAATCAAATATACAGTTCATTAAACTGTTTACAAAACATTTGATTCTTCTTTATACAATAAATATCAGAGTTCACATACCAATCAATATCAATGCAGTGGAATGTAGTGTGTAGTGGAACCATATAATAAATAATAATAATAGAAATCTCTGTCTTCGTCCTCCAAAGCTAAGGTCTTCAAAATCCTGAAACGCTCGGACTGACCCGAGCGAATTGAAAAGAGAAAACACTCGAGTCAGAACTAAAAGATCTTATGTAAGTTAAATCAACATAAATAAATATGAGTGCAGTAACTCAAGAGATGCTCGGGATTTACATCTCCTACGGACCCATTGAACTATTTACTATGTAGTATATTTCACCATTATAATTGTTAACCCTTAATTCTCTACGACCTAAGAAACGTACGACCCAAGGAGCTGGTACGAGTTAAGACTTAACGAGTTAAGGATATGTACGACTTAAAGCCTCTATGACTCAAGAAGCCTACGACCTAAGATCTGCAACTGAAGGAATGTTACGATTTAAGAAACTAACGAGTTAAGGCCTATATGACTTAAGAAAATGAACGGCCTATGACTTAAAGGTTGTGTGACTTTAAATATGATACGACCTAAGACTTCAGGGACAAGTTCAATACCATGCTGAAATGAGATAACTCGTTGACGAGTTACGACCAATGATGAGTCGTGTACGACTCATGCTAGCATCAAGAAAATTGCGTTTGGTTAACTCGTGAACGACTTATCACTTTGGACCAAGCCGTGAGCTAACCCAGTAGGTCGGCCGCGTGTTAACATGAGACGACTCACCATGACTCGTCCACGACCTAAAATTACTAAGTCGCAGCCCGCTATCATGATACTTATATCAAAGAGGAATGACTCGGGGACGACTTAAGACTTGTGCTATATTCAGAGGATCGAAGGCGCTCTGGTACGAAGCTGGGGTTCAACCTGTTGAGTCGTCCACAACCCAACCTGACTCGGCTACGAGTTAACGATGAGTCGGGTACGACTCACGACTCAAGGCCGAAAACTCCTATAAATACATGACCACTTCCAACATTTGGGGGGACTTTTGGCCAATCATTTCAAGCGCCAATACTCTGCCGAATTCTCAACTTACCCGACACTTCAAGTTCGAAGGACATCTTAACTAACTTCAAGGGAAAATCTAACGAAATCTACATGGATTCGAAGAATTCTTCTCTACCAAAGTTCTAGTTGTAATTGTAATTGAAGATTGTTGTAAAGTTGTAATCGTTTTAGCAATAAAGAGAATTAAAGTGGACGTAGGCTTGCTTTGAGCCGAACCACTATAAAATCGTTGTTATTCACTGCTTTTTCTGTGACTTTCTGCTTATACTCTGTTCCCGAATCATCGGGTGGTGCTTTCACAACTACACTTTATACACCGGGGTGTTAGCGTTCAAATTTTAGCATTAACATTTTTGGTGCTTTCACTGAGAACTGAACTCAGGCAAATCGTCATCATTGCTTCACGGAAGTTTGTTGAAGTAACCTCTCTAAAGACTAGAAGTTTATCTGAAATCATGGCTCCGGGGAGAAAGAGTAGATCTGTTAGATCTGGAAATGTTCAAGAGGGAACCTCCGCTTCCCCAGTACCTAATCAAGCCACTCCACCCGTTGGAGTTACAAAAGCGGAGTTGGATGCTGTAATCTTAGGGCTGAACCAGCAGATAAATGCCCAAAGTGCGCAATTGGAAGCTCAGAACGCCCAAAATGCCCTAATTTTGAATAAGTTGAATGACTTGCTTGGGGTAAACCGTCAACTAACGGGTAATGAAAGGAACTTTGCTGGCAACATTCATGAGGATGAAGAAAGAAACATTCCTGAGAGGGCTGCTAGCCCCTTTGAGCAGACATTTCCTGAAATTGGTGGATCTAAAGCTCGAAATGATGAGGGATATCTTTCTGAAATGGTTCGACAAATCATGAAGGAAAGCATGCAAAGGAATGAAGATGAGAAGGAATAGGGTTTCGCTCCAAGTAAAACCCCGTTTATCAAAAGAATCTTAAAGGCTGAGTTCCCAAGGAAGTTCGTCCCTCCAACTATCCCACCTTACAAAGGAACAAGTGATCCGAACGAATTCTTGTATAAGTATGATTGGCACATCACAGGTGCCAGAGCTTCTGATGAAATAAAGTGCCGATATTTTCCTGTATATCTGGAAGGTGTAGCTCTGCTTTGGCTCACCAAGTTACCAATCTGGTCTATAGATCAGTTCTCTGACTTAACCCGGAAATTCAAGGAGCAGTTCAGACTATACGCTTCAAAAGCCAAAGATATTATGTCGTTGTCAAGTTTAGAGCAGAATCTAGGTGAAACTATCAGATCTTTCTTGAATCGCTTTAATATAGCGCTGGCCGAGGTAGACAATGTAGAACCACGGATGATCTTGACCTATTTGATGAGGGCCATCGACAAGTCAAGCGAATTTGGAAAATGGCTTAACATGAAGGAACCAAATTCCCTTGAAAAATTCTACAAGAAAGCAGATGAGTTCATACGTCTGGAAAGCCATCCTGTACTGGTAAAGGCAGCATTGGAAAAAGATGAAGATAATGTTGTTGCCCCACGCAAGAATGAATCTGTAGGACAGAAAAGGGAAAATAATGATGGGAAGAGACAGAAAAATCTGAAGAAGCCTCGTTCCTTCAAGCCATCGGAATATACCCCTTTATCAGATACACCGGAGCGTATTTACCTTGCAACTAAAGATTCTGTTGATTATCCTAAACCTCCCGTTCTAAGAACCGGGAAAAAAGCTGTACAAAGCGGAAAGTTTTGCCGCTTCCATAATCAACCCGGTCATGATACCGATGAATGCCGCCATTTGAAAATTTTGATTGAAGATTTGGTAAGGGAAAACAAGCTGCAGCAATTTGTGGAAAAGAATAGCAACAATCCCGCTTCGACTAGTCAGGGGCAACGAGCTCCTGCTCATCAACCCAGGACAAGTGAGAAGACTGCAGGGCATGAATCCGGAAGGCCTGTCATCAATGTCATTACGGGAGGACCTCACCCAGCAGGCAGGAGCTGGGGTGAGATGGAAAGGTATCCCCGAGCTTTGAAGTATATACCGACCGAGGAAGACGTATTTGTTTTGGAAGGTGCTATGCCCCTGAAGAAACAAAAAACTTTCAATGATGATATTGTGTTCAGAGCCAGGGATTCCGCACGTATTGAAGCTCCTACCTTGGATCCCTTAGTCATCTCGGCTGGTATCGGGCCAGCTATTGGCAGAAGAGTTCTCATTGATTGTGGCGCATCCTGCAATATCCTCTTCAAGAAAACATTCGACCAAATGAAGATCCCTATGGCTGATGTGCAAGCATCATCGCAGAAAATCGCTGGCTTCACTGGGGAGCCAAAACAGCCAATAGGAACCGTTGATTTGTTTGTGGAACTTGGAGAAGGAGAAAGAAAAGTGGTCCGCAAGTAAACTTTTGTGATTGTCGACGAATTTTCTGCTTATAATGCTTTCCTTGGCCGTCCAACTCTCGCAGCATTCAAAGCTGTTCTGGCCCCATGGTGCCTCACCATTAAATTTCCCACAGATAATGGGTGGGAGTTATAAAAGGGGATCAAAATGCTGGGCGGGAGTGTTATCTGACAGAGCTACGAGAAACAAGGAAAAGAGAAATGGGAAAGGATGCGGCAGCCCCAGTCCGTATCAAAGAACCAGCCTTGTAGCAATTACAGGGCGGACCATGCACTGGCGAGCACAGCGGAGCACGGAAAGAGATGGATCGTAGAAAAGTCAGTGCAGGAGAGAATAGAGTGGTACCAGTGGAAACGACAATACCAGTACCTGTTGACCCAAAGGACCCAAACAAGGTGTTGAATGTGGGTTCACAATTTAATGTGTCAATTCAGAATATCTTAATATCTTTTTTAAAGGCAAATTTGGATGTTTTTGCTTGGGCTCATGCCGATATGTGCGTAATATCCCCAGAAGTTGCAGTACACGCTCTGAATATTGATCCAAAATTTACACCTGTGAAGAAGAAAAGGAGAACTCAAGGTCCAGAAAGGTCAGCAGCGTTAAAAGAAGAAGTTGATCGACTTATGGAGAATAACTTTATCAAAGAATATACCTATCCGAATTGGGTTTCAAATCCAGTGCTGGTTAAGAAAGCCAACGGAAAATGGAGAGTGTGCATCGATTTTTCAGTTCTAAACAAGGCATGCCCCAAAGACTGCTTCCCATTACCCAGGATCGATCAACTGGTAGACGGAACAACGGGACACGAATTGTTATCTTTTATGGATGCCTACTCTGGATATAACCAGATCATGATGCATGAGCCAGATCAGGAGGACACGAGCTTTATCACCGACGTTGGTCTTTACTGCTACAGAGTTATGCTCTTCGGGCTGAAGAATGCAGGGGCAACATACCAAAGACTTGTTAATGCTATGTTCAAACCGCAATTGGGCAAGACTATGGAAGTCTACGTCGATGACATGTTAGTGATGTCTAAGAAAGCAGTGGATCACATAGAACACTTAGCAGACATGTTCGCAGTCCTTCGAAAATACGGAATGAAGCTCAACCCTTTAAAATGTTCATTCGGAGTGGAATCCGGAAAGTTTTTAGGTTTCATCGTGAGCGCTAGGGGCATTGAGGCTAGTCCAGCTCAAATTACCGCTTTAAAGGAAGTCAAAGCTCCTAGAACGAAGAAGGAACTGCAAAGTCTCAATGGAAAAGTCGTCGCTCTGAGTCGGTTCATTTCCAAAGCCACAGATAAATGCATCCCATTCTTTGACGCCTTAAAGAAAGGAAAGAAAAACTTCGATTGGACTCCCGAATGCCAAAAAGCCTTTGATGAATTGATTCGCCATATGGAAACGCCTCCAATACCTTCTAGGCCTAATGATGGCGAGGATCTTCTTATAACTTGGCAGTATCATCTCATGCTTTAAGTGCAGCGCTGATACGAGAAGACAAGAGGATTCAACATCCAGTTTACTATATCAGCAAACTCACTGGGGCAGAGATGAATTACTCTAAGTTGGAAAAACTCGCCTATTGCCTACTGATTGCATCCAGGAAGTTGAGGCAATATTTCCAAGCTCATCCTATCAGAGTCCTCACTGATGAACCTTTAAAGCAAAACCTGTTTCGCCCTGAGGCTTCGGGTCGTCTTCTAAAGTGGAATATTGAACTCAGTCAATATGACATCACTTATCATCCCCGAAAAGCAATCAACAGACAAGCTTTAGCGAATTTCATCGCAGAATTCACAGATAAGGGTAACAGTGAGGACGAAACGATCGACGATTCCCCAATCCAATGGAAGTTATATGTCGATGGCGCGAGAAACGACTATTGTTCCAGAGCCGGAGTTGTACTTGAGACCCCTGAAGGTCGATCATTATGCTATGCACTAAGATTGGAATTTCCTTCAACAAACAATGAAGCAGAATACGAAGCCCTTATCGCTGGCTTAAGGATTTCTAAAGAACTAAACATCCAAGCGTTACAGATCTTCAGTGATTCTCAGCTTATTGTATGCCAAGTCAAGAAGGAATTCCAAGCGAAAAGGGGAAATCTGCCCGCCTACTTGTCAAAGGCTTTGGAACTCCTGGGTGATTTCGATCATTACATGATAAGTCACATTCCTCGAGAAGAAAACATGAAAGCAGATTCTCTCGTAAAGTACTCTAGCACAGGCGAAGCTCAATTTCTGGGGTTGACTCCAGTGGAGGTCCTGTCGGCTCCGAGCATTGATGAGATGGATATTGATTGGATCATAAGCGTGTCTCAAGAGCAAGAATCATGGATGACTCCAATAACAGAATATCTGCTCAGTGGCTCTTTACCGGAAAATTCAAAAGAACGAAAGAAGCTACTGAGGAAAGCCTCCCGCTATATAGTCCAGGATGGCCAGTTATACAGACGGGGATTCTCAATGCCGTTACTTCGATGTGTATCCAGGGAAGAGTCCAAAACAATCCTAGCTGAAGTGCATGGGGGAGAATGTGGTGATCATTTAGGTGGTCAAACTTTAGCGAAAAAGATTCTCCGATATGGATATTTGTGGCCAGAAATTAATCGAGATGCAGCAGACTATTCCCGAAAATGTGACAGATGCCAAAGATTCGCCAAAATTCCTAGAGCTCCTTCCATTGAACTCACACAGATGGTACTTCCATGGCCGTTTGCAATATGGGGGATAGACCTTGTAGGACCGTTACCAACTGCCAAATCTGGAATTAAATATGCCATTGTTGCTGCAGATTATTTTACTAAGTGGGAAGAAGCTGAACCACTGGCTACTATCACCTCAAAAAAGATGATAAGTTTTGTGACTAAAAGTATCATTTGCAGATATGGTGTGCCTCAAAAAATAATTACAGACAATGGTACTCAGTTCGAAAGTGAAGAATTCCAAGATTTTTGCAAACGATTCAAAATCCAAAAAAGCTTCTCAGCAGTAGCTCATCCGCAGGCAAACGGGCAGGTGGAAGCAGTAAATAAAATTATCAAGTCAACCATCAAAAAGCAGCTTGAAAGAGCGAAAGGTGGTTGGTCGATAAGCTACCACTAGCACTATGGGCATACAGAACTACCCACAAAACTGCGACTGGGCATACTCCGTTTTCATTGGTGTACGGATCAGAGGCAATGATTCCGGTAGAAAAAGAGGTCCCTTCACATAGAAGAATCCATTTCAATCAAGCGGAGAATGAAAAACTACAGCTGTAGGCACTAGATCTCCTTGATGAAAAAAGAGAAGAGGCTGAGCTCAGAATCGCATCTCATCAGCAAAGGATTGCCAGACATTTCAATTCCAAAGTTCGCCAACGCAGCTTTGAAATTGGAGATCTAGTCCTCAAGAGAATTATGACAGCGACAGGTGTGTTTGGGCCAAATTGGGAAGGACCATATGTCATAGGTCAGAAGCTTCTTGACTGCACATTCAAACTCACTACTGTCGAAGGAGATCAAATTCCAAGAGCTTGGAACAGCAATCACTTGCGTCCATACTTTACTTGATAGCTTTGTTGAAACATTGTAAAAAGAATTATGAATGTATGATTCCTGTAATTGAAAGCGGTTGTAAAACCGATGCAAGTGAATAATGAAAGACTATAAAGTGGATGTAGGCCCAAATTCTTGGCCGAACCACTATAAATCTTGTGTTCCTTATTATTATTACATGTTTGCTTTATTTTTGATATAAAAAGTACATTAAATGTATTACTGAAATGTCGATTTAAATTTTTGCAGGCAACGAAAACAAAACTTGCACATTACAAGACCAAATGATTCTTGTTATCATTCAACAAACAAATTCCAAGTCAAAAAATTCCTGAGCTTAAATCCTAGATAAGAAAAGCTTCAATTGAACGGTCAATGATTTCGCCGAAAACGGGCTTTAGCTAATAAATTGAGAAGTTTGAACAAACAAACATCCGATTAAGAAGCTTATGTCCGTTCTCGTGAACTGGCCTAGCAATGAAGTACACTTCTTTGGATTAAACAAATTACTTGTAAGAGAAGGGAGTGCAGGCTTAAAAAAAAAATATATAGAGGATCACTGAAAAGGCAATAAGCAAGTGGACAAGGAACAACTAAAGCCCTCTTCGGAGGCACAAGTCCTCTTCGGAGGCACAACTCTTCGGAGGATAAAGACCTCTAACGAAGCATATGCCGCAAAAAAGAAAGTTCTCTACTCAACCAAAAAAGATTGGAGGAGTCATGACCCTCCAACCATGAGAGAGTAACTTCCAGGCAATCTTCGGAGGCCCATTTCACCAGGAGTTGAAGTGTTACAACCGCTCTTCGGAATTTCACTTCACCAGAGTTGAAATGTAAAACAAAATAAAAGCCCTCTTCGAAGGCCCATTTCACCAGGAGTTGAAGTGTTACAACCGCTCTTCGGAATTTCACTTCACCAGAGTTGAAATGTAAAACAAAATAAAAGCCCTCTTCGGAGGCCCATTTCACCAGGAGTTGAAGTGTTACAACCGCTCTTCGGAATTTCACTTCACCAGAGTTGAAATGTAAAACGAAATAAAAGCCTTCTTCGGAGGCTCATTTCGCCAGGAGTTGAAGTGTAACAACCGCTCTTCGGAGTTTCACTTCACCAGAGATGAAATGCAAAAAAAAAAGAGCCTCTCCCAAGGGGCAGAAACAGAAAGACCTCTTCCCAGAGGCACAATAAGACAGAAAGACCTCTTCCCAGAGGCAGAAATGAAAAGACCTTCTCCCGGAGGCACAATCAAGCAGAAAAGACCTCTTCGGAGGCACACGTTTCACCAAGATTGAAGTAAAACTTCCAAGTGTTGAAACGTGAAAAAGTCTTCCTCAGAGGTGCAACTTTTCAAAGAAACAAAAATCAAGAAGCACTTTACTGTGGCAAAAAAAAAATTCCTCATTAAGAGCACACTTTAACTTTCAAAGGAAGAGTGAATTACTTGTTCTAGAAAGTGCTCTTCCTCAAAAAGAAGTTGAAGTGCTTTACAAATACCCGCTTTACCACATAGAAGATTTCATTCAATAAAATGTGTATATGCACAAAATAAAGAGTGATATCTTCGAAAGTTGAAGCGTAGAAACTTATTTGTGCTCTATTTTTTAATGAAATCATATTCCTCCAAATGTGGAATAATTATTCTATATAAAATAAAAGCACAAGTTCCTCATAAAATAAAATATTACAATGGGCTTATGGTATAGGGGCAGCATGGCGTAACTACATCGGTAAAATTGCGCTCGAACAATATATACCACAAGCTCACTGCAATATCGTACAAAGAAACTTGTACAAAAATAGTAAATGCATTCTCAGATATAGACAGAAATTTATACAAAGAAAAAGAATCATTTTATTCAACACTATTCTATATACAGGTACAGGTTCCAACAAAAGAAAAGCAGGGGGCCGGTACCCGCATAATATCCGGTCATTACAAGCTTCAATACATGCAAAAGGCAAAAACTAAACAAGGAAGGAAAAGCAAGGTTCATCACTTCTTCTTTCTCCCACCACCTTTTGAGCCTTCGCCTGATTAATTGGTAGCTTCTTGCGCCGGCTTAAAAGAGTTGAGGAAGAAGGAGAAAGAGGAGCCTCCGGAGTAACTTCCAAATTTGTTTCTGTGATCAAAATACTCTTCCTCTTCTTCTTCGAAGATGTGTGCTTCGCTCTCCTCTTTGAAGACTCACTTTCCGGAGTAATGAATGCGGACAGTTTTGTATCGTCAGAAGTAGTTCGATCCGGAGAGACTTCGCCTGTCTCGAGTTCTTCTCCTTTTTGAGAAATAGCAGGATCGTCCAGACCATGAAGAGCTCCTATCTTTTCTTCCTGTGATCCTGGTTGAGAAGTAGGAAGGGGAGTAACTTGAGAAGACGGAGGAATAATAGCTGCAGGAGGCGAAGTTTGCACAGCACTAGGTGGTTCAACTACAGAAGAAGAGAAGTTAAAAATATTAGTATCTCCCGAAAAGAAGGGAGATATGGGTTCGTCAAGATTCAAGAAGTAATCGAGAAGCTCATCAAACTTTTGAGGAGCAAGCAGGCAATCCACCTGAATCGGACCAATGTCAAAGTTACCTGAAGATATTTGCTTCGCTAGTTCAATGTCATAATTTTGAGCTCCAATATCCTCCAAAGCCTCATCATCAGTAGGGGTAATTACCCCGGTTCTTGTAGGAGGCGGGGAATGAGCACTGGAACCTGTGATGTCAACCCCAGGAGAAACTAAAGGACGAACAGAGGTAGTAGGTGGTAATTCTTTTCCAGAACGTTCCTCTTCCGCCATCCCAGTCCGCACTCTGGCAAGTTGCTCTTTTCCCTTCGCAAGAGCAGCACAAGTCTCCTCATCTAGATAGCGCGTCTCAAGCTCTTCCTCGGTATACCCGGCGCCTCTGAACATGTCGAGAGCGGCTACCCACACTTCAGCCAAGGTGATTTCGTATTTAGGACCGAGAAAAGAGAGACTGCCATGCCCTAAGACGCTGTGCAAGTAAAAGTCGAATAGATTTGAACTGACTTTGGCTTCCATGGCTTGAATAGATTCTTCAGCTGCGATTTTACCAGCCATGGCCTCATCTCGTTCTTTTTCAGTTTTAGCAAGTTGAGCTTTTAACGCTTCAATCTCCATGTCTTGGGCGCTCATTTTACTCCGCAACTGAGCGACATCAGTGCGGTAATTCTCTACGACCTCTTCTAGCCTCTCAACTTTAGCTTCGGCATCTCTTTGGCCAGCATGTGCATCCCGCACTTGTTTTTGTAGCACCTCTTCTCTTTGAGTGTAAGTGTTAGAAGAGGAGGTAAGATCGTCTTTAAGCTGCTTGACTTCAGCTTCAAGTTTCTCGTTATACTCGGTTATGTTTTTCATCTCGATGCTGTGCTGGTCAAGAATCTTCTGCCATTCCGACTTATCGTTCTCCATAGTTAGCATCGCCTCGATATTGGCCCGATTGACCCTTTGGAGTTCATCAACAAGCTTTTGCCATCCAGACATTCTTTCAATATCAAGTCTGACGGCATCAAGATTTTGGTACATGGCTTCTTTATCAATGGGGACTAAATCAAGATCGAAGCGCACCCCCTTCAAGCACCAATTCGGGAATCGGCTCTGTAGGGTCGGTGGGCCCCTTTCAACACGATATGAAGTCCTATTAAGAAGTGTTTGAATAGCGCTTCCTTCAAGAGCAGGGGATTTGGAAGGAATGTCGATAGAGATGGGAGCGTCAAACTTTTCAGATATTGCAGATGCGTGCTTCTCACTAGGTTTGGCCCGCTTGCTCGGGTCCTCAACAATGTGGCTCTTCCCCAACCCTCATGTGTTTTACGTTTGTGAGAGTCATAGCCTCTTGAAGGAGACTCATGTCGCACATCTATCCTCTCATGACGTTCTTCATATTCTCTCCTCTCTCTAGCTTTTCGAGCAGCTCTCTGCTCATCGGTTTCTCTGGGACCAGAAAGGTAGCGTCTATAATCATAGTTGCCACGCCCTCCATAGCGCTGAAAGTCTTTATAGTAAGAGCCGCTGCCGCTACGCCCCATTGAAGGATATAAAAGGCAAAAAGACAAGTCTTAAAAGCCTTTAGAGAAAAGAAGTCAAACATAAACAAGTGCTGAAAAATCCTAAGTGTTGTGTAATGTGTAAACTACATGCATCAAGCTACAGACCACTCTGTGGAGTAGAGGTGGTGATAACTTGAGTAGGAGGAGTTGGCATTTGTTGTAGAGAAGATGTCGCCTCAATTACAGGAGAGATAGTTTTGGAAACATCATCTTTAAAAAGTTCTTGTGAAGTCACAATTAGGTCGCTCAACCACTTAAAAACATCATCACCATCATGCTTTTTGGAACTTGCTTTCTCAACTCCTTCGTCAGCAGATCTCCCGGAAGATCGTGGAGGTTCTTCCTCTTCGATAACTGGGGCAAGTGTCGACTTGCTAGACGGCCCCGCAACATTAGTGAGAGTGGGGCACTTCACCAGTAAAGTTTCAGTGGAGGGATCTTTTGGCATAAGCTTTTCAGCCTCCGCTGGAGAATCGGGAACTTCACAAGGCTGAGTGGAACGAGAAGGGTGAAGGAGTCCAAACTGATGAAGGAATTCGTCATTAAACAGAAATTTTATGTCCCGCTCTTCAATTGGGATAGCCATGAGCCTCTCTAAAGTTGGCTTGTGGCTGGGATCTTTAGATGAAGGGGGGAGCGCTGAAATGGAAAAACAAAGTTAGCACTTGATAATTCAGAATTCGCAAAACTCAAAGAATAGAAGAAGTAGAGATAGACGATCTCACTTCCTTTCCTCCACACAGCATAGAACCCCGGGGGGCATCGAACAAAGAAGAACTGGGTCAGGAACCCATGAACAGTGTCGGGAAGGCCAATGATTAATTTGCGGTTTCGGGCACTTCTCACAACGGTAATGGAAGGATGATCTTTGGTCCGGGTAAAGGAGCATAAGTAACAGATTTCGTCAAAGCCCGGAAGTCGATTAAACGTTCTCCCAAATAACACGCACAACCCCATTAGGATGGCATAGCCATTGGGTTGTAGCTGGGATGGAGAAATGGCCAGTCGACGAAGAAGATGCTCGAGAAAGTTGCTGAAAGGAGGGATGGCCCCGTTCAGGCACATTTGTCGATTAACTGTCACAAAACCGGGAGGTGCTACGTCGGCAGTATTACTTCTTTCGGGAAGAATAGCATCTGATTCAGCAATGCCAAACTGACCACACAACTGGCGAAAAACTTTGTATGATAGTGTGGTAGGGGCTCTTTCGGGAGGATTGGCTAGTGAAGCTGGAATAACAGTTGCCTCCCCAGTCTGAACCGTTGTATCCTCCTGCTAAGAGGCCATTCTACACAAGCAACTGGATATTCAAATGTGAAGGTGCACGTTTCCTAAAAGTGTGGAGTGTCGTGCAGAACTAATAAAAATGACAAGTAAATATAACTGGAATTAAACTAGTCGATGATTGATCGATTGTAAAAATTTCAGAACTTGTTGATCTAAAGTTCAAGCATAATATTAGTGCAAGCTGGTCGATTTCAATTGACTATTTCAGTGTTGCTTAAATATTTTGCTTGAAATTGATAAGTTGAAAGCACTTCATTCACACAATTTATTTAAGTTAATCATCTGTTGTTAACTAATCTGTCATTTGATGTGGGCAGTCAACGGCAGTATATTCGTCCCAATTTTCTGTAAATGTTGTATCAAACAGATTGTCAGCTTACAAGTTAAAGTAATCTGTAAAAGAATGCAGCAAAGTTCACCAGTTCAAAATCCATACAACAGTGCAAGTGCTAAGTCGTAGACAACTCAAGTACTAACTCGGCGACGACTTAAGCACTAACTCGCCTACAACCTTGGGATTATGAGGCGAATAAAGTTAAGCCGTTTCAATCTTAAGTCGTCAATGCATTAGGTCGGCTATGCTCTAAGTCGTAAGTCAATGAACAGAAGGAGGGCTCGGGTTCAAAAACAACAATAAATCTTCTAAGTTCTAACTCGGTCACGACTCATGACTTAAGTCGCAAAACTTGCTAGGTCGGATTAAAGTTAATTGCAAAGGCCACTGGGTCGCATGGAAGTTGCTAAGTCGTACATGGGGCAATCTCCCACTCTATTCGGCCAACTCGCTTCCCCCTCTAACTCTTAACCCGTTAATCCAATGGCCTCTCCAACAGCAACAACCTTAACCCTATCACGCTACAGGATCGCCTCGAATGGCGAATCGCCATAAGTCAAATAAGACAGACCTAAGTTCATCAGCGATAAATCCAACAAAACTCATAGGGCTCGAAGGGGCGAACCGGAGGCGGAGAATTAAGCGCGTAAGGTGATAATGATCAACGATCGAAGAGAGAGAAGAAATCGCTTACGATTGTGTGTTGCTAGAGAGGATTGGGTGTAAATTGGGTCGAGATCGTCTTTAAAGGTTTAGAGAATGTGGTAATGGCAGAAATGGCTTAAGGATAAAGTGATGAGAAGGAGAAACGACTCAAGCATTTTATAGTTCGAGACAGTAAAACTTGAGTCGGTACGTACGAGTTAGGATGAGTCGAAGTACACGACCTATAAAATAGGCATATACTTCGAGGGGAAAATGTTAACCCTTAATTCTCTACGACCTAAGAAACGTACGACCCAAGGCGCTGGTATGAATTAAGACTTAACGAGTTAAGGATATGTACGACTTAAAGCCTCTACGGCTTAAGAAGCCTACGACCTAAGATCTGCAACTGAAGGAATGTTACGAGTTAAGAAACCTAACGAGTTAAGGCCTATATGACTTAAGAAAATGAACGGCCTATGACTTAAAGGTTGTGCGACTTTAAATATGATACGACCTAAGACTTCAGGGACAAGTTCAATACCAAGCTGAAATGAGATAACTCGTTGACGAGTTACGACCAATGATGAGTCGTGTACGACTCATGCTAGCATCAAGAAAGTTGCGTTTTGTTAACTCGTGAACGACTTATCACTTTGGACCAAGCCGTGAGCTAACCCAGTAGGTCGGCCGCGTGTTAACATGAGACGACTCACCATGACTCGTCCACGACCTAAAATTACTAAGTCGCAGCCCGCTATCATGATACTTATATCAAAGAGGAATGACTCGGGGACGACTTAAGACTTGTGCTATATTCAGAGGATCGAAGGCGCTCTGGTACGAAGCTGGGGTTCTACCTGTTGAGTCGTCCACGCCCCAACCTGACTCAGCTACGAGTTAACGATGAGTCGGGTACGACCCACGACTCAAGGCCGAAAACTCCTATAAATACATGACCACTTCCAACATTTGGGGGGACTTTTGGCCAATCATTTCAAGCGCCAATACTCTGCCGAATTCTCAACTTACCCGACACATCAAGTTCGAAGGACATCTCAACTAACTTCAAGGGAAAATCTAACGCAATCTACATGGATTCGAAGAATTCTTCTCTACAAAAGTTCTAGTTGTTTGTCTCGTCATAATTGTAATTGAAGATTGTTGTAAAGTTGTAATCGGTTTAGCAATAAAGAGAATTAAAGTGGACGTAGGCTTTCTTTGAGCCGAACCACTATAAAATCGTTGTTATTCACTGCTTTTTCTGTGACTTTCTGCTTATACTCTGTTCCCGAATCATCGGGTGGTGCTTTCACAACTGCACTTTATACACCGGGGTGTTAACGTTCAAATTTTAGCGTTAACAATAATAGTGTCTATTAGTAAAATAAACTTACTTTTAAATAGCGTTAAGGAGTGACCCAATATTCCTCTTAACAAAAATAATGCCAATAGTTTATACAGTGCCTGCATATCTCCTGATCGGGAGACTACGACAAGACACTCGTACATGGAGCGATAGGGTAGGCGACACGGCACAACTAGGTAATGCCAGGGTAGATATACCAATTGCGCTTCCAGGCTGGTGGTAACGCATAGCCGCAACTATTGCCCACCTTGGACAAACGCCCCCTAAAATCAAAATCAAAAGTGGCCACCGAATCAATCCAAAGTCAGAGTTCAGTATCGAAGAGGAGTATCCGATAAAGGACTCTAACCCCCTTGGCCCGTCGATCGCTACTGTTTTAGCCACTTTATGCCAACTCACGGGAGTCGGGTCCATGTATTTACCTCAAAGGAAACGCCGCCACCATCCTACTTCATTCTGGAAACTCCACCGCGTACACGGTTGTTAAAGTGGTTTTCAGAGTTGGCAGAGAGTATGACAACTTCTGATCTCGGTCTCTTCAACAATCGATCGTTATTATAACACCACGGTCATTCAAAAAAAAATTACTTTCAAAACCAGAATATAATATCTATTCCAAAACCATATAAATACGATATCCTTTCCATTTCAAAACAAACTCATTTGATAATTTTTTTTTTTAAAACCCAAATTATTATAATATCATTTTATTTCAAATATTTTTTTTTTCCAAATTCATATTGCTTTGAAATTTATAATATATGGAAACCAAACAATTGAATTATAACTTTCAAACATAAAACAACGAAATTCGTAGCTTTAAAACCATAACTATTAAAACTTAAATGGTTTGGATATTCAACAGTATATAAAATAAAACAGTTGAATTTAAAATTTCTTTAAAAAGTAAATAATTTTCATGCCTTTACATTTTTATTCACTTTAAATTCAGTCTAAACCCATAACTTTTAGATTCACTTTCAGTTTGAATAAAAACATTTCGATTTCAATCTTTTCAAACTTTGAGTATTTAATAAATTTCAAAACTAAGGTTGGGAATTTCTATTCAACAATTCATTGTCCTATTATTTAGTTTTGAAATGTTTACATAATAGATCCATAATCATTTAAAATAAAAACCAATTTATTAACAATAAATATTTCCTTCCATTTATTTATACTAGAATTATTCATTTAAAAATTTAGATATAAATGTCATACCTTGAAATTTTCAAGTTTAATTTGTTTTACATCAACTTAGGGAGTTTAATTTTTAAATAAGCTCAATTCCAAATAAATTTCCAATTTACCATCCATTCTTAATTGGTTTAAATCATTAAAACTCTATATATACACCATATCTTAAACCTGTACTTTACCATATATTATAAATTATCAAACTCCATTATTCAACTTATTTATTCTATTTAACAGATTTAAACATAGCTTAGATTCAAAAATTTAAATATATATGTATATATATAAAATAATATTGATATAATATCAAAATTTAATATTTATTAAACCGTATCCTACCCAAACCATAGAAATCATTTCAAAATAATTTTATACACACACACACACACCGTAGTGCTTGTATAAAATTTTCTATCCTATGGTCAAGTGATACAGATATTTATCATTTCAATCCGCAATTTAAAGATAAAAAAGCGGTTGTATATCATTTCAAACTGCAATCACGAATGAGATGAAAATACATAATAATTTGCAGTTAATATAAATAAACATCCATTCATCCATCAAAACCAAGCATACATTTATCACATCACCATCCAAATTCAAACAATCACATCAATAAATAATAATTAATTACTGACAGTTAATTTTTCAACAAAGAGTTAAATAACTATTTAACTATAGTTTATATGCGATAATAAATAAATTTAACTAAAAGTTTATATGCAAAAAAAAATTAACTGAAATTGTAACTGGCAGTTTTAAATGCAATGAATAAATAAATTAACAATTAACTGGCAGTTTTAAATGCAAAAATAAATTAAATAACGCTTAAATTAGTTGAATGCAATTTAACTGAGAAAAATGATGAAATGTATGCCAAACAACAATAAATAAAATTTTAAACACATCATAAATCAATTTAACAAACATAAGAAATTTTAGAAATTTTGAGTGGGTTAAAACACTCACCTTTTGAATTTAAATCGAATTTAAATTCAATTTAAACCCAAAAATTGAACGGTCTCTACATTTGTCCAAACTAGCATCAAAGTGTCTGGAATTTTATTACGATCCTAAAAAAAAAGTCGCGCGTGGAACAGAGCTTGTATGAAAAAGTTAGGAAAACTAGAAGATTGGAAAATTCTTGTCCTGAGTCGACTTCGGGTTCAACTTCGGTCCACCACCTCAATTCCCCGGTGCTTTCTTGGAGTTTTTGCCAAAATGACCCAAGCGACCCGCGTAACTTTCTTCCTAACCCGAAGTAGATGCAGCGTTTTTCCCTCTGAAACTCGAAGCGCGACCAGAAGCTGCTGCAGATCTGCAAATTTCTTTTCTTTTGAAATTGAAATTGGATTGGGAAGATTAGGGTTTGTAGTGGAATGAGGAAGAGCATATGTTCAGAATGAGGAATAAGCAATGACCTAGGGTTTATAACCACATATATATAGGCAAATAGAATAGAAAGAATGGGCTAGATTGGATTTGGGTTTTGAACGATAATTGACCCCAAAAGCACGTTTCGATTTTGGAACGGAAAAAGGTCAACCCATATATCAAAATATGTGTTTAAAAATATTTTAAATGCGATGGAAAAAGTTTCACATCCAAATTCCATCGTATGAAGAAGTTATGTTAAATTCAAAATTTCCAAATTGATTTCAATTGATCTAAATTGCATAAATTTTAAGGCGTTTCGAGTCCGTACGATCAAATGACAAGTCCGATCGTGACGAAACTAGAAACACTATTATATTACACCGTTACGGATACGATGAAACTTGTTTCATCAAAATCCGAGTCAGTGGCCAAAATGGCTATTTTTCCATTAATTAAATAAATTTAAAATTAATTAATTAAATCAAATTTCGCTTTTAAATTCTTAAATTTGCAACCTTTATCACTTTAAAATTCTCAAACATTTACAATGATTTAACAATTTTTAAATGTCAACTAATTAAAGATTAATCAACATAAATCGTCAATTTCATAAAATTCAAAATTATTGATAAAATTTCCATTAAATTGAATTAATTCATAATTATTCCATTCATTAATTTCAAATAAAAGGGTTTACCATTGGATTTAAAAATTATTACACAAGTATTTCCCAATTTCAACTTAATTTTTAAATTTATGTAATAATTAAATATTTGATTTCATTCATTTGCAATAAATCCAATTGTTATAAATTAAATAAATTAACTCAACATTAAAAATTCAAATTCTATTATTCAATACACTATCATTAAACGGATAAAATATTGGACTTACAACTATTACCATAATATTCTTAAATTCCATTTAACTTTCTATTAACGTAATAATTAGATGTTTGATTTCATTTAATTCCAATAAAACCTATTATTATACACTAATTTCCAATATATTGACACAACTTAAATTTTAATTCTTTCCATTCAATATCAACTATCATTTTATAAGTAAAACTTACATTAGATTCATACTCATTACATAAATAACTACAATTTCATCTAAATGAATATTTACGAAATTTTCAAATATTAAATCCATTTAATTGCAATAAACCATATTATCGTGATTTAAATTCAAATAAATAATTGAATGTTGATTCCCATTCTTTTTATCCAAACATTCGTTATCTTATAAGCATACTTAACATTTGTTTACATTTCATTGCACTGATACTTCTATATACCTCTTAGATTTGTATCAACGGTTATACTTAAAAATGTGAATCTTGTCAATTACGCGTATTAATTTAGGTTTTAAACTCAATTAACAAAGTTTCCTAAGTCCAAACCCTATTTTACCAAATTTGACAATCCCTAACCATTTTGTACTACATTCCTTATTAATGTAATATTTATTAGATTTAATTTCAAATTAACGTAGAATTTAATTTCCCTTAATTGACATCTGATTCCCAAATTTTTATTTAACATACTAAATGAATAAATAACCTAAATAAATGGTCACCTACTTACTTACTTTCATTTATAAGTTTACTACTTACCCACCCAGGTATAAATCCCATATATAACACTAATTAACTTCCATTAACAATACATTATCCAATTATCATAAATTTATTCAATATATACTCTTGTCTACTTATAAATAAATTTATGTATCCTACAAATTCTCATTCACCCTTCTGTTACTAAATTAAAATCATTAAGTAGTGTTGCCTCAATAACAGTATTAAAATTCCTTAACATTTAAGAAGACTTTATATTCAAATAAATTGGTTGACCAATTAATTAGGTAATATATAATAATTGTTATCATATCCTTAAGATTTACGATTGTTCTCTTCTATTTCATTTATAGCCTAAAACAAAATAAACAATCTAACTCCATAAATAAACTTATTTTATTACCCAAATTATACATAGTTTGAATTCAATACTTACTTTTTTTCTTCTCCGTATTCAATTATATTCAGGTATAATACTTACCCTATTTCATTTATTTCGGTTTCATTAAATCTATCCAAATTTTATTCGCTTCAATATTATTCCATTTATTACAATTTCTCATTTAAATTCTAACATTCACTTTATTATAAATTATAAGATTTTCTTCCCTATCTAAACATTAATAAAAAATCATATTAAATTCCAGTTTTAAATCTTCAAAATTTCAGGCCATTACACTCTCCCCCACTCAAAACTTTTCGTCCGCGAAAAGGAAAAGAAGGGAAAAAGAAGAATTAAGAAATCAATATATCTTATTTAAAACATTAACTTTATAACTATTAATTTTTTCAAAATTAATTAATTTAGATAAAGTATCTCAATTTATAACCATTATATCTTTTTATACTTAAACTATTAAAGTTTGGAAAACATTTTTCAAAAATTTTCTAAGTCTAAACTTTACGAAAAATTTCGACAGAGTCTCCTTTGTACGAAGAGGCTCGGGAGAAAAATATAATATCAAAAATATACAATATACAAAATATATTTTCCAAGATATATATATATCCCATAACGGGAAAAATATAAATATAATAGCGCTATAAACCGTAATCCGAAAACGTACCTATTTGTCGAGCAATAACGCTTATATTATTAAACCAAATGCACTAGCTGTTTGCACCAAAATTGATCACAACACTCTTTGGGAGTCGTTGAAGAGATAATAATGAAGAATGTAAATTCAAAACAAGTATTATCTAACAAAAACTCCAATCAACAGTAAAGTAAATGCGTAGACAAGCGATATATAGTGGTTCGGCATGTTGCCTATGTCCACTGTGAAGTTTTTTGCAGTTTTATTGATTCTCTTTCAATGATTACAAGTTGTTACAGCAATCAACAGCAAGTTACAACTGGGAATTCGAAATCAATAGCAAAATTATGATGTAGGATGATGGAGATCTCGATCCGGCAGAGTCTAGTCGCTTGAGAATCCAAAGATCCTTTTTCTGTTGGCTCTGGGGCTCTATTTATAGGCGTACAATGCTGATATTTCGTTGAAAATTCTGGAGACCACTTCTGGTACGTAAGGGGACCCATGCGCCCGGCCTCAGGAAATTTGGGCCCACTTTGGCATCGATTCGAACTCCATTCGACTCGATCAGAAAATCGTCCAATCAAGGTGAAATTTGGTATGGACATTCTTGAACATGTATGCAAGCTTTTGTGGAAATTTCGGGGCATTTGGATCAGTAGATTAAGAGATATGATGGATACGAGATGTTGTTCTTCGTGCAGCTGTTTGGTTCGAAACCATCCCTTCGACTCGATGGATTTGAATCGATGGTGGCACGAGCTTCTGTGATGACGTGGAGCGCAAACCTCGAATCGATCCGGTCTTCACTCCGAGTTGACCGCGACGACTCCATATATCTCGATGCATTCGTACCGATGAATGACACGTCACCATGGTTAGTTGACTTGGTGGATTCGAACAAAGCTTCAATGATGGGTTCGAACAAGGCTTCAATGTTGGGTTCGAACAAGGCTTCATTGATGGAGTCAAACGACCGATGCTTGATGGATAAGAACTTGCGTTTCTCTGATGGATACGAGCTTCGTAACTTCTCCATTGATACGAAATCAATTGATGTGAACTCGAACACTTCGATGGATTCGAAGGACGACGATCTGATGGATGTGAAGCAGGCACTTGCAGATGGATTCGAAATGCTCCACCTGCTGATGGGTTCGAAGTCCATCGATACGAACTTGATCGATTTGAACATGGCCGCTTATGATCGAAACGAATTGGGATACTTTGATGGATTGAAGATGACCGATTCGAACTAGAGCTCGGCGATGGATTCGAAGACACCTACAATGATGGATACGAAACTAGTGCTTTTCCCTTCAAATTGAATCGATCATAAGTTGAGCGTATGAACTCGGATTGACTTGAAATTTGAGATTCTAACTTTTATGATCATTCTTGTCATGTCCTATCAATTATAGCTCAATTTGAAGTCGGACAAAATTCAACGATATCCATAGTGAAACGAAGTATGACCAATCTCTGAAACGAACTGTCCTTCGTTTTCGATCGATCTTTTGGTATCACGGCTTTGACAAAAAGCGGGATAACATTTTGCCCCCAAAGTACGTCTTGTGGAAACATGACGTGCTTTGAATAGCTGCGATTTCTCTCTGAACAATCATTGCTCCCTTTTGTTGAGATTCGTACCCTGTATTGCTGTAACCTTGCGTTGATATGATTGATTGCTGCATAATAGTGCTTAGCCGTTGGCTATTGCATTTGTAAGAAGATGAGTATTCAATCCCTGTAAATGTTTAAAATCGAATGTTAGTCTGACATATATGCACATATGTTAGTTTGACCCTTGTTAACGTCGTGCGTCCACGAGTCGTAGTCAATTTTGTTCGCCATTGAATTTCGTATCGATTCTCTCCTGAACCGATTTGGAAATTTGAGTTGAGACAACGCTTGATGGTTGTTTTGAAAAATCCCTTCGTATCGATCCTCTCCTGAACCGATATAGAAGGTTGAAGGAATCGACTTTGTGTTGCGCGAATGTAATATTTCGAACCGATGGGTATGAGCATCGATGGATTCGAGATCGACATTCGTATGGATGAAGTACGCTTATGCTATGATGGGTACGAAATCGACATTCGTATCGATGGCTTGGATGAGTACGAATCACCCATTCGCACTGATGAGAAAGGATGGATACGAAATCGTCGTTCGTATCGATAGAAAATGATGGATACAAAATCGTCGTTCGTATCAGTAGGTTGTGGATGAAGTTGTGAGTCTGTTGATGTGAACAGGGGCTTCGAATCGATGTGCCCACTGTCTGTTTTGCATGGATGCGAATCGATGCTCTGCTGTGTGTTTCGTACCGATGAAGCTTCAAGCGCATGGATTCGAAGGTAGATTTCGAACCGATCTGTGAGTTGACCGGTTGTGATCGGTCGAGTTGACTGGGATGCAAAACGGCTCGGTCAACTTCTAGGTTTCATATAAATAGCTGAGACCCTGCCATTTTTCACTTTTTACCTTTGCCTTGCGTTTACCGTGTTTTGCATCACCTCGAAGCTTCAGAGATGGAAGCACTGTGTCACGTCATCGAACCACTCAAGATCCAAACCCTTTAATTCCTCGAATCCCACCCTCAAATTAGGTAATTAACCACGAATCCAAACGGCGGAGCTATTTCAGATCTACCTATTCTTCATCGATTGGCCACTCTGGTGATTGGTAAAACCAGATGTGGTTTGGAGGAGCTTTGAATCGATCAGGGGACTCGTGTTCGAATCGTTGAGGCCGCATCATTTTTCCTTGGATTTCGCATCGATCCTTGGGATGCCCATTGGAGGGGACGCAGTTCGCACCTAATTGACCATTGTGATGGGTTGCATCGATACGAAGTGATCGATACAAGAAGTAGCTATCGGTCGGTTCGAAGTCCTTACCTTTACATCGATACGAATTACATCTTTATGACCGATACGAAAGGTATCGATTCGAACGTAATCGATGTTAAGTTGAAGTTTTCCTGATCAATACGAACCAGTTAACCAAGGATTGATTCGAAGCATCCTTCATTGATTGATTCGAAATCGACACTTGATCATCGATTCGAAGCGCGCCCCTCTGTATCGATTCGAAGTGGTATTATGATGGGTTCGAACGAGCTTCCTGCGATCGTTTCAAAACCTTCCATGATGGATACCAAAGTTTGACATTTGCTTAGTATAATTCCGACGAGCTTCATTCCTCCATAGTTGGACTTGAATATTAAACTGCATACTTGACCACCTTTTGAAGCTCGTCGATGGAACCGTGACAACTTCTATCCGAATCAATTTCCATCATATGATTGGTTTAGTGATGACGGTCAGCGATGACGGTCATTATAACTGGACTCCATATCTTTTTCGTTTACATATTTCCTTTAATTCCGTGACATTTATCCAAGTAATGCACAGCACTGCACAACAAACATTCATGCACTTTACACTGGGGAATGCACGGGTCCTTTGTCGTCTAACGATGGTTTCTCATGAGTTAGCTAGTCATGGAACCTTCAAGTTCATAGCAGTAGGAGATTCAAAGTACAGTTACTTCGAGACTAGAGGTTCCGAATATTGAACCTGAGATCGTCGGTCCAGCCCCGGACGAGTTTCCCAATGCGTCTTTTATTGCAAACCTATCAGACTCCGTTCAATCCAATATTTCTGAAGATATGTTGGGGAGGATATGTTTAAGGCATGGCCTGTCACTGGGCGACGTGTTATTACCAGGACCGAATGACTGACCACACAATCCGTCGGAGGGATATACCGCATTAAATCGCCACGCGTGCGTGGCCGGGACGCTTCCTCCGTTCAATGAGTACGTAGGATAAGTACTGTCTTTTTTACGATCGCCCCATCTCAACTACACCCGAACGGATATGCTTCCGTGAACAGCTTGTTCATCGTCTTCATGGAGTACCTTCGTAGACCACCGATCCCGACTGAGATCAGATATCTATTCAATTTTAAAACCCGAGGTGATTACCCCTCCTTCACATTTTTGGAAGCAGTGAAGAATTGTCAAGTGGTCACCGGGTCCTGGACCAGGTTAAGCTATTACAGGGCGTAATGGTTTTACGTCAGTTGCCCTCCAAGGTTTGCCCGACGATGGTTATTCAAACGTGAGTATAGATGGGTTCTCAAATAATTACTAAGGCAATTGTAGTCGAAGTGAAACTTATATTTTTTCCTTTTTACAGCAATGATCCAGCGACCCGAAGGTGAACACTTTAAGGAGATAGTACGAATACTCCGAGGAGTCCCGAGCGAAGATAGGGATATCGAATTGCTTTTGATGGATAGGAATCTCTGGAGTTTTGGGTTGATCGAACGAGGGCAGAGTATACAGTTTGACGGCGTACTAAGGACCATCTTGCAAAAACGAATCAAGCACAAGAAGCCCAAAGTTATTATAGCCGAGGAAGCTAATTCTAAAAGAACCCATTCTGATGATGACCCGATGACCGAGCCTACGATGTAGTTCAGGATGTCACAGAGCAGAGAATAGGCAAGGCAGCCGTTGTTAAGCCAACCAAGAAGGGGAGATGGAAATCGGTAGTCACGGCCCGATCCGCTCCCGGAGTTAGAATTTCGAAGATGTCTTCTCTGAGAACTGAAAATCTTTATGAAGGGCTCGCCGATATTCCAATTCCGGACGATGTGTCCCTGCAGCATGATGCCGGATTGGAAGAACTTTCAGAAACATTAGTTTTGAGCGAGTCTTTTCCCACTGGTGTGGCAGACACATCCGGTTGGTCGGGTGGTATATTTCACAACACTGCATAACCTTTGACTGTAAACTACCTGTTTCGAAAGGTGATTAATTCTACTTTATTTTGCCCTGAAGATACTATGTCTGGGCGAGGTTCAATGTTAGGGAGTCTCTGACATGCTCGCAAGTCTTCATACCATGAGTCGCGCAGACGAGAAGGGGACAGAGATTACGACCAGGGACTCTCTGGATATTCTAGCCAAGATAGATATGATAAAGATAGAGGCTATAATCGTCGATCACGATCGCGTACTCCTCCTCCTCCCAGAGATCTCATACAACCTCCTGTTTATGTCTCTCGTCCCTCTGAATCTTCACGCTACAAGTCGGCTTCTCAATCTTCTAGGCACGAATCCCGCCACCCTAGAAGCGAAACAATAACTGCCGCTGTTACAGAGCAATCCCCTGTGGAAATTTCAGGGGAAGGAGCAATCAAGCTCGCTCAGCTGAAGAAAGATTTTCCGAACATCTGCTTTGATAACTATATTTTTCCTCCACACTTAAAAAGGATCCCAGAGGAAGCCGAGCAGTTAGTACATGACTACGTGCATGATTTTTATGCCCAGTACAAAGCGTGGGCGAAAGCGGCTGATAAAGCATCGGCGTTGGCCTTTGAGCGAGCGGCCATCATCGAGAAACTCCAAACTGATCTCCCTCACCGGGATCGTATCATACAAGTGCTAACCGATGAAGCTGAGTCATCTCGGAAGTCAGAGACGGATGCTACGAAGAAAGCGGACGAGGCCCAGGCAGCGATGGACAGGATGAAGCGTGAGCATTACGCTACGGTGGAGGACATGGGCCACCGAAACACCATCGTGACCGCCGAGCGGGGCGCGACATTGAAGGAACTTAATGCACTCAAAGCCAAATTTGCTGAGATCACTAAAGACAGAGATGACGCGCACAACGCGGCCCAAGAAGGATGCGAACAAGCCGTAGTGCTTCGGACTGAGAGAGATGCGGCAGTAGCTAAAGTTAAGGATGTCGAGGCTGAGGTTGAGGAGAAGGTGCAAAGGGCAGAGGCCAGGCTGGAGGCCGACATCGAAGATCTCCTCGTTACTTGCAATGCCACTGTGTTGAGGCATAGAAATTTGGCCTAGCTTCAGGATTATCCGGTACATCTTCGTAACGCTCGGGCCCGATTGGTTGAGGAGGAAGGAGAAGCGCACCCGGATTCATCAATCGACCAGTTCGAGCTTGAGAACTGGTTGCTGACCGAAGACGAAAAGAAGATCCTTCATGATGCCATAATTTCTCATGAGAAGGAGATGATTGGTTGCCAGCAACGAGAGATTGGGGAAGGATCGGGTGTCGAGCATCACGCTACTATTCTTGAATTTGCTGCTCCACCTTCGTTAGAGCCTGCATCTGTGGTTTATTCACAATCTGTTCCAGCTTATGACGCAGAACAGCCGCGGCAATCTCCTATCCGGGAGCACGTTTCTGAAGCGGCTCCGTCGTCAGCAGACCACGTTGCGGAAGATATTCTGAACTTATCTCAAGTGTATTCCAAATAATGAGTTTGTTTCGAAGCAGTTACTAATAACTTCTTCTTATCTTTTCTTAGTGACTGGAGTTGCGCTGATTGCCGCGACTCAAGAATCATGTATGGGGGAGAAGGCCATCATCACCGAGACGATCGTCGTGACAGCAGTGTCAACTGAGGCAACGCAGTGGAGCACACTATCTCTCGACGAGCAAATGGTGAGCGACCTGCTCGGCCAGCATGGTGGCTTCTCCATAGACTTGTCGTTCATCGTTAGTGACCTCCCGCCAACCTCTAGCTCTTCAATGCAGACTGCAGATGCCGCCAGCTAGGTCCAAGCGATTCGTGATGAAGAAATTCTAACTGAGATTAATGCAGAATTAGAGGCTGCGGGGCAAGGTGGTAGTACGGCGGCGCATAGCCCATTAGCTTTAAGGGTAATATCATTTGGTGGCACTATCCCATCTTCTGTTGTAGGTCCAGTCCCTCCTACTCCTCCGGTGGAAAGCTCTCATGTAGATTCAAGCTTTGAGGAGGATGTTGACATTATGCCCCCAGCCGAAGAGCAGCCACCGGAGAGGAAACACTCCAAACGAAGGATCTTTATTTCTAGCGAGTCCGAGGACGAACCGCTAATAAGGAGATTCAAAAAGAAGAAATAGATGGGCCATTTTAAGCGAATTTTTTGATAGATATGAACTTGTGTTTGTTTTCCGCTAGTAGGCCGTGTATCGATGCAGGTTCGGCCCCTACAAGTAGGAATTCTTTTTTTGGAAGAACTTATTTGCATGTAAGTCCTTGTCTCTAGTTAGTTGAAATAAAATTCAATTTCTTTGTTTCAATTCTCATTTATTTTGTCCTTAAGTGTTTGTAGTGTTCGGTTTTCAGTCTGGTGTACTTGTGGTGTTTTTACCGTCAAGTAGAGTTTGTTTTATTTGCCAAGTCTGAAAATCTTGGTCCCAAGTTGTGACCGATGAATGAGTTGAACTTCGGACATGGTATCACTTTGGTTAGTGATTAACACTTAGCTTTTTTGCCCCCAGTCTTGGGGAACAACATTTGTATTTCGGTGATTGATCGCATTTATTGCAAACCTTAAGCACACATCCACGATCCGAGGACTTAGGATAATTTGCGATCGATAATCTAGTTCGTGCTATCGAAATTTGAGAGTTATCGATGTTTGTAATAAGGTTCGTGCTCCGGGAACCTGGAATTGATGTTTATACTCCATTTCATGCTCTGGGAACTTGGAGTTAATGTTGATATTTCGGTTCGCACTTCGGGAACTTTGACTTGGTATTTGTGCTCCAATTCATACTCTGGGAAGTTAGAGATAGCATGTGTGTTTGGGTTCGCGCTCCGGGAACCCGTAATCTATGTTTATACTCCATTCATGCTCTGAGAAGTTGGAGTTTGCACGGATGTTTCCGTTCGCGCTTTCGGAACCTGTAATCTATGTTTATACTCCATTCACGCTCTGAGAAGTTGGAGTTAGCACGGATGTTTTGGTTCGCGCTACGGGAACCTGTAATCTATGTTTATACTCCATTCACGCTCTGATAAGTTGGAGTTAGCACGGATGTTTCGATTCGCGCTTCGGGAACCTATAATCTATATTTATACTCCAATTCACGCTCTGAGAAGTTAGAGTTGGCCGATAGATGGTCAATCGCACCTGTTTGGCTTTTTAGGAATTCGTTCACACTCTGGGAACGATGGATTTGATGTTTATACTCCGATTCGCACTATGGGAATTTGGAGTCCGTTCGCACTCTGGGAACGAGTTATTGGATGTTTATACTCCAATTCGCACTCTGGGAAGTTGGAGTCCGTTCACGCTCTGGGAACGAGTTGTTGGATGTTTATACTCCAATTCACACTCTGGGAAGTTGGAGTCTGTTCGCGCTTTGGGAACGAGTTGTTGGATGTTTATACTCCAATTCACACTCTGGTAAGTTGGAGTCCGTTCTCGCTCTGGGAACGAGTTGTTGGATGTTTATACTCCAATTCGCACTCTGGGAAGTTGGAGTCCGTTCACGCTCTGGTAACGAGTTGTTGGATGTTTATACTCCAATTCGCACTCTGCGAAGTTGGAGTCCGTTCGCGCTCTGGGAACAAGATGTTGGATGTTTATACTCCAATTCGCACTCTGGGAAGTTGGAGTTCGTTCGCACTCTGGGAATGAGTTGTTGGATGTTTATACTCCAATTCGCACTCTGGGAAGTTCTAGTCGGTTCGCGCTTTGGGAACGAGTTGTTTGATGTTTATACTCCAATTCGCACTCTAGGAAGTTGGAGTCCGTTCGCCCTTTGGGAACGAGTTATTGGATTTTTATTAACTCCTATGGTCAACGACTCAATAAGCAAACGACTCAAGTTGGGCGGCGACTCAATGGAAAAGCGACTCAGTGAGTTATCAACCTAACGAGTTAAAAGATGCACGACTCAACGAGTCAAGAGGTTGGACGACTTAAGTGGTAAAACGACTTAACGGTTTAAGGGCTTAACAACCTAAAAAGTATAACGGCTTAGCGACTTAGCTGGTGGCACGACCTACGACTCAAGGAATGGACGACCTAACAGTTCAAGAGAAAGCACGACTTAAGAAGGAAACGAGCTAACGACTTAGAGCTATCTGCGACTTACGACCTAGCATATGTCATGAGCGACTTAAGCAAATGAGGTGCTGCTCCTTGCTTAACACAGTGACCTCTTAACTCGTACGCAATTCAGGACTTGGGTTATTATCTGAAGGGAACAAGCTTATCAGTTAACTCGTATACGACTCACGACCTAGCCTGAGTCGTCCACGACCTAAAGCTACTGGGTGAAGGTACAATGCCGCATCAAAAGGACCAGCTGACTCATTTGCGTCTTAGATGTTGACTCGTGGGCGACTTAGGACTTGTACAAATGAACTTTTGTGAGACCATGGGGCTAGGCCAGATAAGTCGGCCACGACTTACCTTAGACCGGTCATGACTTACGACCTAAAGTGGGGGATTTCCCTATAAATACCAATCCACCTCAAGCATGAAGGGGACTTTTGGCCGACCTCTTGAGGCGCCGATACTCTGCTGGATTCTCGACTCAGTCGACACTTCAAGCACAAAAGGCATCTCAACTAACTTCGAGAGGAAATCTAACGCAATCTACATGGATTTAAAGAATTCTTCTGCATCAAAGTTCTAGTTGTTTGTCTCATCGGAATTGTAATTGAAGATTGTTGTAAAGTTGTAATCGATTCAGTAATAAAGAGAATTAAAGTGGACGTAGGCTTACCCTAAGCCGAACCACTATAAAAACTATTGTTTTTTCTGCTTTCTCTGCGATTTCTCTACTTTTTTTTAGTTCCCGTGTTCACGGGTGGTGCATTCGCTCAACTTCAATCTACACCGGGGTGTTTGCGTCTGATTTTTACGCTAACATTTTTGGTGCTTTCACTAAGAATTGAACTCAGGAAAATTCCACTATTGCTGCGCGAAGGATTGTTGAAATGATTTCTTTTAAGACCAGAAGTTTATTGGAAATAATGGCTCCTGGGAGAAAACGAAGTTCTGTAAGATCCGACAATGTTCAAGAGAATACTGCTACCTCTCCTCCTTCAAGTCAAGAAGCTCCAACTGTTGGAGTTACACGAGCAGAATTGGACGCCGTAGTTCTGGGGTTGAATCAACAATTGAATGCTCAGAATGCGCAGTTAGAAGCCCAGAATGCCCAGAATGCCCTGATCTTGAGTAAGTTGAATGATCCACTAGGGGCAAATCGTCAACCGGTTAATAATGATGGGAACCCTACTGTGGGAGTTTAGGATGTTGAAGGAAACATTTCTTAAAGAGCCGCAGACCCTGTAGAAAGGACTCCTCCTCAAGCTGGAGGATCAGGGCTGCAGCCGACCCTCCGTGAACGATTGTCAAGATAGAATTCAGAAAGAGTGGCTGATGTGTGCCCTCCGGAGCCTCTAAATGATGAAGAATATTTTTCGGGTATGGTTCGTCAAATCATGAAGGAAAATATGCAGAAAGATGAAGATGAGAAAGAGTGGGGTTTTGCTCCAAGCAAAACTCCATTTACTGAAAAGATCTTGAAGGCAGAGTTCCCAAGGAATTTCGTTCACCCTACTATTCCAGCTTACAAGGGGACGAGTGATCCTAACGAGTTTCTGTATAAATACGACTGGCATATGACTGGTGCCAGGGCGTCAGATGAAATTAAATGTCGATATTTCCCAGTATATCTCGAAGGTGTGGCTCTATTGTGGTTTACAAAGCTGCCAGTCAGGTCCATTGATCAATTCTCCGATTTGACTAGGAAATTCAAGGGGCAATTTCGATTGTATGCTTCTAAAGCAAAGGATATAATGTCACTGTCAAGTCTAGAGCAAAATCCGGGAGAATCCATCAGATCATTTTTGAATCGCTTTAACATAGCATTGGCTGAGGTAGATAATGCTGAGCCACGCATGGTCCTGACATACTTGATGAGGGCAATTGAAAAATCGAGTGAATTTGGAAAATGGTTGAAAATGAAAGAACCAAACTCACTTGACAAATTCTACAAGAAAGCGGATGAATTCATGCGCTTGGAGAGCCTCCAAACACCGGCAAAGGTGGTATCAGCGCAAGCCGGGAACAATGGTGCTGCTTCGAACAAGAAAGAACCAAACACTCAGAAAAGGGGAAACGACGGCGGAAAGAAACAGGGAGACGCTAAGAACGGCCATTCTTTCTATTTCACACCCTTGACCGATACCTCTGAAAACATCTTCTTTGCAACCAAAGATGATGTCAATTATCCGACACTGCCTAAATTGAGAGTTGCGATTAAGATGGAAAAAAGTGGAAGGTTCTGCCGGTTCCACAACCAGCCCGGCCATGACACCAACGAATGCCGTCAGTTGAAAGAGGTAATTGAACAACTCTTGAAGGAAAACAAACTCCAGCAGTATGTGAAAAGGAACAGAAATGCCCCAGCTTCGTCAACTCAAGGACAACAAGTTCCCGTTCACCGTCCTGCCTCAAGTGAGAAGCCCGTAGAGCATGAATCGGAAAGACCTGTTATCAATATAATAACTGGAGGACCTCACCCAGCAGGTAGAAGCTGGGGCGAGATGGAAAGGTATGCCCGAGCCTTAAGGCATGCACCAGCTGAAGAGAATGTTTTTGTTTTAGAAAATGATGCACCTTTAAAGCAACAAAAGACTTCCACAGATGATATTGTGTTCAGTGCTAGGGATTCTTTGGGTATCGAGGCTCCGACCATAGATCCTTTGGTCATATCCGCTGGTACTGGGCCGGCAACTGTGAGAAGAGTTCTAGTTGATTGTGGAGCTTCATGCAACATCCTCTTCAATAAGACCTTCGATCAAATGAAAATTCCAATGGCTGACGTTCAAGCTTCATCGCTTAAGATGCTGGGTTTGCTGGAAAACCCAAACAGCCGATTGGGACCATAGATTTGTTTGTAGAACTTGGAAAGGGACTGAGGAAGGTGGCTCGAAAGCAAACCTTTATAATTGTTGAAGAATACTCTGCCTACAATGCCTTTTTAGACCGACCAACTCTTGCTGCGTTCAAAGCTGTTCTTGCCCCATGGTTTCTGGCTCTAAAATTCCCCACAGATAATGGAGTTGGTGTGATTAAGGGAGACCAAGATGCGGGGCGAGAATGTTACTTTGCAGAGTTGCAAGAATCAAGGAAAAGAGAAATGGGTAAAGGTGCGGCGGCTCCGGTCCGCATCAAAGAACCAACCTTGTAGCAATTACAGGGTGACCTTGCACTGGCGAATGTTGTGGTGCACGAAGAGAGATGGATCCAAGGAAAGCCAGTGCAGGGGAGAATAGGGTAGTACCGGTAGAGGTAACAGAGCCGGTGCCCGTTGACCCAAAGGACCCAAACAAAGTGCTTAATGTGGGTTCACAACTCAACACAACAGTTCAGAATGTTCTGATTTCATTTTTGAAGGCTAATTTGGATGTATTCGCTTGGACTCATGCTGACATGTGCGGAATATCCCCAGAGATTGCAGTACACACTCTGAACATTGATCCAAAGTTTACACCTGTGAAACAGAAAAGAGGAACCCAGGGTCCTGAGAGGACAGCAGCGTTAAAAGAAGTGGATCGGCTCATGGAGAACGGTTTCATCAGAGAATCTACTTATCCAAATTGGGTATCGAATCCAGTGCTGGTGAAAAAGGCTAACGGAAAGTGGAGGGTATGCATTGATTTTTCAGATCTGAACAAAGCCTGCTCCAAAGACCGTTTCCCGCTGCCAGGATCGATCAGTTGGTGGATGGGACGACATGACATGAATTGTTATCTTTTATGGATGCATACTCCGGATATAATCAGATTATAATGCATGAGCCAGATCAAGAGGATACTAGCTTCATCACAGATGTTAGACTCTACTGCTACAAGGTCATGCCTTTCGGACTCAAGAATGCAGGGGCAACTTACCAAAGGCTTGTCAATGCCATGTTTAAACCATAGATTGGCAAGACGATGGAAGTTTATGTTGATGATATGCTAGTAAAGTCTAAGAAAGCAGTGGAACATATGGATCACTTGACAGATATGTTTGCAGTACTCCGCAAGTACACAATAAAGCTTATCCCCATGAAATGTTCATTTGGAGTGGAGTCCGGAAAGTTTTTGGGTTTCATTGTGAGCGCTAGGGGCATTGAATCCAATCCAGCTTAGATCACTGCCCTGAGAGAGGTCTAGGCTCCTAGAATGAAGAAAGAATTGCAAAGTCTCAATGGAAAGGTTGCTGCCTTGAGTCGGTTCATTTCCAAAGCTACTGACAAATGCATTCCATTCTTTGATGCTCTGAAGAAAGGAAGAAAAACTTTGAGTGGACCCCTGAATGTCAGAGAGCATTTGATGAGTTGGTTCGACATATGGAAGTGCCTTCGATACTTTCGAAGCCTGATAATGGTGAAGATCTCTTCATATATTTGGCAATTTCGTCTCATGCTCTTAGTGCAGTTTTGGTACGGGAAGACGCAAGGATTCAACGCCCAGCCTATTATATCAGCAAAAGATTCACTGGGGCAGAGATAAACTACTCAAGGTTGGAAAAGCTCGCCTATTGTTTGTTGATCGCATTAAGAAAATTGAGGCCGTATTTCCAAGCCCATCCCATCAAAGTCCTCACTGATCAACCTTTAAAGCAAGTCCTATTCCGTCCTGAGACTTTGGGCCGTCTTTGGAAATGGAATATTGAACTTAGCCAATATGACATCACTTACCATCCCCTAAAAGCAATCAGTGGACAAGCTTTGGCAGATTTCATCGCAGAATGTACGGATAAGGGTGATAGTGAGGAAGAAGTCACTGATAGCGTCCCAATCCAATGGAAATTGTATGTCGATGGCGTAAGGAATGATTACTGTTCCAGAGTAGGGGTTGTCCTTGAAACCCCAGAGGGGCGATCGCTGTGTTATGCGCTAAGACTAGAATTCCCTTCGACAAACAACGAAGCTGAATATGAAGCTCTCATCGCTGGTTCAAGGATCGCTAAAGAACTAAACATCAAGGCATTGCAGATCTTCAGTGATTCTCAACTTATTGTTTGCCAAGTCAGGAAGGAATTTCAAGCTAAAGGAGGGAATCTTCCCGTTTATTTATCAAAAGGCTGGGAGCTCCTTCAAGATTTTGACCGTTATTCATTAAACCATATACCCTGAGAAGAAAACATGAAGGCGGATTCTCTCGCAAAGTATTCGAGTACCGGTGAAGATCAACTATTGGGATTAGTTCCCGTCGAAGTCTTGTCAGCTCCAAGCAAAGATGAAATGGATGTTGATTTGATTATGAATGTATCCCAAGAGCAAGAATCATGGATGACTCCGATACTTGAATATTTACTCAATGGTTCTTTGCCAGGAAGTTCAAAAGAACGACAAAAGCTGATGAGGAAAGCCTCCAGATATATAGTTGAAGATGGTCGTTTGTACAGACGAGGATTTTCAATGCCATTACTCCGATGTGTGACAAAGGAAGAATCTAAGACAATTCTGACTGAAGTACACGGAGGGGAATGTGGGGATCATACAGGTGGTCAAACTTTAGCAAAGAAAATCCTCCGTTATGGATACTTTTGGCCAGAAATTAATCAGGATGCTGCTTACTATTCCCGAAAGTGTGAAAATGCCAGAGATTCGCTAAAATTCCTAGATCGCCTTCAACTGAGCTAACACAAATGGTCAGTCCATGGCCATTTGCTATATGGGGAATAGACCCCATTGGGCCTTTACTGACTGCCAAATCGGGGGTTAAATATGCTATCGTTGCTGTTGATTATTTCAATAAATGGGCTGAAGCCAAACCATTGGCTACTATTACCTCTAAGAAAATGATAATTTTTGTGACTAAAAATATCATTTGCAGGTATGGTGTGCCTCAGAAGATAATCACAGACAATGGCACTCAGTTTGAAAGTAAGGAGTTCCAAGATTTCTGCAAACGATTCAAGATCCGAAACAACTTCTCAGCAGTGGCTCATCCGCAGGCAAACGGGCAAGTGGAAGCAGTAAACAAAAAAATCAAATCAACCATCAAAAAGCAGCTGGAAAAAGCAAAATGTGGTTGGGTCGATAAGTTACCGCTTGCACTGTGGCATACAGAACCACCCATAAAACTGCGACTGGGCATACTCCATTTTCATTGGCATACGAATCAGAAGCGATGATTCCAGTGGAAACTGAAGCCCCTCACATAGAAGAATCCATTTTGATCAAAATGAGAATGAAAAATTGCAATTGGAAGCACTTGACCTCCTCGATGTAAGAAGAGAAGAGGCTAGACTTAGAATTGCAGCTCACCAGCAAAGAATAGCCAGGGACTTCAATTCCAAAGTTCGTCAGCGCAGCTTTGAGGTTGGGGACTTAGTCCTGAAGAGAACTATGACAGCCATAGGTGTGTGTGGGCCAAACTGGGAAGGGCCATATGTTATAGGTGCGAAACTCCTTGATGGCACATTCAAACTCACAACTGTCGAAGGAGAACCAATCCCAAGAGCTTGGAACATCAATCATTTGCGTCCCTATTTTACTTGAAAGCATTGCTGAAATGTTGTAAAAGAATTACGAATATATGATTCTTGTATTGAAAGCAATTGTAAAGCAAGTGAATAATGAAAAGCTATAAAGTGGATGTAGGCCCAGCTTTTGGCCGAACCACTATAAATCTTGTGTTCTCTACTATTATAAACTGCTTTGTTTTATTTCGACATAAAAAATACGTTAATTGTGTTATTAAAATGTCGATTTAATAATGCAGGCCATAAAAACAAAGCTTACCCATCACAAGACCAAGCGATCTCCGACATCACCCAGCAAGCAAACGCTAAACCATTCAAAAATTTCCATACTCAAATCCTACAAAAGAAATGCTTCGAACAAAAGTTAGCGATATGGATGAAAGTGGACCATTTCTAACTAACTGCAGATGTTTGTACAAACAAACAACCAGTTAAGTAGCCTATGTCTACCACCGCCAACTCGCTTAACTATAAAGTATGTTTCTTTGGATAAGGGAAACTATTGGCAACTCAAAAGGGATGACACTTGCAAAGGACAACGGGGATTGCCAACATGAATAGATGGCAAAGAGACATGGGCGAGCAAGCATTAAAGGGCAAAAGACCTCTTCGGAGGCACAAGCCCTCTTCAGAGGCGCAACTCTTCGGAGGATAAAGACCTCGAGCGGGCTTAGCCAGAAAAAGAGAGATCTTTCTCGATACAAAGTTGCGGACTGATCGGTCGATACACTCCCGTGAATCCGTCCAACCGAGAGAAAGAAACTCCAAACTTCCAGACAAAAGCCCTACTCAGAGGCACACGTTTCACCAAGATTGAAATAAAACTTCCAAGTGTTGAAACGTGAAAAGCCCTCTTCGGAGGCCCATTTCGCCATAGTTCAAATGCTAAAAGACCTCGAGCGGGCCAAACCATAAAAAGAGAGATCTTTCTCGATACAAAGTTGCGGACTGATCGGTCGATACACTCCCATGAATCCGTCCAACCGAGAGAAAAAAACTCCAAACTTCCAGGCAATAACCCTACTCAGAGGCACGCATTTCACCATGATCGGTGATACACTCCCATGAGTTGAAATGTCAAAAGCCCTCTTCGGATGCCCGCTTCCCAGCGAACAGGAAAAAACAGAAGCCTCTCCCATGGGGCGGAAACAAAAGAACTCTTCCCAGAGCACAGTCAAACAAAAAGACCCCTTCCCAGGGGCACAATCAAACAAAAACCTCTTCCCAGAGGTGCAATCAAACGGAAAGACCTCTTCGGAGGCACACGTTTCACCGAGATTGAAATAAAACTTCCAAGTGTTGAAACATGGAAAGCCCTCCTTGGAGGCACAACTCTTCGGAGGCATACGTTTCACCGAGATTGAATAAAACTTCCAAGTGTTGAAACGTGAAAAAGCCCTCCTCAGAGGTACAACTTTTCAATGAAGCACTTCGTCAGAAACGCAAAGCAAAGATCAGAAAGCCCTCCATTGAGGCGCAATATAAAAAAAATAAAAAAAGAAGCCCTCTTCAAAGGCACACTTTACTCTCAAAGGAAGAATGATTCACCTATTCTGGAAAATACTCTTCCTCAATAAGAAGTTAAAGTGCCCTTCAGAGGCCCGCTTTACCACATAGAAGAATTCACTTGGTAAAAATGTGTGTATGCACAAAAGGATAAGTGATATCTTCGAAGGATGAAGCGTAAAAACTCATATGGAGGGAGTTGTACTCTATTCTTAACGAAATAATATTCCTCCAAGTATGGAATAATTATTCTCCAGAAAATAAGAGTACAAGTCCCCTCAAAGTATAAAATATTGCAACGAGCTTATGGTATAGGGGCAACATGGTATAACTACATTGGTAAAAATTATGCTCAAACAACATACCACAAGCTCACTACAATATCATATAAAGAAACTTGTACAAAAATGAATAGTAAATGCATTCTCAAATACAAACAGAAGTTTGTACAAACAAAAAGAATCATTTTATTCAATACTGTCAAAATTTTGTAGAGGTACAGGTATCAAAATAAAAAGATAAAAGAAAAGCGGAGGCCGGTACCCGCACAATCTCCGGCCAGTACATGCAAAAAGCAAAAAGTAAAGATAAATCGAAGAAGGACCCCTTACTTCTTCTTGCCACCACCCTTGGAGCCTTCACCTGACCTAATAGGCAGCTTTTCAGTTCGGCTTGGGAGAGTCGGGGATGAAGGAGAAAGGGTTACTGCCGGATCAAATTTTGCTTCCTCTTCAGAAACAAGAATGCCTTTCCTTCTCTTCTTGGAAGTGGCACGCTTACTCCTTCTCCTTGAAGAAGACTCACTTCCCGGAGTAACAAGAGCAGATAATTTTATGTTATCGGAAGTGGTTCGCTTCGGAGACTCATTGCCTTCTCCAAGCCCTTCTCCCCCATGTTCTTGAGAAGCAATAGGATCATCTAAGCCATGAAGAGCTTCTATTTGCTCCTCTTGTGACCCGGGTTGAGAGGTGGACGGAGGAGTGACCAGGAGAACCGAAGGAGGAATAATTGGAGGAGGAGAAGTTTGAACAATGCTCGATGCTTTCTCTACAGAAGAAAACAAGTTAAAGTCAGTAAAGAGAGGAGATAAAGGCTCATTGAGGTTCAGGAAATAGTCGAGAAGCTCATCGAACTCATAAGAAGCAAATGAGCAGTCTACTTGGGCAAGATTAACATTAGAGTTACCTGGAGAAGTCGGCTTCCTGATATCAACCTCATAAGCCTGTGCTTCGGCGCTCTCTTCACCTTCATCTCCACCTTGTGTACTTGTAATCTCAGTTGTAACTTTGACCAGGGATGGAGAATGAGAACTGGAACAAATAATGTCGATTTCGGCCGAAGGAGAAGGCTGGACTGGAATAGTTGAAGTAGTTTTTCCAAACCGTTCCCCTTCTGCCATTTTAGCTCTTAATTTTGCATGTTGTTCTTTTCCCTTGGCGAGAGAAGCGCGAGCATCTTCATCCAAGTAATGCTCCTCAAGAGCTGATTCGGCATAGCCAGCACCTTTACCGCCAAGCATGTCAAGTGCGGCCTCCCACACTTCAGCCAGAGTAATTTCATACTTGGGGCCTAGAAAGGCAAGACTACCGTGCCCCAAGACGCTGTGCAGGTAGAAGTCAAATAGTCTCGAGATGATGCTGGTCTTCGTTGCCTCATGAGATTCTTCAGCTGCAATTTTACCGGCAACGGCCTCATTACGCTCTCTTTCAGCTTTGGAGAGTTGAAGCTTTAGCATTTGAATTTCCTCCTCCTGAGAGTTGACTTTCTCCCGTAACTCTGTAACCTCAGCACGATACCTTCCCGCTGTTTTCTGCTCAGCTTCAAGTTGTGCCTCGGCATGTCGCTGAGCGGCGTGAGCATCGCGAACTTGCTTTTGAAGTACTTCTTTTTGAGTATATGAGGTAGAAGAAGTAGCAAGCTCTTGTTTAAGTTCCTCAACTTTCGCTTCAAGATCTTCATTGTAAGTAGTGATGCTCCTCATTTTGGTATCATGCTGCTCAAGAACCTTCTGCCATTCGGCCTTATCCTTCTCCATTGTAAGCATGGCCTCTATATTTGCACGGTTGACCCTTTGAAGCTCGTCAACAAGCTTTTGCCAGTTCGACATCCTTTCAATATCAAGCCTGACGACATCGAGATTTCGCAGCATGGCAGGCTTGTCAATAGATACCAAGTCAAGATCGAACTGCACTCCCTTCAGGCACCAGTGCGGGAACCGGCTTTGCAGAGTAGCCGGGCCTGATCCAACTTGGAATTTAGGCCTGCTGATTATTGTCTGAATGTCTGTCTTCCCGAGAGCAGGAGAGCCAGAAGGAATGTCAAGTGAGATGGGGGCAGTGACCTTTTCAGGAGTTGTTGAAGCATGCTTTTCACCCTGCCGGGTACGCTTGCTTGGGTCCTCAACTATGTGGCTTTTTCCCCGATCATCATGCGACTTTCTCTTGTGAGAGTCGTCAGCTCTCTGGGAAGAATCGTGGCGCTCCTCCTTTTCATTCCTCTCATAACGCTCTTCTTGAGCCCTCCTTTCCTGAGCCTTTCGGGCGGATCTATCTTCATCAGTTTCTCTGTGAACGGGAAGGTAGCGCCTATAATCATATTGACTACGCCTCCTATAGTGCTAAAAGTCATCATAGTAAGAGCCGCTGCGTCCCATCGGAGAATCTGAAATAAAAAGAGGCAAGTCTTCAAAATCTTCAGAGTACAAAGAATTAGGTGTATGAAAATGCCGAAAGATTCTAAGTGTGTTTGATGTGCAAGCTACGCGCATCAAACTACGAACCACTCTTCGACTGCAGAGTAGTTGTGGGGGTAGTAGTTAATGTCATCTCTTAGGTTGGCGGAGCTTGTTGCAAAGAATAAGTCGTTTCCACTACTGAAGAAGAAACCCTTGTGGTGACAGGGTCATCTTTAAAGATCTCTTGTGAGGTGGCAAAGAGTCGCTCAAACCTTCGAAAGTGTCGTCCCCGCTTTGCCTGACAGGGCTTGTTTTCCCGGCTTCTTCGCCAGACTTCTGTGAACGTTGGGGAGATCCCTGAGGCTCTTCTTCCTCAATGACCGGGGCAAGTGCAGATTTGCCATATGACCCCGCAACATCGACCGTAGTGGAACACTTCACTAGAGAAGCCTCAGGGGCAGGTTCTTTTGGTATGGGTGCGTCAGAAGAGACTGGGGCATCTAGTGCTTTAGGTGGGGAGTCTGGAACCTCATAGGGGTGTGTGGAGCAGGAAGGGTGAAGAAGTCCGAAATGGTGAAGGAATTCATCGTTCAACAAAAATTTCATATCCCGTTCTTCAACTGGTACACCTACAAGCCTCTCCAGAGTTGGCTTGTGGCTGGGATCTCTGGAAGGAGGGGGAAGCGCTGAAATGAAAAAATGAAGTTAACACTTGGCAATTCGGACTTCACAAAACTCAAAGTATAGAAGGGGTAGAGGTAAATGATCTTACTTCCTTCCCTCCACACAGCATAAAACCCCGAGGGGCAGCGGACATAGAAGAACTGAGTTAAGAACCCATGTGCAGTGTCAGGGAGGCCAACGACCAATTTACGATTCCGGGCGCTTCTCACGACGGTGATAGAAGGATGATCCTTAGTCCTAGTAAAGGAGCATAGGAAGCAAATCTCGTAAAAGCTTGGAAGTCGGTCAAATGTTCTCCTAAATAGCACGCACAACCCCATCAGAATGGCATAGCCATTGGGGTGTAGCTGGAATGGGGAGATAGCTAGTCGAAGAAGAAGATTCTAGAGAAAGTTATTGAAAGGTGGAATGGCCCCGCATAGGCACATTTGCCGGTTAACCGCTACAAAGCCAGTGGGCGCCACATCAGCAGGTTCACTTTTCTTAGAAAGAATGGAATATGCTTCAGCAATGCCAAAATGGCCGCACAACTGACGAAAAGCTTTGTACGATAAGGTGGTGGGGGCTCTTTCTGGAGGATTGACTAATGGTGCTGGAATAAGAGTGGCCTCTCCAGCCTGGGCTGTTATATCTTCTTGCTGAGAGGTCATTCTACACAAGCAACTGGATATTCAAATATGAAGGTGCACGTTTCCTAAAATGTGTGAAGTGTTGTGTAAAATCAACAAAGAAATAAGCGAATAAAACTGGAATAAAAACTAGCAAGCATTTGTCAGTTATGAAGTCCAGGGTTCGTTGTTTTAAAATATGAAAGAGAAATGTAGATGCAAACAAATCAATTCAAGATAGTAATGCTTTGCATTAATGTTTCACTTTAGTTGATTGGTTCACAGCATTTCATACAGTATGTTTAAGTTGATTACTCTATGTAACTAATCTGCCCTTTGATGTGGGCAGTCAGTGGCATTATATTCGTCCCAATTTTCTGTAAATGATGTATTGAACAGATTGCTAGCTTGCAAGTCAAAAGTGATCTGTGAAAAAATGCAGCAAAGTTTAACAGTTTAAAGTTCAAGACATTGAGTCACAGTCTAAAGTTCTCAAAGTCATGAGTCGTTCACAATCTAACAGGGTGGGATGCAATTGGCTTAGGCTTAAAGGAAACAATTTGGCAAGTATAAGATCGTTCAAGTGATGAGTCGTCCACGGCCTAAAGGTTGAGTCGTCCACGACCTAAAAGATAAATCGTCCACGACTTATAGGGTTTCCTGCAAGTTAAGTCGTTGGCACCTTAAATTGTTGGTCCTATAAGCCGCAAAGCGTGTTAAGGAGAGAAGGTTGCAGTTCAAAGTAACGAGAATTTCTTTAAGCCTTAGCTCGGCCACGACTCAAAGCTTATGTCGTATCTAGTTAAGCCGAGAGGGGTCACAGATCGCCCAAAATTATTGAGTCATGTCCAAGTCAGCACTTCGCTTCATCAAAAAACCTCCCATCTAATCAATAACCCGTTATCTTCCTAACTACTAACCCGTTAACCCATGTAGGACAATATCGCCTCCTCTAAATTCGTGGATCAACTGAATCGAAATATGGTAACCCATCGTCTTCTCCTTGCAAGTCATCTAAAAACTCAATCAAACCGCTCCAAGCTTGTCAGTAATCAATCCTAATGTGACTCAAGATGAAGCCTGGTGTGAGGATTTGGATTAGGGTTGGAAAGTCGGAAGTCCATGTTCGAAAGGTAACGGTAATTGTGAAATTGAGCGAGCGATGAGTTTACTTACGTAGTGCGATGATGAAGGTGGCAGGAACTTGATTAGTGATGAGGTGAACTGATCGAATTCGTCTCTGAAAAGCTTCGAAGGTCGTTAATGGCGGAAGTAAACACGGATGCAAGTAGGTGAAGAAGAGGCGACCTAAGCCTTTTATATTTCGAGGCAATGAAATTTGAACCGGCACACGAGTTAAGATAAGTCGAAGCACATGACCTACGACTTAGTCGTGTACTTCGAGGGGCAAATGTTAACTCCTATGGTCAACGACTCAATAAGCAAACGACTCAAGTTGGGCGGCGACTCAATGGACAAGTGACTCAGTGAGTTATCAACCTAACGAGTTAAAAGATGCACGACTCAACGAGTCAAGAGGTTGGACGACTTAAGGGGTAAAACGACTTAACGGTTTAAGGGCTTAACAACCTAAAAAGTATAACGGCTTAGCGACTTAGCTGGTGGCACGACCTACGACTCAAGGAATGGACGACCTAACATTTCAAGAGAAAGCAAGACTTAAGAAGGAAACGTGCTAACGACTTAGAGCTATCTGCGACTTACGACCTAGCATATGTTGTGAGCGACTTAACCAAATGAGGTGTTGCTCCTTGCTTAACATAGTGACCTCTTAACTCGTACGCAATTCAGGACTTGGGTTATTATCTGAAGGGAACAAGCTTAACAGTTAACTCGTATACGACTCACGACCTAGCCTGAGTCTTCCACGACCTAAAGCTACTGGGTGAAGGTACAATGCCGCCTCAAAAGGACCAGCTGACTCATTTGCGACTTAGATGTTGACTCGTGGGCGACTTAGGACTTGTACGAATGAGCTTTTGTGAGACCATGGGGCTAGGCCAGATAAGTCGGCCACAACTTACCTTAGACCGGTCGCGACTTACGACCTAAAGAGGGGGATTTCCCTATAAATACCAACCCACCTCAAGCATGAAGGGGACTTTTGGCCGACCACTTGAAGCGCCGATACTCTGCTGGATTCTCGACTCACTCGACACTTCAAGCACGAAAGGCATCTCAACTAACTTCAAGAGGAAATCTAACGCAATTTACATGGATTTAAAGAATTCTTCTGCATCAAAGTTCTAGTTGTTTGTCTCATCGGAATTGTAATTGAAGATTGTTGTAAAGTTGTAATCGATTCAATAATAAAGAGAATTAAAGTGGACGTAGGCTTACCCTAAGCCGAACCACTATAAAAACTGTTGTTTTTTCTGCTTTCTCTGCGATTTCTCTACTTTTTTTTAGTTCCCGTGTTCACGGGTGGTGCTTTCGCTCAACTTCAATCTACACTGGGGTGTTAGCGTCTGATTTTACGTTAACAATGTTTATACTCCAATTCGCACTCTGGGAAGTTGGAGTCCGTTCGCGCTCTGGGAACGAGTTGTTGGATGTTTATACTCCAATTCGCACTTTGAGAAGTTGGAGTCCGTTCACGCTCTGGGAACGAGTTGTCGGATGTTTATACTCCAATTCACGCTCTGGGAAGTTGGAGTTAGTTGTAGGACTGTCGTGTGTTGGTCCTGTTCTGCCTTTAATGTGATGGCTTGCCCCCGAGCTGGGATTTAACTTGGTGAGTGGCCGGTCGTATCACAGTAACTTGCTATTTTAATAAATTCCATTGTTTGATGGAACTTTGCTCTTAGTGGGTCGTGATTGTTGAACGTTGCATTCGGTGAATCACAGCTCTAGCTTAAAGAGATAGTAATTTATTGTTGAAATAAGAAAATATGGCAAAGTCAGTGCCTTATTACAAGTTCAAATTTTAGAATGTAAAGGAAATTGCATGGTACTCATAGATTGAACAGAGCCTGTCATGTGTGACAGTGACGACGATCTTCGTCGTTCCAGGCTCCTGAGAAAGTTGGTCCGCCACTGATGGCATTTATCACCAATCTTCCGCGGGGACAAGTTGAGTCCTCATGTCTCGGCCGATTGGGTTCATTTTTTTGATTTGATGGGCCCGCTTCTCTGGGCTGCGGTGTCCGCACACACTGTTCCAGCTTCCTTTCTCTGATCTGTTTTTCAACGAGATCTTGTAAGTGACGACACTCGTTCGTATTGTGCCCGTAGCTTTCATGGAACCTGCAAAACTTTCCCGTTTGGATTTGTCTCTCTGACGACGGTTTTGGTGCAGGTTTTTGGTACTGAATTATGTTACAAGTTTGTAGGTACAAGTCCTCTAGTGATGTATTCAGAGGAGTGTAACCGTCAAACATTGGATTCTTGCGCTCCGGGCCGTGATTTTGATCTCGTTTTCTAGTTTGATTCACGCTCTCTCTTCACCGAGCTTGTTTGTTTTTAACGTTCAACTGAACTTTTCCAGAGCTCTCACCGGACTATTTGATTGCAACATTGCTTTGGATCCCTTCCGTACTTGGTCCTGCATCAGTTTACTTCCTAGACTGTTTCGCGTCTTCCCTTCTCAGAAATTGGGCCGCCTTTGCGTGGAAACGGTCCGATGATGCAGGTGGTTTTCCAGCTAACCAGTTGCCAAACTCAGAATCGGGGTCGATCCCTTTAGTCAACGCTATAAGGATGGATTTATCATTTGGGTTGCTGATCTCCGCACATGTAGTATGGAATCTCTCTACAGGAGCTTGAGTGACACTAGACAGAGTGTTGACATCTTTTGGCCTCGCGACGTGCATGCGGAACTGTTTAACAAATTTTGTGGCCAACTGGTCGAATGAGGAGATGGATCGAGGTGGCATTCGAGTGAACCACACGGTAGCGATGCCCCCAAGGATATAGGAAAACTATGACACTTCACTGCATCGTCGGCTCTGGCTGCAGTCATCAACCATTCATATTTCAGAATATGTTGGTTGGGGTCGGAGTTTCCTTCGTACGTGGGTAGAGTTGGCATCCTAAATCGCGGTGGGGGTTCAACAGTAAGAATATCGTCCATAAAAGGAGTGTGACTTCAGGAAACTCCCCAATCATCATTTGTGAATCCCTAGCTCTCACGGATCGTCTGACGTATTATAGTTGAAAGATCCGGTTGCGCGTTCTGTGCGGCTTGCACCGGAGTATGATTACGTTCCATACTTTGGGGTTGAACCGGATATCGTCGACGGTCCAAGTCTTTCCTTCTTGGCTCATAGTCCTCTGGGACATACGGTTCAAGAGTACGTCCGCTATGACGATGGTCCAGGTCCGACTGATCTTGGGCGTCAGATCCTGGTTCTGCCGCAACGTTAGTGGTGCGGTAATTTATGGTGTGGTGAGGAACAACACTTCCTCGGAAGGAGGGCCCGGTTTGGAAATTGGCTGATGGACCAACTCTCAGTTGTCCAACGGTCAGTGTCGGTTGATCTCCAGCGGCTGGCATGTGACTCACATCTACCCGGGGTCGTGGAGGAGCGTGAAGCATGGTCTCTCGTGGATCTCTTTCGCTTCTGGCGATCCTGTTTGTTGATCAGCTCGGCGTTATCACTTAGTTGTTCTTCTAGTTGTTGCCGACTCTGGATCAGCTCTTGGAGTAGCGACTGTAACTCTTGTCGGGTAATCGGACCGGACGGTTCCGAGTGTCAAGTAGCATCTTGATTAGATCGAGGTAGTGGAGCAGGATTCTGTCTATCCTGTTCTTCTTGATTGATAGCGTTTGAGGTGGTTCTTGTGCTAAGCATCTTGAAAGTTGAATTCCTTTCCTAGACTTTGTGAAAATCTGAATAGAAGGGTAGGAAATTAGACTTGATGGTCTGGATCTCTCTCTTAGATTTATTTAATCCGGTATCGATGACAGATCCAAAGAGCAGGAGAAAATCTGGGTTATCTCAGTGAAAGCACCAAAGTGTTTGCACCAAAATTTGTCACAACACTCTTCGGGAGTCGTTGAAGAGATAATAATAAAGAATGTAAATTCAAAACAAGTATTATCTAAAAAAAATCCAATCAACAGTAAAGTAAATGCGTAGACAAGCGATTTATAGTGGTTTGGCGTGTTGCCTACGTCCACTGTGAAGTTTTTTGCAGTTTTATTGATTCTCTTTCAATGATTACAAGTTTTTACAACAATCAACAGGAAGTTACAACTGGAAATTCGAAATCATTAGCAAAATTATGATGTAGGATGATGGAGATCTCGATCCGGTAGAGTCTAGGCGCTTGAGAATCCAAAGATCCTTTTTCTGTTGGCTCTGGGGCTCTATTTATAGTCGTAGGATGCTGATATTTCGTTGAAAATTCGGGAGACCACTTCTGGTATGTGAGGGGGCCCACGCGCCCGGCCTCAGGAAATTTGGGCCAACTTTGGCATCGATTCAAACTCCATTCAAATCGATCAGAAAATCATCCAATCGAGGTGAAATTTGGTATGGACATTCTTGAAGATGTATGCAAGCTTATGTGAAAATTTCATGGCATTTGAATCAGTAGATTAAGAGATGTGATGGATACGAGATGATGTTCTTCGTGCAGCTGTTTGGTTCGAAACCATCCCTTCGAATCGATGGCTTCGAATCGATGGTGGCACGCGCCTCTGTGATGACGTGGAGCGCAAACCTCGAATCGATCCGGTCTTCACTCCGAGTTGACCGCGTCGACTCCATATATCTCGTTGCGTTCGTACCGATGAATGACACGTCACCATGGCTAGTTGACTTGGTGGATTCGAACGAAGCTTCAATGATAGGTTCGAACAAGGCTTCATTGATGGGTTCGAACAAGGCTTCATTGATGGAGTCGAATGACCGTTGCTTGATGGATACGAACTTGGGTTTCTCTGATGGATACGAGCTTTGTAACTTCTCCATGGATACGAAGTCAATTGATGCGAACTTGAACCCTTCGATGAAGTCGAAGGACGACGATCTGATGGATGCGAAGCAGGCACTGGCTGATGGATTCGAAATGCTTCACCTGTTGATGGGTTCGAAGTCCATCGATACGAACTCGATGGATTCGAACATGGCCGCTTATGATCGATACGAATTGGGATACTTTGATGGATTCGAAGTTGACCGATTCGAACTAGAGCTCGGCGATGGATTCGAAGACACCTATAATGATGGATACGAAACTAATGCTTTTCCCTTTAAATTGAATCGATCATAACTTGAGCGTATGAACCCGGATTGACTTGAAATTTGAGATGCTGACTTCTATGATCTTTCTTGTCATGTCCTATCAATTGTAGCTCAATCATGACTCGAACAAAATTCGGCGATATCCATAGAGAAATGAAGTATGACTAATCTCCGAGACGAACTGTCCTTCGTTTTCGATCGATCTTTTGGTATCACGGCTCTGCCAAAAAGCGGGATAACACTAGCAATTGCTTCTATAACCTGTATTTCACTTATAAAGTCCAAAAGATTTAATAATTTTATAAAATGAAATTTTCAAGTTGTTTTAATTACAACCAATACAACAACAACCAATTGCAACTACAACAAATAATCATCACATATAATCAACACAAAGCAATCATTCATTTATATTAAACAAAACAAATAGTTGTTCGGGTTCAAACTTTAAATTGCACAGAACGGAAAATAACTGCTTAGTGCACCATTTACTCAACCGTCTTAGATGAAACTAAATAGACTATTCCCATATCCAAACAATTTAAAGTATCCTTATCCAAACAACCATAAACAAAAAAACAACAATTCCAAACAACAAATCAAATTTATTTATTATTTTTTTCTTCTTCATATAATGATTTCTTATAATTCACATTTATTTCTTGCAAAAATTCATTTTATTCATTTAATAATTTATCTTTTCAATTCACCATTCTTTCTTACAGTTTCATTTATTTCTAACAAATCTCATTTCACTTACTCATAACATGATATTTCTTTTATTATATTCTATTCATTTATTCACTGCTTAATTTCATATTCTTAAGTTTATAATCTTTTATTTATTATTACTTATCTACTTACACATTTACCTTCTATCTTATTTATTATTGTAAGGCTTCCATTATAAATTAAATTTATAACAATAACAACATCAATTTCTTATTTATTAGAGAATTTTATTGAATACTTCATTACTTCAAATTTATTACTAGTATAATATCCATTACATTTTTTTATTAAACATTTCAACTTTTTATATTTGGTAAGTTATATATATTAAAGAAAATGCAAATGAACTTATACAAGTTTTATCTCATCCTTTAATTAAATTTAATGTTCAATAATATTAATATTTGTTTCATAAGGTACAGTTCGAATTACCTTTAATTTCATTGGTAACCTAGCATTAAATTCCTTATTTCAATTTATTAATTACCTACATTCCAATTCACTCCAGTAACTAAAACTATTAATAAATGGAAACTTAAGAATTAAATACCGAGTTTTTATTTAAAATCATTTAAAATAACAGATAAATTTATATACTTACACTCTATATATCCAATTATATTTATAACAATTAAAAATTTATATTTGTTTATCAAAAATGGGTCTGTAGTAAACTACTACAGTGGCCTTCCCGCTTCGAAACTCGAAAATGAAAGTCGATGATGCGTGCACTCATCACCGAAATTATTTTCCAACGACAGAGTAGGGAGTACAGATTTTTTTCTTTTCAAATTTCTTTTAAAACATTTCTTTAAATTATATTTAAATATTTATATCAGAAAATACTTCTAAGATAATATTACTATTCCAAAATTAGTCGAAAGAAATTTTCAATAGCCCGGAACTTAAGTTCCAAATTTCCCGTTTCATTTATTTTATTTTCTATCTTACTTCGACTATTAATTATAAAGTAATTACCTAACAACCAATATATTGCAACCAAATATATATATATATATATATATATCATTTAAAATTTATTTTATATATAGAAAATATAATAGGCAAAATTATTTCATTCGCCTACAATAAAACAAATATTATATCAGTCTGTCCTATTAAGTGTTTAGAAATCCCTGTTGATGTCACAACGTCCTATGCATCAACCAGAATTTATAAATACAAAACGGAACAGATTAACACAATATTGAAACCTTTTTATAACACTAACAAATACGCTCTCTCATATATATACACTCAGCGACTCCCATAGGGTATTACTACCCTATTAGTAAAGAGTCAGACCCAACAAACTAAGGTTTATCGCTAAACCAAAGCTGTGATACCATATTGTAACGTCCCGCCTTTTCGCATGCTTTAAATCGACACACGTGCCAATTTAAACCATACGAAAGGGTGGATTGTTATGGGGTAAATCAGAAAACAAGAAAGAAATAAAACAAAACAGAATCTCACAGCGGAAGGATAAAATATAATAATCAAATATACAGTTCATAAAACTGTTTACAAAACATTTGATTCTTCTTTATACAATAAATATCAGAGTTCACATACCAATCAATATCAATGCAGCGGAATATAGTGTGTGGTGGAACTACATAATAAATAATAATTATAACAGAAATCTCCGTCTTCGTCCTCTAGAGCTAAGGTCTTAGAAATCCTGAAATGCTCGGACTGACCGGAGCGAACTGAAAAGACAAAACACTCGAGTCAGAACTAAAAGATCTTATGTAAGTTAAATCAACATAAATAAATATGAGTGCAGTAACTCAAGAGAAGCTCGAGATTTACATCTCCTAAGGATCCGTTAAACTATTTACTATGTAGTATATTTCGCTAGTATAATAGTGTCTATTAGTAAAATAAACTTATTTTTAAATAGAATTAAGGAGTGACCCAATATTTCCCTTAACACAAATAATGCCAATAGTCTATACAGTGTCTGCATATCTCCTGATCGGGAGACTACGAGAAGACACTCCATAGGTATGACACAAATAGAAACTCGTACAAGGCGCGATAAGGTAGGTGACACGGCACAACTAGGTAATGCCAGGGTAGATATACTAATTACGCTTCCGGGCTGGTGGTAACGCGTAGCCGCATCTACCACCCACCTCGAACAACCCCCCCCCCCCAAAATCAAAATCAAAAGTGGCCACCAAATCAATCCAAAGTCAGAATACAGTATCAAAGAGGAGTATCCGATAAAGGGCGCTAACCCCCTTGGCCCGTCGATCGCTCCTATTTTAGCCACCCTATGTCAACTTATGGGAGTCGGGTCCACGTATTTACCTCAAAGGAAACGCCGCCACCATCCTATTTCATTCTGGAAACTCCACCGCGTACACGGTTGTTAAAGTGGTTTTCGGAGTTGGCAGAGAGTATGACAACTTCCGATCCCGGTCTCTTCAACAACCAATCGTAATTATAACACCGCGGTCATTTAAAAAAATTAACTTTCAAAACCAGAATATAATATCTATTTCAAAACCATATAAATACGATATCCTTTCCATTTCAAAGCAAACTCATTTGATATTTTTTTTTAAAACGCAAATTATTATAATATCATTTTATTTCAAATATTTTTTTTTCCAAATTCATATTGAAATTTATAATATCTGGAAACCAAACATTTGAATTATAACTTCCAAACATAAAAATACGAAATTCGTAGCTTTAAAACCATAAATTTTAAAAATTAAATGGTTTGGATATTCAACAATATATAAAATAAAACAGTTGAATTTAAAATTTCTCTATAAAGTAAATAATTTTCACGCATTTACAATTTTATTCACTTTAAATTCAGTCTAAACCCATAACTTTTAGATTCACTTTCAGTTTGAGTAAAAACATTTCGATTTCAATATTTTCAAACTTTGAGTGTTTAATAAATTTCAAAACTAAGGTTGGGAATTTCTATTCAACAATTCATTGTCCTATTATTTAGTTTTGAAATATTTATATAATAGATCCATAACCATTTAACATAAAACCCAATTTATTAATACTAAATATTTCCTTCCATTTATTTATACTAGAATTATTCATTTAAAAATTCAGATATAAATGTCATGCCTTTAAAATTTTAAGTTTAATATGTTTTACATCAACTTATGGAGTTTAATTTTTAAATAAGCTCAATTTCAAATAAATTTCCAATTTACCTTCCAATCTTCATTGGTTTAAATCATTAAAACTCTATATAAGTACCATAACTTAAACCTGGACTTTACCATATATTATAAATTATCAAACTCCATTATTCAACTTATTTATTCTATTTAACAGATTTATACATAGCTTAAATTCAAAAATTTAACTATATATGTATATATATATATATAATAATATTTATATAATACCAAAATTTAATATTTATTAAACCGTATCATATCTAAACTAGAGATATCATTTCAAAATAATTATATATATATATATATAAACCGCGGTGCCCGTATAAAATTTTCTATCCTATGGTCAAGTGATGCGGATATTTATCATTTCAATCCGCAATTTAAAGATAAAAATGCGGTTGTGTATCATTTCAAAACACAATCCCGAATAAGATGAAAATGCATAATAACTTGCAGTTAATATAAATAAACATCCATTCATCCATCAAAATCATGCATCCATTTATCACATCACCATCCAAATTCAACCAATCACATCAATAAATAATAATTAATTACTGATAGTTAATATTTGAATAATGAGTTAAACAACTGTTTAACTGTAGTTTATATGCAATAATAAATAAATTTACCTAAAAGTTTATTTGCAAAAAAAAATTTAACCAAAATTTTAACTGGCAGTTTTAAATGCAATGAATAAATAAATTAACTGGTAGTTTTAAATGCAAAAATGAATTAAATAACGCTTAAATTAATTGAATGCAATTTAACTGAGAAAAATGATGAAATATATGGCAAACAGCTATAAATAAAATTTTAAACACATCATAAAACAATTTAACAAACATAAGAAATTTTAGAAATTGTGAGTGGGTTAAAACACTCACCTTTTGAATTTAAACCGAATTTAAATTCAATTTAAACCGAATTTAAATTCAATTTAAACCCAAAAATTGAACGGTCTTCAAATTTTTCCAAACCAGCATCAAAGCGTCCGGAATTTTATTACGATCCTAACAAAAAAAGTCGCGCATGAAACAAAGCTCGTATGAAAAAGTTAGGAAAATTAGAAGATTGGAAAATTCTGGTCCTGGGTCGACTTCGGGTTCAACTTTGGTCCACCGCCTCAATTCTGGTGCTTGCTTGGAGTTTTTGCCTAAACGACCCGGAGCAACCCGAGTAACTTTCTTCCTAACCTGAAGTAGATGCAGCATTTTTGCCTCTGAAACTCGAAGCGCGACCCGAAGTAGCTGCAGATCCGCAATTTTTTTTTTGAAATTGAAATTGGATTGGGAAGATTAGTAATTGTAGTGGAATGAGGAAGAGCATACGTTCAGATTGAGGAATAAGCAATGACCTAGGGTTTATAACCACATATATATAGGCAAACAGAATAGAAAGAATGGGCTAGATTGGATTTGGGTTTTGAACGATAATTGACCCGAAAAGCCCGTTTCGATTCCGGAACGGAAAAGGGTCAACCATATATCAAAATGTATGTTTAAAAATATTTTAAACGCGATGGAAAAAGTTTCACGTCCAAATTCCATCGTATGAAGAAGTTATGCTAAATTCAAATTTTCCAAATTGATTTCAATTAATTTAAATTGCATAAATTTCAAGGCGTTTTGAGTCTGTGCGATCAAACGACAAGTCCGATTGCTACGAATCTTGAAAAACTATTATAATTCACCGTTACGGATCCGATGAAACTTGTTTCTTCAAAATCCGAGTCAGTGGCCAAAATGGCTATTTTTCCATTAATTAAATAAATTTAAAATAAATTAATTAAATCAAATTTCGCGTTTAAATTCTGAAATTTGCAATCTTTATCACTTTAAAATTTTCAAACATTTACAATGATTTAACAATTTTTAAATTTCAACTGATTAAAATTAATCAATATAAATCTTCAATTTCATAAAATTCAAAATTATAGATAAAATTTCCATTAAATTGAATTAATTCATAATTATTCCAATCATTAATTTCAAATAGAAGGGTTTACCATTGGATTTAAAAATTATTACATAAATATTTTCCAATTTCAACATAATTTTTAAATTAACGTAATAATTAAATATTTGATTTCATTCATTTGCAACAAATCCAATTGTTATAAATTAAATAAATTAACTCACTATTAAAAATTCAAATTCTATTATTCAATACACTTGTTTGCGTAAAAAATGGTCACAAACACCCAATACCGTGAAAGCACCAGTGTATGAATATAAGTCAGCGATATTCAAGCACAAATCACAGATCTCAGCAAATAACCCAAATGCGTTTGCACAAAAGATGGGCAAACAGCTCCAAGTTGTATGATTTAGTTGATTTTATGTTGTTCGTAGTGATTTAGGTGGTTTATGCAAATATGTAAAAAGCAGGGACTAAACTGTAAAAGACACACAGATTTATAGTGGTTCGGCCAAAATGTGCCTACATCCACTTTATATGTTATTCTCCTTTTCCAATCCGATTACAAGTACAAAGCTTGTAGTACAAGTGTATGAAAGTTGTTTGAAAGTTCCTTCCAGGTTTGAGCTCTCAAACCTGTCTGCCATTGTTGTACCCCTGCCCCTCTATTTATAGAGTGAGGCTGGGGGCAGGGGTCTTGGATGTATATAGCTACTGGTGGGCCTGGGCTGATGTTCTGGCCTGGCACACCTGGTTCGGCATTCCTTGGTTCGGTGTAGGGTGATGGTAGCATGGAGATGGAGTTGGTCCGGTGGTTGGTTGGTCCGGTGGTAGCATGTAGATGGAGTTGGTCCGGTGGTGGGTTTAGGGATGTTGGTTCGGTGTGGAGCTTGGACCGATGATGGATGGTTCGGTGGACCGGATGGTTTGGCAGGGAAGTGGTAAAGTGGTCCGGTAGTGATACCGGTTCGGCAGTGGATGGTAGAGGAGTAGGCTTGTTCGGCTAAGGGGTGGAGCAGGAAATGCCGAATGAGCCTTCATAGAGAATACCGAATGAACCTTCATAGAGAATGCCGAATGAACCTTCATAGAGAATGCCGAATGAACCTTCAAAGAGAATGCCGAATGAACCTTCATAGAAAATGCCGAATGAACTCTTGCCTTGCTTCCAATCGATTTTCAATCTCGGCATCCATCATTCCTTGTCAATTTGTCGATATTTCAGTTTTGACCAAAAAATGGGATAACACTTTGCCCCCCAAAACATGCCTTGTGATAACAAGGCGTGTTTTGAATAGTTCCGAGTCCAATATTCAAAGTCCATAATCATATTGCCTGAGTATGTTATCTTTGACTGCTCCGAGTCGATGTCCAATTCCAAATCCAATAACCAAAGCCTGAGCCAATTCCGTATTCATCCGAACTCGACAATCGAGTCCCAATCCATCCTTATCCAATAGCCAATAACCGAATCCAGGACCTCTTTGGGTCGATATCCAAATCCATAACCTCTCCGGGTTCTTGCCAAGCGTGATCCACATCTGATGACCGTGGTCCAGTGTCCCTGGACGTTGAGCTAACCTCTCCGGGTTCTTGCCAAGCGTAATCCACACTTGACGACCTTGGCCCAGTGTCCCTGGGCGCTGTGCTAACCTCTTCGGGTTCTTGCCGAGCGTAATCCACACTTGATGACCTTGGTCCAGTGTCCCTGGACGCTGTACGATGCCATGGCTTAAGTCCTAAGCTGAATCCTGGTCTCTCCGGACCCTTGCCGAGCATAGTCCATACTCGACGACCTGAAAATAACAATTGATAATATAGGGCCTAAGCCCTAGGCCGAATCCTGGTCACTCCGGACCCTTGCCGAGCATAGTCCATACTCGACGACCTGAAAATAACAATTGATAATATAGGGCCTAAGTCCTAGGCCGAATCCTGGTCACTCCGGACCCTTGCCGAGCATAGTCCATACTCGACGACCTGAATGAGTCAATTTACCACGTTCGGGCAAAGCGACTCACCCCTTGCCAGGCATAATCCATACCCGACGACCGTTACAAAAAACCAAATAAAAATCCAGTCAAAATCCAATCCAAATCCAAAATCCAAATCCGAAATCCAAATCCAGAATCCAAATCCAAAATTCAAATCCAAAACCAGAAAACCAGAAATCCAAACCAGCATCCAAAACCGAAAACAATCATCCAAAGGAAAATCCAAATCAAAAAGCAAGAAAAACCAGAAGCTCAATCCAAGCTCCAAAACCGAAAACCAAAAAGAAAAGCAGTGTCCAATCCAAAAAAAAAGAAGATAAATTTCACAAACCATAGCATCGCAGTTTATTATCATTCAGAGCATGCCTAGGGGCTATCTCCGTCCCCGTACATGTGTAAATGACTTGGTTGCTTGCCAATAGTTTGCTACTTATTTCATATTAACCTGGTCAAGGGACGATCAACCGACCATCATTCCTGGGCCTCCCACCATCGTAGCTTGAGGTAGGCGGCGGTTGCTCCTGCCTCGCCGTTGCATTCCGAGGTCCAACATATTGCGGCAGTTGTCCACTTCTTACGTGTTCCTCAATTATGTCCTTTAAGTGCCTGCAGCTGTTGGTGTCATGTCCATCCAAATCATGGAAGAGACAGTGCCTTCCTGATGTCCTTTCCCGTTCTGTTGGTTCTCTCCTAGCCGGCCTCCGGTAGTGAAGGCGATTTCGAGTATCCAGGTATATCCGCTCCAGTGTCTCGTTCAATCCTGTGTATGTGGAAAACTTTGGATCCTTCCATTGCTTCCTAGCATTTCCAGAATCACCGTCCAGCTTCCTTTTTCCTTTGTTTTTATCCGAACCATTGCTGGATGGTCCTCCCCCCTCAACTGCATTAACCTTTTTCAATTTTAAATCCGTACTCGCATCTTCTTGTCGAAGGAACCTTTCTGCCTCATGAAAGAATTCGTCGATATTCCGTGGGGGATCTCGTATCAGAGACACCTTGAAATCCAAGTTCTCCCTGACTCCTGATACTGCTGCCATTAAAACCATCGATGGATCGGGCCGATCCACCGAAGCAACTGCGGCACTGAATCGAGTTAGAAAAGCTCTAAGCGATTCATCCATCCTTTGCCTTACCGATGTCAATGTCATCACGTTCTTCGGTCTCTTGACATGGACCCGAAACTGTCCCAGAAACCTTTCCACCAATTCCCTCCAAGTCCTGATAGATCCTTCTTCCAGCTGCCTGAACCACATCGCAGCTAAGTCCGTCAAGTACAAAGGGAAGCATCGGGCCATCACCTCCTCTGATGCCCCCAGCACCTCCATGTGTCTGGTGTATCTCATCAAGTGATCCGTAGGGTCTTCCTTGCCATTGTATACCTCCACGCTAGGTAGCTTGAACTTTGGTGGATTCTGAGCCATCCTTATTTCCCGAGTGAACGGACTCCTGTTTACTCCTTCCAAGTCTCCGTTGGTCAAACCACCTCGCACAGTCTTCCTGATTATATCTACCAATCCACCGTTGTCTGTCGGGGGTTGCCCCCGAGGGAACTCCGGTACATACTCTTCGTGTGGCTCGTTAGCAGCAACGTTGGTTCTAGCCTGTTGAACTCCTTCCAAAGGTTCTCCTGTGTTGAATCCTGTGGGCCTGCCCCCAAGCCCTTGTTGATTGCCACCTGGCTCCGTATCTTGTCCTTCATGGGGTTCCATAACCCTAGCTTCTTGTCCTGCATCCATAGCCGTTGTAGCTGTTCCTAAATTCTGCATTCCTGCAGCTCTCATTTGCTCCAAGAAAGTTTGCATCATTTCCTGTTGACTTTTCAGCAACCTCTCTTGCAGTGAATTTGTTATGGCCTCCATCTCATCCCGGGTTATGTAGATCGAAGCCGGTCCTTCCTCACCTCCGGAGGATGCTTGTTGACTTCCTCCTTGTTGGCTTCTCTCAGCCCTTAGCCTTCTACTGTTTTGCCTAGTCATTGTCTTCCAAATCCAAACTTCTATCCGATGTAGTGGGAGCTGGTTCCTCTCAATGAAAGCACCAAAATGTTTGCGTAAAAAATGGTCACAAACACCCAATACCGTGAAAGCACCAGTGTATGAATATAAGTCAGCGATATTCAAGCACAAATCACAGATCTCAGCAAATAACCCAAATGCGTTTGCACAAAAGATGGGCAAACAGCTCCAAGTTGTATGATTTAGTTGATTTTATGTTGTTCGTAGTGATTTAGGTGGTTTATGCAAATATGTAAAAAGCAGGGACTAAACTGTAAAAGACACACAGATTTATAGTGGTTCGGCCAAAATGTGCCTACATCCACTTTATATGTTATTCTCCTTTTCCAATCCGATTACAAGTACAAAGCTTGTAGTACAAGTGTATGAAAGTTGTTTGAAAGTTCCTTCCAGGTTTGAGCTCTCAAACCTGTCTGCCATTGTTGTACCCCTGCCCCTCTATTTATAGAGTGAGGCTGGGGGCAGGGGTCTTGGATGTATATAGCTACTGGTGGGCCTGGGCTGATGTTCTGGCCTGGCACACCTGGTTCGGCATTCCTTGGTTCGGTGTAGGGTGATGGTAGCATGGAGATGGAGTTGGTCCGGTGGTTGGTTGGTCCGGTGGTAGCATGTAGATGGAGTTGGTCCGGTGGTGGGTTTAGGGATGTTGGTTCGGTGTGGAGCTTGGACCGATGATGGATGGTTCGGTGGACCGGATGGTTTGGCAGGGAAGTGGTAAAGTGGTCCGGTAGTGATACCGGTTCGGCAGTGGATGGTAGAGGAGTAGGCTTGTTCGGCTAAGGGGTGGAGCAGGAAATGCCGAATGAGCCTTCATAGAGAATACCGAATGAACCTTCATAGAGAATGCCGAATGAACCTTCATAGAGAATGCCGAATGAACCTTCAAAGAGAATGCCGAATGAACCTTCATAGAAAATGCCGAATGAACTCTTGCCTTGCTTCCAATCGATTTTCAATCTCGGCATCCATCATTCCTTGTCAATTTGTCGATATTTCAGTTTTGACCAAAAAATGGGATAACAACACTATCATTAAACAGATAAAATATTGGATTTACAACTATTACCATAATATTCTTACATTCCATTTAACTTTCTATTAACGTAATAATTAGATGTTTGATTTCATTTATTTCCAATAAAACCTATTATTATACGCTAATTTCCAATGTATTGACACAACTTAAATTTGCATTCTTTCCATTCAATATCAACTGTCATTTTATGAGTAAACTTTACATTAGATTCATACTCATTACATAAATAACTACAATTTCATCTAAATAAATATTTACGAAATTTTCAAATATTAAATCCATTTAATTGCAATAAACTACATTATCGTGATTTAAATTCAAATAAATAATTAAATGTTGATTCCCATTCTTTTTATCCAAACAATCGTTATCCTATAAGCATATTTAACATTTGTTTATATTTCATTACACTGATACTTCTATATACCTCTTAGATTTCTATCAACAGTTATATTTAAAAATGCGAATCTTGTCAATTACGCGTATTAATTTAGGTTTTAAACTCAATTAACAAAGTTTCCTAAGTCCAATCCCTTTTTACCAAATTATATTTTATTTCAAATTAACATACAACTTAATTTCCTTTAATTGAGATCTGATTCCCAAAATTTTATTTAACATACTAAATGAATAAATAACCTAAATAAATGGTCACCTACTTACTTTCTTTCATTTATAAGTTTACTACTTACCCACCCAGGTATAAATCCCAATATAACACTAATTAATTTCCATTAACACTATATTATCCAATTATCATAAATTTATTCAATATATACCCTTGTCTACTTATAAATAAATTTATGTATTCCACAAATTCTCATTCACTCTTCTGTTACTAAATTAAAATCATTAAGTAACGTTGCCTCAATAACAGTATCAAAATTCCTTAACATTTAAGAGGACTTTATATTCAAATAAATTGGTTGACCAACTAATTAGGTAATATGTAATAGTTGTATTCATAACCTTAAGACTTACGCTTGTTCTCTTCTATTTTATTTATAGCCTAAAACAAAATAAAAAATCTAATTCCATAAATAAAATTATTTTTTACCCAAATTATACATAGTTTGAATTCAATACTTACTTTTTTTCTCTGTATTCGATTATATTCAGGTATAATACTTACCTTATTTCATTTATTTCGGTTTCATTAAATCTGTCCAAATTTTATTCGCTCCAATATTATTCCATTTATTACAATGGCTCATTTAAATTCTAACATTCACTTTATTATAAATTATAAGATTTTCTTCTCTATCTAAACATTAATACAAAATCATATTAAATTCCAGTTTTAAGTCTTCAAAATTTCATGTCGTTACAACACATATTTATATAGCTTCAAAACTCAAACCAAAGAACATTAAGAGAATGCATCGAGATATTCCCAGAATACTCGATTCTCAAAATCGTCAAAAGGAGATAGAGTGTTCGTCAATCTTACGATGTCACGAGCCACTCCCAAAAATCATCAACATACAAGATAAACAAGATATTCTACTCAAAGGAGATGAAGCACACAAACAATAAATCATGACTTCAAACAAAGTAATGCTACAAAGAATAACATCGATTGAGTATCTGAAAAGGATCACTAAAAAAAAACTGAATATAAACTCAATCAAACTCGAACAATCTAGAAACTCACCTCATTCCTCAGTGCATATCCTCGTGGAAGTATAACCGAAGACCTAAGAGCCAGGAATAAGGTCACCTCAACACTCGATTGCCCAATTGGATGTCAATTTCAAATAGACTCAAAAACTAGACAAAGTCAATATGATTGGAATTTGAGATAGATCATCATCATATCGATACTCAAGAGTGAAATCAAAAACTTTGGAATCATCATTAACATTCCAAAGTGACATAAATAATAAACCAATAAAATTAGGATGCCAAAATAAATATAGGATCCTATAACAGAAGGATCAGGCTTTACATCAAATATGTCAATCCATCTCAAATCAGATACATCTCAATATGGTGAGTAATAAACAAATACTCACTAAAACAGCAACAAATAAAGAATTCAGAATGCTCATAACAAGCTGTTAACCCTCTTCTTTCTACGACCCTGCGATCTAGAGAAAGTAGCGACCTAGCAACTCAACTCGTCAGCGACCTACAAAGCTCAGCGACCTAGAGAATTGAAAGGTCCAGCGACCTAAAGGAGTAGGTGGTCCAACGACCTATGAGTCAACGAGTTAACGACTTATGTGAAGGCGCGACCTAACCACCTAAGGGAGTAAGGGACCTAACACATAATGCGGCTCAGCAAGTTAAACGACCTATGGACTGAGGTGACCTAGCAACCTAAAGGTGTACACGACCTAACGAGTTAATAAGGGGAGCGACCTAACAGGGATAAAGTTCTGCAGCGAGCTAAGGCATTACGACCTAACGGACTAATGGACCAACAGCGGGTTAATGACCTAAAATGTGAACGAGTTAACTTAGACGCGACCTAACAGGAATGAAGCTCTCTAATGACTTAGCGACCTAGCGAGCTATACAAAGCCGAGGTAACTTGTCTTCCTTATGTCGTTCCTACCCTAAGTCGCCCACGATCTATGACTTGTTCAAATGATCAAGGGTGCTCCTGTTAGGCCGTAAACCGTGTCTACTAAGTCGCCCACGACCTACGACCTATACCTAAGTCGTTCACAACCCAAATATACCAAGGAGCTTCCTATGTCGCTTCCTACCTAAGTCGGCCACGACCTATGACTTGCTAGCTTCTCCAAAACGATCAAGTGTACCATGTATAAGCCGTAAACGACTCCCACTAGGTCGTGATCGCCCACGACCTACGACCTATACCTAAGTCGTTCACAACCCAAATATACCAAGGAGCTTCCTATGCCGCTTCCTACCTAGGTCGGCCATGACCTATGACTTGCTAGCTTCTCCAGAACGATCAAGTGTACCATGTATAGTCGTAAATGACTTCCACTAGGTCGCGAGCGACCTACGACCTATCCAAGGTCGTTTGCGACCTACGACCTATGGTCGAACTCTCCTACAAATACCTCACCTACTCCAACTAAAAAGGGATCTTCTTGGCTAATTCCTGGAACACCGATACTCTGATGAATTCTCGACTCACTCGACACTTCAATCACGAAAGGCATCTCAACTAACTTCAGGAGGAAATCTAACACAATCAACATGGATTCAAAGAATTCTTCTACATCGGAGTTCTAGTTGTTTGTCTCATTGGTATTGTAATTGAAGATTTTTGTAAAGTTGTAATTGATTCAGTAATAAAGAGGATTAAAGTGGACGTAGGCTTAACCTGAAGCCAAACCACTATAAAATTGTTGTCTTTTACTGCTTTCTCTGTGACTTTCCTACATGTTTTTAATTCCTGAGTTCACGGGTGGTGCTTTCACTTAATCTCTAAATACATCGGGGTGTTAGCGTTCAATTTTTAGCGTTAACACAAGCCAATAGTTGTGGATCCCTTCAATAGGATTCACAACTCTCAAAGGAATGCAACAAGAATGACCAAAGAAATCAATCTGCTCTATCGATACGAACTCACTTGTATCGACAAAATAAGAATCTAATAATCCCAAATAAGATTTTATACAAGATAAGATGACATCAAACTCCATTGTGGAATACTATAGAATACAACATATCTATATTCCTTGAAATATTCCATCTTAGCAATCCCAAAACAAAAAAAAGAATCAAGGTTCGATTCAAAAACAAGCTTGAATAAAGGACAATGATTCACCCATATTATACTTCGATGTATCATGATATACGTACTATTCTGTGTTTATTCTACTTTGTACTGACCGCAGCTCCGATACCAAGCTGTAACGCCCCACCTCGAGACCCATCTTAGTAAAGAGTACTAAAAAGTAATTCTGTCTTAAAGTGGAGAATAGGGCTGGTTAAGGGCGACCATCTGTAGTTTTGTTTTAAACATCTACCGAATACGTCGATAAATGCAATATTATTTTTCTTTTCTATCTCAACTGGATCGACTTACCTAGTAAATGATTAATCCAAAACTATAGGTGGCTTACGAATCTATCAGAACGAAATACAATAACTAAATGAAAAGCACGTCACAGAACAGTTATCAACATCATATATGTACATATACACTTATACATGCTTAGTACAATACAATATGAATTCGACAACATTGGTACTCGACCACACCATATCCATCGAATCAAATATAAATATATCAGAGTATGCCAAAGAACAAAAACTACTCAAGGGAAAGAAGAGTTGATATCCAACATCAACTTCAAGCTAAGTCCAATAGATGATACCTGAAATAACTCGGTCCGACCTGAGTGAAAACACACGGGTCAGGCTAGCTGAAATCATCAATTAAATAGAATAATCGATAAGGATAAGTAGGTGAAAGCTGTGGTATCCTTTTTCTTAAAGAATTCCATGCCCTAAACAAGGTTTCAACATCATAATAAAGGAAAACATCTCTTCTTGGCAAGTAAGAGAGATAGTGATGATAAAGTCATACTTAAGTGGCATAACAGACACTTAAGCAAATGGAACATCGCCTAGCAAAATTTTAAAGATAAGATTCGATAAACATCACTTTCGCCTCATATCTTCAGCGGTATAAAAAAATTTGGATAATGATTACAAATGAATCAATTATCTTCTTAGAAGTTCTTGTCAATATAACAATACATCAAAGGTATATATCCTTCATACATAGAATAAAACGCATATGGATGTGTCTCATCTTATTGGCGCATCCCAATGACCATTCAAGGAAATATAAAACCCAATCATAAAAGAAGCATTATACTTATTAATACCTCATCTTATCGGTATGAATATAGATACATCTCGAATCCATCGCTAAAACTCATCATAAAAGATTCTTCATAATCATTTATATCTCATCTCATTGGTATAAATTTATAAATACATCTTAACATCAAATGGTCTATAAAATCGTCAAATCATCGATCCATAAAGCCAATAATGGTATAGATATAAATATATCTTAAATCTATTATCAAAACTCATCATAAAAGCATTACCATAATTTATCTTGATAGAGCATGGAAAGAATCCAAAACATCATATTCGAAATAACAAATAAAACCACGTATGTCAATAACCTTTTTCTTACATAAGGCTATACTAAAGCATCACCATCAAAATAGTGAAATCGAAAGACCTAAAACCTTATGGAAAACAGCACATGCATTTACATCCTGACTAGTACTACCATTATTTGGTACCATTCATCGTGATGACTTGGGGTCACGTAACGTCATAACATCATGATCATCTTGATTGACTATAGTCGAAAATATCTTGATGACAACGAGTCACAAAAAAACCCGAGTAATAATATTGAGATGCTTGGAGTCGAGTAATAACATCATGAGCATCGTGATGACTCCAATCGAGTACTCGGTCTGTAGTACTAGTAAACATCGTGAATGTGTCTCAACTTCTTGGATAGGAACCCAATATGTGTTAACGTACGTCCCATACCATACGTTTGCCCCTAATGATTTACTAGCGGTTAGTTGGTACCACACTAGTAAAACATCATAAATATCAAGAAAATATACTCAACCTCGTCTCGTTGGCGAGTAAATACAATATTATGCCCGCCTCATCTCATTGACGAAACTAGAGGCACTGTGATTTGTCTCTTCTCATCGACAAGTAAAAACTATCATAATACATCTCAACATCGTAAAATCATCATAAAGAAGCTTACCACGTATCATCGGCAAGTGCATATAAATCTCATAATGGTTTCTCATAAACCATAACCCCTAAAAAGGGAAATCTTATCTCAAGACTCACCTCATCTCATCGGCAAGTAAAACAACATCTTTAAGTGGTTCTCATCGATTTTTACTCCTATAATAGGAGATCTCGAACATCTCAACTCGCCAAATATTGGCTGCGTGGATAATTCCAATAATAGAAACTGAAAATCTTAAATATTAACTCAAGAAAAAGTACTCAAGAGGTTTCGATCGTACAAGTCCGGAATTAAATGAAAAAGCAAACTCATGGGTCCCATACCACATGTTTTACTAAATCGTTTAATTCTCTTGCTCATACGTCCGAAAAGTGTAAAAACATGTATCTTTATATAGAAAATATATCTTTGCTAAATCGGGTTTTGAAATAAATTTCAGAAAATATTTAAGAAATCGATTTTGAAAATCTCTTTATAATTTGCAACTATTAATTGTATCATTTTTTATATGAAATCACTTTGTAAAATATATTTCTTAGAACAATAGTTAGAATATGAACACTGTTGGAGAAATATTTGAAAATACATGCACATGTGCTCGGAATCATAATGAAAACATTAATAATGAATCATTAAAATCCATTAAAATCCCAATGAAGGATTCGGGAAAACCCGCGCTTCTATATAGTAGAAGAAACCCAAAAATAATCACAAGAAGCATGGTTTATCCCTTGAATAAGATAATACAACACTTAAGATCTATATTAAAATTTATCATCAAAGACTTGCTCGAACAATCTAAGAAAATACATGATTCAATACCAGAGCATATGTGATACAAAGCACTCAATATTTGCACTAAAATGGGCATTAAAACCATGTTCGTAAAACATAAGTGAAAGCACAAAAAGCTGGTGCAACAATTTAAGATACATAGGAATAAACTTTGGCGTTTTTCCCAGGCATGTGTTTTGTTTGTTCAGTTTGCTCCTTTTAAAACATAATTTCAGAAAACACAAAACAAAAAAGTTGTAGACGACATCCTATGCTTTCCAGAATATGAAAAATTACTGAATTCCGATAAGAAATATAAAAGTTATGGATAAAACAATTCTGAGATTTGAATTTCACAACTTCTATCATTTTGTCTCGGTATTGCAGAAATCAAACACTTTTTTGACCAAATTACAATCAAAATTCAAGAAAACACAAAACATTAAACAATAAGTACATCATTTATGCTTTCGGAAACATTCAAAATGATCAAATTTTGATCAATAACGAGAAAGTTATGGCTAATTTAATTTTAGGTTTCAATTCTGAAAATCGACAGAGCGGAGCATGTATCTCAGTTTCAAACCCAACTTTGACCCTTTATATAATAGAATCTTCAGAGGCTTAAAACATGAAAGTTGCACCACAAAGTGTAGGCTTTCCAGAAATTTAAATTTTATAAAAATCCGATAAGAAACGAGAAAGTAATGCTTTAATTACTAACAATATCTAGCATTGAAATTTGACAGGGTAGAGACTATTACTCTGTTGAAAAACCGGATTTTGACCAAAAATCTTCAAAATATGAGAAAGTAATTAAAACAAAAGTTCTTCCTAAAAAAATTATCATTCTACTGCAAAAAGATTCAACACAATTGGATTGTTAATCAAAAGTTATGTCCATTTTACTTTCAAATATTAACATAGAAAATTCTTATATGGTTGTGCTATAACAATAGTTTCAAACTCAATTTCAACCAATTTAACAGCAGAAATTCGAAATATAATCAAAAGAAAACTTGTAGCTAATTGAAAGATATTTCTACCATAAAAAGATTGAGTCAATTTGAATTATTCTACCATATATTGTCGTTGTTTTACTGCAGCTACTTTTTTATCAAATCTCCAACAAACAATAACAGAATAATCACGCAAGTTTTCTACCAAATTGCATACAATTAAATCAATAATCATTCAAACAATAATGTGCATCAAAAAATGATTTATAAATAGACATGTGAGTGATTAACTCACCTCTATCCTTTAATTCAACAATCGATATTATCACTTTTGCCCAAATTTCCAAACTAGCAAACCCTAAACAAAAATCAATCCAAAATATACCCAGAAGCCCTAATTTAGTTTAATGTAAATTGAGAATTCAAATCACAATTGAGACGTATTTAAGCTAGAGATGATTACCTGCACAAATAAGCTCCTAATGATGTTTAATTTACCATGAATTGAAGAAGAGACTTGATTTTTTTCTCTCTAGGTTTTGAAAGAGGAATTGAGTTCTTTGGTTTTCTAAGCTTTTAGAAAAGAACGTACTCTTTTCATCAAATGAGAGGGAAGCTTCTCCTAAATGGGCTAAGTGTTTTGTCGTATGGATCCAATTGCCAAGTGTTACAAAAATCCTAAGTGTTAATAATTTATAAAGCACTATTTTACATTTTAACTAAGGTTTTATTTAACATTGTTCTAACCATTCATAATTTATCAAACCCATTCGCAAGATAAAGTTATTCTTATCATTTTTAATTAAAACAAAATAAATTATAATTACAATTTCTCATTTTAAAATAATAAACCACAATATTAACAATTAACAACATTTACAACATTTTCCAAAGTTATCTTAAAATTAATTAAGATAAACAATTCAATTATCCATAAAACTAGATTTAATTTCATAGTTAAATTTCACAAATCCCAATTTATAATTAATTATCCCTAACTAGGTCTAATTAATCAAGTAACCAACAACAGCGTTGTTACATCCGAGCTATATTTTACTTTGTACACACATTTAAATTTTATGGCGCGAAATCGCGAACTACCGTTACGCGACGCGCTTAGTTTTGAGTTGTTTTTCAATTTATTTTCAAACTTCCTGGAAACACATTTAAATGTTTATAAAACGTTTCTAAACCATTTTAAACTCGTTTTAAACAACATTACCATCATTCCAAATTCATTTTTCATTTCATTTCATTTCATATTATAATATTATATATTATTACAATATCATTTTCAATCTTTTTAGATAATTTAAAATCATTAAGAACTAAATAATTTCCATATACACATTTTTATGGATTTAATTCTCATTTAATTAACTATGGTTATTTACTAATCATTTCTCTTATCCTTTACCAAAAAGTAATCGGACATATAATCAATCACATAGTCAACCAATTTGCAACCAAGTTATCAAACATTCAATCATCCAACATATTTTAACTTCTAAATCATTATACTTGAAATAATTTATGGATTTATTAGTAAATAAGAGTACTCACCTTTGACCAAATTGATTAACTTCCGATCAACATTCATATCATCAACACTTCACTTAACTTAAACTAATCGACTTCTACTCCGTTTCTTTCGCTTTATGCCATCGACCACTTCTTGCAAACTCCCAAAAAACTGGCAGAGCCTCCGCCGCACCTTTAATTTGCCTCTAGATCCTTGGAATGAAATCGACGACACTTCCTTCTCTTTTTCTTGCTGTGGAGCTTCACGACTTGCTCCTCTTTCCCCATAGATTCGGCCATGCCCTATTCCACTCCTTCCTCCGTCATTTCTTCACTTCTTATATGCAAAACCATGTTATAATGGTATTCCAAGGTCTTTGGCAAAGTTTTGTGGTGTATGGACTTGATTTGATATGGTTTTGAAAAAATTAGTAAGCATTTGAAAGAGAAGAAGAAGCCAACAAATCTCTAAAGCAGAAGAAGAAGAAGAAGAAGAAGAAGAGAGCTTAAATAATGAATAAGAAGAATAATGAAAAGTGTGAAAAAAAGTGAGAAAGTGTTGGTATTTATAGAAAAGGAAATGAAGTGGTAAATTACCAAAATATCCCTTTACCAAATTACCAAAATAACCTTACTTACTTCTAAAGTAATCTTATTTCTTTTCAACATTTAACATCACATTTCATATCATTACTTTATGTCATTTTCACTTAGATATTAAGTAAAGTAAGTAATAATTATGTTTCTTTGATTTGATGTTTCACTTTTTGACCTTTGTACTTGTTTTTTTATTTTTGTGCTTACTTGTACTTGTTTTTTTATTTTTGTGCTTACCTTTTCTTAATTGTTTTGTAGAAGTTTCTAACCTTGTTTAGTACAAGTAAACTTGATTAGTGAATTAAATAATACTTACACTATTTGAATATATGTTCATATATAAGAAAATAAAGGTTCGAAGACATTGCGATAACTTTTAATCGACAAAACATCGTTTTTCTACAAAATGCTTTACGGTCACATTTAGATGTTTTAGTTAAAATATTTATTTATGTAAACCAAATTTAAAAATGAACTTTTTACTTCTTTAAATAAATTGAAACATGTCTCTTTATATTTTAAAATCACATTTAAATAATATCCAAATCTCCAATTTTACAGTGTATGTAAAACAGACAAAATGCGACAAAATTTGGTTATTTTTGTAAAACGTTTATTAATATACTTTAAAATATTTTAATATACTTTATTTATCTTTATTATATGTTTTCAATAAGATTTATCTTTTGAAATAAATGTTTAAACCTATTTATTTAAGCATTGTTTATTTTTAACAAAACTTAACTTTTGTTGCTGATGCAGCGCACCATGACTTAAGCCTTAGGTCGCTCACTGACGAGCGACGACCTAGCGACCTAAGTCTTGAATCGCGCTTGCCTGTAGATGTCACCAGAGAGTTATGCGTGATATGCCTTAGGTCGCTCACTAGCGAGCTACGACCGCGAGTTAAGGCGTTACCATGATATGCCGCTATGACCTTAAGTCGCTCATCTGTTAGGTCGCTTGTATATGTTATATCACGCCTGAAGTTAAGTCGCTCAATCCATAAGTCGCAACTTGGAGCAGATTGTTCTTAGGTCGCTCGTTCTTCTTAAGTCGCTCCATTCTTATGTCGCAAGTCGCCGCACTACATTAAGTCGCTGAAGCTTAAGCCGCTTATTTTTAGGTCGCTGAAGCTTTGGTCGTAGGTCGTTGTAGATGCTCAAGCTGTTGTGTAGTAAATTTGTTAAGTCGCTTTTATTTTGTAATTTCTTAAGTCGTAGGTCGTTGTACTTATGTCACGTAATGTTGTATGTGTTGTAACCTGTACGATTGTTATGTTGTTAAGTCGTTTGTTGTAGTTCGTAAGTCATGTTGAGTCGTAGGTCGCGAGCACCTATTGTTGACTTGTATGTTGATGTTAGGTCGTAGGTCGCGTGTGTTGTATATGTTAGCTCGTAGGTCGGCCACCTGTTAGGTCGCTTGTATGTTGAGTTGTGTATGTGTGTTGTAACTTCTATAAATAGGGGTGCTGGTCGTTTGTAAAAGGAGAGTTGATTTTGAATAAAATTTGTTTGTGTGCTTTGTGCCACTTTTGTTGAAGTTGAGTGTGATCTCCTTCTTCTTCCATCTTTGGTTATTCGAGTGCGCTCGAATCAACGAATTTGAAGCTGATTCACGGAATCTCGTGCGCGAGATCAACTTCGAAGGACCGTAGATCTTCGAACGTGTTATCGTGCGCGATCAACATATTGAAGATAGCTAGAATCCGGTATCTCGAGAGATCAACGGATTTGGGCATTTATTTTGTTTTTACTTGACATGAATCATTTCGTGAGGAAGAATTTGCATCAATTTGTGTCAAACGTTAATAGCACGTCAAAGTTTGTTAATCCGCTGCGTCATTTCGGTATTAGAGCTTGAAGAGCTAAGTTGAAGCTAATTGAGATCAAGGCCGAGTTAAGTCGAAACCGAGCTAAGCTAGGCAAAACCAAGTTAGGCCGAGCCGAGCTAAGTCCCAGTGCAAGCCGAGTTAAGTCGAACTATATCAAAGTTAGATCGGGAAAGAGTTTGTTGAAGATCATGCCTCCGAGACATGCTAATCGACTTTAAAATGTTGAAGATGTATATAGATGACAAGAAGCTGAGCAGATGGAGCAGCGTATCAATGAAAAGTTTGATGAAGGTATTGGAAAGTTAGAGAAGTTGATGAGAGGCATGAATCAAATTCAAAGGAGAACTTCACATGTTTCACACCATAGTGGAAATAGAGTTTCACTTTGAGTTTTGGGAGAAAGAGATGTGCGTGGTAGCAGAAATGTTGATGGTCAGAATCGACATCGACATACGTCCGATTTGGAAGAATTCAGTGATGGTGATAGTAGATTTTGTCGAAATCATGGCCAAGGACGAAGTCGAAATAGAGATTTTGAAGATGATCGCCGATGGTAGTCGGGAATGAAAACAGAGATTCCAGAATTCAAAGGGGGAATGATAGCGGAAGAATTTCTGGATTGGTTATCAAACGTTGAAGAAATTTTTGACTTCAAGGAAGTACCCGAGCATCATAGAGTTAAGTTAGTTGCTACACGATTGAGGGGAAGAGCTATGGCATAGTGGCAACAAACTAAACTTACACGGGAAAGAATGGGAAAGTCGAAGATTGTTTCATGGGAAAAGATGAAGAAGTTGATGAAGGCTACTTTCTTGCCTTATAATTATCAGTCTCTTATGTATCAGCGCTTACAGAATTTGAGACAAGGGACAAAGCCGGTAAATGATTATGCAAATGATTTTTGTCAACTGATTGCTAGAAACGATATCATGGAAAAGGAAGAACAGATGACATCTAGATTTGTTGGAGGATTGAGAATGCAAATTCAGGATATGGTAAATATGTTTGATCCAAGATTCGTTGCTGAAGCGCACCAGAAGGCTCTAGCTTGGGAGAAGCAAAGTAGAAGAGGAGGTGGTGCATCACAAGTTCGATTAATCAGGTGAAAGGGGCTAGTAGCAATACTAATGTTTCCAAGGCTGTTAGTAAATCGGTTGTCAATGAAGTTGCTAAGACCAAGGTCAACAACAATTTCAAGTGTTATAATTGTCAGAAGCTTGGACATAAGAGCAATGAATGCCCGTGGCCTAAGAAGCGTGCGATGGTTGCTGAGATTGAGGATGAGAATGCAGAAATAGAATGTTCCAATTCACGACAAGTTGAGGAGGAGGAAGAATTACTAACGGGAGATGAGGGATATTGTTTAATGATGAGGAGATCTTGCTTGACGCCAAAGCAGAAAGAGGAGACTAGTTGGTTGAGGAGTAATATTTTTCAGTCGACGTGCTCTATTTTGGGAAAGGTTTGTAAGTTTGTTATCGATGAAGGAAGTTGTGATAACATCATTTCTACAGAAGTTGTAAAGAAGTTAGCGTTAAAGACAGAAAAGTATCCCAAACCCTACAAATTGGCTTGGTTGAGGAAAGTTGGGGAAGTGAAGGTTAGTCGAAGAGCTTGTGTAACGTTTTCCATTGCAAAGAAGGATAAGGACGAAATTTGGTGTGATGTGGTAGATAATGATGTATGTCATTTGTTATTGGGAAGACCGTGGCAATTTGATAGAGCCGTGCAACACGATGGTAGAACTAACTGCTATAGTTTCATGTTCAACGGCACTAAAACCACTTTAGTTCCTAAAAAGCGACAACAAAGTGAAAACAAGTTGGAGGAAATCGAGGTATTAAAGACTCTGTTATCTTTGAAGGAGTTTGTCAAAGAAGAAGAGGATCGACCTGAAGTATTTCCGTTGATTGGACGTGAAAGTAGTGAAACGGTTGAAATTCCTGGGGAAGTTAAACCGGTGTTGAAGGAATTTGAAGATGTATTTCCTAAAGAATTACCAAAAGAATTCCACCGTTGAGAGACATACAACATCAGATTGATCTTTTTCCGGGAGCTGTGTTACCACATAGACCACACTATAGAATGAGTCTAAAGGAGCATGAAGAGTTGAGAAGGAAAGTGGAGGAGTTACTTGAACAAGGGCGCGTGCAAGAAAGTTTAAGTTCTTGTGTAATACCAGCCCTGTTAGTGCCAAAGAAGGATGGAACTTGGAGAATGTGTACAGATAGTCGATCACTAAACGAGATTACAGTGAGGCATAGATTTCTGATGCCAAGATTGGACGACTTGTTAGATCAATTGAGCCGAGCTTCTATCTTTTCAAAGATTGATCTGAAGAGTGGGTATCATCAGATTCGAATTCGACCAGGGGATGAATGGAAGACAGCCTTCAGGACACGGGAGGGTTTGTATGAATGGCTGGTCATGCCATTTGGTCTTTCGAATGCACCTTGTACTTTTGTGCGAGTGATGAATCAGATCTTTCGACCATTTATTGGAAAGTTCGTGGTGGTATACTTTGATGATATATTGATATACAGTGGAAGCACAGAAGAACATCTACAACACTTGCCGAAGGTTTATTCCACATTTCAGTAGCGTGATGGCACCAGTGACAGATTGTATGAAAGGAAAGCAGTTTGTGTGGACTGAAGAGGCTGATTCTGCTTTCCAACAGATCAAGACACTTTTGACTACAACACTGATTCTTAGATACCCAGACTTTCAACTACTCTTTGAGCTGAATACCGATGCATCAATAGTTGGAATTGGTGGGGTGTAATGTCAAAAAGGGCATCCAATTGCTTATTTTAGCGAGAAACTTTCTAGAGCCAAGACGAGATATAATACCTATGACTTGAATTTCTATGCTATTGTCCAAGCCACAAAGCATTGGAGACACTAGTTGTTTTATAAAGAGTTTGTGTTGTATACTGATCATGAAGCATTGATACATTTGCAGGGGCAAGGAATGATTGCAGCCAGACATGCGTCATGGATCGCATACTTGCAACATTTTACATTTGTTGTAAAGCATAAGTCGGGCGCTACAATCGTGTGGCAGACGCATTGTGTACAAGAAATCATTTGTCGACTACGATGAGAGTTGAAGTGATGGGGTATGATGTTTTTCCAGAATTGTTTGTTGAGGATCCATACTTTGCTAAGATTGTAGATGTAGTCGAGAAAGGGAAAACGGAGGAGTATGTGTTGGCAAATGGTTTTCTATTCAAAGGAAATTGTTTGTGTATACCAGAGAGCAGTTTGCAAATGAAGATTATGAAGGAATTACATGAAGAAGGTCATGTAGGAAGAGATCGTACCTTGCAATTGATTTCTCAATCATATTTTTGGCCTTCCATGAGGAAAGAATTTGAAAGATTTGTGCAGAGATGTCACATATGTCAAGTTTCCAAAGGGACAGCGACGAATGCAGGATTGTATATGCCATTGCCCGTGCCTACTTGACCATGGGTTGATGTTAGCATGGATTTCATTTTGGGTTTGCCAAGAACTCAACGAGGGAATGATTCTATATATGTTGTGGTGGATATATTTTCGAAGATGGCACATTTTATAGCTTGTAAAAAGACTGCTGATGCAGTCCGTGGTTCTCAATTGTTCTTTAAAGACGTTTATCGACTACATGGGCTACCTGAGACCATTGTTTCTGACTGGGATACTCGATTTCTAAGTCATTTTTGGTTGAGTCTGTGGAGGATGGTTCAGACTAAGCTAAATTTTAGTAGCGCCTATCATCCACAAACGGATGGGCAAACAGAAGTGGTGAACAGATCTTTGGGAAACTTGTTGAGGTGTCTTGTGAGGGATAATTTGAAAAGCTTGGATGTGAACTTGTGTCACGCAGAATTTGCACATAATCATGTCGTTAATCGAAGTACTGGATTCAATCCATTTCAAGTAGTATATTCAGCAATTCTGAAGGGATCGTTGGATTTGACGATAATTCCACGTCAGAAAAGGGTTGTTAAACGAGCTTGTGATTTCGTGAATGAGTTGCAGGAGTGTCACAGGATTGTTCATGAACGATTGCTTAAGTCAAATGAGAAGTAGAAGCAGTTGGCAGATAAGAAGCGAAGGAGTGTGGACTTCAAAGAGGGTGATTTCGTGTATGCAGTGTTGACCAAGGATCGATTTCCTGTTGGAACTTACAACAAGCTAGCTGCGAGAAAGATTGGTCCTTTGGGGATTGTGAAGAAGATTAATGAGAATGTGTATCAGTTGAGATTACCGGATCATATTCATATTGCTGACGTTTTCAACGTGAAACATTTGATTCTGTATCATGAGCACAAGCTTGTCGAGGAAGAGGAAAGTGTGAATTTGGGGACGAATTCTTTACAACCAGGGGAGGATGATGCAGCGCACCACGCCTTAAGCCTTAGGTCGCTCACTAACGAGCTGCGACCTAGCGACCTAAGTCTTGAATCGTGCCTGCCTGCAGATGTCGCCAGCGAGTTATGCGTGCTATGCCTTAGGTCGCTCACTAGCGAGCTACGACCTAACGAGTTAAGGCGTTACCATGATATGCCGCTGTGACCTTAAGTCGCTCATCAATTAGGTCGCTTGTATATGTTATATCGCGCCTGAAGTTAAGTCGCTCGATCCATAAGTCGCAACTTGGAGCAGACTGTTCTTAGGTCGCTCGTTCTTCTTAAGTCGCTCCATTCTTATGTCGCAAAATGCCACAGTACATTAAGTCGCTGAAGCTTAGGTCGTCGGTCGTTGAAGATGCTTGAGCCATTGTGTTGTAAATTTGTCAAGTCGCTTTTATGTTGTAATTTCTTAAGTAGTAGGTCATTGTAATTATGTCGCGTAATGTTGTATGTGTTGTATCCTGTACGATTTTTATGTTGTTAAGTCGTTTGTTGTAGGTCGTAAGTCGTGTTGAGTGGTAGGTCACGAGCACCTGTTGTTGACTTGTATGTTGATGTTAGGTCGTAGGTCGCGTGTTTTGTATATGTTAGCCCGTAGGTCGGCCACCTGTTAGGTCACCTGTATGTTGAGTCGTGTATAGGTGTTGTAACTTCTATAAATAGGAGTGTTGGTCGTTTTTAAAAGGAGAATTGATTTTGAATAAAATTTGTTTGTGTGCTTTGTGCCACTTTTGTTGAAGTTGAGTGTGATCTCCTTCTTCTTCCATCTTCGGTTATTCGAGTGCGCTTGAATCAACGAATTTGAAGCCGATTCACAGAATCTCGTGCGCGAGATCAACGTTGAAGGATCGCAGACCTTCTAACGCGGTATCATGCGCGATCAACGTGTTGAAGATAGTTAGAATCTGGTATCTCGAGAGATCAATGGATTTGGGCATTTAACTTTTTTACTTGACACGAATCATTTCGTGAGGAAGAATTTGCATCAATTTGCATCAAACATTAATAGCACGTCAAAGTTTGTTAATCCGCTGCGTCAGTTGCTTTGTTCTAAAATTCAAATTTATACTTTTTGAATTATCAACTATAAGAATAAATAATTTATCTATTATTATCAATTATATTTAACTTGTTTATTTAAGTTTCAGACCTTTTTAAATTTAAAACAAATGAAATCTCTTGTTTTCGAAGTAGCGAAATTAAGGGTCATTACATTCTCCCCGAAATAAAAGAATTTCGTCCTCGAAATTACCCAAACAAAAGTTTGCTTAAACCATTTTTTTATAAACTTAAATCCATAAAATATACAAAATTCATCCATATGAAATATCTTATTCGATCTCCTATTCGAATACACAACTTTATTTCCGAACTTGTATCGATCCCCCAATCCTCTAGTGTGCACTTTAATCAGGTTCTTTGCTCAGAAACCTTTGCTTTCCTTGCATAGCTTCAACTATGATAGAAAGCTCAAGTACCCAACCATAAACCCTAATCATTGTTCGCCGTCGAGAATCGAGTGACAAATCCTTTTTCGGATTGGTGTAAACAACTTGAAGTTCCGTACTCGGATATTAGATCAAAATTTGTGTAATGAAATGATCTACATATAATATATGTATTTATTAAAAAAAATTAAAACTTTCATAAAATTTTTTCTTAAGTTTAAACATTTTATAAATATGCTTCTTTATATAGTCCCTTTAATTATTTATTTACAAATATTTTCAATAAAGGAAAATATTCTAAAGAAATCATTTTTCACTCAAAAGATATTTATCTTTAAAAGAGTCTTCCCACGTCTTTTAGCTCGGTATTTTTCCTTTAACACTATTTTTATTTATAAATCATTCGTAAAACTACTACTTAAGTTTATTACATCTTATAACTAATGTAAATAAATCACATTTTAAAGACTTAAGTCAAAATTCTTAATTAACGCTAGAATTCATTAATAAAACATTTTCTAGGTTACAATTTCCTTTTTTATTTATAATCACATTTATAAATTGTGCTTATCCAATTTCATTTATTTAGAATATTTCACAATTACCAAAATATTCCACAAATTCCTTAGCTTTGTGTTTGGTGTGAATCGGAAATTTTCGACTGTTCAAAATCGTCGAAAATCCCGCTTTATCTTATCCATTTGCGATCCTAATTTGTCTTTGGTTTAAAAAAATTTATAAAGATTATTAATCAATTTATTAGTTAACGATTCACATTATTTCCTTAACTAAATTTTTTTTATATAGATCGAGTAACTCCAAAACAATCCAAGGAACTGCATATTACCAATAGTATTATATATTTTCTTAACCAGAGGAGTAATACTTAAGAGAAGTGCTTACCATCTGAACACATCACTTGCCTATTTTTAAGTTTATTTTCAAGCCAATCAAATTAGTTATCATAAATATCTCTTTTTATTTGAAATAACACCATTTTCAAAATCCTTTAGAATTTACTTTGTAAAACCTATCTTATAAATTCATTTTATCTTATATTAATTAACTTCATTTAAATTACCATAATTGTTTTAATCGAACTTAAATTCTCATTCCTTTTATATATAACTTTTACAAAATCATTTTCTGTTATTTAAATACATTTTCATCTTATATGTTGATTCCTTAAACAAATCTTATTATTAAATACCTTATAGTCAAATCGTGAAATTTAATTCACAAGGTACTATAATAACTTAACAATATCATTTCTTAATTTAGTATTTCGAATAAGTACTAAAGACCTTAATTACCTTATCAGAATTCTTACTTATCGATAATCTTTATGAAACATTCTATAGTCAAATTGTGAAATTTAAATCACAAGATGTTCATATTTAAATTTCACTAATCATGATTTCTAATTGTATAATTTTTCAAAATATATACTTTATATTCAAAATATAATCCAAGGTAAAATTTATTTCATTTACCAATTTTTTCAAAATCAGTTTGTCGGTTCGCCTTATTTAAGTGTTTATGTACCCTCATTAATAATGGTGATCAGGCGCATCGATCAGAATGTATAAGTCGAATCAATAGATAAATCAACACAAAACATTTAAATAGTCACTAACAAATATGCGCTCATATATAATACACTCAAACTCATTCTAGGATATTACTAACCCAATCTCTAATAAGTTACTCATGCTAGGGTATTACTAACCCTATCTCTGATGAGTCTTTACCCCACCAAAGCCAAGGTTCTCGCTTAATCTTAAGCTCTGATACCAAATGAATTGGCCAGTTTTTCCATACCCTTTGAATCGACAATAAACCACACATGTCCAACTCAAAATTGTAAGAATAAGCGGATCATTAGGGGTATAAAGAAAATAAAGACAGAACAGAATCTCACACGAATGAAATAACATATATTATGTCAATAATAATCTTTACAGTGGAAAATTTTTAAATACAATATCAGAGTCTAACCTAAATTCATCTTGGACAGTTATAAACACCTGTCCTTACAATTGCTGACAAATATCAAACAAAATACACTAAGTACAGCGGATAAGTAATACGTCCATACGATGATGAAGATCTCCACTCTCCTCTGGAAACTCCAACCTTCTTCAACTCTACCTGAAACAACTCGGATCTGACCTGAGTGTTTCCCGGATCAGGCTTGATAAACCAGCGTGAGATACTCAAACTTTTAAAGTGACTATGTCATCAAAACCTTTGAAAAGAAGGGTATCTCATAAGACCACGCCCATACATAAACACGGACGGGTTTTTACCTTATGATAACCTACCAAAATACACTTGATATTATTTTTAATGACATTCTTTTGAAAACACTTTTCAAATAACTTATTCAAATAAGATATCAATATCTGGACTAAGTCTAACGAAATATACCCGGATTGGGTCAATGGAATATACTGAACGGAATATATAATACTAAAAAGGGGTAGCTGTAATGTTTGCAAGTCATTACAGCTATTTTGGGAATAGAATCAAAACCGTAAATCTCGTATTGGGATTGGATTTCAAACATGATAAGAAACTAGTGACCTTTTCTCCCATCCACGCATAACATACATAGTTCCCACGGTGCCCTAATCGCTTTTCTCAAACTAGTCACTTGGAATTACAGTTGCTACACTACAACTGATAACCAGTAATTCCATGCTTTTCCCAAGCTAACCACTTTATCCACACGGGGCAAAAAATGCCTTGAGGCCCAGATGTATCTGGTACCTAGGGCTCAGAACATCTGATAACCCAAATCACTACTATCTGGAATTGCGAGCATACATATGACCACAAAGAATCCCATCATAACCGGGGTGTGAGGCTCGCGAAGCTACGATTAATTTCTTCAAAGCCATGCTTTTCATACAAAACCACGCTTTGATCATAACAGGTTCCACTTTGAATGCCACATTGTCATTGTACGTCACATGTCTGATTTCTAGAAAAGAATAACTTCCCGAGCCCGTGTGGCTCGAGAAAGGCTGTTAAGCTAAGAGAAGTTGCCTTCTCCGCCACCAAATGATATACGTTTATAGAAACCACTCAAATGTGATTTAAAATGAGATGTAAGACAAACATCCATACAAGTTCATTCTAGGACTGAATGAAACCAAAGACACTTTCCTCGGCCATTACTAGGCGAGAAGCCCTTGCAATCTGAAAAGTCTCCATCACGTGGAGACCACTTCTGTAAATAACTCTATAATGGAGGCCAACCAGAGCATGTTCAACAAGCAGTCTTAACGCAATGAAGATCCACGGTCTTCAAAAATCATCATCTTCTACATGTCTTCGCTTTCGAATGTATACATTGGTTCAAAGTGGTTATCGGACAGGAATTACCCAAATCCGACTCCAGTTCCTTCGAAGCCAATTATCGATAAAAATATGTTAAGTTCATATGTGGATATCAATCATCAATCAATTACTTCATCTTTCATTAAATCAAATATCTTTCTTAGATATGTATTCTTTTCAATTTATTCCATTTTATTTTCAATGTATACGGAATCATTAAGTCTCATTTATCAAATCATTTGATTTATTTAAACCTTTCTTAAATCCTAATCTTTTTCTCCTTTCCTTAGGAAAAACTTTCAAAATCATTCATTAAATCTTAATTAAAGATTTCTTATATTAAGTTATTACTTTTAACTTAGGGAAAATATTACTAAATCATTCATTAAATCTTAATTAAAGATTTCTTATATTCAAGTTATAACTTTTAACTTAGGGAAAATATTCCCAAATCATTCATTAAATCTTAATTAAAGATTTCTTATATTCAAGTTATAACTTTTAACTTAGGGAAAATATTCCCAAATCATTCATTAAATCTTAATTAAAGATTTCTTTCTTATCTTCAAATCATATTCTTGCAAATCGAAGATTTTCATAATAGAGCACTGTTGCCATCTTAGATATGGAAAATTTCACCTCCAGGGACTAATGGCAAGTAGTCCTACATTATGAATATCTTTGTCTTTAACGATCATTGTCTTCAATATATTTTATTTCCAAAATTAGAGTCTTTTCTTTTGTCTTGGAAAAACTTAAAAATGATCTTTTTAGAGCATCTGGGTTTTCCTTTCAATCTATTCCACCCCGCGCTTAAAAAGGGAAAACATAGGCCATGTAAGTTTAGGGCACTGGTCGTTCCATCCCTAACCTTAGTTAAACACCTTGTTTTGTCTTCCCGGATCTCACGGGCGGGACAAATGTATTAGTCGTTTCCACATACTCAGATTGTCGACTTTATTTTGGAATTTCTTAAACATTCCAAATTATCCTTCAAAACGCTAAATTATCCTTTTTTTTAAATTCACAACTGATTCTGGGAAACGTCGTTACATTTAAACATCGTTACAATTTATGGCGCGAAATAGCGAACTACCATTACGCGACGCGCATAGTTTTGACTTGTTTTTCAATTTCTTTTTAAAAATCTGGGAAACACATCTAAATGCTTATAAAATGTTTCTAAATCATTTTAAACTCATTTTAAGCAACATTTTCAACATTTCAAATTCATTTTTCATTTCATTTCATATTATAATATTATATATTGTTATAATATCATTTTCAATCTTTTTAGATATTTTGAAATCATTAAGAGGCTAAATAATTTCCATACACAAATTTGTATGGATTTAATTCTCATTTAATTAACTATGGTTAATTACTAATCATTTCTCTTATCATTTATTAAACAAGTTATCAGCCATATAATCAATCACATAATCAATCAATTTGCAACAAAGTTATCAAACATTCAATCATCCAACATATTTAAACTTTTAAATCGTTATACTTGAAATAATTTATGGATTTATTAGTAAAGAAGAGTACTCACCTTTAGCCATATAGATTAACTTCCTACCAACATTCATATCACCAACACTTCACTTAAACTTCAACTAATCAGCTTCTACTCCATTTCTTTTGCTTTATGTCATCGACCACTTCTTTCAAACTCCTAACAATATGGCAGAGCTTTCGCGGCACCTTGAATTTGCTTCTAGCTCCTTGGAATGAAATCGGCGGTACTTCCTTCTCTTTTTCTTACTCCGGAGCTTCACGACTTGCTCCTCTTTCCGCATATGTTCGGCCATGCCCTATTCAACTCCTTTTTCCATGATTTCTTCACTTCTTAGATTCTAAACCATGTTCTAATGGTATTCTAAGGTCTTTCGCAAAGTTTGGTGGTGTTTGCAGTTGATTTGATATAGTTTTGAAAAGGTTAATAAGCATTTTGAAGAGAAGAAGAAGCCATTAAAGCTCTAAAGAAGGAGAAGAAGAGAACTTAGAAAAGGAATAAGAAGAAGAGTGAAATGTGTGAAAAAAAAGTGAGAAAGTGGTTGGTATATATAGAAAAAGAAATGAAGTGGTAGATTACCAAAATATCCCTATACCGAATTACCAAAATAATCTTACTTACTACTAAAGTAATCTTTTTTTTTCAACACTTAACATCACATTTCAAATCATTACTTTATGGTATTTTCACTTAGATATTAAGTAAAGTAAGTAATAATTATGTTTCTTTGATTTGACGCTTTACCTTTTGAATTTAGTACTTGTTTTGTCTTTTTGTGCTTACTTTTTCTTAATTGTTTTCTGGAAGTTTCTAACCTTGTTTAGTAAAAGTAAACTTGATTAGTGAATTAATTACTACTCACACTATTTGAATATATGTTCCTATGTAAGAAAATAAAGGTGCGATGACGCTGCGACAACTTTAAATCGACAGAACGTCGTTTTTCGACAAAAGGTTCTACGGTCACATTTTGACGTTTTTGTTAAACTATTTATTTATGTAAACCAAATTTAAAAATGAACTTTTTACTTCTTTAAATAAATAAAAACATCTCTCCTTATATTTTAAAATCACGTTTAAATAATATCAGAATCTCCAATTTTTACAATGTATGTAAAACTGACAAAATGAGACAAAATTTGGTTATTTTTGCAAAACTTTTATTATACACTTTTAAATATTTACTATAATTTTATTATCTTTGTTATATGTTTTCAATAAGATTTATCTTTTTAAATAAATATTTAAACCTATTTATTTAAGCATTACTTATTTTTAACAAAACTTAACTTTTGTTGATATGTTCTAGAATCCAAATTTATACTTTTTAAATTATCAACTATAAGAATAATTAATTTATCTATTATTATCTATTATATTCAACTTACTTATTTAAGTTTTAAACCTTTTTAAATTTAAAACAAATGAAATCTCTCATTTTCGAAATAGCGAAATTACGGGCTGTTACATTGCGGATCGATGTTGACCTTCAATCTGAAGTATGACACATTCAGTCATCCGTAGCTTTGGATGCCATTTCGATTAATTCTTTATTGAGGCCTCCTTGCAGTCGTTGCCTTAAGTTTTAAAAAAGGCCAAGCTAGAGCTATAATGAACTGTCGTGTTCAGCTTTTAGTGATTTGTACTCCTGCTTCCAACAATTATTTGGCCAGTCCACAAGTTGGATGGTCGAACTCCATCCTTAGCGAGTTAATACACCTCCTATCAATTTAGGCCGAAGTTTATAGAATAGAGAACGGTCGGAATCCACTCATCTATTCATCAAAGTTTATACGCCACTCTACAATCTGGTGAGTTAGAGTTATTCTACCCTCGGTCGGCTCCTGCCCAATTTGTGTTCATGCTTCAGCCCATCCTCCGGGAACGTAGGATTTGTTGAATAGTTTATCCTCTAGTCCGTAGTTCGGGATGTAGAGATTTTCGTCAAGTCGTTAACACTCTGGTTCGTGCTATGGGGACTCAGAGTACTCTAGTTCGCTTCAGGGACTTAGAGATTTTTGTTAAGTCGTTCATACTCTAGTATGCGCTTTGGGGGCTCTGAGTACTCTAGTCCACTTCAGGGACTTAGAGATGTTTGTCAAATCGTATATACTCTAGTCCGCACTCTAGAGACTCAAATACTCTAGTCCGCACTCTGTGCACTTAGAGATTTTCAAGTCATTTATACTCTTGTTCGCCCTTTGGGGACTCAGAGAACTCTAGTCCGCACTGTGGGGACTTAGAGATTTTCAAGTCGTTTATACTCTTGTCCGCACTCTGGGGACATAGGGTACTATAGTCCGCACTCTGGGGACTTAGAGATTTTGATGTCGATTATACTAGTCTGCACTCTAGGGACACAGATTACTCTAGTCCGCACTCTGGGGACATAGAAATTTTCAACTCATTTATACTCTGGTCCTTACTATGGGGACTCAGAGTACTCTGGACTGCACTTTGGGGACTTAGAGATTTTCAAGTCATTTATACTCTGGTCCGCACTTTGGGGACTCAGAGTACTCTAGTCCGCACTCTGGGGACTTAGAGATTTCGAAGTCGATTAGACACTCGTCCATACTCTGGGGACTCAGTGTACTATAGTCCGCAATTTGGGAACTTATAGATTTTCACGTCATTTATACTCTAGTCCGCTCTCTAGGGGCTTAGAGTACTCTAGTCCACACTCTAGGACATAGATATTTCAAGTCATTTATACTCTAGTTTGCACTCTGGGGACTCAGAGATTTTCAAGTCGTTTATACTCCAGTCCGCACTCTAGGGACTTAGAATACTCTTGTCCGCAATCAGAGGACTTAGAGATTTTTAATTTGTTTATACTTTAGTCTGTATTATGGGGACATAGAGTACTCTAGTCCGCACTCTATAGACTTAGAAATTTTCAATTCGTTTATACTCTGGTCCACACTCTGGGGATTCAAAGTGCTCTTGTCCGCACTTTGGGGACTTAGAGATTTTGAAGCCATCTACACTCTAGTTCACACTCTCGGGACTTAGTGTACTCAAGACCACACTCTGGGAACTTAAAGATTTTCAAGTCGTTTATACTCTAGTCCGCACTCTGGTTACTTAGAGATTTTTGCTAAGTTGTTTATACTCTGGTCCGCAGTGTGGGGACTTAGAGTAAAATAGTCCGCACTCTGGGGACATAGAATTTTTCAAATCATTTATACTCTAATCCGCTCTTTAGGGACTCGGAGTACACTAGTCTACTTCAAAGACTTAGAGATTTTTGAATCGTTTATACTCTAGTTCGCTTTTTGGGGACTCGGAGTACTCTAGTCCGCTTCAGGGACTTAGAGTTTTTAGTAGATAGCAGTCGTATTTCCACCCGTTTGATTTGTATTTCATTTACCGTATCAAGGCTAATGCCGTGGAATGAACGGTCGAACCCCATTTTCTCATGGAATGTGATTTTGCCCCCAATATCAAGGATGAAACTTGAAAAATAGAAGATAGATTCCCGTCCGCTTGGTGATTATGACTCTTCCAATCAGGTCAAGGAAGGAGGTATATGATGGATGATTGGATCACATCCACGCTAGGGTTGGATAATCAAGTCTCACACAATTCGCTTCGTATCTCTTTCTAGAAAACTAGGATAATGGACTACTGAGCAGACAAAATAATTTTCATATGTTTAAAATAGCATTCATGTCCGTATATTGAGAACAATGGTTAACGACTAGGCAGTCCACCGTAGCTACTTCAAGTCGGGCTTTTGAACAACCTTTTGTGTTCAGGGTAGGATTTGATGTGTAGATGATCAAATCACGTCCACTTTAGACAGATCCCGACGACACAGAGCTTCATGAGAGGTATATGTATTTTGTCAAACTTTGTTGTATGAATCAATTGGAGTGGATGATCGGGCCATATTCATTCCAAGCCTTTTTTAGGTGTCCAAGTCAAATATGGAGTTCGATGGATGGATGGTCGATCATGTTGGCTTTGTATTGGGATCTTACCGTGATGAGCTTTTCAATCTCCAGTCCTTCGCCCCAAATCAAAGACTCTTGGTTGATGATAAGCGATCAAATCATGCTCGTCTTAATGAAACTCCACAAATCCAACTAAGGTTTGCATGGATTGGTTGGAAGCCAACTCTGAGTACTTGGTCACTTGTAGTGTCTTAGAAGAAGTTTAGTTTAAGTCGGTTGCAATTCAAAGCACATTTTAAATTGAAACAGAAAATAATCCATAGAAGATTAGGATAAATCTCATAGATAAGTGGAGCAACATCGTGTGCTCGTTATTCAACTCTGCCCCTAGCACCTTCTAGCGGGATGTCCACTGCCAACGGTTCAATTATTAATTATAGTTCATTATTGATGGGCATCCTTTTTCCTGGCTCACCCTTCTACAAGGCTTGCATGTACTATTGAAGCTTTCCTTTTCGAAAAATCTTTTCGATCGCACCTTCGGGGTGTTAGTAATTACTAGTGTTAGGATCTGTGTGCATCTTGAAATATACAACATTCCGCCGATTTTCTCTAGACTTTCATGGACTCTCTCGGGGTTGATTTTCAGTAACACTCTAAGTCATGTGCTTCCAAGTAGAGGCTATTGATTGAAACTATCAAAGAGCATATGAGTTAAATTTTGAGATCTTTTTTTGTCTACTGGAATCAAAGCCCTTAGATGTCGGGACTACATTGTTATTTTTCCTACTCTGCTCCATTCTTCCTCATTTTAGTGCTGATTCATTTTGTAAAGGAAATGATCCATAGTCGTAGGAGGCTCTTCAGCTAACTAGCTGCCAAAATATGTCTAGAAGTCGACTCTCCTCAAACGTGATCAATATGATATCCTTGTTCGTGTTTGGAATTAATTGCTTAGAGCCAAACATTGGTTTGCTTGGAGTCACTAAATTCGAAGTGTTGGGTCAGTAAACAATGGCGCTTGGAGTCATCTTGGCATTGGTTAGAGTCATATCATCTATGTTCTCTAACCTTTGGGAGTACCGTTTGAGTAGCGGTTGCTTGTTTGTTCCCTTGTTGCCATTCAGAAGCTGCCGCTAGATCCTCTATGCCCTGGTCGATCATGGGTTGTTAGGGAAGTGGATAGAATGTTCCTTTATTAAGTTGAGTTCTGAATTCACGATTCGGAGGCAATGCACTACCGCTAGGGTTTCTTAAATTTCGGTCGTACCCGAAAAATATATATTTTATTATAGGGACCGGTGATATTGTTTTTTGAGAGAGGGATCAATATACATTGGAGGGAACAGTATAAAGTGCACGGCTCTGTATACACATGATCAGTATACACTTGGTTGGTCCGTGTACTCTCGCTCGACAAACACTCTCGCTCGGCATATAATCTTGGTCGGTCGGTGTACCCTCGCTCGGCATACATTCTCGATCGCCATACAATCTGGGTCGGTCGGTGTACCCTCACTCGGCACTATCACTCGGCATACACTCTAGGTCAGTCTACGTATCCTCGCTCGGCATACACTCTTGCTTGGCATGCACTCTCGCTCGGCATACAATCTGGGTCCGTCGGTGTACCCTCTCTCGGCATACACTCTCACTCAGCATACAATCTGGGTCGGTCGGTGTACCCTCGCTCAGCATACACTGTCGCTTGGCATACACTCTGGGTCGGTCGGTGTACCCTCTATCGGCATACACTCTCGCTCGGCTTGCAATCTCGCTTCGCATACAATCTAGATCGGTCAGTGTACCCTCGCTCAGCATACACTATCGCTCGGCATACACTCTGGGTTGGTCGATGTACCCTCGCTTGGCATACACTCTCGTTTGGCATACAATCTAACTCGGTTGGCATACACTCTGGTTCAGTCGGTGTATGTGTGTTTGCCTTGGTGAAGGTTCAGCCATATGAGAGATCGGTTGAATTGAATTCAGAGGGGTGGTCAGCCTTTATTTAACTTGACTGCAAACTTCAACGTCCAATCCCCAAATCTGGCATACATCAGTGAATACAATCCTTTCACATGAACATAAGCACTTGATTAACGCTGAACAAAAAATTAGCATAATCAAATCTTCCAAAAACAGAGGGCGGTAGGCTTAGTTTCTCTAACTATGGATATCAACTTCCTTTAGATTTCTTTTAAATCTGAGTAGAATAGGAAGTTTGCTGGTAAACAACTGGATATATCTCACGAATAGGGAAATCCACTAGTAGACGATGAGATGCAATCAAGCTAAGAATTCAACTCTCAATGAAAGCATCAAATGTTAGCACCAGATTTGGTTACTAACACCCTTGAGTAGAGTTTTTAGAGAGATTAATGAACAGAGTAAGTTAAAACTGGGGATTTTCACAGTATAACGCAATAATAATTGTAAGAAACAAGAACACTTGAATAAATATACAATCCGTAAATAAATCACTTGTATGCGGATATGATCCGTAAATAAATCACTTGAATACAGATACAATCCATCAATAAATCACTTGAATACAAGTTTGAATCAAAACGGGGCAGTATAAAAAATGGCAGAGTCTGTCCAGTTTTCCCAAAAAAAGGTCACTTTTCACTACGTCCCTGACCCTCTATTATGGATAAAGATAGGCTGGACTTCCTTCGCGGGGTCAAGGAAAAGTTGACTCGGCCCATACAGGGCGATCTCGAGCTGGCCGGTTCATTCTTGCCGAACGACATTTACAGGTCCTCCCAGATTGAGCTACTTTTGAATAGGACTCCCTAAGACTGAATGAGAATAGCCGAACCATCTCCACCGAAGACAGCGTCCCTTCCTTTGACCGAGCCATGTGTTACTCCACTTTGTTTGGCCGAGCGGTACATGCTAGGATACAATGACTCAACTGACCGAACGAGACTTGCTGAGCCATCTGGACCAAGCAACGTGTGCCAAACCGTACTTCCCGAACCATATCTAAATGCCAAAACATGTCGACTACATCAAACCCGTATATCTTCAGACTCTTCTTGGTAAGAATCTTGCCTAGTGCTAATGATAATATCTTCAACTACCGTTTTATAGCCAGGCCAAGGTGTCGGGTAACATTAGTGTTTTACTTTTACTTCTATTTTGAAAATATATAACATTGAAAGAAAAATTAGGCTCAATTATGAGAGTATTTTCGATTAGTTAAATTTGCTGGGAATGAGCTGAAATTTTTTTGAATTTTGTTGTAATTTTAGTAATATCACCTTAAAATAACATGCATGAGCTATGCATATGTATTGACAAAGTATATCGGATAATTAAAACATAGATCTCGTGATGTCTTCCCTCTCTATATTGAAGTCTTTTGTTACTTATCTAAATAATGGCCATCACCTGAATAATTACAAAAATAGGTTTGCTTTTCCTTTTTATACATGCACATTTTGAAATGGGCATGTTTAAAGTCAGAAACGAAACATATTTTTACAATATGTTTCTGATAATATTTACGTGTGAAATATGTTTTACACCGTGGTGCAGTTCTGTAACTTACACTTTTTAAAAGGTTAGGTTTTGCAGCAGCTTGTGTAAGGTGAAAGATGGGGTTTCAATAGAATTCTTCAATGTAAAAATGCTATTATAAAAAATGTAACAACATTATCGTAACATCAAATACTCATGTGTCAATGCAGTGATTGTTGCACTATTACGAATTTGTCAATCTTCTATCGTTGCTCGCTCTTGTAGACTATGTCATTTACCTGAAGCAGATGGTTATTTTCTTATTTAAGGAAACACAACATGAAGGTAAAAGTGGCTGTCTAACGTTTTGAATGTGCAATATATTCTAATTTTAGTGAAATGCACTGAACTGGCTTGAAAATAAGCTCCTTCATTTCCATTAGGCGATTCTATGATTTTTAATAGCAAACTCAAATTCAATACGCTCGTATCAAATCAACATAGAGAAATAGATAGGACTTATCCAAAAGAAAGAAAGACCGGTAAAGCATCAATGTGTGATAATTAGTTATTTGTCTACCCTTTTTGGTTACTGCATTTAATAGAATTAATCGGTATAAGTCATACACCTAAGTTAGAGTACAAAATAGCTTTAAAATTAAGCCTTTAGTTAAACTTGATGTAAATAGCTCACACTAATAAACAAAGGTTGTTGAAGTGTGGTAGGCATGAAAATTGTGTCAAATGATGATGAATACTAATTCAATTTTGTGCAAAAAGGAACATAGAACACTACCACATCTCCCCATTACTATTTTATATAACCCGTTGATGAATGAATATGTGCCAGCGCGCGTGTGTATTGCAATTCGACCTCTAATTAGTCCATTTGCTAAATGAAAAAAATACTGGTAAAGAAAATAGGAACCAAAGTGAGATAATTAGTTATTTTTCTTTTACTTGGAATGTTATTTATTAATTTTTATTTTTCCTTATTGGTGCTTTTACCTAGAATCATTTATCAGCTGATGTCATACACCTAAGTTAGAGTTCAAAATAGTTGTTAAATTCAAGCCTTTACCAACTTAACTTGATATAAACAGCTGAAACAACAAAAACTAATGGCCAAACTAGGCCTGGTTTCAGTTAGTACTTGCACAAATTTGGAGTGCGGAATTATTAAATTTTTATAAACTAAAGCTTGTGCATTCCATAATTGTGCAAGCTATATTTAAGGCTTGCGCAATTATGGAATGTGCAAGCTCATCTTCGAGAGTCAAATAGCGGAGCACGTAGATTTGACATCATTTTATCCATTTCATACATTCTTCCCAAAATCCTCCCCATTTTCCATTTCATACTCATTCCAAACCTAGTTTTCTTGCATATCCAAATCCTTAATCACTTCATCAACCAAATAATTGCTAAATTATATATGGAATCGTCTTCTTCATCGTTACAAAACAAAGATAATAATCAATCTTTTTGGGAATTTTGATCAAATTTTGCTATTGTTGATGGTGTTGAAAAAGAAGAGTTATTTGTGTTAGAAATGTTAATTACAAGGCAATGTTATTGTTATTGTTGAATTATTTGTTAATGTTTAATGACCTAGAAAACTCTATTTGAGCAATAGTAAATCGAAAACCTTAATTTATATGTTAATGGTTTATTGTTTATTTTGATGGTAGACATGAATGTTTGGGAGATAGACGATGAAATGTTGATGAAACATTGTGACAAACCCTAAAGCGAAAATCGATGTTGCAAGCTCAAGTAATATTGACTTTGATGTTGATCATTTTTCGAAAATGTACTTCGAAACAATAACGCGTAATTCCATTTTGGACTATCAACCTTACACACTCATTCACGTGAAGTTGTTCTGCAAAAATACTTGGCCATCAAATTATATTTGACGGAAATTTGCTGATGCTTGTACATCTTGTTGGTCCATCCATGCCAAGGGGATAGCGACCATATCCAAATTGTTATTGCGGAGATAAGTGTTTATTGGTTGTTTGGACAAAGGAAAAGAATGTCGGACAACGATTTTTTAGTTGTAGTTCGTATAATGAACAAAGACTGAATCCTCATGAAGTTGATCATTGCAATTATTTTAAAGGAATAGATCAAACCTTGTGTTAAAGGGAACTTGAGTATGCCCACGAATTGCAAGCCGAAATCAGTGTTTTGAAAAAGGTGAATGAAGATCTGAGGGAAAGTAGAGGGAGGCATAGATTTTGGTAGAAGTTTGGAACCAGGTTAATGTTTTCAACTTGGTTTCTATGTTGAAATGTTTTATTTCTACTACGATGTTTCGAAAATGTTTGTTTTTGTTGCAACCCGTACTGTGTGCTAGCTTAGCAGTCTATTATGTTGGTGAAATTCATTTGGAAGTGTTGACTATGTTGTTGAAATATATTGGTTACATTATCGTATTGATTTTCTTGTTTTGTTTTTTTTAAAGATTGGTTTGACTGCTTTTGGTTGAAGATTGCCTGTGGAAGCAAAATCTACTGGGGAAAATAATGTACTAATTCATCAAATTTATATTTAGGATTATGTCACAAATTCAAGATTTTGAATGTAGTATTTCAACTGATTTTGTAGATAATGTCAAAGGTTCCGACAATATTTTACTGTAATGGGGAATTGTTGGTTGATGATGAAGGTAAACCTAGATACTTTGGCACGAAGTGAAAAGGATCAACAGTAAAAAATTATTATAGTTTTGAAGAGCTTAAACAAAGGGCATTCAAAGTGACAAAAGTAAATCCTATGACATATGATTTAAAATTAGCAGTGAAATGGGTTCGGGATGATGGAGCATCCGCTATTGATTTGGATGATGATGATGATTTGAACTCAACCTTTCCATTGGAATGAGAGTGGTAGAAATATACGTTGCGAAAGTGGAACATGATAATGCGGTTGAAACACAAGCGCCAGTAAGCTCTGCGGACGAGTATGTACTCACCACACAATTACAAGAAACACAATGGTCGGCGTATCCTTCGCATCTTTCTAGTCATCAAGGTGGACAGTTTGTAAACTTACTTCACGGGTATAATCTAATGGTCGGAGCCACTTCAAATTATGAAAAAATGTGATGCAGAACTCTATACATCTTGATCAACTGCAAGTGTTTGAAAAGTGAGTACTGTTTATAATATCCCGGAATTTTTAACAATATCAATTTAATAATTTGTATTAAAAATTAAATTGATATTGATATTTGTTAATAATAATGAAAATAAATTTAATAATCATCTTCAATAAATATTTAAATTGGTTATTTTATCTTTTAAAAATAGTAAATGAATTTCTATTTATAACATAAATATATGGTTTATATTTTAAATAGATTTGTATTGCTTTAGTTTTAATAAATAAAGCATATTTTTCTAATTTTAATATTTTTTAGTAATTTGAGAATTTGTTTTTATTTAATAATAGTTTTTCAAAGTTATAAAATAAATGATCTTGGTTTAAATTAATGAATGAATCATGATTTAAAATTTTAATATACATTAATAATTTGGAAATTTTAATTTTTATTAAATATAAAGTTTTCAAAGCTATTAAATAAATAAATAATGATTTTTAAATTGTAAAGAAAAGTATTTAAATGTTTTAAAATAGATTTAGCTTGAGTTTTAAATTTAATTAAATTGACAAAAGAGTTTTATAGCTTAATTAAATAGAAAATTTATTAATAAAAATATAACTTCCTGTTAACTCCGCCCCGGTCATGACTCAGCAACTTAAAAGTTACCGACCCAAAAGGTTGCCGACCTAACATAGATGCCGATCTAACTGGTTAAGCCCTAAGAGGGATACCGACCTAACAGGCTTGAGAGGAATACCGACCTAAGATAGCTACCGACCTAACAGGGGTACCGGCCTAATGACTTAACAAGGATGCCGACCTAAGGCTTAAGTAAGTTACCGATCTAACTACCTAAGGAGGTTGCCGATCTAATTGCCCAGAACAAAGAAGGGTCCACGAACTATGCTTAAGTCACCACCGACTTACGACATAGAGAAGTCTACGACTTAACAGTTTCTACGACTCAAGGACAGGATGACCTAACGATTCAAGTGGTGGCACGACTTAAGAGGGAAATGAGTTCACGACTTAGAGCTGTCCGCAACCTGCGACCTGGTGCGTGTCGTCGTGAACAACTTAAGAAACTGAAACGCTGTTACTTATTTAACACGGTGACCTCCTAGCTCGCCAACGAGTTAAGGCTTTAGCAAGTTTATCAGTTAAACCGTGACTCACGACTTAGCTTAAGTCTTCCACGACCTAAACCCGCTAAGTTATAGTCCGCTGCCACAATACTCAAGCCAGAGGAAGTCTCGACCCACGACCTAGTTTAAGTCATCCACGACCCAATTTAGGTCGGTTACGAGTTAGGACTTGGTAATGTTTCCTGACCAGAATTCTCTATAAATACGTTGCCATCTCCAACTTTCAAAGGACTTTTTGGGGCCGATCTCTTTAAGTGCCAATACTCTGCTGATTTCTCGACTCAGTCGACACTTCAAATACGAAAGGCATCTCAACAAACTTCAGGAGGAAATCTAACGCAATCAACATGGATTCAAAGTGTTCTTCTGCATCGAAGTTCTAGTTGTTTGTCTCATCAGTATTGTAATTGTAGACTGTTGTAAAGTAGTAATTGATTCAGTAATAAAGAGGATTAAAGTGGACGTAGGCTTACCTGAAGCCGAACCACTATAAAAACTGTTGTCTTTTCTGCTTTCTCTGTGCCTTTTCTACTTGTTTTTAGTTCCCGTGTTCACGGGTGGTGCTTTCACTCAATCTCAATATACACCGGGGTGTTAGCGTTCGATTTTAAACGTTAACATTTTTAGTGCTTTCACCGAGAACCCAACTCAGGATACTTCCATCATTGCTCCGCAAAGGTCTGTTGAAAGGATTTCTTTTAAAACCAGAAGTTTATTGGAAATAATGGCTCCTGGGAGAAAACGAAGTTCTGTAAGATCCGACAACGTTCAAGGGAATACTGCTACCTCTCCTCCTTCAAGTCAAGCAGCTCCAACCGTTGGAGTTACGCGAGCAGAATTGGACGCCGTAGTTTTGGGGTTGAATCAACAATTGAATGCTCAGAATGCGTAGTTGGAAGCCCAAAATGCCCTGATCTTAAGTAAGTTGAATGATCGGCTAGGGGTAAATTGTCAACCGGTTAATAATGATGGGAACCCTACTGTGGGAGTTCAGGATGTTGAAGGGAACATTTCTCGAAGAGCCGCAGACCCTGTAGAAAGGACTCCTCCTCAAGCTGGAGGATCAGGGCCGCAGCCGGCCCTCCGTGAACGATTGTCAAGACAGAATTCAGAGAGAGTGGCTGATGTGTGCCCTCCAGAGCCTCTAAATGATGAAGAGTATTTTTCGGGTATGGTTCGTCAAATCATGAAGGAAAATATGCGAAGAGATGAAGATGAGAAAGAGTGGGGTTTCGCTCCAAGCAAAACTCCATTTACTGAAAAGATCTTAAAGGCTGAGTTCCCAAGGAAATTCGTTCCCCCTACTATTCCGGCCTACAAGGGGACGAGTGATCCTAATGAGTTTCTGTACAAGTACGACTGGCATATGACGGGTGCCAGGGCGTCTGATGAAATCAAATGTCGATATTTCCCGGTTTATCTGGAAGGTGTGGCTCTATTGTGGTTTACAAAGTTGCCGGTCAGGTCCATTGATCAGTTCTCCGATTTGACCAGGAAGTTTAAGGAGCAATTTTGATTGTATGCTACAAAAGCAAAGGATATAATGTCGCTTTCAATCCTAGAGAAAAATCCAGGAGAATCCATGAGATCATTTTTGAATCGATTTAACATAGCATTGGCTGAGGTAGATAATGCTGAGCCACGCATGGTCCTAACATACTTGATGAGGGCGATTGACAAATCGAGTGAATTTGGAAAATGGTTAAAAATGAAAGAACCAAACTCACTTGACAAATTCTACAAGAAAGAGGATGAATTCATGCGCTTGGAGTGCCTCCAAACACCGGCTAAGGCGATATCAGTGGAAGCCGGGAACAATGGTTCTGCTTCGAACAAGAAAGAACCTAACACTCAGAAAAGGGGAAATGATGGTGGAAAGAAACAAGGAGATGCTAAGAAAGGCCGTCCTTTCAATTTCACACCCTTGACCGATACCCTTGAAAACATCTTCTTTGCGACCAAGGATGATGTCAATTATCCGACACCACCTAAAATGAGAGTTGGAAATAAGATGGAGAGGAGTGGAAGGTTCTGCCGGTTCCACAACTAGCCCGGCCATGACACCAACGAATGCCGTTAGTTGAAAGAAGTAATTGAACAACTTTTGAAAGAGAACAAGCTCCAACAGTATGTGAAAAGGAGTAGAAATGCCCCAGCTTCATCAACTCAAGGACAACAAGTCCCCACTCACCGTCCTGGCTCAAGTGAGAAGGTCGTAGAGCATGAATCGGAAAGACCTGTCATCAATATAATAACTGGAGGTTCTCACCCAGCAGGCAAAAGCTGGGGCGAGATGTAAAGGTATGCCCGGGCCTTGAGGCATGTACCAGCTGAAGAGAATGTTTTTGTTTAAGAGAATGATGCCCCTTTAATGCAACAAAAGACTTCCGCAGATGATATTGTATTCGGTGCCAGAGATTCTTTGGGTATTGAAGCTCCTACCATAGATCCTTTGGTCATATCCGCTGGTATTGGGCCAGCTACTGTGAGAAGAGTTCTGATTGATTGTGCAGCTTCATACAACATTCTCTTCAAGAAGACCTTTGACCAAATGAAAATTCCAATGGCTGACGTTCAAGCTTCATCACTTAAGATTGCTGGGTTTGCTGGAGAACCCAAACAGCCGATTGGGACCATAGATTTGTTTGTAGAGCTTGGGAAAGGACCGAGGAAGGTGGCTCGAAAGCAAACCTTTATAATTGTTGAAGAATTCTCTGCCTGTAATGCCTTTTTAGGCCGACCAGCTCTTGCCGCATTCAAAGCTGTTCTCGCTCCATGGTGTTTGACTCTAAAATTCCCCACTGATAATGGAATTTGTGTGATTAAGGGAGACCAAGATGCGGGGTGAGAATGTTATCTTACAGAGCTACGTGAATCAAGGAAAAGAGAAATGGGAAAAGGTGCGGCGACTCCAGTCCGCACCAAAGAACAAGCCTTGTAGCAATTACAGGGTGGACCCTGCACTGGTGAATGTAGTGCCGCACGAAGAGAGATGGATCCAAGGAAAGCCAGTGCAGGGGAGAACAGGGTGGTACCGGTAGAGGTAACAGTGGCGGTACCTGTTGACCCGAAGGACCCAAACAAAGTGCAAAATGTGGGCTCACAACTCAACACAACAGTTCAGAATGTTCTGATTTCATTTTTGAAGGCAAATTTGGATGTATTCGCCTGGACTCATGCTGACATGTGTGGAATATCCCCAGAGACTGCAGTACACACTCTGAACATTGATCCAAAGTTTACACCCGTAAAACAGAAAAGAAGAACTTAGGGTCCTGAGAGGACGGCAGCGTTAAAAGAAGAAGTGGATCGGCTCATGGAGAACGGTTTCATCAGAGAATCTACTTATCCAAATTGTGTATCAAATCCAGTGCTGGTTAAAAAAGCTAACGGAAAGTGGCGAGTATGCATTGACTTTTCAGACTTGAACAAAGCCTGCCCCAAAGACTGTTTCCCGCTGCCCAGGATTGATCAGTTGGTGGATTGGAAGCAGGGCATGAATTGTTATCTTTTATGGATGTATACTCCGGATATAACCAGATTATGATGCATGAGCCAGTTCAAGAGGATACAAGCTTCATCACAGATGTTGGACTCTACTGCTACAAGGTCATGCCTTTCAGACTCAAGAATGCAGGGGCAACTTACCAAAGGCTTGTTAATGCCATGTTTAAACCACAGATTGGCAAGACAATGGAAGTTTATGTTGATGATATGCTAGTGAAGTCTAGGAAAGCAGAGGACCACATGGATCACTTGGCAGAGATGTTCGCAGTACTCCGAAAGTACAGAATGAAGCTTAATCCCTTGAAATGTTTATTTGGAGTGGAGTCCGGAAATTTTTTGGGTTTCATTGTGAGCGCTAGGGGCATTGAAGCTAATCCATCTCAGATCACTGCCCTGAGAGAGGTCAAGGCTCCTAGAACGAAGAAGGAATTGCAAAGTCTCAATGGAAAGGTTGCTGCCTTGAGTCTGTTCATTTCGAAAGCCACTGACAAATGCATTCCATTCTTTGATGCTCTGAAGAAAGGAAGAAAAAACTTTGAGCGGACTCCTGAATGTCAGAAGGCATTCGATGAGTTGGTTCGTCATATGGAAGTGCCTCCGATACTTTCAAAGCCCGACAATGGTGAAGATCTCTTCGTATATTTGGCAATTTCATCTCATGCTCACAGTGCAGAATTGATACGAGAAGACACAAGGATTCAACGACCATTCTATTATATCAGCCAAAGATTCACTGGGGAAGAGATGAACTATTCAAGGTTCGAAAATCTCGCCTATTGTTTGTTGATCGCATCAAGAAAATTGAGGCCATATTTCCTAGCTCATCCCATCAAAGTCCTCACTGATCAAACTCTAAAGCAAGTCCAATTCCGTCCTGAGATTTCGGGCCGTCTTTTGAAATGGAATATTGAACTCGGCCAATATAACATCACTTACCATCCCCGGAAAGCAATCAATGGACAAGCTTTAGCAGATTTCATCGCAGAATGTACGAATAAAGGGGATAGTGAGGAAGAAGCCACTGATTACATCCCAATCCAATGGAAATTATATGTCGATGGCGCAAGAAATGATTACTGTTCCACAGCAGGGGTTGTCCTTGAAACCCCAGAAGGGCGATTGCTATGTTATGCACTGAGACTAGAATTTCCTTCGACAAATAATGAAGCAGAATACGAAGCCCTCATTGCTGGTTTGAGGACCGCTAAAGAACTAAACATTAAGGCATTGCAGATCTTCAGTGATTCTCAACTTATTGTCTGCCAAGTCAAGAAGGAATTTCAAGCTAAAGGAGGGAATCTACCCGCCTATTTATCAAAAGCCTGGGAGCTTCTTCAAAATTTTGACCGTTATTCAATAAACCATATACCCCGAGAAGAGAACATGAAAGCGGATTCTCTCGCAAAGTATTCAAGTACTGGTGAAGCTCAACTATTGGGATTGGTTCCCGTCGAAGTCTTGTCAGCTCCAAGCACAGATGAAATGGATGTTGATTGGATTATGAATGTATCCCAAGAGCAAGAATCATGGATGACTCCGATACTTGAATATTTACTCAAAGGTTCTTTGCCAGAAAGTTCAAAAGAACGACAGAAGCTGATGAGGAAAGCCTCCAAATATATAGTTCAAGACGGTCGTTTGTACAGACGAGGATATTCAATGCCATTACTCCGATGCGTGACAAAGGAAGAAGCTAAGACAATTCTGACTGAAGTACATGGGGAGGAATGTGGGGATCATACAGGTGGTCAAACTTTAGGAAAGAAAATCCTCCGTTATGGATACTTTTGGCCAGAAATTAATCAGGATGCTGCTGACTATTCCCGAAAGTGTGATAAATGCCAGAGATTCGCTAAAATTCCTAGAACACCTTCCACTGAGCTAACACAAATGGTCAGTCCATGGCCGTTTGCCATCTGGGGAATAGATCTCATTGGACCTTTGTCGACTGCCAAATCGGGAATTAAATATGCTATCGTTGCTGTTGATTATTTCACTAAATGGGCTGAAGCCGAACCATTGGCTACTATTACCTCTAAGAAAATGATAAGTTTTATGACTAAAAATATCATTTGCACATATGATGTGCCTCAGAAGATAATCACAGACAATGGTACTCAGTTCGAAAGTGAAGAGTTCCAAGATTTCTGCAAACGATTCAAGATCCGAAAAAGCTTCTCAGTAGTGGCTCATCCGCAGGCAAACGGACAAGTAGAAGCAGTAAACAAAATCATCAAATCAACCATCAAAAAGCAGCTGGAAACAGCAAAAGGTGGTTGGGTCGATAAGTTACCGCTTGCACTATGGGCATACAGAACCACCCACAAAACTGCGACTAGGCATACTCCATTTTCATTGGCATACGGATCAGAAGTGATGATTCCAGTGGAAACTGAAATCCCCACACACAGAAGGATCCATTTTGATCAAGATGAGAATGAAAAATTGCAATTGGAAGCACTTGACCTCCTCGATGAAAGAAGAGAAGAGGTTAGGCTTAGAATTGCAGCTCACCAGCAAAGAATAGCCAAGCACTTCAATTCCAAAGTTCGTCAGCGCAGCTTTGAAGTTGGGGACTTAGTCCTGAAGAGAATTATGACAGCCATAGGTGTGTTTGGGCCAAACTGGGAAGGGCCATATGTCATAGGCACGAAACTTCTTGATGGCACATTCAAACTCACAACTGTCGAAGGAAAACCAATTCCAAGAGCTTGGAACAGCAATCATTTGCGTCCATATTTTACTTAAAAGCTTTGCTGAAATGTTGTAAAAGAATTACGAATATATGATTCTTGTATTGAAAGCAATTGTAAAGCAAGTGAATAATGAAAAGCTATAAAGTGGATGTAGGCCCAGCTTTTGGCCGAACCACTACAAATCTTGTGTTTTCTACTAATATAAACTGCTTTGTTTTATTTCGACATATAAAATACGTTAATTGTGTTACTAAAATGTCGATTTAATGATGCAGGCCATAAAAACAAAGCTTACCCATCGCAAGACAAGCGATCTCCGACATCACCCAGCAAGTAAATGCTAAACCATTCAAAATTTCCATACTCAAATCCTACATAAGAAGTGCTTCGAACAAAAGTTAGCAATGTGGATGGATGTGGACCATTTCTAACTTACTGCGAATGTTTGTACAGACAAGCATCCAGTTAAATAGCCTGTGCCTACCACCACCAGCTCGCTTAACTATGAAGTATATTTCTTTGGATAAGAAAAATTATTGGCAACTAAAAAAGGTATGACACTTGCAAAAGATAACGGGGATCGCCGACATCAATAGATGGCAAAGAGACATGGGCGAGCAAACATCAAACAGCAAAAGACCTCTTTGGAGGCACAAGCCCTCTTCAGAGGCACAACTCTTCGGAGGACAAAGACCTCGAGCGGGCTTCGCCAGAAAAAGAGAGTTCTTTCTCGACATAAAGTTGCGGACTGATCGGTGATACACTCCCGTGAATCCGTCCAACTGAGAGAAAGAAACTCCAAACTTCCAGGCAAAAGCCCTACTCAGAGGCACATGTTTCACCGAGATTGAAATGAAATATCCAAGTGTTGAAACATGAAAAGCCCTCTTCGAAGGCCCATTTCACCACAATTGAAATGCTAAAATACCTCGAGCGGGCCTGACCAGAAAAAGAGAGTTCTTTCTCGACATAAAGTTGCGGATTGATCGGTGATACACTCCCGTGAATCCGTCCAACTGAGAGAAAGAAACTCCAAACTTCCAGGCACAAATCCTACTCAGAGGCACACATTTCATCGTGATCGGTGATACACTCCCGTAAGTCGAAATGTGAAAAGCCCTCTTCGGAGGCCCGCTTTCCAACGAACAGGGAAAAAATAAAAGCCTCTCCCAAGAGGCAGAAACAAAAAGACCTCTTCCCAGAGGCAGAAAACAAAACGACCTCTTCCCAGAGGCAGAAACAAAAGGACCTCTTCCTAGAGGCAGAAACAAAAAATATCTCTTCCCAGAAGCACAATCAAACAGAAAGACCTCTTCGGAGGCACACGTTTCACCAAGATTGAAATAAAACTTTCAAGTGTTGAAATATGGAAAGCCCTCCTCGGAGGCACAACTCTTCGGAAGCACACGTTTCACCGAGATTGAAATAAAACTTCCAATTGTTGAAACGTGAAAAAGCTCTCCTCAGAGGTATAACTGTTCAAAGAAGCATTTCATCAGAAATGCAAAGCAAAGATCAGAAAGCCCTCCACCGAGGCGCAATATATATATAAAAAAAAAAGAAGCCCTCTTCAAAGGCACACATTAGCTTTCAAAGGAAGACTGGTTCATTTATTCTTGAAAATACTCTTCCTAAAAAAGAAGTTAAAGTGCCCTTCATAGGCCCGCTTTACCGCATAGGAGAATTGACTTGGTAAAAATGTGTGTATGCACAAAAGAAAAAGTGATATCTTCGAAGGTTGAAGCGTAGAAACTCATATGGAGCGAGCTGTACTCTATTTTTAGCAGAATAATATTCGTCCAAATATGAAATAATTATTCTCCAGAAAATAAGAGTACAAGTCCCCTCAAGGTATAAAATATTGCAACGAGCTTATGGTATAGGGACAACATGGTATAACTACATTGGTAAAAATTATGCTCGAACAACATACCACAAGCTCACTGCAATATCATATAAAGAAACTTGTACAAAAATGAATAGTAAATGCATTCTCAAATACAGACAAAAGTTTGTACAAACAAAAAGAATCATTTTATTCAATACTGTCAAAATTTTGTACAGGTACAGGTATCAAAGTAAAAAGAGAAAGAAAAGCGGAGGCCGGTAACCACACAATCTCCGGTCAGTATATGCAAAAAGCAAAAAGCGATATAAAAAGCACAGGAACAAAGCCATCATTTCTTCTTCCTTCCACCTTTTGAGCCTGCACCTGGCCGGATGGTCAACTTCTTAGGCCGGCTTGTAAGAGTAGGGGACGAAGGAGAAAGGGGCATAATTGGACTTTCTTTTGCTTTTTCCTCGCCGGTTGAAGATTCCTTCTTCTTCTTTGAAACTCCGCTTTTCCCCCTCTTCTTAGAAGAAGACCCGCTTCCTGGAGTGAAAAGTGTGGTTAACGGCATATCGTCAGAACCAGTTGGTTCCGGAGTCTTTTCGCCCTCTTTAGTTTCTCCTCCCCTGTGTTCTTGTGAAGAAATGGGATCGTCCAAGTCTTGGTGAGCTTCTATTTGCTCCTCTTGTGATCCTGGTTGCGAGGCAGAAGGAGGAGTGACCTGAAGAGACGGAGGAGGAATAACTAGAGGAGGGGAAGTCTGAACGATGCTCGACACTTTCTCTACAGAAGAAAAGAAGTTAAAGTCGGTGAAGGGAGGAGGTAAAGGCTCGTTGAGGTTCAGGAAATAGTCAAGAAGCTCATCAAACTCATAAGAAGCAAATGAGCAGTCTACTTAGGCAAGATTAACAGTAGAGTTACCTGGAGAAGTCGGCTTCCTGATATCAACCTCATAAGCCTGTGCTTCGGCGCTCTCTTCGCCTTCATCTCCACCCTGTGTGCTTGTGATCTCAGTTGTAACTTTAACCAGGGATGGAGAATGAGAACTGGAGCCAACACTGTCGATTTCGGCCGAAGGTGAAGGCTGAACTGGATCAGTTGAAGCAGTTTTTCCTAAACGTTCCCCTTCTGCCTTTTCGGCTCTTAATTTCGCAAGTTATTCTTTTCCCTTAGGGAGAGCGGCGCGAGCGTCGTCATCTAAGTAATGCTCCTCGGGAGCTGATTCGATGTAGCCAGCACCTTTAGCACCAAGCATATCAAGTGCGGCCTCCCACACCTCAGCCAGAGTAATTTCATATTTGGGACCTAGAATGGCGAGACTACTGCGTCCCAAGACGCTATGCAGGTAGAAGTCAAATAATGTCGAGTTGATGCCGGTCTTCGTTGCCTCATGAGATTCTTCAGCTGCAATTTTACGGGCAACGGCCTCATCACGCTCTCTTTCAGCTTTGGAGAGTTGAAGCTTAAACATTTCGATCTCCGCCTCTTGAGAGTCGGTTTTCTTCCAAAGCTCTGCAATATCAGCAATATAGCCCTCATTAATTCTTTTTTGCACTTCGAGCCTGTCTTCGGCGTCTCTTTGGCCGGCATGAGCATCTCTCACTTGTTTCTGAAGCACTTCTTCTTTTTGAGTGTAGGAAGTAGAAGAAGTGGCGAGCTCTTCTTTAAGCTTCTCGACCTTCGCTTCAAGATCTTCATCATAAGTAGTGATGCTCCTCATCTCGGTATAATGCTGCTCAAGAACCTTCTGCCATTGAGCTTTGTCATTTTCCGTAGTAAGCATGGCCTCGAGATTCGCACGGTTTACCCTTTGAAGCTCGTCGACAAGCTTTTGCCAGCTCGACATTCTTTCAATATCAAGCCTGACGGCATCAAGATTTCGCAGCATGGCAGGCTTGTCAATTGGAACTAAGTCTAGATCGAAGCGAACCCCCTTCAAGCACCATTGTGGAAACCGGCTTTGCAGAGTGGCTGGGCCTGGTCAAATTTGAAATTTAGGCCTGTTAACTATTGCCTGATTGTTTGTCTTCCCGAGAGCAGGAGAGCCAGAAGGAATGTCGAGTGAAACGGGGGCAGTGGCCTTTTCAGGAGTTGTAGATGCACGCTTCTCACCGTACCGGGCACGCTTGCTTGGGTCATCAACTATATGGCTTTTTCCCCGATCATCATGCGACTTTCTTTTGTGAGAGTCGTCACCTCTCTGGGAAGAATCATGTTGCTCCTCCCTTTCTTTTCTCTCATAACGCTCTTCTTGAGCCCTCCTCTCCTGAGCCTTTCGAGCGGCTCTCTCTTCGTCAGTTTCTCTGTGAACGGGAAGGTAGCGCCTATAGTCATATTGACTACGCCTCCCGTAGCGCTGAAAGTCGTCATAGTAAGAGCCGCTGCGTCCCATCGAAGAATCTGAAATTAAAAAAAAAAGATAAGTCTTAAAAGTCTTCAGAGAAAAGAAGCGTAACTGTAGAATCTTCAAAGTATAAAGAATTAGGTGCATGAAAGTGCCGAAAGGTTTTAAGTGTGTGTGATGTGCAAACTACGTGCATCAAACTACGAACCACTCTTCGATTGTGGAGTAACCGTGGGGGTAGTAGTTAACGTAACTCTTGGGTCGACGGAGCTTGTTGCAAAGAAGAAGTCGCTTCCACCACTGAAGAAGAAACCCTAGTAGTGACAGGATCGTCTTTAAAGAGCTCCTGTGAGGTGACAAAGTGGTCGCTCAACCCTTCGAAAGTGTCGTCCCCGCTATGCTTGACAGGGCTTGTTTTCCCGACTTCTTCACCAGACTTCTGTGAATGTTGGGGAGATCCCTGAGGCTCTTCTTCCTCAATGACTGGGGCAAGTGCGAATTTGCCAGACGGCCCCACAACATCGACAGTAGTAGAGCACTTCACCAGAGAAGCCTCGGAGGCAGGTTCTTTTGGTATGGGTTCGTCAGTGGAAACTGGGGCATCTAATGCTTTAGCCGGGGAGTCTGGAACCTCATGGGGGTGTGTAGAGCGATAAGCGTGCAAAAGTCCATACTGATGCAAAAATTCGTCCCTCAACAAAAACTTTATACTTCGCTCTCTAGCAGTCACAGCACTTAATCTTTCAAAAACTTGCTTGTGGCTTGGATCTCTAGAGAGGAGAGGAAGTGTTGAAAAGAACAAAGAACGAAATTAGCAATCGGTAATTCGGATCTCCAAAAGTTTGGAAAATGGAGAAATTAGAAACAGATAATCTTACTTCCTACTCTCTAGATGGCATAAAACCCTAGGGGGCAGCGAGCAAAGAAAAACTGGTTCAAAAATCCATGAACACTTTCAGTAAGATCAGAAATAAGCTTGCGGTTTCTAGCGCTTCTCACAATAATAAGGGAAGGATGGTCTTTACTCTTTGCAAACGAACATAAGTAGCAAATTTCTTCAAAACTTGGCAAACGATCAAGAGTTCTCCTAAACAATACAAGCAACCCCATCAAGATGGCGTAGCCATTAGGATGAAGTTGGAATGGAGAGATTGTCAACCAAAGGAGAAGGGTTCAAAGGAAGTCATTAAAGGGAGGAATCGCCCCGCTTAGGCAGATTTGACGATTGACTGCGACAAAACCAGAGGGAGGACTGTTGGCAGTATCATTTGGCCCGGGAAGTAGGGCATCATTTTCATCAAAACCAAATTGAGTACGTAGCTGAATAAACGTTCTCGAAGTTAGGATAGACGAAGTTCTCTCTGGAGGATTCTCTATGGGAACAGCTGTCTGAAAGGTCTCTCCCGCTTGAGCTACCACTTCTTCTTCATGGAGGGAAGTCATTCTACACAAACAACTGTATATTCAAACATGAAGGTGCACGTTTCCTAAAACGTGTGAAGTGTTGTGTAAAATCAACAAAGCAATAAGCGAATATAACTGGAATAAAAAGTAGCAAGCATTTGTCAGTTATAAAGTCCAGGGTTTGTTGTTTCAAAAATGTAGATGCAAATAAATCAGTTCAAGACAGTGATGCTTTGCATTGATATTTCACTTTAGTTGATTGGTTTACAGCATTTCATACAGTGTGTTCAAGTTTTATTACTCTATGTCGACTAATCTGTCATTTGATGTGGGCAGTCAATGGCAGTATATTCGCCTTGGTTTTCTGTGATTGTTGTTTTTTGCAGGTTGTCAGCCTATAAGTTAATGTGATCTGTGAAATAAGGCAACAAAGTTAAAACAATCAAGGATTTAAGCAATTCAGTTTAGCGGATCAAGTTAAGTGTTCAAATTGGAATTATGCTTTTAAGTGAGAATTCAAGTTGGGCATCCAAGTGTTAACTCGGCTGCGACCCAAGGAATCTTTCGTGAGTTAAGATTAAGTTTTTGATTCTTTAGATCGGCGGTTCTTTAAGTCGTAAGGAGTGGTAAGGAGAAAGGCTCCGGTTCAAAAAGTGGTGCAAGATTCCCCAAGTGCTAGTTCGGCCGCGATTTAAGGATTAGGTCGGTAAATTTCCCCGAGTGCTAGTTCGGCCACGAACTAAGGTTTAGATCGTATCAAATTAGGTCGGCCAAAAGATAGGACGAGTTAAGAATCCAAAGGGTTGAGTCGCTCGTACAGCCTAAGTCCTAAGTCGTCAGGAAAATAATACGACCTAAAAGCTAAGTCGTGTGCAGCCGAGATTGCGAGAAATTCCTAAGTCGGTAGATTCAAAAACTAACTAAGCCGTGAGGATTTCAAGTCATCCCCTCAACCAGTTGACTCCGCTCCAACCCAATACCCGTTATCGCCTAAATAACATCAATCCATCATCCCATCAACTAAGCCTATTATCCATTCACCCCATCAGCTTATCAAACACCAATCCGAACCATCATGAAGCCGCCATAAATCAAGCGCGATGCTACAATCTTGAGAATCGCAACGGCAGCGTAGCCAACGGTGATTGGAACCGATCACAAAAGCTAGGTAAGACATGCGGAGGTGATTTGGGAGCAGGAAGTGAAAATTCGTGTCTTAGCAATAGTCGCAGTTGGGTTAGAATTCAAGATCACTTACGCAATGAGTAGCAAAGATTATTGGTGATTGATTGGAGTGAAATCGCCCTTTGGAGCTCGGGAAATTTTTTAATGGCAGAATCAAGCAAGAGAGTAAGTGTTAACGTTTAAAATCGAACGCTAACACCCCGGTGTATATTGAGATTGAGTGAAAGCACCACCCGTGAACACGGGAACTAAAAACAAGTAGAAAAATCACAGAGAAAGCAGAAAAGACAAAAGTTTTTATAGTGGTTCGGCTTCAGGTAAGCCTACGTCCATTTTAATCCTCTTTATTACTGAATCAATTACAACTTTACAACAATCTTCAATTACAACACTGATGAGACAAACAACTAGAACTTCGATGTAGAAGAATTTTTTGAATCCATATTGATTGCGTTAGATTTCCTCTTGAAGTTTGTTGAGATGCCTTTCGTATTTGAAGTATCGAGTGAGTCGAGAATTTAGCAGAGTATCGGCGCTTAAAGAGATCAGCCGAAAGTCCTTTAAAAGTTGGAGATGGCCATCCATTTATAGGGAATTCTGAGTAGAAAATATTGCCAAGTCCTAAATCGCCACCAACCTAAGTTGGGTCGTGGACGACTTAAATTAGGTCGTGGAACGGTCGCGATTCAAATGCTGGGTCGACACTTAAGAACGGCATCCTTATTGAACTCTACGAGTCCTGAACCGTGTACGAGTTAAGAGGCCGCGTGCTAAGTAGCTGCATCGGACTTTCCTTCCTTTGCCTGGGTCGTGTATGACTTAACATAGGCCGTAGGTCGGTTGCGACTCAAGTATAGTTCATGATCTTGTCCGTCCTGAGCAGTTAGGGCGGCAAACTCCCCGGATAGTTAGATCGGCTTCTATCTCAGGCCAGCACCCGTGTTTGGTCGTTAGCTTTCTTATGTCGGTAGCTATCTTAGGTCGGTATCCTTTAAGTCTTGGGTCGGCGTTCTTGTTAAGTCTTAGGTCGGTAACCTTGTTAAAGCATTAGGTCGGCATCACCTCAAGTAACTTAGGTCGGAATCCCTCTTAGGGCTTAGGCAGTTAGATCGGCATCCATGTTAGGTCAGCAACCTTTTAGGTCGTTGAGCCATGGCCAGATCGGAGTTAACATTTGCCTCTCAAAGTACATGCCTAATGGTTAGGTCGTGTGCTTCGATATACTCTAACCTGGCTACTCTCTAAGTCGGTAGGTCGTGTACAACTTAAAAGTTAGGTCACACGCGCCGCTTCAGTTCTCACCGCTGTAAGGTATAAGTCATTCATCTTCTTCTGCCTCTCCATTACTTGCTCCTTCGCTTGATTCTGCCATTAGAATACTCCTGAGCTTCCAAAGGCGATTTCACTCCAATCAATTACTGATAACCTTTGCTATTCATGCGTAAGTAAATCTTCCTCGTTCATAGGTTACTATTGGTTCATGAACTCCGTCAATCAAACTTAAACCGCCTCCGTGTACAATGCTTCATCATGAATTCCATTACATTTATAGTTGATGAAGCTTAGGTTCCTCGATTTGGCTTTAAATGACTGATGAAACGATGAAGATGGTTTACTGCTTTAGGCTAGTTGATTTTGATTTGCGTAAGGGTGGCAAAGCATTGAATTTGTGATGATTTCAAACTATTTTATTAGATGATCCGATATCCTGAATGAAATGAAGGCCGTCGCTGATGGATCTACTATCGGGTTAACAGGTTCAGTGGAGTGAGATATCGATTTGGACGCAACCCAGTGATTTTCGGTGACCTAACTTTTGGCCAACCTAATTTGATACGATCTAACCCTTAGATCGTGGCCGAACTAGCACTTGGGGAAATCTGTCGACTTAACCCTTAAATCGTGGCTGAACTAGCACTTGGGGAAATTTACCGACTTAACCCTTAAATCGTGGCCGAACTAGCACTTGGGGAAATTTTGCACCACTTTTTCGAACCGGAGCCTTTCCCCTTACTACTACTTACGACTTAAAGAACCGCCAATTCAAAGAATCAAAAACTTAATTTTAACTCGTGAAAGATTCCTTGGGTCGCAGCCGAGTTAACACTTGGATGCCCAACTTGAATTCTCACTTAAAAGCATAATTCCAATTTGAACACTTAACTTGATCTGCCTGACTGAATTGCTTAAATCCTTAATTGTTTTAACTTCGTTTCCTTATTTCACAGACCATATTAACTTATAGGCTAACAATCTACTGAAAACAACAATCACAGAAAACCAAGGCGAATATATTGCCATTGACTGCCCACATCAAATGACAGATTAGTTGACATAGAGTAATCAACTTAAACACACTGTATGAAATGCTATGAACCAATCAACTAAAGTGAAATATCAATGCAAAGCATCACTGTCTTGAACTAATTTGTTTGCATCTACATTTCACTTTCATATTTAAAACAACAAACCATGGACTTTATAATTGACAAATGCTTGCTAGTTTTTATTCCAGTTATATTCGCTTATTGTTTTGTTGATTTTACACAACACTTCACACATTTTAGGAAACGTGCACCTTCATGTTTGAATATCCAGTTGCTTGTGTAGAATGACTTCCCACCAAGAAGAAGAAGTGGTAGCTCAAGCGGGAGAGAACTTTCAGACAGCTGTTCCCATAGAGAATCCTCCAGAGAGAACTTCGACTATCCTAACTCTAAGAGCATTTATTCAGCTACGTACTCGATTTGGTTTTGCTGAAAATGATGCCCTACTTCCCGAGCCAAATGATACTGCCGACAGTCCTCCCCCTGGTTTTGTCGCAGTCAATCGTCAAATGTGCCTAAGCGGGGCGATTCCTCCCTTTAATGACTTCCTTCGAACCCTTATCCATCGGTTGACAATCTCTCCATTCCAACTTCATCCTAATGGTTACGCCATCTTGATGGGGTTGTGTGTATTGTTTAGGAGAACTCTTGATCGTTTGCCAAGTTTTGAAGAAGTTTGCTACTTATGCTCGTTTGCAAAGAGTAAAGACCATCCTTCCCTTATTATTGTGAGAAGCGCTAGAAACCGCAAGCTTATTTCTGATCTTACCGAAAGTGTTCATGGATTTTTGAACCAGTTTTTTTTTGTTCGCTGCACCCTAGGGTTTTATGCCATCTGGAGAGTAGGAAGTAAGATTACCTGTTTCTATTTTCTCCATTTTCCAAACTTTTTCGAGATCCGAATTGCTGATTGCTAATTTCGTTCTTTGTTCTTTTTAGCACTTCCTCTCCCCTCTAGAGATCCAATCCACAAGCAAGTTTTTGAAAGGTTAAGTGTTGTGACTGCTAGAGAGAGAAGTATAAAATTTTTGTTGAGGGACGAATTTTTGCATCAGTATGGACTTTTGCACACTTCTCGCTCTACACATCCCCATGAGGTTCCAGACTCCCCACCTAGAGCATTAGATGCCCCAGTTTCCACTGACGAACCCATACCAAAAGAACTTTCCTCCGAGGCTTCTCTGGTGAAGTGCTCTACTACTGTCAATGTTGCGAGGTCGTCTGGCAAATTCGCACTTGCCCCATTCATTGAGGAAGAAGAGCCTCAGGGATCTCCCCAACATTCACAGAAGTCTGGTGAAGAAGTCGGGAAAACAAGCCCTGTCAAGCAGAGCGGGGATGACACTTTCGAAGGGTTGAGCGACCTCTTTGTCACCTCACAGGAGCTCTTTAAAGACAACCCTGCCACTACTAGGGTTTCTTCTTCAGTGGTGGAAGCGAATTCTTCTTTGCAACAAGCTCCGTCGACCCAAGAGTTGACGTTAACTACTACCCCCACGATTACTCCGCAATCAAAGAGTGGTTCGTAGTTTGATGCGCATAGTTTGCACATCACGCAGACTTAGAATCTTTCGGCACTTTCATGCACCTAATTCTTCGTACTTTGAAGATTCTAAAGTCACGCTTCTTTTCTCTGAAGACTTTTAAGACTTGTCTCTTTTTTTCTTCAGATTCTCCGATGGGACGTGGTGGCTCTTACTATGACGACTTTCAACGCTACGTGAGGCGTAATCAATATGATTATAGGCGCTACCTTCCCGTTCATAGAGAAACCGACGAAGAGAGAGCCGCTCGAAAGGCTCAGGAGAGGAGGGCTCAAGAGGAGCGTTATGAGAGAAAAGAAAGGGAGGAGCATCACGATTCTTTCTAGAGAGGTGACGACTCTCACAAAAGAAAGTCGCATGATGATCGGGGAAAAAGCCATATGGTTGAGGAGCCAAGCAAGCATGCCCGGCACGGTGAGAAGCGTGCATCTACAACTCCTGGAAAGGCCACTGCCCCCGTTTCACTCGACATCCCTTCTGGCTCTCCTTCTCTCGGGAAGACAGACATTCAGGTAATAGTTAACAGGCCTAAATTTCAAATTGGACCAGGCCCAGCCAATCTGCAAAGCCGGTTTCCACAATGGTGCTTAAAGGGGGTTCGCTTCGATCTCGACTTAGTTCCAATTGACAAGCCTGCCATGCTGCGAAATCTTGATGCCGTCGGACTTGATATTGAAAGAATGTCGGGCTGGCAAAAGCTTCTTGACGAGCTCCAAAGGGTAAATCGTGCGAATCTCGAGGCCATGCTTACTATGGAGAATGACAAAGCTGAATGGCAGAAGGTTCTTGAGCAGCATGATAACGAGATGAGGAGCATCACTACTTATAATGAAGAGCTTGAAGCGAAGGTGGAGAAACTTAAAGAAGAGCTCGCCACTTCTTCTACTTCCTACACTCAAAAAGAAGAAGTGCTTCAGAAACAAGTGAGAGATGCTCATGCCGGCCAAAGAGACGCCGAAGACAGGCTCGAAGTGCAAAAAAGAATCAATGAGGGCTATATTGCTGATATTGCAGAGCTTCGGAAGAAAACCGACTCTCAAGAGGCGGAGATCGAAATGCTTAAGCTTCAACTCTCCAAAGCTGAAAGAGAGCATGATGAGGCCGCTGCCAGCAAAATTGCAGCTGAAGAATCTCATGAGGCAACAAAGACCTGCATCAGCTCGACATTATTTGACTTCTACCTGCATAGCGTCTTGGGGCGCGGTAGTCTAGCCTTTCTAGGTCCCAAATATGAAATTACTCTGGCTGAGGTGTGGGAGGCCGCACTTGATATGCTTGGTGCTAAAGGCACTGGCTATGTCGAATCAGCTCCTGAGGAACATTACTTGGATGACGATGCTCGCGCAGCTCTCGCCAAGGGAAAAGAACAACTTGCGAAATTAAGAGCCGAAATGGCAGAAGGAGAACATTTAGGAAAAACTACTTCGACTGATCCAGTTTAGCCTTCACCTTCGGCCGAAATCGACATTTACGGCTCCAGTTCCTATTCTCCATCCCTGGTTACAGTTACAACTGAGATCACAAGCACACAGGGTGGAGATGAAGGCGAAGAGAGCGCCAAAGCACAGGCTTATGAGGATGATATCAGGAAGCCAACTTCTTCAGGTAACTCTACTGTTAATCTTGCCAATTAGACTGCTCATTTGCTTCTTATGAGTTTGATGAGCTTCTTGACTATTTCCTGAACCTCAACGAGCCTTTATCTCCTCTCTTTACTGACTTTAACTTCTTTTCTTCTGTAGAGAAAGTGTCGAGCATCGTTCAGACTCGCCCTCCTCCAATTATTCATCCTCCGCTTCTCCAGGTCACTCCTCCATCCGCCTCTCAACCCGGGTCGCAAGAGGAGCAAATAGAGGCTCTCCGAGACTTAGATGATCCTAATGTTCCACAGGAACACGGGGGAGAATGGGTTGGAGAAGGCAATGAGTCCCCGGAGCGAACCATTTCTGATAACATAAAATTGTTTCCTCTTGTTACTCCGGGAAGTGAGTCTTCTTCAAGGAGGAGGAGGAAGCGTGTCACTTCCAAGAAGAAAAGGAAAGACATTCTTGTTTCTTAAGAGGAAGCGAAGGTTGATCCGGCAGTAACCCTCTCTATTTCATCCCCGATTCTCCCAAGCCATCCTGAAAAGCTGCCTATTAGGTCAGGTGAAGGCTGTAAAGGTGGTGGCAAGAAGAAGTAACGTGCCCTGCTTCCCTTTATTTTTACTTTTTGCTTTTTGCACGTACTGACCGGAGATTGTGCGGGTACCGGCCTCCGCTTTTCTTTTTATTTTGAAACCTGTACCTGTACAAATTTTGACAGTATTGAATAAAATGATTCTTTTTGTTTGTACAAACTTCTATCTGGATTTGAGAATGCATTTACTATTCATTTTTGTACAAGCTTCTTTATATGATATTGCAGTTAGCTTGTGGTATGTTGTGCGAGCGTAATTTTTACCAATGTAGTTATACCATGTTGCCCCTATACCGTAAGCTCGTTGCAATATTTTATACTTTGAGGGGACTTGTACTCTTATTTTCTGAAGAATAATTATTCCATATTTGGAGGAATATTATTCTGCTCAAAATAGAGTACATCTCGCTCCATATGAGTTTCTACGCTTCAACCTTCGAAGATATCACTTTTTCTTTTGTGCATACACACATTTTTACCAAGTGAATTCTCCTATGTGGTAAAGCGTGCCTCTGAAGGGCACTTTAACTTCTTTTTGAGGAAGAGTATTTTCAAGAATAGATGAACCAGTCTTCCTTTGAAAGCTAAAGTGTGCCTTTGAAGAGGGCCTTTTTTTATATTGCGCCTCGGTGGAGGGCTTTTGATCTTTGTTTTGCATTTCTGATGAAATGCCTCTTTGAAAAGTTGCACCTCTGAGGAGGGCTTTTTCACGTTTCAACACTTTGAAGTTTTATTTCAATCTCCGTGAAACGTGTGCCTCCGAAGAGTTGTGTCTTCGAAGAGGTCTTTCTGTTTGATTGTGCCCCTGGGAAGGGGTCTTTTTGTTCGTTTGTGCCTCTGGGAAGAGGTCTTTTGGTTCGATTGTGCCTCTTGGAAGAGGTCTTTTTGTTTCTGCCCCTTGGGAGAGGCTTTTATTTTTTCCCTGTTCGTTGGGAAGCGGGCCTCCGAAGAGGGCTTTTCACATTCCGACTCACGGGAGTGTATCACCGATCACGGTGAAATGTGTGCCTCTGAGTAGGGTTTTTGCCTGGAAGTTTGGAGTTTCTTTCTCTCAGTTGGACGGATTCACGGGAGTGTATCACCGATCAGTCCGCAACTTTATGTCGAAAAAGAACTCTCTTTTTCTGGTTTGGCCCGCTCGAGGTCTTTTAGCATTTCAACTGTGGTGAAATGGGCCTCCGAAGAGGGCTTTTCACGTTTCAACACTTGGAAGTTTTATTTCAATCTCGGTGAAACGTGTGCCTCTGAGCAGAGCTTTTGCCTGGAAGTTTGGAGTTTCTTTCTCTCAGTTGGACGGATTCACGGGAGTGTATCACCGATCAGTCCGCAACTTTATGTCCAGAAAGAATTCTCTTTTTCTGGCTAAGCCCACTCGAGGTCTTTATCCTCCGAAGAGTTGTGCCTCTGAAGAGGGCTTGTGCCTCCGAAGAGGTCTTTTGCTGTTAGATGTTTGCTCGCCCATGTCTCTTTGACATCTATTGATGTCGGCGATCCCCATTATCTTTTGCAGGTGTCATCCCTTTTTAGTTGCCAATAATTTTCCTTATCCAAAGAAATATACTTCATAGTTAAGCGAGCTGGTGGTAGTAGACACAGGCTATTTAACTGGATGCTTGTTTGTACAAACATTCGCAGTTAGTTAGAAATGGTCCACTTCCATCCACATCGCTAACTTTTGTTCGAAGTACCTCTTTTGTAGGATTTGAGTATGGAAATTTTGAATCGTTTAGCGTTTGCTTGCTGGGTGATGTCGGAGATCGCTTCGTCTTGCGATGGGTAAGCTTTGTTTTTATGGTCTGCATTATTAAATCGACATTTTAGTAACACAATTAACGTATTTTATATGTCGAAATAAAACAAAGCAGTTTATAGTAGTAGAGAACACAAGATTTATAGTGGTTCGGCCAAAAGCTGGGCCTACATCCACTTTATAGCTTTTCATTATTTACTTGCTTTACAATTGCTTTCAATACAAGAATCATATATTCGTAATTCTTTTACAACATTGCAGCAAAGCTTTCAAGTAAAATATGGACACAAATGATTGCTGTTCCAAGCTCTTGGGATTGGTTCTCCTTCGACAGTTGTGAGTTTGAATGTGCCATTAAGAAGTTTCGTGCCTATGACATACGGCCCTTCCCAGTTTGGCCCAAACATACCTGTGGCTGTCATAATTCTTTTCAGGACTAGGTCCCCAACTTCAAAGCTGCGCTGACGAACTTTGGAATTGAAGTGCCTGGCTATTCTTTGCTGATGAGCTGCAATTCCAAGCTTAGCCTCTTCTCTTCTTTCATCAAGAAGGTCAAGTGCTTCCAATTGCAATTTTTCATTCTCATCTTGATCAAAATGGGTCCTTCTGTGTGAGGGGACTTCAGTTTCCACTGGAATCGTCGCTTTTGACCCGTATGCCAATGAAAATGGAGTATGCCCAGTCGCAGTTTTGTGGGTGGTTCTGTATGCCCATAGTGCAAGCGGTAACTTATCGAACCAACCATCTTTTCTTTTTCCTGTTGCTTTTTGATGGTTGATTTGATGATTTTGTTTACTGCATCCACTTGCCTGTTTGCCTGCGAATGAGCCACTGCTGAGAAGCTTTTTCGGATCTTGAATCGTTTGAAGAATTCTTGGAATTCCTCACTTTCAAACTGGGTACCATTGTCTGTGATTATCTTCTGAGGCAATCCATACCGGCAAATGATATTTTTAAGTCACAAAACTTATCATTTTCTTAGAGGTAATAGTAGCCAATGGTTCGGCTTCAGCCCATTTAGTGAAGTAATCAACAGCAACGATAGCATATTTAATCCCCGATTTGGCAGTCGGCAAAGGCCCAATGAGATCTATTCCCCAGATGGCAAACGGCCATGGACTGACCATTTGTGTTAGCTCAGTGGAAGGTGCTCTAGGAATTTTAGCGAATCTCTGGCATTTATCACACTTTCGGGAATAGTCACCAGCATCCTGATTAATTTCTGGCCAAAAGTATCCATAACGGAGGATTTTCTTTGCTAAAGTTTGATCGCCTGTGTGATCCCCACATTCCCCTCCATGTACTTCAGTCAGAATTGTCTTAGCTTCTTCCTTTGTCACACATCGGAGTAATGGCATTGAAAATCCTCGTCTGTACAAACGACCATCTTGAACTGTACATCTGGAGGCTTTTCTCATCAGCTTCTATCGTTCTTTTGAACTTTCCAGCAAAGAACCATTGAGTAAGTATTCAAGTATCGGAGTCATCCATGATTCTTGCTCTTGGGATACATTCATAATCCAATCAACATCCATTTCATCTGTGCTTGGAGCTGACAGGACTTCGACGGGAACTAATCCCAATAGTTTAGCTTCACCGGTACTTGAATACTTTGTGAGAGAATCCGCCTTCATGTTCTCTTCACGGGGTATATGGTTTATTGAATAACGGTCAAAATTTTGAAGAAGCTCCTAGGCTTTTGATAAATAGGCGAGTAGATTCCCTCCTTTAGCTTGAAATTCTTTCTTGACTTGGCAGACAATAAGCTGAGAATCACTGAAGATCTGCAATGCTTTGATGTTTAGTTCTTTAGCGATCCTTAAACCTGCGATGAGAGATTCATATTCTGCTTCATTTTTTTCGAAGGGAATTCTAGTCTCAGTGCATAACATAGCGATCGCCCTTCTGGGGTTTCAAGGACAACTCCTGCTCCGGAATAGTATTCATTCCTTGCGCCATCAACATACAATTTCCATTGGATTGGGACGTTATCAGTGGCTTCTTCCTCGCTATCACCTTTATCCGTACATTCTGCAATGAAATCTGCTAAAGCTTGTCCATTGATTGCTTTTCGGGGATGATAAGTGATGTCATATTGGCTGAGTTCAATATTCAATTTCAAAAGACGGCCCGAAGTCTCAGGACGGAATAGGACTTGCTTTAGAGGTTGATCAGTGAGGACTTTGATGGGATGAGCTTGGAAATACGGTCTCAATTTTCTTGATGCCATAAACAAACAATAGGCGAGCTTTTCCAACTTTGAATAGTTCATCTCTGCCCAGTGAATCTTTTGCTGATATAATAGACTGGGAGTTGAATCCTTGTGTCTTCTCGTATCAATACTGCACTGAGAGCATGAGATGAAATTGCCAAATATACGAAGAGATCTTCACCATTGTCAGGCTTTGAAAGTATCGGAGGCACTTCCATATGACGAACCAACTCATCGAATGCCCTCTGACATTCAGGAGTCCACTCAAAGTTTTTTCTTCCTTTCTTCAGAGCATCAAAGAATGGAATGCATTTGTCAGTGGCTTTCGAAATGAACCGACTCAAGGCAACAACCTTTCCATTGAGACTTTGCAATTCCTTCTTCGTTCTAGGAGCCTTGACCTCTCTCAAGGCAGTGATCTGAGCTGGATTAGCTTTAATGCCCCTAGCGCTCACAATGAAACCCAAAAACTTTCCGGACTCCACTCCAAATGAACATTTTAAGGGATTAAGCTTCATTCTGTACTTTCGGAGTACTGCGAACATCTCTGCCAAGTGATTCATGTGGTCCACTGCTTTCTTAGACTTCACTAGCATGTCATCAACATAAACTTCCATTGTCTTGCCAATCTGTGGTTTAAACATGGCATTGACAAGCCTTTGGTAAGTTGCCCCTGCATTCTTAAGTCCGAAAGGCATGACCTTGTAGCAGTACAGTCCAACATCTGTGATGAAGCTTGTGTCCTCTTTATCTAGCTCATGCATCATAACCTGATTATATCCGAAGTATGCATCCATAAAAGATAACAATTCATGCCCTGCCATCCCATCCACCAACTGATCGATCCTAGGCAGCGGGAAACAGTCTTTGGGGCAGGCTTTGTTCAGATCTGAAATGTCAATGCATACTCTCCATTTTCCGTTAGATTTTTTAACCAGCACTGGATTTGATAGCCAATTTGGATAAGTAGATTCTCTGATGAAACCGTTCCCTATGAGCCGATCCACTTCTTCTTTTAATGTTGTTGTCCTCTCAGGACCCTGGGTTCTTCTTTTCTGTTTCACAGGTGTAAACTTTGGATCAATGTTCAGAGTGTGTACTGCAATCTCTGGGGATATTCCACACATGTCAGCATGAGTCCAAGTGAATACGTCCAAATTTGCCTTCAAAAACGAAATCATAACATTCTGAACCGTTGTGTTGAGTTGTGAACCCACATTCAGCACTCTGTTCGGGTTCTTTGGGTCAACGGATACCGGCACTGTTACCTCTACCGGTACTACCCTATTCTCCCCTGCACTGGCTTTCCTTGGATCCATCTCTCTTCGTGCGGCACTACATTCACCAGTGCAGGGTCCACCCTGTAATTGCTACAAGGTTGGTTCTTTGGTGCGGACTGGAGCCACCGCACCTTTTCCCATCTCTCTTTTCCTTGATTCACGCAGCTCTGTAAGATAACATTCTCGCCCCGCATCTTGGTCTCCTTTTATCACGCCAACTCCATTATCCGTGGGGAATTTTATAGTCAGACACCACGGGGCAAGAACAGCTTTAAATGCAGCAAGAGTTGGTCGGCCTAAAAAGGCATTGTAGTCAGAGAATTCTTCAACAATTATAAAGGTTTGCTTTCGAGCCACCTTCCTCAGTCCCTTTCCAAGTTCTACAAACAAATCTATGGTCCCAATCGGCTATTTGGGTTCTCCAGCAAACCCAGCAATCTTAAGTGATGAAGCTTGAACGTCAGCCATTGGAATTTTCATTTGATCAAAGGTCTTCTTGAAGAGAATGTTGCATGAAGCTCCGCAATCAACTAGAACTCTTCTCACAGTAGCCGGCCCAATACCAGCGGATATGACCAGAGGATCTATGGTAGGAGCCTCGATACCCAAAGAATCTCTAGCACTGAATACAATATCATCTGTGGAAGTCTTTTGTTGCTTTAAAGGCGCATCGTTCTCTAAAACAAAAATATTCTCTTCAGCTGGTACATGCCTCAAAGCCCGGGCATACCTTTCCATCTCGCCCCAGCTTTTTCCTGCTAGGTGAGGCCCTCCAGTTATTATATTGATGACAGGTCATTCCGATTCATGCTCTACAGCCTTCTCACTTGAGCCAGGACAGTGAGTGGGAACTTGTTGTCCTTGAATTGACGAAGCTGGGGGATTTCTACTCCTTTTCACATACTGTTGGAGCTTGTTCTCTTTCAAAATTTGTTCAATTACTTCTTTCAACTGACGGCATTCGTTGGTGTCATGGCCGGGCTGGTTGTGGAACCGGCAGAAACTTCCACTCTTCTCCATCTTATTTCCCACTCTCATTTTAGGCGGTGTCGGATAATTGACATCATCCTTGGTTGCAAAGAAGATGTTCTCAAGGGTATCGGTCAAGGGCGTGAAATTTAAAGGATGGCCTTTCTTAGCATCTTCCTGTTTCTTTCCATCATCATTTCCCCTTTTCTGAGTATTAGGCTCTTTCTTGTTTGAAGCAGCACCATTGTTCCCAGCTTCCACCGATACCACCTTAGCCGGTGTTTGGAGGCTCTCTAAGCGCATGAATTCATCCGCTTTCTTGTAGAATTTGTCAAGTGAGTTTGGTTCTTTCATTTTCAACCATTTTCCAAATTCACTCGATTTGTCAATCGCCCTCATCAAGTATGTTAGGACCATGCGTGGCTCAGCATTATCTACCTCGGCCAATGCTATGTTAAAACGATTTAAAAATGATCTGATAGATTCTCCCGGATTTTGCTCTAGACTTGACAGCGACATTATATCCTTCGCTTTAGAAGCATACAATCGAAATTGCTCCTTGAATTTCCTGGTCAAATCGGAGAATTGATCAATGGACCTGATTGGCAGCTTTGTAAACCACAATAGAGCCACACCTTCAAGTTATACCGGGAAATATCGACATTTGATTTCATCAGACGCTCTTGCACCCGTCATATGCCAGTCGTATTTATACAGAAACTCGTTAGGATCACTCGTCCCCTTGTAAGCCGGAATAGTAGGGGGAACGAATTTCCTTGGGAACTCTGCCTTTAAGATCTTTTCAGTAAATGGAGTTTTGCTTGGAGCAAAACCCCACTCTTTCTCATCTTCATCTCTTCGCATATTTTCCTTCATGATTTGACGAACCATACCCGAAAAATACTTTTCATCATTTAGAGGCTCTGGAGGGCACACATCAGCCACTCTCTCTGAATTCTGTCTTGATAATCGTTCACGGAGGGTCGGCTGCGGCCCTGATCCTCCAGCTTGAGTAGGAGTCCTTTCTACAGGGTCTGCGGATCTTTGAGAAATTTTCCCTACAACATCCTGAACTCCCACGGTAGGGTTCCCATCATTATTAACCGGTTGACGATTTACCCCTAGCAGATCGTTCAACTTACTTAAGATCAGGGCATTCTGGGCATTCTGGGCATTCTGGGCTTCCAACTGCGCATTCTGAGCATTCAATTGTTGATTCAACCCCAAAACTATGTCGTCCAATTCTGCTCGCGTAACTCCAACAGTTGGAGCTGCTTGACTTGAAGGAGGAGAGGTAGCAGTATTCTCTTGAACATTGTCGGATCTTACAGAACTTCGTTTTCTCCCAGGAGCCATTATTTCCAATAAACTTCTGGTTTTAAAAGAAATCCTTTCAACAGACCTTTGCGGAGCAATGATGGAAGTATCCTGAGTTGGGTTCTCGGTGAAAGCACTAAAAATGTTAACGTTTAAAATCGAACGCTAACACCCCGGTGTATATTGAGATTGAGTGAAAGCACCATCCGTGAACACGGGAACTAAAAACAAGTAGAAAAGGCACAGAGAAAGCAGAAAAGACAACAGTTTTTATAGTGGTTCGGCTTCAGGTAAGCCTACGTCCACTTTAATACTCTTTATTACTGAATCAATTACTACTTTACAACAGTCTACAATTACAATACTGATGAGACAAACAACTAGAACTTCGATGCAGAAGAACACTTTGAATCCATGTTGATTGCGTTAGATTTTCTCCTGAAGTTTGTTGAGATGATGCAGAAGAACTCTTTGAATCCATGTTGATTGCGTTAGATTTCCTCCTGAAGTTTGTTGAGATGCCTTTCGTATTTGAAGTATCGAGTGAGTCGAGAATTCAGCAGAGTATTGGCGCTTAAAGAGATCGGCCAAAAAGTCCCCTCAAAGTTGGAGATGGTAACGTATTTATAGAGGATTCTGGGCAGGAAACATTACCAAGTCCTAACTCTTAACCGGTCTAATTTGGGTCGTCGATGACTCAAACTAAGTCGTGGGTCGGTCGCGACTTAAATGCTAGGTCGAGACTCCGGAAAGGCATTCTTGCTGAACTCTACAAGTCCTGAACCGTGTACGAGTTAAGAGGTTGCGTGTAGCTGCATCGGACTTGCCTTCCTTTGCTTGAATCGTGAACGACCTAGCATAGGCCGTAAGTCGGCCGTGACTCAAGTGTAGTTTGTGATCTTGTCCCTATCCTGAGCAGTTAGGGCTGCAACCTCCTTGGATAGTTAGTCGGTAACCCACCTAAGCCTTAGGTCGGTCCCCCCTCAAATCTTAGGTCGGCAACCTTTAAGGCATTAGGCCGGTACCCATGTTAGGTCGGTATCTATCTTAGGTCGGTATCTTTTGAGGATTAGGTCGGCAACCTTTAAGGCATTAGGCAGGTACCCATGTTAGGTTGGTAGCTATCTTAGGTCAGTATCCTTTGAGGATTAGGTCGGCAACCTTTTGGGTCGGTAACTGTTAAGCCTTAAGTCGGTAACTGTTTTAGGTTGCTGAGTCATGGCCGAGGTGGAGTTAACACGGTTATTCAATTCCCATTATTAAATTATTCAATAAATCCCAAATATTAAATTTAAACAATTTCGCTTATCCAATAATTCATTATCTTTTGAAATATTGAAATCGAACTTATAAGATTCAACTTTTAAAACCAATTCACAATTTAGAATACTATTTTCATTTACAGTTATTCAATCATTCAATAAGTTTTAAATATTAAATTTAAACAATTTACCAGTTCAATATTCAATGTTTGTTTTTAAATAGATTTTACTTATCAATCAATTACTCTATTATACCCAATGAATTCAACATTTATTATCCTATTCAACTATTGATTGTAAAGGCTTTCACTAAGTAGCTTTTATTTTTCATTACTTGGATAATTATTGTTGCAATTCATTCCAGTTATTATTATTCCAAACAAATTTACAAAAAAATTTCTAACATTAAATCACGAAATCTTATTAAATTTGCTATTTTAATTATCGAAAATTTTCGGGTCGCTACATTCTCCCCCACTCAAAACTTTTCGTCCCCGAAAAGGAAAAAGAAGGGAAAAGGAACTAAGTATAGAATTCAACCTTTGGTATATTTATCTCGAAGTTACTAACTCATAAAACAATGAAATTCCATTTATAAAGTCATAACTACTACTAAGTTATTCCAAACGCCTTTCTAACTTTAAAAGTTAGTTATCAAAACAAGTTATAAAATTTTTAAAACTTGAAAAATTTTCTAACACCCGAATTTTACGGAAAATTTCGGCAGAATCTCCTTTGCGCGGCTCGATCGGTACAGCTACAAAACGCCTCTACGGGCCCCAAACCAACAAAAGAAAATCAAAAGCCAAGTGGCTCATCGAAAATCACCAAATCCAATGATAAAATAAACATGTACCTTATATTTTTATTAGCGAGCATATACGACTAATATAACACGAAAGCGAGCTCCAAATGCGAAGCAAGCGCAATTCGCACCTACTAAACCCTCAACAAACCATGAAAAACATGCATATATGAAAATAATATCAATATACATCATATAGCAATATAACAACTACATGTGCCAGCATAGCAAATGCAACAAACAACAAATGCATCCACCAGATCAATTATCATCCAACTATCATCCAACAAATCCATAACCAATCAATATAAATTCACTTCTCATTAATATTTATTTACTTGGTTTTCCATTTTAATCACAGTTGATTCATTAACGTTGGATTTTTACTAACATTCATTCTCAATTCAATTAGTTAACATTCACTAATTTATATTTTCATTAGTTCACTTCCAATTTGAATCAGATTAAATTCTATTTAATTCATTTAACTTCCAAATTGATTTCAATGATTTATAGCTTTCAATTTCATTAACACTTAATGAATTATATACAATCAACTAACAATCATATAACAACCAAATCATACCCAACATAACCAACTTATTAACTTTTACATTCAGTTTGGTTTATCTCTTTTATATATATATCCTGTTATATAATTTTAAAAGAATCATTTTCTATTCGGCATCTTAAATTTCCAATATTAACTTTAATTAAGTCCGTAAGCCATACATATATCATCCGTGAGCAATATCAATCTAATCGCTTATTCGATCACACAATTTCACTTTCAAACTAGTATCGTTCACACGACTCTCTAGTGCGGACTCAGATTTAGTTCCTTGATTGGAAACTGTTACTCGTCTTGCATAGCCATATACTATGGTAGAGAATTCCAGAATCAAATTAAAAATCCATATCTAGGGTTTGCCGTCGAAAATCGAGTGAAAAATCCTAACTTGGATCGATATAAATCATCTCGAAATTTTGTGCTCGAATTTGGATCAAATCGTTATGCGAAAAAATAATATAAGTACAATTTCACGTATTACCTACCAATGGATGATCTATCCAATTTATCTATACTAAATTATTTTATTGACTTCTATTTTTTTTCACTTAATTACTCACAATCCATTATTCAGTTAGTATATTCATTTCTTTACCTAGCATATTCTTTAACACTATCTTTTCTCAAACATCATATCGAAGAATTTGCTTACTCAAGTTCATTTTAAACATTCTATATAAATTAATTAAACTCAATTTCCTTTCCCAATTGATTCTTAGCTATACCTAATTCTTTGGTTTACATTTACTCCATATTCATAGTTTCAGTTAATACAAGTTTATTTGTGGAACATTTTATTAATCATCACTTTAGTTTATAGTCATTCCATAAAAGTCTTACTTCTCATATATGACTTTCTTAGTTTATAGTTATCTTAAAGGTTACAAATTCAATTATTTTTTTCTATGCAATTTACATTTATTTTCTATAACCAATTTACAAAAGATATTATACAATTCATTTGTCTTCTTTCTTAAGTTCACTTACTTGTTCCATTTATCCATTCATCATTTCATGTTATTATTTGAGTATATAACCTTTTTATCACAACCAAATTTTCATTTATATACATTTTAATTCCTTTTTGAGTTTTCCTTACTAGTATACTTCAATTATTTTCAGGTTCTTTTTATTTGTACAATATCTCATTACATATCCAAAACATTATTTCAACTTCTTAATATTTGGTAAGTCATATTATATGTTATTAGAATGCAAATTCGGTATTATACAAATTTATAGAATTTTATTTTTCTTGATTAGAATGTACGCAAATTTGATTTATTTAAATCCTCTTTACCTTTCAACTTTAAAGTTTTCCCAAACAATAAGCTTAGATATCTTAATCCTCTTATTTTATAAATTCTGGTTATCCACATTTCATTCAAATAATTTGAAAATTATTAATTAACAGAACTTAGAAATTTAAATGCCCGTTTCTTTTCAATCGTTTGAAATAAATATATACACTTATATCTTTTTAAATATATCAAATCATACCTTTGTAGTTTAAACCAAAACCCATTTACCCAAAATAATTTCGATAAAAGCAAAGCTTCTTAGAAGTCTCCCCCACTTTGAGACCCGAAAATGAACGTCGATGATGCTGCGCAGTCATCACCGAAATTATTTTCCAGCGACATAAGAGAGGAGTACTGAATTCATTCTTTCCTTTAAAAATCCTTTCAAAATATTTCCATAAACAATTTTCAACAAATATTACCATATATTTCTTCAAAACTTTGAGAACCATTTTTCAAAACCTCCGGGTCTTTAAATTCAATATTTTCCAATTTAAATCTATTTTAAATTTATAAGTCACCTTTATAAAATATCTTATAGGATTTTTTTTCTTAAAACATTCCACAAGTTGTTTTATTACTGTTTATTTTGTAATTCATCTTATTTATTAAATTACAATATCCAATTTATGATAATGACTAATATTTTAATTCCTAACAACCAGGTAAGCTAGATAAGTCACAATAAATTTCTGAAATTTTTTCTTTATATACAAAATATAATTAGAGCAAAATTATTTCATTTACCCAATTTAAAACAATACTATGTCGAATTTTTCTGTTTAAGTGTTTAGAGATCCCTATCAATAATGTTAATTACTCGTATTGACCAGAATCCATAAGCCACTCAACAAATCAACCGACACAATATAAAACATTTTATGTCACTAACAAATACGCTCTCTCATATATATACACTCAGCGACTCATCATAGGGTATAACTACCCTATTTATAAAGAGTCAAACCCCACAAAGCTAAGGTTATCGCTAAACCAAAGCTCTGATACCAACTGTAATGACCCGCCTTTTTGGACAGTTTAAACCGACGATCAAATACACATGCCGATTCCAAACCATTCAAAAGGGCAGATGGTTATTGGGGTAAATATGAAAAGAAAGAAAAGAAATAAAGGAAATGAAACAACACAGAATCTCCCAGCGGAACGATAAAATATAATAGTCAAATAAACAGTTCATGAAGCTGTTCACTATACTTTGACAATTATTTATGCAACATTTATCAGAGTTATACATATACAACAGAACAATTAAAATAATGCAGCAGATAGCATGATGCCAGGGTAATAATAGTAATAGTATACCAAATTTTCATCTTCATCCTCCAGAATAGATCTTCAATAAGCTGAAAAACTCAGGTCTGACCCAAGCGTAATGAAAAGACAAAACACTCGAGTCAGGACTAAACATCCTCACGTAAGTTAAATCAATCATAAATAAATATGAGTGTAACGGCGTCAGAGATGTTTACGGGGTTTGGCATCTCATATCCAGTGTCAACGTGCGTGCAATAACTTAAGAGATGTTACGGGATTTTCCATCTCTTAAGGATCCTTTAAACTATCTACTATGTAGTAATGTATGCTAAGTAGATAATGCCTATCAGTAACATAAAGTATCAAAATAGCGTTAAGGCGATACCATAATCCCCCTTAACACATTTTTATAATGCCATAGTCTATACAGCACCGTAAGCCCCACCGTAAACTGGTGGTTATCAGAGGGTACCCCATAGGTATAACACAAAACAAGACGTAGTGGTCGCGAATAGGATAATCAGTATGACAAGGTACATGAGGCGATACCAACTAGGATACTAGTAGTTGCGTAATCCGGACTGATGTTGAGCATAGCCAGCAGCTAACCCAACACCGCGAAACAACACTCCCAAATCAAGAGGTGCACCCAAATCGCATCACAAATGTAATAGGTATGGTATCGAAGAAGTGTGTCCGCTAGAGGTGGCGAACCTCAATGGCCCGACACGGCTCCTGTTTTAGTCATGTCAGGGGTCATCCAATAATCGTTCTCTTTCTTCAGTCAACGCGTTCACCAAACCATCCACTTCATTCTGGATCAACACTCCGCGTATAATAGTTATTAAAGTGGTTTTCGGTATCGACAGAGAGTATGTCCATATCCAATCCCGGTCTCTTTAATAACTATGTATTATTACACCAGTGGCTCTTTTACATTTCAAATCGATTCACAATTGATATCAAAATATCATATTCGCTTCAAAATCAAATCCATTTCAAATATCATCGTATCTATTCAAATGTAAGATTTCGTTTCAAAAATCAATTTTCGCATCAATATCTCATTTCGATTTCAAAATCATTTCGAATTTCAATTTAGGTTGCAACTTCATTTAATCCAATTCGTATTCAAAATTTAAACATAAACATTTCACCTTATTAACCAGTTTGGAATTTTTTAGAAAATAGTTTTAAGTAGTTTTAAATAATTAAAATAGTTAGAAATACTTAAAATATTAAAATGGATTTGAAATAGATAAATTAGTTTAAAATAATTTAAATTGGGTTAAGTAGATTTAAAAAAGATTAAAATAGTTTAAGTATTCAAAATGGTTTATATAACAGAGTAATTTGGAAAACAAAATAAAACAGCTTCAAAACCAATCAATTTCAATTTATAACTTCCCAATTCAAATCAATTTCAATTTCCGTTCTACCGATTCGATTTCGATTTCGATTCAATCAACGTCAACTTTGACTTCAATTTATTCAGTTTTTATATTCACTTTCAATTAATTCAATTTCAATTTATATCGATTTGGAGCTCGATTTTTCAAAAATATCCGTTTATAACACTTAACAAAATTATCCATCAATATACAAGTTTAAATCCATATTTAAAATATGGTTCAATTCCAAGCTCGATTTCAAAAATATCATTTTTATATCACTTTTACTTAGTAACATTCAAAGCTCGAGTTAAGGTTAAATCTTTATACAAATCAATTTTCGAAATTTAATCATATCCCGATTTTAAATTCCAAAGTCTCCACTTTAATTATTTAACAATTTCTTTTAACCAAAATTTATTTCAACATTTCAAACTCAATTTTCGATAAATTCGATTTCTATAATTTGATTTCTATTTATCACTTTTAAATCAAAACATTTAAATATATTTCAAATCGACGATTTCAAAAAATTATTAATTTAGCCAATTCGGTGTCCGTATATAATTTTCTATCCTATGGCCAAATAATTATTTATTTAAATTAAATGTCAGGGATGAATATATATTACTTAAATCAAATCATAGTGTCATATGTATGCATAACAGTATATATAAGCAAATAAACATCCAAACATTTAAATATCAACCAATAACATCCATCAAAATACATCATCCAATAGACAATACAATTCATGGCAGTTTCATAGTTATCAATGTCACGTAATTTAATCGCAATTCAATTTCAATTTCAATTTCAATTTAACTGTCAATTTAATTTCAACGGTTAATTCAAATGACAAACTATATGACAATTAAATTTATCAAACAACGACAAATAAAATCATAACACTTAATAGTGTCAAATTTAACTAGCATAAAGATATTTAGTACGTTGTGAGCGTTATAAAACACTCACCTTAATTTTACGATTTTAAATCAAATCGAACAACGTTCGATTTAAATCAAAATTTCCTCTAGCTCCAAAGGACTCCAATCCAGCTGCATAGCGTAGTGCTCGTCCATACGATTCCATCGCAACTGGTTTCGTGCGTTTTCGACCTCGCATGAAAACGATACGAATTTTAGAAGTTACACGAATTTTTATTCATAAATTTAGAACATTTTTATTATATTTTATACCCTACACAATCCAAGCCGTGAGATCCCATCCCATGAAATCCTGGCCGTGTCTTTCCTTCTCCCTCTCACGCAATTTCCTCCCTTAAGAAAATTTGCACGCGACTTGAACCCATAGCTCCATAACTAGGGTTAGATTATGCAACCACCACAAGCAACTTCGGGACGATCAAGAGCTTCCATTCCAAAGCCCATTGCCTACTCCACTTTCGGTTGCAACCACCTTGAACTCGGCCCCCCTATGGCCTCGAAATGCGTGCGCAACTGTGCGACTTTGTGGTCGATTTGCCATTGATCCGCTTAATAAAATTTGATCATAACCGTTGGATGTCTCGGCCTCGCCATGCTCTTCATCTTTTTAGTTGATGATTTCGCGTGAATGTTTGTAGATTGAAAGAAAAAGGAGGAAGAAAGGGATGAGATTCTGGCCATTGAAGTTGTTAATGGCGGCTGCTCTGAATTAGGGTTAGGTTTCGACAAATTTGTGAAAGTGGAGTCCTTTTATAGAAATTTCTCAACGCACTATTCATTCCGGATTTTCCGAACTCCGATTTACGCGTGGTGACCGGCGTTTCTAGGGTTTACCCCGCGTTCCGGACACAATGGAAAAGGTTTCGGAGGCAAATTCGATCGTCTGTGTGAGTTACGGAAATAAACGATCAAATTTAAATTAAACCGATTAAACGAACTTCTATGCGTTTTGGCTCGCCCCGGACAAACGGTAAATCCGATTGACATGAAATTTGAAATCTTACAATAATATCACATTATGGATCCGATGAAACTAGTTTCATCGAAATCCGAGACCGTCTGAAAAATGACTATTTTAACTCGCCAAATTAATATTAAAACAATTTCAACGCGTTTTCGAGCTGCCACGGTCAAACGAAAACCCCGATTGCTACGAAAATTAAAATCCGATAATAACTAACTATTACGGATCCAATGGAACTAGTTTCGTCCAATTTTGAGACTGTTCAAAAATTGGCTATTTTCCAGTCGATAATTAAATATTAAAATATTCAATTTTCACAAATTTACTTTTAATTCGATTTTAAAAGTTCTACAACATCATTCTTACTTTAATATGATAAAATAAAATTTTACAAATCATTTTTAATCATATTAAACCCGTTATTCAATTATCCAATAATTTCCAATTTTAAAATCTTATTAACTCTATTATAATCCCAATATAACCTATATTCACTTTGGTAACCAATCTGAATCCTATTAAATCAAATTTCAGTTATTCACTCTATTTTCATATATTAAATTTCAATATCAAATTGATCATATCAAATTCGGAATTTAATTATTCAAACATTAGTAATATTAAATTTAAACAATTTGATTATTCTTAAATCACTATCTTTTGAGATATTCAAAACGAACTTAAAAATTTAACTTTTGAAACGAATTAAAATTTTAGAACAACTATTTCCATTATACGGTTATTCAATTCCCATTATTAAATTATTCAATAAATCCCAAATATTAAATTTAAACAATTTCGCTTATCCAATAATTCATTATCTTTTGAAATATTGAAATCGAACTTATAAGATTCAACTTTTAAAACCAATTCACAATTTAGAATACTATTTTCATTTACAGTTATTTAATCATTCAATAAGTTTTAAATATTAAATTTAAACAATTTACCTGTTCAATATTCAATGTTTGATTTTAAATAGATTTTACTTATCAAATAATTACTCTATTATACCCAATGAATTCAACATTTATTATCCTATTCAACTATTGATTGTAAAGGCATTCACTAAGTAGCTTTTATTTTTCATTACTTGGATAATTATTGTTGCAATTCATTCCAGTTATTATTATTCCAAACGAATTTACAAAAAAAAATTCTAACATTAAATCACGAAATCTTATTAAATTTGCTATTTTAATTATCAAAAATTTACGGGTCGTTACAAATTAATTAAGGAGTTAATTAATTAAGATAAGTAATTATTGGATGGTTAATTACTGTTTACGATTGATTAAGGCTGGTTAATGGAAGTAATTAATTAACGATCATTAATTAATGTAATTAATTAATGTAATTAATTAATGTAATTAATGAAAGTAATTAAAGATTAATTATTGTTAATGGTTAAGGATAATTAATTTGTGTAATCAATTAAAGGATAATTAACTTATGTAATTGAAGATAACTAATCAAGGATTATTAATTAAGATGGATAATTAAAAGATGATTAATTAATTGATTTGTAATTAATTAATGATTAAGTGAAGGTAATATAAGTGATTAAAAGATTAGTAATTAATTTAATTAGAGATAAATTAAATTAATTTTGGAAATGATCCATCTTGTTTATGAATGATTAAATGATGATTAAGTGCCCTGAATTGATTGATATCTCTGATGTGAAATGTTTCGTGATATGATATGTTTGGGTGGACAATGATGACGTGGTTATCTATGGATGATGAATCGTTGTGTAAAAAGTGACATCTTGTATTTAAAGTTGAATTTTATTTCACTTGAATAACTTGGGTTAAGATGGTATTTAATTCGAAGAAACCAGAGTTGGGTATTAGTAAATACCTGAAACCACTTCGATTCTTTATAGATTGATATGTGAAATCAATAGGCTAGAATGGAATGATTTAAGTGAATTGGACCATATAGACTAAGTTTTGGTACTTATAAATTGATGTATGAAATAAGTGATGTCTATAACAAATTGTGAATTTGTAAATTGATATGAGTTACCTCGGATTTTGAATAAGTTCTATGCATTAGAATTTCATGTTAGATGAGTTTACACACACTTGTTTCCAGCCTGACCCGGTTGTTACTTTGATGTAATGCACGGGCCGGACCGAGTATTACAGATTTTCAGTAAGGACGTTCGGGAGCTCAGGTGGCGAGCTGGATGGCAGGAACGTATGGAGTGTATTCTGCTGTGATATATTGTTATTTATCTAGGACAAGTTATTTTAACTGTCCGGTGTTTTGTGTAATGGCTGTAACTCTGATATATTGATGCAAATTAACAGATACAATTTTACTTCGTATAACTGTTATTATGTGATATTATATTTCGATCCGCTGCGAGATGTGAGATTCTGTGTTTTTTTTCTATTTCTTCTTCTATCTCTTTCTTCTTTTCTCTAACAATCTAGGATTTTCAGAGTCAAAAATTTCGGTTCTTTACATACCTTGCGTAGGGGAAGTATTCTAATTTGATCCCTTGCCAAGGGGAAGTGCTAATTCCATACTTAATCAATTCTAGAGTGTCATTCATCCGAATCTACTCGACCATTATCCATACCCTTGTTTATAACCAATCTTAGAGGCTAGTAATCATCACTCGGGTCTTCCTCCCTTGTTGATCGCGAAACATATTTTCCTAATCCATCGGTTATGTCATTTTTATCTTTAGAAGAAATGAGCTTATCATCCACGTATAAGAGTAAACATGCCCAGCAATCATTTTTAATCTCTTGAAATATACATAAGCATCTTTTGATGCTTCTATCAAAACCATTTTCAAGCAAAAAATGGTCAAATCACTTGTAACATTGTCTAGGTGATTACTTGAAACCATATAGTGATTTTTCTACTTGCAAACAAAATTTAACTTACCATCTACAATAAAACCCTCTGTTTGACCCAGATATATGTCTTTAACCAAGTCACCATGAAAGAAAGTGGTTTTCGTATCAAGTTACTCCAATTCCAAATCATGAATTGCAACTATAGCATGTAGTAGCTAGATTGAAGTATGGTGCACAACTGGTGCGAAAATCTAATCATACTCCTTTCCCTCCTTTGTGCAAACCTCTTAGCCACTATTCTACTTTGTATCTCCCATCGTCCTTTGTCTAGTATATCCATTTGCACCGAATAACATGGTTTCCTTTAGAATGTGGAAACAAATCCCAAGTTTAATTCTTCAATAAAGATTGTTTCTCTTCTTCCATGGTGCAAATTCAGTTCGAGCTATGACTCGAATCAATGGTTTTATCAGTGTTCATCGGCTCATCTATGAGTACATAAAGAAAGTAGATATAGATTTGATATCTCGAGAGTCTTTGTATTTTGGTTATCACTTTGTGCTACTCTTCAATATTCTGGATGGACCTTAGTTAATACATTGTGATGGGGGTTTCTCGCTTTGCATTTGGAAAGCATGTTGGTGGTTCTAGCTTTTGGAGTCTTTGGAACCTTGGCAATGCAGTCGCTATTTGTTGGAGTATCTATCTTGTGGACATTTGAAGATATTATCTTTTGGAGTTATTTCTTTTCGCTGTGTCTTGTATCTCTGATAATAGTGATCAATTAGTTGTATCATTGTTGTAGTCAAATGTTGTATATCAATGATATTATCTATTTCTTCTGCTGTGTTGTTATACTTAATGTGTTACAAGCTCCGACGATTCAGATTCGATGTTTGAATCTGCGGCATTTGAATATGGGAGATGCATTTGGGTGTCTATTTTCGAAGGTCGATTCTGGGTCGTTATAATTGGTATAAGAGCTAAAGGTTGAACTTTAGCTTTTGGAGTATAACACATTAGGCAGCTCATTAAAGATAGGGAGAAGTATACCTAGAATGAGTATATCCCTATGATATCCGTCCGTGTGCCTAAGTAAATTCTCTTACTATCCACTGATAGTGAGTATGAGTGCAAGAAGAAGACGAGCTAGGGGACAGGGAAGTACCACTTAAAATGGTCGATACCCTGCAACAACGAAAACAACTTTCTTCTCAATCTCCTTTGATTCAACTTCAATTTTCTGATTGCTTCATGGTAGCTTCAAGAAGGATCTTTGGTATTGTGATGGCCCTACGAATCATGTAGATAAGTTCCTATTTTGTATTCTAATCAATCCTTCCATTTTAACTTTAATTAACTTGAAATTTGTTTGAAATAAATTGGTTAATTAAGTACGAAGTTAGATTATTTTGTATCGATAAAACAATTTCAGATAAAACCAAAATTTGAAATTTTTATTGCAATTTCTTGTTAGGATCATAATTCGAAGAGGGACAAGCTGGTGTAAACTTTGGGATATTCCAACCTGAATTGAGTATCCATTGTCCGTTCTTTTGGGTCTAGATATATTCTATAAATGGTTAGTTATCCTTTCGAACTAACCAATGGCCTGTACATTTTTCACGAATCGGATGATCCGAGTTTCTTGTGAAAAATTGTATGAGATCATTCTCATATGTATTGTTGATATTCTGATTTGATAAGCCAAATGCAAAATAGATATTCAGTTTGACTAGGAAAACTATCTCTCTATCTTTGTGTGTCCATCTATTCTTTGTCGTATCCCTGCTTAGCAAATTTCGGGGATGAAATTTTCTTAAGAGGGGAATTTGTAACGATCCCGATTTTGCGTCAGATTTAAGTTGATGATTAATATTAATTCTGGATTAAATTGTGAATAAGTTGATTTTTCCAAAATAAAATAAGATATTTGTTTTATATATGTATAGTGATTTCAAATTGAAATTTGGATTTGAAATTCAAATATGAAAGTGTTGAAATATAAATTGGATTTAAAACTATATTTTAAAATTTTTAAGAATTTGTTTTCTAATTTTAATATACATATAATTTGAAAGATATATTTTGAATTAAATACAAGTGATTTTCAAAACAATTGTTTAAAGCTAAATTTTATATTATTGTGTTTGTTTATTTAAGTGTAATTAGATTTTAAAATTCATTTTCTTTAGAAATTATACGAATATTAATAAGGGGAATTAATTTTAAAGGACAAAAATTTCTATATTTTTTGCCTGAAGGACATGACCTCAATATTTTTACCATAAGGACAAACATTCTTCTAAAAATTATTCACAAGGACAAACATTTTCCAAAATTATTCATAAGGACAACAAAACTGATACCGAGCTAAAAACTGATACCTAAAAAATGCTACCGATAGCTACAAACTGATACCTAAAAACTGCTATCATTAACTAAAAACTGATACCTGCAGAAAGTTGTCCTTCAGGATAAAATATTGAAAGTCTGTCCTTAAGGCTAAAAAACTGTGAAATTTTGTCCTTCGCAATAATTTCCTGCATTAATAATAGAAAATGTATAAGACATAACTAAGAATAATTTGTTTAAATTGATAAGTGGTTTAAAACACTTTTCCTTTATATTTGTGATAAATAATTTTCATATATATATATATATATATATATATTAATAAACATTTAAATATATATATAAACATATATGTGTGTGTCTGTGTGATATGTGCTAATATGAAAAGTGAAATATATTTAAAACATATAAGGAATTATTAACGCATGAAAGATTACATGTGTAAGTATTTTTAAAATAAAATTTACACTTCTAAAGTTTTAACAAGCATTTAAACAAGCGTAGAATATATGACAAGGAATTTAACGAGTGTTTTCTTAGTTTTATCATAATTAAACAAGTGTCACTTGTTTTTAAATTAAATAAAAATGAAAATAAGATCTATAAATATATCTACTTCCTCTCTTCCCATTTTTTCCTGCATTTCAAAACTAAAGAAACAAGAAAATCTGAAAATCAAATAATTTGAATGAAGCCAGGAAATCAAAAAGGGATATCAAGCATAAACAAAATTATCAAAACCTGAAAATAAAAACCTGAAGCAAAGCAAAGGATTCAACTCAAACAAATCAAAGCTCCAGAGCATGGTTTTCAAAAGATTTAAAAACCTAGAAAAGAAGATTGGATCAAAGCAAATTTTTAAAATCCTGAAGACAAAACAAGACCTGAATCAGTTATCAAGATCAACCTGAATCAAAAGCATGTGGTAAAAAAATCCATATTACAATTCAACCTGAAAGATGTCAAAACAAAGTGGCAGGCCAAATTCAATCAAGATTTTTTCCAGTTTTTCAAACTCAAAAGCAAAATTCTTAGTTCTCTTCTTTTAAATCCAGGTGAGCAAAACTTTCAACCCTTATTGTTCTGATATTGTTACATGTAATATATCTATGTGGTGATGATGTACATATGTTTGTCTGGATGTATTCAACTTGAATATAGTTGAATCAAGTTATATATTGTATGCATGTATACATAGATATGCATATACCAATGCTCTGTTATATTCACAGGCTTCAACTTTTCTTTTTAAATTTTTTTATCTCCCCTTATAAATAATTTCAGGCTATGTTTTATAAACGAAATTCGTTCATAAAAATGTTATACAAATTCTAAAAATAGTTCAAATATTTTTATCTAGTAATTAACTCCAGAATTTGAAATAACAGAAGAAATCAAAAATAAATCAAAAACGAATATTTTTAATACTATGATTTGATTCCATAAAAAGATTAGTGATGTGAAATGATGATTTTGATATAAGTTTTAGGATTTTTAAGTGTGGGAATGAAGTGACATTTTGAGTTGATCAGAATTTGAATATTCATCGATTGACGACAAACGGAGTGACGATGGCCGCCGTGACCAAGGCTAGAGGTTGTGGGTGATCTGGTGGTCACGAGAAAAATAATAGGAGGTTTTATTGAGGACCATGGAGGCCGAAATGTGAGAAACTAGGGCTCGGCGTATCATTTTGGTCGTGTTGATTTTCATGGCATTTTCATCGTCGGTGGAGGATCGAATGCTGCCACACCGGGTGGAATAGGTTCGTGGTTGAGTGGCGAAGCTCTAGACAAAGAATCGATGATCAAGATGGCCGGAGGTGGCGTAGTGTGGAATTTTTCGATGGTTAGGTTATTCCAGGTGGTTGGCTGCCTTTCTCAAATTTGAACTCATCGTAGTTGAGGAGATCTTGTTGGTGGGGATGATAGGTGGAATCGCTGCCATTGTATCGAGGACTTCGACGTTGGTCAAAGGTTATCTGATCACCTGTGCATGTGCACACGAGTGTGGGTGTGTCTGGATTTTTTAGAGAATTGAGGAAGAAGAGGTTGTACTTGAAGTTGCGCTCATGAAAATATGATGATAACTCGAAGAAAACATCGGGTTGGAGTGTATGTTTGTCACAGTTTTAAATTTTAAATTTAAAACAAAGTTTATAATAAGGTAGAAGGAGATGACTCGGGGACATACTCAAGTAAAACGGGATTTGGCTCGGGTTAACACTCGAGATTGGTCTTGAGTCTGAAATTTTTTGTATAAAAAAGTTTTATTTTAAAACCAGATCAAGTTGTATTTAAAATGATTTTTGCAAAACCATTCTTTTGTAGATGATAAATGTTTATCCATGTTTGAATTGGTCAAAAGGTTTAAAAATAAATTATTTCAAATATATTAAGTTAAAAGTGTTTTAAATCTATATAACTTTTGGTTTTAAAGTTTATAAAATTTAATTTTTTGTAATTAAATGAATGATTGAAAAAAAGAAATTGTTTTATAATCCTTAATCTAGCTTAAAGGTTTTAAGTTAATAAATGTATTGATGATGGCCAATTTCTAAAGGATTATTAAATAAGGATTAAATGATAATTAAAAATAATAAAGATAAATGGTTATCTTTTAACCGATGAAATTTTTAACAATTAAAGAATTATTAACTAATGAAAGTGATTAAGGAAGAATCGATTAGTGCAGGTGATTAAAGGATAAATATAATTTAGAATAATTACTTAATTAATGATTAATTAAGGTTAATTAACTAAATTGAATAGAGGTTCATTAATTTATAACTAAAGGTTAATTAATTACTTAAAGATAATTACTTAGTTAAAAGTAATTAATTAATGGTTAAGGTTAATTAAGTAATTAGGGATAATTACTTATTATAATTAATTAAGGATAATTAATTAAATGGTAACTAATTAAGGGCTAATTAATTTGGGCAATCAATTAAGGATAATTAATTAATGAAAGGTTAATCAATGAAGCTGATTAAGGAATAATAGTTAATCGAGGAGTAATTAAAAAATGTAATTTATTAAAGGATAATTAATTAAAAGATAATAAATTAATTAAAGGATAATCATTCAATGATTAAGGTTGATTAATTAATCGTTAAAAGTTAATTAATTTATTACTAATGGTTAAATAATAAATGATTAAAGAATAATTAATTAATGTGGTTGGTAATTAATTAATGTTAATTAACCAGGATTAGTAATTTATTCATAAGTAATTGATCTGATTTAAATTAATCAGATAATTAATTGATCTTACTTATGGATGTTTGGATTCTACTGAATGTTGAATTGTTTGGTATCTATGATGTGTGATGCTTTGTGATATGTATTATTTTGATTCGATCTGTGATGAATGTAATTTATTTATTTGATGAATTTATATTATTTAATGTGTTTATCTTTGAATGAAGATAAGCGTTATAGTATTATACTACTTATCGATATTGCTGTGTTTGGATCCGTGATGATTGATTATGTTGCATTATTGTGTAAAACCCCTGGACTACACAATAGACACACAAATATGGATTTCGCGAGAAATCGATTAAGTCACAGATATTTTGAATTAAGATATTATTTGTTTAAAAGGTTGAATTTTGAATCCAAATGGTTTTTGGGAAATGGAATTGGGTTAAATATGAAAAGCTTTTGAAAAGGAGTGTTAGAATAAAAGTAATTTTGAATAACTTGATAAAGTTTTGAAATTTAAATAGTTTGATTTTAATTTAAATTCAAGATTTAAAATTGAATTCCATGTTTGAAAATTATGGTTTAAAAGATTTTACAAGTTATAAATGTGTTTATACGGGTTTTAAACCATTTTAAAATTATTGTTTTGGGAATTTGAATTTAACCCAAGTTTTATACTTGAAAGGCTTTAACTTATACAAATGTAATCAGATTTTTTCGAAACGAAAACTATTTGTTTAAAAATAATAATAACATTCATATAAAGAAAGGATTTCCGATTCGTGTTGAAAAGATTTCAACTTTGAAATGAAAATTATTTTGAAAGCCATTAATGAATCTTGGTGAATGATTAGTGAACTTTGTTTCCAAAATAAGACGATCTTAACGGTGTATCTTTTGTATAAAAGATTTGAATTGTGAATTGTTTTGAAAGCAATAATTTAATCTCTATGGAAGATTTTTGAAAAGGATCTTAAAAGGTATTTTTGTATAGAAGATTTGGGATTTAAATGGAATTGTTTTGAAGGGCTATGAATGAATCTTTGTGAAAGATTGGTGAACTTTGTGAAGTAAATCATTTAGTTCGAAGATTTTAAAATGATAATTTGTTTAAACCATTGAAAGAAAAGTTTTAAGCTTTAGGTTGTGACTTAACTAAGACCCCAATATCCATATGCTTTTAAATATTACGCTCATTACTCGGCTTAGCCGGGAGAGGAAATTGCGTCATGAAAACCATTCTGAATAATGATACGACATTATGGATGGCATTTGAAGAATGGTGGTGAAGACCGGGTATTTTCGAAAGCGAAATGATAACTCATCGAATGTCTCTCCACCGACTGGTCCCGATATAGAGATTTGATCACCCTTTGCGATGGGAAGCCCGGACGTGATTAGGATTATCCGGATTTGCAAAGGATTCTTTATGAAGTGCCTTCGGTTCTGTTTGAACCCGGAACAGACTTATATGGATATGTGTCTAGTGTTACACTTTGAGACGTAAAGCTGGTTTCTATCAAATACATTTCTGTTTGGTGGCGGAGAATTTATTCTCTTAGCTTAACACCCTTCTCTAAGACATACGAGCTCAGAGTTTATGTACTTCATGGTTACTAGTGATACATTTCCAATTTGGTAATGTGGCATAAGAAGTGCTGATGATCATTTATTGATCAAAGCATGGCTTTGTGAAAAGTGTAGCTTTATCGACGAGACTTCATCGGACCTTACACCCCGGAAATGGTCGAAACAAGAAAGATGCGGCGAGGTTATTAGGGGTCACGCTCCTAGGGTATATCCATTTATTTTTGAAAAGGGTGGTATGATGGTATGGAGCCCAGATATTCAACCTATGTGGTTACTGAAAATCTATTACTTTGTGGTTGCTTTGTGGTTGAGAGCTCTCGGATAAAGGTCGCAAATGACCAGGGATGACATACTTGTAGGTGTTACTTCTGGGCAGGGGTAACCCAGCCTTGTGTTGGTAGAGATCCAAGTAGGTTCTCGGGGTGTCCCTCCAGAGGCGTATTACCATGTGGCAATAGGAAGTTCCTTAGCCTGACAATTTGTTGGAAATCCAATCTCCAATACACGCCTTGTACGATTTTAGTTGTAGAACCTACCATTTACTTATGGTGGTCATCAAAGTTTAGATCGTAGCTATAGTTGGCATACAATAATGGTTGTATGTTGGCTAAGATTAATATTATACTTTCGAAAGTTTTTCTGAAATAAGCACTAACAATAATTTCAAAAGTTTTTTGCATATCAAGCATGTTTGACTATCATAAGGAGAAATCTCCTCCAATTCTGCGTTTGCATTGTATGTGCGGCTGGAGGCCTTATGGTAGTTTAATTTTCCAAAAAGTATTGCGGATTACTTTTAAATTCTTTTGTTGTTCTCTTTTATTCGAAACTGTTTTGTTCGCTCACACTAGTCCCTTGACTGACCAAGGGTGCCCACAATTTTCCACACAGGAAGTCTAGATTTGGATTTTTCAGGTAGTAGATGTAGATTTGATATCTTGAGAGTCTTTGGATTTTGGTTATCGTTTTGTGCTTGTCATCAATATTCTGGACCGACCTTGCTTAATACATTGTGATGCGGATTTCATGCTTTGCGTTTGGAAAGCATGTTGGTGGTTCTAGCTTTTTAAGTCTTTGGAACCTTGGTAATAGAGTCGCTATTTATTGGAGTATCTATACTGTGGACTTCTGAAGATATTATCTTTTGTAGTTTTTCTTTTTGTTGTATCTTATAACTCTAATAATATTGATCAATTAGTTGTATCATTGTTGTAATCAACTGTTGTGTATCAATGATATTATCTTTTTCTTCCACTGTGTTGTTAAACTTAATGTGTTATAAGCTCCGGTGAACCAGGTTCGACGTTTGAATCTGCGGCATTTGGATACTGGAGATGTATTTGGGTGTTGATTTTCGAAGGTCGAGTTAGGGTTGTTATAATTGGTATTGGAGCTAAATGTTGAACTTCAGATTTTGAAGTATAACACATTAGGTAACTTATTAGAGATAGGGTTAAGCATACCCTAGAATGAGTATAACCCTAAGATATCCATCTGTGTGCCTCAGTTAATTCTCTTACTATCCACTGATAGTGAGTATGAGTGCAAGAAGAAGACGAGATAGGGGACAGGGAAGTACCACTCAAATGGTCGATACTTGTAACAATAGAAACAACTTTCTTCTCAATCTCCTTTGATTTAACTTTAATTCTCTGATTGCTTCGTGGCAGCTACAAGAAGGAGCTTTGGTACGGTGATAGCCCTACGAATCGTGTAGATAAGTTCCTATTTTGTATTCTAATCAATCTTTCCATTTTAACTTTAATGAATTTGAAAATTATTTGAAATAAATTAGTTAATTAAGTATGAAGTTAGATTAATTTGTATCGATAAAACGATTTCAGTTCAAACCAAAATTTGAAATTTTTGTTGTAATCTCTTATGAGGATCATTGTCTGAAGGGGGACAGGCTGGTGTAAATTTTGGGGTATTCCAACCTGAATTGAGTATCCATCGTCCGTTCTTTTGGGACCATATATATTCTATGATTGGTTAGTTATCCTTTCGAACTAATCAATGACATGCATATTTCGTGGATCGGATGACCCGAGTATCTTGTGAAAAATTGTGAGATCATTCTCATATGTATTGTTGATATTCTGATTTGGTAAGCCAAATGCA